>CM060363.1:107593388-113573994 GCA_030545235.1 Helianthus tuberosus
CAATCCCCATCTTCACTCCAATCCCCATCTCCAGATTCTTTCTATTCTTCACCAAAAAAGCTTCAATGGCAGCTGCATCCATCCAATCCCCATCTCCAGGTGAAGAAGAACACAGGTGTTGCAGCGACGGTGCTGTGGAAGTCTCTGTTTCTAGAACTCCTGTTTCTAGAAGTTACTTGCGGGTCGATTAGCTCTTGAGCTAGAACTCATGTTTCTAGAAGTTACTTGCGGGTTTCTTCTTAATGTCGGGACCTGCAACATCAGTCGACCATCTTGCCTTGATGAACTCTCCCCTGTTGTTGCAACAGGGTTAAGCCCCAAAGAAGGATTCGGCGACGAAAAGCACGATTGTCGGGAAAAAACTCCTCCGCCACACTCCCCTGTTTCATTTTCTATTTTACAAGTGTTATTCCAATTCCCCTGTTTTTCATACCTTCTAGGGTTTCTGAATGCATTTGTACATGGAACCAACACCAGCAAACAATCCAATGATCGGCGACAACACCGACGACGAATCCGATGACGAATCCTCTCCGATGACTATCCTGGACGCTTCCAGCTATCAGCTCCACGATCTCGACTCAATCGAGTTCCCTCCGAGCCTCATCGAGATCGATTTTAACCGCCAATCGTTTAAACAAGCTGGATTCACGTATTTCTAATTTACCTAATCTCAAAAAACTCTCTCTTCGTCAGAATCTGTTCGATGATGCCGGTGTTGAACCGATTTCGCACTGGAACACCATTTCCGACCTCGAGGTATTAAAAACTCTCTCTTCGAAATGGGTATTATGTTGGGTGTTCGATTGGTGTGGGGGTTGGGTGTTCGATTGCTACCGGAGAGCAGAGGGAAATGGGTATTATGTTGGTGATGAAGATGATGCAGAGGGTAATATAGTTTTAGGTTTTTAATTGTTCAAGGGTAATATAGTCATTTCACACATAGTTAACTGAGAAATTTAACTGATGTTAGGGCTAGGGACCAACCGAGTGCATTTTTGAAAACCACAGGGACCACGCGTGTAATTAGTAAACCATTGGGACCAAGTCTGCAATTTTTGCAAACCACAGGGACCAACCAAGCATTTAACTCTTAAAAAAACTTGTGAATTAGTGTTCAATGTTTTGCGTAACACGTAGACTCATATTATCCATTTTTTATTTTTATTTATGGTCAGTTGAACTCAAACCCCAAATAAGCCCAAAATTTTGTATTAAAAGTTTTAATATACCCAATTTAAAATTTTTGGGCCCGAATTGTTGGACATTGCATAGTTATAAGTATAACTAATAAACTATCTTGACACTACAGCTACCAAATTATTATTTCAAAGTATTGCAATACGGGAAAAAAATAGTTGTCTTTTTCTATTTAAACATAGGGTTGTAAACGAACCGAACGAACACGAACAAGGCTATGTTCGTGTTCGTTCGTTAAGAAAATTTGGATGTTCGTGAACTGTTCGCGAACACATGACGAACGGAAGTTTGTGTTCGTGTTCGTTCATTAAGGAATTTTGGTTGTTCACGAATAGTTCGTGAACACTAACCACGAACGCAGACGAACACAAATGAACATTAATTTTGAAAATTAAGAAAGGGAACCGTAATCTTTAACATTGTACACAACGAAAGTAGTTAAATATAACCATTAAACGATTATTAAGAATTCAAGACACAAATGTAGCACCACAAAAAATTAATAAAACATTAAAAACTTTTAGAAAAAAATAAACATAAAAAACCAAACACGAACGGACATAAACGAACGAACACGGAGGAAACATAAACGAACATATTACCGAACGTTCACGAACGCAGTCGAACGAACGAGACCTTTGTTCGTGTTCGTTCGTTAAGCTTATCGAACAATTTTTTTTGTTCGTGTTCGTTCATTAAGCTTATCGAACGAACATAAACGAACTTCCCCGCCGAACGGTTCACGAACTGTTCGTTGAACGTTCGGTTCATTTACAGCCAATAAACATATTTTATAGCTTGTGTATGTAACATCCTAACCCACAGATCTTAAAATTATGGAATTGAGATCGGAATTTACTAAAAAATGAGATTTGATTTGAATTTTATGTAGATTCCTTTCTTTTTTTAATACTTGAATTCAATTTTTTTTTTTTTTTAAACCGACAAAATAAGAAATGGAATAAGCATTTCAATTCCATCAGGATTTCATTCTATTCCATCATACGAACGCTAAAAAAAGTCAATTAATGTTTTTATTTTCTCTTGCTTGGTTTTAAGGATGGGTATTGGACTATATTCATTGAAACTAGAGGAATCATAGTTAAAAATATGATTTGTTTGTTATACAGAAGATACAATAACAAAAAAAAAAAAATATGATTTGTTATTAAATCATATCTTCTACCTATAATAATGATATAATGGTAATACTTTCTCTGATATCAATATCTAGTAAATAAGTATTTTATTATGTCATAGGGTAAGGTTCATTTGAGAACCACTCTTATTGTGAAAATCACGAGAACCAATGTGAACATAACAAGATAAGCATATCCCACCATCACCTAAAAACCTAAACACCCACCCCACAACCCAAAAAACCTAACCACCCCCCCCCCCCCCCCCCCAAAAAAAAAAAAAAAAAAACATCACAAAAAAAAAACTAACCTCCCACCCCAAAAACCTAAAAAAGACCTAACCCTCCACCCCCACCACCCAAAAACATAAACCCACCTCATACAAGCTAAATGTTAAAATCTAAACCATAAAGTTAAACATCACAACTAAATGCTAAAAAAGTTTTTTTTATTAAAATTCGCTAAATTTCGTCACTAAATTTATTTTTTTAGGTATTTTTGGTTGTATTCATACTGATTCTCACGGTTTTCACAATAAAGGGTGGTTACTAACAGATTCTTATCCTTTTCATATGATCTAATTCTATGAGTTTCATATTGTTGTTCTCGTTTCATATATTAATAAAGAAAATCTTCAATACCTACTATCTGTTATAAACCAGACATTTTAGGCCCAACCCATTACTTATGGGCTTTAGGGTTTATAGTTTTGTTTATCTATATATTGTAACTAGTTGTACACCCGTGTGAATACACGAGTTTGTTTAATAACGATCGAAATCAAATACTAAAAAACATATTATAATATATTATTTAAATTCTTTGTGTTTAGTTACATATCTTTATAAAACAATGTTAAAGATATGATCCGTCATAAATTTTGCTTAGTTAGGTCTCGTTTGTCACCCTATAGTCCTTAATTAGCTTGACATGATCTTCATTCCCACGGCTCTCTTTCTTCTGCTCAATAGAAGATATGATCCTCCATGATGCCCTCCTGGCTCCGATCACGTTCTTGTAAGCCACAGAAAGAAGATTCCTTTCCTCCATGGTCAACTCCTCGGAGTCAACGATCTTCACGACCTTTTCCATAAACTCGACCATTTCTTCATATCGTTCGGCCTGCTCTACCAGCTTGGCCATGTACACATTGTCCTCACGTGAAGCTTCGGTTGAGTTCAGAATAAAAAAAAACATTTGCTTGTCACAACACCATATTATAGAAAAGACCACTCATAAAAAATTAATTATAAGTTCAATATGTAACATATGACCTGATTCCATCAGCGCTATACGCCATTGTCGTACACCACAGGCCAGGGGCATCATAATCTACTCTTGACCCCAAACAATCATAAAGCCATGCTTTGATTTTCCCATCAATTGTTGTTGAGAAAATAAACTGCACGAAAAAAAGGGGTTGATTGTGCAGGCGACCACGTGTGAATATTTTAGAATCTAAACAGTGTTTTGAAACCACTTTTGGGTTAAAACAGTGTTTTGAAACCACTTTTGGGTTAAAACAGTGGTTTCAAACATCGTTAACCCAAAAGTGGTTTCAAAACACTGTTATAATATTGACCTTCAAACCATATCTGCAAGCGAATTATTGACCTTCAAACCATATCTACAAGCGACGCTGAATTTCTTGATCTTAATACCCAACCTACCTGAAATTGACAATTACTATCCCGTAAGTTTCAAAACCACATTGAAAATCATATATAACAACCTAAGTTTCGAGATGTATTAAGGAAAACCGTTACCTGAAATGTAAACGGAAAGAATATGATGGAAAGAAGATTACAAATTCGCTGTAGAACATCACCTGGATGTTTGGGGCTTTTTGACCACCCTTTCTATTGTTTGAAAAAAATACGTTTATACTTGGTCTTGAAACATAAAGAGTAGATTACAAATTGGCCGTATGATGCTAAAACAGTTAGGTTAGTTGACTTTTAGCTTATTGCATGTGTGCTCGCAAATGACTTTTTATAATGATATGTATCTTAGTTCCATCACTTATATAGCAAGAAATCTAATAGAAACCCTTGATCACTAAATCTTTAGTTCTATACAAATCACCACGCTTCTTAGCCCCTTTGAGAAATGTGTCATGTATGCCATAAAGGTTTGTAAATATGTGGTATTCATCTTTCAAACCACCAAACTGAGTTTTCTTTAAGAGGGGGAAGTGGTGGAGGTTGTGCAGTATTAGCCTCAACACAGCAGCCCATTGCAGGGAAAAGAATCCTCTTCATGGGTACCTAACACAAAGTAGCAGGGTAAAGTTAATGAATTCGGTTAAGGGTAAAGCAAATGAATTTAGTTAAACATATTATGATATCACTTCACAAAAAAAGAAACGATTTAATACTACATTGCAACGGTGAATTGAGGGGGTATTATAGATTTACATATTAATGCACCAACTTTCCTTTTATAGATAAATAACCAATAATACATATAGAATGACACGGATGATTCATATAATAATCTAAATTTAAAAAAAAATTGTTTTGACCTGATATGTAATTGCTAACAGCGATTTTTGCTACAAAACTATATTAAAGCCTAACTTTGTTATTTAGAAACTTATGAGATAATATAAGTGTTAATTTTGATCAATCAGTGTTAAACCTAAAATAGACTCATCCATGGTGTTTGCGATCAGAGTTGACATGTTTAATAACAATCGAAATCAAATACTAAAAAACAGATTATAATATATCATTTAAATTGACAACATAGCATTTCTAGCTCTTTTTTTCACATAACTCGGCTCGAGCACACTTTGTAGCCAGCAAGGCCAACAAAAAATGAGTACCAGGTACGATCAATTGAACCATAACTAAAAGGTCATATGGGGGCTGCTTGTGTCTGGTTGGTGGCTAACATGCAACAACGGCCATGTTAATAACTACCCCTTGAATCTTTGATGGCAATTGCCTCTTGTTTCTCCCATAATCTGTTACTATTGCAACTTGATTTTCATGTTAACTGGACCATTTTTGAACCTCACATTAATATATCCTTATAATGTTTATCAAACTAAATGACACAAAAATAAAATCTAAAATAAAACAAATTAATCAAAGCGAAAAGCGGACTCTTTTTTTTATCTCGACAAAATGGGAGAACCCCTCATAATCTAAAATAATTATTTTAATTTTAATATATTAACTTTTGGGAAAAAAATAATAATACAATAAAATTCGGGGTGAACGGGTCGTGTTCGAGTCACCAAGTGAATATTCGGATCGTTTTCGGGTTCGTGTAAATTTTTGGAGTTCGGGTTGGGATGAACTCGCCAACCCGCGAACACGGCCCGTTTAGCACCCCAAGCAAACGATCAAAAATAACAAAAAAGGAAAGAAAAATAAAGGTGTACCAAATAACCGTAGTCGTCGTAACCGATGCACTACCACCTGCACTACTCAAATCCAACTGCATAATAGACAAACAGAAAGAGTCTATTAATTTAAGAAACCAACATCTAGGACAAAGACATTTATCATAAAGGGATTGATTACCTATAGTTGGATGGTGCTATTACATCAACTAACTCATTCGCTGGCATAGTGAAATATGATTGTAAGAAAGTTTAAGCCTCAAACCAATGTTAGGATTGAACCTGAAATCGTAAAAAGAAACCTGCAGTGTACTTGATACAACCAAATTCCCTGCCATGTATGCAAATCATGTTGATTTTATAGTTATTAGGGCGGAATTTTTTTCATTTATTTTTTTATACACAAAAATATTTGTACATATACATCTATATATACACGCACTCTATTCAGAATTACTTGAACCAAATTTCAGTTCAACCCGTAATAGTGCCAATAGCTGAAACCAATCCAAATTTCAATTTTTTTTTTGGTAAACATTACTTTGGATCCTAGCCAAACATTAGGCGTACATGAAGTAAAGTGAGCTAAGATGTGTAAATTAAAAGATAAGTTCTCTTTTAACATGAACTGTGACATATTGCATAAGAATGATGGGAATAAATGTAATTGTGCACTATGAAAATCTTAACTAATCATAACCCAAAGTAAATAGGTGCTGTAAGTGGGCATAATTGCATACATTAATCATATACTTAGGAGTTAGGATGATCTTACCTGTAACCCTTTTTAGCGAAACGGTTTCATTTGGACAAACAATAACCCAAATGCAGGTCTAAATTACGACGGTTACATTGTATAGCAATCATATTCAGAAAACAATAGGTGCATTGCACACATGTTATACGACCTATTGATTCTTTAAGGCCATTGACTGGTTCCTTTGACATAATTTTGGTCCGCCTTAACACATCCTAAAATGTCGATTATGGGATTTATAATCCATAGAAAAAACAAATCGATTCATACAGACCACTCCATGTCCCCTAAATCAATACAAAGCTTATAGAAAACAAAATCAAAATCACGATCACATAAAATTACTGTTGCAATGAAAAACAAAGCGAAGACCAAAGATCAAAGATCAAAGAAGGAAACGTACGTTGCTAGACGAAACAATAAAATTCGCCATGAATGGAGGCCATGTCTCAACGTCGGCGCGATTCAGCCATCCCACCCAGAGTTGACTTGTCAACCAAAGCATCTATTGTTTGTACTCTTGGCTTTTGTTTATAAATATCTAGCTTCTTCCTGTAAACAACACCATCATTACCAAGTGAAGTAGCTTTGCTTTCAGCATCAGTCGCATTACAACACATTATGTTACATGCAAAGACTGACCATCAGGTTCATGTTGACTGTTCAGACTGATCTGGTCGACAGGCACTTGTATGCCATCATCTCCCTTCAACAGCCTCTAAATAAACTCAATCAAATAAAAACACAAAACAAATCAGCAATCAACTCGGTATAAATGTAGGTTTTCGAAACAATCGAAACCTAATTCACACATATACACAAACATAAATCCAACAAATTGAAAATATATATATATATACATATCAAAATCAATAAGGTCTCTTTGAAAGAATCACATTCAATCAAACATACAGAATAACATATTTTATCAAATAAACAAAAACTTATACCTAATCGCAAAGTGGTATACGGATACTGCTTTAAAAGATGACTTGTCAAACGTGAAATTAACCTTGGCACCCCCATTCTTGCTCCAGACGAAAGAAAAAAGGTTGTTTCTCGTTCCTAAAGATCACAAAACTAAATTATAATTTTAAACTCTGCAAAATATAACAGTTTCTGCATACAACAATGATTTAACATATAAATAAATTAGATAATACGGGATCTGCATCATATATGAGTGGCATTCCGAACGAAGGCCGTTATTTTTAAGACCAAATAACAGCTCGTTAACATAATTAGAAAGTAATAAAAAAGTAAAATAGAAAAACTGCAAAGAAACAATAAGTACTTGCTAAACTTAAGTTAAATGCAATAATGTAAATAACTGGTGAGCAATTATATAAATTAACAAAGTATATAATACCGGTAGATTCAATCATTGGGGCATCATCGAATACCCTAGGGTTGGATAACAAATCAAGATCTGAAATCGAGTAAATAAAAAGGAAGGAATCGAGAAGAAAACAAAAGAAAATCAGGAATAACAGTTCGTTTAGAGATAGAATTGTACCTGTGCGTGGAAGAAAACGGTGCAGATCAATCAGCGACGGTGGAGGAGCTGCAGAAGAATCAGCGATATGATAAGATTAGTAGTAGGATAGATAAATAGTTATTTCAATCTTCCTTTTTTTCAAATGATGACCATTCCGCTTAAACTAATACGAACGCTAATTAATGTAAAAGATAAAGATGAATCTTAATATGAAGCTTCCTCCTACCTTTTTTGAGTTGTTGGTTGAATTTGAGACTCAGAGAACAACAAATTCTTGTGCCACCCCACTGTTTTTCTTATCCGGCCAAAGCCCCATCATCTACGGCGTGCTCCAATTCAAAAAAACTCAAGTATAGATGTAAATCTGAAATAGACATTAAAGCGAACACCTGGTGTGCAGAATTTCAAATTCGCTGTAGAACATCAGTTTGTGTTTACTCTGCATGAAATTAGAGGGAAAATTTAAAATTACAACATGGTAACAAAAAGCCCCAAACATCCAGCTGATGTTAGTAGTCCCAAGGGTTGGATTATGTGGATCCGCATCTAATTTATAAACAACACCACGTTAATGGAATCCTCTACAGTTAATTCGGATCATACAACTGGTATCCTTATTTACCAAACATAAATGAGTAATTAGTTTGTTGAGTCAGTTGATTAGAGGCTTACTTAAGATTGTGGGTATCTTTATTTCTTGGACATGAAATCATGAGTGGTCCAAACTCCAATTAATTAATCTACCCAGTTCCTGTTCTCCAAATTAACATCAATAATTGTATCAATTTCAAGGTTGAAAACATTCCATGAAACCAGAAAATCAAAGTCTAAAACAATTCAGCATATAAACAAATAGTTGGTAGGTGTGTTTAACCAAATTGCTTAGAAATAATCGGCGAGCAGACCCATCACATAAAGTACAACGTATGATATCAAATGAAATATATCAAATAATAAATAACAAACAAAATCCAAAGATTACAAACCTGATTCCGTTATGGATTATTGCTGGAAAAAATTTGGGGCTGGTTACATGCGAAAAATCAAAAGAACATCATTCATACAAATCGGAAATAAATAGCTTCTTTACGGGCAGCCAAATGAAAAGGTGTTGCCCCTTTACCATCTCTAATATTCACAAATCTTAAGAATCCCCTTAAACCCTTAAATTTAATTTACAAAATTCAAGTACAGATCATAAAAAAGTATCATAAGTCCTTGAAATTACCTTTAAGTGAAGAAACCTAGCTGTCGCCGCCGTGGCCAATGCTGTAATCGGAACCCAAACATCACCACTGGATGGATGGCTCTAACCACCACTTGTTTCCATTGTCTCTCTCTCTCAAGCTTCAAACTTTTCTGAAGATTTAAGGGTTTCTCGATGGATGGCTGAAAGGAAGGAGAGTAACCAACACCACAAGTTTCATAGGATTGTAAGATTAAATGCTTGAATAATCGATGTAAAAAACAATAAACATACCTGGATTCAAGATTCAGCGAAATCTTGAATCTTCTGTTGTAATCACCAAAATCGATTGAAACCCTAGCATATTTCTGAGGTAGAATCCAAGCGCTGATCTCCGCATAACCATAATTCAGAAAAATCGATTGAAACCCTAACTTTGATGTATTTTCAATGCTTCCTCTTCACTTTCCTCTAGTGTTTCATTGATCGGAACCCTAGCCGCTTGACCGTCGTCACTGTTGGAGCTTTTGCATCTCCATCCCCAGATCTAGAATCAGGTTTGAGAGAGAGAAAGAAGAAAGGGAAAGAAGGCGGTAGGTTTGAACCATTCTGGCTATCCCTGTGTATATGTGCAGATATATGTTGTTGGGATGAGTAAAATGAATTCAAAATTTGAAATTTGAAACAACAGGTTTTTTTTAAACTCTCCTTTATTAGAGATTATATATTATATACATAATATTATAAATAAATCGGAATTATGACATCAACGGAATCTATGTGGCATAGCTAATATGATGACACGTAGGCAAAATTACGTCATCATCTAAGCTCCTTTAATAGAGAGTATAGATGTTGAATAGAATGAAAGATTAGAATTCAGTTTATCTATATTTCTCTTTGGTTTTTAACACGTTATCAGCACGAGAGTGCTCTCATAAAAACCATGTCCACTCATGAAGAGAAGGGGTTCAGAAAACTACAAGCGAACCAGATCGTTGATGTCTTCGGTCGCCGTCCCACAATAATCTACGACTTCGGATACAGAATTTAAGGTATTGTTTTCTAACTTGACTTTTGTTATTTGAATACCAGACGGATTCGGAAACGTAAACTCGGAAACGTAAACCTGTTTTTGTAAGACCCGTCTCTATTAATCAATATTATAATATTAAACACGCATTTTATATGAAAATGCAAGCTTACAAAAAAACTTTCCAAGTTAAACTTCTTACATAATTTAAAAACATTCCAAAATATAATTTCAAGTGTTTACAATATCCACTTTTTAAACTAGAACAAAATAAGATCGTTGCGGAAGCATCGAGACATGTGTTCGGTTCTCCTTTCTTGCTTGATCCTCATTCGGAGTTCCATAAGACATTCCTAAAATCAAAACCAACATAAAAGTTAGTTTTGACAGTTTCACAACAAGTTATAAACATATTTCCATCCAATTCATTTATCCATTATTCAAAATTCTTGTTTCCTTCGAATTTGTAATTTAATCCTCCATCATATGGAGTTAAAGTTAACATCTGAATTCATAAAATAATTGGCTTCGAGCCCTTGACTTTAAAATTCATTATTTAAAGACTTTTGACCCGTTCAAGTTTTTAAACCTCAAAAATTGTTTCTAATTGAGCATTAAGCATACATCAACATGTTTATCTCAAAATCTTTAGTTCGGGTCTGTAATCTTTTATGAATTACGCGGCTAGTACTCATTCTATGCGCATAATTCTTTTGACCCGTTTCGAAGATTTAAACCTTTTAAGTTTAAATCTTTCCCCTTCGTTATGCACAGTCCACTTGATATTTACCTATAACTTACATGATTGTAATACACGTTCTTAAACGGCTCATAAGGATCGTTTACCCGGTTCAGTGTTCATGGGTATTTTGGTCAACTTCAGTCCCTCATTATACGACGAAGGGTTTTAACTAATATTTGACCATCTTATTACTTCTAGTTATAATTCAAAATATGCGTACCTGGCTCGGGTCAACATATTGACCCGTTTAAATATCTTTTGCTTTTAAATTTTCTAGATAAAAGCATTACAAACCGTATGTCCTTTCCTGAAATCACAACACTTAACAAGCGGTCATCAATTAGTATTATTGTCAAATGGTATTAACTTACCATTTGACCCGTTTAGCCGAAAGTGACCATTTATCAACATAAGATAATATTTTTAAATACCATCCCGCCCCTTAAACCTATTCCGGTTTACACCGTGAGTTCTTATTACTTAAATGGCATTACTTGAATTATTTGACCCGTTAAGATTTACACCAAATGGTTATCTTTTCAAACCTTTTATCTATCCGTCAACTCATGTACGGATTTTTATTCAATCACTTTTACCCATTACGGTTCACCCTATAACGTGATGTTCAAAATTCCATATTGGTTAGTCTTCACCCGACTAGTCTACCGTTTTTACCCCTTTTTACCATAGTTTATGGTTTCTTACCATATTTTCTTATTCCGGCTTACATTGTATCATGCTGGAATATAGTATTTTCAAATACTTGTCATAATTCAAAAATCAATACTCACAAGTGATGTGTGTAAAATGTAACATATAAATTACATCAAATGAGGCATAAAACTAACCCTTTTTAAGTACTAATGTTGGAAAAAGAGTGTTTTTGTCTTCCTTTTGTATTTTCAGGATTAAATGAGCTCAAATTCACAAAAGAAGCAAAAAGACAGCTAAATCTAACATAAATACAAGAAAAGGAACATAAGTGGACTGCCCGACCCCTCAACGGCATCTTCCCAAGCAAAATAGAGAAGGCAGAAGACTGAACACGCCCCGTGCTCAGCCAGCACGGGGCCGTGCCCATGAAGCAGCAGAAAAGACAAACCTATAGAAGCTTCTATTGCCCACCACGGGGCCGTGTCCAGTGAACACGGGGGCGTGGCGAAAGTACAGCAGGCGCATTAATTGTAATTGCGAATTACAATTAATGAAGAGAGAGAGTGTCAGACAGGCACGGGGGCGTGTCCAGCGGACACGGGGCCGTGCCCAGCCTTCTGTTCAGCCTATAAATAGGAGTGCTTGGTTTCATTTCAACTCATCCCTTGGCACACCACCTCTCTCACACTTCACCCACCACCCACCACCACCATAACACCATCATCCACCACCATCATCCATTGTCCATCATAGAGTGTGTGAGTCGTCTCGGGATCCAAGATTGATCGTAAGAGTTCTTGACAATCAAGGCCATGTTTGCCTAAGTCTCTTACATCACTTGGTGAAGACAAAGTGTCTAGTATAATACTTTTTATTTCTAATCTTTTGCACTTTTTATTTGGTTTTGTATTAATGACTTTAATAACTAGTTACTTATGTTGAAGGTGATCTTTCCTTATCGTTTGTCCGTGGTGTCTTGGCATTATTTTACTGTCTATATAAAATAAAAGATTTTCACCATTCATATCTCCACGGTCTATATGGAGGTATGTTGGCTACCTGGTCGGGGGTTAAGGGAACGGTTTGGTAAAGGTCTTGCCATTGTTCATCGTTTAGAGGTCCTGCAATGGACCTGGGTCAAATTTAGTAGGACCTCCTTCAATGCTTAACGGTATTGGATGGCGGGGGTCCAAACTCTTTGATCCCCTCATAAGTTAACTACTATTAATACTATAACCCGGCTATTTAGGACTGTATCCCTGCTGACTCAAACTACTTAGCCGAGGGTAACGTCACCGCCAAAAGCGGGGCCTACCATAATATTGCATTAATAACTTAATTAATTATCTTCCAATAATCCACCATTTTAGGATTGTATCCTTACTGACTCAAACTACTGGGGTGAGGGTAACGTCACCTTCAAAAGAGGGGCCTACTACAATAACTAAGATAATCTCTTAATTATGTGCAAAAGTGCGGAAATAATCAAAGGTTATACTAGATACGAGTCGGAGCCAAGTGATTCATCTTGTCTATCTGTTTTTCTTTTTATTTCTTTTTCAGCATTTTAGTTAGTTTTTATTTTTCTTAGTTTAAAACATTTTTCTAACCTTTTTATTTTGATTAGACGTTGAGAATAAACCGGTACTAAAAGCTCTTGTGTCCTTGGACGACCTCGGCATCTTACCAACACTATACTACGCTCACGATGGGTGCACTTGCCCATATGTGTGTCTAGTGTTAGTAAATATCGTGTTTTATAAATTTAAAACTTGGCTAAAATAAGTGTTAAAAGGGCTTAAAATATACACCTAATATATATAACACTCGACTACGCATCAAGTTTTTGGCGCCGTTGCCGGGGACACAAGGATTTTAGGAAAGCTTAAAATCGACGGCCTAATCAGTTTTTCAAAACCTTTTCAAAACGGGCCCACATTTTTCTGCATTTTAGTTTAGTTTTGCATTTACAGTAGGTTGAACACGGGCCGTGCTCGATGAACACGGGGCCGTGCTCCATATTTTTCATAAAACACCCTGTAACAGAAGCTTGAACACGGGCCGTGCTCACTGAGCACGCCCCGTGCTCAACGAAATCAGTAAATTTAATTAAAACGCCCAGATACAGATCCTGAACACGGGGCCGTGTCCACTGAACACGGGGCCGTGTCCAGCCTCTGTTTCCGTTTTATTTTTTGTTTTCTGATCTCGAGACTCAGTTGTGGTCTGCTGAGTGATTCTTATGGATCAATACTCAGGAGGCTACAACTACACCTATGAGGAGGATGCTTATAGGGGTAACTATTGCACTAATTGTCGTAACACACGCTCGGTTCAAAACAGTCACTCATATCAACCATCCAATTCATACACCTACTATGAGGAACCCAGGTACGAGCCATCAACTTCATACACATCATATGAAGACCAAAGGTATGAACCTCCTCCCTCATACTCATATTTTGATGAACCAAGGTATGAGCCTTCATACTCGTACTTTGAGGAACCAAGATATGAGCCACCACCTTCGTATGCTTATTATGAGGAACCATGGCGTGAACAACCCACCTCATATGAGTATTATGAAGAACAAAATTACGACCCTTATCCATCATATGCTTACAATGAAGAACAATGGTGTGAACCATCTACTTCATATGGGTATTATGAGGAACAAAGGATCGAACAACCGGATTCAAGCTTTGAAAATCCCGATTCTTTTTCTATAACCGAAGTAACCGAGAGGATATTAGAACACATTAGAGTTATCGATCGTTGTATAAAAGAATCTCGCGCAAGGGAAGAGGAGTCCCGCGCAAGAGAAGAATTAAAAAAGGAAGAGATAACTGAAAGTGTAAAAATGGAAGAACAAGTAAGTGAAAAACCGACACATGAGTTAAACAACGAAAAAGGTGAGTCCGACAACGTTAAAATTCAAGAAGAGTCTAATTTTGAAGAAATTAATCTCTTGTCACCTTCTTTTGAAAATCATTGTTTAGTACCCACTCATGCTAAGTTTTTAAAAGAGTTAAACACTAACACTAAAATTGACGAAACGGTAAGTGTTAAGTTAACTGATGATCAAACCTCACTAATAAAAGAAGACCCATTTGAAATTAACATTACACCGGTTCCATGTTTCTTTCAAAATTCGTTTATTAGTAATGTCACAATCGATAAAGATCTTTGTGTTAACATAATGCCTAACTACATTTTCAAAAAATTAAGTATTAGTGATTTTTCTCCACTTCAAATACCCATTTTTCTATCCAATCGGAAAGTAATAAAATCAATCGGTATAGTTGAGGATGTATTGGTTCAAACAAATCAAATGGTAATCCCGACCGATTTTGTCATCCTCGATGACGCTCCTCTAGTGTTGGGACGACCATTTGTAAAAACTCACGAAGCCTTGAAAAACCGGAAGTTCAACAATCTACCTCTTCAATTAGGGGCATTTAAAAGAAGTGTCGATCTTGAGCGATCAATGAAATATCCATTCGGCAATGACGACCCCCTAATTGAAGATGAGCCAGAACCACCCGATAAGGTGGGTCTAGCCAAGGACCCTTATAAACGTGGCGCACCATGGAGGCATTCCACGGAACTATCCTTAGTTTAGTTTAGATTAATTTTCTTGTTTTCTAGTTAGTTTTAATTTTCAGGAATAAAACACACTTGAGATGGCAAAGGATACAAGGGAAACTTGAACCAGCACCCCATGCAGGAAAACAGAACCGTCCGACAATTTTCTCCATTACAGAAGGTTCAACACGGGCCGTGTCCAACCAACACGTCCCCGTGCTGAACCCCCTGCAGAAAAATGCCCAGTTCAGGTAACTGGACACGGGCCGTGTTCACCAGACACGCCCCCGTGTCCAGGCTTCTGTTTCTTTTCTTTAATTTTTGTTACTGGCACCTGAACACGGGGCTGTGTCCAGACTACCAGTAACATAAATCTTTGCTCTTAACACCATTTTACACATCTAATCAACCTAAAAATTTATTTTTCGGACACATTGAGGACAATGTGTAATTTAAGTGTGGGGGGGATGCTAAAACCTTGAAATTTTGCAAGTCCTAATAACAAGCCTTACACAAAACTCTATTGGAACCGCTAAACACCCCAAATTTTTTCAAAAATTTTCATTTTTTTTTACTTGTCTAAAGTTTAAGTTTGGAATCATAAGATTAATAAGGTTATATTTTTACAAATTTACAACCGAGAGCGTCGTGATAACAAGAACCAACATAAGAAAATTATGAAACGGCATGACAAGCTTAGTTAAAATTTGATTATATATACTTGATCACATAAAAACCCATTCCCACAAAAGTGAGTTTTGAGCCTTTATTGAGCATACAAATTTACATCTTTAGACTAAATGCTCATTTTTCGTTTCTTGTGTGAATAGCCGCTTGGTTCTTACGACTCTAGAACTTGCCATGACGATACATTCCCGGTCCTTATCAACTTAAACCCGAGTAAGTAAATGATAGAGGCATTAGGACTAACCCTTTTTTCTTCTACACCATTATTTTTTTTTTTTACCACCTACCCAAAATCCCCCTAGTTAGCCCCTTTGAGCCTAAACCTTTTCATTTCATAACCCAAACTAAACACCCTTTTACCCACCAAAACCTTTTTCATTTTTAACCCTTTTTTTTAGTAACAAGTTCGGTTTTTCGTATGATCATTCAAAAAAAAAATATGTGTTGATGATGAAGCAAAAGAAAATAAACAAACAAGTTCATCAAAAATAACTTTGTTTGAATAATAGCTTCATCAAAATAAAAAGTTACAAAAAAATAGAAATTCCTACGAAAACCGACACTTGTTACGCTTTTTCACCCTTTTTCTACTAACCACTAACCCAACCACCTACCTTTAACCCAAGCCTAACCCTTCACCCGCAAAGTCCTCTTGATATTTACAAAGGTATAAAAGTTAAAAAGGAGGAGGATTGATTGCTTGGCAAGCCTATGGTAGGAATAAGTTCCATGCCGCTCTCGAGTGATTCACTAAAAATACACCTTCGGCCGAGTGTGAGTGATTTCTCCCGTGAGGTATGTGAACTTGTATATAAATGGAATTTTAAAAAGGCATGTTATGCCCAAATAAGTAATTTCTCCTATGAAACGTTCTAAACAAATCATAACGAATAGGATTGTAAATAGATAAAAATAAAACCCAAAAAGATCTTGGATTCCCAACACTCTATGACAAGCCCAAAACCTTCTCTTCTACCCATTCCATTTGGTAGTGTAAGCCACATATTAAAGAGTTTTGCTTGAGGACAAGCAAAAGTTCAAGTGTGGGGGTATTTGATGTGCGTAAAATGCAACATATAAATTACATCAAATGAGGCATAAAACTAACCCTTTTTAAGTACTAATGTTGGAAAAAGAGTGTTTTTGTCTTCCTTTTGTATTTTCAGGATTAAATGAGCTCAAATTCACAAAAGAAGCAAAAAGACAGCTAAATCTAACATAAATACAAGAAAAGGAACATAAGTGGACTGCCCGACCCCTCAACGGCATCTTCCCAAGCAAAATAGAGAAGGCAGAAGACTGAACACGCCCCGTGCTCAGCCAGCACGGGGCCGTGCCCATGAAGCAGCAGAAAAGACAAACCTATAGAAGCTTCTATTGCCCACCACGGGGCCGTGTCCAGTGAACACGGGGGCGTGGCGAAAGTACTGCAGGCGCATTAATTGTAATTGCGAATTACAATTAATGAAGAGAGAGAGTGTCAGACAGGCACGGGGGCGTGTCCAGTGGACACGGGGCCGTGCCCAGCCTTCTGTTCAGCCTATAAATAGGAGTGCTTGGTTTCATTTCAACTCATCCCTTGGCACACCACCTCTCTCACACTTCACCCACCACCCACCACCACCATAACACCATCATCCATTGTCCATCATAGAGTGTGTGAGTCGTCTCGGGATCCAAGATTGATCGTAAGAGTTCTTGACAATCAAGGCCATGTTTGCCTAAGTCTCTTACATCACTTGGTGAAGACAAAGTGTCTAGTATAATACTTTTTATTTCTAATCTTTTGCACTTTTTATTTGGTTTTGTATTAATGACTTTAATAACTAGTTACTTATGTTGAAGGTGATCTTTCCTTATCGTTTGTCCGTGGTGTCTTGGCATTATTTTACTGTCTATATAAAATAAAAGATTTTCACCATTCATATCTCCACGGTCTATATGGAGGTATGTTGGCTACCTGGTCGGGGGTTAAGGGAATGGTTTGGTAAAGGTCTTGCCATTGTTCAGCGTTTAGAGGTCCTGCAATGGACCTGGGTCAAATTTAGTAGGACCTCCTTCAATGCTTAACGGTATTGGATGGCGGGGGTCCAAACTCTTTGATCCCCTCATAAGTTAACTACTATTAATACTATAACCCGGCTATTTAGGACTTTATCTCTGCTGACTCAGACTACTTAGCCGAGGGTAACGTCACCGCCAAAAGCGGGGCCTACCATAATATTGCATTAATAACTTAATTAATTATCTTCCAATAATCCACCCTTTTAGGATTGTATCCTTGCTGACTCAAACTACTGGGGTGAGGGTAACGTCACCTTCAAAAGAGGGGCCTACTACAATAACTAAGATAATCTCTTAATTATGTGCAAAAGTGCGGAAATAATCAAAGGTTATACTAGATACGAGTCGGAGCCAAGTGATTCATCTTGTCTATCTGTTTTTCTTTTTATTTCTTTTTCAGCATTTTAGTTAGTTTTTATTTTTCTTAATTTAAAACATTTTTCTAACCTTTTTATTTTGATTAGACGTTGAGAATAAACCGGTACTAAAAGCTCTTGTGTCCTTGGACGACCTCGGTATCTTACCAACACTATACTACGCTCACGATGGGTGCACTTGCCCATATGTGTGTCTAGTGTTAGTAAATATCGTGTTTTATAAATTTAAAACTTGGCTAAAATAAGTGTTAAAAGAGCTTAAAATATACACCTAATATATATAACACTCGACTACGCATCAACAAGTAAATGTATCATAATACCAAGGGGGTGTAAGCTTAACTTACCTTGAATTCCGATTATGCTTTTCCACGCGTATTGGTTCCGTTTGACCCGCTTCTACCCAAGCTTCCACCTAGCTTTTCGAGCGTCAATCTAACTTTTATCATTCGCAAGGTGATTAGATTAGTCATTATTATCAAGACTATCTCACCTTACGGAGTTTATATCAAAATCACCAAATTGATTTCGTTATTGGTCAGTTTGACTTTTAAAAGTCAAACAACCTATAACACGAGCAATTACACAATCAAGTTCAACAATTCATTTAAGCAATTTGTCAAATATCCGATAGGCATTATTCTTACACTACCGTTTTAACTGGTTTTCTCATCAAATTCATTATACTTCTAATTTCTTTAACTAGTTCAAACGATTATCGTGACTAGTTTCTTTATTCATTTTTGCAAGAACCAAGGGTTCCCTTTTATAAAGAGACCCGTTTCATCATACCATTTAGCATTCATCCGAATACCTATTATAATCAAGTTTCATAACTAGTTGTTTAGCCAAGCTTTAACATTAATTAGGCAAGTTCATATCACTGAAAAATGGGTTGTTTTGGTGACTTGTTTAACCTGTTTATAAGTCTTTAAAAATTATGATTTTTTTATGTGGCGTACCTCTCTGAGGGTTAGGCCTTGTGTTAAAATTTCAGGATCTAACTCTTTACCAAAAATTCGTAAAAATTCATTTACTAAGCTGCAACCAGATTCGTCACTTCTGACTGCAGCTTACGGAAAAATTCATTAAAAATTCCTCGTTTATCCGATTGACGAAATTCCAATTGGAGATTTTTTTAATCGCTTAAAACTATCTACAGTAAAAATTTGAGATCATAAATAAATCCCTAAATTGAGTTATGACATTCGTAATGGGCTGCAAATTCTGCCAGAAAACGTAGCTTGAACCTTTTATACGGAAAAATTCATAAAACGCTCAATTTTCGTCGAAAAAATGCGATTCCAGTGGGGTTTTAAAGATATTTCATGGAATTACATTTTAGACTCAAGAAACGCATGTTTTTGTCACGTTTTGTTCAGGTTACAGCCAATACAAGTCGGCTGTAAATTCTGATCAGGAGCTGTTTGAATTCAGCTTTCAATTTAAGCATGTTCTTGACATCATAACACTAATTTTTAGCAATCAAAACCCTAAAAACATCTCATACATGAATTTAACATCAACAAAATCTGAATTTACTTGAGCTAGGCATGATTTCAATATATACTTGTCTAGGGTTTACTCCTAAACACTATTTCACTTCAATATCATCCATACCACAATCATGCAACATAAATTTCGAATTTCATGAACTCACTCAGAAATTTGGATGAAGATTTTTCCATGGAAATTACATACCTTATGATCCCTTCGTCGAGGTGATCACTAACCTATATTCCGATTTCGATTTTGACTTGATTTGGGCCTTTAATTTGTGAGTTTTGTGATAGTTAGGGTTTGAAGGTGGGTTGGTCGCCCTTCTCCTGTTCTTGTTCGATCCAGACACATCTAAAGAGTTAATTACTCTTTTCGTCCCCGTGGTTTGTCAAAAATCACTATTTCCGTCTATTAGTTTAAAAATTGCGATTTCTGTGGTTTCACTTTCGTAACCATTTCAGTCCACCTCCGTTAACCTCATCTATTTATTCTGTTAAGTACACGTGAATTGACCATAATGCCCTTATTAATAAAAAAACAAAAAGATATCTAAATGAGTTAATTACTGTTTTCGTCCTTGTGGTTTGTCAAAAATCACTATTTCAGTCCATTAGTTTAAAAATTTTGATTTCAGTCCCTGTGGTTTCACCTTCGTAACCATTTCAGTCCAGTCTCCTAACACAGTCTATTTTACCGTTAAGTTTTTAATGAAATATTTAAATTACCCTTGTGTTAATTAAATATGGACTTATATGATTTTATTATTGGATTTATATGATTTTATTGTTGTATGACATATGGACTTAGGGCATGTTTGGCTAAGCTTTTTGAAACAACTTATTAACTTATTGGCTTTTTGGAAAAGTCAGTATGAAGTGACTTATTGACTTATTTGGCTTTTTCCCCTCACATACACCCTCATTACCAAACATCATTTTGGAGCTTATGACTTTTCAAAAAGTCAATAAGTTGTTTCAAAAGGCTTAGCCAAACAATTGTAGGGTTCGACCCACCATGGCTTCAGTAGAAGTAGAAATCTGGCACTATTTTTACATATATGGTTCCAAGATTTTAATTTTGGATTTTAGAATGAGAAAATGTCCAGGTAAGCATTATTTTTCAAAGTTATTAGGTTAATTGATGCTGCTAGGAAGATATTAATTGGGGTGGGGTAATGGGTCGCCGGACGTTAAGAGGGTGAGGTTGTGATGCCGGAGAAGATGACCGGAAACTTTTGCCGGAAATGAGAGCAGGGATGGAGTGGGGTGGGGTGGGGTAGCGTGGGGTTGTGTTTTAACAAGTGGGTCCTAGAATACAATCTTTTAAATTTCCATGGTTTTTTTATCTAATTAACACAAGGGTAATTTAGGTATTTCATTAAAAACTTAACGCTAAAATAGACGGTGTTAGGAGACTGGACTGAAATGGATACGAAAGTGAAACCACAAGGACTGAAATAGTGATTTTTGACAAACCACAGGGACGAAAACAGTAATTAACTCATTTAGATATCTTTTTGTTTTTTATTAATAAGGGCATTATGGTCAATTCACGTGTACTTAACAGAATAAATGGATGGGGTTAACAGAGGTGGACTGAAATGGTTACGAAAGTGAAAACACAGGGACTGGAATCGCAATTTTTAAACTAATGGACTAAAATAGTGATTTTTGACAAACCACATGGACGAAAATAGTAATTAACTCTTTTATTTTTAAGTTTAATAATATTATGTTTTCCATTTTAACACTTTTGGCCCTCCAACTAAAAACCATGTTAATCTCTAAGTGTTTTAACTCATGTTCCTTAGTTATAACAAGATTTATGACTAACTAGGTTACTTACCCTAGTTAGCTTATTATTGTTTATTTTATACTTTATAGTTCTAATATAAAGTTTTATATTTTCGGGGTGTTACAGTTTTTGGGTGGGTTTTGTTTAAAGTTTAAAACCCTATAAATTTTCGGAAAGAATATGATAGGCTAGAAAATTACCGCCTCTGATCCACATGGTTTCGGCCCATCAACTGCTTAGCACAAATATTTGTTAATACAACCCGGTTTAATTTCCTTAATTTTTACTAATTAAATTATAGGTTTTCTTTTATAAACTAATAATCAAGAAAATCAAAACGAAGAAGACGACGTCTTAAAAACAAATCAGTTTACTACCAATTGATTGCATAAATTGGACCGGGTATTTGGGTCTTGAAAACATTTAGACTTTGGCGGGTGCGAGCAAAAGAGTAGTAGGAAAACCCTATAAGAAAAAAAAAGATATGTTCCATAATCTTTTACTTTAAGTTTTATTAAATTAAATAGATTATTTAAATACATATTAAATTGTTTATGAAACCTGGACAGGAAGGTAAGTAAAAAAATGGTTCAAAAGGTTTATTCAAACGTTAAATTTTTATACGCATAATCAGGGGCGGATGTACCTCTTAATAAGAGGTAACCTACGTTGCCCCTTGACGCTCCGACGGTAGTGTAAATTTTGAAAAAAATTGACTTTTTTTTTATTTCGTTACCCATTTTCTTTGAAACGTTACCCCTATAAGGGTTTTCTAGATCCAGCAGAGCACATATTACATTATCTTCGGGTACCCAATTAAGTATTGATAATGCATTATATTCTAGTAAATCCAGAAGAAATTTACTCAGCTTTAAAGATATTCGAAAAAACGGTTACCACCTAAAAACAATATCTGAAAATAATATTGAATATCTTCAAATTACTTCAAACAAAAATGGCAAAGAAACAATTGTTGAACAATTAGAAGCCTTATCCTCTGGATTATATTGTACTAATATCAATCCTATCGAATCATACATGGTAAGTAACCAAAAACTATTAGATAAAGACACATTCAATATATGACATGACCGTCTAGGTCACCCTGGTAGCAGAATGATGAGACGAATAATCAAAAGTGCAACCGGGCACCCTCTCAAAAACTTAAAAGTTTTGCTACCACAAGACTTATCATGTGCAACATGCTCTCTGGACAAACTTATAACTCGGCCCTCACAAACTAAATTGATTCATGAAACCCCATCATTTTTAGAAAGAATCCAAGGGGATATTTGTGGGCCTATTCATCCTCCGTGTGGACCATTCCGCTATTTCTTGGTCTTAATAGACGCATCCTCAAGGTAGTCACATGTGAGCCTTTTAGCTACTCGAAATGTAGCATTTGCCCGACTTTTAGCTCAAATCATACAATTGAGAGCTAATTTCCCCGATAATCAAATTAAAAACATCCGGATGGATAATGCGGGAGCGTTCACATCTCAAGCTTTTAATGACTATTGTATGTCAATTGGGATCAATGTTGAACATTCATTACCTCATGTTCACACACAAAATGGTTTAGTTGAATCTCTGATTAAACGATTACAAATAATCGCTAGACCACTCTTAATGAGATGTCAATTACCATCTTCTGCATGGGGTCATGCTATTTTGCATGCAGCTGCACTGATTAGATTGAGACCAACTACTGATCTCGAATACTCCCCATTGCAACTGGTCTCCGGACGAGAACCAAGTTTGTCCCACCTTAGAATTTTTGGTTGTGCGGTATATGTACCAATACCGCCACCACAACGTACTACAATGGGACCCCAAAGAAGACTGGGTAACTATATTGGTTTTAACTCCCCGTCCATAATTAAATATCTAGAACCAATGATGGGAGACATGTTTACAGCACGGTATGCTGACTATCATTTTGATGAAATAATGTTCCCAGTCTTAGGGGGAGATAAGGACAAAGAAAGACTGGTAACACAAGAAATAACATGGAATGCATCATCGCTATCAAATCTCGACCCCTGAAGTGGTCAATGTGAATATGAAGTCCAAAAGATCATACATTTGCAAAGAATAGCGAATGAATTACCAGATGCATTCACAGACACGAATAGAGTGACAAAGTCACATGTACCAGCATCAAATGCACCTGCTCGAATTGAAGTAATCCCAGAAGCGATTACTATGCAACGAAAGCGTGGGAGACCAATCGGTTCCAAAGACAAAAACCCACGGAAACGAAAAGAGCAAAGTAACGCAGTTGGTGAAAACTCACAAAAGATTATAAGTGAAACCCCGGTAGAGGTAAATGTCCCAGAAGAGACAACTATGAATCCAGAGGAAAATGAAGTTTCAGAAGAAACACCGGTACCGAACGAAAATGAGATCTCTATTAATTATGTACAAGATAGTACAATGTGGAACCGGAATAAAACACGTGTCGATGATATATTCGCATATGCTATAGCAACGGATGTAATCAATGAAAATGATTACGTACCAAAAACTTTAGAAGAGTGCATGCACATAAATGATTGGCCAAGATGGCAAGAAGCCATAAACGTCGAATTGAATTCGCTCGAAAAGCGACATGTTTTCGGACCTGTAGTCCGAACGCCCATAGACGTCAAACCAGTAGGTTATAAATGGGTGTTTGCAATAAATTGAAATGAAAAGAATGAGATTGTACGATATAAGGCTCGACTTGTAGCACAAGGGTTTTCCCAAATCCCAGGAGTTGATTATGAGGAAACGTATTCCACTGTAGTGGATGCGATAACCCTTAGGTTCCTAATCGGCCTCACAATCTCTGAAGGACTTCATATGAGACTAATGGATATCGTCACCGCGTACTTATATGGGACACTTGAAAATGACATCTACATGAAAATCCCTAAAGGATTAAAATTGCCTGAAGCATTAAAATCAGTACCCCGAGATATGTGCTCTATAAAACTTAAGAGGTCTTTATATGGTCTCAAACAATCTGGTCGGATGTGGTACAATCGACTAAGTGAATATCTCAAAAAAGAAAGATACAAATCTGATGTAATTAGCCCATGTGTATTTATAAAAAGATCACACTTAAATTTCACTATAATAGCAGTCTATGTTGATGATATAAACATCATCGGAGCTCCTGAAGAGATAGAAAAAAAAACTGCTAATATATTAAAGAAAGAATTTGAGATGAAAGATCTTGGTACAATAAAATAATGTCTCGGCCAGCAGTTCGAGCATTTGCGTAATGGTACATTTGTCCATTAATCAAAATACATCCAGAAGATGTTAATACGTTTCAATATGGATAAAGCACATCCGTTTAGCATACCCATGGTTGTCCGACCGCTAGATCTACATAAGGATCCTTACCGTCCTCAAGAAGAAGGCGAAGAAGTACTTGGTCCAGAAATACCGTACTTAAGCGCGATCGGTGCCCTTATGTATCTCGCAAATAACACAAGATCTGACATTGCATTTGCAGTACATGTACTAGCGAGATACAGTTCGAATCCAACACGTAGACACTGGAATGACGTAAAACATATATTCCGGTATATTTACGGGACACAAGACTTAGGTTTTTTCTATCAGAAAGATCAAAAGTCCCAGCTTGTTGGGTATACCGATGCTGGATATTTATCAGATCCTCACAAAGCGAAATCTCAGACAGGTTATGTATTCACATACGGCGGCACATCAATTTCTTGGAAGTCAACTAAGCAAACACTTACAGCAACATCATCAAATCATGCTGAATTGATAGCACTATATGATGCTGGTCTAGAATGTGTGTGGTTGAGATCAATGATTAATCACATACAAGAAGCATGCGGATTAGAACAGATCAAGAAAAAGCCGACAATTATTTATGAAGACAATGCAGCTTGCATAGCTCAGATCAGAGAATGGTACATCAAGGGTGATCGAACAAAGCACATCTCACCAAAGTTCTTCTCAACATATGACTTGCAGAAAGAAGGGGAAATTGATGTTCGCCAGATCAAGTCAAGTGAAAATTTAGCTGACCTGTTCACAAAATCTTTACCAAGAAGCAGTTTCAAGTAACTATCACACAAGATCGGTCTCCGCAGATTGAAAGATGTTTGTTGAATTTAGGGGGAGAATTATACACGCTGTACTCTTTTTCCCTTAACTAAGTTTTGTCCCACTGGGTTTTCTTAGTAAGGTTTTTAATGAGGCAGCACGGCTGATCCAGTAGTATCAGTTTATTTATTCAGATCCTGAAGTACCTATTTAACATCATCCTGAAGTATGTCGTTAAACTGTGTATAATTCTAAATGTCTGAGGGGGAGTGTTATAAACCAGACATTTTAGGCCCAACCCATTACTTATGGGCTTTAGGGTTTATAGTTTTGTTTATCTATATATTGTAACTAGCCTAAGATCCCGCGAGTTTCGCGGGTGGCTTAACACACAAATATATAACTTAAAATTGTTAAAATAATCCTTTGAAAGAAATAAACGTTCAAGTAAGGAAATCCATCTCTCTACCCGCGGATACGTAATGTAACAAACGAAGTTACATGGATGGCTTCACACCAGCATGTAATATTTATTGGCGTTGAGATCATTCCTTTACTTGGGTAAATATTAAATTACAACGAACTGAAAAAAAAAAAAAGAAATACAAAAAAAATCAAAAATCGTTAAAGATTTTTTTATGCACCACGTGTGTGTTATCCACATGTCTTGCATCTTCTTTCTTCTATATCACGATTACTCGGACTTGTTTTATTTCTAAACGATCTTTGTGAGCTAAAAATCCAACCAAGCTTAGTCACTCGTCGATTCGCCGGAAAAAAAAAAGTAGTATATACTTAAAAACTAAAAAAATAACCATCTCGGATTTTAGCTAAATCAATAAAGTTTGTTTTTATCACTTGAAATTTAACCTAGACATCTTAGAAACAACACCTTTTAGCTAATGTGGAAAACATTAAGAATACTTAAACTAAAATGGGAACTAATTAACAATATACCTTTGATGTATCAAAAGAAGCTAATCCTATTTGTTGAACACCCAAGGATGCATGTAATATATATCTCATTTCGACTCGTACCTATTCTCTTGCAAAAGTTGTTGAACGATAAGTAGCACCCGCAAAAAAAGTCCACAAAAGAATAAGTTTGTTACCAATGCACGCTCCTTCTAGCACTTTGTTATATGGGCTCGGGTTCAACCACATAACGGTTATTTTCTGCAACTGAGACAGTGACAGTCGAGGCCCGTTTCTTCAACCTGCTTTTAAGAGAAACTACATTTAAACCATTAGTACCACCATCACCTTCCACTAAATTTGAGTCGTAAGAATTTTCTTAAATTTGTTTCTAGATGAGAAGAACTTTTAACAAATATTCATCACATCTACATAGTTCAGAGACTAAGAGCTAAAATCAGAAAAAAAAAATAACATCTAAAGCCAAATATACTAATTGAATTCAATAATAACGAATTGGACCTCCTGGAACGGTGTCGTTGCCACACCTGATGCATTTAGGTTTTTTAAGGGTGCGAAGGTTCTTCGAAGTTCTGATGATCGAACTACCCATTGCCACCAGGCTGATGTAGGTATATAAACGATTTAAAATGTATAATAAAAACTGCAAAAAAAATAGGGCTTAAATAGAGCTAAAGCTAACTACAAAGAGTAGAAATAAGACACTAAAAGCAATCTGTATTTGATAAATATGCATGGATGTTGGTTCATCGTAACTCACTATCAGAAGGTGGCCCTTCAGGTCAGACGTATAGGGAAAAAATTGGTCAAATATTTTGAAGTTTTATGTATTAATATACACTTTGAGTTCACTTTAAATTTGTTTGACCCGTTTCGTATTTAGCTATCTTTTTTACCCATTGAACAGTTAGAAATAACACTAAACCCAAATGCACTCATTCCTACAGTTTACTTTATATGTATTTTTATAGATTCAATCTGACAGCAGAAGTAAAGATCCTGGGAGCTTAGTGATGGTTTACTTAGCTCGGTAATTAGTTGTTGGTTCCTCCTGTCATTAAGAATACATAATCGAGGGTCTTGATAGAATCTATATTACAAAGAAAATGAATTATAAGGGGAAACATTAGGAGGATTCATACTTATACAGATCTGAATTGGCATAGATCTCTGCAAAATCAACACTAACTTGAGCTTCGACTATTGAAGAAGTAACATCGAGCATCCATATGGTCGGATTTTGACCGTCTTTTATTTTGTTAACCCATGGAATGGACTGAGAAGTGAACTGTTCATGCTAGCTTTTATATGTTGTGTTAACTGTAAGCATAAAATAAGAATGTAGTATTGACTCACTTCAAAATACTCTAGTAGTAGGTGAGAATGGTGTTCTAGAAGTCCAGTGTAAGTAACCTTTCCACCTCTTTTCATCAACAATAGCTGCAATAATGTAAATAGTAAGCTTTGAAGTTTAAAGAAATTTAGTACTTTTTTAAAAGATTACTTACCTCATCAAAAGCTTCAAATATATCGAACAGAACCGATTACACCCGAGAAACTCCTCAATAACTTCCATATCGACCCACTCTTCACCACTTTATCCTAAATCATTCAAAACAAACCCTAATAAGCACAATTACATTATCACAAAAAAACAACAAATCATACACTTAGTTCACAATACAAACATTAACCCATCTAAAAGAAAGTGTTCATGCTTATTATTTATTTTAGTTTGAAAAAAGTTGCTTTCAATCATTTTAGGATTGCTAATTTCGAACTGATCAGTCTTGCGCAATCAAAAGGATGCTACCATAGGTACACCAGCTGATGTCATCATAGGCGCTGGGCAGTATGACATGGTAAAAATAGTCATACAGGCCATATGACTCTTTAGTGGCGTTCGCTGTCACATCAGTCATTTCTGTGTCAGTTTAACACATCACACGGCCCGTATGATGTGTCATTAAAACACGTAATACGACCTGTATGACCATTTTTCGCATGTCATATGGCTCGTATGACATACAGGCAGTATGAAAAAGCCATGGGTGTGGGGATAGTGTCGCATAAAAAATCTATCAATCACTGAATCCACCATTGAATCAAGTAGTTGATTTAGCCCCAAACTTCCCAAAAGCATCATTTTTTTAATCACAAATACAGTAGAAACTCATAATCACTTAAATCAGTAAACATAACAGAGCCCTAATTTACTTCAAATACATGAAGATATGCATAAACAAATTAACAATCAGTATTATAAAAAAAAATCAATAAAATCAACCTCATAATCACTGAAATCAGTAAACATAACAGAGCATAATATACTTCATATCAATGAACACATGCATAAACTACTAAACAATTGAATAAAAACTATAGAAAAAAATTCAATAAACTCAACCTCTCCTAACTCGTAATCAATAACCATAACAGAGCCCTAATTTACTTCATATACATAAACACATGCATAAACTAATCAATAATCAAATTAAAAAAAACTTTAATTATAACAGTGCCCTAATTTACTTCATATACATGATCACATGCATAAATTAATCAGCAATCAAATTAAATAATAATTTCAACAAAACGACTAAAATGAAGCTGACCTTAACTCCAGACCACCAATCAACGATCCACACAAGCTCCAGCCACAAGAGCTCGACGACCTGTCTGTTAATCCTTTTAAACAAACTCTTTGAAAATGGACGTACAGTTACGAATATACACGACTTACCTGATCACTGCAACTCGTCATCGGCATTCAATTTGGTTTTCAATCAAATATATAATCAAAAAAAAAATTTGTAATTATCTTTTAGTGTTATGGTATTTGTATATACACATGATTAATAATAAAATTAATCCTTATTATATTATCATATAGATCCAGAGAAATAAATTTACGAAGTTAGGGTTATCATCATCAATCTAAACTAAAAGACACTATGAACCCCATATTATCAAAATCAATCAAACCCTAAAAAAAACAAAACACAAAGAAGTTTAAATACCTGTGAATAAAACTTGATAGAAGATTATGATGGCTTCTTTCAAAAGACGACTTACAGGGCTTTCGTCCGAACATACAATCAAGAGACAGAGATGAAACTGAGAAGTCGACAGTGTAGAAGACGGCAGAGCAGAGATCAATTAGGGTTTTTTTAGTTGAAATTCAAATGAAGAAGCAAAGGATCTCAATAATTTTGGCAGGTTGGATTGATTGGAGGGAGATAATGAAGAGGCGGTTTCATGAAGGAGAATGGATGAAAAGCGTGTTTGAGAAGCTGCTTATTATTGAGAAAACAAATTGCCGCTCAAAATCAATTAAGGATGAGTATCACATTGCCATGTGGCATCTAGTAGCTTAAGTTCATGCCAAATGGCATAAGTTTGTTTTGTTTTAATATACATTATAGATGTTGAATAGAATGAAAGATTAGAATTCAGTTTATCTCTATTTCTCTTTGGTTTTTAACACTATCTTCATTTAATATAATTCTTTCATCGACAAATATTTTATTTATTTATTCGGTCGTCATCGGAGTGCACAACTTTCAAACCTAGAACATATTCCATTCCAGTAATTAGCAAACATTGTTGACGCATATCAATTTAATTTAATTTAATTTAATTTTATAAAACCTCCACTGACAACGAATATCTTTTTATTTCCAGAAAACAGCAATAAGAACGAACCGAGTCGTACCGCGTGACGAAAACACGACAATATGGACGATCCTTTTTGCGACACTTTTCGTTGAAGAATCTAATGCCGACTGTCAAGTCAATTTCAAACTCCACAATAATACTCAAACCTCATTCATTCATCAAATCCAAAAATAACAATTTCAATTCATCCTCTAATGGGGCAGGGAAGTTCAAAATCAAGCTCATCATCCGATGACTCTACAAACGGCGATGGTTCCAATTCGAAATCATGCACATCGCGTCGCCAGAGAATCAAGAAGAAGCTTAGTCTTCATCGTCATCTTCATCGTCGTGGTGATCGGAAGAAAAACGGTTTTCGTTCTCAGCATCCGAAACTGAGCAGCTTAGAGGATTTTGCAGGAATCGCTTTGGTGACTATTGTTTCGGTATGATTTTATTTTAATAATTTTCCATCCAGATTCATTCATAAAATTTTCATCCGTAGTCTAAAAAAGTGAAATTGTGGTTTGATGGATGTGTTTTCATTCAGGCGGAGATGAGATTCAAGGATAAGTGGCTTGCGTGTATTTCCATGGGAGAACAGACGTTTCGCACAGAAATTTCTCAACAGTTAAGTTTCGATCGGTAACCATGAATTATGATAGCTTCTGTTGCACGCAATTGATTTCTTTTTTGTTTGTTGCTTTTGTAGGACCATGAGGCCTCAATGGAACTCGGTGAGTGCTTCTGTTGGTTGAATTACTTACATTTTTACGAATTTGTTTGTTAATCAAATTGTTTGTGAAGATGAATAGGGAGGGATTTTGACTACATATATTATTATTATTATTAAAAGATTAAAATAGTCGTTGATATTTTCTATTCTTCTAAATTTATCAATTTATTATTTGATTATTCATCTCTCTAATTTAATTAAATATCATAAATTTGAATATTCATCTATGTAATTTAATTAAATATTAGTTTTTTTTTTATTTTGCTCTAAATTTTGTTTAATTTATCGTATCTTATTCACTGTCTCTATCTCTATTTCACCCGTAAACACTTATTTTTTTTCTCTTTCATAAATACTCACAGCCATTTATTCTGGTAAAACTCATAAGTTTGGAGATATAGATGGAGATGGAGAATCTTATGGAAGATGAAAAATAAAGGGAATCTCTAAATTTTGGAGATGACGATAAAAATGGCTACAAAATCTATCTATTTGTATTTAATTTAATAAATAACTAAACAAGTAATTAGTTGTGACACGTGTCACAATTATGTGAGCCCAATATTTTTTTTCCGGTTTCTCTTATTTCACTCTTTCCTAACATATTTCTAATTTATGTGAATATATTTCATCTGAAAATATCGTTTTATAATTTCTAAATATTAGTTGCCAACCATATAATATTTTCTTTTATTCAATTTCGTGTAATATACGGGTTTCTAACCTAGTATTTTAATAAGCAATCAACATTAGCATGTTTTTATAGGCAAAACGTAGCCACTTTTGCGTGTCTATTAAACATTTTCAGACAGGTAACCGACACGTGTCAAAACTTTTCATAATTAGGGTCATTTGGGGCAATCTTGATACATGTGGTTTATTTTGATTGGATGTAATTATGTGTAACGATCATATTAATAAATTAAAAAGAAGGTAAATGACCATCTGGATAATATATTAGTCAAAATGTCACATTTGAGTTGTCTTACAGGAGAAGAAGTTTCTTTTGGAAAGAAATGGGCCTCATGTTGCAAAAGTATCTGTTTTTGAGGTTTGTTCCAACTTCAAAATAGTTTTATCATATTAACTTTATTTGTATGCTTGTAGGACCATAATTTATATCACTATTCTTTAATATGAATTTATATCCTTCTGCAGACCAATAGACTCTCAAATAACCATCTAATTGGGTATTGTGAGGTAGATCTGTTTGATTTTCTTAGCCGAGTAAGTTTTAAAAAAAACTATATATAATTTATATATGATTATATATTTGATGGAATATAAAACAACAAGGTTTTATGCTTTATAGGATTCAGATTCTGGCATTGAAGTTAAGTTATTGGATCCGTCACCACCCAATGGTGAAGTTGGCAACATATATCTTTCATGTTCTATCGAGGTGCATTGCAGTATCATATTTTCATTTGGTCCACCGTTGATTAACGCGACGTAACATTTTTTTTTTTTTTTTGGTTTGCAGGACCCTACTGAAACAGAGAAAAGCTTTGCAAGGCGCATTTTGTCGATTGTTGTATGTCTGAGATCATCCTCAATCTTTTTGCCAAATTCTTTTCCATTCACATATGCTTAATAAAATAAAAATAATAAAATTTCTATTGACCTCCAAGTTGAAACCTGCTAGTTAGGGTAATCTCTACTGCCATTTTGGAATAATAGGGGATCTCTACTTTTGGTTATGCAGGATTATAATGGTGATGGACAATTATCCTTTAATGAGTTCTCGGAATTAATCAATGTTTTTGGCAATCAACACGCAGAAAAAAAGGTTTGAATTATTAATCTGCTCATGTAACCGAAAACAAATATATGAGGTCATGGGCAAAGCAGACAATATTGGTTGGTATGAGTGTATGACGGGTTGGATGTTACATAAACAGATTGTTTATATTCTTCCAGAAAGTGGAGCTCTTTAACACGGCTGATGAAAATGGAGATGGTGTTGTGAGCATCGAAGAACTGGCTACACTTTTAGCTGTGCAACAAGAAAGGTATGTCTCTTGATACTATAATGTTGTATGTTTTTAATACTATGATCTGTAACATAGGTTATGAGTCTTATGACATATACATATAACTTGTGTGTGGCCTCATATATCTATTTACTGTTTCTTTTTTGCAGGGAGCCACTCATTAATAACTGTCCTGTTTGTGGGGAGTTTCTAGAAGTTTCCGATAAGTTGAACTCGATGATTCATATGTCACTGTGTTTTGATGAAGGCACTGGGAACCAGATTATGACCGGAGGCTTCTTAACTGATAAACAAGCTTCATACGGGTGAGATATATTTACCAACAAATTTTAATGTGTTTGTGAAGTAATAAGAAATCTAAATTGTATTGATCAATCTCAAATCTCAATCTCGAATCATTACTTGTTTCTTTTAAGGTGGATGTTTAAACTCTCTGAATGGGCTCATGTCTCATCCTATGATGCCGGCTTGAACTCTGGTTCAAACGCTTCACATATTGTGGTACTTTCTCTCTCTCTATATATATATATGTGTGTGTGTGTGTGTGTGTGTGACAATATCTTAGCAAGTGCATTGGCTTTTAGGTGTTTGATAGGAAGAAAAAGAGGCTTGTGGAGGAAATAATTGATGGAAAGATAGTATTGTCGATGAGAGCTATATATCAATCTAAAGTAGGGCTAGGGATTATGGACAAAGGTAATTTACTAATCGGGTCGATTTCATATATACCTGTGAAAACTTGCATAATATCATATTTACCCCCAAAAATAAGTATTCTCACATATGCCCATTCAAAGACCGAACATCTCATATATACCCATTTTATCAAATGCAGTTTATATATAATATGACCATTTATATATAATATGACCATTATGCCGTTCTCAAGGGAGCGTATAAACGTCATAAATTTGAAAATGGGTATTTTAATATTATGATATTTTGTTGGGTAAATATGATATTATACCATGTTTTGATCAGTGATGTCAATAGCGAAGATAGCCTTTGCTATCGCGCGCTTCATAGCGTATCGCCCATATCTCGCAATCTATTGATTAGCGACTCCATAGCGTGAATATAACGGGATTTCCGGGGTTTTTTTCTTCTTTTTTTTTTGTTCTAGTATAAATAGCAGGATTGCCATTTTTTCTTTTTTTACTACTTAATATAAATTGTGTATTCCGATGAAATATACAGCGTATATTGAATAAATATCTATAAAATATTTCTAAAATTTTCTTCTCGTGCATCGCCGCTATTTCATTGCCATCACTACATAGCGTATAGGTAGCTTATCGGTATCGTCCACTATTTGCTATTGACAACTATGGTTTTGATATCGGCTTCTATCATATCTATATATATGTGTGTATATTTGTTGGTCTGATGGGATGCAGGGGCGAAAGAATTACTGCAAAGCATATCAGAAAGGCAGGGCAAGAAAATGAATTCACCCGAATCTGCAAAAGATATACCCGCATTCCTAAAATTTTTCAAGGCAAGATAACAATTCTAATTGAATAAACCATCTTATCAACTTATTTTCTAATTACATTGTGTTGTTTATATTCTAGGATCAAATCAATATGGATGAAGTTAAATACCCTTTGCATCATTTTAAGGCAAGTCAAATTCAGACTCGTTAAACTTTCAAATAATGTCAATTTATAGGTTCTTACTAAATCATACACAACTTTATGTATCCAGACTTTCAATGAATTCTTTATAAGAGAGTTGAAACCGGGAGCCAGACCAGTTGCCTATGCTGGACGCGATGATGTTGCTGTTTGTGCGGCTGATTGTCGGTTAATGGCGTTTAATACAGTCGAAGAAAGTCAAAGATTTTGGATCAAGGTTTTTTTTTCCACTTGGCTCCATATATTATGATTTTTGTTGGTAAACATGAAAACCATCAAGGAGAACTCATGGAGCCCACCAATACCCTGCTAACCAGTGGGGCCTAGCAGGTGGCATGAGAACCCGTCAGGGATAACTCACGGGCCCCACCACTAGCACAAATAGAATTTTGATCTTGTCTAATTAACTTTTAGGGTAAGAAGTTTTCGCTAAGTGGTCTTCTCGGTAATACACACGGCTCAGATACTTTCAACGGTGGAACGCTCGTGATATTTCGTTTGGCGCCACAGGTACATTTTGTATTTTGTATTTTCTTTTTTCTTTTTGACTGATTATGCAAGTGGTTATCTTTTGACAGGATTATCATCGTTTCCATTTCCCGGTTTCCGGGAAGATCGAGCATATTGTTAACATACCTGGATGCTTATATACGGTATGCTCACAATGAGATTATGTCACACTACTACTTACACTTACTGTTTCTGGTTTATTTCTTGTTTATATAATGCCTTGAATGTTACTATATTATATATGACGTAGGTCAACCCGATAGCTGTAAACAGCAAGTATTGTAACGTGTTCACGGAGAATAAGCGTGCTGTATCTATTGTATCAACCGCAGATTTCGGGAAGGTATGTCATCTTCAATTGATGGATACTACAATTTAAAAAAAATTGATTTTATATCATAACATAATTAGGTGGCGTTTGTGGCAATTGGAGCAACCATGGTTGGTAGCATTGAATTCACAAAGAAGAAGGGAGATTATGTCCAAAAAGGAGATGAGGTTCAAAACCATGTCATTGTACTTGTTATTTTTGTTAATGCGTACGAGTGTATATACGGGTGAATTCAAATGGGAACAATTAAATAATTAGGAACCAAAGCAACCGATTCCTAATTAGTTAGTAGTTCTCGTTCGAACATCCATCTATGCATATAGGGCATGTTCCAATTTTAAATAGAGAACCACATAAGCACTTGTACATGCATTATATACTAAAACGTACAAGTGTTCATACGGTTCCCTCAGTTCTATACTTAGATAGAGAATCACATAAGCGATTAAGCGCTTGTAAATTCGACGTAGTGTTGACAAGAGAAAGAGAGGTGGTTATGCAGTTATATAACCGCCTTAGTGTCAATGGGTACAACTGCTTATGCGATTCTCATAGTTCTCTAACTTATATTTTTTTTATGCTACAGTTTGGGTATTTCTCGTTTGGTGGAAGTACAGTCATATGTGTGTTTGAAAAGGTTAGTTACTGTCCATGCTGACAGTTAACATATATTTTATAAAAATTGCATAAATTTTCGGCATAATATCTTATAACATTGGTTTTGCAGAATTCAATCGCGATAGACGAGGACCTTTTGGCTTACAGCGCAAGATCAATCGAAACCTTAGTTTCCGTTGGAATGCAGTTGGGCGTGTCAGTTAGAAAACGAACAGAACTTCCATTACCAGACATTAATAACATAAGGATGTTTTAGTTACTTTACATGATGGAAATAAAACTGATGTATGGTTTTGTTTTTTGACTTAGCTTACTTGTAGAAATACCAAGCTGCCTCTGATTCTTCAACTTTCATGTTTTGATCCATCTGATTTTTGTTTGATAATCTCATCCATGGCTTCTAATTTCTTTTGTGAAATCTTTTCGATTTCCGGATACTCGGATGTTCTTGCAATGCCAACCGATTTGCACCAGTCATAGAACATATCGAGTACATCATACTGCTTTGCTACACGATTGGCCATAGCGTAGACCTTAACAGAATCTTGGAGACTGAGGTTATCGAATCGATCTGTGAAAACACCCATCACCTCTTTTATGTCACTATAAATTCGGAAACTTTGTATAAGAATTGAGTATAAAGCCACCATCACCATCCTGTTATGCCTTGCTTCACCTGTGAATAATGTTTACAAAGTAAATAAATGTTTCTTGCAATTACAACAAACATGAAGAAGAAACAAGTAATGCATGTGTTGGTTATTATTACAAATAATAAATTATCTATGAAGTTATCCAGTGTTTAAAACCGGTTTGACAAGTAGACCAGTAAGGCGGCCAGTTCAATGACAGGTCAAGAATTAACATAACCTGCTGGTCGACAAGCAAGAAATCGCTCAAGAAGTTGCATCAGGTGATTATTTCGAGCAAACAATTGGTCGTTTTCCATTTCGCGAACAGGCACAACTACATCTTCGCGCTCTGTATCATCTTCGTCATCCTTTTCCTCAAGTGCAAATGAGCTACATGATCCCCTCCTCCCCTGCATTTTGTACTCAAGTTCCTCATCAAGAAACAATGAATATGTTCTAACAAACGCCGCATAATCCCATGTGTTCGATTTAAGCGCGTCCCTAAAATCCGACATGTTTAACAGACGAGTTCCACGTCGTGTGGCAGTAAACATCTCACGCGCATATCTTCGGTTGCCTTCGTGAAGCAACCGTCGGACCAACATGAGGGTCTTCAGGGCAACGACCCAGTTTCGGGTTTTGTTTAGACGTCGCGAGATGGTGTTAACACATGAAGATACAAGCAGAGGGGAGGTGGCTGTTAGATTCAAGATTTGTTGAATGTGAGATTCGTCGGCGGGTTGTTCGTTGTGGGATGTGGCCTTCAATATTGTGACATCGAGTTCGGATAACGAAGTTCGTGCTGCGATGCGTAGGCTGGTGTGGTCCTTCACTGCTGCAATGGCCTTGCTGAACCTCTCCATTTGAAATTGAATCAAGAAATGGAATGCATGAAAAATATGCATGCATGGGTCAAGATTTTGACTTTATATGTTGTCAACCCCATGAAAGTCAAGGGTCAAGATTTTGACTTTCTTTTTATCACTTTTGCCTTTGCATTGTTCTTTGGTTATTGGTAATTAGATGCCATCCATCTCTCTATCTTTTAGCATTTGAATGTGGAGATATAGTGGATGTCAAGGATCCAAGTGGCACCTCTCTCCATCCTAGAAATTTGGATTTTGGATATTATTATGAACCTTGGTTTACTGGTCTAATCGGTAAGATCGGTTGAACCTACAATTAACTAAATGCTACTTTTTTTTTCTCGATCCATAGGCATCACTCGACCACAAAACATTTTATCGTTTTAATGTTTCAAAGATGTCCGTCCATCTTCAATCTCTTCCAATGAAGGTTATTGTGGTTTTAGTCGATGGTCAGAGTCCGTTGGTTCATGTTTCGTCAATCATATATATACCAACACAACCAATGGTTGATCTAGTTCGCGGCTTAGTACGTTTTTTGGGACACATTTGCAGCGGAAGTAGATAACCTCATTTGGATTAAAAAAAGGTTGATGGATGATATAACACAAAATAGATAGTGGAGTAAGGGTTTTTTTTCTTTTTGGACCAACCAATTTTTATTGTACTTGATAATCAGAAAACCATAATCATTTAATCCAAATCTTAGTAAGTGGTGATTATTTTACTTAAAATAAAAATTAAAAAAAAAAAAGTCAATACAGTATGTTTAACAACCACATCTAAATAATCATCTCAAACAATACTATCATAGTAGCTAACAATTAAAACCTAACAAAAGTTACAAAAATCTCCATTAATGTCTATTTTAAGCTTTTCTGTAATTCAGTTCCCAAACCTAGACATATTTTCCCCTGTATTTCTTCTTTGTATCCTTCACACCTTTCGTATCAGGATCATCGGATGGCGGGAAATCGGGACTGAAAACCGCAGCATGAAGATTACCTTCCTCCAACCACTTAACATGGTTTTCCTTAAAATCCAAATGTTGCAGCCTAGCGGCTTCTTTAATTTCATCGTTATACGGTGCGATCTTTACCATCGTCAATAATACCCTGCTATAACGGTAGCTTAGAATCTGTTCGCAGCTGGCAATTAACTTGAAACAAGGGTGTTTTGGGAATTCAACGTCCAGGGTGTCACTGTCTCTTAGAACTGGATAGAAGTAAACAAGTCGGCCACCCATCACGAGCATTTTGGCTGCCAAGTCAAGTAGGTCGTGTACACACTCGGCTAAGCTGTATGCAGCCGTTGACGGTATATGGCCGGTTCTTTTCTCTTCTGGAACCGTGTAGGGGCCCACTACCCCTTTTAGTAATTTCCGACCGCCGGATTTACGACCTCCAGCACGCACACCGTATGGAGGGTCACAGATTATTGCATCAAACATCTGACAGACCATGAATAATTAAGAATACAAAATCAAAATGATTGCAATATTATTATTTGAGTAAAATGCCATTTTTGTCCCTGAGGTTTGGCCAATTTTGCGACTTTACTCCAAATGTTTGTTTTTCGCATCTGAATCCATAAGGTTTGAAATCTTGCAATTTTCCGGCTCGTTAACTCCATCCATTTTTCTCGTTTAACTCAGAGGCATTTTCGTACATAAAGTGAAAAAGACCGAATTTCCCTTTAAGTGAATACTTGTGCATTATGCTAAACACTTGTACGTAAAGTGAAAAAGGCCGACTTGCCCTTTAAGTTAACAAAAAAGACATGAACACCCCTGACTTAACGGAGAAAAATGGATGGAGTTAACGAGCTGGATGAAAATAACAAGATTTCAAACCTTTTGGATCCAGATGCGGAATAACAAACCTTTGACCGAAAGTCGCAAAAACTGGCCAAACCTCAGGAACGAAAATGGCATTTTACTCTTATTACTTTTTTGTAATAAAGATGTCACCTCTTTTAGCCCCGGACGCCAAGGAGGAAGGTTATTATCTGCTCTTAAAAGTGAAACCGGCATTTGCAATCCGTACTGTCGGATAAATCATCGGCAAGTTAGGTATTGTTGATATTTTAGTTTTTAACAAGCATGTAGACGCAAATTACTAAACGTCTTGAAAATCAATTTTTTATGTAAAAATATTATATTTACCTGTTTAAAGTTACTCCAGACGTTGCAGTCTGGCCCGCGGCCATCACGCACCACCCGAATATCAATATCTGCTCCCTGAAAGCTTTAAATTAGAAGAAACTAAAAAACTAATGGTAAAATAAAAGTGATCACAAACCATTGTCATAGCTCCAAAATGGGCTGCAGCAACGAGAATGCTCCCGGTGCCAACAAATGGGTCATAGACAAGTTTCCCGGGCATGGCCTGAGCTTGATTGGCCATCAAAAATGCCACCTCAGCATCCATAGCCGTTGGTCCAAGATATTTACGGCTTTTCAATTGATACGTAGGCAACAGTTTCCTATCAGCACCGCCAATCTCCCGCCCAAAAAATATTCTTTTGTCAACAACCGGAGGAAGCCCGTTGGCAGATCCATAGTCATCGGTTTCAATAAGCCAAAACTTATGCTCCGGACACTTCAAGTTAACCCGACCCTGAATTTATTGACAAATGTGTATTAGTAACATGAGACTTCTTTTAGTGCATCAAATTTAAGTTAACGAGCCAACAAAAAACATATAAAAAAGGAAATACCTGAAACGGAATGTAATCCATCGCTTTAATGCGAGCGGTTTGGTCCTCGAAGGGAACAACCTTTCCGAAGCTATCGAATATGATCCGAAAAGTGCTATCTGGAGGTAAGTATGGCAACTTTCTGTCATCTGGATAACTGTTTATTGCTTCTTTTAGTTCCTCATATGAGCTTCCTTCTCCCCAAATTTCATAAAGCCCCTTCACAAGAATGCCTACAAATTGATGAAAATAGATTTCCATATTCAAAATGAAAGAATTAATGATGAACAATTTAGAACCTTATAAAGTCTCACAGTTCAATTCTGTATTTTCTAAAAACAGAACCAAACCGAATAACCAAAAAAATACAAATTTTACAGTTTGGTGTCAATTATGGGCAATTATAATCATGGACTACAAGTAGAAGACTTGGTTGATAATTTAAAGAAAATTAAAAAAAAAAACAGAAAAACCGCAATAATGTCTACATTTTTATACTATATGATTTATCTTTTACAACAATATTAATGCACCAGACCCGTGTAATTACATGGGGTTGTATAATAGAAAATGAATGTACAAAAAAAATTAGACATATTGTCTATAATAGAAATTATGTAATAGAAAGTATATAATGTGTGATGTTGATGATGTTTTGGTTGTTTAAATACTAATAGCTAACCGAAAACATACAAAGAGAGTGATTAAAAATCCCAAAGATCTCATAAAGTTTTTTGTGATGAAAAAAAAAACAAATTGATTATCTAAATTAAATTGGACTTTAGTTAAATTCAAGAATTCCCATGTTAGGAAGTTTGTTATTGTATAAAATGAAACTAGTGAAAAAATTTGTATATAGATAACTCGGGGTACAAATCATATAAATAAAAAAAAACATAAATTTATTTGATTTCAAAACTCGAACTTACTTAAGTTAAATAAATTATATATATATAGGACAAAGATCCGTTAGGAACCACCCCTTATTGCGAGAACCGCGAGAACCAATGTGAACACAACAAAAAATGCCTAAAAATAGCTAAAAACACACAAAAAAATTTTATTTTATTTTTTAATATTTTTTATACAAAAATCGCTACTTTCTTTTTTGGCTACTAAAAGTAGCAATTTTAACATAAAAAATATTTAAAAAAAATTAGATTTTTTTTTTATTTTTTAAGATTTTTTTAAGATTTTTTTAGGTTTTTTGGGGGTTTAGTTTTTAGCATTTTAGCTTGGGGGGGGGGGGGGGGGGGGGGGGTTAGGTTTTTGGGGGGTGGGGGAGGGGGGTATTTTTTTTAGGTATTTTAGGTTGTGTTCACATTGGTTCTCGCAATAAAGGTGGTTCTCGCATGAACCTTACCCTATATATATATATATATAGGGAGAAGATCATGCGAGAACCACCTCTTATTGTGAGAACCGCGAGAACCAATGTGAACACAACCAAAAATGCCTAAAAATCACACAAAAAAAAAAAATTTTAATATTTTTTATATAAAAATCGCTACTTTTCGAAGCCAAAAAAAAATTTTTTTTTTGGCCTCTAAAAGTAGCGATTTGAGCATAAAAAATATTAAAAAAAAAAATTGGATTTTTTTTTTTTTTTTTTAGGTTTTTTGGGGTTTAGTTTTTAGCATTTTAGCTTGGGGGGGGGGGGGGTTAGGTTTTTTTTTAGGTTGTGTTCACATTGGTTCTCGCAATAAAGGTGGTTCTCGCATGAACCTTACCCTATATATATATATATATATATATTGTATTCATTTAAGTTAGATAATGTGATGTTGCCATAAGGCTAGGGGTACTAAACGGGTCATGTTCGCGGGTTGGCAGGTTCAACCCGACCCCGAAAATTTTACACGAACCCGAGCCCGAAAATTGTGTCATGCATATGAACCCGAACCCGACCCGAATATTCGTGGGTTGACCCGAACACGACCCGTTTAACCCGATTTTTTTTTTTGCCACAAATTAATATATTAAATTCAAATTCACTTTAAAAACACAAATGTATATAATACAATTACATTTAATTTATAAAAATTTATATGAATTTCTCTTTTAAAGTTATAATCATGGCATAAAATACACACCCTTATACACAACTTAAAAAGCACAAAATCGACCGAAACAGCAATGATAATAAACAATTAAGCATTTCAACAAACACAATACAACATCAAGGGGGTGTTTGGCCTAGCTTTTTTATCTAAGCTTATAGCTTTTTTAGCTTATTTTTACAAAATAAGCACTAATGGGTGTTTGGTTTAGCTTTTTAAGCATATGCTTATTTAGCTTTTATAAGCTAATTCTAAGAAGCTTATGGGAACATGGTTTTTTAGCTTATTTGAATAAGCATATTTGAAGAAGATGGTTTTTTACTCATTACACACAATGATATTATACACCTTCCCATAATACAAAATAACTTAACAAACAACTAAAGATTAATTATTAATTATCAACTTATAGAATATAAGCTAATCCAAACACTTAAAAATAGCTTATCAAATGAAAGAAAATAAGCATAAGCTACTTTAAAATATAAGCATAAGCCAAAAAAATAAAAGCTAGGCCAAACACCCCCCAAATGTGTAGATAGATCAATGTAAAAGAAAAATGCATACTTCGATTGGCTATTTTGCGTGCGATATCCTCAGAAGGGAGATTGACATAGTGGAATGGAGAATCGGGGTGGTGATGCTGCGGAAGCTTCCACTCGAGTGAATGTGATTCGGCACCAAATAGGTCGGCTAGAGATTCGAACTCAGGTTTCCTGTAATCTAATAATCTGTGGTAGAAAACACAGAGATACCACATCGTCGTTTCAAGATGAAGAAGTAGAAACCCTAGAAATGGAAGGAGGCGGAAAAGGGTTTATGTTTGAAGATAGTTGAACATTTAAACCCATTGATTGACTATATTATTATCAAATTATTGGATTTTTTAAGTTTTAACTTAATTTAGAGAGTAACTGTAATTTTGGTCCCTCAGGTTTGGGTAGTTTTGCCACTTTAGTTCAAATCTCAAATCTTTTGCATCTGGATCCCTGTGGTTTCAGTTTTATTACCATTTTGGTCCAAAAATGAAATCAGCTCATATTACTCAAATTTAATACTGATGTTTTGTCATTTTCCTCAAGGTAAGTTGGTTATTATGATCTTATTATTAATTAAAATAATTAAACTAAATAAAAGCTTTGAACATATAAAAGCACAAAGAACTTACTCCATCTTCCTCAAATGCATACAGCCAACAACAACCACTACCACCACCCAACCTCGAGCAGCCAGGAGCATCACCGTCATCTTCCCCAAATGCATATAGCCAACAACCAACAACCAACCACCACCACACATCATCGTCGCAGCACCACCTTTTCCGACCGGAACCTTATCCACCCCACCCCTACCTACCGTTCTCCATCACCAAACACCATCCTCCATCTTCCATCTTCACTCTGAATCGACAACCCTAATAACACCATCAGCTTCGCCGCATCACCCTAGTTGAACCACTGCCGCTTGCCTCACTCGTCACCCCTTCACCCATCGTTCGCCACCATTACCATTCGAGAACCACCACACACCACCAACCCTTGCCGCACACCTCTGAAACACTTCACAACCGTCATTCATCGTCTCCATCAGCTTATGTTCAAATCATTGGAGTAAAATGACTATTTCTACCCTGTGGTTTGGTTGTTTTAACGATTTTGCTCCAATCACTTAAAAATAGTCATTTTACTCCCTGATCTATAAAGATTATCTCTATTTCACTCCCCGCCCCTAACACCATCCAATTCAACTGTTAAATCATGGTCGCACGCCCCTCACATGAAGGGAATTTTAGTATTTTCCCATCCCATATATTTTTAATATCTTTTTCATTGATAAGAAAAATAAAAGATAAGTAATTATTAACATAATTATTAAAACCAAATAGTTATAATTCAGCTTCTAGGGTTTCACCCACTTTATCTAGTAATCTCTATTCACCATCCTCTTCTCCTGCAAGTGCCTCGTTGGTAATCATCACCATCGCCAACTCTTCTCCTGCAGTGCTGCCGCCAGCAATCATCACCACCGCCATCACCTCCCTAGCCCCAAAAAACACCGGAATCATCATTAGTTTCGCCGATTTCCATCATTTCTGAGATCCAAGCCAAACTTATCTTTCTATCTCTGTCTCTCTCTCTCTAACTTCTCAGACCGCCACCACCCACCACATATGCCGCCATCACCATCACCAACCCACCCACTACACCTGCTATCTCACTCTTTCTCCAAGTCAACCACCTTTTCATCAAAAGATTTCACCTTTTAAAACAAACCCTAGAATCAAACCCTAACTTGTATCATCAAAACCCTCAAATTTCAAAGTCCCCATATTTCAAACTCCTATTTCTCTTTCATTCTTTGTATAATTCAAAAAATAGCAACAAAATGTGTATGCAGAAAGAGAGAAAGGGACCGAATGAGAGAAAATATGAGAGACAGAGATAGGAACGTGGAACGGTGGATCTAAGTACAGATAGTGACAGTTACCTAGGTTTTCGAGCCAAGAACTCCAGCTCCGACGACTTTCCAGACTCAGGTGATGATGGTGACGGTGGAGTCCGTTGAAATCTGGTTTTGGATATGTTTTTAAAGGATTTTCGAGCAGCTAAGGAGGCTGCCAGAGCGTGTGGGGGTGGTGCAAGATGGTGGTAGTCAGGTGGAGGTGGTGGTCAGGTGGGGTTGTTGTAAGTGTCACACCCCAACCGATGGCGGAAACATCGGGATGAGACGAACAAATTGCTCAAAACATCATAACACTATGTGACAATATAATTTAACTTTCAATTTCATAAAAATGCTAAAATGTCATACAAAGATTCAAATAAGAACAACATTGTTTCAAACATAACATCAAAATAGTTATTTATTCTAGGTGTGTTTCTAAGTCCACCTAAGTCTTGTTTCTTCACTAGCATCATCTTGTCTATCAACCTGCAACATGTATTAAAATATGACCAACAAAAAGTTGGCGAGTATACAAGTTTGATACATAGCATAGTATAGGATAAAAATGTTTAACGTGCTCATATCCAACATGAATGACAATATGCAAGTTACTAGTATACTGAAACGGTGTAAGCTATATGTTCAAACCCAAGTTTCCAACGCAAAGTTGCCTGTCCCTAAGACTCGTGGGAGGTTACGTGTTTGACTTAACAATACCCCATGAGTCGTGGGCGGTGCGTTAATCCTATAGCGCTATAATTGTTAAGGTGGGCTTGTACAAAGTTAATATAGACATGAAAAGTTTACATAGCATACGAGATTAACAAGCATCGTATAGTTTCATGTTTAAACGTGGATAGAGTGTGATTAAAATAAGTTTCAAGTGTTGTGTGTTTCGTATAAAATACACGTTACACCCAAAGTGTTTAAAAGTAAAATGGGATCGAGTATACTCACAAATTTTGCATATGCTTTCCGATTATCCAAACGTGACGAGGTTGTCGAGATTAGAAGGGTGAATGTGTTCGATTTGGAGTTTAAAGTACATGAAATTAGATATATGAGAAAGTAATCATCTAGCACACATAATACTTGTTTTGACACTATGAAACTCAAAAAGAGTTTGAATGCTTTCATGGGTTAAAATGCCCATTAGAATCGTAACAAATATCATGGTCTTAGATGATGTAACTAACACTTTGACAAATAACCACTAGGCTATCATCAAAGGTTTAGTTACTTAGATATTATATATGTATTATATAGTATATATTATATTTTAAGTCCAATCATGTATTACAATAACATCATACAAGTCATGCATGAGGTAGGAAGATGAATCTTCCATTTAGGTACCTCTTTGGTATTCACCACTACACATGTTGTCATAGACAACAAGGAGGGTCAAGAATATACAATAAAGAATGAAATAACTACAACTAATCTAAGAAAACATCAAGTGATGTGTGGATTTGCAAGTAGGATAGCCCAAGCTAACCTTATAATCACACAATCTTCAAGCTCTAAGCTTGTTCATCACTTGTGGGTTAAAACCTTATCAAAACAGAATGTTTGTGAGGATTAAACCTCCGGATTTACATGTCACAACCTTGTTTTTAAGCTCACATAATCATAGACTTGATTAGTGGCATAAGGACATAGGAATGTGTTGAGAAATCTCAATTTAAAGTGTGTTAAACAAGTGTTTATACAAAATCAAAAAGTTTATTGCACTTTGGAGCCTTTTTACGGTGATGTTCCAGCCTTGGTTTTCCATAGAAAACCTGTGAAAACATACCTAAGGTTGTTCCAAGTGATTAGAAAGAAGAATCAATGAAAAAGGTGAAGTAGAAGTGAACTTATGCTCACTTTAGTAACTTGTGACGAATCTAATCATCTTCTGATTTCCAGCTGATTTGAGAGTGATTTGAGTGTGTTTTAAGTGAGTTGGAAAGTGGAAAAAGTGTGGAGGAGGCTTGGGTTTTATAGGGGATGAATTAGGGTTGGGTTTGGTGAGTATTTAATGTAAGAAACACAAACAAAACACACAAACTCGCCAATCCCGTAGCTGGAAATGGAGTTTATGCGGATCCGACTTGCTCGCAGGCCGCGAGGCATATGGTAGGGCGGGTCGCGAACGGTGAGCCGCCCCATTCGTGGTTTTTGTTTGATTCTTGACACAAATGGCCCTTGTACTTTCATATTTGCATGTTTTAAGATGTTATTAGGTGTTTTAAGGATAACGAATCATATATTAAGGTATGTAATGTAATTTACTCATAAAAAAATATAAAAGAAGTATAAAGAAGTATGTTTGTCAAGATTAAGTGTCGTTTTCGCATAAATTGAGCATACAAGTCAAGTGTTTGTAAGTTTATTACATGATTTCAAGAATCATGGATAGTGAATCAAAGTATGATGAATCAAAATCGTATAAGTATAAATGAAATAGTAGGATATAATTTGAGAATAAACGATGGATTGCACTACGATTTATATCTTGGATTTGCAATGATAAGACGAAATACGATTACGAAAGACACGAGCTTCCAAAATAAGATTTGCAAGATAAGTTTTCTAATTTAGGAAAGTTGAGAAAAGCATGGCGTTACAGTAAGGTGGTTGTCGGGTGGGGCTGGTACAATGTGATGGTAGTGGTGGTCGGTGGAAATGGTGGAGGGTGGTGGTGGTAGTTGTCGGGTGGAGATGGTGGAATGGGGTGGTGGTGGTTGTTGTTCGGTGAGTTGGGGGTGGTGTCTAATGGTGTGGGTGGTGGTTGTTAGAGTATAGAGAGATATGAAGGGATGGAATTGAATGATTTTATTTGTCATATTTATGTAAATGTAAATATATACATATAATTAATAATAACATAAGGGAGGATGGGAAAAAATTAAAATGCCCCTCATGTGAGGGGCATGTGACCATGATTTAACAATTGAATTGGATGGCATTAGGGGCGGGGAGTGAAATTGAGATAAACTTCATAGATCAAGGAGTAACATGGCTAATTTTTAAAGGATTGGAGCAAAACCGTTTAAACGACCAAACCACGGGGAGCAAAACAGATATTTACTCTAGAGCTAATTTAAGATTTTTTTTTATATTTTCTTATCGAAATATGTTTTGAGTTCACTAGGGAAGAGATCGGGACAAGTGTCGTATTGCATAGTATCGGTACTAAAATTTAGCTAAAATCAAAATTGAATATTGTACAACATATGTTTGGTTGGCACTAGTATCATACAGTATTGTTAAAAGCTCCTGAACTGATATCATACCGCATGATACCAATACTAAAATTTAGGTATATTTAGCACTTTAGCAGGTGCCAGAATTCGTTATACAGCTAATATTTATAGTTATGGATATGTTATATGATTTGGTGGGCCAGCATGTAAACCCTATTAAAGTCTTATACTACAAGTTTTGAACTAGAAATTCATGTGCACAGTTGGGTTAACATGTAAATTGTGACAACCAGTAGTCTACGCCTTTAATTACGCGATTAACAAAAGTTTAAAGCGAAAATAAATAATGTTTAAGACACAAATTAACTTAATTAGGCCGTTGGGGTGACTAGGAACGTCTAACGGGCTTTACAGTGCGCGAAAGGTGGTTTACGGAAAAACCGTTGAATACCAAACGATAACGAACAGAAACCGAACAAAATACTGACAACGCCGACAAATACGAAATTATTTGTACACAACCCTAATAACAATGGTAACCATAATAGGACTTGGTTGACCATACTAGCTCAAGTAATTTAATATGCCGAGCTAAGCTAAGGTGAGTTCACACATTTTACTAAAAGCATGTATTCCCGGTGGTTGGGAACGAACAACACTTTCCCTGGTTTGGGATTGCCTAGTATTCCTAGGAATGGAATACTGTTAATTTACTATTTATACTGCATGTCTTTAGCGGACTAAACGGAACTCTATTTGGAAGTCCCCACACATTTATACCGATTAATCGTCGGGGCCTGGCGAATGAGATACTAGTTAGTAGCACTATTAGGTTTGACAAACCTCACACCGTGCCACAGAGGACGGGAGTGAACTATTATGCTTGGGCAACTGGTCAATGATGATAGACATTGAATTGGGGCACCAACAACATTTACAGTTAGTTTCGGTATGGCACGAGTTTAGTAGCTTAAAGATAGGGTAGCTCCCCATGACATGTTTTATAAAACAAAGTAACTTAACAACCTATGTTTTGAAACAACATTGATAAACTGTGAACTTGCCAACTTTATGTTGACACACTACTGCATTCTTTGCAGGTCGTTAGGCATTTATGGAGCTTGCACAGGGAGGTGTCGTTGAGGTGGAGAACCATTGTTGGGTTCTTGTTAAACATTTATGAACTTTAAACTATTATTTGGGTTTTAAACTTTGTGCTTCCGCTGATACTTAAACTTTGCTTTGGACCTTTAAACACTTAGTCACTAATCGTATTGATGGTGATGGGTTTTATTTATTTTAATTAATTGTTCAATATGATTGGTGGCATGATCCTGGTTAGTTACATGCCTCGCGGTAATACTCCGAATGTGGATTTTTGAGGGTGTGACACCACACATGAGGGGGTAAAATGTCAAAAATTGGAAGTTTAGGGGTTAAAGAGGCAACTTGAAGGTTAAATGTAGTGTTAAGTGTGGTTAAGTGATTTTAGATGTTTCAATGTGTTATATGACCAATACTAGCTTTAAATTATTAAAACTATGCTTCTAGTTTATTCTTGGTGTTTTGGTAGTGTCCGGTTAATTGTTCGGTTGTTGGTTCGTTAAGGTGCGGCGGAATTGTGTAATTTATAAGGTATGAAGTACCTTTTGTGCCATGCTTTCATTCCCGACACTTTGCAAGTTATGCTGGATGGTTAATAACTATTTCCGCATGTTATTTTAGCTTATCAATGCCGAATTTTTCTGAAATGCAGAATTTGTTGTTTATAATGCGTTTTGGACAGTTTTTAGTGCTTGTTTAAGCTTCCGGAAAGTGTTAATATAAACCCTTGTTTTCCCTCTTGGGTTTTAACATATATTTTTTTTATGTCGGGCCTACATCTAAGTCCTAAATCTATTGTTTAACTGAGTACTGAAGCTGTGCTGACACAGCTTGTCTAACCGGTGAATTTTCTAATTGTTTTGCCGCAACGCTTAAATTATTTCACAATGCGAAAAATGAAATATGTAACATGCATGATTTAAATGTATGACATGCAAGCATATAATGTTGACGTTAAAACACATAAATGTAGACAATAAATAATTATTAAAATAGTACGAAAGTTATCAGTTTCGTGATGTTTGTCACAACGACACATTTTAATATTATGATATTCAATAAACATGGTCATCAACTTTTGTTAAACAACGCTCCTTTGATTCAGCAAGAATACAAACATATTAGCAATGTCAAAGGTTATCTACAAGTTAGTAACGATCCTAACTATCCTTTTTTTTTGCAATGACAGTAACTCATCAATTGGTATTATACTATCCTATTTTATCTTTTACTATTTTGTCTATTTAATAAAATTTACAAATTTTAATGTTGTTATCAAATGAAGATACTTCCCAAATTAATTACTCACTTAGGTGCTTTAGATGAGTTTTCTGAAATAAAGATCAAAGTTGTTGAAGGAAATACTTGGGTTAAGAATCTTGGTACACAGAATATTGATGGCCAAACAAGGTTTGTAAATCGATTACTCATGTTATCGATTACTTTTATTTTACTTTATTTTTCAACATATTTCAATATATTACTAATAAAATTTTGTCATAAATTTGGTTTACGATAGGTATGGTGTTGTTGGATGGCATGATATAATTGAAGTCGAACATATTTCGTTAAGTGATGATTGTTTTTTCAATTGGTCAAAAACAAATTCGAGGTTATTGGTTACGAAGCTCCAGCAAGTAGAAATATTAGAGTAATAGACTTTCAATTTATATTTCAAACTAGAAAAACGTATTTCCTTCATATACTTATCTTTTTGGTTATTTTAGATCTATAGTACGATGATTCGTTGTATTTTATTTTTCAAGTTTAAATTTCCATAATAAGTTCATGCATACAGTTTCTTTATGATTAATATAAACATCATTTTTTTTAAATAAAGAGTTAACTGCCATTTTCGTCCCTGTGGTTTGGTGGAAAATGCCACTTCAATCCAAAAAAAATTGCGCCATTTTCCTCCCTAATATTCTAGATGTTGGTGCATATTTCGTATGTCCGCCACTGTGCAAATAGGCTAGATAAAGCGTGTGTTGAATATTGTATAGATTAGTACGTTATCCGTTACGAATCAAAAGGCTTTGTGATGTAATAATTGGTTCGTACGAATGGAGTCCATTCGTACGAATAGACCAATGTCTTGGTTCGTACGGATCCACAAGACACACACCCAGGTTCGTACGAAGGGACTACACAGGTTCGTACGAAGGGACTGATGTCTATATATAAAGGTGTTGTGGTCTCATTTGGACAAGCTTTTGGTTCCCTGAGGGGAGATGTTGTCCAATTGGTTTCACGGGTATGTAACTTCAAATCATTGAATAGAAACCAAATTAAATTGACTTTTTCGGTGTCGATTCTACTTTTACTCCTTTCTTATCAATAATACTTCACCGAACCGGACATCTCGGGACCAAAACTCCGTCAAACCTGTTGGATCCTGGAATCTCAATTGGTATCAGAGCTACGGTACCGATTCAATCGATCTAACAGTTGATTGAATCACCTACGCTCATTATTTTTGGATTTTGAGGAGGTTCTGACGTTAAACATCGAATAAACATCAAATTGAAGGTCAATTCACGGATGGAATTTGAAATTGAAGACATCATTAGATTCGTGATTGATTTTCGCACAATCCTGTGAAGTTTCATCATGAAATTCGCAGAAATAAAGATTTTGGATCGAAAACTGTGATTGGAAATGTTCTTGAGAAGGTCAGCCTTTTCGTACGAATGCGCAGGTTCGTACGAACTGGCATTCCAGATTTGTACGAATCAACCTTGTAGGTTCGTACGAATGGACATTGGTTCTTAATTGTCAATTCATTCCAAAATTAGTTCATTCGTACGAACGGACCTACTCCATTCGCACGAATGAGCAAATGCCTAAAAAAGGCATTTTTTGATCGCAATGACGAGATGAGTCTCCAGAAAAAAATTGATGATTGAAAATTTTTTCGAGTTTTTAACGACCAAGTTGGGTTGTTCGGGGACACCGTACAGGGCTTCTGCGAACAAATTTGATGATGCGATCACAGATTGTGGAAATTAGTGGGGTAGTCATGATACTGGTGCAAAATGTTTATCATCTGGGTTAATAGACTATTAATGGCCGTAATGTAAAATCCGCAATGATGAAAAACTGACGTTTGGGAAAAATTGTCATATTTTCGGCATAGTCGAGTTTTTCAGAGATAAAAGAGAACTGAATTGCTCAATTTAAGGGTTATTCAGTGATTAGACGTCAGAATTTGCAAAAATGAAGGGGAATAAAAATTTCATAGAATATAATGAAATTCCGGCATTTTGTAAATTCGTGACGATGCAACAGTATTCGGGTGGTTCCGACTTTGAGATTGTCTGAGAATGTGAATCTGATCGTGGATGAAAGCTTCGGAGATTTGAATGCGTTACCAGATAATTTGTTATCCAATGAAGATTTGCTGATTGTGGAGATTATCGTTTATACGGATCTATCATTCAGAAGGTGCTTAAAGGTGATCACGAAAAACTGGAATTCAGATTTTCGTGGGTAATCACAGATTTGAAGTTAACCAGTGTGGTATTCTAAGTTTCTATCTGTATTCTAATATTCTATCAATTGCTGGTTGGGTTTTTGTACATTAAAAAGATCAAGCAGGCAGAATGCGCGATCAATGGTGCTGAAATGATATATAAAAAATCAAACACGGATGTGGTTAAAGCGGAAACAGAGAAGCTGCATTGATTAGTTTCAAGTTGATGATTATTCGTGAAGATTACGGTTCAGAAATTCAGAGGAGGAGTCGTGAACTATGCAAACAAAGACCTGAAGATTCCTTTCAGGGGGAATTTGTGTATAACATTGTCAAAGCAAACCCGGATCATCAATCAAGGGGGAATTTATTGAAGATTTCAAGATGCCTGATTGAAGTTGTAGAATATTCAAAACACGGCTCTAGGTTTTCAAAGATACGATTCGACAGTGACGGCCAAGGGGAAATATGTTGGTGCATATGTCGTATGTCCGCCACTATGCGAATAGGCTAGATAGAGCGTGTGTTGAATATTGTATAGATTAGTATGTTATCCGTTACGAATCAAAGGTTTTGTGATGTAATAGTTGGTTCGTACGAATGGAGTCCATTCGTACGAATGGACCAATGTCTTGATTCGTACGGATCCACAAGACACACACCCAGGTTCGTACGAAGGGACTACCCAGGTTCGTACGAAGGGACTGATGTCTATATATAAAGGTGTTGTGGTTACATTTGGACAAGCTTTTGGTTCCCTGAGAGGAGATGTTGTCCAACTGGTTTCACGGGTATGTAACTTCAAATCATTGAATAGAAACCAAATTAAATTGACTTGTTCGGTGTCGATTCTACTTCTACTCCTTTCTTATCAATAATACTTCACCGAACCGGTTATCTCGGGACCAAAACTCCGTCAAACCTGCTGGATCCTGGAATCTCACTAGAAATGTGCCATTTCAGTCCAAAAAATTAACACCAGTTAAAAAACTCAGTTAGGTCAAGGATAAATTGGTCATTTTACATAGATTTTTTATTTTTCATTTTTTAATTTAGGTTTTAAAAGAGAAAAAAAAACATTTGCAGTTGACTGGGTTCGAACCCGTGACCATTCAGTCGGAAAGAAACGAATCAACCAGCATGCCACAAGTTATTTTGTTACAAACTTCCATTCGTTTTTCTTTTAACATGTGTTAAACAACCACAATCAAACTCGAAATTCAGAGAATTTCAGTGAAGCCGATCACAAACTTATTTAGTCACCTGCACCAAATTCGGATGAATACTTAACAATTAGCATCAAAGCCCTTGAAATCCAAGACCTTCTCAAGCAAATTAACAGGCAGAATCCAGAAAATGAAATAGAATGTCACACCCCGACCACGTAAAACAACAAACCGCGGCGGAAACGTCGGGGAGTGGAGCGACAGAATCATTGTTTCACAACACATGGTATTTAAAGTTTGGTTTTATTTATTAAATTGTTTACATTGTCTTTGTTCAAACATAAAACAGAACGTAAATTAAACTTGTCTTGCAGCATTTTAAGTCACTAAGGCCCAAGTCCGCCTAAGTGTGTCATGATAATCCTCACACATTAGCTCCTGAAAACACATGTGAAAATAGGTACGTCAGCATAAAAATGCCTCTGAGATACATAGGTTTTGTTGATGAAGGATTCATGACTTGTAGTTAAAAGAAGTGTTTTAAAAAAAAGTTAAATACACTGGTATTGTCACACCCCGACCGCGTAAAACAACAAATCGCGGCGGAAACATCGGGGCGTGTTGCAACAGAATTAATGTTTCATAACCATGGATATCAAAAGTGTTTCGTTTTATTAAACATTGAGTAATTACATCGTCTGGAAATCTAAATACACTATTTAAACATAGTCTATCATTGTTATTGAGTCACTAAGGCCTTGTCCAGTCCTATGTGAGCATGCATCTTATCAATCGATATCTTGCAATACCTGAAACATATGTGAAAACGAGGTCAGCAAAGAAATGCTGGCGAGATACATAGGTTTTGTGAAAATAAGATTCATGACTTCTGTTTTAAGAAAATGTTTAGTCATGAACCTTTTTGTTTGCTTTGTCTTTGTAAATCATTTGAAAAATAATAAGTTCGGATGATAAGTATAAATAAGAGAATAATGCATGATTAAATGAATAACCATGTAAAATGAGTTTGTGTAAGATAAGTTGTTTGTAAATCAATGTCTTGTGAAAAGTATGTTACTTGTATAAAATGTTCTATGTCTCAAACTGAAATGATTCAAATAACGCTACAATATGTAATACCATACAAACACTTATATATAGGAAGTACCAGCGGCGTATCCACCATGCTTGTATCATATTACACCCGCATCGTTACTTAATCATTTACTCAAACCAAACCAACCAATGTAAGAAGTCTATGTTTAAATCAATTGTCAAATGTATTGGGTAATATGTCAAAGTGTTCATGTCAAGATGTAAATCATATCAAAATGTCTATGTCAAATATCCATGTCAAATGTCTATGTCAAAATGTCATGTATGGCAAGTGAAATGTCTCAACTAAACCATATGCACAAAAACAAAGTATTGAAGTAAAACTTGGTTTAAATCAAAGTTATGTTTTGTGGGAAATGCATGATCAAATGTCAATCATGTTAAAATGTTTACCCAATCGTTAACCCTTTTTGTAAAATCGTTCTAGTCGTTCTTGTTTTAATTGTGAAACTACTTTATGGTCGATTCTCTAATAACATTCAAACCTTCTTGACGCGTTCCTCGCTCCATCTCGCTCTCGCTCTCGTTCTTAACAAACCCTTACCAAAGGATAAGTTAATAATTACAGATTCAGTCGCTACCCACAACCCCCACACATAACAATGGGTGCAGTAAATAACGGGATTTGTCAGATCCTATGGTACCATAACCTAATACTGGTCGGCTTGATCATTGCTAATGAATGTCATCGGTCATGTAAACTACAACCAACAAGTTTGTTCACTTTTTGAAATTGTTATTAGTTTTTGAAATCATTGTATTCGTTCTTGAAATCATTGTATTCGTTCTTGAAATCATTGTTAGCGTTCTTGAAATAATTGTTATTGTTCTTGAAACCACATAGTAATTGTTATTGAAATCATTGATAAAGCATTTAGCACATATGAGTCACCCCAAAACAGTTTGGAAAACAGTAAAAGAGGGGAATAATGTACTCGCCTGGGAGTGCTTAGGAGTCTTGAACAACTACCAAGTAAGCTAGAGGAGTCCCGGAAATCAAACAGTACCTAATATAGGTAACTACATAATTAACCCGGACCTAAATCGGAAGACTGGGTAGCAGGAGGGTTTGTAAACCAAATGAGTGTAGGAACTCATATGATATGGTTTAACAAAGCCTACATACTAAATGAAACTTAACCTAAGTATTATCGACCCATCGCGACCCATTAAGGTAACTTATGCTACTTTAACGCGTCGTGCGCGTGAAACGCGTTTGGACCGTCTAACTAGTCCTATGACAAGTGTTATATGCCTAAACATGTTACATAATCAGTTATGTGACAAAAGTTTAGGTTACATATGCTTAATTACCAATTATACATGAAAAGGGTATTCTGGTAATTTACCTAAGGCATATAAACTACCTATCATACAACTACTTAAACGATGTGACCATAGGGTATAACCTCGGAAGGTTATGCCCTATACTAGGGTCACCTAATGTATTTGGTCGGATCCTAATGATCGACCAAACTGGGTCGGGTTCGAGGTATAAGCGATTTATCAGATCGCTTACCCTACGACCCTAGACAACGTGGTAATCAGTGGGCATAGTCCCAAGGGACTATGACCAACGTGATTACACTCACGTTGCGAAGTTCAAACGAACTTCGCATTGACCATTACTGGTCAACGCTGAAAGTCAAACAAAGTTTGACTTTCTGACTCGAAAAGCAGTAAAATAAGGAAAAGAACGAAAGAATACTTACGAAGGGTCCCCGAATGCTAAACTCGATTCAAAAATCTCAGGTATGAAACAAATGTTTCAACTTAGAGTTTCTCAAATCAAGTTTCTAGTGATTTTAGCAATGGGGGGTATGGGGTATTTATAGGAATACCCGAACCGTTAAGATCGTTTCATGGAAAACGTGCCTTAATCCCATCCGTACATGTGTTGAAATGTCATGGTGTTTAGGTGTTTAAATTCCATCCATACATGTGTTGAAATGTCATGGTGTTTAGGTGTTTAAATTCCATCCATACATGTGTTGAAATGTCATGGTGTTTAGGTGTTTAAATTCCATCCATACATGTGTTGAAATGTCATGGTGCCTAAATTCCATCCTTATCCGTTGACTAAGCATTGTTAGAATGTGTGGTTGTGAATTAAACAACGGCTAATACATCGAATCTGGTCCCGAAAGTGCAAAACTGATCCAAATGACGCGACGCATGGATTTTTCTTATGGCGAACACTAAAATAAAATATTTTAGTGCTTACATAAATTTTTGGATGTCCGGATGTATTCAGAACGTAAGTTATGCGCGAAAATGCAAACTTGTGCACTTTTTGACACTTTTAGTCCCTGAATGACCCAAAAGTTTATTTTAGCACACCGAACCCATTAAATCCTATTTCTAATCTATGTAAAGGATATTTATGGTGTGTTTAACTTATGGTCATGTTCCGGAAGGTCTGTTACAGTTAAATTGGCATACTTTCGCAGTTTGTCAACTTTAGTCCCTGTAAGCGATTTAACTTGATTTCACCACACCAAACCTTCCAAAACTTATATATAAGTTATGTAAAGGTTATTTAAGGTATGTTAAGCCTATTTCACCATTCCGGAGTGATCGTTGCATTAAACTGGTTATATTTACGCATCAGTGCGTGTATAACCTTCCAGAAAGCGATTTAGAGCTTGAAATCGAAACAAGAGTTGATATGTGCAAAAGATACACATATTTTTACCAATCCCAAGTATGAAATATAATATTTCATTGGTTCGGTATTTGTTTGATGGCCGTGAAGGCACAGGTGTTACATATTTGAAAGCGGTAAAAGAGGGGACTATGTACTCACTTGAGATTGCAAGTATCCTTGATCTAGTGAACTATCAAAGCTCGGGAAACCAAGGAATCAAGTGGCACCTAGTATGGAATCACTATGTTAATAATCGAAGCCTAAATCGGAAGATCGGATAGAATGAGGTCTTGTAAACCAAATGAGTGTTGGAACTCATATAATATGGTTTAACAAAGCCTACATTTTGATTTGATACCTATCCTAAGTGCTTATGACCCGTTATGACTCGTTAAGGTAGTGTATGCTACTTTAACGCGTCATTTGCGCAATAGCGCATTCGGATAGCCTAACTAGCCCTATGATAAGTATTATATGCCCTAATATGTTTAATAACATTGCATAATCAGTTTAAGTGTCAAAAACTTGGTTACATATGCTTAAATTCAACTTATGCATGAAAAGGGCATTTTAGTCATTTTCCTAGGGCATATAAACTACCTATCATACAACTAATTAAACGAAGTGGCCATAATGTATAACCTCGGAAGGTTATTCTGTGACAACCCTCAAAATTACAGGTACTGTACAAGAATCTAACTATAAAGATAGAAAGATTCAAAAAGAAAATTCGATTTCGATTACTAGGAACCGAAGTGTTCGAATTAAGGTATATAAGGAATACAATTAAGGACTCTGATTTGAACGATAATCATCCACAAGGATCTAATTGTAAAGATAAAAAGATCCCATATGAATTTTAGAAGTTGAAGATGTTTTGAAACCTTGCACTGGATGTGCTTAGGTCAAAACATGATGTAAAATGCTTATGAAGTTGAGATGCTTGATATGTCAAGGTGACATATGAAGCAGAATTTTGAAGGTTAAGTCAATGTATGAGGAAAATATTTTTTGAAAACTATACATGGGGTTCTTTTAAGAAAAATGTGTTTAACGTTTTTGAAACCTTATATATAATACTTTTTGAAATCATAAAGTAGGTGTATTAGGTAGATATATTTACAAAAATGTTTTAAAATCATGCGAGATGAATTTTGAAATTATGTATAAGGTTTTTGAAAGACATGAATGATGCTTTTCGAAATCATGCACTTGATCAGAAAATGTATTGTGTTAATATTGTCTTCAGACTATATGAAATATTTTGAAATTAGAAAGGTTGGTTTTGATAACATGGCCAATGTTTTTTGAAATAACATAGACAATGCATCTAGAAAAATTGTTTTCAAACTATATGAAATGTTTTGAGATCATGAAGATTGTTTTGAAATACTGGTACTGTGTATGTTGAAAAATCAAAACGTGATGGGTATGAGATTTGAAAATACCCTTAGTTATCTAACCAAGGATTTAAAGGCACAGATGTGCGAAAAGCACGATTACTCATAATGTCACTTAATTTTCTGTACTTTGTTTCTTAGAGTGAAATGAGTACTTAAAATTTTTGAGGGAATCATGAGCAATCATTTGAAAGAGAGAAATCACAAGAGTAGTTTGTAAGGTACATAGTTCCTTGATGTAGGTATCATAGGAAAAGCCATACACACCTAGCAAGGGGTTGAGCTGGTTGGTTGGGGACTGCTTTACCATTGTGAGCGACCATGGCGAAGTTCTGAGAAGCCTTTCGCTTCTTTGACTTCTTAGGGGATCGTTCATCCATGGTCTTTGATTCCTCGATTGGTTTCTTGGCTGATAGTGTTGTCGCCTGACTAGGTCCTGCCTGTCTTGGTGACTCTTGAGTGGCTTCATCCTGGAGATGATACATGGCAGTAGCTAATTCAACAGTCTTCAGGACTACTTCGCCTATTCGCTGAGCGAATTTGGCTGCTTGCTCAGATATCTGGGCGTCATTGTGATGAAGAGACATTCTTGAAGAAAAAGAAAGGCATAGGGAGAAACAAGTGAAAGGTTTATTGGATAACCAATACAGAATGGTAACGAATGAAAATTGTGATCATTTGTTTGTTACCTAAGGCAAACAAATGAGATGGTGACAATTCAAAGTAAATGGGTCAAAAATAATGTATTGCGAAGACATGCTCGCCTATAAGTGAACACTCATCCCAAGAATTCCCAGGTAAGCACAACTGGTCTCGCGTCTGATGAGATGTATACGAAGTGCTTGCCTAGACAGAAAACCCAGAATACAGGCATTCACCCTTCCAGTTTGCACGTGTTCACATCATTTAAAACCCAAAACCTTGACGAAGTTTTGAAAACTCAAAGGGGTTCAAAACCATATAATAGAGAGTTCAAAACCTTACAATAGAGGGTTCAAAACCTAGTAATCAATCATCCTAGAACAGATGATTAGTTTTCAAAGCGGTTTTGAAATTTATGTTCTTGTTGTGGTTGTCACCTAAGGATAGGTGACAGTATTGTTTTATGACTAAACGCAAGTAAACTCGCGTTAGGGTCCTAAGAAGGTTATAGACTAGGTCAAAGCATTACTAATAACCTAATTCCCTATAACCATTGGCTCTGATACCATCTTTCTGTCACACCCCGACCGCGTAAAACAACAAATCGCGGCGGAAACATCGGGGCGTGTTGCAACAGAATTAATGTTTCATAACCATGGATATCAAAAGTGTTTCGTTTTATTAAACATTGAGTAATTACATCGTCTGGAAATCTAAATACACTATTTAAACATAGTCTATCATTGTTATTGAGTCACTAAGGCCTTGTCCAGTCCTATGTGAGCATGCATCTTATCAATCGATATCTTGCAATACCTGAAACATATGTGAAAACGAGGTCAGCAAAGAAATGCTGGCGAGATACATAGGTTTTGTGAAAATAAGATTCATGACTTCTGTTTTAAGAAAATGTTTAGTCATGAACCTTTTTGTTTGCTTTGTCTTTGTAAATCATTTGAAAAATAATAAGTTCGGATGATAAGTATAAATAAGAGAATAATGCATGATTAAATGAATAACCATGTAAAATGAGTTTGTGTAAGATAAGTTGTTTGTAAATCAATGTCTTGTGAAAAGTATGTTACTTGTATAAAATGTTCTATGTCTCAAACTGAAATGATTCAAATAACGCTACAATATGTAATACCATACAAACACTTATATATAGGAAGTACCAGCGGCGTATCCACCATGCTTGTATCATATTACACCCGCATCGTTACTTAATCATTTACTCAAACCAAACCAACCAATGTAAGAAGTCTATGTTTAAATCAATTGTCAAATGTATTGGGTAATATGTCAAAGTGTTCATGTCAAGATGTAAATCATATCAAAATGTCTATGTCAAATATCCATGTCAAATGTCTATGTCAAAATGTCATGTATGGCAAGTGAAATGTCTCAACTAAACCATATGCACAAAAACAAAGTATTGAAGTAAAACTTGGTTTAAATCAAAGTTATGTTTTGTGGGAAATGCATGATCAAATGTCAATCATGTTAAAATGTTTACCCAATCGTTAACCCTTTTTGTAAAATCGTTCTAGTCGTTCTTGTTTTAATTGTGAAACTACTTTATGGTCGATTCTCTAATAACATTCAAACCTTCTTGACGCGTTCCTCGCTCCATCTCGCTCTCGCTCTCGTTCTTAACAAACCCTTACCAAAGGATAAGTTAATAATTACAGATTCAGTCGCTACCCACAACCCCCACACATAACAATGGGTGCAGTAAATAACGGGATTTGTCAGATCCTATGGTACCATAACCTAATACTGGTCGGCTTGATCATTGCTAATGAATGTCATCGGTCATGTAAACTACAACCAACAAGTTTGTTCACTTTTTGAAATTGTTATTAGTTTTTGAAATCATTGTATTCGTTCTTGAAATCATTGTATTCGTTCTTGAAATCATTGTTAGCGTTCTTGAAATAATTGTTATTGTTCTTGAAACCACATAGTAATTGTTATTGAAATCATTGATAAAGCATTTAGCACATATGAGTCACCCCAAAACAGTTTGGAAAACAGTAAAAGAGGGGAATAATGTACTCGCCTGGGAGTGCTTAGGAGTCTTGAACAACTACCAAGTAAGCTAGAGGAGTCCCGGAAATCAAACAGTACCTAATATAGGTAACTACATAATTAACCCGGACCTAAATCGGAAGACTGGGTAGCAGGAGGGTTTGTAAACCAAATGAGTGTAGGAACTCATATGATATGGTTTAACAAAGCCTACATACTAAATGAAACTTAACCTAAGTATTATCGACCCATCGCGACCCATTAAGGTAACTTATGCTACTTTAACGCGTCGTGCGCGTGAAACGCGTTTGGACCGTCTAACTAGTCCTATGACAAGTGTTATATGCCTAAACATGTTACATAATCAGTTATGTGACAAAAGTTTAGGTTACATATGCTTAATTACCAATTATACATGAAAAGGGTATTCTGGTAATTTACCTAAGGCATATAAACTACCTATCATACAACTACTTAAACGATGTGACCATAGGGTATAACCTCGGAAGGTTATGCCCTATACTAGGGTCACCTAATGTATTTGGTCGGATCCTAATGATCGACCAAACTGGGTCGGGTTCGAGGTATAAGCGATTTATCAGATCGCTTACCCTACGACCCTAGACAACGTGGTAATCAGTGGGCATAGTCCCAAGGGACTATGACCAACGTGATTACACTCACGTTGCGAAGTTCAAACGAACTTCGCATTGACCATTACTGGTCAACGCTGAAAGTCAAACAAAGTTTGACTTTCTGACTCGAAAAGCAGTAAAATAAGGAAAAGAACGAAAGAATACTTACGAAGGGTCCCCGAATGCTAAACTCGATTCAAAAATCTCAGGTATGAAACAAATGTTTCAACTTAGAGTTTCTCAAATCAAGTTTCTAGTGATTTTAGCAATGGGGGGTATGGGGTATTTATAGGAATACCCGAACCGTTAAGATCGTTTCATGGAAAACGTGCCTTAATCCCATCCGTACATGTGTTGAAATGTCATGGTGTTTAGGTGTTTAAATTCCATCCATACATGTGTTGAAATGTCATGGTGTTTAGGTGTTTAAATTCCATCCATACATGTGTTGAAATGTCATGGTGTTTAGGTGTTTAAATTCCATCCATACATGTGTTGAAATGTCATGGTGCCTAAATTCCATCCTTATCCGCTGACTAAGCATTGTTAGAATGTGTGGTTGTGAATTAAACAACGGCTAATACATCGAATCTGGTCCCGAAAGTGCAAAACTGATCCAAATGACGCGACGCATGGATTTTTCTTATGGCGAACACTAAAATAAAATATTTTAGTGCTTACATAAATTTTTGGATGTCCGGATGTATTCAGAACGTAAGTTATGCGCGAAAATGCAAACTTGTGCACTTTTTGACACTTTTAGTCCCTGAATGACCCAAAAGTTTATTTTAGCACACCGAACCCATTAAATCCTATTTCTAAGCTATGTAAAGGATATTTATGGTGTGTTTAACTTATGGTCATGTTCCGGAAGGTCTGTTACAGTTAAATTGGCATACTTTCGCAGTTTGTCAACTTTAGTCCCTGCAAGCGATTTAACTTGATTTCACCACACCAAACCTTCCAAAACTTATATATAAGTTATGTAAAGGTTATTTAAGGTATGTTAAGCCTATTTCACCATTCCGGAGTGATCGTTGCATTAAACTGGTTATATTTACGCATCAGTGCGTGTATAACCTTCCAGAAAGCGATTTAGAGCTTGAAATCGAAACAAGAGTTGATATGTGCAAAAGATACACATATTTTTACCAATCCCAAGTATGAAATATAATATTTCATTGGTTCGGTATTTGTTTGATGGCCGTGAAGGCACAGGTGTTACATATTTGAAAGCGGTAAAAGAGGGGACTATGTACTCACTTGAGATTGCAAGTATCCTTGATCTAGTGAACTATCAAAGCTCGGGAAACCAAGGAATCAAGTGGCACCTAGTATGGAATCACTATGTTAATAATCGAAGCCTAAATCGGAAGATCGGATAGAATGAGGTCTTGTAAACCAAATGAGTGTTGGAACTCATATAATATGGTTTAACAAAGCCTACATTTTGATTTGATACCTATCCTAAGTGCTTATGACCCGTTATGACTCGTTAAGGTAGTGTATGCTACTTTAACGCGTCATTTGCGCAATAGCGCATTCGGATAGCCTAACTAGCCCTATGATAAGTATTATATGCCCTAATATGTTTAATAACATTGCATAATCAGTTTAAGTGTCAAAAACTTGGTTACATATGCTTAAATTCAACTTATGCATGAAAAGGGCATTTTAGTCATTTTCCTAGGGCATATAAACTACCTATCATACAACTAATTAAACGAAGTGGCCATAATGTATAACCTCGGAAGGTTATTCTGTGACAACCCTCAAAATTACAGGTACTGTACAAGTAATTAATTTTAATTACGCGCTTAATGACTGTGCTTGATTACAACTGACAATTTAAACTGCTCTATGATTTTTATATCATACATATACATGTGCATCATATTTTATACAGTCACTCCATTCATTACACACAAACATTAGTGACATACTTGATGCACATAGCATAGTTAACACACTGAACGGTTGATTCAGAAATAATGCTGACAGTGCCAGCATATAGACAGGCAATTTTATTATGGCCAGTATGAGCCAGGGACAGAGTACTACACTAGTTTGGAGTGTAGGGAGTGAGGACCATAAAACTGCGTCACTAGGTGATAGATATAGTGCCGGGAAGTGCCTAAAACACACTTTAAATGCAGAATTCTGCATTCTTTTATAAAAATTCAGCATTGTATTATACTAGTAAGGTGCAAAATATGGCAGAATGGTCCTGTATACTTTCCTAAGTGCCGGGAATAATTTGTGTTACAAAAATATATATAAAAGACATTATTTAGACTAATTAAGCATTTAAACGGAACAGTACCTAACCGAATAATCGGACATTACCCGGGACACTAAATTATTGTCAATAACATTGTTTTACTATTTTGGCTAGTCGTGGTACCTGTTTACCATAACACCCACTAAAAACCTTATAACTAACATATAACATCAAGTACTTGCATTCTAACTACCAATTGCTAATTATTTGGAAAATTTGCAAACATACCCCCCCTAACCGAATTTTCGGTCCTAGGTGGACCCACCTCACCTCCATTTCATGTTTTGTTGATTGGTTGATTAAAATAATAGATTTGTTGCTTAATAATCTATCCAAGATATGCATTGCATCTTATAAGAGCATGTTCCCTAGAAATCTCATCATTAGATTGAAAACCACACTCCAACCTTACCTCTCTCTCCCTATTTCGGCTCCCCAAAACCGAACCCACCTCCATCACTTGTACATCTTCATCCTCCTCACTAACAAGTTCCATTCAAAGCTCCAAAGTTGATTCCTAGAAGTTGCAAGTTGAAGGGCTTTCAAGGAAGCTTCGTTCAAGTCTTTATCACCATCTTTCTCTCATCATTTTTGTACTAGATTTCTTCCCTAGCTAGAAGCTAGTAGTAAGTCTCTACACCTTGTTCCATCTTATTCTTAGTTATGTTATGTAGTAGGATGATAATGTTTAAATCACAAAAACTAAAACACTAAAAAGATGAACATGGAACCTTACATAAAATCATGCATAAGAAGTTTGCATGAAGATGAAATCGGGTTGGATTAGGCTTGGTTAAAGCGTGCATGATGTTTGATCATTAATTTCTTGATAAACCGTTGTTAGGACACTTGGTGATGCGTTTTTAGTAACATTTACATTGTAAAAAAGCATGCTGATTGGTATTTTCAGCCAACTTAAACAGGCTGTAACTGGGTCATTATAAATCGAAAGACTGACTTTCTGAAGCCTAAATTATGTATTTTCGAAAAACGGATCAAATGGCACTGGAATCGTAATTTTTTGAGGTCGTTTACTATTTTTAAGGAACCGTTTTTAGACAGCAGCTCAAGCTGCGATTTTACTGCTGAAAAAGTGTGTTGTATTCGGAGTCATAACTTAAAAACTGAGTAGAATTAGCTCATGGAATTTTTACTGTAGATGGTCACTGTTATCGCCGTAATTCTCCCGCTGGAATTTCGTAAATCGGACTTACGATTAATTTTTAGTGAATTATTTCGTAGACTGCAGTCAGAAAGTAACAATTCTGATTGCAGTCCGATAAATTATTTTCTATGAAATATTGGTAATGAACTGGACCCCGATATTTTTACACAATAAAATTTGGAACGTATATGACATTCTGTAAAAATTTGGGAATTTTTGGAGAAGGTTAACTATTTTATTAAAATGCTCAAAAACAGTCCTGTTTTGATTAATAAAGCTGAAATGACAAAAGTGGTATAGTGCATGTATGATTGTCGGGTTGGCTATGTGAGAACAATCTACGGGATATATGTAAAAGAAAATGATATGCTATTAAGCATGGACACCTCTACTTACAAAGGAGACTATGGCGAAATTTTCCGAAAATCCTAACACTTAGTAAATATTTTCTAGACATGTGGTTACTAGTATATTTTAGACTATGTTTTTCAAACATAAAACTCGCCATAATTTTTATAACGAAATACAGAGTATAGGAAGTTAGTTGTATACATGTATAAGTATCCCATCCTTGGGAAGGGAATGCGCACGTAAAAATATTTGAGAAGTGTAGATACGAAATAGTTGCCTAACTATTTTCCTAAAGACGATAGTTAAGTTAAAATAATTGTTATTATTTTAACAAAAATTATACCAAAGTAACGCAACTCAAAACACTAAACTCTAAGCCAAGGCACGGCCCGTTCGTCTAATAGACATTAGTACGTGTAGGTTGTCGTGTAGCAGACAGAGTTTGAGATACGGTACAAGACGCACTACTGTGAGTTCATGTCCCCCTTTTCTCTTAACTGTTTTCAGTTTTATACTTCGGGGGTGAAATACATGTTACAATTATTACAGACATTTATTTATATGGTATGGTTAGCTTAAGGAGGGTTTTTACTACGCGATCAAGTGAGTGGTGGGCATGACACTTAAGGCCATTAATCCTCATTGTAGGACCAAGGGACATGAGTGATAGATCTATTTGGGTGTAGCGAGCCCACACCCATGAGGCCGGGGCGGCCCATAGTGGTGACTATGTCTTCATACCGGAGACAAATTTGCTAGGTTTGAGTCTTCCTGCATCATTTCACACATACTATTGGCTTTGCAACCCAATGGTGATCAGTTTTTCCTTATTGCTACATACCAGGGACTTTTATTCAGACAAGACTTATTTTCAAGGCTTATACACACAAACTCACACATGAACTCGCTCAACTTTTGTTGACTTTTTAAACTACATGTATTTCAGGGAATGAATAGGATCTGGCAAGTGATGCATGATAGTTGCGTACTAAATAAGGATGTCATCCAGGGTCGTAGGGTTTGGGGAGGTGCAACTCCTTCCTGGACGGGTTGCATGTTTTAAAACCTCGTTTTGTTGGTAGTTTTTCGTTGAGTCTTATGAACTCATTTTAAACAAGTCATGGTTTGTAATATGTTTTGGTATTGATGTTTTAAGACAATATGTTGCACATTTTCTAAACTATTCTAATGGATGAACATCCCGTATGTTTATCATATAGCATTGTTGTGATTGTTGCTATGGTATTAAGAAGTCACACCAATTAAACCCACGCTTCCGCAAAAGCCAAGGTGTGACATATTCCCTATACAACTATGGTCACAAAATATGTTTGGTCGGATCCTAATGATCGATCAAATGGATCGGGTTCGAAAGTCTAAGCGGTTGTTTAGACCGCTTAACTTACGACCCTAAATAAGCACTAAACTAAAAGTGACGAGTTAAACATGTTAAAACATGTTTAACTAAGTTAGAAAACTAATTTGATATCAAAACAAAGTGTTTTGATACCCGATAATAGTTTCGTCGCAAAATGCACATTATCGTGCATTTTGACCGAAACTTTGACTCGTCACTTCGAACTAGTCAACGTGGTAATCAGTAGGTATAGTCGCAAGGGACTATAACCATCGTGATTACGCTCACGTTGCAAAGTTCAAACGAACTTTTGACCAAATCATGGTTAAAGCTGAAAGTCAAACACTGTTTGACTTTCATGCTTGAAATGAATAAACAAGCATGAAAGAACACTTACAAGTGTTCTTGGCTGGAAAATTGAACTAGAATGCTCAAGTATGAAGCCTCCAACTTAATGTGGTAGCCTCAATCAGAGCAAATATGTGAAATGAAGGAAATGAGCAAGGAATGAAGCAAGATGACCTTGCTATTTATAGTATTCTTGGATTAATTTAAACATGCCAAGTGTTTATGTGTTGCCCAAGGAAGAATCAAGGCCTTACACTTGTTAGAATTTGATTGGAGGACTTGATGATCACACAAACCAGCTCACAATTTGAAGCAACCAGGAACTAAATCAAGGATAGCAGCTGATTTAGAAGTTTCTGAATTCTGTGGTGCTGGCACTAGCTTACGGACCGTAAGGTCTAGTCCATACGGCCCGTATGGACCTTGCAGACCAGCCAGTTTTGCATATTTACAGTTATGGTCCCTATGTGTGTTTTTTCGCGTTTCGGCACTTCTAACACCCGTCAAGCCCATTTTCAAGCTCCATAATGAAGTTAAAGTATATTTAACTTGAATTATGCTTAAAAATGTCACGGATGTCTGTTCGTTTGGCTGTATGGTTACGCTTTTCGGTTAATTACGACGGAAATCGTAACGGACGCGAAAACGATCCAAATTGCGAAACGAATGGTATTTTTGCATTCCAATCACTAAAATACACTATTTTAATGATTACAAAAATTTTTGGATGTCCGAATATGGTCAGAACGTAAGATATGCACGTAAATGCATACTTTCACAGTTTTGACGCTTTTAGTCCCTGTGATCAAATAAGCGTATTTTCGCATACCGAACCCCTCAAAACTTATTTGTAAGCTATGTTAAGGGTATTTTAGGTATGTTTAGCTTATGATCTTGTTCCGGAGTGTATGTTGATGTACGAATCGACAGACTTTTGCAGTTTGACGCAAATAGTCCATGTGATCGAATAAACTTGTTTTTGCCATACCAAACCCTTCAAAACTTATTTCTAAGTTATGTAAAGGTTATTTAAGGTATGTGAAGATTATGTCACTATTCCGGAGTGTTTTTCTTGTTAAACTGATTACGTTTACGCATCAGTTTGCATATAACTTTCAAGAAAGCGTTCAAGAGTTTGAAATCGAACAAAAATCATAACGTGAAAAAATGTCAAACATAAATAAACTAATATTGGGGTCAAATCATAATGTTTTATTGATATTTGATTTGTTCAGAGTTTGTACAATGATTACACAAGCACAGATGTCACAGTCTCCCCTACTTTAGGAAATTTCGTCCCGAAATTTATTTAGAGGAAACTTGTGAGAATAGATGTGGATATTTCGCTTTCATTTGATCTTCATGTACCCAATTAAATTCTGGGCCACGTTTAGATTCCTAGCGAACTTTAACAATTGGTATGCGCTTGCGTTTGAGCTTCTTGACTTCACGGTCCAATATTTCCACAGGCTTCTCGACAAAGTGCATCGTGTCATCAACACGAATTTCATCAAGTGGTATGTGGAAGTTTTCATCAGCTAAACCCTTTTTAAGATTGGACACGTGGAAGGTTGCATGAACGTTTCCAAGTTCAGGAGGTAGCTCTAGTCTGTAGGCCACTTTTTCGATTCTTTCAACGATCTTGAATGGTCCAACATATCGTGGTGCAAGGTTTCCTTTCTTTCCAAATCTAATCACACCTTTCCAAGGGGAAACCTTGAGTAGGACGTGATCACCGACTTGAAATTCTAAGGTCTTGCGTCGTCTATCCGCGTAACTCTTTTGACGACTTCTAGCTGTCTGAAGGTTATCGCGAATCTTTTTGACTTTGTCTGTAGTCTCTAGAATGAGTTCAGGTCCAGTAAGCTGAGCTTCACCTATCTCATTCCAGCAGACCTGTAACAACCTTGATTTTCAAACATGTACTTGTTTGATACACATATCATATTTTGAGATGCAATTTGTTTGATACATGTTTAGTTTTATTGTTGCTACATGTTTTGCCGACCCGAACACGTGAATAATTTCAATTTCTTCTAGTTTCATACTTGTAAATAAGGCCACACAAATTACAAGGGCCAAACGTGTCATTTTGTGGAAATATAAGTTAAAGGACTCCTTTGTCATTCCCTGAAACTCGTTTTATAAATAAAATATAAACTTTTAAAACTTTTAAAAGTCTAGGGTCTAAAATGTCATTTTGGAAACTTATATTTATATAAAATAAATATACATATATTTTTGAATTAAAAGTCCAAGGGCCATTAGGTCATTTTCTCAAACTATAGTTCAAGGACTGTTACTGTTATTTTTAAAACTGTTTTAACCTAAAAAGTCTAACTCAGTTAGTCTTTTATAAAGGATCCTATATAAAAACGTTAACCAAGTTAACTACTCAGTTAACTATTCCAGGGACCATACATGCCATTTCTGAAACCACATGGACCATCCGGTCATCCTTGAAACTTCCGAATCGTTGCAAAATAAAAAGGGTCTCATTACCCGGTCACGGGGGATCGAACTCGAGACCTCAAGTTCACGAAACGTGTGTGTGACCGATCGGCTGTAAGCCTCATCCGGTAGTTTTATGAGATTTAATTATATATATAGTGACTTTGAATTTACTTTTATATATTCAAATTTTTGGACCGCGAACCAACTGCCGGAGACCTTCCAAATCACTAACAAACAAGTGATTCAGGTTTCGAAGTGCATGCCTGCTTGTTCTCCGTGACAAAAGCAAACCGTCCAAGTCTTCAATTATACCGAAGACATGCAATTGTGTTTCCAAAACAAGAAAATTTTATAAAATTTTAAGTGGAATCGAACCACTATGATCTGTCGACTGGTTGTCGAAATTGAATCGTTATATAGAACCCCTGATGATCCTTGAACATCACACAACCTTTAAAACACTCTAAATCATCGTATAAGCAGTCTGTTCATCTCTAAATTTTCGCCGGAATAACCAGTCGCCGGACTTAGCCGTCACGACGATCCAACCGGTACCGGAGCCTTTTCAATCGTTCATTCGGTACACTTTCGTCTACATTACGATCCTGTTAATTTAATTTGAGTATAGACGTGTTTTGATCGGTTAATTTGATCGGTTGACTTCTGTTGACCAGTTTGGGGAAGAAGATGATATTTCAATTTAATTATTTTTCTTATTTTAAAAACAGTTTTATTCAATTAATTCATAATAAATCGATATTAAGCATTTAAAATCTAAAAATTTTAGCGTAAATAATTTAAATACTGATACATTTATTAAAAATATAAAATCTGCAAAAAATATTTATAAAACTGTTTTATTTAATTAAAAACAGTTTTAATTTTAAAAAATTATATTAATTCTGTTATTTAGAATTAATTAATGAAATTTTTATGTTATTTATGTTAAACAGTAAACTTTGTAAAAATAATTTTATCATAATATGTGATACTGATTTAATATTTTTATTAATTAAAACAGTTAGTTTATACACTTATAAAGTTAAATTTATTTAGTTAAATCATTTTAATTATGATATTTATATCCGAAATCATTTTTAGAATATTAAGCATGTTTTGTGGAGTTTATTAAAAAATTCAGAAACCATGTTTTGATAATTGCATGTTATTTTTATAATAAACTTTATAAATCAGTTTATTTAACAATTATCCTTTTAATTCCAGATTATTTATATAAAATTTATTTAAGACCATAATATTTATTTTAAATCTGTAATATTGCATGTTAATATTTAAAAAGAGATATTTCTAAATTTTCTGATTTAAATTAATTACTTAGGTAATTATTCACATAATTATTCTGTTATTTCATTTTTAACAAATAATTAAACTGTTTATTTAAAAAAAATATTTATTTTCTGCCATGATAATTATCTGATTTACGCTTGTTATATAATTAAAATGTCATTCTTAATTATTCTGCCCTAAATTAATTATTAGATAATTAAATTGTATAATTATCATATTTTCTGAAAATACATATGTTTTGATAATACAGAAAATAATTTATACATCCTATAATTAAACTTGGACTTTTGGATTATATTATACAAACTGTTTACATAATTTTTATAAGTTAACATATATATATATATATATATTTATATATGTAGACTTAAAAGTATAATTATATATATATATATATGTATATATATATATATATATATATATATTAGTTGTTATATATACAAATAATAATGTCTTACTTATCATTTGTATAAGCTAGTATTTTATATAAATACTTCTCAAATTTATCAAGTTACCAAGTGTTCCCCAAACAGATTGTCAAACCGTACAACACAAAACCTTGTCACCCGTTTATACAAAGTTACAGTTTTGCCTTTTGTTGATGCTATGTTCTATATTTGTTTGGTGCATGTTTTTAGAGTGACGTGGAAAGTCTTGTTCCCGCAAAACTCTTATCCATTTACTTGTTTGGAATTATTTCGCAAACAAGGTGAGTTCATAGTCCCCATTTTCTGTTTTACAATATTTTCGGGGTGAAACATATGTAATAATGTGATACAAACTCATTTGCATTTTTTGGCTATCTTGATTGTTTTCTTGCAATTGTTTGTTTACTTGATGCTTAACCTACATTCATTAACTCCGTACAAGCCGAACGGTACATTATAGCGCTATAGGTGTGACGCCCCATCCGACTTCTAGATCTATTGTTGTTGTTGTTGTTGTTGTTCATGTTATTCATTGCGGAAGTCTGGGTGATCAATGCCGTGTTCAGTCTACAAAGGTTTGAATGTTAACCAAGCGGGACTTGTTTCATTCAATTGTTTAAAACATATCAAATGCCACATTGTTAAACATTTTATTATCACAATATTTGTTTATTACCAAACTAACCAAAACCTATGAACTCACTCAACCGTTTGTTGACCCAAATTGTTTTTAACATATGTTTCAGGTGAAAATGATTGAAGTTAGCTTTTGCAAGGATCACATAGGATTGCTCAAGACAAGTGCCTTGGCTTTAATAAAAACAAAGACTTTGTGAACAATGTGTTGTATTTGTTTTGTACTAGTTTGGATGTGAATGCAATCCTATCAATCAACTTAATTATATTTCAACTTTAATTTAATCACCATGTGCTCATATGCATTCTATCAAGTTTCGTGATGCCCTCGACATTTCCGCCTCCGGTCAGGGTGTCACAAGTTGGTATCAGAGCCATGGTTATAAGGATTTAGGTTATTAGAAATTACTTTTGACCTAGACTATAACTTACCTAGGACCCTTTCCATTAGTAACTCTTCCGTTATCTTTGTCTTTGTCTTTGTCTTCATCCCTATCCTTATCTTTTGTAACCAATGCCTCGTCATCACAGATTCCATCTTTAGATTTTACAAATGCTCATCACCTATCCTTAGGTGATTATTTTCAAAACCTCTTCTGATTTTTAAATTCTCATCAAAGTCTTGGTCTCTAATAACGAACTCGTGCAATCTGGAAGGGTGGATGCCTGTATTCTGAGTTTTCTGTCTAGGCAAGCACTTCGTATAAATCTCATCAGACGCGAGACCAGTTGTGCTTACCTGGGAATTCTCGGGATGAGTGTCCACTTATAGGCTAAAGCATGACTTCATTAAGTTATAAGGATCCAACTACTTTGATTAGTCACTGATATTGTTTATTAGTAGAATAAACGATGTCCATCCTGTTGTGTGTTTTCTCTTGCCTTCATTGATTTTATGAAACTTTTCCACCAAAAACATTTCATTCCGACTCCTATGACCTTATGTTTTCCCCTACTGCTTGTAGACACGTAGCTAGTCCAATTACTCTCTTGCCCATGATTTTCCTAGCCATTAAAACACAAATCACACTACATCATTTTACTAAAGATATTCACTATCAAGCAGAAACCTAACCAACTTTTATCGCATAACTACAAGGATTCATAAATAATATAAGAACATTTTACCAAAACTCCCTTCAAATTCAAATTTGTTTTCGGATCATACCTGTTTAAATTCAAAATTTCAAACTGGCTACGATAAACTATTTAAAAAAAAAACGTATACACAATGAAAACTTCAAAAGTTTGAGACATTTTTGAAACACACTACCGTCCATTTGACCATCTGTCATCTCTAAAGGTTTTCTTTATATGGACAACCTTATAAACATGTGTTGTACTTGTTTTAATTGTGGGAACTACCGATGAGAGCACAGAATACCTATAGGCTCAAGGCATGTTACCCTAATTCAAAAGGATTTTTTTTTTCTTTTCTCCGTTTCAGAACAATCAAAGTTTTTATCGATCTACGTTGTACTATTATCAATTTATTACGATACAATTCCCTCTTTTTCAAAGTTTCAAAATTTTCTCGAGACCATACCTGTCAGATTCAAATTTTCAAACTAGCTGCAGAACGTAGCATGGAAGCTCTAACCGATCATATGGTGTAATCCGGAATTTCCTTATCCATATAAGAAACTCACTACTCGAGCTAATCTACACGAGAACTACAACTTCTGATATAACTCAACCCATACCCAAACTTTTCTTAGTTCAACAAAACCCCATATCCCAATGGCAAATCTCCCAGCAGCATATGCTGAATCTTCAAATGCAGCAAAAGTTCATCCCTTCCTTCAGTTTGCTAATTTATGCAACCGGGAGAGGTATCAAAAATTCAAGCATCAGGAAGTTCTTACTATTAGCGGTATTGATTGGCAACAAATAAGAACGTTTGATTTCAGTGGTTTGTTGGCAAGATCACTACAACCTAATACACCCTGGCGCCGTTTCTTCGACATCCTAGAACCATCATACGATGAACTGGTGTATGAGTTCTTGTCCACTTTCTATTACAAATATAATGAAAATCTTACCAATGAATCCATTCATTTTCAACTTTGTGGGCAACTTCATACTATGTCATTAACAGAATTCGCAGTTCATCTGGGCATATATACAAATGAAGAAGTCAAACAACCCATTTTTACGGAGGCACCAACCTCTTGTTCCTCCGTGAATATGGTAAAATATTGGCAATACCATTCATTAAAATAATGGTGTATCAACAATAATTCTACAAGCTTCATAGACCCTTGTTATCAATATATGCACCGTGTTTTAGCCCACACTATCACGGGGCGCAAACATAATCAACACAGGGTTAAAACAATCGAACTTTTCTATTTGTATAGTATTTTTGAGCAAGTTCCTTGTAATATTGCCCTCGGGCTTGCTGAATATTTTTCTAATCAACAATCAAATCCTCAGAGAAGTCTCATGGGAGGGTCTTACATTACAAAAATAGCACAATCATTAGGTGTCTTAAGCGATCAGATTATCCAGGGATTATCTCCACCGAAGGCACCTGGGATTGTAAATCCTTACACCATGAGGCTAACCCCTGTTCATATTGGTACACTAACACAATCATCACAGTCGGAGGGAGCTCCAGTTATCTTAGAGAATACCTTCCCTCAAAATTTACAACAATCATTTTTGCAGTTTCCTCAACCGTCTTTTTATCGGTTTGATATGCAACCACCGCTGCCATACATACAAGAACCTATTACAACTAACTTATTCCAACCTTTAACACCGAACGTCTTACCAAGCTTCCCACCGTTATTTTTCGAGGAGAATTCAGCGATGCAAGGAACTTGGTTTGATGAAAACATGATGACTCAAGAGCAGTTAGCATCAGAACCCTTTTTGCAAGCACCATTACTGTCACATTCTTTCCAGTCACTGTTGAACGAAGTAGAACAACTGCCACCAACTGATATGGCAGGCCCAAGTACGATGCCTCAAATGAATCTACCTCCAGATTCATTGGGAGACGAAGTGACTAGGTTAAACAATCAAGTTCAAAATTTATCTCAACAAATAAAATGGTTGACAGAAAGAAATCAATGGTTGGAAAGCATGCTGAGACAAATAATTGATCATATGCAACTGCCTCTACCACCTCCACCACCTTATAATCCTGAATTTGATCCATTACATGACTTATTTCAAATGTAAATTTGTTCAATAGACTGTCAAACAAACAATGCTATACGTTTTGATTCAATTGATGTTGTGTTATATTGATGCTTGTTTGATTTAAACAATACCTCAATCTTATTTGTTTTCCTCACTTAACTAGAAGTGCTATGTGGACCATGTGACGAAACGCGTAATTTTGGGTGCACACTTAATTACGAGGTTTGACGCATGATAATCATAGTAAGCCTTGTTAAGTAAGGTGGCAGATAAAAACATTATGTGGTTATGTGATCATCCATTATTTGCTTATTTGTACGCACATTTGTTTGTATAATATTTACATTACAAACCCAGCATAGCATAGTGCCATGCAAAACAATTTCTATACAATGATTCTCGTAAATTCCTCAAAATTTTCAGCATCCAACAATGACTTGATTATCCTTCTAATCATTGCAAATACATTCTACAGTCTCTTTCGAATAAATTTCGGGACGAAATTTTCTAAAGTAGGGGAGACTGTAACAACCTTGATTTTCAAACATGTACTTGTTTGATACACATATCATATTTTGAGATGCAATTTGTTTGATACATGTTTAGTTTTATTGTTGCTACATGTTTTGCCGACCCGAACACGTGAATAATTTCAATTTCTTCTAGTTTCATACTTGTAAATAAGGCCACACAAATTACAAGGGCCAAACGTGTCATTTTGTGGAAATATAAGTTAAAGGACTCCGTTTTCATTCGCTGAAACTCGTTTTATAAATAAAATATAAACTTTTAAAACTTTTAAAAGTCTAGGGTCTAAAATGTCATTTTGGAAACTTATATTTATATAAAATAAATATACATATATTTTTGAATTAAAAGTCCAAGGGCCATTAGGTCATTTTCTCAAACTATAGTTCAAGGACTGTTACTGTTATTTTTAAAAATGTTTTAACCTAAAAAGTCTAACTCAGTTAGTCTTTTATAAAGGATCCTATATAAAAACGTTAACCAAGTTAACTACTCAGTTAACTATTCCAGGGACCATACATGCCATTTCTGAAACCACATGGACCATCCGGTCATCCTTGAAACTTCCGAATCGTTGCAAAATAAAAAGGGTCTCATTACCCGGTCACGGGGGATCGAACTCGAGACCTCAAGTTCACGAAACGTGTGTGTGACCGATCGGTTGTAAGCCTCATCCGGTAGTTTTATGAGATTTAATTATATATATAGTGACTTTGAATTTACTTTTATATATTCAAATTTTTGGACCGCGAACCAACTGCCGGAGACCTTCCAAATCACTAACAAACAAGTGATTCAGGTTTCGAAGTGCATGCCTGCTTGTTCTCCGTGACAAAAGCAAACAATCCAAGTCTTCAATTATACCGAAGACATGCAATTGTGTTTCCAAAACAAGAAAATTTTATAAAATTTTAAGTGGAATCGAACCACTATGATCTGTCGACTGGTTGTCGAAATTGAATCGTTATATTGAACCCCTGATGATCCTTGAACATCACACTACCTTTAAAACACTCTAAATCATCGTATAAGCAGTCTGTTCATCTCTAAATTTTCGCCGGAATAACCAGTCGCCGGACTTAGCCGTAATGACGATCCAACCGGTACCGGAGCCTTTTCAATCGTTCATTCGGTACACTTTCGTCTACATTACGATCCTGTTAATTTAATTTGAGTATAGACGTGTTTTGATCGGTTAATTTGATCGATTGACTTCTGTTGACCAGTTTAGGGAAGAAGATGATATTTCAATTTAATTATTTTTCTTATTTTAAAAACAGTTTTATTCAATTAATTCATAAAAAATCGATATTAAGCAGTTAAAATCTAAAAATTTTAGCGTAAATAATTTAAACACTGATACATTTATTAAAAATATATAATCTGCAAAAAATTTTATAAAACTGTTTTATTTAATTAAAAACAGTTTTAATTTTAAAAATTTATATTAATTCTGTTAGTTAGAATTAATTAATGAAATTTTTATGTTATTTATTAAACAGTAAACTTTGTAAAAATAATTTTATCATAATATTTAATACTGATTTAATATTTTTATTAATTAAAACAGTTAGTTTATACACGTATAAAGTTAAATTTATTTAGTTAAATCATTTTAATTATGATATTTATATCCGAAATCATTTTTAGAATATTAAGCATGTTTTGTGGAGTTTATTAAAAAATTCAGAAACCATGTTTTGATAATTGCATGTTATTTTTATAATAAACTTTATAAATCAGTTTATTCAACAATTATCCTTTTAATTCCAGATTATTTATATAAAATTTATTTAAGACCATAATATTTATTTTAAATCTGTAATATTGCATGTTAATATTTAAAAAGAGATATTTCTAAATTTTCTGATTTAAATTAATTACTTAGGTAATTATTCACATAATTATTCTGTTATTTCATTTTTAACAAATAATTAAATTATTTATTTAAAAAAAATATTTATTTTCTGCCATGATAATTATCTGATTTACGCTTGTTATATAATTAAAATGTCATTTTTAATTATTCTGCCCTAAATTAATTATTAGATAATTAAATTGTATAATTATCATATTTTCTGAAAATACATATGTTTTGATAATACAGAAAATAATTTATACATCCTATAATTAAACTTGGACTTTTGGATTATATTATATGAACTGTTTACATAATTTTTATAAGTTAACATATATATATTTATATATGAAGACTTAAAAGTATAATTATATATATATATATATATATATTAGTTGTTATATATACAAATAATAATGTCTTACTTATCATTTGTATAACCTAGTATTTTATATAAATACTTCTCAAATTTATCAAGTTACCAAGTGTTCCCCAAACAGATTGTCAAACCGTACAACACAAAACCTTGTCACCCGTTTATACAAAGTTACAGTTTTGCCTTTTGTTGATGCTATGTTCTATATTTGTTTGGTGCATGTTTTTAGAGTGACGTGGAAAGTCTTGTTCCCGCAAAACTCTTATCCATTTACTTGTTTGGAATTATTTCGCAAACAAGGTGAGTTCATAGTCCCCATTTTCTGTTTTACAATATTTTCGGGGTGAAACATATGTAATAATGTGATACAAACTCATTTGCATTTTTTGGCTATCTTGATTGTTTTCTTGCAATTGTTTGTTTACTTGATGCTTAACCTACATTCATTAACTCCGTACAAGCCGAACGGTACATTATAGCGCTATAGGTGTGACGCCCCATCCGACTTCTAGATCTATTGTTGTTGTTGTTGTTGTTCATGTTATTCATTGCGGAAGTCTGGGTGATCAATGCCGTGTTCAGTCTACAAAGGTTTGAATGTTAACTAAGCGGGACTTGTTTCATTCAATTGTTTAAAACATATCAAATGCCACATTGTTAAACATTTTATTATCACAATATTTGTTTATTACCAAACTAACCAAAACCTATGAACTCACTCAACCGTTTGTTAACCCAAATTGTTTTTAACATATGTTTCAGGTGAAAATGATTGAAGTTAGCTTTTGCAAGGATCACATAGGATTGCTCAAGACAAGTGCCTTAGCTTTAATAAAAACAAAGACTTTGTGAACAATGTGTTGTATTTGTTTTGTACTAGTTTGGATGTGAATGCAATCCTATCAATCAACTTAATTATATTTCAACTTTAATTTAATCACCATGTGCTCATATGCATTCTATCAAGTTTCGTGATGCCCTCGATGTTTCCGCCTCCGGTCAGGGTGTCACAAGTTGGTATCAGAGCCATGGTTATAAGGATTTAGGTTATTAGAAATTACTTTTGACCTAGACTATAACTTACCTAGGACCCTTTCCATTAGTAACTCTTCCGTTATCTTTGTCTTTGTCTTCATCCCTATCCTTATCTTTTGTAACCAATGCCTCGTCATCACAGATTCCATCTTTAGATTTTACAAATGCTCATCACCTATCCTTAGGTGATTATTTTCAAAACCTCTTCTGATTTTTAAATTCTCATCAAAGTCTTGGTCTCTAATAACGAACTCGTGCAATCTGGAAGGGTGGATGCCTGTATTCTGAGTTTTCTGTCTAGGCAAGCACTTCGTATACATCTCATCAGACGCGAGACCAGTTGTGCTTACCTGGGAATTCTCGGGATGAGTGTCCACTTATAGGCTAAAGCATGACTTCATTAAGTTATAAGGATCCAACTACTTTGATTAGTCACTGATATTGTTTATTAGTAGAATAAACGATGTCCATCCTGTTGTGTGTTTTCTCTTGCCTTCATTGATTTTATGAAACTTTTCCACCAAAAACATTTCATTCCGACTCCTATGACCTTATGTTTTCCCCTACTGCTTGTAGACACGTAGCTAGTCCAATTACTCTCTTGCCCATGATTTTCCTAGCCATTAAAACACAAATCACACTACATCATTTTACTAAAGATATTCACTATCAAGCAGAAACCTAACCAACTTTTATCGCATAACTACAAGGATTCATAAATAATATAAGAACATTTTACCAAAACTCCCTTCAAATTCAAATTTGTTTTCGGATCATACCTGTTTAAATTCAAAATTTCAAACTGGCTACGATAAACTATTTAAAAAAAACGTATACACAATGAAAACTTCAAAAGTTTGAGACATTTTTGAAACACACTACCGTCCGTTTGACCATCTGTCATCTCTAAAGGTTTTCTTTATATGGACAACCTTATAAACATGTGTTGTACTTGTTTTAATTGTGGGAACTACCGATGAGAGCACAGAATACCTATAGGCTCAAGGCATGTTACCCTAATTCAAAAGGATTTTTTTTTCTTTTCTCCGTTTCAGAACAATCCAAGTTTTTATCGATCTACGTTGTACTATTATCAATTTATTACGATACGATTCCCTCTTTTTCAAAGTTTCAAAATTTTCTCGAGACCATACCTGTCAGATTCAAATTTTCAAACTAGCTGCAGAACGTAGCATGGAAGCTCTAACCGATCATATGGTGTAATCCGGAATTTCCTTATCCAATCATATTGAACATAAGTATGTATATCAAAAGTCTTTCATCAATACGATAGGTGTTAACAAAACCAAATATAAACAAGTGTGTAGCGGAAGCATTAATGTAAAACCCAATCATAAGTTTAAGTACAAAACATCATAATGTTTAACAACACATTCACGATCCATGTCCACAACGACTGTGCCTCCCGTGCAAGCTCCATTAGTACCTATAGTCCTGCAAGGCATGTAACAGAGAGTCAACAACTAGTTGAGCGAGTTCACAGAAAGTAATGCGTAATAGTAAGTTTGTTTGTAACATGTGGCTCTACTGGGCCGGTAGTAAGTTCTATTGGTGGGGGCTTCCCGTGTTGTATAACCACTAGACTATTTGTAACCATATGTGTTCTTCACAACCGAGAACAGTAATACGTACAAGTGTTACGTAGGTTTTACGTAAGTATCCTTCCCAACCGAGGATAGGGGTACGCGGGGGTTTACGTAGGTTTTACGTAAGTGCCTGACACAACCGAGGCAGTAGTAAATATAGGTTCACGTAGGTTTTACGTGAGTATCCTTCACAACCGAGGATAGCGAATAGCATAAGTATACGTAGGTTTTACGTATGGGTCCTGCACAACCGAGGACGATGGTATGGTAGTCTAGTAATAATGTCCGCATGAATCTATTCAACCTTATTCCTTAAATCCCATTCCCAAGCCCTGGGAATCCCATGCCTTGGTAGAAGTGTGAACTCACCTTGTTTCGCTCGGTATGCTAAGTATGTGCTCACGGTTAATCAGTCACGTCCTAAGGTATGCACGAATATATAATCAGTTTGCATTCAAGCTGTTTGCACGTAAACATCATCATCATGAACATCGCAATAATAACACTGAGTATCACATTGCACGTATTTGTAATCATACAAGTATTGCCTTTATTCATAACAGCAGTTATCTAACCCAGTTAAGTTTTATCAGGAACAGTTACTGTGCAAAATACCCAGGTCGGCGAAACACCCTCTATTTCGCCATGAGCCCCTCCGACGAATCACCCATGTTTCGTCAAACAAGTCTCGGCGAAACATATTGTGTTTCGCCATGTCAGTTTCATCTTTAAAATATGTTTCGCCGGTACCTCAGATTCGTCGAAATACATACAGTTTCAGCAATAATAATAATCATGTCACAAATAAACATATCACCAATCCCTTGTGGCCGACAACTAACAATCACCTCCAATCCTCATTGGACCTTCAATAACCCCAACCGATTGGACCTCCCATAACCCCAACCGATTGGACCTTTTAATATCCATTAACAACACTACCAAACAATAATTATAATAAATTGGCGGTTCATCAACCCCACCCTTTGACCACCGATTAACCCACCATCTCGATTATAGTGAGCATCCCATTTTACTTTCCATAACCTTATCAAATCTAGCCGACAATATCCATGTGATGTTTCTTTATCATATAACTAGTCAAGATATATATACAAACAATACCAAGTGAATCATGAATAACATAACCCTGACAACACACACATGGGCCGCAACTAGAGCATTCATCAAACCGACTATTTAATCAATAACAAGTAATCGATTCTGTATATACACACTAACCGAGATGAGAAGAACGATGTGTAAGCTAAGGGGCTTCGAGAGTTCCAACAGCCGTCACACAGAAGAGGGGCGCTCTAGGGTTTCTATTTTGTTAAAGTGTGACGAATAAGACGGTTCCGTGTACTTTATATGCGTACAAGTGAACTGGGCCCTAATGGGCTTTGGTGAAACTGGGCTTCGGCGAAACACCTGTTTCGTCGAGATGCTTATGGCGAAACAGTCTATTTCGTCGGGTCCAGTCTGTTTCGTCGAGTCCTTTTATGTGTTAACAGTTTTAAGTTTTCAACAGGTTTCATGTTATACAGCCAAACACAAAATCATGCAACCACAATGCGTTCATAAAAAAAAATAACGTGTACAGTTACAAGTTAAACAAGTCAAACAACTACACAGTCAAAGTCAACGTGCACTTAATGCGAAAGTGAAGGTCGGAAACTCGAGTTGTCACATTATCCCCAACTTGAAAGAAATTTCGTCCCGAAATTTAGCATACGGTTACTGAGGAAGCTAAGTAAGTTGTATCGTTTACTGGTTTTCCTGGGGTGTCGCATCATTCCCCCGTTGAGTTGGAATTTCGTTCCGAAATTCCGTAGTAGCTTCAGCCTCAGTAGTAGTTGCATTGTTTTCGAACAACTGGGGATATTTGAGTTCCATTTGATCTTCGCGCTCCCAGGTGAACTCTGGGCCGCGACGGGAGTTCCAACGAACTCGTACAAGAGGTATTCTAGTGTTCTTGAGGACCTTAACATCCCGGTCCGTGATTTCAACTGGTTCCTCGACGAAATGCAACCGTTCGTCGATAGTGAGCTCCTTTAAGGGAACTATGAAGGTCTCATCTGACTGCCACTTCTTCAGATTCGACACATGAAAGACGTTGTGAACTGCACTGAGTTCAGCTGGTAAGTTCAGTCTGTAGGCCACTTTGCCTATTTTCTCAATGACTTCAAATGGTCCAACGTATCGTGGATTTAGCTTGCCTCGTTTGCCAAAACGAACAACACCCTTCCAAGGTGAAACTTTGAGTAGTGCTCGATCCCCAACTTGGAATTCGAGTATTTTCCTGTCTTTATCGGCGTATACTTTCTGACGGTCACGAGCTGCCGCCATGCGTTGTCGTATTTGAGCAATCTTTTCAGTAGTATCAACTACCATTTCAGGACCTGTGATCTGACTGTCACCCACCTCTGCCCAACAAAGAGGTGATCGGCATTTACGCCCGTACAATGCCTCAAATGGAGCAGCTTTAATGCTGGTGTGGTAACTGTTGTTGTATGAAAATTCCACAAGTGGCAGATGCTTTTCCCAGCCCTTGCCAAAGTCAATTACGCACGCCCGAAGCATATCTTCTAGAGTTTGAATAGTACGCTCAGATTGCCCGTCTGTCTGAGGATGATAAGCTGTGCTCATGTCTAATCGAGAGCCAAAAGATTTGTGCATTGCTTGCCACAGTTCTGAAGTAAAATGTGCATCACGATCAGAAATAATAGAGGTGGGCACCCCGTGCCTCGAGACAACTTCCTTAAGGTATACGTCTGCTAGAGTGGAGAACTTATCTGTTTCCTTGATAGCCAAGAAGTGAGCAGACTTTGTGAGTCGATCCACGATCACCCAAATAGTATCATTTCCACGCTGAGATCTAGGTAGGCCAGTAACAAAATCCATGGAAATTTGCTCCCATTTCCATTGTGGTATCTCAGGTTGCTGGAGTGGGCCTGATGGTTTCTGATATTCTGCTTTGACTCTTGCACAAGTCAAACACTTGCTAACGTAAGTTGCTATGTGAGCTCTCATGCTAGGCCACCAGTATGTAGTTCTAAGGTCGTGGTACATCTTATCTGAACCAGGATGTACTGAGTAGCGAGACTTATGAGCTTCATCCATTACAAGCTCGCGTAAGTTGCCATAGAGTGGGACCCAGATGCGTCCGGTTACATAATAGGCGCCGTCTGCCCTTCGTTCTAACCTTTGCCTTGAGCCGCGCAGAGCTTCAGCCCTGACGTTTTCTGGTTTCAATGCTTCTACCTGAGCATCTCGTATCTGTGAAGGAAGACTAGACTGAATAGTGAGTTGCAACGCTCGTACACGCCTAGGTATAGTATCCTTTCGACTGAGGGCGTCGGCCACCACATTGGCCTTGCCTGGATGGTACTTTATAGCACATTCATAATCGTTCAGTAACTCGACCCATCGACGTTGTCGCATGTTCAAATCTTTCTGCTTGAAAATATATTCGAGGCTCCTGTGATCGGTGTAGATGGTACACTTGGTGCCATACAGATAATGTCGCCATATCTTGAGCGCAAAAACAACAGCTCCCAGCTCTAAATCGTGTGTAGTGTAATTCCGTTCGTGAATCTTAAGTTGACGTGAAGCATAAGCAATAACTTTATCTCGTTGCATCAACACACATCCAAGACCTTGGATAGATGCATCGCAGTAGACTACAAAGTCGTCCGTGCCTTCAGGCAATGAGAGGATAGGTGCGCTACAAAGTCTATCCTTTAAGTGCTGAAACGCTGTTTCCTGCGTATCACTCCAACGGTAAGCAATACCTTTCTGTGTCAGTAATGTAAGCGGCTGTGCAATCTTTGAGAAGTCTTTGATAAACCGTCTGTAATAACCCGCCAAACCTAAGAATTGGCGTATTTCTGTCGGTGTGCTAGGTGCAGGCCAGTTCTTGATCGAATCTATCTTGGATGGATCAACATGAATCCCATCCTTGTTTACCACGTGGCCTAGAAAGTGGACTTCACGAAGCCAGAAGTCGCATTTTGAAAACTTAGCGTACAGTTGTTCCGTTCGAAGGAGTTCCAGAATAAGTCGTAAATGCTGTTCGTGTTCCTCCCGATTCTTCGAATAAATCAGGATGTCATCAATGAAAACAATAACAAACTTGTCAAGATAAGGTTTGCACACCCTGTTCATAAGATCCATGAAAACCGCAGGCGCGTTCGTTAGTCCGAATGGCATGACTAGAAACTCGTAATGGCCGTAGCGAGTTCTGAATGCTGTTTTGGAGACGTCCTCATCTCGGACTCTCAATTGATGGTAACCTGACCTCAGGTCAATCTTCGAGTAATAGCTCGACCCTTGCAACTGATCGAATAAGTCGTCGATGCGTGGAAGAGGATAACGATTCTTCACCGTCACCTTGTTCAGTTCGCGGTAATCTATGCACATACGAAAGGTACCGTCTTTCTTCTTTACAAATAATACTGGAGCTCCCCAGGGCGAAGAGCTAGGACGTATGAAACCCTTTTCCAAGAGTTCTTGCAATTGCTTAGACAGTTCTTCCAGTTCATTTGGAGCTAAGCGATAAGGTGCTCGAGCTATAGGTGCTGCTCCTGGAGCTAGCTCGATCTGAAATTCGACCTGGCGATGGGGCGGTAACCCAGGTAACTCTCCAGGAAACACCTGAGGAAAGTCGCGTACTACAGGAATATCCCCAATCTTTTTCTCTGTCGTCGATGTATCAGTAACGAGTGCTAAAATAGCTATGTGGCCCTTTCGCAGACACTTCTGAGCCTTCAAGAGAGAGATGATGCCACTCACGACACCACTCTTGTCGCCTTGAACTTCGAGAGGTTCTTTGCCAGAACGAGGAATACGAATGATCTTCTCCTTGCATAGGATCTCTGCTTGTTGTTGGGATAACCAATCCATACCGATGACAATGTCGAAACTACTCAGAGTTATAGGAATGAGATCGATAGAGAAAGTCTGACCAGCGAGGATAAGATTACAACCCTGAACTATGTGTGTGGCCTCTAGACTTTTACCGTTAGCTAACTCTACGACATGTTTGGTGTTCAAAAGTGTTGGTGTGCGTTTAAGCATTTGACTAACGTTCAGAGACATATAACTGGTATCCGCACCCGAATCGAATAATACGGTAACATAAAAGTCGTCAAGAAGAAACTTACCCGTAACCACATTAGGATCGTTCCTTGCGTCACTCTGACCAATCACAAACATACGACCCTTTGCACCATTGTTGTTGTTGTTTCCCCCATTGTTGTTCCCAGTGCCCTGATTATTGTTGTTGTTGTTCCCATTTCCCTGGTTGTTGTTGTTCTGGTTTCGGTTTAACTGAGGGCAGTGTCTTTTGAAGTGACCTTCCGCACCACAATGAAAACATCCCTTGTTACCCTGTTGTTGGTTCTGTTGCGTTTGCTGCTGCTGTTGATTCTGAGTTACAGGCCGTGGGCTCCTACAATCCTTGGCCTCATGGCCCATCCTGAGGCACCTCCGACAACGACCCTTGTTGCACTGGCCACTGTGATGCCTGTTACAGTTGTTACACTTTGGGAGGTTCCCTCGATAACCACCCTGCCCGTGACTGCCCGAGGATTGCTGACTAGGGCTCTGATAGTTGTCAGTCTTTCGCTGCTGAACTTGAGACTGTACTAAAGCTGAACCTTTGCTGGAATCCCCCTCCCATTTTCTCTTGTTATCACTGGGGGTAGCAGGAGTAGTTGCTGAAACAGTAGCAGTAGTAGTAGCGCTGATACGTTTAGGCAGTTTGTTCTGTTCCACTGCCTGATCGGTGAGGCGATGAGCTAGCTTGACGATCTGTTGAATAGTGCCAAGATTCGCTGAGGTTACATGGCTTTGAATCTCCGGCACCAGACCATTGAGATACAGTTCGATACGCTTAATAGGAGGGTCCACCATAGTAGGACACAGAATAGCCAACTCATTCGATCTTCTAGTGTACGCTTCAATTTCTGACCCCGTCATTTTCAAGTGGTAAAACTCTACCTCCAACTTATGAATATCGTCACGGCTACAGTATTCCTCTTTGATCAACTCCTTGAAATCATTCCAGGGTGTGGCGTTAGCAACAGCCAACCCTAACATCTGCACTTGCGCATTCCACCAAGTCAGCGCAATGCCTTCTAGTGGACCAGTGGCGTACTTCACCCTGCGAGCCTCAGGGCATTCACACATTTCGAATACGGACTCGAGCTTTTCAAACCAATGGAGGAGTCCAACCGCTCCTTCCGTGTCACTAAAAGTAGTAGGACGACAGTCCATGAAAGTTTTGAAGGTACAAACAGGTGGCTGAGCGTGCTGACCTGTTGTATATAAGAATCCAGTACAAGATTAAAACACAAGAGTCGGTTTAGGAGTGTAGGATCTAAAGATCCTAGCGTGAGTTTACAACTGCAGGGTATACCTCCTGCTTGTGCGGCTGCAAGTGCCTCAGCAACTCGCTCGTTAATCAAAGCCGTCAACTGGGCTTGTGTCATGTTAATGCGTCCAGACATGATCTTCATAGCAAATATGACATAAGTGAGAGAGGTTCGCGAGTAGTGCGATAACAAAAGGGAATAATCACACAAGTGTTCCCATGCAATAGTGTTAAGTTAACCTAAGCATACCAGGAGCAAAGTTCTATGCAATTCTAGCAAGTAGGCAATAAGACATGTACCATATTACCTAGAGTGATGAGTCTTGCACGTGGAGCGAGGCGTCGTTGTGGATCGTTGAGCACTGTTCTGGTTATAGTCTGGTTTTAATAAAAACGTTTTTCCCTTATTAAAACCGAGTTCTCTATAACCAATGGCTCTGATACCAATCTGTCACACCCCCAAAATCCACTCCCGGAGTACTACCGCTTGGAGGTGTGACATGACCAGGATCAAGCCACCAATCATATTGAACATAAGTATGTATATCAAAAGTCTTTCATCAATACGATAGGTGTTAACAAAACCAAATATAAACAAGTGTGTAGCGGAAGCATTAATGTAAAACCCAATCATAAGTTTAAGTACAAAACATCATAATGTTTAACAACACATTCACGATCCATGTCCACAACGACTGTGCCTCCCGTACAAGCTCCATTAGTACCTATAGTCCTGCAAGGCATGTAACAGAGAGTCAACAACTAGTTGAGCGAGTTCACAGAAAGTAATGCGTAATAGTAAGTTTGTTTGTAACATGTGGCTCTACTGGGCCGGTAGTAAGTTCTATTGGTGGGGGCTTCCCGTGTTGTATAACCACTAGACTATTTGTAACCATATGTGTTCTTCACAACCGAGAACAGTAATACGTACAAGTGTTACGTAGGTTTTACGTAAGTATCCTTCCCAACCGAGGATAGGGGTACGCGGGGGTTTACGTAGGTTTTACGTAAGTGCCTGACACAACCGAGGCAGTAGTAAATATAGGTTCACGTAGGTTTTACGTGAGTATCCTTCACAACCGAGGATAGCGAATAGCATAAGTATACGTAGGTTTTACGTATGGGTCCTGCACAACCGAGGACGATGGTATGGTAGTCTAGTAATAATGTCCGCATGAATCTATTCAACCTTATTCCTTAAATCCCATTCCCAAGCCCTGGGAATCCCATGCCTTGGTAGAAGTGTGAACTCACCTTGTTTCGCTCGGTATGCTAAGTATGTGCTCACGGTTAATCAGTCACGTCCTAAGGTATGCACGAATATATAATCAGTTTGCATTCAAGCTGTTTGCACGTAAACATCATCATCATGAACATCGCAATAATAACACTGAGTATCACATTGCACGTATTTGTAATCATACAAGTATTGCCTTTATTCATAACAGCAGTTATCTAACCCAGTTAAGTTTTATCAGGAACAGTTACTGTGCAAAATACCCAGGTCGGCGAAACACCCTCTATTTCGCCATGAGCCCCTCCGACGAATCACCCATGTTTCGTCAAACAAGTCTCGGCGAAACATATTGTGTTTCGCCATGTCAGTTTCATCTTTAAAATATGTTTCGCCGGTACCTCAGATTCGTCGAAATACATACAGTTTCAGCAATAATAATAATCATGTCACAAATAAACATATCACCAATCCCTTGTGGCCGACAACTAACAATCACCTCCAATCCTCATTGGACCTTCAATAACCCCAACCGATTGGACCTCCCATAACCCCAACCGATTGGACCTTTTAATATCCATTAACAACACTACCAAACAATAATTATAATAAATTGGCGGTTCATCAACCCCACCCTTTGACCACCGATTAACCCACCATCTCGATTATAGTGAGCATCCCATTTTACTTTCCATAACCTTATCAAATCTAGCCGACAATATCCATGTGATGTTTCTTTATCATATAACTAGTCAAGATATATATACAAACAATAACAAGTGAATCATGAATAACATAACCCTGACAACACACACATGGGCCGCAACTAGAGCATTCATCAAACCGACTATTTAATCAATAACAAGTAATCGATTCTGTATATACACACTAACCGAGATGAGAAGAACGATGTGTAAGCTAAGGGGCTTCGAGAGTTCCAACAGCCGTCACACAGAAGAGGGGCGCTCTAGGGTTTCTATTTTGTTAAAGTGTGACGAATAAGACGGTTCCGTGTACTTTATATGCGTACAAGTGAACTGGGCCCTAATGGGCTTTGGTGAAACTGGGCTTCGGCGAAACACCTGTTTCGTCGAGATGCTTATGGCGAAACAGTCTATTTCGTCGGGTCCAGTCTGTTTCGTCGAGTCCTTTTATGTGTTAACAGTTTTAAGTTTTCAACAGGTTTCATGTTATACAGCCAAACACAAAATCATGCAACCACAATGCGTTCATAAAAAAAAAATAACGTGTACAGTTACAAGTTAAACAAGTCAAACAACTACACAGTCAAAGTCAACGTGCACTTAATGCGAAAGTGAAGGTCGGAAACTCGAGTTGTCACAGGTCGGTTCTTTACCCGAAGACCGATGTACCCGATTAACAATAGAACCAGAACCGACTTTTACATATAGGGTATTATGTCGGGTATTTATTATCAGGCTTCTCGGGTATCGGGTTGGGTCGGGTATTTGTCGGGTCGGGTCGGGTATTTGATTTTGCTCACCCCTAATTGTTGCAAAATAAAAAGGGTCTCATTACCCGGTCACGGGGGATCGAACTCGAGACCTCAAGTTCACGAAACGTGTGTGTGACCGATCGGCTGTAAGCCTCATCCGGTAGTTTTATGAGATTTAATTATATATATAGTGACTTTAAATTTACTTTTATATATTCAAATTTTTGGACCGCGAACCAACTGCCGGAGACCTTCCAAATCACTAACAAATAAGTGATTCAGGTTTCGAAGTGCATGCCTGCTTATTCTCCGTGACAAAAGCAAACCGTCCAAGTCTTCAATTATACCGAAGACATGCAATTGTGTTTCCAAAACAAGAAAATTTTATAAAATTTTAAGTGGAATCGAACCACTATGATCTGTCGACTGGTTGTCGAAATTGAATCGTTATATAGAACCCCTGATGATCCTTGAACATCACACTACCTTTAAAACACTCTAAATCATCGTATAAGCAGTCTGTTCATCTCTAAATTTTCGCCGGAATAACCAGTCGCCGGACTTAGCCGTCACGACGATCCAACCTGTACCGGAGCCTTTTCAATCGTTCATTCGGTACACTTTCGTCTACATTACGATCCTGTTAATTTAATTTGAGTATAGACGTGTTTTGATCGGTTAATTTGATCGGTTGACTTCTGTTGACCAGTTTGGGGAAGAAGATGATATTTCAATTTAATTATTTTTCTTATTTTAAAAACAGTTTTATTCAATTAATTCATAATAAATCGATATTAAGCAGTTAAAATCTAAAAATTTTAGCGTAAATAATTTAAATACTGATACATTTATTAAAAATATAAAATCTCCAAAAAAATTTATAAAACTGTTTTATTTAATTAAAAACAGTTTTAATTTTAAAAATTTATATTAATTCTGTTATTTAGAATTAATTAATGAAATTTTTATGTTATTTATGTTAAACAGTAAACTTTGTAAAAATAATTTTATCATAATATTTGATACTGATTTAATATTTTTATTAATTAAAACAGTTAGTTTATACACTTATAAAGTTAAATTTATTTAGTTAAATCATTTTAATTATGATATTTATATCCGAAATCATTTTTAGAATATTAAGCATGTTTTGTGGAGTTTATTAAAAAATTTAGAAACCATGTTTTGATAATTGCATGTTATTTTTATAATAAAATTTATAAATCAGTTTATTTAACAATTATTCTTTTAACTCCAGATTATTTATATAAAATTTATTTAAGACCATAATATTTATTTTAAATCTGTAATATTGCATGTTAATATTTAAAAAGAGATATTTCTAAATTTTCTGATTTAAATTAATTACTTAGGTAATTATTCACATAATTATTCTGTTATTTCATTTTTAACAAATAATTAAATTTTTTATTTAAAAAAAAATATTTATTTTCTGCCATGATAATTATCTGATTTACGCTTGTTATATAATTAAAATGTCATTTTTAATTATTCTGCCCTAAATTAATTATTAGATAATGAAATTGTATAATTATCATATTTTCTGAAAATACATATGTTTTGATAATACAGAAAATAATTTATACATCCTATAATTAAACTTGGACTTTTGGATTATATTATACAAACTGTTTACATAATTTTTATAAGTTAACATATATATATTTATATATGTAGACTTAAAAGTATAATTATATATATATATATATATATATATATATATATATATTAGTTGTTTAAATATACAAATAATAATGTCTTACTTATCATTTGTATAACCTAGTATTTTATATAAATACTTCTCAAATTTATCAAGTTACCAAGTGTTCCCCAAACAGATTGTCAAACCGTACAACACAAAACCTTGTCACCCGTTTATACAAAGTTACAGTTTTGCCTTTTGTTGATGCTATGTTCTATATTTGTTTGGTGCATGTTTTTAGAGTGACGTGGAAAGTCTTGTTCCCGCAAAACTCTTATCCATTTACTTGTTTGGAATTATTTCGCAAACAAGGTGAGTTCATAGTCCCCATTTTCTGTTTTACAATATTTTCGGGGTGAAACATATGTAATAATGTGATACAAACTCATCTGCATTTTTTGGCTATCTTGATTGTTTTCTTGCAATTGTTTGTTTACTTGATGCTTAACCTACATTCATTAACTTCGTACAAGCCGAACGGTACATTATAGCGCTATAGGTGTGACGCCCCATCCGACTTCTAGATCTATTGTTGTTGTTGTTGTTGTTGTTGTTGTTCATGTTATTCATTGCGGAAGTCTGGGTGATCAATGCCGTGTTCAGTCTACAAAGGTTTGAATGTTAACCAAGCGGGACTTGTTTCATTCAATTGTTTAAAACATATCAAATGCCACATTGTTAAACATTTTATTATCACAATATTTGTTTATTACCAAACTAACCAAAACCTATGAACTCACTCAACCGTTTGTTAACCCAAATTATTTTTAACATATGTTTCAGGTGAAAATGATTGAAGTTAGCTTTTGCAAGGATCACATAGGATTGCTCAAGACAAGTGCCTTAGCTTTAATAAAAACAAAGACTTTGTGAACAATGTGTTGTAATTGTTTTGTACTAGTTTGGATGTGAATGCAATCCTTTCAATCAACTTAATTATATTTCAACTTTAATTTAATCACCATGTGCTCATATGCATTCTATCAAGTTTCGTGATGCCCTCGACGTTTTCGCCTCCGGTCAGGGTGTCACAAGACCGGTGAACGACATTTTCAACCGTATAAAGCCTCGAAAGGAGCCATGTTGATGCTGGAGTGATAACTGTTATTGTAGGAGAATTCGATCAACGGTAGATGCGAATCCCAACTACCACCAAAATCGATCACACAAGCTCTAAGCATATCCTCCAGTGTCTGGATTGTTCTTTCAGATTGACCATCTGTTTGAGGATGATACACTGTGCTCAAATTAAGTTGGGTTCCCATGGCAGATTGCATGGTTCTCCAAAAGTGAGACGAAAATCGAGCATCTCTATCAGATATAATGTTTAAAGGAACACCATGTCGGGATACAATCTCATCCACATATATTTTAGCAAGTTTGTCAGCAGATAGATCTTCACGGATCGACAAGAAATGTGCTGACTTTGTAAGACGATCAACAACTACCCAAATGGCGTCATGACCTCTTTTTGTGCGTGGCAACTTGGTAATGAGATCCACAGCAATGTTTTCCCATTTCTAAACCGGTATTTCTGGTTGCTCCAATAATCCAGAGGGAGGTTGATGTTTTGCCTTAACCTTAAGATAAGTAAGGCATTTGGATACATATAAGGCAATGTCTTTCTTCATACCCGGCCACCAGTACTGGGTTCGAAGATCCTTATACATGTCATCTGCACCAGGATGAATTGAATAACGAGACTTGTGAGCTTCATCCATTAACAAGGTGCCAAGATTGTCTTGACTTGGGACCCACAAACGGTCCATGAAATAATATAACCCATTGTCGTTTGGTTCAAGATCAGGCTTAATATGATATGGTGATTCTTTACCCATCAAGTCTTGTGAAACACAAGTATGTTGAGCCTGAGAAATGCGGGTTTGAATATCAGATCGAACTTGAACACAATGAAGCTTGACACGCTCTTTACGACTCAATGCATCAACCACGACATTCGCCTTACCAAGATGGTAGCGAATTTCGCAATCATAGTCGTTTAGAAGTTCAACCCATCGTCGTTGCCTCATGTTTAGTTCTTTCTGATTGAAAATATGCTGGAGACTTTTGTGGTCAGTGAACACTACACATTTTGTACCGTATAGGTGGTGTCTCTAGATTTTGAGAGCAAAAACTACTACACCTAACTCAAGATCATGAGTCGTGTAGTTTTTCTCGAGTACCTTCAGCTAACTTGATGCATAGGCTATGACTTTGTTTCTTTGCATAAGAACACATCCAAGACCCAAGTTAGACGCATCACAGTATATGACAAAATCGTCGTTGCCCTCAGGTAGAGATAAGATAGGTGCATCGCAGAGTTTCTGTTTCAAGGTCTGAAAAGCTTCTTCCTGTTTGGGTCCCCATTCAAAAGGTTTATTCTTTTGAGTTAAGGCTGTGAGAGGAACCGCAATCTTGGAGAAGTTTTCAATAAAACGGCGGTAATAACCCGCGAGACCAAGAAATGAACGAATCTCGGTAGGAGTAGTAGGCGTATCCCATTCCTTAATCGCACCGATTTTGGCGGGATCTACATGTATACCTTGTTTGTTAACAATGTGTCCCAAAAATTGAACTTCCTTAAGCCAAAATTCACATTTGGAGAACTTGGCGAAAAGTTGTTCTCTCTTTAGGAGTTCCATTGTAAGACGAAGATGTTGTTCATGATCGGCTCGTGTCTTAGAATAGATCAAAATGTCATCAATGAAAACAATGATGAACTTGTCTAAATAAGGCTTACAAACCCTATTCATCAAGTCCATAAAAGCAGCAGGAGCATTCGTTAGACCAAAGGGCATAACAGTAAACTCATAACGGCCATATCTTGTGCGGAAAGCTGTTTTGGGAATATCTTCTTCGAGTACACGAAGTTAATGATACCCAGAACGTAGATCAATCTTTGAAAAGCAAGTAGAACCCTGTAACTGATCAAAGAAATCATCAATGCGAGGTAGGGGATATCGATTTTTGATGGTGAGCTTGTTGAGCTCACGATAATCGATACACATCCTGAAACATCCATCTTTCTTTTTTCACAAATAGGACAGGAGCGCCCCAAGGTGAAAAGCTTGGATGAATGAATCCTTTGTCAGAAAGTTCCTGAAGTTGTTTAGATAATTCTTGCATCTCAGACGGTGCAAGACGATAAGGTGATTTAACAATAGGATTAGCACGAGGTACAAGATCAATACGAAATTCAACTTGGCGTGCTGGGGGTAAACCAGGTAATTCTTTAGGAAATACCTCAGGATAATCCCGAACAATAAGGATATCTTGAATAGACTTACCCTTGCCTTTCTCCTCTATGACATGTGCCAAGAAGGCCACATAGTTCTTTCGTAGGTATTTTTGAGCTTGGGTACAAGTCATGAGTTTAAGACTACTAATAGGTTTCTCCCCACGAACTTCTAAGATCTCACTAGTCGAAAGTGGCACACAAACAATTTTCTCAAAACAAACCACCTCAGCATGGTACTCGGCTAACCAATCCATTCCTACTATAACATCAAAGCTCCCAAGTTGCATTGGCATGAGGTCGATAGGAAAAAGATGGTTATTAAGGTTCAACTAGCAATTTCGAAGGACAGAAACAAGTATAACGGGTTCATCACTAGCTACTTCTACTATCAAGGGCTTTCCTAGTTTTGTTCTAGTTATGGAAAACAAAGGCTCAAAAGCTAAAGACACAAAACTCTTATCGGCACCAGAATTAAAAAGAACAGAAGCAGGTTGGTTGTTAACAAAGAACGTACCGTTCACCACCTCGTTGTCTGTACGCGCCTCATTGGCATTCATGTTGAAGACTCGACCACGAGCCTGTGCCTGGTTTGCGTTTGCCAACTTCGGGCAATTGTTCCTGTAGTGGGTCAGGTCCCCGTAATTATAGCAAGATCCAGGCGGATAGTGAGGTCGTGCAGGCTGTTGAGGAGGGTTTTGAGCAGGGTTTTGTGCTGCCTGATTCTGGGTAGGAGCAAATCGACAAGTATTGGCAAGATGACCAGATTTCCCACAGTTAGTGCAAATGCAGCACTGTACATGTGGTTGATGGTGGCTGTTGCACCTGTTGCACAAGGGTGCATTGCCAGCATACTATTTCTTGGCAGGTGGTTGTGCTGGCTGATTAGGTGCTGCCTGGTTAGTCTGTATTGTAACGGCGAAATTCTTGGAAGCCTTACACTTCCTAGATTTCTTCGAACACTCAGCCTTTTTACCCTTTTGTTTCTCGTTCTTGTCAGATTGTTTCTTGTCACCCTTTCTGTGGAGTTTACCCTTCTTGACTTGAGAGTCAGTTAGGGTTGCAGCTAGCTCAATGGCCCGTCGGACTATAGTCGGGTTACTGCCTGTGACAATATCCTGAACAGGATCTGGTAAACTGTCTATGTATTTCTCAATCGCCTTGTCCAAAGGCGTAACCATTGTCGGACAGAGCAAGCTTAACTCCTCATATCTGTCAGTGTAAGATCGGTGTTCACCACTGTCTTGCTTCAGATCATGGAACTCATTTTCTAGTGCCCTCTGCTCGTGACGAGGGCAGAACTCTTTCATCATCAGAGCCCTAAGTTCCTCCCATGTCTGATCCAAAGCAACATCAGCACCTCGATCTCTCATTACCCCATTCCACCATGTGAGAGTCCTCTTCTGGAACACACTAGAAGCAAACTCGACCTTACGATTGTTTGGACTGAACATGGCGAAAAGTACTCTCTAGACTCTCAAACCACTGTAGGAGCCCAGTTGCTCCTTCAGAACCACTAAACTTGAGCGGTTTAGCCGAATTAAACTGTTTAAAGTTGCACTGAGCAGGTGTATTAACATTGTTATTGTTGTTGGCTTGGTTGATTTAAGTAATGAGATTTGGTAGCATAGCAGCCATCTGCTGTGCTATAATAGTTGCCAGTTCGGCATTGGGTTATTGTACGTTGCGTCGAGGAAGCATTCTAAAAGAGGAAAACATGAGAGAAAACGAGTGAGATGATGTGATGAAAAATGAGATGTCATAAATATCGACAAAATGTAAGGATGGTGGTCATTCGTTCGTTACCTCAAAACAAACAAACAAAACACAGTGACTAATCAAAGTAAATGGGTCATAATAATGTATCGCAAACACATGCTTTAGCCTATAAGTGGACACTCACCCCAAGAGTTCCCAGGTAAGAGTGACTGGTCCGATACTGCGGCTTTGTACGAACACTCTAGCCTTAGACAGAAATCTCGGGGTACAGGCACCCCGCCTTCCAGATTGCACGTGTTCACATTATTTAGACCCAAACTTTGACGAGATTTTAAAAACTTGGAAGGCACAAGGTGTCACACCCCAACCGATGGCGGAATCATCGGGGCATGGCACTGAGCGAAACATATTGTCCAGAAGTTTCCATAACAATTATCATTACCATTTAATTTAAAATAACATGTCCCATACCATGTCTCAAACAGTAAGCAAATTATTACAGATAAAATCTAGGCAATAAATTCTGTTCCGACAACTCAGATTTATACATAGATAGTTTATTTATTGGTTTTTAGGACCTCTTTTCCTAGCTTCGATTTCATCACTGCGCAGAGAGCATCCTAGACCTTTCCTAGCCTCGATTTCACAGTGAGCTAGGCATACAAACAACTTAAGCACCTGTCACATACGTTAAAATAAAGTCAATACATAAAATGTAAAGGTGAGCATACAAGTTTGATAATAGCATATAGAGTTCGAATTCGTTTACGCATAACCAGCACGTACACATAGTGAAATGAAGCACATTAGTTATCGACATAGATCCATCGATACCAATGACTACGGGTTGACTGCCTGGGGCAGTTCGTAATACATGGTTACCACCGTAATCCATGCAAGTAATTGTCCTTAACAACCCCCGTGTGAACGGGTGCTGAGTCCAAACTATAGTACTATCGTTGCTAAGGCAGGTAGACAACATTCCATGTGTAAACATAATAAACAAGCATTCATAAGCCACGTATAACATGCATTAATGGTTAGCGTTCAAATAGTATTGAGTGGTGTGTTTGATGTGATTTTGAATATTTGTAACGTATGTAACACCCAAAAGTGCATAAAGCAAAAAGGGATCGAGTATACTCACATCGGTTGATGGATTGAAGGGAGCGCTTAGCGAGTAAAGTTAGCCTGAATGGATTGATAGCATAATAATAAGCGACCCGTAAAACGGAAAACAAGTGTTGGAGAGTCGGACAGCTGGTTGATCGGACGGTAGTTCGATCGGACGGCTGACCGTTCGGTTGACAGTCCGCTCGGACCACTGTCCGGTCGGTCGGTAGGCTGATCGGATGGCTGTTCGAGTGGATTGTTTCTTCCTTTGAGAAGGATGTGTTTGCGTTTGATGGTTTGACTTTTGAAGTTTTCGTTGTAGCATTTGAAAACATTGAAGTACCTTTACCCTTCAGGTCGGTCCATCGGACGGCTGTTCGATCGGCCGGCAACCCGATCGGTTTGGTATGAATTGTAGTGATTTGCTTTGGATCGGACAGGTGTTCGATCGGACATGTGTTCGATCGGACATGTGTTCGATCGGACAGGTCAACAAGTCAAAAGCTTAATGAGTTGCTGACCGATCGGTTGGCAAGTCACAATAGTCAACAACTTTAAATGAAATGCAAGGTGTGGTGCAGTGGATCGGATAACTGATCGATCGAACACTAATGCTGTTCGATCGGACAACATGCATGAACAACCATGACAAATTCTTAGCAAGGTGTCACCTGATCGGACGGCTGTCCGATCGGGTGGCACTCCTAGTGCATCGAACATGTTGATAAAAAAACGATTAAGTGTTGAAGTATAGTATCTCATGATCTGAAGAGTAATCCGATCGGACAGTAGTTTGATCGAACAACAGTTCGTTCAATACTAGTCTTCAAAATAAATTGATTAAGTGTGGGACCATGTGTTAACCGATCGGCTGGCCAGTCGATCGGCTGGCTATCCGTTCGGACAGCAGTCCGATCGGTCAGCATCCTGACCTGATCAGCCTATTCGTCTAACACTTGGTTGTTCTGATTGTTTGTCGTTTTATTGAGGTACTTTGACAACGAGTCGAACCATAGATCCCTCGTCCTTACTTGGTTCCCCTGGTCGGACAGGAATCACCGAAATCCGGCTGGTGGACTGTTCGGAACGGAGTTTATCGTTTAACCCGAAATCGGTTAACCTCGTGGATAGAATCCGGATCTTGAGCCATGCAACCACTGGAGTGATTTGTAAGCCGGCACAGGCTCCGTTTCTATCGGTTTGAAGGCATTGAGTGAAAAGGAGTTGAAAGAAAGTTGGAAAATCCATCTTTCAATCCTTTTTACCGGGTATATGTTTAGATCTATTAAAGATCTTTGTTTATTTATGTGGAAATCGGCTAGATCCAAGTTATTATTGGTGGGTTGAGGCCAAAACATGAAGTTCTTCAAGAACCCATGATGACATCATCCTAGAACACTTGAATCTTGATGATTTCACGGTTAAAAGTTAAGATTTGACAGATAGAAAGGTGTAGGAGTGCGTGTAGATAAAGAAAGTACAAGATTTAGGACGAAATCTTACCTGGATTGAGAGAAATCGGAGAAAAGGTGAGGAACACGAGCTGGTCGAACAGAGGTTTCCAAAAGTAGAAAGGATGACAATGACAGGGGTATTTATAGGATGCCAAAAGGGGAAAGTGCTAGCCGATCGGCCAGGCAGCTCGATCAGACAGCAGTCCGATCGGCTGGCTGTTCGATCGGCTGGTAGCCTGATCGATCAGCTGCACGTTCGAGTGTTTGGTGCGACGATTTTTTGAAATTCGATTTTGGTTGCGAGCGGTTTGATACGATAGGGTTTCCTAGTCAAATTACTTTCAGTCCCAATCACTCATATCGAGCACTGTCTCTTCTCCACCAATTATCATAGTTCGATTTCGATTGAGTTCGATTGCGTTTTGAATTTCGATTGCGTTTCGGTTGATTACCACAACATAACATAAATAAACACGCAAAGGTAACACGTAAGGCACACACATACACGTATAACAGTAACTAAAATGCGTAGTTCGAGTTGAGATTCGATTCGATGTCGATTTGATTAGCATACTTTGATTATCGTTTAGTTAACTTTATCGCATTGTTACTTCCAATAGTTCACAGTCGTAAGTCGATTAGATGGCGATTGTAATACGTCGATTGTTGTAATTATTGACACTTACTCCACATAATACAGCTAAATTAAACACATAAAAGAAATCTACTATAAGTCAAGTTGCGCGAAATCGGTCGTTGACTTTGACCTTGACTTTGACTTCTCGAAAACACGGGGTGTTACACAAGGCCAAAAGAATCATCCAAGAATGGATGATTGATTTTCTAAAATTGTTTTTGGAAATTTGTGTTCTTGTTTTGGTAATCACCCAAGGATAGGTGATGTGTATTGTTTTAAGACCTAAACACAAGATAACTTGTGTTGGGGTCCTAGAAAGGTTATAGTCTAGGTCAAAACATTACTAATAACCTAATTCCCTATAACCATGAGCTCTGATACCAACTCTTCTGTCACACCCCGACCGCATAAAACAACAAACCTCGGCGGAAACGTCGGGGAGTGGAGCAACATAATTGTTGTTTCACAACACATGGTATTTAAAGTTTGGTTTTATTTATTAAATTGTTTACATTGTCTTTGTTCAAACATAAAACAAAACGTAAATTAAACTTGTCTTGCAACATTTTAAATCACTAAGGCCCAAGTCCGCCTAAGTGTGTCATGATAATCCTCACACATTAGCTCCTGAAAACACATGTGAAAATAGGTACGTCAGCATAAAAATGCCTGTGAGATACATAGGTTTTGTTGATGAAGGATTCATGACTTGTAGTTAAAATAAGTGTTTTAACAAAAAGTAGTCATGAACCTTTAAAAAGTGTTTTCTTTTGTAACATCATATGAAAATCGATATGAAAATCAGATATTAATAAAAGAGTAATGCATGGTTAAGTAAATAACCAAGTAAAAATGAATTTGTATAAAATATGTCATTTGTATAAAATGTATCATGTCCTTGTCATTGTTGAAGTGGTTTAAATAACGCTACGATATGTAATATCATAAAAGCACTTATATATAGGAAGTACCAGTGGTGTATCCACCATGCTTTTATCATACTACACACGTCTCGTTATTTAAATCACTTGTCAATAACCACCAAAAATGTCTTGTTTAAACCAATGTCAAAATGTTATGTGTAAACAATGTCCAATGTCAAGTGTAAACCATGTCTTGTATAATCAAATGTTATGTATGGTGAGTAAAAAGTATTTACTTAAACCTTATGTATAATGTCAATGTGTAACCAAATGTCATGTATGGTTAATAAAAAGTATTTACTCAAACCATATGTAAAAATGTACAAAACAATGTCTTTGAATAAACCTAATTTTAAATCAAAAGTTATGTTTTGCAAATCCAATGCTTTATGGATACAAACATTTATGTAGTAATGTTTATCGCATACATTCAAGCCTTGCGACTGTCGGACAAACCCTTAACAAGTTAAAGGTTTATCAATGTGCTAGGAGCAGAAATGTAATGTAAATCAATGTGCCCATATGCTGAGTAAACATATGCAGCAGAAATGTAATGTAAATCAATGTGCCTATATGCTGAGAAAACATATGCAGCAAAAGTGTCTAGGAAATCAATATGCTAGCATGCTCAGTCAACATACATAGCAAAGCATAATTGAAATCATGTACTATATGTGTACTAGTTGAACATAGCAAGCATATGTCATGAAAAGCATGAAAACATGAAAGTAACAAGTAGGCACATGTGTATCACCCAAAAATATTTGAAAGCGGTAAAAGAGGGGACTATGTACTCACTTGAGATTGCAAGTATCCTTGATCTAGTGAACTATCAAAGCTCGGGAAACCAAGGAATCAAGTGGCACCTAGTATGGAATCACTATGTTAATAATCGAGGCCTAAATCGGAAGATCGGATAGAATGAGGTCTTGTAAACCAAATGAGTGTTGGAACTCATATAATATGGTTTAACAAAGCCTACATTTTGATTTGATACCTATCCTAAGTGCTTATGACCCGTTATGACTCGTTAAGGTAGTGTATGCTACTTTAACGCGTCATTTGCGCAATAGCGCATTCGGATAGCCTAACTAGCCCTATGACAAGTATTATATGCCCTAATATGTTTAATAACATTGCATAATCAGTTTAAGTGTCAAAAACTTGGTTACATATGCTTAAATTCAACTTATGCATGAAAAGGGCATTTTAGTCATTTTCCTAAGGCATATAAACTACCTATCATACAACTAATTAAACGAAGTGGCCATAAGGTATAACCTCGGAAGGTTATTCCCTATACAACTATGGTCACAAAATATGTTTGGTCGGATCCTAATGATCGACCAAATGGGTCGGGTTCGAAAGTCTAAGCGGTTGTTTAGACCGCTTAACTTACGACCCTAAAGAAGCACTAAACTAAAAGTGACGAGTTAAACATGTTAAAACATGTTTAACTAAGTTAGAAAACTAATTTGATATCAAAACAAAGTGTTTTGATACCCGAAAATAGTTTCATCGCAAAATGCACATTATCGTGCAGTTTGACTGAAACTTTGACTCGTCACTTCGACTAGTCAACGTGGTAATCAGTAGGTATAGTCGCAAGGGACTATAACCAACGTGATTACGCTCACGTTGCAAAGTTCAAACGAACTTTGTCTTGACCAAATCATGGTCAAAGCTGAAAGTCAAACACTGTTTGAGTTTCATTCTTGAAATGAATAAACAAGCATGAAAGAACACTTACAAGTGTTCTTGGCTGGAAAATTGAACTAGAATGCTCAAGTATGAAGCCTCCAACTTAATGTGGTAGCCTCAATCAGAGCAAAGATGTGAAATGAAGGAAATGAGCAAGGAATGAAGCAAGAGGACCTTGCTATTTATAGTATTCTTGGATTAATTTGATCATGCCAAGTGTTTATGTGTTGCCCAAGGAAGAATCAAGGCTTTACACTTGTTAGAATCTGATTGGAGGACTTGATGATCACACAAACCAGCCCACAATTTGAAGCAACCAGGAACTAAATCAAGGACAACAGCTGATTTAGAAGTTTTTGAATTCTGTGGTGCTGGCACTAGCTTACGGACTGTAAGGTCTAGTCCATACGGCCCGTATGTACCTTGCAGACCAGCCAGTTTTGCATATTTACAGTTATGGTCCCTGTGTGTGTTTTGTCGCGTTTCGGCACTTCTAACACCCGTCAAGCCCATTTCAAGCTCCATGATGAAGTTAAAGTATATTTAACTTGAATTATGCTAAAAAATGTCACGGATGTCGGTTCATTTGGCTGTACGGTTACACTTTTCGGTTAATTACGACGGAAATCGTAACGGACGCGAAAATGATCCAAATTACGAAACGAATGGTATTTTTGCATTCCTATCAGTAAAATACACTATTTTAATGATTAAAAATTTTTTTGGATGTCCGAATATGGTCAGAACGCTAGATATGCACGTAAATGCATACTTTCGCAGTTTTGACGCTTTTAGTCCCTGTGTTCAAATAAGCATATTTTCGCGTACCGAACCCCCTCAAAACTTATTTCTAAGATATGTTAAGGGTATTTTAGGTATGTTTAGATTATGATCTTGTTCCGGAGTGTACGTTGCTGTACGAATCGACAGACTTTTGCAGTTTGATGCAAATAGTCCCTTTGATCGAATAAACTTGTTTTTGCCATACCAAACCCTTCAAAACTTATTTCTAAGTTATGTAAAGGTTATTTAAGGTATGCTAAGCTTATGTCACTGTTCCGGAATGTTTGTCGCGTTAAACTGATTACGGTTACGCATCAGTTTGCGTATAACTTTCCAGAAAGCGTTTAAGAGTTTGAAATCGAACAAAAATCATAACGTGAAAAATTTCAAACATAAATAAACTAATATTGGGGTCAAATCACATTGTTTTATTGATATTTGAATTGTTCAGAGTTTGTACAATGATTACACAAGCACATATGTCACATAGACCAAACTTTTACTCGATTAAAACTAACACTTAATGAAGATTTAGTGCTTAATGTGCTTCGTAGGCACCATTCTGATTGGAAATCAGCTTATGTATTCTTCAATTGGGTGTCTAATTCAAGTGAGTATTCACCTAGAACAGGATCTTACAACGAAATTCTTGACATTTTAGGTAATGTGCTTCGTAGGCCCCATTTTGGCATAATATTAAGACCATGAACATTATTCTTAACGGATGGTGTGTTTTGGGTAGTTTTCGCGAAGAGAAAATGTTTTGGAATGATATTATTACGTCGAAATACAGGCCAGATAGGTTTACGTACGGGATATTCATCAATTCGTTAGCGAAGGCTGGCAAGATTAGTACAACGGTTAAGTTGTTTCAAGCCATGTGGGTGAAAGGGTGCACCCCGGATGCGGCTATCTGCAACTGCATTATCGACGGTTTAATGGTGGTGGTTGGTTGGTTTAATGGTCGTTTTACACATGTTAAAAGAAAACGAATGGAAGTTTGTAACAAAATGACCTGTGGCATGATGGTTGATTCTTTTCTTTCCAACTGAATGGTCACGGGTTCGAACTCGGTCAACTGCAAATGTTTTTTTATCTCTTAGAACCTGAATTAAAAAAAATGAAAAATAAAAAATCTATGTAAAATGACCAATGAAAAATAAAAAAAATCTATATAAATTGACCAATATATCCTTGAGCTAACTTAGTTTCTTAACTGTTGTTAATTTTTTGGACTGAAATGATACGTTTCGAGCAGGGATGAGCAAATAGTACCCGGTACCGGTACCGAATTTACTGAACCGGGTACATTTTCGGTACCGATTCAGTACCGACTTTTGACATTTTCAGTACCGGTTCGGTACCGGTATTTACCCTCAAATACCGGTACCATACCGAACCGGGTATATTTGGTACCGGTACCTACTTTTGGGGATTTTCGGTATCGGTACTTTCAGTTCCGGTACTTTCGGTTCAGGTACCGGTTGGTACCGAGCTCACCCCTAATGTCAAGGAGGAAAATTGCACAATTATTTTTTGACTAAAGTAATATTTTCCACTAAACCAAAAGAATGAAAATAACAATTAACTCAAAAATAAAATATAATTTCTCAACAACGCGAAATTTTCGAATATTAACACTAGTATCATAAAAAATATGAAATTTTTAGCCGATAGAAAAAGTGTTTGGGGAATAGTGATGAGTGATGACAAATAAAAATCTGAAGCCCATTTAGGCCCAATAGCTCCAAAAAACAATGTTCGATTTAGAATTAGGTTATAGGTTTAACCCGTTTCTAACTCCGTGCGGATAAATAGATAGGGCAAGAATATTTCCAACAGTTGTATCGTTCTTCCGTCAAATCAACGCTAATCACTCAAAATTCTCTCGATCGCATCTCGCTGCTGGTAACAAAATCACTAAATTATACGCGTACTACTGTATTTTGATTCAGTAAAGTTAGATCTAGATGTTTTTTTTTATTCTGTGGCTTGATCTGCGATTGACGTTCTTATCATGTGTTTTTTAGATCATAATTGATGGATATTGTTTTAAATTTTGTTCAGAATCATGATTTGTAGCTATTTAGTTGTGTTTTTGGGTGTTTATTGGTTATTTTGTGAATCGTAAGCGTTGTATGTGTGAGATTGGATTGAAGATATTTATTGTAGATGATAACTGTGTGTGTTTGTGATTTGTGGTTTTATGACTCGTAATTTGGCTTTTACATTAAAAATTGATGAATTGTGTATTAGATTTGTGGTTTTGTGTATTAGATTTGTGGTTTTACTTGTGATTTTTGCTTTTAGTCATCATAATTTGGTCTTCACATCGAAAAGAAAATGATGAATTGTTTATCAGGTTTATGTGTTTTGGGTATATTAGACTGTTAATTTAGTAAATTTTTAGGGTTGTACATGTGCGTGTAAGCTCAAGGCTTTAAGCGTTTTGACAGGGTGTAGGAAGTTATGAAGTAACATAGATATGATGGTTATGAACTTTTAATAAATTGTGTACTTTTAGTTTTCTAACAGTGATAATGGTTGTTTCGAAATGAAGTGTTTGGAAATTGGCGATCCTGTATGATCACAGATCAACCTTGTTGTGGTGCAAACCTGGTTGTGGTAAATTAGCACAAAAAGTAAGGAGCACTCAGGCTATACTTTAAAGAATGACCTATGTTCACAGCCTTGCTACCGAGTGTCTTTTTTATTTTGATGTTAAGGCTAGAGTTCACAGTTCATAAGTTCTATATTTATAACCGGAGTTTCGGACTGGACCGGCCAGAGGAAGACTGTTTGCTCTCTCTGATGTTCTACATGCTTCTTTTTGCTGTTAACGTTCTGCTTATATGGGTACTGCAGTTCTTTTGCTGTTAACGTTCTGTTTATATGGGTACTGCAGTTCTAGACATGTCTGATGAGGTGGAGTACCGCTGTTTTATTGGTGGCTTGTCATGGTCAACGTCTGACAGAGCTCTAAAAGACGCCTTTTCAAAGTTTGGTCATCTTCTTGATGCAAAGGTAATATGGTTAATAATGTTATTTTTAAATTTGCACAAGCTGTTTTTTTATCAACTATTTCTTGATATCTACATTACTTTAACAGTGGGGCTCTAGCAGTGTAAACTAAATTGAGTTTAGTTGCTCATGCTTTTAATTTTATAAATGCATGAAAGAAGGGTTACATCTGCTTATACCTTGTTTGAAAACATATTCTTTACTTCAAGCATTTGAATGTACATATTAAAGTGATTTCTTAAGAAATATATGCTTTTTTTTACATCATTAGAAGTAATAGATGTTTATCATTTTTTTCTCGGTGGTTACGCTTTTTGATCACGGCTTATATTGTTACATTACAACGTTGTAGACTAGCAGTTTAGTCATTTTCTAAGTAATAACGGCTTGATGGCTGGAGCTCTTTATTATTAAGCTATTTTTTCATATGATATAGGTTGTTTTAGACAAGGTCTCTGGGCGTTCACGAGGATTTGGTTTCGTGACTTTTGATGAGAAGCAAGCTATGGAAGATGCCATTGAAGCAATGAACGGAATAGATTTGGATGGGAGGAACATCACAGTAGACAAGGCTCAGCCTCAAGGCGGTGGAGGTGGAGGTGGAGGTGGAGGTAGGGATTATGATGGCGGCCGTGACCGCGACCGTGGTCGTGATCGCGGGCGTGATCGTGACTATGGGGGCGGTCGTGGCGGGGGTGGTGGCGGTGGCGGTGATTGTTTTAAGTGTGGTAAGCCTGGACATTTTGCTAGGGAATGTCCAAGTGAAGGCGGCGACAGAGGAAGTAGGTATGGTGGCAGAGATGATAGGTATGGCGGGGGTGGACGTGGTGGTGGTGGTGGCCGATATGGTCCAGATAGGAATGGGGATCGTTACAGTGGACGCAGCAGGGATGGTGGTGGTGGTGGTGGAGGTGGAGGGGATCGTTACAGTCGTGACCGTTCTGGACCGTATGAGCGCCGTTCAGGCGGTGGTGGTTTTCGGTGATCGAAAAATGACCAGTTGCGCTGTGGTATGATATGTATATTTAATTAAATTATCCTATATTATTATATTGCTATATTGTGAGAGTTTGTTAAGAGCAGTAGTAATGGAGGTATTTTTGTTTGAATATGCACAGATGTTAGAAGTCAAAGGTGGTGCTGGATCTGGATGGAAACGATCGGGTTTTTCTTTCTTTCTGCAAGATGTCGTTTTACTTCGTACGTGCTTATGATGTAGTAATCAAATGAAACTTTAATCGACTTGGCACCTGCTACCTAGTACCTACTATGTTGGATTGGTTTGGTTGTTATGAATGTCCGGTTCTCTATCTACTTGGTTGCATCATAAGTGATTACAAGTTGTATTACTACTGGTGATGCACAATGATAAGTTACTTTTGGGTCCTCGTTTCAAACGGGAGCCAAGCGTGATGCGGGTAACCTTTTATGATTTACTTACTGAAATACAGTCGGTCATAACGGTCGGTTATTAACATATTTAACCTTTTGGCAGGCAGGGTGGGTTAGTTGGTTGTGTTTAAACATGATAAATTTGGGAAAAAAGGTTTTTGAAGCAGCTTATTATCTTTCTGCAAAGTGATTGATTCATTGGGAAGATTGGTTCTTGTTTATCAACTGTGGTTATTGTACCTTTTCCAGCTCATTGTTCTTGTTCATGGTCGTAATGACGATTCTGCCCTTGAATTTCTGACCCATCTTTGATTCCTGTTGTGGAGTGTGACTGCATTTTCTGTTTCTTGGCATCTGAGTGATCTTTTGTTGTTCATCTGCTGCCTGCCCAAATTCAGTTCTGTGGTGCACACATAATTACAGATGAAGGTTTGATTTAGTCAATATAGCTTGCAGTCAAATCATATTTTTGTTTATTTTTTTCTTTACCCTTTCAGTTATTTTGGTTTACTATATATAATAAGCTAGTGATAGATTTGATTATAAAAACTTGTTATGCTAATCATTAAATAAGACACTTGGATGTCAATCATAAGGTAAATTTGCTACCTCATTCTGAGCCGAGACATGTATGAGTGGTAGGATGTAGGAAGATAAATTTGCTACCTCATTTTGAGCCGAGACGCAATTAGTAGAGGATGCGTTGCACATGCATTGTGTCGAAAGCTTTTGGTAGCTCGGGATGAGATTTGTTACTACCAGGATAGAAGGATGCTCGTTTTGTATAACATAGAGACGGATAAACAAAGGGATGAAATAGAAAGTGAGCCATCTCTTTGGCCTTAGTAAAAGGTTATTATTATCTTTTTTTTGCAAGCTTGAATGGTTGGGTAACAATTTTTCTAGACAACATCTATACTATATATTTTAATACATAAAGGAGGAGTATTTTAAGATACTCAAAAAATAAGAATTTCTATTCTCCTTGGGGCTGTTTGTTTACCTCTTAGTGAGGCTGTATTAATGGTTCAGACCTCTTATTGGTTGAGCACTTAATGATTCAAACTGTTTGTTTCACGAGCAGATGTCTGAATGGTTCAGACATTTGCCTCTGAAAGGTTAAGATTTATACAGAGTCTGAATGGTTAAGATCTTTAATCTGAATTGGTCAGACATTTGCCTCTAAACAATTAAGCATTATACATGCTCTTAATGGTTCAGACCTCTTACTGGTTCAACACTTAATGGTTCAGACTTCTTACTGGTTAAGCATTTAACCCCTTTATTTATAAATACACACTTAAAATGAGGTTAATTTGTTCTTTAAACACCAATTATATTTTAGTTCCTAATCTTATTACACTTAAATACTTTTATTTTAACAAAATTAAGGATCTATGTTGTCAAAGGCGCAAGGCGCATTTAAGGTGCATAGGCCTCGCTCGGAGCCTAGGCGTAAGGCGCTTAAAAAGCAAGGACTTTTTTTAAACGAGGCGCATAGTATAAATATATTATTTTTAAAGGTTTTAGACATGTTCTATTCTTGTTTAGGCTAGTTTAATAATAAGTAACAACAATTATTACATTAATATTGTTTTACAAATGTAAAAAAAAAATTAATATGTATATATAATTCATATAAGAAAAAGGTAGTAATAATAAACTCTGTACATCAAAATTTAAAAGGTAGTAATAATAAGTTATATTAGAACAATAGTTTTAAGGAAGGAATCGTGTATGCAATTTATTAGCAAAAAGAAAGGAAAGCCCAAAACGTCAAATATAACAAAAAATAAAAAAGGAAGCCCAATAATAAATAAATAAACCGTTTAATAAAACTCTAATCTGTAAAAAAAGAGCGCCGCTCTTGCAAATAGAAGAAAGAAACACGAATGGGAGAAAAACACAAGAACAAAAGGTTACTGTTGCAGTTCAATAGGTTCGTTACTTTTCCTTATCTTCTTTATTGCGCCTAAGCCCACGTTTTTTCTCGCCTGCGCCTGGCTCTAGGCGCTTGCCCGAACAGCGTTTTTGCAAAAAAAATCCCAAATTCTCACCTGAGCAACCACGAGGCGGTAGCCACGCCTCGTTGCGCCTGAGCGCCTAGGCGCGCGCCCGACACACTTTTGACAACATAGTTAAGGATAATTAGTTACACTATTCTCTCTTCACAAAAAAACTTAACTTTTTATGTATTCTTGTTATATCTTATTAAATGTTTTACTTAGTTATTAAATACTTGGTTTAATAATAGGTGGTTTGCTATTAAATACTTGGTTTTGTAATTACTTAGTTAATTAATCAGAATCAGATAATGTTTTACGAAACCAAAATGGCTTAACTTGAATGAGTTTTTTGATGTATCATTTCTGGTCAAAGCTGATTTGATACATCTACTTATCGTTCAAGTATTACGGAAGCTATGTTAAGTGTGCATCATAAACACGAATGTCTTAATATCTGGCCAAAGCTGATTTAATTCCTTCATAGATGACATACTTAACAAGTGCATAATTAAAATAATTGTCTCAATTTCTGGCCAAAGCTGATTTGTTACAATTACTTTGCACACATGCTTAAATGATTACACTTCTGGTCAAAGCTGATTTGTCTTCGTTTAAGTAGAATTTTAACTAAGTCTATTATTTTGATATTAGTAATAGACAATATCACAGCTTCATAATTAAAATGGTCATTATTTATGCCCGCCTTAGTTTAACGTGCCCTTAGATCACATTAGGAATTCTTCCTTAGTATCATAACTTGCTCATCTTATTTCCACTATCAGCGCCCAATTGCGGGATTCCACCTTTGACCAGTGATAACTTTGCTGCATGGAAGGACGCTCTCATGCTTACGCTTGGATTGCTGGACTTTGACTATGCTCTAAGAGAGAATAAGCCAGCGGACCTTACTCCACAAAGTACTGCTGCTGAGCAGTTAACTCATGAAAAGTGGACTAGGTGTAACCGCATGTCTCTCATGTTTATGAAGCAGTCCATAAGCAATGCAATCAGGGGAGCTATTCCTGATTCTGAAGATGCTAAAACCTACTTGGCTTCTGTGGAGGCGCAGTTCAAGGGGATGTCTAAAGCACACGCTAGTACCCTTATCCTCAAGCTGGTGACAACTAAGTATGATGGGAGGAGCGGCATTCGCGAGCACATCATGATGATGAATGACATGGCCAATAAGCTGAAGGGGTTGGAAATGGAAATCAGTGATGGTTTCCTTGTTCATTTCATCATTACTTCGCTTCCTTCGTCTTTTGAAGCATTCAAGATCAATTACAACACTCAGAAGGACAAATGGACGATGAGTGAGCTGGTCGCCATGTGCGCACAGGAGGAAGAGCGTATGAGGATGGATCGCACTATTGATGTTGCTAATTTCACCACCTCCAACTCTAAGAAACGGAAGAACAATCATCAGAGAAAGGATGCTTCTAAAGTCCAAAGGCCAAATCCTAATGCAAGTGCACCTTCCAGCTCTAAGAACTCCTTAGGCAGAATCCACTGCAAGTTCTGTAAAAAGGCAGGACATATGCAGAAGGAATGCCCTGACTTTAAGGAGTGGCTGGCTAAGAAAGGTAACGATTATTTTATGATACTTGAGTCCTATAATTTAAGTGTTCCTGCTAATTCTTGGTGGTTTGATTCTGGTTCTATGGTTCATGTTACCAATTCAACTCAGGGATTCCTTACAATCCGGAAGCTGGAAAGAAACCAAAGAACGCTTAAGGTTGGGGATGATCGAGAATTAGAAGTGAAGGCCATTGGAACGTTACAATTATTTATGAAAACTGGTTATGATACCTTATATGTTCCTGAGGTAACTCGGAACCTTGTATCAGGACCAAAGTTAGACATGGACGGTTTTATTGTTTCCCATGGTCATCGCAAACTCTCTATCCTCTATAATTCTGTTCTTTATGGTACTGGTATTCTGGATGGTGGTCTCTATAGATTAGAACTAGATGATAATTTTTCCAAATCTTTGTTGTCATATAACATTAATGAATCACTCACAAAGATGAAAGAGAAACGAGACTCAGAGACTTCATCAATGTTGTGGCATCAACGTTTAGGCCACATCTCAAAAGAACGATTAAATCGTCTCGTAAAGGATGAAGTTTTACCTCCTCTCGATTTCTCTGATTTTGGAACATGTGTCAAATGTCTTAAAGGTAAAATGACATTAGCGAATAAGAAAGGTGCCACTAGGAGCTCTAATTTATTAGAACTCATTCATACTGACATTAGTGGTCCTTACCAAATCGCTGGCATAACAGGACATACTTCATTTATCACTTTCATTGATGATTATTCTCGTTACATGTACTTGTATCTAATTAAGTAGAAATCTGAATCTCTTACAACATTTAAAGATTATAAGGCTGAAGTTGAAAAGCAATTAGATCGTCAGATTAAAGTTGTGAGATCAGATAGAGGCGGTGAATATTATGGAAGACAAACTGATGTGGGTTAAGCTCCTGGTCCATTTTATGAGTTTTGTAAGGGCCAGGGGATTGTGAACCAATACACCATGCCTGGTGCACCTCAGCAGAATGGTGTCGCTGAAAGAAGAAACCATACCCTTATGAACATGGTGCGTAGTATGTTAGCCAACACTAATTTACCATTATTCCTCTGGACTGAAGCGTTAAAAGCAGCTGTTCATATACTCAATAGAGTTCCTTCTAAGTCTGTCCCTAAAACTCCTTATGAACTTTGGACAGGAAGGAAACCGAGTCTTAAATATATGAAAGTATGGGGCTGCATTGCTGAAGCAAAACTTTACAATCCTTTCCTAAGGAAACTTGACCCTAAAACAGTTACCTGTTTCTTTATTGGGTATCCTGAAAATTCAAAGGGTTATCGTTTCTATTGTCCTTCCCATGTCACCCGTATTGTTGAAACCAAGCGTGCTGCGTTCCTGGAGGATTTCAAGGTCAGTGGGAGCAGTACCAACCCTTATGAAGAATTGCAAGAAGTACAAGACGCGGGGGGGGGGGGGGGAGATTCGTCGCTTGCCATTACTCCGATTACTCATCTTGTACCCAATGCAACTACTGTACCCGAAGCTACTGCACCAACTCCAAATTCACCTTTACAATCAGAACCTATTATACCTCATGACGAAGGCACATCAAACGCTCATAACCAAGACAACGCTGAACCCGATAATCCACTCAGGAGGTCATCTAGGCAAAGAAGGCCTACTAATTGGGATGCTTATGTTACCTACCTGACTGAAATGGAATGATCCTATCTCTTACAATGAAGCCATAAGCAGTGATCGGTCTTCTGAATGGAATAAAGCAATGATTGATGAGCTTGAATCCATGAAGAAAAATGACGTTTGGGATTTGGTAGAATTACCCAACGGTGTCAAACCCGTAGGATGTAAATGGGTGTTCAAAACAAAACTGGATCCGAATGGGAACGTTGAACGCTACAAAGCGAGATTGGTTGCAAAGGGCTACACTCAGAAAAAGGGAATTGATTATCAAGAGACGTTTTCACCTGTCTCTCGTAAAGATTCATTAAGGATCGTCATGGCCCTAGTAGCTCATTTTGATTTAGAGCTGCATCAGATGGACGTTAAAACCGCTTTCCTTAACGGAGATTTGGACGAAGATGTTTACATGAAACAACCTGAAGGCTTTAAACCTGAAGGTCAGGAGCATCTAGTCTGTAAGCTGAAGAAATCCATTTACGGGTTAAAACAAGCATCACGTCAGTGGTACCTCAAGTTTGATGAAGTCATGAAGAAACAAGGTTTTATGAAGAATCAAGTGGATCAATGCACCTACCTCAAGATGAGTGGGAGCAACTTTACTATACTTGTCCTTTACGTAGATGATATTCTATTGGCAAGTAATAGTTTAGACATGTTGCATGAGTCGAAGCGGTTACTCTCGCATAACTTCGACATGAAGGATCTCGGAGATGCTTCTTACGTCATTGGCATCGAAATTCACCGAGATAGACACAAAGGAATCTTAGGATTGTCTCAAAAGGCTTACATAGATCGTATCCTTACACGTTATAACATGCAACAGTGCAAACCCTCCGTCGCTCCAGTAGTTAAAGGAGATGTTTTCGGTTCATTCCAGTGTCCGACAACAGAGGTTGAGAAGGAGCAAATGAGCCAGATACCTTACGCGTCAGTAGTCGGGAGCCTGATGTATGCTCAAGTCTGTACTCGCCCTGATATCGCTTATATTGCTGGAATGCTAGGCCGTTATCAGACTAATCCTGGCCTAGATCACTGGAAAGCAGCTAAGAAGGTACTTCGATATCTGCAAGGGACGAAAGACTATAAACTGACTTATAGAAGAAGTGATCATTTAGAAGTGGTGGGCTATTCTGATTCTGACTTTGCCAAATGCAAAGATGACAAGAAATCCACTTCGGGCTATATCTTTATGTTAGCAGGTGGCCCTATCTCTTGGAAGAGTCATAAACAACAGTTGACCACAACTTCCACAATGATGGCATAGTACATTGCTGTTTATAACGCAACCTGTCATGGAATGTTGATTAGAAATCTGATCACTGGACTCAAAGTCATTAATTCCATTTTTAGACCATTGAAGCTTTATTGTGATAATTCAGCTGCCGTTAGTTTCTCGAACAGTAACCGTTCGACTGGAGGTGGTTTATATCTCGATACAAAATATCTGTTCGTACGTGAATGAGTTGAGGAAAATAATCTTTGTATCGAGTATATTAGTACTAAAGATATGCTTGCGGATCCGATGACTAAAGGTCTCCCTCCTAAGGTTTACGAAGAACATGTTCGGAATATGGGATTTAGTAAAGACCTTGTTTAGCATATTGTACTAGCTTATGTTTTATGATTAATGAAATTTCCTCAGTTTGATTTTGTATGTCTCTTAGAATATGTTCAACCGGTATAATGGCATATAGACAAATAAAGTTACAAATCAATCAAAGGGCTTATGCGTATTTTGATCATAATGATTAGGTTTTAAATTAAGGCTATAGTATGACTAATGGGGGTCCTGAGTCGCATAATGATTAAACGGCTGTATTTCTCTGCTATAGTACTTGTTTAAGGCTAAAATGAGTGTTAACTTCTCATCAGGCTTATCTAATACTCATAGTAAATGATTACTCGGCTAAGTGGGAGAATGTAAGATTAAATATATTATGTTTAATATTTAATCTAGTAGCCATTATAATCATTTACATAATATAGATCAAAATATATAACAACCTATTAAATAATTAGTTGGTAATTGTTGATGGACCATATTACCCTTATTAACTAATTGGGTTTCCTCTTGGGTGCTTATATAAGGAGACTAATGTAGAGGTTAAAGGGATTTACAGTTACACACTCAGGTATACCCTATAATCATAACATCATCATCATCGACCTCTTCTCCCATAACCGATACCCTTTTCGGTTCTCATCATCACCATCATCAGTTAGCACCCTAAGGAGGAACCAGATCACACTGACAACTATGTCAAACTCGATGTCATCTTCTCTGACTAGATTCTCCACTGCACTGTCTGCTATAACGGGTATGTTTTCCATTATGATTAAACAGAACTGATCCAACACAAGTGATTAAAGCAATGTGTTCTATCACGTTTCAATTGCTCAAGACTCTACGTTGTTGTCATTATTATCAATTTAATAATATTCCCACCCTTTTTACTCCGATTTTTGTTTGATTAAGATTGTTCACCAATTTGTTCCGTTGACTAGATAAAATTTTGAAACCTTGCACATACGGGTTTGATGTGAACTTGGTTTGTATTCTGTATGTTTGTGTATTTACTTGGTTGGGTGCACATAATTATATGGGTTAGCAGTTAGTAAATCAACATGAAACAAGCTTACTTGATTTATCTAAATGGTTATATTAAAATAATGTTTTATTACTTTTCTCCATCTTTTATTAATCTTTTTATTACCTAATGAACTCGTATGTGGCCGTAACGAGAAAGAGAAACCTTTAATAGGCTAAAACACACTTGTTTAAATTGGATGATGTGTAACGCCCTGCTTTTTCGTAACTTTCCTCATTTAGAAAGCGAGTCTTGTGTTCCTATTTTTGGAAACTTGCTTCTCTTGTAATCGTATTTCGTTACATATCATTGTAATCCGAGATTTCGATTGTAATAAAATTTATTATTATACTTCGTTTGTTTTTACCTGCTTAAACATTTAATCTTTGTATACATTTGATACATACTCGTACCCTTGTAAACGCATGCGTAACTTACAGTCAATACGTGATTCTAGATATCTTATACGTACAAGCACTTGATTCTACGTTCACGATACACAACCTATACTTTATTTTATACAAACTTATTTAATTTCATGTTTTTTATATAAATTAAACATTTATGTATATATAAACCAGTAAATGCAAAAGATGAAATCAAAATTCATTATGATTGCAGATATCTCTCAGTATGTGAAGCTTCATGGCACATCTATGCATATGATGTTCATTATAGGTATCCTTCTGTAATTAGGCTTCCGTTTCATCTACCAAATCAACAAAATGTTGTATACGGTTCTGATGATGAACTTGATAACGTTCTTCAAAAACCATATGTTTCTTCTACTATGTTTTTGGAGTGGATGGAAAAAAACCGAAATGATGAGGTGGCGCGTAAACTTACTTATGTTGAATTCCCAAGTAATTTTTTTTGGAAGCAGAAGGATAGGAAATGGGACAGACGGATAATAGGCAAAACCCTTGGTCGTATTCATTGTGTTAATCCTTCTATGGGCGAGACTTATTTTTTAAGAATCCTTCTTAATAAGGTAGCATGTCCCAAGTATTTTGAAGATATCCGAACTGTGAATGGACAAGTGTTCCCGACATTTAGAGATGCATGCTACGCTAGGGGCCTTTTAGATGACTGCAAGGAGTATATAGAAGCTATTAAGGAGGCGTACTACACCGGTTCAGGATACTATCTTCGGAATCTATTTGCTACAATGTTTTCGTCTAATACATTATCCAGGCCTGAACATGTTTGGGAAAACACATAGGAGTACTTTGCTGATGGCATTTTATACAATCGTCAAAAGCTTTTAGGGATTGAAGGTAACCCATTTCATATTTAATATTTTAAGAATTTTGTCCGATCTAATAGTATTTAGAATATTTTCGCTATGTTAACAAATTGACTGTTATTTTTTAATAGGTTTATCTCTTCCAGAGGAACAAATAAAGAACTTAACGTTGCTTGAAATTGAACGTTATTTACTACATAATAACTCAAGCCTATCTCGGTTTCCGTCTATGCCTTACCTTGATAGTGAATCAATAACTTTAGCAGGTAACCGTTTAATAGCTGATGAGCTTTCATACGATGTAAGTCATACTGCTACTGAATTTAATAATCATTTAACCAGTCTGACCAATGAGCAGTGTTTAGTTTTTGATGAGATAATGCAAGCCATTGATTGTGGTAATGGTGCTCTGTTATTCGTTTATGGTTATGGAGGTACTGGTAAAACCTTTTTTTTGGAATACGTTATCTGCATCCATCAGATGTAAAGGAGATATTGTATTAAACGTTGCATCAAGTGGAATTGCTTTTCTTTCGTTATCTGGTGGACGGACTGCACATTCAAGGTTTCATATTCCTTTAAATTTAACAGTAGACTCAATGTGTCATATTAAACTAGATGATCAGGTTGCGGATTTGTTGAGAAAAATGAAGTTGATAATTTGGGATGAAGCACTGATGATTCACAGACATGCTTTTGATCGAACAATGAAAGATATCTTCAAATATGATGATTCAGTAAATTCGGAGATGAGTTTTGGAGGTAAAGTTATGGTGTTGGGTGGTGATTTTAGAAAAAATACTTCCGGTTATACCAAATGGTAGCAGACGAGAAATCGTTAATGCGTCAATCATTTCGTCCTATATTTGGAGTACTTGCAAGGTCCTTACCTTAACGAAAAACATGCGGTTAACTGTGGGAGCCAACACATCTGAAATAGAAGAGACGGAAGCTTTTGCAAATTGGTTGCTTCAGTTGGGCGAGGGAAAGATTGGTGATAGTCATGATTGTGAGGTCGTTATAGACATTCCCGATGATCTTTTAATTAACTGCTCAGTGGATCCTATGTCAGACTATATCGAGTTTGTATACCCTTCACTTCTACAACTATACAAGGATAAAGATTATTTTGCTGAAAGAGCTATACTGGCACCAACAAATGAAGTTGTACGAGAAATAAATGAAAGATTGCTTGCTTTGTTTCCTGGTGAAGAAGTCGAGTATTTGAGCTCTGATAGGATTTGTCAACTGACAAAGCGAAGGTTTCATCTCATTGTAAACTATATTCTCCTGATGTTCTTAATGGTCTTAAGATATCAGGTTTGCCTAATCATCGAGTAGTCCTTAAAGTCGGTGTCCCTGTAATGTTGCTTCGAAATATTGATCAACAAAATGGTTTATGCAACGGTACGAGATTACGTATTATTAAACTTTACAAACGTGTTATAGAAGCTGAGATTATATCCGGAGGAAACGTAGGGACAAAAACATATATTCCACGAATCAGTTTGACACCATCAGATAAAAGAATTCTTATTAAATTTCAACGACGATAGTTCCCTTTATTTGTATGCTTCGCAATGACTATAAACAAAAGTCAAGGACAATCTCTATCAAGGGTTGGATTGTATCTCAAATATCCAGTTTTCTCACATGGTCAACTTTATGTAACAGTCAAAAGCAGAGCCGGTGTGAAGTTGCTTATACTGGATAAAGATGAGAATGTAACAAATAAAACAACTAATGTGGTCTAAAAGGAAGTTTTTTTGCGGGATTTGAATATTTTTCTTTTTTTTTGTCTTCCAATGTATGTGTTTTTACATAGTATTAAATTTTGAACATAAATAATCAGTTTTTGGTTGAAACCGCGTTTCACGCGAGCAATAACCTAGTAATTAAATAAAGAGGTTTACATCAGTCATATAAACTCTTAAGTTGCGACACTGACATATTTTTGGGTTTTGAACAAGGTAGGGTTCAGGTACATATATGGAGGATAATAACTGGGTTGTGTATGATCAGTTTCGGTTACTACCAAGTATGGGTTCGATATTATTACCCAGTTTTAGAAAATAAATTTTTTATTATGTTTAAAAATTAAATTTGGTTTGTATTTGTAAAAAAAAATTAAATTAAATTATACTAACATAAATTTACTCAAATACAAATTATTTGTTTTATAATATGCATTTTTTAAGAACTTAAATATAAAAGTTGTAAAGGAAACATAAAAATATACTTTAAAAATTCAAGTATTCTATCGGGTATTAAAAAACTGGTATTAGGTATAGGTATAACTTGTTCCGAGTATTTTCGAATATTAATCGGGTACGAGTATTGAGCTCATTATGTATACCTTATCCATACCCTATGGATAGGGTCGGGTTTTATACCCGAGTATAAAAAATAAGCGGTTCCAGTTTTTTTTCAAGTTTGGTTCCGAAGACGGGTTTTTTTTGCACCTCTATTATGTCATATCTAACAAAAAAAAACATTATGAACAATGAGTTACTTCGTATATAAAAAAAGAATCAAAACAAGAAAGTTGAAGAGTAAACAAATAAAGAAGATATATACAAAGATATAGAAGAATATGCTTAGCACATTCTTGTTTTACAATTAGCTTTGATGCGGGATGCAATATTTTAAATATCGGTATGAACTGGTCGGTTATACCGGTTAAATCGCATACCAGACCCAGACCCGATATGATAAATGCTGGTAAAATCCGAATACGGTATGTCTTATGCACATGTGGTAAATCCGTTCTACCAGTTCAAATAGTTGAACCGGTTTTCATTATCTTAACATTTTGATTTTCTAATTTTAATAAAATACGATATTAAAGTAACATTGTACTTCCATATCTCCGGTAATTAACCTAGTGCCTTCCATTCCAATATTCCGTCACTTATGAAACTGTTACCCACCTCATCAGATGTAATATCATTTATAAGTAAAAAATACTCTTAAAATGCTTAATATTTAACTAGAAAATAGTTGGGTTTTTAGATAAAACAATGATCATTTACATAAATTCTAATTGAGATTGGATTATTTTTTAAATAAATTTGTATTTTATGGAATTATAGAGTTAACTAGTAACCCGGTTAAACCGTCCAGTACAACCTAGTTCAATCGGTTGAACCATTTCAGATCCTAACCCGAATATATAATATGATTTAAAAACTGGTTTTTAAAACATTGTTCGGATGCATTATTACTTTATTAGTTTGTAATCCTCTATAACAATTATTTGTTATGCTATCTGTTATGAGGGTTTTGGTGATTACACTTTTTTCTCAGTTAGAAAATGTCCAAAAAAGTTGTATTAGTAGGGACTTGGCTAGTGATTAAGCATCATTATTAAATTATTATTATTCTTATAATTTATTATTATTTATTTATGTTAGTTTATATATTAACCAATGTAATATAATATTATTAAATACACAATATTAAAAAAGTTAAAGTTTCATTAAAAAATATTACCAAAATAAGAAAAAAAGAAAAAAATCATAACTAAAAAAACATCACAAATACAAATAAACATAACTAAGCCGACCCCTCCTCTGAGTCCGAGCCCAATTGATGAGAATGATAACGCCAAATATGCTCCACCAAATCCACACGAAGAGTGTTATAAAGGTCACCTGAACGAATTTTCATGCGATTTCAAAGCGTCTATAAATATTGTTAAGAGACATTTGGTGTGAAAGAGTTTGTAACGCTAAACTGGACTTCCAAGAATAAAATAGGAAATACCTTTTTATCAGATTATTCTCTCAATACATAATCTAATGTTTTGAAAACAAAATTTCTTATATCAAATTCAAAGTGTCATGCTATTATTACTTAATATTATTCATAATTCATATGGCGAAGGCATAGTCTTCTTTTCTCTCTCAAATAAAACCTCATTGGCGCCAATCGTGAGGGAATGCTAGATGGTTGGTAATTTCTCCTACGACCAAGATAAAAGATCCCATTGAACCGGCTGATGCTTAGCGTACAAGTAGGTCATGAAACATCATCTTCATAGCTTAGGCATATCACCTTACCTTCATCCTCCAAAATCATATTATGTAGAATTAAGCACGCGTACATGACATCTCTTATTTTTTTTTTCTTTAGTCCTTACGTGCTAGATTTAAAATAATCGCCCAACGCTTCTTTAAAACCCCAAATGCACGTTCGATGTCTTTTTTTGCGGACTCTTGTTTTTTTGTGAAAAGTTATTTTTGTCGTCGTGTGGGTGTGAAAAAGCCTTGACAATAGTGCCCCAACTCTAGATATATACCATCTGACAAATAGTATCCATACTTCTTGTCACACCCTAAAAACGTCGCAACGGAAATACAAACGTGGCGGTAACGGAGGTTGGTACCCATAAATATCTTAGTGGACGATGCAATAATAATTTTGGACATACCACTTAATTAAAACATAAAGTTTAAAGTTTAAACATAACCACAACCACTACATAGTTGTTTGATCCTTATGGATCTTAGTATACTTGGTCCCAAATTAGTTTTAAAAGTTTGTCCAAAACATTATTTAATAACCATTGCATCAACTACCACAAGACGTGCCAAAATCCTAAAGCCAAACTCATATACCTGAAGAACACGTAAAAATCAAGTGTCAACACAAAGGAATGTGAGTTCACATATTCAAATTCGTAACAATTTGTTTAAGAAAAACTTTCTTACTATAATTTTTTAATGGTAAAACATCCATATATAGTTAAGAAAGTAAATTTTAATTCCTTTATCAAAAATACGTGGGTCAGCTATCGTGAGTGTTTTATGGAAAACCTCCGATAAAGATCATTTTCCCAAGGTTTATGTATTAAATTTCAGGCCAATCATTCAGATTCGTAAGTTTGCAAGACATTACGAGCTATATATCAACAGTTAGTGTGACATTTGCACATTTTCAATCGTTGAACAATTTCGATCATTTTCATATTCAATAAAATGTCATATTTTATTTACGAAACACGTAATCAAATGATCGAGCAAAATGATATCCACGACATTTCCGGAACAAAATCCGAGTTACACATACCTTACCTTAACACCTTTATATAACCTAAACATTAGGTTAAAAGGGGTTAAAAATGACAAAACGCGATAACATAAGTCCAGGGGCCAAAACTGTCAAAATTTAAAACTTCTGCCTAGCTCAAAGGCTTACGTACCGTAAGCCAAAGAGCCATACGGTCCATAAGGACCTCCCAGCAGAAAACACATGGCAGCCTCCTGCTCCTTCCCTTGGCCCCCAAGTCGCGAAATTTCCACTCTTGCACCTCCTTTGGACATGTGTAATGAAACTAAGCATGTCATAACACCTGGAGGGACACTTGGCTTGATCTTGTGAGCTCATTTACACTATAAATTGCCAAGAACTTTGCCATTTCAACTCGCTCATTTCACATTTCTTTCTCCCACTCTCTTGGAGCTTGTTTCTAGCTTTTGGAAGCCTCCTACTGAGCTCTTAACGTGTTCTTCAACACAAGTAAGTGCTCTCTCCTAGTTTCTTTCATTATTTTAGCTATTTTGAGCTAAAAGTCAAACAAATTGACTTTTGTTTGACTTTCGGTTCTGACCATTTTTGGTCAAGTCAAACTTCAATTGAACTTTGCAACGTGATCGTAATCACGAAGGTATTAATCCCTTGTGATTGCACCTTCTGATTACCACATTTAGTAGACGAGATGACGAGTCAAAGTTTTACAAATTAAAAGTAAAAAAATGCACAAAAGTTCATTTTACGACGAAACTATTTTCGGGTTTTAAAACTTAAATTATTGACACCAAATCAGTTTTATAACATTATTAGATATGTCCAAACATGTCTAACTCATCATTTCTGGCTTAGTGCTTATTTCGTAGTCGTAAGTCGAGCGGTTTGACTACCGCTTTGACTTTCGAATCTGACCCGTTTGATCAATCTTAGGATTCGACCAAGCACATTTTTATGACCATAGTAATATAGGGAATAATCCTTTGAGGTTATATCTTATGGTCATATAGTTTGGTTAGTTATATGATGAGTCGATTTTATGTATTTAAAATGCTGAAAACGCCCTTTTGGCGCATAAAACGGTTTTAAACATATAAGACCATAGTTTGGACATCTAAACTGATATTACAACATAATTAAACTTGTTTTGACATATTAGACTCATCATAAGACTTATTTAACCATCCGAACTCATAGTTATGCTTATGACCCGCTAAAGTGGCGTAAACCACTTTAACAAGTCATAACGGGTCAAAGCACTTAGGAATTATTTCTAATCAGAATGTAAGGCTTATTAAACCATATTATACGAGATCCTTCTCTGGTTTGGTTTATAGACTTTATTCTATCTAATCCTCCGATTAAAGTCTCATTATACACTAACACTTAGTTATCCTACATATTAGGAAACTCTTGAACTTTTGAGCTTTGTTTGATAATTGAACAAGACATTTACGCAATCCCAAGTGAGTACATAGTCCCCTCTTTTATGTTTTTCAAATGTTTTGGGGTGATTCATATGTGCCTATCACTACTTTCATGTTTTCAAGACATTATACATGGTTTAATTACCTAGTATATATAGTATATGTTTTCAAAACATTATACATGGTATATTTACCTAATATACCTAGTACGTGGTTTTAAAACATTATACATGGTATGTTTACCTAATATACCTAGTACATGGTTTCAAAATACTATACATGGTTTAAATACCTAGTATACATGGTTTCAAAACATTACACGACATGCTTACATTGTACTAGACATATTGGTGCCTTGAACTCGACAATGATACATTCATTAACACTGATCAGGCTGACCGGTAGTATGTTATGGTACCACAGGATTGACAACCCCATTCCCGCTTCCTAGGTTTGTTTGGAAGTGACCTTAGGGAATGATAGAAACTGAGTGACATTTTTGATAAACGTTTGTCTTTATAAAGGTTTATCCGACAGTCGACAAGGCTTGAATGTATTCGCCAATAATCCATATATATGTTTTACACAATAAAAGCAATTTTTTATACAAGACAAAACTTTTTGATTAAACATGACATTTTGTTTATTCAAAACACTTGGTTTATACAAGACATTTTGATTATACAAGACAAGACAAGACAAGACAAGACATTTGGTTGTTTATACAAGACATTACCTTATGGTTTAAACAAGACCGTTTGTTTACCATACAAGACATTGGTTTATACAATACATGACAAATTGTTACTTTATACAAGACAAGACATTTATTGGTTTATGGTAAGTGATTTAGATAACGAGACGTGTGTTATGTGATAAAAGCATGGTGGATACGCCGCTGTTACTTCCTATATATAAGTGCTTTTATTGTATTACATATCGTAGCGTTATCCAAATCACTTGAAACAAGGGCAATAGACAAGACATTTTATTTGGTTATTTCAAAGACATATTTGGTTATTAAGTTAACCATGCATTATTTCTTTTAAATCAAATGATTTTCCATATGATTTCATAAAGAAACACTTTTGTTAAAGGTTCATGGCTACTTTTGAAATAGTTTAAACATTTCTTTTAACATTCGAAGCCTTGAGTCTTAATCACAAAACTGTAACACCCAAAATTTCGTATGTCATAATATAATATTATAATCGTGATGTTTTGATGATAAGAAATGGTAAACATATATTTTTACCATTTTAAAATTTTTATAAGTTATGGTAAATCTAAATCTTATATATACATGAAAGTTAACTAAGTTAATATGAAAATATGAGGTAAATGTCATGTTCTAAAAGAATGAGCGGTGGAAGTGAAAAATGTGAAAAATTAAACACATAACAAAAATTGGTCAGTGTTTGTGGGAGTGTGGGTGTGCAAACGAAAGAGAGAGCAGGGGAGAAAACCCTTCACCTAAAAATCCTACAAATCCATCAAATTTGAGAAGGTTTAAAGTTGGATTTTAAATGCATGAGTTAGGAATGTTGACCCCCTAAGTATATTTGATACCAAGTAAGTTTAATTTCATGTTTTGGTAAAGCTTGATGAAGTGGGTTTGTGAAAAATTGCGATTTTGTATGAAATTAAACATAAATGCTAGATGATATGAACACATAGAGGTTGTATTATGTGCAATTTTGATTGTATTGATAGTTTGGGGTAAAACCCACTTGTAATTGTAAGAGAATGAAGTTTTAGTGAAGTTTATGGATGAATTGTGTGATGTTAATGTTGAATTATGCTATAGAAGGTGTTTAGATGGGTGATTTGATACAAAACATATGTAGTATGGTTATGACGTTGATTGTGAAAGATTAGGTTAATCCATGGATGAATTTGGAATGAATATGCTATAACTACTTGTACATTATGCTTTGTAAGTAGTACGCACACAACGTGTTTGATGAAATGCCTAAATTGATTTCGTTATGATTTTACATGAATATTTGCTAAGTTGAAGTAATATGATAATGAGAATGAGAATGTATATGTGTGATTAGTTAACATCATAATGTACAACAAAGAATGCATAAGTAATGAATTCTTGAAAGCTAAGTATTTGAAGTTGTAATGTATAGGAGCAAAGAAAGAAGAAGGAACATGTCAATCCAAGGCGCTAGGAACACAAGATTTTGGTAAGTTCATATGAACTTTATTTACCTTTCATGTAGGTTTACAAATGGTAACTTTGGTATTTAAGACCTAATGTAAAGTTGCATTGTTGTTCATGGTTGATTTGGATATATTGAGTATTGATGTTTAGGAAATGGAATAGTAATGAATGTGTAATGACCCACTTCAAATGGGTCGGAATGTTGGAAAGTATGATGTCGAAATGGTTTAAGTAAAGACTTGTTGTAAACGGGTCGATACGATGGAAGTACGACAACAATGTATGGTATGTAATGACCCATTTCGGATGGGTCGAATATAACAACCCTCAAATAATTTTTGACACCCTAAAAATATTTAAAGTGCCCCAATATGTCTTAAAATACTCCCCATATGCGAAAACGGGATCCGAATACCTTTACTATTATTAAAAATAAATAAAAACAAGAAAAATGAGTCTCTGGTGGGCCGCGTAAGACCACCTTAGGGTCTACGCGGGGCGCGACAGCTACGAGATCAGGCGACACCCTGAGCTGCCACGTGTCGTCATCGTGTCGAAGCTATGGTGCTGACCAGTCATAGCTAGGGCCTACTTACTCTACTACGCGGGCCGCGTAGGCCTTTCCTTTCTCTTACGCGGGCCACGAGGGAAGTCAAAAGGTCACATATAAATGGAGACCTCCAGCCTCAGTTTCAAACCGTTCATTTTCGATCTCTCTCTCTAATTTCTGCATAGATAAGATAATTCTCGGGCATAATACCCCCATAAATAACGAAGTTCTGCTCCGTTGTAAGTATCATAACCCTGATTACGTATTAGATACGCTGCCCGATTGATCCAGGGTTCCGTAACGGCTGTCGAGGTTCTGCCCGACGCAGTCGTTGGAATGCCGTCTCGGGGAGGGTATTGCTAATGTAAATATTGGGTTATTATACTAACACGTGTGCATTTGTGTAATTTATAGATAATCTCCAGGAAACCCTTAAAGAAAACCTAAGACAGTAATGTGAGTAATCTCCTTTTTGTAAACTGTTTTTACAAAATATTTTACAATGTGATTAAGCAGTGATTGAGTCTTTGTAATTCTACAATTACTGCCGGTATGTTGGGGTTTTGTATACAAAATGTGGAACACGTTACCAATGGACAAAGAGTTAGGTAATGGGTAATATGACCCACCAGTCAGGATTGACAGTACTGAATGAGTAATTGGGTAGATGTAAACATTGTAATCGCTCTCAATAATGTTTAAAGATAAAACTCTTCTTGATTAAAATGGGATTCACACACCAGTATTTCCCACTAACAAAATGTTTTTAACGCGTTTCAGGTAACAAAATGTGAAAGCCAACTAGACGCCAGCTGGACAACACTGAAGGCTTGGAAAATGGCTATAAAAGTTACCTAAATAAAGAAGATGTTTTATTTCAATAAAATGGGATTTATTCCTATAAATCAGTTTGTAATGAAAACTTGGGTTTTATCCCAATATGTTTACTTATATAAAATATGGTGTTTTACTCTGATAAAATATTTCCTAACTACGGCCCTGATGTAATTTCCGCTGCCAAATTGATAAACACCGATACCACCGACACTAAATCTCGCGGCCGCCTGTTCCCGATATAGATAGGGGGCAAGGGTTATGACAGAAGGTGGTATCAGAGCTAAGCCACTGATTCAGTCACAGAAGTGTTCTGCTGACACCAAGATATTATTCAAAGTGTTAGGAAATAAATTACGAAACTACGTGCATATTTGTATTTTATTGTTGTGTGTTATTTGACTATTTGTTAGTTTACAGTATGAGCGACCAAGGACCTTCCGACGCGTATCGTCAGTTGTCTAGCTCACATAGAAGCGAAGGCACCTCTTCACAGCCTGCCATCTCAGGGTATTCTGCTGATAATGAAGACATGATATTCGTGTTTAAGGCTCAGTCTGAAGAGCCATTCTCTCCTAAAAAGAGAGGATGGTTCAGTAGGGGAGCGCATGAACGTAGGAAAAGAATGAAAAAAGTTGCAACAACAGCGAGCCCTAGCAGCCGCTAAAAGAGAGATAGATGCCCACGCCCAAGATATGCTTAATAGGGGTTTAGCAAACTTTCACATCTTAGCAACCACAGCTGCTGACCCTAACCTGGAGCAACTGATAGCACCCCAACCATTACCACTATTCCCCGCCCAGCCAATGGAAATAGAAAACAACCCAGAAAATCAAGTTGAAATGCATGATTTTAATCCAGAAGAGATACCTAGGATACCAGCACCCAATCCCTTAGACCTAGACTACGACCCATGGCTAGATGAGCTTAGGGATTACCAGCAACGCTATCCAATCCCGGAAGACGAACCTATGCCGAATCTAGCAGCCTACCCAGGGTTGGACCCTCTAGATCCCTACTACGATAACGATCAATACATTAGAGAAATTCTAGAGAATCCATACCCATACCAGGAACCCATGCCCCAATACCCAAACCCAGTCCCAGCACCTGCACCCCCAATGAGTGCAGAAAATTTGCAAGAGCTCCGAACTTTCGGAGAAGAGATTTTAGAAAGTAGCGAGAGAATGAGGCAGGTAGGAGAACGACTCGTCTGGAAGTATGACGAGCGTAATATGGATTTCTGGATGAATCCATATCAGTGAAGGTGACAGAGGAGGTGGTAATAATAATAATAATATAATATGATAATATATAATATGTGTGTATGTAGAAAAAAAATATATAATATAGCTACGGATGCCTACTAGTAGTGTAATTTTAATTCCAGTCGTATTGTAAATTTTAATTTCCAGTTCTGGTTTGTATTAGACGCATACTATATATAAGAAAGAGTAAGTCGCAATGATCGACGTTTTTTGATCAATATGCGTGCTATGTGATTGATTGTATTAAATATTATCTTGTGATATTAATACGTGGTAAATGTTTAAAATTCAGATGGACAACGAAGTGAATCAAGAAAACCAGAATGATAACAACCAGAATGACAATAGCCCGAATAATGATGTGACAACCCGCACTAAACCAGGTATCCGTACAACTTAATTAATGATTAATTACTACTTGATTACTGTGCTTGTTTGAACTAGCTGATAAACTGCTACCTGCATACTGATACATGCACTTACTTGCATCATACTTTATATGCTGTCACTACATTACTTACATACGGCACCTTAGTGACAAACATGATGCACAAAAAGCACAGTAGCACTAAACGGATACACAGTGAACATGCTGATATGACCAGCATCAGGCAGACACTGCCTCTAAGGCCTGTTAAGAGCCTCAAATATTTTGGCTACACTGGTAGTGAGTGTAGGGATACAAGGGTTGTGTTACCGCGTCTCTAGGAATAAGATACACTGATTCGGATGTGCCTAAAACGTACTTTATATACAAAACACAGCCCTTTAATAATTTAACCAGCTTCTAGCTAACTAGTAAAGTGCCAAAATATGAGAAAATAACACTAGACACTTTCTAGAGTGTCGGGAAAACAAATTGTGTCACTAAAAAGGTTAATAACGACACTTTAAAGCTTTTGTACCGCTTTAACGGATTACTATCCAACCGGACACCCGGACTTTACCCGGAACATGAAAATATTAATATTTTCACTAATTATATTTTGCTGAGCCAGTTAGGGTCTCTGATTACCCTAGCACCCGTCATAACGCATAACATACAACTAACTAAGTTAAATACTTAGTTAACCTAATTAACTAAACTAAACTCCCTAACCATCTAGTTACAATCGAACCAACCCCCCACCCCTTTCATAACCGTCCCCTAGTGGGGGACATACTTGTACCTTGCATGATCTTGTTAATCTTGGATGTTTGTTATCTTGATGACACATTATCCATGGGATAATAACACCTAGAGTTTGCCAATAAAATAACACTTGAACACATGAGCATTATCACCAAAACACCACTCACCAAAAACTCTCTCTTGCTCCCTTTCATTCTCGGCCGAACACCCCTCTTACTCTCCTCATATTTTCGGTCCTTGATCTTGCATTTCCATCATCATACAAGTGTTAGAGGTCACGTATAAGGAGTCTTGGAGCAAGCGGAACACGAAGGACCTCTACCGTTAGCTTTTATCCACCTCTTTTTCGCCAAAGATCTTCCCTAGCCCCGAGCTAGAGGTATATTGTTTAAAACTTGTTCTTGAACGTATCTAAAGTGGTTAAAAGGAATATTGTCGGTTGAATCTCGTTAAAATGAAAGATGATGATCAAAAGTCTAGTAAAAATACTAAAAGTGGTGGTTAATAGCTCATAACTTGTGTAAAAGTTGTAGTATTTGAGATTTGTGTTTATCTAGACCCGATCTATGATGTGGTAGCTCGGATCTCCGTTTAACCTGACTTTGTAAGATCATGTATCTTCACATAAGCTCGTTTTTGGTTACCGCAAGGGTTAAAAGGCGAAACTCTACCACACAAGATACATGAACTTGTGTAAAAATATTTTACTTGTGTAAAAGTAATTTAACTTGTACAATGGAGTTTAAAACTAGCAGATCTACGTATCTGCAAGTGGTATTTTTGAAGAACCACACATTTAAGAAATCATGTATTTTAAAGAAGGGATCTTACACTAACAAACATGATTTTATAAACCACAAGTGTGTAGACACTTGTGAAATGAAAAGATCCGACAAATAACTATTCTTGGGAAAAATGACTAGAAGTTGTAAAGACGGATTTCTCTAGTCACAAGGTTTTTACGAGATCAAGGTTACTTTATATAAAGATCTACATATATAAAGGGGATTTACACTATAGATTCGGAAAAACTGCAAGTTCATGCGATTATGCGATTCACATACTTGTCGACTAGTTTGTTGTGTCGGAAATTGTTTGATTGAATAAAGAAGTTGTTGAATTGATTTGTTAAAAGAAAATGATACGCTTGAAAGCGTGGCCACCTCCAGTTACAGAGGAAACTCTGGCGAAATTTTCTAAAAACCTAACACTTAGAATTATTTACACAACAAGTGTTAGAACTATTTTTGGACATAGTTTCAAAACATAAATTTCGCCGGCACTATATTTTACTAAATATTCGGAGGTGGGGTTTTCACAAAGATTAACGTGATAAATATATTTGTCACAACACTGTTTATGATTATTTTGTGAAATACATAAATATTATTTTAGAGTGAAAATAATATTTACAAGCGTTGATGATTCCAAAACTTTACGAACGCTTCCACAAACATATAAGTTACACCGGTAATTACATTACCACAAGATTGATAAAACGTAACTTACGCACATGTATTGTATCCCCCATCCTTGGGAAGAAGAATAACTACCAAGTGTATACAGAACATAAACACGAAATAGTTGTCTAACTATTTCCCAAAGACATAAACTGTAAAGCTAAAGCACGGCCGTCCGTCTAATAGAATTAGCACTTGTAGGTCGTTGCACAGCTTACTGTATTGGAGACACTTGGTAGAGACGCGCATTCACTGTGAGTTCATGTCCCCCTTTTCTCTAACTATTTTCAGTTTACTTAACTGCGGGGGTGAAATACATGTTACTATGATTTACGAGTACTTTACAACGGTATGTTTAACGTAAGGAGGTGTTATACGATCATGTGAGTGGATAGGAACAACATGGGGCCATTAGTCCTCATGGAGGGACCGAGGGACAGGAGCGGTAGATCTATCTGGGTGTAGCGAGCCCAGCCCCCGGCCAAACTAGAAACGGACCGTGGGGTGACTTTGTCCACATACTTTGCCGTGGCGAAATCTGCTAGGTTTGAGTCTCCCTATTTGCACTTCACATATGTCAGTGGCCTTGCAAACCATTAGTGATCACAAGTCCTCTTACACTGCTACATACCACAACTATTTTTATACTCACAAGTGTTTTACATACTCACTTACACATGAACTCGCTCAACATTATTGTTGATTTTTCAACTCACATGTATTTCAGGAAATTAAACGGATCTGGCACGGTATGGAACGTTTTCCGCTGCACTTGTCATGGAGTCATCAGGGTTTAGGGGATGTGTCTCTTTCCTGGACAAGACACAGTCCTTAAACCACGTTTATGTTATGTTATAAGTTGTAATGTCTACTGAACAAGGTTATGGTTGTATGTTAAAACAATGGTAATGTGTTTGACTTTCAAAACTTAATGGATGACTTGCATGGTTTTTAAATTCATATAGCTTGTTATGGTTAAGCTATGGTATTAAGAAGTCACACCAACATTAACCACGCTTCCGCAAAGCCAGGGTGTGACAGCTTGGTATCAGAGCTCTGATCATAGCGAACTAGGATTCTTTCTCGAGTCTAGACTATGATCACTAGGGCTCTCACGAAAACATTTTTCTGCATACCACTTAAGTCCAGATCCAAAACTTTTTACAAACAAATGTTGAGCACATTTTATTGGTTATAGGCTCAGCTTGGAGGGCTGAGGATCGGTCTGGAGGACCGCGGTGATCAAGGTAGTCGAGCACGTTGGTTTGTTATAGGATCGATCTGGAGGATCGAGGTTTGGTTTAAGTGAAGGACAGAGCAGTCTTGTAGACTGGATGAAATTGGCTAGTAAGACTAGGAGAAGTATGTGATACCTTACTTGGTGACTTATGTGATTAACTGATTATATGATTAATTATTATACGTATATGTGTTTGTGTTACAAACGTTATGCTTTCATCAAGTACTAGAAAGATGGGCACTACGAACCCCATGACCATAGTATCAGACGACATAGTTCAACGAAGCACGAGGTGTACATTTCTGATACTACCGGCACAGACAATGACGACTTTCAGCCCTTTGTGCACTGCCTGAAGTCGTAGCAGAGCCTACTGATGGCCATCTTGTTGGGAATTTGCCACTGGCGGTGATCCCTGCTCCTGTGCCCCTTGCCACTTATCTCGTTGTTGATATGCCCCCGACATTGCCTCTAAAGACGATGTCGAACTATTAAGAGGAGGACCCACTTGAGGGCAAGGCCCTCTCGCTGCTAGCATTAGACTACTGCATGCGGACGCTCCTGCAGGGGAAACTCATTCCCCTATCCCAGACTCATTTGAGTCTCTGACATCCGCGTCTTCGCACATACAGGGAATGCAGCACCACTTACACGACGCCGACCCTGATATGGCATCATCAGCTGCACCAGATCCCACACACAGATTTGAGTTTGATCGCGATTATGAGGACAATTCTGTTTTTCCGCCTGGTGTTGATCCAGACCATGACATTGAGTTCATGCACTTAGACCAGCCCTTGGGGGATCCTGTAACCCCTGTGATTGTTGATCCAGCTGATTTTGAGATGGAGTTTTTGATTCGAAGCTAGCCGTGGCCCCTAAGCCAGGCGTTGCTCCTGACCCCGCATTGGAGTATGACCCTGTTCATGCCAATGCACCGGCTGTTGCTCCTTGATTGATCATCTGCTTGGATGAGAGAAAATTTGGGGTAACTGTGCAAGACAATTTATTATTACGGGGGCCCACGTAGTAACGATTTGTAGTGCACAGGAATCCTGGTGGACTCTGCAGGCCAAGCTAATGATAACCGATGCAGCAGGAAATAACCTAAACACAAATGACCTAGGCGATGTAGCCTCGAGTTCATTCTATTACAAGCAACAAGCCAAATTGACAAGCCTATGTGAAGGCTCAGGAATTTATTTCCCCACTTATACAGTGAGTATATTTGCGTGTGAAATGAGGTGATTACATGATGGCTTACGTTGCTATATATATACCCCATAGACAATTGAAACATTGTCCAACCCGCTTCACGCTATTTCGACAAAAAGGGAATGTCACCCAGGCGTGACACAAACACCAGTACATTGCCAAGGACAGAAGCCGAGCTGCAAGAACGCATCTCACAGATAAATGCACGACATGAAGCCCTCCACTCTAAGTACAACGATGGCATTACTGGAGATAACCCTCCAACTGGCTGCACCTATAAACAGTTCCTGAACTGCAAGCCTTTGAACTTTTTCAGAACCGGAGGCACCGTTGCATTTGTTCGTTGGTCCAAAAGATCGACTCCACTCTAAGAATGAGTAACTGTTCGCCCCAACAGAGTGTTACCTACATCTCAGGGATATTTCTAGATGGCACACTCTCTTAATGGAACCTCCAGGTTCAGACCCTTGGCACAGACGCTGCTTATACACTGAGCTGGGACGAGCTCAAGGAAACGATTGAGAAGAAATGTTGTTTTAGGACAGAAATTCAGAAACTTGACGTAGAGTCCTGAAATTTGAGAAAGGACGAACCAGAGACTCCTGAACATGACCAGCGATCGCACGACTTGTCTAGGGTCGTCCCCTACTAAGTCATTGATGTAGTATGATATAGCGGTGTACTTGTAAGCTTTACATTGTGGTCTCGAATTGTGGCGATACAATCGCAGTATTCTCATCACATGAGATGTTCAATCAATTGTTTATGTCCTATAACATAAGAGGTTATGTGATTGACTTGTTGATAACATGAGATGTTATGTGTTGGTATTATTGGATGCATACGTACACTTCACTTGCTATGACCTAACCTATGTGAAACATCTTTTAGAAGATGCCGCCAAGACGCGAAATGCGCATGCCCACCTCTGAGGCAGAACTTAAAGAGATAATTGCTGCAGCTATAGCACAGCACGAGGCCCTACGCTCCGAACCAATCAAAGGTACCTCAGAAAATAACGGTTGTTCCTACTGGCACTTCCTCAACTACAAGCCTCCGAAGTTCGACGGCACTGGGGGTGCCATAACTTTTGTAAAATGGATTGAAAGTATGGAATCCATCTTTCGAATGAGTGGCTGTACGCCAGAACAACAGGTCCCATACGTTTCTGAGTTGTTTCAAGATAGAGCTCGATTATGGTGGAATCTTCAGGTTCGAATAATGGGCCTAACTACAGCATACGCGTTAACTTGGGATGAGTTGAAAGGAATGATGCATAAGAAGTATTGCCCCCACACGGAAACCCAGAAGTGGGAAGATGAATTTCGGAGCCTAATGATGGAAGGTCCGAAGGTGTTGGAGTACGTGCAACGACTCCATGATCTGTCACAAATTGTTCCATACCTGGTAAAACCAGAACTGAAGAAATTGGAACAATTCATTTGGGAACTGGCGCCTCAAGTCTTGAGCTTGATGACAGCATCTACGCCACCAACAACCATTGTTGCAAGTAAGATGGGTTTGGCACTCGTTACGGAAGCAAATAGACTAGAAAAACTTGCAAACCCTGACAAGAAAACTCAGGTAGAGTCGTCTGGAAAGAACAAAAGGAAGCTTACCGAAGATACCCAAATGAACAACGATGAACAAAGATCTATTCGAGGTTGCTTTGACTGCGGGGACAAAGGGCATTTCAAGAAAGATTGCCCTAACAAACAGGCCAGTGATAAGATTTACTTAGAAACCAAACCAAGATGTGCTGAGTGCAAGTGTCACCGGGATGGTGGATGTCAGAAGCCTTGGTACAGGAGGAAAGGACACAACAAGGAAGGTTGTGGGATGAAGAGTTCCATGCAAGGAGAAAGCAGTAACAACGCTCTAGGTGGAAATGGGAAAGGAAATGGCCGAATGATAGGATGCTACCATTGTAAGGAAGTTGGACATTTTAAGAGGGAATGCCTGAAGATGAAACAAGACCGTGAGAGAAAATCCAACATCAGAGCTTGTGAGGCATGCCAGGATCCAGGTGTGAATTCTGGTACGTTCTCTAACAACCAAAACTTTTGCATCTATTTTTGCTTGATGTTGGTGCCGATTATAGCTTCGTGTCATTAGAGTTTAAGAATATACTTGGTTTAACCGCTAGTAAGTTAGATATTTCCCTACTCAATCAAGTTAGCTAATGGGAAGTTAGTAGAAGCCAATGAAGTTATCAGAGGCTGTGTGATCGAATTAGGAGAACGTGAGTTCGCTCTAGATCTACTACCAGTCCAGTTGGGAAGCTTCGACGTGGTAGTAGGAATGGTTTGGTTATCAGGCAACAGGGCTGAGATAGTATGTCACGAGAAAGTTGTTCGTATCCCAACCACTGATGGTGAGACAATTGTGGTTCACGGAGAGAAGCGTGACACACCGCTAAGATTTATCAGCTGCTTGAAAGCAAGGAAGTGTTTACAGAAAGGGTGTGTTGCTTTTCTAGCACGCATCGTGGATAAAAAGGCTGCTGAGCCAAGAGTCGAAGACATCCCTGTCGTAAGGGAGTATCCAGAGGTCTTCCCAGAAGACTTGCCTGGACTGCCGCCTCAGAGGCAAGTAGAGTTTCACGACGATTCAATTCCAGGCACGGCACCCGTGGTCGATGCATCATAGCGACTTACAATTTCGGGGATGCAAGGATTGACAGAGAAGTGTTGGTAACGGATGGAGAAGGAAGATAACAGACCAAAAAAAAAAAAAAAAAAAATTCCTTTTTGGGGTAATCCCATTGTTACCCATCAAAAAGGAGGATGATGATTTTCAAATAAACATCAACTACAGAGAATTGAACAAGCTGACGATCAAGAACAGGTATCCTCTGCCAAGAATCGATGATCTGTTTGATCAACTGCAAGGCTCGAACTATTATTCAAAGATCGATCTTCGATCTGGATACCACCAATTAAGGATACAGGAGGAAAGTATCCCGAAAACAGCCTTCCGAACTCGTTATGGACACTACGAGTTCCTCGTTATGTCATTTGGTTTAACAAACGCACCTGCAGTCTTCATGGATCTAATGAATAGAGTTTGCAAGCCATACTTGGACAAGTTCGTGATTGTGTTTATCGACGACATCTTGATTTATTCAAGGACAAAGGCTGAACACGAACAGCATCTAAGAACTATTCTGGAGCTGCTAGAGAAGGAACAGTTGCATGCCGAGTTCTCTAAGTGCGAGTTTCGGCTACGCAAAGTCCAGTTTCTTGGACATGTGGTTAATGGAAATGGAATTCATGTTGATCCCACAAAGATCGAGGCAATCAAGAATTGGGAAACGCCTACAACACCAACCGAGATTCGACAATTCTTGGGTTTGGCTGGCTACTATCGAAGGTTCATCGAGGATTTCTCAAAAATCGCTCAACCTTTGACGCTCCTCACGCAGAGGGATAAGACGTTTGATTGGGGAATCAAACAGGAAGAAGCGTTTCAGATATTGAAGGATAAGCTTTGTAACGCGCCAATCGTAGCTCTACCAGAGGGTACTGATGACTTTGTGGTATACTGCGACGCATCGCGTCAAGGTTTGGGTTGTGTGTTGATGCAACGCCAAAAGGTTATTGCTTACGCATCACGTCAACTGAAAGTGCACGAAAAGAACTATACCACACACGAATTAGAGCTTGGCGCAGTGGTTTTCGCTTTACAGATCTAGAGACACTACCTGTATGGTACGAAGTGCACAATCTTTACAGATCACAGGAGCCTACAACATATATTCAACCAGAAGGAGTTGAATACGAGGCAAAGACGATGGGTTGAATTGTTGAACGATTACGACTGCGAGATAAAATATCATCCAGGGAAGGCGAATGTAGTCGCCGATGCCCTAAGTAGAAAAGAAAGGATCAAGCCCATAAGGGTTAGAGCTTTGGAAATGGTTATACGAACCGATCCTTCCTTGCACATTCGTGCTGCACAAAAGGAAGCTCTCAAGGAGGGAAACCTTGAGGAAGAATATCTCCGCAGAATGGAAAAGCTTTTGGTACCAAACGAGGAAGGAACGTTATGTTTTGAGAAAAGGATTTGGGTTCCTCTGTTTGGTGATTTGAGGAAGGTTATTTTCGACGAAGCGCACAAGTCACGGTACTCTATCCACCCTGGATCGGATAAGATGTACCAGGACCTCAAGGAATATTATTGGTGGCCTAGGATGAAAGGCGACGTTGCTGTCTACGTGAGCAAATGTTTAACGTGCGCTAAGGTTAAAGCGGAATACCAGAAGCCTTCAGGGCTACTGCAACAACCTGAGATTCCCAAGTGGAAATGGGAACAAATCTCCATGGATTTTATTACAAAAATGCCAAGAACGCCAAGAGGCCATGATATGATTTGGGTGATTGTTGACCGCCTAACAAGGTCCGCACACTTTCTGCCAATTAAGGAGAAAGACAGTACTAGTAAACTTGCGGAAATATACCTGAGAGAGATTGTCGCACGCCATGGAGTACCTCTCTCAATCATCTCTGATAGAGACGGAAGGTTTGTGTCGAGAATATGGCAATCCTTCCAAGAATCTTTTGGCTCACAATTAAATCTGAGCACTGCGTTCCATCCGCAAACTGATGGCCAGAGCGAGCGAACGATACAAACTTTGGAAGACATGCTGAGGGCATGTGTTATGGATTTAGGAGGTAGCTGGGATAAACACTTACCTTTGGTCGAATTTTCATACAACAACAGCTACCACACCAGTATTGGTGTCGCGCCATTTGAGGCCCTATACGGACGCAAGTGCCGATCACCACTATGTTGGTTTGACGCAGGTGATAGGCAGCTTGCTGGTCCCGAGATCGTCCAAGAGACGACAGACAAGATCGCGCAAATTCTTAAACGCATCGAAGCCGCTCGCCACAGACAAAAGGCCTACGCGGATCCAAACCGGAAGCATGTGGATTTCCAAGTTGGAGAAATGGTGTTATTGAAAGTTTCACCCTGGAAGGGGGTGGCACGCTTTGGAAAGCGTGGGAAGTTAAATCCGCGCTACATTGGTCCTTTCAGAATTCTGGAAAGAATTGGGACAGTAGCATACAAGTTGGACCTACCCGCTGAACTAAATGGCGTTCACGATACATTTCATGTATCCAATCTAAAGAAAAGTCCAACTCAAGTTGACGTTGCCATTCCCATCGACGAGATTCATATTGACGACACGCTCCACTTCATTGAAAAACCTGTCGAGGTCACAGATTGGAAAGTTAACAAGACCCGCCGGAGCAGTGTCAAACTCGTCAAGGTTCGTTGGAATGCCAGACATGGTCTTGAATTTACCTGGGAATGTGAGGACCGGATGAAAGAGAAATACCCCCACTTATTTCCTAAGAACTCTGCATCTACAAGCAGAACTTAAATTTCGGGACGAAATTTATTTAACGGGGGAAGAATGTGACAACCCGCACTAAACCAGGTATCCGTACAACTTAATTAATGATTAATTACTACTTGATTACTGTGCTTGTTTGAACTAGCTGATAAACTGCTACCTGCATACTGATACATGCACTTACTTGCATCATACTTTATATGCTGTCACTACATTACTTACATACGGCACCTTAGTGACAAACATGATGCACAAAAAGCACAGTAGCACTAAACGGATACACAGTGAACATGCTGATATGACCAGCATCAGGCAGACACTGCCTCTAAGGCCTGTTAAGAGCCTCAAATATTTTGGCTACACTGGTAGTGAGTGTAGGGATACAAGGGTTGTGTTACCGCGTCTCTAGGAATAAGATACACTGATTCGGATGTGCCTAAAACGTACTTTATATACAAAACACAGCACTTTAATAATTTAACCAGCTTCTAGCTGACTAGTAAAGTGCCAAAATATGAGAAAATAACACTAGACACTTTCTAGAGTGTCGGGAAAACAAATTGTGTCACTAAAAAGGTTAATAACGACACTTTAAAGCTTTTGTACCGCTTTAACGGATTACTATCCAACCGGACACCCGGACTTTACCCGGAACATGAAAATATTAATATTTTCACTAATTATATTTTGCTGAGCCAGTTAGGGTCTCTGATTACCCTAGCACCCGTCATAACGCATAACATACAACTAACTAAGTTAAATACTTAGTTAACCTAATTAACTAAACTAAACTCCCTAACCATCTAGTTACAATCGAACCAACCCCCCACCCCTTTCATAACCGTCCCCTAGTGGGGGACATACTTGTACCTTGCATGATCTTGTTAATCTTGGATGTTTGTTATCTTGATGACACATTATCCATGGGATAATAACACCTAGAGTTTGCCAATAAAATAACACTTGAACACATGAGCATTATCACCAAAACACCACTCACCAAAAACTCTCTCTTGCTCCCTTTCATTCTCGGCCGAACACCCCTCTTACTCTCCTCATATTTTCGGTCCTTGATCTTGCATTTCCATCATCATACAAGTGTTAGAGGTCACGTATAAGGAGTCTTGGAGCAAGCGGAACACGAAGGACCTCTACCGTTAGCTTTTATCCACCTCTTTTTCGCCAAAGATCTTCCCTAGCCCCGAGCTAGAGGTATATTGTTTAAAACTTGTTCTTGAACGTATCTAAAGTGGTTAAAAGGAATATTGTCGGTTGAATCTCGTTAAAATGAAAGATGATGATCAAAAGTCTAGTAAAAATACTAAAAGTGGTGGTTAATAGCTCATAACTTGTGTAAAAGTTGTAGTATTTGAGATTTGTGTTTATCTAGACCCGATCTATGATGTGGTAGCTCGGATCTCCGTTTAACCCGACTTTGTAAGATCATGTATCTTCACATAAGCTCGTTTTTGGTTACCGCAAGGGTTAAAAGGCGAAACTCTACCACACAAGATACATGAACTTGTGTAAAAATATTTTACTTGTGTAAAAGTAATTTAACTTGTACAATGGAGTTTAAAACTAGCAGATCTACGTATCTGCAAGTGGTATTTTTGAAGAACCACACATTTAAGAAATCATGTATTTTAAAGAAGGGATCTTACACTAACAAACATGATTTTATAAACCACAAGTGTGTAGACACTTGTGAAATGAAAAGATCCGACAAATAACTATTCTTGGGAAAAATGACTAGAAGTTGTAAAGACGGATTTCTCTAGTCACAAGGTTTTTACGAGATCAAGGTTACTTTATATAAAGATCTACATATATAAAGGGGATTTACACTATAGATTCGGAAAAACTGCAAGTTCATGCGATTATGCGATTCACATACTTGTCGACTAGTTTGTTGTGTCGGAAATTGTTTGATTGAATAAAGAAGTTGTTGAATTGATTTGTTAAAAGAAAATGATACGCTTGAAAGCGTGGCCACCTCCAGTTACAGAGGAAACTCTGGCGAAATTTTCTAAAAACCTAACACTTAGAATTATTTACACAACAAGTGTTAGAACTATTTTTGGACATAGTTTCAAAACATAAATTTCGCCGGCACTATATTTTACTAAATATTCGGAGGTGGGGTTTTCACAAAGATTAACGTGATAAATATATTTGTCACAACACTGTTTATGATTATTTTGTGAAATACATAAATATTATTTTAGAGTGAAAATAATATTTACAAGCGTTGATGATTCCAAAACTTTACGAACGCTTCCACAAACATATAAGTTACACCGGTAATTACATTACCACAAGATTGATAAAACGTAACTTACGCACATGTATTGTATCCCCCATCCTTGGGAAGAAGAATAACTACCAAGTGTATACGGAACATAAACACGAAATAGTTGTCTAACTATTTCCCAAAGACATAAACTGTAAAGCTAAAGCACGGCCGTCCGTCTAATAGAATTAGCACTTGTAGGTCGTTGCACAGCTTACTGTATTGGAGACACTTGGTAGAGACGCGCATTCACTGTGAGTTCATGTCCCCCTTTTCTCTAACTATTTTCAGTTTACTTAACTGCGGGGGTGAAATACATGTTACTATGATTTACGAGTACTTTACAACGGTATGTTTAACGTAAGGAGGTGTTATACGATCATGTGAGTGGATAGGAACAACATGGGGCCATTAGTCCTCATGGAGGGACCGAGGGACAGGAGCGGTAGATCTATCTGGGTGTAGCGAGCCCAGCCCCCGGCCAAACTAGAAACGGACCGTGGGGTGACTTTGTCCACATACTTTGCCATGGCGAAATCTGCTAGGTTTGAGTCTCCCTATTTGCACTTCACATATGTCAGTGGCCTTGCAAACCATTGGTGATCACAAGTCCTCTTACACTGCTACATACCACAACTATTTTTATACTCACAAGTGTTTTACATACTCACTTACACATGAACTCGCTCAACATTATTGTTGATTTTTCAACTCACATGTATTTCAGGAAATTAAACGGATCTGGCACGGTATGGAACGTTTTCCGCTGCACTTGTCATGGAGTCATCAGGGTTTAGGGGATGTGTCTCTTTCCTGGACAAGACACAGTCCTTAAACCACGTTTATGTTATGTTATAAGTTGTAATGTCTACTGAACAAGGTTATGGTTGTATGTTAAAACAATGGTAATGTGTTTGACTTTCAAAACTTAATGGATGACTTGCATGGTTTTTAAATTCATATAGCTTGTTATGGTTAAGCTATGGTATTAAGAAGTCACACCAACATTAACCACGCTTCCGCAAAGCCAGGGTGTGACAAATGATAACCAGAACAACAATAACAATGGAAATCAAGTGGATAATAGTGCCATCCAACACATAGTGGCACAAGGAATCATAGATGCAATGCCATTTATTATTCAAACTGTTAGGGAAGCGGATAATAAAAGTAAACATAGCAGTAAGCGACCAACTAAACCTGAACACAGCGTAAACAATGGACCCTTACTTCAAGCGCCCATTCCCAAAAGAAGAAGAACCATATCTTATGGTTGTTCTTATAAAGAATTCTGGTCTTGTAAACCAGTGGAATTCTCGGGCAATGAAGGGGCCGTTGCAGTTTTACGCTGGATAGAAAAGACTGAGGCAGTCTTAAAAATAAGCAAATGTGCGGAAGAGGATAAGATAATGTTTGCTTCTAATTTGTTTAAGAACTTAGCTTTAGAATGGTGGAACACTATCCTCCAGTCTAGGAGAAGTGACAGGGTTTACAATATGGAATGGGAGGAATTTAAAAATATGGTAGAAAGGAAATTCTGCCCTCCTAATGAAAAAGAACATATAGCAAATAAGTTCCTAAACCTTAGGATGGCTGGAGTAGATAGTAAAGGGTACACTAAGTTATTCTTTGAATATGCTAGAATAGTGCTAACCCTTGCATCACCTGAACCAGTATTAATCTCCCATTACATCTGGGGATTAATCAGTGAAATAAGGCATGTAGTCAAGGCAGCTAGACCCCAAACTATAGAAGAAGCTGTAGAACTAGCAAATACCTTGACAGATGAATTAGTTCGTACCCGAGAAGAAGACCAGAGGAAGAACCTAGCTCAAAGGCTTACCCAAGAATTTCGCTCTGGAAATTCCAACCGTGGGAAAAATGTAGGTTCTACCTCTGCACTTTATTGCAAGTATTGCAAAAGGAAGTATTTTGGAAGATGCTCCATATATTGCAACTTCTGCAAAATATCTGGACACAAGGAAGAAGACTGCAGGAAGAAACTTAACAACAGGATATGCTACAACTGCGGAGAACCAGGCCACATCAAGCCAAACTGTCCAACATTAGCTCCAGCTACGAACAACAAGAATACAAAAAATGCTAGAGCATTTGTTCTAACGGCAGATGAAGCCAAGATGATTCCGGACGTGATAGCCGGTACTTTTTTAGTTAATGATGTTTTTGCTAAAGTATTATTTGACTCTGGTGCGAACCAAAGTTTTATTAATACTTCATTTTGCAAACTTCTTAATCAATCATTAACTAAACTCCCACAAGAATGTATAGTAGAGACAGCAAATGGAGAAACCGTTAGGATTTCTGAAATCTTGCAGGGAGCAAGAATAAAGTTTTTAAATCAAAAGTTTAGTGCAAACCTTTACCCAATGAATCTGGCAGGATTCGATGTTGTATTAGGAATGGATTGGTTAATAGCCAATAAAGCCAGTATTTTATGTGATCAAAAGTCAATCCAAGTAAATTCACCAAGGGGTGAAAAGATCACAATTAAAGGAGATAAGCCATCTAGATCTACAAAATTCATCTCTGTGATGAAAACATCAAGTTATATAAGAAAAGGATCTATAGTGTATTTGATTTCTATAATCACTAACACTAAAGGAAAAGAATTGAAAGATATTCCAGTAGTATCTCAGTTTCCAGATGTGTTTCTAGAAGAATTACCAGGATTACCGCCAGACAGGGAAGTTGAATTTAGAATCTACCTGCTACCAGGGACAGCACCGATTGCCAAAGCACCTTACCGTTTGGCACCCGCAGAAATGCAGGAACTAAAGAAACAGCTAGATGAATTGTTGGAGAAAGGATTCATACAGCCAAGTTCATCACCATGGGGAGCACCAATCTTATTCGTTAAGAAGAAAGACGGATCGATGCGTATGTGCATTGATTACCGTGAATTGAACAAGGTCACGATTAAGAATCGGTATCCATTACCAAGAATCGATGATCTGTTCGATCAATTGCAAGGAGCTCGATTTTTCTCTAAAATCGATTTACGATCAGGATATCATCAACTAAACGTACAGGAAGAGGACATTCCTAAGACAGCTTTTAGAATAAGGTATGGCCATTATGAATTTACTGTCATGCCATTTGGTTTAACCAATGCCCCAGCTGCATTTATGGATATTGTGAACCGAATATGTAAGCCATATTTGGATAAATTCATAATTGTCTTTATAGATGATATTCTCATTTACTCTAAGAGTAAAGAGGAACATGCAGAGCATTTGCACGCGCTTCTAAGTTTATTAAGAAAAGAAAAGCTTTATGCAAAGTTTTTAAAGTGCGAATTTTGGTTAGAACAGGTACAGTTTCTTGGACATTTAGTCAACTGAAGAAACACTAGAATAATTGACCAGAATCGAATTATCTAGGGGGTTTGAATCCGCATAAAAGGGTTTTTTCTCTCTCGTTTCGATCTGATGGAACGGTCCTTCCTCTCCAGTAAACTCTGCAAAACAAAGCACCGTTAGCCTCGTCAAGGGGAGAAGAGGGGTTCTCCCCTTGACCCGACTCCGGCGTGAGAATAAGTATGTGTTTATGGAGAAGAAGAAGTACTTGAGAAGTTGTGTAGCTTGAATTCATACCTGAGTTGTTTCTCATATTTATAATCGGGAGTTTGGGCGGGAAAACTTGTTGGTGAAATGTTGACGGAAGATGCTAACCCCGTAAGCGGTTACATTTCCTTCCGTTAAGCTTCTTGATCCGACGTGAGTGCACACGGATCGCTGTTTAGATCTATGGCTGGGGGTTTGCCACGTGGAAAGTGATCAAGTGGAGGTTTCTCTCCAATTACATGCTATTGTTGTGTTTTCAGGGATGCCTGAGGTGATGACACGTGTCCAGACGGTTATAACTGTCCTAGTGGTGCACGATTGAATTCTTTCTAGAAGATTACTGCTGTAATCTGGTGTGACTCTTTATCGTGTGGCATCAGTCAAGTAAATAATATCCAAGTCTGGATATTATTTAAGCGGGAGTGCTGATTGGGATTTTTATCCTTGTCTGTTATGAGAGAGGCGCAAGGATTTATAAATCTCTTTTTGGCGCGTAGGTGTTGTTTGTCGTCTTTCTTCTGTGTCCTCTTTGTTGGACCAGTGCGCGGTCGCGCAAGGTCTAAAGAGGATTAAAGATGAAGTTGTGGTTTTTCTCTTCTTTATTGGACCAGTGTGCAGCCACGCAAGGTCTAAAGAAGGTTAGGACGTATCAAGCATCAGTGGTTACAACGGTAAAAATTATGGGCAGTGGATGATTTTAACTATCAGTAGATAGCATATCAGTGGATAAGACACTGATTTTGAGCATCAGTGCTTTTCAAGAAAATGAAGGATCAGTGGTTAACTTTCAGCAGTGGACAGTGTTTAGAGATCAGACGTTAGAACAAAACAGTGGTTAGGGTAAATGGTATAATTCTGAAGAACTGGTGTTTCAGCAACAGTTTTGAGAATTTTCATTCAAGGTTTTGCCACATGTCAATTTTGAAAGACAGTGGTTTAGTACCCCAGATGATGAAAACCTTTTACTAGGGCAAACCGTTTTAGTTTAATATTCAATTAAAACATAAGCACCCTAGTAATTCAAGCACAGTTTATAATCAATTTATGATGGAAATTTAGGAGCAAGCCTGAGTATGACATGATCATGACATATGTACCATTTCCTTTTGACCCATTTATGAGGACACAGATACCACCAAAAAATAAGGTATTACATCCTGACAGGAGCTGAACCTATTGCCAACAAAAACAAGCAAGAGTTCCAAATATATTATTTAAAAAAAATATGAATAATATATCCTGGTTATTTGAGAAAATCCTTTGAAGAAAAAATGATTAAAGGACTTTCTGAGAACAGTATCAAAAAGGATCTGGTATGTTTTCAATAGAAAGCATAATCATATCATTCTCAAGTTTTATGAAAAATGGTCAGTGGTTTGACATCAGTGGTAGAATTTTTGACAACATTTTGACCACTGTTTGGTACCATTTTCTTTGTCAGTTGATTGCAAACATGAGGACACATGGATATATTTTTTTTTAAAACATTTGTCTAGTCCTTTTTGGAGTTCATTTACTGGAATCAAAACCTTTTCCTGAACAGATGAATGCACATAGTTGCTTAACGACCATTATTACCCTAAACTTTGACTCATAAGTGTTTTATGTTTATACTCTTTTCTTTGGACTTCAAAAGTTTTGAGATAAACACACTTCTGAGTTTTTTGTGAATATTAGTCCAAAATCATTCTACAGTAATGTTTTGAGAGACTTGATCATGTTTTCACAAGTTTTTCATCCAATCTCACATTACATATGATGCGGACTATGTTGACCCTTGTTTTCTTAATGTATTTGAACATAGTTGATTTTGTCCTTTTAGGAACTCAACCTGTTTTCAACACATAAGGTCTAAATAACTAAAGTTTTAATTTCCCTCTATTAGTGTCAACAAAACAACAATGCTTTTATGAACATAGGTTTTGTTAATCTGAGGTTTGAACTTTAGTATTTAATGAAAACATCACAAATATCAAAACAACAGTTGAAATCAATATTGAAAAATATAAAACAATCCCATAATTTGACAAATATGTTCACAGATCTGAAAGCTATGGGTGACTTTTGCATGATATCACCTGTTGTGTGAAATTTGTGTGTTATATGACATCTTGGTTGATTTACAGAAATTTTGAATAACCATTTTGAACATGATTTAATCGATACTCTGTTTTTCAACAAAATACAACCAACCTTAGTATCAATGAATTTTGAGCCGAACTGTTATGTCAAATTGATTGTTAGATCGAATTTGACTGTCCGAGCTCTGATACCAATTGTTAGGATCTGAGGCTCTCATGATAGTGTTTGTTTGATTAAAATGAACGATCAATGAATATGAAAACATGTTAGGTGCAGCGGAAATGAAAACAAACTTTGTAAACACAATCAAAGGAGAAAATAGTTTGATAAACAATTGCTTCACATAGAGTCAAAAGATTACAAAACAAAGCAAAGGATTACAATCATGCTTACAAACTATACTCCCCCTCAGCCAGATGCCCCAAGGTTGGTTGCACACAAGATGAAAGGATTAGACATGAGGAGAAGAACCCGCTCAGTCAATCAAATGTAACAGTACAGGGTACTGTTACATTTATAGGTAAACCAAACCACTGAGGAATCTCAGCTGACGTCACCATGAAAGCGACGTCTAACAGCCTAACAACCTGTATGACACTGTCCTTATACAAACTACTGATGTCTAACAACTGATTGTAAATAAAATACTAAACATGAGGAAACAACTGCTTCACGTTCCACTGTTGTAGCCTAAGCACTGATGCTTAATACCAACATCAGTGCTTTCTTCAAAGGTGATCAGTCCTTGAATGAGCAGTGTTTGTATCTTCAGCAGCACTTAAGAGACAACAGTAGATAGAGCGACAGAGTTTGTCTTCAGCAGTCTTTAGGATTACATCAGCGTTTGGATCATCAGTTGTTCTTTTGAGCAGTACTTAAGGTTCATCAGCTGATAGATATCCACTGTCAAGGGGAAAGCAAGTGTAAACTACTGCTTATTGTGAATCCTCTGTTGTGACCTGGTTTTGGCTTTACATTATCTGTTCCTCTGGTAGGGTTCAATCCCAACAATCTCCCCCTGGAACAGATAATGCCAAAACCTGTCATTATTCAGGACCTTTATTACTCATCAAGAGTGCCTTAGCTTGATCTTTGAATTTAGCTTCAAATTCCTTTGCACTCTGGTCATCTTCATCCCTGCACAGTGTAAGCTCAAGGAGATCCTGCAAATCTTGAACACTAAGGCCTAGTGCTTCTTTCCTTGATATATGCTTCACATCGCCATTGGCTCTGACCAAGGTCAATACGTGAGTCTTTTGATCAGACATCCACTTTAGTATTTTTAAGCCAAGTGGGTTTCTTGGGAGAGAATTATTTGATGATGAGTTGAGGAATAATGGCCTTGAAAACAACTGCAGACTTTCAGACATTCTTTTGAAAGCTTCTTCAAAGACTTTGTCAGCTGCAGCTATATCTTCTGCAGTTTCTTGTTCAATAAGTTCTTGTCTTACAGCTTCTGTCTTGTCTTTAGCAGTGTTTGGAGACGCAGGTTTGTTTAATTCCTTAAAAAGGCTTTGAAGCTTTGTTGAAGTTTCTTCTTTTAGACCCATGTTCGTGATGGTATCTTTGAAGTACTCTGCTTCCTTTTCCATTACCTCTTCTTCAGTCAGCTGTTCTCCATCTTCTTGATTTGTTACAAAGGTAGATCGGAACAGTGTGTCGAGGTTTCCCATCTTCTGTTCAAGCGACATCATTTGTTCTTGCTTCTTAGAAGTGCCTGAAACAGTTATCTTTCTTTTCTTTAGCCTTTCATAGGCTTCATCAGTCTGCTGTTTAGACCATTTTGATATGGCTTCAGCAGTATCCATTTTCGCATCCACCAGCTCCCTTTTCTTTCTTTTATATTCAACAGTTAAGTCAGCAATGAGCTTTTCATATTTTCTCCAGTTAGGAGCATTCTTCTTCTTCGTAGGATCATTCTTAATCTTTTTAATCCTTTCTGCCTCACGCTTAAGAGCTACTACTGGCCATTCTCTGAACTGTTGTTCGTCAGCAGGATAGAATTTCTCTTTCATAATGTAGGCTAGATATTGTTTTCTTAACTCTTTCTTTTGATCAGCCTTTTCTTTGTTTAGGTCTTGTGCAAACCCTTCTATCTGCTTTACTTTTGTGAAGTAGAACTCCAGTCTTTTAGCAATGCTATCTTCGCTTAACTTTTCTTTTTCACTATCAACCTTGGATTTTACTTTGGCCTGCTTTGCCTTGAGTTTGAGGTAATCATCCATATCCTCTGGTGGCATGTAGCCTATAAGTGAGGAGAATCTCCTTTTTGAAGGATCTTCTTCTGTATAGAATTGCCTCATCTCATTTTTGATAGCTTCAAGTTCCAGTGGATGTTGTGCAGCATTAGGATCATATGTACCCTCATCAGCAGGTATTGGTTTTCTTATTCTGTTGAAAAGCCTTGGCTGTGAAGTAGAAGAGGTGAAAGCAGTGGTGGATGACTTACTAACAGATGTTGAAACAACTGGTGTCTCAATATCTGCTGTCATTACAACTGCTGATATGTCAGCAGTTGTCTTCTGCTTTTGAGCAGGGGATGGAAGTGGTGAGGTAGTTTTAGATGGTGGTGATGGTGGTGGTGAATCATAAGGAATGAAAATCCTTCTCCTTTTTGGCTGAGGAGGGGCTGTTGGTGAAGTAGTGGTTTGAATGGTGGAGAGTGACTGACTAACAGCTGTTGAAACAACTGGTGTTTCAACCGCTGTTGTCATTACAACAGATGTTGTAACATCTGTTGTCTTCTGTTTTATGACAGGAGGCAGTGGTGGTGGTGTAATTGTAGATGATGATGGTGGAGCAGTAGTTGTAGTGGTGAGTGGTAGAGTGGTGTGTGTTGAAGGTGTGTGTGATGATGAGATGGCAGCTGTTTGGCTATTGACAACAGTTTTTGTAACTACTGCTGTATCAGCTGTTTGACTAACAGGTTTTGAGACCTGCTTTTCTTTTTCTTTTTCAGGCTCAATATGGAGGCCATGCTCTATTCCCTTCGTATTCAATTTTCTCAACATCTTGATATTCTCCCCCTTTTTGGCATTATCTGAAGGGGGGTTATCAAGGAATGATATGGAAGAAGGAGCTTTGCCAGAGACACTTTGAATGCTTGCCTTTATGGCCTTGATATCTGCTTGAGTGTCCTTGAACCTTGATTCAACCATGTTGGTCAGCATTTGTACTTGAATAGCATGCTTTTTGTCAGCCATAAGTTGCTGTGCTTCAAGCATTGGTTGAAAAATATTCCATAGCTCATTTGCAGCAGGTGCTTGTTGTGGAGCAGATGCTTGAGCAGGAACAGCAGAGGATTGTGCTTTCTGAGCTTTTAAAATCTCTTGCACCATCTCCTTTATTTCAGAAACTGATTCTTCAAGTTTTTCCACTCTGCCCGTCAATTCCTGATATCTTGAATCATCACCCATTTTACTGGGATCATCTGAATCCCCACCTGTGGTGGTTATATCAATGTGTGACTTAGGAACAGAGTCCCAAAAATCACCCATTGATGCCCCTTGTTCTCGGTACTGGGGACTTCTTTCTTCGGCACTCGATAAACCTTTGATGGTACCAGTGGTTAGATCCAACTCACTGGTGGTCACCGAAGTTGCCATGGAAGAAATTGCCTTCAAGGGAGTCTTACTTATGAAACAACTGTCCAACTGAGGATCTGTTGATCCACCAGTTGTAGTTGCTGCTCCACTTGAACTACTGACAGGAGTTACTTGTAACTCCTGCAGTGTAACCTCCTCAACTGTTGCTGGGATAGCAGAGGTATAAGCATCAGACCCAGTCACTTGTGGGGGTATACTCTCAGTGATAGGTGATAGAGAGGAACTGGTTTGTGCCTGTGCAATAGCAGCTGCATGCAACAGAGGTAGCATGGATTGTGGCATTATTATTGGTGAGGGGATGGGGGTTGAAAGAGACATGTCCTTGGGATCAGGACTGAGGAAGATGGATCCGAGTGGATTCAGAGCTTCATATTGTGGTGTCCCTGTGCTTACAACCTGATCCTTTTGTGAGGATGCAGGAGGAGTTTTAGGCATGGGTTGAGATCTTTCTTCCAACTGCCGTGAGGAAGTAGCAGCAGTGGTTTGTGGTGACTTTTGTGTTGTCACAGGCATTTCCTCTGGGATCTCATCTTCCAGAGTTGCCTTTGTTTTGGGTTTGGTGGGTTTTCTGGATGTTTTCTTTTTGGTCTTTTTAGTGGTGGCAGGTGTGGGTTTCAAAGCGGTGGGAGTGCTGCTATGATCACCTGGAGCAGTGGGCTCAGCAGCTGATACCTGAGGAGCAGTTGTAACCGCTAAAATCTGCTCAGGTACCCCTGCTTTTGTTTTTATTGGTGCCATCATCCTTGAAAATGTTTCTTTTGTTAAGCTTTTTATTTGACAATGAACACCTTGTTTTAGCAAATTTAAATTTTCCTTTGCAAATTTTTGTTCAAAATAGTAACTCAAAAATCTTGGAAAAAGTAAAAATGCTTTACTTTCAACGTTTTTCACCATGTCATTGAAAATCTCCTGGGAGTAGTTGTAGTCCTTATTATTCAAAATAGCGTAACCCAGGCTTTGAATTTTCAATGGTATTTCGTTAAAAGATGTTGTTTTATTTGAAGCACACATCAAGAGTGTGTGAAATAAAAACCTGGGTGCAGATGGAAAATAACCCTTTTGTAGGGTATCTACCTTTGATTCTTCTGCATAACCCCTTTTCAGAAAATCAGCTTTTAACTCGTTTTTGTCAAAAGAGGTTTTACCGTTCTGATCATCGAGTATGAAGACTTCTGATATCGATTGTGGTGTGATTTTGATTGCTTTTCCCTGTATCGAGGAGTTAATGGCAATGCCTTTATCGTCTTGTTTTTCAAGCGTCACCTTTTTCCAAAACTCTCTCTGGGTTTGCAGATATATGGGAGCATTTACCGTAAACAAAGTTTTGTACTTTGATCCAGTTATTGCATCAATGATGGAGTCGAAGGTGTGGTTGTCTTTGGGTTTTGCGAGTAAACCCAAATAATTGTGAGATTGTTTGAATGGTATTTCGATGGGTTCTTCGGCCGTTTGAGCGACCTCTTTGGAAGGTGATGGTGATTTAGGTTTTGATTTTGATTTTGTCATTTTTGCGGAGAAGAACGAAGGAGGATTTTGGAGATTTTGAGAAGAAGGGTTGGAAACTGCTATGAGAAGAGAATTTTTGAAATTCAATTCGACAGTGTAAAACCCTGTTTGGGGTTTAGGGCAGGGTTTTATTTAAAAATGATCGCTGATGTGGCAGCGGTTATTAAGATCTGAGGGCTAAAAACTGACCACGTGTCAAACACTGATGAAACGGATGAAGTATGGAGAACAGTTGTTTTCAGAGCCACTGACGTATCAAGCATCAGTGGTTACAACGGTAAAAATTATGGGCAGTGGATGATTTTAACTATCAGTAGATAGCATATCAGTGGATAAGACACTGATTTTGAGCATCAGTGCTTTTCAAGAAAATGAAGGATCAGTGGTTAACTTTCAGCAGTGGACAGTGTTTAGAGATCAGACGTTAGAACAAAACAGTGGTTAGGGTAAATGGTATAATTCTGAAGAACAGGTGTTTCAGCAACAGTTTTGAGAATTTTCATTCAAGGTTTTGCCACATGTCAATTTTGAAAGACAGTGGTTTAGTACCCCAGATGATGAAAACCTTTTACTAGGGCAAACCGTTTTAGTTTAATATTCAATTAAAACATAAGCACCCTAGTAATTCAAGCACAGTTTATAATCAATTTATGATGGAAATTTAGGAGCAAGCCTGAGTATGACATGATCATGACATATGTACCATTTCCCTTTGACCCATTTATGAGGACACAGATACCACCAAAAAATAAGGTATTACATCCTGACAGGAGCTGAACCTATTGCCAACAAAAACAAGCAAGAGTTCCAAATATATTATTTAAAAAAAATATGAATAATATATCCTGGTTATTTGAGAAAATCCTTTGGAGAAAAAATGATTAAAGGACTTTCTGAGAACAGTATCAAAAAGGATCTGGTATGTTTTCAATAGAAAGCATAATCATATCATTCTCAAGTTTTATGAAAAATGGTCAGTGGTTTGACATCAGTGGTAGAATTTTTGACAACATTTTGACCACTGTTTGGTACCATTTTCTTTGTCAGTTGATTGCAAACATGAGGACACATGGATATATTTTTTTTTTAAACATTTGTCTAGTCCTTTTTGGAGTTCATTTACTGGAATCAAAACCTTTTCCTGAACAGATGAATGCACATAGTTGCTTAACGACCATTATTACCCTAAACTTTGACTCATAAGTGTTTTATGTTTATACTCTTTTCTTTGGACTTCAAAAGTTTTGAGATAAACACACTTCTGAGTTTTTTGTGAATATTAGTCCAAAATCATTCTACAGTAATGTTTTGAGAGACTTGATCATGTTTTCACAAGTTTTTCATCCAATCTCACATTACATATGATGCGGACTATGTTGACCCTTGTTTTCTTAATGTATTTGAACATAGTTGATTTTGTCCTTTTAGGAACTCAACCTGTTTTCAACACATAAGGTCTAAATAACTAAAGTTTTAATTTCCCTCTATTAGTGTCAACAAAACAACAATGCTTTTATGAACATAGGTTTTGTTAATCTGAGGTTTGAACTTTAGTATTTAATGAAAACATCACAAATATCAAAACAACAGTTGAAATCAATATTGAAAAATATAAAACAATCCCATAATTTGACAAATATGTTCACAGATCTGAAAGCTATGGGTGACTTTTGCATGATATCACCTGTTGTGTGAAATTTGTGTGTTATATGACATCTTGGTTGATTTACAGAAATTTTGAATAACCATTTTGAACATGATTTAATCGATACTCTGTTTTTCAACAAAATACAACCAACCTTAGTATCAATGAATTTTGAGCCGAACTGTTATGTCAAATTGATTGTTAGATCGAATTTGACTGTCCGAGCTCTGATACCAATTGTTAGGATCTGAGGCTCTCATGATAGTGTTTGTTTGATTAAAATGAACGATCAATGAATATGAAAACATGTTAGGTGCAGCGGAAATGAAAACAAACTTTGTAAACACAATCAAAGGAGAAAATAGTTTGATAAACAATTGCTTCACATAGAGTCAAAAGATTACAAAACAAAGCAAAGGATTACAGTCATGCTTACAAACTATACTCCCCCTCAGCCAGATGCCCCAAGGTTGGTTGCACACAAGATGAAAGGATTAGACATGAGGAGAAGAACCCGCTCAGTCAATCAAATGTAACAGTACAGGGTACTGTTACATTTATAGGCAAACCAAACCACTGAGGAATCTCAGCTGACGTCACCATGAAAGCGACGTCTAACAGCCTAACAACCTGTATGACACTGTCCTTATACAAACTACTGATGTCTAACAACTGATTGTAAATAAAATACTAAACATGAGGAAACAACTGCTTCACGTTCCACTGTTGTAGCCTAAGCACTGATGCTTAATACCAACATCAGTGCTTTCTTCAAAGGTGATCAGTCCTTGAATGAGCAGTGTTTGTATCTTCAGCAGCACTTAAGAGACAACAGTAGATAGAGCGACAGAGTTTGTCTTCAGCAGTCTTTAGGATTACATCAGCGTTTGGATCATCAGTTGTTCTTTTGAGCAGTACTTAAGGTTCATCAGCTGATAGATATCCACTGTCAAGGGGGAAGCAAGTGTAAACTACTGCTTATTGTGAATCCTCTGTTGTGACCTGGTTTTGGCTTTACATTATTTGTTCCTCTGGTAGGGTTCAATCCCAACAATCTCCCCCTGGAACAGATAATGCCAAAACCTGTCATTATTCAGGACCTTTATTACTCATCAAGAGTGCCTTAGCTTGATCTTTGAATTTAGCTTCAAATTCCTTTGCACTCTGGTCATCTTCATCCCTGCACAGTGTAAGCTCAAGGAGATCCTGCAAATCTTGAACACTAAGGCCTAGTGCTTCTTTCCTTGATATATGCTTCACATCGCCATTGGCTCTGACCAAGGTCAATACGTGAGTCTTTTGATCAGACATCCACTTTAGTATTTTTAAGCCAAGTGGGTTTCTTGGGAGAGAATTATTTGATGATGAGTTGAGGAATAATGGCCTTGAAAACAACTGCAGACTTTCAGACATTCTTTTGAAAGCTTCTTCAAAGACTTTGTCAGCTGCAGCTATATCTTCTGCAGTTTCTTGTTCAATAAGTTCTTGTCTTACAGCTTCTGTCTTGTCTTTAGCAGTGTTTGGAGACGCAGGTTTGTTTAATTCCTTAAAAAGGCTTTGAAGCTTTGTTGAAGTTTCTTCTTTTAGACCCATGTTCGTGATGGTATCTTTGAAGTACTCTGCTTCCTTTTCCATTACCTCTTCTTCAGTCAGCTGTTCTCCATCTTCTTGATTTGTTACAAAGGTAGATCGGAACAGTGTGTCGAGGTTTCCCATCTTCTGTTCAAGCGACATCATTTGTTCTTGCTTCTTAGAAGTGCCTGAAACAGTTATCTTTCTTTTCTTTAGCCTTTCATAGGCTTCATCAGTCTGCTGTTTAGACCATTTTGATATGGCTTCAGCAGTATCCATTTTCGCATCCACCAGCTCCCTTTTCTTTCTTTTATATTCAGCAGTTAAGTCAGCAATGAGCTTTTCATATTTTCTCCAGTTAGGAGCATTCTTCTTCTTCGTAGGATCATTCTTAATCTTTTTAATCCTTTCTGCCTCACGCTTAAGAGCTACTACTGGCCATTCTCTGAACTGTTGTTCGTCAGCAGGATAGAATTTCTCTTTCATGATGTAGGCTAGATATTGTTTTCTTAACTCTTTCTTTTGATCAGCCTTTTCTTTGTTTAGGTCTTGTGCAAACCCTTCTATCTGCTTTACTTTTGTGAAGTAGAACTCCAGTCTTTTAGCAATGCCATCTTCGCTTAACTTTTCTTTTTCACTATCAACCTTGGATTTTACTTTGGCCTGCTTTGCCTTGAGTTTGAGGTAATCATCCATATCCTCTGGTGGCATGTAGCCTATAAGTGAGGAGAATCTCCTTTTTGAAGGATCTTCTTCTGTATAGAATTGCCTCATCTCATTTTTGATAGCTTCAAGTTCCAGTGGATGTTGTGCAGCATTAGGATCATATGTACCCTCATCAGCAGGTATTGGTTTTCTTATTCTGTTGAAAAGCCTTGGCTGTGAAGTAGAAGAGGTGAAAGCAGTGGTGGATGACTTACTAACAGATGTTGAAACAACTGGTGTCTCAATATCTGCTGTCATTACAACTGCTGATATGTCAGCAGTTGTCTTCTGCTTTTGAGCAGGGGATGGAAGTGGTGAGGTAGTTTTAGATGGTGGTGATGGTGGTGGTGAATCATAAGGAATGAAAATCCTTCTCCTTTTTGGCTGAGGAGGGGCTGTTGGTGAAGTAGTGGTTTGAATGGTGGAGAGTGACTGACTAACAGCTGTTGAAACAACTGGTGTTTCAACCGCTGTTGTCATTACAACAGATGTTGTAACATCTGTTGTCTTCTGTTTTATGACAGGAGGCAGTGGTGGTGGTGTAATTGTAGATGATGATGGTGGAGCAGTAGTTGTAGTGGTGAGTGGTAGAGTGGTGTGTGTTGAAGGTGTGTGTGATGATGAGATGGCAGCTGTTTGGCTATTGACAGCAGTTTTTGTAACTACTGCTGTATCAGCTGTTTGACTAACAGGTTTTGAGACCTGCTTTTCTTTTTCTTTTTCAGGCTCAATATGGAGGCCATGCTCTATTCCCTTCGTATTCAATTTTCTCAACATCTTGATATTCTCCCCCTTTTTGGCATTATCTGAAGGGGGGTTATCAAGGAATGATATGGAAGAAGGAGCTTTGCCAGAGACACTTTGAATGCTTGCCTTTATGGCCTTGATATCTGCTTGAGTGTCCTTGAACCTTGATTCAACCATGTTGGTCAGCATTTGTACTTGAATAGCATGCTTTTTGTCAGCCATAAGTTGCTGTGCTTCAAGCATTGGTTGAAAAATATTCCATAGCTCATTTGCAGCAGGTGCTTGTTGTGGAGCAGATGCTTGAGCAGGAACAGCAGAGGATTGTGCTTTCTGAGCTTTTAAAATCTCTTGCACCATCTCCTTTATTTCAGAAACTGATTCTTCAAGTTTTTCCACTCTGCCCGTCAATTCCTGATATCTTGAATCATCACCCATTTTACTGGGATCATCTGAATCCCCACCTGTGGTGGTTATATCAATGTGTGACTTAGGAACAGAGTCCCAAAAATCACCCATTGATGCCCCTTGTTCTCGGTACTGGGGACTTCTTTCTTCGGCACTCGATAAACCTTTGATGGTACCAGTGGTTAGATCCAACTCACTGGTGGTCACCGAAGTTGCCATGGAAGAAATTGCCTTCAAGGGAGTCTTACTTATGAAACAACTGTCCAACTGAGGATCTGTTGATCCACCAGTTGTAGTTGCTGCTCCACTTGAACTACTGACAGGAGTTACTTGTAACTCCTGCAGTGTAACCTCCTCAACTGTTGCTGGGATAGCAGAGGTATAAGCATCAGACCCAGTCACTTGTGGGGGTATACTCTCAGTGATAGGTGATAGAGAGGAACTGGTTTGTGCCTGTGCAATAGCAGCTGCATGCAACAGAGGTAGCATGGATTGTGGCATTATTATTGGTGAGGGGATGGGGGTTGAAAGAGACATGTCCTTGGGATCAGGACTGAGGAAGATGGATCCGAGTGGATTCAGAGCTTCATATTGTGGTGTCCCTGTGCTTACAACCTGATCCTTTTGTGAGGATGCAGGAGGAGTTTTAGGCATGGGTTGAGATCTTTCTTCCAACTGCCGTGAGGAAGTAGCAGCAGTGGTTTGTGGTGACTTTTGTGTTGTCACAGGCATTTCCTCTGGGATCTCATCTTCCAGAGTTGCCTTTGTTTTGGGTTTGGTGGGTTTTCTGGATGTTTTCTTTTTGGTCTTTTTAGTGGTGGCAGGTGTGGGTTTCAAAGCAGTGGGAGTGCTGCTATGATCACTTGGAGCAGTGGGCTCAGCAGCTGATACCTGAGGAGCAGTTGTAACCGCTAAAATCTGCTCAGGTACCCCTGCTTTTGTTTTTATTGGTGCCATCATCCTTGAAAATGTTTCTTTTGTTAAGCTTTTTATTTGACAATGAACACCTTGTTTTAGCAAATTTAAATTTTCCTTTGCAAATTTTTGTTCAAAATAGTAACTCAAAAATCTTGGAAAAAGTAAAAATGCTTTACTTTCAACGTTTTTCACCATGTCATTGAAAATCTCCTGGGAGTAGTTGTAGTCCTTATTATTCAAAATAGCGTAACCCAGGCTTTGAATTTTCAATGGTATTTCGTTAAAAGATGTTGTTTTATTTGAAGCACACATCAAGAGTGTGTGAAATAAAAACCTGGGTGCAGATGGAAAATAACCCTTTTGTAGGGTATCTACCTTTGATTCTTCTGCATAACCCCTTTTCAGAAAATCAGCTTTTAACTCGTTTTTGTCAAAAGAGGTTTTACCGTTCTGATCATCGAGTATGAAGACTTCTGATATCGATTGTGGTGTGATTTTGATTGCTTTTCCCTGTATCGAGGAGTTAATGGCAATGCCTTTATCGTCTTGTTTTTCAAGCGTCACCTTTTTCCAAAACTCTCTCTGGGTTTGCAGATATATGGGAGCATTTACCGTAAACAAAGTTTTGTACTTTGATCCAGTTATTGCATCAATGATGGAGTCGAAGGTGTGGTTGTCTTTGGGTTTTGCGAGTAAACCCAAATAATTGTGAGATTGTTTGAATGGTATTTCGATGGGTTCTTCGGCCGTTTGAGCGACCTCTTTGGAAGGTGATGGTGATTTAGGTTTTGATTTTGATTTTGTCATTTTTGCGGAGAAGAACGAAGGAGGATTTTGGAGATTTTGAGAAGAAGGGTTGGAAACTGCTATGAGAAGAGAATTTTTGAAATTCAATTCGACAGTGTAAAACCCTGTTTGGGGTTTAGGGCAGGGTTTTATTTAAAAATGATCGCTGATGTGGCAGCGGTTATTAAGATCTGAGGGCTAAAAACTGACCACGTGTCAAACACTGATGAAACGGATGAAGTATGGAGAACAGTTGTTTTCAGAGCCACTGACGTATCAAGCATCAGTGGTTACAACGGTAAAAATTATGGGCAGTGGATGATTTTAACTATCAGTAGATAGCATATCAGTGGATAAGACATTGATTTTGAGCATCAGTGCTTTTCAAGAAAATGAAGGATCAGTGGTTAACTTTCAGCAGTGGACAGTGTTTAGAGATCAGACGTTAGAACAAAACAGTGGTTAGGGTAAATGGTATAATTCTGAAGAACAGGTGTTTCAGCAACAGTTTTGAGAATTTTCATTCAAGGTTTTGCCACATGTCAATTTTGAAAGACAGTGGTTTAGTACCCCAGATGATGAAAACCTTTTACTAGGGCAAACCGTTTTAGTTTAATATTCAATTAAAACATAAGCACCCTAGTAATTCAAGCACAGTTTATAATCAATTTATGATGGAAATTTAGGAGCAAGCCTGAGTATGACATGATCATGACATATGTACCATTTCCTTTTGACCCATTTATGAGGACACAGATACCACCAAAAAATAAGGTATTACATCCTGACAGGAGCTGAACCTATTGCCAACAAAAACAAGCAAGAGTTCCAAATATATTATTTAAAAAAAATATGAATAATATATCCTGGTTATTTGAGAAAATCCTTTGAAGAAAAAATGATTAAAGGACTTTCTGAGAACAGTATCAAAAAGGATCTGGTATGTTTTCAATAGAAAGCATAATCATATCATTCTCAAGTTTTATGAAAAATGGTCAGTGGTTTGACATCAGTGGTAGAATTTTTGACAACATTTTGACCACTGTTTGGTACCATTTTCTTTGTCAGTTGATTGCAAACATGAGGACACATGGATATATTTTTTTTTAAAACATTTGTCTAGTCCTTTTTGGAGTTCATTTACTGGAATCAAAACCTTTTCCTGAACAGATGAATGCACATAGTTGCTTAACGACCATTATTACCCTAAACTTTGACTCATAAGTGTTTTATGTTTATACTCTTTTCTTTGGACTTCAAAAGTTTTGAGATAAACACACTTCTGAGTTTTTTGTGAATATTAGTCCAAAATCATTCTACAGTAATGTTTTGAGAGACTTGATCATGTTTTCACAAGTTTTTCATCCAATCTCACATTACATATGATGCGGACTATGTTGACCCTTGTTTTCTTAATGTATTTGAACATAGTTGATTTTGTCCTTTTAGGAACTCAACCTGTTTTCAACACATAAGGTCTAAATAACTAAAGTTTTAATTTCCCTCTATTAGTGTCAACAAAACAACAATGCTTTTATGAACATAGGTTTTGTTAATCTGAGGTTTGAACTTTAGTATTTAATGAAAACATCACAAATATCAAAACAACAGTTGAAATCAATATTGAAAAATATAAAACAATCCCATAATTTGACAAATATGTTCACAGATCTGAAAGCTATGGGTGACTTTTGCATGATATCACCTGTTGTGTGAAATTTGTGTGTTATATGACATCTTGGTTGATTTACAGAAATTTTGAATAACCATTTTGAACATGATTTAATCGATACTCTGTTTTTCAACAAAATACAACCAACCTTAGTATCAATGAATTTTGAGCCGAACTGTTTTGTCAAATTGATTGTTAGATCGAATTTGACTGTCCGAGCTCTGATACCAATTGTTAGGATCTGAGGCTCTCATGATAGTGTTTGTTTGATTAAAATGAACGATCAATGAATATGAAAACATGTTAGGTGCAGCGGAAATGAAAACAAACTTTGTAAACACAATCAAAGGAGAAAATAGTTTGATAAACAATTGCTTCACATAGAGTCAAAAGATTACAAAACAAAGCAAAGGATTACAGTCATGCTTACAAACTATACTCCCCCTCAGCCAGATGCCCCAAGGTTGGTTGCACACAAGATGAAAGGATTAGACATGAGGAAAAGAACCCGCTCATTCAATCAAATGTAACAGTACAGGGTACTGTTACATTTATAGGCAAACCAAACCACTGAGGAATCTCAGCTGACGTCACCATGAAAGCGACGTCTAACAGCCTAACAACCTGTATGACACTGTCCTTATACAAACTACTGATGTCTAACAACTGATTGTAAATAAAATACTAAACATGAGGAAACAACTGCTTCACGTTCCACTGTTGTAGCCTAAGCACTGATGCTTAATACCAACATCAGTGCTTTCTTCAAAGGTGATCAGTCCTTGAATGAGCAGTGTTTGTATCTTCAGCAACACTTAAGAGACAGCAGTAGATATAGCGACAGAGTTTGTCTTCAGCAGTCTTTAGGATTACATCAGCGTTTGGATCATCAGTTGTTCTTTTGAGCAGTACTTAAGGTTCATCAGCTGATAGATATCCACTGTCAAGGGGAAAGCAAGTGTAAACTACTGCTTATTGTGAATCCTCTGTTGTGACCTGGTTTTGGCTTTACATTATCTGTTCCTCTGGTAGGGTTAAATCCCAACAAGCCTTTAGAATTCTTAAGCAAAGGTTAACCAATGCACCCATACTAGCGTTACCAGAAGGAACTGAAGATTTTGTAGTCAATTGTGACGCTTCTAAGTTAGGTTATGAATGTGTGTTGATGCAACGTCAAAAGGTTATAGCTTATGCATCTAGACAACTTAAGAATCATGAAGAGAACTATTCAACCCATGATTTGGAATTAGGAGCAATAATTTTTGCCCTGAAAATTTGGAGACATTACCTTTACGGTAGTAAGTTTACCATTTTCACAGATCATAAGAGGTTAAGGCATGTCTTCGGACAAAAGGAGTTGAATATGAGACAAAGACGCTGGATGGAGATTCTTAGTGATTATGATTGTAATATCCAGTTTCATGCAGGAAAAGCAAATGTAGTCGCTGATGCTTTAAGTCGAAAGTATCATGAAAAGCCAAAAAGAGTACATTCTCTTAAATTAAATCTACAAGTAGATTTAAATGATCAGATTAGAAAAGCACAAGAATCAGTAATCAAGGATGATACTGAAAGGTTGAAAGGAATGATTAAGGAATTAGAACAAGGAACAGATGGAATTTGGAGATTCCATAAGAAAAGAATATGGGTACCTAAATTAGGAAGCCTACGTCACCGTATATTAGAAGAAGCCCATAAGTCTAAATATACGATGCATCCCGGAAGTGATAAGATGTATAAGGACTTAAGAAAGAATTTCTGGTGGATAGGGATGAAAAAGGATATAGCAGCTTATGTTTCTAAGTGTTTAACTTGTTCACAAGTTAAAGCTGAATATCAGAAACCCTCAGGTTTATTGCAGCAATTAGAAATGCCAGTGTGGAAATGGGAATTGATAACAATGGATTTTGTTACCAAATTACCCAAAACAAGGAAAGGTAATGATACAATCTGGGTGATTGTAGACAGGCTAACTAAGTCAGCTCATTTCCTACCAATGAAGGAAACTTTCAGTATGGAACGATTAGCTAAGTTATATGTAAATGAAATAGTTTCATTACATGGAATTTCTTTATCAATTGTGTCTGATAGGGATAGCCGTTTTACCTCTCATTTTTGGACAAGTTTCCAAAGAGCAATGGGAACCAAGTTGAATCTAAGCACAACTTATCATCCTCAAATGGACAGACAAAGCGAAAGGACAATTCAGACAATGGAAGACATGCTTAGAGCTTGTGTAATTGATTTCGGAGGTAATTGGGACGATCACTTACCATTAATTGAATTTTCTTACAATAACAGTTATCACACAAGTATCAATGCTGCACCATTCGAAGCACTTTATGGACGAAAGTGCCGAACCCTAGTCTGTTGGGCAGAAATTGGGGAAAAGCAACTATCTGGACCTGAAATAGTGCAAGAAACAACCGACAAGATCATTCAAGTCAATGAACGACTGAAAGTAGCACGTGATCGACAGAAGAGTTACGCTGATAATTGGCGAAAGCCGTTGGAGTTTCAGGTAGGTGACAAAGTATTATTGAAGGTCTCTCCTTGGAAAGGAGTAGTAAGATTCATCAAAAGGGGAAAGCTAAGCCCCATGTATGTTGGACCTTTTGAGATTATTAGAAGAATAGGACCTGTAGCCTATCAACTACAACTGCCAGAGGAAATGGCAGGAATACATGATGTATTTCATGTATCTAATCTCAAGAAATGCTTAGCTGATGAATCACTGGTAATACCTCTTAAGGATATAGAGGTAAATGGGCAGTTAAAATTTGTAGAGAGGCCTCTACAGATTAAAGACATGAAAGTTAAGAATCTCAAGCACAAGAGATTAGTTCTGGTCAAAGTGAAGTGGGACTCCAAAAGAGGACCAGAGTATACATGGGAGCTTGAATCAGAAATGCAAAGGAAATACCCGCATTTATTCCAGTAGATCTCGAGGACGAGCTCTAAAACAAGGTGGGGAGGATATAACAACCCTCAAATAATTTTTGACACCCGAAAAATATTTAAAGTGCCCCAATATGTCTTAAAATACTCCCCATATGCGAAAACGGGCCCCAAATACCTTTACTATTATTAAAATTAAATAAAAACAAGAAAAATGAGTCTCTGGCGGGCTGCGTAAGACCACCTTAGGGTCTACGCGGGGCGCGACAGCTACGAGATCAGGCGACACCCTGAGCTGCCACGTGTCGTCATCGTGTCGAAGCTATGGTGCTGACCAGTCATAGCTAGGGCCTACTTACTCTACTACGAGGTGGTCAACCCGATAGATCTATCAATAATTCCACACATACATTATTAATGATTAAGTTGGCTAAAAGAAATTGCGCCAAGTGCCACGTAATTGGGTCACCTAAATGCCAGCCTCAATGAACAATATATATATATCCTACTAAAAAGTAAATTTAATATATGGTGTTATTCAAACACCGTCATGCTCTACGTTTCCTCGAAACATCTTTATATCAATTAAATTCCCGTTTTCCTCGAAATCAAATTTTTTTTCATATGCATTTCCAAATCCATGTTTTCCATTCAAACATATCATATCATTTAAAAACACATTTTCCATGAAAATATACTTTTAGATTATTAAAAGGCATATTTTATACTAAAACACATAATTATCCCTTTTAAGGCGTGTTATTCCCTCAAAACAGTATATAAAACAGTAAAAAGAGGGGTTAGTGACACTCACCTTTTGGTGCGTTTTTATATTAGCGCAATCCCTCAAATTGGTCTACACATCCCAAATTAAGTAGGAACGATTTAATAACCAATGATTCTACAAATACCTAAGTTTCTCCAATACTTAGAATTTTCACAAAACTTTGAGATTTTCTCGAAAAGTCTTTAATTTGATTATGTTGGCATATATATGTATATATATATATATATCTGTGTGTGTGTGTGTGTTCACACACACACACACACACACACACACACACACACACACTAGTCGGCTACACGCGCGATGCGGCGGCGGTAGCGATTTACAATAGGATACTCGTTTACCGTTAGTTTATCAGTCGTCTCGTGATATATTGTATAGTACTTAAGTTAGTTATCTTATTCGTGATATGTTGGCACTCGTTTTTCTGTTAGTTTATCAATTCTTTGTTGATATACTTTTGTTAATTTTTTAGCTGTTAGTTTATCAATCTTTCCATCAAATCAATCATAAGTACATAATGCTTTAACCATAATTCGTTAATCGATACAAATACGAAATGCAATATGCTGAACATTATAAATTTGCTAACAACATTACAACGATAAACATTAACCGATAAAAAATAAACATTATAAATTTACTAACAATAATTACAACGATTTGTTTCTTTGTTAATCTCATGATAATGCTTTTTTGTAAATTTTTCTTTGCTTTGTAGGGGAAGATGGGTGCTTGTATGACCTATGGAGAGAAGCACCCATCTTCTCCCTACAAAGCAAAGAAAACATATCAAAAAGCATAATTGTGAGAGTAAGAAACAAAGAAACTGTTTTTTTTACCATCTTTGTCTTGGACGGATATAACTATTTTTGGTTTTTCTACAACGAGTTTTGAAGGCTTCTCAGTAGGACTTCAACAATCAGAATTCGTTGAGGTTATAAATCATAACGAATTCGGATTGTTAAAATCCTACTGAGAAGATTTCAAAACCCGTTGTAGAAAGACCAAAAATAGTTATCTCAATCAAATATGGTAAAATCAACATCTTCGATATGATAAAACTAGAATGCATCTTTAGCCAGGAAATCAACAACTTCATAAATTTTGGTTCTTCAACAACATTATATACATATCCATCCACTTCATAACGGCCAACACTATAAATGAAAAACAAAATTATTTATTTCCATTCAAATTAATACTATTATGTTAACAACACACACCTTCCAAATATTAGGTTGTTAACCTTTGTGGGAGGGGGAACCAATGCTAAGATTACTCCATTTTTCTTCAGATTCAACCGTATTCTATAGCCAAACATTATTAAATCAGTAAGATATTCCCATTGGTCAACTGGTAAATCGAATATTTTCTTGAAATTAACATCAAGCAAAAGAAAGGGCCACAAAAATTTACCTTCCAATTGGATATACATCAAGAGAGTTGCCAAGAAACTTGGTCTTCACTTTTGAAGTTATATCATAAATAAAATGATCATTTTCAGCATGTGCAACACTTATTGGGGGATGATGGCTAACCTAGTGTACACATAAGAAAATAGTCGATTTAATAAATTATACCAATATATAAATAAAACTCTTTAACAAGTGAAAGTTAAAGTGAAAGTGTGTGATATCTGAAACTATGTACATTTGAGCATGTAAGGACTTTAAAAGTCACCTCTGTCTCTTGATGATTCAACTTCAAGCTTTAACACACGTATTTGTTCAAATCAACAACCCATCTCTACAACAAAAGATATATATACACACACACACACACATCAGAATCATTATATTTATAATTATACAAAATATCTACAAAATCATAACCTACCGTACATGATTAGCCGGGAAAGCACATAAAAAAACATTTATACACTTAACTATATCAGCATGGTCCTTTTTGTTTTTCGTAAGTCGGTGCCAACATTTTAGTTAGGTTATAAGGCTCAGATGGAGTCATCAACATGGCTGCAATGAATGCCACACCAATGCGAGATCCTCACCCGAAGTTGCACTGCGATAATAAAGTCAAAAGGTCAACAGAATCAGCTCCTTTAGAGTTTATATTCTAGTGTTTATTAGTTTAATGCACAGTAATTGTGACAACTGGCAAATAACTGGTAATTCCGTACAATCTAATCACTATTTATATTTCTTAATCTCATGCATTTAGCGTAATTTAATTACGTAACAGTGTCGTTAATTGAATAACAAGGTTAGGACAAGGAAACAAAGCTAAAACATATGTTGGTTTTTGTCGTATGGCGAAACCAAGCTAACAATGTCCTAAAGATGTTGGTAGAAAGTGCTGCGTGCACTATTCACGGTTACACTATTCATGCCAGCAAACCGTGAAACTAGACCAAAACACAGAAAAACGACACTCGGATAACATAACTGAGTCCATTTATATGAGAAAACATTATGGTGAAAGCACCTCTTGCCAAGAAACAAGACTTTCCGGTATAACGCCCTAATTTTCAAAATGTCCATTTCGGCTTAAAATATGGTATTTCTAATGCGTCCGAACCTAAAACAAAGCATTTCCGGGACTTTGGAATAATGTCAATCTATGAAAAACATACTAAAACCATAAGATAATACCAACGGATGATTCATAATCACAAGTTTCCGGCGTTACGTCGCTATGCACTAAACTGATCCGTTAGCGACTTGACGAACTAGTAAGCAATATTTTTGGTCACGAAACAAGCAAACGAAGAATCTAGCGAACTAGTTAAGCTAAATTTGGGACTCGGAATCATTTCATACAACTTCCGAATGCAAGAAAACAACTTGCGGAATTTCTTGTCGGTACGACACAAAAGTACCGTAAACGAGCCGACGACGAAACGAAAAACATTCTAGGTATCAAAATGCAATTTCTACTAGTTTGGTAAACTAGTTAATAATAATTTTGGTTCCGAAACACTAATCACCCCCTTAACGACGTAAGTAAACCCTAATCACCCTACACCATTTAATTACCTAAAAATCTAAACTAGTTAACACTTTTTATAAAAAAATTTCATATTACCCCCCCCTCTCTCTATGGACGGTTCAAGTGGGTCCCACACCCACTTGAAACTTGTTGAAAATTGTCGCAAGACCTTAACTTGGAGGTATGGAGGTTGATGGAAGTTGTTGTTGAAAACCTTCTTTACACACCATACTTTCACCATTTCTTATCCATCATTTTCTCCACAAGTTCAAGCCAAGAAACCCCTTCTTTCCCTCCTTCTTGATTTCGGCTCCAAGAACACACACTAGAACCACTTTCAAACTTCCATAAACACTACATTTTACACTAAAGTTATCCATTTCAAGATCATCTCAACATGGATTATACATGAAGAATCACTAGGAGCTTTCTTGGAGCTTAATTGTCTTCTTGTTTTCTTATTTTGGCTTGTGCACTTTGTGAGTCTTCTAATCACCATATTTATGATTCTTATTACTAGTAGATTACCAAAGTACAAGTTGATTATCTTGAGATTAAAGATTAACATAATCAAAAACCCTAAACACAAAGATAATAAACACTAAATATGAAGATGTTATGTGTTGATTTATGTTGTTTAGTGTTATAATATTCATGTGATCTTGTTAATTATGTTATCTTTGTCTAGATTAGTAGTTTAAAGTATATGCTTATGATGATCAAATTAATAGATTCATGTAGTATTTAATATTTGTGTTCATCTTGCCATGATGAACATAAATATGTGATTTAAACATGATTATGTTTAAATCAAGAATGATCATCTACTTCAAATATTATGAGCATTTGTATGTGAAGTTGATTAAGTAAATTTTGGGAAGATTAGACCAAGAATAATCATGTTAACAAGACTTTTGGAAGACACTAATAAACTTGATTTTTGGACATAAAGCAAGTTATAATGTTTTACTTTAAAAAGTAAAGTATAAAAAGTCTTGGAAATCTTCATAAAAATGTGGGAATTTTTATGAATGAAAAACAAGTTTAAACAAGTTCATATACATAATTAACTTGAAAAATGGTTAACTTTAAAGTGTTAAAAGATTTACCAAGGAAATGCTCATAATAAGCTTTGAAGGATAAAGTGTGAGATTATTGTTACAAAATGATATATAGTGAAACTTGGAAAATTGTGGTGATTTGAGAAAATTGATCATTGATTTAAACGCGTTTTTGTAACGTGGGAAACGTCATAGTTTAGGGGAAACTATGGCGAATTTTTCTAAAAATCTAATCGCGATTAAAGAGGGGATTAAAGGGTGATTAACAATGTTAAACGCGATTAGTGGTCATAAACGTCATTATGGAAACTTTGATGGGAATATTTAATAGTTAAATATTCAAAGAAGTTCTTATGAACTTAAACATATATTTTTACAAGAATAAAGTGAGTAAAAATATAACAAAGTATAAATATAATTTTTGGTAAAAAAAAATTATTATATCTATTCGGAAACTTGCTAAGTACTTGCAATGTGTGCTATATATATGTGTATGTATTAGATACCCATAGGGTGATCAAAATAAATCTACATACATGTTCCTACATGGTCCAAGAAATGCTAGTAAAATCGGACAATTAAATAAAATGGCCGAAATGGAAATACATAACACTTGATGACGACAAATTGGGCGTATCGACACTACGAACAGTTACTACAATGCCGAGTCTAAAAATAACATATTTTTAGACGCTAGAGCGAACACATAACTAAGTGGTCAAAAACAAGAATCTGGAAAGTCGAAAACTATAAAAATTACCAAGTATTTTTCATGTGAAAAACGAATTTACTAAGTTATATGCTTGGTGAATTTTTGGTATAAATGTCAAGAATATATTAAATGGACTCACTAGAAAAACTAGGGCTAGGCCCAATACCAAGAACACTAGGGCTGGGCCCAATAACAAGAAAACTAGGGCTAGGCCCAATAACAAGAACACTAGGGCTGGATAACAAGAAAACTAGGGCTAGGCCCAATAACAAGAAAACTAGGGCTAGGCCCAATAACAAGAAAACTAGGGCTAGGCCCAATAACAAGAAAACTAGGGCTAGGCCCAATAATAATGATGACAAGCGAAAACATAATAAAGAATTCAAGATGAACAACTTGTACGAGGTCCGAAAGACCTAGTGTCTAATAAAGTTAGTACACATGTAGGTTAATTACACGTACGGACGCTCGCTACGGTATTACATACCAGGAACGCAAATTTGTGAGTTCATGTCCCTCCTTTCACTGTTTTAAATGTTTTGTTTTCAAAAACCTCGAGGGGAAATACATGTTAAACTATTGGTATGTTAATTACGGAGTAGGAAACAGGGTCAATGTGCATAAGTAGGGAATACACACTAATAACCATTAATCATGTAGTGACCAAGGTGCAAAAGGTGTAGATCTATTGGGCTTGAGGCACGCCCCACTCCTAGTTGTTAACCGTGGAGTGCTTTTGTTGATCCCAATGCGAACTAAGTGTCTATGGGTTGGTTATTCTGCTTATGGCGCATTATGTCAGGGGGCTAGCTACCCACTGATAGATCTTAAATAGACTCCATGATTTTAAATCAGAACATACCAGGATTACAAGATAACAAGTACTAGATTTCATATGATATCAAATATTGCATGAACTCGCTCAACTTTTTGTTGACTTTTTAAAACTACATGTATTTCAGGAAACAGGTCTTGAGCCGGTGATTCACTATGGGATTCGGGAAAACAAATGACAACGATGGCCACTTTTGGGAGGGTTTGTCTTTTATATCCCAACTTCGTATGGGTATATAGGGGACAAAACCTCACTATGTGTTGTGTCAAAAACAATCTTTTGCTATATGTAAAATAACTTAGAACTATGCTTTGTCAAACGTTGGTGAACTTGGAAACTATGTTAAAAACTTGTAATCTTTTGTTGAAAACTAGATATATATGGCATCGTTGTTGGTTCATCTTGTTAATACATTTGGATGCAATGATTACCTTTCTTTCGTCACACACAATACGCTTCCGCTACTAGCAGGGTGTGACAGATTGGTATCAGAGCTCCGATTGTAGTGAACCGGGGAAAAACTTTTATTAAAGTTGGTCTACAATCACCGAAGGGCTCTCACATGAAAACCAAGTCGATAACATTACAAAAGTGTTTTCAAAAGTATGACAAAAAAAAAAAATGACAAAAAGGTTTTCATTGTGTCACTATAACATGAGGATCTATCACGCGGGCTCAATCACTAGTAACGAATATGGATCAATACATGGTTAGTCGATAAGTAATAGACTTGTAAACACTAAGACTTACATGTGAACCATGAGGACAAAATATTGCATGAGATATATAGTGATTGCATATCATGAGTAGTAATACATTTTTTTTTCCTAACAACATATATGCATATTGTACGGTTTATTTGCCAGGATCGATGTCTTCATCTTCTTCTTCGGACCTTTCAGAGGTGGATCCGATGCCAGTAGTGTCGGATGACGAGTATGAGCCCGACATCATTATCATATCGTCGGACGACGAGTCCGGGCATGATGTATCTTCAGACGATGACTACATGTTGGATGATTTCCAACCATTTGCTCTTGCAGCTTTCGAGGAGGATCCCGTCCCACCGGAGGACGACGTACTGGCGATGCCGCAGCCCCTTCATGGTATTATTATCTACGGCCACCCGGAGGGTGAGCACCTGATTGTGCATTTGGCCATACCACTAGCTGCTGTTCCGTTTGTTGATCTTGAGGACGATGATGTCGTCCCAATTATACCTGTCGAGCACCTTGACGATGAGATAGGTGACGGAGAGATCCATGATGTTGTTATACTCGAGTTACCCTCTCCAGTCGTGTCTGTTGTTGATATTTCATCTACCACGTCTAGTGTTGCTTCCTCTGTTCATACCCCTGCATCATCCCCTGATACTGTACTACCTACTCCCACGGCTGTGCCACCTACCCCTACTACTGATCCTATGCATGTGCCAGGATTTCCACACACTATACATCCCTCGCCTCACTTTCAGCCTGGACCATCCTCACAGCAGCCATTCCCCCACACTTTTTATGACCCTTATGCTGCTGGACCTTCGCATTATGCTGGATCCCCATTCCCAGTCAGACCACCCTACCCGGGTACCCCTACATCTCCACCTGGCATGCACCCTACTGATCCCTATTATACCCCGCCCATCTCTCTGCCCGTTATGGCGGACATGACTATATCTCATGAGGTCCAGATCTCTATCATTTTCCGTAGACTCGGTGAGATGCAGACTGATATGGCCGCGATCAGAGCTGCCGTTGCTCCACCCCCACCACCTGCATCACCACAGCCACCATTACCAGCATCACCCCCTCCATCACCACCACCACTACCACAGTCACCACCTCCACCATCTCCACACCAGTAGTCTGTCAGTTGTATGTTGGTCTTATGTTGGCCGTATGTATATAGTTATCTTTTGGGGAGACTACCACTTTTATGAAGACCAAGGGTTACGAAGATCAAGACTTTTGAAGACGACCAGAAGACATGAAGATGCAATGTAGTAGAAATTTTACTTTTGTATTGTAACTTGTACTGACTAGGGGTATGTATCCCTATGTCCTTTTGATCTTCATGAACAAATGTATCAAGTTGTTGCTATGTATAAAAGTATGTTTTCTGTATTTCACATTGTATTTCTTTTATGTTGTGGTTGATCTTATGGTGATGTGATGATATTTTGATTGATATTGTTATGACATGGTGGACTTATGGTTGATGTTATATTGTGGCATGGTGTTTTCTACATGTTGAGTTATACGACCAATATGATGACTTGGTGTTTATGCGTACTTGTGATTGTGTGGCTATGTCCTGTGTATGTGTGTATGCATTTATTATCTATATAAACCCGACGTGTTTATATATATATACTTGACAATATTTATTATTAAATACTTGTCTAATGGAGCTCGATATTTTATTTAGAAGACAATGCCGCCCCGTCGTGGAAGAACAAAAACGAACCCGTTGCCGACAACACAAGAAGAATTGAACGAACGCATTTCCCAAGCGATTGCTCAATACGAAGCTAACCGCCCTGAACAAAGCGGTGGAACAGGAGGTACTTCTGGAAGCAATCATCCGACTGGTAATGCTTAGTTAATCATTAATCTACGCGATACTCTCATCCATTCTAATCGTGCTCTTGATATTCACTCTTAAATTTGTGCATATGATAATTTCAGGTTGCACGTATAAGCAGTTCTTAGACTGCAAGCCTCTAAATTTTGACGGTACGGGAGGTGCCATTTCCTTCGTTCGCTGGACTGAGAAGACCGACTCAGTTATTCGAATGAGCAAGTGCCCTGCTGAACAAAGGGTTACTTATGTCACCGGACTATACATTGATGGGGCACTATCATGGTGGAACCTCCAGGTCCAAACGAAAGGCGAAACTGCTGCGTATGGCCTGACCTGGGAGGAACTAAAAGAGTTGATGAGGAAAAAGTATTGTTCAAGGTCGAAAATCCAGAAACTAGAAACAGAATTCTGGAATTTGAAAATGATTGGTGCGGATATCGCGGGTTACACGCAGCGATTTCACGATTTATCTCGTGTAGTCCCATACCTGGTGGATCCCGAATACAAGAGGATTGAGAGGTACATCTGGGGACTCGCACGCCAAATACTAAGTCTGGTTACTGCTTCTAAGCCTACGGAGATTGGCGAAGCAATCGATTTGGCTGTATCACTTACCGAGGAAGCACTACGTCAAGGAAAGTTCGATGAGGCTGGGTCAAACAAAAAGGATACTGCTGTGGAAAATTCGGGCTATAATAAAAGGAAGTTTTCTCATTTTAAGAAAGGTTCGCGGGGGAGGAACAACAAGAATAACAACAACAAAGGAGCACCCGCGAAGGAAACTAGGGATGCAAAAGCTTATGCTACCACCACCACAAACAACCCCGACAAGAAGCCTTACGCTGGAACTGCACCAAAGTGCAATACATGCCCTCTCCACCACTACGGGGAGTGTCGTAGCATCAGGTGTGACAAATGTAATAGGTTTGGGCACCGCACCGAAACATGCCGGGGTATGAATAACAAGGATCAAGGGTGTTTCAATTGTGGTGACAAAGGACACTTCAAGAGGGATTGCCCGAAAGAAATTAAAGCTCGGGGAAGATCATTTGTGATAGGAGCCAAGGACGCTCGCCAGGACCCGAATGTGGTCACCGGTACGTTCCCTATCAATAATCACTTTGCATCTATTCTTTTCGATACTGGAGCAGATTATAGTTTCATTTCTAAGGAATTTAGAGACATACTTGGGGTAGAAACGAGCAAATTGAATGTTCCATACTCGATTGAATTGGCTAACGGGGAATTAGTAGAATCGGGGGAAATCATAAAGAAATGTACCTTAGAACTGGGTGAACGAAAGTTCGACATAGATCTCTTACCAGTTCCGTTAGGTAGTTTCGATGTCGTAATTGGTATGGATTGGTTATCCAATAACCGAGCCGAAGTCATATGTCATGAGAAGATCATACGCATTCCTCTACCCGATGGAGAACATTTACTAGTACACGGGGAGAAACAAGACACGCCTTTACGAATTATTAGTTGCATGAAGGCTCAAAAATATCTAAGGAAAGGATACATCGCCTTTCTTGCTCATGTCATTAACAAGAAGGCCGAGGAGCGCAAGGTGGAAGACATCCCTGTGGTAAGGGAATATCCCGAAGTCTTCCCAGAAGACTTGCCGGGACTGCCACCACAACGACAAGTGGAATTTCATATCGATCTGGTGCCAGGAGCAGCACCGGTGGCAAAAGCTCCATATAGACTCGCGCCCTCGGAGATGCAGGAATTATCTACTCAGCTTCAGGAGTTGCTTGACAAGGGATTCATTAGACCGAGCTTCTCACCTTGGGGAGCTCCGGTGTTATTTGTCAAGAAGAAGGATGGAACCTTTCGAATGTGCATTGATTACAGAGAACTAAACAAGCTAACTATCAAAAATCGGTATCCGTTACCGAGGATTGATGACTTGTTCGATCAGTTACAAGGTTCCAGCTTCTACTCCAAGATCGATCTAAGATCCGGATACCATCAGCTGAGGGTTCAGGAGGAAAGCATTCCTAAGACAGCGTTTAGGACTCGCTATGGGCATTATGAGTTCCTTGTTATGCCTTTCGGCTTAACGAACGCTCCCGCCGTATTCATGGACTTGATGAATCGGGTATGTAAACCATACCTGGATAAGTTCGTGATCGTATTCATTGATGACATCTTAATATACTCACGAACTGAGGCGGAACACAAACAACACTTGAGGACTATTCTGGAGTTGCTTAAAAAGGAACAATTGTACGCCAAGTTCTCAAAATGCGAATTTTGGATTCGTGAAGTACAATTTCTCGGTCATGTGGTGAACGAGAACGGAATACATGTAGATCCCACTAAGATAGAAGCCATAAAGAGCTGGAACACTCCAAGGACCCCGACGGAAGTAAGACAATTTCTGGGTTTAGCGGGGTACTATCGAAGATTCATAGAGAATTTTTCTAAAATTGCTCAACCGTTAACCTCGCTCACTCAAAAGGATAGAAAGTTCGATTGGGGTGAAAAACAGGAAATGGCATTCCAAACGCTCAAAGATAATCTATGCCAAGCGCCAATCTTATCACTCCCTGACGGCACCGATGACTTCGTGGTGTACTGTGATGCATCGCGTCAAGGCTTGGGTTGCGTGTTAATGCAACGTGAAAAAGTCATCGCGTACGCGTCACGGCAGTTGAAAGTTCATGAAAAGAATTATACCACTCACGACCTAGAGTTGGGCGCAGTGGTATTCGCTTTAAAGATTTGGCGTCACTATCTCTATGGTACCAAGTGTACAATATTCACTGATCATAGAAGTCTTCAACACATATTCAATCAAAAAGAATTAAACATGCGCCAGCGGCGATGGGTAGAATTGTTGAACGACTATGACTGTGAAATCAGATACCATCCGGGGAAAGCAAACGTTGTAGCGGATGCTTTGAGTCGGAAAGAACGAGTTAGAACATTTCGAGTACGGGCTTTAGAATTGACCATCTAGACAAACTTTACAACTCGAGTGCGCGACGCACAACGGAAAGCCCTAAAACCAGGAAATATACGAGCAGAATACTTGCGAGGAGCAAGGGAACACATGGAAACAAATAAGGATGGCACTTTATATTTCGGAGGAAGAATCTGGATTCCCTATTTTGGTGGCTTACGAAACTTAGTGCTGGATGAAGCACACAAGTCCAGATATTCGATACACCCAGGATCTGATAAGATGTATCAGGATCTGAGAGAATTTTATTGGTGGCCTAAACTCAAGAAAGATATTGGGATTTACGTTAGGAATTGCCTAACTTGTGCAAAGGTCAAGGCCGAATATCAAAAGCCATCTGGGTTATTACAACAACCAGTGATTCCGGTTTGGAAATGGGAGCAGATATCAATGGATTTCGTTACAGGACTCTCACGGACCTCTCGAGGTCATAACATGATATGGGTTATCGTTGATCGATTAACCAAGTCGGCTCACTTCCTACCTATTCGTGAAAAAGACAGTACCGAGAAATTAGCCGAAATTTACCTCAACGAGATTGTGGCACGTCATGGGGTGCCTACTTCAATAATCTCGGATCGTGACGGTCGCTTTGTATCAAGAATATGGCAATCATTTCAAGAATCGCTTGGATCTCGTCTGAATCTGAGTACCGCATTCCATCCGCAAACCGATGGGCAAAGCGAGCGAACCATCCAAACGATGGAAGACATGCTTCGCGCCTGTGTGATGGACTTGGGCGGAAATTGGGATAATCATTTACCGCTGGTAGAGTTCTCATATAATAACAGTTATCACACAAGCATTAAAGCCGCCCCATTCGAAGCACTATACGGACGGAAGTGCCGATCACCGCTGTGTTGGGCGGAAGTCGGAGACAAACAACTCGTCGGCCCTGAACTAGTCCAAGATACTACTGACAAGATAGCAAAAATACGAGACCGTATCAAAGCGGCTCGTGACAGACAAAAGTGGTACGCGGACGGAAAACGTAAACCACGCTCTTTCGAGGTCGGAGACAAAGCCTTACTAAAAGTCTCACCTTGGAAAGGCGTAGCTAGATTCGGGAAGCGCGGGAAGCTAAACCCGAGATACATTGGGCCGTTTGAGATTCTAGAAAAGATCGGTACCGTCGCGTACAGGTTGAAGTTGCCAGAAGAACTCAGTAACGTACATGACACATTTCATGTGTCGAACCTCAGGAGAAGTCCGACAGTTCATACAGTTATCATTCCAGCGGATGAGATTCATGTAGACAAGACGCTTCAGTTTACCGAAGAACCCGTTGAGGTTATGGATCGGAAGGTCCACAATACAAGGAGAAGTACTATCGAACTGATCAAGGTCCGCTGGAATTCACGTCACGGACCCGAGTACACATGGGAACGTGAAGATCAGATTAAGGAAAAATATCCCCACCTGTTTAAGAAGACTCCTGCAAAGGATGGCTCAACTTAAATTTCGGGACGGAATTCTTTTTAACAGGGGGAGAATGTGACAACTGGCAAATAACTGGTAATTCCGTACAATCTAATCACTATTTATATTTCTTAATCTCATGCATTTAGCGTAATTTAATTACGTAACAGTGTCGTTAATTGAATAACAAGGTTAGGACAAGGAAACAAAGCTAAAACATATGTTGGTTTTTGTCGTATGGCGAAACCAAGCTAACAATGTCCTAAAGATGTTGGTAGAAAGTGCTGCGTGCACTATTCACGGTTACACTATTCATGCCAGCAAACCGTGAAACTAGACCAAAACACAGAAAAACGACACTCGGATAACATAACTGAGTCCATTTATATGAGAAAACATTATGGTGAAAGCACCTCTTGCCAAGAAACAAGACTTTCCAGTATAACGCCCTAATTTTCAAAATGTCCATTTCGGCTTAAAATATGGTATTTCTAATGCGTCCGAACCTAAAACAAAGCATTTCCGGGACTTTGGAATAATGTCAATCTATGAAAAACATACTAAAACCATAAGATAATACCAACGGATGATTCATAATCACAAGTTTCCGGCGTTACGTCGCTATGCACTAAACTGATCCGTTAGCGACTTGACGAACTAGTAAGCAATATTTTTGGTCACGAAACAAGCAAACGAAGAATCTAGCGAACTAGTTAAGCTAAATTTGGGACTCGGAATCATTTCATACAACTTCCGAATGCAAGAAAACAACTTGCGGAATTTCTTGTCGGTACGACACAAAAGTACCGTAAACGAGCCGACGACGAAACGAAAAACATTCTAGGTATCAAAATGCAATTTCTACTAGTTTGGTAAACTAGTTAATAATAATTTTGGTTCCGAAACACTAATCACCCCCTTAACGACGTAAGTAAACCCTAATCACCCTACACCATTTAATTACCTAAAAATCTAAACTAGTTAACACTTTTTATAAAAAAATTTCATATTACCCCCCCCCCCTCTCTCTATGGACGGTTCAAGTGGGTCCCACACCCACTTGAAACTTGTTGAAAATTGTTGCAAGACCTTAACTTGGAGGTATGGAGGTTGATGGAAGTTGTTGTTGAAAACCTTCTTTACACACCATACTTTCACCATTTCTTATCCATCATTTTCTCCACAAGTTCAAGCCAAGAAACCCCTTCTTTCCCTCCTTCTTGATTTCGGCTCCAAGAACACACACTAGAACCACCTTCAAATTTCCATAAACACTACATTTTACACTAAAGTTATCCATTTCAAGATCATCTCAACATGGATTATACATGAAGAATCACTAGGAGCTTTCTTGGAGCTTAATTGTCTTCTTGTTTTCTTATTTTGGCTTGTGCACTTTGTGAGTCTTCTAATCACCATATTTATGATTCTAATTACTAGTAGATTACCAAAGTACAAGTTGATTATCTTGAGATTAAAGATTAACATAATCAAAAACCCTAAACACAAAGATAATAAACACTAAATATGAAGATGTTATGTGTTGATTTATGTTGTTTAGTGTTATAATATTCATGTGATCTTGTTAATTATGTTATCTTTGTCTAGATTAGTAGTTTAAAGTATATGCTTATGATGATCAAATTAATAGATTCATGTAGTATTTAATATTTGTGTTCATCTTGCCATGATGAACATAAATATGTGATTTAAACATGATTATGTTTAAATCAAGAATGATCATCTACTTCAAATATTATGAGCATTTGTATGTGAAGTTGATTAAGTAAATTTTGGGAAGATTAGACCAAGAATAATCATGTTAACAAGACTTTTGGAAGACACTAATAAACTTGATTTTTGGACATAAAGCAAGTTATAATGTTTTACTTTAAAAAGTAAAGTATAAAAAGTCTTGGAAATCTTCATAAAAATGTGGTAATTTTTATGAATGAAAAACAAGTTTAAACAAGTTCATATACATAATTAACTTGAAAAATGGTTAACTTTAAAGTGTTAAAAGATTTACCAAGGAAATGCTCATAATAAGCTTTGAAGGATAAAGTGTGAGATTATTGTTACAAAATGATATATAGTGAAACTTGGAAAATTGTGGTGATTTGAGAAAATTGATCATTGATTTAAACGCGTTTTTGTAACGTGGGAAACGTCATAGTTTAGGGGAAACTATGGCGAATTTTTCTAAAAATCTAATCGCGATTAAAGAGGGGATTAAAGGGTGATTAACAATGTTAAACGCGATTAGTGGTCATAAACGTCATTATGGAAACTTTGATGGGAATATTTAATAGTTAAATATTCAAAGAAGTTCTTATGAACTTAAACATATATTTTTACAAGAATAAAGTGAGTAAAAATATAACAAAGTATAAATATAATTTTTGGTAAAAAAAAATTATTATATCTATTCGGAAACTTGCTAAGTACTTGCAATGTGTGCTATATATATGTGTATGTATTAGATACCCATAGGGTGATCAAAATAAATCTACATACATGTTCCTACATGGTCCAAGAAATGCTAGTAAAATCGGACAATTAAATAAAATGGCCGAAATGGAAATACATAACACTTGATGACGACAAATTGGGCGTATCGACACTACGAACAGTTACTACAATGCCGAGTCTAAAAATAACATATTTTTAGACGCTAGAGTGAACACATAACTAAGTGGTCAAAAACAAGAATCTGGAAAGTCGAAAACTATAAAAATTACCAAGTATTTTTCATGTGAAAAACGAATTTACTAAGTTATATGCTTGGTGAATTTTTGGTATAAATGTCAAGAATATATTAAATGGACTCACTAGAAAAACTAGGGCTAGGCCCAATACCAAGAACACTAGGGCTGGGCCCAATAACAAGAAAACTAGGGCTAGGCCCAATAACAAGAACACTAGGGCTGGATAACAAGAAAACTAGGGCTAGGCCCAATAACAAGAAAACTAGGGCTAGGCCCAATAACAAGAAAACTAGGGCTAGGCCCAATAACAAGAAAACTAGGGCTAGGCCCAATAATAATGATGACAAGCGAAAACATAATAAAGAATTCAAGATGAACAACTTGTACGAGGTCCGAAAGACCTAGTGTCTAATAAAGTTAGTACACATGTAGGTTAATTACACGTACGGACGCTCGCTACGGTATTACATACCAGGAACGCAAATTTGTGAGTTCATGTCCCTCCTTTCACTGTTTTAAATGTTTTGTTTTCAAAAACCTCGAGGGGAAATACATGTTAAACTATTGGTATGTTAATTACGGAGTAGGAAACAGGGTCAATGTGCATAAGTAGGGAATACACATTAATAACCATTAATCACGTAGTGACCAAGGTGCAAAAGGTGTAGATCTATTGGGCTTGAGGCACGCCCCACTCCTAGTTGTTAACCGTGGAGTGCTTTTGTTGATCCCAATGCGAACTAAGTGTCTATGGGTTGGTTATTCTGCTTATGGCGCATTATGTCAGGGGGCTAGCTACCCACTGATAGATCTTAAATAGACTCCATGATTTTAAATCAGAACATACCAGGATTACAAGATAACAAGTACTAGATTTCATATGATATCAAATATTGCATGAACTCGCTCAACTTTTTGTTGACTTTTTAAAACTAAATGTATTTCAGGAAACAGGTCTTGAGCCGGTGATTCACTATGGGATTCGGGAAAACAAATGACAACGATGGCCACTTTTGGGAGGGTTTGTCTTTTATATCCCAACTTCGTATGGGTATATAGGGGACAAAACCTCACTATGTGTTGTGTCAAAAACAATCTTTTGCTATATGTAAAATAACTTAGAACTATGCTTTGTCAAACGTTGGTGAACTTGGAAACTATGTTAAAAACTTGTAATCTTTTGTTGAAAACTAGATATATATGGCATCGTTGTTGGTTCATCTTGTTAATACATTTGGATGCAATGATTACCTTTCTTACGTCACACACAATACGCTTCCGCTACTAGCAGGGTGTGACAGTAATAACAATTCATAATGTCAAATGATAACTTATAGTTATAAGTATATAAAAAATTTATGTACCTACAGGTAATGGTAAAATCTTCGATTTGAACCCATCCACAACATACTGCTTAATCTTCTCCTGACAATCACTGATATAAACAATTGTATGTCAAATGAATGAAATCATATACACATGAACGTTAAGACAACAAGCTTAAAGTGATTGCTATACCCCACCAGCAACCAATGAAAACGACTGGCAAAGCTTTTCCCACTCAAACAACAACTCAAAACCAGTATGCTGTCTCATTTCTCACTTGCCAAAAAATGATTTAAAGTCTCAAAATTAAAAAAATCTCATATGCAAACAATGTGGAAAATGGCACACACACCTCTCTCTCTCTCTTGATGATCCAGCTTCAAGCTTTCACATGCGTATTTGTTCAAATCAACAACCCATCTCTACAACAAAAGATATATACACACACACATCAGGATTGTTATATTTATAAATATACAAAAAACAACCAAAAACGTAAACCCTAGATCTCAACAAAAGATATCTTCCACCAAAAATCTTGGGCAAAAAGGTGTATGTCGTTTGCGGGTCAACCATCCTTACTTGTACTTAAAAATGCCTTGTTTCAACCAAAAATCTTTTTGTTCCGCTACTGACCCGCCCATCTTGCCATTTTTAATAAGAATAAAATCATGAAGCAAAACCATTGGCATTTAACCTGGATCAACATCAAGTATAGTATGGTTGTGTGGTTATTACCATCTGGAACAATGGAAAAATATTTATAGGCAAAAACCAAAGGCATTCAACCTGGATCAAAATTAACTCCCTTGCCATTCTCCATCTGGCATACTCAGCTATTTTCCAGTATCAAGAGAAGCTCTTAATGCCTTGTCACACAAAAGAGATAGAAACAAGTTTTAGATTTCTAGTTTCATACTAATATGTATTAAAAATATAACCGGATGATTTTGGGTGTACAAATCATCAATGGTAATCACCATATCTCCAACAGAGATAAACTTGAAAAGATGCAAATCTTCATGTAGCCCTTTTTGATAATAGAACTAATGATACATAATTAATAAGCCAAAAAATCAATTTTAGAAAACAGGAAATCATAAACTAATGAACTTGAATGCAAGATTTAAGTAATCAGTTCAGGGTATATTTGTATAAAGATTTTCCAAAATACTTCACATGGAATGGAAGCACACGCCGTTGGAATCCGTCATCAGACTCTACAAGTAGTTCAGTTAATTATCCGGTTAGTACATTGTTTAGGTGGTATGTTTTCTTCTGATCCAAATTACAATCTGCGGTACTTTTTCTTATACCATAAATTGTTTGTAGCTTTTTTTGAACGACCATCAAATATTATTTTATTAATCAAAGGACCAACAACGTGTTAGCACACACTAAAAGTTACATACAACCAAACTAACTTCGCCTGAACGGTCCGAAAGTTGCCCATAGTGTACTACTAATGTATAACCTACTAATTCGTTTTTAATTAAAAACTATGTTATTATTAAATTGAGATAACATTTGTAATCAAGTTTGACACACTTATTATATATATAATAAAAACTTAATTGAGGTTTCCATGTGACTCACCAAATGTGGAAGCATTAACTCCAGATGCAGCATCACTTGGGTTAAAATATCCAATTTGTTGCCTTCTCAATTTCACTTGGAAGTCGCAGGTTTCATGAGAGTCATCAATTTACAAAGCTCTTGGAGTTCAAAGCCTTCCGGAACTTGAAAAACCACCCACGCTGTCCTGATTGCATGCCCCACAACATCCATCCTGTGCTTGTCATCTTCGTATGCCCCGGAACTTCAATGTATTCTTTCACATATTCACCTAAAAAAATCCCCTGTGGCTCAAAACTATTAGTGTGTAATCATAATCATCTTTAATATGCATTCAACAAAACAAAAAATGTTGAATCTATTATTGTGTAATCATAATCAGCTTTAGTGTGATTATGATTATGTGTAATCATAAACGCCTTTTGTTGAATCTTCATTAACTTTGTCTGATTCGTCTGCCATCACCACAAGATCAATGACTCCTAGCCATACTTAGGTGGTCACCAGTTAGTTCGTGTCAAACCCCGATATTTTAACCACAAACTGGTGGGCCCAGTGGGGAGTATTTTGACATAGTTGATATCACCGTAGTCAATTAAACACAGTTATAGCACAACAGAAGGCTTGGAAGGTAAATTACTTTTACAACCCAATTGTTCAAAGTACGAATAAAAGAATATACAGACGGTTGTAATAGATAGGTTCCACAGGCGGATCTAAATAAAATACAAAACAAAGTTCAATAGACTTAGGGCATCACGGACTTGCAAGATCCTCTAGTTAACGCCCAGTAGATCCCAGCCTATTACGTGTAGTACCTATCACTTAGTCTTTTGAAAACACGTCAGTTTACACTGGTAAATACAATTAACTGACTTATTTGAAAATGCTTATGAAAATTTGTTTAAGTGCACAAGGCATGGAAATTCTTTTATAGCTTGGGACAATTATATTTATAATCTTGTATACAGATTTACATGTTTGTCGTACATTTAGGGCCCGGTATAGAAGCCGAGACATGATTAACCGGTACACAACTAATATAAACCCACAAGGAGTTATCCCCAACATTATGGGTATATCTTTTTACATACGCAACTGTCAGGTGTATGCCTACCCCCCCGTGCTTAAGTCGTGGCCATTTGCAATTAAATGAGCCGAGGATATCCAGGACACGGTCGTATTTACCCCTAATGTTTATGTTATCAAACAAAACAGATTAAAACGGGTTATGCGGATTTATTAATCACAATCCGACTAAATGAACCCATACCTGACCAAGCGGTAATATTTTACCGTATCCCAAGCCCGTATAAGGGAAAATAAGTTAAAAGTATTTACCTGAGTTTATAAATGCAAGATTTATCTACCCAGCTGTATAATGTACTTAGACTTGTGAAGGTAGCTGTTACCGAGGCTCCCTAATATGGAACGAATGTATTATTAACCTATTAGAATACTAACGAGTCTTATTTAAGTCATAGACTTAGACCAGTTAGTTTAAAGAAGGATTTACGGTATGAAACGCTAGATTAAGCGATGACCGGAATGGAATGTAATTTAGACCCAACAAGTATGGAGACATGTATTTTATGGGTAAACTTAATTACATTCTGGTTTTTGAAGTTTAAATGATAAGATTAAACCCATTTCGGTTAATTTATGCAAAATAGTTACATAAACCGAACCGAACGCGTATAAGCATAAACGGGTAACCGAATGAGTCACATACAAGTTCCATATGTTATTATGATTAAAATATGTCATGATATCAGTAGGATATCAGCAAGTATGCCCATAAAGGTTTTAAACCGAATTTAGCCTTATAAGGGCATTTTGGTCATTTTAAGGTTTATAAAAGGGGTTTATATGCAAACTGAAGTTCTGGTCATAAACTTTCTGTAAAAACATCTAATTTATGTTATTATAATAGTAGGATATCATACATACGTGTGCTTTATAATTTATGGCCAAATTATGCACCGTAGGGGCATTTTGGTCATTTCACACATAGTTTTAGGGACTTATTTGGGATTCTGAGTTCATGACTTATACCTTCTATAAAAATATTAAAAATGGTTTATAAAATTAGTAGGTAACAAGTCTTGGGTGCTAAGTATGGTTTAAAACCATACTATGTACCTATTTAGCGTAAAAGTCGACAAATGACGATTATTTCAATGTTTAGTGAATTCTGAGGCTATGACTAGATTTGAATGGTCAAAATATTTAATTTATCAAAACTTATCAGTAACAAAAAGGTTTTTGTATGTTAATTATATTTAAAACCCAATTTATGTGTGAAAAGGGTATTATCGTCATTTACTAACTTCATGCAAGAACTCTAAGTTAAACTCAGAATATAATATGTTTAAATATCCCAAATAATCCTAAATATGATATCATATCAGTATATGTTGAGTTTTATGCTAAAATTATGCTTAAAACTTATTTTATTTGATAAAGGGCATTTTAGTTCTTGTTAAGCATGTTTTATGATTAATTGAGTAAATTCAGTTTATGACCAGAATGTAAATGTCTAAATATGCTAAAAATGTTTACAAATCAGAATGTAACCCATTTGCATGTTCCTTTATGTTTAAAATCTCATTTTTACACAAAAGGGTATATTAGTTAATATTAAGCATAATAACGGAATCAAGTAAATAAACTCGGATTACTAGGTGACCATGCAATATAACCTCAGAGGGTTATACTACAACATAATATGGTCACAAAATAATACATAAAGAAATTAAGCTAATTCGGGTCAGAACTGAAAGTCAAAGCAAAAGTCAAGCTTTTGCCACTTTCGGTTGCGAACTGAGCCTATGCTTAGAATTGTCGGGTTGAATATGTTTAGACATGTTCTAATAATGTTTACCAAGTTATTAAAGTGATAAAACATGTCTTATAGCTCCTACATTATCAGATTTGTGTTTATTTAAAAACTGACCCATTTGACTTTTTACGTTAATTACTGTAGGATCGGGGAATCGATCTAAACGAGTCGATCAGAAGAGTTCTGGACCAAATCAAAGGCAGAATTCAGTGATTTGATCTTCATTCAGCTTGATATGCACTAAGAAGTAGATTAAATGTCGATTGTATTGATATCACAACGTTACACGAGCTGGAGACACTTCGGCAGAGCTTCGCTACCGGAATCAGAAAGTTCTAAAAATGAAATCCCAAGACCACTATTTATAGGAGAGCCAGTTCGCACCAACAGGTCTCACACGACCTGGTCCAGTTTGTAACACCTGTGCCTCCACGGCCATCAAACAAATACCGAACCAATGAAATATTATATTTCATACTTGGGATTTGTAAAAATATGTGTATCATTTGCACATATCAATTCTTGTTCAAATTTCAAAGTCTAAATCGCTTTCTGGAAGGTTATACGTGCACCGATGCGTAAATATAACCAGTTTAATGAAACAAACACTCCGGAATAGTGACATAGGCTTAATATACCTTAAATAACCTTTACATAACTTAGAAATAAGTTTTAAAGGCTTTGGTATGGCAAAATCAAGTTAAATCGCTTATAGGGACTAAATTTGACAAACTGCGAAAGTATGCCAATTTGAACTGTAACAGACATTCCGGAGCATGACCATAATTTAAAAATACCATAAATATCCTTCACATAGCTTAGAAATAGGCTTTGAGGTGTTTGGTATGCTAAAATAAACTTTTGTGTCATTCAGGGACTAAAAGTGTCAAAAAGTGCACAAGTTTGCATTTTCGCGCATAACTTACGTTCTGAATACATCCGGACATCCAAAAATTTATGTAAGCATGACTATATTATACTTTAGTGTTTGGCTTGCCAAAAATCCATTCGTCGCGTCATTTGGATCGTTTTTCGCGCTTATGCGCATTCCGTCGTAATTAAGCGAACATCGCGTTCGTACGACCAAACGAACCAACACCCGGCATATTTTTGAGCATGTTTCATGTCCTCAATGTTTAGGAAACATTTTAGGGCCTTAAAGTTGGCTTTACGGGCCTTAGAAGTGTCGGAAATGGCCTTAAACACGTGCAGGGACTGAAACTGACATTTCTGAAACTTTGTTCTGATCTGTGACTCCTAGGCGGCCCGCCTCAGGATCTTAACATCCTTAGGCGGCCCGCGTCAGACCTTCTGACCAGGTTAAATGTTTCTAACAGCAGATTGCAGCTGTTTGATCCACCACCACACATTCTCATTTGTCTAGTCAGCTGATAAGAACCATTTTCTAGTCACCATAAGGTCCCGACACTTGTACGGGTGGGATTAAGGCACGTTTTCCATGAAACAATCTTAACGGTGGACCTTTTACTATAAATACCCCACCCCCCATGCTTCAAAATTACAAGAATTCTGATTTGAGAACCTCTAAGTTGAAACCATTGTTTCATACCTGAGATTCTTGAATCGGGATTAGCATTCGGGGACCCTTCGTAAGTATTCTTTCGTTCTTTTCTTTATTTTATTGCTTTTAGAGTCAGAAAGTCAAACTTTGTTTGACTTTCAGCGTTGACCAGCTTATGGTCAATGCGAAGTTCGTTTGAACTTCGCAACGTGATTGTAATCACGTTGGTCATAGTCCCTTGGGACTATGCCCACTGATTACCACGTTGTCTAGGGTCGTAGGGTAGGCGATCTAATAAATCGCCTATACCTTCGAACTCGACCCATTTGGTCGATCATTGGGATCCGACCAAATACATTAGGTGACCATAGTAGGTAGGGAATAACCTTCCGAGGTTATACCCTATGGTCACATCGTTTAAGTAGTTGTATGATAGGTAGTTTATATGCCTTAGGTAAATTACCAGAATACCCCTTTTCATGTATAATTGGTAATTAAGCATATGTAACCTAAACCTTTGTCACATAACTGATTATGTAATATGTTTAGGCATATAACACTTGTCACAGGGCTAGTTAGGCGGTCCGAACGCGTTTCACGCGAACGACGCGTTAAAGTAGCATAAGCTACCTAAACGGGTCGTAATGGGTCGTAAGCTATTAGGTTGGGTTTCATTTAGCATGTAGGCTTTGATAAACCATATGACACGAGTCTCTATACTCGTTTGGTTTACGAAACCTCATTCTATCCGATCTTCCGATTTAGGTCCGGTTTATTAATGTAGTTACCTATATTAGGTGCCGTTTGATTTCCGTGATCTCTAGCATTGTTTGGTTGTCACTCAAGGACTACTGAGCATTCTCAAGTGAGTACATAGACCCCTCTTTTACTGTTTTCCAAACTGTTTTGGGGTGAAACACATGTGCCTACTTGTTACTTTCGTGCTTTCCTGTTTTCACATCATATACTTGCTATGTTCATTAGTACATTTATAGTACATGATTTCATGGTGTTCTATGCTTTGTATGATGACTTTGCATACTTAGTACATTGTTTTACATGACTTTTCTACTTTGTATGATGACTTTGCATACTTAGTACATTGTTTTATACTGCATCTCTGTTGCATATGTTCCAGTAACATATGGACACATTGTTTTACAGCTCTACCCTGTATGTTTACTCTAGCATACTAGGTACATTATCTTCATAAAACATGCTTACATTTTGGTATGACATTTGGTTTGTTTAAACTATACTATACATTCATTAACACCGATCATGCCGTTCGTTAGTAGGTAGTGGTACCATAGGACTTGACAAATCCCGTTCTGGACATCCCAGGGAAAGGGGATGAAAGGAATGACCGAATCCGAATACATATTCTCTTGATAACTCACTTTTACATAGTTATCCGTCTGTCTCAAGGCTTGGATGTATGAATTTTCACAATACCGCATAAATGTTCATATTCAGTATAGCATGCATATATCTTACAAAACCTAACTTTGATTTAAACCAAGTTTTACTTCAATACTTTGTTTTGTACATTTTTACTTATGGTTTAAGTAGTCTAAATTTTACTTACCATACATATCATTTTGGTTATACATTACTTGACTACTTTCGGACTATAAACATTTGACATGGTTTATACAAGGACTTTTGACTATCGGTTTAAACATAGACTTATTACATTGATGGTTTGGTTTGATTAAGTGATTAAGTAACGATACGTGTGTAATATGATACAAGCATGGTGGATACGCCGCTGGTACTTCCTATATATAAGTGTTTGTATGGTATTACATATCATAGCGTTATTTGAATCATTTCAGTTTGATACATATAACATTTTATACAAATAACATACTTTTCACAATTCATTGTTTTACAAACAACTTAACTTATACAAACTCATTTTACATGGTTATTCATTTAATCATGCATTATTCTCTTATTTATACGTATCATCTGAACTTATTGTTTTCAAATGTTTTACAAAGACAAAGCAAATTACAAGGTTCATGACTAAACATTTTCTCAAACATAAGTCATGAAACCTATTTTCACAAAACCTATGTATCTCACAGGCATTTTTATGCTGACGTACCTATTTTCACATGTGTTTTTCAGGAGCTGTTGCATAAGATGATCAAGATACACATAGGCAGACTTGGGCTTTAGTGACAATAAAAGATGCAAGACTAGTTAATTATGTTGTATTTCCTTGTTTGTTAAGACATTGTAACACTTTTAATCAATAAAACGAAACTTCAATTGCCATGGATTTGAAACAATTAATTCTATTACAACATTCCCCGACATTTCCGCCACGTTTTGTATGTTCTACGTGGTCGGGGTGTGACAGAAAAGATGGTATCAGAGCCAATGGTTATAGGGAATTAGGTTATTAGTAATGCTTTGACCTAGTCTATAACCTTCTTAGGACCCTAACGCGAGTTTACTTGCGTTTAGTCATAAAACAATACCGTCACCTATCCTTAGGCGACGACCACAACAAGAACATAAATTTCAAAACCGCTTTGAAAACCAATCATCTGTTCTAGGATGATTGATTACTAGGTTTTGAACCCTCTATTGTAAGGTTTTGAACTCTCTATTATATGGTTTTGAACCCCTTTGAGTTTTCAAAACTTCGTCAAGGTTTTGGGTTTTAAATAATGTGAACACGTGCAAACTGGAAGGGTGAATGCCTGTATTCTGGGTTTTCTGTCTAGGCAAGCACTTCGTATACATCTCATCAGACGCGAGACCAGTTGTGCTTACCTGGGAATTCTTGGGATGAGTGTTCACTTATAGGCGAGCATGTCTTCGCGATACATTATTTTTGACCCATTTACTTTGATTAAGTCACCGTCTCATTTGTTTGCCTTAGGTAACAAATAAATGATCGCAATTTTCATGCGTTATCTTTCTGTTTTGATTGTCCAATAATCTTTCACCTGTTTCTCCCTATGCCTTTCTTTTTCTTCAAGAATGTCTCTTCATCACGATGACGCCCAGATATCTGAGCAAGCAGCCAAAAAAAAAAAAAAATTTCGCTCAGCGAATAGGCGAAGTAGTCCTGAAGACTGTTGAATTAGCTACTGCCATGTATCATCTCCAGGATGAAGCCACTCAAGAGTCACCAAGACAGGCAGGACCTAGTCAGGCGACAACACCATCAGCCAATAAACCAATCGAGGAATCAAAGACCATGGATGAACGATCCCCTAAGAAGTCAAAGAAGCGAAAGGCTTCTCAGAACTTCGCCATGGTCGCTCACAATGGTAAAGCAGTCCCCAACCAACCAGCTCAACCCCCTGCTAGGTGTGTATGGCTTTTCCTATGATACCTACATCAAGGAACTATGTACCTTACAAACTACTCTTGTGATTTCTCTCTTTCAAATGATTGCTCATGATTCCCTCGAAAATTTTAAGTACTCGTTTCACTCTAAGAAACAAAGTACAGAAAATTAAGTGACATTATGAGTAATCGTGCTTTTCGCACATCTGTGCCTTTAAATCCTTGGTTAGATAACTAAGGGTATTTTCAAATCTCATACCCATTACGTTTTGATTTTTCAACATACACAGTACCAGTATTTCAAAAACAATCTTCATGATCTCAAAACATTTCATATAGTTTGAAAACAATTTTTCTAGATGCATTGTCTATGTTATTTCAAAAACATTGGCCATGTTATCAAAACCAACCTTTCTAATTTCAAAATATTTCATATAGTCTGAGACAATATTAACACAATACATTTTCTGATCAAGTGCATGATTTCGAAAAGCATCATTCATGTCTTTCAAAAACCTTATACATAATTTCAAACTTTCATCTCGCATGATTTTAAAACATTTTTGTAAATATATCTACCTAATACACCTACTTTATGATTTCAAAAAGTATTATATATAAGGTTTCAAAAACATTTTTTTTACCCCATGCATAGTCTTCCAAATATATTTTCCTCACACATTTACTTAACCTTCAAAACTCTGCTTCATATGTCGCCTTGACATATCAAGCATCTCAACTTCATGTTTTGACATAAGCACGTCCAGTGCAAGGTTTCAAAACATCTTCAACTTCTAAAATCCATATGGGATCTTTTTATCTTCATATTTAGACCCTTGTGGATAATCATCATTCAAATCAGAGTCCTTAATTGGATTCTTTATGTATCTTAATTCGAACATTTCGGGTTCTAGTAATCGAAATCAAATTTTCTTTTTGAATCTTTCTATCTTTATAGTTAGATTCTTGATAATGTTTAAAGTGTCAAATGAAATCCACGAGATGGATTCCTAGTGCGCTTTAAATGCATGTACGCAATTAACAAGACAAAGTAACAAACAATTTTGTGGTTATGTGACTATGTGTTTGTTCATCTTATGTTTTCTTTTATGCATTTTTGTGTTTTTTTAATACTCTGGATATTCGTTATCCAAATCCTCGCAGGATCTTTCATATCTTCATATGAGGGATTCGTAGCAGGATATTCAAAAGGCGCTACCTTAAATCCTTAATGGGCTTCTATGTAATAGTTAAGACCCTTGGATTATATAGTATCGCTCCATGTTTCATAAGAGATCCTTTTAGTGGTCTAGTCTAAAAGATTGATTCACAATTTAGTTAAAGGACGACATCTAGTGATGTAGCTGGACAGACTCCTTGATAAGTCTATTTAGATCATTTATTGATTTAGTCAAAAGGACCCTATGGTGGTCTAGTCACGCTCATCACCGGTTTGTTCATTTGGTTTTCCCCTACACACTATAAAATAGACTGTGTGAACTGTGCAAGGAATTGTCTGATTATGGACGCGTACATAATTATGAAATTTAGTGCACAGAAACCCAGTAAGATTTATTATGTGTAAGAACCGATAGTGACAACAATAACGAAATGAGAACGATGTAATGGAGGTACGGTGGACGCACCAATGACGCTTCATATACTTGTATATAAGTATCCCTCTTACATTGCAATCATGATGTTATTAAAAGGTTACTAGAAGCTCAGAACCCTAATCAATATTGTTCGATCTTTTCAACTTCATGTTTTCAAGCTCTCACAAGTTTCCTCTAAATAAATTTCGGGACGAAATTTCCTAAAGTAGGGGAGACTGTAACACCTGTGCCTCCACGGCCATCAAACAAATACCGAACCAATGAAATATTATATTTCATACTTGGGATTTGTAAAAATATGTGTATCATTTGCACATATCAATTCTTGTTCAAATTTCAAACTCTAAATCGCTTTCTGGAAGGTTATACGTGCACCGATGCGTAAATATAACCAGTTTAATGCAACAAACACTCCGGAATAGTGACATAGGCTTAATATACCTTAAATAACCTTTACATAACTTAGAAATAAGTTTTAAAGGCTTTGGTATGGCAAAATCAAGTTAAATCGCTTATAGGGACTAAATTTGACAAACTGCGAAAGTATGCCAATTTGAACTGTAACAGACATTCCGGAGCATGACCATAATTTAAACATACCATAAATATCCTTCACATAGCTTAGAAATAGGCTTTGAGGTGTTCGGTATGCTAAAATAAACTTTTGTGTCATTCAGGGACTAAAAGTGTCAAAAAGTGCACAAGTTTGCATTTTCGCGCATAACTTACGTTCTGAATACATCCGGACATCCAAAAATTTATGTAAGCATGACTATATTATACTTTAGTGTTTGGCTTGCCAAAAATCCATTCGTCGCGTCATTTGGATCGTTTTTCGCGCTTATGCGCATTCCGTCGTAATTAAGCGAACATCGCGTTCGTACGACCAAACGAACCAACACCCGGCATATTTTTGAGCATGTTTCATGTCCTCAATGTTTAGGAAACATTTTAGGGCCTTAAAGTTGGCTTTACGGGCCTTAGAAGTGTCGGAAATGGCCTTAAACACGTGCAGGGACTGAAACTGACATTTCTGAAACTTTGTTCTGATCTGTGACTCCTAGGCGGCCCGCCTCAGGATCTTAACATCCTTAGGTGGCCCGCGTCAGACCTTCTGACCAGGTTAAATGTTTCTAACAGCAGATTGCAGCTGTTTGATCCACCACCACACATTCTCATTTGTCTAGTCAGCTGATAAGAACCATTTTCTAGTCACCATAAGGTCCCGACACTTGTACGGGTGGGATTAAGGCACGTTTTCCATGAAACAATCTTAACGGTGGACCTTTTACTATAAATACCCCACCCCCCATGCTTCAAAATTACAAGAATTCTGATTTGAGAACCTCTAAGTTGAAACCATTGTTTCATACCTGAGATTCTTGAATCGGGATTAGCATTCGGGGACCCTTCGTAAGTATTCTTTCGTTCTTTTCTTTATTTTATTGCTTTTAGAGTCAGAAAGTCAAACTTTGTTTGACTTTCAGCGTTGACCAGCTTATGGTCAATGCGAAGTTCGTTTGAACTTCGCAACGTGATTGTAATCACGTTGGTCATAGTCCCTTGGGACTATGCCCACTGATTACCACGTTGTCTAGGGTCGTAGGGTAGGCGATCTAATAAATCGCCTATACCTTCGAACTCGACCCATTTGGTCGATCATTGGGATCCGACCAAATACATTAGGTGACCATAGTAGGTAGGGAATAACCTTCCGAGGTTATACCCTATGGTCACATCGTTTAAGTAGTTGTATGATAGGTAGTTTATATGCCTTAGGTAAATTACCAGAATACCCCTTTTCATGTATAATTGGTAATTAAGCATATGTAACCTAAACCTTTGTCACATAACTGATTATGTAATATGTTTAGGCATATAACACTTGTCATAGGGCTAGTTAGGCGGTCCGAACGCGTTTCACGCGAACGACGCGTTAAAGTAGCATAAGCTACCTAAACGGGTCGTAATGGGTCGTAAGCTATTAGGTTGGGTTTCATTTAGCATGTAGGCTTTGATAAACCATATGACACGAGTCTCTATACTCGTTTGGTTTACGAAACCTCATTCTATCCGATCTTCCGATTTAGGTCCGGTTTATTAATGTAGTTACCTATATTAGGTGCCGTTTGATTTCCGTGATCTCTAGCATTGTTTGGTTGTCACTCAAGGACTACTGAGCATTCTCAAGTGAGTACATAGACCCCTCTTTTACTGTTTTCCAAACTGTTTTGGGGTGAAACACATGTGCCTACTTGTTACTTTCGTGCTTTCCTGTTTTCACATCATATACTTGCTATGTTCATTAGTACATTTATAGTACATGATTTCATGGTGTTCTATGCTTTGTATGATGACTTTGCATACTTAGTACATTGTTTTACATGACTTTTCTACTTTGTATGATGACTTTGCATACTTAGTACATTGTTTTATACTGCATCTCTGTTGCATATGTTCCAGTAACATATGGACACATTGTTTTACAGCTCTACCCTGTATGTTTACTCTAGCATACTAGGTACATTATCTTCATAAAACATGCTTACATTTTGGTATGACATTTGGTTTGTTTAAACTATACTATACATTCATTAACACCGATCATGCCGTTCGTTAGTAGGTAGTGGTACCATAGGACTTGACAAATCCCGTTCTGGACATCCCAGGGAAAGGGGATGAAAGGAATGACCGAATCCGAATACATATTCTCTTGATAACTCACTTTTACATAGTTATCCGTCTGTCTCAAGGCTTGGATGTATGAATTTTCACAATACCGCATAAATGTTCATATTCAGTATAGCATGCATATATCTTACAAAACCTAACTTTGATTTAAACCAAGTTTTACTTCAATACTTTGTTTTGTACATTTTTACTTATGGTTTAAGTAGTCTAAATTTTACTTACCATACATATCATTTTGGTTATACATTACTTGACTACTTTCGGACTATAAACATTTGACATGGTTTATACAAGGACTTTTGACTATCGGTTTAAACATAGACTTATTACATTGATGGTTTGGTTTGATTAAGTGATTAAGTAACGATGCGTGTGTAATATGATACAAGCATGGTGGATACGCCGCTGGTACTTCCTATATATAAGTGTTTGTATGGTATTACATATCGTAGCGTTATTTGAATCATTTCAGTTTGATACATATAACATTTTATACAAATAACATACTTTTCACAATTCATTGTTTTACAAACAACTTAACTTATACAAACTCATTTTACATGGTTATTCATTTAATCATGCATTATTCTCTTATTTATACGTATCATCTGAACTTATTGTTTTCAAATGTTTTACAAAGACAAAGCAAATTACAAGGTTCATGACTAAACATTTTCTCAAACATAAGTCATGAAACCTATTTTCACAAAACCTATGTATCTCACAGGCATTTTTATGCTGACGTACCTATTTTCACATGTGTTTTTCAGGAGCTGTTGCATAAGATGATCAAGATACACATAGGCAGACTTGGGCTTTAGTGACAATAAAAGATGCAAGACTAGTTAATTATGTTGTATTTCCTTGTTTGTTAAGACATTGTAACACTTTTAATCAATAAAACGAAACTTCAATTGCCATGGATTTGAAACAATTAATTCTATTACAACATTTCCCGACATTTCCGCCACGTTTTGTATGTTCTACGTGGTCGGGGTGTGACACAGTTCGTACGAACTGGTTGGTTCTGAACTGTTTCCCATTTTTCTCGTACTACGTGTCCTGGTCTATCAATTCTATTACACGACTCGATACAAGACGAAGTCAACAGACATATGCACCAACAAACTCCCCCTTGGATGTTGACGAGTCTTTGGTGTGTCGAGTCTTCAGTCTTGATCAGTCTTCTCGCTCTTTTCCAAAGTATCTGTCTCTGTAAGCATCCTCAATCTCTCTCTTACTCTATTAGAATCTCAACCTGGCTCTATTCTCTCTCTAATTCTCTTGATCAGGTCTTCTTGATTCCTTAAGTTCATCAGTATCAGCAGCTTCTATCTCGTTTGCTAACAGACTCCCCCTTAAGTTGTTCCGGGATCGTACCCTGGCTTAAACTCTGCTCAGGCTTAGATACGGTGATCTGCACAAATCTCTACCTAACAATAAATTTCACAATTTTTAAGATTTAACAATTTAGAAACCACTGGTAGATATCATGAAACATTCTGAAATAAACCACTTGTATTCGAAACATTCAAATTTGGTTTCAAATTAATGAACCATTTGATCATTTCAAAATCATTTCTTGTTTCAAACAAACTCTCCCAACCCTGTTCATCATGTTCAGCACTAGGAATTTTGAAAATCAGCTTTCCAACATCATTTGTCGAAAATAAGATGAAGTAAAATCTTTTTGCATTTTCAAAAATTTTATGCTAAATCACATTCTTTTTGGGTTTTTTCTTTTAAAGAAAAGCAGTAAAAAAATATTTACAGACAATATTTTTATGAGTTTGTGTAAGAGGATCATATCAGTTTTTGACAAATCACTAGCACCGTTGAGCTTTAAACACTTTAAGTTCTAAACGATTCACTTAGATTGTCAGTATACTGATCCATCTAAATTTTCACACAAATTTCAATTGTTTCGAGATACGAGATTAATGTTTTAAGGACTTAAACTTATTCGCGTGTACCACCTCAGAATATACTCCCGTATCCAGACTCCTATATTCAGTCTTACAGGTGAATGTACACTAATGATATCTGTAAATGGGTAATGCGAGACCATGAGAGCTCAGGCTAGAACTTCCGTTCAATCTGAGAGATGATGGCTCGACTTTAGGTGTGTTCCCGTTAGAGAATCTTTTCTTCAACAACACATGATTAGTATTTTTCAATGTTTCATCATATTGTTTTCAAATTACCACTTGTATGACAGTTAAATCAACAAAACTAATTTTCAAGAATGATGCCGATTCACGCTCCACGATTACCAACTTGGGAGCTCCGGCAAGTCAGGATTTTCAGTTAAAGAGATTCACCCAAGCCTGACGGTCCTTGGGTGATTCCGAGTCATCATCACTCGGTTTCTTTCCTTTCTTCTTCTTTTCATAAAATTCCTTTACCCCTTTGACCTTCCCGTCAACCATTTTTCCAAAAATATTTAGAACATTAGGGTTAAAGGCTTTTTCAACATCAAATTCTTTCTTTTCAGCAAAGAATTGATTTGAAATCTCAACTTTGCCAATTTTTTGCTTTAAGTTTCCGTTTGATAATGGTGGAAAATTTGCATCATCCATTATCAGAACGGAATTCTCATCATTTTTAGCTCAACTTGTGGCTCCTCTGACTTTGACGAGTCAGATTCATCGCCAGAAAATGGCTCCTTTGCTTCCGAAGAAACAAACTCATCGCTAGATTTAACATCTGATTTCTTAGCAACCCACATTTGGTTGTTAAGATTCACTCTTCGTTTGTAAAACCTTTTAGAACACTCACCAACTTCAAATGTAGAATTTTTAAACACTTTGAATTTTTCAGTTGGTGGTTCAGTTTTATCAACAACTTTTTCTTTGAGTTTAGAAGGAACTTCCTGTTTTATGTTGGTTGCCATTTGACAGTTCAAGGCGACATGACCAACTTTTTTACATTGGTAATAGGTTCTTGTCTCCTTTTTCTGAGTAACATCATTCCTTATTCCCTCTTGCTTCTTAGCAAGGAATTGTTTGTTCGATTGCTTCCAAAATGAGCTCTTTTCCTCTTCTTCAGAACTTGCCCCTGAAACAAATACAGTTTTTGGTTTATAAATTTTCTCATTTTTATGATTTTCTGGTGGAATAAAACCCAATCCCTTCTTTTTGAAATTACTGTTATGGTTTGGTTTCTTTCGATAACCAGAACCAGAACTGTAACCCTTTTTCTTGTTTAACCTTTGTTGAACTCTTGAAGTGTATTTTTTTAGGTTTTCCAGTAAGATTTACATCTTTTATTTTAGAAATATTAATTTCTGTTAATTTGAAAACCTTGTTAATCATTTCAGTTTTAACACCTCTTATTGGAAATTCTTCATCAAAATATAATTTGTCAGAATCATTCAAAGTATATGCTACTTTAAATGGTTCGTCATTCAAATTATTTTGTGACATCAGAAAATCTTTATTGTAAACCCGTTTGCCCTTTTCGACTGTTGGACTTGAAGTTGAACTCTCAGATTAAGACTTTGACTCTGACTCCTCATCCTTATCCAACACCTGATCGACCACTTTCTTTATTAACTCAGACTCATGATCAGTGTCAGACGATGTGAATGTGACATCAATATTATCTGGCAATCCATCTGAAGGTTCAGATTCCCACTTTAAATTGGTTTCCTTTTTGACTCTTTCTGAATTAGGATTTCATGGAGAATATCCTTCTTCAAGCGGCAGTGGACACTTTGTATAATTGGTACTATGTTTCTTACCAGTTTCCTTTACTTCAGGATTCTTCTCTTCAAACGCTTCCATGCCTTCTACTGTAGGGTAAATCCTGTCAATCACTTAAGAAGCACATGAATAACTTTTCAATAACCTGTTTACCCTCTCAGTTTCTATCCTCTGAGTTTCCAATTTTTTTTCAAGTTCAGCACATTTCTCAATGTACTGATTGATGATTTTCTGCTTCGTCATGAACGCTCCATTGAGTGTCTTCATAGCTATCTCACGTTCATTGCTTGACTTGTTATATTGATTCATAGTTTTATTTAAAACATCATAAGATTCTTTCAATCTGTTCATGTTATGAATCAATTTGTTGTTGTGCCTTTTCACGGTATCACAATTTTCACACTTCTCAGGCATCTTTTCTGTGTCAGCTTCCTTCTCAATCTTAATAGTTGGACTTTCTTTAACCTTCTTCTTCACTACTCGAACATTTTCCTCAAGTTTGACTTTTTCTTCATCAGTTACTGCTTTATGATTCTTCTTTTTCAGGATATCATCAACTAAACGTACAGGAAGAGGACATTCCTAAGACAGCTTTTAGAATAAGGTATGGCCATTATGAATTTACTGTCATGCCATTTGGTTTAACCAATGCCCCAGCTGCATTTATGGATATTGTGAACCGAATATGTAAGCCATATTTGGATAAATTCATAATTGTCTTTATAGATGATATTGTCATTTACTCTAAGAGTAAAGAGGAACATGCAGAGCATTTGCACGCGCTTCTAAGTTTATTAAGAAAAGAAAAGCTTTATGCAAAGTTTTTAAAGTGCGAATTTTGGTTAGATCAGGTACAGTTTCTTGGACATTTAGTCAACTGAAGAAACACTAGAATAATTGACCGGAATCGAATTATCTAGGGGGTTTGAATCCGCATAAAAGGGTTTTTTCTCTCTCGTTTCGATCCGATGGAACGGTCCTTCCTCTCCAGTAAACTCTGCAAAACAAAGCACCGTTAGCCTCGTCAAGGGGAGAAGAGGGGTTCTCCCCTTGACCCGACTCCGGCGTGAGAATAACTATGTGTTTATGGAGAAGAAGAAGTACTTGAGAAGTTGTGTAGCTTGAATTCATACCTGAGTTGTTTCTCATATTTATAATTGGGAGTTTGGGCGGGAAAACTTGTTGGTGAAATGTTGATGGAAGATGCTAACCCCGTAAGCGGTTACATTTCCTTCCGTTAAGCTTCTTGATCCGACGTGAGTGCACACGGATCGCTGTTTAGATCTATGGCTGGGGGTTTGCCACGTGGAAAGTGATCAAGTGGAGGTTTCTCTCCAATTACATGCTATTGTTGTGTTTTCAGGGATGCCTGAGGTGATGACACGTGTCCAGACGGTTATAACCGTCCTAGTGGTGCACGATTGAATTCTTTCTAGAAGATTACTGCTGTAATCTGGTGTGACTCTTTATCATGTGGCATCAGTCAAGTAAATAATATCCAAGTCTGGATATTATTTAAGCGGGAGTGCTGATTGGGATTTTTTATCCTTGTCTATTATGAGAGAGGCGCAAGGATTTATAAATCTCTTTTTGGCGCGTAGGTGTTGTTTGTCGTCTTTCTTCTGTGTCCTCTTTGTTGGACCACTGCGCGGTCGCGCAAGGTCTAAAGAGGATTAAAGATGAAGTTGTGGTTTTTCTCTTCTTTATTGGACCAGTGTGCAGCCACGCAAGGTCTAAAGAAGGTTAGGAAATCGAGATTGTGGTATGGTCCAAACGCTCGGAACGAGATTTTTGGGACCTTACCCCTTCATCAACCATGAAGGAATTCATGTGGATCCCGCCAAGATCGAGGCAATTACCAAATGGAAAACCCCTGAGTCACCAACCGAGGTTAGAAGTTTCTTAGGACTGGCCGGTTATTATAGAAGATTTATTCGAGATTTTTCTAGAATAGCCATTCCCTTAACTAAGTTAACTTGTAAATCTGTTAAGTTTGAATGGGGACCAAAACAGGAAGAAGCCTTTAGAATTCTTAAGCAAAGGTTAACCAATGCACCCATACTAGCGTTACCAGAAGGAACTGAAGATTTTGTAGTCTATTGTGACGCTTCTAAGTTAGGTTATGAATGTGTGTTGATGCAACGTCAAAAGGTTATAGCTTATGCATCTAGACAACTTAAGAATCATGAAGAGAACTATTCAACCCATGATTTGGAATTAGGAGCAATAATTTTTGCCCTGAAAATTTGGAGACATTACCTTTACGGTAGTAAGTTTACCATTTTCACAGATCATAAGAGTTTAAGGCATGTCTTCGGACAAAAGGAGTTGAATATGAGACAAAGACGCTGGATGGAGATTCTTAGTGATTATGATTGTAATATCCAGTTTCATGCAGGAAAAGCAAATGTAGTCGCTGATGCTTTAAGTCGAAAGTATCATGAAAAGCCAAAAAGAGTACATTCTCTTAAATTAAATCTACAAGTAGAGTTAAATGATCAGATTAGAAAAGCACAAGAATCAGTAATCAAGGATGATACTGAAAGGTTGAAAGGAATGATTAAGGAATTAGAACAAGGAACAGATGGAATTTGGAGATTCCATAAGAAAAGAATATGGGTACCTAAATTAGGAAGCCTACGTCACCGTATATTAGAAGAAGCCCATAAGTCTAAATATACGATGCATCCCGGAAGTGATAAGATGTATAAGGACTTAAGAAAGAATTTCTGGTGGATAGGGATGAAAAAGGATATAGCAGCTTATGTTTCTAAGTGTTTAACTTGTTCACAAGTTAAAGCTGAATATCAGAAACCCTCAGGTTTATTGCAGCAATTAGAAATGCCAGTGTGGAAATGGGAATTGATAACAATGGATTTTGTTACCAAATTACCCAAAACAAGGAAAGGTAATGATACAATCTGGGTGATTGTAGACAGGCTAACTAAGTCAGCTCATTTCCTACCAATGAAGGAAACTTTCAGTATGGAACGATTAGCTAAGTTATATGTAAATGAAATAGTTTCATTACATGGAATTCCTTTATCAATTGTGTCTGATAGGGATAGCCGTTTTACCTCTCATTTTTGGACAAGTTTCCAAAGAGCAATGGGAACCAAGTTAAATCTAAGCACAACTTATCATCCTCAAATGGACGGACAAAGCGAAAGGACAATTCAGACAATGGAAGACATGCTTAGAGCTTGTGTAATTGATTTCAGAGGTAATTGGGACGATCACTTACCATTAATTGAATTTTCTTACAATAACAGTTATCACACAAGTATCAATGCTGCACCATTCGAAGCACTTTATGGACAAAAGTACCGAACCCCAGTCTGTTGGGCAGAAATTGGGGAAAAGCAACTATCTGGACCTGAAATAGTGCAAGAAACAACCGACAAGATCATTCAAGTCAATGAACGACTGAAAGCAGCACGTGATCGACAGAAGAGTTACGCTGATAATAGGCGAAAGCCGTTGGAGTTTCAGGTAGGTGACAAAGTATTATTGAAGGTCTCTCCTTGGAAAGGAGTAGTAAGATTCATCAAAAGGGGAAAGCTAAGCCCCATGTATGTTGGACCTTTTGAGATTATTAGAAGAATAGGACCTGTAGCCTATCAACTACAACTGCCAGAGGAAATGGCAGGAATACATGATGTATTTCATGTATCTAATCTCAAGAAATGCTTAGCTGATGAATCACTGGTAATACCTCTTAAGGATATAGAGGTAAATGGGCAGTTAAAATTTGTAGAGAGGCCTCTACAGATTAAAGACATGAAAGTTAAGAATCTCAAGCACAAGAGATTAGTTCTGGTCAAAGTGAAGTGGGACCCCAAAAGAGGACCAGAGTATACATGGGAGCTTGAATCAGAAATGCAAAGGAAATACCCGCATTTATTCAAGTAGATCTCGAGGACGAGCTCTAAAACAAGGTGGGGAGGATATAACAACCCTCAAATAATTTTTGACACCCGAAAAATATTTAAAGTGCCCCAATATGTCTTAAAATACTCCCCATATGCGAAAACGGGCCCCGAATACCTTTACTATTATTAAAATTAAATAAAACCAAGAAAAATGAGTCTCTGGCGGGCTGCGTAAGACCACCTTAGGGTCTACGCGGGGCGCGACAGCTACGAGATCAGGCGACACCCTGAGCTGCCACGTGTCGTCATCGTGTCGAAGCTATGGTGCTGACCAGTCATAGCTAGGGCCTACTTACTCTACTACGAGGTGGTCAACCCGATAGATCTATCAATAATTCCACACATACATTATTAATGATTAAGTTGGCTAAAAGAAATTGCGCCAAGTGCCACGTAATTGGGTCACCTAAATGCCAGCCTCAATGAACAATATATATATATCCTACTAAAAAGTAAATTTAATATATGGTGTTATTCAAACACCGTCATGCTCTACGTTTCCTCGAAACATCTTTATATCAATTAATTTCCCGTTTTCCTCGAAATCAATTTTTTTTTCATATGCATTTCCAAATCCATGTTTTCCATTCAAACATATCATATCATTTAAAAACACATTTTCCATGAAAATATACTTTTAGATTATTAAAAGGCATATTTTATACAAAAACACATAATTATCCCTTTTAAGGCGTGTTATTCCCTCAAAACAGTATATAAAACAGTAAAAAGAGGGGTTAGTGACACTCACCTTTTGGTGCGTTTTTATATTAGCGCAATCCCTCAAATTGGTCTACACATCCCAAATTAAGTAGGAACGATTTAATAACCAATGATTCTACAAATACCTAAGTTTCTCCAATACTTAGAATTTTCACAAAACTTTGAGATTTTCTCGAAAAGTCTTTAATTTGATTATGTTGGCGTATATATGTATATATATATATATGTGTGTGTGTGTGTGTTCATACACACACACACACACACACACACACACACACACACACACACACACACACACACTAGTCGGCTACACGCGCGATGCGGCGGCGGTAGCGATTTACAATAGGATACTCGTTTACCGTTAGTTTATCAGTCGTCTCGTGATATATTGTATAGTACTTAAGTTAGTTATCTTATTCGTGATATGTTGGCACTCGTTTTTCTGTTAGTTTATCAATTCTTTGTTGACATACTTTTGTTAATTTTTTAGCTGTTAGTTTATCAATCTTTCCATCAAATCAATCATAAGTACATAATGCTTTAACCATAATGTAAGATTTATCTACCCAGCTGTATAATGTACTTAGACTTGTGAAGGTAGCTGTTACCGAGGCTCCCTAATATGGAACGAAGGTATTATTAACCTATTAGAATACTAACGAGTCTTATTTAAGTCATAGACTTAGACCAGTTAGTTTAAAGAAGGATTTACGGTATGAAACGCTAGATTAAGCGATGACCGGAATGGAATGTAATTTAGACCCAACAAGTATGGAGACATGTATTTTATGGGTAAACTTAATTACATTCTGGTTTTTGAAGTTTAAATGATAAGATTAAACCCATTTCGGTTAATTTATGCAAAATAGTTACATAAACCGAACCGAACGCGTATAAGCATAAACGGGTAACCGAATGAGTCATATACAAGTTCCATATGTTATTATGATTAAAATATGTCATGATATCAGTAGGATATCAGCAAGTATGCCCATAAAGGTTTTAAACCGAATTTAGCCTTATAAGGGCATTTTGGTCATTTTAAGGTTTATAAAAGGGGTTTATATGCAAACTGAAGTTCTGAACATAAACTTTCTGTAAAAACATCTAATTTATGTTATTATAATAGTAGGATATCATACATACGTGTGCTTTATAATTTATGGCCAAATTATGCACCGTAGGGGCATTTTGGTCATTTCACACATAGTTTTAGGGACTTATTTGGGATTCTGAGTTCATGACTTATACCTTCTATAAAAATATTAAAAATGGTTTATAAAATTAGTAGGTAACAAGTCTTGGGTGCTAAGTATGGTTTAAAACCATACTATGTACCTATTTAGCGTAAAAGTCGACAAATGACGATTATTTCAATGTTTAGTAAATTCTGAGGCTATGACTAGATTTGAATGGTCAAAATATTTAATTTATCAAAACTTATCAGTAACAAAAAGGTTTTTGTATGTTAATTATATTTAAAACCCAATTTATGTGTGAAAAGGGTATTATCGTCATTTACTAACTTCATGCAAAAACTCTAAGTTAAACTCAGAATATAATATGTTTAAATATCCCAAATAATCCTAAATATGATATCATATCAGTATATGTTGAGTTTTATGCTAAAATTATGCTTAAAACTTATTTTATTTGATAAAGGGCATTTTAGTTCTTGTTAAGCATGTTTTATGATTAATTGAGTAAATTCAGTTTATGACCAGAATGTAAATGTCTAAATATGCTAAAAATGTTTACAAATCAGAATGTAACCCATTTGCATGTTCCTTTATGTTTAAAATCTCATTTTTACACAAAAGGGTATATTAGTTAATATTAAGCATAATAACGGAATCAAGTAAAAAAACTCGGATTACTAGGTGACCATGCAATATAACCTCAGAGGGTTATACTACAACATAATATGGTCACAAAATAATACATAAAGAAATTAAGCTAATTCGGGTCAGAACTGAAAGTCAAAGCAAAAGTCAAGCTTTTGCCACTTTCGGTTGCGAACTGAGCCTATGCTTAGAATTGTCGGGTTGAATATGTTTAGACATGTTCTAATAATGTTTACCAAGTTATTAAAGTGATAAAACATGTCTTATAGCTCCTACATTATCAGATTTGTGTTTATTTAAAAACTGACCCATTTGACTTTTTACGTTAATTACTGTAGGATCGGGGAATCGATCTAAACGAGTCGATCAGAAGAGTTCTGGACCAAATCAAAGGCAGAATTCAGTGATTTGATCTTCATTCAGCTTGATATGCACTAAGAAGTAGATTAAATGTCGATTGTATTGATATCACAACGTTACACGAGCTGGAGACACTTCGGCAGAGCTTCGCTACCGGAATCAGAAAGTTCTAAAAATGAAATCCCAAGACCACTATTTATAGGAGAGCCAGTTCGCACCAACAGGTCTCACACGACCTGGTCCAGTTCGTACGAACTGGTTGGTTCTGAACTGTTTCCCATTTTTCTCGTACTACGTGTCCTGGTCTATCAATTCTATTACACGACTCGATACAAGACGAAGTCAACAGACATATGCACCAACAAACTCCCCCTTGGATGTTGACGAGTCTTTGGTGTGTCGAGTCTTCAGTCTTGATCAGTCTTCTCGCTCTTTTCCAAAGTATCTGTCTCTGTAAGCATCCTCAATCTCTCTCTTACTCTATTAGAATCTCAACCTGGCTCTATTCTCTCTCTAATTCTCTTGATCAGGTCTTCTTGATTCCTTAAGTTCATCAGTATCAGCAGCTTCTATCTCGTTTGCTAACAGACTCCCCCTTAAGTTGTTCCGGGATCTTACCCTGGCTTAAACTCTGCTCAGGCTTAGATACGGTGATCTGCACAAATCTCTACCTAACAATAAATTTCACAATTTTTAAGATTTAACAATTTAGAAACCACTGGTAGATATCATGAAACATTCTGAAATAAACCACTTGTATTCGAAACATTCAAATTTGGTTTCAAATTAATGAACCATTTGATCATTTCAAAATCATTTCTTGTTTCAAACAAACTCTCCCAACCCTGTTCATCATGTTCAGCACTAGGAATTTTGAAAATCAGCTTTCCAACATCATTTGTCGAAAATAAGATGAAGTAAAATCTTTTTGCATTTTCAAAAATTTTATGCTAAATCACATTCTTTTTGGGTTTTTTCTTTTAAAGAAAAGCAGTAAAGAAATATTTACAGACAATATTTTTGTGAGTTTGTGTAAGAGGATCATATCAGTTTTTGACAAATCACTAGCACCGTTGAGCTTTAAACACTTTAAGTTCTAAACGATTCACTTAGATTGTCAGTATACTGATCCACCTAAATTTTCACACAAATTTCAATTGTTTCGAGATACGAGATTAATGTTTTAAGGACTTAAACTTATTCGCGTGTACCACCTCAGAATATACTCCCGTATCCAGACTCCTATATTCAGTCTTACAGGTGAATGTACAGTAATGATATCTGTAAATGGGTAATGCGAGACCATGAGAGCTCAGGCTAGAACTTCCGTTCAATCTGAGAGATGATGGCTCGACTTTAGGTGTGTTCCCGTTAGAGAATCTTTTCTTCAACAACACATGATTAGTATTTTTCAATGTTTCATCATATTGTTTTCAAATTACCACTTGTATGACAGTTAAATCAACAAAACTAATTTTCAAGAATGATGCCGATTCACGCTCCACGATTACCAACTTGGGAGCTCCGGCAAGTCAGGATTTTCAGTTAAAGAGATTCACCCAAGCCTGACGGTCCTTGGGTGATTCCGAGTCATCATCACTCGGTTTCTTTCCTTTCTTCTTCTTTTCATAAAATTCCTTTACCCCTTTGACCTTCCCGTCAACCATTTTTCCAAAAATATTTAGAACATTAGGGTTAAAGGCTTTTTCAACATCAAATTCTTTCTTTTCAGCAAAGAATTGATTTGAAATCTCAACTTTGCCATTTTTTTGCTTTAAGTTTCCGTTTGATAATGGTGGAAAATTTGCATCATCCATTATCAGAACGGAATTCTCATCATTTTTAGCTCAACTTGTGGCTCCTCTGACTTTGACGAGTCAGATTCATCGCCAGAAAATGGCTCCTTTGCTTCCGAAGAAACAAACTCATCGCTAGATTTAACATCTGATTTCTTAGCAACCCACATTTGGTTGTTAAGATTCACTCTTCGTTTGTAAAACCTTTTAGAACACTCACCAACTTCAAATGTAGAATTTTTAAACACTTTGAATTTTTCAGTTGGTGGTTCAGTTTTATCAACAACTTTTTCTTTGAGTTTAGAAGGAACTTCCTGTTTTATGTTGGTTGCCATTTGACAGTTCAAGGCGACATGACCAACTTTTTTACATTGGTAATAGGTTCTTGTCTCCTTTTTCTGAGTAACATCATTCCTTATTCCCTCTTGCTTCTTAGCAAGGAATTGTTTGTTCGATTGCTTCCAAAATGAGCTCTTTTCCTCTTCTTCAGAACTTGCCCCTGAAACAAATACAGTTTTTGGTTTATAAATTTTCTCATTTTTATGATTTTCTGGTGGAATAAAACCCAATCCCTTCTTTTTGAAATTACTGTTATGGTTTGGTTTCTTTCGATAACCAGAACCAGAACTGTAACCCTTTTTCTTGTTTAACCTTTGTTGAACTCTTGAAGTGTATTTTTTTAGGTTTTCCAGTAAGATTTACATCTTTTATTTTAGAAATATTAATTTCTGTTAATTTGAAAACCTTGTTAATCATTTCAGTTTTAACACCTCTTATTGGAAATTCTTCATCAAAATATAATTTGTCAGAATCATTCAAAGTATATGCTACTTTAAATGGTTCGTCATTCAAATTATTTTGTGACATCAGAAAATCTTTATTGTAAACCCGTTTGCCCTTTTCGACTGTTGGACTTGAAGTTGAACTCTCAGATTCAGACTTTGACTCTGACTCCTCATCCTTATCCAACACCTGATCGACCACTTTCTTTATTAACTCAGACTCATGATCAGTGTCAGACGATGTGAATGTGACATCAATATTATCTGGCAATCCATCTGAAGGTTCAGATTCCCACTTTAAATTGGTTTCCTTTTTGACTCTTTCTGAATTAGGATTTCATGGAGAATATCCTTCTTCAAGCGGCAGTGGACACTTTGTATAATTGGTACTATGTTTCTTACCAGTATCCTTTACTTCAGGATTCTTCTCTTCAAACGCTTCCATGCCTTCTACTGTAGGGTAAATCCTGTCAATCACTTAAGAAGCACATGAATAACTTTTCAATAACCTGTTTACCCTCTCAGTTTCTATCCTCTGAGTTTCCAATTTTTTTTCAAGTTCAGCACATTTCTCAATGTACTGATTGATGATTTTCTGCTTCGTCATGATCGCTCCATTGAGTGTCTTCATAGCTATCTCACGTTCATTGCTTGACTTGTTATATTGATTCATAGTTTTGTTTAAAACAACATAAGATTCTTTCAATCTGTTCATGTTATGAATCAATTTGTTGTTGTGCCTTTTCACGGTATCACAATTTTCACACTTCTCAGGCATCTTTTCTGTGTCAGCTTCCTTCTCAATCTTAATAGCTAGACTTTCTTTAACCTTCTTCTTCACTACTCGAACATTTTCCTCAAGTTTGACTTTTTCTTCATCAGTTACTGCTTTATGATTCTTCTTTTTCGCAGCTTGCCTTTCTTTGATCTCTTCCATCTTACCTGCAAAATACAAATTATATCTATCAGGTGAAAATTCTCTTTTATAATATTCAAGTTTTTGAATTTCTTCACTATCATCATCACTCTCTTCATCTGATGAGTGATCAAAGATTGGTGCTTTTTCTGAAGTCTCTTCTTTTGAAACTGGTTCTTCTTCTGTCTTTTTAGGACCGAATTGCTGAGATTCGTAATAAACATATGCCATTTCTTCTTCAGCAGTTGAATCTTCAAAAATTTCAGCAACAAATGCTTTAGAATTTGTAGGTCTGTTAGGATCATAATTATCCCAATTAAAACCTTCTGGAATTCTTTCATCATCTTGATGAACTAGATAAGCTTTCTTTGATGGCTCTTCGATCTCCTTCCTAGCATGTGAAGTTTGTGGTGATTGTTGTTGATGCGGAGCAACTTGATGATAAATCGCTTTTCGATGATAATCATTATTGCCGAATGGATTTTGAGCTCCACTTGCTTCGCGATTTGTGCATTCTCACTTAAAGTGCCCCTTCTCCCTGCAATGAAAACAAGTAACTTTAGATTTATCAAAACCTAAAGGTGAAGTTCCAGCATCACGGAAATCATCTCTTCCAGTGATCTGTTTAAACTTCTCAGCTCTTCTCAACACACTAGCCATACACCACTTTATATCCATTAACTCCATTTCCTCAGCATCAATCTGATCATAATCCTCTTTGGTCAACATTGGATTACCAATCCTTCCCGCAACCAAACTCTCATAAGACTCTAATACGGTCACCAATAAAGACATATGATCTTTGGCTACCTCTTCCGAGAAATTTTGACCATTCTGAAGATGTAATGCAATGTTGCATTGAAGTACTTGGCCATTATTGGTTGTTGAAAAATTTGGATCAAATGATGGATATGAAGAGAACCCAGTTTTGTTGTTTGATCCTTGAGATGACCCTCCAGAAGAACTGTTTGCATTAAATGCAGTTTCAATCTTTGGTGCAATGTTGAACTTATCAACCGTACTTCCTTTGTTGTATAAACCAATATCCTGTTCACCATTAGAATTCTTCATTTTTCCATCTTCCGTTGTTTCATCTCTTGAACTTCGAGTTTTTCAATAAACTTGCTCAGCGATAGATTCGCAAATTCACCATTATTCTTCAAAATCATAAGATACGTGCCCCAAACATCTTGTGGTAATGCATCGGCCAACTTTTCAACCCATTCTTCTCTATCTTTCTTGATGTCCAATCGCTTCATATTAACCACCAAATTGCAATATCTTTCTATAATCATTTTGGTGTTTTCAGTTTTCAATCCACGAAATAGATCAAATTCTTTCTTCAAAAGCGATTTTTTGTTCTTGATCATGTATTGACTTCCAACAAACTTCGTTTTTAGTGCTTTCCACATTGAGTGTGCACTTCCATTGTGTTGCAATAAAATCAAGATGTCTTCCTTAATAGCTTGTTGCAATATACTGATCATCATTTTTTCACTTTTGTATTTCTTTTTCTCATCAGCATCTAAATCTTTAATAGCAACAATCTCTCCGTATTCATCAATTGGTCTAACATATCGTTGTTCAACACATTCCCATGCTTCTAAATGATTCGCTTGAACCCAATTTTCGAAACGTTCATCCCATCCGTTAAACTCCTCGATATTCATGAGCTTAGGCGGTTTTGCATGGTGCCCATTTCATTTTCTAAGTTCACGTTCTGAGCCATAGTGATCGGAGTAGCAAATGCGTTGTAGAATTCGTTTTCCATGTTTAGGTTTTAAAAATTCACAAAGTTCAAACGGTCTGAGCAACTTGTGCGAACTGATAACCTTCAAACGACCTGAGTCACTTCGTGCGACTTGGACAACCTTTCAAACAACCTGACAATATTCCCAAACGACCTGATACACTCCCAAACCGTGCGACCTGATTTGTTTTCAAACCGTGCGGACTGAGTACCTCGTGCGAACTGGTTCAATTTCACACGACCTGGATACTATTAATCACTTCGTACGAGCTGGAATACTCAAACCGTACGACCTGGATACTATTAATCACTTCGTATGAGCTGGAATACTCAAACTGTACGACCTGGAGCAACTTTCAAGCGATCTGAAGCAATTCGTGCGAGCTGGATGCACTTCGCATGACCTGAAGATGTAAACTCACACGACCTGGTCAGATTTCACACGAACTGGTGTAATTTTTGAATGATCTAGTCCAAAAATTCATCATTTTGACAAATTTTATCAGGTTTTAGGTTGATTTTAGGTCTGATTTTTTCAAGGATTGATTAAAACTTAGTTTTACGTGTTATATGTCAAAATCAGATCATTTTAACCGTGAAATCTCAATTAATTTTGAGAAAAATGTGTAGAAAGTGAGTAGAAATCAGAATTTTCGGTGAAAACAAGCTAAAATGGTAAGAACTCTTCCTCCTGAGCTCTGATACCACTTGAAGGATCGGGGAATCGATCGAAACGAGTCGATCAGAAGAGTTCTAGACCAAATCAAAGGCGGAATTCAGTGATTTGATCTTCATTCAGCTTGATATGCACTAAGAAGTAGATTAAATGTCGATTGTATTGATATCACAACGTTACACGAGCTGGAGACACTTTGGCAGAGCTTCGCTACCGGAATCAGAAAGTTCTAAAAATGAAATCCCAAGAAAACTATTTATAGGAGAGCCAGTTCGCACCAACAGGTCTCACACGAGGTGGTACAGTTCGCACGAACTGGTCCAATTCGCACGAACTGGTTGGTTCTGAACTGTTTCCCATTTTTCTCGTACTACGTGTCCTGGTCTATCAATTCTATTACACGACTCGATACAAGACGAAGTCAACAGACATATGCACCAACAATTACTTTGACCCGACAATTAACTAAGTAAACGTGGTAATTAGGAGGTGCCCTTTTGAGGGATTAACACCTACCTAATTACGATTACGTAGCCATATTCGCATTGAGCAATGGATGGACCGTTTAGGTCTAAAACAAAAGTCAAATCCGATTAGTGACAACTTTGACTTTCGGCTTTTAAATGCATAAAACCGAAGTAGAGTGGCTAAGGACACTTACAACAGGTCCTAGCTTGAAAATTAGACTAAGGGGGAGCTTCCTTTTGATCAGGAACCTCAGAGAAGAAGTAGAGAAGTGATTTTGAATGGTGCAAGTTCAAATGACAAGGTGAAGGTCCTATTTATAGTGCAAGAAGCCTTCACAAGATCAATCCAGGTGTTTCTTTATGCTCTCAGATGATTCCAAGTGTCCAAGAGGTTTTTAGAAACCACTAGCATGCTCCTTGTTTCGAAATCAGGCTGCATGGTGGTTTGATTGGGGCTCAAGGCTGCAATACATGCAGCTGTCCAGTTTTCTGTTACTGGGTGTCTTCTCGCGGCCCGCAAAAGAGTTAGGGGAGGGTCTTCACGGCCCACGACTCTACCCTCTTCCGGTTACAAAAGTTTGAAAATTGGCAGTTTCAGTCCCTTGTCCTTTTATTCTTCATACATGTTTCATTTTAAGCATATTTGGCCCCTATAGTTAGTTTTTAAGTATCTTGGGAATATTAACTAACATTGTTAGGCTCCCGTTCAGTTAAGAGATCACCCAAAGGCACTAGTTTCTCTCGTTGACGCTTTTAACCCTTCTTCTTGAAATCTTGCACAACTAACGTATAATGATAGCGAAACTTTTCGTAATTAATATGAAGCATTCTCGGAAGTATAATTGGACATTACGAAGCTCCGGGTTTGTTAAAAGGTCACTCAGAGTTAAGAATTAACATGTTGTGTAGGTCCTGAAACCGAGATCACAATGATATTGCACAATTTGCAAGGTGGCGGAATCACACAAACAAGTTGTAAAAGAAACAAAGAGATGAAAGAAGGATTCTTGTATTTAAAAGATTCAATCTTGCATACAACCTAGTTGTCTAATACAAGATTTTCTCAAATCACCAACCATGCACCTAAGACCTATCATTCTATTTATAGTAAGTGGTTAGGGAGGGTGCTCCCTAAACCGTAGGCCCAACTTACCCAAAAAGCCTAAATTACATCATTAACCCAAAATTCCTATTAAACCACAAAGCTACTTATCCATAAACCTTCAAGGGCCTAACAATCTCCCCCTAGGTTTACTGGATTAGTAGCTGCATCAAGCCTGAGGACCACCTTGTTCATCTTCACGAGCAAATAGACGATTCATCAGAATATTAGCAGCAACGCTTGTCCAGGCCTTCGCACATTCTTCATATTTCTCGTTGGTCTGGATTTGATGATTTGTTAGAACCATGATATCTTCTTCATGAAAACTCATCAGGTCATACGAATTCGGGATCCTGATAGATTGCTCTTCAGTGACAATAGCAGCTTCGGCCATTTTAGGATCATAGGCCCAGAACTTGAAGTTTCTCAGGATTCCTTTCTCAAACTTCTTCGCAATTGGAATGATCTTCTCTTTGTCGGTAGCTGGCCAGATCACTGATTTGATAGTGCGCTTGGTGTGAGGGTCACGAACACCAGGATTTCTTCTGATAGTTGGCTCAGTAGTCTTCATGGTGCCAAAGTTGGTTCTCATTTCTCTTTCAAGTCTTGAGTGGAATGCCCAACCTCTACCTCTTTGATTTAGATCTGGGTCATAAAAGGGAGCACGCAGAAGGCTCTTCAAATCAATTTTTGTCCAAGACTCAAATTGACTTTCCTTAGCATAATATTCTCTGTGACCACTCTTGCGTGTAATTAGCCACATCTGCTTGTCATGCTCATACCTCCAACATGCAACTTTAGATTTGTTCCCGACCTCATCATAGTGAGAAGATCCCAATTCCATTACGAGTCTGTCAGGCCTCTTTGTAGGTTCCTTTAACTGAAAGTTTTCATTAAGAGGATTCATATCTTGATTCTTCATTACCAATAGTTGCTTGCGGCTCTGCTTCTCTTTCTCTTTCTGTTTCTCCTTTTCTAGCCTTTTCTTTGACTTGCTGCTTCTTTTCTTTGGCTTGGCAGCCAGATAAGCTTCTAAAGCAGCTGAACGTTCCGCTTCAGCTGGTGCATACGCTGTTGCTCTCTGTTCAGGAGTTTGTTCAGTTCTTCCAACATAAAATTGTTCATCTTCTTTATCAATAAACTCGTTCCCAAACTTCTTTTCTAACTTTGCCTTCAGATCGTACACAGTGGACATCAACATCCCTACATCACCTTGCAACTGATCTATTGTGAGATCTCTGTTAGTGAGTTCTGACTGTAGTGATGAGATCTGGGCTTCTTTCAAAGCAGCGTCTTGTTGAAGAGAAACAATCTGAGCATTCTTCAGCTCTTCATCCTGTTCTAGTACGACCACACGCCTTTTCAACCTTTTTACATGATCATCTTCATCACTATCACTATCGCTGTCGCTTTCAAAGATTTGTCTTTTCTCGGCCACATAACGAAAAGCTGCTTCATCATGCTCAGTAGTAGCTCATCCACTTGAGCTTCTAGCTTCGAATCAAACACCACCATTTGAACTACCTGGCTGTGAGGGGGTGGTTTCAAAATCAAAGTTAAAATCATACAGATCTGGGTCCTCTGTGTTTGTCTTCTTTGATACATCTTCTGTTTGTGGATCAGACTAAGGGTCAACGATTGGAGTGGACTCAGGGGCAGTTGATGGGCCAGAGAGAATGTCATCAGGTGCGGAGTCGGTTCTTTGTTTCTTTTTAGCTAATTCTTCAGTATCATCGGCACTTGCTTTGATTCTTGTTTCAACTTGTGATGTGGCGGCAGCATTTTGAACATCAGTAGTGGAGATAGATGGAGGGTTTCCATCACCACCCTGTAAACTCAGAAGTAACGCTGCTAAATTCTCACTTGTTAATGGCACAGGCTTCCGAACAGTATCCTCTTCCTTATCAGACATCACTATCTCTATCTCGCTTTCAGAATCAGTTTCTTCACTAGAGCCTGTCTCTGATTCAGAATTAACAACTTGAATCTCATCTTCATCTTCAGCCACCTGTTGAACTTGCTGCATAAGTTGTACATCATGCTCTTCAGTAATTTGTACGTTGATTTGTGGTGGAACTGGAGCAACAGGGGAAACTGGAGGAGCTGGAGCAACAGGAGCCCTTTGCACAATATCTGCAAACCTTCCATGTTTTTCTAGAGCAAATATTCCTTCAAAATTCTGATGTTAGCTCTTTTGTTTCTACAAGCATTCTCAAAGCAACTTGGCCCTATCGGCTTAAGATTGATAAAGTTTGGGCCCTTGACCAACGCTGGGTATCGATTATCAAGAATCATCTGGATAAACCTTGGATACAGCATGAAAATCTTCTTTTTCGGCTCTTCGAGCTTCTTCTTCATATTATCAAAGATAAAAGCTGAAAAATTGAAATCCCATCCATTCACCAACACCACGATTGCAGAAGTTTGTGTCTTATTGAGTTGATCGAATCCACCTTTGTTTTCTGCGATGCACTGTAGGAAGAAGTGTACCAACAACCTCCAGTATGGTGGAAATAATTTCTTCAGAACTGTTGGATAACCCCCTTCATAGCTCATCTTTCGAAGTGCAGCCATAACTCTGGTTTGATCATAAGATGTTGGATGGTGTGGCTGATCTCCCAGTCTTAAAACTTCTCGCACTATTGCCTCGGTCACAGTGATCTTCGTCTTTTAAACGGTCGTTTCGATTGATCCAGCTCTTTGTCTGTTGATCTTCGCAGTATTCGAGAAAGTGTTTATACATCTATTGCATATGGCTGGCTCTGCTCGCAAATCATGTGTGATGGGGCAATTGTTTAGACCCCGAATAAGTGATCCGAAAAGCTCCATGTGTTCTGCTGGAGGATCCGTCAGGTAGCCTGCTTGATTATGAAAAAGTTCCACTTTTGACTGTCACTGATTTCTCTCCTGCATCATAGCACCGGCCATTTTTCTACACCAAACTTCAAATGTTAGATTCCTTTTTAAAACAAGTTAACTTATATTTGAATATTTGACGAATCAACAAAGTTAATTACGTCAAATAGTTCAAACATTAGCCAATATGTCAAAAGAGGGTTCAAAGGCAGTCCAGATAAGCAGTTCAAAGGTCCAGGTTAAAAGAGATCAGGTCAAAAGGGTCAAATCCGGGATGATGAAGGTTCATCTCGGATGGACCTCTTCATCCGGAATGACCTAGTCATTCCATCCGAGATCGCCCGAGATGGTAATCTGCTAATCCGAGATCATCCGAGATGATGATCTCTCAGTTCGAGATCATCTGTGATGCACCTTTTTAGTCTAGAATCATATACCTACAATCCAGAATGGGTCCGAGATCGTCCGAAATGAAAGTTTTAAGAGAGAATTCTTTAAAAGTAGTCCGAGATGGTTCGCGATTGTGTCAGACCTTTGTCCATTTGGTATTTAATGCTCTCGGATGGATAATGGGCCAGTCCCATCTCGGATGATTGGTCCGAGATGGTGGGCCATCCAGATCAATATTTTATAATTTTCAACAAAACTTTTCAAGAATAGCAAAATACCCCCTTTAAAATCAACGAATCTACCCACCGAGCAACTAATAAAATAATAATATAATGTAATAATATAAATATATGAAATACCAACACTGGGGCAATTTTGGGAAGACTGCCACGGGATCAAATCTTTTTCGAACTGATTAAGGAACACTTTTCAGCTCTTTGCTTACTTGGACTGGTCCACGCGATTGTTAATATGCTTGTCCTCTTAAATCTAAAGCCCAATTTTCAACTTTTAGCTTTGTGATATGCTTTAGGTAGAATTATACTTCAACATCCGTGTGTCCCATTCCAAGGCATACCTCACGATCAAGGTAAGCACAACAGTTCATCGTAGCAGGTGAGTATACTGAGATCATCCTTAATTTTTTCAACGCCAGACTTCCTGGTGAACAGGTCAGTACTTCCGTACAGCAGAGAGACCAGAGAAGTTCTGACGAGGGCGAGACAGATACCTTTAATGGTACGAATTTGGCTTTAATAGCACACGGAGTTCTCTTTTAAATGAGATTTCTTCCGTTTTTAGGTTTTGGCCTTTTTGTGGCTCTTTTGCAAGATATCCTGACTGTGCCTAGGTCTACATATAGTCTGGATGCAAAAGAGGGACAACCCTGATATCCCGGATGATTCATCAGCATAAAGACCCGAAACCTCAGACGTTAGCTATCTATCAATGCAAGATTTAAGACCATGAAATCATACACTGTTGGTCTGTTACCCACGAGATGTTAGTCCATTATGTTTGTATCACTTTGCCTCTTTTTGCTTTTCGAGCGTTAGACCTATCAACACATCCCAGTGGATCCTAGCCTGTTCAGCATTGAAACCTTACATGTGTTAATCAAGTTCTTTATCATGAAAATTCATTCCATTTCCCAGCAACTTTTCTCCCCCTAAATTTGTGCAAAAGTGGAATACTTTATGCCCAAATTTACCGGATGAGATACCGTTATTCATAAAAAACCCCTTTATTTATTATATTCAATATAGGTTTTTTTTTTGAAATGCTTAGTCGGTGAAACGTAGCATTTTCAAGAGGTCTACAAACACATTGAATCTTGAGACGGTGACATGTTTTGTAAAAAGATCCGCTGTATTAGCATCAGTATGGATCTGTTTGAGTTTAATTAATCCTCTGTTAAAGCAGTCTTGAATAAAGTGAATTTTGATGTCAATGTGCTTGGTTTTGGAGTGAAAAACAGGGTTTTTAGTGATTTGGATAGCGACATCATTATCATATTAAATGGTTGTATCAAGATACGTCAAACCGTAATCCTCCAGTTGATGCTGCACCCGAAGAACCTGGGAGCAGCAGGCAGATGCTGCAACATACTCTACTTCCGCTGTGGAGAGAGATACAGTTTGCTGCTTCTTACACTGCCAAGAGATGAGTCTATCTCCCAAGAACTGGCATCCAGCTGACGTAGATTTCCTATCCCTGTCTGTCCCTCCAAAGTTGCTATCTGAAAAGGCAAATAGTTCAAAGTTTGAATCTCTGGGATACCAGAGTCCGAGTTTAGGAGCTCCCTTCAAGTATCTGAAAATTCTTTTAACAGCAGTTAGATGAGAGAGTTTAGGGTTAGCCTGATAACGAGCACACTGGCAAACGGCGTACAAAATGTCTGGCCGACTTGCAGTCAGGTACATTAGTGAACCGATCATAGATCGATACAATGTCTGATTAACTGGACTTCCCTTTGGATCCTCAGTCAACAATGGCCGTTCTGCAATTGGGGAGTCTATTGGCTTTGAATCTGTCATGCTGAACTTTGCAAGGACGTCATTTACATATTTACTATGGTGAATCAAGATTCCTTGATTATTCTGACGAACTTGTAGACCTAAAAACATTGTCATCTCCCCTAAAGAACTCATCTTAAACTTCCTCTTCATTACCTCTTCAAATTCTTTGCAAAGCACATCATTTGTGGAGCCGAAGATGATGTCATTGACGTATATTTGGACTAGAATGATGTCTTTGTCAACACATTTAATGAACAGTGTCTGATCAATAGTTCCTCGAGTGTACCCATGAGCGAGCAGATGTTCTGTTAGGGTTGCATACCACGCACGGGGTGCTTGGTGCAAACCATACAGAGCCTTATCCAGCTTGTAGGTATATCCTTCCTTTTCTTAATCAACAAACCCTGGTGGTTGAGCAACATAGATCTCCTCCTTGACCTTCCCATAAAGAAAAGCCGTCTTTACATCCATTTGATAGACTGTGAAACCCATAAAGGATGCATATGCCAAGAAAATACGGATGGCTTCAAGACACACTACTGGAGCATACACTTCATCGTAATCCAAACCCTCGACTTGACTGAAACCTTGAACCACTAATCGAGCCCTGTTCCTTAAAATTATTCCAAAATCATCTTGCTTGTTGCGAAACACCCATCGTGTGCCAAGAGCTCGTTTTCCTTGAGGTAGCTTTTCGAGCTTCCATACTCCAAGTCTTTCGAACTGATTGAGCTCTTCATGCATCGCATCAACCCATCCGGGTTCCTGCAAAGCAACATTAATATTTTTAGGCTCAATCTGTGATATGAAACATGAGTATAAACATGAATTAATGTCTCCAGATTTGCTGCGGGTCTGAACACTAACATACACTGGGCTAATGACATTCGTGATTGGGTGACTCTTCTGAACACGCTGTGGAATTGTTGTGGCAGGGACTTGCAGGTTCGGTTGCAAATTTGAAAAGCTTCTTGATGCTATTTCGGATGGCTCCCCCTCATTTGGTGCAGCAGAGTTGATTACTTGAGAATCTACAGTACAGTATGGTGGAATTACTCCTTGAAAGATAGAGGCTCCTTGGACGTTTGACGGTCCTTCGGAGGTTTCAGTGTTGTTGACTCCACCATCAGGGATAGCTGCAGAATAGTGGAAGAGTGAAGTTGTGGAAGAGTGAAGTTGTGCTGTAGTATTCTTGTGAGATCTTGATGGATCTACAGTAAGTTTCTTGAGCATATTTTTCCAAGGCACATTCTCATCTTCATCTTCAATAATAGGCATTTCTGCACTCGAGACTCCTGTATCAACAATTTCATCAGACAAAATAGGAAACAATTTAAACAAGGAGGAATAATCATATAGCCAATCAGGTCCAATATGAGCATCTTTTGGATTTTGTTCCAACCAATCCACATGATATGCTTCCACAATCTGCTTCTTGACTTTGTTGTAAACACGATAAGAAGTGTTTTTGGCATATCCGATGAAATAGCACGGATCTCCTCGAGCTTCAAATTTTCCTCTGGAATCCATGAGAAGAAGAACGCTCGGACAACCGAAAGTACGAAAGTGTTGCATCGAGGGCTTTTGACCTTCCACAATTTCATAAGGGGTCTTCATGTGACGTCTGTTAATCAAGGCATGATTTTGAACGTAGCAAGCTATGTTTACAGCTTCTGCCCAGAATATTAGTGGAAGACCCGAATCTATCAACATTGTGCGAGCTGCTTCAATAAGAGTGCAATTGCGTCTTTCTGCAACTCCATTTTGTTGAGGAAATCTTGCTGTACTATACTGTCGGTCGATTCCCTTTAACGCAAAAAATTCGTTCAGTTCAGCATTCTTGAATTCTGTTCCGTTGTCACAGCGAATAATCTTTACTCATTCATTTGCCTGATTTTCCATGAGTATTACAAATTTCTTGATCAATCCCATTGTCTCACTTTTCTGTTCCAAGAAGAATACCCAGGTGAAGCGAGAAAAATCATCTGTGATGACCAAACAGTAAGCCTTTCCCCCGATACTAAGAACATTGGTTGGGCCAAATAGATCCATATGCAGCAGTTACAAAACCTTTGAAGTTGTGTGAACAGGTTTGGATTTATGAGGTCTTCGATGCTGCTTTCCACGAGCACATGCTTCACACTTATCAATTTGCATGAAATCCTTGATTGGCAAGTTTCTGACGAGACCTCCTTTTGCTAATCGATTCAGATTTTTCGTGTTCAGATGACCCAACCGACGATGCCACAACATAGCATCATGTTCAGCAATTTATGAAAACAAACAAGTAACTTGATCTGTAGGAGCTTTGTTCATATCAATCACATAAGCATTTCCTCTTCGTTCAGCTTATATTAGGAACCAGTCTTCAGGTATGATAATTCCTGGTTTCAAGATAACGTAGCCACTCTTGGTGAAGAGAACTTCCATTCCTTTGTCGCACATCTATGATACGCTTAGTAGACTGTGCTTTAGCTCAGGGACATAGTTAACGCCTGAAAAGGTGAGGACGCCATTTTTGACTGTGCCTTTCATGGTGATTCTTCCCGATTCTCCTCCAGCGAAGTTGACTGTTGGGATTGAACCCTACAAAGGAACAGTTGATAAAGCCAAAACTGGTTCAGAACAGTGGGTCCTGTAACACCTGTGTCATTTCAACCATCAAACAAATGCCAAACCAATTAAATATTATATTTCATACTTTGGACTTGTATAAATATGTGTATCTTTTGCACATATCAACTCTTGTTCGATTTCAAACTCTATATCGCTTTCTGGAAGGTTATACGCGCACTGATGCGTAAATATAACCAGTTTAATGCAACAAACACTCCGGAATAGTGACATATACTTAACATACCTTAAATAACCTTTACATAACTTAGAAATAAGTTTTGAAGGCTTTGGTATGGCAAAATCTAGTTAAATCGCTTACAGGGACTAAATTTGACAAACTGCGAAAGTATGCCAATTTGAACTGTAACAGACATTCCGGAGCATGGCCATAAGTTAAACATACCATAAATATCCTTTAAATAGCTTAGAAATAGGCTTTGAGGGGTTCGGTGTGCTAAAATAAACTTTTGGGTCATTCAGGGACTAAAAGTGTCAAAAAGTGCACAAGTTTGCATTTTCGCGCATAACTTACGTTCTGAATACATCCGGACATCCAAAAATTTATGTAAGCACTAAAATATTTTATTTTAGTGTTCGCCATAAGAAAACTCCATTCGTCGCGTCATTTGGTTCGTTTTTCGCATTCGGGACCAGATTCGATGTATTAGCCGTTGTTTAATTCACAACCACACATTCTAAACTTGCTTAGTCAGCGGATAAGGATGGAATTTTGGCACCATGACTTTGCAACACATGTATGGATGGAATTTAAACACCTAAACACCATGACTTTGCAACACATGTATGGATGGAATTTAAACACCTAAACACCATAACTTTGCAACACATGTATGGATGGAATTTAAACACCTAAACACCATGACTTTGCAACACATGTATGGATGGAATTTAAACACCTAAACACCATAACTTTGCAACACATGTATGGATGGAATTTAAACACCTAAACACCATAACTTTGCAACACATGTACGGATGGGATTAAGGCACGTTTTCCATGAAACGATCTTAACGGTTCGGGTATTCCTATAAATACCCCATACCCCCCATTGCTAAAATCACTAGAAACTTGATTTGAGAAACTCTAAGTTGAAACATTTGTTTCATACCTGAGATTTTTGAATCGAGTTTAGCATTCGGGGACCCTTCGTAAGTATTCTTTCGTTCTTTTCCTTATTTTACTGCTTTTCGAGTCAGAAAGTCAAACTTTGTTTGACTTTCAGCGTTGACCAGTAATGGTCAATGCGAAGTTCGTTTGAACTTCGCAACGTGAGTGTAATCACGTTGGTCATAGTCCCTTGGGACTATGCCCACTGATTACCACGTTGTCTAGGGTCGTAGGGTAAGCGATCTGATAAATCGCTTATACCTCGAACCCGACCCATTTGGTCGATCATTAGGATCCGACCAAATACATTAGGTGACCATAGTAGGTAGGGAATAACCTTCCGAGGTTATACCCTATGGTCACATCGTTTAAGTAGTTGTATGATAGGTAGTTTATATGCCTTAGGTAAATTACCAGAATACCCTTTTCATGTATAATTGGTAATTAAGCATATGTAACCTAAACCTTTGCCACATAACTGATTGTGTAACATGTTTAGGCATATAACACTTGTCATAGGACTAGTTAGGCGGTCCGAACGCGTTTCACGCGAACGACGCGTTAAAGTAGCATAAGCTACCTAAACGGGTCGTAATGGGTCGTAGACACTTAGGTTAAGTTTCATTTAGTATGTAGGCTTTGTTAAACCAAATGACACGAGTCTCTACACTCGTTTGGTTTACAAACCCTAATGCTACCCAATCTTCCGATCTAGGTCCGGTTTATTAACATAGTTACCTATACTAGGTGCCGTTTGATATCCGCGATCTCTAGCATTATTTAGTTGTCACTCCAGAACTACTGAGCAATCTCAGGTGAGTACATAGACCCCTCTTTTACTGTTTTCCAAACTGTTTTGGGGTGGAACACATGTGCCTACTTGTTACTTTCATGCTTTCCTGTTTTGACATCATATACTTGCTATGTTCATTAGTACATTATAGTACATGATTTCATTACATCTTATGCTAGGTGTGCCCATTGTGTGCATTACTTAGTACATTGTTTTACATTACATTTCATGCTAGGTGTGCCCATTGTGTGCATTACTTGGTACATTGTTTTACATTACATTTTGTTGCATATGCTCATCCAGTATATGAACACATTATATTACATTTTGAACCGTTAATAATCATTTGACTCTGTGAACCGTTTGTATCCGTGAACCGTTTGTATCGGTGAACCGTTTGTATCCGTGAACCGTTTGTACTCTGTGAACCGTCTGTATCTGTGAACCGTTTGTATTGGTGAACCGTGTGAACCATATTTGACCATACATAAACATTTCTACAACTGTTAAACATTACTTTGGTGTTTTGGTTTGATTAAATGATTAAGTAACGATGCGTGTGTAATATGATACAAGCATGGTGGATACGCCGCTGGTACTTCCTATATATAAGTGTTTGTATGGTATTACATATTGTAGCGCTATTTGAATCATTTCAGTTTGAGGCATAGAACATTTTATACAAGTAACATACTTTTCACAAGACATTTATTTACAAACAACTTATCTTATACAAATCCATTTTACTATGGTTATTCATTTAACCATACATTATTCACTTATTTATACATATCATCTGAACTCATTGTTTTTCAAATGATTTACAAAACAAAGCAAATTACAAGGTTCATGACTAAACATTTTCTCAAACATAAGTCATGAAACCTATTTTCACAAAACCTATGTATCTCACAGGCATTTTTATGCTGACGTACCTATTTTCACATGTGTTTTTCAGGAACTGTTGCATAAGATGATCAAGATACACATAGGCAGACTTGGGCTTTAGTGACAATAAAAGATGCAAGACTAGTTAATTATGCTGTATTTATTTGTTTGTTAAGACATTGTAACACTTTTAATCAATAAAACAAAACTTCTATTGCCATGGATTTGAGACAATTAATTCTGTTACAACACTCCCCGACGTTTCCGCCACGTTTTGTATGTTCTACGTGGTCGGGGTGTGACAGAAAAGATGGTATCAGAGCCAATGGTTATAGGGAATTAGGTTATTAGTAATGCTTTGACCTAGTCTATAACCTTCTTAGGAACCTAACGCGAGTTTACTTGCGTTTAGTCATAAAACAATACCGTCACCTATCCTTAGGCGACTACCACAACAAGAACATAATTTTCGAAACCGCTTTGAAAACTAATCATCTGTTCTAGGATGATTATTTACTAGGTTTTGAACCCTCTGTTATAAGGTTTTGAACCCCTTTGAGTTTTCAAAAATCTCGTCAAGGTTTTGGGTTTTAAATAATGTGAACACGTGCAAACTGGAAGGGTGAATGCCTGTATTCTGAGTTTTCTGTCTAGGCAAGCACTTCGTATACATCTCAACCAGACGCGAGACCAGTTGTGCTTACCTGGGAATTCTTGGGATGAGTGTTAACTTATAGGCGAGCATGTCTTCGCGATACATTATTTTGACCTATTTACTTTGATTATTCACCGAGGTCGTTTGTTGCTTTGTAGTAACAAACAAATGACCACTATCCATTGCTTTCATCAAATTTGTTTCATCTCATTCTTTTCGTCTAATTCTCTCACTCGTTTCCTTTCATGTTTCCTCTTTTAGAATGCCTCCTCGACGCGAAAACCAGATAGAGACTGCCGAACTGGCAGAAATTATTGCGCAACAAATGGCTGCTCAATTCCCAAACCTCTTTGCTCAATGGAATCAAGCCAACAACAACAACAATGGTCCATGCAATTTCAAGAGTTTTAACTCGGCGAAACCACTCAAGTTTAGTGGTTCTGAGGGAGCGACTGGGCTTCTTCAATGGTTCGAGAGCATTGAGAATACTTTCCGCCACGTGCAGTGTCCTGACAATCGCAAGGTCGAGTTTGCTTCGAGTGTGTTCCAGAAGAGAGCCCTTACGTGGTGGAATGGGGTGATGAGAGATCGTGGTGCAGAGGTTGCTCTAGCACAGACATGGGCTGAACTCAGGGCTCTCATGATGAAGGAATTCTGTCCTCGACACGAGATCAGGGCTTTGGAAAGGGAATTCGACAATCTTGAGCAAGACAGCGGTGAGCATCGAGCCTACATGGACCGTTATGAAGAGTTAAGTCTGTTATGCCCAAACATGGTCACGCCTTTGGATAAGGCAATCGAAAAGTACATTGATGGCCTCCCTGATTCAATACAAGACATTTTGACTGGTAGCAACCCTACTACAGTTAGACAGGCCATTGAGCTATCTGCAACCTTGACTGAATCAAAGATCAGGAAAGGTAAACTTTTCCGAAAAGGTGACAAGAATCCGGTCGAAGAATCGAAACCAATCGAGGGATCACAGATCATGGATGAACAGACTGGATCCCCTAAGAGGTCAAAGAAGCGAAAGGCTTCTCAGAACTACGCTGTGGTCGCTCACAATGATCAAGCCGTTCTCAACCAACCAGCTCAACCCCCTGCCCGGAAACCCTACAACGGAACTGCACCCTTGTGCAACCAATGTGGCCTACATCATCATGCTGGGGTGAAGTGCCGCACATGCCAAGTTTGCGGACTTATAGGTCATACAGCTAGGGTTTGCCCAACCGCAGCTGCACCAAATCAAGCTGGCAACAATTCTGCTCAAGCTCGTTTTCCACCGGGATCTTGCTACAACTGTGGCGAGATGGGCCATTTTCGTAGGAATTGCCCAAGGCTTGCTAATGCAAATCCAGCGCAGGGATGAGCATAAGATCAACCAGAAGACAACATCGTTTAGAAATAATCACGTCTTATGTATTATTTTCTTTTGTTGTCAAGATCCAAGAAACAGTTGTTATCGTTGTTTATAAATAAATCTTTTATTTACATTGCAATGTATTTATGTGATTGTATGTATAAACAACATATCCCCTACAATACCGACAATCAAGGAACCGCATTCCTTGAAGAACAGACTACTCCCAAATTTCTTCCATTGTATGATCTCTTGCGTTTTTCACGAAAATCCTAAGTACCCGTTTCTTCCAAGAGAAACGAAGTACGAGGTGCCAAGTTAATAGCAATCAATAACAAGATATTAACAATTAAACAACTATGTGATTATGTGCTTATGAACATTACAAGACAAACTGTGCAGACTGTACAAGGAATTACGTAATTATGGATGCATACATAATTATGGAATTTAGTGCACAGAAACCACAGCGAGCTTTGTCATGTACCTAGAAGTTAACCCTATTCATTTCCAATTCTGATGAAGTATCCGTTGAGGAAAAATGAACTAGCTATTCATTTTTCACTTCTGAAGAATATCCGTTGAGGAAATGAATATCCGTTTATCCTTCATTTCCAATTCTGAAGAATACCCGTTGAGGAAAATGACTCCATTTGTGCATTTTCGTTCTGAAGAGTATCCGTCGAGGGAAATGAATATCCGTTTATTTAATCCTTCATTTCCGAACCTGAGGAAACAACCGTTGAAAATGACTCCGTTAGTTCATTTTCGTTTCTGAAGATTATCCGTTGAGGAAATGAACATCCGTTTGTCTATCATCTTCATTTCCGAACCTGAGGAAACAACCGTTGAAAATGACTCCGTTAGTTCATTTTCGTTTCTGAAGATTATCCGTTGAGGAAATGAACATCCGTTTGTCTATCATTTTCATTTCCGTTTCTGAGGAAGCAACCGTTGAAAATGACTCTGTTGTTCATTTTCGTTTCTGAAGATTATCGGTTGAGGAAATGAACATCCGTTTGTCTATCATTTTCATTTCCGTTTCTGAGGAAGCAACCGTTGAAAATGACTCTGTTGTTCATTTTCGTTTCTGAAGTTTATCCGTCAAGGAAATGAATATCCGTTTGTCTATTCATTTTCATTTCCGTTTCTGAGGAAGCAACCGTTGAAAATGACTCTGTTGTTCATTTTCGTTTCTGAAGTTTATCCGTCAAGGAAATAAATATCCGTTTGTCTATTCATTTTCATTTCCGTTTCTAAGGAAGCAACCATTGAAAATGACTCCGTTGTTCATTTTCGTTTCTGAAGATTCTCCGTTAAGGAAATGAATCTCCGTTTGATTATTCCTTCATTTCCGTCTCTGAAGAATACTCGTTGAGGAAAATGACTACGTTTGTTCATTTTCGTTCTGAAGAATGTCCGTTAAGGAAATGACAGGATTATGCCTTACATATCTCTGGTGGTTATCTGATACAAAGTCACAAATAGACTCCTACGAATTAATTTCGGGACGAAATTTCCTAAAGTAGGGGAGACTGTAACACCTGTGTCATTTCAACCATCAAAAAAATGCCAAACCAATTAAATATTATATTTCATACTTTGGACTTGTATAAATATATGTATCTTTTGCACATATCAACTCTTGTTCGATTTCAAACTCTATATCGCTTTCTGGAAGGTTATACGCGCACTGATGCGTAAATATAACCAGTTTAATGCAACAAACACTCCGGAATAGTGACATATACTTAACATACCTTAAATAACCTTTACATAACTTAGAAATAAGTTTTGAAGGCTTTGGTATGGCAAAATCTAGTTAAATCGCTTACAGGGACTAAATTTGACAAACTGCGAAAGTATGCCAATTTGAACTGTAACAGACATTCCGGAGCATGGCCATAAGTTAAACATACCATAAATATCCTTTAAATAGCTTAGAAATAGGCTTTGAGGGGTTCGGTGTGCTAAAATAAACTTTTGGGTCATTCAGGGACTAAAAGTGTCAAAAAGTGCACAAGTTTGCATTTTCGCGCATAACTTACGTTCTGAATACATCCGGACATCCAAAAATTTATGTAAGCACTAAAATATTTTATTTTAGTGTTCGCCATAAGAAAAATCCATTCGTCGCGTCATTTGGTTCGTTTTTCGCATTCGGGACCAGATTCGATGTATTAGCCGTTGTTTAATTCACAACCACACATTCTAAACTTGCTTAGTCAGCGGATAAGGATGGAATTTTGGCACCATGACTTTGCAACACATGTATGGATGGAATTTAAACACCTAAACACCATGACTTTGCAACACATGTATGGATGGAATTTAAACACCTAAACACCATAACTTTGCAACACATGTATGGATGGAATTTAAACACCTAAACACCATGACTTTGCAACACATGTATGGATGGAATTTAAACACCTAAACACCATAACTTTGCAACACATGTATGGATGGAATTTAAACACCTAAACACCATAACTTTGCAACACATGTACGGATGGGATTAAGGCACGTTTTCCATGAAACGATCTTAACGGTTCGGGTATTCCTATAAATACCCCATACCCCCCATTGCTAAAATCACTAGAAACTTGATTTGAGAAACTCTAAGTTGAAACATTTGTTTCATACCTGAGATTTTTGAATCGAGTTTAGCATTCGGGGACCCTTCGTAAGTATTCTTTCGTTCTTTTCCTTATTTTACTGCTTTTCGAGTCAGAAAGTCAAACTTTGTTTGACTTTCAGCGTTGACCAGTAATGGTCAATGCGAAGTTCGTTTGAACTTCGCAACGTGAGTGTAATCACGTTGGTCATAGTCCCTTGGGACTATGCCCACTGATTACCACGTTGTCTAGGGTCGTAGGGTAAGCGATCTGATAAATCGCTTATACCTCGAACCCGACCCATTTGGTCGATCATTAGGATCCGACCAAATACATTAGGTGACCATAGTAGGTAGGGAATAACCTTCCGAGGTTATACCCTATGGTCACATCGTTTAAGTAGTTGTATGATAGGTAGTTTATATGCCTTAGGTAAATTACCAGAATACCCTTTTCATGTATAATTGGTAATTAAGCATATGTAACCTAAACCTTTGCCACATAACTGATTGTGTAACATGTTTAGGCATATAACACTTGTCATAGGACTAGTTAGGCGGTCCGAACGCGTTTCACGCGAACGACGCGTTAAAGTAGCATAAGCTACCTAAACGGGTCGTAATGGGTCGTAGACACTTAGGTTAAGTTTCATTTAGTATGTAGGCTTTGTTAAACCAAATGACACGAGTCTCTACACTCGTTTGGTTTACAAACCCTAATGCTACCCAATCTTCCGATCTAGGTCCGGTTTATTAACATAGTTACCTATACTAGGTGCCGTTTGATATCCGCGATCTCTAGCATTATTTAGTTGTCACTCCAGAACTACTGAGCAATCTCAGGTGAGTACATAGACCCCTCTTTTACTGTTTTCCAAACTGTTTTGGGGTGGAACACATGTGCCTACTTGTTACTTTCATGCTTTCCTGTTTTGACATCATATACTTGCTATGTTCATTAGTACATTATAGTACATGATTTCATTACATCTTATGCTAGGTGTGCCCATTGTGTGCATTACTTAGTACATTGTTTTACATTACATTTCATGCTAGGTGTGCCCATTGTGTGCATTACTTGGTACATTGTTTTACATTACATTTTGTTGCATATGCTCATCCAGTATATGAACACATTATATTACATTTTGAACCGTTAATAATCATTTGACTCTGTGAACCGTTTGTATCCGTGAACCGTTTGTATCGGTGAACCGTTTGTATCCGTGAACCGTTTGTACTCTGTGAACCGTCTGTATCTGTGAACCGTTTGTATCGGTGAACCGTGTGAACCATATTTGACCATACATAAACATTTCTACAACTGTTAAACATTACTTTGGTGTTTTGGTTTGATTAAATGATTAAGTAACGATGCGTGTGTAATATGATACAAGCATGGTGGATACGCCGCTGGTACTTCCTATATATAAGTGTTTGTATGGTATTACATATTGTAGCGCTATTTGAATCATTTCAGTTTGAGGCATAGAACATTTTATACAAGTAACATACTTTTCACAAGACATTTATTTACAAACAACTTATCTTATACAAATCCATTTTACTATGGTTATTCATTTAACCATACATTATTCACTTATTTATACATATCATCTGAACTCATTGTTTTTCAAATGATTTACAAAACAAAGCAAATTACAAGGTTCATGACTAAACATTTTCTCAAACATAAGTCATGAAACCTATTTTCACAAAACCTATGTATCTCACAGGCATTTTTATGCTGACGTACCTATTTTCACATGTGTTTTTCAGGAACTGTTGCATAAGATGATCAAGATACACATAGGCAGACTTGGGCTTTAGTGACAATAAAAGATGCAAGACTAGTTAATTATGCTGTATTTATTTGTTTGTTAAGACATTGTAACACTTTTAATCAATAAAACAAAACTTCTATTGCCATGGATTTGAGACAATTAATTCTGTTACAACACTCCCCGACGTTTCCGCCACGTTTTGTATGTTCTACGTGGTCGGGGTGTGACAGGTCCTTCATAAGCAGCATTTGTACAAGTCTTCTCCCTTGAACAGTGGCCCTAACAACTGAAGGACTCAAGTACTGCCCATTACAACTGTTGCTGTTCTAATAACTGATGAAGTTAAAGTACTGAAGCTCAATCTACTAACATAACTCAAGTACTGCTGAAGACCAAAGCACTGCTCAAGCTATAACAGTGGAATGAAGAATCAGTGTTTTATTCATTGTTTTTTTATGTAATCAGTGGTTGTATAGATCAGTGGTTGTAGTTTGTTAGGCAGTTAGACGTCACTTTCATGGTGACGTCAACCGAAGATGCTCAGTGGTTGTGATGTACTATAAATAGAACAGTACTCTTTACTGTTCTAGCAGCTCTTCTTTTCTAAGTCATTTCTGTACGAATAATCAGTGAGCTAAGGCTGAAGGGGAGATCTGTGCATGCATGCAATCAGCTCTTCTTTTGTGATCAGTCTTCTCGCTCTTTCCAAAGTATCTTTCTCTGTAAGCATCCTCATCAATCTCTCTCTTGAACAGACTCCCCTTTGCTAACATACTCCCCCTTAAGTTGTTCCGGGATCGCAATCTGACATAGCACTCATTCTAACATCGTGTCCTGGCTCAAACTCTGCTCAAGCTTAGACACGGGGATCTTGCTTTGCAGCTTTCACAGGTTCAGGAACGTTTCCTGGCTCTCCGTAGCAATAAGATCAAGAACCTGATAACCTACACAATTCTCTACCCACAAGTAAATTTCAAAATTTTTAAAATTTGACAAATTTAGAAACCACTTGTATTCGTAACACACAAATTTGGTTTCAAATTAATGAACCATTTAATCATTTCTCATTTCAAACAAACTCTCCCAACACTGTTGTCCATCATGTTCAGCACTTGGAATTTTGAAAATCAGCTTTGCAACATCAGTTGTCGAAAATAAGATGAAATAAAATCTTTTTGATTTTTCAAAATTTTATGCTAAAACACATTCTTTTTGTTTTTTTTTTAAGTTTTTCAGTGTGTTAAAATGCAATAAAGAAATATTTACAGACAATATTTTTGTTAGTTTGTGTAAGAGGATCATATCAGTTTATGACAAATCACTAGTACCGTTGAGCTTTAAACACTTTAAGATCTAAACGATTCACTTAGATTGTCAGTAAACTGATCCACTTAAATTTTCACACAAAGTTCAATTGATTCGAGATTAGTGTTTTAAGGACTTAAACTTATTCGCGTGTCCCACCTCAGAATATACTCCCGTATCCAGACTCCTATATTCAGTCTTACAGGTGAATGTACACTAATGATATCTGTAAATGGGTAATGCGAGGCCATGAGAGCTCAGGTTAGAACTTCCGTTCAAACAGAGAGATGATGGCTCGACTTTTAGGTGTGAAACAAGCTGAAATGGTAAGAACTCTTCCTCCTGAGCTCTGATACCACTTGTAGGATTGGGTTACCGACCGAATGAGTCGATCAGAAGAGTTCTAGACCAAATCAGAGGCAGAATTCAGTGATTTGATCTTCATTGCAGCTAGATTTACACTTAGAAGTAGATTAAATGTCGTTTGTATTGATTTCACAACGTTTCACAAGCTGGCGACACGTCGGCAGAGCTTCGCTACCGGAATCAGAAAGTTACAAATGAAGATCCAAGACCTCATATATATAGGAATCCCAGGTAGCATGAACTAGTCACACCAGGTCGCACGAACTGGTTATGCCAGGTCGCACGAACTGGTCACCTCGTGTGAGGTGGCTGGTTCAACCCTGTTTCCCCTTTTTCTCATACAATGTGTCCTGGTCTATCAATTCTATTACATGACTCGATACAAGACGAAGTCAACAGACATATGCACTAACAGTAGTTGATTTTTGTAATAAATACAATCATTCGATTCGATGTCAAACATGTGTGCTTAAACTTTTCTTCCATTGATTGTGTTATCAAAAGTTTATTTCATTTATTCCACTGCAATTAATCTCTGTTCCATCTCATTTCAATTAAACAAACACAATCTAAGAAACTCAGATCCTAACAATTGGTATCAGAGCTAGGACAGTCAAATTTGAGCTAATAATCATTTTGACGTAAAAGTTCAGCTCAATTTCGTTGATACTTTCGGTTGTTCGTTTTTAGTCAAAAAACAGATTAAGGTATAATCACGTACAAAAGTTGATTATTCAGTGCCTGTAAAACAACCAGAATGACGTCACAGTCACAGGACATTCATAACACTGGCTCACTCTTCAAACCACCTATGTTGGTCAGATCTGAATATAGCATCTGGCAGCGTAGGATGGGTCACATCTTAGCTCAACAAAATACAGGATGTTGGAAGTCGGTTGTCTTCGGACCACATGTTCCGATGGTGCCGACTCCTGAAGATCCAAAAACCTATGTACCTAAGAAAATTGAAAACTATTCTGACCAAGATTTTCAAAAAAATGAACTAGATGCAAAGGCCTTTAGCATCGTTGCATCAGCACTCCCAAATGAAATTTATGCTGGGCTGTTACACTGTAACAGTGCCATGGAATTGTGGGATGCACTTAAGGAACAGTTTGGTGGTACTGAAGAAGTAACTGAAAACAATAGGGAGGTTTTGAATCAACAGTACAAAACATTTTGTCACATCAAGGGTGAATCATTAACACAACAGTTTGAATGTTTTAGTTGTCTCATAAGTGAACTGAAACTTGTTAACACTGAATTTACTAAATCAACTCTAAACAGCAGGTTTTTAAGGTCACTTCCTGAAAAATGGGACACAATTGCTTTTGTAACCAGAAATTCAGTTGGGTTCAAAGAGTTAACACTGACTCAACTTCATGGTAGACTCCTTACCTATGAAAGGGAGTTGAACCAGAAAAAGAAGTTACAAGAGTCAGGGAAGGTTGCTGATGACTACACATTTGGTGGCACAACACTTCTGGGTCAAGAGGAATCTAGTAGTAGTAAGGATCAGAGTTATGATCATTACATTGACATAACTGTTGGTGAAGCTTTTAACAACTCTGATTCTTACTCAACTAACTATGCTTTCACAGCTAGTAGTGAAAACCAGATTTCTGATAATCTCTCTTTTGAACTCAATGATCTCCAGCATTTTGATCCAACTGATTTAGAGGAAATGGACATATTGCACCAACTTGCACTGCTGAGTGTTAGAACCAGCAAGTTTTACAAAAGAACAGGGAGAAAATTTCCAGGGTTACATGGGAACTTGAAAGTAGGGTTGGATAAATCAAAGATAAAATGCTACAAGTGCAATAGGTTAGGTCATTTTGCTAGAGAGTGTAGAAGTCAAACAAATGGACCAATCATCACACATCCAAGCTCAAGACCACAAAATAACCAAACCACTGTGCAGTATTCCCAATATGCCCCTGCTACTCATGTAAACACTGCTCACTATGCACACCCTGTAACCCCTATTCCAGTACACTTTGTCCAAACCACTGTTCCTCAGATACAGTATGTCCAGGACCCAGCTCCTCAGGCTCAGGTGCAACAAGTTGCGCCTCAACAAGCTACCCAAACATCTGCTCAAACAGATCAGCAAAGCTTCTTTACCCAAGGCTTTGTTGATTGGAGTAGCTTGCCTGATGAATTAGGTGATGAAAATTTTGCTCTATATGCTAAAAATGATGCTTCTAGTGATGATTTCTGTTTTGTAGCGTTAGAGTCTATACAAGAAGGGCTGGAAACTGAAGAAGGGCAGTCAAATGAAGAAATAGTGGATACAATTGCTGAAGCAGTGGTTACTGCTGTTGTTGGTGAACAACTGTTGGGAAAAAATTCAGAATCTCTGATAGAACCACTGTCTGACTCCTGGTCTGCTGAAGAAGAAGAAAAGAAGCAAGAAGAAAGTGAGGAGAAAAAGCCAGAAGAGAGTGAACATGTCTGTGATTGTGCCATGATGGCTGCAACTAAGGTATCACCCCAGGTTCTTAAAAACCTATGTACAGACAAATGCATCAAGCATTTGTAAATGTCAAGGAGGTGAATGAAAACCTTAGAGATAAAATGTTGAATGATGAGATACAATTTGAAAAATCTTTAAAAGAATTGAAAATCAAATTGTTTGTAAAGGAAAATGAGATTTGCAGCCTAAAACATGAGTATAGCATAACCAAGGACCAACTTCAGGACATGATAGAAAAATATCAGGCCTGTAAAAAGGAATTGGAATCCACCCAAATCACATGTGAAAAATGGGTGGAATCCTGCAAAGGTTAGGAGGTAATGCTTGAGAAACAGATCAAAAGTAATGTAAAATTTGGTGTTGGGTTTAGAAAAAATGATCAAGTTGAAAACATTGCTGTAAATGAATCTGGTTCTATTGAAAGCATACCCATTAACAAGAATGGTCAAGAAATCAAAATAACTGATAAAAGTGGCAACAAAATCACTCTGGAAAGATCTATGGGGTCCTCAACTTTTGAGGAGATTGAGAAATACCAATTCAAACCCATATGGTCTGATGAATGGGACGTTCTTGAAAATTTCAAATCTATGGACTTCACCACAGTGGGTGGTGTAAAAGCACCAAAGGCCAAGGTCATTCTTCTTAAGGACATCCCAACAGTGGTTCAAAACTCTGTTGCAAAGGATTCTGAAAAGAAGAAAAAGAGAGAAAAGATTAAAAACTTGTTTTGTGACTTTTGTGAAAAGAAAAAAATCATTTGACAAAAGATTGTTTTCATTTAAAAGCCTATGACATTAACAAAACAAGTACCATTGTGCCTTCAAAAAGCTGCACCATCTGTAGTAAAACAAACCATCTCACTCAGGAGTGTGTGTATCTTAAAGCCTTTTATGTAAAAAAGAATGAGTATACTTCAAAAACAATCATGAGTTCATCAAGTTCACAAGTCAAGAAACAACCATCTTTTGTGCCTGTCCAAACAGCTGTTACAAAACAGCTGAACCAAAACTCTGTTAAAAGAGAGGTTCAAGTGACAGATGCACCCCTTGCTAACCAATTCCCAAGAGGAAAAGGTCAGCCTCCATACCAAAGGGTACCACATGTTTATGAGGCTTACAAAAGGCCTTCTAAACCAAAAATGAACATGCATCCCTTTGGATATCAACAGTTGATAAGAAATGGCTCCCAACAGTGGTTAGAAAGAAATGCAACAAAAGCTATCCAAACCCCTGATCTAACCACTGTCCATGTTCTGACCTTGACTCTGACACTGTTGTGACCCCTTCCAAAGCTTTATTGGCTTTGGAGACCCTCCTGAACAAACCATTTACTTGATGTGCAGGGAGCTTCTGCATGCTTAGATAGTCTTTGGTATGTAGATAGTGGAGGCTCCAGGCACATAACTGGATGTAGAGCCCTACTCAAGGAATTTAAAACTCATGGAGGGGGTGATATATCTTTTGGTAATAATAGTAAGGGAAGGGTGTTGTGGTTTGGTACAGTTCAGTCTGGATAAGGCAAGTTTGAAAATGTCAATCTCATTGACAATCTAAAATTCGACCTCCTTAGTGTCTCACAAATGAGTGACAAAGGTTATGGGTCATTCTTTACAAAGGAGTGTTGTTGGACCAGAAATGGTCAAAAAGATTGAAGAAATAATAAAAACTGGAAAAACTCAACTTGTTTCTCAAAGGAGTGGAAATGTTTATGTAGTTGATTTGTCAAAAGAGAGCCCCATGACTGATACATGTCTGTTCTCAGCGGCCTCTAACAAAGAGACATAACTATGGCACAGAAGATTGGGGCACACAAATCTCAAGACAATCACTGCTTTGTCAAAACAAGGCCTTGTAAGAGGTTTTCCACAAAAAATGTTCACCTGTCCTGAGCATTGTGTTTCTTGTTTAAAAGGAAAATAGCATAAAAGCTCATTTAAGTCCATTGAAGAGTCCAAAACATCCAAGTGTTTGCAAATGCTGCACATGGATCTGTTTGGCCCAGTAAAAGTCATGAGTCTTAAAAAGAAAAGATATTGTTTGGTAATTGTAGATGAATTTTCTAGGTTTACATGGACTTATTTCTTACATTCTAAAGATGAGACTGTAGGCATTTTGCAAGACTTTGTCAAACAGGTTGAAAAGCAATTTGACTTGCCAGTAAAAGTCTTCAGGAGTGACAATGGCACAGAATTCAAAAATAGGGAGTTGGATGAGTTTTGTGTGTCAAAAGGAATTGTAAGGCAGTACAACATTCCAAGAACACCAGAACAAAATGGGGTTGTTGAAAGAAAGAACAGAACACTGATTGAGGCTGCCAGGACCATGCTTGCGGATTCAGGTTTGCCATTAACTTTCTGGGCAGAGGCTGTAATGTGATAACTGTGCTCTGTAAATGATGTACAATGTAAAACAATATCAATTATCAATAAAACGATGTATTTTGGTGTTATTATGTGTGTATTTGTGTTTGATGATTTTACGATTTGATTCAAGTTCGATTTCAAGATTTAAATCGCTTTCTAGGAAGTTATACGCAAACTGATGCGTAAACGTAATCAGTTTAACGCGACAAACACTCCAGAACAGTGATATAGGCTTAAAATACCTTAAATAACCTTCACATAACTTAGAAATAAGTTTTGGATGGTTTGGTGTGTCGAAATTAAGTTTGTTCGATCGCAGGGACTATTTGCGTCAAACTGCGAAACTATGCCGATTCGTATAGTAACGAACATTCCGGAACTTGATCATAAGTTAAAAATACCCTAAATAACTTTTACATAGCTTAGAAATAGGCTTTGAGGGGTTTGGTATGCGAAAATAAACTTTTTGATCAAGCAGGGACTAAAAGCGTCAAAAAGTGCATAAGTTTGCATTTTCGCGCATATCTTACGTTCTGAACATATCCGGACATCCAAAAATTTTTGTAATAATTAAAATAATTTATTTTAGTGATTGGAATGCAAAAATACCATTCGTCGCGCAATTTGGATCGTACAGGCGTTCGTTACGATTTCCGTCGTAATTAACCGAACAACGCAACCGTACGACCAAACGAACCGACACCCGAGATGTTTTCAAGCAAATTTCATGTTCCCTATGCTTTAACATCCTTGTGGAGCTTAAAAATGGGCTTGACGGGTGTTAGAAGTGCCAAAACGCGTTGAAACAAGCACAGGGACCAAATCTGCTAATTTGTGAAACTTACTGCCAGCAAGCCAGGTCCTTACGGACCGTATGGACTTGCTTACGGTCCATAAGCTATACCAAAGATAGCAGAATTGCAGAAACATTGAATATGGCCTTTTACCACCTATTCTAATGGTTTTTAACCCCTGAATTTGGATGCTATGGACTGGTTTTGAGTACCCCTTGTATTGTAAAACCATGTCCCCAAGTGTAAGGTCTAGATTAAAGCACGAACTACGAGAAACGATCCTAACGGTTCTTGAAATCCTATAAATACCTAACTTGATTTCACTCATTTCTCACACTTTTGGTCTGAATTGCTCTAAGTTGAAGTTCAAAACTTCATACCTGAGTTTTTTGGATCAAAATCTTCATTGCTTGGACCTTTTGTAAGCTTCTTTCATGCTTTTTATGCTTTCTAAGCATGAAAGTCAAACAGTGTTTGACTTTCTGCTTTGACCAGGTTATGGTCAACACAAAGTTCATTTGAACTTTGCAACGTGAGCGTAATCACGATGGTTATAGTCCCTTGTGACTATACCTACTGATTACCACGTTGATTAGTCGAAGTGACGAGTCAAATTTTCGGTCAAAATGCCGTTTATGCGCATTTTGAGATGAAACTATCTTCGGGTATCAAAACACTTTGTTTTGATATCAAAACACTTTGTTTTGATATCAAAACCTATTTTCTAACTTAGTTAAACATGTTTCAACATGTTTAACTCGTCACTTTTAGTCTAGTGCTTGTATAGGGTCATAAGATAAGCGGTCTTATCAACCGCTTATACTTTCAAACCCGACCCGTTTGGTCGATCATTAGGATCCGACCAAGCATATTTGTGACCATAGTTGTATAGGGAATAACCTTCCGAGGTTATACCTTATGGTCACTTAGTTTAATTAGTTGTATGATAGGTAATTTATATGCCTTAGGTAAATGACCAAAATGCCCTTTTCATGCATAATTGGATTTTAAGCATATGTAACTTAACTTTTGTCACTTAAAATGATTATGCAACATATTTAAACATGTTTAGGCATATAATACTTGTCATAGGACTAGTTAGGCGTCTCGAACGCGCTTTTTCGCGAACGACGCGTTAAAGTAGCATAAGCTACCTTAATGGGTCGAAAGCACTTAGGATAGGTTCCGATTTAGGATGTAGGCTTTGTTAAACCATATCACGTGAGTTCCAATACTCATTTGGTTTACAAGACCTCATTCTACCCGATCTTCCTATTTATGTGTCGATTATTTAACTAGCAATTCGATTACTAGGTACTACTTGAATTTCCTTGGTTTTTCCCGAGCATTGATAGTTCATTAGATCAAGGATACCTTACAATTCAATGTGAGTACATAGTTCCCCTATTTTAATGTTTTCAATTGTTATGGGGTGATTCATATGTGTTAAACGATTTCGAGGTTTTAACGATGATTTCAAAAATGAATACTATGGTTTATATTAAACAAATAACGATTTCGATAATGTGAACGAACTTGTTGGACGTATTTACATAACGAATAACATTCATTAGTTTTGGCCGAACCGACCAGTATTAGGTTATGGTACCATAGGATCTGACAAATCCCGTTATCGGACTGCACACATGGTAATGTGTGGGGGTTATGTGGGTAACGACTGAATCTGTTGATTGTTAACTTATCCTTTGGTGATTTGTTAATACGAGTTTAACGATAGACGAGTTGCGAAGGTTTGAATGTTATTAACGAGATGACCAAAAGTAGTTTTCACAATTAAAACAAGAATGATTTAAACGATTTGAACAAGTTAGACGAATTGAACAATCAATTGGTTTTGGGTTGTGATTAAATAATGGGACGGGTGTAACATGATAAAAGCATGGTAGATACGCCGCTGGTACTTCTTATATATAAGTGTTTTTATCATATTACATTCCGTGGCATTATTTAGTTCACTTGGGCAAACGATTTTAAGACGATGTCACACGACGATGTTTACTAAACGATATAAACCATACGAGTTTTATTACGAGATGATTTACAAATTGGTTTACTTAAAAAATTGTTTTGGGTTAAGATTCATGGCAACGAGAATTTAGAAGCTATAACCAACTTGTTTTGAGTTGGTTAATCATATTGCAATACCAAACTCTTTTCAAAACAAGGTTTTTAATTAACGACTCTTGTAGTCAAACGAGGTATTGCAACATGTAAACGAGCCATGAATTCGAAACTCTCACAAAACCTATGTGCTCGCCGGCATTTCTTTGCTGACTTTATTTTTACATATGTTTCAGGTGGTGATTGATGATGTTGATTACGAATAGGATGCATGCTCACTTAGGACTGGACGAGGCCTTAGTGACTTAATAACAATGATAGACGATATGTAATCTTGTTTGTTTGGTTTCAAAGACAATGTTTAATGTTAATATTTTAATAAAACAAAAATTTTGAATCCATGGTTGTGAAACAATGATTCTGCCACTCCACTCCCCGACGTTTCCGCCGCGGTTTCGTTGTTTTAACGCGGTCAGGGTGTGACAGAAGAGTTGGTATCAGAGCCAATAGTTACAGGGAATTAGTTTATTAGTAATGCTTTGACCTAGACTATAACTTTTCTAGGACCCTAACGCTAGAAATTTGCGTTTAGATTTCTAAACAATACCGTCACCTATCTTTAGGTGATAACCACAACAAGAACACAATAACAAATCCGCTTTGAAAACCAATCATCTATTCCTAGATGATTTATTATAAGGTTTTGAACCTTCAAAGTTTTCAGAATCTCGTCAAAGTTTGGGTCTTATAATGTGAACACGTGCAATCTGGAAGAGTGGATGCCTGTATCCTGAGTTTTCTGTCTAAGGCTAGAGTGTTCGTACAAATCCACATAATCGGACCAGTCACTCTTACCTGGGAACTCTTGGGATGAGTGTCCACTTATAGGCTAAAGCAGGTCTTTGCAACACATTGTATTGACCCATTTACTTTGATTAGTCACTGTGTATCGTTTGTTTGTTCGAGGTAACGAACGAATGATCGCATTCCTTGTGTTTTGTCGATGTTTTCAATACCTCTTTTGTTTATCCAATTTTCAATCTCACTCGTTTCTCATGTGTCCTTGTTCTTTTTAGAATATGCCACCTAGACGTGATCCCGAACAAGATGCTGCAATCGCAGCCCTTGTCGCTCAGCAAATCACAGCTGTGCTTCCGAACCAAGTAAATCAGATTAATCAAGCGAACAACAATAACAACAATGCTCAGTGTAGTTTTAAAACCTTCAATTCGGCTAAACCACTAAAGTTTTCTGGGTCTCAAGGGGCAACTGCGCTCCTGCAATGGTTCGAGAGCCTCGAAAGTATATTTAGACATGTTCAGTGTCCGAATGAGCATAAGGTTGAGTTTGCGTCAAGTGTGTTCGAGAAACGTGCTCTTACATGGTGGAATGGTGTGATGCGTGATAGGGGTGCCGATGTGGCTATAGCACAAACTTGGGAAGAGCTTCGAGCTCTCATAATGAAAGAGTTCTATCCCCATCACGAGATTAGGGCTTTGGAGCGAGAATTCGATGATCTAAAACAAGATGGGGGAGAACACTGTGCCTACACGGATCATTATGAGGAACTGAGTTTGTTGTGTCCTACTATGGTTACCCCGTTGGAGAAAGCGATTGAGAGGTATATCGATGGTCTGCCCAATACTGTGCAAGATATTGTCACTGGTAGTAATCCTACCACTGTTCGTCAGGCAATTGAATTGGCTGCTACTTTGACCGAGTCTCAGGTCAGAAAAGGTAAACTGACCCGCAAGGGTGACAAAAAGCAGTCGACCGATACCGTTCAAGATAAGGGTAAAGGTAAGGGAAAGAAGAAAGGCGAGTCTTCTAGGAGGTCGAGGAAGCACAAGGCTTCCCAGAACTTTGCTGTCACAGCGCAAATTGCTCAGAACCCACCAGCACAACCTCCTGCAAAGAAACAGTATGCTGGTACTGCACCTCACTGCAGTAGGTGCAATGGTCATCATGCAACCCAACAGGCTTGTAAACAGTGCACTACTTGTGGTAAACTTGGGCACCTGGTCAACATCTGTCGTTTGGGTCAGAATCAAGCCGCTCAGAATCCAACACACGCTTCAGTTCAAGGGAATGCTGCTAGATTCCCACCTGGCTCGTGTTACAACTGCGGTGAAATGGGTCATTTCCGCAACAACTGCCCAAGGTTAGTGAACGCGAATGCAAATCCGAATGTCAATGCTAATGCGAATCCCACTCATGGACGAGCATACAATCTGAATGCAAACGAGGCTCGTGCTGACAACGAGGTTGTTAATGGTACGTTCCTTGTCAACCATCAACCTGCATCTATTCTTTTCGATTGTGGTGCCGATAGAAGTTTTGTTTCATTATCATTTGAGCCTTTGCTTGCGATACCTAGAACTAAACTGAGGAAACCCTTATCTGTCGAAGTTGCTACTGGTAAACCACTCATACTCGATTCTATTATTCATGATTGTCAGTTGAACCTCGATAACCATTTTTTTCCTATTGACCTCACACCAATGCAACTTGGAAGTTTCGATATTATCGTAGGGATGGATTGGTTAACTAAGTTTCATGCTGAGGTGGTTTGTTTTGATAAGATTGTTCGTATTCCTCTTTCGTCTGGTTAACTAAAAGGATATGTCGCCTTTCTGGCACATGTCACCAAGGAGAAGGGCAAAAGCAAGCGTATTCAAGATATTCCGATTGTTCGAGATTATGAGGTGTTTCTTGATGAACTGCCTGGTTTGCCTCCAGTTTGTCAAGTCGAATTTCATATTGATCTTGTACCTAATGCTAACCCGATTGCTAAAGCGCCTTATCGTCTTGCACCATCTGAGATGCAAGAATTAGCGAAACAGCTTTAAGAGTTATCTGATAAAGGATTCATGCGACAAAATTATTCACCGTGGGGCGCTCCAGTCCCGTTTGTGAAAAAGAAAGATGGTTCTTTTCGAATGTGTATCGATTATCGTGAGCTTAACAAGCTTACCATCAAGAATCAATATCCCCTACCACGAATTGATGATCTCTTTGATCAGCTGCAAGGTGCTTCATGTTTTTCTAAGATCGATCTGCGTTCTGGGTATCATCAGCTTCGTGTACTCAAAGAAGATATTCCCAAAACTGCTTTCCGTTCAAGATATGGACACTAGGAGTTCACTGTCATGCCTTTTGGTTTGATAAATGCCCCAGCTATCTTCATGGATTTAATGAATAGGGTCTGTAAACCTTATTTAGACAAGTTCATCATTGTGTTCATCGACGATATTCTCATTTATTCGAAGTCTCGAGCCGATCATGAACAACACCTCCGTTTGACACTAGAACTCCAGAAGAAGGAACAACTTTTTTCTAAATTCTGCAAGTGTGAATTCTGGCTTAAAGAAGTTCAGTTTTTGGGTCATATTGTTAACAAGCAGGGTATTCATGTGGATCCTTCCAAAATAGCTGCTATTAAGGATTGGAACACACCTACGACACCCACAAAAGTTCGGTCTTTTCTTGGTCTTACTAGTTATTATCTACGATATATTTCGAACTTCTCAAAGATAGCGGTTCCACTCACTGCTTTAACTCAGAAGAATAAGCCTTTTGAGTGGGGACCCAAACAAGAAGAAGCGTTCCAAACGCAAAAACAAAAACTCTGTGATGCTCCTGTTTTATCTCTGCCCAAGGGAAGCGATGATTTCGTTGTCTATTGCGATGCGTCGAATCTAGGCCTTGGTTGTGTTCTTATGCAGCGAGGTAAAGTTATTGCGTATGCGTTGTAACATCTGTGCTTGTAATCATTGTGAACAGTTCAGTTATCAAAAAAACAATGTTATTTGATCCCAACGTTTGTTTGGTTGTGTTTTATATTTTTCATGTTTTGACTTTTATCCAATTTCAAACTCTATATCACTTTCTGGAGAGTTATACGCAAACTGGTGCGTAAACGTACTCAGTTTAACGCGACAAATACTCCGGAACATCAACATATGCTTAACATACCTTAAATAACCTTTACATAACTTAGAAATAAGTTTTGAAGGCTTTGGTATGGCAAAAACAAGTAAATTCGCTTACAGGGACTAAACTTGACAAACTGCGAAAGTATGCCAATTTGAACTGTAACGAACATTCCGGAACATGACCATAAGTTAAACATACCATAAATATCCTTTACATAGCTTAGAAATAGGCTTTGAGTGGTTCGGTATGCTAAAATAAACTTTTTGGGTCATTCAGGGACTAAAAGTGTCAAAAAGTGCACAAGTTTGCACTTTTGCGCATAACTTACGTTCTGAATACATCCGGACATCCAAAAATTTATGTAAGCATGACTATATTATGCTTTAGTGTTTGGCTTGCCAAAAATCCATTCGTTGCGTCATTTGGATCGTTTTTCGCGCTTGTGCGCATTCCGTCGTAATTAAGCGAACATCGCGTTCGTACGGCCAAACGAACTGACACCAGACATATTTTTGAACATGTTTCAAGTCCACAATGTTTAGGAATCATTTTAGGGCCTTAAAGTTGGCTTTACGGGCCTTAGAAGTGCCGGAAATGGGCTTAAACACGTGCAGGGACCAAAACTGACATTTCTGAAACTTGTTTCTGATCTGCAACTCTCAGGCGGCCCGCCTGAGTTTCTGCACATCCTAAAGCGGGCCGCGTGGCACCTTCTGACCAGATTAAGTGTATTAAACAGCAGATTGCAGCTGTTTAATCCTCCTCCACATGTTCCCAATTGTCTAGTCAGCTGATAAGGATCAATTTCTAGGCACCATAAGGTTCCAACACTTGTACGGTTGGGATTAAGGCACGTTTTCCATGAAACGATCTTAACGGTGGACCTAATACTATAAATACCCCACCCCCCATGCTTCAAAATCACAAGAACTTTGATTTGAGAAACTCTAAGTTGAAACTATTGTTTCATACCTGAGATTTTTGAATCGAGGTTAGCATTCGTGGACCCTTCGTAAGTATTCTTTCGTTCTTTTCCTTATTTTATTGCTTTTCGAGTCAGAAAGTCAAACTTTGTTTGACTTTCAGCGTTGACCAGTAATGGTCAATGCGAAGTTCGTTTGAACTTCGCAACGTGAGTGTAATCACGTTGGTTATAGTCCCTTGGGACTATGCCTACTGATTACCACGTTGTATAGGGTCGTAGGGTAAGCGATCTAATAAATCGCTTATACCTCGAACCCGACCCATTTGGTCGATCATTAGGATCCGACCAAACACATTAGGTGACCATAGTAGGTAGGAAATAACCTTCCGAGGTTATACCCTATGGTCACATCGTTTGAGTAGTTGTATGATAGGTAGTTTATATGCCTTAGGTAAATTACCAGAATACCCTTTTCATGTATAATTGGTAATTAAGCATATGAAACCTAAACCTTTGTCACATAACTGATTATGTAACATGTTTAGGCATATAACACTTGTCATAGGGCTAGTTAGGCGGTCCGAACGCGTTTCACGCGAACGACACGTTAAAGTAGCATAAGCTACCTAAACGGGTCGTAATGGGTCGTAAACAATTATGTTAGGTTTCAATTAGTATGTAGGCTTTGTTGAACCATACTACACGAGTCTCCATACTCGTTTGGTTTACAAACCCTCATGCTACCCGATCTTCCGATTTAGGTCCGGTTTATTAACATAGCTACCTATATTAGGTGCCGTTTGATTCCGAGATCTATAGCATTACTTGGTGGTTATCTTTAGACGACTGAGCAATATCAAGTGAGTACATAGACCCCTCTTTTACTGTTTTTCCAAACTATTTTGGGGTGGAACACATGTGCCTACTTGTTACTTTCATGCTTTCCTGTTTTCACATCATATACATGCTATGTTCGTTAGTACATTATAGTACATGATTTCATTACATCTTATGCTAGGTGTGCCCATTGTGTGTATTACTTAGTACATTGTTTTACATTACATTTCATGCTAGGTGTGCCCATTGTGTGCATTACTTAGTACATCGTTTTACATTACATTTCATGCTAGGTGTGCCCATTGTGTGCATTACTTAGTACATCGTTTTACATTACATTTCATGCTAGGTGTGCCCATTGTGTGCATTACTTAGTACATCGTTTTACATTACATTTCATGCTAGGTGTGCCCATTGTGTGCATTACTTAGTACATCGTTTTACATTACATTTCATGCTAGGTGTGCCCATTGTGTGCATTACTTAGTACATCGTTTTTACATTACATTTCACGCTATGTATGTTCATTTGATTACATACTTAGTGCATCGTTTTCACATGCTTACATTTTGTTATGACATTTGGTTTGTTTACAATGGAACAATACATTCATTAACATTAATTACGCCATTCGTTAGTAGGTAGTGGTACCATAGGAATTGACAACTCCCGTTCCGGACATCCTGGGTATGGGGATGAAAGGAATGACCGAATTCGATATACATAATTTAGATAAACCTTTAATTTGTTTAAGGGTTTATCACCACAGTCTCAAGGCTTGGATGTATGCATTATAACAATACCGTATAGATGTTTGTATCAGTATAGCATGCATTTGTTACACAAAACATAACTTTGATTTAAACTATGCTTTACTTCAATACCTTGTTTTTGTGCATTTTACATATGGGTTAGTTGATACATTTCACTTACCATACATGACATTTTGGTTACACATCACATGATCTACATTGAACATAAACATTTTGACATTGATATACACATTTGGTGGTTTACATTGGACATAGACATTTTGATATGGTTTACACAATAACACTTGACAATTGATTTGTACATGAACAAGTTACATTGGTGGTTGTTTGGGTAAGTGATCTGAGTAACAATGCGTGTGTAATATGATACAAACATGGTGGATACGCCGCTGGTACTTCCTATATATAAGTGTTTGTATAATATTACATAGCGTAACGTTATTTAAATCATTTCAGTATAGACATATTACATTTTATACAAATAACATACTTTTCTCAAGACATTGTTATACAAAACAGTTTATTTTATACAACTCATTTTAAATGGTTATTCATTTAACCTTACATTATTTATAGATATCATCTGATCTTATCGTTTTTCAAATGATTTACAAGACAAAACAAAGTACAGGGTTCATGACTAAACATTTTCTCAAACATAAGTCATGAACCTTATTTTCATAAACCTATGTATCTCACAGGCATTTTTATGCTGACGTACCTATTTTCACATGTGTTTTCAGGTGCTTTTCCGTAGGATGTTGATCATGACACTAGGGCGGACCTGGGCCTTAGAGACTAAAAACGAAGATAGACTTGTTTAATTATGTTATAAACTCTTTTGTTTACTGTTCAAGACAATGTAACGCCCTTGTTTGATAAATAAAATACATCTTTGTATGCCATGGTTATGAAACCATTTATTCTGTTACGACACGCCCCGATGTTTCCGCCGCGATTTGTTGTTTTACGCGGTCGGGGTGTGACAGAAGAGTTGCTATCAGAGCCAATGGTTATAGGGAACTAGGTTATTAGTAATGCTTTGACCTAGACTATAACTTTTCTAGGACCCTAACACAAGTTATCTTGTGTTTAGATCTTAAAACATGTACATCACCTATCCTTAGGTGATTATCAAAACAAGAACCAAAATTTTCCGAAACGATTTTTGAAAAACAATCATCTGTTTTTGAATGATTTATTACAAGGTTTTGAACCCTCAATTGTAAGGTTTTGAACCCTTTTCAGTTTGGTTTTTGGCCTTGTGCCTTCTAATTTTCAAAAATCTCGTCAAACGTTTTGGGTTTTAAATAATGTGAACACGTGCAAACTGGAAGGGTGAATGCCTGTATTCTGGGTTTTCTGTCTAGGCAAGCACTTCGTATACATCTCAACCAGACGCGAGACCAGTTGTGCTTACCTGGGAATTCCTGGGATGAGTGTTCACTTATAGGCGAGCATGTCTTCATTATACATTATTTTTGACCCATTTACTTTGATTAGTCACTGTGTGTCGTTTGTTTGCTTTGTGATACGGACGAATGACCACCATCTTTGCTTTTGTTGATTTTGTTTCATCTCATTCTCTTCATCCAATCATCTCACTCGTTTCCTTTCATGCTTTCCTCTTTTAGAATGCCTCCTCGATGCGAGAATCAGATAGCAACTGCCGAGCTGGCAGAAATCATTGCGCAACAGATGGCTGCTCAATTTCCAAATCTCTTTGCTCAATGGAACCAGGCCAACAACAACAACAATGTTCCATGCAAATACAAGGATTTTAACTAGGCTAAACCACTCAAGTTTAGTGGTTCTGAAGGAGCAACTGGGCTTCTTCAGTGGTTCGAAAGCATTGAGAATACTTTTCGCCACGTGCAGTGCCCGGATAATCGCAAGGTCGAGTTCTCCTCGAGCGTGTTTCAGAAGAGGGCTCTTACATGGTGGAATGGGGTAATGAGAGACCGAGGTGCGGAAGTTGCTCTCGCACAGACATGGGCTGAACTTAGAGCCCTTATGATGAGGGAATTCTGTCCTCGTCATGAGCAGCGAGCATTGGAGAAGGAGTTTGATGTTTTGAAGCAAGATGGTGGTGAGCACAGGGCTTATACTGATCGGTTTGAAGAGTTGAGTTTGCTTTGCCCGACAATGGTTACCCCACTTGACAAGGCTATCGAAAGATACATCGACGGCCTACCTGACTCGGTACAAGACATTCTTACTGGTAGTGAACCTGCCACACTCCGTCAGGCGATCGAGTTATCAGCGACATTGACTGAGTCGCAGATTAGAAAGGGAAAGCTACACAGGAAGGGTGACAAGGGCAAGAAACAGTCGGCTGACAAGGAAGATAGCAAGAAAGGTCAAAACAAGAATGGAAAGGACTCTGGTTCTTCGAAGAGGTCAAGGAAGCGTAAGGCTTCCCAAAATTTTGCTATCACTGCCCAAGCTAATCTGGCAGCTCCCAACCAACCCGCACAGCTTCCAGCAAAGAAACCCTATTCAGGGAATGCACCTTTGTGCAATAGATGCAACAGTCACCATCAGCCGCAACATCAGTGCCGTTTCTGCACTAGCTGTGGGAAGTCAGGTCATCTTGCCGATGTTTGTCGGTTTGCTCAGAATCGCGCAGTTCAAAACCCGACTCAACAAGTTGCACAGCCTCCTGCTCAGCAACAGGGTCAAGCTGCACGACTACAATACCCACCAGGTGCTTGTTACAATTGTGGGGATCTGACTCACTACAGAAACCGATGCCCAAGGCTAGCCAACCAGAATCAGGTTCAGGCTCCGGCTCGAGGCCGAGCCTTTAACATGAATGCCCAAGAGGCACAGGCTGACGATAATGTGGTGAACGGTACGTTCTTTATTAATAATCAGCCTGCATCTGTTCTTTTCGATTCTGGTGCCGATAAGAGTTTCGTGTCTTTGTCTTTTGAGCCTATGCTTCGCGTGTCTAGAACGAAACTAGGAAAACCTTTGACAGTAGAAGTTGCTAGTGGTGAACCCATTATTCTTGATTCTGTTCTTCGCAACTGCCAGTTGAACCTTAACGACCATCTTTTTCCTATTGACCTCGCGCCTATGCAACTTGGAAGCTTCGACGTTATTGTGGGAATGGATTGGTTATCCAAGCATCGCGCTGAGATAGTTTGTTCTGAGAAGATTGTTCGTGTGCCGCTTTCGACAGGCGAGATCCTGCAGGTTCAAGGTGAGAAGCCTATCGGTGGTCTCAAACTCATGTCTTGTTTTAAAGCTCGGAAGTATCTGCGGAAGAACTATGTGGCTTTCTTAGCACATGTTACAGAAGATAAAGGCAAGGGTAAGTCTATTTCATATATTCCTGTCGTTCGGGATTATTTTGAAGTATTCCCTGAAGACTTACCTGGTCTACCTCCAGCACGCCAAGTCGAGTTCCGCATTGATCTCGTACCTGGTGCAAATCCCATTGCCAGAGCTCCATATCGTCTTGCACCGTCTGAGATGCAAGAGTTGTCTAAGCAGCTTCAGGAGCTCTCTGACAAAGGTTTTATCCGTCCTAGCTTTTCACCTTGGGGTGCTCCCGTTCTTTTTGTCAAGAAGAAGGATGGATCCTTTAGGATGTGTATCGATTATCGTGAGCTTAACAAGCTTACCATCAAGAATCGATATCCCCTACCGCGCATAGACGACCTCTTTGATCAGTTACAAGGTGCTTCTTATTTTTCGAAGATTGATCTGCGATCTGGATATCATCAACTTCGGGTGCATGAAGAAGATATTCCCAAGACAGCGTTCCGTACTCGATATGGGCATTATGAGTTCACAGTCATGCCATTCGGTTTGACTAATGCTCCTGCTGTTTTCATGGACCTAATGAATAGGGTCTGTAAACCTTATTTGGATCAGTTCGTCATTGTTTTTATTGACGATATCTTGATTTACTCTAAGACGCGAGCTGATCACGAGCAACATCTTCGTCTTACTCTGGAACTCCTAAAGAAAGAGCAACTTTTCGCCAAATTCTCCAAGTGCGAATTTTGGCTTAAAGAAGTTCAATTTTTGGGGCATATTATCAACGAACAAGGTATTCATGTAGATCCCTCCAAGATCAGTGCGATTAAGGATTGGGATACACCTTCTACTCCTACTGAAGTTTGTTCTTTTCTTGGTCTAGCGGGTTATTATCGCCGCTTCATAGAAAACTTCTCGAAGATTGCAGTTCCTCTAACTGCTCTAACTCAGAAGAAAATGCCCTTTTATTGGGGATACAAACAAGAGGAAGCTTTTCAACACTTGAAGCAGAAGCTTTGCGATGCGTCTGTTCTATCATTGCCGGAGGGTGATGATGATTTTCTTGTGTATTGTGATGCATCGAAATTGGGTCTTGGTTGTGTTCTTATGCAAAGGAACAAAGTCATAGCCTATGCATCGAGGCAGTTGAAGATTCATGAGAAGAACTACACCACTCATGATCTTGAGTTGGGTGCAGTTGTCTTTGCTCTCAAGATCTGGAGACACTATTTGTACAGTACAAAATGTGTGGTTTTCACTGACCACAAAAGTCTTCAGCATATCTTCAACCAGAAAGAACTCAACATGAGGCAACGACGTTGGGTCGAACTCCTAAACGACTATGACTGCGAAATTCGCTACCATCCCGGTAAGGCGAATGTCGTAGCTGATGCATTGAGTCGTAAGGAACGTACTAAGCTTCATTGTGTACGTGTTCAATCTGTTATTCAAGCTCGATCTGATATCCAAGCACGCATTTCTCAGGCTCAACAATCTTGTGTTTCACAAGGTTTAATGGATAAGGAATTTCCCTATCACATAACGCCTGCTTTGGAACTGAAGGACAATGGATCGTATTACTTCATGGACCGTTTGTGGGTCCCAAGCCAGGATGATCTTCGTGCCTTGCTTATGGATGAAGCCCATAAGTCTCGTTATTCTATTCATCCGGGCTCAGATAAGATGTATAAGGATCTTCGTATTCACTATTGGTGGCCTGGTATGAAGAAAGACATTGCCTTATACGTATCAAAATGCCTTACTTGTCTTAAGGTTAAGGCTGAACATCAGCGTCCATCTGGTTTATTGGTGCAACCAGAGATCCCAGTTTGGAAATGGGAAAACATTACTATGGATCTCATTACTAAACTTCCACGCACCAAGAAAGGTCATGATGCCATCTGGGTAGTCGTTGATCGTCTTACAAAGTCAGCACATTTCTTGCCAATCCGTGAGGATTTTCCTGCTGACAGACTTGCTCAAATCTATGTTGATGAAATTGTAGCTCGACATGGTGTTCCGTTGAACATCATTTCTGACAGAGATGCTCGTTTCACTTCTCATTTTTGGAGAACCATGCAATCTGCTATGGGGACCCAACTTAATCTGAGCACAGCTTATCATCCGCAAACGGATGGTCAATCTGAGAGAACAATCCAGACTCTGGAGGATATGCTTAGATCTTGTGTGATCGATTTTGGTGGTAGTTGGGATTCACATCTTAAATTGATTGAATTCTCCTACAACAACAGTTATCACACCAGCATCAAAATGGCTCCTTTCGAGGCTCTCTATGGTCGAAAATGTCGTTCACCAGTCTGCTGGAATGAGATCGGCGAGGCTCAACTTACTGGACCTGCCCTCATTTTAGAGACAACTGACAAGGTCAAGAAAGTTCGCGATAACCTTCAGACAGCTATGAGCCGTCAAAAGAGTTACGCGGATCCAAAACGCAAACCCTTGGAATTTCAAGTCGGTGATCGAGTATTACTTAAGGTCTCACCTTGGAAAGGTGTGATCAGATTTGGAAAGAAAGGAAAACTTGCACCTAGATACGTTGGACCATTCAAGATCGTCGAAAGAATCGGAAAGGTAGCCTACAGACTTGAGTTACCTTCTGAACTTGGAAATGTTCATCCAACTTTTCACGTGTCCAATCTCAAGAGGTGTTCAGCTGATGAGAACCTCCACATACCACTTGACAAAATTCGTGTTGGCAACACACTGAAATTTGTTGAGAAGCCAGTGGAAATCATGGAACGTGAAGTCTAGTGGCTTAAACGCAAGCGCATTCCTTTGGTCAAAGTTCGCTGGGAAGCTAAACGTGGACCTGAGTTTACTTGGGAACGCGAAGATCAAATGAAGGCGAAATATCCACATCTTTTTCCACGAGTTTCCTCTAAATAAATTTCGGGACGAAATTTCCACAAGTAGGGGAGACTGTAACATCTGTGCTTGTAATCATTGTGAACAGTTCAGTTATCAACAAAACAATGTTATTTGATCCCAATGTTTGTTTGGTTGTGTTTTATATTTTTCATGTTTTGACTTTTATCCAATTTCAAACTCTATATCACTTTCTGGAGAGTTATACGCAAACTGGTGCGTAAACGTACTCAGTTTAATGCGACAAATACTCCGGAACATCAACATATGCTTAACATACCTTAAATAACCTTTACATAACTTAGAAATAAGTTTTGAAGGCTTTGGTATGACAAAAACAAGTAAATTCGCTTACAGGGACTAAACTTGACAAACTACGAAAGTATGCCAATTTGAACTGTAACGAACATTCCGGAACATGACCATAAGTTAAACATACCATAAATATCCTTTACATAGCTTAGAAATAGGCTTTGAGGGGTTCGGTATGCTAAAATAAACTTTTGGGTCATTCAAGGACTAAAAGTGTCAAAAAGTGCACAAGTTTGCACTTTTGCGCATAACTTACGTTCTGAATACATCCGGACATCCAAAAATTTATGTAAGCATGACTATATTATGCTTTAGTGTTTGGCTGGCCAAAAATCCATTCGTTGCGTCATTTGGATCGTTTTTCGTGCTTGTGCGTATTCCGTCGTAATTAAGCGAACATCGCGTTCGTACGGCCAAACGAACTGACACCAGACATATTTTTGAACATGTTTCAAGTCCACAATGTTTAGGCATCATTTTAGGGCCTTAAAGTTGGCTTTACGGGCCTTAGAAGTGCCGGAAATGGGCTTAAACACGTGCAGGGACCAAAACTGACATTTCTGAAACTTGTTTCTGATCTGCAACTCTCAGGCGGCCCGCCTGAGTTTCTACACATCCTGAAGCGGGCCGCGTGGCACCTTCTGACCAGATTAAGTGTATTAAACAGCAGATTGCAGCTGTTTAATCCTCCTCCACATGTTCCCAATTGTCTAGTCAGCTGATAAGGATCAATTTCTAGGCACCATAAGGTTCCAACACTTGTACGGTTGGGATTAAGGCACGTTTTCCATGAAACGATCTTAACGGTGGACCTAATACTATAAATACCCCACCCCCCATGCTTCAAAATCACAAGAACTTTGATTTGAGAAACTCTAAGTTGAAACTATTGTTTCATACCTGAGATTTTTGAATCGAGGTTAGCATTCGGGGACCCTTCGTAAGTATTCTTTCGTTCTTTTCCTTATTTTATTGATTTTCGAGTCAGAAAGTCAAACTTTGTTTGACTTTCAGCGTTGACCAGTAATGGTCAATGCGAAGTTCGTTTGAACTTCGCAACGTGAGTGTAATCACGTTGGTTATAGTCCCTTGGGACTATGCCTACTGATTACCACGTTGTATAGGGTCGTAGGGTAAGCGATCTAATAAATCGCTTATACCTCGAACCCGACCCATTTGGTCGATCATTAGGATCCGACCAAACACATTAGGTGACCATAGTAGGTAGGAAATAACCTTCCGAGGTTATACCCTATGGTCACATCGTTTGAGTAGTTGTATGATAGGTAGTTTATATGCCTTAGGTAAATTACCAGAATACCCTTTTCATGTATAATTGGTAATTAAGCATATGAAACCTAAACCTTTGTCACATAACTGATTATGTAACATGTTTAGGCATATAACACTTGTCATAGGGCTAGTTAGGCGGTCCGAACGCGTTTCACGCGAACGACGCGTTAAAGTAGCATAAGCTACCTAAACGGGTCGTAATGGGTCGTAAACAATTATGTTAGGTTTCAATTAGTATGTAGGCTTTGTTGAACCATACTACACGAGTCTCCATACTCGTTTGGTTTACAAACCCTCATGCTACCCGATCTTCCGATTTAGGTCCGGTTTATTAACATAGCTACCTATATTAGGTGCCGTTTGATTCCGAGATCTATAGCATTACTTGGTGGTTATCTTTAGACGACTGAGCAATCTCAAGTGAGTACATAGACCCCTCTTTTACTGTTTTTCCAAACTATTTTGGGGTGGAACACATGTGCCTACTTGTTACTTTCATGCTTTCCTGTTTTCACATCATATACATGCTATGTTCGTTAGTACATTATAGTACATGATTTCATTACATCTTATGCTAGGTGTGCCCATTGTGTGTATTACTTAGTACATTGTTTTACATTACATTTCATGCTAGGTGTGCCCATTGTGTGCATTACTTAGTACATCGTTTTACATTACATTTCATGCTAGGTGTGCCCATTGTGTGCATTACTTAGTACATCGTTTTACATTACATTTCATGCTAGGTGTGCCCATTGTGTGCATTACTTAGTACATCGTTTTACATTACATTTCATGCTAGGTATGCCCATTGTGTGCATTACTTAGTACATCGTTTTACATTACATTTCATGCTAGGTGTGCCCATTGTGTGCATTACTTAGTACATCGTTTTTACATTACATTTCACGCTATGTATGTTCATTTGATTACATACTTAGTGCATCGTTTTCACATGCTTACATTTTGTTATGACATTTGGTTTGTTTACAATGGAACAATACATTCATTAACATTAATTACGCCATTCGTTAGTAGGTAGTGGTACCATAGGAATTGACAACTCCCGTTCCGGACATCCTGGGTATGGGGATGAAAGGAATGACCGAATTCGATATACATAGTTTAGATAAACCTTTAATTTGTTTAAGGGTTTATAACCACAGTCTCAAGGCTTGGATGTATGCATTATAACAATACCGTATAGATGTTTGTTTCAGTATAGCATGCATTTGTTACACAAAACATAACTTTGATTTAAACTATGCTTTACTTCAATACCTTGTTTTTGTGCATTTTACATATGGGTTAGTTGATACATTTCACTTACCATACATGACATTTTGGTTACACATCACATGATCTACATTGAACATAAACATTTTGACATTGATATACACATTTGGTGGTTTACATTGGACATAGACATTTTGATATGGTTTACACAATAACACTTGACAATTGATTTGTACATGAACAAGTTACATTGGTGGTTGTTTGGGTAAGTGATCTGAGTAACGATGCGTGTGTAATATGATACAAACATGGTGGATACGCCGCTGGTACTTCCTATATATAAGTGTTTGTATAATATTACATAGCGTAACGTTATTTAAATCATTTCAGTATAGACATATTAAATTTTATACAAATAACATACTTTTCTCAAGACATTGTTATACAAAACAGTTTATTTTATACAACTCATTTTAAATGGTTATTCATTTAACCTTACATTATTTATAGATATCATCTGATCTTATCGTTTTTCAAATGATTTACAAGACAAAGCAAAGTACAGGGTTCATGACTAAACATTTTCTCAAACATAAGTCATGAACCTTATTTTCATAAACCTATGTATCTAACAGGCATTTTTATGCTGACGTACCTATTTTCACATGTGTTTTCAGGTGCTTTTCCGTAGGATGTTGATCATGACACTAGGGCGGACCTGGGCCTTAGAGACTAAAAACGAAGATAGACTTGTTTAATTATGTTATAAACTCTTTTGTTTACTGTTCAAGACAATGTAACGCCCTTGTTTGATAAATAAAATACATCTTTGTATGCCATGGTTATGAAACAATTTATTCTGTTACGACACGCCCCGATGTTTCCGCCGCGATTTGTTGTTTTACGCGGTCGGGGTGTGACATGCGTCAAGACAACTGAAAGTTCACGAAAAGAAATACACTACTCATGATCTTGAGTTGGGTGCTGTAGTTTTCGCACTTAAAATCTGGAGACACTATCTCTATGGTATGAAATGTGTGGTTTTCACAGACCACAAAAGTCTCCAGCATATTCTTAATCAGAAGGAGCTAAACATGAGGCAACGACGTTGGGTTGAACTCTTAAACGATTACGATTGCGAGATTCGCTACCATCCTGGTAAGGCGAATGTTGTAGCCGATGCGCTTAGTTGAAAGGAGTGAGTCAAGCTTAATTTTGTTCGCACTCTATCTAATATTCAAACTCCTGTCTCTCAAGCTCAATAAACTTGTGTTACACAAAATCTGATAGGCAAGGAATTACCACATCAGCTTGAGCTTAAACTCGAAACGAAAGAGAATGGGTTACTCTACTTCAAGGATCGTTTGTGGATTTTGAAACAAGACGATCTACGCACTTTAGTGATGGACGAATCTCACAAGTCTCGATATTTTATCCATCCTGGTGCTGACAAAATGTACAAGGATCTTCGTACTCAGTATTGGTGGCCTGGTATGAAGAAGGATGTTGCTTTGTATGTATCAAAATGCCTAACTTGTCTCAAAGTCAAGGCGGAACACAAACGACCATCTGGTTTGCTTGTACAACCAGAGATACCGGTATGGAAGTGGGAGAACTTTGCAATGGATCTTATCACTAAGTTACCACATACATCTAGAGGTCACGATGCTATTTGGGTTGTTATCGATCGATTAACGAAGTCAGCTCATTTTATTCCGATTCGCGAGGATCTATCTGCTGATAAACTTGCAAAGATTTATGTTGATGAGATTGTATCTCGACATGGTGTTCCTTGATGGGATTTTAACATGTTTATCAAAGCAATTTCATCCATATGAAATAAAAACACAGCGGAAATAATGTTTAAAACATGTTACTTTTATAAGATATAAAAGCATTTATATGCAAAATCCCAAAACCCGGATCCATATATGAAGATGCATACTATCATACACAACCATAGGGTGTTTAGAAAACTACCTTCTTGGAGTAATAGGATGATGAAAAGGATGATGCTTCTTGAAATGGTTGTCCTCAAGAGTAGAAGACCTCAAGCTTGTATACCCCAAGCTTCCAACAAACACCACGAGTTTAGCTAGGATTTCTCACACTTGAATCAAAACCGAAAAACTCCTTGCACAACCTCTTATGGCCGAAATTTTTAGAGAGTTTTTAACAAGTCTTGCACTTTGAGATTATCTCTTGTATGTTTATATTTTTGTCATACAAAAATATATAAAAGATGAGAGAAGAGCCACCTCCTTTTTGCCCAATCAAGAGGCTTCTTCCACATGCAAGATGCATGAAAAGATATTGGACCAATTTCTTTGGTTAGAGAGAAAGGGGGCCGGCCCTATGTGGTTTTTTTTTTTTTTAAAAATCAATTTTATTTTATTAAATAAAGTCTTGTTTATTTTTATAACTTTTATAAAATAAACACCATATGTTTTCAAGACTTTATGCACCTCTTTTAAAATGTTATTTAACTTATTAAATAACAAAATAAAATATTCTCTCATAATAAATTATCCACATAATTTATTGGTTTCTCAAGTGTAATTATTTAGAACACCAATTTCTAAATATTGTAAGTGTTAATATTTATTTGTTTGATCATATCACAAATAAATAATATAAGTGTTTGTCTAGCTTGTTATTGGGTATGACTCGACTTGGATCATAACGTACTAGCCACATCAATTTAATATGTGTCTTGGGCATACAAAGTCCTACATTCATTTGGATATCATATCCGATCGTGATGCTCGATTTTCATCTCATTTTTGGAAGACCATGCAATCTGCTTTAGGAACTCAACTAAATCTAAGTACTGCTTATCATACCCAAACAGATGGACAATCCGAGAGGACGATATAAACATTAGAGGATATGCTTAGAGAATGCGTGATAGACTTTGGTGGTACTTGGGATTCTCATCTGCCGTTGATCGAGTTCTCTTACAATAATAGTTATCATGCTAGCGTTAATATGGCACCGTTCGAAGCTTTATACGGTCAAAAATGTCGTTCACCTGTCTGTTGGAATGAGATCGGTGAAGCTTAGCTTACTGGACCTGAGCTTATTCTGAACTTGGGAATATTCACCCAACCTTCCCCGTGTCCAATTTGCGAAAGTGTTTAGCCGATGCTGATCTTCATATTCCACTCGACGAAATTCAAGTTGATGAAACGATGCACTTTGGTGAGAAACCTATGGAGATAGTGGACCATGTGGTCAAGCAGTTGAAGAACAAGCGAATTCGATTGGTCAAGGTTCGCTGGGAGTCCAAACGTGGCACAGATTTTACTTGGGAACGTGAGGACCAAATGAAGGCGAAATATCCACATTTGTTTTCACAAGTTTCCTCTAGTTAAAATTTCGGCATAAAATTTCCTAAAGTAGGGGAGACTGTGACAAATGTGCTCTGTAAACGATGTACAATGTAAAAAAATGTTAATTATCAATAAAACGATGTGTTTTGGTGTTATTATGTGTTTTGATGATTTTACGATTTGATTCAAGTCCGATTTCAAGATTTAAATCGCTTTCTGGGAAATACGCAAACTGATGCGTAAACGTAATCATTTTAACAAGACAAACACTCTGGAACAGTGATATATGCTTAACATACCTTAAATAACCTTCACATAACTTAGAAATAAGTTTTGGATGGTTTGGTGTGTCGAAATCAAGTTTGTTCGATCGCAGGGACTATTTGCGACAAACTGCAAAACTATGCCGATTCGTATTGTAACGAACATTCCGGAACTTGATCATAAGTTAAACATACCCTAAATAACCTTTACATAACTTAGAAATAGGCTTTGAGGGGTTTGGTATGCGAAAATAAACTTTTTGATCAAACAGGGACTAAAAGCGTCAAAAAGTGTATAAGTTTGCATTTTCGCGCATATCTTACGTTCTGAACATATCCGGACATCCAAAATTTTTTGTAATCATTAAAATAATTTATTTTAGTGATTGGAATGCAAAAATACCATTCGTCGTGCAATTTGGATCGTACACGCGTTCGTTACGATTTCCGTCGTAATTAACTGCACAACGCAACCGTACGACCAAACAAACCAACACCCGAGATGTTTTGAAGCAAATTTCATGTTCCCTATGCTTTAACATCCTTGTGGAGCTTAAAAATGGGCTTGACGGGTGTTAGAAGTGCTAAAACACGACGAAACAAGCATAGGGACCAAATCTGCCAATTTGTGAAACTTACTGCCAGCAAGCCAGGTCCTTACGGACCAAATCTGCCAATTTGTGAAACTTACTGCCAGCAAGCCAGGTCCGTAAGCTTTACCAGAGACAACAGAATTGCAGAAACAATGAATCTGGCCTTTTACCACATATTCTAATGGTTTTTAACCCCTGAATTTGGATGCTATGGACTGGTTTTGAGTACCCCTTGTATTGTAAAACCATGTCCCCAAGTGTAAGGTCTAGATTAAAGCATGAATTACGAGAAACGATCCTAACGGTTCTTGAAATCCTATAAATACCCAACTTGATTTCACTCATTTCTCACACTTTTGGTCTGAATTTGTTAGGATCGGAGGCTCTCATGATAGTGTTTGTTTGTTTAAAATGAATGATCAATGAATATGAAAACATGTTAGGTGCAGCGGAAGTGAAAACAAACTCTGTAAACACAATCAAATGGAGAAATTAGTTTGATAAACAATTGCTTCTCATAGAGTCAAAATATTTACAAATCAAAGAAAAAGATTACAGATGCTTACAAACTAAACTCCCCCTCAGCCTGATGCCCCAAGGTTGGTTGCACACAGTGATTAGGGTAAATGGTATAATTCTGAAGAACAGGTGTTTCAGCAACAGTTTAGAAGATTTTCATTCAAGGTTTTGCCACATGTCAATTTTGAAAGACAGTGGATTAGTACCCCAGATGATGAAAACTTTTTACTAAGGCAACTCATTTTCGTTTAATATTCAATTAAAACATAAGCACCCTAGTAATTCAAGCACAGTTTACAATCAATTTATGATGGAAATTTAGGAGCAAGCCTGAGTATGACATGATCATGACATATGTACCATTTCCTTTTGACCCATTTATGAGGACACAGATACCACCAAAAAATAAGGTATTACATCCTGACAGGAGCTGAACCTATTGCCAACAAAAACAAGCAAGAGTTCCAAATATATTATTTAAAAAAATATGAATAATATATCCTGGTTATTTGAGAAAATCCTTTGAAGAAAAAATGATTAAAGGACTTTCTGAGAACAGTATCAAAAAGGATCTGGTATGTTTTCAATAGAAAGCATAATCATATCATTCTCAAGTTTTATGAAAAATGGTCAGTGGTTTGACATTAGTGGTAGAATTTTTGACAACATTTTGACCACTGTTTGGTACCATTTTCTTTGTCAGTTGATTGCAAACATGAGGACACATAGATATATGAGTTTTGAAGATCCTGTTGTAGATCTAATTTCTATGTGATGATTTTGAAAATTTGTCTAGTCCTTTTGTAAGTTCAATCATTGGGAACACAATTGTCACCTGAACTTCCTTGAACCAGTGAGCACAAGCAATTGCTTAATTGACCATTATTACCCTAAACTTTGACTCATAAGTGTTTTATGTTTATACTCTTTTCTTTTGTCTTCAAAAGTTTTGAGATAAACACACTTCTGAGTTTTTGTGAGTATTAGTCCAAAATCATTTTGCAGTAATGTTTTGAGAGACTTGGTCATGTTTTCACAAGTTTTCATCCAATCTCACATTACATATGATGCAGACTATGTTGACCCCTGTTTTCTTAATGTATTTGAACATAGTTGATTTTGTCCTTTTTAGGAACTCAACCTGTTTTCAACACATAAGATCTAAGTAACTAAAGTTTTAATTACCCTCTTTTTGTGTTAACAAAACAACAATGCTTTTATGAACATAGGTTTTGTTAATCTGAGGTTTGTACTTTAGTATTTAATGAAAACATCACATATTCCACATCAACAGTTTAATATCAATTTAGAAAATAAAAATAATCTCATGATTTAACAGATATTGCTTTCAGATCTAGAAACCATGAGTGTCTTGTGCATGAGTTTACTTGTTGTGTGAAATTTGTGTGTCATATGACATCTTGGTTGATTTACAGAGTTTTCGAATAACCATTTTGAACATGATTTACACAGTACTCTGTTTTTCAACTAAATATAACCAACCTTAGTATCAATGAATTTTGAGCCGAACGGTTATGTCAAATTGATTGTTAGATCGAATTTGACTGTCCAAGCTCTGATACCAATTGTTAGGATCGGAGGCTCTCATGATAGTGTTTGTTTGTTTAAAATGAATGATCAATGAATATGAAAACATGTTAGGTGCAACGGAAGTGAAAACAAACTCTGTAAACACAATCAAATGGAGAAATTAGTTTGATAAACAATTGCTTCTCATAGAGTCAAAAGATTTACAAATCAAAGCAAAAGATTACAGATGCTTACAAACTAAACTCCCCCTCAGCCTGATGCCCTAAGGTTGGTTGCACACAAGATGAAAGGATTAGACATGAGGAGAAGAACCCGCTCAGTCAATCAAATTTAACAGTACAGGGTACTGTTACATTTATAGGCAAACCAAACCACTGAGGTATCTCAGCTGACGTCACCATGAAAGCGACGTCTAACAGCCTAACAACCTGTATCTACTGTCCTTACACAAACTACTGATGTCTAACAACTGATTGTAAATAAAATACAAAACATGAGGAAACAACTGCTTCACGTTCCACTGTTGTAGCCTAAGCACTGATGCTTAATACCAACATCAGGGCTTTCTTCAAAGGTGATCAGTCCTTGAATGAGCAGTGTTTGTATCTTCAGCAGCACTTAAGAGACAGCAGTAGATAGAGCGACAGAGTTTGTCTTTAGCAGTCTTTAGGATTACATCAGCGTTTGGATCATCAGTTGTTCTTTTGAGCAGTACTTAAGGTTCATCAGCTGATAGATATCCACTGTCAAGGGGAAAGCAAGTGTAAACTACTGCTTATTGTGAATCCTCTGTTGTGACCTGGTTTTGGCTTTACATTATCTGTTCCTCTGGTAGGGTTCAATCCCAACAATCTCCCCCTGGAACAGATAATGCCAAAACCTGTCATTATTCAGGACCTTTATTACTCATCAAGAGTGCCTTAGCTTGATCTTTGAATTTAGCTTCAAATTCCTTTGCACTCTGGTCATCTTCATCCCTGCACAGTGTAAGCTCAAGGAGATCCTGCAAATCTTGAACACTAAGGCCTAGTGCTTCTTTCCTTGATATATGCTTCACATCGCCATTGGCTCTGACCAAGGTCAATACGTGAGTCTTTTGATCAGACGTCCACTTTAGTATTTTTAAGCCAAGTGGGTTTCTTGGGAGAGACTTATTTGAAGATGAGTTGAGGGATAATGGCCTTGAAAACAACTGCAGACTTTCAGACATTCTTTTGAAAGCTTCTTCAAAGACTTTGTCAGCTGCAGCTATATCTTCTGCAGTTTCTTGTTCAACAAATTCTTGTCTTCCAGCTTCTGTCTTGTCTTTAGCAGTGTTTGGAGACGCAGGTTTGTTTAATGCCTTAAAAAGGCTTTGAAGCTTTGTTGAAGTTTCTTCTTTTAGACCCATTTTCGTGATGGTATCTTTGAAGTACTCTGCTTCTTTGTCTATTACCTCTTCTTCAGTCAGCTGTTCTCCCTCTTTTTGGTTTGTTACAAAAGTAGACCGGAACAGTGTGTCTAGGTTTCCCATCTTCTGTTCAAGCTTCATCATTTGTTCTTGCTTCTTAGAAGTGCCTGAAACAGTTATCTTTCTTTTCTTTAGCCTTTCATAGGCTTCATCAGTCTGCTGTTTAGACCATTTTGATATGGCTTCAGCAGTATCCATTTTCGCATCCACCAGCTCCCTTTTCTTTCTTTTATATTCAGCAGTTAAGTCAGCAATGAGCTTTTCATATTTTCTCCAGTTAGGAGCATTCTTCTTCTTCGTAGGATCATTCTTAATCTTTTTAATCCTTTCTGCCTCACGCTTAAGAGCTACTACTGGCCATTCTCTGAACTGTTGTTCTTCAGCAGGATAGAATTTCTCTTTCATGATGTAGGCTAGATATTGTTTTCTTAACTCTTTCTTTTGATCAGCCTTTTCTTTGTTTAGGTCTTGTGCAAACCCTTCTATCTGCTTTACTTTTGTGAAGTAGAACTCCAGTCTTTTAGCAATGCCATCTTCGCTTAACTTTTCTTTTTCACTATCAACCTTGGCTTTTACTTTGGCCTGCTTTGCCTTGAGTTTGAGGTAATCATCCATATCCTCTGGTGGCATGTAGCCTATGAGTGAGGAGAATCTTCTTTTTGAAGGATCCTCTTCTGTGTAGAATTGCCTCATCTCATTTTTGATAGCTTCAAGTTCCAGTGGATAATTTGCAGCATTAGGATCGTGTATACCCTCATCAGCAGTGATTGGCTTTCTTATTCTGTTGAAGAGCTTTGGTTGTGATGTAGGAAAGGTGAGAGCAGTGGTGGATGACTGACTAACAGCTGTTGAAACAACTGGTGTCTCAACATCTGCTGTCATTACAACTGCTGATATGTCAGCAGTTGTCTTCTGCTTTTGAGCAGGGGATGGAAGTGGTGATGTAGGTGGTGATGGTGGTGAATCATCATCTGATATGAGATTTCTTCTCCTTTTTAATGAAGAAGAAGCAGATGATGTTTTGGGTGGATCAGTGGTGGTAGATTGGATAGCAGTGGTTTGTGGCAGTGATTGACTGACAGTGGTTGAAACAACTTGTGTTTCAATTACTGTTGTCATTACAACAGATGTTGTAACATCTGTTGTCTTCTGTTTTATGACAGGAGGCAGTGGTGATGGTATGATTGTAGATGATGATGGTGGAGCAGTAGTTGTAGTGGTGTGTGGTAGAGTGGTGTGTGTTGAAGGTGTGTGTGTTGATGAGATGGCAGCTGTTTGGCTACTGACAGCAGTTTTTGTAACTACTGCTGTATCAGCTGTTTGGCTAACAGGTTTTGAGACCTGTTTTTCTTTTTCAGGTTCAATATGAAGGCCATGTTCAATTCCCTTCTTCTTCATTTGCTTCAATATCTCCCCCTTTTTGGCATTATCTGCAAGGGGGTCATCAAAGAATAGTAAAGTTGAAGGAGCTTTGCCAGAGACACTTTGAATGCTTGCCTTTATGGCCTTGATATCTGCTTGAGTGTCTTTGAACCTTGATTCAACCATGTTGGTCAGCATTTGTACTTGAATGGCATGCTTTTTGTCAGCCATAAGTTGCTGTGCTTCAAGCATTGGTTGAAAAATATTCCAAAGCTCATTTTCAGCAAATGCATGTTGTGCAGGTGCTTGAGCAGGAACAGCATTGGATTGTGCTTTCTGAGCTTTTAAAATCTCTTGCACCATCTCTTTTATTTCAGAAACTGATTCTTCAAGTTTTTCCACTCTGCCCGTCAATTCCTGATATCTTGAATCATCACCCATTTTACTGGGATCATCTGAATCCCCACCTCTGGTGGTTATATCAATGTGTGACTTAGGAACAGAGTCCCAAAAATCACCCATTGATGCCCCTTGTTCTCGGTACTGGGGACTTCTTTCTTCGGCACTCGATAAACCTTTGATGGTACCGGTGGTTGGATCCAACTCACTGGTGGTCACCGAAGTTGCCATGGAAGAAATTGCCTTCAAGGGAGTCTTACTTATGAAACAACTGTCCAACTAAGGATCTGTTGATCCACCAGTTGTAGTTGCTGCTCCACTTGAACTACTGACAGGAGTTACTTGTAACTCATGCAGTGTAACCTCCTCAACTGTTGCTGGGATAGCAGAGGTATAAGCATCAGACCCAGTCACTTGTGGGGGTATACTCTCAGTGATAGGTGATAGAGAGGAACTGGTTTGTGTCTGTGCAATAGCAGCTGCATGCAACAGAGGTAGCATGGATTGTGGCATTATTATTGGTGAGGGGATGGGGGTTGAAAGAGACATGTCCTTGGGATCAGGACTGAGGAAGATGGATCCGAGTGGATTCAGAGCTTCATATTGTGGTGTCCCTGTGCTTACAACCTGATCCTTTTGTGAGGATGCAGGAGGAGTTTCGGTTATGGGTTGAGATCTTTCTTCCAACTGCTGTGAGGAAGTAGCAGCAGTGGTTTGTGGTGACTTTTGTGTTGTCACAGGCATTTCCTCTGGGATCTCATCTTCCAGAGTTGCCTTTGTTTTGGGATTGGTGGGTTTTCTGGATGTTTTCTTTTTGGTCTTTTTAGTGGTGGCAGGTGTGGGTTTCAAAGCAGTGGGAGTGCTGCTATGATCACCTGGAGCAGTGGGCTCAGCAGCTGATACCTGAGGAGCAGTTGTAACCGCTAAAATATGCTCAGGTACCCCTGCTTTTGTTTTTATTGGTGCCATCATCCTTGAAAATGTTTCTTTTGTTAAGCTTTTTATTTGACAATGAACACCTTGTTTTAGCAAATTTAAGTTTTCCTTTGCAAATTTTTGTTCAAAATAGTAACTCAAAAATCTTGGAAAAAGTAAAAATGCTTTACTTTCAACGTTTTTCACCATGTCATTGAAAATCTCCTGGGAGTAGTTGTAGTCCTTATTATTCAAAATAGCGTAACCCAGGCTTTGAATTTTCAATGGTATTTCGTTAAAAGATGTTGTTTTATTTGAAGCACACATCAAGAGTGTGTGAAATAAAAACCTGGGTGCAGATGGAAAATAACCCTTTTGTAGGGTATCTACCTTTGATTCTTCTGCATAACCCCTTTTCAGAAAATCAGCTTTTAACTCGTTTTTGTCAAAAGAGGTTTTACCGTTCTGATCATCGAGTATGAAGACTTCTGATATCGATTGTGGTGTGATTTTGATTGCTTTTCCCTGTATCGAGGAGTTAATGGCAATGACTTTATCGTCTTGTTTTTCAAGCGTCGCCTTTTTCCAAAACTCTCTCTGGGTTTGCAGATATATGGGAGCATTTACCGTCAATAAAGTTTTGTACTTTGATCCAGTTATTGCATCAATGATGGAGTCGAAGGTGTGGTTGTCTTTGGGTTTTGTGAGTAAACCCAAATAATTGTGAGATTGTTTGAATGGTATTTCGATGGGTTCTTCGGCCGTTTGAGCGACCTCTTTGGAAGGTGATGGTGATTTAGGTTTTGATTTTGATTTTGTCATTGTTGCGGAAAATAACGAAGGAAGATTTTGGAGATTTTGAGAAGAAAGGATGGAAACTGCTATGAGAAGAGAATTTTTGGAATTCAATTCGACAGTGTAAAACCCTGTTTGGGGTTTAGGGCAGAGTTTTATTTAAAAATGATCGCTGATGTGGCTGCGGTTATTAAAATCTGAGGGCTAAAAACTGACCACGTGTCAAACACTGATGAAACGGATGAAGTATGGAAAACAGTTGTTTTCAGATCCACTGACGTATCAAGCATCAGTGGTTACAACGGTAAAAATTATGGGCAGTGGATGATTTTAACTATCAGTAGATAGCATATCAGTGGATAAGACACTGATTTTGAGCATCAGTGCTTTTCAAAAAAAAATGAAAGGATCAGTGGTTAACTTTCAGCAGTGGACAGTGTTTAGAGATCAGACGTTAGAACAAAACAGTGATTAGGGTAAATGGTATAATTCTGAAGAACAGGTGTTTCAGTAACAGTTTAGAAGATTTTCATTCAAGGTTTTGCCACATGTCAATTTTGAAAGACAGTGGATTAGTACCCCAGATGATGAAAACTTTTTACTAAGGCAACTCATTTTCGTTTAATATTCAATTAAAACATAAGCACCCTAGTAATTCAAGCACAGTTTACAATCAATTTATGATGGAAATTTAGGAGCAAGCCTGAGTATGACATGATCATGACATATGTACCATTTCCTTTTGACCCATTTATGAGGACACAGATACCACCAAAAAATAAGGTATTACATCCTGACAGGAGCTGAACCTATTGCCAACAAAAACAAGCAAGAGTTCCAAATATATTATTTAAAAAAATATGAATAATATATCCTGGTTATTTGAGAAAATCCTTTGAAGAAAAAATGATTAAAGGACTTTCTGAGAACAGTATCAAAAAGGATCTGGTATGTTTTCAATAGAAAGCATAATCATATCATTCTCAAGTTTTATGAAAAATGGTCAGTGGTTTGACATTAGTGGTAGAATTTTTGACAACATTTTGACCACTGTTTGGTACCATTTTCTTTGTCAGTTGATTGCAAACATGAGGACACATGGATATATGAGTTTTGAAGATCCTGTTGTAGATCTAATTTCTATGTGATGATTTTGAAAATTTGTCTAGTCCTTTTGTAAGTTCAATCATTGGGAACACAATTGTCACCTGAACTTCCTTGAAACAGTGAGCACAAGCAATTGCTTAATTGACCATTATTACCCTAAACTTTGACTCATAAGTGTTTTATGTTTATACTCTTTTCTTTTGTCTTCAAAAGTTTTGAGATAAACACACTTCTGAGTTTTTGTGAGTATTAGTCCAAAATCATTTTGCAGTAATGTTTTGAGAGACTTGGTCATGTTTTCACAAGTTTTCATCCAATCTCACATTACATATGATGCAGACTATGTTGACCCCTGTTTTCTTAATGTATTTGAACATAGTTGATTTTGTCCTTTTTAGGAACTCAACCTGTTTTCAACACATAAGATCTAAGTAACTAAAGTTTTAATTACCCTCTTTTTGTGTTAACAAAACAACAATGCTTTTATGAACATAGGTTTTGTTAATCTGAGGTTTGTACTTTAGTATTTAATGAAAACATCACATATTCCACATCAACAGTTTAATATCAATTTAGAAAATAAAAATAATCTCATGATTTAACAGATATTGCTTTCAGATCTAGAAACCATGAGTGTCTTGTGCATGAGTTTACTTGTTGTGTGAAATTTGTGTGTCATATGACATCTTGGTTGATTTACAGAGTTTTCGAATAACCATTTTGAACATGATTTACACAGTACTCTGTTTTTCAACTAAATATAACCAACCTTAGTATCAATGAATTTTGAGCCGAACGGTTATGTCAAATTGATTGTTAGATCGAATTTGACTGTCCAAGCTCTGATACCAATTGTTAGGATCGGAGGCTCTCATGATAGTGTTTGTTTGTTTAAAATGAATGATCAATGAATATGAAAACATGTTAGGTGCAACGGAAGTGAAAACAAACTCTGTAAACACAATCAAATGGAGAAATTAGTTTGATAAACAATTGCTTCTCATAGAGTCAAAAGATTTACAAATCAAAGCAAAAGATTACAGATGCTTACAAACTAAACTCCCCCTCAGCCTGATGCCCCAAGGTTGGTTGCACACAAGATGAAAGGATTAGACATGAGGAGAAGAACCCGCTCAGTCAATCAAATGTAACAGTACAGGGTACTGTTACATTTATAGGCAAACCAAACCACTGAGGTATCTCAGCTGACGTCACCATGAAAGCGACGTCTAACAGCCTAACAACCTGTATCTACTGTCCTTACACAAACTACTGATGTCTAACAACTGATTGTAAATAAAATACAAAACATGAGGAAACAACTGCTTCACGTTCCACTGTTGTAGCCTAAGCACTGATGCTTAATACCAACATCAGGGCTTTCTTCAAAGGTGATCAGTCCTTGAATGAGCAGTGTTTGTATCTTCAGCAGCACTTAAGAGACAGCAGTAGATAGAGCGACAGAGTTTGTCTTCAGCAGTCTTTAGGATTACATCAGCGTTTGGATCATCAGTTGTTCTTTTGAGCAGTACTTAAGGTTCATCAGCTGATAGATATCCACTGTCAAGGGGAAAGCAAGTGTAAACTACTGCTTATTGTGAATCCTCTGTTGTGACCTGGTTTTGGCTTTACATTATCTGTTCCTCTGGTAGGGTTCAATCCCAACAGAATTGCTCTAAGTTGAAGTTCAAAACTTCATACCTGAGTATTTTGGATCAAAATCTTCATTGCTTGGACCTTTTGTAAGCTTCTTTCATGCTTTTTATGCTTTTTAAGCATGAAAGTCAAACAATGTTTGACTTTCTGCTTTGACCAGGTTATGGTTAACACAAAGTTCATTTGAACTTTGCAACGTGAGCGTAATCACGATGGTTATAGTCCCTTGTGACTATACCTACTGATTACCACGTTGATTAGTCGAAGTGACGAGTCAAAGTTTCGGTCAAAATGCGGTTTATGTGCATTTTGAGACGAAACTATCTTCGGGTATCAAAACACTTTGTTTTGATATCAAAACCTGTTTTCTAACTTAGTTAAACATGTTTCAACATGTTTAACTCGTCACTTTTAGTCTAGTGCTTGTATAGGGTCGTAAGATAAGCGGTCTTATCAACCGCTTATACTTTCAAACCCGACCCGTTTGGTCGATCATTAGGATCCGACCAAGCATATTTGTGACCATAGTTGTATAGGGAATAACCTTCCGAGGTTATACCTTATGGTCACTTAGTTTAATTAGTTGTATGATAGGTAATTTATATGCCTTAGGTAAATGACCAAAATGCCCTTTTCATGCACAATTGGATTTTAAGCATATGTAACTTAACTTTTGTCACTTAAACTGATTATGCAACATATTTAAACATGTTTAGGCATATAATACTTGTCATAGGCCTAGTTAGGCGTCTCGAACGCGCTTTTTCGTGAACGACGCGTTAAGGTAGCATAAGCTACCTTAATGGGTCGTAACGGGTCGAAAGCACTTATGATAGGTTCCGATTTAGGATGTAGGCTTTGTTAAACCATATCACGTGAGTTCCAATACTCATTTCGTTTACAAGACCTCATTCTACCCGATCTTCCGATTTAGGAGTCGATTATTTAACTAGTAATCCGATTACTAGGTACTACTTGAATTCCCTTGGTTTTTCCCGAGCATTGATAGTTCGTTAGATCAAGGATACCTTACAATTCAATGTGAGTACATAGTTCCCCTATTTTACTGTTTTCAATTGTTTTGGGGTGATTCATATGTGTTAAACGATTTCGAGGTTTTAACGATGATTTCAAAAATGAATACTATGGTTTATATTAGAAAAATAACGATTTCGATAATGTGATCAAACTTGTTGGACGTATTTACATAACGAATAACATTCATTAGTTTTGGCCGAACCGACCAGTATTAAGTTATGGTACCATAGGATCTGACAAATCCTGTTATCGGAATGCACCCATGGTTATGCGTGGGGGTTATGTGGGTAACGGCTGAAACTGTTGATTGTTAACTTATCCTTTGGTGATTTGTTAATACGAGTTTAACGATAGACGAGTTGCGAAGGTTTGAATGTTATTAACGAGACGACCAAAAGTAGTTTTCACAATTAAAACGAGAACGATTTAAACGATTTGAAATGATTTGAACAAGTTAAACGAATTGAACAAACGATTGGTTTTGGGTTGTGATTAAATAATGGGACGGGTATAACATGATAAAAGCATGGTAGATACGCCGCTGTTACTTCTTATATATAAGTGTTTTTATCATATTAAATTCCATGGCATTATTTAGTTCACTTGGGCAAACGATTTTAAAACGATGTCACACGACGATGTTTACTAAACGATATAAACCATACGAGTTTTATTACGAGATGATTTACAAATTGGTTTACTTAAACAAATGTTTTGGGTTAAGATTCATGGCAACGAGAATTTAGAAGCTATAACCAACTTGTTTTGAGTTGGTTAATCATATTGCAATACCAAACTCTTTTCAAAACAAGGTTTTCAATTAACGACTCTTGTAGTCAAACGAGTTATTGCAACATGTAAACGAGCCATGAATCTGACACTCTCACAAAACCTATGTGCTCGCTGGCATTTCTTTGCTGACTTTATTTTTACATATGTTTCAGGTGGTGATTGATGATGTTGATTACGAATAGGATGCATGCTCACTTAGGACTGGACGAGGCCTTAGTGACTTAATAACAATGATAGACGATATGTAATCTTGTTTGTTTGGTTTCAAAGACAATGTTTAATGTTAATATTTTAATAAAACAAAACTTTTGAATCCATGGTTGTGAAACAATGATTCTGCCACTCCACTCCCTGACGTTTCCGCCGCGGTTTCGTTGTTTTAACACGGTCGGGGTGTGACATGTAAACACTGCCTGCTATGTCCAGAACAGAGTTTTGATAAACCCCAGGCATCAAAAGACTTCCTATGAAATTCTGTATAAAATCAAACCACTGATCTCATACTTCAAAGTGTTTGGCTGCCCATGCTTCATTTTAAACTTAAAAGACTCAATTTCAAAATTTGCAGCCAAAGTAGACTGTGGTTATAATTTGGGATATTCAACCACTGCTAAGGCCTACAAAGTGTTTAACACTAGGACTAAGTGTGTGGAAGAGACTTTGAATGTAAAGTTCAATGAACTTTCTTCAATGAAAATCCCTGCAAACCCTGCTGAGTTATTTGATCTTGATAAATTTACTTTTGAAAATGTTTCTGTCAAGACTAACAGTGTAGGTCCATCTTAACCTCCTCCATCAGACAATGGAGATGAAGTTATCATTCCACAACAGAAGTTCACATCCATTGCCAGAGCAGCTGATGTTCAAAATAGCTGTCAAAGCTCATCCACTGCTACCTCAACCGTTGTTGACCAAAGTAGTCCTCAAACCCCTGCTTCCACATCCACAAACACTGTTGATAAAAATCCTCAAACAGTGGATAAAAACCAACATGTTGTCATACCAATTCCTCCAATCCCTCCACCTCCATTTCAAGACACTGTTGGATCATCAAAGTCACCAACAGTGGTTAGCTCAGATGATTTACATCTGCAGCCCTCACCCTTAAATGCCATTGTTCCATACAAAGGAGATCTAATCTTCTTGAAATCTCATCCACCAGACCAAATCATTGGCAACATCAGTGAAGGGGTGCTCACCAGAAGTCAATCCCAAAACATCTGTCTTTTTGCTGGTTTTCTATCACTTCATCAACCTGTCAAGTACCAAGAGGCACTGAAAGACAACAGTTGGGTGGAAGCCATGCAAGAAGAGCTCCAACAGTTTAAGAGACAACAAGTATGGGAACTTGTACCACTGCCAGAGGGTGTAAGTCCTATTGGCACAAAGTGGGTCTTCAAAACATAAAACTGATTAAAGGGGCATTGTTGTCAAGAATAAAGCAAGGCTTGTGGTTCAAGGTTTCAGACAGGAAGAGGGCATTGATTATGATGAAACTTTTGCCCCTGTAGCAAGATTGGAAGCTATCAGATTATTTCTGGCCTTTGCTGTCAACCACAACATAAAGGTGTTTCAAATGGATATCAAATGTGCATTCCTCTATGGTAAAGTTCAAGAAGAGGTATATGTTTGTCAACCTCCTGGTTTTGAGGATCCATTTTATCCAAATCATGTCTATAAGCTAAATAAAGCTTTGTATGGCCTGAAATAAGCACCTAGAGCCTGGTATGAAACTCTATCCACTTTTCTACTCTCTATTGGTTTCACAAGAGGTAAAATTGATAAAACATTATTTTTAAAATGGAGAGGGAAAGATTTGATGATTGTACAGATCTATGTGGATGACATCATTTTTGGAAGCACATGTCCTAAAATGTGTGAAGAGTTCAGATAACTCATGACAGCTGAGTTTGAGATGAGTGCAATGGGTGAACTACAGTGCTTTCTTGGTCTCCAAGTAAAGCAACTGCAAAATGGTACCTTCATTCATCAAGGCAAATATGCCAAATAATTTTTAAACAAATTTGATATGAATGATTGCAAACCATGTAGTACACCCATAGCAACCCCAAGATAGTCATGTCTGTTGAGAAGGATGATTTGGTTGATCAAACTCTTTATAGAAGCATGATTGGGTCTTTATTGTACCTAACTGCATCTAGGCCAGACATCATGTTTGCAACATGTGTTTGTGCAAGATCCCAATCAGCCCCTAGAAAGTCAAATCTTATTGCTGTAAAAAGGATATTCAGACACTTAAAAGGTGCTCCCACACTTGGTATCTGGTATCCAGCTGATGGAAATATCAAGCTTTCAGCTCAAACAGTGACTTTGCTGGATGCAACACAACAAGGAAGTCCACTTCAGGAGGGTGCTAATTCCTAGGTAATTGCTTGTTGTCTTGGCAAAGCAAAAAGAAAGCAGCTGTTTCAACATCCACTGTTGAGGCAGAGTATATTGCTGCTGCAAGCTGCACCGCCCAACTGCTATGGCTTCAAAATCAACTGCTGGATTTTGGTATCACTGCTTTGAAAACACCACTCATGTTGGATAGTCAAGCAGCACAAAATATCATCAAAAATCCAGTTTCACATTCAACCACCAAGCACATTGACATCAGACATCATTTTGTGTGGGATTCCTATGAAAAAGGTTTGATTTCTCTGCACCATGTTCCAACTAAAGATCAGCTGGCAGATGTGCTAACAAAAGCTTTAGACACATCCACCTTTGAAAGCTTGATCTCTAAGATTGGCATGCTGAACATGGAATAACAGGCAAAATCCCGTTTTTCAATGAATAAAGCATTAAAATGATTTCAGAAAATAAAAAATTCATCCTTAAAATAGTTAAACATGAAAATTTTCATTAATCCTACAAGTCTGTCATAACCACTGTCTTGGTTCAAACATCTGTTTTGTTGAAAACTATCCACTGTTGAAAGTCAACCTCTGTTCCCTCATTCTCTTTGATAACCACTGATTGACAAAACATCAGTGTTTCAATCACTGATGGCTATCCACTAATAGTTAAAAATCAGCCACTGTTTTTATTTTGACCACTGTAAACCACTGATTTTGATCATCAGTGGTTTCCTAAACAACTGTCCTCCATTATTCATTAGAGGTTGTCACGTGGTCAGTTATTAGCCGTCAGATCTTTGTAACCGTTGTCACGTCAGCATTCACTTTTTCCCTTATAAAACCCTGATCAAAACCCCAAACAGGGTTTTCACTGTCGAATCGAATTCAAAATTCTTTTCAAAAATGGTTTTCATCTTTTTTCCATTCATCTTCATTGTTGGTGCATGCGTCTGTCGACTTCGTCTTGTATCGAGTCTTATATTAAGAGTGTTAGATCAGGGCACGTAGTTCGAGATTTAAATGTAATTTCGCTTGAAAGGTCATAAGGTAATTCCGCGCGGAATTAGATTTCGCTTGGAACCCTTTCAAATGGAATTAGGAGCCTATATATACCCCTTCAAGCGAAATCAGTTGTAACAATTCCGGTTTCAGTGCCGAACTGCTGCCGAAGTGTCATCTCGCTGTAAATCGTTGTCAAATCAATCAAATTGACAGTCAAAGTGTATATCTTGCTGAATTGACCTCAATACGACTGTTTCCGCCTTTCATATTGAGCATAAACTCTTCTGATTGACTCGTTCGGGTCTGAAAACGATCCTACAAGTGGTATCAGAGCTCAGGAGGAAGAGTTCATACCAATTCAGTTGCAAATTCTGATTTCTACACCTTCTTTTTCAACTTGAATTTGATTTCACGGTCAAAATGTCTTGATTTTCACACATCATGTGCGCATTTGTGTTTTAACAAACCCTAGAAAGTTTCAGAACTAAAAACGGCTTAAAAATTGATCAATTTGACAAATTTCGCTTCGAGATGATGACATCAGCGGGGTTATTTCGTTTCAGTAGTTAATTCCGTTTGAAATCTCACACGGAATTAGTTAATTCCGCACCAGATTGTGATTCCGTTTGAACCGTTTCACACAGAATTAGTAATTCCACATCAAAATTCTGACTTCGTTTGATAATCCCGCACGGAATTATAATTCCGTTTGAAATAGTGCAAATTCAAACGAAATTTGGGTAATTTCGTTCAAAGGATTAATTCTGTTTGAACTGTGTAATCTCGTTTGAAAGGAATTCCGTTTGGAAGTTAATCTCGTTTGATCAGGACAGTTTTGTGAACTTTGAAAAACCGAAACATGGAAGAGGAATTTTATAACGCTTTTGCTACCCCGATTACTGTTACTCAGCGGACAATGTTGGAAAATGAAACGGGTACTATGCAAAAACTGCCTAAGCTCATGAACATCGAGGAGTATAAAGGTTGGGAAGGACGTTTTGAAAACTGGGTTCAAGCAAATTATTTGGATGCTTGGGAATGTGTCGAAACGAAATATGTTAGACCGACGAATGATGACGAAGAGGAGATTGCTATCAAAGATATGAGTGCTGATGATAAAAAGAAATATAAAAATGAAAAAATGATGTTAAGTCTACTACAACAAGCTGTGAAAGAAGATATTTTGGTTTTATTGCAACATAATGGAAGTGCTTATTCGATTTGGAAAGCTTTAAAATCAAAGTTTGTTGGTAGTCAAGAAATGGTTAAAAACAAAAAGTCACTTTTGAAGAAAGAGTTTGATCTGTTTCGTGGTTTGAAAAATGAGAGCAAAAAGCAAATTATTGAAAGATACTGCAATTTATTAATGAACATGAAGAGATTGAGCATCACTAAAGATAATGAGGAGCTGATTGAAAAGCTAGCTGATGCGTTGCCACACGAGACTTGGGGCACATATCTCATGATGCTAAGGAACAAGAAAGGTTTTAGCAGTCTGACTCTAAGTAAATTCATTGAAAAGATTGAGTCTCAAGAAATGGAACAGAGAAAGATCTCAAGAATGAAAGACTTCGATGGTGAACAAGATATCGGTCTTTACTACAAAGCGGGTATAAATGACAAGATCAACATGTCACCAAAAGTTGAGACTTCTTTCAATGCAAAGGGTTCATCTGGATGTTCAACCAAAGGATCAAACAGTAACACAAGTTTTTCATCATATCCATCATTTGATCTGAACTTGTCAACAACAAAGAATGGCAGGAAGTTACAATGCAACATTGTATTGAATCTTGAGAATGATCAGGATTATTCTGAAGAAGTTGTAAAAAGTCATATGTCATTGTTAGGAACTGTGTTGGAGTCGTATGGAAGTTTAGTGGCCGGAAAGATCGGGAATCCAATGTTGACTAAAGAGGATTACGATCAGATTGACGCTGAAAAGATGGAATTGATGGATATTAAGTGGTGCTTGGGAAGCGTGTTAAGAAGAGCTGAGAAATTCAAGCAAATCACAGGAAGAGATGACTTCCGTGATGCATGTGTTTCTAATTTAGGTTTTGATAAATCTAAAGTCACTTGTTTTCGTTGCAGGGAAAAAGGACACTTCAAGAGGGAGTGCACTAATCGCGAAGCAAGTGGAGCTCAAAATCCGTTCAACAACAATGATTACTATCGGAAGGCCATCTATCATCAAGTTGCTCAACAACAACAAGAACCACAAGTGGCACACGGTAGAAAAACAATAGAGGAGTCTTCAAAGAGAGCATGTTTGGTGAATCAAAATGATAACAAATCATCAAACAGTTTCAATTGGGACAAATATGTTTCAGCTGATGGTAAAGCATGTCTGATAAACCAAGATGATGAAAAATTACCAGAAGGGTTTAATTGGAATAACTTCAGTTGGGATAATTATGATCCTAACAAGAAGTCAATTCATAAAGTTTTTGTTGCTCGAGTTGCTGAAGATAGTGATAATGATGATGATTATTATGTGAAAAGAATGGCAGCTCATTTAAAAATGATGGAAGAAAGTGATAGTGATGATGAAAAAGCTAAAAAGAAAAAGAAGAAAGCTAAGAAATCTGTAAGCAGTGATGATGAAGATGTTCCTGTGATAAGGAAAAAGGTGAAAAACATTCCAGAGTTCAAAGTTGAAGACGAAGCTAATGCACAAAAGGTTGATGTGAAATGTGAAAACTGTGAAGCAGTAAAGAAGCAGAGCAGTACATTGATTCATAACATGAACAGATTGAAAGAATCTTATGATGTTCTGAACAAAGCAATGAATCAATACAATCAATCAAGTGATGAACAGGCAACAACTATGAAGACTCTTCAAGGAGCTTTTATGATAAAACAGAAAGTCGTAAACAAGTACATTGAGAAATGTGCTGTTTTGGAACAAAAACTGGAAACTCAGAGAATTGAAACAGAAAGAGTAAACCGTTTGTTAAAAAGTTACTCATGTACTTCTTATGTTATTGACAGGATTTATCCAACAGTGGAAGGCATGAAGGCGTTTGAAGAAGAGGAAGTTTCTGAGGAAAAGATTTCTGAGAAGAAGGATACTGAAGTGAAAGATTCTGGTAAGAAACAAGGTTTCGGTTACAACCAGTGTCCACCCCCGCTTGAAAATGGATATTCTCCACGAAATCTAAATTCAGAAAGAGTCAAAAAGGCAACAAACTTACAGTGGGAGTCTGAGTCTACAGAAAATTTGCCAGAAAACATTGATGTTACTTTCACATTGTCTGACACTGATCATGAGTCCGAATTAATAAAGAAAGTGGTCGATCAGGTGTTGGATAACGATGAAACCGAGGAGTTAAAGTCAGAGTTAAACTCAGAGTCAAAGTCTGACAAGTCAAAGTCGACAGTCAAACAGGGCAAACGGGTTTACAATAAAGAATTCTTGTTATCAAAATCTAATTTGAATGACGAGACATTCAAAGTGGCATATACTTTGAATGATTCTGACAAATTATATTCTGATGAAGAATTTCCAATAAGAGGTGTTAAAACTGAAATGATAAAAAAGGTTTTCAAACTAACAGAAATTAATATTTCTGAAATAAAAGATGTAAATCTTTCTGAAAAACCTAAAAAATACACCTCAAGAGTTCAACAAAGAGAAAACAAGAAAAAGGGTTACAGTTCTGGTTCAGGTTTTCAAAAGAAACCAAACCATAATGGTAATTTCAAAAGAAAAGGACTTGGTTTTATTTCACCGAAAAATTATAAAAATGAAAAAACTTATAAACCAAAAACTGTATTTGTTTCAGGAATATCATCTGAAGAGGAAAAAGAGAAGTTGTTCAGGAATCAATCTAACAAAGAATTTCTTGCTAAGAAGCAAGAGGAATTGAAGAAGGAAGCTGTTCAGAAAAAGGAAACGAGAACCTGTTTTCAATGCAAAATAGTTGGTCATATTGCCAGAAATTGTCCAAAGGCAATACAAACAAAACAGGGAGTTTCTCTTAAATTGAAAGGAAAGATTGTTGAGAATGAACCACCAACCAAATCTTTTACAGTTTTCAAAAATTCAAAGTTTGAGGTTGGTGAATGTTCAAACAGGTTTTATAAAAGGAAAATAAATCTTGACAATCAAAAGTGGATTGTTAAGAAATCTGATGATAGTTCTAGCAATGATTCTGATTCATCAAAATCAGAGGAGCTATCTTCTGGCAATGAATCTGATTCCACAAAGTCAGAGGAGCCATGTGTTGAGTTAAAGTTGAAAACATCAGTACCTCCAATGGATGATGCAAATTTTCCACCATTGAGGGCTGAAAATTTTAAACAAAAAGTTGGTAAAATTGAGATTTCAAATCAATTTTTCTCTGAGAAGAAAGAATTTGATGTTGAAAAGGCCTTTAACTCCAAAGTGAAACACATTTTTGGAAAAATGGTTGATCGGAAAGTAAAAGGAGTTAAGGAATTTTATGAGAAGAAAACAAAGAAACAAGGTAAGAATGGTTCGTCCCAGGTTTGTGACTGGGATGGAACCTATTATTCTGAATAAACTCTGGATTTGCCGAAGCTCCCAGGTTGGTAAGAGTGGAGCAGGAATCGGCATCTTTCTTGAGAAATTCACTACTGCGATTTTTCGATTAACAAGTGGTAAATCAGGGACATTAAATTGTACTTGATTTTCTACTAGTGGTGTTATTGATTGATTCGGATAATGTTAAATTTTTCAAATGATTAGAGAAGAACAAGGTGATGAATTAAACCCCTAATCTACAAGTGGTTTTATGAAATCAACAAAACTAATTTTCCGGAAAAACGATTTGATTAAAACAAACTTAAGTGTTTTGAAATCACAATGGGAAAATGTTTTGTTGTGAGGGGGAGTTCTGATTGTTTATGCCAAGTGGATGGCGAATTGAAGTGATTCGATATCAGTTGTCATTTTACCTTGTACAGTTTGTTTTCAAATTATTTTTTAAATGATTTTGAATTTTAGGGGGAGTAAGAATTTTCAGAAAATCCAAAAACATTAGAAAATTTGAAAAATTCAAAAACATGATAAAAATTAAAAATGAGTTTTGTTGTGAAAAAGAGGAAATGATAGTACATCAGTGGATGATCACAGCATGCTAAAGAATTGGAAAGTTGAATGTGATAAACGGTCTCACTGATGATGTGTCAGTAGGTTTTTGCACATTTAGTAGATTGTGACGAGATATAAACCTAAATTTTCAAACTTACTTATATCGTGGGGAACATCTCTCGGATATATGGGTAACCCCCGAAATCTTGTTTGAAAGGTCCCTCTTTCAGAGATACTAGGTCTTTATGCTTAGTGATATCTGGGGTATTATCCCGGGACTTCTGATTTTGCGGAAGCAATGGCCTAGTCCCCAGAGAATACTTTACGCTTGCTTGAAATATAGTCAACCCTCAGCATAAAAATGATGAAACATTGCAAAATGCTAATCATGTGCTGTTGAAGAAAAAGATCCTCTAAAGGGACCCACCAAAAGTCGAAGCCGTCATCTCTCTGCTGAACGGAAGTTCTGACCTGAGCTCTCACGGCCCTCGCATTTAACCCCTTACAGATATCATCTAGGTATACTCACCTGTAAGACTAAATATTGGGATCTGGATACGGGAGTATATTATGAGTTGGGACACGCGAATAAGTTTAAGTGTTTAAAACATTAATCTCGTATCTCGGAGCAGTTGAACTTTGTGTGAAAATTTAAGTGGATCAGTATACTGACAATCTAAGTGAATCGTTTAGAACTTAAAATGTTTAAAGCTTAACGGTGTAGGTGATTTGTCTCATAAACTGATATGATCCTCTTACACAAACTCACAAAAATATTGTTTGTAAATATTTCTTTACTGCATTTCATTTCTGTGATATAAAAAATCCAAAAAGATTTTCAGAGTGTTTTAGCATAATTTTTGAAAAATACAAAAAGATTTTCGACCACTGATGTTGGAGAGCTGATTTTCAAAATTCCAAGTGCTAAACATGATGACAATTGGGTTGGGAGAGTGTATTTTGGAAAGAAAAATGGTATTTCTTCAAGTAGTTCATCGGAGATTAACATTGTAAAATCATTTTTTTTAATATCTGATTCACAAGTGGTCATCAGAAATGTTTTAAATGTTAAATCATTTTTGAGATTAATATCTGCAAAAGGTAATTTCTAAATTTGTCAAATGTTAAAATTGTGAAATTTATTGTGAGGTAGAGTTTGTGCAGGTAGGCCAGGTTACGATTCTGGAACTACTGATGCTGATGAGCTTAAGGAATCAAGATATCTGATCAAGAGAATTAGAGTGAGACAAGAGCCAGGTCAAGATCCGGAAGAAAGCCCGAAGACTGATAAAGACTAAAGATGTTGAAGACTCGACACTTAAGACTCGTCAACATTCGAGGGGGAGTCTGTTGGTGCATCCGTCTGTCGACTTCGTCTTGTATCGAGTCTTATATTAAGAGTGTTAGATCAGGGCACGTAGTTCAAGATTTAAATGTAATTTCGCTTGAAAGGTCATAAGGTAATTCCGCGCGGAATTAGATTCCGCTTGGAATCTAATTTCGGTTGGAACCCTTTCAAACGGAATTAGGAGCCTATATATACCCCTTCAACCGAAATCAGTTGTAACAATTCCGGTTTCAGTGCCGAACTGCTGCCGAAGTGTCATCTCACTGTAAATCATTTTCAAATCAATCAAATTGACAGTTAAAGTGTATATCTTGCTGAATTGACCTCAATACGACTGTTTCCGCCTTTCATATTGAGCATAAACTCTTATGATCGACTCGTTCGGGTCTGAAAACGATCCTACATTCATTCATCTTCTTCTCCAACTCACAACACCTCTTTGAATCACCATGGCTCTCGCACTCAAAAGCCCTCATAACTATCTGTGTACTCTTGAGAAAACAAGTAAAAACACAGATTTCCCCTCAATCATTGATACTCTTTCATCTTCAAAGTACAAAATTTTGTTGACCTGCAACGCACCTATCTACCTGGACACCCTACGTGATTTCTGGAAATATGCAAAAATTGAAGTTCAGGACAAAAAGCCTTGGGCTATTACTTCAACAGTAGGAGGAATTCAGGTTGCTATCACACCTCAAACCATCTCTGAGGTTTTTGAAATAAATGATCATACAGGTAAAAATTCTTTCCCAAAGGAAGAATATCAAACTGATTTAATTGAGAGAGGGTGTGAAGAACAAATGAAAAAAGATACTCTGCAAAAGGGAAGTTTTCCACCTCCCATGAGATTTTTATTTCATACCCTTCTTATGTGTGTTTCAAATAAAACAACAGTCTTCAATAAAATACCATTGAAAATTCAATACCTGGGATATGCTATAATGGCTGAAGTTGATTTTAATTACTCCCAGGAGATTTTCAATGATATGGTCAAAAATGTTAATAATATAAAAGAAAAGAAGAATCCTTTCTTACTGTTTCCAATATTTTTAAGCTTTTATTTACAAAAGAAGATTCCAAAGGATAGTGCACATGTGCTTATCCAAGGATCTTCTTGTCAAATTAACAGTCTTTCTTCTGAAACTTTTACACGGCTGTCAAAACCTTCTCAAACACAAACAGAGAAACCTGAGCAAACTTTGGATGAGTCCACATCTGCTCCTTAGGTTTCTGCTGTTGAGCCCACTGCTCTTGGTGACCACAACAACATAACCACGGCTGTGCAACCCCCACCAAAAATCACCAAAAAGACCATCAAGAAAAAAAATCCAAAAAGCCCCCAAACCCTCCAAAAAGGATCCTCTGGAAGATGAGATCCCAGAGGTAATTCCTGTGACAACACAAAAGTCACCTACAACCACTGCTGCTACTTCCTCACAGCAGATGGTAGAAAGATCTTAACCTGAGCCTGAAACCCCTCCTACATCCTCTCAAAAGGATCTGGTTGTATACACAGGGACACCACATTATGAAGCTCTGGATCCACTCGAATCCATCTTCCACAGCCTTGCTCCCAGGGCAAATTCTCTTTCAACACCCATCATCACTTCACAAATTCCACCATCATTTTTACCTCTGTTGAATACAGTGGATATGGATCAGACACAAATCAATTCTTCTTAACCACCTATCACTGAGAATATACTCCAACAAGTGACTGAGTCTGATTCCTCTATCCTTGCTAACCCATCAACAGTTAAGGAGGTTACACCCCATGAGTTACATGTAACTCTTGATGGTAGTTCAAGTGGAGCAACTACTACAGGTGTTGAATCCACTGATTTACACCTGGACAGTAGTTACATTAGTAAGCCTCCCTTGAAGGCAATTTCCTCTTTGGGAACCAAGGTGACCACTAGTGTGTTTCCAATACCCACTGGTGTGTTTACTAAGGTAACCACTGCTGAGGAAAGAAGTCCTCAGTACCAAGAAAAAGGGGCATCAGTGGATGATTTTTGGGAAACTTTTCCTGGATCAACTACTGATACTGTCACACCCCGACCACGTAGAATATCAAATCGTGGCGGAAACATCGGGGAGTGTTGTAACAGAATCATTGTTTCATAACACATGGAAATTGAAATATTGTTTTATTGATTAAAAGAGTTACAATGTCTTGACAATCAAAGAAATACATAACATAAATAACTAGTCTTGCATCTTTTATTGTCGCTAAGGCCCAAGTCCGCCTAAGTGTAATTTGATAAATCCTATGCATCATATCCTGAAACACATGTGAAAATAGGTACGTCAGCATAAAAATGCCTGTGAGATACATAGGTTTTGTGAAAATAGAATTCATGACTTATGTTTAAGAAAATGTTTAGTCATGAACCTTGTAATTTGATTTGTCTTGTAAATCATTTGAAAAGTGATAAATAAACCAAATGATATATATGTATAAAAGAATAATACATGGTTAAGTAAATAACCAAGTAAAATGAGTTTGTATTAGATAAGTTGTTTGTAAAACAATGTATTGTGAAAAGTATGTTATTTGTATAAAATGTTATATGTCTAAATTGAAATGATTCAAATAACGCTACGATATGTAATACCATACAAGCACTTATATATAGGAAGTACCAGCGGCGTATCCACCATACTTGTATAATATTACACACGCCTCGTTACTTAAATCACTTACTCAAACCAAACCACCAAAGTAAAATGTTTATGTAAAATCAAATGTCAAAATGTTTATGTGAAAACCATGTCTAATGTCTATGTCTAATGTAAATCATGAACTGTGTATATTAATGTCTAAACGTTTATGTCTAATGTAAATCATGAATTGTGTATATCAATGTCAAAATGTTTATGTATGGTAAGTGAAATATATCAACTAAACCATATGTAAAATGCACAAAAACAAGGTATTGAAGTAAAACATGGTTTAAATCAAAGTTATGTTTTGTGTAATAAATGCATGCTATACTGATATAAACATCTATGCGGTATTGTGAAAATGCATACATCCAAGCCTTGTGACTGTGGCGATAAACCCCTAAACGAATTTAAAGGTCTATCTTGTTGTTATGTTTATCGAATTCGGTCATTCCTTCCACCCAAACAAACCTAGGGTTCAGGAACGGGAGTTGTCAAGTCCTATGGTACCATTACCTACTAACGAGCGGCGTAGCTAATGTTAATGAATGTACATTGTCTCATTTGAACAAACCAAATGTCATACCAAAATGTAAGCATGTGATGAATAACAAATGTACTAAGTACGCACACAATGGGCATACATAGCATAAAATGTAATGTAAAACAATGTACTAAGTACGCACACAATGGGCATACATAGCATAAAATGTAATGTAAAACAATGTACTAAGTACGCACACAATGGGCATACATAGCATAAAATGTAATGTAAAACAATGTACTAAGTATGCACACAATGGGCATACATAGCATAAAACACAATGAAATCATGTACTATAAATGTACTAATGAACATAGCAAGTATATGATGTGAAAACCGGAAAGCATGAAAGTAACAAGTAGGCACATGTGTTTCACCCCAAAATGTTTGGAAAATAGTAAAAGAGGGGTCTATGTACTCACTTGAGATTGCTTAGTAGTCCTTGAGTAACAACCAAACAATGCTAGAGATCACGGATATCAAACGGCACCTAATATAGGTAACTATGTTAATATACCGGACCTAAAATCGGAGGATTGGATAGAATGAGGGTTCGTAAACCAAATGAGTATGGGAACTCATGTAATTTGGTTTAACAAAGCCCACATACTAAAATGAAACCTAACCTAAGTGCTTACGACCCATTACGACCCGTTTAGGTAGCTTATGCTACTTTAACGCGTCGTTCGAGTGAAACGCATTCGGAACGCCTAACTAGCCCTATGATAAGTAAAATATGCCTTAACATGTCTAATATTGTTACCAAATCAGTTTAGATACCAAACGTTATGTTACATATGCTTAAAATGAATTTTGGCGTTAAAAGGTCATTTTGGTAATTTACCTAAGGCATATATACTACCTATCATACAACTACTCAAACGATGTGACCATAAGGTATAACCTCGGAAGGTTATTCCCTATACAACTATGGTCACCTAATGTGTTTGGTCGGATCCTAATGATCGACCAAATGGGCCGGGTTCGAAAGTATAAGCGATTGTTTAGATCGCTTACCTTACGACCCTAAATAAGCACTAAACTAAAAGTGACGAGCTAAGCATGTTAAAACATGCTTAACTAAGTTTAGAAAATAGGTTTGGTATCAAAACAAACGGTTTTTATACCTATAAGTAGTTTGGTTACAAAATACGCAATAACACGTATTTTGGCCGAAACTACGACTCGTCACTGAGCCTAGATAACGTGGTAATCAGTAGGTATAGTCACTAGGGACTATAACCATCGTGATTACGCTCACATTATGAAGTTCAAACGAACTTCGCATTGACCATAAACTGGTCAATGCAGAAAGTCAAACAAAGTTTGACTTTAACGCTAAAAGAATAAAAGAACGAAGGAACACTTACAAAGGGTCCAAGAAAGGAAGGTTTGAATCCGAATACTCTCAGGTATGAAGTGTTAAACACAACAACTTAGAGAGCAAATTCAGATTTCAAAGGTGTGGGTTTTTGGGGTTGAAAGGGTTGGGTATTTATAGGATCTTCCATATAGAATATTCCTAGCATATTCCAAACATATTCCTAGCATATTCCAAGCATATTCCTAGCATATTCCTAGCATATTCCAAGCATATTCCTGGCATATTCCTTAGCATATACCTTAGCATATTCCTGGCATATGGCTAAAACGGGTATTTAACTGGGTACCGGGTATTTTATCTAGCGTTTAAATCCCGGTTTATGGCGTTCTAAATTATTTTTATTACTCTATAAAAATAAACTCGCCAAGATATTACTGAAATAAATTTCAGTTGCCAGGACTGGCTGCGTTGTCTGCGTTTTGCAGTAGAAGCACTGTGTTGCGCAGAAACACACGGTACGCGCTTAAACTTTGAAAAATAACGTTTTTAGGCGTTTTAATTTATTTTTCAACACGGACCTGATTAAAATATAATTTTAATCAGAACAGAATATTTGTGGGATTTAAATATTATCCGGTCGGTCACCAACGTTCGTTTGGTCGTACGATCGCGATGTTCGGTTAATTACGACTGAATGCGCATAAGCGCGAAAAACGATCCAAATTGCGCGACGAATGGATTTTTCTTATGCCAAACACTAAAATAAAATATTTTAGTGCTTACATAAATTTTTGGATGTCCGGATGTATTCAGAACGTATGTTATGCGCGAAAGTGCAAACTTGTGCACTTTTTGACGCTTTTAGTCCCTGAATGACCCAAAAGTTTATTTTAGCACACCGAACCCCTCAAAGCCTATTTCTAAGCTATGTAAAGGATATTTATGGTATGTTTAACTTATGGTCATATTCCAGAATGTCTGTTATAGTTCAAATTGGCATACTTTCGCAGTTTGTCAACTTTAGTCCCTGTAAGCTATTTAACTTGATTTTGCCATACCAAAGCCTTCAAAACTTATTTCTAAGTTATGTAAAGGTTATTTAAGGTATGTTAAGCATATGTTGATGTTCCAGAGTATTTGTTGCATTGAACTGGTTATATTTACGCATCAGTGCGCGTATAACCTTCAAGAAAGCGATTTAAAGCTTGAAATCGAACAAGAATTGATATGTGCAAATGATACACATATTTATACAAGTCCCAAGTATGAAATACAATATTTCATTAGTTTGGTATTTTTTTGATGGTCGCAGTGACCCATGTGTCACAGTCTCCCCTACTTTAGGAAATTTCGTCCCGAAATTTATTCAGAGGAAACTTGTGAGTGCTTGAAACATGAAGTTGAAAAGATCAAACAACACTGGTTAGAGTCCTGAACTTCTAGTAACTTTACAATAACATCATGCTTGCAATGTGAGAGGGACACTTATATACAAGTATATAAAGCGTCATTGGTCCGTCCACCGTACCTCTATTACGTTGTTCACATTCCGTTATGGTTGCCACTATCGGTTCTTACACATAATAAGTCTTACTGTGGTTTCCGTGCACTGCACTTCGTAATTATGTATGCATCCATAATTTTTTCATTCCTTGCATAGTCACGTAGTGCGTCTTATAATGTGTAGGGGAAGAAAACAATGAACGAGCCGGTGATGATTGTGACTAGACCACCATAGGGTCCTTTTTAATTAAATCAATAAATGATTTAAATGGACTACCAAGGAGTTTGTTCAGCTATATCACCACATGTCATTCTTAACCAGATTTAAATCAATCTTTTTGACTAGACCATTAAAAAGGGTCTCTTTTGAATCAAGGAGTGGTACTATATAATCAAAGGGTCTTAACTATCATGTAGAAGCCCAATAAGGATTTAAGGTAGTACCTTTTTGAATATCCTACTACGAATCCCTCATATCAAGATACGAAAGGTTCTACGAGGATTTGGATAACGAATATCCAGAGTATACAAAAACACAAAAATGCATAAAAGAAAACACAAAATGCATAAACACATAATCACATAATTGTTTAACTTGATTTTAGATTTGTTATCATTTTGTTAATTTGTCCTGCTAATTGTGCATATGTATTCAAAGCACACCAGGTATCCAATCAGTGGATTTTGATTGGTGCTTTAAATATTTCTAAGAATCTAACTATAAAGATAGAAAGATCTTTTAAAGAGAAAATTCGATTTCGATTATAAGGAATCGAAATGTTCGAATTTAGGTACACAAGGAATCCAATTAAGGACTCTGATTTGAATGATAATCATCCACAAGGGTCTAAATGTGAAGAATAAAAGATCCCATATGGATTTTAGAAGTTGAAGATGTTTTGAAACTTTGCACTGGATGTGTTTATGTCAAAACATGAAGTAAAAATGCTTATGAAGTTGAGATGCTAGATATGTCAAGGCGACATATGAAGCAGAATTTGATGGTTAAGTCAATGTATGAGAAAAATATTTTGAAAACTATGCATGGGGTTTCTTTAAAAAAAATGTGTTTAATGTTTTTGAAACCTTATATATATAATACTTTTGAAATCATAAAGTAGGTGTATTAGGTAAAAATGTTTTAAAATCATGTGAGATGAATTTTGAAATTATGTATAAGGTTTTTGAAAACATGATTGATGCTTTTGAAATCATGCACTTGATATAAGTAATTATACTGTATTAATAACATTTTGAAATCATGAAGGTTGTTTTTGAAACACTCATACTATGTTTGTTGAAAAATCAAAACGTAATGGGTATGTGATTTGAAAATATCCTTGGTCATCTAACCAAGGATTCAAAGGCACAGATGTGCAAAAGCACGATCACTCGTAATGTCACTTTATTTTCTGTACTTTGTTTCTTAGAGTGAAACGAGTACTTAGAATTTTCCAAGGGACTCATGAGCAAACGCAATAATGGGAAATTCGCAAGAGTAGTTTGTAAGAAACATAGTTCCTTAATGTAGGTATTATAGAGGATTTCCATGCACTCATGTAACTATACTTGTATATCAGAATTGCGAACAACAACTTTTATTTATGAACGGGACAGATTGTTTCACATTACAAGTAAATAGAAGAAACAAAAGCCTAAGACAACAGCATCTTCTAAACAGCCAACTGCTCATCCGTGGGTTGGATTTGCCTTAGCAAGCTTCGGGCATTTATTCAGGAAATGACCCATCTTGCCACAGTTGTAGCACGATCCAGGCGGGAAGCGAGCTTGAGCAGGACTCGCTTGTGGTTGGGTAGCAGCAATGTTTATAGCAGCTTTGTTTTGGATAGCAAAGCGACATATGTTAATCAGATGTCCCCACCATCCACAGTAGGTACATTTGAAGCAGGGTAAGAGGTTTGAATGATGATGGTTGCATCGTTTGCACAAAGGAGCAGTTCCTTTGTATGGCTTCCTAGCAGGGGGTTGAGCTGGTTGGTTGGGGATGGCTTGACCATTGTGAGCGACCACGGAGAAGTTCTGAGAAGCCTTTCGCTTCTTTGACCTCTTAGGGGATCCAGTCTGTTCATCCATGGTCTTTGATTCCTTGATTGGTTTCTTGGCTGGTGGTGCAGGCTTGACTTCTGCTTCCTTTGGTGGCCCTTGAGTGGCTTCATTGTTGAGACGAGACATGGCAATGCCTAATTCAACAGTCTTCAGAATTACTTCGCCTATCCGCTGGGCAAATTTGGCAGTCTGCTCGGATATCTGCGCATCGTTGCGATGAAGAGACATTCTGGAGGAAATGAAGGATATAGGAGGAAACAAATGAAATGTTATCGGTAAATAAAACAAAATGACAACGCATAGAAATTGCGATCATTTGTTTGTTACCTAAGGCAAACAAATGAGACGGTGACTAATCAAAGTAAGCGGGTCATATTAATGTATCGCAAAGACATGCTTTAGCCTATAAGTGGACACTCACCCCAAGAGTTCCCAGGTAAGAGTGACTGGTCTGATTATGTGGATTTGTACTAACACTCTAGCCTTAGACAGAAAACTCAGAGTACAGGCATCCACTCTTCCAGATTGCACGTGTTCACACTATAAGACCCAAACTTTGACTAGGTTTTGAAAATTCAAAGGGGTTCAAAACCATATAACAGAGGGTTCAAAACCTAGTAATCAATCATCCTAGAGATGATGATTAGTTTTCAAAGCGGTTTTGAAATTTATGTTCTTGTTGCGGTTGTCGCCTAATGATAGGTGACGGTATTGTTTTATGACTAAACGCAAGTAAACTCGCGTTAGGGTCCTAGGAAGGTTATAGACTAGGTCAAAGCATTACTAATAACCTAATTCCCTATAACCATGAGCTCTGATACCAACTTTTCTGTCACACCCTGACCACGTAGAACATCAAATCGTGGCGGAAACGACGGGGAGTGTTGTAACAGAATCATTGTTTCATAACACATGGAAATTGAAATATTGTTTTATTGATTAAAAGAGTTACAATGTCTTGACAATCAAAGAAATACATAACATAAATAACTAGTCTTGCATCTTTTATTGCCGCTAAGGCCCAAGTCCGCCTAAATGTAATTTGATAAATCCTATGCATCATATCCTGAAACACATTTGAAAATAGGTACGTCAGCATAAAAATGCCTGTGAGATACATAGGTTTTGTGAAAATAGAATTCATGACTTATGTTTAAGAAAATGTTTAGTCATGAACCTTGTAATTTGCTTTGTCTTGTAAATCATTTGAAAAGTGATAAATAAACCAAATGATATATATGTATAAAAGAATAATACATGGTTAAGTAAATAACCAAGTAAAATGAGTTTGTATTAGATAAGTTGTTTGTAAAACAATGTATTGTGAAAAGTATGTTATTTGTATAAAATGTTATATGTCTAAATTGAAATGATTCAAATAACGCTACGATATGTAATACCATACAAGCACTTATATATAGGAAGTACCAGTGGCGTATCCACCATACTTGTATAATATTACACACGCCTCGTTACTTAAATCACTTACTCAAACCAAACCACCAAAGTAAAATGTTTATGTAAAATCAAATGTCAAAATGTTTATGTGAAAACCATGTCTAATGTCTATGTCTAATGTAAATCATGAATTGTGTATATTAATGTCTAAACGTTTATGTCTAATGTAAATCATGAATTGTGTATATCAATGTCAAAATGTTTATGTATGGTAAGTGAAATATATCAACTAAACCATATGTAAAATGCACAAAAACAAGGTATTGAAGTAAAACATGGTTTAAATCAAAGTTATGTTTTGTGTAATAAATGCATGCTATACTGATATAAACATCTATGCGGTATTGTGAAAATGCATACATCCAAGCCTTGTGACTGTGGCGATAAACCCCTAAACGAATTTAAAGGTCTATCTTGTTGTTATGTTTATCGAATTCGGTCATTCCTTCCACCCAAACAAACCTAGGGTTCAGGAACGGGAGTTGTCAAGTCCTATGGTACCATTACCTACTAACGAGCGGTGTAGCTAATGTTAATGAATGTAAATTGTCTCATTTGAACAAACCAAATGTCATACCAAAATGTAAGCATGTGATGAATAACAAATGTACTAAGTACGCACACAATGGGCATACATAGCATAAAATGTAATGTAAAACAATGTACTAAGTACGCACACAATGGGCATACATAGCATAAAATGTAATGTAAAACAATGTACTAAGTACACACACAATGGGCATACATAGCATAAAATGTAATGTAAAACAATGTACTAAGTACGCACACAATGGGCATACATAGCATAAAATGTAATGTAAAACAATGTATTAAGTATGCACACAATGGGCATATATAGCATAAAACACAATGAAATCATGTACTATAAATGTACTAATGAACATAGCAAGTATATGATGTGAAAACCGGAAAGCATGAAAGTAACAAGTAGGCACATGTGTTTCACCCCAAAACGTTTGGAAAACAGTAAAAGAGGGGTCTATGTACTCACTTGAGATTGCTTAGTAGTCCTTGAGTAACAACCAAACAATGCTAGAGATCACGGATATCAAACGGCACCTAATATAGGTAACTATGTTAATATACCGGACCTAAAATCGGAGGATTGGATAGAATGAGGGTTCGTAAACCAAATGAGTATGGGAACTCATGTAATTTGGTTTAACAAAGCCCACATACTAAAATGAAACCTAACCTAAGTGCTTATGACCCATTACGACCCGTTTAGGTAGCTTATGCTACTTTAACGCGTCGTTCGAGTGAAACGCGTTCGGAACGCCTAACTAGCCCTATGATAAGTAAAATATGCCTTAACATGTCTAATATTGTTACCAAATCAGTTTAGATACCAAACGTTATGTTACATATGCTTAAAATGAATTTTGGCGTTAAAAGGGCATTTTGGTAATTTACCTAAGGCATATATGTGACAACTCGAAATTTAGAACCTTTCGTTGCATACTTAAACGTGTAACTAGTAACTTATGTGATAATGACAAACGAACCTCTTATATGACTATGTGATTTTTATGTGTTATGCTATGCCTATGTGTATGTATGCGAGTATGCCTGTGAGCCGAAACGACAAGAACCCGACTCGAGACCTTGTGGTCTCGAGTGAACTAGTGTGACGCATGGGCCGGATGAGCCATACACCCCACTTAACCCAACCGAGAGTCCATTAGGGTGCATCACTTGGTGCGGATATATAAACTTGATAGTTAGACATATTGCCATTCTTGATAACACTCATACTCCTCCAACACACTCTCCACTCTCTCACACTAAAACCCTAAACCACAACATTCCTCCCCTTCATTCTTGGATCAACCGGCGGTATTAGGACTCTCGGACCGAGCTCAAGATCATCATTCGGAAGTCACTCATCACTCGTCATACCCTCACACTTAGAGAAACAAATCGGTTAGTGTATTTTCATGATTTAAGAATGATGTGTGCTCGATGTTTGAATGCTTGTTGGTTAGTGATTCATGATGCTTGTTGGTTAATGATTCTTGTTATATTTCGGATATTGATGATGATACATGATGGAGATTATGTGATAGTATGTTATTTGTTAAGTTTATGCATGATAATGGTTAATAAGATAGCATACTTGATTTCGGATATGTAGCATAAGGAACCTATGATGTTTTGTGTTTAAATGTAGTCTAAAACACTAGTTGTTGATGTTCATATAAATCGGATTGTGTGCTCTTGTGTTAAGAGCCGAAAGCTTGCTATTAGGGTGATTTGTTGATTGTTGTTCATGATTATATGTTGTGATTAAGGATAAGAACCCGGAAACAAGATGAACAAGTTTGAATAAGCAATATGAACTACTTGAATATTTGATGAATGTATGAAGAACTTGATGAACATCATAAGAGCATGGTTGAATATTTGAATTCTGATTTGTTTGATCCATTTTAGGAAATTTCTAGACAAATAAACATGTTTAAGGAATTTGGTTGGTTAGTACAAACTGTTACCTGAAATCAGAATAGTACACTGTTCCGAATCAGTAGATGTCCACTCGAAACCAGCAGTTGCGACTCGAAACCAAGCACAACGAGTCGAAACCTCCCGGTTGCGACACAGATTGCGAGTCGCAAACACCCGGTTGCGACTCGAAACCACACTTGATCAAGCCCCAAACCTTGTGACTCGAAACCACGGTTGCGAGTCCGGTTGCGACTCGTAACCAAACCAGCACGAACCGAAATCATGGTTGCGACTCAGGTTGCGAGTCGCAAACGCCTAATTGCGACTCGAGACAATACGCAGATATACTGTTTGGGCTTGAAATTCATTTCGGACTTAATTGTTGGGCCGGACTCTTGGGCCCAATGTACAGACCTTATGTGTTACTGTTGAACGTGAATCTGCCATGATTAAACATGTATGCCATGAACGTTACTTGAGTACATTACGCTAGAAACATACGTGCACTACTTGAATACGAACCTGATTGTACGATACAACTATGATAGGACGTGAGTAGCCTCAACGTTGCTTGTTCGACTTTTCTGTGTTTTCTACCGAGCAAACCAAGGTGAGTTCACACCCTCTACAAAGCATGGGATTCCCAGGGGTCGGGAATTGGGGTTAAGGAACTGGGTTCCTCGTCCTCCTTGGGTAGGACAGCAAAGGTTCAGGAATGTAATTCCTCGTCCTCACGGACAGATAACTCGTACTAGACCAAAACTCTATCACGAAGTCCCTCATTTTTATATCGACTTAATCGCCGGGCCAATGGCGAGCGGGTCATTAGTTAGATAGCGCTATTTAGGTCTGACAAACCTCACACCGGGCCGCAGAGGACGGGCGTGAACTAATGGATCTGGGGCACGTCAATGATGATAGACATTGACAGTTTCAGGGCACTTAAACATGACTACAGTCAGCAGTCGATATGGTAACGGGTCTAGTGTATACATGGGGTAGCCCCCACGGCCGAAATGCCAGATAACTAACACGGGGTAGCCCCCACGGCAGGATTGCCAGAGTAACCGGGAATAAACAAGTCACGTTTTTAAACTATGGGGTAACCCCCACGGCAGGATGCCAGCTAAAGGAAACTGTTTTCGAAACAACTTAAAACGAACACCCAACCGTGAACTCACTCAACTAGTTGTTGACTCGTTACTACATGCTTTGCAGGTCCTTAGGTTCTTAAGCTGGAGCTTGCATGGAGGAGGATCGTTGTGGGACACGGACGACTGTGTGCCATGTTAAATTATGAAACAGTTAAACTTATGTTTTGTTTTAAGACTTATGCTTCCGCTTGCAACTTAACTATGTGTTTGTTTGGACACCAATTGTATTGGTTAAACTTTTATATCTTTTAACTCGCATGTTCAATATGATTGGTGGCTGGATCCTGGTCAGTCACGCCTCCAAGCGGTGGTACTCCGCAGGTGGATTTTGGGGGTGTGACAGATTGGTATCAGAGCCATTGGTTATAGAGAACTTGGTTTTAATAAAGGGAAAACGTTTTTTTGTTAAAACCAGACTATAACCTGTACAGTGCTCAACGGTCCACAACGATGCTTCACTCCACATGCAAGGCTCGACATTCTAGGTAATATGATCTGTGTATATATTGCCTACTTGTTAGTTACATGGTACATTGCGTATGGTATGCTTGGTTAGTATAACTACTGTTGCTTGAACACGTGCGTGCTTACTCTATCCTATCATCGTACTTTCGCGAACCCCACTCACTCACGTTCTTCTTGGTATGAAGATCATGTCTGGACGCGTTAACATGACACAAGCCCAGTTGACGGCTTTGATCAACGAACGAGTTGCCGCAGCACTTGCAGCTGCACACGCAGGAGGTATATCCTGCAGTCCGAACTCATTCTAGGAACTTTAGGATCCTACTCTCGTAAACCAACCTTTGTGTTAAACTCTGTCTTTTCTTTCACCTACGATAGGTCAGCATGTTCAACCACCCGTGTGCACTTTTAAGACTTTCATGGACTGCCGACCAACTACTTTTAGCGGCACTGAAGGAGCAGTAGGTCTCCTACATTGGTTTGAGAAACTAGAGTCTGTCTTCGAAATGTGTGAATGCCCTGAGGCGCGCAGGGTGAAGTATGCTACTGGTACTCTCGAGGGTTTAGCCCTCACATGGTGGAACGCTCAAGTTCAAATGCTGGGGTTGGTTGCTGCCAACGCCACCCCATGGGAAACTTTCAAGGAAATGATCAAAGAAGAATACTGCAGCCGTGATGAGATTCACAAACTCGAGGTGGAGTTCTTCAACCTCAAGATGACGGGGTCGGAAATTGAAGCTTATGTGAAAAGGTCGAACGAACTGGCAATTCTGTGCCCTACTATGGTGGATCCTCCCATCAAACGCATTGAACTGTTTCTTCAGGGCTTGGTGCCGGAAATCCAAAGTCATGTGACTTCAGCGAACCTCGCCACCTATCAGCAAACCGTTCAGTTGGCTCACCGTCTCACGGATCAGGCGGTGGAGCAGAACAAGTTACCAAAACGCATTGGCGCTGCAACTACTACTGGTACCTCTAGTGACAACAAACGGAAGTGGGATGGAACTTCAAGTAAGGGTTCGACTTCTGTTCAGTCTCAGTCTCAGCAGAGAAAGACTGAGGACTACAAGAGCCCTAATCAGCAATCGTCTGGTGGTGGATACAAAGGAAATCATCCCAAATGCAATCGCTGCAGCCTGCACCACAGCGGGCCATGCACCAGGGGCAACTGTCATAGGTGCAACAAGCCTGGTCATGCTGCAAAGGATTGCAGGAGCTTATACCCCGCCAATCAGAATCGTCAGCAAGCTCAACAGAACCAGCGCCAGCAGCAGCAGCAGGGTGATAACAAAGGGTGCTTTCAGTGTGGAGCTGAGGGCCACTTCAAGAGAGACTGTCCCCAACTGAACAGGAACCAGAACAACAACAACAACAACAATAACAACAATCAGGGGAATGGTAACAATGGGAACAACAACAACAATGGCGCCAGGGGGCGAATGTTTGTGATCGGCCAAGGTGAAGCAAGGAACGACCCCAATGTTGTGGCGGGTAAGTTCCTTCTCGACGACTTTTATGTTTCAGTTTTATTTGATTCGGGTGCCGATACTAGCTACGTGTCACTAGAAGTTAGTCGAATGCTTAAGCGTATTCCAACCCCTTTGAACAACAAGCACACCGTAGAGTTAGCAAATGGTAAGAGTTTAGAAGCCACACACCTAGTCAAGGGTTGTAGACTCGTTCTCGCTGACCAGACCTTCTCTATCGACCTCATTCCTATTGTCTTGGGTAGTTTCGACGTTGTCATTGGGATGGATTGGTTATCCCAACACCGAGCAGAGATTCTTTGCAACGAGAAGGTTGTCCGTATTCCAGGTCCCGATGGTGAACCTCTCATGATTCATGGCGACAAGAGGAGTGCTGTTGAGAACGTCATTTCTCTCCTTAAGGCCCAAAAGTACTTGCGAAAGGGCCACACCGCCATTTTGGCTCTTATTACTGACACCACGGAGAAAGAGAAGAGGATAGAAGATTTTCCGGTTGTACGCGACTATCCAGAGGTATTTCCTGAGGAATTACCTGGTCTTCCGCCTCATCGCCAAGTCGAGTTTCAAATCGAGCTAGCTCCTGGAGCTGCGCCTATAGCTCGTGCACCTTATCGTTTAGCTCCATCAGAGTTGAAAGAACTCTCCACGCAACTACAAGAGCTCCTGGATAAGGGTTTTATTCGTCCTAGCTCGTCGCCCTGGGGAGCTCCAGTGTTATTTGTGAAGAAGAAAGACGGTACTTTCAGAATGTGCATCGACTACCGAGAACTCAACAAGGTGACGGTGAAGAATCGTTATCCTCTACCGCGTATCGACGACTTGTTCGACCAGCTGCAAGGGTCGAGCTACTATTCGAAGATCGATTTGAGATCGGGTTATCACCAGCTGAGAGTCCGGGAAGAGGACGTCTCTAAAACAGCTTTCAGAACTCGATACGGGCACTATGAGTTTTTGGTCATGCCTTTTGGGATGACAAACGCACCTGCGGTTTTCATGGACTTGATGAACCGAGTGTGCAAGCCTTACTTGGACAAGTTCGTTATAGTCTTCATCGACGACATCCTGATCTATTCCAAGAGTCGGGAGGAACACGAGCAGCATCTGCGACTTATTCTGGAACTCCTTCGAACAGAACAGCTTTATGCAAAGTTCTCGAAATGCGACTTCTGGCTTCGAGAAGTCCATTTCCTAGGCCACGTGGTGAACAAGGATGGGATTCACGTTGATCCATCCAAGGTAGACTCGATAAAGAACTGGCCTGCACCTCGTACACCAAAGGAAATTCGCCAATTCTTGGGTTTGGCGGGATACTACCGGAGATTCATAAAGGATTTTTCTAAGATTGCACAGCCTCTCACCTCACTAACGCAGAAGGGCGTTGTTTATCACTGGGGAGACGCACAGGAGTTGGCATTTCAGCACCTAAAGGATAGACTTTGCAGCGCACCTATCCTTTCCTTGCCGGAAGGCACAGACGACTTTGTGGTCTACTGCGACGCATCAATTCAGGGTCTTGGTTGCGTGTTGATGCAACGAGATAAAGTTATAGCCTACGCCTCACGCCAACTCAAGGTTCATGAAAAGAACTACACTACGCACGACCTAGAGCTGGGAGCTGTTGTTTTTGCACTTAAGTTGTGGCGGCATTACCTGTATGGTACCAAGTGCGCCATCTACACCGACCACAGGAGCCTCGAGCACATCTTCAAGCAGAAGGAACTGAATATGCGGCAACGACGATGGGTCGAGTTGCTAAGTGACTACGAGTGCGCGATCAGATATCACCCGGGCAAAGCCAATGTTGTGGCTGACGCCCTTAGTCGAAAGGACACTGCGCCTAAGCGCGTACGAGCTTTACAACTCACGATCCACTCTAGTCTTCCCTCCCAGATACGAGCAGCTCAGATAGAAGCACTGAAACCGGAGAACGTCAGGGCCGAAGCCCTACGCGGATCGAGGCAACGCTTAGAACAGAAGGGAGACGGTGCTTACTACGTAACGGGACGCGTTTGGGTCCCACTCTATGGCAACCTACGAGAGCTTGTGATGGACGAAGCACACAAGTCTCGCTACTCGGTACATCCTGGATCGGATAAAATGTACCACGACATCAAAACTACGTATTGGTGGCCTAGCATGAAGGCCCACATAGCGACCTACGTCAGCAAGTGTTTGACTTGTGCTAGGGTCAAGTCGGAATACCAGAAACCATCAGGCCTGCTCCAACAACCAGAGATACCTCAATGGAAATGGGAGCAAATTTCCATGGATTTTGTTACTGGCCTACCTAGATCCCAGCGTGGGAACGATACAATTTGGGTGATCGTGGATCGACTCACAAAATCTGCACACTTCCTGGCCATCAAGGAAACGGATAAGTTCTCCACTCTTGCAGAAATATACATCAAGGAAATTGTTTCGAGGCACGGGGTGCCCACCTCCATCATCTCAGATCGAGATGCACGATTTACTTCAGAGCTGTGGCAAGCAATGCACAAATCCTTTGGCTCACGACTAGATATGAGCACAGCGTACCATCCTCAGACGGACGGGCAGTCCGAGCGCACTATTCAGACCTTAGAAGACATGCTCCGTGCATGTGTGATCGACTTTGGCAATCGCTGGGAAAAGCATCTGCCACTTGTGGAATTCTCGTACAATAACAGCTACCACACCAGCATTGGAGCTGCTCCGTTTGAGGCATTGTACGGACGTAAATGCCGGTCCCCTCTTTGCTGGGCAGAGGTGGGAGACAGCCAGATCACGGGTCCAGAATATGTGGTAGATACAACCGAGCAGATCGCTCAGATACGAAAACGCATGACGGCCGCTCGCGAACGTCAGAAAGTTTACGCCGACATGGGCACGAAACCACTTGAGCTCCAGGTTGGGGAGCGGGTACTACTCAAAGTTTCACCCTGGAAGGGTGTGGTTCGTTTTGGTAAACGCGGTAAACTCAACCCACGATACGTTGGACCTTTCGAGGTCATTGAGAAAATAGGCAGGGTGGCCTACAGACTAAACTTACCAGCGGAACTCGGTGCAGTTCACAACGTTTTTCACGTGTCGAATCTGAAGAAGTGTCCGTCAGATGAGACCCACGTAGTTCCTTTGAAGGAACTCACGATCGACGAGCAGTTACGATTCGTCGAGGAACCAGTCGAGATCACGGACCGGGATGTTAAGGTCCTCAAGAGCACTAGAATACCCCTTGTACGAGTTCGTTGGAACTCACGTCGCGGCCCAGAGTTCACCTGGGAGCGCGAAGATCAGATGAAACAAAAGTATCCCCAACTGTTCGCAAACAGTACACCCACTACTGAGGCCGAAGCTACGGAATTTCGGGACGAAATTCCAGATCAACGGGGGGTGGATGTGACACCCCAGGGAAACCAGGAAAACCATACAACTTAACTAGCTTCCTCAGTGAGTGCCTACCAAATTTCGGGACGAAATTTCTTTCAACTTGGGGATGATGTGACAACTCGAAATTTAGAACCTTTCGTTGCATACTTAAACGTGTAACTAGTAACTTATGTGATAATGACAAACGAACCTCTTATATGACTATGTGATTTTTATGTGTTATGCTATGCCTATGTGTATGTATGCGAGTATGCCTGTGAGCCGAAACGACAAGAACCCGACTCGAGACCTTGTGGTCTCGAGTGAACTAGTGTGACGCATGGGCCGGATGAGCCATACACCCCACTTAACCCAACCGAGAGTCCATTAGGGTGCATCACTTGGTGCGGATATATATACTTGATAGTTAGACATATTGCCATTCTTGATAACACTCATACTCCTCCAACACACTCTCCACTCTCTCACACTAAAACCCTAAACCACAACATTCCTCCCCTTCATTCTTGGATCAACCGGCGGTATTAGGACTCTCGGACCGAGCTCAAGATCATCATTCGGAAGTCACTCATCACTCGTCATACCCTCACACTTAGAGAAACAAATCGGTTAGTGTATTTTCATGATTTAAGAATGATGTGTGCTCGATGTTTGAATGCTTGTTGGTTAGTGATTCATGATGCTTGTTGGTTAATGATTCTTGTTATATTTCGGATATTGATGATGATACATGATGGAGATTATGTGATAGTATGTTATTTGTTAAGTTTATGCATGATAATGGTTAATAAGATAGCATACTTGATTTCGGATATGTAGCATAAGGAACCTATGATGTTTTGTGTTTAAATGTAGTCTAAAACACTAGTTGTTGATGTTCATATAAATCGGATTGTGTGCTCTTGTGTTAAGAGCCGAAAGCTTGCTATTAGGGTGATTTGTTGATTGTTGTTCATGATTATATGTTGTGATTAAGGATAAGAACCCGGAAACAAGATGAACAAGTTTGAATAAGCAATACTTGAATATTTGATGAATGTATGAAGAACTTGATGAACATCATAAGAGCATGGTTGAATATTTGAATTCTGATTTGTTTGATCCATTTTAGGAAATTTCTAGACAAATAAACATGTTTAAGGAATTTGGTTGGTTAGTACAAACTGTTACCTGAAATCAGAATAGTACACTGTTCCGAATCAGTAGATGTCCACTCGAAACCAGCAGTTGCGACTCGAAACCAAGCACAACGAGTCGAAACCTCCCGGTTGCGACACAGATTGCGAGTCGCAAACACCCGGTTGCGACTCGAAACCACACTTGATCAAGCCCCAAACCTTGTGACTCGAAACCACGGTTGCGAGTCCGGTTGCGACTCGTAACCAAACCAGCACGAACCGAAATCATGGTTGCGACTCAGGTTGCGAGTCGCAAACGCCTAATTGCGACTCGAGACAATACGCAGATATACTGTTTGGGCTTGAAATTCATTTCGGACTTAATTGTTGGGCCGGACTCTTGGGCCCAATGTACAGACCTTATGTGTTACTGTTGAACGTGAATCTGCCATGATTAAACATGTATGCCATGAACGTTACTTGAGTACATTACGCTAGAAACATACGTGCACTACTTGAATACGAACCTGATTGTACGATACAACTATGATAGGACGTGAGTAGCCTCAACGTTGCTTGTTCGACTTTTCTGTGTTTTCTACCGAGCAAACCAAGGTGAGTTCACACCCTCTACAAAGCATGGGATTCCCAGGGGTCGGGAATTGGGGTTAAGGAACTGGGTTCCTCGTCCTCCTTGGGTAGGACAGCAAAGGTTCAGGAATGTAATTCCTCGTCCTCACGGACAGATAACTCGTACTAGACCAAAACTCTATCACGAAGTCCCTCATTTTTATATCGACTTAATCGCCGGGCCAATGGCGAGCGGGTCATTAGTTAGATAGCGCTATTTAGGTCTGACAAACCTCACACCGGGCCGCAGAGGACGGGCGTGAACTAATGGATCTGGGGCACGTCAATGATGATAGACATTGACAGTTTCAGGGCACTTAAACATGACTACAGTCAGCAGTCGATATGGTAACGGGTCTAGTGTATACATGGGGTAGCCCCCACGGCCGAAATGCCAGATAACTAACACGGGGTAGCCCCCACGGCAGGATTGCCAGAGTAACCGGGAATAAACAAGTCACGTTTTTAAACTATGGGGTAACCCCCACGGCAGGATGCCAGCTAAAGGAAACTGTTTTCGAAACAACTTAAAACGAACACCCAACCGTGAACTCACTCAACTAGTTGTTGACTCGTTACTACATGCTTTGCAGGTCCTTAGGTTCTTAAGCTGGAGCTTGCATGGAGGAGGATCGTTGTGGGACACGGACGACTGTGTGCCATGTTAAATTATGAAACAGTTAAACTTATGTTTTGTTTTAAGACTTATGCTTCCGCTTGCAACTTAACTATGTGTTTGTTTGGACACCAATTGTATTGGTTAAACTTTTATATCTTTTAACTCGCATGTTCAATATGATTGGTGGCTGGATCCTGGTCAGTCACGCCTCCAAGCGGTGGTACTCCGCAGGTGGATTTTGGGGGTGTGACAATATATACTACCTATCATACAACTACTCAACTGATGTGACCATAAGGTATAACCTCGGAAGGTTATTCCCTATACAACTATGGTCACCTAATGTGTTTGGTCGGGTTCGAAAGTATAAGCGATTGTTTCGATCGCTTACCTTACGACCCTAAATAAGCACTAAACTAAAAGTGACGAGCTAAGCATGTTAAAACATGCTTAACTAAGTTTAGAAAATAGGTTTGGTATCAAAACAAACGGTTTTGATACCTATAAGTAGTTTGGTTACAAAATACGCAATAACACGTATTTTGGCCGAAACTACGACTCGTCACTGAGCCTAGATAACGTGGTAATCAGTAGGTATAGTCACTAGGGACTATAACCATCGTGATTACGCTCACGTTATGAAGTTCAAACGAACTTCGCATTGACCATAAACTGGTCAATGCAGAAAGTCAAACAAAGTTTGACTTTAACGCTAAAAGAATAAAAGAACGAAGGAACACTTACAAAGGGTCCAAAAACGGAAGGTTTGAATTCGAATACTCTCAGGTATGAAGTGTTAAACACAACAACTTAGAGAGCAAATTCAGATTTCAAAGGTGTGGGGTTGAAAGGGTTGGGTATTTATAGGATCTTCCATATAGAATATTCCTAGCATATTCCAAGCATATTCCTAGCATATTCCAAGCATATTCCTAGCATATTCCAAGCATATTCCTAGCATATTCCTAGCATATTCCAAGCATATTCCTGGCATATTCCTTAGCATATTCCTGGCATATGGCTAAAACGGGTATTTAACTAGGTACCGGGTATTTTATCTAGCGTTTAAATCCCGGTTTATGGCGTTCTAAATTATTTTTATTACTCTATAAAAATAAACTCGCCAAGATATTACTAAAATAAATTTCAGTTGCCAGGACTGGCTGCGTTGTCTGCGTTTTGCAGTAGAAGCACTGTGTTGCGCAGAAACACACGGTACGCGCTTAAACTTTGAAAAATAACGTTTTTAGGCGTTTTAATTTATTTTTCAACACGGACCTGATTAAATTAAGATTTTAATCAGAACAGAATATTTGTGGGATTTAAATATTATCCGGTCGGTCACCAACGTTCGTTTGGTCGTACGATCGCGATGTTCGGTTAATTACGACTGAATGCGCATAAGCGCGAAAAACGATCCAAATTGCGCGACGAATGGATTTTTCTTATGCCAAACACTAAAATAAAATATTTTAGTGCTTATATAAATTTTTGGATGTCCGGATGTATTCAGAACGTATGTTATGCGCGAAAGTGCAAACTTGTGCACTTTTTGACGCTTTTAGTCCCTGAATGACCCAAAAGTTTATTTTAGCACACCGAACCCCTCAAAACCTATTTCTAAGCTATGTAAATGATATTTATGGTATGTTTAACTTATGGTCATGTTCCGGAATTTCTGTTACAGTTCAAATTGGCATACTTTCGCAGTTTGTCAACTTTAGTCCCTGTAAGCTATTTAACTTGATTTTGCCATACCAAAGCCTTCAAAACTTATTTCTAAGTTATGTAAAGGTTATTTAAGGTATGTTAAGAATATGTTGATGTTCCAGAGTATTTGTTGCATTGAACTGGTTATATTTACGCATCAGTGCGCGTATAACCTTCCAGAAAGCGATTTAAAGCTTGAAATCGAACAAGAATTGATATGTGCAAATGATACACATATTTATACAAGTCCCAAGTATGAAATACAATATTTCATTAGTTTGGTATTTGTTTGATGGTCGCAGTGACCCAGGTGTCATAGATACAACCACTGCTGGTGGGAAATTAGATGATCCCATTCACTTGGGTGATGGTTTAAAATACAAAGAATTGATGGAGAGAGTTGACAAAATTGAAACATCTGTGGCAGATATCAAAAATATGCTGCAACAGTTGTTACAATCTTCAAAGGCTTCATCCACTGCTCCATCTACTGCTTCATCATCTGCTCCTACCACTAATGAGTTATGGCACTTGTTCCAACCTCTGCTCCACCAACAAAGGAAATATGCTGATCAACAGCATGAAATTCAGCTACAAATGATCAGGAATATGATGGAAGCAAGGTACAAGGATACTCAGGCTGACATAAAAGCCATTAAAGGGGGAGAAAAGAAAGAAAGCAAAGGAAGGTCTGCATCTACCACCAGATCCTAAGGCTAAACCTGTTGTAGAAATTCCAAGGCCAGATGGTACTAAGAAGGTTGATGTGTCTTTCAACCTATTTGCTGAACAAAAAGCAGATAGAAAAGAGAGGATGGAAATAAAGGGTGCCAAAAGATTTGAAAAGGAGAATAAAGTTTTAATGGCTAAGGAAGATCAGGGTACTTCAAACAGAAGAAAGTCGACCAGAAAGGTCAGCCAACCCAAAATCACACCTTCCAAAACCACTAAACCTACTCCCAAAATCCCCAAAAATTCCTCACCTCAAACCTCTAAACCAACAGATGTTGAGACAGCTGTTATATCAACAGTTGTTGATACATTAGTGGTTTCAACAGATGTTGTGTCAACCAATGCTCTTGTCACTTTACCATCCACCACTCAACCCACTACTACACCACAAACTACATCTCCATTACAAACACCACCTGCCAAAAAGTAGAAGACAACAGTTGACACTTCAACAGTTGTAGTGACAACAGTGGTTGAGACACCAGTTGTTTCAACAACTATTAGTCAGTCACCCATCACTTCAAACACTCCTTCTCAAGCCATAATCCTTTCTGTTCCAAAACCTCAAACAAAAACACCTTCTCCCAAAAAGGTGTATACAAGAAAAAGAAAGTTTCAGGTGCATGATGATGACATACCAACACCTGTTCCAATATCATCCACACCTTACAATGTAATCAAACCTCAACCATTCATTCCTCCAACTTTAGCCAACCCAATCAAAGATCCAAAAATACTTGAAGGATATGACCCTGCAGATGTTGTACCAGTAGCAGCTAGTTATCCACTAGAATTGCATGCAGTAAAGAATGAAATGAAACAATTCTACACAGTGGATGATCCTTCAAAAAGAAAATTCCCCTCTCTTGTTGGTTTTAGAGACCCAAAGAACTTGGATGAGTACTTAAAAATCAAAACAAGACAAGCTGAATTACAGGCCAAATATGAATGCAAAGGGGAAAGTGATAACCGTTACTCAACTCGAATGCAGTTTCTACTTACTAAAGTTAAACAATTGGAAGATTATGCAAGAGATTTGAGTAAAGAAATGTCAAATTTGCCACCTGATGCTGACCTGCAAAAGGAGTTGAGAAAAGACCTCCTAGAGCTGATCATGAGAGAAAAATTCTACCCAGCCAATGTTAAGCAATTCAAAGACTGGCCACTCATTGCTTTGAAAGGTGAAGCTAATAGAATTGAAAGAATAAAGAAAGATCCAGGTATGAAAAGATCTGCACCAAACTGGAGTAAATACAAACAGGCAATTGCAGATATTACCTTGGAGTATAAAAGGAAAAAGCAAGAGTTGCTTGCTGCAAAGTTTGGTGCAGCCAAAGCCATCGCAAAATGGTCAAGGCAATACACTGATAGGGCATATGAAAAGTTGGAAAGATTAAGAGAAACAGATCCTAAACTGCCAAAGAAACCAGCATACAGAACCAAGAAGATTGATGAACCTCAGCAGCAGGCCCTCACTTTGAAAACACTGTTCACATCATCTGACACTTCCCTCATTGTTCTGAATCAAAGGAAGAAGCATAAATAGACTGATGCTGAAGATGTAGCAAGTGAAGCTGTTTACATGAAAGAAGCTATCAAAAGAATGATAGTAGAGGATCCTAACTCAGAGAAGCTACAGGAAATTGCCAAAAGAGTTCTGAGCAGGCCTCCATCACCAAACTCATAATAAAACCTCTCCCAAGAAACCTACTGAACTCAAAAATACTAAAGTGGAAGTCTGATCAAAAGACCCACGTATTGACTTTGCTCAAGTCCAGTGGTGAAGTTAAGCACATATCAAGAGAGAATGCACTTGGCCTGAGTGTAGAAGATTTACAAGATCTCCTTGAGCATCAACTGTGTAGGGATGAGGATGATGAAGATTCCATGAACTTTGAATTACAATTCAAAGGGCAAGTTAGGGAATTCTTGATGAGGCAATAAAGATCTTGAATAATGAAGTGTTTTGGCATCATCTGTTCCAGGGGGACATTGTTGGGATTGAACCCTACAAAGGAATAGTTGATAAAGCCAAAACTGGTTCAGAACAGTGGGTCCTTGAAAGGTAGCATTTGTACAAGTCTTCTCCCTTGAACAGTGGCCCTAACAACTGATGGACTCAAGTACTGCCCATTACAACTGTTGCTGTTCTAATAACTGATGAAGTTAAATTACTGAAGCTCAATCTACTGACATGACTCAAGTACTGCTGAAGACCAAAGCACTGCTCAAGCTACAACAGTGGAATGAAGAATCAGTGTTTTATTCATTGTTTGTTTATGTAATCAGTAGTTAGTAATCAGTGATTGTTGTTAGGCAGTTAGATGTCACTTTCATGGTGACGTTAGCCGAAGATGCTCAGTGGTTGTGATGTACTATAAATAGAACAGTACTCTGTACTGTTCTGGCAGCTCTTCTTTTCTAAGTCATTTCTATACGAACAATCAGTGAGCTAAGGCTGAGGGGGAGATCTGTGCATGCATGCAATTGTAATTGATTTTTGTAATAAATACAATCATTCGATTCGATGTCAAACATGTGTGCTTAAACTTTTCTTCCATTGATTGTGTTTGTTTTTTTGAACGGCAAATTTGGATCACTGACGGACCACTGGAGTATCATCGTGCCACCAGCGGAACCACCTGATCATATCCATCCCCACTAGGCATAATTGCTATACACCAATTCAGGAGGAAACCCAATAAATATGGGAAAACCCCCATTGTGGGAATTGAACTCAGGACCTATTGGTCCCAAAGTCTTATCCCACCCCCAAGATGCCACTAGGCTATAAAGCCATGGGCTCCATTGATTGTGTTATCAAAAGTTTATTTCATTTATTCCGCTGCAATTAATCTATGTTCCATCTTCATTTCAATTAAACAAATACAAACTAAGAAACTCATAACCTAACATTGACACATCCTCCGTCGAATATCTTGATGTCATTCAATTGGGATATGTCTCCCGTCATGTGCCTAGAACAACCACTATCAATAAACCAGAGTCTAAAGATAGCCCTCCATAGTCGTTCCTGCACATTTAACGGAATCAGTTAGAGACTGGAACCCAAGCCATCGTGGACCTGAGTTGACCATTGCTATCTGTGTAAGTAACTTCACGAAAGATCATATGGCTTTTAACATCGCTTGTGGTTTTTGGTGACGAGGTACAAGTAGATGGTTGTGAACATGGAGACTGGGATCCAACAGGAGTTTTAGGATTCCAATTTTTGGTGTCTGAAACACTTCCATTTGAAGGAAACATTTTTGTTTTTCTTTGAAACCTATTTATGATTGAATATTTTTTATTTTCCTGTTTGGCAAGATTCCAGTCTCTGTCAGAAGGCCTTGTTTTGGGAGGTCCATTTTTGGTAAAGTGAGGGTGCATAGCCTTCTGATGACACATGTTCCTAGAGTAGTAGGGACGATGAACACAATGTCTTGCAATGTGTCTCGGAATTCCACAATTGAAACATGTTTACCTTTTTGAGAAAAAAACATTTAGTTCTGCTTGCGTTATTCTCGAGAATTGATCACGTTTTTTCTTTTCATTTGACACTGAGTGCTTGCGAGGATGTTTGTTCTTGGATGAACCCTGCTCACTGCTTTCAGCACAAGAGTGAGCATTTGTGATTTTACCCTTTAATTTAGGTTCTGTTTGCTTGAGATTTGGTTTTAACATTCCTTTTCTTTGGCCTTCTGTTTCTACGTGACCGCTTCCTTTTAGGACTAATAGACTCAGTTGAGTCCGCTTTGTTAAAATTATCCCTTTTAGAATATGTATCTTTGGGATCAATAGTTGAAATGTCTGTGGAAGTGCCTTACGCAGATTCCCTTTCCTTGGAGACCATGTTCTCAAGAGTTCCTGTAGAAGGTTTCAATAACAATTTCTTCAACAGTCTCATCGTCTGATTCGACTGCAGAATTAATTTCCATGGATTCCTTTTCCATAGTTTTCGTGATTTCATGAGTTTCTGCAGAATTGGATTCCGTGGATGTCTCTTCTTCAGCTATATTAACCTCTGAGTTCTCAACATTTGAAGATTCCGGTATGTCAGATGATGAGCAGTCTGTGTCTAAGACAGCTTGAATGACTTCTTTTGCAACGCTGCTGGATTTTGATTGTTCATCACAATCAGAATCTTTGGAAGATTTGAGCTCATTATCTGAAATCCCTGAATCCTCTGTTTGACTGCCAATATCATCAGATGATCCCTGTTTAACCACAATTTCTTCATTATCACAAACAAAATCATCAAATTTGTTATCATTGCAGGGCACTTCTGATGTATCATTCGATGTTTCAGGTGTACTAGTACAGTTTCCTGAACCATCAGAATTGATTTCTGAGTTACTTGAAACAAATGTCTCAAGTCCCTCAGTCGACGCATCAGGCTCTCCTGTCAAAACTTCATCAACATTTTCAACATTGTCATTTTTATCACATGCATAATCTAGAATAATAGCACCAGATTCATCAGTCTTAGTGGGAACACCCCAAGTCTCAGCATACCAAGAAAAAACACAATTCCAAGCATAAATGTCATTTTTATCAGAAATAAAATTATCAGCAGCACGTTGATGTGATTCATCATCCTCTTTAGACTTCTCTTCTGTTCTTACTGACTCTGCACATGAACTAGAACAATTAGTATTTTCAACAGAATCAGAATTTTGTGACATTTCCTTCATCTCCTCTATGGACGTGTTAGCTGGGTTCCGTTTTTGTTTCAGTTTCTGCTTCAGTATTTTTTACTGATTCATTTTCGTGATCGGACTTGCCCGTTGATTCGTTTTGAACATTTTCATTTTTGACAAAATTTATTGGTTTCTTGAAATCAGCTGATTGATCATTTTTAAATTTTGATGGTTCATATGGAGTATAGTCACTAGGCTTGCCATACATCATTTTGTCATAATTTTCCATTTCCTGCTCAGTGATAGGCGGAACCTGTGTGTATCCCAATCTCTTTCCCTTATTTTCTTTATAAGCAAGTTGCACATTGCACAGATTACGAACCGTGTCACTGGATGTATCGAATTTTTTTGATATTTAACTCATTTTGTTTGTACTTTCCAGTGAGGAGCTCTAGCTTAGCTTTCACAGAGTCACATTCAAGAGTTTTAACTGTGAGTCTATGTTTGTAGTCATGAACCCAACATTGCTGTTGGTTCACATCTCTGTGAAGTTGAGCTATGTGCTTCTTAAGTGCTTCAATCTTTTCATAGAGAATTTTATTATTCTCTCGAAGACTGATGTACTTTCCCATCAGAGTGTTGTAATCGGTGACCAATGCTGAGTTTTGAGATCTCAGCAATGCAACTTTCTTTCTACAATGTTCAGTACATAAAAGAGAGTTTATCGTATCGGAGAGTGATTTTGGCTCCTTAGTCATCGCCATCAAGCACTGATGAACCCTTTCCACAACAGCAGTTTCAGACAGCGATTAGCGAGTAGCGATTGCGAGTAACACAAGCGATTTGGTTAGCGGTTTGAGATAGATGTGCAGTGCGAGTCGTGTGTGTTGATCAAAGCGAACAGCGAAAAGCGAGTAAATCATCAAAAATCGAAACACATAAACACATGAAATCACATAAAAACACATAAAATTTGACATGAAATTGATAGATCACAGGATCAGCGGCGGCGAGATCTAGAATCAAAACACATAAAATCAAAGAGAGAGGTTGTCTGGGTGCGAGACATCGACTGCCCAAATTGATTCGACTATTCTCAAGGACTTTGAATACATGCTTTGACCCAATAGACTGCACTCCATCACCGGCACACGGTGAATGGCACGCATCCCTTCGGTCACTCATGCGACTCGAGTCATCGGAATCCATCGAGACTTTGGTGAGAGTTTTGTAAAACCAAAATAGAGAGTGGATCGAGTCATCAAGGTTCGGTTTTCACCCCTAACTTAGCGACTCCATTCCTGGTTGTGTGATGGAATCAACGTATAAAACTGCATCATTAGTGTCACACCCCATTAAATCGATTACATCAGAGCCGGGTATGATCCGAATGGTTTCTTCATTGCATAGCGGAAGTATTTGAGCCAATACTTCTAAAATGTGAACGCCTGCTAAGTACTCGAATCCCCATGGGTTCTCCTATTCCAACCATTCCATAATTTGTTTATGCAACCTAATAAAGAACATGCGAAAAATCAACATAAAGTTGGCGAGTTCATAGTTTGTTTGAAAAAGATTTAAAATAAATCTCTTTGATAACCAGTTTAAGTAAAGTTGAGAGAATGTAATAAAACCATTTTCTTTGGCATGTCATTTAAAAACCTTGTGTTTGTAAAAATTGTATAACCGTCAATGTCCGCGTACGACAAAGACAACATGCCCGCATGAGCCTATACTCCACCCCATGTTAGAAAGTCCCTCGCCAAACCATTTACCTAAGACTAGCAGGTGGTTATAGTTCCAATGTGCAGCGAGGACTTCACTGTACAGTTTTAAACAGCCCTACGACCCTTAGTTGAGTAGTGGACAATCCAGTCCTTGAGTCTTCGTGCCTCGCACGAGTAAATGTGAGCCTAACCCACAAGAGTCCTTGTGCCTCGCACAAGTGAAAATGGGCCTAGCCCGTTTTTGTTTGTAAGTAGGACCAACCAGTCCCTTTATTTGTATGTAGGACAACGTAGTCCTTGAGTCTGTAAGCAGGACCAACCAGTCCTCATACTTGTATGCAGGACAAACTAGTCCCGTAGTAACTAGGACCCTTCCGTCACTAGTCATGAAACTCATGCACGTTTCGAAAATACGAGAGTGTTTTGTAAAACCGGTATGTTTAGCATAAACGTTTCATAAACCATTTGAGTTTGTTAAAATCCATTTGCCACATGGTTTAGAAATCTGTAGTTTTCGTTCATCGAAATATTGTGTACGCGTATGTTTTGTAAAACCAATATGTTTAGCTTAAACCTTTTGTAAACCATTCGAGTTCGTTGAAATTCCTTCACGACATGGTTTAGAAATCTGAGTGTTCATTCATTGAAATGTTGTTTACTTTTATGAAACTTGCATGTCTTTCCACCCCCGAAAACATTTATAAAAATGTAAAACCGTGAAAAGTGGGGGTTATAAACTCACCTTGATATCCAGTGCAAAGCTAGCTTAATGTGATTCCGCGATGTCGTCCAAGAACGAGAACTTGCTAGCATGTAATCTATGACATTCCGGGTCTTTGTTTGACCGTCGTTGACTGCCGTTGACTTTCGTTGACCAAGTTTGACCAAGTCGACTCGATTTGACCGAGTTGATTCGAACCGTACCGAACCTTAAATCTGACCGAGTTAACCATCTTTGACCACTGTTGACTGAATTTGACCAAACTCGAACTGAGTTGACCCGGTTGCCCATTTGATTGAGTTGACTCAGCTGACCCGTTTGCCTGAGTTAACTCGGTGGACCCGTTTGACTGAGTTGACTAGAACCCGAGCCGTGACTGAACCAAGCCACCACCCTGTTTTCTTGTCAAACCGAACTTGAACCATAACTGAACCGAGTTTGACTTGTGGACCCGTGCCAGAGCCGAGACCCGACTTGAACCAAACATGAACCGAACATCACCCAAGCTGCACCACAACACCCGAAACCATGCCAACCTACACCCGTCGCCGCCACCGCCGTACGGCAGCATCTACTTCCACTCCCGCCGCTAATTTCCGGCGGCTCCCTTGCCATCGCCAACCACCTCAGCCCCCTTGTCAATACCCTGACAGTCACCACCCTGACCGACTCCCCGAACACTTCTTAAGAGGAAAAGGAAACAAAGGAAGGAGCTTAAGTGGACAAGATCTAGACCGATCTCAACTTAGAGAGTGGAAGGGACAGAAAGAAGTGAACTCACCAGAACTTGTTTGATCGAATCTGCCTGACGACGTCTAGAATCACCATCTCTGCCGCTCAAATCAGTAAACCGACACCGGAAACGTGCTCATAAGGTGTGGTTTAGGGGGGTACGCACGCTCACGTGCCGGAATTGTCGCCGAAAAAAGTCACCGTGGCGGCGCCTCCGTGTCCACCGCCGGCTGTTGCCGGACTTCACCGAAACTTCGTTAGAATTATCGCCAGTAGTCCGCTGGACCTCACTGCCGGCCGGACATGTGTTTCTAGAGAGAGAAATGTGAGAGGGAATTGATATGTTGAGAGAGAAAGTGTATGGTGAATAATGAAGAAAATAAAATGAAATAGGGTATTTATATTTTGGTTAGTGGGCTTGGGCTTTTAGGTGGACTAGGCCCAAGACCCGTTTCTTGTGTTCTTGAGTTTTGTATGGCCCGTTAATGTTTCTGGAACCTGTTTTCGAACCCAATCGTCGTAATATGTCTCAAAATAAAATGTTAAGTCGAAAACACTCAAAATTACATCGGAAATCGATATTTTGACGCGTATTTCAGTTTTGAAGGAAATACGCATGTCTGATGCCTTCGTTTCATTGCTAGGGCATTTTTGCAGACACGTTTTTCGTTCACGTTTGCGCTTTGTGACATTTGAAAGCGTGTCATTTCCGCAAAACCACATTCACATGTATAAGTTATTCGTATAAACTTCGTATTTGTTGGCGCTATCAGTATTTTTTCCGGTGTCAGTTCGTTACTGCTTAACGCTCAGCAAATTTCCCGAAAATCTCCATACGCGCACTGTAAAGTTAGATAGGCGTTCCTAGGCATTACAAAAGCCTAATTAAGTTAATTCATGCCTTAAACACTATTTATTATCGCCTTAAAGGTTTGCTAATCGCGTAATTAAGAGGTGTAATTACCAGTTGTCATAATTAGCACTATCCACCCCATAGAGTTTCAAGATCCATATACTCTTCCTAGAATTAACAAAATTATAAAATACAAAAGTGAAATTAGATTCTCTGTTTATTTTAAACCAAAAGTGCCCTAAATTAATTTGCTTATTTTCCGCATAAAAGAATCAAATCAAAACCAGAATACCTCCGAATTTGATTTAAAATACATGGTTTCATCAGCTTTAAGAACAAAAATTGAAAGCTTCTCTGCCCTATCTTTGTTCCTCCTGGTTCATGTGCTATGCATCATATTCGCACCCTACAAGAACACAATACCCATTACAAAAATACAAAATAAAAAAAAAGATGAAAACGCCCATTAATAAGAAAGTTAGAGACAAAGATGAAGGCATTCAGAGGGGGAACGAAACCTAAACATTTCTTGAATAAGTGAGGAAAAATCTCTCATCGGTTGAGGTCTATCACTATGCCATGCTCTTCGGACACACTAATAAGGCCTTGGGCCTGGTCTAGGTATCTCAAAACCACACAAGATTTAAAGAAGAGAGCTTATAAAAACCCCCATGAACAAGTTCTGGATCTGAATCTTTGAGAGAGAGAGAAAGAAAAGGAGCAGCTGGGGGTTTAAAACTTAGATCTACCAGAAAACCACCATCTACAGCCGCCGATGAACGAAAACATGCATTGCATATATGAAAACTCAAGAATCCAGATCTTAACTTAGGGTTTGTTGACTGTTTAAAACCTAGATCTACCAGACAACCACCACCTACAACTGCCGATGAGAGTTAAATCTGAACCTAGAGGTTAGATTTTTTATGGATCTGGTAAAATCTTCATCAACAGCCTTGAATCTCCCTGAACTTCTAGAATCGCTAGAGAGAGAGAGAGAGAGAGAGAAAACAATGTGGGCGGATAAGATTTGAAATGAGAAATGTGATAATAGAGAAACCCTAATAAGCAGATACAGATATATGCGTGTTTTTTTTTTATTAATGAGGTGTACATGATGCATTAGACGTTGTCCCTCTCTTAAAAAGTGGCAAACTAAAAAAACTGCCCTTAGAATATGCATTATATATATATTAATGTACCAAAAAGTTATGACCATTTAAAAATCGTGAGGGGGAGGGGGTTAATTTTTTATAAGGGGATTAAGTGTAACTACTAACTAATTATCTATAATTCTGTTAAAGATGAGGGTTTAATCACTCGACATCCTGTAGCTAATAAACATTCCAGGATAATGACTAAGTACGACTTTAATCACTTGTACACTAAAACATCATCTACTTGTATCTTGTGCGTGCATTATTTGTATGTCCATAGTTAGAAATCTGTATGTAAGTGCAATATCTAATGTCTTGAGTCTGTAAAATACTGGACAGGGGTTTCATTACGTGTTGTTAGGATATGTTTGAACAGGTCAGGATACAGTACGACACGATGCGAAGAAACCGAACATGATCAAGTATGATGTCATCATTATTCAATGATGACATCATAGATATCTAATATTCAAATAAGTATGAATGCAATGCATGAAAATCCATAAAGCAGGGACACGAATGAAAACATGCACTAAAGGAAAAAAGTTATGCCAACTCCCACGACAAGAGTACAAGTCGTATGAATTGGATTCAAGTTGCAACTTCGCACGGAAGTTAGAGGCAACTCATACGAGAGAGACAACATGTTCATTTGGAACGAATGAAGGACTAGTATATATAGATGACATGTCCAGTCGTTCAAACTAACACTTCAGTTCAACACTTTGAAGAACACAACTTCACAACAGATAGTTAAACACAAGTTACCCTCACGGCTAAACAATCAAAACATGATAAAACAAAAATTGAAAATGGTTTCAAAATGTAAAATATCAATGTTTTGTGATCATGGGGGGGGGGGGTGAAAAATAATCAATTTACTAAATGTTAAGTAGAAACAGATGGAGAGATAAAGCTATTCACATCGGTTTGTCAAATGTTTTAGAATTTTAGGGGGGTATATAGTTTTTTAAAATTTGAAAAATTCAAAAAACATTTGAATATTTAAAATAGTACAAAAACATGGAAAAGTCAAAAGAGTTTAGTGTAAAAAGAGAAAATGATAGTACATCAGTAGACAATCACGACATGCTAAAGAAATGGAAAGTTAAAAAGTGATAAACGGTCTCACTGATGATATGTCAATAGGTTTTTACACACTTAGTAAATTGATTTTGAGATATAAACCTAAATCAATAACTTTCTTATTTCATGGGGAACATCTCTCGGATATATGGACTTAGTACTCCGAAATTTCATTTGAGAGATTGCCTGATTCTGAGATATTAGGTCTTTATACGTATTGATATCTGGGGTATTATACAAGATCTTTTGATTTTGCATCAGCGATGGCCTAGATCTTGTAGAATACTTTTGCGCTTAAACCCCACACTACATAAAAATTGAGAATATCGAAAGATATATATCAAGTGCAGTTGTTCAAAAGATTCATAACTGGAACATACCTTTAAGTCGAGCCTTCATCTCTTTGTCTGAATAGCAGTTCTAACCTGAGCTCTCAAGGCCTCGCACTAACCCTGAGACAGATATCATTTAGGTATATTCACCTGTAAGACTGAATCTAGGGAATCTTGATACAGGAGTATATTCTGAGGCGGGACACGCGATTAAGTTAGTTTCTAAAACATTAATCTCGTATCTTGAATCAATTGAATTTTGTGTGAAAATTTAAGTGGATCAGTATACTAACAATCTAAGTGAATCATTTAAAGCTTACAGTTTATTTAGATCAACGGTGTTAGTGATGTATCTCATAAACTGATATGATTCTCTGACACAAACTCAACAAAAATATGTCTGTAAATATTTTGTTGTTGCATTTCATTACAAGTAAAACTACAAAAAGATTTTAGGTGTGTTTTAACATAAAGTTTGTAAAATCCAAAAAGATTTTGTTTCACTTTATGTTTCGACAACCGATGTTGGAAAGCTGAATTTCAAAATCTAAATATGCTGAACATGTCTTGATAAAATTACAAGTTCATTAATTTGAAACTTGAAATTTTGAAAATGAAAATTTAAAATTGTTTGAGTCTATCAACCAAGGTCATTAATTTGGACTTGGGAAATAATTGGATATCCAATGTCATTAATTTGAACTTGATTATCTGTGAGGGTTGCTGAATTTGATCATGCTTAAAAGTCAAATATGATAATAGACATTTGTATGTTTAGAAAACTCTCACCAGTTGAATCTAAAATGTTTATTTGAGTTTTAGTATGATTTAACGGGAAGCTAAACGAAAGGGGGAGCAGGATGAATCGTCAAATCTTAGAATTTCGAAGCATCATTCAAGGGGGAGATTACAGTTTTACTTTGATCACTTGAAGATGTTATCCATGGCAGATAAAGACTACATTTCACAGATTTCTAAGCTATGTCCAAGGGGGAGTCTGTGATTGCATTATTTGTATGTCCATAGTTAGAAATCTGTCTTTATGTGTAATGTCTAATGTCTTGAGTCTGTAAAATACCGGACATAGTTTTCATTAGGTGTTGTTAGGATATGTTTGACCAGGTCAGGATACAGTACGGCACGATGCGAAGAAACCGAACATGATCAAGTGTGATGTCATCATTATTCAATGATGACATCATAAATATCTAATATTCAAATAAGTATGAATGCAATGCATGCAAAGCCATAAAGCAGGGACACGAATGAAAACATGTACTAAAGGATAAAAGTTATACCAACTCGCATGGCAGGAGTACAATTCGTACGAATTGGATTCAAGTTGCAACTTCGCACGGAAGTGAGAGGCAACTCGTACGAGAGAGACAACATGTTTATTTGGAATGAATGAGGGACTAGTATAAATAGATGACATGTCCAGTCGTTCAAACTAACACTGCAGTTCAACACTTTGAAGAACATGGCTTCACAACAGAGAGTTAAACACAAGTTCTTTTAGTTCATTATCTATCAAAACACTTCTGATTCTCATCATGTATATTCTATTTTGAGTGTTACTTGTTTAGATTGAGTCGAAACTCTGTCCGGTTACGTTCGTTTGGAATAAAACAACGTTTATTTACGATTCGTGTTATTGATTACGGTTTGGTTTAACATATTCCGCACGTTAAACCGAATTCATCGCAGAGCTTGTGATTGTTACGATCCGATCCTGAACTCACATACCTTTTAATTCATACATCAATACTGACCAAGATAACTATCAAAACGTCGAAAAAAATGACTAGGTCATCATAATACTTTTGGATTTTTTTAAACATTATAGTTAAAAAAAAGCCTTGCTGCCAAATCCCTCTACTAATCAACCCTTAGCATTAGCCCTTGTGTTAGGTCTCCGGATTGTGAGCATTAGCGGTGACTTATTTGGTGTCGCCGCTAAAAATGTCGTCGCTAATGCTTATGTTTCTTATAGTGTTATAAGATATGAAAAGAATATGTAAAAGTTATAAGTTTGTTGTGGAGGGAGAAAAGTGTAACTAATTACCCATAATTATGTTAAAACTTAGAGATTTAAAGGGGTGTTTGGCTTAGCTTCTTGAAACAACTTATTGACTTATTGGCTTTTTCAAGCCAATAAGTCAAAATAATGTTTGAACAAGTGAAAATAACTTTTTGAAACAAATTTTTGTATAAGGTGAAAAAATCATTTTGAAAAGCCAAGGTTTGAGTTTTTCAAAATGACTTGTCTAACTTATACAAAAAGTTGTTTCAAAAAGTCATTTTTACTTGTCCAAATATTATTTTTACTTATTGGCTTGAAAAAGACAATAAGTCAACAAATTATTTCAAAAAGCTAAGCCAAACACCCTCTAAGTGTATTAAGATGAGAGACTAAAATATAATTATTGGTTAAAATATCAAATTACCCTCATTTTAATGGCGTATTTATAAATTAAAAGATAAAAAGTTCTTATTTTTTGGTTACCTTAAAATGTCTTTCTATCATGTATTATAATATAGTAGAGATAACAATTGTTTTTGTTTGCTACTTTAATTAATAAAATGAGATTGGTATTATTATTATTCGCATAATTTCTAACGGACGACTAAATTAGGAATAATTTCTGGTAAGTTAAGCTTTTGTGAAGCATTATTTCTTTGACAAGTTTCGGGTTTCTGTTAGGATCTGAGTTTCTTTTTTATTGTGTTTTTGTTTAGAAATTAATGAAGATGAACAAGTAATTGCAGCGTAATATAAATGGAAATAAACTTTGCACACAATCAAACAGCAGAAATGCTTTCAACACATATGTTTGAACATTGAACCGAATGATTAAATTTATTCCAATCACCGATTACAACTTTGCATGCATGTAACAAACTTCCCCTCAGCCTGAGCTCACAATGTTTGTTCGTACAGGAAGAAAAGTGATGAAGAGATAATAGAACAGTACATGGTACTGTTCTATTTATAGGCACGCCCAAACCACTGTGGCATCTTTGCTGACGTCACCATGATAGTGACATCTAACCTCCTAACAAACTCTAACTACTGCCCTCATTACCACTACTGATAGCAAACAACTGATTACAATATATTACATATAAATAAACTAAGCTACTGATTCTTCATTTCACTGCTTAGTCTTCAGCAGTGCTTCTAGTCTTCAGCAGTACTTGAAACAAGGCAGTTGTTTGAGTCATCAGCATTTTGGTTTTTATCAGTCCTTTAGAATCAACAGCAGTTAGGAAAGACAGTAGTTGTGTCCATCAGTTGTTAGAGCTATTATCAAGGGGAAAGCTTGTGTACAAACATCTGCTTATTCTGGATCCACTACTCTGATCCAGTTTTGACTTTAATCAACTGTTCCTTTGATAGGGTTCAATCCCAACAGTTTCCAACCGTCAGTAACCAATACCAGACAATCCAACCGTCAGCACCTAGACAGTTATCACCAACGGATAACCGACCGAGCATACTATATAGAAAAAAAACAGTTTTATCATAACCGACCAAGCATACTATTTAGAAAAAAAAAAAAAAAAAAAAAAAAAAACAGTTTTATCAAACTACGGTATCCGTGGTAAATTATCCAAGTCTATTTTCGACCTTTTTAATGCTGTTGATACCCAGTTTTCTTAAAGTGGAAGCTTAACACCAACTTTTTCTGTTTCTTTCATACGTTAATTCCTTTTATTCCGTTCTACTTTATTTTAAGATCATAACACAATTTTATTTATAATCTCGTATTAATAAAATGGATATATTTATAATTTAAAGTTGAAAAGAAAACAAATGACGTCCAAAATACTAGACATGCAAACTTCATTTTGTATGATCATGTATAAACTGAAAACAAACACCTTAACATATTTCACTAATTATGACATATAGGATGATAATATCCATTTAAGTACTAATCAAACCGGTAGAACCTACGGCTTTTGTCGACCCAAAAGTGACAGCCATAGCCACCCACCCTCCAATCAAAATTCTAAGTGTTGACTTCACCAAAGGAGCCCTCCCCAATATTGCACTCAAACTACCAAACCCTATAAGAGTCAGGCTCACCACCGCCACCACCACGGCCAACCTCACACGAAAATTACGTATAAACGCCGCTGCTAGCAATGGCACCACCGCCCCTAGCGCAAACGCAGTTGCTGACGCCACAGCTGCTTTTGTAGGGCTAGGTAAGTCACTTTTCTTTTCTTCAATTTGGTCAGCGTTACTCAAGCCATTTCTCATCTCTCTTTTAATTTGTGACATTTCAATGTCATATTGCGAGTAAACCGATACAAATTCACCGATGGCCATGCTACACGCTCCACCAAGTAGCGTAGCGATCCCAGACAAGATCATGGTCTTAACGTCTTCACTAACCGCACCTACGCCCATCATTATGCTTGCGGTGGACAAGAGGCCATCGTTAGCGCCTAAAAGAGCAGCTCGCAGCCATTGTGCTCTCTTGGCGTAATCGAATGTCACTTCAGTTGCTTCTTGGGCTCGTTGGCTCTCAACATCTAGGTTGTTGTGTTTAATGATTGGATGTTCGGAGGTTTCAATGGTGTTGCTGGTTGTCATTACAAAAGGTTGGTGATGATGAGATGAAGTTATGGTATGAAGCCACGCCACGAAAGCTATTGCTCAGGGAAGTATATAATTAGAATTGTGGAGAACACACGCCTTGTCTTCCCTTTTTATACACAAATTTCACTCGTTAATCAAAGATACGCGATAAAGTTATACCCTTTAAAGTGTCATATTCTCTTAAAGTTAAGTTCACAAGACAAAATAGACTACTCTTATTGAAATATTAAAGTAACTACCGGGATTCCCAAGCTCTACACTGCGAGTATTAATGTGGTTTGTTACAATACTAGCACTCATATAACAATTGAAAGAGAACCTAAAGAATAAAGTACTAATGTATGGAAAAGGATGTAGACATGTGTTTTATATCGATGGAAAACCATAAAAACGAACGACAATACCGATGTTGTTTGGTCGATTCGTCATAGTATCAGTACGGTAGTGACGCTCCTATAGCCTACGATACCCAAAAGTACACTATTTTGAATACAAATTTATATCGTAATGTCGCGGAAAAATTAATTAAACACAGCTGCGTTTCCGATTTTTTTATTTAAAAGTTAACGAAAACAAGTTAATAGAGGAAAAAAAAAACAAAATAAATAAAAAAAACAATGGGTTACTGGTAGGGATGAGCATTAAGTACCTGGTACCGGTACCGAACCGGTACCGTACCGAACCGAACCGGTACCGGGTATATTCGGTACCGGTACCGGTTCCTATTTTACTCGTTTTTCGGTAACGGTACCGGTATTTTTGGGTAAAACACTAGTAAAGTACCGAAAGTACCGGTACCGAATCGGTATATTCGGTACCGGTACCGGTACCAGTTTTCAACGTTTTTCGGTACCGGTACTTTCGGTACCGGTACCGGTTCGGTACCGGACCAATACCGAGCTCATCCCTAGTTACTGGTGTATATAACAATTGCCGGTATTGGATAACTTTGATACCAGTATCGATGTGTACGATCAGAATCAATTCGGTTTGTCACAATACCGACACGTAAAAAAAATACTTTATTTTAAATACAGTTGCGTTGTCAACAAATTGTATTCTGGAATGCAGGGGAGGACCTAGGTGAAGACTAGGGTGGGCGGGCGCACCCCTTGAAAAAAAATTAGTGTATTTTTAGGCAGAAAATCCGACCGCGCCCCTTGAAATATGCTTGAACCACTCATCTGCACCCCAAGCAAATAATTCTCGATTTTACGCCGCAATGGCCGTGTGTGGTTCATCGATTTTACGTCTACGTTTTGCTCGGTGTTACAGTTTCCATTTTTTAATTATTTTGTTTTAGGAGTTCTTCCGGTATTGATGGCCGCCGACAGCGGTATAACGGGACACTTATTACTAGTTAGAGTTAATTACATAGTTAGTCCCTATGGTTTGCACAAAATAACATACTTAGGTACTAATAGTTTAAAATCACCTTTTAGGGTATTAACTTTTCATTTTATAACGTTTGGAGGTATAAACTTGTAGGGTATTAACATAATTAGTCCATGTGTTTTGCACAAAATAACATACTTAGGTATTAATAGCTTAACAAACAATTAACGTTAGTACCTCCAAACGTTACAAAATGAAAAAGTTAATACCCTAGAAGTTGATTTTGAACTATTAGTACCTAAGTACGTTACTTTGTTCAAACCTAAGAGACTAACTATGTAATTAACTCTACTAGTTATGTTTGGAAAGTTCATGAATTTCTTTTGGAAATGTGAACAATGGTAAGATCCTTTTCTTCAAATAATACTTTGTGACGGGAAATGGCTACTTTCACCAACTAGTTAGCCATTATCTTTTGCCAAGAATCCGTTCTTTTCTCATACTATTGACACTTTTTTTTTTCGTTTTATATTCCTTGCATTATTTTAAAAAGTGACAGTACTACATTTTCTTTCAAATAATCTTATTTTATTTTTCTTAAACACACAGCATTAACGTTGAATCACTTTTTGATAATTGTCATCCCAGTTTACATGGTACTATTTTCGGTGTACATTCTTATTCGTTAATAGGTGTTGTCTAAAGTAAATATGGTGTTGGCTTGGGCTATAGGAATATTTAGTTTGTTCATGGTTGTTGTGCCGTGTATAGTTGATTCTTATTGTGGGTCATGTAGATTATTTTATCAAATAGGACAGGTATTAGTATGCAAGGTTAAATATGTGTAACATTTGGTGAATATTTATCTACACACCTTGGTTGACTATCTACACACATTGGTTGACTATCTACACACTTAGGGTTTATCTAAGCTGTGTATAGGTCTATACGCAGCGTATAGGGTTACACCTATACGCTGCGTATAGACCTATACTCAGCGTATATAAACCATGGATTTCAGAGCCTTATCAGCAATCATTGCACAGAAAACAAGGGTTTATATACGCTGCGTATAGACCTATACTCAGCGTATATAACCCATTAGTTTTTTTTTTTTTTTTTTTTTTTTTGCTATTTTGATGTATTTGAGGTATGAATTCTCACCCAGTTCGAACGTTAAATCGCTTAAAATATATAACCGTTAATGTTATACCAATAATATTATATACCGTTAAATTGTTTTGGAAAATGTATATACGGTTCGAATATACTACACTATACAATACGATACGATACAATACAATACGATATACCGCTCGTATAGGCCTATAAGTGTAGTATATGTCCCTTATAGGCCTATAGGTGTGGTTTAGGTCCCGTGTAGGCCTATAGGCATATAAAAGGCCTACATGGAACATATACGGGACTTATACTATACATTATACGATACGATGCAACACGATACGATACTATATGATACCATACAACACTCGTATAAGCCTATAGATGTAGTATAGGTCCCTTATAGAGTTATAGGCCTATAGGTGTGGTTTAGGTCCCGTGTAGGCCTATAGGCATATACAAGGCCTACATGGAACCTATACGAGACTTATACTATACAGTATATGTCACGTATTGACCTCGTATAAGCCTATAAGTGTGATATCGTATCGTATAGCGTAGTATATGTCCCGTATAGGCCTATAGCTATAGTATAGGTCTTGTATAGGCCCCGTATATGTCCTCGTATATTGACCTTGCATATACAAGACCTATAGGAAACCTATACTATACTATACGATACGATATAACACCTGTATAGGCCTATAGGTGTGGTTTAGGTCCCGTATAGGCCTATTGGTGTGGTTTAGGTCCCGTGTAGGCCTATAGGCATATACATGACCTATATGAGACTTATACGCGGCTTATACGAGACTTATAATATACACTATAGGATACGATACGATGCAATACAATACGACACTATAGTATAGGTCCCGTATAGGCCTATAGGCAGATACAAGACCTATATGAGACTTATACGAGGTTTATAAGAGACTTATACTATAGGATACGATACTTAAAAATATTTTTTTTTTAAATTAACCCTTTATATACGCTGCGTATAGGCCTATACGCAGCGTATATAAAGGGTCAAAAAATATATTTTTACCACAAGTTTGGGGTTAAAAATAAAAATTTCCCTTTATATACGCTGCGTATAGGTCTATATGCAGCGTATATAAAGGGTCAAAAAGACAATTTTACCCTTGCATATGGCTGCGTATAGCCCCAAATGCAGGGGTAAAATGGTCTTTCCCACTATACGCTGCGTTTAGACCCATACGCAACGTATATAAATGGTCAAAAAGACAATTTTACCCTTACATTTGGGTTTGTATAGCCCAAAATGAAGGGGTAAATGGTCTTTTTGACCCTTTTTATACGCTGCGTATGGGTCTATACGCAGCGTATATAAAGGTTTTTTTTATAAACATTTATACATTATTGGTTTTAGTAAATTTTATAAAAAAAGTTATATCGAATCGTATAGGTGTAGTATAGGTCACGTATCGGCCTCATATAGGCCTATACGGGTGTTATATTGTATCGTATAGTATTGGTTTTAGACATACACTACACCTGTACGTCTATACGGGACCTAAACCACACATATAGGCCTATACGGGTGTTATATTGTATCGTATAGTATCGTATCGTATCGTATCGTATCGTATCGTATAGTGTAGTATAAGTCTCGTATAGGTTTCCTATAGGTCTTGTATATGCCTATAGGCTTATACGGGACCTAAACCACACCAATAGGCCTATACGGGTGTTATATCGTATCGTATAGTATCGTATGGTATAATGTAAAGTATAAGTCTCGTATAGGTTTCTTATAGGTCTTGTATATGCATATAGGCTTATACGGGACCTATACCACACCTATAGGCCTATACGGGTGTTATATCGTATCGTATAGTATCATATCGTATCGTATCGTATAGTGTATAGTATAAGTCTCGTATAGGTTTCTTATAGGTCTTGTATATGCCTATAGGCTTATACGGGACCTCAACCACACCTATAGGCATATACAGGTGTTATATCGTATCGTATGGTATCGTATCGTATCGTATAGTGTAGTATAAGTCTCGTATAGATTTCCTATAGGTCTTGTATATGCACATAGGCCTATACGGGACCTAAACCACACCTATAGGCCTATACGGGACCTAAACCACACATATAGGCCTATACGGGTGTTATATCGTATCGTATAGTATCGTATCGTATCGTATCGTATAGTATAGTATAGTATAAGTCTCGTATAGGTTTCCTATAGGTCTTTGTATATGCATATAGGCCTATACGAGGTCAATACGTGACATATACTACGTTTTACGATACGATATCACACTTATAGGCTTATACGAGGTCAATACGTGACCTATACTACACTTATACGATACGATATCACACTTATAGGCTTATACGAGGGCAATACGGGAACTAAAACACACCTATACGATACGATATCACACTTATAGGCTTATACGAGGTCAATATGGGACCTAAACCACACCTATAGGCCTATACGGGTGTTATATTGTATCGTATAGTATCGTATCGTATAGTGTATAGTATAAGTATCGTATAGGTTCTCTGTAGGTCTTGTAATTCATAATATTTATTATTTTTAATTTTTATAATTCGTAATATTTGTATTATTTTTAATTTTTATAATTTATATTTGTATTATTTACCAATAATATTGTTTTTTTATAAATAAACATGGAAATACCCCAAGATACACACAATTATTTTTTTTTATAAATAAACAAAGGAATACACAAAAAAAATACAAAAATGGAGTTTTATATACGCTGCGTATAGATCCCTACGCAGCATATGAAACAAAAATGACAAAACTACCCTTGTATTTGGCTTCGTATAGCCTCAACACAAGGGTATAATGGATATTTTCTGACCTTTATATACGCTGCGTACAGCTCTATACGCAGCGTATATAAACCTTGTGAAAAACCGATGCTTCAAACCCACCAAAATGATCCCAAAAGTTCAAAGGGTTTATATACGCTGCGTATAGAGCTATACGCAGTGTATATAAACCCTTGTTTTCTGTGCAATGATTGCTGATCAGGCACTGAGATCCATGCTTTACCTACGCTGAGTATATGTCTATACGCAACGTATAGGTGTAACCCTATACGCTGCGTATTGACCTATACGCTGCGTAGATAAACCCTAGTTTTGCTAGGGTTTGGTGTGCCAATAGGCACACCCTATTTAGAATTTGAGTTTTTGGAATTAAAGTATAGAATTTTATTTTGAATCAACGAGTTTGAAGTAAAGTAATTAAGAATATATAAAAAGATATTTTATAGACAGGTTCATAACTAAAAATAATTGAAGAATTATCATTATGTTCTAAACTAGTATAATCGTCGCCCCTTAAATGGATGATTGTTTAAAGATGTTATCATTTATCAAATTAAAATTTTAAATTTTTAAGAATTTGGTTAATTATGCACTTATAGGTACAACAACACAAATTCTAAGAACACTGCTATATGCATAGCACACATGTGAAAGTTTTCTTTTTTTCTTTTTAACATCGACTTTCAATCACAAAAAGCACTGGCAAATCGCTAGCGCCCAACACAACACAAACATTACAACTAAAAAACACACCAAACCTTCCAATCTATATTCGAACAAGGATATCGGTTTTTTATCCATAGACAACTTAAAGCCTTTATGTTCTCCTTTATCTTGTTTATACCTATGGTCTTGTTTTGGAAAACAGTCTCATTCCTTACGTTCCAGATGCACCAGGCAGCTGTAAATATAACAGCTAGAACAACCTTCCTCTTAAAATTACTCGCCTTCACATGGTTGTTAATATTGATCAAATCTTTAGTTGAGAAGCATAAATACTTCGGATTTTGCACCAGTCACTATTAAACTCGTAGCCTCCAAGCACCAATGTTGTAAAAATCGGAATTAATCGGCGCCTAGGCGCTAGTCGTGACTGATTAATTTTGAGCTAGTCGGACCATTAGTCGGTAGACGGTACAAGTCGGTCCTAGTCGGTGCAAGGCGGTCCAAATCGGCCCAAGTCGGCCAAATCGTTTCTAGTCGGCACACTCTTTTTTAGTTTAAATCTGGCCCAAACAAATGTTTTTAACCATTAAATACATGGCCCAAGTTGTTTAGTTCCAATCTGGCAAAAAAAAACATGTTTTTAACCCATTAAAATATATTCCATGAGGCCATGACTGATATGTTAATGTTTGAATATTTAAATACTTAAATTGCTATATTTTAAACTTCATTGTTTAAATTTTGAACTATTTTTAAGTATTATATTGATATTAACATGTGTATTGAATGTTTAAATACTTGATTTGCTATGGTATAAACTTAGTTGTTTGAATTTTAAACTATTTTTAAGTATTATATCGATATTAATGTATGTGTATATATATAATTTAAAAATTATATATATAAATTCCGATCCGATTAATCCCGATTAATCCTAGTCAGTACTCAACCGCCCGACTGGCGCCTAGCGATCTCTACAACACTGCGAAGCACACATGCGAAAGTTATCACTAACACATATGAAGGATCTGTGATCTATCACCATGTTAGCCAAAATTTAATCCGGAGACCACCGATTACAACATGTATATCAGATAATCTTAATGCACGTTACTTCATTATGTGATTTAAAAAACTTTACCACTTGAGAACAAAAGAATGTGATAGTTAGAGATGTCTCGAAACTATAAAAAAATTTCCACATATGCAACAACAAAATATCTGTCGGAAACTTGTATTGTTAAACAACTTTTACAAATCTTATCTTTCATACATTATGATAGATCACTACGGATTTTCCATCGTAGATAATTACCAACGATTATAGACAGGATTTATAAATTTAATTTATGTTTTATTTATTAGGGTAAATTACTTTTTGAGCCCCTGTGTTTTATGGATTTTAACCACTTGAGTGCAAAAGCAAAAAGTTTAACGACCTGAGTCTCCATAAGCCTTTTCTTTAACCATTTGAGTCCAAATGTGGAGTTGTGCTAGTAGAAATTAGGACGTGTAGACCAATTTGTGGAGTTGCGCTAGTAGAAAACGCACCCAAAGGTGAGCGTCACTAACCTCTCTTTTTACCGTTTATATATAACGTTCTGGGGGGAGAACACGCCTTAAAAAGGATAATTATACGTCTTTGTCTAAAACATGCCTTTAAATAAATTATTAATATATTTTCATGAAAAATATGGTTTGGAAATGATATCTTATATTTTCGAGGAAAACATGGTTTTGGAAATGTGAATGATATAAAATTATTTGGGGGAGAAACGGGAATTGACTGAATATAAATATGTTTTGGGAGAAACGAGAATTGATTGAATATAAATATGTTTCGGGGAGAAACGGGGAAGATTGCAGTGTTTGGGGTAAAACGACTGGATAGATTTAAAAAATATTTAAATCTAAGTTGTGACGAATTTGCTTGATCTCAAGAGAGTAGGTATTGGAATAGGCCTACGTCTCGGTGGGGACTTCGGAGAATTCGTACAACGCAAAATATTAAAATTATCATTTTAGTAGGATATATATATATATATATATATATATATTGTTCATGAGGCAGGCACCATAAGTGACCCAATATGTGGCCCTTTGCGCGAATTTAGCCGTTTAATCATTAATATCGGTATGCGTAGAATTGTTGATAGATCTATCGGGTTGACCACCCCATCGTGACCGGTAGCTCCATGTCAAGTCAAATGACGAATTGATATTATGTGATTGTCTAGCGTTGATTATACCCTTATTGTTAATATATAGCCCTGTAGGCGTTGCAAACCTATGAATCTGAAAACTTGATGCTAGAAATTTAATATATATTTAAATCTTGGGAAGGTGATTTGTGTCCAAGGTTTTTTAGAGAAAACGGTTGCAATCAGAGAACTGACCCTTGGATTTTTGATAAGGAAATAAAATTGACTTTCTTAATTATATATGAATATTTTAATATGTGAACTCACCGGCCTTTGTGTTGACATTTGATATTTACGTGTTCTTCAGGTACATGAGTTCGGCTTCGGGATTTTGGCATATCTTATGATTGTTGATGCAAGTTATATTAAATAATTGTGAGTGCATTATGTCTATTGCCTCCGTCAATGTATTAAGTCATAGTTGAATGTATAGAAATACGTGTCGAAGAGTCGGATTTGTAAAGTCAAGGGCCATTCGCACGAAAGGACTCTTCGTAGAATGGGACCTCCCTGTCGTTTAAGTGTCTTCCGCACGTAAGGAACCACTTGTTCCAGGTAGTTTCGTACGATAGGGAACTAGTATAAATATTGGAGTGAGTGAGTTCATTTGAAACTTTTGAGATCTGGTAGCGAAGCTTTGCCAGGTTTCGTGGAGTTGTAAGTTTAAATATTCAATAGAAACCAGTTTAATTAGGAAATTCTTGTGTTTGTCATCATCATACATGGATTCCGCACATGATATGGTGAATATCTGATCGGCCGAAGCATTCGAAGAACCGAAACGGTCCTCACAAGTGGTATCAGAGCCTGGAGGCCGGTTTCAGTGATAGAGAGCACAAGAATTCAGCCGAATTGAGCAGAATTGCAGCCTATTTCACATCATTTCACTTCTATCTTCTACACTTTCTTCTTAAACATCAAATTGTCAACGAATTCATGGACAAAATTTGCTAAAAAGTGACTATGTTGTGTGAATTCACATAATAACAAACCCTTGAACATTTCAGACCTTAATTCTATAAAAATTAGTGAAAAATCTTGAAAAAACGTAACTTGATTTTCGAAAGGAAGGAACTAGTCACTTGAAAAACACTCCTTTCGCACGAAACGTACAAACCTTTCGCACGAAAGGACTAGATTGTCAATTGAATCTTTGAAAATTGACCATTCGCACGAAAGGCATACCCTTTCGGGTGAAAGACACAAAAGTTTATTTGGTTTTCAAATTCTAAACTCTTCCCACTTGCACAAAAGGCAGTTATTCCTTTCGCTTGGAAGTTGTTTGACTTTTCGGGTATTTTCCACAAAGTTCAAGATTTTGACAAAGATGGATAACGAAGAGTTTATCTGGAATGATTATATCTCAAGAAGGGAAGATGTTGCAATAATAGCTGAAGTAATTGAGGAACCCGAATCGATGGTCGAAGAAGTGACTGAAAATGATGAAGAAATTCACTTCGATGAAACTCTCAAGGAATCTGATACTTTGAATTCTTCCTCTGAACAAATAGTAGCAGAAAGATTTGATGTATGTGAATGGTTTAATGAGGAATTAAATAGAATAATAATTAATGCAATACAAAGAACATAAGAGTGGATAAGAGAAGAAGAACAGATAAAATTTGAAGAAGTTATCGAAATGTCGAGGGTAAGGGATGAAGAAGATCAGGCCTACATAATTGCTAAAACTATGATGCCTCGGTTTGATGAAGAAGAAGAAGAAGAGAAAGATGAGTTGATTGATGAAGAGATAGAGAGTGAGATTAAAGAGATAAATGAGTTTGATTGCAAGAAATGCACTGCATCATCGAGTTATGTGCTGAAAAAGAAGAATTTTTGAAACAAAAATGCACAGAACTTGCTGATAAAGAAGAGTTTTTGAAACTTAAATGCAGAGAAGTAACTGAAAAGGATGAGTTTTTAAAACAAACTTACTCAGAATTTATTAAAAAAGAAGAGTTTTTACAACAAAAAGATATAGAGATAGTTGCGAAAGAAAAGTTCTTAAAACAAGAATATGTAAAGCGAACTAAAATTGAAAATGTTTTGAATAAAAAATGTGCAGAGATAGCTGAAAAGGAAGAACTTTTTGAAACATAAATGCAAAGAAATTAATAAAAAATGAAGTTTTAGAGCAAAAATGTTCGGAAAAATGCATTAAATGTTTTCAAAAAGAAAAAGAAATTCAAGAATTCAAAAAACACAACAAACTTTTGAAATATGATTATAATCAGACGAAAGAGGCATATAATAAGATGAATAGCAAAACTAAACAATTTGTTGATCTTAGCCGTGAAAATGAGGCTACAATAATGATGCTTAAAGCTACCATGATGGATAAGCAAACTGCAATCAACATTCATCTTGACACAATTACATTGCTTAAACAAGAGTTAGCAACAATAAAAATTGAAACAGAAAGGGTCAATAAGAAATTGTTTAGTTACTCAACTTCGTCAAATGTGCTTGATCACATATTTCAAAAACAGCCAAAAGAAAGTGAATCTGAGGAGAAGATTGTTGGGAATAGAAAAGGGTCTGGATATCATCAAGTTCCACCTCCCATAATGGAAAGTTACTGCCGGAAAAAAATTGAAGGGGGTGGAGAAGGCGCTGACCATTAAACTCAAAACTGTTCAAAATCAAATCAATCAGCTGCCTGATGATATTGATGTGACTTACACCAAATATGATGTTTGTGAGTCAGAATTGGTAAATGATGTGTTTGAAAAAGTTTTTTAAGAAGAAAAACAGAGTGATTCAACAAATTTTGAAAGCTCAAACTCACATTTTGAAGATGAGGAATCTTTTCACAAAAATTACATTCCGAATTCTAATACTAAATCGAATGATGATCCAATCATGGTGATGTACAAAATGATTGGATCTGACAAGTTGTTTTCAGATGACGAATTCCCTATTCAAAATGTGAATTTGAAAAGGCTTAAAAAAGTTTTTAAACTAGTGGAAATTGAAGTTTCAGAAGTTGAAAATCTTGCTTGCACTGCAAGTTATTTCAATTATACGAAAGATAAATCTTATTATACCAAACCAAGAAATTCGTTTTATCAAAAGAAAAATTTCAGAAATGAAAGAGTTGGTTTGGGTTATAATAAGAAAAATCAGAAAAAGAAATTTCAAAAGTCAAATTTTGGAAAGAACATGAACTTTATTCATGGAGCAAGTTCAGAAAGTGACAAAGAATCCCAATTAGTCGACAAACTAATGAGGAATTCTTTGCACAAAAGAAACAACATCAACAGGTGATTGATTCAACAAACAAAACGTGCTTCAGATGTAGTCAAGTGGATACATCACTAGACGATGTCCACACAACAGAATATGAAACCTGTTTATGTTGAAAAGAAAGGAAAATCAGAAGATTTGAAACTGAAATCACCCATGTTTGCACTAAAACAAATTCTAAAAAGAAACAATGACTCTTTAACAAAAAAATGTTCAAACTAATTCAAAGTGCTATGCAAAGAACATTGTTTCAAAAGGTCAAGCTTGGGTGATCAAAAGGAAAGAAGCTTCTGATGATGAGAAGAAACTTGATTCAACTGAGAAAGTTGAAGTCAAGAAACAAGACGTTTTTAGAAAAGATGAAAAAGATTTTCCAATCTTGAATGAAATGATTCATGTTAAATTACCCAAGACCAAACAGGCTTGGGTTGCATTGTTCAAGTAATTGAGTTGGTGCATTTGCAGGTGTTTTGGAGGTCAATCAAAGTACATCATGGACAACGGAGCAGCCTGGCACATCAAGAGGAAATAACCTGGATATTCAGAAAAGGCTAAGACTGGTTTGATCAAAAATTTTATCATGAATGTTTGAAAATTTTTGAAAGTTTGAAAAATAATTCGCAGAACCCTCACTGCTAAACAAACAAAACATGATAAGACAATATTTGAAAAAATGTGTTTTAAAAGTCAAAAGTATTGACGTTTTGTTATTATGAGGGGTAAAAGAATAAACAAACTACTAAATGTGCTAAACAAGGATTGTGAAGCAGAACTGGATGGCGAGATGAAGTTGTTCAGATCAGTTTGTCATTTTATTCGTTTAAAAGTGTTTTTAATTTTAGGGGGAGAAAATGTAGTACAAAATACAAAAAAAAAATTAAAAATTAAAAAATATACAAAAACATAGAAAAAGACAAAAAGAGTATAGTGTAAAAAGAGGAAATGATAATATATCAGTAGACAATCACACCACGCTAGATAAATGAATAGCTTAAAAGTGATAAACAGTCTCACTGATGATATGCTAGTAGGTTTTTACACACTCAGTAGATTGTTTTCGAGATGTAAACCTAAATCAAAAACTTTCTTAATGTGTGGGTAACATCTCTCAGATATATGGACTTAGTACTCTGAAATACAAGATCTTCTGATTTTGCGTCAGCAATGGCCTAGATCTTGTAGAATACTTTCGTGCTTTAAACCCTAAAAACTGCACAAAATTGAAAATGTCGAAAGATATACAATAGCAGTCAAAAGATTCCTAAGTGGAACACACCTCTAAGTAAGGCCTTCATCTCTTTGTCGGTATGGTGGTACTATCCGGAGCTCTCAAGGCCTCGCACTAACCTAGAGACATATATCAATTAGGTATATTCACCTGTAAGACTAAATCTAAGGAACTTTGATACGAGAGTATATTCTGAAGTGGGACACACTGTTAAGTTAGTTCCTAAGACATCTAATCTTGTATCTTGAAACAATCGAAGTCTGTGTAAAAATTTAAGCGGATCAGTATACTGACAATCTAGGTGAATTGTTTAAAGCTTAAAGTTTAATTAGAACAACAGTGTTAGTGTTGTGTCTCAAAACTGATATGATCCTCTAACACGAACTCACAAAAATATGTTTGTAAATATATTTGTACATAGTTGTTAAATTTCTTTTAAGATAAAATCAAAAATATTTTAGTGTGTTTTAGCTTAAAGGTTGTAAAATACAAAAAGATTTTATCTTTATGTTTTGATAAATGATGTTGGGAAGCTAAATTTCAAAATCTGAATATGATAAACATGTTTTGAAATAATTACAGGTTCATTAAATTGAAACTTTAAATTGAAAATGAAAATTTCAGTTTGTTTGAAATTGTTAACCAAGGTCATGAATTTGAACTTGGTAGATAATTTGGATAATCAAGGTCATTAATTTGGACTAGATTATCTGTGAGGGTTATTGATGCTGATCATGTTTAAAATTCAAAAAATGATGTTAGATGTTTGATTTGGAAAAATCTCACAAGTGGAATTTAAAATGTTTATTTGAATGTTAGTGAGATTTGATAGGAAGCTGAAAGTTAGGGGGAGTAGAATGAAAAGCTAACTAATAAGGGGAGCTAGAGAACACATTGAACAAAGAAAAGGAATCTCAAGATAAAAGAAAAGTTGTGGAGCTGAATCGTCAAATTAAGATTGCTAAAGCAAGGGGAAGATTGTAAAGGGGAGTCTGGAGATTATTGTTATACAAGAATGTTAAAGGTTGAAAAGGACAAAGATTTACTACAACAAAGATTGACTGCGCAATATCCAAGGGGGAGTCTATGAGTGCATTATGTCTATTTCCTCCGTCATTGTATTAAGACATAGTTGAATGTATAGAATTACGTGTCGAAGAGTTATTTGTAAAGTCAAGGCCCAGTCGCATGAAAGGACTCTTCATACGAATGGGACCTCCCTGTCGTTTAAGTGTCTTCCGCATGTAAGGTGTCACACCCTGCTGGTAGCGGAAGCGTAATGCGTGTGACTTAAGAAAGGTAATCATTGCATCCAATCGTGTAAACAATTATAAGTCAACAATGATGCCATATGTATTGATTCGTAACAAAAGTTTACAAATTCCCAAAAGGAGATTCCAAATTCCAGACAAGTTCACAATGTTATCCAAACATAGTTATTAAGTTACATTACACTTCGAACAAAAGATTACTTTCGTCATAAAAACATGCTGAGGTTTTATCCCCAATATTCCCATATGAGGTTGGGATATAAAAGACAAATCCTCCAAAGGCATTCGTTGTCATGTCATTTCCATTTCCCATGGTCTATCACCGGCTCATGTCTTGTGTCCTGAAATACATGTAATTTTAAAAAGTCAACAAAAGTTGAGCAAGTTCATGTAGTTATTGTTATCGTATGAAATCTCATGTTTGAAATCCTGTAATGAAATCATGTTTGTAATCTAGTAACGAAATCATGTTTGTAATCCAGGAATGTAATTATGGTATGCTAATAGCATTCATGGAGTTTAAGGATCTATCAATGTGTAGCTTGCACCCTGACATATGCGCCATAAGTAAGTAAGCAAACTGAGACAACTTTGACATCATTGGGATCACAAAGCACTCCTAAGGTATCAACCAAGAGTGGAGCGCGTCTCAAGCTCTGTAGATCTATACCTTTTGCACCTGGGTCACTATGTGCTTAATGGTTACTATTGTAATCATCCTACCTATACACATTGATCATGTTATCATGTAAACCCATAGCTAACATACCGTATGTTATGACATATATTTCCCCTCGATTGTTTTAAAAACAAAACATTGAAATCATTGAAAGGAGGGACATTAACTCACAAGTTTCTGTTCTGTATGTCGTACTATTGTACTCGAGCATCCGTATGGGTGTGTAACTTACATGTGTACTAACTTAATTAGACACTTAGGTCTTATTGGACATCGTACATGATAAATGATGAACGGGTCAAAAGTTTATTAAGTAAATATAAAGCCGAGGGCTTAAAAACTTAGAAAATTGTTAATCCGGATGTCGGATTTTAACTTTATATGATAGAGAATCAAATTACGATCACGTAGGAAGAAATTGGAGGTAAAACGGATGAAAATCTGAAGAGTTATAACCAATTATGTGAAAAATGGTGATGCTGGGAGAATGCAGCTCCCAGCAACAAACATTCTACAAAAATTGAGCCGTCGCGCCTCATGACGGGTGAGGCCAATTGCAGTCGCGCAACGCGACGGGCTTCGCGCCCCGCGAGAGTTGAGTACAATTCCTGTCGCTCCCCGCGACAGGTTATAAAGCTAGCGAAAAATTGTTTGTTTTACTGTTTTGTCTTACAGACTTGTTTAGACACGTTATAAACTTTGTATGACTAACTCATTTCATGATTTATGAAATGTAGGTATATCTTGAAGTGTCGGATGACGATCAAGCTCAATGAAGAACCGAACACAATCAAAATTTAAGCTTCCACATTACGTTTCGTCGTTACGCGATCAAACGACGATATTATGTTGAAATGTTTTAAATCTTAAGATGTTTTAAGAAACTCGTATTTTCAAATGTATCTGTATTTGGATATACATATTTAGACGCAAAACTTATATAAAATTTCGATAAATAAACTAAGGGTCTTACACCATTCGGGAGACCGACAACTACTACTCCTGGAGCCAAAGGGTCTCCAAAAGCAAGAACATCGTCCTCTAACAGGACGTCAACTACGACCTCATCTCGTAACATAACTACGTGCGCCTCATCCTCACTCATGTAATACATCATCTCATCTGAAAAAATAGCCAGGTCGTTCTCTAGGTCTGACTCGTCACTAGAGTCCGAAATGATCTCTACAATCGGCTCGTCGTCCGATACTAAATCGATATGCTCCATATCCTCATCATAAATGCTGCTAGAATCGTTAGATGATGACATGGTGACCTGGCAAAATAATTCGTACAACACATGTATATAAATAAATTTTATAAATTACATATGTAAAAATCACATAGAATCCTTGTGAGTCAACTTGCCTATTTCAAGTAGAGTGTCGTAATGTAACCCATCTATACTTTATAGACTTAAACATGTATGCAATGCAATGTACTGGAAACTTTTCATGTGAATGTAAACATTTCATGGGAGCACCCTAGGAATGTGATTATAGTCTAGACTCGAGATTGAATCCTAGTTCACTGTAATCGAAGCTCGGATACCAATCTGTCATACCCCGCCCGAGGTGGAAATGTGAGGTGTGACCACGAAAGGTTTTCAAGCATCCAATTAGCAGACATCTACGCGATTATAAAATAAACCAACAATGCCAATATATTATTTTAAAAGGAAGTTTACAACCCATAGTAATTTAGTTTACATACATGAACCAAATTAAACATCAAGTTAACTAAAAATACTTAAAGAAAGAAATAGTTTTATAAAACTAGTCGTTAATAGATATTTGCCGCATGAAGGCGGAAAATATATGGCAAACCCTTCAAAATGGTATCGTCCCAATGCATCCTAGTGTTGACCTTCCACTCATGCAATGTTGCTTACTTCCATGAAACACATGTTTATAAAAACTTCAACACATTGTCGCTGAGTTCATAGGTTTTCATGACATAAATGAATCTTTAAAACATTTGAATAAATCAGTATGCATAGATCTAGTGAAATTTGTTGATCAATTAGTGTTTAGTTAAGACATTTACATATGTGTAAACATAAGCTAGTAACCAAACCTTGACAATGTTTCTGCCGTACCGTGCCACCAAATTCCAGTGACGCACGACTAGGGACACAATAGCACCCCTATAGGGCCACTATGGCCAATGCCTAATAGATCCATCCAACTTCGTTATCTTTAATGTTATCACAAACATTCATTATTGCATTACACTTGATTAGGGTTGATAAGTGTGTTAGTTATTACATGAACACTCACATATCGGTAATTTAGTGAATTAGCTTAATTACAAAACCACATATGAGTCTACCACCGAACGTTGGTGATTAGGTGAAATAACAAGTCTATAAAGATTAAATGAATATATTATGTGAAATTATATGATTTCAAGTAATTACGTGCATTGTGTGTAAATTACTTGTATTGTGTGCTTTTACGTGTAACTGTTCAGTTTCGTGTTTTTCTACCTTGTGGTAATTTTTATTAAAATATAAGTATGGAAGAATCCTCGTAGTAATAGTTTGTCTATTAAATTAAGGCCTTGGTTTAATAAAAAGCCCAAATGGAAGCCCATGAATTATCCATAGGTGAAAAAACAATAAATAAATAAAGCAAGACCCAAGCCATAATCTCATTCCTTATTTTGTTTTAATCATAACATGAACATACTGATGCCAAATAGGGCCATTCTTGAGTCTATGATCATCTACTGGATGTATAGATGATCTATAAAAATTGTAATTTTTCATGATAACTAACTATGTTTTTGTAAATTTTTCATGATGGTCAGTAAAAGTGGGTTTTCTGATATGAAAATAAGGTCCATTACGAGGACTATAACTTGGTCAACTTTGAGTTAAAATATATGAAATTTCTACAATAGGTACTTTAAAGAGTTCTTAAAACACTCCAATTGGACTTGCGTCAATTGGAGGAACGTAGAATGTTTTTATGAATTTAATGGTAATCTGTCGCCAGAAAATGATGTTTTTGACCTTGTGATGTTGGATTTTTCATGAATTTTCTATAAACATTTAGGCCTCAATAAAAATACACAAGCTCAAAGAGACCATTTTGTGCATATCATATAATACTCATAATTTTTATGCATCGTTTAGTATTTTAAATAAAATAATCAAACTGAAATAAAACTGAAATTGAACTATGATTACTGAAACTTGTTAACACAAGAGTTTACATCTATTTAGCTATGCAATGTGTCTCTAGGATGTGAAACTGAAACAAATTCCATTATACATGTATGTGATGTGTACTATAACTTTATTTGATTTACATGAACATGAGTTAACACAAATTCACTTAATAAGTCACCAACGGGTCATCGGGTCAACTTGATCAATGTATGAGTCTTATTTGAAAAACTTGAACAATGGGATTGTTGAATACAAGGGTCTTATGACCAAACACATGAAACAGACACTAATGGAATATCATATAATAGGATACCGTTAGAGGGTTGGCTATTCTGTTTTCTTGGTTAGATTACCATACCTACCGTAAGATGAGTTCACTACTTCTTTTACATACGCTTTCATGGTAGGAAACTAAAATACTACGCTTTCCTGGGAGGAAATACTTGAGCAACTTTTTAGATAAACAAAAATGCTATCCTTTCCTGGGAGGAAACACTTGAGCGACTTCTTAGATAATTATAATTCATTTATATTACATTCTTACTAAATGCTACACATATCATGAAGGCCTTACACACCTAAACAGTTAATATAGGCAGTTAGCGAGGTAATATTGAGTAGTACTACTGGGTTCAACAAACCCACCCCTGGCTGGTTGCGCCAGTATGACTGAGAGTCAAACTAATGTAACATTAACCTAACATCGCACCATCGTTTATGATAGACATGGTGGAAGGCACAAACTCTTTCCGTCAGCTTTGGTTCAAAACGTTTAGTAACATGTGACATGCTAGCTACCTACGATATAATTGGAATTTACTTCATCTTACAACTCTATTTATTTAAATATATATTTTGTGAACTCACCAACCCCGTGTTGACACTTGTTAGCATACTTTCGCAGGTCGCTAAGTAATGCAAACGATTAGGGCAATTCATGGAGTTGCATCATTTAAACATTTGAACTTATTTTCTTACATTACTGCACGATTACTTGGGCTCATTGTTTTGAGCATTTGGTTAAACTTTACTTTTTCTTTACGCTTCCGCATTTTAGTTAAACAATCAAAACAAGCAATTCTCATTTAATTAAGCAACGATGTTTTTTTCTAAAACATCATTTAGAGGTCATTCAAAGTAACTAATTGCAATGATCCTAGTTTGTCATGCGCCTCATGGTAAAACCTCACATGTGAAAATTGAGTGTGTGACATTTTCATTTACCAAAAATTACATATGTTGTGTAGATTCTAAAAAAATGGAAGCTTTGGTGAATAAATTCAAAGGATGCATTGTCACACCCCCAAAATACCACATGCGGGAACCCCCGCGAGGCGTGTGGCGTACCAGGATCTAGCCACTAATCACATTGAACCAATAGTAATATAATAAAATTCAATATCTCATTCAACGTGAAAAGTGTAATTCAAAATATCTGTTTAAAACTAACTACGTTCAGCGGAAGCATAAATTATTGTTTAATAAGTTTAACATTATAATGTTTAAGACACATCAACATCACACGTCTTCTCGAATGTCACGACCCATGACCAATCCAGCATCCCAGACTGCAAGTCCCATATCTCGTAACTATCGACCTGCAAGCATGCAGAAAAAGTGTATCAGCATAAGGCTGGCGAGTTCACAGTTTTGTTTAATCGTATAGTTGGTAAATGTTTAGTTTAAAGACATGTTGATAATAAGTGATACCGTAGTGACATCAGTTTGTTTGCCCTTCCCCAATGCCTATCAGCATTGGTCATGTGGGTAAGCCATTAGTTCACGCCCGTCCTATCCAGGTACGGTGTGAGGTTGTCAAGCCTAATAGCGCTATCAACTAATACCCCGTTGCCCTCCAAGCAACTAGTTCGGTAGTAAGTTGGGACTTAGAGTGATAGAGTTGAGTGAATTATCCAACATCAAAATTTAAAATACAGTTGTAACGTAACCCCTCCAGGGATATATGTTTGTAAAGTATCCCCTACAGGGATGTCAGTATGTAAAGTATCACCTACAGGGATGTAAGTTTGTTTGTTTGTCCCCATTGGACACATGCTTGTAAAAGAGCAGTGAACTCACCTTAGATGTGCTTGGTAAGTTTTGTTACTTTGTTCAAAGTTGGTTAACCAAGTCCTAATACCAATAATAATCAGTTTTGTATACCGGTAGTTATGTATTCTTTCCACATATTAAAAAAGTAGCGTATAAGAAATACACGTATCAGCCTTCATTACTCAACATACAAGTCTTAACAGTTAACCACACGACATAATAGTTCATTATCAGCGTATGGCCCAAGAAAGATTGAGGCCCATGCAAGTGTGGGGCCTAGTTTCGAGTGTGCGGTCTAGTAAGCCCCACAATTTATCGGCCCACCTAAGAGTGTACGGTCCACACTCAAGTGTGCGACCTGTCTACGGTGTGCGGCTCACTTTCCGTTTAGGGCCCAATGGCCAGTGTGCGGCCCACTAACATGTACGACCCAAATGTATATAAGTCTAAGAGACTGTGCGACCCACTATCAGGTATGCGGCCTGCCAAGGAGTGTGCGGCCTCTGATAGTGTGCGGTTAGGCATTAACTGCATCTACAACATGCAGTCCAAGAGTGTACGGTGTACTTATGACCAGTCATTGTGCGACTCGCATGGTGATCTTGTACGATGCGCACTGATGTTTATACATCAGCTGAGTGTGCGGCCTTGTATTGTGCGGTGTCAGTTACATCTTGCCGTAAATCATGGGTTAAACCCATAACCGTCCACGTTTACACGATCAAATAACCATTTTTCCATATAATCATGTAAACCCTAATTCTTGCTTAATCATTAACAAAATTTGACATTAAATTCAGCATTCAATCGGATCAAATAGCACAATCATATCATCGAATACCCAACATTATGAATTCACAGTTTTCATATCTCATCAATAATTTCTAACATCGTAACTCTAGATCGATGAACACTTCCAATTCAGGTCTAGTCAGTTTATTAACACAAGAATTACCAAACTCTCATCATCATGGACAATTCTAGTTATTAAATCGACATTCATCCGATCAAGGCAACATCAAATCATGTTTCTGGCGAACCCTAGATCATACGAAAACCATGATCACTCATACAAATATATCAATAAGTTTGCACATGATCGAGAACAATCAACAAAAAATAAAACAAACACGAATCCACTAACCTAGATATTGTAGAGTTGTTTGTTAGAACGGATGAACGATAATGCTTCTAGAGGAAGAGCTCGATCGAGGAAGGTGATGTTTCGAATGGAACCACTATCGTCGTTTGTTTGAAAGGAACTAGGGTTTGGTATCTTGTGTGTTTTGCAAGATTATGAGAGACATTTACAAACTCACGTGTGTGTATGCGCTCACTCGGATGAGCCAGGCCCATCTTAGGCTCGAAGGGGTTTGCGCCGAGAACCAAAAGAAACAAAAGTGTGCGACCGTGAAGGGGTGTGCGACTAGTTAAACATGTCACACCCCGAAATTATCAGGGCTGGCGTGACTGGACTGGTATCTTCATTGCACAGCGGAAGCAAATAAAGCTAAGACTTCTAGAAAATGAACGCCCACTAAGTACTCGACTCTTCATGGTTCTCCTATTCCAACCGTGCCTTAACTTTGAAATGCAACCTGAGAAAGAAACATGCGAAAAAGTCAACATAAAGTTGAGAGAGTTCATAGTTTGTTTGTAAAAGATTTGAAATAAATCTTTTTGAATAACCAGTTTTTGAAATAATGTTGAGAAAACGAGTTTAAAATCATTTTCTTGTCATGTTATATGGAAACTCTGTATTTGTAACGCATTATATTCGCAAAAACCTTGCTTTTGTAAACTCTTGTGTTTGTATAACTTGTGTAATCGTCAATGCCCACCCCGACATTGACAACATGCATGCATAATCCTATGCTTCGAATTTGTATAAAACATGGTATGTAATTTGTAAAGACATATTGAAACTGAGTTCTGTATATGTAAGGAATACGATATCGCTAATGGTTCGCGAGGCCACTAACATATGTAACGACATAGGAAGCATCCAAACCATAGGCATTTTTAGTAGTCGATTCACGACTGAGACACAAAAGCACTGCTTGGTACTAGTTATGACCAAGAGTGTGGCTGCCCGAAACCTATTAGATCTAACCTTTTGTTCTGCGGTCTTAGTATGTACACGATTAATGGTGCTTATGTTACCCTATTCGTGACATGATATTTTGTGTCATTCCTTAGTTTAATGTACCTCTTTGTACTTGTATTTTCCTGTATTTTAGAAAACTAGAATTCGTGTGTATGCACATTTCGAAAAATACGCTTGTTTGAAAAACCGGTATAGAACATAAGCTTTTCGTAAACCATTTGTGTCAGTTAAAACTTTCTTGTAAAATGGTTTAGAAATATGTAATTCTTGTTTATTGAAGACCTGGTATGCTTTGCAAAAAGTGCATGTCTTTCCACCCCGAAAACATTTAGAAAAATGTAAAACCGTAAAAGGTGGGGTTATGAACTCACCTGAATATTCCTGTGCAAAGCTAGCTATATACGACTTCGTAATGTCGTTTCCAAGACGTGACTCGCTAGCGTGCATTCTACAATATTCCTTCCTAACACGGAATATCTTATAAGTTTCTAAATAAACATAGTAACTAAACTATGTGTCACCGAGCTCTACCGAATCGTTAGCCGAACGATTCGACGGTAAGTCGTTAACTTAATGAAAATGACTAAGTTAAACTTTGTCGCCCCAAGAAGTCGTTTGTGTATATAGGAATATGTTAGTGCATTTATGTCTATCACCCCCGTCATCTCAAATCGTAGCGGAAACAGTTTTACACTAGCCTTATATTGTAATATTAGATAGAAAAGGGCAAGGTGGCATATTTGTAAATAAGGAAAGATTCCTTATTGCCTTGGCCTATAAATAGGAGTCTAAGGTGTTAGATTTAGAACTTTTGTAACTTTTGTGACTTTTGCCATTTTTGGAGACTTGAAGATCTAGATCTAGAAAGAGAAGCTAGAGAGAGAGAAAGTGCTCCACGTGATTCAGGTGCTTTGTACGATTTCAGATCTGTTAATAGAATCACTGATTATATTACGTTCTCGTGTGTTCGGTCACGTTCGTGTACGATTCCGCACGTCACACGTTCGGTTCGCAATCGTTTCAGAGTCAAAACCGGTCCTAACAAGTGGTATCAGAGCAGGAGCTCGATTGCACGGATCAATCACACGATTTCGCTCATGAATTCATCGGATTCAGATCCAAATTCACTCAGATTTGTCAAAATTCTTCATTTTTTCATCTCTTCACGTTTTTAACAAAAAATCACAAAATTAAACAGGATTTTACGGTTAAAAATTGCTGATTTTTGGATATGTTGTGCGAAAACATTTGATCTATAATTTTCAGAACTTAATTCGAAGCCGTTTAAGAGAAATTTAGAAATTTGTGGTTCGAAGTTTGTTGAAACATGTTGAAAGTTGCTGCTGTTGTGCTTGAAGTTCACCGGTCGGATGGCAATGCCGACTCAAATTTTCACTCGACTCATTGCATTTCATTTAAAGTGTTGACTATGTTGACTTTTGAAGTTCACCGGTCGGATGGCAATCCGACCGGATGACCATCCGACTCATAATCATTTACCTGCAATTCATTTAAAAGTCTTTGACTTTTGTTGACCTATCCGAACGGACACTTGTCCGAACGGATAGCAATCCGTGTCGTTACATCTCCTATTAAAGCCACTTTAGTCAACATTATTATCTTTGTCAGTTAACTTTGTCAACATTCATGTGAGTCATTAACTGAATTCGGTGAGCATGTGACTTTCATTTCAGTTGTCAACAAGTTCTTGTCCTTATTAATAAGTCAAGTGATTCATTTAAATTGAATCCAACATAGTCACATCTTTTGAAGATTCATTAATTGATTGATTGTCATTGATATAATTGCATGTGATATTGTCAGTCCATATGCTTTGGTTATGTCGGCCATTGATAATTTGTTTTGATAATTTGCATGTGATCTTGTATTATTTAGTCAAGTTCATTGTTTCAAGTCAATACGCTATCCAGTCGGACAACACATTCAATTTCAACATATTTGTCATTTAGTGCCATACATTGAGAAGTTATTCGGTCGGACAGCATCAACTTTATCCGGTCGGACAGCTTCAATCCCATCCGGTCGGACAGCTTCAATCTTATACGGTCGGACAGCTTCAATCCCATCTGGTCGGACAGCTTTAATCTCATCCGTTCGGACAGCAACCTCACCCGATCGGACAACACTGATTATTTTCATTGTTGACTTGTGTTGACTCACTCGTTCGAGTACTTATCCGATTCAAGTTGTTTAATAGTGTTTGAACTAATCTTGTTTGTTTGATTAAGGTAATTCAGGTGATTCGAGAAGTTCATATCATGGCTGAAGAGTTCTACAACGCGTTTACATCTGATTCGTCTGAAACATCAACTGTCACACCGAAATCAATAACAAAAACGATCAATGATAACATAAAACATGATAATTTCTATGGAACTTATTCAAAACCACCTAAGCTTGAGAAGGTAGAGGATTACACTTGGTGGAAAGAAAGATTCCTGAACTGGGCCAAAGCATACGCTCACGAGAGTTGGTTCTGCTTATAGTTTGGATACAGTCTATCCGAGATGATATATTTTCTTTGTTAAATCATGATGGGTCATCAAAATCGGTTTGGGAAGCTTTACGGGTTAAAGCTGATGGGGGTAAACAAATCAAGAAAAATAAAATTGCTTTATTAAAGAAAGAATTTGATTTGTTTGATAGCTTGAAAGGTGAATCAGTTCGACAAATGATTGAACGTTTTTGTCATTTAAAAATTGAGCTCGAAAGGTTTGAGATTGTGAAAACGAGAGAGGAAATAATTGATAAAATCATAGAAGTGTTACCACGAGTTGATCAGTGGCAAACATTTGTGTTTATCTTGAAAAATGATGTTTTATATGATTCAATTACTCTTGATGTTTTGATAGAAAAGATAGAAAGTCATGAGCTTGAGCTACAAAAGCAAAGTAAGATGAGCAGTTCTTCACATCAACAGAATGTTGGTCTTTATTACAAAGGTAGCACACCTTCAGTGAAAGTTGGTGAATCACCAAAGACCGAATTCAGCGTTGAAAAGACGAAAGAACCACAGACAAGCTCATCAAGCTACAATCCAGGATATCATTCATCTTCTTCAAAAGCAAGTTCTGAAGAATCTGAAGAAGTTCTCTGCAACATCGCTCTTAAACTGAAGAATTCTCCGGCTATGAGCATCAATGCAGCAAAGCAGCAAATGAGTTTTCTTGCATCTGTTCTGGAATCATATGAAGGTCTAGTAGCTGGCAAAATTGGAAATTCTGAATTATCCAAAGAAGACTACGACCAGATTGATCCAGAAGAAATGGAACTTATAGACATTCGCTGGTGTTTGGCAAGTTGCATTCGCAGAGCTCAGAGATACATAGAGATTACTGGGAAACAGACCATTGGTGGACCATCAACTAAGCTAGGATTTGATAAGTCCAAAGTGACCTGCTTTAAATGTAAGCAAAAAGGTCATCTCAAGAGAGAATGCAACAACTCTGCAGTTGATGGAAATGAACATCCTTTCAGAGATGATTATTATCGAAAGGCGATCTACCACCGAAGCAAAGAAGAGCCAGAGCTGATCGAAAATAATCCGAAAGAAAAGTCAAGAGCATGTGCAATTATCCATGATGATGAAGGATATGACTGTAGTTAAATTCTTCCAGAAGAAGATCGTATTGATTGTCGATTCAAAATTAGAACAAAGGAAGATGCAGAAACTCTTCACAAAAAACATGATCATCATGTTTTAGTTGCTGAAATCAGGAGAGAACTCGAGAAGAGATTCTAAAAGAAAAAACTGAAAGAGAAAGATTCATTGTTGGATGCAGAATGGAGAAAATGCAGGAAGAGTATGAAAATGCTGTTAGAAACAAAAGATGGGACAAGAACCGAGAATGTTATGTCAACAGAGAAGGTGAACCTGTTGTTCCCAGGAGAGATATAGTTCATGATGATGTTCTTCTAGTAATTCCTCTGTCTGGCGAATACTATTTGAATGTTGCAAAAGATAAAACATATGAGAAAAGGCTGATTAAAATCATCAGACATGCTATGACATCAAGTCTGAGGAAGAGGGATGAAGAAAGAATGAAGAAGAATGTTGAGAATTTGGTAGATAATCTGAAGAAAGTTGCTGAAGAAGTTAAAGTTGAAACTATGAAAGTTGAAGAAGATGTGAAAGAAGCTGTTACTGAAAAACAGCAGGCTGTTGAGGAAGAAAAGAAGAAAGAAGAAGGAGAAGTGAAGGATGAGAATTTGGAAGTTGATAATGATGTTGGTGTTGGTGAGAAACAACAGAAGAAAGATGCTGATCAGACTGAAACAGCAAACAACACCGAAGTGCTAATCACTGAGGTAAAATCTGATTCTGAAGTCTTAATCGAAATTGTTGAACAGTGCAAGAAATGCATGGAACCATGCAGTGCTTGTACTGAAAAAGATGAAAAATTCAGAACAAGAGATCTTGAATTTGTTAAAATTGACGAAGTTTTCAAAGAAAAATGCAAAGAAATGCTAGAAAATGAAAAGGTTTTAAAAGAAAATGATGAAAAACTTTCAGAAAAATGTAAAAATTTAGAAAAAGAAAATGAAATTTTGAAAGAAAAGATTTTGAAAATGACAGAAGAGTGTTTACAAAAGGAAAATGCATGTCAAGAAATGAAGAAAGAGTATGATTCAATAAAATTGGCTTATCACATTACAAAAGAGTCATATGAAGATGTGAAAAGTCAAATGAAACTTGTTCAATCTAGACTGAAATACTGTTCTGAAACAACTGATACGCTTAAGCGACAATATTCAATAAAGCAACAAGTTGTCAATTCTTACATTGAGGATGTTGCTAAGCTAAAGCGTCAAATAGCTGATTTAGAACAGGATAACTGTTGGGATTGAACCCTATCAGAGGAACAGATAATTAAAGCCAAAACTGGATCAGGACAGTGGATCCAGAATAAGCAGATGTTGTGTTACAAGTCTCTCCCCTTGAAAGTGGTTTCAACATCTGCTGACCTCCTATCTACTGATCGTTACAACTACTGGCCTACAACCGCTGATCAAGCCAAAGACTAAAGACCTGCTGTTCAATCTACTGCTTTGGGTTAAGCACTGCTGGTAGTTATCAAGTACTGCTGAAGTCACAACAGTGGAAGGACCAGCAGTAGTTTAGTTTAATTATGTAATGTATTGTATAGCAGTTGTTAGCTTAAGCAGTGTTTGTATAGATCAGTTGTTAGAAGTTGTTAGGAGGTTAGATGTCACTTTCATGGTGACGTCAGCTTTGATGCCTCAGTGGTTTGTCCGTACCTATAAATAGAACAGTACCATGCACTGTTCTATTAGCTCTTCAAAATCTTCTTCCTGCACGAACAAACACTGTGAGCTCAGGCTGAGGGGGAGTTTGTATTCATACATGCATTGTAATCGTTATTGAAATAAATTCAATCTTTCGGTTCTTTGTTGAAAATGTTTGATTAAAGCAATTCTCCTGTTTGATTGTGTGCAAAGTTTGTTTCCATCTTAAATTCCGCTGCACTACTCATTCATCTTCATCTTATTTCAAACGTAAAACACAATCAAAACCAAACTCAGATCCTAACAATTGGTATCAGAGCATGGACAGTCAAATTTGATTTAACAATCATTTTGACATAAATAGTTCAGCTCACAATCGTTGATACTGATAGTTTGTTCGTTTTGTTGAAAAACAGAGCAAGGTTTAATCACCATCAAAGTTGATTAATCAGTGCCTGTAAAACAACCAGGATGACGTCACAATCACAAGATGATAAGAATAACATTGGCTCTCTTTTCAAACCACCTATGCTTAAACGTAATGAATACAACATCTGGCAGAGAAGGATGGGTCACATCCTTGCTCAACAGAACACTAGATGTTGGAGGTCTGTTGTTTTTGGTCCCCATATTCCTATGGTGCCAAGTGCTGAGGATGCAAAGAAGTTCGTACCTAAACCATCTGAAAACTATACTGAAACTGATTTTCAAAAGTTCAAACTCGATGCCAAAGCATTTAGCATCATAGCATCTGCATTACCCAATGAGATCTATGCTGGACTGTTACATTGTAACAGTGCCAAAGAGCTATGGGATGCACTGAAGGAACAGTTTGGGGGAACAGAAGAAGTTATTGAAAACAATAGGGAAATTCTGAATCAGCAGTATGAAACATTTTGTCACATCAAGGGTGAATCATTGACTCAGCAGTTTGAACGATTCAGTTGTCTCATTAGTGAACTAAGGCTTGTTAAAGTAACATTTCCAAATTCAACTCAAAATAGCAGGTTCCTTAGATCACTACCAGAAAAATGGGATACCATTGCATTTGTTACTAGAAACTCTGCTGAGTTCAAAGATCTGACCCTGACCCAACTTCATGGTAGACTCCTGACCTATGAAAGGGAGTTAAACCAGAAAAAGAAGTTGCAAGAGTCTTGAAAAGTTGCTGATGATTATTCATTTGGCAGCACAACTCTTTTTGGTCAGGAAGAATCTGGTAGCAGTAGTAAGGATCAGGGTTATGATCACTTTATTGATATAACTGCTGGTGGAAATTTCAATAACCCTGATTCTCACTCTGCAAACTATGCTTTTACTGCAAATTGTGAAAACCAGATGTTAGATAACTTGTGTTTTGAACTCAATGATTTGCAACACTTTGATCCCACTGACTTAGAAGAGATGGACATTCTGCATCAATTGGCTTTGCTTAGTGTAAGAACAAGCAAATTCTACAAAAGAACAGGGAGAAAATTCCCAGGGTTACATGGGAATTTAAAAGTGGGGTTGGATAAGTCAAAAATTAAGTGCTATAAGTGCAATAGGCTAGGTCATTTTGCTAGGGAATGCAGGAGTCAAACCACTAGTCCCATAATCACTCATCCCAGCTCAAACCCTAGACCACAACATCAAAGCACTGTGCAATATACCCAATATACCCCTGCTGCCAATGTTAACACTGCTCACTATGCTGCAACCCCTGTGCCTGTGCATTATGTTCAAACCACTGTTCCACAAATTCAGTATGTTCAAACCCCTGTCCCTCAGGCACAAGTGCAACCTGTTGCACCTCAGCCAGCTGCTCCAATAGTAACACAACCAGATCAGCAAAGCTTTTTCACTCAAGGCTTTGTTGACTGGAGCAGTATGCCTGATGAGCTTAGTGATGAAAATTTTACACTCAATGCTTTTAATGATCCTACTAATGATGAATTTTGTTTGATGGCATTAGAGTCTATACCAGAAGGGGTAGAAACTGAAGGTGAACAGCTAAGTGCTGAAACAGTGGATGAAGTGACTGAAGCAGTGGTTACTGCAGTTGCTGGTGAACTACTGCTGGGAGAAAATTCAGAAACCCTGATTGAACCACTGATTGATCCTTGGTCCAAAGAAGACAAGGAAGAAAAAGAAGAGGAGAAAGAAGGTGAGAAAGAAGAAAGAGCTGATGAAGAAAATCATCAATGTGATTGTGCTATGATGGTAGCTGCCAAGGTATCACCTCAGGTTCTTAAAAATCTGTGTTCAGACAAATGCATTATTGCATTTTCTAGCATCAAAGAGGTGAATGAAAACCTTCGGAACAGGATCTTAACTGATGAAGTCAAATTTGAGAAGTCATTAAAAGAACTTAAAATCAAGTTGGCTGAAAAAGACAAAGAAATTTGCTGTCTAAAAGAAGAGCAAAGCATTACCAAAACCCAACTCCAAACAATGATAGAAAAATATCATGTTTGTAAAAAGGAGTTAGAATCCACCCAAATCACATGTGAAAAGTGGGTGGAATCCTGCAAAGGGTATGAAGTAATGCTTGAAAAACAGATTAAAAGTAATGTGAAATTTGGTGTTGGTTATAGAAAACATGATGATGAAAACACTGCTTTTGAAAAATCTGTTCAAACCAATGATGTAACCACTGAATTCATTCCCACAAACAAGAATGGCCAAGAAGTGAAAATCACTGATAAACTTGGTAACAAAATCACACTTGAAAGACCAGTGGGATCCTCTATTTTTGAGGAAATTGAGAAATACCAATTTAAACCCTCATGGTCTACGAGTGTGACATTCTTGAAAATTTTAAACCCATGGATTTCACAACCACTGATGGTGTTAAAGCCCCAAAAGCAAAAGTCATCCCTCTCAAGGACATCCCAACAGAGGTTAAAAACTCTGTTGCAAAGGAGTCTGAAAAGCGAAAGAAGAGAGAAAAGATCAAAAACCTCTTTTATGAATTTTGTGAAAAAGGAATCATCTAACAAAAGACTGTTTCCATTTAAAAGCATATGATTTAAACAAAACAAGTATCATTGTACCTGATGAAAGCAGCATCATCTGTGGTAAACCAAACCACAAAACTCAAGAATGTGTGTATCTTAAAAACTTTGATGTAAAAAAGAATGAGCACACTGCTAAAACATCCTTGAGTCCATCAACATCATCTGTCAAATTCACCAAAAAATCAACCACTGTTTGTGCCAGTCCAAACAACTGTTACAAAACAGCTGAATCAAACATCTGTCCAAAGAGATGTTCAAGTGACTGATGCACCCCCTGCCAACCAATTCAGTAGAGGCAAGGGACAATCATCTTACCAAAGGATTCCACACGTTTATGAGACCTACAAAAGGACCTCTAAACCAAGAGTGAACAGACATCCTTTTGGTTATCAGCAGGTGATTGGTCAAAACCCACAACAGTGGTTAGAGAGAAACAGTCCTAAAACTGTCCAATCCCCTGACCTAACCACTGCCCATGCACCTGAATTCATCCCAGACACTGTTGAGACCCCATCCAAAGCCTTATTGGCTTTGGAGACCCTAATGAACTAATCCTTTTACTTCATGTGCAGGGAGCTTCTGCATGCTTAGATAGTCTTTGGTATGTAGATAGTGGAGGCTCCAGGCACATGACAGGATGTAAAGCCCTTCTCAAAGATTTCAAAATCCATGGAGGGGGTGATATATCCTTTGGTAATAATAGTAAAGGGAAAGTTCTGGGGTCTGGTACAGTACAAACTGGAAATGTAAAATTTGAAAATGTCAATCTGATAGACAATCTAAAATTCAACATCCTGAGTGTTTCACAAATGAGTGACAAGGGGTATGGGTCATTCTTCACAAAGGAGTGTTGTAGGATTGTTGGACCAGAAATGGTTGAAAAGATTGAAGCAATAATAAAAACTGGAAAAACAAAACTTGTTGCTCAAAGAAGTGGCAATGTTTATGTTGTTGATATGTCAAAAGAGTGTCCCAGAACTGATGCCTGTCTGTTCTCAGCTGCCTCTAACAAAGAGACAGAACTTTGGCACAGAAGATTGGGGCACACAAATCTCAAGACAATCACTAAAATTTCAAAAAATGGCCTAGTAAGAGGCTTACCACAAAAATTGTTTTCATGTCCTGAGCATTGTGTTTCCTGTTTAAAAGGAAAACAGCATAAAAGCTCCTTTAAGTCCATTGAAGAGTCCAAAACAACCCAGTGTTTGCAAATGCTGCACATGGATTTGTTTGGCCCAGTTCAAGTCATGAGTCTCAAAAAGAAGAAATATTGTTTGGTTATTATTGATGACTTTTCTAGGTTTACATGGACTTTCTTTTTACACTCAAAAGATGAGACTGCAGGCATTTTGCAAGACTTTGTGACACAGGTTTAAAAGCAATTTGATCTTCCAGTAAAAGTCTTCAAGAGTGACAATGGCACAGAATTCAAAAATAAGGAGTTGGATGCCTTCTGTGTGAAGAAAGGGATTGTAAGGCAGTACAGCATCCCTAGAACACCAGAGCAAAATGGGGTAGTTGAAAGAAAGAAGAGGACATTGATTAAAGCAGCTAGGACCATGCTTGCTGACTCAGGTTTGCCTTTAACTTTCTGGGCAGAGGTAGTAAACACTGCTTGCTATGTCCAAAACAGAGTTTTAATAAACCCCAGGCACAAACAGACTGCTTATGAAATTCTGTATAAAATCAAACCACTGATCTCATACTTTCAAGTATTTGGCTGCCCATGCTTTATTTTGAATTTAAAAGATTCCATATCAAAATTTGCTGCCAAAGTAGACACTGGTTATCTTTTGGGATACTCTACCACTGCTAAGGCCTACAAAGTGTTTAATACACGAACTAAAACAGTGGAAGAGACTTTGAATGTGAAGTTCAATGAACTTTCATCAATGAAAATCCCAGCAAATCCTGCTGATTTATTTGATCTTGATAAATTCACATTTGAAAGTGTTGCTGTCAAGACTAACAGTGCAGGTCCATCAGAGGATTCATCACCAGACTATGGGTATGAGATCATCATTCCTCAACAAAAGTCTGTTTCAATGGGAAAAGCAGCAGTTGTACAAAACAACTGTCAAAGCTCAACCACTGCTACCTCAACAGTTGTTGACCAAAGTAGCCCATCAACCTCTGCTTCCACATCATCAAACACTGCTGACAAAAGTCCCCAAACAGTGGATAAAAGTCAGCATGTGTCCACACCATTACCTCCTATTCCACCACCTTTTGAAGCCACTGCTGGATCATCAAAGTCACCAGCAGTGGTTAGCTCAGATGATACACATCTGCAGCCTTCACCAACAAATGCCATCATACCATACCAAGGAGATTTAATCTTCTTGAGATCTCATCCACCTGACCAAATCATTGGCAACATCAATGAAGGGGTGCTCACAAGAAGCCAAACCCAAAACATTTGTCTTTTTGTTGGTTTTCTATCACTCCATCAGCCAGTCAAGTACCAAGAGGCACTGAAAGACAACAGCTGGGTAGAAGCCATGCAAGAAGAGCTCCAACAGTTTAAAAGACAACAAGTATGGGAGCTTGTACCACTGCCAAAAGATGTAAGCCCCATCGGCACAAAGTGGGTCTTCAAAAATAAAACTGATGAAAGGGGCATTGTTGTTAAGAATAAAGCCAGGCTTGTGGTTCAAGGTTACAGACAGGAAGAGGGGATATACTATGATGAAACTTTTGCCCCTGTAGCAAGATTGGAAGCTATAAGACTGTTCCTGGCCTTTGCTGTCAACCACAACATGAAGGTGTTCCAAATGGATATCAAAAGTGCTTTCCTTTATGGTACAATTCAAGAAGAGGTGTATGTTTGTCAACCTCCAGGTTTTGAGGATCCATTTTATCCAGATCATGTCTACAGGCTAAACAAAGCCTTGTATGGCCTGAAACAAGCACCTAGGGCCTGGTATGAACCTCTTTCCACATTTCTACTCTCAAATGGTTTTAAAAGAGGTACCATTGATAAAACACTGTTTCTAAAATGGAGAGGAAAGGATTTAATGATTGTCCAAATTTATGTGGATGACATTATTTTTGGAAGCACATGTAATAAAATGTGTGAAGAGTTTAGGCAACTCATGACAGCTGAGTTTGAAATGAGTGCAATGGGTGAGCTGCAATGCTTTCTTGGTCTCCAAGTTCAGCAAATGCAAAATGGAACTTTCATTCATCAAAGCAAATATGCTAAAGAACTTTTAAATAAATTTGATATGAATGATTGTAAACCATGCAGCACACCCATGGCAACAAATAAGCTAGTCATGTCTGATGAAAAGGATGAGCTGATTGACCAAACACTTTATAGAAGCATGATTGGGTCTTTACTATACCTAACTGCATTTAGACTAGACATCATGTTTGCAACATGTGTCTGTGCAAGAAGTCAATCAGCTCCCAGAAAATCTAATCTCATTGCTGTAAAAAGGATCTTCAGATACATAAAAGGTGCTCCCACACTTGGTATCTGGTATCCAGCTAATGGGAATATCCAGCTTTCAGGCTTTTCAGATAGTGACTTTGCCGGATGTAACACCACAATGAAGTCCACTTCAGGAGGGTGCCAGTTTCTAGGCAACTGCTTAGTTTCATGGCAAAGCAAAAAGCAAGCAGTTGTTTCAACATCCACTGCTGAAGCTGAATACATTGCTGCTGCAAGCTATATAGCCCAACTCATGTGGCTTCAAAATCAGTTGTTGGATTTTGGTATCACTGCCTTAAAGACACCACTCATGTTGGATAGCCAGGCAGCAGAAAATATCATAAAAAATCCAGTTTCCCATTCAACCACCAAGCACATCGACATCAGACATCACTTTGTGAGGGATTGCTATGAAAAAGGTTTGATTTCTCTGTATCATGTTCCAACTAAAGACCAGCTGGCAGATGTGCTCACAAAAGCTTTAGATACATCTACCTTTGAAAGCTTGGTCTCTAGGATTGGCATGCTAAACATGGAATAATAAGCAAAATCTTGTTTTTCTATGAATAAAAGCATTAAAATGTTTTCAGAAAATCAAAAATCCATCCTTAAAAATAGCTAAAAATGAATTTTTCATTAAATCCTTTAAAGTTTGCCATAACCACTGATTGGTGCAAACATCTGTTTGTTATTTGCTATCCACTGCTGAAAGTCAACCTCTGTTCACTCATTTCTCTTGGTAAAACACGGTTGACAAACTTCAGTGCTGTAAAACCACTGACACAAGCTATCCACTGATAGTAAAAGTCACCCACTGTTTTCATTTCCTTTGTGAACCACTGGTATTGCATCATCAGTGGTTTCTCAAACAACTGTCCTCCATTATTTCATCCTTTCATCAGAGGTTGACACGTGGTCAGTATTTATCCGTCAGATCTTTGTAACCGCTGCCACGTCAGCATTCACTTTTTCATCATATAAAACCCTGCCCTTAACCCCCAAATAGGGTTTTCACAGTCGAATCGAATTCAAAATTCTTTTCTCAAAACAGTTTTCCACAAAAATTCTCCCACAATCTTCATCATCCTAATTTCATTTCTCTCATTCTCTGTTTCAATCATGGTGAAAAAGGCAAGCAAATCCAAAACAAAGGAGCCTACCGAGATTGAAATTCCATACAAATGGTCTCACAATTACTTGGGTATTCTTGAAAAACCCAGTGACACAAAGACCTTCGATTCCATCATAGACACATTATCCTCCACAAAGTACAAAACTTTGCTCACTTATAGTGCAACCGTCTACCTTGATACTCAACGAGAATTTTGGAAAAACGCAACTCTTGAGAAGATGGACAAAAAGGTTGTTGCCATCAATTCCACAATAAAAGGTGTAAAAATCTCAATCACACCTCAAGCCATATCTGAAGTATTTGAGCTCAATGATCTGGAAGGTAAAAATTCTTTTCCAAAAACAGAGTACTAAGGAGATTTCATTAAAAGAGGGTATGGAGAAGAAATGAAAATAGATACTTTACAAAAGGGCAGTTTTCCATCTGCTATAAGGTTTTTATTTCATACCCTCCTGATGTGTGTTTCTAACAAAACCACTGCTTTCAATGAAATCCCGTTGAAGATACAATAACTGGGTTATGCTATACTTAAAGGTGAAAATTTTAATTATTCCCAGGTAATCTTCGATAATTTGGTCAAAAATGTTGAGAAAAAGGCTTTTCTATTATTTCCAAGATTTTTGAGTTACTATTTTAATAAAAAAATTTCAGAAAATAATGCCCATGTACTTGTACAGGGTCCTCCTTTTAAAATAAACAGTTCAACACCTGAAACATTCACAAGAATGTTAAAATCTACAAAAACACAAGCAGAGGTGCCTGAGCAGAATTTAGCAGCTACCACTGCTCCAGGTGATCAAGGCAGCATAACCACTGTTTTGAAACCCACACCTGCCCTTACCAAAAAGACCAAAAAGAAATCATCTAGAAAGCTCCCCAAACCCATCAAAAAGGCAACTCTGGAAGATGAGATCCCAGAGAAACTGCCAGTGACAACACAAAAGTCACCAATAACCACTGCTGCTACTTCCTCACAACAGTTGGTAGAAAGATCTCCACCTTTGCCTAAAACTCCTCCTGCATCCTCACAAAAGGATCAGGTTGTAAGCACAGGGACCCCACATTATGAAGCTCTGGGTCCAATTGGATCCATCTTCCTCAGTCCTGATCCCAAGGACATGTCTCTTTCTACACCAATACCTTCACCCCTCATATTACCACAATCCATGCTACCTTTGTTGCATGCAGTTGATATAGCTCAGACACAAACCAGTTCCTCTCAACCACCTATCAATGAGAGTATACTCCCACAAGTGACTGGGTCTGTTTCCTATACCTCTGCTATCCCAGCAACAATTGAGGAGGTTACACTGCAAGAGTTACAAGTAACTCCTGTCAGTAGTTCAAGTGGAGCAGCAACTACTAGTGTTGGACCCACTGGTCTACATTGGGTCAGTTGTTCTATCAATAAGACTCCCTTGAAGGCAATTTCTTCAGCGACAACTAGGGCAACCACTGGTGTGTTTTCTTTAACCACTGGTGAGCTGTTCAAAGTGTCCACAAATGAGGAAAGAAGTCCCCAGTACCAAGAACAAGGGGCATCAATGAATGACTTTTGGGATACATTCCCTAAGTCTACCATTGATACAACCACTGCTGGTGGGAAATCAGATGATCCCATTCATTTGGGTGATGGTTTAAAATATAAGAAATTGACGGAGAGAGTGGACAAAATTGAATCATCTGTTGCAGACATCAAAACAATGCTGCAGCAGGTGTTAAATTTGCCAAAGTCTACATCCACTGCTGCACCACCTCCAACAACTGCTTCATTATCCAATGAGTTGTGGAGTCTATTTCAACCTATGCTCCATCATCAAAGAGAACTAGCTGATCAGCAACATGAGTTACAGGTTCAAAAGATCAGAAATCTCACGGAAGCAAGGTTTAAAGATACTCAAGCTGACATCAAGGCACTAAAGGCCCATTTATTTAACACCACTGGCACTGCTCCTCCCTCAGTTATTTTTGTGGATAAACCACCACCAGATAATGCCAAAAAGGGGGAGAAAATAAAGCAGTGGAAGAAAAAGGGATATGACGGTGGTGTGTTCATTGATGATGAGGATACTGCAGGCATGCTAGCAAACATTCCCTTACCAGATGGTAGCAAAAAGATTGATGTTACCACTAATGCACTAGCTGAAGCAAAAGCAAGTGTAAAAAGGGGTAGAGAGGCTAAGGGTAAATCCAGGTGGGAAAAGGCGAAGAAAGTTTTGATGAATAAGGAAGTTCAGGGTACTTCAAAGCTACAAAATAGTCCAAATATTCCTAAGCCACAAAGAAGGCCTACTAGACAAGTAAGGCAACCCAAATCCACACCTTCCGAAGCCACCAAACACACTCCTAAATCACCACCCAAAAGCTCCAAACATCAATCTTCCACCCAAATAGCTGTTGTAACACCTGCTGTGTCAACATCTGTTGGTGCTTCAGTGGCTTCAGCAGTTGTTAAACCAACAACCACCATCTCAACACACACCACAACCACTGTCCTACCACCACCACCAAAAATAACCTCACCACCATCACCTCCTGCCAAAAAGCAGAAGACACCAGATGTTACAACATCTGTTGTAATGACAAGAGTGGTTGAAAAACCAGTTGTTTCAACAACTGTTAGTCAGCCACCATCCACCACTCAAAATACCACCACTGATCCACCCAAGACATCATTAGCCTCTCCTTTAATAAAAAGGAGAAGGATTTTCATACCTGATGATGATTCTCCATCACCACCACCAACATCTTCACAATCACTTGCACTTATTCCAAACCCCGTTCCTCTCTCATCAGCTCCAGTACAACAACCAATCCATGTCATTACTCCTGCAGGTGTCAAATTTCCTCTAGAACTTGAAGCAGTTAGAGAAGAGATCAAATCCTTCTACTATGAGGATGACCCTGCTAAAAGGAAGTGCCATCAGTTGAAGGATATCCAAGGCCTAACTACATTGAAGAATATTTGAAAGTTAAGGCTAAACAGGCAGAGGATATTTCCAAAAGAAACTCTCAAGGAAAAACTGACAAAGAAATTCAAAGGCATTATCAGTTTCTATTTACTCAAGTCAGATCCTTAGAGCAATTTGCAAAAAATGTTTGTCAACAAATCTCAGAAAGAGCAGATGAAACTTTAAGAAAAGACTACATTGAAAGCATCATGGCAACCAAGAAGTACAAGGGAGAAAAGCATATGTACAAGGAGTGGACCATTCCTGAGCTTGAACAAGAAGCAGCCAGGATTCAAGAAATGATAAAGGATAAGGTCAAACATACTCCTCCAAATTGGTCAAAGTACAAAAAGAATGTGCCTGATAACGCATTAGAGCTGAAGAGAATGAAAGAGGAATTAGTTGCTGCTGACTATGGGTCCAAAAATCAAGTGGCAAGATGGAAAGAAGACATAGTCAGGTCCACCTACAAAAGGTTGGAGGACTTAAGGAAGAAAGATCCTAAAGTTTCACAAAAACCTGACTACCCTGAAGCAGTGGTTTCAACAAGACCACCAAAACTGCAAATCAGGAGAGCTACTGCTCCAGCTGGTGCAGCCATCTTTAAAAGAAGGCAACAAAAACAGTTGGGTACTGAAACAGTGGCTGAATTAATGGCAGGAGATGAGCTTGTAAAGGAAGGTATTAAAGAGATGATAGCTGAAACTCTTGGCCTGAATCAACCTGCAAGCACTGCTCAGACAGTCATCACAAGGCCTGCATCACCAAACACCTCATCCAATAAAAATCTCACAAGAAACCCACCAGGCTCAAAAGTACTAAAGTGGAAAACTGACAAACAGACCCATGTACTGACTGTGTTCAAGTCTAGTGGAGAAGTGAAGAAAATAACAAGGGAACAAGCACCTGGCCTAAGTCTTGAAGATATGCAGGATCTCCTTGATCTTCCACTTAGTAGGGATGAAGATGACACAGATGCCCTAGACTTTGAGTTGCAACTTAAAGGTCATATAAGGGAACTGTTGATGAGGCAATAAAGTTCCACAATAATGAAGGGTTTTGGCATTATCTGTTCCAGGGGGAGATTGTTGGGATTGAACCCTATCAGAGGAACAGATAATTAAAGCCAAAACTGGATCAGGACAGTGGATCTAGAATAAGCAGATGTTGTGTTACAAGTCTCTCCCCTTGAAAGTGGTTTCAACATCTGCTGACCTCCTATCTACTGATCGTTACAACTACTGGCCTACAACCGCTGATCAAGTCAAAGACTAAAGACCTGTTGTTCAATCTACTGCTTTGGGTTAAGCACTGCCGGTAGTTATCAAGTACTGCTGAAGTCACAACAGTGGAAATACCAGCAGTAGTTTAGTTTAATTATGTAATGTATTGTATAACAGTTGTTAGCTTAAGCAGTGTTTGTATAGATCAGTTGTTAGAAGTTGTTAGGAGGTTAGATGTCACTTTCATGGTGACGTCAGCTTTGATGCCTCAGTGGTTTTTTCGTGCCTATAAATAGAACAGTACCATGCACTGTTCTATTAGCTCTTCAAAATCTTCTTCCTGCACGAACAAACACTGTGAGCTCAGGCTGAGGGGGAGTTTGTATTCATACATGCATTGTAATCGTTATTGAAATAAATTCAATCTTTCGGTTCTTTGTTGAAAATGTTTGATTAAAGCAATTCTCCTGTTTGATTGTGTGCAAAGTTTGTTTCCATCTTAAATTCCGCTGCACTACTCATTCATCTTCATCTTATTTCAAACGTAAAACACAATCAAAACCAAACTCAGATCCTAACAATAACAATAAGTTACATAGTTATCATGCATCATCATATGTGCTTGAAAGAATTTTCAACATAAAACCGGGTGATGATGATTTTGAGAAAAAGAAGAAAGGTATTGGCTCAGAGTTTCATCAAGTTCTTCCACCGGAAAAGTTTGCATTTTATGATGATGAAAAGGTCGAAAAAGCTTTCAACATGGTAGATCAATTGCCAGATAACATTGACGTAACCTATTCCAAATCTGATGATTCAAGTGATTCAGAGGTGGTAGGTAAGGTCGTTGAAAGTGTCTTGAAAGAAGACGAGTCGTTTGAAAAAGGTAAATCTGAATCACAGGATGGAAATGAAGGTAGTTTTCATGAAGAATATCTGAAAAACTCAAAATCTGAGAAAAATTTGAATGATGATTCAAAAGGATTGGTTTATACCATGATTGGATCAGACAAATTATTCTTAGATATTGTATTCCCAATTCAGAATGTGATTTTAGAAAAGGTTGATAAAGTTTTCAAGATGGTTGAGATTGAAAAGTCTAAAATTCCAAAGTTTGCTGGAAAGTGTCACAAAACTTTTTATAATAAACCTGGTTACAAGAAGAAAAACATGAAGGCTGGGTTGGGTTATAAAAAGAAACAAAATTGGAAAAGAAATGAAACGCCAAATTATCAGACGAAAATGAATTTTGTTCACGGAACAAGTTCCAAAGAAGAGAAAGAATTCAAATTTAGACGACAGTCTAATGAAGAGTTCTATGCTCAGAAAAAGAAACAACAACAGGTGAAAGATGTTTCAAAGAGAACATGTTTCAAATGTGATCAAACAGGACATCTTGCTCGTAAGTGTCCAAATCTGAAACCTGTTGGTGTTGAGATGAAAAAGAAGTCTGATGTTGTGAATCAGAAGTCAACCAAGTTTGATTCAAAACAAACTTGGAAGCCGAAAATGTCAAAAGCTGACTCACAACAAACCTAGAAATCAGAGACACCCAGACTTAGAACAACACAAAGTTGGAAAACAACAGTTGATATAACAAAACAAAACCAGTTTTGGAAACCAAAAATTGTTGTTCAGAATCAAAATGTTCAAAAAGAGTCACATTTTTACAAAAGAGGCACTCCTAAAGGTCAAACATGGTATGTTAAGAAACAAGTGAGTTCGGTAGATGATGCTAAAATTGAAAAAGTCTTTGTACAAAATGACAAAGATTTTCCGAAGTTAAATGATGCATATTGTGTTGAAATGCCTAAGGTCCAACAGACCTGGGCTAAATTGTTCGAGTAATTGAGTAATTTGAATGTTCAGGTGCTTCCGAAGAAAAACGAATGTCAACAAGAGGAGTGTTGGAGCAGCCTGGCACAAGATGAGAAGGCTGCTGGTCCCTGCGATGGTTAAACAGGGAGTTTGTTTGATTTCTGTACATAAATAAGCAATATTTCAAAAATCCTAAAAATTGAAGATTTAAAAACCAAAAATATTTTTTATTTTGCCAAAAATTCAAAATTTAAAAAAAATGTTGATTGAATACGCCGAAACCCTCACGGCTGAACAAACATGATTAATTTAACAAGATTGAAAAACGGTTTTCAAACTGTAAAATATCAATGTGTTGTAAATCATGGGGGTACATTATATTTTTCTGCAAAACAGTGCATGAAAAGCAGAAAATGGATGGCGAGACAAAGCTATCAGTGTCGCTTTGTCAAATTTTCTTTAAATGGTATTGAATTTTAGGGGGAGTAAGAAAATTTTTTGAAAATCCAAAAACATTAGAAAATTTGAAAAAGCCAAAAAACATGATAAAATTCAAAAATGAGTTTTTGTGTAAAAAGAGGAAATGATAGTACATCAGTAGACAATCACAGTACGCTAAAGAAATGGAAAGTTAAAATGTGATAAATGGTCTCACTGATGATATGCCAGTAGGTTTTTACACGCTTAGTAGATTGATTTCGAGATATAAACCTAAATATCAATTACTTACTTATTTCGTGGGGAACATCTCTCGGATATATGGGTAACCACCGAAATCTTGTTTGAAAGACCCCTCTTTCTGAGATACTAGGTCTTTATGCTTAGTGATATCTGGGGTATTATCCCGGGACTTCTGATTTTGCGGAAGCAATGGCCTAGTCCCCGTATAATACTTTTCACTTGCTTGAAATATAGCACCACCCTCAGCATAAAAAATGATGAAACATTGAAAAATGCTAATCATGTGCTGTTGAAGAAAATATTCTCTAAAGGGAACACACCTAAAGTCGAAGCCATCATCTCTCTGATTTTGCGGAAGCAATAGCCTGAGCTCTCATGATTCTTCCATACATATGTTGTACCAGACTACGATCCCGACAGCCGAGTCTAAGGGGGAGTCTGAAGAAGAGCTCAACGCAAGAGGAAGCGTGCTTTCAAGGTGCCAGGAAACTATCCTGAAGGAGCTTGTATCTAGAAAGCCAGGTGTCGATCCCAAAAGCATGGAAGCTTGACGAAAGGGGGAGCCTGAAGAGTCTACTGAAATAGGGAGCTGAAGCTGAAGTCAGATCCACGGGGATTCTGTTCGAGCAAGAGGGAGTCTATGTTGCTGAAGACGTGTTAAAGCTTTAAGAAGACTCAGAGAGAGAAAAAAAAGTCAAGATGCTACGAGTTTGACTCAATGGTTGAGATTGACTGCGACAATATCCAAGGGGGAGTCTGTTAGTGCATTTATGTCTATCGGCTCCGTCATCTCAAATTGTAGCGGAAACAGTTTTACACTAGCCTTATATTGTAATATTAGATAGAAAAGGGCAAGGTGGCATATTTGTAAATAAGGAAAGATTCCTTATTGCCATGGCCTATAAATAGGAGTCTAAAGTGTTAGATTTAGAACTTTTGTAACTTTTGTGACTTTTGCCATTTTTGGAGACTTGAAGATCTAGATCTAGAGAGAGAAGCTAGAGAGAGAGAAAGTGTTCCACGTGATTCAGGTGCTTTGTACGATTTCAGATCTGTCAATAGAATCACTGATTATATTACGTTCTTGTGTGTTCGGTCATGTTCGTGTACGGATTCCGCACGTCACACGTTCGGTTCGCAATCGTTTCGGAGTCAAAACCGGTCCTAACAGAATATTCATATGAAAGTAATATATAATAAACTCGTATTATATATATTGCGTCTTGTATATATTTGCCAAAACATATGTATATGTCGTTTCGACATTTGAAATAAATACAAAGAGTTATATTTATTCAATAGAGTTTTCATGTTGATGTCGTTTAGAATAAATATAATAGCTATATTTATTTCTATAAAAGAATCATCGGGTTATCGGTGTTTGAAAATAAATATAAAGTTATTATATTTATTTTATAAAAAAGGTCGTGTCATTTACGTTTTTGTAAGTTTTAAAATGTCGTTGAAAGAAACTTTATATTTGTATCTTGTTTTATAAAAGTCGTTTTATATCAATAATTGCTGTTTTACAATAAAGTACGTTTTGTTTTATAATAAAACTCGTTTTATTTTACGGATTTTCTAGAAAAACGGGCAGAGTTTCCTCTGTTTTTGGACGGCCTCGACAACACAAGTTGTCGTTATTTTATCAAAATTCAACAATATAATCAATATTAATATGTATAACTTTCGTAAAAACGACAAAATGTAAATTAAACACTAATCTGAATCGGTTCGAGCTCGTTCACGAAATAAAATAAGGAATACTTAACGAAATTAATGTTCGCGTCCTAAATTCTTTACCGAGTCTTCGCGTCGAAACGTTGACTGAGTCAACTGAGTTGACTCGCTTAGACTGTGTTGACTGAGTTGACTCGGGTTGACTGAGTCAATCCGAACTGCACCGAACCTCAAATCTAATTGACTTTACCCATTTGACCGTGGCTGAACGACATCCGAAACTGTCCCGAGACTCGAACCTGCTGACTCGAAACTGAGTCTGACCCTGTTTGACTTCTGTTGACCGAACCGAGAACCCGATGCGCGACCCGAACCTGAAACTGAGCCAAGACTTCCATGAAACCCAAACCAAAACATGTTTTCTTACAACTCAAACCGAAGCATACCTGAACCACAGTGAATCTGGAGGTGACCCGAAACAAAACTCGGTTCCCGAGCTGAGACGGAAACGAATAAAACCCATCTGATGTTGAGCAAGCCTGACCCGACAAAATCACCGCCATTGCCGTTTCCGTCGAACCACCCACCGTCGTGTATGGCGGGGCTGCCGCCGTCATCAACCTCCGCCGTCTCTCTCCCTCTCCTTGGTCTCTCTCTCTCTCTCTCTCTCTCTCTCTATCTCATCTCTCTTCTGTTCGTAGCCGCCGGACCACCACCGGACAGTGGTGGTCGTGCTCCGATTTTGAATCGAAGAAGAAAAGGGGAGGGGGTTGTTGTGTCGTCGCTCAGAGCCACCACCGACGCTGCTCACGGCGGCGCGTCTGCTGCCGAGATCGGAACCGAGAGAGGATGGGGGGTATGCGGCTGTGGTTGGGTTTGGTTGTGGGTCTTGTGTGTTGAATATATTTGACATTCTCATTTGATGTAGGCTTGGTGGTATATTAACAGTAGGATTCGAGAGAGGGAAGAAGAAATAGTGTAGTGTTTGTGTAATTGTTGTGTCTGCTCAAAAACTCAAGGGGTAGACCCCTTTTATAGATGTTGATGAAATCTTGTGTAAATCTTGTAGAGATTTTATATAGATTTGATAAGATTTTGTATAGATTTTGTAAAGATTTTATATAGATCTTATAAGATTTTGTAGATCTTAATAAGATTTTGTAAAGATTTGGCAAGGATTTTCAAATCTTGTAGAGATCTTTAGAGATCTTATAAGATCTGATATATTATGTGCAGGTTTAGGCTTGTGGGTTTTGGGCTTGGGCCCAGGGCCCACAAGCCCATCTTATGTGTAAGTGGCCCGAGACACGTTTTTAAAACCGAAATCACCGTAGTCTAGTAAAATAATATTTCAGAGTTAACAACGTGTAAAAATAATGTCGGTATCTGTCGTAGTCGTGTTCGTGCGTTGATAACGGTAATAATCGCGAAAAATTACATTGTCGCTGTCTTTAATCCGTATTTGTCGGCGTTATCAGTATTTCGTACGGCGTTATCAGACCGTCATACGCGTATGGTAGAACCGAATAGGCGTTCCTAAGCTTACTGAGGGACTATTTCAGTTAATTTGCATCGTAAACACTATTTATTGTCGCGTTAATCGCTTGTTAATCACGTAATTAAGAGCCGTAAATCACCGGTTGTCACATTCTCCCCCTGTTAATAAAATTTCGTCCTCGAAATTTAGACTATGTTAACTCCTTAGAGTTACGTTATGCGTAAGTAAATACGAACAATGTCAAAGGAAACGAGACATACTGATACAGTCACTAGTGTGACCAAGTTAACAGGGGTCCAATAAAAGAGGAATTTCAACCAATAGAATTCCAAGTGGACGTTTACAATATGCAAATGAATTCTAGAAACGATAACATCCATTAAATGGAACTTAGAATCAACAAGTTCAATGAAATAGCTTTGCATGAAACGCTCGATCATGATCAGCACAAGCTGCAAGTTATACCGACGCCACAAGGTGTCGCAATGAATGAAATTATTTAATAATAGGGGTGATCGAACAAGTATCACCTGTGTTTTGCATGAGACGCTCAATCATGATTAGCTCAAGCAACAAGTTTATACCGATACCACAAGGTGTCGTAGTGATTTAAATAATCCAATAATAGCAGTGATCAAACAACTTCACCGTGTTTGAAATCAAATGAAAGCGCAATAAAGTGAATCTGAAAGTTTGTTTCAAATGACATCATAGGATTTTCAATTGAAAATGGAACATCAAAGAAATAGTGTTTTCGATCGAAGACGAAGAAGCAATAAATATCGCAAAATATTCGATCGATGTTGAAAGAAACTTTAGTAGGTACACCGGAATATAGAATGAATTTGTGTACCATTGCCTTAATACACGATTGTGTTAAGACTGCTGTAATATTATAAATCAAAGCGGATTTAAAGCAAATCAATAAATAAATAATTTAAATCCGTGCATGAGATGTGTAAACGAGATTAGCGCAAGCTTCAATTAGTGAAAACACCATCACAAGGTGTCGAAATCAACAAACAACTTAATGGAGTCGTAGACCAAACAAGTCCACTACGACTCTGAACAAATGAAACGCTTATTTGAAACGAAACCACATGCGTAACAAACGATGCATGCGTAACATATGAATTCCTCAAGAAATGAAGCAATTGAATATTCGCTATACTGAAAGAAATGATCGTGATACAATGACCATCAAGAGGAGTAGGGATACGAAAATCTACTCAGTACATGTGAAAGTCGAAATTTTAATAAAAGAAATTTGAGGACTTTACCTGGGGTTTCATGTGATGACCGGTTGTTAGGTGACATTACCATGGAATGTCGAACATAGCGTATTCGTCGTTATTGAGATAGGGGGAACACGGAGACATGTGTCTTCTCCTTGGCGTGATTCGTGTCGTTGCAGGATCGCGTGACAAGCTGTCGCATCCTGATCGGTAATTCTCCTGCTGACAGGTTTAGCATCGTCGCTTAAGTTTTTAATCGTGTCTTCTCAAAAACCTTGTATCGAAAGTCGTATGTGATGTACTTCAACCTCCGTTGATGCATCGATTGAGACTCGTAAACTCTTGCACGCCTGTGCTTCGTTTTGCGTAGGTTACCTGCTAGATTAACTAAAACCGCAGAGACAGCATAATATTGGCGTCTGCCCGAGTTAATAAACGGGGTTCCTACGTGATGACCTTTAATGAACTTCAACATGAGTTTCCGAAGGTCTTAAATGCATGTTTCCTAAACTCTCAGAGTTTTGTGTACTGTATGTAATTGTTTTTGTGTACCATGTATAAAACACCACAATAGCGTATGTTTGAAAACAAAATTTTGACTGTTTGTTTTTCGGCAACGGTTGGAGACCATATTCGAGTACTATGCGTTCTGTATGTATTCAGGTTTTAATATTATAAGTTCCCAGGGGAAAGGTGAGGTTAGAGCCTAGGTATCTCTACAGAAACCTAATTCGCTGTAACCTATAGCTCTGATACCAATCTGTCACACCCCGAAATTATCAGGGCTGGCGTGACTAGAGTGGTATCTTCATTGCACAGCGGAAGCAAATAAAGCTAAGACTTCTAGAAAATGAACGCCCACTAAGTACTTGACTCTTCATGGTTCTCCTATTCCAACCGTGCCTTAACTTTGAAATGCAACCTGAGAAAGAAACATGCGAAAAAGTCAACATAAAGTTGAGCGAGTTCATAGTTTGTTTGTAAAAGATTTGAAATAAATCTTTTTGAATAACCGGTTTTTGAAATAATGTTGATAAAACGAGTTTAAAATCATTTTCTTGTCATGTTATATGGAAACTCTGTATTTGTAACGCATTATATTCGCAAAAACCTTAATTTTGTAAACTCTTGTGTTTGTATAACTTGTATAATCGTCAATGCCCACCCCGACATTGACAACATGCATGCATAATCCTATGCTTTGAATTTGTATAAAACATGGTATGTAATTTGTAAAGACGTATTGAAACTGAGTTCTGTATATGTAAGGAATACGAGATCGCTAATGGTTCGCGAGGCCACTAACATATGTAATGACATAGGAAGCATCAAAACCATAGGCATTTTTAGTAGTCGATTCACGACTGAGACACAAAAGCACTGCTTGGTACTAGTTATGACCAAGAGTGTGGCTGCCCGAAACCCATTAGATCTAACCTTTTGTTCTGCGGTCTTAGTATGTACACGATTAATGGTGCTTATGTTACCCTATTCGTGACATGATCTTTTGTGTCATTCCTTAGTTTAATGTACCTCTTTGTACTTGTATTTTCCCGTAGTTTAGAAAACTAGAATTCGTGTGTATGCACATTTTGAAAAATACGGTTGTTTGAAAAACCGGTATAGAACATAAGCTTTTCGTAAACGATTTGTGTCAGTTAAAACTTGCTTGTAAAATGGTTTAGAAATATGTAATTCTTGTTTACTGAAGACCTGGTATGCTTTGCAAAAAAGTGCATGTCTTTCCACCCCGAAAACATTTAGAAAAATGTAAAACCGTAAAAGGTGGGGTTATGAACTCACCTGAATATTCCTGTGCAAACCTAGCTATATACAACTTCGTAATGTCGTTTCCAAGACGTGACTCGCTAGCGTGCATTCTACAATATTCCTAACACGGAATATCTTATAAGTTTCTAAATAAACATAGTAACTAAACTATGTGTCACCGAGCTCTACCGAATCGTTAGCCGAACGATTCGACGGTAAGTCATTAACTTAATGAACATGACTAAGTTAAACTTTGTCGCCCCAAGAAGTCGTTTGTGTATATAGGAATATTCGTATGAAAGTAATATATAATAAACTCGTATTATATATATTGCGTCTTGTATATATTTGCCAAAACATATGTATATGTCGTTTCGGCATTTGAAATAAATACAAAGAGTTATATTTATTCAATAGAGTTTTCATGTTGATGTCGTTTAGAATAAATATAATAGTTATATTTATTTCTATAAAAGAATCATCGGGTTATCGGTGTTTGAAAAAATAAATATAAAGTTATTATATTTTTTTTATAAAATAGGTCGGGTCATTTACGTTTTTGTAAGTTTTAAAATGTCGTTGAAAGAAACTTTATATTAGTATCTTGTTTTATAAAAGTCGTTTTATATCAATAATTGTTGTTTTACAATAAAGTACGTTTTGTTTTATAATAAAACTCGTTTTATTTTACGGATTTTCTCGAAAAACGTGCAGAGTTTCCTCTGTTTTTGGACGGCCTCGACAACACAAGTTGTCTTTATTTTATCAAAATTCAACAATATAATCAATATTAATATGTATAACTTTCGTAAAAACGACAAAATGTAAATTAAACACTAATCTGAATCAGTTCGAGCTCGTTCACGAAATAAAATAAGGAATAATTAACGAAATTAATGTTCGTGTCCTAAATTCTTTACCGAGTCTTCGCGTCGAAACGTTGACTGAGTCAACTGAGTTGACTCGCTTTGACTGTGTGGACTGAGTTGACTTGGGTTGACCGAGTCAATCCGAACTGCACCGAACCTCAAATCTGATTGACTTGACCCATTTGACCGCGGTTGACCGACATCCGAAACTGTCCCGAGACTCGAACCTGCTGACTCGAAACTGAGTCTGACCCTGTTTGACTTCTGTTGACCGAACCGAGAACCCGATGCGTGACCCGAACCTGAAACTGAGCCGAGACTTCCATGAAACCCAAACCAAAACATGTTTTCTTACAACTCAAACCGAAGCATACCTGAACCACAGTGAATCTGGAGGTGACCCGAAAAAAAAACTTGGTTCCCGAGCTGAGACGGAAACGAATAAAACCCCTCTGATGTTGAGCAAGCCTGACCCGACAAAATCACCGCCATTGCCGTTGCCGTCGAACCACCCGCCGTAGTGTACGGTGCCGCCGTCATCAACCTCCGCCGTCTCTCTCCCTCTCCTTGGTTTCTCTCTCTCTCTCTATCTCGTCTTTCTTCTGTTCGTAGCCGACGCACCACCACCGGACAGTGGTGGTGGTGCTCCAATTGTGAATCAAAGAAGAAAAGGGGAGGGGGGTTGTTGTGTCGTCGTTCAGAGCCACCACCGCCACTGCTCACGGCGGCGCCTCTGTTGCTGTCACACCCCGACCACGTAGAACATACAAAACGTGGCGGAAACGTCGGGGAGTGTTGTAACAGAATTAATTGTTTCAAATCCATGGCAATTGAAGTTTCGTTTTATTAATTAAAAGTGTTACAATGTCTTATCAAACTAGGAAATACAACATAATTAACTAGTCTAGCATCTTTTATTTTCACTAAAGCCCAAGTCTGCCTATATGTATCTTGATCATCTTATGCAACAGCTCCTGAAAAACACATGTGAAAATAGGTACGTCAGCATAAAAATGCCTGTGAGATACATAGGTTTTGTGAAAAATAGGTTTCATGACTTATGTTTGAGAAGATGTTTAGTCATGAACCTTGTAATTTGCTTTGTTTTGTAAATCATTTGAAAAACAATGAGTTCAGATGATATGTATAAATAAGTGAATAATGTATGGTTAAATGAATAACCATAGTAAAATGGGTTTGTATAAGATAAGTTGTTTGTAAAACAATGTCTTGTGAAAAGTATGTTATTTGTATAAAATGTTCTATGTCTCAAACTGAAATGATTCAAATAACGCTACAATATGTAATACCATACAAACACTTATATATAGGAAGTACCAGCGGCGTATCCACCATGCTTGTATCATATTACACACGCATCGTTACTTAATCACTTAATCAAACCAAAACACCAAAGTAATGTTTAACAGTTGTAGAAATGTTTATGTATGGTCAAATACGGTTCACACGGTTCACCGATACAAACGGTTCACAGAGTCAAATGATTTCAACGGTTCACATAGTCAAATAGTTATTAACGGTTCAAAATGTAATATAATGTGTTCATATACTGGATGAGCATATGCAACAAAATGTAATGTAAAACAATGTACCAAGTAATGCACACAATGGGCACACCTAGCATAAGATGTAATGAAATCATGTACTATAATGTACTAATGAACATAGCAAGTATATGATGTGAAAACAGGAAAGCATGAAAGTAACAAGTAGGCACATGTGTTCCACCCCAAAACAGTTTGGAAAACAGTAAAAGAGGGGTCTATGTACTCACTTGAGATTGCTCAGAAGTCCTTGAGTAACAACCAAACAATGCTAGAGATCGCGGATATCAAACGGCACCTAATATAGGTAACTATGTTAATTAACCGGACCTAGATCGGACGATAGGGTAGCACTAGGGTTTGTAAACCAAACGAGTGTAGAGACTCGTGTCATTTGGTTTAACAAGGCCTACATACTAAATGAAACCTAACATAATTGTTTACGACCCATTACGACCCGTTTAGGAAGCTTATGCTACTTTAACGCGTCGTTCGCGTGAAACGCGTTCAGACCGCCTAACTAGTCCTATGACAAGTGTTATATGCCTAAACATGTTACATAATCAGTTATGTGACAAAAGTTTAGGTTACATATGCTTAATTACCAATTATACATGAAAAGGGTATTCTGGTAATTTACCTAAGGCATATAAACTACCTATCATACAACTACTTAAACGATGTGACCATAGGGTATAACCTCGGAAGGTTATGCCCTATACTAGGGTCACTTAATGTATTTGGTCGGATCCTAATGATCGACCAAACTGGGTCGGGTTCGAAGGTATAGGCGATTTATTAGATCGCCTACTCTACGACCCTATACAACGTGGTAATCAGTGGGCATAGTCCCAAGGGACTATAACCAACGTGATTACACTCACGTTGCGAAGTTCGAACGAACTTTGCATTGACCATAACTGGTCAATGTAGAAAGTCAAACAAAGTTTGACTTTCAGACTCGAAAGACTCGAAAAGCAATAAAAGAAGGAAAAGAACGAAAGAATACTTACGAAGGGTCCCCGAATGCTAATCTCGATCCAAGAATCTCAGGTATGAAACAAAGGTTTCAACTTAGAGTTCCTAAGATCAAGATTCTAGTGATTTTAGCAATGGGGGTGGATGGGTATTTATAGGAATACCCGAACCGTTAAGATCGTTTCATGGAAAACGTGCCTTAATCCCATCCGTACATGTGTTGCAAAGTTATGGTGCCTAAATTCCATCCTTATCCGCTGACTAAGCATGTTAGAATGTGTGGTTGTGAATTAAACAGCTGTTTATACATCGAATCTGGTCCCGAAAGTGCAAAACTGATATTTCTGCATGTTTTCTGTCCAGAGTAGGCAGTCGCGTAGCGCGACTGGTAAAGCCTATAGGGCTCGCGCTACGCTAGCACCCCTCTGATTCAGAAATGTTTCAAAGTTGGCAGAAATGGTCCCTGCACGTGTTTAAGGCCTTTTTCGATGCGTTTGAACCCCGTTAACCTCATTTCAAGGCTCTAAAATGAAGTTAAAGTATAGGGAACTCAAAACATGCTCAAAAATATGCCGGATGTTGGTTCGTTTGGTCGTACGAACGCGATGTTCGCTTAATTACGACGGAATGCGCACAAGCGCGAAAAACGATCCAAATGACGTGACGAATGGATTTTTCTTATGGCGAACACTAAAATAAAATATTTTAGTGCTTACATAAATTTTTGGATGTCCGGATGTATTCAGAACGTAAGTTATGCGCGGAAATGCAAACTTGTGCACTTTTTGACACTTTTAGTCCCTGAATGACCCAAAAGTTTATTTTGGCACACCGAACCCCTCAAAGCCTATTTCTAAGCTATGTAAAGGATATTTATGGTATGTTTAACTTATGGTCATGTTCCGGAAGGTCTGTTACAGTTCAAATTGGCATACTTTCGCAGTTTGTCAAATTTAGTCCCTGTAAGCGATTAAACTTTGATTTCACCACACCAAACCTTCCAAAACTTATATCTAAGTTATGTAAAGGTTATTTAAGGTATGTTAAGCCTATTTCACTATTCCGGAGTGTTCGTTGCATTAAACTGGTTATATTTACGCATCAGTGCGTGTATATCTTTCCAGAAAGCGATTTAGAGCTTGAAATCGAACATGAGTTGATATGTGCAAAAGATACACATATTTATACAAGTTCAAAGTATAAAATTCATTATTTCATTGGTTTGGCATTTGTTTGATAGTTGAAATGACACAGGTGTTACAGTCTCCCCTACTTTAGGAAATTTCGTCCCGAAATTAATTCGTAGGAGTCTATTTATGACTTTGTGTCAGATAATCACCAGAGATATGTAAAGCATAATCCAGTCATTTCCTTAACGGACATTCTTCAGAACGAAAATGAACAAACGGAGTCATTATCCTCAACAAGTATTCTTCAGAAGCGGAAATGAAGGAATAAACAAACGGGGATTCATTTCCTTAGCGGACAATCTTCAGAAACGTAAAATGAACAAACGGAGTCATTTTCAACGGGTGTTTCCTCAGAAACGGAAATGAAAGTGATAGACAAACGGATTATTCATTTCCTCAACGGATAATCTTCAGAAACGAAAATGAACTAACGGAGTCATTTTCAACGGTTGCTTCCTCAGGTTCGGAAATGAAGGATTTAACAACGGATATTCATTTCCTCAACGGATAATCTTCAGAAACGAAAATGAACTAACGGAGTCATTTTCAACGGTTGCCTCCTCAGGTTCGGAAATGAAGGATTTAACAACGGATATTCATTTCCTCAACGGAAAATCTTCAGAAACGAAAATGAACTAACGGAGTCATTTTCAACGGTTGTTTCCTCAGGTTCGGAAATGAAGGATTAAATAAACGGATATTCATTTCCTCAACGGATAATCTTCAGAAACGAAAATGAACTAACGGAGTCATTTTCAATGGTTGTTTCCTCAGGTTCGGAAATGAAGGATTAAATAAACGGATATTCATTTCCCTCGACGGATACTCTTCAGAACGAAAATGCACAAACGGAGTCATTTTCCTCAACGGTTATTCTTCAGAATTGGAAATGAAGGATAAACGGATATTCTTTTCCCTCGACGGATATTCTTCAGAACGAAAATGCACAAACGGAGTCATTTTCCTCAACGGTTATTCTTCAGAATTGGAAATGAAGGATAAACGGATATTCTTTTCCCTCGACGGATATTCTTCAGAACGAAAATGCACAAACGGAGTCATTTTCCTCAACGGTTATTCTTCAGAATTGGAAATGAAGGATAAACGGATATTCATTTCCTTAACGGATATTCTTCAGAAGTGAAAAATGAATAGCTAGTTCATTTTTCCTCAACGGATACTTCATCAGAATTGGAAATGAATAGGGTTAACTTCTAGGTACATCACAAAGCTCGCTGTGGTTTCTGTGCACTAAATTCCATAATTATGTATGCATCCATAATTACGTAATTCCTTGCATAGTCCGTACAGTTTGTCTTGTAATGTTCATAAGCATATAATCACATAGTTGTTTAATTGCTATTATCTTGTTATTGATTGCAATTAACTTGGCACCTCGTACTTCGTTCCTCTTGGAAGAAACGGGTACTTAGGATTTTCGTGGAAAACGCAAGAGATCATACAACGGAAGAAATTTGGAAGTAGTATGTTCTTCAAGGAATGCGGTTCCTTGATTGTCGGTATTGTAGGGGATATGTTGTTTATACATACAATCACATAAATACATTTCAATGTAAATAAAAGATTTATTTATAAACAAATGGTAACAACAACTGTTTCATGGATCGTGACAACAAAAGAAAATAATACATGGGACGTAATTATTTCTAAACGATGTTGTCTTCTGGTTGATCAAATGCTCATCCCTGCGCTGGATTTGCATTAGCAAGCCTTGGGCAATTCCTACGAAAATGGCCCATCTCGCCACAGTTGTAGCAAGATCCCGGTGGAAAACGAGCTTGAGCAGGATTGTTGCCAGCTTGATTTGGTGCAGCTGCGGTTAGGCAAACCCTAGCTGTATGACCTATAAGTCCGCAAACTTGGCATGTGTGGCACTTCACCCCAGCATGATGATGTAGGCCACATTGGTTGCACAAGGGTGCAGTTCCGTTGTAGGGTTTCCTGGCAGGGGGTTGAGCTGGTTGGTTGAGAACGGCTTGATCATTGTGAGCGACCACAGCGTAGTTCTGAGAAGCCTTTCGCTTCTTTGACCTCTTAGGGGATCCAGTCTGTTCATCCATGATCTTTGATTCCTCGATTGGTTTCGATTCTTCGACCGGCTTCTTGTCACCTTTTCGGAAAAGTTTACCTTTCCTGATCTTTGATTCAGTCAAGGTTGCAGATAGCTCAATGGCCTGTCTAACTGTAGTAGGGTTGCTACCAGTCAAAATGTCTTGTATTGAATCAGGGAGGCCATCAACGTACTTTTCGATTGCCTTATCCAAAGGCGTGACCATGTTTGGGCATAACAGACTTAACTCCTCATAACGGTCCGTGTAGGCTCTATGCTCACCGCTGTCTTGCTCCAGATTGTCGAATTCCCTTTCCAAAGCCCTGATCTCGTGTCGAGGACAGAATTCCTTCATAATAAGGGCCCTAAGTTCAGCCCATGTCTGTGCGAGTGCAACTTCTGCACCACGATCTCTCATAACACCGTTCCACCAGGTAAGGGCTCTCTTCTGGAACACACTCGAAGCAAACTCGACCTTGCGATTGTCAGGACATTGCACGTGGCGGAAAGTATTCTCAATGCTCTCGAACCATTGAAGAAGCCCAGTCGCTCCCTCAGAACCACTAAACTTGAGTGGTTTCGCCGAGTTAAAACTCTTGAAATTGCATGGACCATTGTTGTTGTTGTTGGCTTGATTACATTGAGCAAAGAGGTTTGGGAATTGAGCAGCCATTTGCTGCGCAATGATTTCTGACAGCTCGGCAGTCGCTATCTGGTTTTCGCGTCGAGGAGGCATTCTAAAAGAGGAAACATGAAAGGAAACGAGTGAGAGAATTTAGACGAAAAGAATGAGATGAAACAAATTTGATGAAAGCAATGGATAGTGGTCATTTGTTTGTTACTACAAAGCAACAAACGACCTCGGTGAATAATCAAAGTAAATAGGTTAAAAATAATGTATCGTGAAGACATGCTCGCCTATAAGTGAACACTCATCCCAAGAATTCCCAGGTAAGCACAACTGGTCTCGCGTCTGGTTGAGATGTATACGAAGTGCTTGCCTAGACAGAAAACTCAGAATACAGGCATTCACCCTTCCAGTTTGCACGTGTTCACATTATTTAAAACCCAAAACCTTGACGAGATTTTTGAAAACTCTAAGGGGTTCAAAACCTTATAACAGAGGCTTCAAAACCTAGTAATTAATCATCCTAGAACAGATGATTAGTTTTCAAAGCGGTTTCGAAAATTATGTTCTTGTTGTGGTAGTCGCCTAAGGATAGGTGACGGTATTGTTTTATGACTAAACGCAAGTAAACTCGCGTTAGGGTCCTAAGAAGGTTATAGACTAGGTCAAAGCATTACTAATAACCTAATTCCCTATAACCATTGGCTCTGATACCACTTTTCTGTCACACCCCGACCACGTAGAACATACAAAACGTGGCGGAAACGTCAGGGAGTGTTGTAACAGAATTAATTGTTTCAAATCCATGGCAATTGAAGTTTCGTTTTATTAATTAAAAGTGTTACAATGTCTTATCAAACTAGGAAATACAACATAATTAACTAGTCTAGCATCTTTTATTTTCACTAAAGCCCAAGTCTGCCTATATGTATCTTGATCATCTTATGCAACAGCTCCTGAAAAACACATGTGAAAATAGGTACGTCAGCATAAAAATGCCTGTGAGATACATAGGTTTTGTGAAAAATAGGTTTCATGACTTATGTTTGAGAAGATGTTTAGTCATGAACCTTGTAATTTGCTTTGTTTTGTAAATCATTTGAAAAACAATGAGTTCAGATGATATGTATAAATAAGTGAATAATGTATGGTTAAATGAATAACCATAGTAAAATGGGTTTGTATAAGATAAGTTGTTTGTAAAACAATGTCTTGTGAAAAGTATGTTATTTGTATAAAATGTTCTATGTCTCAAACTGAAATGATTCAAATAACGCTACAATATGTAATACCATACAAACACTTATATATAGGAAGTACCAGCGGCGTATCCACCATGCTTGTATCATATTACACACGCATCGTTACTTAATCACTTAATCAAACCAAAACACCAAAGTAATGTTTAACAGTTGTAGAAATGTTTATGTATGGTCAAATACGGTTCACACGGTCACCGATACAAACGGTTCACAGAGTCAAATGATTTCAACGGTTCACATAGTCAAATAGTTATTAACGGTTCAAAATGTAATATAATGTGTTCATATACTGGATGAGCATATGCAACAAAATGTAATGTAAAACAATGTACCAAGTAATGCACACAATGGGCACACCTAGCATAAGATGTAATGAAATCATGTACTATAATGTACTAATGAACATAGCAAGTATATGATGTGAAAACAGGAAAGCATGAAAGTAACAAGTAGGCACATGTGTTCCACCCCAAAACAGTTTGGAAAACAGTAAAAGAGGGGTCTATGTACTCACTTGAGATTGCTCAGAAGTCCTTGAGTAACAACCAAACAATGCTAGAGATCGCGGATATCAAACGGCACCTAATATAGGTAACTATGTTAATTAACCGGACCTAGATCGGACGATAGGGTAGCACTAGGGTTTGTAAACCAAACGAGTGTAGAGACTCGTGTCATTTGGTTTAACAAGGCCTACATACTAAATGAAACCTAACATAATTGTTTACGACCCATTACGACCCGTTTAGGAAGCTTATGCTACTTTAACGCGTCGTTCGCGTGAAACGCGTTCGGACCGCCTAACTAGTCCTATGACAAGTGTTATATGCCTAAACATGTTACATAATCAGTTATGTGACAAAAGTTTAGGTTACATATGCTTAATTACCAATTATACATGAAAAGGGTATTCTGGTAATTTACCTAAGGCATATAAACTACCTATCATACAACTACTTAAACGATGTGACCATAGGGTATAACCTCGGAAGGTTATGCCCTATACTAGGGTCACTTAATGTATTTGGTCGGATCCTAATGATCGACCAAACTGGGTCGGGTTCGAAGGTATAGGCGATTTATTAGATCGCCTACTCTACGACCCTATACAACATGGTAATCAGTGGGCATAGTCCCAAGGGACTATAACCAACGTGATTACACTCACGTTGCGAAGTTCGAACGAACTTTGCATTGACCATAACTGGTCAATGTAGAAAGTCAAACAAAGTTTGACTTTCAGACTCGAAAGACTCGAAAAGCAATAAAAGAAGGAAAAGAACGAAAGAATACTTACGAAGGGTCCCCGAATGCTAATCTCGATCCAAGAATCTCAGGTATGAAACAAAGGTTTCAACTTAGAGTTCCTAAGATCAAGATTCTAGTGATTTTAGCAATGGGGGTGGATGGGTATTTATAGGAATACCCGAACCGTTAAGATCGTTTCATGGAAAACGTGCCTTAATCCCATCCGTACATGTGTTGCAAAGTTATGGTGCCTAAATTCCATCCTTATCCGCTGACTAAGCATGTTAGAATGTGTGGTTGTGAATTAAACAGTTGTTTATACATCGAATCTGGTCCCGAAAGTGCAAAACTGATATTTCTGCATGTTTTCTGTCCAGAGTAGGTAGTCGCGTAGCGCGACTGGTAAAGCCTATAGGGCTCGCGCTACGCTAGCACCCCTCTGATTCAGAAATGTTTCAAAGTTGGCAGAAATGGTCCCTGCACGTGTTTAAGGCCTTTTTCGATGCGTTTGAACCCCGTTAACCTCATTTCAAGGCTCTAAAATGAAGTTAAAGTATAGGGAACTCAAAACATGCTCAAAAATATGCCGGATGTTGGTTCGTTTGGTCGTACGAACGCGATGTTCGCTTAATTACGACGGAATGCGCACAAGCGCGAAAAACGATCCAAATGACGTGACGAATGGATTTTTCTTATGGCGAACACTAAAATAAAATATTTTAGTGCTTACATAAATTTTTGGATGTCCGGATGTATTCAGAACGTAAGTTATGCGCGGAAATGCAAACTTGTGCACTTTTTGACACTTTTAGTCCCTGAATGACCCAAAAGTTTATTTTGGCACACCGAACCCCTCAAAGCCTATTTCTAAGCTATGTAAAGGATATTTATGGTATGTTTAACTTATGGTCATGTTCCGGAAGGTCTGTTACAGTTCAAATTGGCATACTTTCGCAGTTTGTCAAATTTAGTCCCTGTAAGCGATTAAACTTTGATTTCACCACACCAAACCTTCCAAAACTTATATCTAAGTTATGTAAAGGTTATTTAAGGTATGTTAAGCCTATTTCACTATTCCGGAGTGTTCGTTGCATTAAACTGGTTATATTTACGCATCAGTGCGTGTATAACCTTCCAGAAAGCGATTTAGAGCTTGAAATCGAACATGAGTTGATATGTGCAAAAGATACACATATTTATACAAGTTCAAAGTATAAAATAAATTATTTCATTGGTTTGGAATTTGTTTGATAGTTGAAATGACACAGGTGTTACAGTTGCCGAGATCGGAACCGAGAGGGGAGGGGGTATGCGGATGTGGTTGGGTTTGGTTATGGGTCTTGTGTGTTGAATATATTTGACATTCTCATTTGATGTAGGCTTGGTGGTATATTAACAGTATGATTCGAGAGAGGGAAGAAGACATAGTGTAGTGTTTGTGTGATTGTTGTGTCTGCTCAAAAACTCAAGGGGTAGACCCCTTTTATAGATGTTGATGAAATCTTGTGTAAATCTTGTAGAGATTTTATATAGATTTGATAAGATTTTGTAAAGATTTTATATAGATCTTATAAGATTTTGTAGAGATTTGGCAAGGATTTTCAAATCTTGTAGAGATCTTTAGTTATCTTATAAGATCTAATATATTATGTGCAGGTTTAGGCATGTGGGTTTTGGGCTTGGGCCCACAAGCCCATCTTATGTGTAAGTGGCCCGAGACACGTTTTTAAAACCGAAATCACCGTAGTCTAGTAAAATAATATTTCAGAGTTAACAACGTGTAAAAATAATGTCGGTATCCGTCGTAGTCGCGTTTGTGCGTTGATAACGGTAATAATCGCGAAAAATTACATTGTCGCTGTCTTTAATCCGTATTTGTCGGCGTTGTCAGTATTTCGTACGGTTTCATTCGTTGCCGTTTAATATTCCGCAGATTTCCCGCAGACCGTCATACGCGTACTGTAGAATCGCATAGGCGTTCCTAAGCTTATTGAGGGACTATTTAAGTTAATTTGCGTCATAAACACTATTTATTGTCGCGTTAATCGCTTGTTAATCATGTAATTAAGAGCCGTAAATCACCGGTTGTCACAAAACACTTGATATTTAACAAACTTCTAACTATTCAATTATAACGACCTAGTACAACCAATTTACGTTTAACAAGTTTAATATAACATGCACCACTATAACGTATTGTGAAACGTGAAAGGAATGATGCGAAGTTAAAGGTTTCTGAATTAAACGATGCTAACCTTGAAGTTCGGGTTGTCACATGCATGTTTATATATTGATTTTGAATTAAAAAAATATGTATGGTGTGTGTGTGTGTATATATGTACAAATGTGTATATACGTATTTATATGTTTATTTATCAATTTGTATTTATGTTGGTGTGTGTGTGTGTGTATATATAGGCTGGTTATTGTACAATTGCCTTAACGTACGAAGCGTACGAGATTTAATATCAACATGCGAGTTTGGTTGTTTGAACCAACATGCAATTTTTTTATTAACCTACGAAAGTGTTTTTTCATAAACATGCGATTCTTTTTCTTTTCTAACATGCGATCTTCAGTTTTTACACATGCGACCTTTTGTTATAACATGCGAATTTGTTATTGCGTACGCTTCGTACGTTAAGATAAAATGTACGATACACTTTATATATATATATATATATGGATTAGGATTAAATACAAAGGATCCTAATTGTAAGAAGTGTAAGAAGCATTTATAGAGTGACAAGTGTCCAATAACCTAAAAAAACCCACTACACAAAAAAACCACAATACAAAAAAAAAAAAAAAAAAAAAAAAACCTTAAACATCCATCAACACCAAAAACCTAACCCCCCCCCCCCACATTACCCACCCAAAAAAAATTTTTTTTTTTTTTGCCGAGGGGGTGGGGTTTAGGTTTTTGGGAGGGGGTGGGTGTTTAGTTTTTTTTAGATTTTTTTTTAGGTTTTTGGGGGGTGGGGGGGTTAGGTTTTTTTTTAGGTTTTTTGGGGGTGGGGGGTTAGGTTTTTTGGGGGTTTTTTTGGTGATGTATAGTTTTTTTTTGCGGGGGGTGGGGGGGGGGGGGTTTAGGTTTTTGGGTGGTGGGGGGGGGGGGTGGGGGTTTAGGTTTTTGGGTGGTGGTGGGGTGGGGGTGGATGTTTAGGTTTTTGGTGGTGATGTAGTGGGTTTAGTTTTAGGTTATTGGACACTTGTCACTCTATAAATCCTTCTTACACTTCTTACAATTAGAAGCCTTTGTAGAATAACTTGACCCATATATATATATATATATATATATATATAGGGAGAAGATCATGCGAGAACCACCTCTTATTGCGCGAACTGCGAGAACCAATGTGAACACAACCAAAAATAGCTAAAATTCACACGAAATTTTTTTTTTTGAATTTTTTATAAAAAAATCGCTACTTTTCGAACCAAATTTTTTTTTTTTTATAAAAAAATTTTAAAAAATATTAAAAAATTCAAAAAAAACTTTTTTGATTTTTTTTTATTTTTTTAGATTTTTTTAGGTTTGTTGGGGGTTTAGTTTTTAGCATTTTAGCTTGGGGGGGGGGGTTTAGGTTTTTGGGGTGTGGGGGAGGGGGGTTTAGGTTTTTTTTTTTTGGAGGGGGGGGGGGTGGGGGGTTAGGTTTTTTTAGCTATTTTAGGTTGTGTTCACATTGGTTCTCGCGGTTCTCACAATAAATGGAGTTCTCGCATGAGCCCCTCCCTATATATATATATATATATATATATATATATATGCATATAGGTATAAATTTATATATTTAGTGAGAATAATTATTGTATAAGACACCCAAATCGTACGAAGTGTAAGAGGCACTTAAAGGCAAGGGTATTATATGTTTAACTCATAAACCCACTTCTACCTCGATTTTTAAATAACTATAACTTTTCCATATGATAATATTTTTAAAAAACAATTACATCATATTAACGGGCATTTCATTCTCTGTAATTCGAGTAGGCTATTGCTATAGTCTATTAGTTTTAACTTTTTACAGAATACGTGATGACACATTCATATACCGATTATTACGTAATTACAAATTCAATACGATTTGTTATAATTAATGTTGTTACAGTTATGCTTTTTACATGATTACACATTCAATATTGAGAACTTAATTGTTTTTTGCTTTATTACACGATTCAATCTATTACTAATAAAGGATTCAAGTTAATGTCACATGGCATTCTAGGATTCAAGTTAACGCCATGTGGCATTCTCTCCTTTAATTATTATTATTATTATTATTATTATTATTATTATTATTATTATTATTATTATTATTATTATTATTATTATTATTATTATGATGATGATGATCATCATCATCATCATTGTTGGTGCATTCGTCTGTCGACTTCGTCTTGTATCGAGTCTTGTACTTAGAATGTTAGATCAGGGCACGTAGTTCGAGATAAAAGGTAATTTCGCTTGAAAGGTTGTAATTTCGCTTGAAAGAGACATGTGCAGATTCAAGCGAAATTAACTTAGTTAATTCCGCTTGAACTGACACAATGCCACTTTCAAGCGGAATCAGAACACTATATATATGTGTTCAAGCGAAATCAGTTGTAGTAGTTCCGGTTTGAGCACGAAGTGCTGCCGAAGTGTCGTCTCACTGTAATTTGCTATCAAATCAATAATACGAAAATTTAAAGTGATATTCTAGCTGAATTGACCTCAATACGTCTGTTTCCGCCTTTCATATTGAGAAAAACTCTTCTGATCGACTCGTTCGGGTCTGAAAACGATCCTACAAGTGGTATCAGAGCTCAGGAAGAAGAGTTCTTATCAATTCAGTTGAAAATTATGTTTTCTACACCTTCTTTTTCAAAATCTACAACTTTTCACGGTCAAAATGTTCTGATTTTTACACATTATACTCGGAATAGTGTTTTAACTAATCCTTGTGAAAATTGGACCTTAATTCGATCTAAAAGTGATAAAATTTGTAATTCTGTTTCAAAATCAGCGAGAGTATGATGACATCAGCAGTATTTCAAACGGAATTAGATCTTAATTCCGCTTGAAACCGGTATTCCGCTTGAGATATCATTCTGATTTCGCTTGAAATTGTTATTCCGCTTGAAAAACACACCTTATTCCGCTTGAAATAAGTGATTTCGTTTCAAGTGTGTGATTCCGTTTGAGTTGTTTCATGCTAAATTAGTTGATTTCGCTTCAAGGTGTGATTCCGCTTGAAAGTGTGCTGGTTCAAACAAAATCAGTGATTTCATTTCAAAGTTAATCCCGTTTGAAGTAGGGATTTCGCTTGAATTTGTCTTGAAGTTGATTCCGCTTGAAAAGGGATTTCATTTGAGAAGTGTTATTCCGTTTGAACAGTCTATTTTGTGAACTTTAAAAATCCGAAACATGGACGAGGAATTTTACAACGCATTCGCTACCCCGGTTACCCCGATTACTCTTGCACAGAACACGATGTTAGAAAATGAAACGGGGACTATGCAAAAACCGCCTAAGCTCATGAACATTGAGGAATATAAAGGGTGGGAAGGACGTTTTGAGAACTGGGTACAAGCTAACTACTTAAATGCTTGGGAATGTGTTGAAACGAAATATATTAGACCGATGAATGATGACGAAGAGGAGGTTGCAATTAAAGATTTAAGTGCCGAAGATAGAAAGAAATACAAAGATGAAAAAATGATGTTAAGTCTACTACAACAAGCTGTGAAGGAAGATATCTTGGTTTTATTGCAAAACAATGGAACTTCTTATTCAATCTGGAAAGCATTAAGATCGAAGTTTCATGGAAGCCAAGAAATGGTTAAAAATAAGAAATCAGTTTTGAAAAAGGAATTTGATTTATTTCGTGGGTTGAAAAATGAAAGCACAAAGCAAATTATTGAACGATATTGCAATTTGTTAGCCAACATGAAGAGATTGAGCATCAACAAAGATAATGAAGAGTTGATCGAAAAATTAGCTGATGCGTTGCCATATGAAACTTGGGGTACATATCTCATGATGTTGAGGAACAAGAAATGTTTTAGCAGTCTGACACTGAGCAAATTCATTGAAAAAATTGAGGCTCAGGAGATGGAACAGAGAAAGGTTTTAAGAATGAAAGATTTCGACGGTGAACAAGACATTGGTCTTTATTACAAAGTAGGATTGAATGATAAATCCACCAACATGTCACCGAAGGTTGAGACAACTTTTAATGCAAAGAGTTCATCGGGAGGTTCTTCCAAAGGATCAAATAGCAACACAAGTTTTTCATCATATCCGTCATTTGATCCGAATATTTCAGCAACAAAGAATGGCAAGAAGTTACAATGCAACATTGTACTGAATCTGGAGAATGATAAGGATTATTCAGCAGAAGTTGCTAAAAGTCACATGTCTTTGTTTGGAACTATGTTGGAGTCTTATGGTAGTTTTGCTGCAGGTCGGATTGGAAATCCAATGTTGACAAAAGAGGATTACGATCAAATTGATGCTGAAGAGATGGAATTGATGGACATAAAGTGGTGTTTGGCAAGTGTATTGAGACGAGCTGAGAAATTTAAGCAGATCACATGAAGAAATGATTTACGAGAAGCTAATATTTCTACTTTAGGTTTTGATAAATCTAAAGTCACTTGTTTTCGTTGCAGGGAAAAATGACACTTCAAGAGGGAGTGCACAAATCGTGAAGCAAGTGGAGCTCAAAATCCGTTCAACAACAATGATTACTACCGGAAGGCCATATATCATCAAGTATCTCAACCACAACAAGAACCACAAGTGGCACATGGTAGAAAAATAATTGAAGAATCATCAAAGAGAGCATGTTTGGGGAATCAAGAAAATTTCAGTTGGGATAAATATATCTCAGCTAATAATAAAGCATGCCTGATAAATCAAGATGATGAAAAGTTACCAGAAGGATTTAACTGGGAAGGTTTTAGTTGGGATGATTATGATCCAAAGAAAATTTCACATCAAAAAGCTTTTGTCGCTCGAGTTGAAGAAGATAGTGATGATGATAGAGAGTATTATGCAAAACGAATGGCAGCTCATTTTAAAATGATGGAAGAGAGTGATAGTGATGATGAAAAAGCTAAAAAGAAAAAGAAAAAAGTCAAAACACCAGTCAGCAGTGATGATGAAGATGTTCCAGTGATAAGGAAAAAGGTGGAAGTTCCAAAGTTTAAAGTTGATGAAGAAGTTAATGCAAGAAAGATTCCTGTGAATTGTGAAACCTGTGAGATCATAAAAAAGAAAAACAGTGAGTTGATTAACAACATGAACAGGTTAAAGGAGTCTTACAATGTTCTGAACAAAGCAATGAATCAATACAACCAAACAAGTGAAGAACAAGCAACAGCAATGAAGACACTTCAAGGAGCTTTCATGATAAAGCAGAAAGTGGTGAACAATTACATTGAGAAGTGTGCCGTGCTTGAACAAAAACTGGAGACACAAAGAATTGAAACTGAAAGAGTTAATCGTTTATTGAAAAGTTACTCATGTACTTCTTATGTCATTGACAGGATTTATCCAACTGTTGAAGGCATGAAGGCATTTGAGGATGATGAAGTAACTGAAGAACAAAAGGTATCTGAAGAAAAGACGCCTGAAAAGAAGAAAGAAAAGAAGAATGATACTAAAGAGAAGACATCTGGTAAGAAACAAGGTGCCAATTACAACAAGTGTCCACCCCCGCTTGAAAATGGATATTCTCCAAGAAATCCAAATTCAGAAAGAGTCGAAAAGGCAACAAATTTACAGTGGGAGTCGGAGTCTTCAGTTAATCTGCCAGAAAATATTGATGTTACTTTTACATCGTCTGACACTGATCAACAATCTCAATTGATGAAGAAAGTGGTGGATCATGTGTTAGATAACGATGAAACAGAGGAGTCAAAGTCGGAGTCTATGTCAGAGTCAAAGTCTGAGTCCAGCACTCCGAGTCAAACCGTCAAACAGGGCAAAAGAGTTTACAATAAAGAATTCCTGTTATCAAAATCTAATTTGAATGATGAAACATTTAAAGTGGCATATACTTTGAATGATTCTGACAAATTATATTCTGATGAGGAATTTCCAATAAGAGGTGTCAAACCTGATATGATTAAAAAGTTTTCAAACTAACAGAAATTAATATTTCTGAAATAAAAGATGTAAATCTTTCTGATAAACCTAAAAAGTACACCTCAAGAGTTCAACAAAGAGAAAACAAGAAAAAGGGTTACAGTTCTGGTTCAGGTTTTCAAAAGAAACCAAATCATAACGGTAATTTCAAAAAGAAAGGTCTTGGTTTTATTCCACCAGAAAATCATAAAAATGAAAAATATGTTCGAGATTTTAAATCAAAAATGATATTTGTTTCAGGTACATCTTCTGAAGAATAGAAAGAAAATCTATTCAGAAATCAGTCGAACAGAGAATTCCTTGCAAAGAAGCAAGAAAAGATGAAAACTGATGATCAGATGAAAGAAACGAGAACCTATTTCCAATGCAACATTGTTGGTCATATTGCCAAGAATTGTTCCAAGGCAATACAATCAAAACAGGGAGTTTATCGTAAACTGAAAGATAAAGAAGATGTGTTTGAACCACCAATTGAGAGAACTAAATTTTTTAAAAATTCAACTTTTGAGATTGGTGAATGTTCAAACAGGTTTTACAAGAAAATGGCAAATCCTGACAACCAAAAATGGGTTGTTAAGAAATCAGAGGACAGTTCTAGCAATGATTCTGATTTGTCAAAATCAGAGGAACTAACTTCTGGCGATGAATCTGATTCCACAAAGTCAGAGGAGCCATAATTTGAGGTTAAATGTGAGAATTCAGTTCCTCCAATGGATAATGTTAATTTTCCACCATTGAAGGCTGAAAATTTTAAACAAAAAATTGGTAAAGTTGAAATTTCAAATCAATTTTTCTCAGAAAAGAAAGAATTTGATATTGAAAAGGCCTTTAACCCTAAAGTGAAACATATTTTTGGTAAAATGGTTGACGGGAAGGTCAAAGGGGTTAAAGAGTTCTATGAGAAGAAAATGAAGAAACCAGGTAAGATTGTTTCCTCCCAGGTTTGTGACTGGGATGGAACATATTATAAACAGTAAAATCCTGGACTTGCCGGAGCTCCCAGGTTGGTACGAGTGGAGCAGGAATCGGCATCTTTCTTGAGAATTTCACGAAAGTGATTTCGCCTTACAAGTGGTAAATCAAGGACATTAAGTTGTACTTGATTTTCTTACAAGTGGTAAATCAAGGATATTAAGTTGTACTTGATTTTCTTACAAGTGGTATTTTGAAAAACAAAGTGATGAGTTTATCCCCTATCTTACAAGTGGTAAAATCAATCAACAAAACTTATTTTCCGGAAAAACCATTTGATTAAAACAAACTTAAGTGTTTTGAAATCAATGGGAAAATAGTTTGTTGTAAGGGGGAGTTCTGATTGTTTATGTCAAGTGGATGGCGATTTGAAGTGATTTGATATCAGTTGTCATTTTATCTTGTAAAGGTTGTGTTCAAATTTTCTTTAAATGGTTTTAAATTTTAAGGGGAGTAAGAAATTTCAGAAAATCCAAAAACATTTGAAAATTTGAAAATTTGAAAAAGAAAAAAACATGATAAAATTCAAAAATGAGTTTTTGTGTTAAAGAAGAGGAAATGATAGTACATCAGTGGACGATCACAACATGCTAAAGAATTGGAAAGATAAAATGTGATAAACGGTCTCACTGATGATATGCCAGTAGGTTTTTACACATTTAGTAGATTGTGAAGAGATATAAACCTAAATTCAAACTTGCTTATATAGTGGGGAACATCTCTCGGATATATGGGTAACCCCTGAAATCTTGTTTGAAAGATCCCTCTTTCTGAGATACTAGGTCTTTATGCTCAGTGATATCTGGGATATTATCCCGGGACTTCTGATTTTGCGGAAGCAATGGCCTAGTCCTCGGAGAATACTTTACGCTTGCATGAAATATAGCTTACCCTCAGCATAAAAAATGATAAAACATTGCAAAATGCAAATCATGTACTGTTGTAAAAAAGATCCTCTAAAGGGGACCCACCAAAAGTCGAGCCGTCATCTCTCTGCTGAACGGAAGTTCTGACCTGAGCTCTCACGGTTTCGCAATTAACCCCTTACAGATATTATCTGTGGTATACTCACCTGTAAGACTGAATATTGGGATCTGGATACGGGAGTATATTCTGAGGTGGGACACGCGATTAAGTTTAAGTGCTTAAGACATTAATCTCGTATCTCGAAACACTTGAACTTTGTGTGAAAATTTAAGTGGATCAGTATACTGACAATCTAAGTGAATCGTTTAGAACTTAAAATGTTTAAAGCTTAATGGTGTTGGTGATTTGTCTCAAATATTGATATGATCCTCTTACACAATCTCACAAAAATATTATGTGTAAATATTTCTGTACTGTATTTCATTTCTGTTATATCAAAAATCCAAAAAGATTTTAGTGTGTTTTAGCATAAATTTTGAAAAATTCAAAAATATTTTCGACAACTGATGTTGAAGAGCTGATTTTCAAAATTCCAAGTGCTAGACATGATGAACAATCAGGTTGGGAGAGTGTATTCTTGTAAAGAAAAAATGATATTTCTTAAAGTGATTCATCAGAGATTAATATTGTAAAATTCATTGATTGAATAATTCCTGCTAGTGGTTCATCAGAGTTTATAAATGTTAAATCATATTGAGTATTATATTTACATGTGGTCAGCAGAGTGTAAATTTGTCAAATTTTTAAAATTTGTGAAATTTATTTTTGGGTAGAGATTGTGCAGGAAAGCCAGATTTCGATCCTGAGCAGTATTTGAGCCAGGTTACGATCTTGGAACTGCTGTTACTGATGAACTTAAGGAATCGAGAGATCTGATAAAGAGAATTAGAAGATTCAAGAGCCAGATTGTGATTCTAGGATTGAAGATTAGATCAACATTCGAGGGGGAGATTTGTTGATAGAGATAAAGGAGAAAGATTTAAGGATGCTTTACAGTGTCAGATACTTCAAAAGAGAAGCCCGAAGGCTGATAAAGACTGAAGATGCAAAGACTCGACACTTTAAGACTCGTCAACATTCGAGGGGGAGTCTGTTGGTGCATGCGTCTGTCGACTTCGTCTTGTATCGAGTCTTGTACTTAGAATGTTAGATCAGGGCACGTAGTTCGAGATAAAAGGTAATTTCGCTTGAAAGAGACATGTGCAGATTCAAGCGAAATTAACTTAGTTAATTCCACTTGAACTAACACAATGCCACTTTCAAGCGGAATCAGAACACTATATATATGTGTTCAAGCGAAATCAGTTGTAGTAGTTCCGGTTTGAGCACGAAGTGCTGCCGAAGTGTCGTCTCACTGTAATTTGCTATCAAATCAATAATACGACAGTTTAAAGTGATATTCTAGCTGAATTGACCTCAATACGTCTGTTTCCGCCTTTCATATTGAGAAAAACTCTTCTGATCGACTCGTTCGGGTCTGAAAACGATCCTACAATCATCACCATCATCATTATTACTATTATTATATCATTTTAATATACAATTTATTAATCTATACCTAACTATAGATAAATACGTAATAATACATAAAAATATTTATCTTATATTATTGTTCTATTTTATTTATTTATTTATGTGACAGAAAGTTTTTATTTTTTTTTTAAATTATACCGTTGGTCCTTGTTGTTTTTGCCAAGTATCAATGTTGAGTACTAAGAGTTTTTTATTGCAAAATCAAGTATTAATGTTTTCATTTGTCACAATGTTAAGTACAAAGATCAACCCTTGTTAAGTTTTTTGTTAAGTCTTACTAAAATGAGTAAAATGCCCTTTTTATAAGGCTTTTCTTTATAAAAATATAATCCTACTTTTAATTAATAAAACGTTTAATAAATATAATGTCTAAAAAATTAGGTTATAGTTATAAAGTTATTTTTTATTTAAAGTTAAATGTGTTAGTGGCCAATTCTGCCGAAATTGAAAAAGTTCAAAACTAAGGCAGTCAAAAGTTTAATTTTGTTTTAAACTTGTGGAATTCAGTTCGCACGCTGCAGCGAAAATGTGGAGAAAAAAACCTAATGAATAAAAATAAAAAAAACAACACGTTGACCAAAACAATATCTACACGTGACACTCGAAGTCCAAAAAAACGTTACATGGTAATTAACAAAAACATAGTATAAAATCGTGTAAAATCTACCCATAAATCTATTATTATAATTTTAGTAAAACATGACATCCGAATTCAATATAGTTATTAAAATTTACTCCTAAAACTATTTTTATAATAAAAGAATATATTCTCAAAAATTGAAAAACTTATAGTAATTAGTACGGTTTTACCCTTTAAAAATAACCTTTCAAAAATAAATTAGTACGGTTTTGGAGAAGAGTAGCAATGAACTTTGAAGAGACTTGAGTATTTAACCCATTATTGATCTTCACATTTTTATTAAAAAAGTATACTTTATGAAGAAATGTTTTAAGGTTTTATTGTATTTAAAAAAAAGTTAAATTACATATTAACAAAAAAAATTGTTAATTATTTTTTATTCAAAAATGTATTTAGTTTATTGTTTTCGAAAGTAGGTTTGTTGGGATATTAAAAGTTTTTGTATATATTTCAATATCTTTATTGATCTTCACATTTTATTAAAAAAGTATACTTTATGAAGAAATGTTTTAAGTTTTTATTGTATTTTAAAAAAAAGTTAAATTACATATTAACAAAAAAAATTGTTAATTATTTTTTATTCAAAAATGTATTTAGTTTATTGTTTTCGAAAGTAGGTTTGTTGGGATATTAAAAGTTTTTGTACATATTTAAATATCTTTACATCATCAGTCCACCACTCTCTCTAACTCTGTCTCTCTCATCTTCATATCAATTAAAATTATATTTCCCAATTTAATAAAATCAGACACCCAATTTCAATCCATTTAAAGCAAGAGAGAATATAAGGAACGTTTTCCATAGACGCTTAGCTCAGGTAATATCTATAACCTAGTCATAATGTGCGGAATCCATTACAATTAGCCAACAATACAAGATTAGTTAATTTTTCAATGTTTTCATTAATTTGTCAAAAATTACAATCGAGAAAACAATCTGACAGAGCTTCGCCGTGAATTCAGCAAAATCTACCAAACACTAAGTCCTCACGACTATTTATAATACTCTAGACACCTTCGTGCGGACCTAGATTACCTCCGTACGGATGTGGCACATCCGTGCGGAATAACCTCATCCGTACGGAAGTGACTACATCCGTATGGATGTACTTACAAAAAAATCTGGAATAATCTAACATTTGATCCTATTACATACTTGACACGACTCGATGACGTAGGTAGCAAACATTGTGTATCAATAGAGAGTGTCGGACCTTCTTGGTGTTTCACCGCCAAGGCAGACGGTGACAATGACGAAACCATCGTTTGTAGGAGGCATCGTCTCTGGTGGGTCCCGTGTTTACAACCGTGATCTCCGACGAACCAAAACATGAGCTAAACAACGGACGGTATGGGTTTAGATTGACGACTACGTATAGACTATTTCCAGCATTTTAAGGTCACCATAGTCTTGATCTGGCGTTGCATGTCGTTTTCTCGACCTGGTCTGTGTCGGATAAGCTTCACGATAAGCTTCCGACCTCTTTGCCGAGCTTCCAGCTACAATTTTTTTCTTTTCTTGCGTTTAACAACATTCTCGTCGTATTAGGGATGATGTTTGTAGTAATGCAACACCTGAAGACAGTGGTTGTGTGGGCCTTGAAAGGTATCCGACGAAACAATGGCGTGTAAAGACAATGATTAAATGTACCTATAATATGTACCGTAAAAAAAGAAAACTTGAAGGGCAATCCTATAATTTTAGACAAAGGGCAAAATAGTAATATGTGTTGGTAGCACCAACCTTTTGTTTTAAGGTTATATTAATAACTTATAAACCATAGGGGCCATTTGTGTAAATGATGAAACTTATTAAAACAAAAAAAAAGAACCCAACATTTCAGGTTCTCTCTGCTCCGAGTTTATTTCCAGCGCCGGTTTCGACGAACAAGAATCCGAATTTTACACGTTTCTGAGCCGTTTTTCTTGCATTATCTTCAAATCTCCACCTTTATCTTCAAACCACTTTGAGAGCACCATTGCTGCTGCTGGGTCGATACCCACCATCTCCGACCACACTGTGTGGGGTGTGTTTAGTTTGGAAGAAGATGAAGTTTTTATATTTGATTATTTTAAATATAATATAAGATTCTGAATTTTATAAGTTACAATAATGGCCCCTATAATTAAATATAGTTGATTATAAAAAATACCCTCTAGTTATTAAAGGGCATTTTAGTCATTTTAATAAGATTATACAAAAAAATATAACCACGGTTGGCCTTAGTGCTCAATATTGTGACAATTTAAAACATTAATACCTGATTTGGCAATAAAAAAACTCTTAGTACCTGAAATTGAAACTTGGTAGAAGCCACAAGGACCAACGGTGTAATTTTTTCTTTATTTTTTATCATTGAGAATCAAACCAAATTAGTTTATATACTTGTAGACCTAGATTGTCTAATTGGACCTAATAATTTGTTTGCGAAAAACTACACGTATGTATCTCTTAATTTAGCCATATTATTTTATTATTAACATATTAGATTATTATCCAACTTTTATTATTGTAGGTCCCCTAATCCGTGTGAATCGTAACAGAATCGTCGATCTAACCTAGAGTGCGAAATCCTCTAGATCAGATTTCACAGAAAACAAGTAGAAACAGAAATCTCTATAAACCTGATCTTTATTGATTATCTTCAAACGATTACAATCCATCAAGATCTCCAATTCGTCCAAGCCTTTGTCTTTCATGAATTCTCTCCAAAGTGATTAAGGTGATTAGATGATTAACCTAAACCCTAATGCTAAGCTTTGTTTATATAGGACAAGCTTTGCATATGGGCTAGGTCATGGGCAAGGCCCATTTCGCCTACCATCCCCCATATGTGAGTTTGGTTTGGCCCAATCACTCTTAATTAACTATTACAAAGCTAAACCCGCTAACTGTTTATCGTTTTACTAATTACAAGATATCCAAAGACCAAATCTAAGCTATTGTCACAAATATGCACCAACAAAATCCCCCTTGACAATAGCTCGCAAAGGTAATTTCAGTCTTCAGAATCTCACAGTCTTTTGATCTTTGGATAGCTTCAGCTTTAACAACTTCTGTCAGCAACAGACTCCCCCTAAGCTGATGCATTCAATCACCAAATCTTCAAAACGTTAGCACTTGAGTAAAACTCCAGTTCAGCATTTGTATAGCAATCTTCAAACTCTTCAACTTTGTTTGCAATATAGAAAGGAGGTTCTACCATGCCTCCAATCAAACTCTCATCTCCACAGCAACTTCTCAGCAACAAACTGCTTCAATCTGTATACTATAAAACAAACATCTCGAGAAACCATAAGAATTTTTCAACAAAGTTAAACAAATTATTATTATTCAAGAGATAGTTAAACTGTATCACAGATTAAGCAATTTTCCATTCAGCACCAACACGCACAAATTTTAATCAAACACCTTATAACCTACATGACTTAAAATTTTGAACTCACTTTCTAACACTGTCTCCCCCTATCGGTAACAACGCCTCCAAGAATAACAGTTTTCCGTACATTAAGAATTTTAAAAGAAAAAGACACTATTTTTGTATTTTTGTATTTTCTGAAAGCAAATAAATAACAAAAAGCAATAAACACTCTATTTTTGTGAGAATCACCGGTAAGAAGATCATATCAGCACACTCAAACTATTTCACACCATTAGATAACTCTTTATGTAATATTCGTGAAAAGCAGTTCAAGATGATTACCAGTATTCTTGTCCACCTAAACAAAATGCATGAACATTTCAAGTACCATTACCGTATGATACATTAAGGTAATATTATTCTGATATACTACTGTGTCCCACTTAAGGATGTACCCCCGCGATCAAGGTATGCACAAAGATTCATCGTAGTAGGTGAGTATACTGAATTCATTCGTTTTGTTTTTCAACGTTTAGATAATTGGTGATCAGGTCAGTACTTCCGTACAGCAAAGAGACCAAAATATCTAACGAGGGCTATGTTAAATACAATTTTTGGTACGTGTAACACCCGGAAATTTATAAAATTTAAAATCAGGAAAATAAAGTGTTAAATAAACAAGAACAAACTAACTAGGAATTTATAACCCAGTTAGTTAAGAGTCTTGAAGGGACTATTATTAAGGTTGAGATGCCTAAACTACAAGTTAGACAAAAGTTGAGGGACCAAATTAATAAAAACTAAAACCTTGATGATCAAATATGAAATAACTCACCAAACACACACATCTGGGTGTGCTGCGATCGATCAGAAGAAGAGGGCGACCAGGGGTTTCCTTCAAACTCTAAAATTCTCACAAAATTCACAAATTGAAGCCTCTAATCTGCTCTAAATCAAGTTTCAAACATGAATTAGTGATCACCTCGTTGCAGGGATCAAAAGGTATGCAAAATTGTGGTATTTTGTTGCATCTTAAATTCTAGGTTAAATGTGAAAAACGAAAATTTAGCTTGATTACTTGATGCATGGATGAAATTAGAAGCAACATGATGTTTAGGGATAAAACCCTAGATGAATTCTTGTTGAAATTTAGTATGATAATTCTAGAGATTTTAATCACCATTGTAGGTGATTATTGAGTTTGTAGAGACTAGATAAACACTAAGATTGTGAATACTATTCTAGTGAAAACTGAATTCATGTGTTAAATTCGGTATTATTGAAGTTGAAATTTAGTGCAAATCGCCTAATCGAAGTAAATGTAGGTGAAAATAACATGTCAAGAACCTAGTAATAATTATGTAAGAATTTCACCCGCTAGGTCTTTGTTGAAACGCCTAAGTGAGGAATAAAATGTTTAGAATCGAACAAAAACACAGATTTGAATATCATAATGAGTTGTCCGTTATGGATTATGAAAGAGTTCTAAATTGATGATGAATGGAACTATTTAGGTAAAGCATCCGGATCGTCTAGTGGACAAGCCGGAAGTGATACACGCTTGAAGGCATACTTTGAAGGTACGCGACTTATACCCTTTTTAACATTGTCAAAACTAACATTTGATTTGGTTTTGACCTTAGGTGATGATGGATCTAACACGGATGGTGATCAAGTAGTTATCAAGAACCGAACGTACTAAACAAAGCTTCCGCACTTGATCTATTTTGTTTTAAATAATATGTAAACACTTGAAGTCATGTTTTGTATGTTTAAATTAGTTGGAGTATAACTTGACTATTATGATCATGTATAGTCTTAAAAGCATGAAAGTTTTTGTAAACTAGTAAATTCTTGTATTAATGCAAGTTTTGTATCACTAAACTAGTTATTTTAAGTCGAGTGTTACAGTACGATTTATGCATTTTGCATATTTGAATGACTCTCTAGGAGAGCTTCTTCATTTCAGGGTTTTGGCATTTTTAGCTCTTTTAAGATATCCTGGTTGTGCCTAGGTCAGCATGTATCTGGATGCAGAAGAAGGACAACCTTGATATCCCCGGATGAAATAACAGTATAAAGACCCAAAACCTCAGATTTTGGCAATCTATCAACTCAAGATTTAAGGTCATTAAACCATACACCACTGATGTGTTCCCCACTCATACTCAGTGCATTTAGGTTTATATCACATTGGTAAGTTGATTATTTCATGCGTTTTGCCTACTGGTACATCATATGATGAAGTTGCTATCACACGTAAGCAATTTAGTTCAGTTTGAGTGTGACAGTCTAACTTGCTGATGTGCTATCATTTCTTGATGCATGGATGAAATTCGAGGCAACCTGATGTTTAGGGATAAAACCCTAGATGAATTCTTGTTGAAATTTAGTATGATAATTCTAGAGATTTTAATCACCATGGTAGGTGATTATTGAGTTTGTAGAGACTAGATAAACACTAAGATTGTGAATATTATTCTAGTGAAAACTGAATTCATGTGTTAAATTCGGTATTATTGAAGTTGAAATTTAGTGCAAATCGCCTAATCGAAGTAAATGTAGGTGAAAATAACATGTCAAGAACCTAGTAATAATTATGTAAGAATTTCACCCGCTAGGTGTTTGTTGAAACGCCTAAGTGAGGAATAAAATGTTTAGAATCGAACAAAAACGCAGATTTGAATATCATAATGAATTGTCCGTTATGGATTATGAAAGAGTTCTAAATTGATGATGAATGGAACTCTTTAGGTAAAGCATCCGGATCGTCTAGTGGACAAGCCGGAAGTGATACACGCTTGAAGGCATACTTTGAAGGTATGCGACTTATAGTTTCGTTACATTATGTTTAATTGTTAATTTTTGTTCATTTTGACTCATGAAACTTGTTTATACCCTTTTTAACATTGTCAAAACTAACATTTGATTTGGTTTTGACCTTAGGTGATGATGGATCTAACCCGGATGGTGATCAAGTAGTTATCAAGAACCGAACGCACTAAACAAAGCTTCCGCACTTGATCTATTTTGTTTTAAATAATATGTAAACACTTGATGTCATGTTTTGTATGTTTAAATTAGTTGGAGTATAACTTGACTATTATGATCATGTATGGTCTTAAAAGCATGAAAGTTTTTGTAAACTAGTAAATTCTTGTATTAATGCAAGTTTTGTATCACTAAACTAGTTATTTTAAGTCGGGTGTTACAAGTTGGTAATCAGAGCTAAGGGTTGTCAATAAAGTGTGTTCGGTTCAAAGCTTGATCAAGACATCCAGTAAGAGTTACTTATAATTGAGTTTAGATTCAAAGAATTAAATGATATGAAATATGTGAAAAGTGTATGGGAGGAGTGCATAAATACACTCGAACCCGGGAAATACACTAAGTAAGAAAGGTAAGGCAAGATATGTACTTGACCAAACTGTGACACCTGTGTCACTTCAACCATCATACAAATACCAAACCAATGAAATATTGTGTTTCATACTTGGTATTTGTATAAATATTTGTATCGTTTGCACATATCAATTCTTGTTCGATTTCGAGCCTTAAATCGCTTTCTGGAAGGTTATACGCGATCTAATGCGTAAATATAACCAGTTTAATGCAACAAACACTCCGGAATAGTGAAATAGGCTTAACATACCTTAAATAACCTTTACATAACTTAGAAATAAGTTTTGGAAGGTTTGGTGTGGCGAAATCATGTTTATTTAATCACAGCGACTATTTGCGTCAACTTGCAAAAGTCTACTGTTTCATAAGGCAACGTACAGTCCGGAACATGATCATAAGCTAAACATACCATAAATAACCTAAACATAGCTTAGAAATAAGCTTTGAGTGGTTCGGTGTGAGAAAATATGCTTATTTGATCTTACAGGGACTAAAAGTGTCAAAAACGGCGTAAGTTTGCATTTTCGCGCATATCTTACGTTCTGACCACTTCTGGATATCCAAAATTTTTGTACACACTAAAATATTTTTATTTTAGTGATCGGCATGCAAAAAATTCATTCGTTTCGCAATTTGGATCGTTTTCGTGTCCGTTACGATTTCTGTCGTAATTAGCCGAACAACGCAACCGTACAGCCAAATGAACCAACATCCATCATATTTTTGAGCATATTTTAAGTTCCCTATACTTTAACTTCATTTTAGAGCTTTTAAATGGGGTTAACGGGCTTAAACGTATCAAAATACATCAAAAATCAAGTTTCTCAAGTGTAGGGACTAAATTGTCAATTTCTGAAAGTTGCTGGTATGCAAGTAGCTTACGGACCGTATGCACATGTCCTTACGGTCCGTAAGGCATGCCCAGTGACCAGAAATCAATTTTTGCAATCTGTTTGATACTTTAGGGGCTGTTCTTGCAAGTTCTTGGTGTGGCAGCCAAGTTAACACATCTCCAAGCAAATTAGCTGGCCTCTAACACTTGTATGGCTAGGATTTCTTGCTTCTTGGCCACACAAACACATGTCTTGATCTTGTTGATCACCAACAAGTATAAATAGCATGGCCAACTTCCATTTCATTTGCTCATTCCTCTCTTCTCTTCTCTACAATCTGATTTGGGAGCTCTCTCAAGTGTTTGGAGCTTTCTAATCTGATTGGAAACTTATTCTTGGTAGAAAAGATAGCTAGGACCCTTAGTAAGTCTTCTTTCATGCTTATTCTTTATGTTTAACCAGAAAGTCAAACCGTTTGGCCAGCAGTTTGACTTTCGGTTTTAACCATCAATTGGTCAAGTCAAAGTTCAATTGAACTTTGCAACGTGATTGTAATCACGATGGTTATAATCCTTAGCCATTATACCTACTGATTACCACGTTGACTAGGTGTAGTGACGAGTCAAAGTTTCGGTCAAAATGCGTTTTAGAACGCATTTTGCAATGGAACTACTTTTAGGTATCAAAACACCTTGTTTTGATACCAAATCAGTTTTCTAAATTAGTTAAATATGTTTTGACATGTTTAACTCGTCACTACTAGTTTGGTGCTTGTTTAGGGTCGTAAGCTAAGCGGTCTAAACAATCGCTTAAACTTTCGAACCCGACCCGTTTGGTCGATCATTAGAATCCGACCAAGCATGATTAGTGATCATAGTTGCATAGGGAATAACCTCTGAGGTTATACCTTATGGTCACATAGGATTGGTTAGCTATCCGTTAAGTAGTGTACATGCCCATAGGAAATGACCAAAATGCCCTTTTGAAACATAAAACCATATTGTGCATATGTGAACATATTTTTGACATCTAATCTGATTTAGTAACATGTTAGGGTATAATTGGGCATGTAAGACTTGACATAGCTCATAGATAACCATCCGAACATAGTTTTGCGCAACCGACGCGTTATCGTAGCTTATGCTTCCATAATGGGTCGAAACGGGTCAAAAGCACTTAGGTAGACTTCCAAATCAGAATGTTAGCTCTATTAAATCATACCATATGAGTTCAATTACTCATTTGATTTATAGAACATCATTCTATCCTATCTCCCGGTTTAGGAACCGTTTAATAACATAGTTACCTATATTAGGTGCCGTTTGATTCCGTACTCCCTCTAGCTTTGCTAGGTTGTTGTTCAAGACTTCTAAGCACCCCCAAGTGAGTACATAGTTCCCCTCTTTTACTGTTTTCAATGTTTTGGGGTGAAGCATGTGTACCTATTTGTTATGTGTCACGATTTCAAAGTATAATTGATTATACATATTAGTATCTATCTTTTGACAAACCAAATGATTATTTATGATCTAAACACTGATTTTTCAAAGATTATAAAATAAATTGTTGGATAGTACATATTTTGTTCACCAGACCGATTGGTAGTATGATATAGCGCTATAGGATTTGACACCCCATTCCTGTTGTTATGGAATGTCTGAAACCAATTTGTTTCTCCATCCAAATAGGGATTGCCTTTGTGGTATCCCTATAGTCTCAAAGGTGTATTTTGATGCACTAGGTCTGATTGAATTCTTAAATCACACTTTTATTGTATATTTTATTATACTCCCAAAAGTATAGTTTGATATACTCTCATGTGTGATATTGTACAAAACAACATATATTCTGTTAACCACCAAAACATATTTTAAATATGTTATTTATTCAACCAAAACATAGTTTAATATGTTATACATAAATCCAAAGTATACTTTTGATATACTATCGAAAACGATTATTTTGACAACCAAAGTATACTTAATATACTATCTATTTAACGATTTTGGAACCATAATATATTTTGATATATTACCTAATCGACTCTCTTAAAACCAAAGTATATTTTTATATATACTACAAACATTTTATTCAAAACATTATTTTATAAACTCACTTTACTTGATTATTTATTTATGCATCATTCTTTTAATATCATCAAATTTCTCATAAATTTTCACATGATATTATAAAGAAAACATTTTTAGGTTCATGACTACTTTTTGTTAAAACATTCTTTTAAACTTATAAGTCATGAATCATGCATAAACAAAACCTATGTATCTCACAGACATTTTTATGCTGACGTACCTATTTTTACACATGTTTCAGGTACTGCTGTGTGATGATTGTTGATACATGCTATACATAGGATGGACTCGTGCCTTAGTGACTTTAAAACTTGAAAGATAATATTTGTAATTATCTGATTTGTACTAAAACAATGAGTTCAATAATGAAATAAAACGGAATTATTTAATCCGTGGTTGTGAAACAATGATTCTGTTACAACACTCCCCGACGATTCCGCCACGTTTTGTTGTTTTACGTGGTCGGGGTGTGACACAAACCGAAAAAGAATAACACATTACTTATGATTAAGTGAGTGTGATATAAATTTCCATATAATAAGATGGAAATGAATTAAATAATTATTGATTAACAATTATGGATGTTTCAGTTAAAGAAATGTCTGGAGTAACCGGAGATGATTCGACATCTCAATTGACTGAACAAATGAAAGCTAAGATTTCCGAGGCAGTCGGAAAAGCTCTAGAAAATACTCTATCACAGTATATTGATAGATTACAAACCACAATCGTGCCGGTGGTGGACGATATGATGGTTGAATTGAAAAACAACATATTACAAGAAATAGAAGAAAGAAGGGTGTTGGGTATGAATTCAAGTTCCGTAAAGAAATCCAAGTCTAATAAAGCTCCCAAGAAAGGAGTTACAAAAAGTGTGTTACATCGGTGTAAATTTTGTGGAAAAATTCACAAGGACACATGTGGTAAGCCAGGATATAAAAAGTCTAAACTTCCAGAGAGGCTTGGAACCAAAGACATAACCGACAAAAGTCTGATGCCCAGAAATCAAGGACAAGGTCGTTTCATATAACAGTCCCAGAGGCTAAAGCTGAACCTGATGTCGTTTCAGGTATACTCTTGTAAATTCAATTTCAGCATGATTTTTTTTAATTATTACGGGTGCAAATAAATCGTTTGTTTTATATCGAATTATTCAAACACCCTACATTCACGTTAATGAAATTACCCATTCTTTGAGAAATAGAAATAAGTAATAATAAAAGTTCTATTGTTTATAAGAAATGCTGAAACTATACATTGAACATCGAGGTAAAAGTAATTTCGATAGATATTGCAATGGGAAGGAGTGCATGCACACTCGAAACCAGGAAATTAATGAAGTAAATAAATGTCGTGATGGGAAGGGGTGTAATTACACTCGAACCCAGAATTTGCAATAGTAATAAATGACAAAGATAAGGTTATAGAATTGACCAAACCAAATAAAAACATGTAGAAATATCGTTTATATTGATAAACGATGTGGGTAAATTCCATACGACGACATGGAATGATAAAATGAAATGAAAATGATTGTTGTTATTGTTACAATAGAATGGCGTCAACCATAGTTGGCGACAATACGGTATCCCTCATGACTAAGGGACGCGCGAAAGGATCTATGGGAAAGTCAGAAAGGCTACTGAAGCCGTTTAGTCCAGAATAATAGGAAGGCCACAAGTCACCATGACGATGGTAGGGAAAAAGAAGGTTAACAAAATGAGAGAAAGCCCATTTGGGGTGGGTATCGTAGGTACATGTACTAAAATTATATTAAGATAACGAGCCCGAGGGAAGGGACAAGAATCAAGGAAAACGAAAATATAAACTAACAAATGAGAATGTTAAGACAGGGAGATAAAGTTTGACTGTCATAAGTGATGAAATTCACCCGAACAAGTCAAACAAGATGAATAAAAGAATAAAGGACGTGGTTGAATAAAGGCGATGGATTTCGCTAATACGTCCAAATAAATCTAAATGAAATCTAAATGCATGCCCGAATGGTTGCTTTGATGATGATGTCGGCAAAATGCCCGATGGATGGGTATGATTTCAGATATATACGTAAACCAAGAGACGGGAACGCGGATTTAAAAGTCAAAAGACTCGAATTTGGAGTTATGGCTAAAAGACGATAAAATTTCACAAAACAGAAATTTTGAAGGTTATGTTCAACTATTTCAACGTTGATAGGGCCGAATAAAGTATAACGCTTAATACTGCAAGTAAGCGCAAACCATTAATGGGAACACCGGAAGGGTTCGGATACCACATGGGAATCCGAGGAGGAGATGCAACGACTCTACCCTACGTTATTCGGTACGTAATCAGGTTTCGGGGACGAAACCCTTTTAAGGGGGGTGGACTTGTAACACCCCGAAATTTATAAAATTTAAAATCAGGAAAATAAAGTGTTAAATAAACAAGAACAAACTAACTATGAATTTATAACCCAGTTAGTTAAGAGTCTTGAAGGGACTATTATTAAGGTTGAGATGCCTAAACTATAAGTTAGACAAAAATTGAGGGACCAAATTAATAAAAACTAAAACCTTGATGATCAAATATGAAATAACTCACCAAACACACACATCTGGGTGTGCTGGGATCGATCAGAAGAAGAGGGCGACCAGGGGTTTCCTTCAAACTCTAAAATTCTCACAAAATTCACAAATTGAAGCCTCTAATCTGCTCTAAATCAAGTTTCAAACATGAATTAGTGATCACCTCGTTGCAGGGATCAAAAGGTATTCAAAATTGTGGTATTTTGTTGCATCTTAAATTCTAGGTTAAATATGAAAAACGAAAATTTAGCTTGATTACTTGATGCCAGGATGAAACTAGAAGCAACATGATGTTTAGGGATAAAACCCTAGATGAATTCTTGTTGAAATTTAGTATGATAATTCTAGAGATTTTAATCACCATTGTAGGTGATTATTGAGTTTGTAGAGACTAGATAAACACTAAGATTGTGAATACTATTCTAGTGAAAACTGAATTCATGTGTTAAATTCGGTATTATTGAAGTTGAAATTTAGTGCAAATCGCCTAATCGAAGTAAATGTAGGTGAAAATAACATGTCAAGAACCTAGTAATAATTATGTAAGAATTTCACCCGCTAGGTCTTTGTTGAAACGCCTAAGTGAGGAATAAAATGTTTAGAATCGAACAAAAACACAGATTTGAATATCATAATGAGTTGTCCGTTATGGATTATGAAAGAGTTCTAGATTGATGATGAATGGAACTCTTTAGGTAAAGCATCCGGATCGTCTAGTGGACAAGCCGGAAGTGATACACGCTTGAAGGCATACTTTAAAGGTACGCGACTTATACCCTTTTTAACATTGTCAAAACTAACATTTGATTTGGTTTTGACCTTAGGTGATGATGGATCTAACACGGATGGTGATCAAGTAGTTATCAAGAACCGAACGTACTAAACAAAGCTTCCGCACTTGATCTATTTTGTTTTAAATAATATGTAAACACTTGAAGTCATGTTTTCTATGTTTAAATTAGTTGGAATATAACTTGACTATTATGATCATGTATGGTCTTAAAAGCATGAAAGTTTTTGTAAACTAGTAAATTCTTGTATTAATGCAAGTTTTGTATCACTAAACTAGTTATTTTAAGTCGGGTGTTACAGTACGATTTATGCATTTTGCACATTTGAATGACTCTCTAGGAGAGCTTCTTCATTTCAGGGTTTTGGCATTTTTAGCTCTTTTAAGATATCCTGGTTGTGCCTAGGTCAGCATGTATCTTGATGCAGAAGAAGGACAACCATGATATCCCCGGATGAAATAGCAGTATAAAGACCCAAAACCTCAGATTTTGGCAATCTATCAACTCAAGATTTAAGGTCATTAAACCATACACCACTGATGTGTTCCCCACTCATACTCAGTGCATTTAGGTTTATATCACATTGGTAAGTTGATTATTTCATGTGTTTTGCCTACTGGTACATCATATGATGAAGTTGCTATCACACGTAAGCAATTTAGTTCAGTTTGAGTGTGACAGTCTAACATGCTGATGTGCTATCATTTCTTCTTTTTCACACAGTGATAACTCATTTTTGATTTTCTATTTTTTATGTTTTTTGATTTTTCATTGTTTTTGTATTTTTAATTTTTAAGAAAGCAGTAAACTATTTACAAAAATTCTTATGAAAAACCAGTTATTTAGGATTCCTCATCCCGTTGAGTTCGACTAAGTGTTCAAAGCGAGCTCTGTCAAAAGCCTTAGTGTAAAGATCAGCAAGGTTATCTAGTGTGTCGACTTGGTGTAGTTCAATTAGTCTCTTTTCAGCACAATCCCGTATAAAGTGATGACGTATGTCAATATGTTTAGTTCTACTGTGCTTTAGGGATTGTTTGTGATTGATATAGTGGCATTATTATCTATCGTAATAGGAGTACGAGTGAAATCCAAATCGTAATCGCGCATTTGCTGTTGAATCCAGAGAACCTGAGAGCAGCAGCTTCCCGCAACAATATATTCAGCTTCACACGTAGAGGTAGTAGACACACAAGATTGCTTCTTGCATTGCCAAGACACAATCCTGCCTCCTAAGAACTGACAACCACCTGTTGTAGACTTTCTGTTCGACTTGCATCCTCCAAAGTCTGAAGCAGTGTAAGCAACGAACCTCAAATCACTATCAGCTGGATACCACAACCCAAGATTAGGTTTCCCCTTCAAGTAACGAAGAATACGTTTCACTGCTTTCATGTTTGACTCTTTCGGATTAGCCTGATATCCGGCACACAAGCATACGGTAAACATGATGTCGGGTCTTGAAGCAGTCAAGTACATTAGAGAACCAATCATCGCCCTGTATTGAGTTGGATCAACATCTTCAGTACTTTCATGACCAGGGCCAAGATTGTGATTCTCGCATATAGGTGTGTTGAAAGTAGCGCAATCCTCCATTTTGAATCGAGCCAAAATGTCATACACATACTTTGTTTGATGAATAAACATCCCATCCTCCTTTTGATCAACTTGTAATCCCAGAAAGTAAGACAACTCACCCATAGCGCTCATTTCAAACTTGCTCTTCATCACCTGTTCAAACTCCTTCCACATGTTCTCATCTGATGACCCAAAGATGATGTCATCCACGTATACATGTACCAGCAGAAAATCTTCCTTTTTCCTCTTAATGAACAATGTATTATCAATCTGACCTCTTTCAAAACCATTCTTGATCAGATGTGTAGACAGCGTCTCATACCACGCCCTGGGAGCTTGATGTAATCCATACAAAGCCTTATCAAGTTTGTACACTCGATCTGGATAGTCTGGATCAACGAACCCATCTGGTTGTGAGACATACACCACTTCTAGGACTTTCCCGTAAAGAAATGCACTCTTCACGTCTAGTTGGTAAACTTTGAAGCCCTTGAATGAAGCGAAAACCAGAAACAAACGAATTGCCTCCAACCTTGCCACTGGTGCAAACACCTCATTGTAATCAATCCCTTCTTGCTGATTGAAACCTTTGACAACCAATCGAGCTTTGTTGCGCGTTACAATCCCTCTTTCATCCTCCTTGCACCTAAATACCCATTTAGTGCCAATCTCTCTTTCACCTTTAGGAAGGTCAACTAACTCCCAAACCTTCAACTTTGCGAACTGGGCCAATTCCTCTTGCATAGCTTCAACCCATGAATTGTCTTTAAGAGCCATATGAATGTTCTTCGGCTCCTCTTGGGAAATAAAGCAACTATACAAGCATTCGTTCACAATCCCAGTCTTCTCGATCGAAACAAATAAGCCAGAATTTGCTTCTATGCTTCTCCTAGTCTGAACACCTGCAGTAGGATCTCCGAGTATCATGTCAACCGGATGATCTCTATTTGCTCGTGTAGAAGCAACGGTATCAACTTCCAGATTATCACCCAGGTTTGATCCAACCTCCCCCTGAATATTCTGATTCACAAACGGATTAATGAAATCCTCCCCCTGAATGGGTTCAGAGTCACTATCGCTTGAATCAGGATCAGCAGCACCTTAGGAAGTTTCCGGAGCATCTGTCATATCAACATTCGATCTAGGCATGAACTCGCCTTCATCATCTTCACTTATCACTGTTTGAATCAGCTGAGAATCATCTGCATCAGAAAACTCAAGCATATAAAATGATTTAAAAACACTTTCATAATCATATAATATAGCTGGTCCATTCATTGATTGTTGAGGTTTGTAGGTAGTAATTTCTACATTAAAAACAACCTCAATTTTACCAGTTTTTAGATTAAAAACCCTTTTATTCGTTGTGCCAGGCACATAACCTAGAAAGTAGCCTTCGTCAGCCACCTCACCGAATTTTTGTTTATCTTTATTTCGCACAATGGTGCAGGGTAATCCAAATGGTTCAAAGCCTTCCAAGTTTGGCTTTTTTTAAACATCAACTCATGACAAGTTTTGTTAAAACGTTTAACAGTTAAAACTTTGTTTAGGACATAGCAAGCTGTATTCACAGCTTCTCCTCAGAAAAGAACTGGTAGCTTCGAATCTGAAAGCATCGTCCTAGCGGCTTCAATCAACGTCCTGTTTTTCCTCTCAGGGACTCCATTTTGTTGAGGCGTATAAGGAGCGGAATATTGATGTTCAATTCCCTTGGCAGATGGTAGAGATCCAGAATTCGATTCTTGAACTCCGTGCCATTATCACTCCTTATCCTCTTGATCCTTGCATCATGGACGTTTTCCAATTTTGTAAAAAGATCTACAGCATCTCCGCTGTCTCATCTTTTATACCTAAAGAGAAAACCCATGAGTAACGTGAGTAATCATCAGTGACAACAAGACAATAGTACTTTCCACCTTTGCTCCTCACGTTCACTGGACCGAATAAATCCATGTGAAGTAACTCATAAGGGGCATCTATGGAATTTACTGTTTTAGACTTATGAGGTTTCTTGTGTTGTTTTCCCTTTTGACATGGAAGATATTTATCCTCCACTTGAAACCTCTGCATTGGAACCCCTTTCACTAGCTCATTTTTAACAAGGTAATTCATTTTTGGATAGTGAATATGGGCCATGCGTCAGTGCCACAACATAGATTCAGCTTCAGATGCTTTTGACAGTAAACACGCCACCACAGCAGTCGGATCCTTGGCACCCATGTCCATGACATAAGTGTCATTTTTCCTTGGTGCACGCATCACTATCCAATCGTTCGGAATAACCAAACCCGGTTTCAACACCAATGCCTCAGACTTTGTAAAATGGACCAAGTGACCCTTGTCGCATACTTGTGACACGCTTATCAGATTATGTTTAAGCTGCTCAACATAGTTCACTTTGTCCAATGTGATCTTTCCATTCTTCACTTTTCCTCGTCCAGTAATCCTACCACCTTTAGCACCAGCAAAATTTACATGTCCACCATCATATTCTTCAAATTCAGAAAACAACCTCGCATCCCCCGTCATGTGTCTTTAGCAGCCACTATCAACATACCATAAGTTGATAATCCTCCTTAGCTGCTCCTGCACACACCAACAAAAAGATTAGTTAGATTGGGGGACCCAAGCCTTGATGGTATTGGGTCGTCCAGATTCACCAACTACAGGAACATCCATCCAATATCCATCACTCCTAACTGGAGTCTTGGATCTTGGACCTGTTGATGGAAATGGGGTTTGATTTCCATAAGGTCTTTGGTCCTGAGGGTTCCTATATGTGTTTGGACTATTTGACCTTTGAAACCTTGAGTTATGATTCCAAGAAGCTTGATTGTTGTAATTTCTAAAGCCATTGTTATAAAAAGTTCGACCACCATTATTATGGTATCGATTTTGATATTGACCTTGACTTCTGAAATTATTTGAATTTTGATTGTTCATTCTTGGTGAACTACTTCTAGGTCTCTCATATCTGCTTGATGTAGATTCAGGCTGAAATCTTGGTTGATTTCTTTGAAAACGAGGAACTTGTGAAGTTCCTTTTCCAGCCTTATCTACACCACTAGCAACACCCTCTTGTTGCTTAGGAGCAGATTTCTTTGGAGAATTTGAGACTTTCTCCTCATTATCACCTTTCTTCTCTGGTGATTTCCCTCTCTGATTCTCACTAATTTGTGCTTCAATCTTTTTGTTAGGACAGCAGCTAGCTACATGTCCCTTTGTGTGACATTTGAAGCATGATCTCTTTTTCGAAGACTTCTCAACTGAAGCCTTTGAACTAGATTCTGGTTTTGATGATGATGCCTTGGAAGGATTTTGGTCAGTTTGCTTAGTTTCAGGTTTTTCTTTGTTTTTGTTTTTAGCAAACTCTACATTTGATTCATTTTCTATAACAGTTGTTTCGTTTTTCATGTCACTTCCTTGAACAAAAGTAACCTTTTTAACAAAAGTTTGATTTTTGTTTTTAGGAGGTGTGTTTTTCTTCTTCAAAACAGGTTTGCTGTTATATTCCTTCTTAGCATCATCACTCTCAGACACATCACCTTGACTTGATGTGGAACTACTTGGTGATATTGACAGAAAGTCTGTTAACTTATCTTCATCAGGTAGGAATGAATAGTCATGACCAGTGTTGTAAAAGTCGGATTACTCGACCGAGTACTCGGTCCTCGGACCCCCTCCGAGGCGACTTCATCCTAGGCGGTCTCAATTAGTCGGCCTCGGGATTACTCGGGAGTACTCGGTGCCTAGTCGGCCTAGTCGGCGCCTAGTCGGACGTAGTCGGCCTAGTCGGTCTAGGCGGTCAACGTGGTTTGTTGACTTTTAATCGGTCAAACTCGGTCAAAATCGGCCTACTTGGCCTTGTACTCAGACTACTCGGCCTTGTACTCAGACTAGTCGGACTTGTATTCAGAATTTTTGAACTTTAAACATGTTTCATTTTAAATTATACTCAGTTGACATGAATTATGCTTATTTTAACACATAAATAATATATAACAATTAATTTTATTTATATTTACCATGTCCGCGTACTCCCCGAGTACTCTCCGAGTACTCCGATTACTCCCAACTCCCCAGTCGGCCGACTAGGGACCGCCTAGCGACTTTTACAACACTGGTCATGACTAAGAGGAGGTGGGACTTCATTAAAGCTCTGGAATCCCACATTGGTCTTGTCGTTACTCTTCTTTATCCCACCCATCATGTGTTTCATAACAAAAGTAGAGTCTCTGAATTGACCTAATTTCTTTTCAAGTTCAACAATTTTGAGTTGTGCATCTGACAACTCTTTGCATTTTTCAGAAATCTCTTTTGTTTTCTCACCCATCATGTCATGATCTAAGTCTATGACTTGAAGTTTTTCATTTAGTTTGCAGGTTAAAACTTCAATTTCAGCTTCATAGCCTTTTATCTTATTTAAATATAACGACTCATTTCTTTTAGCAAAAAAATTTGATTCTTTTATGTTAGACATATCGTTTACCAGACTTTGGTTTTGTGTTGACAACCTGTCAACCTCACCCTATAATTCATGACATTTTAAACAAACAGAAGTAGGAGAGTTACTTACCTCTCTTGTTGATTTGTCTGAGTTGGCCATGAGAGCAGCAAGCTGAGCTTCCATTCTTTTGTATTTTGCATCTTTCTCTTCAGCTTCCCTTTCACGGTCAGACTTTGGCTTTTCCTCTTCAGCTTCTGTTGTCTGATCAGCCTTATCTACCTTAGCTTCACTTTCTTTCTCAACTTCAACATTCACGTTAGCTTCAGCATCATCAACGGGCACTATCTCTGCCATGAATGCCTGAGTGACATTTTCATCATCTTCCAAATGAATACTCTAGTCATATGATCCCTCTCATGCAGTAGAGATCAAAGCCCTTGAGTTAGAGTTGTTTGTTGCATTTCTATTGTTTGAACTCTGACTCGAAGTCTCTTGCTTTTGTTTTTGACATTCCCTTGCGAAATGCCCATAACTTTGACAGTTAAAGCACCTGACTTTGGTCTTGTCAAATGTGACACCCCGACCACGTAGAACAACAATACGTGGCGGAAAACGTCGGGGAGTGTTGTAACAGAATCATTGTTTCATAACACATGGAAATTGAATTATTGTTTTATTAAATAAAAGAGTTACAATGTCTTGACAATCAAAGAAACATAACATAAATAACTAGTCTTGCATCTTTTATTGTCGCTAAGGCCCAAGTCCGCCTAAGTATATCTTGATAAATCCTATGCATCATATCCTGAAACACATGTGAAAATAGGTACGTCAGCATAAAATGCCTGTGAGATACATAGGTTTATGAAAATAGGATTCATGACTTATTGTTTAAGAAAATGTTTAGTCATGAACCCTGTAATTTGCTTTGTCTTGTAAATCATTTAAAAAAACGATAAGATCAGATGATATGTATAAATAAATGTAAGGTTAAATGAATAACCATGTAAGATGAGTTTGTATAAGATAAGTTGTTTGTAAAACAATGTATTGTGAAAAGTATGTTATTTGTATAAAATGTTATATGTCAAAATTGAAATGATTCAAATAACGCTACGATATGTAATACCATACAAACACTTATATATAGGAAGTACCAGCGGCGTATCCACCATGCTTGTATCATATTACCACGCCTCGTTACTTAAATCACTTACTCAAACCAACCCAACAATATAAGATGTCTATGTTTAAACCAATCGTCAAATGTATTGAGTAATATGCCAAAATGTTTATGTCAAGATGTAAATCATGCAACGTATAACCAATGTTGAAAATGTTTATGTGTCAAATGTAAATCATGTAATGTGTAACCAAAATGATATGTATGGCTAGTGAAATGCATCAACTAAACCATAGGTGAAATGCACAAAACAAAGTATTGAAGTAAAACTTGGTTTAAATCAAAGTTATGTTTTGTGTAGTAAATGCATGCTATACTGATATAGACATTTATGCGGTATTGTGAAAATTCATACATCCAAGCCTTGCGACAGTCGGATAACCATGTAAAAATGGGTTATCAAAAGAATATGTATTCGGATTCGGTCATTCCTTACGTCCAAACAAACCCGAGATTTCAGGAATGGGATTTGTCAAGTCCTATGGTACCACTACCTACTACCGAGCGGCATGATCGGTGTTAATGAATGTACAGTATAGTTTAAACAAACCAAATGTCATACCAAAATGTAAGCAAAAATGTAATGTAAAATAATGTACTAAGTACGCACACAATGGGCATACATAGTATAGAATGTGATGTAAAATAATGTACTAAGTATGCACACAATGGGCATACATAGCATAGAATGTAATGTAAAATAATGTACTAAGTACGCACACAATGGGCATATATAGCATAGAATGTAATGTAAAATAATGTACTAAGTACGCACACAATGGGCATACATAGCATAGAATGTAATGTAAAATAATGTACTAAGTATGCACACAATGGGCATACATAGCATAGAATGTAATGAAATCATGTACTATAATGTACTAATGAACATAGCAAGAATACGATGTGAAAACAGGAAAGCATGAAAGTAACATGTAGGCACATGTGTTCCACCCCAAAATGTTTGTAAAACAGTAAAAGAGGGGTCTATGTACTCACCTGAGATTGCTCAGAAGTCCTAAGATAACCACCAAGCAATGCTAGAGATCACGGAATATCAAACGGCACCTAATATAGGTAACTACATTAATAAACCGGACCTAAGTCGGAAGATCGGATAGAATGTGATTTAGACCCGACAAGTTTGAAGACTGGTTTAATATGGGTATTTCATACACACTCTGAATTTGAGATAAAACCGATAAGGTTTGACCCACTTCGGCTAATTTATGTAAACTAGTTGTATAAACCGAACCGAACGCGTAATAAGCGTGACGGGTATTCGTAAGAGCCATATACATGTTTCCTAAGTTAATATGCTTCAAATATGTTGTGACATCAGTAATAAGTCTTTCATTATGCCCGAAACGTATTTAAACACAAACTATGCCCCGTAAGGGTAGTTTGGTCATTTAAAAGGTTATAAATGAGTTTAAGTGTTAACCTGAGTTACAGGTCTGATGTAATCAGCAAATATACTCAATTTTCTAAGTTAAATCAGTAGGGTAAAGTATATATGTGAAATTTATCAATTATAACCAAACTATGCACCGTAGGGGCATTTTGGTAATTTCACATATGCCGTGAAGCTCAAAACTGAAGTCTGAGTTAAACAACTTTTGCTTACTGTTGAAACATTAAAAATTACCTAAAATATCAGTAGGTATCAACCCTTGTATGTCTAAAATAGTTCTAGTACATACTATGCGTTAAAAACGCTTAGAAAGGCGATTTGGAGCCGTTTCCGGGTTATATACATAAAGCTGATATTTTTATTATTCCAGAAGGCTTAAAATAATTTATTTATCATTTAAGATCAGTAGCTAAAGGTTTGGAGTCGTTTAGATATGCAAAACTCATTTTATTGCCCGTAAGGGCAAAACCGACAATTACCGGATTAAGCCTACGACTATAAGTTATGCTCAGCCTAAAATTGATTAAAAATCTTCAAAAATCCCAAAATAATATATTACATCAGTGGGTAATAAGTTTGATATCAAAAAGTAGGCTTAACTAGGCTATATGCTAATTACGCCATTTAATTAACATAAAGCTTTCATTTTGCGCTAATGAGCATAACTCTCAATCTACACCACAAATTGATCCCAAATTTTGGATACAAGTTTACATATCAGTAACAAAGGTTTCTACTCTTTTACATTTTCAAAAATCACGTTTTAAGGTAAAAAGGGCATAATGGTCAACATATGAGCATTTAACGGAAATATGCATATTAATTGGATAACTAATGAACCAAGGTGTATAATTACAGAGGGTTATACTAGTATGTAACTTAGTCCAATTAAAGCTCTGAGGCATTTCTAAAACATGCCTAAATGGGTCAGAACTGAAAGTCAAAGTGAAAGTCAAACTATGCGACTTTCGGCTCCGAACCGGGTCTAAACAGGAAGGTTAGGTAACGGTTGACTTTTAAGCTAAAACTAAGCTAAAACTAAACTAAGGAAGGTTAGGCAACTTAAAAGAGTCCTAAGAATGACCAGAGATCACTTGAGAGAAGACTTGTGCTCCAGAAATGATCAGAAAGCTGAATGAAGGTGTGAAGAACTTGGTTGCAACAAAGGGGCCTTTTATAGTGATTTCAACACCACAAATCTTAGACACACAAGTCTACAAGTGACCACAATTGATTAACAAGTGTCCCTAAGTGTTTAGGGGTGTTTAGGGGTCGCTCAATAGTGAGAAATACCAGTGGGATCGGTCAAAATCGCGCAAAACAGGCTGCAGCCAGTTTTCTGTTTGCTGGGCACTGCTTGCGCACCGTAACAATTATTTGTTGCGGTGCGTAAGCCTTCATCAGGGACCAAAATGTTGGCTTTTCAATGATTTGAAAGGGCAACTGAGCTTATATTTTGCAATTGGACCCCTTCCTAATTACATACAAGGGCTTTAGGACTTGTGCCTCATTTTCTAAGTCCTCGGTTAACTTTATTGTTACCCGAAAAGTCCTAAATTTCAATGTTGACGCTTTAACCCCTTGTACACGGATTAACTTGTTTTTGCCATACCAAAGCCTTTAAAACTTATTTCTAAGTTATGTAAAGGTTATTTAAGGTATGTTAAGTATATGTTGATATTCCGGAGTATTTGTCGCGTTAAACTAAGTACGTTTACGCACCAGTTTGCGTATAACTCTCCAGAAGGCGATATAGAGTTTGGAATTGAATAAAAGTCAAAACACGAAAAATGTAAAACACAACCAAACAAACATTGGGATCAAATAACATTGTTTTATTGATAATAGAACTGTTCATAATGATAACAAACACAGATGTTACAGTCTCCCCTACTTGTGGAAATTTCATCCCGAAATTTATTTAGAGGAAACTTGTGAGAGTTTAAAACATGAAGCTGAAAAGATCGAACAACATTGGTTTAGGGTTCTTAACTTCTAGTAACTTTAATAACATCATGATTGCAATGTAGGAGGGATACTTATATACGAGTATATGAAGCGTCATTGGTGCGTCCACCGTACCTCCATTACATCGTTCTCATTTCGTTATTGTTGTTACTATCGGTTCTTACACATAATAAATCTTACTGTGATTACCGTGCACTGAATCCCATAATTATGTACGCGTCCATAATTAGACAATTCCTTGCATAGTTCACACAGTCTATTTTAAAATGTGTAGGGGAAAACCAAATGAACAAACCTGTGGTGAGTGTGACTAGACCGCCATAGAGTCCTTTTAATTAAATCAATAAATGATCTAAATAGACTTTCAAGGAGTCTGTTCAGCTGCATCACTAGATGTCGTTCTTTAACCAAATTGTGAATCAATCTTTTTGACTAGACCACTAAAAGGATCTCTTATGAAACATGGAGTGGTACTATATAATCCAAGGGTCTTAACTATCTCATAGAAGCCCATTAAGGATTTAAGGTAGTACCTTTTGACTATCCTGCTACGAATCCCTCATATGGAGATATGAAAGATCCTGCGAGGATTTGGATAACGAATATCCAGAGTATAAAAACACAAAATGCATAAAAGAAAACATAAGACGAATAAACACATAGTCACATAGCCACAAAATTGTTTAACTAGAAGTTTGTTCTGCTAACAGAGCACATGTATTTAAAGCACACTAGGAATCCATTCAAGGACTCTGATTTGAATGTTAATCATTCACAAGGGTCTAAATGTGAAGATAAAAAGATCCCATATGGATTTTAGAAGTTGAAGATGTTTTGAAACCTTGCACTTGATGTGCTTAGGTCAAAACATGAAGTTGAAATGCTTATGAAGTTGAGATGCTCGATATGCCAAGGCGACATATGAAGCGAAATTTGAAGGTTAAGTCAATGTATGAGAAAAATACTTTTGGAATACTATGCATGAGGTTCTAAAAATGTGTTCAATGTTTTTGAAACCTTATATATAATACCTTTGAAATCATAAAGTAGGTGTATTAGGTAGGTATATTCATAAAAATGTTTTAAAATTATGCGAGATGAATTTTGAAATTATGTATAATGTTTTTGAAAAACATGAATGATGCTTTTCGAAATCATGCACTTGATAAGAAAATGTACTGTGTTACTATTGCCTTCAGACTATATGAAACATTTTGAAATTAGGAAGGTTGTTTTTTGAAAATATAGCCAACGTTTTTGAAATAACATAGACAATGTATTTAGAAAAATTGTTTTCAAACTATATGAAATGTTTTGAGATCATGAAGATTGTTTTTGAAATACTTGTACTGTATATGTTGAAAAATCAAAACGTAATGGGTATGAGATTTGAAAATACCCTCAGTTATCTAACCAAGGATTTAAAGGCACAGATGTGCAGAAGCATGATTACTCATAATGTCACCTTATTTTCTGTACTTTGTTTCTTAGAGTGAAACGAGTACTTAAAATTTTCGAGGGAATCATGAGCGATCATTTGAAAGAGAGAAATCACAAGAGTAGTTTGTAAGGTACATAGTTTCTTGATGTAGGTATCGTAGGAAAAGTCATACACACATGTAACTACACTTGTATATCAGAATTGTAAACAATAATTTATTTATAAACAAAACAGATTGTTTCACATTACAAGAAAATAGAAAAACAAAAGCATAAGACAGCAACATCTTCTAGTCAGCCAACTGCTCATCCGTGGGTTGGATTTGCATTAGCAAGCTTTGGGCAATCCCTTAGGAAATAGCCCATCTCGCCACAGTTGTGGCAAGACCCTGGTGAGAAACGAGCTTAAGCAGAGTCGTCTTGTGGTTGATTTGGACCACCTTGGTTCGGGTTACATCGACAAGCACTTGCCAGGTGACCAACTCGCCCACATGATACACACAGACGACACGGTAAGTGAGCTTGGTGATGCCCATTACATTTGTCGCATATTGGGGTTGTTCCCTTGTATTGCTTCTTAACAGGTTGTGTTGCCACCCGGATGGGTCCTGCTTGATTTGGTACTGCTGCAGTTGGACAAACCCTTGCCGTATGACCTATAAGTCCACAAGTTTGGCAATTGCGGCACTTCACACTAGCCTGATGATGAAGGCTACATTGGTTGCACAAGGGTGCAGTTCCATTGTATGGCTTCCTAGCAGGGGGTTGAGCTGGTTGGTTGGGGATGGCTCGACCATTGTGAGCGACCACGGCGAAGTCCTGAGAAGCCTTTCGCTTCTTTGACTTCTTAGGGGATCCAGCCTGTTCATCCATGGTCTTTGATTCCTTGATTGGTTTCTTGGCTGGTGGTGCTGTCATTTGGCTAGGTCTTGCCTGTTTTGGTGCCACTGTTGCGGGTTTCCTTGAAGCCTTACGTTTCTTTGGTTTAGGTGAAGGCTTGGCTTCTGCTTCCTTTGGTGGCTCCTGAGTGGCTCCATTTTTGAGACGAGACATGGCAATGCCTAGATCCACAGACTTCAGTATCACTTCGCCTATTTGTTGGGCAAATTTGGCTGTTTGCTCGGACATTTGACCGGTGCTGAGAGGAAGAGACATTCTAGAAGAAAATGAAAGACATAGGAAGAAACAAGTGAAACGTCATCGGGTAAATAATGCAGAATGGTAATGCATAAGAATTTGCGATCATTTGTTTGTTATCTAAGGCAAACAAATGAGACAGTGACAAATCAAAGTAAATGGGTCAAAAATAATGTATCGCGAAGACATGCTCGCCTATAAGTGAACACTCATCCCAAGAATTCCCAGGTAAGCACAACTGGTCTCGCGTCTGATGAGATGTATACGAAGTGCTTGCCTAGACAGAAAAACCCAGAATACAGACATTCACCCTTCCAGTTTGCACGTGTTCACATTATTTAAAACCCAAAACCTTGACGAGGTTTTGAAAACTCAAAGGGGTTCAAAACCTTACAATAGAGGGTTCAAAACCTAGTAATCAATCATCCTAGAACAGATGATTAGTTTTCAAAGCGGTTTTGAAATTTATGTTCTTGTTGTGGTTGTCGCCTAAGGATAGGTGACAATATTGTTTTATGACTAAACGCAAGTAAACTCGCGTTAGGGTCCTAGGAAGGTTATAGACTAGGTCAAAGTATTACAAATAACCTAATTCCCTATAACCATGGGCTCTGATACCAACTTTTCTGTCACACCCCGACCACGTAGAACAACAATACGTGGCGGAAAACGTCGGGGAGTGTTGTAACAGAATCATTGTTTCATAACACATGGAAATTGAATTATTGTTTTATTAAATAAAAGAGTTACAATGTCTTGACAATCAAAGAAACATAACATAAATAACTAGTCTTGCATCTTTTATTGTCGCTAAGGCCCAAGTCCGCCTAAGTATATCTTGATAAATCCTATGCATCATATCCTGAAACACATGTGAAAATAGGTACGTCAGCATAAAAATGCCTGTGAGATACATAGGTTTATGAAAATAGGATTCATGACTTATTGTTTAAGAAAATGTTTAGTCATGAACCCTGTAATTTGCTTTGTCTTGTAAATCATATAAAAAAAACGATAAGATCAGATGATATGTATAAATAAATGTAAGGTTAAATGAGTAACCATGTAAGATGAGTTTGTATAAGATAAGTTGTTTGTAAAACAATGTATTGTGAAAAGTATGTTATTTGTATAAAATGTTATATGTCAAAATTGAAATGATTCAAATAACGCTACGATATGTAATACCATACAAACACTTATATATAGGAAGTACCAGCGGCGTATCCACCATGCTTGTATCATATTACCACGCCTCGTTACTTAAATCACTTACTCAAACCAACCCAACAATATAAGATGTCTATGTTTAAACCAATCGTCAAATGTATTGAGTAATATGCCAAAATGTTTATGTCAAGATGTAAATCATGCAACGTATAACCAATGTTGAAAATGTTTATGTGTCAAATGTAAATTATGTAATGTGTAACCAAAATGATATGTATGGCTAGTGAAATGCATCAACTAAACCATAGGTGAAATGCACAAAACAAAGTATTGAAGTAAAACTTGGTTTAAATCAAAGTTATGTTTTGTGTAGTAAATGCATGCTATACTGATATAGACATTTATGCGGTATTGTGAAAATTCATACATCCAAGCCTTGCAACAGTCGGATAACCATGTAAAAATGGGTTATCAAAAGAATATGTATTCGGATTCGGTCATTCCTTACGTCCAAACAAACCCGAGATTTCAGGAATGGGATTTGTCAAGTCCTATGGTACCACTACCTACTACCGAGCGGCATGATCGGTGTTAATGAATGTACAATATAGTTTAAACAAACCAAATGTCATACCAAAATGTAAGCAAAAATGTAATGTAAAATAATGTACTAAGTACGCACACAATGGGCATACATAGTATAGAATGTGATGTAAAATAATGTACTAAGTATGCACACAATGGGCATACATAACATAGAATGTAATGTAAAATAATGTACTAAGTACGCACACAATGGGCATATATAGCATAGAATGTAATGTAAAATAATGTACTAAGTACGCACACAATGGGCATACATAGCATAGAATGTAATGTAAAATAATGTACTAAGTATGCACACAATGGGCATACATAGCATAGAATGTAATGAAATCATGTACTATAATGTACTAATGAACATAGCAAGAATACGATGTGAAAACAGGAAAGCATGAAAGTAACATGTAGGCACATGTGTTCCACCCCAAAATGTTTGTAAAACAGTAAAAGAGGGGTCTATGTACTCACCTGAGATTGCTCAGAAGTCCTAAGATAACCACCAAGCAATGCTAGAGATCACGGAATATCAAACGGCACCTAATATAGGTAACTACATTAATAAACCGGACCTAAGTCGGAAGATCGGATAGAATGTGATTTAGACCCGACAAGTTTGAAGACTGGTTTAATATGGGTATTTCATACACACTCTGAATTTGAGATAAAACCGATAAGGTTTGACCCACTTCGGCTAATTTATGTAAACTAGTTGTATAAACCGAACCGAACGCGTAATAAGCGTGACGGGTATTCGTAAGAGCCATATACATGTTTCCTAAGTTAATATGCTTCAAATATGTTGTGACATCAGTAATAAGTCTTTCATTATGCCCGAAACGTATTTAAACACAAACTATGCCCCGTAAGGGTAGTTTGGTCATTTAAAAGGTTATAAATGAGTTTAAGTGTTAACCTGAGTTACAGGTCTGATGTAATCAGCAAATATACTCAATTTGCTAAGTTATATCAGTAGGGTAAAGTATATATGTGAAATTTATCAATTATAACCAAACTATACACCGTAGGGGCATTTTGGTAATTTCACATATGCCGTGAAGCTCAAAACTGAAGTCTGAGTTAAACAACTTTTGCTTACTGTTGAAACATTATAAATTACCTAAAATATCAGTAGGTATCAACCCTTGTATGTCTAAAATAGTTCTAGTACATACTATGCGTTAAAAACGCTTAGAAAGGCGATTTGGAGCCGTTTCCGGGTTATATACATAAAGCTGATATTTTTATTATTCCAGAAGGCTTAAAATAATTTATTTATCATTTAAGATCAGTAGCAAAAGGTTTGGAGTCGTTTAGATATGTAAAACTCATTTTATAGCCCGTAAGGGCAAAACCGACAATTACCGGATTAAGCCTACGACTATAAGTTATGCTCAGCCTAAAATTGATTAAAATCTTCAAAAATCCCAAAATAATATATTACATCAGTGGGTAATAAGTTTGATATCAAAAAGTAGGCTTAACTAGGCTATATGCTAATTACGCCATTTAATTAACATAAAGCTTTCATTTTGCGCTAATGAGCATAACTCTCAATCTACACCACGAATTGATCCCAAATTTTAGATACAAGTTTACATATCAGTAACAAAGTTTTCTACTCTTTTACATTTTCAAAAATCACGTTTTAAGGTAAAAAGGGCATAATGGTCAACATATGAGCATTTAACGGAAATATGCATATTAATTGGATAACTAATGAACCAAGGTGTATAATCACAGAGGGTTATACTAGTATGTAACTTAGTCCAATTAAAGCTCTGAGGCATTTCTAAAACATGCCTAAATGGGTCAGAACTGAAAGTCAAAGTGAAAGTCAAACTATGCGACTTTCGGCTCCGAACCGGGTCTAAACAGGAAATTTTCGGGTTGAACAGGTTTGGACATGTTTTTACACTAATTACTAAGTTATATTATAGGTTGTATATGTTCTACATTGCTAATTATACATAAATTAGAAATTAACAATTCTGTTGACTTTTTATAAGCAAGTTTGACCTGACTTTTGACCTAGTTAGAATGGGAATCATGGGGAACCCTTTTGAGGGTTTATTACCCACATAATTACCAACTTATAACTACTTTTGATTCGACTAATCACTGGACCATTAGTGATTAATCGTTAAGTCAACTGTTAATTACGACGGTTGACTTTTAAGCTAAAACTAAGCTAAAACTAAACTAAGGAAGGTTAGGCAACTTACATGAGTCCTAAGAATGACCAGAGATCACTTGAGAGAAGACTTGTGCTCCAGAAATGATCAGAAAGCTGAATGAAGGTGTGAAGAACTTGGTTGCAACAAATAGTGATTTCAACACCACAAATCTTTGACACACAAGTCTACAAGTGACCACAATTGATTAACAAGTGTCCCTAAGTGTTTAGGGGTGTTTAGGGGTCGCTCAATAGTGAGAAATACCAGTGGGATCGGTCAAAATCGCGCAAAACAGGCTGCAGCCAGTTTTCTGTTTGCTGGGCACTGCTTGCGCACCGTAACAATTATTTGTTGCGGTGCGTAAGCCTTCATCAGGGACCAAAATGTTGGCTTTTCAATGATTTGAAAGGGCAACTGAGCTTATATTTTGCAATTGGACCCCTTCCTAATTACATATAAGGGCTTTAGGACTTGTACCTCATTTTCTAAGTCCTCGGTTAACTTTATTGTTACCCGAAAAGTCCTAAATTTCAATGTTGACGCTTTAACCCCTTGTACACGGATTAACTTGTTTTTGCCATACCAAAGCCTTTAAAACTTATTTCTAAGTTTTGTAAAGGTTATTTAAGGTATGTTAAGTATATGTTGATATTCCGGAGTATTTATCGCGTTAAACTAAGTACGTTTACGCACCAGTTTGCGTATAACTCTCCAGAAGGCGATATAGAGTTTGGAATTGAATAAAAGTCGAAACACGAAAAATGTAAAACACAACCAAACAAACATTGGGATCAAATAACATTGTTTTATTGATAATAGAACTGTTCATAATGATAACAAGCACAGATGTTACATCAAAATCAACACTCTTTCCTACAAACTTCCTTCCAGTTCTGTTCGTGAACCTCTTTACTCTTCTGGAAATCATGGCCATTTGCCATTGCAAATCCATTTCCTCTAGATCATCAGGGTCAATCTGATCATAATCTTCATCTAAAGTGGCAGGATCAGATATCTTTCCCTGAATGTGGTTTTCATAAGAAGCAACAAATGAAGCAAGTAGAGCAAGATGTTCTTCAGCTGATTTAACACTCATAGGCATCGATTTTGTACTACTACTATGCTTAGAAGCTGATGTTCCCTTGGCTCCTGTTGATCCTCCTGAAGCAGCTACAAAATAAACATCACCATCCTCATTCACTGTGACCTGCTCATTTTCACACGAAAGAAATGCAGTGGCAGAGTCGCTAGAAGCATCGTGAGATGAAGAAGATGTAAGCCCATCGTAAATCCCTGGATCTTGAACCTGATTATATCCAGTGTCTTTCTTCTTCATATTGAGCTCATAAGCTCTCAGCTTTCCAACTACTTCTTCCAGTTCCTTTATCTCATAATATGTTTCTCCCTTGATCATGAGAGTGTAGATATCCCATTTAGCAGGTAGAGCATCAAGCAGCTAGTCATTTTTCTCTATGTTAGAATAACAATCTATATCATAATTGTCCAATTCTGACATCAGATGGTAGTATCTAGTGATGATGTCCTCAAGTGACTCATTTTTCATATACTTGAATACAGCAAACTGCTTCTTTAGTAGATCGACTTTGTTCTTCTTGACATCAGGATTTCCCTCATATCTCTTCTCTAGTGTATCCCACATTTCCTTTGAAGTAGTGTACTTCTTAAAGGTATGATTGATGCTATCAGGTAAGGACATCTTGATAGCAGCCAAGGCTCTCTTTTCAGCCTCATACATTTTCTTATCAGCCTCCTGCATGTTCACGTAGGCTGTGACACGTGGTCTGCCCTCAAAGTCGTGTGTTAGGTTTATGTACCCATCTACAATACAGATCCACATGCGTGTGTCCTGATATTCAATGAAGGATTGAAACATGTCCTTCTATGTCAAATAGTTTTCCACCTTCATCATCTTAGGTGGTTTGTTGGTTGTGCCAACTGTGACACCCTGACCGGAGGCGGAAAAGTCAAGGGCATCACGAAACATGGCAGAATGCATTTGAGCACATGATGATTAAATTAAGTTGAAATATAGATTAGGTTCAATTAAAGAGATTGCATTCACATCTGAGTAAATAAAAGTACATAAACAAAATAACAAATTGTTTCACAAATACAATAGATTCGGATTTAATCTAAGGCATAAGTCTTGATCAATCCTATTTGAAATATTCTTGCAAATCATAGCATCAAACATTGTCACCTGAAACATATGTTAGAAAAATATTGGGTCAACAAACGGTTGAGTGAATTCATAGGTTTTGTTAGGCAAAAATAATAATGTGATATGAAAATGGTTTAACACAGTGGCATGTGATATGTCTTTAAGCAAAAGAGTAATACAAGTAGTCACATGGTGGTACATTCAAACCTTCGTTATGACGTAACACGGGTCTATCACCACACTTCCAAAAAGTTTCACATGAGTATCAACAACAACAATTGCAACAAATAGTTTCACTGGAAGTGAGATGGGGCGTCACACCTATAGCGCTATAATATAACCGCTGGGCTTTTGTAAGTTAATGAACGTGAACGCGTTAAAGCAACAACAACAAGTATTAAGCAAATGCAAGGACAATCGGGGAACCACAAATAGCAAGTAAGTTTGTATCACATCGTATCATATGTTTCATCCCAAAAATAATTGTAAAAAGGGACTATGAACTCACCTTGATTTCGGGTAAGTCCAAACACGTATGCAAATGTGAGAGTTCTTGGAAATAAGATTCCACGTCACTCTAATTGATTGAACATGCAACAATATGGAATACGTATCAACAATAATGTTTAATTGAATAAGCGGAAATCCTAAATCTCTAGGATTCGGTAGGGTTTTGTCTAAATGGTAACTATGTGCTTTGGATAACCTAACAAGAGGACTTGGAAAATGAATATGATATAAAGGAATTATTTATGAAAAATATTTATTTAACATAAATAATATAATTGCAAAAATATATAATTGATTTAATATAACATTTTGTAATAATAAATCAAATATAATTAACTAGTATAATTAAATTACATAGTTAAATAATTGATTATAACCAAAATATATTACAAGTGATATAATTAATTTATAAAAATTATAAATTAATTTAGATGGTTTAAAATATATATTATTTGATAAATGATAAATATTTTGTTTAAAAGAATTAATATGATAATTACATAACTAATTATCAAAATAATTATATTAAATCTGAATAATTAAAAATAACATTTTTAGTTATTAAATTTGAATATCACATATTTAAAATAATTATTATGGCCTTGGAATCATTTTAAATAAATAAAATGAATTAAAATGGTTAAAATAACAATAAATAAGTTTATATAAGTTTAATTATCTAAATAATTAAATATAATAAAAATTCAGATTCTAAATTTATATAAACTCATTAATATGTCTATTTTGTCATAAAAATAATTTTGGATAAAATTTTTATAGTTATATAATTTAAATACATTAAATTAAACTATATTTTTAAGTATAAATACTGATTTATTTATATAAATATCAAAATTATATAAAATATCAGTAACAATATTATTTTTGTAAAGTTTAACACTTAAAATAATTAATCTGAAAATTTCAGTATTTATTTCTTAAAAATTGATTTATTATGAATTATATATGTATTAAACTGTTTTAATATAAAATAAATAGTTTTATAAATAATATAACAGTTTTTGTATTTTTTATAAAATGTAGTAATGAGTATTAATGAAATAAAAATTATTGCAATTGTTAAAATAATAAAAATAAACAAATAAAAAAAGAAATGCGGACCCTTGGGTTCGAACCTGGGTCTGTACTAAGACAAACACACACATAACCACTGGGCTAGCCTGGAGGTTTGTGTTTAATTTTAGTTTAAATAAAATATATATTGAAGTCGAAATCGGTCATCTTCCCCAAATATTCAGACCAAGTCAACAGAAAAGTCAAAACTTTGAAATTCTACGGGAAAACTATGTTATATCAAAATTAACTTTAAGGAAACATTGTACAAGTATAATTGAACTAATTGGACAAATAAAAACTAACCGGTATCGATTAAAACGATGAATCGGCTATTCTCTGGGGACTGTAACTCCAGCGACTGTTGCAGGTTTAATTCCGACGAATTTTGATGTTTTTGTTAATTGTGAGAGGTGTGGTGATCTAAGGAACTTATATACTGGTTCAATTCGATCTCAATCCAACATTTCATAGTGGAATCGATCCACTTTAAATTGTTTATAAAAAGTTCGAATTTACAGAAGTTTGGCACGAAAATGTGTCGAATAAGTGCTCAATTGGTTGGCAATGGGGTTGGGGACTCGTGGGTAATGAGTTCAGATAAATTAAACAAAGATCAAGTGGGGTTTGGATCGATTACCGGCAACTAGTATATTCGATCTGTTTTGAATTTATTATATTTAATTTCTTATAAGTGTATAAATGGAATTAAAATCCAAAACATATCAGCTCCTATTAGGAGGATAAACTGGTTAAGACGTTACGGTTATACACGAGTGACTCGAGTTCGATCCGCACTGAGGGCCGGTCCGAACAGAAGGACCCCTTTTTTTGTAATCTGATTTTAGAATTTACATTTTAGTCCCTGTACTATCATAATTTACAGAAATGGTCCCTGTAGTTTCAAAAAAGTACATAAACAGTCCCTGAAATAACTAGTTTTAATAAATTACAATTAGGTCCCTGGGCAGTTAAATATATTAACTGAGTTAAGTTTTTTAAAAAGGAATTCTTATACAAAAGTTAACCTGGTTAGAAATTATAGTTAATAAAAGTTTAAGAAAATCAGTTTTAGTCCCTAAAGTATAAGTTTCAGAGAATGACCAAATGAACCCTAAACTTTTTAAAACATATTATATATATTTATTTCTTTTATAAAATAAGTTTCAAAAATTACAAAATGAACCCTAAACTTGTGGTTTGAAATAATTGCACTTTAACCCTTGTATTTATATAGTTTCAAAAATGACAATTTAGCCCATGGACTTGTACTTTCAAATAATTACGGTTTCAGTCCTTGAAAATAAAAAGTAATAGATTTCAAGTAGGTTTCAAAGAATGTCAAATAGGTCCCTCAACTAGTAATTTCACAAGTAGTCACAATAAACCCTTATAGTTTATGTAACCGTGTTTAATAGCATAAAAACTCAACAAATTTTGAAATTGTTTCACGTGTTTGTATCGGTATGAGCACAAAGCAAGTAGGATCAAATAATTTTCGTTCCAATTACGGTAATTTTTACAATGCAAGTTAGAACAAATACAAGTGCGAAGACCAAGATGGTTACAGTCTCCCCTACTTTTGAGAATTTCGTCTCGAAATTGGTGTAGGAGATTCTTTTGCAAAGAGATGCGGATACTTGGTCTTCATATCACCCTCACGTTCCCAAGTGAATTTTGGGCCTCGTTTGGATTCCCAACGTACCTTAACGATAGGTATGCGGCTTCGTCTTAGTTTCTTCACTTTGCGGTCCATGATTTCTACCAGTTTTTCAACAAAGTGCACGGAGTCGTCGATGCGAATGTCGTCGAGTGGTACATGATGGTTTTCATCAATAAGACACATTCTGAGATTGGAGACATGAAAGGTAGGATGAACGTTGCTGAGTTCAGGAGGTAACTCAAGTTTGTAGGCTACTTTACCAATCCTTTCGATGATCTTAAAAGGACCAACATATCGTGGAGCTAGTTTTCCTTTCTTTCCAAAGCGTACAATACCTTTCCAAGGAGAAACCTTGAGAAGTACCATTTCACCGACTTGGAATTCAAGGGGTTTGCGTCGTTTATCAGCATAACTCTTTTGACGACTTCTAGCCACTGTAAGGTTGTCACGAATTTTAAAGATCTTGTCAGTCGTTTCTTGGATTAGTTCAGGACCAGTGATTTGTGCCTCAGTAATCTCGTTCCAACAAACAGGAGAACGACACTTGCGACCATAGAGGGCTTCAAAAGGCGTCATCCCAAGACTGGAGTGGTAACTATTGTTGTAAGAGAATTCAATCAAAGGTAGATGTGAATCCCAATTACCACCAAAGTCTATAACGCAAGCTCGTAACATGTCCTCAAGGGTTTGAATGGTTCGTTCAGACTGACCATCAGTTTGAGGGTGATAAGCTGTGCTGAGATTTAGTCGAGTTCCTAAAGCAGATTGCATAGTTTCCCAAAAACGAAAGGTAAAACGGCCATCACGATCAGAAACAATGTTCAAGGGCACACCATGACGAGCAACAATCTCGTCAAGGTAGAGTTTAGCAAGTTTAGCAACAGAGTAATCTTCTCGGATTGGCAAAAAGTGAGCTGATTTGGTTTGACGGTCAACGATCACCCAAATGCTGTCATGACCTCGAGAAGTGCGTGGCAACTTGGTTACGAAATCCATAGCGATTTCCTCCCATTTCCATACTGGAATCTCGGGTTGTTCAAGTAATCCAGAAGGTCGTTGGTGTTCAGCTTTAACCTTCAAACAGGTGAGGCATTTGGACACGTAGAGAGCATCATCCTTTTTCATTCCGGGCCACCAGTAAAGGTTTCGAAGATCCATGTACATCTTGTCCGCACTGGGATGAATAGAATATCAGGACTTGTGGGCTTCGTCCATCAAGAATGTACGAAGGTTGTTATGATTAGGAACCCACAGACGGTTTTTGAAATGTCGTAAGCCATTTTCTTTGGTCTCGAGAAGGAGATCAAGTTTATTAGGTAATTCAGTAAGCAAATCACCGCTGGCCACAACATCTTGCTGAGCTTGGAGAATACGGGTTTGGATGTCAGAATGGATTTGTATGCTATGAAGTTGAATACGTTCTTTACGACTTAAAGCATCGGCAACAACGTTCGCTTTTCCGGGATGATAGCGAATCTCGCAATCGTAGTCGTTTAGAAGTTCAATCCATCTACGTTGTCGCATGTTTAAATCCTTCTGATTAAAGATGTGTTGGAGACTTTTGTGATCAGTGAAAATCACACATTTTGTACCATAAAGAGAGTGTCTCCAGATTTTGAGAGAAAAGATTACGGCACCCAATTCAAGATCATGGGTAGTGTATCTCTTTTCATGGTCTTTCAGTTGTTGAGATGCATAGGCTATGACTTTGCCTCGTTGCATGAGGACGCAGCCTAAGCCAAGTTTGGATGCATCACAATACACCATGAAATCGTCGTTACCATTGGGGAGAGTCAGAATAGGAGCATCACAAAGTTTCTGTTTAAGAATTTGGAAAGCTTCATCTTGTTTTGGTCCCCACTCAAAAGGTTTACCCTTATGAGTTAAAGACGTAAGCGGAACAGCAAGTTTGGAAAAATTGGCAATGAAACGTCGATAATACCCAGCTAAACCAAGGAAAGAACGGATTTCAGTTGGAGTGGTAGGAACACACCAATTCTTTATGGCTTCAATCTTCGTAGGATCAACATGAATTCCTTTGTTGTTTATGATATGTCCCAAAAATTGAACTTCCTTAAGCTAGAATTCACATTTCGAGAATTTGGCATAAAGCTGTTCTTTCTTTAGGAGGTCTAAGATCAATCGAAGGTGATTCTCATGATCAGCTTTGGTTTTGGAATAGATAAGAATGTTATCAATGAAGACAATGACAAATTTATCTAGGTAGGGCTTGCAAACACGGTTCATTAAATCCATGAAGACCGCAGGGGCATTGGTTAAACCAAATGGCATAACGGTGAACTCATAGTGACCGTAGCGTGTGCGAAAAGCGGTTTTAGGAATGTCGTCTTCAAAAATGCATAGTTGGTGATAACCAGAGCGTAAGTCGATCTTTGAGAAGCAAGTGGCACCTTGTAATTGATCAAAGAGATCATCAATGCAAGGCAGGGGATAACGGTTTTTGATGGTGAGTTTGTTCAGCTCACGGTAATCGATACACATACGCATGGAACCATCTTTCTTCTTGACGAACAAAACTGGAGCTCCCCAAGGAGAAAAACTGGGGCGAATGAAACCTTTGTCAGAAAGCTCTTGAAGTTGGTTAGCAAGTTCTTGCATTTCCGAAGGTGCAAGACGATAGGGAGATTTGGCAATAAGATTAGCACCAGGAACAAGATCGATACGAAATTCTACTTGACGCACGAGAGGTAAGCCAGGTAGATCATCGGGAAAAACTTTAGGAAAATCTCGAATGATTGGAATATCTTTAATGTTCTTGGTTTCTTCCTTCTTCTCTACTACGTGGGCTAGGAAAGCCACGTAGTTCTTGCGCAAATACTTCTGAGCTTGAACGCAAGATATGAGGTTGAGACTTTTATAGGGTCCTTCCCCATAGACTTTCAGAACTTTAGCAGACGTCAATGGTAAACGAACGAATTTATCGTGACAAACAACTTCGGCATGATTTGGAGCTAACCAGTCCATGCCTACTATGATATCAAAACATCCAAGTTTCATGGGAATAAGGTTGATCGGAAAAACATGGCCTTGAAGTTCAAGTTTACAATTGGAAATGACAGAATTTAACACGGAGTGATCGCCACTAGCTACTATAACTTCAAATGATTCACTCAGTTTTGTACGTGGTAAGGCAAGCAAAGGTTCAAACTCAAGTGAAACAAAACTCCTATTTGCACCCGGATCAAACAAAACAGAAGCATAGCGATTGTTAACGAGAAACATACCGTTGATCACATCATTTGCGGCACGAGCCTCATTGACATTTAGGTTGAATGCACGACCTCTAGCGGGTTGAGCAATTGCAAGTTTGGGACATTCCCGTTTGAAGTGATTCGGATCACCGCAATTGAAGCAAGTTCCAACGGGATAACGAGGTGGTACAGCAGCTTGGACAGCAGGAGGAGCAACAGCTTGATGTGCACGGCATGTGACTGCAAGATGACCAAAGCGCCCACAACTTGTGCACTGTTTACAAGGAAAACGGGTTTGATGATGGTAGTTACAACGGTTGCATAACGGTGCTTCACCAACATATGGCTTCTTGGCAGGAGGAGCCTGGTCGGCGGGAGCAGGAGTTGTAAGGGCAAAGTTTCTGACTACTTTGCGTTTGTTTGCATTCCTGGTTTTCCTCGAAAATTGAGCTCCATCATTTGCCGCTTTGACAGTGTCGGATGCAAATTTGGATGGTGTTTTTCTTGTCGCTCTTTCGGGATAGGTAAAACATAAGATCATGGTGGTTTCATAATGGGATAAAGTAGTTTCATAAAATCAATGAGGACAAGAGAAAACACGTAACAAGATGGATATCATTTATTCCACGAATAAACGACATCAATGACAAGTAAAAGTAGTTGGGTTCTTATAACTTAGTGAAGTCATGCTTTAGCCTATAAGTGGACACTCATCCAAAGAATTCCCAGGTAAGCACAACTGGTTCCTCGAGTTGGAATTTATACGAAGTGCTTGCCTAGACGGAAAACCCCGAATACAGGCATCCACCCTTCCAGATTGCACGAGTTCGTTATTAGAGCCCAAGACTTTGATGAGAATTTAAAAATCAGAAGAGGTTTTGAAAATAATCACCTAAGGATAAATGATGAGCATTTGTAAAATCTAAAGATGAGATACGCGGTGACGAGGCATTGGTTACAAAAGATAAGGACAGGGATGAAGACAAAGGCAAAGATAACGGAAGAGTTTGCTAATGGAAAGTGTCCTAGGTAAGTTATAGTCTAGGTCAAAGTATTAATAATAACCTAAATCCCTATAACCATGGCTCTGATACCAATCTGTGACACCCTGACCGGAGGCGGAAAAGTCAAGGGCATCACGAAACATGGCAGAATGCATTTGAGCACATGATGATTAAATTAAGTTGAAATATAGATTAGGTTCAATTAAAGAGATTGCATTCACATCTGAGTAAATAAAAGTACATAAACAAACTAACAAGTTGTTTCACAAATACAATAGATTCGGATTTATTCTAAGGCATAAGTCTTGATCAATCCTATATGAAATATTCTTGCAAATCATAGCATCAAACATTGTCACCTAAAACATATGTTAGAAAAATATTGGGTCAACAAACGGTTGAGTGAATTCATAGGTTTTGTTAGGCAAAAATAACAATGTGATATGAAAGTGGTTTAACACTGTGGCATGTGATATGTCTTTAAGCAAAAGAGTAATACAAGTAGTCACTTGGTGTACATTCAAACCTTCGTTATGACGTAACACGGGTCTATCACCACATTTCCAAAAAGTTTCACACGAGTATCAACAACAACAATTTCAACAAATAGTTTCACTGGAAGTGAGATGGGGCGTCACACCTATAGCGCTATAATATAACCGCTGGGCTTTTGCAAGTTAATGAACGTAAACGCGTTAAAGCAACAACAACAAGTATTAAGCAAATGCAAGGACAATCGGGGAACCACAAATAGCAAGTAAGTTTGTATCACATCGTATCATATGTTTCATCCCAAAAATAATTGTAAAAAGGGACTATGAACTCACCTTGATTTCGGGTAAGTCCAAACACGTATGCAAATCTGAGAGTTCTTGGAAATAAGATTCCACGTCACTCTAATTGATTGAACATGCAACAATATGGAATACGTATCAACAATAATGTTTAATTGAATAAGCGGAAATCCTAAATCTCTAGGATTCGGTAGGGTTTTGTCTAAATGGTAACTATGTGGTTTGGATAACCTAACAAGAGGACTTGGAAAATGAATATGATATAAAGGAATTATTTATGAAAAATATTTTTTTAACATAAATAATATAATTGCAAAAATATATAATTGATTTAATATAACATTTTGTAATAATAAATCAAATATAATTAACTAGTATAATTAAATAACATAGTTAAATAATTTATTATAACCAAAATATATTACAAGTGATATAATTAATTTATAAAAATTATAAATTAATTTAGATGGTTTAAAATATATATTATTTGATAAATGATAAATATTTTGTTTAAAAGAATTAATATGTTAATTACATAACTAATTATCAAAATAATTATATTAAATCTGAATAATTAAAAATAACATTTTTAGTTATTGAATTTGAATATCACTTATTTAAAATAATTATTATGGCCTTGGAATCATTTTAAATAAATAAAATGAATTAAAATGAATTAAAATGGTTAAAATAACAATAAAGAAGTTTATATAAGTTTAATTATCTAAATAATTAAATATAAAAAAAATTCATATTCTAAATTTATATAAACTCAGTAATATGTCTATTTTGTCATAAAAATAATTTTGGATAAAATTTATATAGTTATATAATTTAAATACATTAAATTAAACTATATTTTTAAGTATAAATACTGATTTATTTATATAAATATCAAAATTATATAAAATATCAGTAACAATATTATTTTTGTAAAGTTTAACACTTAAATTAATTAATCTGAAAATTTCAGTATTTATTTCTTAAAATTTGATTTATTATGAATTATATATGTATTAAACTGTTTTAATATAAAAGAAATAGTTTTATAAATAATATAACAGTTTTTATATTTTCATAAAATGTAGTAATGAGTATTAATGAAATAAAAATTATTGCAATTGTTAAAATAATAAAAATAAACAAATAAAAAAAAGAAATGCAGACCCTTGGGTTCGAACCCGGGTCTGTACTGAGACAAACACACACACAACCACTGGGCTAGCCTGGAGGTTTGTGTTTAATTTTAGTTTAAATAAAATATATATTGAAGTCGAAATCGGTCATCTTCCCCAAATATTCAGACCAAGTCAACATAAAAGTCAAAACTTTGAAATTCTACGGGAAAACTATGTTATATCAAAATTAACTTTAAGGAAACATTGTACAAGTATAATTGAACTAATTGGACAAATAAAAACTAACCGGTATCGATTAAAACGATGAATCGGCTATTCTCCGGCGACTGTAACTCCGGCGACTGTTGCAGGTTTAATTCCTACGAATTTCGATGTTTTTGTTAATTGTGAGAGGTGTGGTGATCTAAGGAACTTATATACTGGTTCAATTCGATCTCAGATCCAACATTTCATAGTGGAATCGATCCACTTTAAATTGTTTATAAAAAGTTCGAATTTACAGAAGTTTGGCACGAAAATGTGTCGAATAAGTGCTCAATTGGTTGGCAATGGGGTTGGGGACTCGTGGGTAATGAGTTCAGATAAATTAAACAAAGATCAAGTGGGGTTTGGATCGATTACCGGCAACTAGTTTATGCGATCTGTTTTGAATTTATTATATTTAATTGCTTATAAGTGTATAAATTGAATTAAAATCCAAAACATATCAGCTCCTATTAGGAGGATAAACTGGTTAAGACGTTACGGTTATACACGAGTGACTCGAGTTCGATCCGCACTGAGGGCCGGTCCGAACAGAAGGACCCCTTTTTTGTAATCTGATTTTTGAATTTACATTTTAGTCCCTGTACTATCATAATTTACAAAATGGTCCCTGTAGTTTCAAAAAAGTACATAAACAGTCCCTGAAATAACTAGTTTTAATAAATTACAATTAGGTCCCTGGGCAGTTAAATATATTAACTGAGTTAAGTTTTTTAAAAAGGAATTCTTATACAAAAGTTAACCTGGTTAGAAATTATAGTTAATATAAGTTTAAGAAAATCAGTTTTAGTCCCTAAAGTATAAGTTTCAGAGAATGACCAAATGAACCCTAAACTTTTTAAAACATATTATATATATTTATTTCTTTTATAAAATAAGTTTCAAAAATTACAAAATGAACCCTAAACTTGTAGTTTGAAATAATTGCACTTTAACCCTTGTATTTATATAGTTTCAAAAATGATAATTTAGCCCATGGACTTGTACTTTCAAATAATTACGGTTTCAGTCCTTGAAATTAAAAAGTAATAGATTTCAAGTAGGTTTCAAAGAATGTCAAATAGGTCCCTCAACTAGTAATTTCACAAGTAGTCACAATAAACCATTATAGTTTATGTAACCGTGTTTAATAGCATAAAAACTCAACAAATTTTGAAATTGTTTCACGTGTTTGTATCGGTATGAGCACAAAGCAAGTAGGATCAAATAAGTTTCGTTCCAATTACGGTAATTGTTACAATGCAAGTTAAAACAAATACAAGTGCGAAGACCAAGATGGTTACACCAACCTCGTGTTCCATCCTCAAAAGTTCGTTCAATTTTGACATGTTTGACATTTTAACTTAAGCAGACTGGTAAAACCGTACAAATTTTCCAGGGTCTTTTTTACCAAATTATACCGTTAGATTCTACTCGAGATTACGATTCCAATGATATATAATGTCGAAAACCTTTTTCGGGATTTTCCAGAGTTTTTTTTTGTCCTAAAAATCCAAGGAGTCCAACGGTGCAAACGGTTTCCTGAGATGAGCTACGGATAATTTTCTAAACACGAAACAGTTAAATTTTTCCTACGCAAGCCAAGAAAAATTCCACCCTTTGTCCGAAATGGTCCGAAATCCGAAATGGTTATCCGGAATGGTCAGAAATGAACTAATCTGATCTGAAATGACCACTTTCTGATCCGAAATTAAACCTTTTGATCCGAAATGGTCCGAAATCCTTCAGTATGATCCGAAATGCAAGTTAATCTGGTCCGAAATGCAAGTTTCTTGATCTGTGATGATCCGAGAAGCAGGATTTCTATCCGAAATGGATCCGAAATGCTTGCTGTTGATCCAAAATCCTTGCTGTTTATCCGAAATCAGTAGCTGAACCCTAGAACAACCGTAAAAAACGTCCAAAACTTCGATTTTTCTGCAGAAAACGATTCTGAACCAAGCCAATCAAGAGCCTAACGCTTTGATACCAATTGTAGGTCCCCTAATCCGTGTGGATCGTAACAGAATCGTCGATCTAACCTAGAGGGCGGAATCCTCTAGATCAGATTTCACAGAAAACAAGTAGAAACAGAAATCTCTATAAACCTGATCTTTATTGATTATCTTCAAACGATTACAATCAATCAAGATCTCCAATTCATCCAAGCCTTTGTCTTTCACGAATTCTCTCCAAAGTGATTAAGGTGATTAGATGATTAACCTAAACCCTAATGCTAAGCTTTGTTTATATAGGACAAGCTTTGCATATGGGCTAGGTCATGGGCAAGGCCCATTTCGCCTACCATCCCACATATGTGGGTTTGGTTTGGCCCAATCACTCTTAATTAACTATTACAAAGCTAAACCCGCTAACTGTTTATCGTTTTACTAATTACAAGATATCCAAAGACCAAATCTAAGCTGTTGTCACAAATATGCACCAACAATTATTAATATATAATACATGTGGTGTCCGATAGAAAAAATACTTTATTGCGAATATAACTTTGTATTCAACGAATTTTATACCGCCACATCGATAAACGTATAAAAACGAACATAGTACATAGTTTAAAAATTAAATTATATTTTATATAATTTAGATTATATTTTAATTTATCTGTGTAATTTAATATCAACAATGATTAAATGGTATTCTATCCTTTAATTTATTATTATTATTATTATTATTATTATTATTATTATTATTATTATTATATTAATATAGAATTTATTAATCTATACATAACAAAAAATAAATATGAATTGTTATTATATATGATATTAATATATCCAATTTGTTAATCTATACATAATTATAGACAAATACGTAATACATAAAAATATTTATCTTATATTGTTGTTCTATTTTATTTATTTATTTTTATATGTGACATAGAATTTTTTATTATTTCGGATCAAACCAAATTAGGTTATATACTTGTAGACCTAGAGTGTCTAATCTAACCTGATAACTTGTTTGCGAATAACTACACGTAGGTATTACTTAATTTGACAATATTATTATTTTATTAACAAGATATTAGATTGATATCCAACTTTTATTATCAATATGTAACACATGTGGTGTCTGAAAGAAGAAAAATACTTTATTGTGAATATAACTATTTACTCAACGAATTTTATACCGCCACGTCGATAAACCATAAAACCGAATATCATATATAGTTTAAAATTTAGATTATATTTTATATAATTGAGATTATATTTTAATTTATTTTTATAATTTAATATTAACAATGATTAAGTTAAATCTCATTATTGTAGAAGATATTTACATCGCTCCTTAAGTTCACATTTAACCGGTGATATAAATTAATGGAGTGGGTTATATTTAGATAAAAAAAACAATAAATTAGATAAATAAAGACACAAAAATGCCCCTCATTTAACTGACCTTTTTGATAAAGCTAATGGGTCGGATGAAAATGGCAAAAAAATGCAAACCTCGGGGACATATGAGAAAAAATTGTTATTGTTTTTATTATTTATTTGTAATTATTATATTATAATAATTTTGAATTATTATTATCTAAGTCACTAGGTTATAGTCTCGTGTGTTACACAGGTTTACGTAAGATATTGTCTTTATTCAACCCGTGTAATATACGGATCTATAGCCTAGTATGTAATATAGGGCATTACGTAATTAGTATAGGTTGTTTGTTTAATGTTTTGTATTACACTTATACTTATTACGTGATTATACCCCAAATATTAAACATTCCGTCAAATATTATGTATTGTGTGTTTTTTTTATTACAGATATGGTTAGTACGTAATTACATAATCCCTTAGTGGGTTTTCATTTAATACTATAGTGAAATCACATAATCACGTAATGGTTATTCAAAATCACGTAATAATACATAGTCAATTATTGTTACGTAATTACGTACTGATACATAATCGTGTAACATTACACTTGTTTCAAGAATAGAAATGCATATAATTATGTATTGGTATATAATCATGTAACATTATAAATTCTAAAACAATTTTTTTAAATTAAGAAAACTATAGCAATAGTCTACTCAAATAAAAGAGAATGAAATGGTCGTTAATACAGTGTAATTTAAAAAAAAATATTATCGTATAAAAAAGTTATAACCATTTGAAAATCATGAGGGAAGTGGGTTTATTAGTTAACAATATTGAATATTCTTATTTTTCTCTTTCCCGTTTTGTTCATGTGAATTCTACATGTGAGCACCATGTAATGTCAACCATTGAATTACTTAATCCAAGGCCCAACATGTCTCTTACACTTCCTACAAATTGACTTTCTTATACATGATCCTTCACTATATTTAGTGTATACGCATATCTATTTATTTATTAATATGTTTATAAATATTTATTTATTAATATCTATATGTGTTAGCATTCATATAAATGTGTTTGTATGTGTAGCTTTATATATATATATATAAAGTGGGATTCATGCGCAAAGTGTGTTTTTCCTACAAAGTGTAGGAAGCGATCATGGCCATTGGATAAGTGTGTTTAATGGCTGAGATCAAGCTGGTGGTATTTTTGTAATATGTGCGTGTCATTAATTAATTGTTATAATAGGTTAGGGGTATGTTGGTCATTTACCATGTTTTAAATCAATCAAATAACTGCCAAAAATAACACAACTCCTATAATCTCGCACATTTCCTTCTCCCTATCTAAAACCCACTATCAATAACCATCTTGCATACCAAAATTAGCTAGAATCATGGATCGAGATTACAAATTTAGCATGAAATACAAGCGTAAGAGATGATCATAATACTGTGTTTTATTGCACTTGATGTTCGATACTAGATGTGTTCATAATAGTGTGTTTTAGTGATAAAACACAATGTTGTTAATGCATTTATGTCTATCGCCTACGTCAATCCAGTTCGTAGCATAATTAGAAGAATACAAGGCATTATATTGTAATATTTAGATAGAAAAGGCAAGGTGGCATTATTGTAAATAAGGAAACCCTCCTTATTGCCTTGGCCTATAAATAGAACACTTAGGTGTTAGATTTAGAACTTTTGCCATTTGTGACTTTTGGAGCATAGGAGCTAGAGAGAGAAAGGCAAAAGGTGATTCACGTTTCTTGTACGTTTTCATATCATTCAATCGAATCACAAATTATAGTACGGTTCTCGTGTTCGGTCCACGCACGTGTACGGATTCCGCACGTCACACGTGTCATACGCAATCGTTCGGAAGTCAAAAACCGATCCTACAAATGTGACGAACAAGTGACTAACTTGGTAAAAGTGTTGTTTTTTTACATTGATATTGTTTTAAGAATTGATGCGTTAAAGCTACATTGTGATTAAATCCTGCATATACATCTATTCAGTGTGTTTTGTTTAAGAAAGTGTGTTTTTTAAAGTTTGATCATAGTACTGCGTTTTACTGCGGTTGATGTTGGATACTAGATGTGTTCATAGTAGTGTGTTTTAGTGATAAAACACAATGTGACGAACAAAGTAACTAATTTGGTAAAGGTGTTGTTTTTTACATTGATATTGTTTTAAGGATTGATGTGATAAAGCTACATTTTGATTAGATCCTGTATATACATGTATTCAGTATGTTTTGTTGAAGACAACGTGTTTTTTTAAAGTTTGATCATAGTACTGTGTTTTACTGCACTTGATGTTGAATACAAGGTGTGTTCATAGTAATGTGTTTTAGTGATAAAAGACAATGACGAACCAACTGTTGTCTGATAAAACACAACTGACGAACCAGTTACTGACTGCTACATAGATGTGTTCATAGTACTGTGTAACACACTATAACGCCATGGTTTTTTTTCCAGCGAACCACTTTAGAAGAAGAAGAAGAAGAATTGCGACTTGAATGATAAACAATGAAATACTCCTAATATAACCGTTAATTCGATTTTAATGTGATATTTGGTTTTCTTAAATTTCTCATGAGTAAGTTATAATAAACATATACCTTAAATAGAATAAATATCAAATTACTTTCTTGCCCTTTTCATTAAAATAACTACTTGTCACATGTCAATATATGGTGGCTTCCTTCACTTTGTAGGAAAAATTGGCTTTGTAGCCAACTCTTACTCTCTCTCTCTCTCTCTCTCTATATATATATATATATATATATATATATATATATATATATATATATATATGATCAGGATTTAGGGAAAACGGTGAAAAGTGTGAGAACGATTTTGGTGTTGACATGTGGCATTGATGCTAAATTACACTAAGGGGTAATGTTGTCAAAAAAACCCACTCACATGAACTGGGTGCTCAAATAAAACGCCATTAAAACACCCAATTCAGAAAAAACGCCATGAAAATACCGAGTTAAAAACGCCATAAAAACACATAGTTCAGAAAAAAAAAAAAACGCCATGAAAATACCTAGTTAAAACGGCATAAAACGCCATAGTTAGGAAAAACGCCATGAAAATATCTAGTCTAAAACGGCATAAAACACCCAGTTCAGAAAAACGCTATAAAACCCAGTTCATTTTTTTCGAAAAGTATATCAATAGTATACTCGTTGGAAAGATAAAAAAATGCTGAGTTTTATGGTGTAATTTTTTTTGAAAAATAACCACGTATAAAAAAGTTATTGGCGTTTAAATATGATAGGGGAAAATGACATGTGATTAGCATGTGAACCCTTGTTTGGATCTTCCAATTTTACCCCTCCTGGTAGTTATAAGGTTCCCATTAGTTACAAAAATGCCACCGCATCATCTTAGCCACAAATCACAAAGATCCTATGGCTGAAAATCGTTCTTACTATTCTCACACTTCATATCGTTTTCTCATGATCCCATTCCTATATGTATATATATATATATATATATATATATAAGGTCAGGATTTAGAGAGAACGGTGAAAAGTGTGAGAACGGTGAGAACGATTTTGGTGGTGACATGTGTCATTGATGTTAAATTACACTAAGGGGTAATATTGTCAAAAAACTCACTCACATGAACTGGGTGTTCAAAATAAAACGCCATAAAAACACCCAATTTAGAAAAATGCCAAACACTCAAAAGCTATTTTTTAATCTATAATTTACAACAGCTCAAAAAAACCATTTTTTTGAACGCCATAAAATACTCAAAAGCTATTTTTTTGAGCTATAATTTACAACAGCTAAAAAAAAACATTTTTTTGAACGCTATAAAAAAAAGCTATTTTTTGAGCTATAAATTACAACAGCTAAAAAAAACCATTTTTTTTGAGCCAGCTCCTAGTTAAAACGCCATAACAAAAAAAGCTATATTTTCAGGGTCCAAATTGTAACTTATAGTGTGAACAATTGTTAACAGAAGTATTTAATTAGTTTTTTTAGCCAGCTCCTAGTTAAAATGCCTTAACAAAAAAAACTATATTTTCAAGGTTTAAAGTGTAATTTATAGTGCGAACAAGTGTAAACAAGTGTGAACACAAGTATTTAATTAGTTTCAAGCCAGCTCCTAGTTAAAACGCCATAACAAAAAAAAACTATATTTTCAGAGTACAAAGTGTAACTTATAGTGTGAACAAGTGTGAACACAAGTATTTAATTAGTTTCACCATACACGCAGCTTTGGGGGAATGTGATTGGAAATAAAAGAACTCATACTCCAATGAAGACACACAGAGCTACCAGTTAAAATGCCATAACAAAAAAAAGCTATTTTTTTGAGCTATAATTTACAACAGCTTAAAAAACCCATTTTTTTAGCCGTCCGCCTAAATTAATATTTTTTGAGCTCAGAAAAATCATAATTTGTACTGTAAAAACACCGTAAAACACGCAGTTCATAAAACGCCATGAAAAACTCAGTTGAAAACGCCATAAAACACTTCGTTCAGAAAAAAAAACGCCATGAAAATACCTAGTTAAAACGCCATAAAACACCTAGTTCAGAAAAACGCCATAAAATACCTAGTATAAAACGCCATAAAACACCCAGTTCAGAAAAATGCCATAAAACCTAGTTAATTTTTTTTTCGAAAAGTATATCAATAGTATACTCATTGGAAAGATAAAAAACGCTGAGTTTTATGGTATAATTTTTTTCAAAAAATAATCACGTATAAAAAAGTTATTGTCGTTTAAATATGATGGGGGGAAAATGGCATATGATTAGCATGTGCACCTTTGTTTGGATCTTCTTATTTTACCCCTCCTGGTAGTTCCAAGACCCCTATTATTTACAAAAATACCACCGCATCAATCTCAGCCACAGACCACTAAGATCTTGTGGCTGAGAATCGTTCTCACACTTTAAAGCGTTCTCTCCTGATCATGTTTCTATATATATATATATATAGGGGGCCGCTAGAATGAGAACCACCACGAGTTATGAGAACCACGAGAACCAAGTGCCACGGAGGGCCGTTGACCACGAAATTTCTTTTACACCTAGATCCGTATATTTTAAGACCCGGTGTAAATTTTGGGTTCAAACGGCGCGCCCGAGGGGGTAGTTTTTTACGCCCAAAGTTTGGGTTTTTTTAATTTTTCTTTTTTTTTTAACCAAACTTTGGGCGTAAAAAACTACCCCCTCGGGCGCGCCGTTTGAACCCAAAATTTACACCGGGTCTTAAAATATACGGATCTAGGTGTAAAAAAAATTTCGTGGTCAACGGCCCTCCGTGGCACTTGGTTCTCGTGGTTCTCATAACTCGTGGTGGTTCTCATTCTAGCGGCTCCCTATATATATATATATATATATATATATATATATAAGAAAGCATGTATATATGTATGTAAAATGAGCACAAACCATTTTATCTTTTTAACCTAAAATGTGTATTGTTAGTCATATTATACTATTAAAATGAAAACTAGATTTTAATAATTTGAACTTTGACTTAGTGGCAACACTATCAACTAACCAAAAATTTTGTGATAGTCTTAACTTTTAACCTATTTTTCCTTAGTGATTCAATACGAACTAAAAGGGAACCCAATTAGTTTTTACTGACGTTGACTGTCACATAAGCAACCCATGTCATTATGCTTTTGTCACGTAAGATGTTCACGTAATCAAAACGTTGACTTATTTGCCACATAAGCAATCCACAACAGCAAAAACTAGCTAGGATAATTTTTACTTAGTACAAGATCCCTAAGGTAAAATAGCTTTAAAGTTGAAATTGTCACAAAATATTTCATTAGTTAAGACTGTTGGTGCATTTTGTGTGTCGGTCACTTGTTAAATAGGCTAAATAGAGTGTGTATTGCATATTGTATAGACGTGTGTGTGATTAAATATGTTAGAGGCGCAAGAAACATACGCACTGCGCATGAGTCATCTGTGCGCAGGAGTCCTGCGCATGACAAGTTTCCCTATATATAGGTGAGTCATGCGCATTTGTCCATAAGTTTTGGATTTGAGAGGAGAGAACCTGTGTTTTCTTTCCAAGTGCTTATTGATTAATGCTCTTTCGGTGAAAGCTAATACAATCAGACCGACTTAAACGTTATACTACTGAAATTTCTACTGAATTAGTATTTTATCCAAATTTCCGTATAAATACACCGGATCGTGCACTTAGACCTAGACCGGCTAAATATGTCAAAGTTGGGATTCTTGAAATCCAATTTTCCTTATTTATTTAGTTTAATTAACTTGTGTTGTTTGATTATCTATATTCAATAAATTTGTTACTAAATGGTAGGTTCTCTTCCGATTCGATTTTATTATCATCTCGTTTAAGGTAACACTTGTCTGCTACATCGAACCCGAACCTGAACCCAAACACAATACTTATTCATGTGTTGATCAGAACCCAACCGCTTTAACCTGAAAGTGTTTTATTTTTATTATTTTTCGAATATTAATACTTAAACTTTCCATAAGGTACCTAATTAATTTAATATGTAATATACAACTTAAATATTTTTTTAATTTAAATAAAAAATAAAATATGGGTTAGATGGGTTAACACATAAACCCGAACTAGACAGATGAGTCAACATATGGGTTGATACTTTAATTTAGCCTATGATACCATTTAGAATATATTCGTACGAAATTTATCTAATAGAGATAAAATCCGGATTGTCTATTGTACGACTGCTTGTATATATATTAAAGAGTTGACATTTCAGAATAAAAAAACTAGTACCTATTTCTTCTTCTCTTTCGAGTTTGCAATTTATACGCATAGTCATAGTCGGGGAAGTAAAGGGTAAATGTTGTTGGTTTTTTCTTAAATTGTCAATTCGTTAAATTGTATACATAATACAATATTAAAAAGTGGTTAGGATCCCTCATCTTTAGGGGGACAGGGCACCTCACAAGTAGAGGCTTGAGGGTTCCAACCCTTACTAGAACACCGCCGCCACCCCCAGGGTTGGGTCCACGGGTACGTACGTCAAAGCTGTTTGGGTTTAGAGAGAATGGGTTTGAGGGTGTGGTTCATCTGTTGAATGGTGTGTGTGGTAAAATAGTTGGTACATTGTTCAAGGGTATTTTGTAGTGCAAGGGTCTAATTTTTTGTAGTACAAAGATACTTTGTAAAGAAGTTGCCATGGTGCTGCTTGATTGGTCAGGACAAGGGTGGTACAATTGATCCGGTTTTCACAAAAGATTCTCAATATAGAGATTGCCTAGAACCGTCTTGACGTGTCATCGGGTAAAGCCGTTGTATGAGACGACTTTTCTTGTAGCGACTCGTTACTTTTCAGATGTTTGAAAACCATGTACGAAAATCAAGTAATATGCTATGAATGTAATCTCTCCTAACTAAATCAGAAGTCGTTAATACACTTTTGAATTAATAATTATAAAGCATCATATTAAGCGTGTTTCTCGTTAGTTATCACTTAGATGATAATGATAAAAAAAAAAAATAATAATAAGATTATACAAACGATACGAAAACTATCTCACATAACTTTCGGTTATAAAAGCCTAATCAAGTTCACTTTTTGGATGAAAACGCATCGTTGCGCTGCTAAATCAAGTTACATTCCTTTCTAATAAAGCCCCAACGGCATCGCATTCCTTTTCCACGACATTTTTACTTTCATTATTAGGACAAAGCCGACAAATGTAACCCCACACGGCATATAAGTTTGAAAATATTAATTGTTATTATATTATTATTAAAGTTAATAACAGAAAAACATATGGGGGTTTGAAACTATTGCAGGTCTCACTTTTAGAAATTCTAAGTTGATACTTAGTTTACTTTTGTGGTTTCGAATCAACATTGAGCCATCTATTAGCCATCCGGCGAACATGTGTTTAAATGGTCAATAAGACTTGCAAAAATAGTAAATCAGTCTATTACTCTATTTAATATTTTTTATTGGTCTACATCCAAAAATAAAATATGACATTTAAAGAAAAAACTAAATCACCCCGATCCAACACTTTTAAATGATACTATCTTGTTTATATATATATAAGACCATTGGGTGTGGTTTGGTTAGTCTCTTTGGAGACTACCCGTCACATAGGCGCCACATCACAACGGAAGGAGGACCATCCCCTTAGGGACTACCCACCCCCTTAGGGACTACCCACTTTAATAAAAAATCAATATATAATTGAAGGGGAGAGAGAGAGAAACCTGAAGGAGAGAGAGAGGGGGCGTCGCTGCCGTCTTCCATGCGACGCCGCGGAAGTGACGAGGGGGAGGGGCGGTGTGGGACGAGGGGGACGAGCCGGAGACAAGGGGGGACGATCCCCACACCCACTGGCCTAAACATATATCAAGGATCCTATAAAAAAGGTAAAAGTGTGAGAAACGTAAGAAATAATCTAGGGTTGACATGTGTCCTTCAATTATATTAATGAAAAAGGGCAATAATGTTTTTTACTCCAAAGTTCAATTAATCGATAACATAATCTTGTAATCGCCAATGAATTATTTTAGGATACTGATATCATTTTATTTTTTACAAAGATTGTTTACAAATTAACTGTTATATATGAATGGACAAATTTTATAAATCGGAATCATCTGATACTTTTGATGTCGCAACCCCCGACCCCTGCCTCAGGAGGCAGGCAGCCGCGACCTACTCAGAGATGGTGGTATCGGTGTTTATCATTATTTAGCAGCGGGAATTTCATCAGGACCGTAGTTAGGAAATATTTTATCAGAGTAAAACACCAAATTTTATAAAAATAAATATATTGGGATAAAACCCGAGTTTTCGTTACAAACAAGGTTATAGAGATAACCCCTATTTTATTGAAATAAAACATTTTCTTTATTTAGGTAACTTTTATAGCCACTTTTCCAAGCCTTCAGTGCTGTCCAGCTGGCTTCTATTTGACTTTCACATTTTGTTACCTGAAACGCATTTAAAAACATTTTGTCAGTGGGAAATACTGGTGATTGAATCCCAATTTAATCAAGACAGGTTTTATCAGTTTTACAGTATTGGGCGATCTCGCAATTACATTTGTTTATTTTTCTACTTTAATTACCACCCATGGTACTGTCAACCCGACTTGTGGTCATGTTACTACTCACAGTGTAGTAACAAATTTTGTATACAAAACCCCAACATACTGACGATAATTGTAGAATACAAATACTCAATCACTGTTTAATATAATGTAAATCATTTGAGGTTTTGTAAAAACAGTTTGCAAAAAGGTTCACAAAAAGGAGATTACTCACATTGCTAACTTAGGGTTTTCCTTTGTGATTTCCTGGTGATTATCTATTAATTACACAATGCACACGCGTTAGTATAATAACCTAATATTTACAATAGTTATACCCTCCCCGAGACAGAACTCCAATGACTACGTCGGGCAGAGCCTCGACAGCCGTTACGGAGCACTAGATCAATTGGGCAGCGTATCTAATACGTAACTGGGGGTTATGATACTTACAACGAGGCAGAACTTCGTTATATTAGTGGGTATAATGCCCGATATAGCTTCTACACTATAGAAATTGAAAGAGAATTGTGGGAAATGAGCGACGAAAACTGAAGTCGATCGATCCTATTTATAGGATCTGATCATGACTTCCTCGCGACCCGCGTAAACCAAAGGCAAGGCCTTCGCGGCCCGCGACGTAGACTACGTAGGGCCTAGCTTGGCCCGATCATTGGACTAGACTCGACATGATGCTGCCACGTGGCAGCTCAGGGTGTCGCCCTGATGTTGAGTTGTCGCGTCCCGCGCAGCCCGAAGACAAGGTCTTCGCGGCCCGCGAGCGATGACGGATTTTTGTTTTTATTTTATTTTTGTGAAATTAAAGGTATTTAGGCCCAAATCTCATATACGGGGTTTATTTTAAGGCGTATAGGGGCACTCTAAATAGTTTAGAAGTGTCGGAAATATTTTTGGAGGGTTGTTATATCCTCCCCACCTTGTTTTAGAACTCGGCCTTGAGGTCTACTAGAATAGGTGTGGGTATTTCCTTTGCATCTCTGATTTAAGCTCCCATGTGTATTCTGGTCCTCTTTTAGAATCCCATTTCACTTTGACTAGAACCAATCTCTTGTGTTTGAGATTCTTGAGTTTTCTATCTTCAATTTGTAGAGTCTTTTCTATAAACTTAAGTTTCTCATTTACCTCTATATCCCTAAGAGGTACTATTAATGATTCATCGGCTAAGCACTTTTTGAGATTACTTACATGAAATACATCATGTATTCCTAACATTTCCCCTGGCAGTTGTAGCTGATACGCTACAGGTCCTATTCTTCTAACAATCTCAAAAGGTCCAACGTACCTGGGGCTTAGCTTTCCCCTTTTGATGAATCTTACTACTCCTTTCCAAGGAGAGACTTTTAACAATACCTTATCTCCTACCTGAAATTCCAACGGTTTTCGCCTGTTATCAGCATAAATCTTCTGTTGATCACGTGCTGCTTTCAGTCGTTCCTTGACTTGAATAATCTTGTCAGTTGTTTCTTGTACTATCTCAGGTACAGATAGTTGCTTTTCTCCAATTTCTGCCCAACAGATTGTAGTTCGGCACTTTCGTCCATAAAGTGCTTCAAATGGTGCATCATTGATACTGGTATGATAGTTGTTGTTGTAGGAAAACTCTATTAATGGTAAGTGATCGTCCCAATTACCTCCGAAATCAATTATACAAGCTCTAAGCATATCTTCCATTGTCTGAATTGTCCTTTCGCTTTGCCCGTCCGTTTGAGGATGATAAGTTGTGCTTAGATTCAGCTTGGTTCCCATTGCTTTTTGGAAACTACTCCAAAAATGATAAGTAAAACAACTATCTCTATTAGAAACAATAGATAAAGGAATTCCATGCAATAAAACTATTTCATTCACATACAACTTAGCTAGTTGTTCCATACTGAAAGTTTCCTTCATTGGTAAGAAATGAGCTGACTTGGTTAGCCTATCTACAATCACCCAGATTGTATCATTACCTTTTCTTGTCTTGGGTAATTTGGTAACAAAGTCCATTGTTATCAATTCCCATTTCCATACTGGCATTTCTAATTGTTGCAATAAACTTGAGGGTTTCTGGTGTTCAGCTTTAACTTGTGAACAGGTTAAACACTTAGAAACATAAGCTGTTATATCCTTTTTCATTCCTATCCACCAAAAATTCTTTCTTAGGTCTTGATACATCTTATCATTTCAAGGATGCATCGTATACTTGGACTTATGGGCTTCTTCTAATATACGGTGGCGTAGATTTCCTAGTTTAGGTATCCACACTCTTTTCTTATGGAATCTCCATATTCCATCTGTTCCTTGTTCTAGTTCCTTAATCATTCCTTTCAATTTCTCAGTATCATCCTTTATTACTGATTCTTGTGCTTTCCTAATCTGTTCATTTAAATCTACTTGTAGATTTAATTTAAGAGAACGTACTCTTTTTGGCTTTTCGTGATACTTTCGACTTAAAGCATCGCCTACCACATTAGCCTTTCCTGCATGATACTGGATATTACAATCATAGTCACTAAGAATTTCCATCCAGCGTCTCTGTCTCATGTTTAATTCATTTTGCCTAAAAACATACCTTAAACTCTTATGATCAGTGAAAATGGTAAACTTACTACCATAAAGGTAATGTCTCCAAATTTTAAGGGCAAAAATTATGGCTCCTAATTCTAAATCATGCGTTGTATAATTCTCTTCATGATTCTTAAGTTGTCTAGAGGCATAACCTATAACCTTTTGACGTTGCATCAACACACATCCATACCCTAACTTAGAAGCGTCACAATAGACTATAAAGTCTTCAGTTCCTTCTGGTAACGCTAGTATGGGTGCGTTGGTTAATCTTTGCTTAAGAATTCTAAAGGCTTCTTCTTGCTTTGGTCCCCATTCAAACTTAACAGATTTACAGGTTAACTTAGTTAAGGGAATGGCTATTCTAGAAAAATCTCGGATAAATCTTCTATAATAACCGGCCAGTCCTAGGAAACTTCTAACCTCGGTTGGTGATTCAGGGGTTTTCCATTTAGTAATTGCCTCAATCTTTGTGGGATCCACATGAATTCCTTCATGATTGACTAAGTGTCCAAGAAACTGTACCTCTTCTAACCAAAATTCTCATTTCGAAAATTTTGCATAAAGCTTTTCTTTTCTCAATAAACTTAGGAGTGCATGCAGATGCGCTGCATGTTCCTCTTTATTCTTAGATTTAATGAGAATATCATCTATAAAGACAATTTTGAATTTATCCAAATATGGCTTACATATTCGGTTCATCATGTCCATAAATGCGGCTGGGGCATTGGTTAAACCAAATGGCATGACAGTAAATTCATAATGGCCATACCTCGTTCTGAAAGCGGTTTTAGGAATATCCTCTTCCTGTACCTTTAATTGATGATATCCTGAGCGTAAATCGATCTTAGAGAAAAATTGAGCTCCTTATAACTGATCAAACAAATCATCGATTCTCGGTAATGGGTACCGGTTTTTAATCCTGACTTTGTTCAATTCACGGTAATCAATGCACATACGCATTGACCCGTCTTTCTTCTTGACAAACAATATTGGTGCTCCCCATGGCGATGAACTTGGTTGTATAAATCCTTTCTCTAACAATTCGTCTAACTGTTTCTTCAATTCTTGCATTTCTGCGGGTGCCAAACGGTAAGGCGCTTTGGCGATCAGTGCTGTTCCTGGTAGCAGATAAATTCTGAATTCAACTTCTCTGTCTGGCGGTAGTCCTGGTAGTTCTTCTGGAAATACATCTGAAAATTGAGATACTACGGGAATATCTTTTACTTCCTTTCCTTTAGCGTTAATGATTATGGAAATCATATACACTAATGATCCTTTTCTTACGCAACTTGCTGTTTTCATCACAGAGATGAATTTTGTGGATTTAGATGTCTTATCTCCTTTAATTGTGATCTTTTAACCTTTTCGTGAACTTACTTGGATTGACTTTTGATCACATAGAATACTGGCTTTATTGGCTGTTAACCAATCCATTCCTAATACAACATCAAATCCTTCCAGATTCATTGGGTAAAGATTTACAATAAACTTTTGATTTAAAAATTCTATTCTTGCTCCCTGCAAGATTTCGGTAATCTTAATGGATTCTCCATTTGCTGTCTCTACCAGACATTCTTATGGGAGTTTAGTTAATGGTTGATTGAGAAGTTTGCAAAATGAAGTATTAATAAAACTTTGGTTTGCACCAGATTCAAATAATACTTTGGCAAAAACATCATTAACTAAATATGTGCCGTTCAATCACATCTGGAATCATTTTGGCTTCTTCTGCAGTCAGAACAAATGCTCTAGCATTCTTTGTAGTTTTGTTGTTCATGGCTGGAGCTAGTTTCGGACAATTTGGCTTGATATGCCCTTTTTCCATAGTTGAAATGCACTCCATTACTGGGTTTCTTCCTACAATCTTCTTCCTTGTGTCCTGGTATCTTGCCAAAATTGCAGTAAGTGGAGTATCTTCCTGAATGCTTTTTCTTACAGGCCTTACAGTAAGGTGCGGTGGTAGAACCTACGTTTTTCCCATGGTTAGAATTTCCATAGCGAAATTCTTGGGTAAGCTTTTGAGCTAGGTTCCTCCTCTGGTTCTCTTCTTGTGTACGTACTAATTCATCTGTCAAGGTATTAGCTAGTTCTACAGCTTCTTCTATGGTTTGTGGTCTAGCTGCCTTGACTACATGCCTAATTTCACTGATTAATCCCCAGATGTAACGGGAGATTAATACTGGTTTTGGTGATGCAAGGGTTGGCACTATTCTAGCATATTCAAAGAATGTAGTACTGTAACCCTTACTATCCACTCTAGTCATTCTAAGGTTTAAGAACTTATTTGCTATCTGTTCCTTTTCATTAGGAGGACAGAATTTCCTTTCCACCATATTCTTAAATTCATCCCATTCCATATTATAAACCTTGTCACTTCCCCTAGACTGGAGGATAGTGTTCCACCATTCTAATCCTGAGTTCTTAAATAGATTGGAGGCAAACATTATCTTATCTTCTTCTGCGCACTTGCTTATTTTTAAGACTGTCTCAGTCTTTCCTATCCAGCGTAGAGCTTCAATGGCTCCTTCACTGCCCGAGAAATCTATTGGTTTACAGGACCATAATTCTTTATAAGAACAACCATAAAACATGGTTCTTCTTCTTTTTGGAATGGGCACTTGAAGTATTGGTCCATTGTTTACGATGTGTTCTGGTTCAGTAGGTGGTCGTTTACTGCCATTATTACTTTTATTATCCGCTTCCTTAACCGTTTTGATAATATATGGCATTGCGTCTATAATCCCTTGTGCCACTATGTGTTGGATGGCACTGTTATCTACTTGGTTTCCATTATTATCTTTATTCTAGTTTTCTGGATTCACTTCGTTGTCCATCTGAATTTTAAACATTTACCACATATTAATATCACAAAACAATATTTAATGCAAACAATCACACAACAAGCATATTGATCAAAATCGTCGTCATTGCGACCTTTACTCGATTTTATATTATGCATCTACTATATCTATTACAAATACAACTGGAATTGAAAATACAATACTAGTATGCATCAGTAGCTATAGGATTACCTATTCTAGTTGATTATATTATTATTATATATAATATATTTTTTTCATACAAACATATTATATATATATATATATATATATATATATATATATTATTTCTATTATTACTATTACTGGTATGGGTTCATCCAGAATTGCATATTACGCTCGTCATTTTTCCAGACGAGCCTTTCACCTATTTGTCTCATTCTCTCACTTCCTTCTAATATCTCCTCATAGGGATGAGCTCGGTACCGACCGGTACCGAACCGGTACCGGAACCGAAAGTACCGGTACCGAAAATCCTCAAAAGTGGGTACCGGTACCGAATATACCCGGTACGGTTTGGTACCGGTACCGGTACTGTACCGGTATTTGAGGGTAAAAACCGGAACCGAATCGGTACCGTACCGGACCGGTACCGAAAATGTCAAAAGTCGGTACCGAATCGGTACCAAAAAGGTACCCGGTTCGGTAAATTCGGTACCCGTACCGGTTCGGTACCGGTACCGGGTCCATTTTGCTCATCCCTATCTCCTCACTAAAGGTTCGGAGTTCTTGCACATTCTCATTACTCATGGGTGGGGCTGGTGCTGGTATTGGGTCAAGAAACTGGGGCATCGGTTCTTCGTGTGGTTAAGGGTTCTCTAGGATTTCCCTGATATACTGGTCATTATCAAAATATGGGTTCAGGGGGTCAAGGTTTGGATAGGGTGCTAGGTTTTGCATGGGTTCGTCTTCTAGTGGGTAGCGTTGTTGATAATCCCTATGGTCGTCAAACCATGGGTCGTAATCTGAGGGATGCGGTGCTGGTACTCTAGGAATTTCAGCTGGGTCAAAAGCAGGCATTGGAATTTGGTCTACTGGGTTTGGCTCCAATTCCATAGGTTGTGTGGGAAATAGTGGTAACGGCTGGGGTGCTAAGAGTTATTCTAGATTCGGGTCTGCAGCTGTAGTGGCTAATATGTGGAAATTGGCTAGTCTCCTATTGATCATATCCTGTGTTTGAGCATTCATTTCTCTATTAGCAGCTGCTAAAGCTCGTTGTTGCTGAAGTTTTCTCATTCTTTTTCTACGTTCATGAGCTCCTCTGCTGAACCATCCTCTCTTCTTGGGAGGGAATGGCTCTTCAGATTGTGCTTTGAACACGAAAATCCCTTCTTCGGTGTCAGCCGAATACCCCGAGGGGGTAGGCTGTGAAGAGGTGCCTTCGTCCCTAGGAGAGCTGGACAACTGACGGTAAGCGTCTGAAGGTCCTTGGTCGCTCATACTGTAAACTAACAAATTGTCAAATAACACAAAATAATAAAATATGCACGTAGTTCCGTAGATAATTTCCTAACATAATAGATAAATTTTTGGTGTCAGCAGAACACTTCTGTGGCTGAATCAGTGGTTGTAGCTCTGATACCACCTTCTGTCGCAACCCCCGACCCCTGCCTCAGGAGGCGGGCGGCCGCGGCCTACTCAGAGATGGTGGTATCGGTGTTTATCATTATTTGGCAGCGTAAATTTCATCAGGACCGTAGTTAGGAAATATTTTATCAGAGTAAAACACCATATTTTATAAAAATAAATAGATTGGGATAAAACCCGAGTTTTCGTTACAAACAAGGTTATTGGGATAACCCCTATTTTATTGAAATAAAACATCTTCTTTATTTAGGTAACTTTAATAGCCATTTTCCAAGCCTTCAGTGCTATCCGGCTGGCTCCTATTTGGCTTTAAAATTTTGTTACCTGAAACGCGTTTAAAAACATTTTGTCAGTGGGAAATACTAATGAGTGAATCCCAATTTAATCAAGACATGTTTTATCAGTTTTACAGTATTGAGGGCGATCTCGCAATTACATTTGTTTATTTTTCTACATTAATTACCACCCACGGTACTGTCAACCCGACTTGTGGTCATGTTACTACTCACAGTGTAGTAACAAATTTTGTATACAAAACCCCAACACACTAATGATAATTGTAGAATACAAATACTCAATCACTGTTTAATATAATGTAAATCATTTGAGGTTTTGTAAAAACAGTTTGCAAAAAGGTTCACAAAAAGGAGATTACTCACATTGCTAACTTAGGGTTTTCCTTTGTGATTACCTGGTGATTATCTATTAATTACACAATGCACATGCGTTAGTATAATAACACAATATTTACATTAGTTATACCCTCCCCGAGACAGAACTCCAACGACTACGTCGGGTAGAGCCTCGATAGCCGTTACGGACCACTAGATCAATCGGGCAGCGTATCTAATACGTAACCGGGGGTTATGATACTTACAACGAGGCAGAACTTCGTTATATTAGTGGGTATAATGCTCGGTATAGCTTCTACACTATAGAAATTGAGAGAGAATTGTGGGAAATGAGCGGCGGAAACTGAAGTCGATTGATCCTATTTATAGGATCTGATCATGACTTCCTCGCGGCCCGCGTAAACCGAAGGCTAGGCCTTCGCGGCCCGCGACGTAGACTTCGTAGGGCCTAGTTTGGCCCGGTCATTGGACTAGACTCGACATGATGCTGCCACGTGGCAGCTCAGGGTGTCGCCCTGATGTTGAGTTGTCGCGCCCCGCGTAGCCCGAAGACAAGGTCTTCGCGGCCCGCGAGCGATGACGGATTTTTTTTTATTTTTTTTTGTGAAATTATAGGTATTTAGGACCAAATCTCATATACGGGGTGTATTTTAAGGCGTATAGGGGCACTCTAGATAGTTTAGAGGTGTTGGAAATATTTTAGGAGGGTTGTTATATTTGATAAGGAAGATTATTACATTCGTTTTTATAATCGATGTTTTTTTGCCTAGAGAAGATTATTACATTAGCTACAGGGTGTTTTATACTATACTTCAGCATGATGTTTTGAAGTAACATATAATTGTTCTGCTGCAGCTGTTTTATAATATTATTTGACATACAATCTGGTGAGCAGGGTATTTTAAATCACAGCGTGTATAATACGTTAGTTGCAGGAATAATTTTGATTATTTTGAGAATATAAAACGCCATTCAGATTCAAAAAACACCACGACTTGAATCATAATACAGTTATGGTGTTTTAACATATGAAATGATTGCATTGCACATTATGTGTGGTGTTTTACGCCTACACTTCCGGTAGATCTTCTTCGTATGGTGTTTTAAACCTGCATTGATGGTGTTTTACACGTAATGTGTTGTTAGGGTTTAGGAGATATGAGGGCATGCACTCCACGTAACCAATAATTTAGGTGGGCCGATAACAAGAAAAATAAAAGAAAGGGGTAAGTGGCTGGGGTTGGGCCGTAAAAATGGATCAGGGAATTGTTATGCCATTTACGTTGTTTTGATGTAGCCATTATTATTATATATTATTATTATTTTTTTACATAGAATTAATTAATATAAATATAAATATACAATTAATCAATTAATATACATGTATAATATTCATACTATGGTATGGGCCTCATAAGTTTCGAGTTACACGAGTTATGCTCTGGTTCAAACGATTCGGGTTGGTTCAACAAGATATGGATAAAATACAATTAGTTCATCAAATAATGAAAGCGTATGATTTGATTTATAGAAGTGAAACAAACGGATTACCTCAAAGTTACGGGTTGTCACATCATCCCCAAGTTGAAAGAAATTTCATCCCGAAATTTGCAAACAGTCGCTGAAGAAGCTAGTGCGGTTGAGCGTTTTCGTGGGGTGTCACATCATCCCCTTGTTGGTTTCGAATTCCGTCCCGAAATTCAGTAGTAGCTTCAGTACTGGACTCATCTTTCTCAAAAAACTGAGGATACTTGCGTTTCATTTGGTCTTCTCATTCCCAGGTAAACTCTGGGCCACGACGTGAGTTCCAACGAACTCGAACTATATATATCTTGCTACATTTAAGAGTTTTGACTTCCCGGTCCATGATCTCCACCGGTTCTTTGACGAAACGTAGCTGGTCATCGATCGTGAGTTCCTTGAAAGGAATAATGAGGGTCTCATCTGACAGACACTTCTTCAGATTCGACACGTGAAAGACGTTGTGAACACCACTGAGTTCTTCGGGAAAATTCAGTCTGTATGCCACATTGCCGCTTTTCTCAGTGATTTCGAAGGGTCCAACATAATGCGTATTAAGCTTGCCCTGTTTTCCAAAGCGAACCACACCTCTCCAAGGTGAGATTTTGAGTAGCACTCGATCCCCAACCTGGAACTCGAGAGGTTTCCTACGCTTATCGGTGTAGCTTTTCTGACGGTCATGAGCTGCCGCCATTCATTGTCGGATTTGGGGAATCTTTTCCGTTTTGTCGAGAACAAGTTATGGGCCAGTGATTTGGCTGTCGCCAACTTCTGCCCAGCATAGAGGTGATCGGCATTTCCGTCCGTACAAAGCCTCGAACGGAGCAGCCTTGATGCTGGTGTGGTAACTATTGTTGTACGAAAACTCCACCAAAGGCAGGTGTCGTTCCCAGCCATTACCGAAGTCTATAACACATGCTCGAAGCATGTCTTCAAGGTTTGGATGGTGCGTTCAGTCTGCCCATCCGTTTGCGGGTGGTAAGCGGTGCTCATGTCTAGACGTGAGCCAAAGGATTTGTGCATCACTTGCCACAAGTCAGATGCGAAGTGCGGGTCATGATAGGAAATGATGGAAGTTGGCACTCCGTGCCTAGCAACTACTTCCTTCAAATAGATGTCTGCGAGTGTAGACAACTTGTCAGTTTCCTTGATTGCTAGGAAGTGTGCAGACTTAGTCAGTCGATCCATGATCACCCAGATAGTGTCATTTCCTCGCTGGGATCTAGGTAAGCCAGTGACAAAATCCATGGAAATTTGCTCTCATTTCCATGTTGGGATCTCTGGTTGTTGGAGTAGTCCTAATGGCTTCTTGTATTCAACCTTAACCCTAGCACAGGTCAAGCATTTACTAACATAGGTCGCTATGTTAGCTTTCATGTGGGACCACCAATACAAAGTCCTGAGATCTTGGTACATCTTGTTAGAACCAGGATGCACCGAGTAATGAGACTTATGTGCTTCATCCATCACAAGCTCTTGTAGGTTTCCATAGGATGGAACCCAAGTACGTTCCATGAAGTAGTGAGTACCGTCTTCCTTAAGTTAAAGTTTCTTTTCCATGCCCCGCAGGGACTCAGCTTTGAGGTTCCCTTCCTTTAGGGCTTCAACCTGAGCGTTACAGATTTGGGTAGGAAGACTAGAGTGAATGGTAAGCTGTAACACACGTACACGCTTAGGTTGGGTTTCCTTACGACTGAGGGCATCGGCCATAACGTTGGCCTTGCCTGGATGGTACTTAATTGCGCACTCGTAGTCGTTGAGGAGTTTGACCCATCGTCGCTGGCGCATGTTCAACTCCTTCTGATCCAAGATATGCTGGAGACTCTTGTGATCGGTGTAGATGGTGCACTTGGTACCGTACAAGTAATGTCTCCATATCTTGAGCGCAAATACTACTGTTCCCAACTCCAGATCGTGAGTAGTGTAGTTCTTTTTGTGAACCTTGAGTTGGCGTGATGCGTAAGCAATAACTTTCTCACATTGCATTAACACACAACCAAGTCCTTGAATTGACACGTCACAATAAACAACGAAATCGTCTATGCCTTCTGGTAACGAAAGAATGGGTGCGCTGCAGAGTTTCACCTTCAACTGTTGAAACGCGGACTCCTGAGCATCACCCCACCGGTAGGTGACACCCTTCTGGGTTAGAGTAGTAAGAGGCTACACAATCTTCGAGAAATCCTTGATGAACCTTCGGTAGTAACCCGCTAAACCCAAGAATTGATGGATTTTTGTTGGAGTCGGGGTGCAGGCCAGTTCTTGATCGAGTCAATCTTGGATGGATCGACATGAATCCCATCTTTATTGACTACGTGGCCTAGGAAATGGACTTCACGAAGCCAAAAGTCACATTTCAAAAACCTAGCGTAGAGTTTCTCTGATCGAAGAAGCTTAAGAATAAGACACAGATGTTGCTCGTGTTCCTCCTGACTCTTAGAATAGATCAGGATGTCATCGATGAAGACAATAACGAACTTATCCAAGTATGGTTTGCACACTCGGTTCATGAGATCCATAAAACTGCAGGTGCGTTTGCCAACCCTGAAGGCATAACCAGAAACTCTTAGTGTCCGTAACAAGTCCTGAATGCTGTTTTGGAGATGTCTTCATCTCGGACTCTTAGCTGATGATAGCCCGAACGCAGATCGATCTTAGAGTAGAAGCTCGACCCTTGCAACTGGTCGAACAGGTCATCGATGCGAGGAAGAGGGTAACGATTCTTCAAGGTCACCTTGTTAAGTTTGCGGTAGTCTATGCACATACGGAAGGTACCGTCTGTCTTCTTGACAAACAAAACTGGGGCTCCCCAGGGCGAAGAGCTAGGATGAATAAAACCCTTGTCCAAAAGTTCCTGTAGTTGCGTGGACAATTCCTCTAATTCAGCTGGGGCTAAACGATAAGGTGCACGAGCTATAGGTGCTGCTCCAGGAGCTAGCTCGATTTGAAACTCGACTTGGCGATGAGGCGGTAGACCAGGTAATTCCTCAGGGAATACCTCAGGAAAGTCGCGTACGATCAGGATGTCTTCAATCTTCTTCTCTTTCGTTGAGGTGTCGGTAACAAGGGCTAGAATGACAGTGTGGCCCTTTCACAAACACTTCTGGGCCTTAAGGTTCGAGATGATGCCCACGACAGCACCACTCTTGTCACCATGAATAGTGAGAGGCTCATCGTTAGGACGGGGAATGCGGACAATCTTCTCCTTGCAAAGTATTTCCGCCCGATGTAGACATATTTGGTTCCAAAAACCATCTCTGTTTTGATTAGTACTTATACAATATAATTTTTAAAAAATAAACATATTATTAAAATACATAATTTTTAATACTTTGTATAAAAATTAAAATTAAGTATTTGAAAATGCATGAGTATAAAAAATTGACCTTTAATCGGATTAATAGAAACGTTAACCACGTTCGCGTAAGCGCTTCCAACTCGACTTGACTCCAAGGAATGCTTGGTGTCTTTCCACTTCCCTCTTCTTGTGTCCGCTTTCCTCCTTGTGTTTGTTTTTTTCCTTTCTTGCTCTTCGTGGACTGTGGTTGCGTTTTGGGTATTACATCATCGTCTACGCCTAAAGAAACATAATCTTTCTCGGGTTCAGTTGACACTAAGACACGTGGAATTTAGGTCAGTTGTGATTGCATTTGCATAACAAGTTGTTGTTGGATTTTCATTTGCCACGTGTTTGACTAAAACTTCCAAACGTAAACAGATTCGGATCTATCAGTGTCGTGGGGTATACGAGTGAGGGTTGGGTCGACGGAGTATCAGGTGTGTTTGGTGTCACACCCTAACCGCGTAAAACATCAAAACCGCGGCGGAAACGTCGGGGAGTGTTGTAACAGAATTATTGTTTCACAACCATAAAACAATTAAAGTTTTGTTTTATATATTAACGAAAGGATTACATTGTCTTTAAACGAAAGAAACAAGAGTACATAACATTATTTAAACTAATCTTGCTTCTTTTATGTCACTAAGGCCCGAGTCCACCCTAGTGTATCCTGAATCAAGCCTATGCACCATCTCCTGAAAACACATGTGAAAATAGGTACGTCAGCATAAAAAAATGCTTGTGAGATACATAGGTTTTGTGAAAATAGGATTCATGACTTAGGTTTAAAGAAATGTTTAATAAAAATTTGTCATGAATCTTGTTAAGTGTTTTCTTTTATAAATCATATGAAAACTTGATAAGAAATCAGATTATATAAAAGAAAGATGTATGGTTATTTAAATAACCAAGTAAAATGAGCTGTATAAAATAGATTGTTTTGTAAAACAATGTCTTGTGAAAAATATGTTATTTATGTAAAATTTTATATGTCTAAATTGAAATGATTTAAATAACGCTACGATATGTAATATCACCAGCGGCGTATCCACCATGCTTTTATCATATTACACACGCCTCGTTACTTAAATCACTTACCCAAACAAACCAACCAAATGTCTTGTTTAAACAAATGTTAAATGCTTATGAGTAAATAATTGTCTATTGTCAAACTGTAAATCATGTAACGTGTAAACAAATGTTAAATGTTTATGTCAAATGTAAATTATGTAATGTGTATATCAATGTCAAAATGTTTATGTCAAATGTAAATCATGTAATGTGTAAACAAATGTCATGTATGGTAAGTGAAATATATCAACTAAACCATAGGTAAAATGCACAAAAACATGGTATTGAAGTAAAACATAGTTTAAATCAAAGTTATGTTTTGTGGAATAAATGCATGCTATACTGATACAAACATCTATGCGGTATTGTAAAAATGCATACATTCAAACCTTGAGACTGTGGCGATAAACCCTTAAACAAATTAAAGGTTTATCTGAGTTATGTGTATCGAATTCGGTCATTCCATCCATCCAAACAAACCAAGGATTTCAGGAACGGGAGTTGTCAATTCCTATGGTACCACTACCTACTAACGAACGGCGTAGCTAATGTTAATGAATGTATTTTTGTCCCATTTAAACAAACCAAATGTCATACAAAAAATGTAAGCATGTGATGTAAAACAAATGTACTAAGTATGCAACAATGGACATACATAGCATGTGATGTAAAACAAATGTACTAAGTATGCAACAATGGACATACATAGCATGTGATGTAAAACAAATATACTAAGTATGCAACAATGTACATACATAGCATAAAATGTAGTGTAAAACAATGTACTAGGTATGCACTAAATGGACATACATAGCATGAAATGTAATGTAAAACAATGTACTAAGTATGCACTAAATGGACATACATAGCAAAAACATAATGAAATCATGTACTATAAGTGTACTAATGAACATAACAAGCATTTAATATGAAAACATGGAAAGCACGAAAGTAACAAGTAGGCACATGTGTTTCACCCCAAAATGTTTGAAAAACAGTAAAAGAGGGGTCTATGTACTCACTTGAGATTGCTCATTAGTCTTTAGGTAACCACTAAGCAATGCTAGAAAGATCACGGAATCAAACGACACCTAATATAGGTAACTATGTCAATAAACGGACCCAAATCTGAGGATCGGATAAAATGTGGTTTCGTAAACCAAATGAGTATATGATCTCACGTAATATGGTTTAACAAAGCCTACATTCTAAAACGGAACCTATCCTAAGTGCTTACGACCCATTACGACCCGTTTAGGTAGCTTATGCTACTTGAACGCGTCGTTCGCGTAAAACGCGTTCGGACCACCTAACTAGTCCTATGACAAGTAAAATATGCCTTAACATGTTTAATAATGTTGCCAAATCATTTTAGATGTCAAAATTTAGGTTACATATGCTTAAAATGAATTTATGTGCAAAAAGGGTATTTTTGTCATTTTACTAAGGCATATAAACTACCTATCATACAACTAACTAAACGTTGTGACCATAAGGTATAACCTCGGAAGGTTATTCCCTATACAACTATGGTCACCTAAATATGTTTGGTCGGATCCTAATGATCGACCAAACGGGTCGGGTTCGAAAGTCTAAGCGGTTGTTTAGACCGCTTATCTTACGACCCTATATAAGCACTAAACCTAAAATGACGAGCTAAACATGTTAAAACATGCTTAACGAGGTTTGAAAACAAGTTTGGTTGCAAAATACGCATAAACGCGCATTTTGACCGAAACTATAACTTGTCACTATGCCTAAATAACGTGGTAATCAGTAGGTATAGTCACAAGGGACTATAACCATCGTGATTACGCTCATGTTACGAATTTCAAACGAACTTCGTGTTGACCATAAACTGGTCAAAGTTGAAAGTCAAACACCGTTTGACTTTCACGCTTAAAACGCGTAAAAGAACGAAAGAATACTTACAACGGGTCCAAGAAATGGATGTTTGATCTAATTATTCTCAGGTATGAAGTGAAATCACTCCAACTTAGAGAACAAATCAGATCAAGTGTGAGTTTGAAGTGAAAATGGTGGGGGTATTTATAGATTTCGGAGAGCCGTTAAGATCGTTTATCGAAAACTATGCTTTGATCTCAACCGTACACATGCACCCATGGTTTTGTAATACCATAGGCACCTCAAAATGGCCCATAGGATGTTGAAAAACCATTTGCAAGAGCTGGAACAGGCTGTAAACAGCTGGGAAACACTTTCTGCTGATCTGCAGGTTTTAGGCACCCCGTGTAAGAGCCAGTACAGGCTTACGCGCCTCGCCTGGACTCCACAGACCAGCAACAAGTTTCAGTTTTTGCAGTTTTAGTCCCTGCATGCTTTTAAGGCCATTTTCGACACATATAAGGCCCGTTAAGACATTTTCAAGGCTCTACAATGATGCCTAAGTATAGGCGACATGAAAAATGCTCAAAAATATGTCGGATGTCGGTTCGTTTGGCCGTACAATCACGTTATTCGGTTAATTACGACGAAACACGAACGGACGCGAAAAACGATCCAAATTACGCGACGAATGGCTTTTTATCATGCCAATCACTAAAATAAAATATTTTAGTGGTTACATAAATTTTTGGATGTCCGGATGTATTCAAAACGTAAGTTATGCGCGAAAATGCAAACTTATGCACTTTTTGACGCTTTTAGTCCCTGAATGACCAGAAAGTTTATTTTAGCATACCAAACCCCTCAAAGCCTATTTCTAAGCTATGTAAAGGATATTTAGGGTATGTTTAACTTATGATCAAGTTCCGGAATGTCCGTTACAGTATGAATCGGCATACTTTCGCAGTTTGTCGAATTTAGTCCCTATAAGCGAATAAACTTGATTTTGCCATACCAAGGCCTTCAAAACTTATTTCAAAGTTATGTAAAGGTTATTTAAGGTATGTTAAGTATAAATTGATGTTCCAGAGTGTTTTTCGCATTAAACTGATTATGTTTATGCACCAGTTTGCGTATAACTCTCCAGAAAGTGATATAGAGTTTGAAATTGATCAAAAACCAAAACATGAAAAATGTCAAACATAAACAAACAAATATTGGGATCAAATAAAATTGCTTTATTGGTAACTGAACTGTTTATAATGATTACAAACACAGGTGTCACAGTCTCCCCTACTTGTGGAAATTTCGTCCCGAAATTTGTTTAGAGGAAACTCGTGAGAATAGATGTGGATATTTCGCCTTCATTTGATCTTCACATTCCCAAGTAAACTCTGGACCACGTTTAGATTCCTTGCGAACTTTGACCAATGGAATGCGCTTGCGTTTGAGCCACTTGACTTCACGTTCCATGATTTCCACAGGTTTCTCAACAAAATGCATTGTGTTATCAACACGAATTTCGTCAAGTGGTATGTGGAGGTTCTCATCAGCCAAACACTTCTTGAGATTGGACACGTGAAAGGTTGGATGAACATTTCCAAGCTCAGGAGGTAATTCAAGTCTGTAGGCTACCTTACCGATTCTTTCGACGATCTTGAATGGTCCAACGTATCTAGGTGCAAGTTTTCCTATCTTTCCAAATCTGATCACACCTTTCCAAGGTGAGACCTTAAGTAATACACGATCACCGACTTGAAATTCCAAGGGCTTGCATCGTCGGTCCGCGTAACTCTTTTGACGGCTTCTAGTTGTCTGAAGGTTATCACGAACTTTCTTAACCTTATCTGTCGTCTCTAGAATGAGGTCAGGTCCAGTAAGCTGAGCCTCACCGATCTCATTCCAGTAGACTGGTGAACGACATTTTCGACCATAGAGAGCCTCGAAAGGATCCATATTGATGCTGGAGTGATAACTATTGTTGTAGGAGAATTCAATCATCGGAAGATACGAATCCCAACTACCACCAAAATCGATCACACAAGCTCTAACCATATCCTTCAAAGTCTGGATTGTTCTTTCAGTTTGGCCATCTGATTGTGGATGATAAGCTGTGCTCAAATTAAGTTGGGTCCCCATAGTAGATTGCATGGTTCTCCAAAAACGAGACGAGAATCGAGCATCTCTGTCAGAAATAATGTTCAAAGGGACACCATGTCGAGATACAATTTCATCCACATAGATTTTAGCAAGCTTGTCAGCAGATAGATCCTCACGGATCGGCAAGAAATGTGCTGACTTTGTAAGACGATCAACAACTACCCAGATGGCATCATGACCTCTCTTCGTGCGCGAAAGTTTGGTAATAAGATCCATAGCAATGTTTTCCCATTTCCAAACTTGAATCTCTGGTTGCTCCAATAAACCAGAAGGATGTTGATGTTCAGCCTTAACCTTAAGACAAGTAAGGCATTTGGATATGTACAAGGCAATGTCTTTCTTCATACCAGGCCACCAATACTGAGTACGAAGATCCTTATACATTTTGTCTGCACCAGGATGAATAGAATAACGAGACTTATGAGCTTCATCCATAAGCAAGGTGCAAAGATTGTCTTGACTTGGGACCCACAGACGGTCCATGAAATAATACGACCCATTATCCTTTAATTCAAGATCAGGCTTAATGTGATAGGGAAATTCCTTACCCATCAAACCTTGCGAGACACAAGTGTGTTGAGCCTGAGAAATGCAGGTTTGGATATCAGATTGAGCTTGAATATCAGATTGAACACGAACACAATGAAGCTTGACACGTTCTTTATGACTCAAAGAGTCAGCCACGACATTCTCCTTACCAGGGTGGTAGCGAATTTCGCAATCATAGTCGTTTAGAAGCTCAACCCAACATAGTTGCCTCATGTTGAGTTCTTTCTGATTGAAGATGTGCTGAAGACTTTTGTGGTCAGTGAAAACCACACATTTCGTACCATACAAATTGTGTCTCCAGATTTTTAGAGCGAACACAATTGCACCTAACTCAAGATCATGAGTGGTGTAGTTCTTTTCGTGTATCTTCAATTGCCTCGATGCATATGCTATGACTTTGTTCCTTTGCATGAGAACACAGCCAAGACCCAAGTTTGATGCATCACAATACACGACAAAATCATCATTGCCCTCAGGCAAAGATAGAATAGGCGCATCACAAAGCTTCTGCTTCAAGGTCTGAAACGCTTCTTCTTGTTTGGTTCCCCATTCAAAGGGTTTGTTCTTCTGAGTTAGAGCAGTTAGAGGAACTGCAATCTTTGAGAAGTTCTCGATGAAGCTGTAACCACCCTGATTTTCACACTTGTATTTATTAGACTTGCATTATAACTACTACCACATTATGAATAGGAATACATTAGAATATACTTGCCTTATATTCACAAGTACTTATACCGACACTAACGTATGGATAATTTCATAATTTGTTGTGATTTTATGCTATTAAACAATACCTCGTAAACTACAAGGACCTATTTGTCATTCTTTGAAACTTAAGAAATACAAGGGTTAAAAGTGCAATTATTGAAAACTACAAGTTTGTCACACCCCAACCGATGGCGGAAACATCGGGATGAGACGAACAAATTGCTCAAAACATCATAACACTATGTGACAATATTTAATAAAATTCAAATTTCATTGCAAGAACTAAGTTGTCATACAACATGAAAAATGGAAATACAACATTGTTCGAATTCAAATCAACAAAAGATAAATAGATTTAAGGTGTGTATCTAGTCCACCCTAAACTTGTTTCATCATTCATCCATACTTCAATAATCAACCTGCAACATGTATTAAAATAGAGTTTCAATGCAAAGGCAATGAGCGAGTATACAAGTTTGTTTACATAGCATAATAGAATAAAAACTCAATCCAACATGATTCATAATATGTGATTACTAGTATGCAATTTTGGCGTACAATATGATCAAACCCTAGAACACAACGCATAAAATAGCCTAATCCCAATAGTTCAGCGGGGTGGTAACTTAACAATACCCAATAGTTCAGCAGGCGGGGCGTTAATCCTATAGCGCTATAATTGTTAAGGTGGGCGAACAAATCAATGAGCATATAACGTTCCAAATCGTTCATAGAGCATACAAGAATAGCAAGTAAGTCACATTAGTTTCATGCTTCGTTCAAAGATTGAGTATGTTTAGTTCAAAAGTTGTTTGCATAATTATACATGTTGCATCCCAAAGTGAAAAGGGGAAAAAGGGATCGAGTATACTCACGGTGGTTGCAAGCTTTCCTACTTGAAATCCCGCGAGCGAGTTTGGTGGATGGATTAAGTTGGAGCACCTAGTCCTTCTACACGAGGAAACATAGGTGTGTGAGTTTGGCGTTCAACGGAAGATTATAAATTTGGAGTTTTAACATGACATAAAGTAGAATAAAATATGATACGAAAAATAATCATCTTTAACTTAGTAACCCTTGTATGACACTATGTAACCAATATGGTTAGAATGTTTTCATGGGTAATACGCCCATTAGAATCATACTTGGTGTTTTAGGTTTTAGATGATATTCTAATACTTTAACATATAAACACAAGTTCAACATTAAAGGTTCGAATGAATATATATAGTTTCTAGGTTATGTATCACATATTACTTAGTCCAAAAATTCATGTAGGAGGTAGAAGATTAAGGTCTTCATTTAGGCACCTCGAGTTATTCATGGATGTCATGTATGGGGTAGGAAGAATAAGCTTCCGTTTAGGAACCCCTTGAATGTTCACCACTTCTCTTGATGTAAAAACAACCAAGGAGGGTCACGAACTAGGATTAGTATAATAATATAAGCAATCTAACTAAGAGAAATCATCAAATCATGTGAGGATTGTATGTTTGGAACAACCCAAGTTGTTCCATAATCACTCTTCATCAAGAACTAGCTTGAACATGACTTGTGGGTCAAAACACCCTAAACAAACAGAAAACTATGAGGTTTAATCCTCTGATTTCAAGTGTCTCAACCATGTTTTTAAGCATAACCAACCATAAGAGAGGTTGTAAGCATTAGGACATTGGTGTGAGATGTGTTAGACACAAGTTGGATGAAGTTTAAACAAGTTTGAAAGAGTATGTAACAAAACAGAAAGTTTAGGTCCTTTTTAGGGCAATTCCAAGCCTGATTTCTCCAAGGAAAAACCAAGGAATCAAACCCAAGGATATAACAAAGCAATAGAAGAAAGAATCAAGTGATTTGGAGTGAAAACAAGCAAGTTACACTCACTTTTGTAGAAGTGTATGAATCTGTCCAAGAACTCAGATTTGCTATAGATTTAGAGTAAATTTGTGAAGTGTAATGAGTTGTGAAAGTGTAAAAAGGGTTAGAGAGGGTGTGTATTTATAGTGGAAGAGTTTAGAGTTGATTGGAGGTGATTAGAGGTGGATTAAAAGGGGATTGGGTGAGATTAGAACTTGGGATTTCGTGCATAATCAGCTGAGAAAACACAATCTGTCAAAACAAGGGCCTCGCGTGACGCGAGGAGGCTTGGCGTCACGCGGCGCCTCACTTCTGATGAGTTTCATTTTGTTGCACTTTAGTCCCTGAAGTTTATGTTTGATGCTTTTAGGTGCATTCTTGATAGTTTAGGGATTGTTTTGACATATAAGCATAGTTTAAGATATAATCAAGCATGGCGATCATAACACAAGTATAATTGAGTGTATAAGTATCGTAATCAAGTGTCGTTCTCGCTCAAAACACGTTTCGTGCATAAGTTTAGTTTAATTACGAGTTTAGCACATAGTTTCCAAGAATAACGATTTAACATCAATTGATTCACAAAATCGAACATACGAGTATATCTAAAGTGTGTATAACATATTTGTAATAAAATACGAGTTTCATTAATGATCCAAGTCTCGGTTTCACAATGATTACAAAGAAGGAAAAGATTACAAGAATACAAAGTTTCCAAAAATAGAAATACGAACAAAACTTTCTATAATTGGAAAGTACAAAAGAGCCGGGCATTACAGTCTCCCCTCCTTTTGGAAATTTTGTCCCGAAAGTTAGGAAGACGTAGGGAAAAGATGAGGGTACTTCTTTTTCATCTCGCTCTGGAGTTCCCAAGTAAATTCAGCGCCACGTTTACCTTCCCATCGAACCTTGACGATAGGAATTTTACTACGCCTCAATAACTTGACTCCTTGATCTACGATTTCGACGGGTTTCTCCACAAAGTGCAAAGTGTCGTTTATTTGGAGATCTTCGAGAGGGACTTGGAGTCCTTCTTCAACGTGACACTTATTTGAGACATGAAACGTTGGATGAACATTGTTGAGTTCTTGAGGTAAATCGAGTCGATAAGACACCGCACCAATCCTTTCGAGTACCTTGAAGGGACCAACATAGCGAGGGGCAAGCTTTCCCTTTTTACCAAAATGAACCACTCCTTTCCAAGGAGACACTTTGAGTAGAACGTGGTCCCCAACGTTGAGTTGCATCGGCTTGCGCCCCCTATCAGCATAGACCTTTTGACGATTTCGGGCCTTGAGTAGATTATCACGGATTTGGTGAATCTTATCCGTTGCTTCTTGTATGATTTCAGGACCAGTAAAGTGTTTGTCACCAATCTCGTGCCAGTTTAAAGGAGATCGGCATTTGCGACCATACAATGCCTCGAATGGAGCCATTTTAATACTGGAGTGGTAGCTATTGTTGTACGAGAACTTGATCAAAGGTAAATGCACATCCCAACTACCTCCAAAGTCGATGACACAAGATCGGAGCATGTCCTCTAGGGTTTGGATAGTACGTTCAGTCTGTCCATCCGTTTGAGGATGAAAAGCCGTACTGAGATTCAAATGAGTACCCATAGCGGACTGAAAGGTTTGCCAGAGACGCGAAGTAAATCGACCATCGCGATCAGAAATGATGTCGAGAGGGATACCATGATGTCGTATGACTTCATCGGTATAGATGCGAGCAAGTCGTTCAACCTTGAAGTCTTCACGAATAGGAATGAATTGAGCGGATTTGGTCAGACGATCGATGATCACCCAAATGCTATCGTGACCAGAAGATGTACGAGGGAGTTTAGTGATGAAGTCCATCGTGATGCTATCCCATTTCCAAACGGGGATTTCGGGTTGTTCGAGTAGACCAGAAGGTCGTTGATGCTCAGCTTTGACTTTTGAACATGTAAGACACTTAGAGACGTAAACGGCAATGTCTTTCTTCATACCAGGCCACCAATAGGATGTATGTAGATTATGATACATCTTGTCGACACCAGGATGAATTGAGTACTTGGATTTGTGTGCCTCGTTCATGATGAAGTCTCGAAGTTCTTCGCGATCAGGGACCCAGGCACGATTGTCGAGGTATAGGATACCATCGGCCTTGGAGACGAGATCGTGTTCTTTAGTGCCTCGTATCTCAATATGGAAGTTACCCTCGTTAATAGAGGCGTACTGAGCTTCGCGAATGCGGCGTGGAAGATCGTTCACAAGTTGGAGACAACGAATACCCTTCATATGTGTTTTGCGACTAAGGACGTCAGCTACTACATTCGCTTTACCTGGATGGTATTTGATTTCACAGTCGTAGTCGTTTAACAATTCCACCCAACGACGTTGACGCATGTTCAGTTCCTTTTGGTCGAAGATATGTTGAAGGCTCTTGTGGTCAGTGAAAACCTCACACTTAGTACCATAAAGGTAGTGTCGCCAAATTTTCAACGCAAAAACAACTGCGCCAAGTTCAAGGTCGTGGGTAGTATAGTTTTTTCTCATGTATCTTGAGTTGACGAGATGCATAAGCGATGACCTTGCCTCGTTCCATGAGAACGCAACCAAGACCACGGTTTGATGCATCGCAATACACTACGAAATCATTATTTCCATCAGGAAGAGTAAGAATAGGAGCGTTGCAAAGCAAGTCCTTGAGAGTCTAAAAGGATTCCTCTTGCTCAGGACCCCAAGCAAAAGGTTTCTCCTTTTGGGTCAACGAAGTAAGGGGAACGGCGATTTTTGAAAAATCCGAGATGAATCGACGGTAATAACCCGCCAATCCTAAGAAAGAACAGATTTCGGAAGGAGATTTAGGCGCAGTCCAATTCTTTACAGCCTCGATCTTTGCAGGGTCGACGTGGATTCCTTTTTCACTAACAACGTGTCCAAGGAATTGGACTTCTTTAATCCAAAACTCGCATTTAGAGAACTTAGTGTATAAGCGTTCAACACGTAAGAGCTCGAGTATAAGACGAAGATGACGTTCATGATCGGCTCGAGATTTAGAGTAAATGAGGATATCATCAATGAAGACGATCACGAAACGATCCAAATAGGGCTTACAAACACGATTCATTTGATCCATGAACACAGCGGGTGCGTTGGTCAAACCAAAAGGCATAACCACGAACTCGTAATGTCCATAGCGAGTGCGAAAAGCGTTTTTGGGTATGTCCTCTTCGAGGACCCGAAGTTGGTGATAACCAGAACGAAGATCGATTTTGGAGAAACAAGTAGCGCCTTGAAGTTGGTCAAAGAGATCGTCGATACGCGGAAGAGGGTAACGATTTTTGACAGTGAGTTTGTTGAGTTCGCGATAATCGATACACATACGGAAAGAGCCGTCTTTCTTTTTAACGAAAAGCACAAGTGCACCCCAAGGTGAGGTACTCGGACGAATGAAACCTTTATCGAGGAGTTCTTGAAGTTGCGTAGATAATTCTTGCATCTCAGAAGGAGCAAGACGATAAGGAGCTTTGGCAACAGGAGTCGTACCAGGTACGAGGTCAATACGAAAGTCAACGGATCGAGGTGGAGGAGGACCAGGTAAATCTTCTGGAAAGACGTCAGGGAAGTCGCGCACCATTGGAACATCACTTAAACTCTTTCCCTTGCCCTTTTCTTCCATAATGTGGGCTAAAAAGGCAAAGTACTGTTTGCGTAAGTATTTGTTCGCTTGTGGGCAGGACATCAATGGTTTCAAAACAAAGATGGTGGTCATTCGTTTGTACCACAAAGTATAGGGCCTGTTATTGAAAAGAATGAGATGATGCAAAAATCGACAAAAGCAAAGATGGTGGTCATTCGTTTATACCACAAAGCAAACAAACGATACATAGTGACTAATCAAAGTAAATGAGTCAAAAAATAATGTATTGCGAAGACATGCTCGCCTATAAGTGAACACTCACCCCAAGAGTTCCCAGGTAAGAGTGACTGGTCCGATTATGTGGATTTGTACGAACACTCTAGCCTTAGATAGAAAATTCGAGGTACAGGCATTCACCCTTCCAGTTTGCACGTGTTCACACTATTTAGACCCAAAACTTTGACGAGATTTTGAAAACTTAGAAGGCACAAGGCCAAAAAGAATCATTCAAAAACGGATGATTAAATTTTCAAAATCATTCTGAAAAATTGAAGGGTTCAAAACCTTATAATAAATCATTTAAAAACAAAAAATTGATTTTCAAAAAAGCGTTTTGGAAAATTGTGTTCTTGTTTTGGGTAATCACCTAAGGATAGGTGAAATGCATGTTTTAAGATCTAAACACAAGCTAACTTGTGTTAGGGTCCTAGAAAGGTTATAGTCTAGGTCAAAGCATTACTAATAACCTAATTCCCTATAACCATTGGCTCTGATACCAACTCTTTTGTCACACCCCGACCGCATAAAACATCAAAACCGCGGCGAAAACATCAGGGAGTGTTGTAACAGAATTATTGTTTCACAACCATGGTAATTAAAGTTATGTTTTATTTATTAACGAAAGGATTACATTGTCTTTAAATGAAAGAAACAGGAGTACATAACATTATTTAAACTAATCTTGCTTCTTTTATGTCACTAAGGCACGAGTCCACCCTAGTGTATCCTGAATCAAGCCTATGCACCATCTCCTGAAAACACATGTGAAAATATGTACGTCAGGATAAAAAATGCCTGTGAGATACATAGGTTTTGTGAAAATAGGATTCATGACTTAGGTTTAAAGAAATGTTTAATAAAAATTTGTCATGAATCTTGTAAAGTGTTTTCTTTTATAAATCATATGAAAACTTGATAAGAAATCAGATTATATAAAAGAAAGATGTATGGTTATTTAAATAACCAAGTAAAATGAGTTGTATAAAATAGATTGTTTTGTAAAACAATGTCTTGTGAAAAATATGTTATTTATGTAAAATGTTATATGTCTAAATTGAAATGATTTAAATAACGCTACGATATGTAATATCATAAAAGCACTTATATATAGGAAGTACCAGCGGCGTATCCACCATGCTTTTATCATATTGCAGACGCCTCGTTACTTAAATCACTTACCCAAACAAACCAACCAAATGTCTTGTTTAAACAAATGTTAAATGTCTATGAGTAAATAATTGTCTATTGTCAAACTGTAAATCATGTAACGTGTAAACAAATGTTAAATGTTATGTCAAATGTAAATTATGTAATGTGTATATCAATGTCAAAATGTTTATGTCAAATGTAAATCATGTAATGTGTAAACAAATGTCATGTATGGTAAGTGAAATATATCAAGTAAACCATAGGTAAAATGCACAAAAACATGGTATTGAAGTAAAACATAGTTTAAATCAAAGTTACATTTTGTGGAATAAATGCATGCTATACTGATACAAACATCTATGCGGTATTCTAAAAATGCATACATTCAAGCCTTGAGACTGTGGCGATAAACTCTTAAACAAATTAAAGGTTTATCTGAGTTATGTGTATCGAATTCGGTCATTCCATCCATCCAAACAAACCTAGGATTTCAGGAATGGGAGTTGTCAATTCCTATGGTACCACTACCTACTAACGAACGGCGTAGCTAATGTTAATGAATGTATTTTTGTCCCATTTAAACAAACCAAATGTCATACAAAAAATGTAAGCATGTGATGTAAAGCAAATTTACTAAGTATGCAACAATGGACATGCATAGCATGTGATGTAAAACAAATGTACTAAGTATGCAACAATGGAAATTCATAGCATGTGATGTAAAACAAATGTACTAAGTATGCAACAATGGACATACATAGCATGTGATGTAAAACAAATGTACTAAGTATGCAACAACCTACATTCTAAGTATGCAACAACCAAATGAGTATGCAACAACCAAATGAGTATATGATCTCATGTAATATGGTTTAACAAAGCCTACATTCTAAAACGGAACCTGTCCTAAGTGCTTACGACCCATTACGACCCGTTTAGGTAGCTTATGCTACTTTAAACCGTCGTTCGATTAAAACGCGTTCGGACCGCCTAACTATTCCTATGACAAGTAAAATATGCCTTAACATGTTTAATAATGTTGCCAAATCAGTTTAGATCTCAAAATTTAGGTTACATATGCTTAAAATGAATTTATGTGCAAAAAAGGTATTTTGGTCATTTTCCTAAGGCATATAAACTACCTATCATACAACTAACTAAACGTTGTGACCATAAGGTATAACCTCAGAAGGTTATTCCCTATACAACTATGGTCACCTAAATATGTTTGGTCGGATCCTAATGATCGACCAAACGGGTCGGGTTCGAAAGTCTAAGCGGTTGTTTAGACCGCTTATCTTACGACCCTATATAAGCACTAAACCTAAAGTGACGAGCTAAACATGTTAAAACATGCTTAACGAGGTTTGAAAACAAATTTGGTATTAAAACAAACGGTTTTGTTACCCAAGAATAGTTTAGTTGAAAAATACGCATAAACGCGCATTTTGACCGAAACTATAACTCGTCACTATGCCTAAATAACGTGGTAATCAGTAGGTATAGTCACAAGGGACTATAACCATCGTGATTACGCTCACGTTACGAAGTTCAAACGAAGTTCGTGTTGACCATAAACTGGTCAAAGCTAAAAGTCAAACACCGTTTGACTTTCACGCTTAAAACGCTTAAAAGAACGAAAGAATACTTACAACGGGTCCAAGAAATGGAGGTTTGATCTAATTATTCTCAGGTATGAAGTGAAATCACTCCAACTTAGAGAGCAAATCAGATCAAGTGTGAGTTTGAAGTGAAAAGGGTGGTGGTATTTATAGTTTTCAGAGAGCCGTTAAGATCGTTTATCGAAAACCGTGCTTTGATCTCAACCGTACACATGCACCCATGGTTTTGTAATACCATAGGCACCCCAAAATGGCCCATAGGATGTTGAAAAACCATTTGCAAGAGCTGGAACAAACTGTAAACAGCTGGGAAACACTTTCTGCTGATCTGCAGGTTTTAGGCGCCCCGCGTAAGAGCCAGTACAGGCTTACGCGCCCCGCCTGGACTCCACAGATCAGCAACATGTTTCAGTTTTTGCAGTTTCAGTCCCTGCATACTTTCAAGGCCATTTTCGACACGTATAAGGCCCGTTAAGCCATTTTCAAGGCTCTACAATGATGCCTAAGTATAGGGGACATGAAACATGCTCAAAAATATCCCGGATGTCGGTTCGTTTGGCCGTACAATCACGTTATTCAGTTAATTACGACGAAACACGAACGGACGCGAAAAACGATCCAAATTACGCGACGAATGGATTTTTATCATGCCAATCAATAAAATAAAATATTTTAGTGGTTACATAAATTTTTGGATGTCCGGATGTATTCAGAACGTAAGTTATGCACGAAAATGCAAACTTATGCACTTTTTGACGCTTTTAGTCCCTGAATGACCAGAAAGTTTATTTTAGCATACCGAACCCCTCAAAGCCTATTTCTAAGCCATGTAAAGGATATTTAGGGTATCTTTAACTTATGATCAAGTTCCGGAATGTCCGTTATAGTACGAATCGGCATACTTTCACAGTTTGTAGAATTTAGTCCCTGTAAGCGAATAAACTTGATTTTGCCATACCAAGGCCTTCAAAACTTATTTCTAAGTTATGTAAAGATTATTTAAGGTATGTTAAGCATAAATTGATGTTCCAGAGTGTTTGTTGCATTAAACTGATTATGTTTATGCACCAGTTTGCGTATAACTCTCCAGAAAGTGATATAGAGTTTGAAATTGATCAAAAACCAAAACATGAAAAATGTCAAACATAAACAAACAAATATTGGGATCAAATAACATTGATTTATTGATAACTGAATTGTTTACAATGATTACAAACACAGGTGTCACATTTGGGAAGAATGGTAACGGGTTCAATTAGCTCGAATCCATGATAATATTCGTAAACTGTTAAGATGGTTGAGATATTGGATGTGGGTGTGATTTAAAATGAGGGAAAATCACGGGGGAGGGGTTGTTCCCTGTCGGGGCGAAGGTCCATGTCACCTCCCCGACCCCTTCCCCTTTACCATACCCCTTGGCCTTATAAGTGATTGGAACAGTTTTAATAGAGTTTCAATGAATATGGGAAACTATGAGACTCAAAGACATATATAATGAACAAACACATATCTTATTTTCGTATACCCCCAGGCCAAGTCGATATTCAATTGCTTGGGTACATATTTTGATTTGGATAACCAAAGAGGATATATGATCAACTCGTATTTGGAAGTTCTTGAATGGTAATGGTAATAGTTAACTTTTGTATGATTTGAATTAGTTGTTAAGTTTTCTTCATTTATGCTTACTATGTTCAATTTTAGTACGTTCAAAATCCTTGAATAAGAGTTATTTTAAATATCCATAGTAGATTGGATTTTGGTAGTATATATGAATTAGGACTATTATGAACTATTGGTTGGTTCATTAGATTAAAGTTCAAAGAGTTGGAGACAAAATTCACATATAAATGCATGGTCGTGCTTGTATACCTGACCTGAGATACATACTAGAACTAGATTATATGGAGGATTGTTCTTTGATAATTGTATAATGGTGTTCCTTAACAGGTAGTAATAAGGGTAATAATTGGGAGCTGGTCCAAAATTTAGTGCAAGTTGTATGTATTCAAGATGGGATATGTTCCTTTACATAAGTAAGAGGTTGATATCCGGATACCCCTTGTCAGTGGCGGATCCAGGATTTTTTTTCCTATGGGTTCACTTTTTTGGGTGGTCAAATTTTCACAACATTCGTTATAATTTTCGGGTCGTGCCGGGTCACATAACAGAATAAAGACCAAAATTTCATATCAAACTAAAATTGATAAAGAGCCAAAGCTCATATCAAATCAAATAACTATCCTACGAAAACCACAAATCACAAGTTGTTTGAATAAAAATCCTAAAGCAGGTTTTATTACAAAAATATATAAATCAGGTTTTATTACAAAAAATATAAATCAGGTTTTATTATAAAAAAGATATAATTTATAAATATTATGCTTGGGCCGGGATTTGAACTCACAAACACAAGCATGGAAAGCAAGTTCCAAACCAGTGGACTACTTGACATTTTTTTGTTATGGGTTCACTACATAATTTATTTATGGGTTCACTTTTTATTTTTTATATGGTTTTCTACTAATAATTCAAAACCGAATGGGTTCCTAGGAACCCATACTTTTCTATATAGGTCCGCCCCTGCCCCTTGTTTATTCAAACTGGTATAAATGCATGGCCGTGCTCAAACTACGAGTTTGTTAGGACCACTTCGAATCTTGATTGAGAATGAGAATAGTTGAACACTATATGAAAATAAAAGGTTTGATCCATGTTTATGTTCAACGAATGTATGTTGTTGAAAGGATATTTAACACATAACCATAACTATTGCGAAAAGTTAAGTAGTGGTGCTTCGACTAATGGAGAATACTTCACAACTTGTAAAGAGGCATACCTTGTTAAGAGCAATGAGATGTAACTAGACGTCCACTGTTGTCCTTGTTAATGAGTGATCCAAACTTGAGAGGTGTGAAACTATTGGTTTAATATTGCCAAGTAACAACATTCAATAACACTGTTAATTAGATATGATCCAAAGAATTACACCTTAAATTTATTGAGTGAATATTTAATTGGTTATGTATTCTTAACACGAAATTGTAAAATGAGAGGTTTTTTTATTGTAACATCCAAATATTCAATAAAGTGGCATTGGATGTATATTTTTATCATCGTGATTTGTATATGATCCCACATGTGTAAAGGACTTGTAGACCCATAAGGGCAAAATGGTAATATCATAACAAACCCTAATATGGAAAGAATCGACCATCATTTGCAACCCTACCATACGGAGAGAGAGAGAGAGAGAGTTAGAGCGAGGAAGCAACTAGTGAGAGAAAGACCATTCTAGAACCTTAAATTTCGTTGTTAGGCGACAGTTTTCACAAACGGAGTTCTCGAGGGTGTTGGTTATGTAATCCAAGAATCATATCAAGTTACTGAGGTAGTTATCAAGCTTCATAGCTAATATTTTCGCTTAAAGCTCGATTAATTAAGAAAAATGACGCATTGAAACCTTATAAACATCTTTTTCAAAGCATTTGGATACATAAAGTTAGTATCCTTAGGTGTTTTCAGATCTCTAATGAATAGCAACCATAATAGCTCATGTTAGGGTTTCGCAAAGAAAACATTATGTTTTTACTTTTAACATCCATTTGTAAAGTATAATGTTTTCCACGAATAATATAACTTTAGGCTTTTTACATATTTCCCTTTCTTAAGATCCCTTATTACATATTTACACAATCCATAAAATTAATTACATATTTCCCTTTTTATTATGAAATTACCTGTTTACCCTCACCATTTCCTAATGTAGGAAATGGGTCACATTTTTATTAATAAACTAAGAAAAAATGAAGATACTCTCTTTAAAAATTTGGGAAATTGTAGCACATGAACCGTGTACAAATTCAAACGAAAATAAATATGAACTACAACATATTTAATAAAACAATCGATTAAAATCAATATCTTCAAAAGATAAAGTCTTCAACTTGATCTTTAACCGCGTCTATTTGTATGGTTCGTTGTGTTTTCAGTCCGTTGTGTAGGATTCAACGAGGTCTTGAACCACGTCTTCTTGTACAATAATTTCCTACAAAAGAACAAACAAATGTTGACGATTATGGATGAGGCACGTGTTAAACACGCTTCCCTTAAAACATAGATTTCGCGCCTCTACTAAAGACGACGCGTCTGTCTCCCGGGGTACAACAGCTGAAGCAGTCTGTATTGCCAGAAATGGCCACGCGCCCGAGGTTACACAGAATAGAATTATAGTGTTTGAACTTGTGGAAAAATAATGATACGAAGGTGATGGAATCAAGTAGAGAAAACTCATTGTCACACCCTGACTTTTGCGGAAGCGTGGTTATTGGTGCGACTTCTTAATACCATAGCATTCAATCATAACAATGCTATATGATAAAAACCAAAAGATATTCATCCATAAAATTTAAGTTTGAAAATACCACAACACACTTGTTTGAAACATCGACACCAAATTTAAGTTACAAACCATAACATGTTTTAATGAGTTCATGAAGACTCGAAAACATAATTTAAACCAACCCGAGCTTAGAACCATGTATCTCGTCCAGGAGTAAGATACATCTCCTAAACCCTACGGCCACGGATGACATCTTTTATTTATAACACAGCTTGAAACACATGCATACACCTGCCAGATCCACTTAGTTCCCCGAAATACATGAAGTTTAAAAACATCAACAAAAGTTGAGCGAGTTCATGTGTTTTGTATATGTATGTATAACCCTTTGTAAACAGTGTAAGTATGAAAGTCCCGGTATGATAGCAAACAAGGAAAAGATCACCAATGGTTTGCAAGGCCACTGATATGTGTGACAGTGTAGAAAGACTCAAACCTAGCAAAGTTGTACCGGGCTTCCGGCTGGAAGACATGGTCACCCTATGGGCCACCCTGGTCCTCATGGGTGTGGGCTCGCTACACCCAAATAGATCTATCACTCATGCCCCTCGGTCCATATACGAGGATTAATGGTCCCAAGTATCCGCCTACCCATTCACATGATCTATGGTTCTTTCCTAGGCTAACCATATCAATAGTATTCGTATGTAATCCTTTTGTAACATGTATTTCACCCCCGAAGTAAATAAACAAAACAGTTTAAAGAAAAGGGGGGGGGGGGGCATGAACTCCTTGTATTGCATCTTCAGAATCGTAACCCAAATCTCTTCAGCAAACACGACTACCTACAATGTACTACTGTCTATTAGACGAACGGGCCGTGCCTTGGCTTAGAGTTTAACGTTTTTGAGTTACGTTTCTTATGTTCCCAATATTATTCCAAGTTATAATTACTTGTTAAAATAATAATCATTTTAACTTTAAATTATATTTAGTTTTGGAATAATTGTTTAAGCAATATATCTGTATTAATACTTCTCAAGTATTTATTTTCGTATTTCCTTCCCAATGATGGGGGGTATCTCATACATGTATCTTTGTATTCTCGTATTGGTAGTCTCAAAATAATATATTTTCAAGTCTCACTTTAGAAAATATATATGTAAACTCATTTCGTCTAAAAATAATGTATTTCAAGAAAATATATATTTTTCTCAAAAATCATATATCTTCTAAATATTTAAGAAAATATATTTTACTTCCAAAAATAATATATTTTCTCCTTGTCGAAAATACAATATTACTTCTTGTAATATTTTCAAAGATTGTATTTTCATTTATTGTATCCAAAATAATATTTACCAAAAACATATTGATAACGGTATTCTTCGGAATATTTATAAGTTACGTTCTTGCGTTCGGTTTCACAATATTAAGTGTGTAACTTATATATTTATTCCTTGATTTTTAGTAATACTTTGGATTGTAATTTCTTGGTATTATGTTAAGTTATATTATTTTACCCTAAAATAATATAACTATTTCACAAAGTATACAAATATTCACACAAGTGTCTTAATATATATATATATATATATATATATATATATATATTCTAAATATATATTTACCCATTTTTATTTATAAAAACCAACCTCCGATACTTGTATTTTTGTTACAAAAATTATGGCAAAGTTTATATTGAAAACTTATGATCAAAATACACTTGTAAATATTTATTAGAAAATATTTTTCTAAGTGTTTATATTTTAAGAAAATTTTGCCATAGTTTCCTCTAAAAATGGAGGTGTCCATGCTATCAAAGCATATCATTTTCTTTTCAAAAATCATCATAAGCATCCAACAATCAATCTACACTCACCAAGTGCTAAAACAAAGCTATCTACATAATAATCATGAACTTGAACTTTCATAAAAACTTGTAGTAACTTGGTAGTTTATTTAGTAGGTTTAGTTACCCTCTAAAGCGTGTTTATCTCTTTAAAAATCTCATTCTTAAAGAATTTAGGTGTTTACAACTTGTAAACTTGTTTTACAAAGACATTTCTTTACGAAATCTTCTTGTCTCTCTAGTGTTTCTACACTTGTTTTATCACCAAAAGTATTGTAAGTTTAATTAAGAGCCAAGATCTTCTAAAAATCATATTTTGAACTTGGTTCTTTTGGAAAACCATTCATAAATCTTAGATCTATTAGATTATCAACTCACTTGATTACTATTTTTCAAAAAATCATTTTATTTTTCAAGTTCATGCTTACACATGAGGATGATCATCTTGTTTCATCACATAATCATCCCTTTACTTGCTAGATCATGTGTTTAATCACAATCTAGCAAGCTCCTTATGATGATCAACATCATAATCTCACGTAAATAACAATCAAACATCATACATACACTAAACAACATAGTTTCATCATATATCAAGCTTATGTTCATGATTCATGTTTATGTCTTTTAGTGTTCATCAAGTTTATCAATGTACATCATCATTTAACCAACAACATATGAAGTAAATGAGGATCATAAGAGTCTTACAACTAGCACAAGGCTAGGGAAGAACACAAGAAGATGATGATGACAAAAGTGAAGGATAATAGCAAATAGGAGAGGTCCTTCAAGATCCAAGACCACCAAGCTTGCTTAAACACCTCCTTGCATCATGTAATGAACTTGGAATGGATGGAAGTGAAATGGAAATGATGGTGGTGTGGAGGTGGGTGTTCGTCCGAGAGCTAGATGGAGGGAGGAAGGAGATGAGTTGTGGTGAAGTGTGTAAGAATGAAGACCCTTAATCCTTCTTATAGCCTCTAATCCTTTTGTCCAATGGGTCTTGTGTCTTCAAAGTACACTACACAATCTTCTACTAAATCAATTGGGATTATGCAATATCTAGCAAGATTGTGGAGATAAAGGTTGGGCCACCTTTGGTGACCGATTACTAGCATGGGGGGGGGGGGGTCTAATTTTAAATTTTAACCATATAGTTAGATTAAGGTTCAATTTCAAGTGTTAGTTGCAAGTGTTATTTACTATATATTTTTAGTGGGGGTGTTATGATGTTCGGGGATCATAACTAGCTCAGAAACACTAAAACAATTCTTCTAGTATAATTTTGGTGTTTCGGGTAATGTCCGGTTGTTCGGTTAGATACCGGTTCGTTAAAGTGTCAAACTATTCTGTTTAGTGATCTTTAAGTACTCTTTTGTGACACTTTTGATTCCTGACACTTAGGAATATGGAATATCTAGCTTACTAGCTACCAACCCAAGTATATTCTTAAACTCTGGTGATACAAAAACTATAATCGGCACTAGTATCAAACAGTACAGATGCAAAGCGTTGGTTGATAGGGAACGTACCAGTAACTACATTTGGATCTTGGCGAGCTTCTCTCGCTCCGATGTTGAAAACCCTACCATGAGCTTGGTTGATTTTCGGGCATTCTCGCTTGAAGTGCCCAACGTCTCCACAATTAAAGCAACCGGGTCCTCGACCATTTCCATTCCCATTACCACCTCGATTGTTGTTTGCTCCCCGGTTTCCACTACCAGCTTGATTCCCAACATTACCACGATTTCCATTACCGCCATTTCCTCCTTGCGGGCGGTTTCCATTACCACTTCCATAACCTCTCTGACCACCACGACCAGTACCAACCCAGCACGTTTCCTTCGAGTGACCAACTCTTCCACAAGACTCATATCTACCAGCTCGGCACCATCCATTGTGATGCAACTGACACGCATCGCATTTGGGCAAGGTGCCCATGTACCCTTTTCCTTTGTTTTCAGCACCAGTTTTGACCTTGGCTGGTGCGTTTGCCTCTTCCTTCTTGCTAGCACTGCTGGTACCTTTCTTGAAATTTGAGAACTTCCTTTTGTTCTCACCGGATGACTCAACGTGAGTCTCCTTCTTTTTCTGGTCAGAAATAAAAAACTTGTTTAACCTGATAGCTTCTTCGGTCAGTGATACGCTCGGATCAATAGCCTCAGTTATTGTTGCAGGCTTCGACGTCGTCACCATACTCATAATCTGAGGTGCCAACCCCCAAATAAAACGCTCGATGCATTTGAATTCCGGATCAACCATGTATGGTACCACGCGAGATATGTCGTGAAATCTCTGCACATATTCAGCAATTTTCGGGCCATCCACCTTGAGGTTCCAGAATTCAGTTTCCAACTTTTGGATTTCAGCCCTGGAGCAGTATTTCTTTCGCATGAGTTCCTTCATTTCATCCCATGTCATGGCATAAGCAGCTTCTTCTCCCAAGGTCTGGACTTGAAGATTCCACCAGGAAAGCGCTCCGTCTTAGAACAATCCGGAGATATAGGTGACTTGGTGTTGCGGAGCACACTTGCTCATTCTTATCACAGAATCAGTCTTCTCCGTCCATCTGACAAAAGCTACAGCACCCCCGGTGTCGTCAAAATTTAGAGGCTTACAGTCTAGAAACTGCTTATAGGTACAGCATGTACAAGTAACATCATTCACATAAAGCATTAGCAATCGCACATGGAATATCCAAATGTAACGTAATGTTTCTTTAATGACTCAAACATTACCAAGAGGTGGGTTGCTTCCCGAGGTACCTCCGCTATGCTCGGAGCGTAAGGCCTCGTGTTGTGCTATCGCTCGTGAAATCCGTTCTTGTAACTCGGCCTCAGTCGTAGGCAGTGTGTTGTCTCTTCGAGGAGGCATCTTCTATAAGAAGTTTGTATAGATCAGGTCTTATGCATATAAGTATGTAGTATGCGTATGTAATAACATTTATCAACGCAAGTAAACACATAACATCCCATGTCATAACACAAACAAGTAATCCAACAACGTATATAATGAGAATGTTGCGATTGAGCTTTCATATATCAATGACCACAATTACAGTTTTACATGTTTCACAAATGTACCGTATATCAAAAGGGACTACAGGGTCACAATACCCTTGTCCAAACTATATATCAAACTACAACAATCAAAAGTCAAAGGTCAAAAAGTGGTCGTCAAAAAGGTTGTGCAATCTGGGCTCAATAGCTGCACTCTCACCAAAAGTATGCTACCTGCATAAAACCAAAAACTGCTATGCTGATGGTGGAGGAGGAGGAGGAGGAGGTGGAGGAACGAAAAGCAAACTGTGCAGATGCGCTAGCTCCTCCTCGAGGGCATGAACATGATGCAACAGATAGCTGATCTGCTGCTCCATAGTAAGGAAACGAACATCAAAATCTGGGTATGGTAAAAGAGGAGCGGGCGGAGTTGCGAATTGTGACTGACAGGTGCAAGGTGGAGGACGCGGAATCCTCTCAAGATCCATGACTCCGCGACACAACATCTCCTGTTGGAGCTGTAAGGACAAAAGCAGATCATCTCTCGTGTGTCCAATGTAATGGAAGGGATGATATGGATCAGAAACAGGCATCGTGTTGGGCGGAAGCCAAATCAGTGGCTCGCCCGATGGTGCAGCAGCAAAAGGTGCAGTATGTGAAAACTGTGGCATGAAAGGAAAAGCAGCCGACATAGGTGGGACATGACCAGATGGCTGGCTAGATGGTCCTTCCCCTGGACGGGGTGGAGGAATATCCTGTAGGAACGTGCCGGTAGATCGGTGCGGTGTATGTCTGACACATGTGGGTGAAACGGGGCAATGTCAACTAGTGCATGTGTAGATGCAGGTGGGGGAGTAACAGATCTAACAAAAGGAGGCAAGTCATCCTCATCTATCCACCCATTGCGGGTGAATGCATAACGGGGATCTACATGGTCAGCAAAAGGAGCATGGTCTGTGGGTGCAGGTAGAGGGTCAGGTAACAGTGGTGCAACAACTGGAATGTCAATGGGGTCATGCTCCGGTAGAGGATCATGAGCAGGTATGGGATCGGGTGCAATCAAAGGCTCAGGGTCAGCTGGTGCAAGCTCAAAATCAGCGGGTATATCAAAGAGCTGATCTTCAGGAACGACAGGTGCCTCAAAAGGCTGATCATCGGGGACAAACTCAATCTCATGCTCAGGGTCAAAGTCGTGTGGAAAGACTAGATCAAACTCATCATCAAACTCGAAGTCCTGTGGAGGAACATGTGTGGCAGACATAGCTGTGTCGGAATCAGAATCGGTGGGATAACGCTGTAATCCCAGTGCGTATAGAGTAGTAGATGACACAGACTCGAATGAATCAGGACCAGAATGGTCAGACGAAATCTCAACGACAGGAATCTCAATAAGCGGAACAGCAATGACATCGTCGACTGGAATCTCGACAAGTGGAGCGACAACGGCATCATCGACTGGAGCTCCATCATCCTGGGCACCCTCAGGGGGACCCTCATTAAAAAGATCGATGTCGTCGTCAGACATGGCATCAAGAGGCAGATCCTCGAGAGGAAATGCAGCAAGAGGAAAAGGAGCAGGGATCTGAACAAGAAGTAGATCCTCGCCAGGAAGACCATCAGCTAGCGGTATATTATCACCAAAATCTGGTAAAGAAAACGGCTGGAAATCATCATCGTCGTCACTCGTAGTGTCAGATGTAAAAACCTCATCCTCTGGGATGATCTCATCATCCGAAACTATGGCCATAGGGTCTACTGTATCTGATACTCCACTATCAGAAGAGGACATGGTGTCTGTGACAAAACAATCACACATATGCACATATATCAACAATCATCAAATAAGCATATAAGTAGTAACAATGTAAGCATGTATGCATCCTAGTCTTCCCAAGACTATCCCACCCAGCCTCTCAGACTGAACTACTTAGTCTCTCAGACTAAACCTCCCAGTTTCTCAAACTGAACTACCCAGCTAGTCTCTCAGACTGACTACCCAGCTAGTCTCTCAGACTAACTCCCCAGTCTCTCAGACTGAATACCCAGCTAGTCTCTCAGACTGAATTATAAGCGAATTCTTTGAAATGTACTTTGTGTCTTTTATTTGTAAAAATGTTTGTTTCCTGGATCTGGACATTTTGTGTATGCAATGAAAACATGTTTGTGAAAACATTTTCGTGAGAGCCCTAATGATCATAGTAGACTCGAGAAAGAATCCTAGTTCGCTATGATTGAAGCTCTGATACCAAGCTGTCACACCCTGACTTTTGCGGAAGCGTGGTTATTGGTGTGACTTCTTAATACCATAGCATTCAATCATAACAATGCTATATGATAAAAAACCAAAAGATATTCATCCATAAAAATTAAGTTTGAAAATACCACAACACACTTGTTTGAAACATCGACACTAAATTTAAGTTACAAACCATAACATGTTTTAATGAGTTCACGAAGACTCGACAACATAACTTAAACCAACCCGAGCTTTGCACCATGTATCTCGTCCAGGAGTAAGATACATCTCCTAAACCATACGACAACGGATGACATCTTTTATTTATAACGCAGCTTGAAACACATGCATACACCTGCCAGATCCACTTAGTTCACTGAAATACATGTAGTTTAAAAACATCAACAAAAGTTGAGCGAGTTCATGTGTTTTGTATATGTATGTATAACCCTTTGTAAACAGTGTAAGTATGAAAGTCCCGGTATGATAGCAAACAAGGAAAAGATCACCAATGGTTTGCAAGGCCACTGATATGTGTGACGGTGTAGGAAGACTCAAACCTAGCAAAGTTGTACCGGGCTTCCGGCTGGAAGACATAGTCACCCTATGGGCCACCCTGGTCCTCATGGGTGTGGGCTCGCTACACCCAAATAGATCTATCACTCATGCCCCTCGGTCCTTATACGAGGATTAATGGTCCCAAGTATCTGCTTACCCATTCACATGATCTATGGTTCTTTCCTAGGCTAACCATACCAATAGTATTCGTATGTAATCCTTTTGTAACATGTATTTCACCCCCGAAGTAAATAAACAAAATAGTTTAAAGAAAAGGGGGGACATGAACTCACTGTATTGCGTCTTCAGAATCGTAACCCAAATCTCTTCAGCAAACACGACTACCTACAATGTACTACTGTCTATTAGACGAACGGGTCGTGCCTTGGCTTAGAGTTTAACGTTTTTGAGTTACGTTTCTTATGTTCCCAATATTATTCCAAGTTATAATTACTTGTTAAAATAATAATCATTTTAACTTTAAATTATATTTAGTTTTGGAATAATTGTTTAAGCAATATATCTGTATTAATACTTCTCAAGTATTTATTTTCGTATTTCCTTCCCAATGATGGGGGGTATCTCATACATGTATCTTTGTATTCTCGTATTGGTAGTCTCAAAATAATATATTTTCAAGTCTCACTTTAGAAAATATATATGTAAACTCATTTCGTCTAAAAATAATGTATTTCAAGAAAATATATATTTTTCTCAAAAATCATATATCTTCTAAATATTTAAGAAAATATATTTTACTTCCAAAAATAATATATTTTCTCCTTGTCGAAAATACAATATTACTTCTTGTAATATTTTCAAAGATTGTATTTTCATTTCTTGTATCCAAAAAAATATTTACCAAAAACATATTTATAACGGTATTCTTCGGAATATTTTATAAGTTACGTTCTTGTGTTCGGTTTCACAATATTAAGTGTGTAACTTATATATTTTTCCTTGATTTTTGGTAATACTTTGGATTGTAATTTCTTGGTATTATGTTAAGTTATATTATTTTACCCTAAAATAATATAACTATATCACAAAGTATACAAATATTCACACAAGTGTCTTAATATATATATATATATATATTCTAAATATATATTTACCCATTTTTATTTATAAAAACCAACCTCCGATACTTGTATTTTTGTTACAAATATTATGGCAAAGTTTATATTGAAAACTTATGATCAAAATACACTTGTAAATATTTATTAGAAAATATTTTTCTATGTGTTATATTTTTAGAAAATTTTGCCATAGTTTCCCCTAAAAATGGAGGTGTCCATGCTATCAAAGCATATCATTTTCTTTTCAAAAATCATCATAAGCATCCAACAATCAATCTACACTCACCAAGTGCTAAAACAAAGCTATCTACATAATAATCATGAACTTGAACTTTCATAAAAACTTGTAGTAACTTGGTAGTGTATTTAGTAGGTTTAGTTACCCTCTAAAGCGTGTTTATCTCTTTAAAAATCTCATTCTTAAAGAATTTAGGCGTTTACAACTTGTAAACATGTTTTACAAAGACATTTCTTTACGAAATCTTCTTGTCTCTCTAGTGTTTCTACACTTGTTTTATCACCAAAAGTAGTGTAAGTTTAAGTAAGAGCCAAGATCTTTGAAAAATCATATTTTGAACTTGGTTCTTTTGGAAAACCATTCATAAATCTTAGATCTATTAGATTATCAACTCACTTGATTACTATTTTTCAAGAAATCATTTTATTTTTCAAGTTCATGCTTACACATGAGGATGATCATCTTGTTTCATCATATAATCATCCCCTTACTTGCTAGATCATGTGTTTAATCACAATCTAGCAAGCTCCTTATGATGATCAACATCATAATCTAAAGTAAATAACAATCAAACATCATACATACACTAAACAACATAGTTTCATCATATATCAAGCTTATGTTCATGATTCATGTTTATGTCTTTTAGTGTTCATCAAGTTTTTCAATGTACATCATCATTTAACCAACAACATATGAAGTAAATAAGGATCATGAGAGTCTTACAACTAGCACAAGGCTAGGGAAGAACACAAGAAGATGATGATGGCAAAAGTGAAGGATAATAGCAAATGGGAGAGGTCCTTCAAGATCCAAGACCACCAAGCTTGCTTAAACACCTCCTTGCATCATGTAATGAACTTGGAATGGATGGAAGTGAAATGGAAATGATGGTGGTGTGGAGGTGGGTGTTCGGCCGAGAGCTAGATGGAGGGAGGAAGGAGATGAGTTGTGGTAAAGTGTGTAAGAATGAAGACCCTTAATCCTTCTTATAACCTCTAATCCTTTTGTCCAATGGGTCGTGTGTCTTCAAAGTACATTACACAATCTTCTACTAAATCAATTGGGATTATGCAATATCTAGCAAGATTGTGGAGATCAAGGGTGGGCCACCTTTGGTGACCGATTACTAGCATGGGGGGGGGGTTCTAATTTTAAATTTTAACCATATAGTTAGATTAAGGTTCAATTTCAAGTGTTAGTTGCAAGTGTTATTTACTAGATATTTTTAGTGGGGTGTTATGATGTTCGGGGATCATAACTAGCTCAGAAACACTAAAACAATGCTTCTAGTATAATTTTGGTGTTTCGGGTAATGTCTGATTGTTCGGTTAGATACCGGTTCGTTAAAGTGTCAAACTATTCTGTTTAGTGATCTTTAAGTACTCTTTTGTGACACTTTGATTCCCGACACTTAGGAAAGCATTCAGGACCATTTAGTCATATTTTTGCATGTTACTAGCTTGTTAATTTGCTGAATTTTGCTGAAATATGCAGAATTCTGCACTTTATGTGGGTTTTAGGCACTTTTCGGCACTTAAACTATCACCTAGTGAAGCAGTTTTATGGTCCTTACTTCCCTACACACCATACTATTGTAGTACCTTGTCCCTGGCCCATGCGGGGTCTCAAAACACTGTCTGTCTATGTACTGAACATCGTCAGCATTTTTCTGAGTTATCCGCTAACTGTGCTTTGTGCATCATGTATGTCAATAAAGTTTGCATGTGATAATGAGATGACATTATGTAATATGTGATGCACATGTAAGTATGTTGCAGTAATCAGAAAGCAGTTTAAGTCATTAATTGTAATCCAACACAGTCATTAAGCACTAATCAATATTAATTAATTATACGGATACCTGTATTTTTTACGGTTGTCACACTCATCTCTCTATAATTCCCAACATATGGATGTTCAAGTCTTCACTACTTCTCCAAGAATTCTTCATACATATTATCTTTCTCTTGTAGTTTTCTCATCATTCCAATGAGTCACATAGCCTACCATTTTTTACAAGAGTTGTGGGTAGTGAAGAGTTTCTCTTAATTGGTGATTTATTAGAGACATAAAACTCTAATAAAAGTTTCACTTAATTAGTGATTTAGTTAGAGACATAAAACTCTAATAAAAGCTAATCAAGTGACATAAAACTCTACTCAAGAGTTTCACATATGGAGTTTAGTTAGTAATTATAATTTCACTCAATTATAAATTAACTAAATATCCATTCACTAATTTTCCCAACAATCCCCCACATGAATGGAGATTGTTCAAAACACTTAAAATTTCCAATGTAACCTCGACAGTTGAGTTTTTCATACGATAGGTAGGTGTTATCCTTTGAACCTTCGCTCATGAAATACACTTAGCCCACTAGCTCTGAGTAGATCTCGATGTCTTTGAACTCGTCTGCCGTTTGTGTAGACGACAATACACTTCACACAAGACTCTCCTTAGCCAGGTCATCTCCTCATAGTCGTGTCCAATAATGGTCGGGGAACACTTTCCTGGTTCTGCGAGAGCTCTAGGAATTGTGCCCTCAATTCCATTCGAAGCGACCCCACTTCTCTCTAACATAGGTGATTCTACTTAGATCATTAAAAGCATTGTGGTTATCGTGATTTATCCTAATCATTTACCACATATTATGCTTAGCCTCACTCTTTGTCACTGAATATCATAAGAATAAACTAGGACGTATTTAAACACCCTTTTATACTTTGGGGGTATGCATAACCATATATACTAGCTTATGCATATCATTTATACCCCCACAGTGACCACCTTTAGGCATATGAGTTAGTTGTCCTATTGAACTTAGATCTTGGGATCTCCAATCAACTAAGTTAGGTGTCCTTCACAAACCCTTTTTCCATGGGCTTCAGTCTCATTCCACAACTTGATCTCCAATAAACCCATAGGTTGTTGGATCCATAACATTAACAACTAACTTTGCATATTTGAGATCAGTTGTCATGATGTGTTCTTAACTCGTAAGTTAATTTTGCCTATTGTCAACTTCTAAGACTATAACCTCAGTGGCCATCTGAATCTGGTTATAATATATGTCTTTGTAAGATACGCTTATCATTTAAGGCAAACAAATCTCCATTATGCACTACGACCTTTGTGTCCTCCATATAGTCGTCTGTTTGCAATGTTAGATTTGATTACAAAATCCTTATTGCCAAACTTTTATGATACAAATGCAAGACACCCCCACATTTAAGTGTTATAGGATATCATCCAGATGGGGTAATGAAAACCATTTCTACATACCCTTATAGGGTTGTTTCTAAATGGATCCTCCCTCACATTTCTTGCCATTTGATCAACATTTTCGTAAATTCACTTATAACGACATTTATACACATATGATTGAACAAGATCAACCTCATTGTATCAGTGAATTCAACTCATATTGCATTAGCTTACATAAGCTTCCGAGCTAACCAAAGCAACACATGCCATTGTCATAAGTTTGTCACCAACTTAGAATAATTCTAATTTAACACCTAGAATAAGCCTAGACAATGAGTTCTCCTCATTAGCTTTTCGAACAAACTCTTCAAAAGTTACATGTCTTTTCCTTATAATGAATGAAAATTCTCCCTCAACTTTGTCCATACACAAATTCTTTTTGTGTTCATACACATTTGAGTGTTTAGAGTTAATTAGTCTCCGTCAAGACCCATAATTAACCAAGTACTAGTCTAGCATGCTTTAGACTACAATACTTTAGCATGTGAACAGAAGATGCACCATTCTGATTCTTCACATCCCTAAGGATATCATAATATCACTTTGCAACATTCATCCCTTGTTATGACAAAATAATGAGACTTTTCACAATCCTAAACATCAATATTTAGGAAGGTCTCACAAATTACTGTATATAGCACATAGCTAAATTTCATCATTCATTTAAGGAACATAACTTGTTTTTCTTTGATCTCCAACAATCTACCATTGACTCATAAGTACTTAAACATAAGTCTTAATCCAAGTCACTTGGTGAACACATTCATCGCCAACAAGATGAATGTTTCTCGTCTACAATCACTGTTATGTGTGAGATAGAGTCAACTAGATCGACACTCAACAATATGGCATTCATAATTTTTCCATAAGTGATTTGCACACATCTATTGTTATTCATTAGGAGATATGTATATTTAGGATGCTCTCCCAAATGAAGGTAAAATCTCCATATAGATCTAACAATAATGTTGATGCATTTTTAGTGTCTGTAACTAGTCTTGTACTTAACGATGTATTTTGTACGGTCTTTATGAATTATCGAGTCTGTATTTGACGTCGACCAAGTCGGATATCCTCCTATTCGCTTGTGTCCGACTATTTAGTCTCCTTTTGATATGTAAATGTATAACGAACAATGCATGTTGCATGTTAAGGGTATCATGGTCATTATGTAATGTTTATAATGTTCTGTTTGTTGCTATCTGTTTGCAGCAAACATCACAGCTGATGCAGCCTTCGACGAAACAGATCTGTTTCGTCGAACACCTCATGACGAAACAGAACAACAACCAAGTGAATCTGTTACGTCGACATAAACGACGAAACACATCTGTTTCGTCGTGTAATGGGCTGGTTCAGGCCCAATGTGTGGCCCAAATGTGTGTTTCGCCGAGGCACCTTGTGTTTCGTCGAGACTTGGGCCCAGGGACTATATAAACACTTCTGGTTTCACTTTGAAAGCAGATGAGAGCATACCCTTAAAGAAACTCTGTCAAAATTCTGTCAAACTGTGTTTGTATCAGTTTGTTATTGGTTCTCATCCCATTTGATCAATAGACTGTGTATCATTGATTAATACTGTGTCGTTATTGCTTTATATGTTTGATTTGGCATAGTTACGTGGATTCAGTGTAACACCTGTGCCTTCACGGCCATCAAACCAATGAAATATTATATTTCATACTTGGGATTTGTAAAAATATGTGTATCGTTAGCACATATCAACTCTTGTTCGATTTCAAGCTCTAAATCGCTTTCTGGAGGGTTATACGCGCTCTGATGTGTAGATATAACCAGTTTAATCCAACAAACACTCTGGAAAAGTGAAATAGGCTTAACATACCTTAAATAACCTTTACATAACTTAGTTATAAGTTTTGGAAGGTTTGGTGTGGTGAAATCAAAGTTTAATCGCTTACAGGGACTAAAGTTGACAAACTGCGAAAGTATGCCAATTTGAACTGTAACAGACCTTCCGGAGCATGACCATAAGTTAAACATACCATAAATATCCTTTACATAGCTTAGAAATAGGCTTTGAGGTGTTCGGTATGCTAAAATAAACTTTGGTGTCATTCAGGGACTAAAAGTGTCAAAAAGTGCACAAGTTTGCATTTTCGAGCATAACTTACGTTCTGAATACATCCGGACATCTAAAAATTTATGTAAGCATGACTACATTATATTTTAGTATTCGCCTTAAGAAAAATCCATTCGTCGCGTCATTTGGATCGTTTTTCGCGCTTATGCGTATTCCGTCGTAATTAAGCGAACATCGCGTTCGTACGGCTAAACGAACCGACATCCGAGATATTTTTGAGCATGTTTTAAGTTCCCTATACGTTAACTTCATTTTAGAGCTTTGAAATGGGGTTAACGGGCCTTAAACGTGTCAAAAATGGCCTAATTACAGTTCAGGGACCAAAACTGTAATTCTGCCAAACTTGCACCATACGATGCGTATGGTATATATACCATACGATGCGTATGGGGTCTCCAGACCAGGTGCAATGTTTAAACAGCCTGTTTTCAGCAGATTTAACCACAACCACAAGTTCCTAATTATCTAGTCATGTGATAAGGATGGAATTTTAGTCACCATAAGGTTCCGACAAGTGTACGGCCTTGATCGTTGCCTCCTTCTACAAGAAACGATCTTAACGGTGGACCATTTCCTATAAATACCCACCAACATCACACCCAAAAACTCACACCTTTGAATCTGAACTTGCTCTCTAAGTTGTCGTGTTTAACACTTCATACCTGAGAGTGTTCGGGTTCAAACCTTCCATTCTTGGACCCTTCGTAAGTATTCTTTCGTTCTTTTCCTTATTTTATTGTTTTATCGAGTCTGAAAGTCAAACTTTGTTTGACTTTCTGCGTTGACCAGTAATGGTCAATGCGAAGTTCGTTTGAACTTCGCAACGTGATTGTAATCACGTTGGTCATAGTCCCTTGGGACTATGCCCACTGATTACCACGTTGTCTAGGGTCGTAGGGTAGGCGATCTAATAAATCGCCTATACCTTCGAACCCGACCCAGTTTGGTCGATCATTAGGATCCGACCAAACACATTAGGTGACCATAGTAGGTAGGGAATAACCTTCCGAGGTTATACCCTATGGTCACATCGTTTAAGTAGTTGTATGATAGGTAGTTTATATGCCTTAGGTAAATTACCAGAATACCCTTTTCATGTATAATTGGTAATTAAGCATATGTAACCTAAACTTTTGTCACGTAACTGATTATGTAACATGTTTAGGCATATAACACTTGTCATAGGACTAGTTAGGCGGTCCGAACGCGTTTCACGCGCACGACACGTTAAAGTAGCATAAGCTACCCAAACGGGTCGTAATGGGTCGTAGACAGTTATGTTAGGTTTCATTTAGTATGTAGGCTTTATTAAACCATATCACACGAGTCTCCACACTCGTTTGGTTTACAAACCCTAATGCTACCCAGTCTTCCGATTTAGGTCCGGTTTATTAATGTAGTTACCTATATTAGGTGCCGTTTGATATTCCGCGATCTCTAGCATTGTTTGGTTGTTACTCAAGGACTTCTGAGCAATCTCAAGTGAGTACATAGACCCCTCTTTTACTGTTTTCCAAACTGTTTTGGGGTGAAACACATGTGCCTACTTGTTACTTTCATGCTTTCCTGTTTTCACATCATATACATGCTATGTTCGTTAGTACATTATAGTACATGATTTCATTACATTTTATGCTATGTATGTCCATTGCGTTCATACTTAGTACATCGTTTTACATTTACATTTTATGCTATTTATGTCCATTGCGTGCATACTTAGTACATTGTTTTTCATCACATGCTTACATTTTGGTATGACATTTGGTTTGTTTACATGGGACAATACATTCATTAACACCGATCATGCCGCTCGGTAGTAGGTAGTGGTACCATAGGACTTGACAAATCCCGTTCCGGACATCCCAGGGAAAGGGGATGAAAGGAATGACCGAATCCGAATACATATTCTCTTGATAACTCACTTTTACATAGTTATCCGTCTGTCTCAAGGCTTGGATGTATGCATATTCACAATACCGCATAAATGTTTATTTTAAATAGTTGCATGCATTTACACAAAACATAGCTTTGATTTAAACCAAGTTTTACTTCAATACTTTGTTTTTGTGCATATGGTTTAGTTGAGACATTTCACTTGCCATACATGGCATTTTGACATAGACATTTGACATGGATATTTGACATAGACTTTTGACATGGATATTTGACATAGACATTTGACATGGATATTTGACATAGACATTTTGACATGATTTACATCTTGACATGAACATTTTACATTGTTTGGTTTGGTTTGATTTAGTGATTAAGTAACGATGCGTGTGTAATATGATACAAGCATGGTGGATACGCCGCTGGTACTTCCTATATATAAGTGTTTGTATGGTATTACATGTCGTAACGTTATTTGAATCATTTCAGTTTGAGACATAGAACATTTCATACAAATAACATACTTTTCACAAGACATTGATTTATAAACAACTTATCTTATGCAAACATATTTTACTTGGTTATTCATTTAACCTTACATTTATTTATACTTATCATCTGATCTTATCGTTTTTCAAATGATTTAAAAGACAAAGCAAACAACAAGGTTCATGACTAAACATTTTCTTAAACATAAGTCATGAATCTTATTTTCACAAAACCTATGTATCTCACAGGCATTTTTATGCTGACGTACCTATTTTCACATGTGTTTTTCAGGAGATGTTGCATAAGATGATCAAGATACACATAGGCAGACTTGGGCTTTAGTGACAATAAAACATGCAAGACTAGTTAATTATGTTGTATTTCCTTGTTTGTTAAGACATTGTAACACTTGTAATCAATAAAACGAAACTTTAATATCCATGGTTATGAAACATTAATTCTGTTACAACACTCCTCGATGTTTCCGCCACGTTTTGTATGTTCCACGTGGTCGGGGTGTGACAGAAAAGATGGTATCAGAGCCAATGGTTATAGGGAATTAGGTTATTAGTAATGCTTTGACCTAGTCTATAACCTTCTTAGGACCCTAACGCGAGTTTACTTGCGTTTAGTCATAAAACAATACCGTCACCTATCCTTAGGCGACGACCACAACAAGAACATAAATTTCAAAACCGCTTTGAAAACTAATCATCTGTTCTAGGATGATTGATTACTAGGTTTTGAACCCTCAATTGTAAAGTTTTGAACTCTCTATTATATGGTTTTGAACCCCTTTGAGTTTTCAAAACTTCGTCAAGGTTTTGGGTTTTAAATAATGTGAACATGTGCAAACTGGAAGGGTGAATGCCTGTATTCTGGGTTTTCTGTCTAGGCAAGCACTTCGTATACATCTCAACCAGACGCGAGACCAGTTGTGCTTACCTGGGAATTCTTGGGATGAGTGTTCACTTATAGGCGAGCATGTCTTCGCGATACATTATTTTTGACCCATTTACTTTGATCAGTCACCGTCTCATTTGTTTGCCTTAGGTAACAAACAAATGATCGCAATCTTCATGCGTTATCATTCTGTTTTAATTGTCCAATAATCTTTCACCTGTTTCGCCCTATGCCTTTCTTTTTCTTCAAGAATGTCTCTTCATCACGATGACGCCCAGATATCTAAGCAAGCAGCCAAAATTCACGCAGCGAATAGGCGAAGTAGTCCTGAAGACTGTTGAATTAGCTACTGCCATGTATCATCTCCAGGATGAAGCCACTCAAGAGTCACCAAGACAGGCAGGACCTAGTCAGGCGACAACACCATCAGCCAATAAACCAATCGAGGAATCAAAGACCATGGATGAACGATCCCCTAAGAAGTCAAAGAAGCGAAAGGCTTCTCAGAACTTCGCCATGGTCGCCCACAATGGTAAAGCCGTCCCCAACCAACCAGCTCAACCCCCTGCTAGGAAGCCATACAATGGAACTGCACTCTTGTGCAACCAATGTAACCTTCATCATCACCCTTGTGTGAAGTGCCGCAAATGTCAGATTTGTGGACTTATAGGTCATACAGCAAGGGTTTGCCCAATTACAGCTGTACCAAATCAAGCTGGCGACACTCCTGCTCAAGCTCGTTTCTCACGAGGGCTTTGCTATAACTGTGGCGAGATGGGCCATTTCCTAAGGGATTGCCCAAAGCTTGCTAAGGCAAATCTGACCCACGGATGAGCAGTTGGCCGAGTAGAAGATGTTGCTATCTTATGCTTTTGTTTCTTTCGTTTTCTTGATTGTGAAACAATCTGTCTCGTTCATAAATAAAAGTAGTTGTTCACAGATTATGATGTACAATTGTAGTTACATATGTGTAGGATTTTCCTATGATACCTACATTAAGGAACTATGTTCCTTACAAACTACTCTTGTGATTCTCTCTTTCAAGTGATCGCTCATAATTTCCTCGAAAGTTCTAAGTACTCGTTTCATTCTAAGAAACGAAGTACAGGAAATAAAGTGAAATTATGAGCAATCGTGCTCTTTACATATCTGTATCTTTGAAATCCTTGGTTAAATAACTAAGGGTATTTTCAAATCTCATACCCGTTACATTTTGATTTTTCAACATACACAGTACCAGTATTTCAAAACAATCTTCATGATCTCAAAACATTTCATATAGTTTGCAAACAATTTTTCTAGATGTATTGTCTATGTTATTTCAAAAACATTGGCCATGTTATCAAAACCAACCTTTCTAATTTCAAAATATTTCATATAGTCTGAAGACAATATTAACACAATACATTTTCTTATCAAGTGCATGATTTCGAAAAGCATCATTCATGTCTTTCAAAAACCTTATACATAATTTCAAAAATTCATCTCGCATGATTTTAAAACATTTTTATAAATATACTTACCTAGTACACCTATTTTATAATTTCAAATGTATTATATATATAAGGTTTCAAAAACGTTAAACACATTTTTCTTAAAAGAACCTCATGCATAGTTTTCAAAAGTATTTTCCTCATACATTGACTTAACCTTCAAATTCTGCTTAATATGTCGCCTTGACATATCAAGCATCTCAACTTCATAAGCATTCTTACTTCATGTTTTGACATAAGCACGTCCAGTGCAAGGTTTCAAAACATTTTCAACTTCTAAAATCCATAAGGGATCTTTTTATCTTCACAATTAGATCCTTGTGGATGATCATCATTCAAATCAGAGTCCTTAATTGGATTCCTTATATACCTAAATTCGAACATTTCGGTTCCTTATAATCGAAATCGAATTTTTTTTTCTTTTAAAGATCTTTCTATCTTTATAGTTAGATTCTTGATCATGTTTAAAGTACCAAATGAAATCCACGAGATGGATTCCTAGTGTGCTTTAAATACATGTACTCTGTTAGCAGAACAAACTTCTAGTTAAACAATTTTGTGGTTATGTGACTATGTGTTTATTCATCTCATGTTTTCTTTTATGCATTTTTGTGTTTTTAATACTCTGGATATTGTTATCCAAATCCTCGCAGGATCTTTCATATCTTCATATGAGAGATTCGTAGCAGGATATTCAAAAGGTACTACCTTTAATCCATAAATGGGCTTCTATGTAATAGTTAAGACCCTTGGATTATATAGTACTACTCCATGATTCATAAGAGACCCTTTAGTGGTCTAGTCAAAAAGATTGATTCACAATGTGGTTAAAGAACGACATCTAGTGATGTAGCTGAACAGACTCCTTGATAGTCTATTTAGATCATTTATTGATTTAATTAAAAGGACTCTAAGGCGGTCTAGTTACACTCATCACAGGATTGTTCATTTGGTTTTACCTTACACATTATAAAATAGACTGTGTGAACTGTGCAAGGAATTCTCTAATTATGGATGCGCACATAATTATGAAATTTAGTGCACAGAAATCCAGTAAGATTTATTATGTGAAGGAACCGATAGTGACAACAATAACAAAATGAGAACGATGTAATGGAGGCATGGTGGACGCACCAATGACGCTTCATATACTTGTATATAAGTGTCCCTCTTACATTGCAAACATAATGTTATTAAGGTTACTAGAAGTTCAAGAACCCTAACCAATGTTGTTTGATCTTTTCAACTTCATGTTTTAAACTCTCACAAGTTTCCTCTAAATAAATTTCGGGACGAAATTTCCTAAAGTAGGGGAGACTGTAACACCTGTGCCTTCACGGCCATCAAACAAATACCAAACCAATGAAATATTATATTTCATACTTGGGATTTGTAAAAATATGTGTATCGTTAGCACATATCAACTCTTGTTCGATTTCAAGCTCTAAATCGCTTTCTGGAGGGTTATACGCGCTCTGATGTGTAGATATAACCAGTTTAATCCAACGAACACTCTGGAAAAGTGAAATAGGCTTAACATACCTTAAATAACATTTACATAACTTAGTTATAAGTTTTGGAAGGTTTGGTGTGGTGAAATCAAAGTTTAATCGCTTACAGGGACTAAAGTTGACAAACTGCGAAAGTATGCCAATTTGAACTGTAACAGACCTTCCGGAGCATGAACATAAGTTAAACATACCATAAATATCCTTTACATAGCTTAGAAATAGGCTTTGAGGTGTTCGGTATGCTAAAATAAACTTTGGTGTCATTCAGGGACTAAAAGTGTCAAAAAGTGCACAAGTTTGCATTTTCGAGCATAACTTACGTTCTGAATACATCCGGACATCTAAAAATTTATGTAAGCATGACTACATTATATTTTAGTGTTCGCCTTAAGAAAAATCCATTCGTCGCGTCATTTGGATCGTTTTTCGCGCTTATGCGTATTCCGTCGTAATTAAGCGAACATCGCGTTCGTACGGCTAAACAAACCGACATCCGAGATATTTTTGAGCATGTTTAAGTTCCCTATACTTTAACTTCATTTTAGAGCTTTGAAATGGGGTTAACGGGCCTTAAACGTGTCAAAAATGGCCTAATTACAGTTCAGGGACCAAAACTGTAATTCTGCCAAACTTGCACCATACGATGCGTATGGTATATATACCATACGATGCGTATGGGGGTCTCCAGACCAGGTGCAATGTTTAAACAGCCTGTTTTCAGCAGATTTAACCACAACCACAAGTTCCTAATTATCTAGTCATGTGATAAGGATGGAATTTTAGTCACCATAAGGTTCCGACAAGTGTACGGCCTTGATCGTTGCCTCCTTCTACAAGAAACGATCTTAACGGTGGACCATTTCCTATAAATACCCACCAACATCACACCCAAAAACTCACACCTTTGAATCTGAACTTGCTCTCTAAGTTGTCGTGTTTAACACTTCATACCTGAGAGTGTTCGGGTTCAAACCTTCCATTCTTGGACCCTTCGTAAGTATTCTTTCGTTCTTTTCCTTATTTTATTGTTTTATCGAGTCTGAAAGTCAAACTTTGTTTGACTTTTTGCGTTGACCAGTAATGGTCAATGCGAAGTTCGTTTGAACTTCGCAACGTGATTGTAATCACGTTGGTCATAGTCCCTTGGGACTATGCCCACTGATTACCACGTTGTCTAGGGTCGTAGGGTAGGCGATCTAATAAATCGCCTATACCTTCGAACCCGACCCAGTTTGGTCGATCATTAGGATCCGACCAAACACATTAGGTGACCATAGTAGGTAGGGAATAACCTTCCGAGGTTATACCCTATGGTCACATCGTTTAAGTAGTTGTATGATAGGTAGTTTATATGCCTTAGGTAAATTACCAGAATACCCTTTTCATGTATAATTGGTAATTAAGCATATGTAACCTAAACTTTTGTCACGTAACTGATTATGTAACATGTTTAGGCATATAACACTTGTCATAGGACTAGTTAGGCGGTCCGAACGCGTTTCACGCGCATGACACGTTAAAGTAGCATAAGCTACCCAAACGGGTCGTAATGGGTCGTAGACAGTTATGTTAGGTTTCATTTAGTATGTAGGCTTTATTAAACCATATCACACGAGTCTCCACACTCGTTTGGTTTACAAACCCTAATGCTACCCAGTCTTCCGATTTAGGTCCGGTTTATTAATGTAGTTACCTATATTAGGTGCCGTTTGATATTCCGCGATCTCTAGCATTGTTTGGTTGTTACTCAAGGACTTCTGAGCAATCTCAAGTGAGTACATAGACCCCTCTTTTACTGTTTTCCAAACTGTTTTGGGGTGAAACACATGTGCCTACTTGTTACTTTCATGCTTTCCTGTTTTCACATCATATACATGCTATGTTCGTTAGTACATTATAGTACATGATTTCATTACATTTTATGCTATGTATGTCCATTGCGTTCATACTTAGTACATCGTTTTACATTTACATTTTATGCTATTTATGTCCATTGCGTGCATACTTAGTACATTGTTTTTCATCACATGCTTACATTTTGGTATGACATTTGGTTTGTTTACATGGGACAATACATTCATTAACACCGATCATGCCGCTCGGTAGTAGGTAGTGGTACCATAGGACTTGACAAATCCCGTTCCGGACATCCCAGGGAAAGGGGATGAAAGGAATGACCGAATCCGAATACATATTCTCTTGATAACTCACTTTTACATAGTTATCCGTCTGTCTCAAGGCTTGGATGTATGCATATTCACAATACCGCATAAATGTTTATATTAAATAGTTTCATGCATTTACACAAAACATAGCTTTGATTTAAACCAAGTTTTACTTCAATACTTTGTTTTTGTGCATATGGTTTAGTTGAGACATTTCACTTGCCATACATGGCATTTTGACATAGACATTTGACATGGATATTTGACATAGACTTTTGACATGGATATTTGACATAGACATTTGACATGGATATTTGACATAGACATTTTGACATGATTTACATCTTGACATGAACATTTTACATTGTTTGGTTTGGTTTGATTTAGTGATTAAGTAACGATGCGTGTGTAATATGATACAAGCATGGTGGATACGCCGCTGGTACTTCCTATATATAAGTGTTTGTATGGTATTACATGTCGTAACGTTATTTGAATCATTTCAGTTTGAGACATAGAACATTTCATACAAATAACATACTTTTCACAAGACATTGATTTATAAACAACTTATCTTATGCAAACATATTTTACTTGGTTATTCATTTAACCTTACATTTATTTATACTTATCATCTGATCTTATCGTTTTTCAAATGATTTAAAAGACAAAGCAAACAACAAGGTTCATGACTAAACATTTTCTTAAACATAAGTCATGAATCTTATTTTCACAAAACCTATGTATCTCACAGGCATTTTTATGCTGACGTACCTATTTTCACATGTGTTTTTCAGGAGATGTTGCATAAGATGATCAAGATACACATAGGCAGACTTGGGCTTTAGTGACAATAAAACATGCAAGACTAGTTAATTATGTTGTATTTCCTTGTTTGTTAAGACATTGTAACACTTGTAATCAATAAAACGAAACTTTAATATCCATGGTTATGAAACATTAATTCTGTTACAACACTCCTCGATGTTTCCGCCACGTTTTGTATGTTCCACGTGGTCGGGGTGTGACATTCAGCACACGTGACCGTGTTTGCTATAAACAAGTGATTCGGTTCGTTATCGATCCTCAGATTTCGGGACCTACAATTGGTATCAGAGCATTTGGCTCTTATCCTTGTTTAAAATCAAACATTGTTCGGTTTTTATGAAGTTTTTGTGGTTGTTTTTCTGAAAATTTGTTCTTGAAAAATTCATGTTTTTCTGAAAAATATTCATAAAATCTGTTTGTTGTTGTTATTTGCTAAAGAGTTTTATCAAAAACCTTGTTAGATTGTTTGTTCATGCTTTAAACCGGGTTTTTAGTGAAAGTCTTGTGCATTTTCGTATTTCAGAAAATTATCGGTGACCAGAAAACTCATTGTTCTTGAGTGTGTTCTTCATATCATAATATTGTTCTTATCATACTTGTGAATTTGATCCTTTTATTGTTTAAATCAAAGTGTTGTGCAATATAATACATTAAGTGGACTTTGGTGTAAAAGTGCTTTGAAACTCTAAACTTAGTTGGTAACTTAAAACGTGGTTTGAGTTGAAAAACTGTCACATTGTGTCAGTTAGATAAGATTTTATTTGAAATATCTCACCAGTTGTCTGAAACCCTATCTTTGACGAAACGAGCAGTCGACGAAACAAAAGCGTTTCGTCAAAAATATCTTGGACGAAACAAAGTCTGTTTCGTCATAATATCTTGGACAAAACAAGTGGGTTTCGTCATCATTCATTTCGACGAAACAAGTGTGTTTCGTGGAAAGTGTTTCGTCAAGATCAGTTGTCATTTTACACAGAGGGCTTGCAAAAGTGTGATAACTTTGTGTTTTCAAGAGTGTTTACAGGTTATATCATTCATATACCAAATATGAGCTGCATAAGTCCATGGGATTGGAGTATGGACTCGAGACCACGTGAAGATCCGACCTCTGCAGCAGCATGGGTGAGGAATGTTTTTGGTCAACCTTCTATAAGTGCAGGACAATGGGCACTTGTATCAAATCAAAATCAAAATATTCAAAATCTTTTGCTCAGCGAGAGCGAAACGGGCAGCAACAATCGCCCACCAAAGTTGAATCATATGAACGAGTTTCCATCATGGAAAGGTCGTTTCCATACATACGTTCAAGGGCAAAGCACTGATCTTTGGAGGTGTTTCATTACTCCACGCAATAATGCTCTCGAAGTAGCAGCTTCAACGGCAGAGGGTTTTTCTAACATGCAAGAAAATGACAAGAAAGCCTATGAATTTGAGAAAAAGTCGTTTGCTGTTCTTACCCAAGCGCTTCACAAAGATATCTATCATCAATTCTTTTATTGTACGGACACGAAAACATTATGGGATTCTTTGGTAACAAGAGGAGAAGGAAATGCAGCTACTAGAAAGTCACGTCATGATCTATTGAAGAAAGAGTTTGAATCATATCACTTCTTGGAAAATGAAACTCTAAATGATATGACTACACGTTTTTATCATTTGATTAGTGAAATGTTTACTTATGGTGTTACTTCAACTCAACAGGAATTAGTTGCACGGTTTGCTGATTCGCTACCTCCAAAGTGGAGCCCATACATTGAGCTTTTAAAGCATACCGGTGTTCTAGATGCTGAAAATGTCAGTATCTATGAATTCATACAGAAGCTGGAACACAAGAATGATGAAGAAATTCGGAAAGCTAAAAGAATTGCTGCTCCTCAAAATATCGAAATGTATTATGGAGGAGGTATTATCCCGTCAGCTAGTTCAAGTTCAGCTCTGCAACCAAAGTTACAAACGGCGTTTGTATCAAATACAAACTCTTCTCCGTTTCCTCAATCAGCTCCACCTCCTGTCTTCGATCCGAGTGCCTATCTTCCGCCAGCGCATTTGAGTGCTCAAGCTCAGGCTTATTCTGGAGGAGGTTTTATTCCTTATACACCTCCAGTTGCCACTACGTTCAATCCGAGTGCTTATATTCCAGCCCAACCACAACCACAAGTCCAACCACAACAACAGCAAGCTCATTATACCAACAATCCTCCACCCACAATCCCTAACACAGTCAAAGTTGATACATCAAACCTCTCAAATGTTAGCATTGAAGTAGCAAAGGAACATATGGAACTTGTTAATACAATGGTCAGTGCTTAGTGCAGTTTGGTCGCATGTCAAATTGGAAACATTAGTTTGACCAACGAAGATTATCTTCAAATCAACCGTGATGAAATGGAGTTGATGGATATAAAGTGGGCATTCGCAAGTGCTGTTAGAAGGGCGAAGGACTTTATGGTTCGAACAGGGAGAAGTTCTTTGGAAAGTAAACAAGATACAAAGTACGGATTTGATAAAGAAGCAGTTACATGCTTCAATTGTGGCGAAAAGGGTCACTTCAAACGTGAGTGCACCCGACCAAGCAAACAAGGCAATCAGAACCCATTCCGTAATCAAACGAGTACTTCAAATGCCGATCAAGACAACCGTGGAAAAGGGATAGTGGCTGTAAACAACACCACCAACCAGAATCAGTCTGGACCATCAAACGACAATCGTGCATTAACCGTACAAGCTGATGAAGGGTTTAATTGGTCTTTACAACTTGGGGAAGGTGATCAAGATAAAGGAGGATCAGTGTGTTATGCAAAGATCATCAATCACATCAAGCACGTTCATAAGGAAGAATTTTCTAAAAGTGACGACAGTTCGGGTTATACCGGGAGTTCTGATGAAGAAAGTTCTACCTCGGGCGATTATCATTCTGATGATGTGAGGAAAGAAGCAAGTTCTGATCTTAATGACATGTTGAATGAAGCAGAGGAGTTGAAATGTCAGAAATCAGTTCTGATCAAGAAGGCTGCTGTAGCATCCAAAGAAATGGAGAAGTTCTTTTCTGAAGACGGATCTTTTTCTTATCAGACTGCCTTTATGGCAAATGTCTCAGCTTCTACAAGTCAGGTAAAATCTGAAACTCTTATCATATGTAGAGATTGTGATTATATGAAAAATGAATGTGAAAGAGTGAAACTTGAATGTGATACAATTCATAGTCACAATCAGAGTTTAGTTGTTGAAATGGCTAAGTGCAAAGAAGCAAATATGGCTTTAGTTAGACATGAAAAAGAATTTAAATCCGTAATTGAAACTCTAAAGAAAAATGTTTCTGAAGTGACAAAAACTGTTTATCATAAACAAGTTAGTATAAACGATTACATTAACATTGTTGAGGAAACCAAAAAGGAGTTAGCCATTGCAAAATGCAAGCATGATGCAATCAAGCAAAAGTTGGAGAGTTATTCTAACTCCCGATTTGTGCTCGATCACATTATTGATGTTCAACAACTGAAGGGAAACAAGAAAGGTGTTGGGTATAAGAAGTGTCCGTCCCCTTTTAGACATAATTATGCCTATATGCCTGATGAAGAAGAAATGCCACGGTTTGAGCCCAGTGTGCCTCTTGATTATGAGGAAATTACCACGGGCCTAATCGGACAATTCTTCAAGTACATCATCTGATCAGACAGAAACTTTAACATCTACGAAACAAAGTCCTCCAATCATTGAGGACTATGAGTCGTCTGATGATGAATCAGAATCAGATATGAGTGACCAGGATAAATCACTTGACAAAATGAAAGGAGTAGAAGTTCCAATTGAGAATCATATTTTGTGTGATCCTCCTACTCCTGCTGTTCAACCAGTTTTCAAACAAGTGATAGATCCTGTCAAGGATGAAAAGAAATCTGTGTCTGCCGTTAAGAGTAATAACGTGTTGTACACTTTGGTTGGTGATTCTAAAATCTATTCAGATCATGATTTTCCAATTAAAAATGTCAATCCATCTTCGATTGATCAAGTTTTTGAAAATAATACAAGTAAGTTTTTGGGAAAGTCGATTCCGGGAGTTATTGTAACTCAATGTGATCCAATTCCTAAGACTGAAATCAAAAAGAAATTTGGAAATCAAAAATCACCAACAAAGCAACAACCTGTTGCTCCTAAGGGTAAACAACCATTTCAACGAGCTCAAAGGCCTAATGTTTCTAAATCAAAATTTGAAACAAAAGGAGCTCGTTATCAGAAGAAAAGCAATGATGTCAGATTTGTGGCATCTGATGGTACGGATAAAATTGAGACTTTTGAAAACAAGTCAAACACTGTTTTTGTACAACAAGTCAAAATTTTAAAACGTGATAACCAAAACAATTACACTCAATATTCAAACGAGTGTGATGAAAAAGCCAGTACCTCGGGTTCTACATGTTCGACATCTGTTGGTCGATCAGTTTCTCCTAAGTTTGTGGAAAGGAGAACTTGTTTTAAATGTGGGGAGTTTGGGCATATCATTAAAACCTGCTCAAACACTCCAAAAGAGAAATTTGTTGAGAAAGCACTACCTGAAAATGTTCACTCTCAACGTCGTCCTGTTTCGCCAAAACATGATTTTCGAACTGTTAAAGAACGGGAAACGAAGCAACGACGTCAAAATATAAAGAAAATAGAAAAGGCCTTAAAAACTGAGGTCAAATCTGTTCCAAGGGAACCAAGTTCACCGTTAAAACCAGAAATTTCAAAATTTGTTTATAAAACTCAATCTGGTAAACAAAAACAAACTTGGAAACCTAAGACGGGTGAAAGTTCAGGGGGAGCTGTTTTATTACAAAATCATCAAGAAATCGAGATCATCCTTCGTGATGCTCAGGGACGACCCAAGACCACTAAGGCTTGGGTCCCCATCCTTAACTGATCATTGATGATATGTGCAGGATGTTCCAGGAGGAACTATTAATAGTCATTGGATTGTTGATAGTGGAGCATCTAGGCACATGACAGGCGACTTACGGCTTCTATATGATGTGAGAAATATTAAAGGAGGCTATGTCGCATTCGCTGGAGACAAAGGCGGTTACATCACTGGAGAGGGAATGATCTCCAATGGTGTTGTGTGTTTCGATAAGATCAATTATGTTCGTCAAATTGATCACAATCTTCTCAGTGTTTCGCAAATCTGCGATAAGAATTTCACCGTGCATTTTGATGATGCCGGTTGTTATGTTCTGAAACCTGGTTTCAAAATTCCTGATGAATGGATTCTCTTATCGGCTCCAAGAATCAAAGATCTTTATGTTCTTGATATGAGTCAAGCGATTACGACTTCTGCACAAGTCACATGTTTTGTCTCGAAAGCCACGGAGAAGGAGTCTATTTCTTGGCACAGAAGAATGGGACACATTCACTTAAGAAAAATGAACCATTTGGTGAAAAATAATCTTGTGAATGGCGTGCCAGTGAGAAGTTTTCATCTACAGGATATTTGTGTTTCGTGCCAGAAAGGGAAACAAACAAAGAAGTCTCACCCTCTGAAGAAAATCAACACTGTTAGCATGCCTCTCGAACGTCTTCCTATGGACCTCTTTGGACCTATGAGACACAAGACAACGTTCGGATATGCTTATTGTTTAGTAGTTACTGATGATTACTCTAGATTTTCTTGGGTAGCTTTTATGGCACACAAGAGTGATACTCCTGGCATCCTCAAGGATCTTCTTACAATGTTGGAAAATCTCTACTCGTTGAAAGTTAAGAGGATCAGAAGCGACAATGGAACTGAATTCAAAAACCGTGTTATGGATGAGTTCTGTACTTCTAAAGGCATTCTTCATGAATACAGTTCTCATTACACTCCACAACAAAATGGTGTCGCGGAGAGGAAGAATCGGACGATAATTGAAACTGCAAGAACAATGTTGGTAGAGTCGGCGTTTCCTGTTCAGTTCTGGGCGGAGGCTGTGTCGACTGCTTGCTACACATTAAACCGAGTTCTTACGGTTAAGAGACATGGCAAGACTTGTTTCGAACTTCTACAGAAAAGGAAACCGGATCTTTCAATTCTAGAACCTTTTGGCGGTCCATGCACTATGATTGAGCCAGATGGAAAGTTTGGCGCAAAAGCTATCGAGGGTTTCTTCCTTGGATATGCTACTCCAAATTTTCGTGTTTGGAATCTGACTACCAAAAAGATTGAGCTATGGAGTGAAGTAAGGGTTCAGAGATATACAAGTCCTGTTAAAGCTCCGGGTGATCCTTGGATGTTCGACTACGATGGGCTATTCAACTCTTTTGATCTGCCAACCTTTGATGAAGATTCCGCAGCTGCTAGAATGATATTTGATAGTGACAATGCTGCTGACTCGCCATTGGTTAGACCTGTTGTTGTTAACTCACAAGGTTCTAATTCGACTAACAGCACAGTTCAAAATGAGGAAGTTGAAGATGCTACTGAATACAATGAGTCATCAGAAGAAGATGATGAAAATCTGGATGCGACTGAAGGCACTTCAGCTCCAGTTGCTCCTGTTCAGGGTACTTCTTTTGACACTCCTCATGTGCAGGATGTTGATACTGCTGAAGGGAATGCATCCACTTCCACGCATATTCCCGGTGCGGAGTTGGTTGCTGATCTTAATCTTAACAATTTGGGTATTAATGCTCGTGTTTCTGAAAATCCTGAAATGAGGATTCATAATACCCATCCCCAGCAGAACATTATAGGAGATGTCCAACAAGGTGTGCAGACGCGTAATCAGCTGAGAACTAACCAGAATGCTGGTTTATATTCAGCCATTAGAAAATCTGGTCTTCAAAACGATTGGTCCTTTGCGTGTTACATTTCACAAGAAGAACCGAAATCTTGGAAGGAAGCTTTAAAAGATAATTCTTGGGTTGAAGCCATGCAGGACGAACTGCAACAATTTCAAAAACTTGGTGTTTGGAAGCTTGTTGAAAAGCCGGATAATTACAAGAAAATTGGCACACGATGGGTTTACAAATGCAAGAAGGATGACCGTGGAATTGTTATTCGCAACAAGGCGAGATTGGTTGTTCAGGGTTTTCGTCAGATTGAAGGCATTGACTACAATGAAGTTTATGCACCTGTTGCACGTCTGGAAGCTATTCGGATCTTTCTAGCTTATGCTTCTTTCAAAGGATTCAAAGTTTATCAGATGGACGTCAAAAGTGCTTTTCTTCATGGTATCGTTCAAGAAGAGGTGCACGTCGAACAACCTCCAGTTTTTGAAGATCCTATTCACCCCGATCGGGTTTGGTTGCTCAACAAAGCTCTTTATGGTTTACATCAAGCACCTAGGGCTTGGTACGCAACCTTATCCAACTATCTTCTGGAGAATGGATTTCGACGAGGTCTTATTGACTGCACACTCTTTATCAAGGAACTAGATGGAGATCTTCTACTGGTGCAGGTATACGTTGATGATATAATTTTTGGTTCTACTAATGATTCTTTGTGCAGGCAATTCGAACGTGTTATGCAGGAAAAGTTCGAAATGAGCGCTATGGGGGAGATGAATTTCTTTTTGGGCCTACAAGTTCAACAAACAGAGTCTGGGATTTTCATCCATCAGACTAAATATGTTGGTGACATTTTGAGCCGATTCCAAATGTCAGATGCAACGCCCATTGGTACCCCACTTCCGCAGAATCACGGTATTACTCCGGATTTGAAGGGTGAAAGCATCAACTCCTCATACTATCGCGCCATGATCGGATCTCTCATGTATCTCACCGCTTCGAGGCCTGACATAATGTATCCAACATGCCTGCTTGCAAGATATCAAGCAAACCCGAAGGCCTCTCATCTGTCAGCTGTCAAAAGGATTTTTCGCTATTTGAAGGGATGCCCGGACCTCGGTCTTTGGTACCCTAGGGATGATAGTTTTGAATTAATTGCATACAGTGATTCTGATTTTGGTGGTTGCAAAATTGATGGCAAATCGACAACAGCAGGATGTCAGTTCTTAGGAAATCGCCTGGTCACGTGGCAGTGCAAGAAGCAAACGTGTGTTGCTACATCAACATGTGAAGCAGAATACATTGCTGCCTCGAGTTGTTGCTCCCAAGTTCTTTGGATACAACAACAAATGCGCGACTACGGTTTAGAATTCCTATCTACTCATATTTTTGTTGATAATAATGCTGCCTTACAGATCACTAGAAATCCTGTGCAGCATTCCAAGACTAAACACATCGACATTAAATATCACTTCATACGTGATTGTTTTGACAAGAGATTAATCGATGTTGTTCATGTCCCCACCAATCACCAACGTGCCGACCTGTTTACAAGAGCGTTTGATAAATCACGGTTTGATTATCTACTTTTGGTCAATGGCATTAAGGTGATACCCGAGTAAACTTCTTTGGCTGATCGTTTTGGTAATTACTTTCTTTAAAAACGTTAAAAATTCAAAAAGATTTTCGTTTTCATAACCTTTTAGGGGGAGAAATTTCAAGAAAATACAAAAACATTGCAAAATTTGAAAATCCAAAAAGATGTCTTTACTTTCTGTCTTTACGTTTGAAAAATAAAAAAAAATTCAAAAACAATAGAAAAACCAAAAATGAGTTTCTTGGATAAAGGAAAATGATGAAGTTCACTGGTGTGGTCGGTCAACGTGCTCAAAATGAAAAACAAAAATTGAGAAATGATAAGTATCTCTACTAACGATGTATCGGTAGGCTCACAATCAGACTAAAATGTGCAGGATGATACAAACCTAACAGACTTCAAGTCAGGTGGGAACCATTCATTGGCATATGGTCTTAGTACCGAAATTTCGTTTGATTGATTGCCGAGATCTAAGATATTCGGTCTTTATGCTGTCTTATCATCTGGGTATCATGGTTGTATCAAACCGTAAAAATAACGGAGACGAAGTCTAAGATCTTCCATGATACTATACATACGTGTACATACTGCATTCGACCTCAATAAGTGATCAACAATCACATGTCCAAACAAAATAAGTGATAATATATCACAGATTCTTTGCGGGAGTCAAGTTCGTCTCTCTGCTGTACGAAAGTACTGACCTGTTCACGGACTTGCTCCTGTGCCCTCATGCATCGAAAATCAAGTTCCTCATCAGTAAGTGATTCTATCACATAGGGCTTATTTTCATTCAAATAAGTGAGTTTCTCACATTTTTATACGGTCAAACGGATGATAAACGGTATACTCACCGGTAAGATGAATTCTCGTGCATACTTTGATACGGGAATGTGCCGTGAGTGGATTTACATCGACTTGTAAGTATAATCCTTACCGTTAATCGTATCTCTTAATTATGATTACGTCTGATCAGTTTGAGCTTATGTGGAAAATAATACCGATAATCGAGGTAGTATACTTATCCAGAGCTTTAAACAGAAATCAAAATCATGTTGACTAAGACCGTAAGCTGGTATGATTCCTTTTCCTTGAAATTCGCAAAGAGATTGCACTTGTACAGTTGCTTACTGTTTTTCACAGTTTATTGCATTTTCGTTTAGTTTACCGCGCTTTAAATTTCAGTTTTAGTTCTGTTTGTAAAGTTCGTTTTTTATTAAGCCGAAGTTGTTGCTTGGTGTTTTCTGCCGGAAGCCTGAAACCTACTTCATAAAACGTTCTTGCATTTGGAAACTAAAACAAAATGGAAATGTGTTCATTTTAATCAAAATCTGTTCTGTCTGCAAATTACCGGATGTTGGATCCGATGTGGATCGTCAACATGTCCGAGGCTGACATTAACAGATTATATCGTCACGACATTTTTTTATGAAGATCAGGACGCACGTCAAGCTTTGAAGTTTCAGCGCGTAGCGTGTTTTTGCTACTACCGGGGAATACATTCGGGCAGTTCGTGGTCCGAACAACACTGAGATGGAAGATTAGAAGACAGAAGACGAGTAACAGACAAGGGGGAGTTTGTTGATGCATTTTTAGTGTCTGTAACTAGTCTTGTACTTAACGATGTATTTTGTACGGTCTTTATGAATTATCGAGTCTGTATTTGACGTCGACCAAGTCGGATATCCTCCTATTCGCTTGTGTCCGACTATTTAGTCTCCTTTTGATATGTAAATGTATAACGAACAATGCATGTTGCATGTTAAGGGTATCATGGTCATTATGTAATGTTTATAATGTTCTGTTTGTTGCTATCTGTTTGCAGCAAACATCACAGCTGATGCAGCCTTCGACGAAACAGATCTGTTTCGTCGTACACCTCATGACGAAACAGAACAACAACCAAGTGAATCTGTTACGTCGACATAAACGACGAAACACATCTGTTTCATCGTGTAATGGGCTGGTTCAGGCCCAATGTGTGGCCCAAATGTGTGTTTCACCGAGGCACCTTGTGTTTCGTCGAGACTTGGGCCCAGGGACTATATAAACACTTCTGGTTTCACTTTGAAAGCAGATGAGAGCATACCCTTAAAGAAACTCTGTCAAAATTCTGTCAAACTGTGTTTGTATCAGTTTGTTATTGGTTCTCATCCCATTTGATCAATAGACTGTGTATCATTGATTAATACTGTGTCGTTATTGCTTTATATGTTTGATTTGGCATAGTTACGTGGATTCCGCACACGTGACCGTGTTTGCTATAAACAAGTGATTAGGTTCGTTATCGATCCTCAGATTTCGGGACCTACAAATAATCAAGTGGTAGATGCATCTACTTATAAATCTCGCAAGATTTATTAAAGGTATACAATAACGTATAGTACTTTTACTTTCATATGTTAGAATTCACACTTGTGGATTTTCCAATGACTTCTAATGAAGTATGTCGACATGAATGCCGTTAGTGTATTTCATCTCAATACACTCACTACGTTCTTTCATTACTCACTCATGATATGGTTATACATTTGATGTTTCGTCTATGACTTTTAGTCAATGTAACAACTCTCAAGTCGTTTATGTCCAAGTATTTTCATGTACTATCCGTTTAAAACCATATTCTTTTAAACAATGTATAACCGACGTTATAATTATTTTCCACAAAAATAATTTATACGTTGTAACAACTCTCATTAAAACCACTATTTCTTATTCTAATTTGCCCAATAGGAAACCCTAATTGAGATCCCCAAGTAATATTGCATGACCCCTAAAATTTTCAGAACAATCGAAATCAGGATCAGGGCCCATAAAACTCAGGGGGGTATTCCCTAATCGATATTATCTTCACAGTTCGTTGTCAAAATCGAATTTTAGCGAAACGTCGACCCATCCAGGCTACAATTACACGAGGCTACCCTATGCTAGGAGGGGTTCCCTCGCGGCACGCGCCAGGCCCTCGCGCCACGCGAGGGAGCTGGTTTTTCAGTATAAATAGTAGGGTTTGGCACTTGACGTTTGGCGTTGGTTCGACGTAAAAACTCGTTTCGTACATTGAGATATCGTCTGTTTACTTCAAAACACACACACAGCATGAAATTATGCCGCGATAACAGGGTAATAACTCGATCACTGCTACGATTTAATGTCCGATCGATAAAAACCAGTCCGATGGATGTTTAAGTGCTGCCCGTATTTGGGTTATACTTTGTCATTCGTCGTGAAGGTTTTGGATCTCGTGAGTTTTCGTAAAAGTTGTATTAAGTTACTGACCTAGTTTTCGTGTGCATTGTTATTTGAATTAGGTTAACCAGGCTAAAATCAATAGGCTAAACGTTGCCCGTCTAAATCTGCAATGTGAGTCATTCTCTTTTTATCAAATTGTTTTCTTAAAACTCTACTTGTTTTCAAAGTTATAATTACAGGGATTAAGTCTTTGTAATCTTCAATTACTGCCGGTATGTGGGGTTTTGTATACATTACTTGATACCCGTCACCATTGGACAACGGGTTAGCCAATGGGTGATCTGACCATAGTCACAGATACAGTCGAGTGACAAATACCGATTTGGGGTAATTGGTAGATAGAAACAATGTAATCACCCTTAATACTGTATATTATAACAATGTGTCGTTTTGTGCAACTTGAGTGACTCGCCAGTATTTCCCTGCTGATAAAACCTTTTTAAAACATGTTTCAGGTGATCTGCTGTGATCAAGGAAAAAGTGCCGTGTAGCACTACAAGCTTGAGGAAGTGGCTCAATAAAATAAAGAAACATGTTTTTGTAAAAACAGGGATTTCCTAGTGAAATCCCCTTTATTGTAAATTATGGATGTTATCCCCAAAATTGTGAAATAAAATAAATTGGGTATTTTCAAGTTTTAAAAGATCATGTTAAAATTCCGCTGCCAACATAATAATTACCAAGGGATTTCTGTCCCGCGGCTCCTGGAACGGGTAAAACCGGGCCGGGGGCCGTGACATAAAAAGGTGGTATCAGAGCCACTGAATTAAGCCTATTAAGTATTTAGAAATACTTAATTTTTCTGATTGCCCTTCTGTGATTCTGTGAAAATTTATTTTACAAAATTTTAACTTAGAATTTTTGTGTGTTTCTTCACATATGCTAAACAGCATGAATGAGTTGTCTGAAGCTCTTCAGAATATCACTATCCATTCTGCTGATATGGAAGTTTCCGAGGGCTTTTCCGGTTATTGGGCCGACACTGAGAAACCAATGGTATTCCAAGCCCAACCTCAGGAGAAACCAAAACCGAAAAAGAGAAGAAGACTCGTAGGCTGGAGGCGTGTGCGTAGGAAGAAACCAGCGGTACAGAAAGTGATAAAAACTAAGGATCCCAAGGATAAAGGTAAAGAAATAGAGATCGGAGAAAGTTCCAGGCAAGCCTAGGAAATGCCATCATGGGAGGAGTTGGATCATAAACTGGCACTTAGTGACCTCATCGGACCTGCCGATGAAAACCTCTTTAATTACCCTGCGGAAGCACAACTTCCAGTTAATTTGGAACCTGCTATCCTAGATCCTATTATCCACCCCCGACCTCTACCAGAAGAACTAGAAGAATGGTGGACAACTGACTGGCAATTTCAGGACCTTTTAAATAACCCTAATACCTTTTTCCCTCAATTTGACCCTGAGCCTCCACTACACCCACCAATGAGCACTGAGAACTTGGCTGAACTCCGCCACTATGGCGAGGAGCTGGTGGATGCAGGAAATAAAATCCGAGATGTGGGGGAGAGGATATCATGGAAGTACGACGAGAGGGAACATCGTTTTTGAGATGCCAGCTGACGGGGATGGTGTGACTGTGTGGTTGTGGTTGTATAATAACAAATAATAATAATAATAATAGTAATAAAAATATAATCCTGTAAAATAACTTAAAATAAAACTCTTGTAAGATAACTGGTGTGTACGGACGCATAGTAATATATATAAAATATGGAAGTCGAAAAATCGACAATTTTGGCTATACGTGTGACGTGATTTTTTTGCGATTGTTTTGCATTTAGTCATTATTTATTTTATGCTAATAACTTATATATATATATATATTAATTACCAGATGGAACACGCTGATAATGACCCAGTTAACGAGGTTAATCAATCTGAGCAAAACAATGAAGATCATTTTCTTAATAGGCAAGACATAGAAAACATCGTTGCTCAAGGAATAGCCAATGCTATTCCGGCAATTGTCGCTGCGGTTAAAAGTCTTGTTGAGCCTTCACAAGCTCACCCTAGTAAACGCACGCGCAACGATGAATTCAGTAATAGTGTTAACGGAGGTGGCGATAACGATAACTTAATTCAAGCCCCGATACTTAAGAGAATAAAAGCTGCAACGCCTGGTTGCACTTACAAGGAATTTCTTGCTTGTAAACCTGTCGAGTTCACAGGCAATGAGGGGGCAACTGCTGCACTGCGTTGGTTGGAGAAAACCGTGGCAGTAATTAAAATAAGTAAATGTGCCGAGGAAGATAAAGTCATGTATGCTTCTCATATTTTCAAGGAAGAGGCATTAGAATGGTGGAATACGGTATTACAAGCCAAGGGAAGTGACCTGGCTTATGCCATGAATTGGGAAGAATTTAAGCGTCTGGTGGAAAGAAAATTATGCCCAGAATATGAAAAAGAACAAATGGCGAACAAATTTGTGACAACCGGTAATTTACGCCCTTAATTACATGATTAACAGGCGATTAACGCGATAATAAATAGTGTTTACGACGCTAACCAGGCCCTTGGAGTGCCCCGGGACGTTTGTTCAGCTATACAGTGCGCGTGTGGTGATTTACAGAAAATCTGCCGAATATTACGCGACAACAGACTGATACCGTACAAAATACTGATGACGCCGACAAATATGGATGTTACACGAATATTTTATGCTCATGAAGTTTGGGTCACGATATCAGGTCTCGTAGGAATTACGGGCCACTTACGCAGGAGATGGACTTGTGGGCCCCGGGCCTAAGCCCAAAACCCACAAGCCTAAACCTACTCATAAGATATTAGATCTTATCAAATATTTGAGAGATCTCTGCCAAATCCCAACAAGATATACAAAATCTTTGCAAAATATTCAAAATCTATATAAAAGATTTTAACTCTAGGGATGAAAGAAATAACCTGAATGTAAAGTGTATACATGAAAGGTAATAAAAACCTTTCATTCTATAAATACACAGACAAACAACACAGAGAAATCAGAATTCTTCATAAAACAATACACTCAAATAAAACAAAAGGGTCCTTCATCTCCTCTACTCCCTCTCTCGATTTCTCACAAACAAACACAGGGACTCCATTTTCTTCATATGACCAAAACCCAACCCACAACACCTCTTCACCCAACCCTCTCGGTTCTCCCTATTTCATGACTGACTCGGTCAAGACTGGTCAACTCAGCAAGACAACTCGGTTCTGTTGACTCGGTCGAACCGAGTCAACTCAGTCAACGGCAACAGTCAACCAATCAACTCGGTCAGCTCAGTCCGCGGTTTGACGCGAGAGATTTGGTAAAGAATGACGACGTGTTTAATACTTACGTTATCTTTTTAGTTTTAATACTTACGTGACTAACGAGCTCGAACCCATTTCGGAACAATATTTAGTTTACATCTTAAACATATGATGAAAAATTATACATATTGATATTGGTGATATTGTTGAATCTTGATAAAATTACGACAACTTGGTTGTCCGGGGCGTCCAAAAACAGAGGAAACTCTGCCCGTTTTTCGAGAAAATCTGTAAAACGAACCATGTTTTTAATATAAAGACACTTTATATACAAGTGTATAATATTTTCGACAACACTTTGCAAACATACGAAAACAACGATACAGAAGTTTCTTTCGAGAACAAATAAATATAGTTATTATATTTATTTCGAACGTCAAACAAAAACAACGATTATTTTATAAAATAGATATAACTCATCTATTTATTTCAGACATCGTACAACACGAATTCGTTTTATAAAAAAATAAATATAGTTTTATATTTATTTGAAACTTCAAACAACTCGATGTTACTTTCGCAAAATAAATATAATATTTTATGTTTATTACGAACGCCGAAACGGCATATACATATATTTTGGCAAAAATATACAAGACGCAATATATATAATACAAGTTTATTATATATTACTTTCATATGAATATTCCTACATACACAAACGACTTCTCACGGCAGTTTAACTTAGTCATTTTCATTAAGTTAACTATTTACCGTCAAATCGTTCGATCAACGATTCGGTAGAGCTCGATAACACGTAGATTAGTTACCGCATTATTTCGAAACTTATTAGATATTCCATGTTAGGAATATTGTGGAATGCACACTAGCGATTCTCGTCTTGGAAACGACATCACGAAGTCGTATATAGCTAGCTTTGCACAGGAATATTCAGGTGAGTTCATAACCCCACCTTTTACGGTTTTACATTTTTCTAAATGTTTTCGGGGTGGAAAGACATGCACTTCTGCAAAGCATACAAGATTTTCAATAAACATGAATTATATATTTCTAAACCATGTTACAAAGAACACAAATGGTTTACGAAAAGCTTATATTAGATACCGGTTTTACAAAACAAGTGAGTTCATGCTCCCCCTTTTCTTTAACTGTTTTCAGTTTTTATAACTTCGGGGGTGAAATACATGTACAAATGTACAATATTTATAATTGGTATGATATAAATACAAGAAGCACACTTGGTGAGAACGAGAACCAAGTGCGATGAGAGATAAGAATACAAGAAGTACACTTGGTGAGAACGAGAACCAAGTGTGACGAAATATAAGAAAATGAGAAGCGCACTTGGTGAGAACGAGAACCAAGTATGAGGCGTTATGAGAAATGATGTGAGAAATCGTGTCACGAATAGGGTACAGAAGCACCATTAATCAACAATATACCTAGACCGCAGAACAAAAGGTTAGATCTAACGGGTGCCGGGCAGCCACACTCTCGGTGAGGGCGAGTATCGAGTAGTGCTTTTGTGTCTCAGAATATACCAACTAAATGCCTAAGGTTTGGTGACTTCCTATGTCGTGCCACATGTTAATGGCCTTGCAACCCATTAACAATCCTGATACTTACAGGAATACTTTATTTACATAAAATTCATACCATACTAAAACGTGAATTATACTTGAGTACGTGGGGTACTCAAGAAAAAGGGGAATTATACATGAGTACGTGGGGTACTCAAGAAAAACTTGAATTATACTTGAGTACGTGGGGTACTCAAGAAAACGGGAATTATACTTGAAGTACGTGGGGTACTCAAGAAAATTAGAATTATACATAAGTACTTGGTGTACACATGAATCCTTGAATTATACATGAAAACTTGATTTATACAAGATACAAACTTTGTTTTCATACAAAGTTTCCATATAACTTGACAAGAAAATGATTTTAAATTCGTTTTCTCAATAATACTTCAAAACCGGTAATTCAAAAAGATTTATTTCAAATCTTTTACAAACAAACTATGAACTCGCTCAACTTTATGTTGATTTTTCGCATGTTTCTTTCTCAGGTCACTTTTCAGAAATTATGGAACGGTTGGAATAGAAGAACCATCTGGAGTCGAGTACTTAGTGGGCGTTCACATACTAAAAGTCTTAGCTTATTTGCTTCCGCTATGCAATGAAGATACCAGTCCAGTCACGCCAATGCTCTGATATTTCGGGGTGTGAAAAAATTCCTGAGCCACCGGATGGTGGATGTTGATTGCCGAGCGTATACTTCGAAGTTTTTCGAATATGCTCGAATTGTGCCTACTCTGGCTTTGCCAGAACCGGTACTTATTTCTCGCTATATTTGGGGTTTAATTAGCGAGATCCGTGATATTGTCAAAGCTGCGAGGCCCCGAACGATCGATGATGCGGTGGAATTAGCCAACACTTTGACTGACGGACTGGTGCGTACGCGAGAAGAAAACAGAAAGAAGGAAGTGGCCCAAAAGATTACCCAAGGACTTCGTGTGGGTAATAATAGCAACTTCAAGAGAAAGGGAACTGGATCATCTTCCACTCTGGCGTTCTGCAGGAACTGTAAAAAGAAACATTTTGGAAAATGTAATGAAACCTGCAACTTCTGCAAAGCTATAGGACATCGTGAAGAAGATTGCAGAAAGAAAACAAAGATCTGCTATAACTGTGGAGAAGCTGGGCATTTCAGACCAGAATGCCCTAAATTGGTCAAACCAGCAGATAACAAGGCTAAACCTGCTGAAGGAACTACTAAGAAGAACGTAAGAGCCTTCCAACTGACGACGCAGGAAGCCGAACTGATTCCTGACGTAATAGCCGGTACGTTCTTAGTTCACAATGTTTATGCGAAAGTATTATTCGACTCTGGTGCAAACCAAAGTTTTATAAATACTTCATTCTGCCAAGCTCTTAAGCTACCTTTAACGAAACTCAGGCAAATTTATACAGTAGAAACAGCAGACGGGAACTCTGTTAATATTGATACTGTTTTGCAAAAAGAAACTATAGAACTTTCAGGTCATAAATTTTCTGCAAACCTATTACCCATGAATTTAGCTGGATTCGATGGCGTGTTAGGAATGGATTGGTTAGTAGCCAACCAGGCTCGAATCCTTTGTGATAAGAACTCTATAGAAATCTGTTCACCCACAGGAGAAGTAATCATGATTATAGGGGATAAGCCGCGTAAACCAATGAAGTTCATTTCAGTAATGAAAGTTGCTAGTTATGAACGAAAGCAAGGAATAGTGTATATGATTTCAGTAATCATCAGCACTAAGGGTAAAGAACTTAAGGAAATTACTGTAGTATCAGAATACTCGGATGTATTCCCAGATGAGTTACCAGGATTACCACCAGATAGAGAGGTAGAATTTAGAATTCATTTGATTCCTGGAACTACACCCGTAGCTAAAGCACCCTACCGATTAGCACCCACCGAAATGCTAGAACTGAAAAAGCAATTAGATGAATTGCTTAGTAAAGGATTTATACAACCTAGTTCATCCCCCTGGGGAGCTCCAGTGTTGTTTGTAAAGAAGAAAGATGGTGCGATGCGAATGTGTATCGATTATAGGGAATTAAATAAGGTTACAATTAAGAATCGGTACCCATTACCTAGGATTGATGATCTTTTTGATCAACTTCAGGGGGGCTAGATATTTTTCTAAGATAGATTTACGCTCCGGATATCATCAATTGAAAGTACAAGAAGAAGACATACCTAAAACCGCTTTCAGAACTAGGTATGGTCACTACGAGTTTACAGTTATGCCTTTTGGACTAACAAATGCTCCGACAGCATTTATGGACATGATGAATAGAATCTGTAAACCGTATTTGGATAAATTTGTAATTGTCTTCATCGACGATATACTTATTTATTCCAAAAGTCAGGATGAGCATTGTCAGCACCTGCATGCACTCTTAACTTTGTTAAGAAGGGAAAAGCTTTACGCCAAATTCTCGAAGTGTGAATTTTGGCTACAAGAAGTACAATTTTTTAGGTCACATGGTGAATCACGAAGGTATTCACGTAGATCCTGCTAAGATAGAAGCAATCACCAAATGGAAAGTCCCGCAATCAGCTACGGAAGTTAGAAGTTTTCTAGGATTAGCTAGATACTATAGGCGCTTCATTAAGGATTTTTCTAAGATAGCTGTACCATTAACTAAGCTAACCTGTAAAACAGTTAAGTTTGAATGGGGACCTAAGCAAGAAGAGGCTTTTAAGGTTTTAAAGCAAAAGTTAACAAACACCCCAATCCTTGCCTTACCCGAAGGGACAGAAGACTTTGAAGTATACTGTGATGCTTCTAAGCTACGATTAGGATGTGTGCTAATGCAACGCAAAAAGGTAATTGCGTATGCCTCAAGGAAATTGAAAAAGCACGAGGAAAATTATACGACTCATGACTTAGAATTAGGAGCCATAATTTTTGCCCTTAAGATTTGGAGACACTATCTGTATGGAAGTAAGTTTACTATTTATACAGATCATAAGAGTTTAAAATACATATTTGGGCAAAAAGAATTGAACATGAGGCAAAGAAGATGGATGGAAATTTTGAGTGATTACGACTGTGATATTCAATATCACGCAGGAAAAGCAAATGTAGTTGCAGATGCCCTAAGTCGTAAGTATCATGAAAAACAAAAGCGAGTTCGTGCTCTTAGATTAAATCTACAGTTAGATTTAATGGAACAACTGAAAAACATTCAAGAAACAGCAATCAAGGATGATGCTGAAGGAATGAAAGGAAGAATAAAAGACTTGGAGCAAGGGGCTGATGGAATTTGGAGATTCCATAAGAAAAGAATTTGGGTACCTAAGCAAGGAGAATTAAGAAATAAGATTCTAGAGGAAGCCCATAAATCTAGATATACCATGCATCCTGGAAATAATAAAATGTACCAAGATTTAAGAAATAACTTCTGGTGGATAGGAATGAAGAAGGGCATAGCTAGATATGTATCTAGGTGTCTAACTTGTTCACAAGTTAAGGCAGAACACCAGAAACCTTCAGGGTTACTCCAACAATTAGAAATGCCTATTTGGAAATGGGAACTAATAACCATGGATTTTGTTACTAAGTTGCCCAAAACCAGAAAAGGTAATGATGCTATTTGGGTAATTGTGGATCGATTAACCAAATCAGCTCACTTTCTACCCATGAAGGAAACCTTTAGCATGGAAAGGTTGGCAAAATTGTATGTAGACGAGGTAGTGTCCTTACATGGAGTCCCACTCTCCATTGTATCGGATAGGGATAGTCGTTTCATTTCACATTTTTTGACAAGTTTCCAAGAAGCCATGGGGACGCGATTAAATTTAAGTACAGCTTATCATCCCCAAACAGACGGACAAAGTGAAAGGACAATCCAAACCCTGGAAGACATGCTCAGGGCATGTGTAATAGATTTTGGTGGGAACTGGGATGACCACCTACCCTTAATTGAATTCTCCTATAACAATAGTTATCATGCAAGCATTGAAGCTGCCCCATTCGAAGCACTGTATGGACGAAAATGCAGAACTCCAGTTTGTTGGGCAGAAATAGGAGAAAGTCAATTATCAAGTCCTGAAATCGTGCAAGAAACCACCGACAAGATCACTCAAATCAAGGAAAGACTAAAGACGGCTCGAGATCGCCAGAAAAGTTATGCAGACAATAGACGCAAGCCACTGGAATTTCAAGTTGGAGACATGGTACTCTTAAAAGTTTCTCCTTGGAAAGGAGTAGTTCGGTTCGGTCAGAAAGGAAAGCTAAGTCCAAGGTACGTAGGACCATTCCCAGTAATCCAGCGAATAGGACCAGTTGCTTATCGCTTACAACTACCAGAAGAATTGGCTGGAGTACATGACGTATTTCATGTATCCAACCTCAAGAAATGTCTATCTGACGAATCCCTGGTAGTACCTCTTCAAGATGTAGAGGTAAATGAGAAATTAAAATTTGTTGAAAAGCCACTGCAGATAGAAGACAGAAAGGTCAAGTTTCTCAAACACAAAAGACTAGTACTGGTCAAGGTCAAGGGGGATTCGAAGAAAGGACCTGAATACACGTGGGAGCTGGAATCAGAGATGAAGCGAAAATATCCCTACTTGTTCCAGTAAATCTCGAGGACGAGATTTTTATAAGGTGGGAAGGATGTAACAACTCTCATTAAAAACACTATTTCTTATTATAATTTGCCCAATAGGAAACCCTAATTGAGATCCCCAAGTAATATTGCATGACCCCTAAAATTTTCAGAACAATCGAAATCAGGATCAGGGCCCCTAAAACTCAGGGGGGGGGGGGGTATTCCCTAATCGATATTATCTTCACAGTTCGTTGTCAAAATCGAATTTTAGCGAAACATCGACTCATCCAGGCTACAATTACACGAGGCTACCCTATGCTAGGAGGTGTTCCCTCGCGCCACGCGAGGGAGCCGGTTTTTCAGTATAAATAGTAGGGTTTGGCACTTGAAGTTTGGCGTTAGTTCGACGTAAAAACTCGTTTCGTACTTTGAGATATCGTCTGTTTACTTCAAAACACACACACAACACGAAATTCTGCCGCGATAACAGGGTAATAACTCGATCACTACTACAATTTAATGTCCGATCGATAAAAACCAGTTCGATGGATGTTTAAGTGCTGCCCGTATTTGGGCTATACTTTGTCATTCGTCGTGAAGGTTTTGGATCTCGTGAGTTGTCGTAAAAGTTGTATTAAGTTACTGACCTAGTTTTCATGTGCATTGTTATTTGAATTAGGTTAACCAGGCTAAAATCAATAGGCTAAATGCTGCCCGTCTAAATCTGCAATGTGAGTCAATCTCTTTTTATCAAATTGTTTTCTTAAAACTCTACTTGTTTTCAAAGTCATAATTACAGGGATTAAGTCTTTGTAATCTTCAATTACTGCCGGTATGTGGGGTTTTGTATACATTACTTGATACTCGTCACCATTGGACAACGGGTTAGCCAATGGGTGATCTGACCATAGTCACAGATACAGTCGAGTGACAAATACCGATTTGGGGTAATTGGTAGATAGAAACAATGTAATCACCCTTAGTACTGTATATTATAACAATGTGCCGTTTTGTGCAACTTGAGTGACTCGCCAGTATTTCCCTGCTGATAAAACCTTTTTAAAACATGTTTCAGGTGATCTGCTGTGATCAAGGAAAAAGTGCCATGTAGCACTACAAGCTTGAGGAAGTGGCTCAATAAAATAAAGAAACATGTTTTTGTAAAAACAGGGATTTCACAGTGAAATCACCTTTATTGTAAATTATGGATGTTATCCCCAAAATTGTGAAATAAAATAAATTGGGTATTTTCAAGTTTTAAAAGTTCCCGTTAAAATTCCGCTGCCAACATAATAATTACCACGAGATTTCAGTCCCGCGGCTCCTGGAACGGGTAAAACCGGGCCGGGGGCCGTGACATACGTCACAACCATTAAAATACATTGGAAACTAAATCATAAGTGTCAATCACTTTTGGAATTTAAACGGAAGCATAGACAATATGTAGACATCAAATAGCAAAGTGATTTTATCTTCAACACTTTATAATCTGACCGAAATCTTCTCAACAATATCGTCCCATGGCATGTCTTGAGGTACTCCCTCAATAAGACTCCATGCACTTGTAAGTACAAGTTCCCCATTTCATCTTGAAACTTTAAACTTGGACAAGTATGCTCAAAACAACACCAATTTGTTACAAATACTACATTTAAGTAGTAAACTTGAACAATTAAATTTGTTCACAACAACACCAAGTTGTTTTTCACCAAATAACATTTTCTAACATGCATGTTAGAAAAAAAATGTTATAACAAGCACATTATAGAATCGAACGTTTACATAAAACGTTTTCGAAAGATATAGTTTATAAAATAAACCATTTCTCATCATTTTTAATGCACACATAGACAATTAAATGTTTACATAAAACATTCCTGTTCATTATGAACAATCGCTAACCTCGTATTCGTGATACACATTTTCTAACACACGTGTTAGAAAATTTACGTCATTTTATATAAAACACGACCATTTAGATTTAGAAATCACAAATTAAAGTTGGTGATAAAATCACACACAACTACACCATCACTTTATGGCGATTTAATTCTTGTATTCTTACTCTTGTATTTTTTTTTCAATCTCATCAAGTTAGGCACATACCCTACTTTTAATACAAGAGACATGGGGTGGAGATAACTCTCACTTAATTAAAGATTTTATTAGAGACATAAACTCTAATAAAAAGTAATAAATTGACATTAAACTCTCCTTAAGAGTTTATCTTCCATATGAAGAGTCTAGTAAATGATTTTAATTTCATTAAACTCATATAAATACCACACCATCACTTTATGGTGATTTAATTCCTTGAAGTCAATCAAACATCAACTTCAATGTATGACATTTTATTTCTAAATCATACAAAGCATTAAAAACAATGCTACAACAAATTACTTATATAAAATGTTTACATAAAACATTTCAAAGCATTTGTATTTTAACCATTTTTTAACAATCATGTTAAAATGAAAGAAATTCTAACGCACACGTTAGAAATATTAACATTTCCACAAAATGTTAATTCGACTTGCAAAAAACACATATATGGTTCAAATAAATAAGTCATTTCTAATACACACGTTAGAAACTAAACAATTAAAAAATTGCTTCCAAACTAACGCTTTTTATGAACGTTTCTAACACACATGTTAGAAGACAAATGATTACAAAAATCATTATAAGACTTATTTGTTCATATCAATCCATGGGTGGATGAAGAGTCTACTTTAAATAGATACTTAATTAGAGACATAAAACTCTAATCAAGTAACATAAAACTCTTATTTAAAAAAATAAAAAACGCTACTTAAGAGAATTTAACGTTTACAAAAAACGTATGGTTTACACCAATAATTCCGGTCTAACACACATGTTAGAGAATTTAACGTTTACAAAAAAACGTATAGTTTACACTAATAAATCCGATCTAACACAAAAGTTAGAAAAATTAACGATTCCCAAAATCGTTTCAAAACCAAACGTTGGAACCAAAACTATTCGTTTTGTACCACCGTATAGGATTTAAGATTGTATCTCAATCTCAAAAAATCCAAACACAACAAGTTGTACTACATACATATTTTCCAAAATAAATATTTATAAGATCATAACCTCTAAAAATATTTTTTTATTCTATTATAAATCATTTCGTAAACCCAAAATCCTTATAAATAAGGTTTTTAAGATTGTACAAACAATCTCATGAAATCTGTTTTAAGTTTGTAGGAAATGGGTCACATTTTTATTAATAAAACTAAAAAAAATAAAGATACTCTCTTTAAACATTTGGGAAATTGTAGCACATGAACCATGTACAAATTCAAACGAAAATAAATATGAACTACAACATATTTAATAAAACAATCAATTCAAACCAATATTTTCAAAAGATAAAGTCTTCAACTTGATCTTTAACTGCGTCTATTTATATGGTTCGTTGTGTTTTCAGTCCGTTGTGTAGGATTCAACGAGGTCTTGAACCACGTCCTCTTGTACAATAATTTCCTACAAAAAGAACAAATAAATGTTGACGATTATGCATGAGGCACATGTTAAACACGTTTCACTTAAAACAGATTTCGCGCCTCTACTAAAGACGACGCGTCTGTCTCCCAGGGTACAACAGCCGAAGCAGTCTGTACTGCCGGAAATGGCCACGCGCCCGAGGTTACACCGAATAGAATTATAGTGTTTGAACTTGTGGAAAAATAATGATACGAAGGTGATGGAATCGAGTAGAGAAAACTCATCTCTCTATAATTCCCAACATATGGATGTTCAAGTCTTCACCACTTCTCCAAGAATTATTAATACATATTATCTTTCTGTTGTAGTTTTCTCATCATTCCAATGAGTCACATAGCCTACCATTTTTTACAAGAGTTGTGGGTAGTGAAGAGTTTCTCTTAATTGGTGATTTATTAGAGACATAAAACTCTAATAAAAGCTAATCAAGTGACATAAAACTCTACTAAAGAGTTTCACATATGGAGATTAATTAGTAATTATAATTTCACTCAATTATAAATTAACTAAATATCCATTCACTAATTTTCCCAACACCTAATCCCTCGTAGAAAATCAAAGTAGGGTAAATCAAATGATGCACAAACGCAACCCTACTTCCCTTCCCCTTGCAAAAGACAATTGCTTCCCCCTCGCCGACGAGTGGTTCCCCTTGGACGCCCACTCTGGTTGCCGGAAACAACGGTGTTCGACGACAGCAACCTGGTTCGACGACAACAACCCGGTTTAACAGCAAAGGCATAGGTTGTGCTTTTTAATCATACTTTCAAGTTTCAAAACACAAACACACACATACATACGATTCACATACACAACATATTTTTAAACCCATTTCATCCATTGTTTCTTTTGTTTTATGAAACCATATCAAAACATCTCATTAGGTGATTCATCTTGCACATTTTAATAGGGGTGCAAACGAGCCGAGCCCGAGCTCGGCCAGGCTCGAGTTCGAGCTCGATTAACTTATGAGAGCTCAGGCTCGAGCTCAGCTCGTTTGTATTTTATCAAGCTCGAGCTCGGCTCGTTTATTATCTATTAATTAGTATATTAAATAAAAATAATATAAATAATAGACTTTTTAGGCTTGCGAGCTCGATAAGTAAAGCTCGGGCTCGGGCTCGTTTACTAAATAAACTTATTTTTAGGTTCGAGGTCGGCTTGTAAACAAGTTTAAATAAGCTCGGCTCGACTCGGCTCGTTTACACTAAGGCTCGATAAGGCTCGACGAGCCTAACGAGCTTCACATGTGAGGCTCGAGCTCGGGCTCGATAAACAAACGAGCTTTATTTTGAGGCTCAAGCTCGGCTCGGGCTCGATAAGGCTCGGCTCGTTTCGAGCTTTTTCTCGAGCCGATCTCGAGTAGCTCGTGAGCCGCTCGGCTCGTTTGCACCCCTACACATTTATGACATATTAACATAAAATAACAAGGGAAGGGATTAAAGTTTACTACTAGCCAAGGCCTAGGATAGGGAAGATGATCAAGAGTGTGGATGAAGGTTTCTCCTTGGATTTTGAGGTGCAAGCTCCATGTTAAGTTCCAAGCGATACAAAGCACTTCAAAATGTGTTGATTCAAGGCTTGATTATGGAGTTTTGTTGGAAGAAAAATGGAATTGGGTTTGGTGCGTTCTTAGGAGTAGGTTATAGAGAGAAGAAAGGGAGTTGTGTTTGATTCAAGTGAAATGTAGTATATTCATGATAAAAGAGTGGTCTTGCAAACATCATGATTACAAAATACATTCCCAAGGCATGCATACAAATTTACAAGTCAGGGCAAAAAAAAATTGGGTGGGGTAGGATATACATGGTCAAAAAGAGAAGAAAGAATGGGTGTTATGAGTGATAGGATATACATGGCCAAAAAGAGAAGAAAGAATGGGTGTCATGAGTGATCTTTGGTATCTAGTCATTTGAAGGCTTCCTCATGGACATTAAGGTTATGGGTATGTTTGACAAAAGTAGCTGGTGGCTGAAAGCTGCTGGTAGCTAGTAGCTGTAGCTTTTTAGATAAATTTGGTGTTTGGCAGAGTAGCTGAAGCTTTTAATAAAATGTATAAAATGATCAAAATGGACATAACTAAAAATTTAAAAAGCTTGTGCAATAAAAAGTTCATTATCTTTAGAAGTTAAAATAGTCATTTTTTTCCCTAAAAGCTTGTAACTCCTTCTAAACGCTACTAGTACGAGCGTTCAACCAAAAGTTTCAAACTCCTAACCTAAAAGCTTCAAGCTCCTTCAATTGAACAATGATTTTTATTGAATAGCAGCTTTTTCTTAAAAGCTTGAAGCTAGAAGCTCCTAAAAGCTCCATGCCAAACATACCCTAAAATTTCTATTAGGGCTAATATGGGTATTTTATGTAGTTTTAAATAGGGGCGATAATTCTTGACGCGACCCGAAACCCGACAGAAAAAAATAGGTTAGGATCGACTAACATGACCCATTTAAAAAACGACTCGGTTTGGGGTTGACCCGTATCAAAATATGTCAGGTTCGGGTTGACCAGCATAAAAATGGGTTGACACGTTAACCTGTTTAACTATTTAGAAAAATAAAAAAACTTATATATTTTTTTTCTTTTCAATTTACATGGTTAGTTATAAAAATTTTAGTTTTGACACATTATATTATTTACTTATCACACTCATACTCACCATTAAACATGTTATCGATACCTCGTTTTAAAACCCAACAACTCGCTTATAAATCGTCAACTTGTATGACTCATTTAAAATTTATAGGTTAAACGGATCAAGTTCGGGTCGACCCGAATTCATATATGTGCGGGTTAGGGTTGAAATCTTTGACTCGAATAATAATATGGGTTGTGTTCGTGTTGAACGTACCCACCAAACCGCAACTTGTTAACACACAAACCCATCAACCCAACACAATTGACATCCCTAGTTTTAATCCTCTAATCATGTTTAATATACTATAGATTGTTAATTAAATAACTAGTGATATTCCCCTGCCGCTTCGCGGCGGGAATTCGGTCAGTATCAGTTCGGTTCGGTTTGTTACAGTACCAAGACTTGCTATTGTAATTGAAAGAGAAAACCTTATATCGATCGAAAACAATAAAAACGAACATAGATACCAATACTGATGTTGATATTGGTTTGGTTTGGTTTGGTTTGTTGGCATTCTTTGTTTTTTTAAACATTTCAATATAGGTTTTATTGGAATAAAATATCGTGCTACAATCATACCAAACGGAACTGAAACCAACTGAACAACATTTGTATCGTTACCGATATCGATTTTTATTGTTTTTGTTTTTGTTTTTGGTAACCTGACACCATATCGCTACCATATCGTACCAAACTAAACCGAACAACATTGGAACCAATATCTATTCATTGTTATGGTTTCGTATTTGATAACGGATACCGTGTCACTACCCTAGTGAACATAACTGAAACAGACGAACAACAGTTTCAGTACCGGTATTTATTTTATTGTTTTCTCTTTCGAAAACTAACACTTTATCGCTACTGTCCCGTACCGAACAATATCGGTACAATACACAGATTCATTTTTATGGTTTCCGATTTCAATTTTTTTTCATTTATGCAACTCTGTCAACGATGATAAATGAATATTGGTACTTGCATCGTGATAATCTGAAGCCGTTCGAACAAACATCGGTGTCAGTACGACTTTCGTTTTGATCGTTTATGGCCGATGTAAATCACATGTTAATTTCTATACCGAATGGATATATTGTATCGGTATTGTAACGAACCAAATCTATATCGATCCATTGCCTTCGGTAACGTACCTCACAACACGCGAGTAAATAACTTGGAGTGGTAAGAAGACATACTAACATAGATGCGAATTTAGAATTTAATTTAATATTACTAAAAGTTCAAATTAAATAATAAATAATTCCCACAGTAACGTATCGTCAAAACATGTGAGCAAATGAACTTGAAACGCTAAAATAAATATATAGATAGATGTGGACTTAGAATCATTAAAAGATCAAATTGTATAATCAATAAATTACTGTTAAAAATCAATATTTAAAAGTTTGCTGGTTACTGTTCATGATAAGTTTGTTTTCATATGTATAATAATTACACATGGTCTAAATTTTGGTGCAGAAATTTTAATTGGTGATAAAATTAATGATAACACGTGAAAATCGGACAACAAGACATCAATTTAAATATCAACTTATAGTTTTCACATAATTTTGCGTTGAATCACATAATAATTCCACTAATTTAATGTTCCAGCTATATTAGAACAATTTCATTTCTTAAAATTCATCGGGTAATCATCAGCGTTCGTTTATAATATTTTTACCACTACGCGATATGTTAGACTTCTAATGCAACCTTATACACTCTAGTAGGTTTTGATAGACTTCTATAGACTCAAATTATTGTGATTAAATCTAAATGCACATAATTAATGTAAACTCGTTTAATTAAGATGTATGGATATCGAGATTATTTGTTGGGTGTCACAGTTAGCAACTATTTTTAATAAAAAATATATTGTTAGTAGTAACTACATCACCAACAAGTTGTGCTATGAACACTAACCGGATCCGCAATGTGCTATGAACACTAACAGGATCCGCAATGTGCTATAAGCAACAAATACAATTAATAGTAACTTGTGCTATCTGACTGTGATCGTAGCAACTTGAAAATAATCATGATCATAGTTACTTAGGGTATTAAAAGTAAGTGTGCATCAACAACTTGGGCAATCATATCATTAGTAACTCAGCAGATTATAAGTAGTTACTAAGTTATTGCTAAAGAAGTTTCCTAGGAGTAACTAAGTTATCGCTGAAGAAGTTTGCATTGAAGGTCTTCTTTGCTGATAGAGTTATTATTGATGGTAATCAAATACATGTTAGCCATTTTAACAATAGACATACATTTAACGAAGAGTTGTTTCGCTTCAATTAAGGGTGTGTTTGTTTTTTCAGAAAAACCTCTTCTGACCTCTTAAGTCTGCGCCGCGCAGACCACGCGCAGACGTTTAGCTCTGGAGACCGTTTGTTTTTTAGAAGACATTTCACTAAAAAATGTCTTCAAACCTCTGCGCGTCCTCTTCCCACGCAGACATAGTCCAATGTCTTCCCACCTCTTCCAACCCAAATGCATCGAGACACATCAACCTTTTCATCTCCACTAGACATGAACCCTAACAAGTTCCCAGAGCACGAGCACCACAAATGCCCTAGATGCGACTCCCCCAACACCAAATTTTGCTACTACAACAACTAGAACCTCTCACAGCCTCGCCATTTCTACAAAAACTGCCGCCGTTACTGGACCAAAGGTGGAACTCTACGCAACATCCCGATCAGTGGTGGTACTCGCAAAATCACAAAACACAATAGCAGTCTAGGCAAACGCACGTCACTGGCGCCGATGACGACGTCACCACCTGTTCCTGTTCAACTGATTATTTGAAGATCAAGAACAGATCTGGGAGCAAGATTTCACCTGTTTAGTTGAAAGGGTGTGGTCGAAATGTGTGATTTGTGAGTCGTATTGTTTTCATTGTTCAAGAGAAAGGGGTTTGGGAGAAGAGAAAGGGGAAAAAAGTTTGGAGATGTGGGGTAAAGAAGTGAGATAATCAAACACTCTTTTTATTACACTCCGCAGACATTTGGTCCATCTCTTCTCGTGCAGACGTTTGCAGATGTAGTCCGCAGACAAGAAACCTTTTACATCTGAAAAAGCAAACACCACCTAAATGTATTGATGGTTTCTTAACTAATAAAAGAAAGTCTTTGGTGCTATTTTTATCTTTGAATTATCCAACTAAGTTTTTGAGAGTAATATTGAAATATATCAATATGCAAATGCTCTTTACATGATTCAAGAGATATCCATGCCTTTTAAGAAATACAAAACCTACATCAATATACCTTGGTAAGGTGATCTTTCTGTAAAAAAATATCTTTTTCGTAAGAAGTATGAGAAGATATAGGAATTGACATGTAGGTATCATGTTTTTGAACTTCAGCATGATGTTTCGGATTGTTTTGATAAGAAAAACACCAAACATAAAATTTAAAACAAAATGCAATGTATTATAAGCATGGAATTTAAAACATAACTAAAACACACTACGTAACACCTGAAACACACTACTTAACGTTCTTGGCATAGTGTTTTAAGTTTTAAACCTAAAATTCGTTGCATTGTGTCTTAAATTGTTATATTTGGTGTTTTTTTACTAAAACAACCTAAAACATCATGCGTAAATCGAAAACATGATGCCTAAATGTCAATTCTATGCTTTGTTACACTTTTAACGAAAAACATCCTTTTTTTACATGAATCTAAACATTTTTTTTTAAAAGTAACTTTCATTAACGACAAGCCAAACCTCAAACCCAGGCGGCACCACACACAACAATTACATATTCACAAATTTACATCAATCAACCCAAGAAACCCTACTCAACTTCGCTCTACTATTAAACCATAAATACCCAACGGACTTTATCTCACTAAGGATACTACCAATACTAACCGGCTTATTATTGAACCTAGCTTCATTCCTGGCTCTCCAAATGCTCCAACACGATAATATAACAGTGCCTTTAACAACCTCTTTTTTCCCCCACTCAGGCCACAAATTCCAAAAGGTCTTTCACTGAAAAAGCCAAAAAAACGGGATCGAACACCACAAACAAACCTGCTGCCAAATAACAGCCGCCACATAACAGGATGTAAAAACATGTTCCGCCGATTCATCGAGCTCGCCACATAGAGAACACATCGGATCGCTAACCGGAATATTTCGTTTACATAGTTCATCCGAAGTTGCCAGTTTGTTCATCGCAAGCCTCCAAATAAAAGTATTGCATTTGATCGGGAGCCACCTACACCATTCCGGCATGTATGGCGGCACAAAAATCACACCATTGTCAAGAAGCTTTCTAACCCCTCCCACACTATAATCCTTATTCACAGCCCCATTCCACATCCAAGTATCCCTTTCACTATTTAAAACACACCCAATTAACATACTGCACAAGTCCACCAACTCATTCACTTCCACCTCCAAAGAAAAATTACTTCTCCAACACCAAACAAATCTCGGCCCAATGTTACCTACAACTATCCTATCCGAAACTTTACACCCCTTATCCACCTCCAAACCAAAAAGTAAAGGAAACTTATTTTTTAGCGGCTCGTTATCGCACCAAGGGTCCAACCAAAACGCAATATCTTCGCCGTTCCCAACTACACCTCTAAAAAAATTCTTGAGAGGGACTTCATTTACCTTAGTTTTCGCAAGAACACTTGAAATGCTATTCCACAAACCACCCAATGATTTTACCACCGGATACATATCCCAATTCGACCTTGAGCAATGAATGGCTTCAATCACTTTAACCCACAAATTATTTTTTTCGGTTTTGAACCGCCACCCCCATTTGGACAAAAGAGCCACATTGATATTCCTAAGTTTGCTTAAACCCAAACCTCCACGCTCTTTAGAACTCGCCACCCGATTCCAAGCCACCCAATGAACTTTGCCTCTTCCTTCAACACCACCCCAAAGGAATTTTCTAATCTTAGCTTCTAAATCATTAATAACTTGAACCGGCGCTTTATAGAGAGAAAAATAGTAATTAGGTAGACTCTCCAAGACTGATTTTATTAACGTGATTCTACCCCCCATCGACAACATATTCGCTTTCCATTTGGACAATCTAGCATCGAAGATGTTGGTGCACTGAATGTCTGATGACTACGTCTTAATCAAGTCTTAGGTTTAGATGGTTAGAATTAGGGTTTACATGTAAAAGTATGTTTGTTAGCTTGAAACTGGTTCTTGCTTGTTAGCTTGAAACTGGTTCTTGCTTGTTAGCTTGAAACTGGTTCTTGCTTGTCAGCTTGAAACTGGTTCTTGCTTGTCAGCTTGAAACTGATGTGTCATTTCAAGCTAACAGGCCAAGTCTATAAATAGGAGTTGAGTGTGTCATTTGAAGCTAACAGAGGTCATTGTGTGAGAGACAAGGTGCTGTCAAAATTTCATCAGAACTCATTGTAAAGTCTCAGAAAAGTGTTAATAGAGAAGAAATTGAAAGGAACAAGCTGTTTGTGACTTGGTTTACTTTGATTCCGCCTCTGTAAACTGAGATGAACTACTTTTATTGACGTTTAGGGTCACGCAATCGGTCCAACAAGTGGTATCAGAGCTCAGGACGAGGAGTTCATACCATAGCAGCTTGATTTTATCGGATTTTCTCATTTCTACTTACTTATTCTCATTCTTTTTCTGATTCGGACATAATTCACGGTTGAAATGGCCTGAAACTGACACATATCAAGCGAAATACATAGTTAACTAATCCTTGAAAGTTTCAAACTAAAATACGGATTAAAACTGATCAAAATACGTTTGACAGCTTGAAATTGTTCATGAAATGATGACGTCATAGGTCTGGTCGCTTGAAATATGCTGTCAGCTTGAACCAATTAGCTTGAAAGTGTGTTAGCTTGAAAGTGTGTTAGCTTGAAAGTGAGTTAGCTTGAAAGTGAGTTAGCTTGAAAGTGTGTTAGCTTGAAAGTGTGTTAGCTTGAAAGTGAGTTCGCTTGAGTTGTGAGTTCGCTTGAACAACACTGTTCGCTTGAATTTGCATTATCCAAGTTCGCTTGAACTTGCATTATCCAAGTTCGCTTGAACTTACATTATCAGTTTCGCTTGAAAGTTGTTGATTCTACTTGAAGCTATTTCGCTTCAAGTGATCTTGTTTGAACTTGTTATTTTTCAAATTCAAGAATATTTCTAAGTGTTTGTTGAATATTTCAGGTTATTCAAGAATTTCACATCATGGCTAATGATGATCCTGATAGATGGTGGAAAATAGATTACGCAAGATGGGAAATTGGAAAACTCAGTGAACCATTCAAAGAAGCCTAGAGAGCCAAAAGATGGAATGATGATTTGGAATGTTACATGGATCCATGGGGTAATCCAGTTGTTGACCCATCAAAGGTAGATTTTGAAGCTATAACAAATTTGCTTCCAAGTCAGGCTACTTTTAACACAAGAAGGTTATCTGAGAAAGAATATTTGCCGGATTTGGAGAACAAGATAAGAGAAGTTTGTGTAGCAAGTCTACCAAAAGTGGTAGAAATGAAGAAGAGAAAAGAAGAAGAGGTGAAAAAGATGGTTGCAGATTTGAAAAAGAAAGCTTTAGAGGAAGTCAAAGCTGAAGCAGTAAAAACTAAGAAAGAGAAAGAAGCTGTCACTGAAAAAAGCAGATTTTTGAGGAAGTAATTTCAAAGAAAGAAGAATCCGAAAAGCCTGTATCTGTGAAACCTGAACCAGTGATTAAGAAAGAGGTTGAAGAAGATACACCAGTCTTTGAGATTGTTCAGAAGGAGAAGAAACAGGCTGAAGATATTCAAACTTTGAAAGCTGAAAAGAAAGCTGATGATGAACAAATTTTGGAGTTGCGCTTGAACTGCGAAAAACTAAAATCTGAAAATGACAAACTTTTGAAGAATATTGAGAGTTTGTCATTAGAAAAAAAAAATTTTAAAGAAAAAAAAAATGTTTTTGAAAATGAAAAATTAAAGATTGAAAAAGATTTTCAAAGTCAAATGAAGGTTTTAGAAGATGAAAAATCTGTTATTTTTAAAAATAATCTTGAAAAACAGATTGAAATAAATTCTCATCTTCAGAAAATCATTCGGCTTGAAAATGAAGCTGAAATTGCTCGAAATAAAATTAATGAGCTTGAGAATAAATTGAAAGGTTTTGTGAATTCTACATCACATGTTTGTCCAAAACTGATCAATTCTGTTCCAATAAGTGACAATGTCACAAATTTTGACAAAGTCAAAATTGAAGATTGTGATGACAAAGCTGATGATGAAAAAGAAAAAGAAAAGAAAAGAAAAATATTTTTAGATTTACAAGAAAAATTTAAAAATACTGTTTTGCAATCTACTGAAACAGGTGAATGTTCTAAGCAAAAACCTGTTAAGAAGAGTGTAGAACAGAAACAAAAAGTTAAAAATTCGAAAAATTTTAAAAATGAAAATAAAAGCTCATCAGTTCAGTTATCCAATCATTGTAAAAAATCACAAAAATTTGTAAATGAAAACTCACAAAATGATGGTAATAAGTGGTGTAGGTTTGACCACAGTGCTGAAGAGACAAATCCAACATTGAAGAGGAGAAATGATTATCATCAAGCCAAACAATGTTATGATCTGAAGGTTTGGACTGACAGAAGTGGATGGTACGATAACAGAGTGTGCTATACCTGTGGTGTTAGAGGACACATTGTTGTTAACTGCCGGAATTGGAATTTTGAAACACGAAGATGCTATAATTGCCATATCAGAGGACATATTGCCAGAGATTGCCCAAGGAGATCGATGGGAAGATCAAGGGTTGAATCTCAGAGAACGGTGAAGAAACCAGTCAATGTCAAGCCCAAAGAACAGAAGGTTCTAGAACAGAAAGTAAAACTTTCGCAGGGGCAAAAAGACAGACTGAGGAAAAAGAGGAAGAAGGCGAGAGAGTATTTGGAGAAGATTTTGTCTTCAAGTTCACCAGTTGGTTCGAATAAAAGTTCTGATGAATCAATTCACTCGACGGCAAAGTCAAGCAAATCGAATTCTTCAGATGCAAATCTGAGGACAAACAAGAAGAAAAAGAAAGTTATTGGCGATGAATCTGGCTCATCCAAGTCAGACAAGCCAAGTTCGGGAAATGAATCTGATTCCACAAAATCAGATGAGCCACAAGTTGAGGTAAAAAAGGAAGAAACAGTTCCTTTAATGAATAATGAGAAATTTCCACCATTACAAGCTGTAAACCTAAAATCAAAAGGTGTTGATGCTGAAAAAATGTTTAATAGCAATGTTAAACATATTTTTAGTAAGATGGCTGATGGTAAGGAAAAAGGAGTAAAAGAATTTTATGAAGAAAAGAGAAAAGCTCAAAATACACCCAAGGACAGTCGGGCTTGGGTGAAACTTTTCAAATAAAAAATCTGACTTGCCGGAGCTTCCAGGTTGGTAAGTGTGAAGCAGGTATCGGCATCTTTCTTGAGAAATTCACTTTGGTGATATTTCGACTTACAACTGGTAAATCAGGGACATTAACTTGTACTTGATTTTCTACTAGTGTTTGTTGTTGACAAGGGTCTAAATGTTAAATTCTTCAAAATGGTTGAAAAAGATAAAGGTGAACAATGTGATGAAACCCCGAGTTTGTGAAAAGACAAACAAAACTAATTTTCCGGAAAAACCATTTCGATTAAAACAAACTTAAGTGTTTTGAAATCTAAATGGGAAAATAGTTTGTTGTCAGGGGGGGTTCTGATTGTTAAGCCGAGTGAATGGTGAATTGAAGCGATTCGATATCAGTTTCTCATTTTATTTGTACAGGTTGTTTTCAAATTTTCCTTGAAAATCAAAATTGAAACATATTTTGATTTTAGGGGGAGAAAAATTTTTAAAAAATTAGAAAATTTGAAAATTCCAAAAACATTGAAAAAGCAAAAATGAGTTTTGTGTTAAAGAAGAGGAAATGATAAATCAGTGGACTTTCACAGCATGCTAAAGAATTGGAAAGTTAAATGTGATAAACGGTCTCACTGATGATGTGTCAGTAGTTTTTGCACATTTAGTAGATTATGACGAGATATAAACCTAAATTCAAACTTGCTTATATCGTGGGTAACATCTCTCGGATATATGGGTAACCCCCGAAATCTTGTTTGAAAGATTTCTTTTTCTGATATACTAGGTTTTTATACTCAGTGATATCTGGGGTATTATTCCGGGACTTCTGCTGAATGGAAGTTCTGTCCTAGTCCTCAAATAATACTTTCCGCAAATGCTTGAAAAATAGCATCACCCTCAGCATAAATGATAAGACAATAAAATTGCTTAGCAATGCTGTTGTAAAAAAGATCCTCTAAAGGGGACACACCCAAAAGTTGAGTCATGATCTCTCTGCTGAACGGTAGTTCTGACCTGAGCTCTCATGATTCTTCATAATTTATTCCCCTTACAAATATCATTTGTGTTATAATTACCTGTAAGACTGAATATCGGGATCTGGATACGGGAGTATATTCTGAGGTGGGACACGCGATTAAGTTTAAGTATCTAAGACATTAAACTCGTATCTCGAAGCAGTTGAACTTTGTGTGAAAATTTAAGTGGACCAGTATACTGACAATCTATGTGAATCGTTTAGAACTTAAAATGATTAAAGCTTAACGGTGCTAGTGATTGGTCTCATAAACTGATATGATCCTCTTACACAAACTCACAAAAATATTTTTTGAATATTTTTCTTTACTGCATTTCTTTAAACTCAAAATCCAAAAAGATTTTAGTGTGTTTTAGCATAAAGTTATGAAAAATTCAATAAGATTTTCGACAACTGATATTGGAGATTTGATTTTCAAAATTCCAAGTGCTAAACTTGATGAACTAGAGGGTTGGGAGAGTTTGTGTATAAACTTTGAATGTTATATACAAATGTTTTTGAAAGATTGTATGTTTAGTTAATCAAGGTCATTTACTTGAACTTGAAATAACTATTTTTTATTGATGAAAGAATGATTTCTACCAGTAAGTTTCTTAAATCTAAGTGTTATAAATTTGTGAAACTTATGTTGTGGTAGAGAATATGCAGGTAACAGGAATGTAGTTTTCCATGGCAATCAAAATGTTAAAGTTTGAACCAGAATTTAAGTCCTAGCTGGTCGAGAGGGAGAGTCTGCGAAAGGGGGAGTTAGAATTCTGGATCAACAATCAAAGGAGAGACTGAAGATGGAGCCAGATTAAGATCCTGAACCCGTGAAGAAGGAGCTTTACAATGACAGAATTTGGAGAGAGACAAAGGCTAAAGACTTGACGCCGAAGACTTCGTCAACATCCAAGGGGGAGTCTGTTGGTGCACTGAATGTCTGATGACTACGTCTTAATCAAGTCTTAGGTTTAGATGGTTAGAATTAGGGTTTACATGTAAAAGTATGTTTGTTAGCTTGAAACTGGTTCTTGCTTGTTAGCTTGAAACTGGTTCTTGCTTGTCAGCTTGAAACTGGTTCTTGCTTGTCAGCTTGAAACTGATGTGTCATTTCAAGCTAACAGGCCAAGTCTATAAATAGGAGTTGAGTGTGTCATTTGAAGCTAACAGAGGTCATTGTGTGAGAGACAAGGTGCTGTTAAAATTTCATCAGAACTCATTGTAAAGTCTCAGAAAAGTGTTAATAGAGAAGAAATTGAAAGGAACAAGCTGTTTGTGACTTGGTTTACTTTGATTCCGCCTCTGTAAACTGAGATGAACTACTTTTACTGACGTTTAGGGTCACGCAATCGGTCCAACAGAAGATATCATAAATAGGCTTCCAGTTTGCCACCTTATTCATATTTGAACCAACCCACAATCCGAGATACTTGAAAGGAATTTTTATCAACTTGACACCCCAACATAGCCGCAATATCCATCAACTCCGCGTTCTCAACTTCAATACCGAATAAGCTAGATTTCTCAAAGTTTATTTTTAAACCCGAACATATATGAAAAATACGTAACACCCGAACCACATTCTCAACATTCTCTTTCGACCTCTCACCCATAATAATTGCATCATCCGCATAGAAAAGGTGAGAAACTATAGGACCGTCTCTAGGTGTTTGAATCCCTGAAACAACCCCTGAGCTTATGGCTTTAACAATCAAAACCGAAAGCGCCTCCATGACTAAAATGAAAAGCAAAGGCTAGATGGGATCACCCTGTCTAATACCCTTCGAAAACTAGAATTCAAATGTCGGCGACCCGTTCACCAAAACAGACGATCTCGCGGAACTTAAAATACCTCTAATCCAAGAAACCCATCTTGCCGGGAAACCCATGAACCCCATAATCGATAATAAAAATTCCCAGTTTACATTATCATAAGCTTTCTCAAAATTGATTTTAAGAAAGAAAGCTTTCTTCTTCCTCTTTTTACACCAATTGTATATTTCATTAACCATCAACGGACCATCCAATATGAAATTACCTTTCAAAAAAGCCGATTGCGACTCGGACACCACCGATCTAATAACTCTTTTCAGCCGATTAGCAAGGACCTTCGACAGCAACTTACTAATAACTCCGATCAAACTAATAGGCCTATAATTGTTTAGCCCAACCGGATCCTTAGACTTAGGGATCAACGTAATAAACGAGGAACTAGAACCCACATTTAGAACCCCATTATCATAAAAACTATCCATAACCTCCTTAAAATACTTTTCAAACAAATGCCAAAAACACTTTATAAACTTAAAGTTCAAGCCGTCCGGACCGGGCGCCTTGTCATCCCCGCACTTATTCAAAGCTTCCTTGATTTCAACAATGGAGAAAGGCTCAATTAAACCAGCTTTTCCAACCTCATTAATCTGCCGAAAACCAACATCCGTCATCAAAGGCCTCATCGAAGACTCTTCGGTAAACCGCTTCCGAAAAAAAGAAAAAACTTCTTTCTTGATAAGAGTCGGCTTAGTAACCCACCTCCCCTCAATAGATAACCCCTGTAACTAATTCTTGGCCTTCCTGAAATTAACATACATGTGAAAGAATCTAGAGTTTTCATCCCCTTCTATCGCCCATTTCGTCCTCGACCTTTGTTTCAAGTCTAAACTTTTATTTCTCTCTATCTCCAAAATCCTCTTCTTATTCTCCACTAAAGACCACTCTTCGTCCTCTGTAAGATTCCTACTTTCCATCAATCCTTCTAGAACTTCTATTTCACCCATCGCACGGTCCACATCCTCCCCTTCTTTCACTACCATCTGCTCTCTCCAAACCTTTATACAACCCCGGATAACATTAAATTTATTCACCAACCTCAAATCCGGAGGCCCAACAAAAGAAAACTGGGCAACCGCATTCTCCACCGCCTCCGTGTACCCCACTTTACCAAGCCAAGAATTAAAAACCCTAAAAGGTTTCGCCCCAAAGTTTCGGCCGTTAACCTGCAAAATCAAAGAGCTATGATCCGAAAAAACAACCAGCAGAGCCCTTAAGCTAGCATCGGGCCAGGCATTAAAGAACTCCGGACAAACCAAAAAACGATCAATCTTGCTTAGCTTTTTCCCATTCTCTCTCACACATGTAAACTTTCTCCCATTCATCTCATACTCTAATAACCCGACTTGGTTAATAAACTCATTGAAATTGGCTGCACAGGTATTTTTAAAGCTAGAATTCCTTCTATCACTTGGGCATCTAACGGCGTTGAAATCCCCCCCCCCCCCCGACCCAAAACCCGAGACCACCTTCCATAACACCAACCAACTCGGACCACAACTTCTGCTTAGCCTGAACCCTTTGAGGAGCATACACGTTTATAATATTTATCTCCTTATTACTACCTCTCAATCTGCCTTGAATCAGCATAAAATACCTGTTCTTGACCGTATTAATCACTTCAAAACAACTTGGATCCCATATGCAGAGTAAACCTCCCGACAGCCCGACCGAACCCACAAAATCCGACTCAAATTCACCTTTACCCCAAAACTTCGCTATAAGCAAATTTGACAAAGACTCTTGTTTTGTTTCCTGAATCATTATGAAATCAATCTTGTGTTTCGCCTTTAAACCTCTAATCCAACCTTCTTTACACGAACCCCCTAACCCACACAAATTGACAGAAAGGAAATTCATGGGTAAACAACATTATTACCTTCATTTGTGAGAACCTGTTCCACCAACCTGCCATGATTTCCCAGCTCCACACCCACCAAATTAGCAACTTTAACAGTAGCCTCCAATTCCTCCATTCCACTCTTCCTACTCGCACAAGCACCCATAGATATCGACCCCACCTTCTCAGTCGGCTCTGATTCCAAACGAAAATCAGATCCCCCAACAATCTCCTCCTCCAATACCCTATCGTTGAGGTCGAACTCCATATCGCCGTTCTCTCTCAAATTAGATACCCCAATGACAGGCTCCATGTTAACATCAGATCCACCACCGCCTAATTTTGGGCCAAAATTAAAGACATTAAAGTCCGAATCTGAAATCTCCGATCTATTCCTTTTCTTGGGCCGGGCCTCACTTACTGGACTTCCTACCACTTTTTTTTTTATGCTTATCCTTTAGTAAATTAAAAGGTTTTTTTTAAACACCTTACCAGCCTTTCCCGAATTCCCACCTCCACCAACTTCCTCCCTAGAATCTTGTGCCCTAACATTCCCCATAAAAAATTCGTCATCGTTATTTTCCACTTCCTCGTTAAGCGTGTTCCCATGCAACCCTTCGGTATTCTCGACCTCTTCGGCTTCCGAACCATCCAAACTCCCCTCCGACGATCCCGGAACCGCCACCCCTTCATCTTCTCCGGAATCCGCCTCCGGCCACTCTTCGTCGAAAAAGCAGTGCGGCACCCAGTCATCAAGCTCCTCCAACACCCAGACTCTAAATTTCCTGCCCTTCCACTTCAACGTCACTGAATCAGCAATTCTAGACCCAACATCCACAAGAACTCCGACACACGACGAGGACAAATCCCAATCCTTTGGCGACAACTGCGACCCTTTAACCACCTTCCCAAACAGCGAGGCAATATCGTCAAAGACCTTGTTCTCAGCCAGGTTCAACGGAACGGCATGAAACTTTAACCAAGCAATCCTTTCATACGCCAATATCTGTCCTGACCAAAGATCAACCGTCTCGAACCAATCCTTCCATAAACCGGCGTTAAGCAAAAACTCCGACGCATCATACTCGTCCTCAAAAGCCAACATCAAGTTCAAACCCCCCAGGTAATGCATCTTATAACCAGTCACACCCGACTCCTTAAGATTGAGTTTAAGATTAACCAGCGACCCGAAGTCTTTAGCCCTGCCAACGACCGATCTTCTTTGAAGATCAAAAAAAGCACTTGTTTCTCCGTGAACCAAACCTCTTTATCGGCCTCATTCAACGGCTCCTCGTACCTAATCGAGTTCTCCAAAATGCTTCCTTTCCTCAAGAATGCTTCCTTTCTACCATAATTAACCTCCTTATCTTTACTCTGCGTCGACTTGCCCAAACTTGGACCTCCCTTTGCTTCATCAGCCCCAACATTTTCCGCCGCAAACCTCGCCCGATTTATCTTCAACTTACAGCCACCCAATTTGACTCCCTGCAACCCCCTCTCCAATTCTTTCCAGTCTCTGACCCCTTTAAAGGAAACAAAACCAAACCTAAGACCCTCCTTGCTTTTTTTCCGCGCAATATAAGACTCAGCAATATCTCCAAAGGAGCTGAGACAGGATGCTAGATCCCAAGGCCTACACCCGTCAGGGATGTTAGTCACAAAAAACTTGACGACCCCCGACGCCATGCTACCAAGACCAATCGAAAAAGAGAGAAGACAAAACGACCACACCGCAAAACCAGGCCGCGAATGGACAAAAGCAAAGAAACCGATTAGAGAGAGAGGTTAGATCAAGACCGCCACCAGATGACGAGACGAATAAACCTCGCACGCTAATCCATTCCTTTCTCCGTCATCGAGCAAACCCAGAATCCGACGAGTTAGAGAGAAAAGTTTTAAGGCTAGAATGCCCACTAATTAATTTAGCTCAATTTCGTGTTACAATATACTAGTGTTGTCCCTCGAGATTTTGGATACACATGAATCTAAACCTACTCTTGCATTGGCAATATTAGTTTTTAAAGTAGTTAAAGGTTGAACTGAATTTAAGGAGGAGAATATTAGTAGTGACGATTAAAATCAAAAGCTCAAAAATAATTAGAAAAGAACTATCATGTCTCAATGCAGTCAACACTTCAAGAAGGAATACAATTTTATTGTACGTAAAATAAGATTCAAACAACTATGTCACTCTTGTAAAATATGCTCAAGAAGTTGTTCAATCGTTCCATTCACTGCATGCAAAAAAGATGATTCAGTCTTGGATACAAATAAGAAATTTACCAAAATAAAAGTAATCTCTTTTGTTTTTGTTTTCCCCTTTATTTCCTTGTTCCGCTTTTGCCTATTTTTTTTTAACTTTGTGAGTTTTATCTAACAAGAACGGTTGGAAATTTTCATAAAAAATTCGTTGTACTTTTCTTATTTTTAAAGTAACTAGTTGATTTTCCGTTTGCGCGTTGCGGCAGGGACCCAATGTCTGTAAAACGCGTGTCAGCAACGGCAAATAGATACCGAATATCAAAACATAAATAAAAATGACGTGGTAAGGAGAGTCACTCCGTCCAAAAAAGCGATTTTAAATAACCTAATATATAATAATAGGACCCACACGTCCTACACGTTGGAAATTCAGTTGTTTTCAATTCAGTTATTACGGTGCTAACACGTTAAAATATGGATGAGCTCGGTGTCGGTAACGGCACCGAAATTACCGATCCGGAAAATCGTCGAAATTATGTATCGGCACCGGAAATACTCGGTACAATACGGTATGGTATTTGAAGGTAAAAATCAATAAATACAGATATGGTGCTAGACCGGTGTCGAACCGAAAGTAACGATTCTGAAAACGCCAAATGGTGGGTACCAACTTGGTACCGAAAATGATTTGGTATAGTAACTTTGGTACCGATACGATACATGTTTTTATTACAGGATTTGATACGATTTGCTTATCAATAATCTAAATATCCAATTTAATTTTACATGTTACAATTCATCCCCATTCAAACGAAATACAGTTTACTTACTGTGTGTATGAACAGTAATCTAAACGGTACAATTACTTGCATTGATACGTTGCTACAGGATTTGATGAGCTCGGTATCAACCGGTACCGAAAATACCGTTTTCGCAATCCCCAAAAGTGGGTACCGGTACCGAATATACCTGGTATGGTTCGGTACCGGTCGGTACTGGTACGGCAACGGTATTTTAGGGTAAAACCGGTGGATATCGGTACCAAACCGGTACCGAAAATACACCCGATTTAGTAAATTTGATACCGGTACCCGTACCCGAACCCGTACCTATACACTTTACTATTTGCTCATAACTTGATGATGTCACTGATGTTACTGTTCATTTGATTGTAATTTTAATATATAGGTAATTATCATATGGTTCTTCAGATCTGTTGAACATATAGTGAACTAGTTTAATGATCTATCCGGTTTTCAATACTATGAATCATCAAGCACTCAGTGGCGGATCTTGCCCGTTGAACGTGCCAGGGCCGAAAGACACGGGCACTAAAAAAAGCCCGGGCAAGCCCGGGCCAAACATAGTATATATAAAAAATTTCGATCGAAATGCGAAAAATTAGCACTACGGCCGAAAAACTTGCCCGGGTCATGACCCTGCCAGTGGCCTTCTAAGAACCGCCCCTGCAAGCACTATTACAAGTGAAAAGTTCTTGTGTGAGAAACCTATGAACAAAATCGTTTATTTTCTCTTCTAGCAATCTGAATGATTTGTCCACATTGAATACAACAAACTTCGTTGCTTACAAGTAGGCTTAGTGAGCTAGTCAGATTTGTCAATTTGAGTCGGATCTAGAAAGGGTTGAATGAGATGTTTGTGGGCCACAATTAGACTTAATTGGACTCCTTCAAGTCAACCAATAATAACAAATCCTTAGCGAAATTAGGCACGTCTATTTGTGGATTTCAGTTCTTCACAGAGTAACCAGTTAATTAACTATTCATTTTTTATTCATGTGTTTTTAGCTTTTCTACTTTTTATTGTTTTATTATTATAAACTATAAATTAGTAACTATATGTTGCTTTATGAATTTGTACCCTATGTATGTATGGGGAGTTTTTCAAAAAAAAAAAAAAAAAAAAAAAAATTGATTTTTCATTTCTAACCCAATTCTGTTCATCTTTTTGCAATTTTAATCTCAACACTTTTTTATTTTCATCTTTGGCCCCTCATAATTTTCATCTTTCACAAGTTATTTATTTTACGTTTCGTTCTAAATTTTGCAAGATACGCCGCAACGTGCGTGTGGGGTTCACCATTTTTTGGTATATCTTTTCCCATTTGACAGACCCGTCGTAACACGTTTATTTTTCCCGTTTAACTTAGTTATTCTTTTCTACGTTTTACGTTTCGGTCTAATTCTTCGCATTAACGCACCGCAACGGCGTGCGTGATTCAACGATTTTATGTCTGCTTTTCGTTTGGTTTTGTTTTTTCCTTTTTTATTTATTTTATTTTTACGAACTTTTCCAATGTTGGGGTCGCTAACAGTGGTGTGGCATTGGTGCCATTTAGCACAGTTTTACGAATGTTTTTAACCTATTAAGTCTTTTACTAATAATTTGTTTCGAGTTTACCCTATATATTTCCTTGACTTTAAAAACTATTTTTACGTGCATATTTTTATTTATGTGTAGGTATAAATATGATTTGCTCTACGTTTCAACGTAAACTTTTTCTGGAAAATGAGTCAGATCAAATATAATACGTTTCATTAAAAAACATTTTTACGTGCATATTTTTATGTACTATAAATTTGAATTGGTTTACGTTTCGATTTGGGAGTGAGTCAGGACAAATATCATATGTATTCGTCTGTATTTTATGTATGTTTCGTAAATTTTGTTTCGAACCGTGTGGAGTCAAATTGTAGTTTGTTTTCTATGTATGAGTCGGATCACAAATAAATTCTATTTACTTTACGTTTTGATCAAATCGCAATTCTTATATAGGTTATATCGAGTTCAATCGAATACGCCAAAACGCGTGTTTTCGTATGGTTAACGCATCACACAACGTTTGGACTAATCCATTAGATGTTTGCGATGTTCTCGCGCCGCAACGTGCGCGGGTCTTATTGCTAGTTAATATGAACTTTAAACATATTTATTTTCATAAAACTTTTATTATATGATATTTGTATGCTGGGCGGAACCAATGTAGAATGAGTCGTAGCACGGGCTACGGCTCAACCCCGCATTCGTATTCGCAGTGTAATTTTTTTTCCGGTTTTATATATAGCATACCCAAAAACATATACGAGGATACCCCTAAGAGAAAATTATGAAACTTGATATTATTCATTAAGCTCAAAATTTGTTTAGTAACAAAGCCCAAATAATTAGTTTTATAATAATTAAGCCCAAATTGTAATAACTAATAAAGCCCATATAATAGAATAAGTGATCTTTGCTTCTTATGGTTGAAATGAGAACACATAGTTCTTGTCCTTTGGTTTATCGGGCAGTGAAGCTAGCTTTGGTTTTACCGGTTGCAACCGCAACCGTTGAAAGATGTTTTTCAAAATTGAAGATTATCAAGACGGATTTAAGCAATCGAATGGGCCTGGAATTTTTGAACTATACCATGTTTATGCGGTCGAAAATGATTTTTTTCATAAAGTAAAAGACGATGATGTGATGGAACGATTTCAAGCTATGAAAAAAGAGGCCAAATCTAATAGGTATATGTTTACTTTATTTATTTATTGTCTTCTTTTTAATATTGTATGATTGCACGGTAAATTTTTTTTTTGATACCCCTGATTTAATGGGCTACTTACGCCACTGTATGTATGTATCTCTTGGTATTACAGAAAGTGGTACCAATATTCATTTATATATATACAGAGAGAGAGAGAGAGAAAGTGTAAAATGTATCTCTTGGTATTATAGAAAGTGGTACCAATATTCATTTATATATATACAGAGAGAGAGAAAGTGTAAAGTACAATATTCCTTAACGTGCGACCGGTACGTAGGGCTGGCAATTGGGTACCTGTTAAGACACGATTAGACCTGTTTGACTGAAAAATACACCCTTTGACTTTTTTAATTTTTAAAATAATTAAAATTACATTGTTAGGATCTATCATTTATTCATCTTTGTACATAAAACATAAAACTGTTTTATAAACATGAGTTAGAAAGTAGTTAAACGAGTCGTAATCATGTTTGAAACGTATGTTGTGCGCGCCGTCAGAAACCTGTTAAACCTATTAAGACACGATTTGCCAGCCTTACCGGTACGCGACAAATAGATAACATGCGTAATTATTTGATACAACATGTGTGATTAGTGTTCGTTTCAATTAGCCTGGGATTGATCAATTTCGTCCAATTCGTTTCAATTTCTTTTCTTTTCAGTTCAAAATGGCCATTGTTCGGTCAATTTCATCGAATTGTGTACAAATTCATCTTTGATTTTGAAAATTTTCATCAAAATGATGACTCAAAATCAAACCGAAGAATAGAGGATGCAGGAACATGACGAAGCTTTGATTCGAACCGCAGAACAGAGGATGCAGGAACAAGACCAAGCTTTGATTCGATTGGAGTCAGCGGTCAATAACAATGGTATCAGACCGTAGAACAGAGGATGCGATTTTGAACTGGGAGTTAGGGCATGCGTGCTTATAGGTTTCTACATGCATGATTAGGGTTTTTGAGTTTTATAACGTGCATAATTATAGGTCGTACAGGTCGCATATTACGTTAACCTTCCTATATATATATATATATATATATATATATATATATATAGGTTTATTCTTGAATACTAAAAAACTGGGGAATCGGGAAACACTGTTAAAAATTTATCTAAAACTTGTTAAAAATCAATTTTTTTTGGCGTTTTCCTTATAAATACATGTATAAGCAAAATAAAAAAACAAGAAATATAATAAAAGTTTAAAAACAGTTAAAATAAAAATACCTTATAAAATTAACTTAACATGTTAAAAATCAATTTTTAAATTTTTTAGCGCTTTTCCTTATAAAATGGGTAGAAACTATTCCAATAAAAAAATCATTTTTGTAAAAAAAATATTTTAGCCATTTTTAACTGTTTTTTAAACAAATTTTTTTATATTTTTAGTTTTTGATTTTTTATTAAAAATGCTTCTACATGTATTTATTAGGAAAAACGCCGTAAAAATTAAAAACAAATTGATTTTTAACATGTTAAATTGAATTTTTATGAGTATTTCTCCATTCCTCACTTTTTTAGTATTCCCCAATGAACCCTCCCTATATATATATTAATTGATCTATTATTTTCTTTTCATTTTTTTAATTTACATTCTTAAAACCCTAATCTTTAAGAAAGTTACCAAACTGCCCTAAACTTTAATAAAGTTTTCTTCTCAACTTTCTTTTTGTTTTCTCTTTCAGTTTTATATCGAGTGCCGGTATTGTATCGATACCGTAATGAACCAAGCCGAAGCGTCTCCCATGCAAAATTGAGTGACAATAACTTATTTTTACAATTAAGTAATATTTTTTTTTTAAAAAGTCCAGGTTAAACAAGTAGGTCGGAGTCTGATGAAAGAATTTTGGGTGGCGGAGTTAAAAATTTTTGGACTGTAAGATTTGTACCCATGAGCAGTGGAAAAATTTGAGATTTCCGACCGGGGAGCGGAATTCACCAGACCTAAAAATTTCTTTAAAACCGTGGATCGAAAATGTATATACCAAAAAATTTCTAAAAGAAAATTACATAGTTTCCAATAGTGAGCGAAAAGTTCGTATGGTCGGCCCCATGCCCTTGAGTCCTTGACTACTTGGTTATAGGTTCAAAGCTATAACCAGTTAACTTGATAATGCTAAATAGCTAAAATATATGAATACATTATTATACCATCTATCATGTTTTATTATATATACTTATAAAAAAACTTAAGTTTTAATATCTTTTATATTTTCCATATGAATTAAATTGTAAAGTTAATTATCACCCAAGGGTTCCTAAATCCCGACCGACTAGTGGACAGTGTTCAGTTGGATGTTAAGTTGGGTTATAAAAACATTGTGTATGAGTGTTTCTTCTTAGCCTCTAAGGATGTAAAGTAGTAACGCCAACGTACATGAAATACCTGAAGGAAACTATGAGGACAGTGGAGCAGGAGCTGGGGCAACAGGAGCATCCGGAGGAAATTCCAAGTTAGGATTATTGGCAAAACTGAAACAATACAAGATTTTGCAGTCAATAGCAGAAAAGTGATTAAATAAATCAATAAACGCTTCATTTACTTAAGAATGAATGAGTTTGTTTGTTTGAGCTATGTTAACGGTTCAACGGGTGAGAAAGTTTCCAAACTTTGCATTTAATGAGTAAAACATGTTAAGTTATTCAAAGAAGGATGTTATTGAAGAGATAAAATAAAAATATAAGAGAAAAAATGTTTTGGATTAACCCGACCCGAGTTTGTAAAAGTAAACATTTGCCATGTATGCATTTTCAACTATTACCCAAACCGCTTATTTCTACATATTTCCACCTCTATAATTTCACAAATCATGTAGCTAACAGCAGACCTCCTAGGCGTGAAAAGTGCAAATGATCCATTGCGAGGAACATATCCTCTCAAACGGTTGCTTGATAGATCACTGCAATAAAAAAACAAGCCATATATAAAATAAAATCAGATACATGAAACAGTTAAAAGCAGACCAGCCAACTTACAGAACTTGTAGTGTAGTTATGGTCGTTAGCGAAAATGGAATTGTTCCGGTCAAAATGTTGTTGTTGAGACGACTATTCTTGCACACAAAGCAGCAAAAACAGTAACGTTACTAATAATCTAAAACTGCCAAAGTGAAGGATAATCAAGAAAAAGTATGAATGATGTGAGATCGATCATACAGGTAGCGAAGTTTTTGAAGGTTGCCCAATGCAGTTGGAATGCGGCCGTGTAGCCGATTCAAGAAAAGATCCAAGCTCACCAAGTTGGTTAGGTTCCCAATCGCGTTAGGAATTATTCCAGTGATGTTATTACCATACATCTCCCTGACACACATAAAAATCGACTTTGAAAGATCTTCATGAACTCAAATCAACAACTCCGTGTAGTCTAACGTATGTGGGCCATCTTGGTGATTTTAATGTCGTCATGATCATTTCTGTGTAGTTGATCTACTTAAGGCCAAGGGAAATAAGGTCTTTCATGACTGTTCTTATTTCATGCACCAATGAACCCGAAGTGTCAAATCAAATGGATGGAAGCCCAAAGTGTTAATATGTTTATTAAATATATTAGATTATTACTGAAATAATTTGTTTATTTTTTAATCATATTTGACACACTACTAATTATGTGTCACCGTGTGTTTAGGGTGATTCCAAACTTGTTTCTACATGTACCAAAAGTATAACTTACAAGTATTGTAGATTAGAAAGTTGACCAAGCTGCGAAATCAGTTGACCGCTCAAGCCTGCGTTTCCAAGTTCACTGCATTCAATAAATCCTATGGCGTGTAAGACTAATTAGTAACGGCCGGAGAAAGTAGTATTATTTTAAGTTATCTCAAACCGTGAAGAAGCTTACACTCTAGTAACACTGTTGTAATTGTTGCAGGTAACATGATACCAAGTGCATGGATTGACTAGAGTTGGATCCCAACTTTGCAGAACATTGTTAGGATCCTTTAATTGTTTCTTTAAGGCATACAATGCATCACCTGTCTTACACATCAAGAACTAGGTTACCAGCTTATCTTAAGTTTTATTACAGAAGTGTTACGAAGGCCCAGTCCATCGGATATCTGTCGGTAAAGGCATCTACCGACAGAAATCCCCAGTGACACTCCTTCGGAAATATGGCCATGTGTAATATGATTTCCTACTAATTTCTGATGGCCATTTAGCAACGTGACTACTTTAAAAGAATTAAAAAATCCTTTTCCTAGATTTTTCTGTCACAAAACCGGTTAAAAACAAGTAATTTTATTATAAAATTTTTATATTTTGTGGGTTCCGTCAGTAATTCGTCGCTAATTATGCAACCACGATTAACTAATTTTCTTTTCTTGCGGATTTTGGGGGATATGTAATGTAGGTACTCAGTTTTCTACTAGTGTAGCTAGACAAGGTTCATTAAGGTAAAGTGAATCAATAAAAAACTGGCTCGTACCTTCAGCATTCCCATAAACACTGGACGTATTTTGTACTACGAAAATAAACAATAGGAGAGCAGAAGATGAAAACAAAGAGATTATCCGATCCATTTCCAACAAATGGGTCTTGTTTGGGTCGAGCTAATAATTACTCAACCAGATAAAAAGGATACAAATGACCAGAACTCGAAACACCAACTTGTAACTTAAAAACAGCTCAAACCGAAGACCTATTTATAGCATCATTTACAAATAACGTTCATATAACTAGTATAAGCAAGTCAACAAGTAGGAAACTTCCTAGTAATTGTTGTGGGGACTTGCTCTAATCAAAGACAAAATAAAAGAGTAGAATGGTCTCTTGGGTTTGGCCGAGTCATTGGTTTGGTATTCAAAGCTTCTAGTATTTATAATTTATTTTTAAGTAAAATGGTTTTGGCCGAGTCATTGGTTTGGTATTCAAATGGTTTTGTATTCAAAGCTTCTAGTATTCTATAATTTATTTTTAAGTCAAATGTGATTTTGGTTTCTAGGTTTAAGTCATTGTCACTTTAGTCCAATGTTTCATTTATCACTCATGTGTCCCTCATATTTTCATCTTTTTACCTAATTGTTTGTTTATGTATTTTTTATATTTATATACATATATTATTTATTTATTTGTTAATATTTTTTATCAACTTTTCAACCCTATTAACCCTACCCCATTCCACACCTCTCTCTCTCTCTCTACATACCACTACCACATATGTCCGACGACCACCATTACCATCTATTTCTGGCCAACGTCACGTGCCACACAAATGTTTGCAAAAAAAAAAAAAAAAAAATTGTTTCTCTACAGCTTTATCGATAAACATAACATCGTTAATTATAAGCCGCATAAAAAATCAATTCTTTATAGAACCCTAACCGGAAATATGAGGAGTCGCACCAGATCTCAATTGTCTTGTTCGAGGAGCCGGTGACTGGAACGTTATTACGGTTAAGGATCATAGCTGCACTAGCACCACTATTTAGGTCAAATTTGAACGATTTTGTGAGGAGACAAGGGTTGTGAGGGGTGACTACGGGCGGTGGTGGTTAGAGGTTGTGGCTATGGGCAATGGTGGTTAGAAGTTATGACTACTGGCAGTGGTGGTTAGAGGTCATGGCCGACAATGGTAGTTAAGGGTTGTGGCAGACGTGTGGTGGTGGTGTTTGCCATTTTGGGTTTTCAAAAACCATGAGAAAGTAAAGAGTGTAGATGATTATGATGTTTAGGATTTGTTTTAAAGCTTTAATTAAAATAATAGGTGAAATGACAAAATTATCCTTGACTAAAAGAGGTCATTGGATGGGGTTAAATCAGTTGAACTAAAATGGCAATGTTAAAAATTTTGGACCTACAGCTGACAAATAAAACCTTTGGACTAAAATGGCAAGATGACTTCAGGGACTAAAATAACATTTTACTCTTTATTTTTTTCTTAAAGTTGTTTTTAAAAGACAAGTGGTGGTAGAAAATTTAAGAGTGAGACCGGAGTAGGAACTAGCTAGTGAGGTGATTTTTAAGAGACTCACATCAATTAAGAGATATAGGTCTTTTTCACATATCCTGGCGACATGTCATCGTTATAAGGTTTGTGGCCATAGGTTCCTTGGTAGGTGTGTTCAGAAAAAACCCAAACCAAATAAAAAATGCAAACCGAACCGTAACTGTAACCGAAAAACTGATCCGAATAACGAATTCGGTGTTTGGTTTGGTTTTTAACCGAAAAGGAATTGTGAATTTGGTTTTTGGTTTGGTTTTGGTTCTACCATCTTTTATTTGCTTTATTCAGTTTATTTGGATAACTTTCTTTTTTGAACGGCAAATTTGGATCACTGACGGACCACTAGAGTATCATCATGCCACCAGCGGAACCACGCAATCATATCCATCTCCACTAGGCATAATGCCTATACACCAATTCAGGAGGAAACCCAATAAATATGGGAAAAAACCCCCTTGTGGGAATTGAACCCAGGACCTATTGGTCCTAAAGCCTTATCTCACCCCTAAGATGTCACCAGGCTATAATGAACTGATGTGGTGTGAATTAGGTGTATTAGTCTAGTTATTTTAATAACTCTTAGCACGGATTAGATGAGTTAACTTGATAACTTTTAAACACGATTATCTAGTTTTAAATTTATAAAAATGATTTTTATTTAAACTAAATACACATAACGGGTAGAGAACCCATCAGGTATAGTAAAACTTTAGATAAGAACCAAGTATCATCCAAGGATACACTTCCCTTTCTCAACCGTTTATTATTATCATGAGCATTCTTATTTGTAGTTAGTTTTGTAGACTAAAATAGTAATATAGGACTCTTTGATAAGTCTTTCTTAATTAATATAGTTTATTTTATAAAATGACGAGAATGTTTAAGTAACCGGTTTTATCTTTTATATAATTTAGAAGCGGATTCCTTGGTCCGGCCTCCAATGTCCCTCAATCTTGCCATAACATATCGATAGACCGGTATGGAAATATGCCCATAATGAACCTTCCCTAGCCTTTCGACTAGTAAACGATATGCTACAACAAGATTGGTTAAAAGTTATCTTGGTTGTATTGTGTTTTTAACTTAATTCATTAGTGCTTTATTTCAAGCTTAACAAATGGGTTCACATTTAGGGATCATTTAAATTACCAAAGTGATTTAGACATCAAATTAATTAAGTTACCGAATATTCCACCAGATTGCCTTATTCCCCCATTAATTTATTATCTTAACTTTTACCCCCCCCCCCCCACTCCCAATAGGATCTTGGTGCATTACCATAAGCCTTCCTAAAGGATCTCGACTTAATATTAGAAACATTTTATTACCAGAAGCTTGTCACATAAATCTGGTTCAATACCAGAAGTCTACAAAATAGCAAACTTGATAGCCCAAGTTCGGATTTCCCTTATTAGTATATAGGTTGTTACACACTGTTAAAACAACAAGAGTATTACAGGGGGAAGGTCAAGGGTCCACTCTAACTGATAGCTTCCTCTTCGGAATTTGCAATCAAAGTACACCGTCAGCCTTAACGCGAGAGGTGGTCTCCCGCGTTTGGACTCCAACATGAGAATCAGTTGTTTGATCTCTAAGAGTTAAGCGTAAATGATAGAGGATAGCTCGAGAGAGAGAGAGATAGAGAGAGAGAGAGAGAGAGAGAGAGAGAGAGGGAGAAGTGAGAACATACCGTTGAAGGTGAGAGAAGACTCTTTTTTATAGGCAGAATGGTCTACCTTGGGAAGCCCTCGCCAGCTCATACCTTCTAAACGTGGTAAAGCTTATCCCCTGGTGATGTTGCTTGCATGGATGACCTTACCTCTTTTGGAAATGTCAGATTGTGTGCCTCAATACTTACTTTATGTAATTTTGGGCAAAGCCACATCACTTTGACCTTGCAGGTTCAAGACCCGATGTATGTACAATAACATGAGCATCCAACTTCTAGTCATTCGTGTAACTTTGTTTAACTTATTATTTCAGCTTTGATGAGTGGGAGCTTCGGGGCACCTACGCCATGAGCCCCTTAGTCATAAGTGTCTAGGTTGCAAATGTAGGTAGTTATGACTCGAATGCGTCGTTGTTGTTTTTAGGGATTTAGCTATATTTGAGTATGTACCTTAGCTATATGTGTGTTTTTACATAGCGTGTAGTTTACTTCGCATAGGATACAGACTTTTGCTTTAGTTTGCACTAAAAAAATAATAAAATAAATAATGACTATGTTTGAAATAAAGTTGTTTCCTTTTTGGTTTGTTTTTGATGAATAATGTAAATTTGGTTAAACAATAATATATCATAACTTAAAATTAGTGCCATGTGTTTGGGATAATCTATTTATATAACGCCCCGACTTTTCGCCGTCGGTTGGGGTGTTACAAAACTAGTTCACAAATTCTCGACCATTGTCTGAGCGAAGAATCTGTATTCTTTTATGGAACTGGGTTTGAACCATTTCATAAAATATAAGGAATTATTCAGGAACTTCTGATTTATGCCTCATAAAATAGATCCAAGTCATTCGTGAGAAATCATTAACAAACAACAAGAAACATCTAAAACGACTTCTTTAGAATTTGGAGTCGGACCCCAAATATCAAAATGAATTCACGAAAAAACAGAATTAACCCTCGTATTACTCGAGTCAAAGGACACTCTATGGTTTTTTGCAAGAACACGTGTTTCACACTTCATACAAGTGGATTGATTTTAGGTCCAATTTTCTCAAGGGTTTGTTGGAAACGTATTTTAAGTATTCCTTGAAAAATTCAGTCCATTTCAACGGTTAATTTTGTGAAAAATGATAAAAATGAGAAGAAATGAGTAGAACAGAAGTGTGAGATTGTTGAATCTTGTTGTTTGTCTTCAGATTAGGCCCCCAGGCTCCGATACGACTTGAGAGGATCTGTTATCCAACGATAAGCACAGGTCTAATCTGTGTAACCTAGTTCATAAAGTGCAGAATCCGTTTCAGTTTAGGTGACAAATATAACAAGATTACTTTTAAATCACCGTTTCATTGATATCGTAAACGTTTACAATCTGGAAACAATTGGACAGAGCTTCGCCTTCTTGTCCGCAAAACAATACTACAGACTCAATGACCACACACCTATTTATAGTATGTCTATTTCCGCGCGAACTAGAGTCTATCACCTTCGTATGAACTAACCTTTCTTACCTTCGTACGAAGTAACCTTGAAATACCTTCGTACAAAGTAACTCCTTCGTACGAAGTAACATACATACACACACAAGAAATCTAACAGTTTTGACCTATTACAGACTCGGACATGACTCGAAGACATAGGCAGCAGACATATGTATCAACACTTTGTTCCTGAATTTTACTATTGTAGATCGGTATGTCTTCAAGGCTCTTCATTGGGTTTGGTTCTTTTCTATTAATTGCCATCCATATGTTCTGTAACTTATTCCAGCATTCTTCTAATGTATCTTTCCCTTGTCTTAACGAATTGGCCTTTTTATGAAGGTCAAAAACATGCAAATAATCAGTTCTAGATCTATATGTGACTACTAGTCCATCCCAAAGAGCATTAGCAGCCGAATATTGTGAATATTATTCACCAGACTTAATTCTATATTTTGAATCAACCATGTGAACACACGTTTGTCGTCTTGCTCCCATCATGCATAGGCTTGATCTATTTTTGACAAAGGTCTTGAGTCTCCTGTAAGGTGAGAACTTTTCCCTTTTCCAACGATAGCTTTCTTCATAAGAGTAGCCCACAAAGAATAGTTGTCTCCACTTAGCTTGATTCCAAGAGATAAATTCTCAGAATGTACTGTTGTAGGCTATGTTCCAAGGTCGTTTCTCAGCAACAAAGCAATTTTCAGGATTAAATCATCAGGTATAACCATACTCTAATTGTTATCGTCCCCGACCATTGTCTTTTATTGTGAGTTGGATTTTTTTTTGGGTTTTGATTAAAGAAAAGAATTTGGAATTAGGATGAACATGGATTGATATCTCAGAATCATGAACCATGCTCTAATACCATGTTTCTATGATAAGAGATGTGATAAAATAAATCACTTATTCATATATGAACTGAATATAGGAACATATAAATGACTCAAAAACATAAATCAGGAAAAAAAATCACCCATGATAACTCTTCTAATAAAAACATACGAATCTCGGAAGTGATTGAGATATTTTTAGACTCGATTAATTTAAATAATTCTAACATCATAAACATTTGGTAATGTGTTCGATTATGTTTGATGGTTCATTAGGGTTCTTAAATTTTATTTTTGATTTAAGTACTTCCAAATTCCTAATAATAGATTACTTAATATTAGTATGTTACATATTATTATTATTAGTTCACTTATTATGATTAACTATTATCATGGGTGGTATAAATTAAGACTTCGAGTTTATTTTAGGTGGATTAAAGGAGGACTTCAAGTTTAATATAATAATTTTTTTTTTGGGACATTATTTTATGGTGATTATATGATCAAGCTTAGGCCGAGTATGTTTGGATAATTGGGTTAGTATATTTTGGGTGGATCCATGTAATATTTGTGATGAAAGATGTCGATTTTATTCAAAATTTATATATATATATATATATATATATATATATATAGGATAAGGATCATGTGAGAAGTAGTAGGCTAAATGAGAAACTTGAGAAGCATTCTGGACCACACATTTTCCCTAAGCAAAAAAATGCAAAAAAAAGGTGAAAAAATGCAAAATTTTTTTTTTTTTTTTTTTTTTTTTGAAAAATCGCTGCTTTTTCTTTAAGAATTTAAAAAAAAATTTAAAAAAATTTATTTTTTTTTTTGGATTTATACACATGTGTATATTGTTAATCTTTTAACTATACATATATGTATATTGTCAATTATACATATATGTATATACATGTTTAAAATTGAAAAATAAGTGTTATTTAGGGTTTAGCATTAGTATTTAGGGTTTAACATTAGGGTTTAGGGTTTAGCTTTATGGTTTAGGGTTTAGCTTTAGGGTTTAACATTAGGGTTTAGTATTAGGGTTTAGCAATAGTATTTAGGGTTTAGCATTAGGGTTTAGCTTTTGGGTTTAGCATTAGGGTTTAGCTTTTGGGTTTAGCTTTAACTTTTGGGTTTAGCTTTATCTTTAGGGTTTGTATTAGGGTTTAGCATTAAGGGTTTAGCTTTAGTGTTTAGTTTTAGCTTTTGGGTTTAGCATTAGGGTTTAGCTTTAGGGTTTAGAATTAGGGTTTAGCTTTAGGGTTTAGCATTAGGGTTTAGCTTTAGGGTTTAGCTTTAGGGTTTAGAGTTTAGGGTTTAGCTTTAGGGTTTAGCTTTAGTGTTTATGGTTTAAGATTAACAATATACACATTTGTTGAACGGATTTTGAGCTCCACTTGCTTCGCGATTCATGCACTCTCTCTTGAAGTGTCCTTTTTCCCTGCAACGAAAACATGTAACTTTAGATTTATCAAATCCTAAAGTAGAAACATTTGCATCATGGAAATCATCTCTTCCCGTAATTTGTTTAAACTTTTCAGCTCTTCTCAAAACACTCGTCAAACACCACTTTATATCCATCAATTCCATCTCCTCAGCATCAATCTGATCGTAATCCTCTTTGGTCAACATTGGATTCCCAATTTTTCCTGTTACTAGACTTCCATATGATTCCAGCACAGTTCCCAACAAAGACATGTGACTTTTTGCAATCTCTTCCGAAAAATTTTGATCATTTTCAAGATTTAACACAATGTTGCATTGAAGCTTCTTTCCATTCTTGGTTGTTGAAAAATTTGGATCATATGATGGATATGAAGAAAATTCAGCTTTGCTGTTTGATCCTTTAGATGACCCTCCTGATGAACTTTTAACATTGAATGCAGTTTCAACCTTTGGTGACATGTTGGTTTTATCACTGATACTTCCTTTGTAATACAGCCCAATATCTTGTTCACCATCAAAATCTTTCATTCTTGATATCTTCCTTTGTTCCATCTCTTGAGCTTCAAGCATTTCAATGAACTTGTTCAGTGTCAAATTCCCAAAATCTTTCTTATTTCTCAACATCATCAAATACGTGCCCCAAGTTTCATGTGACAACGCATCAGCTAACTTCTCTATCAACTCTTCATTATCTTTATTGATGCTCACTCTCTTCATTTGAACTAACAGATTGCAATATCTTTCAATAATCTGCTTGGTGCTCTCAGTTCTCAAACCACGAAATAGATCAAATTCTTTCTTCAAAAGTGATTTCTTGTTCTTGATCATTTCCTTACTTCCAACAAACTTTGATTTTAAAGCTCTCCAAATTGAATATGCACTTCCAGTGTGTTGCAGTAAAACCAGGATATCTTCTTTAACTGCTTGATGCAATAGACTAATCATCATCTTTACATTTTTGTATTTCTTTCTATCATCAACACTTAGATATTTAATAGCAATCTCCTCTTCCTCATCATTCAAAGGTCTAACATATTTTGTTTCCACACATTCCCAAGCATCCAAATAATTTGCTTGAACCCAATTCTCAAATCGTTCTTCCCATCCTTTGTATTCTTCGATATTCATAAGCTTAGGTGGTTTTTGCATAGTGCCCGTTTCATTTTCCATGGTCAAGTTATGAGTAACACTAGCTGGAGTAGTCGGGGTAGTAGCAAATGTGTTATAAAATTCCTCTTCCATGTTTCGGTTTTTCAAAAAATCACAATCACTGTTTTCAAACGGAATAACCTTTGGGGCGAGATAACCCTTTCAAACGAAATCAACAACTTCTAAATGAAATAACCCTTTGAAGCGAAATACCCTTTCAAATGGAATACCTTTTCAAACGAAATATCTAATTCTGTGTGAACTAACACTCTTTCAAACGGAATCACTAATTTCGTGTGAAATGTTCAAACGGAATCACAGTTTGGAGCGGAATAGCTGATTTCAAACGGAATCACTCAAGCGAAATACCAGTTTCAAGCGAAATTAAGGTCTAATTCCGTGTGAAATGCTGCTGACATCATCATCTCGAGCTGTTTTTCAAGCGAAATTATCTATTTTACCAATTTTAGATCGAATTTAAGTCCACTTTTCTCAAGGATTTGTTAAAACACTATTGCGCGTGTAATGTGGAAAAATTATCCGATTTTAACCGTGAAAAGTTGTAAATTTTGAAAAAGAAGGTGTAAAAATCAGAATTTGCAGCTGAATTGGTAAGAACTCTTCCTCCTGAGCTCTGATACCACTTGTAGGATCGTTTTGTGACCCAAACGAGTCGATCAGAAGAGTTTTTCTCAATACGAAAGGCGGAAACAGACGTATCGAGGTCAATTCAGTTAGAAATATACTTTAAACTGTATTTTGATTGATTTGACAAAGAATTACAGTGAGTAGACACTTCGGCAGCACTTCGGCTCTCTAACCGGAATCTCAGAACTATTTCAAACGAAATCAGCAGACACATATATATAGGCAAGCTAATTCCGCTTGAACATGCTCAAACGAAATCACATTTCAAGCGGAATTAGTAATTTCGTTTGAAACGGTCTTGCTTATTTGGTGCGGAATTACAAATGTTAATTCCGTGCGAAATTACCTCTTAACCTAATTTTGACATTTTTCTCGTACACCGTGCCCTGATCTATCTATTACAATACAAGACTCGATACAAGACGAAGTCGACAGACGGATGCACCAACATTTTGTAAAAACTTGTAGTAACTTACCATGTTATTTAGTAGGTTTAGTTATCCTTAAAAACATATTTATTTGTTTCTAAATCACATTCTTGTAAGATTTAGTTATTTACAACTTGTAAGGTGATTTTTCTAAAAATATTTCTTTTGTATTTTTCTTGTTGCAAACATGTTTCTAGACTTGTTTAAATACTGAAAATATGATTAGTTTACTTAGAAACCATGACTTTGTAAATCTTGAAAATAAACTTGGTTTCTTGAGAAAAATATTTTGTAATCATCTATTTACAAGACTTTTGACATGTATCAACCATCATCATACTCTAAATCATTTTTATCTTCAAGTTCATGCAAAACATAAAGTATGATGATCTTGGTCTTTCTCAAGATCATCACCTTAACTTACTAGATCATGAGTTTAATCACAATCTAGTAGGTTTCATATGATGTCTAACATCACTAACACAAATCATCAATCATCAAGAAGCAAATCAACACAATCAATATGTATTCTTATATTATTAAGCTTATGTTAAAGTATCATGATCATGTTCTTTAGTGTTCATCAAGATTAACAATGTTCATCATCTTTTAACCAACTAAATATGAAGTAACAAGGGATCATAAGGGCCTTACTACTAGCTCTATGGCTAGGGATGAACACAAGAGGTTGAAGATGACAAATGTGTTGGATAAAAGCAAATGGGAGAGGTCTTTCAATCTCCAAGACCACCAAGCTCCATAACCTTGCTTCTTACACCTTGAAATGAACTAGGAATGGATGAACAATGGATGAAGGTGGTGGTGGTGTGGTGGGTAGGATCGGCTGAGAATGGGGGAGAGGAGGGAGGAAGATGGTGGGTGAAGTGAGTATGAGATAATGTGAGCATTGGTATTCTTATAACATGTTAATCCTTTATCCAAAGGATCATGTGTTCCATAAGTACATGGAATATCTCTAAACACAATCTTAGGGGATCTTAGGAGATCATGGAAGATCAAGAGAGATCTTGGTGGTGGGGTCATGTCACACCCCCAAAATTCACCCGCGGAGTACTACCGCTTGGAGGCGTGACTGACCAGGATCCAGCCACCAATCATATTGAACAAGCATATAAGTAGTTATAAGAATCCAACCAATACAATTGGTGTTCACACAAAACATAGTTAAGTTGCAAGCGGAAGCATAAGTCTTAAATCAAAACATAAGTTTAATTGTTTCATGGTTTAACATGGCACACAGTCGTCCATGTCCCACAACGATCCTCCTCCATGCAAGCCCCAGCTTAAGAACCTAAGGACCTGCAAAGCATGTAGTAACGAGTCAACAACTAGTTGAGTGAGTTCACGGTTGGGTGTTCGTTTTAAGTTGTTTCGAAAACAGTTTCCTTTATCTGGCATCCTGCCGTGGGGGTTACCCCATAGTTAAAAACGTGACTTGTTCATTCCCGGTTACTCTGGCTATCCAGCCGTGGGGGCTACCCCATGTATACACTAGACTCGTTACCATATCGACTGCTGACTGTAGTCATGTTTAAGTGCCCTGAAACTGTCAATGTCTATCATCATTGACGTGCCCCAGATCCATTAGTTCACGCCCGTCCTCTGCGGCACGGTGTGAGGTTTGTCAGACCTAAATAGCGCTATCTAACTAATGACCCGCTCGCCATTGGCCCGGGGATTAAGTCGATATAAAAATGAGGGACTTCGTGATAGAGTTTTGGTCTAGTACGAGTTATCTGTCCGTGAGGACGAGGAATTTCATTCCTGAACCTTTGCTGTCCTACCCAAGGAGGACGAGGAACCCAGTTCCTTAACCCCAATTCCCGACCCCTGGGAATCCCATGCTTTGTAGAGGGTGTGAACTCACCTTGGTTTGCTCGGTAGAAACACAGAAAAGTCAAACAAGCAACGTTGAGGCTACTCACGTCCTATCATAGTTGTATCATACAATCAGGTTCGTATTCAAGTAGTGCACGTATGGGTTACACGTTTAATCACAGCAGTTCATCAACATTCACATTCAACAGTAATATATATATAAGGCCTGTACACTAGGCCCAAGAGTCCGGCCCAATCAAATAAGCCCATAATTAAACAAGTCCAACAGTGTGTATCCGCGTATTGTCTCGAGTCGCAACTAGGCGTTTGCGACTCGCAACCGGAGTCGCAACCATGGTTTCGGTCCATGCTGTTTTGGTTACGAGTCGCAACTGGACTCGCAACGGTGGTTTCGAGTCACAAGGTCTGTGCTTGATCAAGTGTGGTTTCGAGTCGCAACCGGGTGTTTGCGACTCGCAATCTGTGTCGCAACCGGGAGGTTTCGACTCGTTGTGCTTGGTTTCGAGTCGCAACTGGCGGTTTCGAGTGGACAGGAGCTGATTCGGAACAGTGTACTATCCACTAACATTCTGATTTCATGCAGTTTGTACTATCCAACCAAAACCCTTAAACATGTTTCTTGTCTAGCAATTTTACTAAAAATGGATCAAACACATCAGATTTCAAATATTCAACATGTTCATATGATATTCAAGTTGTTCTTCACACATTCATCATGTTCATCATCATTCATATGAACCTAAGTCTAACCAAAGTCATGAACAGCAATCAAACTCCTGGACATATACATCTAACCCACATATATTCATCCGATTTCATGAGTAATAAACCTTCTAACATAATCAAGCCACTCGGATTTGAGCCTATATGGAACCGATAACATTTACTCATATTCAAGCATACATTATTCATCCAACATAACCAATAAGTCATCATCAACCGAATATAAACACATAATATAGAACATTTATGCATCGATTTCTTGAATACTAACTTAACATCAATGTGTACTATCAAACATGCTCAACCGATTATCATACATCATTATCAACTCAAAACACAATACACATCCGGTTCACAAACATCATCAAGCATACACTACACTAGTTAAGTTCTATCATTCATACCATTATTAAACAACAACAAACATCATACATTCACTAACAACATCATAAACACTAACCGGTTGTGAGGTGGTGAAAGATGAAGCTTCGTTTGGTGTGAACAAGCAAATCCGAGAGGCCCTTTTTGTGGTCGGTTGGTTGGATCCGAGAAGAAGGAGAGACAATGTTGTGACTTAGGGTTTTAGTGAGAGGATGAGGAGTGTGTGTGTGTAGAGGAGAGTATGAGTGTTGTCCAAAATGACAAGTGTGGGTCATGAGGATTATACTTGTTTCACTTGTGCACCCTAATGGGCTTCGAAATAGACTAAGGGGTGTGTGTGGCCCAACCGGCCCATGAGTGGTGTGATGTTTACTCGAGACCACATGGTCTCGAGTCGGGTCCTAGTTGTTTCGGTTCCTAGACATACTCGCATACATACGATCACAACATACACATAACATGACACATGATCATATAAGTTCATATAAATCATTCATTAATTCATCAAATCAGTTAGTCACTAATCGTTCAAGCATACAACGAAAGGTTCTAAATTTCGAGTTGTCACAGGTCACCCTTATGACCGTCCACTTACTTGGGGGGGGGGGGGGGTAAAGTGTAAGTTTCAATCACTAATTACATAAACAAGTTAGTTTTCATGTATCTTGATTAGGGATTTAATGTGTTAATAAGTTATAAGAGGTGTTATGGTGTTCGGGGGTCATAACTAGCTCAGAAACATTAAAACAATGCTTCTAGCATAATTTTGGTGTTTCGGGTAATCTCCGGTTGTTCGGTTAGATACCGGTTCGTTAAAGTGCTAAATTGCGTCGTTTAGTGTCCTTTAGGTACCCTTTTGTGACACTTTTAATTCCTGACACTTAGGAAAGCATTCAGGACCACTTAGTTATATTTTTACATGTTACAAACTTGTTACAATGCTGAATTTTGCTGAAATATGTAAAATTCAGTATTTAAAGTGTGTTTCGGGTGCCTTTTAGTGCATAATTTAGCTTCCGGAAAGTCTATATGTTAACCCTTGTATCCATACTTGGGTTTTAATGTATTTTAGACGTTGGACCTTTTCCTAGGCCCCAATTCTACTGTCTGACTGCTTTCTGCAGAATTGCTGACACAATGTGTCTCACCGGTGAGTTTACTAGTCTTTCTGACGCAACACTAACAGTAATGCATAAAGCAATATTTGAAGTATAAAACGTGCATGAATTCACAAGTATAGCATGAAATCAGACAATGTTGACATTTAAGCACATAACTGCAGATATTAAATAATAATTAATCTGTACGGAAATTACCGGTTTTGTGCCAGTTGTCACAATCTCCCCCCGTTAAAAGAATTTTGTCCCGAAATTCTGGCTGAGTTATCTCCCACAGGAGCTTTCTTGAATAGGTGGGGGTACTTGTCTTTAAACTGGTCTTCACGTTCCCACGTGTACTCGGGTCCGTGCTTAGAGTTCCAACGTACTTTGACAAGTTTGACACTACTCCTCCGGGTCTTGTTGACTTTCCAGTCTGTAACCTCAACGGGTTGTTCTGTAAATCGGAGGGTGTTGTCAATATGCACTTCATCCGCAGGGATGATCACTGTTTCTTGGGTTGGACTCTTCTTGAGGTTGGATACATGAAACGTATCATGTACTCCGTTAAGTTCTTCCGGTAATTCCAACTTGTAACCCACGGTACCAATTCTTTCCAAGATCTTGAATGGTCCGATGTATCGTGGATTCGGCTTTCCACGTTTTCCAAATCTTACTACGCCCTTCCAAGGTGAGACCTTCAACAAAACTTTGTCTCCCACCTCGAATTCTAAGGGTTTTCGTCTCCGATCAGCGTAGCTCTTTTGTCGATCTCGAGCCGCCTTAATGCGCTCTCGGATCTGTATGATTTTGTCGGTTGTCTCTTGAACAAGTTCGGGACCAACCATACGTTTGTCTCCAGCGTCTGCCCAGCATAACAGCGAGCGGCACTTGTGGCCATATAGAGCTTCGAACGGTGCGGCTTTTATTCTCGAATGGTAGCTGTTATTGTAGGAAAACTCGACTACAGGTAGGTGAGTATCCCAGCTACCGCCTAGGTCCATAACACATGCGCGAAGCATATCTTCTAGCGTTTGTATGGTCCGTTCGCTCTGGCCGTCTGTTTGCAGATGGAAGGCCGTGCTTAGATCTAGTTGAGATCCAAAGGCTTCCTGGAAGGATTGCCAGATCCTTGAGACAAAATGTCCATCTCTGTCTGAAATAATTGAGATAGGCACTCCATGACGTGCCACGATTTCTTTCAAGTACAACTCAGCAAGCTTTCCAGTGCTATCCTTCTCTCGAATTGGTAGGAAATGCGCAGACTTTGTTAATCGATCGACTATCACCCATATCATATCGTGCCCCCTAGGGGTCCTGGGTAATTTTGTTATGAAGTCCATTGAGATTTGCTCCCACTTCCACATGGGTATCTCTGGTTGTTGTAGTAGGCCAGACGGTTTCTGATATTCAGCCTTAACCTTAGCACAGGTTAGGCATTTTCTAACATAAACAGCAACGTCACTTTTAAGCCTCGACCACCAATAGTATTCCTTCAAGTCTTGATACATTTTTTCCGATCCTGGATGGATCGAGTATCTCGACTTGTGAGCTTCATTAAGGATGACTTTTCGAATACCGCCATAGAGCGGAACACAAATACGCCCTTTAAAGTATAAGGTTCCCTCTTTGTTTGGCACCAAATTCTTTAGCATACCTCGGAGGTATTCAGCTCTACGATTCTCTCCCTTAAGGGCCTCTTGTTGTGCGTCATGAATGCGTGCAGTGAGGTTCGTCCGAATAGTCATTTCCAACGCTCGAACTCTTAGGGTCTTAACCCTTTCTTTTCGACTTAACGCGTCTGCTACAACGTTTTCCTTTCCAGGATGGTACTTAATCTCACAGTCATAATCGTTCAGCAACTCAACCCATCGTCGCTGACACATGTTTAATTCCTTCTGATCAAATATGTGTTGTAGGCTTTTGTGATCTGTGAAGATTGTACATCGAGTACCATATAAATAGTGTCGCCAGATTTTCAAGGCGAATACCACCAGGCCTAGCTCCAGGTCGTGAGTGGTATAGTTCCTTTCATGCACCTTCAACTGTCTTGAAGCATAAGCGATGAATTTTTGGCGTTGCATGAGTACGCAACCCAACCCTTGACGCGAAGCGTCGCAGTATACCATGAAGTCTTCAGTGCCTTCGGGTAAGGATAGTATCGGTGCATCGCATAACTTATTTTTGAGCAGTTGGAAGGCTTCTTCCTGCTTATTACCCCAGTCGTACTTCTTGTCTTTATGCGTAAGGGTAGTCAGCGGTTGAGCTATCTTGGAGAAATTCTCGATAAATCGTCGGTAATAGCCCGCTAAGCCCAAAAATTATCGAACTTCAGTTGCGGTTTTGGGGGCTTCCCAATTCTTTATTGCTTCTATCTTGGCTGGGTCTACATGAATGCCCTTCTCGTTCACAACGTGACCAAGGAACTGTACTTCGCGAAACCAGAATTCGCACTTTGAGAACTTTGCATAAAGTTTCTCTTTCTTCAGTAGTTCCAAAATGGTTCTGAGGTGTTGCTCGTGCTCTTCTTTCGTTCGCGAATAAATCAGGATATCATCGATAAATACAATCTCGAATTTATCGAGATATGGTTTGCATACGCGGTTCATCAGATCCATAAATACCACTGGCGCGTTCGTCAGTCCGAATGGCATCACAAGGAACTCGTAATGCCCATAACGTATTCTGAATGCAGTCTTTGGTACCCTTTCCTCTTGGATCCTTAACTGATGGTATCCGGATCGAAGGTCGATCTTGGAATAGTAGCTCGATCCTTGCAACTGATCAAATAAGTCATCAATCCTCGGTAATGGGTACCGATTCTTGACAGTGAGCTTGTTCAACTCTCTATATTCGATACACATCGGCAGTGTTCCATCCTTCTTCTTCACGAACAATACTCGAGCTACCCAAGGCGAGAAGCTTGGCCTTATGAATCCTTTATCCAACAACTCCTGAAGTTGTGTAGATAATTCTTGCATCTCGGATGGTGTAAGCCGATAGGGTGCCTTGGCTACAGGAGCGGCTCCTGGAACCAAGTCTATATGGTATTCGACTTGTCGTTGCGGAGGTAGTCCTGGCATATCTTCGGGAAAAACATCAGGGAATTCCTTCACCACAGGAATATCTTCGAGTTTCGGCTCCTCAGCCTTCTTATCTACAACGTGCGCCAGGAATGCAACACATCCTTTCCTTAAGCACTTCTACTCCTTCATGCAACTAATGATTCGCAGAGGCGTGTCTCGTTTTTCTCCATGCACGATGAGAGTTTCATCATTCGCTAGAGGGATGCGAATGATTTTCTCGTGACAAACAACTTCAGCCTTGTTCTTGGACAACCAGTCCATTCCAACCACCACATCGAAGCTACCCAATTGAATAGGTAAGAGGTCGATGCTAAATCTTTGCTCACCAAGTTCTAATGAGCAACCCCTAACAACTTCGCCCGATTCAACAAGTTTACCATTGGCTAGTTCTATGGAATAAGGAATATCTAATCTACTAGATTCTATCCCAAGCATACGTTTTAATTCCATAGACATGAAGCTATAATCGGCACTAGTGTCAAATAGTATGGATGCAAAGTGATTGTTAACGAGAAACATACCGGTGACCACATTAGGGTCCTCGCGTGCGTTCCTTGCTCCAATCACGAATGCTCGATCCTGAGCATTGTTCTCCCTTGGGCAATCTTTCTTGAAATGATCCTTGCTTCCAAAACCAAAACATCCTTGGTTCTGCCCAGCTCCATTGCCATTCCGGTTACCATTGCCATTGCCATTTCCGCCACCGTTTCTATTGCTAGCATCGTTGCGGTTTCCATTCCCGTTTCTATTACCACTTCCATTTCCTTTTCCCCAACAGTTCTCAGTATGGTGACCCCACCTTCCACACTTGTTGCATTTTGGGATGCGACAAGCTCCTTCGTGATGACGCTTGCACTGGTTAAAGAGGGGGAGAGTGCCCTGGCAGGAGCGTCATTCATAGCTGCAAGAGTTTTCGCCTCCTGGGGCGGGTTGGGGTCACGCTTCTTGTTGTTGGAACCCTTGTTGTTGCGTGTCTCTTGATTCAGGTTCGAATGTTTCCTTTTCTTGTCACCAGACGACTCAGCATGCGTCTCGGTCTTTTCAGTTGGATTTAGTGATAACTTCTTCATACGTACTGCATCTTCAGTATGGCTGACAACCAGAGTTACAGCCTGAGTGTCCGTTTCAGGTTTAGCCGAAGTTACCATGCTGCGAAACTCTGGAGCCAATCCCCAGATGTAGTGTGACACCTATGCCTCCACGGCCATCAAACAAATACCAAACCAATGAAATATTGTGTTTCATACTTGGGATTTGAATAAATATCTGTGTCATTTGCACAAATCAATTCTTGTTCGATTTCGAGCTCTAAATCGCTTTCTGGAAAGTTATATGCGCACTGATGCGTAAACGTAATCAGTTTAATGCGAAAAACACTCCGTAAAAGTGAAATAGTCATAACATACCTTAAATAACCTTTACATAACTTAGAAATAAGTTTTGGAAGGTTTGGTGTGTCGAAATCAAGTTAATTCGCTTACAGGGACTAAAATCGACAAACTGCGAAAGTATGCTGATTCGTACTGTAATGAACATTCCGGAACATAACCATAAGTTAAACACACCATAAATATCCTTTACATAGCTTAGAAATAGGCTTTGAGGGGTTTGGTGTGCTAAAATAAACTTTTTGGTCATTCAGGGACTAAAAGCGTCAAAAAGTTCATAAGTTTGCATTTTCGCGCATATCTTACGTTCTGAATACATCCGGACATCCAAAAATTTATGTAATCATTAAAATATTTTATTTTAGTGATTGGCATGATAAAATTCCATTCGTCGCGTAATTTGGATCGTTTTTCGCGTCCATTCGTGTTTCGTCGTAATTAACCGAACAACGCAATCGTACGACCAAACGAACAGACATCCAAGATATTTTTGAGAATTTTTCTTGTTACCTATACTTTAACTTCATTTTAGAGCCTTAAAATGGGATTAACGGGACTTAAACGTGTCAAAAATGCATCAAAAACCATGTTTTGCACATTCAGGGACCAAAATTGACAATCTGCCACAGTTATCTTAGGAAGGGACCAAAGTTGAAAATCTGATTTCCAGCTTGTTGCAGCTGTTCCCCTCATTTTCACATGGTTTTTATGATACTATGGGCCATTTTTGAGGTGCCCATGGTTTTACAAAACCATGGGTGCACATGTACGGATGAGATCGAAGCTCGTTTTACGATGAACGATCTTAACGGTTGTGCAAAAACTATAAATACCCCACCCATTCACTGTTGCAACCCACACTTTTGATTTGATTTGGCTCTCTAAGTTGGAGTATTCACTTCATACCTGAGAGTAATCGGATCAAAACTTCTGTTCTTGGACCCGTTGTAAGTCCTCTTTCGTTCTTTTATGCGTTTTTAGCACGAAAGTCAAACTTTGTTTGACTTTCTGCATTGACCAGTTTATGGTCAACACGAAGTTCATTTGAACTTCACAACATGATCGTAATCACGATGGTTATAGTCCCTAGTGACTATACCTACTGATTACCACGTCGTTTAGGTGTAGTGACGAGTCGTAGTTTCGACCAAAATACGTATTCTTGCGTATTTTGTAACCAAACTACTCTTGGGTATCAAGGCCCTTAGTTTTGATACCAAACCTGTTTTCTAAATTCGTTAAACATGTTTTAACATGTTTAGCTCGTCACTTTAGGTTTAGTGCTTATATAGGGTCGTAAGGTAAGCGGTCTAAACAACCGCTTAGACTTTCGAACCCGACCCGTTTGGTCGATCATTAGGATCCGACCAAACACATTAGGTGACCATAGTTATATAGGGAATAACCTTCCAAGGTTATACCTTATGGTCACGTCGTTTAGTTGGTTATATGATAGGTAGTTTATAATGCTTAGGAAAATTAACAAAATGCCCTTTTTACGCCAAAATTCATTTTAAGCATATGTAACATAATTTTTGACATCTAAACTGATTAGGCAACAATATTAGACATGTTAAGGCATATATTACTTGTCGTAGGACTAGCTAGGCGGTCCAAACGCGTTTTACGCGAACGACGCGTTAAAGTAACATAAGCTACCTAAAAGGGTCGTAATGGGTCATAAGCACTTAGGATAGGTTTCGTTTTAGAATGTGGGCTTTGTTAAACCATATCACATGAGTCCCTACACACATTTGGTTTACGAAACCTCATTTTATCCGATCCTCTGATTTAGGTCCGTTTATTAACATAGTTACCTATATTAGGTGTCGTTTGATTCCGAGATCCCTCTAGCTTTGCTTGGTTGTTGTTCAAGACATCTAAGAACCCTCAAGTGAGTACATAGACCCCTCTTTTACTGTTTTTCAAACATTTTGGGGTGAAACGCATGTGCCTACTTGTTACTTTCGTGCTTTCCATGTTTTCATATCATATACTTGCTATGTTCATTAGTATACTAGTAGTACATGATTTCATTATGTTTTTGCTATGTATGTGTGACAACTCGAACCCTCGATCCTGATCGTCGAGAGACGAGCGTTTTATTAATGCTCGTATTCACTATTATTTATTATTATTATTATTAGTATTATTATCGTCATTATTTTATAAAAGTAATAATAATCCACAACGAAAGTTTCAATTATTTTCCTATGAGTTAAAATAACCGGGCAAATCGGTTTGAGCGAGACGCGTAGTTGTTTAAACAGGTTCGCACTCGGGCTAGGCCCAAGCCCAATCCCTAAACCTAAAACCTTAGCCTATTTAAACACCTTATAAACCCTTACCCCCTTTTATTCAAATTCTCAAAAACCCTAGAACAACAAGTCAGCCGCACAAGTGCTTGATCCCCCTTCTCTCCCTCGTTCAGATTTCCGGTGACCGGAAATCGAATTCCGGCTGGTGCCCTTCCCTTTCCGACGTCACACACACTCAAACGAGCCTAACCCTTTCACCACTCTCGCTCCTCCCTATCGATTGAACCTCGACAGCCAAGAAGGAGCCGGTGCACCCCCCCCCCCTCGTACTCTCATTTCCCTTGCGACGAAGATCAAAAGATTGAAGCAGCGAGTGAGCAGCGGAGAAGGAGACGACGGTGGCAGCACAATCTCAGGCGGCAGCGCCGCCGCACGCGGCGGCGGTGACGCTTCACAGCGACGATGGTGGGGATTCGAGTGGTGGTGTTTTTGGTTCGACAGCTTCTATTGCTGATGGTGTTTGGTCCGGTCAACGAGTCAGCAGGACCGGGCCTCGTTTCAAGCTTCAGGTCTGTTCGGTTCAATGTTAGAGCAGAATTGTTTCGATTCAAGAAGTGAACTCGGTTCAGTTATGGCATGGTTCAGCGGGTTCGAGTCATGGTTCAGCCTCGGGTCAGATTTCAGTTTTGGTTCGGCTCGGGTTGGTTCGGCTCGGGTTCAGCAGCCGTTTAGAGTCCTTAGAACAATGTATGTCCATTTAGTTTTTGCATTCTTGATTGGTTATGTTTGAATTGTGTTATGAATCTTGGCTGTGCATTTGATTGTTTAAGAATATGGAAGATTGTATGATAAATTGATTTGAGTTTAGGCAGTAATAGTTGGAGTGTTGATAAACTGTTGATGATATTTGATATATGAAACTTGTTAGTTGTTTGATGCATAAGGTTCAAGGCTCTAAGTTATGCATATGTGAGAGTTTGTTGTCTGTTTGTTTTATGTATGCTTAAGGGTTCGAATGATTGTCAAAGTTGTGAAAGAAATATTGCTGCAAGATTTATTTTAGAATGAATATGTTGCTGGTAATGAAAACCCAAGATAATGAACTTGTTGAATACGTTATGAACATTGAAATATGTTGGTTTGATCTGTTTTAATAAGTGTACGGTATGATAAAACATGTTATGGTAATTTGATTGGATAGTGCATGCTTATGAAATTTGATTGGTTAGTACCATTCAGAGGATTCTAGAAACATCAGCAAAGGTTGTGAGTCGAAACTCATGGTTGCGACTCGAGACCGATATGTTGGCAACTCGAAACCATGCACTTCACACGTAAGGACTCGAGACCGGCACGATTGCGACTCGAGATATTCTGATCTCGACTCAAGCGTGACTCGAGACCGCAAGGTTGCGACTCAGAAGTGCACGACTCGAGACCGCTTAGATGGCGAATCGGAATCTCATGGTTGCGACTCGAGATCTCATGGTCTCGAGTCGAGACCACTCGGTTTCGACTGGACTACTCTGCTTAGTTATTGGGCCGCACAAACTGATGTTTTGGACTACGTGCTACTGTTAATGTTTAACTGTTACTATTTAACTGTTTGCATGCTAGGATAGGCCCAATAGCGTATATGCTAGTATGACTTACGTGCTATGTGTTAGATGCGTGTAAATTATACGTGACATTTCTTGCATGCGAACCTAATAAATATTTAATAACCATAATAGGGTATGGTTGACCAATGTAACACAAGTAAATTGACTACCGAGCAAAGCAAAGGTGAGTTCACTACTTTTTACTTAAATCATGCGTTCCCGGTGGTTGGGAAACGGAACGAAACACTTTTCCTGGTTTGGGATTGCTTACTATCTCCTTGTGCGGGATACGGTATTTCTATCTCCTTGTGTGGGATACGGGTAACAACGCTATCCCCTTGTGAGGGATACAAACTACTTTTCTCCCCTTATGCGGGACTCTTAGTTAATTACTGTTTGTACGGAATGCAACGAGCAACACTAAACGAAACTCTATCACTCAAGTCCCTACTACTTAATACCGATTAGTCGCCGGGGCTAGGCGAACGGGTTATTAGTTGATAGCGCTATTTAGGTCTTACCAGCCTTACACCATGCCTGTAGAGGATCGGTCGTGAACTAATGTACTCTGGCAAACCATCAATGACGATAGAACATTGACAAACGGGGCACTGCGGAAACGTACGGTCACCTAGTATTCGGTATTGGAAAAACAGTTTAGTCGCTCACTTATGGGGTAGCTCCCCATGGCATGTATAAACGGATAAATTAACTGGTTAAAACAAGTTTTTGGAATTAAAACTGAAAAACTACAAACACGTGAACTCGCCAACGTTATGTTGACACTCTACTGCATGCTTTGCAGGTTGCTCGATACAGTTCTGGACGGACGTTGCAATCGGATGGAGTACGTGGTTCGTATGTAACATGATAATAAACTTGTGGTTTCAATTATGATGCGTTTTCTTTCCCATTTCCGCTGTGAACTTAAACTATGTTTTGAAAAATTTAAATTAGGTCACTAATTATGCTAATGTTTATAACAATAACTAATCCGTTCAAAATAATTAGTGGTTAAGATCCTGGTCGTCACATGCCTCGCGGTAATACTCCGCGTGTGGATTTTGAGGGTGTGACAGATTGGTATCAGAGCCATTGGTTGTAGCGAACTAGGTTTTAAATATAAAATATTTTTGGTTTGGGAAATAAAATATTTTTATATGAAAACCAGACTATAACCGTTCTTTAGTGGAAACCACAACAACACCACACTCCGGATTGCAAGGTTCGTCTACCTCAGATGCTCACCTGGTGATGGTATGCTAACGGCATTTACTTGTGCATAACTTATGTGTGTGAACACGCATGTGTGTATGTGTATAATTAGCATATATGTGTTAGTATGTATGCGTACATTTAGTATTTAACACAGTGGATCATACGAAGGCTAGGCTAGCGTGTTACGTGTTAAACAGGAGCGAGTCCTCCTAAACTTGGTTCGAAACCACAATACACTAAGGGCAGGGAACCAATTATTTCAAGCCCTTGTCCACGTATTTCCTGATATCATCCCTGGACTGCAAATCGACGCGAGGGACGTCCACTCGATAGACCTGCCCAGGAAAGGCCTGCTACGAAGCACATAGAGAAGTTACGAGAACGAATCGACGGAGGGGAGCCACCCCTATATCATGGGATATTAGAAGGAACGACGACGTCATTCGCATCCTTTTTACTTGCGTATTTCTTTTCCTGACTTAAGTAGAAAGACTTGTTCCCTCATATGACTGATCACCTAGATTCTTGAAGCATTCTAGTAAGCCTACACCTTTCGGGTTTCTGTTTGCACGTCTCGAACACAAAAAGCATGCGTGGTGTATGCTTCTCGTTGAAGTGCCAGCAATCGTATCACCTTTCCATCGACCACGAAGTTATATCTCCTAATTACTCGTTACATGGTTAATCCTTATTCAAGTTGAACCTTATACCATAGCACACCCCGAAACCCAGCAAATTGATATCTTTCTTACAAACCGGCGTATTTGAAAGCATGGCAAAACGAAGACACGAGCCAGTCAACCCACCGACGAGTACGGTGACCAAGATGCTTAACTTATCCTTCATTTTCTAGAACCGTTATTCTTTGACGACTTTTCTGATTCCGTGAATCCTTTCGCTAGCTTTTGTACGAATCTGTGTTTATTACTCCAGATGGTATCCCCGCTTCTACCGTTTCTTCATCACAATATCCACGTCTCTTCATACGGGAACCTTGACCAGATTTCTCTCCAGATTAATGAATTCGGCAAGATCGACCTTTAGTCGACAAACTTCATAAACCCTGAAAATTGGCAACATTTACCTCAATCGTGCTTTTTCGAGAACCCGTTTCCGCAGTTTCACATCAAACCCCCCCCCCCCCCCCGACGACGCAAGCGCTACTTCAAACTCATTCGCACAACTTAGAACAACCCACTCGAACTTGATTTTCTACCGACCTAAGAAATCACATCCTGCCAGACGTCTCAGTAGATCCTGAAACTTATAGACCTGCACGACGACCATCCCTCTCTAGCTACTTCATTTTGCGCTAACCACATCGACGTAACACCCCTTAACAGCAAGCAACGTTCTGTATTCTAAACGCCCATAGCTTGTGTACGACCAACTACCTCATCGACATCAGATAAATCCCTATTGCCGATCCCAAAGCCCTCATGTTTTGCCTCAAGTTTGAACGCATCGATCGCGACTATCCTTCTTGCAAATTCTCGTTACTTGCGTTATGTTTCATGGATTCCATGATCCTTATCCTACTCTACCCTACGTAAAATCTCCGTTTGGACGGATTACTTCCTACGAATGTTACTCGTTGGAGCAACGAGCCAAGGATACCCCGAGGGTAATGGGTATCGCAAGCACTGTTCTTCGAACTCGATATGATCAACACCTAGTCACGACAATATGATCAACACCTAGTCACGACATTTGAATTTATCCCATCCTGTCAAACTTGACGCTTGTTTCTTTCGACGACATCTGAACCTACTCTGAAAACCTGTGGGAATCAGGATGACTCCTACGCCTTACCCTGGTACTTTTGCGACCCAAACCGCTTTGCGCTAAGTTTTCAACGCTCGTAACATCGCAAAGCCCACATTTCTCGACCGTATACGCAACCCCTCAGGGTTTAAACTCGAGAAAAAAGCATCACCTAGCATTGGGGAGATGCTCAATAATCCGCAACTCCGGCTATTGGAAGGTAATCTACGAGGTGCTTCTATCTTATTCTATCCAGTCCAAGGCATTGATGAAATGTCTGCTAGTAACGGCACATGACTAAAGAAACCAACAAGTTTTCGAATTTGCAACCGTCCACTCGATAGAAGTAGATGCTGGGCACAGAGTGCCAACTTCTATCACTTTTCATCGAACCAACATTTTGCATCCGATTGGTCGCTGGCGGTGCACAAAGACCTTTGGCTCACAGTTAGGTGTGAGCACCGCTTATCGCCCGTAAACTGATGGTCAGCTTAAACGCACCATCCAAACACCCAAAGGCATGCTGAGAGCATGTGTTATCGACGTTGGAAAACAAGTGACACTTCCTTTTCGTAAAATCTCTTCCAACAACAATTACCACACTAGCATTTAGGCAGCACCATTTGAGGCATTGCACGAACGCAAATGCCAGTCACCTCTATGTTGGGCGGAAGGCAAATTACCGGCCCAGAACTTGCACTGGACACAACGGGTAGGATTGCCCAGAATAGACAACGCATGGCGGCAGCTCCAGACCGTTAGAAAGATTACGCGGATAAGCATAGGAAACCTCTAGAATTCCTAGTCGGAGACTGGGTTCTACATAAAGTTTCACCCTGGATGGGTGTGGTACGTTTTGGCTAACGGGACGAACTTAATCCGCGATATGTTGGACCGTTCGAAATTACCGAAAGGATCAGTAAGGTTGCTTTGCAGACTAAACCTGTCTAAAGAGCTGAGTGTAATAGATGGATTCTGAATTCAACTTCTCTGTCTGGTGGTAGTCCTGGTAATTCTTCTGGAAATACATCTGAAAACTGAGACACTACTGGAATGTCTTTTAGTTCTTTTCCTTTAGTGTTAGTGATTATGGAAATCAAATACACTATAGATCCTTTTCTTATATAACTTGCGGTTTTCATCACAGAGATGAATTTCATGGATCTAGATGGTTTATCCCCTTTAATTATGATCTTTTCACCCTTTGGTGAATTTACTTGAATTGACTTTTGATCACATAAAATATTAGCTTTATTGGCTATTAACCAATCCATTCCTAATACGATATCAAATCCTGCCAGATTCATTGGGTAAAGATTTGCAATATACTTTTGGTTTAAAAATTCTATTCTTGCTCCCTGCAAGATTTCAGAAATCCTAGCCATTTCTCCATTCGCTGTTTTCGACTAGACATTCTTGTGAGATTTTAGTTAATGGTTGATTAAGAAGTTTGCAAAATTAAGTATTAATAAAAATTTGGTTTGCACCAGAGTCAAATAATACTTTAGCAAAAACATCATTAACTAAAAACGTACCGGCTATGACATCCGGAATCATTTTGGCTTCATCTGCAGTTAGAACAAATGCTCTAGCATTTTTAGTGTTCCTGTTGTTTGCAGCTGGGGCAAATTTCGGACAATTTGGCTTGATGTGACCTTTTTTCTCCACAGTTGAAGCACAGTCCATTGCTGGATTTTCTCCTGCAGTCTTCTTCCGTGTGTCCTGGTGCCTTGCAGAAATTGCAGTGAGTGGAGCATTTTCCCGAATGTTTTTTCTTGCAGACCTTGCAGTATGGTGCAGGGGTAGAACCTATATTCCTACGGTTGGAATTCCCAGAACGGAATTCTTGGGTAAGCCTTTGAGCTAGGTTTCTCCTCTGGTCTTCTTCTCTAGTACGGATTAACTCATCTGTCAAGGTATTTGCTAGTTCTACAGCTTCTTCTATAGTTTGGGGTCTAGCTGCCTTGACTACATGTCTAATCTCTCCAATCAATCCCCAGATGTAACGGGAGATTAATACCGATTCAGGTGATGCAAGGGTTGGTACTATTCTAGCATATTCAAAGAATGTGGTAGTATAACCCTTACTATCTACCCCGGTCATTCTACGGTTTAAAAACTTATTCGCTATCTGTTCCTTTTCATTGAGAGGGCAGAATTTCCTTTCTACCATATTCTTAAATTCCTCCCATTCCATGTTGTATACCCTATCATTTCCTCTTGACTGGAGGATAGTGTTCCACCATTCTAAGGCTGAGTTCTTAAACAGATTAGAAGCAAACATTATCTTGTCTTCTTCAGCACACTTACTTATTTTTAAAACAGCCTCAGTCTTTTCTATCCAGCCTAGAGTTGCAATGGGTCCTTCATTGCCCGAGAATTCTATTGGTTTGCAGGACTAGAATTCCTTATAAGAACAACCATAAGGCATGGTTCTTCTTCTTTTGGAAATGGGCACTTGAAGTACGGGTCCATTGTTCACGCTGTGTTCTGGTTCAATTGGTCGCTTACTTCTATGTTTACTTTTATTATCCGCATCCTTAGCAGTTTGAAGAATAAATTGCATTGCATCTATAATTCCTTGTGCCACTATGTGTTGGATGGCACTATTATCTACTTGGTTTCCATTGTTATTGATGCTCGGAATCTCATTAACCAAGTTAATGTTACTCTGGTTATCATTATTCAGATTTTCTTGATTTCCTTCGTCGGCCATCTGAATTTTAAACAGTTACCACGTATTAATATCACAAAATAATATTTAATATAGCCAATCACATAACATGCATTTTGGTCAAAAGCGTCGATCATTGCGACTTTACTCTATTCATATACTATGCATCTATTACACACCAGTACTGAAATTAAAATTACAATACCGACTGAAATTTAAAGTTACACTACTAATAGTAGGCATCCATAGTTTTTTTTCATACACATACACACATATTATATTATTATTATTATTACTATTACTACCGTTTCCACCATCCCATTCATGGATATGGATTCATCCAGAAATCCATATTGCGCTCGTCATATTTACAGACGAGTCGCTCTCCCACCTGTCGCATTCTTTCACTACTCTCTAAAATTTCCTCACCAAATGTCCTAAGTTCTTGTACATTTTCTACACTCATTGGGGGTGCAGGTTCTAGGACTGGGTTCGGAATCTGGGGTGCGGGTTCCTGGTATGGAGGTGTAGGTGCCTGGAATTGGTAAGGATTTTCTAAAATCTCCCTAATGTATATATCGTTGTCGTAATAGGGATCTAGAGGGTCCAAACCTGGGTAGGCTCCTAAGTTTGGCATGGGCGTGTCTTCATGTATCGGGTAGCGTTGCACATAGTCTCTAACTTCATCCCACCATGGATCGTAATTTGGGTCTAAGGGATTTGGTGCTGGGACCCTAGGTATTTCTTCTGGATTAAAATCATGCATTTCTACTTGATTTTCAGGGTTTTCTATCTCCATCGGTTGGTCAGGTTGTGGTTGTGGTTGTGGTTGTGGTTGTGGTGCTATCATTTGTTCCAGGTTAGGGTCAGCTGCAGTGGTTGCTAGAATGTGGATGTTGGCTATACCCCTATTAATCATATCCTGGGCATAGGCATCAGTTTCTCTTTTTCCTGCCGCTAGTGCTCTCTGATCTTGTAACTTTTTCATACGCTTCCTACGCTCATGTGCCCCGCGACTGAACCATCCTCTCTTTTTCTGAGGGAATGGCTCCTCGGACTGAGCTTTAAACACGAATATTCCTTCTTCCGTATCAGCAGAGTACCCTGAGAGGGCAGGCTGAGAAGAGGCACCTTCGCTTCTAGGCGAACCAGACAATTGATGGTACGCGTCAGATGGTCCTTGGTCGCTCATACTGTAAACTAACAAATAGTCAAATAACACATAACAAGAAAATACAATTATGCACATATTCCCGTAATTTATTTCCTAACAATTTGAATTTTGATGTCAGCAGAACACTTCTGTGGCTGAATCAGTGGCTTAGCTCTGATACCACCTTCTGTCGCAACCCCCGATCCCCTATTAATCACGGGAACGGGCGGCCGCGAGCCAGTTTCGGTGGTATCTGGTATTATCTAATTTGGCAGCGGAATTTTTCATCAGGGCCGTAGTTAGGAAATATTTGATCAGAGTAAAATACCACAATTTCATAACATTAAACACATGGGTTAAAACCTAAGTTTGCAATACACCCAATTTCATAGGAATAAATCCTATTTTTATTTAATAAAAACATATATTTCTTTTAGGTAACTTTATTGCCACTTTTCCAAGCCTTCAGTGCTGTCCAGCTGGCTTCTATTTGCCTTTCACATTTTGTTACCTGAAACGCGTTTAAAAACATTTTGTCAGTGGGAAATACTGGTGAGTGAATCCCAGTTTAATTAAGTGTAAATAAAATCCATTGTACAGTATTGAGGGCGGTCTCGCAATTATATTTGTTTCCAAGTCATATCAATTACCACCCGCGGTACTGTCAGACCCGACTTGTGGAAATGTTACCCCTCCAGTAACAAATTTTGTATACAAAACCCCAACATACTGACGATAATTGTATCCTTACAAATACTCAATAACTGTTTAATATATAATTAATTAAGTGAGGTTTTGTAAAAAGGATATTACTCACATTGCAGTCTTAGATTATCCTTTAGGGTTTCCTGGTGACAATCTATAATTTACACAAATGCACACGTGTTAGTATAATAACCCATTTTAACATTAGTAATACCCTCCCCGAGATGGCATTCCAACGACTACGTCGGGCAGAACCACGACAGCCGTTATGAAACCCTAGATCAATCGGGCAGAGTATCTAATACGTATCTAGGGGTTATGATACTTACAACGTGTGACAACTGGCACAAAACCGGTAATTTCCGTACAGATTAATTATTATTTAATATCTTCAGTTATGTGCTTAAATGTCAACATTGTCTGATTTCATGCTATACTTGTGAATTCATGCACGTTTTATACTTCAAATATTGCTTTATGCATTACTGTTAGCGTTGCGTCAGAAAGACTAGTAAACTCACCGGTAAGACACATTGTGTCAGCAATTCTACAGAAAGTAGTCAGACAGTAGAATTGGGGCCTAGGAGTAGGTCCAACGTCTAAAATACATTAAAACCCAAGTATGGATACAAGGGTTAACATATAGACTTTCCGGAAGCTAAATTATGCACTAAAAGGCACCTGAAACACACTTTAAATACTGAATTTTACATATTTCAGCAAAATTCAGCATTGTAACAAGTTTATAACATGTAAAAATATGACTAAGTGGACCTGAATGCTTTCCTAAGTGTCGGGAATTAAAAGTGTCACTAAAGGGTACCTAAAGGACACTAAACGACGCAATTTAGCACTTTAACGAACCGGTATCTAACCGAACAACCGGACATTACCCGAAACACCAAAGTTATACTAGAAGCATTGTTTTAATGTTTCTGAGCTAGTTATGACCCCCAAACACCATAACACCTCTTATAACATATTAACACATTAAATCCCTAATCAAGACACTTGAAACCTAACTTGTTTATGTAATTAGTGATTGAAACTTACACTTTACCCCCCCCCCATGTAAGTGGACGGTCACAAGGGTGACCCCACCACCAAGATCTCTCTTGATCTTCCATGATCTCCTAAGATCCCCTGAGATTGTGTTTAGAGATATGCCATGTACTTATGGAACATATGATCCTTTGGATAAAGGATTAACATGTTATAAGAATACCAATGCTCACATTATCTCACACTCACTTCACCCATCATCTTCCTCCCTCCTCTCCCCCATTCTCGGCCGATCCTAGCCCACCACACCACCACCACCTTCATCCATTGTTCATCCATTCCTAGTTCATTTCAAAGTGTAAGAAGCAAGGTTATGGAGCTTGGTGGTCTTGGAGATTGAAGGACCTCTCCCATTTGCTTTTATCCAACACATTTGTCATCTTCAACCTCTTGTGTTCATCCCTAGCCATAGAGCTAGTAGTAAGGCCCTTACGATCCCTTGTTACTTCATATTTAGTTGGTTAAAAGATGATGAACATTGTTAATCTTGATGAACACTAAAGAACATGATCATGATACTTTAACATAAGCTTAATAATATAAGAATACATGTTGATTGTGTTGATTTGCTTCTTGATGATTGATGATTTGTGTTAGTGATGTTAGACATCATATGAAACCTACTAGATTGTGATTAAACTCATGATCTAGTAAGTTAAGGTGATGATCTTGAGAAAGACCAAGATCATCATACTTTATTTTTTGCATGAACTTGAAGATAAGAATGATTTAGAGTATGATGATGGTTGATACATGTCAAAAGTCTTGTAAATAGATGATTACAAAATAATTTTCTCAAGAAACCAAGTTTATTTTCAAGATTTACAAAGTCATGGTTTCTAAGTAAACTAATCATATTTTCAGTATTTAAACAAGTCTAGAAACATGTTTGTAACAAGAAAAATACAAAAGAAATATTTTTAGAAAAATCACCTTACAAGTGGTAAATAACTAAATCTTACAAGAATGTCATTTAGAAACAAATAAATATGTTTTTAAGGATAACTAAACCTACTATATAACATGGTAAGTTACTACAAGTTTTTACAAAAACAATTCAAGTTCATGATGTAGTGTAATTTACTTGATTTTGGCACTCGGGAAGTGTTGAATGAGTTGTTGATTGTTGTTAATTGGTTTTGATGATTGAAAAGAAAATAAACACATGTTTTAAAAACATGGGAAACCTCTACTTTTAGGGGAAACTATGTCAAAATTTCTATAAAATTTTGACACTTAGAAAATATAAGTTTTGGTGAAACTTATTCCCTAAAAATTCACCTAAAAATATTTACCAAGGTTTCCCTAATTTTTGTGTAAGTTTCAAATTAAGATATGATGATTTCTTCAAGATAAAAGTGATATTAAGTATGTATATTTTTTGAGGAAAATATATATATATTTATTGGTCACCAAATTTTGTGCTAAGTGTACGTAATATGTATTGTATGTAATAGTGTATTAGGACTTGAAAATACACTAAATACTCCTAAGGAGTAAAAATACAAAAATACACATACAACATGCTTAGACAAATACAAGAAAATATATTTATGAAAATATATTTTTTAATAGATTATGTAACTTGGACAAGATACGAACTTAAAATGTCTTTTTGGGCGAAAAGATATAACTCGGGTGAAAAATACAAGATACTTTTATTTATTTTTGAGAAAATAATATAAGTAAGATACATAGTTAAAAATGTGAATTATTTTTAACAAAAAAGAACACATACATAAAAGATGGTGACTTGTACTTGTGCGATACAAGTTTAGTGACTAACGTTAATAAAACACGTATAGGTCACGACGCTATATAAGCAAACCCGGTGAAGTTTACGGCGCAGGAAACGCAAAGTTGTGAGTTCATGTCTCCACTTTTAAACTTTTACATGCTTTCTAAACTTGGGGAAAATACATGTGCTATGGTATGTTGAATACAAAAACTAAGGAATGATACTTTAAATCATGTCACGAATAGGGTGTCATAAGCACCATTAATCAGTTACATACCAAGACCGCGGAACAAAAGGTTAGATCTAATGGGTTTCAGGCAGCCACACTCTTGGTCATACTAGTACCAAGCAGTGCTTTTGTGTCTCTAGTCGTGAATCGACAGTCGTGGATTCGACAGCTAAAAATGCCTATGGTTTGGATGCTTCCTATGTCGTGTCACATGTTAATGGCCTTGCAAACCATTAGCGATCTCGATTTCCTTACATTTACAGAAATATTGTTTCATACAAATTACATACCATGTTTTCATTCAAGTATACAAACGTTCAATACAAAAACTGCATGAATTCACACCAACATTATGTTGACGATTTTCCAAAAACTCACATGTATTTCAGGTAACTAAAGTGGATGTGCGCGCGGTCATACTCTTGCTCTTGCTCTTGGATGTTGTTTATGTTGTTAGCTATATTGTGTCAAGACTCCTATGCCGTTTTGCTGGGTATGGTTGTTATGTCCCACTCCGTGTGGTGATATAAGGACCAAAACCTTTATGTTCATCTTTAAAATAAAGTTGTAAACTTTTCAGACAATATGCTGTCTTGTGATGTAAACACTTAACCTATGTTTTTAGTTATGTAATGTTTTGGCATTTGGAGTTATTTTTACAAGCATGTAGTATGTTTACCTTTCGTATGCAATGAGAACCTTTCAAGATCACACCTCGTGCTTCCGCCTTAGAAAGGGGTGTAACAGATTGGTATCAGAGCTGCGATTGTTGTTAACCAGGATTCCTTCTCGAGTCTAGACTACAATCTTTAGGATCCTCTCACGAAAACAATTTTTCAAAAGTTTTCATTGCATAAAACTTTCCGCGACATCCACTGCCTGAAACAGTTTTTCAAAGAGTCAAGTAAGGACACTACGAAACTTAGGGTGCACTGGAGTAGCACTTGTCTTTGACTAGAAATTACTTGCAACTATGTGTGATAATTGATATATACATATACTAGAAATAGAATATCTCAGGTACTCGTGTCTTCGCCTGTAAGCAGTGGCCTATCTGAAGGAAGTGACTCGATGATGAAACAAATTGTGCGGACTGTGCAAGGAATTACGTAATTATGGATGCATACATAATTATGGAATTTAGTGCACAGAAACCACAGCACGTCTTGTCACGTATCAACCGAGATTCCTTCAATACAAGAAAAGGTCAAACGTGAACACCTCACCCCTCCCCCAGCCTTTTAAATGCACAATTGGAGTAATGATTTAGGGTATAAAGACAAGAACCGCCAATGTGAAGAAAGATATTTTGTCTTTTACATATATTAAACTTGTACTATGGGGTGATGTAACCCTTATACATTTTGTTTACTTCGCAAACAATGATGTAACAAGTTGCCCTAATATGTGTAGAGACTCGGTGAATATCTTATGACACATCAGTATTTATCTATTTATGCATGCTTGTTGCTGTATGAATTGATTTATATGTTTGGCGGATTGTTTGATGTCACTTATGTGAGTATATGTCTGTGTATATATACTACTACTGTCTCGTATGACTATATCAAACAAATGTCTAACCCTATTTTGTTGTGTTCTTTCAGAACATGGCACCTAGGAGAGCTGTAAACAATCAGGATTCCGACCAACCCCCTCCTCCTCTTCTGCCGAGGACTGCTGAAGAACTGAACGCCCTACTGGAAGAAAGGATCTCCGCAGCTATCGCCCAATACGAGGCAAACCGCACTGAACAAAGTGGAGGACCAAGCAATGCTAGACGTAATGGACAAGGAGATACATCTGGAGGAAACACAGCTCAAGGCTGCACCTTCAAGCAGTTTCTCGACTGCAAGCCACTGAACTATGACGGCACTGGAGGTGCAGTGGCTTTTGTACGCTGGACGGAGAAGACTGACTCCACTATCCGTATGAGCAAGTGTACCGCAGATCAACAAGTCACTTTTGTTACGGGGTTGTTTGTTGACGAAGCTTTGACTTGGTGGAATTTGCAAGTCCAGACTCTGGGTGATGATGCTGCGTACGACATGACGTGGGATGAACTAAAGGAACGAATGAGAGAAAAGTATTGCTCTCTTGCTGAACTTCAAAGGTTGGAGACTGAGTTCTGGCACTTGACCATGGAAGGTGCAGACGTTACTGGTTATACCCGAAGGTTCCATGATTTATCAAGAGTGATCCCTTACATGGTGACACCCGAATTTAAGCGTGTCGAGCGCTACATATGGGGATTGGCTCCAGAGTTTCGCAACATGGTAACTTCGGCTAAACCTGAAACGATCACTCAGGCTGTAACTCTGGCTGTCAGCCTTACTGAAGATGCAGTACGTATGAAGAAGTTATCACTAAATCCAACTGAAGATGCGACATGCAACAACAAGGGTTCCAACAACAAGAAGCGCGACCCCAACCCGCCCCAGAAGGCGAAAACTCTTGCAGCCATGAATGACGCTCCTGCCAGGGGATACCAGGGCACTCTCCCCCTCTGCAACCAGTGCAAGCGTCATCACGAAGGAGCTTGTCACATCCCAAAATGCGACAAGTGTGGAAGGCGGGTTCACCATACTGAGAACTGTTGGGGAAAAGGAAATGGAAGTGGTAATAGAAACGGGAATGGAAACCGCAACGGTGCTAGCAATAGAAACGGTGGCGGAAATGGCAATGGCAATGGTAACCGGAATGGCAATGGAGCTGGGCAGAACCAAGGATGTTTTGGTTTTGGAAGCAAGGATCATTTCAAGAATGATTGCCCAAGGGAGAACAATGCTCAGGCTCGAGCATTCGTGATTGGAGCAAGGAACGCACGCGAGGACCCTAATGTGGTCACCGGTACGTTTCTCGTTAACAATCACTTTGCATCCATACTATTTGACACTGGTGCCGATTATAGCTTCATGTCTATGGAATTTAAACGTATGCTTGGAATAGAATCTAGTAGATTAGATATTCCTTATTCCATAGAACTAGCCAATGGTAAACTTGTTGAATCGGGCGAAGTTGTTAGGGGTTGCTCATTAGAACTTGGTGAGCGAAGATTTAGCATCGACCTCTTACCTATTCAATTGAGTAGCTTCGATGTGGTGGTTGGAATGGACTGGTTGTCCAAGAACAAGGCTGAAGTTTTTTGTCATGAGAAAATTATTTGCATCCCTCTAGCGAATGATGAAACTCTCATCGTGCATGGAGAAAAACGAGGCACGCCTCTGCGAATCATCAGTTGCATGAAGGCGCAGAAGTGCTTAAGGAAAGGATGTGTTGCATTCCTGGCGCACGTTGTAGATAAGAAGGCTGAGGAGCCGAAACTCGAAAATATTCCTGTGGTGAAGGAATTCCCTGATGTTTTTCTCGAAGATCTGCCAGGACTACCTCCGCAACGACAAGTCGAATACCATATAGACTTGGTTCCAGGAGCCGCTCCTGTAGCCAAGGCACCCTATCGGCTTGCACCATCCGAGATGCAAGAATTATCTACACAACTTCAGGAGTTGTTGGATAAAGGATTCATAAGGCTTCTCTCCTTGGGGATGTAACACCTCGAAAATTCACGTCCTATAATGTGTTGACAGGTGTCATATGTTTAAAAGTGTGAAAGAATATTATAGAAGGACTAAAGTTGACAAACATGGAAAGTATGTGAATATACGTGTTCAAAATGTCAACAGTGAATAAATATATTGTACATTAACCCTACAAGATGCTCATACCTTCAAACGAATAAATCATGGATCATACGAAGCTAAATATGAAAGAAAGTGAGAGATTACAAACTACAGGGGTTAAATGTGTCAACATGTTTAAGTTATACCTCTGAGTGACCTTTTGACAAACCCGAAGCTTTGTAACGGTTAATTATGCTCACTAGAATACACGATATAAATTTCATAAAGTTTCGTTATCGTATGAGCAAGTTGTGATCAAATTCGTATGCGAGGGGTTAAAAGCGTCAACGATGAAGTTTAGGACTTTTTGGGTAGCAATAAAGTTAACCGAGGACTAAACAAAATGGGTATATGTCTTAAAGCCCTTATAAGTCAATTTGGAGGGTTCAAAGTACAAGAAATAAGTCAATTTGGAGGGTTCAACAGCATGCTTATTTTCTAATTCATGCATAATTAGCAATGTAGAACACATACAACCTGTTTGATCATTAATATAACTTGGTAATGAATGTAAGAATATGTCTAAACATGTTCAACCCGACAATTTACTGTTTAGACCCGGTTCGGAACCGAAAGTCGCAAAGCTTTGACTTTTGCTTTGACTTCAGTTCTGACCCGTTTTGGTATGATTTAGAAATACCTCAGAGCTTTAATTGGACTAGGTTACATGCTAGTATAACCCTCTGTGATTATACACCTTGGTTCATTAGTTATCCAATTAATATGCATGATTCCGTTAATTGCTCATATGTTGACCATTATGCCATTTTCACCTTAAAACGTGATTTTTGAAAATATAAAAGAGTAGAAACCTTAGTTACTGATATTTAAACTTGCACCCAAAATTTGACATCAGTTTGAGGTGTAGTTTGAGAGTTATGCTCATTAGCGTAAATTGAACGCTTTATGTTAATTAAACGGCGTAATTAACGTATAGCCTATTTAAACATACTTTTCGATATCAAAATTATTAACCACTGATGTAATATATTATTTTGGGATTTTTGAATATTTTTAATTAATTTTAGGCTGAGCATAACTTATAGTCGTAGGCTTAATCCGGTAATTGTCGGTTTTGCCCTTACGGGCCATAAAATGAGTTTTACATATCTAATCGACTCCAAACCTTTTTCTACTTATCATAAATGATAAATAAATTATTTTAAGCCTTCTGGAATAATAAAAATGTCAGCCTTATGTATCGAACCCGGAAATGGCTTCTAATCGCCTAATTAAGTGTTTTTAACGCATAGTATGTACTAAAACTATTTCAAACATACAAAGGGTGATACCTACTGATATTTTAGGTAAATTATAATATTTTAACAGTAAGCAAGGGTTGTTAAACTCAGACTTCAGTTTTGAGCTTTTCGGCTTATGTGAAATTACCAAAATGCCCCTACGGTGCATAGTTTGGTTATAATTGATAAATTTCACATATATACTTTACCCTATTGTTATAACTAAGTAAAATAAGTATTTTTGCTGATTATATCAGACCTGTAACTCAGGTAAATACTTAAACTCTTTTATAATCTTTTAAATGACCAAACTACCCCTACGGGGCATAGTTTGTGTTTAAATTCGTTTCGGGCATAATAAAAGACATCTTACTGATGTCACAACATATTTGAAGCATATTAAATTATGAAACCTGTATATGGCTCTTACGTTCACCCGTTACGCTTATTACGCGTTCGATTCGGTTTATGTAACTAGTTTGCATAAATTAGCCGAAACGGGTCAAAACTTATCAGTTTTATCTCAAAATCCAGAATGTGTTTGAAATACCCATATTAAACAAGTTTTCAAACTTGTCGGGTCTAAATTACATTCTATCCGGTCTTCGCTTAATCGTGCGTACGAACCGTATCTTTGAAACTAACCGGTCTAAGCTTAAGCTTAATTAAAGACCCGTTAGGATTCTAATAGGTTATTATAAACCTTCGTTCCAGATTAGGAGGACCAGTAAAAGCTACTTGCATTTGCTTATTGTGATTATTACTTTGCTCAGGTAAATACTTTTAACTTATTTTCCCTATACGGGCTTGGGTTACGGTATATAAAATACCGCTTGGTCGGGCATCAAATCTTCCATCGTTTGGTGGTTAATTGAATAATTTGATCAGCCCGTTTAAATCATTTTGTTTACTTAAATCCTTTGGGGGGGGGGTTAATGACCATCTCCCGGATATCCTTGGCATCATTTTACGAAATGGCCACGACCTAAGCGCGGAGTGTAGGCGTACACTCGTCAGTGCATAAATAGTTGATGTGGTGTGTCTATTGATCTTTAACCCGGCACGATCCGGGCTACTGAACGCATAAGGAACATGTAATTCATTTACAAGATTATATATATATATATTTAAATAATTATCCCAAGTTATAAAATGTTTATGCCACGTGCATCCAAATCAATTTTTAATCATTTTCTAAAATGAGTCAGTTGATTCTATTTACCAGTGTAAACTGACGTATTTTCCCAAAAATATTAAATGCAGGTACTAAGCGTAATTGGCTGGATATTTCTCCTTAGCATAAATAAAGAGTCTCGCAAGCTTAAGATGTCTTAAGTCTGTTGAACTACTGTTTCATATTTTATTTCGATCCGTCTGTGGATAAACAATCGACAGTTGTGATATTTGATATTACAATATTATATTCAGTTGAATTATATCTTACAATTTGCTTCCGCTGTGCATATTAAATATTGTGTTGTTTGACTATTATGTTGCCAACCACGTCACGATACTCCCCACCGGGCCCACCGGTGACACGTGGAAATCCGGGGTGTGACAGGTTGGTATCAGAGCCAACACTGAGTGAATTAAACACTAGCCTTTTGTGTTTAATCTCAGCTACACAATTGCACATTTCAAATTTTCGAGTCTAGACAAAGAACATAGGAACAATCCCAAATTTGTTTCGGTTTATTTTTAACTGTGTCTTTTATTTTATATATGTTTGTTGTTATCTCATGCCATATTGACAGGATTAAAAATGCCGCCAAGATTCTTTAGACGTAGAGGACGAGGTAAGGGGCCAATCATTGCCCCCAATGACGACGAGGCAGGACCTTCGCATATGCGAGCTCCTTCTACCACCGAGAGTGACGATCCTCGACAGAACCGGAGGAACCTTTTTGAACCTGCGAGGCGATCTGTTTTGCATAATTCGACGCCTCCCGTTCATAACTCATATGGGCCACATTCGGAAAATGAGCCCAATAACCCTCAACCTTCCTACATACCTCTACAGCGATCCTTATCGCACAATTCTTTTGGGGACTCCACACCTGTCTTCAGGGGCCGGTTTAACCCAGCCAATTACATACAAGAACCAGTGGGTTTTAACCCATTGGGGCCAGAGGATCATTTCTCTGGCGATCACGCGGAGGATATGGACGAGGACACGGATCCCGTCGAACCTGCAAGTGGTACACCGAACCATCCCATCGAGATTTCGGATGGATCTTCTTTCCATGGATCACCCTACGGTGGTCCAGACAGCTTTCAGGCGAGGTTTACTCAGCACGAGTGGTACTTCACACCCTCGCATCATTCGTCGCCTCAGCAGCAGCAGCAGCAGGATCCCTCTGTGGATTCACGGTTTGTGGCAGTCACGCCACCGCCTCCACCGCCACTAGTTCAGCCGGCACCTCCGCAACCAGTTCAGCCGGCACCTCCGCAACCGCCAAGGCGTAGGAGAACTGGAGCACGTATGTCTGCTCGAGCGGGATACTTTCATTTTAGTTCTCCTCGTCAATCAAGTGGCAGCCATTATCCGCCACTTCAAGAAGATCCACAAATGGGTGGACCTTCAAACCCAGTTGCACAGCAACCACCACCGATGGGTTTTGATAACCCGATACCAGCATACACGGGTTCTATGATGTACAACCCGTTTGGGCCGCCGACTCACACCAACTACGGTTACGCTGAAGCCGACCCATATATGGTAGCGTCCAATTACAACGCCTTTAACCCTGAAGGACCGTATGGAGCTCCTTGGGGAGCAGGATACCCAACCCCAACTCATGGGTACCAGATACCTGCCAGACCTATCATACGGACGCAATCGCAGCCGCCACGGTTTTCTCCCCCAGAACGGGAGGAAATTCTTCAGAGACTGGACCAGGTTGAGCGAGACTTTCACCGCGATCGCAGGGAGCGACAAACCTTCTTCCAGGGCTTGACAAGCCTAATAAAAGGAAAGAGCAAGAAGGACCATTGAATCCTTCCACTGTTGTTGTAATCTCCTTGTATCTGTTGAGCCCCTGCGTGGGCCTGTCTTGCTGTATTAGCCCCTGCGTGGGTATGTATGTTTGTTTGTTTTGACCCCTGCGTGGGTCTATCTTTCTGTTAACCCCTATGAGGGTATGATGTTTGTTTAAGTCCCTGCGAGGACTAGTATGTTGTTTGACCCCTGCGTGGGTATGTTGCTTTGTTAAAAAGTCCCGTTTAGGGCGACGTGTAACCTATTTAATAATTAATGGAATGTTATGTTATAAATTTCATTTTTGCTACTATATGCATGAATATATTACATGAAATAAATAAATCAAAATCATTCCTTTTAATAAAAATCTGCCTAATAATTATTTAATAAGAATCTTAAGAGTGAAACCTAGCCTGAGTGTCATTTTGAAGACCTGGCCATAATGGTAAGACCTGTTTAAAAGATTCAAATCCCTGATAACATCTGTAAACGTGTTAACGCTCCTGGCAGATGTGATCCGTTAAAATCACACACGTCATTCTTATATAAGGATTCTTTAAAAGATTCCTAACCCAACTAAATGATCTCTGAATCATGGGTTTAAATCATCAATTAAGATGAACATATTTTGACCATACGTTGGTAATATAGTGCCTAAGGGCCTTGCTCATTTCTACATGAGCCAAAAGACAGTGGTAGCTATGACTCCCTGTCCGAAAAAGGTAATAAACTATGTTCAAGCCTTAAAAGCTTTGACTCTCTGAAATCATAGCTTATAATTTATAAATGTCCTTGTGACTAGGCCTTTTTGTGCCACTAATAAAACTGTATTGTTTTATAATTAGGATAAATTATAATAGAAATCCTAAATAAATGTGATTAATAAATTAACCAAATATGGTCTCTGTTACCATGGTTAATGAATTGCCATAAAAGATAATTCCATAATAAACTCCCAAATAAACTATCGTCCTTGTTTTATGTAACAGTTCAATTAAAATGGCTGACTCTGATGAGATAAATAGTCACCCAGTGGAGAATAACGATAACGCCCGAATTAATTTAACGGGTGTTGAATTGAAAGCGTTGGTAGACGACGCAGTTACAAAAGCCTTAGAGCGGCAGTACGAAGAGTATAGTGGTACTCGAAGTAGGACCCTATCTAAGCCGCATTCAAAGCCTAAAACACACTCTGAGGCTCACAGCAAGCCACCTTCCAAGAAGGAAGAACCGAAGAAAGATGATGATAGACTTTCCTCAAACCACCACAGTGCTCCATCTCAACAGATTGTACTAAATCAAGAACCCCGTGGTAAGGGTTGCTCCTATAAATACTTTGTTTCATGCAAACCCAGAGATTTCACTGGGGAAAAGGGAGCCATTGACTGCATGACGTGGTTAGATGAGATGGATACAGTAGTGGATATCAGCGGGTGCGCTGAGAGGGATATAGTCAAGTTTGTGTCGCAATCTTTTAAAGGCGAGGCTTTAGCCTGGTGGAGATCACTGATTCAAGCCACCGGGAAAATCCCATTGTACAACATGTCTTGGGAACAATTCGTTGCCCTCATCAGGGAAAATTACTGCCCCCAGCATGAAGTTGAGAAGATAGAGTCTGATTTTCTATCGTTGGTAATGACAAACCTTGACTGTCAAGCTTACCTCACGAGCTTCAACACAATGTCCCGGTTGGTTCCGTATCTGGTGACCCCAGAACCAAAGAGAATAGCTCGTTTTATCGGTGGTTTAGCCCCCGAGATAAAGGCAAGCGTGAAGGCCTCTCGGCCAGCTACTTTTAGATCTGTAGCTGACATATCTTTGTCCCTCACTCTGGATGCGGTCAGGAAAAGATCGCTGAGGAACAAAGATGCTGAGAAGTGAAAACGTGAAGACGATAATTCACGGAGGTCGAGCAAGAAGCACCGTGGAAACGGTGACAGCAAGAAGGGGTCTGAGTCAAGGAAAGATGGGCATCAGTCTGGTGAGAAGCCCAAGTGCAAGATTTGCAAGAAACAGCACTTTGGAAAGTGCAGACTCGAATCGAACTCGCATACTCAGTCAAAAACTTTTGCTTGCGGGATATGAAAGTCCAAGGAACACAAGACCTTGGATTGCAAAAAGCTGAAGGATACAACTTGCTACAGCTGTAATGAGAAAGGGCACATTAAAACCAACTGCCCTAAATATGCCAAGAAGCCTGAAGAGGCCAAGAAGACAAATGCTAGAGTCTTCAGAATGGACGCAAAGGAAGCGGTTCTAAACGACAACGTGATTACAGGTACTTTCCTTGTAAATGATGTCTATGCAAGAGTACTTTTTGATTCAGGCGCTGATAAGTCTTTCGTTGATAATAAGTTTTGTGAATTGCTGAAATTACCTGTCAAAACCTTAAGTGTGAATTACGAGGTGGAGTTAGCAGATGGCACCCAAGAAACTGTCTCTACTGTGTTAGATGGATGTGTTATATCCATTAAGAACCACTCTTTTCCTCTGTCCCTACTTCCATTTAAGTTAGCCGGTTTTGAAATAGTTTTGGGTATGGACTGGTTATCTCATAACCAGGCACAAATTGTCTGCAACAGAAAGCAAGTGGTGATTAAGACTCCGTCTGGTGAATCACTTACCATTCGGGGAGATATACCCAGTATGGACTGCCTGAGCAAGTGACTATGCTCAAGGCTTCCAAGTGTTTAAAGAAGGGTTGTGTCATCTACATGGCACAAGTGATTATTGATGAGCCTAAACCGAAGATAGAAGACATCCCCGTCATTTCTGAATACCCAGAAGTTTTTCCTGAAGAACTACCTGGTTTGCCACCAGATAGACAAGTTGAATTCAGAATTGACATCATCCCTGGAGCAGCACCAGTTGCTAGAGCACCTTATAGGTTGGCGCCCACAGAGATGAAGGAATTGAGAACGCAATTAGATGAATTGCTAGCTAAAGGTTTCATAAAACCTAGTTCATCTCCTTGGGGAGCACCAGTCTTGTTTGTCAAGAAGAAGGATGGATCGATGCGTCTGTGCATCGATTACCGTGAACTCAATAAGGTCACAATAAAGAATAGGTATCCATTGCCCAGAATCGACGATCTGTTCGATCAGCTACAAGGGGCAAGTTATTTCTCGAAGATTGACTTAAGGTCAGGCTACCACCAACTGAAGGTTAGAGATGAAGACGTACATAAAACTGCATTTAGGACTCATTATGGTCATTACGAGTTCCTAGTGATGCCTTTTGGGCTCACTAATGCACCTGCCGCGTTCATGGATCTCATGAATCGCGTTTGCAAGCCTTACTTAGATAAATTTGTCATCGTTTTCATCGAAGACATTCTTATCTACTCGAAGAACCAAGCTGACCATGAGAAACACCTTCGATGTATTCTTTCATTACTACAGCAGGAGAAGCTGTATGCCAAATTCTCTAAATGTGAATTCTGGCTTCGTGAAGTCCAATTTCTTGGACATGTCGTTAGCGAGCGTGGAATCCAAGTTGATCCCGCTAAAGTTGAAGCTGTCATGAACTGGCAAGAGCCAAAGACACCTACAGAGATTCGTAGCTTCCTGGGATTAGCAGGATATTACAGGCGATTCATTGAAAATTTTTCAAGGATTGTTGCACCCTTAACGTCCTTGACTAAGAAGAAAGTAAAGTTCGTTTGGGGCCCTAAGCAGCAAGAATCCTTTGATATCCTTAAACAGAAGTTGAGTACCGCTCCTTTTCTGACATTGCCTGAAGGTACCGAAGAATTTGTAGTTTACTGTGATGCATCACACACTGGCATGGGGTGTGTGCTTATGCAGAAAGGCAAGGTTATTGCCTATGCTTCAAGGCAGTTAAAGGTGCACGAAAAGAATTACACCACCCATGACTTGGAGTTGGGTGCCGTAGTATTTGCACTGAAACTCTGGAGGCATTATTTATATGGAATCAAGTGTGTGATCTATTCTGATCACAAGAGCCTCCAGCATCTGTTCAACCAGAAGGATTTAAACATGAGGCAGCGCCGTTGGATGGAGACTTTAAATGATTATGATTGTGAAATCAGATACCATCCAGGCAAGGCAAATGTAGTTGCTGATGCCTTAAGCAGGAAGGAAAGGGTGAAACCCATCAGAATCAATGCCAAGAGCATTGAAATAAAGAACAGTTTGAATGAAAGGTTGTTAGCTGCACAGAAGGAAGCTGTGTTGGAAGCTAACTATCCTAACGAAAAGCAAGGAGTAACTGAGGAGCAGTTATCTCTTGGCAAAGACGGAATTCTGAGATTGAATGGACGAATATGGGTTCCAATTTATGGAGGACTTCGGGATGTTATCCTCCAGGAAGCCCATAGTTCTAAATATTCCGTTCATCCTGGAGCAGATAAGATGTACCAGGATCTAAGGGCAAATTATTGGTGGATAGGCTTGAAGAAGTCTGTAGCCACCTATGTAGCTAAATGCTTGACGTGTACGCAGGTCAAAGCAGAACATCAAAAGCCGTCAGGTTTGCTACAACAGCCTGAACTTCCTACGTGGAAGTGGGAAATGGTAACTATGGATTTTATCACCAAGTTGCCCAAGACAAGGAAAGGAAATGATACGATGTGGGTTATAGTTGATAGACTGACTAAGTCAGCACATTTCTTACCCATCAAGGAGACTTATAGCTCCGACTTGTTAGCCCAACTGTATGTAGATAAGATTGTAGCTTTACATGGCATACCTGTGTCTATTATCTCTGACAGAGATACTAGATACACGTCACATTTTTGGAAAAATTTCCAACAATCTTTGGGCACGCGCTTGAATTTCAGTACGGCTTACCACCCTCAGACTGATGGACAGAGTGAGCGTACCATCCAAACATTGGAAGACATGCGACGTGCATATGTAATTGATTTAGGTGGTAGTTGGGATAACCACCTACCATTGATTGAGTTCTCTTATAACAATAGCTACCATACCAGCATCAAGGCTGCGCCTTTCGAGGCTTTATACGGTAGAAAGTGTAGAACGCCCGTTTGTTGGGCGGAAGTTGGATATGTCCAATTATCAGGACAAGAGATAGTCTTTGAAACGATGGACAAGATTGTCCAGATTTGTGACCGTCTCAAAGCTGCCCGAGATAGGCAAAAGAGTTACGCAGATCCAAAGCGTAAAGCTTTTCACTTCGAAGTAGGTGACAAAGTGTTGCTTAAAGTATCGCCCTTGAAGGGAGTGATGCGATTTGGTAAGAAAGGCAAGCTGAGCCCGAGATACATAGGACCTTTCGAGGTTATCGAACGTGTCGGATCAGTTGCCTATAAGTTAAACTTACCTGAAGAGCTCAGTGGTATTCATAATGTATTCCACATCTGCAAACTGAAGAAGTGTTTCGCTGATGAATCACTGGTCATACCACACACAGATGTGCATATAGATGAGAGCTTAAAATTTGTGGAAAAACCATTGTCGATTGAAGATCGACAGGTTAAGAAGCTTCGAAGGAAGCATGTACCTATTGTAAAGGTAAAATGGGATGCCCGTAGAGGTCCCGAATACACGTGGGAGGTTGAGTCCATGATGAAAGAAAAGTACCCTTATTTATTTCAGTAAATCTCGAGGTCGAGATTTCTTTTAAGGGGGTGAGGATGTAACACCTCGAAAATTCACGTCCTATAATGTGTTGACACGTGCCATATGTTTAAACGTGTGAAAGAATATTATAGAAGGACTAAAGTTGACAAACATGGAAAGTATGTGAATATACGTGTTCAAAATGTCAACAGTGAATAAATATATTGTACATTAACCCTACAAGATGCTCATACCTTCAAACGAATGAATCATGGATCATACGAAGCTAAATATGAAAGAAAGTGAGAGATTACAAACTACAGGGGTTAAATGTGTCAACATGTTTAAGTTATACCTCTGAGTGACCTTTTGACAAACCCGAAGCTTTGTAACGGTTAATTATGCTCACTAGAATACACGATATAAATTTCATAAAGTTTCGTTATCGTATGAGCAAGTTGTGATCAAATTCGTATGCGAGGGGTTAAAAGCGTCAACGATGAAGTTTAGGACTTTTCGGGTAGCAATAAAGTTAACCGAGGACTAAACAAAATGGGTATATGTCTTAAAGCCCTTATAAGTCAATTTGGAGGGTTCAAAGTGCAAGAAATAAAGTCGTAGCAAAGTTTCCAAGAGCCAAGGACCAAAGCGTAAAAATCAGAAAATTGAGATTCTGTGCAGAAGGGTGTCGCGCGACGCGAAGCCCCAGGGGGGGGGGTCGTCGCATGCCGCGAGGGCCTATCTGGTCCGATTTTCTTGGGTTCTTGTCTGCCTTTGCCATTGTAATCGACTTTTATCCGAGTTTCCTCATATTGGACGACCCCTAGACAACCCCTAGACACTTAGGGACACTTGTGGATGAATTGTGGTCAGTTGTAGACTTGCATGTCAACAATCTAGTGGGTTCTTGATCACTATATAAAGCCACTAAGTTGCAAAAAGTTCTTCACAGCTTTCTCTTGCATTCCTGATCATTTCTGGAGCTCAAGACTTCTCTCAAGTGATCACTAATCGTGCTTAGGACCTTGGTAAGTTTGCTTAACCTTTCTTAGTTAAGTTTTTGCTTAGTTTTAGCTTAAAAGTCAAACCGTCGTAATTAACGGTTGACTTAACGATTAATCACTAATGGTCCAGTGATTAGTCGAATTGAAAGTAGTTATAAGTTGGTAATTATGTGGGTAATAAACCCTTAAAAGGGTTCCCCCTGATTCCCACTCTAACTAGGTCTAATGTCGGGTCAAACTTATTATTAAAAAGTCAACAGCATGCTTATTTTCTAATTCATGCATAATTAGCAATGTAGAACACATACAACCTGTTTGATCATTAATATAACTTGGTAATGAATGTAAGAATATGTCTAAACATGTTCAACCCGACAATTTACTGTTTAGACCCGGTTCGGAACCGAAAGTCGCAAAGCTTTGACTTTTGCTTTGACTTCAGTTCTGACCCGTTTTGGTATGATTTAGAAATACCTCAGAGCTTTAATTGGACTAGGTTACATGCTAGTATAACCCTCTGTGATTATACACCTTGGTTCATTAGTTATCCAATTAATATGCATGATTCCGTTAATTGCTCATATGTTGACCATTATGCCATTTTCACCTTAAAACGTGATTTTTGAAAATATAAAAGAGTAGAAACCTTAGTTACTGATATTTAAACTTGCACCCAAAATTTGACATCAGTTTGAGGTGTAGTTTGAGAGTTATGCTCATTAGCGTAAATTGAACGCTTTATGTTAATTAAACGGCGTAATTAACGTATAGCCTATTTAAACATACTTTTCGATATCAAACTTATTAACCACTGATGTAATATATTATTTTGGGATTTTTGAATATTTTTAATTAATTTTAGGCTGAGCATAACTTATAGTCGTAGGCTTAATCCGGTAATTGTCGGTTTTGCCCTTACGGGCCATAAAATGAGTTTTACATATCTAATCGACTCCAAACCTTTTTCTACTTATCATAAATGATAAATAAATTATTTTAAGCCTTCTGGAATAATAAAAATGTCAGCCTTATGTATCGAACCCGGAAATGGCTTCTAATCGCCTAATTAAGTGTTTTTAACGCATAGTATGTACTAAAACTATTTCAAACATACAAAGGGTGATACCTACTGATATTTTAGGTAAATTATAATATTTTAACAGTAAGCAAGGGTTGTTAAACTCAGACTTCAGTTTTGAGCTTTTCGGCTTATGTGAAATTACCAAAATGCCCCTACGGTGCATAGTTTGGTTATAATTGATAAATTTCACATATATACTTTACCCTATTGTTATAACTAAGTAAAATAAGTATTTTTGCTGATTATATCAGACCTGTAACTCAGGTAAATACTTAAACTCTTTTATAATCTTTTAAATGACCAAACTACCCCTACGGGGCATAGTTTGTGTTTAAATTCGTTTCGGGCATAATAAAAGACATCTTACTGATGTCACAACATATTTGAAGCATATTAAATTATGAAACCTGTATATGGCTCTTACGTTCACCCGTTACGCTTATTACGCGTTCGATTCGGTTTATGTAACTAGTTTGCATAAATTAGCCGAAACGGGTCAAAACTTATCAGTTTTATCTCAAAATCCAGAATGTGTTTGAAATACCCATATTAAACAAGTCTTCAAACTTGTCGGGTCTAAATCACATTCTATCCGGTCTTCGCTTAATCGTGCGTACGAACCGTATCTTTGAAACTAACCGGTCTAAGCTTAAGCTTAATTAAAGACCCGTTAGGATTCTAATAGGTTATTATAAACCTTCTTTCCAGATTAGGAGGACCAGTAAAAGCTACTTGCATTTGCTTATTGTGATTATTACTTTGCTCAGGTAAATACTTTTAACTTATTTTCCCTATACGGGCTTGGGTTACGGTATATAAAATACCGCTTGGTCGGGCATCAAATCTTCCATCGTTTAGTGGTTAATTGAATAATTTGATCGGCCCGTTTAAATCATTTTGTTTACTTAAAGCCTTTGGGGGGGTTAATGACCATGTCCCGGATATCCTTGGCATCATTTTACGAAATGGCCACGACCTAAGCGCGGAGTGAAGGCGTACACTCGTCAGTGCATAAATAGTTGATGTGGTGTGTCTATTGATCTTTAACCCGGCACGATCCGGGCTACTGAACGCATAAGGAACATGTAATTCATTTACAAGATTATATATATATTTAAATAATTATCCCAAGTTATAAAATGTTTATGCAACGTGCATCCAAATCAATTTATAATCATTTTCTAAAATGAGTCAGTTGATTGTATTTACCAGTGTAAACTGACGTATTTTCCCAAAAAGATTAAATGCAGGTACTAAGCGTAATTGGCTGGATATTTCTCCTTAGCATCAATAAAGAGTCTCGCAAGCTTAAGATGTCTAAAGTCTGTTGAACTACTGTTTCATATTTTATTTCGATCCGTCTGTGGATAAACAATCGACAGTTGTGATATTTGATATTACTATATTATATTCGATTGAATTATATCTTACAATTTGCTTCCGCTGTGCATATTAAATATTGTGTTGTTTGACTATTATGTTGCCAACCACGTCACGATACTCCCCACCGGGCCCACCGGTGACACGTGGAAATCCGGGGTGTGATAGGGGAGCTCCAGTATTGTTCGTGAAGAAGAAGGATGGAACACTGCGGATGTGTATCGACTATAGAAAGTTGAACAAGCTCACTGTCAAGAATCGGTACCCACTACCGAGGATTGGTGACTTATTTGATCAGTTGCAAGGATCGAGCTACTATTCCAAGATCGACCTTCGATCCGGATACCATCAGTTAAGGATCCAAGAGGAAAGCGTACCAAAGACTGCTTTCAGAACACGTTATGGGCATTACGAGTTCCTTGTGATGCCATTCAGACTGACGAATGCGCCAGCGGTATTTATGGATCTGATGAACCGCGTATGCAAACCATATCTCGATAAATTCGTGATTGTATTTATCGATGATATCCTGATTTACTCGTGAAAGAAAGAAGAGCACGAGCAACACCTCAGAACCATTTTGGAACTACTGAAGAAAGAGAAACTTTATGCAAAGTTCTCAACGTGCGAATTCTGGATTCGCGAAGTACACTTCCTTGGTCACGTTGTGAACGAGAAGGGCATTCATGTAGACCCAGCCAAGATAGAAGCAATAAAGAATTGGGAAGCTCCCAAAACCCCAACTGAAGTTTGACAATTTTTGGGCTTAGCGGGCTATTACCGACGATTTATCGAGAATTTCTCCAAGATAGCTCAACCGCTGACTACCCTTACGCAGAAATACAAGAAGTACGACTGGGGTAATAAGTAGGAAGAAGCCTTCCAACTGCTCAAAAATAAGCTATGCGATGCACCGATACTATCCTTACCCGAAGGCACTGAAGACTTCGTGGTATACTGCAACGCTTCGTGTCAAGGGTTGGGTTGCGTACTCATGCAACGCCAAAAAGGCATCGCTTACGCTTCAAGACAGTTGAAGGTGCATGAAAGGAACTATACCACTCACGACCTGGAGCTAGGCGTGGTGGTATTCACCTTGAAAATCTGGCGACACTATTTATATGGTACTCGATGTACAATCTTTACAGATCACAAAAGCCTACAACACATATTTGATCAGAAGGAATTAAACATGCGTCAGCGACGATGGGTTGAGTTGTTGAACGATTATGACTGTGAGATTAAGTACCATCCTAGAAAGGAAAATGTTGTAGCAGACGCGTTAAGTCAAAAAGAAAGGGTTAAGACCCTAAGAGTTCGAGCGTTGGAAATGACTATTCGGATGAACCTCACTGCACGCATTCATGACGCACAACAAGAGGCCCTTAAGGGAGAGAATCGTAGAGCTGAATACCTCCGAGGTATGTTGAAGAATTTGGTGCCAAACAAAGAGGGAACCTGATGTGTTCAAAGATTAACATATAAATTTCATCAAATGAGGCATAAAACTAACCCCTTTTTAGTACTAATGTTGGAAAAAGTGTGCTTTTGTCTTCCTTTTGTATTTTCAGGATTAAATGAGCTCAAATTAACAAAAGAAGCAAAAAGACATCAAAATCTAACATAAATACAAAAAAAGGAACAAGATATGACATGCCCGACCCCACGACAGCATCTTCCCAAGCAAAACAAGAAGACAGAAGACTGAACACGCCCCGTGCTCAGCCAGCACGGGGGCGTGCCCAAGTGTCAGCAGAAAAGACAAAGTGGTAGAAGCTTCTATTGCCCACCACGGGGCCGTGCTTAGCGGACACGGGGCCATGGTCAACTATAAGATTCGCACAATCCAGCAAATCTGCATAGTACAAAGATTCTTCTGCACCACGGGGTCGTGATCAGCGGACACGGGGGCGTGGTCAACTAATAAGACAAAGCTGCATTTAATGAAGAAAGAGAAGGATGTGGACACGGGGCCGTGCCCGAGCTTCTGTTCAACCTATAAATAGATGTGCTTGGCTCAAGCTCAAACCATCCCTTGGCACACCACCTCTCTCACACTTTACCCACCACCCACCACCACCATAACACCATCATCCACCACCATCATCCATTGTCCATCGTAGAGTGTGTGAGTCGTCTCGGGATCCAAGATTGATCGTAAGAGTTCTTGACAATCAAGGCCATGTTTGCCTAAGTCTCTTACATCACTTGGTGAAGACAAAGTGTCTAGTGTAATACTTTTTATTTCTAATCTTTTGCACTTTTTATTTGGTTTCGTATTAATGACTTTAATAACTAGTTGCTTATGTTGAAGGTGATCTTTCTTTATCGTTTGTCCGTGGTGTCTTGAAATTATTTTAGTGTCTATATAAAATAAAAGATTTTCACCACTCATATCTCCACGGTCTATATGGAGGTATGTTGGCTACCTGGTCGGGGGTTAAGGGAACGGTTTGGTAAAGGTCTTGCCATTGTTCAGCGTTTAGAGGTCCTGCAATGGACCTGGGTCAAATTTAGTAGGACCTCCTTCAATACTTCATGGTATTGGATGGCGGGGGTCCAAACTCTTTGATCCCCTCATAAGTTAACTACTATTAATACTATAACCCGGCTATTTAGGACTGTATCCCTGCTGACTCAGACTACTTAGTCGAGGGTAACGTCACCTCCAAAAGAGGGGCCTACCATAATATTGCATTAATAACTTAATTCATTATCTTCCAATAATCCACCCTTTTAGGATTGTATCCTTGCTGACTCAAACTACTGGGGTGAGGGTAACGTCACCTTCAAAAGAGGGGCCTACTACAATAACTAAGATAATCTCTTAATCATGTGCAAAAGTGCGGAAATAATCAAAGGTTACACTAGATACGAGTCGGAACCAAGTGATTCATCTTGTCTATCTGTTTTTATTTTTATTTTTATTTTCAGCATTTTAGTTAGTTTTTATTTTTCTTAGTTTAAAACATTTTTTCTAAACTTTTTATTTTGATTAGACGTTGAGGATAAACCGGTACTAAAAGCTCTTGTGTCATTGGACGACCTCGGTATCTTGCCAACACTATACTACGCTCACGATGGGTGCACTTGCCCATATGTGTGTTTAGTGTTAGTAAAATATCGTGTTTTATAAATTTAAAACTTGGCTAAAAATAAGTGTTAAAAGGGCTTAAAATATACACCTAATATATATAACACTTCACACGCATCAAGTTTTTGGCGCCGTTGCCGGGGACACAAGGATTTTAAGAAAGTTAGGAATCAACGGCCTAATCGCTTTTCTTATTTTTCATTTTTTTTAGATTTTTTTTTCAGTTTCTGCAGAGCTCAGCACGGGCCGTGCCTAGTCGGACACGGGCCGTGCCCAGCATCATCACTGGCAGTTTTTATTTTCTGAGTTACAGAGAGCTGAACACGGGGCCGTGTCGGTGCAACACGGGGTCGTGTCCAACTCCCAGTAACAGGGATCCAGAAGACAATCACTGTACCTCTGACCACGGGCCGTGTTCGCTGAGCACGGGGCCGTGGTGAACATTCTATCCAACGTTCTTTTCTGTTTTTATTGCAGGACTTGGAACCTAGGCGCCACATTTGAATCTCCTACGTAGTGCATGAGCTCCAATTCTAGTAGAGACATAAAAGAACCTCTAGAAGAACCCGAACGCTTTCTCAGAAAAAGACTTAACGCTAAAAATCAAGAGAAAGTTTCGGGGGACCCACTTCCAATGGCGGATCAACGTACCCTCATGGATTACCTACGGCCCACCGTAGGCAATCTCGGCGCCGCTATCAATGCACCAAATGTCGAAGCCAATAACTTCGAACTTCGGCCGCATTTGATACAAATGCTCCAAAACTCCGCAACCTTCCATGGGCTTGCAGACGAGGATCCCCATCTACATATTACTAATTTCTTAGAAATATGTGATACCTTTCGGATCAATGGAGCATCAAATGACGCCATCCGCCTTCGAATGTTTCCATTTTCACTAAAAGACCGAGCTAAGGCTTGGCTTAACACCCTCCCAGTTGGCTCGGTAAACACCTGGGATGAACTTGCCCAAAAGTTTTTATATAAGTATTTCCCTCCTGCTAAAACGGCTAAATTAATGACTGAAATTAATACATACTCACAAGAGGATGGGGAATCCTTATATGAAACTTGGGAAAGGTTCAAGGAGCTTCTAAGAAAGTGTCCTCATCACGGTCTAGCGGTGTGGCAACAAGTATCCACTTTCTACAATGGGTTGTTGCCACACACAAGACAAACACTTGATTCAAGCTCCGGGGGACTTTTAGGTAATCGTCGCCCAAATGAAATATATAATCAAATTGAGGAAATTGCTCAAACCAATTTTCAATGGCACACTCCCCGAGGTAATAAATCTATTGCCTCGGGCGCCCATAAGGTTGATGAAAGCACCTCTTTACAAGCCCAAATCGAGGCCCTCTCTTCGAAAATCAAAAAGCTAGAAATGACAAAAACGGCCTCGGTTATGGCTTGTGAAGGGTGTGGTGGGTCACATGAAAATTGGAGTTGTATGAAAGAATTAGATGATCAAACAGAAACGGTAAACTACATTGATAATAGACCTAGGCCGTCGGGTCCTCCAACGGGTGCCTATAACCAAGGATGGCGTAACCACCCAAATCTTGGTTGGAGAGATCCCGGCAATAGTAGTAACCAACAAAACCAACGAACTAATTTTCAACAACCACAAAATTTCTCTCAACAACAAGGTGGAAGAGAAAGGCTTGAAGATACTGTATCTCGCCTCATCTCCGACACCGAAAAGAAAAACTCGGATCGATTCCAACAATTGGAATCGAATTTTAGAAATCAACAAGCTAGCATTCAAAACGTTGAAAAACAATTAAATCAACTAGCTCAAAATTTCTCCGAGAGACCACAAGGCGCATTACCAAGCAATACCGAAACCAACCCAAAGGCACCAGTACACCTTATCACATTGAGAAACCGAACCGTGGGTCCCGAGGATACTCCATTACCACCAGTTGAAGGGGGTCAACGTCAAAGTACGACTTCACCTACACCTCAACTAGAAGAGGCTTCTTCACCAAATCAAGAGCCCACCAAGACTCCTCCAATTCCGTACCCCGGTAGGTTAAATCGTCAAAAGACCGATGAGCAATTCGCAAAGTTCGAAAGTTTACTAAAACAATTGCATGTCAATATTCCTTTTATTGAAGTCCTAACCCAAATGCCTAAATATGCAAAATTCATGAGGGACTTCCTCACTCACAAAAGAAAAATTGAATCACTGCAATTAGTTAACTTAGGTGAAGAATGCTCCGCTTTAGTACTCAACAAACTTCCACAAAAGAAAATCGATCCCGGGAGCTTCACAATTCCTTGCTCGATTAGGGAGTCCCCTGTTCGTAATGCATTAGCCGATCTTGGGGCTAGCATTAACCTCATGCCCACGTCAATGTTCAAACGATTCAGCCTAGGAGTAACTAGCCCTACAAAGATGAGCATACAACTCGCCGATAGGTCCGTCAAATTTCCACAAGGTGTCGCTGAAAATCTACTGGTCAAGGTTGACAACTTCGTTTTTCCAACTGACTTTGTCATCCTAGACATGGAAGAAGACACCGAAGTCCCTCTCATCCTCGGGAGGCCATTTCTAGCCACCGCCCAGGCAGTGGTAGATATGAATGACGGAACGTTAACATTGAAGTTTGGGGACGAGGAAGTGAAGTTTGAATGTGGAAAGAAGATAGAGGAAGAAGACCCGGTCAACTACATGAAGGTCATAGACTCAAGCTTGGATGACGCTCTCCGACGGTGTAACTTGGGATGCAATACATCCCACTAGGGTAACATGTGACCAGGATTTGGGTCTAGCCAAGGACCCTTATAAACGTGGCGCACCATGGAGGCATTCCACGGAACTATCCTTAGTTTAGTTTAGATTAATTTTCTTGTTTTCTAGTTAGTTTTAATTTTCAGGAATAAAACACACTTGAGATGGCAAAGGATGCAAGGGAAACTTGAACCAGCACTCCATACAGGAAAACAGAACCGTCCGACAAATTTCTTCGTTTGCAGTAAGCTCGGCACGGGCCGTGTCCACCCAACACGGCCCCGTGCTGCACAGTCTGTTGAAAAAGACCCAGTTCAGGTAACTGGACACGGGCCGTGTTCACCCAACACGCCCCCGTGTCCAGACTTCTGTTTCTCTTGTTTAATTTTGTTACTGGCACTTGAACACGGGGCCGTGCCCGGATCACACGGGGCCGTGTTCAGCGCCCAGTAACACAAATTTTTGCTTTTCACACCTTTTTACACATTCAATCAACCTAAAAACTTATTTTTGGGACACATTGAGGACAATGCGTAATTTAAGTGTGGGGGGGATGCTAAAACCTTGAAACTTGCAAGTCCTAAATACAAGCCTTACACAAAACTCTATTGGAACCGCTAATCACCCCAAATTTTTTTCAAAAATTTTCATTTTTTTACTTGTCTAGGTTTAATTCGGGAAATTCAAGTTCTTAAAAAGGTTATATTTTTATGAATTTACAACCGATAGCGTCGTGATAAAAAGAACCAACATAAGAAAATTATGAAAAGGCATGACAAGCTTAGTTAAAATTTAATTATATATACTTGATCACATAAAAACTCATTCCCACAAAAGTGAGTTTTGAGCCTTTATTGAGCAAACACTTACATATCATTTGACTAAATGCTCATTTTCGTTTCTTGTGTGAATAGCCGCTTGGTTCTTACGACTCTAGAACTTGCCATGACGATACATTCCCGGTCCTTACCAACTTAAACCCGAGTAAGTAAATGATGGAGGCATTAGGACTAACCCTTTTTATTTCTACACCATTATTTTTCTTTTTTTTACCACATACCCAAAATCCCCCTAGTTAGCCCCTTTGAGCCTAAACCTTTTCATTTCATAACCCAAACCAAACACCCTTTTTACCCACTAAAACCTTTTTCATTTTTACCCCGTTGTTTTAGTAACAAGTTCGGTTCTTTAAATGACTTCAAAAAAAAAAAAAAAAAAAAAAAAAACCTTTGTTGTTGATGATGAAGCAAAAGAAAATAAACAAACAAGTTCATCAAAAATAACTTTGTTTGAATAAATGGCTTCATCAAAAATAAAAGTTACAAAAATAGAAAGTCATATGAAAACCGACACTTGTTACGCTTTTCGCCCTTTTTACTAACCACTAACCACCAACCCAACCACCTACCTTTAACCCAAGCCTAACCCTTAACCCACAAAGTCCTCTTGATATTTACAAAGGTATATAAGTTAAAAAGGAGGAGGATTGATTGCTTGGCAAGCCTATGGTAGGAGTAAGTTCCATGCCGCTCTCGAGTGATCCACAAAAATACATCTTCGGCCGAGTGTTGAGTGATCCCCGTGAGGTATGTGAACTTGTATATAAATAGAATTTTACAAAGGCATGTTATGCCCTAATAAGTAATTTATCTTATGAAAAGTTTTAAATAAATCATGACGAATAGGATTGTAAATAAATAAAAATAAAATTATATAAAGAATCTTGGAAATCCCGACACTCTACGACAAGCCCAAAAACCTTCTTCTCTACCTATTCCATTTGGGAGTGTAATAGCCACAAATTAAAGAGTTTTGCTTGAGGACAAGCAAAGATTCAAGTGTGGGGGTATTTGATGTGTTCAAAGATTAACATATAAATTTCATCAAATGAGGCATAAAACTAACCCCTTTTTAGTACTAATGTTGTAAAAAGTGTGCTTTTGTCTTCCTTTTGTATTTTCAGGATTAAATGAGCTCAAATTAACAAAAGAAGCAAAAAGACATCAAAATCTAACATAAATACAAGAAAAGGAACAAGATATGACATGCCCGACCCCACGACAACATATTCCCAAGCAAAACAAGAAGACAGAAGACTGAACACGCCCCGTGCTCAGCCAGCACGGGGGCGTGCCCAAGTGTCAGCAGAAAAGACAAAGTGGTAGAAGCTTCTATTGCCCACCACGGGGCCGTGCTCAGCGGACACGGGGCCGTGGTCAACTATAAGATTCGCACAATCCAGCAAATCTGCATAGTACAAAGATTCTTCTACACCACGGGGTCGTGCTCAGCGGACACGGGGGCGTGGTCAACTAATAAGACAAAGCTGCATTTAATGAAGAAAGAGAATGATGTGGACACGGGGCCGTGCCCACTGGACACGGGGCCGTGCCCGAGCTTCTGTTCAGCCTATAAATAGATGTGCTTGGCTCAAGCTCAAACCATCCCTTGGCACACCACCTCTCTCACACTTCACCCACCACCCACCACCCACCACCACCATAACACCATCATCCACCACCATCATCCATTGTCCATCGTAGAGTGTGTGAGTCATCTCGGGATCCAAGATTGATCGTAAGAGTTCTTGACAATCAAGGCCATGTTTGCCTAAGTCTCTTACATCACTTGGTGAAGACAAAGTGTCTAGTGTAATACTTTTTATTTCTAATCTTTTGCACTTTTTATTTGGTTTCGTATTAATGACTTTAATAACTAGTTGCTTATGTTGAAGGTGATCTTTCTTTATCGTTTGTCCGTGGTGTCTTGAAATTATTTTACTGTCTATATAAAATAAAAGATTTTCACCATTCATATCTCCACGATCTATATGGAGGTATGTTGGCTACTTGGTCGGGGGTTAAGGGAACGGTTTGGTAAAGGTCTTGCCATTGTTCAGCGTTTAGAGGTCCTGCAATGGACCTGGGTCAAATTTAGTAGGACCTCCTTCAATACTTCACAGTATTGGATGGCGGGGGTCCAAACTCTTTGATCCCCTCATAAGTTAACTACTATTAATACTATAACCCGGCTATTTAGGACTGTATCCCTGCTGACTCAGACTACTTAGTCGAGGGTAACGTCACCTCCAAAAGAGGGGCCTACCATAATATTGCATTAATAACTTAATTCATTATCTTCCAATAATCCACCCTTTTAGGATTGTATCCTTGCTGACTCAAACTACTGGGGTGAGGGTAACGTCACCTTCAAAAGAGGGGCCTACTACAATAACTAAGATAATCTCTTAATCATGTGCAAAAGTGCGGAAATAATCAAAGGTTACCCTAGATACGAGTCGGAACCAAGTGATTCATCTTGTCTGTCTGTTTTTATTTTTATTTTCAGCATTTTAGTTAGTTTTTATTTTTCTTAGTTTAAAACATTTAAACAAGAAAAAAGGGTTACAGTTCTTAGTTTATTTTTCTTAGTTTAAAACATTTAAAGATGTAAATCTTTCTGAAAATCCTAATCCTTACACCTCAAGAGTTCAACAACGTTTAAACAAGAAAAAAGGGTTACAGTTCTGGTTCTGGTTTTCAAAAGAAACCAAATCATAACGGTAATTACAAAAAGAAAGGTCTTGGATTTATTCCACCGAAAAATTATAAAAATGAGAAAACTTATAAAACAAAAATTGTGTTTGTTGCAGGAACATCAACTGAAGAAGAAAAGGAGCAATTGTTCAGGAATCAGACAAATAAAGAATTCCTTGCTAAGAAGCAAGAAGAAATGAGTAAGGATGTTGCTCAAAAGAAGGAGACTAGAACCTGTTTTCAATGCAAAATTATTGGTCATATTGCCAGGAATTATCCACAGGCAATTCAAACAAAACAGGGAGTTTCTCTTAAACTGAAAGAAAAGATGGTTGAAAATGAATCACCAACCAAACAATTCAAAGTTTTCAAAAATTCGAAGTTTGAAGTTGGTGAATGTTCAAAGAGGTTTTATAAAAGAAAAGCGAATCTTGACAATCAAAAATGGGTTGTTAAGAAGTCTGATGATAGTTCTAGCAATGATTCTGATTTATCAAAATCAGAGGAGCTATCTTCTGGCGATGAATCTGATTCCACAAAGTCAGAGGAGCCACGTGTTGAGTTAAAATTGGAAACGTCAGTACCTCCAATGGATGATGCAAATTTTCCACCATTGAGGGCTGAGAATTTTAAACAAAAAGTTGGTAAAGTTGAAATTTAAAATCAATTTTTCTCTGAAAAGAAAGATTTTGATATTGAAAAGGCATTTAACCCCAAAGTGCAACATATTTTTGGTAAAATGGTTTATGGGAAGGTTAAAGGGGTGAAGGAATTTTATGAGAAGAAAATGAAGAAACCAGGTAACAATGGGTCATCCCAGGTTTCTGACTGGGATGGAACCTATTATTCTGATTAAACTCTGGATTCTGAATTCAACTTCTCTGTCTGGTGGTAGTCCTGGTAATTCTTCTGGAAATACATCTGAAAACTGAGACACTACTGGAATGTCCTTTAGTTCTTTTCCTTTAGTGTTAGTGATTATGGAAATCAAATACACTATAGATCCTTTTCTTATATAACTTGCGGTTTTCATCACAGAGATGAATTTCATGGATCTAGATGGTTTATCCCCTTTAATTATGATCTTTTCACCCTTTGGTGAATTTACTTGAATTGACTTTTGATCACATAAAATATTAGCTTTATTGGCTATTAACCAATCCATTCCTAATACGATATCAAATCCTGCCAGATTCATTGGGTAAAGATTTGCAATATACTTTTGGTTTAAAAATTCTATTCTTGCTCCCTGCAAGATTTCAGAAATCCTAGCCATTTCTCCATTCGCTGTTTTCGACTAGACATTCTTGTGAGATTTTAGTTAATGGTTGATTAAGAAGTTTGCAAAATTAAGTATTAATAAAAATTTGGTTTGCACCAGAGTCAAATAATACTTTAGCAAAAACATCATTAACTAAAAACGTACCGGCTATGACATCCGGAATCATTTTGGCTTCATCTGCAGTTAGAACAAATGCTCTAGCATTTTTAGTGTTCCTGTTGTTTGCAGCTGGGGCAAATTTCGGACAATTTGGCTTGATGTGACCTTTTTTCTCCACAGTTGAAGCACAGTCCATTGCTGGATTTTCTCCTGCAGTCTTCTTCCGTGTGTCCTGGTGCCTTGCAGAAATTGCAGTGAGTGGAGCATTTTCCCGAATGTTTTTTCTTGCAGACCTTGCAGTATGGTGCAGGGGTAGAACCTATATTCCTACGGTTGGAATTCCCAGAACGGAATTCTTGGGTAAGCCTTTGAGCTAGGTTTCTCCTCTGGTCTTCTTCTCTAGTACGGATTAACTCATCTGTCAAGGTATTTGCTAGTTCTACAGCTTCTTCTATAGTTTGGGGTCTAGCTGCCTTGACTACATGTCTAATCTCTCCAATCAATCCCCAGATGTAACGGGAGATTAATACCGATTCAGGTGATGCAAGGGTTGGTACTATTCTAGCATATTCAAAGAATGTGGTAGTATAACCCTTACTATCTACCCCGGTCATTCTACGGTTCAAAAACTTATTCGCTATCTGTTCCTTTTCATTGAGAGGGCAGAATTTCCTTTCTACCATATTCTTAAATTCCTCCCATTCCATGTTGTATACCCTATCATTTCCTCTTGACTGGAGGATAGTGTTCCACCATTCTAAGGCTGAGTTCTTAAACAGATTAGAAGCAAACATTATCTTGTCTTCTTCAGCACACTTACTTATTTTTAAAACAGCCTCAGTCTTTTCTATCCAGCCTAGAGTTGCAATGGGTCCTTCATTGCCCGAGAATTCTATTGGTTTGCAGGACCAGAATTCCTTATAAGAACAACCATAAGGCATGGTTCTTCTTCTTTTGGAAATGGGCACTTGAAGTACGGGTCCATTGTTCACGCTGTGTTCTGGTTCAATTGGTCGCTTACTTCTATGTTTACTTTTATTATCCGCATCCTTAGCAGTTTGAAGAATAAATTGCATTGCATCTATAATTCCTTGTGCCACTATGTGTTGGATGGCACTATTATCTACTTGGTTTCCATTGTTATTGATGCTCGGATTCTCATTAACCAAGTTAATGTTACTCTGGTTATCATTATTCAGATTTTCTTGATTTCCTTCGTCGGCCATCTGAATTTTAAACAGTTACCACGTATTAATATCACAAAATAATATTTAATATAGCCAATCACATAACACGCATTTTGGTCAAAAGCGTCGATCATTGCGACTTTACTCTATTCATATACTATGCATCTATTACACACCAGTACTGAAATTACAATACCGACTGAAATTTAAAGTTACACTACTAATAGTAGGCATCCATAGTTTTTTTTTCATACACATACACACATATTATATTATTATTATTATTACTATTACTACCGTTTCCACCATCCCATTCATGGATATGGATTCATCCAGAAATCCATATTGCGCTCGTCATATTTACAGACGAGTCGCTCTCCCACCTGTCGCATTCTTTCACTACTCTCTAAAATTTCCTCACCAAATGTCCTAAGTTCTTGTACATTTTCTACACTCATTGGGGGTGCAGGTTCTAGGACTGGGTTCGGAATCTGGGGTGCGGGTTCCTGGTATGGAGGTGTAGGTGCCTGGAATTGGTAAGGATTTTCTAAAATCTCCCTAATGTATATATCGTTGTCGTAATAGGGATCTAGAGGGTCCAAACCTGGGTAGGCTCCTAAGTTTGGCATGGGCGTGTCTTCATGTATCGGGTAGCGTTGCACATAGTCTCTAACTTCATCCCACCATGGATCGTAATTTGGGTATAAGGGATTTGGTGCTGGTACCCTAGGTATTTCTTCTGGATTAAAATCATGCATTTCTACTTGATTTTCAGGGTTTTCTTTCTCCATCGGTTGGTCAGGTTGTGGTTGTGGTTGTGGTGCTATCATTTGTTCCAGGTTAGGGTCACAAGGTATGTTGAATTTTGTTATTTGATGATACTTTGAAATTATGATGAACACTCATAATCGAAATTCGGGAATGAATATTGAATGTATGAGTGATATAATGTTGAATTCATGTGTAGAAACAAACCCTAGTTGAAAACTTGATGAATTAGTGTTAAAAACTAGGGATTTTATGATTAACCTTGTATGTGTTAAGTGGATTTTGACTAAATAATGAAGATGATGATATGTTTGTGCTAGAAATCATCATAATTGATAGTTGAAGCAAGATACTTAAACAATTTGCAAGTTTGAGTATTTGATCATACATGATTGAGATGGGTTTATGAATGTAGTAATGAAATTGGTAAATTATTTCATGAATATGGATGTTTGAAATCATGATATCTACTAGTTGATATGGAAAATTTGGTTTATTAAGTGTTCGGATGAATGCTAGCGATAATATGAAATGGGTTTTCACTTATAGATGAGAACCCTTAATTCTTGTGAAACAAATAAATAAGTTAGCTTTGATAATCGCTTGAACTAGTTGAAGTGTTAAAAACATAAGGAACTGGGTCAAAAGCTTAGCTAAAACTGGGGCTTAAAAGAATGCCTACCGGGTCATTTGAAAATGCCTAAACTAGTTGATGAACTTGAATGTGCATTTCATGTACTAATGGGAATTTGACTTTTAAAAAGTCAAACTGGCCTACAATGCGAAGAATGATAATTTTAGATATAAAGTGCGTAGGGTGGAATAATCGTATTAAGTTATGATTAAACTAACCACCTTGTGAATAATGAATGATAGTTGGCGCTTAACAAGCTAGGTGAGGCTTGGGGAGAAAGCGCGGGTCAAACGAATCAAGTATGAGAAGAAGGGCGTAATCTGGATACGAGGTAAGTAAAGCTTACACCCTTTTGTAGGATACGTGTTTATTTTATAATCCATAAATGCGACGAATGAATATCCGAAATGAGGGTTCCGACGCGATTGGGACGAGTCGGAACAAATATAAATGATAAAAACCATGGTTTATGGTAAAAGGGGCGAAACGGTAATTTAGTCATATAAGGACTAAGAATTTATGAGTTTTCGTTAAGGTTTCCTTATAGCATAACCAATAATGGGAAAAAGGGTAAAAATGGAAATTTAGTCAAGTGTCGACTAGTGTAAATTGAAGTTAAAAGGGATACCCATGGCGTAAGCCGAAATGGGTTGAGCGTGTAAGAAAATAAATTATGAGAAAAAGGGACTTGGTGGTAAAATCCGAAATGGGTCGGACGTGTGAATTGGAAATCAAAAACTATGTTTTTGACTTATGCAATGTTTGGTCATATAGGCCAAACGGGTCAAATGGGGGTGATAACACCATTTGACAAGATCGACTAATGTTTATTGTCAAGTCATATGTTAACAGGAGCGAATAGCAATTTGGATAATTGCGTCGCCATAGAATATCGGTTAATTAAAGCGAGGTATAAAACGGGTCTATATGTTGACTCGGGCCAGGTACGCATATATATAGAGTTATAGTTAAAAGCGCAATGTTGGTCAAATATTTAACAAAAGCCCTTCGTCGTAAATGAGGGGCTAAAGTTGACCAAAACGCCCTAGATGGGTAAAACGGGCAAACGACTTTTAAAAGTTGTTCAGAAATAAGCATTCTGATAAATTAAATCCTTAGAATAAGTATAAAAAAATGATATGGAACGTTAGTGTCCAATGAGTTGAAATGGTTATTTTTCCGTAAAATGACAACCGAGGGGTAAACTCGGAATAAACGGTTTACTACACTAAATCCACCCCAATTGTAATGTAGTGGAAGACAAGTCGATACTTAAAAGTGGGGATAAGATGTAAACCAAGAAAAAGCGTGATTTAAGCTTAAAGGTGCTAAAATACCCTTAACGGGTCAAAATGAGTAGATATGCAAAACGGGTTAAAAACACATAAGAAACCCGTAATTTGAATCTTGAATACTAGTAAACAAATATAACGTGATGTCCATGATATTTTAAAAGGGTAACAATCAATTCGTTTGATAAAATCATGAACGCGTCAAAAGGTGTTATATTTGAATTTCAAGCCGAGAGCTTGAAATCCAAGATTTTGTGAATTCAGATGTTGGATTTTAACTCCATGAGATGGAGAATCAAATTACGATCGCGTAGGAAAAATGATCGTGTAAAACGGATTTGTAAATTGAAAGTTATGCACGTTTTTGTGTAACTTAAACTTGCGAGAAGTTGCTGCAGTTCAGCAACAAACATTCTAGACAAACAGGGGGTCGCGCCACGCGACAGCAAAAGCAAGGAGCCGTCGCGCGACGCGATGGGTTCCAAAATTTGAAAAATGATTATTTTTATTATTATATGCATTGCGAACCCGTTTAATACGTTTTAAGCTACGTATGACTAATCCAACTCATGTTTTATGAGTTGTAGGTAAAATTCTAGTACCGGAGGACGATCATGCTCAATGAAGAACCGAACACGATCAAGAAACAAGCTTCCGCACGTCGTTACTTCGTTGTTTTTTTAACGATGAACTCAATTAGACTATGTTGTATAACTTTTTAATTGTAAAAGTTTTAATAAACTCGTATTGTCATACGTATGTGTAATCGTATAAACACGTATTTATACGAAACTTATATAAAATATTGTATAAAACAAGCAAGGGTGTTACATTTTCACTTAATTAAACTAGGATTCACTCACCAGTATTTCTCACTGACAAAATGCTTTTAAACGCGTTTCAGGTAACAAAATGTGAAAGCCAAATAGAAGCCAGCTGGACAGCACTGAAGGCTTGGAAAAGTGGCAATAAAGTTACATAAAAGAAATATATGTTTTTATTAAATAAAAATATGATTTATTCCTATGAAATTGGGTGTATTGCAAACTTGGGTTTTAACCCATGTGTTTAATGTTATGAAATTGTGGTATTTTACTCTAATCAAATATTTTCTAACTACGGTCCTGATGAAAAAATTCCGCTGCCAAATTAGATAATACCAGATACCACCGAAACTGGCTCGCGACCGCCCGTTCCCGTGATTAATAGGGGATCGGGTGTTGCGACAAACACACCCCTCATACATAAAACACACCAATGTCTGAAATACATAATATAAAACACACCAGGGTCTGATTTCACGACGAACAACTTGAATGAAGAAATGAATCATGAATCTTGTTTTTTAGTATAGAAGAGAGAGAGAGAGAAAGTTTCCAAAACTTAAAGAGTGGTTTTATGGATTGACACTTACTTGCCTTTTTTTAAAATACATCAAATGACTTTTTTTCCCACAATCAATTAAATCAATCCTTATTTAAAACAATAATATTACAAAAATGCCACCAAGATGATCTCAACCATTAAAAACACATATCCAAAGGTCCAAAACACTTCCTACACTTTGTAGGAAAAACACACTTTGTAGAGTAACCTCACCCATATATATATATATATATATATATATATATATATATATATATATATATATATATATATATATATATATATATATATATATATATATAGGGAGGAGCTCATGCGAGAACCACGAGAACCAATGTGAACACAACCTAAAATAGCTAAAAAAACCTAACCCCCACCCCCCCCCCCAACAAAAAAACCTAAACCCCCCCACCACCCCCCCCCCCAAAAAAAAAAAACCTAACCCCCCCCTCCCCCCAAAACCTAAACCCCCCCCCCCATGCTAAATGCTAAAAACTAAAACCTAAAAAAACCTAACCCCCCCCCCCAAAAAACCTAAACCCCCCTCCCCCACCCCCCAACCCCCCCCCCCCTCCAAGCTAAAATGCTAAAAACTAAACCCCCAAAAAACCTAAAAAAATCTAAAAAAAATCTAAATTTTTTTTTTTTGAATTTTTTAATATTTTTTATGTTAAAATCGCTACTTTTAGAAGCCAACAAAAAATTTTAAAAAAACTTTTTTTTTTTTGCTTCGAAAAGTAGTGATTTTTTTATAAAAAATATTAAAAAATTCAAAAAAAAATTTTTGTGTGATTTTTAGCTATTTTTAGGCATTTTTGGTTGTGTTCACATTGGTTCTCGCGGTTCTCGCAATAAGAGGTGGTTCTCGCATGATCTTCTCCCTATATATATATGGGGATGGTTCAAATGAAAACCACTTTTATTGTGAAAACTCAAAAACTAACTAAAAAAAGCCTAAAAAACACACCAAATTTTTTTTTTCAATTTTTGTTTATAAAAATCGCTGGTTTTTTATATAAAAAAAACTTTTTTTTTAAAAAAAAAATTTGTAGTACACATGTGTAATAATACACATGTGTAGTATTACACATGTGCACTACAAATTTTATTTTTTTTTGAAATTTTTTTTATATATAAAAATGGCGAAAAATTGTATGCAAATATATATATATATAGGGTAAGGATAGTGTAAAAAGGGCCTAAAGTGTGAGAAGTGTGAGAAGTGTATTATAACACTATATATAATACTATATAACACCATATAAACACCGTATAACAATATGTAACGCCATATAATACTATATAACACTATGTAACACTATATATATCATTATATAACAAATATAACACTATACATCTATCATAGACATGCTATCAGACAACCTATAGTGTTATATTTGTTATATAATGATATATAGTGTTACATAGTGTTATATGGTATTATATGGTGTTACATATTGTTATACGGTGTTTATATGGTGTTATATAGTATTATATATAGTGTTATAATACACTTCTCACACTTTGAGCATTTTTTACAGGATCCTCTACCTATATATATATATTGGGTATGTCTTTTTGGCTTTTTTAATTAGTTTTCGAGTTTTCACAATAACTAATGGTTTTCTTTTGAACCTTCCCCATATATATATATATATATATATATATATATATATATATATATATATATATATATATATATATATATATGTAGGGGACCGGTAAAATGAGAACCACCTCCAGTTGTAAGAACTTTTTGATCCGGGACGAGTTGGACCAAAATTATATAGGGGACCGCTAAAATGAGAACCACCTCCAGTTGTAAGAACCGTGAGAACTACACCGTACGGGGCGAGGTGGTCCAAAATTTTTTTTCATAAACGTAGATGCATGTATTATAAACACATTTGTAAAAAAAATTCAAAAAAAAAATGTCGAGTGTGTACTTTTGAGCACCCAAAGTTTGCGTTTACGGGACCCGTAAAAAATTTTGGTCCAACTCGCCCCGGATCAAAAAGTTCTCACGGTTCTTACAACTGGAGGTGGTTCTCATTTTAGCGGTCCCCTATATATATATTTGTTTGCGTTCATTTTTCTATTCATGAATGCTTGTTTGAGTTCGTTGTCATTAATTTGTGTTCATGAACGTTCGTTTATGTTCCTCTGTATTCATGAATGTTCATTTGTGTTTATTTGCGTTCGCTTTTGTCTGGTACCTAAAATTAACAAAAAACACAAGAAAACACGAACATCTGCGTTTCCTTAATTAACAAACACGAACAAAAAATCTCGTTCGATAAGTATTCATGAATAGTTCATGAATACATTATTTCCTTAACAAAGGAACACGAACATGGCCTTGTTTGTGTTTGTGTGCTTCGTTTGCAGCCCTAGGTTTCAATGTCATTATAGGTCTTTGGTTACAGTCTACGTACACATCAACTAGTTTGGGATTAAAGACTTTTTTATGTGTATGTAACCTGAATCAAATAGAACAAATTATATGATCCCTGAGTCCATGAGCATCACAAAGTTAATGGGTGACACTCGGGGTAAGTGGGCCTAGTCAGATTTATTGATCTAAGGGTGAAGGGAGTGGTGTAGACACTTGAAAGTGACAAACTTTTTTTATTTATTTTTTATTTTTTTATCTTTAAACACCCCATCACCATCACCACCACCACCACCACCACCACCACCCGCAAAATCAACCCACCCTTAGAGCATTCACATCCTAACCATCAAATTATGTGAGGAGGGGTTTTTATATTATAAAGGGTATAAAAAGTGGTTGTGAGTAGAGGAGAGAGAAAATGTTACTGTTCATCTGTATATTTGGGGGGACACTGTTCACCCGTTATAATTTTTTAATATATTTTGAAAGTGGTTGTGAGTGGAAGTGAGAGAAAAATGTAATGATAATATTATTTAATTGAAAGGAGAGAGAAAAAGTATTTGTTTTTAGTGGAAATATATTGATATACGAGTTGTTTTTTAGTGGAATGTATGTATAATTTGATGGATTGGATGTGAATGCTCTTATCACCATTTTTTCTGTATGCTTTTTTTTTCCTTAAATTCTTGGTATTTTAAAACTCTTTCAAAAGAAACAGACACATTCACGCATGACAGAGCGACTCTTTGTTTTCTCCATAGCACCATAATCAAGAAACCCTCAATTCTCAAAAGAAACAGGTCACGTCCGGCCACCCTTCTCCTCCGCCTCCGCCTCCGACTGTCCGACGCCGGCCTCCCTTCTGCTCCGCCTCCGGCCTCCGACCTTCTCCTCCGGCTATATCCACCTCCATTGGTAAGTTCAATTTTGGTATATCCACCTCCATCACCACTCGCCACCACCACCACCGGTTCCACCTCCATCTTCAGCATCATCCAATCATCATCATCCAATCATCATCAGCATCATCAGCCACTCGCCGCCACCAACACCGCCGTGGCTCCGCCCATCGCCGCCGCACCTTTGTCGATCAGCATCAATCATCATCATCCAATCATCATCAGCATCATCTCTCTCTTCTTTGTCGATCGGTGAGATGTTGCCGATTTCACATGTTTGCCGCGCGGGAAAACATGTCGGCGCCGGTGTTGCCGCTCGGCAAACCGGTTTGCCGATGACTTCACCGCACCACTCCCTTCACCCTAAGTGGGATCTAAAAAGGTTGAATGAAAAGTTTATGGCTCAGAAAAAGAATTGGACGAGTCAAGTCAACCACTGTTTTGCAAGTGGGGCATATCTATTTGTGGATGTCCTAATGTTGAAGATGGTAGAGGTGATCATTTTAACCCATTTATATGAAAATGTGTTGATTCAGATTGTGTTTAGTTAATGACAAGTTGAACTTGTAAAATAAAAAAATAAGTGGCAATCAAGGAAACAGATCAAACGGATTAAATAAGTCAAAAAATTTCTAAAGTAGGATTATGTACTAAAAACCTTTTGATTTGGTCTTGCTACCTGGTAACGTTTAGAAAACACCAAAGAGACGGATAGAAAATAAGTGTAGATATGATAACCCAACCCGACCAAACTTGTTTGATCTAAACTGAAGATGGCCCATTTAAAATTGTTACAGGAAGACATTTTGACTCACATTGAGGGTCGGATCTATGTTATGATTAGCGGGGAGAAAGGCCCTGACTCTCTCCACTCACTTTGAACCCATGTATGTAATATAAAAAATATCTCTTATTTTGTTATTTGCCTCTAAATAATTGGAATCATACAGGGTTGGCAAATCGTGTCTTATCGGCTTTAACAGGTCTCCAACAACGCGTGTAACACAAGTATTAAACACGAATACAACTCGCTTAACTAGTTTATATATCATGTTTATAACACAGTTTTACGTTTTATGCACCAAAAAGAAGAAATGAATGATCCTAACCTCATAATTATATTTATTTTTAAAAAGTAAAAAATCACGTGGTGTACTTTTTCGGTAAACAGGTTTAATCGTGTCTTATACAAATATCTATTGCCAGCCCATACCCCTTAGGAAATGGAAGCCCCTCACTATATCTCCATAACTTTTTAAAAACTTAACAATTAATTAAAATCCCACTTGAACACCCTCCAAAATTGAAAGTAAATCTCCCTTCATATAGCAATTTTTACACTTCACCTCAAAAAATGAAATTGTACAGTTACACTAATGGGTTTAACTTGTAATATAAATTACAAACAATTAAAAACTAGTATATGAACGGTAATTAGTTATTTGATTTTTTTTTTCATAACATGTAACTAAATATATCAATGACCAGGCCTGTTTTTACCGACGTATTTTACATTTTACCACATCTATAAACAGGCCACAAATTTAAGGAACACATGAAATACCAAATAGTTTACCAACATTATCTTAGCTCTGTTGGATTATATAACTCAAAGTTGCACTTTAGTGTTTGGAATAATAGGTGTAATTGAAGTATAAGAATCGCAATGGAAATGACCAACACTCATGGTCGTAAAGTAACAACACAACATGAAATACTTGAAGGAGATTATGAGTTCAGTGGAGCTGGAGCAGGGGCTGGAGGAAGAGGAACAACCACAGGAAGTATCAACTTTGGATTATTGGCAAAACTGAAATAAAACAAGATTTTGCAATCAATAGCAGGAAGTGGTGATCATGTGATTTAACATAAGGTGACAATTTTGACCCATTTATTTACGAATGGGTCAGTTTGGGCTATGTTTTATCTCTAGCAAGTCAAAACAAATGAAAATGTTTTGAAGTATGTATTTAATGTATAAAACCTGCTAAACTAGATTATTCAAACAAGGATGTTGATTTTGAGAGAATATAATTTTTGCTATCGTATTTAACACAGTTTTTGTTAGAAAAAAAAATTAGATAAAAAGTTCAAGACAAAAAGTGTTTTGGGCTAACTCAACCTAACCCTTTCCAATTTGTACAAAAAACAAACTAACCATCTTACCCAACTTGTCTTGACCTGTTACCCAAACTACTCATTCAAGATCTATAAGTTCACGAATCATATAAATGACAATAAGTTCACGAATCATATAAATGACAATGGACCTGATAGGTGAGAATAGTGAAAAGGAGCCGTTGTTGGGAACATATCCTCTCAAATTATTGTTTGATAGATCACTACGAAACAAGAAAAATATGAATCAGATATATATTTTTGGGAAAATCACCAAAATGAACACTGACCAAAGGTGTTTACCAAAATAAACATTAGAGACGTCAAGATATAGAGAACTCATGCAAAATAAGAAAGACACATGTAGGAATAGTCTTAGGCTTACACTATTCCCCAACTTGGAGGTTATATGTAGCCTTTTCCAAGGAAACGTCTACATAGTCTTTTCCTTCAAAAACTGGCTAGGTGTCATCACCTTATTGGTTGTTAGCGTGGGTCCATAAAATTTTTAAACTAAATGTGAGTTCCCTAAACCTAGACGCTTTTTACCTGAGTTCCCTAAACCGAGACGTCTCCCATGTTTATTTTGGTATATTCCCTAAGTCAATGTTCATTTTGATGATTTTCCCTAATTTTCTTTGTTGCAATATCTATATTGAAGGGTAAAACCGGATGATCCGGCTTTAATATATACTCACAGAATTTGTAGTGTAGTTATGGTAGTTAATGAATATGGAATAGTTCCTGTCAAATCGTTGTTGTTGAGACGACTATCCATGCATAAGAAACAAAGAAACAACACAGTGATTTTTCAGATAATTGCAACCATAATTTACTAGTAGTAGATGATTAATCTGGGTTGTGTTTTATTGATTTACTAGTAGTAGATTGAAAAAAGCTAAAAGTAGAATGGTTAAAAATTTCAAAATCCGATAATTTAAAATTTTATACTATTACTGTTATAACATGTTGTTAAAAAAATGGACGAAAGGGTTGGCGGTCAATCCAATCCTGCCACTTAAGTGCGTTAAAGAAAATGACTCATTACCCAACCTACCCATTTTGCCACCGAGAGTGAAAGCTAATTAAGTTTTAATCAAGTAAAGTAAAGAATGTGAATGATGCGAAACCATACAGATTGCGAAGTTTCTGAAGCTTGCCCAATGTTTTCGGAATGTGACCGTCTAACTTGTTTCCGAAAAGATCCAAGCTTACTAAGCTCGTTAAGTTCCCAAGATGTTGAGGAATTTTTCCGCTTATGTTATTATTGTATAGCTCCCTGCCACATATAGAACCATGTTCATAGGTAACAACTTCAGATGGTAAAATGGACATATTAGACCGGTTGGGCTAAATGGTAAATTTGGTAAGGTTGATACTTGAAAGGCATGTCAGGTCAGGTTAGCTTGGTACAAATTAACATTGTCCAACTCTCACCTTTTCTATAAAAATATAGATAATTAATGGGTCAAATTTGATTTATAAAATACCATTATTTCCATAAAATAAATATTTTTGGTTACTTTTTCGCTGTTTGACCTATGCGAACAAAAAACCAATTAACGAAAACCAAAAAGAACGACTAAGACAAATACTCGACTGGTTCAGTTTTGTTTTCTTTTGAAATTCAAAAATTACGGTGCAGTTTTGGTTATGCCTTGATCTAAAACCAAACCGAACCTAACTCCAAAATCGAACTATAAAACTTCTGCCGAACTTGTTTGAATCTTAGCTATCTGATTTATGGTCCAAATTCATTATTTTGGGCAAAAAGTTTCATTATTAAATTGATTGATAGGTGCTTAAAAATTTTTAAGCCAAAGGTTTGAGGCCCAAATTAATTGTTTTGGGCAACCAAACCAATCATACGAAAACCGAAAAACCAAAATCAAATGGTATTCTGAAACCGAAACTGCAGTTTTTTGGTTCGGTTTGAGCTCAAAACGGAGCCATACACACCCCTACCACTAATTATTTATTTGGCCTGTTAGAAGTAAAATTTGACCACTATTTAAAGTAACACTTACAAGTACTGCAGATTCGTAAGCTGACCAAGTTGTGAAACAAGTTGGCCAGTCAAGTTCGCACTTCCAAGATCGCTGCGTTTAACAAACCACAACCAAAAGTAGAATTCTTTGTAAGACTTGGTGATGAAAAACTTACTACCATTTCAAATTTTGTAAAAATTATGAATAAGCTTACATTCGAGTAACACTGTTGTCAATGTTGCAAGTAACATGATACCACATACATGGATTGACAAGAGTTGGATCCCAACTTTGCAGAACGTTGTTAGGATCGCGTAACTGTTTCTTGAAGGCATACAAAGCATCACCTGTCTTACACATAAACTCAGTTAATTACTACTTACTAGAATGAACTATCTACTGAAGTTCTTTAGACCTTAGTTTACTTATTAACAAGAAATAACATACCTTCAGCATTCCCATAAACAATGGACACGTTTTCTAAAACCAAAATAAGCCAGAGAAGAGCACAAGTTGAAATCAGAGAGTTGATCCGATCCATTTCCATGGTCTTGTTTGGGTAGCCTAACAATTACTGAACAAGATAAAGGTATACAAAAATGACAAAACTGTAGCTTTAACCACAGCTCATAAGTGACAAACTGTATTTGTAGGATCCATAGACCACAACTAAAAGAGTTGAATTGACTTTTGGGAGTCAAGTCTTCTAGAAACTCTATATTATCTCTCATTTAAAAAAAAGGTAAGTGGTGGTGGGAAAAGTCAATGATTTGAAGCGATCTTTTTGATCATTTCCTTCATTTTCTTTTTTTTTTCCCGCCTAATATCCATATAATTTAACAATCCAATCTAGAACTTATTGGTCGATAATAATTCATACTAGCAATTTAACTATTAACCGTCCTAACTTTCACTTTTATAGCCAAAGATGATCTCACTCTAAGGGGGATTGGAAACCCCTGTGAAAACCCCCCTTGTGATACTGCCACAAGGCATGTGATCACGGCGGTGATCGTGGTGCCTAGGATGTGACCGTTACCCAATGGTCATATGACCGTTTAAAATTAAAAAAAAAAAAAATTTTTACCCCTACAAATGTATCCAATCTTTTACATTATTACACACACTTCATCACTCGAAAACACACTACACTTCAAAAAAAAAATACCAAATGGAAGGTTCAAGCAAAAGAGCGTCGGCTACAAAGAAGCAAATTAGATCGAAAGTTCGTGCTAATCTTGACGAGCCGAAGATTCATGTTAATCTAGGCGAACCTGATAGATTTCATTTACAAGACGAACCGTTACCCACCCAACCATCTCCAACCCAAACGTTTCCATCCCAATATCCACAATACTTCCCCCAACCCAACATGCCAACCCGAATCTCAGACGATCATTTCACTTTATCTCCCGACCCGGTGGATGAGCAAATTATCGATCATTCACTTATCGCGAGCCTACCCCCCAAAATCAAAATCTTCCATTCCGCAACTCGTCACATGATTTCATTCCCGCTTTGGATGAAGAGGAAGGAAATCAAGATCAAGAGGAAGAAGTACAAGTGAAGCTACTCATTGAAGAGGGGAAAAAACAATCAAACGCGCGGGGGAGGGGGGTCAAAGTTGGACGCAAGACGAAGAGGTAACCTTGTGTAAGTCTTACTAACATATTTCCGATGACCAAAAAATCGGAAAATCAACAAAAATTTAAACGTTTTGGAAACAAGTTATCACACATTTTGGAAAACAACTATATGGATCTAGCCGAAGCATGGATAAACTCATTCAGTCAATTCATGCGTATTACGTACAAAAGGCAAAATCTTAATCCTTTATTTTTTACCAATGTTTTCAGAACCGGACCGGATGTCGACCCGGTCGCCTTACGGGGTCAAAGGTCGGACCGGTCGGACCGGTTCGACCGGATTTAAGACCCGGATTACGTCATAAATTATATAAATATATATATATATAATATAGAGACCATTTAGCCTTTGATGCTTTAAGCGGTTCCTTCTTTTGGTATGGATTCTCTAGAAAAATATATATAATATAGAGATTACTTGGTCAAAATCTCACTTTTAGATTTAACCGTATTCTATACTCACATATCCACCACAAGAAAAAAATGAATTGTTAAAATTTTAAAGCAACTCTTTATTTTCTACTCTTTCACTGGTGGTTCTCTTGCTAATTATTTATTTCTTTTACATTATATAATATTACATTACACTCAAGAACAAAACCACTTGCTTGAAATCACATCAAGTCCTGACACACTCCTTTCCTTCCTTGAAAAACGCATCAACTTCCCCATTTTAAACGTTTCCCCATATATCTTTACAACTTCTGGTCTCTAAACACAGCACCAGAACACTTGTATAACCTGCAACTTCTCAACAAAAACAAGCAGATCCGGTCCGACCTTTCAGTGAAATTCCGGCCGAACCGCCGGCCGCCGGCCGAACCTCCGGCTACCTGCAGATCCGGTCTGTTGTGGTGAACCGGCCCGCCGAAGATAGCGGATCCCGGCCCGACCGGTCGGACCGGCCGGTCCGGTCCGGGTCTGAGAACATTGTTTTTTACTTATATTAGTTTGTTACATTTTTTAGACAAAATTGCACAAAGCACCCTTTATGTTATACCTAAATTGCACTTGGTACTTTTCACTATGAAATTGGCCAAACCTAACCTTTATGTTCATGTTTTATTACATTCTAAACATTTACAACTAACGTTGTCCAAAACCTCAGTTAAGTTATCTCACATGGTTTGCATGTGAGGGTAATATTGCCATTTCAACCTTGTGTTTTTTCTATTAATAAATTATATAATAGAAAACCCAGATCATCAACCTTGTCTTCTTGTTCATCTCCTCGCTCCCAAAGAAAACCCAGATCATCAAACCAAGAAAGTGAATCCTGTAAATTTACCATACTTAACCCCACACGTACATCAACACCATTTTAATTTTGGACCGAATCAAAGATCTTGTAATTCCAATCAAGATTTCCGGCATGTCCAAATCAGTTTTTCGTGATTTCCGGATCGACAGTTTCATACGTCAACAAAATCGTTTTAATCCTCATTGCGATCTGCCAATCCTTTCCAATTTCCATAATTTCTCAATGTTATTCTAGTCTTTGAACACGTATTACTCAAATAAGGAAAACATTTTATTTTATTTTATTATTTTTTTTTTTGAATGGCTAACGTTGCACACCATGGGGATTGAACCCCTAACCTCTCCTATCCTAAGCTCTATCTAAACATTTTATGACATTAAAAACACTTTTTTTCCCAATTTGATCACGTAGGATTTTTGGTATGAAAACCAACTCTAATCCATAATCAGAAGCTTTCCACGAATCACGACACTTTCAGTTGATCCAGGGCCGGCTCAACGTTTTTAGAGGCCTAAAGCAAACAATAGAATTGAGGCCTTTTAATCATTTACATTCGAGGTTAAGCAAACTTTAAAGTGAACTAGATAACGTCTTTTTCTATTTGAATAACATATAAAAAAAGATATGATATTTTATATAATATAATCTTATATACATACACATGTATAGTTTGATATATTATTTGACTTCCTTTTCATCACACACGCATGGTTCTTTTTTAGGGTTAAAAATCTAAATTTTTAATATTAACGAGTTCCTCAATGTTCATCTTCCCCATCTTCTCTAACCTTTCTTACCCAGAAAAAACACAGAACTGTAAATTTATCTTATTCCTTCTGTTTTATAATTTTCTTCTCATCTCTCTCTAGAAATATATATTATATCATTATGTATATATTTACCTATGAAAATGGATAATATTAGCTCTCTAAAATTGGGGGCCTTTCAAAATGTGAGGCCTAAAGCAAAAGCTTCATTTTGCTTATGCTAGAGCCGGCCTTGAGTTGTTCATTCGACGCGTACGCACATCTTGGAAACTTGATTGTTGCAGCCCCAATACAAGCAAATCTGGCGCGGTTTCACGCTGATAGTTCTTGATGGTTACGGTTCGGAAGGATGAAGATGATGATGATGATGTTATGGCTTTTTGCTAGAGTTTTTAACTTCCGCCATTGTTGTCGTTCTGAAAGTTTCTCTTGTTAACAGCCTCCCTTGGATTTCTTGAACGATTCTAGTTAAAGCGCTCGTTTTTTAGGTTGGATATCATTAAGGATGCCCTACGGAATAGGGGTGGTCATCACTCATCACTCACTCACAACTTCCAATCAAGTTCCGTTATGTCATCAAGCATTATTCCATCACTAGGGATGGATTTTAGTAGAAATGTCCATCACTCACCACACCCAACAATTTTCCCTCACAACCCAACAATTTTCCTCACCACCCAACACTTCTTCACGCGTGATATATTCAACGCTTTTTCATTTTGACGCATTATAACATTGAGTGGCGGTGGTGTTTGGGATTGTATAACTCGTTATATATCATCATCACGGGGTAAAAGTTTTCCACCCCGGGTCCCCTAATAACTACGTAAAAGTCTACATGAAGAAAGGGATTCACCACTTGGCAGATTGCGATAAATCATTCCAAATGGATTGTCATTCCATTGATGGATCTTGATGACCCAATGGATAGTCATGCTCATTCCCAAAAAGGAACAAAAACATCTGAGTCGGGAAATTTCACAACCTCAACAGATGGGTTATCAAGCAACATTGCCGACATCAATTTATATGGCGACCCCACTGACGACACAACATCAACAAGCCCACAACTCGCTAAAAGTGTCAAGTCGTCAACAGCTAAGGGAAAGAAAGTTGGGTGGATACCATGATCGCGTACAAGACGACAAATGGTAGAATTAGAAGATAATAGAGAATGACGCAAGGTGTTAGCATAATCGAAATTAAAAAGAGATGCTAAGTACATGAAACACTTGATGAAAATAATTAAGAATCGGGATTTGAAAGTTGTAGGGGAATCGCATGAAAATTGCGCCAAACCATACAGGTCGATTATACTAGTTTGCAAACGAGAAATTTGAGCGAAGTAGGGTTAGCCCGCTAACTTTTAGGTTGTTTTTTTATTCATGTTTTCGATCGACTTCTTTTTTTATGTGTAATGTTTAGGTTATCTCGTTTTTATTTTAATGACAATGTGTTTTTTATTTTTTTTTTCTTTCATATTTTTTATATATTTAGAAAAATGTTGTTTTTTAGTTTATTTTATTTAAAACAATTTTTTCTTTCATATTTTTTATATATTTAAAAATGTTAGTTTTTAGTTTATTTTATTTTATATTTTATATTTTTATTTAAAACAAAGTTAAGTAATGGTATGTGATATGCGTGGCAAGTGTTTAAGTGAAAATGTGACGGAATGTGATAGAATAAGGTATCATATAGTGTTGTTATGATATAGTGATGGGTGCCCCTAGTGCCCTAAGACTACATGAAGTGGGCATGGGTTTGTGGCATGGTGGCCTCTCCATGTCGTGTACACCGCCCCACAAACGGCGTGGAGGGCGGCGTGGAGTTGGAGGCGGGGGAAATTCCTTCGGCATGGAGAAGATTTTGAGTTCGACGTGGCAGCATTTCGTTAGGTGTGGGTTATACCCCCCCCCCCCCCCCCCCAACGGTTAAATTAAAAAAAAAAAAAAAAAAAAACTTCTATATAATAAAACCAATTCTAACATTTTTTTTACTTACAAAAACTCTCATTTCCTCTCAACTTTCTTCGTATATTGTCTTCAACAATTTAGAAAAAAATGACAACAATTCCATGGACCGAAGAAGAGGACATCGCGTTGTGTGAATCTTGGGTCGAAGCATTTACCCACTATACGCCTCGCAATTGCTCGGGTCCATTTTGGGGACGTATTTTCCAACAATTTTTTATTCATAGAGGTGACACCACCCGAACCGTGGATACACTTTCTTTGCGTTTCAGGACTATTCGTTTGAATAGTGAAAGATTTGAGACGGCGCACGACGCTGTACAAAATGACGGTGGTGACCTTTTGGAAGATGACGTCATACAAGTCGCCCTCATCAACTACAGGCACGCGTACAACCGTGACTTTAAACATGTTTCGACTTGGCAGATAATTAGATTTTTTATTTAATTATGTTTAGGTTTAACGTTTAATTTTACTTATGTAATGATTTTTTAGTTAATTTTATGTGTTTTTTTTTAGTTTCGTTTTTTAACTTATGTAATTTTTTTTTATTTTTTAAGTTATCTAATGTTTTTTATTAATATTATTTCTTTAATTAGTATTAATGTTTTTGTTTAATTAAACTTAATAGATTTTATATAATTTTTAAATATAAAATAATAATAATAATAAATGTGTGCCATGTGTCGAATAACATCATTCTTTCACGCCCCGCCTTATTCCTCCCTTTTTTTGCACCACGTCACTTTTCTAACATGTGCTGATGTGGCGTCCACATGTCGCATAACGTTTTCCTTATTAAGCTCATCCACTCTGTATAATCTAACAAAAAAGTAATTTGTTTGCCCTTGACAGGTTTCATTTACGTCATTCCAAAACATTACATTATTCTTACTATAAGAAAACATTCAACTGTTCATCAAGGATAACAAAAGTTACTTCTATATTAATAAAAGTGTGTTAATATTCACACACGTCTCCCCTATATCTATCTCTATATATACATAGATATATAAAGAGATAGAGTGAAAAAAGTGTGTGAATAAGAATTTAAGGGTGCTAGAATAGAATAAGTCTTATTAAACTGAGTTTATTATTGACTGCTAGAGTGAAAGTTACAACTGCTTTCCGTTAAAATATTTTGATTATTAAAATTCAATTTAATGATCAAGTTAGAGAATTTTTCTATAGTTTGCACGATTAGGATCAAATACAGAGGGAAATAAATAAGAATGGTAAGAATGATTTTAGTCCATTAATCTTAGATTTGGAGGGTTGAGATTAATTTTGAAAAAAAGAAGATAGTGGAAGGGTATAAAAAAAATCTTACATTTGTTGACTTTCTCTCTACACATGCAAGAGACATGTCAATTCACCTCATCAATTTAAAACGCTCGTAACTTTTTCATACGACATTTTTAAAAAAAAAATCATCATAATAACAAACTTTTTTTTATCTTTAATATGAGTATGATATTGTTATACAAAAAAAAAATAAAAAAAAATTCATTTTTACTAGGTTTTCTTTGCATTATGTTAAAGATTAAGGTCATTGTGTCTTTCAACTGGGTTTTGGTCATTACGGTTTTACTAGGGCTTCTATACATTGTGTTATTATCAAAATTTATAACACGATGTTAAGCTGAGTTATTTTTTATCAGAACCTGTAACACAATTTATGACACAATAATATATTTGAGTTTTCTACACAGTGTGTTATTGATCTGATTATTGTGTTTAATATGTTGTCCAATGTATTTTTGTTTTGTTGCTCATTGTGTTTTAATCTGTTGTTCATTGTGTTTTATTATGTTGTTCATTGTATTTTTAGTCTGTTGTCCATTGTGTTTTAGAGTGTTATTTATTGTGTTTTTTAGCAGTTATCCATTGTGTGTTTAGTCTGTTGTTCATTTTATCTTTTATCTGCTGTCCATTGTGTCCTCTATATGCTATTATCAATTGTGTTTTTAGTTTGATACTTATTGTCTTTTACGTTATGTCAATTGTGTTTTAGTCTGTTGTTCATTGTGTCTTTTATCTGTTGTCATCGATTGTGTATTGGTTTACTTTCTATTGTGTTTTTAGTTTGATACTCAGTGTGTTTTACGTTATGTCAATTGTGTAATATGTAACTGGGTTTTCAAAAAATTTTTGAAAACTATAACAATAGGGTACTCATATTTTTTTTTTTTTTTTGAACGGCAATAAAGTACTCATATTAAAGATAAAACTATGCTCGATTTTATGTATATACAAATATCACACAAATGAATTAATTAAAAAGAACCCATAGGAATATAATTGTCTTGAAAAATGCAAATGCATATTAAATGATTACTGTTTTAGGCTCTGCATTCCACAAGTCCAAAGAGTCATCTTCTTTTCTTTTTACTCATACGCAGACAAGACATAAAGAGAGACCAAGCCGCTGAATTGAGAGAGAGGTGGTTAACCATAATGGATGAAGGTTACACAGGGGTTATCCATTTGACCTTTCCTGCAACAAGAATGACGATGACAGCGGTTCTTTTCGGCAGGTGACGAGTGTTCTCCGGCAACAATGATGACGATGGGATCTTGAATGCATCTTCGGTTCGCGGTTCAACAAGGACGGTTCTCCGGTTGGATCGCTGGTCGCCGGCCCGGCCGGACAGCTCAACGGAAAACGGTTTAATACCCCCTAACCGAACCGGAAAAGGCAATGGTCGCCGGTCCGACCCTAAAAACACTAATTTATGACTCAACCCTTCTTTACTGGTTTACTAGGTTTGTTACACGTGTGATATATGGACTGAACTAATATATTTTCTAAATAGATGTTTTAAATAAAATTCTATAGAAGATTGAATAAAAAAATATAAAATCGTGATTGACAATTTATAAAAGGAATCAGGGCCGGTCAACCCGTGCCTTCGCTTAAGACCCAAATTTTCATAGGGCCCGAAAGGTTTTCATGAGCTTTTATATATATATATATATATATAGGATTAGGTTCAAGAGTGAACACTAGTGTATCTTGCGAACTGAGTGAACTAATCCAGGCCATACACGTATGTAAATCAATGGCCAGGATTTGATGATGAAATACACTAGTGTATTTACGATTGGATGATGAAATCCTAGCCATACATGTGTGTAAATCAATGGTCAGGATTTGTTCACTCAGTTCGCAAATACATTGGTTTTCACTCTAGAACCCAACCCAACCCTATACATACATATATATATATATACATACATACATACATATATATATATATATATATATATATATATATATATATATATATATATATAAGTATATATTTAATATATGTGTTAATTTATTATGCAAAAAAGTGTTGTTGGTGGAGAGAAAAACCCATCTCAACATAACGTAAATGTAAGATCCTAACAAACATTGAATATTTTATATAATATCCAGTGCATTTCTTTATAAAAAAAATCCCGATTTTTCAATACTTCAGTTAACTACTAAATATAGAGTTCGAACTAAGTTTACACAAGTTTAAACATTCAAAAGATGTTTACAAAGTGCTACATAAGTTTTCCAAACTACACCAAAGTGTTTAGTATCAAAAGACAGAATTTCGTTGCAGAAGCTTCTTTCGTGTGCGTGTTCGGTTCTCTAATCGGCTTGATCGTCATCCGCAATGTCACACCCCCAAAATCCACAAGCGGAGTATCACCGCATGGAGGTTTGACTGACCAGGATCAAGCCACCAATCATATTGAACATAGCATGTAAATAAGTATAAAACCCAACACAATATCATTGGTGTCCAAGCAAAACGTAGTTTAGGTTGTAAGCGGAAGCATAATGTTTAAACCAAAGTATAAGTTCAAATATATCAAATGTTTAACATGGCATAAAACTATCCATGTCCCACAACGACCACGCCTCCCCGTGCAAGCTTGAGAAGTACCTAACGACCTGCAAGGCATGTAACAACGAGTCAACAACAAAGTTGAGCGAGTTCACAGTTGGTGTTCATTGTTAAGTTGTTTCAAAAAAACAGGAGTTCATTTGTAAGTCGTAAGTTAACCAGTTTACCATGTTTCCCAAACATATCCATAATCAGTGGGGGCTTCCCCATGTGAACCACTAGACCCGTTTACCATATCGACCACTGACTAAAGTAAGTTGGTGCCCTGACGTCAATGTCTATCATCATTGACTATTGCCCAGATCCATTAGTTCACGCCCGTCCTCTGCGGCACGGTGTGAGGCTTGTCAAACCTAAATAGTGCTATCTAACTAATGACCCGCTCGCCATTGGCCCGACGATTAAGTCGATATAAAAGGAGGGACATCATGATAGAGATTTTGGTCTAGTATCCGTGTTGTCACCCTTCAATAAAGAGGGTGTGTACGTAATCCCCAAACCAGGAGATTACGCAGGTTCCGATTAAATACTTATCACATGTTGTCACCCTTCAACAAAGAGGGTGTGTACGTGTCCCAAACCAGGAGATCACGCAGTTTCAGTTTAAATCCTTTACCCATTCCCAACCCTTGGGAATCCCATGCCTTGTGGAAAGTGTGAACTCACCTCGGTTTGCTCGGTAAAATTAACTACTCGATTCCAATAAATCAGTCAAAGCCTATGGTATGCACGTATACACAATCAGTTGACATCCACATAGTTCACGTATATATCATGATCATAAAGTGCAGTTCAAGTAACAAACACCACATAGCACTTAGCAGTTATTCATGTCCATGTAAATCATACGTCTCATAATTGATTCATAGCAGCACATAACTGTTCCTCAGTCTACTCTAACCCAGTTAACTATTCATGAAACTTAACTAAGTTACTGTATCAGTTTACCAACCTGACGAAACCCCCAGGTTTCGTCGTGTTTTCCCCTCGGCGAAACCCCCAGGCGACGAATCCCTAGAGTAACGAAACCTTATAGTTTCGTCAGTCTTAAGAGATGACGAAACCTCACAGGGTTTCGTCATAAGTAGAGTTTCGTCGGGTAAGGGTTTCGTCGGCATGCAGTTATAATTTCCATCAACAGTTACGAACTCACAGAAACCCTAATTATCATTAGCAGTTACAATTTGATCATTAGTCTACTCACGAATAATACGTTACTGAATCATTAACAGGTACATGGCGGTATCACATATTCATTTATTCATCTGTATAATATAATCTACAAACATCGATCATGAACAGTGGGCACAAGCAATTGCATTCATAACATTAGATCCAATCTAAATGATTTATGACAGAACATCAAATCGAATCATGGACAGTGGACATAATCAATCACAATCATACACAACAGAATCGTCAAACTCTCAAGAACAATATCACATACCAAACATCGGATTATCGACACAACGATTCTGAGTTTATAATGTTTACGAAAACCCTAGCCTAATCACACAAAAACATCATATAGAAATTATATCTACCATAGGCTTTTTACACTAACCGTAACATCGAACAGTTTAGATAGATCCAGATGGATGATGCTCGAAGTTCTCTACAATTGCCGTCGCACAGAAGTTAGAGAGGTTCTAAGGTTACACAATGGCAACCTACGTAACCTATGACCTTATATACGTAAGTTATACCTCGTTGGGCCCTTAGTGGGCCTCAGCGAAACTTGGGCCGGCGAAACCCTGTGTTTCGTCGTGATGGCCATGGCGAAACTCCAGGTTTCGTGGAGTAAGGGAATGGCGAAACCCTTGAGGTTTCGTCGAGCATGCTAATGGCGAAACCTTCTATGTTTCGTCATATCAATACATATAAATAATAACACCACAAAACACAAGGTCCTAACATAATACAACAGTTTATAATTCAGATAACAAAGTGCACATAATACAACTCAACAAATTAAGGAGACGCAGTAGTGAGGAAAGACCTTGAAAACTCGGGTTGTCACATCATCCCCAACTTGAAAGAAATTTTGTCCCGAAATTTAGCACGTGGTTACTAAGGAAGCTAGTTGTGTTGCGTTGTTTCCTGGTTTTCTTGGGATGTCACATCATTCCCCTGTTGGTTTGGAATTTCATCCCGAAATTCTGTAGTAGCTTCAGCCTCAGTAGTGGTTGCACTGTTCTCGAACAAATGGGGATACTTGAGTTTCATTTGGTCTTCTCGTTCCCAGGTGAACTCTGGGCCATGACGGGAGTTCCAACGAACTCGAACAAGAGGTATTCTGGTGCGCTTGAGAACCTTAACATCTCGGTCTGTGATCTCTACAGGTTCCTCGACGAACCGCAACTGATCGTCGATTATGAGCTCCTTCAAAGGAACTATGAGGGTCTCATCTGACAGACACTTCTTCAGATTTGACACGTGAAATACGTTGTGAACTCCACTGAGTTCTTCAGGTAGATTCAACTTGTAAGCCACTTTGCCAATTTTCTCAATGATTTCGAACGTTCCGACATAACGCGGATTGAGTTTGCCTCCCTTGCCAAATCGAACTACACCTTTCCAAGGTGAGACTTTGAGTAGCACTCGATCCCCAACCTGGAACTCGAGTGGTTTCCTGCGCTTATCAGCATAGCTTTTCTGATGGTCATGAGATGCCGCCATTCGTTGTTGTATCTGAGCAATCTTCTCAGTCGTGTCTACCACAAGTTCTGGGCCTATGATTTGGCTGTCCCCAATTTCAGCCCAGCAAAGAGGTGACCGGCATTTACGTCCGTACAATGCCTCAAACGGAGCAGCCTGGATACTGGTGTGGTAGCTGTTATTATACGAAAATTCCACTAAAGGTAGATGTCGTTCCCAGCCGTTACCAAAATCAATTACACATGCCCTAAGCATGTCTTCAAGGGTTTGGATGGTGCGTTCTGACTGCCCATCCGTCTGCGGGTGATACGCTGTGCTCATGTCTAAACGTGAGCCAAAGGACTTGTGCATTGCTTGCCACAGTTCTGAAGTAAAACGCGCGTCATGATCAGATATAATCGAGGTTGGCACCCCGTGCCTCGAAACCACTTCCTTTAAGTACACGTCTTCTAAGGTAGAGAACTTATTTGTTTCTTTGATAGCCAAGAGGTGTGCAGACTTAGTCAATCGATCCACTATCACCCAAATAGTGTCATTTCCGCGTTGAGATCTGGGCAGTCCAGTAACGAAATCCATGGAAATTTGTTCCCATTTCCATGTTGGGATCTCTGGTTGTTGGAGTAGGTCTAATGGTTTCCAATATTCAATCTTGACTCTCGTACAAGTCAAACATTTACTGACGTAGGTTGCTATGTTGGCTTTCATGCTAGGCCACCAGTATGTAGTCTTTAGGTCGTGGTACATCTTATCCGAACCAGGATGTACTGAGTAACGAGACTTATGTGCTTCATCCATCACAAGCTCGCGTAAGTTTCCATAAAGTAGGACCCAAATGCGCCCTGTTACGTAGTAGGCGCCGTCTTCCTTCTGTTCTAATTGTTTCCTCGATCCTCGTAAAGACTCAGCCCTGATGTTCTCTGGTTTCAATGCTTCCACCTGAGCATCTCGTATCTGAGTAGGAAGACTAGATTAGATGGTAAGTTGTAACGCACGCACACGTTTAGGTGTAGTGTCCTTTCAACTGAGGGCGTCGACCACAACATTGGCTTTGCCCGGATGGTACTTGATCGCGCATTCGTAATCATTCAAAAGTTCGACCCATCGACGTTGTCGCATGTTTAACTCCTTTTGCTTGAAGATATGCTCAAGACTCCTGTGATCGGTGTAAATGGTGCACTTGGTACAGTACAGGTAATGTCTCCATATCTTAAGTGCGAAAACAACAGCTCCCAGCTCCAGATCGTGTGTAGTGTAGTTCCTTTCGTGAACCTTAAGTTGGCGCGATGCATAAGAAATGTCTTTATCCCGTTGCATTAACACACAACCAAGACCTTGAATTAACGCGTCACAATAAACCACGAAATCGTCTGTGCCCTCTGGCAATGATAGAATTGGTGCGCTACATAGTCTATCTTTTAAGTGCTGAAATGCAGATTCCTGTGCATCACCCCAACGATAGGTGACACCCTTCTGAGTTAGTGAGGTGAGAGGTTGTGTAATCTTGGAGAAATCCTTGATGAACCTTCTGTAGTAGCCCGCCAAACCCAAGAATTGGCGGATTTCTGTTGGTCTACAGGGTGCAAGCCAGTTCTTGATCGAGTCTACCTTGGATGGATCAACATGAATCCCATCCCTATTTACCACGTGGCCTAGAAAATGGACTTCGCGAAGCCAAAAGTCGCATTTCGAAAACTTGGCATACAACTGCTCTGTTCAAAGAAGTTCTAAAATAAGCCTCAGGTGTTGCTCGTGTTCCTCCTGATTCTTCGAATATATCAGGATGTCGTCAATGAAGACTATAACAAACTCATCCAGGTAAGGCTTGCACACCCTATTCATAAGATCCATGAAGACCGCGGGTGCATTCGTTAATCCAAAAGGCATAACCAGAAACTCGTAATGCCCATATCGAGTCCTGAATGCTGTCTTAGAGATATCCTCGTCTCGGACTCTCAGTTGATGGTAGCCAGACCTCAGGTCAATCTTAGAGTAGTAGCTCGACCCTTATAACTGGTCGAATAAGTCATCAATGCGTGGGAGAGGATAACGATTCTTTACGGTCATCTTGTTGAGTTCGTGGTAGTCAATACACATTCTGAAGGTACCGTCTTTCTTCTTCACAAATAACACTGGAGCTCCCCAAGGCGAAGAGCTAGGACGTATGAAACCCTTTTCCAAGAGTTCTTGTAGTTGAGTGGACAGTTCTTCAAGTTCTGATGGAGCTAGACGATAAGGTGCTCGAGCTATAGGCGCTGCTCCAGGAGCTAGCTCGATTTGAAATTCAAACTGACGGTGGGGCGGTAGACCGGGTAATTCCTCAGGAAATACCTCAGGGAAGTCACGTACGATCGGAATATCTTCTATCTTCTTCTCTTTCTTTGAGGTGTCAGTAACGAGGGCTAAGATAGCAGTGTAGCCCTTTCGCAAACACTTCTGGGCCTTAAGGAAAGAAATGATGCCCACAACAGCACCACTCTTGTCGCCATGAACCACTAAAGGTTCTTTACCAGAACGAGGAATGCGGACGATCTTCTCCTTGCAAAGAATCTCTGCTCGATGTTGAGATAACCAATCCATACCAATAACGATGTCGAAACTACCAAGAACGATGGGGATAAGATCGATAGAGAAGGCCTGACCAGCTAAGATGAGATTACAACCCTTAACTATATGTGTGGCTTCAAGACTTTTACCGTTTGCTAGTTCTACCATGTGCTTGGTGCTCAAAAGTGTTGGGACACGCTTAAGCATTTGACTAACTTTTAGAGACACATAACTAGTATCGGCACCCGAATCAAATAAAACAGTAACAAAGAAATCATCCAAAAGAAACTTACCCATCACCATGTTGGGATCGTTCCTCGCATCACCCTGACCAATCACAAAAGCTCGACCCCTGGCACCATTGCCACCATTGTTTCCCCCATTATTGTTTCCGTTTCCCTAATTGTTGTTGTTGTTCTGTCTCTGATTCAGCTGGGGGCAGTCTCTTTTGAAATGGCCTTCAGCACCACACTGAAAGCATCCTTTGTTGTTACCCTGCTGCTGCTGTTGCTACTGACGCTGATTCTGGGGAGCTTGCTGCTGGTTCTGTCGTCGCTGATTTGCAGGGTAGACACTCCTGCAATCCTTGGCCGCATGGCCAGGTTTGTTACACCTCTGACAAGTGCCCTTAGTACACGGTCTGCTATGATGGAAACCACATTGATTGCATTTGGGGTGGTTCCCCTTGTACCCACTCTGCCCTTGACTACCAGAAGATTGTTGACCAGGGCTCTTGTTGTCATCTGTCTTTCGTTGCTGAGACTGAGACTGAGCTGATGTTGAACCCTTGCTTGAGACTCCATCCCATTTGCGCTTGTTGTCGCTGGGGGCATCGGAAGTAGTAGTAGTAGTAGTAGTAGTAGTAGTAGTAGTAGTAGTAGTAGTAGTAGTAGTAGTAGTAGTAGTAGTAGTAGTAGTAGTAGTAGTAGTAGCACCAATACGTTTGGGCAGCCTGTTCTGCTCGACCGCCTGATCAGTGAGACGATGAGCCAAACGAATAACTTGCTGAATAGTGGCGAGGTTTGCTGCACTCACATGACTCTGGATTTCTGGCACTAAACCTTTGAGGTACAGATCGATACGCTTGATAGGAGGATCTACCATAGTTGGACACAAGATGGCCAGTTCGTTTGATCTTTTCGTATACGCTTCGATTTCCGACCCTGTCATCTTTAAGTTGAAGAACTCTACTTCCAACTTGTGGATGTCATCACGATTACAGTACTCTTCCTTGATCAAATCTTTGAACTCTACTTCCAACTTGTGGATGTCATCACGATTATAGTCTGATACCAATCTGTCACACCCCCAAAATCCACAAGCGGAGTATCACCGCATGGAGGCGTGACTGACCAGGATCAAGGCACCAATCATATTGAACATAGCATGTAAATAAGTATAAAACCCAACACAATATAATTGGTGTCCAAGCAAAATGTAGTTTAGGTTGTAAGCGGAAGCATAATGTTTAAACCAAAGTATAAGTTCAAATATATCAAATGTTTAACATGGCATAAAACTATCCATGTCCCACAACGACCACGCCTCCCCGTGCAAGCTCCAGAAGTACCTAACGACCTGCAAGGCATGTAACAACGAGTCAACAACAAAGTTGAACGAGTTCACAGTTGGTGTTCATTGTTAAGTTGTTTAAAAAAACAGTAGTTCATTTGTAAGTCGTAAGTTAACCGGTTTACCCTGTTTCCCAAACATATCCATAATCAGTGGGGGCTTCCCCATGTGAACCACTAGACCCGTTTACCATATCGACCACTGACTAAAGTAAGTTGGTGCCCTGACGTCAATGTCTATCATCATTGACTAGTGCCCAGATCAATTAGTTCACGCCCGTCCTCTGCGGCACGGTGTGAGGCTTGTCAAACCTAAATAGCGCTATCTAACTAATGACCCGCTCGCCATTGGCCCGACGATTAAGTCGATATAAAATGAGGGATTCATGATAGAGATTTTGGTCTAGTATCCGTGTTGTCACCCTTCAATAAAGAGGGTGTGTACATAATCCCCAAACCAGGAGATTACGCAGGTTCCGATTAAATACTTATCACATGTTGTCATCCTTCAACAAAGAGGGCGTGTACGTGTCCCAAACCAGGAGATCACGCAGTTTCAGTTTAAATCCTTTACCCATTCCCAACCCTTGGGAATCCCATGCCTTGTGGAAAGTGTGAACACACCTCGGTTTGCTCGGTAAGATTAACTACTCGATTCCAATAAATCAGTCAAAGCCTATGGTATGCACGTATACACAATCAGTTGACATCCACATAGTTCACGTATAAATCATGATCATAAAGTGCAGTTCAAGTAACAAACACCACATAGCACTTAGCAGTTATTCATGTCCATGTAAATCATACGTCTCATAATTGATTCATAGCAGCACATAACTGTTCCTCAGTCTACTCTAACCCAGTTAACTATTCATGAAACTTAACTAAGTTACTGTATCAGTTTACCAACCTGACGAAACCCCCAGGTTTCGTCGTGTTTTCCCCTCGGCGAAACCCCCAGGCGACGAATCCCTAGAGTAACGAAACCTTATAGTTTCGTCAGTCTTAAGAGATGACGAAACCTCACAGGGTTTCGTCATAAGTAGAGTTTCATCGGGTAAGGGTTTCGTCGGTATGCAGTTATAATTTCCATCAACAGTTACGAACTCACAGAAACCCTAATTATCATTAGCAGTTACAATTTGATCATTAGTCTACTCACGAATAATACGTTACTGAATCATTAACAGGTACATGGCGGTATCACATATTCATTTATTCATCTGTATAATATAATCTACAAACATCGATCATGAACAGTGGGCACAAACAATTGCATTCATAACATTAGATCCAATCTAAATGATTTATGACAGAACATCAAATCGAATCATGGACAGTGGACATAATCAATCACAATCATACACAACAGAATCGTCAAACTCTCAAGAACAACATCACATATCAAACATCGGATTATCGACACAACGATTCTGAGTTTATAATGTTTACGAAAACCCTAGCCTAATCACACAAAAACATCATATAGCAATTATATCTACCGTAGGCTTTTTTCACTAACCGTAACGTCGAACAGTTTAGATAGATCGAGATGGATGATGCTCGAAGTTCTCTACAATTGCCGTCGCACAGAAGTTAGAGAGGTTCTAGGGTTACACAATGGCAACCTACGTAACCTATGACCTTATATACGTAAGTTATACCGCGTTGGGCCCTTAGTGGGCTTCAGCGAAACTTGGTCCGGCGAAACCCTGTGTTTCGTCGTGATGGCCATGGCGAAACTCCAGGTTTCGTGGAGTAAGGGAATGGCGAAACCCTTGAGGTTTCGTCGAGCAGGCTAATGGCGAAACCTTTGATGTTTCGTCATATCAATACATATAAATAATAACACCACAAAACACAAGGTCCTAACACAATACAGCAGTTTATAATTCAGATAACAAAGTGCACATAATATAACTCAACAAATTAAGGAGACGCAGTAGTGAGGAAAGACCTTGAAAACTCGGGTTGTCACACGCAAACTTTCATTATTTACCTATCGTCCAAAACAATAATAACTGTTAGTTATTAGTGTTTAACACATAGTTAAACCAGTTTATAAGTTCAAAACAAACAAACCACAACAAAATTTTAGACATATAAGACGTCGCGTGCCGCGACGGCATTCCCGAAAGCTCTCACATGCCGTGAGAGGTGGTGGCGGGCCGTGACCGAGATAGGGATACCTGTCGTGGGGCGCGAGAAAGGTGTTTCGATAGAAGGTTTCTAATACAAACATGCATTTATTCAGCCAAACTAGTTTTTACGAAATTGGCTATAACTTGTTTGATATTGATCCGTTTTAAAATCCGTTTCTTCCTACGTGAGTGTAATTCGACCGTCTATCATATGGGGTAAAAATCCGATGTCTGGATTTAAATATTTCTTAACTTTAAGCTATCGGCGTTATAATTATTTCCAAATTATTTGACCTGTTCAGATTTATGAACAATAAACTTGGTTTATAACCTTCAAACTTTTGTGGAAATGACACACGTGAACATATCTATATTTACGGGGCGTTATATGTGAAATTTATGCACCGTTATCTATATGTGTCTTTTATTCGACCCTGAAGAAACACCAGATCTAAATTGACCGAAATCAATTAGATCTGGGTAGGGTTTCTACATAAAAAGGTTAATCCTCTCACCGATTGCTTGGATGGAGCTACTTCACCAGAGAATACTGCAACACAGAAAGCCATTAGACTCGCCACAGGGAGAATGGGGGTTCTCTCCATGACCACCCTCCGGCGTGAGAATAAGTACAGTAATCTCCAAGAAAAAAAATGAAGTAGTAAGAGGTGAAAGTATGTGAAAGTAGTTTTTTGATCATACCTGAGTTCTCATATTTATAACTAGAGATTTGGCGCCAAAAAGGTTATGGAGGTAATGACGGGGTTATCTCTTCCGTTACAGTTATCTCATTTTCCATTAATCAGTTATTTCTACATCCATGCACACAGATCGTGGATCTGATCAACGGCTAGGGAGATGCGACGTGGAAAGTGGTTTGTTATAGATCTACCTTTAAGTTGTTGCCATCATCGTGATTTAGATGAGTGTCTAGGATGCTGCCACATTATATTCGGTTATAACCAAATGAGGTTGTGCATGATGGTCATTTAAGACCTTCTAGAAGATCTACAGCTGTAAACCATTTCACACCTGCCACGTGTCTACTCTGTTATAACAGAAAAGATTCCTTTTTGTTTAAGTCCTTATTTCCTATGCGTGGATATGCTCGAGACTTGTCTCTAAGACTGTTATATCTTCAGGCTTGCATGTTTTAATTGAACATTTGTCTTTCTGTTCTCCAGCGCAAGGTTATTGAGGACTGATCTTTCCCCAATCTTTACCGAGACACATTGCGAGGCCGCGCAAGGTCTGTTATTTAAGATGTTTTTTGGAGTGTATTTATGGTATGGTCTTCTGCGCTTGCATAGGGTTTTTAGGACCATACCCCTTCCAGTCCCCCAGTCCAATGTTGCTCCTATGCGCCAATGGCAAGTAGGTGGAGAACTGGACTATAAAAATGAAGTGTGCGCTTCTGTTGTTGAGAGTTGGGCCACTTGCTTGGCGCATGGTATGAAGGAACTTCTTGTGTAAGATATTTTCTTAAGTTGTATAAGTGTGCGCCATGATGGCTATGCAAAGGTTTATGTATGCTCCCCATATGTTATAATACGCTAAAGGCTACCTGAGATGTCAGTCAGTCCTCCACCTGTGAGGTTATTCACTATTGTTGCCTTTGCTGCCGCTTTAAGAAAAATATCATATCGTCCACCATCCGGTGATGGTTCTGGTGACTGATGCACTTTGGCGCGTTTGTTATGCAACTCGGTTGAAAGAAGTCTTTCCAGGTGTGCGGAGACTTCGGGCGATGCAAACTTAGTGTAAGAAAAAATACAACTTCGTCAAAGTTGTTTTTTCATTCTTGAATTTGTTGGGATGTGGAATCCCCTTTTTGTAATAACTTGTTAATGTGCTGGCGCACATGTAACTTTTTGTAAGTTTTGGTTACAATATTTGTATGAGTACGATTTCTTTGTTTAGGTAAGACAAATAAAGATGGTATAAGCTCATGTGTGAACATAGGGCTGGGCCCTGCGCAATACCTGTGATTGCGGACTGTTCATGAAACTTGTGTGTTAGATTACCATAGTGTTTTTTGTGCTTTCTAAAAGAAATCGCATGCATTTGCAACAAACATGAAAAAAGGCGTAATGTAAGTAACATACTTTGCATTAATAGGTAAGGCGCCAAGGCCGATAAGTACAAAGCTGCTAAGATTACATTTAGGATAAATAATATAATTAATGATGCGTATGTAAGTAGCGATCCTTGTGTTGTACGTTGGTAAGGCGTAGTGTGCCTTCCAAGTACAAAGGATGCTAAGATTACATGTAGCACCTGCGCAGCTGCTACGCGTTCCATGTTCGCGGAACGTCCGTTCCGTCAAGTCTGCGCAGGGTGTATGCTCATTTTCCTAGGACCTCGTTAATCACATAAGGCCCCTCCCATTTAGGTGCGAGATTCCCAGGTCGCTCCGCATTTGACGCCTCGTTATCTCTTAAGACAAAGTCTCCAGGTAGGAAAGTGCATATGCGTACCTGCGCATTGTAGTATTTTTCCAATTTTGACTTGTACTTGGCCTCGTTAATTGCTGCATTTTCTCTTCTTTCTTCGAGGAGGTCCAAATCGAGTTTGCGCTCTGTTTCTTTGCTCTGTTTTTCCATTGCTAGCATGCGGGGTGATGGGAGACCGATTTCTGCAGGGATCACGGCCTCTGTTCCGTATACAAGGCTGAGTGGTGTTTCACCCGTGCTAGTCTTTGGCATGGTGCGATGAGCCCAAAGAATGCTTCGCAACTCATCGACCCAGCCTCTTCTTGCGGTTCCCAATCTTGCCTTAATGCCATCGACAATTTTTTTGGTAATGCTCTCAACTTGACCGTTTGCATGTGGATGCGCCACGGAAGCAAAACTGTGTTCTATCCGCATTTCTTTCATCCATTTTTGTAAATCGTCAGAAGCGGAATTGGTACCGTTATCTGTGATGATGCGCAGCGGTAGCCCAAATCGGGAGATAACATGTTCCCATATGAACTTCCTGACAACCATTGTTGTGGTTGATGCCAGAGCTTTCGCTTCTACCCATTTTGTGAAGTAATCTACAACAACTATGATAAATTTCACTGCGCCAGGCGCATCAGGAAAAGGACCTACCAGATCGATTCCCCACTGTTGGAAAGGACACGCTGCAGTTACTGGGACCAGAGGATTCTTTGGGCGGAGGGACTTTGGAGTGTGGCGTTGGCATGAAGCACATTTACGCAAAGTCTCGACGACATCCAAGTGCATGCCTGGCCAGTAATAGCCTGCACTCATAATTTTTGCTACCACCGTGCGAGGACCAGCATGGATTCCGCATAAGCCTTCGTAGATCTCTCGAACCTAGTATTGCACATCGTGTTTGTCAACACATCGTAGAAGAGGGCCCATATAAGACTTCTGGTATAAGATTCTGTCGGCCATTTCATAATTCAATGCTTTGTTCTGAATTTTTCTTGCTTCTGCCTTTTCATCCGGAAGAGTCCCGTGTTGTAGAAACATAATAATCGGAGACATCCAGGACGGATTCCCAATTTCTACCATGTTTATGTGTCGTAAGGGAACGGATGGGTTTGAAAGAACCTCAATGCGTACCTCTTTTTCCAGGTGTTTGAAACTTGTAGCAGCTAACTTGCTGAGTGCGTCGGCGTGCTTGTTCTCACTTCTGTTAATATGAGTAACTTTGAAAGTTTGAAACTTATCGATTAACGCTTTCGCTTGTTTAAGGTATAGGGCCATTATTTCTCCCTTCGCGTCATAGTGGTCGTTGACTTGTCTAGCAACTAGTAGAGAATCAACGTGCGCCTTTAAATTTTTGGCCCCCATTTTAATTGTCAAGCGAAGACCCGCGAGAAATGCTTCATACTCTTCTTCGTTTTTGGTGCTTTTGAAATCCAAACGAATGGCGTAAGTAAGTTCGTGATTGTCGGGGCTGACTAGGCAAAGACTAGCCCTTGCGCTGTCTTCATTGGAAGCACCATCTGTATGCAACATCCCAACCCTGTCGTCGAAGATTGGGACAAGATTCTGTATGGCTTCACATTCTTGGATTTTATAAGCCGGAACTTTAGTAACGAAATCTGCCAGAACTTGGCCTTTGATGGCTGGGCGCGGCTTATATAAGATATTATGTCCACCCAATTCAATGGCCCAATTTGCTAGCCTACCCGCAACATCCGATTTGGATAATATTTTACCCAAATGATAATTAGTAAGGACGGTTATGACGTGGCCAGAAAAATAACTTCGTAATCTGCGAGAGGCATGGACCAACGCTAGAACAAGCTTTTCCATGATTGAATAACGGGTTTCCGGACCAGTTAACATTTTGCTGATATAATAAATAACAGTTTGGACTCTGTCTCTTTCCACCAACAACACTGCTCCTACTGCCAGATCGGATGCAGAAAGATACAAGATTAATGGGGTCACACCCTGACTTTTGTGGAAGCGTGGTTATTGGTGTGACTTCTTAATACCATAGCATTCAATCATAACAACGCTATATGATAAAAACATGAGATGTTCATCCACTAATTAAGTTTAGAAAATACCACAACATACTTGTCTTGAAAACATCGACAGAGTTCATAAAGACTCCACAAAAGACTTTAAATAAAACCTGAGTTTAGAGACATGCATCCCGTCCAGGAATAGGATACACCCCCTAAACTCAACAACCATGGATAACATATTTTATTCACGACGCAACTTGAAGACACATGCATACACCTGCCAGATCCACTAGTTCCCTGAAATACATGTAGTTTGAAAAACATCAACAAAAGTTGAGCGAGTTCATGTGTGTGTATAAGTATGTATAAACCTTTGTAAACCGTGTATGTATGTATGTAAGTCCCGGTATGATAGCCAACAAGGAAAAGATCACCAATGGTTTGCAAGGCCACTGATATGTGTGACGGTGTAGGAAGACTCAAACCTAGCAAAGTTGTACCGGGCTTCCGGCTGGAAGACATAGTCACCACTATGGGCCACCCTGGTCTCATGGGTGTGGGCTCGCTACACCCAAATAGATCTATCACTCATGCCCCACGGTCCTACAAGAGGATTGATGGCCTCAAGTATATGCCTACCCATTCACAAGATCTATGGTTCTTTCCTAGGCTAACCATACCAATTGTATTGTAAGTAATCCTTTGTAACATGTATTTCACCCCCGAAGTAAATAAACAAAACAGTTTAAAGAAAATGGGGACATGAACTCACAGTATTGCGTCTTCAGTACTGGCACTCAAATCTCCTCAGCAAACACGACTACCTACAGTGTACTAACGTCTATTAGACGAACGGGTCGTGCCTTTGCCTAGTATTTTCGTGTTTGAGTTACGTTTCTGATATTATTCCAAGTTATAATTATTTGTCAAAATAATTAATATTTCAACTTAAATTATATTTGGTTTTGGAATAATTGTTTAAGCAATATTTCTGTATTAATACTTCTCAAGTATTTAACTTCGTATTTCCTTCCCAATGATGGGGTATCTTATACATGTGTATTTGTATTATTGTATTTGTAATTTCCAAAATAATATATTCCAAGAAAATATATATTTTTCCCAAAAATTACATATCTTCTAAATACTTAAGAAAATATAATTCTTCTTCCAAAAATAATATATTTTCCCCTTTTGTCAAAGTATGATATAACTTGTAATAATACTAAAAATCATACTTTTCATTCCGTTTATATCCAAAATAATATTTACCAAAAATATATATGTAATGGTATTTTCCTGAATATTTTGTAAGTTACGTTCTATCGTTCGGTTCCACAATATTATGTGTGTAAATTATATATTTATTCCATGATATTCTAGGCATTATTTTGGATAGTAAATTTCATGGTATTTGTTAAGTTATATCATTTTACCCCAAAATAACATAACTTATTTCACAAAATATACAAATATTCACACAAGTGTCTTGATGTATATATATATTTACCCATTTTTATTTATAAAAACCAACCTTCAATATTTGTATTTTTGTTACAAAAATTATGGCAAAGTTTACATTGAAAACTTATGATCAAAATACACTTGTAAATACTTGTTTAGAAAATATTTTTCTAAGTGTTGGTATTTTTAGAAAATTTTGCCATAGTTTCCCCTAAAAATGGAGGTGTCCATGCTATTAAAGCATATCATTTTCTTTTAAAAAATCATCACAACAATCAATCAATTAATCCCTAAACCACTTACACTTACCAAGTGCAAAAACTATACAATTTACATAGCAGCATGAACTTGATCTTTTATTAAAAACTTGTAGGAACTTGGTAGGGTGTTTAGTAGGTTTAGTTACCCTTTAAATTGCGTTTATTACTTTACAACTCTCATTCTTAAAGAATTTAGGTGTTTACAACTTGTAAACACATTTTACAAAAACGTTTCTTTGTGAGAGCTTTTTGTTTCATAGGTGTTTATACACTTGTCTTATCTCTAAAAATAGTGTTTGTTTAAGTAAGAACCACTATTTTCTAAAAATCATATTTTGAACTCGGTTCTTTCGAAATACCATTCATAAATCTTAGATTCATAAGATTACTAGCTTACTTTATTTATTATTTTTCAAGAGATCATCTTTTTGTTCAAGTTCATGCTGATATATGAGGATGATCTTCTTGTGTTAAAACATAACCATCCTCTAAATTGCTAGATCATGTGTTTAATCATAATCTAGCAAGCTCCTTATGATGATCAACATCATAATCTCAAGTAAACAACAACAAGTATCATCCACATACTTAAACAACATTATTTCAACAAAATTTCATCATATGTAAGCTTCAAGTTCATGATTCAAGATGATGTTCTTTTAATGTTCTTGTGATTACAACATACTACATCTTTTAACCAATCAAAATTAGAAGTAGCAAAGGTTATGAGGGTCTTACTACTAGCTCTAAGCTAGGGAAGAACACTTGATGAAGAAGATGATGAAAATGGTGGATAAAAGCAAGCAATAGAGATCCTTCAAGTTCCACAAGCTTCAAGCTTCCTTAATCACATTCTAACACCTTGAAATGAGCTTGGATTGGAAGGGATTGAAATTGAAGTAATGGTGGTGGTGATGGGGGTGTTCGGCCGAGAGCTTGGGGAGGAGAGGGAGAGAGATGAAGTGTGTGATAGTATGTGAAATGTGATGATCTTTAGAAATCTATGCCATACTTATAATCATCACTCCTCAATATCTTGTCAACAAGAGCAAGCAAGATCCAATATAAAAAGGAAATCAAATCTTTGAGGTATGGTGGTGGTATGGCCAATTACTAGCATAGGGGGGGGGGGTCTAAGTGTAACTTGTCACTAGTTGATTACTTACTAGTTCAAAATCAAGTGTATAGTTAGTTAAATTAGTTACTAGATATTTTAGTGGGTGTTAAGGTGTTCGGGGATCATGACTAGCTCAGAAATAATTAAACAATGTTTCTAGTATAATTTTGGTGTTTCGGGTAGTGTTCGGTTCTTCGATTAGATACCGGTTCGTTAAAGTGTCAAGCTATTCCGTTTAATGATCTTTATGTTACTTTTTGTGACACTTTTAATTCTCGACACTTAGGAAAGCATTCAGGACCATTTTGCCATATATTTGCGCATAACTAGCTTGTTAAAAAGCTGAATTTTTGCTGAAATATGCAGAATTCTGCACTTTCTGTGGGTTTTAGGCATTTTCCAGCACTTAAACTATCACCTAGTGACGCAGTTTTATGGTCCTTACTTCCCTACACACCATACTAGTGTAGTACCTTGTCCCGGGCCCATACTGGGTCTCAAAACACTGTCTGTCTATGTACTGAACCCGGTCAGCATATTCCTGCTTTATCTGTTAACTATGCTAAATGTGCTTTGTGCATCATGTATGTCAATATAGTTCATATGTGAAATTGATGTGACATTATGTAATATGTGATGCACATATAAGTATGATGCAGTAATCAGAAAGCAGTTAAGTAATTCAACACAGTCATTAAGCACTTAATTAGTATTAATTAATTGTACGGATACCTGGATTTATGAGGGTTGTCACATTCTCCCCCTGTTACGAAAATTTCGTCCCGAAATTTTAGTTCTGCTACTAGTTGCAGGGGTCTTGGGGAACAAATGTGGGTATTTTGCTTTCATACGATCCTCACGCTCCCAAGTGAACTCTGGGTAGTGTAGCTCGTTCCAACGAACCTTGACAAGTTTGACACTACTCCTGCGCGTCTTGTTAACTTTCCAATCAGTAACCTCAACAGGTTCTTCAGTAAAGTGGAGTGTGTCGTCAATGTGGACTTCATCGGCAGGTATGACAACTGTTTCTTAAGTTGGACTCTTTTTCAGGTTAGATACATGAAATGTATCATGAACACATTCAATTCTGCGGGTAGATCCAACTTGTAAGCTACAAGACCAATCCTCTCTAGGATTTTGAATGGTCCAATGTATCGCGGGTTCAACTTCCCACGCTTCCCAAAGCACGCTACACCCTTCCAGGGTGAGACCTTTAACAAAACCATATCTCCTACTGCAAACTCCAACGGTTTCCTTCTTCGATCCGCGTAACTCTTTTGTCGATCATGAGCCGCCTTTATGCACTCTCGGATATGTGTAATCTTATCAGTTATCTCTTGAACTAATTCAGGACCAACAAGCCGTCTATCCCCCACGTCTGCCCAGCATAACGGTGATCGACACTTACGTCCATAAAGAGCCTCAAATGGTGCAGCTTGGATACTCGCATGGTAGCTATTGTTGTACGAGAATTCTACCAAGGGTAAGTGAGTGTCCCAACTGCCACCCATATCCATCACGCAAGCTCGTAACATATCCTCCAACGTTTGAATCGTTCGCTCGCTCTAGCCATCTGTCTGCGGATGGAATGCAGTACTCAGATTCAGCTGAGAACCAAAGGCTTCTTGGAAGGATTGCCAAATCCTTGATACAAACCTTCCGCCTCTATCAGAAATGATCGAGAGAGGCACTCCATGTCGTGCAACTATCTCCCTCAGGTATAGCTCAGCAAGCTTGCTAGTATTATCTTTTTCTCTGATCGGTAAAAAGTGTGCAGATTTGGTCAGACGGTCCACGATTACCCAAATCGTATCGTGACCTCTGGGTGTTCTTGGAAATTTTGTTATAAAGTCCATCGAAATCTGCTCCCATTTCCACATGGGTATTTCTGGTTGTTGCAGAAGGCCTGAAGGCTTCTGATATTCGACCTTTACCTTGGCACAAGTCAAACATTTGCCAACATACGTTGCAACATCACCTTTTAATCTCGGCCACCAATAGAAATCCTTTAAATCCTGGTACATTTTATCCGATCTTGGATGGATCGAGTATCGTGACTTGTGAGCTTCATAAAAAATAACGTCTCTCAAACCACCAAAGAGAGGAACCCAAATTCGTTTCATGAAGCACAACGTTCCTTCCTCATTTGGTACCAACTGTTTCTCCATCCCACGGAGATATTCATTCACAAGATTCTACTCCTTAAGAGCTTCTCTCCGTGCGGAACGAATGCGCAATGAGAGATCCGTTTGAACAATCATTTCCAATGCTCGAACCCTTATAGGCTTGATTCTTTCTTTCCGACTCAAGGCATCGGTGACCACATTCGCCTTCCCTGGGTGATACTTGATTTCACAATCATAATCATTTAACAACTCAACCCATCATCTTTGTCTCATGTTAAGCTCTTTCTGATCGAATATATGCTGTAAGCTCTTGTGATCAGTAAAGATTGTGCATCGCGTGCCATACAAGTAATGTCGCCAGATCTTTAATGCAAACACCACCGCGCCCAACTCCAAGTCATGCGTGGTGTAGTTTTTCTCATGGACCTTCAACTGGCATGAAGCATAGGCTATAACCTTCTGTCGCTGCATCAGCACGCAGCCTAAACCTTGACGCGAGGCGTCGCAATATACCACGAAGTCGTCAGTACCTTCGGGTAGGGATAAGATCGGTGCATCGCAAAGTTTGTTCTTCAACAACTAAAATGCTTCTTCTTGCTTGTCTCCCCATTCGTACTTCTTGTCTTTCTGCGTGAGGGAGGTCAAAGGTTGAGCGATTTTCGAGAAATCCTCAATAAATCAGCGATAATAACCTGCCAAACCTAGGAACTGACGGATCTCAGTTGGCGTCTTTGGAGTCTCCCAATTCCTGATCGCCTCGATCTTTGTGGGATCTACATGGATTCCATCTCCGTTAACTATGTGACCAAGGAACTGAACCTCGCGCAACCAAAATTCGCACTTCGAGAATTTCGCATACAATTTCTCTTCCTTGAGCAGCTCTAAGATAGCTCTTAGATGTTGCTCATGTTCTTCCTTCATCTTTGAGTAGATTAAAATATCATCAATAAACACGATCACAAACTTATCGAGGTACGGCTTACAAACTCTGTTCATCAAATCCATGAAAACTGCTGGCGCGTTTGTCAGACCAAACAGCATTACTAGGAACTCATAGTGTCCATAGCGAGTTCTGAAGGCAGTCTTTGGTATGCTTTCTTCTTGTATCCTCAACTGGTGATATCCTGATCGTAGATCGATCTTGGAGTAACAACTCAAACCTTGTAGTTGATCGAACATGTCATCAATCCTTGGCAAAGGATACCGATTCTTGATTGTCAACTTGTTAAGCTCGCGGTAGTCGATACACATGCGGAAACTACCATCTTTCTTCTTGGCAAACAAAACTGGAGCTCCCCAAGGCGAGAAGCTTGGCCTGATAAATCCCTTATCCAATAGCTCCTGAAGTTGCGTTGACAGCTCTTGCATCTCGGAGGGTGCAAGTCGATAAGGTGCCTTAGCTACAGGCGCAGCACCTGGAACTAAGTCAATGTGAAACTCGACTTGCCTTTGCGGAGGCAATCCTGGCAAGTCTTCGGGAAAGACTTTAGGATATTCCTTCACGACTGGGATGTCTTCTATCTTTGGCTCAGCGGCTTCTTTGTCCACAATGTGTGCCAAGAAGGCGACACATCCTTTCTGCAGACACTTTCGAGCCTTCAAACAACTGATGATTCTTAGGGGCGTATCGCGCTTCTCTCCATGTACCACAATTGTTTCTCCATTCGCCATCGGAATGAGAATGACCTTCTCATGACATACAATCTCTGCTCGGTTGCTTGACAACCAATCCATCCCCACTACCATGTCGAAGCTTCCTAACTCGACCGGCAGCAGATCAAGTGTAAACTCGTGCTCTCCCAGTTCTATCACGCAACCCCTAATAACTTCATTTGCTTCTACTAGCTTTCCATTAGCTAGTTCTATTAAATATGGAATGTCTAGCTTATTTGTTACCAACCCAAGTATATTCTTAAATTCTAGCGATACAAAACTATAATCGGCACCGGTATCAAATAGTACAGATGCAAAGCGTTGGTTGATAGGGAACGTACCAGTAACCACATTTGGATCTTGGCGTGCTTCCCTCGCACCGATGTTGAAAACCCCTCCTTGAGCTTGATTGAGCTTTGGGCACTCTCTCTTGAAATGCCCCACGTCTCCACAGTTAAAACAACCTGGTCCTCGACCATTACCGTTCCCATTACCACCTTGATTTTTATTCGCTCCACGGTTTCCATTACTAGCTTGATTCCCAAAATTACCACGATTTCCGTTACCGCCATTTCCACCTTGAGGGCGGTTTCCGTGTCCATTTCCACCACGGTTGTTGTTGCCATAACCTTTCTGACCATTGTTACCACGCCCAGTACCAACCCAACATGTTTCCTTCGAGTGACCAACTCTTCCACAAGACTCGCATTTTCCAGCTCGACACCGTCCATTGTGATGCAACTAGCACGCATCACATTTGGGTAAGGTGCCCATGTACCCTTTTCCTTTGTTTTCAGCACCAGTTTTGGCCCTGAATGGTGCATTTGCCTCTTCCTTCTTGTTAGCACCGCTGGTACCTTTCTTGAAGTTTGAGAACTTCCTTTTGTTCTCACCCGATGATTCAATGTGAGTCTCTTTCTTCTTCTGGTCAGAGATCGAAAACTTGTTTAACCTGATAGCTTCTTCAGTTAGTGCTATACTCAGGTCGATAGCCTCAGTGATCGTAGCAGGTTTCGACGTCGTCACCATACTCATAATCTGAGGTGCCAACCCCCAAATGAAACGCTCAACGCGCTTGAATTCCGGACTAACCATGTATGGTACCACGTGAGATAGATCGTGAAATCTCTGCACATACTCCACAATTTTGTGGCCATCCATCTTGAGGTTCCAAAACTCTGTTTCCAATTTTTAAATTTCGGCCCTGGAGCAATACTTTTTACGCATGAGTTCCTTCATTTCATTCCAAGTCAAAGCGTATGCTGCTGCCTCTCCTAGAGTTTGGACTTGGAGATTCCACCATGAAAGCGCTCCATCTATGAACAATCCGGAGATGTAGGTGACTTGGTGTTCTGGTGCGCATTTGCTTATTCTTATCACAGAATCGTTCTTCTCCGTTTATCGAACAAAAGCCACAGCACCCCCAGTGCCGTCGAAATTCAACGGTTTATAGTCTAAGAACTGCTTATAGGTACAGCCTGTACAAGTAACGTCATTCACAGAAAGCATTAGCAAACGCACATAGAATATCCAAATGTATCGTAATGTGTCTCAAGCGACTTAAACATTACCATGGGGTGGGTTGTTTCTTGAGGTACCCCCGCTAGTTTCAGCGCGTGAGGCCTCGTGCTCTGCTATTGCTCGTGAAATTCATTCTTGTAACTCGGCCTCAGTAGTGGGCAATCGAGTTTCTCTTCGTGGAGGCATCTTCTATAAGAAGATAGTATAGGTCAGGTCTTATGCATATAAGTATGTAGTATGCGTATATAATAACATTCATCAACACAAGTAAACACATAACATCCCATGTCATAACACAAACAAGTATCCAACAACGTATATAATGAGAATGTTGCGATTGAGCTTTCATATATCAAATGACCACAAATACGGTTTTACAAGTTTCACAATGTACCATATCACAACCAAAAAGGACTACAGGGTCGCATCGCCCTTGTCCATACTATCCATCAAACTACAACAATCAAAAGTCAAAAAGAAATGTGGTCTTCAAAAAGCTGTGCAATCTGGGCTCAATAGCTGCACTCTCACCAAAAGTATGCTACCTACATAAAACCAAAAACTGCTATGCTGATGGTGGAGGAGGAGGAGGTGGAGGAACGAAAAGCAACCTACGCAAATGCGCTAAATCCTCCTCGAGGGCATGAACGACACGCAACAGGTAGCTAACCTGCTGCTCCATAGTAAGAAAACGGACATCAAAATATGGGTATGGCAGGAGAGGAGCGAGTGGAGTCACGAATGGTGACTGACAAGGACAAGGCGGAGGACGCGGGATCCTCTCTAACTCCATGACTCTCCTACACAGCATCTCCTGCTGGAGTTGCAGCGACAACAGCAAATCATCCCTCGTGTATCCAATGTGGAAGGGATGGTATGGATCAGAAATAGGCATCATGTTGGGCGGAAACCAGATAAGTGGCTCGCCCGATGGTGTAGTAGCAAAAGGAGCAGAATGTGAAAACTGTGGCACAAAGGGAAAAGCTGCTGACATAGGAGGAATACGACCGGGCTGCTGACTTGATGGTCCTTCCCCTGGACGGGGAGGAGGGATATCCTGTAAAAACGTGACGGCTAAATCAGTGTGATGAATGTCAGATACGTGTGGGTGAAAGGGAGCGATATCAACGGGTGCATGAGTAGGTTCAGGTGGGGGAGTACAGGTCTAACAAAAGGAGGTAGGTCATCGTCGTCCTCGATCCACCCATTGTGGGTGAACGCATATCTAGGGTCAATTTGAGCTGCAAAAGGAGCACGATCAACAAGTACATGGATCGGGTCGGGTAGAGGTGGTGCAACAACTGGAACATCGACAGGTGCAGGTGTCGTAACCCCCGATCCCTTATCTGTCCCGAAAACGGGCGGACGCGAACTCAGAATTTCGGTGGTATCAGTTGGTTAATTTGGCAGCGGAAATTACATCAGGACCGTAGTTAGGAAATGTTTATCAGAGTAAAACCACCTTCTTTGATATTAATAATCACATGGGTAAAACCCAAGTTTCTTATTACAACATGTTTATAGGGATAAACCCTATTTTATTGAAATTAAAACATCGTCTTTTTGGTAACTTTTATAGCCACATTTTTTCCAAGCCTTCAGTGCTCTCCAGCTGGCTTTTTACTAATTGGCTGTCACATTGTGTTACCTGAAACGCGTTTTAAAAACATTTGTCAGTGGGAAATACTGGTGAGTGAAAACCAGTTTAATCAAGAAATATTTTATCAATTAAAATAGTATTGAGAGCAATCACATTGTTTATTTCTACACAATTACTCATTCAGTACTGTTAATCCTGACTTGTGGGTCATATTACACATTGGCTAACTCTTCGTCCAATGGTAACGTGTTGTCGTCCCGACTTACTACTCACAGTGTAGTAAATTTTGTATACAAAACCCCAACATACCGGCAGTAATTGAAGAACTACAAAGACTCAATCACCGCTTAATCGCATTGCAAAACATTTAAGGTTTTGTAAAATATTACAAAAAGGTTAACAAAAAGAGGATAAACTCACTTTGCTATCTTAGACTTCGCGTAAGGGTTTCCTGGGATTAATCTATAATTTACACAAATGTACATAGATTAGTATAATAACCCTTTGAAAATATTAATGATACCCTCCCCGAGACGGTATTCCAACAACTACGTCGGGCAGAACCACGAAAGTTGTTACGGAACCCTAAATCAATCGGGCAGCGTATCTATTACGAAACTGGGGTTATAATACTTACAACGGAGCAGAACCTCGCTAATTGGGGGGGGGGTATTATACTCGAATTTTATGCTTATATCTTCAGAAAGTCGAGACACAGAAAAGAAATGAACGATTTGGTTTGAAACCCAAAGCCTCCTTTATAGAGGGCTGTTTTCTGGTTCTCATGCGGCCCGCGTAAAGGTAAGCAAAGGCTTACGCGGCCCGTGTCGTAGCCCGGGTAGGGTTTAGGTGATCCGAGTCATCGCCTAGACTTACCACGATGATGACACGTGTCATCACCGGGCTGCGCCACTATCTTGATCTCACGCGGCCCGCGTAAGTGTTAAGGTTAGCTTACGCGGCCCGCCTTAACTTAAAATTCCACCGAAATCAGTTTTGAGCCTTGATACCGCCCGCGTAAGGTTGGGGTGGGTCCTATGCGGCCCGCCTCAACTTAAGTTTCAGATTTTTAATTTATTTTTAAATGTTATAACGTATTTCGGGCTCGGTTTTCACATACGGGGTGTAAATAAAGACATATTGGGACATTTTAAAATATTGAGGGTTGTTACATCCTCCCCACCTTGTTTTTGAGCTCGTCCTCGAGATCTACTGGAATAAGTGCGGATATTTCCTTTGCATTTCAGATTCAAGCTCCCATGTGTATTCAGGTCCTCTTTTGGAGTCCCACTTCACTTTGACCAGAACTAGCCTCTGATGCTTGAGGTTCTTGACTTTCATGTCTTCAATCTGTAGAGGCCTTTTTACAAACTTAAGTTGTTCATTTACCTCTATATCCTTAAGAGGTACTATCAGTGATTCATCAGCTAAACACTTTTTGAGATTAGATACATGAAATACATCATGGATTCCTGCCATTTCCTCTGGCAGTTGTAGCTGATAGGCTACAGGTCCTATTCTTCTAATAATCTCAAAAGGTCCCACATACCTGGGACTTAGCTTTCCCCTTTTTATGAATCTTACCACTCCTTTCCAAGGAGAGACTTTCAACAATACTTTATCTCCTACTTGAAAATCCAATGGCTTGCGTCGGTTATCGGCATAGCTCTTTTGTCGATCACGTGCTGCTTTTAGTCGTTCCTTGACTTGAATGATCTTGTCGGTTGTTTCTTGCACTATCTAAGGTCCAGATAGTTGTTTTTCCCCAATTTCTGTCCAACAGACTGGGGTTCGGCACTTTCGTCCATAAAGTGCTTCGAATGGTGCAACATTTATACTTGTGTGATAACTGTTATTATAAGAAAATTCTATTAAAGGTAAGTGGTTGTCCCAATTACCTCCGAAATCAATTACACAAGCTCTAAGCATGTCCTCCATTGTCTGAATTGTTCTTTCGTTTTGTCTGTCCGTTTGAGGATGATAAGCTGTGCTTAGTTTTAACTTGGTTCCCATTGCCTTTTGGAAACTTGACCGAAAATGAGAGGTAAATCGGCTATCTCTATCAGAAACAATTGATAAAGGAATTCCATGTAAAGAAATAATTTCATTTACATATAATTTAGCTAGTTGTTCCATCCTAAAAGTTTCCTTCATTGGTAGAAAATGAGCTGACTTGGTTAGCCGATCTACAATCACCCAGATTGTATCATTGCCTTTCTTTGTTTTGGGTAATTTAGTAACAAAATCCATTGTTATTAATTCCCATTTTCACACTGGCATTTCTAATTGTTGTAGAAATCCTGAGGGTTTCTGGTGTTCAGCTTTGACTTGTGAACAGGTTAAACATTTAGAAACATAAGTTGCTATGTCCTTTTTCATTCCTATCCACCAGAAATTCTTTCTTAAATCTTGATACATCTTATCATTTCCTGGATGCATCGTATATTTAGACTTATGGGCTTCTTCTAATATACGATGACGTAGGTTTCCTAATTTAGGTATCCACATTCTCTTTTTGTGGAATCTCCAAATTCCATCTGTTCCTTGTTCTAATTCTTTTAACATACCTTTTAATTTTTCAGTATCATCCTTGATTACTGATTCTTGTGCTTCTCTTATCTGATCATTTAAATCCACTTGTAGATTTAATTTAAGAGAACGTACCCTTTTTGGCTTTTCATGATACTTTCAGCTTAAAGCATCTGCCACTACATTTGCTTTTCCTTCAAGATACTGGATATCACAATCATAGTCACTAAGCATCTCCATCCAGCATCTTTGTCTCATATTCAATTCCTTTTGCTTGAAAACATACCTTAAACTCTTATGATCGGTGAATATGGTAAACTTACTACCATAAAGGTAATGTCTCCAAATGTTAAGAGCAAAAATTATAGCTCCTAACTCAAAATCATGGGTTGAATAATTCTCTTCATGATTCTTAAGTTGTCTAGATGCGTAAGCTATAACCTTTTGACGTTGCATTAATACACATCCATAACCTAATTTGGAAGCGTCACAATAGACTACAAAGTCTTCAGTTCCTTCCGGTAATGCTAATATGGGTGTATGGGTTAATTTTTGCTTAAGGATTCTAAAGGCTTCTTCTTGTTTAATCCCCATTCAAACTTAACAGATTTACAGGTTAGCTTGGTTAAAGGAATGACTATTCTAGAAAAATCTTGAATAAATCTTCTATAATAACCGGCCAATCCTAAGAAACTTCTAACCTCGGTTGGTGACTCAGGGGTTTTCCATTTAGTAATCACCTTGATTTTTGTTGGATCCACATGAATTCCTTCATGATTGACTAGGTGTTCGAGAAATTGTACCTGTTCTAACCAAAATTCGCACTTTGAAAATTTAGCGTACAACTTTTCTTTTCTTAATAGGCTTAAAAGTGTGTGCAAATTCTTTGCATAATCCTCTTTATTCTTGGAGTAAATGAGAATATCATCTATAAAAACAATTATGAATTTATCCAAATATGGCTTACATATTCGGTTCATCATGTCCATAAATGCAGCTGGGGCATTGGTTAAACCAAATGGCATGACAGTAAATTCATAATGACCATACCTTGTTCTGAATGCGGTTTTAGGAATGTCCTCTTCCTGTACCTTTAATTGATGATATCCTGCTCTTAAATCGATTTTAGAGAAAAATCGAGCTCCTTGTAGTTGATCGAACAGGTCATCGATTCTTGGTAATGGGTACCGGTTCTTAATCGTGACTTTGTTTAATTCACGGTAGTCAATGCACATACGCATCGACTCGTCTTTCTTTTTAACGAACAGTATCGGCGCTCCCCATGGCGACGAACTTGGTTGTATAAATCCTTTTTCCAACAATTCGTCTAATTGTTTCTTTAATTCTTGCATTTCTGCGGGTGCCAAACGGTAAGGTGCTTTGGCAATCAGTGCTGTTCCTGGTATCAAATGGATTCTGAATTCAACTTCTCTATCTGGAGGTTGCCCTGGCAATTCTTCTGGAAATACATCTGAAAACTGAGATACTACTAGAATATCTTTTAAATCCTTTTCTTTAGTGTTAGTGATTATGGAAATCAAATACACTATAGAACCTTTTCTTATATAACTTGCAGTTTTCATCACAGAGATGATTTTTGTGGATCTAGATGGTTTATCTCCTTTAATTGTGATCGTTTTACCTTTTGGTGAATTTACTTGAATTGACTTTTGATCACATAAAATATTGGCTTTATTGGCTATTAACCAATCCATTCCTAGAACAATATCAAATCCTGCCAGATTCATGGGATAAAGGTTTGCAATAATTTTCTGATTTAAAATTTCTATTCTTGCTTCCTGCAAGATTTCAGAAATCCTAACGGTTTCTCCATTAGCTGTCTCTACTAGACATTCTTGTGGTAGTTTAGTTAATGACTGATTTAGAAATTTGCAAAATGAAGTATTAATAAAACTTTGGTTTGCACCAGAGTCAAATAATACTTTAGCAAAGACATCATTAACTAAAAACGTATCAACTATAACATCTGGAATCATTTTGGCTTCATCTGCAGTCAGAATAAATGCTCTAGCATTTTTAGTATTCTTGTTATTTGTAGCTGGAGCTAATTTCGGGCAATTAGGCTTGATATGACCTTGTTCTCCGCAGTTGTAACATATCATGTTGTTAGCTTTCTTTCTGCAGTCTTCTTCCTTGTGTCCCGATATTTTGAAAAAGTTACAGTATATGGAGCATCTTCCTGAATGCTTTCTTTTGCAATTCTTACAGTAAGGTGTAGAAGTAGAACCTATATTTTTCCCACGATTAAAATTTCCAGAACGAAATTCTTGTGTGAGTTTCTGGGTTAGGTTCCTCCTTTGATCCTCTTCTCGGGTACGGACTAATTCATCTGTCAAGGTATTTGCTAGTTCTGCAGCTTCTTCTATAGTTTGAGGTCTAGCTGCCTTGACTACGTGTCTTATCTCCCCAATTAATCCCCAGATATAACGGGAGATTAACACTGGTTCTACTGAAGCAAGATTTGGCACTATTCTAGCATATTCGAAAAATAATTTAGTGTATCCCTTACTATCCACACCAGTCATCCTAAGGTTTAGGAATTTGTTGCTATCTGTTCCTTCTCATTGGGTGGGCCGAATTTCCTTTCTACCTTGTCCTTAAATTCTTCCCATTCCATATTGTAAGTTCTATCACTTCCTCTTGATTGGAGGATAGTGTTCCACCATTCTAGTGTAGAATTCTTAAACAGATTAGAAGCAAACAATATCTTATCTTCTTCAGCACACTTGCTTATTCTTAAGACTGCCTCAGTCTTCTCTATCCAGCGTAGAGTTGCAATGGCCCCTTCGTTGCCCGAGAATTCCATTGGTTTACAAGACCATAATTCTTTATAAGAACAACCGTAAGACACGGTTCTTCTCCTTTTGGGAATGGGCATTTGAAGTACAGTTCCATTGTTCATGCTGTGTTCTGGTTTGATTGGTCACTTACTGCTTTGCTTACTTTTATTATTCGCTTGTTGAATCGTTTGAATAATAAATGGCATTGCATCTATGATTCCTTGTGCCACTATATGTTGAACGACACTATTATCCATTTGGTTTCCATTGTTATGGATGCTCGGATTCTCATTAACCATGTTAATGTTACTCTAGTTATCATTATTCAGATTTCCTTGATTTCCTTCGTCGGCCATCTGAATTTTAAACATTTATCAATCATTAATGTAACATCTGTGCTTGTAATCATTATGAACAGTTCTATTATCAATAAAACAATGTTATTTGATCCCAATGTTTGTTTGGTTGTGTTTTACATTTTTCATGTTTTGACTTTTATGTATTTCAAACTCTATATCGCTTTCTGGAGAGTTATACGCAAACTGGTGCGTAAACGTAATCAGTTAATGCGAGAAATACTCCGGAACATCAACATATACTTAACATACCTCAAATAACCTTTACATAACTTAGAAATAGGCTTTGAGGGATTCGGTGTGCTAAAATAAACTTTTGGGTCATTCAGGGACTAAAAGTGTCAAAAAGTGCACAAGTTTGCATTTTCGCGCATAACTCACGTTTTGAATACATCCGGACATCCAAAAATTTATGTAAGCATGACTATATTATGCTTTAGTGTTTGGCTTAAGAAAAATCCATTCGTTGCGTCATTTGGATCGTTTTTCGCACTTATGCGCATTCCGTCGTAATTAAGCGAACATCGCGTTCGTACGACCAAACGAACCAACACCCGACATATTTTTGAGCATGTTTCATGTCCACAATGTTTAGGCATCCTTTTAGGGCCTTAAAGTTGGCTTTACGGGCCTTAGAAGTGTCGGAAATGGCCTTAAACACGTGCAGGGGCTGAAACTGTAACATTTGAAACTTGTTTTCGGATCAGAAGTGCCAGGCGGCCCGCCTACGCTTCTGGTAATCCTGAAGCGGGCCGCGTACACCTCCCAGATCAGATAAGATCGAACAGTCAGCTGATTCCAGCTGTTTAATCCTCAACCACATGCTCACACTTGACCTTTCAGCTGATTAAGAGCCCTTTTTAGGCACCATAACTTTCCGACACTTGTACGGATGCGATTAAAGCACGGTTTCCATGAAACGATCTTAACGGTTACCCGAAAACTATAAATAACCCACCCCCCATTACTTCAAACTCACTAGAATCTGATCTAAAAGACTCTAAGTTGGAACCATTGTTTCATACCTGGGTTATTTGGATCTAGATTAGCATTCGGGGACCCTTCGTAAGTATTCTTTCGTTCTGTTATTGCTTTTCGAGTCCGAAAGTCAAACTTTGTTTGACTTTCTGCATTGACCAGTTTATGGTCGATGCGAAGTTCGTTTGAACTTCATAACGTGAGCGTGATCACGATGGTTATAGTCCCTAGTGACTATACCTACTGATTACCACGTTATCTAGGCTCAGTGACGAGCCGTAGTTTCGGTCAGAATACGTATTCTTGCGTATTTTGTAACCAAACTACTCTTAGGTATCACAACCGTTTGTTTTGATACCAAACCTGTTTTTCTAAACTTAGTTAAGCATGTTTTAACATGCTTAGCTCGTCACTTTTTGTTTAGTGCTTATATAGGGTCGTCAGGTAAGCGATCTAAACAATCGCTTATACTTTCGAACCCGACCCGTTTGGTCGATCATTAGGATCCGAGCAAGCACATTAGGTGACCATAGTATATAGGGAATAACCTTCCGAGGTTATACCTTATGGTCGCTTCGTTTAAGTAGTTGTATGATAGGTAGTTTATATGCCTTAGGGAATTATCAAAATACCCCTTTGATGCCAAAATTCGTTTTAATCATATGTAACATAACTTTTGACATCTAAACTGATTTGACAACCATATTAGACATGTTAAGGCATATTTTACTTATCATAGGACTAGTTAGGCGTTTTGAACGCGTTTTACGCGAACGACACGTTAAAGTAGCATAAGCTACCTAAACGGATCGTAATGGGTCACAAACACTTAGGTTAAGTTTCATTTTAGTATGTGGGCTTTGTTAAACCATGTTACACGAGTCTCCATACTCGTTTGGTTTACGAACCCTCATTCTATCCGATCTTCCGATCTAGGTCTGGTTTATTAACATAGTTACCTATATTAGGTGCCGTTTGATTCCGAGATCTCTAGCATTGCTTGGTGGTTATCTTAGTACTTCTGAGCAATCTCAAGTGAGTACATAGACCCTTCTTTTACTGTTTTCAAACTGTTTTGGGGTGGAACACATGTGCCTACTTGTTACTCTCATGCTTTCCATGTTTTCACATCATATACATGCTATGTTCATTAGTACATTTATAGTACATGATTTCATTACATTTCATGCTATGTATGTCCATTGTGTGCATACTTAGTACATTGTTTTACATTACATTTCTGCTATGTATGTTGACTGGTAGCATGCTAGCACATTGATTTACAAGACTTTTCTGCTTTGTATGTTAACTTGGCATACTTAGTACATTGTTTTCATATGACATGTATACAACTGCTATGACATTTGGTTTGCACAAAAAGGTCTTTATAACGTTCATTAACATTTGCTACGCCGCTCGGTAGTATGTAGTGGTACCATAGGACTTGACAAATCCCATTCCTGACATCCCGGGTTTGTTTGGATGTAAGGAATGACTGAATCCGAAAACATTTCTTTTGATAACCTTGACTGAAAGGGTTATCCGACTGTCTCAAGGCTTGAATGTATGCGTTAACTTACCACATAAATGTTTGTATCAATGTAACATGCATTACTTTACAAAACATAACTTTTTGATATATTCAAATTACTTTGTTTTGTACATTTCTACATTTGGACTATTTGACAATACTTTACTTACAAGACATAACATTTGTTACACATTACCTAACTACTTTTGGACTATCAACATTTGACATGGTTTATACAAGGACTTTTGACAATTGGTTTAAACATAGACATTATACATTGATTGGTTGGTTAAGTGACTTAAGTAACGAAATGTGAGTAATATGATACAAGCATGGTGGATACGCCGCTGGTACTTCCTATATATAAGTGTTTGTATTATATTACATATCATAGCGTTATTTAAATCATTCATTTTGGACTTATACATTTTACACAAGTAACATGTTTTCACAATACTTTGTTTTACAATACGGTTTATTTTATACAACTCATTTTACATGGTTATTCATTTAACCATACATTATTCTTTTACTTATACATATCATCTGAACTTATTGTTTTTCAAGCGATTTACAAAACAAATCAAATTACAAGGTTCATGACTAAGCATTTTCTTAAACTTAAGTCATGAATCTTATTTTCACAAACCTATGTATCTCACAAGCATTTTTATGCTGACGTACCTATTTTCACATGTGTTTTCAGGAGCTTTTCCGTAGGATGAAGATCGTGACACTAGGGCGGACCTGTGCCTTAGAGACTTAAAATGATGAAAGACTTAGCTTAATTATGTTATAAACTCTTTAATTTCTGTTTAAGACAATGTAACTCTTATGTTTATAAATAAAATACAACTTGAATGCCATGGTTATGAAACAATTAATTCTGTTACAACACTCCCCGACGTTTTCCGCCACGTTTTGTATGTTACACGTGGTCGGGGTGTGACAGAAGAGTTGGTATCAGAGCCAATGGTTATAGGGAATTAGGTTATTAGTAATGCTTTGACCTAGACTATAACCTTTCTAGGACCCTAACACAAGTTATCTTGTGTTTAGATTTTTAAAACATGCACATCACCTATCCTTAGGTGTTTATCAAAACAAAAACCAAATTTTTCCGAAACGATTTTTGAAAAACAATCTTCTGTTTTTGAATGATTTATTACAAGGTTTTGAACCCTCTTTTGTAAGGTTTTGAACCCTTCCAGTTTGACTAAATTTTTGGCCTTGTGCCTTCAAATTTTCAAAATCTCGTCAACGTTTTGGGTTTTAAATAATGTGAACACGTGCAAACTGGAAGAGTGAATGCCTGTATTCTGGATTTTCTGGCTAGGCAAGCACTTCGTATATATCTCATCAGACGCGAGACCAGTTGTGCTTACCTGGGAATTCTTGGGATGAGTGTTCACTTATAGGCGAGCATGTCTTCGCAATACATTATTTTTGATCCATTTACTTTGATTAGTCACTGTGTGTCGTTTGTTTACTTTGTGATACGGACAAATGACCACCATCTTTGCTTTTATTGATTTTGTTTCATCTCATTCTTTTCACCCAATCATCTCACTCGTTTCCTTTCATGTTTCCTCTTTTAGAATGCCTCCTCGACGCGACAATCTGATAGCGACTGCCGAACTGGCAGAAATTATTGCACAGCAGATGGCTGCTCAATTCCCAAATCTCTTTGCTCAATGGCACCAAGCCAACAACAATAACAATGCTCCATGCAAATACAAGGATTTTAACTCGGCTAAACCACTCAAGTTCAGTGGTTCTGAGGGAGCGACTGGGCTTCTTCAATGGTTCGAGAGCGTTGAGAATACTTTCCGCCACGTGCAGTGTCCGGATAATCGCAAGGTCGAGTTTTCTTCGAGCGTGTTTCAGAAGAGGGCTCTCACATGGTGGAATGGGGTTATGAGAGATCGGGGTGCAGAAGTTGCTCTAGCGCAAACTTGGGCTGAACTTAGGGCCCTTATGATGAGGGAATTCTGTCCTCGTCATGAACAGCGAGCGTTGGAGAAAGAGTTTGAGGACTTGAAACAAGACAGTGGCGAGCACAGGGCTTATACTGATAGGTTTGAAGAGTTGAGTCTACTTTGCCCAACTATGGTTACCCCACTCGACAAGGCTATCGAAAGATACATCGACGGCCTACCTGACTCGGTACAAGACATCATTACTGGTAGCAACCCTACCACACTCCGTCAGGCGATCGAGTTATCAGCGACATTGACTGAGTCGCAGATTCGAAAGGGGAAGCTGCACAAAAAGGGTGACAAGGGTAAGAAGCAGGTGTCTGATAAGGAAGATATCAAGAAAGGTCAAAACAAGAAGGGAAAGAATTCTGGAGGGTCTAGGAAGCGGAAGGCTTCCCAAAACTATGCCGTTACTGCACAGGCCCAAGCTGCGCCAAATCAGCCTGCGCAGCCACTAGCCAAGAAGCCTTATCTTGGAAATGCACCATTGTGCAACAGGTGTAACGGCCATCATCAACCACACCTCCAGTGTACCAACTGCGGAAGGCCTGGTCATCTTGCTACCACCTGCCGCATTCCTGTTAACCAGAACCAGGCAGTTCAGAACCAAGCCCAACAAGTTGCTCAGCCTCTTGCTCAGCAACAAGGTTAAGCTGCACGACCTCATTTTCCTCCTGGTTCATGCTACAATTGTGGGGATCTGACCCACTACAGGAACCGGTGCCCAAGGCTAGTTAACCAAAATCAGAATCAGAACCAAAATCAGGCTCAGGCTCGAGGGCGAGCTTTTAACTTGAATGCCCAAGAGGCGCAGGCGGACGATAATGTGGTGAACGGTACGTTCTTTATTAATAATCAGCCTGCATCTGTTCTTTTTTATTCGGGTGCCGACAAGAGTTTTGTGTGATTGTCTTTTGAGCAAATGCTTCACGTGTCTAGAACGAAACTAGGTAAACCTTTGACAGTAGAAGTTGCTAGTGGTGAACCCATTGTTCTTGACTCTGTTCTTCACAACTGCCAGTTGAACCTTAACGATCATCTTTTTCCTATTAACCTCACGCCTATGCAACTTGGAAGCTTCGACGTCATTGTGGGTATGGATTGGTTATCCAAACATCACGCTGAGATAGTTTGTTCTGAGAAGATTGTTCGTGTGCCGCTTTCGACAGGCGAGATCCTACAGGTTCAAGGTGAGAAACCTGCCGATGGTCTCAAACTCATGTCTTGTTTTAAAGCTCGGAAGTATCTGCGGAAGAACTTTGTGGCTTTCCTAGCACATGTTACAGCAGATAAAGGCAAGGGTAAGTCTATTTCAGATATTCCTGTCGTTCGGGATTATTCTGAAGTTTTCCCTGAAGAGTTACCTGGTCTACCTCCAGCACGCCAAGTCGAGTTCCGCATTGATCTCGTACCTGGTGCAAATCCCATTGCCAGAGCCCCATATCGTCTTGCACCGTCTGAGATGCAAGAGTTGTCTAAGCAGCTTCAGGAACTCTCTGACAAAGGTTTTATCCGTCCTAGCTTTTCACCCTGGGGTGCTCCCGTTCTTTTTGTCAAGAAGAAGGATGGATCTTTTAGGATGTGTATCGATTATCGTGAGCTTAACAAGCTTACCATCAAGAATCGATATCCCCTACCGCGCATAGACGACCTCTTTGATCAGTTACAGGGCGCTTCTTATTTTTCGAAGATTGATCTACGTTCCGGATATCATCAACTTCGGGTGCATGAAGAAGATATTCCCAAGACAGCGTTCCGTACTCGTTATGGGCATTATGAGTTCACGGTCATGCCATTCGGTTTGACCAATGCTCCTGCTGTTTTCATGGACTTAATGAATAGGGTCTGCAAACCTTGTTTGGATCAGTTCGTCATTGTTTTTATTGACGACATCTTGATTTATTCTAAGACACGAGCTGATCACGAGCAACATCTTCGTCTTACTCTGGAACTCCTAAAGAAAGAGCAACTTTTCGCCAAATTCTCCAAGTGTGAATTCTGGCTTAAAGAAGTTCAATTCTTAGGACATATTATCGACGAACAAGGTATTCATGTAGATCCCTCCAAGATCAGTGCGATTAAGGATTGGGATACGCCTACTACTCCTACTGAGGTTCGTTCTTTTCTTGGTCTAGCGGGTTATTATCGCCGCTTCATAGAAAACTTCTCGAAGATTGCAGTTCCTCTAACTGCTTTAACTCAGAAGAACAAGCCCTTTGATTGGGGATTCAAACAAGAGGAAGCTTTTCAACACTTGAAGCAGAAGCTTTGCGACGCGCCTGTTCTGACTTTGCCTGAGGGCAATGATGATTTCGTTGTTTATTGCGATGCATCTAAACTGGGTCTTGGCTGTGTTCTTATGCAAAGGAACAAATTCATAGCATATGCATCGAGGCAGTTGAAGATACATGAGAAGAACTACACCACTCATGATCTTGAGTTGGGTGCAGTTGTTTTCGCTCTAAAAATCTGGAGACACTATTTATACGGTACAAAATGTGTGGTTTTCACGGACCACAAAAGTCTTTAGCATATCTTCAATCAGAAAGAACTCAACATGAGGCAACGACGTTGGGTTGAGCTTTTAAACGACTATGACTGCGAAATTCGCTACCATCCTGATAAGGCGAATGTCGTAGCCGATGCATTGAGTCGTAAGGAACGTACTAAGCTTCATTGTGTACGTGTTCAATCTGTTATTCAAGCTCAATCCGATATCCAAGCACGCATTTCTCAGGCTCAACAATCTTGTGTTGCACAAGGTTTAATGGATAAGGAATTTCCCTATCACATAACGCCTGCTTTGGAACTGAAGGACAATGGATCGTATTACTTCATGGACCGTTTGTGGGTCCCAAGCCAGGATGATCTTCGTACCTTGCTTATGGATGAAGCCCATAAGTCGCGTTATTCTATTCATCCGGGCTCAGATAAGATGTATAAGGATCTTCGTATTCATTATTGGTGGCCTGGTATGAAGAAAGACATTGCCTTATACGTATCAAAATGCCTTACTTGTCTTAAGGTTTAGGCTGAACATCAGCGTCCTTCTGGTTTATTGGAGCAACCAGAGATCCCGGTTTGGAAATGGGAAAACATTACTATGGATCTTGTTACTAAACTTCCGCGCACAAAGAAAGGTCATGATGCCATCTGGGTAGTTGTTGATCGTCTTACTAAGTCAGCGCATTTCTTGCCAATCCGTGAGGATTTTCCTGCTGACAGACTTGCTCAAATCTATGTGGATGAAATTGTAGCTCGACATGGTGTTCCTTTGAACATCATTTCTGACAGAGATGCTTGTTTCACTTCTCATTTTTGGAGAACCATGCAATCTGCTATGGGGACCCAACTTAATCTGAGCACAGCTTATCATCCGCAGACGGATGGTCAATCTGAGAGAACAATCCAGACTCTGGAGGATATGCTTAGAGCTTGTGTGATCGATTTTGGTGGTAGTTGGGATTCACATCTTAAGTTGATTGAATTCTCCTACAACAACAGTTATCACACTAGCATCAAAATGGCTCCTTTCGAGGCTCTTTATGGTCGAAAATGTCGTTCACCATTCTGCTGGAATGAGATCGGCGAGGCTCAACTTACTGGACCTGCCCTCATTTTAGAAACTACTGACAAGATCAAGAAAGTTCGTGATAACCTTCAGACAGCTAGAAGTCGTCAGAAGAGTTACGCGGACCCAAAACGCAAGGCCTTGGAATTTCAAGTCGGTGATCGAGTATTACTTAAGGTCTCACCTTGGAAAGGTGTGATCAGATTTGGAAAGAAAGGAAAACTTGCACCTAGATACGTTGGACCATTCAAGATCGTCGAAAGAATCGGAAAGGTAGCCTACAGACTTGAGTTACCTCCTGAACTTGGAAATGTTCATCCAACTTTTCACGTGTCCAATCTCAAGAGGTGTTTAGCTGATGAGAACCTCCACATACCGCTTGACGAAATTCGTGTTGGCAAAACACTGAAATTTGTTGAGAAGCCAGTGGAAATCATGGAACGTGAAGTCAAGTGGCTTAAACTCAAGCGCATTCCTTTGGTCAAAGTTCGCTGGGAAGCTAAACACGGACCCGAGTTTACTTGGGAACGCGAAGATCAAATGAAGGCGAAATATCCGCATCTTTTCCCACAAGTTTCCTCTAAATAAATTTCGGGACGAAATTTCCACAAGTAGGGGAGACTGTAACATCTGTGCTTGTAATCATTATGAACAGTTCTATTATCAATAAAACAATGTTATTTGATCCCAATGTTTGTTTGGTTGTGTTTTACATTTTTCATGTTTTGACTTTTATGTATTTCAAACTCTATATCGCTTTCTGGAGAGTTATACGCAAACTGGTGCGTAAACGTAATCAGTTAATGCGAGAAATACTCCGGAACATCAACATATACTTAACATACCTCAAATAACATTTACATAACTTAGAAATAGGCTTTGAGGGATTCGGTGTGCTAAAATAAACTTTTGGGTCATTCAGGGACTAAAAGTGTCAAAAAGTGCACAAGTTTGCATTTTCGCGCATAACTCACGTTCTGAATACATCCGGACATCCAAAAATTTATGTAAGCATGACTATATTATGCTTTAGTGTTTGGCTTAAGAAAAATCCATTCGTTGCGTCATTTGGATCGTTTTCCGCACTTATGCGCATTCCGTCGTAACTAAGCGAACATCACGTTCGTACGACCAAACGAACCAACACCCGACATATTTTTGAGCATGTTTCATGTCCACAATGTTTAGGCATCATTTTAGGGCCTTAAAGTTGGCTTTACGGGCCTTAGAAGTGTCGGAAATGGCCTTAAACACGTGCAGGGGCTGAAACTGTAACATTTGAAACTTGTTTTCTGATCAGAAGTGCCAGGCGGCCCGCCTACGCTTCTGGTAATCCTGAAGCGGGCCGCGTACACCTCCCAGATCAGATAAGATCGAACAGTCAGCTGATTCCAGCTGTTTAATCCTCAACCACATGCTCACACTTGACCTTTCAGCTGATTAAGAGCTCTTTTTAGGCACCATAACTTTCCGACACTTGTACGGATGCGATTAAAGCACGGTTTCCATGAAACGATCTTAACGGTTACCCGAAAACTATAAATAACCCACCCCCATTACTTCAAACTCACTAGAATCTGATCTAAAAGACTCTAAGTTGGAACCATTATTTCATACCTGAGTTATTTGGATCTAGATTAGCATTCGGGGACCCTTCGTAAGTATTCTTTCGTTCTGTTATTGCTTTTCGAGTCCGAAAGTCAAACTTTGTTTGACTTTCTGCATTGACCAGTTTATGGTCGATGCGAAGTTCGTTTGAACTTCATAACGTGAGCGTGATCACGATGGTTATAGTCCCTAGTGACTATACCTACTGATTACCACGTTATCTAGGCTCAGTGACGAGCCGTAGTTTCGGTAAGAATACGTATTCTTGCGTATTTTGTAACCAAACTACTCTTAGGTATCACAACCGTTTGTTGTGATACCAAACCTGTTTTTCTAAACTTAGTTAAGCATGTTTTAACATGCTTAGCTCGTCACTTTTAGTTTAGTGCTTATATAGGGTCGTCAGGTAAGCGATCTAAACAATCGCTTATACTTTCGAACCCGACCCGTTTGGTCGATCATTAGGATCCGAGCAAGCACATTAGGTGACCATAGTATATCGGGAATAACCTTCCGAGGTTATACCTTATGGTCGCTTCGTTTAAGTAGTTGTATGATAGGTAGTTTATATGCCTTAGGGAAATTACCAAAATACCCCTTTGATGCCAAAATTCGTTTTAATCATATGTAACATAACTTTTGACATCTAAATTGATTTGACAACCATATTAGACATGTTAAGGCATATTTTACTTATCATAGGACTAGTTAGGCGTTCCGAACGCGTTTTACGTGAACGACACGTTAAAGTAGCATAAGCTACCTAAACGGATCGTAATGGGTCACAAACACTTAGGTTAAGTTTCGTTTTAGTATGTGGGCTTTGTTAAACCATGTTACACGAGTCTCCATACTCGTTTGGTTTACGAACCCTCATTCTATCCGATCTTCCGATCTAGGTCCGGTTTATTAACATAGTTACCTATATTAGGTGCCGTTTGATTCCGAGATCTCTAGCATTGCTTGGTGGTTATCTTAGTACTTCTGAGCAATCTCAAGTGAGTACATAGACCCCTCTTTTACTGTTTTCAAACTGTTTTGGGGTGGAACACATGTGCCTACTTGTTACTCTCATGCTTTCCATGTTTTCACATCATATACATGCTATGTTCATTAGTACATTTATAGTACATGATTTCATTACATTTCATGTTATGTATGTCCATTGTGTGCATACTTAGTACATTGTTTTACATTACATTTCTGCTATGTATGTTGACTGATAGCATGCTAGCACATTGATTTACAAGACTTTTCTGCTCTGTATGTTAACTTGGCATACTTAGTACATTGTTTTCATATGACATGTATACAACTGCTATGACATTTGGTTTGCACAAACGGGTCTTTATAACGTTCATTAACATTTGCTACGCCGCTCGGTAGTAAGTAGTGGTACCATAGGACTTGACAAATCCCATTCCTGACATCCCGGGTTTGTTTAGATGTAAGGAATGACTGAATCCGAAAACATTTCTTTTGATAACCTTGACTGAAAGGGTTATCCGACTGTCTCAAGGCTTGAATGTATGCGTTAACTTACCACATAAATGTTTGTATCAATGTAACATGCATTACTTTACAAAACATAACTTTTTGATATATTCAAATTACTTTGTTTTATACATTTCTACATTTGGACTATTTGACAATACTTTACTTACAAGACATAACATTTGTTACACATTACCTGACTACTTTTGGACTATCAACATTTGACATGGTTTATACAAGGACTTTTGACAATTGGTTTAAACATAGACATTATACATTGATTGGTTGGTTAAGTGACTTAAGTAACGAAATGTGAGTAATATGATACAAGCATGGTGGATACGCCGCTGGTACTTCCTATATATAAGTGTTTGTATTATATTACATATCATAGCGTTATTTAAATCATTCATTTTGGACTTATACATTTTACACAAGTAACATGTTTTCACAATACTTTGTTTTACAATACGGTTTATTTTATACAACTCATTTTACATGGTTATTCATTTAACCATACATTATTCTTTTACTTATACATATCATCTGAACTTATTGTTTTTCAAGCGATTTACAAAACAAATCAAATTACAAGGTTCATGACTAAGCATTTTCTTAAACTTAAGTCATGAATCTTATTTTCACAAACCTATGTATCTCACAGGCATTTTTATGCTGACGTACCTATTTTCACATGTGTTTTCAGGAGCTTTTCCGTAGGATGAAGATCGTGACACTAGGGCGGACCTGTGCCTTAGAGACTTAAAATGATGAAAGACTTAGCTTAATTATGTTATAAACTCTTTAATTTCTGTTTAAGACAATGTAACTCTTATGTTTATAAATAAAATACAACTTGAATGCCATGGTTATGAAACAATTAATTCTGTTACAACACTCCCCGACGTTTTCCGCCACGTTTTGTATGTTACACGTGGTCGGGGTGTGACAATTAATAAAATAATTAAATAGTTTAAGTAACAATCCACATAATACACATATTGGTCAAAAACGTCGTGCATTGCGACTTTACTCTTTTTGCTATAGTAGGCGTCAAATACACACTAAAACATAAATTAAAAATTACAATACTACTATACCTCGTTAACCAAAGAGTGGTCTATACTACGATAGATTTATTATTATTACTCATATTTTATTTATTTATTATTACCAACTTTATCACTTCCTTCAAGGATATGGATTTCCTCTGAAATCCATCTGGCGCTCATCGTATTTCCATACGAGTTGCTCTCCTACATATCTCATCCTTTCGCTATTTTCTATGATTTCCTCTCCAAAATTTCGGAGTTCTTGCAAATTCTCTGCACTCATTGGGGGTGCAGGTGCTGGTATTGGCTCTGGGTAGTAAGGTACTGGATTTTCCTGAGGGTATGGATTCTCCAAAATCTCCCTAATGTATTCATCGTTGTCAAAATAAGGATCTAGAGGGTCCAAACCTGGATATGCTGCTAAGTTTGGCAAGGTTTCTTCATTTAAGTGATAGCGTGGCACATAATCCCTAAGATCATCAAACCATGGATCATAATTTGGATCTAGAGGATTAGGGGCTGGTATCCTAGGTATCTCCTCAGGGTTAAAATCAGGCATTTCTACCTCCATTTGTTGAGTGGGAAACAAAGGTAAGGGTTGTGGGGCTACTAGTTGTTCCAAACTTGGGTCAGCAGCAGTTGTAGCTAGGATATGGAAATTGGCTAGGCTTCTATTAAGCATATCCTGTGTATGGGCATCTGTCTTTCGCTTTGCAGCCGCTAGAACTCTTTGTTGTTGCAACTTTCGCATTCTTTTCCTACGCGCAAATGCTTCCTTACTGAACCATCCTCTTTTCTTATGAGGGAATGGCTCTTCTGACTGAGCTTTAAAGGCAAACATCCCTTTTTCCTGATCAGCAGAATACCCAGAAAGGGCAGGCTGTGAAGAGGTACCTTCACTCTTAGGTGAATCAGACAACTGACGACACATGTCTGAGGGTCCTTGATCACTCATACTGTAAACTAACAAATAGTCAAATAACACAAAACACATAATCACATAAATTATTTCCTAACACAAAATTTAAATTTTAAGTGTCAGCAGAACACTTCTTTGGCTTAGACCAGTGGCTAGGCTCTTATACCACCTTCTGTCGCAACCCCCGATCCCTTATCTGTCCCGGGAACGGGCGGACGGGAACTCAAAATTTCGGTGGTATCAGTTGGTTAATTTGGCAGCGGAAATTACATCAGGACCGTAGTTAGGAAATGTTTATCAGAGTAAAACCACCTTCTTTGATATTAATAATCACATGGGTAAAACCCAAGTTTCTTATTACAACATGTTTATAGGGATAAACCCTATTTTATTGAAATTAAAACATCGTCTTTTTGGTAACTTTTATAGCCACATTTTTCCTAAGCCTTCAGTGCTCTCCAGCTGGCTTTTTACTAATTGGCTGTCACATTGTGTTACCTGAAACGCGTTTTAAAAACATTTGTCAGTGGGAAATACTAGTGAGTGAATCCCAGTTTAATCAAGAAATATTTTATCAATTAAAACAGTATTGAGAGCAATCACATTGTTTATTTCTACACAATTACTCATTCAGTACTGTCAATCCTGACTTGTGGGTCATATTACACATTGGCTAACTCTTCGTCCAATGGTAACGTGTTGTCGTCCCGACTTACTACTCACAGTGTAGTAAATTTTGTATACAAAACCCCAACATACCGGCAGTAATTGAAGAACTACAAAGACTCAATCACCGCTTAATCGCATTGTAAAAATTTAAGGTTTTGTAAAATATTACAAAAAGGTTAACAAAAAAAGGATAAACTCACATTGCTATCTTAGACTTCGCGTAAGGGTTTCCTGGGATTAATCTATAATTTACACAAATGTACATAGATTAGTATAATAACCCTTTGAAAATATTAATGATACCCTCCCCGAGACGGTATTCCAACAACTATGTCGGGCAGAACCACGACAGTTTTTACGAAACCCTAAATCAATCGGGCAGCTTATCTATTACGAAACTGGGGTTATAATACTTACAACGGAGCAGAACCTCGCTAATTGGGTGTATTATACTCGAATTTTATGCTTATATCTTCAGAAAGTCGAGACACAGAAAAGAAATGAACGATTTGGTTTGAAACCCGAAGCCTCCTTTATATAGGGCTGTTTTCTGGTTCTCACGCGGCCCGCGTAAAGGTAAGCAAAGGCTTACGCGGCCCATGTAGTAGCCCGGGTAGGGTTTAGGTGATCCGGGTCATCGGCTAGACTTGCTACGTTGATGACACGTGTCATCACCGGGCTGCGCCACTATCTTGATCTCACGCGGCCCGCGTTGCTTACACGGCCCGCCTTAACTTAAAATTCCACCGAAATCAGTTTTGAGCCTTGATACCGCCCGCGTAAGGTTGGGGTGGGTCCTATGCGGCCCGCCTCAACTTAAGTTTCAGATTTTTAATTTATTTTTAAATGTTATAACGTATTTCGGGCTCGGTTTTCACATACGAGGTGTAAATAAAGACATATTGGGACATTTTAAAATATACTTGGGTGTCGGAAATATTATGAGGGTGCCAGTTTTATTGAGAGTTGTTACAGCAGGGTCATGCTAGGGCAAAGGATCATGAGCAGGTATAGGCTCAGGTGCAATCATAGGCTCAGGGTCAGCTGGAGCAAGCTCAAGATCAGCGGGTATATCAAAGAGCTGATCGTCAGGAATGATAGGTGCCTCAAAAGGCTGCTCATCGGGGACAAATTTAATCTCATAATCAGGGTCAAAGTCGTGAGGAAAGACAGGATCAAACTCATCATCAAACTCAAAATCATGATCAACACCGTGTGGAATATCGGGTGCAACAGACATAGCTGTGTCAGAATCAGTATCGGTGGGATATCTCTGTAATCCCAGTGCATGTAAAGTAGTAGATGACACAGACTCGTATGAATCAGGACCAGAATGGTCTGAAGGAGCCTCAACAACTGGAATCTCATCATGTGGAACAGCAACGACATCACCAACTGGAATCTCAATAAGTGGAACGACAACGGCATCATCGACTGGAATCTCAACAAGTGGAATGACAACGGCATCATCGACTGGAGCTCCATCATCCTGGGCACCCTCAGGGGGACCCTCAATAAAAAGATCGATGTCGTCGTCAGACATAAAGTCTAGAGGCAGATCTTCAAGAGGAAATGCAGCAAGAGGAAAAGGAGCAGGGATCTGAACAAGAGGTAGATCCTCGCCAGGAAGACCATCAGCTAGCGGTATATTATCTCCAAAATCTGGTAAAGCAAACGGCTGAAAATCATCATCATCATCACTCGTAGTGTCAGATGTAAAAACCTCAGGGTCTGTGGCCATCTCGTCATCTGAAACTATGGCCATAGGGTCTATGGTATCTGATACTCCTCTATCAGAAGAGGACATGGTGTCTGTAACAAAACAACCACACATATGCACACATATCAACAAACATCAAATAAGCATATAAGTTGTAACAATGTAAGCATGTTTGCAATCCTAGTCTTCCCAAGACTATCCCACCCAGCCTCTCAGACTGAACTACTTAGTCTCTCAGACTAAACCTCCCAGTTTCTCAAACTGAACTACCCAACCTCTCAGGCTAAACCTCCCAGTCTCTCAGACTGCCCCAACTAGTCTCTCAGACTACCCAGTCTCTCAGACTGAACTACCCAGTTAGTCTCTCAGACCAACTCCCCAGTCTCTCAGACTGAATCACCTAGCTAGTCTCTCAGACTAACTCCCCAGTCTCTCAGACTGAATTATAAACGAATTCTTTGAAATGTATTTTGTGTCTTTTATTTGTAAAAATATTTGTTTTCCTGGATTTGGACATTTTGTGTATGCAATGAAAACATGTTTGAAAACATTTTCGTGAGAGCCCTAATGATCGTAGTCTAGACTCGAGAAAGAATCCTAGTTCGCTACGATCGAAGCTCTGATACTGTCACACCCCGACCACGTAAAGCAACTAGACGTGGCGGAAACATCGGGGAGTGTTGTAACAGAATCATTGTTTCATAACCATGGAATAAATAACTTCTGTTTTATTGAATAAATGAACTCATTGTTTTAATACAATCAAATAAGCACAACTATGATCTTCCAAGTTTTAAAGTTGCTAAGGCACGAGTCCATCCTAAATGTAGCATGTATCAACAATCATTGCAAAGCAGTACCTGAAACATGTGTAAAAATAGGTACGTCAGCATAAAAATGCCTGTGAGATACATAGGTTTTGTGAAAATAGGATTCAAGACTTATAAGTTTAAGAAAATGTTTAATAAAGTTTAGTCATGAACCTTGTAAATTGATTTGTTTTGTAAATCGTTTGAAAAACAATAAGATCATATGATATGTATAAATAAATGTAAGGTTAAATGAATAACCATGTAAAATGAGTTTGTATAAGGTAAGTTGCTTGTAAAACAATATTTTGATAGAAAGGCTTATAGTATATTTGAAAATATACTTTGGGTTTTAAGAGAATCGAATGAGTAATATATTAAAGTATATTTCAGTTCCACTATCGTTAACCCAAGTGTACTAAATAACGCCACGGTATGTAATGCAATGAAAACACTTATATATAAGAAGTACTAGCGGCGTATCTACCATGTTTTCATCACATTACACCCGTCCCGTTATCTAAACACTAACCAAAACCCCATCGATAGATAGATAGTACATTAAATATACCTTCGTTGTTTAAAATAATAGTTTAAGTAGTATATTACAAGCATACTTCGGATTTATAAATAACATATTAAACTATGTTTTGGTTTTATAAATAACATATCAAAATATGCTTTGGATGATTAACAAAATATATGTTGGTTTTGTACAATATCACACATGGGAGCAGTTCAAACTATACTTTTGGGGGTATAACTAAATATACAAAAATAATGTGATTTAAGAATTCATTCAGACCTAGTGCATCAAAATACACCTTTGAGACTATAGGGATACCACAAAGGAAATCCCTATTTGGATGGAGAAACAAATTGGTTTCAGACATTCCATGACAATAGGAATGGGGTGTCAAATCCTATAGCGCTATATCATACTAATAATCGGTCTGGTGAACATAAAATAAGTACAATTCAACATTTTATTTTATGTTCTTTGAGAAATCAGTGTTTAAACCATAGATAGTCATTCAGTTTGTCAACAGATAAGTACTAACATGTATAATCAATTATACTTTTGGAAAACATGAAAATAACAGATAGGTACACATGCTTCACCCCAAAATAGTTTGAAAACAGTAAAAGAGGGGAACTATGTACTCACTTGAGATTTCTCAGAAGTCCTAAGATAACCACCAAGCAATGCTAGAGATCACGGTATCAAGCGGTACCTAATATAGGTAACTATGTTAATTAACCGGACCTAAATCGGAGGATCGGATAGAATGAGGGCTTGTAAACCAAATGAGTATGGGAACTCATGTAATATGGTTTAACAAAGCCTACATACTAAATCGGAACCTAACCTAAGTGCTTTCGACCCATCGCGACCCATTAAGGTAGCTTATGCTACTTTAACGCGTCGTGCGCGCAAAAGCGCACTCGAGACGTCTAACTAGCCCTATGACAAGTGTTATATGCCTAAACATGTTACATAATCAGTTATGTGACAAAAGTTTAGGTTACATATGCTTATTTACCGATTATACATGAAAAGGGTATTCTGGTAATTTACCTAAGGCATATAAACTACCTATCATACAACTACTCAAACGATGTGACCATAGGGTATAACCTCGGAAGGTTATTCCCTATATGCTATGGTCACCTAAGGTATTTGGTCGGATCCAAATGATTGACCAAATGGGTCGGGTTCGAAGGTATAAGTGATTTATTAGATCGCTTACCCTTACGACCCTAGAGAACGTGGTAATCAGTAGGCATAGTCACAAGGGACTATAACCATCGTGATTACAATCACGTTGCGAAGTTCGAACGAACTTCGCATTGACCATAAACTGGTCAATGTAGAAAGTCAAACAAAGTTTGACTTTCGGACTCGAAAAGCAATAAAAGAACGAAGGAACACTTACAAAGGGTCCCCGAATGCTAATCTCGATCCAAGTAGCTCAGGTATGAAACAATGGTTTCAACTTAGAGCTTCTCAAATCAAGATTCTTGTGGGTTTTGGTAAATGAAGGCAAGGGGTATTTATAGGATTCGTAGAACCGTTAAGATCGTTCCTCGTTAACCGTGCTTCAATCTCAACCCTCCACCTCAAAACCCTGGTTTTTGAAAACCATTAGAGCCCATGGTATTGCCCCAAAACCATGTGCAAGGTGGAATGGACCAGATTCAAAGTTTTTGCAAGTTTCTTCTGTCTGGGGACTGCTTGCGCACCGTAACACTCAGAGTGTTGAGGTGCGCAGGGACCTGCAGACCAGAAACTTTGATTTTTGGCAGTTTTGGTCCCTGTTGTGTAATAAGGCCATTTTCGACGCGTTTAAGGCCCGTTAACCCCATTTCAAAGCTCTAAAATGAAGTTAAAGTATAGGGAACTTAAAATGTGCTCAAAAATATCTCAGATGTCAGTTCGTTTGGCCGTACGATCGCGATGTTCGCTTAATTACGACGGAATGCGCATAAGCACGAAAAACGATCCAAATGACGCGACGAATGGATTTTTCTTATGCCAAACACTAAAATAAAATGTTTTAGTGCTTACATAAATTTTTGGATGTCCGGATGTATTTAGAACGTAAGTTATGCGTGAAAGTGCAAACTTGTGCACTTTTTGACGCTTTTAGTCCCTGAATGACCCAAAAGTTTATTTTAGCACACCGAACCCCTCAAAGCCTATTTCTAAGCTATATAAAGGATATTTAAGGTGCGTTTAACTTATGGTCATGTTCCAGAATGTCTGTTACAGTTCAAATTGGCATACTTTCGCAGTTTGTCAAGTTTAGTCCCTGTAAGCGAATTAACTTGTTTTTGCCATACCAAAGCCTTTAAAACTTATTTCTAAGTTATGTAAAGGTTATTTAAGGTATGTTAAGCCTATTTCACTATTCCGGAGTGTTTGTTGGATTAAACTGGTTATATTTACGCATCAGAGCACGTATAACCCTCCAGAAAGCGATTTAAAGCTTAAAATCGAACAAGAGTTGATATGTGCAAACGATACACATATTTTTACAAATCCCAAGTATGAAATACAATATTTTATTGGTTTGGAATTTGTTTGAAGGTTGAAGTGACACAGGTGTCACAGTCTCCCCTACTTTAGGAAATTTCGTCCCGAAATTTAATTCTAGAGGAAACTTGTGAAGACAGCTGTGACGGTTTCGCCTTCTAATAGATCCATTGAACCCTTAAGTAAAACTCTAGGCCATGTTAGGACTCTTAGCGAATTTGTTAACCCTCAAGGTGAATTCCTTGTAATAGTAAAACATGGAATTTTGAACTACGGACAGAAGAACGTTTCTTATGAAGACTTATCATAGGAAACTTCTGTGTGCTTGAAATCAGAATTGGTGAGTGTGAGAATAAATGACATTGGTCGAGGTCCAAGACTTCTCCAGTATCATTATTCTTGTTACTATAGGTCTTAACACATGACAAAGCTTCCTGTGGTTTCTGTGCACTGAATTCCATAATTATGTAGGCCTCCATAATTACGTAATTCCTTGCACAGTCCGCACAGTTCATTTCATAATGCATAGAGGAAAAATCAATTGAATAAACATGAAGCGACTCGACTAGATCACCAAAGGATCTTTTAACTAAATCAACGAACGATCTTTTTAACTAGATCAACACATAATCTCCTTAATTAGACCGACATACGATCTCCTTAAATAGAGCACTTAAGGGATCTTTTCAATTATATCATCACATGATATTTCTAACCAGATTTTCAAATCAATCTGTTTAACTAGACCACCCAAGGGGTCCAATTATAGAATAGTACTTTAAAACCCAAGGGACTTGACTACAACGTAGAAGTCCATTAAGGATTTAAGATAGTAACTTTGGATATCCTTCTATGAATCCCTCATATGAGATATGGAAGATTCTACGAGGATTTGGATGGATCACATACAACCACAAAACATATAAGAAAACACATAAGCACATAATTAGTTAACTTGATTCTTTAATTTGTTGTCTTTGAGCATGGATAATTAAAGCACATCAGGAATCCAATCCATGGATTTCATTTGGCACTTTAAGCATTTTCAAGGATCCATCTATAAAGATAGAAGGATTTTCAATAAGAGTTTGGCTTTGTTTCTTAAAAGAAACGAGTGTTAAAGGTTCTTAGGGAGATCACAAGTGATCATAAAATGACAGAACCATACGAGTAGTTTGTCTTTGGGTTGACATCATAAGGTTGCATCAAACATTCACATAAACGCATAACTTTTACAGAAATAAAAACAACAAATCTTTATTTATGTAACAATCGAATTGTCTTGAAGTGTCAAAAGATAACAACCAAGGAATTACAAAACACTAATTGTTCACTGCTGCATCATTGTTCCCGTTTGCCTCATTGATGTTAAATGCTCGTCCTCACGCTGGAGGTGCGTTAACAAGTCTTGGGCAATTGTTTCTGTAGTGAGTAAGGTCACCACAGTTATAACATGACCCCGGAGGGAACCGTGCTTGAACAGCAGTAGGGTTTGCAGCAGCTTGATTTGCATAACGACAAACATTGATCAAATGTCCCAACCGCCCACAGTGGGTACATTTGTGACACTGCTCTTGCTCCAGATGATGACGGTTGCACTTGTTGCACAAAGGTGCGGTACCAACATAGTTTTGTCTTTTGCGAGGTTGTGCTGGCTGGTTTGGTGCAACCTGTTTGTCTTGAGCAGTTACGGCGCAGTTTTGAGAGGCTTTGCGCTTCTTCTTCTTAGACACCTCAGCATGTTCTTCCTTTGGTTCCACTTGAGCAGTCTTGTCAGATGGTCTTGAGTCGCCCTTCCGAAACAGCTTGCGCTTCCTGATATGGGATTCAGTCAGAGTGGCAGACAATTCAATGGCTTGTCTGATAGTAGTAGGGTTGCTGCCAGTAACGATATCCTGAACTACGTCAGGAAGACCATCAATGTATTTCTCAATCGCCTTATCCAGAGGCGTAACCATAGTAGGGCATAACAAGCTCAATTCCTCATAGCGGTCAGTATAGGCTCGATGTTCCCCACTGTCTTGCTTCAAATCATCAAATTCCCTTTCTAGAGCCCTTAGCTCATGACGAGGACATAATTCCTTCATCATAAGAGCCCTAAGCTCGGCCCAAGTCTGTGCTAATGCAACCTCAGCACCGCGGTCTCTCATAACCCCGTTCCACCACGTAAGAGCCCTCTTCTGAAACACACTCGAAGAAAACTCGACCTTGGGTTTTTCAGGACACTGAACGTGACGGGAAGTATTCTCAATGCTCTCGAACCATTGAAGAAGCCCAGTTGCTCCCTCAGAACCACTAAACTTGAGCGGTTTAGCCGAGTTAAAATTCTTGAAATTGCATGGAGCATTGTTGTTGTTGATGGCTTGAATCATTTGAGCATAAAGATTTGGGAAGGCAGCAGCCATTTGCTGCACGATGATTTCCGCCAGTTCGGCATTCGCCATCTGATTGTCGCGTCGAGGAGGCATTCTAAAAGAGGAAAAATGAGAGGAAACGAGTGAGAGAATTAGACGAAAAGAATGAGATGAAACAAATCTGATGAAAGCAAGGATAGTGGTCATTTATTTGTTACTACAAAGCAACAAACGACCCCGGTGATCAATCAAAGTAAATAGGTCAAAAATAACGTATCGCGAAGACATGCTCGCCTATAAGTGGACACTCACCCCAAGAGTTCCCAGGTAAGAGTGACCGGTCCGATTATGTGGATTTGTACGAACACTCTAGCCTTAGACAGAAAACTCAGGGTACAGGCACCCACCCTTCCAGTTTGCACGTGTTCACATTATTTAGACCAACTTTGACGGGATTTGAAAACTTAGAGGGTTCAAAACCATATAATAAATCATCCTAGAACAGATGATTAGTTTTCAAAGCGGAATAGAAATTTATGTTGTTATTGTTGTTGTCACCTAAGAATAAGTGATGGTATTGTTTTAAAACTAAACACAAGAAAACTTGTGTTAGGGTCCTAGGAAGGTTATAGTCTAGGTCAAAGCATTACTAATAACCTAATTCCCTATAACCATTGGCTCTGATACCAACTTTTCTGTCACACCCCGACCACGTAAAGCAACTAGACGTGGCGGAAACATCGGGGAGTGTTGTAACAGAACCATTGTTTCATAACCATGGAATAAATAAATTCTGTTTTATTGAATAAATGAACTCATTGTTTTAATACAATCAAATAAGTACAACTACGATCTTCCAAGTTTTAAAGTTGCTAAGGCACGAGTCCATCCTAAATGTAGCATGTATCAACAATCATTGCAAAGCAGTACCTGAAACATGTGTAAAAATAGGTACGCCAGCATAAAAATGCCTGTGAGATACATAGGTTTTGTGAAAATAGGATTCATGACTTGTAAGTTTAAGAAAATGTTTAATAAAGTTTAGTCATGAACCTTGTAAATTGATTTGTTTTGTAAATCGTTTGAAAAACAATAAGATCAGATGATATGTATAAATAAATGTAAGGTTAAATGAATAACCATGTAAAATGAGTTTGTATAAGCTAAGTTGCTTGTAAAACAATATTTTGATAGAAAGGCTTATAGTATATTTGAAAATATACTTTGGGTTTTAAGAGAATCGAATGAGTAATATATTAAAGTATATTTCAGTTCCACTATCGTTAACCCAAGTGTACTAAATAATGCCACGGTATGTAATGCAATGAAAACACTTATATATAAGAAGTACCAGCGGCGTATCTACCATGTTTTCATCACATTACACCCGTCCCGTTATCTAAACACTAACCAAAACCCCATCGATAGATAGATAGTAAATTAAATATACCTTCGTTGTTTAAAATAATAGTTTAAGTAGTATATTACAAGTATACTTCGGATTTATAAATAACATATTAAACTATGTTTTGGTTTTATAAATAACATATCAAAATATGCTTTGGATGATTAACAAAATATATGTTGGTTTTGTAAAATATCACACATGGGAGCATATCAAACTATACTTTTGGGAGTATAACTAAATATACAAAAATAATGTGAGTTAAGAATTCATTCAGACCTAGTGCATCAAAATACTCTTTTGAGACTATAGGGATACCACAAAGGAAATCCCTATTTGGATGGAGAAACAAATTGGTTTCAGACATTCCATGACAACAGGAATGGGGTGTCAAATCCTATAGCGCTATATCATACTAACAATCGGTCTGGTGAACATAAAATAAGTACAATTCAACATCTTATAGATAGTCATTCAGTTTGTCAACATATAAGTACTAACATGTATAATCAATTATACTTTTGGAAAACATGAAAATAACAGATAGGTACACATGCTTCACACCAAAACAGTTTGAAAACAGTAAAAGAGGGGAACTATGTACTCACTTGAGATTTCTCAGAAGTCCTAAGATAACCACCAAGCAATGCTAGAGATCACGGAATCAAACGGTACCTAATATAGGTAACTATGTTAATTAACCGGACCTAAATCGGAGGATCGGATAGAATGAGGGCTTGTAAACCAAATGAGTATGGGAACTCATGTAATATGGTTTAACAAAGCCTACATACTAAATCGGAACCTAACCTAAGTGCTTTCGACCCATCGCGACCCATTAAGGTAGCTTATGCTACTTTAACGCGTCGTGCGCGCAAAAGCGCACTCGAGACGTCCAACTAGCCCTATGACAAGTGTTATATGCCTAAACATGTTACATAATCAGTTATGTGACAAAAGTTTAGGTTACATATGCTTAATTACCAATTATACATGAAAAGGGTATTCTGGTAATTTACCTAAGGCATATAAACTACCTATCATACAACTACTCAAACGATGTGACCATAGGGTATAACCTCGGAAGGTTATTCCCTATATGCTATGGTTACCTAAGGTATTTGGTTGGATCCTAATGATTGACCAAATGGGTCGGGTTCGAAGGTATACGCGATTTATTAGATCGCTTACCCTTACGACCCCAGAGAACGTGGTAATCAGTAGGCATAGTCACAAGGGACTATAACCATCGTGATTACAATCACGTTGCGAAGTTCGAACGAACTTCGCATTGACCATAAACTGGTCAATGCAGAAAGTCAAACAAAGTTTGACTTTCAGACTCGAAAAGCAATAAAAGAACGAAGGAACACTTACAAAGGGTCCCCGAATGCTAATCTCGATCCAAGTAGCTCAGGTATGAAACAATGGTTTCAACTTAGAGCTTCTCAAATCAAGATTCTTGTGGGTTTTGGCAAATGAAGGCAAGGGGTATTTATAGGATTCGTAGAGCCGTTAAGATCGTTCCTCGTTAATCGTGCTTCAATCTCAACCCTCCACCTCAAAACCATTAGAGCCCATGGTATTGCCCCAAAACCATGTGCAAGGTGGAATGGACCAGATTCAAAGTTTCTGCAAGTTTCTTCTGTCTGGGGACTGCTTGCGCACCATAACACTCAGAGTGTTGAGGTGCGCAAGGACCTGCAGACCAGAAACTTTGATTTTTGGCAGTTTTGGTCCCTGTTGTGTAATAAGGCCATTTTCGACGCGTTTAAGGCCCGTTAACCCCATTTCAAAGCTCTAAAATGAAGTTAAAGTATAGGGAACTTAAAATGTGCTCAAAAATATCTCAGATGTCGGTTCGTTTGGCCGTACGATCGCGATGTTCGCTTAATTACGACGGAATGCGCATAAGCGCGAAAAACGATCCAAATGAGGCGACGAATGGATTTTTCTTTTGCCAAAAACTAAAATAAAATGTTTTAGGGCTTACATAAATTTTTGGATGTCCGGATGTATTTAGAACGTAAGTTATGCGTGAAAGTGCAAACTTATGCACTTTTTGACGCTTTTAGTCCCTGAATGACCCAAAAGTTTATTTTAGCACACCGAACCCCTCAAAGCCTATTTCTAAGCTATATAAAGGATATTTAAGGTGTGTTTAACTTATGGTCATGTTCCAGAATGTCTGTTACAGTTCAAATTGGCATACTTTCGCGGTTTGTCAAGTTTAGTCCCTGTAAGCGAATTAACTTGTTTTTGCCATACCAAAGCCTTTAAAACTTATTTCTAAGTTATGTAAAGGTTATTTAAGGTATGTTAAGCCTATTTCACTATTCCGGAGTGTTCGTTGGATTAAACTGGTTATATTTACGCATCAGAGCGCGTATAACCCTCCAGAAAGCGATTTAAAGCTTAAAATCGAACAAGAGTTGATATGTGCAAACGATACACATATTTTTACAAATCCCAAGTATGAAATACAATATTTTATTGGTTTGGCATTTGTTTGATGGTTGAAGTGACACAGGTGTCACAGATACCAAGCTGTCACACCCTGACTTTTGCGGAAGCGTGGTTATTGGTGTGACTTCTTAATACCATAGCATTCAATCATAACAACGCTATATGATAAAAACATGAGATGTTCATCCATTAATTAAGTTTAGAAAATACCACAACATACTTGTCTTGAAAACATCGACACCAACTTAAGTTACAATCCATGACATGTTCAACTGAGTTTATAAAGACTCCACAAAAGACTTTAAATAAAACCTGAGTTTAGAGACATGCATCCTGTCCAGGAATAGGATACACCCCCCTAAACTCAACAACCATGGATAACATATTTTATTCACGACGCAGCTTGAAGACACATGCATACACCTGCCAGATCCACTAGTTCCCTGAAATACATGTAGTTTGAAAAACATCAACAAAAGTTGAGCGAGTTCATGTGTGTGTAGAAGTATGTATAAACCTTTGTAAACCGTGTATGTATGTATGTAAGTCCCGGTATGATAGCAAACAAGGAAAAGATCACCAATGGTTTGCAAGGCCACTGATATGTGTGAAGGTGTAGGAAGACTCAAACCTAGCAAAGTTGCACCGGGCTTCCGGCTGGAAGACATAGTCACCACTATGGGCCACCCTGCTACACCCAAATAGATCTATCACTCATGCCCCACGGTCCTACAAGAGGATTGATGGCCTCAAGTATACGCCTACCCATTCACAAGATCTATGGTTCTTTCCTAGGCTAACCATACCAATTGTATTGTAAGTAATCCTTTGTAACATGTATTTCACCCCCGAAGTAAATAAACAAAACAGTTTAAAGAAAAGGGGGACATGAACTCACAGTATTGCGTCTTCAGTACTGGCACTCAAATCTCCTCAGCAAACACGACTACCTACAGTGTACTAACGTCTATTAGACGAACGGGCCGTGCCTTTGCTTAGTATTTTCGTGTTTGAGTTACGTTTCTGATATTATTCCAAGTTATAATTATTTGTCAAAATAATTAATATTTCAACTTAAATTATATTTGGTTTTGGAATAATTGTTTAAGCAATATTTATGTATTAATACTTCTCAAGTATTTAACTTCGTATTTCCTTCCCAAGGATGGGGTATCTTATACATGTGTATTTGTATTATTGTATTTGTAATTTCCAAAATAATATATTCCAAGAAAATATATATTTTTTCCCAAAAATTACATATCTTCTAAATACTTAAGAAAATATAATTCTTCTTCCAAAAATAATATATTTTCCCCTTTTATCAAAGTATGATATAACTTGTAATAATACTAAAAATCATACTTTTCATTCCGTTTGTATCCAAAATAATATTTACCAAAAATATATATGTAATGGTATTTTCTGGAATATTTTGTAAGTTACGTTCTATCGTTCGGTTCCACAATATTATGTGTGTAACTTATATATTTATTCCATGATATTCTAGGCATTATTTTTAGTAGTAAATTTCATGGTATTTGTTAAGTTATATCATTTTACCCCAAAATAACATAACTTATTTCACAAAGTATACAAATATTCACACAAGTGTCTTGATGTATATATATATATATTCTAAATATATATTTACCCATTTTTATTTATAAAAACCAACCTCCAATATTTGTATTTTTGTTACAAAAATTATGGCAAAGTTTACATTGAAAACTTATGATCAAAATACACTTGTAAATACTTGTTTAGAAAATATTTTTCTAAGTATTGGTATTTTTATAAAATTTTGCCATAGTTTCCCCTAAAAATGGAGGTGTCCATGCTATTAAAGCATATCATTTTCTTTTCAAAAATCATCACAACAATCAATCAATTAATCTTTAAACCACTTACACTTACCAAGTGCAAAAACTATACAATTTACATAGCAGCATGAACTTGATCTTTTATTAAAAACTTGTAGGAACTTGGTATGGTGTTTAGTAGGTTTAGTTACCCTTTAAAGTGCGTTTATTACTTTACAACTCTCATTCTTAAAGAATTTAGGTGTTTACAACTTGTAAACACATTTTACAAAAACTTTTCTTTGTGAGAGCTTTTTGTTTCATAGGTGTTTATACACTTGTCTTATCTCTAAAAATAGTGTTTGTTTAAGTAAGAACCACTATTTTCTAAAAATCATATTTTGAACTCGGTTCTTTCGAAATACCATTCATAAATCTTAGATTCATAAGATTACTAGCTTACTTTATTTATTATTTTTCAATAAATCATCTTTTTGTTCAAGTTCATGCTTATATATGAGGATGATCTTCTTGTGTTAACACATAACCATCCTCTAACTTGCTAGATCATGTGTTTAATCACAATCTAGCAAGCTCCTTATGATGATCAACATCATAATCTCAAGTAAACAACAAGTATCATACACATACTTAAACAACATTATTTCAACAAAATTTCATCATATGTAAGCTTCAAGTTCATGATTCAAGATTATGTTCTTTTAATGTTCTTGTGATTACAACATACTACATCTTTTAACCAATCAAAATTAGAAGTAGCAAAGGTTATTAAGGTCTTACTACTAGCTCTAAGCTAGGGAAGAACACTTGATGAAGAAGATGATGAAAATGGTGGATTAAAGCAAGCAATAGAGATCCTTCAAGTTCCACAAGCTTCAAGCTTCCTTAATCACCTTCTAACACCTTGAAATGAGCTTGGATTGGATGGGATTGAAATGGAAGTAATGGTGGTGGTGATGGGGGTGTTCAGCCGAGAGCTTGGGGAGGAGAGGGAGAGAGATGAAGTGTGTGATACTATGTGAAATGTGATGATCTTTAGAAATCTATGCCATACTTATAATCATCACTCCTCAATATCTTGTCAACAAGAGCAAGCAAGTTCCAATATAAAAAGGAAATTAAATCTTTGAGGTATGGTGGTGGTATGGCCGATTACTAGCATAGGGGGGGGGGGTCTAAGTGTAACTTGTAACTAGTTGATTACTTACTAGTTCAAAATCAAGTGTATAGTTAGTTAAATTAGTTACTAGATATTTTAGTGGGTGTTAAGGTGTTCGGGGATCATGACTAGCTCAGAAATAATTAAACAATGTTTCTAGTATAATTTTGGTGTTTCGGGTAGTGTCCGGTTGTTCGGTTAGATACCGGTTCGTTAAAGTGTCAAGCTATTCCGTTTAATGATCTTTATGTTACTTTTTGTGACACTTTTAATTCCTGACACTTAGGAAAGCATTCAGGACCATTTTGCCATATATTTGCGCATAACTAGCTTGTTAAAAAGCTGAATTTTTGCTGAAATATGCAGAATTCTGCACTTTGTGTGGGTTTTAGGCACTTTCCGGCACTTAAACTATCACCTAGTGACGCAGTTTTATGGTTCTTACTTCCCTACACACCATACTAGTGTAGTACCTTTTCCCGGGCCCATACTGGGTCTCAAAACACTGTCTGTCTATGTACTGAACCCTGTCAGCATATTCCTGCTTTATCCGTTAACTGTGCTAAATGTGCTTTGTGATCATGTATGTCAATATAGTTCGTATGTGATAATGATGTGACATTATGTAATATGTGATGCACATGTAAGTATGATGCAGTAATCAGAAAGCAGTTAAGTAATTCAGCACAGTCATTAAGCACTTAATTAGTATTAATTAATTGTACGGATACCTGGATTTATGAGGGTTGTCACAAATGGTTCTTCTTTACGCGGAGCTGTTAAAGTAGGTAACTGAATTAAGCACTCCTTCATTTCCTGAAAAGCTTTCTCAGCCTCTGGGGTCCATTGAAATTCGCTCTTCTTGACGCAATTGCGCAATGTGCTTATGAATGGGTAAGATTTGGCAACATGGTTTGCTAAAAATTGGTTAAGCGCAACCAATCGACCAGCTAAGCGCTGCATCTCTTTGATGGATGCTGGTGACGGCATAAGCTGAATAGCCTCTACCTTTTCTAGATTAACTTTAAAACCATCCTTGGTCATGATGAATCCCAAAAATTTACCCTCCTCTATGCCAAATGAACATTTCACTGGATTCAGCTTCAGATTAACTTTGCGCAAGGAGTCGAAGGTGCACTGAATATTTCTGAGCATCAATTCCTCATCAGGACTCATGATGAAAAGGTCATCAATATAGACTTCAACTGTAACACCTATGTCTTCTCCAAAGACTTTATCCATCAAACATTGATATGTAGCCCCCGCGTTGCGAAGACCGAAAGGCATTTTTGTGTAACAAAAAATAGCTTTATCCATGCGGAAAGCCGTTTTGTCTTCGTCTTCTTCCTTCATTTGTACTTGGTGATAACCTTTGTAACAATCGAGAAAGCATTTCCAGCGGAAAGACGCTAGAAAGTCTACCTTCTTATCAATCTCCGGAAGAGAATAACAATCTTTCGGACAAGCTTTGTTGAGATCCTTGAAATCAACACACATACGTCATCCGCCGTTATGCTTTTGAGCCATCACTGGGTTGGCCACCCATGTTTGCTACCGGACTTCATGTAGTATGCTTGCTTGAAGCAACTCGGTAACTTGTTCATTCATTGCGCGAGTCTTTTCTGGACCCAGACTGCGCTTTCCTTGTACTACTGGATCTACTGAAGGTCGAACATTCAAACAATGTTCCGCCACGTCTCTTGGTATGCTGGTCATGTCCGCTGGGGACCATGCGAAGATATCCATATTCTCGAATAGAAGTTGTTTAAGTCTCGCGCAAATTGTTGGAGACACAGCGGGTCCTAGGAAAACAGTTTACTCAGGATATTCGTTGTTGAGTACCCATTGCTCCGGTTCGTTGGAAGATGGTTTTACGATTTTCATTGGAGGTTCGTCATTAACAGACATGACCTCGTTTCTTGAATATAAAATTGCTATGCCTGTTTTTGTTGGAAAACCGCAAGCAGTATGTGGTATGGAAGTAATCATGCTAAACTCCCTTTGTGAACGTCTTCCCAACAAAACATCATGCCGGGACGTAGCTGGCATAACCATAAAATTGACTGACACCGTGCGCGAGTGTTTACCATCGGACAGTGTAACAGGAAAAGAGATCTGACCCAGGGGAAAGACGGCTTCATTGCAGAAACCAGTTAATGGGAAATCGACCGGTTTTAAGCGCGCCTTGTCCTCCGGGTCTAACTGCTTGAAACACTGCTTGTATATAATATCCATTGAACTACCCGGATCGATAAACATATAGTGAGTATGGTAATGCCTGAAAATACCAGTTATGACAGCCGGTCGTTCCTCTTAAGGACCTCCTGGTACTACAGGAAAAATGACTTGTTGTTCACGCCAATGTTGTTATGACTTCGTTTATTATTGCGTCTATGATGTGCTCCTCCTTGCACCATGTTCGTTTGCTTTGATTTTTTATTGCTTGGACCGTCTTCTCCGCGCGTGATTTGACGAATGTCCTTACAAACGTCTCGTACCGAGTGGCTGAACTCTCTTTGATAGTTTTCATCCTTGATTTGGGTAGCCCGCTGTTTCGACGAATGTTGGACCGGCTTTGTATGAACAGATTGTGGTCTCTGAGAGCGTGGCTCTTCACGATGATCTCGACGTCTCATGTCAGAATTAGTAAGCTCATATCTGGTGTAAGACTGAGTTGCAGATCTACGTGCCTGTAATGCGGTTTGAGCCGTTTGTGCACATAGTTGTGCATAAATTGCAATCAAGTCCCCTTGAAGTTTGATAAACCAACAAATCGGAGTTTCAATAGAAGGTATGTTTGAACTAATCAGAGCTCCAAGTTCATCTTCAGAGATAACAGGATCGTTCACCTAATTCGTATCATGATGAACATCGTTGTTATTAGATATTTCTTCCACGATTATGTCGACACGAGAAGCATGAACAAAATTGCCTCTGTTCTCGGGTCGGGACCTGGTGGATAATTTGACGGACCTTCTGCCCTTGAAAACAGAAAGAGAGAAAAGAATCGATCGAGAAGATGAGAAAAAATTGAAAATCGGTGGGCTTCAATGAAGAAACACCAGATCTAAATTGACCGGAATCAATTAGATCTGGGGGTAGGGTTTCTGCATAAAAAGGTTAATCCTCTCGCCGATTGCTTGGATGGAGCTACTTCAGCAGAGAATACTGCAAAACAGAAAGCTGTTAGACTCGCCACGGGGAGAATGGGGGTTCTCTCCGTGACCACCCTCCGGCGTGAGAATAAGTACAGTGATCTCCAAGAAAAAGATGAAGTAGTAAGAGGTGAAAGTATGTGAAAGTTGTTTTTTAGATCATACCTGAGTTATCATATTTATAACCAGATTTTTGGCGCCAAAAAGGTTACGGAGGTAATGACGGGGTTATCTTTTCCGTTACAGTTATCTCCTTTTCCGTTAATCAGTTATTTCTACATCCATGCACACGGATCGTGGATCTGATCAATGGATGGGGAGATGCAACATGGAAAGTGGTTTGTTATAGATCTACCTTTAAGTTGTTGCCATCATCATGATTTAGATGAGTGTCTAGGATGCTGCCACGTCACATTCGGTTATAACCGATTGAGGTTATGCATGATGGTCATTTAAGACCTTCTAGAAGATCTATAGTTGTAAACCATTTCACACCTGCCACGTGTCTATTATGTTATAGTAGAAAAGATTCCTTTTGTTTAAGTCCTTATTTCCTATGCGCGGATATGCTCGAGACTTGTCTCTAAGACTGTTAAATCTTCAGGCTTAACTGTACCCTTGCGCGGGCCCGCGCAAGGCTGTTAATTGAACATTTGTCTTTCTGTTCTCCGGCACATGGTTATTAAGAACTGATCTTTCCCCAATCTTTACCGAGACACGTTGCGCGACCGCACGAGGTCTGTTTAAGATGTTTTTGGAGTGTATTTATGGTATGGTCTTCTGCGCTTGCGCAGGGTTTTTGGGACCATACCCCTTCAGACCCGTTTAACTATACTAGTTAAACGAACTTAACATGAATCCTTTATTTAGAATTCGCCATTTTCTAGTCATACACAAACATGAGTTTATGACTTATATTCTGTGTTACCCTTTCTCGGCTAACGACTATAATCAATATTTCTTTAAAATTCGGCATCATTTCGAAGTCTTTAATCGTGCTACCTTCCCGGTTCACATCAATACATCGATTTGACCCGTTTAACTTTCTTAGCGACATCCATTACTTTATCTCACCAAAGTTTCATTACTTTGGTTATTTTTGACCCGTTTGGTTTTGCTAGCGACATCCATTGCTTTATATCACCAAACATTCGTTATTCGAGTCATTTTGACCTGTTTGACGATTATAGTGAAATCCATCAGTTTTACCTTCTAATGTATCATTAACTATTAATTAATCCATTCGGTTTGTCTATACAGAATCCACCGTTTTCATATCACCCGAACTTCATAATGATACCTTTATCATTCAATATAAATGAACGTAAAATAAAAACAAAATTCACGAAGCATATAGCCACGTACCTTTAAAGCTTTCCCTTTAAAGGTTTATCCATTCTGCCTTGATTACTTGATGATCCACCCAAATTGCCTATAGAATTCAATTCGAACATATCGCTTAGAACTCATATTTCAATATTCGACACACAATGCTTCTAGCTAATCAAATAAGTGATTCTTTCATATTTCTCACTATTTCAAGATCATTTAAGCATTTTGTTTAACATATTGTGTGACAACCCGCAAAATTTCATGTATTCCGTACAACTTATTAATGATAATTAAAGTGCTTGACGACTGTGTGGAATCATTTAACTGCTTTCTGATTTCTGTGTTATACTTACATGTGCTTGTTAACATACTAGTAGTATGCAGAAAAGTTACTAAATAGTCTTGTGTGCTTTTCTAAGTGTTGAGAATTAAAAATGTTACAAAATATATATATATATAGGACACTTTACGGACTAATTAAGCACTTTAACGGAACAGCATCAAACCGAACAACCGGACTTTACCCGAAACATAAAAATATTGCCAAATACATTGTTTTTACTTTTCTGAGCTAGTTAGGGTCCCCGAACACCCTAACACACCTTATATTATATAACACACTAATACACTAACTATATAATTAGAATTCTAACTAAAGTGTAACTAGTTCATCACCACCCAACCCTATACCCCCCCTATCTCGACGGTCATGGTGTGGGGAACACCCCCACCATTCTTTTGATTATTTTATTTAGGTGTTGTTGGACAAAGAAACATATTACATGAAGGATCATAGTAAACATGGTTTATAAGTAAGTTTAGAGGATAACCATTCTCTTTCATCAAACACTTCAACAAACCACACAAACTCTCCTTCCCTTCTTCCTCCCTCACGGCCGAACACCAGCAGCCATCATACACCCACCTTCAAGCCATTTCCAAGTCATATCCATACATACAAAGGTGCTACAGGTCATACAACGAAGCTTGGTGCTCTCGGAAGTTGAAAGACCTTCTCTATTCGCTATTAACCACCACATTTCTTCACTCGAACTTCCCTAGTCTTGAACTAGTGGTAAGAACTTAGATCCGTTCATTTTTCATGTTATTAGAGTGGTTAATAGTTATTTGATGATGAGAATCCATGAACACTAAAGAACCATGAACAAAGTCTTGCACATAAACTAACTTTGTGATGAAATATTGTTGAAATACAATGAGGTGATGTTAATATGAAGTTGTCTTGATTCTTGTTGATTTCCTGATGATTTTCTGGTTAATATTGATGTTTGATGTTGTTGTGATCACTAAACATGTTAACGGAATCAATCAAACACGAGTTAGGAAGCTAAAAGCTGAAAAACAGCTTCTGTCCAAGCCTTTACAGCCAACTTCAGTTGGCTGTAAACAGGTCATAACCCAACAAAAAACTGATATTTTGAGTCTATAACGTGTTATTATGAAATACGGTTCTAATGGCACCGGAATCATAATTTTTGGACTTCGTTTACTATTTTTAAAGTGTCGTTTTGTAACAGCAGCTAGAGCTGCATTTTTTATGCTGAAAAATATGTGTTCTGTTTTCCATCATAACTTGAATTCTATGTAGAGTTAGATCATGAAATTTGTATTGTAGATGACCACCGATGTATTTGTAATTTCCTCACTAGAATTTCGTATATCGGACTTACGATGAATTTTTAATAAATTATTCCATGGACTGCAATCAGAAAAAGATGAATCTGATTGCAGTCCGGAAAATGAATTTTTATAAAATATTGGTGATGAATTGGATCCCGAGATTTTTACACAATATTATTTGGATCGATTAAGACATTTTGTAAAAATTTGGGAATTTTTAGAATAAGTTAACTATTTTATTAAAATGTCCGAAAACAGCCCGGTTTTGAATATTAAAGCTGAAACGACATAAGTAGTAATTTGCGTGTCTAAATGGTGAGTATGTTATCTGAGGATGATCTAACATGTTATATGTCAATAAAAGTAATATGTGCAATATCGTATGCTTGTTCTTGAGTAACTATAGGTGGAATGTTTATATGAGCGTGAACTATTAAAGTGAATGCATGTTATGTAGTAGATACGTGTAGGAACTTTGTGCTCTATTTGAAACTACTAAATGACTAACTGGTAATCATATTAGGATGTGATTGACCAACCTTGACTGTTAGCTATATTTGAGAATCTAACCGAGCAAACCGAGGTGAGTTCACACACTTTCTAAGGCATGGGATTTTCTCGGTGGTTGGGAATGGGTTAAAGAAATTAAAACGGAATCTACATATCCACCTTGGGTAGGATATGTACGGCCATCCTCCTTGGGTAGGATGCCACCATAAATCCTGCGTATTCTCCTTGGGTAGAACTACGTACGTTCGTCCTCCTTGGGTAGGACAACAACCTTAAAACTTACTAGACAAAACTCTATCATAAGTCCCTCATTTTATATCGACTTAATCGCCGAGGACGATGGCGAGCGGGTCATTAGTTAATAGCGCTATTAGGTTTAACAAACCTCACACAGTGTCGTCCGAACGGGGGTGTACTAATGGACTAAGGCAAAGGGTCAATGATGATAGACATTGACTTAGGGCACAACTTACTTTCGTTAGTAGTCGATATCATACAGTCTAGTAGTTCACATGGGGAAGCCCCCACTAATTTTGGATATGGTTTGGGTAATGAAAGGGAACTGGTTAAACATACTTTCAACTACGGGGTAACCCCCACGGTAAATAAGCCAACGAAAGTCAAACCACGTTTTTCAAACAACTTAAAACTAAACAACCAAACGTGAACTCACTCAACTTTGTTGTTGACTCGTTGTTACATGCCTTACAGGTCGCTTGATACTTTTGGAGCTTGCACGAGGAGAAGGTTGTTGTGGAATATGTCCCGTGCTAAATATTTAATCTTTATGAACTTATTAAACCTACGTTTTGGACTTTAAACTTATGAATTATGGACTTATGTTTTGGTTTCACGTTTTATGCTTCCGCTGTTTAAATCTGAACTTGGTTAACTTAAAGTCGGTTTATTTTCCTTTGGTTACCAATCGTATTGTGGTTGGTTTTATTTACTTAATTGTGTTGTTGAATATGATTGGTGGCTCGATCCTGGTCACGTCACGCCTCCAAGCGGTGATACTCCGCATGGTGGAATTTGGGGGTGTGACAGATTGGTATCAGAGCCATTGGTTATAGTGAACTTGGTTTTAAAAAGGGAAAGGCTTTTCGATAAAACCAGACTATAACCTGTACAGTGCCCAACGATCCACAACGACGCTTCGCACCACGTGCAAGACTTGACACAATAAGTGGTATGATTTATGTCATATTGTCGGTTAGATAGTTCACACTGTGCATTTGTTAACGTGATAATTGCTATTTGGACCTTGTGTGCTTACCCTCTCCTGTTATCCCACACTTACGCACTTTCGCGACACTCTTCTCACTTACGTTGCTTCATTGTGAAGATCATGAGCGGACGCGGAAGACGTATCAACCTAACTCAAGCCCAGTTGACGGCTTTGATCAATGAACGGGTTGCTGAGGCACTCGCAGCTGTCCCTATAGGAGGTATAACCTGCCATATCAACCCATTTTAGGACATTTAGATCCTACCTTCGCAAACCAACCCTCGTGCTTAACCTTATCTTTTATTCTCACGCAACAGGTCAACCCTCCTGTGTGCACGTTCAAAACCTTCATGGATTGCCGACCCAGTACTTTCAGCGGCACGGAAGGAGCTGTAGGCCTCCTACACTGGTTCGAGAAGCTTGAGTCTGTTTTCGAGATGTGTGAATGCCCTGAAGATTGTAGGGTGAAATATGCTACTGGAACGCTTGAAGGTGCTGCGTTAACCTGGTGGAAGGCACAGGTTCAATTGCTAGGGCTGGCGGTTGCTAATGCCACCCCATGGAACGGTTTCAAAGAACTGATCAAAGAAGAGTACTGCAGTCGGGATGACATCCACAAGCTAGAGGTGGAATTTTTCAATCTGAAGATGTCGGGGTCTGAGATTGAGGCGTATACTAAGAGGTCAAACGAGCTGGCCATCTTGTGTCCCACTATGGTGGACCCTCCCAGTAAACGTATTGAGCTGTACCTCAAGGGCCTTGTACCAGAGATTCAAAGTCACGTGACTTCAGCTAACCTGGGTACCATTCAGCAAATCATTAAGTTGGCCCATCGTCTCACCGATCAAGCAGTTGAACAAAACAAACTGCCCAAGCGTATTGGTGCTGCTACTACTGACGCTCCCAATGAAAACCAGCGGAAATGGGATGGAAATTCCAGTAAGGGTTCTGCTTCAGCTCAGTCCCAGCAGCGAAAGACAGACGAGTACAGGAGCCCCAGTCAGCAATCTTCAGGGAATCAAGGTCAGGGTGGGTACAAGGGAAATCACCCTAAGTGCAACCGATGTAATTTGCACCACAGCGGGCAGTGCAACAAAGGTCGTTGTCAGAGATGTCACAAGCTGGGTCATGAAGCTAAAGATTGCAGGAGCCCGCGTCCTGCAAATCTGAATCGCCAACAACAACAACAACAAGCTCTACAGAACCACCAGCAGCAACAACAACAGGGCAATAAAGGATGCTTCCAGTGTGGCGCTGAAGGCCACTTTAAGAGAAACTGCCCCCAGCTGAACCAGAATCAGAACAACAACAACCAGGGAAACGGGAACAACAATGGAGGAAACAATGGAGGCAACAACGGGGGTAACAATAATGGCAATGGCGCCCGCGATCGTGCCTTCGTGATTGGTCAGGGTGATGCAAGAAACGATCCCAACGTTGTGATGGGTAAGTTTCTTCTGGACGACTTCTTTGTTACTGTTTTATTCGATTCGGGTGTCGATACTAGTTATGTGTCCTTAAAAGTTAGCCAAATGCTTAAGCGCACTCCAAAACTCCTGAACACCAAACACACGGTAGAACTAGCTAACGGTAAAAGTCTTGAAGCCACACACGTAGTTAAAGGTTGTAACCTCGTCTTAGCTGGTCAGACCTTCTCTATCGATCTTATTCCTATCGTACTTGGTAGTTTCGACGTTGTTATTGGGATGGATTGGTTATCCCATCAGCAAGCGGAAATTCTTTGCAACGAGAAGATTGTCCGCATCCCTCTTTCTGGTGAAGAACCTCTCATGATTCCTGGCGACAAGAGTGGTGCTGTTGTGGGCATCATCTCTTTCCTTAAGGCCCAGAAGTGTTTGCAAAAGGGCCACGCTGCTATTCTAGCCCTCGTCTCTGATACATCCTCGGAAGAAAGGAAGATAGAAGACATTCCTATTGTGCGCGATTTTCCTGAGGTATTTCCTGAGGAATTACCTGGTCTCCCGCCTCATCGTCAAGTTGAATTTCAAATCAAGCTAGCTCCTGGAGCAGCGCCCATAGCTCGAGCACCTTATAGTCTAGCTCCATCAGAACTTGAAGAACTGTCCACGCAATTACAAGAACTCTTGGAAAAGGGTTTTATACGTCCTAGCTCTTCGCCCTGGGGAGCTCCAGTCTTGTTTGTGAAGAAGAAAGATGGTACTTTCAGAATGTGTATTGACTACCGCGAACTCAACAAGGTGACTGTGAAGAATCGTTATCCTCTTCCATGTATTGACGACTTGTTCGACCAGTTGCAAGGGTCGAGCTATTACTCCAAGATTGATTTGAGATCGGGATACCATCAGCAGAGAGTCAGAGAGGAAGACGTCTCCAAAACAGCATTCAGAACTTGCTACGGCCATTACGAGTTTCTGGTTATGCCTTTCGGATTAACAAATGCACCTGCGGTCTTCATGGATCTCATGAACCGAGTGTGCAAGCCTTACCTGGATAAGTTTGTCATAGTGTTCATCGACGATATCCTAATCTATTCGAAGAGTCAGGAGGAACACGAGCAGCATCTGAAGCTTATTCTGGAACTTCTTCGAAAAGAGCAGTTGTATGCCAAGTTTTCGAAATGTGACTTCTGGCTTCGCGAAGTCCAATTTCTAGGCCATGTGGTAAACAAGGATGGAATCCATGTGGATCCATCTAAGGTTGACTCGATCAAGAACTGGCCTGCACCCCGCACACCAACAGAAATCCGCCAATTCTTGGGTTTGGCAGGGTATTACAGAAGGTTTATCAAGGATTTCTCAAAGATTGCGCAATCTCTCACTTCACTGACTCAGAAATGTGTCACCTATCGTTGGGGTGATGTACAAGAATCCGCCTTTCAGCACTTAAAAGATAGACTTTGTAGCGCGCCTATCCTCTCATTGCCTGAAGGCACAGATGATTTTGTGGTTTACTGCGACGCTTCCATCCAAGGACTTGGTTGCGTGTTGATGCAACGTGACAAGGTCATTGCCTACGCATCACGCCAACTCAAAGTTCACGAAAGAAATTACACTACTCACGATCTGGAGCTGGGAGCAGTTGTTTTCGCCCTTAAGATATGGAGACATTACCTGTATGTTACCAAGTGCACCATTTCCACCGATCACAGGAGTCCCGAGCATATCTTCAAGCAAAAGGAGTTAAATATGCGTCAACACCGATGGGTCGAGCTCTTGAACGATTATGAATGCGCTATCAAATACCATCCGGGCAAGGCCAATGTTGTGGCCGACGCCCTCAGTCAAAAGGATACCATACCTAAGCGTGTACGTGCTTTACAGCTTACCATCCAATCCAACCTTCCCGCTCAGATTCACGATGCTCAGGTTGAAGCATTGAAAGCAGAGAACATCAGGGCTGAGTCCTTACGAGGATCGAGGCAGCGGCTAGAACGAAAGGAAGACGGCGCCTACTATGTTAACGGACGCATCTGGGTTTCACTTTATGGAGGCTTACGCGAGCTTGTGATGGATGGAGCACATAAGTCTCGTTATTCAGTACGTCCCGGTTCGGATAAGATGTACCACGACCTAAAGACTACATACTGGTGGCCTGGCATGAAAGCCCACATAGCAACCTACGTTAGCAAATGTTTGACTTGTGCGAGAGTCATGACCGAATATCAGAAACCATCAGGCCTACTACAACAACCAGAGATCCCGGAATGGAAATGAGAGCAAATTTCCATGGATTTTGTTACCGGCCTGCCTAGATCTCAACGGGGAAATGATACCATTTGGGTGATCGTGGATCGACTGACCAAGTCCGCACATTTTCTGGCTATCAAGGAAACGGATAAGTTTTCTACCCTAGCCGAAATCTATCTAAAGGAAGTAGTATCAAGGCATGGAGTGCCAACCTCTATCATTTCTGATCGGGACGCGCGTTTTACTTCTGAATTGTGGCAAGCTATGCACAAGTCCTTTGGTTCTCGATTAGACATGAGCACAGCATATCATCCACAGACGGATGGGCAATCTGAACGCACCATCCAAACCCTTGAAGACATGCTTAGGGCATGTGTGATCGATTTTGGTAATGGCTGGGAAAAACACCTCCCGTTAGTGGAGTTTTCATATAATAACAGTTACCACACCAGCATCCAGGCTGCTCCGTTTGAGGCATTATACGGACGGAAGTGCCGATCACCTCTCTGTTGGGCAGAAGTTGGTGACAGTTAAATCACTAGCCCAGAACTCATAGTAGATACAACCGAAAGGATTGCTCAGATACGACAACGAATGGTGGCAGCTCGTGACCGCCAGAAAGCTATGCTGATAAGCGAAGAAAACCACTCGAGTTCCAGGTTGGGGATCGAGTGCTACTCAAAGTCTCACCTTGGAAAGGTGTAGTCCGCTTTGGCAAACGAGGCAAGCTCAATCCGCGTTACGTCGGACCGTTCGAAATCATCGAGAAAATTGGCAAAGTCGCCTACAGGTTGAATCTACCTGAAGAACTCAGCGGAGTTCACAATGTTTTCCATGTGTCGAATCTAAAGAAGTGTCTGTCAAACGAGACCCTCATAGTTCCTCTCAAGGAGCTCACTATCGACGACCAGCTGCGATTCGTCGAAGAACCAGTAGAGATTACGGATCGAGATGTTAAAATTCTCAAGCGCACCAGGATACCTCTCGTTCGAGTTCGTTGGGATTCCCGTCGTGGCCCAGAGTACACCTGGGAACGAGAAGACCAAATGAAACTCAAGTACCCCCAGCTGTTTAAGAAAAAAGCAACCACTTCTGAGGCTGAAGCTACTACAGAATTTCGGGACGAAATTCTAAATCAACGGGGGGATGATGTGACACCCCATGAAAACCAGGAAATCAGCGCAACTTAACTAGCTTCCTCAGTAACCACGAGCTAAATTTCGGGACGAAATTTTCTTAACAGGGGGAGAATGTGACAACCCGCAAAATTTCATGTATTCCGTACAACTTATTAATGATAATTAAAGTGCTTGACGACTATGTGGAATCATTTAACTGCTTTCTGATTTCTGTGTTATACTTTCATGTGCTTGTTAACATACTAGTAGTATGCAGAAAAGTTACTAAATAGTCTTGTGTGTTTTTCTAAGTGTTGAGAATTAAAAATGTTACAAAATATATATATAGGACACTTTACGGACTAATTAAGCACTTTAACGGAACAGCATCAAACCGAACAACCGGACTTTACCCGAAACATAAAAATATTGCCAAATACATTGTTTTTACTTTTCTGAGCTAGTTAGGGTCCCCGAACACCCTAACACACCTTATATTATATAACACACTAATACACTAACTATATCATTAGAATTCTAACTAAAGTGTAACTAGTTCATCACCACCCAACCCTATACCCCCCTCTCTCGATGGTCATGGTGTGGGGAACACCCCCACCATTCTTTTGATTATTTTATTTAGGTGTTGTTGGACAAAGAAACATATTACATGAAGGATCAGAGTAAACATGGTTTATATGTAAGTTTAGAGGATAACCATTCTCTTTCATCAAACACTTCAACAAACCACACAAACTCTCCTTCCCTTCTTCCTCCCTCACGGCCGAACACCACCAGCCATCATACACCCACCTTTAAGCCATTTCCAAGTCATATCCATACATACAAAGGTGCTACGGGTCATACAACGAAGCTTGGTGCTCTCGGAAGTTAAAAGACCTTCTCTATTCGCTATTAACCACCACATTTCTTCACTCGAACTTCCCTAGTCTTGAACTAGTGGTAAGAACTTAGATCCGTTCATTTTTCATGTTATTAGAGTGGTTAATAGTTATTTGATGATGAGAATCCATGAACACTAAAGAACCATGAACAAAGTCTTGCACATAAACTAACTTTGTGATGAAATGTTGTTGAAATACAATGAGGTGATGTTAATATGAAGTTGTCTTGATTCTTGTTGATTTCCTGATGATTTGCTGGTTAATATTGATGTTTGATGTTGTTGTGATCACTAAACATGTTAACGAAATCAATCAAACACGAGTTAGGAAGCTAAAAGCTGAAAAACAGCTTCTGTCCAAGCCTTTACAGCCAACTTCAGTTGGCTGTAAATAGGTCATAACTCAACAAAAAACTGATATTTTGAGTCTATAACGTGTTATTATAAAATACGGTTCTAATGGCACCGGAATCATAATTTTAGGACTTCGTTTACTATTTTTAAAGTGTCGTTTTGTAACAGCAGCTAGAGCTGCATTTTTTATGCTGAAAAATATGTGTTCTGTTTTCCATCATAACTTGAATTCTGTGTAGAGTTAGATCATGAAATTTTTACTGTAGATGACCACCGATGTATTTGTAATTCCCTCACTAGAATTTCGTATATCGGACTTACGATGAATTTTTAATAAATTATTCTGTGGACTGCAATCAGAAAAAGATGAATCTGATTGTAGTCTGGAAAATGATTTTTTATAAAATATTAGTGATGAATTAGATCCCGATATTTTTACATAATAATACTTGGATCGTTTAAGACATTCTGAAAAAATTTGGGAATTTTTGGAATAAGTTAACTATTTTATTAAAATGTCCGAAAACAGTCCGGTTTTGAATATTAAAGCTGAAATGACATAAGTAGTAATTTGCGTGTCTAAATGGCGAGTATGTTATCTGAGGATGATCTAACATGTTATATGTCAATAAAAGTAATATGTGCAATATCGTATGCTTGTTCTTGAGTAACTATAGGTGGAATGTTTATATGAGCGTGAACTATTAAAGTGAATGCATGTTATGTAGTAGATACGTGTAGGAACTTTGTGCTCTATTTGAAACTACAAAATGACTAACTGGTAATCATATTAGGACGTGATTGACCGACCTTGACTGTTAGCTATATTTGAGAATCTAACCGAGAAAACCGAGGTGAGTTCACGCACTTTCTATGGCATGGGATTTTCCCGGTGGTTGGGAATGGGTTAAAGAAATTAAAACGGAATCTACATATCCACCTTGGGTAGGATATGTACGGCCATCCTCCTTGGGTAGGATGCCACCATAAATCCTGCGTATTCTCCTTGGGTAGAACTACGTACGTTCGTCCTCCTTGGGTAGGACAACAACCTTAAAACTTACTAGACAAAACTCTATCATAAGTCCCTCATTTTTTATCGACTTAATCGCCGAGGACGATGGCGAGCGGGTCATTAGTTAATAGCGCTATTAGGTTTAACAAACCTCACACCGTGTCGTCCGAACGGGAGTGTACTAATGGACTAAGGCAAAGGGTCAATGATGATAGACATTGACTTAGGGCACAACTTACTTTCGTTAGTAGTCGATATCATACAGTCTAGTAGTTCACATGGGGAAGCCCCCACTAATTTTGGATATGGTTTGGGTAATGAAAGGGAACTGGTTAAACATACTTTCAACTACGGGGTAACCCCCACGGCAAATAAGCCAACGAAAGTCAAACCACGTTTTTCAGAAACAACTTAAAACTAAACAACCAAACGTGAACTCACTCAACTTTGTTGTTGACTCGTTGTTACATGCCTTACAGGTCGCTAGATGCTTTTGGAGCTTGCACGAGGAGAAGGTTGTTGTGGAATATGTCCCGTGCTAAAGATTTAATCTTTATGAACTTATTAAACCTACGTTTTGGACTTTAAACTTATGAACTATGGACATATGTTTTGGTTTCACGTTTTATGCTTCCGCTGTTTAAATCTGAACTTGGTTAACTTAAAGTCGGTTTACTTTCCTTTGGTCACCAATCGTATTGTGGTTGGTTTTATTTACTTAATTGTGTTGTTCAATATGATTGGTGGCTCGATCCTGGTCACGTCACGCCTCCAAGCGGTGATACTCCGCATGGTGGAATTTGGGGGTGTGACATATTGTGGGCGAAATTAGTATACTAACACTAACATGTTCATGATTAATACTTTTAACCATAATTAATCATCATATTCCAAATCATATGTCTAGAATACCATAACAACACTTGAACTTACATCATAACAATCAAATAACACTAAATCATCATTATGATTCAAGTGTTCTTCATTTTTTTCACAAACCATAAACATTGCAATCACTAGGTTATGACATGAGTTTATCAAGTTCTTATCTAAAACTTGTTCCTAGACTTATAATCATCCTAATTTAGTCATAACATCAAACTTTCATTCAAGAACTTTAAATTATGGGAGTTCATAAGGATCAAAACATCATCAAATATCAAAATTACACATAACTTGTGATCTCCTAAGTATAGTAATCACTAATTTAACTTGGAATTGATCACAATTCAGCTTCTTTCTTTGATTTTGAGATGATTTAGTGAGTCTAGGGTTTTTGTGGGAAGAACGCTGTTTTTTCCTGTGTTTTGGTCGACCAGGGGATTACACACCAAGTGTGTGTTTTGAACCTTTAATGTTTTAATAATATGACTTTCAAGAATGTCAATTTTAGTCCCTTTAGTTTTTAAAATATGTAAAATGGTTAGAATTCTTTTATTCCCCATCTTTCTATAGCATGTATTTAACTAGGTTAATTATTCCTAGTGTTATTTTCATTATTTTATTATCAATATTATTAATGATACATGTATACACACATATATAGTTTAATATTTTCGTGGTGTTACAAGTCTACCCCCCTTAAAGAGTATTCCGTCCTCGAAATCGTAATACGTACCAAATAAGGAAGGGTATAAGCGTCTCATCTCTTCTTTGGACTCCCAAGTGGTGTCTGATCCCTTCCGATGTTCCCATTTGACTTTTACTTGATCGATTTCTTTATTCCTTAAGCTTTTAATCTTTCGATCAAGAATTGCGATAGATTTTATGACATAGTTTAGTTTATCATCAACTTCGATGTCGTCGTAGCTTATATAAGCCATTTCATCGGCTAAGCACTTTCAAAGATGTAAAACGTGAAAAGTGTTGTGTATACTGCTCAATTCTTCAGGCAGTTCAAGTCGGTAAGCTACTTTACCCACACGTTTAACAATTTTGAATGGCTCAATAAGCCTGGGGTTCAACTTCCCTCTCTTTCTGAATCGAATGACTCCTTTCCACGGAGATACTTTGAGCATAACCATGTCACTAATTTGAAACTCGATTGGTCTTCGTCTTTTATCAGTGTAAGACTTTTGTCTGTCTTGGGCAGCTTTCAAATGAGCTCGGACCACTTAAATTTTCTCATTAGTGGTCTGGACTATATCTTTATGGGCAAGTTCACGAGGACCCACTTCACCCCAACACACCGGGGTTCAACATTTTCTGCGGTAAAGCATTTCATATAGAGCAATTCCGATACTGGAATGATAGCTGTTGTTATATGAAAATTTAACTAATGGTAGATAGACATCCCAGCTACCACCAAAATCAATAATACATGCTCGTAGCATGTCTTCGAGCGTTTGAATAGTTATTTCGCTTTGCCCGTCGGTCTGAGGATGATATGCGGTACTAATAAACAACTTAGTACCCATCTGCTCTTGAAAATCACACTAGAAATTTGAAGTAAACCGAGTATCTCTATCTGACATGATGGACACCGGCACTCCATGGCGAGATACAATTTCATTCGTATATACTTCCGACATCTTCTCAGACGTGTATGTCTCACGAATCGGAATAAAATGAGCACTCTTGGTCAATCTATCAACTACTACCCAAATGGCGTCAAATCCATGTGTTGTTCTTGGTAGTTTAGTTAATAGATCCATGGTGATATGTTCCCACTTCCACACTGGAATGTCTAATGGTGGAAGTTTACCGTAAGGCTTCTGGTGTTCTGCTTTTACTTGTAAATAAGTTAAGCATTTCTCGACATACTTAATTATGTCTCTTTTCATTCCAGGCCACCAAAAGTTTTGTTTCAAGTCTTGGTACATTTTGTTAGCTCCCGGATGAATAAAATAGCATGACTTGTGAGCTTCATAAAAAAGAAGCGTTTTAACACTACATGTGTTTGGAACCCATATTTGACTGAAACGGGTTTTTAATCCATTATTACCATCTACTAAGTCTTTGAGCTGGCCCACAATTCTTTCACTTTTCCAATTCACTTCTTTTACAGCTTCTATTTGTGCCTCTCAGATTCGTTCAAGTAAACCTGAGGTTACTACTAATTACATCGATCGTACCAGAATAGGTGAATATTCTTCTTTTCGGCTTAATGCATCTGCCACTATGTTGGCTTTCCCCAGATGATAGTGAATTTCACAATCGTAATCCTTCACCATCTCCAGCCAACGTCTTTTTCTCATATTCAACTCCTTTTGATCAAAGAAGTACTTGAGACTTTTATGATCAGTGAAAATAGTGCATTTCACACCATACAAATAATGCCTCCAAATCTTTAAGGCAAAAACTATTGCTGTCAACTCAAGGTCATGAGTCGGATACTTCTTTTCGTGAATCTTCAATTGCCTTGAAGCATATGCAATAACCTTTCCCCTTTGCGTAAGTACACATCCGAGACCAAGCTGGGATGCATCAAAATATATGACCATATCATTAGTTCCATCTGGTAGAGTTAATACCAGTGCACTAGTCAACTTTTCTTTAAGTATTTGAAAGGCATCTTCTTGTGTGCTTCCCTATACAAACTTCTCATCCTTGTGGGTCAACTTAGTTAATGGCGTCGCGATTTTGGAGAAATCTTGTATAAATCTCCGATAGTAACCCGCAAGACCTAGGAAACTCCTAATCTATGATGGATTCTTCAGAGGTTTCCATTTAGACATAGCTTCTATTTTGGACGGGACCACCAATACCCTGTCGGCACTTATAACATGCCCTAAAAATTACACCTCGCGTAGCCAAAAGGCACATTTCGAAAACTTCACGTAAAGTCTTTCACGCCTAAGCGTTTCTCGTACTTCACGCAAATGACGCTCGTGATCCGTTTCGCTCTTCGAATGTTAGGTTTTTCACATGTTTATCAAAGTGATTTCATCCGTATGAAATAAAAACGCAGCGGAATATTATTTAAAACATGTTTACTTTCAAGATATAAAACCCATTTTATATGCAAAACCCAATCCCCGGATCCATATACGAACATGCATGCTATCAAAAATTAAAACACAACCATAGGGTGTTTAGAATACTACCTTCCAAGGAGTAAAGGATATGAAGAAGATGATGCTTCTTGAACGGTTGCCTTCAAGTGTAGAAGACCTCAAGCTTGTATACCCCAAGCCTTCCAACAAACACTTTGATTTTTAGCTAGGATTTTACACTCATGAACTCACTTGAAAAATCTCTCTTTTGGAACCAACCCTTGGCCGAAATTATGAGAGAAGTTTATGGAGTTTTATGCACTTGAAAAAACAACTTGAAAACCTTCTTGGAGACCCATCTTGGCCGATTTTAGTAGAGAGCATTCTCTAAAATTTTCAAGTGCATCTCTAATTAATTTTGTCATACAAAATCAATTAAAAGTATGAGAGAGAATGTAGCCACCAAATATGCCCAATCAATGAATATCTAGACATGCAAAATGCATGGTTTCTCATTGGACCAAAAAATATGTCTTGGGAAGACATATGGGGGCGGCCCACTTGTAGATTTTTATAAAAAAAATTCAAAATTCTTTTATAAACATTTTAAGTCTTATATAATTTTATAACTTTTATAAAATTATAACATCACATGTTTTAAGACTTATACACCTTTTATTAAGTTATTTAACCCATTAAATAACAAAATAAAATATTCTCTCAAAATAAATTATCCATATAATTTATTAGTTTGTCAAGTGCAATTATTTAGAAAACCAATTTCTAAATATTCTAAGTGTTAATATTTATTTGTTTGATCATATCATAAATAAATATTATAAGTGTTTGTCTAGCTTGTATTTGGGTATGACTCGACATGGATCATAACGTACTAGCCACATCAATTTAATATGTGTCTTGGGCATACAGAATCCAACATCAAATACACCAGAATATCGTCGATGAATACTATCACCGACTTATCTAGCATTGGTTTGCAAACGCGGTTCATGAGGTCCATGAAAGTCGCGGGTGCATTCGTTAATCCGAAAGACATTACTAAAAATTCGTAATGTCCATAACGCGTTCGGAATGCCGTTTCCCGTATATATTCGTCTTTCACCTTCAACTGGTGATTGCTTGATCTTAAATCAATCTTTGAAAACCAACTTGCACCTTGCAACTGATCGAACAAGTCGTCGATCCTTGGAAGCGGGTATTGATTCTTTACCGTGAGTTTATTTAACTCCCGGTAATCAATACAAATTCGCATGCTACCTACTTTCTTCTTTACGAATAATACTGGTGCTCCCCACGGAGAAACGCTAGGCCGAATAAATCCTTTTTCGAGTAGATCTTGGAGTCGTGACAATAATTCTTGTAATTCCGATGGTGCTAATTATAACAACCCTTCTAAAATATTCCCGACACCTCTATAATATTTAGAATGTCCCTATACGTCTTAAAATACGGTATATGAAAAATGGCCATAAATACCTTTAATTTTAAAAAAATAAAATAAAAACAAGAATTTGGGGTCGCTAGCGGGCCGCGAAGACCTTGTCTTTGGGCTACGCGGGGCGCGACAGCTAGGAGATCAGGCCGCACCCTGAGGTGCCACATGTCAAACGCGTGTCAAAGCTAGATCAGTGACCGGGCCAAGCTAAGGCCTACATACACTACGTCGTGGGCCGCGAAGGCCTTACCTTCTTTTTACGCGGGCCGCGAGGAAGTCGAGATCAGCTCCTATAAATTGGGAGTATCGGCCTTCATTCTCCGATCGCTCACAAATGAAATTCTCTCTCAAATTCTGAATTGTAGACACTATAATCGGGTATAATACCCCCCTAAATAACGAAGTTCTGCCTCGTTGTATGTATCATAACCCCCAGTTACGTATTAGATACGCTGCCCGATTGATCTAGCACTCTGTAACGGCTGTCGAGGCTCTGCCTGACGTAGTCGTTGGAGTTCTGTCTCGGGGATGGTATAACTAATGTAAATATTGAGTTATTATACTAACGCGTGTGCATTGTTTAATTAATAGATAATAACCAGGAAATCACAAAGTTAGAAATTAATTTCTGTCTTAGTTTATAAACATCATTCGCCTTAATAGAAAAATTAACTTAGTTAGTGGTGGATGAAAACTTATAAAAATTATGTGACAAAGCTATTATTTTTTTCATATAAAAATTGCACGTATATTCTTTTTTATTATATATGTAACAAAATTGATTAAATAAAAGAAATTTAAAAGAGTTTGAGTAAATTGCCAAAATCGTCCCTGTGGTTTTATATTTGTCAGTTTCATCCAAATATCCTCAACTAAACAGAAAAAATAAACTAAGTTAGTGGTTTGGATGAAAATGGCAAAAAGTTACAAACGTTGGGGGCAATTTGGTACAAAAGTGTCATTTTGGACGAAAATGGCAAATCTGCCCAAACCTCAGGGACGATTTTGGCAATTAACTCTAAGTTTTTATAGGGTAGGGTTTTAGATTTGGAGTGTTGGGTTGGGCTTGGGCCCGAGTGCGTAGATCCGCATACCTTACGTGCCTAGCCAAGCCCAATGCTCGGTTTCTATTTACGAATACATTAATATAATGGTTGATATAATACATTCGTTTAATTATATAAACTTGGTTTGGTCATCCGTTGAACGGTTCGTCTTTCCTGTCGTGGGTTATTATTATTTGATAAATAATAATAATAATAATAATAATAATAATAATAATAATAATAATAATAATAATAATAAAATACCATTCTCTCGATACTTGGGATCGAGAGCACGGGTTATCACAAGAACTCTAGCGAATAAGCGTCCTATAAAACTGATGTTTTATGACTCAAATATCAGGTGTCCTATTACAGTGTATTATAATAACACCACAATGATTAAGCGTCCTATAAAGGTTAAATTTATAAGACCCAAGTGTCAAGTATCTTTTTAAGTTATATTATAATAAAACTCTAGCGAATAAGCGTCCTATAAAACTAATGTTTTATGACACAAATATCAAGGGTCCTATTACGGTGTATTATAATAACACCACAATGATTAAATGTCCTATAAAGTTTAAAGTTATAAGACCCAAGTATCAAGTGTCCTATTAAGTTAAGTTCTAATATGACTTTGACTAGAAAGGGTCTTATAACCCTGAACTTTTATGACTTAACTACAATGTGTTGATGTGTGCAAAATGCAACATATAAATTACATCAAATGTGGCAAAAAAAACTAGCCCTTTTTTAGTACTAATGTTGGAAAAAGTGTGTTTTTGTCTTCCTTTTGTATTTTCAGGGTTAAAAGAGCTTAAATGGACAAAAGAAGCAAAAATGCAGCTAAATCTAACAATAATACAAGAAAAGGAATAAACGTGCCATGCCCGACCCCTCGACAGCATCCTCCCAAGCAAAAACAAGAGAAAAGAAGGCTGAACACGCCCCGTGCTCATTGAGCACGGGGGCGTGCCCAAGTGTCTGCAGAAAAGACAGTTGTAGAAGCTTCTATCACCCACCACGGGGGCGTGCCCAGCGGACACAGGGCCGTGGTCAACGCTAAGATTCGCAGAATCTAGGCAAATCTTGATAGTACAGATATGCTTCTGCACACGGGGTCGTGCCCAGCGGACACGGGGGTGTGGTCAACTAATGCAGACAAACTGCAATTAATGAAGAAAGAGAAGATGGGTGGACAGGGGCTGTGCCCAATGGACACGGGGCCGTGTCCTGGCTTCTGTGCAGGCTATAAATAGGGGTGCTTGGCTCACTTGCAAACCATCCCTTTGGCAAACCACCTCTCTCACACTTCACCCACCCACCACCACCATCACAACCCACATCCACCACCATCATCCATCATCCATCATAGAGTGTGTGAGTAGTCTTGGGATCCAAGATTGATCGTAAGAGTTCTTGACAATCAAAGGCCATGTTTGCCTAAGTCTCTTACATCACTTGGTAAAGACAATTATTTAGTGTAATACTTTTTATTTTTAATCTTTTCGCACTTTTTATTTGGTTATGTATTAATGACTTTAATAACTAGTTTCTTATGTTGAAGGTGAATCTTTCTTATCATTTGTCTGTGGTGTCTTGGCGTTATTTTACTGTCTATATAAAATAAAAGATTTACACCATTCATATCTCCACGGTCTATATGGAGATATGTTGGATACCTGGTCGGGGGTTAAGGGAATGGTTTGGTAAGAGTCTTGCCTTGTTCAATGTATAGATCCTACAAGGACCTAGGTCAAGTTTAGTAGGATCCCCTTCAATACCCACTGGTATTGGATGGCGAGGGTCCGAACTCCTTGACCCCCTAATAGGTAAACTACTATTAAAACTTTAACCCGGCTATTTAGGATTATGTCCCTGCTGACTCAAACTACTTAGCCGAGGGTAACGCCATCTTCAAAAGAGGGGCCTACCACATTACGCATTAATAACTTAATTAATTATCTTTCAATAATCCAAATCTTTAGGATTGTATCCTTGCTGACTCAAACTACTGGGTTGAGGGTAACGTCACCTTCAAAAGAGGGGCCCACTACTATAACTAAGATAATCTCTTAAAAAGTGCAAAAGTGCGGAAATAATCAAAGGTTACAATAAAGGCGAGTCGTATCCAAGTGATTCATCTTGTCTATCTGTTTTATTTTTATTTTTATTTTTCAGCATTTTTAGTTTTTATTCTCTAGTTTAAAAACTTTTTTTTCTAAAATTTTGATTTGATTAGACGTTGAGGATAAACCGGTACTAAAAGCTCTTGTGTCCTTGGACGATCTCGGTATCTTACCAACACTATACTACGCTCACGATGGGTGCGCTTGCCCATATGTGTGTTTGGTGTTAGTAAAATATCGTGTTTTATAAATTTAAAACTTGACTAAAGTGTAAAAAGAGCTTAAAATATACATGAAAATATATACCACCACACGCACATCATGTGTCTTATTAAGTTATGTTATAATAGGACCCCAGATGATCAAGTGTCCTAATACAGTACCACATAATGGGACACTAACAATTAAATGTCTTATAAAGTACTTTATTACGATCTACATTTTAAGTGTCCTATTAAATTATATGATAATAGGACCCCAAAAAATCATCCGTCCTATTAAATAGTTTTTTAGGACACCAGTTTAGTAGAGTATATTATAAAAGGACCCCAAAAGTTCATTAGTCCTATTAAATAACTTTTTAGGACCCTCTTTTACAAGCGTCCCACAGAAAAGGTCCTAAAAAGTCATTTTTGTTGTAGTGAACGTGAGTAATCCTCCTTTTTGCAAACTGTTTTTACAAAACCTCAATTGTTTTATATTATATTAAACAGTGATTGAGTATTTGTATTCAACAATTATCGTCGGTATGTTGGGGTTTTGTATACAAAATTTGTTACTACACTATGAGTAGTAACATGACCACAAGCCGGGTTGACAATACCGTGGGTGGTAATTAAAGTAGAAAAATAAACGAATGTAATTGCGAGATCGCCCTCAATACTATAAAACTGATAAAACTTGTCTTTATTAAATTGGAATTCACTCACCTGTATTTCCCACTGACAAAATGTTTTTAAACGCGTTTCAGGTAACATAATGTGAAAGCCAAATAGAAGCCAGCTGGACAGCATTGAAGGCTTGGAAAAGTGGCTATAAAAGTTACCTAAATAAAGAAGATATTTTTATTCAATAAAATTGGATTTAATCCTATAAAATGTTTGTACTGGAAACTTGGGAATTTCCCATGTGTTTAATATTATAAAAATGTGGTATTTTACTCTGATAAAATATTTCCTAACTACGGTCCTGATGTAAATTCCACTGCCAAATTGATAAACACCGATACCACTGATACTGGTCGCGGCCGCCCGTTCCCGAGTAATTAGGGGACGGGGGTTGCGACAAAAGGTGGTATCAGAGTTACAGCCACTGATTCAGCCACAGAAGTGTTCTACTGACACCAAAATATTATTCAATATGTTAGGAAATAATTTACATGGATACGTGTATATCTGTATATTATTGTTTTGTGTTATTTGACAATTTGTTAGTTTACAGTATGAGCGACCAAGAACCTTCAGACGCTTACCGTCAGTTATCCAGCTCACCTAGGGACGGAGGAACCTCTTCACAGCCTACCCCCTCGGGGTATTCGGCTGATACCGAAGAAGGGATTTTCGTGTTCAAAGCACAATCTGAAGAGCCATTCCCTCCCAAGAAGAGAGGATGGTTTAGCAAAGGAACTCATGAACGTAGAAAAATGATGAGAAAACTTCAGCAGCAGCGAGCTTTAGCAGCCGTGAATAGAGAAATGAACTCTCAAACACAGGATATAATCAATAGAAGACTAGCAAACTTCCACATAGTAGCAACCACAGCCGCCGGCCCGAATCTAGAACAACTCATAGCACCCCAGCCATTACCCTTATTCCTAACACAACCTATGGACATTGAAGCCAACCCAGAAAATTAAATCCCAATGCCTTCTTTTGACCCAGCTGAAATCCCTAGAGTTCCAGCACCCCATCCCCCAGACTATGACCCATGGTTTGACGACCATAGGGATTACCAACAACGCTACCCACTAGAAGACGAACCCATGCAAAACCCAGTAGCACCTAGGGATGGCAATGGGTCGGGTTCGGGGCGGGTATTGGTAATCCCATACCCATACCCGGTTGTAAAATTGTGTCCCATACCTGACCCAATACCCATCGGGTAATTACCCGTCGGGTTTCGGGTATACCCGCGGGTATCGGGTATACCCATTAGTTTGTTAAAAGATATACGTTGGGATTTCTAAATATATTTTTTACTATTATAATTTTTATATAATTTTATTTATACAACAATTATTATAAATAAAAAATGTACATTACATACATATAAATTTTATTATAAATTAATAATAACTTTATAATACTTATACACTTATATTTATACACTTCACAACATACAATATATAAATACTATTATCAAATACATATACTAAAAGAAAATTTACTTTTTTACATTATGAACATACTAAAATAAATCACATACAAGGGTTAATGGAAAATAAAAATATAAATTAAAAAATTTGGGTATATGATCGGGTATATAGTTCGGGTAAACGGGTATGTTATTTCGGGTAATCGGGTCGGGTATCTCCTAATCCCATACCCGACCCATACCCGCGGAAATTTCTAAAACTAATCCCATACCCGGCCCAATACCTGTCGGGTATCGGGTATACCCGTCCCATTTGTGTCGGATTTCGGGTATACCCGTCGGACTCGAGTATTTTTGCCATCCCTAGTAGCACCTTACCCAGACCTTGACCCTCTAGACCCCTATTTTGATAACGACCAATATATCAGGGAGATTCTAGAAAACCCGTACCCTTACAAAGAACCCATGCCCCAGTTCCCAGACCCGATACCAGCACCCGCACCACCCATGAGCACTGAGAATATGAAAGAACTCTGAACCTTTAGTGAGGAGATATTAGAAGGAAGTGAAAGAATGAGACAAATAGGTGAAAGGCTCGTCAGAATATATGACGAGCGTAATATGCAATTCTGGATGAACCCATACTAGTAATAGTAATAATAATAATAATAAAATATATATGTGTGTATGTTTGAATATATATATATATATAGATAAATAACTACGAATGCATACTAGTATTGTAATTTTAGATTTCAGTTCCAGTTTGTACTAGACAAGTATATATATATAAAATAGAGTAAAGGTCGCTATGTTCGACGATTTTGATCAATATGCTTGTTATGTGGGTGTTTGCATTAGATATTATTTTATGATATTAATACGTGGTAAATGTTTAAAATTCAGATGGACAACGAAGTGAATCAAGAAAACTAGAATAACAATAATAATGGAAACCAAGTACATAACAATGCCATCCAACACATAGTGGCACAAGGGATTATAGACGCAATGCCATATATAAACGGTTAAGGAAGCAGATAATAAAAAAAGTAATAATGGCAGTAAACGACCACCTACTAAACCAGAACACAGCATAAAGAATGGACCAATACTTCAAGTGCCCATTCCAAAAAGAAAAAGAACCATGTCTTATGGTTGTTCTTATAAAGAATTCTGGTCTTGTAAACCAATAGAATTCTCGGGCGATGAAGGAGCCATTGCAGTTCTACGCTGGATAGAAAAGACTGAGGCAGTCTTGAAAATAAGTAAGTACGCAGAAGAGGATAAGATAATGTTTGCCTCCAATATGTTTAAGAACTCAGCTTTAGAATGGTGGAACACTATCCTCCAGTCCAGGGGAAGTGACCAAGTCTATAATATGGAATGGAATGAGTTTAAGAATATGGTTGAAAGGAAATTATGTCATCCTCATGAAAAGGAGCAGATAGCAAATAAATTCTTAAACCTTAGAATGAATGGAGTAGATAGTAAGGGTTACACTACCACATTCTTCGAATATGCTAGAATAGTGCCAACCCTTGCATCACCAGAACCAGTATTAATCTCCCGCTAAGTCTGGGGATTAATCAGTGAAATTAGGCATGTAGTCAAGGCAGCTAGACCACAAACTATAGAAGAAGCTGTAGAGCTAGCAAACACCTTGACTGATGAATTAGTGCGTACACAAGAAGAGAACCAGAGGAGGAACCTAGCTCGAAGGCTTACCCAGGAATTTCGCTATGGAAATTCCAACCGTGGGAAAAACGTAGGTTTTGCCTCTGCACCTTACTGTAAGGCCTGCAAGAAGAAACACTCAGGAAGATGCTCCACCTACTGCAATTTCTGCAAGATACCATGACACAAGGAGGAAGATTGTAGGAAGAAACCCAGTAATAGAGTGTGCTTCAACTGCGGAGAAAAAGGGCATATCAAGCCGAACTGTCTGAAACTAGCCACAGCCATGAACAACAAGAATACTAAAAATGCTAGAGCATTTGTTCTGATCGCAGAAGAAGGCAAGATGATTCCGAACGTGATTGCCGGTACGTTTTTAGTTAATGATGTTTTTGCTAAAGTATTATTTGACTCTAGTGCAAACCAAAGTTTTATTAATACTTCATTTTGCAAACTTCTCAAACAACCATTAACTAAACTCACATAAGAATGTCTAGTAGAGACAGCAAATGGGGAAACCATTAAGATTACCGAAGTCTTGCAGGGGCAAGAATAGAATTTTTAAATCAAAAGTTTATTGCAAACCTTTATCCAGTGACTCTAGCAGGATTTGATCTTGTATTAGGAATAGATTGGTTAGTAGCCAATAAAGCCAGTATTCTATGTGATCAAAAGTTAATCCAAGTAAATTCACCAAAAGGTGAAAAGATCACAATTAAAGGAGATAAGCCATCTAGATCCACAAAATTCATCTCTGTGATGAAAACGGCCAGTTATGTGAGAAAAGGATCATTAGTGTATATGATTTCCATAATCATTAACACTAAAGGAAAAGAATTGAAAGATATCCCCGTAGTATCTCAATTCTCAGACGTATTTCCAGAAGAATTACCAGGACTACCGCCGGACAGGGAAGTTGAATTCAGAATTCATCTGCTACCAGGAACAGCACCAATTGCCAAAGCACCCTACCGTTTGGCACCTGCTGAAATGCAAGAGTTAAAGAAACAGTTAGACGAATTGTTGAAGGAATGATTCATACAGCCAAGCTCATCGCCATGGGGAGCACCAATCTTATTTGTCAAAAAGAAAGACGGGTCGATGCGTATGTGCATTGATTACCGTGAATTGAACAAGGTCACGATTAAAAATTGGTACCCATTACCGAGAATCGATGATCTGTTTGATCAACTGCAAGGAGCTCGATTTTTCTCTAAGATCGATTTACGTTCAAGATATCATCAATTAAAGGTACAGGAAGAGGACATTCCTAAGACCGCTTTTAGAACAAGGTATGTCCATTATGAATTTACTGTCATGCCATTTGGTTTAACCAATGCCCTAGCCGCATTTATGGACATGATGAACCGAATATGTAAGCCATATTTGGATAAATTTATAATTGTCTTTATAGATGATATTCTTATTTACTCTAAGAGTAAAGAGGAACATGCAGCGCATCTGCATGCACTCCTAAATTTGCTGAGAAAAGAAACGCTTTACGCTAAATTTTCAAAATACGAATTTTGGTTAGAAGAAATAAAATTTCTTGGACATCTAGTTAACCATGAAGGAATTCATGTGCATCCCACAAAGATTGAGGCTGTTACTAAATGGAAAACCCCTGAATCACCAACCGAGGTTAGAAGTTTCCTAGGATTGGCCGGTTATTATAGAAGATTTATTCGAGATTTTTCTAGAATAGCCATTCCCTTAACTAAGCTAACCTGTAAATCTGTTAAGTTTGAATGGGGACCAAAACAAGAAGAAGCCTTTAAAATTCTTAAGCAAAGGTTAACCAACGCACACATATTAGCGTTACCAGAAGAAACTGAAGACTTTGTAGTCTATTGTGACGCTTCTAAGTTAGGTTATGGACGTGTGTTGATGCAATGTCAAAAAGTTATAGCCTATGAGTCTAGACAACTTAAGAATCATGAAGAGAATTATTCAACACCATGATTTAGAATTAGGAGCTATAATTTTTGCCCTGAAAATTTGGAGACATTACCTTTATGGTAGTAAGTTTACCATTTTTACCGATCATAAGAGTTTAAGGTATGTTTTCGGGTAAAAGGAGTTAAACATGAGACAAAGACGTTGGATGGAAATACTTAGTGATTACGATTGTAATATTCAGTATCATGCAGGAAAGGCAAATGTAGTAGCCGATGCTTTAAGTCGAAAGTATCACGAAAAGCTAAAAATAGTACGTTCTCTTAAATTAAATCTACAAGTAGATTTAAATGACCAGATTAGAAAAGCACAAGAATCAGTAATCAAGGACGATACTAAGAAATTGAAAGGAATGATTAAGGAATTAGAACAAGGAACAGATGGAATTTGGAGATTCCATAAGAAAAGAATGTGGATACCCAAACTAGGAAACCTACGCCATCGTATATTAGAGGAAGCCCATAAGTCTAAGTATACGATGCATCCTGGAAGTGATAAGATGTATCAGGACTTAAGAAAGAATTTCTGGTGGATAGGAATGAAAAAGGATATAGCAGCTTATGTGGCCAAGTGTCTAACCTGTTCACAAGTTAAAGCTAAACATAAAAAACCCTCAGGATTATTGCAGCAGTTAGAAATGCCGGTTTGGAAATGGGAATTGATAACAATGGATTTTGTTACCAAATTACCCAAGACACGAAAAGGTAATGATACAATCTGGGTGATTGTAGACAGGCTAACTAAGTCAGCTCATTTCCTACCAATGAAGTAAACTTTCAGTATGGAACAATTAGCTAAGTTGTATGTAAATGAAATAGTTTCATTACATGGAATTCCTTTATCTATTGTTTCTGATAGAGATAGCCGTTTTACCTCTCATTTTTGGACAAGTTTCCAAAAAGCAATGGGAACCAAGCTAAATCTAAGCACCGCTTATCATCCTCAAACGGACGGACAAAGCGAAAGGACAATTCAGACCATGGAAGATATGCTTAGAGCTTGTGTAATTGATTTCGGAGGAAATTGGGACGATCACTTACCATTAATAGAATTTTCCTATAATAACAGCTATCATACCAGTATTAATGCTGCACCATTCGAAGCACTTTATGGATGAAAGTGTCGAACTCTAGTCTGTTGGGCAGAGATTGGAGAAAAGCAACTATCTGGACCAGAAATAGTACAAGAGACAACGGACACGATTGTTCAAGTCAAGGAACGACTGAAAGCAGCACGTGATCGACAGAAGAGTTATGCTAATAACAGGAGAAAGCCGTTGGAGTTTCAAGTAGGAGACAAGGTGTTATTAAAGGTCTCTCCTTGGAAAGGAGTGGTAAGATTCATCAAAAGGGGAAAGTTAAGCCCCAGGTATGTTGGACCTTTTGAGATTATTAGAAGAATAGGACCTGTAGCCTATCAGCTACAACTGCCAGATGAAATGGCAGGAATACATGATGTATTTCATGTATCCAATCTCAAAAAGTGTTTAGCCGATGAATCACTAGTAGTGCCTCTTAAGGATATAGAGGTAAACGAGAAACTTAAGTTTGTAGAAAAGCCTCTACAGATTGAAGACAGAAAGATCAAGAATCTCAAACACAAGAGATTAGTTCTGGTCAAAGTGAAATGAGATTCCAAGAGAGGACCAGAATACACTTAGGAGCTTGAATCAGAAATGCAAAGAAAATACCCACACCTATTCTAGTAGACCTCGAGGACGAGTTCTAAAACAAGGTGGGGAGGATATAACAACCCTCCTAAAATATTCCCGACACCCCTGTAATATTTAGAATGTCCCTATACGTCTTAAAATACGCCCAGTATACGAAAATGGCCCTAAATACCATTAATTTTATAAAAATAAAATAAAAACAAGAATTTGGGGTCGCTCGCGGGCCGCGAAGACCTTGTCTTCGGGCTACGCGGGGCGCAACAGCTAGGAGATCAGGCCACACCCTGAGGTGCCATGTGTCAAACGCGTATCGATGCTAGATCAGTGACCGGGCCAAGCTAGGGCCTACATACTCTACGTCGCGGGCCGCGAAGGCTTTACCTTCTGTTTACGCGGGCCGCGAGGAAGTCGATATCAGCTCCTATAAATTGGGAGCATCGGCCTTCATTCTCCGATCGCTCACAAACGAAATTCTCTCTCAAATTCTGAATTGTAGACACTATAATCGGGTATAATACCCCCTAAATAACGAAGTTCTACCTCGTTGTAAGTATCATAACCCCCGGTTACGTATTAGATACGCTGCCCACTTGATCTAGCGCTCCGTAACGGATGTCGAGGCTCTGCCCGACGTAGTCGTTGGAGTTCTGTCTCGGGGAGGGTATAACTAATGTAAATATTGGGTTATTATACTAACCTGTGTGCATTGTTTAATTAATAGATAATAACCAGGAAATCACAAAGGAAAACCCTAAAGTAGCAACGTGAGTAATCCTCCTTTTTGTAAAATGTTTTTACAAAACCTCAATTGTTTTATATTATATTAAACAGTGATTGAGTATTTGTATTCTACAATTATCGTCGGTATGTTGGGGTTTTGTATACAAAATTGGTTACTACAATGTGAGTAGTAACATGACCACAAGTCGGGTTGACAGTACCGTGGGTGGTAATTAAAGTAGAAAAATAAACAAATGTAATTGCGAGATCGCCCTCAATACTGTAAAACTGATAAAACTTGTCTTGATTAAATTAGGATTCACTCACCAGTATTTCCTACTGACAAAAGGTTTTTAAACGCGTTTCAGGTAACAAAATGTGAAAGCCAAATAGAAGCCAGCTGGACAACACTAAAGGCTTGGAAAAGTGGCTATAAAAGTTACCTAAATAAAGAAGATGTTTTTATTCAATAAAATAGGATTTAATCCTATAAAATGTTTGTACTGGAAACTTGGGAATTTCCCATGTGTTTAATATTATAAAAATGTGGTATTTTACTCTGATAAAATATTTCCTAACTACGGTCCTGATGTAAATTCCGTTGCCAAATTGATAAACACCGATACCACTGATACTGGTCGCGGCCGCCCGTTCCCGGTTACTTAGGGGACGGGGGTTGCGACACTAATCGATACGGAGCTTTGGCTACTGGCTTTGCGCCCGGAACTAATTCGATGCCAATTTCCACCTCACGCTTGGGTGGTACCCCCAGTAAATCTTCCGGAAAAACATCTTCAAACTCCCGTACGACTGGTACGTCTTTAATTTCTGGAGAATCTTTAGTCGAATCATGTATGTAAGCCAGATGCGCCTTACATCCATGTTGAACAAGCTTATAAGCTTCAATAAACGAGCATATTATGGGACTACAACTTTTCTCCCCATAGATAGTAACATGTTTCCTGCTCGGAGATGTTAATTGTATTTCCTTACGGTAGCATATTACTTTTGCGTGATATCGAGCTAGCCAATCCATCCCGATTACCACTTGAAATTCTCCCATCGACATGGGAATTAAATCGACGAAGTATTCTTCATCGTCAATGCTCAATTTGCAGTTCCAGCGCATATCACAAAAAATAAAACTTTTATTATTACCTATTTCTACTTCTAGAGGCACATGTAATTTTGTTAACATGAATGTAGGGTGTTGAATAAATCGATGTGAAACAAAAGATCTATTTGCACCCGTATCAAGTAAAATTCGTGCTGGAATTGAATTTACAAGAAATATACCTGAAACCACATCAGGTTCAACTTTAGCCTCTATGGCTGTCATGTGGAAAGACCTTGCCCTCGACTTCTGGGCATCAGACTTTGTGTCAATTGTTTCTTTGTTTCCGACTAATTTCGGGCATTCATATTTCTTATGTCCCGGTTTATAACATTTATAACACACCGACACTTTTCTTGGGAAATTAGCAACCACGTGTCCCACTTTTTCGCAAGTAGGACATGGTTTATTTTTAAAGTAGAATTCGCCCTTATGAGTTTTTCCACATATTTTGCACTGAGGTACCCCCCTTTTGCTAATTCCTTTTTTTGGAACTTCATTATGCTTTTGTTTCTTCACGGGGCTTGGATTCACATCCAACACCCTCCTTTCACCTATTTCGACTTCTTTCTTCAGCTCGATCTCTCTTTCGCGTGCGACATTTACGATTTCCGTAAGATGTCCGTATTTCGAAAGAGCCATAAACTCCCAATACTCCACACTTAACACGTTGTAGTAATAAGAAATCTTCTGTTCTTCAATTTGAACTTGCTCATCACAAAACCTGAGCTTGTCAAGAAACACTCCCGTGATCTTGTCTATTGACTCACCCCTCTGCCTCAGCTGAATAAACTCTTCTTTGATCTTATTAATCACAGCTTTTGGGCTATGGTGTCTAAGGAATGGTGTCTTGAATTCCTCCCACGTTATAGTTCTCGTGGCCTTAATCCCTTGTTCGTTCTTCAGATTATCCCACCAATCCTTCGCTTGGCCTCTTAATTGACCGGTCCTGTCTGCCACGAAATCGGTCTCTTCACAATGGGTTCTTTCGAATACCCCTTTTATGTCGCTAATCCATCGTTGACAAACGATCGGATCAACTTTACCATTATAGATTGGGGGTTTACATGCCATAAATTTGTTATATGGACATGCTTTCGATTAACCCTTGTCTCTTTCTTGCGTGAGACTTTCTTTCAATTCATTCATCTTATCATTCACCACCGATAAGATTGTGGTTTGTAGTCTATCGATAAACTGTGGTAGACTATTTTCTAAAGCCTTTCCGACCTCCTCGGAAATCTTATTTTTCATCTCGTCAGTTAAGTGAGATGTTGAATCACCTCCCGTTGCTCCAGACATTTCTTTATCTGAAATATCCATAATAGTTAATTAATAACTATTCAATTCATTTCCATTTCATTACATGGAAATTCATATCACACACACTTAATCATAAGTAATTTATTATTCTTTTTTGGTTTGGTCAAGTATGTAACTTGCCTTACCTTTTATAGTGTATTTCCCGGGTTCGAGCCTTGAATCGAACACATTTTGTCTTAACCTGAGGCTCTGATTACCAACTTGTAAGATCCTTACAAACATTGAATATTTTATATAATATCCTATGTATTTCTTTATTAAAAAATCCGGATTTTTCAAAACATCAGTTAACTACTAAATATAGAGTTCCAACTAAGTTTACACAAGTTTTAAACATTCAAAAGATGTTTACAAAGTGCTACATAAGTTTTCCAAACTACACCAAAGTTTTTAGTATCAAAAGACAGAATTTCGTTACGGAAGCTTCTTTTGTGTGCGTGTTCGGTTCTCTAATCGGCTTGATCGTCATCCGCAAACTTTCATTATTTACCTATAGTCCAAAACAATGATAACTATTAGTTATTAGTGTTTAACACATGGTTAAACCAGTTTATAAGTTCAAAACAAACAAACCACAACAAAATTTTAGACATATAAGCCGCCGCGTGCCGCGACGGCATTCCCGAAAGCTCTTGCGTGCCGCAAGAGGTGGTGGCGGGCCGCGACCGAGACAGGGATACCTGTCCCGGGGCGCAAGAAAGGTGTTTCGATAGAAGGTTTCTAATACAGACCTGCATTTATTCAGCCAAACTAGTTTTTACGAAATTGGCTATAACTTGTTTGATATTGATCCGTTTTACGATCCGTTTCTTCCTACGTGATCGTAATTCGACCGTCTATCATATGGGGTAAAAATATGATGTCCGGATTTAAAAATTTCTTAACTTTAAGCTATCGGTGTCATAATTATTTCCAAATTATTTGACCTGTTTAGATTTATGAACAATAAACTTGGTTCATAACCTTCAAACTTCTGTGAAAACGACACACATGAACATATCTATGTTTACGGGGCGTTATACGTGAAATTTATGCGATGTTATCTATATGTGTCTTTTATTCAAACCGTTTACCTATACTAGTTAAACGAACTTAACACGAATCCTTTATTTAGAATTCGCCATCTTTTAGTCATACTCAAACCTGAGTTTATGACTTATATTATGCGTTACCCTTTCTCGGCTAACGACTATAATCAATATTTCTTTAAAATCCGGCATCATTTCGAAGTCTTTAATCGTACTACCTTCCCGGTTCACATCAAGACATCGATTTGACCCGTTTAACTTTCTTAGCGACATCCATCGCTTTATCTCACCAAAGTTTCATTACTTTGGTTATTTTTGACCCGTTTGGTTTTGCTAGTGACATACATCGCTTTATATCACCAAACATTCGTCATTCGAGTCATTTTGACCCGTTTGACTATTATAGTGAAATCCATCACTTTTACCTTCTAATGTATCGTTAACTATTAATTAATCCGTTCGGTTTGTCTATTTGGAATCCACCGTTTTCATATCAAATGAACTTCATAATGATACCTTTATTATTCAATATAAATGAACGTAAATTAATAACAAAACTTCACGAAGCATATAGCTACGTACCTTTAAAGCTTTCCATTTAAACGGTTATTTCCGCCTTGATTACTTGATGGTCCACCCAAATTGCCTATAGAATTCAATTCGAACATATCGCTTAGAACTCATATTTCAATATTCGACACACAATGCTTATAGCTAGTCAAATAAGTGATTCTTTCATATTTCTCACTATTTCAAGATCATTTAAGCATTTTTTCGAACATCTTGTGGGCGAAATTAGTATACTAACACTAACATGTTCATGATTAATACTTTTAACCATAATTAATCATCATATTCCAAATCATATTTCAAGAATACCATCACAACACTTGAACTTACATCATAACAATCAAATAACACTAAATCATCATTAGGATTCAAGTGTTCTTCATTTTATTCACAAACCCATATAACACCTATATGATAAACATTGAAATCACTAGGTTATGACATGAGTTTATCAAGCTCTTATCTAAAACTAGTTCCTAGACTTATAATCATCCTAATTTAGTCATAACATCAAACTTTCATTCAAGAATTTTAAATTATGGGAGTTCATAAGAATCAAAACATCATCAAATATCAAAATTACACATACCTTGTGATCTCCTAAGTATAGTAATCACTAATTTGACTTGGAATTGATCACAATTCAGCTTCTTTCTTTGATTTTGAGATGATTTTGTGAGTCTAGGGTTTTTGTGGGAAGAACTATATGTTTTCCTGTGTTTTGGTCGACCGGGGGATTACACACCAAGTGTGTGTTTTGAACCTTTCATGTTTTAATAATATGACTTTCAAGAATGTCAATTTTAGTCCCTCTAGTTTTTAAAATATGTAAAATGGTTAGAATTCTTTGATTCTCATCTTTCTAATGCATGTATTTAACTAGGTTAATTATTCCTAGTGTTATTTTTATTATTTTATTATCAATATTATTAATGATACATGTATACACATATATAATTTAATATTTTCGGAGTGTTACAGTAAATATCTCAAATTTTGCAATTTTGCAAAGGAATGACCAATAAGGTATTTAATTATAAAAGATACCCTAATCTTAGAGAAATAAGGTATGTATTTTGGAGTTTTTTTTATCAAAGAGGTGTTGTTGAAAAAAGTATTTACCATAATAGTGTTGTTTCAAAAGCATTTCCCAAAATAGTGTTTATCTTACTTTATTAATTTCTCACTCCTAATATTATTGGATAAACTCATTTCATAAACCAATAATGACTTAATCATTTTTTTAAATTTAAGAAAACTGTTTTTATACTATAAAAAATGGTTAACCTCACATATCTAATTATATTTTTTTTCTTCAACGAATATAAAATTTTTTTTGGCTAATGTAAATATATGTTTTTTTTCTAGAAATGCAGAGAGATAACTCATATAAAAATCTTTGTGACTCATGTAATTAAGCATGTAAATATTTCTATTTTTTAGACATACAGAGAGATTAATATATTATCATCCAGATATTAATATATTATCATCCATGTTATATTATATTTTTATAATATAAAAAAATGAGTAACAGTAAATAAAAAATAAATTATATGTATGTATACCTATACAAACTAAATACAAACATAAATGTATTTTAATAACACAAAAAATTATATAAATGCAATTTTTTAATAATGTTTGATATGCATATTCTGATTTTAAAGAGTTGATGTAAAATAAAAATTAAAAGAATAATACGAAATTAATCTATAACATGAAATATGATAAAATAACAAGATGATTAAGAAAAAAAAGAAAAAATAATAGTGAGTTTGTTTTTTTTTTTTTTTGAAAGGTAACTATTATTCACAAAAGCCAGCCCTCAAACACGAGGACAGCCACGGACAAAAACAAAACCGATTACATCACAGAAAAAGAAATCCAGTTTTCCCACGACACATTTCTATCTTTCGATCTATTACTATACCACAAAAAACCTAGAGACTTGATATCTTGAACAATACTAGCGGCAGATTTGTGCTTATTGGAGAATCTTCTTTCGTTCCTCGCAATCCAAATACACCACCAACCCACCATGATAATACCTTTGAGAATGATCTTAGCTTTGGAGCCCAACCCGGAGAAATCATGAACAACCAGCAGATCGTTCAACGAAAACGCAAAAATCGGGCTTATTTTGCACCATCTACTGATGAGGTACCATACTTCCGAAGCCACCGCACACGAGCAAAAAAGATGTTCCGCCGTTTCTAACCCTTCGCTGCACATTACACACCTATCATCCCCATTAAAACAGTTGCGCCTAATAAGAGCATCCACCGTTGCTACCCGACCCATTTGAGCTCGCCAAACGAAGATGTTCACCTTCTTCGGCACCCACTTCGACCAAGTTAAAACATAATTATTACTGTAGTCGATGTTGCTGCTGAGATATCTTTTAACCGCGCCAACCGAGAAAGAAATATCCTTTCCGCCGATCCATTCCCACCTATCTCTGGACTCAGAGAGCTTCACCGGATTCAGAAGCTCAGTAAACTCGTTCCACTCCTCCCACTCTTCAGCCGAAAACGGGCTCCTAGACCACCCCCAGCTACCGGAAAACACCTGCATCGAATTATTAAACCGGGCTGAAACAGAACAATTTTTTACGGACTCGAGCCGGAATAGAGCCGGGAACTTCTCCTTGAGCGGCACATTACAGACCCACGAATCAAGCCAGAACCTTATCGCAAGCCCGTTACCTACCACCCCCTTAAAATTTTGAAACAAAGAAACACCTCCCACTTTGGTTTTGGAGACGACAGAAACAATTCCTTTCCATATCCCACCAATATTACTATTCAGCGGAACCGATGACCACACCCTGTTAGAAAAATGAATTGAGTCCACCACCTTTTTCCAAAGAGCATTACTTTCATTCCGATATCTCCAAATCCATTTACTCAATAAAGCGATATTTATATCTTTCAGATCCGTAAGGCCAATTCCTCCCTTATCCAACGGAGCCGAGACCCGGTCCCAGGCAACCCAGTGAAGTTTTTTCTCCGCGCTCCCACCGCACCATAGAAATTTCTTTATCATCGCCTGCAGTTTATTGAGGACTGAAACTGGGGCTTTAAATAAAGAGAAGTAGTAATTCGGCAGACATTCGAGGACCGATTTTATGAGAGTCACACGGCCACCAATAGACAACAATGATGCCTTCCATAACGCCAAACGTGCTTCAAAAATGTCGAAAATAAAGTTCCAATTAGCAACTCTACTCATCTTGGCACCCACCAAAATGCCAAGATGAAAAAAAGGAAGATTACCCACCGAACAACTCAACACCGTAGCCATATCTTCAACTTCCGAGATACCCACTCCCACACCAAAAAGACAGGATTTATTCATGTTGATTTTCAGACCAGAACACATATAAAAACACCTTAACAATAACGCCACCTTTTTAATATTGTTCCTAGCCCATTCGCCAACGAGCACACAATCATCCGCGTAAAGGAGGTGGGAAAGCATCGGCCCTTCTTTTGGAAGTTGGATACCCCTATACGCCCCTTTGTTTGTTAAAAAAATATATAATGGCTCATTATCCGAATCAATTTTCGAATTTCGATTGGAATCGAATTCAACCTATGAATTTCGCACTGACCTATTAATCGAAATCGAATTAAACTATTTCTATATTTTCCTCTCTCTATATGTATAGTTTATAAAGATAATACATGTAATTACTTTATTTATTACTGTTGCTCATTTTTTTTCTTGGTATGTATATAATGAAACTATAATCTGGATAAAAAAAGCACATTAATCTCTTTACAGTTCAGAGAAAAAATATATCTTTAAATTTATTTTCAAATGTGTAGTCTCAAAGTTCCGAAAGTATAAAGTATTTAAGGTTAAAAATTTAACATTTTTAATAGAAAACTGATTAAGCAAATAAATTAATTAATTAAGTGAAGTTAACCAATGAAATTAGGAGTGAGAAACTATCAAAATGAGATAAAACACCATTTTGGTAAATATTTTTGTGAGAACACTATTATGATAAATATTTTTTTCACCAACACTACTTTGGAAAAAAAAAAACTGTATTTTGAAGATCTCACAATTTTGGTTTCTCTTTTGTTTTTCACTCATACTCAAATCATTAGCAACTCTACCATCAATTGGTCGAAAATTATTGCTAGTTCTACTTTGTAACAAACGTCGATTAAATAACTACAAGATCATAAAGAAGAAAAATAAAGTTGAATTTCACTATTGAAGAGGTGCTGTGAAATGCGTACTACAAGATCAAAAAGAATAACAATAAAGTTGAATTCCACTATTGATGTATATTAAATTTGACTATTTCATATATTTCGTTTAAAATATTGTTCAAATCAGACCATTAACTAATATGAAATTTGACTATTTGATCATTAATTATTTAATTATATAATTAATTATTGTGAAATACGTATTATTATATTAGGTTTCATTACGGTAATACATTAATCTAGTGGGATTTTACCTTAGTTACGACACCTATTCGGTCAGTATTGATTTGATTGTTATAGTACATGTACAATGCCGCACTTGATATAGCAGGCGAAAGGGATATATCCAAGAGGATATAAACACTTATTTTATATCGATTAAAAATCATGAAAGCAAGTACCGGTTCGGATGATACCGATACTGCGTTTATCACGACACCAGTAGGAACAAGAAAATCGTAAAAATAATATTGTTATCGGTGTCGTTGTTGTTCAGATTGTATCGGTTCAGTTCATTAGATAAATAACAAAACAATCATTAAATTTGACGCGTTCACTTTTGAATAAAATATTAAAGGAAGAACACATAAAAATAAACACGTCACAACAGTATATTCGGATATAAAGCTCTATATTATGTTATAGAAATAACAAAAAGGATAAACGACTAAAACTTTTATATATAAAAAACTAAATTGTGAGGCAACTTTGATGATATTTACATTTGTGCTTAAGTCATTTGTATATTATTATTTACAACTCGATTTTGAGTAAAACTTATATCAAGAAGTTAATAAAAAAAATAAGCATGTCTAAATGATATACTCGAAATTTTATACGATATCGTATTTTAAAAATTAATAGGGAAAAAATATTCTCATAGCAATTGTATTTTTTGAATAATACAAAGAAATTATAATTTTGTATATCTATATAGGAACGTTTTTTCACCGTATAAAAAACTAGGTTATATCCCGTATAACACACGAATTAAATAAATGTAATGTTATATATTTAGCAATAAAAAAATATGTCTTAAAAATCGTGTATGCATAGGTTTAATAAACTCATATATTACATAGGTTGAATAAAATAAAATATAATCTAATATGTCTTTAAAAATGAACTTTGACATGAAAGTTACAAATTATGTTAAGTTAATTTTTAATACATTATTTTAACTCGGTATTAACCTCTTTTTATGTAATTGATATATGTAATTCAATTAAAGTGTTCTTAGTCCTTTAAGTATCTTAATATCCTTTTAGCAGAGTTAAGTTAACGTAAACTACAATTATAAATATATAAATAAATTAACACATATAAAAAAGTAGGTCAAACGTAACCCCTCTATTACTTGTCACACCCTCCCCTTTGAAACGAAAAATGAAATAATATCATATTCACCCCTAAAGAAAGAACATTATTTTTATTTTTAGAATTATCTTAAAAAAAACGAAGATTCAAAACTTTTGCTTTTGAAAACCACGTAGACTCTTATCAAACCAAATTTTGCAACCTCCTGCTTTGATTTAGAGTAAATTACATTTTGTGTCCTTTATGTATTATCAGAATTTTGAAACGTGCCATTTAACAAAATAGTTACAAATTATGTCCAAAATCTTATATTTTTTCTATCTTTTAAACCAAACTCAGTTAGTAAAGTCAGTTAACTTCAATTAAAGAAGGGGCATAATGGTCCATTCACATGTCAATGACTAAAAACACCTTCATAACTCTATTTGACCAAAAAAAGTCAAAATAGATAAATCAGTAACAGATTTCAACTGCATAACGTGTTCTCAAATACATTTCAGATTCAATTCAAACACAACAAGTCAAAATAGATAAATCAATTGCAGATTTCAGCTGCATAGCATGTTTTCGGATACATTTCAGATTCAATTCAACCACAATAAGTCAAAAGAGGTAAATCAAGTGCCCATTTCAACTGTATAATTCATCCTATCATATATAATTCAGATTCGCTTCAAACATAACAAGTCAATTTAGAACAAACAATGAGTCAGTAAACAAGTAACTAAACAACAACAAAACATTTACCATGTTGGAAATCGCGAATTTCTACTAGATCTAACCACAAAACTAACGTCCAACTCTCCTCCGGGAACATCGAACTCTCTAACTCCTGAGATCGAATCTTAAACAGTTTTTGAGGCCAATTGATCCTATGAGAATTTTTCGGTTAGAAACCCTAGCATCCAGCCACCAGTGGCGGACTCAACTTATGGGGTGGGTGGGCGGCCGCACCCCTTGTAAAAAAAATTTAGTGGTATTTTTCGCGAAAAATCCCGACCGCACCCCTTGAAAAATTCCGACCGCACCCCTTGGATATTTTCGTCCGCACCCCTTAGAAAAAAAATGCTTGGAATTTATATAAAAAAAAATTATGAACACGGATTGTAACCCGATCAAATTATGTAAACAAGTTGGCCCACTAACCTCTTTAATAAAACTTAAATTCAATCCATTAACCCCAATAACTTAAAACCCATTCAAGCCCAACCCAACTACTAGTTTTGTTAAACAAAATCAGTCCACATAATTAAAAAAAACCCAAATCGCTGCCACTTGCCAGCGATTCCCGCCCTCCCTCTACCTCACCAGCATAGTTCCGGCCGGCGACTACAAAATTCCGGCTGCAAACTGGTTAATTTAGGTCGCTCCTGACAGGTACAAGTTTTGTTTTGTTTTTTTATTCTTTTATTTTGATGTTATGCGATTTTGTTCAAGAGTAATGAGATAATAGGATTTTAGGATGGGTTAAAAAAGTTTAAACTTTTATGTGTTTTGAGGTTATTCGGGGTTGTTCTAGTCTTTATAGTATGGGTTTGTTGTTTCTTAATTTCTTATTGATTATATGATTCTAGCATAGGGTTTGAAAAGATGAAATTCAAAAATTGAACTTAAATAGGTAATTCGATTTGTTTTGATGTTTTATTGGGTTTTTTCAATAGAAACATATATATATATATATATATTTGTTAAAAAGGTTTAAAAGGTTTAAAATTTTATATGTTTTTATGTATTTTTGAGTTGTTCTAGTTTTTAGTTGGGTGGTTTTGTTGATTATATGATTGTTGGTTGGTAAATAACAATTACTAGGGCTTGAAATTCAAATGGACCCGACCCGGTCTGATTGTTAATGTGATAAAAAGTTAGGAACTAAGGTTTAATTGTTTGAAAATTGAAATGGACCCGACCCGATCTTATTCGACCCGCTATGAAACTTTGTTTGTTTGTGTTTACTTGTTTTACATGACCCGACCCGATCCGACCCGCTATGAACCGATTTTTTTTATATAGCTAGGGGTCTAAAATCTTTAAAAAATTTCCGCACCCCCAGGAAAAAAATCCTGGGTCCGCCACTGCCAGCCACGGACTAACGCTTTGGGACCTCCGCCACTAAGAAACTTTCCGGGCAAGGTCTCCAGCGGTGGTGGTGGTGGATTGAGTGTACAGATATGAGTATGCTTTAGCAGTGGAAGTGGTGGTTAGTGATGGTGAATTGGTAGACGCCATTGTTGGTTTCGTTAGATTTTACAGGTGAATGATAGTGCGTGATGGGAGTGGGTGGTGGTGACAAGGGTGGTGACACTTGTTGGTGGTGGCAGACCAGCGAGGGTAGTGAACGACGAGTGGTGCGTGATGGTGGCGTGGTAGTCAGTTTGTTTCGGGATGAAAGATGAAGAGAAAGCGAGTTCAGAGATATAGACCTTAAAGAGAGAGAGAGAGAGAGAGAGAGAGAGAGAGAGAGAGAGTTAGAGTTGTGATAGTTTATAAATGGGTATATGATGAAATTGGGTTTGAAATACCCATTATGCCCCTTCTTTAATTGAAGTTAACTGATTTTACTAACTGAGTTTGATTTAAAGGATAAAACCTGTTAGAAAACCCAAGACTTTGGACATAATATTTTTTAAAGATCATGTTTCAGAATTCTGGTAATAGATAAAGGACACAAAGTATAAATTACTCTTTGATTTATTTGCTTTTGAAAACCACGCAGACTCTTGTCAAACCAAATTTTGCAACCTCCTACTTTGATTTATCTGAAAATGTGTATCATCCATCGAGAAATGAGGTTTTAGTTTTTCCAATTTTTTTCATCTTGTTTTTGCCATCTCGGGGCAGCTATTAAACTAGTAATAATTTACTTTTTGTGAACAAATCTCTATGTTTTGTTTATCTTAATTTTCTTTTCATTTAATCTTGTAGTTTATTTTGAAATTGCAAGTTGAATTTTTTGTGTCGAGTATGTTCTTGAATGTGAAACTAAATGCGTGTGCGTTAAACAAAACAAATCAATAAAATCATTTTTCTTTCTTCTCTTTACTTTATTTGCAATATTATAAGTAGCTATAAATCCTTATAGATGTTAGCTATGGATTTGGGTTTCGTGGGTTAGAAATTGGTTGCCCACAAATAAACAAACAACAAATCGGTTTGCACCTGGCTCGCAATCAACAAGCTTGTTTTGAGGGAAACAAATTTTTCGATTGCACATGGTTTTGATCGCAACCTGAAACAAATATTTATAAAGTTTGTATGTTTTTTTTATTTGAAACTAGGTTATAGACCCATGTATTACATGGGTTGAATAAATAAAATATCTAACGTAAGTTAAAGATGATAAATATTATACAAAAATTGCTTAATTAAACCACCCATAATCTAGAAAATGTCAAAAAATTTTCTTTGAAATTTAAAGAAAAATTTAATAATTTTGAAATAAATTTACACATATTAAGAGACCAATATATGCCACTTAGGCTATATGGCCTAGTGGTCAAGAGGAATTACCTCTTGTGGGAGACCAAGTTTCAATTTTTGGAAGGTGCAAGTATTTAAGAAGAAAAATTTGCCATTAAAAAAAAGAGGTCAATATATAACGGATAATTAATGCAAATATCATTAAATACATAAGTTAAACCTTACACTCAAGGCAACTTGAATTATAAATAATTTGAAATGGAACATTAGCATGAATAATATGCTTGTACTTCCAAATGTTAAACATATAGATTTTATTAGCATTTTTCACTTTAATATGAGTTAAATGCCATTTTAGTCCCTGTGGTTTGGGCAATTTTGACAGTTTAGTCCAAAGGTTTCATTTTTCGCCTATGGGTCTAAAAATGTTTCACCGTTGCCATTTTAGTCCACTTGATTAACTTCGTCCATTTTTTCTGTTAACGAAAAGGGCAATTCGGTCATTTTATATGTAATTCTGTTAATTAGAAGGGCAATTCGGCTATATAAAATGACCGAAGTGTCATTCTCGTTAACAGAAAAAATGGATAAAGTTAATTCAATGGACTAAAATGGCAACAATGAAACATTTTCGGATCCACAGGCGAAAAATAAAACATTTGGACTAAACTGACAAAATAACTCAAACCACATGGACTAAAATGACATTTAACTCATAAATCATTTTTCTATTTGTGTTGTGTTCGGACTTAGCACATGACCGTTTAATAAAATAAGTTTTTGGATTAGATATTTCAAATGAGAATTTAGGTAACGTTCGTTTCAAATAAATGAAATATAGAATAAAATTTGAATGGAATTGAAATATAGATTTCATTTCTTATATTGTTCCTTTCAACAACAAAAGAAGAATTAAAATTGAGTCTTAAATATCTTGAAATCAGTATTTGAAAGATTTCAAGTAATTTGAATTTGATTCTAATTCTTTTATTTATTGAAATGAATAACATAGAAAATATAATTTATATTTCCATTTCATTGAGATTTTCATTCCATTATCCATATTAGGTTTTGGAAAGGGGATAACAAAGTTCATAGCTGTTTTAAAATTGCGAAAAGAGATGAGAAAATTGCATTTTTCGTCCTTTACGTTTCAAAGTTTCTGCAGGGGGTGTCTTTTAACTTTAAAAATAACACAAGCTGTCCTTTACATTTGTATATCATTGCAAGCAGTATCCTTTTCACAAAATCCAATTAAAAATCTTGGGTAAATCACCTCATGTGCTAATCACGTGAGGGTATAATCTTCTTTTTCCAAGGGTTGTTTAGTGAATTCGTTCTTTTATTATCTACATAATCCCCGCATTTAAACATAACCACCCCATTATCAAACCCTTAACCCTTATAATCTTACAAACCCTTAAAATTCAATCATTCCAAACCCCAAATTTAGGCGATTATAGGAGATTAAAGACAATGACCGATAATTTTAACATACGAGATACATTGAATCAGTTCGATATTGATTTATGGTAAGTATTCATTAGAAATTTTGTTCATAAATGTGAAATTTTTAGATAACGATGAAGTTATAAGTCGGAATTTTGGTAATGCAAATTTGTATCTAAGTCAATTTACTACAAGGTTGCATCATGGTGGCACATTTACGGATTCTCTTGGTAGAACTTACACGAAGGGTAAGGATAATTTCATTATCTTCTAGACAGTGACAAGTTCAGTGTACACAAGAAAGACCATGCTATGATTATCTTAGGTTATCCTGAAGGGTCAAGTATCTATTAACATTTTTTTTATCCTGGGACAACATTTAGATAATGGTCATCGTACCCTAGCTTGTGATTCAGATGTATTGGGGTTGTTAAAATATGTGCCTAAACATAGGATGGTAGATGTCTATACTGAACATGGTAGTACAAATATACCATCACTTTTGTCCACACAAGCTACATGAGGTGTGGTTATTGAAGAAATTAATAAAGAAGATGACATTAAAACAGTAGGTATTGTTTTATGTAATGGATTTTGGGTCTTGCAGTTCGGATGGAAACAAGAAGTTGGGGAGTCTATTGGGGTTCAACAAGATGTGTTTGTCATTTCAGATTATGAAAATGCTGATGGTTATGTAGAAGACACAAATGAGGGTGAGAATGATAAGGCTGAGGGTGTTAAGGTAGCTGATGATGATAGAAATGATAAGGTTGAGGGTGTTAAGGTAGATGATGAGAATGATAATGCTGAGGATGAGAATGATAAGGCTGAGGGTGTTAAGGTAGATGATGAGAATGAAAATGGTGAGGATGAGACTGATAAGAATGATAATGTTACTGATAATGAGGATGATGATTCATATGATGAGGACTTTAAGGCTGATGAGAATGATAATGGTGAGGATGATAGTGACAATGACTATATGGTTGATAAGGATAACCGTATGGATGATCCTTAAGTGGATATGAAAGACTATAAGTTGAATATTGATCTAAGTTTCAAGGACAATGTCAAAGTTGTTGACAAATATGAATTTGATGAGGAGATGTTAGATAATGAGAACTTTTACAATGGATCCGATTATGATGATGAGGCAAGTAGTATCAGAAGCATAATTCAAGGTTTTTGAGAAAACAAAATGTTAACAACAATTTCTATCTAGGTCAAGTATTTGGTACCAAACAAGAAGCAAAGGATAAAATTAAAAAAAAACACACTGTTGAGACTAGAATTTTGATCAAAATTTTAAAGGATGACAAAACAAGGGTTAGGGTTCTATGTCAAGGTGAAATGCCTTGTTTTGAAGTTAAAGAAGATGGTACTCAGGTCCTTAAAGACAGCCAGGGTTTAATAGACGTGAAAGGAATAGATGAGGGGCCAAAACATGAGAAAAGTAAAGATGAAAAAGTAAATGTTGGTGGGAGGGGGAAAAGACAAATCCCCACCAATATCAATGTCCATGGGTGCTTTTAATATCAATATATGAGGACAAGGAATCTTGGTTGGTCAAGACATTAATAATAGACCATAAATGTACTCAAAATAGAGACATCTATACGTGTACATTTACATTTCTTGCAAAAGATGATGGGGAAGATTGAAGAGAATCCAACCATACAAGTCAAAGCAGTCCAAGAACAGTTCCAAAGAAAATATGAGCTTAATGTTTCCAAAATGAAAGCTTACAGGGCTAAAAGGATGTAACAGCCCAAAAATGATAAATTGTGCATAATTGTTAAAAGTGACTTATAAAATAAATTTAGTTAAGGATTATGTTATGATATATAAACCTAAGAATGAGAAAATACCTAAGAATAAACAAACACATAATCTAGAGGGACTAAACATGGGAAAATGGAGAAAGAAAGTGTTTAAAATAAACAAACTCAAAACACACACTCTGGGCGTGTGTTTGAGATCGACCAGACAAGAAGAAAGGGGGCAAACCCTACTTGGCCAAGAACAAGCAAATTGAAAGGGGAATCTAATGTTAAAATTGTGCATGAAACTCAAATCTTGATCATCTTAACCTTCTTAACAAACGGTAAGTTGAAATTTTGTGATTTGATGATTTTGAAGAAAGTGGGTTTTGATCAATCTTAAAGATGCATGAAATTGGGAATGAATGTATGTTAGTTTAATCAATTAGAACGAATTTATGCTTGAAATTTCTCTAATTAGTGACTTATGTTAGAAAACCCACTTGTATGCTTAGATGGTGATGAATGATTAAGATTGTAGGAGTAGTAATTGTTGTAATGTAAAGTTGTAGGAAGTGTATTTTGATTATAGATAGTTCAGAGATGAAAGATTAGTTGAAATTGTTAATCTTGACAAACCATGGTGTGAATTAGTAGGTTTATGCTTGAATACTTGTACATAATGCATTGTTGGTAGTACACACGCCAAGTGTTCGACAAAATGCCTCAATGAGAAATTCTGCATTTTTGATCTAGAATATGTATACGATGGTCATGTTTTAAGTATGTAAATAACGTTCGAATTGAACTAAGATGCTTTATCCCAAAAACACCATTGAGAAGTAGATATAGAATGCGAAAGTCTTAATGTAAATGTTTATATGTATAGGGATAAAGGAAGAAAGTTCAAGCCGCACTAAGCAAGAGGGAAAGCAAGACCGAGGTACGTCACTTGTACATTTTGAATTGTAGAAAAGTGTCTTTATGTCTTAAATTGTAGAATTGATTGCTTTTGTATTAAGGTGAAATTGTTATATGTTCACGTTGTCAAACTTACCCGAATGGGTCAATTCATTAGAAGTGTATGTTAGATGTAGATTTTGGTGATGACTTGTTGTAAACGGGTCAAACAATTAATATGTGAATTTTGAGAATGAGTTTACTAACATCCGTCTTGAATGGGTCGGATAATTAGAACAAATCATGACATGGTTATTATGTTGCAAATCCGTTGTAAACGGGTTAAATAGAAAGAATCTTATGAGGAAGAATGGATAAGAAATAGACTCATTCTGAATGCGTCATATGAGAAAGAATGGTGTAACCGAGTTGGTTACGAAAACAAGAAAGTCGAATTCAAGAATGAATTAGTCAAGTATGGTACAAAATTAAAGTGGCGATTATTACTTCATCAAGTTCATTGAAGAATTAGTTGAATTATGAATGATAAGCTAATGTTGTTTTGTTGTATTGGTTTTAGGTAAAACTCAAGTTTAGGTGCTTATGCTTCGCTTGGATCGAACACACTTTGAACGCCTTTCATGCGCTTTCGCAACTTTTGAAGTATCGCCAATGGGTCAAAATACTTTTGTTAAAATAGGTTATGTTTGGTAGTTAAAACTTTAAACTTGATGTGTTAAATCTTTTGTAAAATTTCTAGTTTGTAGTGGATGTTTAAAATGTTTAAAATGTTACGATTTTCGTTATGTATTTTGGAATGCGTCGTAGGATTAGTTGTATGATGGTTGTTAAAATAGGTAATTGTTCATAGTACGATGGGGTCATGCCCGAATTTTGTTACAAATAGTTTGTTAATACTTATATTTCGAATAAAGAAATCTGGGCGTTTCAAATGAAGGCTAAGAAATCGGTACAGGTAGTTACAAGTCACAATATAAGTTGCTAAGGGATTATGTAGGTGAGTTATTCAAAAGAATATATGTTTGCTTGGGGGCTCTGAAACAGGGATTTAAGGCCATAGGAATGGACCTTTTAGGGTTAGATGGTGCTTTCATGAAGGGTTATTACCTGGGTCAGATGTCATCTGCTGTTGGTGCTGACCAAAACAACAACATTTTATCTTGTAGCTTATGCAAATGTGGAGGCATAGAATCTAAGCTCTTGGGCATGGTTTCTTGAATGTTTAAGGGAAGACCTTGGATTGGGCAGGAACTCAAACTTCACCTTCATAAGTGATAGACAAAAGGTATGTGTACTATCTTTTATTTCATATTTTGTTTGATTACAAACTTTAATGTTTAAGTGCAATTAACACTGAAATTGTTAAAATGCTCAAGGTATTATGGTTTCCATAGATAACCTGTTCCCATGTGCTGAACATCGATTTCATTTAAGGCACATTTATGAGAATATGAAGTTGACTTTCAACGGTCAACTTTATAAATATGCACTATGGAAAGCAGCCTCATGTACAACAGTTGTTCAGTGGTAAGAAGCAATGGAAAATTTGAAAAAATTTAACATGAATGCTCATCTATGGTTCTCAATAATATACCCTAAGCATTGGACATTGTCTCACTTTTTAGGTATTTTTTCTAAAAACCTGTTGACTTTTAACAATTTGACAATATGTTAAAAAGCTGTTGACCTTTGACAGGTTTCTAACAAGCTAGTGACTGTAAGGCTATAAAATTGAGTAGGTTTACACTTGTCTTTATCAAACGTACTTATAGGTTATTTGGACTTAGTTTTCTAGTGGGCTTGGGTTAGGCCATGTGGGCAGATTTATATGTGGACCCTATATAATTTATATTTAGTTCCATGTGGGTCGATTTATATGTGGACCCTATATAATGTTATGTTTAGTTCATTATTAGGGTTAAGCATTAGAGTGGTTGTTGATTGTATTCGATTTGCTCTTGAATGAATTGTACCAGACAAGCATTTAGCTTGTGTGCAATACTAATATACAATCGGTTTCTTGTTCTTGACACTTTCAATTATTTTCCGCATCTTTGATTGTGTTTGTGGTATCATACGAAGATCTCTGGACTTACAATTGGTATCAGAGCCTAAGAAGTCTATTCGAAGGTTCGGTTGCAAGATATCACTCGAAGAACAAGAAGGAAAAGTAGCAGATTCCACGAAATTGAAAAGAACAGTACAATTTTCGAAGAACAGTTTTGAAGATCAAAAACAGTTTGAAAAGTCTTCATTTGATCTGTTTTTTGGAAGTGTTGATTGTGTTTGCAAGTTTCTCGGAATTATTGGTGGAAAGGATTTCAAAAAATTGATTTTCGAATTGTTCCTTGATTTTCGGGATTTAGTTATTGGTTGGTATAAAAAATAATCCGTGTAGGAGATCAAATCAGCTGTGTACGGATTTAAAATTTGAAGTGTGCGAGTTATGGTGTGCGACCTTATATTCCGAATTTAAGGAGTGCCTGAACTTAACTGTTCCGAATTTGATTAGCTTTATCGTGTGTGCGACCCAACATAGTTGTGTGCGACCCAGCATAATTGTGTGCGACCCAACTACCAGGTGTACGACCCAAGTTTGCGTGTGCGGTCCAATTTGTCTGGTGTGCGACCCACTAACTAGTGTACGGTTTCGATATTGAAGTGTGCGGCCCAAATATACAAGTGTGCGGCCCAAACAAAACTGTGTGCGGCCCAAATTGAAGTGTATGACTTCGGTGTGTGTGACCCAAATAGAGTGTGCGAGTGTGCGGAAAGGTGGAACTTTAACAAGCTGACGTGTTCGATATTAAACGTATTTAAATGCAGAATTTGATCTACAAACAATCTTAGCAAACCGACTGCACGGTTAGATTCGTTTGATTTTTAGGACAAAAAAGAGGCACGAAAATCCTGAAAAATGTTTTGGACATTATATATCATTGGACACGAAATTTCGAGACGAGTCTAACGGTATAATTTGGTAAAGATAGTTTTCGGACAATTTTTGAACGTTTTTATCAGCACGGTTACGTCAAAACAGAAATTTTTGGGGGATCATTGTTTAGCAACTTAGAACTGTCTTCTCAAAGTGATGTGCTTAAGCAGAAACTTGAAGGTTTTAGTTATATTCCTGGTAAATCTGTAGAAGCCGCACTAATTGGCCGGTTTGCTGAATTGCTCTCTGAAATGAAGAATGTTGAAATTGTGGTGTCTACTTTTAGGGGCAACAAGAAGCTTCTAGATGCTCTAAAAAAGTATTCCAGATCAGCCAAAGAGTAGCTGGTTTAGAAATGTTAATCAGATTGTGTTGACAACCAACTGTTACAAAATGAAGTCAGATGAGCTGATCTCACTCATCAAATCATATGATAAGACTGACAAGCAGAAGGCTCAAGGCAACACATCTGTTGCAGTTTGCTCATCCACTCCTTCTGCTCCATTGTCTGTTGTATTAAGCCCAGTCATCAAATCTACTAAAGAATCAGGTTGCTGTGTAGGCACTCAGAATCAATCTTTCATGGCTCAGATTCATGACTTCACTCCCACTCCAGCCGAGGTATGTGTAGATGATTATTGATGTACTGATGCTTGTAGAGAAAAGGTGAGTGGTTACAAAGAGCAGGCCAATTCCTTAATTATGCAGCTTCAGTTATCCAAATCTGATTTATATCAGGCCAAAAAGAAAATTGACGGATACAAGGATATGGTGGAGGCACAAAAACATGATATCCGACAATTGCATAAAGATTTAAGTCAAGAGAAATGTAGGCATCTCTATTTTAAAGAGCTTTTTGAAAAATTAACTGCTAAACTTGATTCATTAAAATCAACTTTTGAAAATGCAAACTTTAATTTTTGAAAATTTGATGTTTCTAGTAAAAAAGTTGAAAACATGATAAATAAACAGTTAGAGTTCAGTAAGAAAGAAACTAGGAATAAAGGTCTAGGATATGTGAGTATTCCTCCACCATATAGTCATTCCTACACCATTATTCCTATAACTGAAGAGGATATTGCTAACATTCTTGACATGGTTTATGGTGGGGTTAAGGGTCTGAAAGTTGAGCCAGTCAAGACTGTAAAAATTAAACTCAAATCCTAAAAAGAATGAAACAAAGAAAACTGAACCAACATCTGCACCTATTTTTGTTAAATCAGAGAATGTCTCTAAGCAAACAAAGACATTGAGTTTTGAGAAAAATGCAGAGGTTGATAAACATTTTCTAGTGAAAAAGTTGAAAACATGATAAATAAGCAGTTATAGTTCAGTAAGAAAGAAACTAGGAATAAAGGTCTAGGATATGTGAGTATTCCTCCACCATACAGTCATTCCTACACCATTATTCCTATAACTGAAGAGGATATTGCTAACATTCCTGACATGGTTTATGGTGGGGTTAGGGGTCTGAAAGTTGAGACAGTCAAGACCGTAAAAATTAAACTCAAATCCTAAAAAGAATGAAACAAAGAAATCTGAACCAACATCTGCACCTATTTTTGTTAAATCAGAGAATGTCTCTAAGAAAACAAAGACATTGAGTTTTGAGAAAAATGCAGAGGTTGATAAACATTTTCAGGTTTTAAATTTTAATGAACAAAGGGTTTTTTAAAACCAACTTGAAAGTCAGGTTTTAAATGAAGAATTAGCAAATGAACCGACTGAGGCAGCTGCACCATCTAACTCCAAATGTGAATCACCTAAAGCAACTGAGTCTGAGAAATTGGAATCAGTTGAATTTAGTAAATCTAGTTGTGAGCCCTCTAGAGCAGCTAAATCAACAACAGAGGATTCAACAGAGCCACTACAAAAAGGAATGTACCTCAAGTGGTTCAGCTGAATCAAGATGTGAAACATTGACTAAGCCCACAACATCTGAAATTGATACAACAAGACCAGTCGAAAATGTAGTAGAATGTGAGGAAGCCTCGTTCAAGACTGTTGGTACAAGTGTGGTGAGGCCAATAGTCCCTAAGTTTACATGTGTGAACGATACTGATACTGATGCTTCTACTTCATGTGCAGATGAGGTAAGGGAAGAGGACTGGGTTGACTGGGATGATATTGTTTGCCAAAAAACTGCCGATGTTTGTTGAAAACATCCAATTTGTCTGTTCATGCTCGTCCATATGTGAAAAGGGCAACAATTCCAAATAAATATGTGTCTCCAAAACCAACAGTTCCAAATGAAATTGCAAAATCTAACACTGTTTTTAAAGAGAAAAGCAGTGAATGTACTAACTGTTGTAGACAAAGACATATGAAGTAGGGCAGAAAGTTTGAAAAGTCTACAAGTAAATCATCTAACAGATCCTATAACTCAAATTCATCATCGGTTGGGTCGAATGGATTGGGATATGCTCTTTATGTAAAGAAGCAAACATGCTACAACTGTGGCATACCCGGTCACATTGCACGGAATTGTACTATACACAGAATCAGAGGGTTACACCAAGGGATAGATCTTATTCTAAGCCAATGAAGGTTGAAAAACCTAAGGCAATGATGAATAAGTATCCCAAGGTTAAACCATCTGATGGGGATTGGAATGCTGCCAAAGCTAAAAGAAAACAAGCTTTGAAACCTAAACAAGTTTTGAAAAATAACAAGGTTGAAAAGAAAATTGTTTTGCCAAAGGAACCTAAAAAATTAGAAAAGCCTAAACAAATTTGGAAAGCAAAACATAAAGCAGCAAAATCACCAATCCTTGAAACAAAAGGGGACGTGTGCTTTTGGGAAGTATCTTATTTTGATGCTTCAGGAAATCCCAAGACTACGATGGCATGGGCACCAGTGTCTTACTAATCTCCTTGTTCCTCAGGGATAACCAAGGGGGAGCTGTTGACAATCCTTGGAATGTTGATAGTGGTTGTTCCAGAGATATAACGGGTAACATCTCACTGTTGCAAAAAGTTCTATTTCTTTACCGTTGATATGTTTCCTTTGGAGGAGATAAGGGAGGTAAGATAAGATCAGCGAAAAGGTACAATTTAAATTCCGTGTTCTAATCTTGATATTGATTAGTCTTAAATCTGATGACATAATGGTTAAGCAAAAAACAACTAAAATATTTTCATTTTCTTTCATTTTTCTTTTGAATATACATTTTCTTTATAAGTTAAAATTGCGCATAAGATTTATGCACAAATTTAGGGGGATAGAGGGAAATATCTATATATATGTTTTGCTTTAGAGGGAGAAAAAGAGAAAGAGACAAAAAGAGTTTGTGCATATATGGGAAATGAAATAAATGTTCGTGTTAAAGGGTCTGACTAACACATGTAAGGTGCTATAGCTGAAAAGACTAGGATCTAATGTGATATGTCGATAGGCTTGACACTCAAAGTGATAAAAGATACTAAGTGATACAAACATAACGAACTATGTATCATGTGGGTAACATACCATTTGCGTATGATTTTATGGTCTTAAGTCTTGTGTTGATAGATAGCCAACGTCTGAGCTTTCGGGTCTTTATGTTGTTGAGTCCTCCGGGGATATCTTGGTTGTCCTTCTGTTGCATCCAGTTTATATGCAGACCTAGGCATAGTTAGGATATCTTAAAAGAGCCAAAAAGAGGCCAAAAACCTTAAAGGAAGATAAACTCAATTTGAGGGAATTCCATTAAGCTAAAAAGCTAAATTCATACTAAAAGGTATTTGCCTAACCCTCGTCGGACACAAATATTGGTCACTTTGCTGTACGAAAGTACTGACCTATTCACCAATAGTCTGACTTTGTAAAACAAAAGGATGATCCCAGTATACTCACTTGCTACGATGAATTGTTTTGCTTACCTTGATTGCGGGGGTATGTCATGGTATGGACACACGGGTATTATTGTATAACATTACCTTAAACATATCACGAAGTTGAAAATTAAAAGTTGAGTGTTAGGTTTAAGATGACAAACATATTGACAATTGCTTAAACCAGTTTGAATAAGCTCGCACCGAAAAATGTTCCTTGGTCTGCATGAGAACGATTTTGATCCCATTGCAATTGTATTTGTACCATGTAATTGTATATTCTTATATTAAAAAATAAAAAAATAGAAAATCTAAAAATCTAAAGATAGAGTGTTTTATTTGTTTTATTAAAATTTTAACCGCTCTTGAATATTTGACTGATCATTAAAAGTTGAAAGAAATCTGAATTGTGAAATCCGAGTACAAGTACTTGGATGAACTAAGTGTTCATATGGTACTTTCCTCTGTTGCATAGAAATGTTTACTTATGAATTTCTAAGCATGTGCAGAAGTTGATTTAAATCAAGAAACATGGGTTGATAAAGATTGGGATTTTGTTAGTTGTTAACAAAGCATGAAGCATCACAATAACAAGATGTACCTGAGTCAGAAGAACCAGATACGAGTCATCGTCTGATAATGATAGTACTTTTGAAGAGGTACCCGTGAACCTGCTTGAAAAGGAAATGATTGAACAATAAAAGAACTGCTAAGAATCCTCCTCTCACATTTTATTAAGCAAGATGTTCAAGAAAAAGCTGATGATGTTCAAGAAGAACAAAAGACCCAAGTTTGAGGATGAAGAGATGATGTATCTTCCCACAGAGACATGATAATGACAGCATAAACCTAGGGGGATATTGTATGGCCATAAAATTGAGTAGGTTTACACTTATCTTTATCAAACGCACTTATAGATTATTTGGACTTAGTTTTCTAGTGGGCTTGGATTAGGCCATGTGGGCCGATTTATATGTGGACCCTATATAATGTTATGTTTAGTTCATTATTAGGGTTAAGCATTAGAGTGGTTGTTGATCGTATTCGATTTACTCATGAACGAATTGTACCAGACAAGCATTTAGCTTGTGTGCAATACTAATATACAATCAGTTTTCTTGTTCCTGACACTTCAATTATTTTCCGCATCTTTGATTGTGTTTGTGGTATCATATGAAGATCTCTGGACTTACAGTGACTTCTGACAGGTAGGGTTGCGTCTAACATGTTGTTGAATAACATGTGTAAGGGGCTGTTTGTTTTTCTCAAGAAGAGCTTCCTGACCTCTTATATATGCGCCGCACAGACCACACGCAGACCTTTGGGTCTGAAGACTGTTTGTTTTGTCGAAGACCTTTCTTTAAAAAAGGTCTGTGCGTCCTCTTCTTGGGGCAGATGTGGACTCATATATTCAAATCTCTTCTCATTCTTTCTTTTTGCCCAGCGACAAACATAATCACCCAAAAAACCCTAGCTCCGGTCTTGAACACCTCCATCATCACCGACACATTTTAAACACCCTCGTCTGCATCTCTCCGATCTTGAACACCAATCCATTCTTCCCCTTCTCCGTTAACCTTTGTCATACGCCACCAACCTGCAACCGACATTAACCACCGGTCATCACCATCATCTTCTCCGACAACCGGTGGTCACCAACCTACACCTCACCTCCATTAACCATTCATTCGAACCTCGGTCATGAAAAACCTGCAACTACCATACACAACCACCACTGATTGCTGTTATGATCATCATCTTAGTACCATCATCATCTCCTCACCATCGAACAACCTCCAGAAATTCTCAATATTCAATAAAGCGATTCAGATCAGGTTTGTTTAAAATTTTAGGTTTACTTTTGAATATATATCTTTCTACATGATTCTTCTCTAAATCAACAACAGTTCAACACTAATATTCAACAAAATGATTCAGATCAGAAGTTTTGCTGGTGAATTAGGTTATGGAATTAAGCTGGAGGAAGATGTATTGTTATATGTAGTTTTGTTGTTTTGTGTTGATCGGTTGCTTCATTTCTCAAATTTGTGCTTCTTTTGACGCTGTAAGTGAACTGATTTGAATTTGTTTTTATTTTGATTAACTTGTTGTTAGTTTTTAAGTGGTTTAGGAAAATCGATTGAACTCTGTGTCAACGGTTATATGATTGGTTATGGAATATGGTCATAGAAGAATCCATCGCTTGTACTACAATTCTAAAGTTTGTTAATTAGCCCTAGAGATTTGAGTGTGTGAAAATTGTAGTATGAACTGGTTTGAGTGGATTTCATGTTCTGTAAATGCCTCATTTACATGATTACAGACATAAGATACAATTTGCTTTTTAATTTTTCTTTCTCTGTGCACATTTCAACCTGACTTTTTACCTTTGAAAAAAACAAACAGTCTTATTCTTGCAGACTGTAGAGGTTTGGTCCACCTCTTCAACTACAGATGTCTGCAAATGTGCTCCGCAGACTGCAGACGTTTTACCTTTGAAAAAATAAACAGCACCTAAGTCTTTTAACAACAAAACAATGGATGTTAGAGACAAGCCAATGATATCTGCACTGGAGTATGTTAGGGAATACTTGATGAGGAGGATTGTCACAATTTAAAGGTCTACGAAAAAAACAAAAGGGTTGCTTACACCTCATGCCCAGGAACTATTGGAAACTGTCAAAAAGAGGCAACAAGATATTCTGTGTAGTGGAATGGTGGTGATCAGTATCTAGTCAGTGGGAAGAATCAATGTGTGGTGCATATGGATCGGAAATGGTGTACTTGCAGACATGTTGTGGCAACTATTTGGTTCATGGGAATTAATGGTAAACAAGTTGGCCTATTGGAAAGTTGGGTGCATAGATTGTATAGATTAGATAATTGGAAACAGGTGTATAGCTTTAAGGTTAACCCTGTCAATGGAAGATCCATGTGGGCAAAGTCTGTGGTTCCAACAACATTGAAACCTCATAAACATCACAAACAAATAGGAAGACCAAAGAAAACCAGGAGGGAGTCTGCAGTGGAGATGGAGGATGTGACAAAGGGAAGCAAGCTTTCTAAGAAGAATTCCTTCCAGAAGTGTGGAAAGTGTAAAGGGAAGGGGCACAACATGAGATCATGTACAAAAGCAGTTGTTGTGATGGTGCACAGAAGTCAACTGCTGGGGGTGGTGCAAAAAAGTCAACTGGTGGTGATGGTGGTCCAAACAAGTCAACTGGTGGTGGTGGGAAAGGAAAAAGGAAGGTGGTTGCGGAGGATGGAAAGGGCAGGCAGCAACAAGTACAAGAAGGGGTAATCTACTAGAAATTTGTGGTTGTTTTGTGATGTTATAAGCTATGCAATTTGATACTTTGGTACTGCTTTTGGGGTCTCTTTTGAATGGGTCAGTTTAATGTAAGATGTTTGGGACTTTTGGCAGTTTAATGTATTGGTTCTGTTATTATGTATGCAGTTTTTTGTTTAATAGTTTTATTATTTGATCCATTATGCCACTATTGCATTATGCCACTATTACATTATGCCACAAATGTGCCATTCTTGTTCTATTATTTGACCCATTATGCCACTGTTGCATTATGTCACAAATGTGCCATTTCTGTTCTATTATTTGACCCATTATGCCACTGTTGCATTATTCAACAAACAACACATTTGCAATTCTTGTTTTCTTATTTGACCCATTATACCATAGTTGCATTATTCAACAATTCAACAACACATTTGCAATTCTTGTTTTCTTATTTGACCCATTATACCATAGTTGCATTATTCAACAACACATTTACTTTAACAAACAAGCTTTGCATTAACAAACAATCTTCATTACATCAAAAAATTTCCCTTAACATAGTTTTACAAAATGTGCATCCATAATGCATATAACATGGATTCCATTTGACTACCATACATCATACTACCATGCATTACTACCACTAAGTTTAGGTTAGAAACAAAACAAGAATGGTTACAAAGACCACCTAAATAGCAATTAGGTACTTCTTCAAATTCTTTGGTTCATCAACTGTCATAACCCCCCAACCCTACCCTGGGCGGGATTTGTGAGCCATATTACAGGTGGTATCGGTGTTTATTAGATTTGCAACGGAATATATCATCAGGATCGTAGTTAGGAAATATTTCAGATTTTGTAAAACACTAAACTTTTAATATTAAACAAAAGGAATAAAACCTATATTACATTCAAATGTTTTTATAGGGATAAACCCTAATTGATAAAAACATAAATTTCTTATTCTCTTCAGGTAATCATAGCCACTTTATTTAAGCCTTCAATGCTCCAAAGCGGGCTTCTATTACCTTCATAGTAAGTTACCTGAAACACATTTGAAAACATTTTATCAGCGAAAATACTGGTGAGTTTATTCAATTTTATAAAAAGACACCTTGTTATATTTTACAGTATCAAGGGTGATTACATTGTTTATATCTATCAAATACTCAATAAGTATTTGTCACACGGTGGCAGTTCCGATGTGACGGTGGTCATATCACTCATTGGCTAACTTCCGTCCAATAGTGAAGAGTATCAAGAAGTGTATACAAAACGCCACATACCGGCAGTAATTTCCAGATTACAAAAACTTAATCACTGTAACTATAACTGAAAAACATTTAGAGTTTTGAAATGCATTTAGTAAAAAGAAAGAATGACACACTTTGTAGACTTAGGGTTTTAACTTAAAGCCTCCTGGTATAATTCCTAATAAAAATACAATGCACACGTGTTAGTGTAACAACCCAACTCAAACTTTATCGATACATCACGAGATCAGAACCCCAACATAGTTAACAAAGTATAGCATTATTCAGGTAGTACTTTGGCATCCGTGGTTGGGTTTCAGATCGATCGGACAGGGCATCGAATCAGTGATCAGGGGTTAAAACACTTACAATGGGGCAAAGCTAGGTTTTTGGGGTATTGGGTATAATATCTGAGCAGTACAGATCGAGAGAGAGTAGAAAATTTTGAGCAAATTGAACTGCAGACTTCACGCTCAATTTATAGGTGATTCTGACAAGCTTTCGCGCCCCGCAATAGCCTAGGTGTGGGCTATCGTGCCTCGCCAAACCCCCATATTCTAGGGCATAGCTAGCCCGAGTGACTGTTAGCCTTAACACGTGGATGCCACGTATCGCAAGCATGTCCAAGAGGTTTACTAGGGTCTCACGGCCCGCAGTAGACTTGGGTGAGGCTGTTGCGGCCCCCGACAGTCTTTAAAACTTTGAAATTTTGTTTTTTCATGCAGAAATTATAACAACCCTCCTAAAAATATTTAGAACACCCCAATACGCCCTAAAACACACCCCGTATACGAGAAATGGCCCAAAATACCTTTATTTTTATAAAAATTAATTAAAAACAAAAAATCATCATCGCTCGCGGCCCGCGAAGCCTATGGCTAGCTCTGTCGCGGGTCGCGACAGCTAGGCCACCAGGCGAGCCCCTGAGCTGCCACGTGGCGTGATCGTGGCAAACCTATGCGTGTGACCCGACAAGAGTAGGGCCTACTCGGCCTACGTCTCAGGGAGCGAAGGCCCCTTCGATTGCTTTCGCGGGACGCGACAAGGGGTCAATCAGACCCTATAAATAGATGGAATCGGCTGTCATTTGGAAATCATTCAGAAAACTCAACTCTCTCTCAATTTCTATAGTGTAGAAGTTATACCCGGGCATTATACCCACTAAATTAACGAAGTTCTGCCTTGTTGTAAGTATTTTAACCCCCGGTTACGTATTAGATACGCTGCCCGATTGATCTAGGACTTCGTAACGGCCGTCGAGGCTCTGCCCAACGTAGTCGTTGGAGTTCTGTCTCGGGGAGGGTATAACTAAAGTAAAATTTGGGTTATTATACTAACGCGTGTGCATTGTTTAATTAATAGATAATAACCAGGAAATCACAAAGGAAAACCCTAAGATAGCAATGTGAGTAATCTCCTTTTTGTAAACTGTTCTTACAAAACCTTAAATATTTTACAATGTGATTAGCAGTGATTGAGTCTTTGTAATTCTTCAATTACTGCCGATATGTTGGGGTTTTGTATACCAAAAGTGGAACACGTTACCATTGGACAACGAGATAGCCAATGTGTAATATGACCCACCAGTCAGGATTGACAGTACTGAATGAGTAATTGTGTAGATATAAACATTGTAATCGCTTTCATTTCTGTGAAATGATAAAACTCTTCTTGATTAAATTGGGATTCACTCACTAGTATTTCCCACTGACAAAATGTTTTTAAACGTATTTCAGGTAACAAAATGTGAAAGACAATTAGAAGCCAGCTGGACAGCACCGAAGGCTTGGAAAAGTGGCTATAAAAGTTACCTAAATAAAGAAGATGTTTTATTTCAATAAAATAGGGTTTATCCCTATAAATATGTTTGTAATGGAAACTTGAGAATTTCCCATGTGTTTAATATTATAAAAATGTGGTATTTTACTCTGATAAAATATTTCCTAACTACGGTCCTGATGTAAATTCCGCTGCCAAATTGATAAACATGGATACCACTAAATCTGAGTTCGCGGCCGCCCGCTCCCGGGTTATCAGGGGACGGGGGTTGCGACAGAAATTGATTGTATGGTTTTCAAGTTATGATTACGGATTGTTGTGGGCCTATTTGAGGGATGTTACATCCTCCTTACCTTGTTTTAAATCTTGTCCACGAGATTCACTGGAATAAGTAAGGCTATTTTCGTTTCATCTCTGATTCTAGTTCCCATGTGTATTCTGGTCCTCTTTTTGAATCCCATTTTACTTTGACTAGCACAAAACATCTTGTGCTTGAGATTCTTAATCTCTCTATCTTCAACTTGTATTGACTTTTCCACAAACTTAAGTTTTTCATTTACCACTATGTCTTGAAGAGGTACTACCAATGATTCATCGGCTAAACATTTTTTTAAGTTACATACATGAAATACATCATGTACTCCTGCCATTTCTTCAGGTAACTATAGCTAATAAGCTACTGGTCCTATTCGTTTGATAACTTCAAAGGGTCCAACATACCTTGGGCTTAACTTTCATTTCTTACCAAATCTGACGACTCTTTTCCATGGTGAGACTTTTAATAGCACTTTGTCACCTACTTGAAAATCTAATGGCTTTCGACGATTATCTACATAACTCTTTTGACAGTCTCGTGTTGTTTTCAGTCTTTCCTTGACTTAAATTATTTTGTCAGTTGTTCTTGAACAATTTTAGGTCCTAACAATTGCATTTCTCCTATTTCAGCCCAGCATACAGGTGTTTGGCATTTCCGTCCATAGAGTGCTTCAAATGGTGCAACATTAATGCTTGTATGATAACTATTGTTGTAAGAAAAATCTATTAATGGTAGGTCATCATCCCAACTTCCTCCAAAGTCTATCACACAGGATCTGAGCATGTCTTCCAAGGTCTGGATCGTCCTTCCACTTTTCCATCTGTTTGAGGGTGATAAGTTGTACTTAGATTTAATTGAGTTCCGATAGCTTTTTGAAAACTTGTCCAAAAATGAGAAGTAAAACGACTATCTCTATCGGATACAATAGATAAAGGGATTCCATTTAGTGAGACTATGTCATCTACATACCGCTTGGCTAATCGTTCCATACTAAAAGTTTCCTTCATCGGCAAGAAATGTGCAGATTTAGTTAATCTATCCACAATCACCCAGATTGTCTCGTTACCTTTTCGTGTCTTGGGTAATTTGGTAACAAAGTCCATTGTTATCAATTCCCATTTCTAAACTGGCATTTCCAATTGTTGTAGTAACCCTGAAGGTTTCTGATGTTCAGCATTAATTTGTGAGCAAGTTAATCATTTAGTAAGATAACTTGCTATGTCCTTTTTCATTCCTATCCACCAAAAGTGTAAGGCCTCGCTTTTTAGAACTTTCCTTATTTAGAAAGTTTACCTTGTACTCTATTTATGGAAACTCGTATTCTCTTGTGATCATACTTCATTTCCAATCTTTGTAATCCGAGGCTTTGATCGTAATAAAACTTGATCATTTTATATACGTTATACACGGATTATACATACTTGTTTTACATTCAACTTATATACATGTTTGATACACATTCGTCTCTCACACAAATTCGTACTAGTTTTACAAGAAATTTGTCATAAAAACGTGCCTTGATACTTATTATACGTATAAATACTTAGTCACACATTCACGATACTCAATATATACTTTCATAAATATTATATACTAAATAATATGTCAATTATACAAAATATAACTTAAATTTTATTAAAAACCAAAGTCGAGGGGGCTGAATTGTAAAAAGGGTAAAGTTTCCCCGGACACCATGCGCCGCGACCCGTGGCACATGCGTCCCTTCCTTCCGCGACCCGCCAAAGAGTCCGATCTGCAGCCATGTCTTGTGTGCGCGCTGATTGGCCTTTTTTTCACCTAAACCTCCCAACTAATTGTCTTTAAAGCACAACTAACCCATTTAAAGCCTAAACCCTAATACCACACTATAAATACAAGTCTTCCACACTCCCCCACCCCTTTACACTCTCTCAATTCACTCTCAAGATCCCATAAATCAGCCAAACTTTCAAGTGTTGGTAGATTGCACCTTTGCTCAAAACAGTGAAGTTTTGAGTACTTTCTTATACTTTTCTTCATATTTTCTTGTACCAAACCACTTGGAGGACCTTCAAGGATGTTATCCAAGACTCACCAAGGTTCACCAAGGTGTAATCATGTGGTACATCCTTTACATAAGGCTCCAAAGTTAGATTTACATTCTGATTTATAAAAACTTTTACAAACCCATTTCCTTTCATTATTCATCTTGTGGAATCTTGTGCCAAGCTTGTCCTCAATCAAAATCTTGGTTGTAGGGCTTGTGTATGTTGATTCCTACAAGTTTAGAGGTGTAAATACCCTCTAAACTTTTTGTTTTATTAAGGTTTAAGATAACCTACAAGTGATGGAAACCATCCAAGTCTACCATAGTTCATATGGCAAGACTTGTTCTTTGGTGAAAGTGTGAACCTTGGAAGCTTTGGCTATCCTAACTTGTTCCACACCTCACTTGATGTTTTACTTTGCTATTCCAAGTAGTTTGCTAGTCTTAAAGTAACATAACCCCGTCTAGCCTCCAACACTTAGTTAGCTCTTTCCATTTTGCGTTGGCTCACTAGGGTTAGGTCTTTCTTGGCTACTTGAAGTCATATTAGTTAGTTGTTTATTTATTTCATTCATGACCATCCGAATCATCCTTGTGATGATTTATGTATTGGTGAATCATATAATAAGGTTAATCCTCCATGCTTGACTTACATGACAATGGCCGAACCCTTGATGATAATCGGTTTATGATTATTCGTCATGAACTTAGGCTACTTTATCTATGATTCTAAGTCTCTCGTTGTTGATTCTAATGGGCAAACTAGGACCCATGAAATCACATACAACTTAGTGTCGAAACGAGTACTTAGACTAGATAATACTTTTATGCATACATACTTTTGTACTTGAGTTCTAACCCCTCCATAAACGCCGTATGACCTTACCTTCGATTTCCCGTTCTCAAACAACTCATCACTCACGGATAATCGGAAAGCTTTTGCAAAATTGTGAGTATACATGACCCGTTTTTCCTTTTTCACTTTCGGGTGCAATACGTTATACTATTTAAACACACGAAATCATACTTTATGCTTAAATCATAAACACAAAAAATCCAATCATACATGCTTAAGTATGTGATACTTGATTTGTATACTTAGATGATCCTTTTGTGCGATTTACTTGTCATTAACTTCTTACGAGCATCCCCTTAACATGTATAGCGCTATAGGAGTAACGCACCGCCCGTAGTCTTGTGTTCATGTTAAGTCTTTAATACTTGCGGTAATTAGAGGATTGACTTGTATAATTTCATGCCATGTTTACATTAATCTCGTTAACTATTTTTGTCATGTGGATTGTTCAAACTTTTATACATACATGCTAGTACTCAAAACTTGTATACTCGCCAATACTTTTGTATTGAACTATACTTTAAAACATATGGCAAGATTTTGATGATGATGATGATGCACGGAATCTAGTAGGATGCCTAGAAACGCACCAAACTTTAATTTGTGTTTATTAGTTAGTCATTTGATAATTGTTGTAATTCATTTTGTTTCAAACACGATGTATTCTATTTCAAACAATGTACTTGATGTTAGCAATGAAATTAAATTATTTATTAAATACTTGTCACATTTAGTGTTATGAAGTCTCGAGCAATCTCGTTCGTCTCACTCTGATGTTTCCGCCATCGGTTGGGGTGTGATAGATTGGTATTAGAGCCATAACTTTAGTGAATTAGGTAGCACTGCCATGCTTTTGACCTAGTCTATAGTTAAGCACTATACTCGACCATACTTGATTTATGTGCTAAATTTTTGAAACGTCTTTTATGTACTCATATATATTTTCCATTTCAAAACATATGCCTTTCCTAAGGCAACCTTGCATGATTATGTGAAAACACGAAAACACTCATATTATACAAACGAGACGACTTCACCAAAACAGGCGTGAAACCCACAATTTGCTGAATGACTCTCAATCCACTTATTCATTTTTGCATGAAATTTGCCATCAAGTTAGGAGTGAAAGCCTCACCTTGATGGAGAATTTCCATTTCAAATCCAGTGGACCTTCGTCAACGTGTCGGAATTAACTTTCTTGACCCGACGAGTACTAACCACACTTAAGGTACGATGTTCTCAAGTTAGGGGTAACACCCGCATCTTGTTAACTAGTCCCATTCCTCGGTTTTCAATCCCATCAAGGTCTCGAACTTTCGATTGACTAAGGACATGTAGTAACTGGAAGGGTGAATATCGTTAACCGATATTTCAGCGAGAGTATCCTACCTCTTATGCCAAAGCATGCTTCCCAAACTCCAAAGAACTTTTGACCACTTTAGTTTAGTCAAAGTTCCGTTTCGAAACAATCCAAGTTTTAATCAAACCTCCATTTTAATAGCATCAATTTTATTCTTAACACGATCCAAACTTTTCCTTTTAAAAAATTCAAATTATTTTACAATGGTTACACACACATCATGCTAATCCTTTTTCAAATATACATACGTCATTTATATGCATGATTCCAAAATGTCACCAACAAGATTTACACTACTCGTAATCCCAAAATAGAGGCATATCATCAAGATAGGAGTGATTCCCTTACCTTGATGATTAGCTCCTCTTTTTCTTAAAATGACCCCACCAACGGGCTAGGGGTGATTCCCTTACCTCGGTGATCGTTACCAACTCTTTTTTAAAAGAAACTTTATTATGCCAACCACACTATCAAGTCTTATACTTAAACCTTCTATCATTTGTCAAATTTCTACTTATATAAAAATCTTAAACCTCATTGTTTTATCAAGCGTATTTCTTACAACCTATCTTACGTGAATCACACCACGAAATTCATAATCACACCTTTTGTTACCCAATTTTTAAAATCTTATGAAACACTACCTATCAACCTATTTGGTCTAATGAATCTCTTGCCCACAAATTTCCTATTCGACCCAATCACTGAAACACACTCACATTATGCTATTATACTAAAGACGTTTTGTTCTTAATGGGGAACCAATGAAACTTTCACTCATATACGTATAAAACTTATAGATGTCGCTTAGTCAACCTCATTCAGTTGATAAAACATGATCGATCCTTAGGCAACCTAACCAACAAACGCAAATGCCCAACCATACACCCTCAAGACTTCGACTTTCAAAAGCATATTCTAACTGAGTACTAGCTTTCCCACCAGAAAATTATCAATTCCTTAGCACAAGAATAAATCTCTTACAACCCTCGCCTATAATTACAACACAAGAAACCTGATACAAACCATACCTAGGGTACCTTCCAACACACATGATCGGTAACCCCTCGTACACCATACCGTTAAACACCAAGCATCATACATATAGGTATTTAGTTTGAACCCGACACCTTATCATCAAACTACCATTCAATCAACTTACCACAATTGTCGCCCAATCGAACTCTCAATACATATGCTAGACATGGTAACCCTACACCTACACGCCTATACCAATGAAATCCGACTATCTATGAGCTCATTTTGCTAAAATTCTTTTCAAAACCAAAGTTTTTCACAAGAATTTTCAAAATATAGCTCTTCTTATTTTAATACCAGATACTTTAAATGAAGCAAGCTCACTATTTTCAAAAATCTTTTCAGCCACCGCTAATACACAATTCTAAATCCAAACAATTGGGCAAGGAAACTTCATAGGAGCAGACAATCTCCAACATACGTAAATCCTATTCTTTTTTAAACAAAAGAAACATTTTCTTCTAACAAAAGACATCTCACATAACAAATGGATAATTTATATTCTCTTGACATTCACAAACTTGATTCTCCACTCCCCAAAAACTCAATCTATTTTGATTCAATAAACTCAACAATTCGCTCAAACAACTACACATGCATATCATCGTACACATTTTAGTTAATCTTTCATGACAATCTCACACATATTATCATTACACTTCGTTTTTACACTCATAATTTCATTATCATTTTTATATTCTTAAACTCGTTATGCTTCGATTTGTACTATATATGCAATTGTCATCATTCATACTCATACTCATACTCATACACTCGCACTACTTGGTAGTCATACATTCGAACCTATACGTGAATATAACCCGAGTGGTTCTCTTACGTTGGTCACATATATATTAAACGAAATCATACTTACATGCTTAATTTTCATACGCTACCACACGCACACATTCTCACTTTTAATGTTACTGCATACCCTGACTTATACACTACTAGTACAAACTATGCGGATCATGCAATGACCAATATAATCGCTGGTGCACACGTGATTATAGTGGTAGGCGTATGAAAACCATAGGGTGTTCTACTATGTATCGTAAGATGCGAAACGTAACATGACACCAAATAGCGAAACGGATGTAACATGGTTAGAACATGGTGGATACGCCGCTGGTGCATCCTATATGTAAGTGTTTTTACCATATTACCAAACTTTCGTAAAACGTGCCATGAGAAATTCAGTATTTTCCCGGACCTTATTTAAACGCGATTACACAAACTTTAGTGACTCACGAACGCACTGCTAAACGTGCAATATCCGATTATCCATGACAAAACCTCATCCTCAACGCTTCATATTCGCATTATATTAAAAAATCATACCATTCTTACCCTTGCATTCATCTACTGAATCGTTCATTCACTCTCATACCACGATTATTCCCAATTATTCTTTTGACATTTTATACAAATCGTACTTACAATAAATCGGCCTAAACATTCAATCTCTTAAACAAATATCCTCACCGGTTTAGTTCTCTCGAGATACTTCTTTACTTTTTGAAACTATCTTCCATACTTTATTATGCACAAACTTTACTTAGTCGGCCCATTACCACCAAAACCTTTTGAAATCATAAATCCTACCATCCTAGTTTTTCCACAAATAAACAATTTTCTACAAACTTGTGATTTTACTAAAACGCCTTAAAACTGATAATACTTTTCTACAACCTACGGTGCGGGCCGCACTTTTCATCAAAATACACTCTATTCTATTTGAAAACTTTTCATCTTAGGTAACATCCTTTTTAAAATACTTCCCCCATCGAGTTATTCAAACTTAATCAAACTCACTTTGCCTACACACACATGCACGTTTTACTAATACTTACGATGGATGCCTCAATTCACCTTAGTCAAATGAACTATTTTTACAAACCTACCCTTTTCGTTCCTCAAAATGTGACACCTGGGTCACTGCGACCATCAAACAAATACGAAGCCAATGAAATATTGTATTTCATACTTGGGATCTGTATAAATATGTGTATCTTTTGCACATATCAACTCTTGTTCGATTTCAAGCTCTAAATCGCTTTCTAGAAGGTTATACGCGCGCTGATGCGTAAATATAACCAGTTTAATGCAAGGAACACTCCAGAATAGTGAAATAGGCTTAACATACCTTAAATAACCTTTACATAACTTAGAAATAAGTTTTGAAGGCTTTGGTATGGCAAAATCAAATTAAATCGCTTACAGGGACTAAAGTTGACAAACTGCGAAAGTATGCCAATTTGAACTATAACAGACATTCCGGATCATGGCCATAAGTTAAACATACCATAAATATCCCTTACATATCTTAGAAATAGGCTTTGAGGGGTTCGGTGTACTAAAATAAACTTTTGGGTCATTCAGGGACTAAAAGCGTAAAAAATTTACGTTCTGAGCACATCCGGACATCCAAAAATTTATGTAAGCACTAAAATATTTTATTTTATTGTTTGGCATAAGAAAAATCCATTCGTCATGCCATTTGGATCGTTTTTCGCGCTTATGCGCATTCCGTCGTAATTAACCGAACAACGCAATCGTACGGCCAAACGAACCGACATCCGAGATATTTTTGAGCACATTTTAAGTTCCCTATACTTTAACTTCATTTTAGAGCTTTGAAATGGGGTTAACGGGGCTTAAACGTGTCAAAAATGCATCAAATAGCAAGTTTGGAGCTTCAGGGGCCTGTTCTGCCATTTTTCAAACTTTCTGGTCTGCAGGTCCTTGCGCACCTCAACACTCTGAGTGTTACGGTGCGCAAGCAGGGGCCAGATGTAGCAACTTGTTTTTAACAGCCTGTTTCCAGCCCTTAAACACCCCAAAGGCCAATGCCACTTGTCAATAACTGGTGGTGGGGGCAAAATGAGCTACCATAACATTCCGACAAGTGTACGGGTGAGATCAAGGGACGTTATTCGAGGAACGATCCTAATGGTGGTCCATTTACTATAAATGCCCATCCATCCCCATTGCAAAACCCACTTGAAATCTGAGTTTTTCTCTAAGTGGTTGTGTTTATACACTTCCTACCTGAGATTACTTGGAAATCAATCTTGCGGGGACCCTTTGTAAGTGTTCCTTTGTTCTTTTATCGCTTTTCTGGTCTGAAAGTCGAACTATGTTTGACTTTCTGCATTGACCAGTTTATGATCGATGCGAAGTTCGTTTGAACTTCATAACGTGAGCGTGATCACGATGGTTATAGTCCTTAGTGACTATACCTACTGATTACCACGTTATCAAGGCTCAGTGACGAGTCGTAGTTTCGGCCAGAATGCGTATTCTTGCGTATTTTGTAACCAAACTACTCTTAGGTATCAAAACCGTTTGTTTTGATACCAAACCTGTTTTCTAAACTTAGTTAAGCATGTTTTAACATGCTTAGCTCGTCACTTTTAGTTTAGTGCTTATATAGGGTCGTAAGGTAAGCGATCTAAACAATCGCTTATACTTTCGAACCCGACCCGTTTGGTCGATCATTAGGATCCGACCAAACACATTAGGTGACCATAGTATATAGGGAATAACCTTCCGAGGTTATACCTTATGGTCGCTTCGTTTAAGTAGTTGTATGATAGGTAGTTTATATGCCTTAGGTAAATTACCAAAATGCCCTTTTTACGCCAAAATTCATTTTAAGAATATGTAACATAACTTTTGGTATCTAAACTGATTTAGTAACAATATTAGACATGTTAAGGCATATTTTGCTTCTCATAGGACTAGTTAGGCGTTCCAAACGCGTTTCACGCGAACGAGTCATAAGCACTTAGGTTAGGTTTCATTGTAGTATGTAGGCCTTGTTAAACCATATTACATGAGTTCCCCTACTCATTTGGTTTACGAGCCCTCATTCTATCCAATCCTCCGATTATAGGTCCGGTTTATTAATGTAGTTACCTATATTAGGTGCCGTTTGATATCCGTGATCTCTAGCATTGTTTGGTTGTTACTCAAGGACTACTAAGCAATCTCAAGTGAGTACATAGACCCCTTTTTTACTGTTTTCCAAACTGTTTTGGGGTGAAACACATGTGCCTACTTGTTACTTTCATGCTTTCTTGTTTTCACATCATATACTTGCTATGTTTATAAGTACATTTATAGTACATGATTTCAATACATTTTATGCTATGTATGCCCATTGTGTGCATACTTAGTACATCACTTTACAATACATTTTATGCTATGTATGCCCATTGTGTGCATACTTAGTACATCACTTTACAATACATTTCATGCTATGTACGCCCATTGTGTGCATACTTAGTACATTGTTTTACATTGCATTTCTGTTGCATATGCTCATCCAGTATATGAACACATTATACTACATTTTGAACCGTTGTAACCATTTGACTATGTGAACCGTCGTAACCCTTTGATTATATGAACCGTTTGTAACTATTGAACCGTGTGAACCAGTTGTATCTGTTGACATGATTTACATTTGACAATAGACATTTGACTATACATAAACATTTCTACAATTGTTAAACATTTCATCTTGATGGTTTGGTTTGAGTAAGTGATTTAAGTAACAAGGCGTATGTAATATGATACAAGCACGGTGGATACGCCGCTAGTACTTCCTATATATAAGTGTTTGTATGGTATCACATATTGTAGCGTTATTTGAATCATTTCAATTTGAGACATATAACATTTTATACAAATAACATACTTTTCACAAGACATTGATTTACAAACAACTTATCTTATACAAACTCATTTTACATGGTTATTCATTTAACCATACATTATTCTCTTATTTATACATATCATCTGATCTTATCGTTTTTTTTCAAATGATTTACAAGACAAAGCAAATTACAAGGTTCATGACTAAACATTTTCTCAAACATAAGTCATGGATTATGTTTTCACAAAACCTATGTATCTCACAGGCATTTTTATGCTGACGTACCTATTTTCACATGTGTTTTCAGGAGATGATGCATAGGACTGATCAAGACATACTTAGGCGGACATGTGCCTTAGTGACTTAAAACGAGACAAGAACTAGTTAATTTATGTTATGTACTCTTTATTTCTTGTTTAAAACAATGTAAACTTTCATGTTTGATTAATAAAACGAAACTTCAATTGCCATGGATTTGAAACAATTAATTCTGTTACAACACTCCCCGACGTTTCCGCCACGTTTTGTATGTTCTACGTGGTCGGGGCGTGACACAAAATTTGCATGCCATTTCAACACGGTTCAAACTTCAAAATTTTGATTTTAGCCAACTATCTTAGCCAACATGCCTTTTTCCAAATTCTTCCTCTTGAATAAATTTCGGGATGAAATTTCCTAAAGGAGGGGAGACTGTAACGCCTCGCTTTTTAAAACTTTCCTTATTTAGAAAGTTTGTCTTGTGTTCTATTTATTGAAGCTCGTATCTTCTTGTGATCGTATTTTATTTCCAATCTTTGTAATCTGAGGCTTTGATCGTAATAAAACTTGATCATTTTATATACATTATACACTGATTATACATACTTGTTTTACATTCAACTTATATACATGTTTGATACACATTCGTCTCTCAAGCAAATTCGTACTTGTTTTACAAGCAATTCGTCATAAAAACGTGCCTTGATACTTATTATACGTACAATACTTAGTACCACATTCACGATACTCAATATATACTATCATACATCTTTTATACTAAATAATAAGTCAATTATACAAAATACAACTTAAAATTTATTAAAAACCAAAGTTGAGGGGGTTGAATTGTAAAAAAGGGTAAAGTTTCCCCGAACACCATGCGCCGCGACCCGCGGCACATGCATCCCTTCCTTCCGCGACCCGCCAAAGAGTCTGAATTGGCCTTTTTTCACCTAAACCTCCCAACTAATTATCTTTAAAGCACAACTAACCCATTTAAATCCTAAACCCTAATACCACACTATAAATACAAGTCTTCCACACTCCCCCAACCCTTTACACTCTCTCAATTCACTCTCAAGATCCCACAAACAGGCTCATTCCTATGTTTTTGGAGATCCTAAGTGAACCACCTAGTGGAGGCCCTTTTGTAGATTATCATTTTCAACATATTTGGTAACAAAACCCTCCTCTACCCGGGCATGGGACCGACAATTATAAACTAAAAATTTTATCGTTGGCGAAGTTAAATTTTTTATAAGTTACTTGTTTTCGATATCAATTTGACATTGGTAAGCTATCATATTCCCTATACGCCTAAGCAAATGTTTAATAAACTAATACCAAATCTGAAATTCTCCAACAAATATAACTATTAACAAATAAGCAATTGAAGTCTCAAATTACCTAGCAAATAACAAATAGGAATTGAAATCAAAAAGTACCTGTGATAGCCAACTACAAGGTGCCAATACCCAATACCAATCGCCAATTTCTTCACTCTTCTTAGTTCTTATTTCCTTGAATTGGGTCCTACTGCCTTCGGCCTTCCAAGTTCCAAACAAAGTGTCAAATCTCAATCGCCATAAGTATCAATAGTCGTGAGTATCAAAGATTCAAAGACAAAATACAGAATACACAAGTATCAGGATTCGCACATTCAGGTGTGAGTATCAATTGCAATTTGTAGATAGAATACAATACACCTATACAACAACCGTTATGTAGACATTAGATAGAAAAATTCATGAATATCTTTTATACAACCTACAATCTGATATGAAAAGGAGTCGTTAAAAATTAAAATGTACCTAATAATCCTTCCAATTTATGATTCATCAGCCATCATTCATGCTCACCCAATTCCCATTAGCACCAATGAGTGTCTAATGCTTCCTTAGACTCAAAGATCCAAAAAAAAAAAAACGAAACTGGCGGCCCTAATTTAGAGATTCAAGGAGAAAAGGATGTGTGAAATTTGTGCCTTTACGACCGTCATACAAATATGAATCCAATGAAATCTTGTGTTTCATTCTCGGGATTTGTAAAATTACATATGACATTACACATATCAAATCTAGTATGATTTCGAACTCTCGAGAAGCTTTTCTGGAAGTTTTACGTAAACTATTACGCAAACGTAACCAGTTTAACGCAACGTACACTCCAGAATAATGACATAAGATAAACATACCCTAAATAACCTTTACATAATTTAGAAATAAGTTTTGAAGGGTTTGGTATGGCAAAAAAGAGTTTATTCAATCACAAGGACTATTTGCGACAAACTGCAAAAGTCTGCCAATTCGCGTAGCAACGTACACTCTGGAACAAGGTCATAAGCTAAACATACCTTAAATACCCTTTGCACAGATTAGAAATAAGTTTTGAGGGGTTCGGTATGTGAAAATACGCTTATTTAATCACAGGGGCTAAAAGTGTCAAAATTGAGAAAGTATGCATATGTGTGCATATCTTACGTTCTGACCATATCCGGACATCCAAAAATTTTTTTAATCACTAAAATATTGTATATTAGTGATGGGAATGCAAAAATACCATTCGTCACGTAATTTGGATCGTTTTCGCCTCCGTTCGAGTTTTGTCGTAATTAACCGAACAACACGACCGTACGACCAAATGAACCGACATCCATAATATTTCCAAGCATAATTCAAGTCCCCTATGCTTAACATCCTTGTAGAGCCTTGAAAATGGGTTAACAGGGGTTAAACGCGTCGAAAAACAAGTTTCAGAGCTGCAGGGACCTGTTCTGGCAAGTTTGGAAACTTCTGGTCTGCATTCTCTAGCCGGCCGCAACTCCTGAGGCCTTACTAGGTCACGGGCTGTGAGACCTGGAGCTGGAAGAATCCAGTTTTTTTTTTTATAAAATCAACTGAATTCCATGGTTTTGGCTGGTTGTTTCTTTGTTTGAGGACCAAGTTAAGTATTCTCCAAGTCCACTCAGTCCCTAACACTTGGATGGTGAGGATCATGCCTTGAACAACTCAATAACACTTGTAATGATCCTAAAGGTTCAAGAATTCCTATAAATAGAAAGCTCATTCTTCATTCCAACTTGCTCATTTCCATTCTCTTTCACTCTAGCTCTGAATTGAGGCTACCACGCTTGTTGGATGCCTCATACCTGAGTATTCTTAGTCATTTTTCCATCCTAGAGAACTTTTAAGTGTTCTTCCTTGGCTTGTGTCACACCCCCAAAATCCACACGCGGAGTATCACCACTTGGAGGCGTGACTGACCAGGATCAAGCCACCAATCATATTGAACAATGTAATGAGTAAATGTAAATCAACCAAACAATATGAAAGGTGTTCAAAACAAAAGTATAGTATCAATGTTTAGCAGAAGCATAAATGAAAAACCCAACATATTTAATAAGTTTGAAATGTCATAAACGTTTAACATGGCATCCACGATCCATGTCCCACAACGACTGTGCCTCCCCGTGCAAGCTCCATGAGTACCTAACGACCTGCAAGGCATGTATCAACGAGTCAACAACAAAGTTGAGCGAGTTCACAGTTGGTTGTTTAGTTATAGTATTCATTCGTAAATCATTTGTTCGCTTGTACCAGGAATCGTATTAATTCGTATCACGGTCTCCCAGACATGTGTGCGAAGATTAGTGGGGGTTTCCCATGTATCCTAGACTAGAAGTATTTGTATTATCGCGGTCTCCCAGACATGTTTGCGAAGATTAGTATTCGTATCGCGGTCTCCCAGACATGTTTGCGAAGATTAGCATTTGTATCGCGGTCTCACAGACATGTGTGCGAAGATTAGCGGGGGCTTCCCGTGTTTTACTAGTCTAGCTGTATCTATAGGTGTCCTACACCTAATTAGGTCAGTGGTACATATTTCAATAGTGATGTAAGTACAAGTAATCATTCAATCCCATTCCCAACCCCAGGAATCCCATGCCTTGGTAAGAGTGTGAACTCACCTTGGTTTGCTCGGTATGCTAAGTTATGTGCTCGCAAGTAATCAATCAAATCCTATAGTTATGCACGTATTCTCAATCAGTACATGTTGGTAAAGTTTCACATGCCATTTATGTCACATAGTGTGTCCAAACACTTATCATGTATCACATAAGCAATTAATCAGAGTCATGCAGTTCACGCTTCATATAAATGTCCTTCACAGTTTGTTCTAACATGGTTATTCTTTAACCCACGAAACAAGGTTAACAACTTAACTGAATTGATATACATGACAAGGACAATAAACTAACAGTGTTAGTTAACTAGCAGGGTTAATCAAACAAATATATTTAACAACTTAACAACTTAACAGGGGTTTACATACTTAACAGAGTTTGTATAATTAACAGAGCTGACAACTAACTGAACCAATAACTAACTGAGTTTGCTGACATAACGGAGTTAATACTTAACAGATTTATAGACTAACCGAGTTAATAAAATAACAGACTTACATACGAGTTACAGTTCAATAGCCGAAAACACTTTGGGCCGAAATCACCTTGGGCCGAAAACCCCTATATTGACGAAAACACCTTTGGTTTTCGGCTGGCTTGTGTTTTCGTCGGCACATCATCACCAACAGCAGTCACGCACAACAACCCTAATCTCAACTAATAGTTACATGGTTAATCATCTACGAAGTCATTTAATCAATCATTGATTTGTAACATATAAATTGCCAAATCATGCGATTCCAAGATTACAATTAAATCAGTAGATCATCATAAAAAAATCAACAATGGCCGACAAGTGTATATTGTTGTCATGTTGCTATTTGGCCAATATATATAGTGGCTGCAAGTTTCATGTTATTGGACCGATTGTTTGCATGATCTATATCACTTGTTTACTACAATGTATGTATAAAGAATCTTGTGCAATGTCAGAGATTAATCGAAATATAAAGAATCATCCATTATCTAAGTATATATATCGCTATCATGCATTCCATAACATCCATTACTCGATCATCAGAACAATCAAATCATCATCCAATCATCATGCAAACAGAATTATCATTCCATTCACAACAACATCACATAGCAGCCGATCTACAATACAAGCGCACTCATCCCTTGCTAGATTTTTCTAATACATCCAAACCCTAATATGCATAACAGTTCACAGACGATATATCAGACAATCACTCAAAGCATAACAACAATCTAACAGAGATGGCCCACTAACCGGTTACGATACGAGGCTAGCAACAGTTTCAGGAGGGCTAGTGATTGCCGTCGCACAGAGGAGAGGAAGAGAGAGACCTTAGGGTTTTCTAATGGCAGTATACGTAACTTACATACGTTTATACAGGTTTTATAAAAATTTGGGCCCTTACTGGGCTTTGGTGACGAATGGGTTGGCGAAATCACTTGATTTCGTCGGATAGTTATGACGAAAACCCCCTGGTTTTCGTCGATCAGCTTATGGCTTTGTGATTTCGTCATTTACTTAAAATACATACTAATTACATTAACACCCCACTATAGGTATCAACCAGTACACAATATTAAGCAGTACACAATCTATTATTTCATTCAACTAGTTTAGTGCCCCAACCTCTATCAAGTATAAACCAGTTACAATACAAGCAAGTTATGAAAATACGACTGCAGACAAGTTACATGTCGCGGAAAGACCTTGAATACCCGAGTTGTCACATTATCCCCAACTTGAAAGAAATTTCGTCCCGAAATTTAGCATGCGGTTACTGAGGAAGCTAGTTGTGTTGTATAGTTTAATGGTTTTCCTGGGGTGTCACATCATCCCCCCGTTGATTTGGAATTTCGTCCCGATATTCTGTAGTAGCTTCAGCCTCAGTATTGGTTGTACTGTTTCCGAATAACTGGGGATACTTGAGTTTCATTTGATCTTCTCGTTCCTAGGTGAACTCTGGGCCACGACGGGAGTTCCAACGAACTCGAACAACAGGTATTCTGGTGTGCTTGAGGACCTTAACATCCCGATCCGTGATTTCAACTGGTTCCTCGATGAGTCGCAACTGATCGTCGATAGTGAGCTCCTTCAAAGGAACTATGAGGGTCTCATCTGACATACACTTCTTCAGATTCGACACGTGAAAAACGTTGTGAACTGCACTGAGTTCTGCGGGCATGTTTAGTTTGTAGGCCACTTTGCCTATTTTCTCTATGATTTCAAACGGTCCGACGTAACGCGGATTGAGTTTGCCCCTTTTGCCAAAACGAACCACACCCTTCCAGGGCGAAACTTTGAGTAGCACTCGATCCCCAACTTGGAACTCGAGTGGTTTCCTACCCTTATCAGCGTAGGCTTTCTGACGGTCGCGAGCTGCCGCCATGCGTTGTCGTATTTGAGCAATCCTTTCTGTTGTGTCTACCACAAGTTCTGGGCCAGTGATCTGACTATCCCCCACCTCTGCCCAACAAAGAGGTGATCGGCATTTACGCCTGTACAATGCCTCAAATGGAGCGGCCCGAATGCTAGCGTGGTAATTGTTATTATACGAGAATTCCACTAGTGGCAGATGTTTTTCCCAACCATTGCCAAAGTCAATCACACATGCCCTAAGCATGTCTTCAAGGGTCTGGATGGTACGTTCAGACTGCCCATCCGTCTGAGGGTGATAAGCTGTGCTCATGTCTAATTGTGAGCCGAAGGATTTGTGCATCGCTTGCCAAAGTTCTGAAGTGAAACGTGCATCACGATCGGAAATAATAGAGATGGGCACCCCGTGCCTCGAAACCACTTCCTTAAAGTAAACGTCTGCTAAAGTAGAGAACTTGTCTGTTTCTTTGATAGCCAAGAAGTGTGCAGACTTTGTGAGTCGGTCCACGATCACCCAAATAGTATCATTACCATGTTGAGATCTAGGCAGGCCAGTAACGAAATCCATGGAAATTTGCTCCCATTTCCATTGTGGTATCTCTGGTTGTTGGAGTAGGCCCGATGGTTTCTGATATTCCGCTTTAACTCTCGCACAAGTCAAACACTTGCTAACGTAAGTTGCTATATGGGTTTTCATGCTAGGCCACCAATATGTAGCTTTCAAGTCGTGGTACATCTTATCCGAACCAGGATGTACTGAGTAGCGAGACTTATGAGCTTCATCCATTACAAGTCCGCGTAAGTTGCCATAGAGTGGGACCCAGATGCGTCCCATTACATAGTAGGCACCGTCTGCCTTTTGTTCCAACCGTTGCCTTGAACCGCGTAGGGCTTCAGCCCTGACATTTTCTGGTTTCAATGCTTCTACCTGAGCATCTCGTATCTGAGAAGGAAGACTAGACTGAATAGTGAGTTGCAACGCTCGTACACGCCTAGGTGTAGTATCCTTTCGCCTGAGGGCATCGGCCACCACATTGGCTTTGCCCGGATGGTACTTGATGGCACATTCATAATCGTTTAGTAGCTCGACCCATCGACGTTGACGCATGTTTAATTCCTTCTGTTTGAAGATATGCTCGAGACTCCTGTGATCGGTGTAGATGGTGCACTTGGTACCGTACAGGTAATGTCTCCATATCTTGAGCGCGAAAAACAACAGCTCCCAGCTCTAAATCGTGTGTAGTGTAATTCCGTTCGTGAATCTTAAGTTGGCGCGAAGCATAAGCAATGACTTTATCCCGTTGCATCAACACACATCCAAGACCCTGAATGGATGCGTCGCAGTAGAGTACAAAATCATCTGTGCCTTTAGGCAATGAGAGGATAGGTGCGCTACAAAGTCTATCCTTTAAGTGCTGAAATGCTGATTCCTGTGTATTACCCCAACGATAAGTAACACCTTTCTGTGTCAGTAGTGTAAGCGGCTGTGCAATCTTTGAGAAGTCTTTGATGAACCTTCTGTAGTAACCTGCCAAACCCAAGAATTGGCGAATTTCTGTTGGTGTGCGAGGTGCAGGCCAGTTCTTGATAGAATCTACCTTGGATGGATCAACATGAATCCCATCCTTGTTTACCACGTGGCCTAGAAAGTGGACTTCACGAAACAAGAAGTCGCGTTTCGAAAACTTGGCGTACAGCTGTTCTGTTCGAAGGAGTTCCAAAATAAGTCATAAATGCTGCTCGTGTTCCTCCTGACTCTTAGAGTAGATCAGAATGTCGTCGATGAATACAATCACAAACTTATCCAGGTAGGGATTGCACACTCTGTTCATAAGATCCATGAAGACTGTAGGTGCGTTTGTTAACCCGAATGGCATGACCAGGAACTCGTAGTGGCCGTAGCGAGTTCTGAATGCTGTTTTGGAGACGTCCTCATCCCGGACCCTCAGTTGATGGTAGCCTGACCTCAGGTCAATCTTCGAGTAATAGCTCGACCCTTGCAACTGGTCGAATAAGTCATCGATGCGTGGAAGAGGATAGCGATTCTTCACAGTCACCTTGTTCAGTTCGCGGTAATCTATGCAAATGCGGAAGGTACCGTCTTTCTTCTTCACAAATAATACTGGAGCTCCCCAGGGCGAAGAGCTAGGATGAATGAAACCCTTTTCCAAGAGTTCTTGCAATTGTTTAGACAGTTCTTCCAGTTCGGTTGGAGCTAAGCGATAGGGTGCTCGAGCTATGGGTGCTGCTCCAGGAGCTAGCTCGATCTGAAATTCGACCTGGCGATGAGGCGGTAGCCCAGGTAAATCTTCAGGAAACACCTAAGGAAAATCGCATACTATTGGAATATCCTCTAATCTCTTCTCTTTCGCTGATGCATCAGTAACAAGTGCTAAGATAGCAGTGTGGCCCTTTCGCAAACACTTCTGAGCCTTCAGGAAGGAGATGATGCCAACCACGGCACCACTCTTGTCGCCTTGAACTTTGAGAGGTTCTTTACCAGAACGGGGAATACGAACAATCTTCTCCTTGCATAGGATCTCTGCTTGTTGTTGAGATAACCAATCCATACCAATGACGATGTCAAAACTACCCAGAGCTATGGGAATGAGATCGATAGAGAAAGTCTGACCAACGAGGATAAGATTACAACCCTGAACTACGTATGTGGCCTCTAGACTTTTACCGTTAGCTAACTCTACGACATGTTTGGTTTTCAAAAGTGTTGGTGCGCGTTTAAGCATTTGGCTAACTTTCAGAGACATATAACTGGTATCCGCACCCGAATCAAATAATACAGTAACATAAAAGTCGTCGAGAAGAAACTTACCCATAACCACATTAGGATCGTTCCTTGCATCACCCTGCCCCAGCACAAATGCACGACCCCTAGCACCATCGTCGTTATTGTTTCCCCCATTGTTGTTCCCGTTGCCCTGATTATTGTTGTTGTTATTCTGATTCTGGTTTAACTGGGGGCAGTCCCGCTTGAAGTGGCCTTCAGCCCCACATTGAAAGCATCCCCTATTGCCTCGCTGTTGTTGTTGTTGCTAGTTTCGTGGAGCGGGTGGTTGTTGTTGCTGGTTCTGATTAGCAGGTCGTGAGCTCTTGCAATCTTTAGCCTCATGACCCATCTTGAGACACCGCTGACAACGACCCTTGTTGCATTGGCCATTGTGGTGCCTGTTGCATGTATTGCACCTTGGGAGATTTCCTCTATATCCACCCTGTCTTTGACTACCAGAAAATTGCTGACCAGGGCTCTGGTAGTTATAAGTCTTCCGCTGCTGTGCCTGAGACTGTGTTGTAGCTGAACCCTTGTTGGAATCCCCATCCCATTTCCTCTTATTGTCACTGGGAGTAGCGGAAGTAGTAGCATTAGTAGCACTGATACGTTTGGGCAGCTTGTTCTGTTCCACTGCCTGATCTGTAAGGCAATGAGCAAGACGAGTAACATCCTGGATAGTAGCAAGGTTGGCCGATGTCACATGACTTTGAATTTCCGGTACTAGCCCTTTGAGATACAACTCAATACGCTTGATAGGGGGGTCCACCATGGTTGGACACAAGATGGCCAGCTCGTTTGACCTTTTCGTATACGCCTCAATCTCTGACCCCGTCATTTTCAGATTAAAGAACTCCACTTCTAACTTGTGGATGTCATCTCGTGTACAGTATTCTTGCTTGATTAGTTCCTTGAAATCGTTCCAAGGGGTGGCGTTAGCAGCTGCCAACCCTAACATCTGAACTTGCGCATTCCACCAAGTCAGCGCAATGCCTTCTAGAGTACCAGTGGCGTACTTCACCCTGCGAGCCTCAGGGCATTCACACATCTCAAATACGGACTCGAGCTTTTCAAACCAATGGAGGAGTCCGATTGCTCCTTCCGTGCCACTGAATGTGCTAGGACGACAGTCCATGAAAGTCTTGAAGGTGCAAACAGGTGGCTGAGCGTGCTGACCTGTTGTGTATAAGAATCAGGACAAGGTTAAACACAAGAGTTGTTTTAGGAGTGTAGGATCTAAAGATCCTAGTGTGAGTTACGACTGCAGGGTATACCTCCTGCTTGTGCGGCTGCAAGTGCCGCAACAACTTGTTCGTTAATCAGAGCTGTCAGCTGGGCTTGGGTCATGTTAATGCGTCCACTCATGATCTTCACAAGTAAGAGAACACAAGTGAGAAGTGCGTCATATCAATACGCAAGTGTGGAATGACAGAAGAGTGTGAGCATACAAGGTTTCAAATAGTAGTTGTTACGTTCATCTAAGCATACCATGAGCAAAGTTCTATGTAATCTAGCAAGTAGGCAATGTAAACATAAATCATATCACCTAGAATGTCGAGTCTTGTACGTGGAGCGAAGCGTCGTTGTGGATCGTTGAGCACTGTTCAGGTTATAGTCTGGTTTTAACAAAAACTTTTTCCCCTTATTAAAACCAAGTTCACTATAACCAATGGCTCTAATACCAATCTGTCACACCCCCAAAATCCACACGCGGAGTATCACCACTTGGAGGCGTGACTGACCAAGATCAAGCCACCAATCATATTGAACAATGTAATGAGTAAATGTAAATCAACCAAACAATATGAAAGGTGTTCAAAACAAAAGTATAGTATCAATGTTTAGCGGAAGCATAAATGAAAAACCCAAAATAAGTAATAAGTTTGAAATGTCATAAACGTTTAACATGGCATCCACGATCCATGTCCCACAACGACTGTGCCTCCTCGTGCAAGCTCCATGAGTACCTAACGACCTGCAAGGCATGTATCAACGAGTCAACAACAAAGTTGAGCGAGTTCACAGTTTGTTGTTTAGTTATAGTATTCGTTCGTAAATCATTTGTTAGCTTGTACCAGGTATCGTATTAATTCGTATCGCGGTCTCCCAAACATGTGTGCGAAGATTAGTGGGGGGTTTCCCATGTATCCTAGACTAGTAGTATTTGTATTTGTATCGCGGTCTCCCAGACATGTTTGCGAAGATTAGTATTCGTATCACGGTCTCCCAGACATGTTTGCGAAGATTAGCATTTGTATCGCGGTCTCACAGACATGTGTGCGAAGATTAGCGGGGGCTTCCCGTGTTTTACTAGTCTAGCTGTATCTATAGGTGTCCTACACCTAATGAGGTCAGTGGTACGTATTTCAGTAGTGATGTAAGTACAAGTAATCATTCAATCCCATTCCCAACCCCGGGAATCCCATGCCTTGGTAAGAGTGTGAACTCACCTTGGTTTGCTCGGTATGCTAAGTTATGTGCTCGCAAGTAATCAGTCAAATCCTATAGTTATGCACGTATTCTCAATCAGTACATGTTGGTAAAGTTTCACATGCCATTTATGTCACATAGTGTGTCCAAACACTAATCATGTATCACATAAGCAATTAATCAGAGTCATGCAGTTCACGCTTCATATAAATGTCCTTCACAGTTTGTTCTAACATGGTTATTCTTTAACCCACGAAACAAGGTTAACAACTTAACTGAATTGATATACATGACAAGGATAATAAACTAACAGTGTTAGTTAACTAGCAGGGTTAATCAAACAAATAGATTTAACAACTTAACAACTTAACAGGGGTTTACATACTTAACAGAGTTTGTATAATTAACAGAGCTGACAACTAACTGAACCAATAACTAAGTGAGTTTGCTGACATAACGGAGTTAATACTTAACAGATTTATAGACTAACCTAGTTAATAAAATAACAGACTTACATACGAGTTACAGTTCAATAGCCGAAAACACTTTGGGCCGAAATCACCTTGGGCCGAAAACCCCTATATTGACGAAAACACCTTTGGTTTTCGGCTGGCTTGTGTTTTCGTCGGCACATCATCACCAACAGCAGTCACGCACAACAACCCTAATCTCAACTAATAGTTACATGGTTAATCATCTACGAAGTCATTTAATCAATCATTGATATGTAACATATAAATTGCCAAATCATGCGAGACCAAGATTACAATTAAATCAGTAGATCATCATAAAAAAATCAACAATGGCCGACAAGTGTATATTGTTGTCATGTTGCTATTTGACCAATATATATAGTTGCTGCAAGTTTCATGTTATTTGACCGATTGTTTGCATGATCTATATCACTTGTTTACTACAATGTATGTATAAAGAATCTTGTGCAATGTCAGAGATTAATCGAAATATAAAGAATCATCCATTATCTAAGTATATATATCGCTATCATGCATTCCATAACATCCATTACTCGATCATCAGAACAATCAAATCATCATCCAATCATCATGCAAACAGAATTATCATTCTATTCACAACAACATCACATAGCAGCCGATCTACAATACAAGCGCACTCATCCCTTGCTAGATTTTCTAATACATCCAAACCCTAATATGCATAGCAGTTCACAGACGATATATCAGAAAATCACTCAAAGCATAACAACAATCTAACAGAGATGGCCCACTAACCGGTTACGATACGAGGCTAGCAACAGTTTCGGGAGGGCTAGTGATTGCCGTCGCACAGAGGAGAGGAAGAGAGAGACCTTAGGGTTTTCTAATGGAAGTATATGTAACTTACATACGTTTATACATGTTTTATAAAAAATTGGGCCCTTATTGGGCTTTGGTGACGAATGGGTTGGCGAAATCCCTTGATTTCGTCGGATAGTTATGGCGAAAACCCCCTGGTTTTTGTCGAGCATCTTATGGCTTTGTGATTTCGTCATTTACTTAAAATACATACTAATTACATTAACACCCCACTATAGGTATCAACCAGTACACAATATTAAGCAGTACACAATCTATTATTTCATTCAACTAGTTTAGTGACCCAACCTCTATCAAGTATAAACCAGTTACAATACAAGCAAGTTATGAAAATACGACTGCAGACAAGTAACGTGTCACGGAAAGACCTTGAATACCCGAGTTGTCACAGCTTGTTTATTTATTTCAAGCTAAAATTCAAACAGTGTGTTTGACTTTTGGCTATAACCATGAATTGGTCAAGACAAAGTTCAATTAAACTTTGCAACATGAGCGTAATCACGATAGTTATAGTCCCTTGCGACTATACCTACTGATTACCACGTTGACTAGTCGAAGTGATGAGTTAAAGTTTTGGTCAATATGCACGATTATGTGCATTTTGCGACGAAACTATTTTCGGGTATCAAAACACTTTGTTTTGATACCAAATCAGTTTTCTAACTTAGTTAAACTTGTTTTAACATGTTTAACTCGTCACTTTTAGTTTAGTGCTTATTTAGGGTCATAAGTCAAGCGGTCTCGACAACCGCTTAGACTTTCGAACCCGACCCGTTTGGTCGATCATTAGGATCTGACCAAACACATTAGGTGACCATAGTTGTATAGGGAATAACCTTCCGAGGTTATACCTTATGGTCACTTCATTTGATTAGTTGTATGATAGGTAGTTTATATGCCTTAGGAAAATGACCAAAATGCCCTTTTTGCGCATAATTTCAATTTAAGCATATGTAACCAAACTTTTGACACTTAAACTGATTATGAAACATTATTAAACATGTTTAGGCATATAAGACTTATCATAGGGCTAGTTAGACCATCCGAACGCGCATTTGCGTAAATGATGCGTTAAAGTAGCGTAAGCTACCTTAACGGGTCATAACGGGCCAAAAGCACTTAGGATAAGTTTCAAATCAGAATGTAGGATTTGTTAAACCATATTATATGAGTTCCAATACTCATTGGTTTACAAGACCTCATTCTACCCATCTCCCAGTTTAGATCCCGATTATTAACATAGTGATTCCATACTTGGTGCCACTTGATTCCTTGATGTCCCAAGCTTTGTTAGTTCACTTAATCGAGGATACTTGCAATCTCAAGTGTGTACATAGACCCCTCTTTTTACGCTTTCTAAATGTTTTGAGGTAACTATGTGAGTACATAGTCCCTTGTTTTACGTTTTGCAAATGTTTTGGGGTGATTCATATGTGCCTATTCACTATTTTCATGATTTCAAGCTATATGTTTTCACATGCATAGTACTTATCCTTTGTCGAATTGAACTATTATCGATGGCCAAAATACTGATTTTCAAAGTTTGTTAGACTATTTGTTGGTGCATATTTTAATTATACATTCATTAACAATGATCAAGCCGATTGGTAGTACGATATAGCGCTATAGGTTGACACCCCATTCCTGTTGTATGGAATGTCTGAAACCGAGTTTTAAACCAAATAGATTTTTGCCTTCGTGGTAAGTCTATAGTCACCAAAGTGTAGTTTGATATACTACCGATTATGTTATTTCTAAAACCAAAGCATAGTTTAGTATGCTATTTTCAAACCAAAGCATAATTTGATATGCTATTTGCAAACCAAGGCATAGTTTGATATGCTATTTTAAATCCAAAGTATAGTTTGATATACTACCGATTATGCTATTTCTAAAACCAAGGCATAGTTTAATATGCTATTTTGAAACCAAAGTATACTTTTGATATACTACCAAATCTATTATTCAAAAACTAAAGTATATTTTGATATACTACTTATTCGATTATTTCAAAACCAAAGTATATTTTTGTATATACTACAAACCTTTTTATCAAAGCATTGTGTTTTAGAAACCGAACTTTTTACAAGGATTTATGGCTATTTTTGTAAACATAAAATCTTTTTCTTAAGTTATCCAAAGCCATGAATCTAATTCACAAAACCTATGTTACAAACAAGCTTTTTATGCTGACGTTTTATTTTCACATATGTTTCAGGTTCTACTATGTGATGATTGTTGACGCATGCTACACATAGGATGGACTCGTGTCTTAGTGAGTTTAAAACTTGAAAGACAATTATTTGTATTTATCTAGTTTGTATTAAAACAATGAGTCCATTAATGGAATAAAACAAAACTTCAATCACCATGTGTTGTGAAACAATGATCCTGTGACATGACTCCCCGACGTTTCCACCGCGGTTTGGTGTATTACGCGGTCGGGGTGTTACCAAAAAGTTGGTATCAGAGCTCATGGTTATAGGGAATTAGGTTATTAGTAATGCTCTGACCTAGTCTATAACCTTCCTAGGACCCTAACGCGAGTTTCTTGCGTTTAGATTCTTAATACAATACCAATCACCTATCGTTAGGTGATTAACAAAAACAAAACACAATTCATTCTCTTGAGTTAAAAATTTTCCAAAACTTCACAAGAAATCATCTATCCTTAGATGATTTATTTTTGGCTTTTAAGCCTTTGGTGTTTTCAAAATCTCGTCAAAGTTTGGGCTTTAATAATGTGAACATGTGCAATCCGAAAGGGTGGATACTTGTACCCTGAGTTTTCTGTCTAAGACTAGAGTGTTCGTACAAATCCACATCATCGGACTAGTCACTCTTACCTGGGAACTCTTGGGGTGAGTGTCCACCTATAGGCTAAAGCATATCTTCGCGATACATTATAAAGGCCCGCTTACTTTGATTAGTCACCATGTCGTTTGTTTGTTTTAAGTAACAAACAAATGATCACAATATTTATGCTTTGTCGATATCTTTTTTAAGCATTCAATTTGGACTATCCAATATCATCTCACTCGTTTCCTCTCATGTTTCTTTGCTCTTTTAGAATGCCTCCTCGACGTGATCAAACTCAAGATGCCGCTATGGCAGCCATAATCGCTCAGCAAATCGTTGTTGTGCTCCCAAACCTGGTAACCTAGTTAAATGAAGCAAACAACAACAATAAGAACAATCCACCTGCTCTGTGCAACTATTAACAGTTCAACTCAGCTAAGCCACTTACATTTACTGGGTCTGAAGGAGCTACTGGGCTCCTACAGTGGTTTGAGAGTCTCGAAAGCACGTTTCATCATGTACAATGCCTAAATGAGCGAAAGGTTGAGTTTGCATCGAGTGTATTCCAGAAAAGAGCACTCACATGGTGGAACAGTGTGATGAGGGATAGGGGTGCCGATGTGGCAATGGCTCAAACCTGGGAAGAGCTTTGAGCTCTAATGATGAAGGAATTTTGTCCTCGTCATGAACTCAGGGCACTGGAAAGGGAATTCGACGATCTTAAACAAGACAGCGGTGAACATCGAGCCTACACTGATCGTTATGAGGAATTAAGTCAGTTATGTCCTACCATGGTTACGCCTTTGGATAAGGCGATTGAAAAGTACAATGATGGCCTCCCTGACCCAGTTTAGGACATTGTTACTGGTAGTAACCCTACCACAGTTAGACAGGCCATTGAGCTATCCGCTACTCTGACTGAATCTCAGATCAGGAAGGGTAAGCTTTTCCGAAAAGGCGACAAGAAACCATCAGACAAGACTGCACAAGAAAAACCAAAGGATAAGAAGACTGAGTCCTCCAAGAAGTCAAAGAAGCATAAGGCTTCACAGAACTTCGCTGTAGTTGCTCAAAACAATCAAGTTGCCCCCAACCAACCAGCACAGTCTCATGCTAGGAAAACCTATGCTGCCACTGCACCTTTGTGCAACAAATGCAACCTTCATCATTTGAATCAAACACCGTGTCACAAATGTACCCACTGTGGACGATTGGGACATTTGGTCAATGCATGCCGTTTTACTACCCATACCGAACTGTTGCAAACCCTACTGCTGCACAAGCACATATCCGCTTGGATCGTGCTACAACTGTGGTGATCTTACTCACTATCGGAACAATTGCCCAAGACTTGTTAATACAAATCCAGCACGTGGACGAGTATTTAACATAAATGAGGCAAATGCAAATGACAATGCAGCAGTGAACAATTAAACTTTTATATTTTCCTTGTTATTATATATTACACTTGAAACATTTCAGTTGGTGTATAAATAAATTTGTTACTTCAATTTTATTTACAAAACCAATGCGATTGCGTGTATGTGTGGCATACCCCTACAATACCGACACAAAGGAACAATATTCCTTGTAAATCAAACTACTCTTGTAGTTTCATCCATTATCTCTCATGATCACCACACAAATCCTAAGTACTCGTTTCGTTTGAGAAACAAAGTACAAGGTATAGGCTATAAACTCTTAAACTGATACTCGAAGTACCACTTCAAATCCTTGATTGGATATCTAAAGGTACTCTCATAAGTCCTTAATTGGTCTTATGCTATATGACTATGTATATGTCAATGCATTCTGGTTTTTCATAACATTATACAAGAACATTTTTTCTTCGTGTGTTGACTTAACATGCCTAGCACATTGATTTCAAGGATCCTTTTTGCTTCATATGTTTACTTAGCATATCTAGCACCTTGATTTCAGGAACACTTCACTTCGTATGTTGACCTAGCATACCTAGTACATGGATTTCAAAACATTTCCACCACACATATTCCAAATCCTTATAGGATCTTCCTATCTTCATAGTTAAATCCTTGTGGATGTTCAAAGCGCAGTTGGATTCTTTGTGTGCTTTAATACGTATGTTACAATTCAATAAGACAAAACCAAATCCTTATAGGATCTTCCTATCTTCATAGTTAGATTCTTGAGGATGTTTAAAGTACTAATTGAAGTCCTTGATTGGATTCCTGATGTACTTTAAATACATATATACAAATTAATGAACGAGCTAATAACCAAGTTGAGGATTATGTGATTATGTGTTTATGTGTGATTCTAATGCTCGTTATCCAAATCTTTGTAGAATCTTCCGTATTTTCATATGTTAGATTCTCAGAAGGATATCCAAAGTACTATCTTAAATCCTTGAGGGGCTTTTCTATGCAAATAGTCAGACCCTTGGATTCCAAAGTGCTATTCCAAAACTATTATATGATTCAAAGTTAAAGAGACCCTTTGGTGGTCTATTTAAAGAGATTGTACGTTGATCTAGTTAAAGAGATCATGTGTTGATCTAGTTAAAGAGATCGTTCATTGATCTAGTTAAAGAGACCCTTTGGTGGTCTAGTCAAGTCATTACATGTTTTTTCAATTGATTTTTCCCCTACACATCATGAAATGAACTGTGCAGACTGTGCAAGGAATTACGTAATTATGGATGCATACATAATTATGGAATTCAGTGCACAGAAACCACAAGAAGTTTTGTCATGTGTTAAGACCTATAGTGATGAGAATAACGAAACGGGAATAATGTAAAAAGGGCATGGTGGATACGCCGCTGGTACTTCCTATATATAAGTGTTCCTTATTACATTGTGACCATAGCGTTATTTAAGTTACTAGAAGTCCCGGACCTTGACCAATGATGTTTTATCTTACGTTCTCCAACTCCAATTTCGAGCTCACACAAGTTTCCCATAATAGTCTTCATAGAAAACATTCTCCCATCCGTTGTTCGAAACTCCAAAGTTCACACACTCTTCATATTTTGTTACAACAAGGACATCACTTTGACATTAACATGGTGCCCTTGAGTTTCGGTATAATCGTACATCTATTATTTGGAGTGAAGTTTAAATCTTTGGATCTGAACTCACCCTTATAAACACCAAATGAGTACAATTAACAAATTCGCTGGAAATCCAAACGTGGCCCAGAGTTTTACTTAGGGAACGGAGGATTCATTCGAAAGCGAAACAATCACATCTGTTTTCACAAGTTTCCTCTAAAATTAAATTTCGGGATGAAATTTCCTAAAGTAGGGGAGACTCTGACATTTGTGCCTTTACGACCGTCATACAAATACGAATCCAATGAAATCTTGTGTTTCATTCTTGGGATTTGTAAAATTACATATGACATTACACATATCAAATCTCGTATGATTTCGAATTCTCGAGAAGCTTTTCTGGAAGTTTTACGTAAACTATTACGCAAACGTAATCAGTTTAATGCAACGTACACTCCGGAATAATGACATAAGATAAATATACCCTAAATAAACTTTACATAACTAAGAAATAAGTTTTGAAGGGTTTGGTATAGCAAAAACGAGTTTATTCAATCACATGGACTATTTGCGACAAACTGCAAAAGTCTGCCAATTCGCTTAGCAACGTACACTCTGGAACAAGGTCATAAGCTAAACATACCTTAAATACCCTTTACATAGCTTAGAAATAAGTTTTGAGGGGTTCGGTATGTGAAAATACACTTATTTGATCCAGGGGCTAAAAGCGTCAAAATTGCGAAAGTATGCATATGCGTGCATATCTTACGTTCTGACCATATCCGGACATCCCAAAATTTTTGTAATCATTAAATATTGTATTTTAGTGATGGGAATGCAAAAATACCATTCGTCGCGAAATTTGGATCGTTTTCGCGTCCGTTCGAGTTTCGTCGTAATTAACCGAACAACGCGACCGTACGAACAAATGAACCGACATCCACAATATTTCCAAGCATAATTCAAGTCCCCTATTCTTTAACATCCTTGTAGAGCCTTGAAAATGCGTTAACGGGGGTTAAACGTGTCGAAAAACAAGTTTCGGAGCTGCAGGGACCCGTTCTGCCAAGTTTGGAAACTTCTGGTCTGCTTTCTCTAGCGGGCCGCGACTCCTGAGGCCTTAATGGGTCACGGGCCGCGAGACCTAGAGCTGGAAGAAACCAGTTTTTTTATGAAATCAGCTGAATTCCATGGTTTTGGCTGGTTGTTTCTTTGTTTGAGGACCAAGTTAAGTATTCTCCAAGTCCACTAATCAGTCCCTAACACTTGGATGGTGAGGATCATGCCTTGAACAACTCAATAACACTTGTAATGATCCTAAAGGTTCAAGAATTCCTATAAATAGCAAGCTCATTCTTCATTCCAACTTGCTCATTTCCATTCTCTTTCACTCTATCTCTAAATTGAGGCTACCACACTTATTGGAGGCCTCATACCTGAGTATTCTTAGTCATTTTTCCATCCTAGAGCACTTGTAAGTGTTCTTCCTTGGCTTGTTTATTTATTTCATGCTAAAAGTCAAACAGTGTTTGACTTTTGGCTTTGACCATGAATTTGTCAAGACAAAGTTCAATTGAACTTTGCACGTGAGCGTAATCACGATGTTTATAGTCCCTTGCGACTATACCTTCTGATTACCACGTTGACTAGTCGAAGTGACGAGTCAAAGTTTCGGTCAAAATGCACGATTATGTGCATTTTGCAACGAAACTATTTTCAGGTATCAAAACACTTTGTTTTGATACCAAATCAGTTTTTTTGGGTAAAGGGTTACCCCGGTGATTTTATATATACACAACCAAAACAAAACAAGTAGCGAGGTGAATCCCCACTAGTTCAAACATGAGACAAGACCCATGAATGCAAACCAAAATAACAAAACCACAAAGCTAAACCAAACACGCAACTAGACTATAATCTAGAAATCAAAAATACAACTACACAATAAAATCAGCCAATTCCATCAGCATCGGCATCTTGGTGTATCTCCCAATCCGCAAGAAGTCTCCTCACTCTATCCGTATTCTTGAACTTCACTCCCAAAAGTTTGTATCGGACAATACTCAGAATTGTTGTAGCAATGATATCAGGAGCCCTCGTTTGGTTCTTGAATATCCGCATGTTCCTTTCCTGCCTAATCACATAAGCCGAAGTAGCTACAACTAATCTACTCACATAATTCGCGGCTGACTTGGACTGAGCACGTTCACAAAGCCAGTTGACAATATCAGTCAAATGAGCACTAACATCCTTCATTCCAGTTTTATCTCGAAACATATTCCAGACTTGTGTGGACAACTTACAATCAAAGAACATGTGACTGTGAGAATCAACATCCTCATAGCATAAGAGACAACACATCATGTTCATGTTCTTTCTCCTAGAGAAATCCCACTACAAAATTTTATCCTGAGTCAAGAGCTTACGACGCATAACCATCCACATGAGAAACGCGTGTCTTGGGATACATTGAGAAAACCACACTATCTTTGCTCAGTTTACAATCGGCTCCCTGTAGTGGATGGAATGCCACACTCTACTAGATGAGTAATTATGCAAATCATTGTCAAATTTCCAGGTAAGGCAATCAGACCTTTGAGGAACAAGTGGCTGCAAGTTTGAATGATTAAGAACATGATACGTATCCCTCCACGCCATCGGCCAAGCCCAACCACCATTAGCCGAAATATCCCTCACAGTCGCATCTAAGGAAAATCCAGCATTAGTTATTATCCTTGGAGTCAGGAATGTGGAAAACAGCCCTCCCTCACACCAATTGTCACACCCCGACCACATACAACATACAAAACGTGGCGGAAATGTCGGGGAGTGTTGTAACAGAATTAATTGTTTCAAATCCATGGCAATTGAAGTTTCGTTTTATTAATCAAACATGAAAGTTTACATTGTTTTAAACAGAAACAAAGAGTATATAACAAAAATTAACTAGTTCTTGTCTCGTTTTAAGTCACTAAGGCACAGGTCCGCCTAAGTATGTCTTGATAAGTCCTGTGCATCATCTCCTGAAAACACATGTGAAAATAGGTACGTCAGCATAAAAATGCCTGTGAGATACATAGGTTTTGAGAAAATAGGATTCATGACTTATGTTTTAGAAAATGTTTAGTCATGAACCTTGTAATTTGCTTTGTCTTGTAAATCATTTGAAAAATGATAAGATCAGATGATATGTATAAATAAGAGAATAATGTATGGTTAAATGAATAACCATGTAAGATGAGTTTGTATAAGATAAGTTGTTTGTAAATCAATGTCTTGTGAAAAGTATGTTATTTGTATAGAATGTTATATGTCTCAAACTGAAATGATTCAAATAACGCTACAATATGTAATACCATACAAACACTTATATATAGGAAGTACCAACGGCGTATCCACCATGCTTGTATCATATTACACACGCCTCGTTACTTAATCAAACCAAACTACCAAAGTAAAATGTTCATGTCTAATGTAAATCATGTAATGTGTATCCAAAATGTAAGCATGTGATGAATAACAAATGTACTAAGTATGCAACAAAAGACATACATAGCATAAAGTGTAATGTATAACAATGTACTAAGTACGCACATAATGGGCATACATAGCATGTAATTTGAAACAATGTATTAAGTACACACACAATGGGCATACATAGCATGTAATGTAAGGCAATGTACTAAGTACGCACACAATGGGCATACATAGCATGTAGTGTAAGGCAATGTACTAAGTACGCACACAATGGGCATACATAGCATGTAGTGTAAGGCAATGTACTAAGTACGCACACAATGGGCATACATAGCATGTAATGTAATGAAATCATGTACTATAAATGTACTAATGAACATAGTATGTATATGATGTGAAAGCATGAAAGTAACAAGTAGGCACATGTGTTCCACCCCAAAATAGTTTGGAAAACAGTAAAAGAGGGGTCTATGTACTCACCTGAGATTGCTCAGAAGTCCTAAGATAACCACCAAGCAATGCTAGAGATCACGGAATATCAAACGACACCTAATATAGGTAACTATGTTAATAAACCGGACCTAAATCGGAGGATCGGATAGAATGAGGGTTCGTAAACCAAACGAGTATAGAGACTCGTGTCATATGGTTTAACAAAGCCTTCATACTAAATGAAACCTAACCTAAGTGCTTACGACCCATTAAGACCCGTTTAGGTAGCTTATGCTACTTTAACGCGTCGTTCGCGTGAAATGCGTTCGGAACGTCTAACTAGTCCTATGACAAGTGTTATATGCCTAAACATGTTACATAATCAGTTATGTGACAAAGGTTTAGGTTACATATGCTTAATTACCAATTATACATGAAAAGGGTATTCTGGTAATTTACCTAAGGCATATAAACTACCTATCATACAACTACTCAAACGATGTGACCATAGGGTATAACCTCGGAAGGTTATTCCCTACCTACTATGGTCACCTAAAGTATTTGGTCGGATCCTAATGATCGACCAAATGGGTCGGGTTCGAAGGTATAAGCGATTTATCAGATCGCTTACCCTACGACCCTAGACAACGTGGTAATCAGTAGGCATAGTCCTAAGGGACTATGACCATCGTGATTACAATCACGTTGCGAAGTTCAAATGAACTTCGCATTGACCATAAACTGGTCAACGCAGAAAGTCAAACAAAGTTTGACTTTCAGACTCGAAAAGCAATAAAAGAATGAAGGAATACTTACGCAGGGTCCCCGAATGCTAACCTCGATCCAAGTAGCTCAGGTATGAAACAATGGTTTCAACTTAGAGCTTCTCAAATCAAGATTCTAGTGGGTTTTGGAAAATGAAGGCAAGGGGTATTTATAGGATTCGTAGAGCCGTTAAGATCGTTCCTCGTTAACCGTGCTTTGATCTTGGCCATACACCTCAAGATAGTGGTTTTTGAAAACCATTTGAGCCCATAGATTGTCCCAAAACCATGTGCAAAAGTGAAAATGGACCAAATACAATGTTTCTGTCCAGGTTAGGCAGTCGCGTAGCGCCACTGCCTAGGCATGAGGTGCTCGCGCTACGCCACCATGTACTAGTTTCAGCAAAGTTTCAAAAATGGCAGAAATGGTCCCTGCAGCCCGTTTAAGTTATTTGCGATGCGTTTGAACCCCGTTAACCTCATTTCAAGGCTCTAAAATGAAGTTAAAGTATAGGGAACTCAAAACATGCTCAAAAATATCTAGGATGTCGGTTCGTTTGGTCGTACGATCGCGATGTTCGCTTAATTACGACGGAATGCGCATAAGCGCGAAAAACGATCCAAATGACGCGACGAATGGATTTTTCTTATGCCAAACACTAAAATAAAATATTTTAGTGCTTACATAAATTTTTGGATGTCCGGATGTATTCAGAACGTAAGTTATGCGCGAAAATGCAAACTTGTGCACTTTTTGATGCTTTTAGTCCCTGAATGACCCAAAAGTTTATTTTAGCATACCGAACACCTCAAAGCCTATTTCTAAGCTATGTAAAGGATATTTATGGTATGTTTAACTTATGGTCATGTTCCGGAATGTCTGTTACAGTTCAAATTGGCATACTTTCGCAGTTTGTCAAGTTTAGTCCCTGTAAGCAAATTAACTTGTTTTGGCCATACCAAACCTTCCAAAACTTATTTCTAAGTTATGTAGAGGTTATTTAGGGTATGTTAAGCCTATGTCACTATTCCGGAGTGTTTATTGCATTAAACTGGTTATATTTACACATTCGTGCGCGTATAACCTTCCAGAAAGCGATTTAGAGCTTGAAATCGAACAAGAGTTGATATGTGCAAAAGATACACATATTTATACAAGTCCAAAGTATGAAATACAATATTTCATTGGTTTGGTATTTGTTTGATGGTTGCAGTGACACAGGTGTCACAGTCTCCCCTACTTTAGGAAATTTCGTCCCGAAATTAATTCGTAGGAGTCTATCTGTGGCTTAGTGTTAAGTAACAATCAAAGATAAGCAAGGCATAATCCTGTTATTTCTCTTTAACGGACATTTTTCAGAAATGAAAAATGAACGGAGTTATTTTCAACAGGCATTCTTCAGAAACGAAAAAGAACGGAATGAGTCATTTTCCACAACCTCTTCAGAAACGAAAATGAACGGAACGAGTCTTTTTCCACAACGTCTTCAGAAACGAAAATGAACGGAACGAGTCATCTTCCATGATTTCTTCAGAAACGAAAATGAACAGAATAAGTCATTTTCCACAATTTCTTCAGAAATAAAAATGAACGAAACGAGTCATTTTCCACAACTTCTTCAGAAACGAAAATGAACGGAACGAGTCATTTTCCACGATTTCTTCAGAAACGAAAATGAACAGAATGAGTCATTTTCCACAATTTCTTCAGAAATGAAAATGAACGGAACGAGTCATTTTCCACAATTTCTTCAGAAATGAAAATGAACGGAACGAGTCATCTTCCACGATTTCTTTAGAAACGAAAATGAAAAGAATGAGTCATTTTCCACAATTTCTTCAGAAATGAAAATGAACGGAACGAGTCATCTTCCACGATTTCTTCAGAAACGAAAATGAACAGAATGAGTCATTTTCCACAATTTCTTCAGAAATGAAAATGAACGGAACGAGTCATTTCTAGACACACGACCAAACTTGCTGTGGTTTCTGTGCACTGAATTTCATAATTATGTATGCATCCATAATTACGCATTTCCTTGCACAGTCCGCACAATTTGTTTGTAATGTGAAGGGGAGGAAAAATCAAACCTGTGATGAGTGTGACTAGACTACCATAAGGTCCTTTTAATTAGATCGACAAATGATCCTTTTAATTAGGCCACCAAGGAGTCCTTTCAGCTATCTCATCACATGATATTCCTAACCAGATTTTTGGATCAATCTGTTTAACTAGACCACTCAAGGAGTCTAATTATGGAATAGTACAATATAATCCAAGGGTCTTTACTATTACGTAAAAGCCCATTGAGGATTTAATATAGTACCTTTGGATATCCTACTATGAATTCCTTATACAAAGATATGGAAGATTCTACGAGGATTTGTATAACAAAACTTGGATTACACCAAAAACATAAAAAAAGAACACATAAGCACATAATCACATAGTTGTTTAATTTGTTATTAACTTGTTATCGATTGAAAATGGATATGGAAACCAGTTGATAGACTTCGATGTCCTCTGGGATCTATTTGAAAAGATACGAAGATCTCCCAAAAATCCGATTTTGTTTTCAAAGAACATAATATCTGAATTATGAGACACAACAATTTTAGGATTTACGGAAATACCCTTAAGTACCCTATTAAAGATTTATAGTGGTACTTTGGGTATTCGTCCAGTGTTGTAACTTGCGTTTTGTACTTCGTTTCCTTGGAAGAAACGGGTACTTAGGAATTTCGTGGAAAACGCAAGATATCGTAAAATAGAAAAAAAATCTTGGGGGTAGTTTGCTTTTCAAGGAATACGATTCCTTGATTGTCGGTATTGTAAGGGATATGTTCTTTATACATATAACCTCATAAATATATTGCAATGTAAATAAAAGATTTATTTATAAACAATGATAACAACTGTTTCATGGACCTTGACAACAAAAGAAAATAATACATAAGACGTAATTATTACTAAAGGGTGTTATCTTCTAGTCGGTCAGATGCTCATCCCTGTGCTGGATTTGCATTAGCAAGCTTTGGGCAATTTCTTCGGAAATGACCCATGTCGCCACAATTGCAGCAAGAACCTGGTGGAAAGCGAGCTTGAGCAGGATTGTTGTCAGCTTGATTTGGTGCAACTGCTGCTACGCAAACTTTTGCTGTATGACCTTTACGTCCATAAATTTGGCATTCACGGCACTTCACATTAGCATGATGATGAAGGTTACATTGGTTGCACAAGGGTGAAGTTCCATTGTATGGCTTCCTAGCAGGGGGTTGAGCAGGTTGGTTGGGGACGACTTGATCATTGTGAGTAACCATGGCGAAGTTCTGAGAAGCCTTTCGCTTCTTTGACCTTTTAGGGGATCCAGTCTGTTCATCCATGGTCTTTGATTCCTCAACCGGTTTCTTGTCACCCTTTCGGAAAAGCTTACATTTCCTGATCTGAGATTCAGTCAAGGTTGCAGCTAGCTCAATGGCCTGCCTAACCGTAGTGGGGTTACTACCAGTAACAATGTCCTGACTGAGTCAGGGAGACCATCAATGTATTTTTCGATCGCCTTATCCAGAGGCGTAACCATGGTAGGACACAACAGGCTCAGCTCCTCATATCGATCAGTGTAGGCTCGATGTTCACCGCTGTCTTGCTTAAGATCGTCGAATTCCCTTTCCAAGGCCCTGATCTCGTGACGAGGGCATAATTCCTTCATCATCAGTGCTCGAAGTTCTTCCCACGTTTGAGCCAGTGCCACTTCGGCACCCCTATCTCTCACCACACCGTTCCACCACGTCAAAGCTCGTTTCTCGAAGACACTAGATGCGAAATCTACCTTTCGCTCGTTTGGACATTGAACATGCCTGAAGGTGCTCTCTAGACTCTCGAACCATTGCAGAAGTGCAGTCGCTCCTTGAGACCCAGAAAACTTTGATGGCTTAGTCGAGTTGAACGTCTTGAAGTTGCAGAGGGCATTATTGTTGTTGAGAGCTTGGTGACATTGGGCAACGATGTTCGGGATTGCAGCAGTTATTTGCTGTGTAATGACAGCTGCCAGATCTTCAATAGATACCGGATTTTCGCGTCGTGGAGGCATTCTAAATGGGGAAACATGAAATGAAACGAGTGAGAGAATTAGACGAAAAGAATGAGATGAACAAATCTGATGAAAGCAAGGATAGTGGTCATTTATTTGTTACTACAAAGCAACAAACGACCCCGGTGATTAATCAAAGTAAATAGGTCAAAAATAATGTATCGTGAAGACATGCTCGCCTATAAGTGAACACTCATCCCAAGAATTCCCAGGTAAGCACAACTGATCTCGCGTCTGATGAGATATATACAAAGTGCTTGCCTAGACAGAAAACCCAGAATACAGGCATTCACCCTTCCAGTTTGCACGTGTTCACATTATTTAAAACCCAAAACCTTGACGAGATTTTGAAAACTCAAAGGGGTTCAAAACCTTACAATAGAGGGTTCAAAACCTTACAATAGAGGGTTCAAAACCTTATAACATAGGGTTCAAAACCTTACAATAAAGGGTTAAAAACCTAGTAATCAATCATCCTAGAACAGATGATTAGTTTTCAAAGCGGTTTTGAAATTTATGTTTTTGTTGTGGTCGTCGCCTAAGGATAGGTGACGGTATTGTTTTATGACTAAACGCAAGTAAACTCATGTTAGGGTCCTAAGAAGGTTATAGACTAGGTCAAAGTATTACTAATAACCTAATTCCCTATAACCATTGGCTCTGATACCATCTTTTCTGTCATACCCCGACCACGTACAACATACAAAACGTGGCGGAAATGTCGGGGAGTGTTGTAACAGAATTAATTGTTTCAAATCCATGGCAATTGAAGTTTCGTTTTATTAATCAAACATGAAAGTTTACATTGTTTTAAACAGAAACAAAGAGTATATAACAAAAATTAACTAGTTCTTGTCTCGTTTTAAGTCACTAAGGCACAGGTCCGCCTAAGTATGTCTTGATAAGTCTTATGCATCATCTCCTGAAAACACATGTGAAAATAGGTACGTCAGCATAAAAATGCCTGTGAGATACATAGGTTTTGAGAAAATAGGATTCATGACTTGTGTTTGAGAAAATGTTTAGTCATGAACCTTGTAATTTGCATTGTCTTGTAAATCATTTGAAAAACGATAAGATCAGATGATATGTATAAATAAGAGAATAATGTATGGTTAAATGAATAACCATGTAAGATGAGTTTGTATAAGATAAGTTGTTTGTAAATCAATGTCTTGTGAAAAGTATGTTATTTGTATAGAATGTTATATATCTCAAACTGAAATGATTCAAATAACGCTACAATATGTGATACCATACAAACACTTATATATAGGAAGTACCAGCGGCGTATCCACCATGCTTGTATCATATTACACACGCCTCGTTACTTAATCACTTACTCAAACTAAACTACCAAAGTAAAATGTTCATGTCTAATGTAAATCATGTAATGTGTTTCCAAAATGTAAGCATGTCATGAATAACAAATGTACTAAGTATGCAACAAAAGACATACATAGCATAAAGTGTAATGTATAACAATGTACTAAGTACGCACACAATGGGCATACATAGCATGTAATGTGAAACAATGTATTAAGTACACACACAATGGGCATACATAGCATGTAATGTAAGGCAATGTACTAAGTACGCACACAATGGGCATACATAGCATGTAGTGTAAGGCAATGTACTAAGTACGCACACAATGGGCATACATAGCATGTAATGTAATGAAATCATGTACTATAAATGTACTAATGAACATAGTAGGTATATGATGTGAAAGCATGAAAGTAACAAGTAGGCACATGTGTTCCACCCCAAAATAGTTTGGAAAACAGTAAAAGAGGGGTCTATGTACTCACTTGAGATTGCTCAGAAGTCCTAAGATAACCACCAAACAATGCTAGAGATGACGGAATATCAAACGGCACCTAATATAGGTAACTATGTTAATAAACCGGACCTAAATCGGAGGATCGGATAGAATGAGGGTTCGTAAACCAAATGAGTATAGAGACTCGTGTCATATGGTTTAACAAAGCCTTCATACTAAATGAAACCTAACCTAAGTGCTTACGACCCATTACGACCCGTTTAGGTAGCTTATGCTACTTTAACGCGTCGTTCGCGTGAAATGCGTTCGGAACGTCTAACTAGTCCTATGACAAGTGTTATATGCCTAAACATGTTACAAAATCAGTTATGTGACAAAAGTTTAGGTTACATATGCTTAATTACCAATTATACATGAAAAGGGTATTCTGGTAATTTACCTAAGGCATATAAACTACCTATCATACAACTACTCAAACGATGTGACCATAGGGTATAACCTCGGAAGGTTATTCCCTACCTACTATGGTCACCTAAAGTATTTGGTCGGATCCTAATGATCAACCAAATGGGTCGGGTTAGAAGGTATAAGCGATTTATCAGATAGCTTACCCTACGACCATAGACAACGTGGTAATCAGTAGGCATAGTCCCAAGGGACAATGACCATCGTGATTACAATCACGTTGCGAAGTTCAAATGAACTTCGCATTGACCATAAACTGGTCAACGCAGAAAGTCAAACAAAGTTTGACTTTCAAACTCGAAAAGCAATAAAAGAACGAAGGAATACTTACGAAGGGTCCCCGAATGCTAACCTCGATCCAAGTAGCTCAGGTATGAAACAATGGTTTCTACTTAGAGCTTCTCAAATCAAGATTCTAGTGGGTTTTGGCAAATGAAGGCAAGGGGTATTTATAGGATTCGTAGAGCTGTTAAGATCGTTCCTCGTTAACCGTGCTTTGATCTTGGCCATACACCTCAAGATAGTGGTTTTTGAAAACCATTTGAGCCCATAGATTGTCCCAAAACCATGTGCAAAAGTGAAAATGGACCAAATACAATGTTTCTATCCAGGTTAGGCAGTCGCGTAGCGCCACTGCCTAGGCATGAGGTGCTCGCGCTACGCTACCATGTACCAGTTTCAGCAAAGTTTCAAAAATGGCAGAAATGGTCCCTGCAGCCCGTTTAATCTATTTTCGATGCGTTTGAACCCCGTTAACCTCATTTCAAGACTCTAAAATGAAGTTAAAGTATAGGGAACTCAAAACATGCTCAAAAATATCTAGGATGTCGGTTCGTTTGGTCGTACGATCGCGATGTTCGCTTAATTACGACGGAAAGCACATAAGCGCGAAAAACGATCCAAATGACGCGACGAATGGATTTTTCTTATGCCAAACCCTAAAATAAAATATTTTAGTGCTTACATAAATTTTTGGATGTCCGGATGTATTCAGAACGTAAGTTATGCGCGAAAATGCAAACTTGTGCACTTTTTGATGCTTTTAGTCCCTGAATGACCCAAAAGTTTATTTTAGCATACCGAACTCCTCAAAGCCTATTTCTAAGCTATGTAAAGGATATTTATGGTGTTTTTAACTTATGGTCATGTTCCGGAATGTCTGTTACAGTTCAAATTGGCATACTTTCGCAGTTTGTCAAGTTTAGTCCCTGTAAGCGAATTAACTTGTTTTTGCCATACCAAACCTTCCAAAACTTATTTCTAAGTTATGTAGAGGTTATTTAGGGTATGTTAAGCCTATGTCCCTATTCCGGAGTGCTTGTTGCATTAAACTGGTTATATTTACACATTAGTGCACGTATAACCTTCCAGAAAGCGATTTAGAGCTTGAAATCGAACAAGAGTTGATATGTGCAAAAGATACACATATTTATACAAGTCCAAAGTATGAAATACAATATTTCATTGGTTTGGTATTTGTTTGATGGTCGCAGTGACACAGGTGTCACACCAATAGTCAAACCAAGCTAAAACGTTGCTTCCATCTCCTACTTTGGACCAAACATGCATCCTTATTAACGGCCTAAGTTGTAAAATCTTCCACCAGCTCCAACAATAGTTAGATGGACTCTTGCACTCCCAAAAATTCCGACCTTTTAATCTATACGAATGCACCTAAGCAACTCGTTTCTTTAAAATTCTCCAAATATGAGAAACCATTAACGAATTATTCATATCTCCAATCCTTCTGATGCCCAACCCGCCCTCAAAATTAGGAATGCATATGCTTCTCCAAGAAACCTTAGCCTTACCTTTTTGAAACAAACCTTTAGACCATAAAAAAATCCTCATCTTGGCCTCTAAGTCCGTTATTACCCAAGCCGGAATAATAAAAACTGAAGACCAGTAAATATGCATAGAAAAGAGAACTGAAATAATAAGTTGCAACCTCCCAGCAAACGACAAAAGTTTATTCCTCCAGTTGAAAATGCGATTCTCCAACCTCTCCATAACGATAGCGCAATCCTTGTAGAGAAGCCTAGACGAAATTAAGGGAACCCCCAAGTACCTCACAGGAAGCGATCCCTCCACAAAAGGCATAATACCTAGAATAGACCTTTTAACATGATTGGGAACATTGCAGAAGTAACCAGTACTTTTCTGAATACTTGGGACCAAACCTGACATTTTAGTGAACTTCGTAAGAGACGTCATAATACACCTTGCTGACCCAATATCGCCTCTAGCAAAGAGAAACAAATCATCCGTGAAACAAAGTTTTATAATCTTCTGCTTTTCACACTTGTTGTGGAATCTGAATGCGGAATCAATTCTGGTAGCATGATGCAATATGCTGGTGAGTACCTCCATAACAAGGGTAAATAAATATAGAGACAGCTGATCTCCCTGTCTTAAACCCCGTTTCCCTTTAAAATACCCAAAGACATCCCCATTGATACAAATTGAGTAGGATGTAGTAGAGACACACAACATGATCCAATCCACCATCTGTTGATGAAACCCGAAACCTAACAAAACATTCTTCAGGAAATTCCAGTCAACCGTATCATAGGCTTTTTGAATATCCACCTTGAAAGCACAACGCGGGGGACCAAAGCTTCGATGGTAGTTGTGCATCAACTCTTGTGTAAGAAGAATATTATCTGAGATTTTCCTACCCGGAACAAAAGCTGATTGATTAATACTGACAATCCCCTTAAGGGCATCCTCGATGCGATCAGCGACAATTTTACTAATACACATATTAAGAACATTACAACATGCAATCGGCCGATAATCTGAAACCACCATCGGAGACGAAACTTTAGGCACGAGAACAATAAGGGTGTGATTAATCTCTCGAAGTAACCTCCCCGTATTGAAAAAATCCAATATAGCTCTAGTAACGTCACTCCCTATAATAGGCCAAGCATTCTTAAAGAAGGCAGCCGTAAAACCATCCGGACCAGGCACCTTCTCATTACCAATAGCGAACTTTGCTTTCCTAATCTCATCTCCTGTAACTTGACTTACCATACTAGCTGCAACATCCGGAGAAAGCACTTTCTCAAATAAATCAGGAGCTGGCATGAGCGATATATCACCAACACATCCAAGGAACTTCTCATAATTATTAACGAAAGCCATCGAGATATCCGTACCTTCAAATAAACGCCCATTAGAATCCTTGATATCCGTATGCATATGCGTGCATATCTTACGTTCTGACCATATCCGGACATCCCAAAATTTTTGTAATCATTAAATACTGTATTTTAGTGATGAGAATGCAAAAATACCATTCGTCGCGTAATTTGGATCGTTTTCGCGTCAGTTCGAGTTTTGTCGTAATTAACCGAACAACGCGACCGTACGGCCAAATGAACCGACATCCACAATATTTCCAAGCATAATTCAAGTCCCCTATGCTTTAACATCCTTGTAGAGCCTTGAAAATGGGTTAACGGGGGTTAAACGCTTCGAAAAACAAGTTTCGGAGCTGCAGGGACCTGTTCTGCCAAGTTTGGAAACTTCTGGTCTGCATTCTCTAGCGGGCCGTGACTCCTGAGGCCTTACTGGGTCACGGGCCGTGAGACCTGGAGCTGGAAGAAACCTGTTTTTTACGAAATCAGCTGAATTCCATAGTTTTGGCTGGTTGTTTCTTTGTTTGAGGACCAAGTTAAGTATTCTCCAAGTCCACTAATCAGTCCCTAACACTTGGATGGTGAGGATCATGCCTTGAACAACTCAATAACACTTGTAATGATCCTAAAGGTTCAAGAGTTCCTATAAATAGCAAGCTCATTCTTCATTCCAACTTGCTCATTTCCATTCTCTTTCACTCTATCTCTAAATTAAGGCTACCACACTTATTGGAGGCCTCATACCGGAGCATTCTTAGTCATTTTTCCATCCTAGAGCACTTGTAAGTGTTCTTCCTTGGCTTGTTTATTTATTTCATGCTAAAAGTCAAACAAGGTTTGACTTTTGGCTTTGACCATGAATTGGTGAAGACAAAGTTAAATTGAACTTTGCACGTGAGCGTAATCACTATGTTTATAGTCCCTTGCGATTATACCTTCTGATTACCACGTTGACTAGTGGAAGTGACGAGTCAAAGTTTCGGTCAAAATGCACGATTATGTGCTTTTTGCGACGAAACTATTTTCAGGTATCAAAACACTTTGTTTTGATACCAAATCAGTTTTTTTGGGTAAAGGGTTACCCCGGTGATTTTATATATACACAACCAAAAGAAAACAAGTAGTAAACACGAGACAAGACCCATGAATGCAAACCAAAATAACAAAACCACAAAGCTAAACCAAACACGCAACTAGACTATAATCTAGAAATCAAAAATACAACTACACAATAAAATCAGCCAATTCCATCAGCATCGGTATCTTGGTGTATCTCCCAATCCGCAAGAAGTCTCCTCATTCTATCCGTATTCTTGAACTTCACTCCCGAAAGTTTGTACCGGACAATACTCAGAATTGTTGTAGCAATGATATCAGGAGCCCTCGTCTGGTTCTTGAATATCCGCATGTTCCTTTCCTGCCTAATCACATAAGCCGAAGTAGCTACAACTAATCTACTCACATAATTCGCGGCTGACTTGGACTGAGCACGTTCACAAAGCCAGTTGACAATATTAGTCCAATGAGCACTAACATCCTTCACTCCAGCTTTATCTCGAACAATATTCCAGACTTGTGTGGACAACTTACAATCAAAGAACATGTGACTGTGAGAATCAACATCCTCATAGCACAAGAGACAGCACATCATGTTCATGTTTTTTCTCCTAGAGAAATCCCACTACAAAATTTTATCCTGAGTCAAGAGCTTAAGACGCATAACCATCCACATGAGAAACGCGTGTCTTGGGATATATTGAGAAAACCACACTATCTTTGCCCAGTTTACAATCGGCTCCCTGTAATGGACGGAATGCCACACTCTACTAGATGAGCAATTATGCAAATCATTGTCAAATTTCCAGGTAAGGCAATCAGACCTTTGAGAAACAAGTGGCTGCAAGTTTGATTGATTAAGAACAGGATACGTATCCCTCCACGCCACTGGCCAAGCCCATCCACCATTAGCCGAAATATCCCTCACAGTCGCATCTAAGGAAAATCCAGCATTAGTTATCATCCTTGGAGTCAGGAATGTGGAAAACGGCCCTCCCTCACACCAATAGTCAAACCAAGCTAAAACGTTGCTTCCATCTCCTACTTTGGACCAAACATGCATCCTTATTAACGGCCTAAGTTGTAAAATCTTCCGCCAACTCCAACAATAGTTAGATGGACTCTTGCACTCCCAAAAATTTCGACCTTTTAATCTATACGAATGCACCCAAGCAACTCGTTCCGTTAAAATTCTCCAAATATGAGAAACCATTAACGAATTATTCATATCTCCAATCCTTCTGATGCCCAACCCGCCCTCAAACTTAGGAATGCATATGCTTCTCCAAGAAACCTTAGCCTTACCTTTTTGAAACAAACCTTTAGACCATAAAAAATTCCTCATCTTGGCCTCTAAGTCCGTTATTACCCGAGCCGGAATAATAAAAACTGAAGACCAGTAAATATGCATAGAAGAGAGAACTGAAATAATAAGTTGCAACCTCCCAGCAAACGACAAAAGTTTACTCCTCCAGTTGAAAATGCGATTCTCCAACCTCTCCATAACGATAGCGCAATCCTTGTAGAGAAGCCTAGACGAAATTAAGGGAACCCCCAAGTACCTCACAGGAAGCGATCCCTCCACAAAAGGCATAATACTTAGAATAGACCTTTTAACATGATTGGGAACATTGCAGAAGTAACCAGTACCTTTCTGAATACTCGGGACCAAACTTGACATTTTAGTGAACTTCATAAGAGACGTCATAATACACCTTGCTAACCCAATATCGCCTCTAGCAAAGAGAAACAAATCATCCGCGAAACAAAGTTTTATAATCTTCAGCTTTTCACACTTGTTGTGGAATCTGAATGAGGAATCAATTCTGGTAGCATGATGCAATATGCTGGTGAGCACCTCTATAACAAGGGTAAATAAATATGGAGACAGCTGATCTCCCTGTCTTAAACCCCGTTTCCCTTTAAAATACCTAAAGATATCCCCATTGATACAAATTGAGTAGGATGTAGTAGAGACACACAACATGATCCAATCCACCATCTGTTGATGAAACCCGAAACCTAACAAAACATTCTTCAGGAAATTCAAGTCAACCGTATCATAAGCTTTTTGAATATCCACCTTGAAAGCACAACGCGGGGGACCAAAGCTTCGATGGTAGTTGTGCATCAACTCTTGTGTAAGAAGAATATTATCTGAGATTTTCCTACCCGGAACAAAAGCTGATTGATTAATACTGACAATCCCCTTAAGGGAATCCTCGATGCGATCAACGATAATTTTACTAATACACATATAAAGAACATTACAACATGCAATCGGCCGATAATCCGAAACCACAATCGGAGACGAAACTTTAGGCACGAGAACAATAAGTGTGTGATTAATCTCTCGAAGTAACCTCCCCGTATTGAAAAAAATCCAATATAGCTCTAGTAACGTCACTCCCTATAATAGGCCAAGCATTCTTAAAGAAGGCAGCCATAAAACCATCCGGACCAGGCACCTTCTCATTACCAATAGCAAACTTTGCTTTCCTAATCTCATCTCCCGTAACTTGACTTACCATACTATCTGCAACATCCGGAGAAAGCACTTTCTAAAATAAATCAGGAGCTGGCATGAGCGATATATCACCTACACATCCAAGGAACTTCTCATAATTATTAACGAAAGCCATCGAGATATCCGTACCTTCAAATATGTTGCTTTGGCATATCTAGTACCTCAACCTCATGAACTTTCTACCTTGTGTATCGACTTAAGCACGTTTAGTGCATGGTTTCCAAACACCTTTCATTACACAAATTCCAAAATCCAAAATAGGATCTTTCTATCCTCATAATTAGATCCTTATGGATAATTATCGTTCAAATCGGAGCCCTTAATTGAAATATTCATATGCCTTAGTACGTACATTACGATTCAATAAGGACAAAGCCGAATTCTTATTAAGATCTTTCTATCTCCATAGATAGATTCTTGAAAATGATTAAAGTGCCAAATGAAATCCACGGATTGGATTCCTGGTGTGCTTTAAATATCCGTGCCCAAAGATAACAAATTAAAGATCAAGTTGACTAATTATGTGATTATATGTGCTTATGTGATTCCTCTTATGTTTTGTGTTTTTTTTGTAATATGAGTTTTCATTATCCAAATCCTCATAGAATCTTCCATATCTCATATGGGGGATTCATAGTGGGAAATCTAAAGGTACTATCTTAAATCCTTAATGGACTTCTACGTTGTAGTTAAGTCCCTTGGATTATAAAGTACTATTCTATAATCGGACCCCTTGAGTGGTCTAATTAAACAGATTGATTTTAAAATCTTGTTAGGAATATCATGTGATGATATAATTGAAAAGATCTCTTTAAGTGGTCTATTTAAAAAGATTATGCAACGGTCTAATTAAGAAGATCATGTGTTGATCTAGTTAAAAAGATCGTTCGTTGATCTAGTAAAAAAGATCCTTTGGTGGTCTAGTCAAGTCATTTCATGTGTATTCAATTGATTTTTACTCTACGCATTATGAAATAAACTGTGCGGACTGTGCAAGGAATTACGTAATTATGGATGCATACATAATTATGGAATTCAGTGCACAGAAACCACAGCAAGTTTTGTCATGTGTTAAGACCTATAGTGACAAGAATAATGATACGGGAGAAGTCCTGGACCTTGACCGATGTCATTTTATCATACACTCCCCAATTCTGAATTTAAGCACACACAAGTTTCCTATGATACGTCTTCATGAGAAACGTTCTCCTGTCTATAGTCCGAAACTCCATGTTTTGCTACTACAAGGACTTCACTTAGAGGGTTGACAATTTCGCTAAAAAAAATCCTAACATGGCCCAGGGTTTTACTTAGGGTTCAATGGATTTATTTGAAAGCGAAACCGTCACAGCTGTCTTCACAAGTTTCCTCTAAAATTAAATTTCGGGACAAAATTTCCTAAAGTATGGGAGACTGTGACACCTGTGTCACTTCAACCATCAAACAAATGCCAAACCAATGAAATATTGTATTTCATACTTGGGATTTGTATAAATATGTGTATCGCCTGCACATATAAATTCTTGTTCGATTTCAAGCTTTAAATCGCTTTCTGGAAGGTTATACGCGCACTGATGCGTAGATATAACCAGTTTAATGCAACAAACACTCTGGAATAGTGAAATAGGCTTAACATACCTTAAATAACCTTCACATAACTTAGAAATAAGTTTTGAATGGTTTGGTGTGTTGAAATCAAGTTTGTTCGATCGCAGGGACTATTTGTGTCAAACTACGAAACTATACCGATTTGTATAGTAACGAACATTCCGAAACATGAACATAAGTTAGAAATACCCTAAATATCCTTTACATAGCTTAGAAATAAGCTTTGAGGGGTTCGGTATGCTAAAATGAACTTATTTGATCAATAGACACTAAAAGCGTCAAAAGTGCATAAGTTTGCATTTTCGCGCATATCTTACGTCCTGAATATATCCGGACATCAAAAAATTTATGTAATCATTAGAATATTTTATTTTAGTGATTGGCATGATAAAATTCCAATCGTCACGTAATTTGGATCCTTTTTGCGTTCATTACGATTTCCGTCGTAATTAACCGAACAACGCAACCGTACGACCAAACGAACCGACATCCGAGATGTTTTTGAGCATATTTTAAGTTCCCTATACTTTAACTTTATTTTAGAGCCTTAAAATTGGGTTAACGGGGCTTAAAAGTGCAAAAAAATAAAATTTTACAAGTGCAGGGACCATTTTTGAAATTTCTGACCAGATTCAATGAACCTAGTCCAATTTTGAGATTTTGATGGTTTTACCCATGGTTTTGCAATACCATGGGCTGGTATTTAATGGTATTTCTGATAGCATGGGCTTAAACTAGGGGTGCCCATGGTTTTGCAAAACAAGGGGCACATGTGTACGACCTAGATCGAAGCACGTTATTCGAAGAACAATCTTAACGGTTGTGCCATATCTATAAATAGCCCACCCCATTCACTTGCAAAACCCGCATTTGAATCTGATTTTGGCTCTCTAAGTTGAAGTTTATGCTTCATACATGAGAGTAAATCGGATCAAATCTTGCGGGGACCCTTTGTAAGTATTCCTTCGTTCTTTTTTTATGCGTTTTTAGCTTAAAAGTCAAACTGCATTTGACTTTCTGCATTGACCAGTTTATGGTCAATGTGAAGTTCATTTGAACTTCATAACGTGAGCGTAATCACGATGGTTATAGTCCCTAGTAACTATACCTACTGATTACCACGTTATCTAGGCTTAGTGACGAGTCGTAGTTTCGGCCAAAATGCGCATTCTTGCGTATTTTGTAACCAAACTACTTTAGGGTATCAAAACCGTTTGTTTTGATATCAAACCTGTTTTCTAAATTCGTTAAACATGTTTTAACATGTTTAGCTCGTCAGTTTAGATTTAGTGCTTATATAGGGTCCTAAGGTAAGCGATCTAATCAATCGCTTATACTTTCGAACCCGACCCGTTTGGTCGATCATTAGGATCCGACCAAACACATTAGGTGACCATAGTTGTATAGGGAATAACCTTCCAAGGTTATACCTTATGGTCACGTCGTTTAAGTAGTTGTATGATAGGTAGTTTATATGCCTTAGGAAAATTACCAAAATACCCTTTTTACGCATAAATTCATTTTAAGCATATGTAACCTAAATTTTGACATCTAAACTGATTAGGTAACTATATTAGACATGTTAAGGCATATTTTACTTGTCATAGGACTAGTTAAGCGGTCCGGACGCGTTTTACGCGAACGACACGTTAAAGTAGCATAATAATGGGTCGTAAGCACTTAGGTTAGGTTCCTTTTAGTATGTAGGCCTTGTTAAACCATATCATATGAGTTCCCACACTCATTTGGTTTACGAGACCTCATCCTATCCGATCTCCCAATTTAGGCCCGGTTTATTTATGTAGTTACCTATATTAGGTGTCGTTTGATTCCGTGCTCCCTCTAGCTTGCTTGGTAGTTGTTCAAGACTTCTAAGCACTCTCAAGTGAGTACATAGTCCTCTCTTTTATTGTTTTCAATGTTTTGGGGTGAAATATGTGTACCTATTTGTTATGTTCTTGTTTTCAAAAGTATAATTGATTATACATATTAGTACTTATCTTTTTACAAACTGAATGATTATTTATGGTTTAAACTCTAATTTTTCTTAAAGATTATAAAATTTATTGTTGGATAGTACTTATTTTTGTTCACCAGACCGGTTGGTAGTATGTATAGCGCTATAGGATTTGACACCCCATTCCTGTTGTCATGGAATGTCTGAAACCAATTTATTTTTCTCCATCCAAATAGGGATTGCCTTTGTGGTTTTTCTATAGTCTCAAAGGTGTATTTTAATGCACTAGGTCTGAATGAATTCTTAAATCACATTATTTTTGTATATTTAGTTATACTCCCAAAAGTATAATTTGATATGCTCTCATATGTGATAATGTACAAAACCAACATATATTTTGTTAATCATTAAAACATAGTTTAATATGTTATTTTCAAAACCAAAGCATTGTTAATATGTTATTTTCAAACCAAAACATAGTTTAATATGTTATTTATAAATCCAAAGTATACTTTTAATATACTAATGAAAATTATTATTTTAACAACTAAATTATATTTAATATACTATTTGTTTTACAATTGGGTTTTGGGTTAGTGTTTAGATAACGGGACAGGTGTAATATGATGAAAACATGGTAGATACGCCGCTGGTACTTCTTATATATAAGTGTTTTCATCACATTACATACCGTGGCGTTATTTAGTACACTTGGGTTAACGACATTGGAACTGAAATATATTTTAATATATTACTTATTCGACTTTCTTAAAACCAAAGTATATTTTTATATATGCTATAAACCTTTTTATCAAAATATGGTTTTTCAAACAATATATTCTATACAAACTCATTTTTACTTAATTATTTAATTTCCTATGTATTATTATTTTATATCATCCGATTTCTTATAAATTTTAGTATGATTTATAAAAGAAAACCTTTTTACAAGGATCATGACTACTTTTGTTAAACAACTTTTTCTAAACTTATAAGTCATGAATCCTAATTACAATAAAACCTATGTATCTCACAGACATTTTTACGTACCTATTTTTACACATGTTTCAGGTGCTATTATGTGATGATTGATGGTGCATGTTATACATAGGAAGGACTCGTGCCTTAGCGACTTTAAAATTTGAAAGATAATAGTTGTATTTATTTGATTTGTAATAAAACAATGAGTTCATTAATTCAATAAAACGAAATTATTTATTCCATGGTTGTGAAACAATGATTCTGTTACAACACTCCCCGACGTTTCCGCCACGTTTTGTTGTTTTACATGGTCGGGGTGTGACAGAAAAGTTGGTATCAGAGCCAATGGTTATAAGGAATTAGGTTATTAGTAATGCTTTGACCTAGACTATAACCATCCTAGGACCCTAACATAAGTTATCTTGTGTTTAGTTTTAAAACAATACCGTCGCCTATCTTTAGGTGACAACCACAATAAGAACACAAATTTTGAATCCTCTTTGAAAACTAATCATCTGTTCTAGGATGATTGATTACTAGGTTTTGAACCTTCTAAGTTTTCAAAATCCCGTCAAAGTTTGGTCTAAATAATGTGAACACGTGCAAACTGGAAGGGTGGGTGCCTGTACCCTGGGTCTTCTGTCTAAGGCTAGAGTGTTCGTACAAATCCGCAGTATCGGACCAGTCACTCTTACCTGGGAACTCTTGGGGTGAGTGCCCACTTATAGGCGAGCATGTCTTCGCGATACATTATATTGACCCATTTACTTTTACTAGTCACCGTCTCATTTGTTTGCCTTAGGTAACAAACAAATGATCGCAATTTTTTTGCATTGTCATTCTGTTTTCTTGTCACTTGTTTCCTCTCATATCTTTCATTACCTTCATGATGCCTCTTCATCGCAACAACAATGTCCGAACTAGGTGCTGCAATTGCCCAACAATTAGACGTCGTACTCCAGAAGGTCGTTGATTTAGCTATCACCATGACTCGTCTCAGTGATGAAGCCATACAAGGGAACTGCTCTTTGGTACAATCAATTCAATCGTCATCATCCGAATCAGATACCCTGTTTCAAATGTACCCACAGTGGATGATGGGGACATTTGATTAACATATGCCGCTTTGCAATCCAAAGCAAAGCCGTTACAAATCCTGCTGCTGCTCAACCTCTTGCAAGGAAACCTAATGCCGGTATGTGTAACAAATGTAATGCACCTCACCAAGCTTGCCAGCAGTGTCGTCTGTGTGCATCACATGGACGACTTGGTCACCTAACAAATGCTTGTCAATTCAACCCAAACCAAGGTGGTCTAAAGCAACCCCAAGTCAACCCTGCTCGTATGATCGACTTGACATACGTAGTACCCAACCTTCAAACTCTGCTTCATATGTCGCTTTGGCATATCTAGTACCTCAACCTCATGAACTTTCTACCTTGTGTATCGACTTAAGCACGTTTAGTGCAAGGTTTTGAAACACATTTCTTTACACAAATTCCAAAATCCAAAATATGATCTTTCTATCCTCATAATTAGATCCTTATGGATAATTATCGTTCAAATCAGAGCCCTTAATTGAATTATTCATATGCCTTAGTACGCACATTACGATTCATTAAGGAAAAAGCCGAATTCTTATTAAGATCTTTCTATCTCCATAGATAGATTCTTGAAAATGATTAAAGTGCCAAATGAAATCCACGGATTGGATTCCTGGTGTGCTTTAAATATCCGTGCCCAAAGATAACAAATTAAAGATCAAGTTGACATTATCCAAATCCTCATAGAATCTTCCATGTGATTATATGTGCTTATGTGATTCCTCTTATGTTTTGTGTTTTTGTGTAATCTGAGTTTTCATTATCCAAATCCTCATAGAATCTTCCATATCTCATATGGGGGATTCATAGTGGGAAATTTAAAGGTACTATCTTAAATCCTTAATGGACTTCTACGTTGTAGTTAAGTCCCTTGGATTATAAAGTACTATTCTATAATCGGACCCCTTGAGTGGTCTAGTTAAACAGATTGATTTAAAAATCTGGTTAGGAATATCATGTGATGATATAATTGAAAAGATCTCTTTAAGTGGTCTATTTAAAAAGATTATACAACGGTCTAATTAAGAATATCATATGTTGATCTAGTTAAAAAGATCGTTCGTTGATCTAGTTAAAAAGATCCTTTGGTGGTCTAGTCAAGTCATTTCATGTTTATTCAATTGATTTTTACTCCACGTATTATGAAATAAACTGTGCGGACTGTGCAAGGAATTACGTAATTATGGATGCATACATAATTATGGAATTCAGTGCACAGAAACCACAGCAAGTTTTGTCATGAGTTAAGACCTATAGTGACAATAATAATGATATGGGAGAAGTCCTGGACCTTGACCGATGTCATTTTATCTTACACTCCCCAATTCTGAATTTAAGCATACACAAGTTTCCTATGATAAGTCTTCATGAGAAACGTTCTCCTGTCCATAGTCCGAAACTCCATGTTTTGCTACTACAAGGACTTCACTTTGAGGGTTGACAATTTCGCTAAAAAAAATAATCCTAACATGGCCCAGAGTTTTACTTAGGGTTCAATGGATTTATTTGAAAGCGAAACCGTCACAGCTGTCTTCACAAGTTTCCTCTAAAATTAAATTTCGGGACGAAATTTCCTAAAGTAGGGGAGACTGTGACACCTGTGTCACTTCAACCATCAAACAAATACCAAACCAATGAAATATTGTATTTCATACTTGGGATTTGTATAAATATGTGTATCGCCTGCACATATCAATTCTTGTTTGATTTCAAGCTTTAAATCGCTTTCTGGAAGGTTATACACGCACTGATGCGTAGATATAACCAGTTTAATGCAAAAACCACTCTGTAATAGTGAAATAGGCTTAACATACCTTAAATAACCTTCACATAACTTAGAAATAAGTTTTGAATGGTTTGGTGCATTGAAATCAAGTTTGTTCGATCGCAGGGACTATTTGTGTCAAACTACGAAACTATACTGATTTGTATAGTGACGAACATTCCGGAACATGAACATAAGTTAAACATACCCTAAATATCCTTTACATGGCTTAGAAATAAGCTTTGAGGGGTTCGGTATGCTAAAATGAACTTATTTGATCAATAGACACTAAAAGCGTCAAAAGTGCATAAGTTTGCATTTTCGCACATATCTTACGTCCTGAATATATCCGGACATCAAAAAATTTATGTAATCATTAGAATATTTTATTTTAGTGATTGGCATGATAAAATTCCAATCGTCACGTAATTTGGATCCTTTTTGCGTTCATTACGATTTCCGTCGTAATTAACCGAACAACGCAACCGTACGACCAAACGAACCGACATCCGAGATGTTTTTGAGCATATTTTAAGTTCCCTATACTTTAACTTTATTTTAGAGCCTTGAAATTGGGTTAACGGGGCTTAAAAGTGCAAAAAAATAAAATTTTACAAGTGCAGGGACCATTTTTGAAATTTCTGACCAGATTCAATGAACCTAGTCCAATTTTGAGATTTTGATGGTTTTACCCATGGTTTTGCAATACCATGGGCTGGTATTTAATGGTATTTTTGATAGCATGGGCTTAAACTAGGGGTGCCCATGGTTTTGCAAAACAAGGGGCACATGTGTACGGCCTAGATCGAAGCACGTTATTCGACGAACGATCTTAATGGTTGTGCCATATCTATAAATAGCCCAACCCATTCACTTGCAAAACCCACATTTGAATCTGATTTTGGCTCTCTAAGTTGAAGTTTATGCTTCATACCTGAGAGTAAATCGGATCAAATCTTGCGGGGACCCTTTGTAAGTATTCCTTCGTTCTTTTTTTATGCGTTTTTAGCTTAAAAGTCAAACTGCATTTGACTTTTTGCATTGATCAGTTTATGGTCAATATGAAGTTCATTTGAACTTCATAACGTGAGCGTAATCACGATGGTTATAGTCCCTAGTAACTATACCTACTGATTACCACGTTATCTAGGCTTAGTGACGAGTCGTAGTTTCGGCCAAAATGCGCATTCTTGCGTATTTTGTAACCAAACTACTTTAGGGTATCAAAACCGTTTGTTTTGATATCAAACCTGTTTTCTAAATTTGGTAAACATGTTTTAACATGTTTAGCTCGTCACTTTAGATTTAGTGCTTATATAGGGTCCTAAGGTAAGCGATCTAATCAATCGCTTATACTTTCGAACCTGACCCGTTTGGTCGATCATTAGGATCCGACCAAACACATTAGGTGACCATAGTCGTATAGGGAATAACCTTCCAAGGTTATACCTTATGGTCACGTCTTTTAAGTAGTTGTATGATAGGTAGTTTATATGCCTTAGGAAAATTACCAAAATACCCTTTTTACGCATAAATTCATTTTAAGCATATGTAACCTAAATTTTGACATCTAAACTGATTAGGTAACTATATTAGACATGTTAAGGCATATTTTACTTGTCATAGGACTAGTTAAGCGGTCCGGACGCGTTTTACACGAACGACACGTTAAAGTAGCATAAGCTACCTAAACGGGTCGTAATGGGTCGTAAGCACTTAGGTTAGGTTCCTTTTAGTATGTAGGCCTTGTTAAACCATATCATATGAGTTCCCACACTCATTTGGTTTACGAGACCTCATCCTATCCGATCTCCCGATTTAGGCCCGGTTTATTTATGTAGTTACCTATATTAGGTGTCGTTTGATTCCGTGCTCCCTCTAGCTTGCTTGGTAGTTGTTCAAGACTTCTAAGCACTCTCAAGTGAGTACATAGTCCCCTCTTTTACTGTTTTCAATGTTTTGGAGTGAAATATGTGTACCTATTTGTTATGTTCTTGTTTTCAAAAGTATAATTGATTATACATATTAGTACTTATCTTTTTACAAACTGAATGATTATTTATGGTTTAAACTCTAATTTTTCTTAAAGATTATAAAATTTATTGTTGGATAGTACTTATTTTTTGTTCACCAGACCGGTTGGTAGTATGATATAGCGCTATAGGATTTGACACCCCATTCCTGTTGTCATGGAATGTCTGAAACCAATTTATTTTTCTCCATCCAAATAGGGATTGCCTTTGTGATACTTCTATAGTCTCAAAGGTGTATTTTAATGCACTAGGTCTGAATGAATTCTTAAATCACATTATTTTTGTATATTTAGTTATACTCCCAAAAGTATAATTTGATAAGCTCTCATATGTGATAATGTACAAAACCAACATATATTTTGTTAATCATTAAAACATAGTTTAATATGTTATTTTCAAAACCAAAGCATTGTTAATATGTTATTTTCAAACCAAAACATAGTTTAATATGTTATTTATAAATCCAAAGTATACTTTTAATATACTACTGAAAATTATTATTTTAACAACTAAATTATATTTAATATACTATTTGTTTTACAATTGGGTTTGGGTTAGTGTTTAGATAACGGGACAGGTGTAATATGATGAAAACATGGTAGATACACCGCTGGTACTTCTTATATATAAGTGTTTTCATCACATTACATACCGTGCCGTTATATAGTACACTTGGGTTCACGACATTGGAACTGAAATATATTTTAATATATTTCTTATTCGACTTTGTTAAAACCAAAGTATATTTTTATATATGCTATAAACCTTTTTATCAAAATATTGTTTTTCAAACAATATACTCTATACAAACTCATTTTTACTTAATTATTTAATTTCCTATGTATTATTATTTTATATCATCCGATTTCTTATAAATTTTAGTATGATTTATAAAAGAAAACCTTTTACAAGGATCATGACTACTTTTGTTAAACAACTTTTTCTAAACTTATAAGTCATGAATCCTAATTACAATAAAACCTATGTATCTCACATGCATTTTTATGCTGACGTACCTATTTTTACACATGTTTCAGGTGCTATTATGTGATGATTGATGGTGCATGTTATACATAGGATGGACTCGTGCCTTAGCGACTTTAAAATTTGAAAGATAATAGTTGTATTTATTTGATTTGTAATAAAACAATGAGTTCATTAATTCAATAAAACGAAATTATTTATTCCATGGTTGTGAAACAATGATTCTGTTACAACACTCCCCGACGTTTCCGCCACGTTTTGTTGTTTTATGTAGTCGGGGTGTGACAATATGTTTTCACATACATAGTACTTATCCATTGTCGAATTGAACTATTATCAATGGCTTAAATACTGATTTTTAAAGTCTGTAAGACTATTTGTTGGTGCGTATTTTAGTTATACATTCATTAACAGTGATCAAGCCGATTGGTAGTATGATATAGCGCTATAGGTTGACACCCCATTCCTGTTGTATGGAATGTCTGAAACCAAGTTTTAAACCAAATAGATTTTTGCCTTCATGGTAAGTCTATAGTCACCAAAGTGTAGCTTGATACACTAAGGTTTGAATGTATTGCCAAACAACCACAATGTGGTTTTACAAATGTTTTCCAATTAAGCCATAAAAATTTATCTTATGTTATTTACAAAACCAAAGCATATTTTCATATGCTATTGTTTACTAAAGTATAGTTTGATATACTGCCAAATCACGATTTAGGTATATTTCGATATACTACCAAAGCATATTTTGATATGCTACCAACGTGATACTGTTTTACTAAAGTATAGTTTGATATACTACCGAATCACAATTTAGGTATACTTGATATACTTCCAAAGCATAGTTTGATATGCTCCAAATGTGATATTGTTTACCAAAGCATAGTTTGATATGCTATTTTCAAAACCAAAGTATAGTTTGATATACTACCGACTCTGTTATTTCCTAAACCAAAGTATATTTTGATATACTACCAAAGCATAGTTTGATATGCTATTTTCAAACCAACGTATAGTTTGATATGCTATTTTCAAATCCAAAGTATAGTTTGATATACTACCAATTATGTTATTTCTAAAACCAAAGCGTAGTTTAATATGCTATTTTCAAACCAAAGCATAATATGATATGCTATTTACAAACCAAGGCATAGCTTGATATGCTATTTTAAATCCAAAGTATAGTTTGATATACTACCGATTATGCTATTTCTAAAACCAAGGCATAGTTTAATATGCTTTTTTTCAAACCAAAGTATACTTTTGATATACTACCAAATCTATTATTTCCAAAAACTAAAGTATATTTTTATATACTACTTATCCGATTATTTCAAAACCAAAGTATATTTTTGTATATACTACAAACCTTTTTATCAAAGCAATGTGTTTTAGAAACCGAACTTTTTACAAGGATTCATGGCTATTTTTGTAAACATAAAATGTTTTTCTTAAGTTATCCAAAACGATGAATCTAATTCACAAAACCTATGTTAATCACATGCATTTTTATGCCTTAGTGACTTTAAAACTTGAAAGACGATTATTTGTATTTATCTGGTTTGTATTAAAACAATGAGTCCATTAATGGAATAAAACAAAACTTAAATCACCATGTGTTGTGAAACAATGATTCTGTGACATGACTCCCCGACGTTTCCGCCGCGGTTTGTTGTATTACGCGGTCGAGGTGTTACAGGATGAACGATTGTCGGTTGGCGTATAGATTGTCGATTGGCGCATAGATGGAAGGATGACTATGCCTCATTGCCTACTGCAAATCTGCAATGAATGTCGCAACCCTAATACTTCAAACAGATCCCACTTTTTTTCTAGAACATCGGACCACGCTGTTGATTAAGTTATGTGGATTGGGCTCTAGGCCTTTTGATAAATAATGGGGGTTTTTTGATAAGTTAGAGGCCCTTATTTGTTGGAGGCCCTAGGCCCGTGCCTAGTCTTAGAAGCCTATTGGGCCGGCCCTGCCAACAAATCATCCAAACTTTCAAGTGTTGGCAGATTGCACCTTTGCTCAAAATAGTGAACTTTTGAGTACTTTCTTATACTTTTCTTCATATTTTCTTGTACCAAACTACTTGGAGGACCTTCAAGGATGTTATCCAAGATTCACCAAGGTGTAATCATGTGGTACATCCTTTACATAAGGCTCCAAAGTTAGATTTACATTCTCATTTATAAAAAAACTTTTACAAACCCATTGCCTTTCATTATTGATCTTGTGGAATCTTGTGCCAAGCTTGTCCTTAATCAAACTCTTGGTTGTAGGGCTTGTGTATGTTGATTCCTACATGTTTAGAGGTGTAAATACCCTCTAAACTTTTTATTTTTATTAAGGTTTAAGATAACCTACAAGTGATGGAAACCATCCAAGTTAACTCCCCCTTGTCTGTTATTTGGTCTTCGATCTTTGAGTCTTCAGTGTTTCTTCGACCTTGTTCTTCCGACGTGCTAAGTGCTGCTTCTTCGTTTTGATTTCCAGTTCCACCAACACCCGAGTTTTTGAAATTCTTCGTGATGAAAACTCAAGGAGTGAGTGGGACATTCTTTCAAATGGTGCATCTTTACTGACTGGTACAATTCAGAATGTAGCTGATAACCTCCTTTAGTGTAGCTTTTCGATTTTCCATGAAATTCCAAAGCTCGCTAATTACATATCTGCCACTAGGGTTATATTCATTCATATGCACCAGTCTTTTGATCTTTTAGAAATTGATCGTTCTGATCAATCACTTCCTTATGTGCACCATATCATCTTCCAGGAGGTTGTCAAGTGTTCTCGCATTCATAATCGCCCAATTCCTTTTTTCCTTTTCTTTATTTTCGGAGCCATGATGTACAAGATGAACATCTTCCGAGCCATTCTGTACAAGATAAACATCCAGTAAGAACAAATGATATAGCACTTTCATGATGCGCATATGTATACATATTCAACCAGGAATCTGTATATATATACACACTGTTAAAAAGGGGTAAAACTTTGATAAACGGCAAAGGTTGAATCTTCGTCGCTTGACGAAGAATCAATGGTTAATAAAAATTAACTTTAGTCAATGAATATTGTTTCTTCTTTGACCATAATAAGTTCGCCGTTCAAAACAGAAATTTTTATAAATTTCGTCATAAAGATCCTTCGCCGAAACAGGTTGAGTTTCAAGAATCCTTGACCATTTTCTAAACCTTTGCCGAAATGAGTTGAATCACTGTTGATTCAACATCAAAATGACCAAATTCAGAAACACAGTCAAATGACCAATAGGAGAACATAACAACAATAACCATACCCAGAAAGCACAGAGTTTTAACCAAAACTTTCATGAAAAACATAACAACAACAAAGACTTAAGATCCCATGTTTTAATCGATTATCCATTTCAAACATTTTAACCAAACTTTATCACAAAGACAAACTTAGATAATCATCAAAAACCAAAAACCCAGTTAAACACCTAAATCAAAAACTTCTGTTTTAATTACATCCCAAATGAACCCATGTATTATAACAACATTTTGATCAACAAAACAAACCGAACATCAAACAAACATTTAAACATAAACAAAACACAAACCCTTGTTTTGATACCCGAGACAAAAACCCAGAATTATATAGCTACCAACACATGATTATAAGAGATATTCATATATTAAACAAGATTCAATGTTAAAATATGAAACAAAATAGATAAATGTGAGGAATGATCAAGATCAATGAGATTTTGTGGGTTTCAAAATCATCTAAGAAGAACAGAGGGGTAAACATAGTCTCAATCATGTTTTAGATACGTGATTTTACCTTTGATCGTAAAAACAACAAGTGAATCACAAGTTTGAGTAGGTGAGGGGGTGCAATGAAGATGGTGGTTGAGCAGTGTTGGGAGAAGTGATTTTTGAGAACTGTGAAGGGATTTTTGAGAAGTGTGAGACCAATAATGCAGGGGGGGAATCTTTTTATAAAAGGTCCCATGGCGAAGGTTAATAAACGACGAGGTTTCACATGGGCTCGGCGAAGTTTGATGTTGGGCCAAAAGGAATTAGCCCACTTTTGATCTCGGCGACGATTGCAGTTGGGCCAAAATGAATTAGCCCACTTTTGATCTTCGTCGAAGATTGAGTGTTCGCCGACCAAGAAAGTTCGTCAAAGACCTTAAGGAGTCTTTGTTGACCAGTCAACACAAAAACACAAAATGTTTGATTTTGGAAAGATTTTGTCTTGTGTTAAATTTATCAAATGCAAAGGACATTTTTATGAAGTAGTTATAACACCAACTCGTCGGTTTCGGGCTTTTCGGCATAAAACTTCGAGTTACAACTTCGGCTAATCAAAAATGAACTTTACAATATAAAATAAGACAGAATTTAAAAAATGCGATAAGATAACTAGAAGCAATAAAAAGCATAAAGACACTGTACAGAATTAAACTTTTTACGAGTTTCAAGGTAAGAGAATCATTACCAGCTTACGGTCTTTGTCAAAACGGTCTATGATTTCTGTTTAAAGCTTTAGATAAGTATCCTACCACAATTATCGGTATTATTATCCACATAAGCTCAACTTATCAGATGTAATCATAATTAGGAGATATGATTTACGGTAGAATTATACTTACTTGTCGGTGTTCATCCACTCACGACACATTCCCGTATCAAGGTATGCACGAGAGTTCATCTTACCTGTGAGTATACCGCTTATCACCCGTTTGACCGTATAAAAGATGTGAGAAACTCACTTATTTTTTATTGAAAACAAGCCCTGTGTGATAGAATCACTTATTGATGAGGAACTTGATTTTCAGATGCATGAGGGCACAGGAGCAAGTACGTGAATAGGCAGTACTAACGTACAGCAAAGAGACGAACTTGACTCCCGCAAAGAATCTGTGATATATTATCACTTATTTTGTTTGGACATGTGATTGTTGATCACTTATTGAGGTCGTATGCAATATGTACACGTATGTATAGTATCATGGAAGATCTAGATTTCGTCTCCATTATTTTTCGGTAAAAGATACAACCATGATACTCGGATGATAAGATAGTATAAAGACTGCATATCTCAGAACCTTGGCAATCTCTCAAACGAAATTTCAGTACTAAGACCATATGCCAATGAATGGTTCCCACCTGCTTGAAGTCTGTTAGGTTTATATCATCCTGCACATTTTAGTCTGATTGTGAGCCTACCGATACATCGTTAGTAAAGCTACTTATCATTTTTCAATTTTTCTTTTTGTTTTTGACCATATTGACAGACCACACCAGTGATTATCATCACTTTCCCTTCTTTATCCAAGAAACTCATTTTTGATTTTCTATTGTTTTTGAATTTTTCAAATTATTTTTAACTTAAAAAACAGAAAGTAAAGACGTATTTTTGGATTTTTGAATTTTTCACATGTTTTTGTATTTTCTGAAATTTCTCCCCCTAAAATGCGAAAAGATAAATAAACTGAAAATCTTTTTGTATTTTTGAGTTTTTATAGAAAATATTTACGAAAACCGATCCGCCGAAAGAAGTTTTACTCTTGTTTCACCTTAATGCCATTAACCAACTAAAAGATAGTCAAAACGAGGTTTGTCAAAAGCTTTTGTAAAAAGGTCTGCTCGTTGTTCATCGGTGTGGACCTTAACAACATCGATAAGTCTTTTGTCAAAACAATCACGTATGAAGTGATACTTAATTTCGATGTGTTTGGTCTTGGAGTGTTGCACATGATTTCTAGTAATCTGAAAGCAGCATTATTATCAACAAAAATAGAAGTAGATAGGAATTCAAAACCGTAGTCGCGCATTTGTTGTTGAATCCACAGAACTTGAGAGCAACAGCTTGAGGCAGCAATGTATTCAGCCTCACAAGTTGATGTAGCTACACAAGTTTGCTTCTTGCATTGCCATGTGACAAGGCGATTTCCTAAGAACTGACAACCAGCAGTTCTTGATTTGCCATCGATTTTACAGCCACCAAAATCAGAATCACTGAATGCAACCAAGTCAAAACTATCATCCTTAGGGTACCAGAGACCGGTGTCCATGCAACTCTTCAAATAGCAAAAAAAATCCTTTTAACGGCAGCCATATGAGATGCCATCGGGTTGGCTTGATATCTTGCTGTGACAACCCTCATAATTACATGTATCCGTACGATTAATTAATATTATATTGTGCTTATTGATTGTACAGAAAATTAACTAAATGGTCCTGAATGTTTTCCTAAGTGTTATGAATTAAAAGTGTTACAAATAGATACATAAAGGACACTATACGGAATAACTTAGCACTTTAACGAAATGGTATCTAACCGAACAACCGGACATTATCCGAGACACCAAAATATTGCCAGAAACATTGTTCAATTATTTCTTGGCTAGTTATGATCCCCGTACACCATAACACCCACTAGATACCTACTAACTAAAACATGTAACCCTATACTTGAAATTGAACTAATATTTACCCACTTACCATCAAAAGTTTCATTTAACCCCCCCCCCCCCATGCCCATTTACGGTCTAAGGTGGACCCACCAAAATCACCACCATATCCCACTAGATCTTATATCATATTTTATGTAGATCTTGCTTGAGGATTTGAACAAAATATAGGGTGAAATATTATAGATATGGTGAATCCTTACTAGATCATCCGATATATCATTCCATATCTTCAAGATCTTCACACCATCTCTCACTAACTCTCTCTCCCTATCTCGGCTCACCTTAAGGCCGCCACCACCACCACCACCATACAACCACCATATCCATCCACTTTCAAGCTCCATTCAAGTATTAGAAGATGTCTTGTGAAGGTTGAAGCTTGAAGAACTTGAAGGAACTTCATACATTGCTTTCATTCACCATCTTCTTCATCATTTTCTCTAGTGATCCTCCCTAGCTTAAAGCTAGTTGTAAGCTTCTTGATAACTCTTGATTTTCTTGAGTCTATAACGTGTTATTTCTAAATACGGTTCTAATGGCACTGGAATCATAATTTTTAGAATTCGTTTGCTATTTTTAAAGGGGTCGTTTTTCACAGCAACAAAAGTTGCGTTTTTACTGCAGAAAATGTGTGTTATGTTTTTCGTCATAACTTTTAATCTGTGTAGAATTAGCTCATGAAATTTGTACTGTAGATGACCACTGATGTCGTTGTAATCCTCCAACTGGAATTTCGTCAATTGGACTTACAATGAATTTTAAATGAATTTTTTTGTGGACTGCAGTCAGAAAGTGACGAATCTGATTGCAGTCCGATAAATGATTTTTTATAAAATATTGGTAATGAATTGGATCTCGATATTTTTACACAGTAATATTTGGATTGTTTAAAACATTATGTAAAAGTTTGGGAATTTTGGAGTAAGTTAACTATTTTATTAAAATTCCCGAAAACAGCCCAGTTTTGAATGTTAAAGCTGAAACGACATAAGTAGCAATTTGCGTGTCTAAATGTCGGGTAGGTTATCTGAGGATGATCTAACGTGTTATATGTCAATAAAAGTGTTATGTGCAATATCGTATGTTTGCGTTTGAATGGGTATAGATGGGATGTTTATATGGGCGTGAAATGTTAACGTGAGTGCGTGTTATGGATAGAAGTAATGAGTAGATAAACCGTACGTAGGATACGTATTATGCATGCACGTTAAACTGATTGTTATCTGTACCATGTTAGGATGTGCTTCATTCCAGATTATTAGAGTAACTAATCTAACCGAGCAAACAAAGGTGAGTTCACACTTTTCTACAAAGCATGGTAATTCCCAGTGGGAATGGGAATGGGTTAAAGAATAGGGATTCCTCGTCCTGTTGGGACGTGTTCACGAATGTGAATTCCTCGTCCTGCTGGGATGGATTTAGATTTACTATACTAGAACTCTATCAACGAAGTCCCTCATTTTATATCGACTTAATCGCCGAGGCCAATGGCAAGCTGGTCATTAGTTAATAGCGCTATTAGCTTTAACAAACCTCACACCGTGCCGTTCGGACGGGCGTGTACTAATGGACTATGGCACGTCGGTGATGATAGACACCGACGCTAGGGCACAACTTATTTTCGTTAGTAGTCGATATGGTAATGATTCTGGTAGTTTAAAAATGGGGTAGCCCCCACGGCCGGAGTGCCGGGCTGGATAGCCAAGGATTATGAACATGGGGTAGCCCCCACGGCTGAAACGGCCGAAGTAAAAATGGGTTAACTAATAAAAGTTTTCGAACTATGGGGTAACCCCCACGGCTGGAAAGCTGGTTAAGATTAAACTTCGTTTTTGGAAACAACTCTAAAATGGACAACCAACTGTGAACTCACTCAACTTTGTTGTTGACTCATTACTACATACTTTGCAGGTCGTTAGATGCTTATGGAGCTTGCACGAGGAGGAGGTCGTTGTGGGATATGGATTGTTATGTCGCGTTCTAAACATTTAAACTTTATGAACTTATTGAACTTTTGTTTTGGTTTTACGTCTTATGCTTCCGCTGTTTAATTTGAACTTGGTTAACTAGTTTTTGAACACCAATTATATTGCGTGGTTGGATTTTATCTATTTTAAATATGATTGGTGGCTGGATCCTGGTCATGTCACGCCTCCAAGCGGTGATACTCCGCGTGTGGATTTTGGGGTTATGACAGATTGGTATCAGAGCCATTGGTTATAGTGAACTTGGTTTTAAAAAGGGAAAAACTTTTTGACAAAACCAGACTATAACCTGTACAGGGCTCAACGATCCACAACGACGCTTCGCTCCACGTGCAAGACTCGACACAATAGGTGGTATGATTTATGTTTATATTGTATGTTTGATAGTTCACATAGTGCACTAGTTAACGTGATAACTGCTATTTGAACCTTGTGTGCTTACTCTCTTCTGTCATCCCACGCTTACACACTTTCGCGACACTTTTCTCACTTATGTTGCTTCGTTATGAAGATCATGAGTGGACGTTTGAACTTGACTCAAGCCCAGCTGACGGCTCTAATCAACGAACGAGTGGCTGAGGCACTCGCAGCTGTCCCTGCAGGAGGTATAACCTGCCATATCAACCCATCTTAGGACGTTTAGATCCTACCCTCGCGAACCAACTCTTGTGCTTAACCTTGTCTTTTATTCTCGCGCAATAGGTCAACATGCCCAGCCTCCCGTATGTACGTTCAAAACATTCATGGATTTCCGACCTAGTACTTTTAGTGGCACAGAAGGAGCTGTAGGTCTTCTTCACTGGTTCGAGAAGATTGAGTCTGTTTTTGAGATATGTGAATGCCCTGAAGCTCGTAGGGTGAAATTTGCTACTGGAACACTCGAAGGTGCTGCGTTAACCTGGTGGAAAGCACATGTTCAACTGCTAGGGCTGGCGGTTGCTAATGCCACCCCATGGAATGACTTCAAAAATTTGATCAAAGAAGAGTACTGTAGTCGTGACAACATCCACAATCTAGAGGTGGAATTTTTCAATTTGAAGATGATGGGGCCTGAAATCGAGGCATACACAAAGAGATCGAACGAATTAGCTATCATGTGTCCTACTATGGTGGACCCTCCTATCAAGCATATCGAGCTGTACCTTAAGGGTTTAGTGCCAGAAATTCAGAGCCACGTGACCTCAGCTAATCTTGGCACCATTCAACAAATCATCCGGTTGGCTCATCGTCTCACTGATCAAGCAGTTGAGCAGAACAAGCTACCCAAGCGTATTAGCGCTACTACTACTTCTAATGCTCCCAGTGATAACAAGCGCAAGTGGGATGGAAATTCGGGCAAGGGTTCCACTTCAGTTCAGTCTCAGTCCCAGCAGCGAAAGATAGATGAGTACAGGAGCCCCAGTCAGCAGTCTTCTGGGAATCAAGGTCAGGGTGGATACAGGGGAAATCACCCTAAGTGCAATCGATGTAATTTGCACCACAGCGGGCCGTGCAACAAGGGTCGTTGTCAGAGATGGGTCATGAAGCCAAGGATTGCAGGAGTTCAGCGTCCAGCGAATCAGAATCGGCAGCAACAGCAAGCCCCACCGAATCAACAGCAGCAGCAACAACAAGGTAACAACAAAGGGTGCTTTCAATGTGGTGCTGAAGGCCATTTCAAGAGAGACTGCCCCCAGCTAAATCAGAACCAGAACAACAACAATCAGGGGAATGGAAACGGCAATGGGGGAAACAACAATGGTAATGGGGCAAGGGGTCGTGCCTTCGTGATTGGACAGGGTGATGCTAGGAATGATCCCAACGTTGTGATGGGTAAGTTTCTACTGGATGACTTTTATGTTACTGTTTTATTTGATTCGGGTGCCGATACTAGCTACGTGTCCTTAAAAGTTAGTCAAATGCTTAAGCGTACTCCAACACTTTTGACCACCAAACACATGGTAGAGCTAGCAAACGGTAAAATTTTAGAGGCCACACACATAATTAAGGGTCGTAATCTTGTTCTTGCTGATCAGACCTTTTCTATCGACCTCATTCCTATCGGGTAGTTTCGACGTTGTTATTGGGATGGATTGGTTATCTAATCAGCAAGCGGAAGTTCTTTGCAACGAGAAGATTGTCCGCATCCCTCATTCTGGTGAAGAACCCCTCGTGATTCGTGGCGATAAGAGTGGTGCTGTTGTGGGCATCATCTCTTTCCTTAAGGCCCAGAAGTGTTTGCGAAAGGGCCACATTGCCATTCTAGCTCTCGTTACTGACGCATCAATGGAAGAGAAGAGAATTGAAGACATTCCTATTGTATGTGATTTTCCTGAGGTATTCCCCGAGGAATTACCTGGTCTTCCACCTCATCGTCAAGTCGAGTTTCAAATTGAGCTAGCTCCTGGAGCAGCGCCCATAGCTCGTGCACCTTATCGTCTAGCTCCATCAGAACTTGGAGAACTGTCCTCGCAACTACAAGAGCTCTTGGACAAGGGTTTTATTCGCCCTAGCTCTTCGCCTTGGGGAGCTCCACTGTTATTTGTGAAGAAGAAAGACGGTACCTTCAGAATGTGTATTGGCTACCGCGAACTCAACAAGGTGACCGTGAAGAATCGTTATCCTCTTCCACGCATTGATGACCTATTCAACCAGCTGCAAGGGTCGAGCTTCTACTCTAAGATTGACTTAAGATCGGGCTATCATCAACTGAGAGTCCGAGATGAGGACATCTCCAAGACAGCATTCAGAACTCGTTATGGGCATTACGAGTTTCTGGTTATGCCTTTCGGATTGACGAATGCACCTGCGATCTTCATGGATCTCATGAACCGAGTGTGCAAGCCTTACCTGGATAAGTTTGTCATAGTTTTCATCGACGATATCCTGATCTATTTAAAGAGTCAGGAAGAACACGAGCAACACCTGAGGCTTATTTTGGAACTTCTTCGAACAGAGCAGTTGTATGCCAAATTTTTGAAATGTGACTTCTGGCTTCACGAAGTCCACTTTCTAGGCCACGTGGTAAACAAGGATGGGATTCATGTTGATCCATCCAAGGTAGACTCGATCAAGAACTGGCCTGCACCCCGTACACCAACAGAAATCCGCCAATTCTTGGGTTTGGAGGGCTACTACAAAAGATTTATCAAGGATTTCTCAAAGATTGCGCAACCTCTCACATCACTAACTCAAAAGGGTGTCACCTATCGTTGGGGTGATGCACAGGAATCTGCATTTCAGCACTTAAAAGATAGACTTTGTAGCACGCCAATCCTCTCATTGCCTGAGGGCACAGGTGATTTTGTGGTTTATTGCGACGCTTCCATCCAAGGATTGGGCTGTGTGTTGATGCAACGTGACAAGGTCATTGCCTACGCATCGTGCCAACTTAAAGTTCACGAAAGGAACTACACTTTGCACGACTTGGAATTGGGAGCTATTGTTTTCACACTTAAGATATGGAGACATTACCTGTACGGTACCAAGTGCACCATTTACACCAATCACAGGAGTCTCGAGCATATCTTCAAGCAAAAGGAGTTAAACATGTGACAACGTCGATGGCTCGAGCTCTTGAATGATTACGAATGTGCGATCAAGTACCATCCGGGCAAAGCCAATGTTGTGGCCGACGCTCTCAATCGAAAGGATACTACAGCTAAGCGCGTGCTGGCGCTACAACTTACCATCCAATCTAGTCTTCCCGCTCAGATACGAGATGCTCAGGTTGAAGCATTGAAAGCAGAAAACATCAGGGCTGAGTCCCTGCGAGGGTCAAGGAAATGGTTAGAACAAAAGGAAGACGGCGCTTACTACGTAACAGGGTGCATCCGGGTTCCACTCTATGGTAATCTACGTGAGCTTGTGATGGATGAGGCACACAAGTCTCGTTATTCAGTACATCCTGGTTCGGATAAGATGTACCACGATCTCAAGACTACGTATTGGTGGCCTAGTATGAAAGCCAACATATCAACCTACTCAGTAAATGTTTGACTTGTGCGAGAGTCAAGATTGAACATCAGAAACCATCAGGCCTACTTCAATAACCAGAGATACCTAAATGGAAATGTGAGCAAATTTCCATGGATTTCGTTACTGGCCTGCCTAGATCTCAACGCGGAAATGATACCATTTGGGTGATCGTGGATCGACTGACCAAGTCTGCACATTTTCTGGCTATCAAGGAAACGGATAAGTTTTCTACTCTAGCAGACGTCTACCTAAAGGAAGTAGTATCAAGGCACGGAGTGCCAACCTCCATAATTTCTGATCGTGACTCACGTTTTATGTCACACCCCGACCGCGTAAAACAACAAATCGCGGCGGAAACATCGGGGCGTGTTGCAACAGAATTAATGTTTCATAACCGTGGATATCAAAAGTGTTTCGTTTTATTAAACATTGAGTAATTACATCGTCTGGAAATCTAAATACACTATTTAAACATAGTCTATCATTGTTATTGAGTCACTAAGGCCTTGTCCAGTCCTATGTGAGCATGCATCTTATCAATCGATATCATCCAACAATACCTGAAACATATGTGAAAACGAGGTCAGCAAAGAAATGCTGGCGAGTACATAGGTTTTGTGAAAATAAGATTCATGACTTCTGTTTAAGAAAATGTTTAGTCATGAACCTTGTAATTTGCTTTGTCTTTGTAAATCATTTGAAAAATAATAAGTTCGGATGATAAGTATAAATAAGAAAATAATGCATGATTAAATGAATAACCATGTAAATGAGTTTGCATAAGATAAGTTGTTTATAAATCAATGTCTTGTGAAAAGTATGTTATTTGTATAAAATGTTCTATGTCTCAAACTGAAATGATTCAAATAACGCTATGATATGTAATACCATACAAACACTTATATATAGGAAGTACCAGCGGCGTATCCACCATGTTTGTATCATATTACACACGCATCGTTACTTAATCACTTAACCAAACCAAACCAAACAATGTAAAATGTCTATGTCAAAATGTCCATGTCAAATGTCTATGTCAAATATCCATGTCAAATGTCTATGTCAAATATCCATGTCAAATGTCTATGTCAAATATCCATGTATGGCAAGTGAAATGTCTCACTAAACCATATGCACAAAAACAAAGTATTGAAGTAAAACTTGGTTTAAATCAAAGTTATGTTTTGTGGGAAATACATGATCAAATGTCAATCATGTACAAATGTTTACCCAATCGTTAAACCATCTTGTTTTAATCGTTCAAATCGTTCTTGTTTTAACAAACCCTTACCAAAGGGTAAGTTAATATTTTAATTGTGAAACTACTTTATGGTCGATTCTCTAATAACATTCAAACCTTCTTGACGCGTTCCTCGCTCCATCTCGCTCTCGCTCTCGTTCTTAACAAACCCTTACCAAAGGATAAGTTAATAATTACAGATTCAGTCGCTACCCACAACCCCCACACATAACAATGGGTGCAGTAAATAACGGGATTTGTCAGATCCTATGGTACCATAACCTAATACTGGTCGGCTTGATCATTGCTAATGAATGTCATCGGTCATGTAAACTACAACCAACAAGTTCGTTCACTTTATTGAAATTGTTATTAGTTTTTGAAATCATTGTATTCGTTCTTGAAATCATTGTATTCGTTCTTGAAATCATTGTTAGCGTTCTTGAAATAATTGTTATTGTTCTTGAAACCACATTGTAATTGTTATTGAAATCATTGATAAAGCATTTAGCACATATGAGTCACCCCAAAACATTTGGAAAACAGTAAAAGAGGGGAATAATGTACTCGCCTGAGAATGCTTGGAGGTCTTGAACAACAACCAAACAAAGCTAGAGAGAGCACGGAATCAGTCGGCAAATCTAAACTATATAAATAAACCGGACTTAAATCGGAAGACTGGGTAGCAGGAGGGTTTGTAAACCAAATGAGTGTAGGAACTCATATGATATGGTTTAACAAAGCCTACATACTAAATGAAACTTAACCTAAGTGCTTTCGACCCATCGCGACCCATTAAGGTAACATATGCTACTTTAACGTGTCGTGCGCGTGAAACGCGTTCGGACCGTCTAACTAGTCCTATGACAAGTGTTATATGCCTAAACATGTTACATAATCAGTTATGTGACAAAAGTTTAGGTTACATATGCTTAATTACCAATTATACATGAAAAGGGTATTCTGGTAATTTACCTAAGGCATATAAACTACCTATCATACAACTACTCAAACGATGTGACCATAGGGTATAACCTCGGAAGGTTATTCCCTACCTACTATGGTCACCTAATCTATTTGGTCGGATCCTAATGATCGACCAAATGGGTCGAGTTCGAAGGTATAGGCGATTTATTAGATCGCCTACCCTACGACCCTAGACAACGTGGTAATCAGTGGGCATAGTCCCAAGGGACTATAACCAACGTGATTATACTCACGTTGCGAAGTTCAAACGAACTTCGCATTGACCATTACTGGTCAACGCTGAAAGTCAAACAAAGTTTGACTTTCTGACTCGAAAAGCAGTAAAATAAGGAAAAGAATGAAAGAATACTTACGAAGGGTCCCCGAATGCTAAACTCGATTCAAAAATCTCAGGTATGAAACAAATGTTTCAACTTAGAGTTCCTCAAATCAAGTTTCTAGTGATTTTTAGCAATGGGGGTGGTTGGGTATTTATAGGAATACCCGAACCGTTAAGATCGCTTGTCGAATATCGTGCCATGATCCAACCCGTACACTTGTCGGAAACTCATGGTGACTAAATTTGCCACTCACCATAGGGTATCAACATGTGGCAAGGGATTAAGGAGTGGAGAACAGCTGTTAACAGCTGTTAATACGTCGAATCTGGTCCCGAATGCGAAAAACTGAGTTTCTGCATGTTTCTGCCCAGAATAGGCAGTCGCGTAGCGCGATTGGTAAGGCTACATGCAGTGGCGCTACGCCACTGCCCCTTGTTTCAGCAAACTTTCAAAATTGGCAGAAATGGTCCCTGCAGCCCGTTTAAGCGATTTTCGATGCGTTTGAACCCCGTTAACCTCATTTCAAGACTCTAAAATGAAGTTAAAGTATAGGGAACTCAAAATATGCTCAAAAATATGCCGGAGGTTGGTTCGTTTGGCCGTACGAACGCGATGTTCGCTTAATTACGGCGGAATGCGCATAAGCGCGAAAAACGATCCAAATGACGCGACGCATGGATTTTTCTTAAGGCGAACACTAAAATATAATGTAGTCATGCTTACATAAATTTTTGGATGTCCAGATGTATTCAGAACGTAAGTTATGCGCGAAAATGCAAACTTGTGCACTTTTTGACACTTTTAGTCCCTGAATGACACAAAAGTTTATTTTAGCACACCGAACCCCTCAAAGCCTATTTCTAAGCTATGTAAAGGATATTTATGGTATGTTTAACTTATGGTCATGTTCCGGAATGTCTGTTACAGTTCAAATTGGCATACTTTCGCAGTTTGTCATATTTAGTCCCTGTAAGCGATATAACTTTGATTTCACCACACCAAACCTTCCAAAACTTATATCTAAGTTATGTAAAGGTTATTTAAGGTATGTTAAACCTATTTCACTATTCCGGAGTGTTTGTTGCATTAAACTGGTTATATTTACGCATTAGTGCGCGTATAACCTTCCAGCAAGCGATTTAGAGTTTGAAATTGAACAAGAGTTGATAAGTGCAAAAGATACACATATTTTTACCAATCCCAAGTAGGAAATATAATATTTCATTGGTTCGGTATTTGTTTGATGGCCGTGAAGGCACAGGTGTTACATTTTACATCTGAATTGTGGCAAGCTATGCACAAGTCCTTTGGTTCTCGATTAGACATGAGCACGACATATCATCCACAGACGGATGGGTAATTTGAACGCACCATCCAAACCCTTGAAGACATGCTTAGGGCATGTGTAATCGACTTTGGTAATGGCTGGGAAAAACACCTCCCGTTAGTGGAGTTTTCGTATAACAACAGTTACCACACCAGTATCCAGGCCGCTCCGTTCGAGGCATTGTACGGACGAAAGTGCCGATCACCTCTTTGTTGGGCAGAGGTTGGCGACAGTCAAATCACTGGCCTAGAACTTGTAGTAGATACAACCGAGAAGATTGCTCAGATATGACAACGAATGGCAGCAGCTCGTGACCGTCAGAAAAGCTATGCTGATAAGCGAAGGAAACCACTCGAGTTCCAGGTTGGGGATCGAGTGCTACTTAAAGTCTCACCTTGGAAAGGTGTAGTTCGTTTTGGCAAACGAGGCAAACTCAATCCGCGCTATGTCGGACCGTTCGAAATCATTGAGAAAATTGGCAAAGTCGCTTACAAGTTGAATCTACCGGCAGAACTCAGCGGAGTTCACAACGTATTCCGTGTGTCGAATCTAAAGAAGTGTCTGTCAGATGAGACCCTCATAGTTCCTCTCAAGGAGCTCACTATCGACGATCAGCTGCGATTCGTCAAGGAACCAGTAGAGATTACTGATCGAAATGTTAAGGTTCTCAAGCGTACCAGAATACCTGTTGTTCGAGTTCGTTGGAACTCCCGTCGTGGCCCAGAGTATACCTGGGAACGAGAAGACCAAATGAAACACAAGTATCCCCAGTTGTTTGAGAAAAGTGCAACCACTACTGAAGCTGAAGCTACTGCGGAATTTCAGGACGAAATTCCAAACCAACGGGGGGATGATGTGACACCCCAGGAAAACCAGGAAACCAAGCAACTCAACTAGCTTCCTCAGTAACCACGTGCTAAATTTCGGGACGAAATTTTCTTAACAGGGGGAGAATGTGACAACCCTCATAATTACATGTATCTGTATGATTAATTGATATTATATTGTGCTTATTGATTGTACAGAAAACTAACTAAATGGTCCTCAATGTTTTCCTAAGCGTTAGGAATTAAAAGTGTTACAAATAGATACATAAAGGACACTATACGGAATAACTTAGCACTTTAACGAAACGGTATCTAACCGAACAACCGGACATTATCCGGGACACCAAAATATTGCCAGAAACATTGTTCAATTATTTCTTGGCTAGTTATGATCCCCGTACACCATAACACCCACTAGATACATACTAACTAAAACATGTAACCCTATACTTGAAATTGAACTAATATTTACCTACTTACCATCAAAAGTTTCATTTAACCCCCCCCCCCCCATGCCCATTTACGGTCCAAGGTGGACCCACCAAAATCACCACCATATCCCACTAGATCTTATATCATATTTTATGTAGATCTTGCTTGAGGATTTGAACAAAATATAGGGTGAAATCTTATAGATATGGTGAATCCTTACTAGATCATCCAATATATCATTCCATATCTTCAAGATCTTCACACCATCTCTCACTAACTCTCTCTCCCTCCCTCGGCTCACCTTAAGGCCGCCACCACCACCACCATACAACCACCATATCCATCCACTTTCAAGCTCCATTCAAGTATTAGAAGATGTCTTGTGAAGGTCGAAGCTTGAAGAACTTGAAGGAATTTCATACATTGCTTTCATTCACCATCTTCTTCATCATTTTCTCTAGTGATCCTCCCTAGCTTAAAGCTAGTTGTAAGCTTCTTGTTAACTCTTGGTTACTTCCTATTTTTAGTAGTTATAGGATGTATTATGATGAAATAATGCTAGTATGATGTTGTCTTGTTTATATTGGTTACTTGATGAAAACTTGTACTCTGAAAATCTGATATGAATGATGGTACTTGACATGATAAATCTGAGTTAAATAAACGATAACCTACTGCAAGAAATGTTAAATGTCGTTGTTGATCACTAAGCATGTTAACGGAACAAATAGAACTTGCGTTAGAGCGCTATAAGCTGAAAACAGGAAGCTGTCAAACTGTTACAGCCGCCTTCAGTCGGCTGTTACCGGGTCATAACTTAACGAAAAAATTTATTTTCTTGAGTCTATAATGTGTTATTTCTAAATACGGTTCTAATGGCACTGGAATCATAATTTTTGGACTTCGTTTGCTATTTTTAAAGGGGTCGTTTTTCACAGCAGCAAAAGCTGCGTTTTTACTGCAGAAAATGTGTGTTATGTTTTTTTGTCATAACTTGAAATCAGTGTAGACTTAGCTCATGAAATTTGTACTGTAGATGACGACTGATGTCGTTGTAATCCTCCAACTAGAATTTCATCAATTGGACTTACGATGAATTTTAAATGAATTTTTTCGTGGACTGCAGTCAGAAAATGACGAATCTGATTGCAGCCCGGTAAATGATTTTTTATAAAATATTGGTAATGAATTGGATCCCAATATTTTTACAAAGTAATATTTGGATTGTTTAAAATATTCTGTAAAAGTTTGGGAATTTTTGGAGCAAGTTAACTATTTTATTAAAATTCCTGAAAACAGCCCAGTTTTGAATGTTAAAGCTGAAACGACATAAGTAGCAATTTGCATGTCTAAATGTCGGGTAGGTTATCTGAGGATGATCTAACATGTTATATGTCAATGAAAGTGTTATGTGCAATATCGTATGTTTGCTTTTGAATGGGTATAGATGGGATGTTTATATGGGCGTGAAATGTTAACGTGAGTGTGTGCTATGTGATAGAAGTAATGAGTAGATAAACCGTACGTAGGATACGTATTATGCATGCACGTGAAACTGATTGTTATCTGTACCATGTTAGGATGTGCTTAATTCCTGATTATTAGAGTAACTAATCTAACCGAGCAAACCAAGGTGAGTTCACACTTTTCTACAAAGCATGGCAATTCCCAGTGGGAATGAGAATGGGTTAAAGAATAGGGATTCCTCGTCCTGTTGGGACGTGTTCAGGAATGTGAATTCCTCATCCTGTTGGGACGGATTTAGATTTACTATACTAGAACTCTATCAACGAAGTCCCTCATTTTATATCGACTTAATCACCGAGGCCAATGGCGAGCTGGTCATTAGTTAATAGCGCTATTAGGTTTAACAAACCTCACACCGTGCCGTTCGGATGGGCGTGTACTAATGGACTATGGCACGTCGGTGATGATAGACACCGATGCTAGGGCACAACTTATTTTCGTTAGTAGTCGATATGGTAACGAGTCTGGTAGTTTAAAAATGGGGTAGCCCCCACGGCTGAAACGGCCGAAGTAAAAATGGGTTAACTAATAAACGTTTTCGAACTATGGGGTAACCCCCACGGCTGGATAGCTGGTTAAGATTAAACTACGTTTTTGGAAACAACTCTAAAATGGACAACCAACTGTGAACTCACTCAACTTTGTTGTTGACTCGTTACTACATGCTTTGCAGGTCGTTAGATGCTTATGGAGCTTGCACGAGGAGGAGATCGTTTTGGCATATGGACTGTTATGTCCCGTTCTAAACATTTAAACTTTATGAACTTATTGAACTTATGTTTTGGTTTTACGTCTTATGCTTCCGCTGTTTAATTTGAACTTGGTTAACTAGTTTTTGAACACCAATTATATTGCGTGGTTAGATTTTATCTATTTTAAATACATTGTTCAATATGATTGGTGGCTGGATCCTGGTCATGTCACGCCTCCAAGCGGTGATACTCCGCGTGTGGATTTTGGGGGTGTGACACTTGCGAGCAGGCACGTTGGATACATTATATCAGGTCTCGAAGCAGTGAGATACATTAAGATCCGATCATAGCGCGATAGTAAGAAGAGTTGACACTTTCACCCTTCAAATCCGATCATATCAGGTCTTGAACTTATGTTTTGGTTTTACGTCTTATGCTTTCGCTGTTTAATTTGAACTTGGTTAACTAGTTTTTGAACACCAATTATATTGCGTGGTTGGATTTTATCTATTTTAAATACATTTTTCAATATGATTGGTGGCTGGATCCTGGTCATGTCACTCCTCCAAGCGGTGATACTCCGCGTGTGGATTTTGGGGGTGTGACACTTGCGAGCAGGCACGTTGGATACATTATATCAGGTCTCGAAGCAGTGAGATACATTAAAGATCCGATCATAGCGCGATAGTAAGAAGAGTTGACACTTTCACCCTTCAAATCCAGAGTAATCCCGTGATTAGTCGGAAGTGGGGTACCAATGGGCGTTGCTTCTGACATCTGGAACCGGCCCAAGATGTCACCGACATACTTAGTCTGATGGATGAACATCCCAGACTTAGTTTATTGAACTTGTAGGCCCAAAAAGAAATTCATCTCCCCCATTGCGCTCATTTCAAATTTGTCTTGCATAACACGCTCGAATTGCCTGCACAAAGCATCGTTAGTTGAACCAAAAATGATATCATCAACGTATACCTGTACTAGCAGAAGATCTCTATCTGTTTCCATGATGAAAAGAGTAAAGTCGATAAGACCTCGTCGAAAACCTTTTTCTAGCAGATAAGTAGATAAGGTCGCGTACCAAGCCCTCGGTGCTTGATGTAAACCATAGAGAGCTTTATTGAGCAACCAAACCCGATCGGGATGGATAGGATCTTCAAAACCAGGAGGTTGTTCGACATACACCTCTTCTTCAATGATACCATGAAGGAATGCACTTTTGACGTCCATCTAATAGACTTTGAATCCTTTGAACGAAGCATAAGGTAGAAAGATCCGAATAGCCTCCAGACGTGCAACAGGTGCATAAACCTCGTTGTAATCAATTCCTTCAATTTGTCAAAAGCCTTGAACGACTAATCTCGCCTTGTTGTGAATGAACACTCCACGATCATCCTTTTTGCATTTGTATACCCAACGAGTACCGATTTTCTTGTAATCATTGGGTTTTTCAACAAGTCTCCAGACACCCAGTTTCTGAAATTGCTGCAGTTCTTCTTGAATCGCTTCCACCCAAGAATTTTCTTTTAAGGCTTTTTTCCAAGATTTTGGTTCTTCTTGTGAAACATAACACGCGAAGGACCAATCATTTTGTTGTCCAGATTCTCTGATAGCTGAATACAAACCAAGATTCTGGTTGTTTCTCAGCTGATTATGCGTTTGCACTCCAGTTTGGACATCTCCTATAATGTTATGCTGCGGGTGAGTATCATGAATTCTTGTTTCAGGATTATTAGAAACTCGAGCATCAATACCCAAATTGTTAAGATTAAGATCAACAACCAAATCCACGCTTGGCATAGACGTAGATGTGGAAGCATTTCCTTCAGCAGCGTCTTCAATCTGCACATGAGGAGTTGCTTCAGAAGTACCTTGAATAGGAACAGCTGGAGCTGAAGAGCCTTCAGTTGTATCATTTACATCATTTTCCGACGACACATTGTAATCAGCGGCACCTTCAACTTCCTCATTTTGAGCAATGTTGTTAACCGAAGTAGAAGCTTGAGGTTTAACAACAATTGGTCGAACCAAAGATGAGTCAACTGCATTATCACTTTCTAATAACATTTGAGCAGCTGCAGTTGCTTCATCAAAGGTTGGCAGATTAAAGGAGTTAAATAGTCCATCATAATGGAACATCCAAGGATCACCCGGAGCTCTCACAGAATTAGTATACCTTGGAACCTTACTTCACCCCATAACTCAATCTTTTTGGTTGTCAAATTCCACACGTGAAAATTTGGAGTAGTATATCCAAGGAAGAATCCCTCGATAGCTTTTGCGTCAAATTTACCGTCTGGATCAATTATAGTACATGGGCCTCCAAAAGGTTCTAAGTGAGAAATGTCCGGTTTCCTTTTGTGCAATAGTTTGAAACATGTTTTGTCATGCCGTTTGACTGTAAGAACTCTGTTTAATGTATAGCATGAAGTAGCCACAGCCTCCTCCCAGAACTGAACGGGAAGCTCCGACTCTACCAACATCGTTCTTGCAGACTCTATTATCGTCCGATTCTTCCTCTCTACCACACCATTTTGTTGAGGAGTGTAATGAGAACTATACTCATGAAGAATGCCCTTAGAAGTACAGAACTCATCCATTATTCGGTTTTTGAACTCGGTGCCATTGTCACTGCGGATCCTCTTTACTTTCAAAGTATACAGATTTTCAAGAAGAGTAAGAAGATTCTTGAGGATTTCAGGAGTTTCACTCTTGTGTGCCATAAACGATACCCAAGAAAATATGGAATAGTCATCAGTAACTACCAGAAAATAAGCATCCCCAAAGTTTTTCTTGTGTTTCATAGGTCCAAAGAGGTCCATATGAAGACGTTCAAGAGGCATGCTGACAGTGTTTACTTTCTTGATCGGATGGGATTTCTTCGTTTGCTTTCCCTTCTGGCACAAAACACAAATATCTTGTAGATGGAAATTTTTGACAGGCACACCATTCACAAGATTGTTTTTCACCAAATGGTTCATTTTTCTTAAGTGAATGTGCCCCATTTATCTGTGCCAAGATATTGACTCCTTCTCTGTGGCTTTTGAGACAAAAACAAGTGACTTGTGCATAAGTTGTAATCGCCTGGCTCAAATCAAGAATATAAAGATCATTAATCCTTGGAGCCTTCAAGATAATCCATTCTTTTGGAATTTTAAATCCTGGCTTCAGCACATAACAACCGGCATCATCAAAATGCACGGTGAACTTCTTATCGCAGATTTGCGAAACACTCAAAAGATTGTGATCAATTTGTCGAACATAATTGATCTTATCGAAACTCACAACACCATTGGAGATCATTCCTTCTCCAGTGATGTATCCGCCCTTGTCTCCAGCAAATGCGACATAACCTCCTCTTGTTTTTTACATCATACAGAAGCCGTAAGTCGCCAGTCATGTGCCTAGATGCTCCACTATCAAGAATCCAATGCATATTAACAGTTCCTCCTAGAACACCCTGCACAATTCATTTAGGGATTAGTTGGAGTTGGGGACCCAAGCCTTAGTGGTCTTTGGTCTTCCCTGAGAATCAAGAAATGTAATTTCAATTTCTTGATGGTTCTAAAATTGTAAGCCTTCCTCTGAAACCTCACCTATCTTAGGTTTCCAAGTTTTCCATTTACCAGATTGTGTAATATTAACAGTTTTTAAAATTTCTGGTTTGATTGGTTGAGATGAACTTGGTTCCCGTTTAACAGATTTTACATCTGGTTTCAAAGCCCTTTCGATCACCTTTATATTTTTGCGTCGTTGTTTCGTTAGCTGTTCTTTAATAGTTCGTTTATCTTGTTTTGGGGAAACTGAACAACGTTGAGGGTGATCATTTTCAGGAGGGGCTCTCTCAACAAATTTTGCTTTGGGCAAGTTTATACAATCTTTGATGTATGTCCAAACTCCACACATTTGAAACGGGATCTCCTTTCAACAAACTTAGGAGACCCATCTTGACGACTCGATGTCGAACTTGTAGAATCAGAGGTACTTGTGCCTTCATCACACCCGTTTATGTGTTGGGTGGAATTATTTTGATTATTACGTTTTAAAATTCTAATCTTTTGAACAAAATCGGTGTTTAATTTATTTTCAAAAGTTTCCACCTTGTTAGTACCCTTAGATGCTATGAATTTGACATCTTTGTCTTTCCTTTTGAAACGAGCTCCTTTTGGTTCTACCTTTAGTTGTGAGACCTTAGGTTTTGAAGCTCGCTGTTCCTTCTGTTTGCCTTTAAAAGTGGTAGGTTGTTGCTTTGTCGGGAATCGTTTGTTTCCAAATTGTTTCCTAATTTCAGCTTTTGGAATAGGATCGCACTGAGTTACAGAAACTCTCGGGATCGCTTTTCCCAAAAACTTACAGGTAGTATCTTCAAACACTTTATCAATCAGAGATTGATTGACGTTTTTAATTGGAAAATCTTTGTTTAAATATATTTTACTATCCTCGGCCAAAGTATACAACATGTTATCGCTTTTAACAGCAGACACTGTCTCAGTGATAGGATCCATCTCTTGCTTGACATTAGAGTGCACAGCAGGAGTAGGAGGATCACGTAGAATGTGATTCTCAATAGGAATGTCTACTCCTTTGTTATCATCAACAGATGTATCATGATCACTCATATCCGATTCATCATCCGACGATTCATAGTCCTCAACAGTTGGAGCACTTTGTTCCGTGGATGTTGAATTTTCCTTTAAGTCAGATGAGCCCTCTGAGGAATTGTCCGATTTGAACCTTAATCCTGTAGTTACTTCCTTATAATCAAGAGGTACACTAGGTTCAAACTGAGGCATTTCCTCCTCATCGGGCATCTTGGTATAATTGTGTCTCAAAGGAGGTGGACACGACTTATACCCAACGCCTTTCGCGTTTCCTTTCTGTCACACCCCGACCACGTAAAACAACAAAACGTGGCGGAAATGTCGGGGAGTGTTGTAACAGAATCATTGTTTCACAACCATGGATTAAACAGTTTCGTTTTATTAAACGTCGGGGAGTGTTGTAACAGAATCATTGTTTCACAACATTGGAATTAGAAACAAAACAAGAACAAATAGTCTTTCATTGTTATTAAGTCACTAAGGCCTCGTCCATTCCTATGTGAGCGTACACAAAAATCATCATCAACCATGGTACCTGAAACACACGTGAAAATACGTTAGCATAAAATGCCGGCGAGTACATAGGTTTTATATAAGTGTCAGATTCATGGCTCGTTTTACATGTTGCAATACTTATTTAAAAACCTTGTTTTGAAAAGTATAATATTGCGACATAATTAACCAACTCAAATCAAGTTGGTTATAATTTGCAAAATCTCGTAGCCATGATTCTTAACTCCAAAACATTTGTTTTATTAAATCAAATTGTAAAATATCTCATAAAAACTCGTTAATAAAACTCGTATGGTTTATATTATTCAGAAAACATCCTTGTGTGACATTGTTTCAAAATCGTTTACCCAAGTGATCTAGATAACGCAACGATATATAATGTGTTAAAAGCACTTATATATAGGAAGTACCAGCGGCGTATCCACCATGCTTTTAACACATTACACCCGCCCCGTTACCTAATCACTTCCCTAACCCAATGGTTCAAATAGTTACAAATGGTTCACATAAATCAAATGGTTACAAACGGTTCACATAAATCCAACGATTACAAATGGTTCACATACATCCAATGATTACAAATGGTTCACATACATCCAAAGATTACAAATGGTTCACATACATCCAACGATTACAAATGGTTCAAAACGTAAACAATTGTGCTAGCATGTTAAGTGAACATACATAGCAACACATAATGAAATCATGTACTAATAGTGTACTAATAAACATAGCAAGTATATGATATGAAAACATGGAAAACACGAAAGTAACAAGTAGGCACATGTGTTTCACCCCAAAACATTTGAAAACAGTAAAAGAGGGGTCTATGTACTCACTTAAGGATGCTTAGAAGTCTTGAATAACAACCAAGTAAAGCTAGAGGGATCACGGAATCAAACGGCACCTAATATAGGTAATTATGTAAATAAACGGACCTAAATCGGATGATCGGATAGAATGAGGTTTCGTAAACCAAATGAGTATAGGAACTCATGTAATATGGTTTAAAAAAGCCTTCATACTAAAATGAAACCTAACCTAAGTGCTTACGACCCATTATGACCCGTTTAGGTAGCTTACGCCACTTTAACGCGTTGTTCGCGTAAAACGCGTTCGGAACGCCTAACTAGTCCTATGACAAGTATTATATGCCTTAATATGTCTAATATTGTTGTCTAATCAGTTTAGATATCAAAAAATTATGTTACATATGCTTAAAATAAATTTATGCGCCAAAAAGGGCATTTTGGTCATTTACCTAAGGCATATAAACTACCTATCATACAACTACTTAACAAAAGTGACCATAAGGTATAACCTTGGAAGGTTATTCCCTATGCAACTATGGTCACCTAATGTGTTTGGTCGGATCCTAATGATCGACCAAACGGGTCGGGTTCGAAAGTATAAGCGGTTGTTTGGACCGTTTACCTTACGACCCTACATAAGCACTAAACCTAAAGTGACGAGCTAAACATGTTAAAACATGTTTAACGAGGTTTGAAAACAGTTTTGGTATCAAAACAAATGGTTTTGATACCTAACAGTAGTTTGGTTACAAAATACGCAAGAATACGTATTTAGCCGAAACTACGACTCGCCACTATGCCTAGATAACGTGGTAATCAGTAGGTATAGTCATAAGAGACTAAAACCATCGTGATTACGCTCACGTTATGAAGTTCAAACGAACTTCGTGTTGACCATAAACTGGTCAATGCAGAAAGTCAAACAGTGTTTGACTTTCATGCTAAAAACGCGTAAAAGAACGAAAGAGGACTTACAAAAGGTCCAAGAATGGAAATCTAGATCCAACTTGCTCAGGTATGAGGTGATATGCCCCAACTTAGAGCAAATAGATCAGATTGTGTGAGTTGCAACAATGAGGAGCATGGGTATTTATAGGATTTCTAGGACCGTTAGGATCGTTCCTCGAAAACCGAGCTTAAATCTGGACCGTACACATGCACCCATGGTTTTGCAAAACCATGGGCACCTTAAAAATAGCCCATAGTAAGTTATAAACCATGTGCAAATGAGGGGAACATCTGGAACAAGCTGAAAATCAGATTTTCCATTTTGGTCCCTTCCTAAGATAACTATGGCAGATTGTCAATTTTGGTCCCTGAATGTGCAAATCATGGTTTTTGATGCATTTTTACACGTTTAAGCCCCGTTAATCCCATTTCAAGGCTCTAAAATGAATTTAAAGTATAGGGAACATGAAACATGCTCAAAAATATCTCGTATGTCAGTTCGTTTGACCGTACGGTTGCGTTATTCAGTTAATTACGACGAAACACGAACGAACGCGAAAAACAGTCCAAATTACGCGACGAATGGATTTTTATCAAGCCAATCACTAAAATAAAATATTTTAATGATTACATAAATTTTTGGATGTCCGGATGTATTCATAACGTAAGATATGCGCGAAAATGCAAACTTATGCACTTTTTGACGCTTTTAGTCCCTATTGATCAAGAAAGTTTATTTTTGCGCACCAAACACCTCAAAGCCTATTTATAAGCTATGTAAAGGATATTTAGAGCACATTTAAATTATGATCAAGTTCCGGAATGTTCGTTACAGTACAAATCCGCATACTTTCGCAGTTTGTCGAAATTAGTCCCTGTAAGCGAATAAACTTGATTTCCCCACACCAAACCCTCCAAAACTTATTTCTAAGTTATGTAAAGGTTATTTAAGGTATGTTAAGCCTATTTCACTAGTCTGGGGTGTTCGTTGCATTAAACTGGTTATATTTACGCATCAGTGCGCGTATAACCTTCCAGAAAGCGATTTAAAGCTTGAAATCGAACATGAATTGATATGTGCAAACAATACACGTATTTTTACAAATCCCAAGTATGAAACACAATATTTCATAAATTTGGTATTTGTTTGATGTTCGCAGAGGCACAGGTGTCACAGTCTCCCCTACTTTAAAAAATTTCATCCCGAAATTTATTCGTAGGAGTCTGTCTGTGACGCTGTGTTAAATAATTGCCTTGCATGGAATCTAGGGTGTTTATCTATTTGAGTAGAATAACCCATCAAAGATTATGCAAGGCATAATCCTGTCATTTCTCTCAACGGACAATTTTTAAAAATGAAAATGAAGGAAAAATCAAGGATATTCATTTCCCTCGATGGATATTCTTCAGAAACGAAAATGAACGGAATTAGTCATTTTCCTCAATGGGTATTCTTCAGAAACAAAAATGAACGAATAATCAAGAATATTCATTTCCCTCGATGGATATTCTTCAGAAACGAAAATGAACGGAATGAGTCATTTTCCTCAATGGGTATTCTTCAGAAACGGAAATGAAGGAAAAATCAAGAATATTCATTTCCCTCGATGGATATTCTTCAGAAACGAAAATGAACGGAATGAGTCATTTTCCTCAATGGGTATTCTTCTGAAACGGAAATGAAGGAAAAATCAAGAATATTCATTTCCCTCGATGGATATTCTTCAGAAACGAAAATGAACGGAATGAGTCATTTTCCTCAATGGGTATTCTTCAGAAACGGAAATGAAGGAAAATCAAGAATATTCATTTCCCTCAATGGATATTCTTTAGAAACGAAAATGAATGGAAAGAGTCATTTTCCTCAATGGGTATTCTTCAGAAACGGAAATGAAGGAAAAAGAAAAATCAGGGATATTCATTTCCCTCGATGGATATTCTTCAGAAACGAAAATGAACGGAATGATTCATTTTCCTCAATGGGTATTCTTCAGAAATGGAAATGAACTGAGTCAACTCCAGACACATGATAAAACTTGTTGTGGTTTCTGTGCACTGAATTCCATAATTATGTATGCATCCATAATTACGTAATTCCTTGCACAGTCCGCACAGTTTGTCTTGTAATGTGAAGGGGAAGAAAATCAAACCTGTGATGAGTGTGACTAGACTATCATAGGGTCCTTTTAATTAGATCGACAAATGATCTCTTTAATTAGACCACCATGGAGTCTTTTCAGCTATATCACCACATGATATTCCTAACCAGATTTTTTGATCAATCTGTTTAACTAGACCACTCAAGGGGTCTAATTATGGAATAGTACATTATAATCCAAGGGTCTTTACTATTACGTAGAAGCCCATTAAGGATTTAAGGTAGTACCTTTGGATATCCTACTATGAATCCCTTATACGAAGATATGGAAGATTCTACGAGGATTTGGATAGCAAAAACTTGGATCACACAAAAACATAAAAGGGAACACATAAGCACATAATCACATAATTGTTTAATTCGACCTTTAATTTGTTATCTTTGGACAGGGATATTTAAAGCACACCAGGAATCAAATCTAGGGGTGTTCAGAATTCGTTTCGATTCGAAAAATTCGAAATTCGATTCGAATTCGATTCGATTATCAAGAATTCGTTTCGAGTCGCAAGAATTCGAATTCGAATTCGATTCGATTCGAGTCAAGTTAATCGAATACGAATCGAATACGAATTTACAATTTTAAATTCGATTCGATTCGAAATTCGAATAAGAATTATACATGTATTTTTATTTTTATATATATAATATATATAATTTAAAATTTAATACATATATAAAATAATTGGGCTATATAAAATTACACATTTAAGTTATTACTAAGCCCATTACATATGATATGGGCATATGGCCCATGACATAATGAATATCAACCAAATACCAGATGTATTAAAATCTTTTAAAAGATTTCTAACTTATAATCCCTAATAAAACTGAAACCCTAATACATAACATATTCCAAACGGCGCCCCCCTCTTTCTTCACAGTTACTTACTGGCGATCGGTTTTCAGCAGCCACGATTACCGACGAATTTATTCGAGTTCGATTCGAATTCGATTCGAACTCGAATTTTTATTCGAATACGAAGCGAATACGAATTGAAGTTTTTATTCGAATTCGAATTCGAATCGAATAGTATGTGTCTTATTCGAATTCGAATTCAACAAAAAAAAATTTATTCGATTAATTCGATTCGAATAATTCGAAAATTCGATATTCGATTCGATGAACACCCCTAATCAAATCCGTGGATTTCATTTGGCACTTTAATCATTTTCAAGAATCTATTTATGAAGATAGGATGATCTTCCAAAAATTCGATTTTGTTTTCAAAGAAATGTAAGATTCGAATTAAGGTACACAAAAATTTTAGGATTTGCGGAAATACCCTTAGGTACCCTATTAAGGATTTATAGTGGTACTTTGGGTATTCATCCAGAGTTGTAACTTGCGCCTTGTACTTGGTTTCTTTGGAAGAAACGTGTACTTAGGATTTTCGTGGAAAACGCAAGAGATCATAAAATGGAAGAATTTTGGGGGTAGTCTGTTCTTCAAGGAATACGATTCCTTAATTGTCGGTATTGTAGGGGATATGTTGTTTATACATGCAACCACATAAATACATTGCATTGTAAATAAAAGATTTATTTATAAACAACGATAACAACTGTTTTCATGGACCTTGATAACAAAAGAAAATAATACATAAGACGTGATTATTTCTAAACGGTGTTGTCTTCTAGTCGGTCAGATGCTCATCCCTGTGCTGGATTTGCATTAGCAAGCTTTGGGCAATTTCTTCGGAAATGACCCATCTCGCCACAGTTGTAGCAAGAACCTGGTGGAAAACGAGCTTGAGCAGGATTGTTGTCAGCTTGATTGGGTGCAACTGCAGCTCGGCAAACTCTTGTTGTATGCCCTATAAGTCCACAAATTTGGCATTTGCGGCACTTCACACTAGCATGATGATGAAGGTTACATTGGTTGCACAAGGGTGCAGTTTCGTTGTATGGCTTCCTAGCAGGGGGTGAGCTGGTTGGTTGGGGGCAGCTTGATCATTGTGAGCAACCACGGCGAAGTTCTGGGAAGCTTTTCGCTTCCTTGACTTCTTGGAGGATTCAGTATGTTCGTCTTTGGGTTTCGATTCCTCGATTGGTTTCTTATCACATTTTTGGAAAAGTTTACCTTTCCTGATTTGAGATTCAGTCAAGGTAGCAGATAGCTCAATGGCCTGCCTAACCGTAGTGGGGTTACTACCAGTCACAATGTCTTGTACTGGGTCAGGGAGGCCATCAATGTACTTTTCGATTGCCTTATCCAAAGGCGTAACCATATTCGGGCATAACAGACTTAACTCCTCAAAACGATCCATGTAGGCTCGATGCTCACCGCTATCTTGCTTAAGATCGTCGAATTCCCTTTCCAAGGCCCTGATCTTGTGACGAGGATAGAATTCCTTCATCATCAGAGCTCGAAGCTCTTCCTACGTTTGAGCCAGTGCCACATTGGCACCCCTATCTCTCATCACACCATTCTACCATGTCAAAGCTCGTTTCTCAAAGACACTAGATGAGAATTCTACCTTTCGCTCATTTGGGCATTGAACATGCCTGAAGGTGCTCTCTAGACTCTCGAACCATTGCAGAAGTGCAGTCGCTCCTTGAGACCCAGAAAACTTTGATGGCTTAGCCGAGTTGAACGTCTTGAAGTTGCAGGGGGCATTATTGTTGTTGAGAGCTTGGTTACATTGAGCAACGATGTTCGGGATTGCAGCAGTCATCTGCTGCGTAATGACAGCTGCCAGCTCTTCAATAGGCACCTAATTTTCGCGTCGTGTAGGCATTCTAAAAAGGGGAAACAAGAGAGAAAACAAATGAAATGGCATTGGGTAAGAATAGGATGTTACGATTACCGACCAAAAATCATGGGTGACGGTCATTTGTTTGAACCACGAAGCAAACAAACGACACACAAAGGCTGAATCAAAGTAAATAGGTCCTCATAATGTATCGCGAAGACATGCTCGCCTATAAGTGGACACTAACCCCAAGAGTTCCCAGGTAAGAGTAACTGGTCCGATACTGCAGATTTGTACGAACACTCTAGCCTTAGACAGAAAGCTCAGGGTACAGGCACCCACCCTTCCAGTTTGCACGTGTTCACATTATGTAGCCCTAAACTTTGACGAGAATTTGAAAACATTGAAGGTTCGAAACCTTATAATAAATCATCCTAGAACAGATGATTAGTTTTCAAAGCAGATCCGAATTTTGTGTTCTTATTGTGGTTGCTGCCTAAAGATAGGCAACGGTATTTGTTAGTGCATACGTCTGTCGACTTTGTCTTGTATTAAGTCTTGTATGTGTATAGATAGATCAGGGCGCGTAGTACAAGAAATCTGTCAAATATGGGCTAGAAGTTAATTTCGCACGAAATTAGAAACTGGTTAATTTCGCACGAAATTACTTTGTAATTTCGTACGAAATTACTATTTCATGTGAAACTTAATTTCGCATGGGCAGGTCCACGCGAAATTACCTTACCTATATATAGGTGTCTGGTATGTGTCATTTGTAACGAAATTAGATTCCGGTTTGAGAGCGGAAGTGCTGCCGAAGTGTCGAATCGCTGTAAAAATTTGTCAAATCAATCTAAAGACAGTTTAAAGTGTATATCTAGCTGAATTAAACTTAATACGTCTGTTTCCGCCTTTCGTATTGAGAAAAACTCTTCTGATCGACTCGTTTGGGTCAGAAAATGATCCTACAAGTGGTATCAGAGCTCAGGAGGAAGAGTTCTTACCAATTCAGCTTAAATTTTTTATTTCTACACCTTCTTTTCAAAATTAAACTTGATTTCACGGATAAAATGTCTTGAATTTCACACATTACATGTGAAACTGTGTTTTAACAAAGCCTTGAAAGTTTTAGACTTAAAATCGGACTAAAACCTGTTCAATTTTAACAAAATCAGTTCGAGATGATGACATCAGCAGTATTTCGCACGAAATAAGCCCTATTTCGCACCAATTTGTAATTTTGTTTGAAAGTTTCACACGAAATTAGCTTAATTTCGCTTGAAACCGGATTTCGTTTGGTTATTTCGCACGAAATTACCTATTTCGTGTGAAAAGTGTAATTTCATTTGAACTAATTTCATGTGAAGTTGTTATTTCGTTTGAACAGGTTATTTCGTGTGAAGAAGTTAATTCCGCACCAAAGGTTATTTCGCTTGAGTTGATATTTCGTTTGAAACTGTCTGATTTTGTGAAATTTGTTACCGAAACATGGAAGAAGAATTTTATAACGCGTTTGCTACAGCCCCGACTACTCCTACTGCCAATGCTCACAACATGAACATGGAAAATGAAACTGGAACTTTGCAAAAACCCCCGAAACTAATGAGCATTGAGGAGTATTATGGATGGAAATATCGGTTTGAAAATTGGGTTCAAGCAATTCATTTGAGATCTTGGGAGTGTATTGAGAAAAAGTATGTGAAACCTCGTACAGATATGGGAGTTATCAAAACTATTTCAGAATTTTCGGACAAAGAGAGAGACATGTATAAAGCAGAAAAGATGATGATAAGTTTACTCCAGCAGGCTATCAAAGAAGACATTTTCATTTTGCTCCAACATGATAACACTTCACGTTCAATTTGGGAAGCTCTTCGAATTAAGTTTGAAGGAAGTGAGAAAATGATCAAGAGTAAAAAGGCATTATTAAAGAAAGAATTTGATTTATTTTCAAGTTTGCCGGGAGAAGATACAAAGAAATTGATTGAAAGATATTGTCACTTAGTACGATCAATGTCATTGTTAGGTATCAACAAAGATCGTGAGGAATGGGTTGAAAAATTAGTTGATGTTTTACCTCAGAAAGAATGGGGTACATTTTTGATGATATTAAAGAATACTGGAGAATATGAAGGTCTGACAATTTCTCAGTTCATTGAAAAGATTGAAGGACAAGATCTTGAGCAACAAAAGATTGCAAGAATGAACAATCCAAGTGCACAACAAGATGTTAAGATGTATTACAAAGGGAATGTTCAGAATGTCGAAGCAAGTCCAAAAATCCAAACTGCTTTTAGTGTCAAAAATTCATCTGAATCAATCAATCAAAGTTCAAACAGTAGCAGTAGTGGATTCTCTTCATATCCGAGTGTTAATCCGAAAGCTTCAAGCTCAAGTCATCAATTTCAAATCTCAAATAGCAAAAATGGTCATGTTTTAAATTCCAACATTGCATTGCATCTTCAGAATGGTCAAAATTTCTCTGAAGAGATTGCTAAAAGCCACATGTCACTACTTGTTACAGTGTTAGAATCATATGAAGGGTTGGTTGCTGGAAGGATCAGAAATCCTATATTGACAAAAGAGGATTACGATCAGATTGATTATGAGGAAATGGAGTTGATGGATATTAAGTGGTGTTTAGCGAGTGTTTTGAGAAGAGCTGAAAAATTTAAAATGATTACAGGAATAGATGATTTTTTGGATGCAAATGTTTCTACTTTGGGTTTTGATAAATCTAAAGTTACTTGTTTTCGATGCAGGGAGAAAGGTCATTTCAAGAAAGAATGTAAAAATCGAGAAGCAAGTGGAGCACATAATCCGTTTGGTGGTAATGATTATTATCGAAAAGCCATATATCAACAAGTTGCTCATCAGCCATATCAACAAAAAGAACCACAAACTGCTCATGCTAAAATGATCGTAGAAGCAAATAAGAAAGCTTATTATGGCATAATTGATCAAGATGATGAGAAAGTTGCAGAAGGTTTCAGTTGGGACAAATATATTCCATCTGATTCAAAAGTAGTAGCTCGCATTGCACAGATAGTTCAAGAACCATATTTGATGACGGAAAGGATGAAAGCGTTTGCTAATGATGAGAAAAGTCAAGATGAAGAGTTTGTTTCTTCAGATGATAGTTCAGAACAGACACAAGTATTTGATCAATCATCAACTGATGATAGTGATGATGAGGAAGAAATGCATATTAATATTGTAAAAGCTCATTTATCTCTTGAAAGTTTTGAATTTTATTTTGCAGATAGAGTAAAGAAGCTGAAGGAGAGATGAGCAGCAAAAGAACAGAAAGAGGTGAAATGTAATAATGTTGTTCAAGAAGAGAAGTCTAAACAAAGTGAAGAAGTTAAAGTTGCTGAGAAAGTGGTTGAAGCTGAGAAGGTAGTTGAAGTTGAGAAGATAGTTGAAGTGCAAAAGATTGTTGAAGTTATCAAACCTTGTCAAAAATGTTTGGAGTCGTGTAATCAGTGTGAAGAGAAAGAGAAGAAGTTGAGTGAACAAGACAAGATGAAAGAAAATTTATTGTTCAATCTCAACTATGTGAAAGAATCATATGATGTGTTAAATAGAACGGTAACTGGTCTACAAAAGACTAACTCTGAAAGAGAAGATGCGTTGACCATGATGAATGCTGTGATGATGACAAAGCAAAAGACAATCAATCATTATATTGAAGAATGTGCCAAGTTAAAGCCGGAGTTGGAAACATAAAAGATAGAGAATGAAAGAATCAGACGATTACTGCAAAGTTATTCTAGTTCTGATTATTTGATTGATAGAATTTATCCAACTGTTGCAGGAATGGAAGCTTTTCAAGATAAGAAGCCTGAAGAAAAGGATACTGGTAAGAAACAAAGTGCAAATTATAACAAGTGTCCGCCTCCGATCTGGGAAGGTTATTCTCCCAGAAAACCAAATGAGGAGCAAGTCAAAAAGGCAGTCAATATACAGTTAAAGTCCGAAACAACTGACGATTTACCAGAAAACATTGATGTCACATTTACATCGTCTGACACTGATCATGAGTCTGAGTTAATAAAGAAAGTGGTCGATCAGGTGTTGAATAAAGATGAAGAGTCAGAGTCAAAGTCTGAGTCAGAAAGTTCGAGTTCGTTGGTCAACAGTTCAAAACCATCGGTTAAAAGAGTCTACAATAAAGAATTCTTGTTATCAACAACTAATTTGAATGACGAACCAATCAAAGTGGCATATACTTTGAATGATTCAGACAAATTATATTCTGATGTGGAATTTCCAATAAGAGGTGTTAAAACTGAAATGATTAAAAAGGTTTTCAAACTAACAGAAATTAATATTTATGCAATAAAAGATGTAAATCTTGCTGAAAAACCTAAACCTTACACCTCAAGAGTTCAACAACGTTTAAACAAGAAAAAAGGTTACAGTTCTGGTTCAGGTTTTCAAAAGAAACCAAACCATAACGGTAATTACAAAAAGAAGGGATTGGGTTTTATTCCACCGAAAAATCATAAAAATGAGAAAATTTATAAAACAAAAATTGTATTTGTTTCAGGGACAAGTTCGGAAGAAGAACAAAAGAGCTTATTCTGGAAGCAAACAAACAAAGAGTTCTTTGCTGAAAAACAAAAGTTTGAGAAAAATGGAGTTTATCAGAGAAAGGAGACAAGAACCTGTTACAGATGTCAAGAAGTTGGACACATTGCCTGGAACTATCCTATGGCAACCAACATCAAACAGGAAGTTGTTTCTAAACTGAAAGAAAAGATTGTTGAGAAAAATGAACCACCAACTGAAAAATTCAAAGTTTTTAAAAATTCAACATATGAAGTTGGTGAATGTTCGAAGAAAAGATTTTACAAAAGAAGAGTTAATCTTGACAATCAAAAGTGGATTGTTAAGAAATCTGATGTGAAATTTGGCGATGAATCTGATTCCACAAAGTCAGAGGAGCCACAAATTGAGGTAAAAATAGAAACTTCAGTACCGCCAATGGATGATGTCAATTTTCCACCATTGCGGGATGAAAATTTTAAACAAAAAGTTGGAAAGGTTGAGATTTCGAATCAATTCTATTCTGAGAAGAAAGAATTTGATGTTGAAAAGGTTTTTAATGGAAATGTGAAAAAGATTTTTGGAAAGATGGTCGATGGGAAGGTCACAGGGGTTAAAGAGTTTTATGAAACTAAGAAGGCAACTTATTACCCAAGTGAAGTTGAGGAGGAAACATCCAAGTTTGGTCAGGCTTGGATGTCTGTTTCATATGTAAAAAGTATGACTTGCCGGAGCTTCCAGGTTGGTAAGTGTGAAGCAGGTATCGGCATCTTTCTTGAGAAATTCACAAAAGTGATATTTTGACTCACAAATTTGTTCTTACAAGTGGTAAATCAGGGACATTAAGTTGTACTTGATTTTCTACAAGTGATGTTTGGTGATTGAATTTAAAATTGTTATATTTTTCAAGTGGTTGAAAGAACAAGGTGATGAATTGATCCCCTAACCTACAATTGGTTTTATAAATCAGCAAAACTAATTTTCTGGAAAAACCATTTGATTAAAACAAACTTAAGTGTTTTGAAATCACAATGGGAAAATAGTTTGTTGTCAGGGGGAGTTCTGATTGTTTATGCCAAGTGGATGGCGATTTGAAGTGATTTGATATCAGTTGTCAATTTGCTTGTACAGTTTGTTTTCAAATTTCTTTAAATGATTTTGAATTTTAGGGGGAGTAAGTAATTTCAGAAAATCCAAAAACATTTGAAAATTTGAAAAAGCCAAAAACATGATAAACAAAAATTGAGTTTTGTTGTAAAAAGAGGAAATGATAGTACATCAGTGGACTATCACAGCATGCTAAAGAATTGGAAAGTCAAAATGTGATAAACGGTCTCACTGATGATGTGCCAGTAGGTTTTTACACATTTAGTAAATTGTGACGAGATATAAACCTAAATTTCAAACTTACTTATATCGTGGGGAACATCTTTCGGATATATGGGTAACCCCCGAAATCTTGTTTGAAAGGTCCCTCTTTCTGAGATACTAGGTCTTTATACTCAGTGATATCTGGGGTATTATCCCGGGACTTCTGATTTTGCTGAAGCAATGGCCTAGTCCCCGTATAATACCTTCCGCTTGCTTGAAATATAGCATCACCCTCAGTACAAAAAATGATGAAACATTGAAAAATGCTAATCATGTGCTGTTGAAGAAAATATTCTCTAAAGGGAACACACCAAAAGTCGAAGCCATCATCTCTTTGATTTTGCGGAAGCAATTGCCTGAGCTCTCATGGCCCTCGCATTTTAACCCTTTACAGATATCATCTAGGTATATTCACCTGTAAGATTGAATATTGGGATCTGGATACGGCAGTATATTCTGAGGTGGGACACGCGAATAAGTTTAAGTCTCTAAAACATTAATCTCGTATCTCGAAACAATTGAACTTTGTGTGAGAATTTAAGTGGATCAGTATACTGACAATCTAAGTGAATCGTTTAGAACTTAAAATGTTTAAAGCTTAACGGTGTTGGTGATTTGTCTCATAAACTGATATGATCCTCTTACACAAACTCACAAAAATATTGTCTGTAAATATTTCTTTATTGCATTTTCACACACTGAAAATCTTTGAAAAATCCAAAAAGTTTGTGTTTTAGCATAAATTTTTGAAAAATTCAAAAAGATTTTCGACAACTGATGTTGAAGAGCTGATTTTCAAAATTCCAAGTGCTAAACATGATGACAATTAGTGAGGGGGAGTCTGTTTAAAACGAGAAATGTTTGAAAATGAAAATGTTTTTTCTTCAAGTGGTTCATCAGAGTATTAAAAATGTTAAATCATGTTGTACGATACTTGCAAATGATGTTGTATTTGTGTTTACAAGTGATAAACAGAGTATAAATTTGTCAAATTTTAAATTTGTGAAATTTATTGTGTGGTAGAGATTTGTGCAGGAAATAGTATTGTGTAAGAGCCAGTTACAGATCTTGGGATAAAAGATGAATCAAGAGACCTGATCAAGAAGAGCATAGAGCCAGGTTGTGATTCTGGAAAAGAAGAGAAGAGAAAGATTGAGGATGTTTTACATTGTCAGATACTTTGGAAGAGTTCAAGAGGACTGATAAAGACTGAAGATTTTGAAGACATGTATTGAAGACTCGTCGACATCCGAGGGGGAGTCTGTTAGTGCATACGTCTGTCGACTTTGTCTTGTATCGAGTCTTGTATGTGTATAGATAGATCAGGGCACGTAGTACGAGAAATCTGTCAAATATGGGCTAGAAGTTAATTTCGCACGAAATTAGAAACTGGTTAATTTCGCACGAAATTACTTTGTAATTTCGTGTGAAACTTAATTTCGTATGGGAAGGTCCATGCGAAATTACCTTGCCGATATATAGGTGTCTGGTCTGTGTCATTTGTAACGAAATTAGATTCCGGTTTGAGAGCCGAAGTGCTGCCGAAGTGTCGAATCGCTGTAAAACTTTGTCAAATCAATCTAAAGACAGTTTAAAGTGTATATCTAGCTGAATTAAACTTAATACGTCTGTTTCCGCCTTTCGTATTGAGATAAACTCTTCTGATCGACTCGTTTGGGTCAGAAAACGACCCTACAGTATTGTTTTATGACTAAACGCAAGTAAACTCGCGTTAGGGTCCTAGGAAGGTTATAGACTAGGTCAAAGCATTACTAATAACCTAATTCCCTATAACCATGAGCTCTGATACCAACTTTTCTGTCACACCCCGACCACATAAAACAACAAAACGTGGCGGAAACGTCGGGGAGTGTTGTAACAGAATCATTGTTTCACAACCATGGATTAAACAGTTTCGTTTTATTAAATTAAACGTATTACATTACATTGGAATTAGAAACAAAACAAGAACAAATAGTCTTTCATTGTTATTAAGTCACAAAGGCCTCGTCCATTCCTATGTGAGAGTACACAAAAATCATCATCAAACATCATCAACCATGGTACCTGAAACACAAGTGAAAATACGTCAGCATAAAAATGCCGGCGAGTACATAGGTTTTATATGAGTGTCAGATTCATGGCTCGTTTTACATGTTGCAATACTTATTTAAAAACCTTGTTTTGAAAAGTATAATATTGCGACATAATTAACCAACTCAAATCAAGTTGGTTATAATTTGCAAAATCTCGTAGCCATGATTCTTAACTCCAAAACATTTGTTTTATTAAATCAAATTGTAAAATATCTCATAAAAACTCGTTAATAAAACTCGTATGGTTTATATTATTCAGAAAAAATCCTTGTGTGACATTGTTTCGAAATCGTTTACCTAAGTGATCTAGATAACGCAACAATATATAATGTGTTAAAAGCACTTATATATAGGAAGTACCAGTGGCGTATCCACCATGCTTTTAACATATTACACCCGCCCTGTTACCTAATCACTTCCCTAACTCAATGGTTCAAACAGTTATAAATGGTTCACATAAATCAAATGGTTACAAACAGTTCACATAAATCCAACGATTACAAATGGTTCACATACATCCAATGATTACAAATGGTTCTTATACATCCAACGATTACAAATGGTTCACATACATCCAACGATTACAAATGGTTCAAAACGTAAACAATTGTGCTAGCATGTTAAGTGAACATACATAGCAAAACATAATGAAATCATGTACTAATAGTGTACTAATAAACATAGCAAGTATATGATATGAAAACATGGAAAACACGAAAGTAACAAGTAGGCACATGTGTTTCACCCCAAAACATTTGAAAACAGTAAAAGAGGGGTCTATGTACTCACTTGAGGATGCTTAGAAGTTTTGAATAACAACCAAGTAAAGCTAGAGGGATCACGAAATCAAACGGCACATAACATGTGTTTCACCCCAAAACATTTGAAAACAGTAAAAGAGGGGTCTATGTACTCACTTGAGGATGCTTAGAAGTCTTGAATAACAACCAAGTAAAGCTAGAGGGCTCACGGAATCAAACAACACCTAATATAGGTAATTATGTAAATAAACGGACCTAAATCGGAAGATCGGATAGAATGAGGTTTCGTAAACCAAACGAGTATAGGAACTCATGTAATATGGTTTAACAAAGCCTTCATACTAAAATGAAACCTAACCTAAGTGCTTACGACCCATTATGACCCGTTTAGGTAGCTTACGCCACTTTAACGCGTCGTTCGCGTAAAACGTGTTCGGAATGCCTAACTAGTCCTATGACATGTATTATATGCCTTAATATGTTTAATATTGTTGTCTAATCAGTTTAGATATCAAAAAATTATGTTACATATGCTTAAAATAAATTTATGCGCCAAAAAGGGCATTTTGGTCATTTACCTAAGGCATATAAACTACCTATCATACAACTACTTAAACGAAGTGACCATAAGGTATAACCTCAGAAGGTTATTCCCTATGTAACTATGGTCACCTAATGTGTTTGGTCGGATCCTAATGATCGACCAAACGGGTCGGGTTCGAAAGTATAAGCTGTTGTTTAGACCAGCTTACCTTACGACCCTACATAAGCATTAAACCTAAATTGACGAGCTAAACATGTTAAAACATGTTTAACGAGGTTTGAAAACAGGTTTGGTTTCAAAACAAACGGTTTTGATACCTAAAAGTAGTTTGGTTACAAAATACGCAAGAATACGTATTTGGCCGAAACTACGACTCGCCACTATGCCTAGATAACGTGGTAATCAGTAGGTATAGTCATAAGAGACTAAAACCATCATGATTACGCTCACGTTATGAAGTTCAAATGAACTTCGTGTTGACCATAAACTGGTCAATGCAGAAAGTCAAACATTGTTTGACTTTCATGCTAAAAACGCGTAAAAGAACGAAAGAGGACTTACAAAAAGTCCAAGAATGGAAATCTAGATCCAAGTTGCTCAGGTATGAGGTGCTAAGCCCCAACTTAGAGCAAATAGATCAGATTGTATGAGTTGCAACAATGAGGAGCATGGGTATTTATAGGATTTCTAGGACCGTTAGGATCGTTCCTCGAAAACCGAGCTTAAATCTGGACCGTACACATGCACCCATGGTTTTGCAAAACCATGGGCACCTTAAAAATAGCCCATAGTAAGTTATAAACCATGTGCAAATGATGGGAACAGCTGGAACAATTTGAAAATCAGATTTTCCTTTTTGGTCCCTTCCTAAGATAAGTATGGCAGATTGTCAATTTTGGTCCCTGAATGTGCAAAACATGGTTTTTGATGCATTTTTGACACATTTAAGACTCGTTAATCCCATTTCAAGGCTATAAAATGAAGTTAAAGTATAGGGAAAATGAAACATGCTCAAAAATATCTCGGATGTCGGTTCGTTTGACCGTACGGTTGCGTTATTCGGTTAATTACGACGAAACACGAACGAACGCGAAAAACGGTCCAAATTACGCGACGAGTGGATTTTTATCAAGACAATCACTAAAATAAAATATTTTAATGATTACATAAATTTTTGGATGTTCGGATGTATTCAGAACGTAAGATATGCGCGAAAATGCAAACTTATGCACTTTTTGACGCTTTTAGTCCCTATTGATCAAGAAAGTTTATTTTTGCGCACCAAACACCTCAAAGCCTATTTCTAAGCTATGTAAAGGATATTTAGGGCACATTTAACTTATGATCAAGTTCCAGAATGTTCGTTACAGTACAAATCGGTATACTTTCGCAGTTTGTCGAAATTAGTCCCTGTTAGCGAATAAACTTGATTTCGCCACACCAAACCCTCCAAAACTTATTTCTAAGTTATGTAAAGGTTATTTAAGGTATGTTAAGCCTATTTCACTAGTCCGGAGTGTTCGTTGCATTAAACTGGTTATATTTACGCATCAGTGCGCGTATAACCTTCCAGAAAGCGATTTAAAGCTTGAAATCGAACATTAATTGATATGTGCAAACAATACACGTATATTTACAAATCTCAACTATGAAACACAATATTTCATAAATTTGGTATTTGTTTGATGGTCGCAGAGGCACAGGTGTCACACTTTCAGTTGTTGAACTTCAATGATGTGATCAAGCACATATCGGGAGTTAGAATAACTATCCAATTTGAGCTTGATCGCTTCATACTCACATTTAGCCATTGCTAACTCCTTCTTTGTTTCCTCAATAATATTAATGTAGTTATTAATACCAATTTGTTTGCCAAGAACAGTTTTAGACATTTCGGAAACACTTTTCTTTAAAGTTTCAATGACTGATTTGAAATCCTTTTCATTGCGAGCCAAGGCCATGTTTGCCTCTTTATGTAGGACTCTGTATGCCCAAGACACATATTAAATTGATGTGGCTAGTACGTTATGATCCAAGTCAAGTCATACCCAATAACAAGCTAGACAAACACTTATATTATTTATTTGTGATATGATCAAACAAATAAATATTAACACTTACAATATTTAGAAATTGGTTTTCTAAATAATTACACTTGAGAAACCAATAAATTATGTGGATAATTTATTTTGAGAGAATATTTTATTTTGTTATTTAATAGGTTAAATAACATTATAAAAGTTATAAATATATATGTACCAAGACTTAATTTTATAAAGGAAATTTTATTTTTTTTATAAAACCCACATGGGCCCCCCCCCCCTTTTGTCTCTATCCAAAGTCTTGTTCCAATCACATTTCATGCATATGCATGGATTTAGATTGGGTGGTCTATCCAAAGACTTTGGTCCAATGCATGTACATGCTTTTGCATGAGTTAGAGATGATTCCATTGGGTGAAAAAGGAGGTGGACTTTTCTCTCAAATTATATATAAACTTTATGGATGACCAAATGAAAAGAGAGCTGAATTTTTGCTCTAAAATTTCGGCCATAAGAGTGTTCCTTCAAGTGTTCATTCTTTGATCTTCAAGTGTTAAATCCTAGCTAAACTTGTGGTGTTTGTTGGAAGCTTGGGGTATACAAGCTTGAGGTCCTCTACTCATGAAGACAACCATTTCAAGAAGCATCATCCGTTTCATAATCCTTGCACTTCAAGAAGGTAGTTTTCTAAACATCCTATGGTTGTGTTTGATAGTATACATCTCATATATGGATCCGGGTTTTGGGATTTTGCATATAAATGGTTTTATATCTTATAAAAGTAACATGTTTTAAACTTATTTTCCGCTGCGTTTTTATTTCATATGGATGAAATTACTTTGATGAACATGTTAAAATCCCATCAATGGTATCAGAGCCGCTTATATGAGTGCATGCTTCAATAGATTAAAAATTTCGGGTTTCGGGTTTGTAGAAAACCCTATGGCCGAAAATTTTAACATGGTTAACCCTTTGTTTTTCAAGATTATTTTCTTACATGCATAAGAGAATCTTGAAAAATTTATTTCATATGGATGATTTGTTTGTTTGGACAAAACTTAACTTTTCGGTTTTTTGAAAATAGCCGAAAATGTTTATAAAAGGGAACAATTTTTTTTATGCTTCTTGAAATCAATATATATATTTGGATATATATTTTGGTGCATATGACCTAGCCATAACCTTGTGTTGAATGATTGTGTTGTGATTTATTATTTCAATGGGTTGTAATAATTATTATTTTGTTCTTCCATTAGAAGATATGTAATTTATTTATTTTCATTTGGTATGTAAAATAAATAGATTAGGTGCATTTTATTTTACTAGAAAAAATGTATTAGGATATATTTTGTAAAAGAAGATGCACACAAAATGCGGTTTTGGTTTGGACCATAATATTCGGTCCAAAGAACTTCATAGTTCTCAACGGGATTTTAACCCGATAACCAAAACACATTTTTTGAAATCCAAAGGAGTTTGGAGCTGAAAATAAAAGACTTTTGGAAGCTCAAAGAAGGTGGAGAAATCACAACACAAGAAGGAGACTTGAAGCATTTGGATGCGGGATCAAGTGGGAGTTCATCGACACATTACTTGTGTCATTTTTCACCCTTTAGGAAGGACCTTTTGGCACACTTGTTTCGGCTAACAAGTGTTGTCAAAATAGTTGGCTATGGTTATGCACTTATTGTTATGCTTGTGTGGTTGTTTATTTTGTTGTTTAGATGATATGTAGATATGCATGACTTAACAAACTAATAATCAACAACAAGCGTAAAATTGGTTCTTGACAAAATCATTAAAATGTTTAATAAAGGTTTTATTAAAAATTAATGGTTTTATAATAAAATGGGTTTTATTAAAAAGAACCTTGAAAATTTGTTTTCACTAAAGTACCATTGATTTGAATGCATGCAAATGTATGGTACATAATATTTTCTAAACTAGAATTTTGAAATATTAAAAACCCTTTTATAAAACAAGTCAAACACCATCCTTTTATACAACACTCGAAACACTTGGGAACTCTTATTGTGGGATAAAGGTCACCTAACCACATTTGAGGGAACTTGTTTGTTCCAGGTGGGTTTACCATGTTTGTGGGATAAAGGTCACCTAACCACTTATGTGTATAAACTCACACGTGTGTGTAAGTTGGACGACTTGATTTGGAAACCATGAACTTAGGGTCACCGAAGCATGGGGAACAAAGGTGTTGATGGGATTAAACATGCCAACTAAACATAAAGATGTTTAACCGATCCCATATGGCTAGAAATTGCAAAGAGTTGCAATTGTCAAACGTTGACTACCTTGTTAATTTAAATAGAGGGATAAAGGTCACCTAACCAATATTTAAATGTAACGTTGGATTCTAGATTTTAATTATTAATTGTCTTTAAGACACAAAAGGGTATTAATGATTAAAATATAATAATATCGAAAATACTAAAATTGAACTTGTTAAATTTTGTAGATGGCTAACAATGCAAACCCGACTAACCAAATCGTCCGAAACCTATCACTAAGAACCATCCTTGAAAAGGATCGTCTCAACCATAACAACTTCATGGATTGGTTTCGAAACTTGAGAATCGTTCTCAAGCAAGAGAAGATATCCTATGTGTTGGACGATCCTATTCCCGATGAACCTAACGTGGAAGATGTGGAAGCCTACAACGATTGGGTTAAGTATACCGAGGACTCCATGCAAGCCTCATGCCTCATGTTGGGAACTATGATTCCCGAAATTCAAAAGGATTTTGAACATCACGGGGCATACGACATGATTACCCAGTTAAAGGAAATGTTCCTACAACAAGCAAGGGTAGAACGCTTTGAAACTGTTCGAGCGCTTCATGCATGTCGAATGGAGGAAACCCAATCGGTATCATCTTATGTTCTCAAGATGAAAAGCCACATTGATCGCCTCGAACGGCTAAATTGTCCCGTCTCTAAAGAGTTGGCTACGGATTTGATCCTCAACTCTTTAACAAAGAAATTTGAGAGTTTTGTAATGAATTACAACATGAATGGATGGGACAAGAGCATTGGTGAACTTCATGCAATGCTCAAGACGGCCGAAGCAAGTATGGGCAAAAAGGCTTTACCCGTCCTAGCGATCAATGAAGGAGGCAACAAGAAGAGGCCCCACCCCGACTCTAAAGCAACCTATGCTAAAAGAAAGGGACACGTCAAAGGAAAAGGGAAAGGAAAAGCAAAAGCAGAACCCGCCAAACCGAAGGAGAAGAAGCAAAAGGTTGCTACAAATGACCCATGTTTTGAATGTGGTGAGATAGGACATTGGAAGAGAAATTGTCCAACCTATCTCAAGGAGTTGAAAAACAAGAGGGATGCAGGGCAAACCTCAGGTACTATCTTTATGATACATGTTGAGCTTAATGTTATTTCTTCTAACACATGGGTACTAGATACCGGATGTGGAACTCATATTTGCAATTCGTTGCAGGGGTTCAGAAGAAGTAGACATTACAAGAAGGGAGACAGTAGTCTCTTTATGGGCAATGGAGCAAAAGTTGAAGTCGAAGCTCAAGGAGACTACGTTTAAAGCTTCCAAGTGGTTTGGAAGTGATTTTGAAGAATGTTTTATATGCTCCTAGTTTAACTAGGAACATAATTTCTGTTTCCCTTTTAAAACAATCTGGTTTCAATTTCGAATTTGTTAACTATGATATTTATGTTTCTAAGAATGGTGTGTTTTATTTTAAAGCTATGTCTTTAAATGGTATTTATGAATTAGATCATGATAACGCATCATATGATAGCTCAATGTACCAAGTAACCAACAAGAAACTCAAAATGGATTTGAGTGATTCCTATCTTTGGCATTGTCGCCTTGGACATATAAGCAAGAATCGCATGCATACACTTCAGAAAAATGGTCTTCTGAATACAAATGAAGATAATTCATTTGATGTATGCGAATCTTGTTTACAAGGCAAAATGACCAAGACACCCTTTAGTGGAACTTTTGAAAGGGCAAAAGACTTACTAGGCATCATACATTCAGATGTATGTGGTCCTTTTAAGCCGATGACTAGGAATGGTGAAAGATACTTCATTACCTTTACCGACGACTATAGTCGTTATGGATATGTGTACTTACTAAGACACAAGGATGAAGCATTTGAAATGTTCAAAGACTTCAAAAGTGAAGTAGAAAATCAACTCAAGAAAACAATTAAAGTCCTTCGTACCGATAGAGGAGGTGAATACCTAAGTGGTGCCTTTCAAGATCATCTTAGAAGTTGTGGAATCATTTCACAACTTACTCCACCTGGAACACCACAACACAATGGTGTGTTCGAAAGAAGAAATCGAACTCTATTAGATATGGTTCGATCTATGATGGCTAGAAGCACATTACCTCTATCATTTTGGGGTTACGCTTTGCTCTCCGCAATCCGTATACTAAATATGGCCCCAACCAAGAAAGTAGAAAGGACACCTTTTGAAATATGGCATGGAAACCCTCCATCATTATCATTCTTAAGGGTTTGGGGTTGTGAAGCTTATGTTAAGCAATACACTCCAAATAAATTGGAAGTCCGATCTACTAAGTGTATCTTTGTAGGATATCCTAAAGATGATATAGGATATTATTTCTACGATCCAACCGAGCAAAAGGTATTTGTTGCTCGAAAGGGTAAGTTCTTAGAAGCTAAATTCCTTATGGAAGGAACTAGTAGTAGAACAGTGGAACTTGAAGAGGATCAAGAACCACAAGACGATACACGTTTGGTTGATACTAGCACTCAACAAGAGGTTGTTGAAAATGATCAAGAGGTTGATCGGAACACACAAAATGTTCGCAGATCTGGTAGAATTAGTAATCCACCTGAAAGATATGGATTTTTCATGGATGGATGCTACGTGGTAGATTCAGATGAACCAACCACATACCATGATGCAATGTCAAAATCTGATTGTGACAAATGGCTTGAAGCCATGAACATAGAGATGCAATCCATGTATGACAACCAAGTTTGGGAATTGGTTGTGCCACCACTCAACTCCAAAGTAGTTGGAAGTAAGTGGGTTTTCAAGAAGAAAACAGATATGCATGGTAACTTGGATACTTATAAAGCAAGACTTGTAGCAAAAGGTTTCACTCAAACTCAGGGGATTGATTATGATGAGACCTTCTCGCCTGTGGCGATGCTAAAGTCAATCAGGATATTATTTGCCATAGCTGCATATTATGACTATGAGATCTGGCAATTGGATGTCAAAACGGCTTTTCTTAATGGATATCTTGATGAAGATGTCTATATGGTTCAGCCAGAAGGTTTTGTCGATCCAGAGCATCCTGACAAAGTGTGCAAGTTGAAGAAATCAATCTATGGATTGAAACAAGCATCTAGAAGTTGGAATCATCGTTTTGATGAAGAAATTAAGAATTTTGGATTCATCAAGAACGGTGATGAAGCTTGTGTGTATAAGAAAGCTAGTGGGAGCATCATCACTTTCTTAGTACTGTATGTCGATGACATTCTACTATTTGGGAATGACATTCCAACCATGGAAGGTGTAAAAGCTTGGCTTGGAAGTTGTTTTTCCATTAAGGATCTTGGTGAAGTAGCCTACATTCTGGGAATAAAGGTCTATAGGGATAGATCAAGGCGCTTGATAGGTTTAAACCAAAGTGCATACATTGACAAAGTCTTGAATAGGTTCCAAATGGAGAACTCTAAGAGAGGTTTTGTACCTATTCAAAAGGGGACAATATTGAATACATCTCAATGTCCTAGCTCAAAGGATGAGCAAGAGAAAATGAAAAGAATCCCATATGCGTCAGCTATAGGATCCATCATGTATGCAATGATATGCACCAGACCGGACGTTTCATGCGCCTTGAGCATGACCAGTAGATACCAGCAGAATCCAGGTAACAGTCATTGGATGGCTGTTAAAAGTATATTGAAATATCTTAGGAGGACTAAGGATATGTTCTTAATATATGGATCTGGTGAGGAGGAACTCGTTGTAAAGGGTTACACGGACGCGAGTTTCCAAACCGATCGAAATGATTCTCGATCGCAATCGGGGTATGTCTTCATTTTAAATGGTGGAGCAGTCTCTTGGAAGAGCTCAAAACAAGACGTGGTAGCATTGTCCACTACAGAATCAGAATACATCGCCGCTTCATTGGCAGCCCAGGAAGCTGCATGGCTGAAGAAATTTATAGCCGACCTAGGGGTGGTCCCTACCATTCAAGACCCCCTAGAGATCTTTTGTGACAACGAGGGTGCGATTGCTCAAATCAAGGAACCTCGTGCGCACCAAAAGACTAGACATATCGAGCGGAGATTCAACTACATAAGGGATGAAGTTGAAAAGGGAAAGATATGTATCCGCCAAGTTCACACAGATCAAAACATTGCGGATCCACTCACGAAGCTCCTTGACAGGGGAAAACATGAGGGTCATACATGTTCCTTAGGACTTCGATATTCTAATGATTGGATTTGATCTAATTTTGTATTTGGATATTGAAACAATTGTTAATTTAACTCTTTTATGGTATTTTGAGTTATGTTTCATATTAGCATGTTTAAATCCGTGAATAAGTTACTTATTCTAAATGTCCGTAGTCGATCATACTTGTGGGAACAAATATGAATGTAAGACTATTATGAACTTGGATTGGTAGATATTCATGAAGTATGAATATAGAGCAAGGCGTTGCTGCCAAGGTTCATAGATATTTGTGGGATACAAATATTGGACTGACTCGCTCTCAAATATTACTGCATGGAATCAATTGTGATTGATCATAATTAAATTTGAGTAAAGGAGAATATCATAGTATCCTCAGACCTGAGATACATATTGGGTCTTGATATTCACCAAATATTATACCTTGACTTTTTCTTCGCTGTCAGTAATATGACAGTACATAAGGCTAAGCTCAGGTGTGGTACAAGGTGATTGTGAGAGACGTATGTAGTCAAGAAGGGATTTGTTCCTCTTATTCGTTGAGAGTAAGATATCTAAGGCCTGCTAAAGTTAAATCAACAGAGAGTGATCACTCTGTGTCTCTGGATTTAACATGACATCTGTAACGAAAGGATAAATGATAGATTCACCTAAATCATGTTCAAGTAAGGGACTTGAAAGGGATGATGTTATTGAATGGCAAATATAGTCATACGTATTGGGGGTAGTAAACCGTAGTTAGGCGTCATTTACTACTTGCATCAATCTTCTATGTATCTTGTGCAAGTGGGAGATTGTAGGACTCTGTATGCCCAAGACACATATTAAATTGATGTGGCTAGTACGTTATGATCTAAGTCGAGTCATACCCAATAACAAGCTAGACAAACACTTATATTATTTATTTGTGATATGATCAAACAAATAAATATTAACACTTACAATATTTAGAAATTGGTTTTCTAAATAATTACACTTGAGAAACCAATAAATTATGTGGATAATTTATTTTGAGAGAATATTTTATTTTGTTATTTAATAGGTTAAATAACATTATAAAAGATTATATAAAGTCTTGTAAATATAGTGTTATATTTATAAAAGTTATAAATATATATGTACCAAGACTTAATTTTATAAAGGAAATTTATTTTTTTTTATAAAACCCACATGGGGCCGCCCCCCCCCCCCCTTTTGTCTCTATCCAAAGTCTTGTTCCAATCACATTTCATGCATATGCATGGATGTAACACCCCGAAAATATAAAACCTTAAATTTGAATTAGTAAGGTTTTAATAAACTAGAATTTATTAACTAGGAAATCTAACCTAGTTAGACTTCTAGACTCAAAATAACTTAAAGTAAGGATAAAAACAACTAGATTAAATTATGTATCAAAGTTTAGGGGCTTAAGTTGAAACAATTGAAACTATCTTATTAATTTTGAATAAAAATCAAAAAAACCAAACACCCATTAAGGATGTCTGGTCGTGTAGAACAAGCAGGGGGCGACATCTCAAGCCCCAAACCCTAAAATCCACAAAAACTCTCAAATTGAAGGTGCAATTCTGGTCCAAAACGAAATCCGAGTTTAGATTATCGATCCTCATCACAAGAGGATCATAAGGTATGTAAAATTTGATGAAATCTCTAAACTTAAAAATCTCATGATTTTGGAAAATCTGAAATTAGATGTTGCATGAGTGTTATTTGGTTAGATTAAGGATGATATAGTGTCTAGAAGTAAAACCTAGACAACTACATGTGAAATCATGTTCAAATTCAGGAAATTCCATGAACACCTTGAAGGTGGGTTGTGGGTTTTACAATATGATGATGAACACTAGGATTTAGAATGCATATTTTAGTGTAATTTGATCATAGAAAATGATTCAGAAAATGCATGATGTTTAAATGATATATGAAGGCTATATTGATGATTAAGTTAGCTAACTAGCAAGCTATAAACTTGAATACGAAAGATATAAAATTCTGCCCTTAAAGTGTTTGTTGAAATGCCTCTATGAAGGCTTAAAACTGAAATTCTGAGCTTAAACGCATAATCATGATGTTTTGGTGTATTATGCGAATTATGATTTAAAGAGAGTTCTAAAACGCATCATAAATGGACTCTATAGGAACGGACGCAGGAGCGTCAAGCGGACAAGCGGGTGGCGAACCACGTTTAAAGGGCAAACTTTGAAGGTATGTAACTTGACCCGTTACATTTATTAGGTTTGATGATTTTAATGTGTAATTGAATCCTTGAATATGGGTTGTTTTGAATTACGCAATGAAGTCGTTATATTGATTGATTGTTTAAATTCGGTTGGTACTTGTTGGTAGTCGTCATAGGAGGGGATTCCGTAGACGAGCCAAACGGGTCAAATAATCAAGTAAAACATGAATAATGTTTCGGAATATGATAGATTATTCTTTGATATAGATTGATAAACAATATGTTTAAAATGTTAAAATTTGATGTAGCGGTTTGTTAGAAAAGTAAATTCCAAAAGTTGGGTTTTAGTGAAATGAACCAAAAACAAACAATACATGGATTTCCAGGTACTACCGTAAATTACGGTAGTACCGTAATTTACGGTGAAGGCAGATATGTTACGGTGTGGGTCTCCTGTTTTACGGTGATCAAACAATTCCAGGACTCACCGTAAATTACGGTGATACCGTAATTTACGGTGGACTCAGAATAGCTTTTATATTTTTTTATTATTCCAATGTGATGTTAAATTTTGTGATTACATTATATGATAACGTTAAACCTAATGTTTTTAACGATTTTGATCCTAGGTAAATTGATGGATCTTATGGGTGGCGATCAAGTGATTAGCGAAGAACCGAACACTACATTTTGAAGCTTCCGCAAATGTTTTTATCATACTTAGATTTTGTTCATGGGATGTAAACTATTAGTTTAAACAAATGTTCAAATTTTCCAACCTAGTCATTAGATGACTTAGGTTTATGTCATATGTTAAACTTATGATTCACTATCTTTTGGTATAAATTAATGATTAATTCAAGTATAAAATCTAGGGTGTTACAAGTTGGTAATTAGAGCTCAAGGTTGTTAATAAGTGTTCGGTTCAAGCTTGATCGATCGTCCGGTAAGAATTAACTTATTTTGTTAATAAATTATGTATCACGTATAGAGTAAGAGATGTACAAATATGCATGAAAAGAGTGCGTAAGCTCACTCAAAAACAAGAAATGCATGAAACAAGAATGATTAAATCAAGTATAAACTTGATTGAATCAAAACAAGAATGATTAAATCAAGTATGAACTTGATTGAATCAAAACAAGAATGATTAAAACAAGCTATAAACTTGATTGAATTGAAGCAAGAATGATTAAATCAAGTTATGAACTTGGTTAAATCAAAACAAGTAAAGCATGTGTTATAAATAGAATGTTTAACAATTTGTGTAAACATTTCAGAAATAGAGATGGCTGACGGAGGTAATGATAATGCGGTGCCAAGAGTCACCGAACAAATGAGGGAAGTGATTGCCGAAGAGGTTGGTAAGGCGATCGAAAACAGTTTGTCGGGCTTTATTGATAAAATTCAAAACACAATTTTATCAATAGTAGAAGATAGAATCAAGAAGCTAGAAGATGATTCAAATGTAGCAAAGGAAAAGCGTGGAGGACGAAAGCCTTGTTCATACAAGGAATTCATGGCTTGTAAACCACCAATATATAATGGGGAGGTTGATCCAATAGTGTGCCAACAATGGCTAAGTGACATCGAAGGGGTATTCGAGAGAACCCATTGTGACGAAGAAGACTACGTAGCCTATGGTACGGGTCAACTAAGGAGTCAAGCGAAAGATTGGTGGGATAACAAAAAGAAGGAGATTAGAAGTGAAGCGGCTAAGGCCATGACTTGGGAGGAGTTTAAGACGCCGTTTCTTAAACACCATAGTCCCAAGGCGGTCATAAATAAAATCAAGGAAGAATTCATGCAACTCAGACACAAAGGTGAATCCATAGACAAGATCACGGGGATGTTTATGGACAAAATGAAGTTCTGTGATGATTTGATAACGAATGAAGAGCAAAAGGTCTATTATTATCATAACATGCTAAGCGCGGAGTATAGAGAGTTCATAACTCCTTCAAAGTACGAGACCCTTACCGAGATTGTTAATGCTGCTCGGGAAAGGGAGATCGAATTGAAAAATAGTATAGAACGGGGTGAACGAAGGGCACAAGATGTGAATCCAAGCCCTACCAAGAAAGAAAGAACGAATGAAACAGCAAAGAGATCAGATGCTAAAGGTAGTACATCAGGTTGCAAAATTTGTGGGAAAAATCATAAGGGTGAATGCCGTTACAAGGATAAGCCTTGTCCTATATGCAAGAAAACGGGACATATGGCTATGTCATGCCCGGAGAAAGTGACGGTTTGTTACAATTGTTATCGAACGGGTCACAAGAAGTCGGAATGCCCGGAGCTGGTTGGAAAGAAGGATGGGCAAGAACCGAAAGGTGAAGCCCCGAAAGCAAAGGCAAGATCTTTTCAACTAACCGCCGCAGAAGCAAAGGTGGAACCGGACGTGGTCTCAGGTATATTTTCTGTAAATTCAATTCCTGCACACGTGTTATTTGATACGGGTGCGAATAAATCCTTTGTTTCATATGGACTTATTCGATATCCTTCATTTGTTCTAACAAAATTACCTGTGCCCTTAGAAGTAGAGATAGGTAATAACAAAAGCTTTATTGTTTGTGATGTATGTGAAAACTGTAAACTGAGCATTGATGATGAAGAATATTTGATAAATCTAATTCCGATGTCGATGGGAGAATTCCAAGTAGTCGTTGGGATGGATTGGCTATCTCAATACCATGCAAAGGTCGTGTGTTTTCGCAAAGAGATAAAACTAACATCTCCGAGCGGAAAACACGTCACCATTTATGGCGAAAAAGGAGGCAACCCCATAGTATGTTCGATGTTGAAAGCTCACAAGCTCATGAAACGAGGATGCAAGGCATTTATGATATACGCTAATGAGCCCGAAAAAGAATCACGAAAGATTGGAGATGTACCGGTTATACGAGATTATGAAGATGTGTTTCCGGATGATTTACCGGGGATACCACCTGAACGGGAAATAAAGTTCGGGATCGAATTGATTCCGGGCGCAAAACCCGTAGCAAAAGCCCCGTACCGACTTGCACCGTCGTAATTACAAGAGTTGATGTCCCAAATTCAAGATTTGCTTGACAAGGGATTCATAAGGCCGAGTGTGTCTCCTTGGGGCGCACCGGTGTTGTTTGTGAGAAAGAAGGACGGGAGCATGCGCATGTGTATCGATTATCGGGAGTTAAACAAACTCACGGTAAAGAACCGATACCCGCTCCCGAGGATAGACGACTTATTTGACCAACTACAAGGCGCGAGTTGGTTTTCAAAAATTGACCTTAGGTCGGGGTATCACCAACTAAAGGTCAAAGAAGAAGATGTGCCGAAGACGGCTTTCCGCACAAGATACGGACATTACGAATTTCTCGTAATGTCATTTGGGCTAACAAATGCGCCCGCGGCTTTCATGGACCTCATGAACCGGGTTTGCAAGCCAATGTTGGATAAGTCGGTCATCGTGTTTATCGATGATATCTTGGTGTATTCAAAAAGTGAAGCCGAACACGCACGCCACTTACAAGAAGTGTTAGAGACACTTAGACGAGAGAAGCTTTATGCAAAATTTTCTAAATGTGCCTTTTGGTTACGAGAGGTACAATTTCTCGGTCATGTCATAAGTGCCGATGGGGTTTTGGTGGATCCGTCAAAGATAGAGGTGGTGTCAAAATGGAATCCCCCGAAGAACCCTTCTGAAATTAGAAGCTTTTTGGGGCTTGCGGGATACTATAGGAGATTCATTCAAGATTTCTCCAGGATTGCGTCACCGCTAACAAAGCTAACCCAAAAGAAAGAAAAGTTTATTTGGGGTGAAAATCAAGAAAAAGCGTTTCAAACGCTAAAAGAAAAGTTAACTCAAGCTCCGGTATTGACATTACCGGATGGCGTTGAAGACATGGTGGTTTATTCGGATGCTTCATTATCGGGGCTAGGTTGCGTGTTGATGCAACGGGGCAAGGTAATAGCCTATGCCTCGAGACAATTGAAGATACACGAGAAGAGATATCCCACTCACGATCTCGAGTTGGCTGCAGTGGTATTTGCATTAAAGATATGGAGGCACTATTTGTATGGGGTAAAGTGCACCATATTCACTGACCACAAGAGCTTGAAATACTTTTTCGAACAGAAAGAGTTAAATATGCGACAAAGGCGATGGCTAGAAACGGTGAAAGACTATGATTGTGAAATACATTATCACCCCGGAAAGGCTAATGTGGTGGCGGATGCGTTGAGCAGAAAGGCGGATTATGTCCCAATACGAGTAAGATCGATGCAACTAGTGGTGACCTCGGGTGTACTTGAACGTATTCGAGAAGCGCAATTAGAAGCAATGAAAGAAGAGAATTGGAAGAAAGAAAGAATCATAGGCCAATCGAAAGACTTGTCGGATGGGCATAATGGGTTGAAGACTCGATCCGGTAGAATATGGGTCCCACATACTTGTGGAGTGAAGGCACTTCTACTTAATGAAGCTCACAAATCCCGTTATTCGATTCACCCGGGTGCGACCAAGATGTACAATGATTTAAAACAAAATTATTGGTGGCCCGGAATGAAGTGGGACGTGGCTAAATATGTGGAGAAATGCTTGACATGTTTGCAAGTCAAGGCGGAGCACCAGAAACCATACGGTAAACTCCAACCGTTAGACATTCCGGTTTGGAAATGGGAACATATCACAATGGACCTGTTAACCAAGTTGCCTAAGACGAATCGTGGTTTTGATACCATATGGGTAGTGGTGGATAGATTGACGAAAAGTGCTCACTTCATTCCGATTCGTGAGACTTATACGTCAGAAAAGATGTCAGAAGTTTATACCAATGAAATCATAGCACGTCATGGGGTGCCGGTGTCCATCGTGTCTGATAGGGATACCCGGTTTACTTCGAATTTCTGGCGTGATTTCCAAGAGCAAATGGGAACCAAATTGTTCATTAGCACTGCGTACCATCCTCAAACTGATGGACAGAGTGAAAGAACAATACAAATATTGGGGGACATGCTACGGGCGTGTATTATCGACTTTGGAGGCAGTTGGGATGTTCACCTACCGTTAGTCGAGTTTTCATATAACAACAGTTACCAATCTAGTATTAAGATGGCACCGTACGAAATGCTTTATGGTAGGAAATGTCGAACCCCGATATGTTGGGGTGAAGTGGGTCCATGAGAACTTGCCCACCAGGATATAGTACAAGCCACGAATGAAAAGATCGATAAAGTTAGAGCACATTTGAAAGCAGCTCAAGACAGACAAAAGGCGTATGCTGATAAAAGAAAAAGGCCAATCGAATTCCAGGTTGGCGACATGGTCATGCTAAAAGTTTCCCCTTGGAAGGGTGTTATTAGATTCAGAAAAAGGGGGAAGCTAAGCCCAAGGTTTATTGGGCCATTTAAAATTATCGGGAAAGTTGGCAAGGTAGCTTACCGTCTTGAATTACCGGAGGAGTTAAGTGGAATCCATGGCACGTTCCACGTGTCACAACTAAGAAAGTGCTTAGCGGACGAAACGGACTATATTCATTACGACGATATCGAAGTGGATAATAGTTTGAATTATGCGGTGAGACCGGTGGAGATTTTGGACCGAAAGGTCAAACATCTACGAAATAAACAAATTGATCAAGTCAAAGTCAAATGGGAACATAGGAAAGGTTCGGACACTACGTGGGAGTCCGAAGAGGAGATGCGACGTCTTCACCCTACTTTATTTGGTACGTACTACGGTTTCGGGGACGAAACCCTTTTTAAGGGGGGTGAACTTGTAACACCCCGAAAATATAAAACCTTAAATTTGAATTAGTAAGGTTTTAATAAACTAGAATTTATTAACTAGGAAATCTAACCTAGTTAGATTTCTAGACTCAAAATAACTTAAAGTAAGGATAAAAACAACTAGATTAAATTATGTATCAAAGTTTAGGGGCTTAAGTTGAAACAATTGAAACTATCTTATTAATTTTGAATAAAAATCAAAAAAACCAAACACCCATTAAGGATGTCTGGTCGTGTAGAACAAGCAGGGGGCGACATCTCAAGCCCCAAACCCTAAAATCCACAAAAACTCTCAAATTGAAGGTGCAATTCTGGTCCAAAACGAAATCCGAGTTTAGATTATCGATCCTCATCACAAGAGGATCATAAGGTATGTAAAATTTGATGAAATCTCTAAACTTAAAAATCTCATGATTTTGGAAAATCTGAAATTAGATGTTGCATGAGTGTTATTTGGTTAGATTAAGGATGATATAGTGTCTAGAAGTAAAACCTAGACAACTACATGTGAAATCATGTTCAAATTCAGGAAATTCCATGAACACCTTGAAGGTGGGTTGTGGGTTTTACAATATGATGATGAACACTAGGATTTAGAATGCATATTTTAGTGTAATTTGATCTTAGAAAATGATTCAGAAAATGCATGATGTTTAAATGATATATGAAGGCTATATTGATGATTAAGTTAGCTAACTAGCAAGCTATAAACTTGAATACGAAAGATATAAAATTCTGCCCTTAAAGTGTTTGTTGAAATGCCTCTATGAAGGCTTAAAACTGAAATTCTGAGCTTAAACGCATAATCATGATGTTTTGGTGTATTATGCGAATTATGATTTAAAGAGAGTTCTAAAACGCATCATAAATGGACTCTATAGGAACGGACGCAGGAGCGTCAAGCGGACAAGCGGGTGGCGAACCACGTTTAAAGGGCAAACTTTGAAGGTATGTAACTTGACCCGTTACATTTATTAGGTTTGATGATTTTAATGTGTAATTGAATCCTTGAATATGGGTTGTTTTGAATTACGCAATGAAGTCGTTATATTGATTGATTGTTTAAATTCGGTTGGTACTTGTTGGTAGTCGTCATAGGAGGGGATTCCGTAGACGAGCCAAACGGGTCAAATAATCAAGTAAAACATGAATAATGTTTCGGAATATGATAGATTATTCTTTGATATAGATTGATAAACAATATGTTTAAAATGTTAAAATTTGATGTAGCGGTTTGTTAGAAAAGTAAATTCCAAAAGTTGGGTTTTAGTGAAATGAACCAAAAACAAACAATACATGGATTTCCAGGTACTACCGTAAATTACGGTAGTACCGTAATTTACGGTGAAGGCAGATATGTTACGGTGTGGGTCTCCTGTTTTACGGTGATCAAACAATTCCAGGACTCACCGTAAATTACGGTGATACCGTAATTTACGGTGGACTCAGAATAGCTTTTATATTTTTTTTATTATTCCAATGTGATGTTAAATTTTGTGATTACATTATATGATAACGTTAAACCTAATGTTTTTAACGATTTTGATCCTAGGTAAATTGATGGATCTTATGGGTGGTGATCAAGTGATTAGCGAAGAACCGAACACTACATTTTGAAGCTTCCGCAAATGTTTTTATCATACTTAGATTTTGTTCATGGGATGTAAACTATTAGTTTAAACAAATGTTCAAATTTTCCAACCTAGTCATTAGATGACTTAGGTTTATGTCATATGTTAAACTTATGATTCACTATCTTTTGGTATAAATTAATGATTAATTCAAGTATAAAATCTAGGGTGTTACAATGGATTTAGATTGGGTGGTCTATCCAAAGACTTTGGTCCAATGCATGTACATGCTTTTGCATGAGTTAGAGATGATTCCATTGGGTGAAAAAGGAGGTGGACTTTTCTCTCAAATTATATATAAACTTTATGGATGACCAAATGAAAAGAGAGCTGAATTTTTGCTCTAAAATTTCGGCCATAAGAGTGTTCCTTCAAGTGTTCATTCTTTGATCTTCAAGTGTTAAATCCTAGCTAAACTTGTGGTGTTTGTTGGAAGCTTGGGGTATACAAGCTTGAGGTCCTCTACTCTTGAAGACAACCATTTCAAGAAGCATCATCCGTTTCATAATCCTTGCACTTCAAGAAGGTAGTTTTCTAAACATCCTATGGTTGTGTTTGATAGTATACATCTCATATATGGATCCGGGTTTTGGGATTTTGCATATAAATGGTTTTATATCTTATAAAAGTAACATGTTTTAAACTTATTTTCCGCTGCGTTTTTATTTCATATGGATGAAATTACTTTGATGAACATGTTAAAATCCCATCACTTTACATTTTGACAGTTCAATAACCATACTCTAGTTGTGACCATGAACCGTTTCAGATTCAAGTTTCAATTTAGAGCATTCATTTTTAAGATCTGCACAATTACTACATATGCTAGGAGTAGGAGTATCAGAATTTACCTGACTCGAAGAGGCTGCGACATTAACCATAAAGGTAGTCTGATAAGAGAAAGATCCGTCTTCAGAAAAGAACTTTTCCATCTCTTTCGATGCAACATCAGCCTTCTTGATCAGAATAGACTTCTGACACTTTAACTCCTCAGCTTTCATCAACAAACTATCATTATCAGAATCAATTCCCTCCTTTTCATCCGATTCTGAACAATAATCTCCAATGTTCGAGCTTTCCTCATCCGAACTGCCAGTATAACCCGAGCTATCATCACTTTCAGATAATTCTTCCTTATGCACATGCTTGGTATGATTCATGATCTTAGCATAGCATGCGGTTCCTCCTTGATCGCCTCCTCCAAACTGTACGGACCAATCACAATTTTCATAAGCTTGAACAACTAACGCACGGTTGGGGTTAGAAGGACCTGGTTGGTTTGCGTTGGTGGTGTTAGTCTGGTTGTTGACAGCTACTATCTTTCTTTCCAGGTTAGCTTGATTCTGGTTGGAAGTACTTGTTTGAATTTTGAAGGGATTTTGACTTGTTTGTCTGCTCGGACGAGTGCACTCACGCTTGAAGTGACCCTTTTCTCCGCAGTTAAAACAGGTGACATCATCTTTGTCGAACCCGTACTTTGTATCCCTTTTGCTTTCCAAAGTAGTCTTCCCAGTTCTGCTCATGAAGTCTTTAGCTCATCTAACCGTGCTTGCAAAAGCCCACTTGATATCCATTAACTCCATTTCATCCCTATCAATCTGTTGATAATCTTCATTGGTCAGATTTATGTTTCCAATCTGACCTACAATCAACCCACAATAAGCATTGACCATTGTGCTAAGAAGTTCCATGTGTTCCTTGGCAACTTCCACATTAACTTTGGGAATGTTTGAAGTATCAATTCTGGTTGTATTGGAATTGTTACCATAGAGTGCTTGTTGAGGTGAAGGGGTAACAACTTGTGGTTTCGGGAACCAAGCACTAGAGTCAAATGGAGGTTGAGATTGAGATTGAGTAACTTGAGGTTGAGGTTTAGGGAACCAGGCACTCGGATCAAATTTTGGTTGAGTTGGGGGGGGGGGCAACAGGTTGTGATTGAGGGAACCAAGCACTAGTATCAAAATGAGGTTTAGGTTGAGGTGGCTCTGGTATAAATCCAAAGGGATTTACATTAGTCACTTGAGAAAACGGGCTTAAATTTGACATAAACGCCTTTTGAAGTTTTGGTTGCTGACTTGAGCTTGCAGCAGGGTTAATCCCTCCAAAGTACATTTCTGGATTCTGAGGAATTGAGATTCGTTTCGCCTTCCAGATTTCTTCTTCATTTTTATTTTCAAGCTTTTGAACGAAATCATAGATACTGATAGTATCTGATGCACCTGTATGCTTTAATAGCTCAATAAAAGGGCTCCACTTCGGTGGTAGAGCATCAGCAAACTTTGACACCATTTCCTGTGGAGTTGCAGTAACCTCGTAAGAAAACATTTCACTTATCAAATGATAATAATGAGTTTCCATTTCATTTAAAGCTTCATTTTCTATAAACAAAAATGCGTCAAACTCCTTTTTCAACAAGTCGTGTCGAGTCTTCCTTGTCGCCGCATTCCCTTCTCCTCTTGTAACTAGGATGTCCCACAATGCTTTTGTTGTCTTACAATAAGAGAATTAATGATATATGTCTTTGTGGAGAGCTTGTGTCAAGATAGCAAACACCTTCTTTTCAAGATCGTACGCTTTCTTATCTGTTTCACTCATAGTTGCCAATGTGGCTGCACTTGAACCTGCTTCTTCAAGAGCTGTGTTGTATGGTGTAGTGTAACATATCTATAGCTCGGTATTTTGCCCTAGAACGTAAGTATGAAAACGACTTTTCCAAGATAGATATTCATTCATATGATTCAGCTTTGGCGGTCGATTGTTGCTACCCGTTTCACTTTCGCTCTGTAGCAAATTTTGTATACTTTGATTTTGATTTACTAAGCATGCCCACTGACTTGTAGAAATTGATTGTTGTTGTGGCATCATATTCTTGACCCACGTCTCTGCAGAGGTCGGATTTGGAGCAGTACTTGAGCTACTACTCCAATCCCAGGGATTAGTACTCATGGTTGATGTATGTATGAGTGTACCTGATCAAACACTTGAAAAGAAACGGTTAAGACAGTTTTGCAAAGCCTCTGTTAACAATTGACAGTTAAAATGACGAAGTATGATTCACAGTGTGAACGATGAAGTCTTGTAACGACGAAGTTTTGAATCTTCGTTTAACACACTTTTTGACGAAAGATGGAGAGTGTTTGAATCTTCCTCTGAAACAATTTTGACGAAACTTTGATTGTTCGTCCAACACAATCTTCGCTGACACAGCATAAGATATTTTGCAAAAGCAATTAATTCTTACAGATAAGTAGGTGGCGAATTTTCAAAGCTAACAAGTTGCTGTGACAGAAGTTAATTTGATTTACCTAACCATCATTTCATGTACACAATTGTCAAACAATAATATTATAAGCAACAAACACTTCAATTAAAATTCAAATCAGATCAAACTCATAAATTATTTTAAGAAAAGTTTGAAGATAGTCAAGAACACTTTTGAAGATCACTTTGAATATCAAGAAAAACTTGAATATTCTGAAACACAAACTTTGCTTAAACTTTCAAGAAAAACCCATTTTTATCATGTAGACATGTAATGTAGTAAGGTTTTTGATAAAACTTATAGCAAAAGATGAAGATTTTCGCTGATTTTAAGACTTTTTCAGAAAATGTAAATTTTCAAGAACAACAATCTGAAAAACAGTTAAAATAACTTGTTTTAAAAACACAACAATGTTTGGTTTTATACAAGGATAAGAGCCAAAGCTCTGATACCACTTGTAGGTCCGTTTTTCTCAGAGGATCTATTACGAAACCTAATCCCTGTTTATCACGAACACGGTCACGAGTGCGGAATCCACGTGACGGTGCAAACCAAATAAAGTAATGTAAGCAACACAACAGATAACCAAAGATTCACTTTAGATTAAAAGGACGAGAACAACATCAAACATATACACACAATGCTTGAACGATAAACTCTCAGTAGTAGTCTCTCTATGCTCTCATGTTTTAACTGTTAAATACACAAAGCTATATATATTGTCCTCAGACGAACCTTGATAGACGAAGGTTAATGTGTGATGAAGATAGAACCTTCGTCACACACAAACAATGACGAAGATCAAAGGTTCGCCAAGCATGGGTTTGACGAAGATAGAACCTTCGTCAAACACTAAACAAGGACAGCTTATAACTAAGTTAACAGAAGACATAAGAAATGACTAACTGTGGTTAAACACTATGCACACAAGCATGTGTTTAATAAACCTTACAAATACTGAGACAAGAAGTCATACCAAGTAGGATAGGAGGATATCCGACTAGGTAGACTTGACGGAACTTACAGACTCGATAACAAAAGACTAAATAACATACAACGTAAACAAGACAAAGTTACAGACACATAAATGCACCAACATTAGGCTACTTTATCTATGATTCTAAGTCTCTCGTTTTTATTCTAATGGGCAAACTAGGACCCATGAAACCACATACAACTTTGTGTCGAAACGAGTACTTAGACTAGATAATACTTTTATGCATACATACTTGTGTACTTGAGTTCTAAATCCCAAATCCAACCACTCCATAAATGCCATATGACCTTACTTTTGATTTCCCATTCTCAAACAACTCGTCACTCAAGTATAATCGGAAAGCTTTTGCAAAATTGTGAGTATACATGACCCCTTTTTCCTTTTTCACTTTCGGGTGCAATACGTTATACTATTTAAACACACGAAATCATACTTTATGCTTAAATCACAAGCACAAACAATCCAATCATACATGCTTAAATATGTGATACTTGATTTGTATACTTGGATGGTTCTTTTGTGTGATTTACTTGTCATTAACTTCGTACGAGCCTCCCTTTAACATGTATAGAGCTACAGGAGTAATGCACCGCCCGTAGTCTTGTGGTCATGTTAAGTCTTTAATACTTGCGGTAATCAGAGGATTAACTTGTATAATTGCAAGCCATGTTTACATCAATCTCGTTAACTATTTTTGTCATGTGGATTGTTCAAACTCTTATACATACATGCTAGTACTCAAAACTTGTATACTCGCCAATACTTTTGTATTGAACTATACTTTAAAACGTATTGCAGGATTTTGATGATGATAATGCTGATGCACAGAATCTAGTAGGATGACTAGAAATGCGCCAAACTTTAATTCGTGTTTATTAGTTAGTCATTCGATAATTGTTGTATTTTATTTTGTTTCAAACACGATGTATTCTATTTCAAATAATGTACTTGATGTTAGCAATGAAATGAAATTATTTATTAAATACTTGTCACATTTAGTGTTATGAAGTCTCGAGCAATCTCATTCGTCTCACTCCGATGTTTCTGCCATCGGTTGGGGTGTGACAACAAGTTTTTCTTTAGATCTTGATACATCTTGTCACTTCCAGGATGCATCGTATACTTGGATTTATGAGCTTCTTCTAATATTCAGTTTCGTAGATTTTCTTGGATAGGTACCCAAATTCTTTTCTTATGGAATTTTCAAATTCCATATGTTTATTTTTCTATTTCTTTTCTCATTACTTTTAATCCTTCAGCATCATTCTTGATTGCTGTTTCCTGAATCTTTTTCAATTGTTCCATTAAGTCTATTGGCAGGTTTAATCTGAGAGCACGTACCCTTTTTGGCTTCTCATGATACTTTCAACTTAAAGCATCAACTACTACATTAGCTTTTCCTGCGTGATATTGGATATCACAATCGTAGCACTAAGGATCTCCATCCAATGTTCTAGTCTCATGTTTAATTCTCTTTGGCCGAAAATATAACTTAAAGTTTTATGATCTGTGAAGATAGTGAACTTACTACCATAAAGATAATGTCTCCAAATCTTGAGGGAAAGCTTCTTACTTCTGTTGGTGAATTATGGACTTTCTATTTGGTAATTGCCTCGATCTTTGTAGGGTCCACATGAATTCCCTCATGATTAAATTAGGTGTCCAATAAATTGTACCTCCAGCAACCATAATTTACATTATGAGAATTTAGCATAAAGTTTTTCCTTTCTCAACAATGTCAGAAGTACTTGTAAATGTTCGACATGCTCTTCCTTACTCTTGGAATAAATAAGTATATCGTCTGTGAAGACAATCACAAATTTATCTAGGTATGGTTTACATATCCTGTTCATCATGTCCATAAATGCAGCTGGAGCATTTTTCAAACCGAATGGCATGACTGTAAACTCATAATGACCATATCTTGTTCTGAAAGCAGTCTTAGGAATGTCTTCTTCATGTACTTTTAGTTGATGGTATCCTGAGCGTAAATCAATCTTTAAAAAGAATCGAGCTCCTTGAAGTTGATCGAATAGATCATCGATACTCGGTAGTGGGTACCGATTTTTAATCGTAATCTAATTCAATTCTCTGTAGTTAATACACATGCGCATCGATCCATCTTTCTTTTTGATGAATAACACAGGCGCTCCCCAAGGTGATGAGCTAGGTTGTATGAAACCTTTCTCCAATAGTTTGTCTAGTTGCTTCTTCAATTCCAGCGTCTCTGTTGATGCTAGACGATAGGGTGCTTTGGCAATTGGTGTAGTTCTTGGGATTAGGTGAATTCTAAATTCAATCTCGCGATCAGGCGGTAGTCCAGGTAACTCTTCTGGAAAACATCTGAGAAATCAGATACTACAAGAATATCTTTTAATTCTTTTTCTTTAGTGCTAATGATCGCAGAGATCATGTACACTATTCCTCATTTTCTTGCGTAGCTTGCAGCTTTCGTCACAGAGATGAATTTTGTTGATGTTGTGGGCTTGTCTCCCTAAATTGTGATCCTTTCTCCTGTTGGCGTACGAACTTCTACAGAGTTTTGATCACACAAGATTCGCCCATGATTGGCTATCAACCAATCCATTCCTAACACAACATCGAATACTGCTAAATTCATCGGTAACAGATTGGCTGTGAACTTATAACCTAAAAATTCTATCTTTCCTTTCTAAAGGATTTCGCTTATACTGATAGAGCTTCCATTTGCCAGTTCCACCGTACAAGCTTGGCGAAGTTTAGTTAGTGGTTGATTGAGTATTTGACAGAAAGTAGTATTTATAAAATTTGGTTTGCACCAGAGTCAAATAATACTTTAGCATAGACATCATGAACGAGAAACGTACTGGTAATCACATCCGGAATTAACTCGGCTTCTTTGGCTGTTAGTACGAATGCTCTAGCATTCTTCTTAGGTCCTTCCGTTGTCTTTGTCTTGTTTTTAGGTGCTGTAGCTAGTTTTGGGCAGTTTGGTCGGATATGGCCTGCCTCTCTGCAATTGAAGCATATTTTAGCGTTAGCTTGCTTTCTACACTCTTCTTCTTTATGTCCCGGTATCTTGCAGAAGTTGCAGAACACCACACACTTTCCTGAATGCTTTCTTTTACAGAACTTACAGAAAGGTGATGAAGAGGATGGACTTGTTCCTTTCTTACGATAGGAATTACCAGAACATAGTTCCAGGGTAATCCTTTGGGCTAGATCCTTTTTCTGGTTTTCTTCTATTGTGCGTATTGGCCCATCTGTCAGAGTGTTAACAAACTCCACTGCTTCTTTAATTATTTGTGGTCTAGCTGCTTTGACCATATCTTTGATTTCACTAATTAATCCCCAGTGCTGGTACTATTCTTGCATACTCAAAGAATTTGGTAGTAAACTTACAACATTTACCCTAATTATTTTATGGTTTAGGAATTTATTGGCCATCTGTTCCTTTTCATGAGGAGGACAAAATTTCCTTTCAATTATTTCCTTAAAATCATTCCATTCCATATTATAGACCATGTTACTTCCTTTGGATTAAAGAATGGTATTCCACCATTCTAAGGCTTCGTCCTTGAAAAGGTTAGAAGTATACATGATTTTATCTTCTTCAGCACATTTACTAATTTTAAAACCGCTTCAGTCTTCTCTAACCAGCGTAAGGCTGAAATGGCTCTTTCATTACCTGAGAATTCGATTGGTTTACATGATAGGAACTCTTTGTAAGAACAACCATAGGCGATGGTTTTCTTTCGTTTTGGAATTGGAGCTTTGACAAGAATGCCATTATCCCCATTAACGTTGTGACTTGGCTCAGTGTACGAACGTTTACTGCGTATAATAGTATTATCGTTTACCGGCTTAGGTTTATTAATAGCTTCAATAATAAATGGCATGGCATCAATTATTCCTTGTGCTACTATATGTTCTATAGCACTTTTATCCACATGGTTTCCGTTATCATTATTAGCCTGAACTTCCTGATTTACTTCGTTCGACATCTGGATTGCAAACATTATCAGGTGTTAATATCACATAATAAATTAAACAAACAAATATTCAAACACATTTAATCAAAAACGTCGATCATTGCGACGTGATACTCTTTTTATATAGATACTGCATCAATACAAATTACAACTATAATTCTATACGTTAGTATTTTAATATGCTTCGATATATATAGGAGAATGATCCGTTAGGAACCACCCTTTATTGCAAGAACAGCGAGAACCAATGTGAACACAACAAAAAAATACCTAAAAAAATCGAAAAAACACCCAATTTTTTTTACTATTTTTTATGGAAAAATCGCTATATTTCGTCAATAATAAAAAAAATTCAAAAAAAAATTCGAGTAACAGTTATCCATGCACATGTGCATTTGTATCGTTTCTTTGACAAATTCCGTAATTCATTACAAATATCAGACAATTGCACTTTCATTTATACTACCATTCATAATACACTACTTTTTACATTAACAATAATAGAAATGCACATGTGCGTCTATATGTATGAACTTGTTATAACATTAACAACACTAGAAATGCACATGTGCATCTATATATATGAACATGTTATAACGTGTTTTAGTACACCACTTTGAATACACATTCCCTTTCATCTATCATACCATCCATACTACACTACCATTACCTCCTACTATCCGTAATACAATACCATTGCTTTTTACCATCCATAATACAATATTATTACCAATATTTCACTTTATTATATGTACATCAACACCCTTTATACCATCCAAACAACATGTTACATCATAAAGTGACAAATATAATCAAACCATCAACCACTAGATATAACTAACCAAAACACATGTATATGAGCCTATTTCATCATTTAAAATCACAAACTTTTTGTACCAAAACACCTTATTTCATGTTGATACATATAGATACACATGTGCATTTCTAATGTTGGTAATGTAAACAGTAGTGTATTACATATGGTAGTGTAAATGATACATATGCACATGTGCATCCATCACTGTTACTCGAAAAAAAAGAAACGTTTTTTTTTGTAACAAAATATAGCAATTTCTATTAGAAAAATATAAACAAAATTTGTGGGTTTTTTGGATTTTTTAGGTATTTTTTTGTGTTCACATTGGTTCTCGCGGTTCTCGCAATAAGGGTGGTTCTCAAATGAACCTTACCCTAAAGGTGATATATATATATATATATATATATATATATATTATACATTATTATTATTATTATTATTATTATTATTATTATTATTATTATATATCTTATGTTAAAATATATTATATTTCATAGTGACGAAGTTCAGCTATATTTTCAGGATTCATAGGAGGGAATACTGCAGGTATTGGTTCGTTGTATGCAGGTACTGGTTCTCCGTATGGGTAATAGGGATTGGACTCATTTATCATGTTTTGGAATTCCCAGTCCTTTGTCCACCATTGTTCCAGTGGATCTAGTGGATCTGATGCTGGCGCAGGTATCCTAGGTATTTCTTCTGGGTTTTTTGCTGGTATAAGTGGTGGGTTCACTTGGATAGGTTCAGGGTACAGTGGTATTGGTCCTAGAGGTTGTTCTGGATAAAGTGGTAGCAATTTTGGTTCCGGGTCCGCTAACAGATTTAGGTTTATCTCACTTTCTGTGGGTTGGAAATGGACACAGTTTGCTAGTCTTCTATCTAATTCCTCCCATAGTGGTTTGGTCACGGGTATTTGAGTGGGTCCCTGTAGTAGTGTTATAGTTGCTTCCTGATTTTTCTTTTTCATTCTTTTCTCTCTCTTTCCTTTGTTAAACCAACCTCTCTTTCTAGGTGGAAAGGTTGCACTGGTTTGAGCTTGAAAAACAAAGGATCCTTCTGTGTCTGTTTCATATCATGATGCAGCTCCGGATGGTCCTTCGTCCATCTCAGAATAAAAAATGTGTTAAAAAGCTTCAGACACACTTTTGTCACTCATACCATGAACTCATAAATTGTCAAAATAACATAAAAAGTATATATATGTATTGAAATTTATTTACACAGAGATAACACATAGTTATTATTTTAATTTTCTAACATTAATGTTTAAGTTTAGATATTAAAGAACACCTAAATGACTTAAATCACTGGCTCTGATACCACCTTCTGTCACAAACCCCAACCCTACCCTGATTACAGGTGGTATTGGTGTTTATTAGATTTGCAGCGGAATATATCATCAGGATTATAGTTAGAATATATTTCAGAGTTTGTAAAACACTAAACTTTGAATATTAAACAAATGGGATAAAACCCATATTACATTCAAATGTTTTTATAGGGATAAACCCTAATTGATAAAATCATAAATTTTTTCTTCTTTTATTCATGTAATCATAACCACTTTATTTAAGCCTTCAATGCTCCATAGCGAGCTTCTATTACATTCACAGTAAGTTACTTGAAACGTGTTTGAAAACATTTTATCAGCAAAAATACTAGTGAGTTCATTCAATTTTATAAAAAGACACCTTGTTATATTTTACAGTATCAAGGGTGATTGCATTGTTTATATCTATTAAATACTTAATCAGTATTTGTCACACGGTGGCAGTTCCGATGTGACGGTGGTCATATCACTCATTGGCTAACTTTCGTCCAATAGTGAAGATAATCAAGTAATGTATACAAAACCCCATATACTGGTAGTAATTTCCAGATTACAAAAAACTTAATCACTGTAAGTATAACTGAAAAACATTTAGGGTTTTGAAATGCATTTAGTAAAAAGAAAGAATGACTCACTTTGTAGACTTAGGGTTTTAACTTAAAGCCTCCTGGTATAATTCATGGTGTAATTCCTAATAAAAATACAATGCACACGTGTTAGTGTAACAACCTGTCACGGCCCCCGACCTGGTTTGACCCGTTTCAGGAGCCGCGGGACAGAAAATCCCGTGGTATTTATTTAACAGCGGAAGTTTTCATCAGGATCTTTTTAAAACTGCAATTTCCCGATTTATTTTATTTCACAACTCGGGATAAAACCCCGGTAATTTACATTCATATGATTTCAAGGAGAAATCTTTATTTTACAAAACATGTTTCTTTATTTTATACTGAGCCACTTCATTAAGCTGATAGTGCTTCACGGCACTTTTCCTGGATCACAACAGATCACCTGAAACATGTTTGAAAAAGGTTTTGTCAGCGGGAAATACTGAGTGAATCATTCTTTTTACTAAAAAGACTCATTTGTTATAATTTACAGTATTAAGAGCGATTACAATGTTTCCTGCTATCAACCAACTACCCACAGTACTTGTCACTCGACATTCATCGGTAGCCTCTGAGCCCGATGGTGTCTGTAACTATGGTCATATCACTCATTGGCTAACCCGTTGTCCAGTAGTGACGGTTATCAAGTAATGTATATAAAACCCCACATACCGGCTGTAACTTGGTGATTACAAAGACTTAATCCCTGTAATTATAACTTTGAAAATAAACATGCTTTTGAAAGTAATTTGATAAAAAGAGAATGACTCACATTGCAGATTTAATTGAGCAGAGCCTAGCCTACTGATTAGCCTTTTAACCTAAATTTAATAACAGGCACACAATTTGGTTAGTAACTTAATACAGCATTTACCATAACTCACGAGATTAAACCCTCACATCGAATGACAAAGTGCGATACTTAAACATCCATTGAATTAACAACGAATGACAAAGCATAAACCCTAATGTGGGCAGCACTTAAACATCCATTGGATAGTTTAATCAATCGGACATTGAATCGTATCAGCGATCGAGTTATTACCCTGTATTGCGGTGACGATTTGTGAACCGTGTGTGTTTTGATAGTAATTCTACGATATCTCAGCGTATATAACGAATTTCTTCGTCGTTTCAGTGCCCAAAATCAAGTCCCAGGCAACCCTATTTATACATAAAATTTGGACCCCCTCGCGTGACGCGAGGGGTACCCCCTTGGGCGTCGCGTGGCGCGAGGGGTCACCTATTTTCTATAGGTAGCCACGTCCCTAACTAGGCTTGCTGAATTGACAGTTTCGTAAAATTCGTTTTTGACAGATAGTTATGTGGATAATCGTAACTAGGGTTTTACCCCCCCCCCCCCCCTAAGTTTTAGGGGCCCTGATCCTGATTCTGAAAATTCTGAAAATTTTAAGGTTTGTGTAGAATCACTTGGGTGTCTCAATTAGGGTTTCCTATTGGACAAATTATTTTAAATAAATATGACTTTTGATGAGAGTTGTTACATTCTCCCCACCTTAATAAAATCTCGTCCTCGAGATTTACTGGAATAATTGAGGATACTTTCGCTTCATCTCTGATTCCAGATCCCAAGTGTATTCAGGTCCTCTCTTTGAATCCCACTTGACTTTGACCAATACTAGTCGTTTATGCTTGAGAAACTTGATCTTTCGATCTTCTATTTGAAGAGGTTTCTCAACAAACTTTAACTTTTCATTTACCTCTATATCTTGTAGAGGTACTACCAAAGATTCGTCAGATATACATTTCTTGAGATTGGATACATGAAATACATCATGTATTCCAGCTAGTTCTTCTGGTAGTTGTAAACGATAAGCAACTGGTCCTATACGTTGGATCACCGGAAATGGTCCTACGTATCTTGGACTTAGCTTTCCTTTCTTACCGAATCTAACAACTCCTTTCCAAGGGGAAACTTTCAACATTACTCTGTCTCCAACTTGGAATTCTAATGGCTTGCATCTATTGTCTGCATAACTCTTCTGGCGATCTCAAGCTGTTTTCAATCTTTCCTTGATTTGTGTGATCTTGTCGGTCGTTTCTTGCACTATTTCAGGACCTGACAATTGACTTTCTCCCATTTCTGCCCAACATACTGGAGTTCTGCACTTTCTTCCATAAAGTGCCTTGAATGGGGCAGTTTCAATACTTGAATGATAACTATTGTTATAGGAGAATTCAATTAATGGTAAATGATCATCCCAGTTTCCACCAAAATCTATCACACATGGTCTGAGCATGTCTTCTAGAGTTTGGATCGTCCTTTCACTTTGTCCGTCTATTTGAGGATGATATGCAGTACTTAGATTTAGTCGAGTTCCCATTGCTTCTTGGAAACTTTTCCAGAAATGAGAAGTGAAACGACTATCCCTATCTGATACAATAGAGAGTGGAACTCCATGTAAGGATACAACTTCATCTACATACAACTTTGCCAATCTTTCCATGCTAAAAGTTTCCTTCATAGGTAGAAAGTGAGCAGATTTGGTTAATCAATCCACAATTACTCAAATCGCGTCATTACCTTTTCTGGTTCTGGGTAACCTAGTAACAAAATCCATTGTTATGAGTTCCCATTTCCATACAGGCATTTCTAATTGTTGTAGTAGACCTGAAGGTTTCTGATGTTCTACTTTAACTTGTGAACAAGTAAGACACTTAGAAACATATCTAGCTATATCCTTCTTCATGCCTATCCACCAGAAATTCTTTCTTAAATCTTGATACATTTTATTGTTTCCAGGGTGTATGGTATACCTAGATTTATGGGCTTCTTCTAAAATCTTATTTCTTAATTCTCCCTGCTTAGGTACCCATATTCTGCTTTTGTGGAATCTCCAAATTCCATCAACTCCTTGTTCTAATTCTTTTATTCGTCCCTTCATTCCTTCAGCATCATCTTTGATTGCTGTTTCTTGGAAATGTTTTAGTTGTACCATTAAATCTAACTGTAGATTTAATCTAAGAGCACGAACCCGTCGTTGTTTCTCATAGTACTTACGACTTAAGGCATCTGCAACTACATTTGCCTTTCCTTCATGATATTGAATATCACAGTCGTAGTCACTTAGGATTTCCATCCATCTCCTTTGCCTCATATTTAACTCTTTTTGCCCAAATATATATTTTAAACTTTTATGATCTGTATAGACAGTAAACTTACTTCCGTATAGATAATGTCTCCAGATTTTCAAGGCAAAAATTACGGCTCCTAATTCTAAGTCATGAGTCGTATAGTTTTCTTCGTGCTTTTTCAATTGTCTTGAAGCATACGCAATTACCTTCTTGCGTTGCATTAGCACACATCCAAATCCTAGTTTTGAAGCATCACAATATACTTCAAAATCTTCAATTCCTTCTGGTAAGGCTAAAATTGGAGCATTGGTTAATTTCTGCTTCAAGATCCTAAAGGCTTCTTCTTGTTTAGGTCCCCATTCAAACTTAACTGCTTTACAGGTTAGCTTAGTTAGTGGTACAACTATCTTGGAAAAATCCTTAATAAACCGTCTATAATATCCAGCTAAACCTATAAAACTTCTAATTTCCATTGCGGATTGCGGAACCTTCCATTTGGTAATTGCCTCTATCTTAGCAGGATCTACATGAATACCTTCGTGATTTACCATGTGTCCTAAGAATTGCACTTCTTGTAACCAAAATTCACACTTCGAGAATTTGGCATACAACTTTTCTTTTCTTAACAAAGTTAAAAGTGCATGCAGGTGCTCACAATGCTCTGTCTGACTTTTGGAATAAATAAGTATATCATCGATGAAGACAATTACAAATTTATCCAAATACGGTTTACAAATCCTATTCATCATGTCCATGAATGCTGCAGGTGCATTCGTTAATCCGAAGGGCATGACTGTAAACTCGTAATGACCATACCTAGTTCTGAAAGCAGTTTTAGGTATATCTTCCTCTTGCACCTTCAATTGATGATATCCGGAGCGTAAATCTATCTTAGAAAAATATCTAGCTCCTTGAAGTTGATCAAAGAGATCATCAATCCTAGGTAACGGGTATCGATTCTTAATTGTTACCTTATTCAATTCTCTATAATCAATACACATTCTCATCGAACCATCCTTCTTCTTTACAAACAACACTGGCGCTCCCCAAGGGGAAGAGCTAGGTTGTATGAATCCTTTTCTTAGTAATTCATCTAATTGCTTTTTCAGTTCTAACATTTCGGTAGGAGCTAACCGATAAGGTGCTTTAGCTATCGGTACAGTTCCAGGAATTAGATGAATCCTAAATTCTACTTCCCTATCTGGTGGTAATCCTAGTAACTCTTCTGGAAATACATCTGGGTATTCTGAGACTACAGGAATCTCCTCAAGTTCTTTACCCTTAGTACTAATGATTACTGAAATCATATAGACTATTCCTTGCTTTCGTTCATAACTAGCAACTTTCATTACCGATATGAACTTCATGGGTTTACGTGGTTTATCTCCTGTAATTGTGATTATTTCCCCAGTAGGTGCCTGAATTTCTATAGAGTCTTTATCACAAAGGATTCGAGCATGGTTGGCTACTAACCAATCCATTCCTAACACAACATCAAATTCGGCTAATTTCATAGGTAATAGGTTTGCAAAGAATTTATGACCTGAAAGTTCTATATTTTCCTTTTGCAAAACTTTATCTATGCTAACAGAATTTCCGTCTGCCGTTTCGACTGTAAAAATCTGCCTAAGTTTGGTTAAGGGTAAGTTAAGAGCTTGGCAGAATGAAGTATTAATAAAACTTTGGTTTGCACCAGAGTCAAATAATACTTTTGCATATACGTTGTGAACTAGAAACGTACCAGCTATCACGTCAGGAATCATCTCGGCTTCCTGAGCAGTTAACTGAAAGGCTCGAACATTCTTTTTGGTAGCTCCGTCAGCTGGCTTGACTTTGTTGTCTGCTGGTTTAACCAATTTAGGGCATTCTGGCTTAAAATGTCCTGTTTCTCCACAGTTATAGCAAATTCTTGTTTTCTTTCTGTAGTCTTCTTCACGATGGCCTGCGACTTTGCAGAAGTTACAAGTTACATTACATCTTCCATAATGTTTCTTTCTGCAATTCCTGTAGAACGGCGGAACTAAAGATTGCCCTGTTCCTCTTCTCTTGAAGCTGTTATTATTACCCGTACGAAATCCTTGGGTAATTTTCTGAGCCAGTTCCTTTTTCCTGTTATCATCTCTTGTGCGCACCAGTTCATCAGTTAGGGTGTTGGCTAATTCCACTGCATCGTCAATAGTACGAGGCCTCGCAGCTTTAACGATATTGCGGATTTCACCAATCAATCCCTAAATATAACGAGAAATGAGTACCGGTTCTGGCGAAGCCAGTGTTGGTACCACTCTAGCATATTCAAAGAATGTCGAAGTATAACTGCGACAATCTACACCCATCATTCTATGATTTAAGAATTTATTTGCCATTTGATCTTTTTCATATTCGGGACAGAATTTTCTTTTTACAAGACTTTTAAATTCTTCCCAGTTCATGGCATAGGCTCTATTTCTTCCTTTGGCTTGAAGTACTGTATTCCACCATTCCAGTGCCCCTTCTTTGAACAAATTTGAAGCGTACATCACTTTGTCATCTTTATCACATTTACTTATTGCAATCACTGCTTTGGTTTTCTCTAACCAACGCAGTGCTGCAGTCGCTCCTTCATTGCCTGCAAATTCAGTGGGTTTACAAGCAAGAAATTCTTTGAAAGTGCAACCAGGTGTTGCGGCTTTCATTTTCTTAGGGAGCGGAGCTTGCCGTGGTTAATTATCATGATTAATATGATTACTGCCTCCATTTATGCTATTACTGAAGTTATCTTCAGAAATACGTTTGCTAGGAATAATTTGTTGCGGTTCGATTGGATTTTTAACAGCAGCAACGATTGCTGGAATAGCATTAGCTATCCCTTGAGCAACGATATTTTCGATATCTTGCCTAGTCATATATTGATCCCCCGGGTGTTGCTCAGATTGGTTAACCTCATTTACTGGTTCATTATTAGCATTTTCCATCTGATGATTAATATATATAATTTATTAGTATCCGATAAATAACAATTATACAAAATAATTGTACAAGTTCACAACACATATAGTCAAAACTATCGATTTCTCGATTTTCATTTTTTTATATATTATAATATGCGTCATTACACACCAAATATCTTACAAAGTTTTAAGTTATTTTACATAGTTATATTTTGTTATTTATTATACAATCACAAGTTCACCAACCCACTATCTCTCGTCATTTGTCTTCCTAAAAACGAAGCTCCCTTTCATCATACTTCCAGGCAATTTGTCCCCTATCTCCCGGATTCTATTTCCCGCATCCATTAATCCTTCGCCAAAATGGCGGAGTTCTGCTAAATTCTCGTTACTCATGGGTGGATTTGGTAATGGTTCCGGGTCGAATTGAGGGAGAAAGGAATAAGGACTGTTGATCAGGTTTTGGAACTGCCAATCATTTGTCCACCATTCATCTATCCCTAGGAGCTGGGTGTGGATTATAGGTTCTGGGATTGCGGGGTTCAAGTTCATTGGTAGTTGTGTTTCAAGAGTAGGGTATAGATTATTATTAATTGGCCTGATGACATCACAGCTCGCCAATGCCCGATCTAATTCCTCCTGAAAAGGTAACTCCTCAACCTGTCTAGAACTTTCCCCAACTTCCCTCTGGGTTTGCCTAGAACCTTCTCCATATTCTATTCCCGGTGGCCTAGAATCTCCTCCCAATTTCATTTCTATCTGCTTAGAATATTCCTCAAACTGTATTCCCATCTGCCTAGACTCTTCCCTGACTTCAATCCCCTTCCCTTTGTCTAAGGGATTTTCTATTTTAGGGATTTTCCTAGTTGTAGGCTTCCTCCTACGCACACGTCTCCATCCCACAAATCTCCTCTTTTTCTTGGGTTTAGGTTTCTCCAGAGGTGGAACATTGAATTCAACAGGTTCTTCTATGTCTGGTATATACCTATTGAAATCTCTAGAAACCTCTATTTTTTACTGGATAGAGATTTAAATTTTGAATGGCGTCAGACAAGTCATTCATCTGTTTAGCACATATGCAAAATACACAAATTACTAAGTCAAAATTTTCATAAATAACCTTTAAATATTATTGCATACCATGTGACTACAAAACAACTAAAATTTAAAACACACTATGGTTTATTGTAAATTTATTTATTTACTTGATAAAGTTTCTGGTTTATAGGTGATAGGGTTGCTAAAACTGAAACAAGTTATTTAAAGATTTGCATTTACTGCTACTGTGGCCAGCATATAAAGATTTGCCCTTTTTTCATCTAACTTGTCTTCCCAAGGTGATTTACTGGTTAATTCCTGGGTTTCCTGTTTAACTTTCTTTTCTCGAGATTTCTTTATTTTCTCCTTACTTTTCCTAATAATCAAATTTCTTTTATTAGGAGAAAGTGGTTCCTCATATTGTGCCTTTCACACAAATATTCCTTCTTCAGGGATTGCAAAGTGATTTGAGGGTTTGGTTTGGGATGAACTTCCCTTCTCATTGGATGACCTATCTAATTTAAGATAGATATTTGAAAGCTTTTGCTTACCCATACTGTAAATAAATATTCAATTAATAAATCACATAATCACAAAATAACAATTAGTAAAATTAAGTATTTCTAAATACTTAATTGGCTCAAATCAGTGGCTCTGATACCACATTTTTCCTTCACGGCCCCCGACCTGGTTTGACCCGTTTCAGGAGCCGCGGGACAGAAAATCCCGTGGTATTTATTTAACAGCGGAAGTTTTCATCAGGATCTTTTTAAAACTGCAATTTCCCGATTTATTTTATTTCACAACTCGGGATAAAACCCCGGTAATTTACATTCATATGATTTCACGGAGAAATCTTTATTTTACAAAACATGTTTCTTTATTTTATACTGAGCCATTTCATTAAGCTGATAGTGCTTCACGGCACTTTTCCTGGATCACAACAGATCACCTGAAACATGTTTGAAAAAGGTTTTGTCAGCGGGAAATACTGAGTGAATCATTCTTTTTACTAAAAAGACTCATTTGTTATAATTTACAGTATTAAGAGCGATTACAATGTTTCCTGCTATCAACCAACTACCCACAGTACTTGTCACTCGACATTCATCGGTAGCCTCTGAGCCCGATGGTGTCTGTAACTATGGTCATATCACTCATTGGCTAACCCGTTGTCCAATAGTGACGGTTATCAAGTAATGTATATAAAACCCCACATACCGGCTGTAACTTGGTGATTACAAAGACTTAATCCCTGTAATTATAACTTTGAAAATAAACATGCTTTTGAAAGTAATTTGATAAAAAGAGAATGACTCACATTGCAGATTTAATTGAGCAGAGCCTAGCCTACTGATTAGCCTTTTAACCTAAATTTAATAACAGGCACACAATTTGGTTAGTAACTTAATACAGCATTTACCATAACTCACGAGATTAAACCCTCACATCGAATGACAAAGTGCGATACTTAAACATCCATTGAATTAACAACGAATGACAAAGCATAAACCCTAATGTGGGCAGCACTTAAACATCCATTGGATAGTTTAATCAATCGGACATTGAATCGTATCAGCGATCGAGTTATTACCCTGTATTGCGGTGACGATTTGTGAACCGTGTGTGTTTTGATAGTAATTCTACGATATCTCAGCGTATATAACGAATTTCTTCGTCGTTTCAGTGCCCAAAATCAAGTCCCAGACAACCCTATTTATACATAAAATTTGGACCCCCTCGCGTGACGCGAGGGGTACCCCCCTGGGCGTCGCGTGGCGTGAGGGGTCACCTATTTTCTATAGGTAGCCACGTCCCTAACTAGGCTTGCTGAATTGACAGTTTCGTAAAATTCGTTTTTGACAGATAGTTATGTGGATAATCGTAACTAGGGTTTTACCCCCCCCCCCCCAGTTTTAGGGGCCCTGATCCTGATTCTGAAAATTCTGAAAATTTTAAGGTTTGTGTAGAATCACTTGGGTGTCTCAATTAGGGTTTCCTATTGGACAAATTATTTTAAATAAATATGACTTTTGATGAGAGTTGTTACACAACCCAACTCAAACTTTATTGATACATCACGAGATCAAAACCCCAATGTAGTTAACAAAGTATAGCCTTTCAGGCAGTACTTTGGCATCCGTTGTTGGGTTTCGGATCGATCGGACATGGTATCGAATCAGTGATCAGGGGTTAAAACACTTACAGCGGGGCAAAGCTAGGTTTTCGGGGTATCGTGTATAATATCTGAGCAGTATAGATAGAGAGAGAGTAGAAAATTTTGAGCAAATTGAACTGCAGACTTCACGCTCAATTTATAGGTGATTCTGACAAGCTTTCGTGCCCTGCGATAGCCTAGAGGTGGGCTATCACGCCCCGCCAAACCCCCTATTCTAGGGCATAGCTGGCCCGAGTCACTGTTAGCCTTCACACGTGGATCCCACGTGTCGCAAGCCTGTCCGAGAGTTTACTAGGGTCTCGCGGCACACGGTAGACTTGGGTGAGGCTGCCGTGCCCCGCGACAGTCTATAAAACTTTGAAATTTTGTTTTTTCATACAGAAATTGATTGTACGGTTTTCAAGTTATGATTACGAATTGTTGTGGGCCTATTTGAGGGTTGTTACATCAACCCCCTCTCTTAACTGTTCTTTAGGATTGTTCCTGCCCCTAACAAGACTAGGAATAAGATCCCTAGCCCGATTGCACATTTCTGAATCCATCCAATCAAAGAAACCATAATTTGCAACCTACAACATTATAAAAAATCACATTTTTAGAAAAAAAAAATAGGGTTTAACTTTTAGGAATTTAACATTCTTGATTTGGGCAAATGTAGAAACGACGACCTGGGCTACGGTCTGTCAATGATGTACGGAAAAATGCTTCCTTTCCACACCAACACATAACCATCTTCTTGACCTTCGATTTTTTCTTCTAAAAGTGGATGTTTTTTGGAACCCTAGACTTGATAAATGGGGTGGAAAGGAAGTAGATAATAAAGGAACAAATTCATTAAACAACCTTTGGAAAAGATGATTATACTCTCACATGATTAACACGTGAGGTGATTTAACTAGGACTTTTAAGTTTTAACCATGTTTTGTGAAAAGTATACCGTCTACAATATTTTACATTAACCACTAAAACTTTTTAAAGTTAAAGTTTGAAACGGAAAGAAAGGAAAGTGCAAATTTCTCTTGGGAAAATAAAAAGGACTAATGGAACAGAAGAAACTATGCACACAAGTCACACCTTTGGATCGACCCACCATGTCAAAGTGACTGTTTAAGGGTGAGGGGGGCGCCCTCGGTGACCCCAATCGGGGACCGACTTTGCCGAGCGGGAGGGTACCGCCATCCATGCGGGGACCAAATGGGGGGAGCCATTTCGGGGCTTGTTAACCGAAGAGGGGAGGAGTGAGAAGGTGGGGCCACCATTCAATCAACCAATCAACATTTTTTCTTTTTTTTTTTTTTGAATAAAAAAACAATTCACCAAATAGGGGAGTGCCGTCATCAAATTGGGGTGCGAGGGGAGTTTAAGAGGGGAGTTGACGTGGCATAACCTGATTGGGTGTGCGTAAGAGAGGGGACTCCCCTCTTAGGGGAGTGCCCCCCTCACCCTAACTAACGATTGACAGGTATGCTTTACTTCTTTATTCTGATTTCTTTGTCTGTATCATGCCACAGCGTTGGATCTCAGGATTTCTGTTAATAATTTTGGGTTGTGATCAAGAACTTCATAATGTCCTCTAATTGTTTGATAAAATGCTTGAACGAACGTATGCTGTTGAATTTTCTTTTCTTTTCTTTTGTGGACTATTCATATTCATATGGTTTAGAAACTGAAAGGAGTAAAATGCACCACCAGTTACGTTATTTTGTCCCTACATTCATTTGTCTTTTTAGGAGAAAATATACATTCAGAATATACAACCGTTGACTGACTCCCCCATCCATTCAGCTTAGCATATTAAACACTGCAAACCCCACAAGAAATTACTTCATAATTAACATTTTAAAGCCTTATTCAAATTAATACTGTTTGCTTGAGCTGTGTTCAAAACTGGCATTTTATTTTCAAAGTTTTGTTTGCTTGAGTGGGACGAGTTGTTTAGGCTGTTAGCTTGAGGGGAATGGAACGGACCCTCCCCGTGATCCTCCTTTGGTTTGTTTTCGGGTTTTATAATTTCTTAAGAGTTTGTGGGAATGCTGAAGGTATGTGTTTTTCTTTTCATTTTCATTTCATTATTCTTGATCAAATATAGTACCTTACTGCATAATAGCTTTAATGAAAATTTAGTATATATTCTTCTAAAAGGTTAAAATCACTCACACACACACACACACACACACATATATATATATATATACACTCATACATACAGGATCATATGCAAATACTTTTGTTTTTAGGGAAAACAAGAGGATTTGTAGTCATCTATGTGTCCCTCAAATGTTTTTAATACTCATGGGCAAACTAGGTAAATAAATATATTATCTGCTCCTAAACTATGCAATATAAGAAATAGTTGCCTTGTTTCATAGTTCTCACCTCTCTATAGATCGATGTGCCGCACTCTTTAAGATGTCACAGATATTTTATCTTGACGACGATTTTGGTTTAAAAAATTGTGCCTCGAGCAATCGAGCGTGAGGCTCTAGAGGCAATCTGGAAATTTCTTAAGAAGTCGTGGAGCGGCTTGAGGCGCATAATATGATATTATGAACTTTAGAAGGACAGATATGAAATCTTTAACCATCAAAAATATCAATATTAAACTAATCCTAAATTCATAAATAGAAATCTCATGAAAAACATGATGGTTCCTTGTAAAGCTTTTGATTTGGTGTTTTTAGGATGAACACATAATTAACATTATATGTGCAAGACAGGTGATGCACTGACTGCCCTGAAGAACAAAGTAACGGATCCCAACAGTATTATGCAAAGTTGGGATGAGTCCCTCCCCAATCCATGTACATGGTTTCATGTTACTTGCAACTCCGACAGTAGTGTTACTCGAATGTAAGCTTATAGTTATCAACTTGTTTCAACAAAATTTCGAGTTTCACGTTTTTGTTGCATCAGATAATCTAAGAAGATATTTATGGTTTGCGGTTTGTCTGCTGCAGTGATCTTGGAAGCGCCAGCTTGTCTGGTGAACTGGTCCCTGAACTTGGTCAACTTCCAAACTTACAGTATTTGTAAGTCTTCCTTTTGCCCACCAAATTTGTTTAATTCTTTTAGTGAATTTACTTAAGCCTGAAACAGGGAGCTATACAGTAATAACATCACCGGAAAGATTCCAACTGAACTTGGGAAATTAAAGAACTTGATTAGCTTGGATCTTTACTCGAACCGGTTACACAGTGATATTCCAAACACATTGGGCCAACTTAAGAAGCTTCGTTTCCTGTATGATTTATTTATTAGCTTTTTGTGATTTTAATTATGATAATTTACTAGTACATTATTGATCACAGTGTTGTCTCTCTTCTGTGTGCAAGGATAGCCGTCTCAATAACAACTCTTTGGCGGGCACTATACCAAATTCCCTAACTACCGTAACTTCGCTACAAGTTCTGTAAGTATAAAAATCAGACCAGTTTTACTTATTTTCATGCAGTTATTAAATTATAATTGGCTAAAAGTGTTGAGTTTCTTTCTTCCACAGCGATCTATCAAACAACAATTTGAGCGGACCTGTCCCTATTGATGGATCATTTTCGGCGTTCACAAACCTCAGGTTTGCTGTTAGTTGTTAATAACTTAATAAATAGTTTAGATTATTATATTATCTTCCTGTATGATGTTGACTACAAAATTCTGTTCTTTCAGTTTCATGAATAATCCCAACTTGACATTTCCTGCGGTTGGTCCACAAACTCCGGCTCCACCTAATTTGCCTTCTTCAGGTATTTTTCATTGCCATTGTTACTATTTGTTAGAATAACTTATATGTTAGACAGGTTAATTGGTTAAGTAATTGCCTTCTAATTGTATATGCTACTATGATTTCAGCTGGAAGCAGTACCACCACGCCTATTGCCATTGGAGTTGCTACGGGTGCCGCCCTCCTTTTCCTGGTCCCCTTAATTGTAATTGCTTGGTGGCGGCGCACAAAGGCACAAGATCATTTCTTTGATGTACCAGGTTTGTTAATTTAAGCAAGATAATTGTCTTATTTTGGTTCCTTCATAATCGTTTTCTGCTCACTTATATTAATTCTCTGATATTTGCAGCTGAGGAGGACCCCGCCGTTCACCTGGGACAACTAAAGAGGTTTTCTCTGCGTGAACTACAAGTTGCAACCGACAGTTTTAGTAACAAGAACGTTCTTGGGAGTGGTGGATTTGGTAAAGTTTATAAAGGGCGATTAGCTGATGGTGGTCTGGTGGCGGTAAAAAGACTCAAAGAGGAACGAACTCATGGCGGTGAGTTGCAGTTTCAAACTGAGGTTGAAATGATCAGTATGGCGGTGCATCGAAATCTACTCCGGTTGAAAGGATTTTGCATGACACCAACTGAACGATTGCTCGTTTATCCCTACATGGTCAATGGTAGCGTTGCTTCATGTCTACGAGGTATTTTCACTATCTTTGACTTTTTTTTGGTCAAATGTTATCATAGATTCATCTTATATAAGTACATAACTGAAGCTTAAATGGTTAATTACCTTAGAACGACGCGCTACACAACCTGTACTTGATTGGCCGACGAGAGAACGAATTGCTCTGGGTGCCGCAAGGGGTCTAGCTTATTTGCATGAACAGAGTGACCCGAAAATCATTCACCGTGATGTGAAAGCTGCAAATATACTGCTGGATGATGAGTTTGAAGCGGTTGTGGGAGACTTTGGGTTGGCTAAACTCATGGAGTATAAAGATACTCATGTTACAACAGCGGTTCGTGGTACGATTGGACACATTGCCCCAGAGTATCTGTCCACTGGCAGATCTTCTGAAAAAACCGATGTTTTTGGGTATGGTGTGATGCTTTTAGAACTTGTCACGGGCCAACGGGCCTATGATCTTGCCCGCCTCGAGAAAGATAATGAGGTCATGCTGCTCGATTGGGTAAGCATCCTCCTAAATCACCATGTGTTTCTTCATTTCTTAAACATTTAGTGCAAATATTTCTTGCTTCTGGACCTTCAGGTCCATATGAAATCATCTTACCTTGAACATTTTTAACATTTTTTTAATGGGGCGTAACTGTAAATAAACTTGAGCTCTACTCGTTTAACTTAATAGAGCTCAAGCTTTGGTTCGTGAGCATTTTTTTGAGCTCTGCTTGCTCAGGCTCAGCTCGTTTATTGCTTATTAACCATTCAATTATTTTATTTGTATACATATAGTTATCTTTATAATTATTTATACTTATACTTTTGTACATAATTATTTAGTTAGTTTATCATAATCATAGGATAAGGATCGGTTAGGAACCAAACTTTATTGCGAGAACTGCGAGAACCAATGTGAACACAACCAAAAATACCTAAAAAACACACAAAAAATTTTTTAATTATTTTTTTTTAAATCGCTATATTCCGTTCCTAAAAAAATCGAGTAACAATTTATCTATGCAGATGTGCATATGTATCATTTATTTGACAAATTCTGTAATACATTACCAGTATTAGACAATTGCACTTTCATTTACACTACTTTATACGGATGGTAGTGTAAATGAAAGTGCAATTGTATAATACTGGTAATGTATTACGGAATTTGTCTAGATGAAAGTGCAATTGTATAATACTGGTAATGTATTACGGAATTTGTCAAAGAAATGATACATATGCACATCTGCATCCATAATTGTTACTCGAAAATTTTTTTATGGACGAAATATAGCGATTTTTATAGAAAAAAATATTAATTTTTTGTTTTTTGTGTTTTCTAGGTATTTTTTTGTGTTCACATTGTTTCTTGTGGTTCTCGCAATAAAATTGGTTCTTTAATGAACCCTACCCCATAATCATATACATATATATATGCACAAATATTTGTTATGTAATTATAGATTTAATATATTAAATTAAATTTATAATATTTCTATATATAACAGGCTTGTTCAGGCTAGTGTTCTTGTCAAGCTCTGGCTCGAGCTCGGTTATTAAATGAGCTCCAATTTAGACTCAAGTTGAACCCGATTCTAGCTTTTAATAACCTATCTCGAGTAGCTCACAATACGCCCTAATTTAAGTTTGATAATTGAGTTTGAAATTGTTCACAGGTTAAAGGACTTCTGGAGGATAAGAAGTTGGAGACACTGGTGGATGCAGATTTAGAAGGTAATTATGTGAATGAAGGAGTTGAAAAACTGATACAGATAGCTCTATTGTGCACACAAGCCGCACCATTGGATCGACCTGCGATGTCAGAAGTTGTGAGAATGGTTGAAGGCGAAGGTTTAGCCAATAGATGGGAGGAATGGCAGCAAAGAAGGCTTTCCCTCCAAGAATTTAGCCACACACACATTCAGTATCCCAATCTGTATCCTCCTATCTCAGATTCATACATCCCTAGCAACGACCATTTATCTGGTCCCAGAGATTGAACCGCGACCTGGTTAGCCGTTAATGTGACAATGTCAAGGGTTTTGTTGTCGATATGTCCATAGGTTGTTGAGGTTGATTTTAACCTGTCGAGTATAGTTTAATTATACAAGTAGTTAATGTGTAGAATATGATTACTTTGTTGTGCAAAACTTGCATATTCACCTCAATAAAAATATAGAAAAAAATCAAATACAAATACATTTATCATACAAAACGTACGAATAGGGTGAAAAGGTAAAAAAACGCGCTAACATTTTAGTAATTATTTACACGTAGAGTAATTATCAAAATTACCCTACAAATGATCTTGTAGGGTAATTTTGTAAAATTTTCTTGTAGGGTAATTTTGATCTTGTTGAGTATCATAATTACTCTACAAACGATCTTGTATGGTAATATTGATCTTGTAGGATAATTTTGTAGAGTATCATAATTACTCTACAAATGATATTGTAGAGTAATTTTGAATTGTATGTTGTTTGATAAACTTGCAGAGTAATTTTGATACATTTATAGAGTAATTTTGATAATTACCTTACAACACCATTTTACAAAATTACCCTACAACATCAAAATTACCATACAAAGATCATTTGTAGAGTAATTTTGATAATTACCCTACGAGCAAATAATTATGAAAATACCACCACGTTTTTTTTTTCTTTTTCATGCCTTTCGTACATTTTTTTACGTTAAGGCTCTTTGTACGTGAACTTATATAATACAACTTAAGTCAACTTGTTTTGACCACAATTTTAAAGACTGGATCGGCTAGTTTATATTCGCCTGAAAAATTGCCCATGAAGAAAAGAGGCGGTGGCTCAAAGGCGAACTGGGTTGAATCGGAAAACGTAGGGCGATTGGAACTAGTTGTAAAAGTGGTTTCTTTAGTTCATCTCCGTTTTCGCATTTTGAAAAATTAATCAAGCCACTTGTAGTGGTCCGCGATATAACCCCGCCTTCAAATATGCCGCCTCATAGCGCCGTCCAACACCACTACGGCGGACGCTATGGGGGTTAATTTGTGTGTTCCCGGGATCCTCATAGCGGCGTGAAGGCTTTTGGTTTTCAAAATTTGACCGTTTGAAAGGGTCATAAATTTAAAAAAAAAAATTAGTTCATTTTAAGATTCATCTCTCCTATAAATAAATCCCCATCTCTCATATTTTTATAAAATCCAACACACTTAACACACTCTCAAACCATCTTCTCTCTACCTTCTTTTTATAAAAATCTAGAATTTTTTTACCATGCATCCTTTCAACCGCGGTTTTATTCCTCCGCGTTCTAGTGCAGACACGAACCAAAGGAGCAATCCTAGCCGTCCCGTTTCTCCGGTTCCCACTCGACCCACCCCCTACGGATCCGGTTTTGTAGATTACAATCAACATCAAACCGGGTTCATGAACCTATTGAACAAACCACTCTCATGGGACCCAAATCTATATGGTTGGAACCCGAACCAAACTGGGTCGTCTCAAGCCTTCGGCTCGGCATAAGCTTTCGGCTTGCCAGTACGTGAGCCCGACGTCGTTCCGGATACAAAATCGTAAGTAGAGGAGACGCAAAAAGGCAAAACAAAACGCCCCCATAAAAAGAAAACCGATACCCGAACAAAAAAACCATGCAACCATGGGAGGATGATGAGGAGTACGTATTAACCCGATCTTGGCTTGACGTGTCGGAGGATCCCGAAATAGGTAATATTTTTGTATTATTTTTTTTTTGTATAAATGTTTTTGGTTTAATTTTTTTGTATTAATTATTTGTTTATTTTTTGGTAGCAAACAACCAAAATAAAACCGTCTTTTGGAACCGAATCCACGAGCTTTTTTTTGGGCTCATGGGTAGAGGAGATACCTACCGGCTACCGGATTCAATATCGGGTAGGTGAACCGATATCAACAAGAAGTGTACAAATTTTCAATCCATTTACCAACGGGTAAAAACGGATGGAAAAGTGGCCACAACGACGAGGACATTACACAAGCCGCCTTAATCGAGTATTAAGACACTCAAGGTAATTTCCCATACTTGAAGTGTTGGCAAATTCTTCGTAATAGCCCCAAATGGACCAACGTCCCTACGGTAGGAACTCCTTCGGGTCGGCCGGCAAATAAAAGGCCGTCAAAGAGATAAAAAAACCGACGAGTCGGGTGAACCCGAAACGCCAACGTTCGACGCTCGAAACACGGACGTAAACGATAATATTCCGGAGGAAGAGCCGGTGGATATCACACCCCCAAAATCCACCATGCGGAGTGTCACCGCTTGGAGGCGTGACATGACCAGGATCGAGCCACCAATCATATTGAACAACACAATTAAGTAAATAAAACCAACCACATTACGATTGGTGACCAAAAGAAAATAAACCGACTTTAGGTTAACAGCGGAAGCATAAACGTAAGTCCAAAACAAAAGTTCGTAGTTCATAAGTTTAAAGATCCAAAACATAAGTTTCACAAGATCATAAGGTTTATTTATTAAGTACGGGACATAACAGTTCGTATCCCACAACGACCACCTCCATGTGCAAGTCCCATAGCATGTAGCGACCTGCAAAGCATGTAACAACGAGTCAACAACAAAGTTGAGTGAGTTCACGGTTGGTTGTCCATTTTAAAGTTGTTTCCAAAAACGTAGTTTAATCTTAATCAGCTATCCAGCCGTGGGGGTTACCCCATAGTTCGAAAATGTTTATTAGTTAACCATCCCATCTCCACCTTCCCTGGCTATCCAGCCCGGCACTCCGGCCGTGGGGGCTACCCCATTATTTAAACTACCAGACTCGTTTATCATATCGACTACTAACGAAAATTAATTGTGCATTTGTGCCCTAGCGTCGGTGTCTATCATCACCGACGTGCCATAGTCCATTAGTACACGCCCGTCCGACTGGCACGGTGTGAGGTTTGTTAAACCTAATAGCGCTATTAACTAATGACCCGCTCGCCATAGCCTCGGCGATTAAGTCGATATAAAAGGGAGGGACTTCGCTGATAGAGTTCTAGTCCAGTAAGTCTAATTCCGTCCCAACAGGACGAGGAATTCTCATTCCTGAACACGTCCCAAGGACGAGGAATCCCTATTCCTGAACCCATTCCCATTCCCACCGGGAATTTCCATGCTTTGTAGAAAAGTGTGAACTCACCTCGGTTTGCTCGGTTAGATTCTCAAATATAGCTAACAGTCAAGGTCGGTCAATCACGTCCTAATATGATTACCAGTTAGTCATTTAGTGGTTTCAAATAGAGCACAAAGTTCCTACACGTATCTACTGCATAACATGCATTCACTTTAATAGTTCACGCTCATATAAACATTCCACCTATAGCTACTCAAGAACAAGCATACGATATTGCACATATTACTTTCATTGACATATAACATGTTAGATCATCCCCAGATAACATACTCGACATTTAGACACGCAAATTACTACTTATGTCATTACAACTTAAATATCCAAAACTGGGCTGTTTTCGGACATTTTAATAAAATAGTTAACTTATTCCAAAAATTCCCAAATTTTTACAGAATATCTTAAACGATCCAAATATTATTGTGTAAAAATCTCGGGATCCAATTCATTACCAATATTTTATAAAAATTCATTTTCCGGACATAAATCAGATTTATCTTTTTCTGACTGCATTCCACGGAATAATTTATTTAAAATTCATCGAGAGTCCGATTTTCGAAATTCCAGTTAGATAATTACAAATACATCGGTGGTCATCTACAGTACAAATTTCATGATCTAACTCTACACAGGATTCAAGTTATGACGGAAAACAGAACGCATATTTTCAGCAGTAAAAATGCAGCTTGAGCTGCTGTCCAAAAACAGATCTTTAAAAATAGTAAACGAAGTCCAAAAATTATGATTCCGGTGCCATTAGAACCGCATTTTGAAATAGCCTGCTATAGACTCAAGAAAATCCGTTTTTCGTTAAATATTGACCTGTTTACAGCCAACTGAAGTTGGCTGTAAAAGCTTGGACAGAAGCTGTTTTTCAGCTTTTAGCTTTCTAACTCGTGTTCGATTGATTCCGTTAACATGTTAGTGATCACAACGACATCAAACATCAATATTTACAAGCAAATCCTCAGGTAATCAACAAGAATCAAAACAACTTCATGTTAACATCATGTTTTCATCTTATTTCATCATCATGTTACTTTCTATTCAAGACTTTGTTTATGATCCTTTAGTGTTCATGGATTCTCATCATCAAATAACTATTAACCACTTAAATAACATGAAGAGAATGAAGATCTAAAAGACTTACTACTAGCACAAGGCTAGGGGAGAAACAAGATGAAGATCAAGTGGTTAATAGCACACAAGAGAGGTTCCTCAAGATCCGAGAGCACCGGGCTTCCTTAATCACCTTCTAACACCTAGAAATGAGCTTGGAATACTTGATCTTGGAATGAAAATGATGAGTGTGTGTGGGAGGTTGTTGGCCGAGAGCTTAGAGGGGAGAAGGAGGAGAAATTTTGTGATGAAGAAGATGTAGGTAGTTAGTTCTTTTATGTCCTTCAAGTCCCTTTTATCCAATGGATCTCTTGTCCCCAAAGTACAATACATGATCCTCCCAACTCCAAGAAAGGTTTAGAAGAAGATTATGGAGGATCTTGTGATCTTGTGGTGGGTCCCATGGGGACGGTTACACAAAGGGGGGGGGGGGTAAAGTGTAAAGTTTGGTGATAAGGAATAATTAGTGGAAGGTTAAGGTGTTAAGTCTTGTTAGTGTGTTACATGCTTTATGTAGTGTGTTTAAGTGTTCGGGGACCAAGACTAGCTCAGAAAAATAAAAACAATGTCTTTAACCATAACTTAGTGTTCCGGGTAATGTCCGGTTGTTCGGTTGGGTGTCGTTCCGTTAAAGTGATTAATTAATCCGTAAAGTGTCCTATATATATATTTGTAACGTTTTTTATTTTTAACACTCAGGAAAGCATACAGGACTATTTAGTAACTTTTCTGTACACTACTAGTATGTTAACAAGCACATGTAAGTATAACACAGAAATCAGAAAGCAGTTAAATGATTCAGCACAGTCATCAAGCACTTTAATTATCATTAATAAATTGTACGGATACATGGAATTATGAGGGTTGTCATAGTGGAAGAGCTACCACGACCCGCCGGAAGAAGAAGCGGTGCAAGATCGAGAAGGCCCGAGTCATCGTCGATGAGATCCGACATGACTAACGCATTTTCGGCGATAAACCGACGCCTTCAAGACATACACGAACTAGGGACTAAACGTACTTTTTTGAATTATACTCGAAACCACACGACCACCTAACCGAAAAAGCATTGAAGATGGCGTTACAACAAAAGGAGCGAATCGAAAAAAATATAATCTTTGAGTTTTTTATTTTATTTTATTGTAATGTTTTTTATTTTTTATTTTAGCGTAATGTTTTTTATTTTAGATAACAGTACCGGTATTTTCGATACCAGTACCGGTTGACACAAGCTTATCAAACTTAAAAGTAAAGAAGATAATAAAAGTATTAAAAAAAGTATATATTATTATAATATTTAAAACACTATTCATTGGCTTCTATGGATAATATATGTATAATTTTTTTGAACAGCCAACAAACTCAATTCCGAGCACTCTCGGGGCACCCACTGGACAAACGGAGTACTCCGAGAGTAACCCGAGTCGACCACCAATTCCGGGGAAAACCCGATAACCCTCCCGCCCATAGGCACGACAGTGAAATTACCGGTAAAACCCGTTTGGCTCAAGGATCCAACCCAGGTTTCCCTGGGTCTTCTATCATCGCCCACCGGTGCCTCACTCTGCACCAAGTGGGAGTAATTGTTTTTATTTTATAAAGTTTGAAATTAATTATAAAAAATTGAAAATTAATAATTGAGTAATGATTAGGTAGAGTTTTATGACTACACCCACTTGTGATATAATGCACCGTAAACCTCCCATATGACGTGTTTCGCCACTTGTCACATAACGCCTTCAAAGGAGCTTTATGACTATGGTCTCACAAAGGTTCTTTTATACTTGTAGGGAAACTCCATATTTTTATTTTCTTTATTTAAATACATTTATGACAGTTTTATGAGTTAAATAAAATATTCATTTTAATGTCAATTCAAATAAAATTATGAGCCAAAATCAAAACCTCATAATGATTCATGAAAAGAAATTTAAGATTAAAAAAAACAAAACAACCATTTGATTTATGACAAAGATAAAATTTATGTTTCTCTTTAATTATTACACTCCCTACATATCTTCAATTAACCAGATTCATTAGTACATCATCCATCATCAGATTGATTGTTTCAGTTTTTAATCAGATTGATTTATTTGTATCATGCTACATATCTGAATTCAGTTTCTCTTTGAATAGCTTTGCTATGTGATCAAGACTTTATATTGTAGGTTTAACGCCCTCTTAAGTGTGTGATAAAATGTGTGAACGAGCGAAACCTTCTTAGGCATGTCATTTTTATTCTGCGCATCAGTGGTGTGCTACGCTTTCTAGCGGTGGTCGAGTAGTCGGCCTTTGGACATAACTCTGAAAGGATGGGTTTACACGTGGAAAGCAATTAGCCGTTAAAAAAAAAGTTGTGTTGATAATTTATGTATATATTCATACTTTCTTGGTTCAGAAAATGAAAGTTATAAGTTTCATCACCCCTTACGTTATTCTGTCCCTACATCCAGTTGTCTTTTCGGAAAGCATATACAACCATTGACTGACTACACAAAGACTTCCCCAATCCATTAATACTGCAAACCCCACAGGGGTTTACTTCACAATTACCATTTTCATGACTTTCTTAAAGTGGGATTTAGTTTAGTTTATTTATTTTATTTGCTTGAGCTGTGTTCTATTGACTAAGTTACTAGGCTCTTTTAGCTTCGGGGGAATGGAACGGATCCTCACCTTGATCCTCCTTTCGTTTGTTTTGGGGTTCTATAACATGTTAACAACTTATGGAAATTCTGAAGGTATGTGTACTTTTTTCCTGATTCTTAATAAGTTTTATATATTTCCTTTACACACACACAGGATCATATAAAAGTACTTTTGTTTATGGCCTTGTAGGAAAAATATAAAGGATTTGCAGTAAAAAACGTGTCACTCGTGCACTTTTACACCGGCAAACTAGGTAATAACATAACGCAATGTAACAATAAGTACATATTTTTTCTTCTTTCATTTTTCTCTCTCCATCGATCTGCACTACTCTTCAAGGTGGATGAAGGGGTATGGTCTAAAATCCTAGGCTGATATACGCAACCCCAAGCATAAGTCGCACGGGGAGCCATACCCAAATCGTATCTGACACTTAGCGATTTTCAATAGATTAGCACAAGCTATATGGCGTAAGCCTCGTCAGCGCGAGTCTATGCATGTCAGCTAGGCATGTTACAACCAGTACGAACGCCAGAGCAGGCGACCAATGGGCGCATGCCACGCTGTGTATAACAGTGTCCCATGATAAGCAATCGTGTAGGAGACAAGAAGTACAAAAGGACAGTGACGTGTTACCAATCATCGTGCGCCAATCACTGCTTCATGATCTCCGTTAACCACTGATGAAAAACCAGATCCTCAGCTTCCAAGCCGGGTGGATTACACTAACTAATGTAAACCTACGCCCCAACAGAGGAAGCACATGGATAACACTAGTTTTAAGGGTCAAGTTATTCTACAAAGACTTCTAATTGTAAGAAGTGTAAGAAAAATTTATAGAGTGACAAATGTCCAATAACCTAAAACTAAACCCACTACATCACCACCAAAAACCTAAACAACCACCCCGACCCCACCACCACCCAAAACCTAAACCCCCCACCCAAAAACCTAAACCCCCCCACCCCCACCCCCCTCCGGCAAAAAAAAAAAAAAAAACTATTACTCCCCAAAAAAACCTAACCCCAACCCCCCAAAAACCTAAAAAAAACCTAACCACCCCCCGGGCAATAAAAAACAAAACAAAAACTATAACTCACAAAAAAAAAACCCCAAAAAACCTAACCCCCCCCCCCCCCAAAAAAAAAAAAACCTACCCCCATCCCCCAAAAACCTAAAAAAAAACTAAACACCCACCCCCACCACCACCCAAAAACCTAAACCCCCACCCCCTCGGCAAAAAAAAAAAAAAAAAAAAAATTGGGTGGGTGATGGGGGGGGGGGGGGTTAGGTTTTTGGTGGTGGTGGATGTTTAAGGGGTTTTTTTTTTGTAGTGGGGTTTTTTTTGTGTATTGGGTTTTTTTAGGTTATTGGACACTTGTCAATCTATAAATCCTTCTTACACTTCTTACAATTAGGATCCTTTGTATTTGATCCTAATCCCTAGTTTTAAACAAAACAAACAAAAATTACAAAGGCATGAAAGCACTTTCACAGCGTGCAAGCTGGGTCACCTCAAGTGCCGGATGATCGCCTTCCTCACCTTCAACACCTTAATCTTCTGCTTCATAACCTTTTGACAATTCGAATATACTCTCCAAGCATGTCACATAGTCGTCAGGCTATAGAGCTTCAGAGACTAGATCCATCACAGGTAAAGCTAGTTTGTTGTACGTCTCTTGCGCCGCGTTAAAATCATTTTCAACGTCTTTCTCGTGTGAGACAGAGTATCGGTCATCCCACTTCACCTTCACCGCTTCAGTCACGTGCGAAATGCACTCGGTGTAACCTTCTTGATGACCAAGGGAACGCGCTGATACAGTGAGAGCGGCTATGGTCTCGTCAAGTTCGACCGAGTTCAGAATGGCATTCGTGACCTGTGCACCACAAACAGTTCAACAAATGTGATAAAGTGACAAACTTAAAATAGTGAAGGGAGAAAACTTACGTAAACAATGTCGCGTTGTTGTAGCCACACGGAGTTGTTTAATAAGGGCTCTAGCATCGCCTGCACCTCACTATAGTTGTCTTGCACGACGTTCAGTGTAGTCATGGCAACATTTCGCGCATCATCAGCTGTATCGGCGCACACTTTCTCGGCAGCAAGATCAATCTCTAATGATTCACTTTTATCTTGGAATTCACGCAAGGGAAGTTTTAATTCGGAAATTTCGACATCTTTGCCTGATAAGTCTCTATGTTTAGAAGCAAGCTCTTGCTTGAGTTCCTCCTGCTTAGACAATTGGGTAGTTAGTCTTTGGATTTTATAATCTTGTTTGAGACATGTGGCAGTAACACGAACCTGTTGTTTTTCAGCCCGCTCATGTTGTGACCGCGCCTCATCAACCTAAGCCTGAAGCTTAGTATTGGCCTTCGTAGAAGATTCAAGCTGTCCCTTTAATTTCACAATATTGTCACGGGCCTTGTGCATTTTGGCATTGTTGCGCTTACACGCTTCGTCCATTGCTTACGCTCCTCTGCCAGATTGTCTTCCACAACTTTAAGCTTTTTCTTAAGACCAAGGGCGCCCCACTCCTCTAAGTTTTTCTTAGCCTCTAGTTGAGCTTCCTTCTCGCCTAGCTCTACCTTGGCTTTTTCAAATAACTTGGCTTCTACGGCCAAGCGACACCAAGTATCTTCAAATAACTAGTAGAGACCCGATTAGCCTGCGCCAATATATGGGAATGGTACAATTGATCATGTGCGTGCTTCTTTTGGTGGTTAACCTCTGTCGGTAGGAAAGCACCCCGGAACCACTCTCGGCAAGTAGGGAAATCATTGTAGGTGTCCCCTTGCTTAAGTTTCTAGATGGGGGCGTGCACCTCGCCCGCCTGGCTATCGTCATAAAATCGATAGTAGTAATCGTCGGGAGTATCATCTGGCTGGATTGGCGAAGGTTCCTTACGCTCAGTACCAGAGGGGCCGACCTTCCCAGTACATGCGCCAGATGCAGCCGTTTGATCATCTCTTTCTTGATCGTCCTTATCAGCCTCCCCGCTATCTTCTCAACTTCACCTTCTTTGGCAAGAGTATGGCCAGGCGCCACACTATCCACATGCTCGCTCTCCCCGACTATCTTCTCAACTTCACCAACAACCTTCACAGGTTCACCACAGCCAGAGGCACCTTCAACATGGCCTTTTTCAACTATTGGCACTTCAACCTCCGTTGTGTGTTGCCTGTGGCCCGACCTCTACCTTTTTAGTCGCATCAGTTGGGGGAGGTGGAGACGGTGGAGGCGCAACTTTAGAATGTATGATTCAGATTTTCAGCTACAAAGGCTTTGCTTCTACACACAAATAAAAGAAGAAATTGTCAAAAACACATAAAAGAATATAACACACGCAATGAAAGGCAAGGTAGCTCACCAGGTGATATTTTCGATATGAAAGACCCTATGTTCCCTTTCTTATAGACAACAAGGACAACGACCAGTCCACGTAGACCCAATTAGCAGGCACCATCTCCTCATTCGCTTGCAGGCACTAACGGTTGTATCTAAGGGGACAAATGGGATATTCCTAGTTGTCGACGTCAAGCCCAAGGCCCATCAGCTCACCTCCTTCATTACTCTCTTCGGCTATAAATAGAGGACTTCGTCTCCAGGTTTAAGGATCTCTCTCTTGCTCTCTCACTTAATACACACACTTTATCCTCAAAACAAGTTTTTATTCTTATGCTGGAGGGTGGGTACAAGGAGAACCCCCCCCCCCCGAATCCTCCTCCTTGTAACGAGCTTCATGGTGTTGTGTTGTTTTGTAGGATCTCATAGTAATCAATCAAGGTTGAAAGAAGATTACCTTTATTTGAACGATACTAATCCCACAAGTTAACCCTTTGATTAACTTGGTGTTTCTTCATTGGCGCCACGACCACAAGGTTAAGAGCCTTGGTGTTGGACCATCGGCGCAACTATCGCCATTGTTACCAGAGGGGGAATCTCCCGCCTCATGGTTTATCAAAAGCCAAGCAAAATTTAATGCAATTGCGCACAGATGTGCGCGCAACAAGCTCCTACTCCAACTCAAGCGCAGCAAACCCCTACAGCAGCACCAGCGCCTAGGAAACTAGACTTCAATTCTCCTCACCAAGAGCACGCACCATCATACGCGCCATCAGAGTGGACAGATAGGAACCTGCATCGTAGGTCACCTTCACCACGATGGCAAAGTGTCTACACCATGCGGGATACGCACGTTGATACATGTAGATATTATGACACCCAGTATACCCATTCACACAGACGAACACCGGTGAGCAGCCGTCTTGGCCCTCGTAACATGAATGGGGAATGTGATATACACACCGGTGAATCTGATCCAACATACCACGAGGGTGAAAGCTCATCGGTTTTCAGCCGCCTTCCAAGAAATCATGAATCGTACAAGCCACAGGCTCGTGCAACATATAACCCATCGATAGAACATGATTATAGCCTGGTTTATAGTCCAGCAACAACAACAGAACAATTGAAGTTCATTTGAAAAATTGCTCTCACGCCATTGGAAAAGGTGAAGTTGCCCCCAACCATCGGCAAGTTTAATGGGTTGTCAGACCCAAATGATCATATTCAAGTTTTTACAACTATTGGTGTTGTTGGTGGATGGACTCACCTGATGTGGTGCCATCTTTTTGTTCAAACCCTTACAGGTGCGGCGCGCACCTGGTTTGACAGCCTTCCACCAAGTAAGCTGAAATCCTGGACCGACTTAGAAGAAAAGTTCCTCGCTCACTTTACTCAACAACGATATCATGAGTTTGACACCACAGAGGTAATGAACATCTGGCGAACAGAAAATGAAGGTCTCGAAGAATTCATTACTCGGTTCAACAAAGAATTTTGGACTTTGGAAATTTTAGCAATGATTTCATGCGCGCATACTTCACGGATGTGGTGCGTTGTGATAGTCTTATCCGAACAATAATAGGAAATGATGGGATGCCCAAAAAATGGGATAAAGTAAAGGCAGTTGCCAAAATTATCGCGCACACAGAAAAAACTTTAACTGGAGGGAAAACCAGCCATTACCCGAGTGAGCACTGCTCAAGCAGTCGTGCACACGAGCAGGGTCGGCGTGGTAAGAAAGAGAAGAATTATGGCTGGAAACCAAGCCAATATAACAGTGATGATGAAAAACCCAACCATGGTGATGATGCACGCGCAACGATAAACAAGATTGGATACCGGAACGCTATCAAAAACGAAAACAGAGAGAAACACTGGACTCTGTTAACCAAGACACGTTTAGAGGTAATTTAAAGGAGTGTTCTTAGAATCGGCAGAGTCATCACTCAAGTAAGAGATTTTGGATTAGGGATAGAACCTGGCGTTGACAAATCTTTAAATTCAGCAGGGTCTCTGGTTAAGTCAGGAACAACAAAGTTGTGAGTAGTCTTTGCGAGCACAAAAATTTCTCCCTCACTAACAGCATCAAAAGACAAAGTAGCACCAACTCTAGTCAACAAAATCTCATAAAAACCTTCTCTCGCTGAACGCAAGACAAGCACGCATGTCAGAATATAGAGGTCCACACGTAAAAAAAGATAAAAGGTGTGCATACCTTTACCTTTCACTAGCATCATAGGCTTACGGTCTTCTCTTTCCCACATCTAACTCATACCTACCCCCCCCCCCCCACCCCACCAAAGCTTCTTCGGGTATGGCACGTATCCACTGGACGCTTAGTCAGAAATTTGTAAAATTGGGAAGAGATTCAGAAAGTGATCGAAAGTACATAGCACCTGCCTTGATATAGAAAACTTCTATTTCCATGTATAAAAACTGACCAGTGGTTTAACAGACTACGCAACAATTCCTCCTTGTTTCTTGAACGAAAACCAACAATCATCTGTTTTCATCTTATAAAAAACGTTAAACATACTCGCCAAAGGCTCTATTCCCAGTGCGTGACTGCAAAACTGAAAGTGTTTCAAACGGATCATTACCATAGGATGAATTTGAGTAATGTGAGACTTATAAAATTCAAGGATCTTGACTATAAACTGGGTAATGGGAAGGCGAAAATGATAGGAGTAGAAAAAAATTGCATACAAAGTTATCTTAGGCTCTAGGAATTCAGCGCCCCATACATCCATAAAGCGGAAGTGCCTGCACAATTTCTAGAATTCTTTCCTCGACCATCCTCCAGTTGCGAAGAAACAACTCCCTCCTTGTTTTTACTAGAAGATGCCATTAGAAAGGGAGGTAGAAATTTTCTAAGAAGGGCATAAGATGGCAAGGAAACGAAAGGGCTAAGTAAAGAATGGTGGAGATCGTCTGGTTTTATAGGCCAAGCATTTATTACGATTTGATTGGAAACCATAGCGGGTTCCAAGGCAACAAACAAACCAACAATACGCGTAAGACACGTCAGCAAAAGGACAGGCACGGTAACCTGTCGCCATGTGATATACCAACTTGTCGATTGTCACCTCACCAACCCGCATGCAAGTGTCAAGAAAAAGGTGAAATGAACACGGTGCCCAGTGTACTATAAAGTAAACGTCAAATCAGTAGCCGAAAATGGGCAAGCAATATCTGTAACCGCCGTACCTAAAAGATGGTTCCGTACCTTCTGGCGTCACGAAAACGACAAGAAACATTTATTGTCTTTTACCCGTGACACGTGCCAACACTCGTGGAACACTCGTACCCTAATAGCCTTAGCCCGAGCACACCAAGTTGTGTACACAAACCAAGACTAGGGGGACTTGTAGAGGAATGTACCGAATCACACCATTAATCTTATACCAAAGACACGTGGCAGGAGGACATTCGACACAAGGTCATGATATTCTATCTTATCGTGGACTCGCATGTAGATGATCGCCACCCATGCACATCCTGAGTGTAGATGTCTTTTCCACCAAACAGAGCAAAGATGGTGTCAGCACACTCATGCACATCATTATCATGGAATGTTCCCCACTAATTAATAAGAGTGTGACAGGCGTCGCTAAAACCGTTTGGGCTGTGGGGACCACCACACCTTGTCGAAAGCGATATCTAACCAAATCTACGGTAAATAGAAGAAGGATTTACACCTCAGAAGTACGAACTCTCTGTCTCTCTCTCTCTCTCTACATTCCATAAAACCCTAATCACCTAAACGAGTACTTATTCTCACGTCCAATGGTGGTCACAGGGAGGAATCTCCTCCTGTAGCGAGCCTAACAGTGTGTTGTTTTATAAGAGTTGCCAACTGAGCAAAGCTTATAATCTCTTAGAAGAATTCTGCTAGTGGAACTGGTCTCAGTCATACGAGGCTAAGATTTGATTCATCAGATATCTTGTTCTACTTTTGTGATTTAAGATTTTTCAAGGTTGGATTTGTGTTCTTTAAATGTTTTTCTACCACAATCAATGAAAAATAACATTAGTTGTTATAGGGTAAATTACACTTTTCGTCCTTTATGTTTGTACCGGATTGCAACGGATAACCTTTAACTTCAATAATTACAGTTACATCCGGCCACCACTCCGGCCACACCGGTTTCTCACGTCCTCTATCTTCTGACCGGACCCTCCTTTTTCTCGGTCTTCCCGGTGGTCTAAGTGATTTCGGTGGATTTATAATAATTTCACTCACATTACTACCGCCTTCACCTTGTGAAATCCCGTACAACATTTCTTTCCAAAGTGTTATCAGGAACCAGATGAGTCGTTTGCGAATTCGCTTTCCTGTAAGTTGCAACCGTAAAACAACTTTCAGTAAACCAATGAACGTTTTGTCTACAAGATAAAAGAGCCGCCACAGCATGAGCACACGACAGCCCGTAAAGCTGCCATCCCCGACACAAACAACAGCGGTTTCGGATATCGAAAATATTCGTCTCTAAATTGTGAAATAACCTCAAATTCAGCCTCGTTTACTCTAAGAACCTGATATGTGCGGGCCCGTTCAATAGCTTCTGAAACCCGTCTTTCTGCAGTAGGAACAAGTATTGAAGTCCATTATATGCTGGTTTCACATATCTCGTTAAACCACGTCATTAACTGCCAACCAGTGGCGAAGCTTGCCGGAGAAAACGGAGGGGGCTAAAACATATATACCCAAAAATTTCTATAGAATCGGGGGGTAAAAACGTATATATCCAAAAATTTCTATACGAAAACTACATATATAACACTACTGAGCGAAAAATCCCGGGGGTCGGGCGACCCCCCCCCCCCCGCCCCCAAGAAGCTTCGCCCCTGCTGCCAACGAATACATTCCATCATTTGAATAATGGGAAGCGGCAGGATATGGTGGTGGCGGTAGGATGAGGTGGTTAGGGTTTTAGGGTTAGGAAATTGGGGAAGATGAAATGTATATGCAATTTTTTTGGTTTTATTTATTAAACATTTAAATAAAAACGTGAATTGACCAAAATACCCTTAAGTGAATAAACTTAACTGAAAATTTTAACCTGGTTAGTACTAAAGGACGTAGAGTGTAACGGGTTTTGCAAATAAAAGATTATGACTGTAATTATTGAAGTTAAAGGTTATCCGTTGCAATCCGGTACAAACATAAAGGACGAAAAGTGTAACTTACCCGTTGTTATATTATCTATTTGTGTCGTGTGGTGTTAGTGTTTTGGTTTATGAGAAAAGAGTAAAGGGTTGTTATGTCATGTGATGGTTGGTTTATTCATATTGCACTTTGCAAAGCTCCTTCATTATTGTTTGAGTGATAACCTAAGTAGTTGGAAGCACCGTTATCTGCATGTGCATGAAGTCTCATTACAACAGCTTATCAAGCATGCGAAGTTAAGCGCAGCATTGTTATCGGATTAGACACAATGTTATACATTTACCTCAAAACTAATTACAACATGGGTTAGATGCGCAATTGTAATGGATCATACGTACCCTTATATACACTTGTCAAAACTTATTACAATAGCGATGGGCCCACCGTTGCAATTAGTTTGACACATCGTTGCAATCCTATTGCTAACTATTGATGCAACATAGATATATGGTGCGTAGCAAACTATTTAGGTTTTGAGGTTCAAGGGTGCTTGCCCTTGACCCCATAAAGCGGCGCATGCCCTTGACCCATGCTTTGTTGTAAATGGTCTGAATGAGTGAATGTATGATGTGCCACTATAATCAATAGTGGATAGACCATGTTAAAAAAAACACCAATTTTTTTTTCTAAAAGAACAATATAGCGAGACTCATGTCGAGTTAAAGTGCATTAAGCTATATATATGATATGATATGATGTTATAGTTTTTTTCTAAAGAAACTAAAGTATGTTAAACATGTTTGAGATCGATAAAATTGGTGGCAACTAGTGTTGTTCAACGTTGAAAGAAGGCAATGTGTGTAACTGCTTATATTTGGATTTCTCTTTTGCCCTTCCATCTATTTCACTGATAAAACGATGATAACATCATGCGTTGAAATTGCTTGCACTAAAAACGTTGTTTTTCTAGTCATTAGACTTTTATAAGTAAATGATTTTATTTAATTGTATGTATAATAGGTAACTACAAATCTTCTATGTATTTATTTTGAAAAAAAAAAGGTAATAATGAATTTAGATGGACATATATGAAATCTTGAACTATATATTCGAAATAGTAACTTGTGTGAAACTAATCTTAAATTCATAAATAGAATTCTTATGAAACATATGATGGTTCCTTGTAAAGCTTTATTGATTCGGTGTTTTTAGGATGATCACATAATCAAATTTATATGCTCAAGACAGGTGATGCATTGAGTGCCCTGATGGCAAATTTAACTGATCCCAACGGTGTTATGCAAAATTTGAATGTGTCCGCTCCATGTACATGGTATCATGTTACTTGCAACTATGAGGGAAGTGTTACTCGAATGTAAGCATATGGCCGGCCATCAACCTGTTTCAATAAAAAATAGAGTTTTTACCTTTTGGTCTGAATTGAAGAAGAAACATGTGGTTTGGTGTTTGTCTGCTGCAGCGATCTTGGAAACGCCAATTTGTCTGGTCGACTGGTCCCTGAGCTTGGTCAACTTACAAACTTAGAGTATTTGTAAGTCGTGCCTTTCGTCTACTCAACATGTTTATTTCTTTTTGTGAATTAACTTAATCTTGCAACAGGGAGCTATACAATAATAACATCACTGGAAAGATTCCAACTGAGCTTGGAAAATTAAAGAACTTGGTGAGTTTGGATCTTTACTCGAACCGGTTAGCAGGGAACATTCCAGACACATTAGGCAACCTCCAGAAACTTCGTTTCCTGTATGATTTAACATCATTCAGCTTTTCTCTTGATGAAATACTATTAGCTTTCTATGATTAGTAAAATATCGATCAATCACATTGTTATCTCTCTTCTGTGTGCAAGGATAGCCGGCTAGGTAACAACTCTTTGGCGGGAACTATTCCATATTCCTTAACTACCATAAATGCGCTACTAGTTCTGTAAGTATAAACATAGGCCTCTTATACTTATTTTCATGAAGGAATAACTGATCGATGCGAAAAGCTAAAGTTGTTCCGTTTCTTTCTATCACAGTGATCTATCAAACAACCTGTTGACAGGAGTTGTTCCTATCAATGGCTCATTTTCGCAGTTCACAGACATAAGGTTTGCTGTAGCTGATAATAAGAATAATTTGGATCATTATTAATTTTCCTTCATGTTGACTTCAAAGTTTTGTTCTCTCAGTTTCAAAAATAATCCCAACTTGACATTTCCTTTGGCTCCTCCTACACAAGCTCTGGGTCCTGCTTTTCAACGTCCTAAAGGTATTCCTCCTAACAAACTACACCATAACACAACAAGTCAACAACCCAAACCAATGGGGTGGTGGTCCATTGGCAAAGAAAAAGTCTTTAAAACACCTAGGTTGGGAAGGGGAAGGTCTTGGGTTCAAGTCCCACATACGACAGGGGATTAAAGAAATTAACAGTTCTAAAAAAAAAGAAAAAAAAAGTCAACAACCCAATGCATATAGAAGCTACAAATCACAACTACCCACGTTTAATAAGTGGAAACCAAACAGACGTACAACAAAACCATAATTATAGGTTTATCCCATATTTCTATCAAACTTAGACTTTTCATTTTTTTAACATTTAGGGTACTTAGGCCATTGTGGATCAACTTTAGCCCTTTAGGCTTTCCAACCTGTTACGCGGGTTCACATTTTGCATACGTGCTTGAGGTAGTTAGCAACATAATCTATCCTACCTAGTCCGGGTGTGTTGTGATTATGCTCTTTCTCTAAAGTCCTTTTTGTATGTCATCCGCCTTCTTTAGAATCTCCATATCATCTTCACCAATGTGCCTCATAACATTTAATTGCTCCTTTTTCTGTCACACCCCCAAAATCCACCATGCGGAGTATCACTGCTTGGAGGCGTGACATGACCAGATCGAGCCACCAATCATATTGAACAACGTAATTACGTAAATAAAACCAACCACAATACAATTGGTGACCAAAAGCTCGTTAACCAAGTTCAAGTTAAACAGCGGAAGCATAAAACGTAAGTCCAAAGCATAAGTTCGTAGTTCATAAGTTTAAAGACTTCAAAACATAAGTTCCATAAGTTTATAAGGTTTAATTATTAAGTACGGGACATAACAGTCCTTATCCCACAACAACCTCCTCCTCGTGCAAGCTCCATAGCATCTAGCGACCTGTAAGGCATGTAACAACGAGTCAACAACAAAGTTGAGTGAGTTCACGTTTGGTTGTTTAGTTTTAAGTTGTTTCTGAAAAAACGTGGTTTGACTTTCGTTGGCTTATTTGCCGTGGGGGTTACCCCATAGTTGAAAGTATGTTTAACCAGTTCCTTTTATTACCCAAACCATATCCATAATCAGTGGGGGCTTCCCCATGTGAACCACTAGACCGTACCATATCGACAACTGACGAACAATAGTTGTGCCCTACATCAGTGTCTATCATCACTGACAGTTTGCCATAGTCCATTAGTACACGCCCGTCCGAACGGCACGGTGTGAGGTTTGTTAAACACTTAAACCTAATAGCGCTATTAATTAATGACCCGCTCGCCATTGGCCTCGGCGATTAAGTCGATATAAAATGAGGGACTTCATGATATAGTTTTGTCTAGTAAGTTTTAAGGTTGTTGTCCTACCCAAGGAGGACGAACGTACGTATTCTACCCAAGGAGAATACGCAGAATTATTATTGGCATCCTACCTATGGAGGATGGCCGTACATATCCTACCCAAGGAGGATATGTAGATTCCGTTTTAATTTCTTTAACCCATTCCCAACCACCGGGAATCCCATGCCTTAGAAAGTGTGTGAACTCACCTCGGTTTGCTCGATTAGATTAATTACTCTAGAAATCAGGAAATCAAGCACGTCCTAATAAGGTACAGAGAACAATTAGTTTCTCATGCACGACACGTATCCTACGTACGGTTTATCTACTCATTACTTCTATCACATACCACATAATTCAAATGTCAAGGTACTTTGTTAAGTTATATTATTTTACCCTAAAGTAATATAACTATCACACAAATTGACAAGTATTCATACAAGTGTCCTAGTGTAAAATATATATTCTAAATATATATTTAACCATTTTATTTGGAAAATCAACCTCCGGCACTTTGTATTTTTGTAAATAAAATCATGGCGAAGTTTATTTTGAAAACAAGGTTAAAATATAGTTGTAACACTTGTTAGAAAAATATTTTCTAAGTGTTAGAATTTTTAGAAAATTTCGCCAGAGTTTCCTTTGTAAGTGGAGGTATCCATGCTTATTAGCGTATCATTTTCTTTTCGGAAATTCATTCAAACAATTCTCAATCAACAATATACAACCTCTACTAACCAAACTTGTCAAAAACAAGCATAAACTATAAACTCATGAACTTGAAAATTTATAAAAGCATGTAGTAGCTTACTAGCACACTTAGTAAGTCTTGTTACCTTCCAAAATGTGATTGGTTCTTTAAAAACTTTATTTTTAAAGAGTTTGAATATTTACAACTTCTAGTCATATTTTCTAAAAATATTTCTTTGTGAAATCTCTTCTTACACAAGTGTTTCTACACTTGTTTACCCACTAAAAGTGTGATTAATTTATGTAAGATCCAAGTTTTATCAAAACTCATACCTTTCACTTGGTTCTTTCGAAAAACCACTCATTGATCTTTAGATCTACAAGCTTATAACTTACTTTGATCTTTATTTTTCAAGAAAACATTTTATTTATCCAAGTTCATAGTTTATGTGTGGATGATTTCATCATCCACATACCTCTAACTTTCACATCTTGCTAGTTCATGTTCTTAAACATGATCTAGCAAGTCCATGTGATGAACTATATCATTTCAACTAGCAAACAACAAATAACAAGCATAACAACACAAATATATCATGATTTCATCATCATTTTAACACTACTTCATCACTTTGTTAGTTTATGTTTCAAGACTTGCTTATGTTCTTAGTGTTTCTTGATATTTCACCATTCTTTTCACTATTATCCATCACAAATATGAAGAAGATGAAGATCTAAGACACTTACTACTAGCACAAGGCTAGGGGAGTTCAAGAGTGTAAAAGTGGTGGTTAAAAGAAAATGAGAGCGGTCCTTGAGCTTCCGAGCACACCAAGCTTACTTGTAGGATCTCTAACACCTTTGGGTATGTATAGATTGCTTGGAATGGAGCTTGAAGGTGGTGGTATGGTGGTGGTTGTTGGCGGCCGAACACAAGGGAGAGAGGAGAGAGTTGAGTGAGTTTTGAAGATGTGAATGAAGTGAGAAGCTCATGATCTTGAGGTTACTTATATAATCCATGTTTCACCATTAGCCAATGTGTATTATGTTCTATTATCCACCAACATCTTCTAATATAAAAATCAAAGAAATCAAAGGGTGGGTCACCCTTTGTGACCGTCGCCCAAAGGGGGGGGGGTATGGGGTTGGTTTTCAAATGTATAGTTACTAACTAGTTAGATTTAAATGTTAAGTTAGTGTGTTAAGATGTGTTGTTATTTATAAAGTGTGTTAGGGTGTTCGGGGACCCTAACTAGCTCAGAAAAATAAAAACATTATGTTTGGCAATATTTTTGTGTTCCGGGTAAAGTCCGGTTGTTCGGTTTGATACTGTTCCGTTAAAGTGCTTAATTAATCCGTAAAGTGTCCTATATATATATTTTTCTAACATTTTTAATTCCTAACACTTAGGAAAGCATACCGGACTATTTAGTAACTTTTCTGTACACTACTAGTATGTTAACAAGCACATATAAGTATAACACAGTAATCAGAAAGCAGTTAAGTGATTCCACACAGTCATCAAGCACTTTAATTATCATTAATAAATTGTACGGTTACATGAAGTTTTGAGGGTTGTCACATTTTCTATTTCCAGCTCTCTGGCAACTGGTGTTGTTTTTCTTTTTGAAGCACAGACATTCTAAAAATCTGATGAGATATGTTGGATACGTATGAAAACAATTGTTTCTTTGTTAAAAGACAACATTCTGAAAAGAAAAAAAATACCAAAACATATATGTAAGTAAATAACGTTTACATACGGGTGTACCTATACAGAAAATATAGTATTTCATTCGTAAGCTAAACATGTTTAATGGTTATATGGTCGGACAAAACGCTGCCAACGGTTGCTAATCTACAGCCATCACACTCGACATGCCAGCAAAAATTATCTACATAGCATAAAAAAAAGTCATTACAACATGCAAATGAGGCAACAATGTAAAATCATGCTACATATGTATGCATACCCTAACAAACAACATAACACATTGTTTATATTCATGACGGTTCCAAGGTCAAAGCACGAAAGACAAACGAATAACGACTGTATAGAAAAACAAAACAGAATGCAACATGACTCAAGTAAAACAAAAACAATACAAAGTATACACAAAGCAACTGAATCGAATTGCGTAGGGTCAGCTTCTTGGCTACAAACCAATCTCATAAAATCATGCGAATGTTAGTCTTACAAAACCATGCATAAAATAAAGAAAGAGGATACAATACAACAACCAAATGCATCAAAAACTTACAAAACCAACTACAAACAATATGTAAATCACAGCCTCATTCACAAAGCAAAATGTCACACCCTGGCTTTGCGGAAGCGTGGTTAATTTGGTGTGACTTCTTAATACCATAGCTTAACCATAACAAAGCTATATGAAATAAAACCATGCAAGATCATCCATTTAATTAAGTTTTAAAAACCAAATTCAACAACATTGTCTCAACGGAAACATATCCTAACGACATTGTTTAACAAACACAAACATCAACATGACATAAAAACAGTTTAAGGACTGTGACTTGTCCAGGAAAGAGTCACATTCCCCAAACCCGGATGACCTCGAAACTAGTGCAGCGGGAAAACGTGTCATACCGCGCCAGATCCTTTAATTTCCTGAAATACATGTAAGTTGAAAAATCAACAATAATGTTGAGCGAGTTCATGTGTAAGTGAGTAAATAAACCTTTGTGAGTATAAAAATAGTCTTGGTATGTAGCAAATAAGGGAATTGAGATCACCAATGGTTTGCAAGGCCACTGATATATGTGAAGTGCAAGTAGGGAGACTCAAACCTAGCAGATTTCGCCACAGCATTAGTATGTGGACAAAGTCACCCCGAGGTCCGTTTCTAGTTTGGCCTGGGGCTGGGCTCGCTACACCCAGATAGATCTACCGCTCCTGTCCCTCGGTCCTGCCATGAGGACTAATGGCCTCATATTGCTCCTACCCACTCACATGATCTAAGTAGTAAACCTCCTTACGCTAACCATACCATGTATAAAGTACTTGTAATCAAAGTAACATGTATTTCACCCCCGTAGTTAAGAAAACTGAAAACAGTTAGAGAAAAGGGGGAGATGAACTCACTGTGGTGCGTCTCTACCAAGTATGCCTCCAAATCAATCAGCTGTATAACGACCTACACGTACTACTCTATTAGACGGACGGCCGTGCCTTAGCTTTAAGGTTTAGGTTTTGGGGAAATAGTTAGGCAACTATTTCGTGTTTACATTCTGTATATACTTGGTAGTCATTTTTCCTTCCCAAGGATGGGGGAATTTAATACATGTGTGTTCGAAATATATTTCGGATTACACTATTAAGTCTCACTTAATATATTTTATTTCCAACTCCAAAATATAAATATTCATCCCAAAAATATTATATTTTAATACATGTGAATTTCCCAAAATAATACTTAGTAATTATTATTTTTACTCGAAAAATAATATTTACGTAGTTCACAAAATAATCATAAACACTTATACAAGTGATGTTGTGAAAAATATATACTAAATATATTTATGTATCACGTTTTATTTTGTGAAATCCCACCTCCGATATTTTGTAAATAAGTCGTGGCGAAATCTATAATTTGAAAACAAGTCAAAATGTATTTCTAACACTCATAGTGAAAATATTTCTAAGTGTTAGGCTTTTGGAAAAATTTCGCCAGAGTTTCCTCTGTAACTGGAGGTGGCCACGCTTTCAAGCGTTTCATTTTCTTTTATAAATCAAACCAACAATCTTCTTATTCAATCAAAACAATGTTCAAATCACAAACTAGTCAAAATATGTATATAAATCGCATATATTTCATGAACTTGTGATTTATCCAAACTATGAAGTAAATCCCATTACTTTTAGTGGATCTTTATATAAAATAATCCGATTTTGTAAAAACCTCGTTTTTAAAGAAATTCCATCTCTACAACTTCTCGTCATCTTTTCCAAAAATAGTTATTTTGTCGAAACTTTGTGTTACACAAGTGTTTACACACTTGAGTGTTCTAAAAACCATTCGCGTTAGTGTAAGATCCGTCTTTAAAAGTATGTTTCTCTTGACACGTGGTCCTTTGAAAATACCGCTTGTAGATACGTAGATCTACTAGTTTTAAACACTATTTCACAAACAAAATCGCTTTTACACAAGTTCATGATTTATGTGTGGTAGAGTTCATCCTTTAACCCTTGTTACTTCCAAAACAACCTTATGTCATGATCCAAGATCGTGACCAACTCGGGTTAAATGACGATCCGAGCTACCACAACATAGATCGGGTCCAAATAATCACACAAATCAAATACTACAAGTTTTACACATCATAAGAGCTTTTAACCACCATTTTTAGTGTTTTAAGTAGACTTTTATGTATCATCTTGTATGTTAATGAGTTTTAACCGTTACAAATCATATTAACCACTTTAAAATAGTTCAAGAAGGTGATGTAAGCAACATACCACTAGCTCGAGGCTAGGGAAGAATCTAGACGCAAATAGGGTGGATAAAAGCAAGAGAGTGAGGTCCTTCGCCTTCCGATTGCACCAAGGTTCCTTATACGCGACCCTTAACACTTGTATGAGCTTGGAAAGTAATGATCAAAAGTCGAAAATGGATGTACGTAGGAGGGGGTGTTCGGCCGTAGCTTCTTTAGAGAGAGAGAGGGAGTGTTGTTGTGGTGTGTGTTAAGTGAATGATCATGTGTGTTAAGTCATGAACTTATAGACAATTAGTTAGAGTATTAACCAAAGGATCATGTGTCTTTAAGATATTAGGCACTTGATTATTATATTCATTTGAAGGACAAGGTATGTCCCCCTCATGGGGACGGTTGGTTAAGGGGGGGGGGGTGCTAGTTCGATTCCAACCAATTAGTTGGGACTTAGTTAGTTAAGTTAAGTGTTAACTCGGTTACTAGCGTGTTATGCATTACAAAGGGTGTTAGGGTATTCAGGGACCCTAACTGGCTCAGAAAAAGGCAAACAATGAAAATGACAATATTTTCATGTTCCGGGTATAGTCCGGTTGTTCGGTTGGATAGTAATCCGTTAAAGTGTTAACAAAGCTTTAAAGTGTCGTTAATACCCTTTTTAGTGACACAACTTATTTCTGACACTTTGGAAAGTGTCTAGTAATATTTTTCTCATGTTTTGGCACTTTATTAGTTAGCTAAAAGCTGAATTATTAAGTAAAGTGCTGAATTTTTGTACTTAAAGTACGTTTTAGGCACATCCAGTCATTGTAACTTATTCCTAGAGACGCAGTTCTACAACCCTTGTATCCCTACACTCACCACTAGTGTAGTAAAATATTTCTGGCTCCTACGGGCCTTAGAGGCAGTGTCTCCCTGATGCTGGCTTTATCAGCATGTTCTATAGGTTATCCGTTATAGTGCTACTGTGCTTTTTGTGCATCATGTTTGTCACTAGGGTTCAACATGTAAATAATGTAGTGACGGTAAGTAAAGTATGATGCAGGTAAGTACATGTATCAGTAATCAAGTAGCAGTTTATCCACAAGTTCAAGTAAGCACAGTAATTAAGCAGTAATTAATTATTAATTAAGTCGTACGGATACCTGGTTTAGTGCGGGTTGTCACATTCTCCCCCCGTTAGAAAATTTTCGTCCCGAAATTTTAAGTTCTGCTTGTAGATGCAGGGTTCTTAGGAAATAGGTGGGGGTATTTCTCTTTCATCCGGTCCTCATGCTCCCAGGTGTATTCAGGACCATGTCTGGCATTCCAACGAACTTTGACGAGCTTGACACTGCTCCGGCGGGTCCTGTTTACTTTCCAATCCGTAACCTCAACCGGTTCTTCAACGAAATGGAGCGTGTCGTCAACATGAATCTCGTCGATGGGAATGGCAATGTTATCTTGAGTTGGACTTTTCTTCAGGTTGGATACATGAAATGTATCGTGAACTGAATGGAGTTCAGCAGGTAAGTCCAGCTTGTATGCTACTAGCCCTATTCTTTCCAAAATTCAGAAAGGACCAATGTAGCGCGGATTTAACTTCCCACGCTTTCCGAAGCGTGCCACCCCTTTCCAGGGTGAAACTTTCAATAAAACCATTTCTCCCACTTGAAATTCCAAGTGTTTCCGGTTTGGATCCGCATAGGCTTTCTGTCTGTGGCGAGCTGCTTCGATGCGTTTTAGAATCTGCGCAATCTTGTCCGTCGTCTCTTGGACGATTTCGGGATCAGCAAGCTGCCTATCACCTGCGTCAGCCCAGCATAGGGGTGATCGGCACTTGCGTCCGTAAAGGGCTTCGAATGGCGCGGCACCAATACTGGTGTGGTAGCTGTTGTTGTATGAAAATTCGACCAAAGGCAAATGCTTATCCCAGCTACCGCCCAAATCCATAACACACGCTCTCAGCATGTCTTCCAAAGTCTGTATCGTTCGCTCGCTTTGACCGTCAGTTTGCGGATGAAACGCAGTGCTCAGATTCAATTGTGAGCCAAAGGCTTCTTGGAAGGATTGCCATATCCTTGACACAAACCTTCCGTCTCTATCAGAGATGATCGAGAGAGGCACTCCATGACGTGCGACGATCTCTCTCATGTATATTTCGGCCAACTTGCTCGTATTATCCTTCTCTCTGATAGGTAAGAAGTGTGCTGACTTCGTTAGGCGGTCAAATATCACCCAGATAGTGTCATGACCTCTTGGCGTTCTTGGCAACTTTGTAATAAAATCCATTGAGATTTGTTCCCATTTCCACTTGGGAATCTCAGGTTGTTGCAGAAGTCCTGAAGGCTTCTGGTATTCGGCTTTAACCTTAGCGCATGTTAAACATTTGTTCACATAAACAGCGACGTCGCCTTTCATCCTAGGCCACCAATAATAATCTTTGAGATCCTGGTACATCTTATCCGCTCCAGGGTGGATAGAGTACCGTGACTTGTGAGCTTCATCGAAAATAACCTTCCTTAAACCTCCAAACAAAGGAACCCAAATCCTCTTCTCAAAACATAACGTTCCTTCCTCGTTTGGCACCAGTAGCTTCTCCATCCCACGGAGATATTCTTCTTCGAGGTTTCCTTCCTTGAGAGCTTCTTTCTGCGTGGCACGAATGCGCAAGGAAAGATCGGTTCGGATAATCATTTCTAAAGCCCTAACCCTTATGGGCTTGATCCTCTCCTTTCGACTTAGGGCATCGGCGACTACATTCGCCTTCCCTAGATGATACTTTATCTCGCAGTCGTAATCGTTCAACAACTCAACCCATCGTCTTTGTCTCATATTCAACTCCTTCTGGTTGAATATGTGTTGTAGGCTCTTGTGATCTGTAAAAATTGTACACTTTGTACCATAAAGGTAGTGTCTCCAGATCTTTAATGCAAAAACCACTGCGCCAAGTTCCAAATCATGTGTGGTATAGTTCTTTTCGTGCACTTTCAATTGACGCGATGCGTAAGCAATAACCTTTTGGCGTTGCATCAACACGCAACCCAATCCTTGGCGTGAAGCGTCACAGTATACCACGAAATCATCTGTACCTTCCGGTAGTGCTAAGATTGGCGCATTGCAGAGCTTATCCTTCAGTATCTGGAATGCTTCCTCCTGTTTGATTTCCCAATCAAACTTCTTATCTTTCTGCGTGAGGAGCGTCAATGGTTGAGCGATCTTCGAAAAATCCTCAATGAACCTTCGATAGTAGCCAGCCAAAACCAAGAATTGCCGAATTTCGGTTGGCGTCTTTGGCGTTTCCCAATTCTTAATCGCTTCGATCTTGGTTGGATCCACATGGATTCCATTTCCATTTACCACGTGCCCAAGGAATTGGACTTCACGTAGACAAAATTCGCACTTGGAGAACTTGGCATACAACTGTTCCTTCTTTAGCAACTCCAAAATAGCTCTTAGATGCTGCTCGTGCTCAGCCTTTGTCCTTGAATAAATCAAGATATCGTCGATAAACACAATTACGAACTTGTCCAAGTACGGCTTGCAAACTCTATTCATTAAGTCCATAAAGACTGCAGGTGCGTTTGTCAAACCAAACGGCATAACAAGGAACTCGTAGTGCCCATAACGAGTTCTGAAGGCTGTCTTCGGGATACTCTCCTCTTGTATCCTTAACTGATGGTATCCGGATCGCAAATCGATCTTTGAATAAAAGCTTGAGCCTTGCAGTTGGTCAAACAGATCATCAATCCTTGGCAGAGGATATCTATTCTTGATCGTCAGCTTGTTCAACTCCCGGTAGTCAATGCACATACGAAAACTACCGTCCTTCTTCTTGACAAATAGGACCGGAGCTCCCCAAGGCGAGAAGCTTGGTCGGATAAAACCCTTGTCTAACAACTCTTGAAGTTGTGTCGACAGTTCCTGCATCTCAGACGGAGCAAGTCTATAAGGTGCCTTAGCCACAGGCGCGGCGCCTGGAACTAAGTCAATGCGGAACTCCACTTGTCTTTGAGGTGGCAGTCCAGGTAAGTCTTCTGGGAAGACTTCTGGATATTCCCTCACGACAGGGATGTCTTCGATCTTCGGCTCAGCGGCCTTCTTATCCACAATGTGTGCCAGGAAGGCAACACATCCCTTCTGCAAACACCTTCGCGCTTTCAGGCAGCTGATAATTCTTAATGGCGTATCACGCTTCTCCCCGTGAACCACAATTGTTTCGCCATCTTCGATTGGGATACGAACGATCTTTTCGTGGCAAACTATCTCCGCCTTGTTGCCTGATAACCAATCCATTCCTACCACCACGTCGAAGCTTCCCAACTGGACTGGTAGTAGTTCCAAAGCAAACTCACGCTCTCCTAATTCGATCACACAACATCTGATAACTTCGTTGGCTTCTACTAACTTCCCATTGGCCAATTCGATGGAGTACGGAATATCTAACTTATAAGCGGCTAAACCAAGCATATTCTTAAACTCTAACGATACGAAGCTATAATCGGCACCAGTATCAAATAAAACGGATGCATAGCATTGGTTTACAGGGAACGTACCAATAACGACATTGGGGTCCTGGCGCGCTTCCCTTGCTTCGATTTGGAACACTCTTCCACGGGCTTGGTTTAACTCTGGGCAGTTCCTCTTAAAATGCCCAATATCACCGCAGTTAAAGCATCCAAGTCTTTGCCCGTTTCCACCTCCATTTCCAGCTTGGTTGTTGTTTTGGTTCGCATTACCAGCCTGATTCGCATTGTTGCTTCGATTCCCGTTTCCTCCATTGTTTACTTGTGGGCGATTTCCATTACCACCACGATTATTATTCCTATTCCCAAATCCTCCTTGGCCTCCCCGGCCAGCACTAGCCCAACAAGAATCCTTCAAGTGGCCCGGCTTTCCACATGCTTCGCATACTTTCACACTACAATGGTCAGTATGGTGGCGTTGACAGGTATTACACTTGGGCTGGGTGCCCTGATATCCTTTTCCTTTCTTTCCACTACCAGCTGTAACCTGAGCTGGCATGCCTGATCCTCCCTTCTTAACCGCCACACTAGCGCCCTGCTTGAAGTTTGAGAACTTCCGTTTGTTACCTCCTGATGACTCGACGTGAGTCTCTTTCTTCTTAAGCTCAGCATCATCAAACTTGTTCAGGCGAATAGCCTCCTCTGTGAGAGCCACGCTCAAATCGATCGCTTCAGTAATGGTCGCAGGCTTGGATGAGGTCACCATGCTTATGATTTGAGGAGCTAATCCCCAAATGAAACGTTCAATCCGCTTGAACTCCGGAGTGACCATGTAGGGTACCACATGCGATAAGTCATGGAACCTTTGAACGTATTCTGCGATCTTTGGACCTTCCATTTTCAAATGCCAGAACTCGGTTTCCAATCTTTGGATTTCCGCGCGAGAGCAGTACTTTTTGCGCATAAGTTCCTTCAGTTCGGTCCAGGTTAGCGCGTAGGCAGCAGCTTCACCAAGTGTCTGTACTTGCAAATTCCACCAAGAGAGGGCTCCGTCCAAGAATAGCCCTGAGATATAGGTGACTTGCTGATCTAGTGCGCATTTGCTCATGCGAAGAACAGATTCAGTTTTCTCGGCCCAACGAACAAAGGCGACAGCACCTCCTGTGCCATCAAAGTTGACCGGTTTGCAGTCTAGAAACTGTTTGTAGGTGCACCCTGCACATACATTGCAACATGTGAACGGTATTAGCATCTTTGCTATAGATATCCAATTAGGTCATGGTATGTCTAAATATCTTAGTATTACCATGAGGTGGATTATTGTTTTTACCAGTGTTGCCAGAGTTGCTTCCACTAGTCCCTCCTTGAGAGGCGGCGTATTGTGCAATGGCAGCAGCGATAATTTGCTGGAGTTCTGCCTCATTGGTAGGCATGTGTGTCTCACGTCTCGGCGGCATCTTCTAAAAGATGGTTTACGCTGGTCAGGCCATAGTAAGGATCCCGTAAGTCAGGTCATAATGTAGCGTACGTATAAAATGATAGTAATAGTACATAACATCTCATGTTATAATCATATCAATCACACAACATCCCATGTCATAGAATATAAATAATCAAATCAAGCATCAAGTATGATGAGAATACTGCGATTGCCATATATCGAGACCACATAATAAGCGTACGAGTACATCACAGCGTCATACAACATCAGTCGACTAAGGGCTACATCACCCTAGTCCAAAAACTATATCAAATCTGTGTCAATACATCAAATACATGTCAACAAAAGTCAGAATCAAAATGTAGTCTCCAAAAATGTTGTGCAGTCAAAAGCATTCGCCGTCTTCTCACCAATGTCTACCTATACGGTACTGAAGAGCTCTACACGGATGGCGGTGGAGGAGGGGGAAAGTGAGTGTAACACAAGCGACGCAAATGGAGCCAGTCCTCCTCCATGGCTCTCTGGGTACGCAAGAATGAAGCAACCTGCTGCTCTAGGGCAAAAAGGCGTGCAGCATAGTCTGGTGGTAAAGGTCGAGAGGGCTGCAAAGGAGAGTGGGTCTGACCCTGGCACTGACACGGCGGCGGCTGGGCTCTCTCAAGCTCCTGAATGCGCTGTGTGTGTGCCTCGTGCTGGGCGACAAAAGACATCAGAACGTCCTCAATAGTATACCCCATGTGGAAAGAATGGTAGGGGTCAGTCGGTGGCATGGCAGAAGGTGACGCCCGGAGAAACGGCTCACTGGTGGGATCGAAAGGTGCCACATGAAATGGAGAAACAGGGGGAAAAGTAGCAGACGGTGGTATAGCAGGGATAGATACTGGTACATGTCCAAAAGGGTGAGCCGAAGAACCCTCTCCAGGTCGCGCTGGAGGTGTAAACCGAGGAAATGAAAAGGAGGTATCAATGTGACGGGTATCAGTGATCTGAGGGGGAATAGGTGGGACCTCGTCATCAGCAGGAATCCACCCACACTGGGCATGCTCATCTCGTGGGTCCACCTGTGCCTCAAAAAGTGCACGATCAAACTGAAGTGGCATAGGATCATGGTGAGGTGCAACAAGAGGGTCAACTGGTGCATCAGCAATAAGTGGGGGATCAACATGATCAGCAGCAATGACATGATCGTCCTCCAACAATGGAGCATCTACAGGGTGATCATCGATAGGTGGGTCAGCAACAACAGGCTCAATAAACATGCCAGCATGAGCAGGGTCATGCTCAAGCACTGGGTCAGGAGCAGGGTCTAGTGGCTGCTCGGGCTCATCAAAGGCCATCTCAAAATCAAACTCAGGGTCGATGGGATCAACTGGGTCGACTGGATCCTCCATAGGCTGATCCATGGGTATAAACTCTATATCCTCATCCGGGTCGAATCCTGGGGGAAAGACAGGATCGGAATCCTCCACATCATCGTGGTCGAAAGTAAAACTAGGAATAGGGGCAATAGAGGATGCCTGGTCGGGATCTGATCCATGTGAGAAGTGCTGAGCACTCTGGGTGTGTGAAGGTGCGGAGGCCACAGACTCGAAAGAGTCTGGGACCGGTGAGTGAGCAGGTGACTCCTCAGCGGGAGCATCTGCGATCATCAAGAGATCACCAGCAGCAAGAAGGGCCTCGCCCTGAACATCCTCCTCTAAGGGCTCATCGTCAAACAGATCGACATCTCCATCATCGTCGGCGTCGAGAAGCAAATCATAAGTAGGATAAACAGCTAAGGGTATGGGAGCAGGGATCTCCACTAACGGTAGGTCCCCGGCCAAAGGGCCATCAGCGAGCTCATCAGCACCATCAGGTAAAGCGAAGGGCTGGAAATCATCCTCGTCCGTGCTAGTAACGTCGGAGGTGTGGACCTCATGCTCTGAAGGCTCTAGGTCATCTGATACTATAGGTCTAGGTCCTGTGGTGTCTGAGTCACCTGTGCCAGAGGTGTCCATAGTGTCTGTAACATAAACACAAACATGCACAAACAGTCAATCATACAATCAAATAATCACATAAGTTACCAAGTAAGCATTCAAATAATTCTCCTAGTCCCACTAGCCTCCCAGCCTCTCAGACTGCTCTTCCTAGTCCCACTAGCCAACTCTCCTAGTCCCACTAGCCAACTACCTCGATCTCTCAGATCGAGCCTCGGCCTCCAAGACCGAGCCTCAGCCTTCAAGACTGAGCCTAAAAACAATGAATAAAATGTGCTCAACATTTGTTTGTAAAAAGTTTTGGATCTGGACTTAAGTGGTATGCAGTAAAAAATGTTTTCGTGAGAGCCCTAGTGATCATAGTCTAGACTCGAGAAGGAATCCTAGTTCGCTATGATCAGAGCTCTGATACCAAGCTGTCACACCCTGGCTTTGCGGAAGCGTGGTTAATTTGGTGTGACTTCTTAATACCATAGCTTAACCATAACAAAGCTATATGAAATAAAACCATGCAAGATCATCCATTTAATTAAGTTTTAAAAACCAAATTCAACAACATTGTCTCAACGGAAACATATCCTAACGACATTGTTTAACAAACACAAACATCAACATGACATAAAAACAGTTTAAGGACTGTGACTTGTCCAGGAAAGAGTCACATTCCCCAAACCCGGATGACCTCGAAACTAGTGCAGCGGGAAAACGTGCCATACCGCGCCAGATCCTTTAATTTCCTGAAATACATGTAAGTTGAAAAATCAACAATAATGTTGAGCGAGTTCATGTGTAAGTGAGTAAATAAACCTTTGTGAGTATAAAAATAGTCTTGGTATGTAGCAAATAAGGGAATTGAGATCACCAATGGTTTGCAAGGCCACTGATATATGTGAAGTGCAAGTAGGGAGACTCAAACCTAGCAGATTTCGCCACAGCATTAGTATGTGGACAAAGTCACCCCGAGGTCCGTTTCTAGTTTGGCCTGGGGCTGGGCTCGCTACACCCAGATAGATCTACCGCTCCTGTCCCTCGGTCCTGCCATGAGGACTAATGGCCTCATATTGCTCCTACCCACTCACATGATCTAAGTAGTAAACCTCCTTACGCTAACCATACCATGTATAAAGTACTTGTAATCAAAGTAACATGTATTTCACCCCCGTAGTTAAGAAAACTGAAAACAGTTAGAGAAAAGGGGGACATGAACTCACTGTGGTGCGTCTCTACCAAGTATGCCTCCAAATCAATCAGCTGTATGACGACCTACACGTACTACTCTATTAGACGGACGGCCGTGCCTTAGCTTTAAGGTTTAGGTTTTGGGGAAATAGTTAGGCAACTATTTCGTGTTTACATTCTGTATATACTTGGTAGTCATTTTTCCTTCCCAAGGATGGGGGAATTTAATACATGTGTGTTCGAAATATATTTCGGATTACACTATTAAGTCTCACTTAATATATTTTATTTCCAACTCCAAAATATAAATATTCATCCCAAAAATATTATATTTTAATACATGTGAATTTCCCAAAATAATACTTAGTAATTATTATTTTTACTCGAAAAATAATATTTACGTAGTTCACAAAATAATCATAAACACTTATACAAGTGATGTTGTGAAAAATATATACTAAATATATTTATGTATCACGTTTTATTTTGTGAAATCCCACCTCCGATATTTTGTAAATAAGTCGTGGCGAAATCTATAATTTGAAAACAAGTCAAAATGTATTTCTAACACTCATAGTGAAAATATTTCTAAGTGTTAGGCTTTTGGAAAAATTTCGCCAGAGTTTCCTCTGTAACTGGAGGTGGCCACGCTTTCAAGCGTATCATTTTCTTTTATAAATCAAACCAACAATCTTCTTATTCAATCAAAACAATGTTCAAATCACAAACTAGTCAAAATATGTATATAAATCGCATATATTTCATGAACTTGTGATTTATCCAAACTATGAAGTAAATCCCATTACTTTTAGTGGATCTTTATATAAAATAATCCGATTTTGTAAAAACCTCGTTTTTAAAGAAATTCCATCTCTACAACTTCTCGTCATCTTTTCCAAAAATAGTTATTTTGTCGAAACTTTGTGTTACACAAGTGTTTACACACTTGAGTGTTCTAAAAACCATTCGCGTTAGTGTAAGATCCGTCTTTAAAAGTATGTTTCTCTTGACACGTGGTCCTTTGAAAATACCGCTTGTAGATACGTAGATCTACTAGTTTTAAACACTATTTCACAAACAAAATCGCTTTTACACAAGTTCATGATTTATGTGTGGTAGAGTTCATCCTTTAACCCTTGTTACTTCCAAAACAACCTTATGTCATGATCCAAGATCGTGACCAACTCGGGTTAAATGACGATCCGAGCTACCACAACATAGATCGGGTCCAAATAATCACACAAATCAAATACTACAAGTTTTACACATCATAAGAGCTTTTAACCACCATTTTTAGTGTTTTAAGTAGACTTTTATGTATCATCTTGTATGTTAATGAGTTTTAACCGTTACAAATCATATTAACCACTTTAAAATAGTTCAAGAAGGTGATGTAAGCAACATACCACTAGCTCGAGGCTAGGGAAGAATCTAGACGCAAATAGGGTGGATAAAAGCAAGAGAGTGAGGTCCTTCGCCTTCCGATTGCACCAAGGTTCCTTATACGCGACCCTTAACACTTGTATGAGCTTGGAAAGTAATGATCAAAAGTCGAAAATGGATGTATGTAGGAGGGGGTGTTCGGCCGTAGCTTCTTTAGAGAGAGAGAGGGAGTGTTGTTGTGGTGTGTGTTAAGTGAATGATCATGTGTGTTAAGTCATGAACTTATAGACAATTAGTTAGAGTATTAACCAAAGGATCATGTGTCTTTAAGATATTAGGCACTTGATTATTATATTCATTTGAAGGACAAGGTATGTCCCCCTCATGGGGACGGTTGGTTAAGGGGGGGGGGGGGTGCTAGTTCGATTCCAACCAATTAGTTGGGACTTAGTTAGTTAAGTTAAGTGTTAACTCGGTTACTAGCGTGTTATGCATTACAAAGGGTGTTAGGGTATTCAGGGACCCTAACTGGCTCAGAAAAAGGCAAACAATGAAAATGACAATATTTTCATGTTCCGGGTATAGTCCGGTTGTTCGGTTGGATAGTAATCCGTTAAAGTGTTAACAAAGCTTTAAAGTGTCGTTAATACCCTTTTTAGTGACACAACTTATTTCTGACACTTTGGAAAGTGTCTAGTAATATTTTTCTCATGTTTTGGCACTTTATTAGTTAGCTAAAAGCTGAATTATTAAGTAAAGTGCTGAATTTTTGTACTTAAAGTACGTTTTAGGCACATCCAGTCATTGTAACTTATTCCTAGAGACGCAGTTCTACAACCCTTGTATCCCTACACTCACCACTAGTGTAGTAAAATATTTCTGGATCCTACGGGCCTTAGAGGCAGTGTCTGCCTGATGCTGGCTTTATCAGCATGTTCTATAGGTTATCCGTTATAGTGCTACTGTGCTTTTTGTGCATCATGTTTGTCACTAGGGTTCAACATGTAAATAATGTAGTGACGGTAAGTAAAGTATGATGCAGGTAAGTACATGTATCAGTAATCAAGTAGCAGTTTATCCACAAGTTCAAGTAAGCACAGTAATTAAGCAGTAATTAATTATTAATTAAGTCGTACGGATACCTGGTTTAGTGCGGGTTGTCACACAAAAAACCCAAAAGCATTCAAACGGTAACAACTCATAATTCTAGCATGGCTACAATGAAGTTTGCCAAGCTTTATGACAAAATGACAAAGTAACAATATCAACAACACCTAATTAACATATCAACCACACCCCATTCACAAAGTAAAACCCAAAAGCATTCTATAGATAAGAACGCATAGTTCTGCCATGTCTGCAACGAAGTTTGCCGAGCCTTTTGACAAACCGACAAACTAACAAAATCAACAACACGCAATATATTGTGGTTTATAATAGTAAACCTTAGGCTCAGAATAATTAGCAAAGAAATCATAGCCTCATTCACAAAGGTAAACTCAATAGCATTCCAAAGGTAACTACTCAGAATTTTGCCATGGCTGCAACAAGCGTTGCCACGCCTTATGACAAAAAGCCATCACAGTCGTTGTAGACATGCATCTGGGAAAACCAAAGTATGTGCGTGTGATAATCCTCATCAAGCATGCGGGTCTCGTGGATGAAGCCAATGCCATCTTCATAGAGATTTGAAACCACAATGAGTAACTCACAAATACCAAATCCCATCATAACATCATAAAAGTTAATAATCATAACCAAACATGACAACATGCAAAATGGTTCTCGGATGAGAAGAGACTCATCATCATTGAAGCAAGGAAACCCACAAAAGCCAATGGATAAATGGTTTCTGTAACCTGAAAACCCTAAATGGTTAACGAGGAAAAAACAAACCCAAAACACACAGAACCATGAAAATGGTAACTAAACAACTTCATTCTCACCAACAAAATCACGTCAACCAATATGGACATGCAAAACGTTTCTCAGATGAGAATAGACTCATCGTCACCGAACCAGCCAAGCCCACAAAATCATGAAACAAATCCGACCAAGTTTAACGCATTCCCATTGGAAAACCGTAAAGGCTTAACTGGAAGCTTAAAACCCTAAAGGGTTACAACCCCAAAGGGTTACAAAAGCATATAGTCGAAAAAGTTAGAAAAACAAAAAGAACTCGAACCTAATTAAAAACCCTAAAGGGTTAACCAGAAGCATGTCGGATAACGTCAACGTCAAGATCAACAACCATAATCGAAAGCATAGAGCTGTGTAGCGATCATCGTTGGCAGCAATGTTGTACAGCAGGAGTTAGGTGAGGCGGTGACAATGAGATTTCGGCTTTTAAAGGCAACTGATCGCCAAAATAAAAGGCCAGAACACAAAAAAGGAAGCGGCGAAGCTGAGCAGCGGAAAGCTGAAATATAACGGTCCTAATGGATCAAGGGATATGAATATTGTAACCCTATACGGGAAAGCATGTGTTTTGTATCACATCAACAAAATCCATATTTTGTGTATAGTAATAAACGCCTTCTAATTGTATATGCAGCTGTGATATCAGGCAGCATCAGTGTCACCAGAGCTATTGCCTATGGAGTTGCTGGTGGCGCCCTTTTTGGTCTCACAATTACATCTGCTTGGTGGTGGCTTAGAAAGCCACAAGATCATTTCTTTGATATACCAGGTTGATTAATTTGACAAGATTAGTGTCTGATTTTGGTTCCTAATGTTCTTCTTCTGCTCACTAATTAATTCTCTGATATTTACAGCTGAGGGGGGTCCCAGATTTCACCTGGGACAACTAAAGAGGTATTCTTTGCATGAACTACAAGTTGCAACCGGCAATTTTAGTAACAAGAACATTCTCGGGCAAGGTGGATCGGGTAAAGTTTACAAAGGTCAGTTAGCTGATGGTGTTCTGGTGGCGGTAAAAAGACTTAGAGAGGACCGAACTCAAGCCAGCGAATTGCAGTTTCAAACCGAGGTTGAAGTGATCAGAATGGCGGTGCATCGGAATCTACTCCGGTTGAAAGGATTTTGCATGACACCAACTGCACGATTGCTCGTTTATCCCTACATGGTCAATGGTAGCGTTGCGTCATGTCTGCGAGGTATCTTCATTACCATCTTTGACTTTACTGGTTAAATACATGACATTTTTATTCAACGTAGAAGCAAATGGATATGTAATCATAGACCCATCTAGCCACCTCATTTAGTTACATGACTGAAGTTCAAATGAATAATTACTTTATATCGACGTGGTACACAAGCTGTACTTGATTGGCTAACAAGGGAACGCATCGCACTGGGGTCCGCAAGGGGCCTAGCTTATTTGCATGAACAAAAAGACCAAAAGATCATTCACCGTAATGTAAAAGCCGCAAATATACTGCTGGATAATGAGTTTGAAGCGGTTGTGGGAGACTTTGGGTTCGCTAAACTCATGGGGTATAAAGATACTCATGTTTCAACAGCCGTTTGTGGTACCATTGGACACATAGCCCCCGAGTATCTGTCCACTGGTAGATCATCAGAAAAAACTGATGTTTTTGGGTATGGTGTGATGCTTTTAGAACTTGTCACGGGCCAACGAGCGTATGATCTTGCCCGCCTTGAGAAAGATAATGAGGTCTTGCTGCTTGATTGGGTAAGCATACTCCAACATCACCATGAGTTTCTTTATTTCTTGTGCATTGACTTCAAATATTTCTTAGTTCTGGTCCATATGAAATTATCTTCCTTGAACATTTTTAACATCTTTAAGTATAGGTGTAAACGACCTGAATCTTAGCTCACCTAAGCTCGAACTCAACTCATTTAACTTAATATAGCTCAAGCTCGGCTTTTGAGTAATTTTTTAAGCTGCGTTCAGGCTCGACTCATTTGTTATGTATTAATTATTTAGTTATTTTATCTTAAACATATATACACAAATAATATTTATTATGTTATAATAAATTTATTATATGAAAATTTAATATATATATATATAGTGTGTGTGAGGTTCATTGGGGAACACTAAAAAAGTGGGGAACAGTGGGGAACCGACTCAAACGAACTCCGATTGGACTCATTCCAGCGGCGTTGGAACCGTCTCGTCGAACCCTAACTATGATCTCTTAACCCTAAACCCTAAATCATAACCCCTAAACCCTAAATATATTAGGGTTTGGCTTTTAGGGTTTAGCTTTAGGGTTTAGCCTTAGGGTTTAGCCTTAGGGTTTAGCCTTAGGGTTTAGCTTTAGGGTTTAGAGTTTGGCTTTAGGGTTTAGGGTTTAGCTTTAGGGTTTAGCTTTAGGTTAGCCTTTAGGGTTTAGCTTTTAGGGTTTATAGTTTAGATTTTACGGTTTAGCTTAGGTTTTAGCCTTATTTTTTAGCTTTAGGGTTTAGAGTTTAGGAGTTAGGATTTAGGATTTAGGGTTAAGAGATCTTAGTTAGGGTACGACGAGCCGGTTCCAACGTCGCTGGAATGAGTCCAATCAGAGTTCGTTTGAGCCGGTTCCCCGCTGTTCCCCACTTTTTTAGTGTTCCCCAATGAACCTTCCCCTATATATATATATATATATATATATATAGTGTGAGGTTCATTGGGAACACTAAAAAAGTGGGGAACAGTGGGGAACCGGCTCAAACGAACTCCGATTGGACTCATTCCAGCGGCGTTGGAACCGTCTCGTCGAACCCTAACTAGGACCTCTTAACCCTAAACCCTAAATCATAACCCCTAAACCCTAAATAGATTAGGGTTTGGCTTTTAGGGTTTAGCTTTAGGGTTTAGCCTTAGGGTTTAGCTTTAGGGTTTAGAGTTTAGCTTTAGGGTTTAGGGTTTAGCTTTAGGGTTTAGCTATAGGGTTTAGCTTTAGGTTTAGCCTTTAGGGTTTAGCTTTTAGGGTTTATAGTTTAGATTTTACGGTTTAGCTTAGGTTTTAGCCTTATTTTTTAGCTTTAGGGTTTAGAGTTTAGGGGTTAGGATTTAGAGTTTAGGGTTAAGAGATCTTAGTTAGGGTTCGACGAGCCGGTTCCAACGCCGCTGGAATGAGTCCAATCGGAGTTCGTTTGTTCCCCACTTTTTTAGTGTTCCCCAATGAACCTTCCCATATATATATATATATATATATATATATATATATATATATATTATTTAGTTATTTTATCTTAATCATATATAGACGGATAATATTTGTTATGTTATAATTAATTTATTATATGAAAATTTAATTTGTTATATTTCTATATAACTAGTGATCCCTATCAAGCTTGGGCTCGAACTCGTTTATTAAATGAGCTGCGATTTAGGCTAAAGCTAAGAATGATTTGAGCTTTTAATGAACCGGGCTAGAGGAGCTCACAATCGCCTTGGTTTATTTACGCCCTATTTTCTAGTTCATTAATCAAGTTTGAAATTGTTTATAGGTTAAAGGACTTTTGGAGGATAAGAAGTTGGAGACACTAGTGGATGCAGATTTAGAAGGTAATTATGTGAACGATGGAGTTGAAAAACTGATACAAATAGCTCTATTGTGCACACAAGCGGCACCATTGGATCGACCCACAATGTCAGAAGTTGTGAGAATGGTTGAAGGCGAAGGTTTAGCCAATAGATGGGAGGAATGGCAGCAAAGAAGGCTTTCCCTCCAAGAATTTAGCCACACACACATTCAATATCCCTATTATATGAAATACTCGGATTCATACAACCCGAGCAACGACCATTTATCTGGTCCCAGATGATGGAAATGTGACCTGGTTAATGTAACTAAGTCAAGGGTTTTTGTCCAGTTGTTGTCTATGTCCATGGTTGGTGGTGGTGGTTACTGTTATATACATTATGCTTCTATCACTAAGAAACACTTGGATTGGATAATGAGGCAAAACTAGCTAGTTGGGTCAAGTTAACACATCAACTTTTGTTTAATCCATACATTGGGATTAAAAGAAATTTACCGTTAAAAAAAAGACTAGTCTAAAGACGTCTTTTTTTCACGGGTTTTTAAACTTGGCATATCGAGCCCCTTTAATGGGGTGCGTATAGTTCCCTTGTTAGGACAAGTCTTTCGTTTAGCAAGGATAGGGATTGATATAGAGTACAAAGGAAGAAAAGCCATGCCCGTTAGAATTCATAAACTAGTCTTGTATAAGTATAAGAAATATGTCACAACAGTGACATAGTAATGGGTCAAAATGATAATAGTATGCGGTGTAGAACAGGCAAATGCTAGCAACGTACGATTAATAAGAACAATTCACTAGAAAGAAAAGAAAGCGTAGTACTTCTAGTGTTTGGGAACACTTTGGTGGGGTAACATTGAATGATGGAATGACAATACATGAGTGCATTCATTTAATATATGTTATGTGTTCATTTTCTTTATTTTTTTAAGTCGATGTTGATGTTACTGAAGTTCGAACCGTTGACCTCCCTTCGTTTCTTTTCATGAACGTGTGTTCTTGAATGTTCGTTGTTGGAGGCATGACCATGCCAGTGGGAATTATAGGAGTAAGAGGTAAAAAATGCTTGTGATTGCTGAGTCATAGGTTGAAATTAAAAACTAATTTGCGAGACAAGCTGATGGGAGCCTGGGTGTATCCAGATGTGGGTGACGGACCGTTAGTAGCAACAGCCGCAAACGCTTGTGGTGGCGAAATAACCGCGGCCGATTTTTTCACCATAAAGTCATGATCGGAGAGAATCCCATGAACTTTGGTAAAGGTTGTTGGGAGTCGAGTAAGAAGGGCAGATTTCAAACCGTTGCATTCTTCTCGAAGATCGGATATCACAAGCATGAGTAGGTCTTTCTCCTTATAAACTTCACCAATATTAGCGAGAGCATCAACCTATTCTTGTGCTTTGTTAAGATATGCGAATGAGGTTTCATCGCCCTTCACCTTGGTTTAAAAAAGCGCGCCAAGGCGCAAATCTCAGCGCCTTATGTAGCCGGAGGCGCAAGCTGTACAGAAAGCGCAGCTGAGGCGCGCTTTTTTGCTTAAAATTGACTCTGAGACGCGCGCCTCATGTAGAAGATCCATTTTTGTGCAACGGATTGTTGTAAATCATGCTTTTTAGGTTGTACATGTATGTAGTTTCAATATTAAAACATATATACAGCTTATTTGTGTCTAAATATTACGTAAATGATCCTAGAAACCTATATAATATATAACAAAATTATAGGGGAATTGGCCTGTAATAATCCCAACTAGAGGTCATTGGTCATTGGCCATTGGCAGTCCCACCTTTGAATATTCCCCCCACCAGTCTCATCTTTCACATATTTTTCTTACACCGGTCCCCATTAAAAAACACTTAATGGGAGTTAAGCTTTTTTTTCCAAATTACAAACAGATTTTTAGGGCTTTTGATCAGGATGACTATACAAGTCTATTGATGTAAAACTTACCTCGAAATGGTGCTCCAAATGACTTGATTTTTGTTAATTGGAAATTTAAACACCCGAATTGAAGCGTCGTTTTCATCGTTTGGAGCACCGTTTCGAGATAAGTTTTACATCAATGGACTCGTATCGTCGTTCTGATCAAAAGCCGTAAAAAACTGTTTGTAATTCAGAATAAAAAACATAACCCCGTTATGTTTTTTTAACGGGGGACCGGTGTAGGAAAAATAGGTGAAAGGTAGGACTGGTGGGGGGAATATTTAAAGGTGGGACTATCAATGGCCAAAGACCTCTAATTGGGATTATTATAGGCCAATTCCCCAAAATTATATAATCGCCTTGCGCCTGAAAAGCTCACCGCTTTTGCGCTCTGCGCTTTGCGCCTCGGTTTTAGACCCCGTCGCTTTTGTGCGCTTCGCGCTTTTTAAAACCAAACCTTCATCTCAATCTTTAACAGCTAAGTTTTGAGGTTGTATTCCCAAGAAGACGTGCGTGGTGTGTAGGCACGTTCTAGTGAAAGCCAGAGGTCTCGAGATGGGTACCTTGAGCGCTTCTGATATGGTGGAGATAAGCAGCATGAGCGTCATTAGCCACCCATGTCGCATAGATGGGGTTGGGTTGAGGTACCCTAGTCCCTAGTGTACCCATCTAATACTAAATGGTATCATTATCTGTTTCATACATTCAAATAACTAAGGATAAATATTTGGATTTATAATTCAATCACACAGATAGATTAACATGTTTATGACCAAGTTGAAAATCATCCGGTTTCAAATTCAGTCTAACCGGTAAGACAGCCGATTGGCCCGGTTAAAAACATTGGTTTTAACTTGGTCAAAATTGCAACCCCTAAAGCAACTAATATCTTCTTCGATCGATTAATGTCAAAAGAATATTACACTTTTATGCCTTACTTTCTTCATTTTCAACTAATCCCTACAATGATGAGACCCACCAAAAAATGTTGAATGACAAACAATGAAACAGGTCTCTGAAAAAGATCAAAAACACGCCCTCATTTCCTTCCAACCGCCCCAGCACGTGGCTTGGCTTTAACCTCGGACTCCTAACACGCACAAGGAACATATTAATTATTAAAAACCACAATCCATCTCATAATTTCTTTTTTCTTTTTAATAAAATCCGGGTCCTATTGGTCATATTATATCCAGCATACCTGGGGCAAGTGCAAGTAAATTGAGGTTTTTGCTGTGGATGGATTATGATTTTCAGCACCCTTGCTCCAGTCATAACACACCTACATATAACGCGTATATATCAAACTCTGCTGTCAGACAAACTTCAATCAAAATTACACGTGCACTAATAGATGTATACCGCGTAAGCATATATAGATCCGTCATTGTTAAAGCTACTGCAAGGTATAGGTTGATTGCACCTTGACATTGCCTGCATGATCATTGGATAACCAAACATCAGATGCTTAAGATTCAACTTTTTGTTTGGGTTATCTAACAATTCTAAATCTTTAATACACCCTTGATTTAGGAAATTGAATTTTCAAATTGAGATTCAGAATCAGAATTACAAACAGTTAGCATAGATACCTTTAATCTTTGCTTGCTATCCTTGTCCCAGAAGTTAAAAGCACCGTCAGATCCTGCAGTTGCAAATGTATGATGAACCTGACAAGAACAAAAAGATGATTAAAGAGTTGTACATTTGAACATTCAAATACGTGGTGATTACCATTTTTTGAAAGTTGGATGTACAGTAGGGGTGGAAATTTTGACCAAATATGTTGATTTAGGTTATGCTATATCTCTCAGGTCAAATGGGTAAAAAGTAGCTGCTGGTTTAACGGGCCAAGCTGGTCAAAAGTCATAATTTCAACCAGTCACATACAACCTAGTAAATTAGTAATCATCTTATTTAGAAAAAGGAAAAATATAGAGTAAACTTCCATTTTGCTCCCTGTGATTTGGTTATTTTAACGGTTTTGCCCCAATAGTTTAAAAATAGCCATTTTCCTCCCTGATTTTTCTAACTTATCGTCATTTTGCTCCCCGCCTTAACTCCATCCAAAAAATCCATTAACTAGAAGGGTATTTTGGTAATTTTATAGATAAAAGCAAGGGCATGTAAGTCTTTTCACCTAAATAAACCTATAACTTGTTTATTTACATGTATATAAGTAATTCTTTTCTGATCCCCATCTTCCCAACCACTCTTTCTACCGGCCACCACCATCCACAACCATCCACCACCACCTGCAACTACCACCTGCCGACCACGACTACCGCGACTTTTAACTAAACGTTTTAATTGAGTTAGAGCCAGGGAGTAAACTACCGAAATACCCCTACTTTTAATTGAACGTTTTATCTGAGTTAGAGCCAGGGAGCAAACTGGCGACAAACTCGAAAGAACAGGGAGGAAAATGGCTATTTTTAAACTATTGGAGCAAAACCATTAAAATAACCAAACCACAGGGAGCAAAACGAAAGTTAACTCAAAAAAATATTATTCTTGCACTATAGTTGTAATCATAATTAAACATTGTTTTAAAAATAAAATCAAAACGGACAAAAAAGTGTTCGTAAAAAAGCTCGACATGTTTTATAAAAGAGCCATTTTGACCCATTGCTCAAGCAGCCAGACCCGACATTTTGTCACCTTTATTCTTTAGAACCGAAAGGTCAAGTTCAAAGATTTGAAACACTATGCTTTCAGCGAACAACTAAGTTGCAAACCAACGGACTAGGTTTATAAACTGGTATCATTGTTCATAGCCATAAATCGAAATAATAACATATCTTACAGGATGGAAGTTAAGAGAGTTGACTGCATAGATTTCATTTCCCTCTCTGTGGCATTTAAATGTGAAATTTTTACTTTGTTGTTGTTCATCAATATGATGCACACCAACCCTTCCTTCAATTGATCCAACCTATAAGCCAAAACTTATCATCATTACATAAGCAATTGTTTGAAAGAGTGAGAAATGATCAGGCAAATAATACATACCAAGAAACCAGTCTGGTCAGGAAAGGCAGCAACACATCTTGTTTGGTATTTCAAGGGAGACACAATTCTCTTAAACTCTGCCTGTTTGATATAAAAAAATCCACTCAATCACTCATTTAAATAAATTTCAAATACAACAATATAATAATTTAAATCTTTATTCTTTAAATAACACTGTTTATAAGATTGTATGCATTAGAAAAAAAAATAGGACATTTTCACACGTTCAATTCAACTAATATGTACCCCTTTCAGCTAATTTTTTTATTTATGCCGACCCATTCATTAGTAGATTGTCAAATTTGCCATTTTTATAAATATCCAACTCCAACAAGACTACACTTTTGTTATAAACCGTAACCAACTCTCTCAATATTGAAATATATCAGGGTATGGGTGACATAAAACAATTTACCTGAGGGTTTTGTAAGTTGAATGCGATAAGATTTCTATCAGCGGTGGCAACAACCAGTAGGGGATGTCTCACTGAAAGTGAATAGCAACGGTCTGGAAGTTGTTGTGTGTGGACTGGATTCGATTGTCTCAAGTCCCAGTACCTACAAAAAATTAAGTTTAATAATCAAATCACGTGTGAAGTAATATAAAGAGATACTAAACACGAGAAACCACGCACCACACGTTAACAAAATCTTATATAAAAACCAACTACACCTAACTATTTGCACACCTAAGAGTTTTATCCCAGCTTCCTGAAACCAAAAGATTCATCTCTGGAATCCAAGCAACCTGAGTCACGGGGCCATCATGCATTGCTACAGTTGTTGGTTGGCCGCCAGACAATAGCGGCCACATCTTCACTTGCTTATCACAGCCTCCAGAGAAGACGGTTGTTCCATCATCTTTCCATGATGAGCATAAAACCTTCAAAACAAATTATCAATCATTAAAATCCAAAAAAGACATAAAATCTAAGTATAAAACTAGTGGAAGAAGTTGGGAGTTACTGGTTGCTCATGGGCCATGGATGTCTTTGCCACAGTGGTAACTGAAGTTCCGTTTTTTGTCACTTCCCAACACCTCACCTGCATTAGATTTAATTTAATGAAAAGATGGAAAAGATACTTGCCTAATCATGTTCCCTTCATATAATAGTCATCAAGAAACCTAAAAAATATGTGAATGCTTGGTTTAAAAATGCGCACATCAGGTGCACAGAATGAGCGGCGCGCTTAATGCGGTGATGAAAATGCATCGTTGCAGTCGATGCAATGTGAATCCCACACATGTGATGCAGCCGATGCGGCGCCTTGTGCAGTTGACTGGTATGTGAACAAACTAGACCATCGACTGCAATTTCAAATCTTATTGAACAATTATGGCCACGATTGAACAAATCTGACCAGAGATGATGAGAATATCTTGTGTATTTTAGTGTTTAAAATTTAACAAAATAATATATTATCCATAACAAATTTTGGTACTTGTTATAATAACAAACGCCTCTCATATATGATGCACGCGCATCATCGCCTTTTGGGACCAAAACACATTGGACCCCCTCACGCCTTTTAAAACCAAGTGTGCGTGACATTGTGACCACATTAAGTTGTTTGGATGTGGTTTAAAATCAGTCTTTAGATAATCACTAAACATACAATATGCCAAACAAACCAGATTACACAACTTTCAAAAAAAAGAATAACATACACAAACAGTCATAAATAATACTTCCAACCGAACCGCTTAACAGAATGCAAACCTGGTTATCCCATGAAGTTGCAACAAGATGATTCGCTTTAGGGCTGAAACAAAGGCTTGATACAGCATCAGTAGGAGGCGACACAACCTACATAAAACCACCAATAATCACACTCACAACACAACACAACACAACACAACACAAAACATTCCAATTTAAGCCCCAAAACCCTTAATCCAATGAGACATGCTTCAAATTAATAACCACAATCCATATCAAACAGAGAATACAAAAACATAACAACAATAAAATCACAAAACACGTGAAAGATTACACAAATAAGCCGTAAAACCGTAAGATTTTGAGACGATATCGATGAAACTAAAGCGTATAAAGTTATTGTTAACCTCAGTGGACTTGTTTGGATTAGTATTGGAGGCAGAAGCAACGCCGAATGTTGACATTTGATCGAAATTTAAGAGTACTGTTGAAGAAAATTGATGTTAACCCTAGTTCTTCAAACTAAGAAGATGAAGTTTAAAGCGTTGAAGAATGAATATGGTGTGTCTGTGTGTGTGTGTGTTTGAAAAGAAAAGAGGGAAGAGGAATTTGGAAGAACTGGTTAAGGTTTTGGGCTTTTATGCAAGTTGAGACACCAAGCCCATTGGCCATTAGGTTTTGGAAGGTCTGAAAATCTTTCGTGGGACGGGTATTCAAGTATGTGACTGGAGATGAGTTAGTTTTATAAACTTTCATGGGTTTGAGACTGGTATGGTATTATATGACACACCAATTGGTTTTCGCCCATTAAAATTGAATATGATGACATATTATAGATGTCACACTCCAACCGATGGCGGAAACATCGGAGTGAGACGAAAACAAGATTGCAATAGACTTAATAACGATTATGTTGCGATAAGTATTTAATAAACAGAATTTCATTTCATTTCTAGAATAGCATTACATAGTTTGAAAACAAATAACAACTTGAACAAAAGCAAATTACAACAACAATACTAAAATTTAAAAGTGGGTTTCTAGTCATCCTACTAAATTCCGTTCATCGTCATCATCATCATCATCAATTTCCTGCAATACGTATTAAAGTACATGTCAACACATAAAGTATTGACGAGTATACAAGTTTGTTTACTAGCATAAGTATAAAAACGGTTAAACAAATCCACATGGCATAAACGTAGCCTAGAACATATAATGGCAATACTAGCATGCAACTACTACTTGTCAACCTAAAGTTTCCCGCTAGCGTAATCTTATCGTAGCAACGACAAGACCATTTTGTTTAACTTAACATGACCTCAAGAATACAGGTGGTGCCTTAATCCTATAGCACTATACATGTTATGGGAAGCTTGATCGAAGTGAATGACAAAGTATAATGCAAATAAACTTCTAGCATGTATGAATTCCTAACATAACGTATTAAGCATGTATATCGGATCGTTTGTTTTAGTTTTAAGCATAAAGTATGTGATTGTGTGAGTTTCATAAAGTATACGCATTTCACCTAAAGTGACGAAAAGTAAAAAAGGATCATGTACACTCATAGTTTTGCAGTTTTGCATAGCTTCCGAGTAACCGAGAGTTTGACGAGCGTTGAGAGTGGAACACCAAAGTTACCCTACATTAGGGAAACAAAGGTATGTGAGCCTTCGGATTTGGTGAAGGATTCGGGTTCGGAAATTAAGTATATAAAAGTATGTACACGGAAATATATATCTTGTCTTAAACACTCGTTTTGACACTAAGATTTTATGTGATTTCATGGGTCCAAACTTGTAACATTTGCAAAATTTCAACCGTTGTACACTTTCGATCGTTTTCGTAACTAATAAAATTTTATATTTTATTTACGAAATACGTAACCGTACGATCGAGCGAAACGGTATTCACGAAATATGCGGAACAAAACTAAGTTACACATGCCTTAACACATTTATATAACCTAAATATTAGGTTAAAGGGGTTAAAAATGACAAAAATGCGATAATACAAGTCCAGGGGCCAAATCTGCCAAAAACCAAAACTCGTTTTCTGCAAAGAGCTTACAGACCGTAAGGACCAAACCCATACGGTCTGTAAGGGACCCCCAATGGCAGATTTATGCTTAGCCTCCAAGTTCTTGCAACCATGCTCATTTCTTGACACCTAGCACGTAATTGCCACCCTCTTTCTGGTTCTAACACCTCACGGGACACTTGTTAACATCAAAAGAAGTCCCATAACACTTAGCATGATCTATTTGAACTTGTTCAACTATAAATAGCCTCCTTTGTTCATGCTTTCAACTTGCTCATTCACTTCTTTCTCTCTAATTTGCTCTTGGAGTTGTTTCCTGATCCAAGGAAGCCTCCTACTAAGTTCAAATCATTCCTAGAATACAAGTAAGTGTTCTTCGTTACTCTATTTCATTATTTTGGCTTGATGTGCGATAAAGTGTCGTATATTTTAGGTGTATATTTTAAGCCCTTTTTAACACTTATTTTAGCCAAGTTTTAAATTTATAAAACACGATATTTCACTAACACTAAACACACATATGGGCAAGTGCACCCATCGTTGAGTGTAGCATAGCGTTGGTAAGATACCGAGGTCGTCCAAGGACACAAGAGCTTTTAGTACCGGTTTATCCTCAACGTCTAACCAAAAATAAAAGTTTAGAAAAATGTTTTAAACTAAGAAAAATAAAAACTAACTAAAATGCTGAAAATAAAAATAAAATAAAAACAGATAGACAAGATGAATCACTTGGTTCCGACTCGTATCTAGTATAACCTTTGATTATTTCCGCACTTTTGCACATAATTAAGAGATTATCTTAGTTATTGTAGTAGGCCCCTCTTTTGAAGGTGACGTTACCCTCACCCCAGTAGTTTGAGTCAGCAGGGATACAATCCTAAAGGGGTGGATTATTGGAAGATAATGAATTAAGTTATTAATGCAGTATTGTGGTAGGCCCCGCTTTTGGCGGTGACGTTACCCTCGACTAAGTAGTCTGAGTCAGCAGGGATACAGTCCTAAATAGCCGGGTTATAGTATTAATAGCAGTTAACTTATGAGGGGATCAAAGAGTTTGGACCCCCGCCATCCAATACCGTGAAGTATTGAAGGAGGTCCTACTAAATTTGACCCAGGTCCATTGCAGGACCTCTAAACGCTGAACAATGGCAAGACCTTTACCAAACCGTTCCCTTAACCCCCGACCAGGTAGCCAACATACCTCCATATAGACCGTGGAGATATGAATGGTGAAAATCCTTTATTTTATATAGACAGTAAAATAATGCCAAGACACCACGGACAAACGATAAGGAAAGATCACCTTCAACATAAGTAACTAGTTATTAAAGTCATTAATACAAAACCAAATAAAAAGTGCAAAAGATTAGAAATAAAAAGTATTATGCTAGACACTTTGTCTTCACCAAGTGATGTAAGAGACTTAGGCAAACATGGCCTTGATTGTCAAGAACTCTTACGATCAATCTTGGATCCCGAGACGACTCACACACTCTATGATGGACAATGGATGATGGTGGTGGATGATGGTGTTGTGATGGTGGTGGGTGGTGGATGAAGTGTGAGAGAGGTGGTGTGCCAAGGGATGAGTTGCAATGAAACCAAGCACTCCTATTTATAGGCTGAACAGAGGCCTGGGCACGGCCCCGTGTTCGCTGGGCACGGCCCCGTGCCCGTCTGACACTCTCTCTCTTCATTAATTGTAATTCACAATTACAATTAATGCGCCTGCAGTACTTTCGGCACGCCCCCGTGTCCGCTGAGCACGGCCCGTGGTGGGCAATAGAAGCTTCTATAGGTTTGTCTTTTCTGCTGCTTCTTGGGCACGACCCCGTGCTGGCTGAGCACGGGGCGTGTTCAGCCTTCTGTTTTCTCTATTTTGCTTTGGAAGGTGCCGTTGAGGGTTCGGGCAATCCACTAATGTTCCTTTTCTTGTATTTATGTTGGATTTAGCTGTCTTTTTGCTTCTTTTGCGTTTTTGAGCTCATTTAATCCTGAAAATACAAAAGGAAGACAAAAACACTCTTTTTCCAATATTAGTACTAAAAAAGGGTTAGTTTTATGCCTCATTTGATGTAATTTATATGTTGCATTTTACACACATCATGGCTATTTATGAGCTAAAAGCTAAACAAATTGACTTTTGTTTGACTTTCGATTCTGACCATTTTGGTCAAGTCAAAGTTCAAATTGAACTTTGCAACGTGATCGTAATCAGGAAGGTATTAATCCCTTACGTTTGCACCTTCTGATTACCACGTTTAGTAGGCAAAATGACGAGTCAAACTTTTACGAAATAAAAGTCAAAAATGCATAAAAGTGTATTTTACGACTGTAAGTCCCAAAAACTACCAATCGGATATCAAAATCACAATCAAAAGTGCAGAATACTAATGAAAGTGAGATGAACAAGAACGAAAATGATTGAATTAAGATCAAGTGCACACGATTTCTAAGAACCGTCTGGTACACAAATCAGAGAACTCGAAACTAACTAAGAAGAATAATGAAAAGAACAGCAACCCTAAATGACCTAGGCTCACCCTATGTATAGTTGCATAGGGTGACTTAGTTACAGACTAGGCCAGGACCACATGCACATTCTTAACTAAACAAGCCCAAATCACTAATTTAGCCCACATGGCTTATTCCAATACTATCTAATTAACTAGATAACTAAGCCCAATAGCTTGTAATTGTGTTTGATAAAGATAAACGTAAACCTACTCAATTATATGGCCTTACAATATCCCCCTAGTTGATACTGTCTTTATCAAACTACAGTCTATCTCATGTCTCTGTAGGAAAATACTTCATTTTTTTATCTTCAAAATTGGGCTCTTTGTTCTTCTTAATCACGATCAGCTTTGCTTGAAAATCTTGTTGAAAAGAATGCAAGCAAAGGACTCTTAACAACTCTCTTCTTTGTCAATGTCTTCTCTTTCAAGCAGGTTCACATGTACTTCTTTAAATGTACTATCACTGTCAGATGATTACTCGTATCTGGTTCTTCTGACTCAGGCACATCTTGTTGTTGTGATGCTTCATGCTTTGTCAGCAGCCAACAGCATCTCAATCTCCAACAACCCCTGTTTCTTGATTTAAATCAATTTTCTGCACATGCTCAGAAATTCATAAGCAAAATTTCTAAACAACAGAGGGAAGTACCTCATGAACACTTGGAACATCCAAGTATTTGTACTCGGATTTCACAATTCAAATTTCTTTCAACTTATGATGATTGTAGGTGCAATATGTCTGTAGCTTCCGTCTGTATTGAGTCTGTATTTTGTCTTGTGTGTGTCAATGTATAGTTTTGTGTGTTTGTTATATTATAACTGGGAAAAAAGGGATGAAAACGTATATTGTAAAGCTCATCCGGTCAGATGGAAAAAGGTCATCTGGACGGATGACCCTCCGACCGGATGGCATATAGTCTCCCAGTCCAACTTTGCCTATAAATAAAGACTATGGGCTCATATGTGAGAACATTTTGGCAGTTTGTCTCTAGGCGAAGCTCTGTCCAGATCTCACCGGAACCTTGTATTTTCACAATCTTTGAATGAGAATGGATGCGTTAATCGTTGATTTCGTTGTTAATTCATCTTTGACATTGTATATGGATTCCGCACATCTACAGTGATCGATCTGACCTGAGTTCTTCAATCGAGAGAACTGACCCTCCACAAGTGGTATTAGAGCACTAGGAGATCGGATTCGGAGAGGATTACAGCGATTTCATGAAGATCTTGACCGATTACAGCCGATTTCAGCCAATCTCACTGGAGATTTTGCCTGATTCTTCATTTATTCTTCTATTTCTAATTGTGTTCTACATTTCTTCACCTTAAACTGCTAAAATCCAAAATTGACATAGAATTCGTGGATAAAATGGACTGAATTTTACATATATTAATCGCAATCTGTTATATATCATTCCTACAAATTTTCACGGCAAAATTCGAACTAAAACACATCGAAATCAATCAAAAACATGAACTTTGAACCGAACGTTGCTGACATCACTCGTCCGATCGGATAGTCATCTGATCGGATTGCCTTTGTTATTATTCATACTTACCTGCTGACGTCATACTCATCCGATCGGATTGCCATCCGACCGGATCAGTATTGTATTGTTTAATAAGCCAAAGTTTAATCAACGAACGACCATCCGATCGGACGGCCATTCGTCACTTTGCACATTTGCTACTTGTTACACTTTGGTCATCCGTCCGGACAGTCATTCGGACGAACGACCATCCGATCAACTGTTTGTGTTTGTGTTTTGAAATTTGACCAAGTTTGACTTTTTCAGGTACGTTAATCATGGGTGACAAGTTTATGAATCCATTTGGTGATATTTTTTCTTACAACACTGGAGATACATCTTCTAATGCAAATCCCAAAATTGCTACTAAGGCGATATTCGATTCGCTAAGTGTCGACAACGCGTATGGCACTTACAACAAACCTCCACAACTTATGGTGATAGAGGATTACAATCGCTGGGCAAAGCGGTTTGATGGATGGTTGAGAGCATTCGCTTACGACAGCTGGAAATGTATGAAGAATGGTTACACTGCTTCGAGACAAGACTATGAGAATCTAGAAGATAATGAGCAAGAAAAGTTTGTAGCTGAACAAAAGGCCATTGCCCTGCTACACCAGTCTGTCAGAGACGATATCATCTCGCTGATCGATTATGACAACTCGAAGGATTTGTGGGGAAAGCTTGAAAAGAAATGTACTGGTGGTGAAGAGATAGTGAAAAACAAAAAATCTTTGTTAAAGAAAGAGTTCGATTTATTTACCTGTATGAAAAATGAAAATGTCTGCCAAATGATCGAAAGATTCTGTCATTTAAAGGCATAATTAGCAAGATTCGGAATCAAGAAAGACGAGGAAGAGATGGTTGATAAGATGTTTGAGGCATTGCCGAATGAGCAGGATTGGCAGTACTTTGGTTTAGTGCTCAAGAACACGAAGCCGATGGCCTAAATGACACTGAACTAGTTGATTGAACGACTTGAAGGGAACGAGTTGGAAATCAAGAAGATGAATAAAGTGAGCAACACACAGTATCAACAAAATGTTGATCTGTATTATAGAGGCAGTATGATTTCTAAAGCCACATCACCGAAAACTGCTTTTAGTGCCGAAAGCTCAAATACTGTGACACAAGAGAAGTCCAGCAGTGGTTCTTCGTCAAGCCGCCACGGGTATCATGGTACTGGTTCTAATGCACCTTCATCATCTGCGTCAAACACTCAGCAATCGCAAAGTGTTTCAAACTCCAACGTCTTCCAGTGCAACATAGCCGTCAATCTGAACAATGCACAGAATTTCAATGAAGAAACGGCAAAGCAGCAAATGGTGTTTCTCACAACAATTCTGGAATCATATGAGAGCCTAGTCGCCGGGAAAATTGGCAACACCAATCTCACCAAAGAAGATTATGATCAAATAGATCCGGAAGAGATGGAGCTGATAGACATCCGCTGGTGTATGGCTAGCGTGATTCGCCGAGCTCAGAGATTCATGGAGATTACAGGGCGAAACTCGATTGGAGGACCTTCTACAATGTTAGGTTTCGACAAGTCGAAGGTGACTTGTTTTAAATGCAAACAAAAGGGTCACTTCAAACGAGAATGTCGAAATTCTGCTGTTGACGAGACTGCAAACCCATTCCACAATGATTACTACAGAAAGGCAGTCTATCATCGAAATCGTGAGGAGCCACCAAAAATGAAGCAGATTAAAGACAATCCGAAAGAAAAGTCAAGAGCTTTGGCGGTGATCCAAGACGATGAGGGGTTTGACTGGAGTGAATTTCTTCCTGAAGAGGATGCTGTCGGTTATGCATTTATGGCACATATTGAACCACCAGCACCACCTTCAACATACAACCGAGAAAGAAGTTTGGCACAAATAAAGAGGAAAAAGATCTACCTAGCTTACAAAGAAGCTAAAAAGGCGAAAAGATGGGATCCATATCGAGAGTGTTACTTGGATCCAAAGGAAAACATTTGTATTGATCCAGCAACTATTGATTTAGAAGCTCTTATTAAATCAATCCCATCTGTAGAAGAACAAATCAAGATAGATGCAGCAAACAGAGCTGAGAGAGAAAGACTGAAACATGAGAGACATGAGAGATATCTGAGGTCTCTGGAGCCAAAGAAAGTGGACGAAGGGATTATCGACGTTGAGAAAGAGATGATAGCCGAAAACGTGTCCAAGATGGCAGACCAAGTCTTGATGGCGAAGGCAATTGAGGTAGATTCCAAGTCTGCTTCTAAGTCTGAGTCGTTAGAAAAGGTTAGTTTGAGTGGTTCAGATAATGAACCAGGTAAGGACGAGAATGTTAAATCTGAAAGTGTTTACAGAGGTTGCACTCGAGAGTGCAAAGTCTGCAACACACGCGATTATCTCTCAAGAACAAGAATCCAGGAGCTAACGGATAAAATTGGTATTATAGACAGAGAAGTAATTGGTCGAGATAAACTGATAAAAGTTTCAACTGAAAGAATCAAAGAATTAACTGAAAAAATTGAAACTAATAAAAGTGATGTTGAACGATTTCGCAAAGAAAATGAAAAATTGATGCTCGAAAACAGAAAAATTTCTGAAAATTTTGACACACTAAAAAGAACAGTAAAAGATTCAAATGAACGTAATGCAAAAACTCATAAAGAAAACACACATTTATCAGGAGTTCTTCAAGCTAAAGAAAAACTGATAAATCAACAACTGGATGAGATTGCGAATCTCAAGCTTCAATTTCAGGAAGCTAAAATTGAACATGAGAGAATCAATCTGAAGCTGAACAACTATTCGTCTGCCAGCTTTGTTCTTCAACATATAGTTCCCAAACCAATCGGGAAAAACAAAGCCGATGAAGATGTTTATTCAGATGGAACAGGGGTGGGGTATCACAACGTTCCACCACCCATGTGCAATAATTTTACAAAGAAACAATCTGGGTTGGTAAATGAATCTGAATCAAGCAATAAAATCGATGTTGAAAAACTTCCAAAAAACATTGATGTTACGTTTAAATCACAAACCGATGAAGATAGCATTGAATCTGAGGTTGTGAATAATTTTGTTGAAAAAGTGCTAAAATCTGACAGTGATTCCACAGTAGAGGATGATGAATGTTTCTTAAACAATTACATCCCGAAACTTAAGTCCCAGGACAACTTAAGTGATGAACCTACTCTTGTTATGTACAAGATGAACGGATCGGATAAGTTGTACTCGGATAATGAGTTTCCGATCGAAAACGTGAATATGGATAAACTGAAAAAGGTTTTCAAGTTGGTTGAGATCGATGTTTCTGAAGTCAAAGGTTTGACAAGTTCTAAAAGATTTTTGAACTTTCAACGTGATAAATCTTACTACAACAAACCAAGTGTGCTACCACATTTTCATAAAAACAACCAATACAGAGGGTTGGGTGGACATCAGGGTGGTAAGAATTACCAGAAAAAGAACTTTCAGAAAACAAAGTTTGTTGAAAAGAAAACATTTGTGAAAAGCTCAAGCTCAATTTTCGAACAAGAATCGGAAATTTTCTCAAAAACAAATGAAGAGTTCTTTGCTAAAAAGGGCTCACAAACGTAGACTGATGGTCAAAAACGGGTCATCGATACCCGAACGTGCTTCAAATGCAACCAAGTTGGTCACATTACACGAAAGTGTACCAATCTGAAACCTAAGTCTGTGATTGGTGAGAACCCAAAGAAGTCAAAAGATGTCAAAGGCAAAGTGCCTATGTTTGTTGAAAGGAAGCTTCCAAAATCTGAAAACATTAAAACCAAATCTGAACCTGTTAAACAACCGGTAAAGAAAAATGGTAAATTTTACAAACGGGTTGCTCCTCCACAACAAACATGGATGCCAAAATCACAAGCAAAGGCATCGACTCAAACAAAACCAAAGGTTCCTGATACTACTGCAAAACAAACATCTTCAACCAAACCGGTTAAGATAGATGTACCTTTGGATTTCTATGACAAATTTGAAAAACAAACTTCTTCGACCCCACCAGGCAAGAAGTATGTTCCAAAGAAGGTTCAACCATCTGGTCAACCTAAAAAGGACGAATTCTTTCTATACAAAGAGGTTGAGGTTGGAACCGAGGAAAGTTTGGAAATGAACGACAAAAACTTCCCACCACTGTACACAATGAAAACTCAGATTAACGTCGAGCTACCCGAGTCAAAGGAGGCTTGGGTTGCTTCAATTTCTAACTAAATTGCATGTGAAATGTGCAGGAGATCCCAAGATATATTTCAAAGTGGATTATGGATAGTGGCGCATCCCGGCACATGACAGGGCGGAAGACCCTACTGTACGACGTTAGAGGCTTTAATGGTGGTTATGTTGGTTTCGCCGGAAACCAAGATGGTCGAATCATTGGGGAGGGCACATTATCTAATGGTGTCGTTACATTCAAACGAGTCAACTACATACCAGAATTGGGGAACAATTTACTCAGCATTTCTCAAATTTGTGACAGGATGTACACAACGCATTTTACCGACAAGGAGTGTCTGATTCTGAAGCCGGGGTTTGTTATCCCCGAGGAGTGGATCATCATGCGAGCACCGAGGGTAAACGATTTGTACGTGCTAGACATGAGTGTTGCTACAACTACTACGGGTCATCCTCAGTGTTTCGTATCGAAAGCTACCGAAAAGGAGTCAGTGCTGAGGCATCGGAAAATGGGCCACATTCACCTATGTAAGATGAATCACCTGGTGCATAACGATCTTGTTAAAGGTGTAAATCTGAAGAGTTTCCATTTGGAGGGAGAATGTATTAGCTTTTTGAAAGGAAAGCAACACAAGAAATCTCACCCCAGAAAAATGGAGAATTCAATCTCGAAGCCACTTGAAAGACTTCGCACGGATCACTTTGGTCCTGTGAATGTGAAGAGCATTACTGGAGACTTATACTGCTTAGTGGTGACTGATGACTATTCGACATTTTCGTGGGTGATGTTCCTGAAGTCCAAAGATGAAACATTCAAGAGTTTGCTGAAATTGTTCAGAAAGATTGAGAACTTGTACCAGTCTCGCATTTGTCGATTACGAAGTGATAATTGTACGGAGTTCAAAAACAACAGGATGGAAGAATTCTGTGATAGAAGAGGTATATTGTAAGAGTTCAGTGCGCTGTACACTTCGTAGCAAAATGGAGTTGCAGAAAGAAAGAATCGGACGCTGATTGAAATGGTATGAACGATGTTAGCTGATGCAAAGCTTCCTATCAATTTTTAGGGAGAAGTTGTGTCTGCCACTTGTTATACTCTCAACCGGGTTCTAACTATGAAGAAGCATAACAAAACGTGTTTCGAGCTCCTCAACAAACGCAAGCCTAACTTGGAATATCTAGAAACATTCGGGTCTCCCTGCACAGTTCTAGATCCTGATGGAAAGTTTGGTGCAAAGTGTTTGGAAGGAATCTTCGTGGGTTACTCTAACCCACTTAGAAGAGTCTTTGTTCCAAGTCTTGGGAGGATAATTGAAGCTCAGCATGTGGAATGTCAAGGATACACTATGCCTCCATAGAAACCCGCAGACTCATGGCGATTCGATTATGATTCATTATGGGATTCATTCGACTTACCAGAAGAGCCAGAGTACTTTGATCAAATAGACATATTTCGGGAATATGAAGCTTCCCATAGTAGATTGCCAGCAAAGTTTTCAAAGTGTCAACAAATTTCCAATGATCATGAAGCTGGTTCCAGTCACAGTGGTCAAAGTGACGATTTGTAGCAAACTCACACTTCAGAACAAGAGCCTGCTCCAGAAAATCAGACGGCAGTTGATGATGATTCAGAGTCTGACTCGGATAGCCCGAACTTTGATCGAGGTGATTCAGAATCTGAGGGGGAGCAGATCCAATCTTTAGACCAGACAGTTCAAGTTGATGAACAAGTTGTGGACCAGAATGTCACGAATTTGGAAAGCAAGGTGAACGTTCCCGGTAAAGTTATGCCAATAACTCTGTCTTATCACCCCGAGGAGTTGATAATTGGAGAACTACAATCAGGAGTTCGAACGAGAAGTCAAATCGACCATGGCCTTACATGTTTTTACACTAAAGTTGCTCCATTACAAACTGATTTCTCACTCAGTTGCTTTATTTCGCAGATTGAACCACGAACATACAAAGAAGCACTGACGGAAGAATCATGGGTTAATGCGATGCAGGAGGAGCTAGGTCACTTTGAAAAGCTCGGAGTTTGGAATATTTTCGACCTACCTGATGGGCACAGAAAGATAAACACCAAGTGGGTGTTCAAATGCAAGAGAGACGATCGAGGAGTGATAATAAAAAACAAAGCTCGACTCGTTGTTCAGGGCTTTAGTCAGCAAGAGGGGATAGACTTCACAGAGGTTTACGCTCCGGTTGCCCGACTCGAAGCCATCAGAATATTTCTTGCATTCGCTTCATGGAAAGGGTTTAAGGTTTACCAGCTAGATGTCAAGTCAGCGTTCCTTTACGGAAAGGTGAAAGAGGAGGTCTACGTCGGTCAGCCACCGGGCTTTACCGATCCGATTCACAAAGACAAGGTCTACCTCTTGGACAAAGCACTATATGGATTGCATTAGGCCTCGAGAGCCTGGTATGAGACGCTCTCTCAACACTTGCTTTCCAACGGCTTTATCCGAGGAAAGGTGGATGCTACACTCTTCACTAAGGAGGTCACTAGTCATCTGCTGATTGTTCAAATATATGTTGATGACATTATATTCGGGTCCACGAACGAAGAACTCTGCAAATAATTCGAACAAGTGATGAAGCAGAAGTTCGAGATGTCGTCGATGGGTGAGATGAAGTTTTTCCTTGGGCTACAAGTCGATCAGATGCCAGGGGGAACCTTCATACATCAAACGAAGTACGTCCACGACGTTCTAGAGAAATTTGGGATGTCCGAGACTACTCCAATGTCCACCTCGTTAGCAACTAATCACGGTATCAACCCTGATCTCACCGGAGAGGAGGTCGACGAGACGCTATACCGTTCGATGATTGGTTTATTGATGTACCTGACTGCATCCAAACCCGACATAATGTACCCAATTGGCCTCGTGGCCCGTTATTAGTCGAGCCCAAGAGCTTCACACATGTCTATCGTCAAAAGGATCCTACGAGAGGAACCCCAAGCCTGGAGTTGTGGTATCCCAAAGACGGTGATTTCAAACTTGAAGGCTACTCAGACTCAGATTTCGGATACTGCAAGATCAATTCAAAGTCAACAACTGCAGGATGCCAATTCTTTGGACCACGCTTGGTCACTTGGCACTGTAAGAAGTAGATAACCGTTGCTCTTTCAATGTGTGAAGCAGAGTACGTGTCAGCCAGCAGCTGCTGCTCGCAGATTCTGTGGATCCAGCAACAAATGTGAGATTACGGTTTGCAATTTCTTACTTCTCCTATTTTTGTTGATAAAGAGGCTGCAATCAACATAACAAAAAACCCGGTACATCACGCTAAAACTAAACACATAAAAATTCGACATCACTTCATCCGAGATTGTTTTGAGAAGAAGTTGATTAGAATAGAAAAGATCCACACCGACGAACAAAAAGCAGATTTACATACTAAACCATTTGATAAGTCACACTTTCAATACTTATTAAAACTGTATGGTATGAAAATTTTGTCGTCAGGGGGAGATATAGTTGGTGTTAATGAGAAAACCACAACAGAGGACGTCGAGAAGCAATCTGCCTTGGTTTGTCGCATTTTTAGTTGTTTTGGTATTTAGGGGGAGATAGGACTTTCAGAAAATACAAAAACATTAAAAAATGCAACAATACAAAAATACAAAAAAAAATAGAAAATTTTTCAAAATTCAAAAACATTAGAAAAACCCAAAAAGAGTCTTGTGTAAAAAGAGGAAATGATAGTATATCAGCTAGACTGTCACGATACGCTAAAGAATTGTAGTAATTTAAAAGCGTTACTGATGATATGTCGATAGGTTTTTGCACATTTAGTAGACTTTTTCGGGATATAAACCTAAAAAATCATATCTTGCTTATTTCGTGGGGAACATCTCTCGGATATATAGGTAACCCCAGAAATCTTGTTTGACAGATTACCTGTTTCTGACATACTAGGTCTATATACTTAGTGATATATGGGGTATTATACCTGGACTTCTGATTTTGCGGAAGCAATAGCCTAGTCCTCATATAATATCCTGCACGCTTTAATACTTAAAGCCTCCCCTCAGCATAAAAATTGATAAACATTGAAAAATGTGAATCAAGTGCTGTTGAAGAAAAGATCCCTAAGTGGGACACACCTTAAAGTCGAGCCATCATCTCTTTGTCTGAACGGAAGTTCTAACCTGAGCTCTCATGGTCTCACACTACCCTATTACAGATATCATTATAGTATGTTCACCTGTAAGACTGAATATAGGAATCTGGATATGAGAGTATATTCTGAGGCGGGACACGCGAATAAGTTAAGTTCTTAATTCACCTAATCTGTATCCTGAATTAGTTGAAGTCTGTGTGAGAATTTAAGTGGATCAGTATATCGACAATCTAGGTGAACTGTTTAAAACTTAGTGTGAAATTAAGCTCAATGGTGCCTGTGACTCGTCGGTAGCTGATATGATCCTCTAACACGCTCATAAAAATATGTTTGTAAATAGTTTACAGTATTTCAGTTTAGCAAAACCCAAAAAGATTTTAGTGTGTTTTAGCATAAACTTTCTTAAAATCCAAAAAGATTTTATTTTTCCGCTTTAGTTTAAGACAAACCATGGTGGAAAGCTGATCTTCGGAATCTCAGAAGCGAAGCAGAAAAGTTTTTGGGTGAACAACTGGGTTGGGAGCTAATCAAAATGATTGAGATTTTCAAAAGACAAACAAGTTCATTAATTTGTCAATTGTACATTTTCAGAAAAAGTTGAAAAAGTTTGAACAAAATGTCAGTTGGTTCGCATCGGGTCAACCAAGGTCATTAATTTGGACTTGGTAGGCAAATTGAGTAACCAATGTCATTAACTTGGACTTGGGTACTTGAGTGGATGTCTAAAACTGACCAAAACTGATAAAAACTTGAAAATTTGAAAAAGTTAGAAATTTTGATCTATATTGAGTTGATCAAATGACCCTCCGATCAGAGGACCCTCCGATCGGATAACCATCCGGGTAGTGTCAACACTATATAAGGGTCAACAGTTGAGTCAATTTCATTTGCTCGAACTGTCTTCCGCCACATACACATTTATTCTCTCAACTGTGCTTGATCTTATCTCACATTCTTGCCATTCCAATCACATAGGATTGTTGGTGTACTCATCGTTCACTATGGGAAAGGTAAATTTCTTGATTTTCACCGTTAAATTTATTGATTTTGATGTTTATTTGGGCCGATGGTTCGGACGGAGGGTATACCTTAGATCTAGGCTTGTTTAGGCATTGTTTGTATGAATTGAACTTAGAATCTTGTTCATCGGCCTTAGATTTAGGGATTCACCGGTCCAATTTCAACTATAACATCTTAGATTTGAACATAGAAAGATTTAAGGTTGTCGGCTGCCGAAGTGCTTTTTGTCCAATTAAACCCAATTTAGGAAGTTTTGAAAGAAATTGAACATAGGGTTTTGATCATCGGCAAGTTTTCTAAGAGGATTTGTGCTCAATTTTGAAATATCTTGAAATTTTTTTGATCTTGATGTGTTAACATTCATACTGTTCTTGAACGTTGATCGAATGATAATCCGATCGGATGACATCCGATCGGATGGCCATCCGATACATTACACTTTATAGTGTGAATAATTTCAAGTGTTTGTATCATTGAGTGTTGTTGTTTGAATAATCTTCATGGCTATCGAATGACTGTTCGATCGGATGGCCATCCGATCCTCTACACACTCACATGATTTAATGATCTTTAAATGTTAACTGTTCATTATTTTTGACCGAATGATCATTCGATCGGATGACCATCTGATCGGATGACCATCTGATCGGATGACCATCTGATCGGATGGCCATCCGATCCAAACACACTTTCATGATGGTATCATTCTTTGTTGTGCTTAATTGTTTCAATCGAATGATCGTCCGATCGGATGACCATCCGATCGGATAACCATCCGATCCATATCACTGTCTTGATTAATTGTGCTTTATAGATTAAGCTCATCCGATTGGATTACTATCCGATCGGATGGCCATCCGTCAGGTCAGTACTGTATAGAGTGTAAAGGGTAAAAGTGTTAGAAAATTTTTGAAATTTTTTGAAACTTTTCACTTTGTACTTTATGTCTCGAAATGTGTGCATACTCTAACGATGATATTTTTGCAGGCAAGAGCATCTGACTTTCATCCTAGTCACAATATCTACTGCATTCTCGATGAGAATTATCCAAATATGGAGTCGTTCAAAGAAATAGTACCATTTTTGAAGGAAAGTAGAATATGTAAGGCGTTAACTGAAAAGCATAAATGTTATGAATCTCACATTCGGACATTCTGGAGTTCAGTAAGATATGAAGAGAAAGAAAAGGCGGTCTATTCTGCTGTTAGGATGAAAGATGAAAATAAAAAGGACATTGATTTAAAAGTTAAGTTCACAGTTGATGATGTGAGGAGGGTTTTAGATTTGAAAGATAACGAAGATGATCCTATCATTATTCTAGAAAGGCTAAGTAAAGGATTTTGGTTTTGAATGGGATACACAGGGCACGTCAATGATAAAGGTTACATCAAGTCTAGATTCTGCAGGCCATACAAGTTTATGGTGCATTGTGTTGTTCATGCACTTTCTCACAGGAAAGGTGCATATGATGAGACTTCGGACTATATAATGAACATCATAGCATGTTTGGTGCTGAATAGACCCTATAACATCTCACAAGTGATCTTTAATCACATGGTTGACAACATCAGAGGTGAAAAGTACATTATGTATCCGAGGTTCATACAAATGCTATTGGATGATCAAGTTCCAAATCTTCCGAAAGATCCAAAAGATGAGCTGAAGTTGCACCATATGGATAGTGAAACTTTGAAGTGGTTGGATAAATATAAAGGATTGAAACCTGAACAAGAACCAAGGTATAAAGGATAGTTCGAAAAGATTAAGAAGGCGAACTATGTGGCACCTGAAGGTGATCGATGGAGGCATGAAGATAGCGATTCTGAAGATGAAACAGATAGACTGAATGATATGGTTGAAAAGAAACTAAGATTTTGGTATGAAAAGGACGATAAGAAGAGAAAGAGGACACCTAAGATATCACCAAAAGTGATTACTCCAAAAGTAGTTATAAAGGGTAAACATGGAAAACAGGAAGCATCAGAAACGTTCGTAGATACTTCATTTGAATATTATACTAACAATATTAATCTTTGTGTTGCAGAAACAACGAAAAGGAAATCGCCACAAAGATTAGTTGATGAGCCTGTGGTTCCTCCAACGGATTTGATTCAAGAAGGTGTTGATATGTTAAATGTGTCGTTCAAAGACTACTTGAAGCGAACAGATGCTGCAGGGGCTCAAGGTTCTAATGTTGAAAAAGAAGCTAAAACGACTGCAAAGAATGTTGAAGCTGAAGGTGTAAAGGAGAAAGAAGTTGAAGGTCTTGTGCACACTGATTCGAGTGCTACTGGAAGTGATAAATTTGATCCTACAAAGATTGCTCCAACTTCCGATATCAGTGGTAAGCAAAAGTTTAAAGGTACTCCAAAGAAGAAGAAAGGATCTGATGAGGAAGATGCAACTTATGTGCCAACACCAAAGGAGAAAAAGAAAGTTATGAAAAAGCGTAAAGCACGTCCTTTGGGAGCTGTTTTAAGGAGTGTTAGAGCTAAGAAAGACTCTACAGCAATTCCAGAGGTTCAAATTATTGAAAAGAGTGTTCAAGTTCTTGAAGTACAGAGTGTCAAAATTCCGAGGTGGGAAAGGTCTAAGGATGGTGATCCAGAGTATAGAAAATGGTGGAATGAAATTGGAAGACCATTAAGAAGACAAAAGTTAGAGGAGAGGAGAGAGAAGAGGAGACAAAAAGCAAAAGCAAGCAGGTGCAGCAGGAAGTCGCGTTGAAGACTATACAGGATGGAAGACTGCAGCTACATCCAAGGGGGAGTCTGTAGGTGTAATATGTCTGTAGCTTCCGTCTGTATTGAGTCTGTATTTTGTCATGTATGTGTCAATGTATAGTTTTGTGTGTTTGTTATATTATAACTGGGAAAAACGGGATGAAAACGTATATTGTAAAGCTCATCCGGTCGGATGGCAAAAGGTCATCCAGACGGATGACCATCCGGACAGATGACCCTCCGACCGGATGGCGTATAGTCTCCCAGTCCAGCTTTGCCTATAAATAGAGACCTAGGGGCTCATATGCAAGAACTTTTTGGCAGTTTGTCTCTAGGCGAAGCTCTGTCCAGATCTCACCGGAACCTTGTATTTTCACAATCTTTAAATGAGAACGGATGCGTTAATCGTTGATTTCATCGTTGATTCATCTTTGACATTGTATATGGATTCCGCACATCTACAGTGATCAATCTGACCTGAGTTCTTCAATCGAGAGAACCGACCCTCCACAATGATCAATCAAATATTCAAGAACGGTTAAATTTTTTAATAAAACAAATAAACACTCTTTTTTTTTTGGATTTTTGATTTTATAAAGACAAAACACTATTTTTGGATATTTAATTTTAAAATCTGAAACACAAATAAACAAAGAAACTAATATACAATTACAATTGCAATGGGATCAAATCACAGTGTTTCGGGCCAGACTACACTTATCAACACTAATTTACTTTGGGTGATCCTAGCGATTGCCAGTATATTTGTCTACTTAAACTTATCTCCTTAGGCCTTTTCCATATAATGGTCTGCAACTGATTTATCATGTTTTTTTCAATTTAATTAATATGAACACTCAATTTAAATCACAATCAAATCCTGGAATTGTAATCAGAACACACTATCATACGTGTAGTTTCCCTACCACATATTTCACAAGCCCGTTCTAGGATTCTGAAACCTTGACTGGGACTAGATTGAGAAGAGAACAAAATAGATCATTTGCAGAGAAGGATATAATATACAGATAAAATGAATTTTCTCAATTTGATATAGGTTTTTCGGGTTTCTTTTGGGCACTAGAGGGCCTCTTTCGGGTGTAAGAGATCTATAGCGTGATAACGTACAACTAGGTCTTTGCTCACGCAAAACAGAAGCTGACGTTGCCTAGCACCTCCAGGTCTTTGCTCAATCAAAACAAAGGAGATACACGAGTTGGTCAGAAAAGATTTTAGAACTAGAACAAAATTGTGTGTATCGGAACGTCACACACGCATTCAAATAGCCATGTCCTAATTCCAAGTGATGTTCTTTCCTGAGGTCATAGAATAATATTAGTGTTCTACGCAGAACCAATCAAAGAGTCTAGCCATCAGGATAAAACCTACCAACATATCGCTCTAGAGTCAGACCATTTCAATATTGGTTATACATGGGTCAGCCTTAATCTACATAGTGAAATTATTTCATTTCCCAAATATGCAACAAAATGTTTTTGATTTTTATGTTTTTCGAATGTTTTTGTATTTTCTTTTTTTTTCTATTTACAGATATCTTTGGATATCCCCCTAAATTTGTGCATAAATTTTATGCGCAAATTTACCTAATAACGAAAACGTATGTACAAAGAGAAACACAAAAGAAAAACGAAAATATTTTTGTTGTTTTTGCCTAACCATTCCATCATAAGATTTAAGACTAATCAATATCAAAGTTAGAATACGAAATTCAAATTTGTACCTTTTCGCTGATCCTGTCTGACCTCTCTTATCTCTTTCAAACGAAACATATCAACTGTAAAGAAATATACATTTTGCAATAGTGAAATGTTACCCGTTATGTCTCTAGAACAACCGCTATCAACATCCAAGGATTGTCAACAGCTCCTCCTTGGTTGTCCCTGAAAAATAAGGAGATTAGTAAGACATTGGTACCCAGGCCATCATGGTCATGGGTTGTCCTGAAGCACCAACATAAGACACTTCTCGAAAGCACATGTCCCCTTTTGTTTCAGGGATTGGTGATGTCGCTACATTATGTTTTGCCTTCCAAACTTGTTTAGGCTTTCTAATTTCTTAGGTGCCTTGGGCAAAACTGTTTGCTTTTCAACCCTTTTATTATTCAAAACTTGTTTAGGTTTCAAAGCTTGTTTCCTTTTTGCTTTTGCAGCATTCTAATCCCCATTAGATGGTTTAACCTAGGGATGCTTATTCATCATTTCCTTAGGTTTTTCAACCTTCATTTGCTTAGAATAAGATCTAACCCTAGGTGCAACCTTCTGATGTTGTGTATAGTATGTCAAATAGGGACGATATGTGCAATTCCTTGCAATGTGACTATGACATCTGTCTCTCTACGACCATCAAACAAATCCCAAACCAATGAAATATTGTGTTTCATACTTGGGATTTATATAAATATGTGTATCATTTGCACATATCAATTCTTGTTCGATTTCGAGCTTTAAATCGCCTTCTGGAAAGTTATATGCGAACTGATGCATGAGCGTAATCAGTTTAATGCGACAAACACTCTGGAACAGTGACATGGGCTTAACATACATTAAATAACCTTTACATAACTTTGAAATAAGTTTTGGAGGGTTTGGTGTGTTGAAATCAAGTTTATTCGATCGTAGGGACTATTTGCGTCAAACTGTAAAAGTCTGCTGATTCGTATGGTATCGAACATTTCGGAACTTGACCATAAGTTAAACATATCATAAATATCCTTTACATAGCTTAGAAATAGGCTTTGAGGGGTTCGGTGTGCAAAAATAAACTTTTTGGTCAAACAGGGACAAAAAGCATCAAAAAGTGCACAAGTTTGCATTTACGTTCTGAATATATCCGGACATCCAAAAATTTATGTAATCATTAAAATATTTTATTCTAGTGATGGGAATGCTCAAATTCCATTCGTCGCATAATTTGGATCGTTTTTCGCGTCCGTTCATGTTTCGTCGTAATTAACCGAACAACGCAACTGTACGGCCAAACGAACCGACATCCAAGATGTTTTTGAGCATATTTCAAGTTCTCTACACTATGGCATCATTGTAGAGCCTTGAAAATGGCTTAATGGGCCTTAAACGTGTCAAAAATGGCATTAAACATGTGCAGGGGCTGTTTCTGTAATTTCTGAAACTTGTTGCTGATCTGAACATGGGTGGCGGGCCGCGTAAGATGGGGACTCAACCTACGCGGGGCGCTAGAGCTCCCTAGACCTGAAAAACTCAGTTTTTCATAAACAACAGCTGGTTTTTGGGTTATGTGCATGGTTTTTCAACTCTATGGGCTTGTTTTGGGCACCCATAGTATGTTAAATCAGTGGGCACACTTGTAAGGCCTTGATCGAAGCACGTAACCCAAAAAACGATCTTAACGGTTTTGGAAATCCTATATAAACCCACCTTGAGTTATTGCAATCTTCACACTTGATTCATTCCTGCTCTAAGTTGGAGTTTCCACACTTCATACCTGAGCAACTTGAATCAAATCTCCATTGCTTGGACCTTTTGTAAGTATTCTTTCATCTTTTATGCGTTTTAAACATGAAAGTCAAACAGTGTTTGACTTTCTGCTTTGACCAGTCAATGGTCAACACGAAGTTCGTTTGAACTTCGCAACGTGAGCGTAATCACGATGGTAATAGTCCCTTGTGACTATACCTACTGATTACCACGTTATTTAGGCATAGTGACGAGTCATAGTTCGATCAAAATACGCGTTTATGCGTATTTTGCAACCAAACTATTCTTGGGTATCAAAAACCTTTGTTTTAATATCGTACTTGTTTTCTAACTTAGTTAAACAATTTTAGTTTAGTGCTTATATTGGGTCGCAAGATAAGCGGTCTAAACAACCGCTTAGACTTTCGAACCCAACCCGTTTGGTCGATCATTAGGATCCGACCAAACATATTTTGTGACCATAGTTGTATAGGGAATAACCTTCCGAGGTTATACCTTATGGTCACTTCGTTTAGTTAGTTTTGTGATAGGTAGTTTATATGCCTTAGGAAAATGACCAAAATGCCCTTTTTACGCATAATTTCGTTTTAAACATATGTAACCTAAATTTTTTACATCTAAACTGATTAGGTAACATTATTAGACATGTTAAGGCATATAATACTTGTCATAGGACTAGTTAGGCGGTCCGAACGCGTTTTACACGAACGATACGTTAAAGTAGCGTAAACTACCTAAACGGGTCATAATGGGTCATAAGCACTTAGGATAGGTTTCGATTTAGTATGTAGGCTTTGTTAAACCATATCATATGAGTTCCAATACTCATTTGGTTTACGAAACCTCATTCTATCCGATCTTCCGATTTAGGTCTGGTTTATTAATATAGTTACCTATATTAGGTGTCGTTTGATTTCCGTGATCCCTCTAGCTTTGCTTGGTTGTTATTCAAGACTTCTAAGCATTATCAGGTGAGTACATAGTCCCCTCTTTTACGTTTTCAAATGTTTTGGGGTGATACACATGTGCCTACTTGTTACTTTCATGTTTTCATGCTTTCATAACATATACTTGCTATGTTCATTAGTACACATATAGTACATGATTTCCATGATGTTTTGCTATGTATGTTCACTTAGCATGCTAGCACATTGATTTTCATATATTACATTTTTGTTGCATATGTTCACTCAGCATATGAACACATTGTTTTACATTTCTACTTTGTATGTTCACTTAGCATATTTAAGTACATTATTTTCATATAACATGCTTACATTTGGTATGACATTTGGTTTGTTTAACGTGTCATAAATACATTCATTAACACCGATCATGCCGCTCGGTAGTAGGTAGTGGTACCATAGGACTTGACAACTCCCATTTCTGAAATCCTAGGTTTGTTTGGAGGTAAGGAATGACCGAATCCGAATTCATTTTTGGTAGACCTTTGACATTGTTCTAGGGTTTATCCTTCAATCGCAAGGCTTGAATGTAGGCGTTTAACATTACCGCATAGATGTTTGTATCAGTAAAGCATGCATTAATTTTACAAAACATAACTTTTGATTTATTCAAATATATTGTTTTGTGCATATGGTTAGAATAAGTATTTTTTTATTTATTTTGCCATACATGACATTTGATTATACATGAACATGAAATACATTTGACATAGTTTACACATAAACATTTTGACATTGGTTTAAACAATTCATTTGGTGGTTTGTTTAGGTAAGTGATTTAAATAACGAGGCGTGTGTAATATAATAAAAGCATGGTGGATACGCCGCTGGTACTTCCTATATATAAGTGCTTTTATGATATTACACATTGTGGCGTTATTTAAACCATTTCAGTTTAGACATATTACATTTTTCACAAATAAAATATCTTTACAAAACATTGTTTTACAAACAACATATTTTATACAAACTCATTTTTATTTGGTTATTTATTTATCTAAGCATCTTCCTTTTATATCATCTGATTTCTTATAAATTTTTGTATGATTATAAAAGAAAACATTTTAAGGTTCATGACTAACTTTTGTTAAACATTTTCTTTAAACTTACAAGTCATGAATCCTATTTTTATAAAACCTATGTATCTCACAGGCATTTTTATGCTGACGTACCTATTTTCATATGTGTTTCAGGTGCTGTTGTTTGATGATTATGATGCAAACATAGGATTGGACGAGGGCCTTAGTGACAATAAAAGATGCAAGACTAGTTAATTATGTTATGTTTCTTTGTTTTTAAGACATTGTAACCTCTTTTAATTCAATAAAACAAAACTTAAATTTCCATGTGTTATGAAACAATGATTCTGTTACGACACTCCCCGACGTTTCCGCCGCGGTTTGTTGTTTTACGCGGTCGGGGTGTGACAGAAGAGTTGGTATCAGAGCTCATGGTTATAGGGAATTAGGTTATTAGTAATGCTTTGACCTAGTCTATAACCTTCCTAGGACCCTAACACAAGATTCTTGTGTTTAGATCTTAAAACAATACCGTCACCTATCTTTAGGTGACAACCACAATAAGAACATAAATTTCAAATCCGCTTTGAAAAAATAATCATCTGTTCTAGGATGATTTATTATAAGGTTTTGAACCTTCAAAGTTTTCAAAATCTCGTCAAAGTTTGGGTCTTATGGTGTGAACACGTGCAATCTGGAAGAGTAGATGCCTGTATCCCGAGTTTTCTGTCTAAGGCTAGAGTATTCGTACAAATCCACATAATCGGACCAGTTACTCTTACCTGGGAAATCTTGGGGTAAGTATCCACTTATAGGCTAAAGCATGTCTTCGCGATACATTAATATGACCCGCTTACTTCGATTAGTCACCGTCTCATTTGTTTGCCTTAGGAAACAAACAAATGATCGTAATTTTTATGCGTTGTCCTTCTGTTTTGATTATCCGATAACATTTTACTTGCTTCCTCCTATGTCTTCCATTTCCCTTAGGATGTCTCTTCATCGCAGTGACACTCAAATGTACGAGCAGGCTACCAAAATTGCCCAATGAATAGGCGTAGTAATCCAGAAGACTGCTGAATTAGCCGTTGCCATGTCTCGTCTCCTGGATGAAGACACCCAAGAATCACCAAAGGAAACTGAAGCCAAGCCTTCGAAAAGGTCAAAGAAGAGTAAAGCTTCAAAGAATCTTCCAGCGAATGTTCTAGATCAAGCAAGACCTAGCCAAGTGGCAGCACCGCCAGCCAAGAAGCCGTACAAGGGAACTGCTCCATGGTGCAATCAATGCAACCGTCATCATCTGAATCACATACGCTGTTTCAAATGCACCCACTGTGGACAATGGGGACATTTGGTTAACGTGTGTCGTTTTGCTACCCAAAACAAAGCTGTTGCAAATCCTGCTACTGCTCAACCTCCTGCAAGGAAACCTTATGCCGGTACTGCACCGATATGCAACAAATGTAATGCACCTCACGTAGCTTACCTACAGTGTCGTATGTGTGCATCATGTGGGCGAATCGGTCATCTGGAAAATGCTTGTCGATTCAACCGAAGCCAAGGTGGTCCAAACCAATCCCAAGTCAACCCTGCTCAAGCTCGTTTCCCGCCTGGTACTTGCTACAACTATGGCGAGACGTGTTATTTCAGGATCAAATGACCAAAGATTGTCAATGCAAATCTGACCCACAGATGAGCATATTGGCTGATTAGAAGACGCTGCTGCTTTGGATTAGTTTAAATCTTATGCTTTTGTTTCTTTTGTTTTTCTTGAACTCTGAAACAATGTGGTTGGTTTATAAATAAATTGTTGTTTACAATTCTATTGTACAAGTGTAGTTACATGTGTGTATGGCATACCCCTACTATACCTACACCAAAGAATTATGTTCTTTATAAAACAAACTACTCTTGTAGTTCTCCCATTCATGTGATTGCTCATGATTTCTTCAAGTACTCGTTTCATTCTAAGAAACGAAGTACAGAATATAAGTGACATTTTGAGTAATCACTTTAAATCCTTGTTTGGATATTTAAGGGTACTTTTCATAAGTCCTTCAACAGTCTTATATGATATACCCATATACATATCATTACATTCTGATTTTCATAACGACATCCATAGTATATGTTTTTCACAAAAAAAAAACAACCTTCATGATTTCAAAATATTTCATATAGTTTGAAAACAATTTTAACACAGTATATTTACTTAATATATCAAGTGCATAATTTCAAAAGCATTATCCATGTTTTCAAAAACCTTATACATGATTACAAAATTCATTTCACATGATTTTAAAAACAATTTATAAACATATTTACCTAGTATATCTACCGTATGATTTCAAAAGTATTACGTAAGGTTTTAAAAACATTAAACACATTTTTGAAGAACCCCATGCATTTCTTTCAAAAACATTCTGCTCGTATGATTGACTTAATATACGTAGTACCCAACCTCCAAATTCTACTTCATATGTCGCCTTGGCATATCTAGCGCCTCAACTTCATGAGCGTTCTACCTCATGTATCGACTTAAGCACGTCTAGTGCAAGGTTTCGAAGCGTCTCCCGCTCTTCGAATTCCAAAATCCATATACGATCTTCTTATCTTCACAATTAGATCCTTGTGGATGATTATCGTTCAAATCGGAGCCCTTGATTGGATTCTTTGTATGCTTTAATACGCACATTACGATTCAATAAGGACAAAGCTGAATTCCTATTAAGATCTTCCTATCTTCATAGTTAGATTTTTGAAATATTTAAAGTGCTAAATGAAATCCACGGATTGGATTCCTGGTGTGCTTTAAATACTCGCGTTCAAGTTAACAAACAAATTAACAAAATGATAACAAATTAAAAACCAAGATAAACAATTTTGTGATTTAGTAATTATGTTTTATATGTTTTGTTTTTGTGTAATCTGATTTTTCATTATCCAAATCCTCGTAGAATCTTTCATATCTTCATATGAGGGATTCATAGTGGGATATCCAAAGGTACTACTTTAAATCCTAAATGGGCTTCTACGTAATAGTTAAGACCCTTGGATTATATAGTACCATTCCATAATTCAAAAGAGACCCTTTGGGTGGTCTAGTTAAAAAGATTGATTCAAAATCTGGTTAAGAATGGCATATGATGATATAGCTGAAAAGACTCCTTGGTAGTCTATTTAAAGAGATCATTTATTGATTTAATTAAAAGGACCCTATGGTGGTCTAGTCACAATCATCACAGGTTCGTTCATTGTTTTTCTTCCCCTACACATTATAAAATGCACTGTGTGGACTATGCAAGGAATTACATAATTATGGATGCATACATAATTATAAAATTCAGTGCACGGAAACCACAGTAAGATTTGTCATGTGTAAGAACCAATAGTGACAAAAATAACGAAACGTGAACAATGTAATGGAGGTACGGTGGACGCACCAATGGCGCTTCATATACTTGTATATAAGTGTCCCTCTTACATTGCAAACATGATGTTATTTAAAGTTACTAGAAGTTCAGAATCCTAACCAGTGTTGTTTTATCTTTTCAACTTCATGTTTCGAGTTCTCACAAGTTTCCTCTAAATAAATTTCGGGACGAAATTTCCTGAAGTAGGGGAGACTGTGACATTTATGTCTCTACGACCATCAAAAAAATACCAAACCAATGAAATATTGTGTTTCATACCTGGGATTTGTATAAATATGTGTATCATTTGCACATATCAATTCTTGTTCGATTTCGAGCTTTAAATCGCCTTCTGGAAAGTTATATGCGAACTGATGCGTGAGCGTAATTAGTTTAATGCGACAAACACTCCGGAACAGTGACATGGGCTTAACATACCTTAAATAACCTTTACATAACTTTGAAATAAGTTTTGGAGGGTTTGGTGTGTCGAAATCAAGTTTATTCGATCGAAGGGACTATTTGCGTCAAACTGCAAAAGTCTGCTGATTCGTATGGTATCGAACATTCCGAAACTTGACCATAAGTTAAACATACCATAAATATCCTTTACATAGCTTAGAAATAGGCTTTGAGGGGTTCGGTGTGCAAAAATAAACTTTTTGGTCAAACAGGGACTAAAAGCGTCAAAAAGTGCACAAGTTTGCATTTACGCGCATATCTTACGTTCTGAATATATCCGGACATCCAAAAATTTATGTAATCATTAAAATATTTTATTCTAGTGATTGGAATGCTCAAATTCCATTTGTCGCGTAATTTGGATCGTTTTTTGTGTCCGTTCGTGTTTTGTCGTAATTAACCGAACAACGCAACTGTACGACCAAACGAACCGACATCCGAGATGTTTTTGAGCATATTTCATGTTCCCTACACTATGGCATCATTGTAGAGCCTTTAAAATGGCTTAACGGGCCTTAAACATGTCAAAAATGGCATTAAACATGTGCAGGGGCTGTTTCTGTAATTTCTGAAACTTGTTGCTGATATGAACATGGGTGAAGGGCCGTGTAAGATGGGGACTCAGCCTACGCGGGGCGCGAGAGCTCCCCAGACCTGCAAAACTTAGTTTTTCATAAACAACAACTGGTTTCTGGGTTATGTGCATGGTTTTTCAACTCTATGGGCTTGTTTTGGGCACCCGTAGTATGTTAAATCAGTGGGCCCACTTGTAAGGCCAAGATCGAAGCTCGTAACCCAAGAAACGATCTTAACGGTTTTGGAAATCCTATATAAATCCACCTTGAGTTCTTGCAATCTTCACACTTGATTCATTTCTGCTCTAAGTTGGAGTTTCCACACTTCATACCTGAGCAACTTGAATCAAATCTCCATTGCTTGGACCTTTTGTAAGTATTCTTTCATCTTTTATACGTTTTAAGCATGAAAGTCAAACAGTGTTTGACTTTCTGCTTTGACCAGTCAATGGTCAACACGAAGTTCGTTTGAACTTCGCAACGTGAGCGTAATCACGATGGTCATAGTGATTACCACGTTATTTAGGCATAGTGACGAGTCATAGTTCGATCAAAATACGCGTTTATGTGTATTTTGCAACCAAACTATTCTTGGGTATCAAAAACCTTTGTTTTAATATCAAACTTTTTTCTAACTTAGTTAAACATGTTTTAACATGTTTAACTCGTCACTTTTAGTTTAGTGCTTATATAGGGTCGTAAGATAAGCGGTCTAAACAACCGCTTAGACTTTCGAACCCAACCCGTTTGGTCGATCATTAGGATCCGACCAAACATATTTTGTGACCATAGTTGTATAGGGAATAAGCTTCTGAGGTTATACCTTATGGTCACTTCGTTTAGTTAGTTTTGTGATAGGTAGTTTATATGCCCTAGGAAAATGACCAAAATGCCCTTTTTACGCATAATTTCGTTTTAAACATATGTAACCTAAATTTTTACATCTAAACTGATTAGGTAACATTATTAGACATGTTAAGGCATATAATACTTGTCATAGGACTAGTTAGGCGGTCTGGACGCGTTTTACGCGAACGACGCGTTAAAGTAGCGTAAACTACCTAAACGGGTCGTAATGGGTCATAAGCACTTAGGATAGGTTTCGATTTACTGTGTAGGCTTTGTTAAACCATATCATATGAGTTCCAATACTCATTTGGTTTACGAAACCTCATTCTATCCGATCTTCCGATTTAGGTCCGGTTTATTAATATAGTTACCTATATTAGGTACCGTTTGATTTACGTGATCCCTCTAGCTTTGCTTGGTTGTTATTCAAGACTTCTAAGCATTCTCAGGTGAGTACATAGTCCCCTCTTTTACGTTTTCAAATGTTTTGGGGTGATACACATGTGCCTACTTGTTACTTTCATGTTTTTCATGCTTGCATGACATATACTTGCTATGTTCATTAGTACACATATAGTACATGATTTACATTATGTTTTGCTATGTATGTTCACTTAGCATGCTAGCACATTGATTTTCATATATTACATTTTTGTTTCATATGTTCACTCAGCATATGAACACATTGTTTTACATTTCTACTTTGTATGTTCACTTAGCATATTTAAGTACATTATTTTCATATAACATGCTTACATTTGGTATGACATTTGGTTTGTTTAACGGGTCATAAATACATTCATTAACACCGATCATGCTGCTCGGTAGTAGGTAGTGGTACCATAGGACTTGACAACTCCCATTTCTGAAATCCTAGGTTTGTTTGGACGTAAGGAATGACCGAATCCGAATTCATTTTTGGTAGACCTTTGACAATGTTCTAGGGTTTATCCTTTAGTCGCAAGGCTTGAATGTAGGCGTTTAACATTACCGCATAGATGTTTGTATCAGTAAAGCATACATTAATTTTACAAAACATAACTTTTGATTTATTCAAATATATTGTTTTGTGCATATGGTTAGAATAAGTATTTTTTTTTTATTTATTTTGCCATACATGACATTTGATTATACATGAACATGAAATACATTTGACATAGTTTACACATAAACATTTTGACATTGGTTTAAACAATTCATTTGGTGGTTTGTTTGGGTAAGTGATTTAAATAACGAGGCGTGTGTAATATGATAAAAGCATGGTGGATACGCCGCTGGTACTTCCTATATATAAGTGCTTTTATGATATTACACATTGTGGCGTTATTTAAACCATTTCAGTTTAGACATATTACATTTTTCACAAATAAAATATCTTTACAAAACATTGTTTTACAAACAACATATTTTATACAAACTCATTTTTATTTGGTTATTTATTTATCTAAGCATCTTCCTTTTATATCATCTGATTTCTTATAAATTTTTGTATGATTATAAAAGAAAACATTTTAAGGTTCATGACTAACTTTTGTTAAACATTTTCTTTAAACTTACAAGTCATGAATCCTATTTTTATAAAACCTATGTATCTCACAGGCATTTTTATGCTGACGTACCTATTTTCATATGTGTTTCAGGTGCTGTTGTTTGATGATTATGATGCAAACATAGGATTGGACGAGGGCCTTAGTGACAATAAAAGATGCAAGACTAGTTAATTATGTTTTGTTTCTGTGTTTTTAAGACATTGTAACCTCTTTTAATTCAATAAAACAAAACTTAAATTTCCATGTGTTATGAAACAATGATTCTGTTACGACACTCCCCGACGTTTCTGCTGCAGTTTGTTGTTTTACGCGGTCGGGGTGTGACAATGACCGGGTATGCCGCAGTTGTAGCATGTTTGCTTCTTTACGTAAGGAGTATATCCCGATCCATTCGATCCAACTGATGATGGATTTGAGTTATAAGATTTGTTTGAAAACCATTCAGTCTTTCTCCTCTGCTTCTTATGTCCCTTTTTATAACAGTTAGAACATTCACTATTAGCCTTAGACCTCTTGTTATGGGTGTTAGTCTTTCTCCCCTCCTGTTGGATGATCGGCCATAAAAGACATCATCTTCTTCTGGGTGTTAGCCTTAGACCTCTTGTTGGAAAGTCGGCTTAATGACATCTAAAGAGTCAGAACAAGGATCGGAAGAGACTCAATCATAAGGTTTTGCTAATTTGATTCGTATCACAGAGTATATCACATAGCACATGAATGTTTCAATTAGTATCACATAGTACATGTGTCTCACATCGCATAACAAGTCTCACATTGTTTCACATAGATAACGAAAGCATCATAAATTTAATTTGTTCATGAGAGATTATTATCGTTTTAGATTGCGAAGATACGTGCAAAGTATGTAACGATTTTGAAATGAGTGAAACAATAAGTATAAAACCACATAATAATCGAGATAACATAATAGAGAGGCTCATGAAACATAGGATTGTTTCGGGTAGAGAAACATCGACTATTCCAAAGTGAATCAAAGTCCTTTTTCGAATTAAGGAAACGTGCTTTGGCCTAATCGACAAATACCCTCATCGATAAACGACTAACGATAATGTCCTTCCAGTTACTACACGTCCTTAATCGATTGGGAAAATTCGAAACTTTGGCGAGATTGAAAATCGAAGAGTGGGACTAGTTATCAAGATGCGAGTTTCACCTCTAACTTGGTAACATCGTACCCTAGTATAGCTGGTACTTATCAAAAGATAAGACCACTAGAATATGAGATGGAAATTTCCTTCAAGGTTTGGATATCACTCCTAACTTGAGGGTAAATTTCGTGCAAATTACAAGGTATAGCGGAGTGAAAGTCTTCACAAAAGGCGGGAATCAGCCCTATTTTGATGAGTCGTTTCGATTGTGTCACAAGAGTGTCTTCAAATCGTCCAAGTGTGCATTGTGTTAGCCTTAGGAAAGGCATATATATTAAGAAACCAAAGAGAATAGATAGAAGCAATTAAGAGAGAATGCAAGTAGTTTTAAAGAACACATAGTGAGAATGTTCCTAAACTATAGACTAGGTAAAAGCATTCCTACTTTTCCTAATTGCCAATAGTTATGGCTCTGATACCAATCTGTCACACCCCAACCGATGGCGGAAACATCGGGGCGAGACGAACAAATCGCTCAAAGCATCATAACGCTACTAGTTTCAATATAGGTTAAATCAAAATTTTATATTAAGGACTAAATTGTCATACAAACCAAAACATGATCAAAATTGTATCAAAACGTCATCAAAATTCAAACATATCCAAAATAATGTTTTTCTAAGGTGTGTATCTAAAGTCACCCTAGCTTGATTCTTCAACGTCCAAACTTATCAACCTGCAACATGTATTAAAATAAAATCAACAAAAATGTTGGCGAGTATACAAGTTTAATACATAGCATAAATAGTTTAAACTGTGACTTCCTCATATCCAACATGAATAACATATTACAAGTATCAACGTGCTAAGCCAACGTAATCAATATGTTAACCTAAGTTTCCAACGCGTTAACTGTGCCTTTCCTACATCGTTGCCACGAAGAGGAGGTAAAAGAATCAAACTTAACAATACCCCAAGTCTCAAGGGCGGTGCGTTAACCCTATAGCGCTATAACCGTCAAGGTGGCTAAACATAAGATTCAACGTTCACGTAACACATAAGACTCACAAGTATCACAAGTATCATGTTTTCATGTTTAACAGTGGATAGAGTACGTTATAAAAAAGTTTCAAGTGTCGTGCATTTATATAGAATACATGTTGCATCCCAAAGTGTTTAAAACAAAAGGGGATCGAGTATACTCAGAGTGAGTGCTTATGTGACAACCCACAAAATTCCATGTATTCCGTACAATTTATTATTGATAATGAAAGTGCTTGACGACTGTGTGGAATTACTTAACTGCTTTCTGATATCTGTGTTATATTTACATGCGCCTGTTAACACACTAGTAATGTACAGAAAAGTCATTAAATAGTCCGTTATGATTTCCTAAGTGTTAGAAATTAAAAACGTTACAAAAATATATACATAGGACACGTTACGAATTAATTAAGCACTTTAACGGAACAACACCGACCCGAATAACCGGACATTACCCGGAACACGAAAATATTGTTAAACACATCGTTTATATTTTTCTGAGCTAGTTAGGGTCCCCGAACACCCTAACACCCGTTATAATACACTACACACTAATAACTAGTTTCAATCTCTAACTAAACTAACTAACCTCTTAACTATCTAGTTAGAACCCAACTAGACCTACCCCCCCCCCCCATTACGGTTACATGTGGGGGGACACACCTCTAATTTCTTGATTTTTTTATTGAGCTTTGTCTAATATCTTGAAAGCATATTACATGATGGTCCATAGTGATTAGTTGGTCTATAAGTAAGTTCATTAGTCCACCATTCTCTCTCATCCTACACTTCATCAACAAACACTTTCACTCCCTCCTACACCCTCACGGCAGCCACCTTCAACCACCATCTCACCACCATCAACCTCCATTCCAACCATTTTGTGCATACTCAAAGGTGTAAGGTGTCCTACAAACAAGCTCGGTGCACTCGGAAACTCAAAGACCTCTCTAGATTGCTTTTATCCACCACTTTTACACCTTTGATCTTCCCTAGCCTCGAGCTAGTAGTAAGTGACTCTAAACATCTTCTTGATCTATTCTAAAGTGGTTAATAAGAGTTTCATCGGTTAAAAATCACTAACATATAAGATCACCAACTAAAAGTCTACTAAAGTGATGAACAAGGTGGTTAATGGATGAATATGTGTGTAAATCATGTAGATATTGTGTTGTTATGATTATTGGTTGATTATCTAATGTTTTGCTAATTAATATTGATGTTTAATGTTGTTGTGATTAATTAACTTGTTAACGGAATCGATCGAACGCGATTTAGAAGGTTAAACACTGAAAAACAGAATCTGTCCCGGTTTTATAGCCAACTTCAGTTGGCTGTAAACAGGTCTTAAACTCAACGAAAAACTGATATTTTGAATCTAAACTATGTTATTATGAAATACGGTTCTATTGGCACTGGAATCGTAATTTTTGGACATCGTTTACTATTTTTAAAGTGTTAATTTGTAACAGCAACTTAAGCTGAATTTTGACAGCAATAAATGGGTGTCATACTTTCAGTCATAACCTGAGTTTTGTGATGAATCGGACCATGAAATTTGTACAGTAGATGAAAACCGATGCATTTTTAATTACCCCACTAGAATTTCATAAATCGGACACTCGATGAATTTTTAATAAATTGTTCCGTGGACTGTGGTCAGAAATACACAAATCTGAGTTCAGTCCGAAATATGAATTTTTATAAAATATTGGTAATGAACCGGACCCCGATATTTTTACACAATAAAGTATGGAACATTTAAGACATCCTGTAAAAATTTGGGAATTTTTGGAATAATTTAACCATTTTATTAAAATGTCCGAAAACAGCCGGTATTGAATATAAATGCTGAAATGACATAAGTTGTGACTCGCGTGTCTAAATGTCGAGTATGCTATCTGTGAATGATCTAACATGTTATATATGTTATGTGCATTATCGTATGTTTGATTTTGAGTGGGGAATGGATGAGAAACTTAGATGGGCATAAACCGTTAAAATGATGCATGTTGTGTGATAGATACGTGTAGGAACTTTGTGTTCTATTTGAAAGCCACTAAATGACTAACTGGTAAATCATACTAGGACGTGATTGACCGACCTTGACTGTTAGCTATATTTGAGAATCTAACCGAGCAAACCGAGGTGAGTTCACACTTTTCTACAAAGCATGGTAAATTCCCGGTGGGAATGGGAATGGGTACAGGAATAGGGATTCCTCGTCCTTTGGGACGCATTCAGGAATGTGAATTCCTCGTCCTTGAGACGTGTTCAGGAATGTAAATTCCTCGTCCTGTTGGGACGTATTAGACTTACTGGACTAGAACTCTATCAGCGAAGTCCCTCCCTTTTTGTATCGACTTAATCGCCGAGGCTATGGCGAGCGGGTCATTAGTTAATAGCGCTATTAGGTTTAACAAACCTCACACCGTGCCAGTCGGACGGGCGTGTACTAATGGACTATGGCACGTCGGTGGTGATAGAACACCGACGCTAGGGCACAATTGATTTCTTTTGTTAGTAGTCGATATGATAAACGAGTCTGGTAGTTTAAAATACTGGGGCAGCTCCCCACGGCCAAAGTGCCGGGCTGGATAGCCAGGGAAGGTGGACATGGGATGGTTAACTAATAAACGTTTTCGAACTATGGGGTAACCCCCACGGCTGGACGGCCGAATGAGATTAAACTATGTTTTTGGAAACAACACTAAAATGGACAACCAACCGTGAACTCACTCAACTTTGTTGTTGACTCGTTATTACATGCTTTGCAGGTCATTAGATGCTATGGAGCTTGCATATGGAGGTGGTCGTTGTGGGATGCGAACTGATATGTCCCGTACTTAATGAATAAACTTTATGAACTTATTTAACCTACGTTCTGGACTTTAAACTTATGAACTATGGACTTATGTTTTGAACTTATGTTTTATTCTTCCGCTGTTAACCTAAAATCGGTTTACTTCCTTTTGGTCACTAATCGTATTGTGTTTGGTTTTATTTACTTAATTATGTTGTTCAATATGATTGGTGGCTCGATCCTGGTCACGTCACGCCTCCAAGCGGTGATACTCTGCATGGTGGATTTTGGGGGTGTGACAGATTGGTATCAGAGCCATTGGTTATAGTGAACTTGGTTTTTAAAAAGGGAAAAGTTTTTGATAAAAACCAGACTATAACCAGTACAGTGCTCAACGATCCACAACGACACTTCGCTCCACGTGCAAGACTCGACACCATAAGTGGTATGATTTATGTTTCATTGTCGGTTAGATAGTTCTCACTGTGCATTAGATAATGTAGTAATTGCTATTTGAACCTTGTGTGCTTACGCTCTACTATCGTCCCACACTTACGCACTTTCGCGACACTTTCCTCACTTACGTTGCTTCATTATGAAGATCATGAGCGGACGCGGAGGACATATCAACCTCACTCAAGCCCAGTTGACGGCTTTGATCAACGAACGAGTCGCTGAGGCACTCGCAGCTAATCCTGCAGGAGGTATAACCTGCTATATCAACTCACCCTAGGACGTTTAGAACCTACATTCACAAACCAGCCCTCGTGCTTAACCTTGTCTTTTATTCTCGCGCAACAGGCCAACATGCTCAACCTCCTGTGTGCACATTCAAGACGTTCATGGACTGCCGACCTACCACTTTCAGTGGCACCGAAGGAGCAGTGGGCCTTCTTCACTGGTTTGAAAAGCTCGAGTCAGTTTTCGAGATGTGCGAATGCCCCGAAGACCGTAGGGTGAAATACGCTACCGGAACACTTGAAGGGGTAGCGCTCACATGGTGGAACGCTCAGGTTCAGCTGCTGGGGTTGGTTGCTGCTAATGCCACCCCATGGAACGGTTTCAAGGAACTAATCAAGGAAGAGTACTGCAGTCGGGATGACATCCACAAACTGGAGGTGGAATTTTTCAATCTAAAGATGACGGGGTCTGAGATTGAGGCGTATACCAAGAGGTCGAATGAACTGGCCATCCTGTGCCCTACGATGGTGGACCCCCTCCCATCAAACGTATTGAGCTTTACCTCAACGGCCTTGTACCCGAGATTCAGAGTCACGTGACTTCGGCTAACCTGGGTACCATTCAGCAGATCATTAAGTTAGCCCATCGTCTCACCGATCAAGCTGTGGAACAAAACAAACTGCCCAAGCATATTGGTGCTGCTACTGCTGACGCACCCAAGGATAACAAGCGAAAATGGGATGGGAATTCAGGCAAAGGTTCTACTTCAGCTCAGTCCCAGCAGCGAAAGACAGATGAGTACAGGAGCCCCAGTCAGCAGTCTTCTGGAAATCAAGGTCAGGGTGGATACAAGGGAAATCACCCCAAATGTAATCGCTGTAACTTGCACCACAGTGGGCCATGTGGTAAAGGCAACTGTCATCGATGCAACAAGCCTGGTCACATGGCAAGGGACTGCAGGAGTCAGCATCCGGCAAATCGGAACCGGCAGCAACAGCAAGCCCCACCCAATCAACGCCAGCAGCGGCAACAACAAGGTAACAACAAAGGGTGCTTTCAATGTGGTGCTGAGGGCCATTTCAAGAAAGACTGCCCCCATCTAAATCAGAACCGGAACAACAACAATCAGGGGAATGGAAACGGCAATGGAGGAAACCACAATGGTAATGGGGCAAGAGGTCATGCTTTCGTGATTGGTCAGGGTGATGCAAGGAACGATCCCAACGTTGTGATGGGTAAGTTTCTTCTGGACGACTTCTTTGTTACTGTTTTATTCGATTCAGGTGCCGATACTAGTTATGTGTCCGTAAAAGTTAGCCAAATGCTTAAGCGCACTCCAACACTCCTAAACACCAAACACACGGTAGAACTAGCTAACGGTAAAAGTCTTGAAGCCACACACATAGTTAAAGGTTGTAACCTCGTCTTAGCTGGTCAGACTTTCTCTATCGATCTTATTCCTATCACACTGGGTAGTTTCGACGTTGTTATTGGGATGGATTGGCTATCTCATCATCAAGCGGAGATTGTTTGCAAGGAGAAAATCGTCCGCATTCCTCGTTCTGGTGAAGAACCTCTCATGATTCGTGGCAACAAGAATGGTGCTGTCGAAGGCATCATCTCTTTCCTTAAGGCCCAGAAGTGTTTGCGAAAGGGCCACACTGCCATTTTAGCACTCGTTACTGACACATCAACGGAAGAGAAGAGAATTGAAGACATCCCTATTATGCGCGATTTTCCTGAGGTATTTCCTGAGGAATTACCTGGTCTTCCGCCTCATCGCCAAGTTGAGTTTCAAATCGAGCTAGCTCCTGGAGCAGCGCCAGTAGCTCGAGCACCATATCGTCTAGCTCCATCAGAACTCGAAGAACTGTCCACACAACTACAAGAACTCTTGGAAAAGGGTTTTATACGTCCTAGCTCTTCGCCCTGGGGAGCTCCAGTACTATTCGTGAAGAAGAAAGATGGTACTTTCAGAATGTGTATTGACTATCGCGAGCTTAACAAGGTGACTGTGAAGAATCGTTATCCTCTTCCACGTATTGACGACTTGTTCGACCAGTTGCAAGGGTCGAGCTATTACTCCAAGATTGACTTGAGATCGGGATACCATCAGCTGAGGGTCCGAGATGAGGACGTCTCCAAAACAGCATTCAGAACTCGTTACGGCCATTACGAGTTTCTTGTTATGCCATTCGGGCTGACGAATGCACCAGCGGTCTTTATGGATCTCACGAACCGAGTGTGCAAGCCTTACCTGGATAAGTTCGTTATTGTGTTCATCGACGATATCCTGATCTATTCCAAGAGTCAGGAGGAACACGAGCAGCATCTACAACTTATGCTGGAACTTCTTCGAAAAGAGCAGTTGTATGCCAAGTTTTCGAAATGTGACTTCTGGCTCCGCGAAGTCCACTTTCTAGGCCATGTGGTAAACAAGGATGGGATTCATGTTGATCCATCCAAGGTTGACTCAATTAAGAACTGGCCTGCACCCCGCACACCAACAGAAATCCGCCAATTCTTGGGTTTGGCAGGATATTACAGAAGGTTTATCAAAGACTTCTCCAAGATTGCGCAACCTCTCACTTCGCTGACTCAGAAGGGTGTCATCTATCGTTGGGGTCATGCACAAGAGTCCGCATTTCAACATCTAAAGGATAGACTTTGTAGCGCGCCTATCCTCTCCTTGCCCGAAGGCACCGATGATTTCGTGGTTTATTGCGACGCTTCCATCCAAGGACTGGGTTGCGTATTGATGCAACGTGACAAGGTCATTGCCTACGCATCGCGCCAACTTAAAGTTCACGAAAGAAACTACACTACTCACGATCTAGAGCTGGGAGCAGTTGTATTCGCGCTTAAGATATGGAGACATTACCTGTACGGTACCAAGTGCACCATTTACACCGATCACAGGAGTCTCGAGCATATCTTCAAGCAAAAGGAGTTAAACATGCGTCAACGCCGATGGGTTGAGCTCTTGAACGATTATGAATGCGCAATCAAGTATCATCCGGGTAAAGCCAATGTTGTGGCCGACGCCCTCAGTCGAAAGGATACCATACCTAGGCGTGTACGTGCTTTACAGCTTACCATCCAATCCAACCTTCCCGCTCAAATTCGAGATGCCTAGGTCGAAGCATTGAAAGCAGAGAACATCAGGGCTGAGTCCCTACGAGGATCGAGGCAACGGCTAGAACAAAAGGAAGACGGCGCCTACTATGTAACAGGGCGTATTTGGGTTCCACTCTATGGCAACTTACGCGAGCTTGTGATGGACGAAGCACATAAGTCTCGTTATTCAGTACATCCTGGTTCGGATAAGATGTACCACGACTTAAAGACCACATACTGGTGGCCTGGCATGAGAGCCCACATAGCAACCTACGTCAGCAAGTGCTTGACTTGTGCGAGAGTCAAGTCTGAATATCAGAAACCATCAGGCCTACTTCAACAACCGGAGATCCCGAAATGGAAATGGGAGCAAATTTCCATGGATTTCGTTACCGGCCTGCCCAGATCTCAACGAGGAAACGATACCATTTGGGTGATCGTAGATCGATTAACCAAGTCTGCACATTTTCTGGCTATCAAAGAAACGGATAAGTTTTCTACCCTTGCAGACATTTACCTAAAGGAAGTGGTATCAAGGCACGGAGTGCCAACCTCTATTATATCTGATCGTGACGCACATTTTACTTCTGAACTGTGGCAAGCAATGCACAAGTCCTTTGGCTCACGTTTAGATATGAGCACCGCTTATCACCCGCAGACGGATGGGCAATCTGAACGTACCATCCAAACCCTTGAAGACATGCTTAGGGCATGTGTAATCGATTTTGGTAATGGCTGGGAAAGGCACCTCCCGCTAGTGGAGTTTTCGTACAACAACAGCTACCACACCAGCATCCAAGCCGCTCCGTTTGAGGCATTGTACGGACGCAAATGCCGATCACCTCTCTGTTGGGCAGAAGTTGGTGACAGCCAAATCACTGGCCCAGAACTTGTGGTAGATACCACCGAGAAAATTGCTCAGATACGACAGCGAATGGCGGCAGCTCGTGACCGTCAGAAAAGCTATGCTGATAAGGGAAGAAAACCACTCGAGCTCCAGGTTGGGGATCGAGTGCTACTCAAAGTCTCACCTTGGAAAGGTGTAGTCCGCTTTGGCAAACAAGGCAAACTCAATCCGCGTTATGTCGGACCATTCGAAGTCATTGAGAAAATTGGCAAAGTCGCCTACAGGTTGGATCTACCTGAAAAACTCAGCGGAGTTCACAACGTATTCCACGTGTCAAATCTGAAGAAGTGTCTGTCAGACGAGACCCTCATAGTTCCTCTCAAGGAACTCACAATCGACGACCAGCTGCGATTCGTCGAGGAACCAGTAGAGATTACTGATCGAGATGTTAAGATTCTCAAGCACACAAGAATACCTCTCATTCGAGTTCGTTGGAATGCTCGTCGTGGCCCAGAGTATACCTGGGAACGAGAAGACCAAATGAAACTCAAGTATCCCCAACTGTTTAAGAAAAACGCAACCACTACTGAGGCTGAAGCTACTGCAGAATTTCGGGACGAAATTCCAAATCAACGGGGGGATGATGTGACACCCCAGGAAAATCAGGAAAACAACGCAACTTAACTAGCTTCCTCAGTAACCACGCGCTAAATTTCGGGACGAAATTCTCTTAACAGGGGGAGAATGTGACAACCCTCAAAATTCCATGTATTCCGTACAATTTATTATTGATAATGAAAGTGCTTGACGACTGTGTGGAATTACTTAACTGCTTTCTGATATCTGTGTTATATTTACATGCGCCTGTTAACACACTAGTAATGTACAGAAAAGTCATTAAATAGTCCGTTATGATTTCCTAAGTGTTAGAAATTAAAAACGTTACAAAAATATATACATAGGACACGTTACGAATTAATTAAGCACTTTAACGGAACAACACCGAACCGAATAACCGGACATTACCCGGAACACGAAAATATTGTTAAACACATCGTTTATATTTTTCTGAGCTAGTTAGGGTCCCCGAACACCCTAACACCCGTTATAATACACTACACACTAATAACTAGTTTCAATCTCTAACTAAACTAACTAACCTCTTAACTATCTAGTTAGAACCCAACTAGACCTACCCCCCCCCCCCATTACGGTTACATGTGGGGGGACACACCTCTAATTTCTTGATTTTTTTATTGAGCTTTGTCTAATATCTTGAAAGTATATTACATGATGGTCCATAGTGATTAGTTGGTCTATAAGTAAGTTCATTAGTCCACCATTCTCTCTCATCCTACACTTCATCAACAAACACTTTCACTCCCTCCTACACCCTCACGGCAGCCACCTTCAACCACCATCTCACCACCATCAACCTCCATTCCGACCATTTCGTGCATACTCAAAGGTGTAAGGTGTCCTACAAACAAGCTCGGTGCACTCGGAAACTCAAAGACCTCTCTAGATTGCTTTTATCCACCACTTTTACACCTTTGATCTTCCCTAGCCTCGAGCTAGTAGTAAGTGACTCTAAACATCTTCTTGATCTATTCTAAAGTGGTTAATAAGAGTTTCATCGGTTAAAAATCACTAACATATAACATCACCAACTAAAAGTCTACTAAAGTGATGAACAAGGTGGTTAATGGATGAATATGTGTGTAAATCATGTAGATCTTGTGTTGTTATGATTATTGGTTGATTATCTAATGTTTTGCTGATTAATATTGATGTTTAATGTTGTTGTGATTAATTAACTTGTTAACGGAATCGATCGAACGCGATTTAGAAGGTTAAACACTGAAAAACAGAATCTGTCCCGGTTTTACAGCCAACTTCAGTTGGCTGTAAACAGGTCTTAAACTCAACGAAAAACTGATATTTTGAATCTAAAATATGTTATTATGAAATACGGTTCTAATGGCACCGGAATCGTAATTTTTGGACTTCGTTTACTATTTTTAAAGTGTTAATTTGTAACAGAAACTTAAGCTGAATTTTGACAGCAATAAATGGGTGTCATACTTTCAGTCATAACCTGAGTTTTGTGATGAATCGGACCATGACATTTGTGAAGTAGATGAAAACCGATGCATTTGTAATTACCCCACTGGAATTTCGTAAATTGGACACTCGATGAATTTTTAATAAATTGTTCTGTGGACTGTAGTCAGAAATACACAAATTTGAGTTCAGTCCGAAATATGAATTTTTATAAAATATTGGTAATTTACCGGACCCCGATATTTTTACAAAATAAAATATGGAACGTTTAAGACATCCTGTAAAAATTTGGGAATTTTTAGAATAATTTAACCATTTTATTAAAATGTCCGAAAACAGCCGGTATTGAATATAAATGCTGAAATGACATAAGTTGTGACTCGCGTGTCTAAATGTCGAGTATGCTATCTGTGAATGATCTAACATGTTATATATGTTATGTGCATTATCGTATGTTTGATTTTGAGTGGGGAATGGATGGGAAACTTAGATGGGCATAAAGCGTTAAAATGATGCATGTTGTGTGATAGATACGTGTAGGAACTTTGTGTTCTATTTGAAAGACACTAAATGACTAACTGGTAAATCATACTAGGACGTGATTGACCGACCTTGACTGTTAGCTATATTTGAGAATCTAACCGAGCAAACTGAGGTGAGTTCACACTTTTCTACAAAGCATGGTAAATTCCCGGTGGGAATGGGAATGGGTACAGGAATAGGGATTCCTCGTCCTTTGGGACGCATTCAGGAATGTGAATTCCTCGTCCTTGAGACGTGTTCAGGAATGTAAATTCCTCGTCCTGTTGGGACGTATTAGACTTACTGGACTAGAACTCTATCAGCGAAGTCCCTCCCTTTTTGTATCGACATAATCGCCGAGGCTATGGCGAGCGGGTCATTAGTTAATAGCGCTATTAGGTTTAACAAACCTCACACCGTGCCAGACGGGCGTGTACTAATGGACTATGGCACGTCGGTGGTGATAGAACACCGACGCTAGGGCACAATTGATTTCTTTTGTTAGTAGTCGATATGATAAACGAGTCTGGTAGTTTAAAATACTGGGGCAGCTCCCCACGGCCAAAGTGCTGGGCTGGATAGCCAGGGAAGGTGGACATGGGATGGTTAACTAATAAACGTTTTCGAACTATGGGGTAACCCCCACGGCTGGACGGCCGAATGAGATTAAACTATGTTTTTGGAAACAACACTAAAATGGACAACCAACCGTGAACTCACTCAACTTTGTTGTTGACTCGTTATTACATGCTTTGCAGGTCATTAGATGCTATGGAGCTTGCATATAGAGGTGGTCGTTGTGGGATGCGAACTGATATGTCCCGTACTTAATGAATAAACTTTATGAACTTATTTAACCTACGTTCTGGACTTTAAACTTATGAACTATGGACTTATGTTTTGAACTTATGTTTTATGCTTCCGCTGTTAACCTAAAATCGGTTTACTTCCTTTTGGTCACCAATTGTATTGTGTTTGGTTTTATTTACTTAATTATGTTGTTCAATATGATTGGTGGCTCGATCCTGGTCACGTCACGCCTCCAAGCGGTGATACTCCGCATGGTGGATTTTGGGGGTGTGACAGCTTAGAACCTAGACACACAGTCAGGTTAAATTGAAGGGAGCATTGTGTCACACCCCGACCACGTAAAACAACAAATCGTGGCGGAAACGTCGGGGAGTATCGTAACAGAATCATTGTTTCACAACACATGGAATTTAGAATATTGCTTTATTACATAATATGTTACATTGTCTTGGAATTTGATCAACAAACAGTACAATTGCCGTTCATGTTTTTTTTTATAATTACTAAGTCCCATTGTCCATCCTATGTAAAGCAATCAACAGTCGTCACGAAATAAAACCTGAAACATATGTGAAAGTAAATACGTCAGCATAAAAATACCTGTGAGTAACATAGGTTTTGTGAATTTGATTCATGGCTTTGGATCATATAAGAAAAGATTATATGTTTATAAAAGTAGCCATGAGTCCTTGATAAAAGTTTGGTTTCTAGAACACTTTGCATTGATATAAAAGTTGTAGTATACATAAAAATATACCTTGGTTTTAAGAAAGTCAGATAAGTAATATATTAAAATATATTTTAGTTTCAAAACAGTTAAACAAATAGTATATCAAATATACTTTAGTTGTTAAAATGATAGTTTTCGGTAGTATATCATAAGTATACTTTGGTTTTGAAAATAACATATGAACTATGTTTTAGTAAATAACAAAATATATGTTGGATTTGTACATAGTATATCAAATTATACTTTGGTAAATAATATCACGTTGGTAGTATGTCGGAACACACCTAATATCGTGGTTTGGTAATATATCAAATTATATTTTAGTAAACAATAGCATATCAAATTATGCTTTGGCAAAACAGTATCACGTTGGTAGTATATCGGAATATACCATAAATCACGATTTAGCAATACATTCAAACCTTAGTGCATCAAACTACACTTTAGAGACTATAGAAATACCACAAAGGAAAATTCTATTTGGATAAAATTTGGTTTCTGACATTCCATACAACAGGAATGGGGTGTCTAGTCCTATAGCGCTATATCGTACTACCAATCGGCTTGATCATTGTTAATGAATGTATAAATAATAGTATAAATGAACAATTAGTTCTAACAAACCTTGGAAATCAGTCGTTTAAACCATAGATAATGGTTCAATTCGTCAAAAGTTAGTACTTATGCATGTGAAATCATATAGTCGAAATCATGAAAATAGTGAATATGCACATATGAATCACCCCAAACCATTTGAAAACATAAAAGAGGGGACTATGTACTCACCTTTGGGTGCGTTTTTATGTGTTAACACAATCCCTCAAATTGTTTATTCGTCCTAAATTAAATAAGAACGATTTAATATTCAAAACTCACAAAAATACCGAAGTTTCTCCGATACTTAGAATTTTCACATAACTTTGAGATCTTCTCGAAAAGTTATTATTTTTTATTATATTGGTGTATTTATGTATATATGAGTTCATATACATATTTTAAGAACTTTGCGACTTGAACGATTTTATTGGTGACTCTCATCACGTTATAAGCAATATATCTACGATTTGCGCGTCGTAATATATATACTCAAACGTAACATACTAATAATAGCGTAATACACATAATCTTGTCAAGTATTAACATGTCATTATAATATACCAAATGATGTTATTTTTAGTGTTTATAACCTGTTCTAAAACACTTTTGTCATACCATCATTTTTTTATCATTTCTTGAGCTTTAAATCAACATGTATTCTTATGTACAAGTGCCTAAAGCACACTATCATATCAATATCATTTTATATGAATCTAAATGCAACAAATATGCAACTTATTCATGTTTATTTGCTGATGTATTTGAATATTTATCATATCATGCATATATCATCAAAACCCTTGCATTTTAACTATCATTCAAAACTGGGCTGTTTTCAGGAATTTTAATAAAATAGTTAACTTACTCCAAAAATTCCCAAATTTTTACAGAATGTTTTAAACGATCCAAATATTATTGTGTAAAAATATCGGGGTCCAATTCATTACAAATATTTTATAAAAAAACATTTACCGGACTGCAATCAGATTCGTCACTTTCTGGCTGCAGTCCACGGAATAATTCAATTAAAATTCATCGTAAGTCCGATTGATAAAATTCTAGTGGGAGAATTACAAAGACAACAGTGGTCATCTACAGTACAAATTTCATGAGCTAATTCTACACAGATTTTAAGTTATGACAAAAAACATAACATACATTTTCTGCAGTAAAAACGCAACTTTTGCTGCTGTACAAAACGGACCTTTAAAAATAGTAAACGACCTCGAAAAATATGATTCCAGTGCCATTTGATTCGTTTTTCGAAAACATATAATTTAGACTTCAGAAAATCGATTTTTCGATTTATAACGGTCCGTTTACAGCCAACTGAAGTTGGCTGTAAATGTTATCCAGCATGCTTTTAATCGCTTAAATGTTACTAAAACATGCAAGCAAATATCCTAAACAAGTGTTTATCAAGAAATCAAACTCAAAACTCATACACCCGTATATATATATATATATGTATACGGTTATACACACGCATAAACATCACCATTTTTATTTGTATCAAGACCCATTTCATTTTAGATTTCAAGTTTGTGAAAATTCCAAGATTCAAGAGAAACTTCAAATCATCAAGAACAACCAAGAATCAAGAGTATGATTTAAACATAAATGTTATACCTTCAAGATTCAAGTAAGTTGTTGGATGAGATTTTGATGATATGGAGCTTGAAATCACTTGAAAGCACCTTGGAAAAACCTTAGGATCTTCACACTAACTTGAAATATGCTTGGAATGAGCTTTGATCTTGAAGAACAAAGTTGGAAAAATGGAAATGGCGATGAAGGTGGTGTGGACGGTTGGGAGAGAAAGAGAAGGAGGTGAGTGGAGTGTTGTGAAGTATGGTGGTGTATTTATAGGACAAAATCTCTAGATAAATCTTTAGAGATTACAAAATATCAAAGAGGATCCAAGGGAAATCCAAGAGATATCATGAAAGATTTTTGCAAGATTTGTAAGGATTTTGATGGGGGCCACCCCATGTGACCGTAAATTTGAGAACGGGTGGGGGGGGGGGTAAAGTGTAAGTTTTTTTGGTGACTAGGATAAAAACAAGTATTTAACTGGATACCGGGTATTTTATCTAGCGTTTAAATCCCGGTTTATGGCGTTCTAAATTATTTTTATTATTCTATAAAAATAAACTCGCCAAAATATTACTGAAATAAATTTCAGTTGCCGAGACTGGCTGTGTTGTCTGCGTTTTGCAGTATAAGCACTGTGTTGCGTAGTAACACGCGGTACGCGCTTTAAACTTGAAAAATAATGTTTTTAAGCGTTTTAATTTATCTTTCAACACGAACCTGATTAAAAATAAAATTTTAATCATAACAGAATATTTTTGGGATTTAAATATTATCCGGGCGGTCACCAACGTTCGTTTCGCAGTTTTGTCGTAAATAGTTCTAAAATTCGGATAAACATGTTTTTGCCATACCGAATCCTTCGAAACTTATTTCTAAGTTATGTAAAGGGTATTTAGGGTATGTTTGGCTTACGTCACAGTTCCGGAGTGTACGTCGCGTTAAACTGATAGCGTTTACGCACCAGTTTGCGTATAACCTTCCAGAAAGCGATTTAAAGCTTGAAATCGGAATCGAATCAATTTGTAAAATCATCAAACACAATAACACATATAATAACACCACAGCACATTGTTTTATTGATAATCGACATTGTTTTACATTATATGATGATTACAGAACACAGTTGTCACAGTCTCCCCTACTTTAGGAAATTTCGTCCCGAAATTTAATTAGAGGAAACTTCTGAAGGCATCTGTGATGGTTTCGCTTTCGAATGAATCCCTCGAACCCTAAGTAAAACTCTGGGCCATGTTTGGATTCTTAGCGAATTTGTCTACTGTCAAAGTAATGTCGTCGTTGTAACAAAAGCATGGAGCTTTGAACAATGGACAGGAGAATGTTTCCTATGAAGACTATTATAAGAAACTTGTGTGTGCTTGAAAACAGAGTCGCAGAGTTTAAAATAAAATGACATTGGTCAAGGTTCAGGACTTCTAGTAACTTAAATAACGCTACGTTCGCAATGTAATAAGGAACACTTATATATAGGAAGTACCAACGGCGTATCCACCATGCCCTTTTCTACATTGTTCCCGTTTCATTATTCTCATCACTATAGGTCTTACACATGACAAAACTTGCTGTGGTTTCTGTGCACTGAGTTCCATAATTATGTATGCATCCATAATTACGTAATTCCTTGCACAGTCCGCACAGTTCATTTCATAATGCGTAGGGGAAAATCAATTGAATAAACATGAAGTGACTTGACTAGGCCATCGAAGGATCTTTTTAACTAGATCAACGAACGATCTTCTTAACCAGATCAACACATGATCTTCTTAACTAGACCGTCGTACAATCTCTTTAAATAGACAACTAATGGGTCTTTTTATTGAATCAAATAATCATTTTGAAATAGCACTTTGGAATCCAAGGTTCTTACTATTTGCATAGAAAAGCCCCTTAAGGAATTTAAGATAGTACTTTGAGTATCCATCTGAGAATCCAACATATGAAAAATACGGAAGATTCTTCTAGGACTTAGATAGCGAGCTTTAGAATCACACATAAACACATAATCACATAATCGCATAGTTGTTAACTTAGTTATTAGCTCGTTCATTAACTTGAATTAATGCATTTAAAGTACACCAGAAATCCAATCGAGGACTTCCATCGGTACTCAAAACATCCCAAGAATCTAACTATGAAGATAGGAAGATCTTATAAGGATTTGGCTTTGTCTTGGTCGTATCGTAACATTCGTATTAGAGCAAGCAATGAATCCACTTAAGGACGCATGAAAGTACCTTTAGATATCAAATCAAAGATTTGAAATGGTATTTCAAGTATCTGTTTGAGAATTTGTAACTTGTACCTTGTACTTTGTTTCTTAAAAGAAACGAGTACTTAGGATTTTTGGGGAGATCACGAGTGATCATAAAATGAAAGAATCACACGAGTAGTTTGTTTTATAAGGAACATGGTTCCTTGGTGTCGTCATCGTAGGGTTGTATCAACCACACCCACAATCGTATCAGTTTCGTAAAATAAAATTGAAACAACAAATTTTATTTATGTATCAACTGAGTCGATTCAAACATCCAAAAGATAACATACAAGGAAGAACAAAAGACTAATTGTTCACTGCCACATTGTCGTTCGCGTTTGCCTCGTTTATGTTGAACACTCGTCCACGCGCTGGATTTGCATTAACAAGTCTTGGGCAATTGTTTCGGTAGTGAGTAAGGTCACCACAGTTATAACACGACCCAGGAGGGAACTGTGCTTGAGCAACAGCAGGATTTGCAGCAGCTTGGTTAGCATAACGGTAGGTATTGACCAAATGTCCCAATCACCCACAGTGGGTACATTTGTGAATATGTACTTGCTCCAGATGATGACGGTTGAATTTGTTGCACAAAGGTGTAGTGCCAACATAGTTTTTCTTTGTACGAGGTTGTGCTGGCTGGTTTGGTGCAACCTGATTGTTCTGAGCAACTACTGCAAAGTTTTGTGAAGCCTTGCGCTTTTTCTTCTTGGATGTCTCGGCCTGTTTATCCTTTGGTTCTTCTTGTGCAAACTTGTCAAATGGTTTCGGGTCGCCCTTTCGAAAAAGCTTACCTTTCCTGATCTGGGATTCAGTCAGGGTAGCAGACAATTCAATGGCCTGTCTAACGGTAGTAGGATTGCTACCAGTAACGATGTCCTGAACTAAGTCAGGAAGACCATCAATGTACTTTTCAATCGCCTTCTCCACAGGCGTAACCATAGCAGGACATAACAGGCTCAGCTCCTCATAACGATCAGTATAGGCTCGATGTTCACCACTGTCTTGCTTCAAATCGTCGAATTCTCTTTCTAACGCTCTAAGCTCATGACGAGGATAGAACTCCTTCATCATTAGAGCTCGAAGCTCCTCCCAAGTTTGAGCTAGTGCCACATCGGCACCCCTATCACGCATCACACCATTCCACCATGTAAGAGCACGCTTCTCGAACACACTGGATGCAAACTCAACCTTACGCTCATTCGGACATTGCACATGCCTGAATGTGCTCTCCAAACTTTTAAACCATTGCAGGAGCGCGGTTGCTCCTTGAGTCCCAGAAAACTTCAAAGGTTTAGCAGAGTTGAATGTCTTAAAGTTGCACGGAACAGGTGCGTTGTTGTTGTTGTTTGCTTGGTTTAACTGGGTAACTAGGTCCGGGAGTACAGCAGCGATTTGCTGAGTGATCAAGGCTGCCATTGCGGCGTCTTGAGTTTGATCACGTCGAGGAGGCATCTAAAGGAAAAGGAACACAAGTAAATGTGTGAGATTGACATAGAACAATCAAAAGGAGTGTTGAAAACATCGACAAAACGAAGGACGGTGGTTATTTGTTCGTTACGTAAAACAAACAAACAACACAGTGACTAATCAAAGTAAAGAGGTCTACATAATGCATAATGAAGACGTGCTTTAGCCTATAAGTGGACACTCACCCCAAGAGTTCCCAGGTAAGAGTGACTGGTCCGATTATGTGGATTTGTACGAACACTCTAGCCTTAGACAGAAAACTCAGGGTACAGGCACCCACCCTTCCGGATTGCACGTGTTCACATTATTAAGACTCAAACTTTGACGAGATTTGAAAACTTTAAAGGCGTAAAGCCTAAAAACTAATCATCTAAGGAAATATGATCGATTTTCAAATGGAATTGAGATTTGTGTACTTGTTTTGGTAATCACCTAAGGATAGGTGATAGTATTGTTTTAAGATCTAAACACAAGGTAACTTGTGTTAGGGTCCTAGGAAGGTTATAGTCTAGGTCAAAATTTTACTAATAACCTAATTCCCTATAACCATGAGCTCTGATACCAACTCTTCTGTCACACCCCGACCACGTAAAACAACAAATCGTGGCGGAAACGTCGGGGAGTGTCGTAACAGAATCATTGTTTCACAACACCTGGAATTTAGAATATTGCTTTATTACATAATAAGTTACATTGTCTTGGAATTTGATCAACAAACAGTACAATTGTCATTCATGTTTTTTTTTTTATAATTACTAAGTCCCATGTCCATCCTATGTAAAGCAATCAACAGTCGTCACGAAATAAAACCTGAAACATATGTGAAAGTAAATACGTTAGTATAAAAATGCCTGTGAGTAACATAGGTTTTATGAATTTGATTCATGGCTTTGGATCATATAAGAAAAGATTATATGTTTATAAAAGTAGCCATGAATCCTAGATAAAAGTTTGGTTTCTAGAACACTTTGCATTGATATAAAAGTTGTAGTATACTTAAAAATATACCTTGGTTTTAAGAAAGTCGGATAAGTAATATATTAAAATATATTTTAGTTTCAAAACAGTTAAACAAATAGTATATCAAATATATTTTAGTTGTTAAAATGATAGTTTTCGGTAGTATATCATAAGTATACTTTGGTTTTGAAAATAACATATCAACTATGTTTTAGTAAATAACAAAATATATGTTGGATTTGTACATAGTATATCAAATTATACTTTGGTAAATAATATCACGTTGGTAGTATGTCGGAACATACCTAATATCGTGGTTTGGTAATATATCAAATTATATTTTAGTAAACAATAGCATATCAAATTATGCTTTGGCAAAACAGTATCACATTGGTAGTATATCAGAATATACCATAAATCGCGATTTAGCAATACATTCAAACCTTAGTGCATCAAACTACACTTTAGAGACTATAGAAATACCACAAAGGCAAATTCTATTTGGATAAAATTTGGTTTCTGACATTCCATACAATAGGAATGGGGTGTCTAGTCCTATAGCGCTATATCGTACTACCAATCGGCTTGATCATTGTTAATGAATGTATAAATAACAGTATAAATGAACAATTAGTTCTAACAAACCTTGGAAATCAGTCGTTTAAACCATAGATAATAGTTCAATTCGTCAAAAGTTAGTACTTATGCATGTGAAATCATATAGTAGAAATCATGAAAATAGTGAATAGGCACATATTAATCACCCCAAAACATTTGAAAACGTAAAAGAGGGGACTATGTACTCACCTTTGGGTGCGTTTTTATGTGTTAACACAATCCCTCAAATTGTTTATTCGTCCTAAATTAAATAAGAACGATTTAATATTCAAAACTCACAAAAATACCGAAGTTTCTCTGATACTTAGAATTTCACATAACTTTGAGATCTTCTCGAAAAGTTATTATTTTTTATTATATTGGTGTATTTATGTATATATGAGTTCATATACATATTTTAAGAACTTTGCGACTTGAACAATTTTATTGGTGACTCTCATCACGTTATAAGCAATATATCTATGATTTGCGCGTCGTAATATATATACTCAAACGTAACATACTAATAATAGCGTAATACACATAATCTTGTCAAGTATTAACATGTCATTATAATATACCAAATGATGTTATTTTTAGTGTTTATAACCTGTTCTAAAACACTTTTGTCATACCATTATTTTTTTTATCATTTCTTGAGCTTTAAATCAACATGTATTCTTATGTACAAGTGCCTAAAGCACACTATCATATCAACATCATTTTATATGAATCTAAATGCAACAAATATGCAACTTATTCATGTTTATTTGCTGATGTATTTGAATATTTATCATATCATGCATATATCATCAAAACCCTTGCATTTTAACTATCATTCAAAACTGGGCTGTTTTCGGGAATTTTAATAAAATAGTTAACTTCCTCTAAAAATTCCCAAATTTTTATAGAATGTTTTAAACGATCAAAATATTATTTTGTAAAAATATCGGGGTCCAATTCATTACCAATATTTTATAAAAAATCATTTATCGGACTGCAATCAGATTCATCACTTTCTGACTGCAGTCCACGGAATAATTCATTTAAAATTCATCGTAAGTCCGATTGATAAAATTCCAGTGGGAGAATTACAAATACAACAGTGGTAATCTACAGTACAAATTTCATGAGCTAATTCTACACAGATTTCAAGTTATGACGAAAAACATAACATACATTTTCTGCTGTAAAAACGCAACTTTTGCTGCTGTACAAAACGGACCTTTAAAAATAGTAAACGACCTCAAAAAATATGATTCTAGTGCCTTTTGATTTGTTTTTTGAAAACATATAATTTAGACTTCAGAAAATTGAATTTTCGATTTATAACGGTCCGTTTACAGCCAACTGAAGTTGGCTGTAAATGTTATCCAGCATGCTTTTAATCGCTTAAATGTTACTAAAACATGCAAGCAAATATCCTAAACAAGTGTTTATCAAGAAATCAAACTCAAAACTCATACACCCGTATATATATATATATATATGTATACGGTTATACACACGCATAAACATCACCATTTTTATTTGTATCAAGACCCATTTCATTTTAGATTTCAAGTTTGTGAAAATTCCAAGATTCAAGAGAAACTTCAAATCATCAAGAACAACCAAGAATCAAGAGTATGATTTAAACATAAATGTTATACCTTCAAGATTCAAGTAAGTTGTTGGATGAGATTTTGATGATATGGAGCTTGAAATCACTTGAAAGCACCTTGGAAAAACCTTAGGATCTTCACACTAACTTGAAATATGCTTGGAATGAGCTTTGATCTTGAAGAACAAAGTTGGAAAAATGGAAATGGTGATGAAGGTGGTGTGGATGGTTGGGGAGAGGAGAGGAGGTGAGTGGAGTTGTGTGGAGGTTGTGAGTATGGTGGTGTATTTATAGGACAAAATCTTAGATAAATTTTAGAGATTACAAAATATCAGGATTTTGATTGTGTGTGGGGGTTGAAGATTTGTGAAGATGATGGTAAGGATTTTGATGGGGCCACCCCTGTGACCGTAATTTGAGAGGGGGGGGGGTAAAGTGTAAGTTTTTTTTGGTAACTAGGATAAAAACATGTATTTAACTGGATACCGGGTATTTTATCTAGCGTTTAAATCCCGGTTTATGGCGTTCTAAATTATTTTTATTATTCTATAAAAATAAACTCACCAAAATATTACTGAAATAAATTTCAGTTGCCGAGACTGGCTGTGTTGTCTGCGTTTTGCTGCGTTTTGCAGTATAAGCACTGTGTTGCGTAGTAACACGCGATACGCGCTTTAAACTTGAAAAATAACGTTTTTAAGCGTTTTAATTTATCTTTCAACAAGAACCTGATTAAAAATAAAATTTTAATCATAACAGAATATTTTTGGGATTTAAATATTATCCGGGCGGTCACCAACGTTCGTTTCGCAGTTTTGTCGTAAATAGTTCTAAAATTCGGATAAACATGTTTTTGCCATACCGAATCCTTCGAAACTTATTTCTAAGTTATGTAAAGGGTATTTAGGGTATGTTTGGCTTACGTCACAGTTCCGGAGTGTACGTCGCGTTAAACTGATTGCGTTTACGCACCAGTTTGCGTATAACCTTCCAGAAAGCGATTTAAAGCTTGAAATCGGAATCGAATCAAATTGTAAAATCATCAAACACAATAACACATATAATAACACCACATCACATTGTTTTATTGACAATCGACATTGTTTTACATTATATGATGATTACAGAACACAGTTGTCACACGCTGGATCAGCCCGCGTGCGGGAACAGAGCATAAGTCCTCTAAGTGCTGACCCGGTCGGGAACAGAGTGTCGAATAGTGCAAAAATGAGTTAAGTGTCTGACATACTTTCCGAGCGGATGGGTTCCATTTGAACGGATGATCATCCGGACGGATGGTCATTCGGTAGTCTGTGGCTGTTTGTGAACTATTAAAGTTTTGATGTTTTAATCAAGTGTCCTACAAAAGTAAACAATAATTATCATCATATGCAGATCATCTGGACGGATGGTCATCCGAACGGATGGCCATTCGGGCAGATGGTCGGTGTTCGAAATTTTGTAAAGTGTTATAAGTAAAAGTTTCGAGTTAGCAGAGATGGCGTGACGACGTGTCAAATAACAGAAATATACCAATTTCAGTTCACTCGGTCGGATGGGTACCACCCCTTCGGACAGACAAGTTGTTCTTGATGAAATTTCTTGTTTGACCCGTTAATCGGTCCATCTCTATGGTGGAATTCCGTTTTCAAGCCGACACTTGACTAAGGAACGAGTCAAGAGCCTGATTGAGTCCCGATTCCATCCATATTTGCGTAAAATAGAAGATAAGTTTAGAAATAAGTTGTAAAATGTGATAGTTTATCAGATCTGAGCCGAAAACATGTGAAAAATCCTTTAGATTTCGTATAAAAATGTGAGAACCCTTTAGATTTCGTATAAAAATGTGAAAATCCTTTAGATCTTAGACCAATCTCGGTTTATTGGTGCTTCACAACAGTTTACCTAAGCAAAACGAGTGAAAACCACCTTCGGAGGGTCTAAATCGGTGTTTTTGAGAAAATGTTAAGGTGTGTGTGTGATTTTGATGAAGAAGATGGAGTAGAAGTGAATAAAGATGAAGGTTGAACAAGATTCGAGTGAAAAAGCTTACAAAATAGCCTTGGATCTTGTCTGGGACTTGAGAGTGAATGGCAGTGGTGAAAGGTGAAAATGAAAGCTTAAGTGTACTATTTATAGGTGACAGTGACAGGCCTATTCGAGTGGATGTGTTTGGATGGGTTAAGGCGGTGGCGAGTGGCATTGTCCGGTCGAATGGCCATCCGGGCGGATGGTCATCCGAGCGGATGTCCATTCGGACGGCCAGTTCACATTTGTTAGTTTTCCCAACTTTGGTTCGTTTTGCGAGCGAGGTCAAGTGTTGCGTTGCGTATTATTGTGAGTAATCATTATTATAGTATTATTACATCTAGACGTTCAAATAGCATAGATAACAAGAGTAATTTCATGTTTCTAATTCGCATTAAGCTAGTTTCTCGTTTATTAAGTATCAAAGCATCACAAAGAGTCAAGAATCTAGGGTAAATACATCATTCACATATATAAGAAACATCACATAGAGTAACAAGAAGCATCACGTAGAGTAATAGTTTGCACATAGTTTAACATAATCGTGATTAAAATAGTCTCATATTCACTATGATCGTTCGTCTCGAGTGTACAAGTATCACCGGATAAGAAGTGCGATAACACTTGCCGTGACAACAGAAGTATCGAAACGCAGGGTGTTACAGTAATTGTGATTGTATGGTGGAGGTATACATACAAATCTTAATCCCTTATTCCTCACTTCCTTCTTACTGTATTTTAACTGTTGATTAATCATATTTTCAACTTTTTCACTTGATACATCAAACTTTTTAAAATTAAACTCTGTGTTTTCAAAAGTTGATTTTAAATTATCAAGTTCAACAGTTAGTTTTTCAGAGAGTTCTTTGAAATGGAGATATCTACATTGTGGCTCACTCAGTTCATTATGCAACTTACAGATATCAAGCTTTTGTGCCTCCACCATATCCTTGTATCCATTTAATTTCATAATCTTAAGATTTTGAAAATTGAAGTTGCATAACGAGCGAGTCTACCTGCTCTTTGAACCCCTTAAGTTTTTCCCTACAAGCAGGAGTACAACATATATTGTCTACACATACCTCAGTAGGAATAGGAGGGATTTCATAAATTGGAAATCTTGCACGACAATTTGATCCTGAATCAACAGGAGTAGACGAGCAAACTTCAGCAGGTAATGGATCAGCAAGAACAGCAAGAGCCGGAGTGGATGAGCGAACTTTAGCAGGTGTGTTGCATTGAGCCTTCTGCTTGTCAGCCTTATCATAAGATTTGATGAGTGAGATCTGCTCATCCGACTTCATTTTGTAACAGTAGCAGTCGGTTGTCAATATTATCTGATTAACATTGCTAAACCAACTGCAGTTTGCCTGATCTGGAATCCTTTTTATAGCATCCAAAAGCTTTCTATTGCTCGTGTAAGTAGAAACCGCAATCTCTGCCTTCTCCATTTCAGAGAGCAGTTCAGGAAACCGGCCTGTAAGTGCTTCTATAGATTCACCATATGAGTATCTGAATCCTTGAAGTTCCTGCTCAAGCACCTTTCTCTTAGAAGACATTTCTAAGATGTGATCCCCCAAAGACATGCGTTTTACCGAATCGGACTGTTAAAACCGTACAAGAACTGTCCGAAACCTTTTTTTTACCAATATGTACCGTTAGACTCGTCTCGAAATTTCGAGTCCAATGATATATAATGTCCAAATGCTTTTTTGGGATTTTCGTGCCTTTTCTTTCTTTCTTTTTTTTGTCCTAAAAATCCCACGAGTCTAACCGTGCAGTCGGTTCGTCAAGATTGTTAATAGATCAAATTCTGTAATCAAATACGTTTAAAACTGTACGCGTCAGCTGATTAAAATTCCACCTATGCAATAGAAGGTTGCACACTTCCCTTTGAACCGCACACTTGTTTATTGGACCACACAATCTATTTCTTTGAGCTGTACACCTTCTATTTGGGCTCGTACACTTATATTTTGGGCCTACTCGCACACTGATCTGATCGCACACTAAGTCTGAGTCGCACAGTCTGAGTCACATAGTCTGATGTATGATCGCACAGTCAGGTTTCAAGTCGCACAGTCAGCTTAGGTCGCACAATGATGTCTCTGGACGCACACTGATGTCTTTGGTCGCACACTTCAACTCCAGGTCGCACACTGCCCTTTTAATCCCGTACACTACTAATTTTTGAAACCAATCAAAAATCACAATCAAAACTACCAATCAGATACCAATTGTAAGTCCCAAAAACTAACAATCGGATATCAAAATCATAATCAAAAGTGCGGAATACTAATGAAAGTGAGATGAACAAGAACGAAAATGACTGAATTAAGATCAAGTGCACACGGTTTCTAAGAACCGTCTGGTACACAAATCAGACGAAAGTGTTTTCGGGTATTAAAACTTAAATTTTTGACACCAAATCAGTTTTATAACATTATTAGACATGTTCTAATATGTCTAACTTGTCATTTCTAGTTTAGTGTTTTTTCCTTAGTCGAAAGTCGAGCAGTTTGACTACCGCTTTGACTTTCGAATCTAACCCGTTTGGTCAACCTTAGGATCCGACCAAGCCCATTTATATGACCATAGTATTATAGGGAATAACCCTCCGAGGTTATGCCTTATGGTCATTTCATTTGGTTAGTCATATGACGAGTCGATGATATGTACTTTTAAATTGCCAAAAATGCCCTTTTGGCGCATAAAATAGTTTTAAGCATATAAGACCATTGTTTTGACATCTAAACTGATGTTACAACATAATCAAACTTTTTTTGACATATTAGACTCGTCATAGGACTTATTTAACTATCTGAACTCATAGTTACACTTACGACCCGTTGTAAACCACTTTAACAAGTCGAAACGGGTCAAAGCACTTAGAAACACTTCCAAATCAGAATGTAAGGTATTGTGAACCATATTACACGAGATTCTTCACTCGTTTGGTTTATAAATCTCATTCTATCCGATCGCCCATCCGAAGCCTTGATACACTAACACATATATTAGGAACCACTTGAACACTTGAGCTTTGTTTACACAAGACATATACGCAATCCAAGTGAGTACATAGTTTGTAACATTTGTAGGAATTCAACCATTGTACAATTTTGATCATTTTTTTGTTCAATAAAATGTTATATTTTATTTACGAAACACAAAACCGTACGATCGAACGAAACGATATCCACAACATTTCAGGAACAAAATCCAAGTTAAGCATGCTTTAACACCTTTATATAACCTAAATCTTAGGTTAAAAGGGTTAAAATACAAAATGCGACAATACAAGTCCAGGGGCCAAATCTGCCAAAAACCAAAAGTTTGGTCCTTCAAACCAATCAGGTTACTCCCACAAGGAAACCATATAATGGAACCACACCTCTGTGCAACCAATGTAACCTTCACCACCATGCCAATATTCATTGTCGAAAATGGTTCAATTGTGGGCATTTTTGTCATACGGCTAACGTTTGTCAAACTGCTGCTACCCAAAACCAAGTTGTTAATAACCCTGCTCATGGACGTGCTCTTAACATTGGAGTTAACGAGGCTCGTGCCAACAACAATGCAGCTATAAACAACTAGAACATTACATTTAGTTTTCTTTTGTCATCCAAGACTCGTTTACACTTTTCAGTTATTCTGTAATGATATTAATATTCCTATATCATTTAAAACTGATACGATTATGCATATATGTGTGACATGCGTCTATATATCGACATACGGAGTTCTCATTTTTTACAAAATTGAACTACTCTCGTAATTTCTCCTACTTGTGATCACACCTAGTGCAGCCACACATTCTCTACCAAACCTATGAAACCGTCTATCAGTGAAACACGTACTGTCTTTATGGCTAGTGTGAAACACATGAGACACACATTACTCCAATTGTTGAAACATATACGATTCAAGTATTCTTCTTTGACCCTGTTTATTCTTCCCCACTTGACAAGATGAGCTATGCGGACTATGTAACGAATTAAGTAATTATGGGTGCACACATAATTATGAAATTCGATGCATGAAAGTCATAGTAAGTCCTGTTAAGTGTGATGACATAAAAGTATTCTTATTGGATTATCTGTCGTAGAGTTATCCAAATCACTTGAAGACTTTATGTTATCCTAGACCCATATGTGTTATCTTAAACAAGAATCCAAAACCATCTATATTCATTTCCACTTCTGACAAAATATCAACTGAGGAAAATGAATAATCCATTCATTTTCATTTATGAAGAAATATCCCTTGGAAAATGAATAATCTATTCATCAATCCTTCATTTCCACTTCTGACAAAGTATCCACTGAGGAAAATGAATATTCCATTCATTTTTACTTCTGAAGAAATATCCACTCGGAAATGACTAATCAATTCATCAATCCTTCATTTCCACTTCTGACGAAGTATCCACTGAGGAAAATGAATAATCCATTCATTTTCACTTTTGAAGAAATATCCACTAGGAAATGAATAATCTACTCATCAATCTTTCATTTCCACTTCTGACGAAGTATCCACTGAGAAAAATGGATAATCCATTCATTTTCACTTATGAAGAAATATCCACTGGGAAATGAATAATCTATTCATCAATCCTTCATTTCCACTTCTGACGAAATATCCACTGAAGAAAATGAATAATCCATTCATTTTTACTTCTAAAGAAATATCCACTAGGAAATGAATAATGTATTCATCAATCCTTCATTTCCACTTATGACGAAGTATCCACGAGGATTCGAGTACTTAGTGGGCGTTCACTTCCTAGAAGTCTTAGCATTAACTGCTTCCGCTGTGCAATGAAGTACCAGTCAAATCATGCGCAGCTCTGATATAATCGGGGTGTGACAAAATCTTTCCTAATATGCTCATCCCAAGTCAACTTGGGCCTACCTCGACTCCTCCTCCCTTCCACAGTTAAGCCTTCTACTGCTCTAACTGGTGCTGTCAATTTCCTCCTCTTCACATGCCCAAACCATCTCAATATTCCCTCATTTATCTTATCCGAAATAGTATCTACTCCTAACCTTTCCCTAAAATCCTCATTTCTTATCCAGTCTAGCCTTGTATGCCCACACATCCACCTTAACATTCTCATTTTCGCTACCTCCATCTTGCGCGCTTGTGCTTTCTTAATTGACCAGCAGTCTGTCCCATATAACAGAGCAGGTCTAATCACAACCCTATAAAATTTCCCCTTTAATTTAGTTGGGAATCTTTTGTCGCACAAAACCCCAATGGCTGCTGGCCCTACACCAACCAACCTGGATGCGATGTGCTACATCACTATCTATCTCCCCATCCCTTTGTACAAACGATCCTAAATACTTGAACTTGGTAACCTGTGGAACCCCTTGACCACCAATAGTAATTTGAGTGTCATCGCCATAGCCGACACCATTGAAATTACAATAACAACAACAACCATACCCAGTAAATCCCACAAATAGCAAAGCTACTTATAGGGTCTGGGGAGGGTGGGATGTAGACAGACCTTGCCTCTATCCCTAGGGATAGAGAGGCTGCTTCCAGAGAGACCCTCAGCTCCAACCATTGAAATTACAATAAAGATACTAAGTCTTGGAGCGACTAATTCTTAAACCTTTTCACTCTAAAGCCGCTCGCCACTCCTCTTACCTCGCATTCAGGCTCTGTTTAGTCTTTGCCACTAACATAATATCATCTGCAAAAAGCATACACCATGGAAATGTCTCTTGAATCAACCTAGACAGCTCGTCCAACACTATCGTGAAACGAAATGGACCCAATACAGACCCTTGGTGAAGTCCTACCTCAACAGGGAAGAAATCATTATCCCCTACAAGTGCACGGACACTAGTTTCAGATCTGACATACACATCGTTCATTATGTCAACATACTTCCCAGGAACCATTCTATCCTCCAAACTATTCTAAATTAATCTACGTGGTACACTATCATATGTTGTTTCAAGGTCAATGAACACCATATGTAGATCCCGCTTCTTCTCCCTATATTTCTCCATCAATCTTCTTAGGATGTGTATCGCTTCTATAGTTGACCTCCCTGGTATGAAACCAAACTGGTTTAACGTAACGTGGGTTTCTCTTCTAATTCTAGTCTCGATTACCCTCTCCCATAATTTCATAGTATGACCTAGTAGCTTTATCCCGCTGTAATTCCCACAACATTGGGCGTCACCGTTGTTCTTATATAAAGGCACTATGACACTACTCCTCCACTAATCTGGCATTTTTCCAGATTTGAAAATAAGGTTGAACAAACTAGTTAGCCATTGAATTCCTTCATTTCCTAAACACTTCCATGCTTCTACCGGTATGTTGTCAGGACCAACTGCCTTAGCCCTTCCCATCTTCCTAAGTGCTGTCTTCACCTCTCCCTGCACGATACCCCTACAATAGCAATTATTTTGTTTTTACCTTTGAGTGGTTGTGTTTTCGCTTTCATGTTGATGCGAAATGGGTATAAAAGAAAATAAAAGAACTACCCCTAATTATAACAAAACCATGAAACAAAAAACACATGCAAAAATTAAATATTTTACTCCTTTATTTATGCCAGTAGCTGCCTAACGTGTATCCCATAAACTCGGTCAAACTTGACCACTTCTCAATTACTTGCAACTTCTTTAAAACATGGGTAAATCCCTATAAAACATGCAACCTATTGTTGGCCCTTTCCATAACTCGTGACCCGATAACGTACCTATCCGTGACATGTAAACGAACCCGATTAATCCAACAATCACCCCTTAATCGGTTTGTTCACACCACTCATTCACGACACTCGAATCATCGTCTCGTCTCAAACCATCTCGACTTCTATCAGACACCCGACCTTCATCTCGGTCACGTCCAAAGTCTCCTAATAACTCGACCTATCCTGGACACCCCGGTCTTCACCTCGACCACGTCCAAAGTTGTCTCTGATCGTGAGTTCACTATTCTGTCAAACCCTTCCTTGATAAGCACCACATGCGTATCAACCACCAACTAGACACCAGCCACCCCTACACCGTCTTCGACTCGCTAAATGAATATCTCAGTCAACCCGCTATTTCGTTTCTGCCATAAGAATTCGACGCCTCCTTGCGATTCTTCTCCTAGGCAAGAAAGAGTATCCGACAAATAAACACGATCTATTATCGTTCTTCGATCAATAACTGGGTTAACAAGCCCGCTGATTTAGCCTGAATCATGACTCGTCTCCGCTACCCTTTTGATCCCCTAGAACATCAACCCTCGAAACCGTGGACTTGCGATCACCTAGGTTTTTCCGATCACTGCTGATCTAGCATATTCCGATCACTACACACCTGTTACCTTCGATCGCTGCAGTCCTTTTCTTCCTCGAAACCAACTTATTTGTGACCACCGACCAAAAAAAACCAAGGCTCTCTACACTAGTGCCTCTACCATCTTTTCTTTTCTCTGCTAAGCAAGACCAGATTCACAACCACCTGTTGAAGAATATTTTCTGTCTGCTTGTCCCACAAATCTTGTAACACCCCGTGTTTCGGAAGCCAAATTCAAAGTCAAGATTGAAATTAAAGGAAGAAAAGATTGCTAATTGCGATCTGTCACTCCTTGCTCAACTCCTGTTTTGACTTCTTTGACTTGTAGATAATCTTATTACTTTGCTGCATTAGCTGTATTATGTGGAGTACTTGTTAACAATCGAGGTTTAATCACATGTTAATCGCTAATCGACTTAATCATACTCGCAACTCGAATTATGTGTTTGGATATTGTTCTATGTGTGTGTGTTACTTATGTGTTACTTGTGCATGTTTATTTATATTATGTTGTGGTAATCAATCGAAACGCAATCGCAATCGCAACGCTATCGCAATCGAATCGCAAACGCTAATCGCAAGTTAATTAGGATGATTATGTGTTAGATATAGTAGTTGGGATTAGAATTAATTTAATGGGTAATTCTATCGAATTGCCCTCTTGAATCACATCGCAACGCATTGCACGCGAATCGAACGACAAAACCTATCGCGCCAAACTCTAGGGTCGAGTGGCCAACCGATCGGATTGCCATCCGATCGGGTTGCCACCCGATCGAGTTGTCACCCGATCGGGTTGCCACCAGATCGTACAGCCACCCGATCGACCAGCCACTTTTCATTTTGGGAAACCCTATAAATACCCCAGTTGTTATCTCATTTGATGGTGACAGCTCCTCTCACTCGACCCAGCCACTCTCAAGCTCTTTTCTCCCGATTTCTCTCAAATCTTGTAAGTTTTCAACCTAAATCTTGTACTTTCTTGATCTACACGCACTCCTACACCTTTCTATCTTTTGAATCTCAACATTTAACCGAGAAATCTGTGGATTTGAGGTGTTCTAGGATGATGTCATCATGGTGTTCTTATTAACTTCATGTTTTGGCCTCATTTCACCAAGAACGACTTAGATCTGAACGATTTCCACACAAATGAACAAAGATCTTGCATAGATCTGAACATATTCACGGTGAAAAGGATTGAAAGATGGTTTCCAACTTTGTTTCAACTCTTTTACACTCAATGCACTCAAACCCGATGGAATCGGAGCTTGTTCTGATCTTCTACTCATTCGTAGTGATGTATCAGTTCTAGATCTGAATTCCATCCGAGATATATTGATCTCAGGTTTGAACATGAACTACCGACTCGAACCGTGAACCGGTCAGACTTGGGTGATTCCTGTTCGGTCGAGTCACTTGTGCCGAGTTAAGGGTTCTGATTGTTCAAGCAAGGTATCAACACGTTCGTTCAAAACTACAAAACTTCAAGCAGAATCAAGGGTCAAGACGATCAGGACATCGGAACGGATTACCGTCCGATCGGATTGCCATCCGGTCAGATTGCCATCCGATCGACCGGCCGTTCGATCGGGTTGCACTGTGGTTCCACACTTTAACATTTTATTCAACTATTCAAGGACTTGGACGTTGAACGGATCACCGTCCGATCGGATTGTCATCCGATCGAGCGACCGTCCGATCGTGTGAGGTCTAGGACTTTGATACTTAAACAATTTTCAGCATGTTCCATACAAAAGATAGCCACCCGATCAGATTGCTATCCGATCGAGTGATCGTCCTGCTGTGAATTAGTTCTCACACTGAGAAGCCTCGCCAATCGGATCGCCATCCGATTGAACGACCGTTCGATCGACCGACCTGAAGGGTAGAGATACTTCTCTATTTTCAAAATGCTACAACGAAAACTTCAAAAGTCAAACCATCATACACAAACACATCCTCACCAAGCAAGGTGACAATCCAATCGAATGGCCATCCGACCGGATGACCATCCGAACGGGTTGCCACCCGATCGACTGGCCATCCGATCGGATTGCCATCCGATCGGATTACCATCCGATCCTTGGTACACTTGTATCCTTTTACGCGCCGCTTATCGTTATGTTATCTTAACTGTTTAGGCTAACCTCGCTGTAAGCGCTCCCTTCAATCCACAATTCTATCGCTGTGAGTATACTCGAACCCTTTTTGCTTTGCACACTTTTGGGTGTTACATACATTACTTATTCTAAATCACATCAAACACACTACGCAATACGTTAACGCTAACCGCTACTGTATGTTATACGTGACTCGATGAATGCTTGTTTGTTATGTTTACACATAGATTGCTGTCTACCTGCCTTAGCAACGATAGTACTATTTGTTTGGACTCATCACCTGTTCACTTAGGGGTTGTTAAGGACAATTAATTACATGGTTCACAGTGGTGAATATGTATTACGAACTGCCTTGGGCAGTCAACCCGCAGTCATTGGTATCGATAGGATCATGTCGATAACTAACGTGCTTCGCATCACACGTTGTACGTACTGGTTATGCGTAATCGATTTCGAACTCTACTATGCTATTATTAAACTTGTATGCTCACCTTTACACCATGTGTATTGACTGTTACTTTAACGTATGTGGCAGTTGCATAAGATGCTAGGACGCCTTGTTTGCTGTGTGATGAAATCGAGGCTAGGAAAGAGTCCTAGAAACAAATAAATAAATTATCTATTTGAAATCTGAGTTGTCGGAACAGAACTACTTATCTTGATTTTGTCTGTAATAACTATGCTACTTATTATGTCATGGTATAGGACGTGATGCTTTTAAATAATTGGTAATCGTAGTTGTTATGGAAACTTCTGGACAATATGTTTCGCTCAGTGCCACGCCCCAATGTTTCCGCCATCGGTTGGGGTGTGACAGATTGGTATCAGAGCCATAACTATAGGGAATTAGGCAAGACTCGATCTAGTCCGGGTCGATGTCTTAGAACGACCTAGTCTATAGTTAAGTACCAACAGACCGACTTGTGCATACCCTGTAGGGGTTAGCACGAGCTTACACCTCACTATACTCGCTTACACTACACTATCACTGCATTCAAATTTTCAAAAATGAACGAGTGATTTAGTTGAGATTAGGTGTGAAAACCGCAAACTCTCGACTAAACCGCTTGTTCGACCAGCACTTCTATCTACAAAACAGGAGAAGTTGCGTTGAACCAGGAGTGAAATCCGCACTTCGACGCAAATTCCCTCTCTATTTTTATCAAAACAGGAACAAAGTTAATAAGTCAGGGGTAAAACCCGAACCTTGATGACTCGTTACGTGCCTTTTTTTGTTTTAACAAAACTCTCACCAAAGTCTCGACGGACTCCAACAACTGGAGGTCACACAGTAGCTGGAGGGATGTGTCCCAATCGCCCAAAGTCGAGGCGAGAGCCCAGTCCCGAAAGTCGAAGTGTGTACCAAAAGTCCTTGTGAATAGTCGAAACACTTTGGGTAGTCAATGTCTATCGAGTCGCAGACAGTCTATTCTCGATTTTTATGTGTTTTGATTCTGAGCCCGCAACTGCTGACTCTGATATTTGTCGCTTTTTACGTGGATTTTATGTGCTTATATGTGATTTTATTTGCCATATGTTTCGATTTTTGGTGAATTATTCGCTTTACACTCCTCGCTTTGATCGACACACACGATTCGCACCGCATAACTACCTCAAAATGTTCACAAATCGTTACTACTTGAGGATAATCGCATGCTATGATGTTACTTATACTATACTACTTGCTATGCCACTCGCTGTGTACTCGCTAATCGCGATCGCTATTTTCGAACGCTCGCAGACTGTGAATGATAGGTTTCTGTATTCTGACTGCTTCTATGTGCTATTATATGCCTTACCGTGCATATGTGCTTCTGTGATTATATGAATCTGTGTTTATGTGTCTATGTGATTCTGTGATTATGTGAATACGTGTTCCTAAGCTTTATGATGAATCGTTAGACTATACTAGGAATAATCGAAATTGTGTTGAGTCCTGTGACGATGTCTGTTGCAGACGATGTCGTCATCTGGACCCCGTTACTCACGACATGCTCGTCGAGAATAGAGAGACAAATGCCTTGTTGCACTCGTCGCTGAGCAGATAGCAAAAGTCGTCCTGCAGATCGTTAGCGACCTACAAGAGAATGCTAGCAAGTCTTCTGAAGAGTCCAGGACTGAGACTCCTAAAGATGCTCCCAAAGCTGCTTTCAGCTTCAAGCAGTTCAAAGCTTGCGGACCGAAAGAATTTACTGGCGAAGATGGTCCTACGGCCTTATTTCAATGGTTTGATTCGATCGAGGTCACCCTGCGCCAGAGTGGCTGTCCTGATGATCTCTGCACTCTCAACGCGACCGGCATCTTTCAGTCCCGCGCTCTAGACTGGCGGACGGCCGAGAGAAATAAGCGCGGAAATGATGCAGCTAACGGTTTGACGTGGGATGAGTTTAAGAACGTCATGTTGGAAGAGTTCTGCCCTCCCCACGAGCGCCAAAAGTTGGAGGATGAATTCTGGCATATCAAGCAGAAGGATGGTGACAATGCTGCTTTAACTGCTCGCTTCAAGCAGCTTAGCATAATCTGTCCTGATCAAGTCAAGACTTCAGATATGACGATCAAGAAGTATATCCGAGCTCTGCCGGATTGTGTCGCAGATTTTGTACAAGTGTCAAAGCCAGCGACAATCGAAGAGACTTACCTGCTTGCCGCTGAAATCAACGACAAGCGAGTCAAGTCTAGCTTCTGGGATAAAGCCACCAAGAACCTGCATCAAGCTACCACCGCACCAACCGCCGAAACCGACGCTACCCCTCAGTCTTCAAAGGCCTCTCGTCGCAAGAGGAAGAGCAACAGCAACTCCAGCAACAAGAACTGTGCTGTTACCACTGCTGCCCCACTCCAAGCTATACCAGCTCAGCAGCAGATGTAACACCGCCAGGCTGTGGCACCGGTAACTCAAGCACCGCCAGTAAAGCGTTCTTATACGGGTCCGCATCCTGCCTGCCCTACCTGTACCTATCACCACCCAGTAGGAATCGCCTGCAGATTTTGTGTACACTGCAACATGTACGGCCAATTCACCGCCAACTGCCGTACAGGTTCTCGTCAAGCTCCAGCTACTGCTCATCAAGCTCTACTTCTTGCTCCTCAAGGCCAACAAGCGGCTCAGGTACCCGCGATCAATGCTAGAGTCTGCTTTGCGTATGGTAATCCCAACCACTTCGCAAACATGTGCCCCAATCGAGTTATGAAACAAGAGCCACAGCAGCAGCAACAACAAAAACAGCAGCAACAGCAACAGGCAGCACGCGCCCGAACTTTCAATATCAACGTGCGCCAAGCCCAAGACGACAACAATGTGGTAAATGGTAAGTTCCTTGTGAATGGTATTTATGCTTCGTGTTTATTTGATACTGGAGCCGATAACTGTTTTGTGTCGTTTGAATTCGAAAAGCTCCTTAATCGTAAGCGCGCCCCTCTCCCCTCGAACGTTCGATGTTGAAGTTGCCACCGGAAGAACCGTCACTGTCAATTCCGTTCTTCGTGATTGTACTCTCGAACTCAACAATCACATCTTTCCTATCGATCTTATTCCGAAGCAGCTCGGTAGTTTTGATGTCATAGTAGGCATGGACTTTCTTCGCGAAAACCATGCTGAAGTTGTTTGCTACGAAAAGATGATTCGATTCTCGCTCGCTAATGGTGATCAATTGTGTGTTTACGGTGAAGTCGTGTCGAAGAAACTCCAACTCATGTCGTGTGTTCAGGCTAGCAAGTATCTCCGCAAGGAATACCAAGCTTTCTTGGCACACATCGTAGTAGCAGAGAAAAAGGAAGTTAAGGAAGTAAAGGATGTCCCCGTTGTTTGTGAATTCCCCAACGTATTTCCTGACGAACTTCCCGGCCTACCGCCAAGTCGTGATATCGACTTTCGAATCGACCTCATTCCTGGAGAAAACCCTGTGGCTAGAGCTCCTTATCGACTCGCACCATCCGAAATGCGCGAACTATCGAGTCAGCTCCAGGAATACTTGATAAAGGCTTTATTCGCCCTAGCACCTCTCCTTGGGGCGCTCCAGTCCTTTTCGTTAAAAAGAAGGATGGGTCGTTCCGGATGTGCATCGACTATCGGGAGTTGAATAAGCTGACAATCAAGAATCGCTATCCCCTGCCCCGCATTGACGATTTGTTTGACCAGTTACAAGGTGCTAGGTGTTTCTCCAAGATCGATTTACGCTTAGGCTACCACCAGTTACGCATTCAAGAGGAGGATATACCCAAAACCGCTTTTCACACTCGATACGGTCACTACGAGTTTGTTGTTATGCCTTTTGGTCTAACAAACGCACCCGCGGTTTTCATGGATCTAATGAATCGCGTATGTAAACCTTTTCTCGACCGCTTCATCGTCGTGTTCATCGATAATATCCTGATCTATTCCAAGTCGAAAACCGAACACGCGCAACATCTACGTTTGGTTCTCGAGCTACTCCAGGGAAATCGACTCTATGCCAAGTTCTCCAAGTGTGAATTCTGGCTAGAGGAGGTGCAATTCCTCGGTCACATTGTCAATAGTCAAGGTATTCACGTCCACCCCGCGAAGATCGAAGCTGTCAAGAGTTGGGTTACACCTAAGAACCCGTCTGAAGTCCGTTCTTTTCTCGGGCTAGCGGGCTATTATCGCCGATTTATCGAAGGATTCTCAAAAATCGCTGTGCCGCTTACCTCTCTCACGCAAAAATACAAGCCTTTTGTTTGGGGAACCGGATAAGAGACTGCCTTTCAAACCCTCAAGTATATGCTTTGCAATGCTCCTGTTCTCACTCTACCCGACGGAAACGATGATTTTATCGTCTATTGTGATGCCTCGAACCTTGGCCTTGGTTGTGTTCTCATGCAGCGAGATAAGGTTATAGCTTACGCATCTCGTCAGCTCAAGATCCACGAGAAGAACTATACAACCCACGACCTCGAGCTAGGCGCAGCTATTTTCGCATTAAAGATCTGGCGACACTACCTTTATGGTACCAAGTGTACGATCTTCACCGATCATAGGAGCCTACAACATCTCTTTGAACAGAAGGAACTAAATATGCGTCAACGCCGGTGGGTAGAACTTCACAACGATTATGACTGTGAGATCCGTTATCACCCGGGCAAAGCAAATGTCGTTGCCGACGCTCTCAGCAGACGGAGCTATTTGTATAGCGCCCGTAATATCCAAGTCCAATTTGATCTCGAAACCCTCATCCGCGAAGCTCAACATGCTTGTTTCACCGAACGCACCTTGAAGAAGGAAAGGATTATCAACTATGGAGCCCAGCTAGTGAATAAGTCAAATGGGATATTCCATTATTTGGACCGAATCTGGATCCCTAAATGGACCGATTTGCGACAAATATTGATGGACGAAGCCCACAAGTCCCGATATTCTATTCATCCCGGTGCCGACAAGATGTACCAGGACCTGCGCTACAAGTACTGGTGGCCGGGCATGAAGAGAGATATCTCCCTCTATGTTTCGAAGTGCCTGACTTGCTCGAAAGTCAAGGCCGAGCATCAAAGACCCTCTAGCTTACTCGTTCAACCCGAGATTCCTATATGGAAATGGGAGAGTATAGCTATGGACTTCATAACGAAACTTCCGCGCACGCCATCAAGTCACGACAGCATCTGGGTTGTCGTTGATCGTTTGACCAAATCTGCTCACTTTCTGCCGATACGAGAAGACTATAAGGTAGAACGATTAGCCCGAATCTACACTAATGAGATCATTTGTCGACATGGGATGCCTCGCGACATCATCTTTGACCGCGATGCTCGGTTTACCTCATGTCTTTGGGTAACATTTCAATCCGCTCTCGGTACTACGCTTAATCTAAGTACCGCTTTCCATCCCCAAACCGACGGTCAGACAGAAAGAACGATTCGTACCCTTGAAGACATGCTCCGTTCGTGTGTCATAGATTTCGGTGGTAATTGGGACGCATACTTACCTTTAGTAGAATTCTCGTACAATAATAGTTATTATTCCAGCATTCAAATGGCACCATTTGAGGCATTGTATGGAAGAAGATGTCAATCGCCTATTGTATGGCACGAGATCGGGCACTCGCAATTAACCGGTCCTGAGCTATTGCAAGAAACGACTGACAAAATCCTCCAGATTCGAGACAATCTATTGAAAGCTCGGAGTCGTCAGAAAAGTTACGCCGATAGACGGCGCAATCCCCTTGAATTTGACGTTGGCGACCACGTACTCCTAAAAGTATCACCTTGGAAGGGTGTGGTCAGATTCGGCAAAAGAGGAAAGCTCGTGCCTCGATACGTTGGACCCTTTAAGATTCTGGAAAGGATCGGCAAAGTGGCCTACATACTCGAACTACCGTAGGAACTTAGAAACGTTCACCCGACTTTCCACGTTTCGAACCTCAGAAAGTGTCTGGCTATGGATGATTTACACGTACCACTCGAGGATCTTCAAGTGAACGAAACATTACACTTCGTGGAAAAGCCTGTCGAGATCATGGACCGACAAACCAAGCAGCTTAGGCGCTCACGCATTCCCATTGTGAAGGTTCGCTGGGAAGGCAAATGAGGCGCAGAGTTCACTTGGGAACTCTAAAGGGACATGAAGGCGAAGTACCCGCAGTTGTTTGTTACGGCTTCGGCCTAATTTCGGGACGAAATTCCCTTAAGTGGGGGAGGCTGTAACACCCCGTGTTTCGGAAGCCAAAGTCAAAGTCAAGATTGAAGTTAAAGGAAGAAAAGATTGCAAATTGCGATCTGTCACTTCTTGCTCAACTCCTGTTTTGACTTCTTTGACTTGTAGATAATCTTTTTACTTTGTTGCATTAGCTGTATTATGTGGAGTACTTGTTAATAATCGAGGTTTAATCGCATATTAATCGCTAATCGACTTAATCGCACTCGCAACTCGAATTATGTGTTTGGATATTGTTCTATGTGTGTGTGTTGCTTATGTGTTACTTGTGCATGTTTATTTATATTATGTTGTGGTAATCAATCGAAACTCAATCGCAACGCTATCGCAATCGAATCATAGACGCTAATCACAAGTTAATTAGGATGATTGTGTGTTAGATATAGTAGTTGGGATTAGAAGTAATTTAATGGGTAATTTTATCGCATCGCTCTCTTGAATCACATCGCAACGCATTGCACGCGAATCAAAACGACAAAACCCATCGCGCCGAACTCTAGGGTCGAGTGGCCAACCGACCGAGTGGCCAACCGATCGGATTGCCATCCGATCGGGTTGCCACCCGGTCGCTGTCACCCGATCGGGCTGTCACCCGATCGGGCTGCCATCCGATCAGACCGCCACCCGATCGACCAACCACTTTCCATTTTGGGAAACCCTATAAATACCCCAATTGTTATCTCATTTGATGGTGACAGCTCCTCTCACTCGACCCAGCCACTCTCAAGCTCTTTTCTCCCAATTTCTCTCAAATCTTGTAAGTTTTCAACCTAAATCTTGTACTTTCTTGATCTACACGCACTCCTACACCTTTCTATCTTTTGAATCTCAACTTTGAACCGAGAAATATGTGGATTTGAGGTGTTCTAGGATGATGTCATCATGGTGTTCTTATGAACTTCATGTTTTGGCCTCATTTCACCAAGAACGACTTAGATCTGAACGATTTCCACACAAATGAACAAAGATCTTGCATAGATCTGAACATATTCACGGTGAAAAGGATTGAAAGATGGTTTCCAACTTTCTTTCAACTCTTTTATAATCAATGCACTCTAACCCGATGGAATCGGAGCTTGTTCTGATCTTCTACTCGTTTGTAGTGATGTATCAGTTCTAGATCTGAATTCCATCCGAGAGATATTGATCTCGGGTTTGAACATGAACTACCGACTCGAACCGTGAACCGGTCGGACTTGGGTGATTCCTGTTCGGTCGAGTCACTTGGGCCGAGTTAAGGGTTCTGATTGTTCAAGCAAGGTATCAATGCGTCTCGTTCAAAACTACAAAACTTCAAGCAGAATCAAGTGTCAAGACGATCAGGACGTCGTAACGGATTACCGTCCGATCGGATTGCCATCCGATCGACCGGCCGTTCGATTGGGTTGCACTATGGTTCCACACTTTAACATTTTATTCAACTATTCAAGGACTTGGACGTTGAACAGATTACCGTCCGATTCCGATCGGATTGTCATCCGATCGAGCGACTGTCCAATCGTGTGACATCTAGGACTTTGATACTTAAACAATTTTCAGCATGTTCCATACAAAAGATAGCCACCCAATCGGATTGCTATCCGATCGAGTGACCGTCCTGCTGTGAACTTGTTCTCACACTGAGAAGCCTCGCCAATCGGCCGTCCGATCGAAAGACCGTTCGATCGAACGACCTGAAGGGTAGAGATACTTCTCTATTTTCAAAATGCTACAACGAAAACTTCAAAATTCAAACCATCATACACAAACACATCCTCACCAAGCAAGGTGACAATCCAATCGAATGGCCATCCGACCGGATGACCATCCGAACGGGTTGCCACCCGATCGACTGGCCATCCGATCGGATTTCCATCCGATCCTTGTTACACTTGTATCGTTTTACGCGCCGCTTATCGTTATGCTATCTTAACTGTTCAGGCTAACATCGCTCTAAGCGCTCCCTTCAATCCATAATTCTATCGCTGTGAGTATACTCGAACCCTTTTTGCTTTGCGCACTTATTCTAAATCACATCAAACACACTACGCAATACTTTAACGCTAACCGCTACTGTATTTTATACGTGACTCGATGAATGCTTGTTTGTTATGTTTACACATAGATTGTTGTCTACCTGCCTTAGCAACGATAGTACTATTTGTTTGGACTCAGCACCTGTTCACTCAGGGGTTGTTAAGGACAATTAATTACATGGTTCACAATGGTGAATATGTATTACGAACTGCCTTGGGCAGTCACCCCGCAGTCATTGGTATCGATAGGATTATGTCGATAACTAACATGCTTCACATCACACGTTGTACGTACTGGTTATGCGTAATCGATTTCGAACTCTACTATGCTATTATTAAACTTGTATGCTCACCTTTACACCATGTGTATTGACTGTTACTTTAACGTATGTGGCAGGTGCATAAGATGCTAGGACGCCTTGTTTGCCGTGTGATGAAATCGAGGCTAAGAAAGAGTCATAGAAACAAATAAATAAATTGTCTATTTGAAATCTGAGTTGTCGGAACATAACTACTTGTCTTGATTTTGTCTGTAATAACTATGCTACTTATTATGTCATGGTATGGGACGTGATGCTTTTAAAGAATTGGTAATCGTAGTTGTTATGGAAACTTCTGGACAATCTGTTTCGCTCAGTGCCATGCCCCGATGTTTCCGCCATCGGTTGGGGTGTGACAAATCTGATCGGAAAGGTTTTTCCAAAAGAACAAACCAACTGGTTTCCTTGATCACTTATAACAGCCACAGAACACACCGGTGTTCACCCGTGACCCGCATCATCCTAATCGGTACTCTCCGCACGACAACGACTGACACGAACCACCTCCCGGTCCCCGTCTTCTGCTGTATAACAATCTCGAACCCTTCTTTTATGCCTGCCCCGCATGTGGAAGTGGGAACAAATCTCGATGGACTTCATAACAAAACTACCCAGGACCCCGAGAGGGCACGATATGATATGGGTAATAGTAGATCGGTTAACGAAGTCTGCGCACTTCCTACCGATCCGAGAAAAAGACAGCACTGGAAAGCTTGCTGAGATATACTTAAAAGAAATTGTGGCACGTCATGGAGTGCCAATCTCAATTATTTCAGACAGAGATGGACGCTTTGTCTCAAGAATCTGGCAATCCTTTCAGGAATCCTTTGGATCTCAACTAGATCTAAGCACGGCATTCCATCCACAAACAGATGGCCAGAGCGAACGAACCATACAAACATTAGAAGATATGCTCCGTGCATGTGTCATGGACCTAGGCGGCAACTGGGATACTCATCTACCTTTAGTTGAGTTTTCGTACAATAACAGTTATCATACAAGCATAAAAGCCGCACCATTCGAAGCTCTGTATGGCCGCAAGTGCCGATCGCCCTTATGTTGGGCAGATGCTTGAGATAAACGTATGGTTGGTCCTGAAATTGTACAAGAGACAACCGACAAGATTATGCAGATCCAAGAGCGCATTAAGGTGGCTCGAGATCGACAAAAGAGCTACGCAGATCGAAGACGAAAACCATTAGAATTCGAGGTGGGAGACAAAGTGTTGTTAAAGGTCTCACCTTGGAAGGGCGTAGTCAGATTTGGAAAACGTGGAAAGCTGAATCCACGATACATCGGACCATTCAAGATTTTGGAAAGAATTGGTACCGTGGCATACAAGTTGGAATTACCGGAAGAACTTAATGGAGTACATGATACGTTCCATGTATCCAACCTCAAGAAGAGTCCAACACAAGAAAACGTGATCATCCCTGCGGATGAAGTGCATATTGATGACGCCCTCCGATTTACAGAACAACCCGTTGAGGTTACCGACTGGAAAGTCAACAAGACCAGGAGGAGCAGTGTAAAACTTGTCAAAGTACGTTGGAACTCTAAGCACGGACCCGAGTACACGTGGGAACGTGAAGACCAGTTCAAAGAAAAGTATCCCCACCTGTTCAAGAAGACTCCTGCGAGAGTTAGTTCAGCCTGAATTTCGGGACGAAATTCTTCTAACGGGGGGAGACTGTGACAACTGGCACCAAACCGGTAATTCCCATACACTTTAATTATTGTTTAATGACTGCAATTATGTGCTTAAATGTCAACATTATCTGATTACATACTACACAAGTGAATTCATGCACGTTTTATACTACAAAATATTGCTTTATGCATTAACGAGAGCGTTGCGTCAGAAATACTAGTAAACTCACCGGTAAGACACAATATACCAACAACTCTGCAGAAAGCAGTCAGATAATAAAATTGGAGCCTAGGTGTAGGTCCAATGACAAGAATACATTAAAACCCAAGAGAACATACAAGGGTTAACATATAGACTTTCCGGAGACTAAAATACGCACTAAAAAGCACCCGAAACGCACTTTAAGTGCAGAATTTTATTAAATTCAGCTATAACCAACTTTTAAACATATAAATATCATGCAGAATTTACGTTTTATCGTCCAGAATATTTCCCTAAGTGTCGGGAATTGAAAGGGTTACAAAAGGGTGCATAAAAGACACTAAACGGTGCAATTTAACACTTAACAAACCGGTATTTAACCGAACCACCGGACATTACCCGGGACACTAAAGTTTTTGCCAAACACATTGTTTATTTATCTCTTGGCTAGTTGTGATCCCCGAACACCCTAACACCCACTAAATATCAAATAAATAACATGTGGAAGCTTATACTTGGAAACTAACTATCCATTTCTTACTAGTTGCAAAATGTTACACCAAACCCCCCCCCCTAGCCGAAATCGCTCCCAAGTGGACCCACCCCAAAACTACACCATGCTCCATATCTTGCTTAAGATTATAAACCATTTGTTTATTAGATCTTTACTCGTAGAAGTGGCCATAAAGTATGAACAATCTTGTATAAGTAAGGCCAAGATCACCACAACCATACCTCTCATCATCACCCTCCCATCTTCACTCTCTCTCCCTCTTTCTCGGCTCCACCCACAACCACCAACATCACCACCATTCTACCACCATCTCATCCATTTTTGAGCTTCCTTCAAGTGTAGAAGAAGGATCAAAGGAGCTTGAACTTGTGGTGCTTCAAAAGGGCTTGTTTCTTGCTTGTTCTTCATCTTTTTCTCATCATCTTCATCACTAGATCCTACCCTAGCCTTGTGCTAGTAGTAAGTTACTTGTACACCCTTGTTCATCTTGTTTTTGTGATCAAAAGTTGTAGTATGTTAGTATGTTCAAAATCACTAAAGAAACAAGAACACTAAAGAGATGAACATGAAACTTTACATGAAATCCTACATAAAAAGGTTACTTGAAGATGAAAAATGCTACTAGTTGATGTTGTCATGAGTAGGTTGTTGGTTTATTATTAACTTTTGATTATGTGATGTTAATCACCATACAATCTTGTTAAATAATGTTAGGAGACATGATTTAACAAGAAAAAGAAAATGGTTATGTGATACACAAAATAACCACTTTCTAGTTAGACATTAACTTGATGAAAATAATTTTTCACAAAATAAAATTTTACTAGTAAGTTGATGAGTTTGTAAATCCGAGAGTTTACAAGGGATTTTTGTAAGCAACCAAGTTAGAAAAGCGGTTTTTGGAAAATCATGACGATTACAAACACTTATACTATTTTTAGAGATAAAGGCAAGTATGGAAATGTTTTATTTACAAGAAGAGTTCAAGAGCTTTATTTTTGTAAAAATTGTTTACAAGTTGTAAACACTAAATCATTTTATGAGAATGATTTTTAAAGAAATAAATACGTTTCGGAAGGGAACCAGGTCCACTAAAGGCTTTACCAAGTTACTACGCGTTTTCGAAATATATCAAGTTCATGATTAGTGTGTAACGTATATATTTTGCTCTTGGTGATGTAAAAATTGTGTAAAGGTTTATTGTTGGTGTTGATGATGACTCAAAAGAAAATAAACACATGTTTAGAAAACATGGAAAACCTCCATTTTTAGGGGAAACTCTGCCGAAATTTCTATAAATTTTGACACTTAGAAAAATATAAGTTTTGTGAAACTTATTCCCTAAAAATAGTTACCAAGGTTTCCCTAATTTTTGTGTAAACTTCAAGTAAAGAAATGATGATTTCTTCAAGATTAAAAATTGATATTAAGTATGTATATTTTTGAGGAAAAAATATATATATTTATTGATCACCAAATTTTGTGCTAAGTGTACGTAGTATGTATTATACGTGATAGTGTTAGGACTTGAAAATACACTAAATACTCTTGAGGAGTAACAACACAAAAATACACATACAACATACAAGATACATAATTCGGGTGCAAAATACAAGAAACTTATATTTATTTTTGAGAAAATAATATAAGTAAGACACTTAGTTAAAAATATGAATTATTTTTAACACAAGAATACGTACACAAAAGACAGTGACTTGTACTTGTGCGATACAAGTCTAGTGACTAACGTTAAGAAAACACGTATAGGTCACGACGTTAATTAAGCAAATCCGGTGAAGTTTACGACGCAAGGAACGCAAAGTTGTGAGTTCATGCTCCCCCTTTTCTTTTAACTGTTTTCAGTTTTATAACTTCGGGGGTGAAATACATGTTACAAATATTGCAATATTTACAACTGGCATGATGAATACAAAAACAATAAGCACTCTTGGTGAGAACGAGTACCAAGTATGATGCATTTTGAGAAATGATACGAGAAATGATACAAGAAATGATACATGATACGAGAAATCGTGTCAAGAATATGGTACCATAAGCACCATTAATCAACAATATACCTAGACCGCAGAACAAAAGGTTAGATCTAACTGGTGTCGGGCAGCCACACTCTTGGTGAGAACGAGTACCAAGCAGTGCTTTTGTGTCTCAGAATATGCCAACTAGAAAAATGCCTAAGGTTTAGTTGCTTCCTATGTCGTGTCACATGTTAATGGCCTTGCAACCCATTAACAACCTTAATACATACAAGGTTACTTGTTTTATACAGGAATACTTGAGTTGTACAAGATACAGACATACTTGACTTACATGAGATACAGAAATACATGATTTATACGAAATACATACCATGTTTTCATACAAAGTATACAAACGTGAAATACAAAAACTGCATGAATTCACACCAACATTATGTTGACGTTTTCCAAAAACTCACATGTATTTCAGGTAACTAGGGTGGATGTGCGCGCGGTCTTACTCATGCTCGTGGATGTCGTTTATGTTCACCATTGAATAAAGTTGTAACTTTTCAGACAAAATGCTGTCTTGTGATGTAAACACTAAAACTATGATTTCGGTCATGTAATGTTTGGCATTTGAAGCTATTTTATGAGCATGTAGTATGTTTACCAATCGTATGCAATGAAAACCTTTCATGATCACACCTCGTGCTTCCGCCGCAGAAATGGGTGTGACATGAACATGGAAAACGAAACTGGAACTTTACAAAAACCTCCGAAACTCATGGGAATTGAAGAGTATTATGGTTGGAAAGATCGGTTTGAGAACTGGGTTCAAGCTAATCATTTGAGATCTTGGGAGTGTATTGAGAAAAAGTATGTCAAGCCGCGTACAGATTTGGGAGTTATCAAAACAATTTCTGAATTTACGGACAAAGAACGAGACATGTATAAAGCTGAAAAGATGATGATCAGTCTGTTACAGCAAGCTATTAAAGAAGACATATTCATTTTGCTTCAGCACGACAATACTTCACAATCGATCTGGGATGCTCTTAAAACTAAATTTGAGGGTAGTGAGAAGATGATCAGGAGCAAGAAAGCATTACTTAAGAAAGAATTTGACTTGTTTTCAAGCTTGCCGGGTGAATCATCAAAGAAACTGATTGAAAGATATTGCCATTTAGTGAGAACTATGTCTTTGTTAGAAATTGTCAAAGATCAAGAAGAATGGGTCGACAAGTTAGCCGATGCATTACCTCAGAAAGAATGGGGTACGTATTTGATGATCTTGAAAAACACGGGAGAATATGACAAGTTGACTATTTCACAGTTCATTGAAAAGATTGAGGGTCAAGATCTGGAACAACAGAAGATTGCAAGAATGAACAATCCGAGTGGTCAACAAGATGTCAAAATGTATTACAAAGGAAGTGTTCAAGAGGTTGAATTAAGTCCAAAAGTTCAAACTGCTTTCAGTGCTGAAAACTCATCTGGATCAGTTAATCAAAGTCCAAGCAGCAGCAGTGGTTTTTCTTCATATCCGAATGTTAATCCAAAGAGTGCTACATCAAGTCATCAGTTTCAAAACTCAAACAGCAGTAATGGTCAAATGTTGAATTGCAATATCGCGTTGCATCTTCAGAATGGTCAAAATTTTTCTGAAGAGATTGCCAAAAGTCACATGTCGTTACTTGCTACAGTATTAGAGTCATATGAGGGATTGGTTGCAGGGAGAATCGGAAATCCTATGCTGACAAAAGAGGATTACGATCAGATAGATGCAGAAGAAATGGAACTCATGGATATTAAATGGTGTCTTGCAAGTGTTTTAAGGAGAGCTGAAAAGTTTAAGATGATTACAGGACGAGATGATTTTAGAGATGCAAATGTTTCTACTTTGGGTTTTGATAAATCTAAAGTTACTTGTTTTCGATGCAAGGAGAAAGGTCATTTCAAGAGGGAATGTAAAAATCGTGAAGCAAGTGGAGCACAGAATCCGTTTGGAAAAGATGATTACTATCGGAAAGCTATATACCAACAAGTTGCTGATCAATCTTACAAACAAAAGGAACCACAAACTGCTCATGCTAAAATGATCTTAGAAGCAAATAAGAAAGCGTATTATGGTATAATCGATCAAGATGATGAGAAAGTGGCTGAAGGTTTCAGCTGGGACAAATACATTCCACCTGGTTCCAAAGTGGCTCTTACTGCACAAATCATTCAAGAGCTAGTGTTTGATCAATCATTATCTGATGATAGTGATGATGAAGAGGAGACACAAATAAATATTGGAAAATCTATGTTATCTCCTGAAAGTTTTCAATTGTATTTTGCAGATCGCTTGGAGAAGCTGAAGGAGAGACGAGCAGCTAAAGAACAAAAGAAGATGAAATGTGAAAGTGTTGCTCAAGAAGTGAAACATGAACAGAGTGAAGAAGTTAATGTTGCTGAGAAAGTAATTGAAGCTGAGAAAGTTGTAGAATCAGAGAAAGTGATTGAAATTGAAAAAGTTGTTGAAGTTGAGAAAATAGAAAAAATTGTGGAAGTCATCAAGCCTTGTTTAAAATGTTTAGAATCTTGCAAGCAGTGTGCAGAGAAGGATGAGCAGTTGAATGAACAAGATAAAATGAAGGAAAAGTTATTGTTTAATCTCAACTACGTGAAAGAATCATATAATGTATTGAACAGGACAGTGACTGGTCTGCAAAAGACAAACTCTGAAAGAGAAGATGCATTGACAATGTTGAACGCAGTGATGATGTCAAAGCAGAAAGCCATTAATTTTTACATTGAAGAAAGTGCAAAGTGGAAGCAAGAGTTGGAGACAAAAAAAGATAGAAAATGAAAGAATTAGACGGTTGTTACAGAGTTATTCTAGTTCTGATTATTTGATCGACATAATTTATCCAACTGTTGCAGGTTTAGAAGCATTTCAAGATGAGAAGCCAAAAGAGAAGGATACTGGTAAGAAACAAAGTGTAAATTATAACAAGTGTCCGCCTCCGATCTGGGAAGGTTATTCTCCCAGAAAACCAAATGAGGAGCAAGTCAAAAAGGCTGTCAATATAAAGTTAAAGTCCGAAACAACTGATGAGTTACCAGAAAATATTGATGTCACATTCACATCGTCTGACACTGATCATGAGCCTGAATTAATAAAGAAAGTGGTTGATCAGGTGTTGGATAAAGATGAGGAGTCAGAGTCAGAGTCAAAGTCCGAATCCAAGAGTTCGAGTTCATCTGTTGATAGTTAAAAGTCATCGGTCAAAAGGGTTTACAATAAAGAATTCATGTTATCAAAATCTAATTTGAATGATGAACCAATCAATGTGGCATATACTTTGATTGATTCAGACAAATTATATTCTAATGAGGAATTTCCAATAAGAGGTGTTAAAACTGAAATGATCAAACAGGTTTTCAAACTAACAAAAATTAATATTTCTGAAATAAAAGATATAAATCTTTCTAGAAAACCTAAATCTTACACCTCAAGAGTTCAACAAAGATTAAACAAGAAAATAGGTTACAGTTCTGGTTTAGGTTATCGAAAGAAACCAAACCATGACGGTAATTACAAAAAGAAAGGTCTTGGATTTATTCCACCGAAAAATTATAAAAATGAGAAAACTTATAAACCAAAAACTGTATTTGTTTCAGGAGCAAATTCAGAGGAAGAAGAAAAGAGCTTATTCTGGAAGCAATCAAACAAAGAATTCCTTGCGAAGAAGCAAGAGGGAATGAAGAATGGAGCTTATCAAAGAAAGGAAACAAGAACCTGTTACAGATGTCAAGAAGTTGGACACATTGCTTGGAACTGTCTTAGGGAAACCAACATCAAACAGGAAGTTGTTTCTAAACTTAAAGAAAAGATTGTTGAGACAAATGAACCACCAACTGAAATATTAAAAGTGTTTAAAAACTCAACATATGAAGTTGGTGAATGTTCAAAGAAAAGATTTTACAAAAGAAGAGTTAATCTTGACAATCAAATGTGGGTTGTTAAGAAATCTGAGGTGAAATCTGGCGATGAATCTGATTCCACAAAATCAGAAGAGCTACAGGTTGAATTAAAAGATGAGAAATCAGTTCCTCCAATGGATGATGAGAACTTTCCACCATTGAGGACTGAAAATTTCAAACAAAAGGTTGGCAAAGCTGAAATCTCAAGTCAATTCTATTCTGAGAAGAAAGAATTTGATGTTGAGAAAGCATTCAATGGGAATGTTAAAAAGATTTTTGGGAAAACGGTTGATGGTAAGGCCAAAGGGGTAAATAATTTTTATGCAACAAAAAAGGCAACTTATTACCCGACTGAAGATGATTTGGTTACACCCAAAGCAGGTCAGGCTTGGGTGTCTGTGTTCTTTACTTAAAAATCCTGACTTGCCGGAGCTCCCAGGTTGGTAAGAGTGGAGCAGGAATCGGCATCTTTCTTGAGAAATTCACGTTTGTGATATTTCGACTTACAAGTGGTAAATCAGGGACATTAAGTTGTACTTGATTTTCTACATGTGGTATTTGTTGATTGATCTAAAAATTGTTAAATATTTCAAATGGTTAAAGAAGAAAACAGTGTGATGAGATCCCCTAATCTACAAGTGTTTTTATAAATTCAACAAAACTAATTTTCCGGAAAAACCATTTTGATTAAAACAAACTTAAGTGTTTTGAAATCTTAATGGGAAAATAGTTTGTTGTAAGGGGGAGTTCTGATTGTTTATGCCAAGTGAATGGCGATTTGAAGCGATTTGATATCAGTTGTCATTTTACCTTGTACAGTTTGTTTTCAAATTTTTTTAAATGATTTTGAATTTTAGGGGGAGTAAGAATTTCAGAAAATCCAAAACATTTGAAAATTTGAAAAAAGCCAAAAACATGATAAAATTAAAAAAATGAGTTTTATTGTGAAAAAGAGGAAATGATAGTACATCAGTGGACGATCACAGCATGCTAAAGAATTGGAAAGTTAATATGTGATAAACGGTCTCACTGATGATATGCCAGTAGGTTTTTACACATTTAGTAGATTGTGACGAGATATAAACCTAAATTTCAAAATTACTTATATCGTGGGGAACATCTCTCGGATATATGGGTAACCCCCGAAATCTTGTTTGAAAGGTCCCTCTTTCTGAGATACTAGGTCTTTATGCTTAGTGATATCTGGGGTATTATCCCGGGACTTCTGATTTTGCGAAAGCAATGGCCTAGTCCCCGGAGAATACTTTACGCTTGCTTGAAATATAGCCCACCCTCAGCATAAAAAATGATGAAACATTGAAAAATGCTAATCATGTGCTGTTGAAGAAAAGATTCTCTAAAGGGAACACACCAAAAGTCGAAGCCGTCATCTCTCTGATTTTGCGGAAGCAATAGCCTGAGCTCTCACGGCCCTCGCATTTAACCCTTTACAGATATCATCTATGTATACTCACCTGTAAGATTGAATATTGGGATCTGGATACAGGAGTATATTCTGAGGTGGGACACATGAATAAGTTTAAGTGCTTAAAACATTAATCTCGTATCTCGAAACAGTTAAACTTTGTGTGAAAATTTAAGTGGATCAGTAGACTGACAATCTAAGTGAATCGTTTAGAACTTAAAATGTTTAAAGCTTAACGGTGTTGGTGATTTGTCTCAGAAACTGATATGATCCTCTTACACAAACTCACAAAAATATTGTTTGTAAATATTTTTTTACTGTATTTCTTTAATATCAAAAATAAAAAAAGATTTTAGTGTGTTTTAGCATAAATTTTTGAAAATTCAAAAAGATTTTCGACAACTGATGTTGCAAAGCTGATTTTCAAAATTCCGAGTGCTAAACATGATGAACAACAGGGTTGGGAAAGTTTGTTTAGATTGAAAACGATTGATTAAAATGAAAAATTTGAATATTTTGTATACAAGTGGTTCATCAGAGATTAAAATTGTAAAACTATTTCTTAGTTGATGTCTCTTGAAAAAAGTTTAAATTTGTCAAATTTTTAAAATCTTACTTTGAGGTAGAGAATGTGCAGGTTATGGCTATGAGAGAGTCAGGTTGAAATTCTAGAACCTGTGAAAGCCAGACTACGATCCCAAGCATACTTTTAAGGGGAGTCTGATGATGCAGAGCTTAAAGAATCAAGAGATCTGATCAAGAGAAGATACATCCAGGTCGAGATCTTGAAAATGAAGAGAAGACTGAGAAAAGAAGCCCAAAGACTGATAAAGACTGAAGACTGTGAAGACTCGACACTTAAGACTCGTCAACATTCGAGGGGGAGTCTGTTGGTGCATACGTCTGTCGACTTCGTCTTGTATCGAGTCTTGTATTAAGAATGTTAGATCAGGGCACGTAGTTCGAGAAATTAGGGTTTAGAAGTAATTTCGCATGAGAAAGGTAATTTCGCTTGAAAGTGTCAATTGGGTGATTCCGTGCGAAATTAGATTCCGTTTGGAATCTAATTTCGTTTGAAGCTGTTTCAAGCGGAATTAGGAACTCTATAAATACCTTTCATGCGAAATCATTTGTAACTTTTGTAATTCCGGTACCGAAGTGCTGCCGACGTGTCTACTGATCTGGAAACTTGTTATATCAATAAAACAAGACAATTAAGTGTGAAACAAGCTGTTTTCCAAGTCAATTCATCTGTTTCCGCCTTTTGAATTGATAAGAACTCTTCTGATTGACTCATTTGGGTCACAAAACGATCCTACATACCTTTTAGAAAAAAATATTATATTGTATATACGTGTTGAAAACAAAAAATATTTTAGAGCCCGTTAAGCTTTGCTGGAACATCTTTTATAATTTAAACTAATTTTTATTTTATTTATTATTATATCTTTTATAATTTAAACTAAATTTTATTAATTTATTATTAATTTGATTTGATTAGTCGTATTTGAATATTTTTCTTTTATTAACATTGATGTATTATCAATTATTAACTAATTTGATTGGCAATAGACTCCGTAATTTTATGAGTACGGTAGCCTAATACAAAGTTCAAAAAAAAATTATGCCTATTCACGTTAATGTCATTAACGTAATGTGTGTCACAAAGAAAAAAAACAAGTCATGTCACGCGCGTGCATCACACGTTAACGTTATTATTGTAACGCATGTAACGAAGTTGCAAACGTGACGTTGCCGCCGCAACGCGCGACATGTGTAAAAATCTAGCATACTCTTAAAATACAAAGTCGGTGGAAACCCCACCGGCTTTGCCTCCCCCTCCTCCCATACTTTCACGATGTTGCAATTTTAGCCCCTTAACTTTGGTATCTTCAAAGTTTCATAAGATGGCAAATTTAGTCCCTAAACTACTACTCCATTTTACAAATAGTTTGTTTTTGACACCCCAATTTTGTGATAGTTTCCTTTTCGGTCCCAACTTTGTTATAGTTTCCTTCTTACCACAAAACTTTATCAAATTTTATCTTTACCATTTCTTAGCCCTTAAGTTTAGGAAATGCAATTTTTAATCGTCTAACTTTTTATGAACTTTATAAATGTCACTTTGACCCCCTCGAGAGTTTTTGGATTGACGATATAAATTCGAGTTAGTCGGGTCACATATAATACGTTATAATTGTACGATATAAATTCGATTTACGTTACGTTTTCATCCAATCGCAATGCAACTATAGGATACATTAAGTTCAATCGGATACGTCAGAACGTGTATTTTCATATGGTTCAGGGCCGGCTCTTTGGCAGGCCAACCTGTGCCATCACCCGAGGCCCAAATTTTTAAAGGGCCCGAAAGGTTTTTATAGGCTCCACCATGTAAATAAGTATTGGTGGTGGAATGGAAAAACCATTTCAAGATAATCTAGAGGTCTCAAGTTCAAGTCTTGGCTCCACCACCAAAGTTTACTTTTTTTAATTAACCACAAATTTTGGGCCTAATTCTTTTTTGTCGCCCCGGGCCTAAATTCTTTTAAGAGTTATCGGAGACGGCTCTGATATGGTTAACACATCACATAACGCTTGGACTAATCCGTTCGATATTTGCGAGGTACTCGCGCCGCAACACGCGCGGGTCTTATTACTAGTTGTATATAACTTTCAATATTACTTTATATATAAACTTAGATTTATTACGGGTTTTTTAAATATAATTTATATTTTATCACTCAAATGGCTACTTATTTGATTCTTGAATAATATGTTTGACCACTGTATCTTCTTTTCAATAATCATCTCTGCAATCGCCATATCTATCGTGTACCGAGTATATCCATTAGTTTTTTTAAATATAATTTCCTTTTTGTTTGGTATATAAATCATATTTATTCAACCCGTGAAATACGCAAGGGTTTTTAAGATATAATTTTTGTTATCATTTGGTAAACAATATTACATTTATTCAACTCGTGTAATACATATGGTTTTAAAGATATAACTTTTTATTATTTGGTATATAAAGTTACATTTATTCAACCCGTACAATACATATGGTTCTTATAGATATAACTTTTTATTATTTAATATATAAAATTACATTTATTCAACTTGTGAAATAAATGAGGTTTTTAAGATATATTGTTTTATTATTTAGTATATAAAATTCATTATTCAACTCGTGTAACACACGGGGTTATAACCTAGTATACTTAGATATTAGACTTAGTATTTTGAGCTAATAAGTTGTATATAGTTTATTTAACATTATTATTTTTATTTAATAATTAATTAAATTAGCGGTTTATTCGGTTATCCAAATAAACTGAATAAACCAAATTTAAAAAAAATGTGGATCCAAAAACCAAATTCGTTGTTTGGATCGGTTTATTCGGTCTACGGTTTTTTCTGAACACCCCTGAGAAGAAAGATAGACATTAAGAACTGCCAAGTGCCAATGCAATATAAAAAAAAACAAAACACAAGGATGAATGGACGATAATCATAATTTTGCACAAACCATAGGGAGGATATTGGTTCAAACGGTTTTTGAAAACCAACACTAGCTCTTAAAAATAATCTAGAACATTTGTTCCTATTAATTATCATGTGGCCCTTGCTTTCTTCAAGTTCAACCTTTTTTTACCAAAGACCGATCTAAACCATACCATCTATGTTTGAATGGAATCTCTGGTCTATTTAACAAACAGGTTTCTTAATTTTGAACTTGGAACATGGTTATCTATTTGCTAACACCAAGTCCCGGTAACATTGCTTGAAAACATGCATAGTTGGCCCCGACCTGACCGAGACCACCAAAAACCCACACCGTTCCAACCAACCCAGGCTGCTGCTGACTTGACTCACACCGTCCTGACCCTGTCGGGTCAGTTTGGTTCGGATCTTCAACAGAAACTTTTTTTCCTTTAAATAACTCCAGCGTAACAAAAGGTTAAACTTTGGTTAATATTGTTAAAGTTTTCCCAATACACTGTAGAGTTAAATGGCTTGTTGGTCCCTCTGGTTTGCAATTTTTGCAGAGTTAGTCCCCAGACTTCAATAATTACATAAATGATCTCAGCGATTGTAATTTGTAAACCCGGGTGATCCTTATCATTAACCTATGTTAAGTTTTATAGTTAAGTCTATGTTAAATGACCAAAGTATCCTTAGTTATTAAAAAATAGTTTAATTAAAACAATATTTAAATCTTTGTGGGTCCACCTCACTTCTTCTTCTACCCAAACCACCATCACTACCACCCAACCCCACCACATTCACGATCCACCATCTACACCCCACCGCCTCTATAAACCGCCACCACCACCGTCGGCTTCATCTTCAATGTTCACCTCCGACGAGAAACACCACTACCATTACGATTCACAATTCAAGATTCACCACCATCCGCCTGCTGTCGTCGAAGACATCTTTTCTGGTTGTTTGAACGAGGAACTGAAGGTTAAGATGCCAAATAAAGCTATTATTGTTTGAACGTAAATTTGGTTGTTAAAATGATCAGCTTCTTTGGTCCTCCCACCTAAAGTTATTATTATTTCAGCTTGTGGAATTGGCATGGTTTGATTAGCACTGTAACAAAAGCTTGAAACATGACTCTCTTGAGTTTTTTGCAAATTGGCTGCAAGGGCATCAGCACTACCTATTTTGTGTTGATTATAATGGCAACGGCTGTGCCACTTTCTATTGCAATGGCAATGACAGTGGGGAGTTGTGGTGTTGTGCTTTTGTGTGTGGTGGTGGCCAGAAGCGTGGTTTAGGAAAGAAGAAGAGAGATAGGACTCACCAATGGCGAAGCTTGGCCCGAATGACGGGGGGTCGAAAACGTATATACCCAAAAATTTCTATAGAACCGGGGGTCGAAAACATATATACCCAAAAATTTCTATACGAAAACTACATAAATAACACTACTGAGCGAAAAGTTTGAGGGGTCGGACGCCCCTCCCCGCCCCTTCTATTCTTCGCCCTGGGACTCACAGATTAAATATTGTTTTAGTTAAATTATTTTTTTTTAATAATTAAGGGTACTTTGGTCATTTAACATAGACATATGCGGTTAGTGATAAGGATCAAAAATTACGTAGAAATTAAAAACCACATGAATTTAAATTTGAAACTGTTAAAATGATAGTGAAATATTCGACTTTTAGGATCTCTAGTGATGAATATAATATCATTAGCTGAATTCTCGATATCACTGGTTTTACAATTAGACGAAAATACAAAACCCAGCCGGCTGATTACCATCCTTCCTTCCTTGTACAAGTGTATATAATCAATCACAGCCAGCCAGCGCCTATATAAGGAGACTAGAGACCTGTAGAAGATGTTATCTAAGCTTTGTATCTGCTGGCACATTTTGATTTATTTGAAAATAATATCTAACCATAAATAGACACTTACCTAGATAGATAGATGATCGATCACTTATCTTCTTCATCCTCAGAATCAGACTTTGCAAAAACAGGTTTAGGTTGAGTATCAGCATAAGCTGGAGCAATGAATTTTGGATCTTTTTCTGCCACGTCAGCATACTTCAATATAGCCTCTCTTGGATCTTCATCCATCCATGTTTCTTTAATCATGCCACCTTGCTGTAATAATAGCAACTGGGATGTTAGTATGTATCATAATCAGATGATCGATCAACTAAATCAAAACGCGCAGGCTATTTACACCCCTAAATAATCAGATAACCAAACACCAAATCGATTTATATAATCACTTTCAAACGTAAATCCTCGGTTTTAAAAGGCGTGAGGCACTCCCATGCGTTCTGATCCCAAAAAATATATTTGAATTTTAAAAAAGTTAAAGAGATATTATCCATATCTTTTTTTCAATAATTCTGCTGTGAAACTATTTTTCATACTCTTCTGATTCTTTTTTTTTTTTTTTGGCCGGCAAAAGATATTCTGATTGTGATATAGAATTCTGCAGTATGTCAATTGCTTCCTATTGTTTCATATAAATTCTTTTTGATTTTATTCATATATATTTATCATTTTAATTTTGATTCTTATTCTACAGGATATTTTGGAGATTTAAAATGATTGTGTTTTTTTGCGCTTCTCGCCTAGGCCACAAGCGAGGCCTATGCGCCTTGAGTGCGCCTAGCGCATTTGATAACTATGCGATAAAGTAGTAGAAATTTAAGAAATATTTTACATGTATGTTTTATCAAAAATAGCTAAAAAGCTGTCATTAATCATCTAATACGCTTTCTCTTACAATCGTGAAACAAAAACAAAAACAAAAAAAAAAACCCTAAGGGGCATCGCTATTTATATTTATCAAAACAAAAAAATTATAGAAACACCGCTGTTTGTTGCTAAACACCCTATAGCGTAGCGCCATATGGTCGTATTGCGCTATAGCCGCTATGCATCACAGCTTTAAGCGCATCACACATTACGAGTGCAATTTTTAACCAAGACCCTTTCATAAAAAACGTGTAAAACTAAAATAAAAAGAAAAAGTGAATACCTTGAGAAGATACTGTGTCAACAAGCTTCCCTTAGTTACACCTACCCTACCACCAAACCCGGGGCCATTCATTGGAGCTTCGGGCTTATGAGACTTGAGTGGATCTTTCAAAATTTTCTCACGTTGACGCTTGCGGCTCGGTTGGTCTCTAAATAATGGAAGTGCATGTGGGTTGTGAATCACAGGCTCAGCCTGGAAATCATCAATAGACTTTTTCCTAGGCGCACGAGCAACACACACCAAAGCACCCCTTGTACTCAGCGTAGGGTCGTATAATATGTGGGTCCCACCTTGGTGTTTATCACCTGCAGTTGCGAAAATCTACAAACATAGATAGAGCTGTTTTAGTACAAAACCTCCGACACCAGTAACAATAAACGAGATTTTGTGCAAACCTGATTCAGTTTCGGGTGCCAAGCACACTGCACAACACTGCAAGTGGGTGATATCCCTACTTTTGAAACTACCTCAAGTTTTTGTCTATCAAAAAAGCATAGCAACCCCCCAGTTGTACTATCCCTTTCAACAGATGTACCTGTTAATATCAGCTGTTCATCTGGACTAAACGCCACATTAGTTTGTGCATAGTGATTGGGAAGTTCCTCAAATGACTTTAGTGACGTTTTCATCTGACGTAAATCCCACACCTATTCATAACACATAACAAGTTATCAGTAAAAAGGATAAAATACGACCTGCAGGGTATTTGGATGTGATTGTATACCAGAATCAGATAATGAGCGCATAATCAAATGTCGAGTAGTCTTTGACTGTTGGTAGGTTCTAATTTTTTAATAAAGGAATAATTTAAACACAAACTACTAAATTATATAAAAATTAAAAGTTCACATTAACAATTTATGAGGCTATCCAACTTCACATATATCAATTTGGTTTAGCTTATGTTGATTACGGAAAAAAGAAACTTGTCAAAAAGTTGATAATAAATGACAGAATGTTTCTAAACTAAAAGCTTCAACCACAGCCAGAGTTGTAAAAATGCCCATAAAACTACTCAGCTCTAGACGGATGGATTGTCATAACATATGAGTAAGGGATGTTTTTGTCTCCCAAAAGCAATTCCAAACTTAAAAATGTTACCTTTAATGAAGCATCAAAACTTCTGGAGAGTAATATCCGCCCATCGCTAGAAAATTTAAGACCAGATATTTCATCTGAGTGAGCATTGGGTAGATAAATGTCTGGTCGACTTCCCCATCCAGGCTTTATACTCCATATCTATAATAAGTTAGTAATAATATTATTTATTTATATATAGATATAGATGATAAAGAAAGAAAGAAAGAAAGAAAGAAAGAAGAATAATGAGTGACCTGTATAGAGCCATCACCAATAGCGCCTGCAAGTGAGTTCCCTTGAGGATCCCAAGCGCAGGTGGTAACAGGAACCCTCCCGGGCCTTGCAAGTTTGGGTTTGATGACCTGCTTTTGAGATGTGAAGTCATTGACATCCCATATGCGTAATGAACCATCCTCCGAAGAGGTTAAGAGGGTCTCTTTAGTTTTTGGATGCCATTCTCCACATGTCAATCCAGTTATGTGGCCTTTGGTATTCTTAAGGTCACGGATATACATATCACCTTTTATAAACTCTCCGAGTGTGAGTCCATCACGGTCATATATCTTAGCTTGTGCAGAGCCAGTAACACACAAAAATCTGTCAGCACTGGGACTCCAGCTTATACTGCGAACTTGGTGTCCTTCAGAGGGTTCAACTTGTCTAAATGATTCCAGGCGGGCATTCATTCCTTGAAAATCATACATACGAACTGTGTAATCATAGCTTCCAGAAAGAAGCCTAGATCCAGAATGGTCAATTGCAAGAGCAGAAACAACCTGAACAAAATAAAACGGTGGTTGTTGTTACAACTTGATTGATTGATGATGCTTCTAATATCATATCAATAATAGTAAAATACCTACCTTGGTGTGGCCTTTTAAAACAATCTCGTTACTGAGAGGTATACGGTGTGGCTCGTCCCCGTCGCTATCAGAAGCCGCCGCCGAAGGGCGTGGTGGGCCAATGATGGGCTCATCATCCTCATCCTCAGCAGGAGGAGGAGGAGGAGGTCTAGGAGGCCCAATTAACGTATCATCATCATCATCATCATCAGGAGTACTAGGTTTAGGGTTTTGCCGATGCGAATCAGAGGGCTCGGGGGGGCGGCGAGTGGCCTTGTGAATTGATTCGATTGGGGTTTGGGATTTCGATTTCTTGCCGAAGGATGCCGGAAAAAAACCCCTCATTCCTTCATCATCCTCCATTGCTCTGCTCTGCTCTGCTCTTCTTTCTCAACCAACTCCGCTCCTTCCTTCCTATAATCTCTTTATTTTATTTCAACCTGAAACCCCTTGTCTCGTGTTATCTGTATTACACTAATTCTACATTCAATCTATTTAGAGTTAAATGCTTGGTTGGTCCCTGTGGTTTACCAAAATTGCAGACTTGGTCCCAAATGTTTACTAATTACACGCGTGGTCCCTGTGGTTTTCAAAAATGCACTCGGTTGGTCCCTAGCCCTAACATCAATTAAATTTCTCAGTTAACTATGTGTGAAATGACTATATTACCCCTGAAAGCCTAATCATCTTCTGCAATTATATATCATTTATTCCTCTCTTCTTCCCCAGCTCAACAACCATTCCCACCTGCAACCTGTCACCACCACCACCACCCACACCTTACAACCAGCCACCACCATTCGACCATCACCACCACCACCCCTTTACCACCAGCAACCACCACCACCCACCCCTTTACCACCAGCAACCACCACCACCCAACCCTTTAACACAACATTTATCAAACTCTTCCTATCATCTATTAAACCAGATTCAAAACCACAATTGATTCACCAAATCGAATCAATGTTTGAACATTATACAGTACAATACAATATCAGCAAAATCTGTAAACAAACCATCTAAAACTATTCAAAAAACCAAATATTAAAAACATTATATTCGAGACGATTCATAGCATACTCAAATAACACACAAAACTTATTAATTCCAACAAAAAGAGCATAAGTTCACAACCTATGTTATTAACACATGTAAATCGACATCAATCGATAACATTAACCAGTAACAAAAACAAAAAAAGATAAGCCGTAACAGTAATTTATGTCTCCACATAGAATCGATCTATTTAATTTGACAAATAGTGAAAGATGATTACGAATCAAATAGGGCTGAGAAGCTGGGAGATGGAGGGTTTGGGTTCGGAGTTCATGCCGATGAAGATAACCAACGGAATGAAACCGTAATGAGTGATGACTTTAGCTTTCTTCATGGTCCATGTACTCCACAAATTGAAGTAAAAAGTGACCTTTACTACTCCCCTTACCTTGTGCCGCCACTTCATCCATGGCCGAACCGGAGGTTTCATATGAGGCGATGTGACTGAACCAGCTGAGCATCCTATTCAAGCCCAAATTGGTGTTGGATGTAGTGACTGAAGGTGCGACACTGTTTCTAGGGTGGAGATTCTGATCCGTCACATCCAATTTTGGGTTACGATTGAAATTGGGGGGTTTATGATTTGTGGGTTTTGAAATTAGGAAGAGGGTGTGGGTTGTGGGTTGTGTTGTGCTGGTCGGCTGGTGATGTTGAACCGGTGGTGGTGATGGTCGAATGGTGGTGGCTGGTTGTAAGGTGTGGGTGGTGGTGGTGGTGACAGGTTGCAGGTGGGAATGGTGGTTGAGCTGGGGAAGAAGAGAGGAATAAATGATATATAATTGCAGAAGATGATTAGGCTTTCAGGGGTAATATAGTCATTTCACACATAGTTAACTGAGAAATTTAACTGATGTTAGGGCTAGGGACCAACCGAGTGCATTTTTGAAAACCACAGGGACCACTCGTGTAATTAGTAAACATTTGGGACCAAGTCTGCAATTTTGGTAAACCACAGGGACCAACCAAGCATTTAACTCATCTATTTAGTATACAATTATAGTGTGAGATTCATTGTGGAATACTAAAAAAGTGGGGAACAGTGGGGAACCGACTCAAACAAACTCCGATTAGACTCATTCCAGCGGCGTTGGAACCAGCTCGTCGAACTCTAACTAGGATCTCTTAACCCTAACCCCTAAATCATAACCCCTAAACCCTAAATATATTAGGGTTTAGCTTTAGGGTTTAGCATTAGGGTTTAGCTTTAGGGTTTAGCTTTAGGTTTAGCCTTTAGGGTTTAGATTTTAGGGTTTATAGTTTAGAATTTACAGTTTAGCTTAGATTTTAGCCTTATTTTTTAGCTTTAGGGTTTAGGAGTTAGGGTTTAGGGTTAAGAGATCTTAGTTAGGGTTCGACGGGCCGGTTCCAACGCCGCTGGAATGAGTCCAATCGGAGTTCGTTTGAGTCGGTTCCCCGCTGTTCCCCACTTTTTTAGTATTCCCCAATGAAGCTTCCCCTACAAGTATAAATAGTAAACGAATCTGACCTAACCCATTAGTACATCAAATAAAGAAGAGATTACCTGATTGGGGGTCTAGAACCAGCTGAAAGATTATTATGTGTTAGGTGAGTGAAGAACATAAGGAGGTTTGATTGTTTGAAAACATGATACTGTTTCCTTATGCTGCTGCTGCGGACGACGGATAGAGAAAGAAATTCATCAACCAAAACAGGAAGGTTCTAGAGAGAGAAAGAGGGGGTTGTTCGGATGCTCCGTTTTGAGCATCCAATAGATAACTAATGATTTTTCCCGCGCTTTGCGATGGAAATTCGGTTAACATATGTTCGGTTCGTTACGGTACCGACATTTGCTATAGTAAACGATAAGAAAACCTTACATCGATCGAAAACAATTAAAACAATTATCGATACCAGCATTGATGTTGTCTAGTTAATATTGGTTCGGTTGATTTGCGTTCTATGTTTTTTTGTTTCAAAACGACTACTGCGTTGCTATTATACAAATCCGAATAGAACCCGACTGAACACCATTTGTATTGGTATTGGTATTTATTATTATTATTTTAGATTTCGATAAATTAAGATCGTATCACTACCATACCGTACCGGACTGAACAACTTCGGTACCGGTATGTATTAATTTTATGGTTTTTTTGTTTGATAACAAATATTGTGTCGCTACCGTAGTGAACAGAACCAAAACCGAACAAACAACGTAAGTTCGGTATTGGTATATTTTTATTGTTTTTTTCTTTCGATAAACTAACATCAAATCGCTAGCGTATTGTACCAAACAACATCGGTACCGTTTTTATCCGTATTCATATTTATGGTTTCCGTTTTCAAAAAAAATTTATTATACAACGTTGTCTGTGACGATAATTGAATATCGGTACCTGTACCGTCATAATTTGAACCGATCAATACCGTTTGAACAACATCGGTGTCGGTACCGGCTATCGTTTTTATCATTTCGGTCGATGTAAAACACATGTTGATTATATACCGAGTGCATGAACATACCGGTACTGTAACGAACTAAATCGATACACATCCAATGTCCGTGCAAACGTACCATCACAATGCACGAGCAAATAACTTGGAATGTTAAAAAATAAATAAACATAAATGCAGATTAATTTTTTTTTAAAAGTTAATGAACGTAAGCTATAATAATAAAAAAACAAATTAAATGCTAAATATAATACTACTAATTAAAAATAATGAAATAACTGTAAATCTAAATGGGTCAAAATCGTAATTTTGAATCGAGGGCAAAACAGTAATTTTTAGTTGGGACGTGTCACACCCCTTTCTGCGGCGGAAGCACGAGGTGTGATTATGAAAGGTTCTCATTGCATACGAAGAGTAAACAAACTACATGCTCAAAAATATCTTCAAATATTACATTACTGAAAACTTATGTCAAGTGTTTACAACACGAGTTAACATATTGTCTTAAAAGTCACAACTTTATTTAAAGATAGACAAAGCGACATCCACGAGCATGAGTAAGACCACGCGCACATCCATCCTAGTTACCTGAAATACATGTGAGTTTTGGAAAAAACGTCAACATAAAGTTGGTGTGAATTCATGCAATTTTTGTATTTCACGTTTGTATACTTTGTATGAAAACATAATTTGTATTTTGTATAACTCAAGTCTTTTGTGTACACCACGTACTCATGTATACATCAAATACTTCTGTATGTATCAAGTGTTAATGGGTTGCAAAGCCATTAACATGTGACACGACATAGGAAGTCACCAAACCATAGGCATTTTTCTGTAGTCGATTTACGACTGAGACACAAAAACACTGCTTGGTAAAAGAGTGGCCAAGAGTGGGGCTGCCCGGAACCCATTAGATCTAACCTTTTGTTCCGCGGTCTAAGTATGTACACGATTAATGGTGCTTATGGTACCCTATTCGTGACACGATTTCTCGTATCATTCTTGTATCCATCATACCATTTGTAAACATTGTAATATTTGTAACATGTATTTCACCCCCGAAGTTATAAAACTGAAAACAGTTAAGAGAAAAGGGGGAGCATGAACTCACAACTTTGCGTTCCTAGCGTCGTAAACTCCACCGGATTTGCTTAAATAACGTCGTAACCTATACGCGTTTTCTTAACGTTAGTCACTAGACTTGCGTCGCACAAGTACAGTCACTTTCTTTTGTGTATATATTCTTGTGTTAAAAACATTTTATATTTTTAACTAAGTGTCTTACTTATATTATTTTCTCAAAAATAAATATAAGTCTTTTGTGTTTTGCACTTCGCACCCGAATTATGTATCTTGTATTTAGTATGTGTATTTTTATGTTTATACTCCTCACGAGTATTTAGTGTATTTTTAAGTCTTAATACGCTAGCACGTATAACACATACTATATACACTTAGCACAAAAGTTGGTGATAAAAATATATATATATTTCTCAAAAACATATACATACTTAATATCCATTTTTTTATTTTTGAAGAAGTCCTCATTTCTTGTCACCAAAAATTAGGGAAACCTTGGTAATACTTTTAAACACATTTTTAGGGAATAAGTTTCTCAAAAACTTATATTTTTCTAAGTGTCAAAATTTTGACAGAGTTTCCCCTAAAAATGGTGGTTTCCCATGTTTTCAAAACATGTGTTTATTTTCTTTTAAATCGTCAACAATCTCCTCATTCAACAATAAACAATATGCAACTAGTTAAAATAGATATAATCGCAGAAATGCATGAACTTGTGGTTTTTCCAAAATAGGTAGTATCCTTCCATTATTTTTAGTGGATCTTTGTATAGATCAACTTTGTTTCTTGAAAGTCTCGCTTTTAAAGAAGTTACATCTTTACAACTTCCGGTAAACATTTACAAAAATAGTTATTTTGTCGAAACTTTATGTTCCACAAGTGTTTACATACTCGTGTGTTTGCTAAAATCATTCTTTTTCATGTAAGACTCGGCTTTAGAAAATATGATTTCTTGGACACTTGGTCCTTTGAAAGTACCGCTTGTAGATCCGTAGATCTACTAGTTTTGAACACCATTTCACAAACAAAATCGTTTTTACACAAGTTCATGATTCGCGTGTGGTAGAGTTTCATCCTTTAACCCTTGTTACTTCCAAAACAACCCTATGTCATGATCCATGATCATGATCAACTCGGGTTAAATGATGATCCGAGCTACCACAACATAGATCGGGTCCAAATAATCACACAAATCAAATACTACATGATTTACACAACATATGAGCTATTAACCAACATTTTAGTGTTTTAAGTAGACTTTTGTGCTTCAACTTGCATGTTCATAAATTTTAACCGTCATATATCGTTTTAACCACTTTAGAATAGTTCAAGAAGGTGATTTAAGCAACATACCACTAGCTCGAGGCTAGGGAAGAATCTAAGCGCAAATAGGGTGGATAAAAGCAAAGTAGAGAGGTCCTTCGCCTTCCGTTTGCTCCAAGGTTCCTTATATGCGACCCTTAACACTTGTATGAACTTGAAATGGCAAGATCAAAGCTTGACAATGGTTGTGTGTTCAAGAGGTGTTTGGCCGTAGCTTCTTAGAGAGAGAGGGAGAGTTTGTGTGTGTTGAGTTTGTGATGAAAGTGTTGGTGTGTTAATGTTATAACTTATAGATAATTTTCAAGTTAATTGTCCAAGGGATTTTATGTCTACTTGATATTAGACACAAGTGATTAATTAATCAATTGAAGGACAAAGTATGTCCCCCTTTTGGGGACGGTTGGTTAAGGGGGGGGGGGGGGGTCTTGGTTCAAATCCAACTAAATAGTTAGACACTAGTTAGGTTAATCTAGGTTAGTTAAGTGATTAACCCGGTTACTAGTGTGTTGTGCTTTATGACGGGTGTTAGGGTATTCAGGGACCCTAACTGGCTCAGAAAAAGATAAACAATGTTATTAACAATATTTTCATGTTCCGGGTATAGTCCGGTTGTTCGGTTGCATACCGATTCGTTAAAGTGTTAAATTACACTTTTTAGTGTCGTTTAAGTACCTTTCTTGTACTCTTTCAATTCCCAACACTTAGGGAAATATTCTGGATAATAAAACGACATTTCTGCATAATATTTATGTGTCTAAATGCTGAATTATTGCTGAATTATATAAGTTCTGCACTTAAAGTGCGTTTCGGGTGCTTTTTAGTGCTTAATTTTGCTTTCGCCTTGCATATATATTAAACCCTTGTATGTACTCTTGGGTTTTAATGCATTCTTGTTGTCGGACCTACACCTAGGCTCCAATTTTATTGTCTGACTGCTTTCTGCAGTTCTGTTGACACAGTGTGTCTTACCGGTGAGTTTACTAGTATTTTTGACGCAACGCTCTCGTTTATGCATAAAGCAATATTTTGTAGTATACAACGTGCATGAATTCACTTGTTTAGTATGAAATCAGATATTGCTGACAATTAAGCACATAATTGCAGTCATTAAGCAATAATTAATGTGTACGGAAATTACCGGTTTGGGCCAGTTGTCACAGTCTCCCCCCGTTAAAAGAATTTCGTCCCGAAATTCAGGCTAAACTCACTCTCGCTGGAGTCTTCTTGAATAGGTGGGGATACTTTTTCTTGAACTGGTCTTCACGTTCCCATGTGTACTCGGGTCCGTGCTTAGAGCTCCAACGTACTTTGACAAGCTTCACACTGCTCCTCCTGGTCTTGTTAACTTTCCAGTCAGTAACCTCAACGGGTTGCTCTGTAAATCGGAGGGCTTCATCAATATGCACTTCATCCATCGGGATGATCACGTTTTCTTGTGTTGGACTCTTCTTCAGGTTGGATACATGAAACGTATCATGTACTCCATTAAGTTCTTCCGGTAACTCCAACTTGTATGCCACGGTACCAATTCTCTTCAAAATTCTGAATGGTCAGATGTATCGTGGATTCAGTTTTCCACGCTTTCCAAATCTGACTACGCCCTTCCAAGGTGAGACTTTTAACAACACTTTGTCTCCCACCTTGAATTCTACCGATTTTCTATTCGGATCAGCGTAGCTCTTTTGTCGCTCTCGAGCCGCCTTAATGCGCTCTCGGATCTGCGCAATCTTGTCGGTTGTCTCTTGTACTAGTTCAGGACCAACCATACGCTTATCTCCGGCATCTGCCCAACATAAGGGCGATCGGCATTTGCGGCCATACAGAGCTTCGAACCGTGCGGCCTTTATGCTCGTATGATAGCTGTTATTGTAGGAAAACTCAACTAAAGGTAGATGAGTATCCCAGCTGCCGCCTAGGTCCATGATGCATGCGCGAAGCATATCTTCTAACGTTTGTATAGTCCGTTCGCTCTGGCCGTCTGTTTGCGGATGGAATGCCGTGCTTAGATCTAACTGAGATCCAAAGGCTTCCTGAAATGATTGCCAGATTCTTGAGACAAAGCGTCCATCTCTGTCTGAAATGATTGAGATTGGCACTCCATGTCGTGCCACAATTTCTCTTAAGTATATTTCACCAAGCTTTCCAGTGCTATCTTTTTCTCGGATCGGTAGGAAGTGCGCAGACTTCGTTAATCGATCAACTATTACCCATATCATATCGTGCCCTCTCGAGGTCCTGGGTAATTTCGTTATGAAGTCCATCGAGATTTGTTCCCACTTCCACACGGGAATCTCTGGTTGTTGTAGTAGGCCGGACGGTTTCTGATATTCTGCCTTAACCTTAGCACAGGTTAGGCATTTTCCAACATAGACAGCAACGTCGCTCTTGAGTCTCGGCCACCAATAATATTCTTTCAAGTCTTGATACATTTTGTCCGACCCTGGATGGATCGAATATCTCGATTTGTGGGCTTCATTAAGGATGACTTCTCGTAGGCCACCATAGAGTGGAACCCAAATACGCTTCTTGAAGTATAAGGCTCCCTCTTCGTTTGGCACCATGTATTTCAGCATACCCCGTAGGTATTCAGCTTTACGGTTTTCTCCTTTAAGAGCTTCCTGTTGTGCATCACGAATGCGTGCAGTGAGGTTCGTTCGAATGGTCATTTCTAACGCTCGAACCCTTAGGGTCTTAACCATTTCTTTTCGGCTCAACGCGTCCGCTACAACGTTCGCCTTTCCAGGATGGTACTTAATCTCACAGTCATAATCATTCAGCAGCTTGACCCAACGTCGCTGGCGCATATTCAATTCCTTCTGATCAAATATGTGTTGTAAGCTTTTGTGATCTGTGAAGATTGGACATCGAGTACCATATAAGTAATGTCGCCAAATCTTCAAGGCGAATACCACTGCACCCAGCTCCAGGTCGTGAGTGGTATAATTTCTCTCGTGAACCTTCAGTTGTCTTGAAGCATAAGCGATGACTTTTTGGCGTTGCATGAGCACGCAACCCAAACCTTGTCGTGAAGCGTCACAGTATACCACGAAGTCTTCAGTGCCTTCGGGTAATGATAGTATTGGTGCATCGCAGAGCTTGTTCTTAAGTAGCTGAAAGGCTTCTTCCTGCTTGTGACCCCAGTTGTATTTCTTGTCTTTCTGTGTAAGGGTCGTTAGCGGTTGAGCTATCTTCGAGAAATTCTCAATGAATCGCCGATAGTAGCCCGCTAAGCCCAAAAATTGACGAACTTCGGTTGGGGTCTTGGGAGCTTCCCAATTCTTTATCGCTTCTATCTTGGACGGGTCTACATGAATGCCCTTCTCATTCACCACGTGACCAAGAAATTGTACTTCGCGAATCCAGAATTCGCACTTCGAGAACTTTGCATACAGTTTCTCTGTCTTCAGTAGTTCCAAGATGGTTCTGAGATGTTGCTCGTGCTCTTCTTTCGTTCGCGAGTAAATCAGGATATCATCGATAAATACAATCACGAATTTATCGAGGTATGGTTTGCATACGGGGTTCATTAGATCCATAAAGACCGCTGGTGCATTCGTCAGCCCAAACGGCATCACAAGAAATTCGTAGTGCCCATATCGCGTTCTGAATGCAGTCTTTGGTACGCTTTCCTCTTGGATTCTCAGCTGATGATATCCAGATCGAAGGTCGATCTTGGAATAGTAGCTTGATCCTTGCAGTTGATCAAATAAGTCATCAATCCTCGGTAGTGGATACCGATTCTTGATTGTGAGCTTGTTCAGTTCCCTGTAATCGATACACATCCGCAGTGTTCCATCCTTCTTCTTTACGAATAATACTGGAGCTCCCCAGGGTGAGAAGCTTGGCCTTATGAATCCTTTATCCAACAACTCCTGGAGTTGTGTGGATAATTCTTGCATTTCGGATGGTGCAAGTCGATATGGAGCCTTGGCTACAGGAGCGGCTCCTGGAACCAAGTCTATGCGGAATTCAACTTGTCGTTGCGGAGGTAGTCCTGGCAGATCTTCAGGGAACACATCAGGAAATTCCTTCACCACAGGAATGTCTTCGAGTTTTGGCTCCACAGCCTTCTTGTCTATGACGTGTGCTAGGAAAGCGACACATCCTTTTCTTAAGCACTTCCGTGCCTTTATGCAATTGATGATTCGTAGAGGCGCGTTTCGTCTTTCTCCATGTACGATGAGAGTTTCATCATTCGTCAGAGGGATGCGAATGATTTTCTCATGGCAAATAACTTCAGCTTTGTTCTTGGGCAACCAGTCCATCCCGACCACTACATCGAAGCTACCTAATTGAATAGGTAAGATGTCGATGCTAAATCTTCGTTCACCAAGTTCTAGCATGCAGCCTCTAACAACTTCGCCCGATTCAACAAGTTTACCATTGGCTAGTTCTATGGAATACGGAATTTCTAATATACTAGATTCTATTCCAAGTATGCGTTTAAATTCCACAGACATGAAGCTATAATCGACGCTAGTGTCGAATAATATGGATGCAAAGTGATTGTTAATGAGAAACGTACCGGTGACCACGTTAGGGTCCTCGCGTGCGTCTCTTGCTCCAATCACAAATGCTCGAGCCGGAGCGTTGTTTTTCTTCGGGCAGTCTTTCATGAAATGATCATTGCTTCCACAACTGAAGCATCCTTGGTTCCGTCCAGCTCCATTACCATTCCGGTTACCATTGCCATTCCCACCATGGTTTCCATTACCATTACCATTGCGGCCTCCAATACCTTTTCCCCAACAGTCTTCGGCACGGTGGCCTGGCTTCCCGCAGTTCTCGCATTTTCCAACGCGACAGTTTCCCACATGGTGAAAGTCACAGCGGTTACATTTGGGCAGAGTGCCCCGATATTTCTTAGCCCCAGACTCATTTGCAGCTGCGAAGGCTTTTGCCTCCCTAGGTGGGTTAGTGTCACGCTTCTTGTTGTTCAGACCCTTGTTGTTACGAATTGCTTGATTCAGGTTTGCATGTTTCCTTTTCTTGTCACCGGATGACTCAGCATGCGTCTCGGTGTTTTCTGTTGGGTTCAGTGATAGCTTCTTCATCCGAACACAATCTTCAGTAAGGCTGACAGCCAGAGTTACAGCCTCGGTGATTGTTTGTGGTTTGGCCGACGTCACCATGCCACGAAACTCTGAGGCCAGTCCCCAAATGTAGCGTTCAACGCGCTTGAATTCGGGAGTCACCATGTAGGGAAGCACTCTTGACAGGTCATGGAACCTTCGAGTGTAACCATTGATGTCAGCACCTTCCATAGTCAAGTGCCAGAACTCCGTTTCCAGCCTTTGGAGTTCCGCACGAGAGCAGTACTTCTCTCTCATTCTTTCCCTCAGCTCCTCCCAAGTTAGGCCATAAGCGGCATCATCACCCAAAGTTTGGGCTTGCAGGTTCCACCAAGTCAGAGCTTCATCGACAAACAACCCAGTAGAAAAGGTGACTTGTTGATCCGCGGTACACTTGCTCATGCGGAAAGTAGCTTCAGTCTTCTCCGTCCAGCGCACAAATGTTACTGCACCTCCTGTGCCGTCATAGTTCATCGGCTTGCAGTCGAGGAATTGCTTGAAAGTGCAGCCTTGAGCTGCGTTTCCTCCAGACGAATCTCCATTCCCATTACGCCTAGCGTTGCTTGGTCCTCCACTGTCTTGAGTACGGTTCGCCTCGTACTGGGCGATAGCAGCGGAGATCCTTTCCTCCAGTAGAGCGTTCAGCTCATCAGCAGTTCTTGGCAGTGGGGGAGGAGGAGGTTGATCGTCATTGCGAGCATTCACAGCTTTCCTGGGTGCCATGTTCTGACAGAACATAACACAACAGGGTTAGGCATTTGTTTGATATCGTCACACTAGACAGTAGTATCATATATATTCACAGGTATATATACCACATAAGTGACATCAAACAATTATTACTCTAGCAGAGTACTTAGTAGGCTTGCTCTGAGGGAATCTATACGTGACAAGACTTGCTGTGGTTTCTGTGCACTGAATTCCATAATTATGTATGCATCCATAATTACGTAACTCCTTGCACAGTCCGCACAGTTCGTTTCATCCTCGTATTTCTTCCTTCAGGTAGGCCATTGCTTTCAGGTAAAGTCACATATACTTGTGACATTCTACTTCTAGTACATGCTAATTATCACACATAATTGCAAGTAATTTCTAGTCAACGACAAGTGCTACTCAAGTGCACTCTAAGTCTCGTAGTGTCTTTTCTAGACTCATGTAGACAGTTTCAGGCAGTGGATGTCGCGGGACGTTTTATGCAATGAAAACTCTTTGAAAAATTGTTTTCGTGAAAGGATCCTAGAGATTGTAGACTAGACTCGAGAAAGAATCCTGGTTCACTACAATCGCAGCTCTGATACCAATCTGTCACACCCCTTTCTGCGGCGGAAGCACGAGGTGTGATTGTAACACCTGTGCCTTCACGGCCATCAAACAAATACCAAACCAATGAAATATTATATTTCACACTTGGGATTTGTAAAAATATGTGTATCATTTGCACATATCAACTCTCGTTCGATTTCAAACTCTAAATCGCTTTCTGGATAGTTATACGCGCACCGATGCGTAAATATAACCAGTTTAATGCAACAAACACTCCGGAATAGCGACATAGGCTTAACATACCTTAAATAACCTTTACATAACTTAGAAATAAGTTTTGAAGGCTTTGGTATGGCAAAAGCAAGCTAATTCGCTTACAGGGACTAAACTTGACAAACTGCGAAAGTATGCCAATTTGAACTGTAACAGACATTCCGGAACATGGCCATAAGTTAAACATACCATAAATATCCTTTACATAGCTTAGAAATAGGCTTTGAGGGGTTCGGTGTGCTAAAATAAACTTTTGGGACATTCAGGGACTAAAAATGTCAAAAAGTGCACAAGTTTGCATTTTCGCGCATAACTTACGTTCTGAATACATCCGGACATCCAAAAATTTATGTAAGCATGACAATATTATATTTTGGTGTTCGCCATAAGAAAAATCCATTCGTCGCGTCATTTGGTTCGTTTTTCGCGCTTATACGCATTCCGTCGTAATTAAGCGAACATCGCGTTCGTACGGCCAAACGAACCAACCTCCGGCATATTTTTGAGCATGTATTGAGTTCCCTATACTTTAACTTCATTTTAGAGCCTTGAAATGAGGTTAACGGGGTTCAAACGCATCGAAAAAGGCCTTAAACACGTGCAGGGACCATTTCTGCCAATTTTGAAACAATTCTGGAACTGGGAGGCAGTAGCGTAGCGCGAGCCCTAAGGGCCTACCTGTCGCGCTACGCGACTGCATGATCTGGATCAGATTCAATGTTTTAACAAGCGGGTCCCAGCTGTTCGATTCTCAACCACACATTCTCAATCGTCTAGTCAGCGGATAAGAACCTAATTTCAGCCACCATAAGGTTCCGACAAGTGTACGCCTTGGATCATGGCACGTTTTACAACAAACGATCCTAACGGTTACCCGAAAACTATAAATACCCCATCACCCCAACCTCATTTCTTACAAGAATTCTGATTTGAGAGCTCTAAGTTGAAACCATTGTTTCATACCTGAGTTCTTGGATCGGGATTAGCATTCGGGGACCCTTCGTAAGTATTCTTTCGTTCTTTTCCTTATTTTATTGCTTTTCGAGTCAGAAAGTCAAACTTTGTTTGACTTTCAGCGTTGACCAGTAATGGTCAATGCGAAGTTCGTTTGAACTTCGCAACGTGAGTGTAATCACGTTGGTCATAGTCCCTTGGGACTATGCCCACTGATTACCACGTTGTCTAGGGTCGTAGGGTAGGCGATCTAATAAATCGCCTATACCTTCGAGCCCGACCCAGTTTGGTCGATCATTAGGATCCGACCAAATACCTTAGGTGACCCTAGTATAGGGCATAACCTTCCGAGGTTATACCCTATGGTCACATCGTTTAAGTAGTTGTATGATAGGTAGTTTATATGCCTTAGGTAAATTACCAAAATACCCTTTTCATGTATAATTGGTAATTAAGCATATGTAACCTAAACTTTTGTCACATAACTGATTATGTAACATGTTTAGGCATATAACACTTGTCATAGGACTAGTTAGACGGTCCGAACGCGTTTCACGCGCACGACGCGTTAAAGTAGCATAAGTTACCTTAATGGGTCGCGATGGGTCGATAATACTTAGGTTAAGTTTCATTTAGTATGTAGGCTTTGTTAAACCATATCATATGAGTTCCTACACTCATTTGGTTTACAAACCCTCCTGCTACCCAGTCTTCCGATTTAGGTCCGGGTTAATTATGTAGTTACCTATATTAGGTACCGTTTGATTTCCGGGACTCCTCTAGCTTACTTGGTAGTTGTTCAAGACTCCTAAGCACTCCCATGCGAGTACATTATTCCCCTCTTTTACTGTTTTCAACTGTTTTGGGGTGACTCATATGTGCTAAATATCTTAACAATGATTTCAAGAACGATTACAATGGTTTCAAAAACAATTACAATGTAGTATCAAGAACGATAACAATAGTATCAAGAACGATAACAATAGTTTCAAGAACGATAACAATAGTTTCAAAAACAATTACAATAGTTTCAAGAACGATTTCAATAAAGTGAACGAACTTGTTGGTTGTAGTTACATAACCAATGACATTCATTAGCAATGATCAAGCCGACCAGTATTAGGTTATGGTACCATAGGATCTGACAAATCCCGTTATTTTCTATACCCATGGTTATGTGTGGGTATTTTGGGTAACGACTGAATCTGTAATTATTAACTTACCCTTTGGTAAGGGTTTGTTAAGAACGAGAGCGAGAGCGAGTTGGAACGATGAACGAGTCAAGAAGGTTTGAATGTTATTAGAGAATCGACCATAAAGTAGTTTCACAATTAAAATATTAACTTACCCTTTGGTAAGGGTTTGTTAAAACAAGAACGATTTGAACGATTAAAACAAGATGGTTTAACGATTGGGTAAACATTTGTACATGATTGACATTTGATCATGCATTTCCACGAAACATAGTATTGATTTAAACCAAGCTTTACTTCAATACTTTGTTTTTGTGCATATGGTTTAGTTGAGACATTTCACTTGCCATACATGGATATTTGACATAGACATTTGACATGGATATTTGACATAGACATTTGACATGGACATTTTGACATAGACATTTGACATGGATATTTGACATAGACATTTTGACATGATTTACATCTTGACATGAATACTTGACATATTATTCAATACATTTGACAATTGATTTAAACATAGACATTTTACATTGTTTGGTTTGGTTTGATTAAGTGATTAAGTAACGATGCGTGTGTAATATGATACAAGCATGGTGGATACGCCGCTGGTACTTCCTATATATAAGTGTTTGTATGGTATTACATATCATAGCGTTATTTGAATCATTTCAGTTTGAGACATAGAACATTTTATACAAATAACATACTTTTCACAAGACATTGATTTATAAACAACTTATCTTATGCAAACTCATTTACATGGTTATTCATTTAATCATGCATTATTCTCTTATTTATACTTATCATCCGAACTTATTATTTTTCAAATGATTTACAAAGACAAAGCAAATTACAAGGTTCATGACTAAACATTTTCTTAAACAGAAGTCATGAATCTTATTTTCACAAAACCTATGTACTCGCCAGCATTTCTTTGCTGACCTCGTTTTCACATATGTTTCAGGTATTGTTGGATGATATCGATTGATAAGATGCATGCTCACATAGGACTGGACAAGGCCTTAGTGACTCAATAATAATGATAGACTATGTCTAATTTGTGTATTTAGATTTCCAGACGATGTAATTATTCGATGTTTAATAAAACGAAACACTTTTGGTATCCATGGTTATGAAACATTGATTCTGTTGCAACACGCCCCGATGTTTCCGCCGCGATTTGTTGTTTTACGCGGTCGGGGTGTGACAGAAAGATGGTATCAGAGCCAATGGTTATAGGGAATTAGGTTATTAGTAATTAGTAATGCTTTGACCTAGTCTATAACCTTCTTAGGACCCTAACGCGAGTTTACTTGCGTTTAGTCATAAAACAATACCGTCACCTATCCTTAGGTGACGACCACAACAAGAACGTAAATTTCAAAACCGCTTTGAAAACTAATCATCTGTTCTAGGATGATTAATTTCTAGGTTTTGAACCCTCTGTTATATGGTTTTGAACCCCTTTGAATTTTCAAAATCTCGTCAAGGTTTTGGGTTTTAAATAATGTGAACACGTGCAAACTGGAAGGGTGAATGCCTGTATTCTGGGTTTTCTGGCTAGGCAAGCACTTCGTATACATCTCATCAGACGCGAGACCAGTTGTGCTTACCTGGGAATTCTTGGGATGAGTGTTCACTTATAGGCGAGCATGTCTTCGCGATACATTATTTTTGACCTATTTACTTTGACTAATCACCAAGGTCGTTTGTTGCTTTGTAGTAACAAACAAATGACCACTATCCTTGCTTTCATCAGATTTGTTTCATCTCATTCTTTTCGTCTAAATTCTCTCACTCGTTTCCTTTCATGTTTCCTCTTTTAGACAATGCCTCCTCGACGCGAAAGCCAGATAGAGACTGCCGAGCTGGCAGAAATCATTGCGCAGCAAATGGCTGCTCAATTCCCAAACCTCTTTGCTCAATGGAACCAAGCCAACAACAACAACAATGTGCTATGCAAATACAAGGATTTCAACCAGGCTAAACCACTCAAGTTTAGTGGTTCTGAAGGAGCAACTGGGCTTCTTCAGTGGTTCGAAAGCATTGAGAATACTTTTCGCCACGTGCAGTGCCAGGATAATCGTAAGGTCGAGTTCTCCTCGAGCGTGTTTCAGAAGAGGGCTCTTACATGGTGGAATGGGGTAATGAGAGACCGAGGTGCGGAAGTTGCTCTCGCGCAGACATGGGCTGAACTTAGGGCTCTCATGATGAGGGAATTCTGTCCTCGTCATGAGCAGCGAGCTTTGGAGAAGGAATTTGATGAGTTGAAGCAAGATAGTGGTGAGCACAGGGCGTATACTGATAGGTTTGAGGAGTTGAGTCTGCTTTGCCCGACAATGGTTACCCCACTTGACATAGCTATCGAAAGGTACATCGACGGCCTACCTGACTCGGTACAAGACATCCTTACTGGTAGTAGCCCTGCCACACTCCGTCAGGCGATCGAGTTAGCTGCGACATTGACTGAGTCGCAGATTCGGAAGAATAAGTTACACAGAAAGGGTGACAAGGGTAAGAAGCAGGGGTCTGACAGGGAGGATAGCAAGAATGGTCAAAACGAGAAGGGAAAGGAAGGTGAGACGTCAAAGAAATCGAAGAAGCGGAAGGGTGCCCAGAACTTTGCTGTTACAGCACAGACTGCTCAGAACCCGCGGAACCCACCAGCTCAGCCACCTGCAAAGAAAGCATATGCCGGTACCGCATCTTATTGTGCACGCTGCAACGGTCATCACGCAGTACAACAAGCTTGCTGGCAATGCACGACGTGTGGTAAACTTGGGCATTTGGCCAAGGTTTGTCGTTTCGGACAAAATCAGGCTGCTCAGGTTCAAGCTCCGGTTCAAGGGAATGCTGTGAGATTCCCACTGGGTTCATGTTTCAACTGCGGAGAGATTGGTCACTTCCGCCACAACTGCCCAAGACTGGTGAATGCAAATGCTAACGCAAACCCTAATGCGAATGCCAACGTCAATGCGAATCCAGCACATGGTTGAGTGTTTAACATCAATGAGGCTGGCTATCAACGATGCAGCGATGAACGATTAGCATTTTGTATTTCCTCTGGTTGTTATCTTGTAACATTTAAAGACAATGCAGTTGTTATATAAATAAAATTTGTGGTTTTATTTTTAACTAATGCAATTGTATGAATGTTTGATTCAACCTTGTGATGTCAACACAAAGACAAAACTACTCGTGTGGTTCTGTCATTTTTACGATCACTTGAGATCTCCCTAAGAACCTCAAACACTGGTTTCTTTTAAATCTGAAGTATCTTATCATCTTGCACCGTTCGAGATGCAAGAATTATCAAAACAGCTTCAAGAGTTGTCTGATAAAGGATTCATCCGTCCGAACTTTTCACCTTGGAGAAACTCCTGTTCTCCTTGTGAAAAAAAAAAGAGAAAAATGGATCTTTTCGAAGGTATATCGATTAACGTAAGCCTAGTAAGCTTACCATCAAGAATCGATATCCCCCTACCTTAAATCAACGATTTCTCCGATCAACTGCATAGCGTTCATGCTTTTCCAAGATTGATTTGCGTTTTGGGTATCATCAACTTTGTATTCTCGAAGAAGATATTCCCAAAACGGTTTTCTGCACGAAGTATGGCCATTACGAGTTTACAGTCATGCCTTTTAGGTTGACAAATACTCCAGCCATCTTCAAGGACTTAATAAATTGAGTCTGCAAGCCTTATTTGGATCAGTTCGTCATTGTTATTAATGACATTTTGATCTATTCATATCCCGAGCTGGTAACGATCAACACTTTTATTGACACTGGAACCCTTAAAGAAGGAACAAATTTTTCGCTAAATCCTCCAAGGGGAAATTTTGGCTTAAAGAAGTTCAGTTCTTGGGTCATGTAGTCAACAAGCAGGGTATTCATATGGATCAATCCAAATTACCGCAATTAAGGATTTGATCCCTAGTATGCTTTAAATACCCGTGTCCAACGATAACAAATTAAACAATTAAACAAATTGAACGATTATGCGATTATATGTTATGTGTTTATGTGTTCTCCTCTATGTTCTTGTGTGGTACGATTTTCAAATCCTCATAGAATCTTTCATATCTTCATATGAGGGATTCATAGTAGGATATTCAAAAGGTACTACCTTAAATCCTTATGGGCTTCTACGTGGTAGTTAAGACCCTTGGGTTATATAGTACCACTCCATGGTTCGATAAGAGACCCTTTTAGTGGTCTAGTCAAAAAGATTGATTCACAATTTGGTTAAAGAACGACATCTAGTGATGTAGCTGGACAGACTCCTTGATAGTCTATTTAGATCATTTATTGATTTAATTAAAAGGACTCTATGGCGGTCTAGTCACACTCATCATAAGAATGTTCATTTGGTTTTCCCCTACACATTATAAAATAGACTGTGTGAACTGTGCAAGGAATTGTCTGATTATGGACGCGTACATAATTATGAAATTTAGTGCATAGAAACCCAGTAAGATTTATTATGTGTAAGAATCGATAGTGACAACAATAACGAAATGGGAACGATGTAATGGAGGTACGGTGGACGCACCAATGACGCTTCATATACTTGTATATAAGTGTCCCTCTTACATTGCAAACATAATGTTATTAAGGTTACTAGAAGTTCAAGAACCCTAGCCAATATTGTTCGATCTTTTCAACTTCATGTTTTAAGCTCTCACAAGTTTCCTCTAAATAAATTTCGGGACGAAATTTCCTAAAGTAGGGGAGACTGTAACACCTGTGCCTTCACGGCCATCAAACAAATACCAAACCAATGAAATATTATATTTCACACTTGGGATTTGTAAAAATATGTGTATCATTTGCACATATCAACTCTCGTTCGATTTCAAACTCTAAATCGCTTTCTGGATAGTTATACGCGCACCGATGCGTAAATATAACCAGTTTAATGCAACAAACACTCTGGAATAGCGACATAGGCTTAACATACCTTAAATAACCTTTACATAACTTAGAAATAAGTTTTGAAGGCTTTGGTATGGCAAAAGCAAGCTAATTCGCTTACAGGGACTAAACTTGACAAACTGTGAAAGTATGCCAATTTGAACTGTAACAGACATTCCAGAACATGGCCATAAGTTAAACATACCATAAATATCCTTTACATAGCTTAGAAATAGGCTTTGAGGGGTTCGGTGTGCTAAAATAAACTTTTGGGACATTCAGGGACTAAAAATGTCAAAAAGTGCACAAGTTTGCATTTTCGCGCATAACTTACGTTCTGAATACATCCGGACATCCAAAAATTTATGTAAGCATGACTATATTATATTTTAGTGTTCTCCATAAGAAAAATCCATTCGTCGCGTCATTTGGTTCGTTTTTCGCGCTTATACGCATTCCGTCGTAATTAAGCGAACATCGCGTTCGTACGGCCAAACGAACCAACCTCCGGCATATTTTTGAGCATGTATTGAGTTCCCTATACTTTAACTTCATTTTAGAGCCTTGAAATGAGGTTAACGGGGTTCAAACGCATCGAAAAAGGCCTTAAACACGTGCAGGGACCATTTCTGCCAATTTTGAAACAATTCTGGAACTGGGAGGCAGTAGCGTAGCGCGAGCCCTAAGGGCCTACCTGTCGCGCTACGCGACTGCATGATCTGGATCAGATTCAATGTTTTAACAAGCGGGTCCCAGCTGTTCGATTCTCAACCACACATTCTCAATAGTCTAGTCAGCGGATAAGAACCTAATTTCAGCCACCATAAGGTTCCGACAAGTGTACGCCTTGGATCATGGCACGTTTTACAACAAACGATCCTAACGGTTACCCGAAAACTATAAATACCCCATCACCCCAACCTCATTTCTTACAAGAATTCTGATTTGAGAGCTCTAAGTTGAAACCATTGTTTCATACCTGAGTTCTTGGATCGGGATTAGCATTCGGGGACCCTTCGTAAGTATTCTTTCGTTCTTTTCCTTATTTTATTTCTTTTCGAGTCAGAAAGTCAAACTTTGTTTGACTTTCAGCGTTGACCAATAATGGTCAATGCGAAGTTCGTTTGAACTTCGCAACGTGAGTGTAATCACGTTGGTCATAGTCCCTTGGGACTATGCCCACTGATTACCACGTTGTCTAGGGTCGTAGGGTAGGCGATCTAATAAATCGCCTATACCTTCGAGCCCGACCCAGTTTGGTCGATCATTAGGATCCGACCAAATACCTTAGGTGACCCTAGTATAGGGCATAACCTTCCGAGGTTATACCCTATGGTGACATCGTTTAAGTAGTTGTATGATAGGTAGTTTATATGCCTTAGGTAAATTACCAAAATACCCTTTTCATGTATAATTGGTAATTAAGCATATGTAACCTAAACTTTTGTCACATAACTGATTATGTAACATGTTTAGGCATATAACACTTGTCATAGGACTAGTTAGACGGTCCGAACGCGTTTCACGCGCACGACGCGTTAAAGTAGCATAAGTTACCTTAATGGGTCGCGATGGGTCGATAATACTTAGGTTAAGTTTCATTTAGTATGTAGGCTTTGTTAAACCATATCATATGAGTTCCTACACTCATTTGGTTTACAAACCCTCCTGCTACCCAGTCTTCCGATTTAGGTCCGGGTTAATTATGTAGTTACCTATATTAGGTACCGTTTGATTTCCGGGACTCCTCTAGCTTACTTGGTAGTTGTTCAAGACTCCTAAGCACTCCCATGCGAGTACATTATTCCCCTCTTTTACTGTTTTCAACTGTTTTGGGGTGACTCATATGTGCTAAATATCTTAACAATGATTTCAAGAACGATTACAATGGTTTCAAAAACAATTACAATGTAGTATCAAGAACGATAACAATAGTATCAAGAACGATAACAATAGTTTCAAGAACGATAACAATAGTTTCAAAAACAATTACAATAGTTTCAAGAACGATTTCAATAAAGTGAACGAACTTGTTGGTTGTAGTTACATAACCAATGACATTCATTAGCAATGATCAAGCCGACCAGTATTAGGTTATGGTACCATAGGATCTGACAAATCCCGTTATTTTCTATACCCATGGTTATGTGTGGGTATTTTGGGTAACGACTGAATCTGTAATTATTAACTTACCCTTTGGTAAGGGTTTGTTAAGAACGAGAGCGAGAGCGAGTTGGAACGATGAACGAGTCAAGAAGGTTTGAATGTTATTAGAGAATCGACCATAAAGTAGTTTCACAATTAAAATATTAACTTACCCTTTGGTAAGGGTTTGTTAAAACAAGAACGATTTGAACGATTAAAACAAGATGGTTTAACGATTGGGTAAACATTTGTACATGATTGACATTTGATCATGCATTTCCACGAAACATAGTATTGATTTAAACCAAGCTTTACTTCAATACTTTGTTTTTGTGCATATGGTTTAGTTGAGACATTTCACTTGCCATACATGGATATTTGACATAGACATTTGACATGGATATTTGACATAGACATTTGACATGGACATTTTGACATAGACATTTGACATGGATATTTGACATAGACATTTTGACATGATTTACATCTTGACATGAATACTTGACATATTATTCAATACATTTGACAATTGATTTAAACATAGACATTTTACATTGTTTGGTTTGGTTTGATTAAGTGATTAAGTAACGATGCGTGTGTAATATGATACAAGCATGGTGGATACGCCGCTGGTACTTCCTATATATAAGTGTTTGTATGGTATTACATATCATAGCGTTATTTGAATCATTTCAGTTTGAGACATAGAACATTTTATACAAATAACATACTTTTCACAAGACATTGATTTATAAACAACTTATCTTATGCAAACTCATTTACATGGTTATTCATTTAATCATGCATTATTCTCTTATTTATACTTATCATCTGAACTTATTATTTTTCAAATGATTTACAAAGACAAAGCAAATTACAAGGTTCATGACTAAACATTTTCTTAAACAGAAGTCATGAATCTTATTTTCACAAAACCTATGTACTCGCCAGCATTTCTTTGCTGACCTCGTTTTCACATATGTTTCAGGTATTGTTGGATGATATCGATTGATAAGATGCATGCTCACATAGGACTGGACAAGGCCTTAGTGACTCAATAATAATGATAGACTATGTCTAATTTGTGTATTTAGATTTCCAGACGATGTAATTATTCGATGTTTAATAAAACGAAACACTTTTGGTATCCATGGTTATGAAACATTGATTCTGTTGCAACACGCCCCGATGTTTCCGCCGCGATTTGTTGTTTTACGCGGTCGGGGTGTGACAGTGATCATGAAAGGTTCTCATTGCATACGAAGAGTAAACATACTACATGCTCAAAAATATCTTCAAAGATTACATTACTGAAAACTTATGTCAAGTGTTTACAACACGAGTTAACATATTGTCTTAAAAGTCACAACTTTATTTAAAGATAGACAAAGCGACATCCACGAGCATGAGTAAGACCACGCGCACATCCATCCTAGTTACCTGAAATACATGTGAGTTTTGGAAAAACGTCAACATAAAGTTGGTGTGAATTCATGCAATTTTTGTATTTCACGTTTGTATACTTTGTATGAAAACATAATTTGTATTTTGTATAACTCAAGTCTTTTGTGTACACCACGTACTCATGTATACATCAAATACTTCTGTATGTATCAAGTGTTAATGGGTTGCAAAGCCATTAACATGTGACACGACATAGGAAGTCACCAAACCATAGGCATTTTTCTGTAGTCGATTTACGACTGAGACACAAAAACACTGCTTGGTAAAAGAGTGGCCAAGAGTGGGGCTGCCCGGAACCCATTAGATCTAACCTTTTGTTCCGCGGTCTAAGTATGTACACGATTAATGGTGCTTATGGTACCCTATTCGTGACACGATTTCTCGTATCATTCTTGTATCCATCATACCATTTGTAAACATTGTAATATTTGTAACATGTATTTCACCCCCGAAGTTATAAAACTGAAAACAGTTAAGAGAAAAGGGGGAGCATGAACTCACAACTTTGCGTTCCTAGCGTCGTAAACTCCACCGGATTTGCTTAAATAACGTCGTAACCTATACGCGTTTTCTTAACGTTAGTCACTAGACTTGCGTCGCACAAGTACAGTCACTTTCTTTTGTGTATATATTCTTGTGTTAAAAACATTTTATATTTTTAACTAAGTGTCTTACTTATATTATTTTCTCAAAAATAAATATAAGTCTTTTGTGTTTTGCACTTCGCACCCGAATTATGTATCTTGTATTTAGTATGTGTATTTTTATGTTTATACTCCTCACGAGTATTTAGTGTATTTTTAAGTCTTAATACGCTAGCACGTATAACACATACTATATACACTTAGCACAAAAGTTGGTGATAAAAATATATATATATTTCTCAAAAACATATACATACTTAATATCCATTTTTTTATTTTTGAAGAAGTCCTCATTTCTTGTCACCAAAAATTAGGGAAACCTTGGTAATACTTTTAAACACATTTTTAGGGAATAAGTTTCTCAAAAACTTATATTTTTCTAAGTGTCAAAATTTTGACAGAGTTTCCCCTAAAAATGGTGGTTTCCCATGTTTTCAAAACATGTGTTTATTTTCTTTTAAATCGTCAACAATCTCCTCATTCAACAATAAACAATATGCAACTAGTTAAAATAGATATAATCGCAGAAATGCATGAACTTGTGGTTTTTCCAAAATAGGTAGTATCCTTCCATTATTTTTAGTGGATCTTTGTATAGATCAACTTTGTTTCTTGAAAGTCTCGCTTTTAAAGAAGTTACATCTTTACAACTTCCGGTAAACATTTACAAAAATAGTTATTTTGTCGAAACTTTATGTTCCACAAGTGTTTACATACTCGTGTGTTTGCTAAAATCATTCTTTTTCATGTAAGACTCGGCTTTAGAAAATATGATTTCTTGGACACTTGGTCCTTTGAAAGTACCGCTTGTAGATCCGTAGATCTACTAGTTTTGAACACCATTTCACAAACAAAATCGTTTTTACACAAGTTCATGATTCGCGTGTGGTAGAGTTTCATCCTTTAACCCTTGTTACTTCCAAAACAACCCTATGTCATGATCCATGATCATGATCAACTCGGGTTAAATGATGATCCGAGCTACCACAACATAGATCGGGTCCAAATAATCACACAAATCAAATACTACATGATTTACACAACATATGAGCTATTAACCAACATTTTAGTGTTTTAAGTAGACTTTTGTGCTTCAACTTGCATGTTCATAAATTTTAACCGTCATATATCGTTTTAACCACTTTAGAATAGTTCAAGAAGGTGATTTAAGCAACATACCACTAGCTCGAGGCTAGGGAAGAATCTAAGCGCAAATAGGGTGGATAAAAGCAAAGTAGAGAGGTCCTTCGCCTTCCGTTTGCTCCAAGGTTCCTTATATGCGACCCTTAACACTTGTATGAACTTGAAATGGCAAGATCAAAGCTTGACAATGGTTGTGTGTTCAAGAGGTGTTTGGCCGTAGCTTCTTAGAGAGAGAGGGAGAGTTTGTGTGTGTTGAGTTTGTGATGAAAGTGTTGGTGTGTTAATGTTATAACTTATAGATAATTTTCAAGTTAATTGTCCAAGGGATTTTATGTCTACTTGATATTAGACACAAGTGATTAATTAATCAATTGAAGGACAAAGTATGTCCCCCTTTTGGGGACGGTTGGTTAAGGGGGGGGGGGGGGTCTTGGTTCAAATCCAACTAAATAGTTAGACACTAGTTAGGTTAATCTAGGTTAGTTAAGTGATTAACCCGGTTACTAGTGTGTTGTGCTTTATGACGGGTGTTAGGGTATTCAGGGACCCTAACTGGCTCAGAAAAAGATAAACAATGTTATTAACAATATTTTCATGTTCCGGGTATAGTCCGGTTGTTCGGTTGCATACCGATTCGTTAAAGTGTTAAATTACACTTTTTAGTGTCGTTTAAGTACCTTTCTTGTACTCTTTCAATTCCCAACACTTAGGGAAATATTCTGGATAATAAAACGACATTTCCCAACCCTATCAGAGGAACAGATAATGTAAAGCCAAAACTGGATCAAAGCAGTGGATCCAGAATAAGCAGACGTTTACAGTTGGTTCATGCAAATCTCTCCCCTTGAAAGTGGTTTCATATCTGCTGACCTCCTATCTGCTGATCATACTAAGTGCTGACCTACAACTGCTGCTTCATATCTACTGACCAATGTCAAAGACTGATGGAAGACCAAAGCTCTGTTGACTCAATCTACTGCTTTGGGTCTAGTACTGCTGATCCGGACAAGCACTGCTGGGTTCACAGCAGAGGAAGGATGCAGCAGCAGTTTATGTGTCTTTTGTGTAATGTAATGTAATAGCAGTAGTTTTGTACATCAGTGTTTATAGATCAGTAGTTAGAGTTTGTTAGGAGGTTAGATGTCACTTTCATGGTGACGTCAGCTAAGATGCTCAGTGGTTTGCAAGTGCCTATAAATAGTTCAGTACTTTGTACTGTTCTATTAGCTCTTTCACCACATCGTCTTCTTTGCACGAACAAACTACTGAGCTCTGGCTGAGGGGGAGTTTGCATTCTTACATCAATCATTGTAATCGTTGTTGAAACAAATTCAATCATTCGGTTCTTTGTGAAAAGATGTTTGATAAAAGTATTACTCTCGTTTGATTGTATGCAAAGTTTGCTTTCATCTTATTTCCGCTGCACAACTCTTTCATTTCCATCTTAATTACAAACGAAAATACATTCAAAAAGAAACTCAGATCCAACAATTGGTATCAGAGCTTGGACAGTCAAATTTGATTTAACAATCATTTTGACGTAAATAGTTCAGCTCATAACAGTTGATACTGATCGTTTGTTCGTCCGTTGAAAAACAGAGCAAGGATTAATCACCATTAAAGTTGATTTCTCAGTGTCTGTAAAACAACAAGAATGACGTCACAATCTCAGGATGATAAAAACAACATCGGCTCACTTTTTAAACCACCTATGCTAAAAAGAAATGAGTACAACATCTGGCAGAGGAGGATGGGTCACATCCTCGCTCAACAAAGCACAGGTTGTTGGAGGTCTGTCACCTTTGGTCCTCATGTTCCTTCAGTGCCAAGCGCTGAAGATGCTAAAAAGTTCGTTCCAAAACCAGTTGAAAATTACACCGAAACCGATTTTCAAAAGATCGAACTAGATGCTAAAGCGTTTAGCATCATAGCATCAGCGCTGCCCAATGAAATATATGCTGGACTGTTACACTGTAACAGTGCCAAAGAATTATGGGACGCACTTAAGGAACAGTTTGGAGGTACTGAAGAAGTCATAGAAAACAATAGGGAAATCCTGAACCAACAGTATGAAACATTTTGTCATGTTAGAGGTGAATCACTGACTCAACAATTTGAGCGGTTTAGTTGTCTCATCAGTGAACTTAGGCTTGTTAATACTACCTTTACAAACTCGACTCAAAACAGCAGGTTCCTCAGGTCACTGCCCGAAAAATGGGACACTATAGCCTTTGTCACCAGAAATTCACCTGAGTTCAAGGATCTGACCTTGACCCAACTCCATGGTCGACTCCTGACCTACGAAAGGGAGTTGAACCAGAAAAGGAAGTTACAAGAGTCAGGAAAAGCCGTTGATGATTACACATTCGGTAATACTGCTCTTCTGGGTCAAGAAGAATCTGGGAGCAGTGGTAAGGACCAGGGTTATGATCACTTCATTGACATAACTGCTGGTGCAAATTTTAACAACCCTGATCCTCACTCTGCAAGTTATGCATTCACTGCAAACGAAAACCAGATGTCAGATAATTTAAGCTTTGAACTAAATGATTTGCAACATTTTGATCCCACTGATTTAGAGGAAATGGACATCCTACACCAACTGGCTTTGCTAAGTGTTAGAACTAGCAAGTTCTACAAAAGAACAGGGAGAAAATTCCCAGGTTTGCATGGGAATCTAAGGGTTGGGTTGGATAAATCGAAAATCAAGTGCTATAAGTGTAATAGGTTGGGACATTTCGCTAGGGAATGTAGGAGTCAAAATACTGGTCCCATAATTACTCATCCTAGCTCAAATCCTAGACCTCAAAATCAAAACACTGTGCACTATGCCCAATATGCCCCAGCAGCTCAAGTGAACACTGCTCACTATGCTGCTGCCCCTGTGCCAGTACATTATGTCCAAACTACTATTCCGCAAATCCAATATGTTCAAACCCCTGTTCCACAGGTACAAGTGCAACCTGTTGCACCTCAAACCACTGCTCCAGCAGCAGCACAACCAGATCAACAAAGTTTTTTCACTCAAGGGTTTGTTGACTGGAGCAGTATGCCTGATGATCTTTGTGATGAAAATTTTGCACTCTATGCTTCTAATGATTCTTCACATGATGAGTTTTGTTTGATGGCACTAGACTCAATACAGGAGGGGATTGAAGCTGAGGAGGAACAGCAGTGCTTCGAAACAGTGGAAGAGGTGATTGAAGCAGTGGTTACTGCTGTGGCTGGTGAAGTACTGTTGGAAGAAAGTTCAGGTACTCTGATTGAACCAATGACAGATCCATGGTCCATAGAGGACAAAGAAGAAGAGAAAGAAGAAAAGGCTGGTGAAAAGAAGGTAAGAGCTGATGATGATGAAGATCATCAATGTGATTGTGCGATGATGGCAGCTGCCAAGGTATCTCCTCAAGTTCTTGAAAAACTGTGTTCAGACAATTGCATAATTGCTTTTGCTAACATCAAAGAGGTGAATGAAAACCTTCGGGATAAAATCTTAACTGATGAGGTCAAATTTGAAAGCTCTTTAAAAGAACTTAAAAACAAATTGACTGAAAAGGAAAAAGAAATCAGCTGTTTGAAAGAAGAGCAAAGTATAACCAAAACCCAACTTCAAACTATGGTAGAAAAATACCAAGTTTGCAAAAAGGAGTTGGAGTCTGCCCAGATTACTTGTGAAAGATGGGTGGAATCCTGCAAAGGATATGAGGTTATGCTTGAGAAACAGAGAAAAAGCAATGTAAAGTTTGGGGTTGGGTATAGAAAATATGATGATGAAGACACTGCTTTTGAAAACTCTGTTCAAACCACTGATGAAGCTACTGAGCTTATCCCCACAAACAAGAATGGCCAAGAAGTGAAAATCACTGACAAACTTGGTAACAAAATCACACTTAACAGACCAATGGGTTCCTCCACTTTCAAGGAGCTTGAAGATCATCAGTTTAAACCAAAATGGTCTGATGAGTGTGATATTCTTGAAAATTTCAAGCCAATGGACTTTACATCAATTGATGGTGCTAAAGCTCCAAAAGCTAAAGTCATACATCTCAAAGATATCCCAGCAGTGGTTAAAACCTCTGCTGCAAAGGAATCTGAAAAGAGAAAGAAGAAAGAAAAAATTGATAACTTGTTTTGTGAATTCTGTGAGAAAAGGAATCATCTAACAAAAGACTGTTTCCTCTTAAAAGCTTATGATCTAAACAAAACAAGTGTCATTGTTTCTGCAGAAAGTTGCATTGTCTGTGGGAAAACAAACCACAAAACTCAAGCATGTGTGTACCTCAAAAACTTTGATGTTAAAAAGAATGAGTACATTGCTAAAACATCCTTGAGTCCATCATCATCATCATCAACATCTGTCAAATTCACCAAGAAACAACCACTGTTTGTGCCAGTTCAAACAGCTGTTACAAAACAGCTGAACCAAACATCTGTCAAAAGAGATGTTCAGGTTACTGATGCACCCCCTGCCAATCAGTTCAGAAAAGGCAGAGAAAAACAGTCTTACCAAAGGATTCCTCACGTTTATGAGGCCTACAAAAGGCCCTCTAAACCCAAAGTGAACAAGCATCCTTTTGGTTACCAGCAGATGATTGGTCAGGACCCACAACAGTGGTTAGAGAAACACTGTCCTAAAACAGTTCAAACCCCTGACCTAACCACTGTCCATCATCTTGCATCCATCCCAGACACTGTTGAGACCCCATCCAAAGCCTTGTTGGCTTTGGAGACCTTAATGAACTAATCTTTTTACTTCATGTGCAGGGAGCTTCTGCATGCTTTGATAGTCTTTGGTATGTAGATAGTGGAGGCTCCAGGCACATGACAGGATGTAAAGCCCTCCTCAAAGACTTTAAAATCCATGGTGGGGGTGATATATCCTTTGGGAATAATAGTAAAGGGAAGGTTCTGGGGTCTGGTACAGTGCAATCTGGAAATATAAAATTTGAAAATGTCAATCTAATAGACAATCTAAAATTCAACCTTCTGAGTGTGTCCCAAATGAGTGACAAGGGATTTGGGTCATTCTTCACAAAAGACTGTTGTAAGATTGTTGGACCAGAAATGGTCAAAAAGATTGAAGCAATAATCAAAACTGGTCAAACTAAACTTGTTGCTCAAAGAAGTGGCAATGTTTATGTTGTTGACATGTCAAAAGAGTGTCCTAGAGCTGATGCCTGTCTGTTCTCAGCTGCCTTTAACAAAGAGACAGAACTTTGGCACAGAAGGCTGGGACACACAAATCTTAAGACAATCACAGAAATTTCAAAAAATGGTTTGGTGAGAGGCCTACCACAAAAATTGTTTTCATGTCCTGAACATTGCATTTCCTGTTTAAAAGGAAAACAGCATAAAAGTTCTTATAAGTCCATTGAAGAGTCCAAAACAACCCAGTGTTTGCAAATGCTACACATGGATTTGTTTGGCCCAGTTCAAGTCATGAGCCTTAAAAAGAAAAGATATTGTTTGGTTATTGTTGATGACTTTTCTAGGTTCACATGGACTTTCTTTTTGCACTCAAAAGATGAAACTGCAGGCATTTTGCAAGACTTTGTAATACAGGTTGAAAAGCAATTTGACCTTCCAGTAAAAAGCTTCAGGAGTGACAATGGCACAGAATTCAAAAATAGGGAGTTGGATGCCTTCTGTGTGAAGAAAGGGATTGTAAGGCAGTACAGCATCCCAAGAACACCAGAGCAGAATGGGGTAGTGGAAAGGAAGAACAGAACTCTGATTGAGGCTGCCAGAACCATGCTTGCAGATTCAGGTTTGCCTTTAACTTTCTGGGCAGAGGCAGTAAACACTGCTTGCTATGTTCAGAACAGAGTTTTAATAAACCCCAGGCACAAAAAGACTGCCTATGAAATTCTGTATAAAATTAAACCACTGATCTCATATTTCAAAGTGTTTGGCTGCCCATGCTTTATTTTGAACTTAAAAGATTCCATTTCAAAATTTGCAGCCAAAATTGATTGTGGTTATCATCTGGGATACTCAACCACTGCCAAGGCCTACAAAGTGTTCAATACACGGACCAAGGCAGTGGAGGAGACTTTGAATGTTAAGTTCAATGAACTTTCATCAATGAAAATCCCAGCAAATCCTGCAGATCTGTTTGATCTTGAAAAATTCACTTTTGAAAATACTGCTGTCAAGCTAACAGTGCAGGTCCATCAGAGGATACAACACCAGACTATGGGTATGAAATCATCATCCCTCAAAGGTCTGCCACAAAGGGAAAAGCATCAGCTGTTCAAAACGCTTGTCAAAGCTCAACCACTGCTACCTCAACAGTTGTTGACCAAAGTAGCCCATCAACCACTGCTTCCACATCCTCAAACACTGCTGACAAAAGTCCTCAAACAGTGGATAAAAGTCAGCAGTTGTCCACATCATTACCTCCTATACCACCACCTTTTGAAGCCACTGCTGGATCATCAAAGTCCCCAGCAGTGGTTAGCTCAGATGATACACATTTGCAGCCTTCACCAACCAATGCCATCATACCATACCAAGGAGATTTAATCTTCTTGAGATCTCATCCACCTGATCAAATCATTGGCAACATAAATGAAGGGGTGCTCACAAGAAGCCAAACCCAAAACATTTGTCTTTTTGCTGGTTTTCTATCACTCCATCAGCCAGTCAAGTACCAAGAGGCACTGAAAGACAACAGCTGGGTAGAAGCCATGCAAGAGGAGCTCCAACAGTTTAAAAGACAACAAGTATGGGAGCTTGTACCACTGCCAGAAGAGGTTAGTCCCATTGGCACAAAGTGGGTCTTCAAGAACAAAACTGATGAAAGGGGTATTGTTGTCAAGAATAAAGCCAGGCTTCAAAATCAGTTGCTGGATTTTGGTATTGTTGTACCACTGCTGAAGCTGAATACATTGCTGCTGCAAGCTGTACAGCCCAACTCCTGTGGCTTCAAAATCAGTTGCTGGATTTTGGTATCACTGCCTTAAAGACACCACTCATGTTGGATAGTCAGGCAGCAGAAAATATCATCAAAAATCCAGTTTCCCATTCCACCACCAAACACATCGACATCAGACATCACTTTGTGAGGGATTGCTATGAAAAAGGTTTGATTTCTCTGCATCATGTCCCAACTAAAGATCAGCTGGCTGATGTGCTCACAAAAGCACTTGATACAGCCACTTTTGAAAGTTTGGTCTCTAGGATTGGGATGCTGAACATGGAATAACAAGCAACATCTTGTTTTTCTATGAATAAAAGCAACAAAATGCTTTCAGAAAATCAAAACTCCATCCTTAAAAATAGTTAAAAATGAAAATTTTTCATTAAGTCCTTAAAAGTCTGCCATTAACCACTGATTGTTCAAAAGTCTGCTATACTTCAAAAGTCTGTCCACTGCTGAAAGTCAACCCCTGCTCTCTCATTATTTTGATAAACTCTGTTGTTCAAAAGCAGTGTCTTATCCACTGATATGCTATCCACTGATAGTAAAAATCATCCACTGCTTTCATACCACTGCCTTCATCAGTCACTTTCAACAAAAGTACTGTCCTTCACTTTCAACAGGGGTTGTCACGTGGACAGTACATATTGGTCAGACCTTTTGTAACGGCTGCCACCTCAGCATTCACTTTCTTCCCTATAAAATCCCCCACTCACCACCAAAACAGGGTTTTACTGTCGAATTGAATTCTTAAAAATTCTCTTCTCAAAACAGTTTTTCTTCACATTTCTTCACAAATTTCTTCAATAAATCATCCTCAAAATGACAAAATCAAAGAAATCTTCAAAACCCTCATCCAAATCATCATCGAACACAGCCTCCCAAAAGGCAATCTCCACTGAAATTCCACATAAACCCTCTCACAATCTCCTGGGTCTTCTCACAAAACCAGGAACCACCAACGTGTTCGATTTCATCATTGACATCATGGCAAAATCAAAGTACAAAACTTTGATCACTGCCGATGCACCAATCTATTTGGCGACCCAAAGGGAGTTCTGGAAAAATGCAACCCTTGAAAAACAAGGCGACACTGCAACCACCATAAACTCTTCTATAAAGGGTAAAGCTGTCCAAATCACGCCACAATCCATTTCAGAGGTCTTTCAACTCGGTGATCAGGAAGGTAAAATTTCGTTCACTAAAAACGAGTTAAAAATTGACTTCCTTGAGAGAGGGTATGAAGCCACAATGATGAAGAAAATTACCTTAGAAAAAGGTTATTTTCCTTCTGCAACCAGATTTTTATTTCATACCCTCCTCCTATGTGTTTCAAACAAAACCACTTCTTTTAATGAAATCCCCTTAAAGATTCAAAATCTGGGATATGCTATTCTTCAAGGAGAAAATTTTAACTATTCTCGGGAAATTTTTAAAGACTTGGTTAATAATGTTGAAACAAAATCATTCTTACTGTTTCCAAGGTTTTTAAGTTACTATTTTTCAAAGAAATTCAGTAAGGATGATTTAGCTGTAATAAACCAGGGTGATCCTACTCAAATAAACAGTTTAACTACTGAAACTTTTTCAAGGATGTTAGCACCTTGCAAAACACAAGCAGAGGTGCCTGAGCAGATTTTAGCAGTTACAACTGCTCCTCAGGTATCTGCTGCTGAGCCCACTGCTCAAGGTGATCAAAGCAGCAGTACAACTGTTTTGAAACCCACACCTAAAATTACCAAAAAGCCAACAAAAAGAAAAACACAAAAACCCCCCAAACCCCTCAAAAAGGCATCTCTGGAGGATGAGATACCAGAGCTCCTGCCAGTGACAACACAAAAGTCACAAGCAACCACTGCTGCTTCTTCCTCACCGCAGTTAGTACAAATATCTCAAACCATGACCGAAACTCCTCCTGTTTCTTCACAAAAAGAACAGGTTGTACAAATAGGGTCTCCACATCATGATGCTCTGGAAACACTCGTTTCTATCATCCACAGTCCAATGCCCGGGACACATCCTATTTCTACACCAACCATCACATCCACATTTCCCTCACCAATAAAACCACTGTTGGATGCAATTGATTTGAACCAGGCATTATCCAGTCCTTCTCAATCACCTATTAATGAGAATATACCTCAACACCTGACTGGGTCTGATGAATCAATCTTTGCTAACCCACCAACACAACCTGAGGAGGTTACACCCCTTGAGTTACAAGTAACTCTTGGTGGTATTCCAAGTGAAGCAGCCACTACAACTGTTACACCCACTGGGTTACATTTGGACAGTGGTTACATTCATAAGACTTCCTTGGAGGCAATTCCTTTTATAGCACCTCTGCCAACCACCAGTGGATTTATTTATCCTACTGGCACCATCAAACGGTTGTCAAGTGTTGAAGGAAGAAGACCCCAGTACCAAGAAAAAGGGGCATCAGTGGTTAATGTTTGGAGTATATTCCCTACATCTACCATTGATAAAACCACTGCTAGTGGGAAATCAGATGATCCCATTAACTTGGGTGATGGTTTAAAGTACCAGAAATTGACGGATCGTATTGCAAAGCTTGATAACTCTGTTGCAGAACTCAAAGATATGCTACAACAGGTGTTACAAGTTCAGAAGGTACAATCAACTGCTGTTCCACCTCAAGCACTTGCTCCACAAAGGGCACCTGCTACAAATGAGCTCTGGAATCAATTTCAATCTTTTCTCCAACAACAAGCACAATTAGCAGATCAGCAACATGAAAAACATGTCCAACAGCTGAGAAATGCAATGGAGTCAAGATTCAAGAACACTCAGGCTGATTTAAAGGCTCTCAAAACTCAGATCTTACACACCACTGGCACTGCTCCTCCAAAAGTCCGCTACATTTATCAACTCCCAGAAGATAATGCCAAAAAGGGGGAGAAAATTCAGGAGTGGAAAAGGAAGGGTATAGAGGATGGTCTCTATCTTGAATCAGAAAATTCAAATATGACCAAAAAGATACCTTTGCCAGATGGTAGCAAGAAAATTGATGTGACAACAAATGCACTAGCAGAAGCAGCTGCAAGTGTAAAAAGGGATAGAGAGGCCAAAAGGAAAGCCAGGGTGGAAAGAATGGATCATCCAGAACAGGGTACTTCTGGGTCAAGGGATCATGAAAATCCTGTTGAGGAAAAGAAGAGGCCTACTAGAAAAGTAAGGCAACCCAAATCCATTCCTATCAGACGTTCAAAGTCTGCTCAAAAATCACCATACAAAACAGCTGATGCAGCAGGAGTTACAAAAACTACTGCTTATCAAACAGTTGTTCCATCAACACACACCACTTCAACACACACAACATCCACTGCTTTACCATCATCATCACCAAAAACAACACCTGCTGACATACAGCAGAAGACAGCAGATGTTATAACATCTGTTGTAATGACAACAGTGGTTGAAACACCAGTTGTTTCAACAGCTGTTAGTAAATCACAATCCACTGCCACAACATTCACCACCACTGTTCCATCCAAAACATCATCAGTCTCTCCTAAACCAAAAAGGAGAAGGCTAATTTTAAAAGATGATGACACATCTCCACCACAAACATCTTCAAAATCTTTAACTCTTGTCACAATACCAAAACCTGTTCCTCTCTCTTCAGTACCAATGTACAAGCCCTTACCTCCTGCAGGTGTTCAATTTCCTCTTGAACTAGCAGCTGTTAGAGATGAAATAAAATCCTTCTACTATGAGGATGACCCTGCCAAAAGGAGGTTGCCATCAATAAAGGGATATCCTTGGCCTAAAAATGTTGATGAATACTTGGATATCAAAGCCAAGCAAGCAGAGGATATCTCAAAAAGAAACACACAAGGGAAGTCTGACAAAGAAATTTCAAGAAATTATCAATATCTGCTTACACAAGTCAGATCCCTAGAGCAATTTGCAAAAAATGTTAGTCAACAAATTTCTGAAAGAGCAGCCGAATCTCTGAAGAAAGACTACATTGAAAGCATCATGGCTCACAAAAAGTACAAAGGAGAGAGATATATGTACAAAGAGTGGACTGTTCCTGAGCTTGAAGATGAAGCTGCAAGAATTCAAGACATGATAAAAAGGAAGGTCACTCACACTCCTCCTAACTGGGTAAAATTTAGAAAGAATGTACCTGACAAACAGGAAGAGCTGAAGAGAATGAAAGAGGAACTGGTAGCAGCTGATTATGGTAACAAAAGACAAGTTGCTAGATGGAAAGAAGATGTGGTCAGGGCTACTTACAAAAAGTTGGAACAATTAAGAAAGAAAGATCCAAGAGTTCCACAAAAGCCTGACTATTCCAAAGCAGCGGTTTCAAAAAGACCACCAAAGCTGCAAGTCAAAAGAACCACTGCTCCAGCTGGTGCTGCCATCTACAAAAGAAGGAGCAAAAACCATTTTAGCATGGAAACAATTCAAGATCTTTTAGCCGGAGATGCCATTGTAAAAGCTGGCATAGAAGTAATGATAAAGGAAGATCTTGAATTGGAACAATCTGCAACCGCTGCTCAGCCAGCTATGAACAGGCCAGCCTCTCCAAATACTTCTGCAAATAAACATCTCCCAAGAAACCCACCAGGCTCAAAAATACAAAAGTGGGAAACTGACAAACAGACCTGCGTATTGACTTTGCTCAGGTCTGGTGGAGGAGTGGAGAAAATATCAAGGGAACAAGCTCTTGGCCTGAGTCTTGAAGATTTGCAGGATCTCCTTGATCTTCCACTCAGCAGGGATGATGAAGATACAGATGCCCTAAACTTTGAATTACAATTTAAAGGTCAGATAAGGGAGCTGTTGTTGAGGCAATAAAGATTTCCACAAATAATGAAGAGTTTTGGCATTATCTGTTCCAGGGGGAGATTGTTGGGATTAAACCCTATCAGAGGAACAGATAATGTAAAGCCAAAACTGGATCAAAGCAGTGGATCCAGAATAAGCAGACGTTTACAGTTGGTTCATGCAAATCTCTCCCCTTGAAAGTGGTTTCATATCTGCTGACCTCCTATCTGCTGATCATACTAAGTGCTGACCTACAACTGCTGCTTCATATCTACTGACCAATGTCAAAGACTGATGGAAGACCAAAGCTCTGTTGACTCAATCTACTGCTTTGGGTCTAGTACTGCTGATCCGGACAAGCACTGCTGGGTTCACAGCAGAGGAAGGATGCAGCAGCAGTTTATGTGTCTTTTGTGTAATGTAATGTAATAGCAGTAGTTTTGTACATCAGTGTTTATAGATCAGTAGTTAGAGTTTGTTAGGAGGTTAGATGTCACTTTCATGGTGACGTCAGCTAAGATGCTCAGTGGTTTGCAAGTGCCTATAAATAGTTCAGTACTTTGTACTGTTCTATTAGCTCTTTCACCACATCGTCTTCTTTGCACGAACAAACTACTGAGCTCTGGCTGAGGGGGAGTTTGCATTCTTACATCAATCATTGTAATCGTTGTTGAAACAAATTCAATCATTCGGTTCTTTGTGAAAAGATGTTTGATAAAAGTATTACTCTCGTTTGATTGTATGCAAAGTTTGCTTTCATCTTATTTCCGCTGCACAACTCTTTCATTTCCATCTTAATTACAAACGAAAATACAATAAAAAAGAAACTCAGATCCAACAGTACCGCTTGTAGATCCGTAGATCTACTAGTTTTGAACACCATTTCACAAACAAAATCGCTTTTACACAAGTTCATGATTCGCGTGTGGTAGAGTTTCATCCTTTAACCTTTGTTACTTCCAAAACAACCCTATGTCATGATCCATGATCATGATCAACTCGGGTTAAATGATGATCCGAGCTACCACAACATAGATCGGGTCCAAATAATCACACAAATCAAATACTACATGATTTACACAACATATGAGCTATTAACCAACATTTTAGTGTTTTAAGTAGACTTTTGTGCTTCAACTTGCATGTTCATAAATTTTAACCGTCATATATCGTTTTAACCACTTTAGAATAGTTCAAGAAGGTGATTTAAGCAACATACCACTAGCTCGAGGCTAGGGAAGAATCTAAGCGCAAATAGGGTGGATAAAAGCAAAGTAGAGAGGTCCTTCGCCTTCCGTTTGCTCCAAGGTTCCTTATATGCGACCCTTAACACTTGTCACACCCCGACCGCGTAAAACAACAAATCGCGGCGGAAACATCGGGGCGTGTTGCAACAGAATTAATGTTTCATAACCATGGATACCAAAAAGTGTTTCGTTTTATTAAACATTGAATAATTACATCGTCTTGAAATCTAAATACACTATTTAAACATAGTCTATCATTGTTATTGAGTCACTAAGGCCTTGTCCAGTCCTATATGAGCATGCATCTTATCAATCGATATCATTCAACAATACCTGAAACATATGTGAAAACGAGGTCAGCAAAGAAATGCTGGCGAGTACATAGGTTTTGTAGGAGTGTCGAAATCATGGCTAGTTTAGACGTTGCAATACTTTATTTAAAAACCTTGTTTTGAAAAGAGTATAATATTGCAACTTAATTAACCAACTCAAATCAAGCGGGTTATAATTTGTAAAACCTCGTAGCCATGACTCTTAACCCAAAAACATTTGTTTTAGTAAATTATTTGAAAAACAATGATAAGTTCAGGTGATATGTATAAATAAGAGAATAATGCATGATTAAATGAATAACCATGTAAAATGAGTTTGTATAAGATAAGTTGTTTGTAAATAAATGTCTTGTGAAAAGTAATGTTACTTGTATAAAATGTTCTATGTCTCAAACTGAAATGATTCAAATAACGCTACAATATGTAATACCATACAAACACTTATATATAGGAAGTACCAGCGGCGTATCCACCATGCTTGTATCATATTCCACACGCATTGTTACTTAATCACTTAATCCAAACCAAACCACCAAAGTAATGTTCATGCCCAAATGTAAATCATGTAATATGTATAACCAAAATAATATCGTATATCGCTTTGAACCCAATCGTTTACCCAATCGTTAAAACATCGTGTGAAACCCAATCGTTACCCAATCGTTAAAACATCGTGTGAAAACCAATCGTAAATCGTTTAATTCGTTTTAGGTCGTGAAACTACTTATAAGGTCGTCTCGCTAATAACATTCAAACCTTCGTGACTTTCGTCGCTTCTCGTTTTCGTATTAACAAACCTCCATAGGGTAAGTTAATAATTACAGATTCAGTCGCTACCTACCATACCCACACATAACCACGGGTGTAGTAAATAACGGGATTTGTCAGATCCTATGGTACCATAACCTAATACTGGTCGGCTTGATCATTGCTAATGAATGTCATTTGTTATGTAACTACAACCAACAAGTTTGTTCACTTTATGAAATCGGCATTAGTTTTGTATAAATCGTATTAATTGTTTTTGAAACCATCGTTATAACATCGAAAACATTTAGCACATATGAGTCACCCTAAAACAGTTGAAAATAGTAAAATAGGGGAAGAATGTACTCGCCTGAGAATGTTTGGAGGTCTTGAACAACAACCAAACAAAGCTAGAGGGAGCACGGAATCAGTCGGCAAATCCAATACTATATAAATAAACCGGACTTAAATCGAGAGATTGGATAGGATGAGGCTTGGTAAACCAAATGATTATTGAAACTCATATGATATGGTTTAACAAGGCCTACATACTACAATGAAACCAAACCTAAGTATTATCGACCCATCGCGACCCATTAAGGTAACTTATGCTACTTTAACGCGTCGTGAGCGTGAAACGCGTTCGGACCGTCTAACTAGTCCTATGATAAGTGTTATATGCCTAAACATGTTACATAATCAGTTATGTGACAAAAGTTTAGGTTACATATGCTTAATTACCAATTATACATGAAAAGGGTATTCTGGTAATTTACTTAAGGCATATAAACTACCTATCATACAACTACTTAAACGATGTGACCATAGGGTATAACCTCGGAAGGTTATTCCCTATATACTATGGTCACCTAATGTATTTGGTCGGATCCTAATGATCGACCAAATGGGTTGAGTTCGAAGGTATAGGCGATTTATTAGATCGCCTACCCTACGACCCTAGACAACGTGGTAATCAGTGGGCATAGTCCCAAGGGACTATGACCAACATGATTACACTCACGTTGCGAAGTTCAAACGAACTTCGCATTGACCATTACTGGTCAACGCTGAAAGTCAAACAAAGTTTGACTTTCTGACTCGAAAAGCAATAAAAATAAGGAAAAGAACGAAAGAATACTTACGAAGGGTCCCCGAATGCTAATCCCGATCCAAGAACTCAGGTATGAAACAATGGTTTCAACTTAGAGCTCTCAAATCAGAATTCTTGTGCAAAATGAGGTTGTGTGGGTTGGGTATTTATAGGAATACCCGAACCGTTAGGATCGTTCCATGGAAAACGTGCCATGAATCCAATCCGTACAAGTGTCGGAAAGTTGTGGTGGCTTAAATTGGTCCTTATCAGCTGATTAGGCAAGTGGTGAGTGTGTGGTTGTGGTTAAAACAGCTGAAAACAGGCTGTTAATACACTGCATCTGGTCTGCAGGTTGCCTTACGGACCTCAAAGCTGCCAATGTTGAGGTCCGTATGGTAACAACTTTGGCAGATTTACAATTTTGGTCCCTGCAGTGCAATCAGCCCATTTTCGACACGTTTAAGGCCCGTTAACCCCATTTCAAAGCTCTAAAATGAAGTTAAAGTATAGGGAACTTAAAACATACTCAAAAATATGCCGGATGATGGTTCGTTTGGTCGTACGAACGCGATGTTCGCTTAATTACGACGGAATGCGCACAAGCGCGAAAAACGATCCAAATGACGCGACGAATGGATTTTTCTTATGCCAAACACTAAAATAAAATATTATAGTGCTTACATAAATTTTTGGATGTCCAGATGTATTCAGAACGTAAGTTATGCGCGAAAATGCAAACTTGTGCACTTTTTGACACTTTTAGTCCCTGAATGACACAAAAGTTTATTTTAGCACACCGAACCCCTCAAAGCCTATTTCTAAGCTATGTAAAGGATATTTATGGTATGTTTAACTTATGGTCATGTTCCGGAATGTCTGTTACAGTTCAAATTGGCATACTTTCGCAGTTTGTCAACTTTAGTCCCTGTAAGCGATTTAACTTGATTTTGCCATACCAAAGCCTTCAAAACTTATTTCTAAGTTATGTAAAGGTTATTTAAGGTATGTTAAGCCTATTTCACTATTCCGGAGTGTTCGTTGGATTAAACTGGTTATATCTACACATCGGAGCGCGTATAACCCTCCAGAAAGCGATTTAGAGTTTGAAATTGAACGAGAATTGATATGTGCAAATGATACACATATTTTTACAAATCCCAAGTATGAAATATAATATTTCATTGGTTTGGTATTTGTTTGATGGCCGTGGAGGCACAGGTGTTACAGTCTCCCCTACTTTAGGAAATTTCGTCCCGAAATTTATTTAGAGGAAACTTGTGAGAGCTTGAAAACATGAAGTTGAAAAGATCAAGCAACATTGGTTAGGGTTCTGAACTTCTAGTAACTTTAATAACATCATGTTTGCAATGTAAGAGGGATACTTATATACAAGTATATGAAGCGTCATTGGTGCGTCCACCGTACCTCCATTACATCGTTCTCATTTCGTTATTGTTGTCACTATCGGTTCTTACACATAATAAATCTTACTGGGTTTCTGTGCACTAAATTTCATAATTATGTACGCGTCCATAATCAGACAATTCCTTGCACAGTTCACACAGTCTATTTTATAGTGTGTAGGGGAAAACCAAATGAACAAACCGGTGATGAGTGTGACTAGACCACCATAGAGTCCTTTAAATTAAATCAATAAATGATCTAAATAGACTATCAAGGAGTCTGTTCAGCTACATCACTAGATGTCGTTCTCTAACCAAATTGTGAATCAATCTTTTTGACTAGACTACTAAGAGGGTCTCTTATCGAATCATGGAATGGTACTATATAACCCAAGGGTCTTAACTACCAGGTAGAAGCCCATAAGGATTTAAGGTAGTACCTTTTGAATATCCTACTATGAATCTCTCATATGAAGATATGAAAGATTCTATGAGGATTTGGAAAATCGTAACACACAAAAACATAGAGGAGAACACATAAACACATATCATATAACCACAAAAATTGTTCGTTAATTTGTCTTGTAAATTGCGTACATGCATTTAAAGCACACTAGGAATCCATTTCGTGGATTTCATTTGGTACTTTAAACGTTACTAAGAATCCAACTATAAAGATAGAAAGATTTCAAAAGAAAATTCGATTTCGATTATTAGGAACCGAAGTGTTCGAATTAAGGTACATAAGGAATCCAATTAAGGACTCTGATTTGAATGATAATCATCCACAAGGATCTAATTGTAAAGATAAAAAGATCCCATATGAATTTCTTAGAAGTTGAAGATGTTTTGAAACCTTGCACTGGATGTGCTTAGGTCAAAACATGATGTAAAATGCGACGAAGTTGAGATGCTTGATATGTCAAGGCGACATATGAAGCAGAATTTTGAAGGTTAAGTCAATGTATGAGGAAAATATTTTCGAAAACTATGCATGGGGTTCTTTTAAGAAAAATGTGTTTAACGTTTTTGAAACCTTATATATAATACTTTTTGAAATCATAAAGTAGGTGTATTAGGTAGATATATTTACAAAAATGTTTTAAAATCATGCGAGATGAATTTTGAAATTATGTATAAGGTTTTTGAAAGACATGAATGATGCTTTTCGAAATCATGCACTTGATCAGAAAATGTATTGTGTTAATATTGTCTTCAGACTATATGAAATATTTTGAAATTAGAAAGGTTGATTTTGATAACATGGCCAATGTTTTTGAAATAACATAGACAATGCATCTAGAAAAGTTGTTTTCAAACTATATGAAATGTTTTGAGATCATGAAGATTGTTTTGAAATACTGGTACTGTGTATGTTGAAAAATCAAAACGTAATGGGTATGAGATTTGAAAATACCCTTAGTTATCTAACCAAGGATTTAAAGGCACAGATGTGCGAAAAGCACGATTACTCATATTGTCACTAAATTTTTTGTACTTTGTTTCTTAGAGTGAAACGAGTACTTAAAATTTTTGAGGGAATCATGAGCAATCATTTGAAAGAGAGAAATCACAAGAGTAGTTTGTAAGGTACATAGTTCCTTGATGTAGGTATCATAGGAAAAGCCATACACTCCTAGCAGGGGGGTTGAGCTGGTTGGTTGGGGACTGCTTTACCATTGTGAGCGACCATGGCGAAGTTCTGAGAAGCCTTTCGCTTCTTTGACTTCTTAGGGGATCGTTCATCCATGGTCTTTGATTCCTCGATTGGTTTATTGGCTGATGGTGTTGTCGCCTGACTAGGTCCTGCCTGTCTTGGTGACTCTTGAGTGGCTTCATCCTGGAGATGATACATGGCAGTAGCTAATTCAACAGTCTTCAGGACTACTTCGCCTATTCGCTGAGCGAATTTTGGCTGCTTGCTCAGATATCTGGGCGTCATCGTGATGAAGAGACATTCTTGAAGAAAAAGAAAGGCGTAGGGAGAAACAGGTGAAAGATTATTGGACAATCAGAACAGAATGATAACGCATGAAGATTTCGATCATTTGTTTGTTACCTAAGGCAAACAAATGAGACGGTGACTAATCAAAGTAAATGGGTCAAAAATAATGTATCGCGAAGACATGCTCGCCTATAAGTGAACACTCATCCCAAGAATTCCCAGGTAAGCACAACTGGTCTCGCGTCTGATGAGATGTATATGAAGTGCTTGCCTAGCCAGAAAACCCAGAATACAGGCATTCACCCTTCCAGTTTGCACGTGTTCACATTATTTAAAACCCAAAACCTTGACGAAGTTTTGAAAACTCAAAGGGGTTCAAAACCATATACTAGAGAGTTCAAAACGTTACCATAGAGGGTTCAAAACCTAGTAATCAATCATCCTAGAACAGATGATTAGTTTTTAAAGCGGTTTTGAAATTTATGTTCTTGTTGTGGTCGTCGCCTAAGGATAGGTGACGGTATTGTTTTATGACTAAACGCAAGTAAACTCGCGTTAGGGTCCTAAGAAGGTTATAGACTAGGTCAAAGCATTACTAATAACCTAATTCCCTATAACCATTGGCTCTGATACCATCTTTTCTGTCACACCCCGACCGCGTAAAACAACAAATCGCGGCGGAAACATCGGGGCGTGTTGCAACAGAATTAATGTTTCATAACCATGGATACCAAAAAGTGTTTCGTTTTATTAAACATTGAATAATTACATCGTCTTGAAATCTAAATACACTATTTAAACATAGTCTATCATTGTTATTGAGTCACTAAGGCCTTGTCCAGTCCTATGTGAGCATGCATCTTATCAATCGATATCATTCAACAATACCTGAAACATATGTGAAAACGAGGTCAGCAAAGAAATGCTGGCGAGTACATAGGTTTTGTAGGAGTGTCGAAATCATGGCTAGTTTAGACGTTGCAATACTTTATTTAAAAACCTTGTTTTGAAAAGAGTATAATATTGCAACTTAATTAACCAACTCAAATCAAGCGGGTTATAATTTGTAAAACCTCGTAGCCATGACTTTTAACCCAAAAACATTTGTTTTAGTAAATTATTTGAAAAACAATGATAAGTTCAGGTGATATGTATAAATAAGAGAATAATGCATGATTAAATGAATAACCATGTAAAATGAGTTTGTATAAGATAAGTTGTTTGTAAATAAATGTCTTGTGAAAAGTAATGTTACTTGTATAAAATGTTCTATGTCTCAAACTGAAATGATTCAAATAACGCTACAATATGTAATACCATACAAACACTTATATATAGGAAGTACCAGCGGCGTATCCACCATGCTTGTATCATATTCCACACGCATTGTTACTTAATCACTTAATCCAAACCAAACCACCAAAGTAATGTTCATGCCCAAATGTAAATCATGTAATATGTATAACCAAAATAATATCGTATATCGCTTTGAACCCAATCGTTTACCCAATCGTTAAAACATCGTGTGAAACCCAATCGTTACCCAATCGTTAAAACATCGTGTGAAAACCAATCGTAAATCGTTTAATTCGTTTTAGGTCGTGAAACTACTTATAAGGTCGTCTCGCTAATAACATTCAAACCTTCGTGACTTTCGTCGCTTCTCGTTTTCGTATTAACAAACCTCCATAGGGTAAGTTAATAATTACAGATTCAGTCGCTACCTACCATACCCACACATAACCACGGGTGTAGTAAATAACGGGATTTGTCAGATCCTATGGTACCATAACCTAATACTGGTCGGCTTGATCATTGCTAATGAATGTCATTTGTTATGTAACTACAACCAACAAGTTTGTTCACTTTATGAAATCGGCATTAGTTTTGTATAAATCGTCTTAATTGTTTTTGAAACCATCGTTATAACATCGAAAACATTTAGCACATATGAGTCACCCCAAAACAGTTGAAAATAGTAAAATAGGGGAAGAATGTACTCGCCTGAGAATGTTTGGAGGTCTTGAACAACAACCAAACAAAGCTAGAGGGAGCACGGAATCAGTCGGCAAATCCAATACTATATAAATAAACCGGACTTAAATCGAGAGATTGGATAGGATGAGGCTTGGTAAACCAAATGATTATTGAAACTCATATGATATGGTTTAACAAGGCCTACATACTACAATGAAACCAAACCTAAGTATTATCGACCCATCGCGACCCATTAAGGTAACTTATGCTACTTTAACGCGTCGTGAGCGTGAAACGCGTTCGGACCGTCTAACTAGTCCTATGATAAGTGTTATATGCCTAAACATGTTACATAATCAGTTATGTGACAAAATTTTAGGTTACATATGCTTAATTACCAATTATACATGAAAAGGGTATTCTGGTAATTTACTTAAGGCATATAAACTACCTATCATACAACTACTTAAACGATGTGACCATAGGGTATAACCTCGGAAGGTTATTCCCTATATACTATGGTCACCTAATGTATTTGGTCGGATCCTAATGATCGACCAAATGGGTTGAGTTCGAAGGTATAGGCGATTTATTAGATCGCCTACCCTACGACCCTAGACAACGTGGTAATCAGTGGGCATAGTCCCAAGGGACTATGACCAACGTGATTACACTCACGTTGCGAAGTTCAAACGAACTTCGCATTGACCATTACTGGTCAACGCTGAAAGTCAAACAAAGTTTGACTTTCTGACTCGAAAAGTAATAAAAATAAGGAAAAGAACGAAAGAATACTTACGAAGGGTCCCCGAATGCTAATCCCGATCCAAGAACTCAGGTATGAAACAATGGTTTCAACTTAGAGCTCTCAAATCAGAATTCTTGTGCAAAATGAGGTTGTGTGGGTTGGGTATTTATAGGAATACCCGAACCGTTAGGATCGTTCCATGGAAAACGTGCCATGAATCCAATCCGTACAAGTGTCGGAAAGTTGTGGTGGCTTAAATTGGTCCTTATCAGCTGATTAGGCAAGTGGTGAGTGTGTGGTTGTGGTTAAAACAGCTGAAAACAGGCTGTTAATACACTGCATCTGGTCTGCAGGTTGCCTTACGGACCTCAAAGCTGCCAATGTTGAGGTCCGTATGGTAACAACTTTGGCAGATTTACAATTTTGGTCCCTGCAGTGCAATCAGCCCATTTTCGACACGTTTAAGGCCCGTTAACCCCATTTCAAAGCTCTAAAATGAAGTTAAAGTATAGGGAACTTAAAACATACTCAAAAATATGCCGGATGATGGTTCGTTTGGTCGTACGAACGCGATGTTCGCTTAATTACGACGGAATGCGCACAAGCGCGAAAAACGATCCAAATGACGCGACGAATGGATTTTTCTTATGCCAAACACTAAAATAAAATATTATAGTGCTTACATAAATTTTTGGATGTCCAGATGTATTCAGAACGTAAGTTATGCGCGAAAATGCAAACTTGTGCACTTTTTGACACTTTTAGTCCCTGAATGACACAAAAGTTTATTTTAGCACACCGAACCCCTCAAAGCCTATTTCTAAGCTATGTAAAGGATATTTATGGTATGTTTAACTTATGGTCATGTTCCGGAATGTCTGTTACAGTTCAAATTGGCATACTTTCGCAGTTTGTCAACTTTAGTCCCTGTAAGCGATTTAACTTGATTTTGCCATACCAAAGCCTTCAAAACTTATTTCTAAGTTATGTAAAGGTTATTTAAGGTATGTTAAGCCTATTTCACTATTCCAGAGTGTTCGTTGGATTAAACTGGTTATATCTACACATCGGAGCGCGTATAACCCTCCAGAAAGCGATTTAGAGTTTGAAATTGAACGAGAATTGATATGTGCAAATGATACACATATTTTTACAAATCCCAAGTATGAAATATAATATTTCATTGGTTTGGTATTTTTTTGATGGCCGTGGAGGCACAGGTGTTACAACACTTGTATGAACTTGAAATGGCAAGATCAAAGCTTGACAATGGTTGTGTGTTCAAGGGGTGTTTGGCCGTAGCTTCTTAGAGAGAGAGGGAGAGTTTGTGTGTGTTGAGTTTGTGATGAAAGTGTTGGTGTGTTAATGTTATAACTTATAGATAATTTTCAAGTTAATTGTCCAAGGGATTTTATGTCTACTTGATATTAGACACAAGTGATTAATTAATCAATTGAAGGACAAAGTATGTCCCCCTTTTGGGGACGGTTGGTTAAGGGGGGGGGGGGTCTTGGTTCAAATCCAACTAAATAGTTAGACACTAGTTAGGTTAATCTAGGTTAGTTAAGTGATTAACCCGGTTACTAGTGTGTTGTGCTTTATGACGGGTGTTAGGGTATTCAGGGACCCTAACTGGCTCAGAAAAAGATAAACAATGTTATTAACAATATTTTCATGTTCCGGGTATAGTCCGGTTGTTCGGTTGCATACCGATTCGTTAAAGTGTTAAATTACACTTTTTAGTGTCGTTTAAGTACCTTTCTTGTACTCTTTCAATTCCCAACACTTAGGGAAATATTCTGGATAATAAAACGACATTTCTGCATAATATTTATGTGTCTAAATGCTGAATTATTGCTGAATTATATAAGTTCTGCACTTAAAGTGCGTTTCGGGTGCTTTTTAGTGCTTAATTTTGCTTTCGCCTTGCATATATATTAAACCCTTGTATGTACTCTTGGGTTTTAATGCATTCTTGTTGTCGGACCTACACCTAGGCTCCAATTTTATTGTCTGACTGCTTTCTGCAGTTCTGTTGACACAGTGTGTCTTACCGGTGAGTTTACTAGTATTTTTGACGCAACGCTCTCGTTTATGAATAAAGCAATATTTTGTAGTATACAACGTGCATGAATTCACTTGTTTAGTATGAAATCAGATATTGCTGACAATTAAGCACATAATTGCAGTCATTAAGCAATAATTAATGTGTACGGAAATTACCGGTTTGGGCCAGTTGTCACAGGACGAAAGCATAATTTTATTTTGAACGGGGGTAAAAGCATAATTTTGAACTGATGGCAAAATCTTAATTTTAAAGCGGGGATAAAATCGTAAATTGGTTGGGCCAATGGATGAGTGCCAGGCAGCTTCCTAAGACTATTCCCCCATCTTGTGTCTGTAGTTATACACTGGGGGTAAAATCGTAATTTTACTGGGAAAGCAAACAAAAACGATGAGAAAAATGTAAATTTAAATTGAGGGCAAAATGATAATTTAGCTGGGAGGAACAAAACAAAACTAATGGCGAAACTGTAAATTTAAACGGGGCAAAATCGTAATTTTGAACCGAGGGAAAAATTGTAATTTTGAAGTGAGGCAAAAGCATAATTTTATTTTGAACGGGAGGTAAAATCGTAATTTTAAACTGATGTCAAAATCGTAATTTTAAAGCGGGGAGAAAATCATAATTTAATTCGGCCTAAAGCAAGTGAACTACTGTTTACCAAATTCATAAATGTTATAGAATTAATATATAATGAAATCAATTAAGTAATAAAATAATGAAATAATCAAAAATCAATTAAGTAATAAAACACAAATGTTATAGAAATTAATTAATAATGAAATCAGTTAAGTAATAAAATAATGAAATAATCAAAAATCAATTAAGTAATAAAATAATGAAATAATCAAAAATATAAATCATATTATAAAAAATGTTTGTTTACTGTTCATGCAAAGTTTACAATTAAGTAATAAAATAATGAAATAATCAAAAATCAATTAAGTAATAAAATAATGAAATAATCAAAAATATAAATCATATTATAAAAATGTTTGTTTACTGTTCATGCAAAGTTTACTTTAATATGTATAATAATAGTGATTTTCCCCCACGCTTCGCGGCGGAAAATCGGTTGGTATATGTTTTGTGCATTATAGTATTGGCCCTTGTTATAGTCATCGAAAGAGAAAACCTTACATTGATCGAAAACAATAAAAACAAATATCAATATTGATACCAATATTGTCCAATTGATATTGGTTCGGTTGATTTGCATTCTATGTTTATTTTTTCAACATTACCATACAAACTTTATTGAAAACGGCTATTGTACTGCTATCATACCAAACCGAACCGAAACCACCATTGGTATCGGTACTGGTATGTTGTTTTTATTGTTTTTGCTTTCGATAAACTAATATCGTATCGCTACCATATCATACCAACACTTGCTATAGCGAGCAAAAGAGAAAACAAAAAAAGTTTTTATATACCCTAAAAGATATGACACACATTTTACCGACAAAAACCACAAAAACAAATATCGGTACAAGCTTCGATATTCAATGCAGGTGCCGATGTTGTTCGATTGGAATCGGTTCAGAAAGTCACAATACCGGTACGACATTAAAAGATATCGACACGCTTTTAACATCGGTAAAAACCATATAAACAAATACCGGTACAAGCTTCGATATTCGATGTTGGTGCCAATATTGTTCGATTGCAATCGGTTTGGTTCGTAACAATACCAATACGACACTAACACTTGTGATACCGAAAAAGTAGTTCATCCGTGTTGAGCAAAATTTAAATCTAGACGTATATTAAAATAACCACATCGTAACGACATCGAAAAACAAAATATAACAAAAAATGTACTTATAGTAATACAACATCATGATAATAATATTGTTACAACATCATAATAAAAATATTTATACTTATAGTAATACATCATAATAATAATACCGGTACAAGCTTCGATATTCAATGTCGGTGTCGATATTGTTCTATTGCAATCGGTTTGGTTCGTTACAATACCAGTACGACACCAACACTTGCTACAACAGGGCCGGCCCTAAGAATTCGTGTACCCTATTCGAGCTCGAAAAATTGTGCCCTTAGGCCTTAACGAAATTGGGGATTTGGCTCACTAAAGGTCTAAACCTAATGTCAAAGGGGTTAATAACTAATCTAAACCATAAGAATAGTTTTGTAAGGGGGCCTATGTTGGTGTTTGTATGGATGTACCCGATTAAAAAATATTTTACATATACATATTGGGTTTTTTTTCATAAAAAACGTGCCCCTCGAAATATCGGGCCCTGGCCGGTGGTCCTCCCCGCCTACCCTCAGGGCCGGCCATGTGCTACAATTTACGATACTGAAAATCCGTGTTGAGCAAAATTTAAATCTAGACGTAGATTAAAATAATCACATCGTAATGACATCGAAAAAAATATAATAAAAATATTTATACTTGTAGTAATACAATATAATAATAATAATAATAATAATAATATAATAAAGAAAAAATTGAATTTTTCTATTCATTTGGATAGTAACAGATGTTTCATCGACTTCTCTAATTATGTATGTGGGTGAAAATTGTAAGATTTGTAGTTCAAGTTATGTATCCGTTACATAATCCAACTTTCATGTTTTAATAAAATTGTAACTAATACAATACTTTTGGTCATATAAACAAATGTAACTTAAAATTTGATCAAAACATATAACATTAACATATCTAAAATCGAAACAATTTCCTTACGACGCACTTTGCCTTTCATTTATCAAGATCAAAATCGAAAACGAAAAGTTGAGGGGCTCGGAGTTGATGGAAATCGTAGCTGCAAGCAATCCATGCCATGCCACTTTAATCATTATTCAACTAAAATTTTCAACTCATCACTGCCAAATTCGTCGGAAACTTCACCAGTACCTCAACAAAGCAGTTAGCAAAAACAACAAGATCAAACCGAACCACGGTGTCACCATGGCGGTGCTTCACCAACCTCAAATTTTAAACCCAAAATGATTTAGCCATAGGAAAAGCCACCGACATAGATACAGATACGGTGGTAGATTAACCGCCAAAACATGGTGCCACGGTGTGAAGTGCTTTTAAAGCAAAAATTATGTATGCACGACAACGACTACGCCAACACCGGATGTTAACACAGCGGAGGTCTCTAGAGAGAGAAAGTTGAGAGTAGAGAGCAGGAGAGTGCATATGACAGAGAGAGAAAGGGGAGATTAAGCCGGAGGGTATGGAGGGCGCCACCCCTCCACCTCATCCATGTATAACGCCCCTTCTCCGCCATCACCACCCCCAGGTTGTTAAGAGGGGGGCCCATCCCTTGTCCGCCACCATGATAACGAGCAAAAAGAGGTGTGCAAGTGGGGTCCACCTTTTTTCAACCAATACAATCTTTTTTTTAGTTTTGTTTAACAGAGGGCTTTATACCATACCATGCAAGTTAAGGGAGGGCGTGATAAAGCCCACTAGCTGACGTGGATCTGATGTGGCGTTGACGTGTCCTGATAAAGCCCCTAGGGGCTTTATCCCACACCCTGCAGCCTTAGAGAGTGGAGCTGAGAATGTGTTTTTTCAATCGAAAGTAGGTATAACTCACGCCTCTCAAATATGGAAAAGCAATATACCACTTTCTAACCTATTGTTCCAAGTAAGAAAAGCACGTAATACATTTATGCATAGTTTACAACAACCAAAAGCATAAACATGTTACTATTTAATACTATGTAAATAATAATAATAATAATAATATAATATAATAAAGAAAAAATTGAATTTTACTATTCATGATGAGTTATGATTAATATGTATAATAATAACTAGGTTATTTGACGGTGCGTTGCGACAGTACATTACCGCGAGCATTGGATTGGTATCGGTTTGGTTCGTTACAATATCGGTATAATACATGTACTTCGTATAGAAATCAATCGACTGAAAACGACAGAAATGAACACGGGTACCGAGACCAATGTTCAAACGATATTGATTGATTCACATCGTCACAGTATTGATATCATTATTCATATATCGTTGCAGACAAAGTTGTATAAACCGGTACCAATGTTGTTCGTTTGGTTTGTTATGGTATAATAACGATTTGGTGCCAGTTTATCAAAAGTAAAAACAATAAAAAATTAATAGCAGTATCGATACAGATGTTGTTCAATCGATTCGGTACGTTAGCGGCACATTATCTATTTCAAAAAAAAACTTTATCACGATATTGGAAAAAATAAACACAGATTATTAGAAAAAATTAAAATAAATAATAAATAATAATATTCTTTTAATAAAATAAATACTTCAAAATAATAGTTACCATTCATTGTCGCTTTCGGTTTGGTACACCTCCAGCACAATATCCAATTTCAATAAAAGTTATACTTCAATATTAAAAAAACATTGTTGTGCATTTGTTTTTTCTAAACTAACAAACACAAGTTATTAAAAGAAAATTAAAGTAAATGATTGAATAAAATAGTATTTAAAAATAAATAAATACTTGAAAATAAAATTAAAAAATAAAATTAAAATATTAAAACACTATTCATGATCACTTTCATTTGATATGTATAATATAATTTTTTTAGTAAGTTTTTGCTTATTTTAGTTTTTAACCTTCAACATTTAGTATTTACACTTACAGCCCTTTAACTTTCTAAAATCTATATAATCATTTTTTACGTGCGTATATTTATGTACTAGGATAGAACCCCGTGTAATACACGGGTTGAATACATGTAATTTTATATACCAAATAATAAAAAAAAATATTTTTAAAAACCTCGTTTGTTACACGGGTTGAATAAATGTAATTTTATGTACCAAATAATAAAATAATATATCTTTAAAAATCCCGTTTATTACATGGGTTGAATAAATGTAATTTTATATATTAAATAATACAAAAGTTGTATCTTTAAAAACCCTGTGTATTGTACGGGTTGAGTAAATTTAATTTTATATATTAAATAATGAAAAAAGTTACATTTTTAAGAAACTCATGTATTGTATGTGTTGACCACATGTAATTTTATATACCAATCAACAAAAAGTTATATCTTGTTATATCTTTATAAACCATGTGTATTATACGGATTGAATAAATCTAATTTTATACCACATAATTAAAAAAAAGTTATATTTTTAAAAACCCAGTGTATTACACGAGTTGCATAAATATAATTTTGTATAGTAAATAATAAAAATATTATATCTTTAAAAAACCTCGTTTATTACACGGATTGAACGAATCTAATAAAAAATTATATCTTTAAAAAAACTAACGGATATACTCGATATATGATGGATTGGATGATTGCGTTGATGGCTCTTATAAATGTTACGTAAACATAGTGAATACCATATTTGAGTTGAGAGTTGAACACGAAAATAAAAGTATAGAGCCAATAAACATTGATTAATCTTTTTGTTTACCCCATCTAAACATTTTTTAAATAGGTTCTACCCTCAACTACTGCATTTACATTATATTAATTTATATTTAGTGTACGTCTTTTGTTAATTTCAGGATAAATAATTTTGAAATCTAATAAATATTTCAAAATATTACAGAGTAAATTACAAGTTTTGTCCTTTATATTTGTACCAAATTAAAGGCAGTGTCCTTTACCTTTAAATTTGACGAGTTTGGTCCTTAACGTTTCAAAATCCTACACGTTATGTCATTTAAGCTATACCCAGATAGATTTTTTGGTTAAGTATGGTCATGTGCTATTTGTAAAGAACTCTTATTCAAGGGCTATTTTGTACAAAACTAAAAAATAAGAATTCTTTTATCATCTCTCTCTCACACACAAACACACCCCAAGCCACAACCTCACTCACCGCACAACCACCATCTACCCCACCTGCCACCACCACTGTTCACCATCTCCACCTCCATTCAACAACAACACCAGAGGAAACCTAACCCAACCCATCAGGTTTCTTTTAAGCGACAATTCTTTTAGCACTGTTATCCACAAGAAGTCACCGCTTCATCTTCATCTTCTTTAACCTTGCTTGTTGCAGCTCAAACTCCACTGTTAACCTATTTCACTCTCTCGGTTACATAGAGATACATGAAGAACAATGCGAATTTCAATTTCAGAGCTTAAAATATTAAACATGCAATCCAAAACCCTAACACCACAATGACAATCGTATACCACTCAATCTCACCCCTTCTCATCTGTACCGGCAACAAAACCACCAGTTTCCCCCAATTCACCACCACAAGCCTCCAATTTCACAACCCTCGGTCCATAATAATCTGCGAAAACTCCACAACAAAACCACCAGCCTCCAGATCCAGAACCAGATCCAAACCCAAACCAAAAAACTCCTCTTCGGTTACCCTACAAACACCGTCGAAAAAGGCAAATACAACTACGAAGTCAAAAGCTTACTCAACAAACTCTCCGGCTTACCGCCATGTGGCAACATCGCCTGTTGTCTCGAACCCTTTAAGAACAAACTCAGCCTCAATGATTTCGCATTAGTCTTCAAAGAACTCGCTGGGAGTGAATTTGAGAGAGAGCTTAGAGAAAGAGAAAAGGGAGAGTGTGTGTGCAGATTTCTTTTGTTTAAACATGTTTTTATTTTTTACACAATAGCCCCTTCATATAAGTTTTTTTTACACAATAGTCCCTGGGAGGTGAAATGACAAAGATGCCCTCATGTGCAAGTCACATGACCATATTTAACAAAAAAAAAAAGTCTGACTGAGTTAGGGCTAAAGGACATAACGTGCAAGATTTTGAAACATTAAGGACAAAACTCGTCAAATTTAAAGGCAAAGGACACCGCCTGTAATTTGATATAAACATAAAGGACAAAACTTGTAATTTACTCAATATTATACGAATTATTTAAATTTATATTAAATTTAATTTTATAATTATCTTTTAATTAATACTAATTATCTATAATTAAGTAGGATATAGAGAAAAAATAAAAAAATAGATGGCTCCAATGAATGACATTTGTCCACTCATTAGTTTCTTTTATTATATAGTATAGATGTGTCGGTATAAATTCAGGTTGGTTACGGTTTTTTTTCTTTTAGTAATTTTTTTATTTTATCCTTTACCCTTCAACATTTAGTATTGGCAGTTACAACCCTTCAACTTTCTAAAAACTTTATAATTATATTTTATGTGTTTATATTTATGTACATGTCAGTGTAAATTCAAGTTGATAACGTTTCTTTGAAAATGGGTAGGCTTAGATATAGTATGTTTTTTCGCTTCTTTGGTACTTTTTCAGTTAATCTACGTTTTGGCATAAATTTAGTTTTAAAACAAGTCGGGTCAAATATAATATGTTTTAATTAGACTTTATAAATTCGGCTTGATTTACGTTTCGGTCCCACCGCAAGGCGCGGTACCATTTTTAACTTAAAAACATAATTTTGTACTTATTTTATGTACGTATCGGTATAAGATCAGGTTGGTGTTCGACGTAAATTTCTTTCGCAAAAAAGTCGAGCCATGTATAATACGTTTCCGTGCTTATTTTTATGTACATATTCAGTTTATCTATGTTTTGACGTAACTTTTGTTTAGAAATAGTTCAGGTCTTTACTGCACAAATCCAAGTTACTTTACATTTGGACCCGCCGCATCGCGCGGGGAAATTTACTTGTTTTATACATTATTATTGAGTAATAAAAAGGTTATATTTTTAAAAACACTTGTATTACACGGCTTGAATACATATAATGTAATCGATTAATACACACAGTCTTCGTCAGTAGATATTTTTGAAAAAAACGAACTTTGATGTACTATATGCTTTTTATAACATTTTACTTTTTTTTTTAAATTTATTATTAGGTTAGAAACTTATGTATTAAGTAAGTTATAAAAATTTACTTTATTGTTTTTATTTATTAATTTTTTTTTTGTTCTAGAACATTCATAATCTTATTCATACTTGCCAAGTTCCTTGTTGCTGATTCTGTCGGGCAAACTAGGACCCGTGCAATCACAGAAACTCAATGTCGTGACTAGTGCTCGGACAGAATATACTTTCTGTTTATTTATACTTTCGTACTATACTACGTACTTTAATTCTGTATTATGATCCTCCATTCCAAACTCAACTCACGCCTCCGTTTGCCCTGTAGGGTAACCTTGGTGTTCCTGTACTATTACCACGATTCATTTGCTCGCCGGGTAGAATAACCTTGGCATTCCTGTACTACGTCAACCAACACTACGCTCGTGGAAGTTCTAAAGAAGATTTAGCAAAACTGTGAGCATACTCGAACACCCTTTTTCCATTTCACACTTTGGGTGCACTATGTTTACTATTAAACCTACACAGTTACACTTAGACTTTAATCAAATGCACAAACAATTTGATACATGCATGCATATGTTATACTTGATTCGTTAATCTGGTGTAAGACCCTAATCCGTTTTAATCTAAGATTCGCAGCGGAAAATACATACTAAAAATTTCTTTATAAGTTATTCTTTCTTTCACTTAAATACATTAATCCCTTTTCTTAAATTAATTAAAAACTAACATACTTATATCAAATTAAATGACCACATACACACCCACGTACAATCCATGTCTTGACTCGATCTTCAATCGCTTACTCTCCATGTTGAGAATTTCGTAACCTTGTACAACCTGCAGTCACCACATACAATTACTTCATTAGCAACCGGTGACGTAATACATATACTTTAAAACATGCATCATCAAGCATCAACATTTCTTGTCCTCGCTTATGTGAATCCATTCATCCATCCAGTCGAACTCTCTCGTCCGACTCTCCATACTTAACCTTCATTCTTCATTCTTAGTATACCTGCACTTCCATTTCATTCTTAACAGAAAACATTTAGCATCATTAAACTTATCTCATAGGTGTAATTTCACGAGTACACATAACCAAATCTCATTCATTTGTGCATTTAACTAAATTCCATTTCATGCATAATACCTTACCATACATACCCACTTCATTTACAACTTACATCTTACCCACAAGTATAATTATTTACTTTATCTTTGTGCATAATACTAACATGTAAGTTCCCTACCTTACCCATACTTAATAGAAATTACTTTCTTACCCACTTTCGACTCACTTTCCGTAAACTTACCTTATTACCTCCATTAATTCATACTTTCCCACATGATTCACAATAACCATCATACTACAATACATTTTACATCTAAAGTTTAAGTCCGGGATTCACTTACATTATGCGCCCGTAATTTGCATCCGCTTACTTGAGTCTTCTTGGCCCGTTAGCCTTCCACGCTCCCATCCCTCTTGACATGATTCCTATACTTTCATGTCATTACGTTTACATCCTTATTAGCATACATGATTATACATATGAACGATCATATCAAGTTCATATCTCACATAGGCCTTTCATTAGCCGATTCAAACAAGCATATAGCATACTCAACATCATCATAACATAACCTTCACATATTAATGTCATTTAGACATTTCATCAAACACTTGGTGTGCGTACTACTTTTTAAGCATAATGTACACGTTTTTCATGCCTTTCCTCCTAATTATCCCTTTCATTCATCAACCTAAATAAACATATTTCAAATTCTATACCATACTTCATCCATATACAAGCACACATCACATACTACACATATTCATGATCAAATTCATACCATTTCATGGATTAAACATAAACCCACTTAGCTAAAAGTGGTAATTCATCCAACCACCTAAATTATAGCAATTCACTAAGAATTTTCACATAGGATTAGTTCCTAAACAAGCATACATCGTCAATTTGGCCATAACCTCTACGATTCATACATAAATCACTACTTGTGATGTTCATCAAGATTTCTCAACTTCATTAAACATCAAAATTTAACATACCTTATGATCCTCTAGCTTGGGTGATCATTAATTCATGTTCCTTTTTGAATTTGAGCCTCGATTCATCCTTTAATTGGATGATATAAGATGAACTAGGGTTTGGCTCTCTAGAGCTTTCCCCTGATCACATACAGAACACACACGATGTGTGTGTATGTGTGTGTGTTATTTTCTTTTAATAAAACAACTTTCAAGTTGTTCACTTTGGTCCCTCATGTTTCGTTTTAATTAATTAAGGCTACAACCCTTCGTTTGATACCAACGATACTAATATTCAACTAGGTTAATTATTCTTAGTTAATATTCATTTACGGGTTCACTTTTACTCCAAACGGTAATTTACCCGTTCCTTTATATTAACCGGGTTTTAAATTATCAAACCCCATTTTTGGGATGTTACATCTGGGGTTATTCTTTTTGTGATAAGCTTGTCATTAACTTCGTACGAGCCTACCCTTAACATGTATAGCGCTATATGTCACACCCTCAATTTCCACATGCGGTATACTACCGCGAGGCGTGTGACTGACCATGATCAAGCCACCAATCATATTGAACAATACAATAATAAAACAGTATTCGACACAACCAATACGATTAGTGACTGAAAGTCCAAAGTTCATAGTTTAAAAGCAGTAAACATAGTCAACAGTGGAAGCATAAGTTTAACAGTTTAAAACAGTAATTTAAAGTTTATAATTATTAATAGGAAACCAAACATGGATTAACGCGACCACTACACTCTCCAGTTGCAAACTCCTGATCCATTACTGAGTATCTGCAAAGCATGCAGTAGGGTTGTGACAACTGGCAAATTTCCATGTATCCGTACAATGTTAAACAGTAATTTGTGCTTTAATAACTGTGCCTGATTAAATTAATGACATGAATGAATTTCTGATTACTGTCATATACATACAAATGCCTTTCATGTTGCAATATTGTTTGTCATTATTACATGCAACACAGTGTGGTTAAATTAGTGCACAGAACAAAGTTAGCACAGTTATCAGACAAACTAGAAGTACTGACGGGAGTTTAGTACTCAGACAGACATGATGTTAAGACACAGAATGAGCCTGGAACAAAGAGTTACACTAGAATAGTATGTAGGAAAGTAGGGATCGTAAACGTGCCTTCCGATTAATGATTTAAATGCCGAAAAGTGCCTGGAACACACCAAAACTGCAGAATCTTGCAGAAAACAACACAATTCAACAATTTTCAGTATTTTAACTCTAAAATATAATGCAGAATTATGGTTTAATGGTCCAGAATACCTCCCTAAGTGTTGGGAATCAAAACTGTCATAAAAGACAACATAAAGCACACTAAACTGCGTAATTTAGCACCTTAACGAACCGGTAACCAACCGAACAACCGGACACTAACCGAAACACCAAATTTTCACTTGAAGCATTGTTTTAGTGTTATGGAGCTAGTTATGGTCACCGAACATCATAACACATCCTAAAACACTATAACACACATAACTCTAACTAATATCCCTAAAATCTAACCAAGTTCCCTAACTTAAGATTACAACTCAACTAATACCCCCTTGTCACGACCCCCGTCCCGGTTTGACCTGATCCAGGAGCCGCGTGATAGAAACCCGTGGTATTTATTAATTGAGTTGACAGCGAAAGATTTTACAGGATCTTTTAAAACTTTAAATGCCCGATTATTTTATTTCATAATTCGGGATAAACCTCGTAATTTACAATAGAGGAATTTCACAAGTAAATTCCCTGATTTACAAAACATGTTTATTTATTTAACTGAGCCACTACTTCAAGCTTGTTAGTGCTCCGTAGCACTTTTCCTTGGTTCACAGTAGTCACCTGAAACATGTTTTGAAAATATTTTATCAGCGGGGAAATACTGGCGAGTCATTCAAATTTGATAAAACGACACATAGTTATAAATTACAGCATAAGAGCCATTACAATGGCTTCTATCTTATTTTTATCTGGCGCCGTGTCACCTCCCGGTGACGATGGTCATACCACTATTGGGTCCTTTCACCCAAGTAGTGATGATTATCACTGTTAGGATTTATTAGCCTAACTGTGAGAAATTAGTAATGTGCACAATACCCTACTAGCCAGTGATTTAAGATAACCACGACTTAATCCCTTTAATTATAACTTTTGAAAATGATTGGAGTATTGTAAAACATTGTTGATAAAAGAGAATGACTCACATTGCAGATTTAAATGGGCAGAGTTTAGCCTACTGATTTGTAACAACTGTGCTTGTAATCACTATGAACAGTTCTGTTATCAATAAAACAATGTTATTTGATCCCAATGTTTGTTTGATTGTGTTTTACATTTTTCATGTTTTGACTTTTATGTAATTTCAAACTCTACATCGCTTTCTGGAGAGTTATACGCAAACTAGTGCGTAAACGTACTCAGTTTAATGCGAGAAATACTCCGGAACATCAACATATACTCAACATACCTTAAATAACCTTTACATAAGTTAGAAATAAGTTTTGAGGGCTTTGGTATGGCAAAAACAAGTTAATTCGCTTACAGGGACTAAATATGACAAACTGCGAAAGTATGTCAATTTGAACTGTAACGAACATTCCGGAACATAACCATAAGTTAAACACACCTTAAATATCCTTTACATAGCTTAGAAATAGGCTTTGAGGGGTTCGGTGTGCTAAAATAAACTTTTGGGTCATTCAGGGACTAAAAGTGTCAAAAAGTGCACAAGTTTGCATTTTCGCGCATAACTTACGTTCTGAATACATCTGGACATCCAAAAATTTATGAAAGCATGACTACATTTTATTTTAGTGTTCGCCTTAAGAAAAATCCATTCGTTTCGTCATTTGGATCGTTTTTCGCGCTTATGCGCATTCCGTCGTAATTAAGCGAACATCGCGTTCGTACGGCCAAACGAACCGACATCCGAGATATTTTTGAACATGTTTTGAGTTCCCTATACTTTAACTTCATTTTAGAGCCTTGAAATGAGGTTAACGGGGTTCAAACGCATCGAAAATCGCTTAAAAGGGCTGCAGGGACTAAACCTGTCATTTTTGAAACTTTTCTGATCAGATGGAGGGCTAGCGTAGCGCGAGCCCAAAGGCTCTATCCGTAGCGCTACGCTAGTGAGTGTTCTGACCAGATTCAATGTTTAAATCACAAGTTGCAACTAATCAATCCTTAACCACATGTTTTTAAGTGATGTGTCACTAAGTTATGGAGCATTTGTGGCACCATAACATTCCGACAAGTGTACGGCTTTGATCGTTGCCTCCTTCTCCAAGAAACGATCCTAGCGGTGGACCATTTCCTATAAATACCCATCCACCCTCAACCCCAAAACCCACAAATCTGATCAAGAAAGCTCTAAGTTGGAACCTTCGTTTCATACCTGAGCTATTTCGATCTGGGTTAGCATTCGGGGACCCTTCGTAAGTATTCTTTCGTTCTTTTCCTTATTTTTACTGCTTTTCGAGTCAGAAAGTCAAACTTTGTTTGACTTTCAGCGTTGACCAGTAATGGTCAATGCGAAGTTCGTTTGAACTTCGCAACGTGATTGTAATCACGATGGTCATAGTCCCTTGGGACTATGCCTACTGATTACCACGTTGTCTAGGGTCGTAGGGTAGGCGATCTGATAAATCGCCTATACCTTCGAACCCGACCCAGTTTGGTCGATCATTAGGATCCGACCAAATACATTAGGTGACCATAGTGTAGGGAATAACCTTCCGAGGTTATACCTTATGGTCACGACGTTTAAGTAGTTGTATGATAGGTAGTTTATATGCCTTAGGTAAATTACCAGAATACCCTTTTCATGTATAATTGGTAATTAAACATATGTAACCTAAACCTTTGTCACATAACTGATTATTTAACAGGTTTAGGCATATAATACTTGTCATAGGACTAGTTAGGCGGTCCGAACGCGTTTCACGCGCACGACGCGTTAAAGTAGCATAAGCTTCCTAAACGGGTCGTAATGGGTCGTAAACAATTATGTTAAGTTTCATTTAGCATGTAGGCTTTGTTAAACCATATCACGTGAGTTCCGACACTCATTTGGTTTACAAACCCTAAGGCTACCCAGTCTTCCGATTTAGGTCCGGTTTATTAACATAGTTACCTATACTAGGTGCCGTTTGATTCCGAGATCTCTTGCATTGCTTGGTGGTTATCTTTATACAACTGAGCAATCTCAAGTGAGTACATAGACCCCTCTTTTACTGTTTTCCAAACTGTTTTGGGGTGGAACACATGTGCCTACTTGTTACTTTCATGCTTTCCTGTTTTAACATCATATACATGCTATGTTCGTTAGTACATTATAGTACATGATTTCATTACATCTTATGCTAGGTATGCCCATTGTGTGCATTACTTGGTACATTGTTTTACATGACATTTCATGCTAGGTATGCCCATTGTGTGCAATACTTAGTACATCGTTTTACATGACATTTCATGCTAGGTATGCCCATTGTGTGCATTACTTAGTACATTGTTTTACATGACATTTCACGCTACGTATGTTCATTTGAATTACATACTTAGTGCATCGTTTTCACATGCTCACATTTTGTTATGACATTTGGTTTGTTTACATGGGACAATATATCCATTAACATTAGCTACGCCGTTCGTTAGTAGGTAGTGGTACCATAGGAATTGACAACTCCCGTTCCGGACATCCCAGGGTAAGGGGACAGAAAGGAATGACCGAATTCGTTGACATTAAGACAGATAGACCTTTAATTTGTTTAAAGGGTTTTATCACCACAGTCGCCAGGCTTGGATGTATGCATATTCACAATACCGCATAAATGTTCATATTAAATAGTTGCATGCATTTACACAAAACGTAGCGTTGATTTAAACTAAGTTTTACTTCAATACTTTGTTTCTGTGCATATGGTTTAGTTGAGACATTTCGCTTGCCATACATGACATTTTGACATAGACATTTGACATGGATATTTGACATAGACATTTTGATATGATTTACATCTTGACATGAACACTTTGACATATTATTCAATACATTTGACAATTCATTTAAACATAGACTTCTTACATTGTTTGGTTTGGTTTGATTAAGTGATTAAGTAACGATGCGTGTGTAATATGATACAAGCATGGTGGATACGCCGCTGGTACTTCCTATATATAAGTGTTTGTATGGTATTACATGGCGTAACGTTATTTGAATCAGCTCAGTTTGAGACATAGAACATTTTATACAAATAACATACTTTTCACAAGACATTGATTTACAAACAACTTATCTTATACAAACACATTTATACATGGTTATTTATTTAACTTGACATTTACTTATACATATCATCTGATCTTATTGTTTTCAAATGATTTACAAGACAAAGCAAATAACAAGGTTCATGACTAAACATTTTCTCAAACATAAGTCATGAATCTTATTTTTCACAAACCTATGTATCTCACAGGCATTTTTATGCTGACGTACCTATTTTCACATGTGTTTTCAGGTGCTTTTCCATAGGATGTTGATCATGATACTAGGGCGGACCTGTGCCTTAGAGACTTTAAAAGATGATAGACTATGTTTAATTATGTTCTGAACTCTTAAATTTCCTGTTTTGAAACAATGTAACACCTTTGTTTATAAATAAAATACAACTTGGTATGCCATGGTTATGAAACAATTAATTCTGTCGCAACACGCCCCGATGTTTCCGCCGCGATTTGTTGTTTTACGCGGTCGGGGTGTGACAGAAGAGTTGGTATCAGAGCCAATGGTTATAGGGAATTAGGTTATTAGTAATGCTTTGACCTAGACTATAACTTTTCTAGGAACCTAACACAAGTTATCTTGTGTTTAGATCTTAAAACATGTACATCACCTATCCTTAGGTGATTAACAAAACAAGTAACCAAAATTTTTCCGAATCGATTTTTGAAAAACAATCATCTGTTTTTGAATAAATTTTTACAAGGTTTTGAACCCTCAATTGTAAGGTTTTGAACCCTCTGTTTTAGGGTTTTGAACCCTTTTCAAGTTTGTTTTTGGCCTTGTGCCTTTTAAATTTCAAAAATCCCGTCAAACGTTTTGGGTTTTAAATAATGTGAACGTGTGCAAACTGGAAGGGTGAATGCCTGTATTCTGAGTTTTCTGTCTAGGCAAGCACTTCGTATACATCTCAACCAGACGCAGAGACCAGTTGTGCTTACCTGGGAATTCTTGGGATGAGTGTTCACTTATAGGCGAGCATGTCTTCATTATACGTTATTTTTGATCCATTTACTTTGATTAGTCACTGTGTGTCGTTTGTTTGCTTTGTGATACGGACGAATGACCACCATCTTTGCTTTTGTTGACTTTGTTTCATCTCATTCTTTTCATCCAATCATCTCACTCGTTTCCTTTCATGTTTTCCTCTTTTAGAATGCCTCCTCGACGCGAAAATCCGATAGCAACTGCCGAACTGGCAGAAATCATTTCAGAGCAGATGGCTGCTCAATTTCCAAATCTCTTTGCTCTGTGGAACCAAGCCAACAACAACAACAACGTTCCATGCAAGTACAAGGATTTTAACCAGGCCAAACCACTCAAGTTTAGTGGTTCTGAGGGAGCGACTGGGCTTCTTCAGTGGTTCGAGAGCATAGAGAATACTTTTCGCCATGTGCAGTGTCCGGATAATCGCAAGGTCGAGTTCTCCTCGAGCGTATTTCAGAAGAGGGCTTTAACATGGTGGAACGGGGTTATGAGGGACCAAGGTGCAGAAGTTGCTCTCGCACAGACATGGGCTGAACTTAGAGCCCTTATGATGAGGGAATTCTGTCCTCGCCATGAACAGCGAGCGTTGGAGAAAGAGTTTGATGTTTTGAAGCAAGACAGTGGTGAGCACAGGGCTTATACTGATCGGTTTGAAGAGTTGAGTCTGCTTTGCCCAACAATGGTCACCCCACTCGACAAGGCTATCGAGAGATACATCGATGGTCTACCTGACTCGGTACAAGACATTCTCACTGGTAGTAACCCTGCCACACTTCGTCAGGCGATCGAGTTATCTGCGACATTGACTGAGTCACAGATCAGGAAGAACAAGTTACGCAGGAAGGGTGACAAGGGCAAGAAGCAGTCGGCTGACAAGGAAGATAACAAGAAAGGTCAAAACGGGAATGGAAAGAACTCTGGTTCTTCAAAGAGGGCAAAGAAGCGTAAGGCTTCCCAAAATTTCGCTATCACTGCCCAAGCTAATCAGGCAGCCCTCAACCAACCCGCACAGCCTCCAGCAAAGAAACCCTATTCAGGGAATGCACCTTTGTGCAATAGATGCAACAGTCACCACCAGCCGCAATTTCCATGCCGTTTCTGTACTAACTGTGGGAAATCAGGCCATCTCGCCAATGTTTGTCGATCTGCCCAGAATCCCGCGGTTCAGAACCCGGCTCAACAAGTTGCTCAGCCTCCTGCTCCGCAACAGGGTCAAGCTGCACGACCACAATACCCACCAGGTGCTTGTTACAATTGTGGGGATCTGACCCACTATAGAAATCGGTGCCCAAGGCTAGCCAACCAGAACCAGAACCAGAACCAGAATCCGGCTCCGGCTCGAGGCCGAGTTTTTAACATGAATGCCCAAGAGGCACAGGCTGACGATAATGTGGTGAACGGTACGTTCTTTATTAATAATCAGCCTGCATCTGTTCTTTTCGATTCCGGTGCCGATAAGAGTTTCGTGTCTTTGTCTTTTGAGCAAATGCTTCACGTGTCTAGAACGAAACTAGGCAAATCTTTGACAGTAGAGGTTGCTAATGGTGAACCCATTATTCTTGATTCTGTTCTTCGCAACTGCCAGTTGAATCTTAACGACCATCTTTTTCCTATTGACCTCGCGCCTATGCAACTTGGAAGCTTCGACGTTATTGTGGGAATGGATTGGTTATCCAAGCATCACGCAGAGATAGTTTGTTCTAAGAAGATTGTTCGTGTGCCACTTTCGACAGGCGAGATCCTGCAGGTTCAAGGTGAGAAGCCTATCGGTGGTCTCAGACTCATGTCTTGTTTTAAAGCTCGGAAGTATCTACAGAAGAACTATGTGGCTTTCTTAGCACATGTTACAGAAGATAAAGGCAAGGGTAAGTCTATTTCAGATATTCCTGTCGTTCGGGATTATTCTGAAGTGTTCCCTGAAGATTTACCTGGTCTACCTCCAGCACGCCAAGTCGAGTTCCGCATTGATCTCGTACCTGGTGCAAACCCCATTGCTAGAGCTCCATATCGTCTTGCACCGTCTGAGATGCAAGAGTTGTCTAAACAGCTTCAGGAGCTCTCTGACAAAGGTTTTATCCGTCCCAGCTTTTCACCGTGGGGTGCTCCCGTTCTTTTTGTCAAGAAGAAGGATGGATCCTTTAGGATGTGTATCGATTATCGTGAGCTTAACAAGCTTACCATCAAGAATCGATATCCTCTACCTCGCATCGATGATCTCTTTGATCAGTTACAAGGCGCTTCTTATTTTTCGAAGATTGATCTGCGATCCGGACATCACCAACTTCGGGTGCAAGAAGAAGACATTCCGAAGACAGCATTCCGTACTCGTTATGGACATTACGAGTTCACAGTCATGCCATTCGGTTTGACTAATGCTCCTGCTGTTTTCATGGACTTAATGAATAGGGTCTGCAAACCTTATTTGGATCAGTTCGTCATTGTTTTTATCGATGACATCTTGATTTACTCTAAGACGCGAGCTGATCACGAGCAGCATCTTCGTCTTACTCTGGAACTCCTGAAGAAAGAGCAACTTTTCGCCAAATTCTCCAAGTGCGAATTTTGGCTTAAAGAAGTTCAATTTTTGGGACACATTATCAACGAACGAGGTGTTCATGTAGATCCCTCCAAGATCAGTGCGATTAAGGATTGGGATACGCCTACTACTCCTACTGAAGTTCGTTCTTTTCTTGGTCTAGCGGGTTATTATCGCCGCTTCATTGAAAACTTCTCTAAGATTGCAGTGCCTCTAACTGCTCTAACTCAGAAGAAAATGCCCTTTTACTGGGGATTCAAACAAGAGGAAGCTTTTCAACACCTGAAGCAGAAGCTTTGCGATGCGCCTGTTCTATCATTGCCCGAGGGTGATGATGATTTTGTTGTGTATTGTGATGCATCGAAATTGGGTCTTGGCTGTGTTCTGATGCAAAGGAACAAAGTCATAGCCTATGCATCAAGACAATTGAAGATACATGAGAAGAACTACACCACTCATGATCTTGAGTTGGGTGCAGTTGTTTTCGCTCTCAAGATCTGGAGACACTATTTGTACGGTACAAAATGTGTGGTTTTCACCGACCACAAAAGTCTTCAGCATATCTTCAACCAGAAAGAACTCAACATGAGACAGCGACGTTGGGTTGAGCTTTTAAACGACTATGACTGCGAAATTCGTTACCATCCTGGTAAGGCGAATGTCGTAGCTGACGCATTGAGTCGTAAGGAACGTACTAAGCTTCATTGTGTACGTGTTCAATCTGTTATTCAAGCTCGATCCGATATTCAAGCACGCATTTCTCAGTCACAACAATCCTGTGTTTCACAAGGTTTAATGGATAAGGAATTTCCCTATCACATAACGCCTGCTTTGGAGCTGAAGGACAATGGGTCATATTACTTCATGGACCGTTTGTGGGTCCCAAGCCAGGATGATCTTCGTACCTTGCTTATGGATGAAGCCCATAAGTCTCGTTATTCCATTCATCCGGGCTCAGACAAAATGTATAAGGACCTTCGTATTCACTATTGGTGGCCTGGTATGAAGAAAGACATTGCCTTATACGTATCCAAATGCCTTACTTGTCTAAAGGTTAAGGCTGAACATCAGCGTCCTTCTGGTTTATTGGAGCAACCAGAGATCCCAGTTTGGAAATGGGAAAACATTACTATGGATCTTATTACCAAACTCCCGCGCACAAAGAAGGGTCATGATGCCATCTGGGTAGTCGTTGATCGTCTTACAAAGTCAGCACATTTCTTGCCAATCCGTGAGGATTTTCCTACTGACAGACTTGCTCAAATCTATGTAGATGAAATAGTAGCTCGCCATGGTGTTCCTTTGAACATCATTTCTGACAGAGATGCTCGTTTCACTTCTCACTTTTGGAGAACCATGCAATCTGCTATGGGGACCCAACTTAATCTGAGCACAGCTTATCATCCGCAAACGGATGGTCAATCTGAGAGAACAATCCAGACTCTGGAGGATATGCTAAGAGCTTGTGTGATCGATTTTGGTGGTAGCTGGGATTCACATCTTAAATTGATTGAATTCTCCTACAACAACAGTTATCACACTAGCATCAAAATGGCTCCTTTCGAAGCTCTCTATGGTCGAAAATGTCGTTCACCAGTCTGCTGGAATGAGATTGGCGAGGCTCAACTTACTGGACCTGCCCTCATTTTAGAGACAACTGACAAGGTCAAGAAAGTTCGCGATAACCTTCAGGCAGCTAGAAGCCGTCAGAAGATTTACGCGGACCCAAAACGCAAAGCCTTTGAATTTCAAGTCGGTGATCGAGTATTACTTAAGGTCTCACCTTGGAAAGGTGTGATCAGATTTGGAAAGAAAGGAAAACTTGCACCTAGATACGTTGGACCATTCAAGATCGTCGAAAGAATCGGAAAGGTAGCCTACAGACTTGAGTTACCTCCTGAACTAGGAAATGTTCATCCAACTTTTCACATATCAAATCTCAAGAAGTGTACAGCTGATGAGAACTACTCCATACCGCTTGACGAAATTCGTGTTGGCAAAACACTGAAATTTGTTGAGAAACCAGTGGAAATCATGGAACGTGAAGTCAAGTGGCTTAAACGCAAGCGCATTCCTTTGGTCAAAGTTCGCTGGGAAGCTAAACGTGGACCTGAGTTTACTTGGGAACGCGAAGATCAAATGAAGGCGAAATATCCGCATCTTTTTCCTCAAGTTTCCTCTAAATAAATTTCGGGACGAAATTTCCACAAGTAGGGGAGACTGTAACAACTGTGCTTGTAATCACTATGAACAGTTCTGTTATCAATAAAACAATGTTATTTGATCCCAATGTTTGTTTGATTGTGTTTTACATTTTTCATGTTTTGACTTTTATGTAATTTCAAACTCTACATCGCTTTCTGGAGAGTTATACGCAAACTAGTGCGTAAACGTACTCAGTTTAATGCGAGAAATACTCCGGAACATCAACATATACTCAACATACCTTAAATAACCTTTACATAACTTAGAAATAAGTTTTGAGGGCTTTGGTATGGCAAAAACAAGTTAATTCGCTTACAGGGACTAAATATGACAAACTGCGAAAGTATGTCAATTTGAACTGTAACGAACATTCCGGAACATAACCATAAGTTAAACACACCTTAAATATCCTTTACATAGCTTAGAAATAGGCTTTGAGGGGTTCGGTGTGCTAAAATAAACTTTTGGGTCATTCAGGGACTAAAAGTGTCAAAAAGTGCACAAGTTTGCATTTTCGCGCATAACTTACGTTCTGAATACATCTGGACATCCAAAAATTTATGAAAGCATGACTACATTTTATTTTAGTGTTCGCCTTAAGAAAAATCCATTCGTTTCGTCATTTGGATCGTTTTTCGCGCTTATGCGCATTCCGTCGTAATTAAGCGAACATCGCGTTCGTACGGCCAAACGAACCGACATCCGAGATATTTTTGAACATGTTTTGAGTTCCCTATACTTTAACTTCATTTTAGAGCCTTGAAATGAGGTTAACGGGGTTCAAACGCATCGAAAATCGCTTAAAAGGGCTGCAGGGACTAAACCTGTCATTTTTGAAACTTTTCTGATCAGATGGAGGGCTAGCGTAGCGCGAGCCCAAAGGCTCTATCCGTAGCGCTACGCTAGTGAGTGTTCTGACCAGATTCAATGTATAAATCACAAGTTGCAACTAATCAATCCTTAACCACATGTTTTTAAGTGATGTGTCACTAAGTTATGGAGCATTTGTGGCACCATAACATTCCGACAAGTGTACGGCTTTGATCGTTGCCTCCTTCTCCAAGAAACGATCCTAGCGGTGGACCATTTCCTATAAATACCCATCCACCCTCAACCCCAAAACCCACAAATCTGATCAAGAAAGCTCTAAGTTGGAACCTTCGTTTCATACCTGAGCTATTTCGATCTGGGTTAGCATTCGGGGACCCTTCGTAAGTATTCTTTCGTTCTTTTCCTTATTTTTACTGCTTTTCGAGTCAGAAAGTCAAACTTTGTTTGACTTTCAGCGTTGACCAGTAATGGTCAATGCGAAGTTCGTTTGAACTTCGCAACGTGATTGTAATCACGATGGTCATAGTCCCTTGGGACTATGCCTACTGATTACCACGTTGTCTAGGGTCGTAGGGTAGGCGATCTGATAAATCGCCTATACCTTCGAACCCGACCCAGTTTGGTCGATCATTAGGATCCGACCAAATACATTAGGTGACCATAGTGTAGGGAATAACCTTCCGAGGTTATACCTTATGGTCACGACGTTTAAGTAGTTGTATGATAGGTAGTTTATATGCCTTAGGTAAATTACCAGAATACCCTTTTCATGTATAATTGGTAATTAAACATATGTAACCTAAACCTTTGTCACATAACTGATTATTTAACAGGTTTAGGCATATAATACTTGTCATAGGACTAGTTAGGCGGTCCGAACGCGTTTCACGCGCACGACGCGTTAAAGTAGCATAAGCTTCCTAAACGGGTCGTAATGGGTCGTAAACAATTATGTTAAGTTTCATTTAGCATGTAGGCTTTGTTAAACCATATCACGTGAGTTCCGACACTCATTTGGTTTACAAACCCTAAGGCTACCCAGTCTTCCGATTTAGGTCCGGTTTATTAACATAGTTACCTATACTAGGTGCCGTTTGATTCCGAGATCTCTTGCATTGCTTGGTGGTTATCTTTATACAACTGAGCAATCTCAAGTGAGTACATAGACCCCTCTTTTACTGTTTTCCAAACTGTTTTGGGGTGGAACACATGTGCCTACTTGTTACTTTCATGCTTTCCTGTTTTAACATCATATACATGCTATGTTCGTTAGTACATTATAGTACATGATTTCATTACATCTTATGCTAGGTATGCCCATTGTGTGCATTACTTGGTACATTGTTTTACATGACATTTCATGCTAGGTATGCCCATTGTGTGCAATACTTAGTACATCGTTTTACATGACATTTCATGCTAGGTATGCCCATTGTGTGCATTACTTAGTACATTGTTTTACATGACATTTCACGCTACGTATGTTCATTTGAATTACATACTTAGTGCATCGTTTTCACATGCTCACATTTTGTTATGACATTTGGTTTGTTTACATGGGACAATATATCCATTAACATTAGCTACGCCGTTCGTTAGTAGGTAGTGGTACCATAGGAATTGACAACTCCCGTTCCGGACATCCCAGGGTAAGGGGACAGAAAGGAATGACCGAATTCGTTGACATTAAGACAGATAGACCTTTAATTTGTTTAAAGGGTTTTATCACCACAGTCGCCAGGCTTGGATGTATGCATATTCACAATACCGCATAAATGTTCATATTAAATAGTTGCATGCATTTACACAAAACGTAGCGTTGATTTAAACTAAGTTTTACTTCAATACTTTGTTTCTGTGCATATGGTTTAGTTGAGACATTTCGCTTGCCATACATGACATTTTGACATAGACATTTGACATGGATATTTGACATAGACATTTTGATATGATTTACATCTTGACATGAACACTTTGACATATTATTCAATACATTTGACAATTCATTTAAACATAGACTTCTTACATTGTTTGGTTTGGTTTGATTAAGTGATTAAGTAACGATGCGTGTGTAATATGATACAAGCATGGTGGATACGCCGCTGGTACTTCCTATATATAAGTGTTTGTATGGTATTACATGGCGTAACGTTATTTGAATCAGCTCAGTTTGAGACATAGAACATTTTATACAAATAACATACTTTTCACAAGACATTGATTTACAAACAACTTATCTTATACAAACACATTTATACATGGTTATTTATTTAACTTGACATTTACTTATACATATCATCTGATCTTATTGTTTTCAAATGATTTACAAGACAAAGCAAATAACAAGGTTCATGACTAAACATTTTCTCAAACATAAGTCATGAATCTTATTTTTCACAAACCTATGTATCTCACAGGCATTTTTATGCTGACGTACCTATTTTCACATGTGTTTTCAGGTGCTTTTCCATAGGATGTTGATCATGATACTAGGGCAGACCTGTGCCTTAGAGACTTTAAAAGATGATAGACTATGTTTAATTATGTTCTGAACTCTTAAATTTCCTGTTTTGAAACAATGTAACACCTTTGTTTATAAATAAAATACAACTTGGTATGCCATGGTTATGAAACAATTAATTCTGTCGCAACACGCCCCGATGTTTCCGCCGCGATTTGTTGTTTTACGCGGTCGGGGTGTGACATGATTAGCCTTGTAACCTAATTTAAATAACAATGCACACGAACTAGGTTAGTAACTAATACAACATTTACGATAACTCACAAGACTAAAACCCTCACAACGAATGACAAAGTGCAATACTTAAACATCCATCGAATTCACGACGAATGACAAAGTATGGCCCTAATGTAGGCAGCACTTAAACATCCATTGGATAGTTTCAATCGATCGGACATTGAATCGTAGTAGCGATCGAGTTAATACCCTGTATCGTAGCAGCGCCTTGCTATCTTAAATTTCGAAATTGAGCAGTGAGACTTCGTTTTTGAGAATTGTTTTCGACACCACTGAACTGCTCATGATCCAAGCTATTTATAGCAAAAATTTGAGATTTACGCGGCCCGCGTAAGCCTTAACAGACTCTTACGCGGCCCGTGAGAGCCCCCTATGCGTAGATTAGGGCATCAGTGTCATACCTAGGTCTGCCACGTGGCCCTGAACGCTTATCCGGTCAAACACACTTTGACGCGGCCCGCGTAAGCTTCCCTTATGGCTTACGCGACCCGCCTGAAACCCAAAAACCTTGATTTCTGAGTTTTTCTTGCACGTTAAGGTTTCAGGGGTCCGGGTTTTCACTTATGGGTCGTTTTAGGACATTTTTGAAGGTCCTTACATCCTCCCCACCTTATTTAGAATCTCGTCCTCGAGATTTATTGGAATAAGTGAGGATACTTTCGTTTCATTTCCGATTCCAGCTCCCAGGTGTATTCGGGTCCTCTTTTTGAATCCCACGTAACTTTGACTAGTACCAATCTTTTGTGCTTGAGAAACTTGATCTTTCTGTATTTTATTTGCAGTGGCTTCTCAACAAATTTTAACTTTTCGTTTACTTCTACATCTTGAAGAGGTACAACCAAGGATTCGTCAGATAAACACTTCTTAAGGTTGGATACATGAAATACGTCATGTACTCCAGCTAACTCTCCTGGTAGTTGTAAGCGATAGGCAACTGGTCCTATTCGCTGTATTACTGGGAATGGTCCTACGTACCTTGGACTTAGCTTTCCTTTCTTACCAAACCGAACTACTCCTTTCCAAGGAGAAACTTTCAAGAGTACCTTGTCTCCAATTTGAAACTCTAGTGGCTTGCGTCGAATATCGGCATAACTCTTCTGGCGATCTCGAGTTGTTTTTAGTCTTTCCTTGATTTGAGTGATCTTGTCGGTGGTCTCTTGCACAATTTCAGGACCTGATAATTGGCTTTCTCCTATTTCTGCCCAACAAACTGGAGTTCTACACTTTTGTCCATACAGTGCTTCAAATGGGGCAGCTTCAATGCTTGAATGGTAACTATTGTTATAGGAGAATTCAATTAAGGGTAGGTGGTCATCCCAATTTCCACCAAAATCTATTACACATGCCCTAAGCATGTCCTCGAGGGTTTGGATCGTCCTTTCACTTTGTACGTTTGTTTGAGGATGGTATGTAGTGCTTAAATTTAGTCGGGTTCCCATGGCTTCTTGGAAACTTGTCCAGAAGTGGGAAGTGAAACGACTATCCCTATCCGATACAATGGAGAGTGGGACTCCATGTAAGGATACTACCTCGTCTACATACAAGTTTGCTAACCTTTCCATGCTAAAGGTTTCTTTCATGGGTAGAAAATGAGCTGATTTGGTTAATCGATCCACAATTACCCAAATCGTGTCATTACCTTTTCTGGTTTTGGGCAACTTAGTAACAAAGTCCATGGTTATAAGTTCCCATTTCCATACAGGCATTTCTAATTGTTGGAGTAGACCTGAGGGTTTCTGGTGTTATGCCTTAACTTGTGAACAAGTAAGACATTTAGAAACATATCTAGCTATGTCCTTTTTCATTCCTATCCATCAGAAGTTATTTCTTAAATCTTGGTACATCTTATTGTTACCAGGATGCATGGTATATCTAGATTTATGGGCTTCCTCTAAAATCTTATTTCTTAATTATCCTTGCTTAGGTACCCAAATCCTTTTATTGTGGAATCTCCAAATTCCATAACTTCCTTGCTCTAATTCTTTTACTCTTCCTTTCATTCCTTCAGCATCATCCTTGATTGCTGTTTCTTGAATGTTTTTCAGTTGTTCCATTAAGTCTAATTGTAGATTTAACCTAAGAGCACGAACTCGCTTTTGCTTTTCATGATACTTACGACTTAATGCATCAGCAACTACGTTTGCTTTTCCTTCGTGATATTGAATATCACAGTCGTAGTCACTTAGGATTTCCATCCATCTCCTTTGCCTCATGTTTAATTCTTTTTGCCCAAATATGTATCTTAAGCTCTTATGATCTGTATAGACAGTAAACTTACTTCCATACAGATAGTGTCTCCAAATCTTAAGGGCAAAAATTATGGCTCCTAACTCTAAGTCATGAGTCGTATAGTTTTCTTCGTGCTTTTTCAATTGCCTTGAGGCATACGCAATTACTTTCTTGCGTTGCATTAGCACACATCCTAATCCTAGCTTAGAAGCATCGCAGTAAACTTCAAAATCTTCGGTTCCTTCTGGTAAGGCTAGAATTGGGGCGTTTGTTAGCTTTTGTTTTAAAATCCTAAAAGCCTCTTCTTGCCTGGGTCCCCATTCAAACTTAACTGCCTTACAGGTTAGCATAGTTAATGGTACGGCTATCTTGGAAAAATCCTTAATAAACCGTCTATAGTATCCGGCTAATCCTATAAAACTTCTAATTCCATAGTTGATTGTGGAACCTTCCATTTGGTGATCGCTTCTATTTTGGAGGGATCTACGTGAATACCTTCGTGATTTACGACGTGTCCTAAAAATTGTACCTTCTGCAGCCAAAATTCACATTTCGAGAATTTGGCGTAAAGCTTCTCCTTTCTTAACAAAGTTAAGAGTGCATGCAAGTGTTGACAGTGTTCATCCTGGCTTTTGGAATAAATAAGTATATCGTCGATGAAGACAATTACAAATTTATCCAAATACGGTTTACAGATTCTATTCATCATGTCCATAAATGCTGCAAGAGCATTTGTTAACCCAAAGGGCATGACTGTAAACTCGTAATGACCATACCTAGTTCTGAAAGCAGTTTTAGGTATGTCTTCTTCTTGTACTTTCAATTGATGATATCCAGAGCGTAAATCTATTTTAGAAAAATATTTAGCTCCTTGCAATTGATCAAAAAGATCATCAATCCTAGGTAATGGATATCGATTCTTAATTGTAACCTTATTTAATTCCCTATAATCGATACACATTCGCATCAAATCATCTTTCTTTTTGACAAACAACACTGGAGCTCCCCACGGGGATGAACTACGTTGTATGAATCCTTTGCTTAATAATTCATCTAATTGCTTTTTCAATTCTAGCATTTCGGTGGGTGATAACCGATAAGGTGCCTTGGCTATCGGTGTAGTTCCAGGAATTAGATGAATTCTAAATTCGACTTCCCTATTGGGTGGTAACCCCGGTAGTTCTTTTGGGAATACATCTGGGTATTTTGCTACTACAGGAATTTCTTTAAATTCCTTACCTTTCGTGTTAATGGTTACTGAAATCATATATACTACTTCTTGTTTTCTTGAATAACTGGCCAACTTCATTACTGAAATGAATTTCAGTGGCTTTCGTGGCTTATCTCCTGTAATCACCACTAATTCTCCTGTGGGTGTATGAATTTCTATGGAATTCTTATCACAAAGAATTCGAGCATGGTTGGCTACTAACCAATCCATTCCTAACACAATATCGAATCCGGCTAAATTCATAGGTAACAGGTTTGCAGAAAATTTATGGCCTAAGAGTTCTATCTTTTCTTCTCGCAAAACCTTATCTATGTTAATAGAATTCCCATCTGCCGTTTCTACCGTAAAGATTTGTCTAAGGTTGGTTAAGGGTAGGTTAAGAGTTTGGCAGAATGAAGTATTTATAAAACTTTGGTTTGCACTAGAGTCAAATAATACTTTTGCATAAACGTTGTGAACTAGGAACGTACCAGCTTTCACGTCAGGAATTAGTTCTGCTTCCTGAGTAGTCAACTGGAAGGCTCTTGCGTTCTTCTTGGTAGCTCCTTCTACAGGTTTGGCTTTGTTATCAGCTGGTTTGGCTAATTTCGGGCAGTCTGGCCTAAAATGTCCAGCTTCTCCATAGTTATAGCAGATTGTTGCTTTCTTCTTCCTGCAATCTTCTTCTTGGTGCCCCGGGATTTTGCAAAAATTGCAATATCCTTTGCATCTTCCAAAATGATTTCTTTTACAGGCATTGCAAAATGGAACAGTGGAAGATTGCCCGGTTCCCTTTTTCTTGAAATTACTACGGTTACCCATACGGAATCCCTGGGTAATCTTTTGGGCCACTTCCTTCTTTCTATTTTCTTCTCGTGTACGCACTAGTCCGTCCGTCAAAGTGTTGGTTAATTCCACAGCATCGTCAATAGTGCGGGGTCTCGCAGCCTTAATGATATCACGGATTTCGCCAATCAATCCCCAAATATAGCGAGAAATAAGTACCGGTTCTGGCGAAGCCAGGGTAGGTACAACTCTAGCATACTCAAAGAATGTCGAAGTATACCCTCGACAGTCTACATCTACCATTCGGTAGTTCAGAAATTTATTTGCCATTTGTTCTTTCTCATATTTGGGACAGAATTTTCTTTCCACCAGTCGCTTAAATTCTTCCCAACTCATGGCATAGGCCGCATCGCTTCCCTTGGCTTGAAGTACCGTATTCCACCATTCTAGTGCCACTTCTTTAAAAAGATGCGACGCATACATGACCTTGTCTTCCTCTGCACATTTACTTATTTTAATCACTACCTCAGTTTTCTCTAACCAACGTAGTGCAGCAGTCGCCCCTTCGTTGCCTGCAAATTCAACTGGTTTACAGGCAAGAAACTCCTTGTAAGTGCAACCAGGTGTTGCAGCTTTTATTTTCTTAAGGAGTGGGGCTTGCATTCCATCGTTGTCATTATTAGTATGGTTGCCGCCTCCGTTTACATTATTACTAAAATTGTCACCGTGTGTACGTTTGCTAGGAATAATTTGTTGAGGTTCAACTGGATTTCGAGCAGCAGCAAGAATTGCTGGAATAGCATTGGCTATTCCCTGAGCAACGATATTCTCGATATCTTGCCTATTTAGAAATTGATCTTCATGGTTTTGTTCAGATTGGTTAACTTCGTTAACAGGTTCATTACCAGCGTGTTCCATCTGGTAATTAATATATATAAGTGATTAGCAGAAAATACTTAACAATCAGATATAACAAAATAATCGCACATAATCACATTAACACGTATAGCCAAAATTGTCGATTTCTCGACTTCCATTTTTATATATTATAATATGCTTCCGTACACACCTGTTATCTTACAAAAGTTTTATTTTTAGGTTATTTCACATAATTATATTTTGATTATTATATTATTATTAAACACATGCTTCCACCATCCCATACTATCCCATCAGCTGGCGTTTTCAGAAACGACGTTCCCTCTCGTCGTACTTCCAGGAGATCTGTTCTCCCACCTCCCGGATTTGATTCCCTGCATCCACCAGCTCCTTGCCAAAATGGCGGAGTTCAGCCAAGTTCTCATTGCTCATCGGTGGGTTTGGTGCAGGCTCTGGGTCAAACTGAGGGGAAAAGGTATAAGGGTTATTTAAAAGATTCTGGAACTGCCACTCATTGGTCCACCATTCTTCCATTTCTCCTAAAGGTCGGGTGTTGACAAGGGGATCTGGGATGGCTGGTTCCAAATTTACTAGGAGTTGGGTTTCAGCAGGATAAGTAAAGAGGTTTTCATTAACAGGCTTAAGGATATCACAGTCCGCCAGTTTACGGTCCAACTCCTCCCATAATGGCATTTCCTTGACTTTCCTGGAACTTTCTCCTATCTCTATTCCCTTGCCTTTATCTATTGGATCCTCCGTCTTTATAACTTTTCGTGTTGCTGGTTTCCTTCTGCGCACTCGCCTCCAGCCCACAATTCTTCTTCTCTTCTTTGGCTTGGGTTTCTCCGGAGGCTGGGTTTGAAATTCCATAGGCTCCTCTACGTCGGAACAATAACCGGTAAAGTCTCTAGAGACTTCCACATTAACATAATAGAGATTGAGATTCTGAAGAGCTTCAGACAACTCATTCATGTTGTTTAGCAGATATGAAGAAACACACAAAATTCTAGGTTAATAAGTTTGAATTTTCACATAATCACTGAATGGCAATTAAGTATATATAAAAAAATATGAAATATTGAAAATATATATATATATATATATATTACAAATTACAACTAAAATTCGAAATATACTAGGGATTGTGCATTCATAATTTATTATGTTCAACATGCCTTCATATAAGGTTTATTCTATCTTCTCTTACTAAGTTGTTTATCTAATGGGCAAGTTTCTTTAAAGTTTCTGGCTTATAGATGATATGTGTGCTAGTACTGGGTTAGAGTGTTGGCAGTTAAAGGTTAACATTTACTGCTGTAGTGGCTAACATATAGAGATTTGCCCATTGTTCGTCTAATTCATCTTCCCATGGTGGGTTTTCACCTGTTCCCTGGGTCTCTTTATTAATTATCACTTCTTTTGTTTGTGACTTCTTTATTTTCTCTTGACTTTTTCTAATAATCCAACTTCTTTTATTAGGGGTAAGTGGTTTCTCAAACTGTGCCTTACGAACAAATATTCCTTCCTCAGTATCTGCTGAGTATCTTGAGGAATTTGATTGTAATGAGGTTCCCTTATCTTTTGGTGAACTATCTAGTTGACGATAGATGTCCGAAATTCTTTGCTTACCCATACTGTAAGTAATTAACAAGTAGTCAGTTAATAAAAACACATAATCACAAGATGGTAATCATGAAAATTAAGTATTTCTAAATACTTAATTGGCTTAAATCAGTGGCTCTGATACCACCTTTTTCTGTCACGACCCCCGTCCCGGTTTGACCCGGTCCAGGAGCCGTGGGACAGAAACCCGTGATATTTATTAATTGAGTTGACAGCGGAAGATTTTACAGGATCTTTTAAAACTTTAAATGGCCGATTATTTTATTTCACAATTCGGGATAAACCCTGTAATTTACAATAGAGGAATTTCACAAGTAAATTCCCTGATTTACTAAACATGTTTATTTATTTAACTGAGCCACTACTTCAAGCTTGTTAGTGCTCTGTAGCACTTTTCCTTGGTTCACAGTAGTCACCTGAAACATGTTTTGAAAATATTTTATCAGCGGGGAAATACTGGCGAGTCATTCAAATTTGATAAAACGACACATAGTTATAAATTACAGCATAAGAGCCATTACAATGGCTTCTATCTTATTTTTATCTGGCGTCGTGTCACCTCCTGGTGACGATGGTCATACCACTATTGGGTCCTTTCACCCAAGTAGTGATGATTATCACTATTAGGATTTATTAGCCTAACCGTGAGAAATTAGTAATGTGCACAATACCCCACTAGCCAGTGATTCAAGATAACCACGACTTAATCCCTGTAATTATAACTTTTGAAAATGATTGGAGTATTGTAAAACATTGTTGATAAAAGAGAATGACTCACATTGCAGATTTAAACGGGCAGAGTTTAGCCTACTGATTAGCCTTGTAACCTAATTTAAATAACAATGCACACGAACTAGGTTAGTAACTAATACAACATTTACGATAACTCACAAGACTAAAACCCTCACAACGAATGACAAAGTGCAATACTTAAACATCCATCGAATTCACGACGAATGACAAAGTATGGCCCTAATGTGGGCAGCACTTAAACATCCATTGGATAGTTTCAATCGATCGGACATTGAATCGTAGCAGCGATCGAGTTAATACCCTGTATCGTAGCAGCGCCTTGCTATCTTAAATTTCGAAATTGAGCAGTGAGACTTCGTTTTTGAGAATTGTTTTCGACACCACTGAACTGCTCATGATCCAAGCTATTTATAGCAAAAAATTGAGATTTACGCGGCCCGCGTAAGCCTTAACAGACTCTTACGTTGCCCGCGAGAGCCCCCCTATGCGTAGATTAGGGCATCCGTGTCATACCTAGGTCTGCCACGTGGCCCTGAATGCTTATCTGGTCAAACACACTTTGACTCGGCCCGCATAAGCTTCTTTTATGGCTTACGCGGCCCGCCTGAAACCCAAAAACCTTGATTTCTTAGTTTTTCTTGCACGTTAAGGTTTCAGGGGTCCAGGTTTTCACTTATGGGTCGTTTTAGGACATTTTTGAAGGTCCTTACACCCCCCCCCCCCAATTGTGTGGCCGGTTACATGAGGGCCCCACCATGCCCAAATCTTTGATTATTTTATTAAGCTTATTGAGTATATTCTAAACACATTACACATTGTATAATTTTATGTTGGAAGATTTTTCTTTTTAAACCACAAGAACATAACAAATGATCATTTACCATCTTCATCACACCATACTCTCCTTCTCCTCCCTCTAAACTTACAGCCTCAACAACAACACACACACACACCCATCCATTTCAAGTTCATTCTCATACATTCTAAGGGTTCTCTAAGGTGTAAGAAGCATATCTAAGAAGCTTGGAAGCCTTTGAAGTTGAAGGACCTCACCAAGGAGCTATTAACCACTTAAATCTTCATCATCTTCATACAAGTTTCTTCCCTAGCCTTAGAGCTAGTAATAAGCCCCTTACAACTTGTTGTTACTTCTAATTTTAGTGGTTAAAGTGTTATGTAATATGTTAAACAAAAGAATCTCAAAGAAACATAAGCATGAACATAAACATAAAGCTTAATAACATGAAGATCAAAGTTGTTTTAGTGTATGTATGAAGCTTGTTTGTTGGTTTCTTGTGATTATGATGTTGATCATCATAAGAAGCTTGCTAGATGATGATTAAACACATGATCTAGCAAGTATAAGGATGGATCTTGTGAAAATTATGATGATCATCCTTTATATGAATCATGAACTTGAAAATGAAATTGTTTTAGTGTATGATGATTATTTGTACATGTTATAAGTCTTGAAAATAAAAGATTTCAAGGATAATATTGTCACACCCTGACTTTTGCGGAAGCGTATGCGTGTGACTTGATTGGTTCTCATTGCATTCGATTATAATAAACAACTATATGATCAAAATGATGTTCATCCATTCATAAAGTTCAAAACATTACAAACACCAGTCATTTAAGCTTCAAACAACACAACCTTTGATTAAGTTACAAACCAACAAAAGTGGATGGCATCTAAACTTGAAATTTACATCCAGAATAACACCAGCGCCCAAGATCCAACTCGTTCCCTAAAATACATGTAATTTTGAAAACATCAACAAAATTTGAGCGAGTTCATGCGTTTTGTATGAGTACTGATAAACTTGTAAACATTTGAGAGACTTCTTTGAAAACATGTATGAAAAGCGTCTATGAACAGTTCAATTAATGTTTTGCAAGGACATTAATGTATGTGAAGACATAGGGAGTACTCAATATGAGTAGACTTTTTTCTTTGTCGAATCCCCTCGACTGTGTCGAATCCCCTCGACTGTGTCGAATTCCCTCGACTGCGTCAAATCTCCTTGACTGTATCAAATCACCTTGACTGTGTTAAATCCCCTTGACCGTTGTCGAATCACCTCGACTGGGACACTAAAGCACTCTAAGTGGTCACATAAGGACCATAAGTGGGGCTCGGCCGTACCCGTTAGATCTAACCTTTGTCCATGATTCTTATGAGAGTTAATGGCATCTCAGTTTTAGCCTATCCTCACATGATCTAATAGTTCATTTCATAACCAAATCATACAATTGAAACATATGTAACATGTATTCCACCCCCGAGAGTTATAAATCCGAAAACAGTTAAGAGAAAAGGGGGACATGAACTCACAAGTTTGCGTCTAGCTGTCTCGTATATTCAAAGGTCGAGTCGTACAACTACCTACACACGTGCCGTGTTTTATTAGACGTTTAGGTCGTGTAACGACTCTTTGTCTTAGTTGTTCATTAAGACTTGTTTTGGAAATCTTGGTATATTTTGAGTTACATCATTGATGTACCTTATATAATTTCAAAGTATATAATTATTAGTTAAAATAATAATATTTTAACTTAAATTATATTCATCCATTTATTTGGAAAATTGACAAAATAATATATGTTTGTCTTAGTTCGTTTTGTAATTCTTCTCATGGATATTCCCAAGTATGGGAATAATTATCCTTGTGTATTTTGCCAAGTATTTAGGGTGTATTCCGGTGTGTATTCGTACGTACGAGAATACGTATTTTCTTGTATTTATTAAGTATTCTTATACTTAATTTTTGTATTTACATTTTCTGGAATATTATTTTTAACCAATAAAAATCACCAATTTGTATTCTTAATATATATATATATAAATATATATTTTAAGAAATCTTTTATAGAAAAATATCCAAAATTCTTTCTTGGCAAAAATAATTGTATTTTCATATAAACCTCAAAAATAATATACGTTCAAGATTAACTTAGAAAATATTCATAATTCCACTTTTCACCCAAAATAATATATTTTTGGTTTATTTAAGAAAATATTTATTTTCTTCAAAAATAATATATCTTCTTAATAGTTCAAGAAAACATATATATTTTTCTTTACTCAAAAATAATATATTTTCTTCTTGACAAAATATGGTATATTTTTGTAACACTTGTAAAATTATATTTTTCGTTTCTTTGGTTTCCAAAATACCGTTTGACTTATTTGTCAAAATATATATAAACTTAATTCTGGAATATATATGTAATCCATATTCCTCGTTCGGTTTGTCCAATATTTGGGTATAAATTATATATTTGTTTTCTTGGAATTTTGGTATTACTTTGTATTATAATTCTTGGTATTTTGGTAAGTTATATTATTTCAAGTCCTAAAATAATATAACTAATACACATAATATACAAGTAATCACATAAATTGTGACATCAAAATATATATTTTTCTAAATACACATTTAGTCACTTTTATTTATCAAAAACCAACCTCCAATATTTGTAATTTTTGTAACAAAAATTATGGCAAATTTTATATGAAAAACCATGATTAAAATTTACTTATAAACACTTGTTTAAAAATATTTTTCTAAGTGTTTAAATTCTAGAAAAAAATTGCCATAGTTTCCCCTTAAAAATGGAGGTTTCCATGCTTTCAAAGCATATCATTTTCTTTTAAAATCATCATCAATCATCAACAAATCATTCAAGACTTACCATGTGCCAAAAATATGAAATTTACACTATGACATGAACTTGAAACTTTGTAAAAATTTGTAGTAACTTAGTATGTTATTTAGTAGGTTTAGTTACCCTTTAAAACATGGTTGTTTGTTTATAATTCACCTTCTTGTAAAATTTAGTCCTTTACAACTTACTTGAAGATTTTCTAAAAATGATTTTTCTTGTATTCTTCTTGATAACAATATGCTTCTAGTCTTGATTTAATACTAAAAATGTGATTAGTTTCTTAAAAAGTCATGATCTTGTAAATCTTGTAAATAATCTTGGTTTCTTGAGAAAACTATTTTTGAAAGCATCCTTTTACAAGACTTATAACATGTATCAATCGTCATTATACTTTCAAACAACTTCATTTTCAAGTTCATGATTCACATAAAGGATGATCATTATGATTTCTTCAAGATTCATCCTTATACTTGCTAGATCATGTGTTTAATCATCATCTAGCAAGGTTATTATGATGATCAACATCATAAACATAAGAAATCCACAAACAAGTTTCATACATACACTTAATCAACTTAGATTTCATGTTATTTAGCTTTATGTTAGTGATCATCTTCATATTTCTTTGTGATTCTTGAGTTTAACCACTTACATAACACTTTAACCATTATGATTGGAAGTAAAATCAAGATCAAGAAGCTTATTACTAGCTCTAATGGCTAGGGAAGAACAAGTTGCAAAGTGGTGAAGAAATGTGGTGGTTAATAGCTCTCCAAGAGGTCCTTCAAGTTCCTTTGCTTCCCACCTTCCTTGTTAGGCTTGAATCACCTTAGGTTATGCTTAGAATTTGTTAGAATGGATTAAAAATGGAGGGTGAATGTGAGGGGATGTTGGCCGTAGGTAATGGAGAAGGAGGAGAAGGAGGTGAAGTTTTGATGATGAAGAAGATTATGTGTTATGATTCTTTGGTCTTATAGAAATTACTTCCAACATCCATTTAACTCATGGTTATTATGTCTCAAACCTTACAAGCATATCCATTAAATAATTCAAGAAAAATCAAGGGTGGGACCTACTAAGGTAACCGTCCACAAATGGGGGGGGGGGGGCTAGTTGTGTTTCAAGTCTTAGTTAAGTAAGTTGGTTAGAAAATAATGGTATTAGTTGGTGTTTTATGTGTTTAGGGTTTTTAAGATGTGTTATGATGTTTGGTGACCATAAATAGCTTGGTAAAGTTAAAACAATGCTTCTAGTGAAAATTTGGTGTTTCGGGTAGTGTCCGGTTGTTCGGTTGGTTACCGGTTCGTTAAGGTGCTAATTTGTGCAGTCTAGTGTGCTTTATGTTACCTTTCATGACAGTTTTGATTCCCGATACTTAGGAAAGTATTCTGGACCATTAAACCACATTTCTGCATTGTATTTAGTTGTTAAAATGCTGAAATTTGCTGAATTTGGTTATTTTCTGCAGAATTCTGCAGTTTTAGTGTGTTTCTGGCACTTTTTGGCACCTAAGTTATCACTAGGAAGGCAGTTTTATGATCCCTACTTTCCTACACACTATTCTAGTGTAACTTCTTGGTTTCAGGGCTCATTCTGTGTCTTAACATCATATCTGTCTGAGTACTGAACTCCCGTCAGAACTTATAATTTGTCTGATGGTTGTGCTAACTTTGTTTTGCGCACTAACATGCTGTGTTGCATGTAATAATGATAAAAATCTTGCAACAAGAAATGCCATTGTATGTATGTGACAGTAATAAGAAAATCATTCGTCTTGTTAATTCAATCATGCACAATCATTAAAGCACAAATTACTGTATATTATTGTATGGAATTCACGGAAAAGTGCCAGTTGTCACATTCTCCCCCCGTTAAAAGAATTTCGTCCCGAAATTCAAGTGGTGTTATTGATTGTAGGGGAGTTGTGAATCAAATATGAATACTTAGACTTGATTTGGTCTTCATGCTCCCAATAAATTCTCGGCCATGATGTGAATTCCAACGAATTTTAACAAATTTAAAACAACTTCTCCGTGTTTTGTGGACTTCCAGTCCGCAACCTTAAAAGGTTCTATAGTAAATTGGAGTTTGTCGTTGATGTGAATCTTGTTTGCGGGAATAACGACTGTTTCTTTGAGTCAGACTCTTCTAAAGACAAGACACGTGAAACGTGCCGTGAACATTGCTAAGTTCTTCTGGAAGTCTTAGTTTGTAAGCAATGGTTCCGATCCTTTCCAGGATATCGAATAGTTTAATATACCGTGGGTTCAACCTCCCACGCTGCCCAAATCATACCACACCTTTCCAAGGCGAGACTTTCATTATAACCACATCTCCAAACTCAAATTTCTACGGTTTCCGCAGCTTCTCGGCGTAGCTTTTCTATATATTACGTGCTTGGCTTGGATTGATACGATCACGTATCTGAACCATCTTGTCTGTAGTTTCCTGAATCAAAGTCGAGACCGATAAATCGTTTACCTCCGGTCTCCGTTCAACGCAACGGGGACCGACATTTACGTCCATATAAAGCTTCAAACGGGGCGGCCTGGATGCTGGTGTGATAGCTATTATTGCAGGGGAACTCCACTAAGGGCAAGTGAGTATCCCAACTTCCACCAAAGTTCGTCACACAAGCTCATAACATGTCTACCAAAGTCTGTATCGTTCGTTTACTCTTGCCGTCCGTTTGAGGGTGAATTGCAGTGCTGAGGTTCAACTATGATTCGAATACTGTCTTAAATGTTTGCCAAATCCTTGACACAAAATGACTATCTTGGTCGGATAAGGTAGAAACAGGCACTCTATGACGTGCCATAATCTCTCTAAGATAAATCTATGCTAATTCCCTTGTGCTGTCTTCTTCACTGTTCGGTAGGAAGTGTGTAGACTTGGTGAGTTGATCAATAATCACCCAAATCATAATATGCCCTCCTTGGGTTCTCGGTAGCCTTGTAATGAAATCCGTTGAGATTCGTTCCCACTTCCATATGGGAATCTCAGGCTGTTGCAGCAGCCCTAATGGTTTGTCTTAACTTCGGCACAAGTAAGACAGTTACCCACATATGTAGCTATACCAGCTTCCATCTTGGGCCACTCATACTAATCCTTCAAGTCTTGGTACATCTTGTTGGATCGAGGATGGATCGAGTACCTTGACCTATGAGCCTTGTCCCAAAATGAGCGTACGTAAATTGACGTGAAACGGAACCCAAAGTCGTTCTATGAAGTATAATGTTCCATTTACCTTAGGCAATAATTGCACTCCCATTCCGCGTAATGCTTCAGCTTGTAGGTTCTCTGGCTTGAGCGCCTCTTGCTCAGCTTCACGAATCCGAGTAGCGGGATTCGTCTGTATGGTCATCTCTAAGGCTCGCACCCTTAGAGGCTTTGCGTGATCCTTGCGGCTCAAGGCGTCTATTACAACGCTTACCTTGTCCATGTGATACTTAATCTCACAATCATAACCATTCAGTAGTTCAATCCATCTTGGTTATTTTATGTTTAAGTCCTTTTGATCAAAGGTATACTGCAAACCCTTGTGATTAGTAAAGATCGTGCAGCGTTTTCCATACAAGTAATGACGCCAAATCTTCAACGCGCAATTACTGCACCTAGTTCAAGGTCTCTTCTCATGATCCTTTAATCAACGTGACGCGTACGCAATGACTTGGTCTCATTGCATCAACACGCAATCGAGACCTTGTCGAGAAGCATCACAAGAACCGTAATTCTATTGGTACAGTCAGGTGAAGACAAGATAGGTATCGTCTAGGTTAGGGTTGTTAGCAGTTGAGAAATCCTTGAAAAGTTTTCTAGGAGTCGTCTAATACAGCCTACAATCCCCAAAAATTCTTAGTTGTGTCCTTGGGACTCCTTAGTTCTTGATTGCAGGGTCGACATGAACCCCGTTCTTATTCACCACGTGACCTAAGAATCTTGCCTCGAGAATCCAAGGTTCGCACTTCGACATCCTAGCACACAACTGTTCTTTCTCTAAGAGTCCCAAGATAAATTACAGATGTTGCTCATGACTTTCCTTGGTCTTTGAGCATATAAGAATGTAGTCAATAAATATAATCACGATCTTATCCAGGTACGACTTACACACCCGATTCATGAGGTCCATGAATACTGCCGGTGCATTTGTTAAGCCAAACGGCATGACAAGGAACTCGTAATGCTCAAAGCGAGTCCTAAAGGTCGTTTTAGGGATACTTTCTTCTCGTGTCCTCAACTAGTGATATCCTGTCCTTAAGTCCATCTTGGAATAGTAGCTGGGACCTTGCAGTTGGTTGACAAGTCATCAATTCTCGGTAAGGGGTACCGATTCTTGATGGTTAGTTGTCTATCTCCCTGTAACCTATACGTAATACATTTTCCTCATTAATTCTTCTGAGTTCCTCTCAGGTTATGCTGTGTACACGTATAAAACTGTCGTCCTTCTTCCTAACGAATAACACTGGGGCATCCCGAGGTGAGAAGCTCGGCCTGATAGATTTCCTTCGCCTAGCAGCTCTTGCAGTTGCATCGGAGGCTCCTGTATCTCGGACGGAGCTAGTCGGTAAAGCGCCATCCGTCACTGGTGCCGCTCCTGGCACTATGTTTATCCTAAACTCCTCTTGTCGCTGTGGAGGTAACCCAGGCAAATCTTCGGGAAGGGCTTCTGGAGATTCCTTTATAACGGGGATGTCTTATGGCTTTAGCTTCTTGGTTTCTTTATCGACAACATGAGCAAGGAAGGCTATGCAGCCTATTCGGAGGCGCTTCTGTGTCTCTATGACCAATGTGAGATGTCGCAAATCCACCGCCTTATGGGGCCTAGTGCCCTCATATCTAATGCAAGAAGGTTGTGTACTATAAGTATCTCATCATTCGCAAGCGGGATGCGAATGATTTTCCTTATGACAAACAACTTCAGCTCTATCCTTGGATATCCAATCCATGTTGACTACAATATCATGACTTCCCAAGTCATCGGTAATAGAAGGTTCCCGCTCTCTAAGTTCCAAAATACAATCTTTAATCACCTCATCTGCTTTAACTAACCTTCTATTTGCCAATCCTAAAGAATGTGGGGCGTCTATCCTACTTGAAACTAGGCCAAGTATGTTCTTAATTCCCAAGGATACAAGGTTAAAGTCGGCGCCAGTATCAATCAAAATGGATGCATAGTTCTGGTTAATAGAGAACGTACCTGTAATCGCATCTGGATCCTGGCGTGCTTCACGAGCTCCGACCATGAAGACCCTTCCTCGCTTGGTTCTTCCTAGGGCAATCTTTCCTAAAGGTGCCCCACGTCCCCACATTTGAAGCAACATGGAACTCTACCATTATCATTTCCGTCTTGGTTGCCGACATCATTTCCTCCTTATTTGGGATACTTTGCCCAACAGGCATCCTTGATGTGTCCTTCTTTTCCACACCTATAACACTTAGGCCTCAGACATCGACTTTCATGGTGAAACCTGCATTCCTCACATCTCGGCTTAGTCCCCAAATAAACCTTACCACCGACCTTATTAGTGGCTCCATAAGCTTTCGTGCCACGAGGCGGGTTCACTTCCCTTCTTTTGTTTGCATTAGAGTTGTCATAACTGGCTTAGGTGCCTACCTTCATGTTCGAAAACTTTCTTTTGTTATTGCCCGAAGACTCCACGTGAGTTTCTTTCTTTCTTGCCTCGGATTCCGAAAACTTTCCCATACGAAGAGCTTCTTCAGTAAGCGTAACACTCAAATCGATGGCCTCTGTGATAGTTGGAGGCTTTGAGGCAGTAACCATGCTCAGGATTTGAGGTGCAAGTCCCCAAATGAATCATTCAATCCTCTTGAATTCAGGCTCGACCAAGTAGGGAACAACCCTAGACAAGTCGTGAAAGCATTGGATGTACTCAGTAATCTTCGGCCCGTCCATTTTCAAATTCCAGAACTCAGTCTCAAGCTTCTGGATTTCGGCCCTGGCGTAGTATTTCTTCCGCATCAATTCCTTGAGCTCGTCCCAGCTTAGTTGTAACGCCTGCGTCCCTAGACTTTTAGCTAGTTGTCACTTTTAGCCCCTGTACTATGGGATAATTGATACTTTTGATACTTGAAACTATGATTCTTGATACTTGGATACTATGATTCTTGATACTTGATACTTGGAAGCTATGATTCTTGATGCTTGGAATCTAGATTCTTGACTCTTGATACTTTGGTGCTTGACTCTTAAGGCTCGTGAAACTTGAGACTTGGTTGAACGAGGGACTGGAGTCTTGTCACTATGGAAACTTTTGTGTTAATGATATAATCTAGTTATGTGATACTATTACCCAATAATGCGCAACGCAACGCTTAATCTAACTCGCGAAACGAATCAAAGATGGGAACGCGGAAAGGATGGGATTGACCAAGTGGCAATCCGATCAGATGACCATCCGATCGGATGACCAACCGATCAGATGGCCATTAGACCGAAGTGCCATCCGATCCGTGCAAACCGCCTCACACCCTCTCTCTGACACTATAAATAGGCCTGTCACATCATTCTCACTGATGTGACAGCCTCACTCGACCAAGATGCACACACTCCTACTTTTCTTCCATTTCTCGGCCATTTCAGTACGTTTTACACTAGATTCTTGTACATATTTGATCTACACGTTATTCTCTACATGATTCTCCTTTGAAATCTCACTTTTCACCGTGAAATCTTTAAGATTTGAGCTCTTGAGGGTGACGTCATCATGATGGTTTGTACAAGCTATGGTGTGATGTCATTCCTGCCAAGATCTAACTCAGATCTAAGGAATTTCATGTGTTTTTACATTAAATCTTAACTAAATCTAGACTTTTCAACTAAAACTTATGATTATCTTCACTTTTCCCTAAACTTTTCACTTAAAACAGTGGAATCCAGATCTGAACAGACTAAAGACTTGATGATTAGTCTTAAGTCAGCTTGGAAATGGATTGTTGCCGGAGAAGATGACCAGAGTTCAGATTCCGACATAAGCACCGCCAAGAACGAACGACTGGACGGACTGGGGTGATTCCCATCTGATCTGAACGAATGTACATTGGTGTGTTTACCATTGTCTCAATACGTACCGTGTCGTCACCGTCGAAGCAAAAACTTAGAAACTTTACAATGTTGTGAAAGGGACAAGGACCACCCAATCGAATGGCAATCAGATCGGATAGCCATCCGATCGAACTACCATCCGATCAGGTGGCATTTGTCTCCTAACCTTAAACACTTTGAAACTTGAAGTCTTGATCATCGATTGGCAATCCGATCGGATAGCCATCCGATCGAACTGCCATCCGATCAAGGTGACATTGTGTCTTGGAATCTTTCAACACTAACTTTTCTGAAACTTGAGCACTTGGAATCTTGACACTTGGATCGAACGACCATTCGATCGAATGGCCATCCGAACGAATGACCATCCGACCGGATGGCAATCCGTCCCTCACTCATAACAGTCACTCCGATCGAATGGCAATCCGATCGGATAGCCATCCGATCGAGATGACTGATCCGACACTTTGTTTGAATCACGTTATTCTGCCTGACTCTTATCTGTGTAATACAATCATGATAACTCTAAAGAGCTCCCTTTGATCCAATAACAGTTAATCTGTTAAGCAATCACTGTGAGTATACTCGATCCCTTTTTGCTTTAAACTTTGGGATGCAACATGTATTCTATTAAACTATAATACTTGAAACTTTTGAAATCTAAACTCTATCCTATGTGTATGTGAAACTTGTGATTCTTGATTCTTGACTCTTTGTGCTATGTGGACGTTTAATCCAGAGTGTGTAGTTCCACCTTAACAATAGTAGCGCTATAGGAGATGCACCTCCCCATTATTCTCGGGGGTATTGTTAGGAGGATTCTAGTTTTCCTTGAGACTTGGGAAAACACTAAAGCATCGAGATACTTGGTCTATCACTTGGACTGCAAGCACTAGCACAGCTGAAACTATTTTTGTATCATTTACATGATGGATATGAGTTGTTTTAATCTATTACTCTATTATTCAAACTTGTATACTCGCCAGTGCATTTTTTGTACTGACTCTATTTTAATACATGTTGCAGGCTGACAGGATGCTAGAAATCATGAAACAAGCTAGGATGAAGCTTAGATACCCCACTTAGTTAAATCTAGAAAATTTTGAAACAATGGTTATGTTTGTTTTAGTTTGATACTATGTTTTGGTGGTTGATGTTGTTTTTAGACAATTGCATGAAGTACATCTAATTTATATTGAAACTATTTAGTGTTATGGATTCTCATGAGCAATCTGAACGCTTAGTGCTCGCACCCCGATGTTTCCGCCATCGGTTGGGGTGTGACATATTGGTATCAGAGCGATAACTATAGGGAATTAGGATAAGTAGGAATACTTGTCCTAGTCTATAGTTCTAGGAATCTTGATTCTTATATGTTGTTTAAGACTTATGCATTCTACCGTATTTGCTTCCTAGCAACACATTTTTCCTGCTAAACTTACACGCCTTTCATATGGCCGATACAATATACACTTGATACTTTGAAAAACTGTTAAACAGTGGTTGGGGTTTGCATGAGATTTGCCTTCAAGTCAGGAGTGACATCCGAACCTTGAAGGGAAATTTTCTTATTATATTCTAGTAGGTCTTATCTATTTATGAGTACCGACGCTGTTAGGGTATGATATTGTCAAGATAGAGGTGAAACTCAGACCTTGATAACTAGTCCCACTCCTTGATTTTTATGTCTCGCCAAAGTCTCGAAACTTCCAATCAATTAGGAACGGGAAATGACCAAAAGGACGAATATCGTAGGCCTAACATCGATGACGTAATTGTCTGAGTAAGTCAAGACGCGTTGCCTCAATATGAAAGGGGTTCGAATTACTTTGGTTAGTCACCGTTCCTCTACCCGGAACAATCGTATGTTTTATGAGCCTATCCTTTTATGTTATCCCGATTTTACGTGTGGTTTTAAACTTGATTCTTCGTTTATCTTAATTCTTCATTTGCTTTGAGGCTTCTTACACGATTCGCACGTATGTCCGCAATCTAAAACGCTAATTCTAATCTCAGAATCGAACAAAATTTATGAAGTTTTGTTCATGATGTTAATCTATGTGGGAATCTTGATCAACTATGATACTATGTGGAACTATTTGATGAATCTATGTGTTATTGTGGTTGTGAAGCACTAAACGGAACATGGCATAGAAATACGAGACAGAAGTGACGTGTCTGAAGCATGGTGGATACGCCGCTGGTACTTCCTATATATAAGTGTTTCAGGCATGTTACCAACTTTCGTACCAAGTGCCATGCGAAACTTAGTGTTTTGCGGACCGATGAAGAGATGGTTGAATTCTAAGCTACGGGAAACTACTTGTGTAATCTATGTGAAACCTACATGCACTTTATCATAATCTATGTGTCATCTATACATGTGTTATTTTGAGGAACGAAATACAAAACGTAGCCTAGCACCGAAGACGAGGCAGAAGTGGCATGTCCGAAACATGGTGGATACATCACTGGTACTTCCTATATATAAGTGTTTCTGGCATGTTACCGAACCTTCGTACCATACGCTAGGTGAAGTTCGTAGTTTTGTAGACTCGGGTTGAAGTTGCAAAAACTAACGGGGTTAATCTATGTTGGAACCTGAAGGTTTATTCATGTAGGTTAGTATAGTTTAAGGGTTGATTATGTACTTGTTTAGTTTACATGTTTTGGGTCGATTTTGTAAGGGTTGGGCTAGTCTACTTGGTGTCGCAATGGGCTTAGAGTTTAGCCCGGTTGTTTTGGTATTTAAACAAATCTCAACATCATGGTTGGGGTTGTTCGTTGTTTTGGAGATTGCGACTCAAGGGAACCGAGTTTGGTGTGAAGTCTTGTATCAGTCTTTGCTTTGTCATTGAATGCAAGATTTCGGTTTGTGATTCACATATTATTTTATGTTGATTATTATTGCTTGTTCTTGAATCGACTTGTGATTGTTTTCCGCACCTTCACAAGTTCAAGGTTGATATCATTAAAAGATCCTAACGGGTTTTAACAATTGGTATCAGAGCCATTGAAGTCTTTCAAGGCTCGGTTTTGATATCATTCAGATTCAAGAACCTGTTTTGCTACTGATCCAGTTTTGTTGCTTGTTTTTGCAGTGAAAATTATTGCAATACTCATTCTGTTCTTGATCGAATCTTAAAAAATTGCTGATTTTGGTTTGTTGATTTCAGAAAAGGTGTTTGCTGAATTTTCGGATAGTTGGTGTTCAACAGATTCAAAGATTACGATATCTTTGAATTCTTGAAAGTGCTGAAAAATAGGGATTGCGAGTCAACAGATCTTATCTCTTATCTGTTTTGCAGGTTTCGACTCGCAACCTTCATCGATTTCGGCTCATCCTGTTTGGTTTCGACTCGCAACCTTCATCAGTTTCGGCTCATCCTGTTTGGTTTCGACTCGCAACCTTCATCAGTTTCGGCTCATCCTGTTTGGTTTCGACTCGCAACCTTCATTAGTTTCGGCTCATCCTGTTTGGTTTCGACTCGCAACCTTCATCAGTTTTGGCTCATCCTGTTTAGTTTCGACTCGCAACCATCATCAGTTTCGGCTCATCCTGCTTTGGTTTCGACTCGCAATCATCAATAAGTCTCCACTCGGAACCACTGCTGTTTAGACTCGCAATCAATTACGGTTTCGAGTTGTTTGATTTCTGGTTTCGACTCGCAACGACACTGATCACGGACTTTTGACCTGTTGACTATTTGGACTTAAAATTAATTAATTAATTAACTGATTAATTAAACATGTCGACAAATAACACTGACCTGGCTGCTCTTAACAAACAACAAGAACTGGACTCAAAGGTTGGAACCACTACACGCATTCCTAGGTTAACCGATGCAAATGATTTTCCAGAATGGAAATGGCGTTTTGAACAGCATGTGAAGGTCAAGGACTCAAAGATATGGAGAAGCATCTTAAGAGGTCCAAGGGAGATTATGACTGACAGTCCTACCGAACCCGGACTAAAAGTAAAGAAAGCAAAGAGTGAATATACTGAAGAAGATTTCAGTATAATTGAGGAAGATGATAGAGCACTGTCCTATTTAACCATGGGATTGGGCCCTGATATTGCTATTGGCTTTCGCACTTGCAAATATGCTAAGGAGCTTTGGGAATCGTTGATTGACGTTTACGAAGGGAATGAAGACATGAAAGAAAGTCGAAGGAACTTGCTCAGACAGAACTTCAATAACTTCAATCACATCTATGGGGAGACAGTAGATAATCAGATTCAGAGGTTCGTCAAGTTAGTCACACAAATGCAGATGGAAGAGATTCCTACTTCAAATGCATCAACAAATAGGCAACTTTTAAATGCATTACCTAAAAGCTGGGATCATCATGTGGCTATGATCAAGAAAACAAAAGATCTTGCTAGATGCAGTTTATCTGAAATGATTTCTCATATCAAAGCATGTGAATTGGATGATAAGCAAAGAGAGACCAATCATAAAAACAGTATGTTAGCTGCAGGATTCACTATTGCACCATCTTCGTCAAACAACAATGCAGCCCTCTTGTCTCAAGGAGGTTTTCAAATGTTTAGCAATGCTGCATCTGTTAAAGCGGCTCCTAGTCCAGCAAACATCTACTACTCTGGGTCTTCTGCTCAAGTTGCTCCATCTTTTCCTAAAGCTGCTCCCGCTTCTGCTGTGAATGCTTCTTCCGCAGCTTCCGCCTCCACCGCGAACAATGAGATGATAGCTTTCTTTACTAAACAGTCAAAGGAGAATTTGGATATCGCAGCTTCTGTTATCAATTGTTTGAACGCTTTCGTTGCAGAAAAAATTGATCCTCCTAAATGGTGTAGCGAAGACCTATATCAGATTCATCCTGATGATGTTGAAGAAATGGACATCACCTGGCAGATGGCGATGGCTGCTTTCAGGGCACAAAAGTTTATTAAAAGAACAGGTAAAAATCGATGGGGAACTGCTTGGAATGGTGCTGCTAAAGTGCCTTTTAACTTGCGTTGTTATAACTGTCATGAGGAAGGACACTATGCTCGAAATTGCACCAAACCACTGATAAATAGAGAACAAACTCCTGCACAGCCCGCAACACCTAATCGAGAAAGAGCTCTTGTGACCACTGCTAGTTTAACAGATGCTGCTGCTTCTGGAAGTCCTCCGCCACAAGGATTAGCTCAAGCCCTGGTGGTTCAGCCCAACATTAACTTTGATTGGAATTCAGAGATTGAGCGTCTGAACATTTCTGCTCCAGAAAATCAAGCTGCTTCAAATAACAATATTGCTTTTATGACCTCAAATGATCAAGTATATGCACAAGAGAAGGAGACTGCAGCTGAGAACTTTGCTTTCATGACTCAGATTCTCTCAGCTCCTGTTAAAGGTCTAACCAAAGAAGAGGTACTTTCTACTTTCTGTACTCCTGAATGTAGAGAAAGAGTTGAAGTTTATAGAATGCACAACGCTGAGCTATATCAAGATTATCAAGACATAAAAAATAAAAACTTTACTTTATCGAAAAACAAAAAACTTTTCAAAGAAAAGATCGAAGCTCAGCGAAAAGACATCATCAAACTCAAGGATGATGTAAGTGTAAAATCATCTCAACTCTTATACGTTCAGGAAAAACTGTGCATAGTGACTAAGGAACTGGAAGATATCAGAGACAAATATCAAATTAATGAGCTTAACATTAAATAATTTGATTCTTCCAGCAAACTAGTTAAAAACCTGTGCGATCAACAGCTTGCGTACAAAGAAAAGAAAGGGCGCGGTTTGGGTTATAATCAGACTCCTCCTCCATATAATAATAATTACACTTATCTGCCAATGACTGAGGAGGAGATGATGAATGAGAGTAACATGACTTTTGGTTCTAAAATCAACAAGTCGTCTTTTCATGACAGACAAGTTGAGAAACAAAAGTCTACTCCATTAAATTTTGTTTCAAAAGGCTCAATTGATCCTAACGTTTCATCTTCATGTGCAGATGATATTTCTGAAGTAAAGTGTGGAGATGTTCATGGGAGTGAACCAGTCATTATTTCAAATATTTCTGAACCTTATTTTGAACCTTATTCTGAACCAACTGAATTTGACATGGCTTTTAGTCGTTCTTTATTTGCGTTGTTTTCTGCTTATGTTTCGTCTTGTGAGCCTGTTGTTTTGGGCAAAACTGATGATGTTTGTGTTGATGATTTGAACAATAAGTGTGGTGATGATTGTTTTTCAGTTAATGTGTGTGATTCTAATGCTTCTAACGTCTCAGTTAATGAAAATGTTACAGGTGAGGTCCCTCAGGATGCATTCAGTGAAACCACTGAAATGACTTCTCAAGAAAATCAAGAGTATCCTGATTCTTCTTCTGAACCTGTCTCAGTGGGTGTCCCTAATGTTGAATCTAGTGGGACCCCATTGGAAACTGTAGTAGAAATTGAACCTGAATCGTCTTCACATGATAAATGCGTTGAGGAAATGCATATTGATGAGACTTCTACACGTTCAGATAATGAACCTGAATTAGTTTCACATGACAAATGCATTGATGAAACGCATATTGATGAAACTTCTCCTTGTTCAAATATTGAACCAAAATTAAGTAACAAAGAAAAGGATATTGATATAAGTGAGAAGTCATTAGAAGAAAAACCTTCAAAATGCTCAGAACAACCACAAGCACAACATGTTCAGAAAATCAAGACGTCAAATCATTCAAAATCAAGCAAATCGTGCAAAAGCTTTCAAAATACACACAAATTGAAGCGTCAAACATGTTTTAACTGTGGCATCGCTGGTCACATTGCCAGAAATTGTGGTCAACTCCCAAGGGCATCGTACAAGAAAAAGTCAGTGCAAGATCAGAAGGTCATGTTTAACCGATATCGTTGTTCAGAGTCAATGACGACTGAAAATACTAAGACAATGAAAAACAACTATCGCAAGACTAAACCTTCTGATCAGGATTGGAATGCAGCCAAACGCAAAAATCAAAAACAACAAAATGATTTTCGAAGATCTCAACATAATGCTTTTGGTAACTACAATTCTAACTGGTCAAACAAGCATTGGAAACCTAAAGCTAAGGCCAAGCAATCCAATCCATCTCATACATGTCATCGAAACTCTGTCTTTCAAAATACTTCAAAGTTTTTAAATAAAGAAAACTTAGTGTGGCAGAGAGTGACTTATATTGATGCACAAGGAAAACCCAGATCCACTATGGGCTGGGTTCCTAAATCTAACTAATCCCGCTAATCGTGCAGGAACAGCTGTGGAGGACTACCATGCGCCTCTGGTACATGGATAGTGGCTGTTCCAGGCATATGACAGGAGACTTATCCCAACTGGAAAATGTCAAAGAATTTAATGGTGGATATGTCTCATTTGCGGGAGGAGATTCAGGCAGAATCACGTTAAAAGGAACTGTACGAAACGGCGTGTTAAGCTTCGAAAATGTTAATTATGTTCCAGAACTGAAACACAATCTGTTGAGCATTTCTCAGATTTGTGATCGAGGGAATTCAGTTCACTTTACAAAGAAAGGATGTCATGTTCTTAAACCTGGAATTGTCATTCCAGAAGACTGGTTCTTAATGTCAGCAGAGAGACGAGGAAACGCTTATGTGATTGATATGAACAAGAAACCATGTGAAGAAATTACTTGCCTATTTTCGAAGATTTCAGAACATGATGGTCTACTGTGGCATCGTCGCCTTGGGCATGTGAACATGAAGAATTTGAATCGACTGGCAAAAGGTTAATTAGTACGTGATCTTCCGATAAAAGATTTCATGTTGGTTGAAAGGTGTGTTGCTTGTGCAAAAGGAAAAGCTCATCGAAAACCTCATAAGACTAAACCAGCATCCTCGACGAAAGCCGTGCTTGAACTACTTCACATGGATCTTTTTGGTCCAGTGAATGTGTTGAGTATTGGCAAGAAAGCTTATTGTCTTGTAATTGTCGATGATTATTCTCGCTACACCTGGGTATATTTTCTCAGTCACAAGAATGAAACTGCAGTCTTGGTGAAACAATTTATCACTCTGGCTGAAAATCAAGCGAGTGCTAAGGTGAAGGTTATTCGATCTGATAATGGGACAGAATTCAAGAACGTTACTTTGGACACATTCTGCACTGATAAGGGAATTGATCGTCAGTATAGTGCACCACGGACTCCTCAACATAATGGAGTAGCTGAAAGAAGAAATCGTACTCTTATCGAGGCTGCACGAACTATGCTGGCTGACTCGAAGCTTCCTAGTTTCTTTTGGGCCGAAGTTGTTAGCACGGCTTGTTACGTCCAGAATCATGCTTTAGTAAACAAACGACATATGAAAACTCCATATGAGATTCTGGAAGGACGTAAACCTTCGGTTTCACACTTTCGCATTTTTGGTTGTCCATGTGTGTTACTACTTATGGACTCTAATGGAAAGTTTGAGGTCAAAGGGGACGAATGTTACTTTGTTGGATATGCTAAAGGGTCAGCCTATAGAGTGTACAACAAGGTAACTAAAAAGGTCGTCGAGTCGTGCAACATTGAATGGCTCGAGGAAAATGCTACGGACGCTAGAGTTGGACCAGATTGGTTATATGATTATGCTGAATTGTTTAAGTCATTTAACATTTTGTCAAGTGATGTTTCAGATGCAGGTATGTCCATTCCAAAACAACCACTTTCTTTTGAAGATACTGAAGATGAAGAACAGACAGAAGGAAGCGTCAGACATCATACCATTGATCCGCCAGGAATGGTATTTACACAGCATACTACGAGTCAACAAACGTCCCATCAATCCCCTGAAGGTGCTTCAAATAGTGGTTCTGCATCTAATGGTTCCGGATCTGCACTATTTCCTGAACAAATTCCTGAAGATTGCATTATTACCACTCCATTCGTTCATAACACTGCCGCATCTAATGAGGGGGAGTCTAGCAACACCACCACTGAAGACGAGACCGTACCTGACCTGGCAATACCCACAAGTGTTCAACGGAATCATCCTATAGAGAATGTGATTGGTCCTGTAAATGCAGGAGTTTTAACCAGGAGCCAATCAGGAACCATCAATACTTGTTTATATTCTTGCTATATTTCTCAAATCGAACCTAAAACTGTTGATATAGCTTTGCAGGAACCAGGCTGGGTAGATGCTATGCATGAAGAGCTAAACCAGTTTGAGATGCTTGGAGTATGGAAACTTGTCAAGTTGCCACAGGGAAAGCGCAAACTTGGAACTAGATGGGTTTTTCGAAAGAAGCAAGATTCTGCAGGGGTTATTGTTCGAAATAAAGCAAGGCTGGTGGTTCAGGGATTTCGACAAATAGAAGGCTTGGATTATGATGAAGTATATGCTCCGGTTGCTCGACTTAAAGCCATCCGGATTTTCTTAGCTTATGCATCATATATGGGGTTCACTGTGTATCAGATGGACGTCAAGACAGTGTTTCTCTATGGGGATGTGAAGGAAGAAATTTTTGTTGAACAGCCACCAGGTTTCGTGCATCCAGATCATCCAGAGTATGCCTACAAGCTAGATAAGGCATTGTATGGATTACACCAAGCGCCACGAGCTTGGTATGCCACACTAACTGAACATCTTCTGGCTCATGGGTATACACGTGGCACGATAGACCAGACTCTTTTTATCAAGAAGGTGGGCAAGGATCAGATCTTAGTTCAAATCTATGTTGATGATATTATTTTCGGATCTACAAGTGAGGAACTTTGCAAGGAGTTTGAGAGAGTTATGAAGAAGAAATTTGAAATGAGTGCTCTTGGAGAAATGACACTGTTTTTGGGTTTACAAGTCAAGCAAAATTCTCAAGGAATTCTTATTCATCAAGAGAAGTATGTGGATGACGTGCTAGCAAAATTTAAGTTTTTGGACGCAAAGCCTGCTGAAACACCAATGGCAGAGAGACCGTTATTGACTGAAGATGAAGAGGGATCTTCTGTGGATCAACGTCAGTATAGGTCTATGATCGGATCGTTGATGTATCTGACAGCTAGTCGTCCGGATATTATGTTTGCTGTCTGCAACTGTGCAAGATATCAGGCTAATCCTAAAACTTCTCATCTTACTGCTGTTAAACGAATCTTTCGGTACCTTAAAGGCCGACCTAGGTTTGGTCTGTGGTATCCGAAGGATTCCAATTTTGACTTGTTTGCTTTTTCTGACAGCAATTTTGGAGGTACTGATAGTGACAGGAAATCTACATCAGCTGGTTGTCAGTTTCTGGGTGACAGGCTCATTTCTTGGCAATGCAAGAAACAACAAACGGTGGCGATTTCTACAGCTGAAGCTGAGTATGTTGCTGCTTCTGCATCTTGCTCTCAAGTGGTGTGGATGCAACATCAATTGCAGGACTACGGTTTGACTTATCTCAACACTACTATTTACTGCGATAATGATGCTGCAATACAAATTGTTAGAAATCCTGTTTTTCACTCCAAAACCAAGCACATAGACATAAAAGTTCATTTTATTCGAGATTGCTTTGACAGAGGTCTTATTACACTTGAGCAAATCGACACAGATGCAAATGCTGCCGATTTGTTCACCAAACCCGTCAGCAGCTCAAAATTCAAAGTGCTTGTGGATTTTCTGAAAATGATCCGCTTTACTGACTGAGCATGTTTTTGTTTTTCGTAGGTAAATTTGTTCATAAAGTTTTCTATTCTTAGGTAGTTTTTATTTATGCTCAAATTTAGGGGGATAAATTTTGAAAAATACAAAAACATTAAAAAAATTGAAAAATACAAAAACATTAAAAAAAATAAAAAAATTACAAAAAGAGGTGTTGAATGTCTGGGAAATGAAATGAATTTTCACATCATGGTTAAGGGCTGACTCATGTAAAACCAGTATCGAAATAGTTTGACTCTAGTACTGATATGCTGGTAGGCTCTATTCTTATGACTAGAAACATTGACTGTTTTGTTAAGAACTAAATTAGTACATGACCTCAGAAAAGAAAATCACTTGAAATTAGCTCATTTCTATTTGAATGTCTGTATGTTGTCCTGATACACACAATTTTGGTCTGACTCTGAAATCTTCTCTGAAAAAGTCGTGTACCTCCTCTGCTGCATCCAGATATATGCTGACCTGGAGGTGCTAGGCAACTCAGCTTCTGCTGCATCCAGATACATGCTGGCCTAGCTGTACGTTGTCGATCTGTAGATCAATTATACACCCGAAAGAGGCCCTCAAGTGCCCAAAAGAAACCCATGAAACCTATATCAAATTGAGAAAACTCATTTGATCTGTATATTATACCATCTCTGCTTAAGATCTATTCTGTTCTCTTCTCAATCTATTCCCAGTTAAGATTTCAGAGATTTGGATTGGACTTGTGAAATATGTGGTAGGGAAGCTACTTACATGATAGGGTGTGCTGTCTGTAATTCCGAGATTTGATTAGTATTTATTTGGGTGTTCATTGTTAAGAAATCAAAACATGATAAATTTTGTTATAGGCAATTATATGGAAAAGGTCTAGGAAGATGAGTTTAGGTGGACAAATATACTGGCGCTCGTCTAGATCTTTCGGTAGTAGATCAGTGTTGATAAGTGAAGTCAAGCCCGAAACCTTGTGATTTGATCCCTGAATATCTATGCAAATTTCCTAATTTATTTTTGTAAATAATATTTTATTATTTATTTTTTGTTTTTAGGTTTTTGTTTTGCAAATTTTGCTCAGAAGGTTTAGCGGTGAATTTAAGATACATCTGAAATTAAAAATTTATTAAAGGTTTTGAATTGAGGTATAAATGGCAAATCTGTTAAGCCCAAATTTTTAAGTCTCAAGCCCAATCTGTTAATGTATGACCCAAAAGTCAAGGGCCCATGATCAAAGTTGAGGTATAAATGGTCAGTTGCGAGTCGAGACCTAATTTATCACTCGAAACCAAGCCTCATTCTCTCTCAAAAACTCCGGTGATCTTTGAAGATTCCGACTTGTCTCCGGTTACGACTCGCAATCTGCGGTTTCGACTTGTTGATAATCAAGGTATTATGATATTATTATTCAAGTTTTTGCAGAAAATTATGAATATTTGAAGAAGCTCCGATGAAGATTTGAAGATTCCGGCTCACAATCAAGAAGCTCCGATGAAGATTTGAAGATTCCGACTCGCAATCAAGAACACTAAGATGAAGATCATATGATTGTGTGGTTGCGACTCAGACAACACAAGGACTCGAGACCAGTGGTTGCGAAGATTACGACTCATGGTTTCGACTCAGAGTCTATTGGTTGCGACTCATGGTTGTGACTCAATGACAAGTGGTTTCGACTCGAGACCTTTCGGTTTCGACTCATGGTCTCGAGTCAACAGTAACAGTGTTATTTATTAATTGTTTTATCTGAACACTGTTATGACAAAGGTTGGAAATTTTAATTAACTTGTGTTTTGTGCAGAAAATGGACTTGAAGTTTATATCTTCTCACAATCAAGTAGGATATTTGGCACCTCCACCAGAGAAATACAAGCAGATGACATGTCACTGATGAAAGGTCTAAATAACTGCCGGATTGTTCATGCTCTTGGTGAGAATCCGGTTGTTTATGAAGAGCTTATTCAAGATTTTTGGAAGAGTGCTAAAGTCGAAGTCGTTGAAGGAAAGGGAGCTATAGTTGCTGAGATTCAAAAGACGAAAGTTATAGTGACTGAGCAGATGATTAGAGAAGCATTAAGATTTAATGATCAGGAAACAGATCCTATAGAACTTCCAGCTGGAACAGTGGAAGCAATTCTACCTCGTTTAAGCTACGAAGGGAAGTTTCCACCCCTGACAAAGAAGCTTGTGCATCCGTATTGGCGTCTATTGCTGCACATGTTCCTTTTGTGCATGACAGAAAATAGAGGGGGAACTGATCAGTTGAATACCACTCAGTCTGCTGCTTTGATATGTGTGATTACCAATGAGCCGTTCAACTATTCAAGATATATCTTGGAAGCGATGAAGAGAAATGCAATCGGACTTCGAAAGGATAAGTTTCTTATGTACCCGAGGTTTTTGCAGATGATTCTGAATGATCATTATCCAGAATTGAAGAGATCTGGTGATACGTTAGAATTAAAGCCTATGGGTCCATCATGTTTTGGTGCTCTTACTACAAAGAAAGGTACTGAAAAGAAGTTTGAAGGTTTGATTCCATTGGAGAAGTTTGGTCAGTTTGCAGAGACGGAAGATGTTAGTGCAAATCCAGTACTAGTACGACCCGTTCCAGTGCATAGTGTGCCTGCAAGTGCTATTGTTGCTGAAGAACATGATATTCCTAGGAGAGTTGAAGGTGAGCCTGAGACGGAGTGTATAACAATTAACTCTGACGATGAAGGTGTCGAGATTATGTGTGATTCTGATGATGATAAAGAACTTCCTCCTGAAGTTGATGCCGTTGTTTCTACTGTTGAACCAGTGATTACTGCTGAAAGTTTGGCGATGCTGTTAAAGTCAGTAACTGACAAGATGGGAAATCCTCCTTCCAATCTGTCAGTATCAACTGAAGAGCCTGATGAAAGCCCAATGGATTCTGATTCCTTGCCATTAAAAAGGAAAAGGAGGGATCCTAGACCTGGAATGTTTGTTGAACAAGGAAAAGATCAATCCGTGAATGTTGCTGATGATGACGAAGGTTTATATGACTTCGATTTTGAAAGAAATGTTAGTGATACCACTACCACTGCTGAGAATATCTTTGAGTTTGATGTTGATACTCAAAAAGATGAGATGGATACGGCAGATGTTGAAGTTCAAAGGGATGATATAGATGTTACTACTGCTGAAGTTCTAGCTACAACTGTTGATACTGTGCCAATTGGTATTTCTGATGTTGAAGTTCACAATGATGCTGGTCCTTCTGGAATTGTTCATGATGAACCTAGCAGTTCTAGTGGTAAAAGACCTGAAGAACCACTAAGAATGTCGTTTGATGATGATTCTAGTGATGAAGATGAGTTTATCAGCATGAGAGATATGAAGAAACGAATGGTTGTGCTTGAACAAGATTCAATTCATAAAGATGCGAAGATTATCCAACTTGAAGATACTATTGTGAAGAAAGATCAACAGATTGAGCAACTTCAAGGAGATGTTAGTTTGTTGTTCAATATGGTTTATAATTTACGAGGGAAGTTGGAGAAGAAATTTGGACAAGAATTCTCTGATCCAACTGATGTTGAAAACAGAAGAAAAGCCTTTGCTGAAGATGATGCTGAAAGAAGTGCTGCAATGGAACAATATTTCAAGAGAGTTACAAATCCAGTGGCAGACAAAGAGAAGGCGGAAAGGATTAAAAAGAAAAGAGAGTTAGTGATTTTGAAGAACAAGAATTTGAATCCAGATGATGAGGATGCTCATGCAACTCATCATTTAATGGATGTTGGTGAAACTCTCTATGATAAAGTTGGTAATCGTTCAGGTGTAGTTAGCTGGGGATATGATCATGATCGTAAGAGATGGTGGATAAAGAGAAAAATCGGTCCTGTCGAGTGGTATAAGCATCCAGGCCAGTTTCAGTCTTTCACTAAGGTGGATTTGACAAATTTGTCTAATGCACCTTATGTGGATGATAAGCCTGGAGGTGCTGGATATATATTTTTCGAGAGATTGAAGAGGGAGGTTCTTAAGGGTTTTCCTTCAATGCGTACGGCAGAGTCTATTGTTAAACCAGCTAAAGGAATTAGAGATCCTTACATAAACAAACGTATGAAGATTGTGCATTGGCCCGCTACTGATAAAGAAAAGACGATTCCTTTAGTGAGAAAGATCCCAAAAGGTGCGCTGAAGACATTACACTTTTGGGCATATGATGAACGTCTTGGGCAGGCGGTGATTGTTTGTGATGGAGAGACGAGTTATTGTTTGGTCGATCAGATTGACTTGCTAAATCTTGCTGCTGAAGATCTGGAAGTCTTGGCATGTAATCAGATCAGAGCTACAGAGAAATATGAAGAAATAGCTAAGGCTTGGACTGCTGCTGTAGCGTCTGTTCTGCATATTCATAAGAAGGGATTTGGTGGTTATAAGGATAGTGCAAGTGGTGGTGATCAAGGCAATTGAAGTCAGAAGAACCTTCATGCATAAACCTAGGGGGAGATTGTTGGAACCTGAAGGTTTATTCATGTAGGTTAGTATAGTTTAAGGGTTGATTATGTACTTGTTTAGTTTACATGTTTTGGGTCGATTTTGTAAGGGTTGGGCTAGTCTACTTGGTGTCGCAATGGGCTTAGAGTTTAGCCCGGTTGTTTTGGTATTTAAACAAATCTCAACATCATGGTTGGGGTTGTTCGTTGTTTTGGAGATTGCGACTCAAGGGAACCGAGTTTGGTGTGAAGTCTTGTATCAGTCTTTGCTTTGTCATTGAATGCAAGATTTCGGTTTGTGATTCACATATTATTTTATGTTGATTATTATTGCTTGTTCTTGAATCGACTTGTGATTGTTTTCCGCACCTTCACAAGTTCAAGGTTGATATCATTAAAAGATCCTAACGGGTTTTAACAATCTATGTTATTGAATCTACTTGGTTAAATCTATGTGAGGTATGATGGAATCTAATTATATGGTTAACGAAGCATGACACCGATGACGAGACGGACGTGGCATGATTGAAGCATGGTGGATACGCCGCTGGTACTTCCTATATATAAGTGCTTCCGTCATGTTTCTGAACTTTCGTAGCACGTGCCATGCGGGATTTCGTTGTTTTGAGATGAGGTTGTTAACTCTAATCTACTAGAATCTATGTGAATCAACTGGGTAAACTATTGGAATCTATTGGAATCCATGTGAATCTACTGGGTAATCTATTGAAATCTGTGGGAATCTATGTGAGTCTATTGGGTTAATCTATGTGAATCTATCGGGATAATCTACGTGTGTATGACTGTCAGACCATGAAAAACAACAAATCGTGGCGGAAACGTCGGGGAGTGTTGTAACAGAATCATTGTTTCATAACACATGGATTGAAATTCTGTTTTATTAAATTAAATGTATTACATTACATTGAAATTAGAAACAAAACATGAACAAATAGACTTTCATTGTTATTAAGTCACCAAGGCCTCGTCCGTTCCTATGTGAGCATGCATCAACATCATCATCAAATATCACCAACTATGGTACCTGAAACACATGTGAAAATACGTCAGCATAAAATGCCGGCGAGTACATAGGATTTTATGAGAGTGTCAGATTCATGGCTCGTTTATGTTTTGAAAATATAACTTAAACACCTTTGTAAATTGATAATTAGAAAACCAAGTTTTGTAAAATGTTTGTAATGTAAATTGAAATAACTAAGTCAAAACAGATTTGTTTTATAAAACCTCAATACCATGAATCTTAACTCCAAAACATTTGTTTATATAAACCCAAATTGTAAATCGTTTTTGAAATAAAACTCGAATGTTTTATATTGTTAGAAAAACCTTGTAATATAACTTTGTTTTGATAACCTTGCCCAAGTGATCTAGATAACGCAATGATATATAATGTATTAAAAGCACTTATATATAGGAAGTACCAGCGGCGTATCCACCATGCTTTTAACACATTACACCCACCCCGTTACCTAATCACTTCCCTAACCCAACGGTTCAAACAATACCAAACGGTTCGCATAATCAAACAGTTACAAACGGTTCACAAAATCAAACAGTTACAAACGGTTCACATAATCAAATAGTTACAAACGATTCACATAATCAAACAGTTACAAACGGTTCATATAAATCAGACAGTTACTAACGGTTCACATAAATCAAACAGTTCCAACGGTTCAAAATGTAAAACAATGTGTCCATATGCTGAGTGAACATATGCAACAAAATATAATATACAAAAATCAATGTGCTAGCATGTTAAGTGAACATACATAGCAAAACATAACGAAATCATGTACTACATATGTACTAATGAACATAACAAGCATATGATATAAAATCATGAAAAACACGAAAGTAACAAGTAGGCACATGTGTTCCACCCTAAAACAGTTTGAAAACAGTAAAAGAGGGGTCTATGTACTCACTTGAGGATGCTTAGAAGTCTTGACTAACAACCAAGCAAAGCTAGAGGGATCACGGAAATCAAACGGCACCTAATATAGGTAACTACATTAATAACCGGACCTAGTTCAGAAGATCGGATAGAATGAGGTTTCGTAAACCAAATGAGTGTTGGAACTCATATGATATGTTTTAACAAATCCTACATACTAAAACGAAACCTAACCTAAGTGCTTACGACCCATTACGACTCGTTTAGGTAGCTTACGCCACTTTAACGCGTCGTTCGCGTAAAACACGTTCGGACCGCCTAACTAGTCCTATGACAAGTATTATATGCCTTAACACATCTAATAATGTTTCCTAATCAGTTTAGATGTCAAAATTTAGGTTACATATGCTTAAAATGAATTTATGCGTAAAAAGGGCATTTTGGTCATTTTCCTAAGGCATATAAACTACCTATCATACAACTACTTAAACGAAGTGACCATAAGGTATAACCTCGGAAGGTTATTCCCTATACATCTATGGTCACTAAACATGCTTGGTCGGATCCTAATGATCGACCAAACAGGTCGGGTTCGAAAGTCTAAGCGGTTGTTTAGACCGCTTATCTTACGACCCTATACAAGCACTAATCTAAAAGTGACGAGTTAAACATATTGAAACATGTTTAACAAAGTTTGAAAACAAGTTTGATATCAAGACAAAGGGTCTTGATACCCAAGAATAGTTTGGTTGCAAAATACGCAAGAATACGCATTTTGACCGAAACTATGACTCGTCACTACACCTAATCAACATGGTAATCAGTAGGTATAGCCACAAGAGACTATAACCATCGTGATTACGCTCATGTTATGAAGTTCAAATGAACTTCGTGTTGACCATAGACTGGTCAAAGCAGAAAGTCAAACACTGTTTGACTTTTACGCTTAAAACGCATAAAAACACGAAAGAATACTTACAAAGGGTCCAAGCTAGAAGAACTTGATCTAAATACTCAGGTATGAAGCATAAAGAATCAACTTAGAGCATAAAATCAGATCAAGGTGTGAGGAAAATGGAATGAGAGCTTGGGTATCTATAGATTTCGGAGAACCGTTAGGATCGTTTCTCGCAAATCGTGCTTTGATCTTGACCTTACAAGTGGGCACATGGTTTTCAAAACCATGGGAATACCTAAACCATCAAATTCCATCCCATAGAGTGCAAAACCTTGGGTTAAAACCATCAAAACCTCAAAAATGGACCAAGTTCAATGTATCTGCCAGAAATTTCAAAAATGGTCCCTGCACTTGTAAAACTTGATTTTTGGCACTTTTAAAGTTAACCCCATTTCAAGGCTCTAAAATAAATTTAAAGTATAGGGAACTTGAAATGTGCTCAAACATATCTCGGATGTCGGTTCGTTTGGTCGTATGGTTGCGTTGTTTGGTTAATTACGACGGAAATCGTAACGAACGCAAAAACGATCCAAATTACGCGACGAATGGAATTTTATCATGCCAATCACTAAAATAAAATATTTTAATGATTACATAAATTTTTGGATGTCCGGATATATTCAGAACGTAAGATATGCGTGAAAATGCAAACTTATGCACTTTTTGACGCTTTTAGTCCCTATTAATCAATAAAGTTTATTTTTAGCATACTGAACCCTTCAAAGCCCATTTCTAAGCTATGTAAAGGATATTTAGGGCATATTTAACTTATGATCAAGTTCCGGATTGTTCGTTACAGTACGAATCGGCATACTTTTGCAGTTTGTCAAAATTAGTCCCTGTAAGCGAATAAACTTGATTTCGGCATACCAAACCCTCCAAAACTTATTTATAAGTTATGTAAAGGTTATTTAAGGTATGTTAAGCCTATGTAACTGTTACGGAGTGTTTGTTGCATTAAACTGGTTATATTTACGTATCAGTTCGCTTTTAACCTTCCAGAAAGCGATTTAAAGCTTGAAATCGAACATGAATTGATACGTGCACATGATACACATATTTATACAAATACCAAGCATGAAACACAATATTTTATTGATTTGGTATTTGTTTGATGATCGCATAGGCACAGGTGTCACAGTCTCCCCTACTTTAGGAAATTTCGTCCTGAAATTTATTCGTAGGAGTCTGTCTGTGACTTTGTGTTAAATAACCACCAAAGATATACAAGGCATAATCCTGTCATTTCCTCAACCGACATTCTTCATAAACAAAAATGAACGGACGGAGTCATTTTAAACGGGTGCTTCCTTAGGAATGGAAATGATGGAATAAACAAAAGGATATTCATTTTCCTCAACGGACATTCTTCAGAAATGAAAATGAACGGGCGGAGTTATTTTCAACGGGTATTCTTCAGAAATGGAAATGAAGGAATAATCAAAAAGGATATTCATTTCCTCAACGGACATTCTTCAGAAATGAAAATGAACGGACGAAGTCATTTTCAACGGGTATTCTTCAGAAATGGAAATGAATAGAATAACAAAAGGATATTCATTTCCTCAACGGACATTCTTCAGAAACGAAAATGAACGGACGAAGTCATTTTCGACGGGTGCTTCATCAGAAATGGAAATGAATAGAGTTAACTCGAAAGGATATTCATTTCCCTCAGCGGGCATTCTTCAGAAACGAAAATGAACGGACGGAGTCATTTTCAACAGGTGCTTCATCAGAAATGGGAATGAATAGAATTAACTCTAGACACATGACAAAACTTGCTGTGGTTTCTGTGCACTGAATTTCATAATTATGTATGCATCCATAATTACGTAATTCCTTGCACAGTCCGCACAGTGTATTTCATAATGTGAAAAGGATAGAATTTGAACAAGCTTGAGACAAATTTGATTGGGTCAACACATAAACACATAAGCACGTAATTAATTTGTTATTATTTTGTTAACTTGATGCTGATTTGAACATGGGTATTCAAGGTATACCAGGAACCCAGTCGATGGACTTCAACGTCCTCAAGAATCTATCTGAAAAGATAGGATGACCTTCCAAAAATTCTATTTTTGATTACAAGGAATCATAACATTCGAATTAATGTACACAACAATTAAGGACTTACGGAAATACCCTTAGGTACCCTATTAAGAATTTATAGTGGTATTTTGGGTATACGTCCAGAGTTGTAACTTGCGCCTTATACTTCATTTTCCTTGGAAGAAATGGGTACTTAGGATTTTCGTGGAAACGCAAGAGATCATAAAATGGAAGAGTTTTGGGAGTAGTCTGTTCTTCAAGGAATACGATTCCTTGATTGTCGGTATTGTAGGGGATATGTTGTTTATACGTGCAACCACATGAATACATTGCAATGTAAATCAAAGATTTATTTATAAACAACATCAACAACTGTTTCATAGACCTTGACAACAAAAGAAAATAATACATAAAACTTGATTATTTCTAAATAGCGTTGTCTTCCAATCGGCCAGATGCTCATCCCAGCTCTGGATTTGCATTAGCAAGCTTTGGAAAATTCCTTCAAAAATAGCCCATCTCGCCACAGTTGAAGCAAGAACCTGGTAGAAAATGAGCTTGAGCAGGATTGTTGCCAGCTTGATTTGGTGCAGCTGCAGCTGGGCAAACTCTTGTTGTATGGCCTATAAGTCCACAAGTTTAACATTTGCAGCACTTTACATTGGCATGATGGTGAAGGCTACATTGGTTGCACAAGGGTGCAGTTCTGTTGTATGGCTTCCTAGCAGGGGGTTGAGCTGGTTGGTTGGGGATGGCTTGATCATTGTGAGCAACCACGGTGAAGTTCTGAGAAGCCTTTCGCTTCTTTGACTTCTTGGGGTGTAACAACCCGCACTTTCGTGTGTTGTTACCACTCGATATACTCGTTACGCCTAGCACCAGAGATTCGGATCATAATGTAACTATATCGTATATATCGCTGTTCGAAGGATAATCACACGTTTTCGAAATACAATATCACTATACTACACTATTATCACACTAACACTCACGGAGGCATTGAGTGAGGACCTATTCTACCCTCCTCAGTGACCGTGATGTGTCGAGCATAAAACAATTAACGCTAACAAAGACTCTCGGGTGAGTGCAATAACTCCAGTCGTCGTGACGATGATGACAATACGAGTGAATGGTACCCCGTCAGTCATTGTGGCACAACTCGCAATAACGTTCACGATGACATCGAGAGAGGACCTATACTACCCTCCTTGATGGCCGTGAAACGTCGCTTATAATCGCACACTCGAAACGGAAACCGATTGTTAAGTATCGAAACTTTGAATTACGGATACGTAAATACGACCCCTAGTGATATATATACGTATATAATAATAATATAAATTTACTATGAAAAGCGCGTACTTCGAAATCCATCAAAAACGATCGAAAACGGAGAAATCCATCTCGTCGGAGTGGCCATCCGGACGGATAGCAATCCGCACGGATAGCAATCCGCACGGATGGGCTATCCGCACGGATGGGTCATCCGCGCGAACGGGCAATCCGCACCAGAACTCCCTTCTCCTCTCTGTTGCTTATAAATACCCTGTCACATCACTTGAACAGTGATGTGACAACTCCTACTCGACCAAACACTCTCCAAGACCCTTTTCTCTCGATTCCTCGCGATTCCGGTAAGATTTCAACCTAGAAACTTGTACTTCTACAATCTACACTAAATTCTACATTGTTCTATCTTTTAAAACTCAAATTCTAACCGTGAAATCTGCGGATTTGAGGCGTTTTGAGGTGATGTCACCAAGAGTTCTTATGAACTTCAAGTTGGGGTCTCATTTCACTATAAACGACTCAGATCCGGGTGATTTCCACATCTTTTAATGACAAATCTCACCTAAATCTGTGCGATTTCGAGTTAACCATGAAAAACCATCAAGAACGACCAGATCTGATGGAACGGGGTGATTCCCGGCCGTTAGAATGGGTCAGGACTGACGAAATTTCAAGTGTTAGTGCGAAATTACACTACCCTAGTAAAAACGAACGTATTCCTTCCGTTAAACACTCGGAAACAGTGTTCAGAATGTGAAACAGACGTGTCATCCGCACGAATCACATGCCATCCGGACGGTTGACATGCCTGCACGGATGACATGTCCGCACGGTTGACATGTCAGTCCGCACAAGCTACACTTGTCCGCACGGATGACATGTCAGTCCGCACAAGCTACACTTGTCCGCACGGATGACATGTCAGTCCGCACGAGTTACACTTGTCCGCACGGATGACATGTCAGTCCGCACGAGTTACACTTGTCCGCACGGATGACATATCAGTCCGCACGAGTTACACTTGTCCGCACGGATGACATGCCAGTTCGCACGAGTTACCCTTGTTCGAACGGATAGCCTGTCAGTCCGACCGAATGACAGCCATCCGACTCCAATCCATATACCATCCGATCGGATAAGCCCATCCGAATGGGTGAGCACCATCCGACTAGATGACTGATTTGCAATGCTATTCTCACTTAATCGAACATCGTTTACTATATTCTTCAATGATTAACGCAGACGTATTCGCAACCGACCCAAACAAGTTGTATTCCCGCTAAATACGCACTGTGAGTATACTTGAACCCCTTTTTAATCGTATTTTGGGTGTAACATACGTTTCTAACAAATCGAACTTATCAAACGAATTATTCAATCAATCGAATTATCACTTGCGAATTACTGTTATGCATAGATATACGTGATGCTAGTTGCATATGTGCTAGGGCTTATACTCGCGACGTCCCACCATGACTAGTATAGTACTATTGCGCCCGACGGGGTCTAGTTTGCCATCGCATATTCGAGCATCGAGGACTTAGTTGGTAGTATCAGCTTTGTGAGTATATATGTCGTGTGTTACGTTCTTGCATATGGAAATTCGCTACACTTTTATCTATTACGCTATATATATCAAACCTGTATACTCGCCAATACTTTTGTATTGACAAATATTTTAACGTATGTTGCAGGTTAGATCGCAGACTATATCAAATCAAGCTAGAGAGTCTAGAAACTCAACTAAAATCTAGGTTGTCGGATTTGTATTGTTCGAGAGGACAAGAAATCTGTGATAACTTATGTGATTGTATTATTTGTTAGTATGGGATAACGAATGTATTAAATATTATCGCAATATAGTTGTTATGGATTCTCTTGAGCAATCTGATTCGCCTAGTGCCGCACCCCGATGATTCCGCCATTGGTTGGGGTGTGACAGATTGGTATCAGAGCCATAACTATAGGGAATTAGGTCAGACTCGACCTAGTCCGGGTCGACGTCTTAGAAATTGACCTAGTCTATTGTCTAAGTACCAACAGGCCGACTCGTACGAACCCAGTAGGGTTTGTATCGGGCCTACTTGATACTCTCGATCGAAATTGCTTAAAGATACAACTTTGCGTGAACACCGCATACCACAACTTCACACGAAGAAGCCTTTCCTAAGGCTGAAATACTACTTAGCCTTTCCTAAGGCCGACACAATACACATGTTTTCGAAAATACTCGCATAACGAAACCGAGCGATCCAGTCGGGACCAGGTGTGAAAACCAAGAACTCTCGACAGGATTACTCACTCAGCGCATTTTTCTAGCACGAGAACCTTTCATCGAGTTAGGAGTGACATCCATATCTCGACAAAAGTCTCCATTTCGAAATCTAGTGGAACTCACGAATTTATTCGAAGAGCATAACCACAATTAGGAACGAAACTGTTAAGTCAGGGGTGAAACCCGTACCTTGATAAGCCGTTCCACTCTCTAAATTGGTTTTCAAAAGCTCTCACCAAGGACTCGACTATCATGATAACTCGAGCCATGTGAGGACTAGGAAGACGAATGTCATGAGCTGCATCCCAGTGGAAGCATGGAGTCTTCTAGGTCAACGCGCGCGCACGAACTTGTTAAATATAGTTGGGTTACCTTGGGTAGTCGACGCCTAAACACCCAAGCCACTCTACCATACGACCCGCCAATCTTACAACTGGTTGGGAACTTATTTACGTTTTGAAACCTTACGCTTTATCGATTTCTCGATTTAACGATTTTCACTCCCTACTTTATAAACGCACAAATCGCACAGCCATCGCAATCTAAAACGAAATCCGAATGTTCGCAACAAAACTAATGCATAATCTATCGCCTTCGCTATCATTTTCTCACCTCAACGCATCCTCGCTTATTCTAAATCGACCTGTATGTGTATAATTACAAACTACAATTATATAGATATATAAATATGTATAAACAAACAAGTCAATATGTGAGAACTTAGGGATTTCGTGTCTCCTATGTGTCTCCTATGTGATTCGCATTACTAATATACTATAGCATCAAGTTTTGAACGCGCCCAATCGCATCGAGAAACTCAAAAATCATTATGATCGAATCTCATTCCAAGTCTCTCCCTGTCTAGATGCCTTCCAACAACTCTACCTCGAGACGAGTAGCCAGGAGAAGAGCCAAACGAAGCGCCGATAAGAGGATTGCATCACTTGTGACTAAGTGGGTAAGCTTATTCCTCAAATTGCCGCTTGAGTGCACTCTCTCAGCCACTCTCGAGCTTCGGAAGACGTTAAGACAGGAGAACCGCAATCTACTTTTCTCTACAAACACTTCAAAGCCTGTGACCCGATGGAATTCACAGGTGAGGGAGGTGTAACTCAACTACTCCAGTGGTTCGATTCTATCGAAGTTACCCTTCGTCAAAGTGGGTGTCCCGATAGTTTCCGTACTACTTGCGCCACCGGAGTATTTCAATCGCGAGCACTCGACTGGTGGACCGCCGAACGTAACAAGCGTGGAATCACTGCAGCTTACGCTCTCTCTTGGGATGAGCTGAAAGAGCTCATGGAGAAAGAGTACTGTCCTCCTCACGAAATTCAGAAGCTGGAAAACGAATTTTGGGAAATCAAACAAACCGAAGGTGACAATGCTGGCTACACCGCAAGGTTCAAACAGCTTAGCATAATCTGCCCAAGTCAAGTCAACACACCAGAAAAAGCCATTTCGAAGTACATTCGTGGCTTGCCTGAGTGTGTGGGTGATTTTGTCGAAGCTGCAAGACCAGCTACCGTCGAAGAAACCTACCGCTTAGCCGCAGAAATCAACAACAAACGACTCATGGAAGGGTTATTCTCAAGGAATCCTGTCAAGCAAGCTCATCAAGCAATCAATCCTTAAGGCGAACATGTTGACGAGTCTTCTAATGAATCTACTGACGAATCTTCTGATGAATCTGGTAACGATTCTTCTAACGAATCTGCTAACGATTCTTCGGATGAATCAGCTGCCGATTCTTCTGACAAATCTGCCGACGGATCTTCCGACAAATCAGCCAAGGACTCTGCAAGTGAGTCCTCAGACAAATCCTCCAACGACGACACCTCTTCACAAGACACCGACAAACCCAACCGCAAACGCAAGACTTCAAGCCCGAACTCATCAACCACCGAACTGCCACAGCCGAAGCCTCTTCAAACAGTTCTGATGTTTCCAAAACGAGCCTATACTGGAGCTCATCCCCAGTGTTACTCACGCACCTATCATCATCCAGTTGGGGCTGACTGTCGCTATTGTAGTAACTGCAACCGTTACGGTCACTTCACCCGCAACTGCCGCATCGAACCATGAACCTGAGTACAACAACAACAGCTCCAGCAAAAGTCTTCAACATCAAGCACCTTGCAAGCGTAGGGTAAAGTTGTAATGATACGGTTTTCGACGTTAACTCCTAAGTTTTGAATCTACTCTATTACTCGATGTTGCCAATATGCATAACATTAACTCTCGTTTTTGTTTTCTCTTCCGCTCTCTAATCGTCGCACGTAGACTAGAGTCACACGCGTACTATATACTATGTCACGAAATAATGTGTTTTGCCCTCACTACACTCTTAGAACGAGGTACGATAAACGTGCAAGGAACGACTAATCACGGGTGCACACGGGATTATTTGGGTCAGTGCACGGAGATCGTAGTAAATTCTAAGGTGCCACAAGCGTTTTGACAAAAAGTGACACCAAATCACGAGATGAAAGTAGTAGGGATCAAGCAAGGTGTGCTTTATCATACTACCAAAGTTCCGTGAAGAAAGTGCCACGTGGAGTTGAACGTTATTAGACCTATTATACTATTGTGATTATTTTCAACACACTACACTTAATCGCAAGGCGTAACAACTGAAATTGCATCATCGCAAGACTTGTCGAAAGTCTGCAAACGCAATGCAATCGCCTTATCGATGGACTCTGGGGAGTCTACCTCGCAGGACAATTGCATCAACGCAAGACTGGACGTAAGTCTGTTGCAACGAATCCCATCAAGCACATGAACGCTCACGATATTGTTGAGTGAGGACCTATTCTACCCTCCTCGATAACCGTGATGCGCCAAAACGTAACGTTAAGCTTATTCGAAACAAAACTCGACTAATCGCAAATCGTTTATCATGCGTATCTCGCAATCTCTATCGTTTATTATGTGAATCTGTAACGTCTGCTGTGTATCAATCTATCGCTGTCGCCCACCGTTATCTGTGGTGTTTATGTTAAGTTAGCACACATGACCTCGCTTCACGAGATGAAGCTCATATGATTAAAGCAAGGTGTTTTAGCCTTGTCGGCGGACTTTCGTGGAAAAAGGCCCTGTGGGGTCTGATGTCAGTTAAATTCTGTGGTGTAAATCAATCAAATCAACCGCATGAATCGCGTATACCTCCATCGCTTGCAACGCAACAACTGCCGCTCATCGTAATTCGTTTATCATCGCCGTCATTGTTGGTGTGCGTTATTCGCTAAATCACCTAATCGCTTATCGTGTATAATCTATCGCTTATTCGCTCGTTTGGTACAACCTATGTGGTAATAACACGCATGACATCGCTTCACGAGGCAAAACTAGCCTGGTTAAACGTGGTGTTTCACCATGTTAGCAAGCTCTCGTGGAAACGTGCCATGCGGGTTCAATATGTAATCTAATCGACATCGCGGTAATCGCTTATCGTCTACCGCTCGACGCCTAACCAGACACGACGCTTAAACATTTCGTGTCATCAGGCTACTCGCGCACGTTATTATAGCAACGTTCGCAATTCAACTCGCTTGTTTCACCTATTCGATTCTATTTTCAACTTGGTCCGACTTCCTATCGATTGGACCGAGGTAGTGAAATCCTATCTGTGTCATATCGGCCCACATGACACCGTCTCACGGCACGGAAGTGATATGGAGAAACATGGTGGATACGCCGTTGGTACTTCCTATATATAAGTGTTCTAACCATATTACCAAACTTTCGTGAGGGAGTGCCAAGTGGGGCTCGATGTTAATTAACTTTTCAAACTGTTAAAAACTGTTTTTTTTATAAAATCTTTATTAAAACCATTGGACAAGTGAAATTTCCTCACAATGTGGAGGTAACATCGAATCAGCTTAACTCCATGCCCAAGGGAAGTCTCATAAGTCCAGTTTTTCTTTAAAAACTTTTGCAATATCAAAACGAAATCTTTCTTAAGACGTTGGGTCGACATCGAGTTCAGCATTGAACCCAGGTCCTAGGAGAGTTTCCGTAACCTCAGTTTTCATTTTCGAATTCCTTAAAATGTTTAAAACCTAAACTTTCTTGCAACGTTGGTTAACAATCGACTCAGTTAACCCTACGTTATGAGAAACCTTTCAAGTTCTTTAAAAATTTCAATCGCACCAAACATACAAATTCTTCGTGACACGAGGTACTTTGGAACGCTAACTCGTGGGATTATTACTTTTGTCTTACGTCGCTTTCTCGCTATCGCAATCGATCTCTCTTATTCGAAACGTTCTCGCTGTCAACTTACGGTCAAATCACTCGCTGTATCGCTACTCATACTAGATCAACTCTTAGAAGCCTACCTATTGGATTAATTTCGGGATGAAATTTCCTAAAGTAGGGGAGACTGTAACAACCCGCACTTTCGTGCGTTGTTACCACTCGATATACTCGTTACGCCTAGCACCAGAGATTCGGATCATAATGTAACTATATCGTATATATCGCTGTTCGAAGGATAATCACACGTTTTCGAAATACAATATCACTATACTACATTATTATCACACTAACACTCACGGAGGCATTGAGTGAGGACCTATTCTACCCTCCTCAGTGACCGTGATGTGTCGAGCATAAAACAATTAACGCTAACAAAGACTCTCGGGTGAGTGCTATAACTCCAGTCATCGTGACGATGATGACAATACGAGTGAATGGTACCCCGTCAGTCATTGTGGCATAACTCGCAATAACGTTCACGATGACATCGAGAGAGGACCTATACTACCCTCCTTGATGGCAGTGAAACGTCGCTTATAATCGCACACTCGAAACGGAAACCGATTGTTAAGTATCGAAACTTTGAATTACGGATACGTAAATACGACCCCTAGTGATATATATACGTATATAATAATAATATAAATTTACTATGAAAAGCGCGTACTTCAAAATCCATCAAAAACGATCGAAAACGAAGAAATCCATCTCGTCGGAGTGGCCATCCGGACGGATAGCCATCCGGGCGGATGGGCTATCCGGACGGATAGCAATCCGCACGGATGGGCTATCCACACGGATGGGTCATCCACGCGAACGGGCAATCCGGACCAGAACTCCCTTCTCCTCTCTGTTGCCTATAAATACCCTGTCACATCACTTGAACAGTGATGTGACAGCTCCTACTCGACCAAACACGCTCCAAGACCCTTTTCTCTCGATTCCTCGCGATTCCGGTAAGATTTCAACCTAGAAACTTGTACTTCTACAATCTACACTTAATTCTACATCGTTCTATCTTTTAAAACTCAAATTCTAACCATGAAATCTGCGGATTTGAGGCGTTTTGAGGTGATGTCACCAAGAGTTCTTATGAACTTCAAGTTGGGGTCTCATTTCACTATAAACGACTCAGATCCGGGTGATTTCCACATCTTTTAATGACAAATCTCACCCAAATCTGTGCGATTTCGAGTTAACCATGAAAAACCATCAAGAACGACCAGATCTGATGGAACGGGGTGATTCCCGGTCGTTAGAACGGGTCGGGACTGACGAAATTTCAAGTGTTAGTGCGAAATTACACTACCCTAGTAAAAACGAACGTATTCCTTCCGTTAAACACTCGGAAACAGTGTTCAGAATGTGAAACAGACGTGTCATCCGCACGAATCACATGCCATCCGGACGGTTGACATGCCTGCACGGATGACATGTCCGCACGGATGACATGTCAGTCCGCACAAGCTACACTTGTCCGCACGGATGACATGTCAGTCCGCACGAGTTACACTTGTCCGCACGGATGACATGTCAGTCCGCACGAGTTACACTTGTCCGCACGGATAACATGTCAGTCCGCACGAGTTACACTTGTCCGCACGGATGATATATCAGTCCGCACGAGTTACACTTGTCCGCACGGATGACATGCCAGTTCGCACGAGTTACCCTTGTTCGAACGGGTAGCCTGTCAGTCCGACCGAATGACAGCCATCCGACTCCAATCCATATACCATCCGATCGGATGAGCCCATCCGAATGGGTGAGCACCATCCGACTAGATGACTGATTTGCAATGCTATTCTCACTTAATCGAGCATCGTTTACTATATTCTTCAATGATTAACGCAGACGTATTCGCAACCGACCCAAACAAGTTGTATTCCCGCTAAATACGCACTGTGAGTATACTTGAACCCCTTTTTAATCGTATTTTGGGTGTAACATACGTTTTTAACAAATCGAACTTATCAAACGAATTATTCAATCAATCGAATTATCACTTGCGAATAACTGTTATGCATAGATATATGTGATGCTAGTTGCATATGTGCTAGGGCTTATACTCGCGACGTCCCACCATGACTAGTATAGTACTATTGCGCCCGACGGGGTCTAGTTTGCCATCGCATATTCGAGCATCGAGGACTTAGTTGGTAGTATCAGCTTTGTGAGTATAGATGTCGTGTGTTACGTTCTTGCATATGGAAATTCGCTACACTTTTATCTATTACGCTATACATATCAAACCTGTATACTCGCCAATACTTTTGTATTGACAGATATTTTAACGTATGTTGCAGGTTAGATCGCAGACTATATCAAATCAAGCTAGGGAGTCTAGAAACTCAACTAAAATCTAGGTTGTCGGATTTGTATTGTTCGAGAGGACAAGAAATCTGTGATAACTTATGTGATTGTATTATTTGTTAGTATGGGATAACGAATGTATTAAATATTATCGCAATATAGTTGTTATGGATTCTCTTGAGCAATCTGATTCGCCTAGTGCCGCACCCCGATGATTCCGCCATCGGTTGGGGTGTGACATGGGGGATCCAGTCTGTTCATCCTTCGGTTTCGATTCCTCGATCAGTTTCTTGTCACCTTTTCGAAAAAGTTTACCTTTCCTAATCTGAGATTCAATCAAGGTAGCGGATAGCTCAATGGCCTGTCTAACTATAGTAGGGTTGCTACCAGTCACAATGTCCTGTCTGAGTCAGGGAGGCCATCAATGTATTTTTCGATTGCCTTATCCAAAGGCGTGACCATGTTCGGGCATAACAGACTTAACTCCTCATAACGGTCCGTGTAGGCTCGATGCTCACCGCTATCTTGCTTAAGATTGTCGAATTCCCTTTCCAATGCCCTAATCTCATGACGAGGACAAAATTCCCTCATCATTAGAGCTCGAAGCTCTTCCCATATTTGAGCCAGTGCTACGTCGGCACCCCTATCCCTCATCACACCATTCCACCATGTCAAAGCTCGTTTCTCAAAGACACTAGATGCGAACTCTACCTTTCACTCGTTTGGACACTGAACATGTCTGAAGGTGCTCTCTAGACTCTCGAACCATTGCAGAAGTGCAGTCGCTCCTTGAGACCCAGAAAATTTTGATGGCTGGGCAGAGTTGAATGTCTTGAAGTTGCATTGGGCATTATTGTTGTTGAGGGCTAGGTTACATTGAGCAACGATGTTTGGGATTGCAGCAGGCATCTGCTGCGTAATGATAGCTGCCAGTTCTTCATTGGGTACCTGATTCTCGCGTCAGGGAGGCATTGTAAAAGGGGAAACACTAGAGAAAACAAATGAAATGGCATTGGGTAAGGATGTTACAATTACCGACCAAAAGGCATAGGTGATGGTCATTTGTTCGAACCACGAAGCAAACAAACGACACACAAAAGCTGAATCAAAGTAAATAGGTCCTCATAATGTATCGCGAAGACATGCTCTCCTATAAGTGGACACTCACCCCAAGAGTTCCCAGGTAAGAGTGACTGGTCCGATACTGCGGATTTGTACGAACACTCTAGCCTTAGACAGAAGACTCAGGATACAGGCACCCACCCTTCTAGTTTGCACATGTTCACATTATTTAGACCCAAACTTTGAAGAGATTTTGAAAACTTTGAAGGTTCAAAACCTTATAATAAATCATCCTAGAACAGATGACTAGTTTTCAAAGCAGATTCAAAATTTGTATTCTCATTGTGGTTGTTGCCTAAAGATAGGCAACGGTATTGTTTTATGACTAAACGCAAGTAAACTCGCGTTAGGGTCCTTGGAAGGTTATAGACTAGGTCAAAGCATTACTAATAACCTAATTCCCTATAACCATGAGCTCTGATACCAACTTTTCTGTCACACCCCGACCACGAAAAACAATAAATCGTGGCAGAAACGTCGGGGAGTGTTGTAACAGAATCATTGTTTCATAACACATGGATTGAAATTCTGTTTTATTAAATTAAATGTATTACATTACATTGAAATTAGAAACAAAACATGAACAAATAGACTTTCATTGTTATTAAGTCACTAAGGCCTCGTCCGTTCCAATGTGAGCATGCATCAACATCATCATCAAATATCACCAACTATGGTACCTGAAACACATGTGAAAATACGTCAGCATAAAATGCCGGCGAGTACATAGGATTTTATGAGAGTGTCAGATTCATAACTCGTTTATGTTTTGAAAATATAACTTAAACACCTTTGTAAATTGATAATTAGAAAACCAAGTTTTGTAAAATGTTTGTAATGTAAATTGAAATAACTAAGTCAAGACAGATTTGTTTTATAAAACCTCGATACCATGAATCTTAACTCCAAAACATTTGTTTATATAAACCCAAATTGTAAATCGTTTTTGAAATAAAACTCGAATGTTTTATATTGTTAGAAAAACCTTGTAATATAACTTTGTTTTGATAACCTTGCCCAAGTGATCTAGATAACGCAATGATATATAATGTATTAAAAGCACTTATATATAGGAAGTACAAACGGCGTATCCACCATGCTTTTAACACATTACACCTGCCCCGGTACCTAATCACTTCCCTAACCCAACGGTTCAAACAATACCAAACGGTTCGCATAATCAAACAGTTACAAACGGTTCACAAAATCAAACAGTTACAAATGGTTCACATAATCAAATAGTTACAAACGGTTCACATAATCAAACGGTTCATATAAATCAGACAGTTACTAACGGTTCACATAAATCAAACAGTTCCAACGGTTCAAAATGTAAAACAATGTGTCCATATGCTGAGTGAACATATGCAACAAAATATAATATACAAAAATCAATGTGCTAGCATGTTAAGTGAACATACATAGCAAAACATAATTAAATCATGTACTACATTTGTACTAATGAACATAACAAGCATATGATATAAAATCATGAAAAACACGAAAGTAACAAGTAGGCACATGCGTTCCACCCCAAAACAGTTTGAAAACAGTAAAAGAGGGGTCTATGTTCTCACTTGAGGATGCTTAGAAGTCTTGACTAACAACCAAGCAAAGCTAGAGGGATCACGGAAATCAAACGGCACCTAATATAGGTAACTACATTAATAACCGGACCTAATTCGGAAGATCGGATAGAATGAGGTTTCGTAAACCAAATGAGTGTTGGAACTCATATGATATGGTTTAACAAAGCCTACATACAAAAATGAAACCTAACCTAAGTGCTTACGACCAATTACGACTCGTTTAGGTAGCTTACGCCACTTTAACGCGTCGTTCGTGTAAAACGCGTTTGGACCGCCTAACTAGTCCTATGACAAGTATTATATGCCTTAACACATCTAATAATGTTGCCTAATTATTTTAGATGTCAAAATTTAGGTTACATATGCTTAAAATGAATTTATGCGTAAAAAGAGCATTTTGGTCATTTTCCTAAGGCATATAAACTACCTATCATACAACTACTTAGACGAAGTGACCATAAGGTATAACCTCGGAAGGTTATTCCCTATACATCTATGGTCACTAAACATGCTTGGTCGGATCCTAATGATCGACCAAACAGGTCGGGTTCGAAAGTCTAAGCGGTTGTTTAGACCGCTTATCTTACGACCCTATACAAGCACTAATCTAAAAGTGACGAGTTAAACATGTTGAAACATGTTTAATGAAGTTTGAAAACAAGTTTGATATCAAGACAAAGGGACTTGATACCCAAGAATAGTTTGGTTGCAAAATATGTAAGAATAAGCATTTTGACCGAAACTATGACTCGTCACTACACCTAATCAACGTGGTAATCAGTAGGTATAGCCACAAGAGACTATAACCATCGTGATTACGCTCACGTTATGAAGTTCAAACGAACTTCGTGTTGACCATAGACTGGTCAAAGCAGAAAGTCAAACAGTGTTTGACTTTTACGCTTAAAGCGCATAAAAACACGAAAGAATACTTACAAAGGGTCCCAGCTAGAAGAACTTGATCTAAATACTCAGGTATGAAGCATAAAGCTTCAACTTAGAGCATAAAATCAGATCAAGGTGTGAGGAAAATGGAATGAGAGCTTGGGTATTTATAGATTTCGGAGAACCGTTAGGATCGTTTCTCGTAAATCGTGCTTTGATCTTGACCTTACAAGTGGGCACATGGTTTTTAAAACCATGGGATAACTTAAAACCATCAAATTCCAGCCCATAGAGTGCAAAACCTTGGGTTAAAACCATCAAAACCTCAAAAATGGACCAAGTTCAATGTATCTGCAAGAAATTTCAAAAATGGTCCCTGCACTTGTAAAACTTGATTTTTGGCACTTTTAAGCCCCGTTAACCCCATTTCAAGGCTCTAAAATAAAGTTAAAGTATAGGGAACTTGAAATGTGCTAAAAAATATCTCGGATGTCGGTTTGTTTGGTCGTACGGTTGCGTTGTTTGGTTAATTACGACGGAAATCGTAACGAACGCAAAAACGATCCAAATTACGCGACGAATGGAATTTTACCTAACGAATCCTGCTCCCATGCAAGCTCCAACTAAGTACCTAACGACCTGCAAGGCATGTAACAACGAATCAACAACAAAGTTAAGCGAGTTCATAGTTGGTTGTCCAGTTTAAAGTTATTTCAAAAACCACGAGTTCATTCAAAACCATGAGTTATCCAATTCATTGTTTCCCAAACCATAACCAGTGGGGGCTACCCCATGTAACCACTAGACCCGTTACCATATCGACAACTGACTGAAGTCATGTTTATGTGCCCTACGTCAATGTCTATCATCATTGACTAAGTGCCCAGATCCATTAGTCCACTCCCGTCCTCTGCGGCACGGTGTGAGGCTTGTAAAACCTAATAGCGCTATTTAACTAATGACCCGCTCACCATTGGCCCAGCGATTAAGTCGATATACAAATGAGGGACTTCATGATAAACTTTTGTCTACTAAGTTATATGTCGTCATCCTTCCTACGGAGGATGGAGGTATGTGATCTACCCAAGGAGAATACGCAGGTTTAATGTTGTCATCCTTCCCATGGAGGATGGAGGTACATATTCTACCCAAGGAGAATATGCAGGTTTCGTTTTAGTTTCTTAACCCATTCCCAAACCACCGGGAATCCCATGCCTTGTAGAAAGTGTGAACTCACCTTAGTTTGCTCGGTTTGTTAAGTTTCTTGTTCACAATTAATCAATCAAGCCTATGGTATTCATTTATACAAAATCAGTGTATGTTCGCATTGTTTTCGTGTAAATTATAATCATGGAGACTCCTGTGATCGGTGTAAATGGTGCACTTGGTACCGTACAGGTAATGCCTCCATATCTTGAGGGCGAAAACAACAACTCCCAGCTCCAGATCGTGGGTAGTGTAGTTCCTTTCGTGAACCTTAAGTTAGCGTGATGCATAAGCAATTACTTTCTCACGTTGCATCAACACACAACCAAGTCCTTGAATTGACGCGTCACAATAAACCACGAAATCGTCTGTGCCTTCAGGTAACGAGAGAATAGGTGCGCTACAAAGTTTCTTCTTCAGTTGCTGAAATGCGGATTCCTGTGCATTACCCCAACGATAGGTGACACCCTTCTGAGTTAGTGAAGTGAGAGGTTTCGCAATCTTTGAGAAATCCTTGATAAACCTTCTATAGTAACCCGCCAAACCCAAGAATTGGCGGATTTCAGTTGGTGTACGGGGTGCAGGCCAGTTCTTGATCGAGTCAACCTTAGATGGATCCACATGAATCCCATCCTCGTTTACCACGTGGCCTAGGAAATGGACTTCACGAAGCCAAAAGTAGCATTGCGAGAACTTAGCGTAAAGCTGCTCTGCTCAATGAAGTTCCAGAATAAGTCACAGATGCTGCTCGTGTTCCTCCTGACTCTTAGAATAGATCAGGATGTCGTCGATGAAAATAATAACGAACTTATCCAGATAGGGTTTGCACACTCAGTTCATAAGATCCATGAAGACCGCAGGTGCGTTTGTTAGCCCAAATGGCATGACCAGAAACTCGTAGTGTCCATAACGAGTCCTGAACGCTGTCTTGGAGATGTCCCCGTCTCGGACTCTCAGTTGATGATAGCCCGATCTCAGATCAATCTTTGAGTAGAAGCTCGACCCTTGCAACTGGTCGAACAAGTCATCAATACGCGGGAGAGGAGAATGATTCTTCACGATCACCTTGTTGAGTTCGTGATAGTCAATACACATTTGGAAGGTACCGTCTTTCTTCTTCACAAACAAGAATGGAGCTCCCCAGGGCGAAGAGCTAGGACGAATGAAACCTTTGTCCAAGAGTTCTTGTAGTTGTGCGGACAGTTCTTCTAGTTCTGATGGAGCTAAACGATAAGGTGCGCGAGCTATTGGTGCTGCTCCAGGAGCTAACTCGATTTGAAACTCGACTTGACGATGAGGTGGAAGACCAGGTAATTCCTCAGGAAATACCTCAGGAAAGTCGCGTACAATAGGGATGTCCTCTATCTTCTTCTCTTTCGTTGAGGTGTCAGTAACGAGGGCTAGAATAGTTGTGTGGCCCTTTCGTAAGCACTTCTGGGCCTTAAGGAAAGAGATGATGCCCACTACTGCACCACTCTTATCACCATGAATCACGAGAGGTTCTTCACCAGAACGAGGGATGCGGACAATTTTCTCCTTGCAAAAAATCTCTGCTCGATGTTGGGATAACAAGTCCATCCCGATGAAAACGTCGAAGCTACCAAGAACGATAGGAATAAGGTTGATAGAGAAGGTCTGACCAGCAAGAACAAGATTACAACCCTTAACTATGTGTGTGGCCTCAAGACTTTTATCGTTAGCTAGTTCTACAATGTGCTTGGTGTTCAAGGGAATTGGAGTACGCTTAAGCATCTGACTAACTTTTGTGGATACGTAACTAGTATCGGCACCCGAATCGAATAAAACAGAAACATAGAAGTCATCCAGTAGGAACTTAACCGTCACAACGTTGGGATCGTTCCTTGCATCACCCTGACCAATTACGAAAGCACGTCCCCTGGCACCATTGCCATCATTGTTACCCCCATTGTTGTTCCCATTTCCTTGGTTGTTGTTCTGATTCTGGTTCAGCTGGGGACAGTTCCTCTTGAAGTGACCTTCAGCACCACACTAAAAACACCCTTTGTTAATACCCTGTTGTTGTTGCTGCTGCTGATGATTCTGATTCCCAGGGTATGGGCTCCTGCAATCCTTTGCTGCGTGACCATGCTTGTTGCATCTATGACAGCGACCCTAGCTGCATGGCCCGCTGTGGTGTAAATTACATCAATTGCACTTAGGGTGATTTCCCTTGTACCCACCCTGACCCTGATTCCCAGAAGACTGCTAACTAGGGCTCTTGTAGTCGTCAGTCCTCCGTTGCTGAGACTGAGACTGAACAGAAGTAGAACCTTTGCTTGAATTTCCATCCCATTGGCGCTTGTTGTCGCTAGGAGCATCTGAAGTAGTTGTAGCACTAATTCGCTTAGGCAGCTTGTTCTACTCAACTGCCTGATCAGTGAGACGATGGGACAGTCGTATGACTTGCTGGGTCGTAGGGAGGTTACCTGAAGTCACCATACTCTGAATCTCTGGCACTAAACCCTTGAGGTACAGCTCGATACGTTTGATAGGAGGATCCACCATAGTAGGACACAATGCAGCCAATTCGTTCGATCTCTTCGTATACGCCTTGATCTCAGACCCCGCCATCTTCAAATTGTAAAACTCCACCTCTAGCTTGTGAATGTCGTCGCGATGACAATACTCCTCTTTGATTAGATCTTTGAAGTCGTTCCATGGGGTGTTATTAGCAGCTGCCAACCCTAGCATTTGAACCTGTGCGTACCACCAAGTTAACGCACCGCCTTCAAGTGTTCCAGTAGCAAATTTCACCCTACGAGCTACAGGGCATTCAAACATCTCAAAAATGGATTCAATCTTCTCGAACCATTGTAGAAGACCTACGGCTCCTTCTGTGCCGTTGAAGGTACTGGGTTGGCAATCCATGAAAGTTTTGAACTTACACACAGTAGGCTGAGCAGGTTGACCTGTCGCGTGAGCAAGAAAGGACAAAGTTAAGCACGCGAGTAGGATCACAAAAGGAGGATTCAAACATCCTAGAATAGGTCGGAATGGCAGGTGATACCTCCTTCTTGGGCTACTGCGAGTGCCTCAGCAACTCGTTCATTGATTAGAGCCGTCAGCTGGGCTTGAGTCAGGTTGAGACGTCCACTCATGATCTTCACATTGAAGCAAACATAAGTGAGAAAGGTGTCACGAAAATGCGTAAGTATGGGATGACAGAAGAGAGTAAGCACACAGGGTTTCAAACAACAGTTTCTACATTGACTAAGCATACCATGAGCAATGCACTATGTAAACTAACAGACAGGCAATATAAACATAAACCATATCACCTATAGTGTTGAGTCTTGCACATGGAGCGAAGCGTCGTTGTGGATCGTTGAGCACTTTACAGGTTATAGTCTGGTTTTGTCAAAAATCTTTTCCCCTTTTAAAACCTAGTTCACTATAACCAATGGCTCTGATACCAATCTGTCACACCCCCAAATTCCACAAGCGGAGTATCACCGCAGGAGGCGTGACATGACCAGGATTGAAACACTTATGCTCCATAAACACACACGATGTAAGACACTATCTTTTATCAAAGAAACAATGTGTTTTGGTCTCAAAAATTTGTTTATTTTGGTTTTACAATTTCACGTTTTGATTCTAGTTCATTTTCAAGCTTTAAATCGCTTTCTAGAAAGTTATACGCGAACTGATGCGTAAACGTAATCTGTTTAATGTGGAAAACACTCCAGAACAGTGACATAGGCTTAACATACCTTAAATAACTTTTATGTAACTTAGAAATAGGTTTTGAAAGCTTTGGTGTGTCAAAAACAAGTTTATTCACACTAAGGGACTATTTACGTCAAACTGTGAAAGTCTGCTGATTCTCATAGTATCGAACATTCCGGAACTTGATCATAAGTTAAACATGCCCTTAACATCCTTTACATAGCTTATAAATAGGATTTGAGGTGTTTGGTGCGCAAAAATAAACTTATTTGATCAATAGGGACTAAAAGCGTCAAAAAGTGCATAAGTTTGCATTTTCGCGTATATCTTACGTTCTGAATATATTCGGACATCCAAAAATTTATGTAATCATTAAAATATCATATTTTAGTGATTGGCATGATTAAATTCCATTTGTCGCGTAATTTGGATCGTTTTTCGCGTCCGTTCGTGTTTCATCGTAATTAACCGAACAACGCAACCGTACGACCAAAGAAACCGACATCCGAGATGTTTTTGAGCATATTTTAAGTTCCCTATACTTTAACTTCATTTTTGACCCTCGAAAATGGGTTAACGGGGTTTAAACGCGTCAAAAATGGCCTAAATGAGTTGCAGGGACCAAAACTGACAATTTTCAAAAGTTTCTGGATCTGGTATGTGGTGGCGTCACTCCACCACTATATGGTTTTGCCGTGGCGCAACGCCAGGCCTCATCTGGGCAGAAAAACCCATTTTTAGCAATTTTCAGCAAACGACTTGATGGTTTTGGGACACCCCTAGTATTCCAAAACAATGTGCCACACTTGTAAGGTCCAGATCGAAGCTCAATTATCGAGGAACGATCCTAACGGTTGTGGAAAATCTATATAAATCCACCATTTTCACTTTATCTTCTTCACACTTGATCTCAATCATCTTCTCTAAGTTGAAGCTCTCCTTGTGAAGCTTCGTACCTGAGAATTTTTGAGATCATGATCTTCCTAGCTTGGACCCTTTGTAAGTTTCTTTTGTGCTTTTATTGCTTTTCAAGCATGAAAGTCAAACAATGTTTGACTTTCTACTTTGACCACAAATTGGTCAACACAAAGTTCGTTCGAACTTTGCAACGTGAGCGTAATCACGATGGTTATAGTCCCTTGTGACTATACCTACTGATTTCCACGTTAATTAGGTGTAGTGACGAGTCATAGTTTCGGTCAAAATACACGTCTTTTTGTATTTTGCAACCAAACTATTCTTGGGTATCAAAACCATTTGTTTTGATATCGAACTTGTTTTCTAACTTAGTTAAACATGTTTTAACATGTTTAACTCGTCACTTTTAGGATAGTGCTATATAGGGTCGTAAGATAAGCGGTCTAAACAACCACTTAGACTTTCGAACCCAACCCGTTTGGTCGATCATTAGGATCCGACCAAACATATAATGTGACCATAGTTGTATAGGGAATAACCTTCCGAGGTTATACCTTATGGTCACTTCGTTTAGTTAGTTGTATGATAGGTGGTTTATATGCCTTAGGAAAAAGACCAAAATGCCCTTTTTGCGCATAAATTCATTCTAAGCATATGTAACTTAAATTTTGACATCTAAACTGATTAGGAAACTTTATTAGACTTGTTAAGGCATATAATACTTGTCATAGGACTAGTTAGGCAGTCTGAACGCGTTTTACGCGAACGCCGCGTTAAAGTGGTGTAAGCTACCTTAATGGGCCGTAATGGGTCATAAGCATTTAGGATAGGTTCCGATTTAGAATGTAGGCTTTGTTAAACTATATCACATGAGTTCCAATATGCATTTAGTTTACAAGACCTCATTCTACCCGATCTTCCGATTTAGGTGTCGATTCGCTAACATAGTTTCCGTTACACTAGGAACCGCTTCAACACTCGAACTCTTGGTCTTTTGAGCTTTGTTATACCCTTTGAACCGGAACTATACGCAATCCCAGGCGAGTACATAGTTCCCCCTTTTTACCGTTTTCAAATGTTTTGGGGTGATTCATATGTGTAATCGATTTGTTTTCGAAATATATGGCATATATGTGTTCACTAAGTGCTTTTATGTGTATTATTCCGATTATGCAAATACAATGTTTTATCCTTAAGTGATCTACCTATCTTCATAGTTAGATTCATGTAGGATATTTGAAGTACAGTCTTAGATCTTCCTATCTTCATAGTAAGATTTTAAGAAGTTCTTTACAACTCGATGGTTGGTTTTTGTGTAGTTTGTTGGTGATTTAGATAACGAAACTAGATAATACAATAAGCACATGGTGGATACGCCGCTGGTACTTCCTATATATAAGTGTGCTTATTGTATTACCTTTTGTTGCGTTATCCCGAATCACCATTAGGATTTAGGATTGTTTTGATTCAATATAACAAAACCCAGAATCCTTATAGCATCTATCTATCTTTATAGGTTGATTCTTGTAGGATGTTTAGAGTACTAATATTGAAGTCCATGTTTGGATTCATTGTGTACTTTAATGCATGTTAGATTAGACAATGTGACAAGAACCTGATCCCTGTAGTATCTATCTATCTTCATAGTTAGACATATATGGGATGTTTAGAGTACTAATATTGGAGCCCCTGTTTGGATTCATTGTGTACTTTAATACATGGTTACGAGGTGGAACAAGTTGACGATTATGTGTTTATGTGGTAGTTGTGATTTAGATAACGAAACGGGTGTAATAAAATAAGAACATGGTGGATACGTTGTTGGTACTTCCTATATATAAGTGTTCTTATTTTATTATTCTTGTAGCGTTATCTGGATCACTTTAGGATTTTGTGTATGATGGTTTCAATGTTTGATTATCGAAATCTTCGTAGAATCTCCCATATTATTTTTATATGTTAGATTCTTAGTAAGATATTTAAAGTATTATCATAACTCATTGATTTGATTTATATAATACTTACATAAGTTTTGAATTGTTTCAAAACAGTTATTATTAATCCTTGATTGGATTCCTAATAACATATTAACAAGTTTTTACGATGGTTTAATCGAGATTACAATATAAGGCATAAAATGACTTAGTAATAATCATATTGCCATATACAAACCTATTTTGTCACAAGTTTTCACAATTAAGATTTTGTAATACAATACTAAATTTTTGCCATTCCTTGGCTTCAAGATTTATTTTCAATTAACAGCTCTCGTAGCTGTTAAAGTATTGCAATACCAAATGTTTTGCCATTTATTTGGCTAATAAAACCTATGTATTTGCCAGCATTTTTATGCTGACTGTTTTTCACATATGTTTCAGGTTTTCGACTGTTCAAGCATGCAACGTATACGACTGCATACGGGCCTTAGACTTCTAAAATAAAAGAACAATTTCATGTATTCTTTGTTTGTAAAACGATGTTAATGATGTTGAAACAATTTAGTACCAGTAGTTGTGAGCAATTTGTAACGTGACTCCCCGATATTTCCGCCACGTGTTGATTGTATTACGCGATTGGGGTGTTACAAGGATCAAGCCACCAATCATATTGAACAATACAAATAAGTAAATAGAAATCCAACCCAAACAATATAATTGGTGTCGCACAATTTAACAAAGTCTAGTCATCAGCGAAAGCGTTAAATTCAAAACCAAGTCATAAGTTTAAAAATTCATAAGTTTGACATGACACACAACAGTCCATGTCCCACAACGACTCCTGCTCCCATGCAAGCTCCAACTAAGTACCTAACGACCTGCAAGGCATGTAACAACGAATCAACAACAAAGTTGAGCGAGTTCACAGTTGGTTGTCCAGTTTAAAGTTATTTCCAAAACCACGAGTTCATTCAAAACCATGAGTTATCCAATTCATTGTTTCCCAAACCATAACCAGTGGGGGCTACCCCATGTAACCACTAGACCCGTTACCATATCAACAACTGACTGGGGTCATGTTTATGTGTCCTACGTCAATGTCTATCATCATTGACTAAGTGCCCAGATCCATTAGTCCACTCCCGTCCTCTGCGGCATGGTGTGAGGCTTGTCAAACCTAATAGCGTTATTTAACTAATGACCAGCTCTCCATTGGCCCGGCCTGGTGATTAAGTCGATATACAAATGAGGGACTTCATGATAGAGTTTTGTCTAGTAAGTTATATGTCGTCATCGTTCCTACGGAGGATGGAGGTACGTAATCTACCCAAGGAGAATACGCAGGTTTAATGTTGTCATCCTTCCCATGGAGGATGGAGGTACATATTCTACCCAAGGAGAATATGCAGGTTCCGTTTTAGTTTCTTAACCCATTCCCAAACCACCGAGAATCCCATGCCTTGTAGAAAGTGTGAACTCACCTTGGTTTGCTCGGTTTGTTAAGTTTCTTGTTCACAGTTAATCAATCAAGCCTATGGTATTCATGTATACAAAATTAGTGTATGTTCGCATTGTTTTCGCGTAAATTATAATCATGGAGTGCATGAAAAGCAACGATCATTGAATAACACATAGCAGTTATACTACTCAATCAGGTCCACAGTTCATATAAATGTTTCGTATGCAAATTCATGTTTCCTCAGTTATGAGTAATAGCATAAATAGTCAGGTACTGAACATTCAGGTTTCATACACAAGTTAAACCACACTCTGTTGTGAATCATGCACTGGACGGAGAAACTCCAGACGACGAAACATCCAGTGTTTCGTCAAGGTGTTAGGTGACGAAACATATAGTGTTTCGTCGTGAATGAGTGTGACGAAACATCTAGGGTTTCGTGGGTTATGTGTGTGACGAAACATCGAGGGTTTCATCCAGAATGTGTGTTTTGTCGAAGGAACTTTCGTCGCTGCAAATCACAATTGATCAAGAATTCCTACATTCTACCGATTCAAGCAGTTACACAATCAAACGCTTTGTATTCAATCAATGACGCAATGAATTATTTTTCTCCAATCATCTAAATAATTCCTCATTAACAGAATCAACGACCCACAGTTCATTAACACAAGGAAAACGTCAATCCTAGGTCATGTAAACCCTAAGCCATCGTTCTAATCATCATCCTAGACCTTCAGGTTCATCAGATTCATCGCATGATAAGCAGTTCATCCATATCATTACCAATAAACACATCAATTGATTAATTAACTAATATATCAAAACCCTAAACATCACAACATATGAGTATGGTTCTCGATAAAGCTCTATACCACAGTGAATTATGAATATTACAAGACAATCATCAAACAATGAGAAATGTAGTGATATGCTAACCTACTGATGGGATGCTTACGAAGGTGCAACAGAACTTCGGGGAGGATGTTAGGTGTTGCCGACGGTTGCAGAGAAAATTAGGGTTCTTGAAATTGTGCAGGTGCGAAACATTTATAACCGATACACTGATGGGCCGCACTTGGGCCGAAGGCCCATCTTGGCAAAACTCCAACCTCGACGGAAGTTAGTGTTTCGTCGGCTAGGTTTCGTCGATTAAAGATGTGACGAAACACCAAGTGTTTCGTCTTTCGTCGAGTCAGCAAGTGGATGCATGTGTTGCATTTATAATTTCAAACAATTCAAATGTTTCTAACTCTAACCAAATAATAACAAGTGTATCAAACATATAGTGCAAGTACTAAGCAAACAATTACAATGTAAACAATTATAATGAAGACAATTACAATGAAGAAAATTACAATGAAGACACCAGTGTGAAACAAATAACGAATCGAGGAAAGACCTTGAAAACTCGAGTTGTCACAATATGCCGCCATGGTATACCTATTAACATAATCTCGGACCGTGATGGCCGTTTTACTTCACGTCTTTGGCAAACTTTTCAGTCCGCTATGGGTTCTCATTTAAATCTTAGCATGACCTTTCATCCCCAAACGGAAGGGCAGACCGAGCATACTATTCAAACCCTAGAGGACATGCTCCGTTCTTGTGTCATCGACTTTGGTGGTAACTGGGATGTACATTTACCATTGATTGAGTTTTCGTACAACAACAACTATCATTCCAGTATTCAGATGGCTCCTTTCGAAGCTTTGTATGGTCGCAAGTGCCAATCTCCCCTCAGCTGGTATGAGGTTGGCGACAAGCAATTTACTGGCCCTAAAATCATTCAAGAGGCAACAGATAAGATTCTTTAGATCCGTGATAACTTGATCAAGGCTAGGAGCAGACAAAAGAGCTACGCTGATAGAAGGCGCAAGCCTCTGGAATTTGATGTTGGCAACCCAGTTCTCCTTAAGGTATCTCTCTGGAAGGGAGTAGTTCGTTTTGGTAAAAAGGGAAAGCTCACTCCTCGCTATGTGGGTCCTTTCGCGATACTCGAAAGGATTGGCAAGGTAGCGTACCGACTCGACCTGCCACAGGAACTAAACAACGTGCATCCAGTGTTCCACGTATCTAACCTACGTAAATGCCTAGCCGACGAGGAATTACAGGTTCCCCTTGAAGACTTGCAAATAAACGAAGTTGTACACTTTGTAGAGAAACCGGTTGAAATCATGGATCAGGGCGTCAAGCGACTGAGGCGCAGCAAAATTCCCATAGTCAAGGTTAGATGGGAAGGAAAGTGTGGCGCCAAATTCACTTGGGAACTGAAAAGTGAGATGAAAGCCAAGTATCCGCAGCTCTTCGAGCAGTCTTCTACCAAGATTTCGGGGACGAAATCTCCTAAAGGAGGGGAGACTGTAACGCCTGCGTCCCTAGACTTTTAGCTAGTTGTCACTTTTAGCCCCTGTATTATGGGATAATTGATACTTTTGATACTTTGTGAATCTAATACTATAAATCTTATGAGACTTAACTCTAGAAACTATGATTCTTGATACTTGATACTTGGATACTATGATTCTTGATACTTGATACTTAGAAGCTATGATTATTGATGCTTGGAATCTAGATTCTTGACTCTTGATACTTTGGTGCTTGGCTCTTAAGGCTCGTGACACTAAAGGGTATGGGGGCCGGCTTAGGCCCGGCCTGGCCCGGCGCCGGTCCCCCACACCGCTCCCCTCATGGCCGGCTCGTCCCAACCGTCTGCTCACGGACGATCTCGCCGTGCCTCCTTCTCTCACATACACCTATACATACATACATACATACATACATACATATATATATACATAAAAGGGCTCATCCCCCACCCCCTTGGTCCATCCCCTTTAGGTCCATCCTCACTCCCGGTGACGTGGCGGGTGACGTGGCGGCCCATCCTCCCCTCCCCATACCATCCAGTCTGAAACTTGAGACTGGTTGAACGAGGGACTGGAGTCTTGAAACTATGGAAACTATGGAAACTTTTGTATTAATGATATAATCTAGTTATGTGATATTATTACCCAATAATGCGCAACGCTTAATCTAACTAGCAAAATGAATCAAAGATGGGAACACGGAAAGGATGGGATTGACCGAGTGGCAATCAGATCGGATGACCATCCGATCGGATGACCAACCGATCGGATGGCCATTCGACCGAAGTGCCATCCGATCCGTGCACACTGCCTCACTCCCTCTCTCTGACACTATAAATAGTCCTGTCACATCATTCTCACTGATGTGACAGCCTCACTCGACCAAGACGCACACACTCCTACTTTTCTTCCATTTCTCGGCGATTTCGGTACGTTTTACACTAGATTCTTGTACATCTTTGATCTACACGTTATTCTCTACATGATTCTCCTTTGAATTCTCACTTTTCACCGTGAAATCTCTAAGATTTGAGCTCTTGAGGGTGACGTCATCATGATGGTTTGTACAAGCTATGGTGTGATGTCATTCCTGCCAAGATTTAACGTAGATCTAAGGAATTTCATGTGTTTTTACATTAAATCTTAACTAAATCTAGACTTTTCAACTAAAACTTATGATTATCTTCACTTTTCCCTAAACTTTTCACTTAAAACGGTGGAATCCGGATCTGAACGGACTAAAGACTTGATGATTAGTCTTAAGTCAGCTTAGAAATGGATTGTTGCCAGAGAATATGACCAGAGTACGGATTCCGACATAAGCATCGCCAAGAACGAACGACTGGACGGACTAGGGTGATTCCCATCCGATCAGAACGGCTGTGCATTGGTGTGTTTACCATTGTCTCAATACGTACCATGCCGTCACCGTCGAAGCAAAAACTTAGAAACTTTACAAGGTTGTGAACGGGACAAGGACCACCCAATCGAATGGCAATCCAATCGGATAGCCATCCGATCGAACTACCATCCGATCAGGTGGCATTTGTCTCCTAACCTTAAACACTTTGAAACTTGAAGTCTTGATCGTCGAATGGCAATCCGATCGGATAGCCATCTGATCGAACTGCCATCCGATCAAGGTGACATTCTGTATTGGAATCTTTCAACACTTAGAAACTTTTCAGAAGCTTGAGCACTTGGAATCTTGACACTTGGATCGAACGACCATTCGATCGAATGGCCATCCGAACGAATGACCATCCGACCGGATGGCAATCCATCCCTCACTCATAACAGTCACTCCGATCGAATGGAAATCCGATCGGATAGCCATCCGATCAAGATGATTGATCCGACACTTGGTTTGAATCACGTTATTATGCCCGACTCTTATCTATTGTAATCCAATCAGGCTAACTCTAAAGAGCTCCCTTTGATCCAATAACAGTTAATCTGTTAAGCAATCACTGTGAGTATACTCGATCCCCTTTTTGCTTTAAACTTTGGGATGCAACATGTATTCTATTAAACTATGATACTTGAAACTTTTGAAATCTAAACTCTATCCTATGTGTATGTGAAACTTGTGATTCTTGATTCTTGACTCTTTGTGCTTTGTGGACGTTTAATCCAGAGTGTGTAGTTCTGCCTTAACAATAGTAGTGCTATAGGAGATGCACCTCCCCATTATTCTCGGGGGTATTGTTAGGAGGATTCTAGTTTTCCTTGAGACTTGGGAAAACACTAAAGCATCGGGATACTTGGGCTATCACTTGGACTGCAAACACTAGCACAGCTAAAACTATTTCTGTATCATTTACATGATGGATATGAGTTGTTTTAATCTATTACTCTATTATTCAAACTTGTATACTCGCCAGTGCATTTTTTGTACTGACACTATTTTAATACATGTTGCAGGCTGACAGGATGCTAGAAATCATGAAACAAGCTAGGATGAAGCTTAGATACTCCACTTAGCTAAATCTAGAAACTTTTGAAACAATGGTTATGTTTGTTTTAGTTTGATACTATGTTTTGGTGGTTGATGTTGTTTTTAGACAATTGCATGAAGTACATCTAATTTATATTGAAACTATTTAGTGTTATGGATTCTCATGAGCAATCTGAACGCTTAGTGCTCGCACCCAGATGTTTCCGCCATCGGTTAGGGTGTGACATTAGTGCATAAGCAGTAGCTTCACCAAGGGTCTGAACCTGAAGGTTACACCATGAGAGTGTGCCATCCAAAAACAACCATGAGATATACGTAACTCTCTGCTCGGGCGAACATTTACTCATTCTCAGAACGGAGTCAGTCTTTTCTGCCCAGCGAACAAAAGCAACGGTACCTCCTGTGCCATCCTAATTCAATGGCTTGCAGTCCAGGAACTGTTTATAGGTGCAGCCAGTTGGAGGGTTATTTCCAGGAGTGCCACCGCTGTGTTCAGAGCTGAGGGCTTCATGTTGCGCTATAGCTTGGGAAATGCGCTCATTGAGTTCGGCCTCAGTTCTTGGTAACTTATTGGTGTCTGTGTCACGTCTGGGCGGCATTTTCTTCTGGTAAAAAGGTATGGGTAGTTAGACAACATCCAATAATCGTCTATGAGGTATATATCACCACAAGCAAACATGTAATCACCTAACATCACATGCATATAAAATCAACAATGTATAAGTAGGAAAACAACCACTGAGCTTTCATATACGCTTGACAACTTGACTTATTGTTTGTGACAGGGAAAACAAAATGAACTCGAGGTTACATCACCTCGGTCATACAAGTTTCATAATATGAAAGTAGGAGTTATTTTCCTTCTACATTGGTTTTCTTAGGTCTTTAGCTTCACCAAGACGGGTATACTTCTCAAGAGATGGGGGTTGTACATATAGAGGTGATAGTGAGTGTAAATTTACTGAATCTTTCCCGAGTGTTAGCCATCTTCACTTGCTTAGACATCGGTTCCCAAACGACTCGCATACGGGTAGAAGTGTCAGACACGAAGTAGGCAAAGACAGGTTTCCTACTTTTTAGAGTGTTATAGCAGCTATCTCAGTATTGTTCCATTAGATGGAGGTGTAAACACTTAGAATTTTTTGGATGGGTGGTGATCATTAGCTTGACCCGCATAGTCCACCAGGATTTCCATGCACTACAAGTCGTTATTACGTGGGCCACCGTAATAATAAATTGTCTTGCATGGTCACCCCAATTTTCCCTCGTTCAAAGAAGATAATCAACCAAATGAGGGACACTACTGTCCTCATACCTTCAACATGGAAAGGACCATTATGGTGGTCCACGCGCTACCATTCGTTTTCGTTACGCGCGAATAGGCACAATGCTTAGACGTAATAGGAATAAGGGAATTCCTAGTAGTTGGAGGGGCACCTTCAAGATGAGTACCTCAACTTCCTTGACTGGACGAGAGTGTTGTCAATCTTGTTTCACAAAAGCCACAGGGACCTCGTCCTGCTGATAAGGTTGTTATCCAAGGTTGCCTCCTCCTCCGCCTCGCCATCACTACTGTAGTCAGGCACCTTCGCATTCGAGAGAGAAGAACAACCATCTTCTACGGAAACCAGCTCAGGATCTCGTTTGGTAATCACTCTAGCCATGAGCTTCGCAATAGACGCGAGGTCGACAGTCTCATCGTGCAAGCCAAGAACAATAATAGGGTGTGGAGTCGAAGGTATCTCGTTCATGTCAATAATTATTCCGTACACTTATACACATATATATTAATGAATAAATATGTTACTTAGTATACACAGGTAAATAGATGCATCATGTCACATATAACTCTCGTTTGTCCTTTCGAGGGGGGGGTCATTTTGTCTTTGGTAAGTATATCTCACGTAGACTATACCTCAATTGGCACTTTAATTTGGGGTATTTTCCTCCCTACTAATGTCCTTGCCTTGTCTTTTCTTTGAAAATTTTTTTACTCGTGGATCTTGGCGCTTTCGTAAATGCAATGAAAACCTTTTTGTAAAAATGTTTTCGTGAGAGAGTCCTAGTGATTGTAGTCTAGACTCGAGAAGGAATCCTAGTTCACTACAATCGAAGCTCTGATACCAAACTGTCACACCCTGACTTTTGCGGAAGGGTATGCGTGTGACTTGATTGGTTCTCATTGCATTCGATTATAATAAACAACTATATGATCAAAACGATGTTCATCCATTCATAAAGTTCAAAACATTACAAATACCAGTCATTTAAGTTTCAAACAACACAACCTTTGATTAAGTTACAAACCAACAAAAGTGGATGACATCTAAACTTGAAATTTACATCCAGAATAATTCCAGCGCCCAAGATCCAACTTGTTCCCTGAAATACATGTAATTTTGAAAACATCAACAAAAGTTGAGCGAGTTCATGCATTTTGTATGAGTACTGATAAACTTGTAAACATTTGAGAGAATTCTTTGAAAACAAGTATGAAAAGCGTCTATGAACAGTTCAATTAATGTTTTGCAAGGACATTAATGTATGTGAAGACATAGGGAGTACTCAATATGAGTAGACTTTTGTCTTTGTCGAATCCCCACGACTGTGTCGAATTCCCTCGACTGCATCAAATCACCTTGATCGTGTCAAATCCCCTTGACTGTATCAAATCACCTTGACTGTGTCAAATCCCCTTGACCGTTGTCGAATCACCTCGACTGGGATACTAAAGCACTCTAATTGGTCACATAAGGACCATGAGTGGGGCTTGGCCGTACCCGTTAGATCTAACCTTTGTCCATGATTCTTATGAGAGTTACTAGCATCTCAGTTTCAGCCTATGCTTACATGATCTAATAGTACATTTCATAGCCAAATCATACCATTGAAACATATGTACCATGTATTCCACCCCTGAGAGTTATAAATCCAAAAACAGTTAAGAGAAAAGGGGGACATGAACTCACAAGTTTGCGTCCAGCTGTCTCGTATATTCAAAGGTCCTCCTACGAGTCGTACAACTACCTACACACGTGCCATGTTTTATTAGACGTTTAGGTCGTGTAACGACTCTTTGTCTTAGTTGTTCATTAAGACTTGTTTTGGAAATCTTGGTATATTTTGAGTTACATCATTGATGTACCTTATATAATTTCAAAGTATATAATTATTAGTTAAAATAATAATATTTTAACTTAAATTATATTCATCCATTTATTTGGAAAATTGACAAAATAATATATGTTTGTCTTAGTTCGTTTTGTAATTCCTCTCATGGATATTTCCCAAGTATGGGTATAATTATCCTTGTGTATTTTGCCAAGTATTTGGGTTGTATTCCGGTGTGTATTCGTATGTACGAGAATACGTATTTTCTTGTTTTTATTAAGTATTCTTATACTTAATTTTTGTATTTACATTTTCCGGAATATTATTTTTAACCAATAAAAATCACCAATTTGTATTCTTAAAAAATATATATATATATATATATATATATATATATATATATATATTTTAGGAAATCTTTTATAGAAAAATATCCAAAATTCTTTCTTGGCAAAAATAATTGTATTTTCATATAAACCTAAAAAATAATATACGTTCAATATTAACTTAGAAAATCTTCATAATTCCACTTTTCACCCAAAATAATATATTTTGGGTTTATTTAAGAAAATATTTATTTTCTTCAAAAATAATATATCTTCTTAATAGTTCAAGAAAACATATATATTTTTCTTTACTCAAAAATAATATATTTTCTTCTTGACAAAAATATGGTATATTTTTGTAACACTTGTAAAAATTATATTTTCCGTTTCTTTGGTTTCCAAAATACCAATTAACTTATTTGTCAAAATATATATGAACTTAATTTCGGAATATATATGTAATCCATATTCCTCGTTCGGTTTGTCCAATATTTTGGTATAAATTAAATAATTGTTTTCTTGGAATTTTAGTATTACTTTGTATTATAATTCTAGGTATTTTGGTAAGTTATATTATTTCAAGTCCTAAAATAATATAACTAATACAGATAATATACAAGTAATCACACAAATTGTGACATCTAAATATATATTTTCCTCAATACATATTTAGTCACTTTTATTTATCAAAAACCAACCTCCAATATTTGTAATTTTCGTAACAAAAATTATGGCAAATTTTATATGAAAAACCATGATTAAAATTTACTTATAAACACTTGTTTAAAAATATTTTTCTAAGTGTTTAAATTCTAGAAAATTTTTGCCATAGTTTCCCCTTAAAAATGGAGGTTTCCATGCTTTCAAAGCATATCATTTTCTTTTAAAATCATCATCAATCATCAACAAATCATTCAAGACTTACCATGTGCCAAAAATATGAAATTTACACTCTGACATGAACTTGAAACTTTGTAAAAATTTGTAGTAACTTAGTATGTTATTTTGTAGGTTTAGTTACCCTTTAAAACATGGTTGTTTGTTTATAATTCACCTTCTTGTAAAATTTAGTCCTTTACAACTTACTTGAAGATTTTCTAAAAATGATTTTTCTTGTATTCTTCTTGATAACAATATGCTTCTAGTCTTGATTTAATACTAAAAATGTGATTAGTTTCTTAAAAAGTCATGATCTTGTAAATCTTGTAAATAATCTTGGTTTCTTGAGAAAACTATTTTTGAAATCATCCTTTTACAAGACTTATAACATGTATCAATCATCATTATACTTTCAAACAACTTCATTTTCAAGTTCATGATTCACATAAAGGATGATCATTATGATTTCTTCAAGATTCATCCTTATACTTGCTAGATCATGTGTTTAATCATCATCTAGCAAGGTTATTATGATGATCAACATCATAAACATAAGAAATCCACAAACAAGTTTCATACATACACTTAATCAACTTAGATTTCATGTTATTTAGCTTTATATTAGTGATCATCTTCATATTTCTTTGTGATTCTTGAGTTTAACCACTTACATAACACTTTAACCAATATGATTAGAAGTAAAAACAAGATCAAGAAGCTTACTACTAGCTCTAATGGCTAGGGAAGAACAAGTTGCAAAGTGGTGAAGAAATGTGGTGGTTAATAGCTCTCCAAGAAGGTCCTTTAAGTTCCTTTGCTTCCCACCTTCCTAGTTAGGCTTAAATCACCTTAGGTTATGCTTAGAATGTGTTGGAATGGATTAAAAATGGAGGGTGAATGTGAGGGGGTGTTGGCCGTAGGTAATGGAGAAGGAGGAGAAGGAGTTGAAGTTTTGATGATGAAGAAGATTATGTGTTATGATTCTTTGGTCTTATAGAAATTACTTCCAACATCCATTTAACTCATGGTTATTATGTCTCAACCCTTACAAGCATATCCATTAAATAATTCAAGAAAAATCAAGGGTGGGACCTACTAAAGTAACCGTCCACAAATGGGGGGGGGGGTCTAGTTGTGTTTCAAGTCTTAGTTAAGTAAGTTGGTTAGAAAATAATGGTATTAGTTGGTGTTTTATGTGTTTAGGGTTTTTAAGATGTGTTATGATGTTTGGTGACCATAAATAGCTTGGTAAAGTTAAAACAATGCTTCTAGTGAAAATTTGGTGTTTCGGGTAGTGTCCGGTTGTTCGGTTGGTTACCGGTTCGTTAAGGTGCTAATTTGCGCAGTCTAGTGTGCTTTATGTTACCTTTCATGACAATTTTGATTCCCGATACTTAGGAAAGTATTCTGGACCATTAAACCACATTTATGCATTGTATTTAGTTGTTAAAATGCTGAAATTTGCTGAATTTGGTTATTTTCTGCAGAATTCTGCAGTTTTAGTGTGTTTCTGGCACTTTCCAGCACCTAAGTTATCACTAGGAAGGCAGTTTAAGATCCCTACTTTCCTACACACTATTCTAGTGTAACTTCTTGGTTTCGGGGCTCATTCTGTGTCTTAACATCATGTCTGTCTGAGTAATGAACTCCCGTCAGTACTTATAATTTGTCTGATGGTTGTGCTAACTTTGTTTTGTGCACTAATTGTACCATGCTGTGTTGCATGTAATAATGATAAAAATCTTGCAACATGAAATGCCATTGTATGTATATGACAGTAATAAGAAAATCATTCATCTTGTTAATTCAATCATGCACAGTCATTAAAGCACAAATTACTGTATATTATTGTACGGAATTCACGGAAAAGTGCCAGTTATCACAAATATTTTCAAGAAAATAAAGTTTATTACAAGATTAACATGAACTCGGTTTTTAAAGAAAGTAAACATGTTTTAAGTGTTAAATCAAAGTTAGAAAAGTGCTGGTAACAAGAAGAATACAAGAGAAATTATTTTTAGACAATCTTCACACAAGTTGTAAAGAACTAAAATTTACAAGAATGATTTTACAAACTAAAAACCATGTTTTTAGAGGTAACTAAACTTACTAAACAACATGTGAAGTTACTACAATTTTTACAAACTTTCAAGTTCATGACATAGTGTAAATTGCATATTTTTGGCTCATGGTAAGTCTTGTTTAAATTGTTGATGATTGGCGATGAATTTTAAAAATAAAATGATATGCCTTTGAGCATGGAAGCCTCCGTTTTTAAGTGGAAACTATGGCAAAATTTTTGTAGAAATTAAACACTTAGAAAAATATTTTTAAACAGGTGTTATAAGTAAATTTTGATCATGGTTTTCATATAAAAAATTGTCATAAATTTTGTTACAAAAATTACAAATATTGGAGGTTGATTTTTTATAAATAAAAATGACTAAGTATATATTTAGGAAAATATATATATTTAGATGTCACAAATTGTGTGTTACTTGTATTGATTGTATTAGTTTTATTATTTTAGAAACTTGAAAATAATATAACACACCAAAATACCAAAAATTGTAATACAAAATACTACCAAAATTCAAGAAAATAAATATATAATTTATACCCGAATATTGGACAAACCGGACAAGGACTATGGACTATAAATATACATATTCCGGAAATAAAATTCATATTTCAACAAATGTGTTAAACGGTATTTTGGAAACCAAAGAAACGAAAAATGTGGATTTTTACAAGTGATACAAAATATGTCATATTTTATCAAGTGGAAAATATATTATGTTTGAGTGGAGAAAAATATATATTCTTCTTAAACAATTTGAAGATATATTATTTTTGAATGAAGAAAATATGTATTTTCTTAAACAAGCTAAAAATATATTACTTTGGGTGAAAATGGAAAAATATATTTTCTAAAGTTAATCTTAAAAATATATATTATTTTTTAGATATATATAAAGGTATATTTATTTTTTCCAAGAAAGATTTATAGATATTTTTCTATAAAAATTCTCTTAAAATATGAATATTTTAAGAATACAAAGTTGGTAATTTTTAGTTGCCTAAAAATATATTCCGGAAAATTAAATACAAGATTAAGTATAAAATATTTAATAAATACAAGAAAATACATATTCTCATACGTACAAATACACACCGGAATACGCCACCAATACTTTGCAAAATACACAAGTATAATTATACCCATATTTGGGAAATATTTATGAAGGTATTACAAAACGAAAAAAGTCAAAAATATATTATCTTAACAAATATTTCAAATAATTGATAAATATAATTTAAGTTAAAATATTATTATTTTAACCAAAAATTATATACTTTGGAATAATATAATGTACATCCAATATATACCTCAAAGTATACCAAGATTTCCAAAATAAGTCACAATACCTAAGACTAACAGTCGTTACACGACCAAGCCGTCTAATAAAACATAGCACATGTGTAGGTAGTTGTACGACCAGTGGAAAGGAGCTTTGAGTTACTAGACAGAAGAACGTAAATCAGTGAGTTCATGTCCCCCTTTTCTTTTAACTGTTTTCGGTTTTTTAACTTAAGGGGGTGAGATACATGTTTCAAAAGTTCAAATGTTTCAATTGTATGGTTTAGCTAAGGGGTGAACTGTTAGATGATGTGGATGATGTAGTATCTTTCCTAAGTGCCATTAATCTAGTATAGACCGAGGGGCATGAGTGGTAGATCTATATGGGTGTAGCGAGCCCCACCCATGGGTCCTTGTGTGGCCGCATGTGGTGACTATGTCGTTCCCGCCGGATGGACCGGAGGAAATTCGCGAGGTTTGAGCACTTCCTACATACCACACATATTAATGTCCTTGTAAAACATTAATGATCTGTTCATAGATGCTTTCATACCGGTTTACAAAAGGCATACTTACAGATGTTTTACAAGATTATTCGAACTTATACAGAAACACATGAACTCGCTCAACTTTTGTTGATGTTTTCAAAATTACATGTATTTCAGGAAACAAGATGGATCTTGGGCGCTGGTGTTGTTTTCAAGATGTAAATTTCAAGTTTAGATGCCATCCACTTTTGTTTTGTAACATAACTTGAGGATTTTGGTTGGAACTTAATTAACTTGTGTTTGTAACATTTCAAACTCATGAATGGATGAATACCATGTTTTAATCATATAGTTGTTTATTATAATTGAATGCATTGATACTGAGCAATTCACACATCATAAGCTTCCGTAAAAGTCAGGGTGTAACAGTTTGGTATCAGAGCTTTGATTGTAGTGAACTAGGATTTCTTCTCGAGTCTAGACTACAATCATTAGGATTCTCTGACGAAAATGATTTTCACAAAACATTTTTCATTGCATTTACAAAAGCGCCAAAATCCATGAGACAAACATTTTTCAAAGGAAAGACAAAGAAAGGACATTAGTAGGGAGGGAGAATACCCCGACTAATGTGCCAATTAAGGTATAGTCAACCCATGTGGGATAGACTTGCCAAAGACAAAATGACCCCCGAAGGAACAAATAAGAGTTATATGTGACATGTTGCATTATTTGCTTGTATATACTAAGTAACATTATTATACATTAATATATATGCATATATGTGTACGGTATAACTATTGACGGGAACGAAATACCTTCGACTTTGAATTCTATTATTGTTCCTGACTCGCACAATGAGACTATCGACCTCGCTCTTATTGCGAAACTTGTGGCTGACGTAGTTACCAAATGAGACCCCAAGCTTGTTATCGTAGAAGATGGCTATTCTTCCCTCTCGAATGCAAAGGTGTCTGACTACGACAGTAACGGCGAGGCGGAGGAGGTGACCTTGGACATCAACCTTATCAGTGGGATGAGGTCCCTGAGGCATTCATGAAACCTGATTGACGACACTCTTTTCCAGACAAAGAAGATGAAGTACTCATCTTGAAGGTGCCCCTCCAGCTACTATTACTAGGAACCCTCCTTATTCTTATTATGTCTAAGCATTGTGCCATTTCGCGCGTAACAACAATGGACGTTGGCGTGTGGACCATCATAAAGGTCACATCCATGTCGAAGGTATAAGGACAGTAATGTCCCCTCTCTGGCTGATCGTCTGCTTTGAACAAAGGAAAATTAGGGTGAACATGCAAGACAGTTTATTATTATGGGGGCCCACGTAATAACGACTTGTAATGCATGGAAATCCTGGTGGACTCTGCGGGCCAAGCAAATGATCACTACCCATTCGAAATTCCTAAGTTATTCAGATCTTCGCCTGGAAGAACACTAACCGAGATAGTTACCATAATACTCTACAAAGTAGGAAGTTTGTCTTTGCCTACTTCGCACTTAACACTTCTACCTGTGTTACGAGTCGTTTGAGACCCGGTATCAAAGCAAGAGAAGATGGCTAACGTTCAGGAAGGATTTACCTCGACACTTCAGGATTCTATTGTACGAATTTGTACGGTACTTACAAATTATCCATGGTAGTGGCCACGATAGGCCTCAAACGTTTGACATCCGTTTTACCGCAAAAAGGTAGCTTGGTTCGAACTGCAGTATAACCCATATACCATACTTTATTCGGCATTCGTGGAGACTATGCCGACCATATTGGGACTCATTGAACCCAAATCAAAATCAATGCACGCGTTGCACCATCCAGTGTGGCAAAGGAGTCCCCCTACATCAGACGATCGAGGACCATGAAGTATAGTATACATATTATAAGGACGAAAACGACCACTCGATTCTCCCCTTCTCAACAAATTCCCATTCCATTTAGATACATGGATGAAACATGCAGGAAGTTTCTTCTCGTCCTTCACTTCATAAGCACCCTGTCACCCACTACCCATATTACAACACCGACACCCCCATCCATACCTCCACCCTCTCTATCCCTTGGTGCACCCCATCGTTTGGGTAGTGCATTCACACCCTGGAAACCACTTTACGGTTGCTATAAGGTACAATTTGGTCCCGAGGAAGAAGTCATGTAGCCTCACGACCTTAATTTTGTGTTTCCACTATCACCCCCTACACGTGGTAGTAATGCACAACCCCATCCTTTGGGAAGTATGCCCGTTTTTGTAAAAGTAGAGACTATGGAAGAGTCGGAAACTTGAGGAATAAGCAAGGAACAATGTGAAGGGAAGGCCTCATCATATTTTGTATAGCACTGGATGACTTGCATCAATCGGAGTAAGGTGACTCCGAGGACGTTTTCTACGCAAGGCTAATTGCAACAAGTTGGTATGGTGTATGTAAAAGTCGATGTACCCTTAGCAAGATCTTGTTGTGACTCATTTTACCTCAATACAATGATGAGATGATTATGGTGGGAAGATTTGCATAGGCCTCATTAGGAATTACCTTACCCTTATGCTTATAATACACGACGAATGAGCTTTGCTTTCACCTATCGACGACAATATTTATTCTGAAATAAATGTCTAATTTCCTCGATATGTTTTATGCATGTGAAGCTCATAGAACCACAACAAAGAGACATTGGTCAGACCCAACCGGAACCTTTACCCGCAACAAGAGCTGAGCTCGAAGCTCTAGTGACCAGCAAGTCGCTAAAGCAATCGTCCAATACGAAGCAATCAACACAACAAACAGCGGCGGACTAAGAGGAACTATAATGGGAATCGCTCAGGCGATAACTTTTGCCCTAGGTCCTACCGAGGGTGGAGTAACGATGGAGAAATAAAATGTAAGCCCAGTGAAAAGGAATATGCATGAGGAGTCTTCGTGTGACAACAAAAGAAAGTTTTCAAGCCTGGAGAAAGGAACCCAAGAAAGTCATGACAACTCAAACACAAAAAAAAGGGAAGCAAACCCGCCTCATGGCATGAAAGCTTTTGGAGCCACCAATGAGTCCAGAGGAAAGGTTTATTTAGGGAATAAGCCGAAATGTGACAGATGCAAGTTTCACCATGAAGGTCGATGCCCGAGACCTAAGTGTGATAGATGCGGGAAAAAGGGACACAGCTAGGATTCCTGTTGGGCAAGATACCCCAACCAAGGAGGAAATGGTAACTATAACCAAGGGGATAACAACAACAACCAAGGCGGAAACGGTAATGAAAGAACTCCTGGTTGTTTCAAATGTGGTGACACGGGGCACTTTAGGAAAGATTGCCCAAAGAAGGACCAAGCACGAAGAAGAGTTTCACGAACGAAGCTCGTGAAAGCGCGCTAGGACCTGAATATTGCGACGGGTATGTTCCCTATAAACCAACAGTATGCATCCATTTTGATTGATACTGGCGCCGACTTTAGCCTTGTATCTATAGAACTTAAGAACCTACTTGACTTAGAAGCGAGTAAACTAGACACCCAATACTCTGTAGAGTTAGCAAATGGGAAATTAGTCGAAGAGGATGGAGTTATTAAGGGTTGTACACTTGAACTTGGGGAACGAAAGTTTTCTATTGACCTGCTACCAGTTGGTTTAGGAAGTTTTGATGTTGTAGTCAGCTTGGATTGGGTAACCAAGAATGGAGCTGAAGTTGTTTGTCATGAGAAAGTCGTTCGCATCCCTCTTGCGAATGATGAAACACTTATAGTACACGACCTTCATACATATGATGCAAGGGCGCTGGACCTCATAAGGCGAAAGACTGCGATAATTCACATTGGCTATGAGAACGCAGAAGTGTCTCCGAAAAGGCTGCATAGCCTTCCTTGCTCATAATGTCAACAAGGAGACCAAGGAGCCAAGATTAGAAGACATCCCCGTTGTAAAGGAATTTCCAGAAGTCTTTCCCAAAGACTTGGCTGGGCTACCTCCACAGCGACAAGTGGAGTTTCGGATAGATCTAGTGCTAGGAGTGGCACCAATGGCAAATGGCGCCTTACTGACTAGCTCCGTCCGAGATGCAAGAACTTTCGACTCAAATACCAGAACTGCGAGAGAAGGGAACTTAGCAGGCCGAGCTTCTTACCCAGGGGAGCTCCAGTGTTATTTGTTAGGAAGAAGGACGACGGTTTTCGTATGTACATGCAACCTGACCTGAGAGGAACTCAAAAGTATTGAGCATAGGTTACGGGGAGTTAAATAACTAACCATCAAGAATCGGTACCCCTTACCGAGAATTGATGACTTGTTTGACCAACTACAAGGTTCCAGCTACTATTCCAAGATTGACTTAAGAACAGGATATCATTCATTGAGGACACAAGAAGAAAGTATCCCTAAACGGCCTTTAGGACTAGTTACGGACATTACGAGTTCCTTGTCATGCCGTTTGGCTTAACAAACGCACCGGCAGCATTCATGGACATCATGAATCGGGTGTGCAAGCCATACTTGGGTAAGTTTGTGATCGTGTTCATTGATGACATCCTTATATACTCGAAGACCAAGGAAGAACATGAGCAACATCAGTGAGCCATCTTGGAACTCCTGAAGAAGGGACAGTTGTACGCTAAGCTGTCAAAATGCGAATTTTGGGATTCGCGAGGTGCAATTCCTAACTCATGTGATGAATGAGAATGGAATTCATGTCGACCCTGCCAAGATCAAGGCAATCAAGAATAGGGAAACTCCCAAGACGCCAACTAAGATACGACAATTTTTGGGGTTAGCAGGCTATCATAGACGATTCATTGAGAATTTTTCAAGTATTACTCAGCCGCAAACGTCCCTAACCCAAAAAGGATAAGAAGTTGATTGGGGAGAGAAACAAGAAATAGCTTTGCAGCCGTTGAAGGATAAACTCTACGATGCACCTATCTTATCTTTACCCGACGGTACTGACAGTTTCGTGGTCTGCTGTGATGCGTCTCGACAAGGTCTCGGTTGCGTGTTGAGGAAAAGGGACAAAGTCATCGCATACGCGTCACATCAGTTAAAGGTGCAAGAAAAGTACTATACGACGCACGACCTGGAGTTAGGTGTCACACCCCCAAAATCCACCATGCGGAGTATCACCGCTTGGAGGCGTGACATGACCAGGATCGAGCCACCAATCATATTGAACAACTCAATTAAGTAAATAAAACCAAACATAATACGATTGGTGACCAAAGCTAGTTAACCTTGTTTGGTTTAAACAGCGGAAGCATAAACGTAAATCCCAAAAGCATAAGTTCGCAGTTCATAAGTTTAAAGTCCAACACTTAGGTTTAATAAGTTCAAAATGTTTTAAATATTAAACACTGGACATAACCGTCCGTACACCACAACGACTCCTTCCTCGTGCAAGCTCCGAGTGTTTAGCGACCTGTAAGGCATGTAACAACTAGTCAACAACAAAGTTGAGTGAGTTCACGTTTGGTTGTTTAGTTTTAAGTTGTTTCTGAAAACGTGGTTTGACTTTCGTTGGCTTATTTGCCGTGGGGGTCACCCCATAGTTGAAAGTATGTTTAACCAGTTCCTTTTCTTTACCCAAACCATATCCATAATCAGTGGGGGCTTTCCCCGTTTGAACTACTAGACGGTATGATATCGACTGCTACGCAATTAAGTTGTGCCCTATATCAGTGTCTATCATCACTGACAATCTGCCATAGTCCATTAGTACACGCCCGTCCGACTGGCACGGTGTGAGGTTTGTTAAACCTAATAGCGCTATTAACTAATGACCCGCTCGCCATTGGCCTCGGCGATTAAGTCGATATAAATTGAGGGACTTCATGATAGAGTTTTGTCTAGCCAGTTTTAAGGTTGTTGTCCTGCACCAGGAGGACCACAACGTACGTATTCTGCACTAGGAGAATTCGTAGGATTAATAATGGCATCCAATCTATGGAGGATGGCCGTACATATCCTACCCAAGGAGGATATGTAGATTTAGTTTTAATTCTTTAACCCATTCCCAAACCACCGGGAATCCCATGCCTTAGAAAGTGTGTGAACTCACATCGGTTTGCTCGGTTAGATTCTCAATATATCTAACAGTCAAGGTCGGTCAATCACGTCCTAGTATGATTTACCAGTTAGTCATTTAGTGGCTTTCAAATAGAACACAAAGTTCCTACACGTATCTATCACACAACATGCATCACTTTAACGGTTTACGCCCATCCAAGTTTCCCATCCATTCCCCACTCAAGATCAAACATACGATAATGCACATAACATGTATAACACGTTAGATCATTCACAGATAGCATACTCGGCATTTAGACACGCGAGTCACAACTTATGTTAACTCAGCATTAATACTCAAAACCGGCAGTTTTCGGGCATTTAAATAAAATAGTTAGATTATTCCAAAAATTCCCAAATTTTTATAGAATGTTATAAACATTCCATATTTTATTATGTAAAAATATCGGGGTCCGGTTCATTACCAATATTTTATAAAAATTCATATTCGGGACTGAACTCAGATTTATGTATTTCTGACCACAGTCCACGAAACAATTTATTAAAAATTCATCGTAAGTCCGATTTGCGAAATTCCAGTGGGGTAATTACAAATACTTCAGTTGTCATCTACAGTAAAATTTTCATGGTCCGATTGATCACAAAACTCAGGTTATGACTGAAAGTATGACACCCATTTATTGCTGTCAAAATTCAGCTTAAGTTGCTGTTGCAAATTAACACTTTAAAAATAGTAAACGAAGTCCAAAAATTACGATTCCGGTGCCATTAGAACCGTATTTCATAATAACATATTTTAGATTCAAAATATCAGTTTTCCGTTGAATTTATGCCCTGTTTACAGCCAACTGAAGTTGGCTGTAAAACCGGGACAGATTCTGTCTTTCAGTGTTTAACCTTCTAAATCATGTTCGATCGATTCCCTTAACAAGTTTATTAATCACAACAACATTAAACATCAATATCAATCAGCAAAACATCAGATAATCAACCAATAATCATAACAACACAAGATCTACACGATTTACACACATAACTTCTCTTTATCCACACCTTAACACATTATGTTCAAGACTTGTTCATGAGCTTTAAAGTTTCTTAACTTTTTATCATTCTAACATCTATTAACCACTAAAATAACATAAAGAATGAACGGATCTAAGTTCTTACCACTAGCTCAAGGCTAGGGAAGTTCGAGTGAAGAAATGTGGTGGTTAATAGCGAATGGAGGAGGTCCTTCCACTTCCGAGAGCACCGAGCTTCGTTGTTGGACCTCTTACACCTTTGTATGTATGAGGAATGATTGAAAAAGAGCTTGATGATGGTGGTAGTATGGTGGAAGGTGGCTGCCGAACAAGGGAAAGGAGAGGGAGAGAAGAGAGAGCTTGGTGGAATGGTGGTATTTATAAGATCTTCCATATAGCATATTCCTAGCATATTCCAAGCATATTCCTAGCATATTCTTAGCATATTCCTAGCATATTCCTAGCATATTCCTAGCATATTCCTAGCATATTCCTTAGCATATTCCTTAGCATATTCCTTAGCATATTAACAAATACGTGTAAGCATAACACAGATATCAGAAAGCAGTTAAGTAATTCCACACAGTCGTCAGACACTTTAATTATCATTAATAATTTATACGGAATACATGGGATTTTGAGGGTTGTCACATTCTCCCCCTGTTAAGAGAATTTCGTCCCGAAATTTAGCGCGTGGTTACTGAGGAAGCTAGTTAAGTTGCGTTGTTTTCCAGATTTTCCTGGGGTGTCACATCATCCCCCCGTTGATTTGGAATTTCGTCCCGAAATTCTGCAGTAGCTTCAGCCTCAGTAGTGGTTGCATTTTTTCTTAAACAGTTGGGGATACTTGAGTTTCATTTGGTCTTCTCGTTCCCATGTATACTCTGGGCCACGACGAGCATTCCAACGAACTCGGACCAGAGGTATCCTGGTATGCTTGAGGATCTTAACATCTCGATCCGTAATTTCTACTGGTTCCTTGACGAATCGCAGCTGGTCGTCGATAGTGAGTTCCTTAAGAGGAACTATGAGGGTTTCATCTAACAGACACTTCTTCAGATTTGACACGTGGAAAACATTGTGAACTCCGCTGAGTTCTTCAGGTAGATTCAACCTGTAGGCGGCTTTGCCAATTTTCTCAATGACTTCAAATGGTCCAACATAACGCGGATTGAGTTTGCCTCGTTTGCCAAAGCGGACTACACCTTTCCAAGGTGAGACTTTGAGTAGCACTCGATCCCCAACCTGGAGCTCGAGTGGTTTTCTTCCCTTATCAGCATAGCTTTTCTGACGGTCACGAGCTGCCGCCATTCGCTGTCGTATCCGAGCAATTCTCTCGGTGGTATCTACCACAAGTTCTGGGCCAGTGATTTGGCTGTCACCAACTTCTTCCTAACAGAGAGGTGATCGGTATTTGCATCCGTACAATGCCTCAAACGGAGCGGCTTGTATGCTGGTGTGGTAGCTGTTGTTGTATGAAAACTCCACTAGCGGGAGGTGCTTTTCCCAGCCATTACCAAAATCAATTACACATGCCCTAAGCATGTCTTCAAGGGTTTGGATGGTGCGTCCAGATTGCCCATCCGTCTGTGGGTGATAAGCGGTGCTCATATCTAAACGTGAGCCAAAAGACTTGTGCACTGCTTGCCACAGTTCTGAAGTAAAACGCGCGTCACGATCAGAAATGATGGAGGTTGGCACTCCGTGCCTTGATACCACTTCCTTTAGGTAAATGTCTGCAAGAGTAGAGAACTTATCCGTTTCTTTGATTGCTAGAAAATGTGCAGACTTGGTCAGTCGATCTACGACCACCCAAATGGTATCGTTTCCGCGTTGAGATCTGGGCAGGCCAGTAAAAAAAATCCATGGAAATTTGCTCCCATTTCCATTTCGGGATCTCCGGTTGTTGAAGTAGGCCTGATGGTTTCTGATATTCAGTCTTGACTCTCGCACAAGTCAAGCACTTACTGACGTAGGTTGCTATGTGGGCTTTCATGCCAGGCCACCAATACGTAGTCTTGAGGTCGTGGTACATTTTATCCGAACCAGGATGTACTGAATCACGAGACTTATGTGCTTCATCCATCACAAGCTCGCGTAAGTTGCCATAAAATGGAACCCAGATGCGTCCGTTTACATAGTAAGCGTCGTCTTCCTTTTGTTCTAGTCGCTGCCTCGATCCTCGTAGGGATTCAGCCCTGAGGTTCTCTGCTTTCAATGCTTCAACCTGAGCATCGCGAATCTAAGCGGGAAGGCTAGAGTGAATGGTAAGCTGTTGTGACAACCGTCACTTTTCCGTACATTCCGTACACTAGATAAACAGTAATTTGTGCTTTAATGACTGTACATGATCTAGTTACCAGACAAATAAATTTCTGAATTCCCATGCAAGTGAATTCATGCACATTTTGTACTACAAAATATTGCTTTATGCATAAACGAGAGCGTTGCGTCAAAATAATAGTAAACTCACCGGTAAGACACAATGTGTCAACAGAACTGCAGAAAGCAGTCAGACATTAAAATAGAGGCCTAGGTGTAGGTCCGACGACAAGAATGCATTAAAACCCAAGAGTACATACAAGGGTTTAATATATATGCAATACGAAAGCAAAAATAAGCACTAAAAAGCACCCGAAACGCACTCTAAGTGCAGAATTTTAATAAATTCAGCTCAATTCAGCATTTAAGCATATGATTATTATGCAAAATCTCGTTTTATCGTCCAGAATATTTCCCTAAGTGTTGGGAAGTGAAAGGATACAAAAAGGGTACTTAAAAGACCCTAAAAAGTGTAATTTAACACTTTAACGAATCGGTATGTAACCGAACAACCGGAGATTACCCGGGACATAAAAATAATGTCCATGACATTGTTTATACTTTTCTGAGCTAGTTAGGGTCCCCGAATGCCCTAACACCCTTTATATTACACTACACACTAGTAACCGGGTTAATCCCTAAACTAACTAAATTAACCTAACTAATAACTAATGTTTAGTTGAAATGGAACCAAACTACCCCCCCCCCCTAACCAAAACCGTCCCCAAGGGGACATACCTTGTACCATGATGATTAAAATAATCTTCAATGTCTAATATCCTAAAGACACATGATCCATTGGACATTAACCTTATGATGGTCTATAAGTACTAACCTTTACACCTTAAACTCATTCACATTCCAACACCCAAAAACTACTCTCTCTCTTGCCCTCTAAGGCTTCGGCCGAGATCCCCTTGCCATCCATCATATTTTTCGAGCTTCCTTCATCACATTCCAACATCACACAAGTGCTAAGGGTCGCATATTAGGAGCTCTTGTGCACTCGGAACGCGAAGGACCTCCACCGTTAGCTTTTATCCACGCGTTTTTCATCAAAGATCTTCCCTAGCCTTGAGCTAGAGGTATAACACTTAAAACTTGTTTTTAAGCTTATCTAAGGTGGTTAAAAGGAATATTGTCGGTTAAATATCGTTAACTTACATTTTGAAGCTTTAAAGTCTAGTAAAAATACTAAAATGGTGGTTAATAACACATGTGTTGTGTAAAAGTTGTAGTATTTGAACTATGAGATTTTTGAGACCCGATCTATGATGTGGTAGCTCGGATCATCGTTTAACCCGACTTTGTAAGATCATGGATCTTCACATAAGCTCGTTTTTGGTTACTACAAGGGTTAAAAGGCGAAACTCTACCACACTAGAGACATGAACTTGTGTAAAATATTTTACTTGTGTAAAAGTAATTTAACCTGTACATTGGTGTTTAAAACTAGCGGATCTACGTGTCTGCAAGTGGTATTTTTGAAGAACCACACTTTAAAGAAATCACATGTTCTAAACCGGGTCTTACACAAACAAAAGTGGTTTTTGTGAACAAACAAGCGTATGGATACTTGTGTAACAAGGGTTTTAACAAAGAAATAATTTTCGTAAAAACCGACTAGAAGTTGTAAAGCTTCATACTCTTTAAAAATAAAGTTTTTAAGAAATTAAACTTATTTTTAAAGATAACAAGACTTACTAAATGTGCTAGTAAGATACTACACAATCTTGGTAAATATCCAAGTTCATGAAGTGGGGAAATTAGTGATTATTGTTGATGATGATTGTTGGTATTTGTTGTTGATGATTGATAATGATTTAAAAGAAAATAAACACACGTTTTGAAAACGTGGGAAACCTCCATTTTTAGGGGAAACTCTGTCAAAATTTTTATAAATTTTGACACTTAGAAAAATATGAGTTTTTGAGAAACTTATCCCCTAAAAATATACCTCAAAACATTAACAAGGTTTCCCTAACTTTTGATGATAAGAAATGGTGATTTCTTGAAGAATAAAAATGGATATTATGTATATATATTTTTGAGAGAAAAATATATATTATTTTATCACCAAATTTTGTGCTAAGTGTGTATAGTATGTGTTATACGTGCTAGTGTATTAAGACTTAAAAATACACTAAATACTCATGAGAAGTATAAACATAAAAATACACATACAACATACAAGATATATAATTCGGGTGCAAAGTGCAAAACACGAGATACTTATATTAATTTTAGAGAAATAATATAAGTAAGATACGTAGTTAAAAATATAGAATATTTTTAACACAAGAATACGTATACAAGAGATAGTGACTGTACTTGTGCGACGCAAGTCTAGTGACTAACGTTAAGAAAACGCGTATAGGTTACGACGTTAATTAAGCAAATCCGGTGAAGTTTACGACGCACAGGAACGCAAAGTTGTGAGTTCATGCTCCCCCTTTTTCTTTAACTGTTTTTGGTTTTATAACTCTCGGGGGTGAAATACATGTTACAAATATTATAATTTTTACAAAGGGTAAAAATACAAGAAGCACTCTTGGTGAGAACGAGAACCGAGTGCAATATGATTTGAGAATACGAGAAGCACTCGTGGTGAGTGCAATATGATGAGCTTTAAGAAAAGCCTAGAAAATACTAGATCATGTGAGCTTAAACTAGATATTGAGATGCCATTAATACTAAATTAGGGACGAGGGTTAGATCTAACGGGTACGGCCGAGCCCCACTCATGGTCCTTATGTGACCACTTGAGTGCTTCGGTGTCCCAGTCGAGGAAAATCGACACAGTCGAGGTTAATCGACACAGTCGAGGGAAATCGACACAGTCAAGGGAAATTGACGCAGTCGAGGTTAATCGACACAGTCGAGGGAAAATCGACACAGTGAAAGGAGAAAATACTAAAGCTCCCTATGTCCTCACATGCCTTAATGTCCTTGCTCATACACTCATTTAGTACGTGGTGTACACAAGAAAACGTGATGTATACAATAAATACTTGATTTGTAAAGTTTACAAACTATGTTTTCATACAAGATATACAAGACGCATGAACTCGCTCAACTTTATGTTGATGTTTTCCAAAATTACATGTATTTCAGGTGACAGGATGGATCTTGGGCGCAAGTGTCATAACTAGAAGTAGACTACAAGTCTAGATGTCATCCACTTTTGTTAAATCGAAACCTTGTCATAGGTCGTGTTTTGAAAACTTAAATAACAAGTGTTTGTAATACTCAAACTTTCATGAATGGATGAACATCGTTTTGATCATGTAGTTGTTTATTACGATTGAATGCAATGATAACAAGCTAGTCACACATCATTCGCTTCCGCAAAAGACAGGGTGTGACAGCTGTAACGCACGTACACGCTTAGGTATAGTATCCTTTCGACTGAGGGCGTCGGCCACAACATTGGCTTTGCCCGGATGATACTTGATTGCGCATTCATAATCGTTCAAGAGCTCAACCCATCGGCGTTGACGCATGTTTAACTCCTTTTTCTTGAAGATATGCTCGAGACTCCTGTGATCGGTGTAAATGGTGCACTTAGTACCGTACAGGTAATGTCTCCATATCTTAAGCGCGAAAACAACTGCTCCCAATTCCAAGTCGTGCGTAGTGTAGTTTCTTTCATGAACCTTGAGTTGGCGTGATGCGTAGGCAATGACCTTGTCACGTTGCATCAACACGCAACCAAGTCCTTGGATGGAAGCGTCGCAGTAGACTACAAAATCGTCTGTGCCCTCAGGCAATGAGAGGATAGGCGCGCTACAAAGTCTATCTTTTAGGTGTTGAAATGCGGACTCCTGTGTATCACCCCAACGATAGATGACACCCTTCTGAGTCAGTGAAGTGAGAGGTTGCGCAATCTTGGAGAAATCTTTTATAAACCTTCTGTAATATCCTGCCAAACCCAAGAATTGGCGGATTTCTGTTGGTGTACGGGGTGCAGGCCAATTCTTGATCGATTCAACCTTAGATGGATCCACGTGAATCCCATCCTTGTTTACCACATGACCTAGAAAGTGGACTTCGCGAAGCTAGAAGTCACATTTCAAAAACTTGGCATACAACTGCTCTTTTCGAAGAAGTTCCAGCATAAGTCGTAGATGCTGCTCGTGTTCCTCCTGACTCTTAGAATAGATCAGGATATCGTCGATGAACACAATAACGAACTTATCCAGGTAAGGCTTGCACACTCGGTTCATGAGATCCATGAAGACCGCTGGTGCATTCGTCAGCCCGAATGGCATAACCAGAAACTTGTAATGGCCGTAGCGAGTTCTGAATGCTGTTTTGGAGACGTCCTCATCTCGGACTCTCAGCTGATGGTATCCCGATTTCAAATCAATCTTGGAGAAATAGCTCGACCCTTGCAACTGGTCGAACAAGTCGTCAATACGTGGAAGAGGATAACGATTCTTCACAGTCACCTTGTTAAGTTCGCGATAGTCTATACACATCCTAAAGGTACCGTCTTTCTTCTTCACGAACAAGACTGGAGCTCCCCAGGGCGAAGAGCTAGGACGTATAAAACCCTTTTCCAAGAGTTCTTGTAGTTGTGTGGACAGTTCTTCGAGTTCTGATGGAGCTAGACGATATGGTGCTCGAGCTACTGGCGCTGCTCCAGGAGCTAGCTCGATTTGAAATTCAACTTGGCGGTGAGGCGAAAGACCAGGTAATTCCTCAGGAAATACCTCAGGAAGGTCGCGCACTATAGGAATGTCTTCAATTCTCTTCTCTTCTGTGGATGTGTCAGTAACGAGTGCTAAAATGGCAGTGTGGCCCTTTCGCAGACACTTTTGGGCCTTAAGGAAAGAGATGATTCCTTCGACAGCACCACTCTTGTCACCACGAATCACGAGGGGTTCTTTATCAGAATGAGGAACGCAGGCGATTTTCTCCTTCCAAACAATCTCCGCTTGGTGATGAGATAGCCAATCCATCCCAATAACGACGTCGAAACTACCCAGTGTGATAGGAATAAGATCGATGGAGAAAGTCTGACCAGCTAAGACGAGGTTACAACCTTTTACTACGCGTGTGGCTTCAAGACTTTTACCGTTTGCTAACTCTACGATGTGCTTGGTGTTCAAAAGTGTTGGGTACGCTTAAGCATCTGACTAACTTTTAAGGACACGTAACTAGTATCGGCACTCGAATAAAATAAAACAGTAACAAGGAAATCATCCAGAAGGAAACTTACCCATCACAACGTTGGGATCGTTCCTTGCATCATCCTGCTCAATCACAAACGCACGTTCCCTGGCTCCATTACCATTATTGTTGCCCCCATTATTGTTTTCGTCTCCTTGGTTGTTGTTGTTGTTCCGTTTCCGGTTCAACTGGGGACAGTTTCTCTTGAAGTGACCTTCAGCACCACACCGATAGCATTCCTTGTTACCCTGCTGTTGCTGTTGGTTCTGTGGGGCTTGTGGCTGCCGTTGCTGATTCTGATTCGCAGGACGTGAGCTCCTGCAATCTATGGCTTTATGTCCGAGCTTGTTACATTTCTGACAACGATCCTTGTTGCACGGCCAGCTGTGGTGCAAACTACATCGTTTGCACTTAGGGTGATTTCCCCTGTATCCACCCTGACCTTGTTTTCCAGAAAACTGCTGACTGGGGCTCAGGTGTTGATTTGCCTTTCGTCGCTGGGGCTGGGACTGAACTGGAGTGGAACCCCTGCCCGAATTTCCATCCCACTTGCGCTTGTCACTGCTGGGAGCACCAGTAGCAGTAGTGCTAACACGCTTGGGCAGCTTGCCCTCTTCCACCGCCTGATCGGTGAGTCGGTGCGCCAAACGAATGACTTGCTGGATTGTGGAAAGGTTGGCCTCCACTACAGACCCTTGGATTTCCGGAACTAAGCCCCTGAGGTATAGCTTGATCCGTCTAGATATGGGTCGTGACAAGTTAGGACATAAGTCAGCCAAGTTGTTGGACCTCTTTCTGTACGCCTCAATTTCTGATCCTTCCATCTTCAAACCATAATACTCTGTTTCAAGTTCCAGGATGTCGTCCAGGTGGCAGAAGTCTTCCTTAATCAAATCCTTGAAGTCGCTCCAAAGGGTGGCATTCGCGTCTGCCAACCCGAGCATCTGGACTAGTGTGTCCCACCAAGAATACGATTTCCCTTGCAACATGCTGGTAGCGTACTCTACTCGTTTGCTGGCAGGGCTTTCACTCTCTTCGAATGCGTATTCGATTCTTCGGATCCAGTGCAGAAGGCCGATTACCCCTTCAGTGCCGTCGAAAGTGGGAGGTTTGCATTCCAGGAACGCCCTGGAGGTGCCCATTCGTGTTGGAGAGTGCATGGGTTGATTCCTTGATTGGGTTGCTAAGGCTTCAGCAATCCGTTCGTTAATCAAGGTCGTCAGCTGACCCAGGGTCATGTCGAGACGTCCACTCATGATCTTCACGTCGAAGGAACTTACGTAAGAAAGGTGTCGCAAAGTGCGTAGGTGTGGAGTGACAGAAGGGAGTAAGCACACAAGGTTCAAATAGCAAATATCACATTATCTAATGCACAGTGAGAACTATCTAACCGACAATATAACATAAATCATACCACTTATGGTGTCGAGTCTTGCACGTGGAGCGAAGCGTCGTTGTGGATCGTTGAGCACTGTACTGGTTATAGTCTGGTTTTATAAAAAACTTTTCCCTTTTTAAAACCAAGTTCACTATAACCAATGGCTCTGATACCAATCTGTCACACCCCCAAAATCCACCATGCGGAGTATCACCGCTTGGAGGCGTGACATGTCCAGGATCGAGCCACCAATCATATTGAACAACTCAATTAAGTAAATAAAACCAAACATAATACGATTGGTGACCAAAGCTAGTTAACCTTGTTTGGTTTAAACAGCGGAAGCATAAACGTAAATCCCAAAAGCATAAGTTCGCAGTTCATAAGTTTAAAGTCCAACACTTAGGTTTAATAAGTTCAAAATGTTTTAAATATTAAACACTGGACATAACCGTCCGTACACCACAACGACTCCTTCCTCGTGCAAGCTCCGAGTGTTTAGCGACCTGTAAGGCATGTAACAACTAGTCAACAACAAAGTTGAGTGAGTTCACGTTTGGTTGTTTAGTTTTAAGTTGTTTCTGAAAACGTGGTTTGACTTTCGTTGGCTTATTTGCCGTGGGGGTCACCCCATAGTTGAAAGTATGTTTAACCAATTCCTTTTCTTTACCCAAACCATATCCATAATCAGTGGGGGCTTTCCCCGTTTGAACTACTAGACGGTATGATATCGACTGCTACGCAATTAAGTTGTGCCCTATATCAGTGTCTATCATCACTGACAATCTGCCATAGTCCATTAGTACACGCCCGTCCGACTGGCACGGTGTGAGGTTTGTTAAACCTAATAGCGCTATTAACTAATGACCCGCTCGCCATTGGCCTCGGCGATTAAGTCGATATAAATTGAGGGACTTCATGATAGAGTTTTGTCTAGCCAGTTTTAAGGTTGTTGTCCTACACCAGGAGGACCACAACGTACGTATTCTGCACTAGGAGAATTCGTAGGATTAATAATGGCATCCAATCTATGGAGGGTGGCCGTACATATCCTACCCAAGGAGGATATGTAGATTTAGTTTTAATTCTTTAACCCATTCCCAAACCACCGGGAATCCCATGCCTTAGAAAGTGTGTGAACTCACCTCGGTTTGCTCGGTTAGATTCTCAATATATCTAACAGTCAAGGTCGGTCAATCACGTCCTAGTATGATTTACCAGTTAGTCATTTAGTGGCTTTCAAATAGAACACAAAGTTCCTACACGTATCTATCACACAACATGCATCACTTTAACGGTTTACGCCCATCCAAGTTTCCCATCCATTCCCCACTCAAGATCAAACATACGATAATGCACATAACATGTATAACACGTTAGATCATTCACAGATAGCATACTCGGCATTTAGACACGCGAGTCACAACTTATGTTAACTCAGCATTAATACTCAAAACCGGCAGTTTTCGGGCATTTAAATAAAATAGTTAGATTATTCCAAAATTTCCCAATTTTTTATAGAATGTTATAAACATTCCATATTTTATTATGTAAAAATATATGGGTCCGGTTCATTACCAATATTTTATAAAAATTCATATTCGGGACTGAACTCAGATTTATGTATTTCTGACCACAGTCCACGAAACAATTTATTAAAAATTCATCGTAAGTCCGATTTGCGAAATTCCAGTGGGGTAATTACAAATACTTCAGTTGTCATCTACAGTAAAATTTTCATGGTCCGATTGATCACAAAACTCAGGTTATGACTGAAAGTATGACACCCATTTATTGCTGTCAAAATTCAGCTTAAGTTGCTGTTGCAAATTAACACTTTAAAAATAGTAAACGAAGTCCAAAAATTACGATTCCGGTGCCATTAGAACCGTATTTCATAATAACATATTTTAGATTCAAAATATCAGTTTTCCGTTGAATTTATGCCCTGTTTACAGCCAACTGAAGTTGGCTGTAAAACCGGGACAGATTCTGTCTTTCAGTGTTTAACCTTCTAAATCATGTTCGATCGATTCCCTTAACAAGTTTATTAATCACAACAACATTAAACATCAATATCAATCAGCAAAACATCAGATAATCAACCAATAATCATAACAACACAAGATCTACATGATTTACACACATAACTTCTCTTTATCCACACCTTAACACATTATGTTCAAGACTTGTTCATGAGCTTTAAAGTTTCTTAACTTTTTATCATTCTAACATCTATTAACCACTAAAATAACATAAAGAATGAACGGATCTAAGTTCTTACCACTAGCTCAAGGCTAGGGAAGTTCGAGTGAAGAAATGTGGTGGTTAATAGCGAATGGAGGAGGTCCTTCCACTTCCGAGAGCACCGAGCTTCGTTGTTGGACCTCTTACACCTTTGTATGTATGAGGAATGATTGAAAAAGAGCTTGATGATGGTGGTAGTGTGGTGGAAGGTGGCTGCCGAACAAGGGAAAGGAGAGGGAGAGAAGAGAGAGCTTGGTGGAATGGTGGTATTTATAAGATCTTCCATATAGCATATTCCTAGCATATTCCAAGCATATTCCTAGCATATTCCTAGCATATTCCTAGCATATTCCTAGCATATTCCTTAGCATATTCCTTAGCACATTCCTTAGCATATTCCTTAGCATATTCCTTAGCATATTCCTTAGCATATTCCTTAGCATATTCCTTAGTATATTAACAAATACGTGTAAGCATAACACAGATATCAGAAAGCAGTTAAGTAATTCCACACAGTCGTCAGACACTTTAATTATCATTAATAATTTGTACGGAATACATGGGATTTTGAGGGTTGTCACATTAGGAGTTGTGATTTTCGCGTTAAAGAATTGGCGTTATTACTTGTATGGTACTGGTTGCACGATCTTTACTGATCATAAGAGTTTGCAACACATTTTGTGATCCGAAGGATTTGAATATGAGACAACGTAGATGGGTTGAGTTATTGAATGATTATGATTGTGAGATCAAGTATCACCCAGGCAAGGCAAACATTGTAGATGATGCCTTGAGTCGCAAGGAACGCACAAAGCCTCGTTGGGTGCGAGCCTTAGAGATGACGAAACAAAATGATCTCACGGTTCGGCTTCGTGAAGTCCAGCAGGAAGCACTTAAACCAGAGAACTTACGAGCTGAATCACTGCGTGGTATGGAAGTGAAATTTGTTCCAAAGGAAAACGGAACATTATACTTTATGGGACAAATTTGGGTACCATTCTTCGGTGAACTACGAGCATTTATTCTGGTTGAGGCTCACAAGTCAAGGTACTCGATCCATCCTGGATCCGACAAGATGTACCAAGACTTGAAGGATTTTTAACGGTAGCCCAATGTGAAAGCCGACATCGCTATTTATGTGGGTAACTACCTTACTTGCACCAAAGTTAAGGCGGAGTACCAGAAACCGACAGGGCTACTGCAACAACCTGAGATTCTCGTCTGGAAGTGGGAACAGATCTCAATGGATTTTATTACGAAGTTACCAAGAACCCATAGAGGACACGATATGATTTAGGTGATTAACGACCGACTCACGAAGCCTGCGTACCTTGTACCTATCAGTAAGAAAGATAGCACAAAGAAGTTATCCGAAATATATCTCAAGGACATTGTGGCAAGTCACGGAGTGCCTGTTTCTATCATATCCAACCGGGATGGTTGATTTGTGTCAAAAATATGGCTATCGTTTTAGCAAGCTTTTGGATCATAGTTGAACCTTAGTATTGCGTTTCACCCTCAGACGGACGGCCAAAGTGAACGGACGATTCAGACTTTGGAGGATATGCTACGTTTTTGTGTGATGGATTTTGGTGGAAGTTGGGATACTCACCTGCCCTTGGTGGATTTTTCCTACAATAATAGTTATCACACCAGCATTCAGGCCGCCCCGTTTGAAGCCTCGTATGGACGTAAGTGTCGGTCCCCGTTGTGATTGGGCGAACACTTGAGATAAACGGTTTATTGACCCCGAGTTGGTTCAGGAAACTACGGACAAGATCGTTCAGATGCGTGATCATATCAAGTCAGCACGTGATAGACAGAAGAATTACGCCGACAAGCGGCAGAAACCGTTGGAATTTGAGGTTGATAATATGGTTTTACTAAAAGTCTCGCCTTGGAAAGGCATGGTACGATTTGGTAAACGTGGAAAGTTGGACCCACGGTACATAGGACCCTTCGAGATCCTGGAAAGGATCGAAACCGTTGCATACAAACTAAAGCTTTAAGAAGAGCTTAGTATTGTTCATGACACGTTCCACGTGTCTAATCTCAAGAAGAGCCCTACACAAGAAGCAGTTGTCATTCACGCAGACGAGATTCTCGTTAACAACAAACTCCAATTTACTGAATAATCTGTCAAGGTTACGGACTAGAAAGTCCACCAGACACAAAGAAGTCGTATTAACCTTGTCAAGGTTCGTTGGAATTCATGTCATGGCCCAGAGTTTACTTAGGAGTGTGAGGACCAAATCAAATCAAAATACCCGCATTCGTTTCACTACTCCCCTGCAACCGATAACACAGCCTGAATTTCGAGGACGAAATTCTTTTAACGGGGGGGGGGGGGGGGATGTGACCACTAGCAATTTTCCATGTATCCATACAATGTTAAACAGTAGTTTGTGCTTTAATGATTGTGCCTGATTAAATTAATGACATGAAAGAATTTCTGGTTACTGTTATATACATACAAATTTCTTTCATGTTGCAAGATTGTTTGTCATTATTACATGCAACACAGTGTGGTTAAATTAGTGCACAGAACAAAGTTAACACAGTTATCAGACAAACTAGAAGTACTGACGGGAGTTCAGTACTCAGACAGACATGATATTAAGACACAGAATGAGCCCGGAACCAAGAGTTACACTAGAATAGTATGTAGGAAAGTAGGGATCATAAATCTGCCTTTCGAGTAATGATTTAAGTGCCGGAAAGTGCCCGGAACACACCAAAACTGCATAATCCTACAGAAAACAACATAATTCAGCAATTTTCAGCATTTTAACTCTAAAATATAATGTTGAATTATGGTTTAATGGTCCAGAATACCTCCCTAAGTGTCAGGAATCAAAGCCGTCATAAAAGACAACATAAAGCACACTAAACTGCGCAATTTAGCACCTTAACAAACCAGTAACCAACCGAACAACCGGACACTACCCGAAACACCAGATTTTCACTAGAAGCATTGTTTTAGTGTTATGGAGCTAGTTATGGTCACCGAACATCATAACACATCCTAAAACACTATAACACACATAACCCTAACTAATATCCCTAAAATCTAACCAAGTTCCCTAACTTAAGATTACAACTCAACTAATACCGCCCCCCCCCCCCCCAATTGTGGGGCCGGTTACATGAGGGCCCCACCATGCCCAAATCTTTGATTGTTTTATTAAGCTTGTTGAGTATATTCTAAACACATTACACATTGTATAATTTTATGTTGGAAGATTTTTCTTTTTAAACCACAAGAATATAACAATTGATCATTTACCATCTTCATCACACCATACTCTGCTTCTCCTCCCTCTAAACTTACAGCCTCAACAACACACACACACACACACATCCATTTCAAGTTCATTCTCATACATTCTAAGGCTTCTCTAAGGTGTAAGAAGCATATCTAAGAAGCTTGGAAGCCTTGGAAGTTGAAGGACCTCACCAAGGAGCTATTAACCACTTAAATGTTCATCATCTTCATACAAGTTTCTTCCCTAGCCTTAGAGCTAGTAGTAAGCCCCTTACAACTTGTTGTTACTTCTAATTTTAGTGGTTAAAGTGTTATGTAATATGTTAAACAAAAGAATCTCAAATAAACATAAGCATGAACATAAACATAAAGCTTAATAACATGAAGATCAAAGTTGTTTTAGTGTATGTATGAAACTTGTTTGTTGATTTCTTGTGATTATGACGTTGATCATCATAAGAAGCTTGCTAGATGATGATTAAACACATGATCTAGCAAGTATAAGGATGGATCTTGTGAAAATTGGGATGATCATCCTTTATGTGAATCATGAACTTGAAAATGAAATTGTTTTAGTGTATGATGATTATCTGTACATGTTATAATTCTTGAAAATAAAAGATTTCAAGGATAATATTTTCAAGAAAACAAAGTTTATTACAAGATTAACATGAACTTGGTTTTTAAAGAAAGTAAACATGTTTTAAGTGTTAAATCAAAGTTAGAAAAGTGTTGGTAACAAGAAGAATACAAGAGAAATTATTTTTAGAAAAACTTCACACAAGTTGTAAAGAACTAAAATTTACAAGAATGAGTTTTACAAACTAAAAACCATGTTTTTAGAGGTAACTAAACTTACTAAACAACATGTGAAGTTACTACAAATTTTTACAAACTTTCAAGTTCATGACATAGTGTAAATTGCATATTTTTGGCTCATGGTAAGTCTTGTTTAAATTGTTGATGATTGGTGATGAATTTTAAAAAGAAAATAATATGCCTTTGAGCATGGAAGCCTCCATTTTTAAGGGGAAACTATGGCAAAATTTTTGTAGAAATTAAACACTTAGAAAAATATTTTTAAACAAGTGTTACAAGTAAATTTTGATCATGGTTTTCATATAAAAATTTGCCATAATTTTTGTTACAAAAATTACAAATATTGGAGGTTGATTTTTGATAAAAAAAAATGACTAAGTATATATTTAGGAAAATATATATATTTAGATGTCACAAATTGTGTGTTACTTGAATATTGATTGTATTAGTTATATTATTTTAGGAACTTGAAAATAATATAACACACCAAAATACCAAAAATTATAATACAAAATACTCCCAAAATTCCAAGAAAATAAATATATAATTTATACCCGAATATTGGACAAACCGGACAAAAGGCTATGGACTATAAATATATATATATATTCCGGAAACAAAATTCATATTTCAACAAATGTGTTAAACGGTATTTTGGAAACCAAAGAAACGAAAAATGTGGATTTTTACAAGTGACACAAAATATATCATATTTTATCAAGTGGAAAATATATTATTTTTGAGTGAAGAAAAATATATATTCTTCTTAAACAATTTGAAGATATATTATTTTTGAATGAAGAAAATATGTATTTTCTTAAACAAGCTAAAAATATATTATTTTGGGTGAAAAATGGTGAAATATATTTTCTAAAGTTAATCTTAAAAATATATATTATTTTTTAGATATATATGAAGGTATATTTATTTTTGCCAAGAAAGATTTATAGATATTTTTCTATAAAAAATTCTCTTAAAATATGAATATTTTAAGAATACAAAGTTGGTAATTTTCAGTTGCCTAAAAATATATTCCGGAAAATTAAATACAAGATTAAGTATAAAATACTTAATAAATACAAGAAAATAAATAATCTCATACGTACAAATACACACCGGAATATGCCACCAATACTTGGAAAAATACACAAGTATAATTATACCCATATTTGGGAAATATTCATGAAGGTATTACAAAACGAAATAAGTCAAAAATATATTATCTTAACAAATATTCCAAATAATTGATAAATATAATTTAAGTTAAAATATTATTATTTTAACCAATAATTATATACTTTGGAATAATATAATGTACATCCAACATATAACTCAAAGTATACCAAGATTTCCAAAATAAGTCACAATATCTAAGACTAAGAGTCGTTACACGACCAATCCGTCTAATAAAACATAGCACGTGTGTAGGTAGTTGTACGACCAGTGGAAAGGAGCTTTGAGTTACTAGACAGAAGAACACAAATCAATGAGTTCATGTCCCCCTTTTATTTTAACTGTTTTCGGTTTTATAACTTACGGGGGTGAGATACATGTTTCAAAAGTTCAAATGTTTCAATGGCATGGTTTAGCTAAGGAATGAACTGTTAGATCTTGTGGATGATGTAGTATCTCTCCTAAGTGCCATTAATCTAGTATAGACCGAGGGACATGAGTGGTAGATCTATCTGGGTGTAGCCAGCCCCACCCATGGGTCCTTGTGTGGCCGCATGTGGTGACTATGTCGTTCCCACCGGATGGCCCGGAGAAAATTCGTGAGGTTTGAGCACTTCCTACATACCACACTTATTAATGTCCTTGCAAAACATTAATGATCTGTTCATAGACGCTTTCATACCGGTTTATAAAAGGCATACTTACAGAGGTTTTACAAGATTATTCGAACTCATACAGAAACACATGAACTCGCTCAACTTTTGTTGATGTTTTCAAAATTACATGTATTTCTGGAAACAAGATGGATCTTGGGCGCTGGTGTTGTTTTCAAGACGTAAATTTCAAGTTCAGATGTCATCCACTTTTGTTTTGTAATATAACTTGAGGGTTTTGTTTGGAACTTAAATAACTTGTGTTTGTAACATTTCAAACTCGTGAATGGATGAACACCATGTTTTAATCATATAGTTGTTTATTATAATTGAATGCAATGATATTGAGCAAGTGTAACACCCCAAAACCCGAATGTTTATATTTGTCGTATGTTCCTATATAACATAGCATGAAATAAATAACCAGGCTATTTAACCTAGTTAAGTGTGTGGTTAAAAGTATTAAATGACGAAAGTTGTGCAAAATATGTTTTAGTGGCAAACACGAGGGACTAAACTGGGATAAAATGAAAGTTGAATTATCAACTTAAAAGAAATCAACACACACATAAACACACACTTCATGTGTGTTCGTGAAGGTTCAGGAGCTCTAAAGAGCCAATTGAAAGGCTAGATGAAGCTTAAATTCATTACCGAGCATGGATTAATGATCACCTTCACAAGGGGATCATGAGGTATGTTCTAAAACTTAGATTGGTGACCTTGTATGAAGTGGGTTATGTTTAATCCGTGAAATTGGTTGAAATTAGAATGAATACTTGTTGACGCTAATATGTTGAAGTTGAATCATGGTTAAATTTTAGTTATTTGGATGAATTAGAATGAAACCCATGCATGAATGTGAAGAGGATGATCATGTAGAAATTGTAGATGTTATATTGTGATTTTGTGATGAGCAAGGTATTATATGATAGATTTTGATAGACAAACTTGATGTGAAATTGATGATTATGAGGTCTTGTTTTAATGTGGTGGTTCATGAGATGAAGTTGGGAAAAACATGCTCAAAACACTTGTACATTATGCTTAGAAAGTGGTATGCACACCAAGTGTTCGATAAAATGCTTAGGTGAAAATGATAAGTAAAATTTGTATGCTAGCAATGGATAATTATATGTAGAATGTGATAATGATGTAATAGTTAATAGGTTTGCAAAAGGAATGTGTTTTAGATGGATTACAAGTGGGAAATTAGTGTGATAAGATGATACGGTAAGATACTTGCATTAGAAAGTTGTACTACATGCTTTGAGGGTGTGATGCACACCGTATGTGGGATTAGGTGTTTGATCATAACTAGTAAATAATCATGTACTAAATATTAAGCGTGTGAACTCACTAGCGAGTAAAGAAGGTGGAGTTATGTAAATGGGTTAATTTAGAATGTGTTGGTCAATTGGTAGGATCATGAAGAATTCGCATATGTAGGATTTACTATGTGATTATATGTGGATATAACTAAGTGAGCATGTGGTATGTGCGTCACCACATGAGTATGAAATGCACACGATGTTATTACTATGGTCTACCTTATTAAGAATAACAACTTGAAGGTATACATGTAAGTTAGATCGTTGACTTTTGAAAGTAAACAGTGTATGAATGTAATGGATGGGCTTTTGAACACAAATGTTAGAGTAGAGAATTAGTGTGTCATGTACTAGATGATTTATGTGCTATGTATGATGGTAATCGGATTGCGTGAGATTTGAATAAGGTAACTATTGATATGTGTCTCATGTATGCGAAAATGTGACTAATGGAAGTCAAATAATGTGTAAATAAAAGGAAATGAATGTTTGTATGTATGATCATATATGCTAACTTTGATACGAACGTGATGACATGTAAGGAAAGGAATCGTATCAATTGACTCAAGCACGGAGGGCTAGCGCGGCGAGATGAGGAAGGAAGTAAGCTCTAATACGCACGCTTAAGGTAAGTGACTTCCGACTCACTTATTAGTATGTTTAGGGAGTTATTTAATGCTTATAAATGTGAGAAGGTCATGTATGATTAATTAATAAATGGAAATACTAAGGTAGGAATGATTGTCGGGGCTGAAAGTAGCTATTTACGTTGGAAATAAAATGGTGGAATCGAACGGGTCGAATAATGGCATGAAGGATCTTTAAGCCTTTTTCTTATAATTCAGTTCTTGATGTGAGTTAGGATGGTGAACGAATCCGTAATTAAATTACGGACGCGCAGAAACAAGAATTTCACAAAACGGACGCTTAGCTCAAAAGTTATGTAAGTTTCAAGTTGAGTTTTGGTTGAAAACATAGCTGGGCACTTTATGCAGCAGCAAAGGGAAGTATTCTGTCGAAATACAGTTTCACCGCCGTGCAACGCGACAGATGTCGTGCCCCGCGACCGCCCAGGGTAGGGGCTGTCGCGCCCCGCGAGAGCCAGTTAGCTGGCAAATCTTGTTTTTCTAGTTCGTTTCAGCAAGAATGTTCACTCAACAGTTGGAACGTTCACTCGTCAGCAAGAATGTTCACTCAACAGTTGGAACGTTCACTCGTCAGCAAGAATGTTCACTCAACAGTTGGAACGTTCACTCATCGGCAAGAATGTTCACTCAACAGTTGGAACGTTCACTCGTCAGCAAGAATGTTCACTCAACAGTTGGAACGTTCACTCATCAGTAAGACTGTTCGCTCAATAGTTGAAATGTTCACTCACAAGAAAGAACGTTCACTCAAAGTATGTGTGGGAAAGAAATAAGTTTGGAGATATGTATGTGTATAGATCTACCTACATGTTTGTGACGGAATCCATAGGTAAGCATGAATAGAAATGATCATGCACGTAAGTTTGTACGTATGAGATTTATTTATATGGACGTTTGTGACTAGGATATGTTAGTAAAATTATATGGAAATGTAAGTGGTATGTAAGAGCTTATACGCATGTATGTGTGCGTGTACGAATGTGTGCGTATATATGTAGATGTATATGTCTGTGTACATGTATGATTTATGAATGTATGCATGTATGATTTATGAATGTATGCATGTATGATTGTAATATGCTATGAATGCACGTAGGAATTAGTATACATATATGAATGCGAGATGTTATAAATGTATGAAGGAATGGTTTCATTATGTTTGGGCATTGACGTTGCTAATGGTGTGCCTTGAAGTTGAAATGTAATGCAGGTAAAAGAACATCGGGTTCATGAGGTATCGAAGTCGAACTCAGAATGAGAAAATACGAGAGGATAGTTGAATGAATCAAAGTTTATATTTTTGAATGATATTTGATATTAAATTACATGAGAATAATGTCGTATGATGTTGTTAACGACTAATGGTTAAGTTGTATGTGATGTCCACAGGTACTACACAGATTTCTTCTACCACAAACGAAGAGAAGCGGACATAGATCGAGTCGAGAGCAAGGATTGTACGGAAAAGAACGGTCACATAGCTTTAATTATGTAACGCCTTAAAGTGTTAATTGAAAGTGAATGTTGTATATTTCTTTTAGTTAACGTTTGACATTCCGTATTTGAGCCTTCATGTAAGAAATGTGTCTAAATAAGAGAAATTTTTAAGGCTCTTTTTCCGCTGCGTCATTTTTTTTAAGTTATTACGTGTGAGGGCGTCTCAGCAAGTCACACACCATACGCTTCCGCAAAAGTCAGGGTGTGACAAAGGTGTTACATAAAGTTGGTGAGTTCACGAGTTGTTGTGCCGAATACTGGTGACCGTCAAGTTGTTGTGCCCCAAGTCAATGTCTATCATCATTGACCAAGTGGCAAGTTTCACACCCCAACCGATGGCGGAAACATCGGGGCGCGGCACTAAGCGTTCAGATTGCTCAAAAGTTTCCATAACACTATAGTTTCAATATAGATTAATTAAATTCAAAACATTGTCTAAGAGTCAAATACGATCAACCACCACGTAAGTATCAAATTACATCAAACTCAAATATTGTTCAAATTTTCTGGTTTAAACTAGGTGAGTTTCTAAGCAGCATCCTAGCATGTTTCTTGATTTCCTCAGCTATTATCAACCTGCAACATGTATTAAAATACTATCAACAATAATGTTGGCGAGCATACAAGTTTGAGTACATAATAGCATAATAGTTTAAAAAGACTCGTATCCGTCATGTAAACACATAAAAAGTTTCACCATGCTAGTTTACGCAGTCCAAGTGATAGCCCAAGTTTCCAATGCGTTAAATGCCTTTCCCAAAGACTAACGGGAGGCTAAATGTCTCCTCCTAACAATACCCCAAAGACTAACGGTGAGGTGCATTATCCCTATAGCGCTAACATTGTTAAGGCGGAACTACACACAAGTATTAAACGTTCACATAGCATAAAAGTCTCAAGAATCACAAGTTTCAAGTTTCTTGTTCACAGCGGATAATATGTTTCAAATAGTATCAAGTGTTAAGTGTCAAGTTTATAGAATACATGTTGCCTCCCAAAAGTGTTTAAAACAAGGATCGAGTATACTCACAGTAGGTGCTAAGTATCTACACCAACTATTTGGATCGAAGGGAGCGCCCGAGTTAGCCTGATTATAGTTCAACAGTATGAGCGTTGAACGGAAAGTTGAATCGTACGAAATCGAGTAAAAGTGTCTGACCAGTCTCCTGATCGGATGGTCATCCGGACGGATGGTCATCCGGTTGGATGACCATTCGACCCAGATGGGACCCAACCAATCGGACAGTAATTCGATCAGTAGTGTGTTTCAAAAATGTTTCAACTTTTGAAGTTTCGTTGTAGTATAAGTTCAAGTCATTTGATCAGATGATCATCCGGTCAGATGGCCGTTCGATCGGGGGACTGTTCGAGTGAAAGTCTAATAGTTTGAAGTTCTGTCCAAAATAGTTTAAGTGTTGAAAGTTACAAAGGACAGTCACTTGGCCGGATGATCATTCGTCCAGACGGTCATCCGTTCGGATGATCGTTCGACTGTCGTGATCTTTTTCCTTTGAACCTTTTGTAGAAGTATATATGTTCGAGTTTAACGGAGACGACATGGTAACGTATCAAGACAACGGAAACCCATTAAGTTTCAGCTCGTCTGATCGGATGGGAATCACCCCGTTCGATCGGATGACTGTCCATGACGGAGCTTCATGTCTGACCCGTAATTTGGTCATCTCTCCGGTGGAAATCCGTTATCGAGCCGACTCCAGACTAAGGAACAAGTCCTAGGCCTGTTTTGGTTCCAGATTTCACTATGTTTGAGTAGGTAAGTTAAGATAAGCATGATTTTAACCGAAAATGTTTAGATTTTGTAAAGATTTATGGTAAAACATGTAGAAATCTCTTAGATCAGAACTAAATCTCGATGGAATGATATCACACGGCCGTTTGTACAAACCGCCATGATGACGTCACCTTCAAGGAGCCCAAATCTTAGTGATTTCACGGTGAAAAGTATGATTTTGGTGAAGAATCTAGTGAGAAAGTGTCTAAAGGTGAAAGTTGTACAAGAATCACGAAGAAAACTTACAAGAATCGCTTGAAATCGAAGGGAAAGTGCGTTAGAACGAGAGAGAGTGCGTCTGGTCGGAGGAGGCTGTCACATCACTGATGTGACGGGGGTATTTATAGTGTAGAGGAGTTAAGGCGGTGCGTGGCAATCGGATGGCTCTCACTCGGATGGCTCTCCGATCGAATGGCCATCCGATCAGATGGCCATCCGGTCGGATGCCCATCCAGACAGCCGATGCCAGTTTTTGCTAGTTTTCCGACTTTGGTTAGTTTTGCGAGCTAGATTAAGTGTTGCGTTGCGTATTATTGTGCAATATCATCCTATGATAAGATTGTATAACTATCATAAAAGTTTGAGTAAAGTCCTATTTGAGTCCTTGTGGTTTGTGCAGTTTAACCATTTGAATCCAAAAACCAAAACTGTCTTGATTTGAGTCCCTGTGGTTTCTAATTTTAACCATTTGAATCCAAAAGTAAACAACATCCAAATCAGAAACATTTGGTTTTTGGATTCAAATGGTTAAAATTAGAGACCATAGGGACTCAAATGGTTAAAATTAGAAACCACAGGGACTCAAATCAAGACAGTTTTGGTTTTTGGATTCAAATGGTTAAACTGCACAAACCACAGGAACTCAAATTGGACTTTACTCTAAAAGTTTCCATGTTTCAAGTCTACATAAGCTAGCTAGTAAGTGTCAAGTTCATTTTTAACAAAGTCTCAAAGTTTCTCGCTTCATAAGTATCGAGAGTCTCGTACAGTAAGTATCAAGAGTCAAGTCTCAAGTATCAAGTGTCATCAAGAATCAAGATTCATAAGTATCAAGCATCAAGAGTCAAGTTCAAGTATCACAAAGCTTCACAAATGTTTCACATAGTCTAACTTAGTTAAGTCTCAGATAGTATAGGGACTAGACTTGCCAAAAGTCAAAAGTTTAGGGACGCGGGGCGTTACAGCAAGGCATAATAGTTCACGCCTGATCCCCCCGGTCATGGTGTGAGGTTTGTCAAATCTAATAGCGCTATCAACTAATATCCCGTTCGCCCCCGGTGATTAATCGGTATTGTAAGTGGGGACTTAATGATAGAGTTTCGTTTAGTTTGCTAAGTTATGATTTATAAATAGTATTCAACCGTATTCCCCCCAGAAATAGCATTTTAATAGTATCCTTCTCAAGGATAGTAGTTCGTCCGTGTCCCCCCCCCCCCCAGGACGCATGCTTTTAGTGTGTGTGAACTCATCTTGGTTTGATCGGCAGGTAGTTTACTTGTGTTAAAGTTTGGGTCAACCACGTCCTATTATGGTTACCGAGTTTAATCAGATTCATATGTATGTAACATCACATAGTTATACATGTATCTAGCAAATAACACGTAATGTCACATATCATAAATTCAAGCATGTGGATCACATAAACATTTATAGCATAACATAACTCGATCTGTGAATAGCAACATGGGCAGTCTAATCCAGCATATGTGGTGTGCGGTCCAGTATACACAGAGCCCAGATATAGAGGTGTGCGACCCAAAATATGAGTGTGCGGCCCAATGTCATACAGTCCGTACACGTGTGTGTGTAGCCTAATAAGTATCAGTCCATGAATTTGAGTATGCGGCCCTCCCTCGAAACAACCCATATAGAGTGTGCGGCATATCCAAGGTGTGCGACCATGCAGAAATCGTTGTACGATATACTTCAAGCATTTGTACCCAGAAAGGAATGTGAGGTTTAAAGTGTGCGGCCACGCTTAATCTGGGTGTACGTGTTGCATCACAGATTGTACCTTGAAGGTTGTAAGGTATACATGCCACACTAGTGTGCGGTCCGCTGTGCCCTATTGTACGATATGCAGGTTTTATTGTACGTTGAGCGAGTGTGCGGTATGAGACATTTCAAACACTAATATATCATGTTCATAAGATTCTATCGATCAAAACACAATTCTTTTATTTCATCAATCAATTCACAGATTGTACATGTTTTGATTTAACAGTTTCTCATCATCAAACAATAATTATCAATTATTCAACATAGATCTAGGTCCTATTTTAAATTAAACAGATTAACCACACTTGAATCATCAAAAGAGATCTAAGGATCTATTTCAATATTATGCATCAACACACTCCTTTTCATCCCTCTAGTTCGATCAGCTTATTAGAGACCATCATCTATCAAAAAACCCCTAAACATTCATCCTTAATTTTACATACTTTGCACAGAATCAACCACCCTTGTATTTCAAACATTCATCAAGAGTTTCATATATCTTAACCTTATTAAATCCATTCATGCATTTGAGTCAAAGAACATTCTATCATGAGCCCTAGATTCTTGTCAAATTATCAACCTTTATTGTATGGAACATCAATACATGAACATAAATCAACCCAAGCTCATTATTTTGTTTAACACTCATGTCACACCCCAATAGTTCCACGTTTGACCGGTGGGCCCGGTGGGGGAGTATCGTGACGTGGTTGGCAACATTACAGTCAAACAACACAATATTTAAATGCACAGCGGAAGCAAAAGAAATATATATTTCAACCGAATATAATTTGTAATATCAAGTATCACAACAGTTGAAATTAATCCACAGATGGATCAAAAATAAAAAGGAAACATTGTTCAACAGTTTTTGACGTCCGAGCTTGCGAGACTTATTGTGGACGCTAGGAGGAAGCCAGCCTAGTTCGCTTAGTACCTGCACTTAACCTTTTTGGGAAAATACGTCAGTTTACACTGGTAAATACATTCAACCGACTCATTTTGAAAGTTTAGTGAAAAATTGATTTGAATGCACGTGGCACAAACTTTTTATAACTTGGGATAATTATTTAAATATATAATCTCGTAAAAGAATTACATGTTCCTTATGCGTTCAGTAGCCCGGATCGTGCCGGGTTAAAGATTAATAGACACACCACATTATTTATTTATGCACTGACGGGTGTACGCCTACACCCCGCGCTTAGGTCGTGGCCATTTCGAAAAATGATGCCAAGGATATCCGGGACATGGTCATTAACCTCCCAAAGGCGTTAAGCAAACAAAACATATTTAAATGGTCATCTCGATAATACTTAACCACAAATCGATTAAGTTCGAATGCCCGACCAAGCGGTATTTTATATACCGTATCCCAAGCCCGTATAAGGGAAAATAAGTTAAAAGTATTTACCTTTGCAAGTATAATTCACAATTAGCAAATGCGGGTAGCTTTTACCGGTTCTCCTATTCTGGAACAAAGGTTTATAATAACCTATTAGAATCCTAACGGTCTTTAGTTAAGCTTAAGCTTAGACCGATTAGTTTTAAGGAATGATACGGTTCGAACGCGTGATGTAACACCCGTTCTTATAAATCAAGGTTTAACGTATATTTTGCGAAAATAATCATGTAATTAATGATTATATATACATTGGAAATACGGGTTTGTTAAAAACTTTTACAATTTAAGTGATATACATAATGTGATTTAATTCGCCGTTTAGAATAACGACAAAACAACGTTGCGGAAGCTTTGTTTAATGTGTGTTCGGTTCTTGCTCGATGCTCGATCTTCATCCGGGACTCTCGACATTCACCTGTGATCAAAACCAACTTAAATGTCAGTTTTGATAATTAATTAAACTAATACAACGGGGAAATTAGGAAAATCCAACATGGATATCTTAAACCCAAAACAAAAACTCATTTCTGACCTCCACTGTAACTTACGGTGGCACCGTAAGTTACGGTGGCCTCTGTGATTCAATTATTCAACCGTACAACAGTAGGCATTTACCGTAACCAAATCATGTCCACCGTAACTTACGGTGGCACCGTAAGTTACGGTGGCCCCTGCATCATTCCTTTCCTTTTTGTCGTTTTTGACACGAAAACTTTCGTATCTTTCAATCCGCTCGTCCGTTTAACCTACCGTTTCTTCCTACGTGTTTGTAATTTGATTCTCCATCATATGGAGTTAAAATCTAACATCCGGTTTAACAAAATTTCAGACTTTTAAGTCTTTGGCTTATTACCCTTTTTGCCAACTTTTGACCCGTTCGTGATTTCATCATCAAACTTGTGTATTTGACCTTTATATCTCATATACTTCTTCAACTAAATGTTATCTACCATACTAGATTATAATCCCCGGTTTATTACACAAATTAAACCCGTTTTCGTTTGTATGCTTATTTTGACCCGTTAAGGGTATTTATGCACTAAGGTCCCATAACATCTTTTTTATACTTATCTTAAGGATTTAATCTACCAAAACACTTATTTCCAACAACCTTTAAAGGTCGTTTGCCAGGTTTACCCAACAAGGGCATTTTAGTCAACTTTAGCCCCTCATTTACGACGAAGGGCATTTGCTACTTATTTGACCCAAAAAAATGTATGTTTAACCACAATCGTATTTATACGTACCTGGCTCGAGTCAACCTAGTGACCCGTTTCAACACCTTGCTTTTATTACCGATATTCTATGGCGACGCAATTATCCAAATTACTATTCGCTCCTGTAACACATGACTTGACCACCACATTAGTTGATTTTGTCAAATGACGTTATTCCCACCATTTGACCCGTTCGATCTATATAACCCAACATTTTCATATGTAACAAAAACATGGTTTTTAATTACAAATCACACATCCGAACCATTTCGGATTTTCTCGCTAGATCCCTTTCTTTCTAAAGTCAATTTCCTATATATATATATATTTTTTTTAACCCATTCGGCTTATGCTATGAGTGTCCTTTGAAACTTATTTTACTTTAGTCAATACTTGACTAAATTTCCATTTTTACCCATTTTCCATTACTAGTTACGTTATAAGGTAACTTTAAGAAAACTCTTAAACTATTAACCAATTCATGACTAGTTTACCATTTTGCCTTTTTTCACCATTAATCATTGTTTAAAATGTTTCTATTCGTTCCAACCCAATTCGTTTCGTGTTAGAACCCATAATTCGAACCAAATCCTTTGTTGTATTTATCGCCTATAAAATAAACACGTATACTACAAGTAGGTGTAAGTTTTACTTACCTTGCATCCGAAACATGCTTTTACTTCTTATTTGCTTCGTTTGACCCGCTTCCTTTCCAAGCCTCCACCTAGCTTGTCAGGCATCAAACTATCATCATAATTCGTAAGACGGTTAGTTTAGTCATTATCACATACGACTATTCCATCTTACAAACTCTATGTCGGAACTACTATCCGACTTCAATATTGGTTTATTTGACTTTCGATAGTCAACTAACTTCAATCATATTACACGCACAATAAGTTCAATCAACATCACGTTTAGAACCCAAATTATTCTGTATTACACGTAGTTAGTCGAGTTAGCCAATTACGCGTTTCTTTCATAATTTCATTATGTCAACATTCATTCGAGCATTTTAACAAACACCTAATGTGCATAATATCACTTATTTACTAACTAGTTCATAACTAGTTATCTTTACCAAGATTTACATCAACATATTCAAAACTCTAAGTCTAGTGTTCATGAACTACATCAAGAACTTATATCATAACCTCAATATTTATAAATCTTACATTCTAATCTGAGTGTTCATCATCTTAACATAAAACCCACTTAGCACATAATAGGGTAATTACCACATCCCTAGTTTTGACAACAATTCATCAAATTTTCTGCTAGGGTTTGTTTCTAAACCAAGATATAATCACAATAACACTCATAGATTCAACATTCATTCCAAAATTTCTACTAATTAAACTTTGCCCAAATATCAAACATCACCGAATCTGAAATTGCAACTTACCTAATGTTAGACAAGTGTAGGTGATCAAGATTTTTGATTCATGCAGCGATTACATGCCCAAATCACCCTTCAATTGATCAAATTAGATGAAATAAGGGTTTGGGGGTTCTTCCCCTCTCCTGGTCGCTCCCATCCACGAACACACTGATGTGTGTGTGTGTTTGATTTATTTTTTTTTATAAAAATCTAGTTTGGCCACTTATACATAATCAGCCCCTTTAGTTTATCTTTTTAGACTATTTGCACATCAAACTAACTTCTTTCATTTAATTACAAGACTTGTACTAAGTTATTTATTTCCTAGTTACTTTATCTTGTTCACAACCCGTTTTATTTTAAGTCCCGTTAAATCTCGGGCCTTTTTATATACTTTGCTTTCTCAAAGTATTTCTCCTCCTTTTAATATATATATTAGATTTATTTATTTAAATCCTATAATTTACCGGGTAAGTTTTATCACTTACTGTATTTTACCCGTCGTGTAGTGTTAACGTGGTTTGATTACCAAACCCGTTTTCGGGGTGTTACAAGTCTACCCCCCTTAAAGAGGTTTCGTCCTCGAAACCTTTTCTTACATAATTCATTGAGTTTAAACTCAATGTATTTGAGCCGAGAATTCTTTTAAACATTACTTATACTTTTATTCAATTGTTAGTATTACCAGAAAAGTATGGTAACATCTTTTTGGTTATTATTTGTCTACGTATCTCATACGACACAGTGCAACTCGGAATAACGTGATCTCGTTATTTCCACTAGTTTAGTTACTTAGCGATATTCATCACTTTCATATACTATCGAATTCTTTATGGATCCGTTACTTTGACCCGTTTAAAAGGTCTTTAGTGAAATCTTTCACTTTTAGCAACAATTTCTTTTGTTTTCAAATTCATTTATTCGGTTCAGTTATACTGAATCCACCTCTTACAAGCAACCAACTTACTTAAATGACCTTAACCGGTCTCACTAACTAGACTTATTAGTCCAGTTGCTTGTTACCGCTCACTTGGTGATAATGTGATTCCACTTCACATTGCATTTCTTGACCGTGATCGTGTCACGTCATGTTTAATTTATATCAACCTTTCATTTTCGAAAATACCACTTTTTCGAATATATCGTCTTGCACCTATCGATGTTAAGACCCATACTCTTTGATATTTGTTATTTCCAAATTCGTCTTATAGTATTCATATTTGTTAAAACGTTGTTTCTTACTAAAACTGAATTTTAGTTTAACGTTTTTCCTTTTAACTATGTCAATTACTCATATTAAGGAAATTGACAACCCATAATTTATTCTTTTCCGTTCTCATTTTACGCGGTGAATCATGACTAGTTCCCTTGCTTTACACTATTAACCCGTAAGTTCTTTCACTTAGCCTCATAGGCTATTTCTTTAAATTTTTCACCTTTTTAAGGTGAGATATTAACAACTCGTTTCCTTCTCTTTATGACCCGAGGGTCTTTTTGGTCCCGTAGACCTTAACACTGTGTTTAATCCCGTAGGTTATGATGATCCCGTAGATCATCTTTTATTCTTGTCTATATTCAAATGTATATATACATATATAGCTTCAAGGCATCTCTTATTATGTTTGGAATCGTTTATTTTCGCTCTTGAACCTCAATAGACCTTGACCGTAGTCTAAGGCTTCATTTGTTTACTTCCGGACTAATCCTCTGACTTTATGACTTCTGACGTTATTTACGCGTCAGTTTGTTCTACGCTTACCGTTTCCCGGTTCATGCTCATACTTCTATACAACCCATTACCCGGGTTCTTTTATCTTAACGTTCTTAATGCCCATAACCCTTTACATAGGTTAGTTAACATCTCACACTTTTACTTATTCAGTCCGCGCCTACTTATATTAGTAAGCATCATCATTTATTTAATTCGTTTGACTTGTTCGTGTGAAATTTCATCACTGGTGAACGTCAAATTTCATTCTTTGTTCGACCCGTTCGACTTTTAACTAGCCGAACGAAATTTTTTTATCAAAATTTATGTTTGCGAAAATTCTTCTCATCTTTTAGTCATGACTCATATTCCGAGTCTTTTGACTTTCTATTTCGCGTTCCTGTTTCTCAGTCTACGTATTCATTTAAATCCTTACCCACCAACCGGGTGTTTTACCGAAGTCGCTATTATTGCAACCCTCCCGGTATGCATTAAGACCTCGCTTCAATCTTACATTCCGACTTTGTCTTTAAGTTTGACGTTTTACAAAAACGACCCGTTAAGGGATATATTTGCATTTTCCGGGTTCGAGTGTAAGTACACTCCCTCCCAATGCTTGTCTAAATCATTTTACATGTTTGCGTTTTCTGGGTTCGAGTGTAAGTACACTCCCTCCCAATACTTGTCTAAATCATTTTTCATGCTTGCGTTTTCTGGGTTCGAGTGTAAGTACACTCCCTCCCAATACTTGTCTAAATCATTTTACATGCTTGCGTTTTCTGGGTTCGAGTGTAAGTACGCTCCCTCCCAATACTTGTCTAAATCATTTTACATGTTTCTTTGTCCCTTCACTCGGGCTCATTATCCTGATGTAATACGCTTCCGTCACTAGGTTGTGCGTTTACATTATTATCAAATATTTTGCTTATCTGATTCATTTGGGTACTTTTTAATTAGTCCCATTCACTCCGCCCTTACTACATCGGATGTAAATGTGTCCGCTATAAGAAACTCGTGGTATCATATGCCACTACTTACTTGGCCAGAGTAAGCGATTTAACACATGACATACACGACCTTTTTATAGTTTTCACATCACGCCCTATGTAAGTAACGCCTCTATTCAGTTTTCTTGGAAATTATTTCCTGGATATGTATTTCTGTTCAGGTTTTCCAAGTTTCTAATTTACCTATGCAACGATCATTCTCTACATGTTTGTTGCATATTGCTAATTGTGCGAGAATATTTAAAAACACGCACCTGGTAATGCTTGCCCTGACGGGCGTTTCTTGCCATTAACCTTATTCGCGGTCGTTACGCGATTTAGTCCTTAGTGAGCATGCTCCTATCGTCATACTTCGGACCGTTCCTCTATCATATCCTTAATTTGTTCAACTCTTGTCATCTTTAAATGCAATTGTCCTTCAATCAAGATATTCACAAGAGTTAGTAATATCAACTTCAATAATCGTCTGTATTATAATACAAGGCTTTTTCTACTATACGCGTCAACGCGCGTATTTTTGTCAACTATATCAATCATTTAATTGGGGTAACGTGTATTACACGGTAACCCTATGTGTTGTCTACAACACTTTAATACGCTAGACCATTAGCATACATGCACTTACCGGATCTGCGATCAAGCCTCGAACCGAACACTATTCTTTGTCAAGAGCATAAGGTTTAAGTCCAAGCATTGTTCCTCCCCACCATACTCGAATCTCTTAAACCAAGGCTCTGATACCAACTTGTAACACCCGTTCTTATAAATCAAGGTTTAACGTATATTTTGCGAAAATAATCATGTAATTAATGATTATATATACATCGGAAATACGGGTTTGTTAAAAACTTTTACAATTTAAGTGATATACATAATGTGATTTAATTCGCCGTTTAGAATAACGACAAAACAACGTTGCGGAAGCTTTGTTTAATGTGTGTTCGGTTCTTGCTCGATGCTCGATCTTCACCCGGGACTCTCGACATTCACCTGTGATCAAAACCAACTTAAATGTCAGTTTTGATAATTAATTAAACTAATACAACGGGGAAATTAGGAAAATCCAACATGGATATCTTAAACCCAAAACAAAAACTCATTTCTGACCTCCACCGTAACTTACGGTGGCACCGTAAGTTACGGTGGCCTCTGTGATTCAATTATTCAACCGTACAACAGTAGGCATTTACCGTAACCAAATCATGTCCACCGTAACTTACGGTGGCACCGTAAGTTACGGTGGCCCCTGCATCATTCCTTTCCTTTTTGTCGTTTTTGACACGAAAACTTTCGTATCTTTCAATCCGCTCGTCCGTTTAACCTACCGTTTCCTCCTACGTGTTTGTAATTTGATTCTCCATCATATGGAGTTAAAATCTAACATCCGGTTTAACAAAATTTCAGACTTTTAATTCTTTGGCTTATTACCCTTTTTGCCAACTTTTGACCCGTTCATGATTTCATCATCAAACTTGTGTATTTGACCTTTATATCTCATATACTTCTTCAACTAAATGTTATCTACCATACTAGATTATAATCCCCGGTTTATTACACAAATTAAACCCGTTTTCGTTTGTATGCTTATTTTGACCCGTTAAGGGTATTTATGCACTAAGGTCCCATAACATCCTTTTTATACTTATCTTAAGGATTTAATCTACCAAAACACTTATTTCCAACAACCTTTAAAGGTTGTTTGCCAGGTTTACCCAACAAGGGCATTTTAGTCAACTTTAGCCCCTCATTTACGACGAAGGGCATTTGCTACTTATTTGACCCAAAAAAAATGTATGTTTAACCACAATCGTATTTATACGTACCTGGCTCGAGTCAACCTAGTGACCCGTTTCAACACCTTGCTTTTATTACCGATATTCTATGGCGACGCAATTATCCAAATTACTATTCGCTCCTGTAACACATGACTTGACCACCACATTAGTTGATTTTGTCAAATGACGTTATTCCCACCATTTGACCCGTTCGATCTATATAACCCAACATTTTCATATGTAACAAAAACATGGTTTTTAATTACAAATCACACATCCGAACCATTTCGGATTTTCTCGCTAGATCCCTTTCTTTCTAAAGTCAATTTCCTATATATATATATATATATTTTTAACCCATTCGGCTTATGCTATGGGTGTCCTTTGAAACTTATTTTACTTTAGTCAATACTTGACTAAATTTCCATTTTTACCCATTTTCCATTACTAGTTACGCTATAAGGTAACTTTAAGAAAACTCTTAAACTATTAACCAATTCATGACTAGTTTACCATTTTGCCTTTTTTCACCATTAATCATGGTTTAAAATGTTTCTATTCGTTCCAACCCAATTCGTTTCGTGTTAGAACCCATAATTCGAACCAAATCCTTTGTTGTATTTATCTCCTATAAAATAAACACGTATACTACAAGTAGGTGTATGTTTTACTTACCTTGCATCCGAAACATGCTTTTACTTCTTATTTGCTTCGTTTGACCCGCTTCCTTTCCAAGCCTCCACCTAGCTTGTCAGGCATCAAACTATCATCATAATTCGTAAGACGGTTAGTTTAGTCATTATCACATACGACTATTCCATCTTACAAACTCTATGTCGGAACTACTATCCGACTTCAATATTGGTTTATTTGACTTTCGATAGTCAACTAACTTCAATCATATTACACGCACAATAAGTTCAATCAACATCACGTTTAGAACCCATATTATTCCGTATTACACGTAGTTAGTCGAGTTAGCCAATTACGCGTTTCTTTCATAATTTCATTATGTCAACATTCATTCGAGCATTTTAACAAACACCTAATGTGCATAATATCACTTATTTACTAACTAGTTCATAACTAGTTATCTTTACCAAGATTTACATCAACATATTCAAAACTCTAAGTCTAGTGTTCATGAACTACATCAAGAACTTATATCATAACCTCAATATTTATAAATCTTACATTCTAATCTGAGTGTTCATCATCTTAACATAAAACTCACTTAGCACATAATAGGGTAATTACCACATCCCTAGTTTTGACAACAATTCATCAAATTTTCTGCTAGGGTTTGTTTCTAAACCAAGATATAATCACAATAACACTCATAGATTCAACATTCATTCCAAAATTTCTACTAATTAAACTTTGCCCAAATATCAAACATCACCGAATCTGAAATTGCAACTTACCTAATGTTAGACAAGTGTAGGTGATCAAGATTTTTGATTCATGCAGCGATTACATGCCCAATTCACCCTTCAATTGATCAAATTAGATGAAATAAGGGTTTGGGGGTTCTTCCCCACTCCTGGTCGCTCCCATCCACGCACACACTGATGTGTGTGTGTGTTTGATTTATTTTTTTTTTATAAAAATCTAGTTTGGCCACTTATACATAATCAGCCCCTTTAGTTTATCTTTTTAGACTATTTGCACATCAAACTAACTTCTTTCATTTAATTACAAGACTTGTACTAAGTTATTTATTTCCTAGTTACTTTATCTTGTTCACAACCCGTTTTATTTTAAGTCCCGTTAAATCTCGGGCCTTTTTATATACTTTGCTTTCTCAAAGTATTTCTCCTCCTTTTAATATATATATTAGATTTATTTATTTAAATCCTATAATTTACCGGGTAAGTTTTATCACTTACTGTATTTTACCCGTCGTGTAGTGTTAACGTGGTTTGATTACCAAACCCGTTTTCGGGGTGTTACACGTGATTAAGCGAAGACCGGAATAGAATGTGATTTAGACCCGACAAGTTTAAAGACTTGTCTTATATGGGTAATCTAAACACATTCTGGATTTTGAGATAAAAACGATAAGGTTTGACCCGTTTCGGCCAATTTATGTAAACTAGTTACATAAACCGAACCGAACGCTAAGAATGCGTAATGGGTAACCATAAGAGCCATATACAGGTTTCCTAAGTTAATGTGCCTCAAATATGTTGTGACATCAGTAAGATATCTTTTATTATGCCCGAAATGAGTTTAAACTCAAACTATGCCTCGTAGGGGTATTTTAGTCATTTATAAGGTTATAAAAGAGTTCAAGTATTAACCTGAGTTATAGGTCTGATATAATCAGCAAAAATACTTAATTTGATAAGTTATAACAGTAAGTTATTGCATATATGTGAAACTTATCAATTATAACCAAACTATGCACCGTATGGGCATTTTGGTAATTTCACATAAGCCGAAAAGCTCAAAACTGAAGTCTGAGTTAAACAACTTTTGCTTACTGTTAAAATATTATAATTTACCTAAAATATCAGTAGGTATCAACCCTTGTATGTTTAGAATAGTTTTAGTACATATTATGCGTTAAAAACGCTTAAAAGGGCGATTAGAAGCCGTTTCCGGGTTCTATATAGAAAGCTGATATTTTTATTATTCCAGAAGGTTTAAAATAATTTATTTATCATATAAAATAAGTAGCAAAAGGTTTGGGGTCAAAAAGATATGTAAAACTCATTTTATAGCCAAAAAGGGCAAAACCGACAATTACAGACTCAAGCTTATAACTCTAAGTTATGCTCAGCCTAAAATTAATTAAAAATCTTCAAAAATCCCAAAATAATATATTACATCAGTGGGTAACAAGTTTGATATCAAAAAGTGGGTTTAAGTAGACTATATGCTAATTACGCCGTTAAATCGCTAAAAAGCTTTCTAATTACGCTAATGAGCATAACTCTCAATCTACACCTCAAACTGATGTCAAATTTTTAGGTGCAAGTTTATAATTCAGTAACTAAGGTTTCTACTCTTTTACATTTTTAAAAATAACGTTTTATGGTGAAAAGGGCATAATGGTCAACATATAGGCAATTAACGGAATCATGCATATTAATTGGTTAACTAATGAACCAAGGTGTATAAACACAGAGGGTTATACTAGCATGTAACCTGGTCCTAAGGAAGCTCTAAGGCATTTCCAAATCATACTAAAACGGGTCAGAACTGAAGTCAAAGCAAAAGTCAAAGTTTTGCGACTTTCGGTTCCGAACCGGGTCTAAACAGAAAATTGTCGGATCAAACAAGTTTCGACCAGTTATTATACTTATTACCAAGTTATATGAGTGATAAAATAGGTTACATGACTTCTACATTGCTAATTACATGTTAAATTGGAAATTAGCATTCTGTTGACTTTTTCTAATCAACTTTAACCCGACAAATGGTCTAGATAGAGTGGGAATCAGAGGGTGCCCTTTTAAGGGTTTAATTCCCACATAATTACCAACTTATAACTACCTTTAATTCGACTAATCACTGGACCATTAATGATTAATCGTTAAGTCAACCGTTAATTACGACGGTTTGACTTTTAAGCTAAAACTAAGTAAAAACTCAACTAAGAAAGGTTAAGCATACTTACTGAAGTCCTATGCACGATTAGGAAGGACTTGGGTCTGCTCTTAAGCTCCAGGAAGCTCCAGAAATGCAGAAGGTAGGTGTGATTACAATGTTGCAACACGAGGCCTTTATATAGTGCTCAAAATTCCATAGATTGTTGACACACAAGCCTATCAATGGCCATGGATCATCCACAGATGTCCCTAAGGGCCTAGGAGTCATTTAGGGGTCGCCCATGGAGTGAAATATCTGATTAAAGTCGGTTATAGCGTGAAAGAAGGCTGCTGTCTCAACTTTCTGATACTGTGTCACACCCCGAAAATTATCAGAGCTGGCGTGACTAGACTGGTATCTTCATTGCACAGCGGAAGCAAATAGTTAAGACTTCTAGAAACTGAACGCCTGCTAAGTACTCGAATTCTTGATGGTTCTCCTATTCCAACTGTGCCTTGTCTTAAAATGCAACCTGAGAAAGAAACATGCGAAAAAGTCAACATAAAGTTGAGCGAGTTCATAGTTTGTTTGTAAAAGATTTGAAATAAATCTTTTGAGTTGTGAAAGGTTTGAAATAAATCTTTTGAGTTGTGAAAGATTTGAAATAAATCTTTGGAATAACCGGTTTTTGAAATAGTATTGAGAAAATGAATTTAAAAATCATTTTCTTGCCAAGTTATATGGAAACGTTGTGTTTGTAACACGTTATGTTCATAAAACCATGTATTTGTAAAGCCTTGTATTTGTAATGTTCGCATAACCGTCAATGCCCACCCTGACTTTGACTCCTTACCCGTAAAATCATGTGCTTTGAATTTTATATAAAACATGGTATTTTAATTTGTATGAACAAGTAGTTTCGTAAGTATATATGTCCCTGGTATGTAGCAAATAAGGAAAAAAAGAGATCACCAATGGTTTGCAAGGCCATTGATATGTGTGAAGTGCAAGTAGGAAGACTCAAACCTAGCAGATTTATGCGTTGGGTACAAAGTCACCCCGAGGTCCGTTCTGGTTGGGCCTGGGGCTGGGCTCGCTACACCCAGATAGATCTACCGCTCCTGTCCCTCGGTCCTACAATGAGAATTAATGATCCCAAGTTGCGCCTATCCACTCACATGATCTGTACGTTCTAACCCTCCTTACGCTAACCATACCATATATAAAAATGTCTGTAAAAATTGTAACATGTATTTTACCCCAGCCTCTAAGGCTGAATCTCCCCAGCCACTAAGGCTGATCCTCCCCAGCCACTAAGGCTGGCCTCCCCAGCCACTAAGGCAGGCTCCTTATTCTCTATATATCATTACCAAACGATCCATCCCTAGTCATGAAAATCATTCATTTCGATAATACACCTTTGTTTTGTAAAAACTGGTATGTTTAGTATAAACCTTTCGTAAATCATTTGAGTTCCTTGAAATCCCTTCGTAATATGATTTAGAAATACTAGTATTGCGTTTGTTAAAAACTTTGTTTGTTTTTGCAAAACGTGCATGTCTTTCCACCCCGAAAACAGTTACAAAATTGTAAAATAGTAAAAGTGGGGTTATGAACTCACCTGAATATTCCTGTGCAAAGCTAGCTAATTACGACTTCGTGATGTCGTTTCCAAACTGAGACTCGCTAGCGTGCATTCTACAATATTCCTAACACGGAATATCTAATAAGTTTCTAAATAAATGCGGTAACTACACTACGTGTCACCGAGCTCTACCGAGTCGTTAATCGAACGATTCAAAGGTAAGTTGTTAACTAAATGGAAAAGATTAAGTTATACGTGTTAAGTCTCGTTTAATGACAGTAGCAATCTAATAAGTCTTGAAAAAGACTTAGTTTCCGTGAGACTTAAAATGAATAAATATTTATATAAAAAAAATATATAAATATATCGTTGTAAGTGTGTTAGCCGTCTCGAGTAGTCATACGAGTATAAAAGAATATTTCTATGAAAATATCATATAACAAACTCGTATCATATATCGTGTTTCGTATGAAAATAATATATAATAACTTGTATTATATATATCACGTCTTGTGTATATTTGCCAAAAATATACGTATATGCCGTTTCGGCGTTTGTAATAAATATAAAAAGTTATATTTATTTTGCGAAAGTATTATCGAGTTTGTTGGAAGTTTGAAATAAATAGATAAACTATATCTATTTTATAAAAGAATTTGTGTCGTTTATTACTCCAAATAAATATATAAACTATATTTATTTTAGCAAAACAATCGTCGTGTCGTTTGATATTTGAAATAAATATAAACTATATTTATTTTGATGAAACGAATTCGTGTTACGCGGTGCTTGAAATAAATATATATACTATATTTATTTATAAAAAGATTTCGAGTTCGTTTGAAATAAATATAATAACTATATTTATTTTGTTATCGAAATATTTTTCGTATCGTGGTTCTCGTAAGTTGTAAGTTGTGGTCGAAAGAAACTTTATATTCGTATCTCGTTTTATAAAAGTTGCTCAAAAAGCACGTTTTGTTTTATAATAAAACTTGGATTTTCTCGAAAAACGGGCAGAGTTTCCTCTGTTTTTGGACGGCCCCCGACAACACCAGTTGTCGTTATTATATCAAAATTCAACAATTTTCAACAACAATCCAATCATATACTCAATATATATATAATTTTATAAGACGACAAAGTATAAACTAAACGTTATTTTAAATCGGTTCGAGCTCGTTTGTCACGTGAGTAATAATATTATAAAAATAACAAAATAAACGTGACGTTAATTTTTACCAAGTCTTCGCGTCGGGATGTTGACCGAGTCGACTCGCTGAGTTGACCGAGTCAACTGAGTTGACTCGCTGAGTTGACCGGTTGACTTTGTCGACCGGGTTTGACCCGAAACCGATACGCGACCCGAACCACACCGCATCCTGCACCCGAAATCAAACTGCCTGACCCGTTGTTGACTGGTCGCTGTTGACTGAGTTGACTCGGCTTGACCGAGTCAACCGAGTTGAACCATACATTGACCCGGAGACCGAACCCGAAATCCGAACCTGAACAGAAACATATAGAACCGAGTGGACTGAGTCGAAACAAACACCTGACCAGGAAAGTATCTGATGTTGAGCGTGAATCCAACCCGACTATTCCCCAAATCTGACCCGAACAGAACCCACATACCTGAACCCGTCACCGGAGCTGCCTCTTCTGCCGCCGTGTACGGCGGTACGGCCGCCACGCCGCCGCCGTCTCTCTTTCTCTCCGGCTCTTCTCTCTAGCCACCAACCACCGCCGGATCAAAACGTGGACCGCCGGTCAGAGACATAGACCGTCGGTCATAGACATAGACCGCCGGTTTCTCTCTCTCTTTGTCTTTTTGCGCAGCACCGTCACTCGCCACCACCTCGGTCACTCTCTCTCTCTCCTCCGTTCGTACCTGTTGCAGTCGCTCACCACCACCATCTGGTGGTGGCTGTCGTCAATCGGAAATCGGAGGGGGGGGTGTCGCCGCCGGATCGGAGAACCGAGGAGGGTAGTGGAGAGGTGGGAGCTTACCAAGTGGGAGTGTGTTTATTGTCTGGTGTTGGTGTTGAGTTTTATTTATGAAGACAAGAATTTCTCAGTGTTTGCTAAATGAAATCGAGAGTGAGAGAGAAACCTTTATTCTTTGTGTGTGTGTATATTGATATGCAGACAAAGGAGGGTGCTTTATATAGAAATTTGAGGATTAAGGTTCCTTGTGTGTATTTATTTTACATTCAGGTCATATCCTTTATCTTTAGGGTTAAAATCTCTTGTAGAGATTAATATAGATTTAGTTGATTTTGTAAATCTTGCACAATCTAGTCAAAAGATTTATAGAGATTTTGTGCAGATTTTTAGATTCTTATAGAGACCTTACTAGATCTAGTATATTATGTGTAGGTTTAGACTTGGGCTTGGGCCCAGGGCCTACAAGCCCATCTTATGTGTAGGTGGCCCGTAATTTCTACGAGACCCGATATCGCAACGCAAGCTCCATAAGCATAAAATATTCGTGTAACATCCATATTTGTCGGTGTCGTCAGTATTTTGCACGGTATCAGTCCGTTGTCGCGTAATATTCAGCAGCTTTTCTGTAAATCACCACACGCGCACTGTAGGGTCGGATAAGCGTTCCTAGGCACTCCAAAGGCCTAATTAAGTTAATTTGCGTCGTAAACATTATTTATTATCGCGTTAATTACTTGTTAATCACGTAATTAGGTGCCGTAAATCACGGGTTGTCACATTCTCCCCCTGTTACAGAAATTTCGTCCTCGAAATTTAGACTATGTTATCCCCTCAGAATTGTGTTATTCGTAGGTAAGTCCGAATAATGACAAAGTGAATGACCGCGTAATCGAAACAAGACTTAATGATATAGTCACCAGTGCGACTAAGTTAACAAGGATCCAACAATGAACAGGAACTTCGACCAATCGAATTCCATATGAACGTTTATAACATGTAAATGAGTTCTAGAAGCAATAACATCCACTGGATGAACTTAGAATCAACAATCTCAATATAATAGTTTGCATGAAACGCTCGATCGTGATCAGCGCAAGCTGTAAGTCATACTGACGCCACAAGGTGTCGCAATGAATGAAACAATTTAATAATAGAGGTGATCGAACAAGTATCACCTGTGTTTTGCATAAAACGCTCAATCATAATTAGCCCAAGCTACAAGTTTGTACTGACACCACAAGGTGTCGTAGTGACTTAATAATTCAATAATAGTGGTGATCAAACGAATCCACCGTGTTTGAAGTCAAATGAAAACGCCATGAAGTAAATATGAATGTTTGTTCCAACAAACATCGAAAGATTTTCAATTGAAAATGGAACATTAAAGAAATAATGTTTTCGATCGAAAAGGAAGTAGCAATGAATGTCGCAAAGCATTCGATCGATGTTGAAAGAACTGTTATGAGGTACACCGGAATATGAAATGAATTTGTGTACCATTGTCTTAACACACTATTGTATTAAGACTGCTTTGATATAATAAACCGAAGTGGATTGGAAAACAATCAATAAATAAATATTTAGATCCGTGCATAAGATGCGTAAACGAGTTCAGCGCAAGCTTCAAATTAATGAAAATCACCATCACATGGTGTCGAAATCAACAATTTAATGGAGTCGAATACCAAACAAGTTTACCACGACTCGGAACAAATGAAGTGTTCGTTAAAAATTGATTTGAATATGATGCTCCCAATACATCATATGGTGTCTCGAATCGAATAAGTGTAATGAGCAAGTTCAAACAATTGAACTTGGTTTTAGCGCAATCCGACAATAGATATATGTATCGATAAGAAAACTTTCGGCATGGTCACAACGAAAAACCATGTATGTAACTTGTAAAGAAATGATTGTGACACAATGACCATTAAGAGGAGTAGAGATACGAAAATCTACTCAGTAAGTGTGAAATTCGAAATTTCAATAAAAGAAATTTGAGGACTTTACCTGGGGTTTCGTGTGACGACCAATTGTTAGGTGACATTACCATGGAATGTCGAACATAGCGTATTCGTCATTAGTTAGGTAGGGGGGATGCGAAGACAGTCGTCTTCTCCCTGGCGTGATTCGTGTCGTTGCAGGATCGCGTGACAAGTTGTCGTTTCCTGATCGTTAGTTCTCCTGCTGACAGGGATCTAGCGTCGTCGTTAGATTTGTGTCATCGTTCCTTCTCAAAGGCCTCGCCTCGATAGTCGTATGTGTCGTACTTCAACCTCCGTTGATGTATAGCTTAAGTTTCACGTATACCTGTGCACTTGTGTTACGTTCTGCGTAGAATGTGATGTACTTCGACATCCGTTGACGTAAAGTTTGAGTTTCATGTATTGTCGTGCACTAGCGTTTCGTTATGCGTAGGCTGCCTGCTCGGGAAGTTAAAATATCACAGACAATATGGATAATGTGTGCCCGAGTTAATATTCGCGGTTCCTACGTGGCGACCTTTAATAAACACCCACATGCGCAAATAATCAATCATATAATCAAATAAACATGTTAGTCACCAATAAACAATCAAGTAATTCCCCTAGTCCCACCAGTCTATCCTCCCAGCCTCTCAGACTGAACTTCCTAGTCTCACTAGACTATCCTCCCAGCCTCTAAACTTCCTAGTCCCACTAGACTATCCTCCCAGCCTCTCAGACTGAACTCCTAGTCTCTCAGACTGACTCCCTGTTCCGAAGGTCTTAAATGCATGTTTCCTAAACTCTCAGATTTTTGTGTACTGTATGTAATCGTTTCGTGTACCGTGTATAAAACATCACAATAGCGTATGTTTGAAAACAAAATTTTGACTGTTGGTTTTTCGGCAACGGTTGGAGACCATATTCGAGTACTAGTCGTCGGTATGTATTCAACGTCTTAATAGTCTAAGTCCCAGAGGAAAGTGAGGTTAGAGCCTAAGTATCACAACAGAAACCTAATTCGCTGTAACCTATAGCTCTGATACCAATCTGTCACACCCCGAAAATTATCAGAGCTGGCGTTGACTGGACTGGTATCTTCATTGCACAGCGGAAGCAAATAGTTAAGACTTCTAGAAACTGAACTCCTGCTAAGTACTCGAATTCTCGATGGTTCTCCTATTCAAACCATGCCTTGTCTTAAAATGCAACCTGAGAAAGAAACATGCGAAAAAGTCAACATAAAGTTGAGCGAGTTCATAGTTTGTTTGTAAAAGATTTGAAATAAATCTTTTGAGTTGTGAAAGGTTTGAAATAAATCTTTTGAGTTGTGAAAGATTTGAAATAAATCTTTGGAATAACCGGTTTTTGAAATAGTATTGAGAAAATGAATTTAAAAAATCATTTTCTTGCCAAGTTATATGGAAACGTTGTGTTTGTAACACGTTATGTTCATAAAACCATGTATTTGTAAAGCCTTGTATTTGTAATGTTCGCATAACCGTCAATGCCCACCCTGACTTTGACTCCTTACCCGTAAAATCATGTGCTTTGAATTTTATATAAAACATGGTATTTTAATTTGTATGAACAAGTAGTTTCGTAAGTATATATGTCCCTGGTATGTAGCAAATAAGGAAAAAAAAGAGATCACCAATGGTTTGCAAGGCCATTGATATGTGTGAAGTGCAAGTAGGAAGACTCAAACCTAGCAGATTTATGCGTTGGGTACAAAGTCACCCCGAGGTCCGTTCTGGTTGGGCCTGGGGCTGGGCTCGCTACACCCAGATAGATCTACCGCTCCTGTCCCTCGGTCCTACAATGAGAATTAATGATCCCAAGTTGCGCCTACCCACTCACATGATCTGTACGTTCTAACCCTCCTTACGCTAACCATACCATGTATAAAAATGTCTGTAAAAATTGTAACATGTATTTTACCCCAGCCTCTAAGGCTGAATCTCCCCAGCCACTAAGGCTGATCCTCCCTAGCCACTAAGGCTGGCCTCCTCAACCACTAAGGCTGGCTCCTTATTCTCTATATATCATTACCAAACGATCCATCCCTAGTCATGAAAATCATTCATTTCGATAATACATCTTTGTTTTGTAAAAACCGGTATGTTTAGTATAAACCTTTCCTAAATCATTTGAGTTCCTTGAAATCCCTTCGTAATATGATTTAGAAATACTAGTATTGCGTTTGTTAAAAACTTTGTTTGTTTTTGCAAAACGTGCATGTCTTTCCACCCCGAAAACAGTTACAAAATTGTAAAATAGTAAAAGTGGGGTTATGAACTCACCTGAATATTCCTGTGCAAAGCTAGCTAATTACGACTTCGTGATGTCGTTTCCAAACTGAGACTCGCTAGCGTGCATTCTACAATATTCCTAACACGGAATATCTAATAAGTTTCTAAATAAATGCGGTAACTACACTACGTGTCACCGAGCTCTACCGAGTCGTTAATCGAACGATTCAAAGGTAAGTTGTTAACTAAATGGAAAAGATTAAGTTATACGTGTTAAGTCTCGTTTAATGACAGTAGCAATCTAATAAGTCTTGAAAAAGACTTAGTTTCCGAGAGACTTAAAATGAATAAATATTTATATAAAAAAAATATATAAATATATCGTTGTAAGTGTGTTAGCCGTCTCGAGTAGTCATACGAGTATAAAAGAATATTTCTATGAAAATATCATATAACAAACTCGTATCATATATCGTGTTTCGTATGAAAATAATATATAATAACTTGTATTATATATATCACGTCTTGTGTATATTTGCCAAAAATATACGTATATGCCGTTTTGGCGTTTGTAATAAATATAAAAAGTTATATTTATTTTGCGAAAGTATTATCGAGTTTGTTGGAAGTTTGAAATAAATAGATAAACTATATCTATTTTATAAAAGAATTTGTGTCGTTTATTACTCCAAATAAATATATAAACTATATTTATTTTAGCAAAACAATCGTCGTGTCGTTTGATATTTGAAATAAATATAAACTATATTTATTTTGATGAAACGAATTCGTGTTACGCGGTGCTTGAAATAAATATATATACTATATTTATTTATAAAAAGATTTCGAGTTCGTTTGAAATAAATATAATAACTATATTTATTTTGTTATCGAAATATTTTTCGTATCGTGGTTCTCGTAAGTTGTAAGTTGTGGTCGAAAGAAACTTTATATTCGTATCTCGTTTTATAAAAGTTGCTCAAAAAGCACGTTTTGTTTTATAATAAAACTTGGATTTTCTCGAAAAACGGGCAGAGTTTCCTCTGTTTTTGGACGGCCCCCGACAACACCAGTTGTCGTTATTATATCAAAATTCAACAATTTTCAACAACAATCCAATCATATACTCAATATATATATAATTTTATAAGACGACAAAGTATAAACTAAACGTTATTTTAAATCGGTTCGAGCTCGTTTGTCACGTGAGTAATAATATTATAAAAATAACAAAATAAACGTGACGTTAATTTTTACCAAGTCTTCGCGTCGGGATGTTGACCGAGTCGACTCGCTGAGTTGACCGAGTCAACTGAGTTGACTCGCTGAGTTGACCGGTTGACTTTGTCGACCGGGTTTGACCCGAAACCGATACGCGACCCGAACCACACCGCATCCTGCACCCGAAATCAAACTGCCTGACCCGTTGTTGACTGGTCGCTGTTGACTGAGTTGACTCGGCTTGACCGAGTCAACCGAGTTGAACCATACATTGACCCGGAGACCGAACCCGAAATCCGAACCTGAACAGAAACATATAGAACCGAGTGGACTGAGTCGAAACAAACACCTGACCAGGAAAGTATCTGATGTTGAGCGTGAATCCAACCCGACTATTCCCCAAATCTGACCCGAACAGAACCCACATACCTGAACCCGTCACCGGAGCTGCCTCTTCTGCCGCCGTGTACGGCGGTACGGCCGCCACGCCGCCGCCGTCTCTCTTTCTCTCCGGCTCTTCTCTCTAGCCACCAACCACCGCCGGATCAAAACGTGGACCGCCGGTCAGAGACATAGACCGTCGGTCATAGACATAGACCGCCGGTTTCTCTCTCTCTTTGTCTTTTTGCGCAGCACCGTCACTCGCCACCACCTCGGTCACTCTCTCTCTCTCCTCCGTTCGTACCTGTTGCAGTCGCTCACCACCACCATCTGGTGGTGGCTGTCGTCAATCGGAAATCGGAGGGGGGGGTGTCGCCGCCGGATCGGAGAACCGAGGAGGGTAGTGGAGAGGTGGGAGCTTACCAAGTGGGAGTGTGTTTATTGTCTGGTGTTGGTGTTGAGTTTTATTTATGAAGACAAGAATTTCTCAGTGTTTGCTAAATGAAATCGAGAGTGAGAGAGAAACCTTTATTCTTTGTGTGTGTGTATATTGATATGCAGACAAAGGAGGGTGCTTTATATAGAAATTTGAGGATTAAGGTTCCTTGTGTGTATTTATTTTACATTCAGGTCATATCCTTTATCTTTAGGGTTAAAATCTCTTGTAGAGATTAATATAGATTTAGTTGATTTTGTAAATCTTGCACAATCTAGTCAAAAGATTTATAGAGATTTTGTGCAGATTTTTAGATTCTTATAGAGACCTTACTAGATCTAGTATATTATGTGTAGGTTTAGACTTGGGCTTGGGCCCAGGGCCTACAAGCCCATCTTATGTGTAGGTGGCCCGTAATTTCTACGAGACCCGATATCGCAACGCAAGCTCCATAAGCATAAAATATTCGTGTAACATCCATATTTGTCGGTGTCGTCAGTATTTTGCACGGTATCAGTCCGTTGTCGCGTAATATTCAGCAGCTTTTCTGTAAATCACCACACGCGCACTGTAGGGTCGGATAAGCGTTCCTAGGCACTCCAAAGGCCTAATTAAGTTAATTTGCGTCGTAAACATTATTTATTATCGCGTTAATTACTTGTTAATCACGTAATTAGGTGCCGTAAATCACGGGTTGTCACATTCTCCCCCTGTTACAGAAATTTCGTCCTCGAAATTTAGACTATGTTATCCCCTCAGAATTGTGTTATTCGTAGGTAAGTCCGAATAATGACAAAGTGAATGACCGCGTAATCGAAACAAGACTTAATGATATAGTCACCAGTGCGACTAAGTTAACAAGGATCCAACAATGAACAGGAACTTCGACCAATCGAATTCCATATGAACGTTTATAACATGTAAATGAGTTCTAGAAGCAATAACATCCACTGGATGAACTTAGAATCAACAATCTCAATATAATAGTTTGCATGAAACGCTCGATCGTGATCAGCGCAAGCTGTAAGTCATACTGACGCCACAAGGTGTCGCAATGAATGAAACAATTTAATAATAGAGGTGATCGAACAAGTATCACCTGTGTTTTGCATAAAACGCTCAATCATAATTAGCCCAAGCTACAAGTTTGTACTGACACCACAAGGTGTCGTAGTGACTTAATAATTCAATAATAGTGGTGATCAAACGAATCCACCGTGTTTGAAGTCAAATGAAAACGCCATGAAGTAAATATGAATGTTTGTTCCAACAAACATCGAAAGATTTTCAATTGAAAATGGAACATTAAAGAAATAATGTTTTCGATCGAAAAGGAAGTAGCAATGAATGTCGCAAAGCATTCGATCGATGTTGAAAGAACTGTTATGAGGTACACCGGAATATGAAATGAATTTGTGTACCATTGTCTTAACACACTATTGTATTAAGACTGCTTTGATATAATAAACCGAAGTGGATTGGAAAACAATCAATAAATAAATATTTAGATCCGTGCATAAGATGCGTAAACGAGTTCAGCGCAAGCTTCAAATTAATGAAAATCACCATCACATGGTGTCGAAATCAACAATTTAATGGAGTCGAATACCAAACAAGTTTACCACGACTCGGAACAAATGAAGTGTTCGTTAAAAATTGATTTGAATATGATGCTCCCAATACATCATATGGTGTCTCGAATCGAATAAGTGTAATGAGCAAGTTCAAACAATTGAACTTGGTTTTAGCGCAATCCGACAATAGATATATGTATCGATAAGAAAACTTTCGGCATGGTCACAACGAAAAACCATGTATGTAACTTGTAAAGAAATGATTGTGACACAATGACCATTAAGAGGAGTAGAGATACGAAAATCTACTCAGTAAGTGTGAAATTCGAAATTTCAATAAAAGAAATTTGAGGACTTTACCTGGGGTTTCGTGTGACGACCAATTGTTAGGTGACATTACCATGGAATGTCGAACATAGCGTATTCGTCATTAGTTAGGTAGGGGGGATGCGAAGACAGTCGTCTTCTCCCTGGCGTGATTCGTGTCGTTGCAGGATCGCGTGACAAGTTGTCGTTTCCTGATCGTTAGTTCTCCTGCTGACAGGGATCTAGCGTCGTCGTTAGATTTGTGTCATCGTTCCTTCTCAAAGGCCTCGCCTCGATAGTCGTATGTGTCGTACTTCAACCTCCGTTGATGTATAGCTTAAGTTTCACGTATACCTGTGCACTTGTGTTACGTTCTGCGTAGAATGTGATGTACTTCGACATCCGTTGACGTAAAGTTTGAGTTTCATGTATTGTCGTGCACTAGCGTTTCGTTATGCGTAGGCTGCCTGCTCGGGAAGTTAAAATATCACAGACAATATGGATAATGTGTGCCCGAGTTAATATTCGCGGTTCCTACGTGGCGACCTTTAATAAACACCCACATGCGCAAATAATCAATCATATAATCAAATAAACATGTTAGTCACCAATAAACAATCAAGTAATTCCCCTAGTCCCACCAGTCTATCCTCCCAGCCTCTCAGACTGAACTTCCTAGTCTCACTAGACTATCCTCCCAGCCTCTAAACTTCCTAGTCCCACTAGACTATCCTCCCAGCCTCTCAGACTGAACTCCTAGTCTCTCAGACTGACTCCCTGTTCCGAAGGTCTTAAATGCATGTTTCCTAAACTCTCAGATTTTTGTGTACTGTATGTAATCGTTTCGTGTACCGTGTATAAAACATCACAATAGCGTATGTTTGAAAACAAAATTTTGACTGTTGGTTTTTCGGCAACGGTTGGAGACCATATTCGAGTACTAGTCGTCGGTATGTATTCAACGTCTTAATAGTCTAAGTCCCAGAGGAAAGTGAGGTTAGAGCCTAAGTATCACAACAGAAACCTAATTCGCTGTAACCTATAGCTCTGATACCAATCTGTCACACCCCGAAAATTATCAGAGCTGGCGTGACTGGACTGGTATCTTCATTGCACAGCGGAAGCAAATAGTTAAGACTTCTAGAAACTGAACTCCTGCTAAGTACTCGAATTCTCGATGGTTCTCCTATTCAAACCATGCCTTGTCTTAAAATGCAACCTGAGAAAGAAACATGCGAAAAAGTCAACATAAAGTTGAGCGAGTTCATAGTTTGTTTGTAAAAGATTTGAAATAAATCTTTTGAGTTGTGAAAGGTTTGAAATAAATCTTTTGAGTTGTGAAAGATTTGAAATAAATCTTTGGAATAACCGGTTTTTGAAATAGTATTGAGAAAATGAATTTAAAAATCATTTTCTTGCCAAGTTATATGGAAACGTTGTGTTTGTAACACGTTATGTTCATAAAACCATGTATTTGTAAAGCCTTGTATTTGTAATGTTCGCATAACCGTCAATGCCCACCCTGACTTTGACTCCTTACCCGTAAAATCATGTGCTTTGAATTTTATATAAAACATGGTATTTTAATTTGTATGAACAAGTAGTTTCGTAAGTATATATGTCCCTGGTATGTAGCAAATAAGGAAAAAAAAGAGATCACCAATGGTTTGCAAGGCCATTGATATGTGTGAAGTGCAAGTAGGAAGACTCAAACCTAGCAGATTTATGCGTTGGGTACAAAGTCACCCCGAGGTCCGTTCTGGTTGGGCCTGGGGCTGGGCTCGCTACACCCAGATAGATCTACCGCTCCTGTCCCTCGGTCCTACAATGAGAATTAATGATCCCAAGTTGCGCCTACCCACTCACATGATCTGTACGTTCTAACCCTCCTTACGCTAACCATACCATGTATAAAAATGTCTGTAAAAATTGTAACATGTATTTTACCCCAGCCTCTAAGGCTGAATCTCCCCAGCCACTAAGGCTGATCCTCCCTAGCCACTAAGGCTGGCCTCCTCAACCACTAAGGCTGGCTCCTTATTCTCTATATATCATTACCAAACGATCCATCCCTAGTCATGAAAATCATTCATTTCGATAATACATCTTTGTTTTGTAAAAACCGGTATGTTTAGTATAAACCTTTCCTAAATCATTTGAGTTCCTTGAAATCCCTTCGTAATATGATTTAGAAATACTAGTATTGCGTTTGTTAAAAACTTTGTTTGTTTTTGCAAAACGTGCATGTCTTTCCACCCCGAAAACAGTTACAAAATTGTAAAATAGTAAAAGTGGGGTTATGAACTCACCTGAATATTCCTGTGCAAAGCTAGCTAATTACGACTTCGTGATGTCGTTTCCAAACTGAGACTCGCTAGCGTGCATTCTACAATATTCCTAACACGGAATATCTAATAAGTTTCTAAATAAATGCGGTAACTACACTACGTGTCACCGAGCTCTACCGAGTCGTTAATCGAACGATTCAAAGGTAAGTTGTTAACTAAATGGAAAAGATTAAGTTATACGTGTTAAGTCTCGTTTAATGACAGTAGCAATCTAATAAGTCTTGAAAAAGACTTAGTTTCCGAGAGACTTAAAATGAATAAATATTTATATAAAAAAAATATATAAATATATCGTTGTAAGTGTGTTAGCCGTCTCGAGTAGTCATACGAGTATAAAAGAATATTTCTATGAAAATATCATATAACAAACTCGTATCATATATCGTGTTTCGTATGAAAATAATATATAATAACTTGTATTATATATATCACGTCTTGTGTATATTTGCCAAAAATATACGTATATGCCGTTTTGGCGTTTGTAATAAATATAAAAAGTTATATTTATTTTGCGAAAGTATTATCGAGTTTGTTGGAAGTTTGAAATAAATAGATAAACTATATCTATTTTATAAAAGAATTTGTGTCGTTTATTACTCCAAATAAATATATAAACTATATTTATTTTAGCAAAACAATCGTCGTGTCGTTTGATATTTGAAATAAATATAAACTATATTTATTTTGATGAAACGAATTCGTGTTACGCGGTGCTTGAAATAAATATATATACTATATTTATTTATAAAAAGATTTCGAGTTCGTTTGAAATAAATATAATAACTATATTTATTTTGTTATCGAAATATTTTTCGTATCGTGGTTCTCGTAAGTTGTAAGTTGTGGTCGAAAGAAACTTTATATTCGTATCTCGTTTTATAAAAGTTGCTCAAAAAGCACGTTTTGTTTTATAATAAAACTTGGATTTTCTCGAAAAACGGGCAGAGTTTCCTCTGTTTTTGGACGGCCCCCGACAACACCAGTTGTCGTTATTATATCAAAATTCAACAATTTTCAACAACAATCCAATCATATACTCAATATATATATAATTTTATAAGACGACAAAGTATAAACTAAACGTTATTTTAAATCGGTTCGAGCTCGTTTGTCACGTGAGTAATAATATTATAAAAATAACAAAATAAACGTGACGTTAATTTTTACCAAGTCTTCGCGTCGGGATGTTGACCGAGTCGACTCGCTGAGTTGACCGAGTCAACTGAGTTGACTCGCTGAGTTGACCGGTTGACTTTGTCGACCGGGTTTGACCCGAAACCGATACGCGACCCGAACCACACCGCATCCTGCACCCGAAATCAAACTGCCTGACCCGTTGTTGACTGGTCGCTGTTGACTGAGTTGACTCGGCTTGACCGAGTCAACCGAGTTGAACCATACATTGACCCGGAGACCGAACCCGAAATCCGAACCTGAACAGAAACATATAGAACCGAGTGGACTGAGTCGAAACAAACACCTGACCAGGAAAGTATCTGATGTTGAGCGTGAATCCAACCCGACTATTCCCCAAATCTGACCCGAACGGAACCCACATACCTGAACCCGTCACCGGAGCTGCCTCTTCTGCCGCCGTGTACGGCGGTACGGCCGCCACGCCGCCGCCGTCTCTCTTTCTCTCCGGCTCTTCTCTCTAGCCACCAACCACCGCCGGATCAAAACGTGGACCGCCGGTCAAAGACATAGACCGTCGGTCAGAGACATAGACCGCCGGTTTCTCTCTCTCTTTGTCTTTTTGCGCAGCACCGTCACTCGCCACCACCTCGGTCACTCTCTCTCTCTCCTCCGTTCGTACCTGTTGCAGTCACTCACCACCACCATCTGGTGGTGGCTGTCGTCAATCGGAAATCGGAGGGGGGGTGTCGCCGCCGGATCGGAGAACCGAGGAGGGTAGTGGAGAGGTGGGAGCTTACCAAGTGGGAGTGTGTTTATTGTCTGGTGTTGGTGTTGAGTTTTATTTATGAAGACAAGAATTTCTCAGTGTTTGCTAAATGAAATCGAGAGTGAGAGAGAAACCTTTATTCTTTGTGTGTGTGTATATTGATATGCAGACAAAGGAGGGTGCTTTATATAGAAATTTGAGGATTAAGGTTCCTTGTGTGTATTTATTTTACATTCAGGTCATATCCTTTATCTTTAGGGTTAAAATCTCTTGTAGAGATTAATATAGATTTAGTTGATTTTGTAAATCTTGCACAATCTAGTCAAAAGATTTATAGAGATTTTGTGCAGATTTTTAGATTCTTATAGAGACCTTACTAGATCTAGTATATTATGTGTAGGTTTAGACTTGGGCTTGGGCCCAGGGCCTACAAGCCCATCTTATGTGTAGGTGGCCCGTAATTTCTACGAGACCCGATATCGCAACGCAAGCTCCATAAGAATAAAAAATTCGTGTAACATCCATATTTGTCGGTGTCGTCAGTATTTTGCACGGTATCAGTCCGTTGTCGCGTAATATTCAGCAGCTTTTCTGTAAATCACCACACGCGCACTGTAGGGTCGGATAAGCGTTCCTAGGCACTCCAAAGGCCTAATTAAGTTAATTTGCGTCGTAAACATTATTTATTATCGCGTTAATTACTTGTTAATCACGTAATTAGGTGCCGTAAATCACGGGTTGTCACATACTGGGCATCGAACGCGGCCCGCGTAGGATGTTGTTGGGGCTTACGCGGCCCGCTAGGGCCTTGTGTTCAGGTTTCCCATTTTCAAGTTGTTGCATATTTGTCTCTTGGCCTTTCGAAAGGTCAACCAAGCTTTACTTCTTGCAATTTGAGCCCCTCAACCTGACTTATAAGGGGTTCATGACTTATACCCACTTTGTTAAGTTCTTGGTCACTCCATGTTACCCGAAAAGTCATAATTTTCAACGTTGACGCTTTAACCCCTCGCATACGAATTTGATCATAACTTTCTCATACGATAACGAAACTTTATGAAATTTTTATCGTGCATTCTAGTGAGCATAATTAATCGTTACAAAGCTTCGGGTTTGCTAAAAGGTCACTCAGAGGTATACTTTAAACATGTTGACACATTTAACCCCTGTAGTTTGTAATCTCTCACTTTCTTTCATATTTAGCTTCGTATGATCCATGATTTATTCGTTTGAAGGTATGAGCATCGTGTAGGGTTACTGTAAAGTATATTTATCTCTTGTTGACATTCTGAACCCTTATATTCACATACTTTTCTTGTTTGTCAACTTTAGTCCTTCTAGAACATTCTTTCACACGTTCAAACTTATGACACGTGTCGACACATTATAGGACATGAATTTTTGAGGTGTTACAACTCATCATGTACAATCATTCAAGTAACTGTTTCATCAAGAATGCTCATCCAATATGTAAACACTGAATACATACTAACCTGGGATTATGTGAAAAGGGGTGTGTGTAGAAAAAGGATGAGATCTTCAAAGAAAACAAAGTGCTTGTTGGTGAAAACTGGTGCGTCGCAGGTCTCTGAACAAGGAACAAATAGAATGTTTTTAGGGTTTTTAGAGAGAGAAGGTCGATGAGGAGGGAGAGAATGTTTCTTGGGATTGTTGCCGTTAAATGACAGGGAAGCATTCCCTAATTGTTGGTTGCACATGGTATTTATACCATTCCAAAAATACCGCACACATCAAGAGAGTGTGTGCGGCTTGCTAGGGTTTGCCATGGGCTTACAGGTGTTGGGCCTGGACTAGCAGGGGTGTGCGGTTCACTTGTGGGAGCTGGGAGAGTGTACGAGATGAAAAGGGGTGTGCGGCTGCACAACCCATCGCACACACACCGGTTATGAGATGTGCGGTTGAACTTATTATTAAACATTATTCACAAACATTCATACACACAATAATCATATAATAAACTTTGTTGGTTATAATCACATAACTAGCTACACATAATCACAATATAAAATCGAACGTGTAGGAAAACCCGATGTGTCACACTGTAGGAGTAACGCACCGCCCATGTTCGTGAGGTCATGTTAAGTCTTTAAACATTGCGTTAAACCTTGGGTTGACTTGAATATTCACATGCCAGTTTTTACGTTAATCTTGATAACTTAGTTTGCCATGTGGATTTGTTTAAATCTTTTATACTTATGCTATGTATTAAACTTGTATACTTGCCAATACTTTTGTATTGAACCATGTATTTTAAACATATTGCAGGATGATGATGATATTAAAATGGGCATAGCGAGGATGCCTTAGATACACACGTAGAAATCATTAGATTATGTTGTTATATCAATTTTGAATTATGTTGTATTGTACTTTGCTTGTATCGTATTAAAACAATGTTGTATTTGATTTCGTATGATGTAACTTGACGATTTGTATCAATGAAATGAAATCAGTTTTTCAAATTATTGTCACTTTTAGTGTTATGATGCAATGAGCAATCTTGTTTTTGTCTCACTCCGAAGTTTCCGCCATCGGTTGGGGGGTGACAGTTGCTGCCAGAGCCAGCAGAAGGTGAGCCGGCAGATGGTGATGCCGCGGAGGGCGACGACGGCAACGATGGTGGCTATGCTCACCCACCATTTCCGCCACCGCCACCTGGTTCGCCACCGCAACCGCAGCTACAGGGGGTGCCTCAGTACCCCCAGCACGTTTTGTACGACCAACTCCATCCAGCTGTGGCACTTGCGTTAGAGCGGACGAAGGAACGCCTTCAGGCGCGGATAGATTCCCTGGAGAGGATGCGGATCGGGGGCGAGGCCCTAAGGCACCAGTCAGGAGGGTCAGGATCCATAGGTTTAGGATCGTTGTACTTTTCTTGTATTTTGACATTTTATGTATTTTGAACAATGTCATGTATATATACAAACTTATTATGTAATTAAATTTGCAGTTTCAGTTTATTTGTATTTGTGATTGTTTATTTTAACAGTTTAGATTGGTTTGCTTGGTTACGTACAATGTATAATATCACACGTCATAAATACAACAACATAAAAAAATAATACAAAATTGCGCTACGATACGACACGATACGCTATAATACGATACTTAACGATAAAAAAATATTAAATATGTAATACGATACGCCACGATAAGCTATAATACGATATTAAGTTAAAAATGTGATACGATACGCCACGATACGCTATAATATGATACTTAACGATATAAAAATAATAAAGATTTTAAAACTCATTAAAACAAAAATAACCAATAATAAACACCAAAAACAATATGAATGCACACAACGAATTTGACAACTGTGACAACTTATTAAAAGTTCCTTAGGCTCACGGCAACCGCACTGGTAACAAACTGGTATTCGTGGTGGCTGTTCATCACAAAAATAAACCAAAATTTAATTACAATCGTCATGATCAATTCTGCAGAGTAGTCTTCATGACTTGAAGTTGTACCCAAATCTTCGATCTCTTCCAATATCAAATTTCTTCGTTTCCCATGATTATGAAACCTCGATTCGTGAGGTGGTCTTCTTTTATGTTTCCCAAAATAATTTGAAGGCTCACAAATTTCAATATCACTTTGGTGATTTTATGAGTGTTCGTAACATTCGTCTGATTCTGAAAACGATAACTCGTTGTATGTATTTTTATGTAACAACCTGCGATTTTTTCTGGCCCAGTTGGCCACCGACACCCACCTCTTCCTAGAGGTACCGGGTTCGAGTCTTGGGAGTGGCATATGTCGCCCAGGGTGAGAACTCGGCATGGGGAAGTCACCGCGGAGCTAGCTTGGTCGGGTAGCGGCTCCCGGAGTGAGATCACTTCGGCGGTTGGGAGGACCGTGCACTTACCCCCCCCCCCCCACACACTATAATACGATATTAAATTAAAAATGTGATACGATACGCTATAATACGCTTCTCTAGACCATCTGGGATTATGTTCTGTTTTATTACAGTCGTCATGATCAACTCATGCAGAGTGATCTTCATGACTTGAAGTTGTACCCAAATCTTCGATCTCTTCCAAGATCAAATTTATTCGTTTCCCATGATTATGAAACCTCGTTTCGTGAGGTGGTCTTCTTTCATGTTTCCCAAAATAATTTGAAGGCTCACAAATTTCAATATCATTTTGGTGATTTTCTGAGTGTTTGTAAGCTTTGTCTGATTCTGAAGATGATAACTCGTTATATGTATTTTTATGTATCAGCTTGCGATTTCTTCTCGAAGGTTCAACGATACGCTATAATACGATATTAAATTAGAAATGTGATACGATACGCCACAATACGCTATAATACGATACTTAACGATAAAAAATAATAAAGATTTTAAAACTCATTAAAACAAAAATAACCAATAATAAACACTAATAACAAACCCAAAACACCAAAAACCAAACACAACACACTAAAAAATAAACTTCAAAAATCCATGGCCTTAATACGCATCGTATAGGCCTAGACGATGCGTATTAGGCAAACCGCCAGACAACCCATGCACCTGTCAGTTTGTCATGTCTTTTACTTTATTCAATACGGATCGTATAGGCATGTACGATCCGTATTAAATTGTCAAAGTGTGTAGATAGTGGCCCGGTGTGCCAATAGAAAATCCCTTGTTTTATTGTTATGTCACGTGGGTTAAATGAAAGGGTGATGTGAGGATGACCCGTGATATGTCTGTATGGTTAGGAAGTAGTGGTTTGTTTTGGTTTTGCATTGTATTATTTAAACATTTGTTTCTCTTCCGTGGTTTGTTTTGGTTTTGCATTGTATTATTGAAACGTTTTTTTCCTCTTTTGATAACGAATATGCATAAAATTAGTCTCAACATCCTGTCTAATTTCTCTTAAATTCCTTTTTATTTTCTTTTGGCCAAAAATTAATTGTTGGGAGAGCATCTGATTATGTTTGATTAGTAGATCATATGATTAGATTTTTAGGTAATATGATTTATGTTTGATTTAAGAACCCATTTTTTCTAGTCACACCAGAAACCTGAATTCTTATAACTCCGAAAATAACAATTTAGAAACCATCAGGTTAAACCACTAAGGGGTTGTTTGTTTACCTCTCAATGAAGTTCTTAATGGTTCAGACCTCTTACTGGTTCAACACTTAATGGTTCAGACTGTTTGTTTCACAAGCAGATGTCTGAATGGTTCAGACATTTGCCTCTGAATGGTTAAGATTTATACAGAGTCTGAATGGTTAAGACCTCTAATCTGAATTGTTCAGACATTTGCCTCTAAACGGTTAAGCATTATACAGGCTCTTAATAGTTCAGACCACTTACTGCTTCAGCACTTAATGGTTTAGACTTCTTACTGGTTCAGCACTTAACCATTCAGATGTTGCCAAACAGCCCCTAAGCCGTCAAAGCCAAACCAATAAACGATAGGACTGGTCGGTCCAGCCAACGCAACCAACTCAACCGCTTTGATTTGTCGTTTCTGAAAACCTCAGTCAACAATTACGCCGCTAATTTTAATTATCAAAAAAGAAGAGAAACAAATTCATTAAACATTACAAAACTGAGTATCCTAATCATAAGTCGTAACAATCAGGTTTGAGTTTTAAAACACATCTAAACATTTTGATTTTCAATTTCTCATCTTTCAAACAGATTGGCATATTCTTGCAAATTACGAGAATTTTCTTATTCTACAAATTTTTATACCAGTTAAACTTATCAATACCATGAATATTGAGGTAAATCATGAGCATAAATTATGACAGGTATCAAAACATAGTAACATACAAATAAAAATATTTATAAAATCAGATCACTGTAAGAAAATTAAAAGTTTATAAAGGTCTCAAAATAATAACAGACAACTAGTACAACAATGTTTCTTATTATGTACAACATTTTTCACATAGTAAAACATACCTGCAAAGCCAGCAGCATACAGAAAATCCGAGCATTATCATACGCGACTCGATTATATATCAAGATTTTGACAGCTCACAAGCTCGGTGGAACCCGAGTTCCTGACAGCAATCACATTCCAGATGTTTGGGTCAGATGCTCTTACTGATTCAGAAGTTCCTTCTTCTTCTCCTGATGATGTCATCAAATCATTTTGTTTATCAGCCTGCATTACTGCAATATTATGGTTACCATCTTTAGTGATGACATGAAGCTTCCCTAGTAAACCCGCAAGCAAATACGGAGATTCCGACTCAGCAAAATCACAAATCGGTATGTCACCATCAACCACTTTCCAAGAATCATCTTGATGATCGTAAACTTTTATTTTAGCACTTTCTAAAGAACTAGAAGGGTCCAACGCGTATAGATCACCATCAACAATCACACTCAATTTGGTTCCTGCTTGCTTAGCTGGCCAACCTTCGCCCATACCCGTAGGCATATCCGCCCATGAATTTGTTTCCGGATCGTAAACTTCACCACCAACATCAACGAAAAAAGGCCAGCAATATAAACTCTGAGGAACATATAGTTTCCCTCTATAAGACGTCAATCCTGTTGCAATCGGTTTAAGCAAATCTGCTAAAAAAGCAGTTGGTAATACTTGTGCTTTTGAGAACGGCATACTTGGTATTTCCGACCATAACCCAGTTTGGGGATCATAAACCTCTGCAGATTGCAGCGGTGTTAAACCACCACGACCCCTGCTAACACCGCCAACGACATATAACTTATTGTTTAACACTCCAGTTTTGCAATAAGCTCTACCAACAGACATGGGATTCGCTTCACTCCAAGAATTTGAAACCGGATCATACTTCCAAACACAGTTCATGGCAGAAGCTCTGTTGAACCCTCCTAACATGTAGAGATAGCCATCCACGGCTCCAATAGCACACCCACAAAACCGGATTTGATCTGAACCGTCCTTTCGTCCAAGCCATCCCCTTACAGCATCTGCAATTCTGATACTTGATCCTACCATATTCCACATACGAGAACCAGATAACCCACTTCTATAATCGTCTTCTAAATGCACATTAGGAACAGGTGGCAATCTTTGCCATTTTTTAGAAACAGGGTCCAATGCATGCCAAAATAGTTTATCGCCATGATTTTTGGTCAAAATGTAGAGCCATTCTTCTGTGGTGCCCAATTCTCTCCTAACCTTGTAAATTTCAGAACTTGTTACCGCAGCTTTCCAGCTTCGCGATACACCTTTCACATTTAAATAGCAGATTCTCGGAAGTCTAGCAAGAATTTCGAGTGAAATTTCATCAGGAAGGTTTGGAATCAATCGAGGCTTATCATCCCATAAGCTCGATAACGTTTTCTGTCTCTTGCAAGACTCACCATGTGGAACATGTAAAGTCTCAGTTGGTTTACAGCTGTTTTTGCTTAATAAACCTCCCATCAAAGTATTCCTTGTGTTTATCAAGATGATGATATAAAATGATAATTTAATCGATATTCGACCATATAAGCTGGCCTGAAATGGCAAGCACAGTATTGGAGTCAGATACTGAAATCTCAGTCATATTCCATTGCTTGCTGTAAAAAACTGGGATTAATCTCCGATTAACTGGGAATCGGTAGTTTACCAATTATGTTTTACCTAGTCGGGCCTAATCGGTCAAAAGAGTCAAAAACGGTCAAAATTTGTCAAAATCTTTTAAAAGTATTTGAAAACGTATACTTATTAATCCAATCTGATTTTGAAAAAAAATTGTGTGTGTATGCGCGCGTGTATATATATGTTTGAAAATTACATATTAAGTTCCAATCTGATTAATCCCTAGTCGGTACCCCTCGGCCTGCTTGACGAGGGGGCGTAGCAAATTTTACAACCATGCTTGTTACCACAAAACCTACATCTAGTGACCTAACAATTGTGCGGATATAATAATCAGATTGTTATACAAATCACAAATTGCAAACAACTATGATTCACCTATTCTAATCCACAGCACAAACACCTAACAAATGATCAACAGAAAAGCAAATAACTCACAACACATGATAAATAACAAAATTCAGTAATTCACCCAGCAGAAAACACGAATTCAAATCCATAAACACAAAATTAGGGAGAATTTGAATCGTAGTTAAACAAACACAGATCTGGTCAAATTCGCACAAAAAAAAAAAACAGCAATTGAATCGTAAAAGAAACCCTAGAATTGAATCGGAAGGTGTAAGACAAAGTAATTACCTGATAGAAAGAAAGGAGATTGTGAGAGGAGAATTAGGGTTTAGAGAGTGAATATAGGGAGGGATAGCTTTAGGTGGACGTCAACATCAGAAGCACCGGATTCAGAATTGTTACTTGCTCAGTCTGTGGGTGACCTTATGCTTGTTTTCGCATGCTTCCATTTTTGGCACATGTGGTGTGCGTGTTTGATTATTAAAAGAAAAATTAAGGATAAGGGTCTGTTTGGTATGGGGTAATGGAATGGACGGGGGAATGGAATGGACGAGATAACGGAATGGATGAAGTAATGGAATTGATCATTACCATTCCATGTCTTGTTTGGTTACCATGTGAGAATGGAATGAACCATTACTTTTTGTTGTTTGGTATGCGAGAAAAGAGGAAGGAATAAAATCGGATGACAGTGGTCAATGGGCGGCGATGGTGCGTGATGACAGGTGGCAGTTGTAGCGGCGACGGAGACGGCGACGGGTGGTGATAGCGGTGGTGGTGGTGGGTGACGGCGGTGGTCAGAGGTGGTAGCGATGGCGACGGTGGTGGCAGGTGGTAGCGGTGGTGGTGGTGGGTGGTGGTGGTGGTTGATAGCGATGGCAGAGGTGGGTGGCGATGGCAGCGGTGATCGGAGGTGGCAGCGGCAATGGTGGCGGCGATGATCGAAGGTGGGTGGTGGCGGTGATCGGAGGCGGCAATGGCGATGGTGGATGGCGGCGACGGCGGTGGCGGGTGACGGCGGTGGCGGGTGGCAGCGAAGGTGGGTGACGGCGGTGGTTGACAATGGTGGTGGCAACGGTAGTAGGTTGTGGTGTTGTTAATGAAGGGTGAAGAGGGAATGGAATGGAAAAAAACAGGGGGGGATGGAATGATTTTGAGAGAATGGAATGTATTTTGGAATGGACGATTCTATTCCATCGACCAACCAAACACTCTTATTTTCACTCCCTCTCAATGGTCCATTCCATTCCATCTCTAATTTCTGCATACCAAACGCTACCTAAAAATTTAATATCTATGGGCAATATCTTTTGATTTAGAGTAAATTACGTTTTTGGCCATGTGGTTATATCACTTTTACTATGGATGTAAGCGTCCGACCTCGTCTAAGCTCGAGTTTGTCAAGTTTAGGTTTTCAGAGGCCGAGTTTGAATTTGGTTTGTCTCGAGCTTTATTTTTCAAAGTTCGAGTTTAACTCGGCCAATAAGTAGTTTTTTTTTAGATTTGAGAATGACTTGGGCTTTGCTCGAATATTATTAGCAAATCAATTTGTATTTTTTAGGGTTGAAATTGTAGTGTTTTATGGTTTTGTACATATTTTAGGAAAAATTGACTTTGTAGCCGAACTTCCCTCTTATAAATACATATAACAATAACTATTATAAAAAGTAGATTTAGTACATAAATTAAAAATTATATAAATAATATGCTTGTGGGCCTACTCGATTTCATAAATGAAGTTTGGGTTCAAGCTCGTTTATTAAACAAGTTTAATTTTAGGTTCACGTTCCCATCTTTTAACGAACTGGCCTCGAGTAGCTCACGAGCGGCTTGGCTCGTTTACACCTCTAGCCTGCTTAACCTTTTTGTGGCCTAAAGCGGACTCTAAAGCCGAGACCCTTTACGTAAAACGATGCTTAAAATCTCAACACCTGAGAATATAATAACACACATTTTGTATGATTTTTAAACAATGCAAAATGACACAATTTTAAACAAAAAAAAATCTAAGAGACTCAGAGTTGTGATCGAAGAGAAAGAATCTCGTGTGAATCAAACATAATCAAGGGTTTAAAAATATTAGGAGTCCAAATTTCTAACTAATTTTCTAATTGTTGAGCCGCACATAACTATGTATGCTTGATACGGTAGAACATTAGTACAATAGACTAGTAGAGTATGCTATACGCGTTTAATTCACTTGGGTACACCATGTTACCATTACCACACATCCCCCTCATTCCACTTTCTTCTTTCAGGTTTACGATGCTCCAACCCCCTCACGAATTCAACCACCACAAAAAAACATGTTTTACTAGTGTCTGATGCATCGCTCATCACAATCATTACGTTAGAATTTGTTACGATCAGTCAAAACGAATGAATGTATTGCAATTTGCAACACAGTGCTGATAGGGATATAACTAAATTGTAGAGAAAGAAGCTAAGAGATAGAGAATAACTTGACTCAAATTCTGCTTATCCTTCATTCCATACGTAACATCAACATAAATAGATAGAAACTTACATAAGACACCCCCCCCCCCCCCCCATTAAACCAAAATAGCATACTAATCCCTTGACTTACAATAGTAATAAAAATAAAAATAAGATACGTAACAATACTCCCCCCTAAACCTACTTTTTGCCCTCAAAAAGTACTTCAAGAAACCTTGTCTTCATCCTCTTCCGTTGCTTGTTTTTCATCATCTACCACTTCAAGTATGTAGAGTTGTTTTTTCTTACACTTGTGCCCCGGAACGAACCTTTCGGTACACCAGAAACATTTCCCCTTTGCCCTTTTTTGCTCAAGTTCATCACTCGTCAAACGCCTCGATCTAAGGATTCCCGGTGTAGAACTTGATGGCTCGGTTGTTGGACTTGGCAGCAAGGGTAGTTTTGAACCATTAACGGAAGGTGTTATTTTGACATCTTCGGGTTGCAGCCCATCCTCCACAGCGTTGAAACGCTTCATCAAGCATGTGTTGTTGATAGTTTGAATTCTTGCTAACCCATACGCCTCACGTAGTGTTTGAGGCTTGAACATCTTCACCGGCCCTTTTATTTCCGGCTTCAAACCCTTCAAATATAAGCTAACAGCATAAAGTTCGCTAATGGTAACCTTGTTAAGCAAGCGATCGAAACCTGAATTATATTCTTGTAGACCCTTGGTGTCATCAGTAAGTTGAACGAGAGATGCAATCTCTTCCATAGGGTCTTCAAACATTGCATCAGAAAAACGGGCAGAGATCGAACGAACATAGTCCGCCCATGGGACCTCGGCAACCGTGGCATTACGGGTCTTCAAGTAGGCACTGTGCCATTGGAGGGCATCGCCTTCCAAGTGAACCGCAGCACAACGTAATTTCAAGTCATCGGGGGTGGCATCCATCGAAAAAAATGTTCGCAGCGATAGACCCACCCCTCAACATCGTCCCCCGAAAATTTAGGGAAGTCGATCTTACCGATACGGAATGGTTTGGATGTTCGTGAGTCACCATCTGGGCCGGAGAAGGACCCGAAGGAACTCCCCGACGACTGCACAGCTTTATCACGCATATCCTTCAAAATCTCTTCCTGTTGCTTCGAAGTTTGTTCATGTTGCTTCATCAGGGCCGCTAACGCAGCTTGGATATTGTTGATTGCCTTACCATGGGACTTGAGGGTGTTGTCGATTTCATTATTGCGGGTGTTAGTCATGGCGGCGGCAAGGAATTCCGATGAGGATTCGGGATAGCTCTGATACCCTTGATAGGGATACAACTAAATTGTAGAGAAAGAAGCTAAGAGATAGGGAATAACTTGACTCAAATTCTGCTTATCCTTCATTCCATACGTAACATCAACATAAATAGATAGAAACTTACATAAGACACCCCCCCCCCATTAAACCAAAATAACATACTGAAGGGGTAAGGTCCCAAAAACCTCATAAAAAGGATTTGAGACCATACCACAAACTAACTTTTCTAGCCTTTTGACCTTGCGCGGCTGCGCACTGGTCCTGCTAAAGGAACAAAGAAGTCAGTAGCTTGTAATCGCGCGCCCAAAAGATAACATAAATCTTTGCGCCGTGTTCCATTTCAACAAAGGATTAGAAAACCCTTGCTCAATACTTCCGCCACAACACCCAGACTTGGAGTTTATTTGTCTGTGTCCACATAGTAATGTGTCACACTGGATTATGGCAGTAATCTTCTAGAAAGAAATACAATCATGCACTACCCAGACGGTTATAACCGTCTGGACACGTGTCATCACCATAAACAACCCTGAAGTCACAACGAATGCATGCAACTAGAGAGCAATCTCCACTTAAGTCACTTTCCACGTGGCAATCCCTCAGCCATCGATCAGACCACGATCCGTGTGCATTCACATCGGATCGAGGTTAATCAACGTCAGATTAAAGAACTCTAACGGAGGAAAAATAACCGCTACGGCGTTAGGCATTTTCCGTTATCTTTTCAATAACAGGTTTTCCCTCCCAAAAACTCCCGGTTATAAATAAGAGAACTGTTCAGGTATAAACTCAGACTACTCTCACTCTTCAAATACTTATCTTCTCCGATACCAATACTTATTCTCACGCTGGAGTCGGGTCAAGGAGAGAACCCTCTTCTCCCCTTGGCGAGGCTAACGGTGTTCTTTTTTGCAGAGCCATCGGAGAAGTAATTCCATTACAGCTGAATCAACCGAGGGAGAGCTAACCTTTTATGCGGATTCAAACCCCCTAACTATCTCGGTTCCGACCATTTAGTTAGTGTTTCTTCATTGGCGCCCACCGTTTTCTCAGTTTTTCTAGTTTCTATCTCGTTTTGATTCAGTTCATTCTATTTTCTGTCTTCGCACATGGCAGAAAATTCGTCATCTCATCGACACCCTGGTCCTCGACCAAATGTCGGAAACAATTTACCGATAGAAGGAATCGTAGAGGAGGCTTCAGACGATAATGAGGTTCAGTCTCATCGAGCAAATGATCCTGTTACCCCAGGAATGTTACCAGTAAATCCTGCACAGTCAATTTTACCGCCAGGGGAAACCCCAATATCATGGTACGTCCGGTCTCAAGGAGCATTAAATGCGGTATACTCACAGTTATGTGCTCAAACTGCTCCTGTAACCCAATCCCGGAGGCCGGGATCAAGAGCTCATGCCTCTCAGCGAGAAGAATCAACTTATGATGATACAAGCAGTTACCGAAGACAACATCATGATGAATCTCGACCTCGACAACGACAATCGGTGCATGATAGGTTGGGTTCCCAACGAGATACTCACACCGACGAATCTGATCGAACATACCGATTGAGTGAAAACACAAGCGTCTTCAACAGATTACAGCCAAACTATAACAAATACAGGCCTCGAGCGGTTTACAACCCCGAGGCCGAGCATAACTATGATTTAGTTTATCGCCCGGACGAAGCGGCAGAAAACTCGAAGTTTATATTAGAGATAGCTTTGGCTCCGTTAGAACGGGCCAAGTTACCATCTAATGTTGGGAAATTTAATGGGTTAACCGACCCTGATGATCATCTAAGGGTATTCACCAGTGCAGGACTGGTCGGTGGTTGGACCCTTCCGCTGTGGTGTCACTTATTTGTACAAACACTAACTGGCCCAGCGCGAATCTGGTTTGACAACCTACCAACGGGGCAGATAGAGTCGTGGAAGGATCTACGGAAAAAATTCTTAACACACTTCAGCCAACAAAGGCGCTCAAAACGTGATACATCCGATGTCATGAACATATGGCGTCGCGATGATGAGAATCTGGAAGATTTTATTACCAGATATAATAAGGAAGTGTTAGAGATCGGAGGTGTCAGCGAACAACTAATCCGCGCACAGTTTAAGTACGCGGTTAGATGTGACGACATGGTCAAAGTGTTATCAGGAACAGAAGGCCTCCCTACGAGTTGGGAAAAGATAATGGCGGCGGCCAAGGTTTATGCGCAGACTGAGAAAAATCTTACTACAAACAGGCCACCCCCACCACACAGTAGGCCAGCAGACTTAAGCGCAAATGGCAAATACAAAAAGTCATGGCGCGAAGCATCAGGAAGCCGATCCGCAGAAGACACCCGCACAACAGCTAACAAATTCTCTGCGCAAAAAGAGAACAAGTACGAAAATAAGGAGAGGCATTGGACTCCTATAACAAAAACCCCAGCGGAGGTGTTAAGTACTGAGGATCACCAATTCAAACCTCCAATTCCGATGAAGAGTAAACGTGGTCAAGACCCGTCGCAGTACTGCGAGTATCATAAGGATAACGGGCACACCACGAACAACTGTATATCTCTGCGCATGGAAATCGAAAAGGCTCTCAAGAATGGAGAACTCACACATCTGCTCCAGAATATGCGCAAGGAGATTAAACAGATTACCCGAGGGGAAGAAAGCTCGAGCAAACGGGCTAAGACTTAAAGAACTCTGCATGTTCTCCGCGGAAAAGACATGACCCATCAAGAGCAGCGGAACTGTCAGGGAGTAAGTTAAGTTCTATTTAATTATTCAAAACAACTTTGTAACGCCTCTGAGCATTATCCATGAATAAAATTGCAAAGTTTCTATTATTTTTGTATTTACAAAATGCATGCAATTCCTTTTCAGTAAGAGCAAAAACATTATGGTGGTACAACGCAAAGCTCCATGCGCGGTCAGTGATCACATCACAAACGACCATAAACTCATGCATGGGCTTCATACCAACTTTATTCGCCTTACTCAAAACAAAAGTAATTGTACTCATGCAAGATATTGTAAAGACATATTAACAAAATAAATAGAAACATACTATGATTGGCGTACAAATACGCCCTGAAAGGTTCAAGGCACAGCAGTGTTTAAAACCCACGCGCCACAGCGCACCATCAAAACAAGGATCAACATCCTACATAGAAAAAATTGTTCAAAAACAATTTCACCCTACTCTAAATCTTCTCCCTCATCCGGAAAGATTTCCTTAAGTCGCGCAACGTGATCCTCCGATTGCAGCGCCACGTTTATCAACTCCATCACTGGTAGTTGCAAGTTGTTAAACTCTGTCTTCATAGCAGCAAGCGCACTGGAAGTATCCACACCAAAAGTAGCGGACTTACTATCATCCCAGTTAACCTTTAAAGCACTATTCACATGTTGGGAGCATTCCGCATACCCTTGTGCGTAACCATCTCGTCGTGCAGCAACCATCAAATTAGCAACAGTCTTATCCAATTCTTCAGAGTTTAATACAGATTCAGCAACCTGTAATATCAGATAAAGATAAGATCGAAGCGAACAAAGCGCATATAAAAACAAAAAGAAAGAAGGTACTTACGCAAGCAATCCCGCGATCTTTTAACCAGGCCATATCATTCTTCAAAGGTTCGAGCTCGCTTTCCGCTGAAACCCGCGCCATTTCCGAATTTTCCAGTTTATCTTCAGCCTCAGATAAACGGCGGGAGGTTTCAGTATTCTCAGAACGCGCAAGCTCCAAATCCTTCTTCAATTTTTCCTGGTCAGAAACCAAAGCGGTAAGTTCCTCTAATTCTTTATCTCTAAGGGCAAGAGTGGCTAAAGCTTGTACCTCCCGTTGCTCACTTCGCTCCCTATGAGAACGCGCTTCCTCCAACAAAGTTTCCATGTCAGCTTTTTCTTTCTTCAATCTTTCCAACTCTGCATCTTGATTCTTCAGATTTGCAACTTCAGCCTTGAGGTTATTTATGATGTTACGAAGGCTTGCTTTCTCGGCATTATCCTTCTCACAAATTCTCCTCCAATTTTTGCGCTCCTCAGACAAAAGCGCAGCTTCAGCTTCAGCTTTTCTTTTCCAACCAGAAACAGACCATTCCTCAGTCTTGCGCTCAGCTTCAAATTTAGCTTGTTCAGTCTCTAATTTAGCCTTTAACTGAGCCACATGTTTTTCATCTTTTGCAAACTTCCTTTGTGATGCTACAAAAGATGCTCGCTCTTTATGCATATTATACCACTCGCGCACTATGCGATGAGTAGTAGAAACATGAGATGCAGTTTCTGCAAGATAAGACTGATAGGTCTGTTCATAAGGCTGATTCTCCTGAAATTTAATCTCGCCAGGAGGAAGTATCCCCTGCAACCAATCTTGGCACACACGCCAATCCGAGAAAGTATCTCCTTTCTTCACATTCCAAACAGGAATATGAGGATCAGCAGCATCCTTATCCGCATACATTCGGTAATAATACTCTCCTAAAGTTTCTTCTGGACGAATTGGAGATTGTTTCCCAATACCAGCAGAAGAACCTGTTTCCTCAGTAGCAACCTTTTCAGTAGGCTCAGGAACAGTTTCAGAAGGTCTGGGAGGAGAAGATTGGATTGCCTCGGCAGTCTCCTTTTCCGGTATCGGTTGATCATCATCTTTTACCACGTTTGGCTCAACAATCTGTTCAATTCCTATGTTAATACCAACAGGCTCCTCAGCCTCAACAGTTTTCTCAACACCTTCTCCAGCTACCTCTGAAGGCTCCAACGGAGGGGTAACAGTAGCACGCGGTGGGGAAGTTCTTTATCAGCCACAATTGGTATGTCCACAGAGACAGGAATTTCTGGAGAAACAAAAGTCTATAAAAATCCTATCCGTTCAAAGAAAACAAAAGAAAATCAATACATACCAGGAACGGATTCTGAAACAAAAGCATCTAGGTTTCCCTTCCTAGTAATTTTCTTCCTCTGCACTTTCTTGGGAGGTTGACCCTCCGCATCAGCATCAGCTGGCTTCCTTTTACCGGCCTTCCTATGAACCAAACGCTCGGGACTAGAATCCAGATCGATAGGCTCATTTGGATTGGAAGGAGGAATATCGGCAGAATCCTTCGGTTCTGGTTTCGGTTCCCGCATAGTCACTACAGGAGTAAGACCCTCCAATGAGTCAGAAACCACCACATAGTCACACCTGGAAACAGAAGAGCAGCGCGTACCTTTCTTCTCTCCAGCATTTTTTGCTTTCAAAGGCTGCGCTTTAACAGTTTCACCCTTCTTCGGCGCAGAAGTGGACGTAGTTGCACGTTTTTTCTTCTCAGGGCCTATGCCCAAATTCAACAGCTCACCTACAAACAAGCGCAAAATAGAGAAAATTACTCAAAGCAAGAAAGAAAAGAAACACATATATAAACTCACCAGCACCAGCTGCCGGTGGAACAGATAAGTCTGTGTCCTGCGGAAGCACAAAATTCTTCACAATGCGGTGATACCAGAGCTCCTCCTCTGGTTTCTTCTTGATGGTCCCCATTCTTCCGCCTTCCCTCTTAAAAGCAACAACATATAGAGAAACAACTGCATTAAAGGGAAAGTAGGTCAAAAAAAAAAAAAAAAAAAAAAAAAAAAAAAAAACAACAAAAGGAACAGCGACAAAACACCAATACTTACTATGGCCATCCTCAGTATACACAGGTTTATCATCTCGTTCCATTTTCCAGTTCAAACTCATGCCAGCTCCGACTAGGGCTTTCTCCGGCAAGGCAATATTGGGAACATCCTTCAGATCTTGGTACCAGTTCTCATCAACAGGCGTCTGAATAGATTCAATCGGAACATCGTCTTTCCCTCTTAGCTTCATCTTCATCGGAATCACTCCAGCTTTAATGAAGAAAAATTTCTGTTTCCAATCATGAAATGATTTTGGGGGCTGATGAAGAATTTTCTTGGCGGAAGCCCTCTGAACAAATGAGTAAAATCCTTGGGTACAGTGCATCTGATGAAAAACCCTAAATCGAGGAACAGTTGGCTCCACATGCATCGTTCGACATACAAATTCGAAATGACGAACCCTAACCATACCAATAGGGTGAAGTTGGGAGATATGCAGATTGTAAAATCCAAGAATTTCAAGGAAAAATTTCGTAACAGGCAATCGAAAGTTACCATCGCAGAAAAAATCCCAAAAAAGGGTAATATACCCTGCCGGAGCATTCGCTGCCGTTTGCCCTTCTTCAGGATACAAGGCACCCCAGTTCTCCGGGAATTTAAGATTCTGGATTAAACCCTCAAAAGACGCCCTGGGCCACTTCAATGGTGGAAGTTCAGTCGACATCTCTTCAACAAGATCCTCTTGATGTTCTCCGGTTGACATAAGCAGGAGAATGACGGAAAGTATTTCTTCAAAACAAGGAAAGGGGAAAAGTTTTCAAACAAAACAATGATTACACAGAAGGGGTTATCCAAACGATTATATACCCATCGCAATAAATAAGCATCGGTAACCGTCGCAGTACTGTTCCGGATATCACGATTACCCAAGCAACAGAAAAAGCAGATGTCAGAACATACACGCGTTTACACGCGCGCGTGTAAGCCACGAATGGTAAAAAACAGCTGGCAATGACAGGCTGTCAAAATCAATTTACTGATACAATGTCAAATCAAAGATTTTTTACAAAAAATCTTTACAAACTCAGTAAATTCAAATCTTTTCAGAAAAGATTTCCTTTCGCGCCCAAAAAACATTTCCCTCTCCTAAGTCCAGTGCTCCACTTACTTGCATAAGTACAACACTAGACTGGGGGGACTTGAAGGGGTAAGGTCCCAAAAACCTCATAAAAAGGATTTGAGACCATACCACAAACTAACTTTTCTAGCCTTTTGACCTTGCGCGGCTGCGCACTGGTCCTGCTAAAGGAACAAAGAAGTCAGTAGCTTGTAATCGCGCGCCCAAAAGATAACATAAATCTTTGCGCCGTGTTCCATTTCAACAAAGGATTAGAAAACCCTTGCTCAATACTTCCGCCACAACACCCAGACTTGGAGTTTATTTGTCTGTGTCCACATAGTAATGTGTCACACTGGATTATGGCAGTAATCTTCTAGAAAGAAATACAATCATGCACTACCCAGACGGTTATAACCGTCTGGACACGTGTCATCACCATAAACAACCCTGAAGTCACAACGAATGCATGCAACTAGAGAGCAATCTCCACTTAAGTCACTTTCCACGTGGCAATCCCTCAGCCATCGATCAGACCACGATCCGTGTGCATTCACATCGGATCGAGGTTAATCAACGTCAGATTAAAGAACTCTAACGGAGGAAAAATAACCGCTACGGCGTTAGGCATTTTCCGTTATCTTTTCAATAACAGGTTTTCCCTCCCAAAAACTCCCGGTTATAAATAAGAGAACTGTTCAGGTATAAACTCAGACTACTCTCACTCTTCAAATACTTATCTTCTCCGATACCAATACTTATTCTCACGCCGGAGTCGGGTCAAGGAGAGAACCCTCTTCTCCCCTTGGCGAGGCTAACGGTGTTCTTTTTTGCAGAGCCATCGGAGAAGTAATTCCATTACAGCTGAATCAACCGAGGGAGAGCTAACCTTTTATGCGGATTCAAACCCCCTAACTATCTCGGTTCCGACCATTTAGTTAGTGTTTCTTCACATACTAATCCCTTGACTTACAATAGTAATAAAAATAAAAATAAGATACGTAACAGTGCATCCAGACCTTGCAATAGTGTGTATAAGACTTTTTGAGTTTAATGTGTTACTGTATTGAGTTTTGATGCGTAATTTTATAATAACTAGTGTTAAGCTCCCCGCGCTGCGGGGTGGGGCGTAAAACCGTGTTACTAGCGTTGCAAGGCCGGGGGGCGTAAAACTGTGCTAAGTAGCAACCGAACCACGACCAAAACCGGAAAAAACGTAAAACAAAAATATGATTTTTTTAGCATCAAGTGACTCACGTGATGTAAAATACTACAAAATACCGTGCTAAATAGCAACTGAACAAAAAAAAAACTAAAGAACCAAATGTGATCATCAAACACTGTGCAAGTAGCAACCGAATGACGACCAAATTCAGTAAAACGTGTAAAACCAAAATTAATAAAAAATTAAGCTTGTTTAACTTTTTTTTGACAAAATTATAAAAATAAGAAATAAACTTGTAAAACAAAAATGAAAAAAATACCTATAGTTAAAAAACAAAAAGAAAAAAACAAAACACAAAAGACAAAATATGTTACTATTCATCATAATGTGATGAATTAATATATATATATATGAATGTCTCAAACATTTATGATAAGTGTGTACAACATTATATATACTAGCTTATAGACCCATGTCTTACACTGCTTTGATAATAACAATAATGTTATTTTTATAAAGTGTAAACAAATGTACATAAATTAATTATTTTTATTAGATCGAACAATATAATATGAAGGTACACATTACATTCTATAAATCTCTAAACACTTCTTTACGCACGACATTTGTAGTTTTGTTTATACTTTTGACAATCCTCATCAACGGCCCGCTAAAATCAGTGTACCGGGTTACTATGGTTCCATTAAGTGGGTTGTCAACAAATTTGTACTTTGAAGAATTTTTTCCGATAATTAGATTTTTAATGATCAAACAATCCTCCACACGAACTTTTGCTGGGCTTAAACCACCTTTTAACCACACTTGCTTGCATTTTGTTTCCCTGAGAAAAAAATATATAAATTATAAATTAACGACAATTATTATGTATAATAAACAATTTGGTAAAATCTAAATTTAATTTATTACCTGCTCATTAATTAAAACAACCTCATAAAAATAGTGTTACAGTCGGGTTAGGAAGACTGGTTGCCTCCATAGTCTTGAAAATAAGGACTTTTATAATAGAAACCTCGTTTTGAACATTAAATTCATTTAGCATGGATATGTTTGTTACATTTAAATTTAAGAAATAGTAAGATTACTCGAATCATGTTAACAGATTTAAAGTAAGAATACCAAGACCTCCCCCTCTCAAGGTGTTTAAAGACTCTGCCTTTGACGATGAACCACCACACCATTGGTTTCATGTTTATACCTAAGATGACATTTTTAACAGATATAACATAAGTATGTGTAGTTAAATGATTCAAACCAAAAATGCCTTTTAAGCTGTTGAAGGCATATGACTGGTGATATCCCTCCCATGAAGGCTGAAGCTAGTAATTGGAGAATGTGACAAGAAATCCACTAATATTCCCAGCCTGTTTACGCTACAAAACATATGGGTTTAAACTTAATTAGTTAAATAGTCGTATATAAACTAAAAAAAACTGAAAAACGTGTGTCAAATGTCAATGACCAAGAATTAGCTTAATTACACTGGATATGAGTATCGCGGTGAATATAAGATTAAGATACAATTGCAGATTCTCATGGTTTTTAAGGTATTCTGTTTTCTAAAATCTATTGCAATCCTCTGCTACTAAAACTTCTAATCCATGTTTTTATCTTACCATACGCAACATATTAGGGGTGTGCACGGTTCGGTTCGGTTTTTGGTTTTTAAAAACCGTTCGGTTTCGGTTTTTTCGGTTTCAGTTTTTTCGGTTTTACCAATGGTTCGGTTCGGTTTTTCGGTTTTTTCGATTTTTGAAACAAATTATGTAAGATTCAAAACTTAAAAGTATAATTCAAAGTTTAAGAATATTTCTTAAATGTTTACATTTAAGTTAATATATTTAGTTTTTTAAATTAATATTATTCACATAAATCTTACCTTCTAATCTATTTTAATGTTTCTTTAAAGTTTTTGTTAAGACGTTTTCTTTTATAATACTTTGAAAACCATTTAATTTTTATATTAAACTTTGTTAGTTCTTGTAAACAATGGATAATTTTAATGATAAATAAACATGGTAATGTTCTTATTATAAATATTTAACAAAAACAAGAATAAAATTAATAATTCTTAATAGCATGGGTAAACACTTAAACAACTTAAACATAAAAATATATAGATTTGGTATACTATTAAAACTTATCGGTTCGGTTCGGTTATTTTCGATTATTGAAAATGATTATCCGAAAACCGAACCGAAATTTTCGGTTATTAAAAATCCGAAAACCGAACCATCGGTTTTTGTTTCGGTTCGGTTTTTTCGGTGCGGATTTTTTGGTTATTTCGGTTACAGTTCGGTTATTTCGGTTTTCTGCTCACCCCTACAACATATATTGAACAATATATAATGGAACAATAAGTAACTTTGCCAAAGTTCATTAACTAAATAAAATATTTTAGTTTTGAACACCCATAAAGTCATCAATTCATTTAGAAGCACTTGATATCCCCACTTTTTGTTGAATAAGAAGTCATAATATATAAATCCATAAAAGCCAAACGAAGTTTAACACTACCTTTTATGTGAGATACAAAACCTGATCCTAGTCATCACTTAATAAAAACTCATAGAAGCCCATTGATGGAGTCATACGTAAGAAGAAAACACCAAATGGTAATGTATTTTGTTTTGATATAAGAAAGTGCCTTTAGAATTCAATGGGCAGGTTCTTGTTTAATTTTAACATTAACAATTCAATTACCAGCAAATTCTTTATACGACCTATGTTCCGAGTATAAAACCGATTTGATAGTAATAATTAATGTGGTAAAAATTAAGATCCAAACAGTTTAATTCTAAACTCGAATAACAAAAATTATTACTTTAACACATACTACAAATTACAAACTGGATAAAGTTACAAAAAGTACCCATACATAGTAGCCATCATGAGTAATGAAAGCATACCAACCGACCCATAGCCATATCCTTGAACCGGAAAATCATCAAAATGGAAAGCGGTGGTGGTGGTATGATCTGTATCTTCAGGATGAGTTGCATTACGTGGCGGTGGCTGAAATAGACATGGTGACAGTGGCTGCGACATATAGGATTTGGTAGTGATAGAAAGGGAGAATTGGTAGGGTTGTGGTGGATAGGGTTTGGGAGTGAGAGAGAGGGGAAATGGTGGGGAGGGAGATGCGTGGGTTTTGGTAGATGTTGATTAGGGTTTGCAGAGAAAATTAAATGTGAAATTATGGAGCGAATGGGCGGGTGGGTTAGATTCATGGGGGAAAAGAGATGATGTATTAGAAAAAAAATGCCACGTGGATTTTTATGGGAGTTGATGTATTAGAAAAATGCCATGTGGAGTTTTATTGATTCTTTTATTAGATTTAGATTTGATGCATTGTTATATCGTGTTTTAACACACAATATTTGTTAAAATTCGAAAACCAAGGCCTCTATTTAATTTAAGACTGACACTTAAATCGCTCATCCTTTCACTATTTATAACCCTTTATGAGGGTGCAAGGAGTGGGCATGGGGAGTCTCCTCTGGGAAAAACCAGCTGCATCTGCTACGTGGTGGGGGCGGTATTAGCACACACCGCTGAATCATTTTTTCCCCACTATCTCACACATCTTTCTCCCAGCTCGACCTTCAATTCTTGCAACATCTCAAGCTTCTAACACCTTTCTCCACGTGGAACAATTTTGTTGGATGTTGGTTCAGTTCTGTTTGAGCATGAGGGAAAACAATAAATCATACCTGTCACAGCAGAAAGTCCAGTGGAGAATCCAGTAATGGAGTTCGACATGCTTGTCATCGTGATCTGGTTCCTCCTTAGGGTGCTGACTGATGATGGGGCTTAGAGAACCGAAAAGGGTATCGGCTAGGAGATGGAGGACGAATTTGATGTTATGCTTATGGGGTGTGTAACTGAGTAACCCTTTAACCTCCACTTAATTCTCCTTATATAAGCACCCAGGAGGAAACCTAATTAGTTACTAAGGGTAATATGGTCCATCAACAATTACCAACTAATTTAAATAATAGGTTATTATATATTTTGATCTTTATTATGTAAATGATTATAATGGCTATAGATTAAATATTGTTACATAATATATTTAATCTTACATTCTCCCACTTAGCCGAGTAATCATTTACTATGAGTATTAGATAAGCCTGATCAGGAGTTAACACTCATTTTAGCCTTAAACAAGTACTATAGCAGAGAAATACAGCCGTTGAATCATTATGCGACTCAGGACCCCCATTAATCATACTATAGCCTTAATTTAAAACCTAATCGTCATGATCAAAATACGCGTAAGCCCTTTGTTTGATTTGTAACTTCATTTGTCAATATGCCATTATACCGGTTGAACATATTCTAAGAGACATACAAAATCAAACTGAGGAAATTTCATTAACATAAAACATAAGCTAGTACAATATGCTCAAATAAGGTCTTTACAAAATCCCATATTACGAACATGTTCTTCATAAACCTTAGGAGGGAGACCTTTAGTCATCGGATCCGCAAGCATATCCTTAGTACTAATATACTCGATACAAAGATTATTTTCCTCAACTCGTTCACGTACGAACAGATATTTTGTATCGAGATATAAACCAGCTCCAGTCGAACTATTACTGTTCGAGAAACTAACGGCAGCTGAATTATCACAATAAAGCTTCAATGGTCTAGAAATGGAATTAATGATTTTGAGTCCAGTGATCAGATTTCTAAGCAACATTCCATGACAGGTTGCGTTATAAACAGCAATGTACTATGCCATCATTGTGGAAGTTGTGGTCAACTGTTGTTTATGACTCTTCCATGAGATTGGGCCGCCTGCTAACATAAAGATATAGCCCGAAGTGGATTTCTTGTCATTTTTCAACTTTGCAAAGTCAGAATCAGAATAGCCCACCACTTCTAAATGATCACTTCTTCTATAAGTCAGTTTATAGTCTTTCGTCCCTTGCAGATATCGAAGTACCTTCTTAGCTGCTTTCCAGTGATCTAGGCCAGGATTAGTCTGATAACGGCCTAACATTCCAGCAATATAAGCGATATCTGGGCGAGTACAGACTTGAGCATACATCAAGCTCCCGACTACTGACGCGTAAGGTATCTGGCTCATTTGCTCCTTCTCAACCTCTGTTGTCGGACACTGGAATGAACCGAAAACATCTCCCTTAACTACTGGAGCGACGGAGGGTTTGCACTGTTGCATGTTGTAACGTGTAAGGACACGATCTATGTAGGCCCTTTGGGACAATCCTAAGATCCCTTTGTGTCTATCTCGGTGAATTTCGATGCCAATGACGTAAGAAGCCTCTCTGAGATCCTTCATGTCGAAGTTATGCGAAAGTAACCGCTTCGACTCATGCAACATGTCTAAACTATTACTTGCTAATAGAATATCATCTACGTAAAGGACAAGTATAGTAAAGTTGCTCCCACTCATCTTGAGGTAGGTGCATTGATCCACTTGATTCTTCATAAAACCTTGCTTCTTCATGACTTCATCAAACTTGAGGTACCATTGACGTGATGCTTGTTTTAACCCGTAAATGGATTTCTTCAACTTACAGACTAGATGCTCCTGACCTTCAGGTTTAAAGCCTTCAGGTTGTTTCATGTAAACATCTTCATCCAAATCTCCGTTAAGGAAAGCGGTTTTAACGTCCATCTGATGTAACTCCAAATCGAAATGAGCTACTAGGGCCATGACGATCCTTAATGAATCTTTACGAGAGACAGGTGAAAACGTCTCTTGATAATCAATTCCCTCTTTCTGAGTGTAGCCCTTTGCAACCAATCTCGCTTTGTAGCGTTCAACGTTCCCATTCGGATCCAGTTTTGTTTTGAATACCCATTTACATCCTACGGGTTTGGCTCCGTTGGGTAATTCTACCAAATCCCAAACGTCATTTTTCTTCATGGATTCAAGCTCATCAATCATTGCTTTATTCCATTCAGAAGACTGATCACTGCTAATGGCTTCATTGTAAGAGATAGGATCATTGAGCTTTCCAGCATCCATTTCAGTCAGGTAGGTAACATAATCATCCCAATTAGTTGGCCTTCTTTGCCTAGATGACCTCCTGAGTGGATTATCGGGTTCAGCGTTGTCGTGGTTTTGAGCGTTTGATGTGCCTTCGTCATGAGGTATAATGGGTTCTGATTGTAGAGGTGAATTTGGAGTTGGTGCAGTAGCTTCAGGTACAGTAGTTGCATTGGGTACAAGAGGAGTAATCGGAGTAATGGTAAGCGACGAGTCTCCCCCCCCCCCCGCGTCTTGTACTTCTTGCAATTCTTCGTAAGGGTTGGTACTGCTCCCACTGACCTTGAAATGCTCCAGGAACGCGGCACGCTTGGTTTCAACAATACGGGTGACATGGGAAGGACAATAGAAACGATAACCCTTAGAGTTCTCAGGATACCCAATAAAGAAACAGGTAACTGTTTTAGGGTCAAGTTTCCTTAGGAAAGGATTGTAAAGTTTTGCTTCAGCAATGCAGCCCCATACTTTCATATATTTAAGACTCGGTTTCCTTCCTGTCCAAAGTTCATAAGGAGTTTTAGGGACAGACTTAGAAGGAACTCTATTGAGTATATGAACAGCTGCTTTTAACGCTTCAGTCCAGAGGAATAATGGTAAATTAGTGTTGGCTAACATACTGCGCACCATGTTCATAAGGGTACGGTTTCTTCTTTCAGCGACACCATTCTGCTGAGGTGTACCAGGCATGGTGTATTAGTTCACAATCCCCTGGCCCTTACAAAACTCATAAAATGGACCAGGAGCTTGACCCACATCAGTATGTCTTCCATAATATTCACCGCCTCTATCTGATCTCACAACTTTAATCTGACGATCTAATTGTTTTTCAACTTCAGCCTTATAATCTTTAAAAGTTGTTAGAGATTCAGATTTCTCCTTAATAAGATACAAGTACATGTAACGAGAATAATCATCAATAAAAGTGATAAATGAAGTATGTCCTGTTATGCCAGCGATTTGGTAGGGACCACTAATGTCAGTGTGAATGAGTTCTAATAAATTAGAGCTCCTAGTGGCACCTTTCTTATTCGCTAATGTCATTTTACTCTTAAGACATTTGACACATGTTCCAAAATCAGAGAAATCGAGAGGAGGTAAGACTTCATCCTTCACAAGACAATTTAATCGTTCTTTTGAAATGTGGCCTAAACGCTGATGCCACAACATGGATGAAGTTTCTAAGTCTCGTTTCTCTTCCATCTTTGTGAGTGATTCATTAATATTATATGACAACAAAGATTTGGAAAAGTTATCTTCTAGTTCTAATCTATAGAGACCACCATCCAGAATACCAGTACCATAAAGAACAGAATCATAATGGATAGAGAGTTTGCGATGACCATGGGAAACAATAAAACCGTCCATGTCTAACTTTGGTCCTGATACAAGGTTCCGAGTTACCTCAGGAACATATAAGGTATCATAAAGTTTAATACATAAACCAGTTTTCATAACTAATTGTAATGTTCCAATGGCCTTCACTTCTAATTCTCGATCATCCCCAACCTTAAGCGTTCTTTGGTTTCTTTCCAGCTTCCGGATTGAAAGGAATCCCTGAGTAGAATTGGTAACATGAACCATAGAACCAGAATCAAACCACCAAGAATTAGCAGGAACACTTAAATTATAGGACTCAAGTATCATAAAATAATCGTTACCTTTCTTAGCCAGCCACTCCTTCAAATCAGGGCATTCCTTCTGCATGTGTCCTGTCTTTTTGCAGAACTTGCAGCGGATACTGCCTAAGGAGTTCTTAGAGCTGGAGGGTGCACTTGTATTAGGATGAGGGTTAGGCCTTTGGACTTTTGAAGCATCCTTCCTCTGATAATTGTTCTTCCTCTTCTTAGAGTTGGAGGTAGTGAAGTTGGCAACATCAGTATGGCGATCCATCCTCATACGCTCTTCCTCCTGTACGCACATGGCGACCAGCTCACTCATCGTCCATTTGTCCTTCTGAGTGTTGTAATTGATCTTGAATGCTTCAAAGGACGAAGGAAGCGAAGTAATGATGAAATGAACAAGGAAACCATCACTGATTTCCATTTCCAGCCCTTTCAGCTTATTTGCCATGTCATTCATCATCATGATGTGCTCGCGAATGCCACTCCTCCCATCATACTTAGTTGTCACCAGCTTGAGAATAAGAGTACTAGCGTGTGCTTTAGACGTCCCCTTGAACTGATCCTCCACAGAAGCCAAGTAGGTTTTAGCATCGTCAGAATCAGGAATAGCTCCTCTAATAGAGTGATTAATGGACTGCTTCATGAACATGAGAGACATGCGGTTACTTCTAGTCCACTTATCATGAAGTAACTGCTGATGAGCAGTACTCTGTGGAGTAAGGTCCGCTGGCTTATCCTCTCTTAGAGCATAATCAAAGTCCAGCACTCCAAGTGTAAGCATGAGGGCATCCTTCCATGCAGCAAAGTTTTCACCAGTTAAAGGTGGAATTCCGCAATTTGGTGCTGATAGTGGAAATAAGATGAGCAAGTTATGATACAAATGAAGAAGTCCTAATGTGATCTAAGGGCACGTTAAACTAAGGCAGGCATAAATAATGACCATTTTACATTATGAAGCTGTGATATTGTCTATTACTAACATCAAAATAATAGACTTAGCTAAAAAATTCTACTTAAACGAAGACAAAACAGCTTTGGCCAGAAGTGTAATCATTTAAGCATATGTGCAAAGTGGTTGTAACAAATCAGCTTTGGCCAGAAATTGAAACAATCACTTTAGTTATGCACTTGTTGAGTATGCCATCTATGAATGAATTAAATCAGCTTTGGCCAGAAATTAAGACATTCATGCTTATGATGCACACACAACATAGCTTTCGTAATACTTGAACGATAAGTAGATGTATCAAGTCAGCTTTGGCCAGAAATGATATATCAAAAGCTCATTCAAGTTAAGCTATTCTGGTTTTGCAAAACATTATCTGATTCTGATTAAATTAACTAAGTAAATTACAAAACCATTTATTTAATGGCAAACCACCCGTTAGCGCGGATCGAACTTGTGCGATCCATTATGCCCAAAACTTGTGCGATCCATAAGGCCCAAGTGAACTTGTGCGATCCATTATGCCCAAGTGAACTTGTGCGATCCATAAGGCCCAAGGCTTGTGCGATCCATAAGGCCCAAAGTAAACTTGTGCGATCCATTAAGGCCCAAGTGAACTTGTACGATCCATTAAGGCCTTGTGCGATCCGTTATGCCTTGTGCGATCCGTTATGCCTTGTGCGATCATCTTATGCGATCAGATCATCTTATCATGTGATCTGATTTGTGCGATTCAGTTGTTTATGGTTATAACAACTGACAATTCGAAATTTATGAATTGTGATATACTTTCCCATTATAATGTTGATCTATTTTTATCATAAAATTTCGAAATAATGATCTGCTTATCCTTTTAACAGATTTCGAAAAAATCCTTATTAGAAAATTAGATCAAAACAGGAAAAACATATACCAATTCAAATCATACTCCAAAACATAAAGGATATTTCGAATTTTAACTAAGAACTTGATGAACCCTAAAATTTAAACATGAATTCTGGAACCCGAAACCTGAATTTTAAGGTTTTTCTAAAACAGATTTCGGTCATAAAACATAACCCTTTAGATTTCGAGTAAACATATGATTAATATATTCCGAAAACAGGGATTTCGAACATATATACCTACTCGAATACAGCTGTTGATTCATAAGATTTCAAAAATATTTTCGTTTTCCAAGTTTCAATCCCAGAATTATGGATACGAAAACAGAACTGACTAATCAACATATGCTCTGATACCACATGTTGGTTCAGTTCTGTTTGAGCATGAGGGAAAACAATAAATCATACCTGTCACAGCAGAAAGTCCAGTGGAGAATCCAGTAATGGAGTTCGACATGCTTGTCATCGTGATCTGGTTCCTCCTTAGGGTGCTGACTGATGATGGGGCTTTGAGAACCGAAAAGGGTATCGGCTAGGAGCTGGAGGACGAATTTGATGTTATGCTTATGGGGTGTGTAACTGAGTAACCCTTTAACCTCCACTTAATTCTCCTTATATAAGCACCCAGGAGGAAACCTAATTAGTTACTAAGGGTAATATGGTCCATCAACAATTACCAACTAATTTAAATAATAGGTTATTATATATTTTGATCTTTATTATGTAAATGATTATAATGGCTATAGATTAAATATCGTTACATAATATATTTAATCTTACATTCTCCCACTTAGCCGAGTAATCATTTACTATGAGTATTAGATAAGCCTGATCAGGAGTTAACACTCATTTTAGCCTTAAACAAGTACTATAGCAGAGAAATACAGCCGTTGAATCATTATGCGACTCAGGACCCCCATTAATCATACTATAGCCTTAATTTAAAACCTAATCGTCATGATCAAAATACGCGTAAGCCCTTTGTTTGATTTGTAACTTCATTTGTCAATATGCCATTATACCGGTTGAACATATTCTAAGAGACATACAAAATCAAACTGAGGAAATTTCATTAACATAAAACATAAGCTAGTACAATATGCTCAAATAAGGTCTTTACAAAATCCCATATTACGAACATGTTCTTCATAAACCTTAGGAGGGAGACCTTTAGTCATCGGATCCGCAAGCATATCCTTAGTACTAATATACTCGATACAAAGATTATTTTCCTCAACTCGTTCACGTACGAACAGATATTTTGTATCGAGATATAAACCAGCTCCAGTCGAACTATTACTGTTCGAGAAACTAACGGCAGCTGAATTATCACAATAAAGCTTCAATGGTCTAGAAATGGAATTAATGATTTTGAGTCCAGTGATCAGATTTCTAAGCAACATTCCATGACAGGTTGCGTTATAAACAGCAATGTACTATGCCATCATTGTGGAAGTTGTGGTCAACTGTTGTTTATGACTCTTCCATGAGATTGGGCCGCCTGCTAACATAAAGATATAGCCCGAAGTGGATTTCTTGTCATTTTTCAACTTTGCAAAGTCAGAATCAGAATAGCCCACCACTTCTAAATGATCACTTCTTCTATAAGTCAGTTTATAGTCTTTCGTCCCTTGCAGATATCGAAGTACCTTCTTAGCTGCTTTCCAGTGATCTAGGCCAGGATTAGTCTGATAACGGCCTAACATTCCAGCAATATAAGCGATATCTGGGCGAGTACAGACTTAAGCATACATCAAGCTCCCGACTACTGACGCGTAAGGTATCTGGCTCATTTGCTCCTTCTCAACCTCTGTTGTCGGACACTGGAATGAACCGAAAACATCTCCCTTAACTACTGGAGCGACGGAGGGTTTGCACTGTTGCATGTTGTAACGTGTAAGGACACGATCTATGTAGGCCCTTTGGGACAATCCTAAGATCCCTTTGTGTCTATCTCGGTGAATTTCGATGCCAATGACGTAAGAAGCCTCTCTGAGATCCTTCATGTCGAAGTTATGCGAAAGTAACCGCTTCGACTCATGCAACATGTCTAAACTATCACTTGCTAATAGAATATCATCTACGTAAAGGACAAGTATAGTAAAGTTGCTCCCACTCATCTTGAGGTAGGTGTATTGATCCACTTGATTCTTCATAAAACCTTGCTTCTTCATGACTTCATCAAACTTGAGGTACCATTGACGTGATGCTTGTTTTAACCCGTAAATGGATTTCTTCAACTTACAGACTAGATGCTCCTGACCTTCAGGTTTAAAGCCTTCATGTTGTTTCATGTAAACATCTTCATCCAAATCTCCGTTAAGGAAAGCGGTTTTAACGTCCATCTGATGTAACTCCAAATCGAAATGAGCTACTAGGGCCATGACGATCCTTAATGAATCTTTACGAGAGACAGGTGAAAACGTCTCTTGATAATCAATTCCCTCTTTCTGAGTGTAGCCCTTTGCAACCAATCTCGCTTTGTAGCGTTCAACGTTCCCATTCGGATCCAGTTTTGTTTTGAATACCCATTTACATCCTACGGGTTTGGCTCCGTTGGGTAATTCTACCAAATCCCAAACGTCATTTTTCTTTATGGATTCAAGCTCATCAATCATTGCTTTATTCCATTCAGAAGACTGATCACTGCTAATGGCTTCATTGTAAGAGATAGGATCATTGAGCTTTCCAGCATCCATTTCAGTCAGGTAGGTAACATAATCATCCCAATTAGTTGGCCTTCTTTGCCTAGATGACCTCCTGAGTGGATTATCGGGTTCAGCGTTGTCGTGGTTTTGAGCGTTTGATGTGCCTTCGTCATGAGGTATAATGGGTTCTGATTGTAGAGGTGAATTTGGAGTTGGTGCAGTAGCTTCAGGTACAGTAGTTGCATTGGGTACAAGAGGAGTAATCGGAGTAATGGTAAGCGACGAGTCTCCCCCCCCCGCATCTTGTACTTCTTGCAATTCTTCGTAAGGGTTGGTACTGCTCCCACTGACCTTGAAATGCTCCAGGTGTCACACCCGCTCGTAGCGGAAGCGCGAGGTGTGATCTGATCAGTTCTCATTGCATAACAATATAAGTGAACAATACTAAATGAATAAAAACAAGCTCCAATGCTATTGTCATAATTGTTTCGAAAGAACGCAACATAAGTTAAATGTATTTGTTACAAACCATCAAATGAAAATGCGTTTTCATCGTTCTATACATCAAAATGTAAGTCTTAAAATGTCAAGGCTTTGACCACTATATCACCGCAAAGAGGCGGTATATAACGGGCAAACCCTTCAAATGGTGGCATGGAGTCTTGATACTTGCTTTCCTTGACTGAAATGTCTGTCAGGTCCACTAATTTCCTGAAATACATGTTAAGTTTGAAAACATCAACAAAAGTTGAGCGAGTTCATGCAGTTTAGCTGTATGAGATGTATCTGTAAAATGTGAGTTGTATAAACTGTATCTGTAAAATGTGAGTTGTATAAACTGTATCTGTATGAATGATGTATAAACCGTATCCACAACATGTGAATTGTATAAAATGTATCTGTATGTATGATGTATAAACTGTATCCACAACATGTGAATTGTATAAAATGTATCTGTATGTATGATGTATAAACTGTATCCACAACATGTGAATTGTATAAAATGTATCTGTATGTATGATGTAGTATGTAAAGCGTCAATGAAATCGTTGATCATTAATGTTTCGCGAGGACATTAATATGTGTGACGAATTAGGAAGCAATCCAACCCTAGACGATTTTATGTCGACTCCTATCGACTGGGACACAAACGCACTCTTCTGTATGGGTCCACGACCAAGAGTGGGGCTTGCCAAAACCCATTAGATCTAACCCCTTGTACCTAGGTCCAAACTGGATTAATGGTGCTTATATGTATAGACCCTAATTCGCACATGATCTAAGGTGTTTCATTCCCTAACTTTAACATACGATGAACATGTATTTTCCCCGATAGTTGTAAAGTTGTAAAACATTTAAATGAATAGGGGACATGAACTCACAGAATTGCGTCCGTGAATAGAAGTAAATAAGATCTCACGTGCGGTCGTCCTGAATAGCGTTGCGACCTACAAATGTTCTTATTTTTGTTAGACACTTCGGTCTTTGTAAAGAACTTGAGTACAAGTCTTGTGTCTTCAATATGTGTAAGACTTGTATGTCTTTACTGTTCGTTAACTGTGTATAGTTGTGTTTCCAATAATGGTAACATTGGGCCAAGCCCATGTTTTCAAGTTATTGGGCTTAAATAGTGTTGGGCCTTAAATAGTGTTGGGCCTCAATAGTGTTGGGCCTCAAATAGTGTTGGGCCTCAAATAGTGTTGGGCCTCAAATAGTGTTGGGCTTGAATTTGGCTTGAATAGTGTTGGGCTTGAATAGTGTTGGGCTTGAATAGTGTTGGGCTTTGGCCCATATGTTTAGTATTTGGGCTTAGCCCATGAATTTATGTTAAGCCCATTATGAAGATAAGCCCATTAAGAAAAATAGCCCATTAAGTAAAATAGCCCTTTAAGTAATATAAGCCCATTTGTTATAAAAATAGCCCACTAGTATAATAAGCCCATTTATTTTTATAAAAACCTTTTTATAAAAATTTACTAAGTATACTTGTTAGTAAATAAAAACATACTAGTTTTTATAAGTTTATAAACATCCGAAATTTGTTATTGATAGGATACTTATATTTCGTGTCGATAAATCGTCTAAACGTCGTAGTAACTCCCCGGATTGGCAATTCACTTATGTAGTCGTCCGTCGTTCATTTTGACCATAATTGGTGTCCGATTATTCGAATCGTCCGTAACTCGTTTTAAGGCGTAATTATGTGAAGTCTTATAAGACTTTGATTATTATGTATCATGTGTTCATTATTACCATTGTAATAAAGTTCCTATCTTTGATATATATAACTAATACCATCAAATAATCACATAGCACATAAGTTGTTAAATCACCAAATATATATTTTTCTAAAAAAAAATATATATATTTCTCTTGTCTAAATACAACCAAAAATGTTGTTACTTTATAAAATAAAGTTTTTATGAAAAATGGCTATATAACCTTTGTATTTTATTCTAACCATGTTTTATAAACATAACATTTTCTTTATCAAATCACCACCAATTTACTCTACAACTTAACTAAACATATGAGACTTTTATAACATGAAATTATCAAGATGATATCCAAATCATGTAGGGTTTTAACCATGATTATTTCATATGCTAACAAGTTCAAAAACCAAGTTTAATTTTAGTTTTAACAACTTTTATAAAAATCTCTAGTTGTATGTTACTTTTTATAATCTTGTGAGAGTATTGTTTTTAACCAAAAACCTTATATATTTTCACAAGATCAATAGTTATGATCATCCATTAATCCTTTATGTTAAAAACCCTTTAACATAAACATGCATAATTTTTAGATCATAACTTAAAACATCTTCTAATAATTTATTTGCATCATAAACATCATAACAAGACTAAATAAGCATATATCAAGTCTTAGATCATAATATAAACAATCATAATTATATCATGATTTTTATCTTTGCTTCTTTGTATTTTTCATGCTTATTATGTATGATTACATGGTTATTATTAGTAATAATAACAATCATAAACTTAATATATTTGCATAAAAAAAAATAGATATAGAAGCTTACTTCTAGCACTAGGCTAGGGATGATCTTAGAAGATTATTAAGAACTAATAAGATGATGATCTTGATGATTTAAGGTTCTTGAATGGATGAAAAAGCTTCCTTTAACTTGTAAATGCTTTAGATCACCTTATGTTACTTGGAAAACCATGTTGATCATGAAGGAGATGATAAAAATAATTGGGTTTTTGGATGGTGTTCTTGGTAATATGGATGAAGATTGAAAGAGTTCTTATGTGTGTGAAAGATAAGGTGTAAAAGTATGATAATGTGGTTAGTAACTAAAGTACTAAGTGTTATAATCTTTCACCAACATCATCCACTTGCAACTAATAAAAAAATATCTAGATATTAATCAAAAGAATAAGGGGTAAAGTGTAACATTTTTTATAAAAATGTCTTAAACATGTAGATATTTTGGTAATTAGGCTAAGTATGGTGATTAGGGTAATCTTTCACCATTAGAGGGTAATTAGTGATTCGAAACATAAATTAACATTAACTAGTTCACTAAACTAGTAGAAATCATGTTTTGATACTTTGAATGCTTTTCGTTTCGTCGTTGGCTAGTTTACGGCACTTTTGTGGCGTACCGACGGAAGTTTGCCGTAAGTTGACATTCCGCATTAAAAAGATGTATGAAGTTATTTTGAATCCCAAAATAAGCTTAACTAGTTTACCAAAGCTCTCATTTGGTTGTTTTCGGTGTCGGAAATGTCGTTTATTAGCTTGTCGGTGTAGAAACGGACAAGTTGTGGGGGTTGCAACGCAGTGTCGAGAGCTTATGTTTCGAATACCCCATTAATATCCTCATATTGTTTCCATATGTTTGTCATCATTTGTCATATTTTCGGAGTCCCGGTAATGCTAAATTATTATTTTGGACAAGTTAAAATTGTCTTATTTTTAGTGAAACGGACAATTTAGCGATTAGGGCGTTGTACCGGAAAGTCTTATATCTTTGTAAGATATGTTTTCGTATTAGTGTTTTCTTATATAAACGGACTCAGTTATGTCATCCGTGTGTCGTTTTTCCTTGTTTCGTTCTGTTTTCACGGTTTTGCTGGCATGAATAGTGTAACCGTGAATAGTGCGCGCAGCACTTTTTACCAACACTTTTAGGAAATTGTTTAATTGGTTTCGCAATACAACGAAAACCAATATATGTTATATCATTGTTTTCTTGTCCTAACATTGTCGTCTAATATACGACACCGTTACGTAATTAAATTACGCTAATTGCATGAGATTATATACTAAGAATAGTGATTAGACTGTACGGAATTTCCGGTTATTTGCCATTTGTCACACCAGGAACGCGACACGCTTGGTTTCAACAATACGGGTGACATGGGAAGGACAATAGAAACGATAACCCTTAGAGTTCTCAGGATACCCGATAAAGAAACAGGTAACTGTTTTAGGGTCAAGTTTCCTTAGGAAAGGATTGTAAAGTTTTGCTTCAGCAATGCAGCCCCATACTTTCATATATTTAAGACTCGGTTTCCTTCCTGTCCAAAGTTCATAAGGAGTTTTAGGGACAGACTTAGAAGGAACTCTATTGAGTATATGAACAGCTGCTTTTAACGCTTCAGTCCAGAGGAATAATGGTAAATTAGTGTTGGCTAACATACTGCGCACCATGTTCATAAGGGTACGGTTTCTTCTTTCAGCGACACCATTCTGCTGAGGTGTACCAGGCATGGTGTATTGGTTCACAATCCCCTGGCCCTTACAAAACTCATAAAATGGACCAGGAGCTTGACCCACATCAGTATGTCTTCCATAATATTCACCGCCTCTATCTGATCTCACAACTTTAATCTGACGAACTAATTGTTTTTCAACTTCAGCCTTATAATCTTTAAAAGTTGTTAGAGATTCAGATTTCTCCTTAATAAGATACAAGTACATGTAACGAGAATAATCATCAATAAAAGTGATAAATGAAGTATGTCCTGTTATGCCAGCGATTTGGTAGGGACCACTAATGTCAGTGTGAATGAGTTCTAATAAATTAGAGCTCCTAGTGGCACCTTTCTTATTCGCTAATGTCATTTTACCCTTAAGACATTTGACACATGTTCCAAAATCAGAGAAATCGAGAGGAGGTAAGACTTCATCCTTCACAAGACGATTTAATCGTTCTTTTGAAATGTGGCCTAAACGCTGATGCCACAACATGGATGAAGTTTCTAAGTCTCGTTTCTCTTCCATCTTTGTGAGTGATTCATTAATATTATATGACAACAAAGATTTGGAAAAGTTATCTTCTAGTTCTAATCTATAGAGACCACCATCCAGAATACCAGTACCATAAAGAACAGAATCATAATGGATAGAGAGTTTGCGATGACCATGGGAAACAATAAAACCGTCCATGTCTAACTTTGGTCCTGATACAAGGTTCCGAGTTACCTCAGGAACATATAAGGTATCATAAAGTTTAATACATAAACCAGTTTTCATAACTAATTGTAATGTTCCAATGGCCTTCACTTCTAATTCTCGATCATCCCCAACCTTAAGCGTTCTTTGGTTTCTTTCCAGCTTCTGGATTGAAAGGAATCCCTGAGTAGAATTGGTAACATGAACCATAGAACCAGAATCAAACCACCAAGAATTAGCAGGAACACTTAAATTATAGGACTCAAGTATCATAAAATAATCGTTACCTTTCTTAGCCAGCCACTCCTTAAAATCAGGGCATTCCTTCTGCATGTGTCCTGTCTTTTTGCAGAACTTGCAGCGGATACTGCCTAAGGAGTTCTTAGAGCTGGAGGGTGCACTTGTATTAGGATGAGGGTTAGGCCTTTGGACTTTTGAAGCATCCTTCCTCTGATAATTGTTCTTCCTCTTCTTAGAGTTGGAGGTAGTGAAGTTGGCAACATCAGTAGGGCGATCCATCCTCATACGCTCTTCCTCCTGTACGCACATGGCGACCAGCTCACTCATCGTCCATTTGTCCTTCTGAGTGTTGTAATTGATCTTGAATGCTTCAAAGGACGAAGGAAGCGAAGTAATGATGAAATGAACAAGGAAACCATCACTGATTTCCATTTCCAGCCCTTTCAGCTTATTTGCCATGTCATTCATCATCATGATGTGCTCGCGAATGCCACTCCTCCCATCATACTTAGTTGTCACCAGCTTGAGAATAAGAGTACTAGCGTGTGCTTTAGACGTTCCCTTGAACTGAGCCTCCACAGAAGCCAAGTAGGTTTTAGCATCGTCAGAATCAGGAATAGCTTCTCTAATAGAGTGATTAATGGACTGCTTCATGAACATGAGAGACATGCGGTTACTTCTAGTCCACTTATCATGAAGTAACTGCTGAGGAGCAGTACTCTGTGGAGTAAGGTCCGCTGGCTTATCCTCTCTTAGAGCATAATCAAAGTCCAGCACTCCAAGTGTAAGCATGAGGGCATCCTTCCATGCAGCAAAGTTTTCACCAGTTAAAGGTGGAATTCCGCAATTTGGTGCTGATAGTGGAAATAAGATGAGCAAGTTATGATACAAATGAAGAAGTCCTAATGTGATCTAAGGGCACGTTAAACTAAGGCAGACATAAATAATGACCATTTTACATTATGAAGTTGTGATATTGTCTATTACTAACATCAAAATAATAGACTTAGCTAAAAAATTCTACTTAAACGAAGACAAAACAGCTTTGGCCAGAAGTGTAATCATTTAAGCATATGTGCAAAGTGGTTGTAACAAATCAGCTTTGGCCAGAAATTGAAACAATCACTTTAGTTATGCACTTGTTGAGTATGCCATCTATGAATGAATTAAATCAGCTTTGGCCAGAAATTAAGACATTCATGCTTATGATGCACACACAACATAGCTTTCGTAATACTTCAACGATAAGTAGATGTATCAAGTCAGCTTTGGCCAGAAATGATATATCAAAAGCTCATTCAAGTTAAGCTATTCTGGTTTTGCAAAACATTATCTGATTCTGATTAAATTAACTAAGTAAATTACAAAACCATTTATTTAATAGCAAACCACCCGTTAGCGCGGATCGAACTTGTGCGATCCATTATGCCCAAAACTTGTGCGATCCATAAGGCCCAAGTGAACTTGTGCGATCCATTATGCCAAAGTGAACTTGTGCGATCCATAAGGCCCAAGGCTTGTGCGATCCATAAGGCCCAAAGTAAACTTGTGCGATCCATTAAGGCCCAAGTGAACTTGTACGATCCATTAAGGCCTTGTGCGATCCGTTATGCCTTGTGCGATCCGTTATGCCTTGTGCGATCATCTTATGCGATCAGATCATCTTATCATGTGATCTGATTTGTGCGATTCAGTTGTTTATGGTTATAACAACTGACAATTCGAAATTTATGAATTGTGATATACTTTCCCATTATAATGTTGATCTATTTTTATCATAAAATTTCGAAATAATGATCTGCTTATCCTTTTAACAGATTTCGAAAAAATCCTTATTAGAAAATTAGATCAAAACAGGAAAAACATATACCAATTCAAATCATACTCCAAAACATAAAGGATATTTCGAATTTTAACTAAGAACTTGATGAACCCTAAAATTTAAACATGAATTCTGGAACCCGAAACCTGAATTTTAAGGTTTTTCTAAAACAGATTTCGGTCATAAAACATAACCCTTTAGATTTCGAGTAAACATATGATTAATATATTCCGAAAACAGGGATTTCGAACATATATACCTACTCGAATACGGCTGTTGATTCATAAGATTTCAAAAATTTTCGTTTTCCAAGTTTCAATCCCAGAATTATGGATACGAAAACAGAACTGACTAATCAACATATGCTCTGATACCACATGTTGGTTCAGTTCTGTTTGAGCATGAGGGAAAACAATAAATCATACCTGTCACAGCAGAAAGTCCAGTGGAGAATCCAGTAATGGAGTTCGACATGCTTGTCATCGTGATCTGGTTCCTCCTTAGGGTGCTGACTGATGATGGGGCTTAGAGAACCGAAAAGGGTATCGGCTAGGAGATGGAGGACGAATTTGATGTTATGCTTATGGGGTGTGTAACTGAGTAACCCTTTAACCTCCACTTAATTCTCCTTATATAAGCACCCAGGAGGAAACCTAATTAGTTACTAAGGGTAATATGGTCCATCAACAATTACCAACTAATTTAAATAATAGGTTATTATATATTTTGATCTTTATTATGTAAATGATTATAATGGCTATAGATTAAATATTGTTACATAATATATTTAACGAGTTAACGTCAACCCGCGCGTTGCAGCGGGACCGGTAAACCAAACACAAATTAAAAGTTAACACGTTGAAAAGAATAACTAATTCGAAAGGATAACATTGGTTCGTTATGACCCGGACACTCGCTTCAACATAGAAAACCCAAATGTCGAAAAAAAAAATCGATCCATCGAGAACCATAAAAATAAATGTTTTTTTTATTTTTTTATATGTAAATGATAAAAATATTTAAACATACACAACAAATATTCATCTATCTCCTAGAAATGTTCTAGCATAATATATAACAAATAACAACTTTTATATTTTTCTCTTTGAAGATCAATAATTAGATTAACCTTTTATTATGAGGAGAGATGTTACGGTTTGCGCATTTTAAGGTAAACATCGTATTTGTTAAGTTAATTTAAAGCAAAAATCATATGCCAATTTTTATACATATGTCAATTTATTTTTTCTAGAATGATATATTATGTGTTTGGTAAACCAAAGCTTGTTGTAAAGACGAAAGTTTGGCAAGTTGGAAGATAGGCAATGAGTGAGGTGGTGGTGCTAATCGATTCAGGTATCTTCCATGTTTTAAGTTTGTCATTCAGAAGGAATATAAGATTGTTAACTTTGAACATATTATTGCTAAAAATGTAAACCCGATCGGTTCAGCATTTATAGTTTCGCTAATCAGTTAATTGTATATAACAAATTTAATACATATTTGAGTCTAGACTTTTAGACATTACAAATACTCAAATACTTAAAGATTATTTAATCTCAACCAAAACAACAAAATTGTCACATTATATCAAACAAATCGTTTTAATTGTTTGGTTATCTAATGTTTCAATTCAATTTTGAAATATCATACCCTATTAAAAATCTTTAATTAGTTCTAACGTAAACCAACACAATAAAATTATGAAATAATCATACATTCATCTAAAAAATCTATATAATAATTGGGTTATCTAATGATGGTGTTTCGTTTATAATATATAGATGTATATACACAAAGTTGGGTAGATGTTAAAACTGTGGGCTGCAAAGTACCAAATAGTCAAACTCAATTCAAATACCACCATACCAAATCTGTACAACCCAAATACATTCAAGAACAAAGTTGAAAGTTTCTTCTACACACTCAAGGAACCAAGAAACGCCACGACAACCACATAGCCGAAACCACCACATCACCACCATCAAAACCGTCGCTACCCCCTCAACAGTACCAACGCTGAACCACAACCATCACAGCACCGTCGGCGATTCACCACGACCACCGTCGTTCAATTTTGTAAATCCTAAAGTCTTCATCAACCATCACCGCCACAACTGTCGGCCATGACGATCTCTCTCCATTTCTCCGTAACCGCCATGGCAGGAAAACGGTAACCGCCATGGCTGTAGATTTTTCGCCGTTGACATGTTTTCCGTTGATAACCGTTTCTTCGCCGTGTTCTTTGTTGGGTTTCATCATCGTCTAGGATTTGTTGCTCTTGTGTTGTTTTTTCCATTCGGTACATCATATGAATATGAATTGGGTGTATGGTGAATTTACTTTGTATGCCTTTTCATTTACCCGGATGGGATGATTTGTATGGAGGTTATATACTTATATACATTGCATGGCGGTGCGTCGTTTTGTTTTAAAAAAACAGACGGTGGGGTTGTTACCTTTTCAAAGGGTGCGTCTGTTACTTCTTCCGGCCGTGTCTTAAGGGTATAATGGAACGCTTCGGTGGCATCAAATTGAAACGGTGGAAGTTTGGGTTTTTAAACGTCACGTCTTTCCATCCTTATACAGGCAACCCAAGTTGCTAATTGTATAAGGGTATATTGGATGCCCTGACTTTTCTCAGTGACAGGGTGTTCAGAGTCCGTCCACCCCAATCTAAAATCATTTTTGTACTAATTTTTAACATAAAAATGGTACCATGTAAAACAAAATGCCAACTTTGTGACAAATCTATCTCAAATAGTAAATCACCTTATTTGATTATTGTTACATTTTTTGAAACATTTATCGTAGAAACAAACAAAATAAGATTAAACGCATTGTTCTTCCCTCGTTGTGTCCAGGGCGGCACAAATATGCATACATATTATAGGTTAATAAAAAAAACAAGGATGGTTCCTATTAAAAAATAAATATACTGTAAGGTGTGTATATACATTTAAAGAGGAGACCAATTCTTTATCTTAGGTTCTTGACGTACTTTGTAAGTCACTATACGTGGACTTGAGATGTGATGTTTGGTTTGAAACGGTCGTAATGGATGATCTGATAAAGACGTTTTAATTATAAAACTAAAAATACATTTTATTTTTTAATGATAATCAAAATTAGTCATTTGCATAATGATAGTAAAAGGTGAAATATGACGTTAGGGTTATTTCTTTCAACAATACCACTACATAACATGTATATGGTCATAATAATATTTTAACAGTGATATGGGAGAGAGTACCATCTTGATATTTGTCATTGGTGATGTATAGTGATTAGAAAATTGCATGCATCATAACATATTTCATCAACACTAGAATCGTCAAAAATATTTTTTTCCTAACGATGCGAACGTGTTTTCCATGATACACCATCCATAATGATATAGGTGTTATTTCATATATATACTTCTATATTTTTTTTTGTGAGGATCAAATAGGAAGTTTATTTTGGCTAGGAAGGATAGGAAGCATTATGACATGTGACAAAATTTAAAATAAAGAGTAAAGGTATTTTAGTCAATCATATCCTTTCTTCTTCCTTCTTCTCCCCAGTAACTTCAAAACCTACTATTTTCAAAACCCACCATCTTCAACCATTTCTTCACTTTCTATCTTAATAATCAATACATTATAGTGCGATTTTCATCACCAATCAATGATTCAAACACCCGATCAACGTGTTCTTCAGTTTTTTTGAAGAAACTCAGTTTAATTTCATACAATATCTCATTTTTTTTCATGTGATTTTGAAGCGAATCACTCGATTCGTTCGATTCGATCGCTGATAATTGTTTCTAACATTCAAATTTCGTCAATCGGTGAAAAAATTTGAAGAAATCGGCTTCGATCTATGTAAGATTTTTTTGAATAGCATTTTTACGATTTGGATTTTTGAATTGAGTCATTGCGTTTTACGATATTGGCGTGGGTCGGGGGGCAGCGCCCCTGGGAGCAGGGTCCAAGGGGCGGTAGCCCCTGGCGGGGTCCAAGGGGCAGAGCCCCTGGCTGGGGTCGAGCTGCTACTCTCTGGTTTCGAAGACAGTAATTCGTAGACAGTTTTTGATTTGCTACTCTCTGGTTCAGATAATTCACATACAGTTTTATGTGTCCATTCCGTTTTAGAAATAAGAGAGTTTTATGTGTTTTCTGGCCATTGCGTTTTAGAAAAAACACATTTTTGAAGTGTTTTTAGTTCATTGTGTTTTAGGTAAACACATTTTTATGTGTTTTCAGTACATTGCGTTTTAGAAAATACACTTTCTTTTGTGCTTTTAGGCCATTACGTTTTAGAAATAAGACATTTTTATGTGTTTTTTTGCTATTGCGTTTTAGATAAACACATTTTTGAAGTGTTTTTAGTCATTGCGTTTTAGGTAAAACACATTTTTATGCTTTTTCAGTCCATTGCGTTTTAGAAAAAAAAAACATTTTTAAGTGTTTTCTGGCAATTGCGTTTTAGAAATAAGACATTTCTTTGTGTTTTTTTTGCATTGCGTTTTAGGTAAAACACATTTTTATGTGTTTTCAGTCAATTGCGTTTTATAAAGTACATTTTCTTTTGTGTTTTTAGGCTATTGCATTTTAGAAATAAGAAATTTCTTTGTGTTTTCTGGCTATTGCGTTTTACAAATAAGACATTTCTTTGTGTTTTTTGGTGCATTGCGTTTTAGAAAAATGTCATTTTAAAGGGTTTTTTTCCATTGCGTTTTACGCAACTGGGTTTTCAAAAAAAAATCGAAAATATAGCAATAGTATACTCGTTTTAAAGATAAAAAAACGCTCATTTTTTGGTGCAATTTTTATAAAAAAAACAATGTCGTATGAAAGAGTTATCAACGTTTAAAAAATGAGGGGGAATTGTAGGGGAGAGAAACTATTGCCTTGGATTGACTAGAATGCCCCTAGATAAACCCATGCGCCTCCTTTTTTTTCCTTCAATTTCACTTATTTAATCTTAGCCATTGATTAAATAAATAGATGGTCAAGATTACTTCCTAGGCTTCCTACCCAAATAAACTTCTTATTATATTCTAACCCCTTATATTTATACTATATTATAATGCATGAGAGAGAGGTATTTTAAGATACCAAAAAAATATGAATTTTTTCCCCCTTTATTTATATAAAGACCCCTAAAATGAGGGTAGTTTGGTCTTTTAAACACTATTTATTTTTTAGACCCTAAACTTAGAGTAAATTGCCATTTTAGTCCCTGAGTTTTGTCCAAATTTACCAGTTTAGTCCAAATAGTTTTTTTTGTGCATCTGGGTCCCTGACTTTTACATTTTGTTGCCATTTTGATCACAATGCCTAACTCCATCCAAAAACACAGTTTGTAACAGGGGTATTTTGGGGATTTCCTAAAAAAATGTTTTCAGTTGCCATTTTGATCCAATTCCAAAAAATCAAAAAAATTCCAAAAAAATCTAAAAATCAAAAAAATTATAAAAAATAATAAAAATTCTAAAAAATCCAAAAAAAATCTAAAAATAAAAAAAAATCTAAAAAATCAAAAAAATTCTAAAAAATCCAAAAATCATTAAATGTTTCGGCACGAACCGTTTCGACCCGTACCGTTTCGAACCGTACCGTATCGAACCGAACCGTTTCGACGCGAACCGTTTCGAGCCGAACCGTTTCGACACGAACCGTTTCGACCCATACCGTTTCGAACCCGAACCGTTTCGAACCGTACCGTTTCGACACGAACCGTTTCGACCCGTACCGTTTCGAACCCGAACCGTTTCGAACCGTACCGTTTCGACCCGAACCGTTTCGAACCGTACCGTTTCGACCCGTACCGTATCGAACCGAACCGTTTCGACCCGAACCGTTTCGACCCGTACCGTTTCGACCCGTACCGTATCGAACCGTACCGTTTCGACCCGTACCGTATCGAACCGAACCGTTTCGACGCGAACCGTTTCGAGCCGAACCGTTTCGACGCGAACCGTTTCGAGCCGAACCGTTTCGACGCGAACCGTTTCGAGCCGAACCGTTTCGACCCGAACCGTTTCGACCCGTACCGTTTCGAACCCGAACCGTTTCGAACCGTACCGTTTCGACACGAACCGTTTCGAACCGTACCGTTTCGACCCGTACCGTACCGTACCGTATCGAACCGAACCGTTTCGACGCGAACCGTTTCGAACCGTACCGTTTCGACCCGTACCGTATCGAACCGAACCGTTTCGACGCGAACCGTTTCGAGCCCGTACCGTATCGAACCCGAACCGTTTCGACGCGAACCGTTTCGAACCGAACCCGTTTCGAACCCGAACGGTTCTGCTCGAAACGTGTCGAAACGGTTCTGCTCGAAACGGTTCGCGTCGAAACGGTTCGGTTCGATACGGTACGGGTCGAAACGGTACGGTTCGAAACGCTTCGCGTCGAAACGGTTCGGCTCGAAACGGTTCGGCTTCGAAACGGTACGGGTCGAAACGGTACGGTTCGATACGGTACGGGTTCGAAACGGTTCGCGTCGAAACGGTTCGGTTCGATACGGTACGGGTCGAAACGGTTCGGTTCGAAACGGTACGGGTCGAAACATTTAATGATTTTTGGATTTTTTAGAATTTTTTTGATTTTTGGAATTTTTTTGATTTTTTGGAATTGGATCAAAATGACAACTGAAAAACATTAGTGATTAAGTACAAACTGTTACAAACTGGGTTTATGGATGGAGTTAGACAAAATGATTAAAATGGCAACAAAATGTAAAAGTCAGGGACCCAGATGCACAAAAAAAACTATTTGGACTAAACTGGCAAATTTGGACAAAATTCAGGGACTAAAATGGCAATTTATTCCTAAACTTATTACACTTAAATTCCTAAGGTTTTATCAAAATTATAGATAATTAGTTATAATTCACCCATCCAAAACAAACTTATAATTTTTTTTACGTATTCTTGACATATATTATAAACTATACTGTTTAAAAAAAATCAAAAGATAGCATGACGACCTACACATTTTTGTCAACGTTTCGGTAGTTGTCTTGTTCAATATCGATGCACGGATTAAAAGGTACAAGTCGATAATGCTTTAATGTGCAATTAATTAATACTTGTGATCTAATGCACCTAATCTACAAAGATGGACTCCATCCATGCAAACAAAAACAAAAAGAATTAAAAGTACCATAACATAAAATGAAGATATTATGTGTTACATTTTAATTTATTAAAACTGTCTAATATCTATACTTAGATATACCTTATAAAATCTTAAAACTAACCACAACAAACTTCCTAAATAAAGGGGTGTCAAATCTAAAATTAAACCCTAATTCACTTATATGGTTACTACTATCAATACATAGCAGGATACCCCTATATCTATTGCTAAACAAAGTTAAAAAATGGATCTCGTTCTGAATTCAATTGTTGCGAAAAACCAAGCATGCGAAATTGAAAATTCTAAGGTCATTTTTGTTATATCGCAGCAATGAATAATTGTTTTCTTTTATTTACTTTTATGACAATGTTAACTTATTTGATTTTTCAGATTTAGTTGAATGATGAACATGCCAATTTAAATAACCCCTTTGTCGAACAAGCTTCTAAAGTATTGATTTTGCTGGTTTTTAAGTATTATTTTTTGCGTATATCTTTCATATTAACATGTTCGTTATGTTATTATATGTGTGTTTTATTGTAGGATGATGGTGATAAAAGTGTTGATATTATTTCTTATGGTGCAATGTTTAGTCCATACAAGTCTAATCTTCAACGTGAATTTAGTGAAGAGGTAATTAATTTTAAGGTTTATTTAATCTTTTTTTAAATTTTGTATTCAATTTTTGTCTTTTTTAAGGATCGGAAGTTTGAGACTCAAAGGAAGAGACCCAAGAGACTCTCTGAATGGAAATGGAGTGAGGTTATTAATTTAGATGATTCTGATGACAATGACAAAGAAGAGGAATTAGGAGATATTGCCGATTCAAGCACAAACCAGAAAACCCAATTAAAAATACCTCGAGTGTCAATTCAGAAGCGGGACAGATTTCATGCGGTCTAATATGAAATCTATGAAGTGTTTTTATGTTTTTTTTCATTTTCAGTTGTTATGTTTGATCTAGACGTATGAATAAAGTTTATTTTATTATTTGAACTTTATTATTGGTGTTAATATAATGCAGTTATTGACCATATTAATAAAGTTCAAAATAAAGTTAGTATCCTAAATTTACAATTCAACTGAACTTATATAAGTTAATATCCTAAAGTTGCAATAAATATATATTGTAGTTAGATATAGTCAAGCTGAAATTATAAAATATTGCAGTTATTCTTGGATATTAATCTAATAATTTGTATTTCTTAATTAAAAAGTAATAAACTTTAAAGCTAAACTAAAAAACTATGATATAAAGTTAATAAATATGTAAACTCTTAACATCCTATTTTTTATAAAAATTGTTTTTAAAATCTTATAAAAATAAAAATTATATATATATATAAACAAGTCAACCACTATTTTTTATTTTTTATTTTTATAGAAACAAAAATTTTAAACTTAAATTTTATTGGATGAGTACCATTTGAATATTTAAAAATAGTTATGAACTTTAAAGAATAAAATTATAAACTTTATCATTTAACCAACAAAATAAACTTACTTTACAACTATAACAACTTATCTTTTATTTTTTGTTATTTGATTATTATTTTTTTATTAAAAACGAAACTTTACAGTGTAAAACAATTTTTTTTTACTTTATTTATAAACAAAACATTTTATTTTTATAAAAAAAAGAATTCTTTTATAAACATTTTTTGTAACAAGTAATATAAATAAAATACTCCAAAAATTTACAATCTTTACTAGATAAATACTAAATTGTGTTGCAAATTTTTAGAAATTATAAGTTCGACTATATTGTTATAGATAATATTAGTCAGTTTCAAAAGAATTTTTTACCAACTTGACTAGATACGTAGTAGATTTTTGTTGCATATTTTTAAGGATTATAAGTTAAAAGTAGACTCATATAGATAAGATTAGTTAGGAACTAAAAATCTGAACTTAGTATGATGTAAAGTTAATAAAGATATAAACTCTTAACATCCTATTTTTTTTTATAAAAACAGTTCTTGAAATTTTAAAAAAATATAATTTTTTTTATATCTGTAAAAAACCGAAATTTAACAATTTAAGTTAAAGCTTTAAAACGGACTTACGAGTCAAATAATGTGTTTTATCTATAATCTATAATACTATAAAAAGAAAAAGTGATGTACTCACATGTAATTTTACATGACGTCCATCATTTTATGCAAGATGTACAACTAATGAATGCTTGTTTTGTGAGGGTAAAATTGTAAAGAACACAACATTTTAAGACACCACAAAGATATAATAGTAAATTGATCCTACACCCCATTCTCACACTCTCAAAATCCTTACCATCCCTACCCTCAGAAAACCTAATCGACATAAACTCCCCACTGTAATTATATCTGCACATTCAATTTGGAATTCCAAAGATCTCACTCTTTATTTTTCTCAACCTGAACCCGAACCTCCTCAACGTCTCATCATCAGACACCAAATGCACCCTCTTCCCCCAAGCGAATTGAACTTCAATTTCTTCAATGGATGATGCCTTCAATTCGATTCGGTAATATAGAAGTAATCTCATCACCCCTGGTCGTTTAATCCCATCAATATCTGAAGCCACCGGCTATGGAGTCTGTGTTGTCCTTCTATTTGCCACCGTTTGATTCTTTCATCTCAACATCCCAACACAGGTAACTGTAATTTCAATCGTTAGGGTTTTGCTGGATTTAATCACCTCCTTCTTCACTGTTGAACATGTTTGCACTTTTTTATATAAAGCTTTGACGGATTTGCAATTTACTAAAGAGTGTACATTAATTATCAATATATTTGATGCAATATTCTTCTTGTATTATGCATATTAGTGTGTTAGGAAACCATATTAAGAACCTCATGGTTGCTGTCGGCAATACGTTTTTAATGTTTCTTGAATTCATATTATATGGATGAATATGTTTTGTCAACTCAAATTGGACAACATCTCTCCATTTGTCGTCTGACTCGGTTGGGCAAGGTAACGGGTCAAAACATCTTATTTCTTTTATTAATACATATGAGGTTACTCAACTGACAATAACCGGTAAATGGTCTGCTTCAAAGATTCACAAGGTATGGTGGTTTTTTGGATTTAATCTATTTGAGATAAAGTTTGTTCCTAATCGACTCGTTCATAGGCAAAACTGTTGTACCCACAATGTTTTTTGAATGATTTTTTTGTGTAATACATGCTAATTCCTGTAACATATTTACATGTTATGATTAACAGGCAATGGAATTATGCCTCAATGCGTGTTCCAAGCTAGGAAAGATCATGAGGTCTTGTTTGAAAGAATCTGCCTCCACTTCACAAGAATGAACAGCCTAAGATGTGTAATTTCAAATTCTATTTTCTTATTGCAAATTACATGTCTTCTCTTGTTTTGCAAATTACATCCTCTTTTTCTGTAAAGTTGAGCAGCAGTTGAACACTAGAGAGTTATAATTAATCCTCTTTTTGCAACTTAGTGCCTTTCGCTTTGACTTTGCTGGCAATGGGTAATTGCTTTTTATAGTAATTTTGTTTCAGTAAATATATCAATTATACATCAATTGTTCTTGATCTGAATTGTATCCATGCTCCAGTATGATACCAGTCATATAAATTTGATACTTTATTTGTTATTTTCTTTAGAGAAAGCGAAGGTTCAATCCAGTATGGCAATTACTACAGAGAAGTTGATGATCTGCGGGCTGTGATTCAATAATAATCTGAACATCAAAAACGCTCTGCGGCTGCAATTATTGGTCACAGTAAAGGTCTGAAATTATAACTTTGCACTTCCTAATTGCTGATTAACATTCGAGTTTGTAGCATCTGCTATAAAGTTTGATCTCTGTAAGAACTTTTCTGAATCTGTTTCAACTTGCATTTGGAAAATGCTAGGTTTTGATTAACAAAATTTATCTTTTTCTAAAGATTCACAGATTAAACTTTTGATAATACATATTTGAATTACTGATATATTGATTAGATTGACTTTTGCAGGCCAAGTGGTGAATGAAGGGGAGAAGTGGTGAATGAAGGGGAGAAAAAGGTGGTTTCTAATAAGCCGTTGAACGAGGAAGATTCAAACGATGAGAAAAAGGAGAATGCTGTAAATGAGTCCGAGGAGGAGCCATGGGATAAGGTAAATGTAAATCTAAAATGTGGAAATCCACTTTTAGAAGGAGAAACAATGCAAGATCTACTGAAAATGTTTTACTATGTTAACAATCAGATTGGGTAGTTTTGTGATGGCCAATACGGGTTGCAGTGGGTTGGGTTCGGCTCTTTTTGATGACCTGCTAATGCTTTTTTTAATGTTTCTTTTGAGTGATATAAATAGTTAATGTTTTTCATGAGATTAATTAGGTATAAAAATATAACCCTTTTACCGTTTTTAAGGTAAACCAAGCATGTTTACTGACTTTTTATTTTTTTTATTACGGCAGATGACTCTTGAAGAATATCAAAAGGTCCTACCCTTATCAATATTGCATCTTTGATACATTAGACCTTTTTTTCTATACTAGTGGGAATGCCCGCGCGTTGCGGCGGGTGTCCCAACTGATATCATATTCAGTTATGATGTCTATTTTGTACCACAACTGATATCATCCGGATTTTCAAAGTTAACGAACCCAAAACATTTCGATTTCCCATCTGCATCCCTCGTAACAACCGCACTCGTTACCGTTCCATACTCACCAAAGATCTTTTCTAAATCTTCGTTGGTGGTTGATTCAGATAGGTTTTTCACGTAGACATTGTTAAACTTTGTGTTGCTTAATGATGAGTCACGTTCTTGCTTATGAAGAAAGTGACCGACGTAAACTTCCTTGTCGTTGATCAGCATACCGTTAAGATTATCGATTGCGGTTTGTGCAGCTTCTTCGGTTTCAAACTGTACAAACCTGTAACCCTTTTGACTGGCCTGTACCGTCTGTAGCTATCTTGCAAGAGAGTATGTTACTAAAGCTAGAAAATGTGATGAGCAATGCCTTGCTGTCAATTGACTTATCCAAATTCTGCACACAAAAACGAACGTAATTAAAAACAGAAAGAACATACTCCACGAAAGTGAGCCTTAGAGACAAATTAACGACGGTTATACCTTGATGAATATATTTGCAGTTCCACTTTTACGAACGCTTGGGTCTCTATGAAAGTACATGATATGAATAGCTTTCCCATTTACCGCGATGAAATTGAGTACGCAATAGCCCTTGCAGCTGTAAAACACGTATAAGTATAAGGCACAAACAACTTGCAACCCAACTATGTGCTACAAAATATAGTAGAGACATAACAAATGCACCAATTTAAATAACAGCCACCAGTCAAAGGGTTCTACGTATAACACAAGAATCTAAAATTCCAATTTATATATGTGAAAAAGAATTGTTGCAGTTATAAGTTGATTAACAAAGGTTACAGTTAAATAAACAAATTTTCAAATACATATAAACACAAAAAATAACAATAAATTACAATAAATAACTAATTTAATAGCAAAACAACCAAAAAAAATATCACAAATTCACAAAAGCAAAGATCATGGGTTGCTAAACTCCATTAAACTACACTTTAACAATAAACAATGCATCAATAAATGCACAAGCAAACCAACGGATTGGGAAACATACATGTACAACAACGGGTCGGGTCGGGTCATGGGTCAAAACGGGTTCGGGTCGAAACGGGTTCAGGTCAAAACAGGTCAATTAAAAAAAGGGTTGTTTTGGTTCGGGTCGAAACGGGTTCGGATCAGAACGGGTCCGAGTCAGAACGAGTTTCGGGTCGGGTCCGGTTGGTTAATTTTTTTTAAAGTGATTGTACATCAAGGGGCAATTTTGTCGGGTTAAAACGGGTCCGGGTTGAGTACAGGTCAATACTTTGTAATAAAAACACATACTTTAATCTCTACGGCTGAAAGAGCCCGAAGAGCAGATTCTAGTCCCTCGTCAATAGCTCTGATCTTGCGCTTTAGGTCATCCAATCGATACAAACCACAATCAGGCATCTCAGCAGATGTGTACGGGTTTTCTCGCAGAAGTTTTTTTAAGTTTCTCTAATCCAACTAACTCCATGCTTCTAGGAGCCACCTTAATAACAGCATCCTTTAGTCTGAGTAAGGAAGTATAAGAAAATTGAAATAACAACTCTTAGGCTTAGTTTGAATAAGGAGGTATAAATAATTTTTAATCATATATATTAAAGAAATTAAATTACCTTTGGTTAGAGACATGAGGAAGAAGCTTTTTAAATTCAACAAGCTCAAGGTCAGACTCAGTTTTTCCCATCCCTGGCTTGTTTTAATTTAAAGACCTGAAACAATCAGTAAACTAAATAAGCCAAATTATATGACAACAGAATATCCAAACCCAGATGAGATAAACATCTTTGGATGCTTTTTATAAGACATCGTAAGCAAATCAAGCCTATTGTCTCATTGTTTGAAGTTAGAAAATCAAAATGTCGATGTGATTCGGCGAGTTTCAAGTTGTTACCATTCTTCATTTCTTTTCTGTTTCTTCAAAACAGACTCGGATCAGCATACTTCGGATCCACCACCACACGATGCTTAAATGCCTCTATCCGAAGATATAATCGTTAACTGAATTACGTTTTTTAGTACCTCGACCATTTTCACGCCATCCCTTTCCTCTTCTACCTCCACCCCTGAAAAGCAAAACACCAAACAAGACTTGTATCAAGATGAGTTTGTATACGATATATAAATGAACCTCAATTTTCAATTCCACAAGCGGACTTTAAGTCCGCTTAATCAGTTAGCGGACTACCTAGAAACACTTCCCATTAGACTAAAACCAAAGACCATTTTTTATTGAAATCAAACCCCAAGTATTTATTTGTACTAAAAGAATCAATGTTACAATAAAACTAAAACAGAATCAAAATCAACCAACGAACTTACTGAACCCGCCAACAAACTCACAGAACCAACAAACTTCAAAAACCATGTGGTTTACAAAACGAATCACGAGACACGAACACGAGTAACGAATCACGAACCATGTGGTTGAAAACTCACGAGTATCGAATCACGAACACGATTGAAGATTAGCGAGATCTTATAACCCTAGCATTCAACAGATTGCAGTTCTAAAAAGATATTAAATCAACAAATATTCGCATTATACATATAAACACTAATAAATATATACACACTAACCATCATTAGGGTTACATGTTAGAGTAAAGGAATTTGAGAACGGAATTCGAAAAAGCGTACCTGATTCCATCGCCATGATGAACTTTTGAGGAAACCCTTAGCAGGTGGTCAGATTGATGAGATGAAATTGAAGAAATCAAACAAATAAGAGAATGGAAACACAGGACTCTTTAGTTGCAACATTCAATCAAGAATTAAAACTACATTCACTAACCTGCAATTGATGAGGGTCTCTCTCCTTGCCGTTCTGTCTTTGTTTCATCGTATCAAGATTTGAAGTCGATTAGGGGTTCGACGTATGAAAACTGAAGCATTAGATGCTGGATAAAGGGAAAGACGGACCCTTCAATAGCACAATGCGAAATCTCCATGTTAACCCTATGCGAAATCCGTGTCTTAAATTTTTGAACATTTTACAACTTTCCCCCCTCTAAAATAGCTTGCTTCAATTGTACATGGTGTTTCAAGATTTGTACCTATGGCAAAATTACGAAAAGGATAGAAAACCCAGTTCTCTTAATATAGTATTATAGATATAGATTTGGATCATTGACTTATAAATTGCTTATCATTTTTTTTTAATTTTGTGAATTCTTTGTTATCTTACATATAGGAATGAATTCAAACGCTAGGGAGTAGGTCGCGGGAACTGGGGAAGTCAGACTGATGAAATTGCTGGTATCTTTTTTTTTACTTTCTATATAATTATTAAAGTTAGAGGTGGGTAAAGGGGTGGCTTGGGTAATGAGCTAAAACGGGTTTGGGTCAAAGCATCTAAATTACTTAAAGGGAATATGGTCAAACCGCCAAAGTCACCTAAAGTAATCGACTTATTAAAAAGTTACATTATTGTTATAGTGTAGTTTTTGCCATCATATGTAGCGCATTAATTATTTTTAGAGCATAAAATCTGGACAAAAAGTGTTTTGAGCGTCAACCCAGCCCACCCCCACCAGGTGACTTTGGCCATATTCCTTTAAGTAATTTATATCATTTGACCCATTGGGAGATAAAAGATGAGCCAAATTGGCCCATCATATTTTTTTCCCCATTGTCAAAAAGCACATTGGATTTTTGTTTGTTTTGACTAATCCAAAATGTTGGTTAATATGGTTGTCTAACTTAGTGACCAACTTCTGTGCAAAACGCATTTGAGCTAGCTTCGTTCTTTTGGTTCTAGGTAATTACTCTTATTTGATTTCATAACCGCAATTCGTCTTAAATCTTGAGTTATATTAATTGTTTTATGTTTCCTTTGCAGCGGCAATTCAGTTATAATTCTTGTTTTATCATACGACTGATTTTGGGGTATGCATTTGTTTCCATTCAGTTTGACTTGGATTTCATACATGTTTAAAAGTAGACCCGGCAAAATCAACCCGTACATTCAACTTTGGGTTAGGATGGGTATTATTTTTGTACTAGATGGGTTAAGTTGGGTTAACAAGAATTATTAAGAGGGACAAGATAAGTAACTTTAAAAAATAACAAAATAACATCATGGGTCAGTATGGGTTTCTCTGGGTAAACCCTAAAACCAGCGCATTCTGTGTTTGATAACGGATCAAAATGAGTCTGGGTCGATATGGGTCAAAATAGTCACCCTTTTTTTTGCAAATCGGTTAGTAGATTTTTATTGTCTCTTACAAACGGATCAAAACGAGTTTGGGTCGTAGGCATATACATCGTATTCGATAATAGGCTGCTGTAAGTTTTATTTTTTTATTTTTTTTGATTTTGTAAATTTTTTTAATTTATTTATATTTTAAGCCTATCATGCCCAAATCCATCATGACCTAAACCCATCCTGACTCATTTCTTAATAAACTCATCCTAACCCATTACCCAAACATGCCCAACCCACCCATTTTGCCACCCCTATTTAAAAGTAACGAAATGGTGGGTCGTTAATGAGTCAAAACACCCATCTTTTTAAAAACTGTGCTGCGCCTAAGATGAACGTGTTTATATCTTTGGAAAAAATTAGAACTGAAATAAACTCATTCTTATGGAAATATGTTGAAATTGCAATGCCTACGTACAAGTATGAACATGATTACTTTTAAAACTGTAGATCAGTCTTGTTGATGGTACCATTTTAAGAGTTGGAGAGCTGAAAGAAGGTGTTATGATAGAGCAAGTTAAAGGGTTCTCCTACTTCGTATCTTCCTGTTTAGATGCAGGCTCATTTCTCCCTCTGATGGATGCTATTTAATGAGTTGGAAGCGATGGTACATCTTTAGGGAGCATACATGGCTGGAATCTGTAGCTATTTCACTCTTATTTAAAAAAAAATGAATATTGCTTATTTAATTTGCATGTGGCTCATATGACTTAGGTGCAATTATAGAAATGGATCACCTGACTTACTTTTTAGAGGTTTGACATAATGACTGTAGTTATACAGAATATCAAGCATGAAAAAAAAAGAGATGATAAGATGCACATCCTTTAGGTTTTAGTCATATAACATACATTTTCCGTATTCATTGAATATTGACACTTCAAATCCCCAAGTATTTGTTTGTTTATTGTTTAGTTGCCAGTTATTATTTTGAACCAGCCATAAACAGTCTAAACAAGCCAAAATCCAACCGAAAACAAGTCTAAAACAGTGAAAACTAGCCTAAACTCAGACGTGGGCCCTGCTTGTTTCAGGGGTGCGCTTTGCGCCTAGGCAACATTCTTAATTTTGCACTTTTAGTGGAAAGTAGAAATCACACCCACAGTAATCTAGATATTTAATTTATGTGATTAACTCAGTTTTATATATTACATTGAGTAAATTACGTTTTTGGCCCCTGTGGTTATATCAGTTTTACTATATTGGCCCAAAATAAGATTTTTTAACAGATTTGCCCCCATGGTCCCTATAACTAACCGTTTTGGCCCCTAAATCTAACCAAACCCTAACTCAGGTTAATTTATTGGTCACATGAGGGGTATAATGGTAATTTCATCCTGATTTCTTTTTAACCCCTTCTCTCTCATCATCTTCACCACTGACCACCACCACCATTGTGACAACCACCACCGCCGCCATTATCACCACCTCCGCCACAACCACCACCGCCGCCATCATCACCACCCCTCGCCACAACCACTACCGCCGCCATCATCACCACCCCCCGCAACAACCACCATCGTTTCGATCTACTGATGCTGTTTTCATCAGTGATGATGATGATGATGATGGACAGAAGGAACCTGGTTCTAGCTTCGGGGTACTTCCATGTTTGATTAACTGGAAAACCCAATTCGATTTTGGTTTTAGCTCACTCGGTTGTCCGGAAAACAGAGAAAACAGAGAATGCTTTGTTTCCAATGGCGGATGAACTCGAGTCGCGGTTTTCCTCAGTCCTTCATAGCGTTGTTGCAGCACGCGTCGTTGCTGATTCGATCGAGTTGTCTTCCACCGGAAAAATTCACAGACCTCCGCTACCGGTAACTCACCGACAACCTCTATTTCTTTCTCTCTCTCTCTATCGCTTTATTCTCTCTATTTCAGTCATATTACATTGATTTCGGATTGAGTTTTGGTTCGAGATTATACGTTTTGAATTGAACCGATTCGATCGAAAGGTGATTCAGGTTTGTTCTTGAATGCATCAGATCTGTTTTGTGCATCGAGTTCAAATCTGTATCAAGTTCATAGTATGGTCATCATTATATCATGATCCACATATGAGAGTATTACGAATCGAGTATCACATTAGAGTATCATGAATTAAAAGTTGGGTATCTCTGTTTTTTTTTATGTTTGCAAGTTGCAGAGACAGAAAGAAAAGAGAGAAAGTCAAAGGGGAGAAGGGGTGGGGTAGGAAAAGGTGGGACCCACTTTTGTTTTTAAATAATAAATTAGGATGAAATTAGGGGTTAAAAAGAAATCAGGATGAAATTACCATTATACCCCTCATGTGACCAATAAATTAACCTGAGTTAGGGTTTGGTTAGATTTAGGGGCCAAAACGGTTAGTTATAGGGACCATGGGGGCAAATCTGTTAAAAAATCTTATTTTGGGCCAATATAGTAAAACTGATATAACCACAGGGGCCAAAAACGTAATTTACTCTATTACATTCAACCCGTTTTCCTTTTTAGAGTTTTTTTCCACCCATTTGAAATAAGCTTACGCCTTTCATGCTTTTATATGCTCAGGTTTAGAATATCTTTATAATAGTAGTAATCTACATCTTTTACTTAAATGATTAAATTGGTTCTATAGCATTGGATTAAAATATTCAAAATATGTTGATTTTATTGGTATCCAAATTATGGATTCATGTTATAATCTCTGTGTATCTTTGGATTGGATTAAGTATATGGTCGTGTACACATTTCGGCTTGCATATAAACCGATACATTTAGTATATAATACCATTATTGTTAATAAGGTTGTAGATAAACCTACTTTTGATGTTTTTCTAATGAAAATCTCTTATGGTTTAATAAACACGGGTCTTCATATGGAAATTCTAGACTTTCTTTGCATGTTTGTGACCTTATAGGTTCTACGGCTATTTTCATTGAATAGAATAAAATAATAAAACCCAGAATGGGTTGTGGTTTGTAATAGACATCATAATTGAATTGGTATCAGTCGGGACACCCGCCGCAACGAGCGGGCATTCCCACTAGTTTTTATAAAAACAAAAATTTTAAACTTGAAGTTTATTGGATGAGTACTATGTGGTTATTTAAAAAGTTATGAGCTTTAAAAAATAAAATTATACTTTATAATTTAACCAATAAAATAAACATACTTTACAATTATAACAACTTATCTTTTATTTTTTTGTCTTTTGATTATTAATTTTTATAAAAAACAATACTTTTTTGTCTTTTGATTATGAATTTGTATAAAAAACAAAACTTTACATATGTATAACACTTATGAGTTATGACATATATCCACCACAATAATGTTATCATAAATATTATACGAATCCCCCCCCCCCCCCCGCATCGCGCTGGCACGCAACTAGTATATATTAATACATGAGTGAGGGGCATTTTAAGATACCTAAAAAATAAGAACTTCTTCCCTCTTTATTTATAAAAACACCCCTAAAATGAGGGTAACTTGGTCTTTTAAAAACTAATTTTATTTTAGTCCCTCATATTATTACACTTAAATCCCTTTATTTTAACAAAATTATGGCTAATTAGTTACACTTATCCCCTCCAATACAAACTTATAATTATTTTAGGTATTTTTGTCATCTATATAAAGCAAATCTAATGGATAGAAATGTAATTTAACCTTGCGTACAAACATTATAACAACATGTACAAGTAAATAAAGCCTTTTTAGAGGGTTAAATTTGTATATTCACCAAAGTTTTAAGGGCTAAAATTGACAAATCCTTTTCTCCCGCATTTAAGATCCAGAATCCCAATTGTCTCAAAACCGTCTGAGTGCAGAAGGGTGCTTGGTGTTCTCTTTGGTGTAGATAAATCACAGTTGTCCTTCAATCAAATCGCCTCTCCCTTTAAAAAACAATCGATCTCCTGTTTGTCTCTGCTCACTATCAAAATTCTTCTCATCATGCCCCTGCTCATCCCATCGTCTTCCTTCCTGCCCTCCATTTGACCGCCAATTGAATATTGAGATTGATTGTGAATTGAATGCCAAAATTGATCAGCTACCGCCAATTGATTGTAGTCAATTAATTCTGGGCAGTTACATCCAATTGAATGTCAGATCAAGTTTATCTCCATGTAAGATCGAGCCTCTGCTATTGTTCTTCTAAATTTCTCACTGACGTGCATCATTTCACTGTTGTTCCTGAATTAGGTTTCAAACAATAAACCCTAATTACTTCGTATCCTACTTGCAATAGTCTATTTTCGTATATCCTTTCTTCTTTTCACATACGCAGGGTGTTGTTTTCTGCGATTTTCAGCCGAGTTATATATTAAAATTATTGATTTTCTTTTGTTATTTTTTTTTTCTGATGATGTTTGGTTTTATTGAGTGCAGATTAATGGGAAAAGTTGCTTCTGATAAGTGTCACAAATGGGTCTTCGAAGAACCTTCAGAATGTGATCAGAGCATATCTAACTATTGGCAAAGTTCTTTTGATGTTGTATGCTTCTCCCACACACATATTGAATCTGAATATTATTAAGTGAAACTGACTTTGGGAATTGTTTTGTTCCTCCACAACTCCCTAGACCAGCTTTGGAGATTAACTTTGTAAAAGATGGGATGCACAAAAGAAGTTAGCTGTCATTGGTCGTTGTGCATACATATTCTTCGTTATTAGCAGTTGCTTTCTTCTTTGGTGCTCGTTTGAATATGAACAAGAGGTGCCTTCTATGATATCCGTTGTATTTTACATTTTACTATAACCTTGTTTTAGTGCATTTCCATTCATACATTTTAGCATGTACTGTTAAAAATTCATAAGAAAACGATCTATAAACGGAATGATGGGAAAATGGAAACAAATAGCCACCCTCAGACCAATGATTTGGGTTCTTCTGGTGGGCAGACATAGTTGTTTTGGAGCAGAGTCCTTGTGCCTTTTGCCGTTCTTCTAAGCAGACAGAGGCGTGTTTTAAAACCGAACTTTCATGTATTTCGTAAATGATGTGTTTGTTGAAGAAGCGTGTGTAGATTACCTTGTTTGTTTTGTTAATTGTATAGGGGAGTGGACCATTTGTGGCGTATGCTCAAGGGAAGGAAGTAACGGGGAATGCTGATAACTTCTCCAACGTTACACATGTTCATTTAAAATGCGTAAGCTGGTATGCTTTTGATAACTTCTCCAACGTTATACATGTTCATTTAAAATGCTGATAACTGAGTTGAGTTTGAGTCAGTGGCGGATCTAGAAAATCCGCCAAGCCGTAACGTTTTATAAAAAAGCCGTAACGAAATCGTAAAAACGTCAAATTTTTTCAAAATTTACACTAATTTTACACTACCGCCGGAACGCCAAGCCGTAGCGGAGGTTGCCCCTTCTTATATGCTAGGTCCGCCCCTGGTTTGAGTTTGAGTTTGAGTAGAGTCGAGCCTGAGTTTTTTTTTAACTTGTGAGAGTTCGAGCTTGATTTCAGTTCAGTTCGAGTTTTGTTTCTAAAGTTCAAGTACGGCTCATGAGTTTTTTCTCAAGCTCGGGGCTCGGCTCTTTGATTATTTATTAAATAATTTTATATGAATTGCAATTATATTTTTTTATTAATTTATATATCTTCTTTTTCTATTCTAATAAATTAAAGAAAAAAGGGAGAAGATGAGATTGACTAAAATACTCTTCCCCTTTATTTTTCAATTTTGTCACACGTAACAACCTTATTCCTTTCAAGTCTTTTTACCCAAAATTACTTCCTATTAAATAATTTCCCTTGTGAACTATACCGATTCACCGAACATAATTCACACATCCTCCTCATGTATCAACATCATGTTTATCAATTCCGTTTCTACATATAATTTACATAAATGTTTATTCCACATATTTGATCAAGTTTGAATTATACCACATAAAAATACACATATACGTTCATTAGGGATGAACTCAGTACCAACCCGTACTGGTACAAAAAATCCCCAAAAATGGGTATCCGTACCGGTACCGATACCTGATACCATCTGCTCATCCCTAAAGTTCATACTTTGGGTTATAATTACTCACATTTGCTCAAATAACCTCCTATCGTTTAAGTCCTTCCTCTAAGTTGTTGACTTCTCAAGTCAAACATATCATATATTAAACAAACAACTCATCTTACGACAGTGTGGTTCATTTAGATCAAAACACCATAACCAGCTTTAAACACACCAGTCTAAGTTATTATGACTAATTACCAACAAACATCTATATTGGATTAAACCCCATTTCACTCATTTTTTATTAGTTTGGGTTCATCAAGAACCCACCCTCCATTGCTCCCAACCATACTTTATCCATGTTGCCCATTCATCTATATCACGAACATAAATGATCGAACGCAACCTCTGTTCATGTACATTCAATTAACTAAACGAACGAAATTTCTTGTTCGTGTTCGTTTGTTTAATAAACAAACGAACACAAACGAACACAAACGAACTTCTCGCCGAACAGTTTATGAACTGTACGCCAAACGTTTTGTTCGTTTGCAGCCCTAGGCGTTTACATAGATAGACTCGCATAAAACTCTTTGGTGTGGGAACTGATATGTTATATTTACAGGACTCCTATGATTTATTTTAAGGATGGACTTATCAGGAACCTAGAATCAGAAATCGTAAGGGCAAACAAGCTAAAATGCAGAAGTTGTGGTAAAAAGGGAGCTGGTCTTGGCTGCTGTAAGAAGTTATGCCAAAAAACTTACCACGTGCCTTGTGCGTATGACATTCCTGATTGCAGATGGGATGTAAGTAACGATTCTGCTCAGTTTGGGTATCTGTTGTTATAGATTAATATCATATATACCCTCCCAAACTTGACAGATTTCTATCTTTAATGAATTTTAAATAATGACGATTCTACCCCCTTCCATTCAATTTGTTTTTACCCTAATTTTGTTTTTTATTTAGAAATCTGATACACCTGTAAGAAAGTCTGGTGTTAATGGCAAATTGGATCGCACGTACTGGAATCGGGTATAAAAGTGACCTTAACGCCATGGGTTCGCGATCCTGATCGAGAAATTAGTGTGTACCCGAGTTTAAAGAAAATCAACCCAAATTACTAGTGTGACATTTAAGCTAAACCTATAAACAATAGTTTTTATGTTAGCTTCTCATATGAGTTGTCGAGTTACAATCAACTTCATTTACGACCAATGCGAACATGACCCACTTAACCTATGTTAGCTTCTCATATGAGTTGTCGAGTTGCAATCAAGTTCATTTACGACCAATGCGAACATGACACACTTGACCTATAAATACGTACAGTTTAATGCATAACGAATTGATATTCAAATTAAATTACGTGAAACCCGTCACGTAACATGTGTCAAAAAAACATAAGAACCCGCAGCAACGCGCGGGCATTCCCACTAGTATCTTATAAACTATAATGTTTTAAAAAATCCAAAGGTACCGTGATGACCTACTTATTTTTGTCGACGTTTTGATAGTTGTCTTGGTCAGTATTCTTGTGTGGATTAAAATGTACAAGTAGATAATGCATTAGTGTATAAGTGATAAAAGCAATGTGTTCTATCACATTTCAAATGCTCAAGACTCTCTATGTTGTTGTCATTATTATCAATTTAATAATATTCCAACCCTTTTCATTCTGATTTTTGTTTGATTAAGATTGTTCACCAACTTGTTCCGGCGACTCGAAACCTTGCACTTACATACGGGTTTGATATGAGCTTTGTTCGTATTCTATTCTGTATGTTTACTTGGTTGGGTGTACACACTTACATGGGTTAGCAGGTAGTAAATTGACATCCAACAAACTCACTTGTTTTATCTAATTGGTTATATTAAAAAACTTTATATAATGTCATATTCAACAAAATGGAATTTTAGTTTTCATAAAAAAAATTATAAAAATGTTTTTAGAAGCATTTTTGTTTTCATAAAAACTTTTTTTCATAAAAGCTTTTTTAGGAAGTTTGGTAAATAAGTTTTCCACCAACAAACTTTTAGGAAAAAACTCCAAGAGGAAAAAGGGGAAACTTCTCGCCACCCGCCAGAAGTGCATTTTCAAGTTTTAGTTTTTTTGCATTTTGGCCACTGAACTTGTAATTATGTTATTTTATGTCGTTTTTCTTGTATTTTAGCTCATTTTTAGGTATTTAAAGTGTATCAGGTATTGTATGAATATGATGCATGCATGATTAATAAATCCAAGTATTTCAAGTCTCGGTTTTTGCATATAAACACATATTGGATGATTGTTTAGATAACGAACAAGCGTGGATATTAACATGATAAGTATAAAACATGAAATCCATTAAGATTAACACCTCGCTTTGTGAGGTTGAAATTGAAATATGAATGTAAGGTTTCTAAAAGTAGAATGCGAATATGAAATTTCTAAAAATAGGGATACAGAAATACGAGGCGTTATAGTCTCCTCTACTTTAGGAAATTTCGTTCCGAAATTTATTCAAGAGGAAGATTTGGGATAAGATGGCATTTTGGGGGTTCGATACGAGTGATAATCGGTTAGAATGTTCGGCTAAGGTAAAAACAAACTTTGATGCTTACCGCCTAAGCAGTGTTTATGTATAAGCGTGTCAAAAAAAATATATGGGTCAAAAGTTTTGGCTAAATTGGTAGTTTATGGTTAAGTAGAACGTGGATAAATTTGAAGAGATAAATTTGTAAAAGTAACTCATTTGGCTAAATATGATTGGGATATAAACCGTACGTAAATGTATAATGTGTATGTGTACATATAGGAAATGTTAAGTTGACCCAATTGGGACGACTCGGTGAAATGAGTGTTTAAGGAAGTGCGACTTGAGGAGTGAAAAAAAAATTAGGATAAATAGGAATGTAATCTTATGTAATGCGGTGGCCCGCATCGTAGTTTGTAAGAAAAGCTATATCAGTATTAAAAAAGGTATTAATAAAATTACGAGTAGTCGGAAAAGTGTGATTGGTGAGAAAACAGGATGGTAAATTTTCATAATTTTCAAAGAGGGTTTTGGCGGTAAATGGGCCGACTAATTGGTGTATTATGTGTAATAAAGGATGAGAGATAATATTGAAATATATTTGGCTAAATCGAGCATGTGAGGATGTTTGTTAAAAATAAACTGAATGTTTATGCCGAATTACTATGGATAAGATTAGACGAAATGTTAATTCAATAGTTAGGAATAACTATGGCATGGGAGTGAATGAACGATTTGGTAGCTGTACGTGATGGGTAAAAAAAATAGTAAGGGTATCAGATGGAATTTGAACATAGGGCGTTTGAAGGATGTTAGTGATAGTTGTAGTTGCCATAGCTAACGATTTTGAGTATGAGATTTTGTTACAATCGACTTTGTATTAAGTGTTTCAAGGTGTATTCAAGTATAAGCAAGGAAAAGTTTGTGAGGCACCATAGTTTGTTTGTTAGATTATAGTATTTAGTAAGGTCTGAATAACACCGGATTTCACATGGCACGTTTTACGAAAGTTTGTTAACATGGTAGGAACACTTATATATAGGAAGTAAAGTACCAGCGGCGTATCCACCATGTTCTAAATGTTACGTCCGTTTAGCTTTTCGATGTCATGTTACGTTTCGTGCTACGACACACAGTAGAACCTACTATGGTTTTCATGCGCCTACCATTATAATCCCGTGTGCACCCGTGATTATCTTGGTCATTGCATGATCCGCATAGTTTGTATTGGTGGTGTGTGGGTCAAAGTAAATCTTAGTATTACAAGTGGGATACACGTATGATAGCATATGAAGAATTAAGCATGTATATATGATTGTATTTAAGTATGTGTGTCTAACGTAGGCAAAACCACTCGGGTTATGCCCAGGTATGGATTCAAGTATGACTACCGCGTAGTGAGAATGTATGAATTCGAGTATGATTGATAACAAACACGTATAAGACTAACATGTAATATCGAGCGTATAAACTGAAGTATAAATGAGGTTAAGCACATATAAGTTTAGCATATAGTTTTGAGTGTATAAATTGAAGTACGAATAATGGTATGTGTAAGATTGTCAAGAAATTTTGATTGTATAAGTTGAAATGTGTATAAAGACATGCATGTGTATATGGTTGTTTGAACAAATCATTGAGTTTGTCGAACCAAGTAGATCGGGTTAGTTGGGAATGGAGAATTAAACTCATGAAGGTTGAGAGGATATTGGGAGAAGGTAGTAATTTACGACGAAAGATGTAGTTTGTAAAGGGAATGCTACATTCGTTTAAAATTTGGATTCGCATACGCATACGTCGTAAGTTGTTCGATCTTATGAATTTTTCCTGCCCACGTGTTTAGATTTAGAATTGGGTTTTAAGCAGTGAGCTTGCTTTATTGAAAGTATTTTACCTCAAAATGAGAAAAGTTGTGATTGAATATTTTCGTGGGAAAACTCGGTTTTGAAAAGTATTTATACAAAATTGACTTATGGATAATTCCCAGAATATATGATAGCAAGTATTTCATTTCTACAAGTTATTTCCTTCAATTCTTTATTCAGTTATTTCTAGTCGGGTTAGGGTGTTACACTTAATATGTCAAATCGTCTTTCCTTTTGGCTATTCGTTTGAGGATGTACTCATGGTCATGTTGCTACACAGATTGTTAGGGCTGAAAACGAACCAAACGTTCGGCGAACAGTTTGTGAACCGTTTGGCGGGAAGATCGTTTGTGTTCATTCGTTTATTAAACAAACAAACACGAACAAGAAATCTCGTTCTAGTTAAATGAACGAACATGAACAGAAGTTGCGTTCGCTCGTTTATGTTCGTGAACATTCATTAACACGTTCGTTTGTGTTCGACAGTTCATTAGTGTTTTAATGTTTATATTTTATTTAAATACATCAAAATTCCGACAAATAAAATATTTAATAAGTGTCAGTGTATTATATATTTTGTTCGTGAATGCTCGTTTGTGTTCGTTTGTTTCCATTTGTGTTGATGAACTTTAGTTTGTACTCATTTGTGTTCATCAACGTTCATTTTCGTTCATTGCCTAAAATTAATAAACAAACACGAACAAGTTCATTTACTTAACAAATGAACACGAACATAAAATCTCGTTGGATAAGTGTTCATGAACACATATATTTTTTAACAAACGAACACGAACACGAATAAGGTCTAGTTCGTGTTCGTTCGGTTCATTTATAGCCCTACAGATTGTCTTGAAACTTTCTCTAGAAATACAAATTGAAAATCCATGTCTAGCAACTACCGCCTGGAGGTATATTTCCATGTTGAATAAGTCTGGCAAATCAGCACAAAAGCTTCGTTAACAATGACCTAAACTACATTGAAATTCAACTTCTTATCCAGATCCTTGATGATAAGCATCCATTTTTGCATATGTATCTCCCATAAACTAAGTTTATGATGTTATGTCCTTATTAAACCCTTTTTGACATCTCTTTATGTATGGCCATCACTAGTTTTTACATCTTGTTACTCCTATATGAAAGAAATATTTAAATGAAGAAAATCCTAAAATGATGTTGTGCCCAACATTTCCAAAACCCAAAAAGAACAATACAAACCACCCACCTTTAAACTCTTGCACTAACAACTTGTGACATACATGTTTTCACCGTTGATTAGTTGGTGGATTTGATTTTGGATTCACACACAATATTACAAAATAATAATAATAATAATAAAATTAGCATATCATGAATCTAGTGGACCTAATCCGCTAGGCCGGAAAGTATGGGGGCGCCACCCTTGCCATCTCAGCCTCTATGGCGCCTGGGTGGGGGCGCCACCCCACACCATCGATTTCAAGGCGGGGCGCCAGCATGGTAACGAGGAGGAAGAGTGTTCAGGTGAGGCCCACATGCATTTCAACCAATACAAGTATGGGGTATGGGGCGTGGGTTGGGTAAAAACGCCCAAGTCACCACCCCGGGTGGGCTTGTGTTTCGGCGTGACCCCCTTGGGCGGGGGTTTCGGCCCGGGCGTTGGGCGGGGCTATCAAGTTGATATGGTGGGATCTCATTGGCCAAGAAAACTAGCCGTTGGCCAACGGGTATGTTTTAAAAAAAAATATTTTTTTACTATAAATATTCACACTTCTATACATTTTTTACAACTACTCCACCTCTTCTATAATCATCTCTATCTTATTTAAAAAAAAAATCTCATCCAACCACAATACGAAAAATGAATCCTCATAATCGTGGTTTTGACCCGAACAATCCGTGGGCATTCCAAGAAACACCTAGCCCACCACCCAATCGTCCAGTTGCTCCTTTTTTAATACACTCCACTATGCCAGATATGGCTGGTTACGCATCGTTTATCTCGAATCGTTTGTATACTAATTTCTGTCACACCGACGATTCTATACCTAGCCCGATTCCACAAACGCCCATCAACCTTTCACAAACGTCAATCAACCTTTTCCAAACCGAAACCGTCCCCGAAACTCAACCCCCCATCGATGGTCCCCTCGCATCCAAACCCATCAAGAAGAGAAGTCACAAGAAAAAAACCGAGGCCGAGAAAGCACTTGAAAGCGCCAAACGAAAACAACAAAGATGGGTCCTTAAAGAAGAAGCTGCATTGGCGAGGGCTTGGGTTCAGAAATCTCTACATCCAACTTTAGATATTTTTAAAAATTTTGTAGCCCTTATTTTAATATTTATGTTTTTATTATATAACTTTGTAATATATTAAATGTTGTTTTTATTAAAATAGGAAATTCTCAACATAGAAACCATTTGTGGGACGCGATCAGTAAAGCATTCCACAAAGAAATGGAAAGGGAGTTTTATCGTGAAAATGATAGCTTATCCTCGAAGTGGACCGAGATAAGCGGACAACTCACCAAATTTAGTGGTTATTTACATAAGGCAAAGCAAAACCCGAAAAGTGGTGAAACCGAAGCCGACTTTGTTACAAATGCATTGATACATACAAAACGAATGTGGGGAGCGACTTCCGTTTCATGCATTGTTGGGACATTTGTAAGTTTCATCCCAAGTGGGCGAATATCCCCAGTGCTAGCGAAACTAACACGTCTTCCAAAAGGTCATGGACACCCTCGTCCCAAGCCCAATCAGATGCACGCGATCTAGAGTTGGAGGATGATGTGGATGATTCGCCAAGCTGGCCAGAATACGGAAGAGATGCCGCAAAAAGGCGCGCTCAAAAATCAAGATCGGGTACGCCATCGCATTCAGTTGGGAGTTCGGGCTTGCGTAGGGGAGTATACAGCGATCAGTTGGAAGACATTGCATGCAAGTTAGATACATTTAACGTATTCCAACAACAAAGGGCTGAAATTCGGAAGAGCAAAGAAGCTAGGGATGCCCTGAAACAAAGACGAGATGATATGAAATTTCTAGCCCAACCCATCGATCGCCTATCAGGTGAAGAGTTGGAACTAATGTTGGAGACGAGAGAAGAGATAAAGAAAAAATATTCCAAGCACTAGGAATTTTTTATGCAATTTCCTTTATTTTAAAATGTAATCGGTTTTTATTTAAAAAACATTATTAAAAAATATAAATTTGTTTATAAAAAGTATAGTTTGGGCTGGCCACGCCCCAAACCCCCGCTCCACCATACCGTCCCTTCAATGTGGGTCAGCCCAGCAAAGCCCACCCAAGCCACGTGTCAACCCATGCCCCAAACCCCCGCCCCACCATACCCCATGGTCTAATAGGGGTTTTATATCATACCATGCAAGTTAAAGGAGGGCGTTATAAAGCTCCCTGGCTGACGTGGATCATAGGTGACGCTGACGTGTCCTAATAAAGTCCCTAAAGTTTTCATCCCACACCCTCCAGTCTTATGACTTGAAAGTGGGCACCACACTATAATACAAGTGGATGGATGTTATAGGTGGATATCATCTTCTCACATATGATTGGTCAAAAATCTATCCAAGATTCAACTTCATCCTACGTGGCACCATCCACATCTTCTCTTTCGATACCACCATCTCAATATAATTCCATATTCAGATTCACTAAACCACCACCACAAACAACCTTATTTGCAAACAATGGCAGCTGCCTCCTCTACTGCTGTGGTTAATGGGCTAGAATCAACCTTCTTGTCTGGTGGAAAAAGGAGCCAGACCCTGCTGTCCGCACCCGTTGGCGGTGCTACCGTGGCGTCTGCTCCAAGGCGGTTTGTCATCATATCCGCTGTTGCTGCGAAGAAGTCCTGGATCCCCGCGGTTAAAGGCGGTGGCAACTTGATCGACCCCGAATGGCTCGATGGCTCGTAAGTTTTTTCCTTTGTGTTGCGTTTTTATATAAAAAAGGCAAACCCGGTGCACCAGGGTTCTGCATGTTTTATTTTTATAAAAGAAAGTACTGAATTTGGTTAATTAAATACAGGCTCCCAGGAGATTTCGGGTTCGACCCGCTCGGTCTAGGAAAGGACCCGGCATTTCTAAAATGGTACCGAGAAGCCGAGCTGATCCACGGGCGGTGGGCCATGGCAGCGGTTCTCGGTATCTTTGTGGGCCAGGCATGGAGCGGCATCCCATGGTTCGAAGCCGGAGCCGACCCGGGTGCCATCGCCCCGTTTTCATTCGGGACTCTGCTCGGGACCCAGCTCCTTCTCATGGGTTGGGTCGAGAGCAAACGGTGGGTTGACTTTTTCAACCCTGAGTCCCAATCTGTTAACTGGGCCACCCCGTGGTCAAAGACCGCGGAGAATTTTGCCAATGCCACTGGAGAACAAGGTTATCCAGGTGGCAAATTCTTCGACCCCTTAAGCTTTGCGGGTACGATCCAGAACGGAGTTTATGTCCCGGATACCGAGAAGCTTGACAGGCTGAAGGTGGCTGAGATTAAGCATGCAAGGTTAGCAATGGTGGCAATGTTGATATTCTACTTTGAGGCAGGACAAGGGAAAACACCACTTGGTGCTCTTGGGTTATAAGGGGAAAGTGATTGTGTAATGTAACATGTAAATTTATTTAGAGGAACGTTTAAAAAGCAAAGTTTGGTTCATTATATCGTGTTTTATATATGTTTCTGGATCACGTAAAGTCGATAGATGGCCTGAGTTTTCTAAATGATTAGCGGCGCACGACGCTTAACTTCTGAACTGGGTAAAGTCGCAATAAACGCTTACATTGAATTCAAACCTTCCTGGAAAATCTGATGCTTAACATTTCACAGGACCTGTGGGACAGTAAACAAAAGACGTCTATATATTCAAATTGATGTTAGTATCATCTTCCTAAGATATCCATCCTGGAAATTCAACTCAACCAAACTATTTTGCTTCGAAAGATCAAGAACTCCCATCCAAATATCAAACTAAAACAGTAAGAATCGATTTTGTCCACACACGATGCAAAAAAAACGGCTCAAATGAATGGAAAGTCGAAGATATGCAAAACTTACATTAGCAAATACCACAGAGAAAAAACCCGAAAAAGGATCAGCTTAGTTTACTGTGTTACCCATGGCCAATATGAACTCGCCCTCACAAACCACCTCGCCTCCAACATAAGCCTTCCCGTCCATCTTTGCAATTCCAAATCGTTTTTGAAGTTTTGTGAGTGTCATTCGCATCACCAAAGTGTCTCCGGCCACCACCGGTTTCCTGAATCTAACCTTGTCTACTCCTGCAAAGACGAAATTTTCACGGGACCCACCCACTTCTGGTTGCAGCATTACCACACCCCCAACTTGTGCCATTGCCTGCAAGAAAATATACTTGAACTTCAACAACTATCTCATACACGCGACGATCTCAATCAAATGGGTCAACAAATAACGATACGATCTGTACAAGAACGGCCAATTTTGCCACCCATACTTTCTCATTACAGAAAACATGGGCTTCAACAGGTGAAATGCACCTTGTTTAATAACACTTGTAATTGCAAGTACAGAAGGGAATATTCCCAATAGTTTTCATTGGCATTTGCCAGCCACAATGCTATGGAATCCTTGTATAGTGCAGTGTTTAGACATCTTGACAACCATAATGATCAATCAATGTTATCTAATGTTTACTAGCATTCAGAAGAAAGATTTTAGAGATAAAAAAGGGAATATAAAATTTTATTTTTAGATGGACGTGCACAAATTTTTACAAAAACACAAGTTACCATTCATTTTATAACAAGAACAAATCTAACCATTCATTTTTCCAATCTAAAAAATTTCAAAATAAAAGAAAATGGTATAAATGTAATGGCTGTTTCTCACTACTCTCTCCTAAAAAGTCAAAAAATAAAATAAATAAAATAAATACAAGAAATTAGTTTGATTGTTTGTTCATGTATCTGACCTACACATGCATAGGCGACATAACCAACCTCCACATGTGTATTGCAGGTAAACGATACAAAATTAAAACATATATGAACAAATTAGTTTGATGGTTTTTTATGTACATAACATATGTCTAGAGCAAAATTTTAAAAATATGAAGTATGAACCCATTACTAATACATTTAATCGATTTATATATGTTGTTTTTGTTCTTGCAATAATTTAGTGTTCTAAAATAATCCTCACCTATATACATATATACAGAGAGAGATTTAAAGAGTTAGCAACTCTAAATGAAAGTACTAATTGCTTACAAAGTTCATACCAAACAATGACAAGAAGAAATGTAGGTGAGAAGAGTTGAAAACAAACTTGTGACATGGTCATTCAATTCAAACATGCACCCACATTTTGACTTTTAATACCAATTTTCACCAACCTCAAAGTTATGATTTTACAACTTTATATGATTGGTTTGATTATCAAACTAAAATTTACCAAAAGTCTACAAGTCCTAATACAATTACACAAAAAGTATCAAAACAACTATCTTTATAGGCCAATCATGTGTTCTTAAGGGGCTGTTTGTCAACATCTGAATGGTTAAGTGCTGAATTAGTAAGAGATCTGAACCATTAAGAGCCTGTATAATGCTTAACCGTTCAGAGGCAAATGTCTGACCAATTCAGATTAGAGGTCTTAACCATTCAGACTCTGTATAAATCTTAACCATTCAGAGGCAAATGTTTGAACCATTCAGACATCTGCTCGTAAAACAAACAGTCTGAACCATTAAGTGCTGAACTAGTAAAAGGTCTGAACCATTAAGAGCCTCATTAAGAGGTAAACAAACAGCCCCTTACATCCATTATACACATTCATATAAATTATTGAATAGCTGAGATCAAATGCATATTAAATTCATACAATATGACAAACAATCATAGATCTAAACCAAACACCTTAAAGAAAACAATTCTATCATGCGTAAAACTGTAAATTTAAACAAGAGTTTTGCAATACAAAAGCAACATACTTTCTTATTTTGCACGAAAAGGTCCCTCGACGTAATTTTGCCATATTGAAGTCCCTAAACATGTTAAAAATAACACAAAAAGGTCCAACCCAATTTGGTATTACCAAGGTGTCTACACTTGTCTAAAAGGCACGTACTTGTGGATAAAATAATGACCCGTTACACAACATAAATTGGTCTAATAGGGATTATAGATTTAAACACAAACACTCAAAAGAAAAACAAATCTGTCACACATAAAACTAGAAACTTGAACAAAGATTACCTCAACCATAAGAACACCGGGCATAATCGGTCTATCCGGAAAATGCCCAGGAAAAAAGTTATCATTAATAGTCACATTCTTGATCCCAACTGCTGAAACTCCCGGGTTATACTCAATCACCCTGTCCACCAACAAAAACGGAAACCTGCAACAAAAACACAAACCCAAATCACAAATCAATCAAACAATCAAACCCAAATCACAATTCACAAACCTGTGTGGTAAAATGTCACGAATCTGATTAATATCAACAACCGTAGGAAAAGCAGGGTACTCTGTAAAAACCCACATTAAACCACCAATCAAGACACAAAATTGAAACTCAAAAAATGAAATTAGAAAAGGGAAAACAGGGTTACTGAGTTCGATCGGTGTATCATCAGTTGAGATGGTATCAATCGCGGATGAAGCACAATTAGGGGTGAAAATGGTCTTCAATTGGGTTGAAAAAACAGGGGATTTGGGGATGCGGAGTTGATTAATTGAGGGGGTTTGGGGGGTTTGATTGGAAATTGGGGATTGCGGGGAGATTATTGAGTGAGTGAGAGATGAAGACGCCATTGGAGAGTGAGGATCGAAGGTGAATTTGGGGGTATTTGAGGTGAAACAGGGCGGAGATTGAGAAGGAAGATGGCGGAGAAAGCAAGAGTGTGGGGGTTTGGGAGTGTCGCTTAGTAAGAGTTGGGCGGGACTTTGGGGTTTATGTGAAACCGGTCGGGTAACGGGTTAAAACTTATATTTCAAAAAGAGAAAAATGCCCGGATAGTCCCTGTGTTTTCGCCTTTTTTCACCTATTGTCTCCAATTTTCTAAAACTACTTGAATAGTCCCCAAGTTTTCATTTTTTGTTCCCGGATAGTCCCTGGGTCTAACTTCAGTTTGTTTTCTCTGTTAAAATGATGTAAAATGACAAAAATACCCTTACTAAAAAACAAAATAACTTAATCTATTTAATAGATTTATTTTTATGTGGGACTCACTACTTTATAAATAAAAAAAAACAACCCCAACCCCACCCCACCACCACCCCCACCTTCATCTAGACCAACCATCATCTCCGGTCATCTTCTCCGGCCACCGTAAACCCTCCGATGTAACACCTCGAAAATTCACGTCCTATAATGTGTAGACGCGTGTCATACGTTGAACGTGTGAAAAAATGTTATAAAAGGATTTAAGTTGACAATCGTGGAAAGTATGTGAAAATATGAGTTCTAAATGTCAACAGTGAATAAATATATTGTATATTAACCCCACATGATGCTCATACCTTCAAACGAACAAATCATGGATCTTACGAAGCTAAAAGTGAGAGATTACAAACTACAGGGGTTAAATGTGTCAACATGTTTAAATTATACCTCTGAGTGACCTTTTGACAAACCCGAAGCTTTGTAACGGTTAATTATGCTCACTAGAATGCACGATATAAATTTCATAAAGTTTCGTATTCGTATGAGAAAGTTATGATCAAATCCGCATGCAAGGGGTTAAAAGCGTCAACAATGAAGTTTAGGACTTTTCGGGTGACAATAAAGTTAACCGAGGGCTAAACAAAGTGGGTAAATGTCTTAAGGCCCTTGTACGTCAAATTAGAGGGCTCATAGTGCAAAACAAGACTTGAAAGCGACCTTTAGAAGGACCAGGGACCAAAACTGCAATTTTTAAAAGTTTTGTTGGATGACACTAAGGGCTCGCGTAGCGCGAGCACTAACAACACATGCAGTGGCGCTACGCCACTGCCATGTCTGGACAGAATTGTGATTTTCTTTGATCTTTGTCTGCCACAGCCCTTGTAACCTCCTTTATTCGACTTTGCCTCTTCATGCTTGACCCCTAGACACCCCCTAAGCACTAGGAACACTTGTAAGTCAGTTGTGGAGAGTTGTAGATCCAAGTGTCAACAATTTGTGGTGAGAAATTCACTATAAAAGGACCAAGGTTGCAACCATTGTTCTTCACATCTCATTCTTGCAATCTGATCATTTTTGGAGCTCCAAGTCACTCTCAAGTGATCACTAATCAAGCATAGGACTCTTGTAAGTTTGCTTGACCTTTCTTAATTAATTTTTAGCTTAGTTTTAGCTTAAAAGTCAAACCGTCGTAATTAACGGTTGACTTAACGATTAGTCATTGTTGACTCAGTGATTAGTCGAAGTGAAGGTAGTTATAAGTTGGTAACTATGTGGGCTTTAAACCCTTAAAAGGGCATCCACTGATTCCCATCCTAACTAGGTCGTTTGTCGAGTCAAAGATGATTAGAAAAAGTCAACAGAAATGTAATCTTTCGTTTAACGCATAATTAACGATGTAAAAGGCGTGTAACCTATTTTATCATTCATATAACTTGTTAATAAGCATAAGAACTTGTCTAAGCTTGTTTGATTCGACAACTTTCTGTTTTGAACCGATTCGGAACCGAAAGTCGCAAAGCTTTGACTTTTGCTTTGACTTCAGTTCTGACCCGCTTTAGTATGATTTAGAAATGCCTTAGAGCTTCCCTTGGACCAGGCTACATGTTAGCATAACCCTCTGTGGTTGGTTCATTGATCGACCCATTCGTTTACACGTTTCCGTTAATTGCTCATATGTTGACCATTATGCCCTTTTCACCTTAAAACATGATTTTTGGAAATGTAAAAGAGTAGAAACCTTAGTTACTAATTTATAAACTTGTGTGCAAAGTTTGACATCAGTTTGAGGTGTAGATTGAGAGTTATGCTCATTAACGTAAATTGAAGGCTTTATGTCAATTAAACGGCGTAATTAGCGTATAGCCTAGTTAAGCCTACTTTTTGATATCAAACTTATTACCCATTGATCTAATATATTATTTTAGGATTTTTAAAGATTTTTAATTAATTTTAGGCTGAGCATAACTTATAGTCGTAGGCTTAATCCGGTAAATGTCGGTTTTGCCCTTACGGGCCATAAAATGAGTTTTACATATCTAAACGACTCCAAACCTTTTTCTACTGATCACATATGATAAATAAATTATTTTAAGCCTTCTGGAAATATAAAAATATCAGATTTAAGTATCGAACCCGGAAATGACCTTTAATCGCCTTTTAAGCGTTTTTAACGCATAGTATGTACTAAAACTATTTTAAACATACAAGGGTTGATACCTACTGATATTTGAGGCAAATTATAATATTTTAACAGTAAGCAAAGGTTGATAAACTCCGACTTCAGTTTTGAGCTTTACGGCTTATGTGAAATTACCAAAATGCCCCTTCGGTGCATAGTTTGGTTATAATTGATAAATTTCACATATATACTTTATCCTACTGTTATAACTTATCAAAATAAGTATTTTCACTGATTATACCAGACCTGTAACTCAGGTAAATACTTAAACTCTTTTATAACCTCTGAAATGACCAAACTACCCCTACGAGGCCTAGTTTGTGTTTAAATACGTTTTGGGCATAATGAAAGACATCTTACTGATGTCACAACATATTTGAGGCATAATTAACTTAGAAAACCTGTATATGACTCTCATGATTACCCGTCATGCGTTATTCGCGTTCGGTTCGGTTTATGTAACTAGTTTGCATAAATTAGCCGAAACGGGTCAAACGTTATCGTTTTTATCTCAAAATCCAGAATGTGTTTAGTTTACCCATATTATACAAGTCTCCAAACTTGTCGGGTCTAAATCACATCCTATTCCGGTCTTCGCTTAATCATGCGTTTTGAACCGTAAACCTTTCCTTAAAACTAACCGGTCTAAGTTACGACTTAAATAAGACCCGTTAGGAATTTAATAGGTTAATAAAACCTTTGTTCCAGATTGAGAGCCCCAGTAGAAGTACTTGTGCTTGCTGATTAGAATATACGGCTGAGTATAAATTGCATTGCTAGCTCAGGTAAATACTTTTAACTTATTTTCCCTTATACGGGCTTGGGGTACGGTATTATAAAGATACCGCTTGGTCGGGTGTAGAAACTTTTAATCGGAGATGATTAAATTGCATAATCCCGTTTTAATCTGTATTGATTGATAACAAATAACATTGGGGGTTAATGACCGTGTCCTGGATATCCTTGGCTCATTTTAAAAAGTGAATGGCCATAACTTAAGCACAAGGTGTAGGCATAACACCTCATGTTGCGTATGTAAAAGATATAATCACTCGTAAGGATGTCTTCTTGTGAGTTATATTTATGGTGTGTCGATTAATCTTGTCCGGTTTGTATTGTATAATCACCGGCCCTAAATGTTGGACAACCATGTAAATCGGATACAAGATTTTTATTAATAAAATTGTCCCAAGTATAAAAGATTAATTTTGCCTCTGTGCATTTTAATCAAGTTATAAAAGATATTTTGTGCCGTGTGCATTCAAACCAATTTTTTTTAAACTCTTTTTCAAAATGAGTCAGTTAATTGTATTTACCAGTGTAAACTGACGTATTTTCCAAAAGGTTAAGTGACAGGTACTATGCGTAATTGGCTGGGAGCTCAGGGCGTCATTAGGGAATCTTGCAAGTTCTAGATGCCTAAAGTCTGTTGAACAGTTTTCTTTTATTGATCCGCCTGTGGATCCTTTACTTTCCGTTGTAATACTTTGACATTACTTATATTCGGAATGTAATATATTTATCTTTTGCTTCCGCTGTGCATTTATATATTGTGTTGTTTGACTATGATGATCTCAACTACGTCACGATACTCCCCACCGGGCCCACCGGTGACACGTGGAAATCGGGGTGTGACAGGTTGGTATCAGAGCCAGGTTTGAGTGAATTAAACACTAGCCTTATGTGTTTAATCTCAATGACATAGTAGCACATTCCTTGATCTTCTGAGTCTAGACTTAACTTAGGAATATTCTCAATCCTAATCTGGAAATTTTACTTCCAAAATTTTTTTTTTATTGAGTACGTCGCCAAGCGAAGAAGCCGTAATAGGAGTCCTCCACACCCGGAGCCTAGAAATGCTGAGCTTCGTACCGCGGCTAGAATGAAACGACATCCAAGGAGAAAGCATTCAGAAATAACTTGAAAAAGAAACTCCTTTTGCTGAAGATTGTTTCCTTAATAGTCCTCATAAGGACATATTTATCTCTCAGTCCCTTTAAGGACACATTATGTCACACCCCCAAAATCCACACGCGGAGTATCACCGCTTGGAGGCGTGACTGACCAGGATCAAACCACTAATCATATTGAACAAGTAAGTATTTAATGTAAAAGTCCAACCAACACGATTAATGTCCAAAACAACATAGTTAAGTTATGAGCGGAAGCATAATGTTCAAAACCAAATCCATAGTTTAATTATCCAAATGTTTAACATGGCACACAGCTGTCCATGTCCCACAACGACTCTTCCTTGTGCAAGCTCCAGCTAAGTACCTATAGACCTGCAAAGCATGTAGTAACGAGTCAACAACTAGTTGAGTGAGTTCACGTTTGGTTGTCCAGTTCATAGTTATTCCGAAAACACAGTTTGTCCTTTACCAGCTATCCAGCCGTGGGGGTTACCCCATAGTTCAAAAAAAACGTTTTATCAGTTACCCTGTTCTTACGTTGGCTATTCCAGCCCGGCTCTATGGCCGTGGGGGCTACCCCATGTTTAATTCACCAGACTCGTTACCATATCGACTACTAACGTTCGTCATGTTTAAGTGCCCTAACGTCTGTGTCTATCATCACTGACGTGCCATAGTCCATTAGTCCACGCCCGTCCTCTGCGGCACGGTGTGAGGTTTGTTAAACCTAATAGCGCTATTTAACTAATGACCCGTTCGCCATTGGCCTCGGCGATTAAGTCGATATAAAAGGAGGGACTTCGTTGATAGAGTTCTAGTCTGGTATAGTTAAATACGTCTCAAAAGGACGAGGAATCTATGTTCCTGATTACGTCTCAACAGGACGAGGAATCTATGTTCCTGATTACGTCTCAACAGGACGAGGAATCCCTATTCCTTAACCCATTCCCAACCCCTGGGAATCCCATGCTTTGTAACGAAGTGTGAACTCACCTTGGTTTGCTCGGTATGCTAAGTTAAGTATCTTGTTTATCAGTTCAACAAACACGTCCTAAAAAGGGTTACCGATAACAGTCAGTTCTACGTGCACATGAACCACCTCTTTCACGTACAATCAATTCACGTATTCATTGCTCACATAAAGCACAGTTATTTCACATGTAGCACACTCATGTAATCCAAATCGTAACAGTAATCCACTAACTTAGTATCATCAAGAGTCACTTAGCATGTAACGGTCCGTCAATGCTTCGGCCCACACATTGCGGTTATACTAGATTACCAAATCTATTTATAACATAGCTCAAATGCCAATTCTAATTAACCAAATGGACTAGTAACAGCCCTAAACATAACACACACATACGTATAGTACTCATGTACACCTCAAAGCCCATGTCGGCCCAATATTAAAGTAATTCCAATTTAAGTGTTTGCTCCATACAAGACTTGTGTGACTGATATTACTGTGCAGCCATGAAAATAAATTACGAATCATTACACACTCAACAACAACAATACAATTAATTTATACCTCTGACATCATGCCAAGTCAATTCTTTCATGCACACAGATTTCGATTTGAACAAGCAAAACCTCATGTCATCATTTATTATTATTAGAAATTATCAAAAAGTCTATATTGTTAAATCAGATCAACACATGGGAATCTAATATACCTAACATGTTTTCTGACAATCATGCATTAACATAACATGTCTGATTAGATCAATACATGGGCTGCCATTTTTAGTCAAGGTTATCAAACTTGTCAAATCATATCAGCACATCGGATTTAGTAGTTAGTTTTCTTTGGACATCTATGGACTCTACTACTAGGTTAAATCATGGACAACATTTAACCTTTATTCAGATTAAATCAAATCATGAAACATAGTCAAAAGTTTCGGCAATCATTCATTACCAACATATATACATACGGCACCTCACAATCGGTCCAATAGAAACCTTCAAAACAATTTCCATTAACAAGTCACACACACATATGTAATATTACATATTCCTGACAAAAACCACATGCACTAAAGACAAATGTTAGCCGCCATTCACATGTGTATCCTATGAACTCTCATGCAACTTGAAGCACAGTCAAAACCATAACCATCGAAATAACAGTTCAACATACTATGCTACCAATCAAAACATCAACAATCGATCCATTAGAGATTTAAGCATTACATGACATCATCAGCAATAATAACTTCGACCAAACAGTTACAAGAATGTTGAGCAAATACTCACGTAAGAATTAAATACTAACCACAATGAACAAGAAGATAGTTTGCTCGTTCTTTGAGGGTCTCGAAATCACAAGATTGCCGTCGGGTATGAGAGAGATCAGGGAGGTGATTAGGGTTTACCAAACAATAGTTCACGTAATGGATTAATAACAAACGTTTATCACTTCACAACTGGGCCAAAGCCCACTTGGTTTTTCGTTGGTCCCTTTAATTGGCGAAAACACTAAACATTTAGTGTTTTCGTGAAAGGTATGTAGTTACAAGATGTGTGTGTGGATGTTGGATCTAATAGGTTTCATTTTATTTAGTACTAAACATCCAATAATACTAAGCATGACATTAACCTACACACACATTAATAGTGCACACCAAAATATATCATAACCATCACACTACAACTTAACGTATTACAAACGTGAACAGTAGCGAAACCAAACAAGTCGTGGAAACAAACTATCTATACTATTAACGTGCAATAAATGCAAAGATGGAAATCTCAGAAACTCGGGTTGTCACATTATCCCCAACTTGAAAGAAATTTCGTCCCGAAATTTAGCATGCGGTTACTGAGGAAGCTAGGTGAGTTGTAATCGTTTACTGGTTTTCCTGGGGTGTCACATCATCCCCCCGTTGATTTGGAATTTCGTCCCGAAATTCTGTAGTAGCTTCAGTCTCAGTAGTGTTTGCACTGTTTCCGAATAACTGGGGATACTTGAGTTTCATTTGATCTTCGCGTTCACAGGTGAACTCTGGGCCACGACGGGAGTTCCAACGAACTCGAACAAGAGGTATTCTAGTGCTCTTGAGGACCTTAACATCCCGGTCCGTGATTTCAATTGGTTCCTCGACGAATCGCAACTGTTCATCGATAGTGAGCTCCTTCAAAGGAACTATGAGGGTCTCATCTGACAGAAACTTCTTCAGATTCGACACGTGAAATACGTTGTGAACTGCACTGAGTTCAGCTGGTAAGTTCAATCTGTAGGCCACTTTGCCTATTTTCTCAATGATTTCAAATGGTCCGACATATCCCGGATTGAGTTTGCCTCGTTTGCCAAAACGAACTACACCCTTCCAGGGTGAAACTTTGAGTAGCACTCGATCCCCACCTGGAACTCGAGTGGTTTTCTGTCTTTATCAGCGTATGCTTTCTGACGGTCGCGAGCTGCCGCCATGCGTTGTCTTATCTGAGCAATCTTTTCTGTAGTATCAACTACGAGTTATGGACCTGTGATTTGACTATCACCCACCTCTGCCCAACAAAGAGGTGACCGGCATTTACGTCCGTACAATGCCTCAAATGGAGCAGCTTTAATGCTGGTGTGATAACTGTTGTTGTACGAAAATTCCACAAGTGGCAGATGCTTTTCCCAACCGTTGCCAAAGTCAATTACACATGCACGAAGCATGTCTTCTAGAGTTTGAATAGTGCGCTCAGACTGCCCATCCGTCTGAGGATGATAAGCTGTGCTCATATCTAAACGAGAGCCAAAAGATTTGTGCATCGCTCGCCATAGTTCTGAAGTAAAACGTGCATCACGATCAGAGATAATGGAAGTTGGCACCCCGTGCCTTGAAACCACTTCTTTAAGATAAATGTCTGCTAAGGTAGAAAACTTGTCTGTTTCCTTAATAGCCAGGAAGTGTGCAGACTTTGTGAGTCGATCCACGATCACCCAAATAGTTTCATTTCCGCGCTGAGATCTAGGTAGGCCAGTAACAAAATCCATTGAAATTTGCTCCCATTTCCATTGTGGTATCTCAGGTTGTTGGAGTGGGCCTGATGGTTTCTGATATTCCGCCTTGACTCTCTCACAAGTCAAGCATTTGCTAACGTATGTTGCTATGTGAGCTTTCATGCTAGGCCACCAATACGTAGTTTTGATATCGTGGTACATTTTATCCGAACCAGGATGTACCGAGTAGCGAGACTTGTGTGCCTCATCCATTACAAGCTCTCGTAGGCTGCCATAAAGTGGGACCCAAATGCGTCCTGTGACGTAGTAAGCACCATCTTCCTTCTGTTCTAAGCGTTGCCTTGAGCCGCGTAGGGCTTCAGCCCTGACGTTTTCTGGTTTCAATGCTTCTACCTGAGCATCTCGTATCTGTGCAGGAAGACTAGACTGTATAGTGAGCTGTAAAGCTCGCACGCGCTTAGGCGCGGTGTCCTTTCGACTGAGGGCGTCGGCCACCACATTGGCTTTGCCCGGATGGTACTTTATAGCACATTCGTAATCGTTCAGTAATTCCACCCATCGACGTTGCCGCATATTTAATTCCTTCTGTTTGAAGATATGCTCGAGGCTTCTGTGATCCGTGTAGATGGTGCATTTAGTGCCATACAAGTAATGTCGCCATATCTTGAGCGCAAAAACGACAGCTCCCAGCTCTAAATCATGCGTAGTGTAATTCCGTTCGTGAATCTTAAGTTGGCACGAAGCATAAGTAATGACTTTATCCCGTTGCATCAACACACATCCAAGACCTTGGATGGTTGCGTCGCAGTAGACTACAAAATCGTCCGTGCCTCCAGGCAATGAGAGGATAGGGGCGCTACAAAGTCTATCCTTTAAGTGCTGAAACGCTGTTTCCTGTGTATTACCCCAACGATAAACAACACCTTTCTGTGTCAGTAGTGTAAGCGGTTGTGCGATCTTTGAGACGTCTTTGATGAACCGTCTGTAATAACCCGCCAAACCCAAGAATTGTCGTATTTCAGTTGGTGTGCGCGATGCAGGCCAGTTCTTGATCGAATCTACCTTGGATGGATCAACATGAATCCCATCCTTGTTTACTACGTGGCCTAGGAAGTGGACTTCACGAAGCCATAAGTCGCATTTTGAAAACTTGGCTTACAGCTGTTCCGTTCGAAGGAGTTCCAAAATAAGTCGTAAGTGCTGCTCGTGTTCCTCCTGACTCTTCGAATAGATCAGGATGTCGTCGATGAAAACAATGACAAACTTGTCAAGATAAGGTTTGCACACCCTGTTCATAAGATCCATGAAAACCGCCGGCGCGTTTGTTAACCCAAATGGCATGACCAAAAACTCGTAATGGCCGTAGCGAGTTCTGAATGCTGTTTTGGAGACGTCCTCATCCCGGACTCTCAGTTGATGATAGCCTGACCTCAAATCAATCTTCGAGTAATAGCTCGACCCTTGCAACTGGTCGAATAAGTCGTCGATGCATGGAAGAGGATAGCGATTCTTCACGGCCACCTTGTTCAGTTCGCGGTAATCTATGCACATGCGGAAGGTACCGTCTTTCTTCTTCACAAATAGTACTGGGGCTCCCCAGGGCGAAGAGCTAGGACGTATGAAACCCTTTTCCAAAAGTTCTTGCAATTGCTTAGATAATTCTCCCAGTTCGGTTGGAGCTAAGCGATAAGGTGCTCGAGTTATAGGTGCCGCTCCAGGAGCTAACTCGATTTGAAACTCGACCTGGCGATGAGGCGGAAGGCCAGGTAGTTCCTCAGGAAATACCTCAGGATAGTCGCGTACAATTGGAAAGTCTTCTATCTTTCTTTCTTTCTTCGAGGTGTCGGTAACGAGAGCCAGAAAGGCAGTGTGGCCCTTACGCAAACACTTTTGAGCCTTAAGGGAAGAAATGATGCTTGTAACAGCACCACTCTTGTCGCCACGAATCATAAGAGGTTCCTCACCTTGGCGCGGGATGCGGACAATCTTTTCGTTGCAAAGAATCTCGGCTTGATGTTGGGATAACCAGTCCATTCCAATGACTACGTCAAAACTACCCAGAGTGATAGGAAGGAGGTCGATTGAGAAAGTGTGATCAGCAAGAACGAGATTACAACCCTTGACTACGTGTGTGACCTCTAAACTCTTACCATTAGCTAACTCTACATCGTGTTTGGGGTTCAAAGGTGTTGGGGTACGCTTAAGCAGTTGACTAACTTTTTGGGACACATAACTAGTATCAGCACCCGAATCAAATAAGACAGTAACGTAAAAGTCGTCGAGAAGGAACTTACCCGTCACAACATTGGGATCATTCCTTGCTTCTCCATTACCAATAACGAACATACGACCCCTTGCCCCATTGCCATTGTTGCCCCCATTGTTCCCATTCCCCTGATTGTTGTTGTTATTGTTGTTGTTCTGGTTTAGCTGGGGACAGTCTTTCTTGAAGTGGCCCTCAGCTCCACACTGAAAGCACCCTCTGTTGTTACCCTGTTGTTGTTGCTGCTGACGTTGATTTGGTGGGGCTCGCTGTTGTTGCCGATTTTGGTTCACAGGAAACTGACTCCTACATTCTCTTGCAATATGACCAGGCTTGTTGCACCGATGACAGTTACTTCTGGTGCATGGCCCACTGTGATGTAAGTTACAACGATTACATTTGGGGTGATTTCCTTTCTATCCACCCTGACTTTGGCTACCTGACGATTGCTGACTAGGACTCTTATACTCTTCAGTTCTTCTCTGCTGCGACTGGGATTGAACAGATGTCGAACCTCTGCTTGAAGCTCCATCCCATTTACGTTTGTTATCACTGGAAGGTTCAGAGGTAGCTGTAGCACTAATGCGTTTTGGTAATCTGTTTTGCTCCACCGCCTGATCAGTGAGACGGTGAGCCAACTGAACAACCTGCTGATAAGTAGCGAGATTTGCTGAAGTCACATGACTTTGGATCTCTGGCTTTAGGCCCTTAAGATATAGTTCGATACGCTTAATTGGAGGGTCCACCATAGTAGGACACAGTAGTGCAAGCTCATTCGACCTCTTAGTAAACGCCTCAATTTCTGACCCCGTCATCTTGAGGTTGAAAAACTCGACTTCCAGCTTATGAATGTCGTCACGAGTGCAGTATTCCTCCCTGATCATCTCTTTAAAATTGTTCCATGGGGTGGCGTTAGCAGTAACCAACCCCAGCATTTGCACTTGGGCGTTCCACCATGTGAGGGCTAAACCCTCAAGAGTGCCGGTAGCATATTTCACCCTGCGTGCCTCAGGGCATTCGCACATTTCAAATACAGACTCTAGTTTCTCAAACCAGTGGAGGAGACCTACTGCTCCTTCAGCGCCGCTAAAAGTAGTGGGTCGGCAGTCCATGAAAGTTTTGAAGGTGCAAACAGGTTGCTGAGCATGTTGACCTGTTGTGGGTATAAGAAAGGACAAGGTTTAACACAAGGATAGATTCACGAGAGTAGGATCGAAAGATCCTAGAATGAGTTATAAACTGCAGGGTATACCTCCTGCCTGTGCGGCTGCAAGTGCCGCAGCAACCTGTTCGTTGATCAGAGCCGTCAACTGGGCTTGAGTCATGTTAATGCGTCCAGACATGATCTTCATACCAAAAGAAGCATGTGTGAGAAGGGTTCGCGAAAGTGCGATGACAGAGGAGAGTAAGCACACACGTGTTCAAGCAAGAGTAGCTACACTAGCTAAGCATATCATGAGCAAAGTTCTACGTAATCTAGCATGTAGGTAATATAACATAAACCATATCACCTAGATTGTCGAGTCTTGCACGTGGAGTGAAGCGTCGTTGTGGATCGCAGAGCACTGTACAGGTTATAGTCTGGTTTTAACAAAAACGTTTTCCTTTATTAAAACCAAGTTCTCTATAACCAATGGCTCTGATACCAATCTGTCACACCCCCAAAATCCACACGCGGAGTATCACCGCTTGGAGGCGTGACTGACCAGGATCAAACCACTAATCATATTGAACAAGTAAGTATTTAATGTAAAAGTCCAACCAACACGATTAATGTCCAAAACAACATAGTTAAGTTATGAGCGGAAGCATAATGTTCAAAACCAAATCCATAGTTTAATTATCCAAATGTTTAACATGGCACACAGCTGTCCATGTCCCACAACGACTCTTCCTTGTGCAAGCTCCAGCTAAGTACCTATAGACCTGCAAAGCATGTAGTAACGAGTCAACAACTAGTTGAGTGAGTTCACGTTTGGTTGTCCAGTTCATAGTTATTCCGAAAACACAGTTTGTCCTTTACCAGCTATCCAGCCGTGGGGGTTACCCCATAGTTCAAAAAAAACGTTTTATCAGTTACCCTGTTCTTACGTTGGCTATTCCAGCCCGGCTCTATGGCCGTGGGGGCTACCCCATGTTTAATTCACCAGACTCGTTACCATATCGACTACTAACGTTCGTCATGTTTAAGTGCCCTAACGTCTGTGTCTATCATCACTGACGTGCCATAGTCCATTAGTCCACGCCCGTCCTCTGCGGCACGGTGTGAGGTTTGTTAAACCTAATAGCGCTATTTAACTAATGACCCGTTCGCCATTGGCCTCGGCGATTAAGTCGATATAAAAGGAGGGACTTCGTTGATAGAGTTCTAGTCTGGTATAGTTAAATACGTCTCAAAAGGACGAGGAATCTATGTTCCTGATTACGTCTCAACAGGACGAGGAATCTATGTTCCTGATTACGTCTCAACAGGACGAGGAATCCCTATTCCTTAACCCATTCCCAACCCCTGGGAATCCCATGCTTTGTAACGAAGTGTGAACTCACCTTGGTTTGCTCGGTATGCTAAGTTAAGTATCTTGTTTATCAGTTCAACAAACACGTCCTAAAAAGGGTTACCGATAACAGTCAGTTCTACGTGCACATGAACCACCTCTTTCACGTACAATCAATTCACGTATTCATTGCTCACATAAAGCACAGTTATTTCACATGTAGCACACTCATGTAATCCAAATCGTAACAGTAATCCACTAACTTAGTATCATCAAGAGTCACTTAGCATGTAACGGTCCGTCAATGCTTCGGCCCACACATTGCGGTTATACTAGATTACCAAATCTATTTATAACATAGCTCAAATGCCAATTCTAATTAACCAAATGGACTAGTAACAGCCCTAAACATAACACACACATACGTATAGTACTCATGTACACCTCAAAGCCCATGTCGGCCCAATATTAAAGTAATTCCAATTTAAGTGTTTGCTCCATACAAGACTTGTGTGACTGATATTACTGTGCAGCCATGAAAATAAATTACGAATCATTACACACTCAACAACAACAATACAATTAATTTATACCTCTGACATCATGCCAAGTCAATTCTTTCATGCACACAGATTTCGATTTGAACAAGCAAAACCTCATGTCATCATTTATTATTATTAGAAATTATCAAAAAGTCTATATTGTTAAATCAGATCAACACATGGGAATCTAATATACCTAACATGTTTTCTGACAATCATGCATTAACATAACATGTCTGATTAGATCAATACATGGGCTGCCATTTTTAGTCAAGGTTATCAAACTTGTCAAATCATATCAGCACATCGGATTTAGTAGTTAGTTTTCTTTGGACATCTATGGACTCTACTACTAGGTTAAATCATGGACAACATTTAACCTTTATTCAGATTAAATCAAATCATGAAACATAGTCAAAAGTTTCGGCAATCATTCATTACCAACATATATACATACGGCACCTCACAATCGGTCCAATAGAAACCTTCAAAACAATTTCCATTAACAAGTCACACACACATATGTAATATTACATATTCCTGACAAAAACCACATGCACTAAAGACAAATGTTAGCCGCCATTCACATGTGTATCCTATGAACTCTCATGCAACTTGAAGCACAGTCAAAACCATAACCATCGAAATAACAGTTCAACATACTATGCTACCAATCAAAACATCAACAATCGATCCATTAGAGATTTAAGCATTACATGACATCATCAGCAATAATAACTTCGACCAAACAGTTACAAGAATGTTGAGCAAATACTCACGTAAGAATTAAATACTAACCACAATGAACAAGAAGATAGTTTGCTCGTTCTTTGAGGGTCTCGAAATCACAAGATTGCCGTCGGGTATGAGAGAGATCAGGGAGGTGATTAGGGTTTACCAAACAATAGTTCACGTAATGGATTAATAACAAACGTTTATCACTTCACAACTGGGCCAAAGCCCACTTGGTTTTTCGTTGGTCCCTTTAATTGGCGAAAACACTAAACATTTAGTGTTTTCGTGAAAGGTATGTAGTTACAAGATGTGTGTGTGGATGTTGGATCTAATAGGTTTCATTTTATTTAGTACTAAACATCCAATAATACTAAGCATGACATTAACCTACACACACATTAATAGTGCACACCAAAATATATCATAACCATCACACTACAACTTAACGTATTACAAACGTGAACAGTAGCGAAACCAAACAAGTCGTGGAAACAAACTATCTATACTATTAACGTGCAATAAATGCAAAGATGGAAATCTCAGAAACTCGGGTTGTCACACATTATTCCTTTCAAAGACCCGCTTAGGGCAACTCTGTACTTTTAATTTCATATAATGGATTGATTAAATTAAGTTTTCATTCTAAACATGAAATATGAAATAAATGGAAAATAACATCCCTTAGAAGGGAAGTGCCTACGGGCTATAATTAACGTCCTCTGAGACTAAGGACAGTGGTAGCCTACAACTCCCTGTCAAGAAAAGGTAATGAACTTTGATTCAAGCCTTAATGCCTCGATCCCAAACGATCATGGCTTATAAATTAAACTTGTCCACGTGACTAAGCCTTTTGTGCTATTACTAAATGCCTCGATCCCAAACGATCATGGCTTATAAATTAAACTTGTCTACGCGACTTGGCCATTTGTGCTATTACTAGCTTATAAATTAGGATTTATGATAAAAATCCTGAATAAAATAAATATCCTTCCTTCCCTGCCAGTAGGCATTTTAAAAAGAATCTTAAAGGTGAAACCTAGCCTACGCGGCCAAGATGGTGAAACCTACCCAAGGGATTCAGATCCTTGTTAACACCTAAGAACGTGTTAGCACTCCTGACAAATGTGATTCGATAAGATCACAACAGTCATCCTTATATTGGATTCTTCCAATTTTCTTACCTAGCCTAGTGATTTAGAAATCATGGCTTGTGTCATCCTATAAGGTGATCATATTATAAACATCCGATAGTGATGAAGTGCCTACGGGCTAAACTTGTTGTCCGATAAGACAACGACAGTGGTGGTCTTTGACCTCCTGTCTAAAAAAATGTTGGACCAGGTCCAAGCATAATAGTCGGTAGGATCCATACGATCTCGACTAATATCATCTGAGAAGATGATCATATTATAACCATCCCTCAGAAGGGAAATGCCCACGGGCTATATCTATTGTCCTAAAAGACAAAAGACAGTTGAAGTCTACAACTCCCTGTCAAGAGAAGGTAATGAACTTGATTCAAACCTTAATGCCTCGATTCTCTGAAATCATGGCTTATAAAATTTAGAACTGTCTTTGTGACCAGGCCTTTTGCGCCACTTCAATATCCTTAATGTTTTATAACTAGGATAAATTATCATGGAAAATACTAATTAAATATAACTAACAAGTTAACCAATATGGTTTATATTACCATGGTTGATGAATCGTCAAAGATAATGATTCGATGAAAACCTCTGAATAAATCATTGTTAATATTTATGTAGCAATCAAGCTACATGGCTGGATTAGATGAAGTTAACAGCCACATGGAGGAGAACAGTGATACTACCAGAATTAATGTAACTGGAGCAGAACTGCAGGCAATAATAGATTATGCTGTTACTCGAGCTCTTGATCGACAGTATGATGAATCAAATGATACCCACTCTAAGACTCTATCTGTAGCTCGTAGTAAGCCCCCTTCTAAAACACATGAGTTGAGGGAGGACGATGTTCATGACTTGTCAAATCAAAGGAGTATTCCGTCTAGACAGGTTGTGTTTCATCAAGAGGCACCAGTTAAGACCTGCTCATATAAATATTTTGTCTCCTGCAAGCCCAGAGACTTTACAGGAGAAAAAGGGGCCATCGATTGCATGACATGGCTCGATGAGATGGACGCTGTTGTTGACATCAGCGGTTGTGCGGAGCAAGATGTTGTGAAATTTTTTTCACAATCATTCAAAGGAGAAGCGTTGGCATGGTGGAGATCATTGCTCCAAGCCACGGGAAAGGTTCTACTCTACAACTTATCTTGGGATCAATTTGTTGCATTAGTCAAGGAAAACTATTGCCCGCAGCATGAAGTAGAAAAGATAGAATCAGACTTCTTGACTCTGGTCATGGAGAATTTGGATTGTCAGGCATATGTGACAAGTTTCAACACTATGTCCCGCCTAGTTCCTTATTTAGTCACCCCTGAACCTAAACGCATAGCGCGTTTCATTGGAGGCCTAGCACCAGAGATAAAAGGAAGTGTTAAAGCATCTAGGCCAACCACATATAGGTCCGCGGTGGACTTATCCTTATCTCTCACCTTAGATGCCATCAGAATTAAGTCTGTAAAGGCTTCTGGCGAGGGAAGAAGAGAAAGAGAGGAGGAAAACTCTCATCGATATAACAAGAAGAAGAAGGGAAACTCTGAGTGTGGGAAGGATTCCGAGTTTAGGAAGAACTCGAGTCAGTCTGATAACAAACCCAAATGCAGTAACTGCAAAAAGCAACATTTTGGAAAATGTACAATCGACCCACGTGCTAAATTGTGTGGAATTTGCAAGACCAAGGGTCACAAAACCTTAGATTGCAAGGGGTTAAAGAACTCCACATGCTACAATTGTAACGAGGAAGGGCACATCAAAACCAACTGCCCAAAGCTTATAAAGAAGCCTGGAGAGGCCAGGAAAGCAAACGCATGAGTCTTCCGGATGAACGCCAGGAGATGGTGCAGAAGGATAACTATATAGCAGGTACCTTTCCTTATCAAGCAGTTTATGCAGAAATTTATTTGATGCTGGCACATATGATTCAATAATGAACGATAACTGTTAAGAACTGTTGTTTCCGTCTGATTAAGAATTCGGTCATTTAATACGAGGTAGAAATTGACCGATAATACTTTAGAAATGCTCCAACAAACCTTAGATGGATATTTTATATCTAATAGGAATCACTCTTTTATGATATTCCTATGACAAGCTTTCAAGCTACCTAAATTCTTCAATATAATAAAGACAGGTGTGACGTTTTGATCCTCTGTCAGAAAAGTGATGGACTAGGTCCAAATCTTTAATGCCATTGATGGTCTTTTGCGACCTAGGCTAAGTAATATTAATGTATATATTTTAAAATGATGTTCATGAAGAATGTTAAGTGCTATAATAGCCTGTATAGGTTATTGATACCGTGGTTAGTATATATTAATGCCATCAGGATGAGAAATAGCAGTTGTTGGATTTCAACTAAGAAATTGTTTAGTTGGTGTTAGGAACCAATAGAGAGTATGGCAAACTCGGATAAGACAACAGTTGATCGCGCCATTGATGGCACGACGCATGCTAATGATGCTGAAATTGTGAACCTTAGAATTTCCAAAGATGTTCTTCAACTATGATAGACGCAGCTGTTAGAAAAGCTGTGAAGAAGGCTGTGAAAAAGTTCAAGGAGCCCCATGCTGCTCAGTCCAAATTTTATCTAGGACCACACTTCCTTACTCTTAAGGAGGATCTCGTTCATGCCTCTGATGCAAAGGATGAACTAAAAAGAAAAAGGGAGATAGATAACTCCCAGAGTTCTAAGAAAAAGAACAAACAAAAGTCCGACCAGAAACCAGTATGTGAGACCTGCAAGAAGCGCCATTATGGGAAATGCAGGTTCGAACCAGAATCCAAATTGCAGCCCAGGGCTTGTGGGATCTGCAAGTCTAAGGGACATAAAAACGTTGGACTGTAAGGACATGAAGAATGCAGTCTGTTTCGGCTGTAATGAGAAAGGCCACATCAAGACTACGTGCCCTAAATCTGTCAAAGGAAATGCGGCGGAGGAAGTAAAGCCTAAAATTGAAAGCGCCTAAAATGCCTGAGCTAGTCCATAAATAATGGCATCAGGTACATTCCTTGGCATTTTATCAGTAATTTAAATGCTAAGAGTTTTTATTTTGGTTGGGATACCAATAAATCCTTCATAAACTATAAGTATAACAAGTTTTAAAACTTTTCATAAGAACCCTATATATATATTAAGTGTAAGGTAAAACTTACAGGTAGAAAATTCACCAGAACTATTCTTCTGTTCCTGTCAGAAATCTTCAATCATAAAGTCCTAATGTACCCTCTCTCCAGATAAAGTACATTCGCTTGTAAGTGATATCTCTTTAATCCCTATTGATTACGAATACCAAATGGTATGACAAAACCGCCGTATGAGAATTGATGTATCTTAATAAGTTCCATAGATTGCTTCCATGCCTGATCAGTATGGAGTTTTAATGCATGGAACCACAAAGATATCCCAATGATCATATGGTACTAAAGTCAACTAATGGCATTCAAAGAAGATATCTAGAAAATAGAATTTTTCCAAATAAATGTTTCCTGGTAAAGGAGTCTGCGGACTCATAACATAAATGTGTCACTCATTTGGCACAAGCGAAGATGAATGAACTGAAGCCTGAGATTCGGAAAAATCTCTATAACCTCCTTGTATCTTGGTTATATTCTCCTAAGTTTACCCTGTTTACCTCCCTAGAGGCAAGTAGAGTTAAGATTAACATCCCGCTTTGGGTTGGAGTGTTGTAAGAACTCCGTGTTGATTATGGAATAGTCGAAACCCTGATTAAGTAAATTTTAAGATAGGAGATTCATATAGCCTAACTCGATATTCCGAGAGTTTGATATTGTCAGATAAGATAGACGGTTCATTCTGCTTATGCATTCATTACCGCAACCCTATTTAGACAACGATTAAGAATCGCCATCAACTACCCAGGATCATTGAGTTATTCAACTAGCTATAAGGATTAGCTATTCCTTAAGATTATTTTTAAGCAATGGTTGGGATAACCATCTCACCTTAAGATAAGCTCTCCAATAATAATTGATATGTAAGTATTAAGGCTGCTCCTTGGGAGACCTAATAGGGATGGAATGATAAGCATCTATTGTTAGATAGAGAATTGGTAAGTCCAATTATAAGAATCTGAAAGTTGCCTTGGAAACAACAAATAAGATCATACGAATCCGTAATCGACTGTAAGTTGCCAGTATACGGCAGGAAATCAAGGATTTATGAAAATAGCAAACCTCCTAAGTTCTTGTTAAGGAATAAGGTTCAACAAAAGATATCACCCAGGATGGGTGTGCCAAATTTGTTAAATCATCAGGCTAGTTAAGCTCTGAGTATATGGAATCATTCGAAGGATTCGAATGTATCAAGATTAAAATAGCTTACGAGCTAAGACCTAATTAAAGAATTCAGTGGAATTCACAATGTGTTCCCCACCTGAAATCTGAAGAAGTGCTTCGCTGATGAATCACTAGTTATACCACATACAGATGTGCAGATTTATTATATAATGAGCGACATATGTCGATTAAGGATCGACAGGTGAAGAAGTTCCAAAAGAATACATGTACCTAATATAGGAGTCATTTTTTTGGAGCTTGGAAAGACTCCAGATATGCTATGGAAGTTAAGTCCATTATGCGACAAAAAGTACTTCCGACACTTAACAAATCTCGAGGTCGAGATTTCTTTTAAGGGGGTGAGGATGTAACACCTCGAAAATTCACGTCCTATAATGTGTAGACGCGTGTCATACGTTGAACGTGTGAAAGAATGTTATAAAAGGATTTAAGTTGACAATCGTGGAAAGTATGTGAAAATATGAGTTCTAAATGTCAACAGTGAATAAATATATTGTATATTAACCCTACATGATGCTCATACCTTCAAACGAACAAATCATGGATCTTACGAAGCTAAAAGTGAGAGATTACAAACTACAGGGGTTAAATGTGTCAACATGTTTAAATTATACCTCTGAGTGACCTTTTGACAAACCCGAAGCTTTGTAATGGTTAATTATGCTCACTAGAATGCACGATATAAATTTCATAAAGTTTCGTATTCGTATGAGAAAGTTATGATCAAATCCGTATGCAAGGGGTTAAAAGCGTCAACAATGAAGTTTAGGACTTTTCGGGTGACAATAAAGTTAACCGAGGGCTAAACAAAGTGGGTAAATGTCTTAAGGCCCTTATACGTCAAATTAGAGGGCTCATAGTGCAAAACAAGACTTGAAAGCGACCTTTAGAAGGACCAGGGACCAAAACTGCAATTTTTAAAAGTTTTGTTGGATGACACTAAGGGCTCGCGTAGCGCGAGCACTAACAACACATGCAGTGGCGCTACGCCACTGCCATGTCTGGACAGAATTGTGATTTTCTTTGATCTTTGTCTGCCACAGCCCTTGTAACCTCCTTTATTCGACTTTGCCTCTTCATGCTTGACCCCTAGACACCCCCTAAGCACTAGGAACACTTGTAAGTCAGTTGTGGAGAGTTGTAGATCCAAGTGTCAACAATTTGTGGTGAGAAATTCACTATAAAAGGACCAAGGTTGCAACCATTGTTCTTCACATCTCATTCTTGCAATCTGATCATTTTTGGAGCTCCAAGTCACTCTCAAGTGATCACTAATCAAGCATAGGACTCTTGTAAGTTTGCTTGACCTTTCTTAATTAATTTTTAGCTTAGTTTTAGCTTAAAAGTCAAACCGTCGTAATTAACGGTTGACTTAATGATTAGTCATTGTTGACTCAGTGATTAGTCGAAGTGAAGGTAGTTATAAGTTGGTAACTATGTGGGCTTTAAACCCTTAAAAGGGCATCCACTGATTCCCATCCTAACTAGGTCGTTTGTCGAGTCAAAGATGATTAGAAAAAGTCAACAGAAATGTAATCTTTCGTTTAACGCATAATTAACGATGTAAAAGGCGTGTAACCTATTTTATCATTCATATAACTTGTTAATAAGCATAAGAACTTGTCTAAGCTTGTTTGATTCGACAACTTTCTGTTTTGAACCGATTCGGAACCGAAAGTCGCAAAGCTTTGACTTTTGCTTTGACTTCAGTTCTGACCCGCTTTAGTATGATTTGGAAATGCCTTAGAGCTTCCCTAGGACCAGGCTACATGTTAGCATAACCCTCTGTGGTTGGTTCATTGATCGACCCATTCGTTTACACGTTTCCGTTAATTGCTCATATGTTGACCATTATGCCCTTTTCACCTTAAAACGTGATTTTTGGAAATGTAAAAGAGTAGAAACCTTAGTTACTAATTTATAAACTTGTGTGCAAAGTTTGACATCAGTTTGAGGTGTAGATTGAGAGTTATGCTCATTAACGTAAATTGAAGGCTTTATGTCAATTAAACGGCGTAATTAGCGTATAGCCTAGTTAAGCCTACTTTTTGATATCAAACTTATTACCCAATGATCTAATATATTATTTTAGGATTTTTAAAGATTTTTAATTAATTTTAGGCTGAGCATAACTTATAGTCGTAGGCTTAATCCGATAAATGTCGGTTTTGCCCTTACGGGCCATAAAATGAGTTTTACATATCTAAACGACTCCAAACCTTTTTCTACTGATCACATATGATAAATAAATTATTTTAAGCCTTCTGGAAATATAAAAATATCAGATTTAAGTATCGAACCCGGAAATGGCCTTTAATCGCTTTTTAAGCGTTTTTAACGCATAGTATGTACTAAAACTATTTTAAACATACAAGGGTTGATACCTACTGATAATTGAGGCAAATTATAATATTTTAACAGTAAGCAAAGGTTGATAAACTCAGACTTCAGTTTTGAGCTTTACGGCTTATGTGAAATTACCAAAATGCCCCTTCGGTGCATAGTTTGGTTATAATTGATAAATTTCACATATATACTTTATCCTACTGTTATAACTTATCAAAATAAGTATTTTCGCTGATTATACCAGACCTGTAACTCAGGTAAATACTTAAACTCTTTTATAACCTCTGAAATGACCAAACTACCCCTACGAGGCCTAGTTTGTGTTTAAATACGTTTTGGGCATAATGAAAGACATCTTACTGATGTCACAACATATTTGAGGCATAATTAACTTAGGAAACCTGTATATGACTCTCATGATTACCCGTCATGCGTTATTCGCGTTCGGTTCGGTTTATGTAACTAGTTTGCATAAATTAGCCGAAACGGGTCAAACGTTATCGTTTTTATCTCAAAATCCAGAATGTGTTTAGTTTACCCATATTATACAAGTCTCCAAACTTGTCGGGTCTAAATCACATCCTATTCCGGTCTTCGCTTAATCATGCGTTTTGAACCGTAAACCTTTCCTTAAAACTAACCGGTCTAAGTTACGACTTAAATAAGACCCGTTAGGAATTTAATAGGTTAATAAAACCTTCGTTCCAGATTGAGAGCCCCAGTAGAAGTACTTGTGCTTGCTGATTAGAATATACGGCTGAGTATAAATTGCATTGCTAGCTCAGATAAATACTTTTAACTTATTTTCCCTTATACGGGCTTGGGGTACGGTATTATAAAGATACCGCTTGGTCGGGTGTAGAAACTTTTAATCAGAGATGATTAAATTGCATAATCCCGTTTTAATCTGTATTGATTGATAACAAATAACATTGGGGGTTAATGACCGTGTCCTGGATATCCTTGGCTCATTTTAAAAAGTGAATGGCCATAACTTAAGCACAAGGTGTAGGCATAACACCTCTTGTTGCGTATGTAAAAGATATACTCACTCGTAAGGATGTCTTCTTGTGAGTTATATTTATGGTGTGTCGATTAATCTTGTCCGGTTTGTATTGTATAATCACCGGCCCTAAATGTTGGACAACCATGTAAATCGGATACAAGATTTTTATTAATAAAATTGTCCCAAGTATAAAAGATTAATTTTGCCTCTGTGCATTTTAATCAAGTTATAAAAGATATTTTGTGCCGTGTGCATTCAAACCAATTTTTTTTAAACTCTTTTTCAAAATGAGTCAGTTAATTGTATTTACCAGTGTAAACTGACGTATTTTCCAAAAGGTTAAGTGACAGGTACTATGCGTAATTGGCTGGGAGCTCAGGGCGTCATTAGGGAATCTTGCAAGTTCTAGATGCCTAAAGTCTGTTGAACAGTTTTCTTTTATTGATCCGCCTGTGGATCCTTTACTTTCCGTTGTAATACTTTGACATTACTTATATTCGGAATGTAATATATTTATCTTTTGCTTCCGCTGTGCATTTATATATTGTGTTGTTTGACTATGATGATCTCAACTACGTCACGATACTCCCCACCGGGCCCACCGGTGACACGTGGAAATCGGGGTGTGACATCCGACCAACCTGCAACATCCACCGCTGCCGTCATCGTCATTCACAAAATCCCGCACACCACATCACCTTTCAAAACCGCACACCACCCTGCACACTCTGTTCATCTTCTCATACGGTAGAAAGCAAGATTAGAATCTATTGATCCATGTAAATATTATACATACAAGCATAATATATTATGAAACAAAATAGAAATGTTTGTCATAAAAGTAACATCAACAAGAGTAAATCAAATCAGTTAAGATTGATAAAGAATGGAGACAAACCAACCAGTAAGCATGCTCGCAACCTTTGAGCAAAGCAGTGTCCTGTAACGCAATCTTATTCAAACAAATGGCACAAAATCCATGATGATTCTCATCAGCTGCTGCTGCTAATGTTTTCTCATCACAACTTAGTCAGACACCATCTTCAATCTCCATCTCCTTCTTCTCCGATAAGCAACCACCTCTGACCACTGTATCACCGACGACCTGCAACTCATCACCATAACCACCACGACCCCCAGTTGTCATCATCTATTGTTCGTCGACTGCACCTCCGTTACCTCTCGCCGTCACCGTCAATCATCATCACCCTCCATCTTACTCCAACGACCTGTTATAACCTGCCTCCGTTCATCTTCCGGCTGAAGTTTACAAATTAGGTCTTGGTGGCTGAAGTTTACAAATTAGGGTGAGTTGGTGGTGGTTGTGGTGGTGGTGAAGGTGAAAGTGGTATAAGAGGGGTGTGGGGATGGATCTGCAGGGGAAGGGGAAGAAAAAGTGATGAAGGTGGGGGTGGGGGTGGGGGTGGGGGATGGGGTGGGGTTGGGGTTATTTTTTTATTTATTTATAAAGTAGTGGGTCCCACATAAAAATAAATCTATTAAATAGATTAAGTTATTTTGTTTTTTAGTAAGGGTATTTTTGTCATTTCACATCATTTTAACAGAGAAAACAAACTGAAGTTAGACCCAGGGACTATGTGACAACCCGAACTTCTGAGGTTGGTATTGTTTAATCTCACGATCATAACTTTCCATAATTCTCTTATTCTACGTTTTCTTTATACTAAATTCCTTGTTGAACATTTTATTATGCTAACATTGTTGAGAGTAAACGTGGTCGTCTGAGTGTGTTTGGGCCGCGACACATTAATTGGATCACCTATACTTATGTTTTTACTTCTAATCTTCATCGACTTATACGAATAGTTAGGCCCGCAGAAATTGGGCTCAAACCCCTAATGGATTACACAATGGATGTGTAAGTTTAGTTGGGCCGGCCACCTCGAGATCACCTGCACACACTCTATATTCGCCAATTAACATGGCAGCCCAAGTAAGTGGGCTAGAGCCCACTTCGGTCATTAAAGTTAACCGCCCTAGCACTTATATTATAAGTATACATATTATGCTTTTTTTGATCAGTTTAAAAACAAACCAAAAACCCTAGAGTTCCCCTAATCGCACGAGGCAGTAGACCCCCCATCGAAGTAACCTTTTACCTGTGCGGCATCATTTGTTTATTGCCGATTGAAAGGTATGTGAGTTATACTTTACATATATTATATATTGTGTTTATAAGTGCCACCGATTACATGTAGTGGGAATGAGTGCAACATGCTTATATGTGCGAATCATGATTATGTGTATTACTAAATATTATGATCAACTTGTGTCAGAATATGTATAGGATATTAATGAGGGTGGTGCATGGTGTTAGCATGTGAAAGTTGAACAAAAGTCAACATGTTAATTACAAATTTCTGAAATCTTGCATGCAAAACATTAAGGTTGCCGCCCATTATGTGACTTAGTCAATTGTATGATCATGCCATGTGAATTCTTGAAGTTGGTCCAATCACATGTAGTGTATCAACAGTGGAAGAGTTATCAAGATTAAAAAAAAAAAAACTACAAAACCATTACTAAATTTCGGTCCAATCATAGCATGGGGCAATGGTCAATGTCGGCCATTATTGTTAATGTTATAATAATAGGTTATTGAGAAGAATAAATTAAAGGGCACCTCTAGTGGGCTGTGCAATGGATGGGCCGAGATGTGTGGGCTGCGCGGGTAAATGTCATTGCACAAACTGTGTCCGGTTGCTTGTTGGTTGGGTTACTTTCACGGGCTGGCACTTCTTGGGTCGCATAAAACTGAACAAAGTTCAGTCCGGACATATAACCTGTTTTGGGCCGATTAATTTGATATAAGGGATGGGTTATGTTGTGTTATTATTCATGTCAATAATATGAAATCTAGTAGGTTGTTAAATGTTGGATTTGAAATACAGAATGTGCAATACACTAAATGAATTAATTGGAGTCTTGGGCCAATAGAGTTTTGTGTTTGAGCCGTGATAAAAGTTGAGACGTGCATAAAATAGGTTAATTGCACTGATCCATCTAGTCGTATGGACCACATAACTAAGGTTAACTCACGAATACATGAACCGCACACTGACATTAGGTCACTAACTAAATTGGATTGCACACTGTGGATAGCTGATTGAACTCATTGTGTAGTATGTGTATGCCATGTTGATATGAATACGTGATGTTTGTGCTACGTGTTGAATACGTGTATATGTGCCGTTAACCGAATACGAACCTAATGAAACATGGTAACTATAATAGGACGTGATTGACTAAAGAATTTTAACAAGTGAATTATCTGCCGAGCAAATCGAGGTGAGTTCACACTTTCTACAAGGCATGGGATTCCCAGGGGTTGGGAATGGGTAAAGGATTTGAACTGAAACTGCGTGATCTCCTGGCTTGGGACGCGTACACACCCTCTTTATTGAAGGGTGACAACACGTACTAAGAACTTAATCGGAACTTGCGTAGTCTCCTGGTTTGGGGATTACGTACACACCCTCTTCACTGAAGGGTGACAACACGGATACTAGACCAAAACTCTCTATCATGAAGTCCCTCCTTTTATATCGACTTAATCGTCGGGCCAATGGCAAGCGGGTCATTAGTTAGATAGCGCTATTTACGTTTGACAAGCCTCACACCGTGCCGCAGAGGACGGGCGTGAACTAATGGATCTGGGCACTAGTCAATGATGATAGACATTGACGTCAGGGCACCAACTTACTTTAGTCAGTGGTCGATATGGTAAATAGGTCTAGTGGTTAACATGGGGAAGCCCCCACCAACTATGGATATGTTTGGGAAACAGGGTAAACTGATTAACTTACAACTCACAAATGAACTCCTGGTTTTGAAACAACTTAACAATGAACACCAACTGTGAACTCGCTCAACTTTGTTGTTGACTCGTTGTTACATGCCTTGCAGGTCGTTAGGTACTTATGGAGCTTGCACGAGGAGGCGTGGTCGTTGTGGGACATGGACAACTGTGTGCCATGTTAAACATTTAAACATTTGAACTTATATTTGGTTTTGATTTAATCATTATGCTTCCGCTTGCAACTTAAACTATGTTTTGTTTGGTCACCAATTGTATTGGTTGGATTTTCTAATTACTTACATGCTTGTTCAATATGATTGGTGGCTGGATCCTGGTCAGTCACGCCTCCAGGCGGTGATACTCCGCGTGTGGATTTTGGGGGTGTGACAGACTATCCGGGAACAAAAAATGAAAACTTGGGGACTATTCATGTAGTTTTAGAAAGTTGGGGACTATAGGTGAAAAAAGGCGAAACCACACGGACTATCCGGGCATTTTTCTCTTTAAAAATAAAGATTTTCAAAGTAAATGAGTTGGTTTGAGTTTTTGAGGTAAGCTCCAACTTAAACTTTAGGTCCGGTGATGAATCTTGAGATTTTTGACCAGGGTCGAAAATGTATATGTCCAAAAAATTTTATAAACCGGGGGTCGAAAACGTATATACCAAAAAATTTATACACGAAAACTACATTGCTCCACTGTTGAGCAAAAAATTCGGGGGGTCGGTCGCCCCCTCCCGCCCCCACTATGATGCGCCATTGTTTAGGTCGTTTAGATATTTAAGTCGAGCCATCATAATTTCGGTGGGGGTGGTCAGGGGGTTTTCCCATAAGGGTTGGTCCTAAGTTTAATCCTTACTAAGTGCAATATGTACATAATGAGAGTAAGTAATGCAGTTTCGCGTGCAATCAAATGGCTCAAGAACGATTGATTATTCAAAGACAATAAAATGAACCAAAGGGTTCAAGAACAATTTTCTTTTCTATTAAAACTCAATCAAAAACTCCCCTCAACAATAACCCTAAACATCCTATTTATAAGATATGAATCATAATTCAAAAGGAAACAAAATAAGATAAAATATAAAATTCAAATAAAGAGATAATTAAAGAGATCGGGTCTATCCGCATCATTCTCTGTCACACCCTGCTCGCAGCGGAAGCGTATTGTGTGTGACGTAAGAAAGGTAATCATTGCATCCAAATGTATTAACAACATGAACCAACAACGATGCCATATCTATATAGTTTTCAACAAAAGATTACAAATTTTTAACATAGTTTCCAAGTTCAACAACGTTTGACATAGCATAATTCTAAGTTATTTTACACATAACAAAAGATAGTTTTTGACACAAAACATAGTGAGGTTTTGTCCCCTATATACCCATACGAAGTTGGGATATAAAAGACAAACCCTCCCAAAAGTGGCCATCGTTGTCATTTATTTTCCCGAATCCCATAGTGAATCACCGGCTCAAGTCCTGCTTCCTGAAATACATGTAGTTTTAAAAAGTCAACAAAAAGTTGAGTGAGTTCATGCAGTATTTGATATCATATGAAATCTAGTAATTGTTATCTTGTAATCATGGTATGTTCTGAGAATATCATGGAGTCTATTAAAGATCTATCAGTGGGTAGCGAGCCCCCTGACATAATGCACCATAAGCAAAATAACCAAACCGAGAACACTTTGTCCACATTGGGATCACAAAAGCACTCCACGGTTAACAACTAGGAGTGGGGCGTGCCTCAAACCCAATAGATCTACACCTTTTGCACCTTGGTCACTAAGTGATTAATGGTTATTAATGTAGTATCCCTACTTATGCACATTGATCATGCCATCTACTCCGTAACTAACATACCAATAGTTTTAGCATGTATTTCCCCTCGATGTTTTTGAAAACAAAACATTGAAAACAGTGAAAGGAGGGACATGAACTCACAAGTTTGCGTTCCGTGAAATATGATATCGAAGTAAGCGTCCGTACGTGTCAATAACCTACATGTGTACTAATCTCGTTAGACACTAGGTCTGTTGCACCTCGTACAAGTTGTTCATCTTGAATTCTTTATTATGTTATTGGGCCTAGCCCTAGTTTTCTTGTTATTGGGCCTAGTCCTAGTTTTCTTGTTATTGGGCCTAGCCCTAGTTTTCTTGTTATTGGGCCTAGCCCTAGTTTTCTAGTGAGTCCATTAAATATACTCTTGCAATTTTTACCAAAAATTCACCAAGCATGTAACTTAATAAGTTCGTTTTTCACATGAAAAATACTTGGTAATTTTTATAGTTTTCGACTTTCCGGATTCTTGTTTTTGACCACTTAGTTATGCGTTCGCTTTAGTGTCTAAAAATATGTTATTTTTAGACTCGACATTGTAGTAACTTGTTTACGATGTCGATACGCCCAAATTGTCGTCATCAAGTGTTATGTATTTCCGTTTCGACCATTATATTTAATTGTCCGATTTCACTAGCATTTATTGGACCATGTATGAACATGTATGTATATTTATTTTGATCACCCTATAGGTATCTAATACATACACATATATAGCACACATCACATGCACTTAGCAAGTTTCCAAAAAAAAAATATATAATTTTTCTTACCAAAAATTATATTTACACATTGTTATATTTTTACCCATTTATTTTTGTAAAAATATAAGTTTAAGTTCATAAGAACTTCTTGAATATTTACACCTTAAATATTCTCATCAAAGTTTCCATAATGACGTTTAAGACCACTAATCACGTTTAACCTTGTTAATCACCCTTTAATCCCCTCTTTAATCACGATTAGATTTTTATAAAATTCGCCATAGTTTCCCCTAAAACTATGACGTTTCCCACGTTATAAAAACGCGTTTAAACCATGTTTAAACTCATAATCATAATCAATTTCCAAATCAAGTTTAATTACACCAACTTTGCATGCATGATTCATGCTCTTTTCCTCTTTATTTCCATGACCTTTATAAGTATATTTTTAACAACTTGGTTAAAAATAATGAAATCTTCACATATTTATTAGGACCTTAAAGACACCACCTTCATTATATTTTCTAATCAAAATCTCCTCTTTAAACCACTTTGTTTACTAAACTTTTAGGATGCTCATAATAAAAATCATGGTGGTTATTCTTTAGAAAAACCATTTAAGTGTAATAAATCATTTTTAAGTTGTAGTAAGGTTCATGGATCATGAGGTTGATGATCTTGTTTAGATTTAAACATTACCATGTTTAAATCATCATTTACATTCTTAATCATACAAGATCACCCACTTAAATAACTTATTTTAACATAATCATCATAATTATGCTAAGTAGCTAGCACTAATCTAATAAATCAACACATAATATAGTTATATTTAGTGTTTATTAGCTTTGAGGTTAGGGTTTTTGGTGTGATTTTTATTAATCTTTTTGATGATCAACTTGTACTTCCATAATCTACTAGTAATATGAAGCTTAAAATTGGTGATTAGAAGACTTACAATATTGCACAATCTAGACAAGAAAATAAGAAGATGTTTAAGCTCCAAAATGCTCCTAATAAAGCTCCATGCTTAATCATTGCATAAGTGATCTTGAAATGGCTTAAAATCGAGTGGAATGTAGTGTTTTAATTTTGGAAAATGGTGAATGGTGGTGGGGTGTTATTGCCGTAGACAAAGGAGAGAAGGAAGTGTGTGATGTTGAATTTTTGATATTTGAAAATGAAGATAATAGTGGAATGATGTTTAAAACTCCATGTCTTGCATAACTTGGTCAAAAAGAAAGATCTTGTATCCATACAATATCATCATGGCAAATAAATTGTAGGGTGTAGGGTGATGGCCGAATGTATGGAGGAAAGTATGGTGAATTCTTTATTTTTTTTTTACATTTAAAACATGTATTTTTTTTTGTTAAACTTAGTAGATATTTTAGTAATTAGATTAATTGGGGCAATTAGAGTTTAATGGGAGTTTAGGTTTTAAATAAAGTCTAACTACTTTATTAGTTGAGTGGGTATTAATTTTAGATGGCAAAAATGCCACTAGTTCGCTCATCGGTTCGATACCGGATGGTATACGAAAGGTACTACATAATACCGGGAGCTATGGTTTTAATTCACCATTTTTGCTATGGCGTTTATGTAAGGTGCTCACGATGCCAAAATATGGTTAACTAGTTCTCTAGACTAGTGTAAGTTGTATTTTGATACCTTAAATGCTTTCCGTTTAGGCGTCGGCTAGTTAACGGCACTTTCATTTCGTACCGACGAAGGTTTGCCGCAAGTTGTTATTCCACCGTCAAGCGAAGCATGAAGTGATTCCGAGTCCCAAAATAGGCTTAACTAGTTCACTAGCTTCTTCGTTTGGTTGTTTTGTGGCGAAAATACCGCTTACTAGCTTTTCGGGTTGATAACGAACAAGTTATGTGTATAACGATATAATACCGGAAGCTTGTTATTTTGGACACTACAATGATATTCCCAAAGTGTTTTAGTGTATATGTCATCAATTTTCATAATTCTGGTGTTCCAGAAATGCTTATTTATTAATACGGACGAGTTAAAAATGTCATATTTTTAGCGAAACGGACGTTTTATTATTTAGGGCGTTGTACCGGAAAGTCCTAGATTTTTGCAAGATTTGTTTTCTCATTAGTGTTTTCTTATGTAAATGGACTCAGTCATGTTGCTCGTGTGTCATTTTTCGTTGTTCCGTTTTGTTTTCACGGTTTGCTGGCATGAATAGTGTAACCGTGAATAGTGCGTGCAACACTTTCTACCAACACTTTTAGAACATTGTTTGATTGGTTTCGAAATACGACGAAAACCAACATATGTTTTAGCATTGTTTTCCTTGTCCTAACTCTGTTATCTAGTTTACGACGTAATCAAATTACGCTAAATGCATGAGATTATGTAAATAAAATAGTGATTAGATTGTATGGAATTACCAATTATTTGCCAGTTGTCACATTCTCCCCCTGTTAAAAAGAATTTCGTCCCGAAATTCAAGTTGAGCCATCCTTTGCAGGAGTCTTCTTAAACAGGTGGGGATATTTTGCCTTAATCTGATCTTCACGTTCCCATGTGTACTCGGGTCCGTGACGTGAATTCCAGCGGACCTTGACTTGTTCGATATTACTTCTCCTTGTCTTGTGGACCTTCCGGTCCATAACCTCTACGGGTTCTTCGGTAAACTGGAGTGTGTCGTCTACATGAATTTCATCCGCTGGAATGATAACTGTATCAACGGTCGGACTTTTCTTGAGATTCGACACATGAAATGTGTCATGTACGTTACTGAGTTCTTCTGGCAGTTTCAACTTGTACGCGACAGTACCGATCTCTTGCAGAATCTCAAATGGCCCAATGTATCTCGGGTTTAGTTTTCCGCGTTTCCCGAACCTAGCTACGCCTTTCCAAGGCGAGACTTTTAGTAACACTTTGTCTCCGACCTCGAAGGATAGTGGTTTACGTCTTCGATCCGCATAGCTCCTTTGTCGATCACGAGCCGCCTAGATACGGTCTTTTTTTTCTTGTGTATCTTGTCGGTAGTTTCTTGAACAAGTTCGGGGTCAATGAGTTGTTTGTCTCTGATTTCTGCCCAACACAGTGGTGATCGGCACTTCTGTCCGTATAGTGCTTCGTTTGGGGCGGCTTTAATACTTGTGTGATAACTGTTATTATATGAGAACTCTACCCGCGGTAAATGAGTATCCCAATTTCCGCCCAAATCCATCACACAGGCACGAAGCATATCTTCCAAAGTTTGGATGGTTCGTTCGCTTTGACCATCGGTTTGCGGATAGAATGCCGTGCTTAGATCTAAACGAGATCCAAGCGATTCCTGAAATGATTGCCATATTCTTGACACAAAGCGACCATCGCGATCCGAGATTATTGAAATAGGCACTCCATGACGTGCTATTATCCCCTTGAGATAAGCTCAGTCAACTTCTCTGTGCTGTCTTTCTCGCGAATTGGCAAGAAGTGAGCTGACTTGGTTAATCGATCAACGATAACCCAAATCATGTCATGACCTCAAGAGGTCCGTGGGAGTTCTGTAATGAAATCCATTGATATCTGTTCCCACTTCCAAACAGGAATCTCGGGTTGTTGTAATAGTCCAGATGGCTTTTGATACTCGGCCTTGACCTTTGCACAAATTAGGCATTTCCCAAACGTAGGTCGCAATATCTCCTTTGAGATTAGGCCACTAGTAATATTCCTTTACATCCTGATACATCTTATCAGATCCTGGATGTATTGAGTATTTTGACTTGTGTGCCTCATCCAGCACTAAGTCTCGCAATCCGCCAAAGTAAGGAATCTAGATTCTTCCCATGAAATACCATGTGCCATCTTTGTTCTCTTCCAATTGTTTCTCTAATCCTCGCAAGGATTCTGCTTGAATGTTCACCGGCTTTAGAGCTTCTAGTTGTGCATCGTGCACACGAGTAGTGAAGTTGGTCTGAATGGTTAACTCTAAAGCTCGTACTAATAAGGTTTTGACCTGCTCTTTCCGGCTCAAAGCATCCGCCACAACATTTGCTTTGCCCGGATGGTACTTGATTTCACAGTCGTAGTCATTCAACAATTCTACCCATCACCGTTGGCACATGTTTAATGTTGAAGACTTTTATGGTCTGTGAATATGGTACGCTTAGTACCATAAAGATAATGGGGCCAAAATTTTAAAGCGAATACCACTGCACCCAATTCCAGGTCATGAGTGGTATAGTTCTTTTCATGAACTTTTAACTGCCGCGACGCGTACGCAATGACTTTTTCACGCTGCATTAACACGCAACCCAAGCCTTGACGCGATGCATCACAGTACACCACGAAGTCATCGGTACCGTCCGGGAGTGATAAGATTGGCGCTTGACACAGTTTATCTTTAAGTAACTAAAATGCCATTTTTTGTTTTTCATCCCAATCGAACTTTCTATCCCTTTGCGTGAGCTAGGTTAGCGGTTGAGCAATTTTAGAAAAATTCCCAATGAATCTACGATAGTATCCCGCTAAGCCTAGAAATTGTCTTACTTCCGTTGGGGTCTTTAGAGTGTTCCAGTTCTTTATGGCCTCTATTTTTGCTGGGTCAACTTGTATTCCGTTCTCGTTCACCACGTGACCGAGAAATTGTACTTCACGAATCCAAAATTCGCATTTTGAGAACTTGGCATACAATTGTTCTTTCTTAAGCAACTCCAGAATAGTTCTCAAGTGTTGTTCATGTTCCGCCTCTATTCGTGAGTATATTAAAATGTCATCAATGAATACGATCACGAACTTGTCGAGGTATGGTTTACATACCCGATTCATCAAGTCCATGAATACGGCAGGAGCGTTTGTTAAGCCGAAAGGCATAACTAGGAACTCATAATGCCCATAACGAGTCCTAACGCTGTCTTATGAATGCTTTCCTCTTGAATTCTCAGCTGGTGATATCCGGATCGTAGATCGATTTTGGAAAAGAAGCTAGAACCTTGTAACTGATCGAACAAATCGTCAATCCTTGATAAGGGATACCGGTTCTTTATGGTTAACTTGTTCAGTTCTCGGTAATCTATACACATCCGAAAGGTTCCGTCTTTCTTCTTGACAAATAGCACCGGAGCTCCCCAAGGTGAGAAACTCGGTCTATTGAATCCTTTGTCAAACAATTCCTGAAGCTGAGTAGAAAATTCCTGCATCTTTGAGTATGCAAGTCTATATGAAGCTTTCGCCACCGGTGCAGCTCCTGGCACAAGATCGATACTGAATTCGACTTGTCGCTGCGGAGGTAGTCCCGGCAAGTCTTCTGGTAAGACTTCAGGGTATTCCCTTACCACAGGGATGTCTTCCACCTTGCGCTACTCGGCCTTCTTGTCGACCACATGGACAAGAAAGGCGATGCATCCTGTTCTCAGACTCTTCCGTGCCTTCATGCAGTTGTTGGTCAGCAGCCGTGTGTCATGTTTCTCTCCGTGTACCAAAATATGTTCTCTCGTCAGACAGAGGGAAAAAGAATAATAGTTTTCGCAGCACAACTACTTCTGCTCGGTTGTCGGCCCACCAGTCTATGCCAGAAGTTTAAGTCATAACAACCTAATTGAATGAGTGAAAAGTCGTTACTGAATTTTCGTGCTCCAAGTTTGAGTGTGCATCCTTTAATGTCTTCTCCCGACTCAACTAATTTACCGTTGGCCAATACTATGGAATGAGAGAACGTCTAGCTTACTTGACTCTAAACCAAGTATATTTTGAATTCTAGGGGGATGAAACTAATACCGACACCAGTATTAGACAAAATGGATGTAATGGGTCGGTTGATAGGAAACATATTAGTGACCCTTTATGACTTCATATGAGTCTGCTAATTTCCCATTAGCTACTTGATTGAGTAAGACATGTCTAACCTACATGACTCTAACTCGTGTATATGCTTACTATCTAAAGACACCAAGTTAAGCCGATGTTGATATCCAAAGAATTGATACATTCTGGTTGTAAAGTAGAACGTACCCATGGCAACATTGGGACTTTTGTGGAGTATTCATAGTTCTACTCATACACACACTCATTCACTTGCTTGATTCGTCCGTAGACATCCATGATTGTAGTGATCTCTTTGCCACAGTTAAAACCTCCTTGTTCTTTCTTGAATATAAATAACTCATTAGTTTTCGTTTTGTGCATAGTGTCACTGCACTACTACTCTTGGCACTTTTGCAGGTGCCCTCGTGATGAAGGTTTCACTTATATCTTTTAGGATTATTGCAAGTTATTAGCATGCTTCTTGATGTCAACTTTGTATCTCAGGGCTAAACCCCAAACGTAGCGCTTAGTGCATTTGGATTCTGGTGTTATCAAGTATGCAACAATCCTTGAGAGATCGTGGAGGCGTCGGGGTAACTAACAACATTAGCTCTAATCATGATCAAGTTCTAGAGTTCGGTTCCCAAACTTGGAATTTCTCCACTAGCGAGCAATACTCTTCTCGCTTAATATTCTTGAGTTCTTCCCACAATAACCTCTTTGTTGTATTACTCCCTATAGTTTGCACTTGGAGATTCCACAAAGTTAACGCCTCATTCAACAGAAGGCTATTCGTTTACCAAAACGTTTACTTAGGAGTACATTTATTAGCAAGGTTAACTGAGTTCCTTGTCTTTATCTAGTAGATAGAACGCACCGCACCTTCCGTATCAATGAGGTCTCGTGGCTTATAATCCGGGAAAAGCCTTAGGATTAAAATCTGGTGTGATTGCATCTCCAAGTGTGGCATTGCCACTCATTCTCGTCCCATCGGGATTTGAACCACTTGAACTACCGGTACCATCAGTACCATCACTAGTGTCGACTTGTCAACCTCATGTTGTTCCATATGACCTCTAGTTCAACTTTAATAGTAGGGCGCTGATTAACTGACCCTCTTCTAGGCGTAGATTTTCTTGTCGACGCCACGTTGTTTCCGATACATAGTATCATGGGGTCTAGGCTTTTATTTGGACAGATATAGCCTACCATACTCCTAAGAATTAAGAATGTGATTGGTCTTGGAAACCTCAAGACAGCATTGCTCAGGTATGTTTGAATAATGATATTCATGAACAAACGCATTCCAAAATGCATAGTACCTCTTAAGTGTATTAGTCATATGCCTAAATGGGAAAAGAAGTAATTCGTTGAGTAGGAGAAACCAAACGGTCGTCTCCAATTTTTACAACGTGTATTCCATACTTCTTGGATCTCGATCGTCCAAAGTAGGAAAAATCCTTCGTCGCACTAGCCCGTGTGACGAATACGTTGATACTCCTTGAGCTCCACGAACTTCGACAAAATTGCTATAATTTTCATAGATGTCAAATAATTAAATGAAGGGGTTGTAGCATGGCTCATGCCATAGCATCCCTTGGAATAAGACAATTATCAAACGACATAGTTTAATGTAATCATCTCCGATAACTAAGATCAGGTAAGGTGTCATAGGCACCAAAGTACTAGCCCATGTACAAGAATTTCGAGAGTGTTGAGGAAAAATCCTCCATGAGTGGCTAACGAGTTTTGTTTGCTCTCGATGACTAGTGTCAAACGACTCGTGTTATAGATCGAATGTTAAGTGCAATCAATACGTGTAGTCTTCCTGTATCATAGAGTGTTATAGTAACCATTCCGGTTAGTGTTCTACTAGATAGAAACTCGAACAACTTAAGAATTTCGAATGGATAGTGATCGTTAGCTTGACCCGCAGAGCCCACCAGGATTCCCATACACTACAAGTTGTTATTACGTGGGCCCCCGTAATAATAAATTGTCTTGTATGGTCACCCTAGCATTCTCTCGTTCAAGCAGTCGATCAGTCAAAGAGAGGACACTATTGTCTATATACTCTTAACATAGAAGGGACCTTCGTGATGGTCCACGTGCTCACGCCCATTGTCATTATTCATGAAAGGGCACAACGTTAGACATAATAGAAATAAGGGAATTCGTAATAATTGCAACCGGAGGGGCACCTTTCAGATGAGTACTTCATCTTCCTTGTCTGGACGAGAGTGTCATCAATCACGATTAGTATGAGCCATAGGGACCTCGTCCCACTAGTAGAGTTGTTGTCCAAGGCCGCCACCTCCGCCTCGTCGTCACTACCGAAGCCGGACATATACCGTCCGACGAAGAACAACCATCTCCCACGGGATCAATGCTTTAGGGTCTCTTTCAGGGACCACATCCGCCGCAAGCTTCGTAATTGACGCGAGGTCATCATGCTCACCACGTGAGTCAAGTGTAATAACAGGATTCGTAGTCGAAGTTATTTTCGTTCATGGCAAAATATTCCGTACAACACATATATAAATACATTATATATATAATCACTAAATCTCATGTTATTTTTGTTCTCGTGTTTCACATGTAATTCCTAGTGTTTCGAGTCTATTCCTTATAGACTAAACATGTATTGATCCATATCCATTACTAGTGATTGAGCCCGCGTGATAGATCCTCATGTTATCGTGACACAATGAAAACCTTTTATCATTTTTGTCATACTTTAGAAATCACTTTTGTAATGTTATCGACTTTGTTTTCATATGAGAGCCCTTTGGTGATTGTAGACCAAACTTTAATAAAAGTTTTTCCCCGGTTCACTACAATCGGAGCTCTGATACCAATCTGTCACACCCTGCTCGCAGTGGAAGCGTATTGTGTGTGACGTAAGAAAGGTAATCATTGCATCCAAATGTATTAACAACATGAACCAACAACGATGCCATATCTATATAGTTTTCAACAAAAGATTACAAGTTTTTAACATAGTTTCCAAGTTCAACAACGTTTGACATAGCATAGTTCTAAGTTATTTTACACATAACAAAAGATAGTTTTTGACACAAAACATAGTGAGGTTTTGTCCCCAATATACCCATACGAAGTTGGGATATAAAAGACAAACCCTCCCAAAAGTGGCCATCGTTGTCATTTATTTTCCCGAATCCCATAGTGAATCACCGGCTCAAGTCCTGCTTCCTGAAATACATGTAGTTTTAAAAAGTCAACAAAAAGTTGAGCGAGTTCATACAGTATTTGATATCATATGAAATCTAGTAATTGTTATCTTGTAATCATGGTATGTTCTGAGAATATCATGGAGTCTGTTAAAGATCTATCAGTGGGTAGCGAGCCCCCTGACATAATGCACCATAAGCAAAATAACCAAACCGAGAACACTTTGTCCACATTGGGATCACAAAAGCACTCCACGGTTAACAACTAGGAGTGGGGCGTGCCTCAAACCCAATAGATCTACACCTTTTGCACCTTGGTCACTAAGTGATTAATGGTTATTAATGTAGTATCCCTACTTATGCACATTGATCATGCCATCTACTCCGTAACTAACATACCAATAGTTTTAGCATGTATTTCCCCTCGATGTTTTTGAAAACAAAACATTGAAAACAGTGAAAGGAGGGACATGAACTCACAAGTTTGCGTTCCGTGAAATATGATATCGAAGTAAGCGTCCGTACGTGTCAATAACCTACATGTGTACTAATCTCGTTAGACACTAGGTCTGTTGGACCTCGTACAAGTTGTTCATCTTGAATTCTTTATTATGTTATTGGGCCTAGCCCTAGTTTTCTTGTTATTGGGCCTAGTCCTAGTTTTCTTGTTATTGGGCCTAGCCCTAGTTTTCTTGTTATTGGGCCTAGCCCTAGTTTTCTAGTGAGTCCATTAAATATACTCTTGCAATTTTTACCAAAAATTCACCAAGCATGTAACCTAATAAGTTCGTTTTTCACATGAAAAATACTTGGTAATTTTTATAGTTTTCGACTTTCCGGATTCTTGTTTTTGACCACTTAGTTATGCGTTCGCTTTAGTGTCTAAAAATATGTTATTTTTAGACTCGACATTGTAGTAACTTGTTTACGATGTCGATACGCCCAAATTGTCGTCATCAAGTGTTATGTATTTCCGTTTCGACCATTATATTTAATTGTCCGATTTCACTAGCATTTATTGGACCATGTATGAACATGTATGTATATTTATTTTGATCACCCTATAGGTATCTAATACATACACATATATAGCACACATCACATGCACTTAGCAAGTTTCCAAAAAAAAAATATATAATTTTTCTTACCAAAAATTATATTTACACATTGTTATATTTTTACCCATTTATTTTTGTAAAAATATAAGTTTAAGTTCATAAGAACTTCTTGAATATTTACACCTTAAATATTCTCATCAAAGTTTCCATAATGACGTTTAAGACCACTAATCACGTTTAACCTTGTTAATCACCCTTTAATCCCCTCTTTAATCACGATTAGATTTTTATAAAATTCGCCATAGTTTCCCCTAAAACTATGACGTTTCCCACGTTATAAAAACGCGTTTAAACCATGTTTAAACCCATAATCATAATCAATTTCCAAATCAAGTTTCATTACACCAACTTTGCATGCATGATTCATGCTCTTTTCCTCTTTATTTCCATGACCTTTATAAGTATATTTTTAACAACTTGGTTAAAAATAATGAAATCTTCACATATTTATTAGGACCTTAAAGACACCACCTTCATTATATTTTCTAATCAAAATCTCCTCTTTAAACCACTTTGTTTACTAAACTTTTAGGATGCTCATAATAAAAATCATGGTGGTTATTCTTTAGAAAAACCATTTAAGTGTAATAAATCATTTTTAAGTTGTAGTAAGGTTCATGGATCATGAGGTTGATGATCTTGTTTAGATTTAAACATTACCATGTTTAAATCATCATTTACATTCTTAATCATACAAGATCACCCACTTAAATAACTTACTTTAACATAATCATCATAATTATGCTAACTAGCTAGCACTAATCTAATAAATCAACACATAATATAGTTATATTTAGTGTTTATTAGCTTTGAGGTTAGGGTTTTTGGTGTGATTTTTATTAATCTTTTTGATGATCAACTTGTACTTCCATAATCTACTAGTAATATGAAGCTTAAAAATGGTGATTAGAAGACTTACAATATTGCACAATCTAGACAAGAAAATAAGAAGATGTTTAAGCTCCAAAATTGTAGGATCGAATTCAGACCTAAACGAGTCGTGTAGATGAGTTTTTCACCAAAACAAGAGGCGGAAACAAGTGTTTCGGTGTAATTCAGCAAGTATACACATTAACCTGTCGATATTATTGATGTAGATGACGTTTACAACCTGTCGACACTTCGGCAGCACTTCGTGGCTCACCGGAAGACAATGACTAGAACTATCTGTGAGGATCCGCTTATATGACCTATATATAGGTGATCAGGTTCGCTTATAAGGACATGTACAAATGAGCGAACCTATCACTTGACATAAAAGCGAACCTATCTAGTTGACTCATAAGCGGACCTACATCTAGACACATAAACGAAATCAGAATGATACATTATGACCGAAATCCAACTTTAACAAACTAAAACCTTTTGTCTCTTGTGAGGTGATGTAATAATGACACCATCATTATGATGTCATCATCCAAGATGGTGACATCATCCTCGTTCAGATCCGTAATGAGACTGAGACTCGATATAAGACGTAGACGACAGACGGATGCACCAACAGACTCCCCCTCGGATGTTGACGGAGTCTTCGATGTCGAGTCTTCGCATCTTCAGTCTTTATCAGTCCTCTCGAACTCTTTGAAGTGTCTGACACTGTAAGAATCCTCAATCTCTATCTTCTCTTCTCTTTTTATCACCAACATGCTCCTTCCTTTAAGTATCTTCAGACTCCCCCTTTCGATATGCTGGGATCGCAGTCTGGCTTGTTTAAAAACACATTCCTCAGGTATCGGAACCTAGCACTCTATCTTCAGGTTCAAGATTGAAACCTGGCTATACCTGCACATGCTCTACCCAAAAATAATTTTTCTAATGATAACTTGAATACAATCAGACATCACTTGAAAATATCACAAAAATGATCTAACATTTTTAGTTTTTGATGAACCATTTGAAGAAATATCATTTTCATGTTCAAAAACAACACACTCTCCCAAACCATTTGTTCATCATGTTTAGCACTTGGAATTTTGAAAAACAGCTCTCCAACACCAGTTGTCGAAAATCTTTTTGCATTTTACAAAATTTATGCTAAAACACACTGAAAATCTTTTTTGGATTTTGAATATAAAGAAATGCAGTAAAGAAATATTTACAAACAATATTTTTATGAGTTTGTGCAAGAGGATCATATCAGTTTTTGAGACAAATCACCAACACCGTTAAGCTTCATTTCATGTTAAGTTCTAAACGATTCACCTAGATTGTCAGTATACTGGTCCACTTAAATTTTCACACAAAGTTCAACTGCTTCGAGATACGGATTAATGTTTTAAACACTTAAACTCAATCGCGTGTCCCACCTCAGAATATACTCCCGTATCCAGATCCCAATAATCAGTCTTACAGGTAATTATGACATCAATGATATCTGTATATAAATTAGGTAATGCGAGGGCCGAGGGATCTCAGGTCGATACTTTCGTATACGCAGAGAGATATCAGCTTCGACTTTAAGGAATGTCCCCTTTAGAGGATCTTTTAGCTACAACAGCAGCGACTATCAATTTTATTGTTTCATCTGCATGCTGAGGGTTTATGCTATGTTTCAAGCATTTGCGAAAAGTATTATTCGAGGACTAGGTCAGAACCACCATTCAGCAGAAGTCCCAGAATAATACTCCAGACATCATTGAGTATAAAAACCTAGTATATCAGATTATGAGACCTTTCAAACGAGATTTCGGGGGTTACCCATATATCCGAGAGATGTTTCCCCACGATATAAGCAAGTTTTGAATTTAGGTTTATATCTCGTCACAATCTACTAAATGTGCAAAAATCTACTGGCACATCATCAGTGAGAAAGTTTATCACTTTTTATCTTACCAATTCTTTAGCATGTTGTGATAGTCCACTGATTTACTATCATTTCCTCTTCTATTACAACAAAAACTCATTTTTGATTTTATCATGTTTTTGTCTTTTTCAAATTTTCAAGGCAAATTGGCCTGTAATAATCCCACCTACACCTTTTTTGCCAATAATAATCCCACCTCAGAATATTCCCCACACCAGTCCCATTTTTCAGATTTTTGGCCCACACTGGTCCCCAGTTAAAAATCCCTAACTCAGTTAGTAAAATGGCTGATGTGGGATTATTATTGGCCAAAAAGGTGTAGGTGGGATTATTATTGGCCAAAAAGGTGTAGGTGGGATTATTACAGGTAATCAGTTTTTAACACATCATCTGCCACATATCTGCCACATAATCAGTTTTTAACACATCATCTGCCACATCAGCCATTTTACTAACTGAGTTAGGGATTTTTAACTGGGGACCAGTGTGGGCCAAAAATCTGAAAAATGGGACTGGTGTGGGGAATATTCTGAGGTGGGATTATTATTGGCCAAAAAGGTGTAGGTGGGATTATTACAGGCCAATAAGCCAATTTTCAAATGTTTTTGGATTTTCTAAAATTCTTACTCCCCCTAAAATGCAAACACATTTTAGGAAATTTGAAAACAAACTGTACAAGTAAATTGACAACTGATATCGAATTACTTCAAATCGCCATCCACTTGGCATAAACAATCAGAACTCCCCCTCAAACTATTTTCCCATTTAGATTTCAAAACACTTAAGTTTGTTTTAATCAAATGGTTTTTCCGGAAAATAAGTTTGATTTTACCACTTGTAAAGTTGGGGATGTGGTTCATCATTTTGTCTTCAATCACTTGTAGAAAATCAGATACAACTTAATGTCCCTGATTTACCACTTGTATTAAAAACACAATCAAATACACAGAATGATGCCGATTCCTGATCCACGATTACCAACTTGGGATCTCCGGCAAGTCCACAGACTTACTGTTCATAGTATGAACCATCCCAGTCACAAACCAGGGATGGTTCAACTTTGTCTTTCTTCGTCTTCTTCTCATAGAATTCTTTAACCCCTTTGACTTTTCTATCAATCATTTTACCAAAAATGTGTTTCACAGTGGGGTTAAAGGCTTTTTCAACATCAAAAACCTTATTATCATCATAAAATTGGTTTGATATCTCAACTTTACCAATTTTCTTCTTAAAATTTTCAGCCCGAAGTGGTGGAAAATTATCATCATTCACAGTCAGAACTGATTTTTCTCCTTTTACCTCAACCTGTGGCTCATCTGATTTTGTGGAATCAGAATCATCGCCAGAAGATAGCTCCTCTGATTTCGACCTATCAGAATCATCGCTAGAGCTACCACCAGACCTTTTAACAACCCATTTCTGGTTGTCAAATTTAGCTCTTTTCTTGTAAAACTTGTTTGAGCATTCACCAATTTCAAAAATTGAATCTTTAAACAGTTTTGATCTATCAATTGGTGATTCAAAATCAATCACTTTTTCTTTTAGTTTACGAAAAACTCCCTGTTTTGATTGTATTGCCTTAGAACAATCTCTGGCAATATGTCCAACAGTGTTGCATTGAAAACAAGTTCTCGTTTCTTTCATTTCTTCTTGTTTCTTTGCAAGGAATTTAGTGTTTGACTGTCTCCAGAATTCTTTCTTTTCTTCTTCCTCTACTAATGTACCTGAAACAAATTTCATCTTTGCTTTAAAATCACGAACATATTTTTCATTTTTCTGTTTTTCTGTTGGAATAAATCCAAGACCTTTCTTTTTGAAATTACGGTTAGGGTTTGATTTCTTGTGAAAACCAGAACCAGAACTGTAACCTTTTTTCTTGTTTAATCTTTGTTGTACTCTTGAGGTGTACGGTTTAGGCTTACCATTAAGATTTAAATCTTTTATTTCAGAAATATTAATTTCTGTTAGTTTGAAAACCTTTTTGATCAATTCAGTTTTGACACCTCTTATTGGAAATTCCTCATCAAAATATAATTTGTCAGAATCATTCAAAGTATATGCAACTTTAAACGTTTCATCATTCAAATTAGACTTTGATAACAAGAATTCTTTATTATAAACTCTTTTATCCGAAGGCTTTTGACTGTTGACTGTCGAACTCGAACTTTCAGAACCAGACTTTGACTCTGACTCTGACTTTGACTCTGAGTTTGACTCCAACTTTGACTCCTCAGTTTCATCTTTATCCAACACCTGATCGATGACTTTCTTTATTAACTCGGACTCATGATCAGTGTCAGATGATGTAAACACGACATCAATATTTTCTGGCAAATTGACTGACGACTCCGACTCCCACTGTAAATTTGTTGCTTTATCGACTCTTTCCTGATTTGGATTCCTGGGCAAATATCCATTTTCTAACGGGGGTGGACACTTGTTGTAACTGACATCTAGTTTCTTACCAGAATCCTTCTTATCAGTCTTTTTCTTTGAGTCACTCTTCTTCTTGTTCTTCTTTTCTGGAGTCTTTTCTTCAGTCACTTTTCCATCATCATTCTTTTCTTCAGTTACTTCATCCTCTTCAAATGCCTTCATGCCTTCAACAGTTGGATAAATCCTGTCAATGACATAAGAAGTACATGAGTAACTTTTCAACAAACGATTAACTCTTTCAGTCTCAATTCTTTGCAATTCCAACTTTTTTTCTAGCACAGCACACTTCTCAATGTAGTTGTTCACCACTTTTTGCTTCGTCATAAAAGCTCCTTGAAGTGTTTTCATTGCTGTTGCTTGTTCTTCACTTGTTTGATTGTATTGGTTCATTGCTTTGTTCAGTACATCATAAGATTCCTTCAAACTATTCAAGTTATAGATCAGTGTACTGTTCTGCTTTTTTATGGCTTCACAGTTGTCACACTTAACCGGAATCTTTTTAACATCAACCTTTTCATCAACTTTGAATTTTGCAACTTCAACCTTTACTTTCCTTTTGATCACTGGAATTTCTTCATCGTCACTGCTCACTGGAGTCTTGATCTTTTTCTTCTTCTTTTTAACCTTTTCATCTTCACTGTCACTTTCAGCAATCAGTTTCATATCAGCTTTGAATTTTCTCGCCCAATACTCACGATCATCATCACTATCTTCTTCAACTCGAGCTACAAAAGCTGTATGAGCCTGAGTTTGATCTGGAATATAATTATCCCATGTGAAATTTTCCCAACTAAATCCTTCAGGTAACTTTTCGTCATCTTGATCTATTATCAAGGCACTACCATTAACTCTCTTTAAAGAATCTTGATTCACCGCACATGCTCTCTTTCCAGAGTCTTCAATAATGTGCATTCCATGTGCAGTTTGTGCTTGATGTTGATGTTGTTGAGATGGTTGTTGAGCAACTTGATGGTAGATGGCCTTTCGATAGTAATCATTGTTGTTGTTGAATGGATTTTGAGCTCCACTTGCTTCGCGGTTTTTGCACTCCCTCTTGAAGTGACCTTTCTCCCTGCAACGAAAACAAGTGACTTTAGATTTGTCAAAACCTAAAGTAGAAGTACCAGCCTCACGAAGATCATCTCTTCCAGTGATTTGCTTGAATTTCTCAGCTCTCCTCAACACGCTGGCTAAGCACCATTTTATGTCCATCAGTTCCATCTCTTCAGCATCTATTTGGTCGTAATCTTCTTTTGTCAGCATTGGATTCCCGATTCGACCTGCAACAAAACTACCATAAGATTCAAGAACAGTTCCCAATAAAGACATGACTTTTTGCTAACTCTTCAGAATATTCCTGATCATTTTCAATGTTCAACACAATATTGCATTGAAGCTTTTTGCCATTTCTCGTTGTTGAAACATTTGGATCAAATGATGAAAATGATGTAAAACTTGTTTTGCTGTTTGATCCTGATGATGAACTTTCAGAAGAATTCTTGACATTGTAAGCAGTTTCTATTTTCGGAGATAGATTTGAAGACTTTTCATTCACTCCTGCTTTATAATACAACCCAATATCTTGTTCACCATTGAAATCTTTCATTCGAATAATCTTTCGTTGCTCCATTTCTTGAGCTTCCAACTTCTCAATGAACTTGCTGAGTGTCAAATTGCTAAAACCTTTCTTGTTTCTAAGCATCATGAGATATGTTCCCCAAGTCTCGTGTGGCAATGAATCAGCAAGCTTTTCGATCAACTCTTCATTGTCTTTCTCGATGCTCAATCTCTTCATGTTTGCTAGCAGATTGCAATATCTTTCAATAATCTGCTTTGTGCTTTCATTCTTCAAACCACGAAACAAATCGAACTCTTTCTTCAGAAGTGACTTCTTATTCTTTATCATTTCTTGACTACCAACAAACTTTGATCTTAACGCTTTCCAAATCGAGTAGGAAGTTCCATTATGTTGTAATAACACCAAGATGTCTTCTTTCACAGCTTGTTGTAGAAGACTCAGCATCATTTTCTCATCTTTGTATTTCTTTCTAGCATCGGCGCTTAGATCTTTAATCGGAACCACTTCTTCATCATCATTCATTGGTCGAATGTATTTTGTTTCAACACATTCCCACGCATCCAAGTAGTTAGCTTGTACCCAATTCTCGAAACGACCTTCCCAACCCTTATATTCTTCGATGTTCATTAGTTTGGGCGGTTTTTGCATTGTTCCCGTTTCGTTTTCCAACATCGTATTTTGTGCAAGAGAAATTGGAGTAACATGAGTAGCGAACACGTTGTAAAATTCCTCGTCCATGATTCGGTTTTTCAAATGAACTGTATCACCTTGTAAGAATACCTGTCGAAAACACAAACACAATATAATCAGTTTAAACGCTTATCAATTAACTGAAACAAACTAGTACTCGAACTGATGATTTTCTGTGTTGACTGAACGTTGACCAACAGTGTGGACTTCTAGGACCCGAATCGAATTCAAGTGACTTGACTCTTTGAAACCTTTGAACTCCAAAATGTACGAAACTTTTAAGCGAGTCGATGACTTTAATTCGCGACTTGAATGACAAAACGACTGATCGAACCGTGCGAACCGACTGAACTTCAAACCTTATGACCAACAAGCGAACTGATGAATAAGCTTCTGATTTAACTCACAATAGGCCAACAAACACTAACAAGTAAACTTGGGCCTATGAAAACAACGGGCTCACAAAATACAATTTTCAATTAAAAACAAATGTAATTACTGACTTGATTCCCTTTGTATATGTCCCACTTGAACTCTTATATCACTTTTTGTTTATGAAATTGCACGTGGCCAACAACTATTCACATTTCAATGAAATCAATACCATGTTCAGATTTTAAATTGAGAATCAATTGTGATTGGACCTAAAATAACACTAAGCCGACAACATTAAAATTGATCACATGGGCTGATTATATATTGTTATTGTAAGACCAAAATCACATGCAACAAACAGACAACATTCCTCAACTATTAGACCTCCAAACTGAACTATCATATAAATTGAATATGAATCACAGGCTAACTGACAAATCGATTGTAAAGTTTATCTCAACTTTTACACACAAACCGACTTATTCACATGATCACATATTCCAACCAACTGACAATCTTGTTTAAAGTATCACACAATTCAATTTACTTTTCAAACGGTTCACGTAATTCGATGTACACAAAATTCTAAGTGTCACAATGAGCGGACATCAAATGTTACTAAGAGCGGACCAGAATGTTCGAATAAGCGGACCGGATGAGCGGACCAGATGAGCTGATCTGTTGACAAACATGTCCTAATAAGCGGACCTAAAAAGCGAACCAGCTGATGACATCATCAATATCACGAGTCCGTATGAGCGAAACATCAAAAATCCAAGGTTTTAGGTCGATTTTAGTTATGAAACTTTCAAGGGTTTATTAATACTAGATTCCGAACATATTGAATGAATTTAAACCGATTTTGACCGTAAAAATTTTTGATTTTCGGAAAAGAATGGTGTAGAAACAGAATTATCGGCTGAAATCGTAAAGAACTCTTCTTCACTGGCTCTGATACCAATTGTAGGATCAAATTCAGACCTAAACGAGTCGTGTAGAAGAGTTTTTCACCAAAACAAGAGGCGGAAACAAGTGTTTCGGTGTAATTCAGCAAGTATACACATTAACCTGTCGATATTATTGATGTAGATGACGTTTACAACCTGTCGACACTTCGGCAGCACTTCGTGGCTCACCGGAAGACAATGACTAGAACTATCTGTGAGGATCCGCTTATATGACCTATATATAGGTGATCAGGTTCGCTTATAAGGACATGTACAAATGAGCGAACCTATCACTTGACATAAAAGCGAACCTATCTAGTTGACTCATAAGCGGACCTACATCTAGACACATAAACGAAATCAGAATGATACATTATGACCGAAATCCAACTTTAACAAACTAAAACCTTTTGTCTCTTGTGAGGTGATGTAATAATGACACCATCATTATGATGTCATCATCCAAGATGGTGACATCATCCTCGTTCAGATCCGTAATGAGACGAGACTCGATATAAGACGTAGACGACAGACGGATGCCCCAACAAAAATGCTCCTAATAAAGCTCCATGCTTAATCATTGCATAAGTGATCTTGAAATGGCTTAAAAGTGAGTGGAATGTAGTGTTTTAATTTTGGAAAATGGTGAATGGTGGTGGGGTATTATTGCCGTAGACAAAGAAGGAGAGAAGGAAGTGTGTGATGTTGAATTTTTGATAGTTGAAAATGAAGATAATAGTGGAATGATGTTTAAAACTCCATGTCTTGCATAACTTGGTCAAAAAGAAAGATCTTGTATCCATACAATATCATCATGGCAAATAAATTGTAGGGTGTAGGGTGATGGCCGAATGTATGGAGGAAAGTATGGTGAATTCTTTATTTTTTTTTTACATTTAAAACATGTATTTTTTTTTTGTTAAACTTAGTAGATATTTTAGTAATTAGATTAATTAGGGCAATTAGAGTTTAATGGGAGTTTAGGTTTTAAATAAAGTCTAACTACTTTATTAGTTGAGTGGGTATTAATTTTAGATGACAAAAATGCCACTAGTTCGCTCATCGGTTTGATACCGGATGGTATACGAAAGGTACTACATAATACCGGGAGCTATGGTTTTAATTCACCATTTTTGCTATGGCGTTTATGTAAGGTGCTCACGATGCCAAAATATGGTTAACTAGTTCTCTAGACTAGTGTAAGTTGTATTTTGATACCTTAAATGCTTTCCGTTTAGGCGTCGGCTAGTTAACGGCACTTTCATTTCGTACCGACGAAGGTTTGCCGCAAGTTGTTATTCCACCGTCAAGCGAAGCATGAAGTGATTCCGAGTTCCAAAATAGGCTTAACTAGTTCACTAGCTTCTTCGTTTGGTTGTTTTGTGGCGAAAATACCGCTTACTAGCTTTTCGGGTCGATAACGAACAAGTTATGTGTATAACGATATAATACCGGAAGCTTGTTATTTTGGACACTACAATGATATTCCCAAAGTGTTTTAGTGTATATGTCATCAATTTTCATAATTCCGGTGTTCCAGAAATGCTTATTTATTAATACGGACGAGTTAAAAATGTCATATTTTTAGCGAAACAGACGTTTTATTATTTAGGGCGTTGTACCGGAAAGTCCTAGATTTTTGCAAGATTTGTTTTCTCATTAGTGTTTTCTTATGTAAATGGACTCAGTCATGTTGCTCGTGTGTCATTTTTCGTTGTTCCGTTTTGTTTTCACGGTTTGCTGGCATGAATAGTGTAACCGTGAATAGTGCGTGCAACACTTTCTACCAACACTTTTAGAACATTGTTTGATTGGTTTCGAAATACGAAGAAAACCAACATATGTTTTAGCATTGTTTTCCTTGTCCTAACTCTGTTATCTAGTTTACGACACCGTTACGTAATCAAATTACGCTAAATGCATGAGATTATGTAAATAAAATAGTGATTAGATTGTACGGAATTACCAATTATTTGCCAGTTGTCACATTCTCCCCGTCTTCAAAAAAACTCGTCCTCGAGTTTTGCCTATGAACCAAAGCCACCTAGATCAAAAGGAACATCAACCTGATTCATCTTTGTTATTATCAACATGACACACCTAAACAACCCAATTTAATGAGTCGGCTCTTTCGACTTTAGATATGTACCACCTGGATCAAAGGGTTGTTTCTTGTTCCATATTTTTGCACCCACAACATAGTTTATGCCGGTACTCTCATCTTCCAAGATTATAGGCCCGCCATTATCTTGAAAGTCCACACTAGATTTTGCACGTGGCCTTCGTGAAATTATAGCATGCATGCATTGATAAAAATCAATTTGTACCATATTATCTTTTACCACCTTGACCTTTTCAATGTTGTGAGTAGAGACTTTAAGTAAAACTAGCAAATTAGACAACTCTCCACGTGATTTACTGTCAGAACTAGCAACCATAAAATTATACTCACTTTGAATATTGTCAACACAATCTGCCCCAATATTATCTCCTTTAATAATAGAGTTAAATGCCCGGATAGTCCTTGTGGTTTGCCCTTTTTTTCATCTTTAGTCCTTAACTTTCTAAAATTACAGCTATAGTCCCCAACTTTTCAATTTTCATTCCCGGATAGTCCCTGTGCGTAACATCAGTTAGTTTTTTCAGTTAAGATGGTGTGAAATGACTAGATTGCCCCTGAACAATAAATAAATAACAAATAAAGATGGTCCACCCTCATCTTCTTCCTCCCCTCTCCCTCTCCCTCTCTCTAAAAGCCAAATCAAGAACAAACACAAAACAAACAAATCAGAATCCAATTTTGCAGAAACATGAAATCCACCTGATTGCTTCAAAAATTTATCAAACATTTCAATGAATATATAAATGACAAGTAAAATACGTCTGATTGTTACATGAATTGAACACACAATCGATATAAAGGGTAATTTTTTTTTTCAAAACATACCTTGTAAGCACCAAAATAGAATTCATTACACATCATGTCGAGCATCATTCCATAAAAAAAGGAACTAAAGAGTTTGGTTGAACCCATTTAAGTGTTAATGGATTTAACATTGAGACCTATATTTTATTACCATCATGTCTTGGATGAAGTGAGGCCTGAAGAGGAGCCTAGGATTCGAAACTTGGGACAACGCGACTGAGCAGAGGCCTGCCTAAACAAGAGCAGCCTCGGGACTCAGAACCTTCTATGTTGAAGCAGCACCAAATGATTCTGCGCACTTTATGTAGATAATGTTCCAGAGATTGAGCAAGATTTTGCACCTGGATCACATGTGAAGCCTCTGAATTGCAGCCTCAGATCTTGAACCTTCTATGCTTTGAAGTGTACAGATTGCAACCGTAATCTGAGCTCGTTTTATTCACCGGAGGCGAATCAGGTACGTTTTTTCACCAGAAAATGATGTGGATGGCTTTGATTTAGGATGTCAGATGCGGTTTTAGCTGTGATGTGTGTGTTTGTTGTGTGAATTTTGTTGAAATTGAAGTGTGAAGAGGATTATGTGTGAATTTTGGTGGTGGGTTTTAGAGAGAGGCGAGGAAGATGGGTCATATTTATTTTTTGTTTTTTTATTGTTTAGGGGCAATCTAGTCATTTCATACCCTTTTAACTGAGAAAACTAACTGATGTTAGGCACAGGGACTATCCGGGAACGAAAATTGAAAAGTTGGGGAATATAGCTGTAATTTTAGAAAGTTAGGGACTAAAGGTGAAAAAAGGAAAAACCACAGGGACTATCCGGGCATTTAACTCTTAATAATATTATCATGTATGGCAACTCCAATATTATCTCCAATTTGAATATTCAAATGCATCGAATATCCTAGTTTCTGCGAATCAACCTTCAAGTCCTCCATAATTTTTGGCAAAATGATTGGACTTTCCAAGAGCAATTCAATACAGCCGACCAACCCATCTCTTCCAATAGCCATCGTTTCGTCACCCGTGAGCATTGCATCGCCACCTTCAACAAGCTTTTCACCCATAGCCACCACACTTTGCGATTCACCACCACCAATAGGACCACTTTTGAAATCCAATCCATCATCACCGATCAACGTGACACCACCATTAACCAACATAGCATCTTCAACAATACGACTTTTGGAACCCAATTCATCACCCGGTAAGTACCGATCACCACCGGTAACCCAAGAATACCATTCCTCATCCCCGTATTCGTCATACATGGGAGGATAATCATAGATAATGTCGCCATTGGTAGGATGCTTCTCATCCCCGGATAACTCATCCCTGACGGGTTTTTCCGGTTCCGTTTCCTTCCACGATGACGAATCCTCAAGATCCCGGATCCTATGCTTGAGTCGTATGATCTCGTGTTGTAACTCGAGATCTCTGACTTGTTGCCGAAGTCGCATGATCTTAAGATCCCGTGGGTCGGAATCAACTCTGTCGTTGCCTCGGTCGGCGGTTCTACGAACAGGGTGTCGATCTTCTCCACGAGCACATGAAACAAACATACTTCTGTCGTTGCCTCTGTCGGCGAGTCTACGATCCAACAAGCATCTTCTTCCATGCAAAGCCATTTGAAAACCAAAGCTCTGATACCAACTGATGCAGTTTCGCGTGCAATAAAATGGCTCAAGAACGATTGATTATTCAAAGACGATAAAATGAACCAAAGGGTTCAAGAACAATTTTCTTTTCTATTAAAATTCAATCAAAAACTCCCCTCAACAATAACCCTAAACATCCTATTTATAAGATATGAATCATAATTCAAAAGGAAACAAAATAAGATAAAATATAAAATTCAAATAAAGAGATAATTAAAGAGATTGGGTCTATCCGCATCAGTAAGCTTCATTGGGAATGATTTGAACTTGGGCAGAGCTTAAGAGATTGTTCTCGTCCTACGTCACTGGGAAGGATTTGAACTTGGGACAGGGTTTTAGAGCTTCTTCTTGTCTTGAGGGAGTTAGCGGGTGTCTTCAGAGCCAGCTGCACTAGCAGTTAAAAGAAGATATTTGAGTCGAGTTCAAATCAAGTTTCAAGAAGTTAAGATTTTCAAGCTGAGCTGGACTAAGACGTTTAACTTGTAGATGAGCTCAGGCTAGAGATGGCCTTCTAGGTTCGTTAGTTAAGAGTCCTACATTATTTTTATTTTTTTATGTGTGTATATAGGTTTAGATTCTTGTAAAAATGACATTTTCGTGAGAAGTGTGAGAAGGCATATGAAATGAGATGTAGACATCGTGTTTTAGACTTAGTCATGATGTTTTGGGTTGTTTTAGCAAGAAAAACACCAAACGTAACAATTTAAGACACAATGCAATAAATTCTAGGCTTAAAATTGAAAACAACATGCCAAGAACGTTAAGTAGGGTGTTTTAAGTGTTAAGCAGTGTTTTTGGTTGTGCTTTAAATTTCATGCCTATAATACATTACATTGTGTTTTAAATTGTTATGTTTGGTGTTTTTCTTGCCAAAACATGATGTATAAGTCTAAAACATGATGTCTACATATGAATTCTTATGCCCTCTCACACTTCTCACGCAAAATGTCTTTTTTACAGGAATCTCACCCTATTAATATATATACAATTGTTATTAATTTATAATAAAGAATGGTTAAAAAGTCATCTCATACGAGTTAAATAAACAAAGTACCAAATAGTAAGTAACGAAGACTTAAGAGTTATATAACAATATTTTGAGATTGGAATTATGTATTATGTTTTATTACTATTGTTTTTAAAATAACTTTATAAAATATTTAAATTAATAAATAGAATACAAAGGTGTGATACAAGAAAAGGGAGAAAAAGAATCTTGACTTCGTATAATTGTGACACGTGACGGAACTAGTTACCTATCTATCATGTGTAGACGATGGGTTGTCGCCTTTTCAGATTATGTTTATTGACAAACCCATATTTTTTTTACTAATGTTGGTTTTTGAAAATGGTGTATTACTAGAGTGTGATGTACTTAAGTAACACAAATATAACTCAAGTATTATAAAAGATTACATGTCTAGAAAGCATAATTGAGGTAGCAAAAGCGGTGACGAAATAGATGTAATTGAACCTTTCTTAGTTGTGGTAGTAGCCCAAGTTGGCTGGTGACCAACAACGGTTGAAGTACGACCAAGTAAAGCGGACACCTCAAAGTTAGCCTGCAGATTATTAACACTGAATTTAAAACGGAATCGAAACGACACGAACACGACAATGGAATGAACATTATGAAGAAGGAACTCTAATGTTTCTGCTGGACACAATCAAAACCATATGAGGATAGGTGAAAAAAATCATTAATAATGGATATGGTGGTTACCTTAATACCCAATGTAACTTCTTAAATTTGCACGAACCTGGAAATTGTACTTTTAAACCTTTGAGGTTTAAACTTATAGTCACTTTCATTTGCTACTCTAAATCAAATCCCGTTGAATCCGATTTACGCATGCTTTTGCTCTTACTACTTTGATTATCATCAACTTTAGATTTATAACTTGAATTACGTCTTTCCTGTTGTTGAGGTTGTGAGATTAAATATATTATTATTATAATATTTAATCTTGTAGCCATTATAATCATTTGTATTATATAGATCAAAATATATTAATAACCTATTAATAATTAATTGGTAATTGTTGATGGACCATATTACCCTTATTAACTAATTAGGTTTCCTCTTGGGTGTATATATAAGGAGATTACTAGAGAGTTTAAGGGTTACACAAGTTAGACAATTACACAATTCACACAACCCTAATAACATCACTTTCGGCTCTCTCTCCATAACCGAAACCAACCCTTATTTCGGTTTCATCACCATCATAATCTTACACCCTAAGGAGGAACCAGATCATCCTGATAAGTATGTCAAACTCAATGACTGCATCTCTGACTGGATTCTCTGCTGGTCTGTCTGCTGTAACAGGTATGTTATTCATGTTTTCCATTATGTTTAAATAGAATTGATCAACATGTGGTATCAGAGCATATGTTGATAAATCAGTTCTGTTTTCGTATCCATTATTCTAGGATTAAAATCTGGAAAACAGAAATTTTAAAGCCTTAATATATCAAGGTTGGTTTCGGTTCTCATTATGCCGAAATCACTGTTTTGAGTAAAGGGTGGTTTATCATGTCACTCGAAATCACTATGGGTAAATTAATGTTTGAAATCTGTTAACAAAAGTCTTAAAATTCAGGTTTCGGATCCCAGAATTATGTTTTATTTTTTTAGGGTTCATCACTTGTTCTAAGAAAACTCGAAAATTCCTTAAGTTTTGGAATATAATTTGGATTAGTGGGTGTTTTTACTGTTTTGATCTGAATTTTATCTATTAAAATTCTCGAAAACTGTTAATAGATAATCAGTTATAATTTTTGAAATCTTTTGATAAGTTTAGATCAACAATAAAACAGGAAACATTATCCCACAATCCCTAAAATTTCGAGTTTTCAGTTATCTTCACAACAACAGCTGTTAACAGTGGACTCGAGACCATCAGGTCTCGACTCGAGACCACAAGGGTTCTCAAAACTTTACAACTCGAGACAACAGTCTCGACTCGAGACCACTGAGGTTTCGAATAAGGGTCTTAAATCTTCATAACTCGAGACCATAAGGTTATAACTCGAGACCATAAGGTTGCGACTCGAGACCATAAGGCTACAACTCGAGACCAAGGTTGCGACTCGAGACCTCATAACTGACTCGAGATCTCATAACTCAGTCGAGACCTAACTCGAGACTTGACTCGAGACCTCACTCGAGACCTCATAATTGAGTTGAGATCTCACTCGAAACCTCATTATTTTAGGCTGTTTAATGTGAACTAAAATTTAGCTCGGGGCTCCGCCCCGAACCGCGCTAACAGGTGGTTTGCTATTAAATACTTGGTTTTGTAAACACTTAATTACCTAATTATAATCAGATAATTTTTCCACAAAACCAAAATAGCTTAACTTGAGTGAGCTTCTGATGTATCATTTCTGGCCAAAGCTGATTTAATACATCTATTTATTGTTCAAGTATTAGAAAAGCTATGTTGAGTATGCATTACAAACGTGAAATGTCTTGATTTCTGGCCAAAGCTGATTTTAATTCATTTATTTCTAGCATACTTGACAAGTGCATAATTAAAGTGATTGTCTCATTTCTGGCAAAAGCTGATTTGTCACGATTACTTTGCACACATACTTAAATGATTACACTTATGGCCAAAGCTGATTTGTCTTTGTTTAAGTAGAATTTTAACAAAGTTTATTATTTTGATGTTAGTAATAGACAATATCACAGCTTCATAATTAAAATGGTCATTATTTATACCTGTCTTAGTATAACATGCCCTTAGATCACATTAGGACTTCTTTCTTAGTATCATAACTTGCTCATCTTATTTCCACTATCAGCACCCAATTGCGGGATTCCACCTTTGACTGGTGATAAGTTTGCTGAATGGAAGGATGCCCTCATGCTTACACTTGGATTGCTAGACTTCGATTATGCTCTAAGAGAGAATAAGCCAGCGGACCTTACCACTCAAAGTACTGCTGCTGAGCATATAGTTCATGAAAAATGGACTAGGTGTAACCGCATGTCTCTCATGTTCATGAAGCACTCCATACACAATGCGATCAGAGGAGCCATTCCTGATTCTGATGACGCTAAAACCTACCTGGCTTCTGTGGAGGCACAATTCAAAGGAACATCAAAGGCACACGCTAGCACTCTTATCCTCAAGCTGGTGACGACTAAGTATGATGGGAGGAGCGGCATTCACGAGCACATCATGATGATTCATGACATGGCCAATAAGCTAAAAGGGCTAGAGATGGAAATCAGTGATGGTTTTCTTGTTCACTTCATCATCACTTCGCTTCCTTCGTCCTATGAAGCATTCAAGATCAATTACAACACTCAGAAGGATAAATGGACGATGAGTGAGCTGGTCGCTATGTGCGTACAGGAGGAAGAGCGTATGAAGATGGATCGCACTACTGATGTTGCTAACTTCACCACCTCCAACTCTAAGAAGAGGAAGAACAACTATCAAAGAAAGGATGCTTCCAAAGTCCAAAATCAAAATCCTAATACAAGTGCACCTTCCAGCTCTAAGAGCTCCTTAGGCAAACCCTACTGCAAGTTCTGTAAGAAAACAGGACAAGCAAAAGGAATGCCCTGACTTCAAGGAGTGGCTGGCTAAGAAAGGTAACGATTTTTTCATGATACTTGAGTCCTTTAATTTAAATGTTCCTGCTAATTCTTGGTGGTTTGATTCTAGTTCTATGGTTCATGTAACCAACTCTACTCAAGGATTCCTTTCAATCCGGAAGCTGGGAAGAAACCGAAGAACACTTAAAGTTGGGGATGATCGGGGATTAGAAGTGAAGGCTATAGGAACATTACAAATATTTTTGAAAACTGGTTTATGTATTAAACTTTATGATACCTTATATGTTCCTGAGGTAACTCGGAACCTTGTATCAGGACCAAAGTTAGACATGGACGGTTTTGTTGTTTCCCATGGTCATCGCAAACTCTCTATTCTCTATGATTCCGTTGTTTATGGTACTAGCATTCTGGATGGTGGTCTCTATAGATTAGAACTAGATGGTAATTTTTCCAAATCTTTGTTGTCATATAATATTAATGAATCACTCACAAAGATGGAAAAGAAACGAGACTTAGAGACTTCATCCATGTTGTGGCATCAACGTTTAGGCCACATCTCAAGAGAACGATTAAATCGTCTCGTAAAAGATGAATTCATACCTCCTCTCGATTTCACTGATTTTGGAACATGTGTCAAATGTCTTAAAGGCAAAATGACATTAGCGAATAAGAAAGGTGCCACTAGGAGCTCTAATCTATTAGAACTCATTCATACTGACATTAGTAGTCCCTACCAAATCGCTGGCATAACAAGACATACTTCATTTATCACTTTCATTGATGATTTTTCTCGTTACATGTACTTGTATCTTATTAAGGAAAAGTCTGAATCTCTTACAACTTTTAAAGATTATAAAGCTGAAGTTGAAAAGCAATTAGATCGTCAGATTAAAGTTGTGAGATCAGATAGAGGCGGTGAATATTATGGAAGACATACTGATGTGGGTCAAGCTCCTGGTCCATTTTACGAGTTTTGTAAGGGCCAAGGGATTGTGAACCAATACACCATGCCTGGTACACCTCAGCAGAATGGTGTCGCTGAACGAAGAAATCGTACCCTTATGAACATGGTGCGCAGTATGTTAGCCAACACTAATTTACCATTATTCCTCTGGACTGAAGCGTTAAAAGCAGCTGTTCATATACTCAATAGGGTTCCTTCTAATTCTGTCCCTAAAACTCCTTATGAACTTTGGATAGGAAGGAAACCGAGTCTTAAATATATGAAAGTATGGGGTTGCATTGCTGAAGCAAAACTCTATAATCCTTTCCTAAGGAAACTTGACCCTAAAACAGTTACCTGTTTCTTTATCGGGTATCCTGATCATTCGAAGGGTTATCATTTCTATTGTCCTTCCCATGTCACCCGTATTGTTGAAACCAAGCGTGCTGCGTTCCTGGAGGATTTCAAGGTCAGTGGGAGCAGCACTAACCCTTACGAAGAATTGCAAGAAGTACAAGACGCGGGGGGGGGGGGGGGGGAGAGACTCGTCGCTTACCATTACTCCGTTTACTCCTCTTGTACCCAATGCAACAACTGCACCTGAAGCTACTGCACAAATTCTATCTCCACAATCAGAACCCATTATACCTCATAACGAAGGCACATCAAACGCTCAAAACCAAGACAACGCTGAACCCGATAATCAACTCAGGAGGTCATCTAGGCAAAGAAGGCCTACTAATTGGGATGATTATGTTGCCTACCTGACTGAAATGGATGCTGGAAAGCTCAATGATCCTATCTCTTATAATGAAGCCATTAGTAGTGATCAGTCTTCTGAATGGAACAAAGCAATGATTGATGAGATTGAATCCATGAAGAAAAATGATGTTTGGGATTTGGTAGAATTACCCAACGGAATCAAACCCGTAGGATGTAAATGGGTGTTCAAAACAAAACTGGATCCGAATGGGAACGTTGAACGCTATAAAGCGAGATTGGTTGCAAAGTGCTACACTCAGAAAGAGGGAATTGATTATCAAGAGACGTTTTCACCTTTCTCTCGTAAAGATTCATTAAGGATCATTATGGCCCTAGTAGCTCATTTTGATTTGGAGTTGCATCAGATGGACGTCAAAACTGCTTTCCTTAACGGAGACTTAGACGAAGATGTTTACATGAAACAACCTGAAGGTCAGGAGCATCTAGTCTGTAAGTTGAAGAAATCCATTTATGGGTTAAAACAAGCATCACGTCAATGGTACCTCAAGTTTGATGAAGTCATGAAGAGACAAGGTTTTATGAAGAATCAAGTGGATCAATGCGCTTACCTCAAGATGAGTGGGAGTAATTTTACTACACTTGTCCTTTACGTAGATGATATTCTATTGGCAAGTAATAGTTTTGACATGTTGCATGAGCGAAGCGGTTACTCTCGCATAACTTCGACATGAAGGATCTCAGAGATGCTTCTTACGTCATTGGCATCGAAATTCACCGAGATAGACACAAAGGGATCTTAGGATTGTCTCAGAAGACATACATAGATCGTGTCCTTACACGTTACAACATGCAACAGTGCAAACCCTCAGTCGCTCAAGTAGTTAAGGGAGATGTTTTCGGTTCATTCCAGTTTCCGACTACAGAGGTTGAAAAGGAGCAAATGAGCCAGATACCTTACGCGTCAGTAGTCGGGAGCTTGATGTATGCTCAAGTCTGTACTCGCCCAGATATCGCTTATATTGTTGGAATGCTAGGCCGTTATCAGACTAATCCTGGTCTAGATCACTGGAAAGCAGCTAAGAAGGTCCTTAGATATCTGCAAGGGACGAAATACTATAAACTGACTTATAGAAGAAGTGATCACTTAGAAGTGGTAGGTTATTCTGATTCTGACTTTGCCAAATGCAAAGATGACAAGAAATCCACTTCGGGCTACATCTTTATGTTAGCAGGCGGACCTATCTCATGGAAGAGTCATAAACAACAATTAACTACAACTTCCACAACGATGACAGAATACATTGCTGTTTACAACGCAACCTGTCATGGAATGTTGCTTAGAAATCTGATCACTGGACTCAAAATCGTTAATTCCATTTCTAGACCATTGAAGCTTTACTGTGATAACTCAGCTGCTGTTAGTTTCTCGAACAGTAACAGTTTGACTGGAGCTGGTTTATATCTCGATATAAAATATTTGTTTGTACGTGAACGAGTTGAGGAAAATAATCTTTGTATTGAGTATATTAGTACTAAAGATTTGCTTGCGGATCCGATGACTAAAGGTCTCCCACCTAAAGTTTTCGAAGAACATGTATCGAATATGGGACTTACTAAAGACCTTATTTAATGGCATATTGTACTAGCTTATGTTTTAATTAATGAAATTTCCTCAGTTTGATTTTGTATGTCTCTCACATATGTTCTGCCGGTGTAATGGCATATAGACAAATATAAATGCAAATCAGACGCTAAAGGGCTTATGCGTATATTGATCATAACTATTAGGTTTTAAATTGAGGCTATAGTATGACTAATGGGGGTCCTGAGTCGAATGATGATTCAACGGTTGTATTTCTCTGCTATAGTTCTTGGTTTATGGCTAAAATGAGTGTTAACTCCTGGCCAGGCTCATCTAATACTCATGATAAATGATTACTCGGCTAAGTGGGAGAATGTGAGATTAAATATATTATTGTAATAATATTTAATCTTGTAGCCATTATAATCATTTATATTATATAGATCAAAATATATTAATAACCTATTAATAATTAGTTGGTAATTGTTGATGGACCATATTACCCTTATTAACTAATTAGGTTTCCTCTTGGGTGTATATATAAGGAGATTATTAGAGAGTTTAAGGGTTAGACAGTTAGACAATTACACAATACACACAACCCTAATAACATCACTTTCGGCTCTCTCTCCATAACCGAAACCAACCCTTGTTTCGGTTTCATCACCATCATAATCTTAAACCCTAAGGAGGAACCAGATCATCCTATCCTGACAAGTATGTCAAACTCAATGGTTGCATCTCTGACTGGATTCTCTGCTGGCCTGTCTGCTGTAACAGGTATGTTATTCATGTTTTCCATTATGTTTAAACAGAACTGATCAACAGAGGTGCCCAACCAACTATCCGCCCACACTCATGTATTCTATTCTTATATCCTGTTTGGTAATTTTTGTTCATCTCTCAAACCATGTCAGCATGTACGACACATATAAACAGTCTGTTGGTTGGTTCAAGTCCCAGTGCCAGTTCATAAATTGGTTATAGTCCATAAGTGAAGCTGCCAAATGCAACATAGATCACTGTGCGTGCTGGTTGTTGCCAATTTCACAGACTCATTTGCTTTTCAAGTGCAAGCAGGGATTAGTAGATAAAAACCATGAAGGATGGTAGAAACCTTATGAAACTGCAACCTATTTGAATTATACCAAATAGTTTGCCTTGGATTCTATTCTATAACTTGAGCTGCAATTTATGCCTTTGTTTAGTTTCATAATTGTAATCATGACAGCAAAACCAATTAATAATTCAATGTAGAATATTATTTCCAAATCTATAGGATATAACGAGCTAACTGATCTATAAAAACTTAAAGTTAGTTCATTAGAACCATATAAACCAACACCCAAACCTCCTTCAAAGAAATATCACACGCCAAACAAAATCCTGTGTCGTTAAATTTATAAAAATACATTACTTGCAGAGAAAGAATATATATATATATATATTAACTAATATCAAATACATTATTTCAAGTATATCTATGAGTTATAAATCTACTCTAATTCATTTTTAAATAGATCTTTTGGTTATTATGCATTATATGAAAAAAACTTGAAAGATTTCCTTGAACACCCTAAACATGTAATCAGCTTAGGGCACTCTAAATTAGGGCTGAGTAGTTTACAGTTCCGAACCGCTAGAACCGGAGAACCAAACCGTATTTTTATAAATAGGTTCCAGTTCCAGTTCTTATTTTTTTGTGAAAATGGTTCCCGGTTCGGTTCTGGTTAAAACTGACGGTTCCGGTTCCAAACCGCTAGAACCGTTTGAGATTTTAAATATTCAAAACCCTATTTAATTAATGGGCTTTTCAACTTCATACGACCATCCAAATTCTTTTTTCCTCCTATTTATATTCACTAGGCCCGTAAATGAACCAAACGTTCATGAACTGTTCATGAACTTATTCGGCGGGAAGTTCGTTTATGTTCGTTTATTTAATAAATGAACGAACACGAACAAAAACAATTTGTTCGTTTAATTAAATGAACGAACATGAACACACCTTGTGTTCGTTCATTTATGTTCATGAACGTTCGTTTAAATTTTAGTAAATACATAAATAGATAGATTTATATAAATATTAGGTTTTCTAACTACTTATATTAATATGACTAATTAGTATATTTATGAACTCTAATTTAGATGTGTTTTTGGATGAATTGTAATATATTAGACTTGTTTGTTCAACCATGTTAATTTATGTTTGTTTATATTTATTCAAATATGTTCAGTTAATTTTTTTTTGTTTATGTTCGTTTGTGTTAGTTAATGTTCGTGAACTGTTCGTTTTGGCTTTAAACGAACGAACATGAACGAACACGAACATTCCCGATTTCTTAATGAACGAACACGAACAAAAAAATGTGTTCGATTATATGTTCGTGTTCGGTTAAAGTTAAATGAATGAACACGAACATGCCTGTGTTCGTGTTCGTTCGCTTCGTTTACAGGCCTAATATTCATTCTAGAATATGGTCATATAGATTGGTCTCCATCAACAACCAGCAGTACAGTACAGGTACGCTGTTCCACTATTCTACATGGTATATTTTTTTGGATGATTGTCATTTTTTCCTTTCATACATGCAAATTAAATAAGAAAGTGATTTTAGTTTGATACAGTGTTTGTAAATTAATATCACAGTATGTATTTGTTGGAGATGTTCGTTTTAATTGTTAACACCAATGGTTGGAATTGTTTTATTTAGAGTTCGTTTTATGTTTTAAAACTTTTTATTGTTGTTACTTTTATTTTAGATGGTTTGAACTTGAATGTTGCAACTCTTACTTATATGTTTTGAATGATGGGATTGATTTTTATTGAATTGTTAATTTTAGGATTTAATTAACAACCGGTTCCGGCGAGAACCGTTTCCACAAGAACCGTTTAATCCGGTTCTAAACCGAACCAGAACCGTTAAAATACGGTTCGGTTCTGGTTCTTATTTTTAACTTTAAACGGTTCTGGTTTGGTTCGGCTCGGTTCAGTTCTGAACCGTTGCACAACCCTACTCTAAATCTCTATATTAAAATATTATAGGAATATAAATAGTCATAAGTGATTAGAGAAACCAATCGCAGTTGAGCTTTAAGGGAACAAAACTCTTGCACCTGGAAATACACTTTCTCCTTAGGAATATCTCTCTCCCTGATAGTTCGGAAGAATATCTTTGTATTAGTAACGCTCAGTGATTCTAAACACACAAAAAAATAAACTATAAGGAAAGTGCGCAAAGGAAACGAACTATAGACAATTTCTCTGGGCAATTTAACACATGAAACAGAGCAAATGTTGAATCATTAGAATTAAGGGATTAATTTAGGAGCAATAGATCTTCCGGGCTGCTATATAAGTCTTGCTTTATCATAGGCTAGAAGAAAAAGGTTACACTCCATTGCCTATATGATTTTTTAAATACACACAACCACACATATTAGAGTTGGAGTAGGTTTCAATAAATATACTTTTGTTGAACGACTAATGTTACTCCTTTACACCTATAATACTAAATTATTTCCCCTTACCCGGGTTTGAACTTGAGGCATGTGCCTCTACCAAGTGGGCTATCCCACATTGGCAGGTTTCAATAAATATATAACCCTTCTAAACTGCACACAATCACACATGTTGTTGTTAAGTCTCTAATGTATTTATTTTTGCTCAAACTCTACATCTAGTAATGTATCGCCGGCAGGATCATCTCATATTATACAGAGCTTGTGTGTGTTTTTTTGTCTTTCTAACGAAGTGGTACGATACTATGATACAATATTTGTAACACCCTAATTAAAATCAAAACATATAACATATATATGGTTGAATTAAACTATATTTTAATTATAAACTAAATGTTGTTTGCAAAAGACTTATTTTAAATAGCTATGTAGTTAATATCCCGATATATCAGTGATATATCAACCGATATATCAGTGATATATCGGTTATCGGTCCTCTGCCGAGATAGCGGTACAAAATATTGGTCAGAATATCGGTACCGATAATATCAGCGATATTGTCCGATATAGGACCGATATTTGATCGATAAATCACAGATTTTCCTGATATCAGTACCATTCTTCTTATTTCTACCGTTCATTTTTCTTCGTATTGCTGCTATTAGTGTTTTAAGTCTTAATTGTTAGTTGTTACTGTTAAATGTTAGTGTTTTAAGTCTTAGTCAGTTCTTACTTGTTACAATTGTTAGTGTTAAATTGCTATATATATAAATTTAGCATGATATTAAAATTACCGATATCCCATCGATATCCCACCGCGATAACCGATATCTCAAATATTAGTCTTAACCGATATCCGATATTTTACCGCATTAACTACTTACTTAAATAGAACATAGATTAAAGTATGTAAGGTGTACATATTGCATTATATTATCAAAGTTACTTGTTAGTACCACCTAAACTTTCTAAATCGTAGTTGTTCCTATAGTCTTAAATCAAGTTTTAATCAAGGTAGTTGATTTATATACCTATGGACATACCACACACATGTTGGTATAAAAACAAAGTAAAAAAATGAAAATACACATGAAATTACCCAAATGATTAATATACTAAGAGGAGAATTAACCTGGTGTAAAAAATTTCAAGGGAGCCCAACTTGCCGATAGCCATTTCCTGTTATAACAGTGGACTCATTTAAATTATCAAAACAAAAGCAACCTTTATGTTATTAAAAGCCAAGTTTTCAACAAACCTTAGCCTTTTGTAGAGCATTTCTTGTATTACGGATTCTAATAATTGTTCTTCATTTATCCTTTAAAGCAGGAACCAAGGAGATAATTGGAATTTAAAAAGAATAAAAAAAAAAGATTTCCAGTGTTTAATATAGATAGATTGTTAAAGCATCATGTCCAAAACTCAATTTGATCCTAATAAGCCAATAATGACATCTATAAAAAGCCAGTTTTAAATGATTTGTAACAAATAACCATATAACAGAGCACATGTTACTACAATAAATTAAATCACTAATATAAAAAAGACTCTTGGGAGCATAAATAATAATAATAATAATAATAATAATAATAATTCAAGTTTACCTTCTCAATCCTCACGAGTGCTTACCATGTAAGCCTAAAAATTCAGCCGACACAGTTTTTTAGATCTCCTTCACACCATAACTTGTAATTATCACAACCCTAACTAACTAAAAATGTATGAGTCGCAACTAAAAGGGTGTTTGGGATTACGTTTTGAAGTGATTATTTGATTATTGCGTTTGTAAAACATACATAATCTAAAAAAGTGTTTGGATGAAAAAGTGATTATCTGCCTCCAAAACGCAGTTTTGGAGAAGCATGTACCTACATGCTTTTTCAAATCGCAGTTTTGAAAACGCAAAATCTATTTTGAAAACACATAATATATTTTGAAAACGCAACACCAAACACCCCCTAAGTCATTTCTTCTTCTACGCTGCTACAATTCACCAAACCTTAAAAATCTACCAAACGTCACCCACAATTTGTCATACGCCACACTGTAACCCTAATATCATTTCAGTTAATACTTATTTTAGCGAATGAAGGTGAAAGCTAGAAGCGAATAGCAATCGGTTAAGCACTTGAATCAATTCATATGAAGAGGTGGATGGAATAGAATTTTGGAGAGGTGCGTATGAAGATCTAAATTAAGGTTTTTAACCCTGAATAGTTTGAGCGGCAATTGGCATAGGGTTTGATGGAGAAACACCCAACTACTTATTCAAAACAAATATCAAGTTAACGGGAAGAATTTGGCCAAAATACCTTACAATAATTGACTGACATACCTTATTTTCATGAGCTAGAGAGAGAGTGATTGCCTTCAAATCAACAAATCTGATACTGTGATGCCATCGGTGCTTCAGTTTCCAAAGAATGATGGGATTTCAGAGAGAAAGCAGAAGTGAAACGGGTGTGTGGTCAAAGGGGATTGCTCTGAGACTGAAAGAGCATGGGAACAAAAAGGAAAGTCTGGTGTGATTGATACTCTAGTAAAAAACAGAGCGGAGGAGGTTGTTTGGTTTTACCACTCAAAAGTTTTCATCAATGAGTAAGAGTATGCCATGTGGCAATTAGAGTAAGAATATGCCAATTGAACAAAGATAGTTTTGATTTATTATAATTTACTAGCGGTAAGACCCGTGTGCAAACACGGATGGTTTCTTAGAAAACCATGCATAACACATATTAATAGAAAGTATAGATAGGTATATAGATACTGTACCAAAACGTGTTATCTATTATAGCTAAAAGACAACTATAAACATAGATCATCGGTTAATATATCCGTTACATATGATTATTTCCATTCTCTTATTCAAAAAAGAGAGTATCCACCCATTGACAATGTAAACTGTTATAAACATAAGTACATATAAAATATGTCTAACAAGCTTAACAAAATTCGAATACAACTTAAGTTTTAACAAACATTAACTAAGAACATACGATCACCTGCCTAAACAACTTTCATCAAACCTCAATCAAGAATTTGTTACGCAACAACATGTCCTTTGCTACATGTTGTGATCTGGTTAAATATGCTACTGGAGACAATGTCACAGCTGCTAATCCAACAATCTCCCTATACAGCGGATGATACCAAAACCCTTCTTTATTACTGATTTTTATTTCTCATCAACATCTCCCTGATTTGTCCTTTGAATTGTAGTTCAAAGTCCAGGGAGAACATGTCTTCTTCATCATCCCTTTCAAGTTGAAGGTCCAACAAATCTTCGAGATCATATGCATTCAGATTATATGCACTATCCATTTTAATCTCTTCAACACTACCATATGATTTGATCAAAGTCAATACTTGGGTTTTTGAGCATGACTTCCACTTTACTATTTTTGGATTAGTTGGTTTTCTTGGGAAAAGGATTATTGAAGATGAGTTTGGTGATTGTGGTCTGCTAACTAAATTTGCAATGGATTCAGATAAAGCAGATGATGAGACAAGGTTTATCGGAGTATGGATCTTTAGAGACAGAGCAGCAGTTGTAGGATAGACTGAGTTTTGAAAAACATTTGGATCTTCAGCTCTAAGTTCTTCCAGCTTTTTGTAGGTCTCAACTATCTTCAGTTTAGTCCATTTGGCAATGGATCTAGCTGGACCATAACCAGCAGCCACAAGCTCTGCTCTCATTCTTTTAAACTTCAATGCCTCATCTGAATCTACTGTTTTGACTTTCTTTCAATTAGGTGGAGTTGGCTTTACCAGAGGATCATTGCGCATTTTTGTGATTCTGTCGATCTCTTCTCTAAGAGCATCTGTTGACAAGTTTTTGAATTGATCTTTGGTTACAGTATATGGTTTATACTTCATAATGTGTCCAACATAATCATCCCTTAGTTGCATCTGAAGTTCAGGAATTACTTCTCCTCTCACACATGGATTTACTCAGGTCCCTAGCATAGTCTTCAAGTTTTACAACTTTGCTAAGCTGAAATGATAAGAACCTCTGGTATTCCCTGTCATCCATCTCTATGCTATTCTCTGTTGCTATAACCTCAGCCTGTGATACTTTTAATTTCAGATACTCATCTAAGTTTTGAGGCTTCTTATAGCCATAAATAGATGGGAAGGATCTTTTAGATGGATCCTCTATTGTGAAAAATGATTCAATTTCACCTTTAACAATGACTGACTCTAGAGGATGTTGAGTTTCCAGAGGAATGACTGATGGTAGTGTAGCAATTGGAAGAGATGAAATAGGTTCTCTGGGTGGAAATGATGAGCATGGACTATTTTGAATGGAGGCAGATGATACAGGGATTGCTGATTTAATCTCCTCATCATCTTCTAACACAATATGAGTTTTTCTCTTACGTATGGACATGATTTCTGGTGAAGGAGAACGTTTTGGTAGTGGAGATGAATGTATGGGAAATCTTTGTAACGTTGGAGGTGGTTGGATTATGGTTGGTGTAGTGAAAATGATCATGGCAGATGTTTGACAAACTTCTGCTGAAACAACTGGTGTCTCAGCAGCTGTTTGGCTAACATCTGCTGATACTTTTGTTATATCAGCATCTATTGATAGAATGGTGATGATGGTGTTGAAGCTATTTTCTCTTTCTTTTGTGGTGGTTTTTTTTGGAGAAGGTTTGGATTTAGTTTCAGCAGAGGATACAATTTCTGTAGGATTAGCTTTTGAATCTGGTGGCAACTTTCTCAATGAATCTTTGATACACTCTAATTTACACATATTTTAGTCCCCCGTTTTACCCCTATTTTATGCGTTTTTGGCCGTAAAACCGTCGTTCGGATACTTATTTATCTACATTTGTGTTTACAGGCATAAAACTGCATTCCAGACAAGATGACAACAAAAACGAGGACTTTCCGGACGAAACGAAGAAGCTGCGGACTTTCTGTTAAGGATTCTGATCTGGGCCTGTGGAACGGTCGTTCCACCTGATGCACGGTCGTGCATCTCCGACATCGATGATCATCTCGGAACTGAACGGTCGGTGCGACCTGGCGTGCAACATGCAGCTCGGAACTGAACGGTCGTTCCGTCCCGAAGAACGACCGTGCAATTTCAGATCTGGTCAACGTATCCGATGACGTATGCAGTATGGCGACCCATCATCAATAATTCAATAAAGTGAACGGTCGTTCCATATGGGGAACGACCGTGCAACAGAAGAAAAGTATAAAAACACAGCAGGAACTTTCTGCTCGATATTCTGGATTTTTGGAGAGCTCTCAGGCGATTTTCAGGCTCCGGAGGCATTAGCTTTCACCCGGATTCAAGCCACATTATCCCGATTAGCTCGATTACTACCCGGATCCTTAGTCTAGTACTTGTTTATGGTTTGATTTTCTAATCTTTCCAAGTTTTTGTTAATCTTTCAAGTACTTAGATTATGATTTATGTTTTATTGTAGCCTTTGGGCAAAAACACAACAATCCCTTGCTAGATTATTGCCATTAGTGTGTTAAGCTTTGTTTGTAATGACACTTTGAAGTATTTTCTATGTTAATCTTTGATGATTAGTTTGCAACCTTGTTATTGATATTGATTTCTTGATTATAAGTAATTATGTTGGATGATTGGTGCTTGGTTAGTTAAGATAGTTGAAAAATGAAGCTTAATTAATCTTGTATTAGTAAACTTTGAATTTGGTTAACTAGTTTAACTTGGTTTAAATGTATGCATCATGATACTAGAAATGGTTAGTGATTTAATAAAATGTAATTATTGTTAATCAAGAGAGCTTGCCGTCACGTAAGGACCTAAACGGGTTAGATGGTGTCGTTATGAATTCTTGCCATGATTTGTTAGCTTAGTTAGTAGTTTAGGCCAAAATTGCTATCTTGGTGAATTATTGTGTAAGATTTGTAAAATGAACTCGGTTGTGATTTAATCTAGTTTATGCTTATCTCGGTGGTTGCATTGTGTTTATCGGTGTCGCTTTCCTTGTTTAAGTGAGGTTAGAATAATCCTAACGGCTGCCTAACTTATTTTTAAGAGATTTTCATTGACATGTATCAATTGCACATTAAAGAACAATTTTAGGTGGTTAAAGTGTGTCTATCGTTTTAACTTTCCGAATGATTGTCATGTTAGGATTCCCGAAAGGGATACTAATTGTTTTAAATTGGAAAATTGACCGAATGCTTCTAGTGCCAAAACTGACTTAGTTGACATGCTGTGGTTGTATATTTAGCAAGGCTTTTTATCTACTTTCTATTATGTTTTTATTATGTATTTGGTTATGTTTACTTTAGTTTAGTTTAAAACCACAAAACCTATGTTTTTACCGGTAGTTTAGTGTGACATTCTAGGTTTTTCCCGAGCAAACACCTTGTAATCACTTAGCGTATATGTATATTATCATTAAATGGAAGTTGTTATTTCTATGTGCTATGTGTCGATAACGTGTATGTAATATATATATATTGTGTGTGTAAGGATACTTGTGAGCCGAAACCATGACTCGAGACCACCCGGTCTCGAGTAAACGGTGTAACGATGGGCCGGTTGGGCCGTAACCTTAGCCCACCCGGAAGCCCCTAACCCACTCGGGATATATAACCGGCCAACCCTCACAACTTTTACCATTTTGCAACATCATTCTCACACTCTCTCATCTCACACACTCTCCCTCTCTCTCTCTAAAAACCCTAAAACCCTAAGGTTCTAACATCACCCTCTCCTCCTCTCCTTCTCGGATCCAACCGGCAACAAGAGCACCCTTGGATTGGCTCGGAATCATCACTCGAAGGCTTCAATCCGTCACCTACTTGAACACCTTTGTGTCACTCTTGAACCGGTTAGTGCTTTATGTTCTAGGTGTCACGATACTTGGTTTGTAAAGGCTTTGTTTTGTGATGAGTATTTGATGAATGATATGCATGCCTAGTTTACATGTCTCTTTGTATGATTTGCATGATTTAGTTGGTTAGAAATGACTAAATGATATAGATAATTGTTTTGAACCAAAGATTGTATGTCAAAGGTTGTACACAAATCTGTTTAGGTAAATGATAATCATGAGTGTTAGCTATGTGTTGATTTGTATGTGTTATCATGAGTGCATAGATATGATGAGTAAACCGGTGTTTATGTGCTAGATATAGGGCCGATGTTGATGACTGAATTGTGTTTTGATTTTGGTTTTATAAACATGATAAAGGGATGAATGTTGATGGATAACCTTGTGTAAACATGCTGTTTCGGATTGTGTATGCTAGATTTAGGACTTGAAAGTTCATAATTATGATGAACATATGAAGAACAAGTTTGAAGGTGATATGAATATTCAAATATGCTTGTTTTGATCTGATTTTGTTATGATTTAGACAATAAAACATGTTAGTGCAATGTTATTGGTTAGTACAAAATTACATGAAATCAAAATGCTATTGGCTAGTACGTAGGACAGATTCTAGAAGGATTCAGGTGCACGTAACAGTGGTTGCGAGTCGGAACCCTTGGTTGCGACTCGAGACCAAAACGTGATTCTTCGAGATCTCCCGGTTGCGACTCGCAAGCAGCACACTCGAGACCAAAGCATGATGAACCGAAACCGAGGTTGCGAGTCGGAACCCTTGGTTGCGACTCGAGACCAAAGCATGATGAACCGAAACCGAGGTTGCGAGTCGGAACCCTTGGTTGCGACTCGAGACCAAAGCATGATAAACAGAGACCGAGGTTGCGAGTCGGAACCCTTGGTTGCGACTCGAGACCGTGTATTCTCGAGTCGAAACCGCCCTTGTCTCGACTGGATTGCCTAAGTGTTATTGGGCCAAAAGCTTGTTGGACTATCTGTTGACTGGACTGCATATGTATATGTACTGTTTGTTTGTGAAATGATAGGGCAGGCCCAATAACCCAAGTGTTTGTATGAATGCATGCTATGTGTGTCTGTACGTGTTTGCTATACGTGTTTACTTGGACCCCAACTTGACCCATATTCGGTAACCATGCTAGGACGTGGTGACCAACGTGATCGACCGGGTAATTAACCTACCGAGCAACCCAAGGTGAGTTCACAACCTAAAGCATGTATTCCCGGTGGTTTGGGAAAACGGAACTAAAAACAACACTATCCCCTTATGAGGGATACAACTTACTTTTCTTCCCTTGTTATTGGGAACCTTTTAGTTAATTACTGTTTATACGGATTGCAACAAACGGCACTAAACGAAACTCTATCACTTAAAGTCCCTACTACATAATACCGATTAGTCGCCGGGGCCAGGCGAACGGGTTATTAGTTGATAGCGCTATTTAGGTCTTACCAACCTCACACCGTGCCAAGGTATGGGATCGGTCGTGAACTAATGTACTCAGGCATCCGTCAATGATGATAGAACATTGACATTGGGGCACTCTGCGGATACGCAACGGTCACCTAGTGTTCGGTATTGGAAAAACAGTTTAGTCGCTAACTTTTGGGGTAGCTCCCCATGGCATGTATAAACGAATAAATTAAATGGTGAAACAAGTTTTTGGTAATTAAAACTGGACAACTAGTGAACTCACTCAGCGTTATTGTTGACCCCCCTTACTGCATGCTTTGCAGGTAACCAGTGACTGAGGAGCTGCTACTTGGGGAATGTGTAGTGTTCGTCTACCCCTGTGTTGGGTGTTAAATAAACATGAACTATGAACCATGTTTAAAACTGCTTTACTTATGCTTCCGCTATTTACTACTATTTGAGCTTAAAACTTTAAACTCTGAACTTGATATTTGCTAATCGTATGGTTAGTAAGTATTACTTTGGTTATTAATTCAATTATTCAGTGTAATTGGTGGCTGGATCCTGGTCGGTCACGCCCTCAAGCGGACGGTACTCCGCAGGTGGAATTTGGGGGTGTGATAGATTGGTATCAGAGCCATTGGTTATAGTGAACTTGGTTTTAAAAAGGAGAGTCTTTTTGAGAAAAACCAGACTATAACCCGTGACTCGTGACGACACTACACTCCAAGGGCAAGACTCGACATGCTAGACCTCGTAGCTCGGACTTGTGTTTACTTGCTTGTTTATCTTATATTGACTACTCTACCATACATACTAGTGTGCCTAATTAGATAGATACACATTTCTCTTCTACCTCATTCTCGCTACGTTACAACATTACACTCATACTGTGTTTTCTGGCTATGAAGACAATGAGTGGACGCGGAAGAGGAAGCGTTAACATGACTCAGGCTCAATTCGCTAACTTGCTCAACACGGTGGCTGCAGCCTTCGCAGCTCACCCTGGAGGTAAACTCGTTGCTATAGGATGTTTAGATCCTACCCCCACATCGTCTTTTCACCTCTAAAACCTATTCGCTCCATTTCTCACAACAGGTCAGCCTGCGCCTGCGCAACCACGTGTTTGTACTTTCAAAACCTTCATGGATGGCAAGCCTCTCCCTTTCAACGGCACTGAGGGTGCCATAGGCCTTCTGCATTGGATTGAAAAGGCCGAAGCTGTCTTTGCCGTCTGCGAGTGTCCCCCTGCTAACTGGGTTAAGTACGCAACTGGTACGCTTGAAGGGAACGCGCTTTCATGGTGGAAAGCACAGATTCAGATGCTTGGTCTGGAAACTGCTAATGCTACTGCATGGGAAGATTTCAAGAACATGATCAAAGAGGAGTACTGTCACAGGGATGACATCCACAAACTCGAGAACGAGTACTATGCGCTCAAGATGGTCGGATCAGAGATTGAGACCTACACTAAGCGGTCCAACGACTATGCTGCACTTTGCCCAAACATGTCCCAACCTATGTATCGAAGGGTCGAATTGTACATCAAAGGCTTGGTCCCAGAAATCCGGAGCCATGTGACCTCGGCCAACCTCAACACCATACAGCCCGTGGTTCGTCTTGCTCACAAACTCACCAATCAGGCTGTGGAAGAGGGCAAGCTGCCCCAGAGGATCGGTGCTACTGCTGGAACTTCTGGCGATAACAAGCGAAAGTGGGATGGAAGTCAGGGAAAGGATGCTAACCCCACTCAGGCCCCAGTTCAACAAAGGAAGACTGAAAGCAACAAGGGCCCTCAGCAACAGGGTGGCTATCGAGGAAACCACCCTAAGTGTAACAAATGTAACCGACATCACAGTGGGCCATGTGGAAAAGGTCAATGTCAGCGATGCAACAAGATGGGGCATGAAGCCAAAGACTGCCGAAGCCAGTTCCCAGCTAGGCAGAATCAGCAACAACCACAGCAACAGCAGCAACAAGGAAACAACCGTGGATGCTTCAAGTGTGGAGCAACGGGGCACATGCGAAAGGATTGCCCTGAACTGAATCAGAACAACAACAATCAGGGTGCTGGGAACAATAACAACAATGCTGGAAATGGTGCTAGAGGAAAAGCTTTTGTGATTGGAGCTGGGGAAGCAAGGAATGACCCCAACGTTGTAGCGGGTAAGTTCCTACTTAATGATCGTTATGTTTCCATGCTTTTTGATTCCGGAGCAGATGCTAGTTATGTATCCCTACGTATTAGAAAGAAACTTAAGCTCACTCTTACGCCGCTAAGCTCTAAGCACACCGTTGAAATAGCTAATGGTAGAAACCTCGAGGCCTCACACATAATTCGTAACTGCAAATTAGAGTTGTCTGGTCAGACCTTCCGTATCGATCTTTTCCCCATCATTCTTGGAAGCTTCGACGTCATTATTGGTATGGATTGGTTATCCAAACATCGAGCTGAAATCCTCTTCCAGGAGAAAGCTATTCGTATTCCCCGTCCCCCTGGCAAACCTCTTATAGTTCAAGGCGACAAGAGCGGAGAAGTCACAGGCATCATTTCATTCTTAAAGGCCCAGAAGTATCTACGAAAAGGGCACACCGCTATCTTAGCACTCATTACCGACACACAGAAAAGGGAAAACAGGATTGAAGATTTTCCAGTTGTACGCGACTATCCTGAGGTATTCCCGGAGGAACTACCTGGACTCCCTCCTCACCGTCAGGTCGAATTTCAAATCGAGCTAGCTCCCGGAGAAGCGCCTATAGCTCGTGCACCTTATCGATTAGCCCCCGCGGAGCTCAAGGAACTTTCTACTCAACTACAAGAACTTTTGGACAAAGGTTTTATCCGTCCTAGTTCATCACCCTGGGGAGCCCCAGTGCTCTTCGTCAAAAAGAAAGATGGCTCATTCCGAATGTGCATTGACTACCGCGAACTTAACAAGGTTACCATCAAGAACCGCTATCCACTTCCCCGTATCGACGACCTGTTCGACCAGCTGCAAGGGTCGAGCTATTATTCCAAGATCGATCTGCGATCGGGTTATCACCAGCTGAGAGTCCGCGATGAGGACATCTCTAAGGCTGCTTTCAGAACCCGCTATGGTCACTACGAATTCCTCGTTATGCCTTTCGGAATGACCAACGCACCTGCAATCTTCATGGATCTCATGAACCGAGTATGCAAACCCTACCTCGATAAGTTCGTAATCGTATTCATCGACGACATCCTAATCTACTCGAAGAGCCGAGAAGAGCATGAACAACACCTACGTCTTATTCTCGAACTCCTTTGCAATGAGCAACTGTACGCCAAATTCTCGAAATGTGATTTCTGGCTTAGAGAAGTTCATTTCCTTGGGCACATCGTCAATCAGGAAGGGATTCATGTTGACCCTGCTAAGATTGAATCCATCAAGAATTGGCCTGTGCCCAAGACTCCGACCGAAGTTCGCCAATTCTTGGGATTGGCAGGATACTATCGAAGATTTATCAAGGGATTCTCTAAGATCGCTCAACCACTTACGACACTCACCCAAAAGGGTGTTGCTTACAAATGGAGTGATCCTCAGGAATCTGCCTTCCAGGAACTAAAGAAAAACCTTTGGAGTGCTCCTATCCTCTCCTTACCCGAAGGTACCGACGACTTCGTCGTTTACTGCGACGCTTCTATTCAAGGACTTGGCTGCGTATTGATGCAACGCGAGAAAGTTATCGCTTACGCCTCGCGACAACTCAAGGTCCACGAACGGAACTATACGACGCATGACTTAGAATTTGGAGCTGTGATCTTCGCGCTCAAGCTTTGGAGACACTACTTGTACGGCACCAAGTGCACGATTTACACTGATCACAAGAGTCTCCAGCACATAATGGGACAAAAGGAGTTGAATATGCGGCAACGCCGATGGGTCGAACTCCTAAATGACTACGAGTGTGCAATCAAATATCACCCAGGCAAGGCTAATGTGGTAGCCGATGCCCTCAGCAGAAAGGAGACCAAACCCAAGCGTGTTCGTGCCTTACAGCTCACTATCCACTCGAACCTCCCTAACCAAATTCGAAATGCTCAGGTTGAAGCATTGAAAACCGAGAACATCAGGGCCGAGTCCCTACGAGGATCAAGACAACGATTGGAACAAAAAGAAGACGGTGCTTATTACGTGGCCGGACGCATATGGGTTCCGCTTTATGGGAATTTACGTGACCTGGTGATGGATGAAGCCCACAAGTCCCGTTACTCAGTACATCCGGGTTCAGATAAGATGTACCACGACTTGAGGGCTACCTATTGGTGGCCTGGCATGAAAGCCCACATAGCAACCTATGTCAGGAAATGTTTGACTTGTGCAAGGGTCAAGGCTGAGTATCAGAAACCATCAGGCCTACTCCAACAGCCAGAGATTCCGCAATGGAAATGGGAGCAGATTTCCATGGATTTTGTTACTGGCCTGCCTAGGTCTCAGCGCGGAAATGACACCATTTGGGTGATAGTGGATCGCTTAACTAAGTCTGCACACTTCTTGGCTATTAAAGAAACAGACAAGTTCTCTACCCTAGCAGAGGTATACTTAAAAGAAGTGGTCTCGAAGCACGGAGTGCCTACCTCTATTATTTCTGATCGAGACGCGCGTTTTACTTCTGAGTTGTGGCAAGCCATGCACAAATCTTTTGGCTCACGTTTAGACATGAGCACCGCTTATCACCCGCAAACGGATGGGCAGTCTGAACGCACCATCCAAACCCTCGAAGACATGCTTAGGGCATGTGTGATCGATTTTGGCAAGAATTGGGAAAAGCACCTACCGTTGGTGGAATTCTCCTACAACAACAGCTACCACACCAGCATTCAGGCAGCACCCTTTGAGGCATTGTACGGCCGTAAATGTCGATCGCCTCTCTGCTGGGCTGAGGTTGGTGACAGCCAGATCACAGGCCCGGAACATGTAATCGACACCACAGAAAAGATTGCCCAGATTAGGCAACGCATGGCGGCAGCTCGTGACCGTCAAAAGTACTACGCTGATAAAGATAGGAAACCGCAAGAGTTCCAGGTTGGTGAACGGGCTCTACTTAAGGTCTCACCCTGGAAGGGTGTGGTTCGTTTTGGAAAACGGGGCAAGCTTAATCCAAGATATGTCGGACCCTTTGAAGTTACCGAAAAGATCGGTACGGCCGCTTACAGGTTGAATCTGCCTGAAGAACTGAGTGCTGTGCACAACGTCTTCCACGTGTCTAATCTGAAGAAGTGCCTGTCAGATGAAACACTCGTCATTCCTTACAAGGAACTTACTATTGACGAACGGCTACACTTTACTGAGGAACCGATTGAGATCACGGACCGTGAAATCAAAACCCTCAAACGTAGCCAGATACCTCTCGTACGAGTTCGTTGGAACTCACGCCGTGGCCCAGAGTTTACCTGGGAGCGAGAAGACCAGATGAAGCGCAAGTATCCCCAGCTGTTCCCAAATGAAACCCCCAGCACTGAAGCTACAACTGAATTTCGGGACGAAATTCCAAACTAACGGGGGGATGATGTGACATCCCGTTGAAACGTTCGTATTTACACTAGCTTGTCAGTGGCTGCCTTAACTTTCGGGACGAAAGTTCTTAAAACTTGGGGATAATGTGACATTCTAGGTTTTTCCCGAGCAAACACCTTGTAATCACGTAGCGTATATGTATATTATCATTAAATGGAAGTTGTTATTTCTATGTGCTATGTGTCGATAACGTGTATGTAATATATATATATTGTGTGTGTAAGGATACTTGTGAGCCGAAACCATGACTCGAGACCACTCGGTCTCGAGTAAACGGTGTAACGATGGGCCGGTTGGGCCGTAACCTTAGCCCACCCGGAAGCCCCTAACCCACTCGGGATATATAACCAGCCAACCCTCACAACTTTTACCATTTTGCAACATCATTCTCACACTCTCTCATCTCACACACTCTCCCTCTCTCTCTCTAAAAACCCTAAAACCCTAAGGTTCTAACATCACCCTCTCCTCCTCTCCTTCTCGGATCCAACCGGCAACAAGAGCACCCTTGGATTGGCTCGGAATCATCACTCGAAGGCTTCAATCCGTCACCTACTTGAACACCTTTGTGTCACTCTTGAACCGGTTAGTGCTTTATGTTCTAGGTGTCACGATACTTGGTTTGTAAAGGCTTTGTTTTGTGATGAGTATTTGATGAATGATATGCATGCCTAGTTTACATGTCTCTTTGTATGATTTTCATGATTTAGTTGGTTAGAAATGACTAAATGATATAGATAATTGTTTTGAACCAAAGATTGTATGTCAAAGGTTGTACACAAATCTGTTTAGGTAAATGATAATCATGAGTGTTAGCTATGTGTTGATTTGTATGTGTTATCATGAGTGCATAGATATGATGAGTAAACCGGTGTTTATGTGCTAGATATAGGGCCGATGTTGATGACTGAATTGTGTTTTGATTTTGGTTTGATAAACATGATAAAGGGATGAATGTTGATGGATAACCTTGTGTAAACATGCTGTTTCGGATTGTGTATGCTAGATTTAGGACTTGAAAGTTCATAATTATGATGAACATATGAAGAACAAGTTTGAAGGTGATATGAATATTCAAATATGCTTGTTTTGATCTGATTTTGTTATGATTTAGACAATAAAACATGTTAGTGCAATGTTATTGGTTAGTACAAAATTACATGAAATCAAAATGCTATTGGCTAGTACGTAGGACAGATTCTAGAAGGATTCAGGTGCACGTAACAGTGGTTGCGAGTCGGAACCCTTGGTTGCGACTTGAGACCAAAACGTGATTCTCCGAGATCTCCCGGTTGCGACTCGCAAGCAGCACACTCGAGACCAAAGCATGATGAACCGAAACCGAGGTTGCGAGTCGGAACCCTTGGTTGCGACTCGAGACCAAAGCATGATGAACCGAAACCGAGGTTGCGAGTCGGAACCCTTGGTTGCGACTCGAGACCAAAGCATGATAAACAGAGACCGAGGTTGCGAGTCGGAACCCTTGGTTGCGACTCAAGACCGTGTATTCTCGAGTCGAAACCGCCCTTGTCTCGACTGGACTGCCTAAGTGTTATTGGGCCAAAAGCTTGTTGGACTATCTGTTGACTGGACTGCATATGTATCTGTACTGTTTGTTTGTGAAATGATAGGGCAGGCCCAATAACCCAAGTGTTTGTATGAATGCATGCTATGTGTGTCTGTACGTGTTTGCTATACGTGTTTACTTGGACCCCAACTTGACCCATATTCGGTAACCATGCTAGGACGTGGTGACCAACGTGATCGACCGGGTAATTAACCTACCGAGCAACCCAAGGTGAGTTCACAACCTAAAGCATGTATTCCCGGTGGTTTGGGAAAACGGAACTAAAAACAACACTATCCCCTTATGAGGGATACAACTTACTTTTCTTCCCTTGTTATTGGGAACCTTTTAGTTAATTACTGTTTATACGGATTGCAACAAACGGCACTAAACGAAACTCTATCACTTAAAGTCCCTACTACATAATACCGATTAGTCGCCGGGGCCAGGCGAACGGGTTATTAGTTGATAGCGCTATTTAGGTCTTACCAACCTCACACCGTGCCAAGGTATGGGATCGGTCGTGAACTAATGTACTCAGGCATCCGTCAATGATGATAGAACATTGACATTGGGGCACTCTACGGATACGCAACGGTCACCTAGTGTTCGGTATTGGAAAAACAGTTTAGTCGCTAACTTTTGGGGTAGCTCCCCATGGCATGTATAAACGGATAAATTAACTGGTGAAACAAGTTTTTGGTAATTAAAACTGGACAACTAGTGAACTCACTCAGCGTTATTGTTGACCCCCCTTACTGCATGCTTTGCAGGTAACCAGTGACTGAGGAGCTGCTACTTGGGGAATGTGTAGTGTTCGTCTACCCCTGTGTTGGGTGTTAAATAAACATGAACTATGAACCATGTTTAAAACTGCTTTACTTATGCTTCCGCTATTTACTACTATTTGAGCTTAAAACTTTAAACTCTGAACTTGATATTTGCTAATCGTATGGTTAGTAAGTATTACTTTGGTTATTAATTCAATTATTCAGTGTAATTGGTGGCTGGATCCTGGTCGGTCACGCCCTCAAGCGGACAGTACTCCGCAGGTGGAATTTGGGGGTGTGACATTTAGTGACAAAGGTCTAGTACTAATTCTCCGCCCATTTCCTTGGATCGATACTTGGTTCTTACCGATACTTTATTACATATATGACGGGGTACACTTGCCTCTTTCGTGTGTGTTTTGATGTAAAAGTAATAATCACTTTTATAAATTTAAAACCCAATCGTGTGTAATTCATTGCAAAATATTATGTATATATACGCACACGTCAATCTTTCTCCCCCTTTTTGGCATCATCATCATCTTTCTCAAAGATTGATGTAGGGGTGGACCCAGTAAGTTTCAACATATGTTCCTTAATGTTCATAACGTCTGCTTGTGTGTCTTTATAGTTTATACCTAGCATCAACCAAATTTCTGATAAATTCCAAACTGAAATTGTAGTTACTTTCAGCTAAACTCCTCTGAGCTTGAAGGATGGGTTCCATAGAATTCCAAAGCTCATTGGCAATATCCTGTGTGGTAGGCTGACTTTTAAAAAGCTCTATCATCTGCTTAATCAATTCTTTCATTTCAGCAACATCTGTTTCAATGGTAGACACTCTAACCGTCAAATCCTTATAACTTAATTCATCACCTACTTTAATAGGATCCTCTGAATTCCCACCTGTAGTGGTTGTATTTGTTTTGATAATAGGAGAAAACTCCATATCATCAGAAACATATGCCCCTTTTTCTTGGTTCTGGGGACTCCCCACTGAAACAGAGAATTACAGTTGTAACCTCATTAGTGGTTGCCTTCAAGGGAGTCTTAATGATGTAACCACTGTCCAACTGATCACCAATGGGTTCAATAGTGGTAATGGCTACTCCACTTGAACTACCACCAAGAGTTTCATAAAACTCAACGGGGATAACCTCCTCAACTGTTTGTAGGATAGCAGATTGAATTGGTTCAGACACACTCATTTGTTGGGCTCTACTCTTAGTAATGTGTGGGTGAGAGGAACTGTTTTGTTTCTGAATTTCAATTTCTTCAAACAGAGGTAATATTATTGATGGAACTTGAGAAAAGGGTTGAAGTGTAGAAAGCGAGATTGCTCTGGGAGAGGGGCTTTTAAACATACTTTCATATGAAAGGTCTACTTCATGTTGTGCTGTCCCTGTGCTTACAACATTATCCTTTTGTGAGGATACATGAGGAGTTTGGATGGGTTGAGATCTTTCCAACAACTGTGAGGAAGTAGCAGCAGTGGTTTCAAGTGACATTTGTGTTGTCACTGGATTAACCTCTGGGATCTCATCTTCCAGAGGAACCTTTTTATTTTGTTTGGTTTTGGTGGGCTTTTTAGATGTGGCAGGTTTCTTTTTGCATTTTGCTGGTGTGTGTTTCACAACACCGGTTGTGGTGTCATGATCACCAGGAGCAATTGGCTCAACAACAGAGGTTTGAGCAACAGATGTGGACGCATATCTGTTTTTGAAACTTTTGACTCTTTATCCATAAGTCTGGTAAAAGTTTTACTTGTAAGACTATTTATTTGAAAAGCTACACCCTGTTCAAAATCTGTTTGTGACACTTGTTTTCGTAGGTAGTAGCTTAGAAGTCTTGGATACAACAGAAAAGCATCATTACGAACACCTTTTTTCAAATTTTTTTTCACATTTTTCACATTAGTCAACAAATCAGAAAACAGTGCTTGTGATAAATTGTAATCAGATTTTGTTAAAATAGCATAACCCAAATACTAAATGTTTAAAGGCATCTCATTAAATGCGGTGGTCTTGGCTGAGAGACAAGTTAAAAGAGTATGAAACAAAAATTTCATTGGTAGAGGGAAGTTTGGTTTGTACATAGTAACTTCCTTTAATTGTGCATCATACCCTCTTTCAATGAACTCTGTATGAAGTTCAGGTTTTTCAAAGCTGGTCTTACCTCCTAAGTCGTCCAAATCGAATGTAGTGGAAATTGTAGATGGAGAAATTCGTACCACACTTTTCCCGACCTTAGACGTGATGGCAACTGGATTATTATCTTCAGACTCTATTTCAGCATTAAACCAAAATTGTCGGAGTGTTTCCGTATGAACAGGAGCATCAGCAGTAAGGATTGATTTGTATTTTGATGACGTTAAAAGGTCAATTATTGAGTGAAAGCTGGTATTTTTGCTGGTTTTCTCGAAGATGGGGAGGTAGTTGTGAGGGTTTTTGATGTTCAGAGACATGATCGAAGAAGAAGGTGATTTGGGTATGAAACAGGGTTTAAGTTGGAGGGTTTTTAATATGTTGGAAACTGCTTTTGAGAATTTTGAATTCGAGACGGCAGTGGTAGAAGCTCGATTTAGGGATGAAACAACTTTTATATAGAGAGAAAAAGTGAAGGCTGACGTGGCAGTTGTTACAAATATCTGATGGCTAAGATCTGTCCACGTCAGAACCTCTCTTGTGAGAACCGATGACAGTTGTTTGGAAACCTCTCTTGGGAACAATGTGAGTCAAACAGTCATTAGATAAACAGAAGTTATGAGAACAGATGATAACTTTCAGCAGTGTTTTTATTTTTAGCTAACATCTGTCCACGTCAGAACCTCTCTTGTGTCACTGTCAATAGAAAACTATCAAAACTATCAACATTATCAACACTTGTTTCTTCATAATCAAGTTGGGAAGAGTGTGAGTCAAACACTCGATAGATAAACAGAAGTTATGAGAACAGATGTTAACTTTCAGCTGTCACGGCCCCCGACCCGGTTTGACCCATTTCAGGAGCCGCGGGACAGAAAATCCCGTGGTATTTATTTAACAGCGGAAGTGTACTTCAGGATCTTTTAAAAACTGCAATTTTCCGATTATTTTATTTCATAACTCGGGGTAAAATCCCGATAATTTACAATCATAAGATTTCACGGAGAAATCTTTTTATTTTACAAAACATGTTTCTTTATTTTTATACTAAGCCACTTCCTTAAGCTTGTAGTGCTTCTCGGCACTTTTCTTGGATCACAACAGATCACCTGAAACATGTTTGAAAAAGGTTTTGTCAGCGGGAAATACTGAGTGAATCATTCTTTTTGCTAAAACGACTCATTTGTTATAATTTACAGTATTAAGAGAGATTACAATGTTTCCAGATATCAAACCAACTACCCACGGTATTTTGTCACTCGACCCATTGGCCCTCCTGTTGTCCAATGGTGTCTGTGACTATGGTCATATCACCCCTTGGTTGCCCCAATGGTGAAGATTATCAAGTAATGTATACAAAACCCCACATACCGGCTGTAACTTGGTGATTACATATACTTAATCACTGTAATTATAACTTTGAAAATATACATACTTTTGTAAACAAATTTGATAAAAAGAGAATGACTCACATTGCAGATTTAATTGAGCAGAGCCTAGCCTACTGATTAGCCTTTTAACCTAAATTAATAATAGGCACACAATTTGGTTAGTAACTTAGTAAAACATTTACGATAACTCACGAGATTAAACCCTCACATCGAATAACAAAGTGCGATACTTAAACATCCATTGAATTAACAACGAATGACAAAGCATAAACCCTAATGTGGGCGGCACTTAAACATCCATTGGATAGTTTAATCGATCAGACATTGAATCGTATCAGCGATCGAGTTATTACCCTGTATTGCGGCGGCGATTAGTGATCCGTGTGTGTTGTGATAGTAAACAGAACGTAACTCAGTGCATGTAGCGAAGTTTTACGTCGTTTCAGTACCAGAAATCAAGTCCCAATGCCTGCTATTTATACACCAATTTTGACATGCTTACGGACCGTAAGACTCATCCCTTACGGTCCGTAAGGGACACCTATTGGCCATAGGGTAGCCACGTCCTGGACTAGCCTTGCTGACTTGACTATTTCTAAAAATTCGATTTTGACAGATAGTTATATGGATAATCGTAACTAGGGTTTACCCCCCTGAGTTTTAGGGGCCCTGATCCTGATTCTGATTGTTCTGAAATTTTTAGGGTTTGTGCAGAATCACTTGGGTGTCTCAATTAGGGTTTCCTTTTAGATAAAATAATAAAATAAATAGGACTTTTAATGAGAGTTGTTACATTCTCCCCACCTTAATAAAAATCTCGTCCTCGAGATTTACTGGAATAATTGAGGATACTTTCGCTTCATTTCTGATTCCAGTTCCCAAGTGTATTCAGGTCCTCGCTTCGAATCCCACTTAACTTTAACTAGCACTAGTCGTTTGTGCTTGAGAAACTTCACTTTTCTATCTTCTATCTGAAGAGGTTTCTCAACAAATTTTAACTTTTCGTTTACCTCTATATCTTGGAGAGGTACTACCAAAGATTCGTCTGATAGACATTTCTTGAGGTTGGATACATGAAATACATCATGTACTCCAGCTAACTCCTCTGGTAGTTGTAAACGATAAGCAACTGGTCCTATACGTTGGATCACTGGAAACGGTCCTACGTATCTGGGACTTAGCTTTCCTTTCTTACCGAATCTAACAACTCCTTTCCAAGGAGAGACTTTTAACAGTACTCTGTCTCCAACTTGGAATTCTAACGGCTTGCATCTATTGTCTGCATAACTCCTTTGACGATCTCGAGCAGTCTTCAGCCTTTCCTTAATTTGAGTAATCTTATCAGTAGTTTCTTGTACTATCTCGGGACCTGACAATTGACTTTCTCCTATTTCTGCCCAACAAACTGGAGTTCTGCACTTTCTTCCATACACTGCCTCGAATGGGGCAGTTTCAATACTTGAATGATAACTATTGTTATAGGAGAATTCAATTAATGGTAAATGATCGTCCCAATTCCCACCAAAATCTATCACCCATGCCCGGAGCATGTCTTCTAGAGTTTGGATCGTCCTTTCACTTTGTCCGTCTGTTTGAGGATGATATGCAGTGCTTAGGTTTAGTCGAGTTCCCATTGCTTCTTGGAAACTTTTCCAGAAATGAGAAGTGAAACGACTATCCCTATCCAAAACAATGGAGAGTGGAACTCCATGTAAGGATACGACTTCATCTATATACAACTTTGCCAATCTTTCCATGCTAAAGGTTTCTTTCATAGGTAGAAAGTGAGCTGATTTGGTTAATCGATCCACAATTACCCAAATCGTATCATTACCTTTTCTGGTTTTGGGTAACTTAGTAACAAAATCCATTGTTATGAGTTCCCATTTCCATACAGACATTTCTAATTGTTGTAGTAGACCTGAAGGTTTCTGATGTTCTGCCTTAACTTGTGAACAAGTAAGACACTTAGAAACATATCGAGCTATATCCTTCTTCATGCCTATCCACCAGAAATTCTTTCTTAAATCTTGGTACATCTTATTGTTTCCAGGGTGTATGGTATACCTAGATTTATGAGCTTCTTCTAAAATCTTATCTCTTAATTCTCCTTGCTTAGGTACCCAAATTCTGCTTTTGTGGAATCTCCAAATTCCATCTGCTCCTAGTTCTAATTCTTTTATTCGTCCCTTCATTCCTTCAGCATCATCCTTGATTGCTGTTTCTTGAATATTCTTCAATTGTTCCATTAAATCTAACTGTAGATTTAATCTGAGAGCACGAACTCGCTTTTGCTTTTCATGATATTTACGACTTAAGGCATCTGCAACTACATTTGCCTTTCCTTCATGATATTGAATATCACAGTCGTAATCACTTAAGATTTCCATCCATCTCCTTTATCTCATATTTAACTCTTTTTGCCCAAATATATATCTTAAACTTTTATGATCTGTATAGATAGTTGTAACACCTGTGTCATTTCAACCATCAAACAAATACCAAACCAATGAAATATTGTATTTCATACTTTGGGCTTGTATAAATATGTGTATCATTTGCACATCTCAACTCATGTTCGATTTCAAGCTCTAAATCGCTTTCTGGAAGGTTATACACGCACTTATGCGTAAATATAACCAGTTTAATGCAACGAACACTCCGGAATAGTGAAATAGGCTTAACATACCTTAAATAACCTTTACATAACTTAGATATAAGTTTTGGAAGGTTTGGTGTGGTGAAATCAGAGTTTAATCGCTTACAGGGACTAAAGTTGACAAACTGTGAAAGTATGCCAATTTGAACTGTAACAGACCTTCCGGAACATGACCATAAGTTAAACATACCATATATATCCTTTACATAGCTTAGAAATAGGCTTTGAGGGGTTCGGTGTGCTAAAATAAACTTTTGGGTCATTCAGGGACTAAAAGTGTCAAAAAGTGCACAAGTTTGCATTTTCGCGCATAACTTACGTTCTGAATACATCCGGACATCCAAAAATTTATGAAAGCATGACTACATTATATTTTAGTGTTCGCCTTAAGAAAAATCCATTCGTTGCGTCATTTGGATCGTTTTTCGCGCTTGTGCGCATTTCGTCGTAATTAAGCGAACATCGCGTTCGTACGGCCAAACGAACCATCATCCGACATATTTTTGAACATGTTTCATGTCCACAATGTTTAGGCAACATTTTAGGGCCTTAAAGTTGGCTTTACGGGCCTTAGAAGTGTCGGAAATGGCCTTAAACACGTGCAGGGACCTAAACTGTCATTTCTGAAACATATGTGCAGATCAGAGGCCCCAAGCGGCCCGCATTGTGTTTGCCTAAATCTAAAGCGGGCCGCATTAGCCCTTCTGACCAGATTAAATGTTTCTAAATGCAAGTTGCAACAAAATCAATTCTTAACCACATGTTTAGAGATGATGTGTCATTAAGTTATGGAGCATTTGTGGCACCATAACCTTTCAACAAGTGTACGGACTAGATCTTTTCCCCTTTTCCAAGAAACGATCCTAGCGGTGGACCATTTCCTATAAATACCCACCAACATCACACCCAAAAACTCACACCTTTGAACCTTTGAATCTTGGACCCTTCGTAAGTATTCTTTCGTTCTTTTCCTTATTTTATTGTTTTATCGAGTCTGAAAGTCAAACTTTGTTTGACTTTCTGCGTTGACCAGTAATGGTCAATGCGAAGTTCGTTTGAACTTCGCAACGTGATTGTAATCACGTTGGTCATAGTCCCTTGGGACTATGCCCACTGATTACCACGTTGTCTAGGGTCGTAGGGTAGGCGATCTAATAAATCGCCTATACCTTCGAACCCGACCCAGTTTGGTCGATCATTAGGATCCGACCAAATACATTAGGTGACCATAGTGTAGGGAATAACCTTCTGAGGTTATACCCTATGGTCACATCATTTAAGTAGTTGTATGATAGGTAGTTTATATGCCTTAGGTAAATTACCAGAATACCCTTTTCATACATAATTGGTAATTTAGCATATGTAACCTAAACTTTTGTCACGTAACTGATTATGTAACATGTTTAGGCATATAATACTTGTCATAGGACTAGTTAGGCGGTCCGAACGCGTTTCACGCGCACGACGCGTTAAAGTAGCATAAGCTTCCTAAACGGGTCGTAATGGGTCGTATACAATTAGGTTAAGTTTCATTTAGTATGTAGGCTTTGTTAAACCAAATGACACGAGTCTCTACACTCGTTTGGTTTACAAACCCTAATGCTACCCGATCTTCCGATTTAGGTCCGGTTTATTAATGTAGCTACCTATACTAGGTGCCGTTTGATATCCGCGATCTCTAGCATTGTTTAGTTGTTACTCAAGGACTACTGAGCAATCTCAGGTGAGTACATAGACCCCTCTTTTACTGTTTTCCAAACTGTTTTGGGGTGGAACACATGTGCCTACTTGTTACTTTCATGCTTTCCTGTTTTCACATCATATACCGGCTATGTTTGTTAGTACATTATAGTACATGATTTCATTTCATTTCATGCTATGTATGTCCATTGTGTGCATACTTAGTACATTGTTTTACATTACATTTTGTTGCATATGCTCATCCAGTATATGAACACATTATATTACATTTTGAACCGTTAATAATCATTTGACTCTGTGAACCGTTTGTATCCGTGAACCGTTTGTATCTGTGAACCGTTTGTATCTGTGAACTGTTTGTATCTGTGAACCGTTTGTATCTGTGAACCGTTGTATCTGTGAACCGTTTGTACTCTGTGAACCGTCTGTATCTATGAACCGTTTGTATCTGTGAACCGTGTGAACCGTATTTGACCATACATAAACATTTCTACAACTGTTAAACATTACTTTGGTGTTTTGGTTTGATTAAGTGATTAAGTAACGATGCGTGTGTAATATGATACAAGCATGGTGGATACGCCGCTGGTACTTCCTATATATAAGTGTTTGTATGGTATTACATATCGTAGCGTTATTTGAATCATTTCAGTTTGATACATATAACATTTATTACAAATAACATACTTTTCACAAGACATTGTTTTACAAACAACTTATCTTATACAAATCCATTTTACTATGGTTATTCATTTAACCATACAATATTCATTTATTTATACATATCATCTGAACTCATTGTTTTTCAAATGATTTACAAGACAAAGCAAATTACAAGGTTCATGACTAAACATTTTCTCAAACATAAGTCATGAATCTTATTTTCACAAAACCTATGTATCTCACAGGCATTTTTATGCTGACGTACCATATTTTCACATGTGTTTTTCAGGAGCTGTTGCATAAGATGATCAAGATACACATAGGCAGACTTGGGCTTTAGTGACAATAAAAGATGCAAGACTAGTTAATTATGTTGTATTTCTTGTTTGTTAAGACATTGTAACACTTTTGATCAATAAAACGAAACTTCAATTGCCATGGATTTGAAACAATTAATTCTGTTACAACACTCCCCGATGTTTCCGCCACGTTTTGTATGTTCCACGTGGTCGGGGTGTGAAAGAAAAGTGGTATCAGAGCCAATGGTTATAGGGAATTAGGTTATTAGTAATGCTTTGACCTAGTCTATAACCTTTCTTAGGACCCTAACGCGAGTTTACTTGCGTTTAGTCATAAAACAATACCGTCACCTATCCTTAGGCGACTACCACAACAAGAACATAATTTTCGAAACCGCTTTGAAAACTAATCATCTGTTCTAGGATGATTAATTACTAGGTTTTGAACCCTCTATTGTAAGGTTTTGAACCCCTTTGAGTTTTCAAAAATCTCGTCAAGGTTTTGGGTTTTAAATAATGTGAACACGTGAAAACTGGAAGGGTGAATGCCTGTATTCTGAGTTTTCTGTCTAGGCAAGCATTTCGTATACATCTCAACCAGACGCGAGACCAGTTGTGCTTACCTGGGAATTCTTGGGATGAGTGTTCACTTATAGGCGAGCATGTCTTCGCGATACATTATTTTTGACCTATTTACTTTGATTAGTCACCGTCTCATTTGTTTGCCTTAAGTAACAAACAAATGATCGCAATTTTATGCATTGTTATTCTATTTTCATTTCCCTTGTTCCCTCCCATATCTCCTATGTTCTTCATGGTGTCTCTTCATCGCAACAAGACTCGAGTGTCCGGACCAGGTGCTACAACTGCCCAACAAATAGGCGTAGTACTCTAGAAGACCGTTGATTTAGCTATCACCATGAGTCAGCTCAGGAATGAAGCCGTGCAAGGGAACCGCTCCTTGGAGAAGTCAGTGAAACCGTCATCATCCAAATCAAATACCATGTTACAAATGTACCCCCGGTGGACGATGGAGACATTTGGATAACATGTGTCGCTTTGCTGTTTAAAGCAAGGCAGTAGCAAACCCTGTTGCTGCTTAACCTTCAAGTTCTGCTTCATATGTCGCCCTGGCATATCTAGCGCCTGAACCTCATGAACTTTCTACCTTGTGTATCGACTTAAGCACGCCTAGTGCAAGGTGTCGAAGCACCTCTCGTTACACAAATTTCAAAATCCATAAAGGATCTTTCTATCCTCATAATCAGATCCTTGTGGATGAATATCACTCAAATCGGAGCCCTTAATTGAATTATTCGTATGCCTTAATACGTTCATTACCATTCAATAAGGACAAAGCCGAATTCTTATTTAGATCTTTCTATCTTCATAGTTAGATTCTAATGATTTGAGTGCCACATGGAATCCACGGATTGGATTCCTGGTGTACTTTAAATATCCGTGTCCAAAGATAAACAAATTAATAACAATTAAACAACTATGTGTTTATGTGCTTATGAACATTACAAGACAAACTGTGCGGACTATGCAAGGAATTACATAATTATGGATGCATACATAATTATGGAATTTAGTGCACAGAAACCACAGTAAGCTTTGTAATGTGCCTAGAAGTTAACTCCATTCATTTCCGTTTCTGAGGAAACAACCGTAGAAAATGACTCCGTTTGTTCATTTTCGTTTCTGAAGATTTTCCATTAAGGAAATGAATATCCGTTTGTCCATCCTTTTCATTTCCGTTTCTGAGGAAGCAACCGTAGAAAATGACTCCGTTTGTTCATTTTCGTTTCTGAAGATTTTCCGTTAAGGAAATGAATATCCGTTTGTCCATCCTTTTCATTTCCGTTTCTGAGGAAACAACCGTAGAAAATGACTCCGTTTGTTCATTTTCGTTTCTGAAGATTTTCCGTTAAGGAAATGAATATCCGTTTGTCCATCCTTTTCATTTCCGTTTCTGAGGAAGCAACCGTAGAAAATGACTCCGTTTGTTCATTTTCGTTTCTGAAGATTTTCCGTTAAGGAAATGAATATCCGTTTGTCCATCCTTTTCATTTCCGTTTCTGAGGAAGCAACCGTAGAAAATGACTCCGTTTGTTCATTTTCGTTTCTGAAGATTTTCCGTTAAGGAAATGAATATCCGTTTGTCCATCCTTTTCATTTCCGTTTCTGAGGAAGCAACCGTAGAAAATGACTCCGTTTGTTCATTTTCGTTTCTGAAGATTTTCCGTAAAGGAAATGAATATCCGTTTGTCTATCCTTTTCATTTCCGTTTCTGAGGAAGCAACCGTAGAAAATGACTCCGTTTGTTCATTTTACGTTTCTGAAGATTGTCCGTTGAGGAAATGAATCCCCGTTTGTTTATTCCTTCATTTCCGCTTCTGAAGAATACTCGTTGAGGAAAATGACTCCGTCTGTTCATTTTCGTTCTAAAGAATGTCCGTTAAGGAAATGACAGGATTATGCCTTACATATCTCTGGTGGTTGTTTTGACACAAAGTCACAAATAGACTCCTACGAATTAATTTCGGGACGAAATTTCCTAAAGTAGGGGAGACTGTAACACCTGTGTCATTTCAACCATCAAACAAATACCAAACCAATGAAATATTGTATTTCATACTTTGGGCTTGTATAAATATGTGTATCATTTGCACATCTCAACTCATGTTCGATTTCAAGCTCTAAATCGCTTTCTGGAAGGTTATACACGCACTTATGCGTAAATATAACCAGTTTAATGCAACGAACACTCCGGAATAGTGAAATAGGCTTAACATACCTTAAATAACCTTTACATAACTTAGATATAAGTTTTGGAAGGTTTGGTGTGGTGAAATCAGAGTTTAATCGCTTACAGGGACTAAAGTTGACAAACTGTGAAAGTATGCCAATTTGAACTGTAACAGACCTTCCGGAACATGACCATAAGTTAAACATACCATATATATCCTTTACATAGCTTAGAAATAGGCTTTGAGGGGTTCGGTGTGCTAAAATAAACTTTTGGGTCATTCAGGGACTAAAAGTGTCAAAAAGTGCACAAGTTTGCATTTTCGCGCATAACTTACGTTCTGAATACATCCGGACATCCAAAAATTTATGAAAGCATGACTACATTATATTTTAGTGTTCGCCTTAAGAAAAATCCATTCGTTGCGTCATTTGGATCGTTTTTCGCGCTTGTGCGCATTTCGTCGTAATTAAGCGAACATCGCGTTCGTACGGCCAAACGAACCATCATCCGACATATTTTTGAACATGTTTCATGTCCACAATGTTTAGGCAACATTTTAGGGCCTTAAAGTTGGCTTTACGGGCCTTAGAAGTGTCGGAAATGGCCTTAAACACGTGCAGGGACCTAAACTGTCATTTCTGAAACATATGTGCAGATCAGAGGCCCCAAGCGGCCCGCATTGTGTTTGCCTAAATCTAAAGCGGGCCGCATTAGCCCTTCTGACCAGATTAAATGTTTCTAAATGCAAGTTGCAACCAAATCAATTCTTAACCACATGTTTAGAGATGATGTGTCATTAAGTTATGGAGCATTTGTGGCACCATAACCTTTCAACAAGTGTACGGACTAGATCTTTTCCCCTTTTCCAAGAAACGATCCTAGCGGTGGACCATTTCCTATAAATACCCACCAACATCACACCCAAAAACTCACACCTTTGAACCTTTGAATCTTGGACCCTTCGTAAGTATTCTTTCGTTCTTTTCCTTATTTTATTGTTTTATCGAGTCTGAAAGTCAAACTTTGTTTGACTTTCTGCGTTGACCAGTAATGGTCAATGCGAAGTTCGTTTGAACTTCGCAACGTGATTGTAATCACGTTGGTCATAGTCCCTTGGGACTATGCCCACTGATTACCACGTTGTCTAGGGTCGTAGGGTAGGCGATCTAATAAATCGCCTATACCTTCGAACCCGACCCAGTTTGGTCGATCATTAGGATCCGACCAAATACATTAGGTGACCATAGTGTAGGGAATAACCTTCTGAGGTTATACCCTATGGTCACATCGTTTAAGTAGTTGTATGATAGGTAGTTTATATGCCTTAGGTAAATTACCAGAATACCCTTTTCATACATAATTGGTAATTTAGCATATGTAACCTAAACTTTTGTCACGTAACTGATTATGTAACATGTTTAGGCATATAATACTTGTCATAGGACTAGTTAGGCGGTCCGAACGCGTTTCACGCGCACGACGCGTTAAAGTAGCATAAGCTTCCTAAACGGGTCGTAATGGGTCGTATACAATTAGGTTAAGTTTCATTTAGTATGTAGGCTTTGTTAAACCAAATGACACGAGTCTCTACACTCGTTTGGTTTACAAACCCTAATGCTACCCGATCTTCCGATTTAGGTCCGGTTTATTAATGTAGCTACCTATACTAGGTGCCGTTTGATATCCGCGATCTCTAGCATTGTTTAGTTGTTACTCAAGGACTACTGAGCAATCTCAGGTGAGTACATAGACCCCTCTTTTACTGTTTTCCAAACTGTTTTGGGGTGGAACACATGTGCCTACTTGTTACTTTCATGCTTTCCTGTTTTCACATCATATACCGGCTATGTTTGTTAGTACATTATAGTACATGATTTCATTTCATTTCATGCTATGTATGTCCATTGTGTGCATACTTAGTACATTGTTTTACATTACATTTTGTTGCATATGCTCATCCAGTATATGAACACATTATATTACATTTTGAACCGTTAATAATCATTTGACTCTGTGAACCGTTTGTATCCGTGAACCGTTTGTATCTGTGAACCGTTTGTATCTGTGAACCGTTTGTATCTGTGAACCGTTTGTATCTGTGAACCGTTGTATCTGTGAACCGTTTGTACTCTGTGAACCGTCTGTATCTATGAACCGTTTGTATCTGTGAACCGTGTGAACCGTATTTGACCATACATAAACATTTCTACAACTGTTAAACATTACTTTGGTGTTTTGGTTTGATTAAGTGATTAAGTAACGATGCGTGTGTAATATGATACAAGCATGGTGGATACGCCGCTGGTACTTCCTATATATAAGTGTTTGTATGGTATTACATATCGTAGCGTTATTTGAATCATTTCAGTTTGATACATATAACATTTATTACAAATAACATACTTTTCACAAGACATTGTTTTACAAACAACTTATCTTATACAAATCCATTTTACTATGGTTATTCATTTAACCATACATTATTCATTTATTTATACATATCATCTGAACTCATTGTTTTTCAAATGATTTACAAGACAAAGCAAATTACAAGGTTCATGACTAAACATTTTCTCAAACATAAGTCATGAATCTTATTTTCACAAAACCTATGTATCTCACAGGCATTTTTATGCTGACGTACCATATTTTCACATGTGTTTTTCAGGAGCTGTTGCATAAGATGATCAAGATACACATAGGCAGACTTGGGCTTTAGTGACAATAAAAGATGCAAGACTAGTTAATTATGTTGTATTTCTTGTTTGTTAAGACATTGTAACACTTTTGATCAATAAAACGAAACTTCAATTGCCATGGATTTGAAACAATTAATTCTGTTACAACACTCCCCGATGTTTCCGCCACGTTTTGTATGTTCCACGTGGTCGGGGTGTGACAATAGTAAACTTACTTCCATACAAATAATGTCTCCAAATCTTAAGGGCAAAAATTACGGCTCCTAATTCTAAATCATGAGTCGTATAGTTTTCCTCATGCTTTTTCAATTGTCTTGAAGCATACGCAATTACCTTCTTGCGTTGCATCAGCACACATCCAAATCCTAATTTTGAAGCATCACAATATACTTCAAAATCTTCAGTTCCTTCTGGTAAGGCTAAGATTGGAGCATTGGTTAATTTCTGTTTCAAGATTCTAAAGGCTTCCTCTTGTTTAGGTCCCCATTCAAACTTAACTGCTTTACAGGTTAGCTTAGTTAATGGTACAGCTATCTTGGAAAAATCCTTAATAAACCGTCTATAATATCCAGCTAAACCTATAAAACTTCTAATTTCCATTGCGGATTGCGGAACCTTCCATTTGGTAATTGCTTCTATCTTAGCAGGATCTACATGAATGCCTTCGTGATTCACCATGTGTCCTAAAAATTGCACTTCTTGCAACCAAAATTCACACTTTGAGAATTTGGCGTACAACTTTTCTTTTCTTAACAAAGTTAAGAGTGCATGCAAGTGCTGACAATGTTCTTCTTGATTTTTGGAATAAATAAGTATATCGTCGATAAAGACAATTACAAATTTATCCAAATACGGTTTACAGATTCTATTCATCATGTCCATGAATGCTGCAGGTGCATTCGTTAACCCGAAGGGCATGACTGTAAACTCGTAATGACCATACCTAGTTCTGAAAGCAGTTTTAGGTTTATCTTCTTCTTGTACCTTCAATTGATGATATCCAGAGCGTAAATCTATCTTAGAAAAATATTTAGCTCCTTGAAGTTGATCGAAAAGATCATCAATCCTAGGTAATGGGTATCGATTCTTAATTGTAACCTTATTCAATTCTCTATAATCAATACACATTCTCATCGAACCATCCTTTTTCTTTACAAACAACACTGGTGCTCCCCACGGGGATGAACTAGGTTGTATGAAACCTTTACTTAGTAATTCATCTAATTGCTTTTTCAATTCTAACATTTCTGTGGGAGCTAACCGATAAGGTGCCTTGGCTATCGGTATAGTTCCGGGAATTAGATGAATCCTAAATTCTACCTCCCTATCTGATGGTAATCCTGGTAATTCTTCTGGGAATATATCTGGGTATTCTGATACTACTGGTATTTCCTTAAGTTCTTTTCCCTTAGTACTAATGATTACAGAAATCATATATACTATTCCTTGCTTTCGTTCATAACTAGCAACTTTCATTACTGATATGAACTTCATGGGCTTACGTGGTTTATCTCCTGTAATCATAATTACTTCTCCAGTGGGTGTTTGAATTTCTATGGAATTCTGATCACAAAGAATTTGAGCATGGTTGGCTATTAACCAATTCATTCCTAACACAACATCAAATTCGGCTAATTTCATAGGTAATAGGTTTGCAAAGAATTTATGACCTGAAAGTTCTATATTTACCTTTTTCAAAACTTTATCTATACTAACAGAATTTCCGTCTGCCGTTTCGACTGTAAAAATCTGCCTAAGGTTGGTTAAGGGTAAATTAAGAGCTTGGTAGAATGAAGTATTGATAAAACTTTGGTTTGCACCAGAGTCAAATAATACTTTTGCATAAATGTTGTGAACTAAGAACGTACCGGCTATCACATCAGGAATCATTTCAGTTTCCTGAGTAGTTAACTGAAAGGCTCGAACATTCTTCTTAGTAGCTCCGTCAGCTGTCTTGGCTTTGTTGTCTGCTGGTTTGACCAATTTAGGACATTCTGTTTTGAAATGCCCCGCTTCTCCACAGTTAAAGCAGACTATGGTTTTCTTTCTGCAGTTTTCTTCACGATGTCCTACCATTTTACAAAAATTGCAGGTTATATTGCATCTTCCAAAATGTTTCATTTTGCAATTCCTGCAGAAAGGTGGATTTGAAAATTGCCCTGTTCCTCTTCTCTTGAAGTTACTATTATTACCCATGCGAAAGCCTTGGGTAATTTTCTGAGCCAATTCATTTTTCCTGTTTTCATCTTTTGTGCGTACCAATTCATCGGTTAGGGTATTAGCTAATTCCACTGCATCGTCAATAGTGCGAGGTTCGCAGCTTTAACGATATTGCGGATTTCACTAATCAATCCCCAAATATAACGAGAAATGAGTACCGGTTCTGGCGAAGCCAGCGTTGGTACCACTCTAGCATATTCAAAGAATGTCGAGGTATAACCGCGACAATCTACACCCATCATTCTATGGTTTAAGAACTTATTTGCCATTTGATCTTTTTCATATTCGGGACAGAATTTTCTTTCTACAAGACTTTTAAATTCTTCCCAGTTCATTGCATACGCCATCATCCTTCCTTTTGCTTGTAACACCGTGTTCCACCATTCTAGTGCCCCTTCTTTAAAAAGATTTGATGCATACATGACCTGATCATCCTTGGCACATTTACTTATTGTAATTACTGCCTCGGTCTTTTCTAACCAACGCAGTGCCGCAGTTGCTCCTTCATTGCCTGCAAACTCAGCGGGTTTGCAAGCAAGAAATTCTTTGTAAGTGCAACCAGGCGTTGCAGCTTTCATTTTCTTGGGAAGCGGAGCCTGCTTTGGATTATTATCATGATTAATATGATTACCGCCTCCATTTACGCTATTACTGAAGTTATCTTCAGAAATACGTTTGCTAGGAACGATTTGTTGCGGTTCGATTGGATTTTTAACAGCAGCAACGATTGCTGGAATAGCATTGGCTATTCCTTGAGCAACGATATTTTCTATATCCTGCCTAGTCATATATTGATCCCCCGGTTGTTGCTCGGATTGATTAACCTCATTTACTGGTTCATTATTAGCGTTTTCCATCTGATAATATATAATTTATTAGTATCGAATAACTAAAAATTTTACACAAAACAATCATACAAAGTTCACAACACAAATTTAACCAAAATTATCGATTTATCGATTTCCATTTATATTTTAATAGTATGCATCACTACACACCATATTTTACAAAGTTTTATTTTAGGTTATTTCACATGATTATATTATTATTGCTAATTTACAACCACAGTCTCATAAACCCCTTATCCCTCGTCAGCTAATATTTTAATAACGGCGCTCCCTCTCATCATACTTCCAGGAGATCTGTTCTCCTACTTCCCGGATTCTATTTCCCGCATCCATTAACTCCTCGCCAAAATGGTGAAGTTCAGCTAAATTCTCATTACTCATAGGTGGATTAGGTATAGGTTCTGGGTCAAATTGAGGAAGAAAGGAATAAGGACTGTTGAGCAAATTTTGGAATTGCCAATCATTCGTCCACCATTCATCCATTCCCAGAGGTTGAGTGTGGATTATAGGTTCTGGGATTGCTGGTTCTAAGTTTATAGGGAGTTGAGTTTCAATAGGACGAGTAAAAACATTTGTATTGACAGGCTGAATAGTATCACAGCTTGCCAATATAAAATCTAGCTCTTCCTGTAATGTCATTTCCTGAGTTTGTTTAGAACTTTCCCCAACTTCTACCTGAGAACCTCCTCCAATCTCCATTTCTATCTGCTTCGAGTATTCATCAAACTGTAATCCCATCTGCCTAGACTCTTCCCCGACTTCAATTCCCTTCCCTTTTTCTAACGGATTTTCTATCTTGGGAATCTTTCTAGTGGCAGGTTTCCTTCTTCGCACACGCCTCCATCCTACGAACCTTCTCCTTTTCTTGGGCTTAGGTTTCTCCGGAGGTGGTGAAGCATTGAATTCAATAGGTTCTTCTATCTCGGGTATATACCTATTGAAATCTCTGGAAACCTCTATTTTTACCGGATAGAGATTTAAATTTTGAAGGGCGTCAGACAATTCACTCATGCTGTTTAGCAAAATACACGCAATTAGAAATTTTATAACAAAATTTCATAGATAACTTTTAAATATTATTTCATACTGGTTAACTACAAAACAACTGAAAATTAAAACACACTAGGGTTTATTGTAAACTTATTTATTTACTGGGTAAAGTTTCTAGACTGTAAGGGATAAAGTTGCTAAAACTTGAGTCAAAATATTTAAAGATCTGCATTTACTGCTACAGTAGCTAGCATGTAAAGATCTGCCCATTTTTCATCTAACTTGTCCTCCCAAGGTGATTTACTGGTTAATTCCTGGGTTTCCTATTTAACTTTCTTCTCTCGTGATTTCTTTATTTTCTCCTTACTTTTCCTAATAATCAGACTTCTTTTACTAGGAGAAAGTGGTTCCTCATATTGTGCCTTTTGCACAAATATTCCTTCTTCAGGAATTACAGACTGATTTGAGGATTTGGTTTGAGATGAACTTCCCTTCTCGTTGGATGACCTATCTAATTTAAGATAGATATTTGACAACTTTTGCTTACCCATACTGTACACAAATATTCAAATAAGAAAACATAAAATCACATAATGACAAGTAGAAAATTAAGTATTTTCTAAATACTTAATAGGATTAAATCAGTGGCTCTGATACCACCTTTTTCTGTCACGGCCCCCGACCCGGTTTGACCCGCTTCAGGAGCCGCGGGACAGAAAATCCCGTGGTATTTATTTAACAGCGGAAGTTTACTTCAGGATCTTTTAAAAACTGCAATTTCCCAATTATTTTATTTCACAACTCGGGGTAAAATCCCGATAATTTACAATCATAAGATTTCATGGAGAAATCTTTTTATTTTACAAAACACGTTTCTTTATTTTTATACTGAGCCACTTCCTTAAGCTTGTAGTGCTTCTCGGCACTTTTCTTGGATCACAACAGATCACCTGAAACATGTTTGAAAAAGGTTTTGTCAGCGGGAAATACTGAGTGAATCATTCTTTTTGCTAAAACACTCATTTGTTATAATTTACAGTATTAAGAGAGATTACAATGTTTCCAGATATCAAACCAACTACCCATGGTATTTTGTCACTGGACCCATTGGCCCTCCTGTTGTCCAATGGTGTCTGTGACTATGGTCATATCACCCCTTGGCTGCCTCAATGGTGAAGATTATCAAGTAATGTATACAAAACCCCACATACCAGCTGTAACTTGGTGATTACATATACTTAATCACTGTAATTATAACTTTGAAAATAAACATACTTTTGTAAACAAATTTGATAAAAAGAGAATGACTCACATTGCAGATTTAACTGAGCAGAGCCTAGCCTACTGATTAGCCTTTTAACCTAAATTAATAATAGGCACACAATTCGGTTAGTAACTTAATACAGCATTTACGATAACTCACGAGATTAAACCCTCACATCGAATGACAAAGTGCGATACTTAAACATCCATTGAATTAACAACGAATGACAAAGCATAAACCCTAATGTGGGCAGCACTTAAACATCCATTGGATAGTTTAATCGATCGGACATTGAATCGTATCAGCGATCGAGTTATTACCCTGTATTGCGGCGGCGATTAGTGATCCGTGTGTGTTGTGATAGTAAACAGAACGTAACTCAGTGCATGTAGCGAAGTTTTACGTCGTTTCAGTACCAGAAATCAAGTCCCAATGCCTGCTATTTATACACCAATTTTGACATGCTTACGGACCGTAAGACTCATCCCTTACGGTCCGTAAGGGACACCTATTGGCCATAGGGTAGCCACGTCCTGGACTAGCCCTGCTGACTTGACTGTTTCTAAAAATTCGATTTTGACAGATAGTTATATGGATAATCGTAACTAGGGTTTACCCCCCCTAAGTTTTAGGGGCCGTGACCCTGATTCTGATTGTTCTGAAATTTTTAGGGTTTGTGCAGTATCACTTGGGTGTCTCAATTAGGGTTTCCTTTTAGATAAAATAATAAAATAAATAGGACTTTTAATGAGAGTTGTTACATCAGCAGTGGTTTTATTTTTAGCTAACATCTGTCCATGTCAGAACCTCTCTTGTGATAATGGATGACAGTCAGCAGTGTAGTAAATCAACAGTCATTAGGATAAACAAAAGTTATAACAACAGACAGTACCTTTTAGCGGTGGATGTATTTTTAGGCAAGCAGAGGTTTCAAAAACAGTTGTTTTCAACAGTTGTAACTCAACAGTCGTTAGTCTAACATTTGCTATTAGCCTAACCACTGTTAGTATCAAAAACTCTGTTGATCATTTTAAGATTTGGATATCATCTGTTGTTTGTTAATATCTGTTGGCCCATAGCAGACCTTTGCATCTTCAGACATTTATTCATCAGCAGATACTCTCATTTATTCATCAGCATTTAGCTACAACAAAGATTAATAGTATTAAAATTTATTCATTTATTCAGCAGTGGTAAATCAACAGTCGTTAGGATACACAGATGTTTCATAAGAATGTTCGAATATATGATAACAACAACATGCTTATACAAAGGTCTATAATTACAATTTCACATACCGTGCAACATCTAATCTAATGGACTAACAAACTCCCAACATCTACTATTAACCTAACCACTGTTACTGTAAAAAACCTTTTGTTGGCTCAACATATTTTGAATATCATCTGCTGTTCTTTAACATCTGCTCTCCCATACAGACCTTTCCTTCTTCAATCTTTCATCATCAGCAGATGTTCTCTTTTACCAGACATTAACTACAACAGACCTTTTACAACTCCAAACATTGACTCTCTGTAATTTGCAGGAGCAAATTCTTCAAAAAACTGCTAACACTTGATCAAATTTTATACCTTGTTTTATCTTTGCACTCATCCTGTTCACCATTAAACCAACCCTTGATCCTATTAAACCTCTGTTGACTTACCAAACATCTGTTCACACACAATTCAACATCAACATAATCTAAATCAAACTCAAACACTAAATAAGTAAAAGCAAAACGCAACAACATAGATTCATAAGATTAAAATTTATTCATTTATTCATGACATTAAAAGACCAATAATTACATAACATACTGAACAACTAAACTTTCAAATCTAACAATAACAACAAGAATTAAGAAATTTTAGCTTCAACTCCATAGATTGATGAACCTCTCGATGTATGTCCTTCAGCATCGCCATGAACTCCACGTCTCTATCACCGCACTCTATATTACTAACAACACAAAGCTCATGAACGGAAGTTGAAGACATCCGCATCAGGTTTCTAGAAACCCGCTCTCCCGTGAACAGACCAACTTGCAGTCTATCAAAACATCTCTTCAGCTCTCGAAGAGTAGCCCTATCCTCATACACCTGTTCCTCAATTTTCCTGATCAAACGCTGCTTTAAATCATCAGATTTTACAGAAGTGTATGACGCCATTTCAATAAACTATATTACTCGACTTTCCTGAAAGTATGATATCTTCGTAGGAAACCGTGATGAAAAACTGTTGAAGTGGCAATGAGTTTATATACTGAAATATCTAACAGTGAAAGAAATCATACTTAAACTCATTGTACATTTAATAATCTAATCAATCAAAACGTGTAGATTTAATATAAACATATTAATGTATATTTCAAAACAGCAGTCTTTTAATGCAAAAACCTTTTCAAACCCCAACTTTTATGGGAAAACTATAAAATTAAATATCAAGAAACCCAAGGGACAAATTTTAGAACTTCAAAGAAAAAAAGCAGATTATCATAATTACAATTAACCTCTTCATTTACCATATAGACGCGTTTTTAAACTCTATAAAAGACCGATGATTACTTTTGATTCAAAACATCAACAAATTGTCTTACAAATCACTGTCTGTCAAAAATTGTTCCGAATCAGAAAATCCAACAAAAATCTACATGGCAAACTTCAGCTTCTACCACTGGTCAGACACCAGCGATGTTAAAACACAATTCTCGATGTGGTCACTCAAAGAAAAAAGAACAGACGAAGAACTAAACAGGAAAGTCGACATAATCAATGACACTAATTACAACAAAACCTAGAACAGCATTGCATTTCTCGATGAAGTCCTCCATTCTCCTCCATCTGATTTCCAGAAGAATGCAGAAGAGTTTCTGACACAACTACTAAAATAGGATCAGAAAATCTGCAACATGCTAACTGATTTGAAAAACAAAAGAGAGCATGAAATCACATGGAGAAAGGCCAGAGTCTACGAAATCCTAGCAAGTGTTAACTCTAGTGTGTAATAGTTAATGAATATTTCAGTAAATTTTTATTTTTCTATGTATGTTTGTTTAATTTAATAATCTCCATATGCATCTTAACATCATCGTTAAATGTCACCGTCAGTAAAAACTATCAACATTATCAACACTTGTTTCTTCATAATCAAATTAAACTACTGGTAATCAAAATAAGAAACAAACCTAAAATGCAAAGATCTCCTCTCAACGAAGGTAGCACATATAACTTTTCACGACATTGCACCAATCTACACTTTGTATAAAAGAAGAAAATCTCACTGAGATAAGAAAAGCTGAGTGTGACACTTGTACTCCGTAAGCACCACACGATGTAGGAAAATATCTTTTATCAAAGAAACAATGTGTTTTTGGTCTCAATGTTTGCTTTCGATGTTTGACAATTTCACAATTTAATTTTAAGTTCGATTTCAAGCTTTAAATCACTTTCTAGAAAGTTATACGCAAACTAATGCGTAAGCATAATTAGTTTAACACGACAAACACTCTGGAATAGTGACATAGGCTTAACATACCTTAAATAACTTTTATATAACTTACAAATAAGTTTCGAAGGCTTTGGTGTGTTAAAAACAAGTTTATTCGATCACAGGGACTATTTGCGTCAAACTACGAAAGTCTTCTGATTCGTACTATAACAAACATTCCGAAACTTGATCATAAGCTAAACATATCCTAAATATCCTTTACATAGCTTAACAATAGGCTTTGAGGGGTTCGTTATGCGAAAATACGCTTATTTGATCAATAGGGACTAAAAGCATCAAAAAGTGTATAAGTTTGCCTTTACACGCATATCTTACGTTCTGAACATATCCGGACATCCAAAAACTTTTGTAATCACTAAAATATTTTATTTTAGTGATTGGAATGCAAAAATACCATTCGTCGCGTAATTTGGATCGTCTTTCGCGTCCGTTCGTGTTTCGTCGTAATTAACCGAATAACGTGACCGTACGACCAAACGAACCAACATCTGAGATGTTTTCAAGCATATTTCATGTCCCCTATGCTTTAATATCCTTGTAGAGCCTTAAAAATGGGTTAACGGGTCTTAAACGAGTCAAAAATACACTAAATAGTGTGCAGGGACATGTTTTGTAAAATTCTGAAACTAGCAGCCTACCCGTAGCGCTGCGCGACGCCTAAGGGCTTTTGCCGTCGCGTGACGTGACGGCCCTATCTGGGCAGAAACCTTGTTTCATCAACCAGCTTGAACTTTAGGGTGTTTTATGCAACTTTTTCAATACTATGGACTTGTTTTAGAGCATCCCATTGTATTAGAAACCATGTTCCACAAGTGTAGGGTCAAGATTAAACCTCCTAACACTTGGAATGATCTTTTTGATCCAAACTTACTATAAATAGAAGTGGGTTTCTCATTCATTCCTCACTTTTGATTCAAAATCTGCTCTAAGTTGAAGTTTAAGACTTCATACCTGAGTGATTTGGATCAATTCTTCCTTGCTTTGACCTTTTGAACCACTTCGACACTTGAACATTTGATCCCTTTGAGCTTTTTTATACCTTTTGAACAAGACCTACATGCAAACCCAGGCGAGTAAATAGTTTCCCTCTTTTACCGTTTTCAAATGTTTTGGGGTGATTCATATGTGTAACCGATTTGTTTTCCAAATGTATGGCATATATGTGTTTACTAAGTGTTTTTATGTGTACCATTCCGATTATGCAAATACGATGTTTATTCAAATCCTTAAAAGATCTATCTATCTTCATAGTTAGATTCTTATAGGAAGTTTGAAGTGCAGTCTTAAATCTTCCTATCTTCATAGTGAGATTTTTAAGAAGTACTTTACAGGACGATGGTTATGGTTTATGTGTAGATTGTCGGTGATTTAGATAACGAAGCTAGAGTAATACAATAAACATATAGTGGATACGCCGCTGGTACTTCCTATATATAAGTGTGTTTATTGTATTACCCTTCGTGGCATTATCCCGAATCACCATTTGGATTTAGAATGTTGTGATACAATGATTCAATGTGATTGAGATCGAATCCTTTTAGCATCAGTTTATCTTTATAGATTGATACTTGTAGGATGTTTAAAGTGCTAATAATGGAGTCCTTGTTTGGATTCATTGTGTACTTTAATGCGTGTTTGACTAGACGATGTGACGAGAACCGTATCCTGTAATATTTATCTATCTTCATAGCTAAACATATATGGGATGTTTAAAGTGCTAATATTGGAGTCCTTATTTGGATTCATTGTGTACTTTAATGCGTGTTTATAAGTTGACAAGTTGACGATTTTGTGTTTATGTGGTAGTTGTGATTTAGATAACGAAACGGGTGTAATAAAATAAGAACATGGTGGATACGCCGCTGGTACTTCCTATATATAAGTGTTCTTATTTTATTACTCTTGTAGCGTTATCCAAATCACTTTAGGATTTTGTGTACGATTGATTCAATGTCCGATTATCCAAATCCTTGTAGAATCTCCCATATCTTTATATGTTAGATTCTTAGAAGGATATCTAAAGTATTATTATGAATCATTGACTTGATTTATATAATACTCACACAAGTTTTGATTTATTTCAAAACAATTATTATTAATCCTTTATTGAATTTCTAATAACACATTAGCGAGTTTTACGATGATTTAAACTAGAGTACGATGTACAATTTCAAATGGCATAAAAATGACTTAGTAATAATTATATTGCCATATACAAAACTATTTGCCACGAGTTTTCACAATCAAGATTATGTATTGCAATACTAAACTTTTTGCCATTCTTTGGCTTCAAGATTTATTTTCAATTGACAGCTCTCGTAGTTGTCAAAGTATTGCAATATCAAATGTTTTTGCCATTTAATTGGCTAACAAAACCTATGTACTCGCCGGCATTTTTATGCTGACTATTTTTCACATATGTTTCAGGTTTTCAATAATTCAAGCATGCTACGCATAGGACTGCATTCGGGCCTTAGACTTCTAAATCAAAAGACAATTACATGTATTCTTTGTTTGTAAAACGATATTAACAATATTGAAACAATTTAGTACCAGTAGTTGTGAGCAATTTGTAACGTGACTGCCCGATATTTCCGCCTCGTGTTGTTGTATTACGCGATTGGGGTGTTACAGATTGGTATCAGAGCACTGGTTATTGGAAACTAGGTTATTAGCATGCCTTAAACCTAGTCTATAACCTTCCTAGGACCCAAACATGAGTAGACTTAGGAACTCCTTCCTAAATCCTCATCCTTATTCGTGCCACAACTACACTATGAATTACAAATCATCTAGTCTTAGATGATTTATCCTAAAAGCCTTAGGCTTTATGCCTTAAGGCATTCCTCAAAATGTTTTCTCAAAACATTTTCATTAAAATATTTCTCAAAATGTTTTCTTAAATGTTTTTGTTAAAATATTTCACAACATGTTTTATCTCAAACGATTTGTATCAAAAGATTTCTTAAATGTTTTCCTCAAACATTTTTCATCGAAATCTTGGGTTTTAATAATGTGAACACATGCAATCTGGAAGGGTGGATGCCTGTACCCTGAGTTTTATATCTAAGGCTATAGTGTTCGTACAAATCCGCATTATCGGACCAATCACTCTTACCTGGGAACTCTTAGGGTGAGTGTCCACTTATAGGCTAAAGCATGTCTTCGTGAAGCGTTATAAAAACCTATCCATCTTGACTATGCCGAACGATTTCTAAACGACCTTTGTGACACTACTCATTCATATTACCTTCGGTGATATGTTTACTATCCACGACAATCGAAACAAATTTCCTTTCACAATACTATTTCATCATATTACCTTCGGTGATATGTTTGATTCATGACAACTGAAATGAATTCCATTTCATTTTACGACACTACGAGATCCTATTTCCTTTTCAAAACACTACCTTTGCCTTTAAATTTCAAATTTTTACCATTTGGATGAGAATTTTTCAAAATTTCAAACACAAAGTTTCCTTATTTTAAAAATTTAATTTAAAACATTTTGTCTTAAAAGCAATAAATTTTTTAAAGGTAAAGAATTTATAACATAAACCATTAACTTGGTTTGTATTCTCTCATCCAAAAATATTACAAAAGTTTATTTTTTTCAAACAACTCATGTTTCAAAACAAAATTCACAACACTGTATTTTCTAAATACAAGAACGAGACTTATAAACAAGATTCTACTGAGTCAAAGTTAACATTAAATTCTCTAAGCACAAGAACGAGTTCTAAGAACGAGATTTTAGTATCTCACCATACAATATTACAAACTCATGACGATTTGACGAATCTAACTTATTTGATTTTCACTATAGCTATACTTTCAAGATGCCTCCTAGACGCGATCAAACCGAGAATGCTACTCTCGCAGCCACAATCGTTCAGCAGATGACTGCTGTGATTCCGAACCTCATTACTCAGATAAACCATACAAATAACAATAACAATAATAATGCTCAGTGTGACTTCAAAACGTTCAATTCAGCTAAGCCATCGAAATTTTCTGGGTCTGAAGGAGCAACTACGCTCCACAATCGTTTGAGAGTATAGAGAGCACATTCCGCCACGTTCAGTGTCCCAATGAGCGCAAGGTAGATTTCGCCTCGAGTTTCTTTTAAAGGAGAGCACTCACTTGGTGGAACGATATTATGAGAGATCGAGGTGCCGATATGGCAATGGCACTAACGTGGGAAGAATTTAAGGATCCTATGAAGAAAGAATTCTGCCCACGAAGCGAAATAAGGGCACTTGAAAACAAATTCTATCATCTAAAACAAGATAGTGGGGAAAACCGTGCCTACACTGACCGATTTGAACAGCTAAGCCTACTTTGCCCCACTATGGTCACACCTTTGGATCGGGCCATTGAGAAATACATTGATGGCCTACCTGATCTTGTCCAAGACATTGTCACTGGCAGCCAACCTGCAACGCTTAGGGAGGCTAAGGAATTAGCCGCTATCTTAACCGACTACCAGGTTAGAAAAGGGAAACTATTTCAAAAGGGAGACAAGAAACAAAACACCGAAACTACTAGTGAGAATTCAAAACGAACAAAGGCCGAATCATCTAAAAGTTCTAAGAAGCGCAAGACTTCAAAGAATTTTGCAATTCCTGCACCAGTTCCACTAAACTCAGTACCCTTTAAGGGATTCTATCGTGGAAAGCAACCTCGGTGCAATCATTGCAACTATCATCACGCATCAAATTCTCCTTGTCGCCAGTGTACAATCTGTGGTCTATTTGGACATCTAGCTGTGACCTGTTGTATCCAGAACCGAGCAGACCCTACTCAGACTCGCCCTCGAGCATGTTTCAATTGTGGTGATTTAAATCATTTCAAGCGAAACTGTCCCAAGCTTGCCAATGTTAATGGACGAGTATTCAACGTCAATGAGGCTCAAGCTAATGATCAAGCACTTATGATCATTTGAACCTCTATATTTTCTGTTTATTTTTCGAAAACAATGTACATATTTCAACTATGTTTGTAATGACAATATAAATTTCAAGAAGTTTATCTTTATCCTTGTTATTCAATTTCCAATTACAAACTCTAATGTGATTACACTATGTGTGATTATAACTACATGCTGACTTTGAGGATTCCGTTCTTTAGGAACTAAATCTTGTAAATTAGCATACTATGATTGCTCTCTAGTGCATTCATACGAACTTGGCGACACGATCGCTACGAATACTATGAACAAGTTAATACTATTTTGTGATCATGACATTACATACATGATTTATTTATCTAAAATGTATAGTACATGATTATAAATACGATTTGCTTCGTATGTTGACTTAACGTACTTAGTACACTAATTTTCAAAATACATTTTGCTTAGTGTGTTAACTTAGCATACCTAGCGCATGATTTGAAAACATTTTCTCGATATACTTACAATATGATGACAATGCATTATTAGTATATGTTGCACTCTACCTGTTTGGTTAGTATGAAACATATATAAACATTTGTACTAGAATAAAATACTTACTACTAAATTTGTTGTATGCAAAACAAGTAGTGCTATCATTGCTAGTATGAAACACGATTCGATTTGACAGATGTTATGTTATGACGATGTTTATTTGATTTAGATGATAGTTCGACCTTATTATTTGTTTACCCTTGCTTAACAAGAGAAGCTATGTGGACCATGCGACGAAACGAGTAATTACGGGTGCACACTTAATTATGAGATTCGACGCATGAGAATCATAGTAAGCCTTGTTAACTATGGTGGCATAAGATCTAGAGTGATTAAGGTAACGGGAGGAGTATGATGCAATAAGAACATGGTGGATACGCCGATGGTACTTCCTATATATAAGTGTTCTTATTGTGTTATTCTTCAGAACGTTGCTGACATCATTTGGTGATTTTATGTCATCTTGGACCATTATGTGATTATGTGTTTATTTGATATTTTTGTGGTTATTTACAATGGACGACGATGAGTACATTCATTAACTCAAATCGAGCCGACCGGGAGTATATTATGGTGTTAAAGATGACGATCTTGATGCCATAGGTATGTTGACCCGTCTGCTATGCATGAGATGCTCATGGTACATGGGATGTACCTCGTGGGACGTTAGAAACTGTGTACGTGTAGGGCTTGAATGTACACCCCTTTGTTTGCTAGGAATTACACTAAGAGCTTAGTAGAACATAGTGCCATGCCCAAACGATTTTTGAACACCGGATGACTTTTTCTTTAAATTCACAAGTTTCAAAGGGTTGAATACCTTAAGATACTTTGAATATCCCAAATCACATTTTGAATCCCCTAAAATTCCTAACACCAAATGATGCTCCGCATCTTTGGGATCTAGCAATTTGCTAATCCATCAGTTGTTTCAATTATACTCTACGGTCTCATTCGAATAAATTTCGGGACGAAATTTCCTAAAGTATGGGAGACTGTGACACTTGTACTCCGTAAGCACCGCACGATGTAGGACAATATCTTTTATCAAAGAAACAATGTGTTTTTGGTCTCAATGTTTGCTTTCGATGTTTGACAATTTCACAATTTAATTTTAAGTTTGATTTCAAGCTTTAAATCACTTTCTGGAAACTTATACGCAAACTAATGCGTAAGCGTAATTAGTTTAACACAACAAACACTCCGGAACAGAGACATAGGCTTAACATAGCTTAAATAACTTTTGTATAACTTACAAATAAGTTTCGAAGGCTTTGGTGTGTCAAAAAAAAGTTTATTCGATCACAGGGACTATTTGCGTCAAATTGCGAAAGTCTTCTGATTTGTACTGTAACGAACATTCTGAAACTTGATCATAAGCTAAGCATACCCTAAATATCCTTTACAAAGCTTAGAAATAGGCTTTGAGGGGTTCGTTATGCGAAAATACGCTTATTTGATAAATAGGGACTAAAAGCGTCAAAAAGTGCATAAGTTTGCCTTTACGTGCATATCTTACGTTCTGAACATATCCGGACATCCAAAAATTTTTGTAATCACTAAAATATTTTATTTTAGTGATTGGAATGCAAAAATACCATTCGTCGCGTAATTTGTATCGTTTTTCATGTCAGTTCGTGTTTCGTCGTAATTAACCGAATAACGTGACCGTACGACCAAACGAACCGACATCCGAGATGTTTTCAAGCATATTTCATGTTCCCTATGCTTTAATATCCTTATAGAGCCTTAAAAATGGGTTAACGGGGCTTAAACGAGTCAAAAATACACTAAATAGTGTGCAGGGACCTGTTTTGTAAAATTCTGAAACTGGCAGCCTAACCGTAGCGCTGCGCGACACCTAAGGGATTTTTCCGTCGCGCGACGCGACGGCCCTATCTTGGTAGAAACCTTGTTTCAGCAACCAGCTTGAACTTCAGTGTCTTTTATGCAACTTTTTCAATACTATGGACTTGTTTTAGAGCATCCTATTGTATTAGAAACCATGTTCCACATGTGTAGGGTCAAGATTAAACCTCCTAACACTTGGAATGATCTCCTTGATCCAAACTTACTATAAATAGAAGTGGGTTTCTCATTCATTCCTCACTTTTGATTCAAAATCTGCTCTAAGTTGAAGTTTAAGACTTCATACCTGAGTGATTTGGATCAATTCTTCCTTGCTTGGACCTTTTGAACCACTTCGACACTTGAACATTTGATCCCTTTGAGCTTTGTTATACCTTTTGAACAAGACCTACACGCAATCCCAGGTGAGTACATAGTTCCCCTCTTTTACCGTTTTCAAATGTTTTGGGGTGATTCATATGTGTAACCGATTTGTTTTCCAAATGTATGGCATATATGTGTTTACTAAGTGCTTTTATGTGTAGCATTCCTATTATGCAAATACGATGTTTATTCAAATCCTTAAAAGATCTATCTATCTTCATAGTTAGATTCTTATAGGATGTTTGAAGTGCAGTCTTAGATCTTCCTATCTTCATAGTGAGATTTTTAAGAAGTACTTTACAGGACGATGGTTATGGTTTATGTGTAGATTGTCGGTGATTTAGATAACGAAGCTAGAGTAATACAATAAACACATGGTGGATACGCCGTTGGTACTTCCTATATATAAGTGTGTTTATTGTATTACCCTTCGTGGCGTTATCCCGAATCACCATTAGGATTTAGAATGTTGTGATACAATGATTCAATGTGATCGAGATCGAATCCTCTTAGCATCAGTTTATCTTTATAGATTGATACTTGTAGGATGTTTAAAGTGCTAATATTGGAGTCCTTGTTTGGATTCATTGTGTACTTTAATGCGTGTTTGTAACATTCCCAAAAATTTTTATTTATATAAAATATATAAAAACTTATTTTATTAAAACGGATAGGTCATAGGTAAGTTGACTATTAGAAATATGAAGTACCTAAACGAGCCTAGGAACCGTTTAATAATTTAAATATGTTATATTTGGACTTACTCCGTTTTTAATAAAACTTGGTTCAAAATGTTGATAAAAATATTCTCGTTCTAATGACATATTCATTGTTTTATAAAACGTCATATTTTAGAAGTTATAAGCGCCAAACAAGTAAAGCAGTTAAATTAATTATAATATACAATATAATAAAATAATAACTTACATATTTCATATGTAAAGTTAACGTGTAAACTTTTGAAAAATAAAGTAATATTAAATATTAGACATTTGAAATCATAATGGATGTGTACGTGGAGGGTGCCAACCAAAAGCATTCAATTCAACTTAGTGCCTAAGTTATGAACGCAAGTATAAATAGGATCACATATGCAGTTCACAATTACTCTTGTCCATTCTTTTCTTTCTCATTCTCTATGCCTTACCCATTTTCTAAATTCTATTAATATTTTTATTTTTATAATAATAAAGCTCTGCCGCGTTTAAAGTATTGTAGCCCCTGATCACTGATACCCTGTCCAACTGACGTAGGGCCCCGTAACGTATGTCAAGGCTCTGCCTAAATTCGTTGGGGTTCTGTCTCGTGACATAGGGATAAAGTAAAAATGGGTTACTATACTTAACGTGTGTGCACTATATATTTTATTAAATAACCCAGGAGTTATACCCAAAATATAACAACCCTCCTAAAACACCCCTGACACCCTACACTTTCTAAAATACATCCCATACGTGAAAACTGAACCCGAAATATAATATAGTATTAAAAATAAATAAAAAAACAAGAAATAGTAAGTTGAGGCGGGCCGCGTAGACCCACCCCAACCTTTACGCGGGCGGTATCAAGGCTTAGATCTGATTTCTTTGAATTATAAGTTCTAGCGGGCCGCGTAAGACCCCCGTTAAGTTAACGCGGGCCGCGAGAGATCAGGATAGTGGCGCAGCCCGGTGATGACACGTGTCATCATCGTGGCGGGTCTAGGCGATGATCCGGATAAGCTATACGTTGACATGGAGTCAACGCGGGCCGCGTAAGCCCAGCCCATGTGTTACGCGGGCCGCGACAAAGCCAGTTTCAGGAACTATATAAGAAGGCCATCGGGTTCAACCAGAAATCGTTCACAATTCGTTTCTCAATCTCAATTTCTGAATATAGGCTTTATTAAGCGGGTATTATACCCCCCTAATTAGCGAAGTTCTGCTCCATTGTAAGTATTATAACCCCTGGATACGTATTAGATACGCTGCCCGATTGATCTAGGGTTCCGTAACGGCTGTCGTGGTTCTGCCCGACGTAGTCGTTGGAATGCCGTCTCGGGGAGGGTATTACTAATGTTAAAATGGGTTATTATACTAACACGTGTACATTTGTGTAAATTATAGATAATTCTCAGGAAACCCTTACGGAAAATCTAAGACAGCAATGTGAGTTTATCCTCTTTTTGTTAAACTTTTTGTAATATTTTACAAAACCTTAAATGTTTTACAATGTGATTAAGCGGTGATTGAGTCTTTGTAGTTCTTCAATTACTGCCGGTATGTTGGGGTTTTGTATACGAAATTTACTACACTGTGAGTAGTAAGTCGGGACGACAACACGTTACCATTGGACAACGAGTTAGCCAATGTGTAATATGACCCACCAGTTAGGATTGACAGTACTGAATGAGTAATTGTGTAGAAATAAACAATGTGATCGCTCTCAATACTGTGTTAATTATTAAAATGTTTCTTGATTAAATTGGGATTCACTCACCAGTATTTCCCACTGACAAATGTTTTTAAAACGCGTTTCAGGTAACACAATGTGACAACCAATTAGTAAAAAGCCAGCTGGAGAGCACTGACGGCTTAGAAAAATGTGGCTATAAAAGTTACCTAAAAGACGATGTTTTAAATTCAATAAAGTAGGGTTTATCCCTATAAACATGTTGTAATAAGAAACTTGGGTTTTACCCATGTGATTATTAAAATAAAATATGGTGGTTTTACTCTGATAAACATTTCCTAACTACGGTCCTGATGAAATTTCCGCTGCCAAATTAATAAATATTGATACCACCGCCACTGAGTTCGCGGCCGCCCGTTCCCAGGACAGATAAGGGATCGGGGGTTACGACAGAAGGTGGTATCAGAGCCATGCCACTGGTTCAAGCCAAAGAAGTGTTCTGCTGACACTTAAGTTTTAAATTCTGTGTTAGGAAATAATTTATGTAATTATGTGTTTTATGTTATTTGACTATTTGTTAGTCTACAGTATGGGTAAGCAAAGAATTTCAGACATCTATCGTCAATTAGATAGTTCACCAAAAGATAAGGGAACCTCATTTCAACCAAATCCCTCAGGATACTCAGCAGATACTAAGGAAGGAGTATTTATTCATAAGGCACAGTCTAAGAAACCATTTACCACTAAGAAGAGAAGTTGGATTATTAGAAAAAGTCAAGAGAAAATAAAGAAATCAGAACCAAAGGGAGCGATAATCAATAAGGAAATAAATACACAAACTCAGGAAACAGGCAATAACCTACCATGGGAAAATGAATTAGATGAACAATGGGTAAATCTCCATATGTTAGCCACTACAGCAGTAAATGCTAACTTATATTAAATAGTTGAACCGCCAAACCAGTACCAACACCCATGCCACATATGAGCCAGAAACTTTAAAGGAACTTCGCCCATTAAATAACAACTTAGTAGAGACAGGAGATAGAATAAACCTTATATAAAAGCATGTTGAGCCTAATACCCCTATAATCTAGATAGACTAAAATGAGTTATGGATGCATAATCACTAGTATATTTTGAATTCCAGTTGTAGTTTGTAATAAATGCATACATAAATATAAGTCGCAATGTTCGCCGTTTTTAATCAATCTATTTTTTTATGATTGTACCCAAATGTTTGTACTAGAAATTTGTCTGTGATAATTAATACCACCCACTCAAATAATATCATAATATACATCAAATTAAGTTAGTTATTAACAAAGCAGTCATGTTTATGATTCTCTTTTGAAACCAATCATTTACTTTGGTTTAAAATACATATTGAAATATATGGAATAAAACTTTAAAACTTTGTGGTTTTAATAATATTGTTTCAAAATAATTTATAAAACCAAAGCTATTACATTAACCAAAAAGGATTTTAAGAATTTAAAAGATTGCTTTAGTGAATCTAGCCAAAGCAAGTTTTGAAACCCAGATGTACCAATTTACCACTCCATTTTATCCTTTCTGGTTTATAACTAGTTAACCATAAGACTTCATACTTTCATAATTTTGTGAAATAATTAATGTTGGGATTACTTGTAAAGATTTCTATTAAAATACTTAGCGATAAAATAAATGGTTAAATGAATATGATGGTTATTCATGATTAAATAAAATCATTTAAATTTTTTTAGAGATTTGGGTTAGTTGGACTACGTAGAAATGCCTAACTAAATGTTGAAAGCATTTCTACAAATCTTTAATATTAAGGTATATCCAGAATAGGTCTTATGCCTGGGAAAAATTAATATAAGATGATAAGATTAACTAGTCATATTAGTTACAGGATTGTGTATCCTAAATTATAAAGAAAAGTATTCGAGTCAGCTGGCTAATGTATAATAGTTAAATAATACAATTCTATTATATTTGAAATGTATATATATATACACTATAATACATTTAAATAATATATATACGTGTATATAACATAAAAAAATATATATTTATATATATAATACATGTAAAATTTATAAAACCTATAAAGAGAGGGTATGATAAAAGGGGTCATTATATATATCATGATAATCAGGTTTTCATTCTCTATCATTTAGAATATTATATTTAAAAAGAAGTAATAAAATTTTTATGATGTATAATAAAAGGAGAGAAAAAGATGGGTTTGATGGTTTGAACAATCAATACATATAAAAGAGATTAGATAATTTAATTATTAGAAGTAAAAATATTGCAACAGTGAAAACATCTTTTCTTATCCTACTTGAATCAATCTATTTATTTATTTTACCTGACACGTTAAAATGTTCCTAAACATTCATCTTTCAAACTAGAATTAAAATGGATGCATAAAAATAGTTGACTCAAATATGTGTTTAGTAAAGTATTAATCTTAACATAAATCAAAAACACTAAATATATTTTGAATATAAAATAGACGTACTTTGATAATATGGGATGAAATACGCTACATAAGGTTTGAAAAAAAAATATTTTTGAACAATGTTATGTGTTTTAAGTTTATACTATATATTAATATTTATTCTTATATATATCCGCTATATTGTTATAACTAAAGTTTTCATTTACAGAAAATGATTTATATATATATATATATATCTCTTGACACCCATAAATACAATGTGAGGAGTCACATATGCACATATTCTTCTAAATAATGCATCTCAATCTTAAATATATATTATAATTGATTTTTATAAAGGAAAAGGTAGGAATGTGATAATTGGAATAGATATATAGATGGTTACTTGAGGAGAAATTATTAAGGTAATATAAATAGTGAGTCTGATATAGTTTAACCCATTAGTTAAAAATGAAATTGTTCTTATGAGTCCAGAAAGTTTATATTTTGAGTAATTTATTTCCCTAACTTTTTATTCCAAAATATTATATTTGCCAGAAATTCATTTCAATATACTACTTTTATAAAAGAATAAAATAAAGTCATGGAAATAAGCTTGATGATTGGTACCATCGGATGTATAATTATTATTTTATATATGTGTGTATATATTCCGTAAGTTTAATATTAACTAGAGATTTGAAATTTTATACACATATATGCATATACCCAATAGAATTTCTTGATGATATACCCAATGTAATATCTTCTGTAAGATAAACATAAGAGAAAATATCATTGGTGATTCATATGAAAACCTGAAGTCATTATAAACCATGAAACCTACTATGTTTTAAAAAATACCATATGTCTCAATAAAATATTCATTGCAACGGAATCTAAGGTTATATATATGCATAAATAAAAGAATTAGAATTTTGATAAGTACTGGTAAACACCCAGGAGAGTATTTAGACTTGAACCTAAGGAAAATGCCTTAGTATAAAGCTTTGAGATAAGCCAATTACTTGCATAGATAAAGTGTAATGGTTATTGGTATGTCGTGAGGATAATGACTAGAAAAGTGCAAGTATGATAAATAAGCAATAACACCTGGCCATTGTTATTTCTTGTTTATTGATACTACTCGGTTCTAGAATATTATCCATCATGAGAATACTAATTTCCTTGTTTCTTGATATAAGTCAAAATAAATGATGCACTTTTAAAATCATGATTTGAGAAAATTCTATTTAAAGGAAATACAATAAAAATTACCTCTTCGGCAAGACTGGGTATGGTGTAGTAGACTCTCCAGCTTGTCCGGGTAAGATGGGGGTACCTCTCCGGCGAGACCGGGTGAGATGAGGTATATGTTATGATAATGGAATTCCCTAAATAGTACCATGAGCTGACGTCTGATTTGTGAATCTGTTAAATACATTGACATTATGGATAGTGTGCATATTACAGTATATGAAATATTATATAGATATGTATATCTATGAGGAAATCCAAAAACCATATTGATTGACAATTAGGAATAAATCACGAACAAGTGTGTCAATGATAACTTTAGACTTATTTATTAGGAATCTCTCGTATACGTCTCTAATTCCGATATCAAACATTATTTCGTTTGATCATCCGTCTCGAAATTCGTGCGACAAGATGAACGACAGGAACTCTTTAAGTTGGGACGCCCTCAAAAGTATAAGAATTTCCTTTGCAATTATTAACGCATTAGGAAACCTGTAACTAAAAGTTGTGTTAAAATATAAAACATATTTCAGTCAAGGATAAGAATCTCATAGAGAATAGTTCTGGTCAAAGTAAAGTGAAATTCAAAAAAAAGACCAGAATATACCTTGAAACTAAACTAACTAAAAATATTCATCCATATTTTAGGGAATCTCGAGGACGAGATTTAAAACAAGGTGGGGAGAATGTAACATTCCCAAAAAATTTTATTTATATAAAATATATAAAAACTTATTTTATTAAAACGGATAGGTCATGGGTAAGTTGACTATTAGAAATATGAAGTACCTAAACGAGCCTAGGAACCGTTTAATAATTTAAATACGTTATATTTGGACTTACTGTAACACCCCAAAAACGGGTTTGGTAATCAAACTCCGTTAATATTACTGACGGGTAAAATACCGTTAGTGGTAAAAATTCACCCAATAAATATTAGGATTTAAATAAATAAATATAATATTAATTAAAAGGAGGATAAATACTTTGAGAAAACAAAGTATATAAAAGGCCCGAGTTAACGGGACTTAAAGTAAAAACATGATGTGATTTCCCCGAACCTGCCAAGTAACTAGGAATATCAACCTAGTTAATTAAATGTTGTTAAAATGCCAATGAAACTTGATTAATAATACTCTTTATAAAAAGTTGAACAAGTGAGGGGACTAAACATGACAAAATTGAAAATAGTTTTATTTAATTAAAACAAAACACCAAAACACACACTTCAAGTGTGTGTTTGGTCGACATTTCCCAGGAGCCAAAAAGGGGTTCTATCAAGTGAACCCTAAATCCACAAAATTGATCAAAATCAAGGAGAAATCAAGCCAAGAATTTGGGGCTTTTAATAAAATCGTGATCACCAAGCTTAGGGGATCACAAGTATGTTGAATTTTGATGTTTAGTAATATTTCGAAATTTTGATGAGCTTGCATGAACGAAATTCTTGCATGAATGTTCAATGTTATAGTGATATTAGTGTGGGTACAAGTCTAGGAACAAACCCTAGATACAAACTTGTAGAATTGTGCCATAAACTAGTGATTAATCCAAATAACCAAGTATGAGCTAAGTGGGTTTTGTTGATTTGATGAAATTGATGTTGTATTGATGTGTATAAACATCATATTAATTCATATGAATGAACTACTTGAACAAATTAGAGATTTTGTTAAGAGTTCATAAGTGATTAGAAGTGGGTTTTGACACAAGAGTTAAACCCATGGTTATGATGGTCAAAGTATATATGTGCATACAATGACTAAAATTACATGTTGATTTATGGTTACTTGAGGTATGAATTAGATAACATGTTAGTAGATGTAGCATCTCAAAAGATGACGCTCACTAAGTGGTTGATAATGTGCCTAAGTCGAGTCATGTGAACTTGTTAGTGCATCCATATTTGTAAATTGGTGGTTTGACTTTTAAAAAGTCAAACCGACCTATGATAAGGTTCATTAAGAATAGTGGTAAAAGATTCATAAGGTGTGAAGGTCATGATCTTGAATGACTAATCTAACCACCTTGTGAATGATGATGATAGTTTGACTCGTGACGAGCTAGGTGGAGGCTTGGGAAAGGAAGCGGGTCAAACAAATCAAGAATGGAGGAAAAGCGTAATTCGGATGCAAGGTAAGTATATCTTACACTAGTCATATATTTTAGAATATTCATCGTCGTATTAATTACGAAAAAGACAAATACCTAATTGAGATATGATGTTCCGACGTGTAGTCGTACGGAACAAGATAATCAAATATGATAAGAAAACATAATGATGGCTAAAAATGAGTTAAATCGGTAATTCGATCATATTATGACGAATGAAACATGTACTTTTAATGGTTATCATATAAGGTAAATCATAATAACCAATAAGGGCAAAGTGAAATTATAAGTAAAATGACCGCACGGTGTAAACCGGAGCGAGTCATATATACGAGGTGGTAATAAATGTCATCTCGCTAGTATAATCGGTCATTTAGACCAAACTGGTCAAAATGTGAAATTATCACCCTTGACTATATCGACTAATGGGTTGTCGAGTTGTATGATTTTAGAAAATAAATAGCACATGGATGTTTACATCGCTATTAATTAGCAGCCTCTAAAGCAAGGTATTGAAACGGGTCAATATATTGACCCGAGCCAGGTATGTGTAATAATACAACTCATCATGTAGAATTTGGAGTTCTATAACAGTTAGACAAGGTTAAAATAAGATATTTGGTTATCTTTTAGGTAAATCGAATAAATTGAGTTATGATTATGGTGTTTTAGAAACATATTGGTTTCTAAACAAGAATATGGTTAAAAGGTCGGATTTTGGGTTCAAACAAGCACTAATAGTCTTTCGTCGTAAAAGAATGACTAAAATTGACTAAAACGCCCTTGTGAGCGAAATTAAGCAAACGAACCATAAAGGTTGTTTGGAAGTAAGTGATAGGATAAAATAAATACTTTGAACAAGTATGAAAAGCGAAAGATGTAAAATATTGGTCAAAAGACTTTATACGTGTCTTTGCCGTAAAATGATAATCCGAGGGGTAAAACTCGGAACATATAAATATCCACATTAAATCCAATGCACATATAGTTGTGGTGGAAGACTACTTGATAAGAAATGTAGGAATAAGATGCTAGAAATGAATGAAAGTGATTTCAAGCTTTAAAGTGCTTAAATATCCTTAACGGGTCAAAATAAGCATACGAGCGAAAACGGGTTTAAATTGTGTAATAAACCTGTGATTAGAACCTAATATGGTAGATAACCTTAATTTGAAGAAGTGTATGTGATATAAAGATCAAACAAATATGTTTGTTTGATAAAATGCATAAATGGGTTAAAAGTCGATAAAAAGGTAACGAGTCGAAGGCTTAGAAGTCTCAAAATTTATTATGTTGGATGTTGGATTTTAACTCCATATGATGGAGAATTAAATTACGGACGCGTAGGAAAAAGAATCGGGTAAAACGGATTAAAAACGGGAGAGTTATGCTCGTTTCCGTGAAATTGGGTCATGCTGGGTATGTACAGCAACATAATAAAAACATTCTGCCAAAAAGGGGGCTAGGTGGGGCGTCTAGCCCCAAGGCGTGATGCCTAGCCCCCTCTGAACCTGAAAAACGTTTAATTTTGTTTGTTTGACCCATATAACTTGTTTAAACTTGTTATTTAACTATCAAAACTAACTTTTAAGTTGGTTTTGATCATAGGTGATTGCCAAGAGTGTCGGGATGAAGATCAAGCTCGAAGAAGAACCGAACACGATAAAGTTAAAAGCTTCCGCATGATATTTCATCGTAACTTTTAAACGACGAACTCAAATTCTTTATGAAGTATATTGTAACATCTGTGCTTGTAATCATTATGAACAGTTCTATTATCAATAAAACAATGTTATTTGATCCCAATGTTTGTTTGGTTGTGTTTTACATTTTTCATGTTTTGACTTTTATGTAATTTCAAACTCTATATCGCTTTCTGGAGAGTTATACGCAAACTGATGCGAAAACGTAATCAATATAATGCGACGAATACTCCGGAACATCAACATATACTTAACATACCTTAAATAACCTTTACATAACTTAGAAATAAGTTTTGAAGGCTTTGATATGGCAAAAACAAGTTAATTCGGCTACAGGGACTAAACTTGATAAACTGCGAAAGTATGCCAATTTGAACTGTAACGAACATTCCGGAACATGACCATAAGTTAAACACACCTTAAATATCCTTTACATAGCTTAGAAATAGGCTTAGAGGGGTTCGGTGTGCTAAAATAAACTTTTGGGTCATTCAGGGACTAAAAGTGTCAAAAAGTGCACAAGTTTGCACTTTCGTGCATATCTTACGGTCTGAATACATCCGGACATCCAAAAATTTATGTAAGCACTAAAATATTTTAGTTTAGTGTTTGGCATGAGAAAAATCCATTCGTCACACAATTTGGATCGTTTTTCACGCTTATGCGCATTCCGTCGTAATTAACCGAACAACGCGATTGTACGGCTAAACGAACCGACATCCGGCATATTTTTGAGCATGTTTCATGTTCCCTATACTTTAACATCCTTGTGAAGCTTAAAAATGGGCTTGACGGGTGTTAGAAGTGCCAAAACACGACGATACGCGCTCAGGAACCAAAACTGCAAAAAAAAAATATAAATAAATAAATAAATAAATGCAGCAAAAAGCCATTTTAAACATAAGTTAGCAGCCCCTACCACTTCCCAAAGGTCAAGTGCCACATGTTAATCTCCTATGGTGGCCAAAATTAGTTACCACAACATTTTGACAAGTGTACGACCTAGATCGTGCCCCCTTTTCCAAGAAACGATCCTAACGGTTGTGGGTTTACTATAAATACCCAACCCATTTTCACTCATTCCTCACTAGAATCTGATCTAAAAGACTCTAAGTTGAAACCATTGTTTCATACCTGAGTTATTTGGATCTAGATTAGCATTCGGGGACCTTTCGTAAGTATTCTTTCGTTCTTTTATCGCTTTCGAGTCCGAAAGTCAAACTTTGTTTGACTTTCTGCATTGACCAGTTTATGGTCGATGCGAAGTTCGTTTGAACTTCATAACGTGAGCGTGATCACGATGGTTATAGTCCCTAGTGACTATACCTACTGATTACCACGTTATCTAGGCTCAGTGACGAGCCGTAGTTTCGGCCAGAATACGTATTCTTGCGTATTTTGTAACCAAACTACTTATGGGTATCAAAACCGTTTGTTTTGATACCAAACCTGTTTTCTAAACTTAGTTAAGCATGTTTTAACATGCTTAGCTCGTCACTTTTAGTTTAGTGCTTATATAGGGTCGTAAGGTAAGCGATCTAAACAATCGCTTATACTTTCGAACCCGACCCGTTTGGTCGATCATTAGGATCCGACCAAGCACATTAGATGACCATAGCATATAGGGAATAACCTTCCAAGGTTATACCTTATGGTCGCTTCGTTTAAGTAGTTGTATGATAGGTAGTTTATATGCCTTAGGTAAATTACCAAAATGCCCTTTTGACGCCAAAATTCATTTTAAGCATATGTAACATAAATTTTGACATCTAAACTGATTTGACAACCATATTAGACATGTTAAGGCATATATTACTTGTCATAGGACTAGTTAGGCGTTCCGAACGCGTTTCACGCGAACGACGCGTTAAAGTAGCATAAGCTACCTAAACGGGTCGTAATGGGTCACAAGCACTTAGGATAGGTTTCATTTAGTATGTAGGCTTTGTTAAACCATACTACATGAGTTCCCATACTCATTTGGTTTACGAACCCTCATTCTATCCGATCTTCCGATTTAGGTCCGGTTTATTAATGTAGTTACCTATATTAGGTGCCGTTTGATATTCCGAGATCTCTAGCATTGCTTGGTGGTTATCTTAGGACTTCTGAGCAATCTCAAGTGAGTACATAGAACCCCTCTTTTACTGTTTTCCAAACGTTTTGGGGTGAAACACATGTGCCTACTTGTTACTTTCGTGCTTTCCTGTTTTCACATCATATACCTGCTAAGTTTGTTAGTACATTATAGTACATGATTTCATTACATTTCATGCTATGTATGTCCATTGTGTGCATACTTAGTACATTGTTTTACATTACATTTCTGCTATGTATGTTAACTGATAGCATGCTAGCACATTGATTTACATGACTTTTCTGCTTAGTATGTTAACTTAGCATACTTAGTACATTGTTTTCATATAACATGTTCACTTTTGCTATGACATTTGGTTTGCACAAACGAGACTATTATACGTTCATTAACATTAGCTACGCCGCTCGGTAGTAAGTACTGGTACCATAGGACTTGACAAATCCCATTCCTGACATCCCGGGTTTGTTTGGATGTAAGGAATGACTGAATCCGAAAACATTTCTTTTGATAACCTTGACTGAAAGGGTTATCCGACTGTCTCAAGGCTTGAATGTATGCGTTAACTCACCACATAAATGTTTGTATCAATGTAACATGTATTACTTGCGAAACATAACTTTTTGATATATTCAAATTACTTTGTTTTGTACATTACTACATTTGGATTATGTGACAATACTTTACTTATAATACATAACATTTGTTACACATTACTTGACTACGTTTGGACTTTTAAACATTTGACATGGCTTATACAAGGACTTTTGACTATTGGTTTAAACATAGACTTTATACATTGGTGGTTTGTTTAAGTGATTTAAGTAACGAGGCATGTGTAATATGATACAAGCATGGTGGATACGCCGCTAGTACTTCCTATATATAAGTGTTTGTATGGTATTACATATTGTAGCGTTATTTAAATCATTTCAATTTAGACATATGACATTTTATACAAATAACATACTTTTCACAAGACATTGTTTTACAAAACAACTTATCTTATACAAACTCATTTTACTTGGTTATTTATTTAACCATACTTTATGATCTTATTTATACATATCATATGATCTTATCGTTTTTCAAATGATTTACAAGACAAAACAATTTACAAGGTTCATGACTGACTGTTATAAAACAATTTCTTAAACTTAAGTCATGAATCCTATTTTCACAAAACCTATGTATCTCACAGGCATTTTTATGCTGACGTACCTATTTTCACATGTGTTTTCAGGATCTTTTCCGTAGGATGATGATCGTGACACTAGGGCGGACCTGTGCCTTAGAGACTTAAAATGGAGATAGACTTTGTTTAATTATGTTATAAACTCTTTATTTACTGTTTAAGACAATGAAACTCTTGTTTAATAAATAAAATACAACTTTGTATGCCATGGTTATGAAACAATTAATTCTGTTACAACACTCCCCGATGCTTTCCGCCACGTCTTGTATGCTATACGTGGTCGGGGTGTGACAGAAGAGTTGGTATCAGAGCCAATGGTTATAGGGAATTAGGTTATTAGTAATGCTTTGACCTAGACTATAACCTTTCTAGGACCCTAACACAAGTTATCTTGTGTTTAGATTCTAAAACATGCACTTCACCTATCCTTAGGTGATTATCAAAACAAGAAACCAAATTTTTCCGAAACGATTTTTGAAAAACAATCTTCTGTTTTTGAATGATTTATTACAAGGTTTTGAACCCTCTATTGTAAGGTTTTGAACCCTCTGTTATATGGTTTTGAACCCTTCCAGTTTGACTAAATTTTTGGCCTTGTGCCTTCAAATTTTCAAAATCTCGTCAACGTTTTGGGTTTTAAATAATGTGAACACGTGCAAACTGGAAGAGTGAATGCCTGTATTCTGGGTTTTCTGTCTAGGCAAGCACTTCGTATACATCTCATCAGACGCGAGACCAGTTGTGCTTACCTGGGAATTCTTGGGATGAGTGTTCACTTATAGGCGAGCATGTCTTCATGATACATTATTTTTGATCCATTTACTTTGATTAGTCACTGTGTGTCGTTTGTTTACTTTGTGATACGGACAAATGACCACCATCTTTGCTTTTGTTGATTTTGTTTCATCTCATTCTTTTCATCCCATCATCTCACTCGTTTCTTTTCATGTTTCCTCTTTTAGAATGCCTCCTCGACGCGACAATCTGATTGCGACTGCCGAACTGGCAGAAATTATTGCGGAACAGTTGGCTGCTCAGTTCCCAAATCTCTTTGCTCAATGGCACGCAGCCAACAATAACAACAATGCTCCATGCAAATACAAGGATTTTAACTGGGCTAAACCACTAAAGTTTAGTGGTTCTGAGGGAGCGACTGGGCTTCTTCAATGGTTTGAGAGCATTGAGAATACTTTCCGCCACGTGCAGTGTCCGGATAATCGCAAGGTCGAGTTTTCTTCGAGTGTGTTTCAGAAGAGGGCTCTCACATGGTGGAACGGGGTTATGAGAGATCGGGGTGCAGAAGTTGCTCTAGCGCAAACTTGGGCTGAACTTAGGGCCCTTATGATGAGGGAATTCTGTCCTCGTCATGAACAGCGAGCGTTGGAGAAAGAGTTTGAGGACTTGAAGCAAGATAGTGGTGAGCACAGGGCTTATACTGATAGGTTTGAAGAGTTGAGTCTGCTTTGCCCAACTATGGTTACCCCACTCGACAAGGCTATCGAAAGATACATCGACGGCCTACCTGACTCGGTACAAGACATCATTACTGGTAGCAACCCTGCCACACTCCGTCAGGCGATCGAATTATCAGTGACATTGACTGAGTCGCAGATTCGAAAGGGGAAGCTGCACAAAAAGGGTGACAAGGGTAAGAAGCAGGTGTCTGATAAGGAAGATAGCAAGAAAGGTCAAAACAAGAAGGGAAAGAATTCTGGAGGGTCTAGGAAGTGGAAGGCTTCCCAAAACTATGCTGTTACTGCACAGGCTCAGGCTGCACCAAATCAGCCTGCGCAACCACTAGCCAAGAAGCCTTATCTTGGCAATGCACCTTTGTGCAACAGATGTAACGGCCATCATCAACCACACCTCCAGTGTCGTCAGTGCACCAACTGCGGAAGGCCTGGTCACCTTGCTGTCACCTGCCGCATTCCTGTTAACCAGAACCAGGCAGTTCAGAACCAAGCACAACAAGTTGCTCAGCCTCTTGCTCAGCAACAAGGTCAAGCTGCACGACCTCATTTTCCTCCTGGTTCGTGCTACAATTGTGGGGATCTGACCCACTACAGGAACCGGTGCCCAAGGCTAGTCAACCAAAATCAGAATCAGAACCAAAATTAGGCTCAGGCTCGAGGGCGAGCTTTTAACTTGAATGCCCAAGAGGCGCAGGCGGACGATAATGTGGTGAACGGTACGTTCTTTATTAATAATCAGCCTGCATTTGTTCTTTTTGATTCGGGTGCCGACAAGAGTTTTGTGTCATTGTCTTTTGAGCCTATGCTTCGCGTGTCTAGAACGAAACTAGGTAAACCTTTGATAGTAGAAGTTATTGTTCTTGATTCTGTTCTACACAACTGCCAGTTGAACCTTAACGATCATCTTTTTCCTATTAACCTCACGCCTATGCAACTTGGAAGCTTCGACGTCATTGTGGGTATGGATTGGTTATCCAAGTATCACGCTGAGATAGTTTGTTCTGAGAAGATTGTTCGTGTGCCTCTTTCGACAGGCGAGATCCTACAGGTTCAAGGTGAGAAACCTGCCGGTGGTCCCAAACTCATGTCTTGTTTTAAAGCTCGGAAGTATCTGCGGAAGAACTATGTGGCTTTCTTAGCACATGTTACAACAGATAAAGGCAAGGGTAAGTCTATTTCAGATATTCCTGTCGTTCGGGATTATTCTGAAGTTTTCCCTGAAGAGTTACCTGGTCTACCCCCAGCACGCCAAGTCGAGTTCCGCATTGATCTCGTACCTGGTGCAAATCCCATTGCCAGAGCTCCATATCGTCTTGCACCGTCTGAGATGCAAGAGTTGTCTAAGCAGCTTCAGGAGCTTTCTGACAAAGGCTTTATCCGTCCCAGCTTTTCACCCTGGGGTGCTCCCGTTCTTTTTGTCAAGAAGAAGGATGGATCCTTTAGGATGTGTATCGATTATCGTGAGCTTAACAAGCTTACTATCAAGAATCGATATCCCCTACCGCGCATAGACGACCTCTTTGATCAATTACAGGGCGCTTCTTATTTTTCGAAGATTGATCTACGTTCCGGATATCATCAACTTCATGTGCATGAAGAAGATATTCCCAAGACAGCGTTCCGCACTCGTTATGGGCATTATGAATTCACAGTCATGCCATTCGGTTTGACTAATGCTCCTGCTGTTTTCATGGACTTAATGAATAGGGTATGCAAACCTTATTTGGATCAGTTCGTCATTGTTTTTATTGACGACATCTTAATTTACTCCAAGACGCGAGCTGATCACGAGCAACATCTTCGTCTTACTTTGGAACTCCTAAAGAAAGAGCAACTTTTCGCCAAATTCTCCAAGTGCGAATTTTGGCTTAAAGAAGTTCAATTTTTAGGACACATTATCAACGAACAAGGTATTCATGTAGATCCCTCCAAGATCAGTGCGATTAAGGATTGGGATACGCCTACTACTCCTACTGAGGTTCGTTCTTTTCTTGGTCTAGCGGGTTATTATCGCCGCTTCATAGAAAACTTCTCGAAGATTGCAGTTCCTCTAACTGCTCTAACTCAGAAGAAAATGCCCTTTTATTGGGGATACAAACAAGAGGAAGCTTTTCAAAACTTGAAGCAGAAGCTTTGCGACGCGCCTGTTCTAACTTTGCCTGAGGGCAATGATGATTTCGTCGTTTATTGCGATGCATCTAAACTGGGTCTTGGCTGTGTTCTTATGCAAAGGAACAAAGTCATAGCATATGCATCAAGGCAGTTGAAGATACATGAGAAGAACTACACCACTCATGATCTTGAGTTGGGTGCAGTTGTTTTTGCTCTAAAGATCTGGAGACACTATTTGTACGGTACAAAATGTGTGGTTTTCACGGACCACAAAAGTCTTCAGCATATCTTCAACCAGAAAGAACTCAACATGAGGCAACGACGTTGGGTTGAGCTTTTAAACGACTATGACTGCGAAATTCGCTACCATCCTGGTAAGGCGAATATCGTAGCTGATGCATTGAGTCGTAAGGAACGTACTAAGCTTCATTGTGTACGTGTTCAATCTGTTATTCAAGCTCAATCCGATATCCAAGCACGCATTTCTCAGGCTCAACAATCTTGTGTTACACAAGGTTTAATGGATAAGGAATTTCCCTATCACATAACGCCTGCTTTGGAACTAAAGGACAATGGATCGTATTACTTCATGGACCGTTTGTGGGTCCCAAGCCAGGATGATCTTCGTACCTTGCTTATCGATGAAGCCCATAAGTCGCGTTATTCTGTTCATCCGGGCTCAGATAAGATGTATAAGGATCTTCGTATTCATTATTGGTGGCCTGGTATGAAGAAAGACATTGCCTTATACGTATCAAAATGCCTTACTTGTCTTAAGGTTAAGGCTGAACATCAGCGTCCTTCTGGTTTATTGGAGCAACCAGAGATCCCAGTTTGGAAATGGGAAAACATTACTATGGATCTTGTTACTAAACTTCCGCGCACAAAGAAAGGTCATGATGCCATCTGGGTAGTTGTTGATCGTCTTACTAAGTCAGCGCATTTCTTGCCAATCCGTGAGGATTTTCCTGCTGACAGACTTGCTCAAATCTATGTGGATGAAATTGTAGCTCGACATGGTGTTCCTTTGAATATCATTTATGACAGAGATGCTCGTTTCACCTCTCATTTTTGGAGAACCATGCAATCTTCTATGGGGACCCAACTTAATCTGAGCACAGCTTATCATCCGCAAACGGATGGTCAATCTGAAAGAACAATCCAGACTCTGGAGGATATGCTAAGAGCTTGTGTGATCGATTTTGGTGGTAGTTGGGATTCACATCTTAAGTTGATTGAATTCTCCTACAACAACAGTTATCACACCAGCATCAAAATGGCTCCTTTCGAGGCTCTCTATGGTCGAAAATGTCGTTCACCAGTCTGCTGGAATGAGATCGGCGAGGCTCAACTTACTGGACCTGCCCTCATTTTAGAAACAACTGAGAAGATCAAGAAAGTGCGTGATAACCTTCAGACAGCTAGAAGCCGTCAGAAGAGTTACGCGGACCCAAAACGCAAGGCATTGGAATTTCAAGTCGGTGATCGAGTATTACTTAAGGTCTCACCTTGGAAAGGTGTGATCAGATTTGGAAAGAAAGGAAAACTTGCACCTAGATACGTTGGACCATTCAAGATCGTCGAAAGAATCGGAAAGGTAGCCTACAGACTTGAGTTACCTCCTGAACTTGGAAATGTTCATCCAAATTTTCACGTATCCAATCTTAAGAGGTGTTTAGCTGATGAGAACCTCCACATACCACTTGACGAAATTCGTGTTGGTAAAACACTGAAATTTGTTGAGAAGCCAGTGGAAATCATGGAACGTGAAGTCAAGTGGCTCAAACGTAAGCGCATTCCTTTGGTCAAAGTTCGTTGGGAAGCTAAACGTGGACCCGAGTTTACTTGGGAAAGCGAAGATCAAATGAAGGCGAAATATCCGCATCTTTTTCCACGAGTTTCCTCTAAATAAATTTCGGGACGAAATTTCCACAAGTAGGGGAGACTGTAACATCTGTGCTTGTAATCATTATGAACAATTCTATTATCAATAAAACAATGTTATTTGATCCCAATGTTTGTTTGGTTGTGTTTTACATTTTCCATGTTTTGACTTTTATGTAATTTCAAACTCTATATCGCTTTCTGGAGAGTTATACGCAAACTGATGCGAAAACGTAATCAGTATAATGCGATGAATACTCCGGAACATCAACATATACTTAACATACCTTAAATAACCTTTACATAACTTAGAAATAAGTTTTGAAGGCTTTGAAACACACCTTAAATATCCTTTACATAGCTTAGAAATAGGCTAGAGGGGTTCGGTGTGCTAAAATAAACTTTTGGGTCATTCAGGGACTAAAAGTGTCAAAAAGTGCACAAGTTTGGACTTTCATGCATATCTTACGGTCTGAATACATCCGGACATCCAAAAATTTATGTAAGCACTAAAATATTTTAGTTTAGTGTTTGGCATGAGAAAAATCCATTCGTCACGCAATTTGGATCGTTTTTCACGCTTATGCGCATTCCGTCGTAATTAACCGAACAACGCGATTGTACGGCTAAACGAACCGACATCCGGCATATTTTAAACATAAGTTAGCAGCCCTTAACACTTCCCAAAGGTCAAGTGCCACATGTTAATCTCCTATGGTGGCCAAAATTAGTTACCACAACATTTTGACAAGTGTACGGCCTAGATCGTGCCCCCTTTTCCAAGAAACGATCCTAACGGTTGTGGGTTTACTATAAATACCCAACCCATTTTCACTCATTCCTCACTAGAATCTGATCTAAAAGACTCTAAGTTGAAACCATTGTTTCATACCTGAGTTGTTTGGATCTAGATTAGCATTCGGGGACCTTTCGTAAGTATTCTTTCGTTTTTTTATCGCTTTCGAGTCCGAAAGTCAAACTTTGTTTGACTTTCTGCATTGACCAGTTTATGGTCGATGCGAAGTTCGTTTGAACTTCATAACGTGAGCGTGATCATGATGGTTATAGTCCCTAGTGACTATACCTACTGATTACCACGTTATCTAGGCTCAGTGACGAGCCGTAGTTTCGGCCAGAATACGTATTCTTGCGTATTTTGTAACCAAACTACTTATGGGTATCAAAACCGTTTGTTTTGATACCAAACCTGTTTTCTAAACTTAGTTAAGCATGTTTTAACATGCTTAGCTCGTCACTTTTAGTTTAGTGCTTATATAGGGTCGTAAGGTAAGCGATCTAAACAATCGCTTATACTTTCGAACCCGACCCGTTTGGTCGATCATTAGGATCCGACCAAGCACATTAGATGACCATAGCATATAGGGAATAACCTTCCAAGGTTATACCTTATGGTCGCTTCGTTTAAGTAGTTGTATGATAGGTAGTTTATATGCCTTAGGTAAATTACCAAAATGCCCTTTTGACGCCAAAATTCATTTTAAGCATATGTAACATAAATTTTGACATCTAAACTGATTTGACAACCATATTAGACATGTTAAGGCATATATTACTTGTCATAGGACTAGTTAGGCGTTCCGAACGCGTTTCACGCGAACGACGCGTTAAAGTAGCATAAGCTACCTAAACGGGTCGTAATGGGTCACAAGAACTTAGGATAGGTTTCATTTAGTATGTAGGCTTTGTTAAACCATACTACATGAGTTCCCATACTCATTTGGTTTACGAACCCTCATTCTATCCGATCTTCCGATTTAGGTCCGGTTTATTAATGTAGTTACCTATATTAGGTGCCGTTTGATATTCCGAGATCTCTAGCATTGCTTGGTGGTTATCTTAGGACTTCTGAGCAATCTCAAGTGAGTACATAGAACCCCTCTTTTACTGTTTTCCAAACGTTTTGGGGTGAAACACATGTGCCTACTTGTTACTTTCGTGCTTTCCTGTTTTCACATCATATACCTGCTATGTTTGTTAGTACATTATGGTACATGATTTCATTACATTTCATGCTATGTATGTCCATTGTGTGCATACTTAGTACATTGTTTTACATTACATTTCTGCTATGTATGTTAACTGATAGCATGCTAGCACATTGATTTACATGACTTTTCTGCTTAGTATGTTAACTTAGCATACTTAGTACATTGTTTTCATATAACATGTTCACTTTTGCTATGACATTTGGTTTGCACAAACGAGACTATTATACGTTCATTAACATTAGCTACGCCGCTCGGTAGTAAGTACTGGTACCATAGGACTTGACAAATCCCATTCCTGACATCCCGGGTTTGTTTGGATGTAAGGAATGACTGAATCCGAAAACATTTCTTTTGATAACCTTGACTGAAAGGGTTATCCGACTGTCTCAAGGCTTGAATGTATGCGTTAACTCACCACATAAATGTTTGTATCAATGTAACATGTATTACTTGCGAAACATAACTTTTTGATATATTCAAATTACTTTGTTTTGTACATTACTACATTTGGATTATGTGACAATACTTTACTTATAATACATAACATTTGTTACACATTACTTGACTACGTTTGGACTTTTAAACATTTGACATGGCTTATACAAGGACTTTTGACTATTGGTTTAAACATAGACTTTATACATTGGTGGTTTGTTTAAGTGATTTAAGTAACGAGGCATGTGTAATATGATACAAGCATGGTGGATACGCCGCTAGTACTTCCTATATATAAGTGTTTGTATGGTATTACATATTGTAGCGTTATTTAAATCATTTCAATTTAGACATATGACATTTTATACAAATAACATACTTTTCACAAGACATTGTTTTACAAAACAACTTATCTTATACAAACTCATTTTACTTGGTTATTTATTTAACCATACTTTATGATCTTATTTATACATATCATCTGATCTTATCGTTTTTCAAATGATTTACAAGACAAAACAATTTACAAGGTTCATGACTGACTGTTATAAAACAATTTCTTAAACTTAAGTCATGAATCCTATTTTCACAAAACCTATGTATCTCACAGGCATTTTTATGCTGACGTACCTATTTTCACATGTGTTTTCAGGAGCTTTTCCGTAGGATGATGATCGTGACACTAGGGCGGACCTGTGCCTTAGAGACTTAAAATGGAGATAGACTTTGTTTAATTATGTTATAAACTCTTTATTTACTGTTTAAGACAATGAAACTCTTGTTTAATAAATAAAATACAAATTTGTATGCCATGGTTATGAAACAATTAATTCTGTTACAACACTCCCCGACGCTTTCCGCCACGTCTTGTATGCTATACGTGTTCGGGGTGTGACATATATAAACCTTCATTTGTAAAAGATTTAAATTAACCGTATTATTCAAAGTACATGTAATTATAATTACATGTTCATTTCCGTAAACTATACGAAAACCTTAAAATAATAACAAGGGTGTTACACTTACTCCGTTTTTAATAAAACTTGGTTCAAAATGTAGATAAAAATATTCTCGTTCTAATGACATATTCATTGTTTTATAAAATGTCATATTTTAGAAGTTATAAGCGCCAAACAAGTAAAGCAGTTAAATTAATTATAATATACAATATAATAAAATAATAACTTACATATTTCATATGTAAAGTTAACGTGTAAACTTTTGAAAAATAAAGTAATATTAAATATTAGACATTTGAAATCATAATGGATGTGTACGTGGAGGGTGCCAACCAAAAGCATTCAATTCAACTTAGTGCCTAAGTTATGAACGCAAGTATAAATAGGATCACATATGCAGTTCACAATTACTCTTGTCCATTCTTTTCTTTCTCATTCTCTATGCCTTACCCATTTTCTAAATTCTATTAATATTTTTATTTTTATAATAATAAAGCTCTGCCCCGTTCTAAGTATTGTAGCCCCTGATCACTGATACCCTGTCCGACTGACGTAGGGCCCCGTAACGTATGTCAAGGTTCTGCCTAAATTCGTTGGGGTTCTGTCTCGTGACGTAGGGATAAAGTAAAAATGGGTTACTATACTTAATGTGTGTGCACTATATATTTTACTAAATAACCCAGGAGTTATACCCAAAATATAACAACCCTCCTAAAACACCCCTGACACCCTACACTTTCTAAAATACATCCCATACGTGAAAACTGAACCCGAAATATAATATAGTATTAAAAATAAATAAAAAAAACAAGAAATAGTAAGTTGAGGCGGGCCGCGTAGACCCACCCCAACCTTTACACGGGCGGTATCAAGGCTAAGATCTGATTTCTTAGAATTATTGTAGGATCGAATCGCGACCTGAATGAGTCGTTCGGAAGAGCTCAAATCCGTTTCAGAGGCGGAAACAGAGAAACGGATATGAAAACAGCTTGATTCACACTTTAAACCTCTTGTATGTTGAATTAACAACGTTTACAATCACAAGGAATACCGGCAGCACCTCGGTATCACTCTGAAAAATCTGTTTCAAATGACAAGTTCACTATCCTATATATAGTACTCATGGTCTCGCTTGAAGTGAACATGGCTGCTTCAAGCGAACCTCTCAAGCGAACTCCCCTAATTAATTCAAGCGAACTACACATAAAGTCTAGTTGACTTTCAAGCGAAACCAAATAAAATAACATTATGATTTCAAACGAATCTGCCATGTATTTTGTCTTATATGAAGTATGATGTTGCACATGATGATGTCACATGAATGATGTCATCATCAAGAATGATGACATCATGCTTGATTAGATCCGCAACACAGCCAAGACTCGATATAAGACGAAGACGACAGATGTATGCACCAACAGACTCCCCCTCAGATGTTGACGAGTCTTAAGTGTCGAGTCTTTTCAATCTTCAGTCTTTATCAGTCTTTGGGCTTCCTTCACTCTAACTTTCTTCAACTGATCTTTCAGAATCAAACTCCTAGCTCTTGCATCTTCAAACTCTCTTTCTAACAGACTCCCCCTCAACTTGTGCTGGGATCGTAGTCTGGCTTTCACAGGTTCAGGTATCGTAACCTGACTCACCTGCATATTCTCTACCTAAAACATAAGTTTCATAAAAGATAAGATATAGCAAAATTAGAAACTCTGCTAACCTCTTGAAGACACAACCCTGAATACATCATTTTCAAGTATCAAACAAAATGATTTATCATGTCAATTTCTGATGAACCACTTGAATATATATCATTTTCATTTCACACATCTTCAAACAAACTTTCCCAAACCTGTTCGTCATGTTTAGCACTTGAAATTTTGAAATTCAGCTTTTTAACATCAGTTGTCTAAAATCTTTTTGGACTTGTCAAAATTTAAGCTAAAACACACCGAAAATCTTTTTGGATTTTTGATATAACAGAAATGAAATGTATTAAAGAAATATTTACATACAATATTTTTGTGAGTTTGCGTAAGAGGATCATATCAGTTTATGAGACACATCACCAACACCGTTAACCTTTAAACATTTTAAGTTCTAAACGATTCACTTAGATTGTCAGTATACTGATCCACTTAAATTCTCACACAAAGTTCAACTGTTTCGAGATACGAGTTTAATGTCTTAAGCACTTAAACTTATTCGCGTATCCCACCTCAGAATATACTCCCGTATCCAGATCCCAATATTCAGTCTTACAGGTGAGTATACCTAGATGATATCTGTAAGGGGTTTAATTGCGAAACCGTGAGAGCTCAGGTCAGAACTTTCGTTCACCAGAGAGATGACGACTCGACTTTTGGTGGGTTCCCTTTAGAGGATCTTTTTTACAACAGCATTAATTAGCAATTTTATTGTCTATTTTTGCTGAGGGCGGCGCTATATTTCAAGCAAGCGTAAAGTATTCTCCGGGGACTAGGCCATTGCTTCCGCATTATCAGAAGTCCCGGGATAAAACCCCAGATATCACTAAGCATAAAGACCTAGTATCTCAGAAAGAAGGGTCCTTCAAACAAGATTTCGGGGGTTACCCATATATCCGAGAGATGTTACCCACGAATTAAGCAAGTTTGAATTTAGGTTTATATCTCGTCACAATCTACTAAATGTGCAAAAACCTACTGGCATATCATCAGTGAGACCGTTTATCACTATTTAACTTTCCATTTCTTTAGCATGCTTTGATCGTCCACTGATGTACTATCATTTGTGACAAATGGCAAATAACCGGAAATTCCGTACAGTCTAATCACTATTCTTAGTATATAATCTCATGCAATTAGCGTAATTTAATTACGTAACGGTGTCGTATATTAGACGACAATGTTAGGACAAGAAAACAATGATATAACATATATTGGTTTTCGTTGTATTGCGAAACCAATTAAACAATTTCCTAAAAGTGTTGGTAAAAAGTGCTGCGCGCACTATTCACGGTTACACTATTCATGCCAGCAAAACCGTGAAAACAGAACGAAACAAGGAAAAACGACACACGGATGACATAACTGAGTCCGTTTATATAAGAAAACACTAATACGAAAACATATCTTACAAAGATATAAGACTTTCTGGTACAACGCCCTAATCGCTAAATCGTCCGTTTCACTAAAAATAAGACAATTTTAACTTGTCCAAAATAATAATTTAGCATTTCCGGGACTCCGAAAATATGACAAATGATGACAAACATATGGAAACAATATGAGGATATTAATGGGGTATTCGAAACATAAGCTCTCGACACTGCGTTGCAACCCCCACAACTTGTCCGTTTCTACACCGACAAGCTAATAAACGACATTTCCGACACCGAAAACAACCAAATGAAAGCTTTGGTAAACTAGTTAAGCTTATTTTGGGATTCAAAATAACTTCATACATCTTTTTAATGCGGAATGTCAACTTACGGCAAACTTCCGTCGGTACGCCACAAAAGTGCCGTAAACTAGCCAACGACGAAACGAAAAGCATTCAAAGTATCAAAACATGATTTCTACTAGTTTAGTGAACTAGTTAATGTTAATTTATGTTTCGAATCACTAATTACCCTCTAATGGTGAAAGATTACCCTAATCACCATACTTAGCCTAATTACCAAAATATCTACATGTTTAAGACATTTTTATAAAAAATGTTACACTTTACCCCTTATTCTTTTGATTAATATCTAGATATTTTTTTATTAGTTGCAAGTGGATGATGTTGGTGAAAGATTATAACACTTAGTACTTTAGTTACTAACCACATTATCATACTTTTACACCTTATCTTTCACACACATAAGAACTCTTTCAATCTTCATCCATATTACCAAGAACATCTTCAAAAACCCATTTATTTTTATTACTTCCTTCATGATTAATATGGATTTCCAAGTAACATAAGGTGATCTAAAGCTTTTGGAAGTAAAAGGAAGGGTTTTCATCCATACAAAAGTGTTCTACCATCAAGATCATCATCTTCTTAGTTCTTATTAAGCTTCTAAGATCATCCCTAGCCTAGTGCTAGAAGTAAGCTTCTATATCTATTTTTTTTTACATATATTATGATTATGATTGTTATTATTACTAATAATAACCAAGAAATCATACATAATAAACATGAAGAAAATACAAAGAAGCAAAGATAATAATCATGATATAATTATGTTTGTTTATATTGTGATCTTAGACTTGTTATATGCATATTAGATCTTGTTATGATGATTATGATACAAATAAATTGTTAGAAGATGTTTTAAGACATGATCTAAAAATTATACATGTTTATGTTAAAGGGTTTTAACATAAAGGATTAAATGGATGATCATAACTAGTGATCTTGTGAAAGTATTTAGGGTTTTTATTTAAAAATAAGACTTTCACAAGATTATAAAAAAAATAACATACAACTAGAGATTTTTATAAAAGTTGTTAAAACTAGAATTAAACTTGGTTTTTGAACTAGTTAATACATGTTATGATCATGTTTAAAACCCTACATGATTTGGATATCATCTTGATAATTTCATGTTATAAAAGTCTCATATGTTTAGATAAGATGTTGAGTAAATTGGTGGTGATTTGAAAAAGAAAATGATATGTTTATTAAACATGGCTAAATGATTAATATAAGGGTTATATGGCCATTTTTTTTATAAAACATTATGTTAACAAAACCATCATATTTGGCTAAACCTTTACAAGATTTAAAAAGATATAAAGAATTCTTTTTATAAAAACAAAGTTAGTTATAAATATATATTTTTAGAAAATATATATTTGGCGATTTAACAACCTATGTGCTATGTGATTATTTGATGGTATTAGTTATATTTATCAAATGAGGAACTTGAATATAATGACACAAATAAACACATGACATATTACAATCAAAGTCTTACAAGACTTCACATATTTACGCCTTAAAACGAGTTACGGACGATTCAAATAATCGGACACCATTTATGGTCAAAATGAACGACGGACGACTACATAAGTGAATTGCCAATCCGGGGAGTTACTACGACGTTTAGACGATTTATCGACACGAAATATAAGTATCCTATCAATAACAAATTTCGGATGTTTATAAACTTATAAAAACTAGTATGTTTTTATTTACTAACAAGTATACTTAGTAAATTTTTATAAAAAGGTTTTTATAAAAATAAATGGGCTTATTATACTAGTGGGCTATTTTTATAACAAATGGGCTTATATTACTTAAAGGGCTATTTTACTTAATGGGCTATTTTTCTTAATGGGCTTATCTTCATAATGGGCTTAACATAAATTCATGGGCTAAGCCCAAATACTAAACATATGGGCCAAAGCCCAACACTATTCAAGCCCAACACTATTCAAGCCCAATTCAGGCCTAACACTATTTGAAGCCCAACACTATTTGAGGCCCAACACTATTTGAGGCCCAACACTATTTGAGGCCCAACACTATTTAAGGCCCAGCACTATTTAAGCCCAATAACTTGAAAACATGGGCTTGGCCCAATGTTACCATTATTGGAAACACAACTATACAATTGATACATATAAGACACGAAATTCAGCGGACTAGATCCGACTAAACAACTCATTCATCGAATACACAATTAACGAACAGTAAAGACATACAAGTCTTACACATATTGAAGACACAAGACTTGTACTCAAGTTCTTTACAAAGACCGAAGTGTCTAACAAAAATAAGAACATTTGTAGGTCGCAACGCTATTCAGGACGACCGCACGTGAGATCTTATTTACTTCTATTCACGGACGCAATTCTGTGAGTTCATGTCCCCTATTCATTTAAATGTTTTAGAACTTTACAACTATCGGGGAAAATACATGTTCATCGTATGTTAAAGTTAGGGAATGAAACACCTTAGATCATGTGCGAATTAGGGTCTATACATATAAGCACCATTAATCCAGTTTGGACCTAGGTACAAGGGGTTAGATCTAATGGGTTTTGGCGAGCCCCACTCTTGGTCGTGGACCCATACAGAAGAGTGCGTTTGTGTCCCAGTCGATAGGAATCGACATAAAATCGTCTAGGGTTGGATTGCTTCCTAATTCGTCACACATATTAATGTCCTCGCGAAACATTAATGATCAACGATTTCATTGACGCTTTACATACTACATCATACATACAGATACATTTTATACAATTCACATGTTGTGGATACAGTTTATACATCATACATACAGATACATTTTATACAATTCACATGTTGTGGATACAGTTTATACATCATACATACAGATACATTTTATACAATTCACATGTTGTGGATACGGTTTATACATCATTCATACAGATACAGTTTATTCAACTCACATTTTACAGATACAGTTTATACAACTCACATTTTACAGATACATCTCATATAGCTAAACTGCATGAACTCGCTCAACTTTTGTTGATGTTTTCAAACTTAACATGTATTTCAGGAAATTAGTGGACCTGGCAGACATTTCAGTCAAGGAAAACAAGTATCAAGACTCCATGCCACCATTTGAAGGGTTTGCCCGTTATATACCGCCTCTTTGCGGTGATATAGTGGTCAAAGCCTTGACATTTTAAGACTTACATTTTGATGTATAGAACGATGAAAACGCATTTTCATTTGATGGTTTGTAACAAATACATTTAACTTATGTTGCGTTCTTTCGAAACAATTATGACAATGGCATTGGAGCTTGTTTTTATTCATTTAGTTTTGTTCACTTATATTGTTATGCAATGAGAACTGATCAGATCACACCTCGCGCTTCCGCTACGAGCGGGTGTGACAGATTGGTATCAGAGCATCGATTGTAGTGAACCAGGATTCTTTCTCGAGTCTAAGTCTAGAATCACTAGGGATCTCTCACGAAAACCTCTTGTTCATGTTGAACAGATAATAAATAAAATTGGACAAGTCAAAAGGTTTTCATTGCATAAACATTTTTTTTCAAGGTCCACTACAGCAAAAATTCATTTCACATAAATCAAGCGAGGACATTTCCATGGGTGAAGTCTATGAGAAACAGACACAATACATTAATAGACTATGTGCCTACAATACAATACATTATCAGTTTATGCATTATAAACAGTTCACTGGTTCAGCTTATACAAGATAGAAATCCTTGATTGATAGGATTTACATGATTATATATATAGGTGGTTCATATATATGTTGCATGAAATATTTTGCCAAGAACAAAATACCTTCGACTTCAAACTCTATTATTATTCTTTACTCACACGGTGAAAATATCGACCTCATGTCTATGGCGGAGCTTATGGCGAACATGACTCCTAAGTGAAATCTTAAACTTAATTCCGTAAAATATGGTTGCTTTCTCGCGAATGCTGAGATGCCTGACCATGATAATGACGATGAGGCGAAGGTGGTAACCTTGGACAACAACTCCATTAGTGGGACGAGATCCATGTGACTCATACTAATCAAGGTGGATATACTCTTGTCCTTACAAGGAAGATGAAGTACTCATCTTGAAGGTGCCTCTTCAATTGTTATTGTTACAGATTCTTTCCATTTCTATTTCATCTAATGTCGTACCGTCCTGCGAGTAACAACAACGGACGTTGACACGTGAGTTATCACGAAGGTCCCTCCTATGTTGAAGGTATATAGACAATAGTGTCCCCCCTCTGACTGATCGGTTGTTTTGTACGAGAGAACGCTAGGGTGACCATGCAAGGCAATTTATTATTACGGAGGCCTACGTAATAACAACTTGTAGTGCATGGGAATTCTGGTGGACTCTGCGGGCCAAGCTAATGATCACTATTCCTTCAAATTCTTAAATTATTATTCGAGATTCAATGTTTCTTATCTATTAGAACACGAACTGTGGTGGTTAGTATAACACCCTACAATACAATACAATACCATACAATACAATACAATACAATACAGGAAGACGACAAGTATTTGTTCACACCTAACATTCGATCTATATCACGTTTCAGTTGAGACTAGTCATTTAAACGAATAAAACGTGTTAGCTACTCATGGAGGATTTTCCTCAACATTCTCGGAATTCTTGAACATGGGTTGGTTCCAGGGTGTCTATGACACTTTATCCTACTTTACCTTACCTTACTTTATCATATTTATTGGAAGTTATACAATAAATTCCGTCGTTTGACATTTGTCTTTTTCCAAGGGATGGTATGGCATGCGCCATGCTGCAACTCCCTCATTACATTCTATTCTACATTTTTGGAGATTCTAATAATCTTGCTAGAGCTCGTGAAACTCAAGCACTATTACCATAATTGTCACATGGACAAGTAAGATAAAGGATTTTCTCTATTTAGGACGATCGAGGTCCATAGAGTAAGGAATACATATTATATAGACGAAGACCACTGGTTGGTTTCCCCTCCTCAACGAATTATTTTTTTTTCCTTTTTTTTTCCATTTAAACATATGACCAATACACGCAAGAGGCATTACACCTTTTGGTTTTGGTTATCCACATTATCATTTATTCAAACATGTATGAACAATATAGTCTTGAGGTTCCCATGACCGATTGATTGCATTCTTCATTCTTGGGCACATGATAGACTCTATTTATCCAAATACATGTCTAGATTCTTTTAATAGTGTGTATTAAAAAGATCATGGCGCCAAAAGAATCAATTGTTTAAGTTAAAAGTTATGTGTTGAAAACCATTGCTTTTAATCAAGACATGTTTTATACATGACATTGTTACGCAAGACATTGTTATACATGTCATTGACGTTGGTATACACAAGACATTTTTGGTGGTTATTTGTAAGTGATGAGACGTGTGTAATATGATAAAAGCATGGTGGATACGCCGCTGGTACTTCCTATATATAAGTGCTTATATTATATTGCATATTGTGGTGTTATTCAAATCTCTTCGACAAAGACAAGACACGACATTTTCGCACAAGACACGACATCCTCTACACAAGACATAATATTCTATTTCGAGACATGATATATTTATACACTACATTTTCATTGGTTATTTATTTAACCATACATTATTCTTTTATATCATCTGATTTTCATATCTATCTTCATATGATTTTATAAAAGAACTCGATCATAACTAGAGCCAATATTGTTGGTTACACTTGATGCTTTCACGATATCTCAAGGGTTGTTCCATAATGGGTAACACCCGAATTCAAACACACTGAGTGTTACATTTTAGGTTTAGCCTCGGAGATCCGAAGCATGACAGCATCATCCCTCCCTACCGCAATCACTCAAACAATAACTCTCGCCATGAGAGAAATGAAGGCAACTGCTGCCATAAACGATTTTGGTACCAGGATGTATGCTGGTAACTTGTCGAAATCCTAAATGTGAATAAGTGTGTGTGTGGTTAGAACTATGAATACTCCACAAAATCCCAATGAAGTCATGAGTACGTACACTCTACGATCATCATGTATCAATTTTATTAATACCAACACCGAGCTTAGCTATTGCTTTTAAATGTTAAGCATATACTCGAATTAGAGTCTTGTTGGACACACATTACTATATCAAGTTAGCTAATGGGGAATTAGCTGACTCTTGTCAAATCATAAAGGGTCACCGTTACGTATCCTATTCGTCAACATTTCACATCCATGTTATTTTATACAATTGGCAATTTTATCTTTATCTCAACATTTCACATACATGAGTTTCATGGCTAGGGACGGGATTGTCCTAGCTACAATTAGGGATTGGGTTATCCTACATCTAAACATATGGTTGGGTTATCCAACAACTAAACTTATGGATCGGGTTATCCTACATCTAAACATATGGATTGGGTAATCCTACATTTAAACATAGGGTTCCTAAAACTATACAGTGAAGTCCTCGCCACACCGAATTTAAAATGTACTTGGCCTAGAGTCAAGCAAGCTAGACGTCTCCTCATTCTATAGAATTGGCAAAAAGTAAACTAGTCGAGTCTAGAGCTGAAATTCAATATCGATCTCTTCCCTGTTCAGTTGAGTAGTTTCGAAGTAGTGGTTGACATGGATTGGTTATCCGATAACCTAGCCAAAGTCTTATGTCACGAGAAGATCATTCGCCTACCACTACTGAACGAAGAGACACTTGTGATACATGGAGAGAAGCGCGACACCCCATTGCGGATCATCAATGGCATGAAAGCACATAAGTGCTTACGGAAAGGTTGTATTGCCTATCTAGCACTTGTTGTAGACAAGAAGGCCGTTGGGCCACAGCTGACAAATATTCTTGTGGTAAAAGAATTCCCCGAAGTCTTTCCTAAAGACTTGCCAGGACTACCACCATATCGACAAGTCGAGTTCACATCAACTTGGTACCGGGAGCTGCAACCGTAGCCAAATCTCCATGTTGACTAGCACCTTCTGAACCTTGTAGTTGACCGAATAAGGATGTTGTGAGTTCATAACCCCCACTCTTTACCATTATACATCTTTATAAAGGTTTTGGGGGTGGAAAGACATGAAAGTTTCGCAAAACTGCACAACATTTCGATGAATGAAAATTCATATTTCTAAACCATGTTACAAATGAATTTCCAGCTAACTCAAATGGTTTATGAAAGGTTCTAGCTTCTACTCTAAGATAGACTTACGATCGGAGTATCATCAGTTACGAATTCAAGAGGAAAGCATACCGAAAACGGCTTTTAAGACTCGTTACGGTCATTACGAGTTTCTCGTTATGCCTTTTGGTTTAACAAATGCACCAGCGGTCTTCATGGATTTAATGAATCGTGTGTGCAAGCCGTATCTTGACAAATTCGTCATAGTGTTTATTGACGACATTTTGATATACTCTCAATCGACTGATGAACATGAGCAACATTTGAGAACCATTTTAGAGTTGTTAAAGACAATAAATTCGCCCCAAATCGAAAAACAAGATATAGCCTTACAACTTATTCTTAAGGTTGGTGCATAGTATTTTACAATCTTATCATTATCCGACGATACCGATGACTCTGTTGTAGACTATGATGCTTCGCATCAAGGATTGGGTTGCGTACTCAGGCAATGTGAAAAAGTTATTGTGTACACATCGCGCACAATTAAAAAGTTCATGAGAAGAACTATACCACTCTCGACCTTGAGTTAGGCGTGGTGGTATTCGCTTAAAAATTATGGCGACATTATTAATATGGTACTTAATGCATTATTTTCACGGATCATAAAAGTCTTCAACACATATTCAACCAAAAAAAGAATTAAATATACGTCAACGATGTATGTTGAATTGTTGAACGACTATGATTGTGAAATAAAGTACCATCCGGGCAAGGCAAATGTTGTAGCAGATGCCTTGAGCCGCAAGGAACGAGTTAGAACACTGAGAGTTCAAGCATTAGAGAAGATGATTCACAAGCGCTCAAGGAAGAGCATATTCAAGCAGAAACACTTCGAGGCATGAAGAAACAATTATTGTAAAGAAGATGGAACTTTATACCTTATGAGTCGAAATTGGGTTCCATTCTTTGGCGGCCTTCGAGATGATATTTTGAGGAAGCACATAGGCCTAAGTAGTGAAAGAATACTACTGGTGGCCTAACCTCAAAAGTGATATCACGACTTATATCGGAGAATGTTTGACTTGCGCGAAAGTCAAAGTCGAGTAGCAAAATCCCTCGGACTTGTTACAACAACCCGAGATTCCCGTTTGGTAATGGGAACAAATATCGATGTACTTCATTACGAAGTTACTCAGGACCTCAAGAGGTCACTACATGATATGTGTAATCATCGATAGACTAACAAAGTCCACGCACTTCTTACCGATTTGGTAGAAGGATAATACTGAGAAACTAGCAGAACTCTATCTCAAAGAAATAGTGGCTCGTCATGGAGTGCCTATTTCAATCATTTCAGACCGAGACGGTCATTTTATTTCTAGAATTTGGAAATCATTTCAACAGGCCTTTGGATCTCATTTGAATCCAAGTACAGCCTTTCATCCATAAACTGACGGCCAGAGCGAACGGACAATCCAAACACTCGAATATATGTTTCGCGCATGTGTTATGGATTTAGGCGGCAATTGGAATACTCATCTACCTTTAGTTGAGTTTTCCTACAATAACAGCTACAATACTAGTATACAATCTGCACCGTTTGAAGCTCTTTATAGTCGAAAGTGTCGCTCTCCGCTATGTTGGGCGGAAACAGGCGATAGTTAAATAATTGGTCCGAAACTAGTCCAAGAGACTACGGATAAAAATTTTTCAGACCCGAGACCGTATCAAGACGGCTCGCGATCGACAAAAGTGCTACGCAGATAAAAGACGAAAACCATTATCTTTCGAGGTTGGAGACAAAGTCTTGTTGAAAAGTCTCGCCTTGGAAGGGCGTATCAAGGTTTGGTAAACGTGGAAAGCTTAACCCACGTTACGTTGGACCATTAGAAATCTTGGAAAAGATTGGCACCGTTTTCTACAAACTAAAGTTACTAGAAGAACTAAGTAGAGTACACGACATATTTCATTTGTCGAATCTCAAGAAGAGTCCAACGCAAGAAACAGTTTTCATCCCGAAGGATGAGGTTCATATAGATAACAAACTCCAATTCGCCAAAGCACCTGTTGAGGTCATGGACCAGAAGGTCCAGAAAATACAAAGGAATTGTAACATATTAGTAAAAATTCGTTGGAACTCTCGACACGGACCCGAATATACTTGGGAACGTGCAGATCAAATCAAAACCAAAATATCCTCACCTGTTTGAGTAGTCTCCTGCAAAGGATGACTCAGTTTGAATTTCGGGACGAAATTCTCAATAACAGGGGGAGAATGTGACAAATGGCAAATAACCGGAAATTCCGTACAGTCTAATCACTATTCTTAGTATATAATCTCATGCAATTAGCGTAATTTAATTACGTAACGGTGTCGTATATTAGACGACAATGTTAGGACAAGAAAACAATGATATAACATATATTGGTTTTCGTTGTATTGCGAAACCAATTAAACAATTTCCTAAAAGTGTTGGTAAAAAGTGCTGCGCGCACTATTCACGGTTACACTATTCATGCCAGCAAAACCGTGAAAACAGAACGAAACAAGGAAAAACGACACACGGATGACATAACTGAGTCCGTTTATATAAGAAAACACTAATACGAAAACATATCTTACAAAGATATAAGACTTTCTGGTACAACGCCCTAATCGCTAAATCGTCCGTTTCACTAAAAATAAGACAATTTTAACTTGTCCAAAATAATAATTTAGCATTTCCGGGACTCCGAAAATATGACAAATGATGACAAACATATGGAAACAATATGAGGATATTAATGGGGTATTCGAAACATAAGCTCTCGACACTGCGTTGCAACCCCCACAACTTGTCCGTTTCTACACCGACAAGCTAATAAACGACATTTCCGACACCGAAAACAACCAAATGAAAGCTTTGGTAAACTAGTTAAGCTTATTTTGGGATTCAAAATAACTTCATACATCTTTTTAATGCGGAATGTCAACTTACGGCAAACTTCCGTCGGTACGCCACAAAAGTGCCGTAAACTAGCCAACGACGAAACGAAAAGCATTCAAAGTATCAAAACATGATTTCTACTAGTTTAGTGAACTAGTTAATGTTAATTTATGTTTCGAATCACTAATTACCCTCTAATGGTGAAAGATTACCCTAATCACCATACTTAGCCTAATTACCAAAATATCTACATGTTTAAGACATTTTTATAAAAAATGTTACACTTTACCCCTTATTCTTTTGATTAATATCTAGATATTTTTTTATTAGTTGCAAGTGGATGATGTTGGTGAAAGATTATAACACTTAGTACTTTAGTTACTAACCACATTATCATACTTTTACACCTTATCTTTCACACACATAAGAACTCTTTCAATCTTCATCCATATTACCAAGAACATCTTCAAAAACCCATTTATTTTTATTACTTCCTTCATGATTAATATGGATTTCCAAGTAACATAAGGTGATCTAAAGCTTTTGGAAGTAAAAGGAAGGGTTTTCATCCATACAAAAGTGTTCTACCATCAAGATCATCATCTTCTTAGTTCTTATTAAGCTTCCAAGATCATCCCTAGCCTAGTGCTAGAAGTAAGCTTCTATATCTATTTTTTTTTTACATATATTATGATTATGATTGTTATTATTACTAATAATAACCAAGAAATCATACATAATAAACATGAAGAAAATACAAAGAAGCAAAGATAATAATCATGATATAATTATGTTTGTTTATATTGTGATCTTAGACTTGTTATATGCATATTAGATCTTGTTATGATGATTATGATACAAATAAATTGTTAGAAGATGTTTTAAGACATGATCTAAAAATTATACATGTTTATGTTAAAGGGTTTTAACATAAAGGATTAAATGGATGATCATAACTAGTGATCTTGTGAAAGTATTTAGGGTTTTTATTTAAAAATAAGACTTTCACAAGATTATAAAAAAAATAACATACAACTAGAGATTTTTATAAAAGTTGTTAAAACTAGAATTAAACTTGGTTTTTGAACTAGTTAATACATGTTATGATCATGTTTAAAACCCTACATGATTTGGATATCATCTTGATAATTTCATGTTATAAAAGTCTCATATGTTTAGATAAGATGTTGAGTAAATTGGTGGTGATTTGAAAAAGAAAATGATATGTTTATTAAACATGGCTAAATGATTAATATAAGGGTTATATGGCCATTTTTTTTATAAAACATTATGTTAACAAAACCATCATATTTGGCTAAACCTTTACAAGATTTAAAAAGATATAAAGAATTCTTTTTATAAAAACAAAGTTAGTTATAAATATATATTTTTAGAAAATATATATTTGGCGATTTAACAACCTATGTGCTATGTGATTATTTGATGGTATTAGTTATATTTATCAAATGAGGAACTTGAATATAATGACACAAATAAACACATGACATATTACAATCAAAGTCTTACAAGACTTCACATATTTACGCCTTAAAACGAGTTACGGACGATTCAAATAATCGGACACCATTTATGGTCAAAATGAACGACGGACGACTACATAAGTGAATTGCCAATCCGGGGAGTTACTACGACGTTTAGACGATTTATCGACACGAAATATAAGTATCCTATCAATAACAAATTTCGGATGTTTATAAACTTATAAAAACTAGTATGTTTTTATTTACTAACAAGTATACTTAGTAAATTTTTATAAAAAGGTTTTTATAAAAATAAATGGGCTTATTATACTAGTGGGCTATTTTTATAACAAATGGGCTTATATTACTTAAAGGGCTATTTTACTTAATGGGCTATTTTTCTTAATGGGCTTATCTTCATAATGGGCTTAACATAAATTCATGGGCTAAGCCCAAATACTAAACATATGGGCCAAAGCCCAACACTATTCAAGCCCAACACTATTCAAGCCCAATTCAGGCCTAACACTATTTGAAGCCCAACACTATTTGAGGCCCAACACTATTTGAGGCCCAACACTATTTGAGGCCCAACACTATTTAAGGCCCAGCACTATTTAAGCCCAATAACTTGAAAACATGGGCTTGGCCCAATGTTACCATTATTGGAAACACAACTATACAATTGATACATATAAGACACGAAATTCAGCGGACTAGATCCGACTAAACAACTCATTCATCGAATACACAATTAACGAACAGTAAAGACATACAAGTCTTACACATATTGAAGACACAAGACTTGTACTCAAGTTCTTTACAAAGACCGAAGTGTCTAACAAAAATAAGAACATTTGTAGGTCGCAACGCTATTCAGGACGACCGCACGTGAGATCTTATTTACTTCTATTCACGGACGCAATTCTGTGAGTTCATGTCCCCTATTCATTTAAATGTTTTACAACTTTACAACTATCGGGGAAAATACATGTTCATCGTATGTTAAAGTTAGGGAATGAAACACCTTAGATCATGTGCGAATTAGGGTCTATACATATAAGCACCATTAATCCAGTTTGGACCTAGGTACAAGGGGTTAGATCTAATGGGTTTTGGCGAGCCCCACTCTTGGTCGTGGACCCATACAGAAGAGTGCGTTTGTGTCCCAGTCGATAGGAATCGACATAAAATCGTCTAGGGTTGGATTGCTTCCTAATTCGTCACACATATTAATGTCCTCGCGAAACATTAATGATCAACGATTTCATTGACGCTTTACATACTACATCATACATACAGATACATTTTATACAATTCACATGTTGTGGATACAGTTTATACATCATACATACAGATACATTTTATACAATTCACATGTTGTGGATACAGTTTATACATCATACATACAGATACATTTTATACAATTCACATGTTGTGGATACGGTTTATACATCATTCATACAGATACAGTTTATTCAACTCACATTTTACAGATACAGTTTATACAACTCACATTTTACAGATACATCTCATATAGCTAAACTGCATGAAATCGCTCAACTTTTGTTGATGTTTTCAAACTTAACATGTATTTCAGGAAATTAGTGGACCTGGCAGACATTTCAGTCAAGGAAAGCAAGTATCAAGACTCCATGCCACCATTTGAAGGGTTTGCCCGTTATATACCACCTCTTTGCGGTGATATAGTGGTCAAAGCCTTGACATTTTAAGACTTACATTTTGATGTATAGAACGATGAAAACGCATTTTCATTTGATGGTTTGTAACAAATACATTTAACTTATGTTGCGTTCTTTCGAAACAATTATGACAATGGCATTGGAGCTTGTTTTTATTCATTTAGTTTTGTTCACTTATATTGTTATGCAATGAGAACTGATCAGATCACACCTCGCGCTTCCGCTACGAGCGGGTGTGACATCATTTCCTCTTTTATACAACAAAACTCATTTTTGATTTTATCATGTTTTTGTCTTTTTCAAATTTTCAAATGTTTTTGGATTTTCTGAAATTTTTACTCCCCCTAAAATGCAAACACATTTTAGGAAATTTGAAAACAAACTATACAATAAAGTGACAACTGATATCAAATCACTTCAAATCGCCATCCACTTGGCATAAACAATCAGAACTCCCCCTTACAACAAACTATTTTCCCATTGTGATTTCAAAACACTTAAGTTTGTTTTAATCAAATGGTTTTTCCGGAAAATAAGTTTTGTTGATTTTAAGAAACCATTTGTAGGTTAGGGGTTGATCACATTGTTCTCCAAAATACCACTTGTAAGTATGGTCCAATCAAGTTCAACTTAATGACCATGATTAACCACTTGTCAATGAAAACCTCTTTCAATCACTTACAGATTCACTCACCAACTATAATCACTTGTAAATCAAAATATAACAATTTAAAGATATCACCTGTACTTTACCAACTGTACCACTTGTAGGATCATTTGCTAAGAAAGATGCCGATACCTGCTCCACTCTTACCAACCTGGGATCTCCGGCAAGTCAGGATTTTCAGTTTGGAAAAACTTTCCCCCAAGCCTGACCAGCATTGAAAGTTTCTGGGACACATCTATCCCACCAACATTTTGATTAATAAAAATCTTTTGCAGTTTTAACCTTCCCATCAACCATCTTCCCGAAAATATGTTTGACTTTTCCATTGAAAGCTTTCTCAACATCAAATTCTCCCTTATCAGCGAAGAATTGATTTGAGATCTCTACATTTCCCACTTTCTTCATCAAATTTTCCTTTGACAATGGAGGAAAATCCTCATCGTTCATCACAGGAACGAAATTCACAACCTTTTTATCAATCAAAGACTCCTCTGATTTTATGGAATCAGATTCATTGTCAGAATTACCCTCAGATTTAACCACCCACTTTTGTTTACTCAAATCACCTCTTCTTTTGTAAAACCGTTTTGAACTTTCTCCTTCCTCAGAAGTAAAATTTTCAAACTTTTTAACATTTTTTACAGGTTGTTTTTTCTTATCAACACAAGTCTTTCTCAAAACAGAGTTAGAAGAAACTTCCTGTTTTCGGTAGTTGGTCTTGGTGAAATTCTAAGCAATGTGTCCAACTTCTTGGCATTTGAAACAGGTTCTTCTATCAACTCTTGAAGCAAACTTTCTCACATTCTTCTTTACTTCAGCAAGAAACTCTTGATTCGACTGCTTCCAGAACGGTTTCTTCTGTTCATCCTCTGAACTTCCTCCTAAAACAAATTTTGTATTTGGTTTATAAATTTTCTGATTTTTATAATTTTCTGATGAATTGAAGCCAAGACCTTTCTTTTTGAGATTACCATTATGGTTTGATTTCTTTTGAAAACCATAACCAGAACCGTAACCTTTTTTCTTGTTCAATCTCTGTTGAACTCTTGAAGTGTATTTTTTAGGTTTTTCAACAAGATTTAAATCTTTTATTTCAGAAATGTTAATTTCTGTTAGTTTGAAAACCTGTTTGATCATTTCAGTTTTTACACTTCTTATTGGGAATTCCTCATCAGAATTGTTGGATCTGAGTTTGGTTTTGATTGTATTTTTCGTTTGAATTAAGATGAAGATGGATGAGTTGTGCAGCGGAATTAAGATGGAAACAAACTTTGCATACAATCAAACGAGAGTATTGTTTTAATCAAAACACTTTTCACAATGAACCGAAAGATTGAATTTAATTTCAACAACGATTACAATGTAATGCTTGATACAAACTCCCCCTCAGCCAGAGCTCAGTGTTTGTTCGTGCAGAGAAGACGGTTTTGCAAAGAGCTGATAGAACAGTACAAAGCACTGTTCTATTTATAGGCACTAGCAAACCACTGAGCATCTAAGCTGACGTCACCATGAAAGTGACATCTAACCTCCTAACAAACTCTAACCTCTGATCAATACAAACACTGCTATACTAACTATTGCTATTACATTACATTACATAAAGACAGAATAAACAACTGCTGCATCCCTCCACTGCTGTGAACCCAACAGTACTTGTCCGGATCAGCAGTGCTTGAACCAAGGCAGTAGATTGAACAGCAGAGCTTTAGTCTTTCATCAGGCCTTTACTTGAACAGCAGTTGTGGGTCAGCAGTTTGCACGATCAGTAGATAGGAGGTCAGCAGATGTTGAAATCACTATAAAGGGGAGAGACTTGTATGTAACATCTGCTTATTCTGGATCCACTGCTCTGATCCAGTTTTGGCTTTAATTATCTGTTCCTCTGGTAGGGTTCAATCCCAACAATCTCCCCCTGGAACAGATAATGCCAAAACTCTTCATTATTGTGGAACTTTATTGCCTCATCAACAGTTCCCTTATTTGCCCTTTAAGTTGTAGTTCAAAGGTTAAGGCATCTGTATCATCATCATCATCCCTGCTAAGTGGAAGATCAAGGAGATCCTTCAAATCTTCAAGACTTAGGCCAAGTGCTTGTTCCCTTGATATTTTCTTCACTTCTCCATCAGACCTGAGCATAGTCAGTACATGGGTCTGTTTATCAGTTTCCCACTTTAGTACTTTTGAGCCTGATGGGTTTCTTGGGAGATTTTTATTTGATGAGGAGTTTGGAGATGCTGGCCTATTCATGACTGACTGAGCAGTACTTGCAGATAGTTCCAATTCAAGATCTTCTTTCATAATTAATATAATGCCCTCTTTTACAACAGCATTTCCAGCTTTTAGATCTTGAACTGTTTTAGCACCTGACTGGTTTTGACTCCTTCTTTTGTAGATGGCAGCACCAGCTGGAGCAGTGGTTCTTTTGATTTGCAGCTTTGGTGGTCTTTTTGAGACCTCTGCTTTGGAGTAGTCAGGCTTTTGTGGAACTGTTGGATCTTTCTTTCTAAGTTCCTCTAACTTTTTGTAGGTAGCCCTGACCCTATCTTCTCCCCACTTTGTCACAGAATTCTTTGACCCATAATCAGCTGCTATCAGCTCCTCTTTCATTCTCTTCAACTCCAAAATCTTATCAGCTTCAAATTGTTTGAATTTTTCAGGAGGAGTCTGCTTGACCTTATTTTTGATCATTTCTTGAATCCTGGCTGCCTCTTTTTCAAGCTCAGGAATGGTCCAGTTTTTGTACATGTGTTTCTCCCTCTTTTTCAAGGCAGTGGTTGTGGTGTGTGTTGAAGTGATAACAGATGTTGAAACCTCTGAAGTACCAGCAGTAGTTGATACAGCAGGAGTTACAACAGCTGTTTGAGTGGAGGTTTGATGCTGATGGCTTTTGGATGGTGGTTTTGGAATATGCTTTGGAATTCTGGATGGGATGGAATTAGGTTTCCTTTTTGGCTTAGGATTTTTAGTATCCTTTGACCCAGAACAACCCTGCACATACAGCTCCATGAAAGTTCTTTTCTCCTCATTCCACCTTGAAATATCCTTTGCCACTCTATCCCTTTTTACACTTGCTACTCCTTCATCCAGTGCTTCTTGGGTAGCATCAACCTTTTTGCTACCATCTGGCAAGGGAATTTTCCTGGTCATAGCATCCTTTTCTGGTTCAATGTAAAGACCATCATCTATTCCCTTCTTCTTCCACTCCTGCATTTTCTCCCCTTTTTGGCATTATCTGGGGGAAGTTGATCAATGAAAAGTACTGTTGGAGGAGCAGTGCTAGTGGTTTCCAATAAATGGGCCTTGATTGCCTTAATGTCTACTTGAGTGTTCTTGTACCTAGACTCCATGATGTTTCTCAGCTTTTGGACATGTATTTCATGTTGCTGATCAGCCATTTCTTTTTGTAGTTGGAGAAAAGGTTGGAAGAGGTTCCAGAGCTCATTTGTAGCAGATGCTTGTGGTGGAGCAGGTGCTTGAGGTGGAACAACAGTGGATTGCTTCTTTTGTACTGTCAACAACTGTTGCAGCATTTCTTTGATATCTGCAACTGAAGTATCCAGTTTATCAACACGTTCCGTCAATTCCAAATATTTTAAACCATCACCCAATTTAATGGGATCATCTGATTTCCCACTAGCAGTGGTTTTATCAGTGGTTGAGGTAGGGAGTGTACTCCAAACATTAACCACTGATACCCCTTTTTCTTGGTACTGGGGTCTTCTCCCTTCAACACTTGACAACCTTTTGATGTTGCCAGTGGTAAAAATAAATCCACTGGTGGTTGGCAGAGGTGCTATGTAAGGAATTACCTCCAAGGAAGTCTTATTGATGTAACCACTGTCCAAATGTAAACCAGTGGGTTCAACAGTTGTAGTGGCTGCTTCACTTGGAATACCACCAAGACTTACGTGTAACTCAAGGGGTGTAACCTCCTCAGGTTGTGTTGGTGGGTTAGCAAAGATTGATACATCAGACCCAGTCATTTGTTGAGGTATATTCTCATTAATAGGTGATTGAGAAGGACTGGTTAGTGCCTGGTTCAAATCGATTGCATCCAACAGAAGTTTAGTTGGTGGGGGAATTGTGGATGTGATGTTTGGTGTAGAAAGAGGATGTGCCCCGGGCATTGGGCTGTGGATGATGGAAACAAGTGAATCCAGAGCATCATGATGTGGAGTCCCTATGTGTACAACCTGTTCTTTTTGAGAAGAAGCAGGAGGAGTTTCGGTTATGGGTTGAGATATTTGTACCAACTGCTGTGAGGAAGAAGCAGCAGTGGTTTCTTGTGACTTTTTTGTTGTCACAGGCATTTGCTCTGGTATCTCATCCTCTAGAGTTGCCTTTTTGATGGGTTTGGGGAGTTTTTGATTTTTCTTTTTCTGTGGTTTTTTGGTGATTTTAGGTGTGGGCTTCAAAGCAGTTGTGCTGCTACTTTGATCACCTTGAGCAGTGGGCTCAGCAGCAGATACCTGAGGAGCAGTGGTAGCTGCTAAATTCTGCTCAGGCACCTCTGCTTGTGTTTTGCAAGGTGTTGACATTCTGGTAAAAGTTTCAGCAGTTAAGCTGTGCATTTGTAAAGAGTCACCTTGGTTTATTACAGCAATATCATCCTTACTGAATTTCTTTTCAAAATAATAGCTTAGAAATCTTGGAAACAGTAAGAATGATTTTGTTTCAACATTTTTAACCAGATCATTAAAAATTTCCCGGGAATAATTAAAATTTTCTTCTTGAAGAATAGCATATCCCAGATTTTGAATTTTTAATGGTATTTCATTAAAAGCAGTGGTTTTGTTTGAAACACACATTAGAAGGGTATGAAATAAAAACCTTGTTGCAGAAGGGAAGTAACCTTTTTGTAAGGTATCCTTTTTTACTTCTGCATTATATCCTCTTTCCAGAAAATCATTTTTTAACTCTTGTTTGGGGAAATAAATTATACCTTCCTGATCATCGAGTTGAAAGACCTCTGAAATTGATTGTGGTGTAATCTTGACAGCTTTTCCCTTTAGAGTAGAGTTAATGGCTATTACAGTGTCTCCTTGTGTTTCAAGGGTTGCATTCTTCCAAAACTCTCTTTGGGTTGTCAAGTAAATTGGTGCATCCGCTGTTAACAAAGTTTTGTACTTTGATGCGGAGATGGTAGCGAGGATGGAATCGAAAATGTTTGTAGTGCCGGGTTTTGTGAGGAGAGCCAGAAGATCGTGAGATGGTTTGTGTGGAATTTCAGTGGGTTTGGCCTTTTGAGAGGCAACTTTTGAAGATGATTTGGAAGTGGGTTTTGCAGATGGCTTAGATTTTGTCATTTTGGAGATGATGATCGAAGAGATTTGTGAAGGAATTTGAAGAAAAACTGTTTTGAGAAGAGAATTTTTGAGAATTCAATTCGACAGTAAAACCCTGTTTTTGGTGTGAAGTGGGGGTTTTATAGAAGAAAAAGTGAAGGCTGACGTGGCAGCGGTTACAAAAGTACTAACCACTATGTACTGCCCACATGCCAAACTCTGATGAAATGAAGGACAGTACTTTTATGAAAGTTACTGATGAAGGCAGTGGTTACAACGGTAAAATGGGAATAGTGGATGATTTTCACTATCAGTGGATAGCATATCAGTGGATAAGACACTGCTTTTGAACAACAGAGTTTATCAAGGAAATGAGATGACAGAGGATGGCTTTCAGTAGTGGACAGACTTTAAAGTAGAGCAGACTTTTGAACAAACAGTGGTTATGGCAGACTTTTAAGGATTTTAATGAAAACTTCATTTTTAGCTATTTTTAAGGATGGATTTTTGATTTTCTGAAAACATTTTAATGCTTTTATTCATAGAAAAACAAGATGTTGCTTGTTATTCCATGTTTAGCATGCCAATCCTAGAGACCAAGCTTTCAAAGGTGGCAGTATCTAATGCTTTTGTGAGCACATCTGCCAGCTGGTCTTTAGTTGGAACATGATGCAGAGAAATCAAACCTTTTCAATAGCAATCCCTCACAAAGTGATGTCTGATGTCGATGTGCTTGGTGGTTGAATGGGAAACTGGATTTTTGATGATATTTTCTGCTGCCTGGCTATCCAACATGAGTGGTGTCTTTAAGGTAGTGATACCAAAATCCAGCAACTGATTTTGAAGCCACAGGAGTTGGGCTGTACAGCTTGCAGCAGCAATGTATTCAGCTTCAGCAGTGGATGTTGAAACAGCTGCTTGCTTTTTGCTTTGCCATGAAACTAAGCAATCACCTAGAAACTGGCACCCTCCTGATGTGGACTTCCTTGTGGTGTTACATCCAGCAAAGTCACTGTCTGAAAATCCTGAAAGCTTGATATTCCCATTGGCTGGATACCAGATACCATGTGTGGGTGCACTTTTTATGTATCTGAATATCCTTTTTACAGCAATAAGATTGGATTTTCTAGGGGCTGATTGACTTCTTGCACAAACACATGTTGCAAACATGACGTCTGGCCTAGATGCAGTTAGGTACAATAAAGACCCCATCATGCTTCTATATAGAGTTTGGTCAATCAGCTCATCCTTTTCATCAGACATGACAAGCTTATTTGTTGCCATGGGTGTGCTGCATGGTTTACAATCATTCATATCAAATTTGTTTAAAAGTTCTTTTGCATATTTGCTTTGATGAATGAAAGTACCATTTTGCATTTGCTGAACTTGGAGACCAAGAAAGCATTGCAGCTCACCCATTGCACTCATTTCAAACTCAGCTGTCATGAGTTCCCTAAACTCTTCACACATTTTGTTACATGTGCTTCCAAAAATAATGTCATCCACATAAATTTGGACATTCATTAAATCCTTTCCTCTCCATTTTAAAAACAGTGTTTTATCAATGGTACCTCTTTTGAAACCATTTGAGAGTAGAAAGGTGGAAAGAGTTTCATACCAGGCCCTTGGTGCTTGTTTCAGGCCATACAGGGCTTTGTTCAGCCTGTAGACATGATCTGGATAAAATGGATCCTCAAAACCTGGAGGTTGACACACATACACCTCTTCTTGAATTGTACCATAGAGGAAAACACTTTTGATATCCATTTGGAACACCTTCATGTTGTGGTTGACAGCAAAGGCCAGGAACAGTCTTATAGCTTCCAATCTTGCTACAGGGGCAAAAGTTTCATCATAGTCAATCCCCTCTTCCTGTCCGTAACCTTGAACCACAAGCCTGGCTTTATTCTTGACAACAATACCCCTTTCATCAGTTTTGTTTTTGAAGACCCACTTTATGCCAATGGGACTAACCTCTTCTGGCAGTGGTACAAGCTCCCATACTTGTTGTCTTTTAAACTGTTGGAGCTCCTCTTGCATGGCTTCTACCCAGCTATTGTCTTTCAGTGCCTCTTGGTACTTGACTGGCTGATGGAGTGATAGAAAACCAGCAAAAAGACAAATGTTTTGGGTTTGGCTTCTTGTGAGCACCCCTTCATTGATGTTGCCAATGATTTGGTCAGGTGGATGAGATCTCAAGTAGATTAAATCTCCTTGGTATGGAATGATGGAATTTGTTGGTGAAGGCTGCAAATGTGTATCATCTGAGCTAACCACTGCTGGGGACTTTGATGATCCAGCAGTGGCTTCAAAAGGTGGTGGAATGGGAGGTAATGAAGTGGATACATGCTGACTTTTATCCACTGTTTGGGGACTTTTGTCAGCAATGTTTGAGGATGTGGAAGCAGTGGTTGATGAGCTACTTTGGTCAACAACTGTTGAGGTAGCAGTGGTTGAGCTTTGACAGCTGTTTTGAACAACTGATGCTTTTCCCATTGTGGCAGACCTTTGAGGGATGATGATTTCATACCCATAGTCTGGTGTTGAATCCTCTGATGGACCTGCACTGTTAGTCTTGACAACAGTATTTTCAAAAGTGAATTTATCAAGATCAAACAGATCTGCAGGATTTGCTGGGATTTTCATTGATGAAAGTTCATTGAAATTTACATTCAAGGTCTCTTCCACTGCCTTGGTCCGTGTATTAAACACTTTGTAGGCCTTGGCAGTGGTTGAGTATCCCAGATGATAACCACAATCAATTTTGGCTGCAAATTTTGAAATGGAGTCTTTTAAATTCAAAAAAAAAAGCATGGGCAGCCAAATACCTTGAAGTAAGAGATCAGTGGTTTGATTTTATACAGAATTTCATAAGCAGTCTTTTTGTGCCTGGGGTTTATTAAAACTCTGTTTTGGACATAGCAAGCAGTGTTTACTGCCTCTGCCCAAAAAGTTAATGGCAAACCTGAATCAGCAAGCATGGTTCTGGCAGCCTCAATCAAAGTTCTGTTCTTTCTTTCAACTACCCCATTTTGCTCTGGTGTTCTAGGGATGCTGTACTGCCTTACAATCCCTTTCTTCACACAAAAGGCATCCAACTCCTTATTTTTAAATTCTATGCCATTGTCACTCCTGAAGACTTTTACTGGAAGGTCAAATTGCTTTTCAACCTGTGTCACAAAGTCTTGCAAAATGCCTGCAGTCTCATCTTTTGAGTGTAAAAAGAAAGTCCATGTAAACCTAGAGAAGTCATCAACAATAACCAAACAATATATTTTCTTCTTGAGACTCATGACTTGAACTGGGCCAAACAAATCCATGTGCAGCATTTGCAAACACTGGGTTGTTTTGGACTCTTCAATGGACTTATAAGAACTTTTATGTTGTTTTCCTTTTAAACAGGAAATGCAATGTTCAGGACATGAAAACAATTTTTGTGGTAGGCCTCTTACCAAACCATTTTTTGAAATTTCAGTGATTGTCTTAAGATTTGTGTGCCCCAGTCTCCTGTGCCAAAGTTCTGTCTCTTTGTTAGAGGCAGCTGAGAACAGACAGGCATCAGCTCTAGGACACTCTTTAGACATATCAACAACATAAACATTGCCACTTCTTTGAGCAACAAGTTTTGTTTGACCAGTTTTTATTATTGCTTCAATCTTTTTGACCGTTTCTGGTCCAACAATCCTACAACACTCCTTTGTGAAGAATGACCCATACCCCTTGTCACTCATTTGTGAAACACTCAGGAGGTTGAATTTCAGACTGTCTATCAGATTGACATTTTCAAATTTTACATTGCCAGACTGTACTGTACCAGACCCCAGAACTTTCCCTTTACTGTTATTCCCAAAGGATATATCACCCCCTCCATGAATTTTGAAATCTTTGAGTAGGGCTTTACATCCAGTCATGTGCCTGGAGCCTCCACTATCAACATACCAAAGGCTATCTAAACAGGCAGAAGCTCCCTGCACATGAAGTAAAAGGATTAGTTCATTAGGGTTTCCAAAGCCAATAAGGCTTTGGATGGGGTCTCAACAGTGTCTGGGATGGATGCACAATGATGGACAGTGGTTAGGTCAGGGGTTTGGACAGTTTTAGTACTATTTCTTGCTAACCACTGTTGGGGGTCTTGACCAATCACCTGTTGGTACCCAAAAGGATGCCTGTTCACTTTAGGTTTAGAGGGCCTTTTGTAGGTCTCATAAACGTGTGGAATCCTTTGGTAAGACTGTTTCTCCTTACCTCTTCTGAATTGATTGGCAGGGGGTGCATCAGTAACCTGAACATCTCTTTTAATAGATGTTTGGTTCAGCTGTTTTGTGACAGCTGTTTGAACTGGCACAAACAGTGGTTGGTTTTTAGTGAATTTGACAGATGATGTTGATGGACTCAAGGATGTTTTAGCAATGTACTCATTCTTTTTCACATCAAAGTTTTTGAGATACACATATGCTTGAGTTTTGTGGTTTGTTTTACCACAAACAATGCAGCTTTCAGCTGGAACAATGACACTTGTTTTGTTCAAATCATAAGCTTTTAAATGGAAACAGTCTTTTGTTAGATGATTCCTTTTCTCACAAAATTCACAAAACAGGTTATTGATCTTTTCTTTCTTCTTTCTCTTTTCGGACTCCTTTGCAGCAGATGTTTTAACCTCTGTTGGGATGTCCTTGAGAGGAATGACTTTAGCTTTTGGAGCTTTAATACCATCAGTTGATGTAAAGTCCATGGGCTTGAAATTTTCAAGAATATCACACTCATCAGACCATGTTGGTTTAAACTGGTAATTTTCAAGCTCCTCAAAACTAGAGGATCCCATTGGTCTGTCAAGTGTGATTTTGTTACCAAGTTTATCAGTGATTTTCACTTCTTGGCCATTCTTCTTTGTGGGGATGAACTCAGTGGTTACATCAGTGGTTTGAACAGATTTTTCGAAAGCAGTGTTTTCATCATTATGTTTTCTATAACCAACACCAAATTTTACATTGCTTTTAATCTGTTTTTCAAACATAACCTCATACCCTTTGCATGATTCCACCCACTTTTCACAGGTGATCTGGGTGGACTCCAACTCCTTTTTGCAAACTTGGTATTTTTCTACCATAGTTTGGAGTTGGGTTTTGGTTATGCTTTGCTCTTCTTTAAGACTGCTGATCTCTTTCTATTTTTCAGTCAATTTATTTTTAAGTTCTTTTAAAGAACTTTCAAATTTGACTTCATCGGTTAAGATTTTATTCCGAAGGTTTTCATTTACCTCTTTGATGTTAGCAAAAGCAATAATGCAATTGTCAGAACACAGTTTTTCAAGAACTTGAGGAGATACCTTAGCAGCAGCCATCATTGCACAATCACATTGATGATTTTCTTCATCATCAGCTCTTACTTCCTTCTCACCTGCTCTCTTCTCTTCCTCTTCTTCTTTGTCCTCTTTGGACCATGGGTCTGTCAGTGGTTCAATCAGGGTTTCTGAATTTTCTCCCAGCAGCAATTCACCAGCAACTGCATTAACAACTGCTTCAGTCACCTCATCCACTGTTTCATCACTTAGCTGTTCACCTTCAGTTTCAATCCCCTCTGGTATTGACTCTAATGACATCAAACAAAATTCATCATTAGAAGGTTCATCAAAAGCATAGAGTGCAAAATTTTCATCGCCAAGCTCATCAGGCATGCTGCTCCAGTCAACAAAGCCTTGAGTGAAAAAACTTTGCTGATCTGGTTGTACCACTGCTGGAGCAGCTGTTTGAGGTGCAACAGGTTGCACTTGTGCCTGGGGGACAGGGGTTTGAACATACTGAATCTGTGGAACAGTGGTTTGGACATAATGCACAAGCACAGGGGCAGCAGCATAATGAGCAGTGTTAACATGAGCTGCAGGGGTATATTGGGTATAGTGCACAGTGCTTTGATTTTGAGGTCTAGGGTTTGAGCTAGGATGAGTGATTATAGGACCAGTAGTTTGACTCCTACATTCCCTAGCGAAATGACCTAGCCTATTGCACTTGTAACACTTGATTTTCGATTTATCCAACCCAACCCTTAGATTCCCATGTAACCCTGGGAATTTTCTCCCTGTTCGTTTGTAGAATTTGCTTGTTCTTACACTAAGCAAAGCCAACTGATGCAAAATGTCCATCTCCTCTAAGTCAGTGGGATCAAAATGCTGCAAATCATTGAGTTCAAAGCACAAATTATCTGACATCTGGTTTTCACTGTTTGCAGTAAAAGCATAATTTGCAGAGTGAGGATCAGGGTTGGTAAAGTTTCCACCAGCTGTTATATCAATGAAATGATCATAACCCTGTTCCTTACCACTGCTACCAGATTCTTCCTGACCAAGAAGAGCTGTGCTACCGAATGAGTAATCATCAGTAGCTTTGCCAGACTCTTGCAACTTCTTTTTCTGGTTCAACTCCCTTTCATAGGTCAGGAGTCTACCATGAAGTTGGGTCAGGGTCAGATCTTTGAACTCAACAGAGTTTCTAGTCACAAATGCAATTGTGTCCCATTTATCAGGCAGCGATCTAAGAAACCTGCTATTTTGTGTTGATTTTGAAAATTCAACCTTTACAAGCCTTAGACTGATGAGACAACTAAAACATTCAAACTGTTGGGTCAATGATTCACCCTTAATGTGACAGAAGGTTTCATACTGCTGATTCAGAATTTCCCTATTGTTTTCAATAACTTCTTCGGTTCCCCCAAACTGTTCCTTTAATGCATCCCATAGCTCTTTGGCACTGTTACAATGTAACAGTCCAGCATAGATCTCATTTGGTAATGCAGATGCTATGATGCTAAATGCTTTGGCATCGAGTTCGAACTTTTGAAAATCAGTTTCAGTATAGTTTTCATAAGGTTTTGGTACAAACTTCTTTGGATCCTCTGCACTTGGCACCATAGGAACATGGGGACCAAAAACAACAGACCTCCAACATCCAGTGTTCTGTTGAGCAAGGATGTGACCCATCCTTCTCTCCCAGATGTTGTATTCATTACGTTTAAGCATGGGTGGTTTAAAAAGCGAGCCAACATTATTCTTATCATCTTGTGATTGTGACGTCATCCTGGTTGTTTTACAGGCACTGATTAATCAACTTTAATGGTGATTAAACCTTGCTCTGTTTTTTTCAACAAAAACGAACAAACTATCGATATCAACGATTTTGAGCTGAACTATTTATGTCAAAATGATTGTTAAATCAAATTTGACTGTCCTAGCTCTGATACCAATTGTTGGATCTGAGTTTGGTTTTGATTGTATTTTTCGTTTGAATTAAGATGAAGATGGATGAGTTGTGCAGCGGAATTAAGATGGAAACAAACTTTGCATACAATCAAACGAGAGTATTGTTTTAATCAAAACACTTTTCACAATGAACCGAAAGATTGAATTTAATTTCAACAACGATTACAATGTAATGCTTGATACAAACTCCCCCTCAGCCAGAGCTCAGTGTTTGTTCGTGCAGAGAAGACGGTTTTGCAAAGAGCTGATAGAACAGTACAGAGCACTGTTCTATTTATAGGCACTAGCAAACCACTGAGCATCTAAGCTGACGTCACCATGAAAGTGACATCTAACCTCCTAACAAACTCTAACCTCTGACCAATACAAACACTGCTATACTAACTACTGCTATTACATTACATTACATTACATTACATAAAGACAGAATAAACAACTGCTGCATCCCTCCACTGCTGTGAACCCAGCAGTACTTGTCCGGATCAGCAGTGCTTGAACCCAGGCAGTAGATTGAACAGCAGAGCTTTAGTCTTTCATCAGGCCTTTACTTGAACAGCAGTTGTGGGTCAGCAGTTTGCACGATCAGTAGATAGGAGGTCAGCAGATGTTGAAATCACTATCAAGGGGAGAGACTTGTATGTAACATCTGCTTATTCTGGATCTACTGCTCTGATCCAGTTTTGGCTTTAATTATCTGTTCCTCTGGTAGGGTTCAATCCCAACAAGAATATAATTTGTCTGAATCATTCAAAGTATAAGCCACTTTGATTGGTTCGTCACTCAAATTAGATTTTGATAACAGGAATTCCTTATTGTAAACTCTTTTTACCGGTGAACTCGAACTTTTTTCTGACGAACTCAGACTCTTTTCTGACGAACTCGAACTCTCAGATTTAGACTCCGGTTTTGACTCTTCATCCATATCCAACACCTGATCGACAACTTTCTTTAATAACTCAGACTCATGATCAGTGTCAGACGCTGTGAATGTAACATCAATATTGTCTGGTAATTCATCAATGATTTCAGACTTTAACTTGATGTTGACTGCCTTTTTTAGACGCTCCTCGTTAGGATTCCTTGGAGAATAAGTTTCATGGATCGGGGGCGGACATCTGTTATACTTGACACTTGGTTTCTTACCGGTATCAGTATCTTCAGTCTCTTTCTCCATGAATGCTTCCAGACCTGCAACAGTAGGATAAACACGATCAATCAAATAATCACATGTTGTATAGCTCAGCAACAATCGTTTAATCCTTTCACTCTCAATCTTTTCGAGTTCCACATCCTGCTTCAGCTTTGCACAATCTTCAATATATGCATTAATAACACTCTGCTTTGTCATTAATGTTGCACTCATCTTTTCCATTGCATTTTCGATTTCTGAATTTGTCTTTTTCAGACGATCAACTGTGTTGTTCAGCACATCATAAGACTCCTTGACATACTTCACATCACACAATAAATCTTCTTTTATCTTCTCTAACTCAGCAATCTTCATATCTTTTTCTTCACAAGCTTTGTTGATGCATAATGTCTAAAGCCTGCGTCTTAGTCTTAGTTGATCAATGTATAGGGTCTAGATGTGTTAATTATGTATTGTATAGGGGGTTGAAGTGTAATTGTTTGATTTTCATGTTGATATTTCGCTTATATGGACATGTGCCATAAAATAAATTCTTCTACAAAATTTTGATTTTGGTTCAAAAAAAAATTAAACACCGTCACATCCAGTTAACCAAGTCCAAATCAATGACCTTGGTCAACTGCTTGGCCTACCAAGTCCAAGTTAATGAACTTGGATGACCGAATTATGAAGTACACATTTATTTCATTCTGAAAATAGTTCAAACGAATGAACTTTTGAACATTTTGAACTTCCAAACACTTTTCAACTGTCAAACACTGTACCAATCATTGTACTGCATCACCAGCTTACCCAGCCCTCATCAAACACAGACATGATCTGCACTAAGCTTTGATCGTCCGATTCCCAATGTCAATTGTCGAAAATAAAATGAGAAACTAAAATCTTTTTGGATTTTTAACTGGATAAACTCAAAACTGTACACACAATCTTTTTGTGAGTGTGTTAGGGGATCATATCAGCTGCCGACTAGACACAAGCACCGTTAAGCTATAATTTCATATCAAGCATTAAACAATTCACGTAGATTGCCGATATACTGATCCTCTTAAATTCTCACAAAACTTTCAATCTGCTCGGGATACAGAATTAGTGTTTTAGGACTTAAACATCTACATGTGTCCCACCTCAGTATATACTCCTGTATCCAGATCCCAGTATTCAGTCTTACAGGTGAGTATACCTAGATGATATATGTAAGGGATTAATTGCGAGGGCCGTGAGAGCTCGGGTCGATCTTCCGATACGCAGAGAGATGACGGCTTCGACTTTTGGTGGGTCCCCTTTAGAGTATCTTTTCTTCAACAGCATGATTATCAATTTTATTGTTTAATCATTTTTGCTGAGGGGAGGCTTATATTTCAAAGCAGCGTAAAGTATTCTCCGGGGACTAGGCCATTGCTTCCGCAAAATCAGAAGTCCCGGGATAATACCCCAGATATCACTAAGCATAAAGACCTAGTATCTCAGAATATGGGACCATTCAAACAGGATTTCAGGGGTTACCTATATATCCTGGAGGTGTTCCCCACGTAAACGCAAGTAAATTTTAAGTTTATATCCCAAACTGATCTACTGATTTTGTGAAAACCTATCGGCACATCTTTAGCGAGACTGCTTAATTGCATTTTATACATTCCAAATCTTTAGCGTACTGTGTCCGTCTAGCTGATGTACTATCATTTCCCCTTTTTACACAAACTCATTTTTACTTTTTCAAATGTTTTTGGTTTTTGTAGTTTTTATCATGTTTTTGTATTTTTCTGCAAACTTTCTCCCCTAAAAAGAAAAACATATTTTTGTGTTTTTGTTTTTATCGAAAAGCAGAAAACAAACTGTACAAACAAATTTGACAACACGACATGGTTCACGTCAGATCACCGCCCAACTCGGCTTCACATTCAATTACCCTCCCAGATTTCAGATTTTTCAACCCGTTCAATTTCAAAAGATAATAAAATCTCTTTTTGTCAAAAGGTTTAGTATAAAAATACGCTTTCTGATCATCGGTGTGCAAGTGTTCAATCCGAATTAACTTTTTCTCGTGACAATCACGGATAAAATGGTGACGGATCTCAATATGTTTCGTTTTTGAATGGTGAACCGGATTTTTAGTAATGTTAATAGCTGCTTCATTGTCCACGTAGATAGGAGTATCTAAGAACTGCAAACCGAAGTCTCGCATCTGCTGTTGGATCCAAAGGATCTGCGAGCAACATGTAACAACCGCCACTTTCTGGTAATTTACGTACATTTAAAGCAATGAACTACATTATACAAATATGTGTTTTGAATATTCGAACTACATAATTACATGATATACATCTTAGAACACTCATGGAATATTCATATATGATGCACATTATTCATTTTTATCGGTCACATTTGAAACAGTTTAAAACAATGCATCGAAACAACTAGAGTAGTACCTAGTAAACTAGTGTGCTGACGAAAACTCAGGGTCCGCAAAAACCATTTAAATGACATCTTTAGGACTCAGACGAAAGTCCAACATCAAATATACATTAAACCCTATATGGGAATACAAGGGTTTGGTTTAATATATTACCAATGTCAGGTAGCACCAAAAACTGCACGAAAACTGCCGAAAAGCGCTAAAAGTTACCATTTCAGTAATTTTCCGCAAAATTCAGCATTTGTATTTTTATTACAAGATGCAAAAGTGTTGTTTAAACACAAATTTCATATAAAAATACACAGGGAATACCATATTTATACATAACCGAATATTTCCCAATAACTTATATATGTTAACCTTTCGACTATCTTCTAGCGAAACGAGCGCTAAACATCTAGCCGAACTATATTTTGGCACATGTAGCGAACTAGTGAACATTATTTTTGGTCTTGTAAAACTAGTTTATGAACATTTCAAGTCATGAATCATCTCGAAAATTTGTAAACCTTAAACACCTAAATACTTACATCTTTTATTCTCATTTTTGAAACCTTATAATTTACCAACACTTTTCAACAACATAAGGTACCCCCCCCACATGTGGGCCGCAAATAAGGGCTCCCACACCCCTTAATCCTTAGCTAAATATCTAGATATTATGTCTTGGTTGCAAGTGGATTATGTTGGTGAATTATTTCAACACTTAACCATTAAGGATTACTAGCACTTTACCATCATTTTACACCTTCACTTTCATATGCAAACTCTCTCATCATCTTCATATTTTCATCTAGAACAACCACCAAAAACCCATTTTATTTTATCACTTTCTATGATGATCAAGATGATTTTCTATGGAGCATAAGAAGATCTAAAGCACTTACAAGTAAAAGGACACTTTTTCATCCATCCAAGAACATTCTACCATCAAGATCATCATCTTCTTAGTTCTTAATCATCCTCTAGATCATCCCTAGCCTAGTGCTAGAAGTGAGCTTCTAATCTATTTTTATTTTTTTTCATACTTATTTATGTTTATGATTATTATTATAACTACTAATAACTAAATAATCATACATAATATTATGAAGATACAAAGAAGCAAAAATAAAAATCATGATATGTATATGTTTGTTTATGTTGTGATTTAGGATTTATTACTTACATTTTTGATCTTGTTATGGTGATTATTATAAGAGTAACTTGTTAGATGGTGTTTAAAAACATGATCTAACAAGCATACATGATTATGTTAAAGGGTTTTTGTTAAACCTAAAGGATTACTTGGATGATCATAACCTTTAATTTTGTTAAAGTATTTAATGTTTTTCACTAAAAACAATACTTCTACAAAATTATGAAAAGTAACATACAACATGAGATTTTTATAAAAGTTTTTAAAACTAGAAGTAAACTTGGTTTTTGAACTAATGAGCATATGTTATGATCATGCCTAAAACCCTACATGATTTGGAGATCATCTTGATAAGTTTATGTTATAAAAATCTCATATGTTTTAGTTAAGATGTTATGAGTAAATTGATGGTGGTTTTGAAAAGAAAATGATATGTTTATTAAACATGGCTAAATGCTTATTACAAAGGTTATATGGCCATTTTTTAAAAAAAAAACATTTTGTTAACAAAACTATCATTTTTGGTTAAATCTTTACAAGATTTAAAAAGATGTTAAAGAAATGTTTTTATAAAAGAAAAGGTAAGATAAATATATATTTTTGAGAAAATATATATTTGGTCACTTTAACAATTTTTGTCATATATAATACTTGGTGTATTATATATATGTAACAAAAATTAGGAACTTGAATCAAATGTTATAATTAAACCCAAGACACATTATAACAAATGTCTTACAAAACTACACATGATTACGCCTTAAAAACGAGTTACGGACGATCCGAATAATTGGATACAAATTATGGTCAAATCGGACGACGGACGAACCTATGAACATATCGCCAATCCGAGGACTTACTACGACGTTTAGGCGATCTTTCGACGCGTACACCAAAATTACGTTACCATTAACAAAATTCGGACATTTTGAAACTTATAAAAACTATTATGTTTTTATTAACAAAAAAGTATACTTAGTTATTTTTATAAAAAGTTTTTATAAAAATGAAAGACTTATACATACAAATGGGCTATGTTTATACAAATGGGCTATATTTTATAAATGGGCTTAACTTCATGATGGGCTTATCAAAACACATGGGCTAAGCCCAACAACATAAACTCATGGGCTAAGCCTAATACCAAACATATGGGCCAAGGCCCAATCCTATTTAAGCCCAATACTATTTAGGCCCAACACTATTGAGGCCCAATACTATTTAGGCCCAACACTATTTAAGCCCAACACTATTTAAGCCCAACACTATTTAGGCCCACCACTATTTAGGCCCAACTCTATTGAGGCCCAACACTATTGAGGCCCAACACTATTGAGGCCCAACACTATTTAAGCCCAATAACATGAATTCTTGGGCTAAGCCCAATGACATATAATTGGTAAAAATTACCATTATACAATTTACTTACACAACGACACGAAATCAAGAATACAAGACCCGATGATACAACTCACAAGATACAAGATGACATATATATATATATATAACCGTTTAACAAATCATTCATCTAAATACACAGTTCAACGAACAGTAAAGACATACAAGTCTTACACATATTTAAGACACAAGACTTGTACTCAAGTTATTTACAAAGACCGAAGTGTCTAACAAATATAAGAACCTTTGTAGGTCGCGACATAATACAAGGAAACCGCAAGTGAGGATTCATGTACCTTTAGTTCACAGATGCAATACTGTGAGTTCATGTCCCCTATTCATTTAAATGTTTTACAGCTTTACAACTATCGGGGAAAATACACGTTCAATTGTAGGTTAAGTTATGGAATGAAACACCTTAGATCATGTGCGATTAGGGTCATACATCTAAGCACCATTAATCCAGTTTGGACCTAGGTACAGAGGGTTAGATCTAATGGGTATTGGCGAGCCCCACTCTTGGTCGTGGACCCATACAGAAGAGTGCGTTTGTGTCCCAGTCGATAGTAGTCGACATAAAATCGTCTAGGTTTGGATTGCTTCCTAATTCGTCACACATATTAATGTCCTCGCGAAACATTAATGATCAACGATTTCATTGACGCTTTACATACTATATCATTACATACAGATACATTTTATACAACTAACATTTTATGGATACATTTTATACAACTCACATTTTACGGATACATTTTATACAACTCACATTTTACAGATACATCTCATACAACTAAACTGCATGAACTCGCCAACTTTTGTTGATGTTTTCAAACTTAACATGTATTTCAGGAAATTAGTGGATCTGGCAGACATTTCAGTCAAGGAAAGCAAGTATCAAGACTCCATGCCACCATTTGAAGGGTTTGCCCGTTATATACCGCCTCTTTGCGGTGATATAGTGGTCAAAGCCTTGACATTTTAAGACTTACATTTTGATGTATAGAACGATGAAAACATATTTTCATTTGATGGTTTGTAACAAATACATTTAACTTATGTTGCGTTCTTTCGAAACAATTATGACAATGGCATTGGAGCTTGTTTTTATTCATTTAGTATTGTTCACTTATATTGTTATGCAATGAGAACCGATCAGATCACACCTCGCGCTTCCGCTACGAGCGGGTGTGACAGATTGGTATCAGAGTTTCGATTGTAGTGAACCAGGATTCTTTCTCGAGTCTAGTCTACAATCACTAGGGAACCTCTCACGAAAACAATTTACACAAGAACAAGAGTTTTCATTGCATAAACATTTTTCAAGGTCCACTACAAACAAAATTCATTTCATATAAACCAAGCAAGGACATTACCATGAGTGAAGTCTATGAGAAATAGATACATTACATTAACAGACGATGTGCCTACAATACATTACATTATCAGTTTACGCATTATAAACGGTTTACAAGTTCAGCTTATGCAAGATAGAAATCCTTGTTAGATAGGATTTTATGTGATTATATATAAATGATTTATATATGTGTTCTAAGGAATATTTTGCCAAGAACAAAATACCTTCGACTTCAAACTCTATTATTATTCTTTGCTCACACGATGAAAATATCGACCTCAAGTCTACTGTGGAGCTTATGGCGAACATGGTGAAATCTTAAACTTAATTCCATAAAATATGGTTGCTTCTCGCGAATGCTGAGATGCCTGACCATGATAAATGACGACGAGGCGGAGGTGGTAACCTTGGACAACAACTCCATTAGTGGGACGAGATCCCTGTGACTCATACTAATCAAGGTTGATATACTCTTATCCCTACAAGGAAGATGAAGTACTCATCTTGAAGGTGCCCCTTCAGTTTTTATTGTTACAGGTTCTTTCCATTTCTATTCCATCTAACGCTGTGCTGTTTTGTGAGTAATGAAAACGGACTTTGACACGTGATCTATCACGAAGGTCCCTCCTATGTTGAAGGTATATAGACAATAGTGTCCCCCCTCTGACTGATCGGCTGTTTTGTACGAGAAAACGCTAGGGTGACCATGCAAGGCAATTTATTATAACGGAGGCCTACGTAATAACAACTTGTAGTGCATGGGAATTCTGGTGGACTCTGCAGGCCAAGCTAATGATCACTATTCGTTCAAAATTCTTAAGTTATTACTTAAGATTCAATTTTTCCTATCTAGTAGAACACGAACTGGGGTGGTTAGTATAACACTCTACAATAGAATACAATACAATACAATACAATACAATACAATACAATACAATACAATACAATACAATACAATACAATACAATACAATACAATACAATACAATACAATACAATACAATACAATACAATACAATACAATACAATACAATACAATACAATACAATACAATACAATACAATACAATACAATACAATACAATACAGGAAGACGACACGTATTTGTTCACACCTAATATTCGATCTACATCACGATTCAGTTGAGACTAGTCATCTAAACAAACAAAATTTGTTAGCCACTCATGAAGTATTTTCCTCAACATTCTAAAATTTTTGTACATGGGCTATTTCCATGGTGTCTATGACACTTTACCCTACGTTACCTTACCTTACCTTATCCTATTCCACCTTATCATATTTATTGGAAATAGATACAATAAATTATGTCGCTTGACACTTGTCTTTTCCCAAGGGATGGTATGGCGTGAGCCATGCTGCAACTCCCTCATTGCATTCTATTCAACATCTTGGAGATTCTAATGATCTTGTTAGAGCTCGTGAAGCTCAAGCACTATCACCATACTCGTCACATGGGCAAGTACGACAAAGAAATTTCTTTACTTGGGATGACCGAGGTCCATATAGTATGGAATACATATTATAGGGACGGAGGCCACGGGTTGGCTTTCCCTCCTCAACGAATTATTTCTTTGCCACTTAAACATATAACCAATACACCCAAGAGGCACCACGCATTTTGGTTGCGGTTATTCACATTATCTTTTTTTTTTCGGTTATCCATATTATCATATATTCAAACATATATGAACAATGCGATCTTGAGGTTTTCATGACCGATTGCATTCTTCATTCTTGGGCGCATGATAGACTATATTTATCCAAATATATGTCTAGATTCTTTTAATAGTGTGTATTAAAAATATCATGGCACCAAAAGAAACAAATGTTTAAGTCAAAAGTTATGTGTTGAAAATCATTGCTTTTACACAAGACATGGTTTGCACATGACACTGTTACGCAAGACATTGTTATACATGACATTTGATGTTGGTATACACAAGACATTTTTTTAAATAACGAGACGTGTGTAATATGATAAAAGCATGGTGGATACGCCGCTGGTACTTCCTATATATAAGTGCTTATATTATATTGCATATCGTGGTGTTATCCAAACCACTTCGACAAAGACAAGACACGACATCTTCTACACAAGACATGATATTCAATTTCAAGGCATGATATATATTATACACTACATTTCATTTGGTTATATTTAACCATACATCATTCTTTGATATCATCTGATTTTCATATGATTTTATAAAAGAACTCGATCAGGACTAAAGCCAATGTTGTTGGTTACACTTGATGTTTTCACGGTCTCTCAAGGGTTGTTCCATACTGGGTAACACCCGAATTCAAATGCATTGAGCGTTACAATTTAAGTTTAGCCCTAGAATCCAAAGTATGGTCACATCTTCTCACCCTACCTCATTCACTCAAACGATAACTCTCGCGATGAGAGAAACGAAGGCATTTCCTGCCATAAACGATTTTGGCACCAAGAGGTATGCTGGTAACTTGCCGAAATTCTAAATACGACAAGTAAGACGTTCATCATGGGAACACTTGCAAAAGTGCCAAGAGTAGCAGTATGCTGAGACCGGGCTCAAAACAAAGACTAGTAAGACGGTAATACTTAAGAATGAATCAAGCTAATGAATAAGTGCGTGTATGGTTAGAACTAAGAATACTCCACAAAATCCCAATGATGTCATGAGTCAGTAACACTCTACGATCATCATGTATCAACTCTTTTAATACCAACACCTAGCTTAGCTAGTGTCTTTAGATGTTAAGCATATACTCGAATTAGAGTCATGTTAGACACACATTACTATATCAAGTTAGCTAATGGGGAATTAGCTGAGACATGTCAAATCTTAAGGGTCACAGGTACGTATCCTATCAATCAACATTTCACATCCATATTATTTGATACCATTGCCGATTTTTAGCTTTATCTCAACATTTCACATGCATAGTTTCATGGCTAGTGACGAGATTGCCCTAACTACAATTAGGGATTGGGTTATCCTACATCTAAACATAGGGATTGGGTTGTCCTCTACATCTATACAGGGAAGTCTTTACTACATAGAATTCAAAATGTACTTGGCCTAGAGTCAAGTAAGCTAGACGCCTCCTCATTCTATAGAATTGGCAAACAGTAAACTAGCTGAGTCAGGAGCAGAAATTTCATATCGATCTCTTACCCATTGAGTTGGGTATTTTCGACGTAGTGGTTGGCATGGATTGGCTATCCAATAATCAAGCCAAAGTTCTCTGTCATGAGAAGATCATTCGCTTACCACTACCGAACGAAGATACACTTGTTATCCATGGAGGGAAGCGCAACACATCATTGCGGATCATCAATTGCATGAAGGCATAGGAGTGCTTACAAAAAGGTTGTACTGCCTTCCTAGCACAAGTGGTCGATAAGGAGGCCGTTGGGCCGCAGCTGACAGATATTCCTGTGGTAAAATAATTTCCTGAAGTCTTTCTTAAAGACTTACCAGGACTACCACCATATCAACAAGTCGAGTTTCACATCGACTTGGTACCGGGAGCCGCACCCATAGCCAAATCTCCATGTCGATTAGCACCTTCTCAACCTTGTAGTTGACCGAATAAGGATGTTGTGAGTTCATAACCCCCACTCTTTACCACTATACATCTTTATAAAGGTTTTGGGGGTGGAAAGACATACAAGTTTTGCAAAAGTGCACAACATTTCGATGAATGAAAATTCATATTTCTAAACCATGTTACAAATAAATTTCCAACTAACTCAAATGGTTTATCAGTTACGAATTCAAGAGGAAAGCATACCGAAAACGGCTTCTAAGACTCGTTACGGTCATTACGAGTTTCTCGTTATGCCTTTTGGTTTAACGAATGCACCAGCGGTCTTCATGGATTTAATGAATCGTGTGTGCAAGCCGTATCTCGACAAATTCGTCATAGTGTTTATTGACGACATTTTGATATACTCTCGATCGACTGATGAACATGAGCAACATTTGAGAACCATTTTAGAGTTGTTAAAGACGGAAAAACTATACGCGACATTGTCCAAGTGCGAATTTTGGATTCGCGAAGTACAAATTCCTCAGGCATGTAGTGAACGAGAAAGGCATTCAAGTAGACCCAGCTAAGACTGACTCAAATAAGAATTTGGAATTGTCCAAGACTCCAACTGGAGTCCGACAAATTTTGGGATTAGCGTGATATCATCGGAGATCTATTGAGATTTTTTTTAATTACTCAATTGCTAACCTCCCTCACCCATAAAGACAATAATTTCGCCCCAATCGAAAAACAAGATATAGCATTACAACTTATTCTTAAGATTGGTGCATAGCAATTTACAATCTTATCATTATCCGACGATACCGATGACTTTGTTGTAAACTATGATGCTTCGCATCAAGGATTGGGTTGTGTACTCATGCAACGTGAAAAAGTTATCGTATACATGTCGCGCCAATTAAAAAGTTCACGAGAAGAACTATACCACTCTCGACCTTGAGTTAGGCGTGGTGATATTCGCTTTAAAAATTATGGCGACATTATTTATATGGTATTCAATGCATTATTTTCATGGATCATAAAAGTCTTCAACACATATTCAACCAAAAAGAATTAAATATGCGTCAACGATGTTGGTTGAATTGTTGAACGACTATGATTGTGAAATAAAGTACCATCCGGGCAAGGCAAACGTTGTAGCTGAAGCCTTGAGCCGTAAGGAGCGAGTTAGAACACTGAGAGTTCAAGCATTAGAGAAGATGATTCACAAGCGTTCAAGGAAGAGCATATTCAAGCAGAAACACTTCGAGGCATGAAGGAACAATTAGTGCCAAAAGAAGATGGAACTTTATACCTTATGGGTCGAAATTGGGTTCCATTCTTTGGCGGCCTTTGAGATGATATTTTGAGGAAGCACATAGGCCTAAGTATTGAAAGAATACTATTGGTGGCCTAACCTCAAAAGTGATATCGCGACTTATGTCGGAGAATGCTTGACCTGCGCGAAGGTCAAGGCTGAATATCAGAAACCCTCGGGCTTGTTACAATAACCCGAGATTCCCGTTTGGAAGTGGGAACAAATATCGATGGACTTCATTACGAAGTTACTCAGGACCTCAAGAGGCCATGACATGATATGGGTAATCGTCGATAGATTGACAAAGTCCGCACACTTCTTACCGATTCGGGAGAAGGATAGTACCGAGAAACTAGCGGAAATCTATCTCAAAGAAATAGTGGCTCGTCATGGAGTTCCTATTTCAATCATTTCGGACCGAGACGGTCGTTTTGTTTCTAGAATTTGGAAATCATTTCAACAGGCCTTTGGATCTCATTTGAATCTAAGTACGGCCTTTCATCCACAAACCGACGGCCAGAGCGAACGGACAATCCAAACACTCGAAGATTTGCTTCGTGCATGTGTTATGGATTTAGGCGGCAATTGGGATACTCATCTACCTTTACTTGAGTTTTCCTACAATAACAACTACCATACTAGTATACAAGCTACACCGTTTGAAGCTCTTTATGGTCGAAAATGTCGCTCTCCGCTATGTTGGGCGGAAACAGGCGATAGTCAATTAATTGGTCTGGAACTAGTCCAAGAGACTACGAATAAAATTTTTCAGATCCGAGACCGTATCAAGGCGGCTTACGATCGACAAAAGAGCTACGCAGATAAAAGACGAAAACCATTATCTTTCGAGGTTGGAGACAAAGTCTTGTTGAAAGTCTCGCCTTGGAAAGGCGTAGCGAGGTTCGGTAAACGTGGAAAGCTAAACCCACGTTACATTGGACCATTCAAAATCTTAGAAAAGATTGGCACTGTTGCCTACAAGTTGAAGTTACCAGATGAACTTAGCAGTGTGCAAGACACGTTTCATGTGTCGAATCTTAAAAAGAGTCCAACACAAGCAACCGTTATCATTCCTGAGGATGAAATTCACATTGACGACAAACTCCAATTCACTGAAGAACCTGTTGAGGTCACGGACTGGAAGGTCCAGAAAACACGGAGAAGTCGTATCAAATTAGTAAAAGTTCGTTGGAACTCTCATCACGGACCCGAATATACTTGGGAACGTGAAGACCAAACTAAAGCCAAATATCCTCACCTGTTCCCGAAGACCCCTACAACAAATAACAAAGCTAGAATTTCGGGACGAAATTCTCAATAACAGGGGGAGAATGTAACAACTGCCACTTTCTGGTAATTTACGTACATTTAAAGCAATGAATTACATTATACAAATATGTGTTTTGAATATTCGAACTACATAATTACATGATATACATCTTAGAACACTCATGGAATATTCATATATGATGCACATTATTCATTTTTATTGGTCACATTTGAAACAGTTTAAAGCAATGCATCGAAACAACTAGAGTAGTACCTAGTAAACTAGTGTGCTGATGAAAACTCAGGGTCCGCAAAAACCATCTAAATGACATCTTTAGGACTCAGACGAAAGTCCAACATCAAATATACATTAAACCCTATATGGGAATACAAGGGTTTGGTTTAATATATTACCAATGTCAGGTAGCACCAAAAACTGCACGAAAACTGCCGAAAAGCGCTAAAAGTTACCATTTCAGTAATTTTCCGCAAAATTTAGCATTTGTATTTTTATTACAAGATGCAAAAGTGTTGTTTAAACACAAATTTCATATAAAAATACACAGGGAATACCATATTTATATATAACCGAATATTTCCCTATAACTTATATATGTTAACCTTTCGACTATCTTCTTGCGAAACGAGCGCTAAACATCTTGCCGAACTATATTTTGGCACATGTAGCGAACTAGTGAACATTATTTTTGGTCTTGTAAAACTAGTTTATGAACATTTCAAGTCATGAATCATCTCGAAAATTTGTAAACCTTAAACACCTAAATACTTACATCTTTTATTCTCATTTTTGAAACCTTATAATTTACCAACACTTTTCAACAACATAAGGTACCCCCCCACATGTGGGCCGCAAATAAGGGGTCCCACACCCCTTAATCCTTTGCTAAATATCTAGATATTATGTCTTGGTTGCAAGTGGATTATGTTGGTGAATTATTTCAACACTTAACCATTAAGGATTACTAGCACTTTACCATCATTTTACACCTTCACTTTCATATGCAAACTCTCTCATCATCTTCATATTTTCATCTAGAACAACCACCAAAAACCCATTTTATTTTATCACTTTCTATGATGATCAAGATGATTTTCTATGGAACATAAGAAGATCTAAAGCACTTACAAGTAAAAGGACACTTTTTCATCCATCCAAGAACATTCTACCATCAAGATCATCATCTTCTTAGTTCTTAATCATCCTCTAGATCATCCCTAGCCTAGTGCTAGAAGTGAGCTTCTAATCTATTTTTATTTTTTTTCATACTTATTTATGTTTATGATTATTATTATAACTACTAATAACTAAATAATCATACATAATATTATGAAGATACAAAGAAGCAAAAATAAAAATCATGATATGTATATGTTTGTTTATGTTGTGATTTAGGATTTATTACTTACATTTTTGATCTTGTTATGGTGATTATTATAAGAGTAATTTGTTAGATGGTGTTTAAAAACATGATCTAACAAGCATACATGATTATGTTAAAGGGTTTTTGTTAAACCTAAAGGATTACTTGGATGATCATAACCTTTAATTTTGTTAAAGTATTTAATGTTTTTCACTAAAAACAATACTTCTACAAAATTATGAAAAGTAACATACAACATGAGATTTTTATAAAAGTTTTTAAAACTAGAAGTAAACTTGGTTTTTGAACTAATGAGCATATGTTATGATCATGCCTAAAACCCTACATGATTTGGAGATCATCTTGATAAGTTTATGTTATAAAAATCTCATATGTTTTAGTTAAGATGTTATGAGTAAATTGATGGTGGTTTTGAAAAGAAAATGATATGTTTATTAAACATGGCTAAATGATTATTACAAAGGTTATATGGCCATTTAAAAAAAAAAAAAAACATTTTGTTAACAAAACTATCATTTTTGGTTAAATCTTTACAAGATTTAAAAAGATGTTAAAGAAAGGTTTTTATAAAAGAAAAGGTAAGATAAATATATATTTTTGAGAAAATATATATTTGGTCACTTTAACAATTTTTGTCATATATAATACTTGGTGTATTATATATGTAACACCTGTGCCTTCACGGCCATCAAACAAATACCAAACCAATGAAATATTGTATTTCATACTTGGGATTTGTAAAAATATGTGTATCATTTGCACATATCAATTTCTGTTCAAATTCAAACTCTAAATCGCTTTCTGGAAGGTTATACGCGCACTGATGCGTAAATATAACCAGTTTAATGCAACAAACACTCCGGAATAGTGAAATAGGTTTAACATACCTTAAATAACCTTTACATAACTTAGATATAAGTTTTGGAAGGTTTGGTGTGGTGAAATCAAAGTTTAATCGCTTACAGGGACTAAAGTTGACAAACTGCGAAAGTATGCCAATTTGAACTGTAACAGACCTTCCGGGACATGAACATAAGTTAAACATACCATAAATATCCTTTGCATAGCTTAGAAATAGGCTTTGAGTTGTTCGGTATGCTAAAATAAACTTTTGTGTCATTCAGGGACTAAAAGTGTCAAAAAGTGCATAAGTTTGCATTTTCGCGCATATCTTACGTTCTGGATACATCTGGACATCCAAAAATTTATGTAAGCATGACTACATTATATTTTAGTGTTCGCCTTAAGAAAAATCCGTTTGTCGCGTCATTTGGATCGTTTTTCGCGCTTGTGCGCATTCCGTCGTAATTAAGCGAACATCGCGTTCGTACGGCTAAACGAACCGACATCCGAGATATTTTTGAGCATGTTTTAAGTTCCCTATACTTTAACTTCATTTTAGAGCTTTGAAATGGGGTTAACGGGCCTTAAACGTGTCAAAAATGGCCTAAATACAGTTCAGGGACCAAAACTGTAATTCTGCCAAACTGCACCATACGATGCGTATGGTATATATACCATACGATGCGTATGGGGTCTGCAGACCAGGTTCAGTGTTTAAACAGCCTGTTTTCAGCAGATTAACCCACAACCACAAGTTCCTAATTATCTAGTCATGTGATAAGGATGGAATTTTAGCCACCACAACATTGTGACAAGTGTACGGCCTTGATCGTTGCCTCCTTCTACAAGAAACGATCTTAACAGTGGACCATTTCCTATAAATACCCACCAACATCACACCCAAAAACTCACACCTTTGAATCTGAACTTGCTCTCTAAGTTGTCGTGTTTAACACTTCATACCTGAGAGTGTTCGGGTTCAAACCTTCCATTCTTGGACCCTTCGTAAGTATTCTTTCGTTCTTTTCCTTATTTTATTGTTTTATCGAGTCTGAAAGTCAAACTTTGTTTGACTTTCTGCGTTGACCAGTAATGGTCAATGCGAAGTTCGTTTGAACTTCGCAACGTGATTGTAATCACGTTGGTCATAGTCCCTTGGGACTATGCCCACTGATTACCACGTTGTCTAGGGTCGTAGGGTAGGCGATCTAATAAATCGCCTATACCTTCGAACCCGACCCAGTTTGGTCGATCATTAGGATCCGACCAAACACATTAGGTGACCATAGTAGGTAGGGAATAACCTTTCGAGGTTATACCCTATGGTCACATCGTTTAAGTAGTTGTATGATAGGTAGTTTATATGCCTTAGGTAAATTACCAGAATACCCTTTTCATGTATAATTGGTAATTAAGCATATGTAACCTAAACTTTTGTCACGTAACTGATTATGTAACATGTTTAGGCATATAACACTTGTCATAGGACTAGTTAGGCGGTCCGAACGCGTTTCACGCGCACGACACGTTAAAGTAGCATAAGCTACCCAAACGGGTCGTAATGGGTCGTAGACAGTTATGTTAGGTTTCATTTAGTATGTAGGCTTTGTTAAACCATATCACACGAGTCTCCACACTCGTTTGGTTTACAAACCCTAATGCTACCCAGTCTTCCGATTTAGGTCCGGTTTATTAATGTAGTTACCTATATTAGGTGCCGTTTGATATTCCGCGATCTCTAGCATTGTTTGGTTGTTACTCAAGGACTTCTGAGCAATCTCAAGTGAGTACATAGACCCCTCTTTTACTGTTTTCCAAACTGTTTTGGGGTGGAACACATGTGCCTACTTGTTACTTTCATGTTTTCCTGTTTTCACATCATATACCTGCTATGTTCGTTAGTACATTATAGTACATGATTTCATTACATTTTATGCTATGTATGTCCATTTAGTTCATACTTAGTACATCGTTTTACATTTACATTTTATGCTATGTATGTCCATTGCGTGCATACTTAGTACATTGTTTTCATCACATGCTTACATTTTGGTATGACATTTGGTTTGTTTACATGGGACAATACATTCATTAACACCGATCATGCCGCTCGGTAGTAGGTAGTGGTACCATAGGACTTGACAAATCCCGTTCCGGACATCCCAGGGAAAGGGGATGAAAGGAATGACCGAATCCGAATACATATTCTCTTGATAACTCACTTTTACATAGTTATCCGTCTGTCTCAAGGCTTGGATGTATGCATATTCACAATACCGCATAAATGTTCATATTAAATAGTTGCATGCATTTACACAAAACATAGCTTTGATTTAAACCAAGTTTTACTTCAATACTTTGTTTTTGTGCATATGGTTTAGTTGAGACATTTCACTTACCATACATGACATTTTGACATAGACATTTGACATGGATATTTTGACATAGACATTTGACATGGATATTTGACATAGACATTTGACATGGATATTTGACATAGACATTTGACATGGATATTTGACATAGACATTTGACATGGATATTTGACATAGACATTTGACATGGATATTTGACATAGACATTTGACATGGATATTTGACATAGACATTTTACATTGTTTGGTTTGGTTTGGTTTGATTAAGTGATTAAGTAACGATGTGTGTATAATATGATACAAGCATGGTGGATACGCCGCTGGTACTTCCTATATATAAGTGTTTGTATGGTATTACATATCATAGCGTTATTTGAATCATTTCAATTTGAGACATAGAACATTTCATACAAATAACATACTTTTCACAAGACATTGATTTATAAACAACTTATCTTATGCAAACATATTTTACTTGGTTATTCATTTAACCTTACATTTATTTATACTTATCATCTGATCTTATCGTTTTTCAAATGTTTTAAAAGACAAAGCAAACAACAAGGTTCATGACTAAACATTTTCTTAAACATAAGTCATGAATCTTATTTTCACAAAACCTATGTATCTCACAGGCATTTTTATGCTGACGTACCTATTTTCACATGTGTTTTTCAGGAGCTGTTGCATAAGATGATCAAGATACACATAGGCAGACTTGGGCTTTAGTGACAATAAAAGATGCAAGACTAGTTAATCATGTTGCATTTCCTTGTTTGTTAAGACATTGTAACACTTTTAATCAATAAAGCGAAACTTTAATATCCATGGTTGTGAAACATTAATTCTGTTACAACACCCCCTGCTAGGAAGAAAAGATGGTATCAGAGCTAATGGTTATAGGGAATTAGGTTATTAGTAATGCTTTGACCTAGTCTATAACCTTCTTAGGACCCTAACGCGAGTTTACTTGCGTTTAGTCATAAAACAATACTGTCGCCTATCCTTAGGCGACAACCGCAACAAAAACATGAAAATTCAAAACCGCTTTGAAAACTAATCATCTGTTCTAGGATGATTGATTACTAGGTTTTGAACCCTCAATTGTAAAGTTTTGAACTCTCTATTATATGGTTTTGAACCCCTTTGAGTTTTCAAAACTTCGTCAAGGTTTTGGGTTTTAAATAATGTGAACATGTGCAAACTGGAAGGGTGAATGCCTGTATTCTGGGTTTTCTGTCTAGGCAAGCACTTCGTATACATCTCAACCAGACGCGAGACCAGTTGTGCTTACCTGGGAATTCTTGGGATGAGTGTTCACTTATAGGCGAGCATGTCTTCGCGATACATTATTTTTGACCCATTTACTTTGATTAGTCACCGTCTCATTTGTTTGCCTTAGGTAACAAACAAATGATCGCAATCTTCATGCGTTATCATTCTGTTTTGATTGTCCAATAATCTTTCACCTGTTTCTCCCTATGCCTTTCTTTTTCTTCAAGAATGTCTCTTCATCACGATGACGCCCAGATATCTGAGCAAGCAGCCAAATTCGCTCAGCGAATAGGCGAAGTAGTCCTGAAGACTGTGGAATTAGCTACTGCCATGTATCGTCTCCTGGATGAAGCCACTCAAGAGTCACCAAGACAGGCAGGACCTAGTCAGGTGACAACACCATCAGCCAATAAACCAATCGAGGAATCAAAGACCATGGATGAACAACCCCCTAAGAAGTCAAAGAAGCGAAAGGCTTCTCAGAACTTCGCCATTGTCGCTCACAATGGTCAAGCCTTCCCCAACCAACCAGCTCAACCCCCTGCTAGGAAGTCATACAATGGAACTGCACTCTTGTGCAACCAATGTAACCTTCATCATCACCCTTGTGTGAAGTGCCGCAAATGTCAGATTTGTGGACTTATAGGTCATACAGCAAGGGTTTGCCCAACTACAGCTGTACCAAATCAAGCTGGCGACACTCCTGCTCAAGCTCGTTTCTCACGAGGGCTTTGCTATAACTGTGGCGAGATGGGCCATTTCCTAAGGGATTGCCCAAAGCTTGCTAAGGCAAATCTGACCCACGGATGAGCAGTTGGCCGAGTAGAAGATGTTGCTATCTTATGCTTTTGTTTCTTTCGTTTTCTTGATTGTGAAACAATCTGTCTCGTTCATAAATAAAAGTAGTTGTTCACAGATTCTGATGTACAATTGTAGTTACATATGTGTAGGATTTTCCTATGATACCTACATCAAGGAACTATGTACCTTACAAACTACTCTTGTGATTTCTCTCTTTCAAATGATTGCTCATGATTCCCTCGAAAATTTTAAGTACTCGTTTCACTCTAAGAAACAAAGTACAGAAAATAAAGTGACATTATGAGTAATCATGCTTCTGCACATCTGTGCCTTTAAATCCTTGGTTAGATAACTAAGGGTGTTTTAAAATCTCATACCCATTACGTTTTAATTTTTTTCAACATACACAGTACCAGTATTTCAAAACAATCTTCATGATCTCAAAACATTTCATATAGTTTGAAAACAAATTTTTCTAGATGCATTGTCTGTGTTATTTCAAAAACATTGGCCATGTTATCAAAACCAACCTTTCTAATTTCAAAATATTTCATATAGTCTGAAGACAATATTAACACAATACATTTTCTGATCAAGTGCATGATTTCGAAAAGCATCATTCATGTCTTTCAAAAACCTTATACATAATTTCAAAATTCATCTCGCATGATTTTAAAACATTTTTGTAAATATATCTACCTAATACACCTACTTTATGATTTCAAAAAGTATTATATATAAGGTTTCAAAAACGTTAAACACATTTTTCTTAAAAGAACCTCATGCATAGTTTTCAAAAATATTTTCCTCATACATTGACTTAACCTTCAAATTCTGCTTCATATGTCGCCTTGACATATCAAGCATCTCAACTTCATAAGCATTCTTACTTCATGTTTTGACATAAGCACGTCCAGTGCAAGGTTTCAAAACATCTTCAACTTCTAAAATCCATATGGGATCTTTTTATCTTCACAATTAGATCCTTGTGGATGATCATCATTCAAATCAGAGTCCTTAATTGGATTCCTTATATACCTAAATTCGAACATTTCGGTTCCTTATAATCGAAATCGAATTTTTTTCTTTTAAAGATCTTTCTATCTTTATAGTTAGATTCTTGATCATGTTTAAAGTACCAAATGAAATCCACGAGATGGATTCCTAGTGTGCTTTAAATACATGTACTCTGTTAGCAGAACAAACTTCTAGTTAAACAATTTTGTGGTTACGTGACTATGTGTTTATTCATCTCATGTTTTCCTTCATGCATTTTTGTGTTTTTATACTCTGGATAATTCATTATCCAAATCCTTGCAGAATCTTTCATATCTTCATATGAGGGATTCGTATCAGGATAGTCAAAAGGTACTACCTTAAATCCTTAATGGGCTTCTATGTAATAGTTAAGACCCTTGGATTGATATAGTACTACTCCATGATTCATAAGAGACCCTTTAGTGGTCTAGTCAAAAAGATTGATTCACAATTTGGTTAAAGAATGACATCTAGTGATGTAGCTGAATAGACTCCTTGATAGTCTATTTAAATCATTTATTGATTTAGTCTAAAGGACTCTATGGCGGTCTAGTTACACTCATCACAGGATTGTCCATTTGGTTTTACACTACACATTATAAAATAGACTGTGCGGACTGTACAAGGAACTACGTAATTATGGAGGCCTACATAATTATGGAATTCAATGCACAGAAACCCAGTAAGATTTATTATGTGTAAGAACCGATAGCGACAACAATAACGGAATGTGAACGATGTAATGGAGGCATGGTGGACGCACCAATGACGCTTCATATACTTGTATATAAGTGTCCCTCTTACATTGCAAACATAATGTTATTAAGGTTACTAGAAGTTCAAGAACCCTAACCAATGTTGTTCGATCTTTTCAACTTCATATTTCCAAGCTCTCACAAGTTTCCTCTAAATTTCGGGACGAAATTTCCTAAAGTAGGGGAGACTGTAACACCTGTGCCTTCACGGCCATCAAACAAATACCAAACCAATGAAATATTGTATTTCATACTTGGGATTTGTAAAAATATGTGTATCATTTGCACATATCAATTTCTGTTCAAATTCAAACTCTAAATCGCTTTCTGGAAGGTTATACGCGCACTGATGCGTAAATATAACCAGTTTAATGCAACAAACACTCCGGAATAGTGAAATAGGTTTAACATACCTTAAATAACCTTTACATAACTTAGATATAAGTTTTGGAAGGTTTGGTGTGGTGAAATCAAAGTTTAATCGCTTACAGGGACTAAAGTTGACAAACTGCGAAAGTATGCCAATTTGAACTGTAACAGACCTTCCGGGACATGAACATAAGTTAAACATACCATAAATATCCTTTGCATAGCTTAGAAATAGGCTTTGAGTTGTTCGGTATGCTAAAATAAACTTTTGTGTCATTCAGGGACTAAAAGTGTCAAAAAGTGCATAAGTTTGCATTTTCGCGCATATCTTACGTTCTGGATACATCTGGACATCCAAAAATTTATGTAAGCATGACTACATTATATTTTAGTGTTCGCCTTAAGAAAAATCCGTTCGTCGCGTCATTTGGATCGTTTTTCGCGCTTGTGCGCATTCCGTCGTAATTAAGCGAACATCGCGTTCGTACGGCTAAACGAACCGACATCCGAGATATTTTTGAGCATGTTTTAAGTTCCCTATACTTTAACTTCATTTTAGAGCTTTGAAATGGGGTTAACGGGCCTTAAACGTGTCAAAAATGGCCTAAATACAGTTCAGGGACCAAAACTGTAATTCTGCCAAACTGCACCATACGATGCGTATGGTATATATACCATACGATGCGTATGGGGTCTGCAGACCAGGTTCAGTGTTTAAACAGCCTGTTTTCAGCAGATTAACCCACAGCCACAAGTTCCTAATTATCTAGTCATGTGATAAGGATGGAATTTTAGCCACCACAACATTGTGACAAGTGTACGGCCTTGATCGTTGCCTCCTTCTACAAGAAACGATCTTAACGGTGGACCATTTCCTATAAATACCCACCAACATCACACCCAAAAACTCACACCTTTGAATCTGAACTTGCTCTCTAAGTTGTCGTGTTTAACACTTCATACCTGAGAGTGTTCGGGTTCAAACCTTCCATTCTTGGACCCTTCGTAAGTATTCTTTCGTTCTTTTCCTTATTTTATTGTTTTATCGAGTCTGAAAGTCAAACTTTGTTTGACTTTCTGCGTTGACCAGTAATGGTCAATGCGAAGTTCGTTTGAACTTCGCAACGTGATTGTAATCACGTTGGTCATAGTCCCTTGGGACTATGCCCACTGATTACCACGTTGTCTAGGGTCGTAGGGTAGGCGATCTAATAAATCGCCTATACCTTCGAACCCGACCCAGTTTGGTCGATCATTAGGATCCGACCAAACACATTAGGTGACCATAGTAGGTAGGGAATAACCTTTCGAGGTTATACCCTATGGTCACATCGTTTAAGTAGTTGTATGATAGGTAGTTTATATGCCTTAGGTAAATTACCAGAATACCCTTTTCATGTATAATTGGTAATTAAGCATATGTAACCTAAACTTTTGTCACGTAACTGATTATGTAACATGTTTAGGCATATAACACTTGTCATAGGACTAGTTAGGCGGTCCGAACGCGTTTCACGCGCACGACACGTTAAAGTAGCATAAGCTACCCAAACGGGTCGTAATGGGTCGTAGACAGTTATGTTAGGTTTCATTTAGTATGTAGGCTTTGTTAAACCATATCACACGAGTCTCCACACTCGTTTGGTTTACAAACCCTAATGCTACCCAGTCTTCCGATTTAGGTCCGGTTTATTAATGTAGTTACCTATATTAGGTGCCGTTTGATATTCCGCGATCTCTAGCATTGTTTGGTTGTTACTCAAGGACTTCTGAGCAATCTCAAGTGAGTACATAGACCCCTCTTTTACTGTTTTCCAAACTGTTTTGGGGTGGAACACATGTGCCTACTTGTTACTTTCATGTTTTCCTGTTTTCACATCATATACCTGCTATGTTCGTTAGTACATTATAGTACATGATTTCATTACATTTTATGCTATGTATGTCCATTTAGTTCATACTTAGTACATCGTTTTACATTTACATTTTATGCTATGTATGTCCATTGCGTGCATACTTAGTACATTGTTTTCATCACATGCTTACATTTTGGTATGACATTTGGTTTGTTTACATGGGACAATACATTCATTAACACCGATCATGCCGCTCGGTAGTAGGTAGTGGTACCATAGGACTTGACAAATCCCGTTCCGGACATCCCAGGGAAAGGGGATGAAAGGAATGACCGAATCCGAATACATATTCTCTTGATAACTCACTTTTACATAGTTATCCGTCTGTCTCAAGGCTTGGATGTATGCATATTCACAATACCGCATAAATGTTCATATTAAATAGTTGCATGCATTTACACAAAACATAGCTTTGATTTAAACCAAGTTTTACTTCAATACTTTGTTTTTGTGCATATGGTTTAGTTGAGACATTTCACTTACCATACATGACATTTTGACATAGACATTTGACATGGATATTTTGACATAGACATTTGACATGGATATTTGACATAGACATTTGACATGGATATTTGACATAGACATTTGACATGGATATTTGACATAGACATTTGACATGGATATTTGACATAGACATTTGACATGGATATTTGACATAGACATTTGACATGGATATTTGACATAGACATTTGACATGGATATTTGACATAGACATTTTACATTGTTTGGTTTGGTTTGGTTTGATTAAGTGATTAAGTAACGATGTGTGTATAATATGATACAAGCATGGTGGATACGCCGCTGGTACTTCCTATATATAAGTGTTTGTATGGTATTACATATCATAGCGTTATTTGAATCATTTCAATTTGAGACATAGAACATTTCATACAAATAACATACTTTTCACAAGACATTGATTTATAAACAACTTATCTTATGCAAACATATTTTACTTGGTTATTCATTTAACCTTACATTTATTTATACTTATCATCTGATCTTATCGTTTTTCAAATGTTTTAAAAGACAAAGCAAACAACAAGGTTCATGACTAAACATTTTCTTAAACATAAGTCATGAATCTTATTTTCACAAAACCTATGTATCTCACAGGCATTTTTATGCTGACGTACCTATTTTCACATGTGTTTTTCAGGAGCTGTTGCATAAGATGATCAAGATACACATAGGCAGACTTGGGCTTTAGTGACAATAAAAGATGCAAGACTAGTTAATCATGTTGCATTTCCTTGTTTGTTAAGACATTGTAACACTTTTAATCAATAAAGCGAAACTTTAATATCCATGGTTGTGAAACATTAATTCTGTTACAACACTCCCCGATGTTTCCGCCACGTTTTGTATGTTCTACGTGGTCGGGGTGTGACAATATATATGTAACAAAAATTAGGAACTTGAATCAAATGTTATAATTAAACCCAAGACACATTATAACAAATGTCTTACAAAACTACACATGATTACGCCTTAAAAACGAGTTACGGACGATCCGAATAATTGGATACAAATTATGGTCAAATCGGACGACGGACGAACCTATGAACATATCGCCAATCCGAGGACTTACTACGACGTTTAGGCGATCTTTCGACGCGTACACCAAAATTACGTTACCATTAACAAAATTCGGACATTTTGAAACTTATAAAAACTATTATGTTTTTATTAACAAAAAAAGTATACTTAGTTATTTTTATAAAAAGTTTTTATAAAAATGAAAGACTTATACATACAAATGGGCTATGTTTATACAAATGGGCTATATTTTATAAATGGGCTTAACTTCATGATGGGCTTATCAAAACACATGGGCTAAGCCCAACAACATAAACTCATGGGCTAAGCCTAATACCAAACATATGGGCCAAGGCCCAATCCTATTTAAGCCCAATACTATTTAGGCCCAACACTATTGAGGCCCAATACTATTTAGGCCAACACTATTTAAGCCCAACACTATTTAAGCCCAACACTATTTAGGCCCAACTCTATTGAGGCCCAACACTATTGAGGCCCAACACTATTGAGGCCCAACACTATTTAAGCCCAATAACATGAATTCTTGGGCTAAGCCCAATGACATATAATTGGTAAAAATTACCATTATACAATTTACTTACACAACGACACGAAATCAAGAATACAAGACCCGATGATACAACTCACAAGATACAAGATGACATATATATATATATATATATATATATAACAGTTTAACAAATCATTCATCTAAATACACAGTTCAACGAACAGTAAAGACATACAAGTCTTACACATATTTAAGACACAAGACTTGTACTCAAGTTATTTACAAAGACCGAAGTGTCTAACAAATATAAGAACCTTTGTAGGTCGCGACATAATACAAGGAAACCGCAAGTGAGGATTCATGTACCTTTAGTTCACAGATGCAATACTGTGAGTTCATGTCCCCTATTCATTTAAATGTTTTACAGCTTTACAACTATCGGGGAAAATACACGTTCAATTGTAGGTTAAGTTATGGAATGAAACACCTTAGATCATGTGCGATTAGGGTCATACATCTAAGCACCATTAATCCAGTTTGGACCTAGGTACAGAGGGTTAGATCTAATGGGTATTGGCGAGCCCCACTCTTGGTCGTGGACCCATACAGAAGAGTGCGTTTGTGTCCCAGTCGATAGTAGTCGACATAAAATCGTCTAGGTTTGGATTGCTTCCTAATTCGTCACACATATTAATGTCCTCGCGAAACATTAATGATCAACGATTTCATTGACGCTTTACATACTATATCATTACATACAGATACATTTTATACAACTAACATTTTATGGATACATTTTATACAACTCACATTTTACGGATACATTTTATACAACTCACATTTTACAGATACATCTCATACAACTAAACTGCATGAACTCGCCAACTTTTGTTGATGTTTTCAAACTTAACATGTATTTCAGGAAATTAGTGGACCTGGCAGACATTTCAGTCAAGGAAAGCAAGTATCAAGACTCCATGCCACCATTTGAAGGGTTTGGCCGTTATATACCGCCTCTTTGTGGTGATATAGTGGTCAAAGCCTTGACATTTTAAGACTTACATTTTGATGTATAGAACGATGAAAACATATTTTCATTTGATGGTTTGTAACAAATACATTTAACTTATGTTGCGTTCTTTCGAAACAATTATGACAATGGCATTGGAGTTTGTTTTTATTCATTTAGTATTGTTCACTTATATTGTTATGCAATGAGAACCGATCAGATCACACCTCGCGCTTCCGCTACGAGCGGGTGTGACACAACAGCTGGAGGCTGAAACGTATTCAACCTCGCATGTAGAAAGCGCTACTGCGGTTTGTTTCTTACACTGCCAGGTGACGAGTCGAGTTCCGAAGAACTGACACCCAGCAGTGGTGGACTTTGCGTTTTGCTTGCAGCTTCCAAAGTCAGAATCAGCAAAACCAGATAAAGTAAAGTCACCCGATCGAGGATACCACAAGCCGATGCTTGGGCAGCCTTTCAAATACCGTAAGATACGTTTCACTATGGTCAGGTGTGACTGCTTTGGATTTGACTGATATCTGGCACAGAGACACGTCGGGTACAGATGTCTGGACGGGAAGCCGCGAGATACATCAGAGAGCCAATGATAGATCGGTACATTGTCTCGTCCATCTTCACACCATTCTCGTCTGGACAAATTCCATGATTCTGTGCAAGGGGGGTGGATGCAGGACTGCAATCTGTCATGTCGAACTTGTCAAGCACGTCCTTCACATATTTCGTTTGGTGAATGAAGATTCCATCGGGCATTTGCTCCACCAGCAGCCCGAGGAAGAACTTCATCTCCCCCATTGAACTCATCTCAAACTTTTTCTTCATCACCTTTTCAAATTCTTTGCACAGGTCGTCGTTGGTGGATCCAAAAATTATATCGTCAACATCTGCACGATCAACAAGTGGCCTGCTTCTTCCTTGGTGAACAAAGTGCTGTCTACTGTCCCTCTTGTGAACCCGTTGTCCAGCAAATATGTCGAAAGCGTCTCGTACCAGGCTCTCGGGGCCTGGTGAAGTCCGTACAACGCTTTGTCCAGTAGATACACCTTGTTTTTGTGCAGTGGGTCTGTGAACCCCGGCGGTTGGCCCACATAAACTTCTTCTCTGATAGTTCCGTAAAGAAAGGCAGATTTTACGTCAAGTTGATATACTTTAAAATCTTTCCATGACGCGAAGGCTAGAAAAATCCGAATTGCCTCAAGTCTGGCAACCGGCGCGTAAACTTCATCATAATCTATTCCTTCCTGTTGACTGAAACCTTGAACCACAAGTCGTGCTTTGTTTCTCACCACGACACCTCTATCATCACGTTTGCACTTAAAAACCCATTTCGTCTTGATTAACTTCTGGTTTTGTGGCAAATCGAAAAGTCTCCAGACGCCCAGCTTTTCGAACTGTTGCAGCTCCTCCTGCATTGCATTCACCCAGCTATCCTCGGTCAATGCCTCTTTGTAGGTTCTGGGCTCTATCTGCGAAATAAAACATTTTAATGAGACTTCTTTCTGCATATCAGCAATAGATGAATAAAAAATATGTAAGAGCTCGGTCTATTTGATGTCGGGTTTTAACACCACTTTATAGGTCACCAATAATCTGTTCTGATGGATGATAAGACAACGTCCGTGGCATAGCATTGTCAGGCACATTTACTTCTGAGTCCAAGCTCGATATGTCAAGATCAACGGTTTGATCCTCAGCTTCCGTTGGATCCTCGTCAAAAGTCGGAGCGGGTTCCGCTTCTGAGTCGTCAGATTCGTCAAACGATGGAACTGGTTCCTCTGGTGGTTCGTGAGCTATTCCACTCGGTCCTGCTTCATCATCGTGAGTACCCACGGTGGGTTTAGAAACTTCTAGCGGTCTAGATACTTGCTCCTATGACACATTTTGCTGATATAGGTACATAAGAGCTAGTTCCTCCTCACTCGGCTCGACCGACAGATGAAACGACTCCCAGAGCTTATCGTAGTCGAACAGGAATCTTTGTCCGGGAAGTTGTGGTGATGGAGTGTGCTTCTGACAATCCACGTGTTGGACTTGAATCACCTTACCCAGGCATGGTACAAACACCCTCTTGAGTGGGCTAGCGTAACCTACAAAGAAACCCTCATTAGATTTAGCGCCAAATTTACCGTTTTCATCAATAAAAGTACAAGGAGACCCGAACGGCTCCAAAAACTCAATATTCGGCTTATAACGGTGCAACAGCTCAAAGCAAGTCTTTTTATACTTCTTGACAGTGAGAACTCTATTCAATGTGTAACAGGCTGCTGATACTGCTTCACTCCAGAAAAAAATTGGTAGCTTGGAATCGGCTAACATTGTACGTGCAGTCTCAATCAGGGTCCGATTCTTTCGTTCAGCTACGCCGTTTTGCTGTGGTGTGAACGGCGCACTGAATTCATGAAGAATTCCCTTCTCATTGCAGAACTCGTACATCTTGTTGTTCTTGAATTCCGTTCCGTTGTCGCTCCGAATCCTCCGGATTGGCAGTTTATACACAGTTTCCATTTTCTTGAACAGCACCATCAAAGACTCAAAAGTTTGATCTTTTCGTTCCAAGCACACTACCCAAGAAAATCTCGTAAAGTCATCAGTCACCACCAAGCAATATAAGTCTCCGCTGATGCTCTTTACGTTGACAGGCCCGAAGAGATCCATGTGCAATCTCTCAAGAGGTAACCTGATTGTATTCATCATCTTCAATGGGTGTGACTTCCGAGTCTGCTTTCCTTTCTTACACGCTACACAATCATCATTTAAGTGAAAATTCTTCAGATTAACACCATCAACTAAGTCATTGTGTACCAAAAAGTTCATTTTGCGAACATGAATGTGGCCCATCTTACGATGCCACATTATCGAATCCTTTTCTGTCGCTTTAGATTTAGACACAAAACACTGTTTCTGATGAGATGTTGAGTTGCGACGTTCATATCTAGATAATAAAGATCATTCTCCCATGGAGCATGCAACAGCACCATCTCATCAGGGATTTTAAACCCTGGTTTCAAAACCACACATTCAGTTTTTGTAAAATGTACACTAAACTCTTTATCACAGATTTGTGAAATACTGAGTAAATTGTTTGTTAGCTCTACTATGTAGTTCACTTCATCGAATGAAATCACGCCATTTGACAGCGTTCCTTGACCAACAATCCTTCCACCTTGGTTCCCGGCAAATCCAACATAGCTTCCGTTTATGGATTTGACATCATTTAGCAAAGCAAGCGTCCCAGTCATATGCCTTGAAGCTCCACTATCCATAATCCACTTTGACAGTATCGACTTGGGCAGCCCCTGCAAATAACATAGCGAATGTATTCAAACAATGAACTCCATGACTTCTTAACTTCTGAAACACTCCCAAACACTACATCACACTTCTCATCAGTCTTAGGAAAGTTAAATGTGACATTCGAAACATCAGTTTTTACTTTGGATTTTACTTCATTTGTGATTGGGGGAAATTCTGCAAGAAACTTATCAAGCTCAAATTCAAATTCATGATTATCATTAGCAATCACTTTTGATTCATAAAATTCTTTTACCCCTTTGACTTTTCTGTCAACCATTTTTCCAAAAATATTTAGAACATTGGGATTAAAAACTTTTGAATCAAACTTTAACTCATTCTCCATTTTCTTCACCTCAACTGATTGTTTTGGTTTAACCACCCATGATTGAGTTTCAAAAATTTTTGTTTTCGGATAAATCTTTGAAGTCTTTTGTGACTTTGAAGATTCGCCAATCTCGAATGTCGATTTCGGATTATCTTCCGACTTCAATGATTCACCCCTCTTTAAGATGCAAATTGGTGAAACCTTTTTGTCAACTGGTGACTTAGGTCGGGGTTTTTGAACAACAGGTTTTACAACAGGTTTTTAAAAAAATTTCTTGCATTGTTTTGCCATATGCCCGATTTCATTGCAGCGATAACAAACTCTTTTGTCATACTCGACAAAAGTTGACTTGAATGACTCTACTTTCTGTTTCTTAGCCGCATTGAAATCGTCAACTGCTTTTTGACTAAAAATGTATTCCTTCTCATCATCCACACTTGGTCCAACAACAAAAACATCATTCATTTTATCTTTTGGCTTGACAACCTTCTTAGCTATCTTTTTCTCAAAACCAATTCCTTTGTTTTTAAAGTTGTTACCATTTTTCTTGTTACTATTACCTTCCCATTCCTTTTTCCCCGAGTTGTTGACACTTGTTGTAACAAATGACTTTTTAGGTTTCGAAAAAAAATCTTTGTTGTTTATCACATCAATATCAATTTCTACCAATTTGTAAACTTTCTCGACATTTTCAATCTTAACATTCTGAAGCGGATACTCAAAATCAGAATAAAGCTTGTCCGTTCCAATCATAGTGTAAACCACCATAATCGGATCATCATTCGTACTCTTGTCTGATTTCGGTATAAAACGATCTAAAAAATTATCCTCGTCTTCAGAATCAGTAACAGACTTCTCAGAATGAGATTTCATAACTTCAACCTCAGAGTTATCACTCTCTTCATCTAACACCTGATCGACAACAGTCTTAATGACCTGTGACTCGTTGTCCGTGTCGGATGCAGAGAATGTAACATCAATGCTCTCAGGCAATTCATCCTCAATTATTTTCAACTTGAGATTCAATGCAGATTCCACCCCATCTGGATACTTTTGAGTATAATGATTCCACATTGGGGGTGGAACACTGTTAAAGACCGGTGCAGCATTGAGCTGTTGTGGAACAATTTGTTCAAGAACATAGGACGATGCAACATAGCTCATCAATTTCTTATCAATTCGCTCATTTTCAATTTTAGTCAATTCCAATTCTTTCTTTAATGATGCGATTGTCTCAATATGAAAATTAACTTCCACTTGTTTATCAAAAAGTGTTGCTTTTGCTAGTTTTGTGGCTTTATCATTTTCAACACTTTCTTCTTTAATCATTTTAACTGATCTGGCTAGTGTATCGTATGCTTTTTTGACTTGTCCTAGATCAAATTTTAACATGTCAGCATGTTCTTTCAATTCCTGAAACTTAGTGTCTTTTTCAAGACACTCCATGCACGGTTGTAAACAATTTTGGCATGGTGTTTCAGATATTGAATCCACTTTCTCAACAATTTCTGCTTCATGAGCAGTTTTCACTTCCTGTTTACCGACATCTTTGGACTCTGACTCAGACACTGTCTTAGTTTTAGTCTTCTCAATTCCTGACTCCTTTTGAACTGACTCGGTACCGACAGACTCGGTTTTCACAAGTTCTGTGTCTACCTCTCTCAGTTTCACCATGAGAGCCTTATCAGCTATATCCTTCAATGCTTCTCCTGTCATTTCTTTCGACACATCTATCAACTCTTCAATGACTTCTTTCTTCCCTTCAAACCTTGGGCATGATCCTGTCCTTGGTTCTTCAAAGTAACCTGCAAAAGATTCAGAAATGTTAGGAGACAATACATATTTCATTAAACTTCTCAAAACCTCCTGCTCAGACTGATAATAATACACTTCAGCAGCTATTTCTTCAAAATTGTCCGCATTTTCAGCAGAAACCTCTTCAACAACTACAGAAACATCTTCAGTAACTATTTCCGGTTCAAACACCATCTCAGAAATTTCAACAACTTCAGCCATCATTGCCTGTCCATCGCTACCGGGAATATATTTATCCCAGCTGAAACCTGCAGCTACCTTCTCATCGTCTTGATTCACGATCAGTGCTTTTTCCGGTTTATTTTCAATTTGTGGCCTTTGAACAGTTGGCTGTTGATTTGGTCGGTGATAAATCGCTTGCCTGTAGTAGTCGTTGGTGAATGGGTTTTGATGATTGTTTACTTCACGGTTGGGACATTCTCGTTGGAAGTGACCACGTTCTTTACATTTAAAACAAGTAACTTTCGACTTATCGAACCCTAACTTCTGATCGGGGCCTGATAAACTGTTCCGGCCTGTAATTTCCATGAAACGTTGAGCCCTCCTCACCAGACTAGCCATGCCCCATTTGATGTCAATCAGTTCAAGTTCTTTGGGATCGATTTGGTCGTAATCCTCCTTCGTCATATCAGGATTACCGATTCTCCCTGCTACTAAGCCCTCATAAGCCTCAAGAACGGAAGCAAGCATTGCTATGTGCTGTTTTGCGGCTGTTTCCGTGATCTCGTTTCCATTCTTTATGTTTACCGCAATATTGCACTGAACCCCAGAAACATACGCCTGATGATTTGATCCTGTTGAGCTTTGAGGTGAAGACTGTTCCTGGGCTTTGACATTTGGTTCAAAGTTCGAGAATGGTGAAAAATTTCCGGATTGAGGAGTGTTTGAAGAAACACTTGAGGTGTTATCAGCAATGAACCCTGTCTGTATTTTTGGGCTTTGATTGGTTGAAACTAGAGTACTGCCTCTGTAATACAAAGATACATCTTGTTGAACATTTATTGAATTCATCTTTTTAATTTTTAGCAACTCCAACTCTTGAGCTTCAATCTTTTCTATGAATCCACTAAGATTTAGTTTCCCAAAATCTGAATTGTTTTTCAACATCATTAGATAAGTGCCCCACTCTTCATATGGTAATGCATCAGACAGCTTATCAATCAATTCTTCATTATTCTTTTCAATTTCTAATCTCTACATTTCAAGTACTAAATGACAATATCTATCGAGCAGTTGCTTTGTTGTTTCACCCTTCATGCTGGTAAAAATATCAAATTCCTTCTTTAATAAAGCCTTTTTATTCTTGACCATTGACACACTACCTTGAAACTTCAATTTCAATGCATCCCACATAGATTGAGCATTGTCTTCATGTTGTAATAACACTAAAATGTCTTCTTTGATAGCCTGCTGAAGGATACTAATCATCTTTTTCTCGGCTTTGAAATCATTTTGTTCTGACTCTGTCAGACTTCTAATACCCTTTTCCTGACCTCTCCCATCAACCGGTGGAACATACTTTGACTCTATCTTCATCCAACATTCAAAATGATTAGCCTGGACCCAGTTTTTAAATCTGCTTGACCATCCTGAGTATTCATCTATGTTCATAAGCTTGGGAGGTTTTTGCATCGTTCCCAATTCATTCTCCATGTTGACGTTTTGCATAAGACTACCCGATATTTGTCCTGCTACCATACCACTGCCCGCGAAGAAGTTGTAAAAATCTTGGTTTTCCTTTTTAGTGACAAATTTCCAAAAATGATTAACTTTTTGATTAACAGGTTGTTTTTATCAAAAACTTTTAACACAGACTGAGTTTCCAACACTCGATTACGTACGAAATGGACTAAACGCTCAAAAGATGACTTTAGCACTAAAACAGTTCATATAAACGAAATCAGACTTTATGTGTAACAATGAGCGAAACCTGTAACTGCCCTTATAAGCGAAACCACTAAGTTGTACACAAAAGCGAAATAGGTAATGACCGGATGAGCGAAACCACTTAATGACTTATGAGCGAAACCCCTAAATGCACTTAAGAGCGAAATCACTAAATGGACTTATAAGCGAAACCCTAAAAGCGAACCCAAATATGACACTATAAGCGAAACCTTAAGAGCGAAACTCCTAAAATGACACTAAAAGCGAAACCTCTTGAGCGAAACCTCTGAAATGCTTATGCCGTAAAAGCGAAACCTCTCAATATACCATATAAGCGGAACCTATTTACGAGCCATTTTAGGTCACTATTAAGCTGATTTTAGTTTTGAAAATCTCAAGGGTTTGTTATTATACACTTTTACACCATATACTCGAATTTCAGTCCATTTTGTCCGTCGGAAAGTCCAGAAACTCAAAAAGTGCTAGAAAAAAAGCTTTGATTCGGGTCAACTAGCTCACAACTGGCTCTGATACCAATTGTAGGACCGTATTTGACAGTCGTGTGAGTCAATTCGAGCTAGCAACTACCAAAAATGCAGCGGAAATACAAAATCGGCATAAATCAAAGCAAGAAATGAGTAGAAACAGAAGCAGATCACTTTAAACTGGTTTTCTCATTAATTCTTCAAGAAATAATCGGGCAGCAGTTCGGCTCCACAGTAAACATGCATGTCCCAAAATGAGAAAACAACTTGACTATATATAGGGGAGGAGGTTTCGCTTATGTGACCATGTCCATAAAAGCGAAATCATCAAGTTGGGGTTTCGCTTTTATGGCACATGTCCATATAAGCGAAATATCAACATGAAAATCAAACAATTACACTTCAACCCCCTATACAATACATAATTAACACATCTAGACCCTATACATTGATCAACTAAGACTAAGACGCAGGCTTTAGACATTATGCATCAACAAAGTTGAAAAGTGTTTGGAAGTTCAAAATGTTCAAAAGTTCATTCGTTTGAACTATTTTCAGAATGAAATAAATGTGTACTTCATAATTCGGTCATCCAAGTTCATTAACTTGGACTTGGTAGGCCAAGCAGTTGACCAAGGTCATTGATTTGGACTTGGTTAACTGGATGTGACGGTGTTTAATCAGAAAAGTGTTAAAAAATCAAAATTTTGAAAACAACATCCTGATTTTGCTCATATGTCACTGAACAATAATTTTGAAAATTAAAAGGTTTAAAATTTGATTGTAAAGTGTTAGGTTTACTTGATTGGATTCTTTATATAGTCAAATCTTTATAGTATTGTGAAAGAACTAGATCATCAATTCTGGACATTTAAAAATGTTATTCTTATAAATGTTTGAGATTTGCAGGTGAAAGGTTCAGATTAAGATCCCGATAGCAGAGTCTTAGGGGGAGTCTGAATGCGAGCTTGATGCAAAAGGAAGCTTGTTGCTGGTAATCCAGGTGTCGATCCCAAAAGCATAGAAGATTGATGAAAGGGGGAGCCTGAAGAAAGAGAAAGAGAAGCTTAGGAAGCTGCTGAAGAAGCCTAAGTCTAGAGAAGGAAAATTCTAGTCCCTATAAAGTTTAAAGACCAAGACTGAAGACTCCGGCTGTATCCAAGGGGGAGTTTGTTGATGCATAATGTCTAAAGCCTGCGTCTTAGTCTTAGTTGATCAATGTATAGGGTCTAGATGTGTTAATTATGTATTGTATAGGGGGTTGAAGTGTAATTGTTTGATTTTCATGTTGATATTTCGCTTATATGGACATGTGCCATAAAAGCGAAACCCCAACTTGATGATTTCGCTTTTATGGACATGGTCATATAAGCGAAACCTCCTCCCCTATATATAGTCAAGTTGTTTTCTCATTTTGGGACATGCATGTTTACTGTGGAGCCGAACTGCTGCCCGATTATTTCTTGAAGAATTAATGAGAAAACCAGTTTAAAGTGATCTGCTTCTGTTTCTACTCATTTCTTGCTTTGATTTATGCTGATTTTGTATTTCCGCTGCATTTTCGGTAGTTGCTAGCTCGAATTGACTCACACAATTGTCAAATACGGTCCTACAAGCTTTGCAAGATTCTGAACATTTTACACATGGTTTTTCAACTTCAACCAATTTTTCAACTATCTTTTCAACCTCGACAGTCTTTTCAACTTCAACAAGTTTCTCGACTTCAACAATTTTCTCTACCACTTTCTCCATTTCAACAATTTTTTCTATTACATTTTCAGTCACTGCTTCAACTTTTGTTTCTCCAGCTTCTGTCTTCGCCATTTCATCAATATCCGACTCGTGCTCTTCAATCTTCTGAATGAATTGTGCCAAATTCATGCTCTCGGACTTCCTCATAAGCTTTACAATCATCAAATAAGTTCCCAACTTCTGTTGGGGTAAAGCCTCAGCTAGCTTATCAATCCATTCATCGTCATCTTTCTTAATGTTCAATCTTCCCATTTCCACAACTAAATGACAATATCTATCAATGGTCATCTTTGTTGTTTCATGGTCAAAAGCTACAAACATGTCAAATGACTTCTTCAACAACGCCTCTTCCATGTTTCGGTTTCCCAAAATTCATAAACTCGGATTTTCAAATGAACTGGAATCAAATCTCAAGAGAACTGGTAATTACAAACGAACTAACTTGATGCGAACTGGTTCACCTCGTGAAACACCTGAATGACCTGCAAACAAACAAACAAACGATCAGTTTAAACAAACTGAATATGTAAACGTGTGTGATGATTGAATCGATCTAGAACTCGTGTTGAAGATCCGCGGACTCGTTCAATGTATTCCGGGTAAACTCACTGAATGAATGGGCCGACGATATATTTCACAAGCAAACTGATATTGATGGACTTTTGACAAACAATCGGACCAATAAAAATTGGACTTTGATATCAAATCAATTAGATTGGGCCGACAAACTATATAATCCAATTACTTCTATTGGACCTCAAAATTAGCCAATTATCATAACCAACTAGGCCGACACTATCATATGTCAACAAACATTTATCAAGGGCCTAAAAACTTTATGACACAATTGGATGTTGATTGGGCCGCAACTATAAAGAATCACATGGACTACTGTTGTAGTAATAAATGTGCTTCACATGCACCAATTTGCCGACAACACTAAATGCTCAATTCAGATTTTATGTGTATCGAAGACTGTTCCACATGCAATTCTATTAAATGTCTGACAACAAGCACATGCAAACATTTACTTTCATTATATCCTATTGGACCGATTCACTTTATCAACTACACATACAAACCAACGATTTAATTTGACCTCGAAATGTGACTGACAACAATAATATCTACACATGTAAACTGATAATATCACATGTATTCTGTCCACTTTTCATGTAATGTTATCTATTACTTCAAAATCACTTGAAGCTGAATGGACCACAAAGCCCACTAGATCGACAACCACTATTTAATGATTCTTGGGCTAAGCAGATTTAGTGTTTATCATTCACGCAAGGACCGATGACATGCACATGGATTGACTATATTAAATTTAGCCAACAGTCTTCACATGCTCTGAGAGTTGATTTCCGACAAAACTTAATACCAAACTGAATTTCACGTGACCTGAACCTATTTCACACCACTCTATGCACTTTCAAGCGGAACCTCGTTCAAACGGTCTTTTCAAATGGACAGTCGTTTTCAAGCGGACTACCAGATGACATCAGCATTTCGAACAAAATTTCAAGAGGAACTATGAATTGAACCAGTTTTAAGTTGATTTAAGTTCTGAAACTTTCCAGGATTTGTTAAAACATGATTACGCACAATATGTGAGAATTTGAGCCGATTTTAACTGTGAAAAATTATCAATTTTGTGAAAGAAGGTGTAGAAAATAGATATTGTGATGAAAACAGGCTGTTTTGGTATGAACTCCTCGTCCTGAGCTCTGATACCACTTGTAGGATCGAATCGCGACCTCAATGAGTCGTTTGGAAGAGCTCAAATCCGTTTCAGAGGCGGAAACAGAGAAACGGATATGAAAACAGCTTGATTCACACTTTAAACCTCTTGTATATTGAATTAACAACATTTACAATCACAAGGAATACCGGCAGCACCTCGGTATCACTCTGAAAAATTTGTTTCAAATGACAAGTTCACTATCCTATATATAGTACTCATGGTCTCGCTTGAAGTGAACATGGCTGCTTCAAGCGAACCTCTCAAGCGAACTCCCCTAATTAATTCAAGCGAACTACACATAAAGTCTAGTTGACTTTCAAGCGAAACCAACTAAAATAACATTCTGATTTCAAACGAATCTGCCATGTATTTTGTCTTATATGAAGTATGATGTTGCACATGATGATGTCACATGAATGATGTCATCATCAAGAATAATGACATCATGCTTGATTAGATCCGCAACGCAGCCAAGACTCGATATAAGACGAAGACGACAGATGTATGCACCAACAATTATAAGTTCAAGCGGGCCGCGTAAGACCCCCGTTAAGTTAACGCGGGCCGCGAGAGATCAGGATAGTGGCGCAGCCCGGTGATGACACGTGTCATCATCGTGGCGGGTCTAGGCGATGATCCGGACAAGCTATATGTTGACCTGGAGTCAACGCGGGCCGCGTAAGCCCAGCCCATGTGTTACACGGGCCGTGACAAAGCCAGTTTCAGCAACTATATAAGAAGGCCATCGGGTTCAACCAGAAATCGTTCACAATTCGTTTCTCAATCTCAATTTCTGAATATAGGCTTTATTAAGCGGGTATTATACCCCCCTAATTAGTGAAGTTCTGCTCCATTGTAAGTATTATAACCCCTGGATACGTATTAGATACGCTGCCCGATTGATCTAGGGTTCCGTAACGGCTGTTGTGGTTCTGCCCGACGTAGTCGTTGGAATGCCGTCTCGGGGTGGGTATTACTAATGTTAAAATGGGTTATTATACTAACACGTGTACATTTGTGTAAATTATAGATAATTCTCAGGAAACCCTTACGGAAAATCTAAGACAGCAATGTGAGTTTATCCTCTTTTTGTTAAACTTTTTGTAATATTTTACAAAACCTTAAATGTTTTACAATGTGATTAAGCGGTGAGTGAGTCTTTGTAGTTCTTCAATTACTGTCGGTATGTTGGGGTTTTGTATACAAAATTTACTACACTGTGAGTAGTAAGTCGGGACGACAACAGGTTACCATTGGACAACGAGTTAGCCAATGTGTAATATGACCCACCAGTCAGGATTGACAGTACTGAATGAGTAATTGTGTAGAAATAAACAATGTGATCGCTCTCAATACTGTGTTAATTATTAAAATGTTTCTTGATTAAATTGGGATTCACTCACCAGTATTTCCCACTGACAAATGTTTTTAAAACACGTTTCAGGTAACACAATGTGACAGCCAATTAGTAAAAAGCCAGCTGGAGAGCACTGACGGCTTGGAAAAATGTGGCTATAAAAGTTACCTAAAAGACGATGTTTTAAATTCAATAAAGTAGGGTTTATCCCTATAAACATGTTGTAATAAGAAACTTGGGTTTTACCCATGTGATTATTAAAATAAAATATGGTGGTTTTACTCTGATAAACATTTCCTAACTACGGTCCTGATGAAATTTCCGCTGCCAAATTAATAAATATTGATACCACCACCACTGAGTTCACGGCCGCCCGTTCCCGGGACAGATAAGGGATCGGGGGTTGCGACAGTGTTTGACTAGACGATGTGACGAGAACCGTATCCTGTAATATTTATCTATCTACATAGCTAAACATATATGGGATGTTTAAAGTGCTAATATTGGAGTCCTTATTTGGATTCATTGTGTACTTTAATGCGTGTTTACAAGTTGTTGACAAGTTGACGATTTTGTGTTTATGTGGTAGTTGTGATTTAGATAACGAAATGGGTGTAATAAAATAAGAACATGGTGGATACGCCGCTGGTACTTCGTATATATAAGTGTTCTTATTTTATTACTCTTGTAGCGTTATCCAAATCACTTTAGGATTTTGTGTACGATTGATTCAATGTCCGATTATCCAAATCCTTGTAGAATCTCCCATATCTTTATATGTTAGATTCTTAGAAGTATATCTAAAGTATTATTATGAATCATTGACTTGATTTATATAATACTCACACAAGTTTTGATTTATTTCAAAACAGTTATATTATTAATCCTTGATTGAATTTCTAATAACACATTAACGAGTTTTACGATGATTTAAACGTGAGTACGATGTACAATTTCAAATGGCATAAAAATGACTTAGTAATAATCATATTGCCATATACAAAACTATTTGCCACGAGTTTTCTCAATCAAGATTATGTATTGCAATACTAAACTCTTTTCCATTCTTTGGCTTCAAGATTTATTTTAAATTGACAGCTCTCGTAGTTGTCAAAGTATTGTAATATCAAATATTATTTCCATTTAATTCTCTAACAAAACCTATGTACTCGTTGGCATTTTTATGCTGACTATTTTTCACATATGTTTCAGGTTTTCAATAATTCAAGCATGCTACGCATAGGACTGCATTCGGGCCTTAGACTTCTAAATCAAAAGACAATTACATGTATTCTTTGTTTGTAAAACGATGTTACCAATATTGAAACAATTTAGTACCAGTAGTTGTGAGCAATTTATAACGTGACTCTCTGATATTTCCGCCGCGTGTTGTTGTATTACGCGATTGGGGTGTTACACTGAGTTTTGTTTTAACGATTTGTGAACAATGGAACTCTCCCATCAAAGAAGGTAGCACATGCAACTTTTCACGATGTTGCAACAATGATACTGCAACATCCATGTTGAAAGGTTGATGTGTGAAGGGAAGCTTCATTAAAACGACGATGTTGGAACAATAATATGTCAACAGAATCAACAAATGTTCGAACAAAGAAGTGTAATCGAAGATTAGCCGGCTTAATCATGAGAGCTATGCATTTGAGAGAGATAGATACGCTCGCAGATACGCTCGGTCTCATGTGCAACAAATCTTTCCCAGGATTGAAATCCTTGGCTGAACTAAAATTGTTAATCTCAACTGACACTCAGCTCTAATTCGAAAATCGGAATGAATTCAAATTTCAAAATATAAAAGCAGAGAACAGGAGAGTGGAAATATGAAGAGTGAAATGAGAAAAAAAAACCCTCTATATAAGAAGATGATTGACAGAAGTGAGTGAGTGACATGCATTAATTGCAAATTATGTACAGGCATTTTGAATTTGAAATTACCGGCAACTAAACATCTGCTGAGGTATAGCATCATATGAACCTTCAACCGTTGCTGCTTTTAAACTATGGATGGATATGAGCAGAGGTTTGAGATCAGACTTTTAGATAGATTTTAAAATGATTTTATATATTAGGCTTTATGATGCAGTAATGACATAAGAAAAGCATTGTTGGACAGCCTCTCTGGCTGCCACATAAGCTTTTCTTATGTCACTCAGATTTCTCCTTTTATAGTAAAGATAGATTACTAGCGGTACGGATGGTTTTTAGAAAAGCATGCATAACACATTTTGATAGAAAGTAAAAAACTAATTAGTGCAGACTTACAAAATTTATATAAACTAATGGTCAACAGGAATTCCATTATGTTGATAACCTAACCACTATTGTCTATCGACTGTTACAAACCTCTGTTGCTTTCTAACAGACGTTTGCTACCAACTGTCATCCATTATCGGTTGCCACATTGATAGATGCTAAGTATCAGATGTTAGTCAACCCATTTTAAAAGGTTAGTAAACATAAGTTAAAAGGGTTAGTCAACAGATGTTAAGAGAATAATGTTATGAACAATGAATTTAGTGCTCTCGTTAAAAATGAGACCTAGGAACTTGTTACTAAAACACCAGATATAAACATTTTTCGCAGCATGTGTTCTGAGGACAGGCTTCATGCAGAGCAAGTATCAGATGCTTTCACAAACTTCTATTGCTTTCCAACAGACGTTTCCTAACAACTGTTCCTCCATTATCTCCAACAGACGTTTCCAGGTTGAAAGATGTTAAGTATAAGATATTAGTTAATCTATGTTAAAAGGGTTAGTCAACAGACATTAAGAGGATAGGGCAACAGGCGTTAAAAGGACAAAAAGATGTTAGCAGGTTGTTGACCTTTTATAAAAATGTAATTTTAGCTCATTTTACCATAAGATTGTAATGAATGATCATGTATGTTTTTAAATTCATAACTTATTAGGTTTGTACTTTACAGATTGTATAAAAAATCATACATAAATAAATACTCGACAACAACTTACATGATTTACACTTATGTAACATCTAAAAACACAGGTAGCCTTTAGAAAATTTTCATACAAAAATTTATTAAAAACACAAATCAATATACATTGTTCTTTACGAATTGCGGGAATATTCGTAAATTCATAATTGTTCTTTTTCAACAATACACATGATACACTAATATAACATTTAATAAAAACATCACACCTAATAAATTTATATAGCATTATAGCACATGTTACATGTTGTTCGATATAAAAAACATCATCCAAAATTTATAATAAATATGATTAAGTAGAAGATAGACAATTAAATGTTTAAAAGTCATCAACCATGACATAACATGTCATCATAGATTTTGTAAAACTTCTTTGTAAACTACATTAGTAGTGGTTGTACAAACTCGTTTTTCTTTATCACAAATCAAAACTTTCAACCCCTTCCTACTTTTTACCCTATATACGGCAACATAGAGTTGGCCATGACTAAACACTGGACGTGGAAGATACAAACCAACACTCTCCAATGATTGTCCTTGACTTTCATTTATTGTCATAGCAAAACATAGTGAAAGTGGGAATTGTCTTCGAGAAATCTTCACTGGTATGCTTTTATCAGAAGGTGTCATCTTCAGTCTTGAAATCAAAGTACGGTGACCTATATTAGTCCCTGTGATACTTTTTGCTTCAATCACAACTTTTTCGAGTTTCGTGACTTGTAAACGTGTACCATTACACAATCCATTTTCCTGATCAATGTTTCTGAGTAACATAACTGGAGCACCAAGTTTCAATACTAATTCATGGTTAGGTAAACTAGACAAACAAATATTGTTTAACACATCAGGAGGAAACAATGCCATATTAAGCTTTGATTCGTCCTCAGACTGACATAAACTATCTGAACTAAAATAAGTCTTTTCTTCACCAGGCAGATTCTCTAACAACTCTTTATTTATTAAATCCACTACTTCATTAGTTGGAGCAAGAATCGCTCTTTGTTGGAAATACGTTAAATCCCACAAAAACTTATTCATATCCGAATATGTAAATGAAATGAGAGAAGAAATAGGATTGACTTGGTATTTCTTTCAAATCTATTTCCTGGCATCCAACTCTTAATCTCATATTCTTGGTTAGCTTTAGTACTTGACAGTATCGCCATATATAAGAAGAATTCAAAGAAGCATTGACTATCATGGTTCTGGTACCTTTAGGGATGACCGGAAGAATTTGTCTAAAATCACCACCAAATAGAATGACCTTTCCTCCAAAAGGGTTGCATTCCATGTTTGATTGATTGGAACGTGATATGTCTCTCATTGTTCTATCAAGAGCCTCAAAACAATGCTTGTGAGTCATAGGTACTTCATCCCAAATAATCAAAAATGCTCTTTTAATTAAATCACCTAATTCAGTTTTAGGCTCTATCGAACATATTGAATCCTCATTAATGTTGATTGGAATTACAAACCTTGAATGAGCAGTTCTACCACCATCCAACAAAAGTGAAGCAATTGCACTGGATGCAACATTCAATACAACTTCACCTTTCGATCGTAATGCAGCTGCGAATGTCTTCCAAAGAAACGTCTTTCCAGTTCCACCATAACCATATAAAAAAAAGACACCTCCATCACCTTTTTCAATCACTTTCATAACAATCTTATATATTCTTTCCTGTTCGGCAGTTAAACTGTCACACCCTCAAAAATCCACAAGCGGAGTATTTCCGCGAGGCGTGTGACTGACCAGGATCAAACCACCAATCATACTGAACATTTAATTAAAGTAAAGTAAAATAAAACCATAGCAAACCAAACCTTTAAAGTTCACCAAACCAAAATCCAAAAAACCAAATTTAAAAGTTAGCGGATGCGTAAAGTCTAAAACCCATAAATAATTCAAAACATAAAGTTTATCATGAACACACAACGGTTCATGCCCCACCACGACTCCTTCTCCATGCAAGCTCCAGCAAAAATCTAACGACCTGCAAAGCATGTGGTAACGTGTCAACAAAAGGTTGGCGAGTTCACAGTTGGTTGTCTGTTTTAATGTTGTTCCAAAAATCCATAAGTTGTTAAGTTGTTTCGAAAACCAAAAGTTATCTAGTTCCATGTTCCCATAACCATATACCGTGGGGGCTACCCCATGTTGTAAACCACTAGACCCGTTACCATATCGACTACTGACTTAAGTCAGGTTTATGTGCCCTGCGTCAATGTCTATCATCATTAACAAGTGCCCAAGTACATTAGTCCACTCCCGTCCTCTGCGGCACGGTGTGAGGCTTGTCAGACCTAATAGTGCTATTTAACTAATGACCCGTTCGCCAATGGCCCGGCGATTAAGTCGATATAAAAATAAGGGACTTCATGATAGAGTTTTGTTTAGTAAGTTTAAGGTTGTTGTCCTACCCAAGGAGGAACGAGGTACGTATTCTACCCAAGGAGAATACGTAGGTTGCATTCCACCTAAGGGGGATTGTCGTTAATTAACCCCTTCCCAAACCACCGGGAATCCTTATTTAACTCATTCCCAAACCACCGGGAATCCCATGCTTTGATGAAAGTGTGAACTCACCTTTGGTTGCTCGGTTGGACTCTTAAATAGCTAACAGTCAGGGTTGGTCAATCATGTCCTAGTATGATTACCATTTAGTCAATTAGTGGTTTCAAATAGAGCACAAAGTTCCTACACGCATCTACCACCTAACATGCACTCACTTTGACCGTTCACGCCCATACATACGTTCCACCTATAACTACTCAAGAGCAGGCATACAATATTTCACATAACACTTTCATTGACATATAACAAATTGGATCATTATCAGATAACATAACCAACATTTAAACACGTAAATCACTACTTATATCGTCTCAACTTAAACATCCAAAACTGGGTTGTTTTCGGGTATTTTAATAAAATAGTTAACTTGTTATTAAAATTCCCAACATTCTGCAGAATGTTTTAAACAGTCCAAATATTATTGTGTAAAAATATCGGGATCCAATTCATTACCAATTATTTTATGAAAATCATTTACCGGGCTGCAATCAGATTCGTCACTTTCTGACTGCAGTCCATGGAAAAATTCATCTGAAATTCATCGTAAGTCCGATTGACTAAATTCCAGTTGGAGAATTACAAAGACACCCATGGCCATCTACTGTATAAATTTTGTGACCTAACTATATCCATATTTCATGTTATGATGAAAAACATAACACATATTTTCTGCAGAAAAAACGCAGCTTTTGCTGCTGTACAAAACGGACCTTTAAAAATAGCAAACCACCTCAAAAAAATATGATTCTAGTGCCATTTGAATCGTTTTTCGAAACGTATAATTTAGAATTTAGAAAATCAATTTTTGATTTATAACGGTTCGTTTACAGCCAACTGAAGTTTGTTGTGTTCGTTAATCAGCATGCTGTTTTACAAATCAAACAACACCAAAACGCGTGTAAACGATCCCGACCCTTCCTAATACCAACTAACAGCAGGTTAATAATCGGTTATCACCTAACCATATTAATAACCACAAAACCCTAGATATAAACATCATTATTTTCTCCAAGAACGCAACTAACAATCATTTACGCATACATATCATCGATTAGTTCAAGAAATCGCATACTCAACCGAAATAAATCATGCAATATCAAAACCCTAGCATGTTAACTAAAAATCACAGCCATGTTTCTACAAAGATCACACCAAGAATCACAATCCAAATCAAGAATACTAACCTTGGAGCAAGAGAAGGGATTACAAGGAAGTGAAAGGCAAATCAAGAAGCTGAATCAAGAGCTAGGGTTTGATTTTCGCAGGGGGGGGGGGGTTCCTTCTGGTCGACGTACATAAGGGGAGGTATTAGGGTTTCTGTTTTGATTTCTTGTTCCCAAATCCAACTACGTACAATTAAAACACAATGGAACTTGGGCTAATGGGCTGCAATGAACAAGATGTGTGGTTTTGGGCTCAATATTTCGAATAAGGGGACTTGGGGTGGGGTTGGGCCTACATGTTGCGCAAGAAGGGGAGGGGTGGGTTTGGGTTGGGTTTTAATAAGTAACGGTTGCGCAATAAGCGACGGTTTCACAAGATTCATGATATAATTAATTAAAACAATTCGTATCGCAAAGCAATATATTACAACGCTTCGTTTCACAAAATAACGTATTCCAATATTTCAGTTTCAGGTTTCGGTTTCACACACTCACATTACACATTACCAAGCACACAATCGTTCAAATAAAATAAATCACTAAATTCAATTCATTTAACTTACATGAAATTACACAGTAAAGCGAAACGTTCAGGAATTTACACGAGTTGTCACATCATCCCCAAGTTGAAAGAAATTTCGTCCCGAAATTTAGCACATAGTCACTGGAGAAGCTAGTTATGTTGTGCGTTTTCCTGGGGTATCACATCATTCCCCCGTTGGTTTGGAATTTCGTCCCGAAATTCCGATGTAGCTTCAGTACTGGACTCACCTTTCTTGAACAACTGGGGGTACTTACGTTTCATCTGGTCCCCTCGTTCCCAAGTGAACTCTGGGCCCCGGCGGGAGTTCCAACAAACTTGAACAATAGGTATTTTGGTACGTTTAAGAGTCTTGATTTCCCGGTTCATAATTTCCACCGGTTCCTCGACGAAGCGCAACTGGTCGTCGATAGCGAGTTCCTTGAAAGGAACGATGAGGGTCACATCTGATAGACACCTCTTTAGATTCAACACGTGAAAGACGTTGTGAACACCACTAAGGTCTTCGGGTAGATTCAGTCTATAAGCCACCTTTCTGATTTTCTCAGTGATTTCGAAAGGTCCGACACATCGCGGATTAAGTTTGCTCTGTTTGCTAAAGCAGACCACACCTTTCCAAGGTGAGACTTTAAGTAGCACTCGATCCCCAACCTGGAACTCGAGCGGTTTCCTACGCTTACCAGCGTAGCTTTTCTGACGGTCATGAGCTGCGTCATTCGTTGTCCGATTTGGGCAATCTTTTCCGTTGTGTCGATAACAAGTTCTGGGCCAGTGATTTGGCTGTCGCCCACTTCTGCCCAACATAGCGGTGATCGGAATTTCCGCCCGTACAAAGCTTCGAACGGAGCAGCCTTGATGCTGATGTGGTAATTGTTGTTATACGAAAGCTCCACCAAAGGTAGGTGCCTTTCCCAGCCATTACCGAAGTCGATAACACATGCTCGAAGCATGTCTTCAAGAGTCTGGATGGTGCGTTCAGTCTGCCCATCCGTCTGAGGGTGATATGCTGTGCTCATGTCTAGATGTGACCCGAAAGATTTGTGCATCGCCCGCTACAACTCAGACGTAAAGCGTGGGTCTCGACCAGATATGATGGAAGTTGGCACTCCATGCCTAGCGACCACTTTCTTCAAGTAGTTGTCTGCGAGTGTAGAAAACTTATCCGTTTCCTTTATTTGCCAGAAAGTGTGCAGACTTAGTTAGTCGATCCACGACCACCCAGATGGTGTCGTTTCCTCGCTGAGATCTAGGTAAGCCAGTGACGAAAATCCATGGAAATCTGCTCCCATTTCCATGTTGGGATCTCCAGTTGTTGAAGTTGTTCTGACGGCTTCTGATATTCAACCTTAACCCTAGCACAGGTCAAGCATTTACTAACATAAGTCGCTATGTTAGCTTTCATATGGGGCCGCCAGTAGAGATCTTGAGATCCTGGTACATCTTGTCAGAACCAGAATGCACCGAGTAACGAGACTTGTGTGTTTCGTCCCTCACAAGCTCTCGTATGTTTCCATAGAATGAAACCCATACACGTTCCATGAATTAATAAGTGCTGTCTTCCTTGCACTCTAGTTTCTTCTCCATGCCCCGTAGGGATTCTGCTTGGGGTTCTCTTCCTTCAATGCTTCAATCTGAGCGTCACGAATCTGGGTAGGAAGTCTGGAGTGGAGGGCGTCAGCCACAACGTTGGCTTTACCTGGACGATACTTGATTGCGAACTCGTAGTCGTTGAGGAGTTCGACCGATCGATTCTGTCGCATGTTCAACTCCTTCTGATCCAAGATATGCTGGAGACTCTTGTGATCGGTGTAGATGGTGCACTTGGTACCGTACAAGTAATGACTCCGTATCTTGAGTGCAAACAATACAACTCCCAACTCCAAATCATGGGTAGTGTAGTTCTTTTCGTGAGCCTTGAGTTGGCGTGATGCGTAAGCAATGGCTTTCTCACGTTGCATCAACACACAACTAAGTCCTTTGATTGATGCGTCACAATACACAACAACGTCTTCTGGGCCTTCAGGTAACGAAAGAATGGGGGTGCTACAAAGTTTCACCTTCAATTGTTGAAACGCAGATTCCTAAGCAATCTTTCGAGTTAGAGTTGCGAGGGTTTGTGCATACGATCAAGAAAAGATGTGACAACTGTCAAATTTCCAGGTAATTCCGCACATATTAAACAGTAATTTGTAACTAAATGATTGTGCTTGATTTAAATTAATGACATGATTGCTTTCAGATTATTATCACATACATACAAGTGCATCACATATTGCATGATGTCATATCATTATTGCATGCAACACATTATGATTCAAATGATGCACGAAACAAAGTTAGCACAGTTATCAGACAAACTAGAAGTACTGACGGGAGTTCAGTACTCAGACAGAGATGATGATAAGACACAGAATGAGCCAGAAACCAAGAGTTACACTAGTATAGTATGTAGGAAAGCAAGGATCATAAAACTGCCTTCCTAGAGATAGTTTAAGTGCAGGAAAGTGCCTAAAACTCACACAAACTGCAGAATTCAGCAATTTTCAGCAAAAATCAGCATTTTAACAACACAATATTATGCAGAATTATGGTTTAATGGTCCAGAATACCTTCCTAGGTGTCGGGAATTAACAATGTCATAAAAAGGAACATAAAGCATACTAAACTGCGTAGTTTAGCACCTTAACGAACCGGTAACCAACCGAACAACCGGGCACTACCCGAAACACCAAATTTTCACTAGAAGCACTATTTTATCATTTCCGAGCTAGTTATGGTCACCGAACATCATAACACACCTTATAATTGCACAACATCTAAAAACACTAACTTACACTTAGAATCTAACTAACTTCACCAACTAACTAGTTGAAACCCAACCCTATACCCCCCCCCTTGGCGACGGTCACCATGGGTGGCCCACCCATGGATTTTCTTAATTGTTTAATAGATCATGTTTAAACCTTTAGGAGCATATTATACAAAGGCCATTAGAATGTTGGAAGATCTTGATTTAACCACAAGTAGCAACACATAACTTCATTTCACAAGCACTACACACTTTCATCTCTCTCCCTCTCTTCTCCTTGGCTACGGCCGTGAGCCACCACACCACCACCATTTTCATCTCAACTTCATACAATCCAAGGTGATTCCAAGGTGCTAGGAGCAAGATTAAGGAGCTTGGTGCCATTGGAAGTTGAAGGACCTTTCTCAAGAGCTATTAACCACCTAGTTCATCATCTTCTTCATCTTTGGTTTCTTCCCTAGCCTTATGCTAGTAGTAAGGCTCTCATAACTTCATTTTACTTCTCATTATGATGGTTAAAAGAATACATAAGATGTTAAACATGAAGATCATGAAAGAATAAGAATATAATCTTTAACATAAAGCTCACTAACAAAAGAATCATTGTTGATTTAGTGTATGTGTGAATCTTGATTGTGATTCCTTGTGAATATGATGTTAATCATCATAAGGAAACTTGCTAGATTGTGATTAAACACATGATCTGCAAGTGAGAGGATGGATCATGAGAAATCAAAATGATCATCCTATTATGTGAAACATGAACTTGAAAACAAAGATGATTTTGTGTAAGATGATGATGAATACATGTTATTAGTCTTGTACATGGATGATTTCAAAGATGATTTTCTCAAGAAACCAAGTTTATATATAAGATTTACATAGTCATGATTTTTAAAGAGACTAACCATGTTTTTAGTGTTAAATCAAGTAAAGAAACATGTTTGTAACAAGAAAAATACAAAAGAATGATTTTTAGAAAAATCATCTTATAAGTTGTGAAAGACTAAATTCTTCAAGAATGCGATTTACAAACAAAGAAACATGTTTTAAAGGGTAACTAAGTCTACTAAATAACATAGTAAGTTACTACAAGTTTTTACAAAAATTTCAAGTTCCTGATGTAGTGTAAATTGTAAGATTTTGGCTCATGGTAAGTGTGGATTGAATTGTTGTTGATTGGTGATGATTTTAAAAGAAAATGATATGCTTTGAAAGCATGGAAACCTCCATTTTTAAGGGGAAACTATGGCAAAATTTTTGTAGAATTTAAACACTTAGAAAAAAAAATATTTTTAAACAAGTGTTTATAAGTAAATTTTAATCATGGTTTTTCATATAAAATTTGCCATAAATTTTGTTACAAAAATTATAAACATTGGAGGTTGATTTTTGATAAATAAAAGTGACTAAGTACATATTTATGAATATATATATTTAGATGTCACAATTTGTGTGATTACTTGTATATTATGTGTATTAGTTATATTATTTTAGGACTTGAAATAATATAATTTACCAAAATACCAAGAATTATAATACAAAATATTACCAATATTCCAAGTAAACAAATATAAAATTTATACCCGAATATTGGATATATATATATATATATATATATCCCGGAATCAAGTTCATATATATTTTGACAAATAAGTTAAACGGTATTTTGGAAATCAAAGAAACGGAAATTATAATTTTTACAAGTGTTACAAAAATATATCATATTTTTGTCAAGCAGAAAATACATTATTTTTTAATAAAGAAAGGATATATATTTTATTGAATTATTAGAAGATATATTGTTTTAAAGAAAATATATTTTCTTAAACAAATTTAGAATATATTATTTTTGGGGTGAAAAATGGAATTATAAATATTTTCTAAGTTAATCTTGAAAATATATTATTTTTGAGGATTATATGAAAATATAATTATTTTTGCCAAGGAAGAATTATAGATGATTTTCTATAAAAATTTTCTTAAAATGTATGTATTTTAAGAATATATATATTGGTGATTTTATTGGTTAAAAATAATATTCCGGAAAATTAAATACAAGAATTAAGTATAAGAATACTTAATAAATACAATAAAAATACGTATTTTTGTACGTACAAATACACACCGGAATACGCCACCAATACTTGGCAAAATACACAAGTCTAAAAATACAAGTATAAGTATACCCATCCCTGGGAGAATTATTCATGGAAGGATTACAAGTCAATTAAGTTAAAACATATTATCTTAACAAATAATCCAAAAAAAATTAATAAATATAATTTAAGTTAAAATATTATTATTTTAACAGATAATTATATACTTTGGAATAATATTTTGTACATCAAGACATAACTCAAGGATACTAAGTCATAACAATTAAGACTAAAAGCCGAGGTACGACCCATCCGTCTAATAAACCATAATACGTGTGTAGGTAGTTGCACGACTTCGGGACAAGATCTTTGAGTTATACCCTTTTGCAGGACACAAGATTGTGAGTTCATGTCCTCCTTTTTCTTTTAACTGTTTTCAGTTTTATAACTTCGGGGGTGAAATACATGTTACAAATATTTTAAGGATTACAAATGGTATGGTTAGCTAAGGAATGAACTGTTAGATCATGTGAATGGGAAGACGCACACTTAAGACCATTAATCCTCGTATAAGGACCGAGGGACATGAGTGATAGATCTATTTGGGTGTTGCGAGCCCCACCCCTGGGCCGAGAGTGACCGAAGGAGGTGACTATGTCTTCCAGCCGGAAGCCCAGTACAAAATCTGCTAGGTTTGACCCGTCCTACGTCGTTGCACACATATTAATGACCTTGCAAATCATTAATCGATCTATTCATAGACGCTTTCATACCGGTTTACAAATACATACTTACAAATGATTACAAGGATTATTCGTGCACACATACAAAACACATGAACTCGCTCAACTTTTGTTGATGTTTTCAAACTACATGTATTTCAGGATATTGAAAATGGATATGGCGGGCGTTCAAGGTTTTAAAGATGTGTCTACAATAAGTGATGTCATCCGCACTTTTGTAGGGTTTGATTTGGATGTTTTATCCTAGATAAGACATACAATTCAAAGCCTTGTTTTATCAATATCTTTTGTCAAGTCCTTTATGGAACTTTAAACATTTGGATGGTTTGTACTTTTAAACAATATGGTTTGTAATATTTTGAAACTTAGTAATGGATGATCATCATGATTTCTAGCATATAGTTGCTTGGTATAATTGAATGCAATGATATTAAGCAAGTCACACATAACACACTTCCGCAAAAGTCAGGGTGTGACAGTTTGGTATCAGAGCTTCAATTGTAGCGAACTAGGATTCCTTCTCGAGTCTAGACTACAATCATTAGGGCTCTCTCACGAAAATATTTTCACAAAATATTTTTCATTGCATTTTCAAAACGCCAAGATCCATGGAACAAATATTTTACAAAGGAAAGACAAGGAACACGATCAAGGTCACAGTGGTGGTTTAGTATGCATGGGGTAGACTAGTTAAGATAGAAAGGTCTCATGTAGGATGACGTGAATACATGATTAAGTGACGCATGTCTTTGTTTTCTTACGCTAAGTGTTAGTGGTTAACATATGTGCACATGTTATAATTGTTATGCTACAGGTGTAACATTCCCAAACTTTTATATAAAAACTTATGTTATTAAAATGATACATCATGATTAAATTGATTGTTAGAATTATGGAAGTATCTAGACGAGCCTAGGAATCGTTTAATAATTAAATTATAAAAATACTTTATATTTGAACCTACTCCGTTTTTAATGAAACTTAGACCCAAAATGTAGATAAAAATATTCTCATTCTAGTGACATATTCATTATTTTATAAAACATCACATTTTAGAAGTTATACGCGCCAAATAAGGGAAGCAGTTAAATTAATTATAATATATATAATAAAATAATAATTAAATAAACTTACAAATGATATGTAAGTACGTGACTTTTGAAAGAAAGAAAGAAATCAACTTTACTTTTAATATATAGATATATACGTGTCACATTTAAATAAAATAATAAACTTAAAGCTATCTTAATTTGAATGTTGACGCGTGTATGTATGACTGTCCATTTTACTTGCACTCCAAACTTTCAAAATAGTATAAATAGAAGCATAGTGCAAACATTCAAATTGTTCCAAATATTCTTCTGGCTACCCTCTCTCTCGCCATCCCTCTATATGTCTATACTCTTTCTTTATTCATTTAAAAATAATAATAATAAAGTCTTACCCTGTTTTAAGTATTGTAGCCCTTGATCACTAATACCCTATCCAAGTGACATAGGGCCCCGTAACGTATGTCAAGGCTCTGCCTAAATTCGTTGGGGTTCTGTCTCATGACGTAGGGATAAAGTGGAATTGGTGTGAGTGCACTATATATTCTATTTAATAACCCAGGAGTGATACCCAAAATATAACCACCCTCCTAAAACACCCTACACTTTCTAAAATACATCCCATACGTGAAAACCGAGCCCGGAATATAATATAGTATTAAAAATAAATAAAAAACAAGAAATAGTAAGTTGAGGCGGGCCGCGTAGACCCACCCCAATCCTTATGCGGGCGGTATGAAGGTTGATACCTGATTCCTTTGATTTTCTTAAGTTCAAGCGGGCCGCGTAAGCTACCCGTTAAGTTAACGCGGGCCGCGAGTGTCCCAAATGGTGGCGCAGCCTGGTGATGACACGTGTCATCATCGTGGCGGGTCTACACAGTGACCGGGATAAGCTATACGTTGACCTGGAGTCAACGCGGGCCGCGTAAGCCCTGCCTGTATGTTACGCGGGCCGCGACAAACCTAGAATCAGCAACTATAAATAGATGGCCTCGGGTCTCAGTTGAAACTCGTTCACAATTCATTCTCAAATCACAAAATCTGATAGTAGAGATAATATGCGGGTATTATACCCCCTAATTAGTGAAGTTCTGCTCCGTTGTAAGTATTATAACCCCTGGATACGTATTAGATACGCTGCCCGATTGATCTAGGATTCCGTAATGACTGTCGTGGTTTTGCCCGACGTAGTCGTTGGAATGCCGTCTCGGGGAGGATATTGCTAATGTTAAAATGAGTTATTATACTAACACGTATACATTATTTATTTAACTAGATTATTCCCAAGAAACCATTACGCGAAGTCTAAGATAGCAATGTGAGTTTATCCTCTTTTTGTTAATCTTTTTGGTAATGTTTTACCAAACCTTAAATGTTTTACAATGAAATTAAGCAGTGATAGAGTCTTTGTAGTTCTTCAATTACTGCCGGTATGATGGAATTTTGTATACAAAATTTACTACACTGTGAGTAGTAAGTCGGGATGACAATACATTACCATTGGACAATGAGTTAGCCAATGGGTAATATGACCCACAAGTCAAGATTGACAGTACTAATGGAGTAATTGTGTAGAAATAAACAATGTGATCGCTCTCAATACTGTTCACTGTGACTTTTTATTTAAACTTGATTAAACTGGGATTCACTCACCAGTATTTCCCACTGACAAATGTTTTTAAAACACGTGTTTCAGGTAACTTAGTGTGAAGCCAATAAAAGCCAGCTGGAAAGCACTGAAGGCTTGGAAAAGTGGCAATAAAGTTCCCTAAAATAAAATAGATGTTTTTAATAAATAAAATAGGATTTATTCCTATGAAAACATGTGTACTACGAATTTGGGTTTTTCCCATATATAATTGTATTTATAAAATATGGTGGTTTACTCTGATCAAATATTTCCTAACTACGGTCCTGATGAATTTTTCCGCTGCCAAATTAATAAACACCGATACCACCGAAACTGGCTCACGGCCGCCCGTTCCCGGGAATTAGGGATCGGGGGTTGTGACAGAAGGTGGTATCAGAGCCTAGCCACTGGTTCAAGCCAAAGAAGTGTTCTGCTGACACTTAAGTTTTAATTCTGTGTTAGGAAATAACTTATGTATTTATGTGTTTTATGTTATTTGACTATTTGTTAGTCTACAGTATGGGTAAACAAAGAATTCCGGACATCTATCGTCAATTAGATAGTTCACCAAAAGATAAGGGAACCTCATTTCAACCAAATCCCTCAGGATACTCAGCAGATACTAAGGAAGGAATATTTATTCGTAAGGCACAGTCTAAGAAACCATTCACCACTAAGAAGAGAAGTTGGATTATTAACAAAAGTCGACAGAAAATAAAGAAGTCACGGCCAAAGGGAGCGATAATCAATCAGGAAATAAATACACAAACTCAGGAAGCAGACAATAACCTACTAGGGGAAAATGAATTAGATGAACAATGGGTAAATCTCCATATATTAGCCACTACAGCAGTAAATGCTAACTTATATTAAATAGTTGAACCGCCAAACCAGTACCAGCACCCATGCCTCATATGAGCTAGAAACTTTAAAGGAACTTCGCCCATTAGATAACAACTTAGTAGAGACATACAATAAACCTTACATAAAGGCATGCTGAGCATAATACTCCTATAACCTAGATAGACTAAAATAAGTTACGGATGCATAATCACTAGTATATTTTGAATTCCAGTTGTAGTTTGTAATATATATATATATATATATATATATATATATAAGTTGCAATGTTCATCAATCTATTTTATGATTGTACTCAAATGTTTGTACTAGAAATTTGTCTGTAATAATTAATACCACCTACTCAAATAATATCATAATATGTATACATTAAAATAGTTAAAAAGAATCATGAAATATTTTATTTAGAAATGGAAGTTGATCAGTTAAAATAATTACACGATTTATTAATACATGTTTTAATACTGTCATTAGATCTGACATATAAAATATACAAATGTAATCATTTGTATACCTATAAAAATGTATTTAAATACATTCAATTGTTAATATACATCAAACTAAGTTAGTTATTAACAAAGCAGTCATGTTTATGATTCTCTTTTGAAACCAATCATTTACTTTGGTTTAAAATACATATTGAAATATATGGCATAAAACTTTAAAACTTTGTGGTTTTAATAATATTATTTCAAAATAATTTATATTTAAATAAATAAAACCAAAGCTATTAAATTAACCGAAAGGATTATAAGAATTAATTTAAAAGATTGCTTTAGTGGATCTAGCCAAAGCAAATTTTAAAACCCAGGTGTACCAATCTACCACTCCATTTTATCCCTTCTGGTTTATAACCAGTTGTCCATAAGACTTCATACTTTCATAATTTTGTGAAATAATTAAATATTGGGATTACTTAAAGGTTTCTATTAAAATACTTAGTAATAAAATAGATGGTTAAATGAATATGATGGGTATTCATGATTAAAAAAAAAATTTAGAGATTTTGGTTGGTTGGACTATGTAGAAAGGCTTAACTAAACGTTGAAAGCATTTCTACATATCTTTAATATTAAGGTATGTCTAGGATAGGTCTTATGCATGGAGATAGTTAATATAAGATTTTAAATTTACCAGCCATAGTAATTATATGATTGTGTATCTTAAATTATAAAGAAAAATATTCGAGTCATAGTTAAATAATACAATTCTATTTTAATTGAAATGTATATACACTATAATACATTTAAATAATATATACGTGTATATAATATAAATATATATATATATATATATATATATATATATATATATATATTAGGATACATGTAAAATTTATATATTTAAAACTACAAAGAGAGGGTATGATAAAAAGGGTCATTATATATATCATGATAATCATATATAAATAATCAGGATTTTCATTCTCTATTATTTAAAATATTCTATTTAAAAAGAAGTAATAAAATTTTTATATATACTAAAAGGAGAGAAAAGATGGGTTTAATGATTTGAACAATCGATACATATAAAAGAAATTGGATAACTAAATTTTTAGAAATAAAGATATTGTAACAGTGAAAACATCTTTTCCTACTTAAATCAATGATTTAGTATCTATTTATTTATTTTACCTGGCACGTTAAAATGTTCCTAAACATTCATTTTTCAAACTAGAATTAAAATAGATGCCCCACATAAAAATAGTTGACTCAAATGTGTGTTTAGTACTTTTGTCCTTTATATATAACTTTATTTAAAAATCAGATTACAATTTTAATATCTTTAAATAAATTACTTTTGTACGGGATGTACATATATATTCTAATACATACATATTACTCAAATATATTTAGAACCAAATTTTTGAAACGTCAAACTTTGTATTACTTACTATGTTATGTGTTTTAAGTTTATACTATATTTAATCTTATATATATCCGCTATATTGTTATAACTAAAGTTTTCATTTACAGAAAATAAGTTATGTATAGTATATATCTCTTGGCACCCATAAATACAATGTCAGGGGTTACATATGCACATATTCTTCTAAATAATGCCTCTCAATCTTAAATGTATATTATAATTGATTTTTAAAGGAAAAGGTAGGAATGTGATAATTGGAATAGATATATAGATGGTTACTTGAGGAGAAATTATTAAAGTAATATAAATAGTAAGTCTGGTATAGTTTAACCCATTAGTTAAAAATGAAACTGTTCTTATGAGTCTAGAAAATTTATATTTTGAGTAATTTATTTCCCTAAACTTTTAATTCCAAAATATTATATTTGACATAAATTTATTTCAATATACTACCTTTATAAAAGGGTAAAATAAAGTAATGGAAATAAGCCTGATGATTGGTATCATCGGATGTGTAGTTATTATTTTACAAAATAATTTAGTATTATATATATGTGTGTATATATTACGTAAGTTTAATATTGACTAGAGATTTGAAATTTTATACACATATAGGCATATACCTAATAGAATTTCTTGATGGTATACCCAATATAATATCTTCTGTAAAGATAAACATAAGAGAAAATGTCATTGGTTATTCATATGAAAATATGAAGTTATTATAAGAATAAACCATGAAACCTACTATGTTTTAAAATGCTATCTGTCTCAATAAAATATTCCTTGTAACGGAATCTAAGGTTATATATGCATAAATAGAGTTAGCTGTAAGCATACTCTTCACATTTAAACAAACCATAGTGTCAATGGAGACAATGATATATTTGAAACTCCATTCTCCAACCAAAAGAAAACCACAACCATAATAATATCTATGCTTAAATGAAAGAGTTGGAATATTGATATTCACTGGTAACAACCAGGACAGTATTTAGACTTGAACCTAAGAAGAATGCCTTAGTATAAAGCTTTGAGATAAGCCAATTACTTGCATAGATAAAGTGTGATGGTTATTGGTATTCCGTGAGGATAATGACTAGAACAGTGCCTGTATGATAAATAAGCGATAACAATTGGCCACTGTTATTTCTTGTTTATTAGTACTACTCGGTTCTAGAATATGATCCGTCATGAGAATTCTGATTTCCTTGTTTCTTGATACAAACCATAATAAACGATGTACCTTTAAAATCACGATTTGAGAAAATCTATTTATGAGAAATACAATGATAACTAACTCTCCGGCGAGACCGGGTGAGATGGGGTATATGTTATGATAATGGAAATTCCTAAATAGTACCATAATCTGATGTCTGATATTTCTTTGGAAATATGAATCTATTAAATACATTGACCTTATGAATGGTGTGTATATTATAAGTATGTGAAATACATGATTTTATAGATATGTGTATCTATAAGAAAATCGAAAAGCCATAATGATTGACAATTAGGAATTAACCACGAACATGTGTGTCAATGATAATTTTAGACTTATCAGGAATCTCCGGTATACGTCTATAAATCCAATATCAAACATTATTTCGTTTGATCATCCGTTTCGAAATTTGTGCGACAAGATGAACGACTGAAACTCTTTAAGTTGGAATGCTATCGAAAGTATAAGAATTCCCTTGCGATTATTAACGCATTAGGAAACCTGTAACTAAAATTTTACTTTCATTAAGAAATCTTGAGAAGATAAGAATCTCACAACCTAGAGAATAGTTCTGGTCAAAGTAAAGTAAAATTCAAAACAAAGACCAGAATAAACCTAGAAACTAGACTACCTAAAAATATTTATCCATATTTCAGGGAATCTCGAGGACGAGATTTAAAACAAGGTGGGGAGGATGTAACATTCCCAAAATTTTATATAAAAACTTATGTTATTAAAATGATACATCATGGGTAAATTGACTGTTAGAATTATGGAAGTATCTAGACGAGCCTAGGAATCGTTTAATAATTAAATTATAAAAATACTTTATATTTGAACCTACTCCGTTTTTAATGAAACTTAGACCCAAAATGGAGATAAAAATATTCTCATTCTAGTGACATATTCATTATTTTATAAAACATCACATTTTAGAAGTTATACGCGCCAAATAAGGGAAGCAGTTAAATTAATTATAATATATATATAATAAAATAATAATTAAATAAACTTACAAATGATATGTAAGTACATGACTTTTGAAAGAAAGAAAGAAATCAACTTTACTTTTAATATATAGATATATACGTGTCACATTTAAATAAAATAATAAACTTAAAGCTATCTTAATTTGAATGTTGACGCGTGTATGTATGACTGTCCATTTTACTTGCACTCCAAACTTTCAAAATAGTATAAATAGAAGCATAGTGCAAACATTCAAATTGTTCCAAATATTCTTCTGGCTACCCTCTCTCTCGCCATCCCTCTATATGTCTATATTCTTTCTTTATTCATTTAAAAATAATAATAATAAAGTCTTACCCTGTTTTAAGTATTGTAGCCCCTGATCACTAATACCCTGTCCAAGTGATGTAGGGCCCCGTAACGTATGTCAAGGCTCTGCCTAAATTCGTTGGGGTTCTGTCTCATGACGTAGGGATAAAGTGGAATTGGTGTGAGTGCACTATATATTCTATTTAATAACCCAGGAGTGATACCCAAAATATAACCACCCTCCTAAAACACCCTTGACACCCTACACTTTCTAAAATACATCCCATACGTGAAAACTGAGCCCGGAATATAATATAGTATTAAAAATAAATAAAAAACAAGAAATAGTAAGTTGAGGCGGGCCGCGTAGACCCACCCCAATCCTTACGCGGGCGGTATGAAAATACCTGATTCCTTTGATTTTCTTAAGTTCAAGCGGGCCGCGTAAGCTACCCGTTAAGTTAACGCGGGCCGTGAGTGTCCCAAATGGTGGCGCAGCTTGGTGATGACACGAGTCATCATCGTGGCGGGTCTACACAGTGACCGGGATAAGCTATACGTTGACCTGGAGTCAACGCGGGCCGCGTAAGCCCTGCCTGTATGTTACGCGGGCCGCGACAAACCTAGAATCAACAACTATAAATAGATAGCCTCGGGTCTCAGTTGAAACTCGTTCACAATTCATTCTCAAATCACAATTTCTGACAGTAGAGATAATACGCGGGTATTATACCCCCTAATTAGTGAAGTTCTGCTCCGTTGTAAGTATTATAACCCCTGGATACGTATTAGATACGCTGCCCGATTGATCTAGGATTCCGTAATGACTGTCGTGGTTCTGCCCGACGTAGTCGTTGGAATGCCGTCTCGGGGAGGATATTGCTAATGTTAAAATGGGTTATTATACTAACATGTGTACATTATTTATTTAACTAGATTATTCCCAAGAAACCCTTACGTGAAGTCTAAGATAGCAATGTGAGTTTATCCTCTTTTTGTTAATCTTTTTGGTAATGTTTTACCAAACCTTAAATGTTTTACAATGAAATTAAGCAGTGATTGAGTCTTTGTAGTTCTTCAATTACTGCCGGTATGTTGGGGTTTTGTATACAAAATTTACTACACTGTGAGTAGTAAGTCGGGATGACAATACGTTACCATTGGACAATGAGTTAGCCAATGGGTAATATGACCCACAAGTCAGGATTGACAGTACTAATGGAGTAATTGTGTAGAAATAAACAATGTGATCGCTCTCAATACTGTTCGCTGTGACTTTTTATTTAAACTTGATTAAACTGGGATTCACTCAGCAGTATTTCCCACTGACAAATGTTTTTAAAACACGTGTTTCTGGTAACTTAGTGTGAAGCCAATAAAAGCCAGCTGGAAAGCACTGAAGGCTTGGAAAAGTGGCAATAAAGTTACCTAAAATAAAATAGATGTTGTTAATAAATAAAATATGATTTATTCCTATGAAAACATGTGTACTACGAATTTGGGGTTTTCCCATATATAGTTGTGTTTATAAAATATGGTGGTTTACTCTGATCAAATATTTCCTAACTACGGTCCTGATGAAATTTTTCCGCTGCCAAATTAATAAACACTGATACCACCGAAACTGGCTCACGGCCGCCCGTTTCCGGGAATTAGGGATCGGGGGTTGTGACAAAAGGGAAACATGTCCTCATCTGAGAGCGGTCTATCAGAGGAGCACGATCCGATGGCGATCGTCTCCGACGACGAGGTGGTGCCTATACCAGAGGTTTTGACTTCAGACACCGACAGCGACCCAGAGATGCTATCTGAGGACAAGGATGACTTTCAGCCTTTCGCTCTCCTGGACTTTGGAGATGACGTACCTATCGCTGATGGCATTCTTGTCGCGGATCTTTTTGATTTCCCTACTCCTATCCATGATCACCTCATCATCGGTCACCCCGATGGTGAGCATATTGTCCCACCTATCCTCGACGTTGTTCCCCTCGTGGTCATTCCTCCTGGGGATTGGCCCTTTGATGATCTTTTTGGTGATGATGTCAATTTATTTTTGGATGGTCCCCCAGCTGATGTAAAGGTTGACGGGGAGGTTGATGATGATGTTGCTGTGCTAGATGTAGCCCCTCCCGTCATACCCGTTATCGAGTTATCTTCTGACTCCAACATGCATTCAGTTTCAGACTCATTTGAGTCTGTGACTTCCTCAGCCCTGCGGGCGGCAGGACTGCAGCTTTATGCCTCTGATTCCGATGACGACACTATGATGTCGGCTGCACCATTATCCCCTGCTTGAGTCCCTACACCTCCTCACATCCCAGAGCCTGTTCCTGAGCCAGACCCTGTTCCATTTGGCCTGCCTGATATTGCACCTCTTGACCCAGAGCCGATTCCTACACCACTTGAGCTTCCACTTGTTGATCCATTCATTCCACCACCCCACCCACTGATGTTGCTCCCCCACCTCCTGTTATGTTTGATGCTCATCGTACTAACCTTCCGATTGTATTTCTCCAGGAGATTCCCGCTCCCGACCAGGGGAGGGTACCTCGGGACAGCCCCCGAGTTTTGACCCGTTTGCTTCAGTCGATTTCCCTCCGATCCCACAGACTACACCTTTTACTCCCTTTACATCTGCATCGCTTTACGAGCCATTACGATGGTTCCCTCCATATACCATGCCTATCTCAGACCCCTACCATCCCTCTCATTATGGAGGCTACACTCGGGATGAGTTGCTTTTGTTACTCCAGTTACAGTTTGAGATTTTGAGTCATTGAGTTCTTGAGTTGGAGCGCAGTGAGGGTGCCCGACGGTCACCCTGTCCCTGTCATTTTGCTTTTATCCCTCCACACTCATCACCGTCAGCTTCGTTTATACCTCCACCTGCTGCTCCCGTACCTCTTCCGGGTTTGATGCCGCTTTCTCAATGTCGAGCAGCAGATTAACTTTTTGCTTCGCCGTGTGTATGAGCTCGAGGAGAAGCTTGCACATGTCTGCAGTTTGCTTTTCTTCCCACCTCCTCCTCCTCCTCCGCGATCAGCATAGTATGTGACAACCCGAGATTTCAAGGTCTTTCCTCTACGTATCACTTGTTTCACAATCTTGTTTCACAATCTTGTTTCACAATTCGTTTTACGTTGTATCATGTGCACAATATTCAAATGATTAAAGTATTGTTATGTTTGGTTGTTGCATGAAAATTTAGGAGTTGTTTAATGTTTAATGTTTAGACATAACATGGCACCACACCTGAATCACAAAAAACCCAAGTCGACGAAGAACTAGGGTTCTTCGTCCCAAGCACATGTCAATGAAGAACTAGGGTTCTTCACCCCAAACACCCCATGACGAAGAAGGTTCTTCGCCAAGAGGTCTTTCGCCAAAAGGGCCCTCAGCCCAGGTTCATTCGTGGCCTAGAATGGGCCCGACTGTCACTTTGTTTGTATAATCTCTCATAACCTGCAACCGTAAATACAAAACCCTAAAGTTCTCTCTCCATATCCTCTCTGTGAGACGGCAGTTTTGGGATCACAAAGCCTTTAATCTTGAACAAACTAATCACTTCAGTATCACGGTTAGTGCTTATCAATGTTAATTGCTAAAATCCTGATGATGTGATCTTAGGTGAAATTAGGGTTTCATTAATAGGATTGTAAATCTAGAACTTGCATGATGAGGGTTCGATGATTTGTATACGTTCATGTTCATGTGGTGGTTTGATAATTCTGCTTGATGAACTTATATCATGATAAACTAATAATCTGATTGTGTGTGGTCATTGGATGATTAGGGTCAATGATTGTTTAGTATGGTTTGTATGATAAGTGAGAAGTGTTATGCTTTGAATGGGTGATGATTTTTCATGAATAGAATGCATAATCATGGTTTAAAAGTGTCATTTGATTTGATTGGGAAATTGTCAAAATTGTTAGCATCTGTTACGGCTGAGGCTAAGGAAAATTGTAACCGTCTGATGAGGGCAGCGACGAAGGACTCCCCCCACGAAGGATGTAATTCGACGAAGAACCTGGTTCTTCGTTGACTGGTTCTTGACGAACCATTAGGGTTCTTCGTCACATTCATTCTCGACGAAGAATAGTTCTTCGCCATAAGGGTTCTTCGCCGTGAAGGCATCCCATGAAGAACTTGTTCTTCATGAGGATGCTGCAAAAGAGCAAATGGACATAACAGTGAAACAGTTTATGATGTATATGATAATGGATATTTGTGTTATAAATTTCATTTGTGGCATGATAATAATGCTGATTAGGAATGAGAAATCTGATTTGATTTGTGTGAGTAGCAAACTCACCTGATATATGTTTTTATGTGTCGTGCGCATGGGATGTAAACTTGTATGAGATTGAGTATTTGCTATGTGTTATACGGTGATCTTTGCGATGAATGTAAACTGCGAAAATACGTGACTTAATTGATTATGAAACTGATTTCATTGGTAACCACGGTAGGGTTTGGTTGACTAACTGGAACGGATAACTTAATATACCGAGCAAATCTAAGGTGAGTTCACTTCTCTTGAGCATGCGTCCCGGTGGGTGGGACAATCAAACGGGTTTCCTGAGAGGAATAAGTCTTTTCTGGGTAAAAATTGGGATGTTAGATAATACACTAATTTCCTATCACTTTAAGTCCCATCTTATACCGAATTAGTTACCTGAGAGGTAACGGGGTATTAGTTGATAGCGCTATTAGGCTTGGCAACCTCACACCGTACCTGAGAGGACGGGCGTGAACTAATGACCTTAATCATGAACAATGCTTAGATAGGGGGCACTGGGGACGGGCAAAACAATTTGGAGCCATCTTGTACGGTACTCGAGTTATTATCAACATTATTAATAAACTGAACTAAACACGTGGCAATTAACATTTTCGTAAAACTATGAACTCACCAGCGTTGTCTGATACACTTGTTGCATGCTCGCAGGTCGTTAGATTTTATGGACAACGAACTTACTGTGTGGGATTGCTGGAGTGGTCATGGGTCGTACTGCTTGGATATGCATGATGGGCTTACTGTTTTTACATACATTTGGTTTTGAAACATTTAAACAATGATTTACGTATTGCTTCCGCTGATCTTGTTGGATTTTATTAAACTTGTGATTGAACTATTTTTAGTAATCAATAGTAACTTTATTTGAAATCTTGTTATGAGTTCAATGTAACTAGTGGCTAGATCTTGGTACGTCACACGCCTAGCGGGGTTTCCGCAGGTGGTATTTTGGGGGTGTGACAGTTTGGTATCAGAGCCACTGGTTATAGTGAACTAGGTTTTAAAACGCTTTTATAAAACCAGACTATAACCGAACAGTTCAGAAATCGACCATGACACTCAGCCCCAGATTGCAAGGTTTTTCTCTCGTTTGCTTATTGCACAACATATCTAGTGTACACTTATGTATGACATTGCGTGTGAATGCACACTTAGCACTATAGTATGAGTTTGTGTGTTACTAGCCTACGTTATGTGTTTGATAGTGTGACACTCCTCTAAACCTTCATGATCTATGTTATGGTGTCTTTTGTCTTGCTACTCGAATTTGAGGAACCTTTTAGCACGAGTTGAGAGGAGCTGAGATAAACATGCAAATCGCATTGTTACTATGGGTGCACACATAATAATAATGTGGGGTGCATGTGAGTCCCAGTGAGGCTTAACAAGTGTGAAAGGGGTTCTGCTCCGTTGTCTGACGTGATAATAGAACTCAGTAATCTGTAGAAGTCATAGTGATGTTTGACTCCTACTCAATCCCGACTTCTAACCATTCTGATTTTTATATATAGAATCATGAACAGACGAACTGGTGGACGTGGTGGAGGCCGCGGCGGTGAACGTGGCAACATTGTTATGTCTCAGGCTGAATTAACCGATTTGATCATTACTCGTGTGGCTGAAGCCCTAGCGGCTCAGCAGGCTGGTACGATATGAGCCAAACACTCATTATCTTTATGTCGTGCACTCGAATCTTACCCATGTGCTGTGTTTTCTTTCGTCTTTAGGTCAACACGTGAATCAGAACAACCCGCCTGTTTGCACGTTCAAAACATTTATGGATTGTAAGCCCTAGACGTTTAGTGGGACTGAAGGAGCAGTGGGGTTACTACGTTGGTTTGAGAAAGCAGAATCGGTGTTCGCTACGTGTAATTGTCCTGCTGGGGACAGAGTGAAGTATGCTACGGGAACGCTGGAGGATGGTGCCCTGACTTTGTGGAATGCCCAGGTCCAAATGCTGGGTATTGAAATGGCAAATGCAACCACTTGGGAGGATTTTAAAGAACTGATGAGAGAGGAGTACTGTCCTCGAGATGAGATTCAAAAGTTGGAGAATGAGTATTATAATTTGAAGATGGTAGGGTCCGAGATCGAAGCATATGCGAAACGGTCTCATGAACTCGCGAATATGTGTCCTAACTTATCACGACCACCCCACCGTAGGATTGAGCTGTACATTAACGGTTTAGCACCACAGGTCAAGGGTTTAGTCACTGCAGCAAATCTTGACAACTTGCCTCGAATCATCCGCTTAGCCCACAAAATCACCGATCAGGAGGTGGAGCGTAGCTCGCTACCACCGCGTGTTTCTGCTACTACTGCTACAACTACTACTCCTGCCACGGATAACAAACAAAAGTGGAACGATACGGACAAGGTGTCCAACTCGAATCAGTCGCAGAAGAAGCCAGACAACAGTGGCAACCGTAGTTTTAGCCAGTCATCTTCTGTAAACCAAAATCAGAGCAACAACTCAAACCAAGGTTCTTACGAAGGGAAACAACCAAAGTGTAACAAGTGCAACTACCACCATCATGGGCCGTGCACCCGGATCTGTCAAAGGTGCAACAAGGTGGGCCATATGGCTAGAGATTGCAGGGCCCAATTCCCAAAATAGCAGCAACAGGAACCCCCACAGCAGCAACAGCATCAACAGCAGCAACAGGAAAGGCAACAACCTCAACAGAACAAGGGTAATCGCAAGGGATGTTTTCCAGTGTGGGGACGAGGGCCATTTTAGGCGAGAATGCCCCCAACTGAATCAGGATACTGGTAATAATAACAACAACACTAGGAACAACAACAACTGGAACAATGGTGGGAATGGTGCGCATGGAAGAGTGTTTACTATTGGTGCTGGGGAAGCTAGGAATGATGGAAACGTAGTGACCGGTACGTTTTCTGCGAACAATCTATTTGCTTCTGTTTTATTCGACTCTGGTGCCGATTGGAGTTATGTGTCTTTGGGGTTCAGTCGTCAGTTAGGGTTGACTGCTACACCTCTTGTAAACAAACACGTAGTAGAATTAGCTGATGGCAAATCGATTGAAGCTTCACATGTTCTTTTTGGGTGTAAACTCGATCTTATGGGTCAAGTGTTCGACATTGACCTACTTCTCGTTACTCTTGGAAGCTTAGATGTAGTTGTTGGAATGGATTGGTTGTTTAAGCACCAAGCGGAAATTCTTTGTAAAGAGAAAATCGTACGTATCCCTCTCCCCAGTGGAGAATCCCTGTCGGTTCAAGGTCATCGTAGTGGTGCAATGGTTGGCATCATCTCAGCCATGAAAGCCCAGAAGTGTTTACGTAAGGGCTATCTTGCTATTTTAGCACTTGTTACTGACACCTAGTCTGAAGAGAGGAAAATCGAAGTCCTGCCAGTTGTTCTTGAGTTTTTCGATGTATTTCCTGAAGAACTTCCTGGTTTACTTCCACATCATCAGGTGGATTTTCAGATTGACCTTACACCGGGAGCAGCCCCGATTGCTCGTGCTCCTTATCGTCTTGCACCAGGAGAGTTGCAAGAACTGTCTAATCAACTCCAAGAACTGTTGGATAGAGGCTTTATCTGACCCAGTTCTTCGCCTTGGGGAGCCCCAGTTCTGTTTGTGAAAAAGAAAGACGGGTCCTTTCGTATGTGTATAGATTATTATGAACTCCACAAGGTGACCGTCAAGAATCGTTATCGTTTATCACGTATCGACGACCTGTTTGACCAGTTGCAACGGTCAAGTTTTTACTCGAAAATCGACTTAAGATCGGGCTATCACCAGATGAGAGTCCGAAAGGAGGATGTTCCTAAAACAGCTTTTTGAACGCGGTATGGCCATTATGAGTTTCTGGTTATGCCATTCAGGTTAACAAACGCACCAGCGGTTTTCATGGACCTTATGAATCGTGTATGCAAACCGTATCTTGACGACTTCATCATTGTGTTTATCGATGACATTTTGATCTATTCTAAGAGCAAGGAGGACCACGAGCGACAATTGCGTCTTATCTTGGAGCTCCTTAGGAAGGAGCAACTCTACAAGAAATTCTCTAAGTGTGATTGCTGGATTCGAGAGGTACACTTCCTTGGCCACATTGTTAATGAAACGGGGATACACGTGGATCCTGCTACGATTGATGCTATCAGAAATTGGGCAGCACCAAAGAACCCTTCAGAGGTGCGACAATTTATTGGTCTCGCTGGGTACTATCGTAGATTTATTAAAGACTTCCCGAAGACCGCTCAACCTCTTACCTCGTTGACACAGAAAGGCATTGTATATTCTTGGGGAACGAAGCAGGAGGATGCCTTCCAACTCTTGAAACAAAAACTCTGTAGTGCACCAATCTTGTCTCTACGTGAAGGTACCGAGGATTTCGTGGTATACTGTGATGCTTCTATTCAGGGTCTCGGTTGTGTGCTAATGCAACGCGAGAAGGTGATAGCGTACGCGTCTTGACAGTTGAAGGTTCATGAGAAGAATTACACGACTCACGACTTAGAGTTGGGGGCCGTGGTCTTTGCGTTAAAAATCTGGAGGCGTTACTTGTACGGTACTAAATGCACTATTTATACCGACCACAAGAGCCTTTAGCATATCTTTGACCAGAAGGAATTGAATATATGACAGCGTCGCTGGGTAGAACTCTTAAACGACTACGATTGTGCAATCAAGTACCATCCAGGTAAAGCTAACGTTGTGGCTGATGCCCTTAGTCGAAAGGAAACGAAACCCAAGCGTGTCCGCGCTCTGTAGCTCACTATCCACTCTAATTTACCTGATCAGATCCGTTCTGCTCAGACTGAAGCGTTAAAGGAGGAAAACCTGGAACCTGAATATTTGCGGGGCATGGAGATACTACTCGTAGAGAGATCTGACGGCATTGTAGGATCGGGATTCGATCAAACGAGTCGTTCAGAAGAGTTCTCGATCAATACAAAAGGCGGAATCAGATATATTGATGTTATAACAGCTAGATTTGGACGTAGAATCACTTTAAATGTCGATTGTATTGATTTGACAAAGTTACACGAGCTGGCGACACTTCGGCAGTGCTTCGCTACCGGAATCCAAAAGTTCTACAAATGAATACCCAAGACCACATTTATATAGGAGAGCCAGACCTCATGAACCAGTCCACACGAGCTGGCCCGGGTCGCACGACCTGGCCAGACCGCACGAACTTGGTCACCTCGTGCGAGGTGGCCTAGCCACTTCGTGTGAGGTGGCTGATTCAAGTCTGTTTCCCGTTTCTCTCGTACAACGTGTCCTGGTCTATCTATTCTAGTTACATGACTCGATACAAGATGAAGTCAACAGACATATGCACTAACAAACTCCCCCTTGGATGATGACGAGACTTCAAGTGTCGAGTCTTGGACTTCAATCTTAATCAATCTCTGTTAGCATCCTGTCATCAATCTCTCTCTTACTCTTTCAGAATCGCAACCTGACTCTTCAAATTCTCTTGATCAGATCTCTTGATTCCTTAAGCTCATCATAGCTTCAGACTCCCCCTTGAATGCAACTGGGATCGCAGTTTGGAATCTTCTATCTACAGGCTTTAGAATCAAGAACCTGGCTCAAATTGAACTCTGGCTCCTATCCGATGTTCTTACCTGCATGAGCTCTACCCAAAACATAAGATTTTTCATTTACAACAATTTTAGAAACTACTTGAAACATTCTCAAATCAACATGATCTCTCATTTATGATATCTGCTTAACCACTTGTATTCGTAACACTCAAATTTGGTTTCAAATTAATGAACCATTTAATCATTTCAAACAAACTCTCCCAATCCTGTTGTCATTCATCATGTTTAGCACTTGGAATTTTGAAAATCAGCTTTCCAAACATCAGTTGCCAAAAATAATATGAAATAAAATCTTTTTGAATTTTCAAAATTTTATGCTAAAACATACTGAAAATCTTTTTGGATTTTGGGAAATAAACTATATACAGACATCTTTTGTGAGTTTGTGTAAGAGGATCATATCAGTTCTTGAGACTTATCACTAACACCGTTGATCTTGATTTAACTTTAAGTCTTAAACAAATTCACTTCTGATTGTCAGTATTGTTGTCCACTTAAACTTCTACACAAGTTTCAATTGATTCAAGATACGAGATTAGGTGTATTAGAACTAACTTATTAGCGTGTCCCACCTCAGAATATACTCCCGTATCAAGATTCCCTGGATTCAGTCTTACAGGTGAATATACCATAATGATATCTGTACTCTGGGTTAGTGCGAGACCTTGAGAGCTCAGGTATGAACTTCCGTTCAGTCAAAGAGATGAAGGCTCGACTTTGAGGTGTGTCCCCCTTGGGGATCCTCTTTACAACTGCACTTGAATTACATCTTTTGATATTTTTCAGTTTTTATGCAGAGGGTAAGCTTTTAAAGCGCGTAAAGTATTATACGAAGTCTAGGCCATTGCTTCCGCAATATCAGAAGACTAGGTATAATACCCTAGATATCAAACAGTATAAAGACCTAGTATCTCAGAATTAGGCAATCTCTCAAACAAGATTTTGGGGGTTACCAATATATCCGAGAGATGTTCCCCACGAGATAAGCAGTGTATCGTTATGTTTATATCTCGAATACAATCTACTAATCGTGCGAAGTCTACTGGCACATCATCAGTGAGACTTGTTTAAAAACATTTTGACTTTCCATTTCTTTAGCATGTTGTGATAGTGGACTGATGTACTATCATTTCCTCTTTTTCACAACAAAACTCATTTTTGATTTTTCGATGTTTTTGTATTTTTTATTTTATCATGTTTTTGGATTTTTCAAATTTTCAAATTTTTTTTTGCTCCCCCTAAAATCAAAAATATGTTTCAATTTTTGATTTTCCAGGAAAATTTGAAAGTAAAAGCAATAAACTGTACAAATAAAATGACAAACTGATGTGAATTGCTTCAATTCTCCATTCTCTTGGCTTAAACAATCAGAACTCCCCCTGACAACAAACTATTTTCCCATTATGATTTCAAAACACTTAAGTTTGTTTTAATCAAAATGGTTTTTCCGGAAAATTACTTTTGTTGATTTTACACATCATGGGGATTCATTCATCACTTTGTTCTTTCAACCACTTGTAAAAACTATCACTTGTAGATTTTTCACAGAAACATTTTTCAAGAAAGATGCTGATTCATGTTCCACGATTACCAACTTGGGAGATCCGGCAAGTCAGGATTTTCAAGCCAAGAATACAGACACCCAAGCCTGACCAGCTTTGGGTGTAACCGGTTCAATTTCACTCGGTCTATGAACATTCCTTTTTGATTCATAGAATTCTTTTACCCCTTTGGCCCTTCCATCAACCATCTTACCAAAGATATGTTTCACTTTGCCATTAAACGCATTTTCGACATCAAATTCTTTCTTTTCAGAATATAATTGATTCGAAATCTCTACTTTTCCAACTTTTTGTTTTAAATTTTCAGTCCGCAATGGTGGAAAGTTTGCGTCATCCATTGGCGGAACTGAATTTTCTCTTTTTAGTTCAACTGGTGGCTCCTCTGACTTTGACGAGTCAGATTCATCGCCAGATTTAACATCTGATTTCTTAACTGTGACAACTGTCAAATTTGCATGCATCCGTACAATTAATTAACTATGATTAGTGCCTAATGACTGTGCTGAATTACAATTAATGATTTAAATTGCTTTCTGATTGCTGCATCATACTTACATGTGCATCACATATTGCATACTGTCACACCATTTATCACATACAAACTTTAGTGACATAAACGATGCACAAAGCACAGTTAGCACAATTAACGGATAAGACAGAAAAATGCTGACGGGGTTCAGTACATAGACAGACGTTGTTTTGAGACACAGTGTGAGCCAGGGACTAAGTACTACACTAGTATGGTGTGTAGGGAAGTAAGGACCTCAAAAACTGCTTTTCTAGCTGATAGTTAAAGTGCCAGAAAGTGCCTAAAACTCACCCAAAGTGCAGAATTCTGCATAACTCAGCAAAAATCAGCTTTTTTAATAAGCTAGTAACATGCAAAAACATGACTAAATGGTCCTGAATGCTTTCCTAAGTGTCGGGAATTAATAGTGTCACAAAAGGGTACTTAAAAATCACTAAACGGAATAGTTTGACACTTTAACGAACCGTTATCTAACAGAACAACCGGACACTACCCGAAACACCAAAATTATACTAGAAACATTGTTTTATTATTTCAGAGCTAGTTATAATCCCCGAACACCCTAACACACTACATGACACCTTATATGCATAACACCTAAACATTATACTTAGAATTTCACTAATTAACATAACTTACCATCAAACTTACACTTAGACCCCCTCCCCCCCTTATATTTACGGTTGGAAGGGTGGCCCCACCTCCAAAAATCTTACAAGATTTACCTTGATCTCCATAATCTTACTAGATCTTCCTAAAGATTTGATTAGTGATATGCTATGTACTATTGGGACATGCTAACCAATGAATAATACTATAAGATGGGTATAAGGAGTCTTGAACTCTCATTCTCACAACACACCACAACTCTCTCCTTTCTTCTTCGCACCTCACGGCCCCAAACAAGCACCCACACCACCACCATTTTCATCCATCCTACAATGATTCCAAGCTTGTTCTAAGGTGTAAGGAGCTAAGTTGGGAAGCTTGGAGCTTTCGGAAGTTGAAGGACCTTCATCGTTTGCTTTTATCCACTTGTTATCTTCACTTGAATCATCCTTAGCCTTGAGCTAGTGGTAAGAACTTCATACACTCCATTGTTCATCTTATATTAGTGGTTAAAAGAAGATTCATGTTGATTATTATGAAGAACACTAAAGAACGTTAATGAACATGAAGATGAACCTTCACATAAAGCTTAAAAAACCATAAGAATACATATTGTTTAGTATTGTTTTGCTTCTTGATGATTGGTTATTTGTGTTTATGATGTTAGACATCATATGAAACCTACTAGATTGTGATTAAACACATGATCTAGTAAGTTAAGGTGATGATCTTGTGAAAGACCAAGATGATCATACTTTAAGTTTCACATGAACTTGAAAGTAAGAATGATTTTGGGTATAATGAAATATGAAACATGTTAGAAGTCTTGTACAAAAGTTATTTTAAACATAGTTTCCTCAAATAACCAAGTTCATTTGCAAGATTTACCTAATCATAATTTTTAAAGAAACTAATCATGTTTTGAGGGTGAAAACAAAGCTAGCAAAGTGTATGTAACAAGAAAAATACAAGAAGATTGACTTTTGAAAAATCATCATACAAATTGTAAAAGACTAAATTTTACACGAATAAGATTTACAAAAAAATAACCATATTTGTAAAGGTAACTAGGCTTACTAAAAACACTAGTAAGTTACTATAAGTTTTATAAAAGTTCAAGTTCATGTTGTTATGTAAAAAGCATTGTTATGGCACTTGGTAAGTGTAGGTTAAATTGTTGACTGTTGAGATGATTTTAGAAAGAAAATGATATGATTTGATAGCATGGACACCTCCATTTTTAGAGGAAACTATGGCAAAATTTTCTAAAAATATAAACACTTAAAGAAATATTTTCTAACAAATATTTACAAGTGTATTTTGATCATAAGTTTTCAATATAAACTTGCCATAATTTTTGTAACAAAAATACAAATATTGGAGGTTGGTTTTTATAAATAAAAATGGATGAATATATATTTAGAATATATATATAAAAGATACTTGCGTGAATAATTGTATACGTTGTGAAATAGTTATATTATTTTAGGGTAAAATAATATAACTTAAGAAGATACCAAGAATTTACAATCCAAAATAATACAAAGAATATCAAGGAATAAGTATATAAGTTACACACACAATATTGTGGAACTGAACGATAGAACGTAACTTACAAAATATTCCGGAAAATACCGTTACAAATATATTTTTGGTAAATATTATTTTGGATACAAGAAATGAAAATATGATTTTTGTAAATATTACAAAGTTGTATCATATTTTTGACAAGGATAAAATATATTATTTTTGGAAGTAAAAATATATTTTCTTAGTATATTTAGAAGATATATAATTTTTGGGAAAAATATATATTTTCTTGAAATGCATTAATTTGGACAAAATAAGTTTATATATATTATCCAAGTGAGACTTGAAAATATATTGTTTTGGAGTTATATATTGAGAATATATTGGCATATTTTTATTTGGAATAATACACCGGAATACGACGCCAATACATGGTAAGTTATACGAATATAAGAATACGAAAACACATGTACGAATATACCCATCCTTGGGAAGGAAATATGAATACAAATACTTGAGAAGTATTGTTACAAACTAATGTTTCACAATTATCCTAAAAATTAAATATAATTTAAAGTTAAAATAATTATTATTTTAACAAATAATTATAACTTGGAATAATATCAGAAACGTAACTCAAAAACGAAAATACAAAGGCAAGGCACGACCCGTTCGTCTAATAGACCCTAGTACATTGTAGGAGTCGTGTTTGCTGAGGAGACTTGAGTTACGAGCACAGAAGACGCAATACTGTGAGTTCATGTCCCCCTTTTCTTTTAACTGTTTTTAGTTTTATACATCGGGGGTGAAATACATGTTACAATTATTACGAACGTTTTATACATGGTATGATTAGCTTAAGGAGGGTTACTGCTAGATCATGTGAAAGGTGGGTATAACACTTAAGGCCATTAATCCTCGTCGTAGGACTGAGGGACATGAGTGATAGATCTATTTGGGTGTAGCGAGCCCAGACCCATGGGGACCAGGGTGGCCCATAGTGGTGACTATGTCTTCCAGCCGGAGGCCCGGTATAAATTTGCTAGGTTTGAGTTTTCCTGCACCATTTCACACATATCAATGGCCTTGCAAACCATTGGTGATCTCTTTTTTCTTATTGCTACATACCAGGGACATACATACATACAGACATACTTTAAAGGTTTATTCATACACTCACACATGAACTCGCTCAACTTTTGTTGATTTTTCAAATTACATGTATTTCAGGGAACTAAGTGGATCTGGCAGGTGTGTGCATGTTGTCAAGCTAAGTTTAAATAAAGGATGTCATCTGTGGTCGTAGAGTTTAGGAGATGTATCCTATTCCTGGACGGGATACATGTTTCTAAACTTGGTTTTAGTTAACGTCTTTTGTTGAGTCTTTGTAAACTCATTTAAACAAGTCATGGTTGTAACTTAAATTTGGTATCGATGTTTTCGGACAAGTACGTTGTGGTATTTTCTAAACTTAATTAATGGATGAACATCTACTGTTTTATCATATAACGTTGTTATGATTGAATGCTATGGTATTAAGTAAGTCACACCAATAACCACGCTTCCGCAAAAGTCAGGGTGTGACAGCTTGGTATCAGAGCTTCGATCGTAGCGAACTAGGATTCTTTCTTGAGTCTAGACTACGATCATTAGGGCTCTCACGAAAATGTTTTCACAACATATTTTCATTGCATACACGAAACGCCCAGATCCAGGAAACAAACATTTTTACAAACAATAGCCACAAATCACATTTCAAAGAATTCGTTTATAGTTCAGTCTGAGTCTGAGAGACTGGGGAGTTAGTCTGAGAGACTAGCTGGGGCAGTCTGAGAGACTGGGTAGTTCAGTCTGAGAGACTGAGTAGTTAGTCTGAGAGACTAGTTGGGACAGTTTGGGAAACCGGGAGTTCAGTCTAAGAGACTGGGGAAATTCAGTTTGGGAAACTGGGAAGTTTAGTCTGAGAGACTAGGGAGTTCAGTCTGAGAGACTGAGTGTGTCAGTCTGAGCGACTGGGTGTTTAGTCTGAGAGACTGGGTGTTTCAGTCTGAGAGACTGGGTGGTTAGTCTGAGAGACTGGGTGTTTAGTCTGGGAGGCTGGGTAGATTAGTCTGGGAGACTGGGTGTTTAGTCTGGGAGACTAGTTGGTTAGTCTGGGAGACTAGGTGGGTTAGTCTAGGAGACTAGGAAGGATAGAAAGTTTCATAAAGAATAATTTGAATACATGATTACATGATAAGTTACCCTTGTTTGCATACACTAATTGTTAGCGATTACTATGAATATACATGCTATGACTTTTATGTACCGGCACACATGTCACTTTATTTAGAAAGCGAGTTATCAGACATTGATAACCCTACGACCACCTCCACAGATAATGAGATTGCATCTACGCCGGAGATATTTACGTTAGACACTGAGAGTGATCCTGATATGCTGACCAAAGACGAGGACGACTTCCAACAGTCCGCGTTACCAGATTTTGGGTGATACTTTACCCTTGCTGATGGTTTCTCTGACAAGAATCCTTCTGTTACTCTTGTTTCAGTCCATGACCACTGGTCATCCCGATGGTGAGCACACTATGGCTCCGATCCTCGACGATGCACCTCCTGTGGACATTCCTTCCGAAGGCTGGCTACTCGACAAACAGTTGATGATGACGTTGACATATTTACTGATGGTCCTCCTGCTGATGCCCATGATGATAGAAAGTTAGACGAGAACGTTGTTGCTAATTTTACTTCTTGAGACCCCTGTTAACAAGCAATCCTCTGATTCTAAGTATACACTCGATTTCAGAATCCTTTGAGTCTGTGACATCTGCAGCCTTACAGACGGCCGGATTACAGCTTTCTACTACTGACTCAGACGAAGACACCGCTATGACTGCTGCACTATCACCTGTTCAAGATGCCACACCTTTACACGACTCAGACCCTGCTCCTGAGCCAGCTCCTGTCCCTTTTGGGTCAGCTTGATGTGACACCTGCTGGTCCTGCACCCTTGCTTGATCATAACCCTGTTTCTTTTGGTCTACCGTATATTGCACCCCTTATACCTGGCACAACACCTGCACCTGATGATATCCTTATTGGTTGAGATGTTTGTTCCGGCACCTCCACCCGCTGATGTTGCTCTTATGGAGACCGACGTCCATTGCACCGACATGCCTATCGCTTTCTTTCAGGACCTACCCGCACTCTGGAAAGGTACTCCAGGTCAGCACCCGCATGACGATCCTTTTGCTACAACAACATTTTCCCCGACCTCACAGGCCGCACCGCCTGCTACTTTCACCTCTACACCGCTGGACGAGCCATTTCTATGGTTCCTATCATACACTATGCTGATATTAGACCCTTACCATCCCTCACATTATGGAGGCTACCCACGGGATGAGTTACTCCTGTAACATCAGCTACAGTTTGAGGATATGAGTCGCAGAGTTTTGGAGCTTGAGCTGACACCACGTCCTCCACCCTGTCTGTTGCCAGTATACTTTGGTCCTCCACATTTATCAAAGATTCCTTTTGCGCTCTCACCTACCACTATTACACCTTTCCCAGGTTTTTGATGCTCGTTTCTTTACTGTATATACAAGCTCGGGGAGGAGCTCGCTCATGCTAGCAGTTTGCTTTTCTTTCCTCCTCCACCTCAGTCACCAGTATAGTTGGTTTCTGGATTACGCGGATTACTTTTGGGTAAAGACACTAATGATAAGCCGAGATTGTGGAGACTTTTGAAGACCACTTATGACTATGTGATTTTGATACACTGATATACTTATTGGACAAGGGTAAGGTGACCCTGCGTCCCTTTTGATGTGATACATTTTGTAAGACAATGCAATTGTGGTCGGAGAATAATGAGAGCCCAATCATCATTAAACATGCGACAATACTTTGTGGCCAATAACCAATGAAAGCTCAGTCGCTATGTCTTCGTTAAGCACGTTGTTGATCTATATGTGTGTAATTATAATGCTACGTGCTTGCTTGCTATGCTCTCATTAAACATGATTCCCAAATTACTTGGTTATGCTATGATTATGCTATTGCTTGATTGGTTGATATAAAAATCAAATACGTGTATGTACATATGACCTCTAAACAACTATATGCACTCCTTGAACAAATACAACCTGACCTAACCGATCTTCTTCTTAGAAGATGTCGATGCTGTCACACCCCTTTCTGCGGCGGAAGCATGAGGTGTGATCATGAAAGGTTGTCATTGCATACGAAATGCAAACATACTACATGCTTATAAAAATAACTTCAAATACCAAATATTTCATAATTTGAAAACATAAGTTAGCATTTACATCGCGAGATAGCATAATACATTGTCTAAAAGTTTACAACTTCATTTAAAGATAGACATAAGCGACATCCACAAGCATGAGTAAGGCCGCGCGCACATCCACTTCTAGTTACCTGAAATACATGTGAGTTTTTGGAAAAACGTCAACATAATGTTGGTGTGAATTCATGCAGTTCTTGTAATGTACGTTTGTATACTATGTATGAAAAACATGGTATGTATCTTGTATTAGTCACGTATTCTTGTATAAATCATGTATTTCTGTATGTATCAAGTGTTAATGGGTTGCAAAGCCATTAACATGTGACACGACATAGGAAGTCACCAAACCATAGGCATTTTTCTAGTAGTCGATTCACGACTGAGACACAAAAACACTACTCGGTACTAGTTGTCACCAAGAGTGGGGCTGCCCTGAAACCCATTAGATCTAACCTTTTGTTCTGCGGTCTAAGTATGTACACGATCAATGGTGCTTATGGTACCCTATTCGTGACACGATTTCTCGTATCATTTCTCAAAACGCATTATACTTGGTACTAGTTATCACCAAGCGTGCCTCTTGTTTTTGTATCATACCATTTATAAATATTGTCGTATTTGTAACATGTATTTCACCCCCGAAGTTATAAAATTGAAAACAGTTAAGAGAAAAGGGGGAGCATGAACTCACAACTTTGCGTTCCTTGCGTCGTAAACTTCACCGGTTTTTGCTTATCTAGCGTCGTGACCTAAACGTGTTTTATTATCGTTAGTCACTAGACTTGTATCACACAAGCACAAGTCACTATCTTTTGTATATGTATTCTTGTGTTAAAAATAATTTATATTTGTAACTATGTGTCTTACTTATATTATTTTCTCAAAAATAATTATAAGTTTCTTGTATTTTACACCCGAATTATGTATCTTGTATGTCGTATGTGTATTTTTGTGTTTTTACTTCTCAAGAGTATTTAGTGTATTTTCAAGTCCTAATACACTATCAAGTATAATACATACTACATACATTTAGCACAACATTTTGTGATCAACAAATATATATATTTTCTCCAAAAATATACATACTTAATATCAATTTTATTCTTGAAGAAATCATCATTTCTTAACACAAAAATTAGGGAAACCTTGGTAAATGCTTTTAGGTACTTTTTTAGGGAATAAGTTCCTCAGAACTTATATTTTTCTAAGTGTCAAAATTTATAGAAATTTTGACAGAGTTTCCCCTAAAAATGGAGGTTTCCCATGTTTTCAAAACATGTGTTTATTTTCTTTTAAAATCATCATCAATCAATTTCAACAACAATCATCAACAATATACATTAATTTCTCAATTTCATGAACTTGAAAATTTACAAAAATGTGTAGTAACTTACTAGTGTATTTAGTAAGTCTTGTTACCTTCCAAAATGTGATTAGTTCTTTAAAAACTTTATTTTTAAAGAGTTTGAACATTTACAACTTCTAGTCATATTTTTTAAAATATTTCTTTGTGAAATTTTCTTTTTACACAAGTGTTTCTACACTTGTTTACCCACTAAAAATGTGTTAAGTTTATGTAAGATCCAAGTTTTAACAACTCATACTTTTCACTTGGTTCTTTCGAAAAACAACTCATGGATCTTTAGATCTACAAGATTACAATCCATTTTGATCTTTATTTTTCAAGAAAACATGTATTTAATCAAGTTCATAGTTTATGTGTGGATGATTCCATCATCCACAACATTTCTAACTTTCACATCTTGCTAGTTCATGTCTTTAAACATGATCTAGCAAGTCCATGTGATGAACCATATCATTTTTACTAGTAAACAACATTCAACAAGCATAACAACACAAGAACAACATGATTTCCTCTTCATATTTAAAGCTTATGTTCAAGTTTCACCTTCATGTTTCTTAGTGTTTCTTTAAGTTTAACAACAAGAACCTACTTTAACCACTTTCATATGATGATAAAAGAAGGGATCAATGTTCTTACCACTAGCACAAGGCTAGGGATGATCAAGAGGGCAAATGGGGTGGATAAAAGCAAATAAGAGTGGTTCTTGAACTTCCGAAAGCTCCTAGCTTCACTATACACCTTCTAGCACCTTAACTGTAACACCTGTGCCTCCACGGCCATCAAACAAATACCAAACCAATGAAATATTATATTTCATACTTGGGATTTGTAAAAATATGTGTATCATTTGCACATATCAATTCTCGTTCAATTTCAAGCTTTAAATCGCTTTCTGGAGGGTTATACGCGCTCTGATGAGTAGATATAACCAGTTTAATCCAACGAACACTCCGGAATAGTGAAATAGGCTTAACATACCTTAAATAACCTTTACATAACTTAGATATAAGTTTTGGAAGGTTTGGTGTGGTGAAATCGAAGTTAAATAGCTTACAGGGACTAAAGTTCACAAACTGCGAAAGTATGCCAATTCGAACTGTAACAGACATTCCGGAGCATGACCATAATTTAAACATACCATAAATATCCTTTACATAGCTTAGAAATAGGCTTTGAGGGGTTCGGTGTGCTAAAATAAACTTTTGTGTCATTCAGGGACTAAAAGTGTCAAAAAGTGCACAAGTTTGCATTTTCGCGCATAACTTACGTTCTGAATACATCTGGACATCCAAAAATTTATGTAAGCATGACTACATTATATTTTAGTGTTCGCCTTAAGAAAAATCCATTCGTCACGTCATTTGGATCGTTTTTCGCGCTTATGCGCATTCCGTCGTAATTAAGCGAACATCGCGTTCGTACGGCCAAACGAACCATCATCCGACATATTTTTGAACATGTTTCAAGTCCACAATGTTTAGGCATCATTTTAGGGCCTTAAAGTTGGCTTTACGGGCCTTAGAAGTGTCGGAAATGGCCTTAAACACGTGCAGGGACCTAAACTGTCATTTTTGAAACTTGTATGCAGATCAGAGGCCCCAAGCGGCCCGCATTGTGTTTGTATGATCCTAAAGCGGGCCGCTTCCCACTATCAGACCAGATTAAATGTTTCTAATCACAAGTTGCAGCCATTTGATCCTCCACCACATGTTTTAAGTTGCTTAGTCATTAAGATAAGGAACATATTTAGCTTCCACAACATTGTGACAAGTGTACGGGCTAGATCTTTTCCCCTTTTCCAAGAAACGATCTCAACGGTTCACCGAAAACTATATATACCCCATGCCTTTCATTGTTTTAAGGTACTAGAATCTGATTAATTGTGTTCTAAGTTGAAACCTTAGTTTCATACCTGAACTATATTGATCTAGATTAGCATTCGGGGACCCTTCGTAAGTATTCTTTCGTTCTTTTCCTTATTTTACTGCTTTTCGAGTCAGAAAGTCAAACTTTGTTTGACTTTCAGCGTTGACCAGTAATGGTCAATGCGAAGTTCGTTTGAACTTCGCAACGTGATTGTAATCACGATGGTCATAGTCCCTTGGGACTATGCCTACTGATTACCACGTTGTCTAGGGTCGTAGGGTAAGCGATCTAATAAATCGCTTATACCTTCGAACCCGACCCAGTTTGGTCGATCATTAGGATCCGACCAAATACATTAGGTGACCATAGTAGGTAGGGAATAACCTTCCGAGGTTATACCCTATGGTCACATCGTTTAAGTAGTTGTATGATAGGTAGTTTATATGCCTTAGGTAAATTACCAGAATACCCTTTTCATGTATAATTGGTAATTAAGCATATGTAACCTAAACTTTTGTCACGTAACTGATTATGTAACATGTTTAGGCATATAATACTTGTCATAGGACTAGTTAGGCGGTCTGAACGCGTTTCACGCGCACGATGCGTTAAAGTAGCATAAGCTACCTAAACGGATCATAATGGGTCAATAAGACTTAGGTTAAGTTTCATTTAGCATGTAGGCTTTGTTAAACCATATCACGTGAGTTCCTACACTCATTTGGTTTACAAACCCTAATGCTACCCAGTCTTCCGATTTAGGTCCGGTTTATTAACATAGTTACCTATACTAGGTGCCGTTTGATTCCGAGATCTCTAGCGTTACTTGGTGATTATCTTTAGACATCTGAGCAATCACAAGTGAGTACATAGACCCCTCTTTTACTGTTTTCCAAACTGTTTTGGGGTGGAACACATGTGCCTACTTGTTACTTTCCTGCTTTCCTGTTTTCACATCATATACCGACTATGTTTGTTAGTACATTATAGTACATGATTTACATGACTTTTCTGCTATGTATGTTGACTGATAACATGCTAAGCACATTGATTTACATGACTTTTCTGCTAGGTATGTTGACTGATAACATGCTAAGCACATTGATTTACGTGACTTTTCTGCTATGTATGTTGACTGATAACATGCTAAGCACATTGATTTACATGACTTTTCTGCTATGTATGTTGACTGATAACATGCTAAGCACATTGATTTACATGACTTTTCTGCTATGTATGTTGACTGATAACATGCTAAGCACATTGATTTACATGACTTTTCTACTATGTATGTTGACTGATAACATGCTAAGCACATTGATTTACATGACTTTTCTGCTTTGTATGTTAACTTAGCATACTTAGTACATCATTTTACATTGCATCTCTGTTGCATATGTTCCAGTAACATATGGACACATTGTTTTACAGCTCTACCTTGTATGTTTACTCTAGCATACTAGGTACATTATCTTCATCTCATGCTTACATTTTGGTATGACATTTGGTTTGTTTAACGGGTCTATATAACATTCATTAACATTTGCTACGCCGCTCGGTAGTAGGTAGTGGTACCATAGGACTTGACAAATCCCGTTCCGGACATCCCAGGGAAAGGGGATGAAAGGAATGACCGAATCCGAATACATATTCTTTTGATGACTCACTTTTACATAGTTATCCGGCTGTCTCAAGGCTTGAATGTTTGCGTTTAACATACTGCATAAGTGTTTGTATCAGTAAAGCATGCATTATTCTACAAAACATAACTTTGATTTAAACCAAGTTTTACTTCAATACTTTGTTTTGTACATTTTTACTTATGGTTTAAGTAGTCTTAATTTTACTTACCATACATATCATTTTGGTTATACATTACTTGACTACTTTTAAATTATAAACATTTGACATGGATATTTGACATAGACATTTGACATGGATATTTGACATAGACATTTGACATGGATATTTGACATAGACATTTTGACATGATTTACATCTTGACATGAACATTTTACATTGTTTGGTTTGGTTTGATTAAGTGATTAAGTAACGATGCGTGTGTAATATGATACAAGCATGGTGGATACGCCGCTGGTACTTCCTATATATAAGTGTTTGTATGGTATTACATGTCGTAACGTTATTTGAATCATTTCAGTTTGAGACATAGAACATTTCATACAAATAACATACTTTTCACAAGACATTGATTTATAAACAACTTATCTTATACAAACACATTTTACTTGGTTATTCATTTAACCTTACATTTATTTATACTTATCATCTGATCTTATCGTTTTTCAAATGATTTAAAAGACAAAGCAAATAACAAGGTTCATGACTAAACATTTTCTCAAACATAAGTCATGAATCTTATTTTCACAAAACCTATGTATCTCACAGGCATTTTTATGCTGACGTACCTATTTTTACATGTGTTTTTCAGGAACTGTTGCATAAGATGGTCAAGATACACATAGACAGACTTGGGCTTTAGTGACAATAAAAGATGCAAGACTAGTTAATTATGTTGTATTTATTTGTTTATTAAGACATTGTAATACTTTTAATCAATAAAACGAAACTTCAATTGCCATGGATTTGAAACAATTAATTCTGTTACAACACTCCCCGATATTTCCGCCATGTTTTGTATGTTCTACGTGGTCGGGGTGTGACAGAAAAGATGGTATCAGAGCCAATGGTTATAGGGAATTAGGTTATTAGTAATTAGTAATGCTTTGACCTAGTCTATAACCTTCTTAGGACCCTAACGCGAGTTTACTTGCGTTTAGTCATAAAACAATACCGTCGCCTATCCTTAGGCAACGACCTCAACAAGAACATGAATTTCAAAACCGCTTTGAAAACTAATCATCTGTTCTAGGATGATTGATTACCAGGTTTTGAACTCTCTATTATATGGTTTTGAACCCCTTTGAGTTTCAAAACTTCGTCAAGGTTTTGGGTTTTAAATGATGTGAACACGTGCAAACTGGAAGGGTGAATGCCTGTATTCTGGGTTTTCTGTCTAGGCAAGCACTTCGTATACATCTCATCAGACGTGAGACCAGTTGTGCTTACCTGGGAATTCTTGGGATGAGTGTTCACTTATAGGCGAGCATGTCTTCACGATACATTATTTTTGACCCATTTACTTTGATCAGTCACCGTCTCATTTGTTTGCCTTAGGTAACAAACAAATGATCGCAATCTTCATGCGTTATCATTCTGTTCTGATTGTCCAATAATCTTTCACATGTTTCTCCCTATGCCTTTCTTTTTCTTCAAGAATGTCTCTTCATCACAATGACGCCCAGATATCTGAGCAAGCAGCCAAAATTCGCTCAGCGAATAGGCGAAGTAGTCCTGAAGACTGTTGAATTAGCTACTGCCATGTATCATCTCCAGGATGAAGCCACTCAAGAGTCACCAAGACAGGCAGGACCTAGTCAGGCGACAACACCATCAGCCACTAAACCAATCGAGGAATCAAAGACCATGGATGAACGATCCCCTAAGAAGTCAAAGAAGCGAAAGGCTTCTCAGAACTTCGCCATGGTCGTTCACAATGGTAAAGCAGTCCCCAACCAACCAGCTCAACCCCCTGCTAGGTGTGTATGGCTTTTCCTATGATACCTACATCAAGGAACTATGTACCTTACAAACTATTCTTGTGATTTCTCTCTTTCAAATGATTGCTCATGATTCCCTCAAAAATTTTAAGTACTCGTTTCACTCTAAGAAACAAAGTACAGAAAATTAAGTGACATTATGAGTAATCGTGCTTTTCGCACATCTGTGCCTTTAAATCCTTGGTTAGATAACTAAGGGTATTTTCAAATCTCATACCCATTACGTTTTGATTTTTCAACATACACAGTACCAGTATTTCAAAACAATCTTCATGATCTCAAAACATTTCATATAGTTTGAAAACAATTTTTCTAGATGCATTGTCTATGTTATTTCAAAAACATTGGCCATGTTATCAAAACCAACCTTTCTAATTTCAAAATATTTCATATAGTCTAAAGACAATATTAACACAATACATTTTCTGATCAAGTGCATGATTTCGAAAAGCATCATTCATGTCTTTCAAAAACCTTATACATAATTTCAAAATTCATCTCGCATGATTTTAAAAAAAAAAACATTTTTGTAAATATATCTACCTAATACACCTACTTTATTTCAAAAGTATTATATATAAGGTTTCAAAAACGTTAAACACATTTTTTTCTTAAAAGAACCCCATGCATAGTTTTCAAAAATATTTTCCTCATACATTGACTTAACCTTCAAAATTCTGCTTCATATGTCGCCTTGGCATATCTAGCATCTCAATTTCATAAGCATTTTACTTCATGTTTTGACATAAGCACGTCCAGTGCAAGGTTTCAAAACATCTTCAACTTCTAAAATCCATAAGGGATCTTTTTATCTTCACAATTAGATCCTTGTGGATGATCATCATTCAAATCAGAGTCCTTAATTGGATTCCTTATTTACCTAAATTCGAACATTTCGGTTCCTTATAATCGAAATCGAATTTTTTCTTTTAAAGATCTTTCTATCTTTATAGTTAGATTCTTGATAATGTTTAAAGTACCAAATGAAATCCACGAGATGGATTCCTAGTGTGCTTTAAATACATGTACTCTGTTAGCAGAACAAACTTCTAGTTAAACAATTTTGTGGTTATGTGACTATGTGTTTATTCATCTCATGTTTTCTTTTATGCATTTTTGTGTTTTTAATACTCTGGATATTCGTTATCCAAATCCTCACAGGATCTTTCATATCTTCATATGAGAGATTCGTAGCAGGATATTCAAAAGGTACTACCTTAAATCCTTAATGGGCTTCTATGTAATAGTTAAGACCCTTGGATTATATAGTACTGCTCCATGATTCATTAGAGACCCTTTAGTGGTCTAATCAAAAAGATTGATTCACAATTTGGTTAAAGAATGACATCTAGTGATGTAGCTGGACAGACTCCTTGATAGTCTATTTAGATCATTTAATGATTTAATTAAAAGGACTCTATGGCGGTCTAGTCACACTCATCACAGGATTGTTCATTTGGTTTTCCCCTACACATTATAAAATAGACTGAGTGAACTATGCAAGGAATTGTCTGATTATGGACGCGTACATAATTATGAAATTTAGTGCACAGAAACCCAGTAAGATTTATTATGTGTAAGAGCCGATAGTGACAACAATAACGAAATGAGAACGATGTAATGGAGGTACGGTGGACGCACCAATGACGCTTCATATACTTGTATATAAGTATCCCTCTTACATTGCAATCATGATGTTATTAAAGGTTACTAGAAGTTCAGAACCCTAATCAATATTGTTCGATCTTTTCAACTTCATGTTTTCAAGCTCTCACAAGTTTCCTCTAAATAAATTTCGGGACGAAATTTCCTAAAGTAGGGGAGACTGTAACACCTGTGCCTCCACGGCCATCAAACAAATACCAAACCAATGAAATATTATATTTCATACTTGGGATTTGTAAAAATATGTGTATCATTTGCACATATCAATTCTCGTTCAATTTCAAGCTTTAAATCGCTTTCTGGAGGGTTATACGCGCTCTGATGAGTAGATATAACCAGTTTAATCCAACGAACACTCCGGAATAGTGAAATAGGCTTAACATACCTTAAATAACCTTTACATAACTTAGATATAAGTTTTGGAAGGTTTGGTGTGGTGAAATCGAAGTTAAATAGCTTACAGGGACTAAAGTTGACAAACTGTGAAAGTATGCCAATTCGAACTGTAACAGACATTCCGGAGCATGAACATAAGTTAAACATACCATAAATATCCTTTACATAGCTTAGAAATAGGCTTTGAGGGGTTCGGTGTGCTAAAATAAACTTTTGTGTCATTCAGGGACTAAAAGTGTCAAAAAGTGCACAAGTTTGCATTTTCGCGCATAACTTACGTTCTGAATACATCTGGACATCCAAAAATTTATGTAAGCATGAATACATTATATTTTAGTGTTCGCCTTAAGAAAAATCCATTCGTCACGTCATTTGGATCGTTTTTCGCGCTTATGCGCATTCCGTCGTAATTAAGCGAACATCGCGTTCGTACGGCCAAACGAACCATCATCCGACATATTTTTGAACATGTTTCAAGTCCACAATGTTTAGGCATCATTTTAGGGCCTTAAAGTTGGCTTTACGTGTCACACCCCGACCGCGTAAACCAACAAATCGCGGCGGAAACATCGGGGCGTGTCGCGACAGAATTAATTATTTCATAACCATGGCACACAAAGTGTATTTTATTTATTTAACAAGGGTGTTACATTGTCTCGAAATAGTAAATTAAGATTTCAGAACATAATTAAACATAGTCTATCATCTTTTAAAGTCTCTAAGGCACAGGTCCGCCCTAGTATCATGATCAACATCCTATGGAAAAGCACCTGAAAACACATGTGAAAATAGGTACGTCAGCATAAAAATGCCTGTGAGATACATAGGTTTGTGAAAATAGGATTCATGACTTATGTTTAAGAAAAATGTTTAGTCATGAACCTTGTTATTTGCTTTGTCTTGTAAATCATTTGAAAACAATAAGATCAGATGATATGTATAAGTAATTGTCAGTTAAATAAATGACCATGTAAAAAGATGTGTTTGTATAAGGTAAGTTGTTTTGTAAATCAATGTCTTGTGAAAAGTATGTTATTTGTATAAAATGTTCTATGTCTCAAACTGAAATGATTCAAATAACGTTACGCCATGTAATACCATACAAACATTTATATATAGGAAGTACCAGCGGCGTATCCACTATGCTTGTATCATATTACACACGCATCGTTACTTAATCACTTAATCAAACCAAACCAATTGTCAAATGTATTGAAAAATATGTCAAAGTGTTTATGTCAAGATGTAAATCATGTCAAATGTCTATGTCAAATATCCATGTCAAATGTCTATGTCAAATATCCATGTCAAATGTCTATGTCAAATATCCAGGTCAAATGTCTATGTCAAAATGTCATGTATGGCAAGTGAAATGTCTCCACTAAACCATATGCACGAAAACAAAGTATTGAAGTAAAACTTGGTTTAAATCAAAGCTATGTTTTGTGTAAATGCATGCAACTATTTAATATGAACATTTATGCGGTATTGTGAATATGCATACATCCAAGCCTGGCGACTGTGGTGATAACCCTTTAAACAAATTAAAGGTCTATCTGTCTTAATGTCAACGAATTCGGTCATTCCTTTCTGTCCCCTTACCCTGGGATGTCCGGAACGGGAGTTGTCAATTCCTATGGTACCACTACCTACTAACGAACGGCGTAGCTAATGTTAATGGATATATTGTCCCATGTAAACAAACCAAATGTCATAACAAAATGTGAGCATGAGAAAACAATGCACTAAGTATGTAATCAAATGAACATACATAGCGTGAAATGTCATGTAAAACGATGTACTAAGTAATGCACACAATGGGCATACCTAGCATGAAATGTCATGTAAAACGATGTACTAAGTAATGCACACAATGGGCATACCTAGCATGAAATATCATGTAAAACGATGTACTAAGTAATGCACACAATGGGCATACCTAGCATGAAATGTCGTGTAAAACAATGTACCAAGTAATGCACACAGTGGGCACACCTAGCATAAGATGTAATGAAATCATGTACTATAGTGTACTAACGAACATAGCATGTATATGATGTGAAAACAGGAAAGCAGGAAAGTAACAAGTAGGCACATGTGTTCCACCCCAAAACAGTTTGGAAAACAGTAAAAGAGGGGTCTATGTACTCACTTGAGATTGCTCAGTTGTATAAAGATAACCACCAAGTAACGCTAGAGATCTCGGAATCAAACGGCACCTAGTATAGGTAACTATGTTAATAAACCGGACCTATCTCGGAAGATTGGGTAGCATTAGGGTTTGTAAACCAAATGAGTGTCGGAACTCACGTGATATGGTTTAACAAAGCCTATATGCTAAATGAAACTTAACATAATTGTTTACGACCCATTACGACCCGTTTAGGAAGCTTATGCTACTTTAACGTGTCGTGTGCGTGAAACGCGTTCGGACCGCCTAACTAGTCCTATGACAAGTATTATATGCCTAAACATGTTACAAAATCAGTTACGTGACAAAGGTTTAGGTTACATATGCTTAATTACCAATTATACATGAAAAGGGTATTCTGGTAATTTACCTAAGGCATATAAACTACCTATCATACAACTACTTACACGTCGTGACCATAAGGTATAACCTCGGAAGGTTATTCCCTACACTATGGTCACCTAATGTATTTGGTCGGATCCTAATGATCGACCAAACTGGGTCGGGTTCGAAGGTATAGGCGATTTATTAGATCGCCTACCCTACGACCCTAGACAACGTGGTAATCAGTAGGCATAGTCCCAAGGGACTATGACCATCGTGATTACAATCACGTTGCGAAGTTCAAACGAACTTCGCATTGACCATTACTGGTCAACGCTGAAAGTCAAACAAAGTTTGACTTTCTGACTCGAAAAGCAGTAAAAATAAGGAAAAGAACGAAAGAATACTTACGAAGGGTCCCCGAATGCTAACCCAGATCGAAATAGCTCAGGTATGAAACGAAGGTTCCAACTTAGAGCTTTCTTAATCAGATTTGTGGGTTTTTGGGGTTGAGGGTGGATGGGTATTTATAGGATATGCACCACCGTTAGGATCGTTTGTCGATTATCGTGCCATAATCTCGTGCGTACACTTGTCACAAAGGTTATGGAGCCACATATGCTCCTAATCTTAGTGATTAAGCAAGTTGCAAACATGTGGTTGTGGTTTAATTGGTTGCAACTTGTGTTTAAACATTGAATCTGGCCCAGATCACTCACTCGCGTAGCGCGACAGGTAGAGCCCTAGGGCTCGCGCTACGCGACTGCCTCACCTGATCCAGAAAGTTTCAAAAGTTACATGTTTGGTCCCTGCACGTGTTTCAAGGCATTTCCGACACTTCCAAGGCCCGTAAAGCCATCTTTAAGGCCCTAAAATGTTGCCTAAACATTGTGGACATGAAACATGTTCAAAAATATGTCGGATGATGGTTCGTTTGGTCGTACGAACGCGATGTTCGCTTAATTACGACGAAATGCGCATAAGCGCGAAAAACGATCCAAAAGACGCGACGAATGGATTTTTCTTAAGGCGAACACTAAAATATAATGTAGTCATGCTTTCATAAATTTTTGGATGTCCAGATGTATTCAGAACGTAAGTTATGCGCGAAAATGCAAACTTGTGCACTTTTTGACACTTTTAGTCCCTGAATGTTCCAAAAGTTTATTTTAGCACACCAAACCCCTCAAAGCCTATATCTCAGCTATGTAAAGGATATTTAAGGTGTGTTTAACTTATGGTCATGTTCCGGAATGTTCGTTACAGTTCAAATTGACATACTTTCGCAGTTTGTCATATTTAGTCCCTGTAAGCGAATTAACTTGTTTTTGCCATACCAGAGCCTTCAAAACTTATTTCTAAGTTATGTAAAGGTTATTTAAGGTATGTTGAGTATATGTTGATGTTCCAGAGTATTTCTCGCATTAAACTGAGTACGTTTACGCACTAGTTTGCGTATAACTCTCCAGAAAGCGATGTAGAGTTTGAAATTACATAAAAGTCAAAACATGAAAAATGTATAACATAACAAAACAAACATTGGGATCAAATAACATTGTTTTATTGATAACAGAACTGTTCATAGTGATTACAAGCACAGTTGTTACAGTCTCCCCTACTTGTGGAAATTTCGTCCCGAAATTTATTTAGAGGAAACTCGTGGAAAAAGATGTGGATATTTCGCCTTCATTTGATCTTCGCGTTCCCAAGTAAACTCAGGTCCACGTTTAGCTTCCCAGCGAACTTTGACCAAAGGAATGCGCTTGCGTTTAAGCCACTTGACTTCACGTTCCATGATTTCCACTGGTTTCTCAACAAATTTCAGTGTTTTGTCAACACGAATTTCGTCAAGCGGTATGGAGTAGTTCTCATCAGCTGTACACTTCTTGAGATTGGACACGTGAAAAGTTGGATGAACATTTCCAAGTTCAGGAGGTAACTCAAGTCTGTAGGCTACCTTTCCGATTCTTTCGACGATCTTGAATGGTCCAACGTATCTAGGTGCAAGTTTTCCTTTCTTTCCAAATCTGATCACACCTTTCCAAGGTGAGACCTTAAGTAATACTCGATCACCGACTTGAAATTCCAAGGCTTTGCGTTTAGGGTCCGCGTAAATCTTCTGACGGTTTCTAGCTGCCTGAAGGTTATCACGAACTTTCTTGACCTTGTCAGTTGTCTCTAAAATGAGGGCAGGTCCAGTAAGTTGAGCCTCGCCAATCTCATTCCAGCAGACTGGTGAACGACATTTTCGACCATAGAGAGCTTCGAAAGGAGCCATTCCGATGCTAGTGTGATAACTGTTGTTGTAGGAGAATTCAATCAATTTAAGATGTGAATCCCAGCTACCACCAAAATCGATCACACAAGCTCTTAGCATATCCTCCAGAGTCTGGATTGTTCTTTCAGATTGACCATCCGTTTGCAGATGATAAGCTGTGCTCAGATTAAGTTGGGTCCCCATAGCAGATTGCATGGTTCTCCAAAAGTGAGAAGTGAAACGAGCATCTCTGTCAGAAATGATGTTCAACGGAACCCCATGTCGAGCTACAATTTCATCTACATAGATTTGAGCAAGTCTGTCAGCAGGAAAATCCTCACGGATTGGCAAGAAATGTGCTGACTTTGTAAGACGATCAACGACTACCCAGATGGCATCATGACCTTTCTTTGTGCGCGGGAGTTTAGTAACAAGATCCATAGTAATGTTTTCCCATTTCCAAACTGGGATCTCTGGTTGCTCCAATAAACCAGATGGACGCTGATGTTCAGCCTTAACCTTAAGACAAGTAAGGCATTTTGATACGTATAAGGCAATGTCTTTCTTCATACCAGGCCACCAATAGTGAATACGAAGATCCTTATACATCTTATCTGAGCCCGGATGAATGGAATAACGAGACTTATGGGCTTCATCCATAAGCAAGGTACGAATATCATCCTGGCTTGGGACCCACAAACGGTCCATGAAGTAATATGACCCATTGTCCTTCAGTTCAAGAGCAGGTGTTATGTGATAGGGAAATTCCTTATCCATTAAACCTTGTGAAACACAGGATTGTTGTGACTGAGAAATGCGGGCTTGAATATCGGATCGAGCTTGAATAACAGATTGAACACGTACACAATGAAGCTTAGTACGTTCCTTGCGACTCAATGCATCAGCCACGACATTCGCCTTACCAGGATGGTAGCGAATTTCGCAGTCGTAGTCGTTTAAAAGCTCAACCCAACGTCGCTGTCTCATGTTGAGTTCTTTCTGGTTGAAGATATGCTGAAGACTTTTGTGGTCAGTGAAAACCACACATTTTGTACCGTACAAATAGTGTCTCCAGATTTTGAGAGCAAAGACAACTGCACCCAACTCAAGATCGTGAGTGGTGTAGTTCTTCTCATGTATCTTCAATTGTCTTGATGCATAGGCTATGACTTTGTTCCTTTGCATAAGAACACAGCCAAGACCCAATTTCGATGCATCACAATACACAACAAAATCATCATCACCCTCAGGCAATGATAGGACAGGCGCATCGCAAAGCTTCTGCTTCAGGTGTTGGAAAGCTTCCTCTTGTTTGAATCCCCAATAAAAGGGCATTTTCTTCTGAGTTAGAGCAGTTAGAGGAACTGCAATCTTAGAGAAGTTTTCAATGAAGCGGCGATAATAACCCGCTAGACCAAGAAATGAACGAACTTCAGTAGGAGTAGTAGGCGTATCCCAATCCTTAATCGCACTGATCTTGGAGGGATCTACATGAACACCTCGTTCGTTGATAATGTGTCCCAAAAATTGAATTTCTTTAAGCCAAAATTCACACTTGGAGAATTTGGCGAAAAGTTGCTCTTTCTTCAGGAGTTCCAGAGTAAGACGAAGATGCTGCTCGTGATCAGCTCGCGTCTTAGAGTAAATCAAGATGTCATCGATAAAAACAATGACGAACTGATCCAAATAAGGTTTGCAGACCCTATTCATTAAGTCCATGAAAACAGCAGGAGCATTAGTCAAACCGAATGGCATGACTGTGAATTCGTAATGTCCATAACGAGTACGGAACGCTGTCTTCGGAATGTCTTCTTCTTGCACCCGAAGTTGATGATACCCAGAACGTAGATCAATCTTCGAAAAATAAGAAGCGCCTTGTAACTGATCAAAGAGATCATCGATGCGAGGTAGAGGATATCGATTCTTGATGGTAAGCTTGTTAAGCTCACGATAATCGATACACATCCTAAAGGATCCATCCTTCTTCTTGACAAAAAGAACGGGAGCACCCCAAGGTGAAAAACTGGGACGGATAAAACCTTTGTCAGAGAGCTCCTGAAGCTGTTTAGACAACTCTTGCATCTCAGACGGTGCAAGACGATATGGAGCTCTGGCAATGGGGTTTGCACCAGGTACGAGATCAATGCGGAACTCGACTTGGCGTGCTGGAGGTAGACCAGGTAAGTCTTCAGGGAATACTTCAGAATAATCTCGAACGACAGGAATATCTGAAATAGACTTATCCTTGCCTTTATCTTCTGTAACATGTGCTAAGAAAGCCACATAGTTCTTCTGCAGATACTTCCGAGCTTTAAAACAAGACATGAGTTTGAGACCACCGGTAGGCTTCTCACCTTGAACCTGCAGGATCTTGCCTGTCGAAAGTGGCACACGAACAATCTTCTTAGAACAAACTATCTCTGCGTGATGCTTGGATAACCAATCCATTCCCACAATAACGTCGAAGCTTCCAAGTTGCATAGGCGCGAGGTCAATAGGAAAAAGATGGTCGTTAAGATTCAACTGGCAGTTGTGAAGAACAGAATCAAGAATAATGGGTTCACCATTAGCAACCTCTACTGTCAAAGATTTGCCTAGTTTCGTTCTAGACACGCGAAGCATTTGCTCAAAAGACAAAGACACGAAACTCTTATCGGCACCAGAATCGAAAAGAACAGATGCAGGCTGATTATTAATAAAGAACGTACCGTTCACCACATTATCGTCAGCCTGTGCCTCTTGGGCATTCATGTTAAAAACTCGGCCTCGAGCCGGAGCTGGATTCTGGTTCTGGTTCTGGTTCTGGTTGGCTAGCCTTGGGCACCGGTTTCTATAGTGGGTCAGATCCCCACAATTATAACAAGCACCCGGTGGGTATTGTGGTCGTGCAGCTTGACCCTGTTGCGGAGCAGGAGGCTGAGCAACTTGTTGAGCCGGGTTCTGAACCGCGGGATTCTGAGCAGATCGACAAACATTGGCGAGATGGCCTGATTTCCCACAGTTAGTACAGAAACGGCATGGAAATTGTGGCTGGTGGTGACTGTTGCATCTATTGCACAAAGGTGCATTCCCTGAATAGGGTTTCTTCGCTGGAGGCTGTGCAGGTTGGTTGGGAGCTACCTGGTTAGCTTGAGCAGTGATAGCAAAATTTTGGGAAGCCTTACGCTTCTTTGCCCTCTTCGAAGAACCAGAGTTCTTTCCATTCAAGTTTTGACCTTTCTTGCTATCTTCCTTGTCACCCGACTGCTTCTTGCCCTTGTCACCCTTCCGATGTAACTTGTTCTTCCGGATCTGCGACTCAGTCAATGTCGCAGATAACTCGATCGCCTGACGAAGTGTGGCAGGGTTACTACCAGTAAGAATGTCTTGTACCGAGTCAGGTAGACCATCGATGTATCTCTCGATAGCCTTGTCGAGTGGGGTGACCATTGTCGGGCAAAGCAAACTCAACTCTTCAAACCGATCAGTATAAGCCCTATGCTCACCACTATCTTGCTTCAGCTCATCAAACTCCTTCTCCAACGCTCGTTGTTCATGACGAGGACAGAATTCCCTCATCATAAGGGCTCTAAGTTCAGCCCATGTCTGTGCGAGAGCAACTTCTGCACCCTGGTCTCTCATAACTCCGTTCCACCATGTCAAAGCCCTCTTCTGAAATACGCTCGAGGAGAACTCGACTTTGCGATTATCCGGACACTGCACATGGCGAAAAGTATTCTCTATGCTCTCGAACCACTGAAGAAGCCCGGTCGCTCCCTCAGAACCACTAAACTTGAGTGGTTTAGCCTGGTTAAAATCCTTGTACTTGCATGGAACATTGTTGTTGTTGTTGGCCTGGTTCCACAGAGCAAAGAGATTTGGAAATTGAGCAGCCATCTGCTCTGAAATGATTTCTGCCAGTTCGGCAGTTGCTATCGGATTTTCGCGTCGAGGAGGCATTCTAAAAGAGGAAACATGAAAAGAAACGAGTGAGATGATTGGATGAAAAGAATGAGATGATAAAAACAAGAATTGCAAACAGCAAAGATGGTGATCATTCGTCCGTATCACAAAGCAAACAAACGACACACAGTGACTAATCAAAGTAAATGGATCAAAAATAATGTATAATGAAGACATGCTCGCCTATAAGTGAACACTCATCCCAAGAATTCCCAGGTAAGCACAACTGGTCTCTGCGTCTGGTTGAGATGTATACGAAGTGCTTGCCTAGACAGAAAACTCAGAATACAGGCATTCACCCTTCCAGTTTGCACACGTTCACATTATTTAAAACCCAAAACGTTTGACGGGATTTTGAAAATTTTGAAGGCACAAGGCCAAAAAACCAAACTTGAAAAGGGTTCAAAACCATAAAACAGAGGGTTCAAAACCTTACAATTGAGGGTTCAAAACCTTGTAAAAATTTATTCAAAAACAGATGATTGTTTTTCAAAAATCGATTCGGAAAATTTGGTTCCTGGTTTTGTTAATCACCTAAGGATAGGTGACGTACATGTTTTAAGATCTAAACACAAGATAACTTGTGTTAGGTTCCTAGAAAAGTTATAGTCTAGGTCAAAGCATTACCAATAACCTAATTCCCTATAACCATTGGCTCTGATACCAACTCTTCTGTCACACCCCGACCGCGTAAAACAACAAATCGCGGCGGAAACATCGGGGCGTGTCGCGACAGAATTAATTGTTTCATAACCATGGCACACAAAGTGTATTTTATTTATTTAACAAGGGTGTTACATTGTCTCGAAATAGTAAATTAAGATTTCAGAACATAATTAAACATAGTCTATCATCTTTTAAAGTCTCTAAGGCACAGGTCCGCCCTAGTATCATGATCAACATCCTATGGAAAAGCACCTGAAAACACATGTGAAAATAGGTACGTCAGCATAAAAATGCCTGTGAGATACATAGGTTTGTGAAAATAGGATTCATGACTTATGTTTAAGAAAAATGTTTAGTCATGAACCTTGTTATTTGCTTTGTCTTGTAAATCATTTGAAAACAATAAGATCAGATGATATGTATAAGTAATTGTCAGTTAAATAAATGACCATGTAAAAAGATGTGTTTGTATAAGGTAAGTTGTTTTGTAAATCAATGTCTTGTGAAAAGTATGTTATTTGTATAAAATGTTCTATGTCTCAAACTGAAATGATTCAAATAACGTTACGCCATGTAATACCATACAAACATTTATATATAGGAAGTACCAGCGGCGTATCCACCATGCTTGTATCATATTACACACGCATCGTTACTTAATCACTTAATCAAACCAAACCAATTGTCAAATGTATTGAAAAATATGTCAAAGTGTTTATGTCAAGATGTAAATCATGTCAAATGTCTATGTCAAATATCCATGTCAAATGTCTATGTCAAATATCCATGTCAAATGTCTATGTCAAATATCCAGGTCAAATGTCTATGTCAAAATGTCATGTATGGCAAGTGAAATGTCTCCACTAAACCATATGCACGAAAACAAAGTATTGAAGTAAAACTTGGTTTAAATCAAAGCTATGTTTTGTGTAAATGCATGCAACTATTTAATATGAACATTTATGCGGTATTGTGAATATGCATACATCCAAGCCTGGCGACTGTGGTGATAACCCTTTAAACAAATTAAAGGTCTATCTGTCTTAATGTCAACGAATTCGGTCATTCCTTTCTGTCCCCTTACCCTGGGATGTCCGGAACGGGAGTTGTCAATTCCTATGGTACCACTACCTACTAACGAACGGCGTAGCTAATGTTAATGGATATATTGTCCCATGTAAACAAACCAAATGTCATAACAAAATGTGAGCATGAGAAAACAATGCACTAAGTATGTAATCAAATGAACATACATAGCGTGAAATGTCATGTAAAACGATGTACTAAGTAATGCACACAATGGGCATACCTAGCATGAAATGTCATGTAAAACGATGTACTAAGTAATGCACACAATGGGCATACCTAGCATGAAATGTCATGTAAAACGATGTACTAAGTAATGCACACAATGGGCATACCTAGCATGAAATGTCGTGTAAAACAATGTACCAAGTAATGCACACAGTGGGCACACCTAGCATAAGATGTAATGAAATCATGTACTATAGTGTACTAACGAACATAGCATGTATATGATGTGAAAACAGGAAAGCAGGAAAGTAACAAGTAGGCACATGTGTTCCACCCCAAAACAGTTTGGAAAACAGTAAAAGAGGGGTCTATGTACTCACTTGAGATTGCTCAGTTGTATAAAGATAACCACCAAGTAACGCTAGAGATCTCGGAATCAAACGGCACCTAGTATAGGTAACTATGTTAATAAACCGGACCTATCTCGGAAGATTGGGTAGCATTAGGGTTTGTAAACCAAATGAGTGTCGGAACTCACGTGATATGGTTTAACAAAGCCTATATGCTAAATGAAACTTAACATAATTGTTTACGACCCATTACGACCCGTTTAGGAAGCTTATGCTACTTTAACGTGTCGTGTGCGTGAAACGCGTTCGGACCGCCTAACTAGTCCTATGACAAGTATTATATGCCTAAACATGTTACAAAATCAGTTACGTGACAAAGGTTTAGGTTACATATGCTTAATTACCAATTATACATGAAAAGGGTATTCTGGTAATTTACCTAAGGCATATAAACTACCTATCATACAACTACTTACACGTCGTGACCATAAGGTATAACCTCGGAAGGTTATTCCCTACACTATGGTCACCTAATGTATTTGGTCGGATCCTAATGATCGACCAAACTGGGTCGGGTTCGAAGGTATAGGCGATTTATTAGATCGCCTACCCTACGACCCTAGACAACGTGGTAATCAGTAGGCATAGTCCCAAGGGACTATGACCATCGTGATTACAATCACGTTGCGAAGTTCAAACGAACTTCGCATTGACCATTACTGGTCAACGCTGAAAGTCAAACAAAGTTTGACTTTCTGACTCGAAAAGCAGTAAAAATAAGGAAAAGAACGAAAGAATACTTACGAAGGGTCCCCGAATGCTAACCCAGATCGAAATAGCTCAGGTATGAAACGAAGGTTCCAACTTAGAGCTTTCTTAATCAGATTTGTGGGTTTTTGGGGTTGAGGGTGGATGGGTATTTATAGGATATGCACCACCGTTAGGATCGTTTGTCGATTATCGTGCCATAATCTCGTGCGTACACTTGTCACAAAGGTTATGGAGCCACATATGCTCCTAATCTTAGTGATTAAGCAAGTTGCAAACATGTGGTTGTGGTTTAATTGGTTGCAACTTGTGTTTAAACATTGAATCTGGCCCAGATCACTCACTCGCGTAGCGCGACAGGTAGAGCCCTAGGGCTCGCGCAACGCGACTGCCTCACCTGATCCAGAAAGTTTCAAAAGTTACATGTTTGGTCCCTGCACGTGTTTCAAGGCATTTCCGACACTTCCAAGGCCCGTAAAGCCATCTTTAAGGCCCTAAAATGTTGCCTAAACATTGTGGACATGAAACATGTTCAAAAATATGTCGGATGATGGTTCGTTTGGTCGTACGAACGCGATGTTCGCTTAATTACGACGAAATGCGCATAAGCGCGAAAAACGATCCAAAAGACGCGACGAATGGATTTTTCTTAAGGCGAACACTAAAATATAATGTAGTCATGCTTTCATAAATTTTTGGATGTCCAGATGTATTCAGAACGTAAGTTATGCGCGAAAATGCAAACTTGTGCACTTTTTGACACTTTTAGTCCCTGAATGTTCCAAAAGTTTATTTTAGCACACCAAACCCCTCAAAGCCTATATCTCAGCTATGTAAAGGATATTTAAGGTGTGTTTAACTTATGGTCATGTTCCGGAATGTTCGTTACAATTCAAATTGACATACTTTCGCAGTTTGTCATATTTAGTCCCTGTAAGCGAATTAACTTGTTTTTGCCATACCAGAGCCTTCAAAACTTATTTCTAAGTTATGTAAAGGTTATTTAAGGTATGTTGAGTATATGTTGATGTTCCAGAGTATTTCTCGCATTAAACTGAGTACGTTTACGCACTAGTTTGCGTATAACTCTCCAGAAAGCGATGTAGAGTTTGAAATTACATAAAAGTCAAAACATGAAAAATGTATAACATAACAAAACAAACATTGGGATCAAATAACATTGTTTTATTGATAACAGAACTGTTCATAGTGATTACAAGCACAGTTGTTACATTACGGGCCTTAGAAGTGTCGGAAATGGCCTTAAACACGTGCAGGGACCTAAACTGTCATTTTTGAAACTTGTATGCAGATCAGAGGCCCCAAGCGGCCCGCATTGTGTTTGTATGATCCTAAAGCGGGCCGCTTCCCACTATCAGACCAGATTAAATGTTTCTAATCACAAGTTGCAGCCATTTGATCCTCCACCACATGTTTTAAGTTGCTTAGTCATTAAGATAAGGAACATATTTAGCTTCCACAACATTGTGACAAGTGTACGGGCTAGATCTTTTCCCCTTTTCCAAGAAACGATCTCAACGGTTCACCGAAAACTATATATATACCCCATGCCTTTCATTGTTTTAAGGCACTAGAATCTGATTAATTGTGTTCTAAGTTGAAACCTTAGTTTCATACCTGAACTATATTGATCTAGATTAGCATTCGGGGACCCTTCGTAAGTATTCTTTCGTTCTTTTCCTTATTTTACTGCTTTTCGAGTCAGAAAGTCAAACTTTGTTTGACTTTCAGCGTTGACCAGTAATGGTCAATGCGAAGTTCGTTTGAACTTCGCAACGTGATTGTAATCACGATGGTCATAGTCCCTTGGGACTATGCCTACTGATTACCACGTTGTCTAGGGTCGTAGGGTAAGCGATCTAATAAATCGCTTATACCTTCGAACCCGACCCAGTTTGGTCGATCATTAGGATCCGACCAAATACATTAGGTGACCATAGTAGGTAGGGAATAACCTTCCGAGGTTATACCCTATGGTCACATCGTTTAAGTAGTTGTATGATAGGTAGTTTATATGCCTTAGGTAAATTACTAGAATACCCTTTTCATGTATAATTGGTAATTAAGCATATGTAACCTAAACTTTTGTCACGTAACTGATTATGTAACATGTTTAGGCATATAATACTTGTCATAGGACTAGTTAGGCGGTCTGAACGCGTTTCACGCGCACGATGCGTTAAAGTAGCATAAGCTACCTAAACGGATCATAATGGGTCAATAAGACTTAGGTTAAGTTTCATTTAGCATGTAGGCTTTGTTAAACCATATCACGTGAGTTCCTACACTCATTTGGTTTACAAACCCTAATGCTACCCAGTCTTCCGATTTAGGTCCGGTTTATTAACATAGTTACCTATACTAGGTGCCGTTTGATTCCGAGATCTCTAGCGTTACTTGGTGATTATCTTTAGACATCTGAGCAATCACAAGTGAGTACATAGACCCCTCTTTTACTGTTTTCCAAACTGTTTTGGGGTGGAACACATGTGCCTACTTGTTACTTTCCTGCTTTCCTGTTTTCACATCATATACCGACTATGTTTGTTAGTACATTATAGTACATGATTTACATGACTTTTCTGCTATGTATGTTGACTGATAACATGCTAAGCACATTGATTTACATGACTTTTCTGCTAGGTATGTTGACTGATAACATGCTAAGCACATTGATTTACGTGACTTTTCTGCTATGTATGTTGACTGATAACATGCTAAGCACATTGATTTACATGACTTTTCTGCTATGTATGTTGACTGATAACATGCTAAGCACATTGATTTACATGACTTTTCTGCTATGTATGTTGACTGATAACATGCTAAGCACATTGATTTACATGACTTTTCTGCTATGTATGTTGACTGATAACATGCTAAGCACATTGATTTACATGACTTTTCTGCTTTGTATGTTAACTTAGCATACTTAGTACATCATTTTACATTGCATCTCTGTTGCATATGTTCCAGTAACATATGGACACATTGTTTTACAGCTCTACCTTGTATGTTTACTCTAGCATACTAGGTACATTATCTTCATCTCATGCTTACATTTTGGTATGACATTTGGTTTGTTTAACGGGTCTATATAACATTCATTAACATTTGCTACGCCGCTCGGTAGTAGGTAGTGGTACCATTGGACTTGACAAATCCCGTTCCGGACATCCCAGGGAAAGGGGATGAAAGGAATGACCGAATCCGAATACATATTCTTTTGATGACTCACTTTTACATAGTTATCCGGCTGTCTCAAGGCTTGAATGTTTGCGTTTAACATACTGCATAAGTGTTTGTATCAGTAAAGCATGCATTATTCTACAAAACATAACTTTGATTTAAACCAAGTTTTACTTCAATACTTTGTTTTGTACATTTTTACTTATGGTTTAAGTAGTCTTAATTTTACTTACCATACATATCATTTTGGTTATACATTACTTGACTACTTTTAAATTATAAACATTTGACATGGATATTTGACATAGACATTTGACATGGATATTTGACATAGACATTTGACATGGATATTTGACATAGACATTTTGACATGATTTACATCTTGACATGAACATTTTACATTGTTTGGTTTGGTTTGATTAAGTGATTAAGTAACGATGCGTGTGTAATATGATACAAGCATGGTGGATACGCCGCTGGTACTTCCTATATATAAGTGTTTGTATGGTATTACATGTCGTAACGTTATTTGAATCATTTCAGTTTCAGACATAGAACATTTCATACAAATAACATACTTTTCACAAGACATTGATTTATAAACAACTTATCTTATACAAACACATTTTACTTGGTTATTCATTTAACCTTACATTTATTTATACTTATCATCTGATCTTATCATTTTTCAAATGATTTAAAAGACAAAGCAAATAACAAGGTTCATGACTAAACATTTTCTCAAACATAAGTCATGAATCTTATTTTCACAAAACCTATGTATCTCACAGGCATTTTTATGCTGACGTACCTATTTTTACATGTGTTTTTCAGGAACTGTTGCATAAGATGGTCAAGATACACATAGACAGACTTGGGCTTTAGTGACAATAAAAGATGCAAGACTAGTTAATTATGTTGTATTTATTTGTTTATTAAGACATTGTAACACTTTTAATCAATAAAACGAAACTTCAATTGCCATGGATTTGAAACAATTAATTCTGTTACAACACTCCCCGATATTTCCGCCACGTTTTGTATGTTCTACGTGGTCGGGGTGTGACATTAATACAAGCTTGGAATGTATGAGAAGTGGGTGAATGAAGGTGATGTTGGTGGTTATGGTTTCGGCCAATTGCAAGAAGAAGGAGGAGAGAAGAAGCTTGTTGAGTTAATGTGAAGATGAATGATCTAATGGACTTTATAAATAATTTCCAACATGGTTTTAACCATTAGGTTTTGTGTTCCTAAAGTACTCAACAAATCTATTAAACAAACAATTAAAATCATGGTGGGGTCCCATGATTCATAACCGGTTTTCAAAGGGGGGGGGGTGTCTAGTTTGATTTCAACTTCTTAGTTAGTGCTTTGGTTGGAGATCAAAGGTTTAGTTAGTGTGTTATGGTGTGTTAAGTAATATATAGTGTGTTAGGGTGTTCGGGGTCCCTAACTAGCTTGGTAATGTTAAAACAATGCTTCTAATAATATTTTGATGTTTCGGGTAACGTCCGGTTGTTCGGTTAGATACCGGTTCGTTAAAGTGCTAAATTGCACCGTTTAGTGTCTTTTAAGTATCCTTTTGTAACACTTTCAATTCCCGACACTTAGGGAAGTATTCTGGATGATAAAACGTAATTTCTGCATGATATTTACATGTTTAAAAGCTGATTTGAGCTGAAATTAATAAAATTCTGCACTTAAAGTGCGTTTCGGGTGCTTTTTAGTGCGTATTTTAGCTTCCGGATGGTATATGTGTAAACCCTTATATGTACTCTTGGGTTTTAATGTATTCTTGTTGTTGGACCTACACCTAGGCCTCAATTCTAATGTCTGACTGCTTTCTGCAGAGTTGTTGACATATTGTGTTTTACCGGTGAGTTTACTAGTATTTCTGACGCAACGCTCTTGTTAATGCATAAAGCAATATTTTGTAGTATAAAACGTGCATGAATTCACTAGTATAGTATGAAATCAGACTATGTTGACATTTAAGCACATAATTACAGTCATTAAGTAATAATTAAAGTGTACGGAAATTACCGGTTTGGTGCCAGTTGTCACAGATACAAGAGAACGTCGATACCAATAACCCTTTGCCGACGACAACGGTAGAACTACAAGAGCGCATCTCACAGGCCATTGCACAGCACGAGGCCCTTCGCTCCGAACGTGGCGGAGGTACCTCAGGAAATAACCCACCCAACGGCAGCACCTACAAGCAGTTCTTGAACCACAAACCTCGAGAATTCGACGGCATTGGGGTGCCTTAGCGTTTGTGCATTGGGTTGAGAAGACGGATTATGTTTTGCGATCAAGTAAATGCACCCCAGAACATCAGGTCACGTACATAGCTGGACTGTTTCTAGATGGGGCTCTGTCATGGTGGAACCTTCAGGTTCAGACAATGGGCGAGACTGCTGCATATGCTCTGACGTGGGACGAACTGAAAGAACTGATGCGTAAAAGATATTGCTCTAGGGCAGAAGTCCAGAAGTTGGAGACTGAACTGTGGAACTTGAAAATGGAAGGCCCAAAGATAAACGAGTATGTGCAGAGATTTGACGATTTATCACAAGTTGCTTCACGTTTGGAACCAGAATCTAGGAAGATCGAACGCTTCATCGGGGGATTGGCACCTCAGATTTTAAGCCTGGTAACAACATCTAAACCCCTAACGATCACCGAAGCTATCAACATAAGCGTGGCGCTCACTGAAGAAGCAGTTAGACTAGGAGAATTTTCCACCACGGACGTGGAAAAGGAGACTCCTGTAGAGTCATCTGGAGATAACAAGAGAAAGCTCTCAAATTTCAAGATGGTTACTCGGGCGAGTAGTAAGAAGAAGGCCAAAAAGGGAAAGGACTACATGGGTATCCTACCTAACTGCGACAATTGTTTACGTTATCATGTCGGGCGATGTAAACATGGAAAATGTGATAACTGCGGCAAGAGGGGGCATCCCAAGGAAACTTGTAGGCAAGATACTGAAAGTAGAAATGGAGGCCAAGATGGTAGCGAGAATCACGGAGGAAACAACGACAATGACAATTATCAAGGCAGAACGAGTGACAAACAGAAACGTGCTCAAGGTTATTTTAACTGTGGAAGCAAAAAGCATTTCAGAAAATATTGTCCTAAAAACAATCAGGCACAAGAATGAAGGCTCAACACCGGAGCTAGGGAGACACGCCAGGAATTCCAGCGTGGATATCGGTACGTCCCATATTAGGCAACATTATGCATTTGTGCTGCTAGATACTGTTGCAAATTTTAGCTTCGCATCTCTAGAATTTGAAAGTATACTTGGTTTAGTAGCAAGTAAGTTAGATAACTCGTACCCGATAGAACTAACTAATGGTAAGCTAGTGGAAGTCAACGAAGTAATTGGAATCGGCAAGATAGAACCTGGAGAGCATAAGTTTACGCTTGATCTACTGCCAGTTGAGTTGGGAAGCTTCGACGAGGTAATTGGGATGAAATGGTTGCCGAGCGATCGAGCGGAGATTGATATATGCATCCTGATGGCGAATGAAGGAACGATCATGACTCACGAAGCAGAATACGCCTCTACAGATTACTGATTGCTTGAAGGCACGAAAAATTATTGCGTAAAGGATGTGTTGTTTTCTTGGCTCATGTCGTGGACAAGGGAGCCCAAGAACCAAAACTCGAAGATACCCCTGCGATAAGAGAATACCCTAAAGACTTCCCCAAAGACTTGCCAGAATTATCTCCTCAACGACAAGTCGAATTTTGCATCGATTTGATTCCAAGCGTCGCGCCTGTAATCAATGCACCCTAACGGCTTACACCTTCAGAGATGCAAGGATTGTCAGTGTAACCTCAGTAGTTGATAGAGAAGGAAGATAACAGACCAAGTTTCCCGTTTTGGGTAACCCCAGTTATGCTCGTCAAGAAGAAGGACGATGATTTTCAAATGAGCATCAACTACTAGGAGCCGAATGAGCTAACCAACAAGAGTCGATAAATCTTGCTGAGGATTAACGAATTATTTAACTAACTGTGAGGATCCAACTACTATTTCATGACTGGTCAATGAACGAGTGTTGTTAGCTGTGAATTCAGGAAGAAAGTATACCGGGGAAATTGTGGGGCAATAACTTGTGTCTCCTACACGATGCATAAAACAATTCTACACCGAATACGAAACTCCGAGAATCTAGAAAACATGTACTTAGGACCTTCGGGAACCCATATCCAACTTCATGAAGGTTGTTACTTAGGAACCACATCTGTTAACTCAAGCAAACACCATTAACCTGACATATATGCCATTTCAATTAACCAAACCGAAAGTACTCAAATTTCTTTTGTTGAAATCTTCACTTTTGCTTCTAGCGAGTAGATGTTTGCATCTCTACTCCCCTTAATGGTAGTTGCATCGCGTTAATTTCGCTGAGAGCGAACACACATTTGATTCGATACTTGGTCATTTCTTCATTCTAGCAAACACTCATTGTTTCATTACTTGGAAACTTATATGTTACGAATGTGGTTTCGTTTCGAATAAACGCTTCATTGAAATTCAAATATTATTTTGCTAAATCTAATTGCTGATTTGTGATTCGAATGACCTACATCATTGTAATTGTTGGCTCTTTTGTTATCAAGTCAACACACTGTCATGAGACTTCTTTTCTTTCAAGTCACACTCATGGTTTACCTTCGTAACCGTGTTGAGATTCCCTTGTTGATGCACACGTTTATTGTCAGGCTACGCTGAAACCAGGTTCAATTGCTTGAACTTATCCATTTCGCATATTCGATTTGAGACGCCATATGATGTATTGAGAGCATCATATTCAAATATTCTTGCAAAGGTTCTTTTGATTCGATTCATAGTAGACTTGATTGGTCTACAACTCCACTAAATCGTTTGTTGGTTTCGATACCTTACGGTGATACTTTCACGAAATTGAAGCTTGCGCTAATTTGGTTACTCACTTCATACACGGATTTAATTATTTATTTATTGATTTGCTCTAAATCCGTCTTGTTTATCACGATTAAAGCGGTCTCAACATAGTTGTGTGTTAAGGCAATGGTACATAGATTCATTTCATAGCACAATGTATGTTGGTGCATAATGTCTATAGCCTACGTCTTAAGTCTAGGTCATGTTTGTATAGGGTTTACAGGGGTCTAAAGTGTAATTTTATATATTTTGGTGTAATTTCGCTTGAAATGACATGTGGTCATTTCAAGCGAAATCAGTAGCCTATAAATAGGCAGTTGTAGTTTCTCATTTGGCACATAATTAGCAGAGGTGTAACGAAGTGCTGTCCGATTTTCAAGTCAAATATTAATGAGAAACTAGTTTAAAGTATCATACTCTGTTTCTACTCATTTCTTTCACTGCTTCTAGGCTGTTTGTTTGTTTCCGCCTCTCAAACAGTTGTGTATTGATTCTGATCGACTCATTAGGTCGCCAAAACGATCCTACAAGTGGTATCAGAGCTCAGGATGAGTCAATACACTTGAATCAGTGCTTGAAATTCTGTTTTTCTACACATTCTTGGATTTCTAGACAAATTCATGGACAAAATGGACTGAGTTTTTGATATTGTGTGTAAAATACAGTTTTAACAAACCCTTGAAAGAATCAGATCAAAATTCAGACTAAAAGTGACAAAAATGGGCCAAACAGTTAATTCCGTTTGAACGAGCCTCTGATTTCGTTTGAAAAGTTGAGGCAATTTCACACGGAATTACTGATTTCGTTTGAAAGTCACCTGATTTCGCTTGAAAAGTTTAGGTAATTTCACACGAAATTACTTATTCCGTTTGAAAACGTAATTCCGTTTGAAATGGCACTTGATTTCGCTTGAAAGTGCTATTCCGTTTGAAAAGTGATTTCGTTTGAAACCCTAATCTCGTTTGAAAAAGCTAATTTCGCTTGAAAGGTCTGATTTCGTGTGTAGAAACTAATTTCGCTTGAAAGTAACTGTTTTCAAAACTTAAAAATTTTTGTCGTAAACTGTTTTCGTAAAATGGATAATCAAGAGTTTTACAACTTCTTTGCCGGTGGGGGAATGACGGCAGCACAAACACCAGCCAGTATCGTGCAAAATGTGAACATGGAAAATGAACTCGGCACTATGCAAAACCGCCGAAGTTGATGAACATTGATGAGTATGCTGGGTGGTCAGAAAGGTTTAAGACTTGGGTGCAAGCTAACCATTTTGAATGCTGGATGAAAATCGAGTCTAAATATGTTCCTCCAAAGAATGGTTCGGGTTTAGATAAATCTATCGGAAGTTTGACTCCACAAGAACAAGAAGATTTCAAGGCAGAAAAGAAAATGATGAGCATTCTACAACAAGCCATCAAAGAGGATATCTTAGTTCTGCTACAACATCAGGGTGATTCACAATTCGTTTGGAATTCATTGAAAGTAAAGTTTCTTGGAAGCGTGTCTATGATAAAAAGCAAAAATGCTTTGATGAAGAAAGAGTTTGATATCTTTACGGGTATAAAGGGTGAAACAACAAAGCAGTTGATTGAGCGATATTGCCATCTGGTTGTTGAGATTAAGAGGTTGGGCATAACCAAGACGGATGAGGAATGGGTCGATAAATTGGCAGATGCATTGCCATATGATGAATGGGGAACTTATCTGTTGGTGTTGAAGAATAATTTGGAGTATGTGGGATTCAACCTTAGCACATTCATTGAAAAGATTGAGTCACATGAGCTTGAGTTGACAAAGATTAGAAAGATGAAGTCTTCAAGTGTTCAACAAGATGTCTCATTGTATTACAAAGGAAGTACTCCAGCAACATTAAATCTAAGTACAAAAGTGCAGACAGCCTTTAGTGCAGATTCAACATCCGGAGTATCATCTGTCACATCAAGCAACAATAGTTCACCATTTGCAAGTTTTGAGCCAAATCCAAAGGTTCAGAATTCACTTGATCAATCTGTGACACCTGTGTCACTGCGACCATCAAACAAATGCCAAACCAATGAAATTCTGTGTTTCATACTTGGGATTTGTAAAAATATGTGTATCATTTGCACATATCAATTTTTGTTCGATTCCAAACTCTAAATCGCTTTCTGGAAGGTTATACGCGCACCGATGCGTAAATATAACCAGTTTAATGCAACGAACACTCCGGAATAGTGAAATAGGCTTAACATACCTTAAATAACCTTTACATAACTTAGAAATAAGTTTTGAAGGCTTTGGTATGTCAAAAATAAGTTAATTCGCTTACAGGGACTAAACTTGACAAACTACGAAGGTATGCCAATTTGAACTGTAACAGGCATTCCGGAACATGACCATAAGTTAAACATACCATAAATATCCTTTACATAGCTTAGAAATAGGCTTTGAGGGGTTCAGTGTGCTAAAATAAACTTTTGGCTCATTCAGGGACTAAAAGTGTCAAAAAGTGCACAAGTTTACATTTTCGCGCATAACTTACGTTCTGAATACATCCGAACATCCAAAAATTTATGTAAGCACTAAAACATTTTATTTTAGTGTTTGGCATAAGAAAAATCCATTCGTCGCGCAATTTGGATCGTTTTTCGCGCTTATGCGCATTCCGTCGTAATTAACCGAACATCGCGATCATACGACCAAACGAACCGACATCAGAGATATTTTTGAGCATGTTTTGAGTTCCCTATACTTTAACTTCATTTTAGAGCATTGAAATGAGGTTAACGGGGTTCAAACGCATCGAAAAAGGGCTTAAACACGTGCAGGGACTAAAACTGTCAGTTTTGAAACATTTCTGAAACAAGGGGCAGTGGCGTAGCGCGAGCCCTAAGGGCCTCTGCAGTCGCGCTACGCGAGTGCCTTATCTGGACAGAAACATCAGTTTTGCACTTTCGGGACCAGATTCGATGTATTAAACAGCCTGTTTTCAGCTGTTAACCACTCCCAAATCCTTTGACACATGTTGATACCCTATGGTGAGTGGCCAATTTAGTCACCATAACATTCCGACAAGTGTACGGGTGAGATCTAGGCATGGTTTCCATGAAACGATCCTAACGGTGGTCCTTTTACTATAAATACCCATCCATCCTCAACTTCTAAACCCACTAGAATCTTGATCTTAGAAGCTCTAAGTTGAAACCATTGTTTCATACCTGAGCTACTTGGACCGAGGTTAGCATTCAGGGACCCTTCGTAAGTATTCTTTCGTTCTTTTATTGCTTTTCGAGTCTTTTCGAGTCTGAAAGTCAAACTTTGTTTGACTTTCTGCGTTGACCAGTTTATGGTCAATGCGAAGTTCATTTGAACTTCGCAACGTGAGTGTAATCACGTTGGTTATAGTCCTTTGGGACTATGCCTACTGATTACCACGTTGTCTAGGGTCGTAGGGTAAGCGATCTAATAAATCGCTTATACCTTCGAACCCGACCCATTTGGTCGATCATTAGGATCCGACCAAATACATTAGGTGACCATAGTATATAGGGAATAACCTTCCGAGGTTATACCTTATGGTCACGACGTTTAAGTAGTTGTATGATAGGTAGTTTATATGCCTTAGGTAAATTACCAAAATACCCTTTTTATGTGTAATTGGTAATTAAGCATATGTAACCTAAACTTTCATCACTTAACTGATTATGTAACATGTTTAGACATATAACACTTGTCATAGGGCTAGTTAGACGTCTCGAGTGCTCTTTTGCGCGCACGACGCGTTAAAGTAGCATAAGCTACCTTAATGGGTCGCGATGGGTCGAAAGCACTTAGGTTAGTCTCAATGTAGTATGTAGGCCTTGTTAAACCATATCATATGAGTTCCAATACTCATTTGGTTTACCAAGCCTCATCCTATCCGATCTCCCGATTTAAGTCTGGTTTATTTATATAGTTTTAGATTGCCGACTGATTCCGTGCTCCCTCTAGCTTTGTTTGGTTGTTGTTCAAGACCTCTAAGCATCCTCAGGCGAGTACATTATTCCCCTCTTTTACTGTTTTCAACTATTTTGGGGTGACTCATATGTGCTAAATATCTTAACAATGGTTTCAAGAACGATTACAATGGTTTCAAAAACAATTACAATGTGGTTTCAAGAACGATAACAATAGTTTCAAGAACGATTACAATGGTTTCAAAAACAATTACAATGTGGTTTCAAGAACGATAACAATGGTTTCAAGAACGATTACAATGGTTTCAAAAATAATTACAATGGTTTCAAAAACAATTACAATGATTTCAAGAACGATTTCAATAAAGTGAACAAACTTGTTGGTTGTAGTTACATAACCAATGACATTCATTAGCAATGATCAAGCCGACCAGTATTAGGTTATGGTACCATAGGATCTGATAAATCCCGTTATTCTCAATACCCATGGTTATGTGTGGGTATTTTGGGTAACGACTGAATCTGTAATTATTAATTTACCCTTTGGTAAGGGTTTGTTAAGAACGAGAACGAGAACGAGTTGGAACGATGAACGAGTCAAGAAGGTTTGAATGTTATTAGAAAATCGACAATAAAGTAGTTTCACAATTAAAACAAGAACAATTTGAACGATTAAAACAACAAGAACGATTTGAACGATTTCACAAAATGTTTTAACGATTGGGTAAACATTTGGACATGAATTTACAATTGATCATGCATTTCCACGAAACATAGTATTGATTTAAACCAAGTTTTACTTCAATACTTTGTTTTGTGCGTTTCACCTATGGTTTAGTTGATGCATTTCACTAGCCATACATATCATTTTGGTTACACATTACATGGTTTACATTTGACACAAACACTTTTGACATTGGTTATACATAACATGATTTACATCTTGACATGAACATTTTGACATATTATTCCAATACATTTGGCAGTTGGTTTACACATAGACATCTTACATTGTTGGTTTGGTTTGAGTAAGTGATTTAAGTAACGAGGCGTGTGTAATATGATATAAGCATGGTGGATACGCCGCTGGTACTTCCTATATATAAGTGCTTATATGGTATTACATATCGTAGCGTTGTTTAAATCATTTCAATTTAAACATATAACATTTTATACAAATAACATACTTTTCACAATACATTGTTGTACAAACAACTTAACTTTTACAAACTCATTTTACATGGTTATTCATTTAATCATGCATTATTCTCTTATTTATACATATCAGCTGAACTTATTATTTTTCAAATGATTTACAAAGACAAAGCAAATTACAAGGTTCATGACTAAACATTTTCTTAAACAAAAGTCATGAATCTTATTTTCACAAAACCTATGTACTCGCCAGCATTTCTTTGCTGACCTCGTTTTTCACATGTGTTTCAGGTATTGTTGAAAGATATCGATTGATAGGATGCATGCTCACATAGGACTGGACAAGGCCTTAGTGACTCAATAACAATGATAGACTATGTTTAAATTGTGTATTTAGATTTCCAGACGATGTAATTATTCAATGTTTAATAAAACGAAACACTTTTTGGTATCCATGGTTATGAAACATTAATTCTGTAACAACACTCCCCGACGTTTCCGCCACGTTTTGTATGTTACACGTGGTCGGGGTGTGACACAATCCTACACTCAAAGTTCGTCAGGATCAAACAGTCAAAGTCAAGGTCCAGGAATTCTGTGCAACATAGCAGTGAACATAAAGAATGCTCAAGACTTTACTGAATCATCAGCGAAGCAGCACATAGCACTTCTTGCTTCGGTGCTTGAATCGTATGAAATCTTGGTTGCAGGTAGAATTGGGAACCCCGATATGACAAAGGAAGACTATGATCAGATCGATCCAGAGGAGCTGGAGTTGATCGACATCAAATGGGGAATGGCAAGCTTGGTGAGAAGAGCTCAACGTTTTATGGAAATTACTGGTCGGAACAGTCTTTCAGGACCAGATCAAAAACTTGGGTTTGATAAATCGAAAGTCACATGTTTCAAATGTAAAAAAGAAGGGACATTTCAAGCGGGAATGTCCAAACAGGGAGGTTAACAACCATCAAAACCCGTTCTCAAATGATTATTACAAACAAGGGATCTATCATAAGACAAGTCAACAACCATTCACTCAAAGAACTCAGATCGAGAATAAGCCTGAAAAAGCTCTTTTAGTCAATCAAGATGATGAGAAAGTTGTTGAAGGTTTTAGTTGGGATAAGTACATCCCTGGTAGTGAGGGTAGGGCAATGATGGCAGAGATTGTGGAACAACCAGAATACGTTGTTGAGACAGAAGAAGTCAATGAAGTGACATCTGAAGAAAGTTTGACTGATCTTGAAGAAATTGCTGCAGAAGTCTATTACTACCAGTCTGAACAGGAGATTATTGCTAGTTCTTTCAAATCAATAATGCCTCCTAATATGTTTGAATCTTTTGCAGGTTTTTTCAATGAGCCAACCACTGGATTCTGTCCACAATACGACGAGGAGAAAGTTCCAGTTGAAGAGATAATAGATGTTTCCAAAGAAATAAATGAAGATTCTTTAAAAGAGATTGCTGACAAAGCATTGATGGGCAAGCTAAGAGAGGTAGAAACAGAATCTGTCGAATCAAAGTCTGTCAAAACCGAGTCAGTTGAAAGTGTGTCTGTCGAAACGATCAAAAAGGAATCTGACGAGAAATCGGAAAATGAGGAGATCAAATCAGGAGACGAGTCTGAGTCAGAGTCTGGTGGTTTTGGTAAAACAGATTTTAAAATTGATCAAGAAGAAAAGGTTACCGAAAAGGTTGATTCAATTCATGAAGTTCCATGCAAAAACTGTTCAAAATCCTGCATGGATTGTCTTGAAAAAGACAAACAACTTCAAGAATTGAAGAAGTTTACTGATGAAGTCAAATTTGATCTCAGTGAGATAAAAGAAGCATATGACACTTTGGCACGATCAATCAAAATGATTAAAAAAGAAAGTTTTGAAAATGATAAAGCTACGAAATTGTTAAAATCTACTGTCATGGATAAACAGATGGAAATTAACATCCATCTAGACACAATTGCTTCTTTGAAAAAGAACTTGAGTTAATGAGAATTAAAACTGAGAGAATTGATAAGAAACTGATGAGTTATGATGCTTCATCATATGTGATTGATCAAATTCTTCCAAAACAACATGATGCGAAACCTGTCTTCAAAAGTGTTCCACCCCCAATGTGGAATCATTATACTCAAAAGTATCCAGATGGGGTGGAATCTGCATTGAATCTCAAGTTAAGAACCATTGAGAATGAGTTGCCTGAGAATATTGATGTTACATTTTCTCCGTCCGACACTGATAATGAGTCACAGGTGATCAAAACCGTTGTTGACCAAGTGTTAGATGAAGAAAGTGATAACTCGGAGTTTGATACTGTGAAAACTCATTTTGAAAACTCCAATTCTGATTCTGAAGAAGATGGCAACTTCTTAGACAAGTTTATACCAAAATCAGAAAAGGTTGTGAATGATGATTCGATCATTGTGGTTTACACAATGACCGGAACTGACAAACTCTATTCTGATTTTGAATATCCAATTCAAAATGCCAGATTGGAAAATGTTGAAAAAGTGTTTAAACTGGTTGAAATTGATATTTCTGAGGTTAACAATAACGAGTTTCTTTCAAAATCTAAAAAGTCTTTTGTGAAACACCAACCGAACAACCCTGGGAAAAAGGATTGGGTGGGTAAAAATGGGTCTAACCAAAGAAATGGTAACAACTTTAAAAACAAAGGTATTGGTTTTGAAAAGAAGATGGCTAAGAATGTCAAGCCAAAAGAAAAGATGAGTGATGTTTTTGTTGCTGGTCCTAGTGTTGATGCTGAAAAGGATTATATCTTCAGTCAAAAAGCCATTGATGATTTCAATGCAGCGAAAAAATTGAGAGAAGAGACTAACAAATCAACTTTTGTTGAGTATGACAAAAGAGTTTGTTACCGCTGCAATGAGATTGGTCATATGGCGAAACAATGCACCAAAAAGATTGAAAAACCCATTTTCAAGAAACCAGTTTTGCAAAAGCCGAAACCTAAAATTTCAATTGATGATAAGGGCAAAACACCAATGATTTCTCCCGTTCGAATTTTGAAAAGAGGTGAATCTTTGAAGTCCAAAGAAAAACCGAAATCAACATTTGAGATTGGTGAATCTTCGAAAACTCAAAAGACTTTAAAGATTTATCCAAAGACAAAAATTTTTGAAAACCAATCATGGGTGGCAAAACCAAAACAATCAGTTGAAGAAAAGAAGATGGAAAACATTTTGAAATCTGAATCAAAAGTTTTTGAAAATGATGTTGAAAAACTGGCATTTGAACTAGACAAGTTACTTGAAGAATTTCTACCAATTAAGGAGGAAAATCTTAAATCAAAGTCAAAACCTGAAGTTCTAATTGTTATCTTCAACATTCCTAAAGTTGATGTATCATGTGATCTAGTGTTTGGTAGTGTTCCAAAGGTAAAGAAATCATGGGCTTCATTGTTTGAATGAATTTCTGTGATGTATGCAGGGGCTTCCGAGGTCAATAATCTCGAAGTGGATCATGGACAGCAGAGCTTCAAGGCATATGACTGGAATGCTGGCTTTACTCTATGACGTTAAATCAATCAACGGTGGTTATGTTGGATTTGCAGGAAATCAGGGTGGCAGGATAGTTGGTGAAGGAACTCTAACCAATGGAGTTGTGTCATTTGAAAAAGTGAACTATATCATCGAACTTGAAAACAATCTGTTGAGCATTTCACAGATCTGTGACAGTCATTTACAGTACACTTTACTAAAAATGAATGTTTAATCATAAAACCTGGTTTTAAAATTCCTGAGGACATGGTGTTGATGCGAGCTCCATGAGAAAATGATTTGTATGTTCTCGATATGAGTGTCGCAACAACAACAGATCATCAGAAACAATGTTTTGTGACAAAAACAAAAGCGACTGAAAAAGAGTCGAGAATGTGGCATCGAAAGATGGGTCACATTCATGTCAAAAAAATGAATTTTCTTGTGCACAATGATCTCGTAGAAGGTGTAAATCTGAAAAACTTTCATTTAAATGATGATTGTGTAGAGTGCAAGAAGGGAAAACAAACGAGGAAAACACACCCGCAGAAGCTATTGAATTCAATCAGAGTTCCGTTTGAAAGGCTACATATGGACCTTTTCGGACCAGTCAATGTAAAAAGTGTGAGCGGAGACTTGTACTGTCTTGTGGTCACTGACGACTTCACAAGGTTTTCATGGGTGATGTGTATGGAAAGTAAAGATCAAACTATTGAGTCGTTGATGTTTCTATTCAAGAAGATGGAAACGCTGTACAAAGTGCCAATCAGAAGAATTCGGAGCGACAATGGAACGGAGTTTAAGAACAATCGAATGCTCGAGTTCTGCAATGAGAAAGGAATTCTTCATGAATTCAGTGCACCATACACTCCACAGCAAAATGGTGTAGCTGAACGAAAGAATCGCACCTTGATTGAAACAGCTCGAACAATGCTCGCCGATTCCAAGTTGCCGATATTTTTCTGGAGTGAAGCAGTTGCAGCAGCGTGCTATACATTGAATCGCGTTCTCACAGTGAACAAATACAAGAAAACCTGTTTTGAACTTCTTCATCGTTATAAACCAAATTTGAAGTTTTTAGAACCGTTTGGATCACCTTGTACTTTCATTGATCCAGATGGTAAATTTAGTGCTAAAAGTAATGAGGGTGTAACATCTGTGCTTGTAATCATTATGAACAGTTTTATTAGCAATAAAACAATGTTATTTGATCCCAATGTTTGTTTTGTTATATTTTACATTTTTCATGTTTTGACTTTTGTGTAATTTCAAACTCTATATCGCTTTCTAGAGAGTTATACGCAAACTGATGCGAAAACGTAATCAGTTTAATGCGACAAATACTCCGGAACATCTACATATACTTAACATACCTTAAATAACCTTTACATAACTTAGAAATAAGTTTTGAAGGCTTTGGTATGGCAAAAACAAGATATATTCGTCTACAGGGACTAAACTTGACAAACTGCGAAAGTATGCCAATTTGAACTGTAACGAACATTCCGGAACATGACCATAAGTTAAACACACCTTAAATATCCTTTACATAGCTTAGGAATAGGCTTTAAGGGGTTCGGTGCGCTAAAATAAACTTTTGGGTCATTCAGGGACTAAAAGTGTCAAAAAGTGCACAAGTTTGCACTTTTGCGCATAACTCACGTTCTGAATACATCTGGACATCCAAAAATTTATGTAAGCACTATAATATTTTATTTTAGTGTTTGGCATGAGAAAAATCCATTCGTCACGCAATTTGGATCGTTTTTCACGCTTATGCGCATTCCGTCGTAATTAACCGAACAACGCGATTGTACGGCTAAACGAACCGACATCCGGCATATTTTTGAGCATGTTTCATGTTCCCTATACTTTAACATCCTTGTGAAGCTTAAAAATGGAATTGACGGGTGTTAGAAGTGCCAAAACACGACGATACGCGCTTAGGAACCAAAACTGCAAAACTGCAAAAAAAAAATATAAAAATAAATAAATAAATAAAAAATGCAGCAAAAAGCCATTTTAAACATAAGTTAGCAGCCCCTAACACTTCCCAAAGGTCAAGTGCCACATGTTAATCTCCTATGGTGGCCAAAATTAGTTACCACAACATTTTGACAAGTGTACGGCCAAGATCGTGCCCCCTTTTCCAAGAAACGATCCTAACGGTTGTGGGTTTACTATAAATACCCAACCCATTTTCACTCATTCCTCACTAGAATCTGATCTAAAAGACTCTAAGTTGAAACCATTGTTTCATACCTGAGTTATTTGGATCTAGATTAGCATTCGGGGACCTTTCGTAAGTATTCTTTCGTTCTTTTATCGCTTTCGAGTCCGAAAGTCAAACTTTGTTTGACTTTCTGCATTGACCAGTTTATGGTCGATGAGAAGTTCGTTTGAACTTCATAACGTGAGCGTGATCACGATGGTTATAGTCCCTAGTGACTATACCTACTGATTACCACGTTATCTAGGCTGAGTGACGAGTCGTAGTTTCGGTCAGAATACGTATTCTTGCGTATTTTGTAACCAAACTACTTATGGGTATCAAAACCGTTTGTTTTGATACCAAACCTGTTTTTTAAACTTAGTTAAGCATGTTTTAACATGCTTAGCTCGTCACTTTTAGTTTAGTGCTTATATAGGGCCGTAAGGTAAGCGATCTAAACAATCGCTTATACTTTCGAACCCGACCCGTTTGGTCGATCATTAGGATCCGACCAAGCACATTAGGTGACCATAGTATATAGGGAATAACCTTCCGAGGTTATACCTTATGGTCGCTTCGTTTAAGTAGTTGTATGATAGGTAGTTTATATGCCTTAGGTAAATTACCAAAATACCCCTTTGATGCCAAAATTCATTTTAAACATATGTAACATAACTTTTGACATCTAAACTGATTTGACAACAATATTAGACATGTTAAGGCATATGTTACTTGTCATAGGACTAGTTAGGCGGTCCGAACGCGTTTCACGCGAACGACGCGTTAAAGTAGCATAAGCTACCTAAACGGGTCGTAATGGGTCACAAGCACTTAGGATAGGTTTCATTTAGTATGTAGGCTTTGTTAAACCATACTACATGAGTTCCCATACTCATTTGGTTTACGAACCCTCATTCTATCCGATCTTCCGATTTAGGTCCGGTTTATTAATGTAGTTACCTATATTAGGTGCCGTTTGATATTCCGTGATCTCTAGCATTGCTTGGTGGTTATCTTAGGACTTCTGAGCAATCTCAAGTGAGTACATAGAACCCCTCTTTTACTGTTTTCCAAACTGTTTTGGGGTGGAACACATGTGCCTACTTGTTACTTTCGTGCTTTCCTGTTTTCACATCATATACCTGCTATGTTTGTTAGTACATTATAGTACATGATTTCATTACATTTCATGCTATGTATGTCCATTGTGTGCATACTTAGTACATTGTTTTACATTACATTTCTGCTATGTATGTTAACTGATAGCATGCTAGCACATTGATTTACATGACTTTTCTGCTTTGTATGTTAACTTAGCATACTTAGTTCATTGTTTTCATATAACATGTTCACTTTTGCTATGAAATTTGGTTTGCACAAACGAGACTATTATACGTTCATTAACATTAGCTACGCCGCTCGGTAGTAAGTACTGGTACCATAGGACTTGACAAATCCCATTCCTGACATCCCGGGTTTGTTTGGATGTAAGGAATGACTGAATCCGAAAACATTACTTTTGATAACCTTGACTGAAAGGGTTGTCCGACTGTCTCAAGGCTTGAATGTATGCGTTAACTTACCACATAAATGTTTTTATCAATGTAACATGCATTACTTTATAAAACATAACTTTTTGATACATTCAAAATACTTTGTTTTGTACATTTCTACATTTGGACTATTTGACAATACTTTACTTACAAGACATAACATTTGTTACACATTACTTGACTACTTTTGGATTATCAACATTTGACATGGTTTATACAAGGACTTTTGACAATTAGTTTAAACATAGACATTATACATTGTTGGTTGGTTAAGTGACTTAAGTAACGAAATGTGAGTAATATGACACAAGCATGGTGGATACGCCGCTGGTACTTCCTATATATAAGTGTTTGTATTATATTACATATCATAGCGTTATTTAAATCATTGATTTTGGACTTATACATTTTATACAAGTAACATGTTTTCACAAGACTTTGTTTTACAATACGGTTTATTTTATACAACTCATTTTACATGGTTATTCATTTAACCATACCTTATTCTTTTACTTATACATATCATCTAAACTTATTGTTTTTCAAGCGATTTACAAAACAAAATCAAATTACAAGGTTCATGACTAAACATTTCTTAAACTTAAGTCAAGAATCCTATTTTCACAAAACCTATGTATCTCACAGGCATTTTTATGCTGACGTACCTATTTTCACATGTGTTTTCAGGAGCTTTTCCGTAGGATGACGATCATGACACTAGGGCGGACCTGTGCCTTAGAGATTTAAAACGAAGATAGACTATGTTTAATTATGTTAAAAACTCTTTGATTCCTGTTTAAGACAATGGAACTCTTATGTTAATAAATAAAATACAACTTTGAATGCCATGGTTATGAAACAATTAATTCTGTTACAACACTCCCCGACGTTTTCCGCCACGTCTTGTATGCTATACGTGGTCGGGGTGTGACAGAAGAGTTGGTATCAGAGCCAATGGTTATAGGGAATTAAGTTATTAGTAATGCTTTGACCTAGACTATAACCTTTCTAGGACCCTAACACAAGTTGTCTTGTGTTTAGATTTTTGTAGGATCGGATTCCGACCTAAACGAGTCGTTTGAAAGAGTTCTACTCCGTTTCAGAGGCGGAAACTAAGAAACGGATCAGTAAACAGCTTGTTTCACACTTAATTCCTCTTGTATATTGATATAACAACGATTACAGTCAAGAGGTATACCGGCAGCACTTCGGTAGACAAATGTTGGAACTATTACAAATGAAATGACATGCTAGCCTATATATAGTGTGTAGATTTCGCTTGAAGCAAAACATGAAGACTTCAAGCGACACCTCTCAAGCGAAATCTTCACTTTGTCTTCAAGCGGAACCGTCAATCTTGAACTTCAAATCTGTTTTGTCCTTTAGTGAATCTCAATTCTAATCCATGCAAGACTTGTATTTTCACGTAAATATATAATATGATGTCATTGATGATGTCATCTAGATGATGTCATCATGACATCATGTCTTGATTAGCTCCGCACCGAACCCGAGACTCGATACAAGACGAAGACGACAGATGTGTGCACCAACAGACTCCCCCTCAGATGTTGACGAGTCTTAAGTGTCGAGTCTTTGCAATCTTCAGTCTTTATCAGTCTTTGGACTTCCTTCAGGATCTCTACCTGGCTCTATTCTATCTCCAATTCTCTCTCTCTCTAACAGACTCCCCCTCAAAACATGCTGGGATCGTAGTCTGGCTTTTACAGAATTTCAGAATCCTCAGGTATCGGAACCTGGCACTCTATTTGCTATCCTGCACATCCTCTACCCAAAAATAAGATTCACACAAAAAAATATTTAACAATTTATCAAATTTCATGCACCAACACTGACTTTTCTCCAATCAATATACAATCAAACATTAACAATGATCATTTTCATTTCAAACCTCTTCAAACAAACTTTCCCAAACCTGTTCGTCATGTTTAGCACTTGAAATTTTGAAAATCAGCTCTTCAACACCAGTTGTCTAAAATTTTTTTTTAATTTTTTCAAAATTTTATGCTAAAACACACTGAAAATCTTTTTGGAATTTTTATATAACTGGAATGAACTGCAGTAAAGAAATATTTACAGACACTATTTTTGTGAGTTTGTGTAAGAGGATCATATCAGTTTATGAGACAAATCACCAACACCGTTAAGCTTCATTTCATTTTAAATTCTAAACGATTCACTTAGATTGTCAGTATACTTGTCCACTTAAATTCTCACACAAAGTTCAACTGATCCGAGATACGATGTTAATGTTTTAAGAGACTTAAACTTATCCGTGTGTCCCACTACTTGAATATACTCCCGTATCCAGATCCCAATATTCAGTCTTACAGGTGAGTATACCACAGATGATATCTGTCAGGGGAATAAATTATAGTACGAGGGCCGTGAGAGCTCAGGTCGATCTTTCGATACGCAGAGAGATGACGGCTTCGACTTTTGGTGTGTCCCCTTTAGAGGATCTTTTGTTTCAACAGCCATGATTAGCATTTTTCAATGTTTCATCATTTTTTAGCTGAGGGTGAGCTATATTTCAAGCATTTGCAGAAAGCATTATCCGGGGACTAGGTCAGAAATTTCTTTCAGCAGAAGTCCCGGGATAATACCCCAGATATCACTGAGCATAAAGACCTAGTATCTCAGAATAAGGGACCTTTCAAACAAGATTTCAGGGGTTACCTATATATCCAAGCAGTTTTGTTAACCCACAGAACAAGCAAGTTTGAATTTTATGTTTATATCTCGTCACAATTTACTAAATGTGCAAAAATCTACTGGCATATCATCAGTGAGATCGTTTATCACTTTTGACTTTACATTTCTTTAGCATGCTGTGACAGTCCACTGATGTACTATCATTTCCTCTTATAGACACAAAAACTCATTTTTCATTTTATCATGTTTTTGTCTTTTTCAAATTTTCTAATGTTTTTGGATTTTCTGAAATTTTATACTCCCCCTAAAATACAAACACATTTTAGGAAATTTGAAAACTACTAGACTCTTGACCCACTTGAAACATAAAATGAACTGTACAAAAACTTGACAACTGATATCGAATCGCCTCAAATCACCATCCACTCGGCATAAACAATCAGAACTCCCCCTATCACAAACCATTTTCTCATTTAGATCTCAAAACACTTAAGTTTGTTTTAATCAAAATGATTTTTCCGGAAAATGAGTTTGTTTTTACCACTTGTAAGTTTACCACTTGTTAAGTATGGGGATATAGTTCATCATCTTGTTTTTCAACCACTTGTAGGAAAATGCAAGTACAACTTAATGTCCTTGATTTTACCACTTGTAAGTGTAAACCTCTATCAACTACTTGTAGGAATAAAACCTCTACACAAACCATTTTATCAATCAAAATGCCGATTCCTGCTTCGCACTTACCAACCTGGAAGCTCCGGCAAGTCACACTTATCCTGTAAAAAATTAACAATTTTAACAACTTTCATACAAACACTTTAAAATATGAATGATGCCGATTCCTGATCCACGATTACAAACTTGGGATCTCCGGCAAGTCAGGTTTTTCAGTGAAAGAAAATATCCACCCAAGCCTGACCAGCCTTGGGTGTAGCCTTCTCAACTTCACTAGGGGTTGGGCTATAAGTTGCCTTCTTTGTAGCATAAAACTCTTTTACCCCTTTAACCTTCCCATCAATCATTTTACCAATCATCCTTTTTACGTTTCCATTAAACGTTTTCTCAACATCAAATTCTTTCTGTTCAGAATAGAATTGATTTGAGATCTCAACTTTCCCAACTTTTGATTTAAAATATTCAGTCCTCAATGGTGGAAAGTTCTCATCATCCATTGAAAGAACTGAGTTTTCACTTTTTAACTCAACCTGTGGCTCCTCTGACTTTGTGGAATCAGATTCATCGCCAGATTTTACCTCTGATTTCTTAACAACCCAGGCTTGGTTGTCAAGATTTCCCCTTTTCTTGTAAAATCTTTTTGAACATTCACCAACTTCATATGTTGAATTTTTGAAAACTTTGAATCTTTCAGTTGGTGGTTCAGCATTGTCAACAATAACTTCTTTCAGTTCTCCAGAAACTCCCTGTTTTGTATTTGTCGCTTTCGGACAGTTCCATGCAATGTGACCAGCTTCATTGCATCGGAAACAGGTTCTTGTTTCTTTCTTCTGATAAGCTCCATTCTTCACCTTTTTTGCAAGAAATTCTGTGTTTGATTGCTTCCAGAATGAGCTTTTTGATTCTTCTTCATGGCTAGTTCCTGCAACATATTTTGTATTTGTTTTAGAAATTTTCTCATTTTTATAATTTTCAGGTGGAATAAAACCTAATCCTTTCTTTTTGAGCTTACCATTGTGGTTTGGTTTCTTTTGAAAACCAGAACCAGAATCGTAACCTTTTTTCTTGTTTAACCGTTGTTGAACTCTTGAAGTGTATTTTTTAGGTTTTCCAGTAAGATTTAAATCTTTAATTTCAGAAATATTAATTTCTGTCATTTTGAAAACCTTTTTAATCATGTCAAACCGAACACTTCTAATTGGAAATTCTTTATCAAAATATAATTTGTCAGAATCATTCAAAGTATATGCAACTTTAAATGTTTCGTCATTCAAATTAGATTTTGACAACAAAAATTCTTTACTATAAACCCATTTTCCCGACGATTTTGAACTCTTTTCGGACGAACTCGAACTCCCAACTGACTGACACGAACTTTCGGACTCGGACTTTGACTCTGACTCCTCATCCTTATCCAACACCTGATCGACCACTCTTTTTATCAGTTCGGACTCATGATCTGTGTCGGACGCTGTGAACGTGACATCAATATTATCCGGTAAAACATCAGTTATCTCGGATTCTAGCTTAATATTGACCGCCTGTTTTAGTTCTTCCTCGTTACGTTTTCTAGGCGAGTAACCTTCCCAAATCGGAGGTGGACACTTGTTATAACATACACCCTGTTTCTTACCAGTATCCTTTTTCTTCTTTGGCTTTGTTTCTTCATCTTTAAAAGCTTCAAATCCTTCAACTGTTGGATAAATTCTATCGATTATGTAATCACAACCTTTGTAACTTTGCAGCAATCTTCTGATTCTTTCATTCTCAGCTGCTTCACTATCCAACTCCTTTTTCCTCTTTGCACATTCTTCTATGTACATGTTGATTTCTTTTTGCTTTGTCATCATGGTAGCATTCAACATCTTCAAAGCTTTTTCTCTCTCAGAGTTAGTCTTCTCCAGACCATTTACATGTCTGTTCAATACATCATACGATTTTTTCAAATTCTTTACATCAAACAACAATTTTTCTTTCAACTTTTCTAACTCACTAAACTTTTCATCTTTTTCTATACACTGTTTACAAGACTCTAAACATGTAAGACAAGGTTTTGTGATTTCAACGATCTTCTCAACTTCAACTATCTTTTCAACTTCCACAATCTTCTCAACCACTTTGACATTTTTCAACTCTTTTGCAGCTTTCTCCTCTTTTAGTTTCTTCAATTTTTCTGCAAAATAAAATTCAAAACTATCAGAAGATAAGTGTGTTTTTCCAAGATTAATCTGTTCAATTTCTTCATCACTATCACTTGTCTCTGACAAACTGTTTTCAGATGAAACAGATCCTTCATCTTCACTTTTCTCTTCATCAGATAACACTTCCATCCATTCCTTTAGCATTTCCGGCTTTCGAATAATATGAGCAATAAACGCTCCAACATTTGAATCAGCTGGAATGTACTTGTCCCAGCTAAATCCTTCAGCCAATTTCTCGTCTTCTTGATCCATGATGCCATAATAAGCTTTCCTATTTGCATCCTCGATCATTTTTCCATGTGCCGTTTGAGGCTCTTTTTGTTGATGTGGTTGATGAGTGATTTGCTGATAAATGGTCTTCCGATAATAATCATCTTTTCCAGCAGACTCCTTTGCTCCTCTCGGTTCCTGATTCTTGCACTCCCTTTTAAAATGGCCTTTCTCCCTGCAACGAAAACAAATAACTTTAGATTTATCAAATCCAAGATTAGAAAGATTTGCATCCAAGAAATCAGTTCTTCCTGTAACCAATCTAAATTTTTCTGCTCTCCTCAAAACGCTAGCTAAAGCCCATTTAATATCCATCAGTTCTAGCTCCTCTGCATCGATTTGGTCATAATCTTCCTTTGTGAGCATCGGATTACCAATTCTTCCGGCTATCAATCCTTCATAAGACTCTAATGCAGTGACCAATAATCCCATATGATTCTTTACAATCTCTTCAGAATAATTTTGACCATTTTGAAGATGTAGAGCTACATTGCACTGAATTAGATGACCATTTCCAGTAGATGAACTTTGAACACTTGGAGGATTCACCGTTGAGAACCCACTAGTGTTGACTGATCCTTGACTGCTTGGTGTAGATTGATTTCCAGCACTAAATGCAGTTTGTATCTTTGGACTTGCTTCAGCAGTTTGAACATTTCCTTTATAGTACAATTTAATATCTTGTTGATGAGTAGAACTGTTCATTCTAGCAATTTTCTGCTGCTCCAGATCCTGTGCCTCCAACTTTTCTATAAACTGTGCAATCGATAACCTTTTAAACTGTCCGGAATTCTTTAATATCATCAGATATGTACTCCATTCCTTTTGCGGTAACGCGTCAGCAAGCTTTTCAACCCATTCTGCTGCATTTTTTGTAATCTTCAACTGTGACATGGCGCGTACAAGATGACAATATCTTTCAATAAGACTCTTTGTTGTTTCACCAGGCATGCACGTAAACAATTCAAACTCCTTTTTCAACAAAGCTGCTTTACTTTGTAGCATTTCAGTACTTCCCTCAAACTTCTTTTGAAGAGCTTCCCAAATAGAATAAGCGTTATCATCATGTTGAAGCAACACAAATATATCTTCTTTAATAGCTTGTTGTAACAGATTGATCATCATTTTCTCTCCTTTATAACTTTCCCTCTCTTGTTCAGTAAATTCAGAAATGATTTTATCAGCTCCCGTTGTATTCTTTGGCCTCTCATACTCAGTTTCGATACTTTCCCAAGCTTTTAGATGATTTGCCTGAACCCAATTCTCAAACCGTTTCTTCCACCCGTGGTAATCTTCAATTCCCATAAGCTTCGGGGGTTTTTGCATTGTTCCGGTTTCGTTTTCTGCATTCATGTTTTGAGCAATTGAAGCTGGAGTAGTCGAGGGTGTAGCAAACGCGTTGTAGAACTCAGAATCCATTTTTTAGCAACTTGAATCTCTTGTAGAAATACCTTTACAACACAGTCAAACAAAATACAATCAGTTTAACAGTTAATCAACTAATTGAAACAAACTTGTACTCGAACTGATGATTTTCAGTGCGGACTGAATGTTGACCAACTGTACGGACTGAATGACCCGGATCGAATTCAATTGACCTTGACCCTTTGAAACTTTTGAACTCCAACCCGTACGAACTGAACTGACTTACTCACTTGACTTATCCACACAAAACAACCTGACTGAAACCGCGACTCAAACCACACGACTTGACAAACAAACGTACTGATCAATCCGTGCTAATAGACTAAACACCAAACCTGTCAAATAGAAACACCGACTACGACAACAACTATATGATCCTAATATGCTTAGTGACAAAACAATTTTAATATTCTACACAAATATGATTATCACATGTACACTGAACAAACAAACTCAAATGAATTCACATGCAACCTGACAACCAAAGCACATTTCAATGAAATCACTTTTTCATATGCAAAATAATGATGTTGGAATATAATAGAACTACGATTGGGCCGTTCAGAATCAAATCACATGGGCTTCAAATCACATGACAAGGGCTGACACTTCATCAATATGATCCTTATCAATTCACAATGAATTATCACTGAACCTTTGATTTTGATAATCGATATGTTCACTTTAGTTGATGACACAGCAACATCACATGCATACCGACATAATCATGTGATTTTCTTTTCCTAAAACTACTGACAACTTTAATACTCAAAACACATATTACATCAATTTCAAACTTTAACAAACATCGATGAAAAAGCTTTTCATATGCAGCCGACAACTCAAATATCACAAACAAACAAATCAATAGACACCCATGTGACCTACTGACATTCTTTCAAATTCAATATTACACATAATCTGATTATGAATACCTCGTGCAAACTGACACAAAAGCTCGTGAATTCTTGTCTCAATTAACTAACAATCCTCGATCAGAATATTTCACACAATTCAACGTATACACTCAAATGAAGTTCACATGCAATCACATGACCCCATAACTCGATGTACTTTAAATCAACAATCAATACGTGTTTTCAATTAACAGCAGAATTCAATGATCAGCAAAATTCAGTTAAGACAGCACTGCAGGTTTCAAACAAATGCCAACGTATTTTCAAGCGAAATCCAATCAGATCAATTTCGCTTCAACTATTCAAGCGAAATCAAATAATGTTCTCAACTTGAAGCGAAATCAACAGAAAATCATCAACTTGAAGCGAAATCATGTACAAAATGTTGCTGATGTCATCATATTAACGAGCAGTTGAAGCGAAAACACACAAAACTACAAGATTTAGGCTGATTTTAAACTTGAAACTTTCAAGGATTGATTAAACCATGTTTGTGCACAATATATGTGAATTTTGTCCGATTTTAACCGTAAAAAGTTTTGTTTTTCGAAAAAGAAAGGTGTAGAAACAGATTTTACGGCTGAATCAACAAGAACTCTTCTTCACTGGCTCTGATACCAATTGTAGGATCAGATTCCGACCTAAACGAGTCGTTTGAAAGAGTTCTACTCCGTTTCAGAGGCGGAAACTAAGAAACGGATCAGTAAACAGCTTGTTTCACACTTAATTCCTCTTGTATATTGATATAACAACGATTACAGTCAAGAGGTATACCGGCAGCACTTCGGTAGACAAATGTTGGAACTATTACAAATGAAATGACATGCTAGCCTATATATAGTGTGTAGATTTCGCTTGAAGCAAAACATGAAGACTTCAAGCGACACCTCTCAAGCGAAATCTTCACTTTGTCTTCAAGCGGAACCGTCAATCTTGAACTTCAAATCTGTTTTGTCCTTTAGTGAATCTCAATTCTAATCCATGCAAGACTTGTATTTTCACGTAAATATATAATATGATGTCATTGATGATGTCATCTAGATGATGTCATCATGACATCATGTCTTGATTAGCTCCGCACCGAACCCGAGACTCGATACAAGACGAAGACGACAGATGTCAAAAAGTGTGATGTAGTGTTTGGAAGTGTTTCAGAAGTCAAAAAGTCATGGAGTTCATTGTTTGAATAAATTTGTTATGATGTTTGCAGGGGCTGCCCAAGTCAATTCTATCAAAATGGATCATGGATAGTGGTGCGTCAAGGCACATGACTGGGACGCTTGCTTTGCTCTATGATGTAAAATCCATCAATGGAGGTCATGTAGGGTTTGCTGGGAGTCAAGGTGGAAGAATTGTTGGTCAAGGAATTTTGACAAATGGTGTGATATCCTTTGACAAAGTAAACTACATAGTGGAGTTGACAAACAATCTACTCAGTATTTCACAGATTTGTGATAAAGATTTCAGCGTACATTTTACAAAAACTGAATGTGTGGTTTTGAAACCAGGGTTTAAAATCCCTGATGAGATGGTGTTATTGCGTGCTCCACGGGAGTATGATCTTTATTATCTTGATATGAGTACAGCAACGCCAACGTCTCATCAGAAACAGTGTTTTGTGTCTAAAAACAAAGCAACAGAAAAAGATTCAATCATGTGGCATCGTAAGATGGGCCACATTCATCTTCGCAAAATGATATTTTTGGTTCATAATGATTTAGTTGAGGGGGTAAACTTGAAAAATTTTCATTTAAATGATGATTGTATTGCTTGTAAGAAAGGTAAGCAGGTTCGAAAGTCACATCCTTTGAAGGTCATGAACTCGATCAGGTTACCTCTTGAGAGATTGCACATGGATCTCTTCGGGCCTGTCAATGTTAGGAGCATCAGCCGGGATTTGTATTGCTTGGTGGTTACAGATGATTTTTCAAGATTTTCTTGGGTTGTGTGCTTAGAACGGAAAGATCAAACATTTGAGTCTTTGATGATACTTTTCAAGAAGATGGAAACTGTATACAAACTGCCTATCCGGAGAATTAGAAGCGACAATGGAACTGAATTTAAAAACAACAGAATGTACGAGTTCTGCAATGAAAAGGGAATTCTTCATGAATTCAGTGCGCCGTATACTCCACAGCAAAACGGCGTAGCTGAAAGAAAGAATAGAACCCTAATCGAGACAGCGCGTACAATATTAGCAGATTCCAAGTTACCTATTTTCTTTTGGAGTGAAGCCGTATCTGCAGCGTGCTATACACTGAACAGAGTTCTTACTGTCAAGAAGTATGGAAAGACATGTTTTGAGTTGCTGCATCGTTACAAGCCGAATCTTGAGTTCTTGGAACCTTTCGGATCACCGTGTACGTTCATTGATGAAGACGGAAAGTTTGGGGCAAAATCAAATGAAGGTTTCTTTGTAGGATACGCCAGCCCACTAAAAAGGGTGTTCGTACCATGTCTGAGCAAGGTGATTCAGGTCCTTCATGTGGATTGTCAGAAGCATACTCCGTCACCTCAACTTCCCGGACAAAGATTCCTATTTGACTACGATAAACTCTGGGAATCGTTTCATCTGCCGTCCGAGCCAAGTGAGGAGGAACTTGCTCTCATGTACTTGTATCAACAAAGTCATTTGCCAGAGCCGGTATCTAGACCGCTAGATGTTCCTACGCCCAACGTGGGTACTCATGATGATGAAGCCGGACCAAGTGGAACCGTTCATATACCACCAGAGGAACCAGAGGAACCAGCTCCGTCATTTGATGTTTCTGACGACTCAGAGGAGGAACCCGCTCCTACTTTTGACGAGGAACCAAATGAGACAACAGAAGAGGCTGTTGATCAAATCGTGGATATTGACATTTCAAATCTGGAATCGGAAGTTGTAGTGCCTGACAGTGCAATGCCACGAACATTATCCTATCATCCTTTAGAACAAATTATCGGCGACTTGCAAAGTGGTGTTAAAACTCGACACCAAATAGATCAAGCTCTTATATGTTTCTATTCATCTATTGCTGATATGCAAAAAGAAGTCTCATTGAAATGTTTTATTTCGCAGATAGAGCCCAAGACGTACAGGGAAGCATTGACCGAGGAGAGCTGGGTTAATGCAATGCAGGAGGAGTTACAACAATTCGAGAAGCTGGGCGTCTGGAGACTTGTAGATTTGCCTGAGAATCAAAAGTTGATTAAAACAAAGTGGGTTTTTAAATGCAAAAGAGATGATAGAGGAGTCGTGGTGAGAAACAAAGCAAGACTGGTCGTTCAAGGATTCAGTCAACAAGAAGGAATTGATTACGATGAAGTCTACGCACCAGTTGCAAGGCTAGAGGCAATTCGGATTTTTCTGGCTTTTGCATCATGGAAGAATTTTAAAGTATATCAACTTGACGTGAAATCTGCTTTTCTCTACGGAACTATCAAAGAGGAAGTGTATGTGGGGCAACCGCCGGGTTTCACAGACCCACAGCACAAAAACAAGGTGTTTCTACTTGACAAGGCGTTATACGGACTTCACCAGGCCCCAAGAGCCTGGTATGAAACGCTCTCGACATACTTGCTGGACAACGGGTTCACAAGAGGTACAGTAGATAGCACTTTGTTTATTAAAGAAAAAGACAACCATTTGTTGATTGTGCAGATTTATGTGGACGATATTATTTTTGGATCCACCAACGACGATATGTGCAAAGAGTTTGAGCTAGTGATGAAGAAAAAGTTTGAGATGAGCTCAATGGGCGAAATGAAGTTTTTCCTCGGGTTGCAGGTAGAACAAATGCCTGACGGAATCTTTATTCATCAGTCAAAGTATGTGAAGGATGTGCTAGACAAGTTTGATATGGCAGATTGCAGTCCAGCATCCACTCCCCTTGCACAGAATCATGGGATTTGTCCAGATGAGAATGGAGCGAAGATGGATGAAACATTGTACCGATCAATCATTGGTTCCCTGATGTATCTCACAGCTTCCCGTCCGGACATCATGTATCCGACATGCTTATGTGCCAGATATCAGTCGAATCCGAAGCAGTCACACCTGACAATCGTGAAACGTATACTACGGTATTTGAAAGGCTGCCCAAACATCGGTTTGTGGTATCCTAGATTGGGTGACTTTACTTTATCTGGTTTCGCTGATTCAGATTTTGGAAGCTGCAAACAGAACGCAAAGTCCACCACTGCTGGGTGTCAGTTCTTAGGAACTCGACTTGTTACCTGGCAGTGTAAGAAACAAACCACTGTAGCGCTTTCTACTTGTGAAGCTGAATACGTTTCAGCTTCCAGCTGTTGTTCGCAGATCCTTTGGATCCAACAGCAAATGCGTGACTTTGGTTTGCAATTCTTAGATACTCCAATTTTCGTGGACAATGAAGCAGCCATTAACATTACTAAAAATCCGGTTCACCATTCAAAAACAAAACACATTGAAATCCGTCACCATTTTATTCGTGATTGTAACGAGAAAAAATTAATTGGGATTGAATATGTGCACACCGATGAACAGAAAGCGGATTTCTATACCAAACCATTTGACAAAAAGAGGTTTTATTATCTTTTAAAATTGAATGGAATGAAAAATCTGCAATCTGGGAGGGTTGTTGAATGTGATGCCGAATTGGACGGCGATCTGACGTGAACCTTTGTCGTGTTGTCAATTTTGTTTGTACAGTTTATTTTCTGCTTTTCGATAAAACAAAAACACAAAAATATGTTTTTCTTTTTAGGGGGAGAAAGTTTGCAGAAAAATACAAAAACATGATAAAATCTATAAAAACCAAAAACATTTGAAAAAGTAAAAATGAGTTTGTGTATAAAAGGGAAATGATAGTACATCAGCTAGACAGGTGCAGTACGCTAAAGAATTGGAATGTATAAAATGTAATTAAGCAGTCTCACTAAAGATGTGCCGATAGGTTTTCACAAAATCAGTAGATTAGTTTGGGATATAAACTTAAAATTTACTTGCATCTACGTGGGGAACACCTCCAGGATATATAGGTAACCCCTGAAATCCTGTTTGAAGGGTCCCATATTCTGAGATACTAGGTCTTTATGCTTAGTGATATCTGGGGTATTATCCCGGGACTTCTGATTTTGCGGAAGCAATGGCCTAGTCCCCGGAGAATACTTTACGCTGCTTTGAAATATAAGCCTCCCCTCAGCATAAAAAATGATAACACATTGCAAAATTGTTAATCATGTGCTGTTGTAAAGAAGATCCCCAAAGGGGACCCACCAAAAGTCGAAGCCGTCATCTCTCTGCGTATCGAAAGATCGACCTGAGCTCTCACGGCCCTCGCATTTAACCCCTTACAGATATCATCTAGGTATATTCACCTGTAAGACTGAATACTGGGGTTTGGATACGGGAGTATATACTGAGGTGGGACACATGTAGATGTTTAAGTCCTAAAACACTAATTCTGTATCCCAAGCAGATTGAAAGTTTTGTGAGAATTTAAGAGGATCAGTATATCGGCAATCTACGTGAATTGTTTAATGCTTAAAATGAATTAATAGCTTAACGGTGCTTGTGTCTAGTCGGCAGCTGATATGATCTCTTAACACGCTCACAAAAAGATTGTGTGTACATAGTTTCAGTTTATTCAGTTTAAAATTCAAAAAGATTTTAATTTTTTTTATTTTCGACAACTGACATTGGGAATCGAACGTTCAAAGTCTTGTGCAGATCATGTCTGAGATTGATGAGGATTGGGTAAGCTTGTGATGCAGTACAATGTTTGGTACAAGTGTTTGTTGACTAAAATGGGTTTGAAAGATCAAAATGATTCAAAAGTTCATTAATTTGAACTTATTTTTTTTCAAGAAATCCGGTATCTTCATAGTTTGGTTAGCCAAGGTCATTGAGTTGGACTTGGTAGACTAGTCAGTTGACCAAGGTCATTAATTTGGACTTGGTTAATTGGGTGTGACATTAAAAGATGAAAAAATCAAAAAGTAAAACAAGTTTTTTAAAGTTTTCGCTTCAAGAAACAAAATTGCGCTTAAATCTGTTTCAAGCGACACCTTCATGTTAATGATTTCGCTTCAAGTGTTTTTAAGTAAACCTCAAGCGAAATCTTCAGGGGTATAAAAGGATAACAAGCTTCGCTTCAGTCATTATTTTTCAAACATTTCGCTTCAAGGTCTATCAGAGTGATTTCAAGCGAACACATCTAAACTTCGTTTTTCTACCGTTACTCTGTCAAAATTTCACCAAGATCTTGTGATTTTAGTTGGTAAACTCAACTATAATCATGGTGAATGTGAGTATTTTCTGAGATTTGTACCGATTTTTGGTGGTTTTTGATGTGTCGGCGTCAGTTAGGGTTAGAACACATAGATTTAGGGATTTAACTTGATAAAAATCAAATCAAAACATATGTGAGTAGTCGGAATCATGTGTAGATTGTTGTGCGTAGTTTGATTGTTTCAGATCTGAGTCTTTATGAGATTGACGTTTGAACAGAATTTCAATCATAGATCTAGAACAGATGGATGGGTTAAAATGAATGAAATTCATATCATGTTGCTCGGAATTGAATGTAGAACAGGGCTATGTGATCAATTTGATCATATGTTTTCAAAAAAATTTTAGTGTTTGATCAGTTTCGCTTCAAGCGAAATGTGTTATTTCGAGTTCGCTTGAAAAATTGTTGTTGTTTGTTGTTCTTCAAGCGAAATGATCAGATACGATCTTACTTGAACAAATGTTATTTGCTCAGATGAGTTTTAAGCGAAATCATGGATATCGCTTAAAATGATGAGTAAATTTGAAATTTTATAAAAAATTGTCTAATTTGTTTGAATTTTGTGGTATTTGATGTGCAGCCTTCGAGTATTTTGTTCAAAGCTCTTCACAACTCTTGTTGTGATCTTGATGTGACGAGGAGTTCAAAATTGTCTGAGTTCTCTAGCATTCTGGAATTTATGAGAAGATTGCCAATACAAAAAGCGTTAACAGATAGAAGAATGGTGTATGAGTCACACATCAAACGTTTTTGGAAGCATGCTGTGTATGATGAGAAAAACAAAGTAATTACTTCACTTGTTAAGGTTGCTGATGAAAAGAAACAAATTCTTATAACGGAGGCATATGTTCGTGAGATTCTGGATTTTCCTGATACTGAAGATTCACCAAAAGCATTTCCTGAAAGGATGGTGAAAGGATGTTTGCTTAGAATGGGATACATTGGAGATGTGAAAGCTGCTAATGTTTTGAAATCAAAATTTACAAAGCTGTTCAAATTCTTTATTCATTCAGTGTTGATTGCTCTAAGTCATCAAAAGGGTAGTTACGATGCTATGCGTGATTATCACATGAACATGGTAGTTGCTCTTGTTTTAAACAAGAAGTACAATTTCTCTCATATTGTATTTCATTACCTTGTGGAAGAGGTGACATCAAAAAGGAGAAGCTGGATATATCCAAGATTCATTCAAATGATGATTGATCATGCTTATCCAGGAATTGTTTGAGATATGGAGAATGATTTGTTGGTTCTAGCTCACATGAATAATGATTCTATTGCTCAATTAGCAAGATATCATACAAATCATCCTGAACCAGAGAAGGAAGTTGCATTTTTTGGTTTCATAAGCAATCCAGATTATCAAGATCCTGATCCAGTTAATCATGAACACTGGAGGAATGAAGATGAAAGAACTGAAACTGGTTATGCTGATGAGTTGGAGAGGTTGATAAAGTTTAAACCATCAAGAAGTGTGTGGTTTGTAAAAGAACAAAAGAAGAGGAGTAAGAAAACAACTCCTAAAGTGCAAGCTGAAGAAGGTTCATCTTCACAACCAAAGAAGCGTTGTAAGAAGGTTGCTAAAACACTATTGGTTGATGAACCTGAAGATGAAGTAGTAGTTGAAGCTGTAGCAGAAGCTAATGTTGAAACTGAAGCTGAAATCAACATTGAAGCTGAAACTGAAATTGAAACAAATGTTGAAGGAGATATTCGTTTTTCTCCAAGATCTACAGAGTTTTTGAAAGGGATTTCTGAATCTGTTCCTGAACAAAGTAAAGCTGCTGACAATGTAGTGATTGAAGATGTTGATATAAGTTCTTCTAGTTCTTCAGATGAAGCTATTGATGAAGTTGCACGTCAAAGAAGAATTAAAGAAGCGGCTGAACAAGAAAAGTTGTTAAAAAAGAGAAAGAGACAAGAGAAAGATGATGCTGCTTATGAACCTTCACCGAAACATGTATCTGAATCACAAACTCCTGATAGTGGTAAAAAGAAGAGAGGAGCTCGAAAGAAAGTTGTTCAGAAGAAGAGTCGAGTTGTTAGTCCAACAATCAAGATTCCAAAAATTGTCTTGAAGAAGAAAACATCTGAAGGAACCAGTCAATCTATACCACCATCTGAACCTATTCCATCTCATTCACCACCACATCTCTCACCACCACATGAACCTATTTCTACTCCACAAGTTAATATCCAAACACCACCATCTTCACAACCTAGCATTCAAACAACACCTGGATCTTCTGGATTTAAGGGTTTTGCTGATATTCCTGAAAATGTTTCTCTTGATGATATTGGAAATATTGCTTTTGCAACAGATGAGCAAATTATACATGTTGAAAAGAGAATTGATGTTGTAGCTGATGAAAACAAGAAGTTAGCAGCTGAGTGTAAAAAGATGGAAAATCGTGAGAAAATTCGTGATTTGAGATTAAAGGCAACTGAAGCTGAAAACAAGTCTTTGTTGAAGAAATTGGAATCTAATGAAGCAGAGATGGATATTATGAAAGTTCAGATTGCAGAATTACTGGAAGAAAAGAAGAATAGGGATGAACATCTCAAGTACTATGAGTTGAAAAATCAAGAGTTGGAGGAAATCAAAGCACGAAATGAACATGAAAGCAAAATGATGAAGAAAGTGTTGGAAAAGTTGGTGGGTACATCTTTAGAGTTGAAATTCAATGAATTTGTTCGTGATGAAGAGAAAGCTAAGAAACAGGCTGAAATTGATAAGCAAATGAAGGATAAGGGAAAGGGTCCTGAAATTGAAGAAAAAGCTATTATTCCAGTTGATGTTTCTGAAGATATCATTCTGAATGTTTGTCCTCTTACATCAGTTTCTCGTATTTTTGATGTTCCTTTGAATGAATCTAAAGTTCGCTAGCTGCTGATGCTGATGAACTTAAGGAATCAAGAGATCTGATCAAGAGAATTAGATGAAATCCAGGCAATGATCTTGTAAACAACATTTGAGTCAGGCATCGATCCTAAAGCAGATATTGCTGAAGAACAAATGAATGCCAGCAAATCGTGAGGGGGAGTCTGATAGAGCCAGGTGATTCTGGAGAAGAAGATAGAGAGAAAAAAGCCCAGAGACTGATCAAGAATGAAGATGTGAAAATACAGTGTTGTTGTGACTCGATAGTCGACTCGTCAACATCTGAGGGGGAGTCTGTTGGTGCACTACATCTGTCGACTTCGTCTTGTATCGAGTCTTAGACTAGTTAGAATAGATCAGGGCACGTAGAACGAGAAAATGTGATAGATTTAGTGAGATTTCGCTTGAACAATAGTTTAAGTTGAAGGTTTCGCTTGACGCATCTCAAGCGAAATCATTTCATCAGATTTCGCTTGAGACATGCTGAAGTCCATCCCAAGCGAAACCTTGAAGTCTATATATAGGAGGTTAGTGTCAAGCGAAATTATAAGTTGTTTTTGTGTGATTTCCATACCGAGGTGCTGCCGGTGTGAGAACTGATTGTAATTGCTTTCATATCAATACAAATCAGTGTTAAAGTGAAGATTCAGCTGTTTATAGGTCAAATACTTGTTTTCCGCACCTGTATTTGATGGAATTCCTCTGAACCGACTCGTTTAGGTCGCGAACCCGATCCTTACAACAAACTCCTTTTTCAACAAAGCTGCTTTACTTTGTAGCATTTCAGTACTTCCCTCAAACTTCTTTTGAAGAGCTTCCCAAATAGAATAAGCGTTATCATCATGTTGAAGCAACACAAATATATCTTCTTTAATAGCTTGTTGTAACAGATTGATCATCATTTTCTCTCCTTTATAACTTTCCCTCTCTTGTTCAGTAAATTCAGAAATGATTTTATCAGCTCCCGTTGTATTCTTTGGCCTCTCATACTCAGTTTCGATACTTTCCCAAGCTTTTAGATGATTTGCCTGAACCCAATTCTCAAACCGTTTCTTCCACCCGTGGTAATCTTCAATTCCCATAAGCTTCGGGGGTTTTTGCATTGTTCCGGTTTCGTTTTCTGCATTCATGTTTTGAGCAATTGAAGCTGGAGTAGTCGAGGGTGTAGCAAACGCGTTGTAGAACTCAGAATCCATTTTTTAGCAACTTGAATCTCTTGTAGAAATACCTTTACAACACAGTCAAACAAAATACAATCAGTTTAACAGTTAATCAACTAATTGAAACAAACTTGTACTCGAACTGATGATTTTCAGTGCGGACTGAATGTTGACCAACTGTACGGACTGAATGACCCGGATCGAATTCAATTGACCTTGACCCTTTGAAACTTTTGAACTCCAACCTGTACGAACTGAACTGACTTACTCACTTGACTTATCCACACAAAACAACCTGACTGAAACCGCGACTCAAACCACACGACTTGACAAACAAACGTACTGATCAATCCGTGCTAATAGACTAAACACCAAACCTGTCAAATAGAAACACCGACTACGACAACAACTATATGATCCTAATATGCTTAGTGACAAAACAATTTTAATATTCGACACAAATATGATTATCACATGTACACTGAACAAACAAACTCAAATGAATTCACATGCAACCTGACAACCAAAGCACATTTCAATGAAATCACGTTTTCATATGCAAAATAATGATGTTGGAATATAATAGAACTACGATTGGGCCGTTCAGAATCAAATCACATGGGCTTCAAATCACATGACAAGAGCTGACACTTCATCAATATGATCCTTATCAATTCACAATGAATTATCACTGAACCTTTGATTTTGATAATCGATATGTTCACTTTAGTTGATGACACAGCAACATCACATGCATACCGACATAATCATGTGATTTTCTTTTCCTAAAACTACTGACAACTTTAATACTCAAAACACATATTACATCAATTTCAAACTTTAACAAACATCGATGAAAAAGCTTTTCATATGCAGCCGACAACTCAAATATCACAAACAAACAAATCAATAGACACCCATGTGACCTACTGACATTCTTTCAAATTCAATATTACACATCATCTGATTATGAATACCTCGTGCAAACTGACACAAAAGCTCGTGAATTCTTGTCTCAATTAACTAACAATCCTCGATCAGAATATTTCACACAATTCAACGTATACACTCAAATGAAGTTCACATGCAATCACATGACCCCATAACTCGATGTACTTTAAATCAACAATCAATACGTGTTTTCAATTAACAGCAGAATTCAATGATCAGCAAAATTCAGTTAAGACAGCACTGCAGGTTTCAAACAAATGCCAACGTATTTTCAAGCGAAATCCAATCAGATCAATTTCGCTTCAACTATTCAAGCGAAATCAAATAATGTTCTCAACTTGAAGCGAAATCAACAGAAAATCATCAACTTGAAGCGAAATCATGTACAAAATGTTGCTGATGTCATCATATTAACGAGCAGTTGAAGCGAAAACACACAAAACTACAAGATTTAGGCTGAACTAAACGAGTCGTTTGGAAGAGTTCTAGTCCATTTTAGAGGCGGAAACTAAGAAACGGACAATGAAACAGCTTGTTTTACACTTTAAACCTCTTGTATATTGATTTGACAACTTTACATTCAGAAGAGAAACCGGCAGCACTTCGGTATAACTCTGAGATCAATGTTACAAATGAAATGTCTATCAACCTATTTATAGAGCACATGATTTCGCTTGGAAGACCCTTAAGCGAAATCCACATGAATTCTTGAAGCGAAATTGATAAATGAATTTCATTTTGTCTTGAAGCGAACCTCTCATGCAAACAATCTGTTCCATGCAAGACTTGTATATTCACGTGAATTTGTAATATGATGTCACTAGTGATGTCATGTGATGATGTCACTAGTGATGTCATGCTTGATAAGATCCAAACCGAACCCGAGACTCGATATTAAGACGAAGACGACAGATGTGTGCACCAACAATTTTAAAACATGTACATCACCTATCCTTAGGTGATTATCAAAACAAGAAACCAAATTTTTCGAAACGATTTTTGAAAAACAATCATCTGTTTTTGGATGATTTATTACAAGGTTTTGAACCCTCTTTTGTAAGGTTTTGAACCCTTCCAGTTTGACTAAATTTTTGGCCTTGTGCCTTCAAATTTTCAAAATCTCGTCAACGTTTTGGGTTTTAAATAATGTGAACACGTGCAAACTGGAAGAGTGAATGCCTGTATTCTGGGTTTTCTGTCTAGGCAAGCACTTCGTATACATCTCATCAGACGCGAGACCAGTTGTGCTTACCTGGGAATTCTTGGGATGAGTGTTCACTTATAGGCGAGCATGTCTTCATGATACATTATTTCTGATCCATTTACTTTGATTAGTCACTGTGCGTCGTTTGGTTGCTTGGTAATGCGGACAAATGACCACCATCTTTGCTTTTGTTAATTTTGTTTCATCTCATTCTTTTCATCCAATCATCTCACTCGTTTCCTTTCATGTTTTCCTCTTTTAGAATGCCTCCTCGACGCGACAATCTGATAGCGACTGCCGAACTGGCAGAAATCATTGCGCAGCAGATGGCTGCTCAATTCCCAAATCTCTTTGCTCAATGGCAACAAGCCAGCAACAACAACAATGCTCCATGCAAATACAAGGATTTTAACTCGGCTAAACCACTCAAGTTTAGTGGTTCTGAGGGAGCGACTGGGCTTCTTCAGTGGTTTGAGAGCACTGAGAATACTTTCCGCCACGTGCAATGTCCGGACAATCGCAAAGTCGAGTTTGCTTCAAGCGTATTTCAGAAGAGGGCTTTGACATGGTGGAACGGGGTTATGAGAGATAGGGGTGCAGAAGTTGCTCTCGCACAGACATGGGCTGAACTTAGAGCCCTTATGATGAGGGAATTATGTCCTCGTCATGAGCAGCGAGCTTTGGAGAAGGAATTTGAGGATTTGAAGCAAGATAGTGGTGAGCATCGGGCGTATACTGATAGGTTTGAGGAGTTGAGTCTGCTTTGCCCGACTATGGTTACCCCACTCGACAAGGCTATCGAAAAGTACATTGACGGCCTACCTGACTTAGTGCAAGACATCATTACTGGTAGTAACCCTGCCACACTCCGTCAGGCGATCGAGTTATCAGCGACATTGACTGAGTCGCAGGTTCGAAAGGGAAAGCTGCATAAAAAGGGTGACAAGGGTAAGAAGCAGGTATCTGATAAGGAAGATAGCAAGAAAAGTCAAAACAAGAAGGGAAAGAATTCTGGAGGGTCTAGGAAGCGGAAGGCTTCCCAAAACTATGCCGTTACTGCACAGGCCCAAGCTGCACCAAATCAGCCTGCGCAACCACTAGCCAAGAAGCCTTATCTTGGCACTGCACCTTTGTGCAACAGGTGTAACGGCCATCATCAACCACACCTCCAGTGTCATCAGTGCACCAACTGCGGAAGATCTGGTCATCTTACTGCCGCCTGCCGCATTCCTGTTAACCAGAACCAGGCAGTTCAGAACCTGGCTCAACAAGTTGCTCAGCCTCTTGCTCAGCAACAAGGTCAAGCTGCACGACCTCATTTTCCTCCTGGTTCGTGCTACAATTGTGGGGATCTGACCCACTACAGGAACCGGTGCCCAAGGCTAGCCAACCAAAATCAGAATCAGAACCAAAATCAGGCTCAGGCTCGAGGGCGAGCTTTTAACTTGAATACCCAAGAGGCGCAGGCGGACGATAATGTGGTGAACGGTACGTTCTTTATTAATAATCAGCCTGCATCTGTTCTTTTTTATTTGGGTGCCGACAAGAGTTTTGTGTCATTGTCTTTTGAGCCATTACTTCGCGTGTCTAGAACAAAACTAGGCAAACCTTTGACAGTAGAAGTTGCTAGTGGTGAACCCATTGTTCTTGATTCTATTCTTCACAACTGCCAGTTGAACCTTAACGATCATCTTTTTCCTATTAACCTCACGCCTATGCAACTTGGAAGCTTCGACGTCATTGTGGGTATGGATTGGTTATCCAAGTATCACGCTGAGATAGTTTGTTCTAAGAAGATTGTTCGTGTGCCGCTTTCGACAGGCGAGATCCTACAGGTTCAAGGTGAGAAACCTGCCGGTGGTCTCAAACTCATATCTTGTTTTAAAGCTCGGAAGTATCTACGGAAGAACTATGTGGCTTTCTTTTTTGGGTAAAGGGTTACCCCGGTGATTCTATATATTCACAAAACATAAACACAAGTAGTATGGAAAACCCATACTAGTTCTAACATGGGACACCCCCCCATGAAAGTAAACAAAAAAAACAAAACACTAACTCACAATCCAACACCCACTAGACAATAATCTAGAAAGACAAGATAAAACACAAATCAGAAAACACTAACCACCATCGTCAAGCATCGAGTTTTCATGAATCTCCCACATCTCTAGAAAGCGTCTCACTTTATCCGTACTCTTGTATTTAGCTCCCATAAGTTTATATCGAACAGTCTGAAAGATCAATGAGATAATTACTTCTGGAGGTCTTGTCTGATTTTTAAACAGACGAGCATTCCGCTCCTGCCAAATGAAATAAGCTGTAGCTGCTACTATAAGACGACTTGAGATGTTATAAGCCGATTTAGAAGCTCCTCTAGCCAAAAGCCAATTCATGATGTCTAACCACTTAGGATCAACCGTACCCATATTCACCTTATCCCTTACCGAACACCAAATCTGAGCCGAGAATTTGCATTCGAAAAACAGATGATCATGAGAGTCATTATTCTCGAAGCACAGTAAACAACACATCATATTCATGTTTTTTCTCCTCGTCATTTCCCACTGTAAAATCTTATCTTGAGTCAAAAGTTTCCTACGCATGATAAGCCACATTAGGAATGCATGCCGAGGGATGCATTGAGAGAACCATACCACATTCACCCAGTCAACTTCCGTCTCCCTAGCTCTGATAGATTGCCACACACACGAAGACGAATAATCGTTCAGTTTATCACCATCTTTCCAAAGGAATCTATCTCTACTATTCGGAATAATTTGCAAGTTATCAATCTGAATCAAAACCGGAAACAAATCTCGCCAAGCCGTAGGCCACTTCCAAGAACCATTCGCCCAAACGTCTTTAACCAAATCATTAAGAGAAAAACCAGCTTCATAGATAATCCGAGGAGAAATGAAACTTGCCAACGGACCGCATTCACACCAACGATCGAACCATGCAGATGTCATCCCACCATCTCCAATCTTAGACCAAACGTGATTTCTGATAACCGGCCGTAACTGGAGGATTTTCCTCCAACTCCAGCAACACACCGACGGAATTTTACATGCCCAAAAATTAGTATTCCTTAAACGGTTCGAGTATATCCATTGAACCCAAAGGGAATCCCTCCTGGTAATATTCCTGTCGTTCGGGATTATTCTGAAGTTTTCCCTGAAAAGTTACCTGGTCTACCCCCAGTACGCCAAGTCGAGTTCCGCATTGATCTCATACCTGGTGCAAATCCCATTGCCAGAGCTCCATATCGTCTTGCACCGTCTGAGATGCAAGAGTTGTCTAAGCAGCTTCAGGAGCTTTCTGACAAAGGCTTTATCCGTCCCAGCTTTTCACCCTGGGGTGCTCCCGTTCTTTTTGTCAAGAAGAAGGATGGATCCTTTAGGATGTGTATCGATTATCGTGAGCTTAACAAGCTTACTATCAAGAATCGATATCCCCTACCGCGCATAGACGACCTCTTTGATCAATTACAGGGCGCTTCTTATTTTTCGAAGATTGATCTACGTTCCGGATATCATCAACTTCGTGTGCATGAAGAAGATATTCCCAAGACAGCGTTCAGCACTCGTTATGGGCATTATGAATTCACAGTCATGCCATTCGGTTTGACTAATGCTCCTGCTGTTTTCATGGACTTAATGAATAGGGTATGCAAACCTTATTTGGATCAGTTCGTCATTGTTTTTATTGAAGACATCTTGATTTACTCCAAGACACGAGCTGATCACGAGCAACATCTTCGTCTTACTTTGGAACTCCTAAAGAAAGAGCAACTTTTCGCCAAATTCTCCAAGTGAGAATTTTGGCTTAAAGAAGTTCAATTTTTAGGACACATCATCAACGAACAAGGTATTCATGTAGATCCCTCCAAGATCAGTGCGATCAAGGATTGGGATACGCCTACTACTCCTACTGAGGTTCGTTCTTTTCTTGGTCTAGCGGGTTATTATCGCCGCTTCATTGAGAACTTCTCAAAGATTGCAGTTCCTCTAACTGCTCTAACTCAGAAGAACAAGCCCTTTGAGTGGGGATTCAAACAAGAGGAAGCTTTTCAAAACTTGAAGCAGAAGCTTTGCGACGCGCCTGTTCTAACTTTGCCTGAGGGCAATGATGATTTCGTCGTTTATTGCGATGCATCTAAACTGGGTCTTGGCTGTGTTCTTATGCAAAGGAACAAAGTCATAGCATATGCATCAAGGCAGTTGAAGATACATGAGAAGAACTACACCACTCATGATCTTGAGTTGGGTGCAGTTGTTTTTGCTCTAAAGATCTGGAGACACTATTTGTACGGTACAAAATGTGTGGTTTTCACGGACCACAAAAGTCTTCAGCATATCTTCAACCAGAAAGAACTCAACATGAGGCAACGACGTTGGGTTGAGCTTTTAAACGACTATGACTGCGAAATTCGCTACCATCCTGGTAAGGCGAATGTCGTAGCTGATGCATTGAGTCGTAAGGAACGTACTAAGCTTCATTGTGTACGTGTTCAATCTGTTATTCAAGCTCAATCCGATATCCAAGCACGCATTTCTTAGGCTCAACAATCTTGTGTTTCACAAGGTTTAATGGATAAGGAATTTCCCTATCACATAACGCCTGCTTTGGAACTAAAGGATAATGGATCGTATTACTTCATGGACCGTTTGTGGGTCCCAAGCCAGGATGATCTTCGTACCTTGCTTATGGATGAAGCCCATAAGTCGCGTTATTCTATTCATCCGGGCTCAGATAAGATGTATAAGGATCTTCGTATTCATTATTGGTGGCCTGGTATGAAGAAAGACATTGCCTTATACGTATCAAAATGCCTTACTTATCTTAAGGTTAAGGCTGAACATCAGCGTCCTTCTGGTTTATTGGAGCAACCAGAGATCCCAGTTTGGAAATGGGAAAACATTACTATGGATCTTGTTTCTAAACTTCCGCGCACAAAGAAAGGTCATGATGCCATCTGGGTAGTTGTTGATCGTCTTACTAAGTCAGCGCATTTCTTGCCAATCCGTGAGGATTTTCCTGCTGACAGACTTGCTCAAATCTATGTGGATGAAATTGTAGCTCGACATGGTGTTCCTTTGAATATCATTTCTGACAGAGATGCTCGTTTCACTTCTCATTTTTGGAGAACCATGCAATCTGCTATGGAGACCCAACTTAATCTGAGCACAGCTTATCATCCGCAAACGGATGGTCAATCTGAAAGAACAATCCAGACTCTGGAGGATATGCTAAGAGCTTGTGTGATCGATTTTGGTGGTAGTTGGGATTCACATCTTAAGTTGATTGAATTCTCCTACAACAACAGTTATCACACCAGCATCAAAATGGCTCCTTTCGAGGCTCTCTATGGTCGAAAATGTCGTTCACCAGTCTGCTGGAATGAGATCGGCGAGGCTCAACTTACTGGACCTGCCCTCATTTTAGAGACAACTAACAAGATCAAGAAAGTGCGTGATAACCATCAGACAGCTAGAAGCCGTCAGAAGAGTTACGCGGACCCAAAACGCAAGGCCTTGGAATTTCAAGTCGGTGATCGAGTATTACTTAAGGTCTCACCTTGGAAAGGTGTGATCAGATTTGGAAAGAAAGGAAAACTTGCACCTAGATACGTTGGACCATTCAAGATCGTCGAAAGAATCGGGAAGGTAGCCTACAGACTTGAGTTACCTCCTGAACTTGGAAATGTTCATCCAACTTTTCACGTGTCCAATCTCAAGAGGTGTTTAGCTGATGAGAACCTCCACATACCACTTGACGAAATTCGTGTTGGTAAAACACTGAAATTTGTTGAGAAGCCAGTGGAAATCATGGAACGTGAAGTCAAGTGGCTCAAACGTAAGCGCATTCCTTTGGTCAAAGTTCGTTGGGAAGCTAAACGTGGACCCGAGTTTACTTGGGAACGCGAAGATCAAATGAAGGCGAAATATCCGCATCTTTTTCCACGAGTTTCCTCTAAATAAATTTCGGGACGAAATTTCCACAAGTAGGGGAGACTGTAACATCTGTGCCTGTAATCATTATGAACAGTTCTATTAGCAATAAAACAATGTTATTTTATCCCAATGTTTGTTTTGTTATATTTTACATTTTTCATGTTTTGACTTTTGTGTAATTTCAAACTCTATATCGCTTTCTGGAGAGTTATACGCAAACTGATGCGAAAACGTAATCAGTTTAATGCGAAAAATACTCCGGAACATCTACATATACTTAACATACCTTAAATAACCTTTACATAACTTAGAAATAAGTTTTGAAGGCTTTGGTATGGCAAAAACAAGATTTATTCGTCTACAGGGACTAAACTTGACAAACTGCGAAAGTATGCCAATTTGAACTGTAACGAACATTCCAGAACATGACCATAAGTTAAACACACCTTAAATATCCTTTACATAGATTAGGAATAGTCTTTAAGGGGTTCGGTGCGCTAAAATAAACTTTTGGGTCATTAAGGGACTAAAAGTGTCAAAAAGTGCACAAGTTTGCACTTTTGCGCATAACTCACGTTCTGAATACATCTGGACATCCAAAAATTTATGTAAGCACTATAATATTTTATTTTAGTGTTTGGCATGAGAAAAATCCATTCGTCACGCAATTTGGATCGTTTTTCACGCTTATGCGCATTCCGTCGTAATTAACCGAACAACGCGATTGTACGGCTAAACGAACCGACATCCGGCATATTTTTGAGCATGTTTCATGTTCCCTATACTTTAACATCCTTTTGAAGCTTAAAAATGGGCTTGACGGGTGTTAGAAGTGCCAAAACACGACGATACGCGCTCAGGAACCAAAACTGCAAAACTGCAAAACTGCAAAAAAAATATAAAAAAAAATAAATAAATAAAAAAATGCAGCAAAAAGCCATTTTAAACATAAGTTAGCAGCCCCTAACACTTCCCAAAGGTCAAGTGCCACATGTTAATCTCCTATGGTGGCCAAAATTAGTTACCACAACATTTTGACAAGTGTACGGCCTAGATCGTGCCCCCTTTTCCAAGAAACGATCCTAACGGTTGTGGGTTTACTATAAATACCCAACCCATTTTCACTCATTCCTCACTAGAATCTGATCTAAAAGACTCTAAGTTGAAACCATTGTTTCATACCTGAGTTATTTTGATCTAGATTAGCATTCGGGGACCTTTCGTAAGTATTCTTTCGTTCTTTTATCGCTTTCGAGTCCGAAAGTCAAACTTTGTTTGACTTTCTGCATTGACCAGTTTATGGTCGATGAGAAGTTCGTTTGAACTTCATAACGTGAGCGTGATCACGATGGTTATAGTCCCTAGTGACTATACCTACTGATTACCACGTTATCTAGGCTCAGTGACGAGTCGTAGTTTCGGTCAGAATACGTATTCTTGCGTATTTTGTAACCAAACTACTTATGGGTATCAAAACCGTTTGTTTTGATACCAAACCTGTTTTCTAAACTTAGTTAAGCATGTTTTAACATGCTTAGCTCGTCACTTTTAGTTTAGTGCTTATATAGGGCCGTAAGGTAAGCGATCTAAACAATCGCTTATACTTTCGAACCCGACCCGTTTGGTCGATCATTAGGATCCGACCAAGCACATTAGGTGACCATAGTATATAGGGAATAACCTTCCGAGGTTATACCTTATGGTCGCTTCGTTTAAGTAGTTGTATGATAGGTAGTTTATATGCCTTAGGTAAATTACCAAAATACCCCTTTGATGCCAAAATTCATTTTATACATATGTAACATAACTTTTGACATCTAAACTGATTTGACAACAATATTAGACATGTTAAGGCATATGTTACTTGTCATAGGACTAGTTAGGCGGTCCGAACGCGTTTCACGCGTTAAAGTAGCATAAGCTACCTAAACGGGTCGTAATGGGTCACAAGCACTTAGGATAGGTTTCATTTAGTATATAGGCTTTGTTAAACCATACTACATGAGTTCCCATACTCATTTGGTTTACGAACCCTCATTCTATCCGATCTTCCGATTTAGGTCCGGTTTATTAATGTAGTTACCTATATTAGGTGCCGTTTGATATTCCGTGATCTCTAGCATTGCTTGGTGGTTATCTTAGGACTTCTGAGCAATCTCAAGTGAGTACATAGAACCCCTCTTTTACTGTTTTCCAAACTGTTTTGGGGTGGAACACATGTGCCTACTTGTTACTTTCGTGCTTTCCTGTTTTCACATCATATACCTGCTATGTTTGTTAGTACATTATAGTACATGATTTCATTACATTTCATGCTATGTATGTCCATTGTGTGCATACTTAGTACATTGTTTTACATTACATTTCTGCTATGTATGTTAACTGATAGCATGCTAGCACATTGATTTACATGACTTTTCTGCTTTGTATGTTAACTTAGCATACTTAGTTCATTGTTTTCATATAACATGTTCACTTTTGCTATGACATTTGGTTTGCACAAACGAGACTATTATACGTTCATTAACATTAGCTACGCCGCTCGGTAGTAAGTACTGGTACCATAGGACTTGACAAATCCCATTCCTGACATCCCGGGTTTGTTTGGATGTAAGGAATGACTGAATCCGAAAACATTACTTTTGATAACCTTGACTGAAAGGGTTGTCCGACTGTCTCAAGGCTTGAATGTATGCGTTAACTTACCACATAAATGTTTGTATCAATGTAACATGCATTACTTTATAAAACATAACTTTTTGATACATTCAAAATACTTTGTTTTGTACATTTCTACATTTGGACTATTTGACAATACTTTACTTACAAGACATAACATTTGTTACACATTACTTGACTACTTTTGGATTATCAACATTTGACATGGTTTATACAAGGACTTTTGACAATTAGTTTAAACATAGACATTATACATTGTTGGTTGGTTAAGTGACTTAAGTAACGAAATGTGAGTAATATGACACAAGCATGGTGGATACGCCGCTGGTACTTCCTATATATAAGTGTTTGTATTATATTACATATCATAGCGTTATTTAAATCATCGATTTTGGACTTATACATTTTATACAAGTAACATGTTTTCACAAGACTTTGTTTTACAATACGGTTTATTTTATACAACTCATTTTACATGGTTATTCATTTAACCATACCTTATTCTTTTACTTATACATATCATCTAAACTTATTGTTTTTCAAGCGATTTACAAAACAAAATCAAATTACAAGGTTCATGACTAAACATTTCTTAAACTTAAGTCATGAATCCTATTTTCACAAAACCTATGTATCTCACAGGCATTTTTATGCTGACGTACCTATTTTCACATGTGTTTTCAGGAGCTTTTCCGTAGGATGACGATCATGACACTAGGGCGAACCTGTGCCTTAGAGATTTAAAATGAAGATAGACTATGTTTAATTATGTTAAAAACTCTTTGATTCCTGTTTAAGACAATGAAACTCTTATGTTAATAAATAAAATACAACTTTGAATGCCATGGTTATGAAACAATTAATTCTGTTACAACACTCCCCGACGTTTTCCGCCACGTCTTGTATGCTATACGTGGTCGGGGTGTGACAGAGGGTTTCTTTGTAGGTTATGCGAGTCCACTGAAGAGAGTGTTCGTACCGTGCCGGGGGAAGATAATTCAAGTTCAGCATGTTGATTGTCAGAAGCATACTGCTCCACCACAACTTCCCGGACAAAGATTCCTGTTCGATTACGACAAACTCTGGGAGTCTTTCCAACTGCCGACTGAGCCTAGTGAAGAGGAACTAGCTTACTTATACCAACATCAACAATCTATGTCACAAGATCAGGTGCCAAGACCGTTGGTAGTTTCTCAGCCTGACGTGGGTACAAGCGACCCTACAAGTGGTACAAACGATCACGAGGCCGGTCCAAGTGGAACTGCTCATGAATCACCAGAGGAACCAGCTCCAACGTTTGATAATTCTGAAGACTCAGAATCGGAAGACGGTCCGAATTTTGATGAGGAACCAAATGTTGCGACGACAGAAGCTGAGGATCACACCGGTGATCAAGATATTACGAACTTGCAATCGGAAGTGAGCGTGCCTGACACTGCTATGCCAAGAACTTTGTCGTATCATCCTTCGGAGCAGATTATTGGTGATCTTCAGAGCGGAGTAAAAACACGGGATCAGATCAACAGAGCTCTTACATGTTTTTATACATCTGTTGCTCCTTTGCAGGAAGAATTTTCACTTAAATGTTTCATCTCGTAGGTTGAACCCAAGACGTATAAAGAAGCTTTAACTGAAGAAAGCTGGGTTAATGCTATGCAGGAAGAGCTGCAGCAGTTTGAGAAGCTGGGAGTCTGGAGATTAGTAGACCTTCCTGAAAATCAAAATCTGATAAAAACAAAGTGGGTATTCAAATGTAAAAGAGATGATAGAGGAGTCATTGTTCGAAACAAAGCACGTTTGGTAGTACAGGGATTCAGTCAGCAAGAAGGCATTGACTTTACTGAGGTGTATGCGCCTGTTGCTAGACTTGAGGCGATTAGGATCTTCCTGGCATTCGCGTCTTGGAAAGGATTCAAAGTCTACCAATTAGATGTGAAATCTGCATTCCTGTATGGCAAAATCAAGGAAGAAGTGTATGTTGGACAACCGCCGGGTTTCACTGATCCACTACATAAAAACAAAGTCTATCTTCTGGATAAAGCGCTTTACGGACTTCACCAGGCCCCGAGAGCCTGGTATGAGACGCTTTCCCAACATCTGCTGGCCAACGGGTTCACCAGAAGGACGGTTGATAGTACGTTGTTTACCAAAGAGGTTGCAGGGCATCTATTGATCGTGCAGATCTACGTTGATGATATCATCTTTGGTTCGACAAATGACGATTTGTGTAAAGATTTTGAGATGGTTATGAAGAAGAAATTTGAGATGAGTTCGATGGGGGAGATGAAGTTCTTCCTAGGGCTACAGGTGGAACAAATGCCCGAAGGAATCTTCATTCATCAAACTAAATACGTGAACGATGTTCTGGAGAAGTTTAACATGTCTGAATCTACTCCAACATCAACCCCCTAGCTCAGAATCATGGGATTTGCCCAGAGGAGAGTGGAGAGAAAGTGGATGAGACTTATTACCGGTCGATAATTGGATCCTTGATGTATCTTACTGCTTCCCGTCCGGACATCATGTATCCGACGTGTTTATGCGCCCGTTATCTGTCACACCCCGAAATATCAGAGCATGGCGTGACTGGGCTGGTATCTTCATTGCACAGCGGAAGCAAATAATCTAAGTCTTTTAGAAGTTGAACGCCCACTAAGTACTCGACTCTTCATGGTTCTCCTATTCCAACCGTGCTTTGTCTTAGAAATGCAACCTGAGAAAGAAACATGCAGAAAAGTCAACATAAAGTTGAGCGAGTTCATAGTTTGTTTGTAAAAGATTTGAAATAAATCCTTTTGAGTAACCGGTTTTTGAAGTATTGTTGAGAAAACGAATTTAAAATCATTTTCTTGTCATGTTATACAGAAATTCATTTAGAAAACATGGTATGTATCTTGTATAAATCAAGTATTTCTTGTGTACACCACGTACTCATGTATAAATTAAGTATTCTTATATGTATCATGTTTTCTTGTATAAATCAAGTATTTCTGTATGTAACTTGTTTAAAACAAGTATTTCTGTATGTATTTTGTTGTTAATGGGTTGCAAGGCCATTAACATGTGACACGACATAGGAAGTCACCAAACCATAGGCATTTTTCTATAGTCGATTCACGACTGAGACACAAAAACACTACTTGGTTCTAGTTGTCACCAAGAGTGGGGCTGCCCTGACACCCGTTAGATCTAACCTTTTGTTCTGCGGTCTAAGTATGTACACGATTAATGGTGCTTATGGTACCCTATTCGTGACACGATTTCTCGTATCATTCCTCAAATGCATCCTACTTGGTACTAGTTATCACCAAGGGCGCTTCTTGTTTTTTTTTTGTATTCATCATATCAAGTATCAATTTTCAGTTCTTGTATTCTTTATGTCAAGTATCAATTCTCATGTGTTCGTATACTCTTGTGTTTGTATTTTCTCGTAGTTTAGAAAACTAGAATTCGTGTGTAAACGCTTGTTTGAAAAACCGGTAAAAAAACATAAGCTTTTCGTAAACCATTTGTGTCAGTTAAAACTTGCTTGTAAAATGGTTTAGAAATATGTAATTCTTGTATGCTTTGCAAAAAGTGCATGTCTTTCCACCCCGAAAACATTTAGAAAAATGTAAAACCGTAAAAAGGTGGGGTTATGAACTCACTTGAATATTCCTGTGCAAAGCTAGCTAATTACGACTTCGCGATGTCGTTTCCAAGACGTGACTCGCTATCGTGCATTCTACAATATTCCTAACACGGAATATCTAATAAGTTTCTAAATAACGCAGTAACTAACTACGTGTAATCGAGCTCTACCGAATCTTTGACCGAACGATATGACAGTAAATTGTCAACTTAAAGAAGCGAAGAAGTTATACTTGTTAGCTCGTTTTAAGAAGTCGTATGTTGATATAAAGGAATATTCGTATGAAAGTAATATATAATAAACTCGTATTATATATATTGCGTCTTGTGTATATTTGCCAAAAATATACGTATGTGCCGTCTAGGCGTATAAAATAAATATAACAGTTATATTTATCTTGTAAAAGCATCGTCGACTTGTATTGGAAAATAAATATATAACTATATTTATTTATAAAAGGATTCGAGTTCGTTTGAAATAAATATAATAATAACTATATTTATTTTTGTTGTCGAAATAATTTCCGTATCGTTGTTCTCGTAAGTTGTAAGTTGTGGTCGAAAGAAGCTTTACATTCGTATCTTGTTTTTCAAAAGTCGCTTTATATCAAAAGCACGTTTTATTTTATAATAAAACTCGTTTTATTTTATAATAAAACTCGTTTTATTTTATAATAAAACTCGTTTTATTTTATAATAAAACTCGTTTTATTTTACGGATTCTCTCGAAAAACGGGCAGAGTTTCCTCTGTTTTTGGACGCCCCGGACAACCAAGTTGTCGTAATTTTATCAAAATTCAATCAACAATTTAATGACTTTTATGTATAGCCAATTTATATAAACGAGATAATAAATAAATCTAAGTAAATATCAACTAAAAACTCATCTTTTTGTTCGGTTCAAGCTCGTTTGTCACGTACGCTAAAAACTATAAAAATAACAAATTAATATCGTCATTAAACCTTTACCATCTCGCGCGTTGACTGAGTTGACCAAGTCAACTGAGTTGACCGGCTCAGTTGACTGAGTTTGACCGAGTTGACTCAGTTTGACCGAGTCGATTAATGAGTTAACCGGGTCGAGCCGAGTCGCACCGAGTCGAGCTAAAATACATTGAGTCAAACCGAGTTGAACTGAGTCAAACCAATTTTAACCTGAGCCGAGACCAATCTGACTGAGACCCGACCGAAACCCGTACCGAGAACTCGAACCACCTTGACATCTCTTGACCCGATTCTGAACCGGTTTGAACCAACCTTGAACCCACTGACCCGAAACCCAGATCGCGGCTGACCCGAACACCCAAACTGTACGCGACCCCGAGCGAAATAACTCATCGGATAAAGACGAAGACCGCTGGTCCGAGGCTCCGACCGCCGGTCTGTGGCTCCGACCGCCGGTCCGTGACTCCGATCTCTCTCTCTCTCTCGTCTTTCTCTGTAGCGCCGCCGCACCACCACCGGTTAGTGGTGGTGGTGGTCCGTTGTTTCTCCGGTGACCGAACAGAAAGCAGGAGGGGGGCTGTGTGACGACGGATTACCGGCCGGAACCGGCCGATCTCCGATGACCGGTACAAAGAGGAGAAACAGAGATGGTGGGGCTTGGAATCGAGATGGAGAGAAGAGAATATGGTTCATGTGGTTTGTCTTTGGAGTTTGTAGAGGTGAAAGGGGTTTCTATGTGTGTGTGAAATAGAGAATCGAGAGGGAGGAGCACAGAATGGAGGAGATAAGTGTCTGCATCTTTTGTTTGTGTGTGTGAAGAAGTGATGTTCTTTGTGTGTAAGTTGTATGTGTATTAATAGAGGGAGGAGTGTTTTTATTGTCCATTACGTATTCAAATTACATGGTCACAAGTTTTACCCAGTAAATCAAAATCTCTTGGAGAGATTTGGATAGGATTTTGCATGATTATCTAATCTAGTAAAGATCTTGACAACATTTTGCAGGGATTTGATAATACCTAATATATTATGTACAGGTTTAGGCTTGTGGGTTTTGGGCTTGGGCTCAGGGCCCACGAGCCCATCTTATGTGTAAGTGACCCGTAAATCCTACGAGACCCGATATCGCGACCCAAACTCCATATGCGTAAAATATTCGTGTAACATCCATATTTGTCGGCGTCATCAGTATTTCGTACGGTTTCAGTCCGTTGTCATTTGATGTTTCGCAGATTCCACGCGAATCTTCATACGTGTACTGTATAGCTGAACAAACGTTCCTGGGCACTCCAAGGGCCTGGTTAAGTTAATTAGCGTCGTAAACGCTATTTATTATCGCGTAATCACCTGTCAATCGCGTAATTAAGGGCGTAAATTACCGGTTGTCACATTATCAGTCCAGCCCACGCCAGTCACACTTGACGATCGTGAAACGCATTTTACGGTATTTGAAAGGCTGCCCAAGCACCAGCTTGTGGTATCCTAAGTCTGGCGATTTCTCTCTCACAGGTTTTGCTGATTCGGATTTTGGTAGCTGTAAGCAAAATGCTAAGTCCACCACTACAGGCTGTCAATTCTTTGGAACTCGACTAGTCACTTGGCAGTGCAAGAAACAAACCTCAGTAGCGCTCTCTACGTGCGAGGCTGAATACGTTTCGGCCTCGAGCTGTTGCTCTCAGATCCTTTGGATCCAACAGCAGATGCGAGACTTTGGTTTGCAGTTCTTGGACACGCCTATATTTGTGGACAATGAAGCGGCTATAAACATAACGAAAAACTCAGTTCACCATTCTAAAACAAAACATATAGAAATTCGACATCATTTCATACGTGATTGTCACGAGAAGAAATTGATTAGAATTGAACATATACACACCGATGAACAGAAAGTTGATTTTTACACCAAACCGTTTGATAAAAAGAGATTTAACTATCTTTTGAAATTAAATGGGATGAAAATTTTGTTTTCTGGAAGGGTTGTTGAATGTGAAGCCGAGGAGGACGGCGATCTGATGTGATCCACGTTATGTTGTCAAGTTTTTGTACAGTTTATTTTCTGCTTTTGATAAAAACAAAAACACAAAAATATGTCTTTGTTTTTAGGGGGAGAAAGTTTGCAGAAAATCCAAAAACATGATAAAATTTCAAAAATCCAAAAACATTAGAAATTCTGAAAAAGAGTTTGTGTAAAAAGGGGAAATGATAGTACATCAGCTAGACAGATGTAGTACGCTAAAGATATGTAAAGTTTAAATGTGTTAAGCAGTCTTGCAGATGATATGCCGATAGGTTTTTACACATTTAGTAGATTTGTTCGGGATATAAACATAAATAATTACTTGCTTTTATGTGGGGAACATCTCTCGGATATATGGGTAACCCCCGAAATCTTGTTTGAAAGGTCCCTCTTTCTAAGATACTAGGTCTTTATGCTTAGTGATATCTGGGGTATTATCCCGGGACTTCTGATTTTGCGGAAGCAATGGCCTAGGCCCCGGAGAATACTTTACTTTGCTTGAAATAATAGCCCCCCCCCCCCCCTCAACATAAAAAATGATGAAACATTGCAAAATGCTAATAATGTGTTGTTGAAGAAAAGATTCTCTAAAGGGAACCCACCAAAAGTCGAAGCCGTCATCTCTCTGATTTTGCGGAAGCAATAGCCTGAGCTCTCACGGACCTCGCATTTAACCCCTTACAGATATCATCTAGGTATACTCACCTGTAAGACTGAATATTGGGATCTGGATCCGGGACTATATTCTGAGGTGGTACACGTGTAAAAGTTGAGTCTTAAAACACTTAATCCGTATCCTGAACAGATTGAACTTTGTGTGAAAATTCAAGAGGATCAGTATATCGGCAATCAATGCAAACAGTTTAATACTGAAAATGTAATTAAAGCTTAACGGTGCTTGTATCTCGTCGGCAGCTGATATGATCCCCTAACACACTCACAAAAATATTGTGTGTACAGTTTATTGCTTATCATAATAAAAAATCCAAAAAAAGATTTGCATTTCATCTTATTTTAGACAACGAACGCTGGAGATCAGATGATCAAAGTCTTATGTGCTGAACAAGTCTGGATCATGAGGGTTGGGTAAGCAGAAGATTGAGAAAAAGTGATTGGTAATTGATTGAAAGTTTAAAAGTTCATTAACTTGAACTTAAAATTGTTTCAGAAAATCAGCATCTTCATAAACTGGTCAGCCAAGGTCATTAACTTGGACTTGGCAGGCTAAACAGTTGACCAGGGTCATTAACTTGGACTTGGTTAACTGGGTGTGTCGGTAAAATATCAAAAAGTTAAAAAATTGAAAATTTAATAAGTAATTTCGTTTGAAATTGGTAATTCCGCTTGAACATGTATTTCTGCTTGAAGGTGATTTCGCTTGAAAATGTCTCAGTGACAATTTCACACGGATTTAGGTTGCCTATAAATAGGGGCCTGATTTCGCTTGAATGGTACATTTCTGTTATTTCGCTTCAAACAACTGTCAGAGCAATTTCACACGAAATCACAAAACCTTCGATTTATAGCCGTTATACTGCCCGATTGTTGATTGTATCGTGATTTTAGTTGGTTTGCTCAACTATTATCATGGGAAAGGTGAGAGAGTTTGTTGATTTGGCACAGATCTGACCTAATTTCGTTTGGTCGGCGTTGAACAGACTTAAAACGTAGATCTAGGGTTTGATTGTAGATAAAAATGACTGAGTAAAACATCATTGAACTCAGAATTTGATATAGATCTAAGTTAGGGTTTTAATTTGATGTGAATAACTTGATTCCGTTTGAATTCGTTAGATCAGATCTTTCTGTCTCAGATCTAGGTTGTTTCTGTGGTCGAATATGAATGAAAATTATATCATTATGCTCGGAATTCACTTAATTACAAACCCAGATGATTAATTTCATCATCAGAGAAGTTTTGAGAAATTTCATTTGAAACATGTTAATTCCGTTTCAAATGGTATTTCGTTTCAAGATGTGATTTCGTTTCAAACTGTGATTTCGTTTGAACTGTGATTCCGTTTGTAAAGGTTATTCTGTTTCAAACTGTTATTTCGTTTCAAATTGTCATATATGATTTCGGTTGAAATGTAATTCCGTGTGAATGTGTGATTTTGTTTGAAGTGATTTCGTTTGAATGTAGTGTTTTTGATGAAAAATTTTCAAAGTGATTAATTTGATTGTATTTTATTCTTTCAGGCTTCAAATGTGATATTTGATCCATTACAAAATAGTTGTTGTGATTTTGATGAGGAGAAGATACCAAAGTTGACCGAATTCAAGAGTATTCTAGAGTTTATGAGAAGGTTACCGATTCAGAAAGCTTTGACTAATCAACATCTTGTATTTGAATCTCACATTAAACGTTTTTGGGAGAATGCAACATATGATGAAGATAAAAAGACAATAAATTCGATTGTGAGCTTAAACGGGCAAGATAAACCAATAATTATCTCAGAGCATCTTGTACGAGAGGTGATAAATTTTCCGGATGATGAAAATTCTCCTACAAAGTTCCCAGAAAGAATGGTAAAAGGATGCATGTTGCGGATGGGTTATAATGGTGCACTGAACAGTGCTAACTACTTGAAATCAAAATTTTCCAAGCCATACAAGTTTCTTATTCACTCAGTGTTGATTGCTCTAAGTCATAGAAAGGGAGCTTATGATGCAATGAGGGATTATCAAATGAACATGGTGACAGCTCTCGTATTAAACAAGAAGTATAATTTTTTGAAGATTGTGTTTCATTATATGGTTGAGAACATTACTTCAAAGAGAAAGACTTGGGTGTATCCACGATTTGTTCAGATGATGATAGATCACGCTTATCCTGATTTGGAGAGAGATGAAGAGAATAATCTGTTGGTATTATTTCATATGGATAATGAGTCTGTGAAACAATTGGCCAGATATCATCCAAATCATCCAGAGCCAAAAACGAAAGCTGAATTTTTTGGTTTCATCAAAGATAAGAATTATCAAGATCCAGATCCAATCAATCATCAAAACTGGAGAAATGAGAAAGAAATGAAAGAAAAGTCCTATGCTGATGTGTCACACCCTGGCTTTGCGGAAGCGTGGGTTAATTTGGTGTGACTTCTTTATACCATAGCTTAATAACAACAAAGCTATATGAAAATAAAACCATGCAAATCATCCATTGATTTAAGTTTGAAAAGTAAAATACCACAACATTGTCTTAAGGCGTTGACACATGCAACGGAAATTACAACCTAATAACATAAATAAATTGTTTGAAAGACACAACCACAAACTTAAGATAGACGTAGTTTAAGAACTGTGACTCGTCCAGGTAAAAGCCACAACCCCTAAACTTGGATGATCCCATAACTCTAAAGCTTCGTGAAAACGTAGCATACCATGCCAGATCCTTAGTTCCCTGAAATACATGTAAGTTGGAAAAATCAACATAATGTTGAGCGAGTTCATGTGTAAGTGAGTAAGTAAAACCTTTGTAAGTATAAAAACCCTGGTATGTAGCAAATAAGGAAAAAGAGATCACCATTGGGTTGCAAAGCCAATTATATGTGTGAAGTGATGCAGGAAGACTCAACCCTAGCGGATTTGTGCGTCGGGCCCTTAGTCACCACCTGGTCCATTACGCGGGCTCAGGAGTGGGGCTCGCTACACCCAAATAGATCTATCACTAATGTCCCTCGGTCCTACACGAGGATTAATGGCCTCAAGTTGCGCCTACTCACTCACATGATCTGTACGTCCTAACCCTCCTTAAGCTAACCATACCATGTAAAAAGTATTCGTAATCATAGTAACATGTATTTCACCCCCGCAGTATAAAAACTGAAAACAGTTAAGAGAAAAGGGGGACATGAACTCACTGAAGTGCGTCTCTAACAAGAAATCTCCCGGTCAACCTGCTGTGCGACGACCTACACGTACTAACTTCTATTAGACGGACGGCCATGCCTTAGCTTAAGGTTTAATGTCTTTGGGAAATAGTTAGGCAACTATTTCGTGATTACATTTCGTAATTATTTTGTAAATATATTCCTTCCCAAGGATGGGGGATTTAATACATGTGCGTTCGTATAACTTCGAAATATATTATTAAGCCTCACTTAATGTAATATATTTTATTTCTATCTCCAAAATATAAATATTTTTCCCAAAAATATTATATTTTATTCCATATAATTTTTCTCAAAAGAATACTTCTGACAAAATACACACTTATGAGTATTTTCTGAAAATACGTAAGTTACGTTGTAAAGTTTGGGTGGTATTAATAATACCGGTGTAACTTAAATAATTATTGTGGAGGCGTTCGTATTATTTTGGAGCCGTTAATATTTAGTAATATTATTTTTACCCTAAAAATAATATTTACGTAGTTCACAAAAATTTACACAAGTGTTGTTATGAAAATATATATTCTAAATATATATTTTAGCAAGTTTTATTTATAAAGATTCCACCTCCGACACTTGGTTGTTTTGTAATAAAAATTGTGGCGAAAGGTAATTGGGAAAACAAGTTGAAAATATATTTGTAACACTCGTGATAAAAATATTTCCAAGTGTTAGATTTTTGGAAAAATTTCGCCAGAGTTTCCCCTGTAACTGGAGGTGGCCACGCTTTCTAGCGTATCATTTTCTTTTAAAATTTCAATTCAACAATGTTCCCAACATCAATCAACAAAGTTTCATCATCAAAATAGTCAAAATAAATATAAATCGCAAAACACATGAACTTGTGGTTTGTGCAAAATATATAGTAACTTTCCCCATATTTTTAGTAGATCTTTCTATAAATAAAATCGGTTTCTCACGAATCTTGTTCTTTCAGAAAATGCATTTGTACATCTTCTTGTCAAATATTACAAAAACAATTCTTTGTTAAAACTTTTTGTCACAGAAGTGTCTACACACTTGTGTGTTTACAAAAATCACCTTTGTTTAGGAAAGATCCGGCTTTAAAAATATGATTTCTTTTGAAACTTGGTCCTTTGAAAATACCACTTGTAGATCCGTAGATCTACTAGTTTAGAACTCCATTTTATAAGAAAAATTATTTTTACACAAGTTCATGTTTATGTTGGAAAGGGTTCGTCATCTAGAAACTTTACAACTAAACATAAGGCTAGTTCATGTTTTGTGAACATAATCTAGCGTGGTTTGATGACGATCCATTCCCATACTAGCAATCAACAACAATAAATAATCATAATAAAACTAGATTTGTAAGTTTTACACTATTATTTACTTATTAACCCCTTTGTTTATTTTTTTTTGTAGACTTTAAACTTGATCTCTAGTGTTTATGATTTTTACCCGTTAAATCTTTTATTAACCACTTTAGAATAGATCAAAAAGGCATTTAGAGTCACTTACTACTAGCTCGAGCCTAGGGAAGAAAGTAGACGAACAATGGGTGGTTAATAGCGTTGCGGTGAGGTCCTTGGCGATCCGTGTGCTCCACACTCCGTGATTCGCCTTGTTACACCTTGTAGAATACTTGGAACACTTGTATCAAAATAAAAAAAAATGGCGGTGACAAGGGGAGTTCGACCGAAGCTTTTAGTGGGGAGGGAGAAAGAAATATCTTGTGTTGATTAATGCAATTGGTGGTGGCTTTAAGTAATGCAAATTTCTTTATCCAATGGGTAAGGTGTCTACATAAGTACACAACAATATTTCACTAATTCCCATAAGAAGATATGGAAGGATTGTGAGAAGATTTTAAATAAATCTTGTGGTAGTAATCGTATGGTGGGTGGGGGTGTTAAGTGAAAGTTATTTAGTAAATAGGTGAGTAATTTAGGGGTGTTAAGTGTAAGAAGGTAGTGTCTAAAGTGTCCATAATGTCAACTCATGTGTCTCACAAAGTCCCAAGTTGAATATGTAAGAGATATTAGAGATTTTGAATTTATCTTGGGTGTGGGACTATATGGACCGTAAATCAGCCAAGTGAGGGAGGTTATAGTTGGATTTTAATCATTTAGTTAAGGTGATAAGTTAGTTTAGTTAGGAAATAAATAAGTGTATTATGTGTGTTGTAGTTCATAACGGGTGTTAGGGTATTGGGGGACCCTAACTGGCTCTAGAAAAAGAAATAATGTCAATGACAATATTTTTATGTTTCGGGTTAAGTCCGGTTGTACGGTTGGATATTACTCCGTTAAAGTGCTAAATAAGTGTATAAATTGTCGTTATTATTTCTTTTAGTGACACAATTTATTCCCGACACTTTGGAAAGTGTCTAGTAATATTTTTCTCATATTTTGGCACTTTATTAGTTAAATAAATGCTGAATTTTTATTTAAAGTGCTGAATTTTGTACTCAAAGTACGTTTTAGGCACATCCGGTCACTATAACAATCACCTAGTGACGCAGTTCTACAATCCTCACCTCCCTACACTCCCTACTAGTGTAGTAAACTATTCCCGGCTCATACTGGCCTCAAAGACAGTAACTGTCTGATGCTGGCTATGTCAGCATGTTCACTGGGTTATCCGTATAGTGTGCTCACTGTGTTTTTTTTTTTTTTTTTGTGCATCAAGGTTGTCACTGATGTTTGTATAAAAATAATAGAGTGATAGTATAAAATGTGATGCATGAGTATGTATATATCAGAAATCAGTAAGCAGTTTTAATCACAGTTGTAAGCAAGCACAGTAATTATGCAGTAATTAAATATTAATTAACTCGTACGGATACCTGGTTTGGTGAGGGTTGTCATATTCTCCCCCCGTTAAATAAATTTCGTCCCGAAATTTAAGTTCTGCTTCTAGATGCAGGGTTCTTAGGAAATAACTGGGGGTATTTCTCTTTCATACGATCCTCACGTTCCCACGTGAATTCAGGTCCATGCCTAGCATTCCAACGAAGTTTGACGAGTTTGACACTGCTCCTGCGAGTTTTGTTAACTTTCCAATCCGTGACCTCAACAGGTTCTTCGGTGAAGTGGAGCGTGTCGTCGATATGAACTTCGTCAGCAGGAATGATCACTGTATCTTGTATTGGACTTTTTCTCAAATTGGATACATGGAATGTATCGTGAACACCATGGAGTTCAGCAGGTAGGTCCAACTTGTAGGCTACAAGACCAATCCTTTGCAGGATTCTGAAAGGGCCAATGTAACGCGGATTCAACTTCCCACGCTTTCCGAAGCGTGCCACACCCTTCCAGGGTGAAACTTTCAATAAAACCATATCTCCAACTTGGAATTCCAAATGTTTCCGGTTTGGATCTACATAGGCTTTCTGTCTTTCGCGAGCCGCTTCGATGCGTTTTCGAATCTGCGCAATCTTGTCTGTCGTCTCTTGGACGATTTCGGGACCAACAAGCTGCCTATCACCTGCGTCAGCCTAGCATAGGGGTGATCGACACTTGCGTCCGTAAAGAGCTTCAAATGGCGCGGCTCCAATACTGGTGTGGTAGCTGTTGTTGTATGAGAATTCGGCCAATGGTAAATGCTTATCCCAGCTACCACCAAGATCCATTACACATGCTCTCAGCATATCCTCCAATGTCTGAATAGTTCTTTCACTTTGGCCATCAGTTTGCGGATGAAATGCAGTACTTAGGTTCAATTGCGAGCCAAAAGCTTCTTGGAAGGATTGCCAAATCCTTGATGTGAAACGTCCATCTCTATTAGAGATGATCGAGAGGGGCACTCCATGTCGTGCGACAATCTCTCGCATGTATATTTCTGCCAGTTTGCTGGTGTTATCCTTCTTTTTGATTGGCAGAAAGTGTGCGGACTTTGTTAGGCGGTCAACTATCACCCAAATAGTATCATGACCCCTGGGCGTCTTGGGCAGTTTCGTTATGAAGTCCATTGAAATCTGTTCCCATTTCCACTTGGGAATCTCAGGTTATTGCAGAAGTCCCGAAGGCTTCTGGTATTCAGCTTTCACCTTGGCACACGTCAAACATTTGCTAACATAAACAGCAACGTCGCCCTTCATCCTGGGCCACCAATAATAATCCTTAAGATCCTGGTACATCTTATTCGCACCGGGATGAATAGAGTACCGTGATTTGTGTGCCTCATCAAAAATAACTTTTCTCAACCCACCGAACAGAGGAACCTAAATTCTTTTCATAAAACATAAAGTTCCTTCCTCGTTTGGTACTAACTGCTTCTCCATCCCACGGAGATACTCATCTCTAATATTCCTTCCTTTCAAAGCTTCTCTCTGTGCAGCACGAATGCGTAGAGAGAGATCTGTCTGGATAATCATTTCTAAAGCCCTAACCCTTATGGGCTTGATCCTTTCTTTACGACTTAGGGCATCGGCGACCACATTCGCCTTCCCTGGATGGTACTTTATCTCGCAGTCGTAATCGTTCAACAATTCGACCCAACGTCTTTGTCTCATATTCAGCTCTTTCTGGTCGAATATGTGTTGTAGGCTCTTATGATCTGTGAAGATTGTACACTTCGTACCGTATAGGTAATGTCTCCAGATCTTCAATGCAAATACCACTGCGCCTAGTTCTAAATCGTGCGTGGTATAGTTCTTTTCATGTACCTTCAGTTGGCGTGATGCGTAAGCTATAACTTTCTGGCGTTGCATCAATACGCAACCCAATCCTTGGCGCGAAGCGTCACAATATACCACTAAATCGTCTGTACCTTCCGGTAGTGCTAAGATCTGCGCATTGCAGAGCTTATCCTTTAACAACTGAAACGCTTCCTCCTGTTTGATTCCCCAATCAAACTTCTTATCCTTTTGCGTGAGGAGTGTCAGTGGTTGAGCGATTTTTGAAAAATCCTCAATGAATCTTCAGTAATAGCCAGCCAAACCTAAGAACTGGCGAATCTCGGTCGGCGTCTTTGGAGTCTCCCAGCTCTTTATCGCCTCGATCTTTGTGGGATCAACATGGATTCCATTTCCATTAACTATGTGTCCAAGAAACTGGACTTCGCGTAGCCAAAACTCGCACTTTGAGAACTTGGCGTACAACTGTTCCTTTTTCAGCAACTCCAAAATAGCTCTTAAGTGCTGTTCGTGTTCGGCCTTTGTCTTTGAGTAAATCAAAATATCGTCGATGAATACAATCACGAACTTATCGAGATACGGCTTGCAGACTCGGTTCATTAGGTCCATAAAAACAGCAGGCGCGTTTGTCAACGCAAACGGCATAACTAGGAACTCGTAGTGCCCATAACGAGTTCTGAAGGCTGTCTTCGGGATACTCTCCTCTTGTATCCTTAGCTGATGGTACCCAGATCGAAGATCGATCGTAGAGTAAAAGCTTGAACCTTGGAGCTGATCGAATAAGTCATCGATCCTTGGCAGGGGATACCTATTCTTGATCGTCAGCTTATTCAACTCCCGGTAGTCAATACACATACGAAAACTACCGTCTTTCTTTTTGACAAATAAAACTGGAGCTCCCCACGGTGAGAAGCTTGGTCGGATGAATCCTTTGTCAAGTAACTCCTGGAGTTGTGTCGACAACTCCTGCATCTCTGACGGTGCAAGTCTATAAGGTGCCCTAGCTACAGGCGCGACGTCTGGAACTAAGTCTATACGGAACTCCACTTGCCTCTGGGGTGGCAATCCTGGCAAGTCCTCAGGGAAGACTTCAGGATACTCCCATACGACAGGGATGTCTTTGATTTTTGGCTCAGCAACTTCCTTATCCACGATGTGTGCTAAGAATGCAACACATCCCTTCTGTAAACACTTTCGCGCTTTCAGGCAGCTGATGATTCTTAAAGGCGTATCACGCTTTTCACCATGAACCATAATCGTTTCACCATCTTCAGTTGGGATACGAACGACCTTTTTGTGACAAACAATCTCAGCCTTGTTTCTTGATAACCAATCCATTCCTACTACCACGTCGAAGCTCCCCAGCTGGACTGGTAGTAGATCCAAAGTAAACTCACGCTCTCCCAACTCGATTACACAACCTCTGACCACTTCATTGGCTTCTACTAACTTTCCATTAGCCAATTCAATTGAGTAAGGAATATCTAATTTACTAACGGCTAAACCAAGCATATTCTTAAACTCTAACGATACGAAGCTATAATCGGCACCAGTATCAAATAAAACGGATGCAAAGCGTTGGTTTATAGGGAACGTACCGGTGACAACGTTTGGATCCTGGCGCGCTTCCCTTGCGCCAATGTTGAATACTCTCCCACGGGCTTGATTCAGCTTCGGGCTTTCCTTCTTGAAGTGCCCAATTTCCCCACAGTTAAAGCATCCTGGCCCTCGGCCATTCCCATTCCCAACTTGATTCGCACCATTTCCATGGTTCCCGTTTCCGTTACCTCCTCGATTATTGTTCCGATTACCAAGACCTCCTTGGCCTCCCCGGCCAGCACTAGCCCAGCAAGAATCCTTCAAGTGGCCAACCTTTCCTCAAGCTTCACATACTTTTGACCCACACCGGCTAGAATGATGACGCTGGCAGGTTTTACACTTGGGTAAGGTGTCTACATAAGTACACAACAATATTTCACTAATTCCCATAAGAAGATATGGAAGGATTGTGAGAAGATTTTAAATAAATCTTGTGGTAGTAATCGTATGGTGGGTGGGGGTGTTAAGTGAAAGTTACTTAGTAAATAGGTGAGTAATTTAGGGGTGTTAAGTGTAAGAAGGTAGTGTCTAAAGTGTCCATAATGTCAACTCATGTGTCTCACAAAGTCCCAAGTTGAATATGTAAGAGATATTAGAGATTTTGAATTTATCTTGGGTGTGGGACTATATGGACCGTAAATCAGCCAAGTGAGGGAGGTTATAGTTGGATTTTAATCATTTAGTTAAGGTGATAAGTTAGTTTAGTTAGGAAATAAATAAGTGTATTATGTGTGTTGTAGTTCATAACGGGTGTTAGGGTATTCGGGGACCCTAAATGGCTCAGAAAAAGAAATAATGTCAATGACAATATTTTTATGTTCCGGGTTAAGTCCGGTTGTACGGTTGGATATTACTCCGTTAAAGTGCTAAATAAGTGTATAAAGTGTCGTTATTATTTCTTTTAGTGACACAATTTATTCCCGACACTTTGGAAAGTGTCTAGTAATATTTTTCTCATATTTTGGCACTTTATTAGTTAAATAAATGCTGAATTTTTATTTAAAGTGCTGAATTTTGTACTCAAAGTACGTTTTAGGCACATCCGGTCACTATAACAATCACCTAGTGACGCAGTTCTACAATCCTCACCTCCCTACACTCCCTACTAGTGTAGTAAACTATTACCGGCTCATACTGGCCTCAGAGACAGTAACTGTCTGATGCTGGCTATGTCAGCATGTTCACTGGGTTATCCGTATAGTGTGCTCACTGTGTTTTTTTTTTTTTGTGCATCAAGGTTGTCACTGATGTTTGTATAAAAATAATAGAGTGACAGTATAAAATGTGATGCATGAGTATGTATATATCAGAAATCAGTAAGCAGTTTTAATCACAGTTGTAAGCAAGCACAGTAATTATGCAGTAATTAAATATTAATTAACTCGTACAGATACCTGGTTTGGTGAGGGTTGTCACATGATGAGTTGAAAACACTTAAAGATTTCAAAGAATCAAGAAACGAGTGGTTCTTGAAAGAGAAAAAGAAGAGAAGCAGAAAAACAACTCCGAAAGTTCAAGTGGAGGAGGGTTCATCATCACAACCTAAGAAAAAGCGTCAAAAGAAGGTTGTTGAAACTATGCTTGTTGATGAATCAGAGGAGGAAGCTGAAGCTGAAGCAGAAGTTAATGTTGAAGGAGATGTTCGTTTGTCTCCTGAATCTGAAAAGTTGTTGAAATCTCTTACTGATTATAATGCTGAAACAGGAAAGACTGTTGATGTAACAACTCTCATTAAAAGTCCTATTTATTTTATTATTTTATCCAATAGGAAACCCTAATTGAGACACCCAAGTGATTCTGCACAAACCCTAAAATTTTCAGAATCATCAGAATCAGGATCGGGGCCCCTAAAACTCAGGGGGGGGGGTAAAACCCTAGTTACGATTATCTTAAAATCTCACTGTCAAAAACGAATTTTGAGAAACTGTCAACTCAGCAAGCCTACACACACACGAGGCTACCCTATAAATAGGGTGTAACCCTTACGGACCGTAAGGGATGAGGCTTACGGTCCGTAAGCGGGGTCAATTTTTGTGTATAAATAGTGGACATTGGGACTTGATTTCTGGCACTGAAACGGCGAAGAAATTCGTTACGTAGACTAAGTGATAGCAGAAACACTTCTAAAACACACACGAATCACAAATCATCGCCGCAATACAGGGTAATAACTCGATCGCTGATACGATTCAATATCCGATCGATTAAACTATCCAATGGATGTTTAAGTGCTGCCCACATTAGGGTTTATGCTTTGTCATTCGTTGTTAATTCAATGGATGTTTAAGTATCGCACTTTGTCATTCGATGTGAGGGTTTAATCTCGTGAGTTATCGTAAATGCTGTATTAAGTTACTAACCGAATTGTGTGCCTGTTATTAATTTAGGTTAAAAGGCTAATCAGTAGGCTAGGCTCTGCTCAATTAAATCTGCAATGTGAGTCATTCTCTTTTTATCAAATTATTTTCAAAATCATGTTTATTTTCAAAGTTATAATTACAGGGATTAAGTTTATGTAATCACCAAATTACAGCCAGTATGTGGGGTTTTGTATACATTACTTGATAATCTTTGCCATTGGACAAACGGGTGGCCAATGGTGATATGACCATAGTCACAGATCCGGTCGAGTGACAAATACTATGGGTAGTTGGTTGATCTGAAACATTGTAATCTCCCTTAATACTGTAAATTATAACAAACGGGTCGTTTTACTAAAAAGAATGATTCACTCAGTATTTCCCGCTGACAAAACATTTTTCAAACATGTTTCAGGTGATCTGTTGTGATCCAGGAAAAGTGCCGAGAAGCACTACAAGCTTAAGGAAGTGGCTCAATATAAAATAAAGAAACATGTTTTGTAAAATAAAAGGTTTCTCCGTGAAATCTTATGAATGTAAATTACCGGGATTTTATCCCGAGTTGTGAAATAAAATAATCGGGAAATTGCAGTTTTTAAAAGATCCTGAAGAAACTTCTGCTGTTAAATAAATACCACGGGATTTTCTGTCCCGCGGCTTCTGAAACGGGTCAAACCGGGTCGGGGGCCGTGACAGAAAAAGGTGGTATCAGAGCCACTAATTTAAGCCAATTAAGTATTTAGAAAATACTTAATTTGTCTACTTGTCATTATGTGATTATGTGTTTACTTATTTGAGTATTTGTGTACAGTATGGGTAAACAAAAGCTGTCAAACATCTATCTTAAATTAGATAGGTCATCCAACGAGAAGGGAAGTTCATCCCAAACCAAATCCTCAAATCACTCTGTAATTCCTGAAGAAGGAATATTTGTGCGAAAGGCACAATATGAGGAACCACTTTCTCCTAATAAAAGAAGTTTGATTTTTAAGAAAAGTCAGGAGAAAATAAAGAAATTCCGAGAAAAGAAGATTAAACAGGAAACCCAGGAATTAACCAGTAAATCACCTTGGGAAGACAAGTTAGATGAAAAATGGGCGGATCTATATATGCTAGCCATTGTAGCAGTAAATGCAACTCTTTAAATATTTTAACTCAAGTTTTAGCAGTCTTATCAACTATAATCCAGAAACCTTAGTAAATAAATAAGTAAACCCTAGTGTGGTTTAAAATTTCAGTTGTTTTGTAGTCACACGATATGAAATAATATTTAAAGGTTATCTATGAAATTTTAACTTAATAATTGTGTGTATTTTGCATGGGTGCTAAAACAGCATGAATGACTTGTCTGACGCCCTTCAGAATTTAAATCTCTATCCGGTAAAAATAGAGGTTTCCAGAGATTTCAATAGGTATATACCAGATATAGAAGAACCTATTGAATTTAATGCTACACCTCCGGAGAAACCCAAGCCCAAGAAAAGGAGGAGATTTGTGGGATGGAGACGTGTGCGTAGGAGGAAACTCGCCACTAGAAAGATGCCTAAAATAGAAAATCCTTTAGATAAAGGGAAGGGAATTGAAGTCAGGGAAGAGTCTAGGCAGATGGGATTACAGTTTGATGAATATTCTAAGCAAATAGAAATGGAGATTGGAGGAGGTTCTCAAGTAGAAATTGGAGTAAGCTCTAAACAAACCCAGGAAATGACATTGCAGGAAGAGCTAGATTTTATATTGGCAAGCTGTGATACTATTCAGCCTGTCAATACAAATGTTTTTACTCGTCCTATTGAAACTCAACTCCCTATAAAATTAGAACCAGCAATCCCAGAACCTATAATCCACACCCAACCTCTGGGATTGGACGAATGGTGGACGAATGATTGGCAATTCCAAAACTTGCTCAACAGTCCTTATTCCTTTCTTCCTCAATTCGACCCTAAACCTATACTTAATCCACCTATGAGCAATGAGAATTTAGCTGAACTCTGCCACTTTGGCGAAGAATTAATGGAGGCGGGAAATAGGATCCGGGAAGTAGGAGAATAGATCTCCTGGAAGTATGATGAGAGGGAGCGCCGTTATTAAAATATTAGCTGACGAGGGATAAGGGGGTTATGAGACTGTGATTGTAAATTAGCAATAATAATATAATCATGTGAAATAATCTAAAATAATACTTGTGTAAAAATAATCAGTGTGTAATGATGCATAATATATATGAAAAGGAGAAATCGAGAAATCGATAGTTTTGACTATATGTGTATTGTGAAATTAGTATGATTATTTGTGTATAATTGTTATTTAATTGATACTAATAAAATTAAATATATTATCAGATGGAAAACGCTAATAACGAACCAATTAATGAGGTTAATCAATACGAGCAACACCAGGAGGATCAATTTCTAAATAAGCAGGATATAGAAAATATTGTTGCTCAGGGAATAGCCAATGCTATTCCAGCAATAGTTGCTGCTGTTAGAAATCCAATTGAACCTCAACAAATCATTCCTAGCAAACGTATTTCTGAAGATAACTTCAGTAATAGTGTAAATGGAGGCGGTAATAATCACGATAATAATCCACGGTAGGCTCCGCTTCCTAAGAAAATGAAAGCTGCAACACCTGGTTGCACTTACAAAGAATTTCTTGCTTGTAAACCCACTGAGTTTGCAGGCAATGAAGGAGCAACTGCAGTACTGCGTTGGTTAGAGAAAACCGAGGTAGTGATTACAATAAGTAAATGTGCTCAGGATGATCAGGTCATGTACGCGTCAAATCTTTTTAAAGAAGGGGCGCTAGAATGGTGGAACACGGTGTTACAAGCAAAAGGAAGGATGATGGCGTATGCTATGAACTGGGAAGAATTTAAGAGTCATGTAGAAAGAAAATTCTGTCCCGAATATGAAAAAGATCAAATGGCAAATAAATTCTTAAATCATCGAATGATGGGTATAGATTGTCGTGGTTATACTTCGACATTCTTTGAATATGCTAGAGTGGTACCAACGCTGGCTTTGCCAGAACCGGTACTCATTTCTCGCTATATCTGGGGATTGATTGGTGAAATCCGCAATATCGTTAAAGCTGCGAGACCTCGCACTATTGACGATGCTGTGGAATTAGCTCATACCCTAACTGACGAGCTGGTACGCACAAGAGATGAAAATAGGAAAAAGGATCTGGCTCAGAAAATTACCCAAGATTTTCGTATGGGTAATAATAGCAATTTCAAAAGAAGAGGAACAGGTCAATCTTCAACTCTGCCGTTCTGCAAGAATTGCAGAAAGAAACATTATGGAAGATGTAATGTGACCTGCAACTTTTGCAAAGCCATAGGACATCGTGAAGAAGATTGCAGAAGGAAAACAAGGATCTGCTATAACTGTGGAGAAGCTGGGCATTTCAAAACAGAATGTCCTAAATTGGTCAAACCAGCAGACAACAAAGCCAAGACAGCCGACGGAGCTACTAAGAAGAATGTTTGAGCCTTTCAGTTAACTACTCAAGAAGCATAACTCATTCCAGATGTGATAGCTGGTACGTTCTTAGTTCACAACGTGTATGCAAAAGTATTATTTGACTCTGGTGCAAACCAAATTTTTATCAATACTTCATTCTACCAAGCTCGTAACTTACCCTTGACCAACCTTAGGCAAATTTTTACAGTCGAAACGGCAGACGGAAATTCTGTTAGCATAGATAAAGTTTTGCAAAAGGAAAGTATAGAACTCTCAGGTCATAAATTCCTTGCATGTCACACCCCGACCACGTAAAACAACAAAACGTGGCGGAAACGTCGGGGAGTGTTGTAACAGAATCATTGTTTCATAACACATGGAAATTGAAATATTTTTTTATTAAATAAAAGAGTTACATTGTCTTGACAATCAAAGAAACATAACATAAATAACTAGTCTTGCATCTTTTATTGTCACTAAGGCCCAAGTCCGCCTAAGTGTATCTTGATAAATCCTATGCATCATATCCTGAAACACATGTGAAAATAGGTACGTCAGCATAAAAATGCATGTGAGATACATAGGTTTTGTGAAAATAGGATTCATGACTTGTAAGTTTAGAAAGAAAGTTGTTTAGCAAAAGTCAGTCATGAACCTTGTAAATTGATTTGTTTTGTAAATCGTTTGAAAAACAATAAGTTCAGATGATATGTATAAATAAGAGAATAATGTATGGTTAAATGAATAACCAAGTAAAATGAGTTTGTATAAGATAAGTTGTTTGTAAAACAATGTCTTGTGAAAAGTATGCTATTTGTATAAAATGTTATATGTCTCAAATTGAAATGATTCAAATAACGCTACGATATGTAATACCATACAAGCACTTATATATAGGAAGTACCAGCGGCGTATCCACCATACTTGTATCGTATTACACACGCCTCGTTACTTAAATCACTTACCCAAACCAAACCACCAAAGTAAAATGTTTATGTATAATCAAATGTCAAAATGTTTATGTGAAAACCATGTCTAATGTCTATGTCTAATGTTTATGTCTAATGTAAATCATGAATTGTGTATGTATATGTCAAAATGTTTATGTATGGTAAGTGAAATATATCAACTAAACCATATGTAAAGTGCACAAAAACAAGGTATTGAAGTAAAACATGGTTTAAATCAAAGTTATGTTTTGTGTAATAAATGCATGCTATACTGATATAAACATTTATGCGTTATTGTGAAAATTCATACATCCAAGCCTTGCGACAGTCGGATAACCCTTTTAGTAAAAGTTACCAAAAAATGTATTCGGATTCGGTCATTGTTGGTGCACTTAGTGTCTGTTAACTTTGTCTTATACAAGTCTTTTGTCTAGATAGGTTTGAATGAACACACAACAGGGTCGAAATTAGGTTTAGATTGTGTTTAAGGAAGGGTTTTCGCTTGAAAGTGTGTCATTACTGGTTCAAGCGAAACCTCATCATCATCAACATACAGTTTCGCTTGAAACCAGTCTCAAGCGAAACCCTATGGGTTGCCAAGTTCAAGCGAGACCCTCTAGGCCTATATATAGGAGAGTGTGTTATTCATTTGAAGCGAGCTGGTATGTGTGTGTAAGGGAAGGTGCTGCCGGATTTGCTTCAGAATACATTGTAAAAGCACAAAAATTAATCAGAAAAGATAGATTAAAAGGAAATTAGCTGTTGTGACTTCTTTTACGTTGATTCCGCCTTCGTATTTGAAGATGAACATCCTTAACTGACTTTTCAAGGTCGTAAAACGGTCCAACAAGTGGTATCAGAGCTCAGGACGAGGAGTTCATACCATAGCAGCTTGATATTACCGGATTCTCTACTTTCTACTCACTTCTTTTCATACTTTTCTGATCTGAACGAGTTCTAACGGTTGAAATGGCCTGAATTTCACATATATTGTGTAAAACATAGTTTTAACAAAGCCTACAAAGAATCAGATTAAAATTCGGACTAAAACTGATAAAAAATGGACTAAAACAGCCTTTCGCTTGAAAGTGTTCTTCGTAAAGGACCCATTTCGCTTGAAAACAAAGGTTTTCGCTTGAAATATCAGACCCTTTCACTTGACAAGTTCAAGCGAACTAGTTTACTTGGCTTTCGCTTGAACTGCTGAACTTGTTTCAACCATTTCGCTTGAAAGTTCAAGCGAAATAGGAGGTTTCGCTTCAGATTGTCCTGTTTCGCTTGAACCTTATATATTTGTTGACCATTTCGCTTGAACAGTAAAAATACAAGCTGTTTCGCTTGAACAGCTTTCGCTTGAAATTGATATTTCTCAAAATCAAAATTTTTCTAAGTGTTTGATTGTTTTTCAGGTACATTCAAGATGGATGACATATTCTTGAACCCGTTTAGCGACATGTACGCATTCGCTGGAGATTCCAGAAACGATGATTCTTCGTCTAGCAACAACAATGAGAATGTGCCAAAAGAGAAGAAAACGGAAGCTTGGGAATCGGAAAGTGCATTCGGAACGTTCAATAAACCTCCAAAGTTAATGGCTATCGAGGAATACAGTCAGTGGTCAAGAAAGTTTGAAGATTGGTTGATGGCATTTGCATTTCCCAGTTGGAAGAGTTTGAAAAACGGTTATGCCAATGGAAACAAAAATGGTGAAACTTTAAGAGCAGCTGAGGAGATTGATTCGTTTGTAGCTGAACAAAAGTGTGTGGCATTGTAATTTCAATCCGTCCGGGAAGACATAATCTCATTGATTGATTATTCAAATGCAAAAGATCTTTGGGAAAAACTAGAAAAGAAATGTATAAGTAGTGAAGAAATCAAGAAAAACAAAATAAAACTACTTAGGAAAGAGTTTGATATGTTTGGGTGTTTAAAGAATGAATCAGTGTCAAAAATGATTGAGAGGTTTGGACACCTGAAGCTGGAATTAGCTAGACATGGAATTAAGTATCCTGATGATGAGCAAGTAGACAAGTTGTTCGATTCGTTGCCAGACGATATGGATTGGAGATATTATGCGCTGATGCTGAAAAATACTATCAAAGCACCAGAAGTGTTAACACCAGATTTGCTGATTGAGAAACTCGAGAGTCACGAGTTGGAACTAAAGAAGACATTCAAAGTCAATCACTCATCTTACCAGCAGAATTTGGATTTGTATTATCCAAAAAGCATGATGCCAAAAGCAACTTCTCCCAAGACGGCGTTTTCTGCTGAAAATGTGTCCACAACTAACAAAGAAAGTCAAAGTAGTCAAAGCAGTGGAAATCACAGTGGTTATCACAGTGGATCTTCATCATCTGCAAGTCATTCTGATGCAAAGAATCGTTTTCAATGCAACATTGCAATAGACTTGAAGAATGCTCAGAATTTTGATGAGGAGTCGGCCAAACAGCAGATGATCTTCCTAGCATCTGTGTTGGAATCGTATGAAGGGTTAGTAGCTGGGAAGATAGGAAACACCAATCTGACGAAAGAAGATTATGATCAGATTGATCCTGAGGAAATGGAGCTGATCGATATTCGTTGGGCTATGGCCAGTGCTGTTCGTCGAGCACAGCGTTTCATGGAAATTACCGGCAGGAAGACAATTGGTGTTGCATCTACCAAGCTGGGGTTCGATAAGTCCAAAGTGACATGCTTCAAATGTAAGCAGAAAGGTCACTTCAAACGAGAATGCAGAAATGCTTATGCTGATGAGTCGGAGAACCCTTTCAGAGATGATTGTTACAAGAAGGCAATATATCATCAGAATAAATCCGAGCCGCCTAGATTGAAGCAGGTTGAAGACCATAGAGAGAAATCTAGAGCTCTTGCGGTGATTTACGATGATGAAGGATATGATTGGAGTCAAGAGGTTCTACCGGAGGAAGATGCGGTTGGTTACGCATTCATGGCGAAAAACGACGAACCTATTCCGTGGAAAGACGATAGAACTGAAGAGCAGAAATATCAATACAGAAAAATGATTGCTGAAAACAAAATTATTAGAATTTCTCGTATCTTTCTGGAAGCAAGGAGAGCAAATAGATGGGATCCGGACAGAGAGTGTTATCTTGATGAATATGGAAATATTGCAATTGATGACAAAACGCTTGATATCGAAGCCATAATCCAGCAGTACAAAGAAGAGGATGAGTACTGGCAGAATAAATGGTGGGGAACTGGAGACGAGAAAGAGAAAGAAGAGAAAGAGAAAAAGGGGAAAGAAGAGCAGGAAAAATCAAAGAAGATTGATACTGGAATTATTGACACAACGCAGGAGTTGACTGAAGAGAACCTCGGAAAAACGGTTGACAAAGTGTTGGCTGCTAAGGCACTTGAGGTAGACTCTAACTCCGTGTCTGAGTCAAAAAGCCAGGTCAGTTCAAAATTGTCAACAAATGCGCCAGGTAAGAAAATTGATGGAAATGCTGATTGCAAAAATTGCAACAGAGAGTGCAAATTTTGTAACACAGTCACGTATCTCAACGGGAAGAAAGTTGATGATCTGACAGCAAAGGTCAGAAGCGTTGAGAATCAGATTCTTGATCGTGACAAAACAGTTAATGTGACAACCCTCACTAAACCAGGTATTCGTACGACATAATTAATAATTAATTATTGCTTAATTACTGTGCTTGCTTGAACTTGTGAATAAACTGCTACTTGAACACTGATACATGTACTTACTTGCATCATACTTTACTTGCTGTCACTACATTATTTACATGACTGAACCTAAGTGACAAACATGATGCACAAAAAGCACAGTAGCACTATAACGGATAACCTATTGAACATGCTGATAAAGCCAGCATCAGGCAAACACTGCCTCTAAGGCCTGTAAGAGCCTGAAATATTTTGCTACACTAGTGGTGAGTGTAGGGATATAAGGGTTGTAGCACTGCGTCTCCAGGAATAAGTCACAATGACCGGATGTTCCTAAAACGTACTCTAAGTACAAAACTCAGCACTTTACATAAACAATACAGCTTTTAGCTACCTAATAAAGTGTCAAAACATGAGAAAAATATTACTAGACACTTTCCAAAGTGTCAGAAATGAGTTGTGTCACTAAAAGGGGTAATAACGACACTTTAAAGCTTTGTTAAGCACTTTAACGGATTACTATCCAACCGAACAACCGGACTATACCCGGAACATGAAAATATTGTTATTTTCATTATTTATTTTTTTTCTGAGCCAGTTAGGGTCCCTGAACACCCTAACACCCATTGTAACGCGTGACACGCAACTAACCAGGTTAAGTACCTAACTAACTAACTTAACCTAACTATGTGCCTAACTATCTAGTTGGAATCGGACCAAGACCCCCCCCCCATTACAACCGTCCCCATGAAGGGGGACACTCCTTGTGTACTTAATGATTAAAATAATCCTAATGTTTAGTATCATCTAGACATATTTTCCTTTGGATAATACACTTGGTAATTATCTATAAGTTCTAAACATTAACATATGATCATTCACACATCACAACTCAAGGCAAACACTCTCTCTTTCTCTCTAAATAAGTCACGGCCGAACACCCCCTTGAGCACCCTCCATTTTCGATTTTTGATCTTCAAGTTCCAAGTATCTTCAAGTGTTAAGTGTCTCGTATTAGGAAGCTTGGTGCAAACGGAACGCGAAGGACCTCTTTATCTTGCTTTTATCCACGCCATTTTCGTCAAGATTCTTCCCTAGCCTCGAGCTAGTGGTGTGTTGCTTAGAACACCTTCTCAATCTATTCTAAAGTGGTTAAAAGGATTTGTAATGGTTAAAACTAGTAATCTTACAAGATGATACATTAAAGTCTACTAAAAACATGAAAAATGATGGTTAAAAGCTCACTAGTTGTGTAAATGTTGTAGTAATTGAAATTTGTGATTATTTAGACCCGATCTATGTTGTGGTAGCTCGGATCATCATTTAACCCGGTTTAGTCATGATCTTGGGTTATGACATAAAGCTTGTTTAAGCATAACAAGGGTTAGAAGATGAAACTCTACCACACAAGAATCATGAACTTGTGTAAAAGTGTTTTAGCTTGTACAATAGTGTTAAAAACTAGCAGATCTACGTATCTGCAAGTGGTATTTTCAAAGGACCAAGCGTTAAAGAAATCATACTTTAAAAGACGGATCTTACACTAACAAGAATGGTTTTTAGAACACACAAGTGTGTAAACACTTGTGTGACACAAAGTTTCGACAAAATAACTATTTATGTAAAAGTTGACGAGAAGTTGTAAAAACGAGATTTCTCTAAAAACGAGGTTTTTACCAAATCGGATTGTTTTATATAAAGATCCACTAAAAATAATGAGATTTACTTCACAGTTTGGATAAACCACAAGTTCATGAAACTTATGCGATTTATATACATATTTTGACTAGTTCGTGATTGGAACATTGTTTGGTTGATTGAGAAAAATTGTTGGTTGATTTGTAAAAGAAAATGATACGCTTGAAAGCGTGGCCACCTCCAGTTACAGAGGAAACTCTGGCGAAATTTTTCCAAAAGCCTAACACTTAGAAATATTTTCACTATAAGTGTTAGAAATACATTTTGACTTGTTTTCAAAATATAAGTTTCGCCACGACTATATTTACAAAACATCGGAGGTGGGATTTCACAAAATAAAACGTGATACATATATATATTTAGTATATATTCTTCTTTCACAACATCACTTGTATAAGTGTTTATGATTATTTTGTGAACTACGTAAATATTATTTTTAGAGTAAAAATAATATTACTAAGTATTATTTTGGGGAAAATCACATGTATGAAAATATAATATTTTTGAGAAGAATATTCATATTTTGAAGTGGAAATAAAATATATTAAGTGAGACTTAATAGTGAAATCTGAATGTTACGAACACACATGTATTAAATCCCCCATCCTTGGGAAGGAAAATAACTACCAAGTATACAGAAAGTAAACACGAAATAGTTGCCTAACTATTTCCCAAAACTTAAACCATAAAGCTAAGGCACGGCCGTCCGTCTAATAGAGTTAGCACGTGTAGGTCGTCAAACAGCTGATTGATTTAGAGGCATACTTGGTAGAGACGCACCACTGTGAGTTCATGCTCCCCCTTTTCTCTTAACTGTTTTCAGTTTTCTAAACTGCGAGGGTGAAATACATGTTACTATGATTACAATTACGAATGGTATGGTCAGCTAAGGAAGGAACTGTTAGGTTATGTGATTGGGTAGGTAAAACCTTAAGAACGTTAGTCCTCGTAGTACGATCGAGGGATACAAGTGATAGGCCTATTTGAGAATAACAAACCCCACCCATGCGCCCTAAGGTTGGACCATGTGGTGACCTTGTCTTAACACCACCCATGCACCCTAAGGTTGGACCATGTGGTGACCTTGTCTTAACACCACCCATGCGCCCTAAGGTTGGACCATGTGGTGACCTGGACTTAACACCACCCGTGCGCCCTAAGGTTGGACCATGTGGTGACCTTGTCCTATCCCCACCCATGCGCCCGCAAGTTGGACCATGTGGTTACACATTAACTAATATGTTTCCTTATTTGCTTTCATACCAGAGTTTACAAAACCTTCATACTTACATTGTTTATAAAGGTTTATTCGCGCGCACATACTAAACACATGAACTCGCTCAACATTATTGTTGATTTTTCAACTTACATGTATTTCAGGGAATTAAAGGATCTGGCGCGGTATGACACGTTTTCCGCTGCACTAGCTACGTGGTCATCCGGGTTTGGGGAATGTGACTCTTTCCTGGACAAGTCACAGTCCTTAAACTGTGTTTATGTCATGTTGATGTTTGTGTTTGTTAAAACAACGATGTTGTATTTGGTTTTTAAAACTTAATTAAATGGATGATCTTGCATGGTTTATTTCATATAGCTTTGTTATGGTTAATGTCACACCCCCAAATTCCACCTGCGGAGTACCGTCCGCTTGAGGGCGTGACCGACCAGGATCCAGCCACCAATTATACTGAGCATTGGATAATAGCAAGGATGATCACCAACCATAGTGGTTAGTAAACACCATAGTTTAAAGTTCAAATGTTTAGGTTCAAATAACAGTTAAGTAAGTAGCGGAAGCATAGATAAAATAGTTTAAACAAAGTTCTTAGTTCAAGTTATTCGAAACCCAACACGCGGGTTTAGACGACCACTACACTTCCCAAGCTGCAAGCTCCTGAGTCACTGGTTACCTGCAAAGCATGCAGTAAGGGGTCAACAATAATGCTGAGTGAGTTCACTAGTTGTCCAGTTTTAATTACCAAAAACTTGTTTCACCAGTTAATTTATCCGTTTATACATGCCATGGGGAGCTACCCCAAAAGTTAGCGACTAAACTGTTTTTCCAATACCGAACACTAGGTGACCGTTGCGTATCCGCAGAGTGCCCCGATGTCAATGTTCTATCATCATTGACGGATGCCTGAGTACATTAGTTCACGACCGATCCCATACCTTGGCACGGTGTGAGGTTGGTAAGACCTAAATAGCGCTATCAACTAATAACCCGTTCGCCTGGCCCCGGCGACTAATCGGTATTAAGTAGTAGGGACTTTAAGTGATAGAGTTTCGTTTAGTGCCGTTTGTTGCAATCCGTATAAACAGTAATTAACTAAAAGGTTCCCAATAACAAGGGAAGAAAAGTAAGTTGTATCCCTCATAAGGGGATAGTGTTGTTTTTAGTTCCGTTTCCCAAACCACCGGGAATACATGCTTTAGGTTGTGAACTCACCTTGGGTTGCTCGGTAGATTAATTACCCGGTCGATCACGTTGGTCACCACGTCCTAGCATGGTTACCGAATGTGGGTCAAGTTGGGGTACAAGTAAACACGTATAATCTACACATAACTAACACATAGCATGCACAACATATAATTACCCAATAAGTCATTGGGCCCGTCTAAGTTCTTTAACAGCAACAGTTAACAGTTAACACGTAGCCCACCTAAACAGTAATAAGCATGTACAGTTAATACACTTGGGCCCAATAACTAACAGCCCAGTCGAGACCAGGTGGTCTCGACTCGAGAACACACAGTTGCGAGTCGCAACCGGAGGTTACGGCTTGTCATGGTCTGGTTACGAGTCGCAACCGGAGGTTTCGAGTTGTCATGATCTGATTACGAGTCGCAACCGGAGGTTTCGAGTTGTCATGATCTGATTACGAGTCGCAACCGGAGGTTTCGAGTTGTCATGATCTGATTACGAGTCGCAACCGGAGGTTTCGAGTTGTCATGATCTGATTACGAGTCGCAACCGGAGGTTTCGACTTGTCATGATCTGGTTGCGAGTCGCAACCGCCGTAGTCTCGAGTTGTCATGTTTTGGTTGCGAGTCGCAACCGGGGGTTTCGAGTCGCAACCTCGGATACGTGCACAAGAATCCTTCTAGAACCTCTGATGTACTAACCAATGAGATTTCAATTTCATGAGATTTTGTACTAACCAACCAGAATGCTTAAAACATGTTTCTTTGTCTAATATCAAATGAAAATGGATCAAACAGTAGGTTTCTCAAATATTTTCATGACATTCAAATTGTTCTTCATATATTCAAGTAGTTCATCCTTTGTTTGCATATTCATAATCCTAAGTCTATACACAATTTAGACATCATCTTCGGCCTTATGTCTAGCATGCAATCATCGGCTCAACACCGATCATATGTATTTGTTATAGAAATCTTTGCATCCCATGTTTAGACAACATTATCATTCAAACCAACACATAATTCGGTTATCATAATCATTATTCATAACATATTCATAACATATTCATAGTATCATGGATCATTATTCATGTTATCATATCATGAGAGGAGGCATATCATATTAATCTTCACATTCTAGCTAAAACACATTATCCTTATCATGCTATCAACCATAATGCACCAAAAATCATGGTAAACACTTAAAATACTAACCGGTTGGTGTGTGATTGTAAGAAGATGATGAAGTGAAGCCTCCAAGTGATGATGATGAGCTGATTGCGAGTCCTTAGCTGCCACCGAGGAGTCCGAGAAGGATGGAAGGTGTTGGGTGAGGTTTAGGGTTTTTCTAGAGAGAGAGAGGGAGTGAGGATGAAGTGAGAGAGTGAAAGGGGGAGTGTGTGTGAGGGTTTTGGGTTATAATAAGAGGGTGGTGCACCTTGAATGGGTTTCGAGATGTGCAAGGCCCAACCGGCCCAAATCGTTTCTTGTTTACTCGAGACCGAGTGGTCTCGAGTCGGGTTCGGTTCACACATATACTCATATATATAATACATACACATAATTTAATACAAGGATCACATAGCACGCCAAAATAATTCATAAACTTTCATTTAATATTATATATATATACGCACATACATTCATTTAAGGACGACAGTTGGTTCGGGAAAACCCGAAGTGTCACATTATCCCCAAGTTTTAAGAACTTTCGTCCCGAAAGTTAAAGCAGCCACTGACAAGCTAGTAAAAGTGAGAGCGTTTTAACAGGGTGTCACATCATCCCCCCGTTAGTTTGGAATTTCGTCCCGAAATTCAGTTGTAGCTTCAGTGCTGGGGGTTTCATTTGGGAACAGTTGGGGATACTTGCGCTTCATCTGGTCTTCCCGCTCCCAGGTAAACTCTGGGCCACGGCGTGAGTTCCAACGAACTCGCACGAGAGGTATCTGGCTACGTTTGAGGGTTTTGATCTCACGATCCGTGATCTCAACCGGTTCCTCAGTAAAGTGTAGCTGTTCGTCAATAGTAAGTTCCTTGTAAGGAATGACGAGTGTTTCGTCTGATAGACACTTCTTCAGATTAGATACGTGGAAGACGTTGTGCACAGCACTCAGTTCTTCAGGCAGATTCAACCTGTAAGCGGCCGTACCGATCTTTTCGGTAACTTCAAAGGGTCCGACATATCTTGGGTTAAGCTTGCCCCGTTTTCCAAAACGAACCACACCCTTCCAGGGTGAGACCTTAAGTAGGGCCCGTTCACCAACCTGGAACTCTTGCGGTTTCCTATCTTTATCAGCGTAGTACTTTTGACGGTCACGAGCTGCCGCCATGCGTTGCCTAATCTGGGCAATCTTTTCTGTGGTGTCGACTACATGTTCCGGGCCTGTGATCTGGCTGTCACCAATCTCAGCCCAGCAGAGAGGCGATCGACATTTACGGCCGTACAATGCCTCAAAGGGTGCTGCCTGAATGCTGGTGTGGTAGCTGTTGTTGTAGGAGAATTCCACCAACGGTAGGTGCTTCTCCCAATTCTTGCCAAAGTCGATCACACATGCCCTAAGCATGTCTTCGAGGGTTTGGATGGTGCGTTCAGACTGCCCATCCGTTTGCGGGTGATAAGCGGTGCTCATGTCTAAACGTGAGCCAAAAGATTTGTGCATGGCTTGCCACAATTCAGAAGTAAAACGCGCGTCTCGATCAGAAATAATAGAGGTAGGCACTCCGTGCTTCGAGACCACTTCTTTTAAGTATACCTCTGCTAGGGTAGAGAACTTGTCTGTTTCTTTAATGGCCAAGAAGTGTGCAGACTTAGTTAAGCGATCCACTATCACCCAAATGGTGTCATTTCCGCGCTGAGACCTAGGCAGGCCAGTAACAAAATCCATGGAAATCTGCTCCCATTTCCATTGCGGAATCTCTGGCTGTTGGAGTAGGCCTGATGGTTTCTGATACTCAGCCTTGACCCTTGCACAAGTCAAACATTTCCTGACATAGGTTGCTATGTGGGCTTTCATGCCAGGCCACCAATAGGTAGCCCTCAAGTCGTGGTACATCTTATCTGAACCTGGATGTACTGAGTAACGGGACTTATGAGCTTCATCCATCACAAGGTCACGTAAATTTCCATAAAGCGGAACCCATATGCGTCCGGCTACGTAGTAAGCACCGTCTTCTTTTTGTTCCAATCGTTGTCTCGATCCTCGTAGGGACTCAGCCCTGATGTTCTCGGCTTTCAATGCTTCAACCTGAGCATTCCGAATTTGATTAGGGAGGTTCGAGTGGATAGTGAGCTGTAAGGCACGAACACGCTTGGGTTTGGTCTCCTTTCTGCTGAGGGCATCGGCTACCACATTAGCCTTGCCTGGGTGATATTTGATTGCACACTCGTAGTCATTTAGGAGTTCGACCCATCGGCGTTGCCGCATATTCAACTCCTTTTGTCCCATTATGTGCTGGAGACTCTTGTGATCAGTGTAAATCGTGCACTTGGTGCCGTACAAGTAGTGTCTCCAAAGCTTGAGCGCGAAGACCACAGCTCCAAATTCTAAGTCATGCGTCGTATAGTTCCGTTCGTGGACCTTGAGTTGTCGCGAGGCGTAAGCGATAACTTTCTCGCGTTGCATCAATACGCAGCCAAGTCCTTGAATAGAAGCGTCGCAGTAAACGACGAAGTCGTCGGTACCTTCGGGTAAGGAGAGGATAGGAGCACTACAAAGGTTCTTCTTTAGTTCCTGGAAGGCAGATTCCTGAGCATTACTCCATTTGTAAGCAACACCCTTCTGAGTGAGTGTCGTAAGTGGTTGAGCGATCTTAGAGAATCCCTTGATAAATCTTCGATAGTATCCCGCCAATCCCAAGAATTGGCGAACTTCGGTCGGAGTCTTAGGCACAGGCCAATTCTTAATGGACTCAATCTTAGCAGGGTCAACATGAATCCCTTCCTGATTGACGATGTGTCCAAGGAAATGGACTTCTCTAAGCCAGAAATCACATTTCGAGAATTTGGCGTACAGTTGCTCATTGCGAAGGAGTTCGAGGATAAGACGTAGGTGTTGTTCATGCTCCTCTTGGCTCTTCGAGTAGATTAGGATGTCGTCGATAAACACAATTACGAACTTATCGAGGTAGGGTTTGCATACTCGGTTCATGAGATCCATGAAGATTGCAGGTGCGTTGGTCATTCCGAAAGGCATAACGAGGAATTCGTAGTGACCATAACGGGTTCTGAAAGCAGTCTTAGAGATGTCCTCATCGCGGACTCTCAGCTGGTGATAACCCGATCGCAGATCGATCTTGGAATAATAGCTCGACCCTTGCAGCTGGTCGAACAGGTCGTCGATACGGGGAAGTGGATAACGATTCTTGATGGTAACCTTGTTAAGCTCGCGGTAGTCAATGCACATTCGGAATGAACCATCTTTCTTTTTGACGAAGAGCACTGGGGCTCCCCAGGGTGATGAACTAGGACGGATAAAACCTTTGTCCAAAAGTTCTTGTAGCTGAGTAGAAAGCTCCTTGAGCTCCGCGGGGGCTAATCGATAAGGTGCACGAGCTATAGGCGCTGCTCCGGGAGCTAGCTCGATTTGAAATTCGACCTGACGGTGAGGAGGGAGTCCAGGTAGTTCCTCCGGGAATACCTCGGGATAGTCGCGTACCACTGGAAAATCTTCAATCCTGTTTTCCATTTTCTGTGTGTCGGTAATGAGTGTTAAGATAGCGGTGTGCCCCTTTCGTAGGCACTTCTGGGCCTTTAAAAATGAAATGATGCCTGTGACTTCTCCGCTCTTGTCGCCTTGAACTATAAGAGGTTTGCAAGGAGGACGGGGAATACGAATAGCTTTCTCCTGGCAGAGGATTTCAGCTCGATGTTTGGATAACCAATCCATACCGATGATGACGTCGAAGCTTCCAAGAATGATGGGGAAAAGATCGATACAGAAGGTCTGACCAGACAACTCTAATTTGCAGTTACGAATTATGTGTGAGGCCTCGAGGTTTCTACCATTAGCTATTTCAACGGTGTGCTTAGAGCTCAGCGGCGTGAGAGTGAGCTTAAGTTTCTTACTAATACGTAGGGATACATAACTAGCATCTGCTCCGGAATCAAATAGCATGGAAACATAACGATCATTAAGTAGGAACTTACCCGCTACAACGTTGGGGTCATTCCTTGCTTCCCCAGCTCCAATCACAAAAGCTTTTCCTCTAGCACCATTTCCAGCATTGTTGTTATTGTTCCCAGCACCCTGATTGTTGTTGTTTTGATTCAGTTCAGGGCAATCCTTTCGCATGTGCCCCATTGCTCCACACTTGAAGCATCCACGGTTGTTTCCTTGTTGCTGCTGTTGCTGTGGTTGTTGCTGGTTCTGCCTAGCTGGGAACTGGCTTCGGCAGTCTTTGGCTTCATGCCCCATCTTGTTGCATCGCTGACACTGACCTTTTCCACATGGCCCACTGTGATGTCGGTTACATTTGTTACACTTAGGGTGGTTTCCTCGATAGCCACCCTGTTGCTGAGGGCCCTTGTTGCTTTCAGTCTTCCTTTGTTGAACTGGGGCCTGAGTGGGGTTAGCATCCTTTCCCTGACTTCCATCCCACTTTCGCTTGTTATCGCCAGAAGTTCCAGCAGTAGCACCGATCCTCTGGGGCAGCTTGCCCTCTTCCACAGCCTGATTGGTGAGTTTGTGAGCAAGACGAACCACGGGCTGTATGGTGTTGAGGTTGGCCGAGGTCACATGGCTCCGGATTTCTGGGACCAAGCCTTTGATGTACAATTCGACCCTTCGATACATAGGTTGGGACATGTTTGGGCAAAGTGCAGCATAGTCGTTGGACTGCTTAGTGTAGGTCTCGATCTCTGATCCGACCATCTTGAGCGCATAGTACTCGTTCTCGAGTTTGTGGATGTCATCCCTGTGACAGTACTCTTCTTTGATCATGTCCTTGAAATCTTCCCATGCGGTAGCATTAGCAGTTTCCAGACCAAGCATCTGAATCTGTGCTTTCCACCATGAAAGCGCGTTTCCTTCAAGCGTACCAGTTGCGTACTTAACCCAGTTAGCAGGGGGACACTCGCAGACGGCGAAGACAGCTTCGGCCTTTTCAATCCAATGCAGTAGGCCTATGGCACCCTCAGTGCCGTTGAAAGGGAGAGGCTTGCCATCCATGAAGGTTTTGAAAGTACAAACACGTGGTTGCGCAGGCGCAGGCTGACCTCCAGGGTGAGCTGCGAAAGCTGCAGCCACCGTGTTGAGCAAGTTGGCGAATTGAGCCTGAGTCATGTTAACGCTTCCTCTTCCGCGTCCACTCATTGTCTTCATAACCAGAAAACACAGTATGAGTGTGATGTCGTAACGTAGCGAGAATAAGATAGGAGAGGGAGGTGTATCTATCTAATCAGGCACACTAGTATGTATAGTAGAGCAGTCAATACAAGATAAACAAGCAAGTAAACACAAGTCCGAGCTACGAGGTCTAGTATGTCGAGTCTTGCCCTTGGAGTGTAGTGTCGTCACGAGTCACGGGTTATAGCCTGGTTTTTCTCAAAAAGACTCTTCTTTTTAAAACCAAGTTCACTATAACCAATGGCTCTGATACCAATCTGTCACACCCCCAAATTCCACCTGCGGAGTACCGTCCGCTTGAGGGCGTGACCGACCAGGATCCAGCCACCAATTATACTGAGCATTGGATAATAGCAAGGATGATCACCAACCATAGTGGTTAGTAAACACCATAGTTTAAAGTTCAAATGTTTAGGTTCAAATAACAGTTAAGTAAGTAGCGGAAGCATAGATAAAATAGTTTAAACAAAGTTCTTAGTTCAAGTTATTCGAAACCCAACACGCGGGTTTAGACGACCACTACACTTCCCAAGCTGCAAGCTCCTGAGTCACTGGTTACCTGCAAAGCATGCAGTAAGGGGTCAACAATAATGCTGAGTGAGTTCACTAGTTGTCCAGTTTTAATTACCAAAAACTTGTTTCACCAGTTAATTTATCCGTTTATACATGCCATGGGGAGCTACCCCAAAAGTTAGCGACTAAACTGTTTTTCCAATACCGAACACTAGGTGACCGTTGCGTATCCGCAGAGTGCCCCGATGTCAATGTTCTATCATCATTGACGGATGCCTGAGTACATTAGTTCACGACCGATCCCATACCTTGGCACGGTGTGAGGTTGGTAAGACCTAAATAGCGCTATCAACTAATAACCCGTTCGCCTGGCCCCGGCGACTAATCGGTATTAAGTAGTAGGGACTTTAAGTGATAGAGTTTCGTTTAGTGCCGTTTGTTGCAATCCGTATAAACAGTAATTAACTAAAAGGTTCCCAATAACAAGGGAAGAAAAGTAAGTTGTATCCCTCATAAAGGGATAGTGTTGTTTTTAGTTCCGTTTCCCAAACCACCGGGAATACATGCTTTAGGTTGTGAACTCACCTTGGGTTGCTCGGTAGATTAATTACCCGGTCGATCACGTTGGTCACCACGTCCTAGCATGGTTACCGAATGTGGGTCAAGTTGGGGTACAAGTAAACACGTATAATCTACACATAACTAACACATAGCATGCACAACATATAATTACCCAATAAGTCATTGGGCCCGTCTAAGTTCTTTAACAGCAACAGTTAACAGTTAACACGTAGCCCACCTAAACAGTAATAAGCATGTACAGTTAATACACTTGGTCCCAATAACTAACAGCCCAGTCGAGACCAGGTGGTCTCGAATCGAGAACACACAGTTGCGAGTCGCAACCGGAGGTTACGGCTTGTCATGGTCTGGTTACGAGTCGCAACCGGAGGTTTCGAGTTGTCATGATCTGATTACGAGTCGCAACCGGAGGTTTCGAGTTGTCATGATCTGATTACGAGTCGCAACCGGAGGTTTCGAGTTGTCATGATCTGATTACGAGTCGCAACCGGAGGTTTCGAGTTGTCATGATCTGATTACGAGTCGCAACCGGAGGTTTCGACTTGTCATGATCTGGTTGCGAGTCGCAACCGCCGTAGTCTCGAGTTGTCATGTTTTGGTTGCGAGTCGCAACCGGGGGTTTCGAGTCGCAACCTCGGATACGTGCACAAGAATCCTTCTAGAACCTCTGATGTACTAACCAATGAGATTTCAATTTCATGAGATTTTGTACTAACCAACCAGAATGCTTAAAACATGTTTCTTTGTCTAATATCAAATGAAAATGGATCAAACAGTAGGTTTCTCAAATATTTTCATGACATTCAAATTGTTCTTCATATATTCAAGTAGTTCATCCTTTGTTTGCATATTCATAATCCTAAGTCTATACACAATTTAGACATCATCTTCGGCCTTATGTCTAGCATGCAATCATCGGCTCAACACCGATCATATGTATTTGTTATAGAAATCTTTGCATCCCATGTTTAGACAACATTATCATTCAAACCAACACATAATTCGGTTATCATAATCATTATTCATAACATATTCATAACATATTCATAGTATCAAGGATCATTATTCATGTTATCATATCATGAGAGGAGGCATATCATATTAATCTTCACATTCTAGCTAAAACACATTATCCTTATCATGTTATCAACCATAATGCACCAAAAATCATGGTAAACACTTAAAATACTAACCGGTTGGTGTGTGATTGTAAGAAGATGATGAAGTGAAGCCTCCAAGTGATGATGATGAGCTGATTGCGAGTCCTTAGCTGCCACCAAGGAGTCCGAGAAGGATGGAAGGTGTTGGGTGAGGTTTAGGGTTTTTCTAGAGAGAGAGAGGGAGTGAGGATGAAGTGAGAGAGTGAAAGGGGGAGTGTGTGTGAGGGTTTTGGGTTATAATAAGAGGGTGGTGCACCTTGAATGGGTTTCGAGATGTGCAAGGCCCAACCGGCCCAAATCGTTTCTTGTTTACTCGAGACCGAGTGGTCTCGAGTCGGGTTCGGTTCACACATATACTCATATATATAATACATACACATAATTTAATACAAGGATCACATAGCACGCCAAAATAATTCATAAACTTTCATTTAATATTATATATATATATACACGCACATACATTCATTTAAGGACGACAGTTGGTTCGGGAAAACCCGAAGTGTCACAGTTAAGCTATGGTATTAAGAAGTCACACCAAATTAACCACGCTTCCGCAAAGCCAGGGTGTGACAGCTTGGTATCAGAGCTCTGATCATAGCGAACTAGGATTCTTTCTCGAGTCTAGACTATGATCACTAGGGCTCTCACGAAAACATTTTTCTGCATACCACTTAAGTCCAGATCCAACACTTTTTACAAACAAATGTTGAGCACATTTTATTCATTATTTTTAGGCTCAGTCTTGGAGGCTGAGGCTCGGTCTTGGAGGCCGAGGCTCGGTCTGAGAGATCGAGGTAGTTGGCTAGTTGGACTAGGAAGAGTAGGCTCAGTCTTGGAGGCTGAGGCTCGGTATTGGAGACCGAGGCTCGGTTTGAGAGATCGAGGTAGTTGGCTAGTTGGACTAGGAAGAGTGGGCTCAGTCTTGGAAGCTGAGGCTCGGTATTGGAGACCGAGGCTCGATCTAAGAGGTCGAGGTAGATGATAGAGCAGTCTTAGAGACTGGGAAGAATTTGGCTAGTGAGACTAGGAGAATTATTTGATTGACTAACATGTTTATATGATTATATGATTGATTATTATACGTATATGTGTTTATGTTACAAACATGCTTTCATCATGTACTAGAAAGATGGACACTACGAATCCCATGGCCATAGTATCAGACGACATAGTTTCATCGAAGCACGAGGTGTACCTTTCCGATACTACCGGCACAGACAAAGACGACTTTCAGCCCTTTTGCGCTGTCTGAAGTCGTAGCAGAGCCTACTGATGGCCATCTTGATGGGAATTTGCCCCCTTGCCGCTTATCCTGTTGTTGATATGCCCCCCCCCCCCCCCCCGACGTGGCCTCTGACGAAGATAACGATCTACTAGAGGAGGACCCATTCGAGGGCAGGGCCCTATTGCTGCTGGTATTAGCCTACTGCATGCGGACGCTCCTCCAGGGGAAACTCATGCCCATTCCCCTGTCCCAGACTCATTTGAGTTTCTGACATCCGCATTTTCGCATATACAGGGAGCGCAGCACCATTCACACGACGCCGACCCTGATACGGCATCATCAGCTGCACCGGTTCCCGCACCCAGCTTTGAGTTTGATCACAGTATTAAGGGTGATCTTGTTCTTCCACCTGGTTTTGATCCAAACCATGACCTTGAGTTCATACACTTAGACCAGCCCTTGGAGGATCCTGTAACCCCCTGTGTTTGTTGATCCAGCTGATCTTGAGATGGAGTTTTTGATCCGGAGCCAGCCATGGCCCCTGAGCCAGGCGTTGCTCCTGACCCCGCATTGGAGCATGACCCTGTTCATGCCGATGCACCTGCTGTTGCTCCTTGATTGATCATCTGCTTGGACGAGAGAAAATTTGGGGTAACTGTGCAAGACAATTTATTATTACGGGGGCCCACGTAATAACGACTTGTAGTGCATTGAAATCCTGGTGGACTCTGCGGGTCAAGCTAATGAAAACCAATGTAGCAGGAAATATCTAAAACACGAATGACCAAGGCGAGGCGATGTAGCCTCGAGTTCATTCTATTACAAGCAACAAGCCAAATTGGCAAGCCTATGTGAAGGCTCAGAAATTTACTTCCCCACTCATACATTGAGTATATTTGCGTGTGAAATTGGGTGATTACATGATGGCTTATGTTGCTATATACCTCATAGACAATTGAAACGTTGTCTAACCCGCTTCACACCACTTCGACAAAAGGGAATGTCACCCAGATGTGACACAAACACCAGTACGTTGCCAAGGGCAGAAACCGAGCTGCAAGGACGCATCTCACAGATAAATGCACGACATAAAGCCCTCCGCTCTAAGTACAACAATGGCATTACTAGATATAACCCTCCAAACTGGCTGCACCTATAAACAGTTCCTGAACTGCAAGCCTTTGAACTCTGACGGAACAGGAGGCGCCGTTGCATTTGTTCGTTGGTCCAAAAAGATTGACTCCATTCCAAGAATGAGTGACTGTCCGTCCCAACAGAGTGTTACCTACATCCCGGGGTTATTTCTAGATAACTCACTCTCATGGTGAGACCTTCAGTCTCAGATCCTTGGCACAGACGCTGCTTATGCACTAAGCTGGGATGAGCTCAAGGAAACGATTGAGAAGAAATGTTGTTTTAGGACTGGAATTTAGAAGCTTGAGGTGGAGTTCTGGAATTGAAAATGGACGGACCAAAGATTCCTGAATACGTCCAGCAATCTCCCGACTTGTCTAGGGTCGTCCCCTACTAAGTCAAACCGGAGTTCAAAAGGATTGAACGATTCATTTGGAGACTTGCACCCCAGATCAGGGGTATGGTTACTACCTCGAAGCCTCGACCATTGCAGAGGCTAATTTATTTATAACATGAGATGTTATGTGGATGATTTATTGATAGCATGAGATGTTATGTGTTGATATTGTTGAATGCATACGTGCATTTTATTTGCGATGACCTAACCTACGTGAAACATCTTTTAGAAAATGCCTCCAAAACGGGGTGTACGCATACCCACCAACGAGGCGGAACTTCAGGGAATCATTGCTGCAGTCATCGCACAATACGAGGCCCATCGCTCCGAGCACAACGGAGATACCTCAGGAAGTAACCCACCCAACGGCTGCACCTACAAACAGTTCTTAGGCTGCCAGCCCCTGCATTTCAATGGCACTGGGGGTGCCGTAGCCTTCATACGCTGGATTGAGAAGACTGACACTGTTTTGCGTGCGAGCAAATGCGCCCCAAGAGATCAGGTCACGTACATTTCGGGCTGTTCCGAGATGGGGCTCTGTCATGGTGGAAACTTCAGGTTCAGACAATGGGCGAGGCTGCTGCGTATGCTTTATCATGGGACGAGCTGAAAGAGCTAATGCATAAAAAGTACTGTTCGAGAACAGAAAGCCAGAAGGTAGAAACTGAGTTCTGGAACTTGAAGATGGAAGGTCCAAAAATAGTTGAGTATGTGGAGAAGTTCCAAGTTCTATCGCGTATCGTTCCTTACATGGTTACACCAGAATACAAGCGAATCGAGCGCTTCATTTGGGGTTTAGCTCCTCAAATCATAAGTATGGTAACCTCCTCCAAGCCTGCGACAATCACTGAGGCCATCAATCTAAGTATAGCCTTGACGGAAGAGGCAATCAGGATGAACAAATTTTCAACCTCTAAGAAGAAGAAGGAGACTCATGTAGAGTCATCCGGGGACAACAAGTGAAAGTTGGCGAATTTCAAACAGGGTACCCAGTCGAGAAACAACAAGGTCAAAAAGAGAAAAGAGTACACGGGTATTCTACCAAAGTGCGACAACTGTCGACGTCACCATAACGGGCGGTGTAGATATGGAAAATGTGGTAACTGTGGCAAGGTGGGACATGTCAAGGAAACGTGTCTACAGGGCACTAAACATGGAAATAGAGGTCAAGATGATAGCGGAAATCGCGGAGGAAATAACGACGACAACAACTATCAGGAAAGGGAAGGTGACGATCAAGGCTGTGGCCAAGCATGTTTTAATTGCGGTGATGTGGGGCATTTCAGGAAGTATTGCCCTAAGAACACCCAGGCAAGTGGATGAAAGCTCAATAGCGGGGATAGAATCCAAGCGTGGATATCGGTACGTCTCATAATAGTTAATGTTATGCTCTATTTGACAGTATTGTCAAATTTTAGCTTCAGAAAATACAGTTGTTTTAGTAGTAAGTAACCTAGATACCCAGTTCTTGATAGAATAAGCCTAACGGAAGCTTCGAAGTGATAATTGGGATGGACTGGTTGTCGAATGACCATGCGGAGATTGACGTCCACGCCCCGACGACGAACGGAGGAATGATTGTGATTCGTGGAGCAGGATACGCTCCTACGGATTATCAGGCAAGGAAGACACGAAAATTTTCACACAAAGGATGTGTTGCATTCTTGGCTCATGTCGTGGAAAAAGAAGTCGAAGAATCAAAAATCGAAGATATCCCTGTGAATGGAGAATACCCTAAAGTCTTCCTCGAAGACTTGCCGGAATCGTCTCCTCAACGATTAGTCGAATCTCGCGTCGATTTAATTCCAGGCACTGCACCCATAGTCGATGCATCATAGCGACTTACATTTTTGGAGATGCAAGGATTGACAGAGAAGTGTTAGCAATGGATAGAGAAGGAAGATAACAGACCAAAAAAAAAAACAATTCCCTTTTTGGAGTAACCCCATTTTTACCCGTCAAAAAGAAGGATGATGATTCTCAAATAAACATCAACTACCGGGAGCTGAACAAGCTGACGATCAAGAATTGATGATCTGTTTGATCAACTGCAAGGTTCAAGTTTTTACTCAAAGATCGACTTGCGATCTGGATACCATCAGTTAAGGATACAAGAGGAAAGTATCCCGAAGACAGCCTTCAGAACTCGTTATGGACACTACGAGTTCCTTGTTATGCCGTTTGGTTTGACAAACGCACCTGCAGTCATTATGGACTTGATGAATAGAGTTTGCAAGCCGTACTTGGACAAGTTCGTGATTGTGTTTATCGACGACATCTTGATTTATTCAAGGACGAAGGCTGAGCACGAACAGCACCTAAGAGCTATTTTGGAGCTGCTGAAGAAAGAACAATTGTATGCCAAATTCTCTAAGTGCGAGTTTTGGCTACGTGAAGTCCAATTTCTTGGACATGTGGTTAATGGAAATGGAATCCATGTTGATCCAACCAAGATCGAAGCGATTAAGAATTGGGAAACGCCAAAGACGCCAACCGAGATTCGACAATTCTTGGGTTTGGTTGGCTATTATCGAAGGTTCATTGAGGATTTTTCGAAAATCGCTCAACCTTTGACGCTCCTCACGCAGAAAGATAAGAAGTTTGATTGGGGAATCAAACAGGAAGAAGCGTTCCAGATATTGAAGGATAAGCTCTGCAATGCGCCAATCTTAGCATTACCGGAAGGTACAGATGATTTTGTGGTATACTGCGACGCTTCGCGTCAAGGATTGGGTTGTGTGTTGATGCAACGCCAAAAGGTTATTGCTTCGCATCGCGTCAACTGAAAGTGCACGAGAAGAACTATACCACACATGATTTGGAACTTGGCGCAGTGGTTTTTGCATTAAAGATCTGGAGACACTACCTATATGGTAGGAAATGTACAATTTTTACAGATCATAAGAGCCTACAACACATATTCAACCAGAAGGAGTTGAATATGAGACAAAGACGATGGGTTGAGTTGCTGAACGATTACGACTGCGAGATAAAGTATCATCCAGGGAAGGCGAATGTAGTCGCCGATGCCCTAAGTCGAAAGGAGAGGATCAAGCCCATAAGGGTTAGGGCTTTAGAAATGATTATCCGAACCGATCTTTCCTTGCGCATTCGTGCCGCGCAGAAAGAAGCTCTCAAGGAAGGAAACCTTGGAGAAGAATATCTCCGTGGGATGGAGAAACTACTGGTACCAAACGAGGAAGGAACGTTATGTTTTGAGAAAAGGATTTGGGTTCCTTTGTTTGGAGGTTTAAGGAAGGTTATTTTCGATGAAGCTCACAAGTCACGGTACTCTATCCATCCGGGAGCGGATAAGATGTACCAAGATCTCAAAGATTATTATTGGTGGCCTAGGATGAAAGGCGATGTTGTTGTGTATGTGAGCAAATGTTTAACATGCGCTAAGGTTAAAGCCGAATACCAGAAGCCTTCAGGACTTCTGCAACAACCTGAGATTCCCAAGTGGAAATGGGAACAAATCTCCATGGATTTTATTACGAAATTGCCAAGAACACCAAGAGGCCATGACACTATTTGGGTAATAGTGGATCGATTAACAAAGTTAGCACACTTCTTACCTATCAGAGAGAAGGATAATACGAGCAAATCGGCTGAAATTTACATGAGAGAGATCGTCACGCGCCATGGAGTACCTCTCTCAATCATCTCTGATAGAGACGGAAGGTTTGTGTCAAGGATATGGCAATCCTTCCAAGAAGCCTTTGGCTCACAATTGAATCTGAGCACTGCGTTTCATCCGCAAACTGACGGTCAGAGCGAGCGAATGATACAGACTTTGGAAGACATGCTGAGAGCGTGTGTTATGGATTTGGGCGGTAGCTGGGACAAGCATTTGCCTTTGGTCGAATTTTCGTACAACAACAGCTACCACACCAGTATTGGTGTCGCGCCATTTGAAGCCCTTTACGGACGCAAGTGCCGATCACCCTTATGTTGGGCTGACGCAGGTGATAGGCAGCTTGCTGGTCCCGAAATCGTCCAAGAGACGACAGACAAGATTGCGCAGATTCTTAAACGCATCGAAGCAGCTCGCCACAGACAGAAGGCCTATGCGGATCCAAACCGGAAACATGTGGAATTCCAAGTTGGAGAAATGGTGTTATTGAAAGTTTCACCCTGGAAGGGTGTGGCACGCTTCGGAAAGCGTGGGAAGTTAAATCCGCGCTACAATGGTCCTTTCAGAGTTTTGAAAAGAATAGGACTAGTAGCATACAAGTTGGACCTACCTGCTGAACTCCATTCTGTTCACGATACATTTCATGTATCCAACCTGAAGAAAAGTCCAACTCAAGATGACATTGCCATTCCCATCGACGAGACTCATGTTGACGACACGCTCCATTTCATTGAAGAACCGGTTGAGGTCACGGATTGGAAAATAAACAAGACCCGCCGGAGCAGTGTCAAGCTCGTCAAAGTTCGTTGGAATGCCAGACACGGTCCTGAATACACCTGGGAACGTGAGGACCGGATGAAAGAGAAATACCCCCACCTTTTTCCTAAGAACCCTGCATCAACAAGCAGAACTTAAATTTCGGGACGAAATTTATTTAACGGGGGGAGAATGTGACAACCCTCACTAAACCAGGTATCCGTACGACATAATTAATAATTAATTATTGCTTAATTACTGTGCTTGCTTGAACTTGTGAATAAACTGCTACTTGAACACTGATACATGTACTTACTTGCATCATACTTTACTTGCTGTCACTACATTATTTACATGACTGAACCTAAGTGACAAACATGATGCACAAAAAGCACAGTAGCACTATAACGGATAACCTATTGAACATGCTGATAAAGCCAGCATCAGGCAAACACTGCCTCTAAGGCCTGTAAGAGCCTGAAATATTTTGCTACACTAGTGGTGAGTGTAGGGATATAAGGGTTGTAGCACTGCGTCTCTAGGAATAAGTCACAATGACCGGATGTGCCTAAAACGTACTCTAAGTACAAAACTCAGCACTTTACATAAACAATACAGCTTTTAGCTACCTAATAAAGTGCCAAAACATGAGAAAAATATTACTAGACACTTTCCAAAGTGTCAGAAATGAGTTGTGTCACTAAAAGGGGTAATAACGACACTTTAAAGCTTTGTTAAGCACTTTAACAGATTACTATCCAACCGAACAACCGGACTATGCCCGGAACATGAAAATATTGTTATTTTCATTATTTATTTTTTTTCTGAGCCAGTTAGGGTCCCTGAACACCCTAACACCCATTGTAACGCGTGACACGCAACTAACCAGGTTAAGTACCTAACTAACTAACTTAACCAAACTATGTGCCTAACTATCTAGTTGGAATCGGACCAAGACCCCCCCCCCCCCCATTACAACCGTCCCCATGTAGGGGGACACTCCTTGTGTACTTAATGATTAAAATAATCCTAATGTTTAGTATCATCTAGACATATTTTCCTTTGGATAATACACTTGGTAATTATCTATAAGTTCTAAACATTAACATATGATCATTCACACATCACAACTCAAGGCAAACACTCTCTCTTTCTCTCTAAATAAGTCACGGCCGAACACCCCCTTGAGCACCCTCCATTTTTGATTTTTGATCTTCATGTTCCAAGTATCTTCAAGTGTTAAGGGTCTCGTATTAGGAAGCTTGGTGCAAACGGAACGCGAAGGACCTCTTTATCTTGCTTTTATCCACGCCATTTTCGTCAAGATTCTTCCCTAGCCTCGAGCTAGTGGTATGTTGCTTAGAACACCTTCTCAATCTATTCTAAAGTGGTTAAAAGGATTTGTAATGGTTAAAACTAGTAATCTTACAAGATAATACATTAAAGTCTACTAAAAACATGAAAAATGATGGTTAAAAGCTCACTAGTTGTGTAAATGTTGTAGTAATTGAAATTTGTGATTATTTAGACCCGATCTATGTTGTGGTAGCTCGGATCATCATTTAACCCGGTTTAGTCATGATCTTGGGTTATGACATAAAGCTTGTTTAAGCATAACAAGGGTTAGAAGATGAAACTCTACCACACAAGAATCATGAACTTGTGTAAAAGTGTTTTAGCTTGTACAATAGTGTTAAAAACTAGCAGATCTACGTATCTGCAAGTGGTATTTTCAAAGGACCAAGCGTTAAAGAAATCATACTTTAAAAGACGGATCTTACACTAACAAGAATGGTTTTTAGAACACACAAGTGTGTAAACACTTGTGTGACACAAAGTTTAGACAAAATAACTATTTATGTAAAAGTTGACGAGAAGTTGTAAAAACGGGATTTCTCTAAAAACGAGGTTTTTACCAAATCGGATTGTTTTATATAAAGATCCACTAAAAATAATGAGATTTACTTCACAGTTTGGATAAACCACAAGTTCATGAAACTTATGCGATTTATATACATATTTTGACTAGTTCGTGATTGGAACATTGTTTGGTTGATTGAGAAAAATTGTTGGTTGATTTGTAAAAGAAAATGATACGCTTGAAAGCGTGGCCACCTCCAGTTACAGAGGAAACTCTGGCGAAATTTTTCCAAAAGCCTAACACTTAGAAATATTTTCACTATAAGTGTTAGAAATACATTTTGACTTGTTTTCAAAATATAAGTTTCGCCACGACTATATTTACAAAACATCGGAGGTGGGATTTCACAAAATAAAACGTGATACATATATATATTTAGTATATATTCTTCTTTCACAACATCACTTGTATAAGTGTTTATGATTATTTTGTGAACTACGTAAATATTATTTTTAGAGTAAAAATAATATTACTAAGTATTATTTTGGGGAAAATCACATGTATGAAAATATAATATTTTTGAGAAGAATATTCATATTTTGAAGTGGAAATAAAATATATTAAGTGAGACTTAATAGTGAAATCTGAATGTTACGAACACACATGTATTAAATCCCCCATCCTTGGGAAGGAAAATAACTACCAAGTATACAGAAAGTAAACACGAAATAGTTTCCTAACTATTTCCCAAAACTTAAACCATAAAGCTAAGGCACGGCCGTCCGTCTAATAGAGTTAGCACGTGTAGGTCGTCATACAGCTGATTGATTTGGAGGCATACTTGGTAGAGACGCACCACTGTGAGTTCATGCTCCCCCTTTTCTCTTAACTGTTTTCAGTTTTCTAAACTGCGGGGGTGAAATACATGTTACTATGATTACAATTACGAATGGTATGGTCAGCTAAGGAAGGAACTGTTAGGTTATGTGATTGGGTAGGTAAAACCTTAAGAACGTTAGTCCTCGTAGTACGATCGAGGGATACAAGTGATAGGCCTATTTGAGAATAACAAACCCCACCCATGAGCCCTAAGGTTGGACCATGTGGTGACCTTGTCTTAACACCACCCATGCGCCCTAAGGTTGGACCATGTGGTGACCTTGTCTTAACACCACCCATGCGCCCTAAGGTTGGACCATGTGGTGACCTAGACTTAACACCACCCGTGCGCCCTAAGGTTGGACCATGTGGTGACCTTGTCCTATCCCCACCCATGCGCTCGCAGGTTGGACCATGTGGTTACACATTAACTAATATGTTTCCTTATTTGCTTTCATACCAGAGTTTACAAAACCTTCATACTTACATTGTTTATAAAGGTTTATTCGCGCGCACATACTAAACACATGAACTCGCTCAACATTATTGTTGATTTTTCAACTTACATGTATTTCAGGGAATTAAAGGATCTGGCGCGGTATGACACGTTTTTCGCTGCACTAGCTACGTGGTCATCCGGGTTTGGGGAATGTGACTCTTTCCTGGACAAGTCACAGTCCTTAAACTGTGTTTATGTCATGTTGATGTTTGTGTTTGTTAAAACAACGATGTTGTATTTGGTTTTTAAAACTTAATTAAATGGATGATCTTGCATGGTTTATTTCATATAGCTTTGTTATGGTTAAGCTATGGTATTAAGAAGTCACACCAAATTAACCACGCTTCCGCAAAGCCAGGGTGTGACAGTTAAAGCTTCAACTGAACGGATAAGAGAATTAACTAGCCAAATTGAAAATGATAAAATTGATCATGACAAAATTAAACAAGAAAATGAAAGGTTAATTCTTGAAAACCGTCAGATTTCTGAAAAGTTTGAAAAACTAAAAAGCACAATGAAAGATAGTGATGATCGAAATGGTAAAACTTTTAAAGAAAATGAACATCTAAAAGCAGTGCTTAGAGTAAAAGAAGAATCAATCAACCAACAACTGGATGAAATCGCTAAACTGAAACTTAAGTTTCAAGAGGCTGAAATTGAAAACGAGCGAATCCAGTTGAAGCTTAACAGTTACAGCTCCGCAAGCTTTGTTTTGCAACACATTATTCCCAAACCCATCGGGAAAGACAAAGCAGGCGAAGATGTGTATTCTGATGGGACTGGGGTGGATTTTCATCAAGTTCCACCACCTGTTCTTGATAACTACACGAAAAAGCAATCAGGGTTGGTTGAAATTGAGGAAGAAAGTGAAGTTAAACTTCCGGAGAACATTGATGTCACGTTCACATCTTCTAATGACAATAGTGTCCAAAATGATATTGTAAAAGGTATTGTTGAAAATGTGCTAAAAACGGATAGTGACACTACTGAGGAAGATGGGTGTTTCTTGGACAAGTACATTCAGAAACCAAAATCCAAGAACAACTTAATTGATGAACCGGATCTTGTGATGTACAAGATGGCTGGATCTGATAAGTTGTATTCGGATTCTGAGTTTCCGATTGAGAATGTTAATGTGAAAAAGTTGACAAATGTTTATAAATTGGTTAAAGTTGAGTTGTCAGAAGTGAACAGTTTGAAACAAACAAAAAGGCAAATGAATTTTGAGAAAGATAAAGCTTACTACAAAAAGCCTGTTGTACCACCACGTTTTTATAATAACAATCGAAACAATTGGTCGGGTGGTTATCGGGATGGTAAGAGTCATCAGAAAAACAATTTACAAAACAAAAGGTTTGCGGAAAAGAAGGTGTTTGTGAACGGTTCAAGTTCACTTTCTGATGAGGAAAATGAGATTTTTTCAAAATCGAATGAAGAGTTTTTTGAGAAAAGAGCTTCACAGTATCAGTCTGAAGGCACAAGTCGAGTTGTTGATACTCGAACATGTTTCAGATGTAATCAAGTTGGTCACATTGCACGAAAGTGTAACAATGTGAAGCCTAAGACTGAAACTGTGAAGATTCAACAGAAGAAAGTTGAGGTGAAGGGTAAAGCACCAATCGTTGTTGAGAAAAAGAATGTGAAAAATGATAACATCAAAGTGAAAAATGAACTCGTAAAGAAAGTGGTAACTAAAAATGACAAATTTTACAATCGGGTTGCATTATCTCAACATGTTTGGAAACCAAAAACTGAGAAGAAGGTGAAATCTTCTGAGGATTCAATTCAAATTGATTATGATGCAAATTTTCCACCTCTTAAGGCTAAAAACTTCAAAATTCAAATTGCGAGAGTCAAGGTTACACCTAAGGCTGATGAGGCCTGGGTGGACTCCATGTTTGACTAAACAGTTTGAATTACCGGAGCTTCCTTGATCGCGAAGCATGAATCGGCATCTTTATTGAAGTTGGTTAATTTGAAGTTTGTTTTGTGCAGGATCTTCCACAACTTGTATCCAGATGGATCATGGATAGTGGAGCTTCAAGACATATGACAGGGAAGACTGCATTGCTGTATGATGTAAGAAATATCAATGGTGGTTATGTGGGATTTGCTGGTCATGAAGGTGGTAGAATTATTGGTGAAGGAACGTTATCCAATGGGATTGTGACGTTTGAAAGAGTTAACTACATCACTGAGCTGGAGAACAATCTGCTTAGTATCTCGCAGATTTGTGACAATATGTATACTACTCATTTCACTGATAAAGAATCTTTGATCTTGAAACCAGGATTTGTTATCCCTGAAGAATGGATTATCATGCGGGCACCTAGAGTGAATGATTTATATGTGTTGGACATGACTGTAGCAACTACAACTACTGGTCAAGCACATTGTTTTGTTTCTAGAGCAACTGAGAAAGAATCGAGATTGTGGCACCGCAAGATGGGGCATATTCACCTAAGGAAAATGAATCACTTGGTGCACAATGATTTGGTTCTTGGAGTTCATGTCAAAGGTTTTCATCTGGAAGGGGAGTGCATTAGCTGTGTTAAAGGCAAGCAGAAGAAAAAGTCACACCCTTCAAAGCAAGTCAATTCAGTTTCCAGACCATTAGAGAGACTACATATGGATTTGTTTGGTCCAGTAAATGTCAAAAGTATTACAGGGGATCTCTACTGTCTTGTGGTTACTGATGATTATTCCAGATTTTCGTGGGTTTCTTTCTTGAAGACGAAAGATGAAACGTTTGACAGTTTGATGGCGTTGTTCAGAAAGATTGAGAATTTGTACCAAAGCTGTATTAAAAGAATTCGTAGTGACAATGGTACTGAATTCAAGAACAGCAAGATGGAAGAATTTTGTGATGAAAGAGGTATATTTCATGAGTTTAGTGCTCCGTACACTCCGCAGCAGAATGGAGTCGCAGAACGCAAAAACCGGACACTAATCGAGACGGCTAGAACTATGCTTGCAGATTCAAAGTTACCGATAAATTTTTGGGCTGAAGCTGTTTCCGCTGCATACTATACGCTCAACAGGGTTCTCACTGTCAAGAAGTTCAACAAAACATGTTTTGAGCTAATCAATAACCGCAAACCGAATTTGAAGTATCTAGAACCGTTCGGGTCACCTCGTACAGTTATAGAGCGTCATGGAAAGTTTGGTCCGAAGAGCATTGAGGGAATATTTGTTGGTTATGCAAATCCGATGCGACGTGTCTTCGTTCCAAGTGAGAAGCGGATTATTGAAGCTCTAAATGTTGAATGTCAAGGTTATACTATGCCGCCACAGAATCCTGGAGATTCATGGCGTTATCATTATGACAAACTATGGGATTCGTTTGACATGAGAGAAGAATCAGAGGATGATGAAGATTTCTTTGATGAGTTTGATATTTTGCGTGAATATGAGTCACAACTAAGGTTCCCAGCTGAGTATTCTAGAAGACCACGGGAAACTTCAAATGACGATGAAGCAGGTCCAAGTAATGCTGGTGAACATGATGATGTCCAACAGAATGAAGTTGCTCAGGATACTCAGTCGGCACATAATGATAATCAAGAAACTGAAAATATGCCAGTTTTTTATCATGGTGATTCAGATTCTGAGGGGGAGCAAATTCAGATTTCAAGTCAAACAAACCAAGTTGGTGAACAAGATGCAGAGTAGAATGTTACTAATCTGGAGGGAAATGTAGATGTTCCAAGCGAAGTGATGCCACGAACTTTTTCATATCATCCAGAGGAGTTGATCATAGGAGAATTGCAGACAGGCGTTCGCACTCGAAATCAGATTGATAAAGGGCTTACATGTTTTTATACAACAGTTGCTCCTTTGCAAACTGAATTCTCATTGAGTTATTTTATCTCGCAGGTTGAGCCAAGAACTTACAAAGAGGCGCTTACTGAAGACTCTTGGTTCAATGCAATGCAGGAGGAACTGAGTCAATTCGAGAAATTGGGAGTGTGGAAGTTAGTTGATTTGCCGGATGGTCACAGAAAAATTAATACAAAATGGGTATTTAAGTGTAAGAGAGACGACAGAGGAGTTGTTGTTCGTAACAAAGCTCGACTCGTTGTTCAGGGCTTTAGTCAACAGGAGGGAATTGATTTTACAGAAGTCTATGCTCCTGTAGCACGACTAGAGGCAATCAGAATTTTTCTTGCATTTGCGTCTTGGAAGAACTTCAAAGTATATCAGTTAGATGTAAAATCGGCGTTTCTTTATGGGAAGGTCAAAGAGGAGGTTTATGTCGGTCAGCCGCCGGGCTTCACCGATCCAATCCAATCCACAAAAACAAGGTCTACTTATTGGACAAAGCGCTGTATGGTTTACACCAGGCCCCGAGAGCTTGGTACGAGACTTTGTCTCAACACCTACTAGCCAACAAGTTCATTCGTGGAAAAGTGGATGCCATTCTCTTCACTAAAGAGGTCGACGATCATCTTCTGATAGTTCAGATTTATGTGGACGATATAATCTTTGGGTCAACAAATGAAAATCTATGCAAAGATTTTGAATCAGTGATGAAGCAAAAGTTCGAAATGTCATCAATGGGGGAGATGAAATTCTTTCTGGGTTTACAAGTTGAACAACTTCCTGAGGGAATTTTCATTCATCAGTCAAAGTATGTTCATGATATTCTAGAGAAATTTGGGATGTCAAGTTCTACTCCAGCTACTACCCCACTTGCAACAAATCATGGGATTCACCCAGATCTCACCGGAGACAGGGCTGATGAAACGTTTTTCCGATCCATGATAGGTTCTTTGATGTACCTAACTGCTTCACGTCCTGATATCATGTACCCAATGTGCCTCGCAGCAACATTTCAATCTAACCCGAGAGCATCACATATGATCATTGTGAAGAGGATATTACGCTACCTGAAAGGAACTCCTTCATTGGGGTTGTGGTATCCTAGGAAAGGCGACTTTACGCTTGAAGGGTATTCCGATTCGGATTTCGGATGCTGCAAAGTCAATTCAAAATCAACAACTGCAGGATGCCAGTTCTTTGGAACTAGATTGGTTACCTGGCAGTGTAAGAAACAAACGTCTGTGGCGTTATCTACATGTGAAGTGCAGTATGTTTCTGCTAGCAGTTGCTGCTCTCAGATCCTGTGGATACAGCAACAGATGCGCGACTACGGTTTGCAGTTTCTTAACACACCTCTTTTTGTTGATAATGAGGCCGCAATAAATATAACAAAAAATCCAGTTCATCACGCTAAAACTAAACACATAGAAATTCGTCATCACTTTATTCGTGATTGCTTTGAGAAAAAGTTGATACGAATTGAGAAAATCCACACTGACGAATAGAAAGTTGATTTACATACAAAAGCTTTTGATAAAACTCGGTTTAAATATTTGTTAAAATTGAATGGTATGAAGCTTCTTTCAGTGTCGGATGGCATAATTGGCGTTGATGAGAGTACTGTTGCGGATGAAGACGAGAAACAATCTGCAATGGTTTGTCGATTTTTTACTTGTTTTGGTATTTAGGGGGAGTAGATAGATGTATATAGTTTATATTTTCAGAAAATACAAAAACAGTAAAAAATGTAAAAATACAAAAACATGATAAAATTTGAAAAAGAGCTTGTGTATATAGGGAAAATGATAGTACATCGGCTAGACTATTACAGTATGCTAAAGATTTGTAAAGTTTAAATGAGTTAAACAGTCTCACTAATGATGTGCCGATAGGTTTTCGCACATTTAGTAGATTTATTCGGGATATAAACCTAAATTTCAAACTTGTGAAATTCGTGGGGAACACTACTTGGATATATAGGTAACCCCTGAAATCTCGTTTGAAAGGTCTCATAATCTGATATACTAGGTCTTTATACTCAATGATGTCTGGGGTATTATTCCGGGACTTCTGCTGAATGGAAGTTCTGACCTAGTTCTTGGATAATACTTTCCGCAAATGCTTGAAACATAGCATAAACCCTCAGCAATGCGATGAAACAATAAAATTGATAGTCGCTACTGTTGTAGCAAAAAGATCCTCTAAAGGGGACATACCGTAAAGTCGAAGCTGATATCTCTCTGCGTATACAGAAGTATCGACCTGAGATCCCTCGGCCCTCGCATACCTAATTTATGTACAGATATCATTGTAGTATACTCACCTGTAAGACTGAAAAATTGGGATTCTGGATACGGGAGTATATTCAAGAGGTGGGACACATGAATGAGCTAAGTTCATAATTCATCTAATTCGTATCCTGAGTAAATTGAAATTTGTGTGAGAATTTAAGATGGATCAGTATATCGACAATCGAGGTGAATTGTTTAAGCCTGAGTATGAAATGAAGCTTAACGGTACTTGTAATTTCTCTGATAGCTGATATGATTCCCTGACACGCTCACCAAAAATAAGTTTGTAAATAGTTTACTTTGTTTACTTTCTGAAATTTAAGTTTTCTGCATTTCATTTCTTGGTTTAGAACACTTTATAAAATCCAAAAAGATTTTATTTCTGCTTTATTTTCTGACAAACCAAAGTGGAAAGTTGATTGTTGGATTCTCGGATGTTTGAAGCAGATGCAGGAGATTCTGGACTGAAGAATGAGGAGAGCTTATCTTGATGGAGTTTGATTTATTGGAAAGTCAAAAACAAGTTCATTAACTTGATACTTGTTATTTTCAGAAAATGTGTAAATTGTTGTTTTAAAAATCAGTTTGATTCGTCAAATGATCAACCAAGGTCATTAAATTGGACTTGGTAGATTAATTGAGTAATCGGGGTCATTAATTTGGACCTGAATACTTGAGTGGATTGCTATAACTGATTGAGTTTGTGATTTATTGTTGAAAAGATAGTTTGTAATGATGACACAGGTTTTGGACTTCATTATTCCCATGGAAGCTAAATGTTAAAGCTTGAACCAGATCAAGACCTCAGATTCTAGCATATCGAGAGGGGGAGTCTGTGAAAGGGGGAGTCTGGATCAATGGTCAAAGGGAAGTCTGAAGATGGAGCCAGGTCAAGATTGTGAACCTGTGAAGATAGAATGTTTATGATGAAAAGACAGAGTTGGAGATTGACACAGACAAAGACTTGAAGCCGAAGACTTCGTCAACATTCAAGGGGGAGTCTGTTGGTGCACTTAGTGTCTGTTAACTTTGTCTTATACAAGTCTTTTGTCTAGATAGGTTTGAATGAACACACAACAGGGTCAAAATTAGGTTTAGATTGTGTTTAAGGAAGGGTTTTCGCTTGAAAGTGTGTCATTACTGGTTTAAGCGAAACCTCATCATCATCAACATACAGTTTCGCTTGAAACCAGTCTCAAGCGAAACCCTATGGGTTGCCAATATATATATATATATATATATATATATGTAGGAGAGTGTGTTATTCATTTGAAGCGAACTGGTATGTGTGTGTAAGGGAAGGTGCTGCCGGATTTGCTTCAGAATACATTGTAAAAGCACAAAAATTAATCAGAAAAGATAGATTAAAAGGAAATTAGCTGTTGTGACTTCTTTTACGTTGATTCCGCCTTCGTATTTGAAGATGAACATCCTTAACTGACTTTTCAAGGTCGTAAAACGGTCCAACAGTCATTCCTTCCATCCAAACAAACCCGAGATTACAGGAATGGGATTTGTCAAGTCCTATGGTACCACTACCTTCTACCGAGCGGCATGATCGGTGTTAATGAATGTACATTGTCTCATTTAAACAAACCAAATGTCATACCAAAATATAAGCATGTGATGAATAGAATAATGTACTAAGTATGCACACAATGGGCATACATAGCATAGATTGTAATGTAAAATAATGTACTAAGTACGCACACAATGGGCATACATAGCATAGAATGTAATGTAAAATAATGTACTAAGTACGCACACAATGGGCATACATAGCATAAAATGTAATGTAAAATAATGTACTAAGTACGCACACAATGGGCATACATAGCATAAAATGTAATGTAAAATAATGTACTAAGTACGCACACAATGGGCATACATAGCATAAACACAATGAAATCATGTACTATAAATGTACTAATGAACATAGCAAGTATATGATGTGAAAACAGGAAAGCATGAAAGTAACAAGTAGGCACATGTGTTCCACCCCAAAATGTTTGGAAAACAGTAAAAGAGGGGTCTATGTACTCACTTGAGATTGCTTAGTAGTCCTTGAGTAACAACCAAACAATGCTAGAGATCAGGGATATCAAACGACACCTAATATAGGTAACTACATTAATAAACTGGACCTGTAATCGGAAGATCGGATAGAATGAGGCTCGTAAACCAAATGAGTAGGGGAACTCATGTAATATGGCTTAACAAGGCCTACATACTAAAATGAAACCTAACCTAAGTGCTTACGACCCATTACGACCCGTTTAGGTAGCTTATGCTACTTTAACGCGTCGTTCGCGTAAAACGCATTCGGAACGCCTAACTAGTCCTATGACAAGTATTATATGCCTAACATGTTTAATTATGTTACATAATCAGTTAAGTGACGAAAGTTTAGGTTACATATGCTTAATTACCAATTACACATGAAAAGGGCATTTTGGTAATTTACCTAAGGCATAAATACTACCTATCATACAACTACTTAACGAAGCGACCATAAGGATTTACCTCGGAAGGTTATTCCCTACATACTATGGTCACCTAATGTGTTTGGTCGGATCCTAATGATCGACCAAACGGGTCGGGTTCGAAAGTATAAGCGATTGTTTAGATCGCTTACCTTACGACCCTATATAAGCACTAAACTAAAAGTGACGAGCTAAGCATGTTAAAACATGCTTAACTAAGTTTAGAAAACAGGTTTGGTATCAAAACAAACGGTTTTGATACCTAAGAGTAGTTTGGTTACAAAACACGCAAGAATGCGCATTTTGGCCGAAACTACGGCTCGTCACTGAGCCTAGATAACGTGGTAATCAGTAGGTATAGTCACTAGGGACTATAACCATCGTGATCACGCTCACGTTATGAAGTTCAAACGAACTTCGCATCGACCATAAACTGGTCAATGCAGAAAGTCGAACATAGTTCGACTTTCGGACTAGAAAAGCGATAAAAGAACGAAGGAACACTTACAAAGGGTCCCCGCTAGTAAATCTTGATCGAGTAGCTCAGGTATGAAGTGATTTGCTTCAACTTAGAGGACTTTTGATCAGATTTGTGAGGAATGAGTGAAGTTGAGGTGGGTATTTATAGTAAATGGACAACCGTTAGGATCGTTTATCGAATAACGTGCCTTGATCTCACCCGTACACTTGTCGGAATGTTGTGGTAGCTCATTTTGCTCCCACCATCAGTTATTGACAAGTGGCATTGGCCTTTGGAGGGTTTAAGGGCTGTTAACAGCTGTTTAAAAACAAGTTTCTGCATCTGACCCCTGCTTGCGCACCGTAACACTCAGAGTGTTGAGGTGCGCAAGGACCTGCAGACCAGAAGTTTGAAAAATGATAGAACAGGCCCCTGAAGCTCCAAACTTGCTATTTGATGCATTTTTTACACGTTTAAGCCCCGTTAACCCCATTTCAAAGCTCTAAAATGAAGTTAAAGTATAGGGAACTTAAAATGTGCACAAAAATATCTCGGGTGTCGGTTCGTTTGGCCGTACGATCGCGATGTTCGCTTAATTACGACGGAATGCGCATAAGCGCGAAAAATGATCCAAATGGCGTGACGAATGGATTTTTCTTATGCCAAACACTAAAATAAAATATTTTAGTGCTTACATAAATTTTTGGATGTCCGGATGTATTCAGAACGTAAGTTATGCGCGAAAATGCAAACTTGTGCACTTTTTGACGCTTTCTTTTTGACGCTTTTAGTCCCTGAATGACCCAAAAGTTTATTTTAGCACACCGAACACCTCAAAGCCTATTTCTAAGCTATGTAAAGGATATTTATGGTATGTTTAACTTATGGTCATGTTCCAGAATGTCTGTTACAGTTCAAATTGGCATACTTTCGCAGTTTGTCAACTTTAGTCCCTGTAAGCGATTTAACTCGATTTTGCCATACCAAAGCCTTCAAAACTTATTTCTAAGTTATGTAAAGGTTATTTAAGGTATGTTAAGCCTATTTCACTATTCCGGAGCATTCGTTGCATTAAACGGGTTATATTTACGCATCAGTGCGCGTATAACCTTCCAGAAAGCGATTTAAAGCTTGAAATTGAATAAAAGTCAAAACATGAAAAATGTAAAACACAACCAAACAAACATTGGGATCAAATAACATTGTTTTATTGATAAAAGAACTGTTCACAATGATTACAAGCACAGATGTTACATTGCAAACCTATTACCTATGAAATTAGCCGAATTTGATGTTGTATTAGGAATGGATTGGTTAGTAGCCAACCATGCTCGAATTCTTTGTGATCAGAATTCCATAAAAATTCAAACACCTACTGGAGAAGTAATCATAATTACAGGAGATAAACCACGTAAGCCCATGAAGTTCATATCAGTAACGAAAGTTGCTAGTTATGAACGAAAGCAAGGAATAGTATATATGATTTCGGTAATCATTAGTACTAAGGGAAAAGAATTTAAGGAGATTCCTGTAGTCTCGGAATATCCAGATGTATTTCCAGAAGAATTACCAGGATTACCACCAGATAGGGAGGTAGAATTTAGAATTCATCTAATTCCAGGAACTATACCGATAGCCAAGGCACCTTATCGGTTAGCTCCCACAGAAATGTTAGAAATGAAAAAGCAATTAGATGAATTATTAAGTAAAGGTTTCATACAACCTAGTTCGTCCCCGTGGGGAGCACCAGTGTTGTTTGTAAAGAAGAAGGATGGTTCAATGAGAATGTGTATTGATTATAGAGAATTGAATAAGATTACAATTAAGAATCGATACCCATTACCTAGGATTGATGATCTTTTCGATCAACTTCAAGGAGCTAGATATTTTTCTAAGATCGACTTACGTTCCGGATATCATCAATTGAAGGTACAAGAGGAAGACATACCTAAGACTGCTTTCAGAACTAGGTATGGTCATTACGAGTTTACAGTCATGCCCTTCGGATTAACGAATGCACCTGCAGCATTCATGGACATGATGAATAGAATCTGTAAACCGTACTTGGATAAATTTGTAATTGTCTTCATTGACGATATACTTATTTATTCCAAAAGTCAGGACGAACATTGTCAGCACTTGCATGCACTCTTAACTTTGTTAAGAAAAGAAAAATTGTACGCCAAATTCTCGAAGTGTGAATTTTGGTTGCAAGAAGTGCAATTTTTAGGACACATGGTGAATCACGAAGGTATTCATGTAGATCCTGCTAAGATAGAGGCAATTACCAAATGGAAGGTTCCACAATCCGCAATGGAAATTAGAAGTTTTATAGGTTTAGCTGGATATTATAGACGGTTTATTAAGGATTTTTCCAAGATAGCTGTACCATTAACTAAGCTAACCTGTAAAGCAGTTAAGTTTGAATGGGGACCTAAACAAGAAGAAGCTTTTAGAATCTTGAAACAGAAATTAGCCAATGCTCCAATCTTAGCCTTACCAGAAGGAAATGAAGATTTTGAAGTATATTGTGATGCTTCAAAACTAGGATTTGGATGTGTGCTAATGCAACGCAAGAAGGTAATTACGTATGCTTCAAGACAATTGAAAAAGCACGAAGAAAACTATACAACTCATGATTTAGAATTAGGAGCCGTAATTTTTGCCCTTAAAATTTGGAGACATTATCTGTATGGAAGTAAGTTTACTATATATACAGATCATAAAAGTCTAAGATATATATTTGGGCAAAAAGAGTTAAATATGAGGCAAAGAAGGTGGATGGAAATCCTAAGTGACTACGACTGTGATATTCAGTATCATGAAGGAAAGTCAAATGTAGTTGCAGATGCCTTAAGTCGTAAGTACCATGAGAAACAACGACGAGTTCGTGCTCTTAGGTTAAATCTACAGTTAGATTTAATGGAACAATTGAAGAATATTCAAGAAATAGCAATCAAGGATGATGCTGAAGGAATGAAGGGACGAATAAAAGAATTAGAACAAGGAGCTGATGGAATTTGGAGATTCCACAAAAGAAGAATTTGGGTACCTAAGCAGGGAGAATTAAGAAATAAGATTTTGGAAGAAGCCCATAAATCTAGATATACCATGCACCCAGGAAACAATAAGATGTACCAAGATTTAAGAAATAACTTTTGGTGGATAGGAATGAAGAAGGGTATAGCAAAATATGTTTCTAAGTGTCTTACTTGTTCACAAGTTAAGGCAGAACATCAGAAACCTTCAGGTCTACTACAACAGTTAGAAATGCCTGTATGGAAATGGGAACTCATAACAATGGATTTTGTTACTAAGTTACCCAAAACCAGAAAAGGTAATGACGCGATTTGGGTAATTGTGGATCGATTAACCAAATCTGCTCACTTTCTACCTATGAAAGAAACCTTTAGCATGGAAAGATTGGCAAAGTTGTATCTAGATGAAGTCGTATCTTTACATGGAGTTCCACTCTCCATTGTATCAGATAGAAGTAGTCGTTTCACTTCTCACTTTTGTACGAGTTTCCAGCAAGCAATGGGGACTCGACTAAATCTGAGTACCGCATATCATCCACAAACAGACGGTCAAAGTGAAAGGACGATACAAACTCTAGAAGACATGCTCAGAGCTTGTGTAATAGATTTTGGTGGAAATTGGGACGACCACTTACCTCTGATTGAATTCTCCTATAACAATAGTTATCATTCAAGTATTGAAACTGCCCCATTCGAGGCACTATATGGAAGAAAGTGCAGAACTCCGGTTTGTTGGGCAGAAATAGGAGAAAGTCAATTGTCAGGTCCTGAGATAGTGCAAGAGACGACCGACAAGATTAATCAAATCAAGGAAAGGCTGAAAACGGCTAGAGATCGCCAGAAGAGTTATGCAGATAATAGACGAAAGCCGTTGGAGTTTCAAGTCGGAGATAAAGTACTTTTGAAAGTTTCTCCTTGGAAAGGAATAGTCCGATTCGGTAAGAAAGGAAAGCTAAGTCCCAGATACGTAGGACCATTTCCAGTGATCCAACGTATAGGACCAGTTGCTTATCGTTTACAACTACCAGAGGAGTTAGCTGGAGTACATGATGTATTTCATATATCCAACCTCAAGAAGTGTCTATCAGACGAATCTTTAGTAGTACCTCTCCAAGATATAGAGGTAAACGAAAAGCTAAAATTTGTTGAGAAACCTCTTCAGATAGAAGACAGAAAAGTAAAGTTTCTCAAGCACAAACGACTAGTGCTAGTTAAAGTAAAGTGGGATTCAAAGAGAGGACCCGAATACACTTGGGAGCTGGAATTAGAAATGAAGCGAAAGTATACTCAATTATTCCAGTAAATCTCGAGGACGAGATTTTATTAAGGTGGGGAGAATGTAACAACTCTCATTAAAAGTCCTATTTATTTTATTATTTTATCCAATAGGAAACCCTAATTGAGACACCCAAGTGATTCTGCACAAACCCTAAAATTTTCAGAATCATCAGAATTAGGATCAGGGCCCCTAAAACTCAGGGGGGGTAATACCCTAGTTACGATTATCTTAAAATCTCGCTGTCAAAAACGAATTTTGAGAAACTGTCAACTCAGCAAGCCTACACACACACGAGGCTAGCCTATAAATAGGGTGTAACCCTTACGGACCGTAAGGGATGAGGCTTACAGTCCGTAAGCGGGGTCAATTTTTGTGTATAAATAGTGGACATTGGGACTTGATTTCTGGCACTAAAACGACGAAGAAATTCGTTACGTAGACTGAGTTATAGCAGAAACACTTCTAAAACACACACGAATCATAAATCATCGCCGCAATACAGGGTAATAACTCGATCGCTGATACGATTCAATACCCGATCGATTAAACTATCCAATGGATGTTTAAGTGCTGCCCACATTAGGTTTTATGCTTTGTCATTCGTTGTTAATTCAATGGATGTTTAAGTATCGCACTTTGTCATTCGATGTGAGGGTTTAATCTCGTGAGTTATCGTAAATGCTGTATTAAGTTACTAACCGAATTGTGTGCCTGTTATTAATTTAGGTTAAAAGGCTAATCAGTAGGCTAGGCTCTGCTCAATTAAATCTGCAATGTGAGTCATTCTCTTTTTATCAAATTATTTTCAAAATCATGTTTATTTTCAAAGTTATAATTATAGGGATTAAGTTTATGTAATCACCAAATTACAGCCAGTATGTGGGGTTTTGTATACATTACTTGATAATCTTTGCCATTGGACAAACGGGTGGCCAATGGTGATATGACCATAGTCACAGATCCGGTCGAGTGACAAATACTGTGGGTAGTTGGTTGATATCTGAAACATTGTAATCTCCCTTAATACTGTAAATTATAACAAACGGGTCGTTTTACTAAAAAGAATGATTCACTCAGTATTTCCCGCTGACAAAACCTTTTTCAAACATGTTTCAGGTGATCTGTTGTGATCCAGGAAAAGTGCCGAGAAGCACTACAAGCTTAAGGAAGTGGCTCAATATAAAATAAAGAAACATGTTTTGTAAAATAAAAGGTTTCTCCGTGAAATCTTATGAATGTAAATTACCGGGATTTTATCCCGAGTTGTGAAATAAAATAATAGGGAAATTGCAGTTTTTAAAAGATCCTGAAGAAACTTCCGCTGTTAAATAAATACCACGGGATTTTCTGTCCCGCGGCTCCTGAAACGGGTCAAACCGGGTCGGGGGCCGTGACAGTTGATGATAAAGGTGATGATGCAGATAGCAGTTCTTCAAGTTCATCTGATGAAGAAATTGATGAAACTGAGCGTGCAGCAAGAATTAGAGCTGAGATTGAAAAAGAAAAGAAGCTCAAGAGAAAGAGGAAAGAAGATAAAGATGATGAGTTATACAATCCTTCTCCTGAGAATGTGATAGAATCTCAGACGCCTCCATCATCTGGTGGTAGGAAGAAACAAACTGCAAGAAAGAAAGTTGTTACTCCGAAGGTTGCAAAAAGATTGAAAGTTTTGTTAAAGAAGAAACCAATCCAGGAACCTAGTAAACAACTAACACCACCATCTGAACCTCAAAATCAACCATCTCCGATTCATTCACCAATTCATCAATCACCACCAAGACAACCATCACCAATCCAATCACCACCACATCTTTCACCACAACATATTCATATTGCTACACCTCCACATGAAAAACAACCTATTGTTACATCTTAGCAAATATTTCAAACACCACCATCCACACAACCACCTGTCCAAACTACACCTGGTTCTTCTGGTTACAGGACTTTTCCACATGTTCCTGAAGGTATTGCTGTTGAAGACATTGGTGATTTCAGTTTTGCGACTGATGTGCAAGTTAAGAGTCTGGAAAAGAAAGTTGAAGAAGTGTTAGCTGAGAACAAGAAGTTATTGGATCGAGAAAAAAAGCTTGAGAAGCGTGTAAAGTCTGTGGAAGCTGAAAATTCTTCATTGTTAAAGAAAGTTGAAGCTGATCAGACAGAGATTGATATTCTAAAAGTTAAAGTTGCAGAGTTGGAAGAAGAGAAAGCACGCAGAGATGAGCAAAATAAATACTTTGAGTTAAAGAACAAAGAATTGGAAGCTGCTAAAGCCATGAAAGAACACGAGATTTACATGATGAATAAAGTGTTAGAATACTTGCTTGGAAAGTCTGTTGAGGAGAAATTTGATGAAATAAAGATTGAAGAGGTTAGAGCAAAACGTCAAGCTGATTTAGAAGCTGATATGAAAGATAAGGGTAAAGGTCTTGAAGGTACTTCTGAAGTCACAGAAAGATCAATCATTCCATCAGATATACCTATTGAGAATCCTCGTCCGATATCTGCAATTTCTGCTATCTTTGAAGAAGATGTCTTAATAGACGATATTATTAATGATGAGGAAGTTGTTGAGGAAGATGATGAAAGTGAAAAGAATGATGCAGATGAGGTATTCTCTGCTAGTAGTCACAGTGATGATGATGGTGATGACGATGATCAGGGTGGTACAGGCATCAAAGTTACAGAAGCATCTAATGAAGAAAATGTCAATGATTATCTTCGTGATGATGTGAATGAAGAGCCTGAGGATGCTACAGGTGAGGGGGAGAACGTTGATGAGCAAAATGTTGATAAACGAGAAGAGTTAATTTGGCGTCTTGAACCTGAAGTTGAAGAAGGAGAAATCAGACATACTTACACCATGGCTGATATTATTGAAATGACACGTATTGCTGATCCTAACTTCAAGTTTGACTTTGAAGAAGAGTTGAATGCATTTGATATGAATCAACAGCCTGAGTATGAGTACAAGTATATTGATGAAGCAGACAATTATGATAGAGTTGAGGTAGAGGATTGCAGTGATGACGAAACTTCTGAAAATGTTGATACATCGAACTTTCCTACGCTTTTTGAGTTTTTCAATCAAGCAAATGCAGACGAGTTGAGAAGGAAAGTTGCAGAATGTTTGAAAGATAAGAATTTTGATGGTACAGTGAAAGATGCACAGAAGGAAGAACGCAAGAAGTGGTTTAGACAGAGTAATGAAAGAAAATTCAAGAGGCCACTAAAGTATTATAAAAGAGACAGGAATGTGTCACTAGGAGATATCATTAGTTGGGGATTTTTACCTCAAGTTAATGTGTATGCAGTCAGAAGAGAATTTGGAGTGCAATACTTTGAATACATTCAAGATATCATGACCTTACCTTGGTGGGATGTCGAAGAGTTGTCGAAAGTTAGAACTCTAGATTATCCAGTCAGAAAGCATGATGTACCCATCTGGGGTCTGATGAAATTTGAAGCCTTCAGAGGATTCAAACACTGGAAACCTCATTATCCAAAGAAAGTGAGGAGGGTGAATCCAGTGACTGGGAATGAAGAGACGATCTTGCATGTGAAGAAGCCTAAAGTGTTGAAGAATATTCCTGTGCCGCAAATGGAGCAGGATTTTTATAAAGGATTCTTATATTGGGTATACAGTTGTTTGTCGACTGAAGCTGTGATCACCTATAGAACTAAAAATGAAATCAGACACATCTTTGTGTATGATCCTTTATGGTTGGTGAACTGTTCAGCAAAAGATATTGAATGCTTGTTTGTTAACAAGATTGGATTCAGAGCTGAAGATAGAGATCAGGCTATGCAGTTTCAAAAGGTTGTTTCCATCTGCTTCCAGAAAGGAATCAATGCTGATAATAAATGGTCATCTAAATGGTGAAAGATAGAGGAAGAAGAAAAGTTGAAGGCTGAGAAAGAACGAAAGGCTCGTGAAGATAGAGACAACATGCTAAGGCATACTGTTGTTCAAAGAATGGCTGCAGAAGAAAAGAAAAGAGTTGAAGAGAACGAGAAGCTTAGGAAGTTACTGAGGAAAAAGCCTAAGCCGAGGGAAGAAAAGTTTAGGTCATTGTAAAGAAAGCGCTGAAGACCAGACTGAAGACTCCGGCAATATCCAAGGGGGAGTTTGTTGGTGCATAATGTCTATAGCCTACGTCTTAAGTCTAGGTCATGTTTGTATAGGGTTTACAGGGGTCTAAAGTGTAATTTTATATATTTTGGTGTAATTTCGCTTGAAATGACACATGGTCATTTCAAACGAAATTAGAAATGTTAATTCCGCTTGAAATGACATGTGGCAATTTCAAGCGAAATCAGTAGCCTATAAATAGGCAGTTGTAGTTTCTCATTTGGCACGGAATTGCTGTCCGATTTTCAAGTCAAATATTAATGAGAAACTAGTTTAAAGTATCATACTCTGTTTCTACTCATTTCTTTCACTGATTCTAGGCTGTTTGTTTGTTTCCGCCTCTCAAACAGTTGTGTATTGATTCTGATCGACTCATTAGGTCACCAAAACGATCATGTGTTGGTGCATAATGTCTATAGCCTACGTCTTAAGTCTAGGTCATGTTTGTATAGGGTTTACAGGGGTCTAAAGTGTAATTTTATATATTTTGGTGTAATTTCGCTTGAAATGACACATGGTCATTTCAAACGAAATTAGAAATGTTAATTCCGCTTGAAATGACATGTGGTCATTTCAAGCGAAATCGGTAGCCTATAAATAGGCAGTTGTAGTTTCTCATTTGGCACGGAGTTAGCAGAGGTGTAACGAAGTGATGTCCGATTTTCAAGTCAAATATTAATGAGAAACTAGTTTAAAGTATCATACTCTGTTTCTACTCATTTCTTTCACTGATTCTAGGCTGTTTGTTTGTTTCCGCCTCTCAAACAGTTAAGTATTGATTCTGATCGACTCATTAGGTCGCCAAAACGATCCTACAATGTACCTCCAAACGATTCTTTCATTGTCGATCGAATGCCTAGCGGTACTTAATACTTTTTCATCTTCGATCAAAACAGTGGCTCTTTGATGTTCCGTATTTAACTGAAAACTTTATGACATTGTGTAAATCAAATCTTCAGATTGTCTCAGTACACTTTCATTTGATTTCAAGCACGGTGAACTTGTTCAGTCATCACTATTATTGAATCTTGTCATTACGACACCTTGTGGTGTCATTAGCTTGTGCTAATCATGGTCAACTGTTTCACACAAAACTACACATACTTTTGTTTGGCTTGTCATTTAAACATTTCTGATGCAACTACGAATTGAGACAATGATACACCAGATTCGCTTGTACTTCATTCGGTGTATTTTCACAATTCAAGAATGTCAATACACTAATCCTTGCCATTTATTTAATCGAAAGTAGGCAGATCATTTTCATATTCAAGTTGTTGATTTTGAATTCACGTAGCGGATGCTATGGTTTGTGAAAACTCGTTTGCATATTGAGACCGATTGTTTGAGATCCCATCGGTCGAAACTCCTTTATTGCACCCCTGTTAACTAAGTTACACTAGATTCTACATCTATACATCTCGTGTCCTTTGACATCAAATGCTGAAAGCACATACCTTTTAACCATTGGATTCGTGTTGTTATATATTCTTGGATTCATCTGATGTGAATAAGGTTTGATTCGGTTGTGTGATTACCTACCTCAATATTATCCATATACATATACGCATAATGTAACCCTAAGGAGTTAAGGTAGTACAAATTTCGAGGATGAAATTTTCTTAACAGGGGGAGAATGTGACAAGTGTCAAATTTGCATGCATCCGTACAATTAATTAACTATGATTAGTGCTTAATGACTGTGTTGAATTACAATTAATGATTTAAACTGCTTTCTGATTGCTGCATCATACTTACATGTGCATCACATATTGCATACTGTCACACCATTTATCACATACAAACTTTAGTGACTTAAACGATGCACAAAGCACAGTTAGCACAATTAACGGATAAGATAGAAAAATGATGACGGGGTTCAGTACATAGACAGACGTTGTTTTGAGACACAGTGTGAGCCAGAGACTAAGTACTACACTAGTATGGTGTGTAGGGAAGTAAGGACCTCAAAAACTGATTTTCTAGGTGATAGTTGAAGTGCCAGAAAGTGTCTAAAACTCACCCAAAGTGCAGAATTCTGCATAATTCAGTAAAAATCAGCTTTTTAATAAGCTAGCAACATGCAAAAACATGACTAAATGGTCCTGAATGCTTTCCTAAGTGTCGGGAATTAATAGTGTCACAAAAGGGTACTTAAAAATCACTAAACGGAATAGTTTGACACTTTAACGAACCGGTATCTAACCAAACAACCGGACACTACCCGAAACACCAAAATTATACTAGAAACATTGTTTTATTATTTCTGAGCTAGTTATAATCCCCGAACACCCTAACACACTACATGACACCTTATATGCATAACACCTAAACATTATACTTAGAATTTCACTAATTAACATAACTTACCATCAAACTTACACTTAGACCCCCTCCCCCTTTTATTTACGGTTGGAAGGGTGGCCCCACCTCCAAAAATCTTACAAGATTTACCTTGATCTCCATAATCTTACTAGATCTTCCTAAAGATTTGATTAGTGGGTATAAGGAGTCTTGAACTCTCATTCTCACAACACACCACAACTCTCTCCTTTCTTCTTCCCACCTCACGGCCCCAAACAAGCACCCACACCACCACCATTTTCATCCATCCTACAATGATTCCAAGCTTGTTCTAAGGTGTAAGGAGCTAAGTTAGGAAGCTTGGAGCTTTCGGAAGTTGAAGGACCTTCATCGTTTGCTTTTATCCACTTGTTATCTTCACTTGAATCATCCCTAGCCTTGAGCTAGTGGTAAGAACTTCATACACTCCATTGTTCATCTTATATTAGTGGTTAAAAGAAGATTCATGTTGATTATTATGAAGAACACTAAAGAACGTTAATGAACATGAAGATGAACCTTCACATAAAGCTTAAAAAACCATAAGAATACATATTGTTTAGTATTGTTTTGCTTCTTGATGATTGGTTATTTGTGTTTATGATGTTAGACATCATATGAAACCTACTAGATTGTGATTAAACACATGATCTAGTAAGTTAAGGTGATGATCTTGTGAAAGACCAAGATGATCATACTTTAAGTTTCACATGAACTTGAAAGTAAGAATGATTTTGGGTATAATGAAATATGAAACATGTTAGAAGTCTTGTACAAAAGTTATTTTAAACATAGTTTCCTCAAATAACCAAGTTCATTTGCAAGATTTACCTAATCATAATTTTTAAAGAAACTAAACATGTTTTGAGGGTGAAAACAAAACTAGCAAAGTGTATGTAACAAGAAAAATACAAGAAGATTGACTTTTGAAAAATCATCATACAAGTTGTAAAAGACTAAATTTTACACGAATAAGATTTACAAAAAAATAACCATATTTTTAAGGGTAACTAGGCTTACTAAAAACACTAGTAAGTTACTACAAGTTTTTATAAAAGTTCAAGTTCATGTTGTTATGTAAAAAGCATTGTTATGGCACTTGGTAAGTGTAGGTTAAATTGTTGACTGTTGAGATGATTTTAGAAAGAAAATGATATGCTTTGATAGCATGGACACCTCCATTTTTAGGGGAAACTAAGGCAAAATTTTCTAAAAATATAAACACTTAAAGAAATGTTTTCTAACAAATATTTACAAGTGTATTTTGATCATAAGTTTTCAATATAAACTTGCCATAATTTTTGTAACAAAAATACAAATATTGGAGGTTGGTTTTTATAAATAAAAATGGATGAATATATATTTAGAATATATATATAAAAGACACTTGCGTGAATAATTGTATACGTTGTGAAATAGTTATATTATTTTAGGGTAAAATAATATAACTTAACAAGATACCAAGAATTTACAATCCAAAATAATACCAAGAATATCAAGGAATAAGTATATAAGTTACACACACAATATTGTGGAACCGAACGATAGAACGTAACTTACAAAATATTCCGGAAAATACCGTTACAAATATATTTTTGGTAAATATTATTTTGGATACAAGAAATGAAAATATGTTTTTTGTAAATATTACAAAGTTGTATCATATTTTTTACAAGGAGAAAATACATTATTTTTGGAAGTAAAAATATATTTTCTTAGTATATTTAGAAGATATATGATTTTTGGGAAAAATATATATTTTCTTGAAATGCATTAATTTGGACAAAATAAGTTTATATATATTTTCCAAGTGAGACTTGAAAATATATTGTTTTGGAGTTATATATTGAGAATATATTGGCATATTTTTATTTGGAATAATACACCGGAATACGACGCCAATACATGGCAAGTTATACGAATATAAGAATACGAAAACACATGTACGAATATACCCATCCTTGGGAAGGAAATACGAATACAAATACTTGAGAAGTATTGTTACAAACTAATGTTTCACAATTATCCCAAAAATTAAATATAATTTAAAGTTAAAATAATTATTATTTTAACATATAATTATAACTTGGAATAATATCAGAAACGTAACTCAAAAACGTAAATACAAAGGCAAGGCAAGGCACGGCCCGTTCGTCTAATAGACCCTAGTACATTTTAGGAGTCGTGTTTGCTGAGGAGACTTGAGTTACGAGCACAGAAGACGCAATACTGTGAGTTCATGTCCCCATTTTCTTTTAACTGTTTTCAGTTTTATACTTCGGGGGTGAAATACATGTTACAATTATTACGAACGTTTTATACATGGTATGATTAGCTTAAGGAGGGTTACTGCTAGATCATGTGAAAGGTGGGTATAACACTTAAAGCCATTAATCCTCGTCGTAGGACCGAGGGAAATGAGTGATAGATCTATTTGGGTGTAGCGAGCCCACACCCATGGGGACTAGTGTGACAACTGTGCTCTGTAATCGATGTACAATGTAAAAAAATGTTGGTTATCAATAAAACAATGTGCTTTGGTGTTATTATATGTGTTATTTTGTGTGATGATTTTACAATTTGATTCGATTCCGATTTCAAGCTTTAAATCACTTTCTGGAAGGTTATACGCAAACCGGTGAATAAACGCAATCAGTTTAATGCGACGTACACTCCGGAACTGTGATGTAAGCCAAACATACCCTAAATATCCTTTACATAACTTAGATATAAGTTTCAAAGGATTCGGTATGGCGAAGACATGTTTATTTGAACTAAAGAACTAATTACGACAAAACTGCGAAACGAACGTTGGTGATCGCCCGAATAATATTTAAATCCCAAAAATATTCTGATATGATTAAAATTTTATTTTTAATCAGGTCCGTGTTGAAAAATAAATTAAAACGCTTAAAAACGTTATTTTTCAAGTTTAAACGTGTACCGCGTGTTACTGCGTAACACAGTGCTTCTACTGCAAAACGCAGACAACGCAGCCAAATCTCGGCAACTGAAATTTATTTCAGTAATATTTTGGCGAGTTTATTTTTATAGAATAATAAAAATAATTTAGAACGCCATAAACCGGGATTTAAACGCTAGATAAAATACCCGGTATCCAGTTAAACACCCGTTTTAGCCTACATATAACTTATTTATAAAAAAAAATGCATGAGTAAGAGTGGAAGGGGAGGTGGCGGCCTCTTATGCTTCCATCTTACCACTTCTCTTCCATCATGCCACTTCTCACTCATCTATGACACTTGTTGCACATGAAATCTCCATTATATCTTCCATATCTTCACATATTCTTCATAATCTTACAAGATCACTCAATATCTTCATCTCTCTCTCTCCCTTGAACCGTAACCCCACCCCCACACCCATCTTCATCCTCTTCAAGCTTTGTTCTTCATAATCAAGCTCATTCCAAGCATATTTCAAGTGGTTGTGAAGATCCAAAGGTGTTTCCAAGGTGCATTCAAGTGATTTCAAGCTTCCTATCATCAAAATCTCATCCAACAACTTACTTGAATCTTGAAGGTATAACATTTATTTTAATCTTACTTTTGATTCTTGGTTGTTCTTGATGATTTGAAGTTTCTCTTGAATCTTGAGATTTTCACAAACTTGAAATCTAAAATGAAATGGGTCTTGATACAACTAAAAATGGTGGTGATATATATGTATATATAACCGTACATATATACATGTGTGTATGAGTTTCGAGCTTTATTTTTGATAAGTACATGTTTGGGTTGTTGCTTGTTCTTGAATAATAGTTAAAATGCAAGTGATTGATGATCTATGTATGATATGTAAAATGACCAAATACATCAGAAAGTAAACCTGAATATATCATATATTTGATGCATCTAAACTCATATAAAATGATGATGCTATGATATTATGCTTTAGGCACTTGTACATGAAGATACATGTTGATTTAAAGTTCAAGAAATGGTAAAAAAAGGGTTGAATGACAAAAGTGTTTTTGAACAGGTTATAAACACTAAAAATAACATTATTTGGTATATTATAAGGACATAAAACTTTGACATAGGTTTGATAGCTTTGCATGTTGTAGATATAGCTTAAAAAGTGGAAAATTATGTGAAATTTGCATGATTTATGTGCTTTATGTAAGACCTGCACTATCATGATTATAACCATTATTTTATTCAGTAAATAACATGGGTTATGTTAAAATTTCAAGTCGTTTCGATTTGGGATGGTTCGGGTAATGTTTGATGCAAAACTATGCGGTAAAACGGTTAAAAATCGCCTTTTCGGAGGATTTTTATAAAATTGTTTTAGATCAGTAACCAAACTGATATTTTTTATATAAAAATAAGTATTTTAACTTATATTAAGTTTACTTGGTGTTTGGTTAGTCATACGTGACTTCCGACGCCCAAAAACGTTACCGAATCGCTAAAATAAGTGTTTTTCGACATATACTAGAATGGGTTGTTCATGGGTAAATTTTAGGTGTTACAATGTGCTATGTGTTTTACAATATGTGCATGATGATGTGTTAGTGTTGACAAGATTATATGTATTACGATGTTACATTTGGGGATATATATACAAATACACCAATATAATAAAAAATAATAACTTTTTGAGAAATCTCAAAGTTTTGTGAAAATTCTAAGTGTCGGAGAAACTTATGTATTTTTGTGAGTTTTTTATTATTAAATAATTCTTATTTAATTTAGGACGAATAAACAAATTGTGGGATTGTGTTAACATATAAAAACGCACCCAAAGGTGAGTACATAGATCCCCTTTTTTTAATGTTTTCGATTGTTTTGGGGTGATTCATATGTATCAAAACGATTACGATATTCTAACGATGGTTTCAAAAACGATTAAGATGGTTTATACAAAACTAATAACGATTTCGATAATGTGAACGAACTTGTTGGTGGTAGTTACATAACGAATGACATTCATTAGCATTGATCAAGCCGACCAGTATTAGGTTATGGTACCATAGGATCCGACAAATCCCGTTATCAGACTTACCCATGGTTATGTGTGGGTTAGGTGGATAACGACTGAATCTGATGATTGTTAACTTACCCTTTGGTGGTTTGTTAATACGAGTTGAATGAGTGGAACGATGAACGAGTCACAAAGGTTTGAATGTTGTTAGCGAGACGACCAAAAGTAGTTTTTCACAATTAAAACGAGAACGATTTGTACGAGAACGATTTTGAACGATTGAACGATTACGAATGATTTAAACAAATGAACGATGGTCTATAACGAGAATGAGTTAAACGATGTCACACAACGATGTTTACAAAACTATATAAACCATACGAGTTTTATTACGAGAACGATTTATGATTTGGTTTACATAAACAAATGGTTTTGGGTTAAGATTCATGGCATCGAAGTTTATAAATTATAACCAATCTGCTTGATTTGGTTATTCATTTTACAATACAAACATTTTACAAAACAAGGTTTCAAATATTGATTAACGAAGTTGTACGAGATGTTTCAACGAGCCATGAATCTGACACTCACACAAAAACTATGTGCTCGCCAGCATTTCTTTGTTGACTTTGTTTTTACATATGTTTCAGGTGATGTTGCTTAATGTTGATTGCGAGTAGGATGCATGCTCACTTAGTACTGGACGAGGCCTTAGTGATTTAATAACGATGATAGACTATGTTTGACTTGCTTGTTTAACTTTAAGACAATGTTTAATATTTAATAAAACGAAACTCTTTGTATCCATGGTTTTAAACAATAATTCTGTTACAACACTCCCCGACGTTTCCGCCACGGTTTGTTGTTTTACGTGGTCGGGGTGTGACAACCAGGGTGGCCCATAGTGGTGACTATGTCTTCCAGCCGGAGGCCCAGTACAGATTTGCTAGGTTTGAGTTTTCCTACACCATTTCACACATATCAATGGCCTTGCAAACCATTGGTGATCTCTTTTTCCTTATTGCTACATACCAGGGACATACATACATACAGACATACTTTAAAGGTTTATTCATACACTCACACATGAACTCGCTCAACTTTTGTTGATTTTTCAAATTACATGTATTTCAGGGAACTAAGTGGATCTGCCAGGTGTGTGCATGTTGTCAAGCTGCGTTTAAATAAAGGATGTCATCCATGGTCGTAGAGTTTAGGAGATGTATCCTATTCCTGGACGGGATACATGTTTCTAAACTTGGTTTTAGTTAACGTCTTTTGTTGAGTCTTTGTGAACTCATTTAAACAAGTCATGGTTGTAACTTAAATTTGGTATCGATGTTTTCGGACAAGTACGTTGTGGTATTTTCTAAACTTAATTAATGGATAAACATCTACTGTTTTATCATATAGCGTTGTTATGATTGAATGCTATGGTATTAAGTAAGTCACACCAATTACCACGCTTCCGCAAAAGTCAGGGTGTGACATTAACAACCCACGTTTGATTGTTAAGATTCACATTTCTTTCGTAAAAACGTCTTGAACTCTCACCAACTTCAAATGTAGAATTTTTAAACACTTTGAATTTGTCCGTTGGTGGTTCATTTTCATCATCAATTTTTTTTCTTTAAGTTTAGAAAGAACTTCCTGTTTTATGTTGGTTGCCATTGGACAGTTTCAGGCGATGTGACCAACTTCTTTGCATCTATAGCAAGTTCTTGTTTCCTTTTTGGTTCCAAACACAGTCTTCTCAAACTTTTGTTTTTCAGCAAGAAACTCCTTGTTAGACTGTTTCCATAAAGCTTTTTCCTTTTCTTCTTCTGAAGAAGCACCTGAAACAAATATTGTATTTGTTTTAGAACTTTTATCATTATTATTATTATCAACATCAAAACCCACACCCTTCTTTTTGAAGTTGTTTTTGTGATTCGGTCTCTTATGATGACCAGAACCAAAACCCTTCTTTTTGTTTAATCTTTGCTGAACTCTTGAAGTATATTTAGGTTTTGAAAAACCAATTTTATTTTGTATTTCTGAAATTTTGACTTCTATTAGTTTGAAAATCTTTTTAATATTTTCAGTTTTCAGATTTTTTATGGGAAATTCTTTATCAAAATATAATTTGTCGGAATCATTCAAAGTATATGCAACTTTGAGTGTTTCTTCATTCAAATTAATTTTTGATAACAGAAATTCTTTATTGTAAACCCTTTTGACCAATGATTTCAAACTGTCAACTGATGAACTTGAACTCTCAGATTCAGACTTTGACTCTGACTCCTCATCCTTATCCAACACCTGATCGACCACTTTCTTTATTAACTCAGACTCATGATCAGTGTCAGACGATGTGAATGTGACGTCAATGTTGTCTTGTAACTCATCAGTTGTTTTAGACTTTAACTTTATATTGACTGCCTTTTTGACTTGTTCCGAATTTGGTTTTCTGGGAGAATAACCTTCCCAGATCGGAGGCGGACACTTGTTATAATTTGCACTTTGTTTCTTACCAGTATCCATATCTTCCGACTTCTTATCTTGAAAGGCTTCAAAACCTGCTACTGTCGGATAGATTCTATCAATCAAGTAATCAGAACTTGAGTAACTCATTAGCAATCGTTTGATTCTTTCATTCTCAATCTTTTCAGTCTCTAATTCTTGCTTCAACTTTGCACACTCATCAATATAGTGATTGATGGCCTTCTACTTAGACATCATCACTGCATTCATCATTGTCAAAGCATCTTCCCTTTCTGAGTTTGTCTTTTCCAACTGATTAACCGTTCTGTTCAACATATCATACGATTCTTTTACGTACTTAACATCGAACAACAATTTTTCTTTCATCTTTTCTAGCTCACTAAACTTCTTATCTTTCTCTTCACAATGTTTGCATGGTTTCAAACATTTCAGACAAGGTTTTGTGACCTCTACAATCTTTTCAATCTCAACAATTTTCTCAACAACTTTAACTTCTTCACTCTGTTCATACTTCTCTTCCACCTGAATAACATTCTCACATTTTACCTCTTTCTTCTCTTTTGCAGCTTGTCTCTCCTTTAGCTTCTCCAATTTATCTGCAAAATAAAATTTGAAACTTTCAGGAGATAAATGAGTTTTACCAATGTTTATTTGTTTAATTTCTTCATCATCATCACTGCTATCAATTGGTGATTGATCAAAGACTAGTGTCTTTTCTGAACTAGCTTCTGAAGAGACAGACTCTCCATCTTGACTTTTCTCATCATTTGCAAACACATCAATCCATTCTTTCATCAACTCTGGCTCTTGAATGATCTGTGCAACAAATGCTCTAAACTTTGAGTTACTTTCAGCCGGAATATATTTGTCCCAGCTAAATCCCTCTGGCAATCTTTCATCTTCTTGATTTGGAGGCATAGTAATACAAGCTTTCTTCTTTCCATCTTCAATCGGAATAGTACGGGATGATGACGGTTGTTGAGCTACTTGATGATATATTGCTTTCCGATAATATTCATTGTTCCCGAAAGGATTTGGAGCTCCACCTGCTTCTCGGTTGGTACATTCCCTCTTGAAATGTCCGTTTTCCCTGCACCGAAAACAATTAACTTTAGACTTATTAGAACCTAAAGTAGAAACATTAGCATCACGTAAGTCATCTCTTCCGGTAATCTGCTTAAATTTCTCAGCTCTCCTCAACACGCTCGCTAAACACCACTTAATATCCATTAGCTCCATTTCCTCAGCATCAATCTGATCGTAATCCTCTTTTGTTAACATAGGATTTCTGATCCTTCCCACAACCAAACTCTCATATGATTCTAACACGGTAACTAGTAATGCCATATGACCTTTAGCGACTTCTTCAGAGAAATTCTGACCGTTCTGAAGATGCAACACGATGTTGCATTGTAGCACATGACCATTACCATTGTTTGAGCTTTGAAACTGATAATTTGAAGTTGAAACATTAGGATTAACACTCGGATATGAAGAAAATCCACTGTTGTTGATTGAACTTTGATTGAGTGATCCGGATGAGTTTTCTACGCTGAAAGCGGTCTGGATCTTTGGACTAGCTTCAACATTTTGAACATTACCTTTGAAATACATCTTGATATCTTGTTGACCACTTGAATTGTTCATTCTAGCGATCTTTTGTTGTTCAAGATCTTGTCCTTCAAGTTTTTCAATGAATTAAGCAATTGACAATTTATCATACTCTCCGGTATTCTTCAAAATCATAAGATATGTACCCCATTCATTTTTAGGTAAAGCATCGGCTAATTTTTCAACCCATTCCTCTCGATCTTTATTGATATCCAACTGTGTCATTGAACGCACTAAATGACAATATCTCTCAATAAGAGTCTTTGTAGTTTCACCCGGCAAACTTGAAAACAATTCAAATTATTTCTTTAATAATGATTTTTTATTCTTGATCATCTCCGTACTTCCTTCGAATTTTGTGCGAAGTGCTTCCCAAATCGAACGTGCACTACCATCATGTTGAAGTAATACGAAAATGTCTTCTTTCACAGCTTGTTGTAGTAAACTGATCATCATTTTTTCTGCCTTGTACATGTCTCTCTCTTTTTTTGAAAACTCAGAAATAATTTTTATAACTCCCATTTCAGAACGAGGTCGAACATACTTAGTTTCAATACAAACCCAAAACATTAGATGATTTGCTTGAACCCAGTTTTCGAACCGTTCTTGGCAACTGTAATATTCTTCAATGCTCATCAACTTTGGGGGTTTTTGTAACGTTCCCGTTTCATTTTCCATATTTACATTCTGAGCAAATGAACTTGAAGTAGCCGAGGTGGTACTGAATGCGTTGTAAAATTCGTTTTCCATGTTTCGGTATCGAAAGTTCACAAAAACAGATTGTTCAAACGAGCTGAGTTTTCAAACGATCTGGTAACTCATACGATTTGAGATCAGTTCGTGCGGTCTGAAGTTCAAACGGTCTGGTAAGATTCAATTCATACGAGCTGGACTCAACTCGTACGACCTGGGATTTGAAACAAAACAACCTGGTTCAGTTCGTACGGGCTGAGAGGAAAACTCAAACGACCTGGATACCTTTTAACCACACCGTACGAACTGAAGGATATATTTCAAATGATCTGACCAAAAATCAAGCAATCTGGTCCATTTTTCATGCAATTTGAACAACTTTTTCACTTCGTTTCAGCAATTTCTTAATCTGTTCGAAATATCTAGGTCCAAAACTCCATGATTTTATCAAATTTTATCAAATTTTCGGTCTGATTTATGGTTTAATCTGTTCACAAATTGATTAAAACTCAGTTTTACGTGTTATATCACAAAATCAGGTCATATTAACCACGAATTCATGGTTAATTTTGAGAAAAACGTGTAGAAAGTGAGTAGAAAGAAGTTTTAGATGAAGATCTCCTGCAAATGGTAAGAACTCTTCCTCCTGTGCTCTGATACCACTTGTAGGATCGGGATTCGATCAAACGAGTCGTTCAGAAGAGTTCTCGATCAATATAAAAGGCGGAATCAGACATATTGATGTTATAACAGCTAGATTTGCACGTAGAATCACTTTAAATGTCGATTCTATTGATTTGACAAAGTTACACGAGCTGGCGACACTTCGGCAGAGCTTCGCTACCGGAATCCAAAAGTTCTACAAATGAATACCCAAGACCACATATATATAGGAGAGCCAGACCTCATGAACCAGTCCACACGAGCTGGCCCAGGTCGCACGACCTGGCCAGACCGCACGAACTTGGTCACCTCATGCAAGGTGGCCTAGCCACTTCGTGTGAGGTGGATGATTCAGGTCTGTTTTCCGTTTCTCTCGTACAACGTATCCTGGTCTATCTATTCTAGTTACATGACTCGATACAAGACGAAGTCAACAGACATATGCACTAACAGGCATTTATTATTTTATAGAACGGATATGGGTTCCTTTGTATGGTAATCTTAGAGAGCTCGTGATGGACGAAGCGCATAAGTCTCGATACTCTGTTCACCCGGGTTCGGGTAAGATGTATCAGGACCTCAAAGTCTTATATTGGTGGCCGAAGATGAAAACCCACATCGCGACGTATGTAAGTAAGTGTTTGACTTGCGCGAAAGTCAAGGTGGAATATCAGAAACCCTCTGGCCTGCTTCAGCAACCAGAAATACCCTTGTGGAAATAGGAGCAGGTTGCTATGGATTTCATCATTGGTTTACCAAGAACTCAAAACGGAAATGATACCGTCTGGGTGATCGTCGACCACCTCACGAAGTCAGCGCACTTCCTAGCAATCAAGAAAACAGATAAGTTTTCACAACTTGCTGATGTTTATCTAAAGGAGGTGGTTTCTAGGCATGGGGTGCCAACCTCTATTATCTCTGATCGTGACCCGCATTTCATATCCGATTTGTGGCAGTCGATACATAAATCATTCGGCTCACGTCTCGACATGAGTACTGCTTATCACCCATAGACGGATGGTCAAAGTGAACGAACCATCCAGACACTTGAAGACATGCTGCGAGCATGTGTGATCGATTTTGGTAAGGGTTGGGAGAAACACTTGCAGTTGATAGAGTTCTCTTACAACAACAGTTACCATTCCAGCATCCAGGCAGCTCCGTTCGAAGCATTGTACTGATGGAAATCTCTGTTGGGCTGAGGTGGGTGACAGCCAGATCACAGGTCTGGAACTTGTACTTGAAACTTCAGAGAAGATTGTCCAAATCAGAAATCGTTTGGCAGCAGCGCGCGACCGTCAGAAAAGCTACGCTGACAAGCGTAGGAAACCTTTGGAGTTCGCTGTAGGCGATCGCGTTATGTTGAAAGTTTCACCCTAGAAGGGTGTGGTACGCTTTGGGAAACGCGGCAAGCTTAATCCGCGTTATGTCGGGCCATTCAAAATTCTGGAACGAATTGGTAAAGTGGCCTACAAGCTCGAGTTACCTGCTGAGTTGGGTAACGTTCATGATGTCTTCCATGTTTCGCAACTAAAGAAGTGTTTGTCCAATGAAAGACTTGTGCTACCACTCCAAGAACTAAAAATCGACGACAAATTGTAGTGTGTCAAAGAACCCATCGAAATTATGGATCGGGAAGTCAAGGTCCATTAGCATAGTCGAATCCCGATCGTGAGAGTCCGTTGGAACTCAAGGCATGGACCGGAGTTCACGTTGGAATGCGAGGATTAGATAAAGCTCAAGTATCCTCAACTATTCCCAACTGACCAATCTAATCCGGATGCAACTGGTGAATTTCGGGACGAAATTCCCTTTCAAGTTGGGGATGATATGGCACCTGAGGAAAATCCGCAGTCATCCTGATCTAACACTCTGCCGCTTTGGGTTACTTATCAAATTTCGGGACGAGGATGATGTGACAACCCAAGATTTCAAGGTCTTTCCTCTACGCATCACTTGTTTCACAATCCTGTTTTCACAATTCGTTTTACGTTGTATCATGTGCACGGTATTCGAATGATTAAAGTATTGTTATTTTGGTTGTTGCATGAAAATTTAGGAGTTGTTTAATGTTTAGACATAACATGGCACCACACTTGAATCACGAAAAACCCAAGTCGACGAAGAAATAGGGTTCTTCGTCCCAAGCACATGTCGACGAAGAACTAGGGTTCCTCGCCCCAAACACCCCATGATGAAGAAGGTTCTTTGCCAAGAGGTCTTTCGCCAAAAGGGCCCTCGGCCCAGGTTCAATCGTGGCCTAGAATGGGCCCGACTGTCATTTTGTTTGTATAATCTCTCATAACCTGTAACCGTAAACACAAAACCCTAAAGTTCTCTCTCTCTATCCTCTCTGTGCGACGGTAGTTTTGGGATCACGAAGCCTTTCATCTTGAACAAACTAATCACTTCGGTATCACGGTTAGTGCCTTTCAATGTTAACTGCTAAAATCCTGATGATGTAATCTTATGTGAAATTAGGGTTTCATTAATAGGATTGTAAATCTAGAACTTGCATGATAAGGGTTCGATGATTTGTATACGTTCATGTTCATGTGGTGGTTTGATAATTCTGCTTGATGAACTTATATCATGATAAACTAATAATCTGATTGTGTGTGGTCTTTGGATGATTAGGGTCAATGATTGTTTAGTATGGTTTGTATGATAAGTGAGAATTGTTATGCTTTGAATGGGTGATGATTGTTCATGAGTAGAGTGCATAATCATGGTTTAAAAGTGTCATTTGATTTGATTGGGAAACTATCAATATTGTTAGCATCTGTTACGGCTGAGACTAAGGAAAATTGTAACCGTCTGATAAGGGCAGCGACGAAGGACTCCCCCTACGAAGGATGTAATTCGACGAAGAACCTGGTTCTTCGTTGACTGGTTCTTGACGAACCATTAGGGTTCTTCGTCACATTCATTGTCAATGAAGAATAGTTCTTCGCCATAAGGGTTCTTCGCTGTGAAGGCATCCCATGAAGAACTTGTTCTTCGTGAGGATGCTGCAAAAGAGCAAATGGACATAACAGTGAAACAATTTATGATGTATATGATAATGGATATTTGTGTTATAAATTCTATTTGTGGCATGATAATAATGCTGATTAGGAATGAGAAATCTGATTTGATTTGTGTGAGTAGCAAACTCACCTGTTAAATGTTATTATGCGTCGTGCACATGGGATGTGGACTTGTATGAGATTGAGTATTTGCTATGTGTTATACAGTGATCTTTGCGATGAATGTAAACTATGAAAATACGTGACTTAATTGATCATGAAACTGATTTCATTGGTAACCACAGTAGGGTTTGGTTGACTAACTGGAACGGGTAACTTAATATACCGAGCAAATCTAAGGTGAGTTCACTTCTCTTGAGCATGCGTCCCGGTGGGTGGGACAATCAAACAGGTATTCCTGAGAGGAATAAGTCTTTTCTGGGTAAAAACTAGGATGTTAGATAATACACTCATTTCCTATCACTTTAAGTCCCACCTTATACCGAATTAGTTACCTGAGAGGTAACAGGGTATTAGTTGATAGCACTATTAGGCTTGGCAACCTCACACCGTACCTGAGAGGACGGGCGTGAACTAATGACCTTAATCACGACCAATGCTTAGATAGGGGGCATTGGGGACGGGCAAAACAATCTGGAGCCATCTTGTACGGTACTCGAGTTATTATCAACATTATTAATAAACTTAACCGAACACTTGGCAATTAACGTTTTCGTAAAACTATGAACTCTCTAGCGTTGTCTGATATACTTGTTGCATGCTCGCAGGTCGTTAGATTTTATGGACAAGGAACTTGCTGTCTGGGATTGCTGGAGTGGTCATGGGTCGTACTACTTGGATACGCATGATGGGCTTACTGTTTTTACATACATTTGGTTTTGAAACATTTAAAAAATTATTTACGTATTGCTTCCGCTGATCTTGTTGGATTTTATTAAACTTGTGATTGAACCATTTTTTAGTAATCAACAGTAACTTTATTTGAAATCTTGTTATGAGTTCAATGTAATTAGTGGCTAGATCCTGGTACGTCACACGCCTAGCGGGGTTTTCGCAGGTGGTATTTTGGGGGTGTGACATAGTAGGTTTTTGGTTTTATGCAGATACATTACGTTTGGTGAGAGCACTACAGTTGATCCGAGATTGTGAAGTATGGAACCTGCGGTCGTGTGACCCTGTGTCTCTTTTGATGTGATACACTTTGTAAACAATGTAACCTGCGGTTGGTCATTAATGAAAGCTCAATCGTCATGTTCTCACTAAACACATTATGGATTACATGTTAATGCTATGATTCTGTTGTTGCATGGTTGTTTGCTTTGATGATTGCTTATATATATATATATATATATATATATATACAACTCCTAGATAACTATTTATTTAACGAATAAGGCCTGACTATCCAATCTTCTTACTAGAAGAAAGATGCCGCCATGAAGAAATACCGATACCAACAACCCTCTGCCAATGACAGAGGCAGAATTACAAGAGCGCATCTCACAGGCCATCGCACAGCACGAGGCCCTTCGCTCCGAACATAGCAGGGGTACCACAAGGAATAACCCACCAATCGGTAATGTTTAGTCACCTAAGACACATTACAACTCATTTGGATATTTCCAATTGTGCTTTGCTAATGCTTTTTGTGAATGGTGCTGCTTGTGTTACAGGCTGTACCTATAAACAGTTCTTGGACTGCAAGCCCCTAAGTTTCGATGGCACTGGGGGTGCCGTCGCCTTCGTACGCTAGGTGGAGAAGACGAACTATGTTTTGAGAATGAGTAAATGTGCTCCAGAGCAAAGAGTTACGTACATTTCTGGGTTGTTTCTTGACGGGGCACTCTCGTGGTGGAACCTCCAGGTGCAGACTTTGGGTGAGGCAGTTGCGTATGCATTGACGTGGAATGAACTGAAAGAGTTGATGCACAAAAAGTATTGTTCTCGAGCGGAGATCCAGAAGCTGGAAACGGAATTCTGGAACTTGAAAATGGATGGTCCAAAGGTGGCTGAGTATGTGCTGAGATTTCATGATTTGTCGAGAGTTGTTCCTTATTTGGTAGAGCCGGAGTTTAAAAGGATAGAACGTTTCATCTGGGGATTGGCACCTCAGATTCTGAGCATGGTGACAGCATCCAAGCCTCCAACAATTTCTGAGGCTATTGACTTAAGTGTGGCGCTTACTGAAGAAGCAGTTAGGTTGGGAAAGTTCTCGATTTCTGAATCGAAGAAGAAAGAAACTAATGTGGAGTCATCTGGGGATAACAAAAGTAAGTTTACTAACTTCAAGAAAGGAACTCGAGTGAACAACAACAACGCCAACAAGCAACGAGACGCTAATCAGCCAGCTGAGGCACAGACTGGCGCTGCAAATGCTGAAAACAAAGGAAAAGGGTACATGGGTACCCTACCAAAGTGTGACGTTTGCCAATTTCATCATGCTGGTCGGTGCAGATATGGACAATGTGATACTTGTGGAAAAATTGGGCATTCTAAGGAGGCATGCTGGTATGGTGCTGGACGTGGAAATGGAGGACAAGGTGGTAATGGAAACCATGGTGGGAATGGAAATCAGACTGGGAATCGAAATCAGGGAGGAAATGGTAATTTTGGTGGAAACGGGAATCATGGTGGTTATGGGAACCAAGCTGGTAACGGGAATCGAAGAGGAAACAATAACAACAATAACCAGGGTGGTAATGGGAATGGACGCGGCCAAGGGTGTTATGGTTGCAGTGATATGGGGCACTTTAAGCGGGACTGCCTTAAAAATAATCAAGCACGTGGAAGGGTGTTCACCATTGGAGCTAGGGAAGCACACCAGGATCCAAACGTGGTTACTGGTACGTTACCCTATTAATCAACGTTGTGCATCTGTGTTGTTTGATACTGGTGCTGATTTTAGCTTCGTATCCCTAGATTTTAAGAATACACTTGGTTTAGTTGTGAATAAGTTAGACGTCTCGTATTCGATAGAGTTGGCTAACGGAAAGTTAGTAGAGGCGAATGAGGTGATTAGAGGGTGTATTTTGGAGCTTGGTGAGCGTGAGTTTTTGATAGACCTTCTACCAGTCGATTTGGGAAGCTTTGATGTTGTAGTTGGGATGGATTAATCGGTTGTCGAGCAATCGTGCGGAGATAGTGTGCCATGAGAAGATCATTCGCATTCCTATGGCGAATGAAGAGACGACCGTGATCCACGGAGAGAAGCATGGTACGCCCTTGCAAATCATTAGTTGTATGAAAGCGCAGAACTTTCTACGGAAAGGATGCATTGCCTTCTTAGCTCATGTTGTGGATAAGGAAGCTGAAGAACCGAAGCTTGAAGATATCCCTGTGGTAAGGGAATATCCTGAGGTCTTCCCCAAGGACTTGCCAGGATTACCTCCTCAGCGACATGTCGAATTCCACATTGACTAGGTACCAGGCGCCGCCCCTGTAGCCAAGGTACCTTATCGACTTGCGCCATCATAGATGCAAGAATTATCCACGCTGTTTCAAGAGTTACTGGACAAGGGATTCATAAGGCCTAGCTTCTCGCCTTGGGGAGCTCCAGTGTTGTTCGTCAAAAAAAAGGATGGTAGCTTTCGCATGTGTATCGATTATCGAGAGCTGAACAAGTTAACTATCAAGAATCGGTATCCATTACCGAGGATTGATGATTTATTCGACCAACTGCAAGGATCAAGCTACTACTCCAAGATTGATCTTCGATCGGGTTATCATCAGTTGCGGATCCAAGAGGAGAGTATACCAAAGACCGCATTCAAAACTCGTTATGGACATTATGAGTTCCTCGTGATGCCATTTCGATTGACTAATGCGCCGGCAGTGTTTATGGATTTGATGAATCGTGTGTGCAAGCCATACCTAGATAACTTTGTGATTGTATTTATCGACGATATCCTGATTTATTCACGGACGAAGGAAGAGCACGAGCAACACCTCAGAGCCATTCTAGAGCTACTAAAGAAGGAGAAGCTCTATGCTAAGTTCTCAAAGTGCGAGTTTTGGATTCGCGAAGTACAGTTCCTCGGTCACGTGGTAAACGAGAATGATATTCATGTGGATCCCATAAGGATTGAGGCAATAAATGTAACACCTGTGCCTCCACGGCCATCAAACAAATACCGAACCAATGAAATATTATATTTCATACTTGGGATTTGTAAAAATATGTGTATCATTTGCACATATCAATTCTTGTTCAATTTCAAACTCTAAATCGCTTTCTGGAAGGTTATACGCGCACCGATGCGTAAATATAACCAGTTTAACGCAACAAACACTCCGGAATAGTGACATAGGCTTGACATACCTTAAATAACCTTTACATAACTTAGAAATAAGTTTTGAAGGCTTTGGTATGGCAAAATTAAGTTAAATCGCTTACAGGGACTAAAGTTGACAAACTGCGAAAGTATGCCAATTTGAACTGTAACAGACCTTCCGGAACATGACCATAAGTTAAACATACCATAAATATCCTTTACATAGCTTAGAAATAGGCTTTGAGGTGTTCGGTATGCTAAAATAAACTTTTGTGTCATTCAGGGACTAAAAGCGTCAAAAAGTGCACAAGTTTGCATTTTTACGCGTAACTTACGTTCTGAATACATCCGGACTTCCAAAAATTTATGTAAGCATGACTATATTATGCTTTAGTGTTCGCCTTAAGAAAAATCCATTCGTCGCGTCATTTGGTTCGTTTTTCGCGCTTATGCGCATTCCGTCGTAATTAACCGAACATCGCGTTCGTACGGCCAAACGAACCGACATCCGAGATATTTTTGAGCATGTTTTAAGTTCCCTATACTTTAACTTCATTTTAGATCTTTGAAATGGGGTTAACGGGCCTTAAACGTGTCGAAAATGGCCTAAATACAGTTCAGGGACCAAAAGTGTAATTCTGCCGAAATAGTGCCTAGCGGTGCGCTACACTTTAAGCGTAGCGGTGCGCTAGGGGTCTGCAGACCAGATTCAATGTTCAGAACAGCTGTTTGCACTTGTTTGATCCACAACCACATGTTCTAATTCGCCTAATCAGCAAGATAAGATCAAGATTTAGCCACCATAACATTTGGACAAGTGTACGGCCTTGATCGTTTCCCCTTTTCCAAGAAACGATCTCAACGGTGGACCGAAAACTATAAATAACCCAACACCCCCATTGCATTTCTCACTAGAATTCTGATTTTGAGAGCTCTAAGTTGAAACCATTGTTTCATACCTGAGTTCTTGAGTCGGGATTAGCATTCGGGGACCCTGGGTTAGTATTCTTTCGTTCTTTTCCTTATTTTACTGCTTTTCGAGTCCGAAAGTCAAACTTTGTTTGACTTTCAGCGTTGACCAGTAATGGTCAATGCGAAGTTCGTTTGAACTTCGCAACGTGAGTGTAATCACGTTGGTCATAGTCCCTTGGGACTATGCCCACTGATTACCACGTTGTCTAGAGTCGTAGGGTAGGCGATCTAATAAATCGCCTATACCTTCGAACTCGACCCATTTGGTCGATCATTAGGATCCGACCAAATATATTAGGTGACCATAGTAGGTAGGGAATAACCTTCCGAGGTTATACCCTATGGTCACATCGTTTAAGTAGTTGTATGATAGGTAGTTTATATGCCTTAGGTAAATTACCAGAATACCCTTTTCATGTATAATTGGTAATTAAGCATATGTAACCTAAACCTTTGTCACATAACTGATTATGTAACATGTTTAGGCATATAACACTTGTCATAGGGCTAGTTAGGCGGTCCGAACGCGTTTCACGCGAACGACGCGTTAAAGTAGCATAAGCTTCCTAAACGGGTCGTAATGGGTCGTAGACACTTAGGTTAAGTTTCATTTAGTATGTAGGCTTTGTTAACCCATATCATATGAGTTCCTACACTCATTTGGTTTACAAACCCTAATGCTACCCAATCTTCCGATTTAGGTCCGGTTAATTAACATAGTTACCTATATTAGGTGCCGTTTGATTTCCGTGATCTCTAGCTTTGTTTGGTTGTTACTCAAGGACTACTGAGCATTCTCAAGTGAGTACATAGACCCCTCTTTTACTGTTTTCTAAACTGTTTTGGGGTGGAACACATGTGCCTACTTGTTACTTTCATGCTTTCCTGTTTTCACATCATATACCGACTATGTTTGTTAGTACATTATAGTACATGATTACATTACTTTTCTGCTATGTATGTTGACTGATAACATGCTAAGCACATTGATTTACATGACTTTTCTGCTTTGTATGTTAACTTAGCATACTTAGTACATCATTTTACATTGCATCTCTGTTGCATATGTTCCAGTAACATATGGACACATTGTTTTACAGCTCTACCTTGTATGTTTACTCTAGCATACTAGGTACATTATCTTCATCACATGCTTACATTTTGGTATGACATTTGGTTTGTTTAACGGGTCTATATAACATTCATTAACATTTGCTACGCCGCTCGGTAGTAGGTAGTGGTACCATAGGACTTGACAAATCCCGTTCCGGACATCCCAGGGAAAGGGGATGAAAGGAATGACCGAATCCGAATACATATACTCTTGATAACTCACTTTTACATAGTTATCCGGCTGTCTCAAGGCTTGAATGTTTGCGTTTAACATACTACATAAGTGTTTGTATCAGTAAAGCATGCATTATTCTACAAAACATAACTTTGATTTAAACCTAGTTTTACTTCAATACTTTGTTTTGTACATTTTTACTTATGGTTTAAGTAGTCTAAATTTTTACTTACCATACATATCATTTTGTTTACATATCTCATGATTTACATTGATCATGCATCTACACAAAACATAACGTTGATTTAAACCGAGTTTTACTTCAATACTATGTTCTTGTGCATATGGTTCAGTTGATACTTTTCACTAGCCATACATATCATTTTGGTTATACATTACTTGACTACTTTTGGACTATCAACTTTTGACATGGTTTATACAAGGACTTTTGACTATTGGTTTAATCATAGACATCTTACATTGTTTGGTTTGGTTTGATTATGTGATTAAGTAACAATGCGTGTGTAATATGATACAAGCATGGTGGATACGCCGCTGGTACTTCCTATATATAAATGTTTGTATGGTATTACATATTGTAGCGTTATTTGAATCATTTCAATTTGATACATATAACATTTTATACAAATAACATACTTTTCACAAGACATTGTTTTACAAAACAACTTATCTTTTACAAACTCATTTAACTTGGTTATTCAGTTAACCATACATTATTCACTTATTTATACATATCATCTGAACTCATTGTTTTTCAAATGATTTACTAAACAAAGCAAATAACAAGGTTCATGACTAAACATTTTCTCAAACATAAGTCATGACACCTATTTTCACAAAACCTATGTATCTCACCGGCATTTTTATGCTGACGTACCATATTTTCACATGTGTTTTTCAGGAGCTGTCGCATAAGATGATCAAGATACACATAGGCAGACTTGGGCTTTAGTGACAATAAAAGATGCAAGACTAGTTAATTATGTTGTATTTCCTTGTTTGTTATGATATTGTAACACTTTTAATCAATAAAACTAAACTTTAATTTCCATGGTTGTGAAACATTAATTCTGTTACAACACTCCCCGATGTTTCCGCCACGTTTTGTATGATCTACGTGGTCGGGGTGTGACAGAAAAGATGGTATCAGAGCCAATGGTTATAGGGAATTAGGTTATTAATAATGCTTTGACCTAGTCTATAACCTTTCTAGGACCCTAACGCGAGTTTACTTGCGTTTAGTCATAAAACAATACCGTCACCTATCCTTAGGCGACAACCACAATAAGAACATAAATTTCAAAACCGCTTTGAAAACTAATCGTCTGTTCTAGGATGATTGATTACTAGGTTTTGAACCCTCTATTGTAAGGTTTTGAACTCTCTGTTATAAGGATTTGAATCCCTTTGAATTTTCAAAATCCCGGCAAAGTTTTTGGGTTTTAAATAATGTGAACACGTGCAAACTGGAAGGGTGAATGCCTGTATTCTGAGTTTTCTGTCTAGGCAAGCACTTCGTATACATCTCATCAGACGCGAGACCAGTTGTGCTTACCTGGGAATTCTTGGGATGAGTGTTCACTTATAGGCGAGCATGTCTTCGCGATACATTATTTTTGACCCATTTACTTTGTTTTGTCACCGTCTCATTCGTTTGCCTTAGGTAACAAACAAATGACCACTATCCTTGCTTTCATCAGATTTGTTCATCTCATTCTTTTCGTCTAATTCTCTCACTCGTTTCCTTTCATGTTTCCTCTTTTAGAATGCCTCCTCGACGCGAGAACCAGATAGAGACTGCCGAACTGGCAGAAATTATTGCGCAGCAGATGGCTGCCCAATTTCCAAATCTCTTTGCTCTATGGCAACAAGCCAACAACAACAACAATGCCCTATGCAAATACAAGGACTTTAATCAGGCTAAACCACTCAAGTTTAGTGGCTCTGAGGGAGCAACTGGGCTTCTTCAGTGGTTCGAGAGCATTGAGAATACTTTTCGCCACGTTCAGTGTCCGGAAAATCGCAAGGTCGAGTTTTCTTCAAGTGTGTTCCAGAAGAGGGCTCTCACATGGTGGAACGGGGTTATGAGAGACCGAGGTGCAGAAATTGCTCTAGCATAGACATGGGCTGAACTTAGGACTCTCATGATGAGAGAATTCTGTCCCCGTCATGAGCAGCGAGCTTTGGAGAAGGAATTTGATGAGTTGAAGCAAGATAGTGGTGAGCACAGGGCGTATACTGATAGGTTTGAGGAGTTGAGTCTGCTTTGCCCAACAATGGTTACCCCACTTGACATAGCTATCGAAAGGTACATCGACGGCCTACCTGACTCGGTACAAGACATCCTTACTGGTAGTAACCCCGCCACACTCCATCAGGCGATCGAGTTATCAGCGACATTGACTGAGTCGCAGATTCGGAAGAATAAATTACACAGGAAGGGTGACAAGGGCGAGAAACAGTCGTCTGACAAGGATGATAGCAAGAAAGGTCAAAAGAAGAATGGGAAGGATTCTAGTTCATCGAAGAGGGCAAGGAAGCGTAAGGTTTCCCAAAACTATGCCATTACTACACAGGCCCAAGCTGCACCTAATCAGCCTGCGCAACCCCTAGCCAAGAAGCCTTATTTTGGCAATGCACCTTTGTGCAACAGGTGTAATGGCCATCATCAACCACACCTCCAGTGTCGTCAGTGCACCAACTGCGGAAGATCTGGTCATCTTGTTGACACCTGCCGCATCCCTGCTAATCCGAATCGCCCAGTTCAGAACATGGCTCAACAAGTTGCTCAGCCTCTTGCTCAGCAACAAGGTCAAGCTGCACGACCATACTACCCACCTGGTGCCTGTTACAATTGTGGGGATCTGACCCACTACAGAAACCGATGCCCAAAGCTTGCTAATGCAAATCCGACCCACGGATGAGCATTTAGCTGAACAAAGGATGTTGCTGTCTTATGCCTTTGTTTCTTTTGTTTTCGTGTATTGTGAAACAATATGTCTCGTTCATAAATAAAAGTTGTTGTTCACAATTCTGATATACAAGTATAATTACATGTGTGTATGACTTTTCCTATGATACCTACATCAAGGAACTATGTTCCTTACAAACTACTCTTGTGATTCTCTCTATCAAATGATCGCTCATGATTCCTTCGAAAATTTTAAGTACTCGTTTCATTCTAAGATACGAAGTACAGAAAATAAAGTGAAATTATGAGTAATCATGCTTCTGCACATCAGTACCTTTGAAATCCTTGGTTAAATAACTAAGGGTGTTTTCAAATCTCATACCCATTACGTTTTAATTTTTTCAACATACACAGTACCAGTATTTCAAAACAATCTTCATAATCTCAAAACATTTCATTTAGTTTGAAAACAATTTTTCTAGATACATTGTCTATGTTATTTCAAAAACATTGGCCATGTTATCAAAACCAACCTTTCTAATTTCAAAATATTTCATATAGTCTGAAGACAATATTAACACAATACATTTTCTTATCAAGTGCATGATTTCGAAAAGCATCATTCATGTCTTTCAAAAACCTTATACATAATTTCAAAATTCATCTCGCATGATTTTAAAACATTTTTTTTTAAATATATCTATCTAATACACCTACTTTATGATTTCAAAAAGTATTATATATAAGGTTTCAAAAACGTTAAACACAGTTTTTCTTAAAAGAACCCCATGCACAGTTTTCAAAAATATTTTCCTCACACATTTACTTAACCTTCAAATTCTGCTTCATATGTCGCCTTGACATATCTAGCATCTCAACCTCATAAGCATTTTACATCATGTTTTGACATAAGCACGTCTAGTGCAAGGTTTCAAAACATCTTCAACTTCTAAAATCCATATGGGATCTTTTTATCTTCATATTGAGACCCTTGTGGATGATCATGATTCAAATCAGAGTCCTTAATTGGATTCTTTATGTACCTTAATTCGAATATTTCGGTTCTTTATAATCGAAATCGAATTTTCTCTTCAATAATCTTTCTATCTTTATAGTTAGATTCTTGATAACGTTTAAAGTACCAAATGAAATCCGTTGAATGGATTCCTAGTGTGCTTTAAATGCATGTACGCAAGTAACAAGACAAATTAACAAACAATCTTTGTGGTTATATGACTATGTGTTTATGCATCTTGAGTTTTCATTTAAGTATTTTTTTGTGTTTTTATACTCTGGATAATTCGTTATCCAAATCCTCGCAGGATCTTTCATATCTTCATATGAGAGATTCGTAGCAGGATATTCAAAGGTACTACCTTAAATCCTTAATGGGCTTCTATGTAATAGTTAAGACCCTTGGATTATATAGTACCACTCCAGACCCTTTTTAGTGGTCTAGTCTAAAGGATTGATTCACAATTTGGTTAAAGAATGACATCTAGTGATATAGCTGGACAGACTCCTTGATAGTCTATTTAGATCATTTATTGATCTAGTCTACGGGACTCTATGGCGGTCTAGTCACACTCATCACAGGATTGTTCATTTGGTTTTACCCTACGCATTATAAAATAGACTGTGTGAACTGTGCAAGGAATTGTCTAATTATGGAGGCCTACATAATTATGAAATTTAGTGCATAGAAACCCAGTAAGGTTTATTATGTGTAAGAACCGATAGTGACAACAATAACAAAATGAGAACGATGTAATGGAGGTACGGTGGACGCACCAATGACGCTTCATATACTTGTATATAAGTATCCCTCTTACGTTGCAATCATGATAATTATTAAAGTTACTAGAAGTTCAAGAAACCTAGCCAATTTTGTTCGATCTTTTCAACTTCATGTTTTAAACTCTTACAAGTTTCCTCTAAATAAATTTCGGGACGAAATTTCCTAAAGTAGGGGAGACTGTAACACCTGTGCCTCCACGGCCATCAAACAAATACCGAACCAATGAAATATTATATTTCATACTTGGGATTTGTAAAAATATGTGTATCATTTGCACATATCAATTCTTGTTCAATTTCAAACTCTAAATCGCTTTCTGGAAGGTTATACGCGCACCGATGCGTAAATATAACCAGTTTAACGCAACAAACACTCCGGAATAGTGACATAGGCTTGACATACCTTAAATAACCTTTACATAACTTAGAAATAAGTTTTGAAGGCTTTGGTATGGCAAAATTAAGTTAAATCGCTTACAGGGACTAAAGTTGACAAACTGCGAAAGTATGCCAATTTGAACTGTAACAGACCTTCCGGAACATGACCATAAGTTAAACATACCATAAATATCCTTTACATAGCTTAGAAATAGGCTTTGAGGTGTTCGGTATGCTAAAATAAACTTTTGTGTCATTCAGGGACTAAAAGCGTCAAAAAGTGCACAAGTTTGCATTTTTACGCGTAACTTACGTTCTGAATACATCCGGACTTCCAAAAATTTATGTAAGCATGACTATATTATGCTTTAGTGTTCGCCTTAAGAAAAATCCATTCGTCGCGTCATTTGGTTCGTTTTTCGCGCTTATGCGCATTCCGTCGTAATTAACCGAACATCGCGTTCGTACGGCCAAACGAACCGACATCCGAGATATTTTTGAGCATGTTTTAAGTTCCCTATACTTTAACTTCATTTTAGATCTTTGAAATGGGGTTAACGGGCCTTAAACGTGTCGAAAATGGCCTAAATACAGTTCAGGGACCAAAAGTGTAATTCTGCCGAAATAGTGCCTAGCGGTGCGCTACACTTTAAGCGTAGCGGTGCGCTAGGGGTCTGCAGACCAGATTCAATGTTTAGAACAGCTGTTTGCACTTGTTTGATCCACAACCACATGTTCTAATTCGCCTAATCAGCAAGATAAGATCAAGATTTAGCCACCATAACATTTGGACAAGTGTACGGCCTTGATCGTTTCCCCTTTTCCAAGAAACGATCTCAACGGTGGACCGAAAACTATAAATAACCCAACACCCCCATTGCATTTCTCACTAGAATTCTGATTTTGAGAGCTCTAAGTTGAAACCATTGTTTCATACCTGAGTTCTTGAGTCGGGATTAGCATTCGGGGACCCTGGGTTAGTATTCTTTCGTTCTTTTCCTTATTTTACTGCTTTTCGAGTCCGAAAGTCAAACTTTGTTTGACTTTCAGCGTTGACCAGTAATGTTCAATGCGAAGTTCGTTTGAACTTCGCAACGTGAGTGTAATCACGTTGGTCATAGTCCCTTGGGACTATGCCCACTGATTACCACGTTGTCTAGAGTCGTAGGGTAGGCGATCTAATAAATCGCCTATACCTTCGAACTCGACCCATTTGGTCGATCATTAGGATCCGACCAAATATATTAGGTGACCATAGTAGGTAGGGAATAACCTTCCGAGGTTATACCCTATGGTCACATCGTTTAAGTAGTTGTATGATAGGTAGTTTATATGCCTTAGGTAAATTACCAGAATACCCTTTTCATGTATAATTGGTAATTAAGCATATGTAACCTAAACCTTTGTCACATAACTGATTATGTAACATGTTTAGGCATATAACACTTGTCATAGGGCTAGTTAGGCGGTCCGAACGCGTTTCACGCGAACGACGCGTTAAAGTAGCATAAGCTTCCTAAACGGGTCGTAATGGGTCGTAGACACTTAGGTTAAGTTTCATTTAGTATGTAGGCTTTGTTAACCCATATCATATGAGTTCCTACACTCATTTGGTTTACAAACCCTAATGCTACCCAATCTTCCGATTTAGGTCCGGTTAATTAACATAGTTACCTATATTAGGTGCCGTTTGATTTCCGTGATCTCTAGCTTTGTTTGGTTGTTACTCAAGGACTACTGAGCATTCTCAAGTGAGTACATAGACCCCTCTTTTACTGTTTTCTAAACTGTTTTGGGGTGGAACACATGTGCCTACTTGTTACTTTCATGCTTTCCTGTTTTCACATCATATACCGACTATGTTTGTTAGTACATTATAGTACATGATTACATTACTTTTCTGCTATGTATGTTGACTGATAACATGCTAAGCACATTGATTTACATGACTTTTCTGCTTTGTATGTTAACTTAGCATACTTAGTACATCATTTTACATTGCATCTCTGTTGCATATGTTCCAGTAACATATGGACACATTGTTTTACAGCTCTACCTTGTATGTTTACTCTAGCATACTAGGTACATTATCTTCATCACATGCTTACATTTTGGTATGACATTTGGTTTGTTTAACGGGTCTATATAACATTCATTAACATTTGCTACGCCGCTCGGTAGTAGGTAGTGGTACCATAGGACTTGACAAATCCCGTTCCGGACATCCCAGGGAAAGGGGATGAAAGGAATGACCGAATCCGAATACATATACTCTTGATAACTCACTTTTACATAGTTATCCGGCTGTCTCAAGGCTTGAATGTTTGCGTTTAACATACTACATAAGTGTTTGTATCAGTAAAGCATGCATTATTCTACAAAACATAACTTTGATTTAAACCTAGTTTTACTTCAATACTTTGTTTTGTACATTTTTACTTATGGTTTAAGTAGTCTAAATTTTTACTTACCATACATATCATTTTGTTTACATATCTCATGATTTACATTGATCATGCATCTACACAAAACATAACGTTGATTTAAACCGAGTTTTACTTCAATACTATGTTCTTGTGCATATGGTTCAGTTGATACTTTTCACTAGCCATACATATCATTTTGGTTATACATTACTTGACTACTTTTGGACTATCAACTTTTGACATGGTTTATACAAGGACTTTTGACTATTGGTTTAATCATAGACATCTTACATTGTTTGGTTTGGTTTGATTATGTGATTAAGTAACAATGCGTGTGTAATATGATACAAGCATGGTGGATACGCCGCTGGTACTTCCTATATATAAATGTTTGTATGGTATTACATATTGTAGCGTTATTTGAATCATTTCAATTTGATACATATAACATTTTATACAAATAACATACTTTTCACAAGACATTGTTTTACAAAACAACTTATCTTTTACAAACTCATTTAACTTGGTTATTCAGTTAACCATACATTATTCACTTATTTATACATATCATCTGAACTCATTGTTTTTCAAATGATTTACTAAACAAAGCAAATAACAAGGTTCATGACTAAACATTTTCTCAAACATAAGTCATGACACCTATTTTCACAAAACCTATGTATCTCACCGGCATTTTTATGCTGACGTACCATATTTTCACATGTGTTTTTCAGGAGCTGTCGCATAAGATGATCAAGATACACATAGGCAGACTTGGGCTTTAGTGACAATAAAAGATGCAAGACTAGTTAATTATGTTGTATTTCCTTGTTTGTTATGATATTGTAACACTTTTAATCAATAAAACTAAACTTTAATTTCCATGGTTGTGAAACATTAATTCTGTTACAACACTCCCCGATGTTTCCGCCACGTTTTGTATGATCTACGTGGTCGGGGTGTGACAATAAAGGACTGGGAAACTCCGAAGATACCGACTGAGATCCGACAGTTTTTGGGTTTAGCGGGCTATTATCGCAGGTTCATCGAGAATTTCTCCAAGAAAGCTCAACCACTGACCTCCCTTACTCAGAAGGACAAGAAGTATGAATGGGGAGACAACCAAGAAGAAGCCTTTCAACTGCTCAAGAACAAGCTATGCGATGCCCCGATCTTATCCCTACCCGAAGGAACGGAAGACTTCGTGGTATATTATGACGCCTCGCGTCAGGGATTGGGTTGCGTGCTTATGCAACGCCAAAAGGTTATCGCTTATGCTTCACGCCAACTGAAGGTTCATGAGAAGAATTATACCACTCACGATCTAGAGCTAGGTGTAGTGGTATTTGCCTTGAAGATCTGGCAACATTATCTCTATGGTACTCGATGTACTATTTTCATGGATCACAAGAGTCTATAGCACATATTTGATCAGAAAGAGCTTAATATGCGACAGCGATGATGGGTTGAGTTGCTAAATGATTATGACTGCGAGATCAAGTATCATCCTGGAAAGGCGAATGTGGTAGCAGACGCCTTAAATAGAAAGGAAAGGGTTAAGCCCATAAGAGTTCGAGCTTTGGAAATGATTATTCAAACAGATCGCACTTCACGTATACGTGATGCACAGCAAGAAGCTCTTAAGAAAGAAAATCTTAAGGCTGAATATCTCCGCGGAATGGAGAAGAAGTTGGTGCCTAACGAGGAAGGAACCTTGTATTTCATGGGACGCATTTGGGTTCCGCTTTATGGCGATATTAGAGAAGTTATCTTTGATGAAGCTCATAAGTCGAGGTACTCGATCCATCCAGGATCGGACAAGATGTACCAAGATCTGAAAGATTACTATTGGTGGCCAAGACTCAAGAGTGACGTTGCCATTTATGTTGGAAAGTGCCTAACCTGTGCTAAGGTTAAGGCCGAGTATCAGAAACCTTTAGGTCTTCTACAACAGCCGGAAATACCCATGTGGAAGTAGGAACAGATTTCGATGGACTTCATAACAAAGTTACCCAGGACTCCTAGAGGACATGATATGATATGGGTAATAGTGGATCGATTGACAAAGTCTGTGCACTTCCTACCGATTCGAGAAAAGGATAGTACTGGGAAGCTAGCTGAGCTTTACCTCAAGGAGATAGTAGCACGACATGGAGTGCCTATCTCGATAATATCTAATAGAGATGGTCGGTTTGTATCAAGGATTTAGCAATCCTTTCAAGAAGCCTTTGGATCTCAGTTGAATCTGAGTACGGCTTTTCACCCACAGACAGATGGTCAGAGCGAGCGAACTATTCAAACGCTGGAAGACATGCTCCGCGCATGTGTAATGAATTTGGGTGGCAGTTGGGATACTCATCTACCTCTAGTTGAGTTTTCCTACAATAACAGCTACCTTACAAGTATTCAAGCCGCACCGTTCGAAGCTCTTTATGGCCGTAAGTGTCGTTAACCGTTGTGTTGGGCAGATGCTGGAGACGGACAGATGGTTGGCCCTGAACTGGTCCAAGAAACAACTGACAAGATCATACAGATCCGAGAGCACATCAAGGCGGCTCGTGATCGACAAAAGAGCTACGCAGATCAAAGACGAAAACCCTTGGAATTTGAAGTAGGAGACATGGTTTTGTTGAAGGTCTCACCTTAGAAAGGTGTAGCACGTTTTAGGAAATGTGGTAAGTTAAATCCACGTTACATTGGCCTATTCAAGATATTGGAAAGGGTTGGTACCGTAGCGTACAAGTTAGAGCTACTAGAGGAACTAAATGGTGTTCACGATACATTTCATGTAACAAACCTGAAGAAAATCCCAACTCAGGAGACAGTTATCATCCCTGAGGATGAAGTGCATATAGACGACACTCTCCACTTTACTGAGGAACTTGTTGAGGTTACAGACTGGAAAGTCAACAAGACTCGGAGGAGTAGTGTTAAGCTGGTCAAGGTTCGTTGGAACTCACGTCACGGCCCAGAGTTTACTTGGGAGCGTGAAGATTGAATGAAATCAAAGTATCCACATTTGTTCCCTAACTCCCCTGCAACTGATAGCGCAGCTTAAAATTTCGGGACAAAATTTTCTTAACGGGGGGAGAATATGACAACTGTCAAATTTCCATGTAATTCCGTACATATTAAATAGTAATTTGTAACTAAATGACTGTACTTGATTTAAATTAATGACATGAATGCTTTCTGATTATTATCATATACATACAATTGCATCACATATTTCATGATGTCATATCATTATTGCATGCAACACATTATGATTCAAATGATACACGAAACAAAGTTAGCACAGTTATCAGACAAACTAGAAGTACTGACGGGAGTTCAGTTGTAATAACCGAAAATTTAAAATCAAAATAAACTAATAATATTAAAAGACCTAATTAGTTTATTAAATTAACCCATAGGAAACCCTAATTAAGACACCCAAGTAATTCCGTACAAACCCTAAAAATTTCAGAATTTTCAGAATCAGGATTAGGGCCCCTAAAACTCAGGGGGGGTAAACCCTAGTTGATAATTATCTTCAAATTCTCGTTGTCACCTAATGAAATTTCGAAATTTGTTGAGTCAGCTGAGCTAGTACCAAACGTGGCTACCCTATAGCCTATTATGAAGCCTTACGGACCGCAACACTAACAAGCTTACGGTCCGTATGGTTCCTTACGGACCGTAACGTTGGTAAGCTTACGGTCCGTAAGCAAAGTCAAATTCGTGTATAAATAGCAGGCTTTGGGACAGGTTTCTGGGTATTCTTTCGACGAAGAAACTCCAAAATTTCGTCGAGTTATTGTCTGATTACTCTCCTAACACACACTAAACACAAATTAAGAGTAGCGGGGTGCTGCAGAACAGGGTAATAACTCGATCGCTATTACGATTCATTGTCCGATCAATCAATATATCCAATTGATGTTTTAGTGCTGCCCATATTAGGGTTATACTTTATCGTTCGTCATTAATTTGACGGATTGTCGTTAATTCGATAGGTAAAGTATTATACTTTATCGTTCGTCATTAATTTGACGGATTGTCGTTAATTCGATGGGTAAAGTATTATACCTTGTCATTCGTTGTTAATTCAACGGATCATCGTTCATTCGATGGACAAAGTATTGCATTTTGACATTCATTGTGAGAATTTGATATCGTGAGTTATCGTAAAGGCTGTATTAAGTTACTAACCTAGTTTGTATGCATGTTATTTAAATTAGGTTAAAAGACTAATCAGTAGTCTAAACTCTGTCCGTATAAATCTGAATTATTATCACAAGGTAGCATCAATTTGGAATTATTAAGGTACGGATCCTACCCCACTCCTTATTGCTTCATATTCAAATTGTTATAAACCACTAAATTACTATATATATTTTAAAATACTCCTCACGTCTTTGAGTATCGATTCATTTGACAGTCCGTTCGAATTCTATTCTAATCATTTGATTTAAGCTTTCATGTCATGCGATAGTATTATGTTAGTTGTACTCATTATCGCATGTTCCAATATATGTTCCGTTCTGTTCTGAAAATAAGTTTTATAAGTTATGTGAATAAGACCATTTGTATTCTGTTACCCTGAGTATCGCTTCTCGTGGAGTGTCCCACGAGCATGTTGTTGCGGCATCAACAGCATGTGCTCCATCTGTGACGGAGAGATTAGTTCACAGCGTCCCTAGGTACAAGTGTGGTACAAAGCTACTAGGAGGCGTATGGATCGATCCTAGGATTTCAGTTTCAGGAAATGGATAGAGGGTATGCCAACTCGCCATTTCGTGTGATAAGTATGCAGGAGTAGCTACCTGTGTATTATCACGTTTTCAGTTTGCTCATGGGTACATCCGTAAGATATGATTATGAAATTATGTTCTTGCATTGTATAAGTTTTGCATAAAGCGTTATTTATTCTTTGAGCCTATAATTCCGTACTGAGCATTCGGCTCATTCCGTATAAATTTTGTATTTTCAGGTCAGCAGGTTATCTTGGGCGGGGGAAAGAGAGAAGAATAAAGCTTAGGAATAAATCTGAAGATGTTAGTTAATAAAATTGATTGTGTCTGCTTGTATATAAATCTTAAGTTTCGTTGTTAAATGGTTGTATCCTTGTCAAATAAATAAATGGAATTATGACTTTTGTTTATGATATCACTGTTATTGTGACACGTCAGCCCTTCCGGGTTGGGGTGTTACAGCTATGGTATCAGAGCAAAGGCTCTTTCCTGTAGAAAACTTGAAGATAGTAATTAAAACCTGTGAGGAATGGGTAGATATCTATGATAGGATTCAACTTGGTCTCTTATTTGGTTTAATTCCTGTATTTATTCGTATAGATATGCCTCCTCGTCGTCCGCTACGTAGGAATACTCGTACTAACCCTATACGTAACAACACTTCTTCGAATGAGACTCCAGTCGATCCAAGCGTAATTAATGCTATCAACCAGGCTGTTGCCGGGTTGCTTCCAAACCTGGTTGCTCAAACAGCTGAGGCCGTTATTCAACAAACTCGTCATCCAGAAGGCACTAACACTAATCCAATCTCTGGTGGTGAAACTCGTGAAAATACCACAAACAATACTACTTATAGTATAGACATATGGATTAGTAAATTCCAAAAACAAAAGCCGAAATCCTTTAGTCACGCTAATAATCCAGTCGAAGCAAGGAACTGGATAGCTCATATTGAAAAGATCTTCGGAGTTCTTGGAGTTCCGGAGCAATACAAAGTTAGATTGGCTACCTACAAACTGGAAGATGACGCACAAACTTGGTGGGAAGGATATAAGCATGTCAAAGGAGGGGATGATTTTGACGCTAATCTTTCATGGGTCGACTTTCGTAATATCTTTTACGACAAGTATTTTTCGACCGCTGATAAAGAAGCTTATATCAGGGAGTATGCAGTGATTCGACAAGGGAGTGATGAACCAGCCTTTGAGTTCATTACTAGATTTGCAAGGTTGGCTAGTATTGTGGGAGACGTTGCAGGATCAGCAGAAGCCCAGGCAGAGAAATGCAAGTGGGCAGTCAATGATCGAATTCGGAAGTCGATCATGTATATGAAATTTAAGGATATCACCGAAGTTGCTGATGCAATCAAAACTTTTGAATTCGAAAGGAAAGAATTCTTATCTCGAACTGGGGATAATAAGAAGAGAAATAGGGAAGGACAAATTAAGCAAGAAAACGGCCAATCATCCACTACGCCACAGCATCAAGATCGCAAAGTGCAAGGAAATCAAAACTCTGTAAATCAGGCACGTCCATGGCAACCTAGACTGCAAAATCCGAGGCCTGCTCAAAACCAGATTCAGTTGTATGCAGAACCTATTAAAGCTCAACCAATGAATCAATATGTAAACCCAAATCAAATTACATATCCTCCATGTAATATTTGTGGTAAAAGACATCAGGGCGTATGTCACCGAAGTACAGGAGCATGCTTTAGATGTGGCCAAACTGGACACATGATCAAGGAGTGTACCAAGAAAGACACTAGGAAGAATAACCAACCCAATGTTGGAGGAAGAGTTTTCGCACTTTCTGCTACTGATGCTGCTAGTGTCCCAGGTACTGTGTCGGGAACCCTTCAGCTTGGTAAACATAGTATCTATGTGTTATTTGACACAGGAGCGACTCATTCTTTAGTATCCCATTCGTTTACTAAGTATCTTCCGATAAGACCAACTCTCTTAAATCATACCTTAATCATTTCCACTCCCATGGAAAATTCATCCGTAATCACTTACGTATATAAGGATTGTCCGATCAGTATTGAATCTATTGTGTGTAAGGCCGATCTATTTCCAATACATATGTGTGATTTTGAGGTTATTCTAGGAATAGATTGGTTGTCTAGACATCGTGTAACTATAGATTGTCATTCTCGCCGTGTTATTTTCGGTGATCTTCATCATCCTGATATTATATATCAGGGAACTCAAGCTCATAAATCTCTTAAAATTATCTCTGCGCTTAAGGCTCGAAAATTCATATCAAGCGGCTGTGCTGGATTTCTAGCATCGATTAGGGATATTTCTGCTAGTGTTAAGAGTATCGATAGCCACTCCGTTGTTCATGAATATCCTGATGTATTTCCGGATGAACTACCAGGATTACCACCCGACCGTCAGGTAGAATTCACCATCGACTTGATCCCTGGTGCTGAACCTATTTCTAAAGCTCCATATCGTATGGCTCCAATGGAACTGAAGGAGTTGAAGGAACAATTGCAAGAATTGTTAGATCTAGGATTCATAAGACCTAGTGTTTCACCTTGGGGTGCTCCGGTCTTATTTGTGAAGAAGAAAGACGGTAGCATGCGTTTATGTATTGACTACCGAGAACTAAACAAGATTACTATTCGTAATCAGTATCCTCTGCCTCGCATTGATGATCTCTTTGATCAACTTCAGGGGGCTCAGTTCTTCTCAAAAATTGACCTGAGGTCCGGGTATCATCAGCTAAAGATCAAGAATGATGATGTTCCCAAGACCGCCTTTCGTACTCGATATGGTCATTACGAATTTTTGGTTATGCCCTTTGGGCTAACTAATGCACCCGCAGTCTTTATGGATTTGATGAATCGCGTATTTCACAAATTCCTAGACAAATTCGTTATTGTCTTTATCGATGACATTCTAGTGTATTCTAAGAGTCACGAAGAGCATGAAGCACATCTACATGCAGTTCTTGGAACCTTGAGGCATGAGAAGTTGTACGCGAAGTTTTCCAAATGTGACTTTTGGCTTAGCCAAGTGGCATTTCTAGGTCATATCATATCAGCAGAGGGAATTATGGTAGACCCAACAAAGGTTGAAGCTATTACAAAATGGCCAAGACCCACTTCTGTTACCGAAATACGAAGTTTCTTGGGTCTTGCTGGCTATTACCGAAGATTTGTTGAAAGATTCTCGGTAATTGCTTTACCACTCACAAAACTCCTAAGGAAAGGGGTGAAGTACTCATGGAATGAAGAACAAGAGAAAAGTTTTGAAGAATTGAAGAAACGACTCGTATCCTCTCCGATACTCGCTCTCCCTTCTGGATCAGGAGGTTACCAAGTCTATAGTGATGCCTCAAAGAAAGGATTAGGTTGTGTGCTAATGCAACATGGAAAGGTTATCGCTTATGCCTCCCGTCAGTTAAAGCCTTATGAAGTTAACTATCCTACACATGATTTAGAATTAGCCGCAGTCGTCTTTGCACTTAAGATTTGGCGACACTATCTGTATGGTGAAAGTTGTGACATCTTTACTGACCACAAGAGCCTCAAGTACATATTTACGCGGAAGGAGCTAAATATGAGGCAAAGAAGGTGGTTAGAACTTTTAAAAGATTACGACGTAAATATTCAATACCATCCAGGTAAAGCCAATGTTGTAGCTGACGCATTGAGCCGAAAGAATTCCGGGACTATATCTTGTTTACAAATTCAGCCTCATATTAGGAGGGATCTCGAAAGGATGAATATTTGGCTTCAGGTTAGCAAAACTGATGGATATCTAGCTAAAATGCAGATTGAACCCAACCTCATATCACGGATTAAAGATGCACAAAAGCAAGATGGAGAACTTTGGGCAATTGTGCAAAATCTTGAGGTGGGTAAGCAATCTGAATTTAGTATAGACCATCATGGGGTGATTAGGTGCGGTAAAAGACTTTGTGTACCCGATGACTCCAGCCTTCGTGAGTCATTGTTAGCCGAAGCTCACAGCTCACCATTCTCAATTCACCCAGGATCTACCAAGATGTATCGAGACTTAAGACAGAACTTCTGGTGGAATGGCATGAAGGAAGACGTTGCTCGATACGTAAGTAAATGCCTCACTTGCCAACAAGTGAAAATTGAACACAAACGAGCAAGCGGTCTATTGCAGCCATTGGATATTCCCATATGGAAGTGGGATGAGATCACAATGGATTTTGTTACCGGTTTGCCTAAGACTTTCAAGAAAAATGATGTTGTATGGGTTGTTGTCGATAGATTGTCGAAGTCAGCCCATTTTCTACCGATTCAGCAAGGATTTTCGGTTAATAAGTTATCCGAAATATTTCTTCAAGAAATTATTCGACTCCATGGCACACCATCTTCCATTGTTTCCGATAGAGACCCACGTTTCACCTCACGATTTTGGAAAGGTTTTCAGGCAGCTTGGGGTACACGCCTGAAGTTTAGTACGGCATTCCATCCACAAACAGATGGGCAGTCAGAACGTACGATTCAGACCTTAGAAGACATGCTCCGAGCATGTGCACTTGAATGGTCTGGAAACTGGGATGAATATCTATGTCTTGTTGAGTTCGCTTACAACAATAGTTGGCAAGCAAGTATTGGCATGGCACCTTTTGAGCTTTTGTATGGTCGGAAATGTCGTGCACCGATATGCTGGGATGAAGTTGGAGAAAAGATTATTGAAGGGCCAGAACTAGTTCAGATTACAAACGAAAAAGTCACTATGGCCCGAGAAAAACTGAAAGAAGCTCAGAGCAGACAAAAGAGCTATGCAGATCAAGATAGACGACCACTCGAATTTAAAATTGGCGACCACGTATTCTTAAAGGTATCACCTTGGCGTGGCGTTCGTAGATTTGGAATTAAAGGGAAGCTTAGTCCTCGTTTCATCGGTCCGTTTGAAATACTTGAAAGAGTTGGAGAAGTGTCATATCGATTAGCTTTACCTCCTCAGCTCTCTCACGTTCATAACGTTTTTCATATCTCATCGTTAAGAGGATATAATTATCATCCACTCCATGTCATTAGTTATCCGTTACTTACAATTCACGAAGATTTGTCCTACGAAGAAGAACCAGAAGCCATCTTAGATCGACAAGAAAAGGTTCTGCGTAGGAAAATAATTCCATTTGTTAAAATTCTCTGGAAAAATCACTCTGAACGCGAAGCAACATGGGAATCTGAAGAATCAATTCGTTCTCTATACCCTAATCTATTCTCGCAATAGAATTTTAGTCAAGTAACGGTAAATCTTGCTCTTTGATATATGTTTATTCGTTTCTGTTTACGGTCATTCATGCTTTACCTTATGTAGCTATGATTAAGCATATCTATGTAGGAAATATCAGTACTAATAGTCACTCTAAGTATCTGTAAGTCTCTATTGACTTATCGTACGTTAAGATATTTTATTAAGATGCGTTATAGAGAGGACCATTAGGGCACATATGTAAGGTAATTGACAAGTATAGTCATGACCTTAATTATGAATTTCAGATGCACAGGTATGTTTAGGAGATTCTTGTTATATAAGTTAGTAACTCTGCTATAAAAGTTTCGTTTCCGTTATTTATATATTCTTAGATGCAAAATTTCGAGGACGAAATTTCTTTTAAGGGGGTAATAGTTGTAATAACCGAAAATTTAAAATCAAAATAAACTAATAATATTAAAAGACCTAATTAGTTTATTAAATTAACCCATAGGAAACCCTAATTAAGACACCCAAGTAATTCCGTACAAACCCTAAAAATTTCAGAATTTTCAGAATCAGGATTAGGGCCCCTAAAACTCAGGGGGGGTAAACCCTAGTTGATAATTATCTTCAAATTCTCGTTGTCACCTAATGAAATTTCGAAATTTGTTGAGTCAGCTGAGCTAGTACCAAACGTGGCTACCCTATAGCCTATTATGAAGCCTTACGGACCGCAACACTAACAAGCTTACGGTCCGTATGGTTCCTTACGGACCGTAACGTTGGTAAGCTTACGGTCCGTAAGCTAAGTCAAATTCGTGTATAAATAGCAGGCTTTGGGACAGGTTTCTGGGTATTCTTTCGACGAAGAAACTCCAAAATTTCGTCGAGTTATTGTCTGATTACTCTCCTAACACACACTAAACACAAATTAAGAGTAGCGGGGTGCTGCAGAACAGGGTAATAACTCGATCGCTATTACGATTCATTGTCCGATCAATCAATATATCCAATTGATGTTTTAGTGCTACCCATATTAGGGTTATACTTTATCGTTCGTCATTAATTTGACGGATTGTCGTTAATTCGATAGGTAAAGTATTATACTTTATCGTTCGTCATTAATTTGACGGATTGTCGTTAATTCGATGGGTAAAGTATTATACCTTGTCATTCGTTGTTAATTCAACGGATCATCGTTCATTCGATGGACAAAGTATTGCATTTTGACATTCATTGTGAGAATTTGATATCGTGAGTTATCGTAAAGGCTGTATTAAGTTACTAACCTAGTTTGTATGCATGTTATTTAAATTAGGTTAAAAGACTAATCAGTAGTCTAAACTCTGTCCGTATAAATCTGAATTATTATCACAAGGTAGCATCAATTTGGAATTATTAAGGTACGGATCCTACCCCACTCCTTATTGCTTCATATTCAAATTGTTATAAACCACTAAATTACTATATATATTTTAAAATACTCCTCACGTCTTTGAGTATCGATTCATTTGACAGTCCGTTCGAATTCTATTCTAATCATTTGATTTAAGCTTTCATGTCATGCGATAGTATTATGTTAGTTGTACTCATTATCGCATGTTCCAATATATGTTCCGTTCTGTTCTGAAAATAAGTTTTATAAGTTATGTGAATAAGACCATTTGTATTCTGTTACCCTGAGTATCGCTTCTCGTGGAGTGTCCCACGAGCATGTTGTTGCGGCATCAACAGCATGTGCTCCATCTGTGACGGAGAGATTAGTTCACAGCGTCCCTAGGTACAAGTGTGGTACAAAGCTACTAGGAGGCGTATGGATCGATCCTAGGATTTCAGTTTCAGGAAATGGATAGAGGGTATGCCAACTCGCCATTTCGTGTGATAAGTATGCAGGAGTAGCTACCTGTGTATTATCACGTTTTCAGTTTGCTCATGGGTACATCCGTAAGATATGATTATGAAATTATGTTCTTGCATTGTATAAGTTTTGCATAAAGCGTTATTTATTCTTTGAGCCTATAATTCCGTACTGAGCATTCGGCTCATTCCGTATAAATTTTGTATTTTCAGGTCAGCAGGTTATCTTGGGCGGGGGAAAGAGAGAAGAATAAAGCTTAGGAATAAATCTGAAGATGTTAGTTAATAAAATTGATTGTGTCTGCTTGTATATAAATCTTAAGTTTCGTTGTTAAATGGTTGTATCCTTGTCAAATAAATAAATGGAATTATGACTTTTGTTTATGATATCACTGTTATTGTGACACGTCAGCCCTTCCGGGTTGGGGTGTTACATCAGTACTCAGACAGACATGATGATAAGACACAGAATGAGCTAGAAACCAAAAGTTACACTAGTATAGTGTGTAGGAAAGTAAGGATCATAAAACTTCCTTCCTAGAGATAGTTTAAGTGCCGGAAAATGCTTAAAACTCACACAAACTGCAGAATTCAGCAATTTTCAGCAAAAATCAGCATTTTAATAACACAATATTATGCAGAATTATGGTTTAATGGTCCAGAATACCTTCCTAGGTGTCGGGAATTAACACTGTCATAAAAAGGAACATAAAGCACACTAAATTGCGTAGTTTAGCACCTTAACGAACCGGTAACCAACCGAATAACCGGGCACTACCCGAAACACCAAATTTTCACTAGAAGCACTATTTTATCATTTCCGGGCTAGTTATGGTCACCGAACATCATAACACACCTTATAATTGCACAACATCTAAAAACACTAACTTACACTTAGAATCTAACCAACTTCACTAACTAACTAGTTGAAACCCAACCCTATACCCCCCTCCTTGGCGACGGTCACCATGGGTGGCCCACCCATGGATTTTCTTAATTGTTTAATAGATCATGTTTAAACCTTTAGGAGCATATTATACAAAGGTCATTAGAATGTTGGAAGATCTTGATTTAAACCACAAGTAGGAACACATAACTTCATTTTACAAGCACTACACACTTTCATCTCTCTCCCTCTCTTCTCCTTGGCTACGGCCGTGAGCCACCACACCACCACCACCATTTTCATCTCAACTTCATACAATCCAAGGTGCTAGGAGAAAGATTAAGGAGCTTGGTGCCATTGGAAGTTGAAGGACCTTTCTCAAGAGCTATTAACCACGTAGTTCATCATCTTCTTCATCTTTGGTTTCTTCCCTAGCCTTGTGCTAGTAGTAAGGCTCTCATAACTTCATTTTACTTCTCATTATGATGCTTAAAAGAATATGTAAGATGTTAAACATGAAGATCATGAAAGAATAAGAAGATAATCTTTAACATAAAGCTCACTAACATAAGAATCATTGTTGTTTTAGTGTATGTGTGAATCTTGATTGTGATTTCTTGTGAATATGATGTTAATCATCATAAGAAAACTTGCTAGATTGTGATTAAACACATGATCTGCAAGTGAGAGGATGGATCATGAGAAATCAAAATGATCATCCTATTATGTGAAACATGAACTTGAAAACAAAGATGATTTTGTGTAAGATGATGATGAATACATGTTATTAGTCTTGTACATGGATGATTTCAAAGATGATTTTCTCAAGAAACCAAGTTTATATATAAGATTTACATAATCATGATTTTTAAAGAGACTAACCATGTTTTTAGTGTTAAATCAAGTAAAGAAACATGTTTGTAACAAGAAAAATACAAAAGAATGATTTTTAGAAAAATCATCTTATAAGTTGTGAAAGACTAAATTCTTCAAGAATGTGATTTACAAACAAAGAAACATGTTTTAAAGGGTAACTAAGTCTACTAAATAACATAGTAAGTTACTACAAGTTTTTACAAAAAATTCAAGTTCATGATGTAGTGTAAATTGTAAGATTTTGGCCCATGGTAAGTGTGGATTGAATTGTTGTTGATTGGTGATGATTTGAAAAGAAAATGATATGCTTTGAAAGCATGGAAACCTCCATTTTTAAGGGGAAACTATAGCAAATTTTTTGTAGAATTTAAACACTTAGAAAAAAATATTTTTAAACAAGTGTTTATAAGTAAATTTTAACCATGATTTTTCATATAAAATTTGCCATAAATTATGATACAAAAATTACAAACATTGGAGGTTGATTTTTGATAAATAAAAGTGACTAAGTATATATTTAGGAATATATATTTAGATGTCACAATTTGTGTGATTACTTGTATATTATGTGTATTGGTTATATTATTTTAGGACTTGAAACAATATAACTTACCAAAATACCAAGAATTATAATACAAAATATTACCAATATTCCAAGAAAACAAATATACAATTTATACCTGAATATTGGACAAACTGAACAAGGAATATCGATTACATATATATATTCCGGAATCAAGTTCATATATATTTTGACAAATAAGTTAAACGGTATTTTGGAAATCAAAGAAACGGAAATTATAATTTTTACAAGTGTTACAAAAATATATCATATTTTTGTCAAGCAGAAAATACATTATTTTTGAATAAAGAAAGGACATATATTTTCTTGAATTATTCGAAGATATATTGTTTTAAAGAAGATGTATTTTCTTAAACAAATTTAGAATATATTATTTTTGGGGTGAAAATGGAATTATAAATATTTTCTAAGTTAATCTTGAAAATATATTATTTTTGAGGATTATATGAAAATATAATTATTTTTGCCAAGGAAGAATTATAGATGATTTTCTATAAAAGTTTTCTTAAAATTTATGTATTTTAAGAATATATATATTGGTGATTTTATTGGATAAAAATAATATTCCGGAAAATTATATACAAGAATTAAGTATAAGAATACTTAATAAATACAATAAAAATACGTATTTTTGTACGTACAAATACACACCGGAATACGCCACCAATACTTGGCAAAATACACAAGTCTAAAAATACAAGTATAAGTATACCCATCCTTGGGAGAATTATTCATGGAAGGATTACAAGTCAATTAAGTTAAAACATATTATCTTAACAAATATTCCAAAAAAAATTAATAAATATAATTTAAGTTAAAATATTATTATTTTAACAGATAATTATATACTTTGGAATAATATTTTGTACATCAAGACATAACTCAAGGATACTAAGTCATAACAATTAAGACTAAAAGCTGAGGTTCTAATAAACCATAATACGTGTGTAGGTAGTTGCACGACTTCGGTACAAGATCTTTGAGTTATACCCGTTTGCAGGACACAAGATTGTGAGTTCATGTCCTCCTTTTTCTTTTAACTGTTTTCAGTTTTATAACTTCGGGGGTGAAATACATGTTATAAATATTTTAATGATTACAAATGGTATGGTTAGCTAAGGAATGAACTGTTAGATCATGTGAATGGGCAGGCGCACACTTTGTGACAACTGGTACAAAACCGGTAATTTCCGTACAATTTAATTAATACTTGTTAACTGCAATTATATGCTTAAATGTCAACATTGTCTGATTACATACTATACATGTGAATTCATGCATGTTTTATACTACAAATATTCCTTTATGCATTAATGATAGCGTTGCGTCAGAAATACTAGTAAACTCACCGGTAGACACATTGTGTCAACAATTCTGCAAAAAGCAGTCAGACAATAGAATTGGGGCCTAGGAGTAGGTCCAACGTCTAAAATGCATTGAAACCCAAGAATGTATACAATGGTTAACATATAGACTTTCCGGGAGCTAGAATATGCACCAAAAAGCACCCGAAACACACTTTAAATGCTGAATTTCATATATTTCAGCAAAATTCAGCATTATGATGAGTTAGTAACATGTAAAAATATGACTAACTAGTCCTGAATGCTTTCCTAAGTGTCGGAAATTGAAAGCGTTACAAAGGGTACCTAAAGGACATTAAACGGTGCAATTTAGCACTTTAACGAACCGGTATCTAACCGAACAACCGGACATTACCCGAAACACCAAAATTATACTAGAAGCATTGTTTTATTGTTTCTGAGCTAGTTATGATCCCCGAACACGATAACACCCCTTATAACATAATAACACATTAAATCCCTAAACTTTATACTTGAAAACTAACTTATTTATGAAATTAGTGATTCAAATTTACACTTTACCCCCCCCCCCCTATATAGTGGACGGTCATGGAGTGGCCCCCACAAATATCCTTCTTGATCTTGCATAATCTCACTTGGATTCACTTTGATTCACTTTGATACACTTAGATATGATTTAGATTGCATATGATCTTGAAAGATTGGATTTAGATATTGCATGTACTATAAGAAGACATAAGCACACTTCATCTTCTTCATACCACTCCACCTCCTCCCTTACCCTCCATTCTCGGCCGATCCTAGTCCCCACACCACCACCACTTTCATCCAATCTTCATCCAATTCCAAGCTTATCCTAAGGTGTAAGAAGGTGATTAAGGAAGCTTGGAGCTTGTGGATCTTGAAGGACCTTCTTCATTTGCTTTTATCCAACCCATTTATCATCTTCAACATCAAGTGTTCTTCCCTAGCCTTGTGCTAGTAGTAAGACCCTTATAATCCCTTGTTATTTCATATTTAGATGGTTAAAAGATGATGAACATTGTTAATCTTGAAGAACACTAAAGAACATGATCATGATACTTTAACATAAGCTTAAATACATAAGAATACATGTAATTGATGATAATTTGCTTCTTGACGATTGATAATTTGTGTTAGTGATGTTAGACATCATAAGAAACCTACTAGATTGTGATTAAACACATGATCTAGTAAGTTAAGGTAGTGATCTTGTGAAAGACCAAGATCATCATGCTTTATGTCTTCATGAACTTGAATGATGAAATTGATTTTCATATGTAAAGATGATTTAAACAAAATACAAATCTTGTAAATAGATGATTACAAAAATAATTTTCTCAAGAAACCAAGTTTATTTTTAAGATTTACAAGTCATGGTTTCTAAGTAAACTAATCACATTTTTAGTGTTAAATCAAGACTAGGAACATGATTGTAACAAGAAAAATACAAAAGAAATATTTTTAGAAAAATCATCTTACAAGTTGTAAATGACCAAATATTTTAATAATGTGATTTACAAACAAATAAATATGTTTTAAAGGGTAACTAAACCTACTAAATAATATGGTAAGTTACTACAAGTTTTTACAAAAACTTCAAGTTCATGATGTAGTGTAATTTACTTGATTTTGACACTCGGTAAGTGTTGAATGAGTTGTTGATTGTTGTTAATTGGTTTTTATGATTGAAAAGAAAATAAACACATGTTTTGAAAACATGGGAAACCTCCATTTTTAGGGGAAACTATGTCAAAATTTCTATAGAATTTTGACACTTAGAAAAATATAAGTTTTGGTGAAACTTATTCCCTAAAAATTTACCTAAAGATATTTACCAAGGTTTCCCTAATTTTTATGTAAACTTCAAGTTAAGAAATGATGATTTCTTCAAGATAAAAATTGATATAAAGTATGTATATTTTTGAGGAAAATATATATAATTATTGATCACCAAAATTTTGTGCTAAGTGTATGTAGTATGTATTATATGATAGTGTATTAGGACTTGAAAATACACTAAATACTCATAAGGAGTGAAAATACAAAAAAAATACACATACAATATGCTTAGACAAATACAAGAACACATATTTATGAAAATATATTTCTTAGAAGAATATGTTACTTGGACAAGTTACGAACTTAAAATGAAGTTTTGGACAAAAATACATAACTCGGGTGAAAAAAATACAAGATACTTATATTTATTTTTGGAGAAAATAATATAAGTAAGATACATAGTTAAAAATATAAAATATTTTTAACAACAAAGAACACATACATAAAAGATGGTGACTTGTACTTGTGCGATACAAGTCTAGTGACTATCGTTAATAAAACACGTATAGGTCACGACGCTATATAAGCAAACCCGGTGAAGTTTACGGCGCAAGAAACGCAAAGTTGTGAGTTCATGTCCCCACTTTTAAACTTTTATATGCTTTCTAAACTTGGGGAAAATACATGTGTTATGGTATGTTGAATACAAAAACTAAGGAATGATACTTTAGATCATGTCACGAATAGGGTACCAGAAGCACCATTAATCGTGTACATACTAAGACCGCGGAACAAAAGGTTAGATCTAATGGGTTTCAGGCAGCCACACTCTTGGTGATAACTAGTACCAAGCTGTGCTTTTGTGTCCCAGTCGTGAATCGACTACTAAAAATGCCTATGGTTTGGATGCTTCCTATGTCGTGTCACGGGTTAATGGCCTTGCAAACCATTAGCGATCTCGATTTCCTTATATTTATAGAAATACTTGATTCATACAAATTACATACCATGTTTTCATTCAAAGTATACAAACGTTCAATACAAAAACTACATGAATTCACACCAACATTATGTTGACGTTTTTCCAAAAACTCACATGTATTTCAGGTAACTAAAGTGGATGTGCGCGCGGTCTTACTCTTGCTCTTGGATGTTTTTTATGTTATTAGCTATGTCGTGTCAAGACTCCGGTGCCTGTTTTGCTAAGTTTGGTTGTTATATCCCACTCCGTGTGGTGATATAAGGACCAAACCTTTATGTTCGACACTTAAATAAAGTTGTAAAATTTTCAAACAATATGTCGTCTTGTGATGTAAACACTTAACCTATGTTTTTTTAGTTATGTAATGTTTTGGCATTTGGAGTTATTTTTACGAGCATGTAGTATGTTTACGATTCGTATGCAATGAGAACCTTTCATGATCACACCTCGTGCATCCGCCTTAGAAAGGGGTGTTACAGATTGGTATCAGAGCTGCGATTGTAGTGAACCAGGATTCCTTCTCGAGTCCAGACTACAATCTTTAGGATCCTTTCATGAAAACAATATTACAAAAAGTTTTCATTGCATAAAACTTTTCGCGACATCCACTACCTGAAACTATTTTCAAAGAGTCAATTAAGGACACTACGAAACTTAGGGTGCACTGGAGTAGCACTTGTCTTTGACTAGAAATTACTTGCAACTATGTGAAATAATTGATATATACATATACTAGAAATAGAATATCTCAGGTACTCGTGACTTTACCTGAAAGCAATGGCCTATCTGAAGGAAGTGATCCGACGATGAAATGAACTGTGCGGATTGTGCAAGGACTTACGTAATTATGGATGCATACATAATTATGGAATTCAGTGCACAGAAACCACAGCAAGTCTTGTCATGTATCAAACGAGATTCCTTCAAAACAAGAGAAGGTCAAATGTGAACACCCTTCCCCCAGCCTATTAAATACTCTTTTGGAGTAATAACTTAGGGTATAAAGACAAGAACCGCCAATGTGAAGTAAGATATTTTGTCCTTTACATATATTAAACTTGTACCTTGGGGAGATGTAACCCTTATGCATTTTGTTTACTTCGCAAACAATGATGTAACAAGTTGTTCTGATATGTGTAAAGACTCGGTGAATATCTTATGACACGCTAGTATTTATTTGTACATGCTTGTTGCTGTATGAATTGATTTATACGTTGGGCGGATTGTTTGATGTCACTTATGTGGGTATATGTCTGCATATATATACTACTACTGTCTCGTATGACGATATCAAACAAATGTCTAACCCTGCTGTGTTGTGTTCTTTCAGAACATGGCACCTAGGAGAGCTGTGAACAATCATGATTCTGATCAACCCCCTCCTCCTCTTCTACCAAGGACTGCTGAAGAACTGAATGCCCTACTAGAAGAAAGGATCTCCACAGCTATCGCTCAATACGAGGCAAACCGCACCAAACAAAGTGGAGGACCAAGCAATGCTAGGCCTAATGGGCAGGGAGATACATCTGGAGGAAACACAGCTCAAGGTTGCACCTTCAAGAAGTTTCTTGACTGCAAGCCACTAAACTACGATGGCACTGGAGGTGCAGTGCATTTGTACGCTGGACGGAGAAGACTGATGCCACTATCCGCATGGGCAAGTGTACCGCAGATCAACAAGTCACTTTTGCTACGGGGTTGTTTGTTGATGAAGCTTTGACTTGGTGGAATTTGCAAGTCCAGACTCTGGGTGATGATGCTGCGTACGGCATGACGTGGGATGAACTAAAGGAACATATGAGAGAAAAGTATTGCTCACGTGCTGAACTCTTGCAACCATGAATGACGCTCCTGCCAAAAGGTACCTGGGCACTCTGCCCACCTGCAACCAGTGCAAGCGTCATCACGAAGGAGTTTGTCGCATTCCAAAATGCAACAAGTATGGAAAACTGGGTCACCACACTAAGGATTGTTGGGGAAAAGGAAATAGGAACGGGAACGGAAACCGCAAAGGTGCTGGTAATAGAAACGGTGGTGGGAATGGCAATGGCAATGGTAACCGGAATGGTAATGGAGCTGGGCAGAACCAAGGATGCTTTAGTTGTGGAAGCAAGGATTATTTCATAAAAGATTGCCCAAGGGGGAACAATGCCCAGGCTCGAGCATTTGTGATTGGAGCAAGGAACGCACGCGAGGACCCTAATGTGGTCACCAGTACGTTTCTCGTTAACAATCACTTTGCATCCATACTATTTGACAATGGTGCCGATTATAGCTTCATGTCTGTGGAATTTAAATGTATGCTTGGAATAGAATCGAGTAGAATAGATATTCCTTATTCCATAGAACTAGCCAATGGTAAATTTGTTGAATCGGGCAAAGTTGTTAGAGGTTGCACATTAGAACTTGGTGAGCAAAGATTTAGCATCGACCTCTTACCTATTTAATTGGGTAGCTTCGACGTAGTGGTCGGAATGGACTGGTTGTCCAAGAACAAAGCTGAAGTTGTTTGTCACGAGAAAATCATTCGCATCCCTCTGGCGAATGATGAAACTCTTATCGTACATGGAGAAAAACGAGACGCGCCTCTGCGAATCATCAGTTGTATGAAGGCGCGGAAGTGTTTGAGGAAAGGATGTGTTGCTTTCCTGGTGCACGTTATAGATAAGAAGGCTGAGGAGCCGAAACTCGAAGACATTCCTGTGGTGAAGGAATTCCCTGATGTTTTTCCTGAAGATCTGCCAGGACTACCTCCGCAACGACAAGTCGAATTCCATATAGACTTGGTTCCAGGAGCCGCTCCTGTAGCCAAGGCACCCTATCGGCTTGCACCATCCGAGATGCAAGAATTATCTACACAACTCCAGGAGTTGTTGGATAAAGGATTCATAAGGCCAAGCTTCTCACCTTGGGGAGCTCCAGTATTGTTCGTGAAGAAGAAGGATGGAACACTACGGATGTGTATCGATTATAGAGAACTGAACAAGCTCACTATCAAGAATCGGTACCCACTACCGAGGATTGATGACTTGTTTGATCAATTGCAAGGATCGAGCTACTATTCCAAGATCGACCTTCGATCTGGATACCATCAGTTAAGGATTCGAGAGGAAAGCGTACCAAAGACTGCATTCCGAACACGTTATGGGCATTACGAATTCCTTGTGATGCCATTCGGACTGACGAACGCGCCAACGGTATTTATGGATCTGATGAACCACGTATGCAAACCATATCTTGATAAATTCATGATTGTATTTATCGATGATATCCTGATTTACTCGCGAACGAGAGAAGAGCACGAGCAACACCTCAGAACCATTTTGGAACTACTGAAGAAAGAGAAACTTTATGCAAAGTTTTCAAAGTGCGAATTCTGGATTCGCGAAGTACAGTTTCTTGGTCACGTTGTGAATGAGAAGGGCATTCATGTAGACCCATCCAAGATAGAAGCCATAAAGAATTGGGAAGCTCCCAAAACCCCAACTGAAGTTCGACAATTATTGGGCTTAGCAGGCTATTACCGACGATTTATCGAGAATTTCTCCAAGATAGCTCAACCGCTGACTACCCTTACGCAGAAAGACAAGAAGTACGACTGGGGTGATAAGCAGGAAGAAGCCTTCCAACTGCTCAAAAATAAACTATGCAACGCACCGATACTATCCTTACCCGAAGGCACAGAAGACTTCGTGGTATACTGCGACGCTTCACGTCAAGGTTTGGGTTGCGTGCTCATGCAACGTCAAAAAGTCATCGCTTACGCTTCATGACAGTTGAAGGTGCATGAAAGGAACTATACCACTCATGACCTAGAGCTAGGCGCAGTGGAATTCACCTTGAAGATCTGGCGACACTATTTATATGGTACTCGATGTACAATCTTCACAGATCACAAAAGCCTACTACACATATTTGATCAGAAGGAATTAAACATGCGTCAGCGACGATGGGTCGAGCTGCTAAACGATTATGACTGTGATATTAAATACCATCCTGGAAAGGCAAACGTTGTAGCAGACGCGTTGAGTCGAAAAGAAAGGGTTAAGACCCTAAGGGTTCGAGCATTGGAAATGACTATTCAAACGAACCTCACTGCACGCATTCGTGACGCATAACAAGAAGCCCTTAAGATGGAGAATCGTAGAGCTGAATACCTCCGAGGTATGATGAAGAATTTGGTGCAAACAAAGAGGGAACCTTGTACTTTAAGGGGCGTATTTGGGTTCCACTCTATGGCGGTATTCGAGAAGTCATCCTTAATGAAGCTCACAAGTCAAGATACTCGATCCATCCAGGATCGGACAAAATGTATCAAGACTTGAAGGATTACTATTGGTGGCCGAGACTTAAAAGCGATGTTGCTATTTACGTTGGAAAGTGCCTAACCTGTGCTAAGGTTAAGGCTGAATATCAGAAACCATCTGGGCTACTGCAACAACCAGAGTTACCCATGTGGAAGTGGGAGCAAATCTCGATGGACTTCATAACGAAATTACCCAGGACCCCTAGGGGGCATGATATGATATGGGTGATAGTTGACCGATTAACAAAATCTGCGCAATTCCTACCAATCCGAGAGAAGGATAGCACTGGAAAGCTTGCTGAGTTGTACTTAAAAGAAATCGTGGCACGTCATGGAGTGCCTATCTCAATTATTTCAGACAGAGATGGACGTTTTGTATCGAGGATCTGGCAATCCTTCCAGGAAGCCTTTGGATCTCAATTAGATCTAAGCACGACCTTCCATCCGCAAACAGACGGCCTTCCATACAAACACTGGAAGATATGCTTCGCGCATGTGTTATGGACCTAGGCGGCAGCTGAGATACTCATCTACCTTTAGTTGAGTTTTCCTACAATAACAGTTACCATACAAACATAAAATCCGCACCGTTCGAAGCTCTGTATGGCCGCAAGTGCCGCTCGCCATTATGTTGGGCAAACGCTGGAGACAAACGAATGGTTGGTCCTGAACTTGTTCAAGAGACAACCGACAAAATCATACAGATCCGAGAGCGCATTAAGGCGGCTCGAGATCGACAAAAGAGCTACGCTGATCGAAGACGAAAACCCTTAGAATTTGAGGTGGGAGACAAAGTTTTATTAAAGGTCTCACCTTGGAAGGGCGTATTAAGATTCGAAAAATGTGGGAAGCTGAATCCACGATACATCGGACCATTCAAGATCTTGGAAAGAATTGGTACCGTGGCATACAAGTTGGAATTACCGGAAGAACTTAACGGATTACATGATACATTTCATGTATCCAACCTCAAGAAGAGTCCAACCCAAGAAACAGTGATCATCCCTGCGGATGAAGTGCATATTGACGACACCCTCTGATTTACAAAACAACCCGTTGAGGTTACAGACTGGAAAGTCAACAAGACCTAAAGGAGTAGTGTCAAACTCGTCAAAGTACGTTGGAACTCTAAGCACGGACCCGAGTACACGTGGGAACGTGAAGACCAGTTTAAAGAAAAGTACCCCCACATGTTCAAGAAAACTCCTGCGAGAGTTAGCTCAGCCTGAATTTCGGGACGAAATTCTTTTAACGGGGGGAGACTGTGACAACTGGCACAAAACCGGTAATTTCCGTACAATTTAATTAATACTTGTTAACTGTAATTATGTGCTTAAATGTCAACAGTATCTGATTACATACTATACATGTGAATTCATGCACGTTTTATACTACAAATATTGCTTTATGCATTAATGATAGCGTTGCGTCAGAAATACTAGTAAACTCACCGGTAGACACATTGTGTCAACAATTCTGCAGAAAGCAGTCAGACAATAGAATTGGGGCCTAGGAGTAGGTCCAACGTCTAAAATGCATTGAAACCAAAGAATGTATACAAGGGTTAACATATAGACTTTCCGGAAGATAGAATATGCACCAAAAAGCACCCGAAACACACTTTAAATGCTGAATTTCATATATTTCAGCAAAATTCAGCATTGTGATGAGTTAGTAACATGTAAAAATATGACTAACTAGTCCTGAATGCTTTCCTAAGTGTCGGGAATTGAAAGCGTCACAAAAGGGTACCTAAAGGACATTAAACGGTGCAATTTAGCACTTTAACGAACCGGTATCTAACCGAACAACCGGACATTACCCGAAACACCAAAATTATACTAGAAGCATTGTTTTAATGTTTCTGGGCTAGTTATGATCCCCGAACACCATAACACCCCTTATAACATAATAACACATTAAATCCCTAAACTTTATACTTGAAAACTAACTTATTTATGAAATTAGTGATTGAAATTTACACTTTACCCCCCCCCTATATAGTGGACGGTCATGGAGTGGCCCCCACAAATATCCTTCTTGATCTTGCATAATCTCACTTGGATTCACTTTGATACACTTAGATATGATTTAGATTGCATATGATCTTGAAAGATTGGATTTAGATCTTGCATGTACTATAAGAAGACATAAGCACACTTCATCTTCTTCACACCACTCCACCTCCTCCCTTACCCTCCATTCTTGGCCGATCCTAGTCCGCACACCACCACCACTTTCATCCAATCTTCAACCAATTCCAAGCTTATCCTAAGGTGTAAGAAGGTGATTAAGGAAGCTTGGAGCTTGTGGATCTTGAAGGACCTTCTTCATTTGCTTTTATCCAACCCATTTATCATCTTCAACATTAAGTGTTCTTCCCTAGCCTTGTGCTAGTAGTAAGACCCTTATAATCCCTTGTTATTTCATATTTAGATGGTTAAAAGATGATGAACATTGTTAATCTTGAAGAACACTAAAGAACATGATCATGATACTTTAACATAAGCTTAAATACATAATAATACATGTAATTGATGATGATTTGCTTCTTGATGAATGATGATTTGTGTTAGTAATGTTAGACATCATAAGAAACCTACTAGATTGTGATTAAACACATGATCTAGTAAGTTAAAGTGGTGATCTTGTGAAAGACCAAGATCATTATGCTTTATGTCTTCATGAACTTGAATGATGAAATTGATTTTCATATGTAAAGATGATTTAAACAAAATACAAATCTTGTAAATAGATGATTAAAAAAATAATTTTCCCAAGAAACCAAGTTTATTTATAAGATTTACAAAGTCATGGTTTCTAAGTAAACTAATCATATTTTTAGTGTTTAAACAAGACTAGGAACATGATTGTAACAAGAAAAATACAAAAGAAATATTTTTAGAAAAATCATCTTACAAGTTGTAAATGACTAAATTTTTTAATAAAGTGATTTACAAACAAATAACCATGTTTTTAAGGGTAACTAAACCTACTAAATAACATGGTAAGTTACTACAAGTTTTTACAAAAACTTCAAGTTCATGATGTAGTGTAATTTACTTGATTTTGACACTCGGTAAGTGTTGAATGAGTTGATGATTGTTTGTGATGATTTTAAAAGAAAATAAACACATGTTTTGAAAAGATGAGAAACCTCCATTTGTAACACCTGGGTCACTGCGACCATCAAACAAATACCGAACCAATGAAATATTGTATTTCATACTTAGGATTTGTATAAATATGTGTATCATTTGCACATATCAATTTTTGTTCAATTCCAAACTCTAAATCGCTTTCTGGAAGGTTATACGCGCACCGATGCGTAAATATAACCAGTTTAATGCAACAAACACTCCGGAATAGTGACATAGGCTTAACATACCTTAAATAACCTTTACATAACTTAGAAATAAGTTTTGAAGGCTTTGGTATGGCAAAAACAAGTTAATTCGCTTACAGGGACTGTGAAAGTATGCCAATTTGAACTGTAACAGACATTCCGGGACATGACCATAAGTTAAACATACCATAAATATCCTTTACATAGCTAAGAAATAGGCTTTAAGGGGTTCGGTATGCTAAAATAAACTCTTGGGTCATTCAGGGACTAAAAGTGTCAAAAAGTGCACAAGTTTGCACTTTCGCGCATAACTCACGTTCTGAATACATCCGGACATCCAAAAATTTATGTAAGCACTAAAACATTTTATTTTAGTGTTTGGCATAAGAAAGATCCATTCGTCGCGCAATTTAGATCGTTTTTCGCGCTTATGCGCATTCCGTCGTAATTAACCGAACAACGCAATCGTACGGCCAATCGAACCAACATCCGACATATTTTTGAGCATGTTTCATGCCCACAATGTTTAGGCATCCTTTTGGAGCCTTGAAAATGATTTAACGAGCCTTAAACATGTCGGAAATGGTCTTAATACGCAACGGGGACTGAAAGGTGAGCATTTGAAAGTGTTTGCTGATCAGGGGACCCCTAGCGTGACACCTAGCCCCCCCTAGCGTCACGCTAGGCCCCTTCTGATCAGCAAAGGTCATTTAAACACAAGATTTACATCCCCTAGCATCCCCCAAAGGTCAAGTGCCACATGTTAAACTCTTACGGTGGCCAAAATCAGTAACCACAACATTTCAACAAGTGTAGGGATGTGATCATTCCCTCTTCTCCAAGAAACGATCCTAACGGTGGACCGAAATCTATAAATACCCATCACATTTCACTTCATTTCCCACAAGAATCTGATCATTTGTGCTCTAAGTTGAAACCTTTGTTTCATACCTGAGCTATTTTGATCTAGATTAGCATTCGGGGACCCTTCGTAAGTGTTCCTTCGTTCTTTTATTGCTTTTCGAGTCCGAAAGTCAAACTTTGTTTGACTTTCTGCATTGACCAGTTTATGGTCGATGCGAAGTTCGTTTGAACTTCATAACGTGAGCGTGATCACGATGGTTATAGTCCCTAGTGACTATACCTACTGATTACCACGTTATCTAGGCTCAGTGACGAGCCGTAGTTTCGGTCAGAATACGTATTCTTGCATATTTTGTAACCAAACTACTTGTGGGTATCAAAACCGTTTGTTTTGATACCAAACCTGTTTTCTAAACTTAGTTAAGCATGTTTTAACATGCTTAGCTCGTCACTTTTAGTTTAGTGCTTATATAGGGTCGTAAGGTAAGCGATCTAAACAATCGCTTATACTTTCGAACCCGACCCAATTGGTCGATCTTTAGGATCCGACCAAACACATTAGGTGACCATAGGTATATAGGGAATAACCTTCCGAGGTTATACCTTATGGTCACGACGTTTAGTTAGTTGTATGATAGGTAGTTTATATGCCTTAGGTAAATTACCAAAATACCCTTATGATGCCAAAATTCATTTTAAACATATGTAACATAACTTTTGACATCTAAACTGATTTGACAACCATATTAGACATGGTAAGGCATATATTACTTGTCATAGGACTAGTTAGGCGGTCCGAACGCGTTTCACGCGAACGACGCGTTAAAGTAGCATAAGCTACCTAAACGGGTCGTAATGGGTCACAAGCACTTAGATTAAGGTTTCATTTAGTATTTAGGCTTTGTTAAACCATATGACACGAGTCTCTATACTCGTTTGGATTACGAACCCTCATTCTATCAGATCTTCCGATTTAGGTCCGGTTTATTAACATAGTTACCTATATTAGGTGCCGTTTGATATTCCGAGATCTCTAGCATTGCTTGGTGGTTATCTTAGTACTTCTGAGCAATCTCATGTGAGTACATAGACCCCTCTTTTACTGTTTTCCAAACGTTTTGGGGTGAAACACATGTGCCTACCTGTTACTTTCATGCTTTTCCATGTTTTCATATCATATGCTTGCTATGTTCATTAGTACACTATTAGTACATCGTTTTACATTACATTTTATGCTATGTATGTCCATTTAGTTCATACTTAGTACATCGTTTCACATCACATCACATGCTATGTATGTTCATTTATTTGCATACTTAGTACATTTGTTTTCATCACATGCTTACATTTTGTTATGACATTTGGTTTGTTTAAATGAGACAATGTACATTCATTAACACCGATCATGCCGCTCGGTAGTAGGTAGTGGTACCATAGGACTTGACAAATCCCATTCCTGAAATCTCGGGTTTGTTTGGACGTAAGGAATGACCGAATCCGAATACATATTCTTTTGATAACTCATTATTACATAGTTATCCGACTGTCGCAAGGCTTGGATGTATGAATTTTCACAATACCGCATAAATGTTTATATCAGTATAGCATGCATTTTCACAGAACATAACTTTGATTTAAACCAAGTTTTACTTCAATACTAGTTGATGCATTTCACTAGCCATACATGTAACACCTGTGCCTCCACGGCCATCAAACAAATACCAAACCAATGAAATATTATATTTCATACTTGGGATTTGTAAAAATATGTGTATCATTTGCACATATCAATTCTTGTTCAATTTCAAACTCTAAATCGCTTTCTGGAAGGTTATACGCGCACCAATGCGTAAATATAACCAGTTTAATGCAACAAACACTCCGGAATAGTGACATAGGCTTAACATACCTTAAATAACCTTTACATAACTTAGAAATAAGTTTTGAAGGCTTTGGTATGGCAAAATCAAGTTAAATCGCTTACAGGGACTAAACTTGACAAACTGCGAAAGTATGCCAATTCGAACTGTAACAGACATTCCGGAGCATGACCATAAGTTAAACATACCATAAATACCCTTCACATAGCTTAGAAATAGGCTTTGAGGTGTTCGGTATGCTAAAATAAACTTTTGTGTCATTCAGGGACTAAAAGTGTCAAAAAGTGCACAAGTTTGCATTTTCGCGCATAACTTACTTTCTGAATACATCCAGACATCCAAAAATTTATGTAAGCATGACTACATTATATTTTAATGTTCTCCATAAGAAAAATCCATTCGTCGCGTCATTTGGATCGTTTTTCGCGATTATGCGCATTCCGTCGTAATTAGCCGAACAACGCAACGGTACGGCTAAACGAACCGACATCCGAGATATTTTTGAGAAAATTTTAAGTTCCCTTTACTTTAACTTCATTTTAGAGCTTTGAAATGGGGTTAACGGGCCTTAAACGCGTCGGAAAAGGCCTTATTACACTACAGGGACCAAATCTGCCATTTTTGAAACTTTCTGTGAAGAAACATTGAATCTGGTCCATACCACCTTTGCACATGGTTTTGGGCAATACTAGGGGTTGTTTTGATGTGCACATGGTTTTGGGAAATACCATGGGCTCACATGGTTTTGTAAAACCATTATCTTGAGGTGTAAGGCCAAGATCAAAGCACGGTTTCCAAGAAACGATCTTAACGGTGGACCGAATACTATAAATACCCCACCCCCCATGCTTCAAAATTACAAGAACTTTGATTTGAGAAACTCTAAGTTGAAACTATTGTTTCATACCTGAGATTTTTTAATCGAAGTTAGCATTCGGGGACCCTTCGTAAGTATTCTTTCGTTCTTTTATTGCTTTTCGAGTCTTTCGAGTCTGAAAGTCAAACTTTGTTTGACTTTCTACATTGACCAGTTATGGTCAATGCGAAGTTCGTTTGAACTTCGCAACGTGAGTGTAATCACGTTGGTTATAGTCCCTTGGGACTATGCCTACTGATTACCACGTTGTCTAGGGTCGTAGGGTAAGCGATCTAATAAATCGCTTATACCTCGAACCCGACCCATTTGGTCGATCATTAGGATCCGACCAAATACATTAGGTGACCATAGTAGGTAGGGAATAACCTTCCGAGGTTATACCCTATGGTCACATCGTTTGAGTAGTTGTATGATAAGTAGTTTATATGCCTTAGGTAAATTACCAGAATACCCTTTTCATGTATAATTGGTAATTAAGCATATGTAACCTAAACCTTTGTCACATAACTGATTATGTAACATGTTTAGGCATATTCTACTTGTCATAGGACTAGTTAGGCGGTCCGAACGCGTTTCACGCACACGACGCGTTAAAGTAGCATAAGCTACCTTAATGGGTCGCGATGGGTCGAAAGCACTTAGGTTTGGTTTCATTGTAGTATGTAGGCCTTGTTAAACCATATCATATGAGTTCCAATACTCATTTGGTTTACCAAGCCTCATCCTATCCGATCTCCCGATTTAAGTCCGGTTTATTTATATAGTTTTAGATTGTCGACTGATTCCGTGCTCTCTCTAGCTTTGTTTGGTTGTTGTTCAAGACCTCTAAGCATTCTCAGGCGAGTACATTATTCCCCTATTTTACTGCTTTCAATTGTTTTGGGGTGACTCATATGTGCTAATTGTTTTCAAGGCTTTAACGATGATAACAAAACAATTTTCGATGTTATAACGATGGTTTCAAAAACGATTAAGACGATTTATACAAAACTAATAACGATTTCAATAAAGTGAACAAACTTGTTGGTTGGGTTACATAACAAATGACATTCATTAGCAATGATCAAGCCGACCAGTATTAGGTTATGGTACCATAGGATCTGACAAGTCCCGTTATTTACTACACCCGTAGTTATGTGTGGGTGTTGTGGGTAGCGACTGAATCTGTAATTGTTAATTTACTCTTTGGTAAGGGTTTATTGATGCGAGTTGTTAATCTATCCTTTGGTAAGGGTTTATTAATGCGAATTGTTAATCTATCCTTTGGTAAGGGTTTATTAATGCGAGTCAAGAAGGTTTGAATGTTATTAGCGAGACGACCATTTAAGTAGTTTCACGACCTAAAACGAATTTAACGATTGGGTAAACAATTGGTTTTCACACGATGTTTTAACGATTGGGTAAACGAGTGGCTTCAAAGCGATATACGATTGGGTTTTGGTTATACATATTACATGATTTACATTGGGCATGAACATTACTTTGGTGGTTTGGTTTGACTAAGTGATTAAGTAACAATGCGTGTGGAATATGATACAAGCATGGTGGATACGCCGCTGGTACTTCCTATATATAAGTGTTTGTATGGTATTACATATTGTAGCGTTATTTGAATCATTTCAGTTTGAGACATAGAACATTTTATACAAGTAACATACTTTTCACAAGACAATTATTTACAAACAACTTATCTTATACAAACTCATTTTACATGGTTATTCATTTAATCATGCATTATCCTCTTATTTATACATATCACTTGAACTTATTATTTTTCAAATGATTTACTAAGACAAAGCAAATTACAAGGTTCATGATTAAACATTTTCTTAAAACAGAAGTCATGAATCTTATTTTCACAAAACCTATGTACTCGCCAGCATTTCTTTGCTGACCTCGTTTTCACATATGTTTCAGGTAATTGTTGAATGGTATCGATTGATAAGATGCATGCTCACATAGGACAGGACAAGGCCTTAGTGACTCAATAACAATGATAGATTATGTTTAAATTGTGTATTTAGATTTCCAGACGATGTAATTATTCAATGTTTAATAAAACGAAACACTTTTGATATCCATGGTTATGAAACATTAATTCTGTTGCAACACGCCCCGATGTTTCCACCGCGATTTGTTGTTTTACGCGGTCGGGGTGTGACAGAAAGATGGTATCAGAGCCAATGGTTATAGGGAATTAGGTTATTAGTAATGCTTTGACCTAGTCTTTAACCTTCTTAGGACCCTAACGCGAAGAAATTTGCGTTTAGATTTCTAAAAACAAAACTGTCACCTATCCTTAGGTGATAACCACAACAAGAACACAATTTTCGAATCTGCTTTGAAAACTAATCATCTGTTCTAGGATGATTTATTACTAGGTTTTGAACCCTCTGTTATAAGGTTTTGAACCCCTTTGAGCTTTCAAAATCTCGTCAAGGTTTTGGGTTTTAAATAATGTGAACACGTGCAAACTGGAAGGGTGAATGCCTGTATTCTGGGTTTTCTGTCTAGGCAAGCACTTCGTATATATCTCATCAGACGCGAGACCAGTTGTGCTTACCTGGGAATTCTTGGGATGAGTGTTCACTTATAGGCGAGCATGTCTTCGCGATACATTATTTTTGATCTATTTACTTTGATTAGTCACTTCGTGTCGTTTGTTTGTTCGAGGTAACAAACAAATGATCTCCTTCCTTGTGTTTTGTCGATACCTCTTTTGTTTTTCCAAATTTTCAAACCTCACTCGACTCCCTTGTTTTCCTTGTTGGACAATGCCTCCTCGACGCGATGCTCGAACCGATGCTCGAACTTTTACTATTGAAGAACTCGCAACCCTGGTCTCTCAGCAAGTGGCTGCTGTACTTCCCGGTGTTGTAACCCAAGTCCACGAGATATACAACAAAGGCAACAACAACAACAATAATGCAATTGTATGAATGTTTGATCCAACCTTATGATGTCAACACAAAGACAAACTACTCGTGTGGTTCTGTCATTTCTTTTTTTATGATCACTTGTGACCTCCCCAAGAACCTTAAACACTTATTTCTTTTAAATCAAAAGCCCAAAGTTATTTACGAAAAGGATATGTTGCTTTTCTAGCACATGTCACCGAGGAGAAAGGCAAGAGCAAGAGTATTCAGGATCTTCCGATTGTTCGGGATTATCCAGAGGTGTTTCCTGATGAACTGCCTGGTTTGCCTCCAGTTCGTCAAGTCGAGTTTCATTTTCGACCTTGTACCCAATGCCAAGCCAATTGCGAAAGCACCTTATCATCTTGCACCGTTCGAGATGCAGGAATTATCAAAACGGCTTTCTGCACGAAGTATGGCCATTACGAGTTTATAGTCATGCCTTTTGGGTTGACAAATGCTCCAGCCATCTACATGGACTTAATAAATAGAGTCTGCAAGCCTTATTTGGATCAGTTAGTCATTGTTGTTATTAATGACATCTTGATCTATTCATGTCCCGAGCCGATCACGATCAAAACCTTCATTGACACTGGAACCCTTAAAGAAGGAACAAACTTTTCGCTAAATCCTCCAAGAGGAAATTTTAGCTTAAAGAAGTTCAGTTTTTGGGTCATGTAGTCAACAAGCAGGGTATTCATATGGATCCATCCAAATTGCTGCAATTAAGGATTTGATTCCTAGTATGCTTTAAATACCCGTGTCCAAAGATAACAAATTTAAAAGTCAAATTAAACAATTATGCGAGTATACGATAATGCGATTATGTGATATGTGTTTAGGTGTTCTCCTCTATGTTTTTGTGTGATACGATTTTCAAATCCTCATAGAATCTTTCATATCTTCATATGAGGGATTCATAGTAGGATATTCAAAAGGTACTACCTTAAATCCTTATGGGCTTCTACGTGGTAGTTAAGACCCTTGGGTTATATAGTACCATTCCAGGATTCGATGATAGACCCTTGAGTGGTCTAGTCTAAAAGATTGATTCACAATTTGGTTAAAGAACGACATCTAGTGATGTAGCTGAACAGAATCCTTGATAGTCTATTTAGATCATTTATTGATTTAATTAAAAGGACTCTATGGCGGTCTAGTTACACGCATCACAGGATTGTTCATTTGGTTTTACCCTACACATTATAAAATAGACTGTGTAAACTGTGCAAGGAATTGCCTAATTATGGACGCGTACATAATTATGAAATTTAGTGCACAGAAACCCAGTAAGGTTTACTATGTGTAAGAACCGATAGTGACAACAATAATAAAATGATAACAATGTAATGGAGGCACGGTGGACGCACCAATGATGCTTCATATACTTGTATATAAGTATCCCTCTTACATTGCAAGCATGATGTTATTAAAGTTACTAGAAGTTCAGAACCCTAACCAATGTTGTTCGGTCTTTTCAACTTCATGTTTTAAACTCTCACAAGTTTCCTCTAAATAAATTTCGGGACGAAATTTCCTAAAGTAGGGGAGACTGTAACACCTGTGCCTCCACGGCCATCAAACAAATACCAAACCAATGAAATATTATATTTCATACTTGGGATTTGTAAAAATATGTGTATCATTTGCACATATCAATTCTTGTTCAATTTCAAACTCTAAATCGCTTTCTGGAAGGTTATACGCGCACCGATGCGTAAATATAACCAGTTTAATGCAACAAACACTCCGGAATAGTGACATAGGCTTAACATACCTTAAATAACCTTTACATAACTTAGAAATAAGTTTTGAAGGCTTTGGTATGGCAAAATCAAGTTAAATCGCTTACAGGGACTAAACTTGACAAACTGCGAAAGTATGCCAATTCGAACTGTAACAGACATTCCGGAGCATGACCATAAGTTAAACATACCATAAATACCCTTCACATAGCTTAGAAATAGGCTTTGAGGTGTTCGGTATGCTAAAATAAACTTTTGTGTCATTCAGGGACTAAAAGTGTCAAAAAGTGCACAAGTTTGCATTTTCGCGCATAACTTACTTTCTGAATACATCCGGACATCCAAAAATTTATGTAAGCATGACTACATTATATTTTAATGTTCGCCATAAGAAAAATCCATTCGTCGCGTCATTTGGATCGTTTTTCGCGATTATGCACATTCCGTCGTAATTAGCCGAACAACGCAACTGTACGGCTAAACGAACCGACATCTGAGATATTTTTGAGAACATTTTAAGTTCCCTTTACTTTAACTTCATTTTAGAGCTTTGAAATGGGGTTAACGGGCCTTAAACGCGTCGGAAAAGGCCTTATTACACTACAGGGACCAAATCTGCCATTTTTGAAACTTTCTGTGAAGAAACATTGAATCTGGTCCATACCACCTTTGCACATGGTTTTGGGAAATACTAGGGGTTGTTTTGATGTGCACATGGTTTTGGGAAATACCATGGGCTCACATGGTTTTGTAAAACCATTATCTTGAGGTGTAAGGCCAAGATCAAAGCACGGTTTCCAAGAAACGATCTTAACGGTGGACCGAATACTATAAATACCCCACCCCCCATGCTTCAAAATTACAAGAAATTTGATTTGAGAAACTCTAAGTTGAAACTATTGTTTCATACCTGAGATTTTTGAATCGAAGTTAGCATTCGGGGACCCTTCGTAAGTATTCTTTCGTTCTTTTATTGCTTTTCGAGTCTTTCGAGTCTGAAAGTCAAACTTTGTTTGACTTTCTACATTGACCAGTTATGGTCAATGCGAAGTTCGTTTGAACTTCGCAACGTGAGTGTAATCACGTTGGTTATAGTCCCTTGGGACTATGCCTACTGATTACCACGTTGTCTAGGGTCGTAGGGTAAGCGATCTAATAAATCGCTTATACCTCGAACCCGACCCATTTGGTCGATCATTAGGATCCGACCAAATACATTAGGTGACCATAGTAGGTAGGGAATAACCTTCCGAGGTTATACCCTATGGTCACATCGTTTGAGTAGTTGTATGATAAGTAGTTTATATGCCTTAGGTAAATTACCAGAATACCCTTTTCATGTATAATTGGTAATTAAGCATATGTAACCTAAACCTTTGTCACATAACTGATTATGTAACATGTTTAGGCATATTCTACTTGTCATAGGACTAGTTAGGCGGTCCGAACGCGTTTCACGCACACGACGCGTTAAAGTAGCATAAGCTACCTTAATGGGTCGCGATGGGTCGAAAGCACTTAGGTTTGGTTTCATTGTAGTATGTAGGCCTTGTTAAACCATATCATATGAGTTCCAATACACATTTGGTTTACCAAGCCTCATCCTATCCGATCTCCCGATTTAAGTCCGGTTTATTTATATAGTTTTAGATTGTCGACTGATTCCGTGCTCTCTCTAGCTTTGTTTGGTTGTTGTTCAAGACCTCTAAGCATTCTCAGGCGAGTACATTATTCCCCTATTTTACTGCTTTCAATTGTTTTGGGGTGACTCATATGTGCTAAATGTTTTCAAGGCTTTAACGATGATAACAAAACAATTTTCGATGTTATAACGATGGTTTCAAAAACGATTAAGACGATTTATACAAAACTAATAACGATTTCAATAAAGTGAACAAACTTGTTGGTTGGGTTACATAACAAATGACATTCATTAGCAATGATCAAGCCGACCAGTATTAGGTTATGGTACCATAGGATCTGACAAGTCCCGTTATTTACTACACCCGTAGTTATGTGTGGGTGTTGTGGGTAGCGACTGAATCTGTAATTGTTAATTTACTCTTTGGTAAGGGTTTATTGATGCTAGTTGTTAATCTATCCTTTGGTAAGGGTTTATTAATGCGAATTGTTAATCTATCCTTTGGTAAGGGTTTATTAATGCGAGTCAAGAAGGTTTGAATGTTATTAGCGAGACGACCATTTAAGTAGTTTCACGACCTAAAACGAATTTAACGATTGGGTAAACAATTGGTTTTCACATGATGTTTTAACGATTGGGTAAACGAGTGGCTTCAAAGCGATATACGATTGGGTTTTGGTTATACATATTACATGATTTACATTGGGCATGAACATTACTTTGGTGGTTTGGTTTGACTAAGTGATTAAGTAACAATGCGTGTGGAATATGATACAAGCATGGTGGATACGCCGCTGGTACTTCCTATATATAAGTGTTTGTATGGTATTACATATTGTAGCGTTATTTGAATCATTTCAGTTTGAGACATAGAACATTTTATACAAGTAACATACTTTTCACAAGACAATTATTTACAAACAACTTATCTTATACAAACTCATTTTACATGGTTATTCATTTAATCATGCATTATCCTCTTATTTATACATATCACTTGAACTTATTATTTTTCAAATGATTTACTAAGACAAAGCAAATTACAAGGTTCATGATTAAACATTTTCTTAAAACAGAAGTCATGAATCTTATTTTCACAAAACCTACGTACTCGCCAGCATTTCTTTGCTGACCTCGTTTTCACATATGTTTCAGGTAATTGTTGAATGGTATCGATTGATAAGATGCATGCTCACATAGGACAGGACAAGGCCTTAGTGACTCAATAACAATGATAGATTATGTTTAAATTGTGTATTTAGATTTCCAGACGATGTAATTATTCAATGTTTAATAAAACGAAACACTTTTGATATCCATGGGTATGAAACATTAATTCTGTTGCAACACGCCCCGATGTTTCCGCCGCGATTTGTTGTTTTACGCGGTCGGGGTGTGACAATACATATCATTTTTGGTTACACATTACATGGTTTACAATTGACACATAAACACTTTTGACATTGGTTATACATTACATGATTTACAGATTGACATAAACATTTTAACATATTATTTCAATACATTTGGAAGTTGGTTTAAACATAGACATCTTACATTGTTGGTTTGGTTTGAGTAAGTGATTTAATTAACGAGGCGTGTGTAATACGATACAAGCATGGTGGATACGCCGCTGGTACTTCCTATATATAAATGATTGTATGGTATTACATATCGTTACGTTATTTGAAATCATTTCAATTTAGACATATAACATTTTATACAAATAACATACTTTTCACAATACATTGTTTTACAAACAACTTAACTTATACAAACTCATTTTACATGGTTATTCATTTAACCATGCATTATTCTCTTATTTATACGTATCATCTGAACTTATTGTTTTTCAAATGATTTACAAAGACAAAGCAAATTACAAGGTTCATGACTAAACATTTTCTTAAACAGAAGTCATGAATCTTATTTTCACAAAACCTATGTACTCGCCGGCATTTTTATGCTGACGTACCTATTTTCACATGTGTTTCAGGAAATGAAGCATAGGATTGATCAAGATACACTTAGGCGGACATGGGCCTTAGTGACAATAAAAGATGCAAGACTAGTTATTTATGTTATGTTTCTTTGATTGTCAAGACATTGTAACTCGTGTATTCAATAAAACAATATTTCAATTTCCATGTGTTATGAAACAATGATTCTGTTACGACACTCCCCGATGTTTCCGCCACGTTTTGTTGTTTTACGTGGTCGGGGTGTGACACCATTTTTAGGGGAAACTATGTCAAATTTCTATAAAATTTTGACACTTAGAAAAATATAAGTTTTGGTGAAACTTATTCCCTAAAAATTCACCTAAAATTATTTACCAAGGTTTCCCTAATTTTTATGTAAACTTCAAGTTAAGAAATGATGATTTCTTCAAGATAAAAATTGATATTAAGTATGTATATTTTTTAGGAAAATATATATATTTATTGATCACCAAATTTTGTGCTAAGTGTATGTAGTATGTATTATGTGTAATAGTGTATTAGGACTTGAAAATACACTAAATACTCCTAAGGAGTAAAAATACAAAATACACATACAACATGCCTAGACAAATACAAGAAAATATATTTATGAAAATATATTTCTCAATAGACTAAATAACTTGGACAAGTTATGAACATGAAATGAAGTTTTGGACAAAATGCATAACTCGGGTGAAAAATACAAGATACTTATATTTATTTTTGAGAAAATAATATAAGTAAGATACACATAGTTAAAAATATAAATTATTTTTAACACACAAAGAACAAATACATGAAAGATGGTGACTTGTACTTGTGCGATACAAGTCTAGTGACTAACGTTAATAAAACACGTATAGGTCACGACGCTAAATAAGCAAATCCGGTGAAGTTTACGGCGCAAGTAATGCAAAGTTGTGAGTTCATGTCCCCACTTTTAATCTTTTACATGCTTTTTAAACTTGGGGAAAATACATGTGTTATGGTATGCTGGATACAAAAACTAAGGAATGATACTTTAAATCGTGTCACGAATAGGGTACCAGAAGCACCATTAATCGTGTACATACTAAGACCGCAGAACAAAAGGTTAGATCTAATGGGTTTTCGGGCAGCCACACTCTTGGTGATAACTAGTACCAAGCAGTGCATTTGTGTCTCAGTCATGAATCGACAACTAGAAAAATGCCTATGGTTTGGATGCTTCCTATATCGTGTCACATGTTAATGGCCTTGCAACCCATTAGCAATCTCGATACTTACAGAAATACTTGATTTATACAAATTACATACCATGTTTTCATACAAAGTATACAAACGTTCAATAGAAAAACTGCATGAATTCACACCAACATTATGTTGACGATTTTCCAAAAACTCACATGTATTTCAAGTAACTAAAGTGGATGTGTGCGTGGTCATACTCTTGCTCTTGGATGTTGTTTATGTTGTTAGCTATGTGTGTCAAGACTCCAATGTCGTTTTGTTGGGTTTGGTTGCTATGTCCCACTCCGTGTGGTGATATAAGGACCAAAACCTTTATGTTTGTCTTTAAATAAAGTTGTAAACTTTTCAAACAATATGCTGTCTTGTGATGTAAACACTTAACCTACGTTTTCATTTATGTAATGTTTGGCATTTTGAGTTATTTTTACGAGCATGTAGTATGTTTACCAATCGTATGCAAAGAAAACCTTTCAAGATCACACCTCGTGCTTCCGCTTTAGAAAGGGGTGTGACACACTTAAGACCATTAATCCTCGTATAAGGACCGAGGGACATGAGTGATAGATCTATTTGGGTGTTGTGAGCCCCACCCCTGTGCCGGAAGTGGTCGAAGGTGGTGACTATGTCTTCCAGCCGGAAGACCGGTACAAAATCTGATAGGTTTGAACCTTCCTACGCTGTTGCACACATATTGATGACCTTGCAAATCATTAGTCGATCTGTTCATAGACGCTTTCATACTGGTTTACAAATACATACTTACAAATGATTACAAGTATTATTCGTGCACACATACAAAACACATGAACTCGCTCAACTTTTGTTGATGTTTTCAAACTACATGTATTTCAGGAAATTGAAAATGGATCTGGCGTGCGTTCAAGGTTTTCATGATGTGTCTACAATAAGTGATGTCATCCGCACTTTTGTAGGGTTTAATTTGGATGTTTTATCCTAGATAAGACATACAATTCAAAGCCTTGTTTTATCATTATCTTTTGTCAATTCCTTTATGGAACTTTATGTTAGGACCGGTTTTGACTCCGAAACGATTGCGAACCGAACGTGTGACGTGTGAAATCCGTACACGAACGTGACCGAACACACGAGAACGTAATTATAACTGTGATTCTATTGATTGATGTGAAAACGTACAACACCTTAATCACGTACACAACACTTTCTCTCTCTAGCTTCTCTCTCTAACACTAGAGCTCTCCAAAGTGCAAATGACCAAAATTTCTAAACCTAACACCTTAGGTTCCTATTTATAGGCCAAGGATATAAGGAGGTTCTCCTTATTTACAATAATGCCACCTTGCCTTTTACTAACTAGATACAACATAAAGCCTAGAATTAAACTATTTCAGCTACGATTTGAGATGACGGAGGCGATAGACATAAATGCACTAACAGAAGACTCCCCCTTGGATATTGCCGCAGTCAATCTCAAACATTTAGTCAAACTCGTAGCGTCTGGTCTTTCTCTCTCTAGCTTGAACAGAATCCCCGTGGATCTGTCTTCAGCTTCAGCTTCCTCTTTCGATAGACTCTTCAGGCTCCCCCTGTCGTCAAGCTTCCGTGCTTTGGGATCGACACCTGGATTTCCGTATACAAGCTCCTTCAGGATAGTTTCCTGGTTCCTTGAATCCACGCTTCCTCTTGCGTTGAGCTCGTCTTCAGACTCCCCCTTAGACTCGGCTATCGGGATCGTAGTCTGGAATCTTCAATCCTCAAACATTTATAAGTAAAACATTTTACAGTGAAAACATTTTCAGTTGTCCAGGTATCGTAACATGGCTCTATTAAACTTTCTAAATCAAGATCCTGGCTCTAAAGATATAATAATATGAATATATCCAGGATTACTTGAATCTCTCCCCCTATCAACAATCTTTAAGGATTTGGCAGTTTTATCAAACAAAATCGGAAACTGGCTCTTTTACAGATTTTAACAATATAAGCATCCAAATCCCTCACAGTTAATCATCCAAGTCCAACTTAATGACCTTGGAGATATCACAAACTGTTTTTGAATTTTGATTTTTTTTTTTAATTTCAAGTTCCAACTTAATGAACTTGTTTATTTTCAGAAACACGATCAGCATATTTAGATTTTGAAACGCAGCTTCCCAGACATCGGTTGTCGAAAATAAAGCAGAAATCAAAATCTTTTTGTATTTTTCTGAAACATAAAGCAATAAAGAAATATTTACAAACATATTTACAGATAATATTTTTGTTTGAGTTTGCGTCAGAGGATCATATCAGTTTTTGACAAGTCACAAGTACCGTTGAGCTTAGTTACACATTAAGACTTAAACAATTCACTTAGATTGTCGATATACTGATCCACTTAAATTTTCACACAAATTTTAACTGATTCAGGATACGAATTAGGTGTTTTAAGAACTTAAACTCATTCATGTGTCCCACCTCTTGAATATACTCCCGTATCCAGATCCCAATATTCAGTCTTACATGTGAGTATACCTAGATGATATCTGTAAGGGGTTAAATTGCGAAGAACCATGAGAGCTCAGGTCAGAACTTCCGTTCAGCAGAGAGATGACGGCTTCAACTTTTGGTGTGTCCCCTTTAGAGGATCTTTTCTTCAACAGCACATGATTAGCATTTTGCAATGTTTCATCATTTTTTATGCTGAGGGCGATGCTATGTTTCAAGCAAGCAGAAAGTATTATACGGGGACTAGGCCATTACTTCCGCAAAATCAGAAGTCCCGGGATAATACCCCAGATATCACTAAGCATAAAGACCTAATATCTCAGAAAGAGGGGTCCTTCAAACGAGATTTCAGGGGTTACCTATATATCCAAGTAGTGTTCCCCACGAAATAAGCAAGTTTGAATTTAGGTTTATATCCCGAAAAAGTTTACTAAATGTATAAAAACCTATCGGCATATCATCAGTGAGACTGTTTAATGCTATATAATCATTACATTTCTTTAGCATACTGTAACTGTCTACTGATGTACTATCATTTCCTCTTTTTACACAAAAACTCAATTTTTGAATTTTATCATGTTTTTGGCTTTTTCAAATTTTCTAATGTTTTTAGATTTTCTGACAATATTACTCCCCCTAAAATTCAAAACCACTTAAAGAAAATTTGATAACCGATGTAGATAGCTTTGTCTCGCCATCCATTTTCTGCATCTCATGCTCTGATTTGCAGAGAAAAAATATAACGTACCCCCATGATTTACAACACATTGATTTTTTACAGTTTGAAAACCGTTTTTCAATCTTGTGAAAATAATCATGTTTGATCAGCCATGAGGGTTTCGGCGTATTCAATCAACATATTTTTGTAATTTTTTTTTCATTTTTGACAAATTTAAAAACAAACATATTTTTTATTTTTAAAATTTTCAATTTTTAGGGGTTTTTTTTAATATTGTTTATTTATATACAGAAAACAAACAAACTCCCTGTTCAAACAAACCAGGGTTCAGCAGCCTTCTCTCATCGTTGTGCCAGGCTGCTCCAACTTTCATTCTCACAATCTTTTGTTTTGTTGAGCACCTGCACATTCAGACTACTTAATCACTTGAACAATTTAGCCCAGGTCTGTTTGACCTTAGGCATTTCAACACAATATGCATCAGTTAACTTCGGAAAATCTTTGTCATTTTGCACAAAGACTTTTTCAATTTTAACTTCAACTCTTTCATCATTTACCGAAGCCATTTGTTTTTTAACAGACCATGTTTGACCTTTAGGAGTACCTCGTTTGTAAAAATGTGAATCTTTTTGAACATTTTCTTTTTGAACAACAACTTTTAGTTTCCAAAACTGGTTTGGTATTGTTGTATCAATAGTGTTTTTCCAACTTTGTGTTGTTCTTAATTTTGGTGTCACTGGTTTCCATGTTTGTTGTGAGTCAGCCTTTGACATTTTCGGCTTCCTAGTTTGCTTTGAATCAAACTTGGTTGACTTCTGATTCACAACATCATACTTCTGTTTCTGAACATAAACAGACTTCTTTTTCGTCTCAACATCAACAGGTTTCAGATTTGGACACTTGCGTGCAAGATGTCTTGTTTGATCACATTTAAAGCATGTTCTTTTTGAGACTTCTTTGACCTGTTGTTGTTGCTTTTTCTGAGCATAGAACTCTTCATTAGACTGACGTCTAAATTGGAGTTCTTTCTCTTCTTCTGAACTTGTTCCATGAATAAAATTCATTTTTGTCTGAAAATTTGGCGGTTCATTTTTATTTCGACTTTGTTTCTTCTTATAACCCAACCCAGCCTTCATGTTTTTCTTCTTGTAACCAGGTTTGTTATAAAAAGTTTTGTGACCTTTTCCAGCATACTTTGAAATTTCAGATTTTTCAATCTCAACCATCTTGAAAACTTTGTCAATCTTTTCTGAAATCACATTCTGAATCGGGAATACAACATCTAAGAATAATTTGTCCGATCCAATCATGGTATACACCAATCCTTTTGAATCTTCATTCAAATTTTTCTCAGATTTAGAGTTTTTCAGATATCCATCATGAAAATTACCTTCATTTTCATCCTGTGATTCATATTTACCTGTATCAACTGACTCTTCTTTCAACACACTTTCAACGACCTTACCTACCACCTCTGAATCACTAGAATCGTCAGATTTGGAATATGTTATGTCAATGTTATCTGGCAATTGATCTACCATGTTGAAAGCTTTTTCAACCTTTTCATCATCATAAAATGCAAACTTTTCCGGTGGTGGAACTTGATGAAACTCTGAGCCAATGCCTTTCTTGTTTTGCTCAGACTCACCATCTCCCGGTTTTATATTGAAAATTCTTTCAAGACATATGACGACACGTGATAACTTTTTAACTTGTTGTTATCCTGTTCTAAATCAGCAATCTGACGCTTTAGCTTAGCAACATCCTCAATATAGGAATTAACAACACCTTGTTTTATTTCATACATTCGCTTAAGCTCTTTAGTTGTTTCAGAAAAATAATTCATTCTTGATTGAGCAAATTTCATCTCATCCTTCACTTTTTCATATGATTCTTTTGTAATGTGATATGCCAATTTTATTGAATCATATTCCTTTTTCATTTCTTGACAAACAATTTCCTTTTGATCACATTCTTCTGTCTTTTTCAAAACATTTTCTTTCAAAACTTCATTTTCTTTTTCTAACTTTTTGCATTTTTCCAAATGTTTTTCATCATTATCTTTCAAAATCTTTTCGTTTTCTAACATTTCTTTGCATTTATTTTTGAAAACTTCTTCAATTTTATTGAATTCAAGATTTCTTATTTTGAATTGTTTGTCTTTTTCAGTACAAGCACTGCACGTTTCCATGCATTTCTTGCACTGTTCAACAATTTTGATTTGAGTTTCAGAATCAGAATTTACCTCAGTGATTGGCACCTCGGTGTTCTCTACTGCATTTGTCTGATCAGCATCTTCTTTCTTTTCTTCATCACCAACTTTATCATCAGCACCAGCATCACTCTTCACTTCACCAGTACCAGCATCACCAACACTATCAGCTGAACCTTCATCTTTCTTTTCATCTTCTACAACCTGCTGTTCTTCAGTAACAGCTTTCTCAACTTCTTCAGCAGTTTTCTTCAGAGTGTTTACCATTTCTTCAACATTCTTCTTCATTCTCTCTTCATCCCTCTTCCTCAAACACGATGTCATGGCATATTTTATTTCCTTTTCATGCCTTTTTGCATAAGTGTCATCTTTTAATACATTTCTATAGTATTCGGCAGATGAAGGAATGATGAGGAGAACATCTTCAAAAATTATATCTTTCTTCAGAACTACAAGTTCACCTTCTCTGTTGAAATAACACTCTCTCTTCTTATCCCATCTCCTACTGCTGACGGCGTTCTCATACTCTTCTTGCATTTCATTCATTCTATTCAAAGCAATGTTTCTTTCTCGATAAGTTTTCTCACTCAAAATCTCTTCTTGGGTTCTTTTTTTTATTTCAGCCATGATTTTATTTCCTCGATATTCACACCTCGTAAATCACAACACAAGAAACAATCAAATAACAATGATTAGTTACAACAAAAATATCAAACACTTGGATCGGATGGGCCTGTAGTAACCCGAGCGGATGGATAGAAGCTGTTCAATCGGATGGGTTATGTGCTGTCCGACCGGATGAGAATTAGAGCTATCCGACCGGATGAGATTATAGCTGTCCGATCGGGTGAAATTGTTGTCCGTTCGAGTGGAAATGCTGTCCGATCGAGTGAGAATCCGACTCCTTTACAATCACCTGTTTTTGAGTCGGGTGGCAATGGCACTACACGACAAATCGTTGTCCGATCGGGTGAGTTATCCGACCGGATTACTTGTTGACTTCTTGACCTTAAAGAATGAGCTTTAACTTTCAAGATAATATCACATGCAAACAGTCAAACTACAAAACGACAATTAGTAGATGCACTTAACAATCAAATGGCCGACATCCTTTAATATCCGATTGTCACACCCCGACCACGTGTAACATACAAAACGTGGCGGAAAACGTCGGGGAGTGTTGTAACATAATTTATTGTTTCATAACCATGGCATTCAAAGTTGTATTTTATTTATAAACATAAGAGTTACATTGTCTTAAACAGGAAATAAAGAGTTCAAAACATAATTAAACTAAGTCTATCTTCATTTTATGTCTCTAAGGCACAGGTCCGCCCTAGTGTCACGATCATCATCCTACGGAAAAGCTCCTGAAAACACATGTGAAAATAGGTACGTCAGCATAAAAATGCCTGTGAGATACATAGGTTTCGTGAAAATAGGATTCATGACTTATAAGTTTAGGAAAAATTGTTTAATAACAGTCAGTCATGAACCTTGTAAGTTGTTTTGTTTTGTAAATCATTCAAAAGCCATGATATGTATAAATAAGAGAATAATGTAATGTTAAATGAATACTCAAGAAAATGAGTTTGAATAAGATAAGTTGTTTTGTAAATCAACGTCTTGTGAAAATAAGTTGATTATGTAAAATTGTAATATGTGAAATATTGAAATGATTTAAATAACGCTATGATATGTAATATAATACAAACATTTATATATAGGAAGTACCAGCGGCGTATCCACCATGCTTGTATCATATTACTCACATCTCGTTACTCAAGTCACTTAAATAAACCACCAATGTATAAAGTCTATGTTTAAACCAACAGTCAAAAGTCCTTGTATAAACCATGTCAAATGTTTAAAAGTCCAAAAGTAGTCAAGTAATGTGTAACAAAAGTTATGTATTTGTAAGTAAAGTATTGTCACATAAACCAAATGTAGAAATGTACAAAACAATGTATTTTGAATTTATCAAAAAGTTATGTTTTGCAAAGTAATGCATGTTACATTGATACAAACATTTATGTGGTAAGTTAACGCATACATTCAAGCCTTGAGACAGTCGGATAACCCTTTCAGTCAAGGTTATCAAAAGAAATGTTTTCGGATTCAGTCATTCCTTACATCCAAACAAACCCGGGATGTCAGGAATGGGATTTGTCAAGTCCTATGGTACCAGTACTTACTACCGAGCGGCGTAGCTAATGTTAATGAACGTATAATAGTCTCGTTTGTGCAAACCAAATGTCATAGCAAAAGTGAACATGTTATATGAAAATAATGTACTAAGTATGCTAAGTTAACATACAAAGCAGAAAGTCATGTAAATCAATGTGCTAGCATGCTATCAGTCAACATACATAGCAGAAATGTAAAGTAAAACAATGTACTAAGTATGCACACAATGGACATACATAGCATAAAATGTAATGTAAAATGATGTACTAAGTACGCACACAATGGGCATACATAGCATGAAGTGTAATGAAATCATGTACTAGAATGTACTAACAAACATAGCAGATATATGATGTGAAACAGGAAAGCATGAAAGTAACAAGTAGGCACATGTGTTTCACCCCAAAACAGTTTGGAAAACAGTAAAAGAGGGGTCTATGTACTCACTCGAGATTGCTCAGAAGTCCTAAGATAACCACCAAGCAATGCTAGAGATCACGGAATATCAGACGGCACCTAATATAGGTAACTACATTAATAAACCGGACCTAAGTCGGAAGATCGGATAGAATGTGATTTAGACCCGACAAGTTTGAAGACTTGTTTAATATGGGTATTTCATACACACTCTGAATTTTGAGATAAAACAGATAAGGTTTGACCCGCTTCGACTAATTTATGTAAACTAGTTATATAAACCGAACCGAACGCGTAATAAGCGTGACGGGTATTCGTAAGAGCCATAAACATGTTTCTTAAGTTAATATGCTTCAAATATGTTGTGACATCAGTAATATGTCTTTCATTATGCCCAAAACGTATTTAAACACAAACTATGCCCCGTAAGGGCATTTTGGTAATTTCACATAAGCCGTGAAGCTCAAAACTGAAGTCTGAGCTAAACAACTTTTGCTTACTGTTAAAACATTATAATTTACCTAAAATATCAGTAGGTATCAACCCTTGTATGTCTAAAATGGTTCTAGTACAAACTATGCGTTAAAAACGCTTAGAAAAGGCGATTAGGAGCCGTTTCCGGGTTATATACATAAAGCTGATATTTTTATCATTCCAGAAGGCTTAAAATAATTTATTTATCATTTAAGATCAGTAGCAAAAGGTTTGGAGTCGTTTAGATATGTAAAACTCATTTTATGGCCCGTAAGGGCAAAACCGACAATTACCGGATTAAGCCTACGACTATAAGTTATGCTCAGCCTAAAATTAATTAAAAATCTTCAAAAATCCCAAAATAATATATTAAATCAGTGGGTACTAAGTTTGATATCAAAAAGTGGGCTTAACTAGGCTATACGATAATTATGCCATTTAATTAACATAAAGCTTTTATTTTGCGCTAATGAGCATAACTCTCAATCTATACCACCAATTGATCTCAAATTTTGGGTACAAGTTTATATTTCAGTAACAAAGGTTTCTACTCTTTTACATTTTCAAAAATCACGTTTTAAGGTAAAAAGGGCATAATGGTCAACATATGAGTAATTAACGGAAATATGCATATTAATTGGATAACTAATGAACCAAGGTGTATAATCACAGAGGGTAATACTAGTATGTAACTTAGTCCAATTAAAGCTCTGAGGAATTTCTAAAACATGCCTAAACAGGTCAGAACTGAAAGTCAAAGCAAAAGTCAAACTATGCGACTTTCGGTCCCGAACCGGGTCTAAACAGGAAATTGTCGGGTTGAACATGTTTGGACATGTTTTTACACTAATTACTAAGTTATATTACTGATCAAATAGGTTGTATATGTTCCACATTGCTAATTATGCATAAATTAGAAATTAACAATTCTGTTGACTTTTTATAAGCAAGTTTGACCCGACTTTTGACCTAGTTAGAATGGGAATCAGGGGGAACCCTTTGGAGGGTTTATTACCCACATAATTACCAACTTATAACTACTTTTGATTCGATAAATCACTGGACCATTAGTGATTAATCGTTAAGTCAACCGTTAATTATGACGGTTGACTTTTAAGCTAAACTAAGCTAAAACTTAAACTAAGGAAGGTTAGGCAAACTTACAAGAGTCCTAAGAATGACCAGAGATCACTTGAGAGAAGAATTGTGCTCCAGAAATGATCAGAAAGCTGAATGAAGGTGTGAAGAACTTGGTTGCAACAAAGGGGCCTTTTATAGTGATTTCAACACCACAATTTGTTGACACACAAGTCTACAAGTGACCACAACATCTTAACAAGTGTCCCTAGATGTTTAGGGGGTGTTTAGGGGCCAAGCAAGATGTGAAAAATCGATTTAATGGCTGTTACAAATGCTATGGCAGACAAGATCCAACAAAATCCACATTCTATCCAGATAAGGCAGTCGCGTAGCGCGACTGCATGTGTGGTCACGCTCGCGCTACGCGAGCGTGTGTGATCCAGCCAAACCAATTTTTCATTTATTGCATTTTTGGTCCCTGGTCCTTCTAAAGGTCGCTTTCGCGTCTTGTTTTGCACAATGAGCCCTCTAAATTGACTTATAAGGGCTTTAAGACTTTTACCCACTTTGTTTAGCCCTCGGTTAACTTTATTGTTACCCGAAAAGTCATAAACTTCAACGTTGACGCTTTAACCCCTTGTACACGAATTTGATCATAACTTTCTCGTACGATAACGAAACTTTATGAAATTTATATCGTGCATTCTAGTGAGCATAATTAAGCGTTACAAAGCTTCGGGTTGTCAAGTTTAGTCCCTGTACGCGAATTAACTTGTTTTTGCCATACCAAAGCCTTCAAAACTTATTTCTAAGTTATGTAAGGGTTATTTAAGGTATGTTAAGTATATGTTGAAGTTTCGGAGTATTTGTCGCATTAAACTGATTACGTTTACGCACCAGTTTGCGTATAAATCTCCAGAAAGTGATATAGAGTTTGAAATTGGACAAAAGTCAAAACACGGAAAATGTAAAACACAACCAAACAAACATTGGGATCAAATAACATTGTTTTATTGATAATTGAACTGTTCACAATGATAACAAGCACAGATGTTACAGTCTCCCCTACTTGTGGAAATTTCATCCCGAAATTTATTTAGAGGAAACTCGTGGAAAAATATGTGGATATTTCGCCTTCATTTGATCTTCGCGTTCCCAAGTAAACTCGGGTCCACGTTTAGCTTCCCAGTGATCTTTGACCAAAGGAATGCGCTTGCGTTTAAGCCACTTGACTTCACGTTCCATGATTTCCACAGGTTTCTCAACAAATTTCAGTGTTTTACCAACACGAATTTCGTCAAGTGGTATGTGGAGGTTCTCATCAGCTAAACACCTCTTGAGATTAGACACGTGAAAAGTTGGATGAACATTTCCAAGTTCAGGAGGTAACTCAAGTCTGTAGGCTACCTTTCCGATTCTTTCGACGATCTTGAATGGTCCAACGTATCTAGGTGCAAGTTTTCCTTTCTTTCCAAATCTGATCACACCTTTCCAAGGTGAGACCTTAAGTAATACTCGATCACCGACTTGAAATTCCAAGGGCTTGCGTTTTGGGTCCGCGTAACTCTTTTGACGGCTTCTAGCTGTCTGAAGGTTATCACGTACTTTCTTAATCTTGTCAGTTGTCTCTAAAATGAGGGTAGGTCCAGTAAGTTGAGCCTCGCCGATCTCATTCCAGCAGACTGGTGAACGACATTTTCGACCATAGAGAGCCTCGAAAGGAGCCATTTTGATGCTGGTGTGATAACTGTTGTTGTAGGAGAATTCAATTAACGGAAGATGTGAATCCCAACTACCACCAAAATCGATCACACAAGCTCTAAGCATATCCTCCAGAGTCTGGATTGTTCTCTCAGATTGACCATCCGTTTGCGGATGATAAGCTGTGCTCAGATTAAGTTGGGTCCCCATAGCAGATTGCATGGTTCTCCAAAAATGAGAAGTGAAACGAGCATCTCTGTCAGAAATGATGTTCAAAGGAACACCATGTCGAGCTACAATTTCATCCACATAGATTTTTGCAAATCTGTCAGCAGGAAAATCCTCACGGATTGGCAAGAAATGCGCTGACTTAGTAAGACGATCAACAACTACCCAGATGGCATCATGACCTTTCTTTGTGCGTGGAAGTTTGGTAACAAGATCCATAGTAATGTTTTCCCATTTCCAAACTGGGATCTCTGGTTGCACCAATAAACCAGAAGGACGTTGATGTTCAGCCTTAACCTTAAGACAAGTAAGGCATTTTGATACGTATAAGGCAATGTCTTTCTTCATACCAGGCCACCAATAGTGAATACGAAGATCCTTATACATCTTATCTGAGCCCGGATGAATAGAATAACGAGACTTATGGGCTTCATCCATAAGCAAGGTATGAAGATCATCTTGGCTTGGGACCCATAAATGGTCCATGAAGTAATACGATCCATTGTCCTTCAGTTCCAGATCAGGTGTTATGTGATAGGGAAATTCCTAATCCATTAAACCTTGTGAAACACAAGATTGTTGAGCCTGAGAAATGCGTGCCTGGATATCGGATCAAGCTTGAATAACAGATTGAACTCGTACACAATGAAGCTTAGTACGTTCCTTACGACTCAATGCATCGGCTACGACATTCGCCTTGCCAGGATGGTAGCGAATTTCGCAGTCATAGTCGTTTAAAAGCTCAACCCAACGTCGTTGCCTCATGTTGAGTTCTTTCTGATTGAAAATATGCTGAAGACTTTTGTGGTCCGTGAAAACCACACATTTTGTACCGTACAAATAGTGTCTCCAGATCTTAAGAGCGAAGACAACTGCACCCAACTCAAGATCATGAGTGGTGTAGTTTTTCTCATGTATCTTCAACTGCCTCGATGCATAGGCTATGACTTTGTTCCTTTGCATCAGAACACAACCAAGACCCAATTTAGATGCATCACAATAAACGACGAAATCATCATTGCCCTCAGGCAAAGTCAGAACAGGCGCGTCGCAAAGCTTCTGCTTCAAGTTTTGAAAAGTTTCCTCTTGTTTGAATCCCCACTCAAAGGGCTTGTTCTTCTGAGTTAGAGCTGTTAGAGGAACTGCAATCTTTGAGAAGTTCTCAATGAAGCGGCGATAAGAACCCGCCAGACCAAGAAAAGAACGCACTTCAGTAGGCTTAGTAGGCGTATCCCAATCCTTAATCGCACTGATCTTGGAGGGATCTACATGAATGCCTTGTTCATTGACAACATGTCCTAAAAATTGAATTTCTTTAAGCCAAAATTCGCACTTGGAGAATTTGGCGAAAAGTTGCTCCTTCTTTAGGAGTTCCAAAGTAAGACGAAGATGTTGCTCGTGATCAGCTCGCGTCTTAGAGTAAATCAAGATGTCGTCAATAAAAACAATGACGAACTGATCCAAATAAGGTTTGCAGACCCTATTCATTAAGTCCATGAAAACAGCAGGAGCATTAGTCAAACCGAATGGCATGACTGTGAACTCGTAATGCCCATACCGAGTGCGGAACGCCGTCTTGGGAATATCTTCTTCATGCACACGAAGTTGATGATACCCGGAACGCAGATCAATCTTCGAAAAATAAGAAACGCCCTGTAACTGATCAAAGAGATCATCTATGCGAGGTAGGGGATATCGATTCTTGATGGTAAGCTTGTTAAGCTCACAATAATCGATACACATCCTAAAGGATCCATCCTTCTTCTTGACAAAAAGAATGGGAGCACCCCAAGGTGAAAAGCTGGGACGGATAAAGCCTTTGTCAGAGAGCTCCTGAAGCTGCTTAGACAACTCTTGCATCTCAGATGGTGCAAGACGATATGGAGCTCTGGCAATGGGATTTGCACCAGGTACGAGATCAATACGGAACTCGACTTGGCGTGCTGGGGGTAGACCAGGTAAATCTTCAGGGAAAACTTCGGAATAATCCCGAACGACAGGAATATCTTAAATAGACTTACCCTTGCCTTTATCTGCTGTGACATGTGCTAAGAAGGCCACATAATTCTTTCGCAGATACTTCCGAGCTTTAAAACAAGACATGAGTTTGAGACCACCAGACGGTTTCTCACCTTGAACCTGTAGGATCTCGCCTGTCGAAAGTGGCACACGAACAATCTTCTCAGAACAAACTATCTCTGCGCGATGCTTAGATAACCAATCCATACCCACTATAACGTCAAAGCTTCCAAGTTGCATTGGCGTGAGGTCAATAGGAAAAAGATGATCGTTAAGGTTTAACTGGCAGTTGCGAAGAATAGAATCAAGAACAATGGGTTCACCACTAGCAACTTCTACTGTCAAAGGTTTACCTAGTTTCGTTCTAGACACACGAAGCATTGGCTCAAAAGACAATGACACAAAACTCTTATCGGCACCCGAATCAAAGAGAACAGATGCAGGCTGATTATTAATAAAGAACGTACCGTTCACCACTTCATTGTCTGCTTGAGCCTCTTGAGCGTTCATGTTGAAGACTCGACCTCGAGCCGGAGCCTGATTTTGATTCTGATTATGGTTCTGGTTGGCTAGCCTTGGGCACCGGTTCCTGTAGTGGGTCAGATCCCCACAATTGTAGCATGAACCAGGAGGAAAATGAGGTCGTGCAACTTGACCTTGTTGCTGAGCAAGAGGCTGAGCTACTTGTTGGGCTTTGTTCTGAACTGCCTGGTTCTGGTTAACAGGAATGCGACAAGTAGCGGCAAGATGACCAGATCTTCCGCAGTTGGTGCACTGACGACACTGGAGGTGTGGTGGATGATGGCCGTTACACCTGTTGCACAAAGGTGCATTGCCAAGATAAGGCTTCTTGGCTAGTGGCTGCGCAGGCTGATTTGGTGCAGCTTGGGCCTGTGCAGTAACGGCATAGTTTTGGGAAGCCTTCCGCTTCCTAGACCCTCCAGAATTCTTTCCCTTCTTGTTTTGACCTTTCTTGCTATCCCCCTTGTCAGAAGCCTGCTTCTTTCCCTTGTCACCCTTTTTATGCAGCTTTCCCTTTCGAACCTGCGACTCAGTCAATGTCGCTGCTAACTCGATCGCCTGACGGAGAGTGGCAGGGTTACTACCAGTAATGATGTCTTGTACTGAGTCAGGTAGGCCGTCGATGTACCTTTCGATAGCCTTGTCGAGTGGGGTAACCATAGTTGGGCAAAGCAGACTCAACTCCTCAAACCTATCCGTATATGCCCTGTGCTTGCCACTGTCATGTTTCAAGTCCTCAAACTCTTTCTCCAACGCTCGCTGCTCATGACGAGGGCAGAATTCCCTCATCATAAGGGCCCTGAGTTCAGCCCATGTTTGTGCTAGAGCAACTTCTGCACCTCGGTCTCTCATAACCCCATTCCACCATGTGAGAGCCCTCTTCTGAAATACACTCGAAGAAAACTCGACCTTGCGATTGTCAGGACACTGCACGTGGCGAAAAGTATTCTCAATGTTCTCGAACCATTGAAGAAGCCCAGTCCCTCCTTCAGAACCACTAAACTTGAGTGGTTTAGCCGAGTTAAAATCCTTGTACTTGCATGGAGCATTGTTATTATTGTTGGCTTGGTGCCATTGAGCAAAGAGATTTGGGAATTGAGCAGCCATCTGCTGCGCAATAATTTCTGCCAGTTCGGCAGTCGCTATCTGGTTTTCGCGTCGAGGAGGCATTCTAAAAGAGGAAAACATGAAAGGGAACGAGTGAGATGATTGGATGAAGAGAATGAGATGAAACAAAATTTACAAAAGAAAAGATGGTGGTCATTTGTCCGCATTACCAAGCAAACAAACGGCACACAGTGACTAATCAAAGTAAATGGGTGAAAAATGATGTATCGCGAAGACATGCTCGCCTATAAGTGAACACTCACCCCAAGGATTCCCAGGTAAGCACAACTGGTCTCGCGTCTGATGAGATATATACGAAGTGCTTGCCTAGACAGAAAACCCAGAATACAGGCATTCACTCTTCCAGTTTGCACGTGTTCACACTATTTAGAACCCAAAACTTTGACGAGATTTTGAAAATTTGAAGGCACAAGGCCAAAAATTTTAGTTAAACTGGAAGGGTTCAAAACCTTACAAAAGAGGGTTCAAAACCATGTAATAAATTGTCCAAAAACAGAAGATTGTTTTTCAAAAATCGTTTCGGAAAAATTTGGTTTTTGTTTTGATAATCACCTAAGGATAGGTGATGTGCATGTTTTAAGATCTAAACACAAGATAACTTGTGTTAGGGTCCTAGAAAGGTTATAGTCTAGGTCAAAGCATTACTAATAACCTAATTCCCTATAACCATTGGCTCTGATACCAACTCTTCTGTCACACCCCGACCACGTGTAACATACAAAACGTGGCGGAAAACGTCGGGGAGTGTTGTAACAGAATTTATTGTTTCATAACTGTGACACATGTGTCACTGCGACCATCAAACAAATACCAAACCAATGAAATATTTTATTTCATACTTGGGATCTGTATAAATATGTGTATCTTTTACACGTATCAATTCTTGTTCGATTACAAGCTCTAAATCACTTTCTGGAAGGTTATACGCGCACTGATGCGTAAATATAACCAGTTTAATGCAACAAACACTCCGGAATAATGAAATAGGCTTAACATACCTTAAATAACCTTTACATAACTTAGAAATAAGTTTTAAAGGCTTTGGTATGGCAAAAACAAGTTAAATCGCTTACAGGGACTAAAGTTTGACAAACTGCGAAAGTATGCCAATCTGAACTGTAACAGACATTCCGGAACATGACCATAAGTTAAACACACCTTAAATATCCTTTATATAGCTTAGAAATAGGCTTTGAGGGGTTCGGTGTGCTAAAATAAACTTTTGGGTCATTCAGGTACTAAAAGCGTCAAAAAGTGCACAAGTTTGCACTTTCGCGCATAACTTACATTCTGAATACACCCGGACATCCAAAAATTTATGTAAGCACTAAAACATTTTATTTTAGTGTTTGGAATAAGAAAAATTCATTCGTCGCGTCATTTGGATCCTTTTTCGCGCTTATGCGCATTCTGTCGTAATTAGCCGAACAACGCAACCGTACGGCTAAACGAACCGACATCCGAGATATTTTTGAGAACATTTTAAGTTCCCTTTACTTTAACTTCATTTTAGAGCTTTGAAATGGGGTTAACGGGCCTTAAACGCGTCGGAAAAGGCCTTATTACACTACAGGGACCAAATCTGCCATTTTTGAAACTTTCTGTGCAGAAACATTGAATCTGGCCTATACCACCTTTGCACATGGTTTTTGGCAATACTATGGGCTGGTTTGATGTGCACATGGTATTACAATACCATGGGTGCAAGTGTATGGCTAAGATTGAAGCACTTTTTCCAAGAAACGATCCTAACGGTTCGGGAAATCCTATAAATACCCCATGCCTTCATTTGCAAAACCCACAAGAATTTTGATTTGAGAAACTCTAAGTTGAAACCATTGTTCCATACCTGAGTTACTTGGATCGAGATTAGCATTCGGGGACCCTTCGTAAGTATTCCTTCGTTCTTTTATTGCTTTTCGAGTCCGAAAGTCAAACTTTGTTTGACTTTCTGCGTTGACCAGTTTATGGTCAATGCGAAGTTCGTTTGAACTTCGCAACGTGATTGTAATCACGATGGTTATAGTCCCTTGGGACTATGCCTACTGATTACCACGTTGTCTAGGGTCGTAAGGGTAAGCGATCTAATAAATCGCTTATACCTTCGAACCCGACCCATTTGGTCGATCATTAGGATCCGACCAAACACATTAGGTGACCATAGTATATAGGGGATAACCTTCCGAGGTTATACCTTATGGTCACTTCGTTTAAGTAGTTGTATGATAGGTAGTTTATATGCCTTAGGTAAATTACCAAAATACCCCTTTGATGCCAAAATTCATTTTAAACATATGTAACATAACTTTTGACATCTAAACTGATTTGACAACAATATTAGACATGTTAAGGCATATGTTACTTGTCATAGGACTAGTTAGGCAGTCCAAACGCGTTTCACGCGAACGACACGTTAAAGTAGCATAAGCTACCTAAACGGGTCGTAATGGGTCGTAAGCACTTATGTTAGGTTTCATTTAGTATGTAGGCTTTGTTAAACCATATTACATGAGTCTCCATACTCGTTTGGTTTACGAACCCTCATTCTATCCGATCCTCCAACTTAGGTCCGGTTTATTAACATAGTTACCTATATTAGGTGCCGTTTGATTCCGTGATCTCTAGCATTGCTTGGTGGTTATCTTAGCACTTATGAGCAATCTCAAGTGAGTACATAGACCCCTCTTTTACTATTTTCCAAACATTTTGGGGTGAAACACATGTGCCTACTTGTTACTTCCATGCTTTCCATGCTTTCACATCATATACCTGCTATGTTCGTTAGTACATTATAGTACATGATTTCATTGCATTTCATGCTATGTATGCCCATTGTGTGCGTACTTAGTACATCGTTTTACATTACATGCTATGTATGCCCATTTTGTGCGTACTTAGTACATCGTTCTACATTACATTTCATGCTATGTATGTCCATTTCGTGCATACTTAGTACATTGTTTTACATTGCATTTCTGTTGCATATGCTCATCCAGCATATGAACACATTATACTACATTTTGAACCGTTGTAACTATTTGACTATGTGAACCATCGTAACCCTTTGATTATATGAACCGTTTGTAACTGTTGAACCGTGCGAACCATTTGTATCTGTTGACATGATTTACATTTGACAATAGACATTTGACTATACATAAACATTTCTACAATCGTTAAACATTACATCTTGGTGGTTTGGTTGGAGTAAGTGATTTAAGTAACGAGGCGTGTGTAATATGATACAAGTATGGTGGATACGCCGCTGGTACTTCCTATATAAGTGTTTGTATGGTATCACATATTGTAGCGTTATTTGAATCATTTCAATGTGAGACATATAACATTTTATACAAATAACATACTTTTCACAAGACATTGATTTACAAACAACTTATCATATACAAACTCGTTTTACATGGTTATTCATTTAACCATACATTATTCTCTTATTTATACATATCATCTGATCTTATCGTTTTCAAATGATTTACAAGACAAAGCAAATTACAAGGTTCATGACTAAACATCTTTCTCAAACATAAGTCATGAATTCTGTTTTCACAAAACCTATGTATCTCACAGGCATTTTTATGCTGACGTACCTATTTTCACATGTGTTTTCAGGAGATGATGCATAGGACTTATCAAGACATACTTAGGCGGACCTGTGCCTTTGTGACTTAAAACGAGACAAGAACTAGTTAATTTATGTTATGTACTCTCTGTTTCTCGTTTAAAACAATGTAAACTCTCAGGTTTGTTTAATAAAACGAAACTTCAATTGCCATGTATTTGAAACAATAAATTCTGTTACAACACTCCCCGACGTTTCCGCCACGTTTTGTATGTTCTACGTGGTCGGGGTGTGACAGAAAAGATGGTATCAGAGCCAATGGTTATAGGGAATTAGGTTATTAGTAATGCTTTGACCTAGTCTATAACATTTCTAGGACCCTAACACGAGTTTACTTGCGTTTAGTCATAAAACAATACCGTCACCTATCCTTAGGCGACGACCACAACAAGAACATAAATTTCAAAACCGCTTTGAAAACTAATCATCTGTTCTAGGATGATTGATTACTAGGTTTTGAACCCTCTATTGTAAGGTTTTGAACCCTCTGTTATAAGGTTTTGAACCCCTTTGAGTTTTCAAAATCTCGTCAAGGTTTTGGGTTTTAAATAATGTGAACATGTGCAAACTGGAAGGGTGAATGCCTGTATTCTGGGTTTTCTGTCTAGGCAAGCACTTCGTATATATCTCATCAGACGCGAGACCAGTTGTGCTTACCTGGGAATTCTTGGGATGAGTGTTCACTTATAGGCGAGCATGTCTTCGCGATACATTATTTTTTATCCATTTACTTTGATTAGTCACCGGGTTCGTTTGTTGCTTTGTAGTAACAAACAAATGACCACTATCCTTGCTTTCATCAGATTTGTTTCATCTCATTCTTTTCGTCTAATACTCTCACTCGTTTCCTTTCGTGTTTCCTCTTTTAGAATGCCTCCTCGACGCGAAAACCAGATAGCGACTGCCGAACTGGCAGATATTATTGCGCAGCAAATGGCTGCTCAATTCCCAAACCTCTTTGCTCAATGGAACCAAGCCAACAACAACAATGGTCCATGCAATTTCAAGAGTTTTAACTCGGCTAAACCACTCAAGTTTAGTGGTTATGAGGGAGCGACTGGGCTTCTTCAATGGTTCGAGAGCATTGAGAATACTTTCCGCCACGTGCAGTGTCCTGACAATCGCAAGGTCGAGTTTTCTTCGAGTGTGTTTCAGAAGAGGGCCCTTACATGGTGGAACGGGGTTATGAGAGACCGTGGTGCAGAAGTTGCTCTAGCACAGACATGGGCTGAACTTAGAGCTCTTATGATGAGGGAGTTTTGTCCTCGTCATGAACTGCGAGCATTGGAAAGAGAGTTTGATGGTTTGAAGCAAGATAGCGGTGAGCATCGAGCCTACACGGACCGTTATGAGGAGTTAAGTCTGTTATGCCCAAACATGGTCACGCCGTTGGATAAGGCAATCGAAAAGTACATTGATGGCCTCCCTGACTCAATACAAGACATTGTGACTAGTAGCAACCCTACTACAGTTAGGCAGACCATTGAGCTAGCTCCAACCTTGACTGAATCTCAGATCAGGAAACGTAAGCTTTTCCGAAAGGGTGACAAGAAACCGGTCGAGGAATCGAACCCAATAGAGGAATCAAAGACCATGGATGAAAAGATTGGATCCCCTAAGAAGTCAAAGAAGCGAAAGGCTTCTCAGAACTTCGCCATGGTTACTCACAATGATCAAGCCGTCCCCAACCAACCAGCTCAACCCCCTGCCAGGAAACCCTACAACGGAACTGCACCCTTGTGCAACCAATGTGGCCTACATCATCATGCCGGTGTGAAGTGCCGCACATGACAAGTTTGCGGACTTATAGGTCATACAGCGAGGGTTTGCCCAACCGCAGCTGCACCAAATCAAGCTGGCAACAATCCTGCTCAAGCTCGTTTCCCACCGGGGTCTTGCTACAACTGTGGCAAGATGGGCCATTTTCGTAGGAATTGCCCAAGGCTTGCTAATGCAAATCCAGCGCAGAGATGAGTATCAGACCGACAGGAGACAACGCTATTTAGAAAATAATCGAGCCTTGTGTATTATTTTCTTTTGTTATCACGATCTATGAAACAGTTGTTGTTATTGTTGTTATGAATAAATCTTTCATTTACATTTTAATATGTTTATGTGGTTGCATGTATAAACATATCCTCTACAATACCAACAACAAAGGAACCATATTCCTTGAAGAACAGACTACCCCCAAATTTCTTCCATTGTATGATCTTTTGCGTTTTCCACGAAAATCCTAAGTACCCGTTTCTTCCAAGAGAAACGAAGTACGAGGTGCCAAGTTAATAGCAATCAATAACAAGATAATAACAATTAGGTGATTAAGTGCTTATGTGTTTCCTTTTATGTGTCATGTGATCCAAATTATGTTATCCAAATCCTCGTAGAATCTTACATATCCTTGTACAAGAGATTCGTAGTAGGATACCCAAAGGTACTACCTAAAATCCTTAATGGACTTCTACGTTGTAGTTAAGTCCCTTGGATTATAAAGTACTACTTCATAATTAGACCCCTTTAGTGGTCTAGTTAAACTGATCGATCCAAAAATCTAGTTAGGAACATTATGTGATGATATAGATGAAAGGACTCCTTGGTGGCCTAATTAAGAAGATCCTCTGTCGATCTAATTAAAAAGGACCCTATGGTAGTCTAGTCACCCTCATCACAAGTTTGATCTCCTTCCCCACAACATTACAAAACGAACTGTGCGGACTGTGCAAGGAATTACGTAATTAAGGATGGATACATAATTATGGAATTTAGTGCACAGAAATCACAGCAAGTTCTATCATGTATCTAAGTTAACCCAATTCATTTCCAATTCTGATGAAGCATCCATTGAGGAAAAATGAACTAGCTGTTTATTTTTCACTTCTGAGGAATATCCGTTGAGGAAAAGAATATCCGTTTATCCTTCATTTCCAACTCTGAGGAAGCAACCGTTGAAAATGACTCCGTTAGTTCATTTTTGTTTCTGAAGATTATCCGTTGAGCAAATGAATATCCGTTGTTAAATCTTTCATTTTTGTACCTGAGGAAGCAACCGTTGAAAATGACTCTGTTAGTTCATTTTCGTTTCTGAAGATTATCCGTTGAGGAAATGATTATCCGTTGTTAAATCTTTCATTTCCGTACCTGAGGAAGCAACCGTTGAAAATGACTCCGTTAGTTCATTTTCGTTTCTAAATATTATCCGTTGAGGAAATGAATATCCGTTGATTATTTCTTCATTTCAAATTCTGAAGAATAACCGTCGAGGAAAATGACCCCGTTTGTTCATTTTCGTTCTGAAGAATATCCATTGAGAGAAATGAATATCCGTGGATTATTCCTTCATTCCCGTTTCTGACGAAGGACCCGTTGAGGAAGAATGAATCATCCATTCGTTTTCACTTCTGAAGAATATCCGTTGAGGGAAATGTATATCCGTTTAGTTAAAAATCCTTTATTTTCCATTTCCGAAGAACCCGTTGAAGAAAATGACCCCGTTCATTCATTTTCGCTTCTGAAAAGTATCCGTTGAGGAAAATAACAAAATTATGCTTTACATATCTCTGGTGGTTATTTGACACAAAGTCACAAATAGACTCCTACGAACAAATTTCGGGACGAAATTTCCTTAAGTAGGGGAGACTGTGACACCTGTGTCACTGCGACCATCAAACAAATACCAAACCAATGAAATATTGTATTTCATACTTGGGATCTGTATAAATATGTGTATCTTTTACACATATCAATTCTTGTTCGATTACAAGCTCTAAATCACTTTCTGGAAGGTTATACGCGCACTGATGCGTAAATATAACCAGTTTAATGCAACAAACACTCCGGAATAATGAAATAGGCTTAACATACCTTAAATAACCTTTACATAACTTAGAAATAAGTTTTAAAGGCTTTGGTATGGCAAAAACAAGTTAAATCGCTTACAGGGACTAAAGTTTGACAAACTGCGAAAGTATGCCAATCTGAACTGTAACAGACATTCCGGAACATGACCATAAGTTAAACACACCTTAAATATCCTTTATATAGCTTAGAAATAGGCTTTGAGGGGTTCGGTGTGCTAAAATAAACTTTTGGGTCATTCAGGGACTAAAAGCGTCAAAAAGTGCACAAGTTTGCACTTTCGCGCATAACTTACATTTTGAATACACCCGGACATCCAAAAATTTATGTAAGCACTAAAACATTTTATTTTAGTGTTTGGCATAAGAAAAATCCATTCGTCGCGTCATTTGGATCGTTTTTCGCGCTTATGCGCATTCCGTCGTAATTAGCCGAACAACGCAACCGTACGGCTAAACGAACCAACATTCGAGATATTTTTGAGAACATTTTAAGTTCCCTTTACTTTAACTTCATTTTAGAGCTTTGAAATGGGGTTAACGGGCCTTAAACGCGTCGGAAAAGGCCTTATTACACTACAGGGACCAAATCTGCCATTTTTGAAACTTTCTGTGCAGAAACATTGAACCTGGCCTATACTGTCACACCCCGACCACGTATAACATACAAAACGTGGCGGAAATGTCAGGGAGTGTTGTAACAGAATTAATTGTTTCAAATCCATGGCAATTGAAGTTTCGTTTTATTGATTAAAAGTGTTACAATGTCTTAACAAACAAGGAAATACAACATAATTAACTAGTCTTGCATCTTTTATTGTCACTAAAGCCCAAGTCTGCCTATGTGTATCTTGATCATCTTATGCAACAGCTCCTGAAAAACACATGTGAAAATAGGTACGTCAGCATAAAAATGCCTGTGAGATACATAGGTTTTGTGAAAATGAGATTCATGACTTATGTTTAAGAAAATGTTTAGTCATGAACCTTTTTAGTTTGTTTTGTTTTGTAAATCGTTTAAAATGCAATAAGATCAGATGATATGTATAAATAAGAGAATATTGTATGGTTAAATGAATAACCATTGTAAAATGAGTTTGTAAAAGATAAGTTGTTTGTAAATCAATGTCTTGTGAAAAGTATGTTATTTGTATAAAATGTTATATGTATCAAGCTGAAATGATTCAAATAACGCTACGATATGTAATACCATACAAACACTTATATATAGGAAGTACCAGCGGCGTATCCACCATGCTTGTATCATATTACACACGCATCGTTACTTAATCACTTAATCAAACCAAACCAACAATGTAATAAGTCTATGTTTAAACCAATAGTCAAAAGTCCTTGTATAAACCATGTCAAATGTTTATAGTCCAAAAGTAGTCAAGTAATGTATAACTAAAATGATATGTATGGTAAGTAAAATTTAGACTACTTAAACCATAAGTAAAAATGTACAAAACAAAGTATTGAAGTAAAACTTGGTTTAAATCAAAGTTATGTTTTGTAAGATATATGCATGCTATACTGAATATGAACATTTATGCGGTATTGTGAAAATTCATACATCCAAGCCTTGAGACAGACGGATAACTATGTAAAAGTGAGTTATCAAGAGAATATGTATTCGGATTCGGTCATTCCTTACGTCCAAACAAACCCGAGATTTCAGGAATGGGATTTGTCAAGTCCTATAACCACTACCTACTACCGAGCGGCATGATCGGTGTTAATGAATGTACATTGTCTCATTTAAACAAACCAAATGTCATACCAAAATGTAAGCATGTGATGAATAACAATGTACCTAGTATGCTAGAGTAAACATACCAGGTAGAGCTGTAAAACAATGTGTCCATATGTTACTGGAACATATGCAACAGAGATGCAATGTAAAATGATGTACTAAGTATGCTAAGTTAACATACAAAGTAGAAAAGTCATGTAAATCAATGTGCTAGCATGCTATCAGTCAACATACATAGCAGAAATGTAATGTAAATCATGTGCTAATAGTGTACTAATGAACATAACAAGTATATGATGTGAAAACAGGAAAGCATGAAAGTAACAAGTAGGCACATGTGTTTCACCCCAAAACAGTTTGGAAAACAGTAAAAGAGGGGTCTATGTACTCACTTGAGATTGCTTAGTAGTCCTTGAGTAACAACCAAACAATGCTAGAGATCGCGGATATCAAACGGCACCTAATATAGATAACTATGTTAATAAACCGGACCTAAATCGGAGGATTTAGATAGAATGAGGGTTTATAAACCAAACGAGTATAGAGGCTCGTGTCATATGGTTTAACAAAGCCTACATACTAATTGAAACCTAACATAATTGTTTACGACCCATTACGACCCGTTTAGGTAGCTTATGCTACTTTAACGCGTCGCGTGAAACGCGTTCGGACCGCCTAACTAGTCCTATGAAAAGTGTTATATGCCTAAACATGTTACATAATCAGTTATGTGACAAAAGTTTAGGTTACATACGCTTAATTACCAATTATACATGAAAAGGGTATTCTGGTAATTTACCTAAGGCATATAAACTACCTATCATACAACTACTTAAACGATGTGACCATAGGGTATAACCTCGGAAGGTTATTCCCTACCTACTATGGTCACCTAATGTATTTGGTCGGATCCTAATGATCGACCAAACTGGGTCGGGTTCGAGGTATAAGCGATTTATTAGATCGCTTACCCTACGACCCTAGACAACGTGGTAATTAGTAGGCATAGTCCCAAGGGACTATAACCAACGTGATTACACTCACGTTGCGAAGTTCAAACGAACTTCGCATTGACCATAACTGGTCAATGTAGAAAGTCAAACAAAGTTTGACTTTCAGACTCGAAAGACTCGAAAAGCAATAAAATAAAGAAAAGAACGAAAGAATACTTACGAAGGGTCCCCGAATGCTAATTTCGATCCGAGAATCTCAGGTATGAAACAATGGTTTCAACTTAGAGTTTCTAAGATCAAAATTCTAGTGATTATGAAGCATGGGGGTGGGGTATTTATAGTAAAAGGTCCACCGTTAAGATCGTTTCATGGAAAACATGCCTTAATCCCACCCGTACAAGTGTCGGGACCTTATGGTGACTAAAATTTGATCCTTATCAGCTGACTAGACAATTGGGATTGTGTGGTGGTGAAACAAACAGCTGCAACCTGCTGTTAAAATCATTGAATCTGGTCAGAAGGGGCCTCGCGGGCCGCGTGGGGATTAACAGAATCTGAGGCGGGCCGCCTGGCCTGCACAGATCAGACATAAGTTTCAGAAATGACAGTTTCAATCCCTGCACGTGTTTAAGGCCATTTCCGACACTTCTAAGGCCCATAAAGCCAACTTTAAGGCCCTAAAATGTTGCCTAAACATTGTGGACATGAAACATGCTCAGAAATATGTCGGATGTTGGTTCGTTTGGTCGTACGAACGCGATGTTCGCTTAATTACGACGCAATGCGCATAAGCGCGAAAAACGATCCAAATGACGCAACGAATGGATTTTTGGCAAGCCAAACACTAAAGAATAATATATTCATGCTTACATAAATTTTTGGATGTCCGGATGTATTCAGAACGTAAGTTATGCGCGAAAATGCAAACTTGTGCACTTTTTGACACTTTTAGTCCCTGAATGACCCAAAAGTTTATTTTAGCACACCGAACCCCTCAAAGCCTATTTATAAGCTATGTAAAGGGTATTTAAGGTGTGTTTAACTTATGGTCATGTTCCGGAATGTCTGTTACAGTTCAAATTGGCATACTTTCGCAGTTTGTCAAGTTTAGTCCCTATAAGCGAATTAGCTTGTTTTTGCCATACCAAAGCCTTCAAAACTTATTTCTAAGTTATGTAAAGGTTATTTAAGGTATGTTAAGCCTATGTCACTATTCCGGAGTGTTTGTTGCATTAAACTGGTTATATTTACACATCGGTGCGCGTATAACCTTCCAGAAAGCGATTTAGAGTTTGGAAATGAACAAAAATTGATATGTGAAAATGATACACATATTTTTACAAATCCCAAGCATGAAATATAATAATTCATTGGTTTGGTATTTGTTTGATGGCCGTGGAGGCACAGGTGTTACAGTCTCCCCTACTTTAGGAAATTTCGTCCTGAAATTTTATTTAGAGGAAACTTGTGAGAGTTTAAAACATAAAGTTTGAAAAGATCGAACAATATTGATTAGGGTTCTGAACTTCTAGTAACCTTTAATAACATCATGATTGCAATGTAAGAGGGATACTTATATACAAGTATATGAAGCGTCATTGGTGCGTCCACCGTACCTCCATTACATCGTTCTCATTTCGTTATTGTTGTCACTATCGGTTCTTACACATAATAAATCTTACTGTGTTTCTGTGCACTAAATTTCATAATTATGTACGCGTCCATAATCAGATAATTCCTTGCACAGTTCACACAGTCTATTTTATAATGTGTAGGGAAAAACCAAATGAACAATCCTGTGATGAGTGTGACTAGACCGCCATAGAGTCCTCTTAATTAAATCAATAAATGATCTAAATAGACTATCAAGGAGTCTGTTCAGCTACATCACTAGATGTCGTTCTTTAACCAAATTGTGAATCAATCTTTTAGACTAGACCACAAAAAGGATCTCTTATGAAACATGGAATGGTACTATATAACCCAAGGGTCTTAACTATTACATAGAAGCCCATTAAGGATTTAAGGTAGTACCTTTTGACTATCCTGCTATGAATCCCTCATATGAAGATATGAAAGATTCTACGAGGATTTGGATAACGAATATCCAGAGTATACAAAAACACAAAAATGCATAAAAGAAAACATAAGATGCATAAACACATAGTCACATAACCACAAAATTGTTTAACTAGTAGTTTGTTCTGCTAACAGAGCACATGTATTTAAAGCACACTAGGAATCCATTCCTTGGATTTCATTTGGTACTTTAAACATTATCAAGAATCTAACTATAAAGATAGAAAGATTTTTTTTTTTAAAGAAAATTTCGATTTCGATTATAAGGAACCGAAATGTTCGAATTTAGGTATACAGGGAATCCAATTAAGGACTCTGATTGGAATGATGATCATCCACAAGGGTCTAAATGTGAAGATAAAAAAATCCCATATGGATTTTAGAAGTTGAAGATGTTTTGAAACCTTGCACTGGACGTGCTTATGTCAAAACATGAAGTAAAAAAAAATGCTTATGAAGTTGAGATGCTTGATATGTCAAGGCGACATATGAAGCAGAATTTGAAAGTTAAATCAATGTATGAGGAAAATATTTTTGAAAACTATGCATGGGGTTCTTTTAAGAAAAATGTGTTTAACGTTTTTGAAACCTTATATATAATACTTTTGAAATCATAAAGTAGGTTTTTAGATAAGTATATTTATAAAAATGTTTTAAAATCATGCGAAATGAATTTTGAAATTATGTATAAGGTTTTTGAAAGACATGCATGATGCTTTTCGAAACCATGCACTTGATAAGAAAATGTATTGTGTTAATATTGTCTTCAGACTATATGAAATATTTTGAAATTAAGAAGGTTGGTTTTGATAACATGGCCAATGTTTTTGAAATAACATAGACAATGTATCTAAAAAATTGTTTTCAAACTATATGAAATGTTTTGAGATCATGAAGATTGTTTTTGAAATACTTGTACTGTATATGTTGAAAAATCAAAACGTAATGGGTATGAGATTTGAAAATACCCTTAGTTATCTAACCAAGGATTTAAAGGTAAAGATGTGCTGAAGCATGATTACTCATAATGTCACTTTATTTTCTGTACTTCGCATCTTAGAATGAAACGAGTACTTAAAATTTTCGAGGGACTCATGAGCGATCATTTGAAAGAGAGAATCACAAGAGTAGTTTGTAAGGAACATAGTTCCTTAATACAGATATTATAGGAAATGTCATACACACATGTAATTATACTTGTATATTAGAATTGCGAACAACAACTTTTATTTATGAACAAAACACATTGTTTCACATTACAAGAAAACAAAAGAAACAAAGGCATAAGACAGCAACATCCTTTGTTCAGCCGAATGCTCATCCAAGGGTTGGATTTGCACTGACTATCTTCGGGCAGTTGTTCCTGAAATGGCTCGTCTCGCCGCAGTTGTAGCAAGTACCAGGCGGAAAACGATCTTGAGTAGGGTTGACTTGGAGTTGGGTAGCAGCAAGATTTGCAACAGCTTTGTTTTGGATTGCAAAGCGGCATGTGTTAATCAAATGTCCCCTCCGTCCACAGTAGGTACATTTGAAGCAGGGTATGAGGTTTGAATGATGATCGTTGCATCGCTTGCACCTAGGAGCAGTTCCTAAGTACGGCTTCCTAGCTGGTGGCCTTGCCACTTGGCTAGGTCCCGCTTGATTAGGTGTAACCGCTGCGGGTTTCCTTGAAGCCTTACGCTTCCTTGATGTTGGTGCAAGCCTGACTTCTGCTTCCTTTGGTGGCTCTTGAGTGGCTTCATTGTCGAGACGAGAGGCTTCATTGTTGAGACGAGCCATGGCAATGCCTAAATCCACAGTCTTCTGAATCACTTCGCCTATTTGCTGGACAAATTTGGCTGTTCGCTCGGGCGTTTGACCAGTGCTGAGAGGAATAGACATTCTAGAAGGAAATGAAAGACATAGGAAGAAACGAGTGAAAGGTTATTGGATAATCAATACAGAATGGTAACGAATGAAAATTGTGATTATTTGTTTGTTATCTAAGGCAAACAAATGAGATGGTGACAAATCAAAGTAAATGGGTCAAAAATAATGTATCGCAAAGACATGCTCGCCTATAAGTGAACACTCATCCCAAGAATTCCCAGGTAAGCACAACTGGTCTCGCGTCTGATGAGATGTATACGAAGTGCTTGCCTAGACAGAAAACCCAGAATATAGGCATTCACCCTTCCAGTTTGCACGTGTTCACATTATTTAAAACCCAAAACCTTGACGAGATTTTGAAAATTCAAAGGGGTTCAAAACCATATAATAGAGAGTTCAAAACCTTACAATAGAGGGTTCAAAACCTAGTAATCAATCATCCTAGAACAGATGATTAGTTTTCAAAGCGGTTTGGAAATTTGTGTTCTTGTTCTGGTCGTCGCCTAAGGATAGGTGACGGTATTGTTTTATGACTAAACGCAAGTAAACTCGCGTTAGGGTCCTAAGAAGGTTATAGACTAGGTCAAAACATAACTAATAACCTAATTCCCTATAACCATTGGCTCTGATACCATCTTTTCTGTCACACCCCGACCACGTAGAACATACAAAACGTGGCGGAAATGTCAGGGAGTGTTGTAACAGAATTAATTGTTTCAAATCCATGGCAATTGAAGTTTCGTTTTATTGATTAAAAGTGTTACAATGTCTTAACAAACAAGGAAATACAACATAATTAACTAGTCTTGCATCTTTTATTGTCACTAAAGCCCAAGTCTGCCTATGTGTATCTTGATCATCTTATGCAACAGCTCCTGAAAAACACATGTGAAAATAGGTACGTCAGCATAAAAATGCCTGTGAGATACATAGGTTTTGTGAAAATGAGATTCATGACTTATGTTTAAGAAAATGTTTAGTCATGAACCTTTTTAGTTTGTTTTGTTTTGTAAATCGTTTAAAATGCAATAAGATCAGATGATATGTATAAATAAGAGAATATTGTATGGTTAAATGAATAACCATTGTAAAATGAGTTTGTAAAAGATAAGTTGTTTGTAAATCAATGTCTTGTGAAAAGTATGTTATTTGTATAAAATGTTATATGTATCAAACTGAAATGATTCAAATAACGCTACGATATGTAATACCATACAAACACTTATATATAGGAAGTACCAGCGGCGTATCCACCATGCTTGTATCATATTACACACGCATCGTTACTTAATCACTTAATCAAACCAAACCAACAATGTAATAAGTCTATGTTTAAACCAATAGTCAAAAGTCCTTGTATAAACCATGTCAAATGTTTATAGTCCAAAAGTAGTCAAGTAATGTATAACCAAAATGATATGTATGGTAAGTAAAATTTAGACTACTTAAACCATAAGTAAAAATGTACAAAACAAAGTATTGAAGTAAAACTTGGTTTAAATCAAAGTTATGTTTTGTAAGATATATGCATGCTATACTGAATATGAACATTTATGCGGTATTGTGAAAATTCATACATCCAAGCCTTGAGACAGACGGATAACTATGTAAAAGTGAGTTATCAAGAGAATATGTATTCGGATTCGGTCATTCCTTACGTCCAAACAAACCTGAGATTTCAGGAATGGGATTTGTCAAGTCCTATGGTACCACTACCTACTACCGAGCGGCATGATCGGTGTTAATGAATGTACATTGTCTCATTTAAACAAACCAAATGTCATACCAAAATGTAAGCATGTGATGAATAACAATGTACCTAGTATGCTAGAGTAAACATACCAGGTAGAGCTGTAAAACAATGTGTCCATATGTTACTGGAACATATGCAACAGAGATGCAATGTAAAATGATGTACTAAGTATGCTAAGTTAACATACAAAGTAGAAAAGTCATGTAAATCAATGTGCTAGCATGCTATCAGTCAACATACATAGCAGAAATGTAATGTAAATCATGTGCTAATAGTGTACTAATGAACATAACAAGTATATGATGTGAAAACAGGAAAGCATGAAAGTAACAAGTAGGCACATGTGTTTCACCCCAAAACAGTTTGGAAAACAGTAAAAGAGGGGTCTATGTACTCACTTGAGATTGCTTAGTAGTCCTTGAGTAACAACCAAACAATGCTAGAGATCGCAGATATCAAACGGCACCTAATATAGATAACTATGTTAATAAACCGGACCTAAATCGGAGGATTTAGATAGAATGAGGGTTTGTAAACCAAACGAGTATAGAGACTCGTGTCATCTGGTTTAACAAAGCCTACATACTAATTGAAACCTAACATAATTGTTTACGACCCATTACGACCCGTTTAGGTAGCTTATGCTACTTTAACGCGTCGTTCGCGTGAAACGCGTTCGGACCGCCTAACTAGTCCTATGAAAAGTGTTATATGCCTAAACATGTTACATAATCAGTTATGTGACAAAAGTTTAGGTTACATACGCTTAATTACCAATTATACATGAAAAGGGTATTCTGGTAATTTACCTAAGGCATATAAACTACCTATCATACAACTACTTAAACGATGTGACCATAGGGTATAACCTCGGAAGGTTATTCCCTACCTACTATGGTCACCTAATGTATTTGGTCGGATCCTAATGATCGACCAAACTGGGTCGGGTTCGAGGTATAAGAGATTTATTAGATCGCTTACCCTACGACCCTAGACAACGTGGTAATCAGTAGGCATAGTCCCAAGGGACTATAACCAACGTGATTACACTCACGTTGCGAAGTTCAAACGAACTTCGCATTGACCATAACTGGTCAATGTAGAAAGTCAAACAAAGTTTGACTTTCAGACTCGAAAGACTCGAAAAGCAATAAAATAAAGAAAAGAACGAAAGAATACTTACGAAGGGTCCCCGAATGCTAATTTCGATCCGAGAATCTCAGGTATGAAACAATGGTTTCAACTTAGAGTTTCTAAGATCAAAATTCTAGTGATTATAAAGCATGGGGGGTGGGGTATTTATAGTAAAAGGTCCACCGTTAAGATCGTTTCATGGAAAACGTGCCTTAATCCCACCCGTACAAGTGTCGGGACCTTATGGTGACTAAAATTTGATCCTTATCAGCTGACTAGACAATTGGGATTGTGTGGTGGTGAAACAAACAGCTGCAACCTGCTGTTAAAATCATTGAATCTGGTCAGAAGGGGCCTCGCGGGCCGCGTGGGGATTAACAGAATCTGAGGCGGGCCGCCTGGCCTGCACAGATCAGACATAAGTTTCAGAAATGACAATTTCAGTCCCTGCACGTGTTTAAGGCCATTTCCGACACTTCTAAGGCCCGTAAAGCCGACTTTAAGGCCCTAAAATGTTGCCTAAACATTGTGGACATGAAACATGCTCAGAAATATGTCGGATGTTGGTTCGTTTGGTCGTACGAACGCGATGTTCGCTTAATTACGACGGAATGCGCATAAGCGCGAAAAACGATCCAAATGATGCAACGAATGGATTTTTGGCAAGCCAAACACTAAAGCATAATATATTCATGCTTACATAAATTTTTGGATGTCCGGATGTATTCAGAACGTAAGTTATGCGCGAAAATGCAAACTTGTGCACTTTTTGACACTTTTAGTCCCTGAATGACCCAAAAGTTTATTTTAGCACACCGAACCCCTCAAAGCCTATTTATAAGCTATGTAAAGGGTATTTAAGGTGTGTTTAACTTATGGTCATGTTCCGTAATGTCTGTTACAGTTCAAATTGGCATACTTTCACAGTTTGTCAAGTTTAGTCCCTGTAAGCGAATTAGCTTGTTTTTGCCATACCAAAGCCTTCAAAACTTATTTCTAAGTTATGTAAAGGTTATTTAAGGTATGTTAAGCCTATGTCACTATTCCGGAGTGTTTGTTGCATTAAACTGGTTATATTTATGCATCGGTGTGCGTATAACCTTCCAGAAAGCGATTTAGAGTTTGGAAATGAACAAAAATGGATATGTGCAAATGATACACATATTTTTACAAATCCCAAGAATGAAATATAATAATTCATTGGTTTGGTATTTTTTTGATGGCCATGGAGGCACAGGTGTTACATATACCACCTTTGCACATGGTTTTTGGCAATACTATGGGCTGGTTTGTTGTGCACATGGTATTACAATACCATGGGTGCAAGTGTATGGCCAAGACTGAAGCACTTTTTCCAAGAAACGATCCTAACGGTTTGGGAAATCCTATAAATACCCCATGCCTTCATTTGCAAAACCCACAATAATTTTGATTTGAAAAACTCTAAGTTGAAACCATTGTTTCATACCTGAGTTACTTGGATCGAGATTAGCATTCGGGGACCCTTCGTAAGTATTCCTTCGATATTTTATTGCTTTTCGAGTCCGAAAGTCAAACTTTGTTTGACTTTCTGCGTTGACCTGTTTATGGTCAATGCGAAGTTCGTTTGAACTTCGCAACGTGATTGTAATCACGATGGTTATAGTCCCTTGGGACTATGCCTACTGATTACCACGTTGTCTAGGGTCGTAAGGGTAAGCGATCTAATAAATCGCTTATACCTTCGAACCCGACCCATTTGGTCGATCATTAGGATCCGACCAAACACATTAGGTGACCATAGTATATAGGGGATAACCTTCCGAGGTTATACCTTATGGTCACTTCGTTTAAGTAGTTGTATGATAGGTAGTTTATATGCCTTAGGTAAATTACCAAAATACCCCTTTGATGCCAAAATTCATTTTAAACATATGTAACATAACTTTTGACATCTAAACTGATTTGACAACAATATTAGACATGTTAAGGCATATGTTACTTGTCATAGGACTAGTTAGGCGGTCCAAACGCGTTTCATGCGAACGACGCGTTAAAGTAGCATAAGCTACCTAAACGGGTCGTAATGGGTCGTAAGCACTTATGTTAGGTTTCATTTAGTGTGTAGGCTTTGTTAAACCATATTACATGAGTCTCCATACTCGTTTGGTTTACGAACCCTCATTCTATCCGACCCTCCGACTTAGGTCCGGTTTATTAACATAGTTACCTATATTAGGTGCCGTTTGATTCCGTGATCTCTAGCATTGCTTGGTGGTTATCTTAGGACTTCTGAGCAATCTCAAGTGAGTACATAGACCCCTCTTTTACTGTTTTCCAAACATTTTGGGGTGAAACACATGTGCCTACTTGTTACTTCCATGCTTTCCATGCTTTCACATCATATACCTGCTATGTTCGTTAGTACATTATAGTACATGATTTCATTGCATTTCATGCTATGTATGCCCATTGTGTACTTACTTAGTACATCGTTTTACATTACATGCTATGTATGCCCATTGTGTGCGTACTTAGTACATCGTTCTACATTACATTTCATGCTATGTATGTCCATTGCGTGCATACTTAGTACATTGTTTTACATTGCATTTCTGTTGCATATGCTCATCCAGCATATGAACACATTATACTACATTTTGAGCCGTTGTAACTATTTGACTATATGAACCGTCGTAACCCTTTGATTATATGAACCGTTTGTAACTGTTGAACCGTGTGAACCATTTGTATCTGTTGACATGATTTACATTTGACAATAGACATTTGACTATACATAAACATTTCTACAATCGTTAAACATTACATCTTGGTGGTTTGGTTGGAGTAAGTGATTTAAGTAACGAGGCGTGTGTAATATGATACAAGTATGGTGGATACGCCGCTGGTACTTCCTATATATAAGTGTTTGTATGGTATCACATATTGTAGCGTTATTTGAATCATTTCAATTTGAGACATATAACATTTTATACAAATAACATACTTTTCACAAGACATTGATTTACAAACAACTTATCATATACAAACTCGTTTTACATGGTTATTCATTTAACCATACATTATTCTCTTATTTATACATATCATCTGATCTTATCATTTTTCAAATGATTTACAAGACAAAGCAAATTACAAGGTTCATGACTAAACATCTTTCTCAAACATAAGTCATGAATTTTGTTTTCACAAAACCTATGTATCTCACAGGCATTTTTATGCTGACGTACCTATTTTCACATGTGTTTTCAGGAGATGATGCATAGGACTTATCAAGACATACTTAGGCGGACATGTGCCTTAGTGACTTAAAACGAGACAAGAACTAGTTAATTTATGTTATGTACTCTCTGTTTCTTGTTTAAAACAATGTAAACTCTCATGTTTGTTTAATAAAACGAAACTTCAATTGCCATGGATTTGAAACAATAAATTTTGTTACAACACTCCCCAACGTTTCCGCCACGTTTTTTATGTTCTACGTGGTCGGGGTGTGACAATAACCATGGCATTCAAAGTTGTATTTTATTTATAAACATAAGAGTTACATTGTCTTAAACAGGAAATAAAGAGTTCAAAACATAATTAAACTAAGTCTATCTTCATTTTATGTCTATAAGGCACAGGTCCGCCCTAGTGTCACGATCATCATCCTACGGAAAAGCTCCTGAAAACACATGTGAAAATAGGTACGTCAGCATAAAAATGCCTGTGAGATACTTAGGTTTCGTGAAAATAGGATTCATGACTTATAAGTTTAGGAAAAATTGTTTAATAACAGTCAGTCATGAACCTTGTAAGTTGTTTTGTTTTGTAAATCATTCAAAAGCCATGATATGTATAAATAAGAGAATAATGTAATGTTAAATGAATACTCAAGAAAATGAGTTTGAATAAGATAAGTTGTTTTGTAAATCAACGTCTTGTGAAAATAAGTTGATTATGTAAAATTGTAATATGTGAAATATTGAAATGATTTAAATAACGCTATGATATGTAATATAATACAAACATTTATATATAGGAAGTACCAGCGGCGTATCCACCATGCGTGTATCATATTACTCACATCTCGTTACTCAAGTCACTTAAATAAACCACCAATGTATAAAGTCTATGTTTAAACCAACAGTCAAAAGTCCTTGTATAAACCATGTCAAATGTTTAAAAGTCCAAAAGTAGTCAAGTAATGTGTAACAAAAGTTATGTATTTGTAAGTAAAGTATTGTCACATAAACCAAATGTAGAAATGTACAAAACAATGTATTTTGAATTTATCAAAAAGTTATGTTTTGCAAAGTAATGCATGTTACATTGATACAAACATTTATGTGGTAAGTTAACGCATACATTCAAGCCTTGAGACAGTCGGATAACCCTTTCAGTCAAGGTTATCAAAAGAAATGTTTTCGAATTCAGTCATTCCTTACATCCAAACAAACCCGGGATGTCAGGAATGGGATTTGTCAAGTCCTATGGTACCAGTACTTACTACCGAGCGGCGTAGCTAATGTTAATGAACGTATAATAGTCTCATTTGTGCAAACCAAATGTCATAGCAAAAGTGAACATGTTATATGAAAATAATGTACTAAGTATGCTAAGTTAACATACAAAGCAGAAAGTCATGTAAATCAATGTGCTAGCATGCTATCAGTCAACATACATAGCAGAAATGTAAAGTAAAACAATGTACTAAGTATGCACACAATGGACATACATAGCATAAAATGTAATGTAAAACGATGTACTAAGTACGCACACAATGGGCATACATAGCATGAAGTGTAATGAAATCATGTACTAGAATGTACTAACAAACATAGCAGATATATGATGTGAAACAGGAAAGCATGAAAGTAACAAGTAGGCACATGTGTTTCACCCCAAAACAGTTTGGAAAACAGTAAAAGAGGGGTCTATGTACTCACTTGAGATTGCTCAGAAGTCCTAAGATAACCACCAAGCAATGCTAGAGATCACGGAATATCAGACGGCATCTAATATAGGTAACTACATTAATAAACCGGACCTAAGTCGGAAGATCGGATAGAATGTGATTTAGACCAGACAATTTTGAAGACTTGTTTAATATGGGTATTTCATACACACTCTGAATTTTGAGATAAAACCGATAAGGTTTGACCCGCTTCGGCTAATTTATGTAAACTAGTTATATAAACCGAAACGAACGCGTAATAAGCGTGACGGGTATTCGTAAGAGCCATATACATGTTTCCTAAGTTAATATGCTTCAAATATGTTGTGACATCAGTAATATGTCTTTCATTATGCCCAAAACGTATTTAAACACAAACTATGCCCCGTAAGGGCATTTTGGTAATTTCACATAAGCCGTGAAGCTCAAAACTGAAGCCTGAGTTAAACAACTTTTGCTTACTGTTAAAACATTATAATTTACCTAAAATATCAGTAGGTATCAACCCTTGTATGTCTAAAATGGTTCTAGTACATACTATGCGTTAAAAACGCTTAGAAAAGGCGATTAGGAGCCGTTTCCGGGTTATATACATAAAGCTGATATTTTTATCATTCCAGAAGGCTTAAAATAATTTATTTATCATTTAAGATCAGTAGCAAAAGGTTTGGAGTCGTTTAGATATGTAAAACTCATTTTATGGCCCGTAAGGGCAAAACCGACAATTACCGGATTAAGCCTACGAATATAAGTTATGCTCAGCCTAAAATTAATTAAAAATCTTCAAAAATCCAAAAATAATATATTAAATCAGTGGGTACTAAGTTTGATATCAAAAAGTGGGCTTAACTAGGCTATACGCTAATTACGCCATTTAATTAACATAAAGCTTTTATTTTGCGCTAATGAGCATAACTCTCAATCTATACCACCAATTGATCTCAAATTTTGGGTACAAGTTTATATTTCAGTAACAAAGGTTTCTACTCTTTTACATTTTCAAAAATCACGTTTTAAGGTAAAAAGGGCATAATGGTCAACATATGAGCAATTAACGGAAATATGCATATTAATTGGATAACTAATGAACCAAGGTGTATAATCACAGAGGGTAATACTAGTATGTAACTTAGTCCAATTAAAGCTCTGAGGAATTTCTAAAACATGCCTAAACAGGTCAGAACTGAAAGTCAAAGCAAAAGTCAAACTATGCGACTTTCGGTCCCGAACCGGGTCTAAACAGGAAATTGTCGGGTTGAACATGTTTGGACATGTTTTTACACTAATTACTAAGTTATATTACTGATCAAATAGGTTGTATATGTTCCACATTGCTAATTATGCATAAATTAGAAATTAACAATTCTGTTGACTTTTTATAAGCAAGTTTGACCCGACTTTTGACCTAGTTAGAATGGGAATCAGGGGGAACCCTTTGGAGGGTTTATTACCCACATAATTACCAACTTATAACTACTTTTGATTCGATAAATCACTGGACCATTAGTGATTAATCGTTAAGTCAACCGTTAATTACGACGGTTGACTTTTAAGCTAAACTAAGCTAAAACTTAAACTAAGGAAGGTTAGGCAAACTTACAAGAGTCCTAAGAATGACCAGAGATCACTTGAGAGAAGAATTGTGCTCCAGAAATGATCAGAAAGCTGAATGAAGGTGTGAAGAACTTGGTTGCAACAAAGGGGCCTTTTATAGTGATTTCAACACCACAATTTGTTGACACACAAGTCTACAAGTGACCACAACATCTTAACAAGTGTCCCTAGATGTTTAGGGGGTGTTTAGGGGCCAAGCAAGATGTGAAAAATCGATTTAATGGCTGTTACAAATGCTATGGCAGACAAGATCCAACAAAATCCACATTCTATCCAGATAAGGCAGTCGCGTAGCGCGACTGCATGTGTGGTCACGCTCGCGCTACGCGAGCGTGTGTGATCCAGCCAAACCAATTTTTCATTTATTGAAGTTTTGGTCCCTGGTCCTTCTAAAGGTCGCTTTCGCGTCTTGTTTTGCACAATGAGCCCTCTAAATTGACTTATAAGGGCTTTAAGACTTTTACCCACTTTGTTTAGCCCTCGGTTAACTTTATTGTTACCCGAAAAGTCATAAACTTCAACGTTGACGCTTTAACCCCTTGTACACGAATTTGATCATAACTTTCTCGTACGATAACGAAACTTTATGAAATTTATATCGTGCATTCTAGTGAGCATAATTAAGCGTTACAAAGCTTCGGGTTGTCAAGTTTAGTCCCTGTACGCGAATTAACTTGTTTTTGCCATACCAAAGCCTTCAAAACTTATTTCTAAGTTATGTAAGGGTTATTTAAGGTATGTTAAGTATATGTTGAAGTTCCAGAGTATTTGTCGCATTAAACTGATTACGTTTACGCACCAGTTTGCATATAAATCTCCAGAAAGTGATATAGAGTTTGAAATTGGACAAAAGTCAAAACACGGAAAATCTAAAACACAACCAAACAAACATTGGGATCAAATAACATTGTTTTATTGATAATTGAACTGTTCACAATGATAACAAGCACAGATGTTACACCGATGACTTCACAAATTTTAATATGCACAATGTCAGTTCACATGCAACAAATAATGACTTCACATGCTACTGACAATATTGAATTGATTAAACAAATCTTGGGTCGAGATGTATATGTATCAAAATATGATTGAGCCTATACACTTCGTGGACATCACATGGGCTGCAACAGATTAACTATCTTGGGTCAAACAACATGTCACTATTGAAAATCAAACCAACATCACATGCAATGACAGTATAACACATGCAATCTCAATTCAGAAATATTTAATGCCCGACAATCTGTAAACAGAATTTTCAATTAATATCTCACATGCATGTTCACTCTAACTTCGATTGATTTCATGTTTCGATAAGCGGTGCTGACAAAACTGATTAATGTTGACTAAGTGACATGAACAAGTGTAATGCTATGACTCGGATTGCTATCCGCTCGGGTGAGATTGCTATCCGACTCTTTGACACAAGCCACTCTACTAAACGACAAAACTGTTGTCCGAGCGGGTGACAGTTGATTCCTTTTTATCAATGATGAACTTGACTTATCAACTGAACTCACATGCTACATGCAAACTAACAACTCACATGGGATTAACAATGATGGCTGACAAAATATGAATGAAATATTACTTGATTGAATCAAACTTTGTTATCGCATGTGACACTGACAAACCATTAAATGCCTTTGATTATTTTCAAATTCAATTTAGCCGACAATCAGCTTCAAATTAAAATTCTATAGGGCCGTTAATATGGATTTCACATGGGTTGACACTTAATTCATACACATTCACATGTTCACCGAAAGAAATTAATGTCACATGAATTACTGATAATATTGACTGACAAACCTGAATGTGTTGACTAAACAACTCGCTCGGGTGAGAACACTAGACTCGGATTGTCGTCCGATCGGATGGTAATCCGCTCGGATAGGTCAACTAAAGTCAACACATATTGCCGTCCGCTCGGATAGTAATCCGAACGGATAGGTCAACTGAAGTCAAAGACTTTTTAGTGATGATGATTGTTATCCGATCGGATAGTAATTCGAACAGACAGGTCAAACAAGTCAACACTTTTTAAATGAAGTGATGGTACTTAGAGTCGGATAGTTATCCGATCGGATTGCTATCCGATCGGTGAACTTTAATAGCACATGTCATATTCAATTGCTTTAATGAATTCAGTAACCGACAGACTTTATCACGATCACATGCAATTTTTATTATCACAAAGCACATGACCCATGTGATTGTTCAGAGAGCAAATTAGTTTGATTTAACCGAGATGTATATATCAGATCAAAATGATTCTTTATTGAATTGGCCGACAAACTGATTAAATGTCCCTTTAATGATACACGTGAACTACTGATAAAGTTGACTGACTAAGTCTGAGCAGGTTGACTAAGTAATTCGACCGGGTGAGATGCAATGAATGGCACTTGAGTCGGATGGTCATCCGATCGGATTGTCATCTGACCGGTGAACATCAAGCACAACAGCAGCAACTTTCAACATGTTTCAACAAACTTCGAACCACAAATTTCTAAATTTCTCTTAAACGGCTTCGAATTAAGTTCTGAAAATTTATAGGCTTATAGATCAATCGTTTTCGCACAACATATCCAAATTTTAGCCGATTTTAACCGTAAAAAGTCGTTTAATTTGGTGATTTTCGGTCGAAAACGTGAAGAAACGTAAAGATGAAGAAATTGATCAAATCTGAGTGAAATTTGAATCTGATTCTGATGATTTTCCGTCCGAAATCGTGCGTTTGATCCTTGCAATCGAGCTCCTGCTCTGATACCACTTGTTAGGACCGGTTTTGACTCCGAAACGATTGCGAACCGAACGTGTGACGTGCGGAATCCGTACACGAACGTGATCGAACACACGAGAACGTACTTATAACTGTGATTCTATTGATTGATGTGAAAACGTACAGCACCTAAATCACGTACACAACACTTTCTCTCTCTAGCTTCTCTCTCTAACACTAGAGCTCTCCAAAGTGCAAATGACCAAAAGTTCTAAACCTAACACCTTAGGTTCCTATTTATAGGCCAAGGATATAAGGAGGTTCTCCTTATTTACAATAATGCCACCTTGCCTTTTACTAACTAGATACAACATAAAGCCTAGAATTAAACTATTTCAGCTACGATTTGTGTAACAACTCTCATTAAAAAGTCCTAATTATTATTTTAATTGTCCAATAGGAAACCCTAATTGAGAAACCCAAGTGATTCTGCATCAACCCTAAAATTTTCAGAACAATCGGAATCAGGATCAGGGCCCCTAAAACTCAGGGGGGGTAAACCCTAGTCGGTAATATCTAAACATTTTTATGTGTAAGATGAATTTTAACGCGAAACCAACTCAGCTGAGCTATGCAGACACGAAGCAACCCTAGGGTAGAATAGGGCCTCTCGCGCCATGCGACGCGCACAAGGGAATCCTTCACGTGGCGCGAGGGAGGCAAATTTTGGGTATAAATAGTAGAGTCTGGGACTTGATTCCTGGCTTCAGTTTGACATAAAAACTCAAAATATACGTTGAGATATTGTCTGAATACTATAAAAAACACACACGATTCACGAAGTGCTGCCGCAATACAGGGTAATAACTCGATCGCTGATACGATTCAATGTCCGATCGATTAAACTATCCAATGGATGTTTAAGTGCTGCCCACATTAGGGTTTATGCTTTGTCATTCATTGTTAATTCAATGGATGTTTAAGTATCGCACTTTGTCATTCGATGTGAGGGTTTAATCTCGTGAGTTATCGTAAATGTTGTATTAAGTTACTAACCGAGTTGTGTGCATGTTATTAAATTTAGGTTAAAAAGGCTAATCAGTAGGCTAGGCTCTGCTCAATTAAATCTGCAATGTGAGTCATTCTCTTTTTATCAAATTAGTTTACAAAAGCATGTTTATTTTCAAAGTTATAATTACAGTGATTAAGTTTATGCAATAACCAAGTTACAGCCGGTATGTGGGGTTTTGTATACATTACTTGATAATCGTCACCATTGGGGCAGCCAATGGGGGATATGACCATAGTCACAGATCCGGTCGAGTGACAAATACCGTGGGTAGTTGGTTGATATCTGGAAACATTGTAATCTCTCTTAATACTGTAAATTATAACAAATGAGTCATTTTAGTAAATAGAATGATTCACCAGTATTTCCCGCTGACAAAACCTTTTTCAAACATGTTTCAGGTGATCTGTTGTGATCCAGGAAAAGTGCCGTGAAGCACTACAAGCTTAAGGAAGTGGCTCAATATAAAATAAAGAAACATGTTTTGTAAAATAAAGATTTCTCAGAGAAATCATATGATTGTAAATTACCGGGTTTTATCCCGAATTGTGAAATAAAATAATCGGGAAATATTTCAGTTTTGAAAAGATCCTGAAGAAAACTTCCGCTGTTAATTAAATACCACGGGATTTTCTGTCCCGCGGCTCCTGAAACGGGTCAAACCGGGTCGGGGGCCGTGACAGAAAAAGGTGGTATCAGAGCCACTGATTTAAGCCAATTAAGTATTTAGCAAATACTTAATTTTATTAATTGCCATTATGTGATTATGTGTTTTATTATTTGAATATTTGTGTACAGTATGGGTAAGCAAAAGCTGTCAAACATCTATCTTAAATTAGATAGGTCATCAAATGAGAAGGGAAGTTCATCCCAAAACAAATCCTCAAATCACTCTGTAATTCCTGAAGAAGGAATATTTGTGCGAAAAGCACAATATGAGGAACCACTTTCTCCTAATAAAAGAAGTTTGATTTTTAAGAAAAGTCAGGAGAAAATAAAGAAATTCCGAGAAAAGAAGATTAAACAGGAAACCCAGGAAGTAACCAGTAAAACACATTGGGAAGACAAGTTAGATGAAAAATGGGCAGATCTCTATATGCTAGCCACTGTAGCATTAAATGCAAATCTTTAATACTTTGACTTAAGTTTTAGCAACCTTATCACTTACAATCCAGAAACCTTATCCAGTAAATAAATAAGTTTACAATAAACCCTAGTATGTTTTAAATTTCAGTTTTTTTGTAGTTACTCAGTCTGAAATAATATTTAAAGATTATCTATGAAATTTTGTTATCAAATTTTTAACTTAGCAATTTTTGTGTATTTAGCATATGTGCTAAACAGTATGAATGACTTGTCTGACGCTCTGCAAAATCTAAATCTCTATCCGGTGAAAATAGAGGTTTCCAGAAATTTCAATAGGTATATGTTGGGATTGAACCCTATCAGAGGAACAGATAATTAAAGCCAAAACTGGATCAGAGCAGTGGATCCAGAATAAGCAGATGTTTACATACAAATCTCTCCCCTTGAAAGTGATTTCGTATCTGCTGACCTCCTATCTGCTGATCTTGCAAAGTGCTGACCTACAATTGCTGTTCAAATAAAAACCTGATGAAAGACCAAAGCTCTGCTGATTCAATCTACTGCCTTGAGTCAAGTACTGCTGATCCGAACAAGCACTGCTGGGTTCACAGCAGTGGAAGGATGCAGCAGCTGTTTAAGTGTCTTTTATGTAATGAAATATAATAGCAGTAGTTAGTACATCAGTGTTTGTATAGATCAGAGGTTAGAGTTTGTTAGGAGGTTAGATGTCACTTTCATGGTGACGTCAGCTAAGATGCTCAGTGGTTTGCAAGTGCCTATAAATAGTTCAGTACTTTGTACTGTTCTATTAGCTCTTTTGCATCATCGTCTTCTTTGCACGAACAAACAACTGAGCTCTGGCTGAGGGGGAGTTTGCATTCATTCATCAATCATTGTAATCGTTATTGAAATAAATTCAATCTTCCGATTCATTGTGAAAAGATGTTTGATCAAAGTATTACTCTCGTTTGATTGTATGCAAAGTTTGTTTTCATCATAATTCCGCTGCACACTCATCCATTCTCATTTTAATTACAAACACAAAATACAATCAGAAACAAACTCAGATCCAACAATTAGTATCAGAGCCTGGACAGTCAAATTTGATTTAACAATCATTTTGACGTAAATAGTTCAGCTCATAACAGTTGATACTGATCATTTGTTCGTTTGTTGAAAAACAGAGCAAGGATTAATCACCATTAAAGTTGATTTCTCATTGTCTGTAAAACAACAACAAGAATGACGTCACAATCTCAGGATGATAAAAACAACATCGGCTCGCTTTTTAAACCACCTATGCTAAAAAGAAATGAGTACAACAACTGGCAGAGGAGGATGGGTCACATCCTCGCTCAACAAAGCACAGGATGTTGGAGGTCTGTCGTCTTTGGTCCTCATGTTCCCACAGTGCCAAGCGCTGAAGATGCTAAAAAGTTCATTCCAAAACCTGTTGAAAATTATACCGAAACCGACTATCAAAAGTTCGAACTAGATGCTAAAGCTTTTAGCATCATAGCATCAGCGCTGCCCAATGAGATATATGCTGGACTGTTACACTGTAACAGTGCCAAAGAGTTATGGGACGCACTTAAGGAACAATTTGGGGGAACCGAAGAAGTCATAGAAAACAATAGGGAAATCCTGAACCAACAGTATGAAACATTTTGTCATGTTAGAGGTGAATCACTGACACAACAATTTGAGCGTTTCAGTTGTCTCATCAGTGAACTGAGGCTTGTTAATACCACTTTTACAAACTCAACTCAAAATAGCAGGTTCCTCAGGTCACTGCCAGAAAAATGGGACACCATAGCTTTTGTCACCCGAAATTCACCTGAGTTCAAGGATCTGACCTTGACCCAACTCCATGGTCGACTCCTGACCTACGAAAGGGAGTTGAACCAGAAAAGGAAGTTACAAGAGTCAGGAAAAGTCGTTGATGATTATACATTCGGTAACACTGCTCTTCTGGGTCAAGAAAAATCTGGGAGCAGTGGTAAGGATCAGGGTTATGATCATTTTATTGACATAACTGCTGGGGCAAATTTCAACAACCCTGATCCTCACTCTGCTAGTTATGCATTCACTGCAAACGAAAACCAGATGTCAGACAATTTATGCTTTGAACTCAATGATTTGCAACATTTTGATCCCACTGACTTAGAGGAAATGGACATCCTGCACCAACTGGCTTTGCTAAGTGTTAGAACTAGCAAATTTTACAAAAGAACAGGGCGAAAGTTCCCAGGTTTGCATGGGAATCTAAGGGTTGGGTTGGATAAATCGAAAATCAAGTGCTACAAGTGTAATAGGTTGGGACATTTCGCTAGGGAATGTAGGAGTCAAACTACTGGTCCCATAATTACTCATCCTAGCTCAAATCCTAGACCTCAAAACCAAAGCACTGTGCACTATGCCCAGTATGCCCCAGCAGCTCAAGTGAACACTACTCACTATGCTGCTGCCCCTGTGCCAGTACACTATGTCCAAACTAGTGTTCCACAGATCCAATATGTTCAAACTCCTGTTCCCCAGGCACAAGTGCAGCCTGCACCTCAAACCACTGCTCCAGCAGCAGTACAACCAGATCAACAAAGTTTTTTCACTCAAGGGTTTGTTGACTGGAGCAGTATGCCTGAAGACCTTAGTGATGAAAATTTTGCACTCTATGCTTCTAATGATTCTTCTCATAATGAGTTTTGTTTGATGGCATTAGAGTCAATACAGGAGGGGGTTGAAACTGAAGAGGAACAGCTGAGTATTGAAACAGTGGATGAGGTGACTGAAGCAGTGGTTACTGCTGTGGCTGGTGAACTACTGTTGGGAGAAAGTTCAGGTACCCTGATTGAACCACTGACAGACCCATGGTCCGAAGAGGACAAAGAAGAAAAGAAGGAAGAAAAGGTTGGTGAAAAGAAGGTGATAGCTGATGATGAAGAGAATCATCAATGTGATTGTGCAATGATGGCTGCTGCCAAGGTATCTCCTCAAGTTCTAGAAAAACTGTGTTCTGACAATTGCATTATGTTGGTCCCGTTGATACAGGATCTGATCTTAGGAACAAGATGAATCGATTTCGTCTTAGTGTGCGGAATCCATTAAGACAAATCACAGATTTATGCAACAGAGAATTCAACGTTTAACTTCTTGTCTGTTCGTTCTATTAATCGTTCTGAAAGTCACAAAGTTCCTGTGAACGTACAGACTAGCCGTGCGTGTGTCAAAAAGTTCTTACAAAGTTGCACCGGACCTACTATTTATAGACAGACTCAGGATACTAATAAGTGTTGTCCGTGCGGGTGGGCTACCCGTACGTATGACTCACCCGTACGTGTGGTCATCCGTGCGTATGACTTATCCGTGCGGATAAGTCATCCGTGCGTATGGCCATACGTGCGTATTGCCATCCGTACGAGTTAAACTTGTCCCAAACAACACTTTTACATTCAGACCCTATTCCTGAGTTGTCCTGCTAACTATATACATACAATCAGACAATAAACACAGAACAAAATATGACTACATGCTGACGGAAGCTACAGACGTAATGTACTAACAGACTCCCCCTCGAATGTAGCTGTAGTACCTTCCAGCATAGTCTTTTAATTCCTTCTGTTGCGTCTTCGCTCACGCGCTTTCTCTCTTCTTTTCTGAGCCTGTTCTTCCAACATTCTTTTTCTCTTTTGTCTTCCCTCAGTCAACCACCAATGTCTGTAGACAGGATCTCCATCACGTTTCCGTTCCCATCTTGGAATTTTGTTTTCTTCAGATTCTATTGGTGTCTGATCTGTTGGAGGAACAATTCCCAAATTACGTCTTCCTCGTTCAGCAGCTCTTTCAGCAATCTTCTTGAAATGTTGTTCACGCTTGTATACTTTCAAAAACTCATCAATCTCTAGATCTCTCCATTTAGTCTTCCAGTATCTTCCAGAGTTGATGTCTTTCGCGTAACAAACATCCACAACCTTTTGATATTGCAAAGCTTGCTCTCGATCAGGTCTCTCGTATACTATCTTGTTGTAAAACAAACAATCAATATCCTTCTTTGAGCAGTTAACAAGCCACATAGGATCTAACACACAGATCCTTCTAGCTTCTCCTGTGGACTTGTTGTTTAACGAGATTATTGCTTCAGCTGTAGTTTGGTTATACAACCATCCTTCAAACTCATCGTGGAAATCTTGCTCCATTGCCCTTAACGGCATATTCTTCAAACAACTTGGAGGTTTGATATCCAGAGTGATATCCTTCTCACCACTTTCTAGAATTCTGACAATCCGTTGAGGAAAGTGTGGTTTCCAATCAGGATATCTTTTCTCAGCTTGCAGCTTTACATAATTCCATAATCTCTGATCGTGCTGCTTCACATCTAACCCATGATAGAATTCTTTGATATTCTTTGTTTTTACTAGCTCATCTATATCCCACCAAGGCAAAGTTTTGATATCAGCTAAGAACTCAAAGTACTGCACTCCCTGTTCTCTTCTGATAGCATAAACTTTTAAATCTTCCAAATATCCCCATGAGAGAATGTCACCCCAAGAGAGTTCTTTGTCATGTGTAAAAAATTGAAGTGCCCGAAGTTTCTTTCTCTCTTTTGGCATTACTTTGTACCATTTCTTTCTTTCTTATGCCAAATTTTCTCTCGGAATAGTATCTGGAATACCTTCTGCAGACACTTTCTCCACTATCTTCCTTCTGATTTCATCAACATTTCTATCTTTGAACATTTCCGTCAACGAAGGAAATGTTGCATCAATCCCAGAGTAATGAAACTGAACTTCATCATCAGATGAATCTGAAGCATCTTCAATTATTACATCGTTGTAATTATCAGCTTCAAATGCATATCTGGTCTCTAATACATCTTCAGAAGTTTCATGAATCTCGTCTTCAATATCGAACTTAAATTTACCTTCTTGTAAACCCAATTCTTCTAACATTTCTTCCCTTGTTCTACTAACTTCAATCACCTCTTGACTTTTATCTTGTAAGAAAATGACAGTGGGATTTGTAAGGAATACCTGATCTGAATGTTGATTTCCAGAAGAGGAAGTTTCTTGATGATCATCATCTTCTTGCTCGTTAATCTGATCATTTAGAAACTCTTCTATCCTTTGTTCATCAATAGAATTCTTCACAATCAATCCTGACGAACCTTGATCATCGTCATCATTCTTCTTATCATCATCATCTTTCTTGTTATCATCGTCTTTCTCATCTTCATCGTTTTTCTCGTCATCTTCATCTTCTTCATCAATTCCAAGAAGTTCTTCATCAGAATCACTAACTTCTTCACCCCGAGCCTTCTTCGCTTCTTTTCTCCTTTTCATAACTTTTATTCTGTAAAGACCATCTTTTGTGTTGAGTGGCACAGTCTCAGCTTTACCAATAAGAACAAACTGCTTTGTCTTCCATTCAAGTAACATCACTTCTTTGGACTTTTTCTTCTTTTGTACAGCAGTAACTCTACGAATGATCTCTTCAGAATCAATGACTTGAGAAGGCCCTCCAACCAACATGAAATCTTGATCTTGTTCAACTTGTTCTTGAGTATGTTGAGCATCAATCATTTCAGCATCATCTTGAAGAGAGGAACCACCAGCTTCTTGAACAACTTCAACTATACTTTTGTTCTTTTGTACAGCATCCTCAGCCAGTCTTCGTTCTCTTTCAAGTCTTCTCTCTTCAACTTTCTTTACTTCAATTTCATTGTAAGCAGCATGAACATCCTTCTTCAAAAGATTTTCTACAACAGAATACAACATCTTGAGTTGTTCATCTTTCATCACTTTGTCAGCTTTCATGGCTTCCATCTCCAACTTCATTATTTTCATTTCGTTTGAAGTAGATTCACTCATTTCACTGACAAGTTGATTTAGTGTTTGATTTACATCTTGGAGATTCTTTGACTTCTCGTTCAATGAAGAGATTTCTGCCAGAAGAGCTTCAATCACTTTAGTGTTACTTTCACCATCTTCCTTTATCTTCTTCATGGTGCGTTCATCTTGGATCATCACTGTTCTAAGTTGATCATGAGCTTTCATTATCTTTTTCACTTGCTCTTTTAACAGATCACGTTCATTTTCAGCTTTTTCTTTTTCTTTCTCAAGATCTTTGACTTTCTTTGAAAGAATTCTCACTGCATCATTGTTGAACAAGTCACCATCAAAATTCAGATCTTCTAATGGATCACCTGAAGCATGTGGCAAATAGCTAAAGAAATCATCTGAGTCTTTTGGTTGTGAGGACGATTTTGGAATCTCTATGTTTTCTGGTACTTTTGGAAACTTTGAATAAAATTCTCCAGCATCAGTAACTTCAATGTAGTCATCATGACCAGTCTGCTTTTTTGCTTCTGTTTCTTGTTGTTGTGGAGATTCAACATGTTGAGGATCTTTGCCATCATGTTCCTTTTGAACTTGACTTTCTCCTTTTCTTGCTCGAACACTTCTTGCGATGAGACCTGCTACAACAGCTTTTCTTTTCTTGATTTGTTTATTTGAATTCTCAGGATCATACGTTGTATCTTCTTCATCTGATCCCTTCCTTTTCTTTGGTATTCTTTTCTTTAACTGAACTTTTCCTTTGCCAAGAGTAAGAGGATCAAGTTCAGATTCTGATATTGTGGTTTCAGAATCATCATCACTTGAAAGATCTTGAATGACTCCTTCTTGATCTTTGACACCTTCTTGATCTTTAACTCCATGAGCAGCGTCCTCATTTTTCTTTAAGAAACTTTCAAGAGATTGTGATAATAACTCAGTTCCCTCTTGAATAATAGCTGACGGCTCCAGAACTTGTTCATCTATCAGCTTGTGCTGTTGTTTTCTAGAAGACCCTGCAAAACAGATGTTTCACAAAATCATTAGAAATTTTCACAGTATAAAAATTCTAATTTCCTTGAGACTCCCCCTTTCACAATACCCTTTTTCACATTCTTTGGAATAGAAACTGCAGGCGACGTCTTTGGAGTTCTCTTCCTTTTTCCATCTTTGACACACCACCATCTTGTATCCTTCTTATAGAACAAACTCATCTTGTCATCTTCATTGTCAGAATTGCTGTCTTCATGTCTCCATGCATCATTCTCTGGAGCTACATAGTTAGGATTTGAAATTTTGCAGATCATTCTCTTTGCTCCAGGATCTGGACCTTTGATCAATCTGCTGATTGTATCTGGTGTCATGTGCCTTAGACCCAAAATGTCACTGCTCTTCTTTTCTAAACCTTGAAACTGATCATCTATCAACATCTGGACAAATCTAGGATACATAAGAAACCTCTTGCTTCCATCCTTTATATTCTCAGTCATGTGATCAAAGATTACTTGAGAAATATTGTATGGTCTGTTCAGAACAAGACAAGCAATGATATTCATGATGTAATCTTGAGTTTCATCATATCCACCTTTTCTGTGTGACAAAGCATGAAGCACACAATGAATCATGAACTTATAAGCATGGCTAAAACTTGTCTTCTGCATTCTTCCATTCACACTCCCAGCAAAACCCATCCTACACCACAATCCTTTTACTAAACGTTCAGAAACTATGGTTGGATCACTATCATTGTCTCCTAAATTCAACACTCTCCTTATGATACCAACAGTCACTTTCATTTCTAAATCTACATCTTTTCCACTCTCATCTTTCTTTGATACAGCTGAATAAATGGTCTTATCACTTTCTTCGTATCTTGCAGCAGTCCAAAAACGTTTCACATGCGATTCATATACTACTGTTTTATCAGTTAAGGCCTTAGAAACTCTACTTTCCCTCAAAAACTTTGCAACATCTTGAACTACTGTGTTTTCGGTATATACACCATCCAAAGCACAATATATATTATGAGCTTTATCCCAATCCTGCAGAAATTTTATTCAATTTTTTAAAATTTTTGGGATCTCAAAATATTTTGTCAAGGAAAACTTGTTGCACGATATAACACTTGAAGAGTTATCAGTACGCATGACTTTCTTTGTGCGGATAAGTTGTCCGTGCGGACAGCTTGTCTACATCGCGTATAGCCACCCGTGCGTACAGCATAGCGTTGTCACGGATTGTCATCCGTGCGTACAACATGATGTGTCACGGATTGTCATACGTACGTACAGCATTGCTTGTCAAGAATTACAATGCACACATATCACAAGCCATTGCTACGGATTACCATACGTGCGTACAACATGATGTGTCACGGATTGCCATACGCACGTACAAGTTGTACGTGCAGATACAAGTCACAGATGAAGAACAATTTATGAACATTACAAATTTCTATGTCAAAATCTAAAATTGAACATAGATCTACACAGAGAATGTTAAAACGATCAAAACCCTATGTTCAACAATGTCTAAATCGTCCTATACACAGATCAATTTATCAAAAACCTAACCGACACTTCATACTATTCAAGCATCAGATCTGTCAGATTTTAGCATGTTATAACACAAATTAATCCGATAAAATCCTAGATCTAAGCATTCTAAACAAGAACCTATGATTTATTCATGACAAGATGAACTAACACAGGCTAGATCTGAGATTTAAAGCTCCGAAAGAACAGATATGAGATGAACAGCGATGAACAGACATTAACCAATGGATTATTGCAGAATTAAGTTAGAAAAACATACCTTTGCCATTGCTAATGTTGTACAAACCAACGAAAACAACGATCCGTGCAAAAGATTCCGAAATCAGAAAGTCAAAGTGTGAGAGAGAAAGAGTGTTGTGCATGCGTATAGCTTTGACTGACTCTTTGACTCTCAATTTATACAATCATCAGACGCGTATGGTCACCCGAGCGCATTGCCATCCGTGTGTATGGCTACCCGTCCGGATGAACATCCGAATGAAGCACACTTTACTTATTCAATGAAAACTTTTATTTTTCTCAACATATGTCAGATTTTAGAAATCCACTTAAATTGCTTGGTTCAAATTAATGACCCAAGGAACTTAATTTGTCGACCAAGTCCAACTTAATGACCTTGGTTGACCTGAAGCAAAATATACTGACTTTTGAAAATTTTGTTCAAACATTTTTCTGAAAAATTACAAGTATCAACTTAATGAACTTGTGTTTCACACTATCAATTACAAATTAGTCAAGATTAGCTCCAAACTCATCTTCCAATCCAAAAACTTCCTGCATCTTCTATCACTTTCAAATCCGAAGATCAACTCTCCACTTTGGTTTGTCGTAAAAATAAAGCAGAAAAATAAAATCTTTTTGGGATTTTTACTGAAGCAAGAAGAGTAAAACAGAAAGCAGTAAAAGTAAACTATTTACAAACATATTTTTGGTGAGCGTGTTAGGGAATCATATCAGCTTCCGACAAGTCACAAGTACCATTAAGCTTAATTTCATGTTAAACATTAAGCAATTCACCTCGATTGTCGATATACTGATCCATCTTAAATTTTACACACATTTCAATCTGTTCAGGATATGATTTTAGTGTTTTAGAGACTTAAACTTATACATGTGTCCCACCTCTTGAATATACTCCCGTATTCAGAATCTCAATAATCAGTCTTACAGGTGAGTATACATCAATGATATCTGTACATAATTTAGGTATGCGAGGGCCGAGGGATCTCAGGTCGATACTTCCGTATACGCAGAGAGATATCGGCTTCGACTTTTAAGGTATGTCCCCTTTAGAGGATCTTTTTGCTACAACAGCAGCGTTTATCAATTTTATTGTTTCAGCATGCTGAGGGTTTTAATGCTATATTTCAAGCATTAGCAGAAAGTATTATCCAGGGACTAGGTCAGAACTACCGTTCAGCAGAAGTCCCGGAATAATACCCCAGACATCATTGAGAATAAAGACCTAGTATATCAGATTATGAAACCTTTCAAACGAGATTTCAGGGGTTACCTATATATCCAAGTGGTGTTCCCCACGAAATAAGCAAGTAAGATTTTAGGTTTATATCCCGAACAAATCTACTAAATGTGTAAAAACCTATCGACACATCATTAGTGAGACTGTTTAACGTATTTGAACTTTCTATTTCTTTAGCGTACAGTAACTGACTAGCTGATGTACTATCATTTTCCCTTTTTACACAAACTCTTTTTGAATTTTTCTAATGTTTTTGGCTTTTTCGAATTTTTTATTGTTTTTGTATTTTCTGAAAATAAAACTACTATCTCCCCCTAAAAACCAAAACAAGTAAAAATTCGACAAACCATTGCAGATTGTTTCTCAACATCATCTACAGTGGCACCTTCATCAACGCCAACAATTTCCTCCGCATCCGATAATAACTTCATACCATTAAGTTTCAAAAGATATTTAAAGCGAGTTTTGTCAAAAGCTTTGGTATGTAAGTCAGCTTTTTGTTCATCGGTGTGGATTTTCTCAATTCGTATCAACTTCTTCTCGAAACAGTCTTGGATGAAGTGATGACGAATTTCAATGTGTTTTGTTTTAGCGTGATGAATAGGATTTTTTGTTATGTTAATTGCTGCCTCATTATCAACAAAAATAGGGGTGTTAAGAAATTGCAAACCATAGTCTCGCATCTGTTGCTGGATCCACAGTATCTGAGAGCAGCAGCTGCTAGCAGATACATATTCGGCTTCACAAGTGGATAAAGCGACAGAGGTCTGCTTCTTGCATTGCCAGGTGACCAATCGTGGTCCGAAAAACTGGCACCCCGTTGTTGTTGATTTAGCATTCACTTTGCAGCAACCGAAGTCAGAATCAGAATATCCTTCGAGCGTGAAATTGCCAATTTTTGGATACCACAACCCCAGAGATGGAGTTCCTTTCAGGTAGCATAGAATCCTTTTCACTATTATCATGTGCGAAGCTCTAGGATTTGACTGAAATCGAGCCGCGAGGCAGGTTGGATACATAATATCCGGTCTTGATGCCGTCAAGTACATTAACGAGCCGATCATGGATCGATATAATGTCTCATCTACCTTCTCTCCGGTGAGATCAGGATTTATTCCATGATTCGTTGCTAATGGGGTGGACATTGATGACATTCCTGACATCCCGAATTTCTCCAGAACATCATGAACGTATTTTGTTTGATGTATGAAAGTTCCTTCGGGAAGTTGATCAACTTGAAGTCCCAAGAAAAACTTCATCTCACCCATTGATGACATTTTAAACTTCTGCTTCATAACTTGTTCAAAATCTTTGCAGAGTTGCTCATTTGTTGACCCGAAAATTATGTCGTCCACATAGATTTGGACAATCAGAAGATGCCCGTCGACTTCTTTTGTGAAAAGAGTGGCGTCTATCTTTCCTCGAATGAAGTGGTTGGCTAACAAATGTTGAGACAAGGTCTCATACCAGGCTCTCGGGGCCTGATGTAAGCCGTACAATGCTTTATCTAGGAGATAAACTTTATCTTTGTGAATTGGGTCGGTGAAGCCCGGTGGCTGTCCGACATAAACCTCCTCTTTCACCTTGCCATAGAGAAACGCCGACTTCACATCTAACTGAAAAACTTTGAATCCTTTCCATGATGCAAATGCAAGGAAGATTCTGATTGCTTCAAGTCTTGCGACAGGGGCATATACTTCGGTGAAATCTATCCCCTCCTGCTGACTGAAACCTTGGACAACGAGTCGAGCTTTGTTTCGAATGATAACTCCTCGATCATCCCTCTTGCATTTAAATACCCATTTGGTATTAATCTTTCGGTGACCATCTGGCAAATCTACTAGCTTCCATACGCCAAGCTTCTCGAATTGGTTTAACTCCTCCTGCATAGCATTTACCCATGAATCTTCAGTAAGCGCCTCTTTGTACGTCCTTGGTTCTATCTGCGAGATAAAATAACTTAATGAGAATTCAGTTTGTAAAGGAGCAACTGTTGAGTAAAAACATGTAAGCCCTTGATCAAGTTGTCTTCGAGTGCGGACGCCTGATTGCAGTTCTCCTATTATTAGATCCTCAGGATGATAAGAAAGCGTTCTTGGCATCACTTCGCCTGATACATCTACTTCGCTCTCCAAATTTGTAACGTTTTGATCAGCAACTTGTTCACTAACTGGAATAGTTTGATTTGAAAACTGGATTGGCTCCCCCTCAGATTCTGAATCATCATGATCGAATATTGGTCTGTTTTCAGATTCTTGATTGACATTTTCTATCGTCTGATTTACTTGAGCAACATCATTTTCAACATCGTCATGTTCTCCAGCATAGATTGGACCTGCCTCATCATCATTTGAGGCTTGTCGTTTTTGAAGAGATTCTGCTGGAAACCTTTCGTCTTCATACTCTCTAAGAATATCCAACTCATCAAAGAACTCTGGTTCTTCTTCCATGTTGAAAGACTCCCACAAAACATCATAATTGAAACGCCATGAGTCGCCTGGGTTTTGTGGAGGCATTGTGTGACCTTGGCATTCAACATTTTAAGCTTCAATAATTCGCTTTAGACTTGGAACGAAGACTCGTCGTAAAGGACTTGCATATCCCACAAATATTCCTTCAAAACTCTTCGGACCCATCTTTCCAAAAGGTTCTAGAACTGTACAGGGTGACCCAAACGGTTCAAGATACTTCAAATTCGGTTTTCGATTATTAATCAACTCAAAGCATGTTTTGTTGAATTTCTTAATAGTTAGAACTCTGTTGAGCGTGTAACATGCAGCGGAAACAGCTTCTGCCCAGAAATTTATTGGTAACTTTGAATCAGCAAGCATTGTTCTAGCCGTTTCAATCAGTGTTCTGTTTTTACGTTCTGCAACTCCATTCTGTTGTGGAGTGTACGGAGCACTGAACTCATGCAAGATACCCCTTTCATCACAATATTCTTCCATATTGTTGTTTTTGAACTCAGTACCATTATCACTTCTGATTCTTCTGATACGCCTTTGGTACAAATTTTCAATCTTTTTGAATAGCCCCCTCAATCTGTCAAAGGTTTCCTCTTTTGACTTCAAGAATAGCACCCATGAGAATCTGGAATAATCATCAGTGACCACAAGACAATAAAGTTCTCCAGTAATACTCTTGACATTCACAGGACCAAATAGGTCCATGTGAAGTCTCTCCAACGGTCTTGAGACTGAATTGACTTGCTTTTTGGGATGTGACTTTTTCTTTTATTTGCCTTTCATGCAACTAATGCATTCTTGTTCCAGATGAAAACCTTTAATGTGAACTCCCAGAACCAAATCATTGTGCACAAGATGATTCATTTTACGAAGATGAATGTGCCCCATCTTACGATGCCATAACTTTGATTCTTTCTCTGTTGCTCTTGAAACAAAACAGTGTGCTTGACCCGTTGTTGTAGTTGCTACAGTCATGTCTAAAACATACAGATCATTCACTCTAGGAGCTCTCATGATGATCCATTCTTCAGGAATAACAAACCCTGGTTTCAAAATCAAACACTCTTTGTCTGTGAAGTGAGTAGTATACATCCGGTCACATATCTGTGAGATACTTAGCAGATTATTTTCCAGCTCAGCAATGTAGTTAACTCTCTCAAACGTGACGATCCCATTGGATAACGTTCCTTCACCAACAATTCTACCACCTTGGTTACCCGCGAACCCCACATAACCTCCATTAAAATTTCTGACATCATACAGCAGCGCTGTCTTTCCAGTCATGTGCCGAGAAGCTCCACTATCCATAATCCAACGTGAGACGGATCTCGGAAGCTCCTGCACATGTTAAAAAAACATTTAATGAGATTTTGATGCTACCCAAGCCTCTTTTGACTCAGGTAACTTGAAATTAAGGTGAGTTGTTTTAGTGTAAAGTGGCGGAAAGTTTTTATCATTCATTTTAAGGCTTTCAGCAGTTCCAACTTCAACCTCTTTGAATAAGAAAAATTTATCTTTTTGAGGTTGATTAGCTGGTTGATTTTTCTTCACCACATACTTCTTTTCAGAAGTCGATTTCTGTTTCTCATAGAACTCCAAAGGTACATACTTCTTCTTGGTAGAAGATGATGATTTTTCAGTTTCAGACACCTTTGATGAATCAACTTTCTTTTCGACAATTTTTGGCTTCCATGTTTGTTGAGGTGAGGCAACCCGTTGGTAAAATTTATCATTTTTAGTTACCGAAATCTTAACAGGTTCAGTTTTGATCTTGGTGTTATCATTTCTCAAAACATTTTTCTCAACAATCAATGGAGCCTTTCTTTTCACAACATCTTTCTTGATAGAATTCTTCACAGTTTCAGTCTTAGGCTTCAAGTTGGTACACTTTCGTGCAATATGTCCAACTTGATTACATTTGAAACATGTTCGGGTGTCAATTACCCGACTTGAACCTTCAGACTGAGGCTGTGAGGCCTTCTTTTTAAAGAACTCTTCGTTTGATTTTAAAAAGATTTCAGACTCCTCTTCTGAAAGTGAACTTGAACTGTTCACAAATACCTTTTTCACAGCAAACTTTTTGTTCTGAACATTCCTTTTCTGATAATTCTTACTACCCTGATATCCTCCCAACCATTTATTTTGATAATTGTTAGAAAAACGTGGTGGAATAACAGGTTTCTTATAGTAAGCTTTATCTTTCTCAAAATTCATATGTCTCTTTGTTTGTTTCAAATTGTCCACTTCAGACAAATCAATTTCAACTAGTTTGAAAACGTTTTTCAATTTCTTCACATTAACATTCTCCAAAGGAAACTCAAAGTCTGAATACAACTTATCAGAACCAGACATCTTGTACATCACAAGACCCGGTTCATCATTTGAGTTGTTTTTAGATTTTGGTTTCGGAATGTAATTGTTTAGAAAACATTCTTCATCTTCAGTCGAATCACTATCCAAGACACTTTCAGCCATGCCTTTTATGATCTCAGTTTGAACACTGTCATCGGATGATGAAGATGAAGATGAAGAAAATGTTACATCTATTGATTCTGGCAATTTTATCTCATTTGTTTCAATCTCATCATTAACCAACCCAGATTGCTTCTTTAAGAAATTGTTTAGAACCGGTGGTGGAACTTGATGAAACCCCACCCCAGTTCCATCACAGTATACATCTTCGCCAGCTTTGGTTTTACCAATGGGTTTTGGAACAATGTGTTGCAAAACAAAGCTTGCAGAGTTGTAACTGCTCAGTTTTAGATTAATACGTTCATTCTCAATTTTAGCTTCTTCAAACTGAAGCTTCAATTTTGCAATATCATCAAGTTGTTGGTTAATTAGCTCCTCTTTTACTCGAAGAACTCCTGATAGTTGAAGATTTTCTTTTGTTGTTTTACTGTTTCTCTCATCAGAATCTTTAACCGTTCGCTTTAGCTTCTCAAAACTTTCAGAAATTTTACGACTTTCAATAATCAATTTTTCATTTTCTTTTCTTATTCTTTCAATGTCATTTTTATCATTTTCAATTTTATCAGCTAATTCTTTTGATCTATTATTCGAAGCTTTCAGCATTTTGTCACGGTTTAAGATTTGATCTTCAACACTTTTGACTTTACTAGTCAACTCTTCAATCTTCTTACCACTGAAGTAAGTGATTGTACTACAAACTTTGCACTCTTTCATGCAATTTTTGCAGTCATTTTCCGATTTATCAATCTTACCTGACTCGAGTGTACCATTTGAACTGACCTTGTTTGTTGACTCAGTTCCAGAACTAGAAACTACCTCAAGTTCTTTTGCAGCAAGAACTTTATCTGCCATCTTCCTCAAGTTTTCAGCCATTAGCTCTTGTGATGTATCAATGATTCCATCATCAGCATTCTTTGACTTTGGTTTCTGTTCTGCTTCTTTGACTTTTTCTTCTTTCTCAACTTGTTTCTCATCACCACCTCCCCACCATTCTCTTTGTCTCGCTTCTTCTTCCTCGGCAAATTGTTGGGTAAGAGCATCCATATTGAGGGAATCTGGGTTAACTGCAATGTTTCCTTGAGGATCAAGGTAACACTCTCTGTCGGCATCCCACCTTTTTGCTCTTTTTGCTTCTTTGTAAGTGTTATAAACTCTGCTCATTCTGGCTTGGGCTTTCATTCTTCGGTTGACGAATTTTTCTTCTTCAGTTCTAGTGTCTTTAAAAGGAATAATCTTCGTCACGAATGCATAACCCACAGCATCTTCTTCAGGCAATAGCTCGCTCCAATCATAACCTTCGTCATCATGGATTACGGCAAGAGCTCTAGACTTCTCTTTGTTGTCTTCAACTTGCTTCAATCTGGGTGGCTCGGATTTATTCTGGTGATAGATTGCTTTCTTGTAATAATCATCTCTGAAAGGGTTTTCTGACTCATCGGCATATGCATTTCTGCATTCTCGTTTGAAGTGACCCTTCTGCTTACATTTGAAGCATGTCACTTTCGATTTATCAAACCCCAGCTTAGTAGATGCACCACCAATTGTCTTTCTGCCGGTAATTTCCATGAATCGTTGTGCTCTACGAACAGCACTGGCCATAGCCCAACGAATATCGATCAGCTCCATCTCCTCGGGATCAATCTGATCATAATCTTCTTTCGTCAGATTGGTATTACCTATCTTCCCGGCTACTAACCCTTCGTATGACTCCAAAACAGATGCTAGAAAGATCATCTGCTGTTTGGCCGATTCTTCATCAAAATTTTGAGCATTCTTCAAATCGATCGCAATGTTGCAAGAAAATGCATTCTTAGGAACAGATTGTTGTTGACTTGAAGAACTTGAAGAAGATCCCTGACTTGGAATGTTGGATGAAAAACCTCCATGAAAACCACTGTTTGAGTTTGGATTTTCTTTACTTGAGGTATTTGTGTTTTCAGCGGAGAAAGCAGTTCTTGGAGAAACATTCTTCGGAATCATACTCTTTGGATAGTACAACTCCATGTTTTGTTGATATGATGGATGATTAACTTTGTTTTTCTTTATCTCCAATTCAGGACTTTCTAGTCTTTCAATCAGCAAGTCGACAGTCAAACTTTCAGGTTTAATTGTGTTCTTTAACATCAGTGCATAGTACTGCCAATCCATCTCCTCTGGTAGTGAATCGAACAATTTGTCAATAAGATCCTCTGGTGGATAGTTTACTCCGTGCCTTGCCAATTCCAACTTTAAGTGTCCAAATCTTTCAATCATTTTACAAACAGATTCACCTTTTAAACATCCGAACAAATCAAACTCCTTTCTCAACAATTTCTTTTTGTTTTTGATTATTTCTTCACTTCCTACACATTTTTTATTTAACTTTGCCCATAGATCTTTTGCGTTTGTGTATTCAATGAGTGAAATAATGTCGTCTCTTACGGATTGATGAATCAAAGCGATGCATTTTTGTTCAGCTATATAGTTATCTATTTCTTCTCCTTCTGACATATTCTCAAAATCTCGTCTTTCTGAAACAAAACCGTTTTTTAAATTCTTCCAGCTCGGATATGCAAAGGCTTTCATCCATTCTTCGAATCTTTTTGCCCACCGATTATATTCTTCTATTGCCATTAGCTTTGGTGGTTTGTTGTAGGTACCATATACGCTTTCAACACTCAGTGCATCGTGTAACACCTGTGCCTCCACGGCCATCAAACAAATACCAAACCAATGAAATATTGTATTTCATACTTGGGATTTGTAAAAATATGTGTATCATTTGCACATATCAATTTTTGTTCGATTTCAAACTCTAAATCGCTTTCTGGAAGGTTATACGCGCACTGATGCGTAAATATAACCAGTTTAATGCAACAAACACTCCGGAATAGTGACATAGGCTTAACATACCTTAAATAACCTTTACATAACTTAGATATAAGTTTTGGAAGGTTTGGTGTGGTGAAATCAAAGTTTAATCGCTTACAGGGACTAAATTTGACAAACTGCGAAAGTATGCCAATTTGAACTGTAACAGACCTTCCGGAACATGACCATAAGTTAAACATACCATAAATATCCTTTACATAGCTTAGAAATAGGCTTTGAGGGGTTCGGTGTGCTAAAATAAACTTTTGGGTCATTCAGGGACTAAAAGTGTCAAAAAGTGCACAAGTTTGCATTTTCGCGCATAACTTACGTTCTGAATACATCCGGACATCCAAAAAATTATGTTAGCACTAAAATATTTTATTTTAGTGTTTTCCATAAGAAAAATCCATTCGTCACGTCATTTGGATCGTTTTTCGCATTCAGGACCAGATTCGATGTATTAGCCGTTGTTTAATTCACAACCACACATTCTAACTTGCTTAGTCAGCGGATAAGGATGGAATTTAGGCACCATGACATTTCAACACATGTATGGATGGAATTTAAACACCTAAACACCATGACATTTCAACACATGTATGGATGGAATTTAAACACCTAAACACCATGACATTTCAACACATGTATGGATGGAATTTAAACACCTAAACACCATGACATTTCAACACATGTATGGATGGAATTTAAACACCTAAACACCATGACATTTCAACACATGTATGGATGGAATTTAAACACCTAAACACCATGACATTTCAACACATGTACGGATGGGATTAAGGCACGTTTTCCATGAAACGATCTTAACGGTTCGGGTATTCCTATAAATACCCCACCCCCCATTACTCCAAAACCACTAGAATCTGATCTAAGTGACTCTAAGTTGGAACCATTGTTTCATACCTGAGTTATTAAGATCTAGATTAGCATTCGGGGACCCTTCGTAAGTATTCTTTCGTTCTTTTCCTTATTTTATTGCTTTTCGAGTCAGAAAGTCAAACTTTGTTTGACTTTCAGCGTTGACCAGTAATGGTCAATGCGAAGTTCGTTTGAACTTCGCAACGTGAGTGTAATCACGTTGGTCATAGTCCCTTGGGACTATGCCCACTGATTACCACGTTGTCTAGGGTCGTAGGGTAAGCGATCTAATGAATCGCTTATACCTCGAACCCGACCCATTTGGTCGATCATTAGGATCCGACCAAACACATTAGGTGACCATAGTAGGTAGGGAATAACCTTCCGAGGTTATACCCTATGGTCACATCGTTTGAGTAGTTGTATGATAGGTAGTTTATATGCCTTAGTTAAATTACCAGAATACCCTTTTCATGTATAATTGGTAATTAAGCATATGTAACCTAAACTTTTGTCACATAACTGATTATGTAACATGTTTAGGCGTATAACACTTGTCATAGGACTAGTTAGACGGTCCGAACGCGTTTCACGCGCACGACGCGTTAAAGTAGCATAAGCTACCTTAATAGGTCGCGATGGGTCGAAAGCACTTAGGTTAGGTTTCATTTAGTATGTAGGCTTTGTTAAACCATATGAGACGAGTCTCTATACTCGTTTGGTTTACGAACCCTCATTCTATCTAAATCCTCCGATTTAGGTCCGGTTTATTAATGTAGTTACCTATATTAGGTGCCGTTTGATATTCCGAGATCTCTAGCATTACTTGGTGGTTATCTTTATACATCTGAGCAATCTCAGGCGAGTACATTATTCCCCTCTTTTACTGTTTTCAACTGTTTTGGGGTGACTCATATGTGCTAAATGCTTTATCAATGATTTCAATAACAATTACTATGTGGTTTCAAGAACGATAACAATTATTTCAAGAACGCTAACAATGATTTCAAGAACGAATACAATGATTTCAAAAACTAATAACAATTTCAATAAAGTGAACGAACTTGTTGGTTGTAGTTTACATGACCGATGACATTCATTAGCAATGATCAAGCCGACCAGTATTAGGTTATGGTACCATAGGATCTGACAAATCCCGTTATTTACTGCACCCATTGTTATGTGTGGGGGTTGTGGGTAGCGACTGAATCTGTAATTATTAACTTATCCTTTGGTAAGGGTTTGTTAAGAACGAGAACGAGAGCGAGTTGGAACGAGGAACGAGTCAAGAAGGTTTGAATGTTATTAGAGAATCGACCATAAAGTAGTTTCACAATTAAAATGTTAACTTACCCTTTGGTAAGGGTTTGTTAAAACAAGAACGATTTGAACGATTAAAACAAGATGGTTTAACGATTGGGTAAACATTTGTACATGATTGACATTTGATCATGTATTTCCCACAAAACATAACTTTGATTTAAACCAAGTTTTACTTCAATACTTTGTTTTTGTGCATATGGTTTAGTTGAGACATTTCACTTGCCATACATGGATATTTGACATAGACATTTGACATGGATATTTGACATAGACATTTTGACATGATTTACATCTTGACATGAATACTTTGACATATTATTCAATACATTTGACAATTGATTTAAACATAGACATTTTACATTGTTTGGTATGGTTTGGTTAAGTGATTAAGTAACGATGCGTGTGTAATATGATACAAACATGGTGGATACGCCGCTGGTACTTCCTATATATAAGTGTTTGTATGGTATTACATATCATAGCGTTATTTGAATCATTTCAGTTTGAGACATAGAACATTTTATACAAATAACATACTTTTCACAAGACATTGATTTATAAACAACTTATCTTATGCAAACTCATTTACATGGTTATTCATTTAATCATGCATTATTTTCTTATTTATACTTATCATCCGAACTTATTTTTTTTCAAATGATTTACAAAGACAAAGCAAATTACAAGGTTCATGACTAAACATTTTCTTAAACAGAAGTCATGAATCTTATTTTCACAAAACCTATGTACTCGCCAGCATTTCTTTGCTGACCTCGTTTTCACATATGTTTCAGGTATTGTTGGATGATATCGATTGATAAGATGCATGCTCACATGGGACTGGACAAGGCCTTAGTGACTCAATAACAATGATAGACTATGTTTAAATAGTGTATTTAGATTTTCCAGACGATGTAATTACTCAATGTTTAATAAAACGAAACACTTTTGATATCCATGGTTATGAAACATTAATTCTGTTGCAACACGCCCCGATGTTTCCGCCGCGATTTGTTGTTTTACGCGGTCGGGGTGTGACAGAAAGATGGTATCAGAGCCAATGGTTATAGGGAATTAGGTTATTAGTAATGCTTTGACCTAGTCTATAACCTTCTTAGGACCCTAACGCGAGTTTACTTGCGTTTAGTCATAAAACAATACCGTCACCTATCCTTAGGTGACGACCACAACAAGAACATAAATTTCAAAACCGCTTTGAAAACTAATCATCTGTTCTAGGATGATTAATTTCTAGGTTTTGAACCCTCTATTGTAAGGTTTTGAACCCTCTGTTATATGGTTTTGAACCCCTTTGAATTTTCAAAATCTCGTCAAGGTTTTGGGTTTTAAATAATGTGAACACGTGCAAACTGGAAGGGTGAATGCCTGTATTCTGGGTTTTCTGTCTAGGCAAGCACTTCGTATACATCTCATCAGACGCGAGACCAGTTGTTCTTACCTGGGAATTCTTGGGATGAGTGTTCACTTATAGGCGAGCATGTCTTCGCGATACATTATTTTTAACCTATTTACTTTGACTAATCACCAAGGTCGTTTGTTGCTTTGTAGTAACAAAAAAATGACCACTATCCTTGCTTTCATCAGATTTGTTTCATCTCATTCTTTTCGTCTAAATTCTCTCACTCGTTTCCTTTCATGTTTCCTCTTTTAGACAATGCCTCCTCGACGCGAAAGCCAGATAGAGACTGCCGAGCTGGCAGAAATCATTGCGCAGCAAATGGCTGCTCAATTCCCAAACCTCTTTGCTCAATGGAACCAAGCCAACAACAACAACAATGTGCTATGCAAATACAAGGATTTCAACCAGGCTAAACCACTCAAGTTTAGTGGTTCTGAAGGAGCAACTGGGCTTCTTCAGTGGTTCGAAAGCATTGAGAATACTTTTCGCCACGTGCAGTGCCCGGATAATCGCAAGGTCGAGTTCTCCTCGAGCGTGTTTCAGAAGAGGGCTCTTACATGGTGGAATGGGGTAATGAGAGACCGAGGTGCGGAAGTTGCTCTTGCACAGACCTGGGCTGAACTTAGGGCTCTGATGATGAGGGAATTCTGTCCTCGTCATGAGCAGCGAGCTTTGGAGAAGGAATTTGATGAGTTGAAGCAAGATAGTGGTGAGCACAGGGCGTATACTGATAGATTTGAGGAGCTAAGTCTGCTTTGCCTTACAATGGTTACCCCACTTGACATAGCTATCGAAAGGTACATCGACGGCCTACCTGACTCGGTACAAGACATCCTTACTGGTAGTAACCCTGCCACACTCCGTCAGGCGATCGAGTTATCAGCGACATTGACTGAGTCGCAGATTCGGAAGAACAAGTTACACAGGAAGGGTGACAAGGGCAAGAAACAGTCAGCTGACAAGGAGGATAGCAAGAAAGGCCAAAACAAGAAGGGTAAGGAAGGTGAGACGTCAAAGAAATCAAAGAAGCGAAAGGGTGCCCAAAATTTTGCTGTTACAGCACAGACTGCACAGAACCCGCGGAACCAACCAGCTCAGCCACCTGCAAAGAAAGCATATGCCGGTACCGCACCTTATTGTGCACGCTGCAACGGTCATCACGCAGTACAACAAGCTTGCTGGCAATGCACGACGTGTGGTAAACTTGGGCATTTGGCCAAGATTTGTCGTTTGGGACAAAATCAGGCTGCTCAGGTTCAAGCTCCGGTTCAAGGGAATGCTGCGAGATTCCCACTGGGTTCATGTTTCAACTGCGGAGAGATTGGTCACTTCCGCCACAACTGCCCAAGACTGGTGAATGCAAATGCTAACGCAAACCCAAATGCGAATGTCAACGTCAATGTGAATCCAGCACGTGGTCGAGTGTTTAACATCAATGAGGCACTCAATGTTGAAGGAGTGAACAATTAGTATTTTGTTTTTCCTCTGGTTGGTATCTTGTAACATTTAAAGACAATGCGGTTGTTATATAAATAAAAAATTTGTGGTTTTATTTTCTAACTAATGCAATTGTATGAATGTTTGATTCAACCTTGTGATGTCAACACAAAGACAAAACTACTCGTGTGGTTCTGTCATTTTTACGATCACTTGAGATCTCCCTAAGAACCTCAAACACTGGTTTCTTTTAAATCTAAAGTATTTTATCGTCTTGCACCGTTCGAGATGCAAGAATTATCAAAACAGCTTCAAGAGTTGTCTGATAAAGGATTCATCCGTCCGAACTTTTCACCTTGGAGAAACTCCTGTTCTCCTTGTGAAAAAAAAATGGATCTTTTCGAATGTATATCGATTAACGTAAGCCTAGTAAGCTTACCATCAAGAATCGATATCCCCCCTACCTTAAATCAACGATTTCTCCGATCAACTGCATAGCGTTCATGCTTTTCCAAGATCGATTTGCGTTTTGGGTATCATCAACTTTGTTTTCTCGAAGAAGATATTCCCAAAACGGTTTTCTGCATGAAGTATGGCCATTACGAGTTTACAGTCATGCCTTTTAGGTTGACAAATATTCCAGCCATCTTCAAGAACTTAATAAATAGAGTCTGCAAGCCTTATTTGGATCAGATCGTCATTGTTATTATTGATGACATCTTGATCTATTCATGTCCTGAGCCGATCACAATCAACACCTTCGTTGACATCGGAGCCCTGATTGAATTCCTTGTACACTTTAAAATGTACAAAACAACTCAATTAGGACAAACCGAATTCCTTTTAAGATCTTCCTATCTTCATAGTTAGATTCTTGAAAATATTTAAAGTGCCAAAGGAAATCCACGGATTGGGTTTCTGGTATGCTTTAAATACCCGTGTCCAAAGATAACAAATTATAGGTCAAATTGAACGATTATGCGATTGAACGAGTATGCAATTATGTGACTATGTGTTTATTCATCTTATGTTTTCTTTTATGCATTTTTGTGTTTTTAATACTCTGGATATTCGTTATCCAAATCCTCGCAGAATCTTTCATATCTTCATATGAGGGATTCGTAGTAGGATATTCAAAAAGGTACTACCTTAAATCCTAAATGGGCTTCTATGTAATAGTTAAGACCCTTGGATTATATAGTACTATTCCATGATTCATAAGAGACCCTTTAGTGGTCTAATCAAAAAGATTAATTCACAATTTGGTTAAAGAACGACATCTAGTGATGTAGCTGGACAGACTCCTTGATAGTCTATTAGATCAATTGTTGATTTAATTAAAAAGGACTCTATGGCGGTCTAGTCACACTCATCACAGGATTGTTCATTTGGTTTTCCCCTACACACTATAAAATAGACTGTGTGAACTGTGCAAGGAATTGTCTGATTATGGACGCGTACATAATTATGAAATTTAGTGCACAGAAACCCAGTAAGATTTATTATGTGTAAGAGCCGATAGTGAAAACAATAACGAAATGAGAAAGATGTAATGGAGGTACGGTGGATGCACCAATGACGCTTCATATACTTGTATATAAATATCCCTCTTACATTGTAATCATGATGTTATTAAAGGTTACTAGAAGTTCAGAACCCTAACCAATGTTGTTCGATCTTTTCAATTTCATGTTTTCAAGCTCTCACAAGTTTCCTCTAAATAAATTTCGGGACGAAATTTCCTAAAGTAGGGGAGACTGTAACACCAGTGCCTCCACGGCCATCAAACAAATACCAAACCAATGAAATATTGTATTTCATACTTGGGATTTGTAAAAATATGTGTATCATTTGCACATATCAATTTTTGTTCGATTTCAAACTCTAAATCGCTTTCTGGAAGGTTATACGCGCACTGATGCGTAAATATAACCAGTTTAATGCAACAAACACTCCGGAATAGTGACATAGGCTTAACATACCTTAAATAACCTTTACATAACTTAGATATAAGTTTTGGAAGGTTTGGTGTGGTGAAATCAAAGTTTAATCGCTTACAGGGACTAAATTTGACAAACTGCGAAAGTATGCCAATTTGAACTGTAACAGACCTTCCGGAACATGACCATAAGTTAAACATACCATAAATATCCTTTACATAGCTTAGAAATAGGCTTTGAGGGGTTCGGTGTGCTAAAATAAACTTTTGGGTCATTCAGGGACTAAAAGTGTCAAAAAGTGCACAAGTTTGCATTTTCGCGCATAACTTACGTTCTGAATACATCCGGACATCCAAAAAATTATGTTAGCACTAAAATATTTTATTTTAGTGTTTTCCATAAGAAAAATCCATTCGTCACGTCATTTGGATCGTTTTTCGCATTCAGGACCAGATTCGATGTATTAGCCGTTGTTTAATTCACAACCACACATTCTAACTTGCTTAGTCAGCGGATAAGGATGGAATTTAGGCACCATGACATTTCAACACATGTATGGATGGAATTTAAACACCTAAACACCATGACATTTCAACACATGTATGGATGGAATTTAAACACCTAAACACCATGACATTTCAACACATGTATGGATGGAATTTAAACACCTAAACACCATGACATTTCAACACATGTATGGATGGAATTTAAACACCTAAACACCATGACATTTCAACACATGTATGGATGGAATTTAAACACCTAAACACCATGACATTTCAACACATGTACGGATGGGATTAAGGCACGTTTTCCATGAAACGATCTTAACGGTTCGGGTATTCCTATAAATACCCCACCCCCCATTACTCCAAAACCACTAGAATCTGATCTAAGTGACTCTAAGTTGGAACCATTGTTTCATACCTGAGTTATTAAGATCTAGATTAGCATTCGGGGACCCTTCGTAAGTATTCTTTCGTTCTTTTCCTTATTTTATTGCTTTTCGAGTCAGAAAGTCAAACTTTGTTTGACTTTCAGCGTTGACCAGTAATGGTCAATGCGAAGTTCGTTTGAACTTCGCAACGTGAGTGTAATCACGTTGGTCATAGTCCCTTGGGACTATGCCCACTGATTACCACGTTGTCTAGGGTCGTAGGGTAAGCGATCTAATGAATCGCTTATACCTCGAACCCGACCCATTTGGTCGATCATTAGGATCCGACCAAACACATTAGGTGACCATAGTAGGTAGGGAATAACCTTCCGAGGTTATACCCTATGGTCACATCGTTTGAGTAGTTGTATGATAGGTAGTTTATATGCCTTAGTTAAATTACCAGAATACCCTTTTCATGTATAATTGGTAATTAAGCATATGTAACCTAAACTTTTGTCACATAACTGATTATGTAACATGTTTAGGCGTATAACACTTGTCATAGGACTAGTTAGACGGTCCGAACGCGTTTCACGCGCACGACGCGTTAAAGTAGCATAAGCTACCTTAATAGGTCGCGATGGGTCGAAAGCACTTAGGTTAGGTTTCATTTAGTATGTAGGCTTTGTTAAACCATATGAGACGAGTCTCTATACTCGTTTGGTTTACGAACCCTCATTCTATCTAAATCCTCCGATTTAGGTCCGGTTTATTAATGTAGTTACCTATATTAGGTGCCGTTTGATATTCCGAGATCTCTAGCATTACTTGGTGGTTATCTTTATACATCTGAGCAATCTCAGGCGAGTACATTATTCCCCTCTTTTACTGTTTTCAACTGTTTTGGGGTGACTCATATGTGCTAAATGCTTTATCAATGATTTCAATAACAATTACTATGTGGTTTCAAGAACGATAACAATTATTTCAAGAACGCTAACAATGATTTCAAGAACGAATACAATGATTTCAAAAACTAATAACAATTTCAATAAAGTGAACGAACTTGTTGGTTGTAGTTTACATGACCGATGACATTCATTAGCAATGATCAAGCCGACCAGTATTAGGTTATGGTACCATAGGATCTGACAAATCCCGTTATTTACTGCACCCATTGTTATGTGTGGGGGTTGTGGGTAGCGACTGAATCTGTAATTATTAACTTATCCTTTGGTAAGGGTTTGTTAAGAACGAGAACGAGAGCGAGTTGGAACGAGGAACGAGTCAAGAAGGTTTGAATGTTATTAGAGAATCGACCATAAAGTAGTTTCACAATTAAAATGTTAACTTACCCTTTGGTAAGGGTTTGTTAAAACAAGAACGATTTGAACGATTAAAACAAGATGGTTTAACGATTGGGTAAACATTTGTACATGATTGACATTTGATCATGTATTTCCCACAAAACATAACTTTGATTTAAACCAAGTTTTACTTCAATACTTTGTTTTTGTGCATATGGTTTAGTTGAGACATTTCACTTGCCATACATGGATATTTGACATAGACATTTGACATGGATATTTGACATAGACATTTTGACATGATTTACATCTTGACATGAATACTTTGACATATTATTCAATACATTTGACAATTGATTTAAACATAGACATTTTACATTGTTTGGTATGGTTTGGTTAAGTGATTAAGTAACGATGCGTGTGTAATATGATACAAACATGGTGGATACGCCGCTGGTACTTCCTATATATAAGTGTTTGTATGGTATTACATATCATAGCGTTATTTGAATCATTTCAGTTTGAGACATAGAACATTTTATACAAATAACATACTTTTCACAAGACATTGATTTATAAACAACTTATCTTATGCAAACTCATTTACATGGTTATTCATTTAATCATGCATTATTTTCTTATTTATACTTATCATCCGAACTTATTTTTTTTCAAATGATTTACAAAGACAAAGCAAATTACAAGGTTCATGACTAAACATTTTCTTAAACAGAAGTCATGAATCTTATTTTCACAAAACCTATGTACTCGCCAGCATTTCTTTGCTGACCTCGTTTTCACATATGTTTCAGGTATTGTTGGATGATATCGATTGATAAGATGCATGCTCACATAGGACTGGACAAGGCCTTAGTGACTCAATAACAATGATAGACTATGTTTAAATAGTGTATTTAGATTTTCCAGACGATGTAATTACTCAATGTTTAATAAAACGAAACACTTTTGATATCCATGGTTATGAAACATTAATTCTGTTGCAACACGCCCCGATGTTTCCGCCGCGATTTGTTGTTTTACGCGGTCGGGGTGTGACACATCGGATAACGTTTTCTTTGGATTCGGATTGGGATTTTCATTTGAACGATTTGAAGTATCGTCTCCAGAATTACCCGCGAAGGCATACATCTCACTGAAGGGATTCATGAATTCTTCCATTTCAAGTACCTGAAACAATTTTCAAACACTTAGAAAATTTTTACAAATTTTAAAAACTTCAAACACTTGAACCGGATAGTTATCCGTTCGAACAGGAATTCGTATGAAAACAAAGTCTATCCGCACGGACGATAACCCGCTCGGATGGTTGTGCGCACGGGTAGCTTTGACTTTTTGACTAATCTGGTTATCCGCACGGATTGTAAACCGTGCGTGTAACAATGATGATGTCAGCACACGACTTGCAGTAACTAACTAATCCAAAACGTTCAGACAGCTGTCCGCACGGATGAATGACGTCATCAAATACGAACAACTCAACATGATTTTTGATGAATTTGATCTAGTTTTAGATTGATTCAGATTATGAAACTAAGTAGGATTATATTTTGAATGATTGCGAGTTGATTGATATCGATTTTAACAAATTGTAACCGTAAATTCTTGCTCAATTTTAGGTTTTTCTGATTTTATGATGACAAATGAAGAATCAAATGTAAAATCTAAGTAGATATAGAAGAAATCCGTCAAATTTCCGGTGAAATTTGAATCAAATTGGTAACAGAAGTCAAATCTCCGGTGAAATTCGACTTTGATCGGCAAATGAAACTTGAATTCCGGTGAATTCAGTGTTGTTGATCTCGATTCAGCTCCCTGGTTGCTCTGATACCACTTGTTGGTCCCGTTGATACAGGATCTGATCTTAGGAACAAGATGAATCGATTTCGTCTTAGTGTGCGGAATCCATTAAGACAAATCACAGATTTATGCAACAGAGAATTCAACGTTTAACTTCTTGTCTGTTCGTTCTATTAATCGTTCTGAAAGTCACAAAGTTCCTGTGAACGTACAGACTAGCCGTGCGTGTGTCAAAAAGTTCTTACAAAGTTGCACCGGACCTACTATTTATAGACAGACTCAGGATACTAATAAGTGTTGTCCGTGCGGGTGGGCTACCCGTACGTATGACTCACCCGTACGTGTGGTCATCCGTGCGTATGACTTATCCGTGCGGATAAGTCATCCGTGCGTATGGCCATACGTGCGTATTGCCATCCGTACGAGTTAAACTTGTCCCAAACAACACTTTTACATTCAGACCCTATTCCTGAGTTGTCCTGCTAACTATATACATACAATCAGACAATAAACACATAACAAAATATGACTACATGCTGACGGAAGCTACAGACGTAATGTACTAACACATTATTGCTTTTGCTAACATCAAAGAGGTGAATGAAAACCTTCGGGATAAAATCTTAACTGATGAAGTCAAATTTGAAAGATCTTTAAAAGAACTTAAAAACAAATTGACTGAAAAAGAAAAAGAGATCAGCAGTCTGAAAGAAGAACAAAGCATAACCAAAACTCAACTCCAAACTATGGTAGAAAAATACCAAGTTTGCAAAAAGGAGTTAGAGTCCACCCAGATCACATGTGAGAGATGGGTGGAATCATGCAAAGGGTATGAGGTTATGCTTGAAAAACAGATAAAAAGCAATGTGAAATTTGGGGTTGGTTATAGAAAACATGATGATGAAAACACTGCTTTTGGAAAATCTGTTCAAACCACTGATGTAAACACTGAGTTCATACCCACAAACAAGAATGGTCAAGAAGTGAAAATCACTGACAAACTTGGTAACAAAATCACACTTGACAGACCAATGGGATCCTCTACTTTTGAGGAACTTGAAGATTATCAGTTTAAACCAAAATGGTCTGATGAGTGTGATATTCTTGAAAATTTCAAGCCAATGGACTTTACATCAACTGATGGTGTTAAAGCTCCAAAAGCTAAAGTCATACCTCTCAAGGATATACCAGCAGTGGTTAAAACCTCTGCTGCAAAGGAGTCTGAAAAGAGAAAGAAGAAAGAAAAAATTGATAACTTGTTTTGTGAATTTTGTGAGAAAAGGAATCATCTAACAAAAGATTGTTTCCACTTAAAAGCTTATGATTTAAACAGAATAAGTGTCATTGTCTCAGCTGAAAGTTGCATTGTTTGTGGTAAAACAAACCAGAAAACTCAAGCATGTGTGTATCTCAAAAACTTTGATGTGAAAAAGAATGAGTACATTGCTAAAACATCCTTGAGTCCATCATCATCATCAACATCTGTCAAATTCACCAAGAAACAACCACTGTTTGTGCCAGTTCAAACAGCTGTCACAAAACAGCTGAACCAAACATCTGTCAAAAGAGATGTTCAGGTTACTGATGCACCCCCTGCCAATCAGTTCAGAAAAGGCAAAGAAAAACAGTCTTACCAAAGGATTCCACACGTTTATAAGGCCTACAAAAGGCCCTCTAAACCTAAAGTGAATAGGCATCCTTTTGGTTACCAGCAGATGATTGGTCAAGACCCACAACAGTGGTTAGAGAAACACTGTCCTAAAACAGTCCAAACCCCTGACTTAACCACTGTCCATCATTCTGCATCCATCCCAGACACTGTTGAAACCCCATCCAAATCCTTGTTGGCTTTGGAGACCTTAATGAACTAATCCTTTTACTTCATGTGCAGGGAGCTTCTGCATGCTTTGATAGTCTTTGGTATGTAGATAGTGGAGGCTCCAGGCACATGACAGGATGTAAAGCCCTCCTCAAAGACTTTAAAATCCACGGAGGGGGTGATATATCCTTTGGGAATAATAGTAAAGGGAAAGTTCTGGGGTCTGGTACAGTGCAATCTGGAAATGTAAAATTTGAAAATGTCAATCTGATAGACAATCTAAAATTCAACCTTCTGAGTGTATCACAAATGAGTGACAAAGGGTTTGGGTCATTCTTCACAAAAGATTGTTGTAGGATTGTTGGACCAGAAGTGGTCAAAAAGATTGAAGCAATAATCAAAACTGGTCAAACTAAACTTGTTGCTCAAAGAAGTGGCAATGTTTATGTTGTTGACATGTCAAAAGAGTGTCCCAGAGCTGATGCCTGTCTGTTCTCAGCTGCCTCTAACAAAGAGATAGAACTTTGGCACAGAAGGCTGGGGCACACAAATCTTAAGACAATTACTGAAATTTCACAAAATGGGTTGGTGAGAGGCCTACCACAAAAATTGTTTTCATGTCCTGAACATTGCATTTCCTGTTTAAAAGGAAAACAGCATAAAAGTTCTTACAAGTCCATTGAAGAGTCCAAAACAACCCAGTGTTTGCAAATGCTACACATGGATTTGTTTGGCCCAGTTCAAGTCATGAGCCTCAAAAAGAAAAGATATTGTTTGGTTATTGTTGATGACTTTTCTAGGTTTACATGGACTTTCTTTTTACACTCAAAAGATGAGACTGCAGGCATTTTGCAAGACTTTGTAACACAGGTTGAAAAGCAATTTGACCTTCCAGTGAAAAGCTTCAGGAGTGACAATGGCACAGAATTCAAAAATAAGGAGTAGGATGCCTTCTGTGTGAAGAAAGGGATTGTAAGGCAGTACAGCATCCCTAGAACACCAGAGCAGAATGGGGTAGTAGAAAGGAAGAACAGAACTTTGATTGAGGCTGCCAGAACCATGCTTGCAGATTCAGGTTTGCCATTAACTTTCTGGGCAGAGGCAGTAAACACTGCTTGCTATGTTCAGAACAGAGTTTTAATAAACCCCAGGCACAAAAAGACTGCTTATGAAATTCTGTATAAAATCAAACCACTGATCTCATATTTCAAAGTGTTTGGCTGCCCATGTTTTATTTTGAACTTAAAAGATTCTATTTCAAAATTTGCAGCCAAAATTGATTGTGGTTATCATCTGGGATACTCAAACACTGCCAAGGCCTACAAAGTGTTCAATACACGGACCAAGGCAGTGGAGGAGACTTTGAATGTTAAGTTCAATGAACTTTCATCAATGAAAATCCCAGCAAATCCTGCAGATCTGTTTGATCTTGAAAAATTCACTTTTGAAAATACTGTTGTCAAGACTAACAGTGCAGGTCCATCAGAGGATACAACACCAGACTATGGATATGAAATCATCATCCCTCAAAGGTCTGCCACAAAGGGTAAAGCATCAGCTGTTCAAAACAGTTGTCAAAGCTCAACCACTGCTACCTCAACAGTTGTTGACCAAAGTAGCCCATCAACCACTGCTTCCACATCCTCAAACACTGCTGACAAAAGTCCTCAAACAGTGGATAAAAGTCAGCAGATGTCCACTTCACTACCTCCTATTCCACCACCTTTTGAAGTCACTGCTGACTCCTCAAAGTCCCCAGCAGTGGTTAGCTCAGATGATACACATTTGCAGCCTTCACCAACAAATGCCATCATACCATACCAAGGAGATTTAATCTTCTTGAAATCTCATCCACCTGATCAAATCATTGGCAACATAAATGAAGGGGTGCTCACAAGAAGCCAAACCCAAAACATTTGTCTTTTTGCTGGTTTTCTATCACTCTATCAGCCAGTCAAGTACCAAGAGGCACTGAAAGACAACAGCTGGGTAGAAGCCATGCAAGAGGAGCTCCAACAGTTTAAAAGACAACAAGTATGGGAGCTTGTACCACTGCCAGAAGTGGTTAGTCCCATTGGCACAAAGTGGGTCTTCAAGAACAAAACTGATGAAAGGGGTATTGTTGTCAAGAATAAAGCCAGGCTTGTGGTTCAAGGTTACAGACAGGAAGAGGGGATTGATTATGATGAAACATTTGCCCCTGTTGCAAGATTGGAAGCCATTAGACTGTTCCTGGCCTTTGCTGTCAACCACAATATGAAGGTGTTTCAAATGGATATCAAAAGTGTTTTCCTCTATGGTACAATTCAAGAAGAGGTGTATGTTTGTCAACCTCCAGGTTTTGAGGATCCATTTTATCCAGATCATGTCTACAGGCTAAACAAAGCCTTGTATGGCTTGAAACAAGCACCAAGGGCCTGGTATGAAACTCTTTCCAACTTCCTACTCTCAAATGGTTTCAAAAGAGGTACCATTGATAAAACACTGTTTTTAAAATGGAGAGGGAAGGATTTAATGATTGTCCAGATTTATGTGGATGACATTATTTTTGGAAGCACATGTAACTCAATGTGTGAAGAGTTTAGAGAACTCATGACAGCTGAGTTTGAAATGAGTGCAATGGGTGAGCTGCAATGCTTTCTTGGTCTCCAAGTTCAGCAGATGCAAAATGGAACTTTCATTCATCAAAGAAAATATGCTAAAGAACTTTTGACCAAATTTGATATGAATGATTGTAAACCATGCAGCACACCCATGGCAACAAATAAGCTGGTCGTGTCTGATGAAAAAGATGAGTTGATTGACCAAACACTTTATAGAAGCCTAACTGCATCTAGACCAGACATCATGTTTGCAACATGTGTCTGTGCAAGAAGTCAATCAGCTCCCAGAAAATCAAATCTCATTGCTGTAAAAAGGATCTTCAGATACATAAAAGGTGCTCCCACACTTGGTATCTGGTATCCAGCTAATGGGAATATCAAGCTTTCGGGCTTTTTAGACAGTGACTTTGCTGGATGTAACATTACAAGGAAGTCCACATCAGGAGGGTGCCAGTTTCTAGGTGATTGCTTAGTTTCATGGCAAAGCAAAAAGCAAGCAGCTGTTTAAACATCCACTGCTGAAGCTGAATACATTGCTGCTGCAAGCTGTACAGCCCAACTCCTGTGGCTTCAAAATCAGTTGCTGGATTTTGGTATCACTGCCTTAAAGACACCACTCATGTTGGACAGCCAGGCAGCAGAAAATATCATCAAAAATCCAGTTTCCCATTCAACCACCAAACACATCGACATCAGACATCACTTTGTGAGGGATTGCTATGAAAAAGGTTTGATTTCTCTGCATCATGTCCCAACTAAAGACCAGCTGGCAGATGTGCTCACAAAAGCACTTGATACAGCCACTTTTGAAAGCTTGGTCTCTAGGATTGGGATGCTGAACATGGAATAACAAGCAACATCTTGTTTTTCTATGAATAAAAGCAACAAAATGTTTTCAGAAAATCAAAAATCCATCCTTACAAATAGCTAACAATGAAATTTTCATTAAAATCCTTAAAAGTCTGCCATAACCACTGATTGTTCAAAAGTCTGTTCTACTTCAAAAGTCTGTCCACTGCTGAAAGCCAACCCCTGTTCTCTCATTCCTTTGATAAACTCTGTTGTTCAAAAGCAGTGTCTTATCCACTGATATGCTATCCACTGATAGTGAAAATCATCCACTGCTTTCATACCACTGCCTTCATCAGTCACTTTCACAAAAGTACTGTCCTTCACTTTCACCAGGGGTTGTCACGTGGGCAGTACATAGTGGTCAGACCTTTTGTAACGGCTGCCACGTCAGCATTCACTTCCTTCCCTATAAAATCCCCCACTCACCACCAAAACAGGGTTTTACTGTCGAATTAAATTCTTAAAAAATTCTCTTCTCAAAGCAGTTTTTCATCTCATTTCTTCACAAATTTCTTCGATCATCATCTTCAAAATGACAAAATCGAAGTTATCTTTAAAACCCTCATCCAAATCTTCATCGAAAACAGCCTCTCAAAATGCAATTTCCACTGAAATTCCATATAAACCATCCCACAATCTCCTGGGTCTTCTCACTAAACTAGGAACCACCAATGTTTTCGATTCCATCATTGACACCATGGCAAAATCAAAGTACAAAACTTTGTTCACCGTCGATGCACCAATCTATTTGGAGACCCAAAGGGAGTTTTGGAAGAATGCAACCCTTGAAAAACAAGGAGACATTGCAACCACCATACACTCTTCTATAAAGGGTAAAGCTGTCCAAATCATGCCACAATCCATTTCAGAGGTCTTTCAACTCGATGATCAAGAAGGTAAAATTTCTTTCACTAAAAACGAGTTGCAAACTGACTTCATTGAAAGAGGGTATGAAGCCACAATGATGAAGAAACTTACCTTACAAAAAGGTTATTTTCCTTCTGCAACCAGATTTTTATTTCATACCCTCATACTATGTGTTTCAAATAAAACCACTTCTTTCAATGAAATCCCTTTAAAGATTCAAAATCTGGGATATGCAATTCTTCAAGAAGAAAATTTTAACTATTCTCGGGAAATTTTTAAAGATTTGATTAATAATGTTGAAACAAAATCATTCTTACTGTTTCCAAGATTTTAAGTTACTATTTTGCAAAGAAATTCAGTAAGGATGATTTAGCTGCAATAAACCAAGGTGATTCTACTCAAATAAACAGTTTAACAACTGAAACTTTTTCAAGAATGTTAGCACCTTGCAAAACACAAGCAGAGGTGCCTGAGCAGATTTTAGCAGTTACAACTGCTCCTCAGGTATCTGCTGCTGAGCCCACTGCTCAAGGTGATCAAAGCAGCAGACCAACTGTTTTGAAACCCACACCTACAATTCACAAAAAGCCACACAAAAAGAAAAATCAAAAACCCCCCAAACTAATCAAAAAGGCAACTCTGGAGGATGAGATACCAGAGCAAATGCCTGTGACAACACAAAAGTCACAAGAAACCACTGCTGCTTCTTCCTCACAGCAGTTGGTACAAATATCTCAACCCATAACCGAAACTCCTCCTGCTTCTTCACAAAAAGAAAAGGTTGTACAAATAGGGTCTCCACATCATGATGCTCTGGAAACACTTGTTTCTATCATCCACAGCTCAATACCCGGGGCAAATCCACTTTCTACACCACCCATCACATCCACAATTCCCCCACCAACTAAACTGCTGTTGGATGCAATTGATTTGAACCAGGCACTAACCAGTCCTTCTCAATCACCTATCAATGAGAATACACCTCAACAACTGACTAGGTCTGATGAATCAATCTTTGCTAACCCACCAACACAACCTGAGGAGGTTACACCCCTTGAGTTACAAGTAACTCTTGGTGGTAGTCCAAGTGAAGCAGCCACTACAACTGTTGAACCCACTGGTTTACAGTTGGACAGTGGTTACATCAATAAGACTTCCTTGGAGGCAATTCCTTTTATAGCACCTCTGCCAACCACCAGTGGATTCATTTATCCTACTTGCAACATCAAAAGGTTGTCAAGTGTTGAAGGGAGAAGACCCCAGTACCAAGAAAAAGGGGCATCAGTGGTTAATGTTTGGAGTACACTCCCTACCTCAACTACTGATAAAACCACTGTTAGTGGGAAATCAGATGATCCCATTAAATTGGGTGATGGTTTAAAGTACCAGCAATTGACGGATCGTATTGAAAAGCTTGATAACTCTGTTGCAGAACTCAAAGATATGCTACAACAGTTGTTACAAGTACAAAAGGTACAATCAACTGCTGTTCCATCTCAAGCACCTGGTCCACAACAGGCACCTGCTACAAATGAGCTCTGGAATTTGTTTCAACCTTTTCTCCATCAACAAGCACAAAGAGCAGATCAGCAACATGAAAAACATGTCCAACAGCTGCGAAATACAATGGAGTCAAGGTTCAAGAACACTCAGGCTGATCTAAAGGCTCTCAAAACTCAGATCCTGCACACCACTGGCACTGCTCCTCCAAAAGTTCGCTTCATTTATCAACTTCCCCCAGATAATGCCAAAAAGGGGGAGAAAATTCAGGAGTTGAAAAAGAAGGGAATAGAGGATGGTCTCTACATTGAACCAGAAAATGCAAACATGACCAAACAAATCCCTCTTCCAGATGGAAGAAAGAAAATTGATGTGACCACAAATGCACTGGCAGAAGCAGTTGCAAGTGTAAAAAGGGATAGAGAGGCCAAAAGGAAAGCCAGGGTGGATTATCCGGATCAGGGTACTTCAGGATCAAAAGATGATGAAAATCTTGTTGATGAAAAGAAGAAGCCTACAAGAAGAGTAAGGCTACCCAAATCCATTCCAACCAGACGTTCAAAGTCTGCACCAAAACCACCACCTAAAACAACTGTTGTAACTCCTGTTGTATCAACAACTATTGGTACTTCAGTGGTTTCAACATCTGCTCCCACTTCAACACACACCACTTCAACATACACCAAATCCACTGCTTTACCACCATTACCACCAAAAACAAAATCACCTCCTGCCAAAAAGCAGAAGACAGTAGTTGTTACAACATCTGTTGTAATGACAACAGTGGTTAGAACACCAGTTGTTTCAACAACTGTTAGTCAATCACAAACCACTGCCACTACATCCACCACCACTATTCCATCCAAAACATCATCAGCCCCTCCTCAAACAAAGAGGAGACGGCTAATTCTCAAAGATGATGACACTTCACCACCACAACCATCTTCAAAATCTTTAGCTCTTGTCACAATACCAAAACCTGTTCCTCTCTCTTCAGTTCAAATGTACAAGCCCTTACCTCCTGCAGGTGTTCAATTTCCTCTTGAACTAGCAGCTGTTAGAGAAGAAATAAAATCTTTTTACTATGAGGATGACCCTGCCAAAAGGAGTTTGCCATCAATAAAAGGATATCCCTGGCCTAAAAATGTTGATGAATATTTGAAAATCAAGGCCAAGCAAGCAGAGGATATCTCAAAAAGAAACACACAAGGGAAATCTGACAAAGAAATTTCAAGAAATTATCAATATCTGCTCACACAAGTCAGTTCCCTAGAACAATTTGCAAAAAATGTCAGTCAACAAATTTCAGAAAGAGCAGCTGAAACTTTGAAGAAAGACTACATTGAAAGCATCATGGCTCACAATAAGTACAAAGGAGAGAAATACATGTACAAAGAGTGGACTGTTCCTGAGCTTGAAAATGAAGCTGCAAGAATTCAAGACATGATAAAAAGGAAAGTCACTCACACTCCTCCTGTCTGGGCAAAGTTCAGAAAGAATGTACCTGACAAACAGGTAGAACTGAAAAGAATGAAAGAAGAACTGGTTGCTGCTGAATATGGAAACAAAAGACAAGTTGCTAGATGGAAAGAAAATGTGGTCAGGATCACCTACAAAAGGTTGGAGGAACTAAGAAAGAAAGATCCAAATGTTCCTCAAAAGCCTGACTATCCTGAAGCAGAGGTTTCAAAAAGACCAACAAAGCTACAGATCAGGAGAGCCACTGCTCCAACTGGTGCTACCATCTATAAAAGAAGGGCACACAAATAGTTGAGAGGTGAAACCATCCAAGAGATGATAAAAGGAGATGACCTTGTAAAAGAAGGCATAAAGAAAATGATCATAGACACTCTTGGTTTGGATCAAACTGCAAGTACTGCTCAGCCAGTTTTGAATAGGCCAGCCTCACCAAATACTTCTGCAAATAAACATCTCCCAAGAAACCCACCAGGCTCAAAAATACAAAAGTGGGAAACTGACAAACAGACCTGCGTATTCACTTTGCTCAGGTCTGGTGGAGAAGTGGAGAAAATATCAAGGGAACAAGCTCTTGGCCTGAGTCTTGAAGATTTGCAGGATCTCCTTGATCTTCCACTTAGCAGAGATGATGAAGACACAGATGCCCTAGACTTTGAACTACAATTTAAAGGTCAGATAAGGGAACTGTTGATGAGACAATAAAGATTTCCACAATAATGAAGAGTTTTGGCATTATCTGTTCCAGGGGGAGATTGTTGGGATTGAACCCTATCAGAGGAACAGATAATTAAAGCCAAAACTAGATCAGAGCAGTGGATCCAGAATAAGCAGATGTTTACATACAAATCTCTCCCCTTGAAAGTGATTTCATATCTGCTGACCTCCTATCTGCTGATCTTGCAAAGTGCTAACCTACAACTGCTGTTCAAGTAAAAACCTGATGAAAGACCAAAGCTCTGCTGATTCAATCTACTGCCTTGAGTCAAGTACTACTGATCCGGACAAGCACTGCTGGGTTCACAGCAGTGGAAGGATGCAGCAGCTGTTTAAGTGTCTTTTATGTAATGAAATATAATAGCAGTAGTTAGTACATCAGTGTTTGTATAGATCAGAGGTTAGAGTTTGTTAGGAGGTTAGATGTCACTTTCATGGTGACGTCAGCTAAGATGCTCAGTGGTTTGCAAGTGCCTATAAATAGTTCAGTACTTTGTACTGTTCTATTAGCTCTTTTGCATCATCGTCTTCTTTGCACGAACAAACAACTGAGCTCTGGCTGAGGGGGAGTTTGCATTCATTCATCAATCATTGTAATCGTTATTGAAATAAATTCAATCTTCCGATTCATTGTGAAAAGATGTTTGATCAAAGTATTACTCTCGTTTGATTGTATGCAAAGTTTGTTTTCATCATAATTCCGCTGCACACTCATCCATTCTCATTTTAATTATAAACACAAAATACAATCAGAAACAAACTCAGATCCAACAGTATATACCAGATATAGAAGAACCTATTGAATTCAATGCTCCACCTCCAGAGAAACCCAAGCACAAGAAAAGGAGAAGATTCGTGGGATGGAGGCGTGTGCGTAGGAGGAAACCCGTCACTAGAAAGATGCCTAAAATAGAAAATCCCTTAGACAAAGGGAAGGGAATTGAAGTCGGGGAAGAATCTAGGCAGATGGGAATACAGTTTGAAGAATATTCGAAGCAAATAGAAATTGGAGAAAGCTCTAAACAAACCCAGGAAATGACATTACAGGAGGAGCTATATTTTATATTGGCAAGCTGTGATACTATTAAGCCTGTCAATGAAAATGTTTTTACTCGTCCTATTGAAACTCAACTCCCTATAAACTTAGAACCAGCAATCCCAGAACCTATAATCCACACCCAACCTTTAGGAATGGACGAGTGGTGGACGAATGATTGGCAATTCCAAAACTTGCTCAACAGTCCTTATTCCTTTCTTCCTCAATTCGACCCAGAACCTATACCTAATCCACCTATGAGCAATGAGAATTTAGCAGAACTTCGTCACTTTGGCGAGGAGTTAATGGATGCAGGAAATAGGATCAGGGAAGTAGGAGCACAGATCTCCTGGAAGTACGATGAGAGGGAGCGCCGTTATTAAAATACCATCTGACGAAGGATAGTAGGTTGTGAATATATGGTTGTACATAAATAAGTAAAATATAGCTTGTGAAATAACCTAAAATAAAACTTTGTAAGATAATAGTGTGTATTGATGCATAATATTAAATATAAAAATGGAAATCAAGAAATAGATAGTTTTGGCTATATGTGCGTATTTGAAATTTGTATGATTGTTTTTTGTATAATTGTTATCGATACTAATAAATTATATATAATGATCAGATGGAAAACGCTAATAACGAACCAGTTAATGAGGATAATCAATCTGAGCAACATCCGGAGGATCAATTTCTAAATAGGCAAGATATAGAAAATATTGTTGCTCAAGGGATAGCCAACGCTATTCCAGCAATAGTTGTTGCTGTTAAAAATCCAATCGAACCTCAACAAATCATTCCTAGCAAACGTATTTCTGAAGATAACTTCAGTAATAGCGTAAATGGAGGTGGTAATCATACTAATCACGATAATATATCACGGCAGGCCCCGCTCCCTAAGAAAATGAAAGCTGCAACGTCTGGTTGCACTTACAAAGAATTTCTTGCTTGCAAACCCACTGAATTTGCAGGCAATGAAGGAGCGACTGCAGCACTGCATTGGTTAGAGAAAACCGAGGCCGTAATTACAATAAGTAAATGTGCCAAAGACGATCAGGTCATGTACGCGTCAAATCTTTTTAAAGAAGGGGCGCTAGAATGGTGGAACACGGTGTTACAAGCAAAAGGAAGGATGATGGCATATGCTATGAATTGGGAAGAATTTAAGGGTCTTGTAGAAAGAAAATTCTATCCCGAATATGAAAAAGATCAAATGGCGAATAAGTTCTTAAACCATCGAATGATGGGTGTAGATTGTCGCGGTTATACTTTGACATTCTTTGAATATGCTAGAGTGGTACCAACACTGGCTTCGCCAGAACCGGTACTCATTTCTCGCTATATTTGGGGATTGATTGGCGAAATCCGCAATATCGTTAAAGCTGCGAGACCTCGTACTATTGACGATGCGGTAGAATTAGCTAATACCTTAACCGACGATCTGATACGCACAAGAGATGAAAACAAGAAGAAGGAACTGGCTCAGAAAATTACCCAAGGATTTCGTATGGGTAATAATAGTAACTTTAAGAAAAGAGGAACAGGGCAATCTCCAACTCCTCAGTTCTGCAGAAATTGCAAAAAGAAACATTATGGAAGATGCAACATAACCTACAATTTTTGCAAAACTGTAGGACATCGTGAAGAAAATTGCAGGAAGAAATCCATAATTTGTTACAATTGTGGAGAATCAGGACATTTCAAAACAGAATGTCCTAAAGTGGTAAAACCAGCAGACAACAAAGCCAAGACAGCCGACGGAACTACTAAGAAGAATGTTCGAGCCTTTCAGTTAACTACTCAGGAAGCCGAGATAATTCCTGACGTGATAGCTGGTACGTTCTTAGTTCACAATGTGTATGCAAAAGTATTATTTGACTCTGGTGCAAACCAAAGTTTTATCAATACTTCATTCTGCCAAGCTCTTAATTTACCCTTAACCAACCTTAGGCAGATTTTTACAGTCGAAACGGCAGACGGAAATTCTGTTAGTATAGATAAAGTTTTGAAAAAGGAAAATATAGAACTCTCAGGTCATAAATTCTTTGCAAACCTATTACCTATGAAATTAGCCGAATTTGATGTTGTGTTAGGAATGGATTGGTTAGTAGCCAACCATGCTCGAATTCTTTGTGATAAGAATTCCATAGAAATTCAGGCACCCACCGGAGAAGTAATTATGATTACAGGAGATAAACCACGTAAGCCCATGAAGTTCATATCAGTAATGAAAGTTGCTAGTTATGAACGAAAGCAAGGAATAGTGTATATGATTTCGGTAATCATTAGCACTAAGGGTAAAGAACTTAAGGAGATTCCTGTAGTCTCAGAATACCCAGATGTATTCCCAGAAGAATTACCAGGATTACCACCAGATAGGGAGGTAGAATTTAGAATTCATCTAATTCCAGGAATTATACCGATAGCTAAGGCACCTTATCGGTTAGCAACCACAGAAATGTTAGAACTGAAAAAGCAATTAGATGAACTACTAAGTAAAGGTTTCATACAACCTAGGTCATCCCCGTGGGGAGCACCAGTGTTGTTTGTAAAGAAGAAAGATGGTTCAATGAGAATGTGTATTGATTATAGAGAATTGAATAAGGTTACAATTAAGAATCGATACCCATTACCTAGGATTGATGATCTTTTCGATCAACTTCAAGGAGCTAGATATTTTTCTAAAATAGATTTACGCTCCGGATATCATCAATTGAAAGTACAAGAGGAAGACATACCTAAGACTGCTTTTAGAACTAGGTATGGTCATTACGAGTTTACAGTCATGCCCTTCGGATTAACGAATGCACCTGCAGCATTCATGGACATGATGAATAGGATCTGTAAACCGTACTTGGACAAATTTGTAATTGTCTTCATAGACGATATACTTATTTATTCCAAAAGTCAGGATGAACATTGTCAGCACTTGCATGCACTCTTAACTTTGTTAAGAAAATAAAAGTTGTATGCCAAATTCTCGAAGTGTGAATTTTGGTTGCAAGAAGTGCAATTTTTAGGTCATATGGTGAATCACGAAGGCATTCATGTAGATCCTGCTAAGATAGAGGCAATTACCAAATGGAAGGTTCCACAATCTGCAATGGAAATTAGAAGTTTTATAGGTTTAGCTGGATATTATAGACGGTTTATTAAGGATTTTTCCAAGATAGTTGTACCCTTAACTAAGCTAACCTTTAAAGCAATTAAGTTTGATTGGGGACCTAAACAAGAAGAAGCTTTTAGGATCTTGAAACAGAAATTAACAAATGCTCCAATCCTAGCCTTACCAGAAGGAACAGAAGATTTTGAAGTTTACTGTGATGCTTCAAAACTAGGATTTGGATGTGTGCTAATGCAACGCAAGAAGGTAATTGCGTATGCCTCAAGGCAATTGAAAAAGCACAAGGAGAATTATACAACTCATGATTTAGAATTAGGAGCCGTAATTTTTGCCCTGAAGATCTGGAGACATTATCTATACGGAAGTAAATTTACTGTCTATACAGATCATAAAAGTTTAAGATATATATTTGGGCAAAAAAGAGTTAAATATGAGGCAAAGGAGATGGATGGAAATCCTAAGTGACTATGACTGTGATATTCAATATCATGAAGGAAAGGCAAATGTAGTTGCAGATGCCTTAAGTCGTAAGTACCATGAGAAACAACGACGAGTTCGTGCTCTTAGGTTAAATCTACAGTTAGATTTAATGGAACAATTGAAGAATATTCAAGAAACAGCAATCAAGAATGATACTGAAGGAATGAAGGGACGAATAAAAGAATTAGAGCAAGGAGCTGATGGAATTTGGAGATTCCACAAAAACAGAATATGGGTACCTAAGCAGGGAGAATTAAGAAATAAGATTTTAGAGGAAGCTCATAAATCTAGGTATACCATACACCCAGGAAACAATAAAATGTACCAAGATTTAAGAAATAACTTTTGGTGGATAGGAATGAAAAAGGATATAGCTAGATATGTTTCTAAGTGTCTTACTTGTTCACAAGTTAAGGCAGAACACCAGAAACCTTCAGGACTACTACAACAACTAGAGATGCCTGTATGGAAATGGGAACTCATAACAATGGATTTTGTTACTAAGTTACCCAAAACCAGAAAAGGTAATGATGCAATTTGGGTAATTGTGGATCGATTAACCAAATCTGCTTACTTTCTACCAATGAAAGAAACCTTTAGCATGGAAAGATTGGCAAAGTTGTATGTAGATAAAGTAGTATCCTTACATGGAGTTCCACTCTCCATTGTATCAGATAGAGATAGTCGTTTCACTTCTCATTTCTGGACTAGTTTCCAAGAAGCAACGGGAACTCGACTAAACCTAAGCACTGCATATCATCCACAAACAGACGGGCAAAGTGAAAGGACGATACAAACTCTGGAAGACATGCTCAGAGCATGTGTAATAGATTTTGGTGGAAATTGGGACGATCACTTACCATTAATTGAATTCTCCTATAACAATAGTTATCATTCAAGTATTGAAACTGCCCCATTCGAAGCACTGTATGGAAGAAAGTGCAGAACTCCAGTTTGTTGGGCAGAAATAGGAGAAAGTCAATTGTCAGGTCCTGAAATAGTACAAGAAACAACTGACAAGATTACTCGGATCAAGGAAAGATTGAAGACAGCTCGAGATCGCCAGAAGAGCTATGCCGACAATCGATGCAAGCCATTAGAATTTCAAGTAGGAGACAAAGTACTATTGAAAGTTTCTCCTTGGAAAGGAGTAGTTCGATTCGGTAAGAAAGGAAAACTAAGTCCACGATACGTAGGACCATTTCCAATAATCCAACGTATAGGACCAGTTGCCTATCGTTTAAAACTACCAGAGGAGTTAGCTGGAGTACATGATGTATTTCATGTATCCAACCTTAAGAAATGCCTATTAGACGAATCACTGGTAGTACCTCTACAAGACATAGAGGTAAATGAAAAGCTGAAATTTGTAGAGAAACCGCTTCAAATAGAAGATCGAAAGATCAAGTTTCTCAAACATAAACGACTAGTATTGGTCAAAGTCAAGTGGGATTCAAAGAGAGGAGCTGAATACACTTGGGAGCTGGAATCAGAGATGAAGCTAAAGTATCCTCAATTATTCCAGTAAATCTCGAGGACGAGATTTTTATTAAGGTGGGGAGAATGTAACAACTCTCATTAAAAAGTCCTAATTATTATTTTAATTGTCCAATAGGAAACCCTAATTGAGAAACCCAAGTGATTCTGCATCAACCCTAAAATTTTCAGAATAATCGGAATCAGGATCAGGGCCCCTAAAACTCAGGGGGGGTAAACCCTAGTCGGTAATATCTAAACAGTTTTACGTGTAAGATAATTTTTAACGCGAAACCAACTCAGCTGAGCTATGCAGACACGAAGCAACCCTAGGGTAGAATAGGGCCTCTCGCGCCACGCGACGCGCACAAGGGAATCCTTCGCGTGGCGCGAGGGAGGCAAATTTTGGGTATAAATAGTAGAGTCTGGGACTTGATTCCTGGCTTCAGTTCGACGTAAAAACTCAAAATATACGTTGAGATATTGTCTGAATACTATAAAAAACACACACGATTCACGAAGTGCTGCCGCAATACAGGGTAATAACTCGATCGCTGATATGATTCAATGTTCGATCGATTAAACTATCCAATGGATGTTTAAGTGCTGCCCACATTAGGGTTTATGCTTTGTCATTCGTTGTTAATTCAATGGATGTTTAAGTATCGCACTTTGTCATTCGATGTGAGGGTTTAATCTCATGAGTTATCGTAAATGCTGTATTAAGTTACTAACCGAGTTGTGTGCATGTTATTAAATTTAGGTTAAAAAGGCTAATCAGTAGGCTAGGCTCTGCTCAATTAAATCTGCAATGTGAGTCATTCTCTTTTTATCAAATTAGTTTACAAAAGCATGTTTATTTTCAAAGTTATAATTACAGTGATTAAGTTTATGTAATAACCAAGTTACAGCCGGTATGTGGGGTTTTGTATACATTACTTGATAATCGTCACCATTGGGGCAGCCAATGGGGGATATGACCATAGTCACAGATCCGGTCGAGTGACAAATACCGTGGGTAGTTGGTTGATATCTGGAAACATTGTAATCTCTCTTAATACTGTAAATTATAACAAATGAGTCATTTTAGTAAATAGAATGATTCACCAGTAGTTCCCGCTGACAAAACCTTTTTCAAACATGTTTCAGGTGATCTGTTGTGATCCAGGAAAAGTGCCGTGAAGCACTACAAGCTTAAGGAAGTGGCTCAATATAAAATAAAGAAACATGTTTTGTAAAATAAAGATTTCTCAGAGAAATCATATGATTGTAAATTACCGGGTTTTATCCCTAATAGTGAAATAAAATAATCAGGAAATATTTCAGTTTTGAAAAGATCCTGAAGAAAACTTCCGCTGTTAATTAAATACCACGGGATTTTCTGTCCCGCGACTCCTGAAACGGGTCAAACCGGGTCGGGGGCCGTGACAATTTGAGATGACGGAGGCGATAGACATAAATGCACTAACACTTTAAACATTTGGATGGTTTGTATTTTTAAACTCGAAGTCTTGGTTGATGTTAAACAATATGGTTTGTAATATTTTGAAACTTAGTAATGGATGAACATCATGATTTCTAGCATATAGTTGTTTGGTATAATTGAATGCAATGATATTAAGCAAGTCACACATAACACACTTCCGCAAAAGTCAGGGTGTGACAAAAGCGGGCTTCGCAACGTCAGAAGCCGTTCGTTGGAAACTAAACATAAGGTTTTGTTGTGTTGTAGGGGCTCCATGGTAAGGTGTAGGTATCGTTCGGATTCTTACCAGTTCTTGGAGTAGATTCGGATGTCGTCAAACAAAACAAGTGGCATATCCGTCAAGGTAGGCAAAATTCGAATGTCGTGACTGGGAACCTATCTCGGTCGTATCGAGTTCTAAGGACAGTTCTCGTGATACCCCCATATTTGTGATATTCATGGCCCATTGCTCATCGAGTAATGTTCGTAGAGAGTAACTCTTCCAAGCGAGAGTTTGCGAAGAATATTGTTAGGATAAGGATCATAGGATCCGAGAAGTATGTCGTGAGTGGGTGTGGATACATGCAAAAAGGGTAGTCGCAATCGATGCGTAGGCGTTTAAGAATCCGCAGTAGGGGTTTACCTGTCGTCTAGGGTACAGCTAGTCGTACACAAGTTGCATAAGGTTAAAATGAAGAACGCCGTTTGTCAAATGGAGATGTCACATGGATATATCAATCATAACAAGAATTTACCATCGAAGAATGGTTGTCGCACAAGTTTGTAGTGTTAAGGTTCGCTGAAACTTCCGTCAAAGTTGTTGGGCTCACCCAAATGCGAAGGAGGAATAATTCACCTTGATCCATGAACTTAGATGAGTTTGCGATCTATCGAGCCGGTAAGCAATCAAGTTCGGAGGAGTTTCCTTAGGTTGTGTGAATGAATCTGAAATATGCCTGTGTAGTCAAGAGGTTTCAAAGGAAAGATGCGAAAACATGTTCAAGAGGGTATGATCGTACCAACAACACATCACTATCCTCAGGGTTTCAAGAAGTGATCACCAATGATCGAACGTCGAGCCTTCCAAATTCTCTCGACTAGAGTGAGTTCGTGTTAGTGTCGCTCCCTGGAGAAGCGAGGGTGTAGTGTCACTGTGGTAAAGGAATAACGGTTTTGTCTAAATCAATAGTAGGAATTAGGCATTGCATTAATCAATAAGCATAGGACGGTACAAAGGTTAGCGAAAAGATTTCACATAATTAAGATAAACTATCATAGGATCATAATGCGACTCTGGTAGTGTAAGGGGGAAAGGGTAAGGTAAATGTGTAGTTCATCGTGTCCGTCTGTAAGTTGAGTAATCCGTATCTCCGTCCTCGAATGTCCCGAAAACTATCCCATCATTAGGAGGCATCCACTTGCTAAGTTGGGTATACGAAGGTGTAAATCAAAGTAGGATAAAAATTAACCACCCAACAGGGTAACAGGGGGTAATCCTGTGATCTGTGAAAATCGTGATATGGTTGTTAGCATTTTGTTATATCGGTTGTGGATTGAAGAAACAGGACGTTGGTGATGTTCATACGAAGAATTGAGCAAAAATAAGAATCCAATAAATAACCAAAGAATTTCGCCGACTATTTCGGTCTCCAGAGACAGTTCCGATAATGGTAGATGGTGGCAATGACACGAAAGGAAAGTTCGTTGCATCACGGTCACGTGAGTATATCTTTTGTCCAAAACAGAGTTTGGATGATAGGGTTTCGAGTTGCACAACGACAAGCGCGTGTAACTGTGACTACTTCATTTCTGGGGACGACGACAGGTGGAGATGATGGGGTTCGTCAACATGGACGCGTGGGTATATAGTTCTCCTAAATCCGAGTTCGTTTGGGCCGGTTCTGGTCTACGTGAATGTTGTCGTGCAAACCGAACGTACGGAGGGTCAGATCTGAATTCTAGCTGTAACGGCGACGTCATGTCGAGACAATCGTATCAATAGATAGAACGCATAAAACAGTTGTCGTAGTGGGGTGAGGAGAAAACATGAAAAGAATTTGATCGCCACACGTCAATTTCAAGTAAATAGTTGGGTGTCATAAAGAGCACATTCGAGCTAATAGAATACATGCTACTACTCTAACTAAGCATACATAAGCAACACATCATGCAGAAGTAAATTAGCAAGTAGGCAATATAAACATAAATCATACCACCTAAAGTGTTGAGCCTTGCACATGGAGCGAAGTGTCGTTGTGGATCATTGAGCACTGAGCAGGTTATAGTCTATTTTTTGTCGAAAAGATTTTTCCCTTTTTAAAACCAAGTTCACTAAAACCTGGCTCTGATACCAATCTGTCACACCCTCAAAAATCCACAAGCGGAGTATTACCGCGAGGCGTGTGACTGACCATGATCAAACCACCAATCATACTGAACATTTAATTAAAGTAAAGTAAAATAAAACCATAGTAAACCAAACGTTTAAAGTTCACCAAACCAAAATCCAAAAAACCAAATTTAAAAGTTAGCGGAAGCGTAAACTCTAAAACCCATAAATAATTCAAAACATAAAGTTTATCATGAACACACAATGGTTCATGCCCCACAACGACTCCTTCTCCATGCAAGCTCCAGCAAAAACCTAACGACTTGCAAAGCATGTGGTAACGTGTCAACAAAAGGTTGGCGAGTTCACAGTTGGTTGTCTGTGTTAATGTTGTTCCAAAAATCCATAAGTTGTTAAGTTGTTTCGAAAACCAAAAGTTATCCAGTTCCATGTTCCCATAACCATATACCGTGGGGGCTACCCCATGTTGTAAACCACTAGACCCGTTACCATATCGACTACTGACTTAAGTCATGTTTATGTGCCCTACATCAATGTCTATCATCATTGACAAGTGCCCAAGTACATTAGTCTACTCCCGTCCTCTGTGGCACGGTGTGAGGCTTGTCAGACCTAATAGCGCTATTTAACTAATGACCCGTTCGCCAATGGCCCGGCGATTAAGTCGATATAAAAATGAGGGACTTCATGATAGAGTTTTGTCTAGTAAGTTTAAGGTTGTTGTCCTACCTAAGGAGGACCAAGGTACGTATTCTATCCAAGGAGAATACACAGGTTGCATCCCACCTAAGAGGTATTGTCGTTAATTAACCCATTCCCAAACCACCGAGAATCCTTATTTAACTCATTCCCAAACCACCGGGAATCCCATGCTTTAACGAAGGTGTGAACTCACCTTTGGTTGCTCGGTTGGACTCTTAAAATAGCTAACATTCAGGGTTGGTCAATCACGTCCTAGTATGATTACCATTTAGTCAATTAGTGGTTTCAAATAGAGCATAAAGTTCCTACACGCATCTACCACCTAACATGCACTCATTTTGACCGTTCACGCCCATATATACATTCCACCTATAACTACTCAAGAGCAAGCATACGAAATTTCACATAACACTTTCGTTGACATATAACAAATTGGATCATTATCAGATAACATAACCAACATTTAAACACACAAATCACTACTTATATTTTCTCATCTTAAACATCCAAACTGGGATGTTTTCGGGTATTTTAATAAAATAGTTAACTTGTTCTAAAAATTCCCAAAATTCTACAGATTGTTTTAAACAGTCTAGATATTACTGTGTAAAAATATCGGGATCCAATTCATTACCAATTATTTTATGAAAATCATTTACCGGGATGCAATCAGATTCGTCACTTTCTGACTGCAGTCCACCGAAAAATTCATTTAAAATTCATCGTAAGTCTGATTGACGAAATTCTAGTTGAAGAATTACAAAGATACCCGTGGCCATCTACTATATAATTTTCGTGACCTAACTCTATCCATATTTCAAGTTATGATGAAAAATATAACACATATTTTCTGCAGAAAAACACAACTTTTGCTGCTGTACAAAACGGACCTTTAAAAATAGCAAACGACCTCAAAAAAATATGATTCCAGTGCCATTTGAATCATTTTTCAAAATGTATAATTTAGAATTCAGAAAATAAATTTTTTGATTTATAACGGTCCGTTTACAGCCAACTGAAGTTGGTTATTTTCGTCAATCAGCATGCTGTTTTACAAATCAAACAACACCAAAACGCGTGTAAACGATCCCGACCCTTTCTAATACCAACTAACAGCAGGTTAATCATCGATTATCACCTAACCATATTAATAACCACAAAACCCTAGATATAAACATCATGATTTTCACCAAGAACGCAACCAACAATCATTTACGCATACATATCATCGATTAGTTCAAGAAATCACATACTCAACCGAAATAAATCATGCAATATCAAAACCCTAGCATGTTAACTAAAAATCACGGCCATGTTTCTACAAAAATCACACCAAGAATCACAATCCAAATCAAGAATACTAACCTTGGAGCAAGAGAAGGGATTACAAGGAAGTGAAAGGCGAATCAAGAAGCTGAATCAAGAGCTAGGATTTGATTTTCGCAGGGGGGGTTCCTTCTGGTCGACGTACACAAGGGGAGGTATTAGGGTTTCTGTTTTGATTTCTTGTTCCCAAATCCAACTACGTATAATTAAAAACACAATGGAACTTGGGCTAATGGGCTGCAATGAACAAGAGGTATGGTTTTGGGCTCAATATTTCGAATAAGGGGACTTGGGGTAGGGTTGGGCCTATATGTTGCGCAAGAAGGGGAGGGGTGCGTTTGGGTTGGGTTTTAATAGGTAACAGTTGTGCACTAAGCGAGGGTTTCGTAAGATTCACGAAATAATTAATTAAAATGATTCGTATCGCAAAGCAATATATTACAATGCTTCATTTCACAAAATAACGTATTCCAATATTTCAGTTTCAGGTTTCGGTTTCACACACTCACATTACACATTACCAAGCACACAATCATTCAAATAAAATAAATCACTAAATTCAATTCATTTAACTTACATGAAATTACACAGTAAAGCGAAATGTTCAGGAATTTACACGAGTTGTCACATAAACACTTTACATAACCATCATGTTCCCTTTGTAGAGCTACTCTGTCATACGATAGTTCTTTCATTATCAATCGATTGTTCGACTATGAAACATAATTATCCGAAACACTTGCCATTTCATCAAAATTTTTCACTGTACTCCCATTGATAAGTAGCAAGTTTTCAATTTCAGATAGACAAATATTTTCAAGTTATTCTTGTTGAAGAATCAAATCTAAAACAAATGTTGAAAAAAGTATTAGTTTTTTTCCCAATAAGGGAGCTATTGCATAATATTAATGTAGTTGTATACAACTTTAATAAATTAATCACATTACCTGCAATACTAGTTATCTTCCGTTGCTGATACAGAATGTCTTCACATAACAGGGACTTCGTTTCCGACCAAAAAACACCAGGACGAGATATCGAAATTGACAGCAACAACATTACAAAAAAAAGTCCTCAAGAAATCTCTGGTTGACCATGTGCTAGCTTCTTTGACGGCATTAACATATTCCTTATCATCATCCAACAGTCCTCGTGCAAAACATGCATCTTTAAAGGTTTCAAAAACCTGTCCATCAACGGTTTTTATATCTTCAAAACAGGTTGGTCCCCTAATATGATTCAGTAAAATCCTTAGGTAATAACAATCATCATGTGATGGTGGGACATAATGTATCATCTCAACTGATCCATACAGATGCTTTCTTCGATACCATTTCTGATTTTTAGCTTTCCATACGTAATATCCCGGAAAATCAACATACTTCAATGTCTTGGAAAATTCATCGACTTTGTTACAATTAATCCACTCTATGAACATTGTCATTTTCACAGTTGGATCAGTAACAATATCACACAAATTATCATGATCATTATACATAATACTCTGACGATCTTCACAATGAAAAGGCAATACTTCAACAGCTGGATATCTATAATGTATATCATACATGAATATTCTCCAAGCAGCTTCACAAGCATAAATATACCTACAATCAAGGTATGCTTTTATCTCATCTACAGCTACATTCTGCTGCGTATCATTGTTGGTGGTATTGGATTGAAAAACAGAAGCTGTGACTCTATCTGGCCCCTTATTAATATATTTAAACAAATATTTGATAGAACCTGACTGGTTGCACCATTCAATGTTAATGTGGCACTGATACTTTCTGAGTAGGTAAGTCTCTTCGATAGTTGTCGTTTTGGCGGCTTGCACAAAGTCAGCAACACAATACGGTAAAGCACAGATGTATTTCTTGATGGTAATCTCGGGAGTGGTAACTTGGCCCGGACAAATGATACTCAGTTGCTTAAAGCGGGAAGTTAAACCAGCGTTGTCACCACCTTCCTGCTTGATGTGCCAGAACTCGTCCTCCAGCTTCTGAAGCTCGTGGGGAGGGCAGAACTCCTTCATCATGATGTCCTTCAACTCATCCCACATTAGGCCATAGGCTGCATCATTCCCTTGCTTGTTTCTCTCGGCAGTCCACCAATCCAGAGCCCTGGACTGGAAAACGCCAGTGGCGTTAACAGTGTGAAGGTTTTCAGGACAGCCGCTTTGGCGCAGGGTGACTTCAACTGAATCGAACCATTGAATCATGGTCGTAGGCCCATCTTCTCCAGTGAATTCCTTGGGACCACAGGCTTTAAAATGCTTGAAGCTAAAAGTAGCTTTCGGAGAATCAGTACTTGATTCCTCAGAGAACTTGCTAGCATTTTCATTAAGCTAGCTGACAATTTGCGGAATGACTTTCACCATCTGCTTTGCGACTAGAGCAGCGATGCGTTTGTCCTCATGGTTCCGGAGAGCGGAGCGAGCAGTGTGAGATCCTAATGACGACACTGTCTGCAACAGACATCGTCACAGGACTCAGATGCGATATTTTGAATCTCTCCTCACAACATACTACTACTAGATAAAGCTCAGGAACACATCCAATCATATAGACATATAATCACATAGGCACGTATTCAACATAAGCACATAAGCACATAGGCACATAAGCACGTAGTCTACGTAAACACCGAAGCACGTAATCTATATAAGCACTTAGCCCACCGCAGCCATGCTTTATACTATATTTTACACGTATTCACCTACATATATTGCACGTATTCACCTATCTTTCATGGCTGCATTAAAGCGATGGAGAATTGCGAATGCGAGAAGCGAGTAGCGGTTTCGAGTGTCATAAGCGATTTGTTGGCGTTTTGAGGTAAAAGTGCAGTACGAGGTTTTGTGTTGATCAAAGCGAAAAGCGAGTAGATCACGAAAATCAAAACACAAAACATATAATCACATAAGATACATTAAATCCACATAAAATCGATAAATCACAGAGTTAGCGTTGGCGAAATCCAGAATCCAAAACACATAAAATTAAAAAGTGATTGTCTGGATTCCATCGAACATGTCTCACACCCAGAGTGATTCGACTATTCTCAAGGACATTAAGTACGCGCTTTGGCATAATAAACTGTGCTCTTTTACCGGCATACAGTGAATGGCACGCACCTTTCGGTTATTCACGCAACTCGAGTTGTTGGAATCCATCGAAACTTCGGTGAGAGTTTTGTAAAACCAAAATATAGAGCGGAATAAGTCATCAAGATTTGGGTTTCACCCCTAACTTAGCGACTCCATTCTTGTTTGTGTGATAGAATCACGAGATAGATAGGGAGAATCGCGTCGAAGTATGGATCTCACTCCTAATTCAACGCAAATTCTCGTGTTGATAGTAAAAATGCGTGTCGAACGAGCGATTTGGTCGAGAGTTTGCGGTTTCACACCTAATCTCAACCAGATCATCTGTTTGTGTGTGTAGCCAGCCTTAGGAAAGGCTGAACTTGCGCGGAACTGTAGTATCTGATATTCGCGCAAGAGTGTAGTGTACAGCAAGTTCGAGTGAGAGTATCAAGTAAGCTCGTACAAAACCCCTACCAAGTCTGCACAAGTCGGTCTGTTGGTTCTTAGACTATAGAATAGGTCGTTTCTAAGACATCGACTTGGACTAGGTCGAGTCTTGCCTAATTCCCTATAGTTATGGCTCTGATACCAATCTGTCACACCCCAACCGATGGCGGAAACATCGGGGCGCGGCACTGAGCGAAACATATTGTCCAAGAGAAATCCATAACAACTAAAATTACCGGATACTTAACATTACGTCCCATACCATAATATATCAAATAATTCAATTATTACAGACATAATATCTCAAGGCAAATAAATTGTTTTGATAACTCAGAATTTAAATTGTTTGTTTCTAGACTTTTCCTAACTTGATTCCACATAGCAAGCATCCTAGCATCTCAAACACCTATCACATATGTTAAAATAGAGGTCAATACACATAGTGTAAAGGTGAGCATACAAGTTTGATAGTATAATAGTAGGGAAAGCGATTTATGCATAACCAGCATGTAACACGTATAGTTGTGAAGAAGGTAAGTTATTGACAATGAAATATGCACAGACGTGACTGCGAGTTGTAGAATGCGCAACACATATCACCATTGTGACATGTGAAGAAATGCCCTTAACAACCCCTGTCCATGACAGGTGCTGAGTCCAAACTATAGTACTATCATTGCTAAGGTGTCAGGCAACAATCATTGTATAAACATAACATACTAGCATTCATCGAGTAACACGTATAACATGCAGAACGGTTAGCGTATAAAAGTGTGTTGCGTTGTGTGATCGATGTGATTTGTTATAAGTAACGTATGTAACACCCAAAAGTGCTTAAAGCAAAAAGGGATCGAGTATACTCACAGAGATGGTAGCTGCTAAACACAATTTGTGATTGGATTGAAGGGAGCGCTAGAGTAAGCCTGATTACAGAACGATAGCATAAGCGATGAGCGATGCGTTAAACGGTGCGAGTGACTAAGTAACGAAGAGTCATCTGATCGGATGACAATCGGGACGGATGGTCAACCGGTCGGATGGCCATTCGGTCGGTTTATCATTTTTTTGGGATGGATGTGTTTGTGTATGATGTGGCTTTGAAGTTTTCGTTGTAGCATTTCATAAAATAGGAAGTAATCCTACCATTCAGGTCGTCCAGTCGGACGGTCATCCGGGTGGATGGCCATCCGCTCGGATGGCGATCCGAGTGGAGGGTGTATATTTGAATTTGGTTGAAATTGTTTAAGCATTGAATATCATGGGTCATCCGATCGGATTACCGTTTGATCAGATTGTCGTTCGATTGGATGGCTATCCGATCGGATGGTAATCCGTTCAGTTAACCTGTTTGTTTGAGAACTTGTGAAAAATTGCTAAGTTTGGGAAAATTTTGCGATTTCACCGAGACGGTATGACAACGTGTTAAACAACAGAACCCCATCTAGTCCAAGTCATCCGATCGGATAGGAATCACCCCGTCTGATCAGTTAACTGTTCTTGACGGTCATTCATGTTCAACCCGTAAATTGGTTGTCTCTTTGATAGAAATCCGTTCTTGGACCAACACTTCACTAGAGAACGAGTAGAAGGCCTGAACAAGCTCAGATTCAATTGGTTTTAGATGCAAGATTGTAAAAGAGTTGAAAGAAACTTAATCGGTTTAAAAGTGCTTGGATTTTAGGTGAAATCAGTGTTTAATCATGTTGAAATCTCTTAGATCTGAGTTGTTCTTGGTGGAATGAGGCCACATTTTGAAGTTGATAAGGACTCATGATGACATCACCCTAGAACACCCCAAATCCACCGATTTCAGGGTGAAAAGTTAAGATTTGATGGTGAAAATGATGAAGAAGTGTGTGTAGATCATAGAAGTACAAGATTTGAGGTAGAAACTTACAAGAATCGCGAGAAATCGAGAGGAAACAGGGCTGGAACGTGCTGGTCGGAGGAGGAGCTGTCACATCACATGAACAATGATGTAACAGGTGCTATTTATAGGCAAGAGAGGGGAAGAGGAGGTGGGAGGTGATGGATCGGAGGGCGACTTGATCTGATGGCCATCCGATCGGATGGTCATCCGGACGGATGACCATTCGATCGAATGGTCATTCGATCGGATGGGTTCGGTGAGTTGGTTTTCGACGTTTCATTTTGTGCGTTGAGCATTGCGATGCGTTGTGAGTAAGCGATGCGATAATATTACCCATTAATTACACAAATAACCTAACTACTAAATAACATAAATATAATCCTTAAATCTCGAGTTTGCGATGAGATTGCGTTGTGATAGAGTTGCGATTCCGTTTGTGATTAATCACCTCATCATAAACATAACATGCACAAGTAACACATAACAACACACACACGTAAAACAATATCCATAACCTATAATTCGAGTTGCGATGCGATTAGCGATAAGTCGATTAGCGATTAAACTGCGATTTATTAGCATGTACTCCACATAATACAACTAAAGTAACTTAAATTAGAGTGTCGATTGTCAGTCAAAGAGTACAATCATTGATTAATCAAGGAATGACAAATTCCAATTAGCAATCTTTTCTTCCTTTGACTTGACTTTGACTTGTACTTTGAATTTGACTTCGAAAGTCGGGTTGTTACACAAACACCTATAAATCTTAGGCCAGTTGGGATTACAAGTCACCGTTATGAATTGATCGGGATATCCAACAAACTTGCAAATTACCATAGCATCCAAGTACTTTTGCATCATATAACTAGAACCAACAGTAAATGATGAAGGTAAAAGTATAGGTTTACCACAACTTGAGGCATTATTCTCCACTTTCAACAGTAGCATTCAAGTTCTTAAGACTTTGCGTTCTAAGTTTTGGTTGTTGTGACCTTATATAATTCAACCTGGCAGATTCTATCATCGTGTATCCATCAACAAAAAACTGTTGAAATAGTTTTTCGGCATTAACTAACAATGAAAACTGATTTTATCTATCTTGAATTTTATAACAAAAGAATTCTCTAATTGTAAGGTTGGTTCTAAATACCTCATTATCAACTGCAATCCCTCTATGTTTAATACCAACTCTATAACCATCTTCTGCATATGGGAAAATAAGTAGATATTGCAAAGCAAGGTAAGAGGGATGAAGTTCACTAATTCTTTGAAGACCACCAGATTTATTTCAAACAACAATGTCCCGTTTATCAAATGCTCCATAAAAATCACCAATTATTAACACAGCAATTTCTGATGCTGTTGGCAAATTGTGAACTCTTCCATCCTTATCTCTTGTTCCAATAAGCTTCAAGGTTATATCTTGCCACTCATTTTCTTGAAAACAATCTCTTAGCATTCTGAAGGACTGGACAAGAGGATTGCAAGAATCCAACATATTTTTAAGACTTTTCATGGTTGAAATATCAAGCTGGTTATTTCTTGTAGTTTTGGATTCTATCTGAGAACTACAAGAAATATAAAATGTTAAAATTTACATCGTTTCAAATGAAACATGGATGTGAATATATTGGGAAACAATATATATATATATATATATATACACACACACATAAATGGCACAATTTCATAAAGAAATTACCTTACTGTTTTTTGACGATTTACCACCTCGTTTTGTGAATCATATATGTAAAGCTGTGAAAACTTGGGTTCTTCCCCATCGTCCAGAAGTAGACTACCCATTCGATGATAATTCTAACCTTGTAGTCAAAATATGTAAGGACCTTTGCTTCTCTGATAACTTTTGTCAACCTTCCCACCAAGCGATGTGAACGAAAACATCATGTTATATGCTCGAATATTATTCATGAAATTGTGAGACTCTGAACCAATTTATAAGTCAACATGATGTATAACTTTTGTGAGACTCTGATGTATGACTTCATAATTGAATAAACTTATAAGCCAACATAAGTTATATACATGTTGAAAGCTTAACAGGAATTTACATTCGTATCTTATACCTTTAGAAATTCCATAAATCTTCTTAACCACATAATCTGTTAATATCTCATCACTCATTGATAGTTCAATTTTAGGTATTCCACCTATATTGAAACTTGTAAAATATATTATCTTACTATATAATAAAAGAAACCAATAAAAAGACACTTGTCATTATTCTAGACCATCTAATATTACTTAATTATAGATAATTATTATTTAATTTAAATTATTAGCCTCTATTTCATACTTATCTTATATGAATTAAATAATAAATTAATATTAAATTTTATCCTACTTTAATATTATATTTTATCCTACTTTGAATTTGAAATACAATTCTTTAAATTTCATAAGAGAAACAATTATTCAATATTAAATCTTATAAATACATAATTCACGGTTTTAAGAAACTTTTTTAGATTTAAAATTCAAAAATTGTTGTCATACTTAGATAATTATATTTTTCAACGGTATGACAAAATTTAAAATTAAAAATTGTTATCGTACTTACATAATTAAATTTTTCAAAGATATGACACAATGCATCACAGGAAGTGGGGAAGATATTGACCACACTCAATTAAACACAATGAAGTTTAGTTAATCTAAATATTATTTTTCAAATTAAATTCAAATAAAAATTATAAAAAATAATAATTTATGTTACGAATAAATAGCAAAAACGGAAAATAATAGTTTAAACATATGAATTTAATCTAATCTAAATATTATTTTGCAAATCCAAATAAAAATGATAAAAAATAATTTTATGTTACGAATATATAGAAAAAACTGGAAATAATAGTTTAAACATATGAATTTAATCCAAACATAGATGATTTGTTAGCGTGATTCCTATTTACCATTCATGCGAATGAAAAAATACTTTTTTTGTTTACATGTATTTAAATCATTTACATATTTATGTTTTATCCAGGATAAATATCATAAAAAACATTTAAAAGGAAACATTTCACATTAATAGTAATGCAAGTTTTTTTATTATCCACAATTTGTTTTTATTAAAATATAAAACACACACGAAATAACAAACCTATAAAAATGGCTAATTCTTATGTAGGCGATGACCGTTAGAATGAAATAACTCATTTATATGACATTGTAAATGGTATGATATATATTACCTTAGATATGTATACTATTAACGAGTTTTGCAACTTTTTTGTGTCTAACACTCTAACCATTTTTATTATCTTGCAGTTTGTACTACCGACAATGCTTATAGAAACGACAATATACTACCGACAATGCTTATAGAGACGACAATATTACAAATAAAATAGTCAATGTTGTATGTAAGGAGATATTTAGAGATTCGTGAATTTTTTATATGTTTTGTGAATTCTAATATATTGTATAGATTTCTCACTTATTTACACTAATATGTTATCATATTTAGTTATAGCTTTAAACTTTATATAAATATTATTTGTTATACCCGTGTGTCACACGGGAAACTAAACTAGTTATATATAATAAATGAAAGTTTTTTTGGGCCACGTGTTAGTAGATGAGGGCTACCATTCTTTCATTTTCCAGCCCAAACTCACGTCCGCTTTTTTTTTCTTTTGTCTGATGGTATGAGAAACCCTAAATCATTCTTCAACATACGTCTCTCTCTTCCCATCGCCTCCTCAAACCCTAGATTCTCTACTCCTCCATCGATGGTCCATCTCTTGCGGTTGCTCTCTCCCTCGAATTTCCCAGATATGATTCAAATCTCTACATCTTTTATGAATCCTAATCTGATTCTAACCATCCTTCTTGAGTTCTTCCTTCCTGTTGAGTTGTTTATGCAGGAGCTAAATGAAGAACAATGTGAAAAGCCTACTATTTGTCCACCTAAATTTCCTGTAAGTACTCAATTATTGCTTAATCGGATTTTATGAATATTGTTTTGTTGCATCGATTTGTGACTGGCTATTATTGATAAGAAGGGAGATGGCCGATTATGTTGTATTGTATCCGGCTAATTCGATTTGGGATTTTTAAACCTACAACTAAATCTCCCTAAATCTGTTTGCAGCTTAACTTGGTTCTGAGACAACCTCGGGTTCTGCAGCTTTTAATACTAACTCACTTAAGCCCGGATACTTGGATCTCTATAAAATTAGCTTCGGCTGAAGAAATCTGTGAAAATTTCTCATTATGTAATTTTCTTAATATATGGTAAATCTCATGTTTTCATTTTTTTTTTTTTTTTGCGAGGAAGATGTTGGAGAATATGTTTTCGTCGGATGGCTCATTGCAAAATGGGGATGTGTTTTCGTCAGTTACTCAGGTATGGGGTGATATTTGAAGCTTATAGTAACAGTTTAATTTAAGGTACGATGGATGATAGATGTAGTCATAGTTGTTAGACTCATATAAGTCACGAGTCAACTCAAAACGAGTTATTGACCAAGTCTGACCAAGTGTAGTTGACTTGTGACTCATACAAGTCATAATTTTAGAAGATGAAACACCATTTTTTTTTGTTCTTGATGTTTTTTTAATGGAGGAGAAAGAGAACGACAAGTATTTGGGTTTGCACTAAATTAAATATATATTATCACATAGTTTTTGTTGTCGTTACTCTTACGAGTAGAATTACGATTCAAAAATTAGGAAAACGAGTCACAAGTCGAGTTGCAAGTTAACAAGTATGTTGTAAATGACTTTTTGTTTGATGTAATCTGTTAACATAGTTACATAGATAGAACAGTGAAAATTTGGTCAAAGAATGTTACAAGTGAACATGAGGGAAAATCCCATGTTGACCTACAGGAGTTAAGCATCATGTTAAAGGTTTACTTTAGTTTCTCAATAATGCTAAGGGTGCATGGCAGATATATTATAAAATCCACTAATATATGTGTGTATGTGTGTGAGGATTTCATGGAGAAAACTGTGGTCCTCCCTTTAGCTACTAGACATAAGAGATATAGTGCTTAAAAGTATGTTGGAATATTAACAAATCATGGAATTTTAATAACGTTTATGGAAAAATCGAAGCTAATAGGCACCGGATATATTTCCCTGAACTTGTGATTTTGCGAGATAGGATCGCTCTTTCATCTATACCAGGAACATACATTGTAGACTACGAACATTGTAGACGGATCTCTTTATTTTTATGGTTCATTTGAACACTTAATTATCAGCTAAGAGTTCAGCAAAGAACAAATGTTGTTTTTTTAGGTTTTGGAGGTTTTTGTTTATAATTTGGTATTATTTATGAGTTCTATATTCTTTGTGAGCTTATGTATCTTCTGTTGCTGATATTCCGCAAAGAAAAAGGCTAATGGGACTATGGATTCTTGCAACTCTCAGTTATCAGTAGCACATACATACGGTTTCAACCAACAGAATTCAGTCGTTGAGCCCCTGCGAAACTATTACCAATCTTTTTTAGTCAATTGGCCCTAAATTGTTTATCACCACAATCACATACAAACGCAATTTGTATTACCTAACCCATACCCACATCTTTTTATCCAATTATATTGATCTCAATTAACATAATATCTTTCCCTTTCGTCTTCAAAATCCTAAAGTGAAAAAACGAACTATGCAGGTATGTTTTCTAGATCTTTTATGATGTAAACCAAGATTCCTTTGTTTTTTCGCTTTACTTATTTTTTTAATATGTTAGTCGTTTATGTATTAATAGCTTTGTCAAATAGTTTTTTTTTTTTTTGAAGTTTAATATCATTAATGTCGAATCACTCGTAACATTATATATAAATAATGAATAAGGAATTAGTTAATTTTGACTACATTAACATTATCATTACAATATTATTGTTTCTCCTAATTTGCATAGGAGTTGAAATAGCAATGGCACATCATGCTTTGTGCTTCTATAGTCTAGAAACCACAAGGCATTATGGTTGAATTTTTTCAGTTATAGTTTTTCAATAATAATTTTATTCAAAATTATATGTATTCTTGATAAATTGAATACCTGTAGCGTTTTAATGTCAAATGGGTCATATGAAAATGTTTGTGAAAACGGAAACAAGACAGACGGGTGAAATTGGTTAATGTAGTTCAAACTTCAAAGCCATTTTTTTGTCTCAAGCGGGTCAAATAATTATATTTAAAAGGGGGATTTGTTGAAATGGGTCGAACAAGTTGAAAGTACTTCAAATTCTATTTTAAATGTCTGCAAATGTTTGAGTTGTTTGATTTAAAATTATAGATGATCATTGTAATTATATTGTTTTTGTAGCTGTACTAATTGTGTTAATTATTTTTAGATATCAACCACCATTGCTAGCTCGTCTGGTGGTGGTGGCAATTGAATTTGAGTATGAAGGAGGTATGTCATCTATTTCAACAGCACCATAACAAACTAACCACATCAAATATCATTTAATGTATCAACCACGAGTATATATGGTACCCGTACGAAAAAATAGGTAAAATAGGTACCGGTACCGAATATACCGGTTCGATACCGGTGTTTAACCCGTAAATACCGGTATCGTACTGGTACCGGTACCAAAAAAGGGAAATGGGTACCAGCATCGAATAAACCCGATATGGTATTCGTACCAAATGCTCATCCCTACTATAAGTTAATAATAGGTCCATGTCCTTGGTTTGCAACAATTAAAAATCCGTGACTGTAAATTGTTGATTTGGTTTTCTGACTTACAATGCTAAACTGAAATAAATCAAGCCACTCTCATATAAATATATTATTTAATTTTACTACAACTTTATACTAATACAAAGGAAAGGGATACATTACGTAGAGAGAAAAAAAAAAGTGATGTTGCTGCTCTTAGTAACATACCAATTTCCCATGATTCTATGATATAAATGATTTAATAATTCTCTCTTATAAATTAATAAATTTTAGGGTAAGGCCTTTCAAAGAAATAAGTTGCTCAAGAATCTAAGATTAGGAAATTGCTGGCACGGGTATGCAATATATATACTACTATGAGATTCTTAGAAATAAAATATAAAAATATAGATAGTATTGTTTTTCATGTTCAATATCTAAAATCGTTCCTTTACATATGATAAAGAACTTATTTGTGTGAAAGCTTAGATTAGGGAGCTAGAAGAAGAGAAGGAAGGGTTTATGGCCAAACTAGGGGTGAATTACTCCTCCAACTTAGTGGTTAACTTATTATTAGAGGTGGTAAAATGGACGGATGGGATAATGGGTCAAGACATGTTTTAGGGGATTTCAAGACAGCATGAAATGTAGCTAAAGAGACTGATGCGTTAGCTATGCCCGAGTAAAAAGTGACGCATTATCTAAGTATTAATAGGATCAAGATGCTTTATAAGTCTCTTTATAACTCACACGTTAATATGTCAATTTCTTTGTATTATTTTAATTTCAGATTAGTATTTAATAATTAATATAAAGAACTAACATTATAACATATACAAGATGAATATGGAGACGAACTTAAATGGTTCTATTGAAAGGTGTACTGTGACAACCCGAACTTCTACGGCTTACGTTACCTAAGTTTTGTGATTGTTTGACTTGCATTGTTACGTATACTTGTTTTGTGCTTTTGGTAAATATGTAATATTTCAAGTAAACATGTAATAACTGGTTTAGTTGTTATTAAGGGTTGCGGATTAGTTGAGTTTAACCTCACATAACCTACATCGCACATTAGCACCGGGCCACACTTTGCTTTGTTGTTTATCCTCGGCCCATACCCATGAAGCCCAAAGCAAACCCCCCATGAATTAAAAAGCCCAACCGAGTCAAAATATATGCAGCATGCGGTCCATTCTTAGGCTGGGTAACACAAGAGACAAACCCTAAGCACCCTCTTCCATTCCTTTTTGTCGATGGTAGCCTTACCATGTGAAATTCTGATTTCTTGTCCCTTGAAGTTTGTCTCTAGTGCCTAGCAACACCTACTAATCGGTTAGTATCTAATGCTTTTTGAATTGTACCATAGATTGCATGTGCTGTATACGTGGTTCATGATTAAAGAATATTGTGGCATGATAATCATAAGGGTTAGTGGATATGGTGGTCCAATTGCAATAAAGATTTGATTAAAGAATATTTGTGGCATCAATTTTGTCGATTACTATTGTTTGTATTATGAGGAGCTATCGATGATGATATATTGATGACATAAGTGTTACGAGACCGGCGATAGATGGGCACGATTAATGATAATATGATGTTCCATTCATTGGGATCGTTAATCTAGATGTTAGCAAGATATACGTAAATTATTGATCTAGATCATATAATATTAGGGTCATCACGATAATTGCTTGATGTGGTTTCGTTTGAATATTTAGTGCTGTTGTTGTTGATTCTAAGGGGTGGCATGTTAAACAATTATGGTTATAACTAGTTTAGGGTTATGTGGATTCGCGATAGGGAAGTCTCTATGGCATAAACTAATAACTTGCTTCTTGAAATAAATTATGTGATTACATGATCTGGTTGCATGCCGAGGATGATTATATTAATCATTAGATGATGAGTAGGGTGGACTATCATGCATTACGAGTAAGTTATGATGTATGGCACCTTTTGTTACTTCGGGCAATACTCAGTTGCGGGTGGCACAGGGCCAGCCCACTTGGCTGGACTTGTGTTATCAGGCCCAAGATCTACAGGGCCGCATATGATATAACTTGGTTGGACTTTGAATAGTAATTTCGATACACACACATGTTTTATAACTGGGCCATAGACGTTTGATAACCTGACTTGATGTGTGTGCTAGTAGATTATGTGTGTATGTATATGACAAGTTTAAACTGTTACATATTAAGCGATTGTTTGTTGCTTTAGATGGACGAATAAACTGTTATGATTCGAAATACATGTGTGCGTTACGTGAGCAATAAATATGTTTGATGTGAACCATGAATACATGAATTAGTTGTACGCGAAAGGTGTGGTATATGTACATGTAAAACTAACTGCATCGATAACCCTTTTTAGGGCGTGGTTGATCAAACTGTGAGCATATACTTTAACCTTACCGAGCAAACCAAAGGTGAGTTCACTACATTCGAGCATGTGTCCCAGTGGTTGGGGACAGTCAGTGGGTATCCCGTGGAGGGATAAGTCTTTGGGTAAAAACGGGTATATTGGTTAATATTCTCACCTATCACTCTTGTAAGTCCCTTATTATGTTACCTGGAGGGTAACGGGTATTAGTTGGTAGCGCTACTTAGGTTTGGCACCCTCACACCGCTCCTAGATAGGACGGATGTGAACTAATGACCCAGTCGGGGCCCAGTACTAGATAGGAGTACGTGGGAAGGGCAGTCATGTATTTCAGGAGCCGTCTTGTTCGGAATTGAGATATTAACAATATTACTTGCATTCGTCAGTGAACTGTTTTACATACAACTGGTAACAAAACGTTTTCTTAAACTGTGAACTCGCCAGCTTTGTCTGATACACTTGTTGCATGCTCGCAGGTCGTTAGGTACTTTGGATGGGAACTTGCTATCTGGATGGCTGGAGTGGTCATGGGTCGCAGTGTTTGGCTACGCGTGTCTCATTCACGGAATTCATTTACATTGGGTTTTGAAACATTTAAACAATGAATTGTTATTTGCTTCCGCTGTCATTATTTAACTTGGATTATATTCTACAAACGTTTTTATTTCATGAATGGAATTTTTATTAAACATATTGTGGTTGGTTCAATGTAATTAGTGGCTCGTTGTTGGTACGTCACACGCCTAGCAGGGACATTCCCTAGGTGGTATTTTGGGGGTGTGACAGTTTGGTATCAGAGCCGCTGGTTATAGTGAACTTGGTTTTAAAACGTTTTTATAAAACCAGACTATAACCGAACGGATCCGAAATCGACCATGACACTCAGCTCCAGATTGCAAGGTTCGTCTCTCGTATACTCATTGTATTGAGTAACTAGTGAACACTTACATATGATATTGCATGTGATTGCACGTTTAGCACAACAGTATGAATTCATTACTTGCATACGTTATGTGATTGGTAGTATGGTGCTTCCTTAGACATTCTTGACTCGCGTTTCGTGATATTCTTTGCTAGCTACACGAGTTTGAGGAACCATTTGACATGAGTTAGGAGGAGCTGAGATGAGCATGCAAATCGCAATATTATTGTGGGTGCACACATAATAATACTGTGGGGTGCATGCGAGTCCCAGTGAGCCCTAACAAGTGAAAAAGGGGTTCTGATCTGTTATCTAATCAATGAGAAATGTAACAAACCTAAGTGGGGTCATAGCAGTGATTGTCTTTTACTCGAACGTAACCTTTTCACTCCTTTCTGAATCCTTATGAATCTCGATGCTATCGAGTATTACCTGAACACACATCTGAACGCCTAGCCAAACGTGTAGAATGTTAGGTGCTTACATAAATGCCCTTGAGTTGGTCTATACCTTTCTCGCTTCTCTTCGTTTGCTAGAACTCTATGTATTGACGTCTTATACACCGAAGTGTGATCACTTCTGCAACACTCTCGCAGCATACCGCGTATTACTCAAACAACTTGCAACATTGATGGGCAAGAGGATGAGTGTAGCACTTTACCGACCTCAGTATTTTGATGACCCTGATTTCCAGCGACTCATGGGAGTCAACTCTATGAATCAATCAGGACGTAAGCGATGGCAACTGATTATAGGGTGGAATGAGTTACTTCCCACGCAGTGAGTAGTGTTTTAGGACGTGACACGGAATGAGCCAGGATGGACCCTGTTGTTTAAAGACCGTAAGGCCCCATTTCAAGCAACAACATTAGAGGCAGCAGTCACGACAACAACCGAGGGAACGACGGCCGTATTGGAAATGCTCGTAACGAAACCAACAGACATTGGAAATGATGCTCATGGAAGGGCGTTTAGGATTGGCGTAGGTAACGCCAGGTGTAATAACAACATGGTAGTGTGCATGTTTTGGGTAACTAATCATTTCAGCTCTGTTCTGCTTGACTCTGATGCTTCTTGAAACCGAACCTGCTGTGGAATCGGCTGATGGTAAGTCAACTGAAACCTCATACAATTGTTGGGATGCAACTCGACCTGGTGGGACAAGTATTCGACGTCGACCTTCCTTCTACTACCCTTGAAAGTTTGATGCAATAGTTAGTATGGATTGGTTATCCATATATCGCGCAGATATGTGAAAAGAAAACTTTGTGTACCCCTCTCCCTAGTAGAGAATCGTCATCTGTTCCAGAATATCAGAGTTGTGTAAAGGCTAGCAACAATTCTGCAATGAAAGCCCAGAAGTGTCTATGGAGGAACTACCCCGCTATGTTGGCAACCGTTACTAATGTTAAGACTAAGGAGAATAGGATCGGGGATCCACCGATTATTCGTGACTCCTTTCAGTGTGCTGTTCGAGGAACTTTCAGGTCTACTTCCACAACTGTTAGTCGGAACCTCAGTTGATTTCACGCTAGAGGCAACTCTGAAGACTCGTACTCTTACCGCCTTGCACCAGGAGGGTTGCAAGAACTGTCTAAGCTACTACGAAAACTGTTGGACAGGAGTTCTATCAGACCTAGTTCTTCGCCTTGGGAAGCCCTAGTTATATCCGTGAAGATAAGCCTTTTCGTAGGTGTACCGATTATCGAGAACTCATCAAGGCGACAGTCGAGAACCGTTTGCCTCGACCATGTATTGACAACCTGTCAACCAATTGCAAGGGATGAGCTTTCATTCGAGGATTGATTTACGAGCGAACTATTATCAGATGGAAATCCAAGGGGGAGAATGTTCCTAAAACGGCATAACGAACGCAGAACGGCCATTGCAACTTGTATTTCACGACCTTGGGTTAACCAACACACCAGCAGCCTTAAGTATCACATAAGTAGTATGTGCCAACCCCATCATGCCAGATTCGCCAACCGTGATTATCTATGACGCTTTGAATCACTTCCAGGAGAAAGGAGCACCATGAACGGCACTTGTATTTCATCGTAGAGCTTCTAGGGGAGGAGCATCTACGTGCGAAGTCTACCTAAGTGTGACTTCAGGATTCGGGAATACACGTAGATCTCGCTAAGATCCATTTTGGTTAAAACCGATCGACACCAAAGATTCCTTAGGGGATACCGCAATTTATTGGTTTCGCTAGATATTATCACAGATTCATGGAGGAAATTTTTTTTTTTTTTTGAAAATTGAGCCGCTGTAACCTCTTTAGCACAACAGGGTGCTGTGTTCGGGGAAGACAAAACAGGAGGACTTCTTTTCAGCTTTCGAATTCCAACTCTGCAATGCACCGAGCATCGTCTTTACCCGAGGGTGCGGGTAATTTAGTGGTATACCATGACGGTCCAAATCAGAATTCCAGTTACACACCGACGCAACACGAGATAGTGATGATTTACGTGATAGAGTTACAAAAAGGAACTGCACGACACACAACCGGCGGTGAAAAATCATGGCCTTTGGACTTACTCGGAGGCATTACTTGGACGGTACCGAAAGCGTTGCTTAGACCGATCACAAGGGCCTCCGGTGTACCCCTGTTCGAAAGAGCTAATCATGCGACGACATCGCTGGATGGAACCTTTAAATGATTACACTGGGAAACCTGAACGTGTACTAGCTTTGCAACTCACTATCGACTCCAACCTACCTGATCAGATTCGCTCCGTTCAAAAATGGAGAACTGAAGAAAGAGAATTTTCAAGTTAAACCCATGCGAGGCATGAGGAAGCAACCTTTGGCAGGTCAGACGATATGTGCTACCTCATGGAATGAATGTGGGTCTCGTTATACGGCAACTGTAGGGAACTCGTGTTGAGCAGAGCACACCGACCTCGATATTCTAGTTGTCTGGGCTTTGATGAAAGATATTAGGATTTATAAATCTTACACTGGTGATCGGGCATGAAGGCCCACCTAGCTATGTATGTGAATGATGTTTGACTTGTGGGAAGGTCAAGGGGAAGAATCAGCAACTAGAAACCCACATATGGAAATGAGAACAGACTGCCATGGATTCTACAACTTGAAAGGAAACCAATACCACCTGGGTGATCGTTGATTGTCTCAAGCTACCAGCACACTTTCGTACAATCAAGGGAACTGACGAGTCTTCACAGCTTATGAATATTCCTCTGAGAGATGCGGTTTTGAGGCACGAGGTGCCAACTCCTGTTACCTCCAATTTTGAACTATACCTGACTTATGGCGAATAAAACACAACACTCTCGACTCACGTCTAGACATGGGCATTGATTATCGCCGTAGGATAAGCGGTCTGAGTAAACGAACCATCCTGACACTCGACGACATGTTGCGAACATGTGTGTGATGGACTTTAGTAAGAGTTAGAAAGACATTTACCTTTGGTTGAGTTTTACTGCAACAACTACCATTCTAGTATTCAGACAACTCTGTATGAGGCATTGCGTGGACAATAATGCCATCAGTGATGGGGTTAACATGGGTGACAACCTAATCACGGGGCCAGGACTTATACTCGAAACTCTTGGGAAGATTGCTTGGATCGGAAATCGTTTGGCAGCAACGCGTGACCGTCAGAAAAGTTAATAAACTTTGGAAGCACTGAGAGTTCGCTGTAGGCGAACGTATCATAATCAAAAGTTTCACCTTGGGAGGGTGCGGTACCCTATGGAAAACGTGGCAAGTTTAGTTTACGATGCGTTGGGACATTTAGACCTCTGGAACGAATCGGGGACATATTCACAAACTCGAGTTACCTGACGAATTAGGTAACGTTCACGATGTCATTATCTCTCAAATCTATAGAAACGTTTGACCGAGAAAACAATTGTGATACCTACTACCCTCAACAGTTCAAACGGTTGCATCAACTTCTGATATCATTGGCGAATTTCGGGACGAAATTCCCTTTCAAGTTGGGGATGATGTGGTACCCGAGGAAAAATCCACAGTCATCCTAATCTAAAACTTTGCCGCTTTGTGTTATTTTTTGCTTACCGTGTCACTTTAGGATTACTTATCAAATTTCGGGACGAAATTTCTTTCAAGTTAGGGATGATGTGACAACCCGAACTTCTACGGCTTACGTTACCTAAGTTTTGTGATTGTTTGACTTGCATTGTTACGTATACTTGTTTTGTGCTTTTGGTAAATATGTAATATTTCAAGTAAACATGTAATAACTGGTTTAGTTGTTATTAAGGGTTGCGGATTAGTTGAGTTTAACCGCACATAACCTACATCGCACATTAGCACCGGGCCACACTTTGCTTTGTTGTTTATCCTCGGCCCAAACCCATGAAGCCCAAAGCAAACCCCCCATGAATTAAAAAGCCCAACCGAGTCAAAATATATGCAGCATGCGGTCCATTCTTAGGCTGGGTAACACAAGAGACAAACCCTAAGCACCCTCTTCCATTCCTTTTTGTCGATGGTAGCCTTACCATGTGAAATTCTGATTTCTTGTCCCTTGAAGTTTGTCTCTAGTGCCTAGTAACACCTACTAATCGGTTAGTATCTAATGCTTTTTGAATTGTACCATAGATTGCATGTGCTGTATACGTGGTTCATGATTAAAGAATATTGTGGCATGATAATCATAAGGGTTAGTGGATATGGTGGTCCAATTGCAATAAAGATTTGATTAAAGAATATTTGTGGCATCAATTTTGTCGATTACTATTGTTTGTATTATGAGGAGCTATCGATGATGATATATTGATGACATAAGTGTTACGAGACCGGCGATAGATGGGCACGATTAATGATAATATGATGTTCCATTCATTGGGATCGTTAATCTAGATGTTAGCAAGATATACGTAAATTATTGATCTAGGTCATATAATATTAGGGTCATCACGATAATTGCTTGATGTGGTTTCGTTTGAATATTTAGTGCTGTTGTTGTTGATTCTAAGGGGTGGCATGTTAAACAATTATGGTTATAACTAGTTTAGGGTTATGTGGATTCGCGATAGGGAAGTCTCTATGGCATAAACTAATAACTTGCTTCTTGAAATAAATTATGTGATTACATGATCTGGTTGCATGCCGAGGATGATTATATTAATCATTAGATGATGAGTAGGGTGGACTATCATGCATTACGAGTAAGTTATGATGTATGGCACCTTTTGTTACTTCGGGCAATACTCAGTTGCGGGTGGCACAGGGCCAGCCCACTTGGCTGGACTTGTGTTATCAGGCCCAAGATCTACAGGGCCGCATATGATATAACTTGGTTGGACTTTGAATAGTAATTTCAATACACACACATGTTTTATAACTGGGCCATAGACGTTTGATAACCTGACTTGAAGTGTGTGCTAGTAGATTATGTGTGTATGTATATGACAAGTTTAAACTGTTACATATTAAGCGATTGTTTGTTGCTTTAGATGGACGAATAAACTGTTATGATTCGAAATACATGTGTGCGTTACGTGAGCAATAAATATGTTTGATGTGAACCATGAATACATGAATTAGTTGTACGCGAAAGGTGTGGTATATGTACATGTAAAACTAACTGCATCGATAACCCTTTTTAGGGCGTGGTTGATCAAACTGTGAGCATATACTTTAACCTTACCGAGCAAACCAAAGGTGAGTTCACTACATTCGAGCATGTGTCCCAGTGGTTGGGGACAGTCAGTGGGTATCCCGTGGAGGGATAAGTCTTTGGGTAAAAACGGGTATATTGGTTAATATTCTCACCTATCACTCTTGTAAGTCCCTTATTATGTTACCTGGAGGGTAACGGGTATTAGTTGGTAGCGCTACTTAGGTTTGGCACCCTCACACCGCTCCTAGATAGGACGGATGTGAACTAATGACCCAGTCGGGGCCCAGTACTAGATAGGAGTACGTGGGAAGGGCAGTCATGTATTTCAGGAGCCGTCTTGTTCGGAATTGAGATATTAACAATATTACTTGCATTCGTCAGTGAACTGTTTTACATACAACTGGTAACAAAACGTTTTCTTAAACTGTGAACTCGCCAGCTTTGTCTGATACACTTGTTGCATGCTCGCAGGTCGTTAGGTACTTTGGATGGGAACTTGCTATCTGGATGGCTGGAGTGGTCATGGGTCGCAGTGTTTGGCTACGCGTGTCTCATTCACGGAATTCATTTACATTGGGTTTTGAAACATTTAAACAATGAATTGTTATTTGCTTCCGCTGTCATTATTTAACTTGGATTATATTCTACGAACGTTTTTATTTCATGAATGGAATTTTTATTAAACATACTGTGGTTGGTTCAATGTAATTAGTGGCTCGTTGTTGGTACGTCACACGCCTAGCAGGGACATTCCCTAGGTGGTATTTTGGGGGTGTGACATGTACAGTGAGATGGCTTCTCATCATAGGGTCCGCAACCATTACGTACGGGTAATCATAACTACTAACATTCCTGTTAAGCTATGCAAGAAGGAGTCCACTAGAGATTTGTGGATTTTATTGTTTTTTATTTGTAAATTTTGTTTGTAATTCAATTTTTGTTATTTAATTTAATATGTAACTTTGTTTATAAGAAATTTACAGACACAATAATGAATTATATATTTTATGTTCAACCCGTGTATTAGATGTCGATTGGCAAGCACATAAACACACCACAGTTGAATAGTGCATATGACTGTCTAGCCTATAGAACATTATGAGAAACTAGAAATAATAAAACTTTGAAAAATATTACGTTAGATGGGGTTGGGTAAAGTGTGAAACAGAAACTATTTTGGTAAGGTTTGTAAAGAATCGGATACTAACCAACAAATTGAGGATATCTTGCATTTTGTAATATAATACTCGTGGGGTTCATGTTTTTATAGTTAATACGCATTGGCTTTTGAAATCAAAACGCATGATAGTGTCCCATGCCTTTTAAAACCAAGCAAGCAAGTTATCTCTAATGCTTTTATGTTGTCACACCCTGACTTTTGGGGAAGCGTGATTACGTGTGACTTGCTTAATATCATTGCATTCAACCATAACAAACATCTATATGATAAAAACTTTGATGTTCATCCATAATTAAGTTTTAAAGTGATACAACCAACATTGTTTTAAATCCAAACACAGACTTCAAATTCATAATACAAACCATCCAAATTGTTTAAAGTTCCATAAGGACTTGACACAAAAGACTCTAATAGAACGAGGCTTTGAACCATGTATCCCATCAAGGATAAAACACACGATTCAAACCCTTCAGTACTGGATGACATCATTTATTTGAAGACACAACTTGAAATTCTTGAACGCCCGCCAGATCCATAATCAATTCCCTGAAAAACATGTAGTTTGAAAACATCAACAAAAAGTTGTGCGAGTTCATGTGTTTTGTATGTGAGCTCGTAATAAACTTTGTAACCATAGTATGTGTGTATTTGTAAATCCCGGTATGAAAGCAACAAGGAACAGATCAATTAATGATTTGCAAGGTCATTAATATGTGTGCAACGGTGTAGGAAGGCTCGATCCTTTGCGTATTTCGTACCGGGCCACCCGGCTGGAACGACATAGTCACCACAAGAGGTCAACTTGCGGACCCATGGGTGGGGCTCGCAACACCCAAATAGATCTATCACTCATGCCCCTCGGTCCTTAAACAAGGATTAATGGTCTCAAGTTATCGCCTACCCATTCACATGATCTAACAGTATTTTCCTTAGCTAACCATACCATTGTAATCATTGTATCATTTGTAACATGTATTTCACCCACGAAGTTATAAAACCAAAAACAATTAAAAGAAAATGGGGACACAAACTCACTGTCTTGCGTCTCGAATCCGGTGTAACTCAAAGCTGCTACTCGTTCACACGACTACCTACAAACGTACTATGGTTTATTAGACGGATGGATCGTGTCTTGGCTTTTAGTCTTAGTTGTTATGACTTAATATCTTTGAGTTACATTTCTTGGTGTCATAGATATTATTCCAAAGTATATAATTATTTGTTAAAGGAATAATATTTCAACTTAAATTATATTTATTATTTATTGGAACGTTTGTTAAAATAATATATTTTAACTTATTTCTTTTGTAATCCATCAAAGAATATTTCCCCAAGGATGGGTATACTGATACATGTATTCTTAGACTTGTGTATTTTGGCAAGTATTGGTGGCGTATTCCAGTGTGTATTCATACGTACAAGAATACGTATTTTATTGTATTTATTAAGTATTCATATACTTAATTTTTGTATTAAACTTTTCGGAATAATATTTCTAATAAAAAATCACCAATATATATTCTTAAAATGTATATTTTAAGAAAACTTACATAGAAAAATTATCTATAATTTTTCCCTTGGCAAAAATAACTGTATTTTCATTTAAACCTCAAAAATAGTATATTTTCAAGTTTAACTTAGAAAATAATTATAATTCCATTTTTCACTCAAAAATAATATATTCTAAATTTGTTTGAGAAAATATATATTTTCTTCCAAAAATAATACATCTTCTAATAATTCAAGAAAACATATATGTTTTTCTTTACCCAAAAATAATATATTTTCTTCTTGTAAAAAATATGATATGTTTTTGTAACACTTGTAGAAATCATATTTCGTCCTCTTGGTTTCCAAAATACCGTTTATCAACATATACTTATGAATTTAATTCCGGAATATTTTGTAGTTTATATTCCTTGTTTGGTTTGTCCAATCTTTGGGGTATAAATTATATATTTATTTCTTGGAATTTTTGGTGATATTTTGGTGTTATAATTCTTGGTATTTTGGTGAGTTATATTATTTCAAGTCCTAAAATAATATAACTAATACACATAATATACAAGTAATCACACACATTGTGACATCTAAATATATACTTTCCTAAATACATATTTAATCACTTTTATTTATCAAAAACCAACCTCCAATATTTGTAATTTTTGTAATGTAGGATCGAATTACGACCTGAATGACTCGTTCGGAAGAGCTCTAGTCCGTTTCAGAGGCGGAAACTAAGAAACGGATGTAAAAACAGCTTGAATATCACTTTAAACGTCTTGTGTATTGATTTAATAGCAAATACAATCACAAGGAATACCGGGAATACCGGCAGCACCTCGGTATCAATTCTGAAAATCGTTACAAATGAATAGCTCTCATGCCTATTTATAGTGTTCCTGGTTTCTCTTGAAAACACACATGTCAGCTTCAAGAGAAACCATTCATGCGAAACCCACAAGTTCCACTTTCAAGAGAAACCTACATATTTGACTTTGAAGCGAAACCTACAATCTGTCATATTCTGTTTTATGAATTCTAACTTATGTGATGATGTCACACATATGATGTCATCATTGATGTCACATATGTGATGTCATCATTCTTGACGATGACTTTATGCACGAACAGAACTGCAACAAGTCCAAGACTCGATATAAGACGAAGACGACAGATGTATGCACCAACAGACTCCCCCTCAGATGTTGACGAGTCTTAAGTGTCGAGTCTACACAATCTTCAGTCTTTATCAGTTTGTTCACTTTCTTCAAAATTCTCCATTGTAATCATCCTCAATCAATCTCTTACTCTTTCTCGTAATCTTCAGGATCTGAATCTGGCTCTACTATCTTCAGACTCCCTCTCGATGTCTTCAGACTCCCCCTTTCACTAGGCTGGGATCGCAGTCTGGAATTCTCTTTCCACAGGTTCTTAGATCATAACCTGGCACTCATCTAGCTCAGGTTTCGGAACCTGGCTATCCTGCACAACTCTGCCCAAAAATAAGTTTCACAAAGATTAAATCTTTAAAATTTATAAACTATTTGCACGAAATATTCAAAATGATTTATTCTCTGCAAACCACTTGTAAAAACTTCTTCATACACTCTCTTCCAAACCTGTTCATCAAGTTTAGCACTTGGAATTTTGAATGTCAGCCTTCCAACAACAGTTGTCGAAAATCTTTTTGAATTTTTACAAAATTTATGCTAAAACACACTTAAAATCTTTTTGAATTTTTTACTGAAACAGAAATGAAAAAAATGAAATATTTACAAACAATATTTTTGTGAGTTCGTGCAAGAGGATCATATCAGTTTATGAGACCAATCACCAACACCGTTAAGCTTTAAACATTTTAAGCTCTAAACGATTCACATTGATTGACAATATTGTTGTCCACTTAAACTCAATCTAAAAACTTTCGAAATGCTTACCGATACATTAAGGTATATTAATTTTGCACTAAGTTCTTATGGACCCCACGATCTCAGCATATCCCCTCATCATGTAATACACTATCTCAAGCAATGCCTTTAAAGTTTTATCAACTGTGATTTGTGCGAAAACAAAGCAGAATGTTTAAACATTAACAATCAGGTCGATACTTCCGTATACGCAGAGAAAGTCCAATGTTTAAACAAAATAAGAAAAATAAAACAAGTTGAAGTTGTTTAGGCTTTAACCACCAGGTCGATACTTCCGTATACGCAGAGGAGGTCCAAAGCTTAAACGAAACACCAAAGAAAATAAAGCAGAACGTTTAGGCAACAACATCCAGGTCGATACTCACGTATACGCAGAGGATGCCCGATGCTTAAACAAAATAAAGAAATAAAACAAGTTTAAATCTTTGCAAAATAAAATGCACAATCACAGTGACTTTTCAGCAAAGTTGTGAAAGTTCACAAACTTAACCAGCTTTATGTCTTTCGACAATCAGCGATTACTGAGTAGGCACACAGTCAAGAAGGACAAAACTAAGTACTATGCTTTCGACCATGTTTCCCACTTAGAATTAGGCCTTTTCATTTAAGTTTGTATTGTTATCGCAAATCTACTAGTCTAGCTGAGCCTACCGTCACATCTTTAGTGAGACCGTTTATCACATTTTAACTTTCCATTTCTTTAGCATGCTGTGACAGTCCACTGATGTACTATCATTTCCTCTTTTATGCAACAAAAACTCATTTTTCGTTTTATCATGTTTTTGGCTTTTTCAAATTTTCTAATGTTTTTGGATTTTCTGAAAAATATACTCCCCCTAAAATACAAATACATCTAAAGAAAATTTAAAACAAACTGTACAAGAACATGACAACTAATATCGAATTGCCTCAATTCGCCATCCACTTGGCATAAACAATCAGAACTCCCCCTCACAACAAACTATTTTCCCATTATGATCTCAAAACACTTAAGTTTGTTTTAATCAAATGGTTTTTCTGGAAAATTAATTTTGTTGATTTTACCATTTGTAAATTCGGGGAAAAATCATCACATTGTTTACCAACACTTTTAAATGATAGTTAAATCAAGTTCAACTTAATGACCTTGATTAACCACTTGTAAGATCAAAAATCAAACATTTTCATCCAATCATCATCTGTTGGTTGAATTCTCAAAGTGCCGATACCTACTCCTCGCTTACCAACCTGGGAGTTCCGGCAATTCCTACTGTATGACTTGCCAAAATTTTTCAATTTTCAAACAAACAACATAAGAATGATACCGATTCATGCTCCACGATTACCAACTTGGGAGCTCCGGCAAGTCAGGTTTTTACTGTTTGAAAAATATATCCACCCAAGCCTGACCTTCCTTGGGTGTAACAACCTCTTCTTCATCTTTACTTTCAACAGACTTGTGAACATTCATTTTGGAAGCATAAAATTCTTTAACTCCTTTGGCCTTACCATCGACCATTTTTCCAAAAATGTGTTTCACAGTTCCGTTGAAAGCCTTATCAACATCAAATTTCTTCTTGTCAAAATAAAATTGATTTGAAATTTCAACTTTTCCAACTTTCTTTTTAAAATTTTCAGCCCGCAGAGGTGGAAAATTCACATCATCCACTTTTGGAACTGATTTCTCAACCTTTTCTTTAACAACTTTTGGCTCCTCTGATTTTGTGGAATCAGATTCATCACCAGAACTGTTTCCTGAACCCTTAACAACACATTTTTGATTTTTCATATTTTCTTTTCCTTTAACCACATTCTTTGAACATTCACCAATCTCAAAGGTTGAATTTTCAAAGCCTGTAAATTTTCTGGTTGTAAGTTCAGTTTTCTCAACAACTTTTTCTTTCATTTTACCAGAGACTTCCTGTTTTGGTTTGAATGTTTTCGGACAATTTCTAGCAATATGACCAGCAGTTTTGCACTGAAAACAAGTTCTTATCTAAGTCTTCTTCTGAATAACACTTTTCTTCATCTCATCTTGCTTCTTTGCAAGGAATTCTTGATTTGTCTGCTTTCTGAATGCTTGCTCTTTCTTATCATCTAAAGATTTTCCTGAAACAAACACAGTTTTTGGTTTATAAAATTTTTCATTTTTATAATTTTTCTGTTGATTAAATCCTAATCCTTTCTTTTTGAAATTACAGTTATGGTTTGGTTTTTTATGCATACCAGAACCAGAACTGTAACCCTTTTTCTTGTTTAATCTTTGTTGCACTCTTGAGGTGTAAGGTCTTGGATTTTCAGAAAGATTAATATCTTTTATTTCAGAAATGTTGATTTCTGTTAGTTTGAAAACCTTTTTAATCATTTCAGTTTTAACACCTCTTATTGGAAAAGTCTCATCAGAATATAATTTGTCAGAATCTTTCAAAGTATATGCTACTTTGATCGGTTCGTCATTCAAATTAGATTTTGATAGCAAAAATTCCTTATCATAAACCCGTTTGTCCTTTTTGATTGTTGACTTTGACTTGTCGGACCCAGACTTTGACTCGGATTTGGACTCCGGTTTTGACTCCTCTATGTCATCTTTGTCTAACACCTGATCGACGACACTTTTTATCAACTTGGACTCATGATCAGTATCAGACGATGTGAACGTAACATCAATATTTTCTGGCAAATTATCCGACGACCCCGACTCCCACTGTAAGTTAATTGCCTTTTTGACTCTTTCGGAATTTGGACTTCGAGACAAATATCCATTTTCGACCGGTGGAGGACATCTATTGTAGACAACACTCGGTTTCTTACCAGAAATCTCCACTTCATCCTCTTCATTTCCTTCTGAAGTCTTCACTTCTTCAAACGTCTTCATTTGTTCCACAATTGGATAAATCCTGTCAACAACAAAAGTAGAACATGAGTAACTTTCTAATAAATTTTTAACTCTCTCAGTTTCTATTCTTTGTGTTGCCAGCTTCAATTCCAGATCAGCACATTTCTTTATGTAGAAGTTGACATCATCAAGCTGTCTCATGTAAGCTCCTTTGAGTGTATTCATTGCTACAGCTTGTTCACAGTTTGAATCAGTGTACTTGTTGATTTCTCTGTTCATTGTATCATACGATTCTTTTAATCTGTTAATGTTGTGCAACAATTCATTGTTTTGCTTGATCAAAGAATCACAATTCAAGCACTTTTCAGGTACTTTGACTGCTTCAGTATCAACTTTGATTTCAAATTCTGGAACATCTTTGACTGTTCTGTTTGATTGAAAAAACTCATTTCTTTTCTTTTTCTTGGCTTAAGCTTCAGCTTTTAACCTTTCTTCTTCTTCTTCTTCTTCAATTTTTCTCCATTTTTCTTCTTCAGCTTCCCTGACCTTTCTGATTTTTTCTGCCCATTTCAGATCGTAAGCATTAGCAATAGTCATCTCTTTCAGGCAAAATCACAAGAATATACTATCAAGCAAGATCTCTGTTTGAAGCGAACTGATTTGATGCAAACTGGTTCTCCTCGTGAAATATCTGTAATCACTTGAAATCAATCTAGGACACGTGTCGATGACTCGTGGACACGTTTTAACGTTATTGAAGTGAGATCACCGAATGAATTGCTTGATTAATAGGATATAGATTCAAATGAGTCGATGAGCTTTGAATGTTGATGGGCCGAGAATATGACTTGGGCCGAGAACTTGTTCAACACATGTACTGATAGTTTTCAAATGACTTGATACTTTCTAGATAATGATCAACAAACAATATCACTCTTGGGCCATCTACAAAACAAATGATGGGTCGGCAAATGTCTAACTATACAACACAACCTGATTGGACCTCCAATGTTAGTGGATCTGATTTTATAGAATATGTTGACACCCCAAACTCACATGCAATGATTTTAATTTGACATCCTTACTACTCGATGACAATCACATGAACCTGATTAACTCTTGCTGACACAATTCACATGGGCCACTGACTTTGTTCTCAAGATTGATTGGGCCGCTGAATATGTTTCACATGCAACTCTTGGATTATCAATTTCAATGTTTCAAGATTCTTCAAACATGATAATACCGACAAACACTTTAAATCTGATACACATGCACATGCAATCTCATTTAATGCCGATTCTATTTTCAATCTACTAATATGAGCCGACAACAACTTGAGGACAATTTACGAGAATCACATGCACCCATAAACCGATATATTCACATGTACACATAAACCGATATATTCACATGCACACATAATTCTTTCATGAACCGATAGTCTCTTTCACATGCAAAGATTGACAACCTCATTTAACGTTTCACAAAACTCGATGTACACACTCAAGCGAAACACGTGAATGAGATCAGACCAAAGTGTAAGTTCAAGCGAAACCTCAATGTATTTTCAAGCGAAAGCCAGATTCAAGCGAACTCTCAGTGTAAACTCAAGCGAAAGCCAGATGACATCAGTAAATACAACCAATTTTCAAGCGAAAGTCCAATTTTAATCAGATTTAAACCGATTTTAGCTCTAAAACTTTCCAGGATTTGTTAATTCATGATTGCGCATAATATGTGTGAATTTGAGCCGATTTTAACCGTGAAAAATATTTAATTTTGTAAAAGAAGGTGTAGAAAACAGATTTTCAAGCTGAATATGGCAAGAACTCCTCGTCATGTGCTCTGATACCACTTGTAGGATCGAATTACGACCTGAATGAGTCGTTCGGAAGAGCTCTAGTCCGTTTCAGAGGCGGAAACTAAGAAACGAATGTAGAAACAGCTTGAATATCACTTTAAACGTCTTGTGTATTGAAATAATAGCAATTACAATCACAAGGAATACCGGCAGCACCTCGGTATCAATTCTGAAAATCTTTTCAAATGAATAGCTCTCATGCCTATTTATAGTGTTCCTAGTTTCTCTTGAAAACACACATGTCAGCTTCAAGAGAAACCATTCAAGCGAAACCCACAAGTTCCACTTTCAAGAGAAACCTACATATTTGACTTTGAATCGAAACCTAAAATCTGTCATATTCTGTTTTGTGAATTCTGACTTATGTGATGATGTCACACATATGATGTCATCATTGATGTCACATATGTGATGTCATCATTCTTGACGATGACTTTATGCACGAACAGAATTGCAACAAGTCCAAGACTCGATATAAGACGAAGACGACAGATGTATGCACCAACATGTAACAAAAATTATGGCAAATTTTGTATGAAAAATCATGGTTAAAATATACTTGTTAACACTTGTTTAAAAATATTTTTCTAAGTGTTTGATTTCTGGAAAAATTTTGCCATAGTTTCCCCTTAAAAATGGAGGTTTCCATGCTTTCAAAGCATATCATTTTCTTTTAAAATCATCACAAATCTTCAACAATTCATACAACACTTACCAAGTGCCAAAATCATGCATTTTACACTACTTCATGAACTAGAAAATTTATAAAAATTTGTAGTAACTTAGTAGAGTGTTTAGTAAGCTTAGTTACCCTTTAAAGTGTGGTTATTTGTTTAAAAACATCATTCTTGAAGATTTTAGATATTTACAACTTGTAACTTGATTTTCTAAAAATATTTCTTCTTTAATTCTTCTTGTCATTAACATGTTTCTACACTTGATTAATCACTAAAAATGTGATTAATTTCTTTAAAAAGCATGGTTAAGTAAATCTTGTAATTTAACTTAGTTTCTTGAGAAAAAAAGTCATTTTTGAAATCATTCACTTACATGATTTATATTATGCTTTGATCATCATCATTCAAGAAAAACACTTATTCTTTCAAGTTCATGTTTACATATTAGGATGATCATCTTGATTCATCACATAATCATCCTCTCACTTGCTAGATCATGTGTTTAATCACAATCTAGCAAGTTTTATATGATGTTTAACATCCTAAACATAATCAATCAACAATCAAGAAGCATATAAACACTTAAACAACATAGATTATCATGAATTAGAACTTTATGTTAGAGATTATGTTCTTGATCTTTGATGTTCTTCATGATTAGTTACATATATCATCTTTTAACCAACATAACAAGATGTAAAACAGGATTAGAAGGATCTTACTACTAGCATAAGGCTAGGGATGAGATTCAAGATGAAGATGATGATGAACTTGGTGGTTAATAGCTTGTGAGAGAGGTCCTTCACCTTCCAATGGCTCCTAGCTTCTTTTTCAAGCTCCTTACACCTTGTGATTACTAGAGAATGGATGGAAATGAGATGAAAGATGGTGGTGGTGGTGCTCTTGTTCTCGGCCGAAGGTGGGAGAGGAAGAGAGGAGAGATGAAGTGTGTTATGTGTTTGTGGAATGAGGTGATATGATCTTGTGGTTTCTTTAAATAAACTCCCAACACATTTTAATCCAATGTATATAATGCTTCTAAAGGTGCAACATGATCCATTTAACAATTCAAATAAAATCCAAGGTGGGCCACCTTGTGGTGACCGTAAATGGAGGGGGGGTATAGGCTAGCTTGTAATGGGTAGTTAGATTATCTAGTTGAAATCTAAGTGATTAAGTTAGTGTTTTAGTTGTTATGTTGTTATTTAGTGTGTTATGATGTTCGGGGACCATTACTAGCTTGAAAATGATAAACAATGCTTCTGGTGAAAATTTGGTGTTTCGGATAGTGTCCGGTTGTTCGGTTGGTTACCGGTTCGTTAAGGTGCTAAACTATGCAGTTTAGTGTGCTTCATGTTACTTTTTGTGACAGTTTTGATTCCCGACACTTAGGAAAGCATTCTGGACCATTTAACCATAATTCTGCATAATATTAAGTTGTCTAAATGCTGATTTTTGCTGAATTCTGCAGAATTCTACAGTTTATGTGAGTTTTAGGCACCTTCCGGCACTTAAACTATCACTAGGAAGGCAGTTTTATGATCCTTACTTTCCTACACACTATACTAGTGTAACTCTTGATTTCTGGCCCATTCTGTATCTCAATACCATGTCTGCCTAAGTACTGAACTCCCGTCAGCATTTCTGATTTGTCTGATAAATGTGCTAACTTTGTTTCATGCATCATTTGAATCAATAAAGTGTTGCATGCAATAATGATATGACATTATGCAATATGTGATGCACATGTATGTATTATGACAATAATCAGAAAATATTCATGTCATTAATGTAATTCAGCACAGTCATTAAAGCACTAATCGTTGTTTAATTAATGTACGGATACATGGAAATTTGGCAATTGTCACATTCTCCCCTTGTTAAGAAAATTCCGTCCCGAAATTTTAAGCTTCGCTATTGGTTGCTGGGGAGTTGGGGAACAAATGTGGGTATTTTTCTTTCATACGATCTTCACACTCCCAAGTAAACTCTGGGCCGTGACGTGCATTCCATCGAACCTTGACAAGCTTAACACTACTCCTCTGAGTCTTGATAACTTTCCAATCAGTAACCTCAACAGGTTCTTCTGTGAAGTGGAGTGTGTCGTCGATGTGTACTTCATCCGCAGGGATGATAACTGTCTCTTGAGTTGGACTTTTCTTCAGATTAGATACATGAAATGTATCATGAACACCGTGTAGTTCTTCTGGTAGCTCCAACTTGTATGCTACGGTACCAACCCTTTCCAATATTCTGAATGGCCCGATGTAACGTGGGTTTAACTTGCCACGTTTCCCAAAACGTGCTACACCTTTCCAAGGTGAGACTTTTAACAAAACCATATCACCTACTTCAAATTCCAAAGGTTTTCGCCTTTGATCCGCGTAACTCTTTTGTCGATCACGAGCCGCCTTGATGCGCTCTCGGATCTGTATAATCTTATCAGTTGTTTCTTGGACCAGTTCGGGGCCAACCATCTGTCTATCACCTGCATCTGCCCAGCATAACGACAATCGGCACTTACGTCCGTAGAGAGCCTCGAACGGTGCAGCTTGGATGCTTGTATTGTAGTTGTTGTTATAGGAAAACTCAACCAGAGGTAGATGAGTATCCCAACTGCCACCCAAATCCATTACACAAGCACGTAGCATATCTTCCAATGTCTGAATAGTTCTCTCGCTCTGTCCGCCAGTCTGCGGGTGAAAAGTTGTGCTCAGATTCAGCTGAGAACCAAAAGCTTCTTGAAAGGATTGCCAAATCCTTGACACAAACCATCCATCTCTGTCTGATATTATCGAGATAGGCACTCCCTGACGTGCTACTATCTCCTGGAGGTAAAGATTGGCTAGCTTACCAGTGTTATCCTTTTCTCTAATCGGTAGGAAATGCGCAGACTTCATCAACCGATCTATGATTACCCAAATCGTATCATGTCCTCTAGGGGTCCTGGGTAACTTTGTTATGAAGTCCATAGAGACCTGCTCCCACTTCCACATGGGTATTTTCGGCTGTTGCAAGAGACCTAGGGATTTTTGATACTCGGCCTTTACCTTGGCACAAGTTAGGCACTTCCCCACATAAATGGCAACATTACTCTTACGTCTTGGCCACCAATAGTAATCCTTTAGATCTTGGTACATCTTGTCCGATGCTGGATGGATCGAGTACCTCGACTTATGAGCTTCATCGAAAATAACCTCTCTAATACCACCAAAAAGTGGAACCCAAATACGTCCCATGAAATACAAGGTTCCTTCCTCGTTAGGCACCAACCTCTTCTCCATTCCTCGGAGATATTCAGCCTTAGTGTTTTCCTTCTTAAGAGCTTCTCTTTGTGCAGCACGAATACACAACGTGAGGTCCGTCTGAATAATCATTTCCAAAGCCCTAACCCTTATGGGCTTGATCCTTTCCTTTCGACTTAAGGCGTCTGCTACCACATTCGCCTTTCCAGGATGATACTTGATTTCGCAGTCATAATCATTTAGCAGCTCAACCCATCGTCTCTGTCTCATATTAAGCTCTTTCTGATCAAATATGTGCTGAAGGCTCTTGTGATCCGTGAAAATAGTACATCGAGTACCATATAGATAATATCGCCAAATCTTCAAAGCAAACACCACTGCGCCTAGCTCCAAATCATGCGTGGTGTAGTTCTTCTCATGGACCTTCAGTTGGCGTGAAGCATAAGCGATAACCTTCTGGCATTGCATGAGCACGCAACCCAAACCCTGACGCGAGGCGTCACAATATACCACGAAGTAGTTGGTGCATTCGGGTAGGGATAATATAGGTGCGTCGCATAGCTTATTCTTGAACAGCTGAAAGGCTTCTTCTTGCTTGTCTCCTCATTCATACTTCTTGTCCTTTTGAGTAAGGGAGGTCAACGGTTGAGCTATCTTGGAAAAATCCTCAATGAATCTATGATAATACCCTGCTAAACCCAAAAACTGGCGGATCTCTATCGGCGTCTTCGGAGTTTCCTAGTTCTTGATTGCCTCGATCTTTGTGGGATCCACATGAATACCATTCTCGTTTACCACGTGACCGAGAAACTGCACTTCGCGTATCCAACACTCGCACTTTGAGAACTTAGCGTGGAGCTTTTCTTTCTTTAACAGCTCTAGAATGGCCCTGAGGTGTTGCTCATGATCTTCCTTAGTCCGCGAATAAATCAAAATATCATCGATAAACACGATCACGAATTTATCGAGATATGACTTGCAAACCCGATTCATCAAATCCATAAATACTACCAGCGCATTAGTCAACCCAAACGGCATCACTAGAAACTCGTAATGTCCATAACGAGTTCTGAAGACAGTCTTCGGTATACTTTCTTCTTGAATCCGCAGCTGGAGATAACCTGATCGAAGATTGATCTTGGAATAGTAGCTTGACCCTTGCCGTTGGTCGAATAAATCATCAATCCTCGGTAAGGGATACTGATTCTTGATGGTTAACTTGTTCAACTCCCGGTAGTCGATGCACATTCGAAAGCTACCATCCTTCTTCTTGACGAACAGCACTGGAGCTCCCCAAGGCGAGAAGCTCGGCCTTATGAATCCCTTATCCAATAACTCCTGAAGCTACGTTGATAATTCTTGCATCTCTGAAGGCGCAAGTTGATAGGGTGCCTTGGCTACAGTCAATGTGGAACTCGACTTGTCGTTGAGGAGGTATCCTGGCAAGTCTTCGGGGAAGACTTCAGGATATTCCCTTACCACAGGGATATCTTCGAGCTTCGGTTCTTCGGCCTCTTTATCAACGACATGAGCTAAGAAGGCAACACATCCTTTACGTAGGAACTTCCATGCTTTCAAACAACTAATGATCCGCAAGGGCGTATCATGCTTCTCTCCGTGTATCACAATCGTCTCTTCACTTGCTACTGGAATACGAATGATCTTCTCATGGCACACAATCTCTGCATGATTACTCGATAACCAATCCATCCCAACTACGATGTCGAAGCTTCCCAAGTCAACTGGCAGAAGATCTATTGAAAACTCACGCTCTTCAAGCTCTATAACACAGCCTCTAATCAATTCATTAGCTTCTACTAGCTTTCCATTAGCCAGTTCTATTGAGTACAGGACTTCTAACTTACATGCAACTAAGCCAAGTATGTTCTTAAATTCTAGAGATACGAAGCTATAATCAGCACCAGTATCAAATAGCACAAATGCAAAATGTTGATTAATAGGGAACGTACCAGTAACCACGTTCGGATCCTGGCGTGCATCCCTAGCTCCAATGTTAAACACCCTTCCATGTGCCTGGTTATTCTTTGGGCAATCCCGCTTAAAATGCCCCATTTCACCACAACCAAAGCAACCTTGACCGCGTCCATTGTCATTTTCGTTTCCGACTTGATTGTTGTTGTTGTTTCCACCACAGTTTCCGTTACCAGCTTGATTTCCAAAACCACCACGATTCCCGTTTCCACATAAATTACCATTTCCTCCTTGATTTCGATTCCCATTCTGATTCCCATTACTACTACGGTTTCCATTACCACCAGATCCTCCATTCCTTCGTCCAGCACCATACCAGCACGCCTCCCTGGCATGCCCTACCTTGCCACAGTTCTCACATCTCCCATACCTACATCATCCGGTGCGATGATGCTGACAAATATCACACTTAGGCAGAGTGCCCATATATCCCTTTACTTTGGGCTCGGTGTTTGTAGCACCAATCCTGACCTCGGCTGGCGGGTTAGCATCTCTTCTCTTATTAGAACTGTTGTTCACTTGAGTACCCTTCTTGAAGTTAGTGAACTTTCTCTTGTTATCTCCGGACGACTCTACATGAGTCTCTTTCTTCTTTGTCTCAGAAATCGAGAACTTGCCCAACCTGACTGCTTCTTCAGTAAGTGTTACGCTCAAGTCAATAGCCTCAGAAATGGTTGGAGGCTTAGAAGTTGTCACCATGCTCAGAATCTGAGGTGCCAAACCCCAGATGAAACGTTCTATCCTCTTAAACTCCGGCTCTACCAAGTAAGGGACAACTCGATACAAATCATGAAATCTCTGCACATACTCAGCCACCTTTGGACCTTCCATTTTCAAGTTCCAGAATTCAGTTTCCAACTTCTGGATTTCTGCTCGGGAACAATACTTCTTACGCATCAATTCCTTTAATTTATTCCACGTCAATGCATATGCAGCACCTTCACCCAAGGTATGGACCTGAAGATTCCACCACGACAACGCCCCATCTAGAAACAGTCCAAAAATGTACATGACCTAATGCTCTGGAGCACATTTACTCATCCTTAAAACAGAATCCGTCTTCTCAACCCAGCGCACAAAGGCAAAATTCAGGGGCTTGCAGTCCAAAAACTGCTTATAGGTACAGCCTGTACACAAGCAACATCATTCGCAGAAAGCATTAGCAAAGCACACTTGGAAATGTCCAAACATATTGTATTGTGTCTTAGGTGACTTAAACATTACCGTTAGGTGGGTTATTCCCTGAGGTACCTCCGCTGTGTTCGGAGCGAAGGGCCTCGTGCTGTGCGATGGCCTGTGAGATGCACTCTTGTAATTCTGCCTCAGTCGTGGGTAGTTGATTGTTCCTTCGAGGAGGCATTCTCCTTCTAATAAGAAGATTGGATAGGTCAGGTCTTATTCTTTAAATAAATAAGTAATTGTCTAGAGGTCGTATGTACATATATAAAAGCAATCATCATATCAATAATCATGCAACAACACAATCATAGCATAAATTGTAACCCAACAATGTGTTTAGTGAGAACATGACGATTGAGCTTTCATTAGTTACCAACCACAAATCACATTGTTTACAAGTGTATCACATATAGGGTCACACTACCCTTGTCAAATGAGTCTGTCAATATACAAAAATCACATGGACAAAAGTGGTCTTCAACAGTCTTCATAATCTCGGCTCAATAGTAGTGCTCTCACCAAAAGTAATGCATCTGCATAAGACCAAAAACCTACTATGCTGATGGTGGAGGTGGAGGAGGAGGGAAGAAAAGCAAGCTGCGAACATGCGTATGCTCCTCCTCGAGCTCGTACACACGACGAAGCAAAAAGCTAATCTGCTGCTCGACAGTAAGGGAACGAGCATCAAAACCCGAAAAAGGTGCAAGAGCAGCAGGTGGATGTGCAAAAGGAGATGACGATGAATGTGGATGAACAAAAGTAGACTAACAGGGGCAAGGTGGGCGACGTGGAGGAGTCAACTCAAGCTCTAAAACTCTGCGACTCAAAACCTCAAACTGCAACTGCAGCGACAAAAGCAACTCATCCCGTGTGTATCCAACGAAATGTGAGGGATGGTAGGGGTCAGAGATCAGCATAGTGTATGGTGGGAACCATCGGAATGGCTCGTCAAGCGATGTAGATGTGAAAGAAGTGAATGGTGCAGTATGAGAAATCGGAGGAAAAGCTGCTGAAGCAAAAGGATCGTAACTCGGGGGCTGGCCCGAAGTACCTTCCCCTGGACGGGGTGCAGGGATGTCCTGAAGGAAAACAATCGGTAAATCAGTGCGGTGGACATCAGACTCTACAGGAGGGAGAGGAGCAACATCAGCGGGTGGAGGTGGTGGAATAAATGGCTCAGCAAGAGGAAAATCAACAGGTGCATGAACTGGGTCGGGAATAAGAGGTGTAATATCTGGTAATCCAAACGGAACATGGTCAGGATCAGGGATCGGCTCAGGATCAATAGGTGCAACATCAGGCTGACCAAAAGGAACATGAGCTAGCTCAGGAGCAGGCTCTGGATCGTGTGGAGGTGTGGGGTCACGAGCAGGAGATGGTGCAGCAGACATAGCAGTGTCATCGTTGGAGTCAGTAGCAAAAAGCTACAATCCGGCCGCCCGTAAAGCTGAAGAAGTCACAGACTCAAAGGAGTCTAAAACCGAATGCAAACTGGAATCAGAAGATATCTCAATGATAGGAACAGCAGGTGGAGGGACGGCAACAACATCCTCATTAATCTCCCCATCGCCCTGGGCGTCAGCTGGGGACCGTCTACAAATAAATCAACATCGTCATCGAACAAGTCATCGAAAGGCCAATCCTCGGGAGGAGTGACCACAAGAGGAACGGGATCAAGGAACGGAGCCACAATGTGCTGACCATCGGGGTGACCAATGATGAGGTGATTGTGGACTGGAGCGGGGACATCAAAAGGATCCTCGATAGTGAAACCATCAGCAATAGGTAAATCATCACCAAAATCTGGTAGCGCGAACGGCTGGAAGTCGTCCTCGTCCTCGGATAGCATATCAGGATCACTCTCGGTGTCCGACATATATATCTCTGGCTCGGGCATAATCTTGTCGTCTGAAACAACTGCCATCGGGTCGTGGGCATCAGACAACCCACTCTCCAAGGATGACATGTGTTCCTATAACATAATAATCATAACATGTGCACATATATTAACCATTAACACTCAGTATATGCAAACAAAGACAATTTATCATGTAATCATGTATTCACATCATCCTCATGAATCTTTCTCTATCTTTCCTCGTCTACCCCATGCAGACTAAACCAACATGTGACCTTGCATTGTGTTTCTTGTCTTTCCTTTTTGTAAAATCGTTTGTTCCATGGATCTTGGCGTTTAGTGTATGCAATGAAAACATGTTGTAAAAATATTTTCGTGGGAGAGCCCTAATGATTGTAGTCTAGACTCGAGAAAGAATCCTAGTTCGCTACAATCGAAGCTCTGATACCAAACTGTCACACCCTGACTTTTGCGTAAGCGTGATTACGTGTGACTTGCTTAATATCATTGCATTCAACCATAACAAACATCTATATGATAAAAACCTTGATGTTCATCCATAATTAAGTTTCAAAGTGATACAACCAACATTGTTATAAATCCAAACACAGACTTCAAATTCTTAATACAAACCATCCAATTTTTTTAAAGTTCCATAAGGACATGACACAAAAGACTCTAATAGAACGAGGCTTTGAACCATGTATCCCATCAAGGATAAAACACACGATTCAAACCCTTCAGTTCTGGATGACATCATTTATTTGAAGACACAACTTGAAATTCTTGAATGCCCGCCAGATCCATAATCAATTCCCTGAAATACATGTAGTTTGAAAACATCAACAAAAAGTTGAGCGAGTTCATGTGTTTTGTATGTGAGCTCGTAATAAACTTTGTAACCATAGTATGTGTGTATTTGTAAATCCCGGTATGAAAGCAACAAGGAACAGATCAATTAATGATTTGCAAGGTCATTAATATGTGTGCAACGGTGTAGGAAGGCTCAATTCTTTGCGTATTTCGTACCGGGCCTCCCGGCTGGAACGACATAGTCACCACACGCGGTCAACTCGCGGACCCATGGGTGAGGCTCGCAACACCCAAATAGATCTATCACTCATGCCCCTCGGTCCTTAAACAAGGATTAATGGTCTCAAGTTATCGCCTACCCATTCACATGATCTAACAGTATTTTCCTTAGCTAACCATACCATTGTAATCATTGTATCATTTGTAACATGTATTCACCCCTGAAGTTATAAAACCGAAAACAGTTAAAAGAAAAGGGGACATGAACTCACTGTCTTGCGACTCGAATCCGGTGTAACTTAAAGCTGCTACTCGTTCACACGACTACCTACAAACGTACTATGGTTTATTAGACGGATGGGTCGTGCCTTGGCTTTTAGTCTTAGTTGTTATGACTTAATATCTTTGAGTTACATTTCTTGGTGTCATAGATATTATTCCAAAGTATATAATTATTTTTTTAAATAATAATATTTTAACTTAAATTATATTTATTATTTATTGGAATGTTTGTTAAAATAATATATTTTAACTTATTTGTTTTGTAATCCATCAAAGAATATTTTCCCCAAGAATGGGTATACTTATACATGTATTCTTAGACTTGTGTATTTTGCCAAGTATTGGTGGTGTATTCCGGTGTGTATTAATACGTACGAGAATACGTATTTTATTGTATTTATTAAGTATTCATATACTTAATTTTTGTATTAAACTTTCCGGAATAATATTTCTAATAAAAAATCACCAATATATATTCTTAAAATGTATATTTTAAGAAAACTTACATAGAAAAATTATCTATAATTTTTCCATTGGCAAAAATAATTGTATTTTCATTTAAACCTCAAAAATAATATATTTTCAAGTTTAACTTAAAAAATAATTATAAATCCATTTTTCACTCAAAAATAATATATTCTAAATTGTCTGAGAAAATATATATTTTATTCCAAAAATAATACATCTTCTAATAATTCAAGAAAACATATATGTTTTTCTTTACCTAAAAATAATATATTTTCTTCTTGTCAAAAATATGATATATTTTTGTAACACTTGTAGAAATCATATTTTCATCATCTTGGTTTCCAAAATACCGTTTATCAACATATACTTATGAATTTAATTCCGGAATATGTTGTAGTTTATATTCATTGTTCTGTTTGTCCAATATTTGGGGTATAAATTATATATTTATTTCTTGGAATTTTTGGTGATATTTTTGTGTTATAATTCTTGGTATTTTGGTGAGTTATATTATTTCAAGTCCTAAAATAATATAACTAATACACATAATATACAAGTAATCACACACATTGTGACATCTAAATATATACTTTCCTAAATACATCTTTAATCACTTTTATTTATCAAAAACCAACCTTCAATATTTGTAATTTTTGTAACAAAAATTATGGCAAATTTTGTATGAAAAATCATGGTTAAAATATACTTGTTAACACTTGTTTAAAAATATTTTTCTAAGTGTTTGATTTCTGGAAAAATTTTGCCATAGTTTCCCCTTAAAAATGGAGGTTTCCATGCTTTCAAAGCATATCATTTTCTTTTAAAATCATCACAAATCATCAACAATTCATACAACACTTACCAAGTGCCAAAATCATGCATTTTACACTACTTCATGAACTATAAAATTTATAAAAAATTGTAGTAACTTAGTAGAGTGTTTAGTAAGCTTAGTTACCCTTTAAAGTGTGGTTATTTGTTTATAAACATCATTCTTGAAGATTTTAGATCTTTATAACTTGTAACTTGATTTTCTAAAAATATTTCTTCTTGAATTCTTCTTGTCATTAACATTTTCTACACTTGATTAATCACTAAAAATGTGATTAATTTCTTTAAAAAGCATGGTTAAGTAAATCTTTTAATTTAACTTAGTTTCTTGAGAAAAAAGTCATTTTTGAAATCATTCACTTACATGATTTATATTATACTTTGATCATCATTATTTAAGAAAAACACTTATTCTTTCAAGTTCATGTTTACATATTAGGATGATTATCTTGATTCATCACATAATCATCCTCTCACTTGCTAGATCATGTGTTTAATCACAATGTAGCAAGTTTCATATGATGTTTAACATCATAAACACAATCAATCAACAATCAAGAAGCATATAAACACTTAAACAACATAGATTATCATGAATTAGAGCTTTATGTTAGAGATTATGTTCTTGATCTTTGATGTTCTTCATGATTAGTTACATATATCATCTTTTAACCAACATAACAAGATGTATAATAGGATTAGAAGGATCTTACTACTAGCACATGTGACATCTGTGTATTTTAACCCTTGTACTGTTCCAAACAACTTTTTGTTTAATGAAATATGATGTTTTAATTTCAATATTTGTTTAATTATTTGTGACATTAGTACGTTTTCAATCATTGTTCAATTCCGAACTCTCAAAAACCTGTTCTGAAAGTGAAATCATTAACCGTTACGTAAACATAATCAGTTTAACGTGACGTACACTCCGGACCTGTGACATAAGCCAAACATACCCTAAATACCCTTTACATAACTTAGGAATAAGTTTCGAAGGATTCGGTATGGCAAAAACATGTTTATTCGAACTTTAGAACTAATTACGGCAAAACTGCGAAACGAACGTTGGTGACCGCTCGGATAATATTTAAATCCCAAAAATATTCTGTTATGATTAAAATTTTATTTTTAATCAGGTTCGTGTTGAAAAATAAATTAAAACACTTAAAAACGTTATTTTTCAAGTTTAAGCGCTTACCGCGTGTTACAGCGCAACACAGTGCTTCTACTGCAAAACGCAGACAACACAGCCAGTCTCGGCAACTGCACTTTATTTCAGTAATATTTTGGCGAGATTATTTTTATAGAATAATAAAAATAATTTAGAACGCCATAAAACGGGACTTAAACGCTAGATAAAATACCCGGTATCGAGTTAAATACCTGTTTTTATCTATTTTTACCATCAAAAAGTTACATTTAACCCCCCCCCCATATAATTCACGGTCACAAGGACCCACCAAAAATCACACCATATCTCCTAGATTCTTATTTGATATTAGCTTGATTTTTTTGGACAAGTGTTGGTGCATGTAATCTATGAATATCTTCCAAATCTCTTTATGTATCTTTCCATATCCTCCAAGATCACTACACCATCTTCACTAAATCTTTCTTCCTCTCTCTCCTCCTCCCAAAACTGTAAACACCCCTCTCTCTTCCATCTTCAAATCTTCAACCTTGTTCTTGAAGATCCAACCCCATTTCAAGCTATTTTCAAGTTGGTGTGAAGATCCAAAGGAGTTTCCAAGGTGCTTTCAAGTGATTTCAAGCTCCATATCATCAAAATCTCATCCAAAAACTTACTTGAATCTTGAAGGTATAAAGTTTATGTTTAAATCATACTCTTGATTCTTGGTTGTTCTTGATGATTTGAAGTTTCTCTTGAATCTTGGAATTTTCACAAACTTGAAATCTAAAAAGAAATGGGTCTTGACACAAATAAAATGGCAGTACATATGTGTGTATGTATGACCGTACATATATATGTATATATATATATATATATGTGTGTGTGTGTATATGAGATTTGAGCTTGATTTTTGATAAATACTTGTTTAAGTTGTTGCTTGTTCTAGAATGATAGTTGAAATGCAAGTGTTGGATGATTTGTGTATTATATGATAAATGTTCAAATACATCAGCAAATAAACATGAATAAATCACATGTTTGATGCATCTAAACTCATATAAAATGATGATGATATGATAGTGTGCTTTAGGCACTTGTACATGAGAATACATGTTGATTTAAAGCTCAAGAAATGATAAAAAATGATTGTAGGACAAAAATGTTTTAGAACAGATTATAAACACTAAAAATAACATTATTTGGTATATTATAATGGCATGAAACTTTGACATAGGTTTGATAGCTTTGCATGTTGTACATATAGCTTAAAAAGTGGTAAATTATGTGAAATTTACATGATTTATGTACTTTATGTGAGACCTGCACTATCATGAGTATAACCACTATTTTATTCAGTAAATAAAATGGGTTATGTTAAAATATCAAGTCTTTCGATTTGGGATGGTTAGGGTAACGTTTAATGCAAAACTATGCGGTAAAACGGTAAAAATCGGCTTTTCGGAGGATTTTTATAAAACTGTTTTAGATCAGTAAGTAAACTGATATTTTTGATATAAAAATAAGCATTTTAACTTATATTAAGTTTACTTGGTGTTTGGTTAGTCATACGTGACTTCCGGCGCCCAAAAACGTTACCGAATCGCTAAAATACGTGTTTTTCAACATACACTATAATGGGTTGTTCATGGGTAAATTTTATGTGTTACAATGTGCTATGTGTTTTACAATATGTGTATGATGACATGTTAATACCTAACAAGATTTTGTGTATTACCCTATTATTAGTATGTTACATTTGAGTATATATATTACGACGCGCGAATCGTAGATATATATTGCTTATAACATGATGAGGGTCACCAATAAAATCGTTCAAGTCTCAAAGTCCTTAAAATATGTATATGAACTCATATATACATAAATACACCAATATAATAAAAAATAATAACTTTATACTGTTATTTATACATTCATTAACAATGATCAAGCCGATTGGTAGTACGATATAGCGCTATAGGACTAGACACCCCATTCCTGTTGTATGGAATGTCAGAAACCAAATTTTATCCAAATAGAATTTGCCTTTGTGGTATTTCTATAGTCTCTAAGGTGTAGTTTGATACACTAAGGTTTGAATGTATTGCTAAATCGCGATTTATGGTATATTTCGATATACTACCAACGTGATACTATTTGCTAAAGCATAATTTGATATGCTATTATTTACTAAAGTATAATTTGATATACTATGTACAAATCCAACATATATTTTGTTATTTACTAAAACATAGTTGATATGTTATTTACAAAACCAAAGTATACTTATGATATACTACCGAAAACTATTATTTTAACAACTAAAGTATATTTGATATACTATCTGTTTAACTGTTTTGAAACTAAAATATATTTTAATATATTACTTATCCGTCTTTCTTAAAACCAAGGTATATTTTTGTGTATACTACAACTTTTATATCAATGCAAAGTGTTCTAGAAACCATACTTTTATCAAGGATTCATGGCTACTTTTATAAACATATAATCTTTTCTTATATGATCCAAAGCCATGAATCTAATTCACAAAACCTATGTTACTCACAGGTATTTTTATGCTGACGTATTTACTTTCACATATGTTTCAGGTTTTATTTCGTGACGACTGTTGATTGCTTTACATAGGATGGACATGGGACTTAGTAATTATAAAAACATGAACGGCAATTGTACTGTTTGTTTATCAAATTCCAAGACAATGTAACTTATTATGTAATAAAGCAATATTCTAAATTCCATGTGTTGTGAAACAATGATTCTATTACAACACTCCCCAACGTTTCCGCCACGATTTGTTGTTTTAAGTGGTCGGGGTGTGACAGAAGAGTTGGTATCAGAGCTCATGGTTATAGGGAATTAGGTTATTAGTAAAATTTTGACCTAGACTATAACCTTCCTAGGACCCTAACACAAGTTACCTTGTGTTTAGTGTCACACCCCGACCACGTAGAACATACAAAACGTGGCGGAAACGTCGGGGAGTGTTGTAACAGAATTAATTGTTTCAAATCCATGGCAATTGAAGTTTCGTTTTATTGATTAAAAGTGTTACAATGTCTTAACAAACAAAGAAATACAACATAGTTAACTAGTCTTGCATATTTTATTGTCACTAAAGCCCAAGTCTGCCTATATGTATCTTGATCATCTTATGCAACAGTTCCTGAAAAACACATGTGAAAATAGGTACGTCAGCATAAAAATGCCTGTGAGATACATAGGTTTTGTGAAAATAGGTTTCATGACTTGTATTTGAGAAAATGTTTAGTCATGAACCTTGTAATTTGCTTTGTTTTGTAAATCATTTGAAAAACGATAAGATCAGATGATATGTATAAATAAGAGAATAATGTATGGTTAAATGAATAACCATGTAAAATGAGTTTGTATAAGATAAGTTGCTTGTAAAACAATGTATTGTGAAAAGTATGTTATTTGTATAAAATGTTATATGTATCAAACTGAAATGATTCAAATAACGCTACGATATGTAATACCATACAAACACTTATATATAGGAAGTACCAGCGGCGTATCCACCATGCTTGTATCATATTACACACGCATCGTTACTTAATCACTTAATCAAACCAAAACACCAAAGTAATGTTTAACAGTTGTAGAAATGTTTATGTATGGTCAAATACGGTTCACACGGTTCGCAGATACAAACGGTTCACAGATACAAACGATTCATAGATACAAACGGTTCACAGATACAAACGGTTCATAGATACAAACGGTTCACAGATACAAACGGTTCACAGATATCAACGGATCACATAGTCAAATGATTACAACGGTTCAAAATGTAATATAATGTGTTCATATACTGGATGAGCATATGCAACAAAATGTAATGTAAAACAATGTACCAAGTAATGCACACAATGGGCACACCTAGCATAAGATGTAATGAAATCATGTACTATAATGTACTAATGAACATAGCAAGTATATGATGTCAAAACAGGAAAGCATGAAAGTAACAAGTAGGCACATGTGTTCCACCCCAAAACAGTTTGGAAAACAGTAAAAGAGGGGTCTATGTACTCACCTGAGATTGCTCAGTAGTCCTTGAGTAACAACCAAACAATGCTAGAGATCGTGGATATCAAACGGCACCTACTATAGGTAACTACATTAATAAACCGGACCTAAATCGGAAGATCGGGTAGCATTAGGGTTTGTAAACCAAACGAGTGTTGAGACTCGTGTCATTTGGTTTAACAAAGCCTACATACTAAATGAAACTTAACCTAAGTGTTTACGACCCATTACGACCCGTTTAGGTAGCTTATGCTACTTTAACGCGTCGTTCGCGTGAAACGCGTTCGGACCGCCTAACTAGTCCTATGACAAGTGTTATATGCCTAAACATGTTACATAATCAGTTATGTGACAAAAGTTTAGGTTACATATGCTTAATTACCAATTATACATGAAAAGGGTATTCTGGTAATTTACCTAAGGCATATAAACTACCTATCATACAACTACTTAAACGATGTGACCATAGGGTATAACCTCGGAAGGTTATGCCCTATACTAGGGTCACCTAATGTATTTGGTCGGATCCTAATGATCGACCAAACTGGGTCGGGTTCGAAGGTATAGGCGATTTATTAGATCGCCTACCCTACGACCCTATACAACGTGGTAATCAGTGGGCATAGTCCCAAGGGACTATAACCAACGTGATTACACTCACGTTGCGAAGTTCAAACGAACTTCGCATTGACCATAACTGGTCAATGTAGAAAGTCAAACAAAGTTTGACTTTCAGACTCGAAAGACTCGAAAAGCAATAAAAGAACGAAAGAATACTTACGAAGGGTCCCCGAATGCTAATCTCGATCCAAGAATCTCAGGTATGAAACAATGGTTTCAACTTAGAGTTCCTAAGATCAAGATTCTAGTGATTTTAGCAATGGGGGTGGATGGGTATTTATAGGAATACCCGAACCGTTAAGATCGTTTCATGGAAAACGTGCCTTAATCCCATCCGTACATGTGTTGCAAAGTTATGGTGCCTAAATTCCATCCTTACATGTGTTGCAAAGTTATGGTGCCTAAATTCCATCCTTATCCGCTGACTAAGCAAGTTAGAATGTGTGGTTGTGAATTAAACAACGGCTAATACATCGAATCTGGTCCCGAAAATGCAAAACTGAGTTTTCTGCATGTTTTCTGTCCAGAATAGGGAGTCGCGTAGCGCTACTGCCAAGGCATTAGGCAGTCGCGCTACGCTAGCACCCTCCTGTTTCAGAAATCTTTCAAAAGTGGCAGGAATGGTCCCTGCACGTGTTTAAGGCCTTTTTCGATACGTTTGAACCCCGTTAACCTCATTTCAAGGCTCTAAAATGAAGTTAAAGTATAGGGAACTCAAAACATGCTCAAAAATATGCCGGATGTTGGTTCGTTTGGTCGTACGAACGCGATGTTCGCTTAATTACGACGGAATGCGCATAAGCGCGAAAAACGATCCAAATGACGTGACGAATGGATTTTTCTTATGGCGAACACTAAAATAAAATATTTTAGTGCTTACATAAATTTTTGGATGTCCGGATGTATTCAGAACGTAAGTTATGCGCGAAAAGGCAAACTTGTGCACTTTTTGACACTTTTAGTCCCTGAATGACCCAAAAGTTTATTTTAGCATACCGAACCCCTCAAAGCCTATTTCTAAGCTATGTAAAGGATATTTATGGTATGTTTAACTTATGTTCATGTTCCGGAATGTCTGTTACAGTTCAAATTGGTATACTTTCGCAGTTTGTCAACTTTAGTCCCTGTAAGCGATTTAACTTTGATTTCACCACACCAAACCTTTCAAAACTTATATCTAAGTTATGTAAAGGTTATTTAAGGTATTTTAAACCTATTTCACTATTCCGGAGTGTTTGTTGCATTAAACTGGTTATATTTACGCATCAGTGCGCGTATAACCTTCCAGAAAGCTATTTAGAGTTTGAAATCGAACAAGAGTTGATATGTGCAAAAGATACACATATTTATACAAGTCCAAAGTATGAAATACAATATTTCATTGGTTTGGCATTTGTTTGATGGTTGAAATGACACAGGTGTTACAGTCTCCCCTACTTTAGGAAATTTCGTCCCGAAATTAATTCGTAGGAGTCTATTTGTGACTTTGTGTCAGATAACCACTAGAGATATGTGAAGCATAATCCTGTCATTTCCTTAACGGACATTCTTCAGAATGAAAATGAACAAACGGAGTCATTTTCCTCAACGAGTATTCTTCAGAGGCGGAAATGAAGGAATAAACAAACGGGGATTCATTTCCTTAACGGACAATTCTGAGAAACGAAAATGAACAAACGGAGTCATTTTCAACGGTTGCTTCCTCAGAAACGGAAATGAAAATGATAGACAAACGGATATTCATTTCCTCAACGGACAAATCTTCAGAAACGAAAATGAATAAACGGAGTCATTTTCAACGGTTGCTTCCTCAGAAACGGAAATGAAAATGATAGACAAACGGATATTCATTTCCTCAACGGATAATCTTCAGAAACGAAAATGAACAAACGGAGTCATTTTCAATAGATGCTTCCTCAGAAACGGAAATGAAAATGATAAACAAACGGATATTCATTTCCTCAACGGACAAATCTTCAGAAACAAAAATGAACAAACGGAGTCATTTTCAACGGTTGCTTCCTCAGAAACGGAAATGAAAATGATAGACAAACGGATATTCATTTCCTCAACGGATAATCTTCAGAAACGAAAATGAACAAACGGAGTCATTTTCAACGGTTGTTTCCTCAGGTTCGAAAATGAAGGATTAAATAAACGGATATTCATTTCCCTCGACGGATACTCTTCAGAACGAAAATGCACAAACGGAGTCATTTTCCTCAACGGGTATTCTTCAGAATTGGAAATGAAGGATAAACGGATATTCATTTCCTCAACGGATAATCTTCAGAAACGAAAATGAACAAACGGAGTCATTTTCAACGGTTGTTTCCTCAGGTTCGGAAATGAAGGATTAAATAAACGGATATTCATTTCCCTCGACGGATACTCTTCGGAACGAAAATGCACAAACGGAGTCATTTTCCTCAACGGGTATTCTTCAGAATTGGAAATGAAGGATAAACGGATATTCATTTCCTCAACGGATATTCTTCAGAAGTGAAAATGAATAGCTAGTTCATTTTTCCTCAACGGATACTTCATCAGAATTGGAAATGAATAGGGTTAACTTCTAGGTACATGACAAAGATCGCTGTGGTTTCTGTGCACTAAATTCCATAATTATGTATGCATTCATAATTACGTAATTCCTTACACAGTCCGCACAGTTTGTCTTGTAATGTTCATAAGCACATAATCACGTAGTTGTTTAATTGTTATTATCTTGTTATTGATTGCTATTAACTTGGCACCTCGTACTTCGTTTCTCTTGGAAGAAACGGGTACTTAGGATTTTCGTGAAAAACGCAAGAGATCATATAATGGAAGAAATTTGGGAGTAGTCCGTTCTTCAAGGAATGCGGTTCCTTGATTGTCGGTATTGTAGGGGATATGTTGTTTATACATACAATCACATAAATACATTGCAATGTAAATAAAAGATTTATTTATAAACAACGATAACAACTGTTTCTTGGATCTTGACAACAAAAGAAAATAATACATAAGACGTGATTATTTCTAAACGATGTTGTCTTCTGGTTGATCATATGCTCATCCCTGCGCTGGATTTGCATTAGCAAGCCTTGGGCAATTCCTACGAAAATGGCCCATCTCGCCACAGTTGTAGCAAGATCCCGGTGGAAAACGAGCTTGAGCAGGATAGTTGCCAGCTTGATTTGGTGCAGCTGCGGTTGGGCAAACCCTAGCTGTATGACCTATAAGTCCGCAAACTTGGCATGTGCGGCACTTCACCCCAGCATGATGATGTAGGCCACATTGGTTGCACAAGGGTGCAGTTCCGTTGTAGGGTTTCCTGGCAGGGGATTGAGCTGGTTGGTTGGGGACGGCTTGATTATTGTGAGTAACCAAGGCAAAGTTCTGAGAAGCCTTTCGCTTCTTTGACCTCTTAGGGGATTCAGTCTGTTCATCCATGATCTTTGATTCCTCGATTGGTTTTGATTCTTCGACCGGCTTCTTGTCACCTTTTCGGAAAAGTTTACCTTTCCTGATCTTTGATTCAGTCAAGGTTGCAGATAGCTCAATGGCCTGTCTAACTGTAGTAGGGTTGCTACCAGTCAAAATGTCTTGTATTGAATCAGGGAGGCCATCAATGTACTTTTCGATTACCTTATCCAAAGGCGTGACCATGTTTGGGCATAACAGACTTAACTCTTCATAACGGTCCGTGTAGGCTCGATGCTCACCGTTGTCTTGCTCCAGATTGTCGAATTCCCTTTCCAAAGCCCTGATCTCATGTCGAGGACAGAATTCCTTCATCATAAGGGCCCTAAGTTCAGCCCATGACTGTGCTAGAGCAACTTCTGCACCACGATCTCTCATAACACCGTTCCACCACGTAAGGGCTCTCTTCTGGAACACACTAGAAGCAAACTCGACCTTGCGATTGTCAGGACACTGCACATGGCGGAAAGTATTCTCAATGCTCTCGAACCATTGAAGAAGCCCAGTCGCTCCCTCAGAACCACTAAACTTGAGTGGTTTCGCCGAGTTAAAACTCTTGAAATTGCATGGACCATTGTTGTTGTTGTTGGCTTGATTCCATTGAGCAAAGAGGTTTGGGAATTGAGCAGCCATTTGCTGCGCAATGATTTCTGCCAGCTCGGCAGTCGCTATCTGGTTTTCGCGTCGAGGAGGCATTCTAAAAGAGGAAACATGAAAGGAAACGAGTGAGAGAATTTAGACGAAAAGAATGAGATGAAACAAATCTGATGAAAGCAAGGATAGTGGTCATTTGTTTGTTACTACAAAGCAACAAACGACCTCGGTGAATAATCAAAGTAAATAGGTCAAAAATAATGTATCGCGAAGACATGCTCGCCTATAAGTGAACACTCATCCCAAGAATTCCCAGGTAAGCATAACTGGTCTCGCGTCTGGTTGAGATGTATACGAAGTGCTTGCCTAGACAGAAAACTCAGAATACAGGCATTCACCCTTCCAGTTTGCACGTGTTCACATTATTTAAAACCCAAAACCTTGACGAGATTTTTGAAAACTCAAAGGGGTTCAAAACCTTATAACAGAGGGTTCAAAACCTTTCAATTGAAGGTTCAAAACCTAGTAATCAATCATCCTAGAACAGATGATTAGTTTTCAAAGCGGTTTCGAAAATTATGTTCTTGTTGTGGTAGTCGCCTAAGGATAGGTGACGGTATTGTTTTATGACTAAACGTAAGTAAACTCGCGTTAGGGTCCTAAGAAAGTTATAGACTAGGTCAAAGCATTACTAATAACCTAATTCCCTATAACCATTGGCTCTGATACCATCTTTTCTGTCACACCCCGACCACGTAGAACATACAAAACGTGGCGGAAACGTCGGGGAGTGTTGTAACAGAATTAATTGTTTCAAATCCATGGCAATTGAAGTTTCGTTTTATTGATTAAAAGTGTTACAATGTCTTAACAAACAAAGAAATACAACATAGTTAACTAGTCTTGCATCTTTTATTGTCACTAAAGCCCAAGTCTGCCTATATGTATCTTGATCATCTTATGCAACAGTTCCTGAAAAACACATGTGAAAATAGGTACGTCAGCATAAAAATGCCTGTGAGATACATAGGTTTTGTGAAAATAGGTTTCATGACTTGTATTTGAGAAAATGTTTAGTCATGAACCTTGTAATTTGCTTTGTTTTGTAAATCATTTGAAAAACGATAAGATCAGATGATATGTATAAATAAGAGAATAATGTATGGTTAAATGAATAACCATGTAAAATGAGTTTGTATAAGATAAGTTGCTTGTAAAACAATGTATTGTGAAAAGTATGTTATTTGTATAAAATGTTATATGTATCAAACTGAAATGATTCAAATAACGCTACGATATGTAATACCATACAAACACTTATATATAGGAAGTACCAGCGGCGTATCCACCATGCTTGTATCATATTACACACGCATCGTTACTTAATCACTTAATCAAACCAAAACACCAAAGTAATGTTTAACAGTTGTAGAAATGTTTATGTATGGTCAAATACGGTTCACACGGTTCGCAGATACAAACGGTTCACAGATACAAACGATTCATAGATACAAACGGTTCACAGATACAAACGGTTCATAGATACAAACGGTTCACAGATACAAACGGTTCACAGATATCAACGGATCACATAGTCAAATGATTACAACGGTTCAAAATGTAATATAATGTGTTCATATACTGGATGAGCATATGCAACAAAATGTAATGTAAAACAATGTACCAAGTAATGCACACAATGGGCACACCTAGCATAAGATGTAATGAAATCATGTACTATAATGTACTAATGAACATAGCAAGTATATGATGTCAAAACAGGAAAGCATGAAAGTAACAAGTAGGCACATGTGTTCCACCCCAAAACAGTTTGGAAAACAGTAAAAGAGGGGTCTATGTACTCACCTAAGATTGCTCAGTAGTCCTTGAGTAACAACCAAACAATGCTAGAGATCGTGGATATCAAACGGCACCTACTATAGGTAACTACATTAATAAACCGGACCTAAATCGGAAGATCGGGTAGCATTAGGGTTTGTAAACCAAACGAGTGTTGAGACTCGTGTCATTTGGTTTAACAAAGCCTACATACTAAATGAAACTTAACCTAAGTGTTTACGACCCATTACGACCCGTTTAGGTAGCTTATGCTACTTTAACGCGTCGTTCGCGTGAAACGCGTTCGGACCGCCTAACTAGTCCTATGACAAGTGTTATATGCCTAAACATGTTACATAATCAGTTATGTGACAAAAGTTTAGGTTACATATGCTTAATTACCAATTATACATGAAAAGGGTATTCTGGTAATTTACCTAAGGCATATAAACTACCTATCATACAACTACTTAAACGATGTGACCATAGGGTATAACCTCGGAAGGTTATGCCCTATACTAGGGTCACCTAATGTATTTGGTCGGATCCTAATGATCGACCAAACTGGGTCGGGTTCGAAGGTATAGGCGATTTATTAGATCGCCTACCCTACGACCCTATACAACGTGGTAATCAGTGGGCATAGTCCCAAGGGACTATAACCAACGTGATTACACTCACGTTGCGAAGTTCAAACGAACTTCGCATTGACCATAACTGGTCAATGTAGAAAGTCAAACAAAGTTTGACTTTCAGACTCGAAAGACTCGAAAAGCAATAAAAGAACGAAAGAATACTTACGAAGGGTCCCCGAATGCTAATCTCGATCCAAGAATCTCAGGTATGAAACAATGGTTTCAACTTAGAGTTCCTAAGATCAAGATTCTAGTGATTTTAGCAATGGGGGTGGATGGGTATTTATAGGAATACCCGAACCGTTAAGATCGTTTCATGGAAAACGTGCCTTAATCCCATCCGTACATGTGTTGCAAAGTTATGGTGCCTAAATTCCATCCTTACATGTGTTGCAAAGTTATGGTGCCTAAATTCCATCCTTATCCGCTGACTAAGCAAGTTAGAATGTGTGGTTGTGAATTAAACAACGGCTAATACATCGAATCTGGTCCCGAAAATGCAAAACTGAGTTTTCTGCATGTTTTCTGTCCAGAATAGGGAGTCGCGTAGCGCTACTGCCAAGGCATTAGGCAGTCGCGCTACGCTAGCACCCTCCTGTTTCAGAAATCTTTCAAAAGTGGCAGGAATGGTCCCTGCACGTGTTTAAGGCCTTTTTCGATGCGTTTGAACCCCGTTAACCTCATTTCATGGCTCTAAAATGAAGTTAAAGTATAGGGAACTCAAAACATGCTCAAAAATATGCTGGATGTTGGTTCGTTTGGTCGTACGAACGCGATGTTCGCTTAATTACGACGGAATGCGCATAAGCGCGAAAAACGATCCAAATGACGTGACGAATGGATTTTTCTTATGGCGAACACTAAAATAAAATATTTTAGTGCTTACATAAATTTTTGGATGTCCGGATGTATTCAGAACGTAAGTTATGCGCGAAAATGCAAACTTGTGCACTTTTTGACACTTTTAGTCCCTGAATGACCCAAAAGTTTATTTTAGCATACCGAACCCCTCAAAGCCTATTTCTAAGCTATGTAAAGGATATTTATGGTATGTTTAACTTATGGTCATGTTCCGGAATGTCTGTTACAGTTCAAATTGGTATACTTTCGCAGTTTGTCAACTTTAGTCCCTGTAAGCGATTTAACTTTGATTTCACCACACCAAACCTTTCAAAACTTATATCTAAGTTATGTAAAGGTTATTTAAGGTATGTTAAACCTATTTCACTATTCCGGAGTGTTTGTTGCATTAAACTGGTTATATTTACGCATCAGTGCGCGTATAACCTTCCAGAAAGCTATTTGGAGTTTGAAATCGAACAAGAGTTGATATGTGCAAAAGATACACATATTTATACAAGTCCAAAGTATGAAATACAATATTTCATTGGTTTCGCATGTGTTTGATGGTTGAAATGACACAGGTGTTACATTTAGATCTTAAAACAATACTATCACCTATCCTTGGGTGATTACCAAAACAAGTACACAAATCTCAATTTCATTTGAAAATCGATCATCTATCCTTAGATGATTACTTTTTAGGCTTTACGCATTTAAAGTTTTCAAATCTCGTCAAAGTTTGAGTCTTAATAATTTGAACACGTTCAATCCGGAAGGGTGGGTGCCTGTACCCTGAGTTTTCTGTCTAAGGCTAGAGTGTTCGTACAAATCCACATAATCGGACCAGTCACTCTTACCTGGGAACTCTTGGGGTGAGTGTCCACTTATAGGCTAAAGCATGTCTTCAGTATGCATTATGTAGACCTATTTACTTTGATTAGTCACTGTGTTGTTTGTTTGTTTTAAGTAACGAACAAATGACCACCTTCCTTCGTTTTGTCGATGTTTTCAAATACTCCTTTTGATTGTTCTATGTCAATCTCATACATTTCCTTGTGTTCCCTTTTCTTTTAGATGCCTCCTCGACGTGATCAAACTCAAGACGCCGCAATGGCAGCCTTGATCACTCAGCAAATCGCTGTTGTACTCCCGAACCTAGTTACCCAGTTAAACCAAGCAAACAACAACAACAACGCACCTGTTCCATGCAACTTTAAGACGTTCAACTCTGCTAAACCTTTGAAGTTTTCTGGGACTCAAGGAGCAACCGCGCTCCTACAATGGTTTGAAAGTTTGGAGAGCACATTCAGGCATGTGCAATGTCCGAATGCGCGTAAGGTTGAGTTTGCATCCAGTGTGTTTGAGAAGCGTGCTCTTACATGGTGGAACGGGGTGATGCGTGATAGGGGTGCCGATGTGGCACTAGCTCAAACTTGGGAGGAGCTTCGAGCTCTAATGATGAAGGAGTTCTGTCCTCGTCATGAGCTTAGAGCATTGGAAAGAGAATTCGACGATTTGAAGCAAGACAGTGGTGAACATCGAGCCTATACTGATCATTATGAGGAGCTGAGCCTGTTATGTCCTGCTATGGTTACGCCTGTGGAGAAGGCGATTGAAAAGTACATTGATGGTCTTCCTGACTTAGTTCAGGATATAGTTACTGGCAGCAACCCTACTACCGTCAGACAGGCCATTGAATTGTCTGCTACCCTGACTGAATCCCATATCAGGAAAGGTAAGCTTTTTCGAAAGGGCGACCCGAAACCATCTGACAAGTCTGCACAAGAAGAACCAAAGGATAGACAGGCCGAGACATCCAAGAAGAAGAAGCGCAAGGCTTCACAAAACTACGCAATAGCTGCTCAGAACAATCAGGTTGCACCAAATCAGCCAGCACAACCTCGTACAAAGAAAAACTATGTTGGTACTGCACCTTTGTGCAACAAATGCAACCGTCATCATCTGGAGCAAGTACAGTGTCACAAATGTACCCACTGTGGGCGATTGGGACATTTGGTCAATACCTACCGTTATGCTAACCAAGCTGCTGCAAATCCTGTGGTTGCTCAAGCACAGTTCCCTCCTGGGTCGTGTTATAACTGTGGTGACCTTACTCACTACCAAAACAATTGCCCAAGACTTGTTAACGCAAATCCAGCACGTGGACGAGTGTTCAACATAAACGAGGAAAACGCGAACGACAATGTAGCAGTGAACAATTAGTCTTTTGTATTTCTTTATTTGTTATCCTTTGACGTTTGGAACAAAACAGTTGTTATATATAAATAAAATTTGTTGTTTCAATTATATCTTACGAAACTGTTACCTTTGTGTGTGTGGTTGATACAACCCTATGATGCCGACACCAAGGAACCATGTTCCTTACAAAACAAACTACTCGTGTGATTCTTTCATTTTATGATCACTCGTGATCTCCCAAAAAATCCTAAGTACTCGTTTCTTTTAAGAAACAAAGTACAAGGTACAAGTTACAAATTCTTAAACAGTTACTTGAAATACCATTTCAAATCTTTGATTTGATATCTAAAGGTACTTTCATGAGTCCTTAAGTGGATTCATTGCGTGCTCTAATACGAATGTTACGATACGACCAAGACAAAGCCAAATCCTTATAAGATCTTCCTATCTTCATAGTTAGATTCTTGGGATGTTTTGAGTACCAATGGAAGTCCTCGATTGGATTTCTGGTGTACTTTAAATGCATTAATTCAAGTTAATGAACGAGCTAATAACTAAGTTAACAACTATGCGATTATATGATTATGTGATTATGTGTGATTCTAAAGCTCCTTATCTAAGTCCTAGTAGAATCTTCCGCATTTTCATATGTTGGATTCTCAGAAGGATACTCAAAGTACTATCTTAAATTCCTTAAGGGGCTTTTCTATGCAAATAGTAAGTACCTTGGATTCCAAAGTGCTATTTCAAAACAATTATTTGATTCAATAAAAAGACCCATTAGTGGTCTATTTAAAGAGATTGTATGATGGTCTAGTTAAGAAGATCATGTGTTGATCTGGTTAAGAAGATCGTTCGTTGATCTAGTTAAAAAGATCCTTTGATGGTCTAGTCAAGTCACTTCATGTTTATTCGATTGATATTTCCCCTACGCATTATGAAATGAACTGTGCGGACTGTGCAAGAAATTACGTAATTATGGATGCATACATAATTATGGAATTCAGTGCACAGAAATCACAGCAAGTTTTATCATGTGTTAAGACCTATAGTGATGGGAATAACGAAACGGGAACAATGTAGAAAGGAGCATGGTGGATACGCCGCTGGTACTTCCTATATATAAGTGTTCCTTATTACATTGCGAACATAGTGTTATTTAAGTTACTAGAAGTCCAGGACCTTGACCAATGTTATTTTATCTTACACTCTCCGACTCTGTTTTCAAGCACACACAAGTTTCCTATAATAGTCTTCATAGGAAACATTCTCCTATCCATTGTTCAAAGCTCCATGCTTTTGTTACAACGACGACATCACTTTGACAGTTGAAAAATTCGCTAAGAATCCAAACATGGCCCAGAGTTTTACTTAGGGTTCGAGGGATTCATTCGAAAGCGAAACCATCACAGATGCCTTCAGAAGTTTCCTCTAATTAAATTTTGGGACGAAATTTCCAAAAGTAGGGGAGACTGTGACATCTGTGTATTTTAACCCTTGTACTGTTCCAAACAACTTTTTGTTTAATGAAATATGACGTTTTAATTTCAATATTTGTTTAATTATTTGTGACATTAGTACGTTTTCAATCATTGTTCAATTCCGAACTCTCAAACCTGTTCTGGAAGTGAAATCATAAACCGTTACGTAAACATAATCAGTTTAACGTGACGTACACTCTGGAACTATGACATAAGCCAAACATACCCTAAATACCCTTTACATAACTTAGGAATAAGTTTCGAAGGATTCGATATGGCAAAAACATGTTTATTCGAACTTTAGAACTAATTACGGCAAAACTGCGAAACGAACGTTGGTGACCGCCCAGATAATATTTAAATCCCAAAAATATTCTGTTATGATTAAAATTTTATTTTTAATCAGGTTCGTGTTGAAAAATAAATTAAAACGCTTAAAAACGTTATTTTTCAAGTTTAAGCGCTTACCGCGTGTTACAGCGCAACACAGTGCTTCTACTGCAAAACGCAGACAACACAGCCAGTCTCGGCAACTGAACTTTATTTCAGTAATATTTTGGTGAGATTATTTTTATAGAATAATAAAAATAATTTAGAACGCCATAAAACGGGACTTAAACGCTAGATAAAATACCCGGTATCCAGTTAAATACCTGTTTTTATCTATTTTTACCATCAAAAAGTTACATTTAACCCCCCCCCCCCCAATATACTTCACGGTCACAAGGACCCACCAAAAATCACACCATATCTCCTAGATTCTTATTTGATATTTGCTTGATTTGTTTGGACAAGTGTTGGTGTATGTAATCTATGAATATCTTCCAAATCTCTTTATGTATCTTTCCATATCCTCCAAGATCACTACACCATCTTCACTAAATCTTTCTTCCTCTCTCTCCTCCTCCCAAAACCGTAAACACCCCTCTCTCTTCCATCTTCAAATCTTCAACCTTGTTCTTGAAGATCCAACCCCATTTCAAGCAATTTTCAAGTTGGTGTGAAGATCCAAAGGAGTTTCCAAGGTGCTTTCAAGTGATTTCAAGCTCCATATCATCAAAATCTCATCCAAAAACTTACTTGAATCTTGAAGGTATAAAGTTTATGTTTAAATCATACTCTTGATTCTTGGTTGTTCTTGATGATTTGAAGTTTCTCTTGAATCTTGGAATTTTCACAAACTTGAAATCTAAAAAGAAATGGGTCTTGATACAAATAAAATGGTAGTACATATGTGTGTATGTATGACCGTACATATATATATGTGTATATGAGATTTGAGCTTGATTTTTTATAAATACTTGTTTAAGTTGTTGCTTGGTCTTGAATGATAGTTAAAATGCAAGTGTTGGATGATTTGTGTATGATATGATAAATGTTCAAATACATCAGCAAATAAACATGAATAACTTACATGTTTGATGCATCTAAACTCATATAAAATGATGATGATATAATAGTGTGCTTTAGGCACTTGTACATGAGAATACATGTTGATTTAAAGCTCAAGAAATGATAAAAAATGATTGTATGAAAAAAAAATGTTTTAGAACAGATTATAAACACTAAAAATAACATTATTTGGTATATTATAATGGCATGAAACTTTGACATAGGTTTGATAGCTTTGCATGTTGTACATATAGCTTAAAAAGTGGTAAATTATGTGAAATTTGCATGATTTATGTACTTTATGTGAGACCTGCACTATCATGAGTATAACCACTATTTTATTCAGTAAATAACATGGGTTATGTTAAAATATCAAGTTGTTTCGATTTGGGATGGTTAGGGTAACGTTTAATGCAAAACTATGCGGTAAAACGGTAAAAATCGGCTTTTCGGAGGATTTTTATAAAACTGTTTTAGATCAGTAAGTAAACTGATATTTTTGATATAAAAATAAGCATTTTAACTTATATTAAGTTTACTTGGTGTTTGATTAGTCATACGTGACTTCCGGCGCCCAAAAACGTTACCGAATCGCTAAAATACGTGTTTTTCAACATACACTATAATGGGTTGTTCATGGGTAAATTTTATGTGTTACAATGTGCTATGTGTTTTACAATATGTGTCTGATGACATGTTAATACCTAACAAGATTTTGTGTATTACTCTATTATTAGTATGTTACATTTGAGTATATATATTACGACGCGCGAATCGTAGATATATATTGCTTATAACATGATGAGGGTCACCAATAAAATCGTTCAAGTCGCAAAGTCCTTAAAATATGTATATGAACTCATATATACATAAATACACCAATATAATAAAAAATAATAACTTTTCGAGAAAATCTCAAAGTTATGTGAAAATTCTAAGTATCGGAGAAACCTATGTATTTTTGTGGGTTTTTTTATTATTAAATCGTTCTTATTTAATTTAGGACGAATAAACAATTTGAGGGATTGTGTTAACATATAAAAACGCACCCAAAGGTGAGTACATAGTCCCCTCTTTTACGTTTTCAAATGTTTTGGGGTGATTCATATGTGCCTATTCATTATTTTCATGATTTCGACTATATGATTTCACATGCGTAAGTACTATCTTTTGACGAATTGAACTATTATCTATGGTTTAAACGACTGATTTCCAAGGTTTGTTAGAACTAATTATTCATTTATACTGTTATTTATACATTCATTAACAATGATCAAGCCGATTGGTAGTACGATATAGCGCTATAGGACTAGACACCCCATTCCTGTTGTATGGAATGTCAGAAACCAAATTTTATCCAAATAGAATTTGCCTTTGTGGTATTTCTATAGTCTCTAAGGTGTAGTTTGATACACTAAGGTTTGAATGTATTGCTAAATCACGATTTATGGTATATTTCAATATATACTACCAACGTGATACTGTTTGCTAAAGCATAATTTGATATGCTATTATTTACTAAAGTATAATTTGATATACTATGTACAAATCCAACATATATTTTGTTATTTACTAAAACATAGTTGATATGTTATTTACAAAACCAAAGTATACTTATGATATACTACCGAAAACTATTATTTTAACAACTAAAGTATATTTGATATACTATCTGTTTAACTGTTTTGAAACTAAAATATATTTTAATATATTACTTATCCGTCTTTCTTAAAACCAAGGTATATTTTTATGTATACTACAACTTTTATATCAATGCAAAGTGTTCTAGAAACCAAACTTTTATCAAGGATTCATGGCTACTTTTATAAACATATAATATTTTCTTATATTATCCAAAGCCATGAATCTAATTCACAAAACCTATGTTACTCACAGACATTTTTATGCTGACGTATTTACTTTCACATATGTTTCAGGTTTTATTTCGTGACGACTGCTGATTGCTTTACATAGGATGGACATGGGACCTAGTAATTATAAAAACATGAACGGCAATTGTACTGTTTGTTGATCAAATTCCAAGACAATGTAACTTATTATGTAATAAAGCAATATTCTAAATTCCATGTGTTGTGAAACAATGATTCTGTTACAACACTCCCCGACGTTTCCGCCATGATTTGTTGTTTTACGTGGTCGGGGTGTGACAGCACAAGGCTAGGGATGAGATTCAAGATGAAGATGATGATGAACTTGGTGGTTAATAGCTTATGAAAGAGGTCCTTCACCTTCCAATGGCTCCTAGCTTCTTTATCAAGCTCCTTACACCTTGTGATTACTAGAGAATGGATGGAAATGAGATGAAAGATGGTGGTGGTGGTGCTCTTGTTCTCGAACGAAGGTGGGAGAGGAAGAGAGGAGAGATGAAGTGTGTTATGTGTTTGTAGAATGAGGTGATATGATCTTGTGGTTTCTTTAAATAAACTCCCAACACATTTTAATCCAATGTATATAATGCTTCTAAAGGTGCAACATGATCCATTTAACAATTCAAATAAAATCCAAGGTGGGCCACCTTGTGGTGACTGTAAATGGAGGGGGGTATAGGCTAGCTTGTAATGGGTAGTTAGATTATCTATTTGAAATCTAAGTGATTAAGTTAGTGTTTTAGTTGTTATGTTGTTATATAGTGTGTTACGATGTTCGGGGACAATTACTATCTCGGAAATAATAAAACAATGCTTCTAGTGAAAATTTGGTGTTTCGGGTAGTGTCCGGTTGTTCGGTTGGTTACCGGTTCGTTAAGGTGCTAAACTATGCAGTTTAGTGTGCTTTATGTTACTTTTTGTGACAGTTTTGATTCCCGAAACTTAGGAAAGCATTCTGGACCATTTAACCATAATTCTGCATAATATTAAGTTTTCTAAATGCTGATTTTTGCTGAATTCTGCAGAATTCTGCAGTTTATGTGAGTTTTAGGCACTTTCCGGCACTTAAACTATCACTAGGAAGGCAGTTTTATGATCCTTACTTTCCTACACACTATACTAGTGTAACTCTTGGTTTCTGGCCCATTCTGTGTCTCAATACCATGTCTGCCTAAGTACTGAACTCCCGACATTTCTGATTTATCTGATAACTGTGCTAACTTTGTTTCGTGCATCATTTGAATCAATAAAGTGTTGCATGCAATAATGATATGACATTATGAAATATGTGATGCACATGTATGTATTATGACAATAATCAGAAAACATTCATGTCATTAATGTAATTCAGCACAGTCATTAAAGCACTAATCATTGTTTAATTAATTTACGGATACATGGAAATTTGGCAATTGTCACATATGTAGGATCTCTTATGATGATAACATTAAAAGTGACTTATATAAAATGTTAATATGTTTGTATTATTTTGTTAATATATTAATCTTTAATAATTAATATAGATAATTTTCTCAAGCCCAGGAAGCAATCCCGGGTGATAACCAAGTAAGACATATATAACAATTCATAAAAAGCTAAGATATGAATTTACATTAAACAAATATTTTGTTTTTAAACATTTAAAACATACATTTTTTAATATTTGATAATGAAGTCCTCTCAACAAAATCGGTATTAAGAAATACATGAATAGGCAGACTTTCGCAGTTTGACACAAATAGTCCCTGAGCTTAAATAAGCATGTTTTTGCCATACCGAACACCTCAAAACTTATTTCTAAGTTATGTAAAGGGTATGTTTAGCTTATGTCATTGTTCCGGAGTGTACGTCGCGTTAAACTGGTTACGTTTTGCGTAATAGTTTATGATTTCACTTCCAGAAAAGGTTTAAGAGTTTGAAATCAAACAAGAACTAAAACTTGCAATTGTCATATGTAATTATACAATTTACGGGATTAAAACACAAGATTTCATTAAATATGAAATTGTTCGTAATTGTACAAAGATTGAAAGACACAAATGTCACACGAGTTGTCATTCTTCCTAGGTCTTCAGGTGAGTCAAGAAAAAGACCGGACGTACGTTCATCAGAAAAATTATGTCTACGAGATTTTCAAGAGATTCAGGTTGGAAGACAGCTTACCTTACGACACGCCTTTGCCGAGGAATCACAAGCTTACGACCAATAAAGAGAAAGATCCTGAAGTGGATCCAACTCTATATCGAGTAATGATAGGTTCACTCATGTATATTACAGCTTCACGTCTAGATATTATGTTTTCTGTTTGTTTGTGTGCCAGGTACCAGTCTACTCCGAAAGAGTCTCACATGAAAGCGGTCAAACGCATTTTCAGATACATGAAAGGGACGCCTAAGCTTGGATTGTGGTATCCAGCTGAAGGTGGTCTGGATTTGATAGCGTATGCTGTTGCAAATTTCGGATGGTGCCCAGTGAATAGAAAGTCAACCTCTGGCCGCGCACAACTACTTGGGAACCGTCTAGTCTCCTGGCAATGCAAAAAGCAAGTTGTTGTGTCTTTATCCACGTGCGAGGTCGAGTACATTGCTACATCGAGCTGTTGTGCTCAGGTCTTGTGGATTCAACAACAAATGAGAGACTACGGTTTGAATTTTACTAAAACACCAATTCTTGTCGATAACAACTATGCCATTTCCATTACTAACAATCTAGTTAACCACTCACACACTAAGCACATAGATGTTAGGCATCACTTCATTCGTGACTGTGTTGAGAAGGGTCTAATCAAAGTGGTTAGGGTAGACACCTTGGATAATCTTGCCGACCTGTTTACTAAGACATTCGATCGGGCTAGATTTGAGAATCTGGTCCGAATGATCAGCATGATCAACCCTGAGTAAAATGCTTTTAGAAACTCGCATAGAAACCTTATTTTATGTTTAATGTACAGTTCTTACCACTTTTCAAAAACTAAAAATCTCTAAAAATATTTTACTTAGTTATAGGATTAATTTAAAAATAATAATAATAATACAAAAACATTTGAAAAATATAAAATGAGGTCGTGTTGAGAAAAAGGGAAATGATAGTACATCAGTTAGTCATATTTGATGCAGGATAGTAGTAATATATAAATCTAACCGTTAATTGTAACAACTTCATTATACGTTGCTTCGGTAGGTTTTACGCATTAATAAGAACATGTTTTTGGTATATATACATAATGAACTGCGTAACTTGTGTGGTACATCTCTCGGATATATGGTCTTGGTACCGTAATTTCGTTTGATATGTTGCCAAACTTCTGAGATACTAGGTCTTTATGTTTGATAAATCTCTGGGGTATTATACTTGGCCTTCTGATTTTGCGTAAGCAATAGCCTAGACGTCGTATAATGCTTTGCTAAGCGCTTCATTTGTGCGTGAACCCTCTTGGTGGATTTCTTTTCTGCCACAACAATCATCACCGGGTGATCTATTTAAAATTGTCATCACTGGATGTACAAATTGCATTTCTATGCTACCACCGGGTACATAGTAAAAACTGCCAAATCTTGTAGAAAAAGATACCAAAACGTTGGTACACCACCTTTTAAGTCGAGCCTTCATCTCTCAGTTTGTGCGGTGGCACTAACCTGAGCTCTCAAGGCTTCGCATTTTGCCGGATACAGATATTTTTCAGATATACTCACATGTAAGATGCAATGTTTGGTAGTCATGATACGGGAATATATCCTGAGGTGGGTAAACATAGTTACAATCAGTTGTTAATACACTTAATCGCATATCTCGAAAACAGTGTTCGAAAGCGTGCTAAAGCTTAAGTGGACCACAATACCATTGAACGTCTTGAACTGTTAATATCATTCTAAGTGCTTAATCTGAAAACTATGTCCTTGTGTGGGATATTGATAGAAAAACTGATACGATCCCTTTGCACCAATTTCATAAAAAGATAGATAGTGTAAATATGTTCTTTGTTTTAGTTCCTTTAATTAGTCTAAATTGAAAAACAACAAAAAGATTTTGTGTTCCCGTTTCTATATGCGAGTTTATCATTCAAAGGATACTCTAAAGGGTTGTGAACATTCTTTCATAATGGTGATAAACATCAGTTAGGTAATCCTAAAATTAGTGTTTTTCAATAAAAAAAATTGGTCGTGCAAATTCCATCTAAGTGTGTGGGTAATTTTGTCATATTAAAGTGGTTGGTAAAATTTGTTCCAAGACAAGTTGTGGAATTTATTTTTCCAAAGTATGAGTTACTGAGGAATTATTTTCTAATTGAATGAAAGTTAGTAATTTGTTATAAGTTTTCAAAAGTTTAAGTTTGAAATGGTTTTAAACTTTAAAAAATTAGGTTGGGCTCCAGACTATTAGATAAACAATTTTCCTTCGGGTTTGTAACTTAGTGTGATAGGCTCCGGGTTTGGGCTTTAGGATTGGGATCCGTATTTAAGATATTTGTTTTCCTTTTCCGGGTACACCCCTAATCTTAGAAATCACCTTCTGGCTTTATGCCTGTCAGGAGATCTAAGTTTCCTCATCCGAGTTTCCGGGTTTGTATTTCGATTGTATTGGTTCCAGATTTACCTAGGTTTGTCCGGATTTCAATTCATATTTAAAGATTCCAACAGTTCATCTTCTTCATTCACCCACGTTTTCCCTCTTCTATAAAAACCCACTTGATAAAACCTCCGTTCTCTGCAACTTTGAACTTGTCACACCCTGACTTTTTGCGGAAGCGTGATTATGGGGTGACTTTCTTAATATCATTGCATTCAATCATATCAACAACTATATGATAAACCATAGATGGTCATCCATTAATTAAGTTTAAAAACATAATAACAACACTGTCTCAAAACATAGAAATTCAAATTCAAGTACAAACCATGCAACTTGTTTAAGAGTTCACAAGGACTCGACATATGACATTAAATAAAACCAGGTTTTGGAAGACGCGTCTCGTCCAGGAATAAGACACGCTGACCAAACCCGAAGACCATGGATGACATCTTTTATTCTTAAACCACACTTAGAACTTCTGAACGCCCGCCGGATCCACAACTAATTCCCTGAAATACATGTAGTTTGAAAACATCAACAAAAGTTGAGCGAGTTCATGTGTTTGTTTGTGTGTATGAATAAACCTTTGACATCACTGAAAGTATGTATGTATGTTTGTAAACTCCTGGTATGAAAGCAACAAGGAAAACAGATCACCAATGGTTTGCAAGGCCATTGATATGTGTGAAGTGATGCAGGAAAACTCAAACCTAGCAGATTTGTCTCCGAGAATAAGACATAGTCACCACATGGGCCACCCTGGTCCACATGGGTGTGGGCTCGCTACACCCAAATAGATCTATCACTCATGTCCCTCGGTCCTACAAAGAGGATTAATGGCCTTAAGTGTTATACCCACCACTCACATGATCAAGTAGTACCCTTCCTTAGGTAACCATACCAAATCAAATGTTTGTAAACAGTTTGTAACATGTACTTCACCCCCGAAGTTATAAAAACTGAAAATAGTTAAAAGAAAAGGGGGTCATGAACTCACAGTCTTGCGTCTTCGCACCGTAACTCAAAGCTTCTTCGGATAGACACGACTACCTACAACGTACTATGATCTATTAGACGAGCGGGTCGTGCCTTAACTTAGTATTAATGTCTTTGGGTTACGTTTCATTGTGTCTTCGATATTATTCCAAGTTATATAATTATTTGTTAAAATAATAAATATCTTAACTTAAATTATATTTATTAAATTTTGGAATAATTGTTAAAACAATATATACAAACTTAACACTTCTCAAGTATTTATACATGTATGTCCTTCCCAATGATGGGTGTATTTGTATTTGTATCCTTATACTTTTATATTTTTGCCATGTATTGGGGTCGTATTCCGGCATGTATTTATACGTACGAGAATACATGTTGTTATTGTATTCATTAAGTATTCTTATACTTAATTCCGTATTAATTTTCCGGAATATTATCTTTAATAAAAAATCCACCAATATATATCTCCAAAATATATATTGTAGTAAATATTATTTAGAAAAAATATTTATAATTTTTCTTTTGGCAAAAATATTTGTATTTTCGTATAAGTTCCAAAAGTAATATATTTTCAAGTCTAACTTAGAAAATATATATGTAACCTTATTTTTCTCCAAAAATAATGTATTTCAATTTTACTTCAAGAAAATATATATCCTTCCCAAAAATAATATATCTTCTAATAATTCCGAGAAAATATATCTTTACTTCAAAAATAATATATTTTCTTCTTGTCAAAATATGATATAAATTTGTAATAATAGTAAAAATCATATTTTTGTTCTTTGGTGTCCAAAATATTATTTACCGAAATATACTTTGTGAATCAATTTTCTGGAATATTTTATAAGCTACATTCCTTTGTTCGATTTCACCAATATTTTGTGTGTAACTTGTATATTCATATTCTTGGAATTTTGGTAAATATTTTGGATTGTAATTCTTGGTATTTTGATGTGTTATATTATTTCATGTCACAAAATAATATAACTAATACACATAATATACAAACAATCACACACATGGTGTCTTCTAAATATATATTTCCTAAATACATATTTAGTCACTTTTATTTATAAAAACCAACCTCTAATATTTACATCTTTGTAACCAAAAATTATGGCAAAGTTTATGTAACAATTTATTGTTGAAAATACACTTGTGAGTGCATGTTTATAAATATTTTTCTAAGTGTTTGAATTTTTAGAAAATTTCGCCATAGTTTTCCCTAAAAATGGAGGTTTCCATGCTTTCAAGCATATCATTTTCTTTTGTAAAAATCATCACAATCAATCCATAATCACAATAAACAACCTTTACTTACCAATTTTTCCAAAATCATGCATGTTCCACTACTTCATGAACTTGATTATTTGTAAAAATTTGTAGTAACTTACTAGGTTATTAGTAAGCCTTGATACCCTTTAAAGTGTGAGTGATTCTTTAAAAACTTCATTTTTAAAGAATATAGATGTTTACAACTTGTGATCATCATTTCTAAAAATAATTTCTTATGAATTCTTCTTGTTACACAAGTGTTTCTACACTTGTTTAACCACCAAAAATAAAGTTTGTTTATGTAAAAGCCAAGATTTAGTAAAACTTATATTTTTAACTAGGTTTCTTTAGAAATCATCCATAAATCTTTAGATCTACAAGTGTTACTACTCACTTTGATCATTATTTTTCAAGAAAACATTATGTTCTTTCAAGTTCATGATCTTTGTGTGGATGATCCATCATATCATCCTACAATAATTTCTACTTTCTCATCTTGCTAGATTATGTTTTTAATCATGATCTAGAAAGATCACATGATGATCTATATCATATACATGAACAAACAACATTCAACAAGCAAATAATCACATAAACAACTTAGTTTCATCATTAAACATGCTTATGTTCATGTTTACATATTGTGATCTTTAGTGTTCTTCAAGATTATGGTTATGTTTCTTCTTTTAACCACTTAAAATAGAAGTAAACTAGCAAGATCAAGACTCTTACCACTAGCACAAGGCTAGGGATGATCAAGTGAAGAAATGAGATGGATAAAAGCAAACAAGAGAGGTTCTTGCACTTCCACAAGCTCCTAGATTCTTTGTATGATCTCTTGCACCTTGGTGTAAGCTTGGAATGGTTGTAACTTGCTTGAAAAATGGTGGTGATGGTGGTGCTTGGTTCGGCCGAGAGCAAGACAAGAGGGAGAGAGAGTTGTGTGTTTTTCTTAGTGTGTGATGAATGAGCTTAAGTCCTTCAAGTCTTTCTTATAACCATCTCCACCTTCTATCTCTTGGTTTTTATGTCATTAAAGAAGGAACCATATCCAATTTTTAATTGAAACAAAATCTTGAGGTATGGGGGTGAGCATGGTCGATTACTAGGTGGGGGGTATGTAGAGTAGGTTTTAACTAACTAGTTACATTAGGGTTAAAAATCAAGTGTTAGTTAGTTATATTAGTTACTAGATATTTATACGGTGTTATGATGTTCGGGGACCATAACTAGATTGGTAATGTTAAAACAGTGCTTATAGTGTAAATTTGATGTTTCGGGTAGTGTCCGGTTGTTCGGTTGGTTACTAGTTCGTTAAAGTGCTAAACTTTGCAGTTTAGTGTGTTTTATGTACCCTTTTGTGACACTTTTGATTCCCGACACTTAGGAAAGCATTCAGGACCATTTAACCATGTTTCTGAATAAAATTAGATTGTTAAAATGCTGATTTTTGCTAAATTTTATTGAATTCGGCGCTCTATGTGAGTTTTAGGCACTTTCCGGCACTTAAACGATCACTTAGAAAGGCAGTTTTGTGATCCTTACTTTCCTACACACTATACTAGTGTCATACTAGGTTTCTGGCCCATTCTGTGTCTCAATACACTGTCTGTCTATGTACTGAGTTCTGTCAGCATTTTCCTGATTCATCAGATAACTGTGCTAACTGCGTCTAGTGCATCATTTGATTCAATAAGCTATCATGCGATAATGATATGACATCAAGCAATATGTGATGCACATGTTTGTATATGGCAGTAATCAGAAAACAGTAAATTGTAATTCAACACAGTCATTAAGCACTAATTATGGTTTAATAGTTGTACGGATACCTGAATTTTTTATAGTTGTCACAGAACTAGTGTGATTATTTGAAGTTCTTTGTGATTTGATCTTAGCATAACACGATCACAGGTATGTTCTCTTGAAACTTTTATCATGTAAATCTATAAGAGGTGAATCAGGGTTCGATTATTTGGGGTTTTTAAAGGGTTTAACCAATAAGGGTTTGGGTTTGCTTGACATTGTGAGATTCTTGTATTTTTGAATGATACGGTTGTTGTGAATCATTTTTTGTTAGTCAAATATACAAATCGGGTTCTATTTGTTAGGATGTTTGTTTATTTAATGATCCTATGAAAACTTGGTGTTCTTGAGAAAACCTTGTAAAGAAGAAAGATAAATTTTTGAAAAGTTACTTTTTGATCCGTTGGTAAAAAGTTTAACTTAGTTGTTTGTGTTTGAAACTCAGAGAATCTAAGTTTCCCTTCCATAAGTTCGGATGGTTCTTAACTTAGGTATGATGAAGGGTTTCAAACTTGGTCCGGACTTAAGGTAATCCGGGTTTGTTATGAATTTCCGGATTTACAATCTTCCGGGTTTTATTGAACAAACTTGGGTTTTAGTTTAACAGTTGTTCCAGAATTATCACTTAAAACGCATTCCGGATTTAAACAAGTTTTTGGGTTTATGAAACTAACAAGAGTTTCCAGAGTTATTATTCAGTCAGAATCTACGAATTTATCAAAATCAAACATGTAACTCCGGATTAATCTGTGATCCTGGTTTAGAAGTTGAACTATTGATTTCGGATTACTCAGTATGTCTGGATTACAAGTTAAACTGGTCTATGTTTGACTCTGGATTAATGTAGTTGTCACTGTTTGAATTGATTCTTTTCGGATTCATTGTTGATTCAGCTGATTGTTTTGGTAGGAATTTTTCACAAGTAACACTAGCAGTTATCTGTGTGACTACTGCATACTACCTATTTGTTTAACAATTTCTGATGCACTTGTCTTGATATGTTAATCTATATACGGATATGGCCGAACAACAACAACCAGGTGTACAACCTGCTGCGGTAGCTATTCCACCAGTTCCTGTGAAGCATTTCATGCCTAAACACAATCAAGTTTCACTTCTTGATGAGACAATTCATGGTGTTGAGGATTACACGAAGATTATGAGATTTTTGAAGTACTCAAGCATATCTTATGCAATTTCTGAAAATGTGCAACAAGTTACTTCTTACATTGACGATTTTTGGCAAACGACTCAATCAGTGGATAATAAAATTGAAACAATGAAAAATGGTAAGCAAATTGTGATTACTAAAGATGTTATTCGTGCGGCTCTACAGTTTGGAGATTTGGATCATGGCGAAATATGTTATTCTAGACCTATTCGTGAGCGGGTTGCTCGAGCTATTGGTTACGTAGGCCATTTTCCTTCGAACAGCTATACAAGGGAATGCTTATTGATCAATGGAGGTTCGTGTATCATGTGTTGATGCAATGTTTAGCTCCTCGTAAGTCTGGCATGGATGGAATGGGACACAATCTCCGTTTCAGCTATGATCAGTTTAACCTTCAATCAGCTGTACAACTTTTCTCTAATTATTCTTCGGGCTTTTCAAAATCATCTTGGTTTTCGTACTAGAGATAAACGCTTGATGCTGCTTTACCCACGATTTCTTACGCTGATTTTTCATCACTTGATACCGAATCTTCCTTTCAGTGTTCATTTGCAAGTGTATGCCCAGGATCCTATGCATAAGCGTATTTTGAAAGACTGTAAAGTTGCAAATGAGACGATTCATGCTAATGCTCTTCCTGTACCCCATCCATTACTTGGTGCAATTATGCAGGAGCATAACTACGATCCTGAAACCGATCAAACTTGAATAAACATCAGGAATGGAGTTGTTCAATTGTTTGGTGCTGGTGATGATGATGGTGCTCCTCAGCCTGTACAGCAACCGGTGGTTGTTTAACCGCACGCTGAGCTTCAAAAACCATCGCCCAATGAACCTATCGCTGAACCTGTACCTGAACATATAGCTGTTGAAGAGCCGGTTTTGGAAGAGCCAGTATTTGAAATGCCAGTTGAAGAAAATGTTAGTGTTAGTCAACCGTTAGCTGATGTTCCTGTTGTCAGTGAGTCAGTTGATGTTTTAATGGGTGAAGAAGATATTGTGAGGTTAGAACAACCTGTTGTGAGTGTTGCCACATCTGATCCGATTGTTTATGTGGAGACTAATCCAGTTATTCTAGCGCTAGATGCGGCTCTCAAAGTTGGATCTTCTTCTAAAGTGTTGGATAAAGGTAAAGGTGTTGTTGAAGATACAAATGTTGGTATGTTATCTAGAAAAAGAGTATTTTAAGTTGGTTCAAAAGGATATGCTTTACAAGATCTCACCGGACGATAAAGAGAAACTTGATTTGCTTAGAGAAAAAGCATCCTCTTTCGGTCCCTCTTCTGACTGGGGTTTACGTTTGGCAAATTGGAACAATAAGTTGAATGATCTCTCTTTTATTTCTTTTGACTCATCCTCCTCTGATGATGATAATGATGATCGTCGTCCTCCTGATGCGGCTGCAGCTGTTGGTTCATCGTAGCCAGTTAGGATGTATAAACGGAGAAGAGTCGCCGGGAGTTCGAGTTCATCTCAACAGGCTTCAAGTACGGAAACTTCATCAGTTGAAGTCTCTTTTGCTGCAGTTGTTACTTCTGTCACTAGTAGTCTTTCCATCTTGAGGAGATTAGTTTCGCTTTCTATTATGACTACACCATTTCCAGTTGTTTCCTCAGTGTAGCCCATCAGTATTACCACTTCCATGGCTGCATCACCTCCGGTATCATCGTCTGTTATTCACACTACACCGCTTTTCAGCTTGTTTCGTACTTCTCCGAGTTCAGGTAATTTGTTTGCCACATCAGAAAGTACCAGCCTGCCTCCTTTGCCACATGTCTTCCTTGGCATGCCGCAGGGTGCTACTCAAAGTCTTGTACGACCTAATTCACCCACCGTTCAATGTCCTTCAGGACCTATAATGATTTAGCCAACATCTACAACGACTGGGGTAACATTGTCTCGAGGTGGTCGTCCGAAGATTGCTTTCAATCCTCGTCCTCCAACATCTGTTCCGAGACCTTGAGGCACATCGATCAATGGTAATATGCGAAACTTCCCTGAATTCATACACCAACAGTTCATGGATGTTCACAAAGTGATGAAAAATAATCAAGAGCAGATCCAGAAACAAAAGTTAGAGATTGAGTATCTAAAGACGAAAGATGTTATAAAGGATCAGCAGATCACACACTTGTTTAACCAGTCAAAGAGTCAAGGCATATAGTTAGGCATCCTCATTAAACGGGATGTTACTACTACTGCTACACACGAGACACTCATTATGGTGACCGAGCAGATTCATCGGATTATTACGGATCTTGTAGAGCTCCTTGCTGCTGCTCAGGTGGAGAGTTTAGCTCTGCAAGTTCAAGTTCAGTGCAAAATAGATGAACTGAAGAAAATCCGAGAGGATTTGGATGAGGACAAGGATCTTAAAGCCGCTAAGCAGGGGGAGCAGCCAAGGAGCTCACAAGCTTCTGAAGTTGCAACTAGTGCTCAGGCTGGGGGGGAGTCTGGAAGGGGAGACAGAGCTGGTAAATAAAAGGTCAGGCTGATGCTGAATCTAATTAATCTTCTGATTCTGATGATAGTGATACTGCTGACGAACACTTCTTGAACAACGATGATCTGGATAAAGACGATGTTGTGGAGGGGATTGTGGAAGACTGGAAATCGAATAATGAGATTGCTAAAAATTTGACTTTGTTGAAACAGGTAAGGGTGAAAGTATTATATACATGTTGGATACAATTCCAGGTGTAGAATCCGTGGAGGTAAATATTGATGATCTTAGATACTATGTCTTTGTAAATGCTCTTCCCGAAGAAATTCTGAATCCCAGAAGAGTTCCCGAAGAGGTTCGTTTGGCGCCTCAAAAGTGGCTCAAACCTCTTCCTGATCAAACTCAAAAGAAGAGGTATGTGAAAAGGGGAAGTACTCGGGTCAAATCAGGAGTTGGGATTTTGATGAGCAGCATAGTTTGGTTATGATCAAGCGTATGGATGGTGTACTATACTTCAGGCCAAGGGTTAAGTACCTACAGACCCTACTTGCTCACGATCTTCATCATCTAGCTCAGTTGGACCTGAACAACCATACCAATGTAGGCAGCATCAGAGGTCTAACCCCTCATTTGGAATTTGAAAGCCACAACAGTAAATGGAAGAAATTCAAACCTGCAGTTGGATGAGTTGTCAAGTTCAAAGATAAGTTCACTGGAAAACAAGTTTTGAAAATGGTTTACAAGCCGACTAGGTGTCTGCGTAAGATTCCAATGCGCAAGTTTGATCTTAATAAAATTCAGGGGATCAGTTATTGGTATATGGATGGAAAGAGACAGGTGAAACGGTCATCACTCTAAAGAAAGTGACTGACGAGATTATTCGGATTCTGGATCCGGTCTGGCTCGTTAATCTCAAGATGGAAGATCTAAAGAAGCTAAGACGTCTGCTTTTACACTACCTTGAAGAAGATCGACCGTTGGCTGATCAATACATCAAGGTTGTGCAATTCTATGTGAAAAACCAAGTTTGTGTAGGCAGCGAGTACTCAAAGCTTAGATGAAGAAAAGATTACAAGTTCAGCATTGAAGATCCCGCACTGATCAAAGGGGAGTTTGTAAATGCACTTGTGTGATAAATGCTGGATTTCCATATGTTCAGGGTCTGATTTGTAACTTTTTTTGTCTAATTAGTATATTCCGAATTTAGTCTTTTGTCCGAACTTGTGTTTTCCGGTTTAGGGTATGTTCCTAATCCGGATTTATGTGACTTTGTTTGTAATCCAGACAAGGTATGAAGTTCCTCGTCCGAGTTTATGTTAGTATAGATAGTCCGGACTTGAGCTTATGTTGCTCAGTCCGGGTTTAGATGTTATTGGGCTTTGGGCCTATTTGCATCCGGACATATGTGTCCGGATGTGTCTTGTATATAAGCTTTAATGGATAATGACAAGATAGCGAATTCTTTTGTGGAAAGTTTGTCTGCCAAGAAACCCTAATCATTGTGTGTGTTTGTTGGTGGCTATTGTGTGTGACATCATTCATCTGAGAATACTTTGTGTATTCTTAGATCATCTTATTCTACTCATTATTGTTCAAATCTCTACAGTGGTGATCACGTGGTGGATTCCACAAAACTCGTGATTGTGTTTTCGAGTGAGATCCTGATCTAGATAGGTCTAGGTGACCTTACAAACTTATTCGCAAGTTAAAACTAAGCATTAGAAACATTTAGGTTTACTTCAACAATTAGAAATGTCAGTATGCAAAATGGGAATTGATAACAAATGGATGTTGTTACCAAATTACCCAAAACAAGAACAGGTAACGACACAATCTGGGTGATTGTGGATCAACTAACTAAGTCAGCAAATTTCCTACCAATGAAGGAAGCTTTTAGCTAAGTTGTACGTGGACGTAATAGTCTTGTTACATGGAGTCCCGATATCCATTACATCTGATCGAGGCAATCCACTTCTCCTTTCTGGGAAAGTTTTCAAAAAGCCATGGAAACTCCACTGAATCTGGGTACGGCTTATTATGAGCAAGATGAAAGAACAATACAAACATAGGAAGACATGTTAAGGCATGTGTGATAAATATTAGTGAAAGTGGTACAATCACTTAACACTCATAAGAATTCTCCAATAAAAAACAGTTATTATACCAGTATTAATGTTGCCCCATTTGAAGCAGTTTATGGATGATAGTACCATCCACTTTATGCAAACCGTTAGAATTTTAAACGGGAGAAAGAATGCTACTAAAAGTCTTTTCGCGGAAAGGAATAGTATGATTCGACAAGAAAGGAAAATCAAGTCTAAGGTTTGTTGGATATTCGAAATTAGTAAATAAATTGGACCACTAGCTTATTAGCTAAAGTTTCCAGAAGAAATGGTTGGTATACATGATTTATTTCATATATACAACTTAAGAAAATGTTGAACTGATGAATCATTAATCATACAACTTGCATGCATTTACATAAAATGATGTCATTTTAGGATCAAAGCCATCAATTTTAGAAAGGGGCTCAAATTTAAAAATCTTTTTAGACTCCAAAAATGTTGCCGACCTTGTTGACATCTAAAAGATAATGTCCACACCACTAGGTAGAAGAGTCTAAGGGTGTAAATTATGGTAAATTGGCGAGTTTTGACGCGTTTCGGGTTGGCAGGTTAAATTGTTCAACTTGAGCGTGATCCGTGCTTTTATTCATGTTAAAACATCAACCCTAACCTACACACACTGAAATATCGTGTAACCCAGACACGACATTTTAACACATTTATCTATGTCAATCCGGTTAATGGGTTGGCTGCTAGGAATCGGGGTGATTGGTTGCAAAAAATAGGTTAAAGATGATAAATGAGTTAGTGGGTCGACTTGTTTAACAAAACAAATTAACAGGTTTGACCTGTTTATAAAATAGCTTATTCAAGTCAACCTGAACACAACTTGTTTTATCAACGGTTAGATACATCCTTATGTCAATATGGAGCTAGCCCACTTGATCTCATGTCCAAACTTGAATAATAATAAGAGTTTTAAAAATAATTAAGGTAAAGTAAAGTACAAGTATTTTCGGTTTAAAAAAATACATGCTCGTGTAGTGTTTGGAAATTTTGTCACTTGTATATAGGTTAAAAGTGGTACATAGTTTTGTTTTTCTAGTATTGTAAGATGGAAGTCGAGTGTTTTCCATAGCAATATCAAGTGTTTAAAAATAAAAAAAAAATAAGTGTGAGAAAAAATCCAAAACATTTCTTTTAACAATAAATAGTTTATTTTATATTAAACCCAAAACAGGAGACTTTGACCTTACGAGAGCACTAGCGTCCACCAGAACCACCACTTGCCTACCCATGGGGACCACGTGGCAACCATAATATCCACGTGGCACAATCATACGATGGAAACAGATTTTTTATTTTTTTTGAACGGCTATACGATGGAAACAGATCGCATACCATCCATCCCTCTCGTCCACCAATTTCCAGATTCTCTCTCTTCCTTCACACTTATTTTGATCTCCCTGCCACGTGTCACCCAATCAACGTTCCCTTATTTTCCCTACCCATTTTTTTATTTTATTTTCTCTCTCTCTCTAGAACCTACGAGATTTGTGTGTTGCGGATTCAGAGCTAGGGTTTTGTGGATATCAATTGCTCAGTTTCGCGGCGAAATTTATCCGAATTTCCAGCCGGTGTGTTCACGTTCACGTTTACGACTTTACGGTAGATCTGGTATAACTGTTTGTTTGTTATTGATTAAAATCTGTTTGTAAAGCTGTGATTGACTAATTTCCTGTTGTGTTATAATCGGATTTGTTGTTGTAGCTGATTGAAGATGAATTTAATGATTAATAACTGTTTTGTTAGGCTTTGTTTGTTTAATTTTGATTGTTATTGATTGAAATCTGTTTATGAACTGTGATTGAATGATTTCATTTTTTTTAATCGGATGTGTTTGTTATAGTTGATGAAAGAAGGATTAGATGAATATAACTGTTCTGTTTGTTTAATTAATATGATTGTTATTGAGTGAAATCTGTTTATGAAGCTGTGATTGACTGATTTCATGTTGTTTCAATATCGGATGTGTTGTTGTAGCTGATGAAAGGAGGATTAGATGAATAATAACTGTTTTGTTTGGTTAATTTGATTGTTATTGATTGAAACTTGTTATGAGCTGTGATTTCATGTTGTTTTGAATTGGATGTGTTGCTATAGTTGATAAAAGAAGAATTAAGTGAATAGTAACTGTTTTGTTAGGGTTTACATTGTTTACTTTTGTAATCGTCAATTTGTTTGGTAACGTGTGATTGATTTCATTTGATTGAAAGATAAACGGTGATTTTTTTGCGATGTACGTGTTGTGGAGTTGGACTGTGTTTCTAAATGAAATGAATTTTTTATTGTCAGATGTAATATTGAAATATTTGGCTTTAGTTGGACTGTTGATTTCTTGAACAGAGGTAAGCGTGCTCTGTCTGCTATATTGTTACTGCTACTTTGGTCAAGTATGACCACAGATCAGTTCGTGGGACGCGATATCAGTGCTGGATAAATTTGAAGGAATGTCAGACTTGTCGATTTATGAGGTAGAGCTTTGTCTTTGTTAAGCTGTTTGATAGTATGTAAAATATGGAATTCGGCTAGTATCAATGTTATGTAATCGTTTTGTTCACATGAACTTCTAGAACCTAGCATCAGTACGGATGACGAATGTTTGATGTTGTTATATGCCTTTTGTACCTAGATTTGGATAGGTGTAGAGTGAAGAAGATACTATTAAGTTTGATACGCACATTAACAACTGTTAAAAGTTTTAATTGCACATGGAAAGTAGTTCTAGCTGCTATGAAGTTATCATTTGCCAATGGCATTGAATCACACATGTTTTGTGTGTTGGATTAGTATTGTCATATGTGGAACTAGCATTTAATTATTTTGTTTCTTCTTTGTACACCTACTAGATGCTTGTAGTTTTACAATAACCAACTTTTGTAATTGATGTAACAGCTTGAAGATATTATCTGGGATGATTTTGAACATAGTGGTGATCATATAGTGCCCCACCCTACTGACGATCAAGGCAGTGAAGATAAATGTGATGGTGACGTATGTAAGAAGCCTCGGCTTGATGTGACTCCTCTTCAAAGCAATGAAGAGAGAGTCTTTAAGACTTTAAATAAAGAAACAAACATAATGGAAAAAGATACTTGGTCTAATATGCTTGATGATGTATTCGCTGCTTCTGGTGATGCTGGCTCAGCAAAAGACATGCCTACTGTACAATCTGATGATGGTAAACTATCAAATAATTGCTTCGAAAGTAGCAACATCAACTCTGGTAGTGGATTAAGCACAGATGAGGGAATCCTTAAAGATTCTTCTGGTGCAGTTGATAGGAACTCCTACAATGATCTTAACTTATTCTCCAATGATTATGGCTGGCCGGATGCTGGATATTTTGAGGACATGGACAGGATGTTAAGGTAATTCTCACTCAAATAACTAAAACATGTTCAATTTATCATTTTAAGGAATTAGAATTATTCTTTTGAGTTACAAAATACATAATTATATGTGCAGCAATTGTGATTCGTCATTTGGACTAGGCGTTACTGGAAATGACGATGAATTGGTATGGTTTACATCAGACGATCCAGCTAGAGGACTTGATGATACATTGAAGATGGATGTTAAGCTTCCATGTTCAGAGCCGAGTGCTTTAACGAATATTTCACAGGATCATGAACATCGAGAATCAGATAATAAGACATCTAGTTTTGTGCCTGAAAGCAAAGATGAGCTTAAGGACAAAGATCAGGTTGTTTTGTTGTATTTTGTGAAATTGAACCATATTGGTATAATGTTACATCATCATTATTCATGTTTCTTTAATTGCATTGCAGAAGGAGCAGTCAAGACAACAAGCTCTGACAGAAGGATTGACATCAGGCCATGGCTTAGGAAAATTTGGTTTAAAAAGCACCGACATGCGAACTTCTTCGAGTGGTACATTTGATAAAAATATCACCTCAATGGACAATTGGCAGCAAAATAGAAACTTGGGACATGATTCTGTTGACTACATGCAAAGCAGCGGTTATCTGCATCTAGGGCATGATCATGTTTCAATGCAATCTCCAGGTGGCTCGATGATGACTCAGATCAAATCTGAAAGTAAAGCATCAGGGCAGGTTCTTTCAATGGAGAGTTCTAGTCAGCCTTTATATACTGGATATCAAAATCAAGATCAATCAGGTATGATTCTCCAGGGTTCAGAAAATGACATGTCTCAATCCAAAAAGCAATTCCATATGATTGAAAACAAGATTGAATTTCAAGGTGATATGGAGGGCACTCAAAAGGGGGCGTCATCAGAATTGAATTCATCACTTAGTACTGAGCTGGATGAAATCTCACTAGAAGCAACTACTTTTCGCCAGCTGCAACAGGCTATGCTTCAGGTAATATGATATTGCATTATTTCTGTCATGATATAAACCCCACATGACATCATCATCATCATCATCATTGTTGTTGTTGTTGTTGTAAACACTTCACCAACAGATGTTGAAAGCAAAGACAGCCATGTGCAGTAATTAAATAGGGCAGTACAAGGCACAAGCTGCTCTTTTTCACCTGATTGTATTGCTAACCTTTTAAATTGTATGGTTTGAATCTGTGTACTTTTCAGTTGGATCTGAGGACTAAATTATGTATAAGGGATAGCCTGTACCGTTTGGCTAGAAGTGCAGAACAACGACATAACTACGCTGGCATAAACGATGGCACTAGTACTGGCGGGCCCTTAGTGACCGAGGGGGCTAGCAAGTATGTTTTCTTGTCTCTTTTATCTTAATATTCTATGGGATTGGTTAGTCGACATATCTCTTTTTTAGATGTCATACCCTGGTGAATTTGTAAATTTGTCACAATTATCTTCTTTTTTTTTCACTTTGATTCCTTTTATTTATAACCTCATATTTGTTACAAGCCTGTTTGTGACTGCGTTCAATACTGTTTTACCTGAATATTTTGATGTTGTGTTTTAGGTACACTGGCTATATGGATATGGAAACTGATACAAACCCCATAGATCGAACAGTAGCGCATTTATTGTTTCATAGGCCTTCAGACTCATCTAACATGCCTGCTTCCTTACCTCTCAAACCAAATGTAAAGGTAAGATGCACTAAAGCCTCTTCTTTTTGGTTTTGAGGTGATCATTCGATGCATTTACCTTAAATAGGTTGATTTTGGGGTGTTATATTTTTAGTGGGTCAAAAGGATAAAATCAAACAAGTGGGTTGAAATTGTCACAGTTTTTATTTTAGTGCATAGAATTTGTGTCATTCTTTTGAAAATTGTGTTTTTTGTAAGGTCTTTTTGCATCAAATGTAATGCAACAAATTTTGGTCCAATTTCTATTTTTGGGTAATCAATTTTACAGTAAAATAATGGAAGACAACAAATTTCTTTTCTCTACTTTTGTTAACTCTTAAACTTGATGCACGGAACTAATAAATTTGACGTAGATGTGGAAACCTTAACCACCAAATAGAGAACTTTTAAGTTGGTCACTTAAAAGTAACTAATAAATTTAACCAAAATTGGTCACACTTTTATGCACTAAGCCCCTTTTTGTAACTATAAATTATCACTTTTAATGCATTAATTTATAATTAAAAACATTAAATAAATGATTAAAAGTATTTGTGGGTAAACCCAACCCAGATTAAAGACGCCTGGATCCCCGCCCATTTCACGAACTCTAGTCTGGTTTAATTAAATTCTATAACCTGAAACTGTAACCTGAAAGCCATCTTGTGTGTAATCTACCAGGTTCATGGATCTAAGACGGGTCCAGCTGTGGTGACCAAGAAACCATCTTGTCAGCAAGCGGAAAATGAATCAGATGACAAGATTTCAAGCACCCAAAAAAACTAGCGTCTTGTTAAATAGGGCATATTTGCCTTTGAATCGACTATTTGTCGTGCCCAAATATAATCTATAACTTATCTAAGAGAGTCCGATATGGACTCTCATAAGCTTGTTAAATTGTAGGGGCAGTGTGTATCTTCTTTTTTACCTGTCTAGTCTTGAATCTACTGTATGTAGTTCTCATGGAGGCCCAGTTTTGACCTAGAGTTCATAAAATATATGTTCATAGGGTGTCGTTTTGGATGCTTATATGTTCATCCACCAACTGGAATTGCACTTTCTATATGTTCCAGTTTTGTGGTTGATGTAAATTGTATTTCATCATATATCATTGTGTTAGTATGTTGAATGGAAAGAGTATGGAACTGGAAGAAGAAAGGGTGTTGCTAAAGCAACCCCTTCCACTCTCTCAAAACATAGAGTGGGTCCATCATTAAAAAGTAATATCTTTCCGGTATTTAGTGGAAAGCGGTATGTTTCACAATACTAAGGTGGAGGGAGTGTCAATCACTGGTGAGTGTTTAAGTTATTTTCATTTTCTAGCCAATAATATCATGTCATGTCAAGTTCCTACTCCACTTCTCATTTTGCAATCAATCACTGGCAATGTAGAGAGTGGTAAACAAATTTTAAAAAAATGTGATTGGTTGAAATGGGTTGGCGCCCACCATTCACCCTCTCTCTCCCACCATTCTTTTCTTCACCGAGTTGGTGAGAAGTCACCGCCCCCACCACCTCTCTCTCACTCACCGCTCCTCGTTTGAACCCCGACACCACATCACTGCTCGGTGAACTCAACTCCCAGCCCCACTCCCCGCATGCATTCCGTCCACCCTAAGATAATTGGTTTCAAACTTTTCTTTTCTTCTTTGTTCTATTTTCTATTTTTTATATTAATTAATGTTTATTTTGTTATTTTATGATATTTATTTGTTATCATTATTGGTTAAATTTACTATATTTATGTGTTTTCTTTTAAATAATTAAGTCAATTTTGACGTCATCCGGTTGGTGTGTCTAATAATCTAAATGGTTTTTAAAGCTAGATGTTAATCTTTTGTTAATCAAGTTGGTTGCATGTGAATTTGATTTAAAAATTTTGTTTGGGTATTTGAACCTTTTGGTGTTGGTGGTATTTCATGTAACTTGCTATGATTTACATATGTTATCTTGATTTGCTATGGTATTTTATTTGGAATAGATTAAATTTTGATGACGCTATTATTTTGACTCAATTGTTTTGTCAACCTAAACAAAAGTGTACGGTTAGTCTGGCGGTAAAGATACACCACCCAAGCAAGCTGAATGTAGGGCTACGCTTTTAATGGAAAGTTACAATTAGAACACGTTACCTTGGATCACCACTTAATGTGCCAAAAACGAGCTAGCAAAGGCAGGGTATCGACTCAAATGAATTAACAAGGTTGAACTTTTCTCAAATCACATCAACCAGTAGCTTGCATAGGGAATTCACAAGGAATGAAAAAACTGCAACTAACTAGAAAAATGGAAACACAAATTATGAAATGTCGGTTGAATATGTGTAGTAAACTGATGAATAATGTTGGATCCATCAGTACATAGGGAAAGTGTTGTTGTGGCCCAACTCCTATCATCAATCTGTTCGTGTCTTTCCTCTCTTCCATCTTGCACAAAAAACCTGAACCCGAAAAAAAAAACCCGAACCCGACCCTACCCGTAGGGTAGGGACCGGGTATGTATATTTTGTTCAATACCCGAACCCGAACCGGTTTGTGTAAAAGAAAACGGTTTTTTAAGACTGGTTTGAAAGATCAAACATACTAACCGGTCTACAAACCGTCGGTTTGGTTAAGTTTGAAACAATCGTTTTTTTTTTCGGTTTCGATCCTAAAACCGATTTTTTGTACACCGTAATGGCTAGTGTGTAAAGCCCACCCTAGTAAACATGTTGCTAATTTGCGACTAGTCACTACACAAGCATTTATTTATTTATTTATTCTAAAAAAACAACCTATTCCATGCTGAGGGGCTGATCCCAAGAACCCACCAATCACCTCGCTCGCTATCGATACATACATACATACAAGTTATTAGCAAAAAAACATGTACGTACATACATAATATCAGAGGCGGACCTACCTTACAATAAGGGGTAGCTCCCGCTATCTTTTAACACTCCGGCAGTAGTATAAATTTTGAAAAAAACTATCGTTTTTTCGATTTTATTACCATATTTTTTTGAAACGTTACCCGTAGGCGGATTTTTTAGATCCGCCCGCAACTGCAATAAATAGCTGGTAATAATTTTTGAATGGCGCGTGCAGGGAGCGATTGCCCCTAAAAAAGCAATTGAAATGAAAAATGGCATCGTCGTCCACACCCCACCGAATTGAATCGAAATGAAATGAAATGAAATGAAAGGATGTGAATAAATTTGAATAAGAAATCTGGAAAAATGAAGAGAGTGTTGAGCAGGGTACGGAATCTGGATGTGTATCCGAAAGTGAATGAGGATTTCTACAGCCGTACGCTTTCTGGTGGTCTTATTACCCTTGCTTCCTCTATTGCTATCTTCTTCCTTCTTCTCTCTGAGCTAGGTATTATGGAATTCTTTCTTTCTTTCTTTTTTATATATTATTATAACATTCTATGTATGTATGTAATTTCAATGTAATATGTTTATACTATAAACATGTTATGTTCATCATCATAGCATAGCAATGTTGTTGTCCCATTGCAGGACTATATCTCCAAACAGTTACAGAAACAAAGCTTGTAGTTGATACTTCAAGAGGGGAAAAACTCAAAATAAATGTAAATTTTTTTTAATATTATTATTATTTTAAGTAGTTTTAGATTGGTATAGAATTCAGTTTATTATGTCTTCTGTTGCATGTAAATGCAGTTTGATATCACATTCCCTGCTGTTTCATGTGTCCTACTCAGTCTTGACGCCATTGATATCAGCGGGGACCAACATCTCGATATTGTACGTCTGCTTAAAACATTCTCCACCTATTTCTTCTTGCACACCATTTTTACTACAATCTATACTTGCAGAAACACGCAGTAATAAAGGAAAGAATTGACAATAAAGGCAATCTGATTCAAGTGAGAATGCATCATATTGGTAATCCTAAGATGGGAAAGCCAATACAGAAACATGGCGGAGAGATTCAACACAATCAAACATATTGTGGCTCATGCTATGGTGCCGAGCTCGTATGTCTTCTTTAACGTGCTACTAGATGAACATGCACCTTAAAAGCTATCAAATCATTGATTATTGTTACTATTTAACATGGCAGTCATCGGATGAATGTTGTAATTCATGTGATGAGGTTCGTGAAGCGTATCGAAGGAGAGGTTGGGGATTGATGAATCCTGATTTGTTTGACCAGGTCGGTGTTTTTTTTAAATTATAAATAAATCTTCAAAACTAATGCTAAAAATTAACATCCTTGTAATGTTAGTGCAAAAGAGAAGGTTTTGTTCAGAGGATTAAAGATGAAGAAGGTGAAGGATGTACAATGTATGGATCTTTAGAGGTCAACAAAATGGCTGGAAATTTTCATTTTGTCAAAAGCTTTCATCTCGAAAATTTGCATGCACCCCATGATGTTAAATATTATAAGGAAGATGGTTATAATGTAGGCTACCATATATATTATACACTTATTTGGATACATGCTTAGTTTTAGAAAGCGTGCGTTTTAAGTGGTAATGATTTTCGCAGATAAGTCACAGGATTAATAAACTGTCGTTTGGGGACGCTTATCCTGGTATTATGAATCCACTTGATGGGTAAGATTTTTTCTTAAGTTTATAGCTAATAGCTGTAATACAGTTGACTTATTAGAGTTAATGATTTGACCACCATTGTTTGTACTTTTTGTTATTGTTGTTCAGGGTGCACTGGTTTCAAAAGACTCCAAATGGAATGTATCAGTATTTCATCAAGGTTAGTTTTCTACAGTGGGTCTATTGTCTACAAATCTCTCCACGCACATACACGCATACATACATACATGAATACGTAACATAAATCTTGTATGAATTACAGGTGGTGCCAACTGTGTATACTCCTCTTAGAGGGCCAGTTATTCGGTCAAATCAGGTAGTAAATGAACTTTTAAAGAGGATATCTACTATCAACTTTTTAAGTTATAAAACATATCGAATTTGTATATTGCAGTTCTCTGTGACAGAACATTATAAAGGTCCAGAAATCAGTCAACGGACACCTCCTGGAGTCTTCTTTTACTATGATCATTCTGCAATTAAGGTGTTTTTCATTTTTGTAGTCATAGCTATTCGCCATTATTAAAAAGTTAACACTTGGTCTTATTGGTTTTAGCCATTTAACATTTTCATTTTGTGGGTCTCATTCACAAGTCAAAAAAGTAAAATTCGGCTACTCATTTTTACAATTTGTTCTTTTTTTTTGTGGTGCTGCAGGTGAATTTCACAGAAACACATACCTCCTTCTTACACTTCTTGACCAATATTTGTGCAATAGTTGGAGGTACATGTTCAATTATGTTCACAATCCAACAATTTTGACCAATTTACCTGCAAACGGGTTGATTTGGGTTATTTTTTAAACTCTAACGGGCCATATGGGTTAAACAAAAAATATTAGTTACAAGGGAAACGGATTAAAAGTTGTGACAGGTCTATTTACAATGCACACTTTATTCGAAGAGTTAGAATATAATCGTAACAGTGTAGTTTTTGTAATTATGTCTAGCGCATTAATTATTTATATATTCTATTTAAGAATGAACAAAAAAGTGTTTGCAGATCAACCAATCACCCAACCATCCGAGTATCCGACATGTTACAACCCGCACTAAATGTTGCTCGTTTTGACACACCCACTTTCACTTGTAATCTGAATCGGCACAATTGATAGGTAGTGTCATTAATTTTATGATATTTTTTGTTGTGTTCAGGTATCTTCACCGTTGCAGGGATTGTAGACTCTTTCATATACCATGGTCATAAGGCCTTGAAGAAAAAAATGGAAATTGGAAAATTAGGCTAAAGTTACAATGTTATTTTTACTTCAAACCTTTGCCACATAATCCAGGGTCTATTTCCTGGAATATTTTCATTGTAATTATCTCTTCTGATAGTTTTTTTTTTTTTTTTTTTTTTTTTTTTTGATGTATAGTTTAGTAATATAGTTGAATTTACTAACATTTTTATTTATTGGTAAAACATTATACAAAATTGTAGTTCTCAATATACAAGAGAAATATTGCATTATGTGCTTTTTCGTGGTGAGCGTGGGTCGGTTGGTTTGGTTATGGGCTAAAATTGATCCTATAACCATATTTCGGCTTAGATTACAAATGGTTCTTTATTTTGGTCATTGGGAGTGACGGTTTGCTTTATGTTGGTCGTAAATTTCGATACCCAAACAAAACTTTAGTGAACATCGGACCGCATGACCAAAGCTTGAAGCATAGTGAACATCGGAAACTATTTGTTCCGATAATGATCAAGTTTGAAAAATCGGATAACCCAATCACGACCAAAGTTCGATGCACAAGGATTGGGTTATTTGATTCTTTCTCATCCCTACATGCTTTCTTTTATTTTTTAGATTGATTTAAGATTTCATGACTCACTGTTATATAGTAGCCTAATGGTAAATAGTTTCTTAATTGAGATAAGCATAATATATATTACATAAACCAAATCAAACATTCTCATTGAGTACTACATGCATGATGCATAATAACCTAACTTTACTCAAAACAATTTCTAACCATGAATTATTAGATCCTATTTGCCATGCATGCCCTGATTCGCTTATTCAAATGCATTAATGATTATCATGGATGGTTCATTGATAGGGTTGGAGAAACTAACAAGAGAGAATTAAGGAGGCTAACTTCTGAATGAATCAGAATTAGCGTACATGCATCACTAAATAAACAATCAAACTTCAAAGTTACAAAAGACACCCTGGAAAATACGACTAAGGCCATAACGGTCCTTCACACACAAACGAAATTAAGGAAACATAACAAATAAACGGAAATAACAACTGGATCGTATCAAGACTTCCTCCTCAGCACTTTTTGGCCTCAAAAAGTACTTCAAGAAACCTTGTCTTCATCATCTTCCGTTGCTTGTTTTTCATCATCTACCACTTCAAGTATGTAAAGTTGTTTTTTCTTACACTTGTGCCCCGGAACGAACCTTTCGGTACACCAGAAACTTTCCCCCTTTGCCCTTTTTTGCTCAAGTTCATCACTCGTCAAACGCCTCGATCTAAGGATTCCCGGTGTAGAACTTGATGGCTCGGTTGTCGGACTTGGCAGCAAGGGTAGTTTTGAACCATTAACGGGAGGTGTTATTTTGACATCTTCGGGTTGCAGCCCATCCTCCACAGCGTTGAAGCGCTTCATCAAGCATGTGTTGTTAATAGTTTGAATTCTTGCTAACCCATACGCCTCACGTAGTGTTTGAGGTTTGAACATCTTTACCGGCCCTTTTATTTCCGGCTTCAAACCCTTCAAATATAGGCTAACGGCATAAAGTTCGCTAACGGTAACCTTGTTAAGCAAACGATCGAAACCTGAATTATATTCTTGTAGACCCTTGGCGTCATCAGTAAGTTGAACGAGAGATGCAATCTCTTCCATAGGGTCTTCAAACATTGCATCAGAAAAACGGGCAGAGATCGCACGAACATAGTCCGCCCATGGGACCTCGGCAACCGTGGCATTACGGGTTTTCAAATAGGCACGGTACCATTGGAGGGCATCGCCTTCCAAGTGAACCGCGGCACAACGTACTTTCGAGTCATCGGGGGTGTCATCCATCGAAAAAAATGTTCGCAGCGATAGACCCACCCCTCAACATCGTCCCCCGAAAATTTAGGGAAGTCGATCTTACCGATACGGAATGGTTTGGATGTTCGTGAGTCACCATCTGGGCCGGAGAAGGACCCGAAGGAACTACCCGACGACTGCACGGCTTTATCACGCACCGCCTTCAAAATCTCTTCCTGCTGCTTTGAAGATTGTTCCTGTTGCTTCATCAGGGCCGCTAACGCAGCTTGGATGTCACTGATTGCCTTACCATGGGACTTGAGGGTGTTGTCGATTTCATTATTGCGGGTATTAGTCATGGCGGCGGCAAGGAATTCCGATGAGGAATCGGACTGGAGCTCTGATACCCTTGATAGGGTTGGAGAAACTAACAAGAGAGAATTAAGGAGGCTAACTTCTGAATGAATCAGAATTAGCGTACATGCATCACTAAATAAACAATCAAACTTCAAAGTTACAAAAGACACCCTGGAAAATACGACTAAGGCCATAACGGTCCTTCACACACAAGCGAAATTAAGGAAACATAACAAATAAACGGAAATAACAACTGGATCGTATCATTCATTGACGCCCATCAATAGCCGGTTAATGGATAAATCTTCTTCACTCTTTAAATTAACGTTAGGGACCTTAGTGTTGTAAGGTCACCTAACCACACACTAACATGGTCTATATCACTCAAACACATAAACATACTATGTGTGAAATCCATAGTATAGTATGATCACAGATTCACAGTAAAAGGTATAGAAACAGAGAAAAACACAAAATTGCACTTGTATTGACTTCACCACAAAAAACACACAGTTAACAAGATACAAAAGCCAAAAGTCTACATAACAAACCTATACAATCACTATATAGGCCTAAGAGTCATACCCGGACACAACACCTTGTCTGGGAATGCTCTATCTATATACGGACACAAAAGACATTAGGGAATAACATATTCCCTGATGAACTACACAAACATATGGGTTTCCATCAGGGCTTATCATATACCCTATGTTACAAAAGTGTCCGAGTTTAATCCTAAACCATATCATTTCATCAACACTTAAACAAAATATACAATTCTTCTTAAGTGTTTTCTCTGACGCGTTCATCACTTGTTAAGAATCTTGGTCAAACCATCGAATACAAGCTCCCTACACAAACACCCTTCATAACACAAAGTTCCACAATCCGTCGATACTGTAAAGCAATTCTTCTAATATCTGGATGATAATGAATAACATGCCTTCAAAGTCGCATTAAATCTTCAATCTGGAAATTCACCAAATGCATAGGATCTAAAATCCTAATAATCTCATCCAAAACATTCTTTCTTGAGATTAATGCTTCACTAGTCTTTGAATCAACATACCAACTTCGAATTCCTTACAAGTAATCCAACTTGACCTCTTTCAATGGAATCTCTCTTAAACAACTTACTGGTTTATATACCATACGAGATATCTTTTTACCTGTTGCTGTAAAGCAATTCTTCTCATATCTGGATGATAATGAATAACATGCCTTCAAAGTCGCTTTAAATATTCAACTTAGAAAATTCACCAAACACATAGGATCTAAAATCCTTATAATCTCATCCAAAACATTCTTTCTTAGGATTAATGCTTCACCAGTCTTTGAATCAACATACCAACTTTTAATTCCTTACAAGCAATCCAACTTGAACTCTCTCAATGGAATCTCTCTTAAATAACTTTTTGGTTTATATACCATACGGTATAACTTTTTACCTGTTGTTGGATCTCTACTTCTAACCCTGCGACCAATACGCGGTCTAAACAGTTTCCACTTGCTATCCAACTTTCTTTTCTCAAATTCGGTACCAATCCATTAATATGTCCTACAAATGTTCTTGTATTCATATCTCGTTGTGCCAACTGATGCAAATCATGTGCAGACAATGTAATTAACTTCTTTGCATTGCATTTGAAATATTGAACATCATCTGTTCTCTTAATGCATGTCAGCTTGTTTTCTTCATCGTAATCCCAACTGATAATCTGACTTGCATACTCTCCTTTAGTATTCACATACTTCTTCTGAGTTAATTCGGGTAATAGTTCTTTAAACCATTTCTTGAATTTTTTAGTTTTTCTTCTGGAAGCTCTTTTGAACGTGGAATCTCCTCAACATCATTATCAGTATAGATTTTAAACCAAAATGTTCCATAGTCTAATTTTACATCAACCGTTGTATAAACAATATCTTCCTTTCCCTTTTTAACTTCAATGATAGATACTCGAAAACAAGAGGCTAATTTATTGAAATATTAAGATAGTTGGCCCGATTCGAGAGGGGCTAATCTCCAATACAAAAACACTAGATAATCCAAATAAACAAGACATTGCCAACTAGAACATGAAATGAAATACTTAAATGAAAAATAAAAGAGTTACTTCCTAAATTTTAGCCCCTAAATTCAGCCTTTTGACTTTGACTCTCCTAAATTCAGCCCATCCAGATTTGAATTAGCAGGTTTGTAACATTCAACCTCAGCAATCTTTTCATATGACTTCCAATCCTCCACTACTCCTTCAATTATCTCTTCTTCTTCTTCTAAATCATTGTTTTCAAAATAATGCTCATCTTCTGGATTTTCTTTAACAGCAGACTTATCAGATAATAAATCTTCCAAATCAAGAAAAGCATCTATTTGTTGAGCACCCTCATCACCTTCAACTAATAATCCTTTGCCTTTATCCACTACAACACCTTCAGTAGCCTCACTTGCACCTTTATCACCACCACCACTAGTTCTAACACCAGACTTCCCCTCAGTTGTAGCCTTAGTTGCAACCGCAATAGTACGCTTGTAAACTACTCGGCTGCTCCCCAGATCTAAATGCATTACAATCATTGCCACGGTCAAATTCACCTTGAAGTTGTCTTAACTTCCTTAGCCAGTTCATCCCCCCCCCCCCCCCAGTTGCAAGTAGCTTTATAAGCTCATTCACTTTAGCTCTAATCTTCTCATTTGAATTGATCATTCTTTTATGCCATTCTTGATAAACATTATCATTGTTACACCCCAACCGATGGCGGAAACATCAAGGTGAGACATAATAGATTGCTCAAAAGCATCACAACACTAGATTGCGACAATAATTAAAACTCAAAATTTCATTTCCATTAATTCAAATAATACAATACATTGTTTCGAAAAGTACAACATTTTGCAAATTTCACAACTAGAACAAAAAAAGACATAAATAAAGCTTGGTGAGTTTCTAGTCCACCCTAAATAGATTTCTTGTGATATCATCCTCATATATTTCTTGTAACATGTATATAAAATATCCGTCAACAAAATAATGTCGGTGAGCATACAAGTTTGTCTACATAACATAAGTATGAATAAAGTCTCAAATCCACATGTTTATTGTATACTAAGTTATATAAATGATACTAGCATGCATAACCTAAAAATCAATCCAAAGTGTCCACTAGCGTAATCTTATCACCAAGGTAAATAAGACCGTATTGATTGAATACTTAACAATGATCCAACAAATGGGGCGGTGTGCTAATCCTATAGCGCTATACATGTTAAGGGAGACTTTTACAAGTTAATGATAGATAGCATGCATAAGATTGTCCTCTATGTATAAATAAGTAGCATAGCAATCACTCATTAGAAGTCTAAAATAAGGAATCCAAAACTAAGATATTTTCCACCTTGTTACAAATATTGTCATGCATAGGTAGGTTAAATCCTTTAACCTTATGAGTTCACTGATATGCGTCAAATGCAACATACAAATTATATCAAATAAGGTATAAAAACAATCCTATTTAGTACTAATGTTGGAAAAGGTGCGTTTCTTTGTATACTTTTGATTTTCAGGATTAAAAGAGCTCAAATGCACAAAAGGAACAAATTACCGGCAAAAACCGAAACTGTGTATTCACATGTTGCGTAGATGTCTTGTCCAATCGTATATGCAAAACTCAAGTGTTTCCTAATTATGTCGAATTGTTATATAGTTAGTGTGTATCGTGGCTTAAACGGAAGAATGGATATAATTTGTTTTATTAACCAAACGAGCGAATGATCTCGTATAATATGGTTTATTAAACCTTACATTCTGATTGGAAAGGGTCTGATGGTGTTTTGACCCATTACAATTTGTTAAAATGGTTTACGCCACTTTAACGGGTAATTTGCGTAAATATGGGTCCGGATGGTCGAATGAGTCCTATGACGAGTCCGATATGTCAAAACATGTTTACTAATGTCGTATGATCAGTGTATATGTCAAAACTATTGCTCATGTAGGTTTTGTCACACCCGGTCTTAGGCGGAAGCACGAGGTGTGATCGTGATTGATTCCATTGTGACAACTGTCAAAATTCCACCGTACAATTATTAAACCATGATTAGTGCTTAATGACTGTGCTGAATTACAACTAATGACTTGAACTGCTTGCTGATTATTGTTTTATACATACATGTGCATCACATATTGTTTAATGTCATATCATTATTGCATGAGAACTTTATTGACTCAAAAGATGCACGAAACACAGTTAGCACAGTTATCAGATAAATCAGAAAAGTGCTGACGGAGTTCAGTACATAGACAGACAAGGTGTTGAGACACAGAATGGGCCAGAAACCAAGTATTACACTAGTATAGTGTGTAGGAAAGTAATGATCATAAAACTGTCTTCCTAGTGATAGTTTAAGTGTCGAAAAGTGCCTAAAACTCACATAAACTGCAGAATGCTGCAGAAAATCAGCAAATTCAGCATTTAAACACATTTATATCATGCAGAAATATGTTTAAATGGTCCCGAATGCTTTCCTAAGTGTCGGGAATCAAAACTGTCACAAAAGGTAGCATAAAGCACACTAAACTGCATAGTTTAGCACCTTAACGAACCGGTAACCAACCGAACAACCGGACACTACCCGAAACACCAAATTTACACTAGAAGCACTATTTTAACATTACCAAGCTAGTTATGGTCCCCGAACATCATAACACCCTATATAAATATCTAATAACTAAACATCTAACTAGAAACTTACATTTCAACTATGAACTAACTATATGCTTAAAACCTAGCCTATACCCCCCCCCCCACCTAGTGGACGGCCCAACATGGCCCCCACTCTTTGATCTATTTGATTAGTTTAATGGATTGTGTTGGCCCTTTTAAGACATATGAACCTTGAGTTAAAGTTTGTAAATGGTTATAAGTATAACCTTGTGAACATAACCTCTCATAACTTTCACACACCAACACACACACTTTCTCTCTTCCTCTCTTGCTTGTTCATGGCCGAGAACAACCCCCCACACACCACCTTCATTCATCCAACTTCCATACATTCCAAGCATATACAATGGTGTTAGAAGGTGCATAAGGAAGCTAGGAGCTTTCGGAAGTTCAAGGACCTTCACCATTTGCTTTTATCCTCTTCTTTTCTTCTCTTGATCATCCCTAGCCTTGAGCTAGTAGTAAGAACACTAATCTCTTCATTTTACATCTTATTTAAGTGATTAAAAGATGATACATGTTGATTATCATAAAGAACACTAAGAAACAAGAAGATGAAACATGAACATAGGCATAAATCATGAAGAAATCTTGATGTTTATGTGTTGTTATACTTGTTGATTGTTGTTTACATATGTAAATGATGTAGATCACCATATGATCTTGCTAGATCATGATTAAAAACATAATCTAGCAAGATGAGAGGATGACAGTGTTAGAGATTCATAGATCATCCTCATGAAAGACATGAACTTGAAAGAATAAAAATGTTTTCTTGTAAAATGATGATTAAAGTGAGTTGTAAGTCTTGTAAATCTAAGATTTCAAGAATGATTTTTTCAAGAAACCAAGTTAAAAAATACAAAGTTTACTAAATCTTCATTCTTAAATAAATAACCCTAATTTTTGGTGGTTAATAAAGTGTAGAAGCACATATGTGACAAGAAAAATCCAAGAAGAAACATTTTTAGAAAATGTGATTATAAGTTGTAAAGATCTAGATTCTTCAAAAATGATGTTTTTAAAGAATCAACACACTTTAAAGGGTAACTAGGCTTACTAAACACACTAGTAAGTTACTACACATTTTTGTAAATTTTCAAGTTCATGAGTTAGTAGTTTATACTTGATTTTGGCAAAATTTGTAAGTATTAATTGTTTATTGTTGATTGTTGATTGATTGTGTTGATTTACAAAAGAAAATGATAAGCCTTCAAGGTATGGAAACCTCCATTTTTAGGGGAAACTATGGCAAAAAAAAATTTAAAAATCAAACACTTGGAAAAATATTTTTAAACAAATATTTACAAGAATATTTCAAACCATGAATTTTCACATAAAGTTTGCCATAAATTTTGTTACAAAAATTACAAATGTTGGAGGTTGGTTTTTATAAATAAAAGTGACTAAATATGTATTTAGGAAATATATATTTAGAAGACACCATGTGTGTGATTATTTGTATATTATGTGTATTAGTTATATTATTTTAGGACTTGAAATAATATAACTCATCAAAGTACCAAGAAATTACAATCCAAAATATTACCAAGATTCCAAGGAATAAATATACAAAGGATACCCAAAATATTGGTGAAATCGAACAAAGGAATATAACTTACAAAATATTCCGGAAATTTATTCATAAGTATATTTTGGTAAATAATATTTTGGATACCAAGTGAATGAAAATGTGATTTTCACAATTATTACAAATTTATATCATATTTTTGACAAAAAGTGAATATATTATTTTTGGTGAATAAAAATATATATTTTCTTGGAATTAATAGAAGATATATTATTTTTGGAAAAAATATATATTTTCTCAAACAAACATCAAATATATTATTTTTGGGAGAAAAATAAGTTTATATATATTTTCCAAGTTAGACTTGAAAATATATTATTTTTGGAACTTATATGGAAATACGAATATTTTTGCCAAAGGTAAATTATAAATAATTTTTCTAAGTAATACTTCTTAAAATATATATTTTGGAAATATATATTGATGAATTTTTATTAAAGATATTATTCCGGAAAAGTTAATACAAAATTTAGTATAAGAATGCTTAACAATTACAAGAAAAATACGTATTCTCGTACGTATAAATACACGGGAATACGACACCAATACATGGCAAAAATATACAAGTATAAGAATACAAATACAAATACAAATACACACATCCTTGGGAATGATATACATGTATAAATACTTAGAAAGTAACAAGTTGAAATATATTATTTTAACAATTATTCCAAAACTTAATAAATATAATTAAAGTTAAAATATTTATTATTTTAACAAATAATTATATAACTTGGAATGATAATGAAGACACAACGAAACGTAACTCAAAGACACTAATTAATGCTAAGTCAAGGCACGACCCGCTCGTCTAATAGATCATAGTACGTTATAGGTAGTCGTGTACACCAGGAGAAGCTTTGAGTTACATTTGGTTTCGAGGAACGCAAAGTTGTGAGTTCATGTCCCCCTTTTCTTTAACTGTTTTCGGTTTTATAACTTCGGGGGTGAAGTACATGTTACAAACTGTTAACAAACGTTTATATGTGGTATGGTTAGCTAAGGAAGGGTACTGCTAGATCATGTGAGTGGTGGGTACAACGCTTAAGACCATTAATCCTCATTGTAGGACCGAGGGACATGAGTAATAGATATATTTGGGTGTAGCGAGCCCACACCCATGTGGACCAGGGTGGCCCATGAGGTGACTATGTCTTATTGCCGGAGACAAATTTGCTAGGTTTGAGCCTTCCTGCATCACGTCACACATATTAATGGCCTTGCAAACCATTAATGATTTGTTTTCCTTGTTGCTTTCATACCAGGGTTTACAAACATACAAACATACTTTCAATGATTACAAAGGTTTATTCATACACACAAATAAACACATGAACTCGCTCAACTTTTGTTGATGTTTTCAAACTACATGTATTTCAGGGAATTAAAAGTGGATCTGGCAGGCGTTTGGATGTTTTAAGTGAGGTTGAGAATAAAAGATGTCATCCGTAGTAAAAGGGTTTGGATTGTGCATCTTATCCTAGATAAGATGCATAGTTCAAAACCTGGTTTTCATTAATGTCTTTTGTTGAGTCCTTATGGAACTCTAAAACTATTTGCATGGTTTGTAATATGGATTCAAGGTCGGTGTTGGATTTCCAAAACAATGTTGTTTGTGATATTTTAAACTTATTTAATGGATGATTATCTTTATTTTTATCATATAGTTGTTTGTTATGGTTGAATGCAATGATATTAAGCAAGTCACACATAATCACGCTTCCGCAAAAGTCAGGGTGTGACATCCATTGCATACGTATTTAGCAAACATAATATATGAATAAAATAAACTCCAAATGTCATTCCATAAGTTTCGAAACACAACATAAGTTAACAATTTTGTTTACACCACTTTCAAAAGAAATTAAGTTTTAAAAGTCATACAACATAATTCAAGTTTAAAAGATCAAGCTTTTGTTCCTCATATCACCGCAAGGAGGCGGGATATAACGAACAAACCCTTCAAAAGTGGCGTGGAGTTATGACGCTTGACATCCTGATGCAAAAGCCCCACAAAGATTCCACTAATTTCCTGAAATACATGTAAGTTTGAAAAATGTCAACAAAGTTGGTGAATTCATGTACATATTATGTATTAAATGAATATTTGAATACTGTGAGATGAACTTGTATAATAATTGGTATGTAAACGTAAATGAAATTGTGATCATTAATGTTTATATAGGGCATTAACATGTGTGACGACATAGGAAGCAATCCAAACCTTGACGATTTTTGTGCCGATTACCCTCGACTGGGACACAAAAGCACTCTTCCGTGTGGGTCCTATGGACCAAGGGTGGGGCTCGTCAAAACCCAATAGATCTACCCCTTTCCGTTCCTCGGTCTAAACATGATTAATGGTGCTTAAGTACAACCATATTCGCACATGATCTAGTTGTTTCATTTCCTAGTTAAGCATACCTTTTTTACATGTATTTCCCCCAAAAATTTTAAGAAAACTAGAAAACGTTTAAAAGAGGGGACATGAACTCACACATTTGTGTCCTGAAGCGTCGTAAATTCACCGATACTTCTCTTGTTTTGCGACGTAACCTACAAGTGTCCCAAATATGCTAACCACCTAAGCCTAAGCTTACGATTACTATGTACAAGTTATCCATCTTGATTGTGTATTGTCTTGGTCTTAGGTGAATATGTTCTTCAGTTGTTATTATATGTTTTACAAAATATATATAGTTTTGTATACATGTGAGTTGTGTTAACGGGACTAGGCCCTCTTGCGACTCCGTGCCTCGCACGAGTAAGATGTGCATGTCCACGACATGTGAGGGTCGTGCCCATTGTAGTTGGGTCTCATCCGTTCGTCGCGTTATCGTGATTTTAAAATGTATTTTCTATTTGTAAGTATATATATTTTTATTCCCAAATAAATATATATTCATAGAATTTAAATGCGACAAATGTTAAAAATAATATATTTTTAACTTATCCTTTTAGACGTATACTTGTATTATTTTGTGTATTCTTGTTTTTGTATTCGTTTGACCAAGTCAATATAGATTTATACTTTTTATTAAATAACATTTTCAATATTATCTTAGTATAAATGTACTTGTAATTTTTACTAAGTGTATACTTAAGCAAGTATACATACATTTAGGTACTAGTGGGAGACCAGCGCGTTGCAGCGGAGTCGATAGTACGAAGGTGTGAACATATCTTAAACTTACCCGCAACACTTACTATCTGCTATGCCCGTAAGGTAGATTACCGTATTGGTATATTTCTAAAATAGTAAAACTTACAAAAAAAAAAACAGAAGATTTAAAACATGATGTACAAGTTAATACGGTTACACCAAGGGATATAGCAAAGTTTGAAAAAAACTTGGTGGGACTTTGAGGAAAGGTGCTTGTTAATTGCCCGGGTTACCGAGTTGACCATAGGTAGCCATTTGATCGCCCGGGTAACCAAGTTCACCATGTAGCCGTGAAGTACAAAATGGATAGTCAGTTCAACTTTGATGAAGTGGTCAACCTTGTTTCCAACTCGCTAGCTTTGTGAATGGTAACTACTTCACCTAAAGATCAACAGATACAAAAATTGTGAAAGTACACAAAATAATTAAATAAACAAGTTCCAATTCAAGCTTGAGCTCGGCCCGAGCTCATTCAAGCTCAACTTGATTCGAGCTTTTGGTGTGAGTCGGTCTTTAGTAGCTCACGTAGGGCTTAGCTCATTTACACCCTAGTTGCAAGTTGCTTGACGTGTACTTTTAATTCACAGCCTCCTAAATTATTTTAGCGGATAAATAAGACTTCTAAATTACTTTTATTTAATAAAGCATATTTAACACACACTAACCTGCTGCATTAATTAAAAATAGCATGTGAGCCTCAAATAAACCATCATATACTTGATCAAAATTGTTAAAAAAATCCCAAGGCCATATCAATATTTACTGCTAACTTTGTAGTTCATGCAGGATTATTTTTTTTTTGCCTAAAATCTTTAATTAAAGATCCCTTGTTCCCTAGATAAAAAAGTATAATGAACTTTTTCCCAAATCGGAGTACCCGATCATGACTTCTTGTTTATCGTCGATTCGGTTCTTATACCACTCGATCGAGAAAAGGCGGGCCATGGCTGTTGGGGCGGCCTCCAGGTCAGCAAGTTTTTTCAAAAAGGGGGACAACACGTAACGGTTGGTTTTACATGGCATTCGCGTTGAAGAAGTTCAACAGCAAGGACATCGAAAGGTGATGTGGCCATTGAGATGATGTAAGCACCGAAACAGTCGGATGGGAGTTCTGCTAGAACATTAAATGTGTCTACAAGATCCTGAACTTCCTCGGTTCTGGGGAGGTCTGAGCCGAAAAGAGGACGTTTTCCACTGAGTTCAGCTAGAAGCCATTCTTGGCGTTTTTCTTCTGACCGTTCACCGTAGGATCCGATTTCTAAATGTTGAGTGATTGCATCAAGGACATCCGTGTGGCGCTCGGATTCTTGTCTTGTATCAAGTTTAACAAGTGATAGTCCAAATGTAGACACTTGTCTTAGAAAATCAAGAAGGCTTCCATCAGCCATCACACGGTCTCCACACGCACATAGTGATCTGTAGCATAGCTCCAGTGGTTCTAAGAACTGTCAAATTTTATAAAACAAAATAATTATAGAGAGCCTAAAGAAAGTTTTCATTAGAGGCAAGGCATTGGGGTAACAAGTCAAAACGGGTATTTTTGTCCAGAAGTTTTACAGTTTTTATAAATAATAAGTATCTCAAATGTGATTAGGAATATTATATTTTTTAATCACTATATACTCTCTCTAGATGGATTACAAGGTTCTATGACAAGGAATACATTTTGGACAATTTTCCACCCATTTGACCAAATTTCCTTTTTAGATCTATTTTATTTAAGTATTTAACCCATTTGACCTGTTAGATATAAAACATAACCTGACTTGACCAATTTACAAATGGGTCAAAATGTCATCAGGGTTTAAGACAAGTAGAATTGTGCAAGTATGGAAAGGGATTAGAGGTTTAGTGTTTTTTTGTGTGCATGTGTAACGGCATGGAGGTTCAAGTAGCAGGTGAAGAGGTGTATTTATCGATGCTGGTCAAATCTCGTTTTTGTCCAAAATAATTACAAGTTTTAAAAATAAACACTATGGTCAAATTTGATAAAAAAAAGTTACCTTATTATAATCAATAGAGTGATATACTACTTATTAAAGTGAATTAGCAGATTTTATGCATCAAAAAATTCAACAATACACTTTGGGCAATATTATCCACCAGTTTCGTTTATAGCTAAAAAAATTTTGCACTTTCTCAGTTTGACCTGCTAGAAACAAAAGATAACCTCAATTGACCCATTCATAAATGGGTCGAAATTTCCATTTAGATAACCTCAATTGACCCAGTTTTTATAAATAATAAGTATGTCAAATGTGATCAGAATGATATAGAATAAGGTCATTTAATAGATTGCTTTTATAAAGATTCATAATTACAAATAAGTCTAAAACGTAGTAACCCCATGAATGTTAGTCTCTTTCGTTAAATCCCTTACAAAGTGTGTTCTTTTTTTTTTTTTTTGTTTCTTCCAAACAGTTTTGAAAGCTTGTGATTACCAAACCCAACACTTTAATCTCTAGGGCTGTTCATAAAGCTCGCGGCTCGTAGCTCGGCTCGTAGCTCGGCTCGTAGCTCGCTCGATAGAAGCTCGAGAAAAACTAGCTAAAAAACTCAATTTAAGATGACATGAACCAAGCTGGCTCATTTTATAACCAAGCCCAGCTCGAGCTAAGCTCGGCTCGGCCCATGGCTCGGCTCGTTGGCTCGTTCTTAGGCTCGTTTAACTCCGACGTAAAGCTCAAGCCAAGTTTAGCCGCCAGAATTAATTTCGAGCTTGAGCTCGACCCCACCCTGGCTCGACTCGGCTCGACTCGTTTACAGCCCTATTAATCTCATGATTGTTAAGGTAAGATGCATAAACTTTATTTTTATGCACAGACATTTATGACTTGCACATGGAAGAAAGATGTTATCGTGGTTTATGCTAATTTCTAAGTGCAAATACATGGATATAAACTTCAGCAAACAAACCCGGAATGTGCTGGCAGAAAGCATAAAACGCTATTCAATCGGGGGATTGATGCAGAATCTAGCAGAACTCTGTTGATCAAAATCCTGTATAAGTGACCTGGTTCCATCAAATGTTCAATTAGAAATCGAATAGGCAGCTAATAAACCACAATCTTCATATAAATTAAAGTTTAAAGCAAAGTGGATGAACAACACTAATGAAATTTATATAAGAACGGAAAAAACAAAAATATAAATTTTTTTTCTAAATAGTTAAACGGGTTAACGGGTCAACCCACGTTTTCGACACTTTCTCAAGATCTTTTCATTCAACCGGGCCAGCCAAAACCAGGAAGAAAGAGTACGCTGCTCGTCACCTCGTACTCGTGGCTATGCCACATCGGTTTTTCCGTGTCCGGAAGAGCTAAAAACAGTTCTTCCGTCACTTTGTATTCCAGCCCGATCAACCGCGCATCGACATCGGGCCGGTTGTAGATCAGACATTCTCGCATTTCTTCCGACAGATGGCCACAGTAGTGATGCGCTTCCACTTGTCCAGTCATGCCGTCGGCGTAAAAGTGTAATCTATACGAAAGTTAAACAAAATCAAGAGTGTAGCCTTATTGTGAATACGAGGTGTCTCGATATAAAAGGTGTATCTTGTAAAAGGTGCAAAACATAATGAACCGAGGTTATCGGGTTTTACCTTGTTGCAGATTCGACCAAAACAGAGCATGCATCTCGAAGTAGGTAACCGGAATAGTGAATATCAAATCGGTGAATGATATGTGAAGCTTGAAAAGAGTTATAACTGGTGTTGTTCATGAGGATAGATTTGATGTACATATAAAATACTAAAAAATTGTAACAGGTTTTCTTAAGAAAACAGTAGCAAAACGCATCGGATCGTCGCGATTGCAGCTCCGGTCATCGGAAAAGTGTACGCCCACCACGCCAACGAGAACTTGAATCCTCTAAAGAAATTCACTCGTATCGCCTGTAAAGTAACACAACAGTTTCTTTAGATTTAAAATTACAGAATAATAAAAACCACGTAAAAAATATGCTTTAACTAATATATTCTCTCTAATAAATTAGATTTAAAATTATAGAATAATAAAAACCACGTAAAAATATTACTTTAACTAATATATTCTCTCTAATAAATTTTTTTTACTGGCACTATCTTTTAACGTACCAGTGAGAAATAAAGAAACATGGCTATGAAGTAAGCGATTCGAGACCCGTAATCAAACGAGTCGTTAATTCGCGCCCAGGCCATCGAAGCAACACTCGGGGCCGCGACAAACAGGAAAAAAACCGGATGAAGTTCTTTTGGCAAAGTCTCATTTTTTTATGTCATAAAAAGCAATGAAAGCATTAAAGTAACATGTAAGCACAAGTGTTTCACCCCAAAATATTTGAAAGCGGTAAAAGAGGGGACTATGTACTCACCTTGGATTGCTTATTAGCCTTGGAATAAAGACCAAATAAAGTTTCAAGGATCACGGAATCAAACGGCACCTAATATACCTATGTCGTTGATAGAGTGTAATGAACAGCACGGTATAGTGAGCCATTCCAACCGCAAGAAGAAGATCAAACCCCATCGAGGCACCTAACAAAGCCCAGACGAAGTTTCCAACAACCGATAAATGGTTAGACGGGTTCGCCACCTTCGATAACCGCCTCTGCCCACTGGACATCCATTGCCCGTAAATCTTGAGCTCTAGGATGAATACGGGTGTCATAAGAACATACCATAGGAAATGTGGTAGTTCTGTGGTCACCTTTGATGGGACTCCAATCGCCAAAAAAGTAATGCGATCCACGGAGCGAAAAAGAAGTTTACTCGAATCGGATGGTAGTATATGCGACGAATCGCTTCAAAGTAGAGGATTATTTTTAGTAGGTAAGCCGCTGCCACGGTCGCGAAAAGAACCATGGAAATACACCATAGAACCAGGTTATTGAAATTCATTTATAAAAACTCATCAGCCTATTAAAATTGACCCAGTTGGCCTTTGTAAAAAAACTGTTTGTTTAATAAAAGTAACCCACGTGACAGGTTTAAGAAAATATGATTGTTTTACTTGTTTAATATAATTTATACGCTTGAGCATTTAAAAACAAATCGATTGGCTTGTTCTATAAGGTTGGACCCGTTTGACCCAACACAAAGAGCCGTACAATTTTTTTAGCATAAGATTAAAATGCTAGTTCCCATTTATAAAAACTTACCAGGTTCATGAAAGTGACCCGTTTAACACCCAATGGTTGAAGCTTATAACAACTCACCAGCTTTTTAAAATTGACCCAGTTAACCCGTGTAACAACTCATCAGGTTTTGTGATATAAGGTTTTATTAAAAGGCGACCAAGGGGCACGTCTAGGCACCTAGGTCAAGCAAAACCAAAATACCTTGCAGAGATTCCCGTCTGAGCCATAGTCTAACCTGAAACCATCAGCCTATAATCAAACGTTCATCAAAATGAATGTTAATAATTCTGATTCACAATCGAAAATGAAAACAAATTCATTACGTAAGCTTATAGAACATCAAACATACGAATATTATTATGAATTCTAACCTTCAGATCTGAGATCGAACTGTCGTTTATTGACCACATAAACACCAAATTGACATGATGATCGAAAGCACCAATCGCCTTCTCTTACCGGTGTTGGAGATCGTAACATCTTCATCTCCACTTCGTCGAAAGGTTATAATCGGAATTTCAATTTCAGTTTCAATTTGGTTGATCGATTTGGAATAGAATACGTCAAAGATGCTAATCAAATCAAAACAAAAGGTGATAAAAAGGCAAAGTTATCCAATGAAAAGCAACAACCACATTTCCTCCAATTTCATCAGTAACCAGAGATAATATTAAAAAAGAAAACTATAATAAATCAACGATCAGGATCCTAAATCCTAATTATCATCATTTCAAAATTTAATATAATAATAATAATAATAATATGTTTAAATTAGCACTGGAATTCATTATTCATTGAACATCATCCAATCAGAAGATTGAAGAAACAGAGAAGATTGATATGAACGGCACCTTTTTTGCGATCTTGGCGACGTTTAGCGTGAGCAGGATCATCGGAAAGGTAACCGTCGATCGGTCAGAGGTGGCAGGGGAGGTGGGGTTGGGTGAAACGGCGGCAGCAGGGGACGATGGGTGATAAAGAGTGGATAGGTTGCCCATACTGGCAATCTCTGTATAATGGGATTTGGAGCAACACCAAAGTTGCAATACCAACACAGAATACAAAATGATAATTAGTATCGACAATATATTTGAACTTACAGGTTTGTATACCAATTTTGAGGTGACATGAAGAGTCTCCTGTTCAAAATCCCTAATTTTCAATATTATTATATTCCACCTGTGCCCCAGCTCCTCTGTTCATCGACATCATTGTGACTTTCTTTTATATATGTATCTGTATTTTTAAATACAATTACAAATATAAATAGAACAGAATTAGAATGAAATTGATCTAATGGTTATATATCAACATATAGATATTGGTATTGGTTCTTAATCACAAACAACTGAAGTTGTTAAAGCCCTAAGTGCACAGGTTTATTCAATCAAACAACAATAACAACTCTATTTAAGAAAAAATAGTAGTTTACATTTGCAATTGGATACCCCTAACACAAACCTGCTCAAGAAAGGAAGAACGAAGAGAGAAAAGCCGATAATTCCAAAGCCATCATCGCCAGGCTTGCTCCAACGATTGAAGGCGGTTGGTGGTGTGTTGTTGTTGCTGTGTATTATTCAACAATTAGTGCCATAGCTACCATAACCGGTGGATATTTTGAGAGGAAACACAACAGTCTGGTGGTAGGATAATGGGAAAGTGAGACGCTTCATACCCATAAATGCCGGAAATCTCAATTTTACCCCGTGAGCAGCGTCTTAAATTTTTGGAATATGAGCAACTTTACCCTCTAAAATGGCTTTTCTCTCTTGTACATGTTGCTTCGAAATTTATACGCGTAGTAAAATTACAATATTGTACATGGGAAATGTTTATTATAGTATTACTAGTGGGAATGCCCGCGCGTTGCAGCGGGTATCCCGACTAATATCAGATTTAATTTGGTTGTTCAATTTTAAGTTATTTTGGTTAAATAAATACGTATAATTGAAAATGAGCCACTATAATCGGTTATTAATTAAAAAGCTATGAAGAAAGGATAAGTTTCTTAATTGGTTAAATCGGTTATTAATTATCATCTTGCCCTCAAGTATGAACCCACAAGTAATGTCTCAAATGGTCTATCAAAAGATTGTTGACTATCTATGTGATCTGTTCTAATTCACATTTCTTATGATGCACATGCTTTTGTTTAAAACTACATTTTTTGTGTTCTTAACAATGTACAACTTACAAATAAACAAAGGTGCTTTAATAATATTGGCATACAGAAAAGAAACTAGTGGGATTGCCCGCGCGTTGCGGCGGGTGTCCCTACTGATATAGAATTCAATTATGATGTCTATTTCGAACCACAACCCATTTTAAATTTCTAACATATTATTCCATTAAATAAAAAAATAGCCGTAGAACCTATAAGGTCAAAAACATGCAAAGAAAGTCTGGAATTTCCATATGAAGAGCTAAGTTTATTAAATCAGAAGGAGATGCATATGAGAGGGCGCAGTCTATGGTTACATATCACACATGGGAGAAGAAGACAAGATATATTTGATACTAAAAATGGTCTGTTAATGTTTGGTTTGATGATTTAGTTTTAAGTGTGAGATTTAATAATGTTTAGTTTAACAGTAGCTCAATACATATATAAAAGGTTTTCACTTCATCATAATCAAATTGTATAAAATACATTAAAAAGAATGAAAGATTGAATTTCTAGGGTGTTTACCTTGAAAATTCTTTTTAAACTATCTAGTGGCTATCATTGAAGTCAAGTACTTAGTCAGAAAAGCAAGTACATCGTATGCACTACCCGACTGATTTTAGTAATGCATACCTTACTGGAGTCTGATTGGTTTTCATTGTTTTTAACAACAAATTTCTCATTCTCTTCACCAATGTCATCATAACTATCTTCCTCATCCATGTCATCACTGTGACTATCGCCCACTTTTCACTTACCCATCCTACAAAATGAACGTAGATTCAGAATGTCACACTCGAACTCTCTTTCAAACAACATAAAGCCACCACATCACACCATTAATGTATACAAATAAAATAACAACACTTAATTTTTTTTCGATAAAAAGATTAGGACTTAGGAGGCAAAATGTCGTTGCAGCCAACTTGGCTAAAAGATTTTGGTGCCGTCGATACAACTTCTTTAAGGCGCCCATGTCCGAACCACTGTACAGTCCCAGTATCCCAACCACAGCTAGTCCGAACAATAAGCTTATAAAGACGCCCAGACGCAACTCCAAACCATCATATGCAGATATAATTTTGCAACAGTAAAGTTCTAGAAAAAAAGATGTTTTAAAACAAACTAACCGGTTCATTTGTTAACTCATTGTGAAGCGATGTGGGAAACCTGCCCAACTAATGGGAAAGCGTAAAGAACATGAAAAAAAAAACAAGTATTAATCACGTATTCATGCCAATGAGACGTAAGTAGATCACAGAGTTGAACATGATAGCTTATAATATACATAACCAATGTGAAATCATGAAAAAAAAATGCTGGAAGTGAATACATCATTGATCTGAACTCTATTCTCAACACATTTGGTTCGCATGTTCCAATCTAAAACGAGATTTTATCAGTTACCACAGCCACTATGAAGCCAACATCGCCACCACCCCTCCACCGTTACACCTTTGCCACTGCCACTACCATCTTCACAACTTCCAGCCAACACCACCACCTAAACCAACAACCATTGTGAGACTTCGAAGCCGAAATCAGATCAAAATGCACAAAATCCTTGAGAGAGAGAAATAGAGAAGACAAAAACATGCGTCATTTATCAAAATACGTTGTTTTCATGTATATTAAAAAAATAGAAAATTATGCTATTTTATAGGCATATATTATCGCTATTTATAATTTTTTTTTTTTTAAAACCTATAATCCCGCTATTTCCACACTATGGAGACGCCAAAATCAAATTGCGACCTATAATCACATCGCCACGCTAAACGCTATAGCGAGCGCTATGCTCGCTATTAACAACTATGTTCTATCCTACAGTTACATTTACAAGAATGCAAAAACTAAGTAAAAAAAGAAATAAAGAATGGTGTAATAATTGGCTTATCCCCGGTTCATCTTTCAATGCTAAATATGCACATTTTTTTTTACTGCTGATTGAACCTAGAGATAGGATGTGGAATTCTATTTAAAACTAAATCTTATTAGGGATGGCAAATGAAACCGAACCTGGCGCGCAAACCTTAAACATTCGTGACGAGTAACGGGACAGGTGTTCGGGCATGGGACCAGTTCTGGATTAGTGTTATAAATCTTTCACAGATACGGAACAGGTATGATATTACATAACAGTTAACACCCTGCTCAATTGTCAGAAACATATATACCGTTTTACCCGAACCATACCTGTAAACATCTTTTTATTTTATTTTCTTTTGACTGTAGTAACAAAATAATCTACCAATTCACTAATTTGTAGTTTTTTTATCTCTAAATTCCTAGGGTAACAAAATTATATAAAAGTAAGGAATGTATTTGAGTGAAATTATGAAACCCTAAAAATGCTTACCATAGAGAAGGAGCTGAAGATTGATGCCTGAGAGAGTAAAACTCAATCAACGTCAATCCTGCACAATCAAAGGTTTCAGTTTTACAACAAATTTCACTCGTACAACACATGTACAGATAGAGAGAAATACCGGAATCAGGGTGACCGGACAATATCACGGTAAGTTAAACCGTCGTTATACTCCGACCATGGCTCACCAAATGTCGCTGGAGATGGACTATCCGTTGACATTGTTATGCATCAAATGGGATTCAAAATAAAACAAGGTGAAACTTTTACTAAGTTATGTACCAAGAACAGGGAAAAAAGCTTAAAATGTAACTTCTGGAATCTGATTCTCTTTGTGAACAAATAGATAACTAAAAGAGCTTCCCACAACTTTTCTAAGAAAAGCATTCCTTCGAACACCTTCAAAGCAAACAATTCTGTAACTCTTAAATTCCTTAAACAAATCCTTAATTAATACAAAACAATGTAGATTACATAAGAATCTCATAAACCTAAACAATGTTCCAGAAATTCGAACAACGAAATACCTGAATTCAACCATGGTTGATTTACACTCCGAAATAACCCTAAATTTCAGAAACAATAGTTGTTGAGCCAATCGCTCAAATTGTCCCTTCCTTGACGCCACGGCGGTGGTGGTTCTACGTGAAATCGTCGGCTTGGAAAAGTGGAAGACCCTGGGGCGGTTTATAAAGTAAAACCCATATGAATTTGCATCTCAATGTGACGGTACACCACAAATTGAATGGTGGTTTCATGAATCACATTAATTTCTTCAATTGCTCCACAAATTGAATGGGAGGTTGGTTTCATACATTTCATTCGATTGAGTTCTCACTGGAAGATTAAACTGCTTTAATTGCTGCCATTCAACCGTCGATTTCATTCAATACTTTTAATTGAAGAAGTAATTGACAAAGACATTCAGAATGGAGGGTGGTTTCACACTAATGCACGATGAAGGTAGGATTTCTCTCTTATCGTTTGTCTGATGGCTTTCCTGTCATTGAGTAGGGTTTGTCATTTACTAATTCATTTAGCAATTTAATTCAAGATTATTTACATTTATTTATTAATTCATTTAGCAATTTAATATTTATGTAGATAGACTATTTTGCCCTTTTACTTACTTCATTAAGTTATTCTACCATACGCATAAAATATTGTAATTACTTAATTTTGATTGGTATCCTTGGGAAATGCTTTATAATATAGTATAGATAGATATAGATATGTAGTTTTAGACCTTAAAAGTGAAAAAGCAAGTTAACTTCTTCCAGAGAAGTTCTACAATAGTGACCTTTAACTTTTTGAATCGGTATGAATATTGGTCGTAGTATTTACTGAATAACATGGTGTAACAGATGAGTATAAAGCTACCAAGTCTAGATGAAGAGACATTTACAAATACTTCGGTTTTAAAAAGCACAAGGCACATCAAGACAATAGGGTCTCTAGAGCCAAAGCAAGAGGTGCACACATCATGTACACGAGACGCAAAGTATTTGTAAATATCTTTTATATTTCTGACAGGTTATTATCATATCATACTCAAAATTTAAATATAAATAGCCTATATGTACGAGTTTATACAAAATTTACCTCTATAAACAACCTAAAAGGCTACAAACGTAGCCTTCCGCAATACTAACCTGCCCCTCTTGCGTGCCCATCACCTCAAGCATTCAGAGGTGACCAACCTCTTGTGCCCAAGGTTCACTTTTCAAACCCAAGCGAGGTGGTTTAACCACACAAAAGAGCATTGGTATTCAAATGCATTCATGTCTAAAGTTAATGACCATTTGGAGTAACACCATAAACATCAAGGTTCAAAACTTGTAGTTTGTTTGCCATGCTTTAACGCTTAGGCCAAGCCTTCAACCTTTGCTTAGTAGACTCCAAAAACCCATTTATGGGCAGCTCATAACACAGGCCGAGTTTCTGGCGATAGAGCCTGGTCTTTACAAAAGAAACCCAGAATTGAGCCTTCAGAGTATGAACCTAGCAGTGGGTCTTCAGTAGCGTATAAACTAGGCCCAGCTTAACCCGATAGGGCCGGGCCTTCACAACAGCAGTCCAAAGAACCCAGCTAAGCGTCTTCAACAACAGACTTTTAACCAATAGTTGCACCTTCATACACAGTACAACATCGAAATCCATATGAACTTTATGAGCTTCGGCCTTAGAAATTCCATATACTGGACTCAAACAACAGCCTTGTAGCCCAAGAGCATGTCAAGGGATCTTTATCAGTGCCTACGGACAGCATGCCCCAGCCTTCTTGTCTGGACCAGCAGCCTAGAAACCCCAACTTAGGGCCTTCAACTGCAGTGTAAAGGGCCAGTTATAGGCCTCGTAAAGCACGAGAACAAAACTATCAAAATATTTATGAACAAATTAGGTATTTTTAAATAAATATACTAAAAACAGCTAACTTACATTCCTGTCATGGCAGAATCATAATTTGTAACATGCACCAGACACAATGCCTTCCAGTTTGTATATGTCCATTGACGTGATGTCGTGGTCTCACGCAAATTTAATCCAATTACAACTAATTAGCTAGCGGTAAGTGGGTATCGAACACAGGGAGTTTGTGGAATATGTGCTATCTTGATGTATGTCTAAATTAACTAAAGCAAACTAAATTGCAAGAAATGTAAATTCAGAATTTTGGCGATTGGTTTTAATTACTAGATTAAACTAAATTAAATTACAAATCAAGGTTAAGTTTTGTAACAAGATAAGAGGATAGTGATCATCCCGAGTTTCAGGTTTTAAGTGACAATCAAGGTTTATGTTCAACTGGAAAGAACTACATAGACATAGCTCATGCAAGATCAATTGTTTGTGATGAAAGGGAACTAAGTACTCGGATTCCTAGGACGCGAGGTTGTTACCCGATGACTAATCAACATATGTCCAACCCTAATCCCTCCCATGATATCTCGATTGCCAACGGCACCAAGAACGTATGGTTTAGAACTATGATCAAACATACATCAACAATTTACAAACACCCAATCAAACATCATAGTAAACTAACAACACATGCATAGTTTAATATTCCAGAAATTAAAGAACAAACATAATTGTCACAAATAAAACCTTACACTCAAGACGATCACCAAGCAAACCTAGCCGCTCATAGTGTCGTGAATCGTCATAACAATCAAACCTTTGTCCAATGGAATCAAAAACAAAGTCTCCATGTTTAGACCACTCAAGAACACCTTGGAACACCCCAAAATCGCCCCCTAATCAGTTACTAAACGAATAACATGATTGGATTTCAAAAGACACAATAAAACATCATAAATTAGGGCAGTTACACATTTCTCGCTGGCCTCCACCGTAAGCTACGGTGGCCACCGTAGCTTACGGTTGGTCTCTACTGCCTTACGGTGGAAGAAAAATGCTGGGGGATACCGTAATTTACGGTATCTACCGTAAATTACGGTAGGCTTCAGCATGCAATTTTGTTTTCATCATAACTTTTTCGTTTCAACTCCGTTTTCTTCACCGTTTTCGCCTACGTTCTCGTAATTTCGTCCTCTATAATGCTATCCTCTTAATTCTTCCATACCAATAATTGATTTTTTTTCATTTATTCTCCGTCTTTCATCTCCAATCTAGTCGCGCCTATTCGAAGCTTCATTCCCACACTTTTAAGCCCCAAATGTACCTGAAACACAAGCAACCATAGTTATCTAATTCTAGACAATTACCCGATTAAATGTGGGATTTTAATATCATTTATACCACTTAAGGGTTGTCCTACGGACTACCCGTCACATCCCCACACTTAACCGTTGCTTGCCCCAAACAACCCGTTCAACAAAACACAATTTATTCAAGCGATCAGGCACAAACCAAGCAAACAAATGTCCTCATTTACTAACTCTTTCTTAAAATTGCACATGACACACCCCTCACAAAACTCTCCTCTCGGCGACAAGCAATAACTAGCAAAGATAAGCTAGATCACACTTAAAGCAAACGGGTGGTTGCACGACAATAAACTTGTTATTAAATCGGCCCTTCGCCTAAATGATTTGCTAAACATGCACGTGAATCAAAGGAACTTAGAGGTTGTAACGTGGCAAGGCAAATGGGTAGGAAATGGAAGTACATATGCGAATTAGCTAACGATTCAACCCGGTCTTTTATTTCTAACTAAAACAAAACATAAACAACTATATACAAACTATATCATTCATTTTTTTTTCATTTTTCATTGCTTTTTCTTTTTTTTTCTTTTCTTTTCATATCTCTTTTTTTCTTCCGATTTAATAAACATAACAAATAAGCATACTGGAACAAGATGATTATACTAATAGACCGGGTCAAATACGGGTTAATTTTTTAGAGAAAGTAGGCACGGGTTAACAAAAGATCGGCTCAAAGCTCAACTGGGCTACTAAAGTCCAAACCCCCACCCCTCTCCCTACCATGCTCATATATATAACTTATGAGGTCCAACCCCCCAAATCCCACACTCGCACACACCAAGACGAGGCTACCTAATTGCCCTTATCCTTTTCACATGCATATCAAGCTAAGGCCTCAAACCGCATTCAAGCACAAGTTCTAATGCACCACCACCCATTGCCACTCTCATCAAGAAAAAATGTATTCTAATAAATTCAAGTAGTGGCTCAACTCTCACCAAGAAAGAACAAGGGGATATGGGTTGCCGATGTGTCATGCAATTTAATACTCAACGTTCAATTTTGACCAATTTTCGCTTGATTTTTAAAAATTTCACATTTTTTTCAAAATTTCCCCTCATCCCCACACTTGGGATACATCATCCCCAATGTATGGTTTTGAAGGGAAGATCGCTTAAACCACTACAAAATCAATTGTAGCTTTTCCACTCAAACCCAAATTTCTTTTTGTTTTTTTTTTTATTCTTATTACTAAAAACACCACCAACTTTCACAACCCATCACTAAACATATCAAAACACCACCCATCCACCCAACTATGAACATAAACATGAATATATACAATGGGGCACAAAATGAGAACAAAACACGACCTGATCCGTAAATCAACAGTGTTGGTAGTGATGCAGCCGCGGTGATCGGACAGGAACATAAGCATCTCTTGGATTCTCTGATATCTCAGCGGGGATGTTTCCAAACATCCCCACACTTGAATCATTGCATCCGCGAGGATTGAAACGTAGTAACCTGCCAAAACACAAACACAACACCAAAACAAAACAAAACACGAATACAATACTCTACATCCTCGGGCTGCCTCCCGAGAGCGCTAAGTTTAAAGGTCTTCAGCCAGACCATACCTTATAAGCGTTACGGTGGTCTCAATGCACACTTACCCAAAACATTTCCAACAAATGCCCGGAAATTTACATGCCATCTCCATAGGTTTGTCAGTATAATTGGCATGTTTAGACTGCACTTGCGGGTTTCGCTAATCCACTTCATGATGTATACCCGGATGTCTTGTAGTTTCACCCTTCTCATCTTCTTCTTCGAACCCTCTTCCCCACACTTGTTATTTTGAATGATTGATATGTGAAGAGGTTCGGCACACATATTCATCTCCTCAGACTGTTCTGCCTCATCATCTGCACACACCATCTGATCCACTAGTGACTCTTCATCAGAAAAATGACTCATTTGTGTGGTATTATCCTCCACAACCTCCTCCTTCATGTGAGAATAATCTCTAATATCATCAGGTAATGGTGAAAGGCGTTGTTCTATTTCTATCTTCATTTTTAAATTCTGACACTTAGAAACTAAACAGCTGATTCGATCTTCATCGGAAAGGTTAGGTGCTGATAAATGTTGCTCGAGTCTGGACAAAGTTACTTCCAATATAGCAAGCTCTTTCTCCTCCTCGGTCTGATAAGTATAAACACCCTCAGGCTTAGAATATTCTTTGGGATGTTATTGTCGATATCCCTGATACGGACTTAAGATGTGCGCATCCATAATTTTTTTTATTCCAATACTTTGGGTTTTCTGAATACACCGTGCACACATCATAATCATAGGTGTGATCGCGACCGCAACAAAAACATAGACCATTCGTCCTTGTCTCATAATAAACGTCCTCGTCCCGATCATATCCATCCGAGTAATAATCATCCTCCATCTCTAAGTCATAATCATCAGCGTATGATGGAGGTGGAAGCTGTGAAACATAAGACACCGGTTTTCCATGTGCCCTCCTGTAATGGGCCTCGTGGCAACCGATACACGGATGACGTGGACCCCCGCACAATATACACTTAGAAAAGCTGAAATCTGTGTAATGCACTGTCATCCTGCACAACACAACTCAACTACCAAGTGTAAATCACGAACATCAAATGAAATCTTTTTGGGATTTTTATTTTTTTTTATTTTTTTATTTTATTTTTTTAACTAATACACAAGATAACACACGTTGCGCACTACTCCCCGGTAACGACGCCAAAATTTGACGTGTTGTCGTAGTCACATGCAAATTTAATCCAATTACAACTAATTAGCTAGCGGTAAGTGGGTATCGAACACAGAGAGTTTGTGGAATATGTGCTATCTTGATGTATGTCTAAATTAACTAAAGCAAACTAAATTGCAAGAAATGTAAATTCAGAATCTTGGCAATTGGTTTTAATTACTAGAATAAACTAAATTAAATTACAAATCAAGGTTAAGTTTTGTAACAAGATAAGAGGATAGTGATCATCCCGAGTTTCAGGTTTTAAGTGACAATCAAGGTTTATGTTCAACTAGAAAGAACTACATAGACATAGCTCATGCAAGATCAATTGTTTGTGATGAAAGGGAACTAAGTACTCGGATTCCTAGAACGCGAGGTTGTTACCCGATGACCAATCAACATATGTCCAACCCTAATCCCTCCCATAATATCTCGATTGCCAACGGCACCAAGAACGTATGGTTTAGAACTATGATCAAACATACATCAACAATTTACAAACACCCAATCAAACATCATAATAAACTAACAACACATGCATAGTTTAATATTCCAGAAATTTAAGAACAAACATAATTGTCACAAATAAAACCTTACACTCAAGACGATCACCAAGCAAACCTAGCCGCTCATAGTGTTGTGAATCGTCATAACAATCAAACCTTTGTCCAATGGAATCAAAAACAAAGTCTCCATGTTTAGACCACTCAAGAACACCTTGGAACACCCCAAAATCGCCCCCTAATCAGTTACTAAACGAATAACATGATTGGATTTCAAAAGACACAATAAAACATCATAAATTAGGGCAATTACACATTTCTCGCTGGCCTCCACCGTAAGCTACGGTGGCCACCGTAGCTTACGGTTGGTCTCTATTGCCTTACGGTGGAAGAAAAATGCTGGGGGCTACCGTAATTTACGGTAGCTACCGTAAATTACTGTAGGCTTCGGCATGCAATTTTGTTTTCAGCATAACTTTTTCGTTTCAATCCGTTTTCTTCACCGTTTTCGCCTACGTTCTCGTAATTTCGTCCTCTATAATGCTATCCTCTTAATTCTTCCATACCAATAATTGATTTTTTTCATTTATTCTCCGTCTTTCATCTCCAATCTAGTCGCGCCTATTCGAAGCTTCATTCCCACACTTTTAAGCCCCAAATGTACCTGAAACACAAGCAACCATAGTTATCTAATTCTAGACAATTACCCGATTAAATGTGGGATTTTAATATCATTTATACCACTTAACGGTTGTCCTACGGACTAACCGTCATCCCTCCGCAGCTCTTGAAGGGTTCTTAAGATGCTACGTAGTGTTATGTTTCCTAAATCTATTTTAAACAAAAAAACCAATATTTGCATTCAAGGTTCCAATATATATATATATATATATATATATATAATATAAATACTAATAATTATATCAGTTTTAAAACTTACAAGTGAAGAACTTTCGCGCATCCACCAATGAAGAACTTTCGCCGATATTTGTTAGATCAAAACACGATTCAACTAGTCACGAGCATTACTCAACTTCACAACAAATAATCAGGTGTTCTTCTCGTGACATCAGGTTCGCCTCTTCTAGGCGCCAGGTCAAACTGCATAGCATATAATTTTCATTAATAATGTTCGACAGATTATAAAAAATAAAAAAAAATCAGCTAATGGGTCAAAAGTCGCCCAAAGTGTCCAGTATCATTTTATTCAAAAAATAATCATATTATCGAAATAGATTAAGGTGAATAAGGTGACAAAATGAAAGATATACCTCTAAATATGAATCCTCATAGTATGATTTTAATGTTCCATAATGTGGATGCAAAACTGAATTCATAGAACTTGTTGAAGTCCGTATTCTTGCCTACAAACACACAATCTTGCAGGTTTACCTTCTACGAAACAAATTGAAACATAACTATAAAAAACACCTTCGATGAGAAATAACTTCAGGCAATAGCTCATTCTTTCTATTTCATGGCGGTTATCTTGTATGTGTTAAGGAAATGCCATATAAGAAACAAACAATATAAATAATAAAAAGAAAGAAAATATAACAGAAATTAGAAAAATAAAAATATTTGTGGATTAGAAAGTAGGAAAAAATCCTGAATAAAGATACCTCTGGTGCAGATAAGCAGGTTATAAAGACTTTTAAGAGTTCTCGTAAGTCAAAAATAGAGTGCCCATTTACTGGATTACCTCGAAAATTCAAATAGAAAAGAAATGGCAGGTGAAAATCTTTGAAAATAAGATAATATATTATCAAAACCATTTTAAACATAAAAGTAAATGTAAAGATGAACCGATCATAGTATTATACCTTGTTTTGTAAGCTATAAATGCCTCTAGGCTCCATCCCCACTGAAACGATATGAACAACATGTACTTCAAGTGGAACTTGGAAAGGCACCTGCATCAAATGCATCACACAGGTAACCAAAATACCCGCACAATAAGTCTAATCTTTCAAATCAAGTTAATCAACTATACAACCGCTTAAATTACCTATATCCATATTCATGCTAGTTAATACGAACCAAAAATATACTTCCGTGATATTAGTTGTATTCAACAACAAAACGTGAAACCTGAAATAATATGTTAATTGATGATAATTGTATCCACAAAACTCGTACCGTAATCACGATTAATCAAATTTCAGGTTGTTAACTCATATACGTATAATCAATAGTGTGTTACCTATGCGCGTGAATGAAGCATGCTACGGACATCCAATCCGATCGAACACTTTCTTGAACTCAGTGAAAGCGTTGTGGTGCCACTGTGGATGACGTTGATCTCTTCTGTAATCAAATCAATAGCAACAAATTTATTAATTTCACCATAACTTCAAAATTTTGCAACAAATATAAAAAACATATAGATAACTGAAATATTCCTGAGAACTTGAGTAGTATCATAATTACAAGAGCCGTCGGAATCCTTGTGTCGGAAGTTCGTCGGAGAGGGGGTGTGCAACCGAAGCCTTGACACACCATATAGAACCCTCATTGTCATCTTTGCTCTCCTCGCCTTCGTCGTCCGCTGTTGCCAGCGCCATCGCATGTTTGTCCCATTGGGGTTCAAACAACCGCCACCACAAGTATTTAGGTTTTTGGCAAAACCAATACCACCATCTTTGGGAGTGAAGAAGCTGAATTGGTGGTGCTGACACAAATATTGATCGGTGAAGCGGTGGGAATTTGATGATTGGAGTTTGATGATGATGTCGATTCCTATGCTCAATAGTCATACAATAGAATAGAGAGCTCTGGATACTATGGCATTCAATTTCAATTGATAAAGGGTTATGGATTAATTTCAATGAGAAGTTGTATAATAGGGGTGGATGGAAACAAAAGGGTTAATTGATGATTGAGTGGCACATTCATTAATGGATTACGTGAGGCAAGGACAAAGGTGGAATTAGTGTTAATATTTAATAGATGAATTTACTCTTCTACCCTTATGGTGTCTTAAAATATTATGTTATTTACTATTCTACCCCTCGTAAATACCTTGTACTCATTTGTACATGTTGCTTCAAAAGTTATATGCCATGTAAAATTACGTTTGTGTACGTCACTTTTCCTTTATATAGTATTATAGATAGATAAATACCTATGTATTTTGTAGCTAATGTCAAAAATCATTTCTTGTGATTTTATACATTCTGGAATAATATTTCTTAAAAATAATATATTTTAAGGCTTGTTTAATATATATATATGTATATATATATAGGGAGAAGATCATGCGAGAACCACCTCTTATTGTGAGAACCGCGAGAACCAATGTGAACACAACCAAAAATGCCTAAAATTAGCTAAAAATCACACAAATTTTTTTTTTTAATATTTTTTATATAAAAATCGCTACTTTTCGAAGCCAAAAAAAAAATTAAAAATTTTTTTTTTACATTTTTTGGCCACTAAAAGTAGCGATTTGAGCATAAAAATATTAAAAAAAATAGATTTTTTTAGATTTTTTGGGGGTTTAGTTTTTAGCATTTTAGCTTGGGGGGGGGGGGGTGGGGGGGGTTTAGGTTTTTGGGTGGTGGGGGAGGGGGGTTTAGGTTTTTTTTGGGGGGGGGGGGGTTAGGTTTTTTTAGGTTTTTTTAGCTATTTTAGGTTGTGTTCACATTGGTTCTCGCAATAAGGGTGGTTCTCGCATGAGCTCCTCCCTATATATATATATATATATATATATATATATATATAGGATTTAAATAAATAAACCTAATATGAAATAAAAAGTGAACGAATGCTTTTGAAGAAATAAAGTTTATAAAAGGCCCGAGTTAACGGGACTTATAATAAACTTAGTTGCAATCTCCCCGAACCCACTAAGTTAACTAGGAATGTTTAACCTAGTTAATAAGAGGGAATATGGTTGGAAATAAGTAGGTTGTAGTCTACTTAATAATTAACCAAACATGAGGGACCAAAATTAGATAACTTGAAAGTTAATTTATAAAAAGAAAATTATAACAAAACACACACTAAGTGTGTATTCTGTTGATTGACCTCGGGAAGCTCTCATGGAGCCAAACCCTAGTTCTATTAAAACCATCAAATTGAAGGGCCAAACGAAGCTCAAATTCACAATTGAACATGAATTAATGATCACCCAAGCTATGGGATCATAAGGTATGTAAAATTTTGATGATTTGTGAAGTTGTGAAATTTGATGAATATCATAATCCGCGAATTATGGATGAATTATTGAAGTTATGGCTGAATCGTTATGTATACTTGCTTAGGAACAAAAACCCTAAGTGAAAATTTTACATATATTGCAATGAATTGAATGTTTAGATGTAACACCCCGAAAACGGGTTTGGTAATTAAACCCCGTTAATAATAATGAACGGGTAGAATACCGTTAGTGGTAAAAATTAACCCGGTAAATATTAGGATTTAAATAAGTAAACCTAATATTAAATAAAAAGAGAATAAAAGCTTTTGAGAAAACAAAGTTTATAAAAAGCCCGAGTTAACGGGACTTAAAATAAACTGGGTTATAACCAGGGGCGCAGCTTAGGCTACGTCCGAGGGGGCGCCCGACCCCTCGAACTTTTCGACGCGTAGTTTTATGAATAGTACTTTCCTATAGAAAATTTTTAGGTATATACGTTCCCCCCCCCCCCCGGTTTCGGAAAAATGGGGGGGGCGAAGCTTCGCCACTGGTTATAACTTTCCCAAACCCACTAAGTTAACTAGGAACATTTAAACCTAGTTATGAGAATTGGTTAATTGCTAGTAAGTGTTATATGGGGGTTTAAACATTTAGACAAAATAGAGGTGCCAAAAAGGAAAAAGGAGTGAAACTTAGGTTTATTAATAAACAAAATAAAGCATAACACACATTAAGTGTGTGAGAGAGTAACGATCAGAGAAGAAGAACAAGGAACAAACCCTTGTTCAACCTTAATCCATCAAATTGGAGGATGAATTAGGGCCAAATCACATGCATGAACATAAATTCGTGATCATCTAAGCTTGGAGATCATAAGGTATGTTGTAATTTATGCTTTGGTGATGATGAGTATGTGGATGAACTTGAAGGCGATAACTTTGAGTTCAATATTTTGAGTAGCATGATGAAATTGATGATGTATTTATGTTTATGATCATCATACTAGTTAGTATTTGAGAAATACTTGAATAATTTGAGACTAGGTCAAGTGTTCATACATTACATGAAATGCGTTTTGTATGAAATGATGAAATTTATGTATTATTGATCTTAATAGGTGCTTGAAATCATCATGTCTACTAGTTTGTATGGAGAATTTGATTTTATTAGGTGTTCGGATGAATGTCTAGTAATATGATGAAATGGGTTTTCACATAGAGATGAAAACCTTAGTTCTAGCATAGCATGATGAATGGGTGAACTAGTATTGATAATTCAAAGTTATGCTAACTTGATGTTAACTATTACATGAACTTGTTAAAGTGAAAGAAATGATACGAACTGGGTTGGTAATTTAGTTAAAATGGTGGCCAAAAAATAATGCCTACCAAGTATTTGATCAAATGCCTAAATGAGTTTGTTAAACTTAATTGTGAATTTGCATATGTTAATAGGCAGTTGACTTTTAAAAGTCAAACTGACCTATAATAAGATCAAATGATAATTTTGATATAAAGTCTGTGAGGTGGAATAGTCGTGATAAATGATGACTAATCTAACCATCTTTCGAATGATAAATGGTAGTTTGACGCTTGACAAGCTAGGTGTAAGCTTGGGAAGAAGCGGGTCAAGAAGATCAAATACGCGGGAAAAACATAATCGGATGCAAGGTAAGTAAAGCTTACATCTTTTAAGTAGAACATCTACTTATGTATTGGTTAATAACAAAGTAATCTAGTATTTGAAATGAGTCTTTGAATTATGACGTTCCGACGCGAATCAATACAGGTCGGAACAAGTAAAAATGGTAAGAAACCATATTTGATGGTAAAGAAAAAAAGGGGGCAAAACGGTAATTTGGTCACGTGTTGACGAATAAACATTGAGTTTTGAAAAGTTACCTTATGGTGTAAGCCATAATAGGTAAAATGGTAATCTGGTCACGTGTTGACGAATAAATAATGAGTTTTGAAAAGACACCCTATGGCGTAAGCCATAATGGGTCACACGAATAGATGAAACAACTTTTAAAATAATATTATCACATGGTGTAAACCGTAACGGACCAAATAGGTGAGATGGTAAATAAATACCATCTCGCAATACATAATGTTTGGTCATCCTAACGCAATAAGAGTAAGTCAAGAGGTGGGTAAAATGGTCATTTAGACCAAACGGGTCAAATGGTGATGTTATCACCATTGACAATAATGACTAATGGTTGCTTGTCGAGTTTTATGCTCACAGGAAGAATAGCGTATGGCTTGCATTGCTTTTTGATGTGCACAAAATGCAACATATAAATTACATCAATTGTGGCATAAAACTAACCCTTTTTTGGTACTAATGTTGGAAAAAGTGTGTTTTTGTCTTCCTTTTGTATTTTCAGGATTAAATGAGCTCAAATGAACAAAAGAAGCAAAAAGGCAGCTAAATCTAACATAAATACAAGAAAAGGAACAAACGTGGCATGCCCGACCCCCCGACAGCATCTTCCCAAGCAAAATCAAGAAGACAGAAGGCTTAACATGCCCCGTGCTAAGTGAACACGCGGGCGTGCCCATGTGTCAGCATAAAAGACAAAGCTATAGAAGCTTCTATCACCCACCACGGGGGCGTGCCCAGCGGACACAGGGCCGTGGTCAACTCTAAGATTCGCAGAATCTGGGAAAATCTTGATAGTACAGATATGCTTCTGCACACGGGGGCGTGCCCAGCGGACACGGGGGCGTGGTCAACTAATGCAGACAAACTGCAATTAATGAAGAAAGAGAAGAGGATGGACACGGGGCCGTGCCCGAGCTACTGTTCAGCCTATAAATAGGGGTGCTTGGCTCATTTGCAAACCATCCCTTGGCACACCACCTCTCTCACACTTCACCAACCACCCACCACCATCATCCATTGTCCATCATAGAGTGTGTGAGTCGTCTCGGGATCCAAGATTGATCGTAAGAGTTCTTGACAATCAAAGGCCATGTTTGCCTAAGTCTCTTACATCACTTGGTGAAGACAAGTGTCTAGTGTAATACTTTTTTATTTTTAATCTTTTCGCACTTTTTACTTGGTTATGTATTAATGACTTTAATAACTAGTTTCTTATGTTGAAGGTGATTCTTCCTTATCGTTTGTCTGTGGTGTCTTGGCATTATTTTACTGTCTATATAAAATAAAAGATTTTCACCATTCATATCTCCACGGTCTATATGGAGGTATGTTGGCTACCTGGTCGGGGGTTAAGGGAACAGTTTGGTAAGAGTCTTGCCTTGTTCAGTGTATAGATCCTGCAAGGACCTGGGTCAAATTTAGTAGGACCTCCTTCAATACCCACCGGTATTGGATGGCGGGGGTCCAAACTCTTTGATCCCCTCATATGTAAGCTACTATTAATACTTTAACCCGGCTACTTAGGACTGTATCCCTGCTGACTCAGACTACTTAGCCGAGGGTAACGTCACCTTCAAAAGAGGGGCCTACCATAATATGCATTAATAACTTAATTAATTATCTTTCAATAATCCAACCCTTTAGGATTGTATCCTTGCTGACTCAAACTACTGGGTTGAGGGTAACGTCACCTTCAAAAGAGGGGCCTACTACAATAACTAAGATAATCTCTTAAAAAGTGCAAAAGTGAGGAAATAATCAAAGGTTACACTAATCACGAGTCAGAGCCAAGTGATTCATCTTGTCTATCTGTTTTATTTTTATTTTATTTTTCAGCATTTTAGTTAGTTTTTATTTTTCTAGTTTAAAAACCTTTTTCTAACTTTTGATTTGATTAGACGTTGAGGATAAACCGGTACTAAAAGCTCTTGTGTCCTTGGACGACCTCGGTATCTTGCCAACACTATACTACGCTCACGATGGGTGCACTTGCCCATATGTGTGTTTGGTGTTAGTAAAATATCGTGTTTTATAAATTTAAAACTTGACTAACGTGTAAAAAGGGCTTAAAATATACTTAAATACCTATCACACCACACACGCATCAAGTTTTTGGCGCCGTTGCCTGGGACACAAGGATTTTAAGAAAGCTTAAAATCGACGGCCTAATCAGTTTTTCAAAACTTTTTTTAAAAAACGCGCGCACATTTTTCTGCATTTTAGTTTAGTTTTACATTTACAGTAAGTTGAACACGGGCCGTGCTCACTGAACACGGGGCCGTGCTGCATATTTTTCATAAAACACCCAGATATAGAGCTTGAACACGGGGCCGTGCTCACTGAACACGCCCCGTGCTCAACGAAATTAGTAACTTTAATTAAAACGCCCAGATACAGATTTTGTACACGGGGCCGTGTCCAGCCTCTATTTTCGTTTTTATTTGTGTTTTCTGGTCTCGAGACTTGGTTGTGGTCTGCTGAGTGATTCTTATGGATCAATACTCAGGAGGTTATAACTACACCTATGAGGAGGATGATTATAGGAATAATTATTGCACTAATTGTGGTGACCCGCACTCGGTTCAATATTGTAACTTATATCAACCATCCACTTCATACACCTACTATGAGGAACCCAGGTACGAGCCATCAATTTCATACACATCCTATGAAGACCAAAGGTATGAACCTCCTCCCTCATACTCATATTTTGATGAACCAAGGTATGAGCCTTCTTACTCATACTTTGAGAAACCAAGATATGAGTCACCACCTTCATATGCTTACTATGAGGAACCTTGGCGTGAACAACCCACCTCATATGAGTATTATGAAGAACAAAATTACGACCCTTATCCATCATATGCTTACAATGAAGAACAATGGTGTGAACCATCTACTTCATATGGGTATTATGAGGAACAAAGGATCGAACAACCAGATTCAAGCTTTGAAAATCCCGATCCTTACTCTATCACTGAAGTGACCGATAGGATATTAGAACACCTTAAAACTATCGAGCGCTACATAAAAGAATCTCGCGCAAGGGAAGAGGAGTCTCGCGCAAGAGAAGAATTAAATAAAGAAGAGATAGTTGAAAGTGTAAAAATGGAAGAACAAATAAGTGAAGAACCGACACATGAGTTAAACAACGAAAAAGGTGAGTCCGACAACGTTAAAATTCAAGAAGAGTCTAATTTTCAAGAAATTAATCTCTTGTCACCTTCTTTTGAAAATCTTTGTTTAGTTCCAACTCATGCTAAGTTTTTAAAAGAGTTAAACACTAACACTAAAATTGACGAAACGGTAAGCGTTAAGTTAACTAACGATCAAACCTCGCTAATAAAAGAAGACCCATTTGAAATCAACATTACACCGGTTCCATGTTTTTTTCAAAATTCATTTATTAGTAATGTCACAATTGATAAAGATCTTTGTGTTAACATAATGCCCAACTACATTTTCGAAAAATTAAGTATTAGTGATTTTTCTCCACTTCAAATACCCATTTTTCTATTTAATCGGAAAATAATAAAATCAATCGGTGTAGTTGAGGATGTCTTGGTTCAAACAAATCAAATGGTAATCCCAACCGACTTTGTCATCCTCGATGACGCTCCTCTAGTGTTGGGACGACCCTTTGTAAAAACTCACGAAGCTTTGAAAAACCGAAAGTACAACAATCTATCAATTCAATTAGGGGCATTTAAAAAGAGTGTCGATCTTGAGCGATCAATGAAATATCCATTCGGCAATAATGACCCCCTAATTGAAGATGAAGATGAACCACCCGATACAAGTGAAAAGTTTGACCACTTTGTTGAAGAAGAGGTCGCCATAGAACAAACTTTTAAAGTTCTTGATCAAAATGAGCAACCCAATAAGGAGTCTCCTAAAGACCCACCTCTTGAGCTCAAAGAACTTCCAAAAGGTTTGGAATATGCTTTTCTAGACAAAGATGGTAAATCACCTGTAATTATTTCATCTAAGTTAAGTAGTTTAGAAAAAGAAAAATTAATTAATCTTTTGAGAAAACACAAAAATGCGATTGCTTGGAAGCTTGTAGATATTAAAGGAATAAGTCCTTCCATGTGCACGCACAAAATTTTAATGAATGATGACTACAAACCGGTAATACAACCACAACGTCGAGTAAATCCAAATGTTTAAGAAGTGGTTAAAAACGAAGTCATCAAATTACTTGACGCCGGACTTATTTATCCTATCTCCGATAGTCCTTGGGTAAGTCGCGTCCAAGTAGTTCCAAAGAAAGGAGGTATGACGGTAATAACTAACGAAAATAATGAATTAATACCAATGAGAACCGTCACAGGATGGAGAGTATGTATAGATTATAGACGATTAAATGAAGCAACAAGGAAGGATCACTTTCCTTTGCCCTTCATTGATCAAATGTTAGAAAGATTATCCGGTCATAAATTTTACTGTTTCTTGTATGGTTTTTCAGGTTATTTTCAAATCCCGATAGCACCCGAAGACCAAGAAAAGACAACCTTCACATGTCCCTATGGAACTTTTGCTTATCGAAGCATGCCATTTGGTCTATGTAATGCCCCCGCAACCTTCCAACGTTGCATGGTAGCCATCTTCCATGACATGATAGAAAAGACAATGGAAGTCTTCATGGACGACTTTTCTATCTTTGGGGATTCATACGACCGATGCCTCGATAACCTTGAACGAATGCTATCCCGATGTGAGGAAACTAACCTCGCCCTTAATTGGGAAAAATGCCATTTCATGGTAACGGAGGGAATAGTACTCGGTCACAAGATCTCAAGCGAAGGAATGGAGGTTGATCGAGCCAAAATAGACACTATTTCTCGATTACCACCCCCATCCTCCGTTAGAGCTATCAGAAGTTTCCTAGGGCATGCCGGATTTTATAGGCGGTTTATCAAAGACTTTTCTAAAATTTCAAGGCCTCTAACAAAATTACTTGAAAAAGATGCCCCTTTCATCTTTGACAAGGATTGCAATCAAGCATTTCTAACCCTAAAGGAAATGCTAGTTAATGCATCTATCATGATAGCGCCTGATTGGAAATTTCCTTTCGAAATCATGTGCGATGCAAGTGACTTTGCGGTTGGAGTTGTCTTGGGACAAAGAAAAGAAAAGCATTTTCACCCAATTTATTATGCTAGTAAAACACTTAACGATGCACAAGAAAATTACACAACAACTGAAAAAGAATTACTAGCTGTGGTATTTGCTTTTGATAAATTTTGTTCTTATCTTGTTCTTTCTAAAACAGTAGTCTATACAGATCATGCAACCATTCGATATCTCTTCAAAAAGCAGGACGCAAAACCACGTTTGATTCGGGGATTTTACTCCTCCAAGAATTTGATATTGAAATCAAAGACAAAAGAGGAGTAGAAAACACCGCAGCAGATCATCTTTCGCGCTTAGAAGACCCAGCTTTGGAGGCAACCAGGGACGAGCAAATCAACGAAAAATTTCCAACGGAGTCCCTAGAGATGGTGGAATACAGAGAAGAACCATGGTACGCCGACTATGCTAACTACCTAGCTAGCGGTATAGTCGCAAAAGGTTGGCCACATCATCAAAGAAAAAAATTCTTTGCTCATGTGAAGCATTATTTTTGGGAAGACCCTTATCTTTTCAAAATGTGTGCCGACCAACTCATCCGACGATGCGTACATGGTAGCGAAGCAAGAAGAATTCTCCGCCATTGTCATGAAGGTCCATACGGAGGGCATCATGGTGCCGCTAGTACTGCACGAAAGGTATTTGATTCAGGGTTTTATTGGCCAACCATTTACAAAGACGCCCAAAGTCTTGTCAAGACATGTGATGCTTGCCAAAGAACAGGTAATATTTCTTCAAAAAACGAAATGCCCCCAAAATGGCATTCTTGTTTGTGAAATTTTTTATGTGTGGGGACTCGACTTTATGGGACCTTTCCCACCATCAAAGGGAAACAAATATATACTTGTGGCAGTAGATTACTTGTCTAAATGGGCCGAGGCCGAGGCACTTCCAACAAATGATGGAAGAGTCGTGGTAAGATTTCTGAAAAAAATTATTCTCTCGTTTTGGAACACCTAAAGCATTAATAAGTGATAGAGGTACCCATTTTTGCAACCATCAACTTGAAATTTTTTTAACAAGATATGGGGTTTATCACCGGGTCTCAACAGCATATCACCCTCAAACAAACGGACAAGCCGAAGTGACTAATAGAGGTTTAAAACAAATACTTGAAAAAACCGTAGGGTTAAATAAAAAGGAATGGGCAGATAAATTAGATGATGCTTTATGGGCTTTTCGAACTGCTTATAAAACAACAATAGGTACAACCCCATATAAGCTAGTCTATGGAAAAAGCTGTCATTTGCCAGTAGAAATTGCACACAAAGCCTACTGGGCAATTAAAAATGTAAACTTAGATTTAGAATTCGCCGGTAGAAATCGATTTTGTCAGTTAAATGAATTAGACGAACTTAGGAATTATGCATACTCAAACTCTGAAATTTATAAGGAAAGAATGAAAAACTTGCATGACAAACATATTAAACCTAATGAATTTCGAGTGGGAGATCAAGTTCTTTTGTTTAATTCACGACTTCGACTATTTCCTGGTAAATTAAAGTCTAGGTGGTCAGGACCTTTTTCCATCACCCATATTTTCCCACACGGTGCAGTAGAAATTAAATCTCGGAATGGAATTCCATTCAAAGTCAATGGCCAACGGCTGAAGCTCTATCAAGGATTCATTGAGGATGAAGAGGAAGAAATCTCGCTTCAAACGGTGGAAGAGTGAAAGCATCAACATCATACCTGGTAAGTTACAAACAAACGGGCTGACATCTAAATCGGTAAGTTTTCTAACCAAGTTTTGGGAAACAAGGGCACGTACACGAGCACTTAAAAAAAATTTTTTGCTCGGCACGGGGCCGTGTCCGCGCGACTGTCGGGATAAAACCCCTTTTTCATAACAGTTACTTCATTCCACACGCCCCGTTTCCCTGAAAACTCTCTGGTTCAGGCGATTTTCCGCAGATTTTCGACGTCTCCTCTACTTCTAACAACATTAAGGTATGATTCTATCATCATTAGTAGTTAGATTAAGCATTTGCATGTAGTTAAAACATCAAAAATTTGGGGAAAAATCTAGGGTTCTTGAACTTCATACGGATCGAACCTCAAATTTTTGTATAAATCTAGTTTAGATTAGTGTTATAGGAAGTAAATCCATTTGTATTGATCATAGATTTGCCCGATTTCTCACAAAAACCCCAAACCCTTGTTTTTGAACCGAAAAAGATAAAATCGAAGGGGTAAAGGGTTTGTTTTGGGAAAAACGGCACTTGGGGTTTCATTTTCGGGGGAAACCACACCTATTGGACCAAAAAGTTTCAAGTTTTCGAAACCGGGTCGAAAAATGAAGTTTTTGAGTAACGGTCGCCTGGACACGGGGTCGTGTCCGCTGAACACGGGGCCGTGTCCAGTTAGCTGTTTCCAGTTTTCTCCGAAAATTCCACTGTTTCGTGCTAACTTTTGGTGTATTCTTTCAGATGTCGAAGAAATTCATGAGGTTCAACGCAAATGAGCTCAAAGCAAGGGCAAGATACGAAGTGCTTCAAACCAGACCGGAAGAATACCCAAGATAAGTGTGCATGGATCTTTTAGCAATGGTGAACCAACTTGACCGGTTTAACAACCTCGTTACCGGCCCACTAAGAGTCGCCCAAACCACTCGACTTCGCTCAGTCCACGAGTATAATCTGGAATTCTATAGCACATTCACGTTCAATTCAAGGTGCGACCCATTTGACAATAATGGGGTGGGATTCTGATGTGGTGGAACTAAGTACTCGATTTCGATGGCACAATTTGGGTCGATAGTTGGGTTGTATGCGGAGGAAGATGCGGGTAATGAAGAGAACACCGGAGGGGTGCGAGAGTTGGATGAGAACGAACGCCAAGCCGCATGGGCTCAGATTGGTGAAGGGCACTACAACCCGAGCAGCACTAAGAGCACTAAGCTGAGGGACCCGCTTTACCGTTACATTCATAGGGTCCTCACTTACTCTCTTAGCCAAAGGCATGACAGCGGTGGCGTTGTAGGGTTGAGAGACCTGATAGTCCTTCATTGCATTCATAACCGCAGACACCTCGATGTTCCGTACCTCCTGCTCCGAAACATGCATTTGAACCGGCTTGCTACTCCACCAACCCCTATCTTCTTAGGGGGGTGGATTTACCGTCCCTTCGAGCACTTCGTGAACATGCCTAGGTCCTTCGAAAAGAGCCCATGGTCGGGAAGAGTGGATGTACACATCTGCCGCTCCGTGAACTTAATTTATCAGGCTGAAGACGGGACGGTTAGCTTCCAAAGAGTCCAAGGGCATGCATGGAACCCGCAAGAGGCACTCGTCCTTCACGCTCCACTGCATCATCAGTACCAGTACCAGCCCCACGGTGATCCGGGCCAATCCTCCTCACAAGGAGGTGGTTTTCCTAACTTCCAAAGTTTACATGATTTGTTGCAGGAAAACCTCATGTGCACCAGGAACACCTATAACATGGCGAGCAACACATACACTCGGGTCGGAGCAATTGAGAGAAACATATCCGACATTCAGGATGACATTGGGAACATCCGGGAGTACATGCGGGGCATGGAGGAAGAGATGATGATGAGGACGAGGACATGGACTAGGCGGGAGGAGCGGAGGCAGGAACGGTTGGTTGGTGATCCCACAGGTTAACCCCCTTTTTCTTTCGAACAATTTCCGGCCTGCGTGCCGTGTGTTGAACAATTTACTTTCCTTTAACTCTTTTTACTTTCTGCATTTGTTTTTCTTTTTAACTTTGTGATGTGGATGTTGAACTCGGTAATTTAGGATGTTTGCTATGGTTTGGTGTAGTGTTTATTGATAAAACAGGTACATACGAGGCTTAGAGCACTAAACATTAGTGCTACTAAAGCCGGGACAGGAAAACCGGAGCCAGAAACCTGTTTTTCAACTTTGCAGATTGTCTACACGGGGTCGTGTCCAGCCGACACGCCCCCGTGCCCACTTCCCCAGACCTGCTGTTTGTTTAATTCTGCAGACTTTTGCTAGACACGGGGTCGTGCCCAGTGGACATGCCCCCGTGTCCAACTTCTGTAAGTTTTCGTTACTGGCACTCCGACACGGGGTCGTGTCCATCGGACACGGGGCCGTGTCCAGACGCCCAGTAACATAAATTTTGCTTTTTCACGCCTTTTTACACATTCAATCAACCTAAAAACTTATTTTTGGGACACATTGAGGACAATGTGTAATTTAAGTGGGGGGGGGGGGGATGCTAAAACTTTGAATCTTGCAAGTCCTAATCACAAGCCTTACACAAAACTCTATTGGAACCACTAATCACCCCAAGTTTTTTCAAAAAAATTTCATTGTTTTTACTTGTCTAGGGTTAACTTGGGAATTTCAAATTCTAAAAAGGTTATATTTTTTACAAATTTACAACCGATAGCGTCGTGATAAAAAGAACCAACATAAGAAAATTATGAAACGGCATGACAATTTTAGTTAAAATTTGATTATATATATTTGATCACATAAAAACCCATTCCCACAAAAGTGAGTTTTGAGCCTTTATTGAGCATACAAATACATATCTTTAAACGAAATGCTCATTTTTCGTTTCTTGTGTGAATAGCCGCTTGGTTCTTATGACTCTATAACTTGCCACGACGATACATTCCCGGTCCTTACCAACTTAAACCTGAGTAAGTAAATGATGGAGGCATTAGGACTAACTTTTTTATTTCTACACCATTATTTTTCTTTTTTTTACCACCTACCCAAAATCCCTCTAGTTAACCCCTTTGAGCCTAAACCTTTTAATTTCTTAACCCAAAAACAAACACCCTTTCACCCACCAAAACCTTTTTATTTTTTACCCTTTTGTTTTTAGTAACAAGCTCGGTTTTTCGTATGACCTTTCAAAAAAAAATATTGATGATGAAGCAAAAGAGAAATAAACAAACAAGTTCATCAAAAATAACTTTGTTTGAATAATGGCTTCATCAAAAATAAAAATTGCAAAAATAAAAAGTCTTACGAAAACCGATGCTTTTTACGCCTTTCGCCCTTTCACTAAATACTAACACAACCACCTACCTTTAACCCAAGCCTAACCCTTCACCCAAAAGTCCTCTTGATATTTACAAAGGTATATAGTTAAAAAGGAGGAGGATTGATTGCTTGGCAAGCCTATGGTAGAAGTAAGCTCCATGCCGCTCTCGAGTGATTCACTAAAATACATCTTTGGCCGAGTGTAGAGTGATCCCCGTAAGTTATGTGAACTTGTATATAAATGGAATTTTAAAGAGGCATGTTATGCCCTAATAAGTAATTTATCTTATGTAATGTTTTAAATAAATCATGACGAATAGGATTGTAAATAAATAAAAATAAAACTTAATAAAGAATCCTGGAAATCCCGACACTCTATGACAAGCCCAAAAACCTTCTCTTCTACACATTCCATTTGGGAGTGTGAAGCCACATTATAAAGAGTTTTGCTTGAGGACAAGCAAAGATTCAAGTGTGGGGGTATTTGATGTGCACAAAATGCAACATATAAATTACATCAATTGTGGCATAAAACTAACCCTTTTTAGTACTAATGTTGGAAAAAGTGTGTTTTTGTCTTCCTTTTGTATTTTCAAGATTAAATGAGCTCAAATGAACAAAAGAAGCAAAAAGGCAGCTAAATCTAACATAAATACAAGAAAAGGAACAAACGTGGCATGCCCGACCCTCCGACAGCATCTTCCCAAGCAAAATCAAGAAGACAGAAGGCTGAATACGCCCCGTGCTCAGTGAACACGGGGGCGTGCCCAAGTGTCAGCATAAAAGACAAAGCTATAGAAGCTTCTATCACCCACCACGGGGGTGTGCCCAGCGGACACGGGGCCGTGGTCAACTTCTAAGATTCGCAGAATTTGGGGAAATCTTGATAGTACAGATATGCTTCTGCACACGGGGGGCGTGCCCAGCGGACACGGGGGCGTGGTCAACTAGTGCAGACAAGCTGCAATTAATGAAGAAAGAGAAGAGGATGGACACGAGGTCGTGCCCAATGGACATGGGGCCGTGCCCGAGCTACTGTTCAGCCTATAAATAGGGGTGCTTGGCTCATTTGCAAACCATCCCTTGGCACACCACCTCTCTCACACTTCACCCACCACCATCACAACACCATCATCCATTGTCCATCATAGAGTGTGTGAGTCGTCTCGGGATCCAAGATTGATCGTAAGAGTTCTTGACAATCAAAGGTCATGTTTGCCTAAGTCTCTTACATCACTTGGTGAAGACAAGTGTCTAGTGTAATACTTTTTATTTTTAATCTTTTCACACTTTTTACTTGGTTATGTATTAATGACTTTAATAACTAGTTTCTTATGTTGAAGGTGATTCTTCCTTATCGTTTGTCCGTTGTGTCTTGGCATTATTTTACTGTCTATATAAAATAAACTATTTTCACCATTCATATCTCCATGGTCTATATGAAGGTATGTTGGCTACCTGGTCGGGGGTTAAGGGAACGGTTTGGTAAGAGTCTTGCCTTGTTCAGTGTATAGATCCTGCAAGGACCTGCGTCAAATTTAGTAGGACCTCCTTCAATACCCACCGGTATTGGATGGCGGGGGTCCAAACTCTTTGATCCCCTCATATGTAAGCTACTATTAATACTTTAACCTGTCTACATAGGACTGTATCCCTGTTGCCTCAGACTACTTAGCCGAGGGTAACGTCACCTTCAAAAGAGGGGCATACCATAATATGCATTAATAACTTAATTAATTATCTTTCAATAACCCAACCCTTTAGGATTGTATACTTGCTGACTCAAACTACTGGGTTGAGGGTAACGTCACCTTCAAAAGAGGGGCCTACTACAATAACTAAGATAATCTCTTAAAAAGTGCAAAAGTGCGGAAATAATCAAAGGTTACACTAATCACGAGTCAGAGCCAAGTGATTCATCTTGTCAATCTGTTTTATTTTTATTTTATTTTTTAGCATTTTAGTTAGTTTTTATTTTTCTAGTTTAAAAACCTTTTTTCTAACTTTTGATTTGATTAGCCGTTGAGGATAAACCGGTACTAAAAGCTCTTGTGTCCTTGGACGACCTCGGTATCTTGCCAACACTATACTACGCTCACGATGGGTGCACTTGCCCATATGTGTGTTTGGTGTTAGTAAAATATCGTGTTTTATAAATTTAAAACTTGACTAACGTGTAAAAAGGGCTTAAAATATACTTAAATACCTATCACACCACACACGCATCACTTTTAGTTAGTAACTAATAATGAAAGGTATTAAAACGGGTCAATGCTTTGACCCGAGCCAGGTATGTGTAATGGGTCATTTTTGTAAAATGTCAAATTCGATGGTAGAATAGTAGTATAATGAATTTCTCTATCATAATCCATCACAACTAAAGTTGTGATAATAGATAAATAAAGATCATTAAGCGGGAATAAAAGATATGAAGGGTTGTGGATAATTTAAGCTTAAAGTGCGTAAATCTCATAACGGGTCAAAATAATAATGCGCATAAACCCGATAATGGTTGTGTAAATCATAAAATTTATGAATCCGGGTTAAAGATTAGGGGTTAATAATGTAGGCAAATGTATTACGATCAATTAGAAACAAGTTTCAAGTTAAGCGAACAAATATCTGAGAAGTTACGCAACATTTACTAAAAAGGGAAAGGGTTAATGGATTTAAACACCCCCAACTATGGCCATTTGGCTGATGGCACTCTCAACTTTCACTTTGGCTCAGACCACTCCCAACTTAACACTTGGGTTGTCATGGCACCCCCTCGTTAAATATTCACTAACTGGGTTAGTTCTTTTTGCTGACTTGGCCATTTTGTCCAACATGGCATGGTGACATGGCCTGTTTTTATCCAACGTGGCTATTTTTGCTGACGTGGCCATTTTGTGGCCAATGGTTGTTGAACAAGTCACAATTTCACGATTAGGTTTTTAAAACCAAAAAAAACTTGTCTCTTTCTTTTGATTAAATCCAACAACAAACAGATTTCACCACCACCAACATCAGATTTCATCATCTCCAACATCAGGTTTCACCCCATTTCTCACCACCGCCACAATCAACCCAGTAACCGTTGTACCAAACACCACATTCAACATCATCGCCTCACCCAAATCACGTCCATCACCACCAGCCCTCCCCCGAACCCCTAAAGACCAAAACGAAATTTAGATGTAAAAGATTTAAGTGTAAACATAGTGTTCAGGCCAAGAACAACTTACTGGAGACGTGCGCTTGCCGTCATCAGGGTTGTCGGAATAACCACAGCACCACTGTGCCTCCACCGCGATACCGCCCTTACGCCGCAGTGTCATCGTCAGATTTTATCATCTCCAACATCAGGTTTCACCCCCTTTCTCACCACCGCCACAAATCAACCCAGCCACCATCTCCTTCTCCCTTTTTCACCACCGCCACAGTCAACCCGACACCCACACACCCCCAACCACCCTTCAACTCCACCTTCACGTTGCAGATCGGAAGAAAGGGAGCCGCCGCACATGGCGACGGCGCAACGACAGAGAGACCGAGAACGAGATCAGAAAGAGAAGAGAGAGAAAGTGAAGCAGAGAGAGAGATAGTTCGAAACAAATCAGAAAGAGAAGAGAGAGAAACTCCACCTTCGTCGGCGCCGGTGAGCCACCATCCTCCGATGTAACCGCCACACAACACCTCGTTCTCCCTCTCTACTCTGACTAACCAGCCGGCTATACCCCCCTTCCGACACCCTCCTGTTGCAGAACATTTAAACGGAGATGTCGGCCGACGAAGGCAGTAGCGGCAGCGACGTATGGCGGTGGTGGAGGTGGAGCCTTGTTCGATTTTGTTTTGCTTTGGGTCTGGGTCAACGCTAGCCAGAGACAGATTCATATAGTGTGGTTGTTTTGAGCGGACATGGATGGTGGCAGTTGTGAGGAAGTGGTGGCGGTGATGGTTGATGGTGGCAGTTGTTGGTGGAGAGAGGGAGAGGGAGATGGAGAGCAGTTGTTGGTGGCAGATTCAACTCTGCATATATAAATACACATATTATACATATATATATATATTATTAAATATAATAATTATTATATAGTTTTCTTTAAAAAAATAATTGGCCACATCAGATTTAAATGACACATCATACATGCCACATCAGATAAAATTGCCACATAGGCTAAATTTACTAACCTGGTTAGTGAATATTTAACGAGGGGGTGCCATGACAACCCAAGTGTTAAGTTGGGAGTGGTCTGAGCCAAAGTGAAAGTTGAGAGTGCCATCGGCCAAATGGCCATAGTTGGGGGTGTTTAAATCCATTAACCCAAAGGGAAAATGGCCAAGTTCTGTAACCCAGACTTGTTAAATATATATCTGGGTTATCAGTTGCCATAACCCAGACAAGTTATTTGGTCATCTGGGTTATCAGTTGCCATAACCCATACGAGTTATCTGGGCATCTGGGTTATCAGTTGCCATAACCCAGACAAGTTATCCGTTCATCTGGGTTACCAGTTGCCATAACCCAGACAAGTTATTTGGTCATCTGGGTTTCCAGTTGCCATAACCCATACAAGTTATCTGGTCATCTGGGTTATCAGTTGCCATAACCCAGACAAGTTATCTACTCATCTGGGTTATCAGTCGCCATAACCCATACGAGTTACCTGTTAATCGTATTGAGCTTTCGGGCATAGCTTGATTAGTTATAGATTTCATATAACTAACGTATATCATGATTTATGATATATAGGTAATAATTGGAGTACCGAATGACGATCAAGCTCAACAAAGAACCGAACACGATCAAGTTACAAGCTTCCGCACATTGTTTCGTCGTCATTTTTAAATAACGAACTTATACATATTATGTTGTATTGTTTTTATTGAGAAAAGTTTTAATAAACCCGTGTTTTCATAAGTATGTGTAGTCGTAAATACACATTTAATTGTCGATATTTATACGTAAATCGTTCAATATTAGTAAGGGTGTGACAAGTTGGTAATCAGAGCCCAAGGTTAAAGAGTAAAGTGTTCGGTTCGAGGCTTGATTGCAAATCCGGTAAGTACATGTATATTAATAGTTTAGTATGATTAAAGTATTGTAAACAACACATAGGGCCATCGTGTAATACACGTTACCCAAATTAAATCGATAAAGGACCAGTATAGTCAATAAAATTACGTGTGTCGACATGTATAGTGGGAAAGCCTTGTATTATAATACGGACGTTCATTAATGTCAAAGTTACTAATTTTTATAAATGTTGTAGTTGAAGGACACTCGCATCCGAAGATAGCGGGAGTTTAATAAATTGCGGATCTGACGAAGGAATAGTCCAAAGTATGACAAGCAGAGCATGCTAATCAAGGACCTAAATCGCGTAACGATCGTGAATAAGTTAATGACAAGGAAAGCCCGTAAGGGCAAGCATTTACCAGGTGCACGTTTTAATTTTATTACACAAATAGTAATATGCAACAAATATGTAGAGACTGACTGTTGCATATGTAGATTAAAAACTTGGAAAAACCTGAATAGAATACCTATCCAGGATATTGTTTCCAAGAAAAATAAATAGAGGCATTACTTACATGGGGTGTGATGTGAAAATTATAAAAAGGTCATGTGTGTCAAGTGTTGATCGCTTACTTTGGCCAAGTAAGTGGTGAACACATGATATCATGAACTTCTTATGATGGACACACTTACGTCTGATGTGGTAAGGATGGGGTGAATGAGACAAATTAAAAAGGTACCCAAATGAATCAAATAAGTAGGATGTTTGATAATAAATGTAAACGCAAGTCGGATGACGGAAGCGTATTACATAAGAATAATGAGCCCGAGAGAATGAAGATATAAATGAATGACCTAAGGAAAATTCCCGAAAATAAGTCATTATGGACGAAAGAGCCATGGTCGACAAAATGAGCAAGTCAAACGGGTCAATGCTTTGACCCGAGTCAGGTATGTGTAATGGGTCATTTTTGTAAAAATGTCAAATTCGAGGGTAGAATAGTAGTATAATGAATTTCTCTATCATAATCCATCACAACTGAAGTTGTGATGATAGATAAATAAAGATCATTAAGTGGGAATAAAAGATATGAAGGGTTGTGGATAATTTAAGCTTAAAGTGCTTAAATCTCATAACGGGTCAAAATAATAATGCGCATAAACCCGGTAATGGTTGTGTAAATCATAAAATTTATGAATCCGGGTTAAAGATTAGGGGTTAATAATGTAGGCAAATGTATTACGATCAATTAGAAACAAGTTTCAAGCTAAACGAACAAATATCAGAGAAGTTACGCAACATTTACTAAAAAGGGAAAAATGGCCAAGTTCTGTAACCCAGACTTGTTAAATATATATCTGGGTTATCAGTTGCCATAACCCAGACAAGTTATCTGGGCATCTGGGTTATCAGTTGCCATAACCCAGACAAGTTATCCGTTCATCTGGGTTATCAGTTGCCATAACCCATACGAGTTATCTGGTCATCTGGGTTATCAGTTGCCATAACCCAGACAAGTTATCTACTCATCTGGGTTATCAGTCGCCATAACCCATACGAGTTACCTGTTAATCGTATTGAGCTTTCGGGCTTAGCTTGATTAGTTATAGATTTCATATAACTAACGTATATCATGATTTATGATATGTAGGTAATAATTGGAGTACCGAATGACGATCAAGCTCAACAAAGAACCGAACACGATCAAGTTACAAGCTTCCGCACATTGTTTTGTTGTCATTTTTAAATCACGAACTTATACATATTATGTTGTATTGTTTTTATTGAGAAAAGTTTTAATAAACCCGTATTTTCATAAGTATGTGTAGTCGTAAATACACATTTAATTGTCGATATTTATACGTAAATCGTTCAATATTAATAAGGGTGTGACATTAGATGAATTACCACACGAGAATAAGTGGGTTTTAATCATATGATTAGATTATAGTATTATTACACTTTTTTAACTATGTAATCAGGATTTTATAGAAGTATGATTTACATTTTTTTGATATTTAATCCGTGTGATACACGGGTTTATATGCTAGTGTTATATATAGAGATACAAATATAGAGAAATGATACTATACAAGACACTTTTTCCATACGAAATCTACGAGACAAGGATTTGAGGACAAGTGACATAAGCTTGAAGGGTAATTTAGTACTTTTTCACTTGAAATAACTTCCCCCATTGATTTTCAAACGGTCATAACTTTTTCATACGTTAATATTTTTTTTTTAAATTACACCGTATTAACGAGCATTTTATACTCTTTAATTTGAGCAACCTATTGCAATAGTTTTCTTAAAACAAATTACAAGATTTTGAATACACATTATTCCATTACGTGATTACATTATTTTGAATACCCAGCACATGACTACGTGATTACGCATTCAACATAAATCATTACGTGATTACACTTTTCATATAAATCTATTACTTGATTACACATTCAATGTGTTTCATATAAAATACTATAATGAAATCACGTAATCACGAAACTGGTATTCAAAATCATGTAGTCACTTTGTAAAACATAGTCAACTATTGTTACGTAATTACGTAGTCACTTAATGTGGTTTCATTTCACATTCTATAATAAAATCACGTAATCGGTATTCGAAATCACGTAGTCATATGTTGGGTATTCAAAATCACGTAATCACGTAATGGGTATTCAAAATCATGTAATTTTTTAAGAAAACTATAGCAATGGGCTGCTCGAATTAAAGAGAATGAAATGCCCGTTAATATAGTGTAATTTAAAAAAATATTAACGTATGAAAAAGTTATAGCCGTTTGAAAATCAAGTGGGGAAAGAGTTCAAGTGAGAAATGACTAGAATACTCTTTCTTTATTTGTTTCTTCAATTGTTTAACCTTATATTTACGAAAATGTCATCGCGTAATTTTGAACCATTGATCTTGGGAGATCAATGGTTGAGGTTGTCTCCTACACTTCTTACAAGAATTCTCTCTTGTACATGATATCTTATCTACAAATATAAGCGTAAATAATAAATAATTGAGGAGTCAAACTCATGCTATGAATATGAAACCTGAAATAGGTATCTTGACTCGACATACTCGTGTAATATATGATAACCAAACATGTGATATTGCAGACTAGGGCTGGCAATTCTGACACGAACACGATAACACGACACGAACCTACACGAAGTTATCATGTTTCGTGTTTGACCTTAACAGGTTTCGTGTCTAAAACAGGTCGACACGATAAACCTTAACAGGTTTCGTGTCTAAACAGGTTAAAAACCCGTTAACCTGTTAAGTACATGTTAATAATTAAAAATAAAAAAAATTATATATGGGTGTGGAAATGGGGTCATCAGTCGTGGGACCTAGGATGAATTATACACAAACACACACGGTTCTTTTTCCACAATCCAAACCCTAACTTTTAAATCTCTTTCACAAACACCACCATTCCCAATTCGGTTCATAGCTTCCCCAATTCGGCCGTATTCGTATCTTAAACAAGTCGTGTTCGTGTATTAACAGGTCGTGTTCGTGTCTTAAACATGTCGTGTTCGTGTCTTAAACATGTCGTATGATACGTTGGTAATTTTTTGTGTCTTAACAGGTCGTTTCGTGTAACCTGTTTATTAACATGTTCGTGTTTCGAAAACCTGACATGATAAGATTCCGTGTCGTATTCGTGTTTACGATTGCAGAGCACAAAGACAATAATAAAGTTAAAAAGTTTCAAGTTATATATAACTAGTGTATTTGACCGCGCCATGCGGCGGTACAGTACTGCGATCACTGGATCGGTATCGCTTTGGTTTGCTATAGTATCAATACGATACATGAACTAAGTATAGAAATCAACATGTGTTTTACATCGATCGAAAACGATAGAAGCGAACACCGGTACCGGCATCAATGGTGTTCGAACGGTATCAACCAGTTCAGATCGTCACGGTATCGATATTTATATACCATCGCGGATAACATTGTATGAAAATTATAGAAACCAAAAACAATAAAAGTGAGTACAGGTCCTGGTACGTTGTTCGGTACGATACGACGTAAGTTGATTGAAAGAAAAACAATAAAATATATACTGGTACCAAAACTGATACTGTTCCTTCGGTTTTAGCACGGTTCACTGTAGTAGCGACACAATATCCGTTATTAAACATGAAGCCATAAAATGAATACAAGTACCGTTACCGATCTTGTTCTGTTTGTTACGGTATGATAGCGATACGGTGTCAGTTCATCGAAAACAAAAAACAATAAAACTAAATATCTGCATCGATACAAATGTTTTTCGGTCGTTTCAGCTCAATGTGGTACGATAGCGACACAATATCCGTTTTCAATAAAAGTTATATCACAATGTTAAAAAAACTAAACATAGAACATATAATATATTATCATTCATCGTTCATTTTGGTTCGGTTTGATACGACAATAACACAATATTCAGTTTCAATAAAACTTATATAGCAATGTTGAAAAAATATATAAACATAGCTACGAAGTAATATTTTTTAAAAAGTTAACGATTACAACTTATTAAGAAAAAATTAAACTAAATAATGAATAAAAATTCATTAAAAATAAATACTCAAAACATAGAATAAAACAAATAAATAAATAAATGCTGAAAAAGTAGAAACAAATAATTTAAAAATATATATCACTATTCATGAAGAGTTTTTAATAATATGTATATATATGTATACTAGTTGATTTTCCGCCTGCGCGTTACGGCGGGGACCTAATGTCTGCAAAACGTGTGTCGGCAACGGCAAGCAGATACCAAGTATCAAAACATAAATAAAAATGACGTGGTAACAAAAGCCACTTCGTCCTAAAAAAATGATTTTAAATAATCTAATATATAATAATAGGACCCACACGTCCTACACGTTGGAAATTCGGTTGTTTTCAGTTTAGTTATTAAGGTGCTAACACGTTAAAATATAGATGAGCTTGGTACCGGTAACGACACCGAAAGTATCGATTCGGGAAATCATCGAAATTAGGTACCGGCACCGAAAATGCTCGGTACCATACGATATGGTATTTGAAGGTAAAAATCAGTAAATACAGGTATGGTGCTAGACCGGTGTCGAACCGAAAGTAACGATTCTGAAAACGCCAAAAGGGGTACCAAATTGGTACCGAAAATGATTGGTATTGTAAATTTGGTACCAATAAGATACCAGTTTGATTACAGGATTTGATATGATTTGCTCTTCAATAATCTAAATATCCAAGTTAATTTTACATGTTACAATTCATTCATTATAGAAAAACAAAAAAGAAAACAAAATAAGTTGTTTTGTATATAAAACGTCATTCAAACGAAATATAGTTTATTTACAGTGTGTATGAAAAGTAATCTAAACGGTGCAATTACTTGCGTTGCTACGTTGCTACAAGATTTGATGAGCTCGGTACAACTAGTACCGAAAATGCCGTTACCGAAAATCCCCAAAAGTGGGTACCGATACCGAATATACCTGGTACGATACGGTACGGTTCGGTACCGGTCGGTACTAGTACGGTACCGGTACCGGTGCCGAACCGATATCGAAAATGTCAAAAGTCGGTACCATTCAGTACCGAAAATATACCCAGTTTGGTAAATTTGATACCAGTACCGTACCGGTACCCAATACCATTTGCTCATCCCCTTGATGATGTTACTATTCATTGGGTTATGTATGAAAAGTAATCTAAACGGTGCAATTACTTGCGTTGCTACGTGGCTACAGGATTTGATGAGCTCGGTACCAACCGTTACCAAAAATACCGTTGTCGAAAATCCCCAAAAGTGGGTACTGGTACCGAATATACCTGGCATGGTACGGTTTGGTACCGGTCGGTACTGGTACGGTACCGATATTTGAGGGTAAAAACAGGTGAATACCGGTGCCGAACTGATACTGAAAATGTCAAAAGTCGGTACCGGTTCGGTACCTAAAATATAACCGTTTTGATAAATTTGATACTGGTACCAGTACCCGATACCATTTGCTAATCCCCTTGATGATTTTACTGTTTAGTGTGTTCTAATTATAAAAGGAAATTAAAAAAATAGCCTCATTTACTGTTCATTCAGTTTGTTTTTTAATATATGTATATAATATAATTTACTGTATTCATATTGTTTTTTAATATATGTATATAATATAGGGATTTTCTAATGGCACACCCCCTGTCTATCTGCACACCTTTTCAATTCAATACACATCGTATAGGCCTATACGATGCATATTGAAATAAAGTTAAAGACATGGCAGACTGACAGGTGCAGGTTATGTCTGGCAGCGGGCTTGATACGCATCATATAGGCCTATACGATGCGTATCAGCCCACTGTTTTTTTTGAATTTATTTTTTGTTGTGTTGTGTCGAATGCGAACCCGAGAAACGAAAGGGATTTCGAGCAATTGGTCGATGATATGATAGATAAAGATCTTGACACGATTATTTTCATTTTCAAGTATTATTAAAACCATTCATGCCCACCAGTCTACAATGTGGTTCCCAATTAGCGGAACATAATCCCAGATTGTCTAAAGAAGCGCTTTTATCATGTGTCATGTGGTAAACAAATACCAAGGGTGTATAAAGATCTCTATTCGGTCATCTTTCCAAGCTTTTACACACGAATATGTGGTTCCCAATTTGCGGAACATAATCCCATATTGTCTAAAGAAGCCCTTTTATCATGTGTCATATTAGATGTGTTATGGTGAGATTTTTCAAGTTTGCACAGTGGGAGAAAAGACCAGCACCTATGTCAGTATTGTCCTATAAATTCGCATAAACATATATTCGTTTCATAACTTCCTCCTATAAATCAACCACAACTCACCCGATACGTCTTCTATGATGATTCGAAATATTCACGAACCACAATTGTCACACCCCGACTTTCCACGTGTCACCGGTGGGCCCGGTGGGGGAGTATCGTGACGTGGTTGGCAACATAATAGTCAAACAACACAATATATATGAATGCACAGCGGAAGCAAAAGATATTTATTATTACATTCCGAATATGAAGTAATATTCAGTATTACAACGGAAGTAAAGGATCCACAGGCGAATCGATATAAAGTAAAAACTGTTCAACAGACTTTAGGCATCTTAAGCTTGTGAGACTTCTATGATGCTAAGGAGACATCCAGCCAATTACGCATAATACCTGCATTTAATCTTTTTGGGAAAATACGTCAGTTTTCACTGGTAAATACACTCAACCGACTCATTTGAAAAGAGTTTAATAAAATTGATTTGAATGCACCAGGCACAAAATAATTTGACACATTGATTAAAATGCACGGAGGCAAAATTAATCTTTTATAACTTGATTAAAATGCACAGAGGCTAACTTAATCTTTTATACTTGGGACTATTTTATTAATAAAAATCTTGTATTAACTGACATGCCACAGGTATAATGCCCACAAGGTTAATACCTTTAGTGGATTACCTGTTTTGGTATAATGCCCACAAGGTTAATACCTTTAGTGGATTACCTGTTTTGGTATAATGCCCACAAGGTTAATACCTTTAGTGGATTACCTGTTTTGGTATAATGCCCACAAGGTTAATACCTTTAGTGGATTACCTATTATTGTGGTATAATGCCCACAAGGTTAATACCTTTAGTGGATTACCTATTATTTTGGTATAATGCCCACAAGGTTAATACCTTTAGTGGATTACCTGTTTTGGTATAATGCCCACAAGGTTAATACCTTTAGTGGATTACCTGTTTTGGTATAATGCCCACAAGGTTAATACCTTTAGTGGATTACCTGTTTTGGTATAATGCCCACAAGGTTAATACCTTTAGTGGATTACCTATTATTTTGGTATAATGCCCACAAGGTTAATACCTTTAGTAGATTACCTGTTTTGGTATAATGCCCACAAGGTTAATACCTTTAGTGGATTACCTGTTTTGGTATAATGCCCACAAGGTTAATTCCTTTAGTGGATTACCTGTTTTGGTATAATGCCCACAAGGTTAATACCTTTAGTGGATTACCTATTATTTTGGTATAATGCCCACAAGGTTAATACCTTTAGTGGATTACCTGTTTTGGTATAATGCCCACAAGGTTAATACCTTTAGTGGATTACCTGTTTTGGTATAATGCCCACAAGGTTAATACCTTTAGTGGATTACCTGTTTTGGTATAATGCCCACAAGGTTAATACCTTTAGTGGATTACCTATTATTGTGGTATAATGCCCACAAGGTTAATACCTTTAGTGGATTACCTCAATAATTTAATCACAATCCGATTAAACATTCAATACCCGACCAAGCGGTATCTTTATACCGTATTCCAAGCCCGTATAGGGAAAATAAGTTAAGAGTATTTACGGTATCATTATACCGTATTTCAAGCCCGTATTGGGAAAATAGGTTAAGAGTATTTACGGTATCATTATACCGTATTTCAAGCCCGTATTGGGAAAATAGGTTAAGAGTATTTACCTGAGCTAGCTCCTGTCTTAAATAGCAAGAATCTAATAACTCAGCCGTAGTTGCTTTAAGTAAGCGTAGGTACAATTTACCGGAAAGCTCTAGTAAAGTGATTAATGATGATTAGGGAGGTCTTGTAATCAGCTTGAAGGCTCCTCAATTGATCAGAATTGAATTGAGGAAAGAATGATCATGGAGGCCTTTATATAATGGTTGTAAACACCACAAAAGATTGACATCTAGGCCTATAACTAACCATGAGTTGTTTACAAGTGTCCCTAGTACTCTAAAACATTTTTAGGGGTCGTCCAAGATTGAGAAAAACCAGTAGAATCGGTCAGAATCGCGCAGAACTGGCTGCTGTGGGTTTTCTGTTGCTGGCACCTGCTTTACGGACCGTAAGGTCCCCATGCTTACGGTCCGTAAGCTTGACATCAGGGACCAGAATTGCTTGTTTGTTGGTGTATCGAAAGGGCAACCCACTTGTACGAATTTTGGGACCTCCATTATCAATTAGGGACCTCTAATAAGGGTTTTGTACAATCAATAACCCTACCATTATTATTTGTTTCACTTGAACTCATTTCAAAGTGCCGAAAACAAGGGTTACCGTGCTTTTTCTTCGTAGGAGTCCACCGTATCAAATCATGAATCATTAAATGTTATAATTCACTGAACTTGAACATATACTAAATGTTTTTAATATGTTTGGGTCTTGGGATTTTCTACGAGGTCGTTCAGAGGTGCAAAAGTTAACATGGCGACACTTTTAAATCCTGTCAAACATTTTTATTAAATCCGGGTTTACAACGCGTTTTGTCTTACATGACACGTGTCGTTTTATTATTGAACCCGAAATTTTCGAGGTGTTACATCCTCACCCCCTTAAAATAAATCTCGACCCGAGATTTACTGAAACAAAAGAAGTATTCTGCCTAATACTGGCGACTTACAGATGATTAGGAATTTGTATGATCTGGTTTGTTGTTTCCAACGCAACTTTCAGATCCTGTATATTGGACTTACCAATCTATTGTCCTAACAACAGATGTTTAACATTCTATTTATACAGGGTCTCCAAAGGAGTAGCCTTGATACTTATATAACAGCTTATTATAGAAAAGCTTATCTTAAGGTGAGATGGTTATCCCAACCATTGCTTAAAACTAATCTTAAGGAGTAGCTAATCAAGGTACAAGGAGATTACTGAGATTTCCATATTTCAGGCTCCAGTTCACTCATCAACACTTGTGTCTAATAAGTGACACATTCATGTTATGAGTCCACATATTTCTTTACCAGGGAATATGTATTTGGGCAATTCTATTCTGGATATCTTCTTTGAATACCATTAGTTGACTTTAGTACCATATGATCATTGAGATATCTTTGTGGTTCCATGTATTAAACCTCCATGCTGATCAGACATGGAAATAATCTATGGGACACACTAGGATACGCCAATCCTCATATGACACTTTTATCAAACATAGTTTGGCATTCGCAGGTGATAGAAAACAATGTGAAGATAATAAAATAGAATTTTATATATTGTCGTACTCTTTCTGGGGAAGAGTACTCCAGATTCTTATGGAAGAATTATCTTCGAGGATGGGAGTCATAGTCTATAACTGTCATCGTCTTGAAAGGCGATTCTCTTGACAGAAAGGTAAACCAATTAACATCACTAATGGATGTCTATGTATAATTTTCGTATCTAATGATACTAGTCATGATCACATCGATCATATTGACTATTAGGTTTGGGTATAATCCCCCCATTTTGAATAGGGGATCATAAGGATCATAATGTTTGTGTCTCTTATGGACAATTTATTATAGCCCATAGGCATTTCATCACTCACGGATGTTTATAACATGATCATCTTATAAGATGATATAAGCCATGATTTCTAGATCATAAGGCAATTTAGGAATTTAAAGATTTCCAATATAGGGATGACTGTTGCGATTTTATCGGATCACATTTGTCAGGAGTGCTAACACATTCCTAGGTGTTAATAAGGATTTGAATCCTTTGAGTAGGTTTCACCATCTTGGCCGCGTAGGCTAGGTTTCACCTTTTAGATTCTTTTTAAAATGCATACTGGCAGGGGAGGGAGGATATTTATTTTATTCAGGATTTTTATCGTAAATCCTAATTTATAAGTAATAATAGCACAAATGGCCTAGTCGCGTAGACAAGTTTTATTTATAAGCCATGATTTCAGAGAATCGAGGCATTAAGGTTTTAATAATAGCACAAATGGCCTAGTCACGTAGACAAGTTTTATTTATAAGCCATGATTTCAGAGAATCGAGGCATTATGATCTATCCTAGTTATACAACATTACGGATAGTAAGGTGGCACAAAGGCCTAGTTACATGGACACTTTTAAATTTTTAAGCTATGATTTCAGAGAATCAAAGCCTGGAGGTTTGAATCTAGTTCATTACCTTTTTCTGACAGGGAGTCATTGCTACCACTGTACTTTGGCTCATGTAGAAATGAGCAAGGCCCGTAGGCATTTTATTACCACGTATGGTTAAAATATGATCATTTTAATTGATGATGTAAACCCAGGATTTAGGGATCATTAAACTGGGTTAGGAATCTTTTGAAGAATCCTTAATTACGTGTGTGATTCCCAACGAATCACATCTGTCAGGAGTGTTAACATATTTACAGATGTTAACAGGGATTCGAATCTTTTAAACAGGTCTTACCATCATGGCCCGGCCTTAAAATAACCCGAAGGCTAGGTTTCGTCCTTTTTAGATTTTCCATTTTATTATAATGGTAGATCTTATAATATAGGAATGATATTTTTAAACTTAATCGTTCCTTTGAAATTTAAACAAATATAGGGTTGCCCTAAATGGGACTTCAAAAGAATAATGTCGTCCTCGGAGGGACTGAATGATAAATATGTCCTTATAAGGACTATATACGGAAACGTTCTTCAGCAAAGGAGTTTCTTCTTCATTCAATTCCTGAATGCTTTCTCCCTGGGTTGAACGTCTCATCCTGGTCGCGGTACGAAGCTCAGCATTTCAAGGCTCCAGACGTGGAGAATTTTTTTTTTTTTTACAGCTTCTTCGCTTGGCGACATATCCAATAAAAATTTGGAAGCAAAATTTCCATATTAGGATTTGAGAATAATCCTATGTTAAGTCTAGACTCAGAAGTTTAGATATGTGCAATTGTGTAACTGAGATTAAACACAAAAGGCTAGTGTTTAATTCACTCAGTGTTGGCTCTGATACCAACCTGTCACACCCCGACTTTCCACGTGTCACCGGTGGGGGAGTATCGTGACGTGGTTGGCAACATAATAGTCAAACAACACAATATATATGAATGCACAGCGGAAGCAAAAGATATTTATTATTACATTCCGAATATGAAGTAATATTCAGTATTACAACGGAAGTAAAGGATCCACAGGCGAATCGATATAAAGTAAAAACTGTTCAACAGACTTTAGGCATCTTAAGCTTGTGAGACTTCTATGATGCTAAGGAGACATCCAGCCAATTACGCATAATACCTGCATTTAATCTTTTTGGGAAAATACGTCAGTTTTCACTGGTAAATACACTCAACCGACTCATTTGAAAAGAGTTTAATAAAATTGATTTGAATGCACCAGGCACAAAATAATTTGACACATTGATTAAAATGCACGGAGGCAAAATTAATCTTTTATAACTTGATTAAAATGCACAGAGGCTAACTTAATCTTTTATACTTGGGACTATTTTATTAATAAAAATCTTGTATTAACTGACATGCCACAGGTATAATGCCCACAAGGTTAATACCTTTAGTGGATTACCTGTTTTGGTATAATGCCCACAAGGTTAATACCTTTAGTGGATTACCTGTTTTGGTATAATGCCCACAAGGTTAATACCTTTAGTGGATTACCTGTTTTGGTATAATGCCCACAAGGTTAATACCTTTAGTGGATTACCTATTATTGTGGTATAATGCCCACAAGGTTAATACCTTTAGTGGATTACCTATTATTTTGGTATAATGCCCACAAGGTTAATACCTTTAGTGGATTACCTGTTTTGGTATAATGCCCACAAGGTTAATACCTTTAGTGGATTACCTGTTTTGGTATAATGCCCACAAGGTTAATACCTTTAGTGGATTACCTGTTTTGGTATAATGCCCACAAGGTTAATACCTTTAGTGGATTACCTATTATTTTGGTATAATGCCCACAAGGTTAATACCTTTAGTGGATTACCTGTTTTGGTATAATGCCCACAAGGTTAATACCTTTAGTGGATTACCTGTTTTGGTATAATGCCCACAAGGTTAATACCTTTAGTGGATTACCTGTTTTGGTATAATGCCCACAAGGTTAATACCTTTAGTGGATTACCTATTATTTTGGTATAATGCCCACAAGGTTAATACCTTTAGTGGATTACCTGTTTTGGTATAATGCCCACAAGGTTAATACCTTTAGTGGATTACCTGTTTTGGTATAATGCCCACAAGGTTAATACCTTTAGTGGATTACCTGTTTTGGTATAATGCCCACAAGGTTAATACCTTTAGTGGATTACCTGTTTTGGTATAATGCCCACAAGGTTAATACCTTTAGTGGATTACCTATTATTGTGGTATAATGCCCACAAGGTTAATACCTTTAGTGGATTATCTCAATAATTTAATCACAATCCGATTAAACATTCAATACCCGACCAAGCGGTATCTTTATACCGTATTCCAAGCCCGTATAGGGAAAATAAGTTAAGAGTATTTACGGTATCATTATACCGTATTTCAAGCCCGTATTGGGAAAATAGGTTAAGAGTATTTACGGTATCATTATACCGTATTTCAAGCCCGTATTGGGAAAATAGGTTAAGAGTATTTACCTGAGCTAGCTCCTGTCTTAAATAGCAAGAATCTAATAACTCAGCCGTAGTTGCTTTAAGTAAGCGTAGGTACAATTTACCGGAAAGCTCTAGTAAAGTGATTAATGATGATTAGGGAGGTCTTGTAATCAGCTTGAAGGCTCCTCAATTGATCAGAATTGAATTGAGGAAAGAATGATCATGGAGGCCTTTATATAATGGTTGTAAACACCACAAAAGATTGACATCTAGGCCTATAACTAACCATGAGTTGTTTACAAGTGTCCCTAGTACTCTAAAACATTTTTAGGGGTCGTCCAATATTGAGAAAAACCAGTAGAATCGGTCAGAATCGCGCAGAACTGGCTGCTGTGGGTTTTCTGTTGCTGGCACCTGCTTTACGGACCGTAAGGTCCCCATGCTTACGGTCCGTAAGCTTGACATCAGGGACCAGAATTGCTTGTTTGTTGGTGTATCGAAAGGGCAACCCACTTGTACGAATTTTGGGACCTCAATTATCAATTAGGGACCTCTAATAAGGGTTTTGTACAATCAATAACCCTACCATTATTATTTGTTTCACTTGAACTCATTTCAAAGTGCCGAAAACAAGGGTTACCGTGCTTTTTCTTCGTAGGAGTCCACCGTATCAAATCATGAATCATTAAATGTTATAATTCACTGAACTTGAACATATACTAAATGTTTTTAATATGTTTGGGTCTTGGGATTTTCTACGAGGTCGTTCAGAGGTGCAAAAGTTAACATGGCGACACTTTTAAATCCTGTCAAACATTTTTATTAAATCCGGGTTTACAACGCGTTTTGTCTTACATGACACGTGTCGTTTTATTATTGAACCCGAAATTTTCGAGGTGTTACAACAATGGACTCAGACTCATCTAATACAACACATGATAAAAGCGCTTCTTTAAAGAATCTGGGTTTATGTTCCATGTTATGACACATGATACGACACGCTTACCTTAATCACATCTTCCATGGAGTCACAGATCCGACAATAGGGCCCATGGATCTTATGCCCACCCGAGACCGACCTCTGGATCACACATGATAAAAGCACTTCTTTAGACAATCTGGGATTATGTTTCATTTCTTCAACATTTACGTCTGATGTCCAAGTTTGATAACATTTGACTTCATCTGCGGCAGTCCAATGACTTTCTTGGTTCAATAATCCGTTCAATTTCGAGAAACGAAAGGGATTTCGAGTAGTTGGTTCAATAATCCGTTCAATATCAACGTTGTTTATCACCCTGTGTGAGTATTAGAAGCCCGACAAACAGTCTTGCAATTACATCTTCAATTGAGACCGCATTATTACATCTTCCATGGAGTCACAGATCCGACAATAGGGCCCACGGATCTTATGCCCACCCGAGACCGACCTCTGGATCACACTTGATAAAAGCGCTTCTTTAGACAAATTGGGATTATGTTCCGTTTCTTCAAGATTTACGTCTGATGTCCAATTTTGATCACATTTGACTTCATCTGCGGCAGTCCAATGACTTTCTTGGTTCAATAATCCGTTCAATTTCGAGAAACGAAAGGGATTTTGAGTAGTTGGTTCAATAATCCGTTCAATATCACCGTTGTTTATCACCCTATGTGAGCATTGGAAGCCCGACAAACAGTCTTGCAATTACATCTTCAATCGAGACCGCATTATTAATTATAATGAAGCAATGGAGATTGAATGTGCAAAATCGCAACCGTTTTTTACTACGGAAACGGTGGCTATGAGAAATATAAACCTGACACGAACCACAATGGACTCAGACTCATACTACCCTTGTCGTTCCGTATTTTCTCCTTCTCTAATTCTCGAAGAATCTCGTAACGTATGACACATGATAAAAACATTTCTCTAGACAATCTGGGATTATGTTCTGTTTTATTACAGTCGTGAGTTGGTCATCTGAGACGGTTCAATTGAGTCCTATGAAGCAAGTGTCTGTCTATTCAATTGAGAGGAATCATTGCATTACATCCCCGTTGAAAACAAATTGTGTCTGTCTGAACCAACCTAAATCCACAAATTCCAACAATTAACAGGACATTGTTAAAAGGGAGAATCTATTGGAACACCTGATTGAGAGAAACTTCTTCGAGCTAACTGCCGATATCTCATCCTTCTGTTGTTCAGTACTTCCGAGACGATTCAAGTGAGTCCTATGAAGCAAGTGTCTGTCTACAAATTCCAACCAATTGTGGGTTAATAGATTCCGAAGCTGTTATTTCAGTTATTTATGTTGATTCAGTACTTCAAGGCATGCCTGTTGATTCATCCTTCTGTTGATTCAGTACTTCCGAGACGATTCAAGTGAGTCCTATGAAGCAAGTGTATGTCTATTCAATTGAGAGGAAAGATGACCGAATAGAGATCTGAACCAACCGAAATCCACAAATTCCAACAAATTGTGTATAATGCAAGGATCTTCGAATGCGGTGTGTACGTTAAATACCGTTCACCGCTTTTTTAGTTGCTTCTCTTGTTAAGTTTCTGAACCAACCGAAATCCACAAATTCCAACAGTTTCTCCGTCGCTAATTTCTCCACTCACCGTGAAATCGAACAGTTTCTTCGTAGATTCCGTCCGGTTTCAAAGCCGGTTGAGGATTACGAGTGTTCTAGACTCGTTCAAGGCATGCTTGTTTGGGCGATTTACAAAAATACGGATGCATTCCACGGTAAAAACGATGCAGCTGATGAAACCGAAGCTGTTATTTCTGTTGTTCAGTACTTCCGAGACGATTAAAGTGAGTCCTATGAAGCAAGTGTCTGTCTATTCAATTGAGAGGAATCATTGCATTACATCCCCGTTGAAAACAAGTGGTTGTAATGATGGAACCCTTGATTTGAAAAACATTTTTGAGAAATTTATAGTTCAATACGCATCGTATAGGCCTATAAGATGCGTATTAATCGATGAATTTACTGAAATACCCCTGGTTTTCGGATAAATTCAGGGGTATTTTTGTGAAAATTCAAAGTTTAATACGGATCGTATAGGCCTATACGATGCGTTTCAAGCTGATATACGATACAACATAGGCTTATACGATCGTATATGGCATTATTTCAAATTTAGTGTTATCGTGTTTCCCTCAGTTCGACGCGTATACGTCTTGTTTTTTGCCGAACTTTCCCATATTTTGTCGTTCCGTATTTTCTACTTTTCTAATTCTCGAAGAATCTCGTAACGTATGACACATGATAAAAGCGCTTCTCTAGACAATCTGGGATTATGTTCCGTTTTATTACAGTCGTGAGTTGGTCATCTGAGACGATTCAAATGATTCCTATGAAGCAAGTGTCAGTCAATTCAATCGATAAGAATCATTGCATTACATCCCTGTTGAAAAACATAATTGATAAATTTAGGGAAAATGAGGTTGAAAGATGATAACCCAACAGTGGATGATCTCATTCTACAGCTTCGATGAAGTCAAATGTGATCAAACATGGACGTCAGACGTAAATCTTGAAGCAAATATGTGCTTCCCAATTTGCGGAACATAATCCCAGTTTGTCTAGAGAAGCGCTTTTATCATGTATCATATGGTAACAAGAGTATGTTGTTCCAAGATCAATTCCAATTGCAGTTTTTTCAACTCTCCTGTTCCAAAATGCCGCTGATGAAACCAGAGCTGTTATCTCGGTTGTTCAGTACTTTCGTGATAAATACAATGTTCATCTTCGTTATCCTTTGCTTTCTGCAATTCAAGCAGACACGGATGCTAAACGTACTGTTATTACATCCGAGACGATTCAAGTGAGTCCTATGAAGCAAGTGACGGTCTATTCAATTGAGAGGAATCATTGCATTACATCACTGTTGAAAAAATAATCGATAAATTTAGGGAAAATGTGGTTGAAAAATGATAACCCAACAGTGGAGGATCTCATTCTACAGATTCGATAAATTCAGGGGTATTCTCAGATAATGTTTCCTAGATGTTTGAAGGCCAACAAATGTCCAAAGTGTTGCTTTTTCGTTCGCGTGACGGAAAGCTACCGCGTGACAGGAAGCTACCTTGAAAAAATTAAAAAATTAAATCAACACCCTCAATACGTATCGTATAGGCCTATACGATATGTATTACTTTTTGGTAGGGGACAATGGCAGCCTTTGGCAGACATACGATGCGTATTGAAGGTGTCGATTTAATCCCCAAGAATATTCGGTTTGTTTTTTAATATATGTATAAATACGCGCACACAGAAAACCAAACCAAGAAAGAAACAATCCCTTTCTTATTCATACACACCACCTCTCTCTCTCTCTCTAGGGTTTCAAATCGAACAATTTCTCCACCACACAAATGAAACAACACTCGAATCACCATCACTGAATCCGCACCTAACAATCAATGGCGGAAAGCGGATCGGATCGAGGCAGCACAAGCAAGGGGAACGGAGGATTGAGTTCTATGGATTCAATGGAGTCGCATCGATGGGTGTTTCAGGACCAGGATGATTCAGAGATCGATTTTGATGATGATAATGATGACGCTGATTTCACGTTGCATAATGATCTTGATTCCGAGGATGAAGATAGTTTGTATCAGAAGTTGATTCGGACTGGACCCAGGATCGATTCCTTTGGTGTGGAGGCGCTTGAGGTTCCTGGTGCTCATAGGAGTGATTTTGAGGTATCTTCACTTATTCATATACTTTTCACAAGATGATGATGAACTGAATGTCATACATAGAGATTTGTAAGTGTGGGTACTCCAGGACGTGTGATTTGTTCAGTGGGGTTTGTAGTTAGTTGATCTTGTTTTTGCTGTGTTTTTTTTTTTTTTTTTTGAAGACAGTTAGTGGAATAATTCTAGATATACCCATGGGCACCTAGACTTCAATTTCTAGTGTAACAATTAGTAGTGCCTGCTGTCAGTCTAGAAAGAGAATATAGATGTAGAATGACTTCTAAACAAGATTCCTTTAGTTTTAACTTAGTTAATGCGGTAAAATATCGGATATCGGTCAAGGACCGATATTTGAGATATCAGTTATCGCGGTGGGATATCGGTAATTTTAATATCATGCTAAGTTTATATATATAGCAATTTAACACTAACAATTGTAACAACTAGGAACTGACTAAGACTTAAAACACTAACATTTAATAGTAACAACTAACAATTAAGACTTAAAACACTAATAGCAGCAATAAGAAGAAAAATGAACGGTAGGAATAAGAAGAATGGTACTGATATCGGGAAAATTGGTGATTTATCGATCAAATATCGGTCCTATATCGGTCAAATATTGGACAATATCGCTGATATTAGCGGTACCGATATTCTGACCAATATTTTGTACTGCTATTTCGGCCAAGTTCTGTAACCCAGACTTGTTAAATAAGTAGTTTTAAAACACTCATTGATAATAAGTAGTTTGTGAGTGAGTCCTAAATGTAGCTTCATTAGCCAGGCATCATAGTCCTGTACTTTATGTTGGTAAGTGGTAACAGAAAATTACCCTATAAAGTTGTCTGGGAACTTATCTTGCAAACGTTATAAATGAAGCAAGAGCATCATTATTTCCACTCTAAAATCTTAAACCGTACTTGCAGGATGCTAGTTTTGGGAAGAGTTTATTTTTAGTTTGTCAGACACTCGGCGTTGTTTTCGGGGATGTTGGAACAAGTCCATTATATACCTTTAGTGTGATGTTCAGCAGGGCCCCAGTAGATGGAAATGAAGATATTATTGGAGCGTTATCTCTCGTTTTATATACATTGATTTTAGTCCCATTAATCAAGTACATACTCATTGTTCTTCTAGCAAATGACGATGGGGAAGGTAAAGTTGACTAATATATTTTCTATTCCAGTTTTAGTCTTACATGTTGTATTAAAATTTCTTTTGTGAAGCTGAATGTTATTTATATACATGTACGTTTGCAGGTGGTACAGTTGCTTTATACTCTCTAATATGTAGGCATGCAAAGGTGAGTCTTCTGCCAAATCAGCTTGCTTCTGATACACGCATATCAAGCTTCAGATTGAAGGTGCCATCTGCAGAACTTGAGAGATCTTTGAAAATAAAAGAGTATCTTGAAACTTCATTGGCTCTCAAAAAGCTTGTTTTAGTGTTGGTGCTTGCTGGTACTTCTATGGTCATAGCTGATGGGGTTGTTACACCTGCAATGTCAGGTCTCTCTTTTATTTGACTGAACGCTAGTCCTTTCTCAATTTCTGACCTTTGAACTTAAAAAATGATCAATTTCTATTCATTCTTGTTTAAAAGTGTTTACTTAGTTATTTCTTTCTTACAGTAATATCAGCTGTTCGTGGTTTCAAAGTTGGAGTTCCTACAGTTGAGCAAGGTGACATGATCCTACATGTAATGCTTAGACGGACGATATTAAAAATGTGATTGCTTCTTTCTGTTTAATTTTTCATGACGGTAGTAATAGCAGAACATGCAAGTCATGACTTTCATTATTAAATTTAATTAGGCTACCAATATATTATGTAACGGCAGCATATCTCTTATGAAGTAAGGACATTCAGGATTATGGGGCTGTTTGTTTACCTCTTAATGAGGCTCTTAATGGCTATGCAGTTAATATCGGTGATATATCGGTTATATATCGGTCCCTTAGTAAAATATCGGTGTCAAATATCGGTACCGATATTATCGGCGATATTGACCGATATTTGACCGATATATCACCGATATTTGACCGATATAACCGATATATCACTGAATTATTGGTGTTAAATTGCGATATATATATATATAAATTCTGCATTAAACTATACCGATATCCCACCGACATCTCACCGACATCTCACCGAGATAACCTATATTTCAAATATCGGTCCTTGACCGATATCCGATATTTTACCGCATTAATTGCTTAGCTTAATGGTTCAGACCTCTTACTGGTTCACCACTTAATGGTTCAGACTGTTTGTTTCATGAGCAAATGTCTGAATGGTTCTGACATTTGCCTCTGAATGGTTAAGACCTCTAATCTAAATTGGTTAGACATTTGCCTCTGAACGGTTAAGCATTATACTGGCTGTTAATGATTCAGACCTCTTACTGGTTCAACACTTAACCATTCAGAAGTTGCCAAGCGGCCCCTATGGCCTTTGCGTTTAGCCAAAAAGTCATCAACTTTAAGGCATGCAAGTTTAGTGACCAAAAAGATCTATAGTTCTAGGGCAATAGCTTAATAGTCAGTTTTCTTTATTTTTGCTTTATCTCTAAAAGATTTTGTGCAATTGTCCTTTTTCTAGTGTTTTTGGATGAAAGGTAATATTTTCTTCTAACCAGTTACGATATTTTATTTTGTGTCTTGCAGATCATGTAGTGATGATTTCGGTTGCGTATCTTGTTATTTTGTTCAGCGTACAAAAATATGGAACAAGTAAAGTTGGGCTTGTTATCGGGCCAGCTTTATTTATATGGTTTTGCTCTCTTGGGGGCATAGGCATCTACAATCTTGTGAAACACGACAGCAGTGTTGTGAAGGCATTTAATCCTATTCACATCTATTACTATTTCAAACGCGACTCATATAAAGCGTGGTACTCTTTGGGTGGATGCCTTCTTTGTGCAACTGGTAAACACTTATCCATATGCCCTGCTTTTGTATGAAAGTCGATTTTGCTTTTTTGGAACATAAATCATCTTGTAACTATAGATTAATGTTCTAAAAGGTTTCATTCTTTTTTCTTCTGATGTGATTTAGGTTCAGAAGCAATGTTTGCAGATCTTTGCTATTTTCCTGTGAGAACAATCCAGGTAAAAGAGCACTACTATAACTGAAAGTTGTGAGATGCGGTCTGACTGTCCTTCATGTATATGCTTATTTACGACAGCTAGTTTTGTGCAGTTTACATTTGTTTTCCTTGTACTTCCGTGCCTTATGCTGGGTTACATGGGTCAAGCGGCATACCTATTGGATAAAGGTGGTGACCCAACACAGGCTTTCTTTTCTTCCATCCCTGGTGAGCCTCCTGTGTGTCTAGCAGTCTTGATTTTGTTATTGTGGAATCCTATGTTGTCAAAAGCGCACGAGGCGTGTGCCTAGGTGCTCAAGCGCAGCGAGGCGGAGCAATAGCGCCTGGTGGTTGCTCAGGCGAGATTCTGGTTTATTTTTTTTTTTTTGTAAAAGCGCTGCTCAGGCGAGCGCCCAGAGCCAGGCGCAGGCGAGAAAAACGTGGGTTGAGGCGCAATGAAGAAGATAAAGAGAAGTGGCATACCTATTGAATTTCAACAATCACTGTTTTCTTCTTCGTTCTTCTCACGCTCATCTTCTCTCTTCTATTACTGTTCTATTTTCAAGAGCGGCGTTCTTTTTCCCCTTTTTAGGGTTTTTTTTGAACGGCTTTTAGGGTTTTATTGTGTTTCCTATTTTTATTTTTGTTATATTTGACTTCTTTGGGATTTCCTTTTCCTTTGCTCTTTCCTTTTAATTGCTTTTCTATAATTTATTATTAACTTCTAAATTTGACTTGTTTAGATTTTATTTTCTTATTTTTTTAAAAGCTTTTATTTTTCTTATATGTATATATTAAAAAAAATTATTAGATTTTTATTATAAATTATATTTTTAAAACAATATAAATATGAAAATTGTTGATGCTTATTATTAAGCTACCCCTAAACAAGTCTAAAACCCCTAAAAATAGTATTTTTATACTATGCGCCTCGATAAAAAAAAACCTCGCTTTTTAAGCGCCTTGCTCCTAGGCTCCGGGCGAAGCCTATGCGCCTTGCGCCTTTGACAACATAGGTGGAATCTATTAGTCTCTTTAACACTTTTGACCCATTTACTTATGAATGGTTCAACTTTGGTTGTGCTTATCTCAAAAGGGTCAGACGTGTATATATTGAAAATTTAGTTATAAATGATGCAGGTCAAACTGGTTTGACTGGGTCGGCAATGACCTTAGTGTACGTTAAGCTCGCAACTCTTAGATCCCCTTACTAAAAAAATTAGCATAATATATTAATTATATAGTCTCTCAATCATATCTAATACATGAACAATTATTAAAAATTAAGGAGGAAGGAACACAAAATGTGGGTGGGTCAATTCAAACTGTTACCCAATGTGTCTGACTTTACATTTTACTTCCTCTTAACTATATATATGCGTATAACTAATGACTTTGTATAATCTTTAATACTGGGTTTGCAGATGGTGCTTTTTGGCCAGTGTTTCTAATTGCTAACATTGCTGCACTGATTGCTAGTAGAACAATGACAACAGCAACATTCTCTTGTATCAAACAGTCAACAGCACTTGGTTGTTTTCCTCGGCTGAAAATTGTGCATACATCTCGCAAGTTCATGGGTCAGATTTACATTCCCGCTATTAACTGGTTTCTCATGGCCTCTGCTGTACTCCTCGTCTGCACCATTGCAAGCACCAATGAGATTGGGAATGCATACGGTACTCTTTTTTATGAACATCTACTTGAATGATCCTTTTATTCCTATAAGTCAACCAACCAAATATGATGATGGAATCTAATGTAGATTGTATAATAAATACAGGTATTGCTGAGCTTGGAGTGATGATGATGACTACCTTCTTAGTTATCCTAGTGATGCTTCTTATATGGCAGATAAACATAGTAATAGTAGTCCTATTTTCATTAATATTTCTGGGGTTAGAATTATTATTCTTTTCATCAGTCCTACGTGGCATTGGGGATGGAAGTTGGATCATACTGGTTTTTGGTATAGTTATGTTTCTCATAACGTACATCTGGAACTACGGTAGTAAGCTCAAGTATGAAACAGAAGTGAAGAAAAAGATGTCAATGGATGTATTGCGTGGGTTAGGCTGCAATCTCGGAACCGTGAGGGCTCCTGGCATTGGATTGCTTTACAATGAACTGGTGAAAGGTGTGCCTGCAATATTTGGACACTTTCTTACTACTCTGCCAGCTGTCCATTCGATGATTATTTTTGTTTGCATAAAGTACGTCCCTGTTCCTGTTGTGCCTCAGAACGAGAGATTTTTGTTCAGGCGGGTCTGTTCCAAAAGTTACCACATATTCCGTTGCATTGCCAGGTAAATATGTTTCTCAAGATATCATTCCTGCATGCAGTAAATCAGTGTTCATTGGGACCCACCACAACTTTTTCTTGAATGCTTTCAATAGAAGTGGCAGTTTCAGTCCGTTATTTGTAAATGGGCTGGGTTAAATTCTAGAATCTTCGCTAAAAAGGAAATCAAATGGGCCAAATGTCGCTTAATATGTAACTTACACGCCTAAACCTGCTAATTTTATTTTCTCGGAAGCTTAAATTATTATTGTATTAATATAGTTTTTATAAATAGAGGTGGAGTTTTCCACCCTTTTACTTCTGAATGGGTTAAATTATTATTGTATTAATATAGTTTTTATAAATTCAGGTCCCAAATGAGTCAAACATGTAAAGTACAAGATTTAGCTTAAACAAAAGCTGGTCAAAAGTTGCACAGTGTGTATTTTAAACGCATGAGATCTAATTTATCATTGATGAAATAAGTATAGCTCCCAGATCATATGAATATATGTACAAAAAATTTGTCAACCATCCTGTTCAAAAGAGTTGCCCGTTTGACTTTTACCCGACCTCATTTGCCCACCATATCAAATATTTTGTGGCAATTCTCAAAGTCCATATTTATTAACAGGTATGGTTACAAAGACGTGCGTAAAGAAAACCATCAATTATTCGAGCAACTGTTGATTGAAAGCCTTGAAAAGTTCATTCGCCGTGAAGCTCAAGAAAGATCATTAGAGAGTGATGGGGATGATGATGATTCTGATTTTGAAGATGACCCATCAAGAGTCGTAGTTGGTCCAAATGGCAGTGTCTATTTTGGTGTCAACGAGTCCGACAACATCAGCATAGCTATTTCAGAAGCAAGCACTTCACAAGAGCCCGAGAAGGATCTTCCTGCCACCTCAGATCCTGAGCAAAGTCTCGAGAGCGAGCTTGCTTTCTTGCACAAGGCTAAGGAATCAGGAGTTGTTTATCTTCTTGGACATGGTGACATTCGGGCTAGAAAAGACTCGTGGTTTATTAAAAAGTTGGTCATAAATTACTTTTACGCCTTCATGAGGAAGAACTGTAGGAAGGGGGACGCAACTTTGAGTGCTCCTCGCACACATTTGATTCAGGTGGCTATGACTTACATGGTCTGAGTACGAGGCTGGCTGGTTTACGATGATGATATTTGACCCAGAAATAATGTGTTGTTTTTAGTTTTGTTATTATTGTTGATGATAAGGGCTGTGAATTGAGTGGCTGTTAGCATTTGGACAAGACATGTTTTGTTAGTGCCGATTTTGACATCTGTAACTGCCCGAGTTGTAGTTATTTGTAATGAATGGGCACACTCCTCTCGGATGTGTTGTGTTGTCGAGAATCTAGAAAATGCAATGGAAGCACGGATAACATTTTAAACCTGGCAAATCTCCTCTTAGTCTTGACTGAAGTAAATGAGATCAAGAACAAACTGTTCTTTGGAAAGGAGGAGTTTTGCAAGTATTGCGTTTACCAAGCAAGATAACAAATCCTATCTTATGCCTTTTTTTTGAGCAAGTGATGCATGATAAAAAAAAGTCAAAACAATAAATAAGTCAAACTTCTTTCAATATTATAGAAGACCCAATAGCACATTATCTTATTTTATACAAGGACTAATTTAACTGATTAATAAATGCATATATTGTTTTACTGGTATAGAATTTGTTATATTTATATTTTGTCTACAAAAGTACATAATGTTATTTACTGATTACATCCCACTTTAACATTATAAAGCATCAATAGCTCTATGTAAAAAGTGTAACTTACATTTCTTATTTTTGGGTAAAGGGTTACCTTGGTTCAGTGACGGATCCAAGAATTTTTTTCAAGGGGTTCACTTTTCTAAGTGTCCGAACATAAAAAAATACGGAACGGTTCGACGATTCGGGTCGGGTAAAGTTCATAACATAATAAAAATACGATACAAGAATGAAAAAAACATCGTCATGATAAATTTAAAAACACGAAACATAAATAAGATAGTCTTTACGAATAAAATAAAAAGCATACCAACTTAACTTATCACCATTACCGACTTGGGTTTGTGGAAAATCATCTTTTTTCCCTTACGGTTGACATGGACCTCTAAGCAAATATGTCCGTCTAATTTCATCTTTTTGACTAGGGTGATAAGATGAAATTGATTTCCTCTCGGAAGGATCCCATGGAAGATTATCCATATCTATTTTCAATGGTTTACTATTTGAAGATAACGATTCAACATTTGATTATGGTTGTCTTTGGAAAAAACTTAGAATTCCCCTTTGCATACTACCTAAATATCAAACAACAAGTTTCAAAAGATTACAAATTTACCTAAATATCAAACAACAAGTTTCAAAAGATTACAAAGTTACATCAAACTAAATGCTAAATCACAAATTGCGAGAACAACTTGCAAACTACATCAAAATAATAGAGTTTTAATATTGAAACAATATCCAAACAACCATGTCAATTTCAAGAATGCATTGTTCCAGACACATCAAATTTCAAGTACAAACTAGATCGAATTCCACATTAATATGGTTTAAATTACTAAACGAACCTGAATTATTAAGAGACTAGAGAGTGATTGAGTGAGACTGAGGAGGCGCTGGTGGGGTTGTGTGGAGGCTGAAATGACTCCGGCGTCCGGCGAGGGCTGTGGCACGACTGCGACGGTGGCTGGAGGGAGAGTGGAGACAAGGGCACAAGGCTGAAGACGATGGCTGTGGTCCTGTGGAGCGTGTTTTCAGTTTCTGTTGTGTCAAAGAAAGGAGCAAGAACTAACTAAAGTTGAAACCATGTAATTTGTTTTTAAATTAAAAAAAAAAAAGAAAAAAAAACGCAAAGAAAATAGGGGAAAACGGGTTTAAAGGGTTTCGAACTCGAGACCTCTTATTAAAACGCACGCACAATTACCACTACAAGAATCTACAGATTTGTTTATAAGGTTCCCCTACAAAATATTAAGGGGTTCCTTCAGAATTTTGTATGTAGCTTAACACTATAAATTACAAACCAAACGGGTTCCCGGGAACCCCCCGAAGAAGTGTAGATCCGCCCCTGCCCTGGTTCAATTTCATATATCACAAGCCAAAATAAAACAAGTAGTAAGGAGAGACCTCACTAGTTCACTATCCTGACATGCCAGGAAGTGTAACTTACATTTCTTATTTATGGGGGTGTTTGGGAGTGCATATTTTAGTGACTTATTAGCTTTGAAAAGTTAAAAAGTATTTGGATAAAACTATTTTGTGAGGGAAAAAGTTAGTACGTCACTCCATTGTGACGTATTAACTTTTCCTAAAAGTTATAAGTTGTTTTGAAAAGCTAAGCCAAACATGGCCTATATGTACATGAGGGAAAAAGTCAGCACGTCACTCCATTGTGACTTATTAACTTTTCCAAAAAGTTATAAGTTGTTTTAAAAAGCTAAGCCAAACATGGCCTATATGTACAATCATACCGCTTAAAAGCAAGCGTTGAACTAAAGTTGTTAATAGTTTTATGTTCTTCCAAAGCCACTTAACTTTCACTAGGTGTTCCAATCTATGAAATTTCTTTATAAATGTTTAAATCTTTATAAAATTAAGTGGGCATACGAAACATATATGAATCCTAGTTATGATTTAGTGATTATTTTTTCAAATTACCTTGAAGTTTCATAATTGTTCAATCTAATTCAACTGAAAATAAGAATAATACTAATCACTATATACTAACCAAAATTTAACCATATCCCTTCTCACTTAATACTTTCTACAAAATTAACATTTATAAAAATAATTCACAAGAGTGTAATACCTAACAAAAGTAGTGACTTTAGATGAATATTTTTTTTAACTTTCATATGAAACTTAGAAAACTTGGTTATTATTACGTAAAATTATCTATATTTTTTTAGCATAGCCTGCCTCTTTTTCACCCATGTAACATTTTTCAGTTATTATTCCAAGCATAAGTTTGTTACTTGCATATATAGGACAAAGAGAAGGACTAACAGGAAAGAGAAGACGAAGTTGAACATAATAATAAAAAAACAAATTTCAAGCACAGCCTCACATTTTTCAGTTATTAAACCCATACAATTGGGCCTTCTAAGTGCAAAAAGAAAAGCAATCTATACTAGGTTGGGAACTGGAATAATGGTCCACTAAAAGTTACAATCATGACAAAAGGAATGTTCTCTATCAGTGAACTCTCACTCCATACTCTTCTTTCACCAAACCAGGTACTTATTATCACGCCGGAAGATGGTCATATGAGGACCCCTCTTACTGTGACGAGACTCACAATGTTTTATTTTATAGGTATTTAGGTCGAAGGAATACCTCCATTATTGATTGAGAGTGAAACCTTTACATCGATAGAACTTGTGCTAGGATTTCCCCCTTCAAACAACATAACTCATATCTTACTCTATAGTGGCTTTTGTAGTTATCTGGCAAAAGAAAAATGTTTCAAAATGCAATACTCCTCACACTCAAAACCCAAAACCTATGTCGTTAGTACAAAGATACGAGGTAATCTTGAAAGGTGGACGGGTCATACCCAACGTTTACACTTTAGACTTAACAAACACTTTGAATTGGATTCCAACAATTACCTACTTTCAATCAACTATGAAATATTAGCATGAATGCACAACTATTCTAGCAATTATGATTTGATTATGCACAATTAAAACTAATTATGTAATTCATAAACTTTAACACGATAAATAGTAAAGAAAATATCATGCCCAACATGTCAAGTCAATTTTAGCCATTACAATATTTTAAAACATCTAATTAAGTTGTATACAGAGCCCGGAGATAGCACAAGCAGGATGTGTCAAGTACCAGATGATTTTCTTAATTTATGTAGAGCGTAAAATATAGAAATTTCGATTGGCCACGGTCTTTTTTCAAAGCGTTAACCCATTTCTTTTACGAATAAGTTGTGATCCCAAAACTCAATTAAAAAGTGTATAAACTTTAGACCCAATAAATTACAAAAAAAGGGACCATTAGTTAGAGTTTTAGCTCAAGCAGGCTAAAAAGTAAGTTAAACCCAATTTTAATAAGCCCAAATTGAATTACCCATAATAACCCAATTTCACTCAAACACTCAAATAATCCCATAACTCGTTGACCCAATCCTAGTGGTGCACAAATCGGGTTTTTTTAAAAACCGCGTTTTGGGTAGGATCGGGTTTTACAAAATCGGGTTTTTTTAAAAACCCGGTCGGGTCCGGGTCCGGGTTTTCTACCAAAAATGTATACCCTATATACCCGGGTTCGGGTCGGGTTTTATAAAACCGGGTATAATAATACCCTATTTCCGGGTTCGGGTCCGGTTCGGGTATTCATCGGGTAGGGTTCGGGTATGCATTGGGTTGGGAAAAAACCCGCACCGGGTATTAAAAAAACCCGACCGGAACTATGCTTATAAAATGTATCAAACATAACTCTCACACATAGACATCAAATCTATTGATAAACAGAGGCACAATTTATAAACAGAGGCACAATTTATAGTTCTTCATGTGGTTATTCTTGAACTTTATAAACAGAGGCACAATTTATTAAATACAAAAACTAATAATGATATTAAACAAACAAAGAAAATAGAAGGGCCAACATATATTGGCATATTTGTTTCCACTTGTAATGAAATATACTAAATAATTAAGTAGCGGTGGCAAATATCATTAGAAACCTAATAATTAAACAAGATTACATCAAAGTGCATAAATAATTTTGTTAAATCATAAGAACTAGAAGTCTTAATGCATACATAATTAAACAAGATTACATCAAAATCGGGTTTTTTTAAAAACCGGTTCCGGGTATTTATAAAACCCGGTTCCGGGTTCGGGTATTTATAAAACCGGGTTTCGGGTATAAACCGGGTATAAAAAAAACCGGTTCCGGGTTCGGGTTTTAGATCAAATATGCATACCCGGTCCCTACCCTACGGGTAGGGTCGGGTTCGGGTATAAAAAACCCGGGTTTTATAATACCCGGTTCCGGGTTTTTTTTTCGGGTCCGGGTCTAGGTTCGGGTTTTTTGTGCACCACTACCCAATCCCCCATATTGTTAAACCCAACTTCTTAGTTGATGAACTCATAAACCATTAGCATCTTAAAACCGCCAACTTGGGAGGAAGAAGAAAATCAACCAGGCAACAAGCATGTTGAATCACTCATATATGAATTTATCTTGTATATTTTACGAGATCACCAAATTACTTACATGTGTAGGCACTTTTGAGCCTGCATAATAATTTTTGTGAATTTGATATACCAAAGATACCAAGATTGACCGAAATGTATTCATAAAGACAAACTTATGCATGAACTCCGCAACGAAATTGCTAATATCAAAGTAGATTCAAGTTAATAATCTGTACAAAAGGTGGTGGAAGCAACAAACATATTTCACACCCACTGGGTTATCTGTTAGACTGAGTGTAGTGGGGCGACTCCCACCCCCAGGTCGCCTGGAACACCGCCCCCGGAGGCGTCTTGGGTGGCGACCCCCTCCAGCCCAACCTCTTCTCGTCGCCCACTTTCCACACAATTCAAAGAAACTAGCCGTTGTATTCCACACTCCAACGGATATATTGACTAAACTTTTGTTTTTTTTTTATTTTTTTTAACCAAATTACTATATATATATATACATCTACCATACAACACAACACACTCTAAAAATATACAACACAACACACTCTAAAAATACATTCTTTCAACATAACCATTTTGTTTTTTTGGAACCACAAATGGAGTTCAACGTCCCTTCGTCATCCTCGTCCGACGACGATACAACTTCATCTAGTTCTTATGAATTTGAAGAAGCCATCAACGAGGCGGTAATGACAACGATCAATTTAATGGTTCACGTTGCTAGCGAGGACAATGAAACGGATGACCCACTGATTAGAAAAAGAACTTATATTATGCGGGATCGTGCCGCAGGACAACAACGGCTGATGCAAGACTATTTCGGGGAGGAGCCGGTATATGACGCGAAGATATTTAGACGTCGCTTTCGCATGAGTAAACGTCTATTTACCCGTATTACAAACGACATGGAGGAAGATTATGATTATTTCAAACAAAAGTATGACGCTCGTGGGTATCTTGGCTTTACTTCGTTACAAAAGTGTACTGCGGCCATCCGACAACTTGCATATGGCACAAGCGTTGATTCATTTGACGAGTACCTGAGAATGTCTGCCAAGACTGCGCGAGACACACTCACACACTTTTGTAAAGGTATATTTAGTAAATTTTGTTACTGTCAATGTTCGTATACATATTTAAATTAAATTTATATAGGTGTGATTGAGTTGTATGGGCCGGCTTATTTACGACGTCCGACTTGGAGTGATCTCCAAAGGATGTACGAAGTGCATGAGCACGTTCACGGTTTCCCCGGTATGATCGGTAGCATGGACTGCATGCACTGGAAGTGGGAACAATGCCCTACCGCTTGGCGTGGTACACATACTAGAGGCGACATTCGCAAACCGTCGTTAATATTGCAGGCGGTTGCATCTTATGATCTTTGGATATGGAATGCATATTTTGGTCAACAAGGTTCTCACAACGACATCAACGTGTTTGAGTCTTCGCCGGTTCTCGAAGAGATTATAAACGGGTTGGCACCAACTTCAGCGTTTTATGCGAGCGATAATTACTACAAACGCGGATATTATTTAACTGACGGTATCTATCCGGAGTACGCAACGTTCGTAAAGACGTTCACAGAGCCTATTGATCTTAAAAGAAAATATTTCACGAGAAAACAAGAATCAGCAAGAAAAGATATCGAGCGAGCGTTTGGAGTTCTTCGAAAGCGATGGCACGTCATCAATTATCCAGCAAGATACTGGACAAAGGAAAAAATGCATGACGTCATTTACACATGCATTATTTTGCATAACATGATATTGGAAGACGAAGACAAAGCCATTTGCCAAGATTACAATGAGAATGACCCTTCATTGTTCCCGGAGTATTGGACACAAGAAGTATCATCGGAGACACGAATCGAGAACATAATGGATATAAAGAATAGACAGAAACACACCATGCTTATGTATGACTTGATCGATCACCTATGGGACAACAAACAACCAGGATACGAGGCGGAACTCGTTAACGAGGATGAAGGAGATAACGAGGATGAAGATAATAACAATGTAGTCGACCTCGACCTAAACGAGTACGTTAGTGACGATGAGTAGTAGATGTGTATTGTTGTATGTTTTTTAATGAATAAGTTGTATGTTGGTTATTTTATTTAATGAGTATCAATAATTTTATAAAAAAATATAACACTTTATATTTTTAACATAAAAAAAATCAAAATTAAATGGGTGCCACGTGTCGCAAGACGCCCTACCTAGCAAAGTTGCCCCACTACCCCTTTTTTGCTCAAAATCCTCTAATATGACGTGGCGCCACGTGTCGCAAGACGCCCACTCAAAAGGTTGCCCCACTCCCTTTAGTCTTATGTGCCTTAACCATGCAGGTGGGGTCAAGCAAAGTAAGAACAGGGGTGTCATGCAACGTCTGATGCATGGCTAATTCAAATGGCTTCAATCTAGTTTTTTTATTTAAATAATTAAGTTGTTAGGAGTGCTAGAATAAAGAAAATATTGAGGGATGCCTCTTGTTTCCACGTAACTTCTTTTCCCAGTTCCTAGGATCTAGGTTGACTTTGTTTGTGTTATCTCCTTTATATGGAGATCTTTTTTGTTTGGAATGATCACCAGATAATTTACTCCAATTACTCTCTCTAATTGCTTTCTAGCTTCTGTCTCTTTTCTTGGCTATTGAATCAAACCGTTCGACCCACATCATTATCATTGATTGATTCGTTGAAGATGTGAAGACAGAATTGTGTAATCAAAATGAGTGATGATATACGAGAACCGTGTAATCAAATGAGTGATGATATACGAACAATCGATGTTAATTGTCACATCTAATGACATTGTATTTTTATTATGTGACGTATTTTTATTATTATAATACAACACCAACATTAGTTGATTCCAAATTAAGAGCAATGCCTACCATACCCTCTTGAAATTCTACTATACTGTATGTTATGACGTTGCCGCCACAAATCGTAAATTGGAGTTGTTAATACTCGATAGTGAACCCATAGACATATTTGGGCTGGGTAGAGCCTTTGGAAGAACATCATGATCCGACTACCCTTATAACTGAAGGTTTTGAAGATTTTACCCCCAAATTAAAAGCATAATAATCGAACTGGGTTCTGTGTTTAATAAACGTGGCACAAGTAAACCTCAAGCCTTGTTTAAACAAGTCAACTCCTCTATAACTCTTAACTATCAATGTGATTTTTAACATGAGTTTTGGGTGCTTCAATGTCTTCTTGTACTTGATATGATGATGATCCATTAATTTTCTTGTGTTGTGATGTAAATCTAAATCTCAGAAGCAACGAATTAGCCATTACACCAATAGAGCTAAAACCCATGAGGGCCCCAGCAATGGACGGGGTAAGCATCAACCCTGTCGCAGGCAACAAACTTCCAGCAGCTATTGGGATCCCAACCTGAAATTTGGTCACAAAACCAGAATTAGCAGTACGTCAAATGGGCCGGCCAAATGCAACCGTGTTCTATTCACTCATTTAGCACAAAAAGTTATGTAAGTATTTTTTTCAATAAATAAAATGATGACTTACAATATTGTAGCCAAAAGCCCACCAGAGATTTTGCTTTACAGTGTTCATTGTTTGTCTGCTAAGCTCCAATGCATCAATCAACTGCAATGGTTAAGGTTAGCACCGCTATGAATATAATCCAAATAATATCTTCATGAAATTGCAGCTACATAAGCAAAAGTGACATCCTGTACCTGTGAAATTTTGTTACCCATGAGCACAACTGAGGCGACCTCGCTGGCAGCTCCAACACCGCCACCTATGGCGACTCCTACATGTGATTCAGCCAGCGCGGCAGCATCATTGATTCCATCCCCGACCATAGCGACAATATGTTGATCCTTCTGAAGTCTGCTTATAAATTTACTTTTCTCATCAGGTTTAACTCCATAAAACACCTGCCACTCGCCAATTTTAGGTCATCAAAAAGAATGATAACAATATTTTTCATTCATATATAATTTTATAACCAGAACCAGAATAAACTCATTGTACCTGTTCCTTTGGAATACCGACAACGGATGCAACATATTCAGCTGAACTTTTTTTATCCCCAGAAAGCAAGTATACATTAATTCCTTGACTAGTCAAAGATTGAACAACGTGTGCAGCATCTTCTCTTATCTGATCCTCAACATAAATAAGACCTGCAAGCACACCATCTACCCCGACATACACAACTGATTGATTTTTAAATTCTTCAGTTTCTATAAACGGATTCTCAGTAACTCCATGCCTGCATTATAGATTCGGTGTCTAATGACTGCAATTATATGCAAAGCTTCGTATAGCAGAGTGGTTACAAGTTGCAACATAATAAGTACCTTCTAACCCATTCCAGTGTACCGACAGAAACCATCTTCTTCCCACAAGAGGCTACGGCACCAGATCCAGGTTCTTCCATAAATGTTCCATCATCAGCCTGCATATAATCACCAACTTATGAACTGCTGACACTAACATAGTTAAAAGTGACGTAACTATGTTAGTCAATTATCTAAATGCAGTGAACTATATACACAAAATCATTCATAATTATTATAGGTAACCATCTCAACAGAATAGAGGTATTAACAAATTACAGGTCCTAAGAACCCAAAATCTAGCATTTCATTCAAACCTAACACGAAATAACAAATAGAAATGGTGTCTTGTTTACTGCAAAAAGGAACAGAATGATGACTTCAAATGAGCAAGTTTATAAACTTTCATACTTCACTTAGATTTTTCCGTAAGATGATATGAGTTGGCCCTAAAACTCCATTTTTTGTAAATACCTTCACGTTAGAACATTTAGCAGCCCGGGCAGCTTCCAGGATAGCTTTCCCAATCGGATGAAGTGTGTTAGATTCTACTGCAGCAGCTAGCTTCAGTACATCGGTTTCAGACCATTTCTCATTTGAATTTAGCCTGCATTATAGTTACTTCCCCATTATCTCAATAGCATCTTATGCATGGTTCAATTATGTTCAAGTTTATAATATGTAGAAAACTTCTAAGTTCTGATGCAACAAAATATCATATAGGATCCTGATATTTTTTTTTCGGTAACGATACAGATCAATACTCACTCGAAATGCTCATCAGATGCAGTGGTCACTATTTTTGTGACAACAGGTTTGCCAATGGTCAATGTCCCTGTTTTGTCAAAAACAATTGTGTTGACCGCTGAAAACTTCTCTAAGATACTTCCACCACGCAAAAGCAATCCTTTTGTGGCACCAAGTGAAGTTCCAACCTACAAAATTAGCATAAAGTAGGTAAATATAAAAAGCAGACTATCTTCACAGATTTATATAGATATCTTGGATATACGGTATTACCAGCACAGCAGTAGGCGTTGCTAAACCCAATGCACATGGACAAGCAACAACCTGCATTCACAGAACATTGGTTAAGCTTAACAAATTTTAACGACCAACACGAAGTGAAATTACGGTTTAGTGAAGAAAAAGGTTGAATACCAAAACGCTACATGAGAGCTGCAATGCTAATGACATGGCACTTCCTTGCTGAAAAGCGACCGGTAATATACGTGCACCAATAGTACTCCAAAACACAAATGTGGCAGCTGAAATTGCCATTACACCATACGTGAAGTGTCCAGCAACCTAGTCAAGCAACATGCAACATTATTCATCAAGCAGAATCAAACAAGTAGTAACTTACTGTATATATATGATAAGACTACATTACTAAAAACAATATAAGAAAATTAAAATATGACCTTGTCAGCCAAACGTTGAACAGGGGCTTCTCTACTTTGAGCTTCTTCTACCAAACGGACAATGTCGCCCATGAAGGTCTCACCTCCTGACCTTTGTACTTCAACAGTAAGTGCTCCATTTAGATTAATACTACCTGCTGACACTTCAGCCTACAACACAGATCCAAATTTTCAGAATTATTTTTTTACACAAAAATCTATATAATTTTTATTTTTTAAAAGTAGCAACCACATTACCCCTGGAAGCTTAGTGACGGGGAGTGGCTCCCCCGTGAAACTTGACTCGTCCACAGTGCTTCTGCCAGCTGTGACTATACCATCAGCAGGAACACGATCCTGAACAATGAGTATTCGAAACAATGTTTTTTGTCAGACGTCATATACATAATTTAAAAATAAATCATTTACTTACTCCGGGTAGTACAACAATTTTATCTCCTACAGAGAGACTGTCACAAGGAACATCCACTGTTGAGCTTGATTCTTTATCATCATCACCATCGTTCACTAGAAGACGAGCTTTTGGGGGCAGAACACTAAGAAGGCTTGCCATGTCACTAGTGGCCTTAATTTTAGCTCTTTGTTCAAGATTCCTTCCCAGCAAAACAAATGCTATCAGCATAATCGGTTCTTCAAAGAACACCTTCCAACCCTAATCACAAGACCGTAATAGTGTTGCATATTAGCCTGATAACAGCAAGATATATTACAAAAGAACAGTGGTGGTTACCAATTTTGGTATCAATGCTGCCAATGAGCTAACAGTAAATGACGATATCGCCCCAAGACCAACTAATGTATTCATGTTCGGAGACCCCCGTATAAGACTTTTCATACCGTCAACAATAAGTTGGCGTCCAGGAATCAACAACGTAAATAAAGATAACGACAAATGGAAACCGGTGGAATGCATGGCGTGGATCCACCAAGCCTTGGCTCCTATGAAATGAGAAACGTGGCCGAAAAGGCATACGGCACATAAAGCCCACGATACCGCAAGTCCTCTGCCTGTCGAATATAAAAAGATTGTAATCAAAACATCAATTTCACATCGTGAATCTTGATAAAGGTGCTATTTAAGGACATACCACTTTCTTTTAATTGGTTACGCTTTTCTTCTACCTTCCTTTGAAATGTTTGGAAGACACTTTCTTTCTTGGAATCTGCAAAAGGCAGGCAAACAAGGATGGTTAAAGAACAATTCAAAGTTATGCACTAATAATAAGGTCCTAAATCAGCATCATGATTAGAGGTGGCATGATACCGGTCAAAGAGGGTTAGGTTAAAAATGAGTCAAATTTAGTACGGGTAGAGTTAACCCACAAACTGTTTTAGTCCATTTTTAGAGAAAAATGCCCGGATAGTCCTTGTGGTTTGGTGAATTTTCACTTATAGTCCCCGACTTTCTAAAATTACACCTATAGTCCCCAACTTTTGCACACTCATTTCTCGGATAGTCTCTGACGTGGATGAGGGTTAGTTTTTGCAGTTAAGTACAAGTAAAATGACCAAATTACCCTTAGTTAAAAAACAAAATAAATTAATTAAGTGTTAAATATATATACATATATATATATATAGGGGAAGGTTCAAATGAAAACCACTAGTTAACGCGAAAACTGGAAAACTAACTAAAAAAAGCTTAAAAAACACACAAAATTTTTTTTTTTTTTTTTTTTTTTTGCAAACCAAATTTCGCAGGTTTCTTTATATAAAAAAAAAAAATTTAAAAAAAAAAAAAATTTTTTTTGTGTAGTGCACATGTGTAATACTACACATGTGTATGTGTACTACACATGTACACTACACAAATTTTTTTTTTTTTTTAAAAAAGTTTTTTTTTATATATAAAAACCAGCGATTTTTATTAAAAAAATTGAAAAAAAAAAAAAAAAATTTTGTGTGTTTTTTAGGCTTTTTTTAGTTAGTTTTCGAGTTTTCGCGTTAAAAGTGGTTTTCATTTGAACCATCCCCTATATATATATATATATATATATATATATATAGATAGATAGATAGATAGAGAGAGAGAGAGTGTGTATCGTACAATATGCCTTAACGTATGAAGCGTACGCAATGTCAAATTCGCACGTTATAACAAAAAGTCGCTTGTTGTAAAAACAGAAGATCGTTAATTAAGTGTTAAATATATATATATATATAGATAGAGAGAGAGAGAGAGAGTGTGTATCGTACAATATGCATGAAGCGTACGCAATGTCAAATTCGCACGTTATAACAAAAAGTCGCTTGTTGTAAAAACAGAAGATCGCATGTTCAAAAAAAAAAATGAAAATCGCATGTTTGTAAAAAAAACATATTTCGCATGTTAATAAAAAAAAACAAATTCGCATGATGTTAAAGAATACCAAAATCGAGTGTTATAAACCAATTTTCGCATGTTGAAACTTAATCTCGTACGCTTCGTACGTTAAGGCATTTTGTACAATAACCGGCCCCTCTCTCTCTCTATGTGTATATATATGTGTGTATATATATATGTGTGTATATATATATGTGTGTGTGTGTATATATATATATATATAGGTAAAGAGTACTGTACAATATTGCTTATCGTACATTACGTACGCTTCAATCTCAGTCGTCAGATCATCTTCCCGCATTTTAAAATCGCATGTTTTTTTTATAACAATTTCGCATGTGATAATTTTTGATGAATTCGCATGTTTTTTTGTACCAATTTCGCATGTGATAATTTTGATAAAATAGCATGTTGTTTTTTTATAACAATTTCGCATGTGGTAATTTTGATGAAATCGCATGTTAAAAAACCAACATGCGAAATTGTTACAAAAAAACATGCGAATTCAATGCGGGAAGATGATCGGACGGCTGAGATTGTAGCGTACGTAATGTACGATAAGGGCATTTGTACGTTAACCTAACCCTATATATATATATATATATATATATATATATGGTGGGGTTCTAGAGTGAACACTAGTGTATTTGCGAACTGAGTGAACAAATCCTGGCCATTGATCTACACACGTGTATGGCCAGGATCTCATCATCAAATCGTAAAATACACTAGTGTATTTCAACATCAAATTCCTGGCCATTGATCTACACACGTGTATGGCCAGGATTAGTTCACTCAGTTCGCAAGCTACACTAGTGTTCACTCTTGAACCTAATCCTATATATATAGTGAAAGTGTATTGTACAATTTTGCTTAATGTACGCTGCGTACGCTGTGAAAATATAACATGCGTGATTAGTTTTATAACATGCGTGATTAGGGTTTTTACCACATGCGTGATTTCTGATTTTGTACATGCGTGATTATGGTTTTCAACATGCGTGATTAGGGTTTTTGAGTTTTATCCCACATACACGGCACACCTTCCTTCTCTGATGATATTTCTTCTACGGCAGATTAAGTCGGCAACCACCCACCGCCCTCCCTCCCTTTCTTCTCCGCACCAACACCCCCACCCTAGCTGCACCCCACCTGCAACCCCTTCCATCTCTATTATGTTACGAACCGAATCGCTAATCAAATGGTCCAAGAAAATAGGAAGAAACCCAGATAGAAAAATAGATAGAAACCAGATTTTTAGTAATTCATTTCTTCATTGATAACCTCTCATAAACTCACGATGCCATCTTATAAAGGCTTACAAAGAAAGATAATAAAATAACTAACATGATCATGGACCCACTACCCTACAACTAAATAGGAATAACAAAAGAAAATGAATGCAGTAAACAAACAAAACGGTTTCATTCTAGAATGCATGGTGAACATGGGGTTGACCAGTTTGTTGCACATATCATTCCCGCACCCTTGAAAACGTTCTTGCCCTCAAGAACGTAATGAGTTTGCCATGGTGGTCGCCATTCAATTCTTCCGGCAACATTCTGACCAGTCGGAGTGAACCGTCACGGTGGTCGCCACTCACGTCTTCCGGTGGCGTTCGGTTCTTCATTCTTCAAGTTTCGAGGAAATAATAATAGATCTAGCTCCGGAATTGGGTTTCGTGACGGTGTCGGGGACGTGGGGATTGCAATTGGTTTGATGGGGGCGTTGACAAGGGTGGGAAGGATGTCATTTTGGTTGCTGAAATGGTTATTGATAGAGTTGAAACGGGCTTTGTGTTGTGCGGGTCTCAGTATGACGTGAAGAACCTTGGTGTGAAGAACACAAGGAGGTTGGGGACTAATTTGTGGCGGTGTGGCGGAAGCGGTTGACAAGGATGGTGGTGCGGTAGCCGGAACCAGTGATTCAGTGGCAGAAATGGGTGGTGATGGTGTGGCTGTAGGAATGGGTTTTGGAGCAAGGGTAGGGAATCGAGGTCGATTTTTGAGAATATCGATCATCCGAGCAATACTTGACTCCTTGGTTTAAAAAAGCGAGCTTTAAGCGCGCTTAAAGCGTGAAGCAATGAAGCGTTTGGAAAAGCGCTTTTTTTGGTCTGAAGCGTCACAACACATGAAGCGTTTTGAGGCGAGCTTTAAGCGCGAAGCGACTTTGGTTTGAGGCGACGCTTCAGCCCAATCAGGTCACATTTGGGTCATTTTTTAGGCCCAAAAGTTTTTAAATAGTGTTTAAATGAGGCCCTACTTCTTTACCCTAATAATCAGCCGCCATCTTTTAACATATTCAGCCGCTCCCTTCCTCTTCTCCTGCGATTCTGAGAGCTATTATCTCTGCAACTTGATTTATGTTTATGTTTTAAGTGTGTTTCGACTTTAATTTATGTTTTAACCATGTTTTTTATGTGTTAAGTGTGTTTTTAATCATGTTTTTGTGTTTATTATTGATTAACAAGTAGAATAGGTCATATTGATGTGTACAATATTTTTTTTATTTTTATTTTTATTTTGAGATCTTCGTATACGTGAAGCTCTCGCTTCGCGCTTGAAGCTTCGCTTAAAGCTTTTGGAACCAAAAAGCTTCGGAGCGCCTCGCGCTTTTTTAAACCAAGCTTGACTCGATTCGATCGAACAACTCGTGTTTGGATAGAGTTTGAGCAGCCATAGGTCCGAAGGGGGATCACGGCGGCTTTGATACCAATTGTTACGAACCGAATCGCTAATCAAATGGTCCAAGAAAATAGGAAGAAACCCAGATAGAAAAATAGATAGAAACCAGATTTTTAGTAATTCATTTCTTCATTAATAACCTCTCATAAACTCACGATGCCATCTTATAAAGGCTTACAAAGAAAGATAATAAAATAACTAACATGATCATGGACCCACTACCCTACAACTAAATAGGAATAACAAAAGAAAATGAATGCAGTAAACAAACAAAACGGTTTCATTCTAGAATGCATGGTGAACATGGGGTTGACCAGTTTGTTGTACATATCATATTACGTCATCAAAAATCACAAACAGGCACAAATAATCAGATTTTACACCGGAAAAGGAGTGGGAAGTGGTTTCACAGATCTAACGCCGGAAACAGGGGGAAGGGTTGCAAACTAACAATTGATTCTGACAGCACTTGTTCAATTTATGAGCAATCTTAGATGTTGTAAGTCACATCAATTTTGTTTTAGTGATTGCAAACCTCTTGAATGTAGAAACTAACCCCTGTTTTTAGTACTATGTGAAACAGAGGCATAAATGCTTCTCTCAAACCTATATTTGATGTAATTTTGTTGAAATTTTTTGTTTATTTGAGGAATTTCAACTGTTTTTAACCTGATTTGAATTCACTGCCCGAATTTTCGGTTTGATGTTCAGTGAAATTGTGCCCCTGTTTTTAGTAGTATGTGAAACAGAGGTAGAATTACTCTTCTCAGACCTAAATTTGATGTGATTTTATTACAAATTTGTGTTAATTTGAGGAAAATTTAACTGTTTTAGACCTGATTTGGGCCTATGTTTCTGATAGTATGTGAAACAGAGGTATAAATGCTCCTTCCAAACCTAAAGTTGAAGTAATTTCATTGCAAATTTAATATTGATTTGAGGAATTGCAACTGTTTTATATGAAGGATCAGAGTAAATGAAAAGGCTTCGTATTTGCAGGGGATGCGATATGTTGTATATATAAAAAGGGAAACCTAAAGAAATTAGGAGATATACATGGACTAGCAACAAGTGAGTAGTGACGTATGACTTAGTATAACAATTTCATTCGGGTTGGGGTTGATGGTGGGATGGGGTTAGGGTAGATGGTGGTGATGTTATGGTGGGTGGTTGGACTACGGTGATTGATGGTGATGAAAGGTGGAGATGGTGGTGGTGGTGGTGGTGATTTAGAGTGAAGAGATGAAGTGGGTGGGGGTGGGTAGTGGGTAAACAGTGGTCCCCGCTTTCTTTTAAAATTAGATAATAAATAGATAATTAATAATACTTTTATTAGTAAGGGCATTTTAGTCATTTCACACACCCTTAACACCAAAAACTAACCTCCATCCACGTCAGGGACTATCTGAGAAACGAGTGTGCAAAAGTTGGGGACTATAGGTGTAATTTTAGAAAGTTGGGGACTATAGATGAAACTTCACCAATCCACAGGGACTATCCATGCATTTTTCTCCCATTTTTCTGAATAAATAATGTGCTAATTATGATTACAGAAACATTTTTTTACAACAGTAATCTAAATCTTCGAATTAAAAAGGATTAGGAGGTTGCATGCATTAGAAGTAGACTTCGGGCAACTTTCAGTCGTTTGACCTCGCTCCCCCTTTAACTGAAGTTTTTTATTTGACCCGTTTGGGATAAAACACTACCCTAATCAACCTGTTCATAAATAAATGGGTTGTAATTGACACCTCTAGATTCATGAAATAGTAGAAAAGACATTCAGCTTTGTTTGGCAACAAAACTGTCGGCTCTCAGAACTTGCTTAAATAAACAAAAGCAGAAGAGGTTACGCATAGTTATAGATATCGAATAGCGACAATGTACCTATATGCTACGTAGCGATAGCGATGAAATAGCGCTCGCTATTTCGTGTTTAGCGATAAGGTAGTTAAAAATTTAAGAAATAAAAAATAGCCATCTATATAATATTTTTATATATATAATGTTACTTTTATACCTTTTTATGTATAAATTTATAAGTTTAAGGGCCAAATGTAAGCTAGTGAAAATAGGGGGGGTTAAATGTTAAAATACGCAAACTAATTTTACACTTTTAATGTAAATTTTACAAGTTTTAGGGACTAAATGTAACTTAATGAAAGTTAAAATCCATAAACTTATTTAACCCTAAAAAGGCTCAAACGTAACAAAAACGCAGCCGCTCTTATTCCTAGTTTCCAGAAGAAATTGCAGGTTTCCAGCCGGAATTTGTCGTCGGAATCCGCTATAATAACGCTATGGGGTCGCTACTCAATTGATTGCAAGATATGGGCGCTTCGCTACGAAGCGAGCGATAACGAGCGCTATCTTCGCTATCGATAACTATGTGGTTAAGATACTCAAATCAGTAGAAGATAGGCGAGATCAATACTGATAAAAACAATGCAACTTCAAAACGAAATCTAACATATTACATATGTTAATGAAATTTTACCATTCAACTGTTGTCAAAAAGACATATTTATGGAAACTTATTTAAGGTATAGAAATAGCTACTTGCCTACACAAAGAATACAAACGGGCCTTACAGAAAAAAACATAAAGAGTCAAAAATGAAATGCTACACAAGATCTAGTTGTCAAAGAAATGAATCAAAAAGTAAGAATAGATAACTATAATTGAGTCAATCAATATTTTAGAGATATCCCTTGCATTCAACAAATATATTAAAAATTTATGAAAATCATCTATAAAGCTATGAGAAGACATAAATAATAGAAGATACTTTAATGAGTAAATTACAAGTTTTGTCCTTTATGTATGTATCAAATTGCAGGTGGTGTCCTTTAACTTCAAAATTGACTGGTTTTGTCCTTAAAGTTTCAAAATCATACGTGTTATGTCCTTTAGCCCTAACACAGTTAGATTTTTTGGTTAACTATGGTCATATGCCTTGCACATGAGGGCATTTTTGTCAATTCACCTTCCTAGGGGCTATTGTACAAAGAACTTTTATTCAGAGGCTATTGTGCAAAATAAAAAGATATAAACCCCTCTCATCTCTCTCTCTCTCTCTCTAAGATCTGAAACCTCTTCTCTCTCCAACATAACACAATCTGATGGTGGGTGAAGGGTGGTTGTTGTAGTGGATTAGGGGCGGCGGTTGATGAAAGGTGGTTGCGGTGGCACTGGATGGTGGGTGAAGGGTGGTTGTGGTTGTGGGTTGATGGCGGTGGGGGTGAAGGGTGGTTGGTTAGGGGCGGCAGGTGGGTGAAGGGTGGTTGCGGCGGCGGCGCTGGATGGTGGGCCAGCCAGAGCTCGTTCTTCCTCATCTGTCTTCTCGAAGTTGCTCGACTGCTCCACCGAGTTCTTCCTCATCTGTCTTCTCGAAGTCGCTCCGTGAAGAACTTCCAGATGATTACAGCCCAACAGCCACCAGCAGCAGCGGCAGCATCACCGTCATCTGCGGGAACTTCTCAGCCGACTCAAGTGGAGCAGGATAAAGTTATCTTGCAGTTTGGAAAAGTGGGGAAAGATATGTTCACAATGGATCATCGGTACCCGTTATCTTATCTGCGTTTCAAGCTTTTGCTATTTGTTTAAGCAGCTTTGACACCAAATTAGCTTGTGAATAGAAGGAAATAAATAGCAGTCAAAGCTAAAAATACCCAAAATTTACGTTACTTTGCGGCGGCGCCGGAGAGAGAGAGAGTTGATGGTGGTGGTGGGTTGGTGGTGGTTGGTTGATGGTGGTGGAAATGTATGGTTGATGGTGGTGGAAATGTAGTAGTAGTAGTCGTGGTGGTGGTGGTGTACTACAATAACAATAACAATAATACTAATAATAATAATAATAATTTTAAAAAATATTTTGTTTTCTTTTTTAAAATAATATTAAATAAATGGGTAAAAAGACTAAAATGCCCTTGTGTAATCTGATTTAGCTAAAATATCTAACTGTGTTAGGGCTAAAGGACATAACATGCATGATTTTGAAACGTTAAGGACAAAACCAGTCAATTTTGAAGTCAAAGGACAAAACTTGTAATTTACTCTATTTTATAGACCACAAGGAACCAGATAGTATAACTTTTTTTAAATAAAAAAGAATACAAGATTCCACTCAAGTGTTCTTCAACTGTCATAAAGCAGTTATCATTACTCGATGCAAATGTATACTTATGCTTTTGAAGAAGTTAGATTCACTACTAAATAAAATGAGAAAAAGAAAAAAAAAAACACAGGCTAAGTAAGACTTCCAAAATGTGATTCCTTGGATTAAAAACTAAAGTAAAATGACTCCAATGTTGAATCACGTTTTAAAGATAAGAGTTTAAAGTTTTTGGTATAAACAAAACGACATAAGGAAAATTAAAAAAAATGTCTAGGTAACAAGGACATACCACAAAAGATTATGGTTGCTCTAACAAGAATCCATTGCAAATTTTAAGTTGGCTCTCCTTTGGTTGCAGCCTCACCTGCCAGTTACCCACCAATCCTCAATATCAATTACTATGTCGGCGACAATAAGGTATTGTGTACTAAATATGATTAATAAAAACACTTTGAAGAAGGCTCACGTGATTAAAGAAAAAGTCATGATTATAATGAGTTTCTTCTGAAAAAACATGTGTGTTGTGACCAGGGGATCCATTAAAGATATGAGAGAAGATTAATTACATCAAGAAGGTTGTTTAAAACTTAAAAGTAATTACAACACTCAATTCTTGTGAAAACAAAAGACACACTAAATATAGGATATTGAGTTTATTAACTGTTTTAATAACAGTCTTTTGATTTTTATTCTATTAAAGAAAAACAAGCGTTGGTTCTCGATTCTCGAAAGACCCTTTTAGTAGTCAACGTGTGACTATATACGTCAGGCCACAAAAGCATGTATCGCTTTACACACTGTTTGACAAAAAAAATTAAACTGTTAACATGCCTATCTCCGTAACATTAAAATAACTGAAGCTGGGATGAAATCCTATTTCTTTTAACTAAAAATGGCGTAATCACCCCCAACAATATTGCACATCACTTTGGAGGAAGCCAGTGCAATATCATGTCCATGCCCGGAGAACATATTATGCAAAGATTCTTGTAGGCCAACCAAAACCAGATGGATTCTTGCAACCTTAGACTCGATCCAAAATACTAACCCGAAAAGAAGAAAATAACAGAAAGAACAGATGTAAATACGACGTTGGTGAAGAGACCCAAAACTAACAAGATAACTGCACAAAAAGCGCATTTTTTTACCAGACACACCAAAATATTAGCATCTGTTAGTTGTAAATAGTTGTTAGTTCAAGGACCTAGTTGCTATTATATAGGTCCCTGTATGTAATTAGTTATTTCTTTTTAGTCCCTCACTTTCCCTATAAGTAGAGGGGTTATTTACTCTTGTAAATATACATTCAATTAATACAAGTTCGGTTTTCATACCATTACCATTTACATGGTATCAGAGCTAAAGGTGTTTTAGCTCAAGAATATCCTCATTCGGGTGACCATTTCCGGTTCCATTTCCGGTCACCACGTCTGTCCTAAAAACCCGTTCCAGACCTGTTCAAACACCCAAAACCTCCACAACTCGTCACCTACTTTTTCAGATCTGTTTCGTTTTCCGGCGAGTTAACATACACCACCACCACCATCGTGCTCGGAATCTCCCGATCTACAAAACCCCACAAACCGCGCCGCCGACCGCCGCCCCACGCGCCACCACAGCCTTCCGCCACCGCAACCCACACGCCGCGCGTGACGGCGCGTCGCCGCTCCTCCGGCCGCCGTGTTTTACCAACCTGATCGGAATTACCTCCCCGTCCATTCCGTCAAGTAAATTTTTCAATCCGAGAACTTTTTCGTTTCTGCCTCGTGTAGCGTGTTCGTATGTTCAGATTTTTCGAGGTTACTGTTCACCAGCTCCAGACCTGATCAGCCAAGTTCCGTGAAATTTATTTCCGATAATTTCCGTGAAATCGGTTTTCCGATCTGAGCAACTTTCGTTTTCTGCCTCGGTTCGCGTGTTCGGGTTTCATCTCAGTTTTCCGCTTTTCTGCTTGAACATCTTTTCAAATGGGTGACGAACGAAATCACACCATTACATGCACCAAGGAGGAGTATGATTTGCTTCAACGGTTCCTTGCCTTTTGGTCATCGAGTCCTCAAACCAACTCAGTACAATCAGGTACGTTTTCTGGCTTTGACTTATCCTGGATTATTGATTCTGGAGCTACTCATCACATGACTGCGAATCAAGAAATTCTCACTAGCCTTCATAATACCTCTTGCTCACCAGTTCAACTTGCAGATGGTTCCTCGTGCCCCGTACGCGGCATTGGATCCATTCAGAACCCAGATAGCCTAAACCTGTCTTCTGTTCTTCTTGTTCCTAACTTCCCGGCCAGTCTTTTATCTGTCAGTCAGATTACTAAACGAAATAATTGTTCCGTTACCTTTTATCCTACTCATTGTACCTTTAATGAACTAGGTACTAACCGAGTAATTGGTACCGGCCTCGAATCAGAAGGTCTCTATCGAATGTCCTCATTGTCGCATCCCAAAGCAAACATCTGTGCGTCTAGTATCTTTGAAACTCACTGTCGGTTAGGCCATCCCTCAGCAGCCGTCCTACGGCAAATGAGACCTGACATCTCTATTCCCGATAACTTCCATTGTGAGTCATGCCAGCTCGGTAAACATACTCGACGTCCTTATCCTCCAAAAGCGTCAAGCCGAACCGTCTCCATATTTGAACTTGTCCACTCAGATGTATGGGGTCCATGTCCAGTTAAAACTACATTGGGTTTTCAATATTTTGTTACCTTCATTGATGATTACTCTCGTGCTACATGGGTTTACCTATTGAAATCCCGTAGTGAAATCAACTCGATCTTTCGTGAATTCCATGCATATGTCAAGACCCAGTTCAAAACATCCATTCAAACCTTACGCACCGATAATGCTAAAGAATATCTGTCCACCGATTTCTCTACATATCTCAAATCACAAGGTATTATTCACGAGACTTCTTGCGCATATACATCCCAACAGAATGGTGTTGCTGAACGCAAGAACCGCCATCTGTTGGATGTTACTCGCACACTCATGATTCATTCTCATGTTCCTCGTCACTTTTGGGGTGATGCCGTTCTTACTGCGGCTTATCTGATTAATCGTATGCCATCATCCGTTCTTCGTGATCAAACCCCGTTCTCGGTTCTATTTCCTAGAGGAACTCCGTTTCCTCTTGAGCCACAAATTTTTGGATGTATAGCTTATGTCCATGATCATCGTCCCGGAGTCCCTAAAATCGACCCTCGAGCCATTCGTTGTGTCTTTGTTGGTTACTCGCGTGTCCAGAAAGGTTATCGGTGTTATAGTCCTTCTCTTCGCCGATACTTTACCAGTGCTGACGTCACTTTTGATCCGTTGCGTCCTTTCTTTCCAGAATCTTCCATTCCAGTTTCTGATCTGTTTCCTGATCCTGACATATCTGAGTCTCACATCATCCCCACCTTTCCTGTAACTCCTGTTCCATCTGTCCCTCAGGTCCCAGACACCACAACCCAGGGTCCTACTGCTGAGGACCTACCAACCGATCCCCCGCCATTACTCTTTACATATGCTCGGCGAGGAAATGATCACACGTCAGCAACCATTGATCCCCAACCTACCAATACCTCTGGTACATCCGTTCAACCTGCCATGACTGAACCAGATACACCCGTGCCAGTTCCTACCCATACTACCTCGGATATCCCTTCGGATACTCCTGCTTATGACCCTCCAGGTGCCCCATATCCCGATATACCTATTGCCTTCCGCAAGGAACCTAGACATGCCACCCGTTATCCCATCCAGGATTATGTTGCTTATACTCACCTATCCACGGAGTCTCATGCCTTCACCACTTCACTTGATTCCTATCCGATTCCCAAAAATGTGATGACAGCTCTAGCTCATCCAGGATGGCGACAAGCCATGGAAGACGAGATTGGGGCCTTACGAGCCAATCAGACTTGGGATCTTGAACCACTTCCTCCTGGTAAGCGTGTTGTTGGTTGTCGTTGGGTTTTCACAGTAAAACTTAACCCTGATGGTTCGCTACATCGTCTGAAAGCTCGTCTGGTAGCTAAAGGTTATTCTCAAGCTTATGGTATTGATTATGACGAGACTTTCTCCCCGGTTGCCAAGATGCCCTCTGTGCGTATTTGTATTGCTCTTGCTGCCATTCATCATTGGCCGCTCCACCAGCTTGATGTCAAGAACGCCTTTCTCAATGGTGTTCTTGAGGAGGAGGTTTATATGGAGCAGCCACCTGGGTTCATTGTTGAGGAGGAGGCCTCAAAGGTATGCAGACTACGTCGTTCCCTATATGGCCTTAAACAGTCTCCAAGGGCATGGTTTGGTCGCTTCTCTAGTGTTATGGGAGAGTTTGGGATGGTTCGTAGTGCATATGATCACTCTGTATTTTTTAGACATCATCAGGGCCGAAGGATTATTCTAGTTGTTTATGTGGATGATATCATAATTACTGGGGATGATGAAGATGGGATTACCAAGCTCAAACAGTTCCTTCAGTCTCAGTTTCAGATTAGCGACTTAGGTCGACTTCGGTACTTCCTTGGCATAGAAGTATCTCGTTCCCCACAAGGAATACTCCTTTCTCAGCGGAAGTATATCCTTGATATGTTAACTGAGTGTGGCTTATTGGGTTGCAAACCGGTTGATAGTCCTATGCTTCCTACGAGGAAGCTCATTCCAGAGGACGGAAGTCCAATGAAAGATCCTGAGCGATACAGACGATTGGTCGGAAAACTCAACTACTTAACTGTCACCCGACCAGATATATCCTTTGCTGTCAGTGTCCTAAGTCAGTTCATGGCCACTCCATACACAGGACACTGGGATGCTGCTCTCCGTGTCTTAAGATATCTCAAGAGCACACCAGGCCTAGGGATCTTATATTCTGATCAGGGTCATTGTCGTGTGGGTGCTTTCACAGAAGATGGAGATGGACGTATATCTGGATTTTCAGATGCAGATTGGGCAGGCTGTCCTATTTCCCGTCGATCCACCACTGGGTATTGTGTTTTCGTTGGCGGAAACCTTGTGTCCTGGAAGAGTAAGAAACAACACACCGTATCCAGATCAAGTGCTGAATCAGAGTACAGAGCTATGGCAGATGTTACATCGGAGATGATATGGGTTCGTCGTCTTCTTAGAGAACTTGGGGTTATCTCTGAAGACTTGATGCGATTGTACTGTGATAATCAATCAGCTATACATATAGCCAAAAATCAAGTATTCCATGAGAGAACTAAACACATTGAGGTTGATTGTCACCTAATCAGAGATCGGATAGTCGGTACTCAAAAGGATCCTCTATCGATTCAGCCAATCCATGTTAGGACGGAATTCCAACTAGCGGATATTTTCACGAAACCGCTCCGGAAGCCACAAATAGACTTCATATGTAACAAGTTGGGCATGATTAACATCTATGCTCCAACTTGAGGAGGAGTGTTAGTTGTAAATAGTTGTTAGTTCAAGGACCTAGTTGCTATTATATAGGTCCCTGTATGTAATTAGTTATTTCTTTTTAGTCCCTCACTTTCCCTATAAGTAGAGGGGTTATTTACTCTTGTAAATATACATTCAATTAATACAAGTTCGGTTTTCATACCATTACCATTTACAGCATCAATAAGTCTCTCAACATTTTCGCTTCATTTAATCAGGCATTTGTTATCATAAACTCTACAATGATAAATTTCTGATGAAGGGAACACAATTACAAAATTGAACATACAATAAAAATAACTAAAAACTGTAAATTGCAATACAATAAGGAATTAATTATTACAATTGAGAAGATACTAACCTCTAAGGTTAGAATTAAATCCACAAGTTGTCAAATGTTTTGCAAGTTCTTCACCCAACACTTTTTGCCAATTTGGTGTACCCTTAGCTTCAGGTACAGGCCATACAATTGCTGTCTCTGTTGTAAGATTCACACTGGCGGCTGATACCAGTGGCTGTAAACATGCTAAGCATCTTCAGTAACTCCGATCAATTCAAGACAGATACACCAGTAAAGAACTTAAACTTCAAGAAAAGAAAGTTTTTTTTTTTTTTTTTTTGAAACATTGCAACAAAACTTCCATTTTATTTTTTGTAACACTGCATCTTTAAAGTCCCAATGATTATTTCTAGCTGAGTGTGAACATATATGCAATTTCTGTGCATCCGAAATTTAGCAAACGGTAACAAAAATACAAGTATTAAAGCAGACGACTCTTGAAACGAAACAAAACAAACCCTTGTAAGTTGCAACTGAAGTATAAAACAACAAAAGAAATATGCAATTCATGTAGAAGTACTTACTTGACTCTCCAAAATTCTTTTTACACTTGCAGAACACCCTCCACAAGTCATACCCTGACAAAGAAGAGGATTTGAAGTTGAGACATACTTGACATCCAATTAAAAAGAGAGGCCGCGAAATCAAGTTTGATACTGTTTTGGTTATTTCATCCCAGTTACATTAATACATTCTTTTCTTACTATGTGTTAACCATTTAAACTTAACTTAGCAAACTTACCATTGATATGTATGATACATAACCGACAAATAAATGCTACCAGTCCCATTGTCTTCTAATACCAACAAAATTATAATTGTGAAAAATCATTTGAGATGTATGACAACTGACAGCTGTTCATATGTATCAAAAATTCAAAACTCCAATCCCAATCCAGATACACAAACAAAGATTCTCCAATTTCTATGTGTTCTACTACATCTACCAACATCCAGTATTCTGACAAGAGTAACTTAACTTCAGATAATTTAGAGCAACAATGTTGAAGAAAAATCCGATACACTAGTTGATATATCTATACAGAAAAGTCTAACTTAAAACAAGAACTTCTTATTCTGATATGCTGAATGCCCATTGATAATTCTGTTAGTCTATGATCATACTTACAAAATTATGCATTACTGTGAAACCTCTTGATATACAAAGCACACCAATTGACAAATAATGCATTGTGAATCATACATTCAAATTATGACCAATGGCAAAGCTAATTATCATAATGAATCATCACCAGTATATAGACAAATGCCAGAATAATAAAGCTTACTCCAACATCTAGAACAATCACATCAGACGAAACACCAGATGCATCATCAGCTCCAACCACAATCGGATTAACCTTAACCTCTCCATCACCACCACCGCCACCGCCACCGCCACCACCACCACCAAACACACCTCCGCCATATCCACCACCACCGGAAGCAAACGAAGAGCTCGAAACACACGCCAATCGATACCTAACCACCGGCAATCCACCAATTAACGGCGCTGCATAACCGAACCTCCGAATCTCACCGGAGGTTGCTCGCCGGAGATGAAGCAGTGCGAGATGACTCCGAGCAGTTGCGGTGGAGTAACATAGGGTTTTGGAGAGATCGGTTGCAGTTGCTAACAGTGTAGACTCCATTGATAGTGATTGGATTGATTGATGGAAGAATGAAGAAGAAGATGAATTTGTTACGGCATTTGGCGTGTGTACCTACCACCGCCACGTGAAACGAAACCCTACTGTAGCGTTATCTGCGGCGCCATGTGTGAGTGATGAAAGAAAATCTTCGAGCTGTGTGGGCAATCAAATTGACATAAAGTTACCTTGGAGTTTGTTCCCAAGCGTGCTTTAACTTTTTTTTTTTTTTTTTTTTTTTTTTTGTGAAACACATGTTTGATGGAGGTTTATGGATAAGTTGGTAGGATTCTAATTATTGGTGATTCGGGGGTGTAAGCGCTCGACTAGGCTCGAGCTCGGCTCTGTTCGAGCCTACTTATTTGAGCTCAAGCTCAGCTTGTGAGTAAAACATAAAGCTCGAGTTCGGCTCGAACTATTTTGAGAATAACCTCAAACGAGTTAAAAGTTCGGCTCGAGTTCGCTTCAATATTTCTTAAACAAGCGAAAGCTCTGCTCGAGCTCGGCTCGCCAATGTTATCATCCTTAGTATTATATTGTATATATAAAAAAAATTGTTTGGGCTCCTTTAGGCTCGCGAGCCAAAACGAGCTTTGTATTTAAGGCTCGAGCTCGGGTTCGATAACTAAACAAGCTCTATTTCAGGCTCGAGCTCGTTAAAGCCCGACTCGTTCGAGCTTTTAACCGAGCCGATAACAAGTAGTTCTCGAGCCCCTGGGCTTGTTTACACCCCTAGGAGATATGGTGTATTTCATCTATCTTAGATGTGGACGAATTAAGAGTACGTTAGCTTGCGGTTAAAAAGGAAACAATAATGGTTAGCTTGCGGTTAAAAAAGGCAGGCTTCTAAGCGTATAAAATGAATTAGAAGTAGGTTAGTTGTTGTTTAAAAAAGGGTAGACTTCTAAACATATATATTAGGAAGTCAGAGGAAACATGAATCGTGTTTTAACATATATAGGAAGGATATAACGAAGACTCGCTCCAATTGAAAAAACCAAGGAAACCTCATCTCCACCATTAAATAACTTTCATCTATGATCAATGTTCATCAACTTTTACTTTTTAATAAAAGAGAAATGTGTCCGGATAGTCCCCGTGGTTTGCTCAGATTTCACCTATAGTCCCTACATTTTCAAATTACAGCTATAGTCCCCAATTATGGCAAATTTGTTCTCGGATAGTCCTTGAGCCTAACTCCAGTTTGTTTCCAACGTTATGTCACCCCACGTGCTTATCACGTGAGGGGTATTTTCCTCCGTTTGTGTGGCTAAATTATTATGCCTATAAATTACCCTTTTCCCCACAAACCTAACCACCATCCATTCTCATCATCAAATGTTCATCATCTTCTTCCTCGATCATCTCCATCCTCGTCAGAGCATCATCTTCATCGATCTGCGATAATGGTTCTCTACAATTGTGGGCAAGATGCAATCATAGTTACATCATGGACTGATCTCAACCCTGGGAGACGATTCTACTCTTGTCCAAGTATATGGTAATGAAACATATTAGCGATTTCAATATGTTTGTTTTTTAAAAGTTTCATCCTTTCTTATGTGCAGAATGTCACACCCTACCCGCAGCGGAATGGTATGGGGCATGACTGATTGCTCAAAGCTTATAACAACTATTTAAAAGTTGAAGTATTTAAAAAATCAATATTAAATTATCACACATAACAATTTCACTAAAACCATCCAATAATTTTATATACCCGATTTAATGATTTTCACGTGTTTTTATTTACAAAAACAAATTTTATAAGGGAAAGTTATTTATTTAAAAGAAAATCCACAAATCCTTTGATAAGATAATTATCTAAAATTATAGAAAAGCTATATTAAAGTCCCAATACAATTAGATAATCCCTAACAATTTGTAAAAATATTTATAGAATTTATTTGTGATAAACTTGTATATATTTATTTTCAAATAGTTAAAACATGTATAATTCCAAATTAATTTCACGAGTTCCCAAAAGTGAAGAAAAATTCTATAAAAATTCCTAGTGTTCATATAATCTGAAATAACCATAAAAATATTTATTGAATTTACTTATGATTATTTTGTATTTTTAATTGATTTATCTAGTGATTAAAATATAAATAATTCACTAAAAATCCAATTGATATCTAAAAATTCCCAAAATTTACAAAATATATAGAAATATGATAGGTAACAACATTCTACTTTTAATTTCATCAAAACACAAGTCTAAACCTAAAAGCCCCAAATTCTATATACGAAGAACCCTAATTTCAACTAAAAGCAAATTCGAGTCTAGTTGCCCTTCTATCATAGAAATGGATAGTAGGGTTTTGAAGAACATGAAAAATAAATAATATTAGGCTTTAGAATCACCTGATTTGGATGAGAATCGAAGGAGAAATCGTCCGTTGAAGATACGAGCCCTAGAATCTTCTCCGGATTAATTCGCGAGATGTATGTCACACCCTGACCTGTAGCGGAATAGGTGATCGGGGCATGATTGGGTTGATCCAAAGCTTATGACTTGCTGTTACGTGTTTTAAATAATCGTTAATCCATATCCAATGATTCACATAACAAATAATTCAAATAAACAATTACATAAGAGACGTCGCGTAGCGCCAAGCCTTAAATCTCCAGAAAATATTATTTAAATCGTCGCGCTTGTCCAAGGCAAATCCATGTTGCCGCCACGTAGCGCCAAGGCTCAACTTTTCCAGATTTCTTCGATTTTCGTTCCCGTTCAGCTACGTGACGATCCGGCTCCTATTTCCGCTTCATAATCAGCCAATTATTCAATGTTTTCTTCGACTTTGTAACACCCCAAAAATACAAAACTTTATGTTTTATTATAAAGTATTAATCAATCAAGAATCAACTAACTAGGAATTTATAACCTAGTTAGCTACAAGTCTTGAAGTAACTTATAATAGGGTTAAAACACCTAAACTAAGAGTTAAATAAAAGTTGAGGGACCAAACTAGTCAAGACTGAAACTTAAATGTTAAATAGTAAATAAACACCCCAAACACACACTTGTGTGTGTGCTTGGATCGAACAGGAGAAAGGGGCGACCAGGGCATATCCTTCAAACCCTAATTCTTCACAAAAAGCTCAAATTGGAAGCCTAAATCAAGTCTGAATCGAATTCTGATTATATATTAGTGATCACCTCGACAAAGGGATCATAAGGTATGCAAAATTGTGGTATTTTGATGCATATTGAATTCTAGGTTAAATGTGAAAAACGAAAATTTAGATCATATGTTGCATGGATGAAATTAGAGGTAACATGATGTCTAGGGATAAAACCCTAGATGAATTCTTGTTAAAACTTAGTATGATAATTGTAGAGATTATAATCATCATTGTAGGTGATTATTGGGTTTGTAGAGACTAGATAAACACTAGGATTGTGATTACTATTCTAGTGAAAACTGAATTCATGTGTTAAATTCAGTATTATTGATGTTGAAAATTAATGCAAATTGCCTAATTGAAGTGAATGTAGATGGAAATAACATGTCAAGAACCTAGTAATGATTATGTAAGAATCTGACCCGCTAGGTGTTTGTTGAAACGCCTAAGTGAGGAGTAAAATGTTAAAAATCGGACAAAAACGCAGATTTGAATATCATAATGAATTGTCCGTTATTGATTATAAAAGAGTTTTAAATTGGTTGTGAATGGAACTCTTTAGGTAAAGAATCCAGATCGTCAAGTGGACAAGCCGGAGGTGATACACGCTTGAAGGGTGGGATTTAAAAGTACGCGACTTATGGTTTCGTTACTTTATGTTTAAATGTTAAATTTAGCTTGCTACATTGGAATTAGCCAAACAAGAAAACCCGTTAAGTCACAGAAGTGACAATGTGTCTTAGACAAGTAAAACGGGTCAAAACATGTGTTAGAAATAGAGTTTGGATGTGTCTTGCAATGGTGATTCCCATTCGGCATCCAAACGGGTCAAAACAAGTTGAGTTGCAAACGTCGGAGTCAATGATTATCACTTGTGATTGGTTGTAAATAAAGCGTAGTCCGTGTATCGGATACACTAATTTGTTACAAAAACATGAACCCCTTGTAGAGGGATTAAAGTTCGGAAGATTTGCTTGTCAAATGATTCCGAAAGGCATGGTTGAATTCTTGGAAATAAGCATGATGATTATTGCATAAGCACCCCTCGGGAGGGGAGTCAAAGGCCATAACGGGTAAACACGGAAAAGGGTGAATTGGCCTAAAGTCTGTGATGACTACAATACATGTTGTGTAACTTGTAAACAAATTAATCAAATAAACAAGAGATGAATTATAGGTCAACTGCTCATGAAATGATATTTTTATTGTAAATCGTTTTGATAAACGCGTCCGAAATTAAATTACGGTCGCGTAGGAAAAAAGAATCGGCTAAAACGGACGCCCGAGTCAAAAGTTATGCCGATTTAAAGTTTGGAATTGAGAAAAATGGTGCTGGGTTGAATTTGCAGCTCCAAACAACAACATTCTGTCAAAATTACCCCGTAGCGCCACGCCACGGACAAACCAGATCACCATCGCGCGACGCCACGGTGGTGGCGGGCCGCGACGGCCGACCTTTATTCCCGTCGCGCGGCGCGACTGTACCAGATCATGAAATTTTATTTTTTTGAAACGTTTGAACACGGAACTTATCTCTACTCAATTTTTAAAGTGTCAAAACTAATTACTTTCATGGTTTTGACTGTAGGTGATGGTGGACCAAATCCGAATGGTGATCAAGCAATTATCAAGAACCGAACGCACTAATCAAAGCTTCCGCACTTGATCTATTTTGTTTTAAAGTAATATGTAAACACTTGAAGTCATGTTTTGAATGTTTAATTAGTAGGGTTATAACTTGAATAGTATAATTATGTATGGTCTTAAAACAAGAAGGTTTTTGTAAACTTGAAAATTTTGTACTAAATGCATGTTTTGTATCATTAACCTCGTTATTTTAAGTGGGGCCTTACAAGTTGGTAATCAGAGCTAAGGGTTGTCAATAAAGTTTGTTCGGTTCAAGCTTGATCAAGCATCCGGTAAGAGTTAATTGTTTTAAGTAGATTTAGAGAATATAGAAATGAAACATGAACTGATATGCACGAAAAAAGTGTGTAAGCTCACTCAAACACGGGAAATGCATGAAACAAGAACGGTTGAATCAAGTTATGAACTTGATTAAATCAAAACAAGTAAATCATATGTTATAAATGAAATGTTTAACAGTTAATGTAAACATTTCAGTATTAAAGATGGCAGATGAAAGTAACGATGATGCGGTGCCGAGAGTCACCGAGCAAATGAGAGAAGTGATTGCCGAGGAGGTTGGAAAGGCAATCGAAAATTGTTTGTCCGGTTTTATCGATAAGATCCAAAACACGGTATTATCGGTAGTGGATGAAAGAATCAAGAAATTGGAAGATAGTGCCAATTCAACGAAGGAAAACTCCGGAGGACGAAAGCCTTGTTCATACAAGGAGTTTATGGCGTGTAAACCGCCAGTCTATAATGGGGAGGTAGACCCAATAGTATGCCAGCGATGGCTAAGTGATATCGAGGGGGTATTTGAGAGAACCCATTGTGATGAAGATGACTACATAGCCTATGGTACGGGTCAGTTAAGGGGTCAAGCGAAATATTGGTGGGATAACAAGAAGAAAGAAATTGGAAGTGAAGCGGCTAAGGCTATGACGTGGGATGAATTTAAGACACCGTTTCTTAAACATCATAGTCCTAAGGCGGTTGTTAACAGAATCAAAGAAGAATTCATGCAGCTTAGACACAAGGGTGAGTTCATTGACAAAATCACGGGAACGTTCATGGATAAAATGAAGTTTTGTGATGAACTGATAACAAACGAAGAACAGAAGATATATTATTATTACAATATGTTGAGCGCCGAGTATAGGGAGTTTATGACTCCTTCAAAATACGAGACCCTTACCGAGATCATAAATGTTGCTCGGGAATGGGAGATTGAATTAAAAAAGCAGGTTGAACGGGGCGAACGGAGGGCTCATGATGTTAATCCAAGCCCTACCAAGAAAGCGCGAATGAACAAAATGGGGAAGAAATCAGATGCAAAAGGCGGGTCGCCAAATTGCAAAATCTGTGGAAAGGGTCATAGGGGCGAGTGTCGCTTCAAGGATAAACCTTGCCCCATATGTCGGAAAATGGGGCATATAGCTTCATCATGCCCGGAAAAAGTGAGGGTTTGCTACAATTGTTATCGTCCGGGTCACAAGAAGTCGGAATGCTCGGAACTAGTAGGAAAGAAAGACGGGCAAGACACGAAAGGTGAAGCCCCGAAGGCAAAGGCTAGATCTTTCCACTTGACTGCCGCAGAAGCAAAAGTTGAACCCGAAGTGGTTTCAGGTATATTTGTTGTAAACTCGATTCCTGCACGTATATTATTTGATACGGGTGCGAATAAATCCTTTATTTCATATGGGTTTATTCGACATCCTTCATTTGTTCTAACAAAATTACCTATGCCTTTAGAAGTAGAGATAGGTAATAACAAGAGTTTTATCGTTTGTGATGTATGTAAAAATTGTAAATTGAGCATTGACAACGAAGAATACATAATAGACTTGATCCCAATGTCGATGGGAGAATTTCAAGTGATCGTGGGTATGAATTGGTTGTCCCGATACCACGCAAAGGTGGCATGTTTCCAAAAGGAAATAAAACTGACATCTCCTAGCGGAAAGCACGTTACGATATACGGTGAAAAAGGGGGTAACCCGGTGGTATGCACAATGCTAGAAGCTCACAAACTTATGAAACATGGATGCAAGGAATATATGGTATACGCAAGTGAGTCGGAGAATGAATCCCTCAAAATCGGAGACGTGCCGGTGGTATGCGATTATGAAGATGTGTTCCCGGAAGATTTACCGGGAATACCACCAGAACGGGAGGTAGAGTTCGGAATCGAATTGATTCCGGGAGCAAAACCTGTGGCCAAGGCGCCGTATCGGCTCGCGCTGTCGGAGCTACAAGAATTGATGTCTCAAATCCAAGAACTGCTCGACAAAGGGTTTATCCGACCGAGTGTATCCCCGTGGGGCACACCAGTACTATTTTTGAAAAAGAAGGATGGCAGTATGCTTATGTGTATCGACTACCGGGAGTTAAACAAACTCACGGTGAAAAATCGATACCCACTTCCAAGAATTGATAACTTGTTTGACCAGCTACAAGGAGCGAGTTGGTTCTCAAAGATTGATCTTAGATCGGGTTATCACCAGTTGAAAGTCAAGGAGGAAGACGTACCGAAGACGGCCTTTCGTACGCGGTATGGGCATTATGAGTTCCTCGTGATGCCCTTTGGGTTGACTAATGCACCCGCGGCTTTCATGGATCTCATGAACCGGGTTTGCAAACCTATGCTGGATAAGTCAGTAATTGTATTTATCGATGACATTTTAGTGTATTCGAAGAATGAAGCTGAGCATGTGTATCATTTGCAAGAAATGTTAGAGACACTCAGACGAGAAAAGCTGTATGCAAAATTCTCAAAGTGTGCCTTCTGGTTACGAAAGGTGCAGTTTCTCGGGCATATCATTAGTGCTGATGGGGTACTAGTGGATCCGTCAAAAGTAGAAGCCGTGTCAAAATGGAGAACTCCGAAGAATCCCTTAGAAATCCGAAGCTTTTTAGGGCTCGCGGGATATTATCGGAGATTCATACAAGGTTTCTCCAAAATTGCCTTACCATTGACCAAATTGACTCGCAAGGAGGAAAGATTTGAATAGGGCATTGAACAAGAGAAAGCTTTCCAAACACTTAAAGAAAAGTTAACTCACGCTCCAGTGTTGACATTACCGGAAGGGGTTGATGACATGGTGGTTTATTCGGATGCGTCGCATTCGGGGATCGGATGTGTTTTAATGCAACGAGGCAAGGTCATAGCCTATGCCTCGAGGCAACTAAAGATCCATGAAAAGGAATACCCGACTCATGACTTGGAGCTGGCAGCAGTGGTATTTGCCTTAAAAATATGGAGACATTACTTGTATGGAGTAAAATGTACCATCTTTACCGACCATAAAAGTTTGAAATATTTATTCGATCAGAAGGAATTAAACATGAGACAGAGGCGATGGTTGGAAATGGTCAAGGATTACGATTGTGAAATACACTATCACCCCGGGAAAGCCAATGTAGTAGCGGATGCGTTGAGCCGAAAGGCAGATTATGCCCCGATACGAGTACAATCAATGCAGCTTATTGTGACCTCGGGCTTACTAGAACGAATCCGAGAAGCACAAGTTGAAGCAGTGAAGGTGGAAAACTGGAAAAAGGAAAGAATTGTAGGCCAATTTAAGGATCTCGAAGAAGGCAATCACGGTTTGAAAATACGTTTCAATAGAATTTGGGTTCCTAACACATGTGGAGTTAAAAAGCTTCTACTCAATGAAGCTCACAAATCCCGTTATTCCATCCATCCGGGAGCGACCAAGATGTATAACGACTTGAAACAAAATTATTGGTGGCCCGTAATGAAAAGAGATGTAGTGAAATACGTGGAGAAATGCCTGACATGTCTGCAAGTCAAGGCGGAACACTAAAAACCATACGGTAAGCTCCAATCGTTGGAAATTCTGGTTTGGAAATGGGAACATATTACAATGGACCTGTTAACCAAGCTACCAAGGACGAACTGCGGATTTGATGCAATATGGGTAGTGGTTGATAGACTGACAAAGGGTGCTCACTTTATTCCGATACGTGAGGCTTATACGTCAGAAAAGATATCTGAGGTTTACACTAATGAGATAGTGGCACGCCACGGAGTACCGGTATCCATTGTGTCCGATAGGTATACCCGGTTCACTTCAAATTTTTGGCGATATTTCCAAGAGCAAATGGGAACCAAATTGTTCATTAGCACTGCGTACCATCCTCAGACGGATGGACAGAGTGAAAGAACAATACAAACGTTGGAAGACATGCTACGGGCATGCATAATCGACTTCGGAGGTAGTTGGGATGTTTATTTACCATTGTTCGAATTTTCATATAATAACAGCTACCATGCTAGTATCGGGATGGCACCGTACGAAATGCTTTACGGTAGGAAATGCCAGACCCCAGTGTGTTGGGGTGAGGTGGGTCCACGTGAACTCGCCCATAAAGATATAGTACGAGCCACTAATGAAAAGATTGAGGTGGTTCGGGCACACTTGAAAGCGGCTCAGGATAGACAAAAGTCGTATGCGGATAAAAGGAGGAGACCGATCGAGTTTCAGGTGGGCGACAAGGTCATGCTTAAGGTATCCCCATGGAAGGGGGTTATCCGGTTTAGAAAGAGAGGAAAATTAAGCCCGAGATTTATTGGTCCGTTTACGATTATCGAACGAGTAGGAAATGTAGCATACCGCCTTGAACTACCAAAGGAATTAAGCGGAATTCATAGCACATTTCATGTGTCACATCTTCGGAAATGCCTAGCGGACGAAACAACCTATATCCACTATGACGACATCGAGGTGGATGATAGCCTTAACTATGTGGTGAAACCCATTGCAATTTTGGATCATAAGGTGAAAACCTTAAGGAACAAAGAGATCAATCAAGTGAAGGTTAAATGGGAACACAAGAAGGGTTCGGATACCACCTGGGAATCCGAAGAGGAGATGCAACGGCTCTTACCCTACATTATTTGGTACGTAATTCAGTTTCTAGGACGAAACCCTTTTTAAGGGGGGTGGACCTGTAACACCCCAAAAATACAAAACTTTATGTTTTATTATAAAGTATTAATCAATCAAGAATCAACTAACTAGGAATTTATAACCTAGTTAGCTACAAGTCTTGAAGTAACTTATAATAGGGTTAAAACACCTAAACTAAGAGTTAAATAAAAGTTGAGGGACCAAACTAGTCAAGACTGAAACTTAAATGTTAAAATAGTAAATAAACACCCCAAGCACACACACAAAGTGTGTGCTTGGATCGAACAGGAGAAAGGGGCGACCAGGGGATATCCTTCAAACCCTAATTCTTCACAAAAAGCTCAAATTGGAAGCCTAAATCAAGTCTGAATCGAATTCTGATCATATATTAGTGATCACCTAGACAAAGGGATCATAAGGTATGCAAAATTGTGGTATTTTGATGCATCTTGAATTCTAGGTTAAATGTGAAAAACGAAAATTTAGCTTGATTATATGTTGCATGGATGAAATTAGAGGTAAAAGAATGGCTAAAGCGGATGCCCGAGTCAAAAGTTATGCCGATTTAAAGTTTGGAATTGAGAAAAATGGTGCTGGGTTGAATTTGCAGCTCCAAACAACAACATTCTGTCAAAATTAGCCCGTAGCACCACGCCACGGACAAACCAGATCACCGTCGCGCGACGCCACGGTGGTGGCGGGCCGCGACGGCTGACCTTTATTCCTGTCGCGCTGCGTGACCGTACCAGATCGTGAATTTTTTTTTGAAACGTTTGAACACGGAACTTGTCTCTACTCGATTTTTAAAGTGTCAAAACTAATTACTTTCATGGTTTTGACCGTAGGTTATGGTGGACCAAATCCGAATGGTGATCAAGCAATTATCAAGAACCGAACGCACTAATCAAAGCTTCCGCACTTGATCTATTTTGTTTTAAAGTAATATGTAAACACTTGAAGTCATGTTTTGAATGTTTAATTAGTAGGGTTATAACTTGAATAGTATAATCATGTATGGTCTTAAAACAAGAAGGTTTTTGTAAACTTGAAATTTTTGTACTAAATGCATGTTTTTTTTATCATTAACCTCGTTATTTTAAGTTAGGCCTTACAGACTTTCAGCAACAATGACCTGAAAACACACAAACTAACTAAAGTAACGAACTCTAACTAAAAACTAAAATAAACTAAGCGAAATATATACAAACTATACACGGATAAAGGATATATTTTACAATACATCAAGCGGGTAAAATAGTTGGTGGTAAAAGTTAACCTGTAAACAAAATAACTAGGAACAAATTAACCTAGTTAGTAACATGTATATAGGTAATAAAACAATGAGTTATAGCCTTATATAATCAAAACTAAACTTGAAGGACTAAAGCTGTCAAAAAGAAAACATGTGTTTTAAAACATAAAAACTAAAACACAACACACACATAGTGTGTGTGTGTGTGTGTGTATGTCGAACGAGAGAAGAGAAAGAGATGGAGAAAAACCTAGTTTATCATTTTCTTCAAATTGAAAGGTGAATTATGGCCAAATCATATGCATGAACATAAATTAGTGATTGTCTAAGCTTAGAGATCATAAGGTATGTTGTAATTTATGTTTTGGTGATGACAAGTATGTGGATGAACTTGAAGGTGGTAACCTTGAGTTTAATATTTTTGTTGGTATGGTGAAATTGATAATGAAATTATATGTATGATCATCATACTTGCAAGTATATGTGAAATACTTGAACAATTTAGATATTTAAGTATATGTTCATACATGACATGAAATGGGTTTTTATGATATAATGAAATTTGATGTTGTTTTGATGCTTATGATCACCATACTTGCTTGTATGTGTAAATTACTTAATCATTTTAGAGGTTTGATTAAGTGTTCATATATGTTTAGAATTCAGTTTTTGACATGAAAGATGAAGCCATGGTTATTTGGTCAAAATGATGAATTAGCTCATGATAATTGAATGCTTGTATTAACTTGATGTTGAGAAATGTATGAACTTGTTGAATTGAAAGAAACATGGTGATTTTTGTATGGAAAAGTTAGCTAAAATGATAGCCTAAAAATGAGCCCACCAAGTGTTTGATAATATGCCTAAATAAGTATCAATGAACTTGTTAGTGCATCTTATAAGTCAATTGGCAATTTGACTTTTTGAAAGTCAAACTAGCCTATAATAGAATTGGATGAAAAATATAGTATAAAGTCCATGAGGTGTGATGGTCATGATGTTGGATGACTAATCCAACCATCTTGTGGGTGATTTATAATAGTTTGACTCTTGACAAGCTAGGTGGGAGCTTGTAACGAAATGGGTCAAAGACGCGAGAAAACATGATCGGACGTAAGGTGAGTAAAACTTACACCCTTATAATAAAATACGAGTTTTGTTGATAAATACTTACTGACACGAACCGAAACGGGTCAAACAAGTAAAAATGAGTTTGTTGATAAATACTTGTTGACACGAATCGAAATGGGTCAAACAAGTTAAAATGAGTTTTGATAATAAATACTTGCTGGTGCGAACCGAAACGGGTCAAAAAGTAAAAATGAGTTTTGTTTACAAATACTTGCTGACACGAACCGAAACGGGTCAAAAAGTAAAAATGAGTTTTGTTTACAAATACTTGCTGACACGAACCGAAACGGGTCAAACAAGTAAAAAATGAGTTTTGAGGATAAATACTTGCTGACGCGAACCGAAACGGGTCAAACAAGTAAAAATGAGTTTTGTTTATAAATACTTGCTGACACGAACCGAAACGGGTCAAACAAGTAAAAAATGAGTTTTGATAATAAATACTTGCTGATGCAAACTGAAATAGGTCAAACAAGTAAAAATGAGTTTTGATAATAAATACCTGCTGACGCGAACCGAAACAGGTCAAAGAAGTAAAAATGAGTTTTGTTGATAAATACTTGTTGACTGATGCGTGTAGGTGTGTATATATTTTATAGTTATATTTTTAGCCCTTTTTACACGTTAGTGAAGTTTTAAATTTATAAAACACGATATTTTACTAACACCAAACACACATATGGGCAAGTGCACCCATCGTGAGCGTAGTATAGTGTTGGTAAGATACCGAGGTCGTCCAAGGACACAAGAACTTTTAATATTAGTTTATCCTCGACGTCTAATCAAATCAAAAGTTTAGAAAAATATTTTAAACTAGAAAATAAAAACTAAAAATGCTGAAAATAAAAATAAAAATAAAACAGATAGACAAGATGAATCACTTGGATCCGACTCGTGCTTAGTGTAACCTTTGATTATTTCCGCACTTTTGCACTTTTTAAGAGATTATCTTAGTGATTGTAGTAGGCCCCTCTTTTGAAGGTGACGTTACCCTTAACCCAGTAGTTTGAGTCAGCAAGGATACAATCCAAAAGGGTTGGATTATTGAAAGATAATTAATTAAGTTATTAATGCATAATGTGGTAGGCCCCTCTTTTGAAGGTGATGTTACCCTCGGCTAAGTAGTCTGAGTCAGCAGGGATACAGTCCTAAATAGCCGGGTTAAAGTTTTAATAGTAGCTTACATATGAGGGGATCAAGGAGTTCGGACCCCCGCCGTCCAATACCAGTGGGTATCGAAGGAGGTCCTACTAAAGTTGACCCAGGTCCTTGCAGGATCAATACACTGAACAAAGCAAGAATCTTACCAAACCATTCCCTTAACCCCCCGACCAGGTAGCCAACATATCTCCATATAGACCGTGGAGATATGAATGGTGAAAATCTTTTATTTTATATAGACAGTAAAATAACGCCAAGACACCACGGACAAATGATAAGGAAGATTCACCTTCAACATAAGAAACTAGTTATTAAAGTCATTAATACATAACCAAATAAAAAGTGTGAAAAGATGAAAATTAAAAGTATTACACTAGGCAATTGTCTTCACCAAGTGATGTAAGAGACTTAGGCAAACATGGCCTTTGATTGTCAAGAACTCTTACGATCAATCTTGGATCCCGATACTACTCACACACTCTATGATGGATGATGGTGGTGGATGTGGGTTGTGATGGTGGTGGTGGGTGGGTGAAGTGTGATAGAGGTGGTTTGCCAAGGGATGGTTTGCAAATGAGCCAAGCACCCCTATTTATAGCCTGCACAGAAACCCGGACACGGCCCCGTGTCCATTGGGTACGGCCCCGTGTCCACCCATCTTCTCTTTCTTCATTAAATGCAGTTTATCTGCATTAGTTGACCACGCCCCCGTGTCCGCTGGGCACGACCCCGTGTGCAGAAGCGTATCTGTACTATCAAGATTTTCCTAGATTCTGCGAATCTTAGAGTTGACCACGGCCCCGTGTCCGCTGGGCACGCCCCCGTGGTGGGTGATAGAAGCTTCTACAACTTTGTCTTTTCTGCAGACACTTGGGCACCCCCCCGTGCTCATTGAGCACGGGGCATGTTCAGCCTTCTGTTCTCTTGTTTTTGCTTTGGAGGATGCTGTCGAGGGGTCGGGCATGCCACGTTTATTCCTTTTCTTGTATTTATGTTAGATTTAGCTGCCTTTTTGCTTCTTTTGTTCATTTGAGCTCATTTAATCCTGAAAATACAAAAGGAAGACAAAAACACACTTTTTCCAACATTAGTACTAAAAAAGGGTTAGTTTTATGCCACATTTGATGTAATTTATATGTTGCATTTTGCACACATCAAATACCCCCACACTTGAATCTTTGCTTGTTCTCAAGCAAAACTCTTTATAATGTGGCTTACACTCCCATATGGAACGGGTAGAAGAGAAGGTTTTTGGGCTTGTCATAGATTGTCGGGATTTCCAAGATTATTTATTAAGTTTTATTTTTATTTATTTACAATCCTATTCGTCATGATTTATGTAAAATGTTACATAAGAGAAATTATTTATTTGGGCATAACATGCCTCTTTAAAATTCCATTTATATACAAGTTCACATACCTCACGGGAGATCACTCAACACTCGGCCGAAGATATATTTTTGTGAAACACTCGAGAGCGGCATGGAACTTACTCCTACCATAAGCTTGCCAAGCAATCAATCCTCCTCCTTTTTAACTATATACCTTTGTAAATATCAAGAGGACTTTGGGGAAGGGTTAGGCTTGGGTTAAAGGTAGGTGGTTGGGTTAGTGGTTAGTAGAAAATGGCGAAAGGCGTAAAAAGCGTTGGTTTTCGTAAGACTTTTTATTTTTGTAACTTTTTATTTTGATGAAGCAATTCTTCAAACAAAGTTCTTTTTGATAAACTTGTTTGTTTATTTATTTTGGCTTCATCATCATCATTTTTTTTATGGAATGTCATATGAAAAACTGAGCTTTTTACTAAAATAAAGGGTTTAAAATGAAAAAAGGGTTTTGGTGGGTAAAAGGGTGTTTGTTTTGTGGGTTAAGAAATGAAAAGGTTTAGACTCAAAGGGGTTAACTAGGGGGATTTTGGGTAGGTGGTAAAAAAAATAATGGTGTAGAAATAAAAAGGTTTAGTCCTAATACCTCCATCATTTACTTACTCGGGTTTAAGTCGGTAAGGATCGGGAATGCATCGTCGTGGCAAGTTCTAGAGTTGTAAGAAACCAAGCGGCTATTCACACAAGAAACGAAAAATGAGCATTTAGTTTAAAGATGTGTATTTGTATGCTCAATAAAGGCTCAAAACTCACTTTTTGTGGGAATGGGTTTTTATGTGATCAAGTATATATAATCAAATTTTAACTAGATTTGTCATGCCGTTTCATAATTTTCTTATGTTGGTTCTTTTTATCCCGACACTATCGGTTGTAAATTTGTAAAAATATAACCTTTTTAGAACTTGAAATTCCCAAATTAAACCAATACATGTAAGAAAAATGAAAAATTTTTGAAATTTTTTTGGGGTGTTTAGCGGTTCCAATAGAGTTTTGTGTAAGGCTTGTAATTAGGACTTGCAAAATTCAAGGTTTTAGCATCCCCCCCACACTTAAATTACACATTGTTCTCAATGTTTCCCAAAAATAAGTTTTTAGGTTGATTGAATGTGTAAAAAGATGTGAAAAAGAAAAAATCTATGTTACTGGGCGTCTGGACACGGCCCCGTGGTGTCCGGGCACGACCCCGTGTTCAGATCGCCAGTAACAGAAAATAAAACAAAGTAATAGAAGGCTGGACACGGGTGCGTGTTCAGTGAGCACACCCCGTGTCCAGGTACCTGAACTGGGCATTTTTCTGCAGATGGTTGAGCACGGGGCGTGTTGGTTGAGCACGGTCCTATACTGAACTTGCTGTAATGAAGAAAAATTGTCAGGTGACCCTGTTGTTGTGCATGGGGTGTTGGTTCAAGTTTCCCTTGGTATCCTTCACCATCCCGAGTGTGTTTTGACCATTACAACATCATCCAAACACCGATTTATTAAAACCATCATTCATTCAAATAGAGAAAGTTACATAATATTCCTAATAAGTTAAAATTTTAAATAAATAGGTCAAAAGAAACACAAGAAGTCTAAACCAAGAAGTTCTAGCCTAAAGTTTATTCTATTAGCTAAATTTCCGAAAAGATAATTCTCTCGGTTGGATGCGGCTAGAAGAACTTCTTCCTTCGGACATGGGTTCCTCACACGTCGGCGAGCCATTCTTCTATCTCCCTTGGGAGAAGAAAGGCGGGCTCGTTGGCATTAGTTTGAGGGGGTGCAACCTCCACCGGGACCTCTTGCAATTCGTCAAGAGGAGGCTCCGCTGGAATGTCATCCCATCCGGTGGGATTGTTGACTCCAAGTGCTTGGTTCCAATCCTCTCGAGGGAGGATTGGCTCCATGGGAGGTGTCACAAGAATGTTCAACCTCTGGTGCAAGAGGTTGATTTCTTGAAAACTGTTTTCCAACCCCACCGTAAGATAATTTATACGGTCTATAAGGACCTCCTCTACCGATGTCATCTCATCAAGAGCTTCATGTAATGCCATCACGTAGCGTACGAGAGTTGCTTCGATTGAGGACCTCCGTTCTCTTCGACTGTTTCTGGAATGTGCTGACGAAGTTCCACTGTTTTGGCTCGACATTCTATGAAAATAAACTGAAAAGAGTTCATTTAAAGAAACAGTAACCTCGGACACGGCCTCGTGCTCAATGAGCACGGCCCCGTGTTCACCTTCCTACAGGTTTTGGAGCAAGGAATCTTGGAGTTTCAAATTATTTATCCAACTTAAGAAGTGTTTTTGAGCAGAAATAACTAAAAACAATGTTGTAAAACTTATTTTTAACAAGATTCCTTGCACAAAAACCTAACAAACATCACAATAAAGCTTGGAATCATGGTGATCTCAAGCTCTAATAGAGGTGTTGAGGTAAAAAATGAAGAAGAAGGGAATGGACAAGAGAGGAAAGGACAAGATGGTTGTTGAGAACCTTCTTTTAGAAAATACCTAGGATGGTATGTGTGAAGATCTCACCAAATCTCTATCCCTGGAATGGTCCAAATGTGCAGGATTCTTGGCTGCATTTATAGAAAACGACAGCACGCTGCACACGGCCCCGTGTCAGCTGGACACGGCCCCGTGTGCAGGCTGGATCCTGACACATTTTGTCCGTATTCTAACAAAAAGTCAGAAAGGAATCTTTTGGTGGACACGGGGGGCGTGTTGACCTGGACAGGCCCCGTGTCTAGAGGCTGTTTATGAAGTTTCGTCTATTTCTAAGGAATTTATCCGGATCGGGCGGTTCCTTACTGGATGGAACAACCCCAAAGTGCCCGAGATACCTTAATTGCTCCAGATTAAGATGAGAACGCAAGAGGTTGTCGGTGAGGGTGATTCCTATGCTAAATGTAGGTGGACAAGTCCAACCCTTTCCCGGGCTCTCGTTAAAGAAGGTGTATGCCGAATCGCTCAGGTCTATGTATGCAGCGAACGAAGTCGATGGGGAGTCCTTCACGGCACAATCGACACAAGGACGACTATCGCTCAAGTCTTCGCTAGAGTTAGAGGTAATATCGGGAACAACGAAGTTGTTTTTATTCGAATGCGATCCCAACAATTCTTCTTGGATATCGTCTTGAGATGGAAAGTCCAACTCAAGTTCTTTTAACCAATTAAGAATTAAATCGTCTAGTTGAAATAATTCATCAAGAAGCATTTCTCCTAGAAGATTCGGTTGAGAGCATTCGAGGGAGAGATAAGGATTATTTTTACTTTCGCCCCTCTTAAGGCTACAGGAAAACAATGGGTCTATATAATGGGGCTTATAATTTAGAAAATAACATTCTAAATCTTTATGGGGGCCACAACATATTTGACACCACGTACCATAAGAGTGCCGAAAGTAAAAAACATCAGTATCACTCATGTTTGTGTCAGAAATTATCAACCGTCGGGATCTTACAGTTCTGTTTTTAGTAACTGATACTTGGGAACGGGGCGTGTTGAGTGGGCACGGCCCCGTGTTCAGCTACTGTCTGACTTAAAACAGGATTGCCAATACCAAAGATTGGGCACGGGACGTGTTCAGCGGGCACGGCCCGTGCTGAGTTTTGCAGAAGCTGAAAATCTAAGAAAAATCCTAAAAAAAATAGAAAAATTAGAAAAAACGATTAGGCCGTTGATTCCTAACTTTCTTAAAATCCTTGTGTCCCCGGCAACGGCGCCAAAAACTTGATGCGTGTCGGTGTGTATATAATTTATAGTTATATTTTTAGCCCCTTTTACACGTTAGTCAAGTTTTAAATTTATAAAACACGATATTTAACTAACACCAAACACACATATGGGCAAGTGCACCCATCGTGAGCGTAGTATAGTGTTGGTAAGATACCGAGCTCGTCCAAGGACACAAGAGCTTTTAATACCGGTTTATCCTCAACGTCAAATCAAATCAAAAGTTTAGAAAAATGTTTTAAACTAGAAAATAAAAACTAAAAATGCTGAAAATAAAAATAAAAATAAAACAAATAGACAAGATGAATCACTTGGATCCGACTCGTGTTTAGTGTAACCTTTGATTATTTCCGCACTTTTGCACTTTTTAAGAGATTATCTTAGTTATTGTAGTAGGCCCCTCTTTTGAAGGTGACGTTACCCTCAACCCAGTAGTTTGAGTCAGCAAGGATACAATCCTAAAGGGTTGGATTATTGAAAGATAATTAATTAAGTTATTAATGCATAAGGTGGTAGGCCCCTCTTTTGAAGGTGACATTACCCTCGGCTAAGTAGTCTGAGTCAGCAGGGATACAGTCCTAAATAGCCGGGTTAAAGTTTAAATAGTAGCTTACATATGAGGGGATCAAGGAGTTCGGACCCTCGCCATCCAATACCAGTGGGTATCGAAGGAGGTCCTACTAAAGTTGACCCAGGTCCTTGCAGGATCTATACTCTGAACAAGGCAAGACTCTTACCAAACCATTCCCTTAACCCCCGACCAGGTAGCCAACATATCTCCATATAGACCATGGAGATATGAATGGTGAAAATATTTTATTTTATATAGACAGTAAAATAACGCCAAGACACCACGGATAAATGATAAGGAAGATTCACCTTCAACATAAGAAACTAGTTATTAAAGTCATTAATACATAACCAAATAAAAAGTGCGAAAAGATTAAAAATAAAAAGTATTACACTAAACAATTGTCTTCACCAAGTGATGTAAGAGACTTAGGCAAACATGGCCTTTGATTGTTAAGAACTCTTACGATCAATCTTGGATCCCGAGACTACTCACACACTCTATGATGGATGATGGATGATGGTGGTGGATGTGGGTTGTGATGGTGGTGGTGGGTGGGTGAAGTGTGAGAGAGGTGGTTTGCCAAGGGATGGTTTGCAAATGAGTCAAGCACCCCTATTTATAGCCTGTACAGAAGCCTGGACACCGCCCCGTGTCTACCCATCTTCTATTTCTTCATTAAATGCAGTTTGTCTGCATTAGTTGACCACGCCCCCGTGTCCGCTGGGCACGACCCCGTGTGCAGAAGCGTATTTGTACTATCAAGATTTTCCTAGATTTTGCGAATCTTAGAGTTGACCACGGCCCCGTGTCCGCTGGGTACGCCCCCGTGATAGGTGATAGAAGCTTCTACAACTTTGTCTTTTCTGCAGACACTTGGGCACGCCCCCGTGCTCATTGAGCACGGGGCGTGTTCAGCCTTCTGTTCTCTTGTTTTTGCTTTGGAGGATGCTGTCGAGGGGTCGGGCATGCCACGTTTATTCCTTTTCTTGTATTTATGTTAGATTTAGCTGCCTTTTTGTTTCTTTTGTTCATTTGAGCTCATTTAATCCTGAAATTACAAAAGGAAGACAAAAACACACTTTTTCCAACATTAGTACTAAAAAAGGGTTAGTTTTATGCCACATTTGATGTAATTTATATGTTGCATTTTGCACACATCATTGACGCGAGACGAAACGGGCATAACAAGTAAAAATGAGTTTTTGGTATGAGTATTTGCTGACATGAACTGAAATGGCTCGAGCGAGTAAAAATATGTTTTTGATATAAACCACTTGCTGACGAGAACCGAAATTGGTCGAGCGAGTAAAAAGGGTAAGTAAATCATATGTTAATGATTAAACTAATGAGTGTAAAAAGGAGACCCTATGACGTAAGTCATAACAGGTCAAATAAGTGAAATCGCAACTACATCACTTGTGTAACTGTCTAAAGAATAAACCAATGATGGTTAAAAGACCAAACGGGTCATATGGGTCAAATGGTAATGATATCATCATTTGAGCATAGTACTTAACGCTTGTTATTGTTAAGTGTCATACTTACAGGTAGGCTTATATTACTGGCAAGTATTCTCATAACTAGTGAAAAGAATTTGCAAGGTATTGAAAACGGGTCATGGCTTTGAACCGCTCCAGGTATGTAAAATGGATTAGGCTCTTGGTGTGGACTTATGATCCGACTAGAGTCGGTCGAGTCAAGGGTGGACATTAGACCACTCTAAGTGAGGTAGGTCTAGTATCTTTGGTACAACGGCTAGTAGAGCCACAGATATGTCCACAATGTGAATATTTGACTAAAACGTCCCAGAATGATAAATCGGGCAAATTACCCTTAATGGTAGATAAAAAACAATAATGAATCCCATACTTGGGTTAGTCTTTTCGTAACGTAAAAATGGGAGGCGTAGACTTTTTGGTTAATGTCTCTTAACGGGTCGTTTTTGTAAAAAGTCAAACTTGAGGGTAAAGTCGGAATATAAAAGTATTCCTATAATAACACATCACAAGTGAAATTGTGGTGATAGATAAATGAAAGTCTTAGTGTGAAAATTGAGGGTACGAAAAGTATACGAACGATTTAAGCTTAAGTTCTTAAACCTCATAACATGTCGAATAAACATATGCGCGAACCGGGTAACGGGTGCGAGAAACATATAAATTTTAAATCCGGATTATGGATTATGGTTTAAATATGTTATGGTATGAATCCTAAGCGATTACAACGAGTTTGAATGGATTAGGATGAGATTTGGATGTAAACATGGTGAAAAGAAAACATGTTCAGCTCACACGGCCGGGTGGAAACCTGACCTAAAAGACATTTAATTAAGGCATGCAAGTATAATTACAAAAGTTATTATAATTACATAATCAAGACAATCATTAAAATTCAAAATCCAATGTTTATTATCCTTTTATCAAGTAATAGTCATGGGCGACACCAATTATAGACATTATAAGTTATGTGTGAAGTTGAATTAACTAATTAATGTGTCTTTTAAAAAAACTAATTAACCCCTTATAGTTTAACAAACAATCATTAGACTTAGAAAGTACATTGGTAATTAGTAATCTTATTAATGCATACACAATTATTAAACTTTAACTCCCACTTTTACTTAACCTTCTGTCAACTTAATACCATAGGGTCGACCATCATTGTTTGCGTGTTTCTAAAAGTTTAATGTGTGTCTCTTTTTAATAAAAGATAATTATGCCACTTAATAGAATAGGGCAGCCACCAATTTTAGGCAATAAAGTAGTTAATCTCTAAATATTTAAAGACTCCTTATATGTTTTAGTTTAAGGTATTGCTTGAGAAGTTTTATCTTGATCATATGCATGAGGAAATGAAGAGTGATACCAGAAAGAAGTCTAATCAAGGCACAACCAAACCTTCTCCTAAATGTAAATCTAGAAGTTTGTTTCAACAATCAGAAGACCAGGCAAATGCTAATGCAGTAAATTCACGTCGGTTAAGAAGAACACCTCTGATAGATGTTACCAATGGTTAGTAATACTGTTCAACTTGTATAAAGAAGTTAATCTATTTTGTAATATATCTTAATCAGTTTGTTTATGCAGTATCTGTTAGTTATCTAATACAAAGCAGTCAACATGCTCCTAAACACAATTATAAACGGTTGTTGCTGCAACAACCAGTGGGAGTTGACAATGCAGCTGAAGCAATTCATAGCACTAATCATCTTCATAAAGGAAAAACTGTTACACCTATACAAAATATTGAAAACAGTCCACCTTATTTATCCACACCTCTTTCTGCATGCCTTTCTGATGTTCCAGTACAAAGCAGTCAACATGCTCCTAAACACAATTATAAACGGTTGTTACGGCAACAAGCAGTGGGAGTTGACAATGCAGCTGAAGCAATGCATAGCACTAATCGTCTTCATAAAGGAAAAATTGTTACACCTATACAAAATATCAAAAACAGTCCATCGTATTTATCCACACCTCTTTTTGCATGTCTTTCAGATCTTCCAGTTATGTATGCTTCCTCATATGATGTTAATCTTTCTTCTTCTGTAAGTCGTTCTACTGCTTTAAATGGTAGCGCTTATGAATAAAGTCCCTTCCTACCCAACTTTAAGTTACATCAGACTCCTTTAACTAATCTGCAATCGGATTCGTTATCACCTACTTTAACACCTCCGGGTCCTTGCTCTACAAATGGTATTTTTTTTATTTTTTAATCGTTAATAACCTTTTATTTATTTCAATAAAATTATTGTTAGTCTATATGAAACATATGCCTTCTATGAAATCCAGCATTTGACACACCAAGTTCTTTGGTTGCAACTTGCCTATGTCGATCTGGAGCTCCTAACGAACCTGGTTCAAGTCTGGTGAGAACATCTCTAACAAATGTTACAAACGGTTAGTATAACGATTCATGGTTTACTATTTGGCTTTTGTTCATATATAGTTTTGGGCTAATTAATTAATGAGTGAATTAATTTGATGTGAGTTGGGCCAACACAATTTACATGTCTGTAGGTTTGTTCTTTAGTTTACTTATGTAACCCTCATGCAAAATTCCAAACTTTCAAAAACTTTTTCTTTTGGAAGTAATTCGTTAACTGACACTTAAACGTAATCAGTTTAACATAACGTACACACCGGGACAAGGACATAAGCTACACATACCCTAAATACCCTTTAAATAACTTAGATATAAGTTTTGAATGGTTAGGAATGCCAAAAAACACATTTATACAAGTTCAGGGACCATTTTTGACAAACTGCAAAAGTCTGCCCAAACCACCAGCATACGAACTGTATGTACAAATCCGAACATTTTCATTCTCAATAAAATCTTGTATTTTATTGATAAGAATGCAAAATTATCAATCGTTGCGCAATTTTGATCATTTTCGTGTTCGATAAAGTATTGTACGTTATTTGCGAAACACCTAACCGTACAACCAAACGAACCGACATCCACGACATTTCTGGGAAAAATCCAAGTTACATATTCCTTAACACCTTTATATAACCTAAATATTAGGTTAAAGGGGTTAAAAGTGACAAAACACGACAATACAAGTCCAGGGGCCAAATCTGCCAAAAATTGAAACTTTCTGCCCCTGTCACCAGCCTTATGGACCACAAATGGGCCCCCTTACGATCTGTAAGGGGTACCCAGACAGTAGAATTATTGCAGCCACTTGTTTTCTTTGCTTGATGCCCAAGAACTCGAATTTTCCTGGTTTGTTCCATCTTGTGACAAGTGTTATGACCACCCTAAGATCGTTACACCTCATGGGACACTTGGCATGATCCAATGAGCTCCTAAACATTATAAATAGCAACCCAAATCCACCAAATTCTTTGCTCATTCCTCATTTTTTTCTCCCATCTTCTTGGAGCTTGCTTCCATCTTTTGGAGGCCTCCTAACTGAGTTCTTATAGTGTTCTCAACATGATGTCTGTCGTTAAGGACATGCAAAAACCTATTTAAACTATTAGTATAGAATAAGCAGGGTATTGAACCAAGGGAGGATTGTGGAAAGTGTTGAAATGTTAAATGTTGCTTATCTATTGCGTAAAAGTAAATCTTGATTGCGGATTTGTGAAATTGCTAAAGTAAACGAATTAAATTGAGGTTTTAATCAATAAGAAGAACAATGGTTCCTCCGGAATTCAGATTTCCAGTTAGATTCAATTATGTGTTTTATCACAACACTCACATAGACATAAGTGTTTGACCTAATCAATTGATTGTGATATTCAATGACTAAGTACTCCGATCAATACATAATGGGAGGTTATCAAATGAATATCAATCACAATTACCAACCCTAATCTCGCCTCAAATATATCCCGATTACTAGAACTCTCGGGAATTGAATGATTAAAGATTAACGATTAAATAAAATGTAACTGTTTACAATCAACCAATCAAATCATAGGTGAAAAGCATCGAATGCTTAGATCACCGAGTTAATAAATGTCAAAAACACATAAAGTCACCTAACATACGAAAATCCTCCATCCGGAGGAAACCATGAAGGAATTAGCCGCTCATGCTTGTGAATTGATCTTCAATCTTGATGTTGGATGGCATGATTGATGATGGAATGATGATTAGATGTTGTGGAATGGTGGGAAAAACTCAAGAGAAACCCTAAAATTCGTCCCTTCAGTCATGCCTCAAAGTTCGAATGAATGAGATATCTTAACCCTATTTTTCACATGTTTTTAATCAATTTTCGTAACCCAGCACCGTAAGCTACGCTGGAACAGGCTGAAACCGTAGCCTACTGCTGACAGATTCTTCGCAACACTGTTTACTTCATAACTTCTTCGTTTTAAGTCCGATTTCCTCTCCGTTTGCGGCCACGTCTTCATAATTTAGCCCTCTATCATACCATATCCCAAGATCTTCAATTCCACTCTACTTATTTTCCTCGAAACACGTCCAATCTTCGTGTTTAACCTACAAAACATCAACTTCTCGTAGTTATTCAATTCTAAACATTTAAACCCATAAAAACTCATAAAGTTAATAACTTAAACATGTTAAACACCATTGCAAACCCATTCCATCACATCCCCACACTTGGCCTTTGCTTGCCCTCAAGCAAATCCGTTCGAAACACTATAACAAACCGAACAAATACCCCAACCGCCCCGATCATGTCTTAGCTAAGGTCCAAAGTCATACCCTAATCATGATTTGCACTAGATGTGTTAATTCAGCAAGTAAAAGTGATACATCTTTTTTTTTTAAACAAACTCGCCTAACTAAACCTAACATGCTTAGGCTTTTATTCTCATGCAACACACCCCTCACAATTTTTCACTCCTCTCAGTTTAATATCTGAACTAGCATGTAATACACTAGTATAATCACTCAAAAACCGAAGACGAAACTCTGTACTCATAAGCTTGTATGACAATCACACCTCCACTATAACATATAACATAGCACATATCAAAAGGACTTTTCGGGTTTTGGGTTAACGGTAAAGGGAAGGGAATATTTTTGGCTTTTTTTTTTTATTTTATTCATTGGCTAACACAAATGAATATACCAAACCATAACAACTTATTCACAATACTACTAACACTTTGGGTGATTTTTGACCAATTTATTTAACACAAACATAACAATGATTTCTGTTTTTCTTTTTCTTTCTTTTTTTTTTTTTCATTTTTTTTATCTTTCAACAAATATCTAACACACAATTGTCATTCATGGTTGGTAATCGGGTCAAACAAGGTGTAACAAACGAAGGGTGAAAGGTTCAACATGGTTTACTAAGGTAGAATGGATAAACAATCAACATATGAACAAATGAAGGAATCCTAATGCCTTTATCATCTATGTGCATACGCTAAACCACAGTCTCAGCATGTATCAAATCACACAAGTTCTAAAACAGAGCAACATACGGCCTACTCTCAACAAATGAATATATAAATATTTCAAATCCAACTAACAATTCTAGTAGGCTCAAGAGTCTCACAAAAGTGGGGAAACAAGGTTACCGATGTGTGCATGCATTTATCGTGCCAATAGCTTGTTACCCCTAGTTAGGCAAGTTTTACACATTTTCTATAAAACACTTGCTGAAAACGGTTCATTCTACATCTCAAAGACTAAACCATGACTAAGGACCTCTACCCAAACAAGTCGGAACAAACTGGCATGTACTGAACAGTCGCTTTTGTGCCCGATTAGATCACTTAAAAACAAACCAATTGAATTTGTTTTTTCACTTTTCCCCTCATCCCCACACTTGAGATACATTGTCCCCAATGTATAGGTTTTTAGCTCAAAACATGTGGCTTATCAATTCATTCCATCGTATCACATTCGCAAGCGACTAATTCAAACCACCAAACACATAAAAGATGCACAATACCATTCCGACACATAACAATAGCTACACCACCAAGTTTACGAACAACTAAAACACACCAAAAGAAAGCAAATAAAAATAGTTCACAACTCCACCCGACCACCTAAGCCCATGAATAAATACATCACAAAATAAAAAAAAAAATCACAAAAGAACACATGGACCTGATCGGGGATCAGAGAGTGCTCAGTGATGGGGTGGCTTAGGGTCTCCAATGACCCCCTTCATCATATCAAGATAACCTTCGGGAGGCGCATCTTGCTCCGGGTCCAACCATGCTGAATGATGTAATGGCGGCTCTCCAACTGATGCATCATCATTCAATCTTCGCCTCTTATCATCCAAATGCCTGAGCAAAGTCAGGCCAAGTACTCCAATCCTCATGCCTCTCCCGCACAACGAACTCACTCACATCCTCGACATTTGGTACCCCTGAACTCATACCCACATCAAAACGTGTGGCTACATCCTCAGCATCATCACCATCACCATCTCCCATCCTACACACATATAAACATCAAACCAAGAATCCATGTCAGGGCACATTCTCAAACTTTAAACAAGTGTGTGACACCAACAACGTCCCCACACTTGTTTAACATTATGGCTATTCGGCTTGTTGAAATTCAACTCACAAAGCTCCCATGTAAGTACGAAACAAGATTTTAGAACTTTAAAAAAAAATTACCGAGTTTCATCAAATACCAGCTTACGAGTTTAACAATCGATTTTTAAGCAATATGACATGTTCAACCAGCCAAATAAACATCATCTAGCAACCCAACCACATTCCATCCAACAATTTAACCATATGTTAGCATCAAATTCAAGTATTACTCAAAGGTTCATGACGAAAAATCGCACTCAGACTACCACATCATCAGTCTCAAGCATTAACATTCATATATGAAGCATATCTCAACCATAAAGTGCCATACATCCAACAATCTTGAGCAAAACTGGTCAAAAACGTACCTTTGATGTTTAGAATTGCTAGAGTAAACTTCAATTGCAACCAAGTACACTCCAAAGTGAAAAACCCCAATATATGATACTAGGGTTCGTCACCCTTCTTCTCGGATTGCGCACAAATATGAACGAATCTTGAGAAACAAACACTAAGGCTGTGTTCCCATTGAAAGATTAAGCAAGAACGACTATAAAGTCACTTGATTTGGCGAAGAAACGAAGAAGATAGAGATGGAGGTGAGTTCTTGAGGTTAGGGTTTTAATGAAGAAGAAGATGATACGTGTTTTTTTTATTTTTATTTTTTTTTAACAACTTACCATAGCTGGGTTTAAACTTTCAGGTTATAAGAAGATCCGACCCATGTCCCTGCTCGTATTTGAAACCCATACCCGGCCCCATTTAATTAGCCATACAGCGTGTAGCTTACGGTCAAGCCGTAGGTTACGAGTCTACGTGTTCTGTTGTAATACCGTTCTGTAGGCTACGGACTTCCCGTAGCTTACGCTACTGGGTGTTCTGTAAAGAGAGAGCCGTAAAGGCTTTTGGAGCCGTAGATGTACCTCGTAAGCTGACTTCTGTAGGCTACGGATTTCCCGTAGCTTACACTACTGAACATTCTTTTTGTTTTCAACGTAAGAAGCAAAACAACCGTAGCCTACACTTTCTTCTCATTCCCATTCATGTAGTCGCGTGTATGATGCCGTCAAAGTGATGATGCTGATTTTGACTTTGGCATGTTTCAATAAATGCCATATTTTTGTTCTGCATTTCTACACACACTTATGGGTTCTAAAAAAATAATATGAAATAGAAATGAAGCTTCTCAAAATTAGTTCCATATGGCAAATATCATTTCTAAACCATGAATCGTTATTTTATATTTTCAAATGCTTTGAGCTGGTGGTTTTAATCATGACAATTTTTTTTTTTTTGAGATAATAATAATAATATTTACATGATTTGATGGTTCCCTTAGAAGTCTTATCACAAAAGAACGAATTTATTTCATTTTATCGCTTACTCGCCCGCTCCACCCCCCGTGAAAAATCTGTGTCATCCTCGACACTCGATTTAGTGCTAAAACATACCTGGGCGTCTCCAACGTTCCCACACTTGCTCGATGTCGTGGGTGTATGTTCCAGAACTCCTTTCAAACCATTAAAAACAAAACAACTAGAAATATACAAAAATGAAACGAAATATGTACCGAAATCCGGGTTGCCTCCCGGTAGCACTAAGTTTTAGTCTTCAGCCGGACTTCTCGTGACCCTCATGGCGGCTCAGACGCCTGCTTGCCTCCCAACTTCTCCACATACAGTTCCATCTGGTTTAGTGTGAGGTTTGCAGCTTCACGCCATTTGTGGTTAAATGCAACTTCATTGCCCCTTCTAATACCACCGTTGGGTGGTTTTCTTGCATTCACTTTCTCTTTCACTTCCGCTTTCTTCACCTGATGTCCACTCATCTCGCCTTTCGGCCTGTGATATCCAACATCACTCGTCTCTAACCTGTCCTTGGTCACACTTGAAACATCTTCGTTAGTAGCAACTGTGTTACAAGAATCATCAACAAGATCGTAAGAAATAGTTTTTAAAAACACGTTAAAGTATAACTTACGATTATTGTAACTCATTGTGACCATTCCGCCTCTACAATCGATCTGTGCATTAGCGGTATACAGAAATGGGCGACCCAAAACCACCTGTGGCTGCTCATACGTGTTTGATGGTGCATAGTCGATCACCATAAAATCCACCGAGTAGTAGAACTCCCCCAGTTGGATGACCACATCCTTCACAACCCCCCAGGGTTGTTTCCAACTTGCATCCGCGAACATTGCCATGCTATCACATGCTTGCAAAGGACCAAAATCATACTGGTCATACAAGCTACCGGGTAGTACACTCGTCCCTGCTCCATAATCCAGCAATGCCTTTTGGATTTTGAACTTGCCAACTCTTATTGGAACAACCGGTTCCCCTAAATCAATTCCGCTTTCTTCCGCATCCGCTTCATTTAGACCTACAATCACATGAGAAGCAGACAAATCGTTATCATAGCAAATATTTCTAGAAACCGGATTTACCCCACTGATCAGTGTGCTCCGTGCATTCTTGGGGTTTATTTGGGTATCACTCGGCAACTTTCCGCTACTCTGCTTCAGCTTCTTCACATCGGTTGCAAGTTGGGCCATTTGTGTGTTTAATGACTGAACAGCTTTATCTCTCACCTCCTCCTTTTGAGCACGAGTTTGCAGCTCAAGCCTTTGATTTTGTAATTCAAGCTGAATTGATTTCAACATCTCCATCATATCGTTACCCCCCGAAGTGTTAGAAGACCCAGTTGGTCCTCTTTGATCATTTTGGTAGCCACCTTGAAAGTTGCCTTGAAATCGGTTCTGATTGAAGTTTCTTTGACCACCAGACTGATTGTTGCCTTGAAATCCTGGATTTAGCTGATTATTCGTATTCCCATAGCTAAAATTCGGGTGATTTCTAAGGCCCGGGTGATATGTGTTGGATTGCATGTTGAAATTTCTTCCACCACCCCCACCTTGCACATAGTTCACATCTTCATTTTCACCAATTATGCCTGGGCATTGATCCGCTATATGCCCTAGATCTCCACAATGTCCACACAATGGAAACTGACCATTTACCTCCGGTGGATTCTCTACTGCTCTCACTGTCGAATGTCGTGCACTTCTAGAGGATTGAGCTTTGCGTTTTGACGCCCTTGCGGTTCTTTCCAAATATTCCCAATCATCTTCTTCGTAATTCATTCCAAAAGTACCATTGGATATTGAATTTACATCCCTGGCATCTTCATCTGTTAAGCCTTCGTGGAATGTATTAATAAGCTCCCACAAATATATCTCATGATGTGGACAGTTCTTGAGCATCATTTTGAAACGATTGAACGCTTCGTGAAATAACTCACCGGGCTGTTGTCGAAACTCTCGAATATCCTTCCTTGCATTGTTAGTACGCAAATGAGTATAGAACTCATCTAAAAATTGTTGCTGCATTTCGCCCCATGTGAAGATCGAAGCTGACGGTAGCGAATGAAACCATTGCTGTGCTTTGTCTTCAAGTGTGAATTGGAAAAGTACCAATTTCACATCATCAACTGAGAACCCTTGGCTGCTGATTGTGTTGCAACGTGCATCATATGCAGCAATGTGTAAATATGGTTCTTCATGTGCGTGACCATGAAACTTAGGCAGACTGGATATTGATTGTGTTCGTACTTTGAATGATTGCCCTCCTTGTAATTGCGGGATCACAACCGGTGATGGGTTGTTAACTATAGCAGGCCTGCAGTGGCTCTCTATGCCTCGAACTGGACCTTGATTATTTCGTCGTGGAATTCCTTCCGGTAAAATCACCGGTCGGTGTAGGTTTCGTGGCAGCGGTCTTGCCTGACCCTGCATCTGAGGTACCGGCGGTGGTAATGGAATGTCCACCACCGGCCTTCTCGGAGCAGGCTGCTGATTGAGTGGGTCAGGTTGATGATATTGTTGTGGTATATGTTGTTGTATTGGCGTTGGTTGCACATATTGTTGATACCCTACATTCCCTTGATTGACTCTCTCGGCTGCACCCAATCCGACTGTTTGCCTCTCATAGCTACCCGTGTTAACCACTTGTCTCTCGTTTTGACCCACGTAATTATCATATTCCTCATAGCCATCATCAAAATCTCCTGAGTTATTTCCTTGATCATAAATGGTTGACCTGTAAAGATGTGGCATTGGCTGACTTTGCTGTGAAATAACCGGTCGAGTGGCTGGCGGAATGGATGTTGCATTAGGTGCTTGAGTTTGAATAGGTGATGGAGTGTCATCAGGAATGATTCTAACGTAAGGAGACGACTGCTGTAAATTAACAGTCTGAGTTGTAGTTGGGTATTGAAGAGATGTTGTTTGGGTGGAAGTTGGTTGAATGTTATCAAAGTTTGGGAAAAAGGTTGAGAATGATGGTACTGGAGATGTAGAAGTAGGTTGTGTAGACTGTGGTGGTGGTATGGTAGTGTTTGGTGAAAGTTGGGTAGGTGTTGGCGAGAATTGTTGCGGTTGTGAAGTTGTGGGTTGTTTCTCCGGTGTTGCTAAGTTCTCCATTGTTTTAGATGTTGGTATAGGTGATTGTAGAATCTTGTTCTCACGATGTAGTACTCGTTTGGTATGCTTTACTGTTCTCTCGATCTCTGGGTCGAACACTAATGGTGATGACTTCCCGGAATTCCGAGTGTGATGCATACACTTCCTAGATCACCTGCACAAACAAAAACAAGAAAACCTCGCGTAAATCCGAACAAAACAGAACAAACTAAAAACACACTATTTTTTTGATTTTTTTTTAACAAAAACTTAACACTAAACACTTTGCGCACACCTCCCCGGCAACGGCGCCATTTTGATGTCTGTCGTTAAGGACATGCAAAAACCTATTTAAACTATTAGTATAGAATAAGCAGGGTATCGAACCAAGGGAGGATTGTGGAAAGTGTTGAAATGTTAAATGTTGCTTATCTATTGCGTAAAAGTAAATCTTGATTGCGGATTTGTGAAATTGCTAAAGTAAACGAATTAAATTGAGGTTTTAATCAATAAGAAGAACAATGGTTCCTCCGGAATTCAGATTTCCAGTTAGATTCAATTATGTGTTTTATCACAACACTCACATAGACATAAGTGTTTGACCTAATCAATTGATTGTGATATTCAATGACTAAGTACTCCGATCAATACATAATGGGAGGTTATCAAATGAATATCAATCACAATTACCAACCCTAATCCCGCCTCAAATATATCCCGATTACTAGAACTCTCGGGAATTGAATGATTAAAGATTAACGATTAAATAAAATGTAACTGTTTATAATCAACCAATCAAATCATAGGTGAAAAGCATCGAATGCTTAGATCACCGAGTTAATAAATGTCAAAAACACATAAAGTCACCTAACATACGAAAATCCTCCATCCGGAGGAAACCATGAAGGAATTAGCCGCTCATGCTTGTGAATTGATCTTCAATCTTGATGTTGGATGGCATGATTGATGATGGAATGATGATTAGATGTTGTGGAATGGTGGGAAAAACTCAAGAGAAACCCTAAAATTCGTCCCTTCAGTCATGCCTCAAAGTTCGAATGAATGAGATATCTTAACCCTATTTTTCACATGTTTTTAATCAATTTTCGTAACCCAGCACCGTAAGCTACGCTGGAACAGGCTGAAACCGTAGCCTACTGCTGACAGATTCTTCGCAACACTGTTTACTTCATAACTTCTTCGTTTTAAGTCCGATTTCTTCTTCGTTTGTGGCCACGTCTTCATAATTTAGCCCTCTATCATACCATATCCCAAGATCTTCAATTCCACTCAACTTATTTTCCTCGAAACACGTCCAATCTTCGTGTTTAACCTACAAAACATCAACTTCTCGTAGTTATTCAATTCCAAACATTTAAACCCATAAAAACTCATAAAGTTAATCACTTAAACATGTTAAACACCATTGCAAACCCATTCCATCACAACACAAGTAAGTACTCTTCCTTAGTCTATTTCATTTATTTAGTCAGTTTTGAGCTAAAAGTTAAACAGTTTGACTTTCTGTTTGACTTTTGGTTCTGACCAAAATTGGTCAAGTCAAAGTTCAATTGAACTTTTCAACGTGATCGTAATCATGAAGCTTATAATCCCTTGCGATTTCACCTTCTGATTACCACGTTTACTAGGAGAAATAACGAGTCAAAGTTTTGGTCAAAGATGCGCATAATGTGCATTTTACGATGAAACTATTTTTGACTATTAAAACTTCAAGTTTTGATACCAAATCAGTATTATAACTTAATTAGACATATTTCAACATGTCTAACTCGTCATTTTTAGTATAGTGCTTTATTAGGGTCGTAAGTCGAGCGGTGTTGAGCACTGCTTTGACTTTCGAATCCGACCCGTTTGGTCGATCTTAGGATTCGACCAAGCACATTTTTGTGACCATAGTTATATAGGGAATAACCTACTGAGGTTATACGTTATGGTCATAAGGTTTGGTTAGTTTTATGATAAGTCGCCTTTATGTTCTTTAAAAATGACCAAAACGCCATTTTTGCGCATAAATTGATTATAAGCATATGTAACCAAAGTTTTGACATGTAAACTGATGTTACAACATTACCAAACATGTTTTGGCATATAAGACTTATCATAGGACATATTTGACCATCCGATCATATATTTACTCTAATGACCCGTTAACGATTTGGTTGATTGAGAAAACGTTCGTTAATCGATGTAAGCAAATATGTTATATGTCATATATTAAAACTCATAACACAACCTCAAACAATAAACAAACCAACTGAAATGAATCAAATGAATGTATGCGTGTTGCACAGTATTATGGTGTGCTAATGAATGTATGCATGTTGCACGGTATTATGGTGTGCTGCAAGGTCTAAGCTCAATCAAACAGAGCTGGACTCGTATGGTTGGCAACATCAAGTTCCGCTCATAGGTAATGGGGAACCGACGAGCCTATGATGATGTGATGTCCAAAATGAATGAAATACGCCAAGTGATAACCAACCAAACAACACATAACACATATACTTTCACATAATGGTAATTGCACGTATTTGAATTTGTAAAATGCAGTAAAGATAAGCGTCACATGATACACCCCAAAAACATATAAAGAAAATAAAAAGGGGAGTTGTAAGATTCACTCACAGTGGTTGCGTATAAGGACTCCGTGAAGATAACGCACGGGGAAAGATGAGGAAAAAGGATCCGAACGAACGAAAATACGTTTATCCTAGATATTAAAATACCACAACAATCTCGTTAAATAAAATTCCTAATATTTAAGGTTTGCAGATTAGTTATTTAGATAATATAATTTATCTCGTTATAATATTCAATGTTAAATAAGGATTATAAAAATATTGTTGGTTATTTAAGATATTATAAAATTTTAAAGACTTTAATATAAAAAGAAGAAAGTAGAATTTAAAAAAATGAAAACGGTTGATTTACAAAGGTTATTGTTGGATTTAAAAGAGAAAAAGAAATAAGAATATATATATATATATATATATATATATATATAAACTGTTGATCATATTGAATTTTAAAAGGAAAACAAAAATGGATTTTAAATCCCCCAAAAAAATCGGTCGTGCACACGTCCCTACCATTGGAACATGTGTCTAACCCAGTGAATCTCTTGATCTTTAATTCATTTATGCTGTTGTTGAAAAGTTTCAGATTCTGGTTTAATAAACAAAACAAAAAAAAAACGTTCAGGGACAAAGTAGGGGGCATGGATCGAACCAGTGACCTTTAATACGTGTGCACCCGTCCCTTCCACTGGGACAAGTGTCTAAACCGGTATATCCTTGGATTTTAATTATTCTTACACTGTTATTGAGCTTAATCATATACTGCTTATAAAAGGTGTGACATCTGTGCTTGTGTAATCATTGTACAAACCCTGAACAATTCAATATTAATAAACCAGTGTGTTTTGATCCCAATGTTTGTTATATATGTTTGACATTTTGCACGTTTTGATTTTTGATCGATTTTGAACACTATATCGTTTTCTGGGAAGTTATACGCAAACTGATGCGTAAACGTAAACAGTTTAACGTGACAAACACTCCGGAACAGCAACATAAACTTAACATACCTTAAATAACCTTTACATAACTTAGAAATAAGTTTTAAAAGGTTTGGTATGGCAAAAACAAGTTTATTCGCTCACAGGGACTACTTGCATCAACTTGCAAAAGTCTGCCGTTTCGTAAGGCAACGTACAGTCCGGAACTTGATCATAAGCTAAACATACCATAAATAACATAAACATAGCTTAGAAATAAGCTTTGATAGGTTTGGTGCGCGAAAATATGCTTGTTTGATCATACAGGGACTAAAAGTGTCAAAAACGACGTAAATTTGCATTTACGCGCATATCTTACGTTCTGACCACATCTGGACATCCAAAATTTTTGTAGACACTAAAATATTTTTTTTAGTGATCGGCATGCAAAAATCCCATTCGTCGCGTAATTTGGATCGTTTTTGCGTCTGTTCGAGTTTCGTCGTAATTAGACGAACAACAGGACCGTACGACCAAACGAACCGACATCCGGGACTTTTCCGAGCACATTTTGAGTCCTCTATACTTTGACTACCTTGTAGAGCCTTGAAAATGGCTTAACGGGGGTTAAAAGTGCCAAAAATGAGCTTATGCAAGTGCAGGGACCAAAACTGTAAAAGCTGAAACTATTGCTGATCTGCATGAAGGACGCGGGCCGCGTAAGCCCAGTCCCTATGCTTACGCGGGGCGCGAGCTCATGCCAGCAATAGAAAGTTGTTTTTCAGCAACAGATTGATAATTCAGGGGCTGTTCTTGTAAGTTCTTTGTGTAATGGCCAAGTTAACACCTCTCCAAGGCGTATTAGCTGGCCCATAACACATGTAGGGCTGAGATTTCTTGCTTGTTGGCCACATAAACACATGGTTTGATCTTGTTTCTTCACCACAACTATAAATAGCCAAGCACTCATTCCGTTTCACTCACCCTTGATCTGATTTTCTCTAAGTTGAGGTTTATAACTTCATACTTGAGAACTTTAAGAGCAAGTTCTCCCTAGCTTGGACCCTTTGTAAGCTTCTTTCGTTCTTTTATCGCTTTTCTAGCATAAAAGTCAAACAGAGTTTGACTTTCAGCTTTGACCAGTCAATGGTCAACGCAAATTTCATTTGAACTTTGCAACGTGATTGTAATCACGATGGTAATAATCCTTAGCGATTATACCTACTGATTACCACGTTAACTAGATGTAGTGACGAGTCAAAGTTTCGGTCAAAATGCGCTTTTGCGCGCATTTTGCAACGGAACTACTTTTAGGTATCAAAACACTTTGTTTTGATACCAAATCAGTTTTCTAAGTTAGTTAAACATGTTTAACTCGTCACTATTAGTTTAGTGCTTGTTTAGGGTCGTAAGTTAAGTGGTCTAAACAACCGCTTAGACTTTCAAACCCGACCCGTTTGGTCGATCATTAGGATCCGATCAAGCATGTTTAGTGATCATAGTTTCAAAGGGAATAACCTCTGAGGTTATACCTTATGATCACATAGGATTGGTTAGTCATTTGTTAGTTAGCTTATATGCCCATAGAAAATGACCAAAATGCCCTTTTTAAGCATAAATCCGTATTTTGCATATGTGATCAACTTTTTGACATATGATCTGATTTAGTAACAGGTTTAGGTATATTTGGGCATGTAAGACTTGACATAGCACATAGATAACCATCCGACCTTAGTTTTACGCAAACGACGCATTATAGTGGCTTATACTACCATAATGGGTCGAAACGGGCCAAAAGCACTTAGGTAGACTTTCAAATCAGAATATTAGCTCTATTAAATCATACCATATGAGTTCAAACACTCATTTGATTTATAGAACATCATTCTGTCCTATCTCCCTATTTAGGATCCGATTATTAACATAGTTACCCATATTAGGTGCCTTGTTGATTCCGTGATCCTTGGAGCTTAATTTGGTCTTATTCTCAAGACTAATAAGCAATCCCAAGTGAGTACATAGTTCCCCTCTTTTACCGCTTTCAAATACTTGGGGTGATATACATGTACATACTTGTTACTTATGTGTTTTCATTGCTTTTATGACATAAACATGCTAGTTTCACCTAGTACATATCTAGTACATGCTTTCAATTAAGTTTTGCTATGTATGTTAAGCATGCTAGCACATTGATTCATTACACATTTGTTGCATATGTTTACTTAGCATATGGATACATTGTTTTACATGACATTTCTGCTTTGTATTTTTACTGAGCATGCTAGCACATTGATTTCATGAACATTTCTACTATGTATGTTTACTTAGCATACTTAGTACATGGATTTCACATGCTACATTGGTTATGACATTTGGTATGTTTAATCGGGACAATAATACATTCATTAACATTGACCACGCCGCTCGGTAGCATGTAATGGTACCATAGGACTTGACAAATCCCGTTTCCGACTTCCTAGGTTTGTTTGGAAGTTGGGAATGACAGAATCCGATATACATAATTTAGATAAACCTTTGGGTTTATCGCCACAGTCGCAAGGCTTGAATGTATGCGATTAACATTACTGCATAAATGTTTGTAATCATAAAGCATTGTTTTCTGCAAAACATAACATTTGATTTAAACTTAGGTTTATTCAAAAACTTTGTTTTGTACATTTTCCTATGGGGTTGAGTAATTACTAGTTATTCACCATACATGACATTTGTATTCACATTAACATTATCACATAGTTTGAGTAGGTACTTTCTACTTGCTATGCATGACATTTGGTTATACATGATACATTTCTCACATGACATTGAACATAGTTTACTCATAAACATTTTGACCTTGAACAAGACATTTTGGTTGGTTATTGATAAGTGACTTATGTAACGGGGCTATGTGTTATATGATAAAAGCATGGTGGATACGCCGCTGGTACTTCCTATATATAAGTGCTTTTATTGTATTACACATTGTTGCGTTATCTAAACCACTTTGACAAATACATGAAACATTTTATGCCAGAACACGACATTGTTTTACAAATTTCATATTTTATACAATTCACTTTTACTTGGTTATTCATTTAACCATGCATTATCCTTTTATTATCATTTGATTTTCACATCGATTTTCACATGATTTTATAAAGGAAAACATTTTATAAGGTTCATGACTGCATTTTTGTTAAACACTTCTTTTAACTACAAGTCATGAATCCTGCATAAACAAAACCTATGTATCTCACAGGCATTTTTATGCTGACGTACCTATTTTTACATGTGTTTCAGGTGCTAATGCATGATGATGTTTGTGCTTCACTTAGGCGGACTTGGGCCTTAGTGACTTAAAAGACAATTATTTATGTTATGTTTCGTTTGAACTCCAAGACAATGTAAACCTTAATCTTAATAATACATAACTTTAATTACCATGATTGTTGAAACAGTAATTCTGTCACTCCACTCCCTGACGTTTCCACCGCGGTTTGTTGTTTTACTCGGTCGGGGTGTGACAGAAGAGTTGGTATCAGAGCCAATGGTTATAGGGAATTAGGTTATTAGTAATGCTTTGACCTAGACTATAACTTTCTAGGACCCTAACACAAGTTCCTTGTGTTTAGAACTTAAAACAATACACGTCACTTATCCTTAGGTGATTACTAAAACATGAACACAAGTTTCCAAAATGATTTTGAAATCAATCATCTATCCTTAGATGATTTCTTTTGGTTTTGTACCTTCTAAATTTTCAAAATCTCATCAAAGTTTGGGTCTAAATAATGTGAACACGTGCATACTGGAAGGGTGGGTGCCTGTACCCTGAGTTTTCTGTCTAAGGCTAGAGTGTTCGTACAAATCCGCAGTATCGGACTAGTCACTCTTACCTGGGAACTCTTGGGGTGAGTGTCCACTTATAGGCGAGCATGTCTTCGCGATACATTGTTATGACCCATTTACTTTGATTTGTCACTGTGTGTCGACTGTTTGTTACGAGGTAATGAACAAATGACCACCATCCTTTCTTTTTGTTGATATTTGTGATATCTCATTTTTCATCACATCATCTCACTTGTTTTCTTTCATGTTTCCTCTTTTAGAATGCCTCCTCGACGTAACGTTCAGGAACCCAATGCCGAACTGGCAGCTATTATAGCACAGCAGATGGCTGCTATGCTACCTAATCTCATCACTCAAATAAACCAAGCCAACAATAACAATGTTAATGCACCTGCTCCGTGCAACTTCAAAAGTTTTAACTCGGCTAAACCGCTCAAGTTTAGTGGTTCTGAAGGAGCAACTGGGCTTCTACAGTGGTTTGAGAGTCTTGAGAGCACCTTTCGCCATGTTCAATGTCATAACAACCGTAAGGTCGAGTTTGCTTCGAGTGTATTCCAAAAGAGGGCTCTTACCTGGTGGAATGGGGTAATGAGAGATCGAGGTGCTGATGTTGCTTTGGGTTAGACATGGGAGGAACTTAGAGCTCTTATGATGAGAGAGTTCTGCGCTCGACACGAGCAGAAGGCACTTGAAAATGAGTTCCATGACCTGAAACAAGAAAGTGGTGAACACCGGGCTTACACAGACAGATACGAGGAGTTAAGCTTGCTCTGTCCTACAATGGTCACGCCTTTGGATAAGGCTATTGAGAAATACATAGACGGTTTGCCAGATCCTATTCAGGATATTGTCACTGGCAGCAACCCTACTACCGTCCGACAGGCCATTGAGCTAGTTGCAACCCTTACTGAATCACAAGTCAAAAAGGGTAAACTCCACAGAAAAGGTGATAAGAAGCAGAAACAGTCTGATAGCACCAATGAGAAAAAGGGCAAGAAGGCTGCTGAGTCTTCAAAGAAGTCTAGGAAGCGTAAGGCTTCCAAGAACTACGCTGTTACTACTAAGGCAAATCAGGCTGCTCCTAATCAGCCTGCACAACCTGCTGCCAAGAAGCAGTATGCTGGGAATACACCCCTGTGCAACAAGTGTAATAGCCATCACCAGCCACCGGTGCAGTGCCGCATCTGCACAAATTGTGGCAAGTCTGGCCATCTTGCGAATACCTGCTATTTTGCTCCGAATCAAAATCAGGCAGCTCAAAAACCAAGCAGCACAAAACCTGCCCAGAATCCTGCACGACCTCACTATCCGCCTGGTTCATGTTTCAACTGTGGGGATCTGACCCACTACAGGAACAACTGCCCGAGATTGGCAAACGCAAATCAGGCACCGGCTCATGGTAGAGCTTTCAACCTTTAATGCAAATGAGGCGCGTGCGGATAACGAAGTGGTGAACGGTACGCTCCTTGTTAACAACTATCCTGCTTCTATTCTATTTGATTCGGGTGCCGATAAGAGTTTTGTGTCCTTAGCATTTGAGCCTTTGCTTTTGATGACTAGAACAAAACTTGGAAAGCCCTTGACAGTAGAAGTAGCTAGTGGTGAACCTGTTGTACTCAACTCTGTTCTTCGAAATTGCCAGTTGAACCTTAATAACCATCTTTTCCCTATTGACCTCACACCGATGCAACTCGGGAGCTTCGATGTAATAGTAGGAATGGATTGGTTATCCAAGTACCATGCTGTGGTGGTATGTTTTGAGAAGTTGGTCCGTATATCGCTTTCGACTGCCGAGATCTTAGAAGTTCGTGGGGAGAAACTTGCTAGTAGCCTTAAACTCATGTCGTGTACCCAAGCCCGTAAATACCTACGAAAGAAATATGTTGCTTTCTTAGCACATGTCGTAGAGGAGAAAGGCAAGGGCAAGACTATCCAAGATATCCCTGTTGTTCGGGATTATCCTGAGGTTTTTCCTGAAGAATTACCTGGTTAACCCCATGTACGCCAAGTTGAGTTTCGTATCGATCTCGTACCTGGTGCAAATCCTATTGCTAAGTCACCTTATCATCTTGCACCGTCTGAAATGCAAGAGTTATCTAAGTAGCTTCAAGAACTTTCTGAAAAAGGATTCATTCATCCGAGCTTTTCACCTTGGGGCGCTCCTGTCCTATTCGTGAAAAAGAAAGATGGATCATTCAGGATGTGTATCGATTATCGTGAGCTTAACAAGCTTACCATCAAGAATCAATATCCCCTACCTCGGATTGATGATCTCTTTGATCAGCTACAGGGTGCTACTTGCTTTTCAAAGATTGATCTACGTTTTGGGTATCATCAACTTCGAGTTCTCGAAGAAGATATTCCCAAGACAACTTTTCATACAAGATATGGTCATTATGAGTTTACTTTTATGCCCTTTGGTCTAACAAATGCTCCTGCTCTTTTCATGGACTTGATGAATAGGGTTTGTAAGCCTTATTTGGACAAGTTCATCATCGTTTTCATTGATGACATTTTGATCTATTCTAAGACACGAGCTGATCATGAGCAACATCTCCGTCTTACAATGGAGCTCCTAAAGAAAGAACAGCTTTTCACCAAGTTCTCCAAGTGCGAATTTTGGCTTAAGGAAGTTCAATTTTTGGGGCACATCGAACAAGGTATTCATGTAGATCCCGCCAAAATCAGTGCGATTAAGGATTGGGATACTCCTACTACTCCTACTAAAGTTCGTTCTTTTCTTGGTCTAGCTGGTTATTACCGCCGTTTCATTGAAAACTTCTCTAAAATTGCGGTTCCTCTCACTGCTTTGACTCAGAAGAATAAACCTTTTGAGTGGGGACCCAAACAGGAAGAAGCTTTCCAAACCTTGAAACAGAAGCTCAGTGATGCACCTATTTTGACCTTACCTGAGGGCAACGATGACTTTGTCGTGTACTGTGATGCATCCAACTTAGGCCTTGGCTGCGTTCTAATGCAAAGAAACAAAGTCATAGCTTATGCATCAAGACAGCTGAAGGTACACGAGAAAAACTACACTACTCATGATCTTGAGTTGGGTGCAGTAGTTTTCGCTCTCAAAATCTGGAGACACTACCTTTATGGTACAAAATGTGTAGTGTTTACTGACCACAAGAGTCTCCAGCATATCTTCAATCAGAAAGAACTAAACATGAGGCAACGACGTTGGGTTGAACTCCTAAACGACAACGATTGGAAATTCGCTACCATCCTGGTAAGGCGAATGTCGTGGCTGACGTATTGAGTCGTAAGGAACGTGTCAAGCTTCACTGTGTTCAGGCTCGATCTGATATTCAAACCCGCATTTCTCAGGCTCAACATACTTGTGTTACACAAGGCTTGATGGGTAAAGAATTACCGTGTCACATTAAGCCTGAGCTTGAATTGAAGGACTTTGGGTTATTCTATTTCATGGGCCGTTTGTGGGTCCCAAGTATAAACAATCTTCGCACCTTGCTAATGGATGAAGCTCATAAGTCTCGTTATTCTATTCATCCTGGTGCAGATAAAATGTATAAGGATCTTCGAACCCAGTATTGGTGGCCGAGTATGAAGAAGGATATTGCCTTATATGTTTCTAAATGCCTTACTTGTCTTAAGGTTAAGGCAGAACATCAACATCCCTCTGGATTATTGGAGCAACCAGAGATACCGGTTTGGAAATGGGAAAACATTGCTATGGATCTCATTACCAAGCTGCCGCACACTAAAAGAGGTCATGACGCCATTTGGGTTGTTGTTGATCGTCTTACAAAGTCAGCACATTTCTTGCCGATCCGTGAGGATCTATCTGCTGACAAGCTTGCTAAAATCTATGTGTATGAGATCGTATCCCGACATGGTGTTCCTTTGAACATTATATCTAACAGAGATGCTAGATTCTCGTCTCACTTTTGGAGAACCATGCAATCTGCCATGGGAACCCAACTTAACTTGAGCACAGCATATCATCCGCAAACGGATGGTCAATCTGAGAGAACAATCCAGACACTGGAGGATATGCTTAGAGCGTGTGTGATTGATTTTGGTGGTAGTTGGGATTTGCATCTACCGTTGATCGAATTCTCCTACAACAATAGTTATCACTCTAGCATCAACATGGCTTCTTTCGAAGCTTTATACGGTAGAAAATGTCGTTCACCGGTTTGCTGGAATGAGATAGGTGAAGCTCAGCTTACTGGAACTGAACTCATTCTAGAAACTACAGATAAGGTCAAGAAGATTCGTGATAACCTTCAGACAGCTAGAAGCCGTCAAAAGAGTTATGCGGATCGACGACACAAGCCCTAAGAATTTCAAGTCGGTGATCACGTCCTACTCAAGGTATCCCCTTGGAAAGGTGTGATTAGATTTGGAAAGAAAGGAAAACTTGCACCACGCTATGTTGGACCATTCAAGATCATTGAAAGAATCGGAAAAGTAGCCTACAGACTTGAGCTACCTCCTGAACTTGGAAATGTTCATCCAACTTTCCACGTGTCCAATCTCAAAAAGTGTTTAGCTGATGAGAACCTCCACATACCACTTGATGAAATTCGTGTTGATAGCACGATGCACTTCGTTGAGAAGCCTATGGAAATCATGGACCGTGAAGTCAAGAAGCTCAAACACAAGCGCATACCTATTGTCAAAGTTCGCTGGGAATCTAAACGTGGCCTAGAATTTACTTGGGAACGTGAAGATCAGATGAAAGCGAAATATCCGCATCTATTCTCACAAGTTTCCTATAAATAAATTTCGGGACGAAATTTCCTAAAGTAGGGGAGACTGTGACATCTGTGCTTGTGTAATCATTGTACAAACTGTAAGGACCTGCAAAAATGTCCCAAAACGACCCGTAAGTGAAAACCCGGACCCCTGAAACCCTAACGTGCATGCAAAACCAAGAAAACAAGGTTTTTGGTTTTCACGCGGGCCGCGTAAGACATAAGGGTTGTCTACGCGGGCCGCGACAACTCATCAAATCTCCGGATCAGCCAACAGGCCACGTGTCGTCCACGTGGCAGACCTATGTGTGACACCGTAGCCCTAGTCGTAGACTAGGTGGCCCTCGCGGGCCGCGTAAGGTTTAAGTGTGTTTTACGCGGGCCGCGTAAAACTCGAAAAATTGCTATAAGTAGCCTGGACCTAGGACTTGCTTTTGTGTTCGAAAAATCAGTTTCAAAAACGAAGTTTGCTGATTCAAATCGTGATTTCAATTAAGAGAGACGCTGCTACGATACAGGGTATTAACTCGATCGCTGCTACGATTCAATGTCCGATCGATTGAAACCAATCCGATGGATGTTTAAGTGCTGCCCACATTAGGGCTGTACTTTGTCATTCGTCGTGAATTCGATGGATGTTTAAGTGTTGCACTTTGTCATTCGTCGTGAGGGTTTTAATCTCGTGAGTTATCGTAAAGGCTGTATTAGTTACTGACCTAGTTCGTGTGCATTGTTGTTTAAATTAGGTTATCAGGCTTATCAGTAGGCTAAACTCTGCCCGTTTAAATCTGCAATGTGAGTAGATAGGTTGAATGAACACACAACAGGGTCTTAATTAGGATTTTTATATGTTAAACTTGAAGATTTCGCTTGAAATGTGTTCAAGCGAAATCAACATCAAATGATTTCGCTTCAAACAGTCTCAAGCGAAATCAACATCTGGTGATTTCGCTTCAAGCTATCTCAAGCGAAATCTACAAGGCTATATATAGGGTTGTGTAGTTCATTTGTGTAGGAGACTTGGATCATTGCTTGTGGAACGAAACTCTGTCAAATTGTAATCAGAAAGCAATAAAAGAGAAGAAATTAAAGAGAATAGCTGTTGTAACTTTGCATGCATTGTTTCCGCCTTTACATGTAAAGATGAACTGCCTTGACTGACTTTTCAAGGTCGTAGAACGGTCCAACAAGTGGTATCAGAGCTCAGGACGAGGAGTTCATACTACTACAGCTTGATTCTACCGAATTCTCTGATTTCTACTCTCGTTCTTTCATACTTTTTCGATTTGAAGTGGTTCCTACGGTTGGAATTGTCTGATTTTCGAGTATATCGTGTATAACAGTGTTTTAACAAAGCCTACAAAGTTTCGGACTAAAATTCAGATTATAACTTGTTAAAAATGACCTAAAACTGGTTTTCGCTTGAAATTGTTCGAAATTAGTAGTTGATTTCGCTTCAAAATCAGACATTTTGGCTGGATTTCGCTTGAAATTGTTGAAGCGAAATTGATTATCTGTGGATTTCGCTTGAATCAGATCTGTTCTAGGATTTCGCTTGAATAATTGGCTTGTTATTTCGGATTTCGCTTGAATCACTTGAAGCGAAATTGTTCATCAGGTTTTCGCTTGAATCTGTTGGATTTGATCATAAGGATTTCGCTTGAAACTGTTTGAAGCGAAATTGGATTGCTGAATTTCGCTTGAAACACTTGGATCAGTTTTCGCTTGAAGCTGTTTACAATTCAAGAGATTTCGTTTGAACTTGCTGTTATTTCAAAAACGAGTCTTAGATTGTTTTCGTCAACAAACACACTGTTACGTATTCCTTTTGTTTGAACTGATTGTTTGTTTGTTTGTTTGCAGGTGATTTACAAGGCGCAAATACCAAGAAGTTGATATTTTGTGGACTTTGAGATAAAAACAATTTTTTGAATCATGTCATTTAACAAAGAAATTGTGGTTAAAAATGTTTGACAAAAAGGAAAACGATAACCTTGAAAGATTGAATGATTGGTATGATAGGTTTTGGTTTAACACAAGAGATAAAGGGGATAAGCATGTTTGGGTTAATAGACTTGAAAATTTTTTGTGCAAGAAACATGAACCGTTGGATGAGTTGGTAACACGGTATTATCAATTACTTGAAAATTTAAAAAGGAATGAGATAAGAATGTCAGATGCTGAACAAATATCAAAATTTGCAGATGTATTACCGGCTGAATGGAATGAATTCTTGATTAACCTGAAAAAGGATTATAGATTTTCAAATTTGAGTTTAAGAGAATTCATTGATAAGATTAAAACACACAATTTTGAAAATGAAAAGAAAAAGAAGAAGTTGATAGATGAAATAAAAACGGATTTAGAAAAGATAGATTTGGATGTAATCATTGAAATGAGAAAACGAATCACTGTGTGTCTTGCAGCAAAAAATGTTATGAAATACGATATTAAGAGGGGTTGTTATATTGATGAAAATATGAATCCTCTTGATTTTGTTAAAATTTTCTGTGCAGGAACATACAAGATGGAAACAAAGAAAGAAGCTGATAATGGAGAGATGAATGGAAAATGCTTGAAATGCGAAAAATCAGAAACAGACAATGTCAAACTTCTGAAGAATGTAGAGAGTTTAGCATTGGAAATCAAAAGCTTGAAGGATGAGAAAGAATCTAATAATAAACAGATTCTTGAAATGCGAGAAATTTGTGAGAGTTTGAAGTCTGAAAATGTCAAACTGCTTAGTGATGTGAACAGTTTGACAGCAGAAAACAAAAGTTTAAAAGAAAAAATTGAAAATTTTGAACATGAAAAATTAAAATTTGAAAAAGATTTTCAAAGTCAAATAAAGGTTTTAGAAGATGAAAAATCTGTCATTTTTAAAAATAATCTTGAAAAACAGATTGAAATAAATTCTCATCTTCAGAAAATCATTCGGCTTGAAAATGAAGCTGAAATTGCAAGAAATAAAATTGATGATCTTGAAAATAAATTGAAAGGTTTTGTGACTTCGGCACCATATGAGTGTCCAAAACCGAACAATTCTGTTCCAATAAGTGACAATGTCACAAATTTTGACAAAGTCAAAGTCAAAATTGAAGATTGTGATGAAATATCTGATGATGAAAAAGAAAAGAAAAGAAAAATATTTTTAGATTTACAAGAAAAATTTAAAAATATTGTTTTGCAATCTACTGAAACAGGTGAATGTTCTAAACAAAAACCTGTTAAGAAGAGTGTAGAACAGAAACAAAAAGATAAAAATTTGAAAAATCCTAAAAATGAAAATAAAAGCTCATCAGATAAGTCATCCAATCATTTTGAAAAATCACAAAAATCTAAAAATGAAAATTCACAAAATATTGGTAATAAGTGGTGCAGGTTTGACCACAGTGCTCAAAGGACAAATCATGCTTACAGGAGGAGTTATGATTACCACAAATCTAAACAATGTTATGATCTGAATATGTGGTTTGAAGATGGTAGATGGTATGATAACAGAGTGTGCTACACCTGTGGTGTGAGAGGACACATTGCTGTTAATTGCCAAAGTTGGAGATTTGAAACGAGAAGATGTTTTGAATGCAATATTAAAGGTCACATTGCTAGAGATTGCCCAAGGAGATCTATGGGAAGATCGAGGGTTGAATCTCAGAGAATGGTAAAGAAACCAGTCACTATCAAGCCCAAAGAACAGAAAGTGGAAGATAAGAAAGTAAAGCTTTCACAGGGGCAGAGAGACAGACTGAGGAAGAAGAGGAAGAAGTCGAGAGAATACTTGGAGAAGATTTTGTCTTCGGGTTCAACGGTTGGTTCGAATAAGAGTTCTGATGAATCGATTCACTCGACTGCAAAGCCAAGCAAATCGAATTCTTCAGATACAAATCTGAGGACAGAAAAGAAGAAAAAGAAGAAAGTTATTGGCGATGAATCTGGCTCATCCAAGTTAGACAAGCCAAGTTCGGGCAATGAATCTGATTCCACAAAATCAGATGAGCCACAAGTTGAGGTAAAGAAGGAATAGACAGTTCTGTTAATGAATGATGCGAATTTTCCACCATTACAAGCCGCAAACCTAAAATCAAAAGGTGTTGAAACTAGAAAAATGTTTAATAGCAATGTTGAACATATTTTTAGTAAGATGGCTGATGGTAAGGAAAAAGGAGTGAAAGAATTTTATGAAGAAAAGAGAAAAGCTCAAAATGCACCTAAGGCTGGTCAGGCTTGGGTGTCAAAATCTGTTAGTTGAATTCCTGACTTGCCGGAGCTTCCAGGTTGGTAAGTGTGAAGCAGGTATCGGCATCATTCTTGAGAAATTCACAGGATGGTAACTGTGATATTTCGTGTTACTAGTGGTCAATCAAGGACATTAAATTGTACTTGATTTTCTACAAGTGATTGTGGTGTTTGATCTTATATTGTTAAAATCTGTACAAATTGGTTAAAAGAGAACAAGGTGATGAGATGACCCCGAACCCACAAGTGATGGGTAAACAAACTAATTTTTCCGGAAAAACCATTCTGATTAAAACAAACTTAAGTGTTTTGAAATCATTATGGGAAAATAGTTTGTTGTAAGGGGGAGTGTTGATCGAATATGCCGAAACCCTCACGGCTGAACAAACATGATTACTTTCATCAGATTGAAAAACGGTTTTCAAACTGTTAAGATCAATGGGTTGTAAATCATGGGGGTACGTTATATTTTCTGCAAATCAGAGCACTTGAAGCAGAAAATGGATGGCGAGACAAAGCTATCAGTGTTGGTTGTCAAATTTTCTTTATATGATTTTGCATTTTAGGGGGAGAATGTTGTTAGAAAATACAAAAATATTTGAAAATTTGAAAAAGTCAAAAACATGATAAAATTCAAAAATTGAGTTTTGTGTAAAAAGAGGAAATGATAGTACATCAGTAGACAGTTACAGTATGCTAAAGAATTGGAAAGTTTAAATGTGTTAAACGATCTCACTGTGGATGTGTCGGTAGGTTTTTATACACTTAGTAAACTTTTTCGGGATATAAACATAAATTTCACACTTGCTTATTTCGTGGGGAACACTACTTGGATATATAGGTAACCCCTGAAATCTCGTTTGAAAGGTTTCGTATTCTGATATACAAGTTTTTATACTCAGTGATATCTGGGGTATTATTTCGGGACTTCTGCTGAATGGAAGTTCTGACCTAGTCCTCGAATAATACTTTCTGCAAATGCTTGAAACACAGCATCACCCTCAGCATATATGATAAGACAATAAAATTGCTTAGCAATGCTGTTGTAAAAAAGATCCTCTAAAGGGGACACACCCACAAGTTGAGTCATGATCTCTCTGCTGAACGATGGTTCTGACCTGAGCTCTCATGATTCTTCATAATTTATTAACCCCTTACAGATATCATTTGTGTTATAACTACCTGTAAGACTGGATATTGGATTCTGGATACGGGAGTATATTCAAGAGGTGGGACACATGAATGGGTTTAAGTTCTTAATACATCTAATTCGTATCCTGAATCAGTTGAACTTTGTATGAAAATTTAAGTGGTTCAGTATATCGACAATCTAAGTGAATTGTTTAATTCTTAAAGTGAAATTAAGCTCAACGGTACTTGTGACTTGTCAAAAACTGATATGATCCTCTGACGCATACTCAAACAAAAATATTGTCTGTAAATATGTTTGTACATATTTCTTTACTGCTTTATATTTTCAGAAAATACATAAAGATTTTGATTTCTGCTTTATTTTCGACAACTGATGTCTGAGTGCTGAGTTTCAAAATCTAAGTAAGCTGATTGTGTTTTTGAAAATAAAACAAGTTCATTAATTTGAAACTTGAAGTTTTAAAATCAAAAATTCAAAAACAGTTTGTGATATCTCCAAGGTCATTAAGTTGGACTTGGATGATTAACTGTGGGGGATTTGGATGCTTATAGTGTTATAGAGCTAGTTTCCGATACGATTCGATGAAACTGCCAAATTCATGAGAAGTGGTATAGAAGGTTTGAATTGTTAGATTACAATATCTGGAAGTTTTAAATGTTGTTACTTATAGTTGGATGAGTGATTGCAGGTTTCAGGAATTTCCACGGAAGCTAAATGTCAAAGCTTGAACCAGATGTCTCAGATTCTAGCATATCGAGAGGGGGAGTCTGTGAAAGGGGGAGTCTGGGTCAACGTTCAAACGAAAGATTGAAGTTTGAAGTTTAAAGTTTGAAGATAAATATTGAAGAGAGTTTTTGCAATGTTTGAAGAATGATAAAGACAAAGACTTGAAGCCAAAGACTTCATCAACATCTAAGGGGGAGTCTGTTGGTGCATTAAATGTCTGTTGATTACGTCATAATCAAGTCTTGTGTTTAGATAGGTTGAATGAACACACAACAGGGTCTTAATTAGGGTTTTTATATGTTAAACTTGAAGATTTCGCTTGAAATGTGTTCAAGCGAAATCAACATCAAATGATTTCGCTTCAAACAGTCTCAAGCGAAATCAACATCTGGTGATTTCGCTTCAAGCTATCTCAAGCGAAATCTACAAGGCTATATATAGGGTTGTGTAGTTCATTTGTGTAGGAGACTTGGATCATTGCTTGTGGAACGAAACTCTGTCAAATTGTAATCAGAAAGCAATAAAAGAGAAGAAATGAAAGAGAATAGCTGTTGTAACTTTGCATGCATTGTTTCCGCCTTTACATGTAAAGATGAACTGCCTTGACTGACTTTACGAGGTCGTAGAACGGTCCAACACGTTTAAATCTGCAATGTGAGTCATTCTCTCTTTATCAATAATGTTTTACAATACTCCAAGCATTTTCAAAAAGTTATAATTACAGGGATTAAGTCGTGGTTATCTTGAATCACTGGCTAGTGGGGTATTGTGCACATTACTAATTTCTCACGGTTACGTTCATTAACCTAACAGTGATAATCATCACTACTTGGGTGAAAGGACCCAATAGTGGTATGACCATCGTCACCAGAGGTGACACGGCGCCAGATAAAAATAAGATAGAAGCCATTGTAATCGCTCTTATGCTGTAATTTATAACTATGTGTCATTTTATCAAATTTGAATGACTCGCCAGTATTTCCCCGCCGATAAAATATTTTTAAAACATGTTTCAGGTGACTACTGTGAACCAAGGAAACGTGCCACGGAGCACTAACAAAGCTTGAAGTAGTGGCTCAGTTAAACAAATAAACATGTTTTGTAAATCAGGGAATTTCCTTGTGAAATTCCTCTATTGTAAATTACGGGGTTTATCCCGAACTATGAAATAAAATAATCAGGCATTTTCAAGTTTAAAAGATCCTGTTAAATCTTCCGCTGTCAACTCAATTAATAAATACCACGGGTTTCTGTCCCGCGGCTCCTGAACCGGGTAAAACCGGGACGGGGGCCGTGACTGAAAAAGGTGGTATCAGAGCCACTGATTTAAGCCAATTAAGCATTTAAAAATACTTACTTTTACTGATTGCCATTCTGTGATTCTGTGAAAATTTAATTTACAAAAATTTTAACTTAGAATTTTGTGTGTTTCTTCATGAATGCTCATAGCATGAATGAACTATCCGAAGCACTTCAAAACTTTTCTATCCATAGCTCAGATATGGATACCACCAGTACCTTTACTGGCTACCAGGCTGACACAGAAGAGCCAGTGGTATTCCAAGCCCAACCTCAGGAAAAACTTAAACCAAAGAAAAGAAGAAGACTTGTAGGCTGGAGGCGTGTGCGTAGGAAGAAGCCAGCGACACAGAAAGTTATAAACACTGAGAATCCCAAAGATAAAGGCAAAGGAATAGAGATCGGGGAGAGTTCAGGACAAGCTCAAGAAATGCCACCCTGGGAAGAGCTGGACCGCCAACTGGAGAATAGCGACCTCATCGGACCTGCCGATGGGAATCTTTTCAATTACCCAGCAGAAGCACAACTTCCAGTTAATCTGGAACCAGCTATTCCAGATCCCCTTGTTAACTCCCGACCTCTGGGAGAACTAGAAGAATGGTGGACCACGGACTGGCAATTCCAAAATCTCTTAAATAACCCTAATAACCTTTTCCCTCAGTTCGACCCAGAGCTTCCACTATACCCACCTATGAGCTCCGAGAACCTGGCTGAACTTCGCCATTATGGCGAGGAGCTAATTGATGCGGGAAACCGAATTAGGGATGTGGGAGAAAGAATCTCATGGAAGTACGACGAGAGAGAACGTCGTTTCTGAAGTGCCAGCTGATGAGATCGGATGTGGTTGTGGGAATACGTGTTTAATAATAATAATATAATAATAAAAATATAATCATGTAAAATAACTAAAAATAAAACTTGTGTAACATAACTGGTGTGTACGGACGCATAGTAAAATATATAAAAATATGAAAGTCGAAAAATCGACAATTTTGGCTATACGTGTTGGCATGATTACGTGCAATTGTTTGTTATGTTTGATTGTTAATTATTTTATGCTAATCACTTATATATATTAATTACCAGATGGAAAACACTGGTAATGAACCCGTTAATGAAGTCAATCAATCTGAGCAAAACCATGAAGATCAATTTCTGAATAGGCAAGATATCGAGAATATCGTTGCTCAGGGAATAGCCAATGCTATCCCAGCAATCCTTGCTGCTGCCCGAAATCCAGTTGAACCTCAACAAATTATTCCTAGTAAACGTACACACGGAAACAATTTCAGTAATAGTGTAAACGGAGGCGGCAACAATCCTAATAATGATAACGATGGGATACAAGCCCCACTCCTTAAGAAGATGAAAGCTGTAACGCCTGGTTACACTTACAAGGAGTTTCTTGCCTGTAAACCAATTGAATTTGCAGGCAACGAAGGGGCGACTGCTGCACTGCGTTGGTTAGAGAAAACCAAGGCGGTGATTAAAATAAGTAAATGTGCCGAGGAAGACAAGGTTATGTATGCGTCACATCTTTTTAAAGAAGGGGAGCTAGAATAGTGGAATACGGTACTTCAAGCCAAGGGAAGCGATGTAGCCTATGCCATGAGTTGGGAAGAATTTAAGCGGCTAGTGGAGAGAAATTTCTGTCCTGAGTATGAAAAGGAACAAATGGAAAATAAATTCTTGAACCACCGGATGGTGGATGTAGACTGTCGAGGGTACACTTCGACATTCTTCGAGTATGCTAGAGTTGCACCTACTCTGGCTTCACCAGAACCGGTACTTATTTCACGCTATATTTAGGGATTGATTGGCAAAATCCGTGATATCGTTAAAGCTGCGAGACCTCGCACTATTGACGATGCTGTGGAATTAGCCAATACCCTGACTGACGGGCTGATACGGACAAGAGAAGAAAACCGGAAAAAGGAAGTGGCCCAAAATATTACCCAGGGATTCCGAGTGGGTAACAGTAGAAATTTCAAGAAAAAGGAAACTGGGCAATCTTCCACTGTTCCATTTTGCAATACATGTAAAAGAAAGCATTTTGGTAGATGCAAAGGGTATTGCAATTTCTGCAAAATTCCAGGGCATCAAGAAGAAGATTGCAGGAGGAAGAAATCAACGATCTGCTACAATTGTGGAGAAGCTGGACATTTTAGGCCAGACTGCCCAAAATTGTTCAAACCAGCTGATAACAAAGCCAAGCCTGCAGAAGGAACTATCAAGAAAAATGCAAGAGCCTTCCAGTTGACTACTCAGGAAGCAGAGCTAATCCCTGACGTGATAGCTGGTACGTTCCTAGTTCACGATGTTTATGCAGAACTATTATTTGACTCTGTTGCAAACCAAAGTTTTATAAATACTTCATTCAGCCAATCTCTTAATTTACCCTAACCAGCCTTAGGCAGATTTTTACAGTCGAAATGGCAGATGGGAGTTCTGTTAACATAGATAGGGTTTTACGAGAAGGAAAGATAGATCTCTTAGGCCATAAATTTTCTGCAAACTTGTTACCTATGAATTTAGCTGGATTCGATGTTGTGTTAGGAATGGATTGGTTAGTAGCCAACCATGCTCGAATTCTTTGTGATAAAAATTCCAAAGAAATTTATACACCTACAGGAGAATTAGTGGTGATTACAGGAGATAAGCCGCGAAAACCACTGAAATTTATTTCAGTAATGAAGTTGGCCAGTTATTCAAGAAAACAAGAAATAGTGTATATGATTTCAGTAATCATTAACACGAAAGGTAAAGAACTTAAAGAAATTCCTGTAGTAGCAGAATACCCAGATGTATTCCCAGAAGAACTACCGGGATTACCACCCAATAGGGAAGTAGAATTTAGAATTCATCTAATTCCTGGAATGACACCGATAGCCAAGGCACCATGTCGGTTAGCACCCACTGAAATGCTAGAATTGAAAAAACAGTTAGATGAATTATTAAGTAAAGGATTTATACAACCTAGTTCATCCCCGTGGGGAGCCCCAGTGTTGTTTGTAAAGAAGAAAGATGGGTCGATGCGAATGTGTATCGATTATAGAGAACTGAATAAGGTTACAATTAAGAATCGATACCCATTACCTAGGATTGATGATCTTTTTTATCAACTTCAAGGAGCTAGATATTTTTCTAAGATAGATTTACGCTCCGGATATCATCAATTGAAAGAACAAGAAGAAGACATACCTAAAACGGCTTTCAGAACTAGGTATGGTCATTACGAGTTTACAGTCATGCCCTTTGGACTAACAAATGCACCTGCAGCATTCATGGACATGATGAATAGAATCTGTAAACCGTATTTGGATAAATTTGTAATTTTCTTCATCGACAATATACTCATTTATTCCAAAAGCCAGGATGAACACTGTCAGCACCTGCATGCACTCTTAACTTTGTTAAGCAAGGAGAAGCTTTACGCTAAATTCTCGAAGTGCGATTTTTGGCTCCAAGAGGTGCAATTTTTAGGTCACATGGTGAATCATGAAGGTATTCACGTAGATCCCTCCAAAATAGAAGCGATCACCAAATGGAAGGTCCCGCAGTCAGCTATGGAAATTAGAAGCTTTCTAGGATTAGCCGGTTACTATAGATGATTCATTAAGGATTTTTCCAAAATAGCTGTGCCCTTAACTAAGCTAACATGTAAAGCAGTTAAGTTTGAATGGGGACCTAGGAAAGAAGAGGCCTTTAGGATTTTGAAGCAAAAGCTAACAAACGCTCCAATTCTAGCCTTGCCAGAAGGAACAGAGGATTTTGAAGTTTACTGTGATGCTTCTAAGCTAGGATTAGGATGTGTACTAATGCAACGCAAGAAGGTAATTGCGTATGCCTCAAGGCAATTGAAAAAGCACGAGGAAAACTATATGACTCATGACTTAGAGTTAGGAGCCAAAATTTTTGCCCTTAAGATTTGGAGACACTATCTGTATGGAAGTAAGTTTACTGTCTATACAGATCATAAGAGCTTAAGATACATATTTGGGCAAAAAGAATTAAACATGAGGCAAATAAGATGGATGGAGATTTTAAGCGATTACGACTGTGATATTCAATATCACGAAGGAAAGGCAAATGTAGTAGCAGATGCCTTAAGTCGTAAGTATCATGAAAAGCAAAAGCGAGTTCGTGATCTTAGATTAAATCTACAGTTAGATTTAATGGAACAACTGAAAAATATTTAGGAAACAACAATCAAGGATGAGGCTGAAGGAATGAAGGGACGAGTAAAAGAATTAGAGCAAGGAAGTGATGGAATTTGGAGATTCCATAAGAAAAAGATTTGGGTACCTAAGCAAGGAGAGTTAAGAAATAAGATTTTAGAGGAAGCCCATAAATCTAGGTATACCATGCATCCTGGTAACAATAAGATGTACCAAGATTTAAGGAATAACTTCTGGTGGATAGGAATGAAAAAGGACATAGCTAGATACGTTTCTAAATGTCTTACTTGTTCACAAGTTAAGGCAGAACACCAGAAACCCTCAGGTCTACTACAACAATTAGAAATGCCTGTATGGAAATGGGAACTCATAACCATGGACTTTGTTACTAAGTTGCCCAAAACCAGAAAAGGTAATGACGCAATTTGGGTAATTGTGGATCGATTAACCAAATCAGCTCATTTTCTACCCATGAAAGAAACCTTTAGCATGGAAAGGTTAGCCAAATTGTACGTAGACGAGGTAGTATCCTTACATGGAGTCCCACTCTCCATTGTATCGGATAGGGATAGTCGTTTCACTTCCCATTTTTGGACAAGTTTCCAAGAAGCCATGGGGACGCGATTAAACTTAAGTACAGCTTACCATCCCCAAACAGATGGACAAAGTGAAAGGACGATTCAAACCCTGGAAGACATGCTCAGGGCATGTGTAATAGATTTTGGTGGAAACTGGGACGACCACCTACCCTTAATTGAATTCTCCTACAATAATAGTTATCATTCAAGCATTGAAGCTGCCCCATTCGAAGCACTGTATGGACGAAAGTGCAGAACTCCAGTTTGTTGGGCAGAAATAGGAGAAAGCCAATTATCAGGTCCCGAGATTATGCAAGAGACCACCGACAAGATCACTCAAATCAAGGAAAGACTGAAAACGGCGAGATCGCCAGAAGAGTTATGCCGATAATCGACGCAAGCCACTAGAATTTCAAGTTGGAGACAAGGTACTCTTGAAAGTTTCTCCTTAGAAAGGAGTAGTTCGATCCGGTAAGAAAGGAAAGCTAAGTCCAAGATACGTAGGACCTTTCCCAGTAATCCAGCGAATAGGACTAGTTGCCTATCGTTTACAACTACCAGAAGAGTTGGCTGGAGTACATGACGTATTTCATGTATCCAACCTTAAAAAGTGTTTATCAGATGAATCCTTGGTAGTACCTCTTCAAGATGTAGAGATAAATGAAAAGTTAAAGTTTGTTGAGAAGCCACTGCAAAGAGAAGACAGAAAGATTAAGTTTCTTAAACACAAAAGACTGATACTGGTCAAAGTTAAGTGGGATTCAAAAAGAGGACCTGAATACACATGGGAGCTGGAATCGGAGATGAAGCGAAAGTATCCTCACTTATTCCAGTAAATCTCGAGGATGAGATTCTAAATAAGGTGGGGAGGATGTAAGGACCTGCAAAAATGTCCCAAAATGACCCGTAAGTGAAAACCCAGACCCCTGAAACCCTAACGTGCATGAAAAACCAGGAAAACAAGGTTTTTGGTTTTCACGCGGGCCGCGTAAGACATAAGGGTTGTCTACGCGGGTCGCGACAACTCATCAAATCTCCGGATCAGCCAACAGGCCACGTGTCGTCCACGTGGCAGGCCTATGTGTGACACCGTAGCCCTAGTCATAGACTAGGTGGCCCTCGTGGGCCGCGTAAGGTTTAAGTGTGTTTTACGCGGGCCGCGTAAAACTCAAAAAATTGCTATAAGTAGCCTGGACCTGGGACTTGCTTCTGTGTTCGAAAAATCAGCTTCAAAAACGAAGTTTGCTGCTTCAAATCATGATTTCAATTAAGAGAGACGCTGCTACGATACAGGGTATTAACTCGATCGCTGCTATGATTCAGTATCTGATCGATTGAAACCAATCCGATGGATGTTTAAGTGCTGCCCACATTAGGGCTATACTTTGTCATTCGTCGTGAATTTGATGGATGTTTAAGTGTTGCACTTTATCATTTGTCGTGAGGGTTTTAATCTCGTGAGTTATCGTAAATGCTGTATTAGTTACTGACCTAGTTCGTGTGCATTGTTGTTTAAATTAGGTTATCAGGCTTATCAGTAGGCTAAACTCTGCCCGTTTAAATCTGCAATGTAAGTAATTCTCTTTTTATCAATAATGTTTTACAATACTCCAAGCATTTTCAAAAAGTTATAATTACAGGGACTAAGTCGTGGTTATCTTGAATCACTGGCTAGTGGGGTATTGTGCACATTACTAATTTCTCACGGTTACGTTCATTAACCTAACAGTGATAATTATCACTACTTGGGTGAAAGGACCCAATAGTGGTATGACCATCGTCACCTGGAGGTGACACGGCGCTAGATAAAAATAAGATAGAAGCCATTGTAATCGCTCTTATGCTGTAATTTATAACTATGTGTCGTTTTATCAAATTTGAATGACTCACCAGTATTTCCCCGCAGATAAAATATTTTTAAAACATGTTTCAGGTGACTACTGTGAACCAAGGAAAAGTGCTACGGAGCACTAACAAAGCTTGAAGTAATGGCTCAGTTAAACAAATAAACATGTTTTGTAAATCAGGGAATTTCCTTGTGAAATTCCTCTATTGTAAATTACGGGGTTTATCCCGAACTATGAAACAAAATAATCGGGCATTTTCAATTTTAAAAGATCCTGTTAAATCTTCTGCTGTCAACTCAATTAATAAATACCACGGGTTTCTGTCCCGTGGCTCCTGAATCGGGTAAAACCGGGATGGGGGCCGTGACACAAACCCTGAACAATTCAATATTAATAAAACAGTGTGTTTTGATCCCAATGTTTGTTATTTATGTTTGGCATTTTGCACGTTTTGATTTTTGATCGATTTTGAACACTATATCGCTTTCTGGGAAGTTATACGCAAACTGATGCGTAAACGTAATTAGTTTAAGGTGACAAACACTCCGGAACAGCAACATAAACTTAACATACCTTAAATAACCTTTACATAACTTAGAAATAAGTTTTAAAAGGTTTGGTATGGCAAAAACAAGTTTATTCGCTCACAGGGACTATTTGCGTCAACTTGCAAAAGTCTGCCGTTTCGTAAGGCAACGTACAGTCCAGAACTTGATCATAAGCTAAATATACCATAAATAACCTAAACATAGCTTAGAAATAAGCTTTGATAGGTTCGGTGTGCAAAAATATGCTTGTTTGATCGTACAGGGACTAAAAGTGTCAGAAACGATGTAAGTTTGCATTTACGCGCATATCTAACGTTCTGACCACATATGGACATCCAAAATTTTTGTAGACACTAAAATATATTTTTTAGTGATCGGCAGGCAAAAATACCATTCGTCGCTTAATTTGGATCGTTTTCGCGTCTGTTCGAGTTTCGTCATAATTAGACGAACAACGGGACCGTACGACCAAACGAACTGACATCCGGGACTTTTCTAAGCACATTTTGATTCCTCTATACTTTGACTACCTTGTAGAGCCTTGAAAATGGCTTAACGAGGGTTAAAAGTGCAAAAAATGAGCTTATGCAAGTGAAGGGACCAAAACTGTAAAAGTTGAAACTATTGCTGATCTGCAGGAAGGACGCGGGCCGCGTAAGCCCAGTCCCTATTCTTACGCGGGGCGCGAGCTCATGCCAGCGACATAAAGTTGTTTTTCAGCAACAGATTGATAATTCAGGGGCTGTTCTTGTAAGTTCTTTGTGTAATGGCCAAGTTAACACCTCTCCAAGGCATATTAGCTGGCCCATAACACATGTAGGGCTGAGATTTCTTGCTTGTTGGCCACATAAACACATGGTTTGATCTTGTTTCTTCACCACAACTATAAATAGCCGAGCACTCATTCCATTTCACTCACCCTTGATCTGATTTTCTCTAAGTTGAGGTTTATAACTTCATACCTGAGAATTTTAAGATCAAGTTCTCCCTAGCTTGGACCCTTTGTAAGCTTCTTTCGTTCTTTTATCTCTTTTATAGCGTAAAAGTCAAACATTGTTTGACTTTCAGCTTTGACCAGTTAATGGTCAACGCAAAATTCGTTTGAACTTTGCAACGTGATTGTAATCATGATGGTAATAATCCTTAGCGATTATACCTACTGATTACCACGTTAACTAGATGTAGTGACGAGTCAAAGTTTCGGTCAAAATGCGCTTTAGCGCGCATTTTGCAACGGAACTACTTTTAGGCATCAAAACACTTTGTTTTGATACCAAATCAGTTTTCTAAGTTAGTTAAACATGTTTTGACATGTTTAACTCGTCACTATTAGTTTAGTGCTTGTTTAGGGTCTTAGCAGTCTAAACAACCGCTTAGACTTTCGAACCCGACCCGTTTGGTCGATCATTAGGATCCGACCAAGCATGTTTAGTGATCATAGTTGCATAGGGAATAACCTCTGAGGTTATACCTTATGATCACATAAGATTGGTTAGTCATTTGTTAGTTAGCTTATATGCCCATAGAAAATGACCAAAATGCCCTTTTAAGCATAAATCCGTATTTTGCATATGTGATCAACTTTTTGACATATGATCTGATTTAGTAACATGCTTAGGTATATTTGGGTATGTAAGACTTGACATAGCACATAGATAACCATCCGACCTTAGTTTTACGCAAACGACGCATTATAGTGGCTTATAATACCATAATGGGTCGAAAAGGGCCAAAAGCACTTAGTTAGACTTTCAAATCAGAATGTTAGGTCTATTAAATCATACCATATGAGTTCAAACACTCATTTGATTTATAGAACATCATTCTATCCTATCTCCCGATTTAGGATCCGATTATTAACATAGTTACCCATATTAGGTGCCTTGTTGATTCCGTGATCCTTGGAGCTTAATTTGGTCTTATTCTCAAGACTAATAAGCAATCCCAAGTGAGTATATAGTTCTACTCTTTTACCGCTTTCAAATACTTTGGGGTGATGCACATTTACATACTTGTTACTTATGTGTTTTCATTGCTTTTATGACATAAACATGCTAGTTTCACCTAGTACATATCTAGTACATGCTTTCAATTAAGTTTTGCTATGTATGTTAAGCATGCTAGCACATTGATTTAGTTCACATTTGTTGCATATGTTTACTTAGCATATAAACATTTTGACCTTGAACAAGACATTTTGGTTGGTTATTGATAAGTGACTTATGTAACGGGGCTATGTGTTATATGATAAAAGCATGGTGGATACGCCGCTGGTACTTCCTATATATAAGTGCTTTTATTGTATTACACATTGTTGCGTTATCTAAACCACTTTGACAAAGACATGAAACATTTTATACCAGAACACGACATTGTTTTACAATTTTCATATTTTATACAATTCACTTTTACTTGGTTATTCATTTAACCATGCATTATCCTTTTATTATCATTTGATTTTCACATCGATTTTCACATGATTTTATAAAGGAAAACATTTTATAAGGTTCATGACTACATTTTTGTTAAACACTTCTTTTAACCACAAGTCATGAATCCTGCATAAACAAAACCTATGTATCTCACAGGCATTTTTATGCTGACGTACCTATTTTTACATGTGTTTCAGGTGCTAATGCATGATGATGTTTGTGCTTCACTTAGGCGGACTTGGGCCTTAGTGACTTAAAAGACAGTTATTTATGTTATGTTTCGTTTGAACTCCAAGACAATGTAAATCTTAATCTTAATAATACATAACTTTAATTACCATGGTTGTTGAAACAATAATTCTGTCGCTCCACTCCCCGACGTTTCCGCCGCGGTTTGTTGTTTTACGCGGTCGGGGTGTGACAAAAGGGAATTAAAAAGATGCAGCGAATAAGTAGGGGATCCGGGATCGAACCCGTGACCCTTTGGTTGTTTCACAACACTCCCAACCAATATGCTATCTCATTTGGTCTGAGATGATTTGGTTTTTGATTTCATTTAACTATTAAACGGAGGTATCATCTCCTTTATTATAAACGACCAAACAAGAAACCCACTGTAAACCTTTTTACACATATATGATAATTACCAATGCTTGAAATTTTTATTTGATTCTTATATAGGGAATAAAATGAAAGGATTTAAGGTAAAGGATATACCAATACGATAACAGGAACACTCGATGCTTTTCCGGCGAGCTTGGTTCCTCTGACGACTTTGGGATTTCTCCAGCGAGGGTACGTAACTCCGACAGGAACTCGGTGACGTCTGGATTGTTCCGGCTAGTGTGCAGGAGGTTCCGAAAGGTGTGGTGGTGTTGAAACAATTTATGTAAAGCTTAATATTTCGAAATATAATCCTTTTGTTCTTGTTTTTTTTAGAAATTTATCAAATTTCCGGTTTAGTAACCGAATAAAGAATGCCAAAATCATTCCAGCTGTGATTGACTCGTTTTTGTATAGAGTCCGGATTTATGTCCAAGTTCATTTGCTTTGATAAGGAAACTTCAATCATGTAGCAGTAAATCACGAAAAGTCAGAATCGTTCAAAAGAGAAAAGAAAAATGTGAGTGTAGTATGTCTATCGCTTCCGTCAATCACGTATCATAGCTGAGAAATGTTCAAGACAAGGTTTAGAAGTGTTGATACTTAGATAAGGATTATACTTTGTTAAGGGGTCCATCCTTGATTAAGTGTCCATCCTTAGATAAATGTCCATCTCACGAAAATCTATCCTCACGAAATGGATGTGCATGTTGGAGAGGATGGACATCCCCTATAAATAGTGGACTTGTCTTAACATTTTAGAACTTTTGCCATTTTAGAGAAAAAGCTTGTGGCATACTGTTTCAAGGTATTGTAATTGTCAGATTATCAATAGAAACAACATTGAATTAGTCTTCTTGTGTCTAATCCACTCTCGTACACGGATTCCGCACGTGATATGAGATCTACACAGTCATCAGTGTTATGAATTCGATCCAGAAACGAATCCACAAGTGATATCAGAGCGGGATATCGATTGCACGGATTCAAGATACAAGAATTCAAGTGATTTCATCAAATACGGAGTTGAAATTCAGCAAATTCTTCATATTTCTACTTTTCTCATCTTCTTCATTTTTTGAACTTTAAAACTCAGATTTACATAGATTTCACGGATGAAAATAGCTAAAATTTGGATATGTTATGCAAAAATGTGTTTTTAACAACCATACAAGGTTTCATAATCAAATTCAAAGTAAATCTTGTTAAATTTTGTGAAAATCATGTCGAACAAAACTATTTTGTGCGCTATTGTTTCGAATAGATCCAGTTAATCCATGCGAATTGACTTATTGAAGTTAGAATTCTGTGAGTTTTTCACAGATCAAGAAACACTTTGTATTGTTGTGATCAATATTCAAGGTTCTAAGTGTTGTTCAAGTGTTTCATGGACCAGTAGAATCAAGTTTAATCAAGTCCATCCGTAGAATCTGGATAAGAATCAGTTTAATCAAGTCCATCCACTGAATCTGTTCATCCGTAGAAATTTGTCCATCCGCAGAATCAGTCCATTCACTGAAATACTCCATCCGCAGAATCAGTCCATTCGCTGAAATACTCCATCCGCAGAATCAATCCATTCGCTGAAATACTCCATCCGCAAAATCAGTCCATTCGCTGAAACTTATTCATTCGCTGAAGTTGTAGATCCGCACGGATTGAGGTTGAAATCAGTCCATCCGCACCTATCCTTGTCCATCCGCAAAGATCTTGGTTCATCCGCTGTTATTATACACCCACATGATTCAACTTAGTTCATCCGCAAATTGAAAAATTTTCACATCTGCACGGTTATATATCCGCGCGAATTGTCACACCCCGACCACGTAGAACAACAAAACGTGGCGGAAACGTCGGGGAGTGTTGTAACAGAATTAATTGTTTCATAACCATGGCAATTAAAGTTATATTTTTATTTATCAATCAAGAGGGTTACATTGTCTTAAACAAGAAACAAAGAGTACATAACATAAATTTAACTAATTCTTGCTTTGTTTTAAGTCACTAAGGCACAGGTCCGCCAAAGTGTGTCTCGATCATCCTATGCAACAGCTCCTGAAAACACATGTGAAAATAGGTACGTCAGCATAAAAATGCCTGTGAGATACATAGGTTTTGTGAAAATAGGATTCATGACTTGAGTTTAAAGAATCTGTTTAATAAAAAGTAGCCATGAATCTTGTTGAATGTTTCCTTTCATAAATCATTTGAAAAGCAACGGATAAATCAAATGATATATATGTATATAAAAGAATAATGTATAGTTAAATGAATAACCAAGTAAAATGAGTTTGTATAAGTTAAGTCATTTGTAAAACGATGTTTATGTGAAGATTGTGTTGTAGATGTAATATGTCTAAACTGAAATGGTTTAAATAACGTTGCGATATGTAACACCATAAAAGCACTTATATATAGGAAGTACCAGCGGCGTATCCACCATGATTTTATCGTGTTACATGTCGCCTCGTTACTCAAATCATTTACCCAAACAACCACCAAAATGTAATGTTTAACAATTGTAGAGATGTTTATGTATGGTCAAATACGGTTCACACGGTTCAACAGTTACAAACGGTTCACATAATCAAATGGTTACAACGGTTCACATAGTCAAATAGTTACAAACGGTTCAAAATGTAATATAATGTGTTCATATGCTGGATGAGCATATGCAACAGGATGTAATGTAAAACAATGTGTCCATATGCAACAGGATGTAATGTAAAACAATGTGTCCATATGCTGGATGAGCATATGCAACAGGATGTAATGTAAAACAATGTGTCCATATGCTGGATGAGCATATGCAACGGGATGTAATGTAAAACAATGTGTCCATATGCTGGATGAGCATATGCAACTAGATGTAATGTAAAACAATGTGTCCATATGCTGGATGAGCATATGCAACTAGATGTAATGTAAAACAATGTGTCCATATGCTGGATGAGCATATGCAACTAGATGTAATGTAAAACAACGTACTAAGTATGCTAAGTAAACATACATAGCAAAACAATGTAATGTAAATCATGTACTATAAATGTACTAATGAACATAGTAAGTATATGATGTGAAAACAGGAAAGCACGAAAGTAACAAGTAGGCACATGTGTTTCACCCCAAAACAGTTTGAAAACAGTAAAAGAGGGGTCTATGTACTCACTTGAGATTGCTTAGTAGTCCTTGAGTAACAACCAAACAATGCTAGAGATCACAGATATCAAACGGTACCTAATATAGGTAACTATGTTAATATACTGGACCTAAATCGGAGGATTTGATAGAATGAGGGTTCGTAAACCAAACGAGTATGGAGACTCGTATAATATGGTTTAACAAAGCCTACATACTAAAATGAAACCTAACCTAAGTGCTTACGACCCATTACGACCCGTTTAGGTAGCTTTTGCTACTTTAACTCGTCGTTCGCGTGAAACGCGTTCGGACCGCTTAACTAGTCCTATGACAAGTAATATATGCCTTAATATGTCTAATATTGTTGCCAAATCAGTTTAGATACCAAAAGTTATGTTATATATGCTTAAAATGAATTTTGGCGTAAAAAAGGTATTTTGGTAATTTACCTAAGGCATATATACTACCTGTCATACAACTAACTAAACATCGTGACCATAAGGTATAACCTCGGAAGGTTATTCCCTACATACTATGGTCACATAATGTGTTTGGTCGGATCCTAATGATCGACCAAACGGGTCGGGTTTGAAAGTATAAGCGATTGTTTAGATCGCTTACCTTACGACCCTATATATGCACTAAACTAAAAGTGACGAGCTAAGCATGTTAAAACATGCTTAACTAAGTTTAGAAAATAGGTTTGGTATCAAAACAAACGGTTTTGATACCTAAGAGTAGTTTGGTTACAAAATACGCGTAAATGCGCATTTTGGCCGAAACTACGACTCATCACTGAGCCTAGATAACGTGGTAATCAATAGGTATAGTCACTAGGGACTATAACCATCGTGATTACGCTCACGTTATGAAGTTTAAATGAACTTTGCATTGACCATAAACTGGTCAATTTAGAAAGTCAAACAAAGTTTGACTTTAACACTAAAACGAATAAAAGAACGAAGGAACACTTACAAAGGGTCCCCGAAAGCTAATCTTGATCCAAGTAACTCAGGTATGAAGCAATGGCTTCAACTTAGAGCATTCTTAGATCAGATTTGTGGGTTTTGTAAGTGAATGGGTTGGGTATATATAGTAAATGGACAACCGTTAGGATCGTTCTTCGAATACCGTGCTTTGATCTTGTCCCTACACTTGTTGCAACACTAAGGTAACTCAAATTGGCCCCCCAACATCAGGGATTAACATGTGGCATTGGCCTTTGGAGTGTTTAGCAGCTGTTAACAACTGGTTAAACAACCTTTGCTGATCTGAAAGGGCCTCGCGTGACGCCTAGGGGGCTAGGTGTCACGCCTAGGTCCTTCTGATCAGCAAACAGTTTCCAAAGTTTCCATTTCAGTCCCCGTTGTGTATTAAGGCCATTTCCGACATGTTTAAGGCTCGTTAAGTCAACTTTAAGGCCCTAAAATGATGCCTAAACATTGTGGACATGAAACATGCTAAAAAAATCCCGGATGTCGGTTCGTTTGGTCGTACGATCGCGATGTTCGCTTAATTACGACGACATGCGCATAAGCGCGAAAAACGGTCCAAATTGCGTGACGAAGGGATTTTTTTATGCCAAACACTAAAATAAAATATTGTAGTGCTTACATAAATTTTTGGATGTCCAGATGTATTCAGAACGTAAGTTATGCGCGAAAATGCAAACTTATGCACTTTTTTTGACGCTTTTAGTCCCTGAATGACCCAAAAGTTTCTTTTAGCACACCGAACCCCTCAAAGCCTATTTCTAAGCTATGTAAAGGATATTTATGGTATGTTTAACTTATGGTCATGTTTCGGAATGTCTGTTACAGTTCAAATTGGCATACTTTTGCAGTTTGTCAAATTTAGTCCCTGTAGGCGAATTAACTTGTTTTTGCCATACCAAAGCCTTCAAAACTTATTTCTAAGTTATGTAAAGGTTATTTAAGGTATGTTAAGCATATGTTGATGTTCCGGAGTGTTCATTGCATTTAAACTGGTTATATTTACGCATCAGTGCGCGTATAACCTTCTAGAAAGCGATTTAAAGCTTGAAGTCGAACAAGAATTGATATGTGCAAAAGATACACATGTTTATACCAATCCCAAGTACTGAAATAAAATATTTCATTGGTTTGGTATTTGTTTGATGGTCGCAGTGACTCAGGTGTCACAGTCTCCCCTACTTTAGGAAATTTCGTCCCGAAATTTATTTGTAGGAGTCTGTCTGTGACTTTGTGTTAAATAACCATCAAGATATGTAAGGCATAATCTTGTCATTTTCCTCAACAGATATTTTCCAGAAGCGAAAATGAACGAACGGAGTCATTTTCCTCAACGGGTTCTTTGGAAATGGAAAATGAAGGATTTAACTAAACGGATATTCATTTCCCTCAACGGATATTCTTCAGAAGCGAAAATGAATGGGTGATTCATTTTTCTCAACGGGTCCTTCGTCAGAAACGGGAATGAAAAAGGATAATCAAAATGATATTCATTTCCTCAACGAACATTCTTCAGAAACGAAAATGAACAGACGGAGTCATTTTCAACGGTTGCTTCCTCAGAAGCGGAAATGAAGGATTTAAACAAACGGATATTCATTTCCTCAACGGATAATCTTCAGAAACGAAAATGAACAGACGGAGTCATTTTCAACGGTTGCTTCCTCAGAAATGGAAATGGAGGATTAAACAAATGGATATTTATTTCCTCAACGGATAATCTTCAGAAACGAAAATGAACAGACGGAGTCATTTTCAACGGTTGCTTCCTCAGAGTTGGAAATAAAGGATTAAACAACGGATATTCATTTCCTCAACGGATAATCTTCAGAAACGAAAATGAACAGACGGAGTCATTTTCAACGGTTGCTTCCTCAGAGTTGGAAATGAAGGATTAAACAACGGATATTCATTTCCTCAACGAATAATCTTTAGAAACGAAAATGAACAGACGGAGTCATTTTCAACGGTTGCTTCCTCAGAAACGAAAATGAAAAGGATAAACAAACGGATATTCATTTCCTCAACGGATAATCCTCAGAATGAAAATGAACAAACGGAGTCATTTTCCTCAATGGGTATTCTTCAGAATTGGAAATGAAGGATTTTAACAAACGGATATTCATTTCCCTCAACGGATATTCTTCAGAAGTGAAAAATGAATAGCTAGTTCATTTTTCCTCAACGGATGCTTCATCAGAATTGGAAATGAATAGGGTTAACACTAGATACATGACAGAACTTGCTGTGATTTCTGTGCACTAGATTCCATAATTATGTATGCATCCATACTTACGTAATTCCTTGCACAGTCCGCACAGTTTGTTTTGTAATGTTTAGGGGAGGAAAAATCAAACCTGTGATGAGGGTGACTAGACTACCATATGGTCCTTTTAATTAGATCGACAGATGATCTTTATAATTAGGCCACCAAGGAGTCCTTTCAGCTATATCATCACATGATATTCCTAACCAGATTTTCGGATCAATCTGTTTAACTAGACCACTCAAGGGGTCTAATTATGGAGTAGTACTTTATAATCCAAGGGACTTAACTACAACGTAGAAGTCCATTAAGGATTTTAGATAGTACCTTTGGGTATCCTACCATGAATCCCTTATACGAAGACATGGAAGATTCTACGTGGATTTGGATAACATAGTTTGGATCACATAAAACATAAAAGGAAACACATAAGCACTTAATCACATAATTGTTATTTTGTTATTGATTGTTATTAACTTGGCGTCTTGTACTTCCTTTTCCTTGGAAGAAACGGGTACTTAGGTGTAACAACCCTCGGTAAAACCAACACCCTTATAAATATTTCCGACACTCTGGTATATTATAAAATGTCCCAATATGTTTTATATTACATCCCGTATGTGAAAACCGAGCCCTAGTTAGGTTATAATTATAAAATAAACAAAAATCTGAAATATAGGGTTAAGGCGGGCCGCGACATACTCTACCCTTAGTTTACGCGGGCCGTATCAAGGCTGGATTTGACTTCGCTGACTTCTTTAGTTGAAGCGGGCCGCGTAAGAGTATAGGTTTAGTTGACGCGGGCCGCGACAGATCATTACACGCGATTACACCAGAGGCCGACACGTGTCGACATCGTGGCGGACCTACTAGCTGACCCAGCTAAGCTACTGCGTTGACTGGTGTTGACGCGGGCCGCGTAAGGGTCCCTTGTCTTTTACGCGGGCCGCGACAGAACTCAATATCACAACTATAAATAGCAGGCATTAGTTTTCAGTTTCCGTCGCTCATTTCTTTTTCTCAATCTCGAAATCTGAAAGTTATAATCATTATAGTCGGGTATTATACCCCTAATTAGCGAGGTTCTGCTCCGTTGTAAGTATTATAACCCCAGTTTCATAATAGTTACGCTGCCCGATTGATTTAGGGTTCCGTAACAACTGTCGTGGTTCTGCCCGACGTAGTTGTTGGAATGCCGTCTCGGGGAGGGTATCATGAATATTTTCAAAGGGTTATGATACTAACCAATGTACATTTGTATAAATTATAGATTATATCCAGGAAACCCTTACGAAAAGCCAAAGATAGCAATGTGAGTTTATCCTTTTTTTGTTAATGTTTTTGGTAATGTTTTACCAAACCTTAAATGTTTTACAAAGTAATTAAGCAGTGATTGAGTCTTTGTAGTCTTCAATTACTGTCCGGTATGTTGGGGTTTTGTATACAAAATTTGTACTACCTGCGAGTAGTAAGTCGAGTATGACAGTACGTTACCATTGGGACAATGAGTTAGCCAATGTGTAATATGACCCACAAGTCAGGTTTGATAGTACCAATTGGAGTAATTGTGTAGACATAAACATTGTAATCGTCCTCGATACTGTTTTAATTAAAATATTTCTTGATTAAACTGGGATTCACTCACCAGTATTTTCGACTGACAAAATATTTTTAAAACATGTTTCAGGTAACCCAATGTGACAGCCAATTAATAAAAAGCCAGCTGGAGAGCACTGAAGGCTTGGGATAATGTGGCTATAAAAGTTACCAAATAAACAGTGTTTTAAATTTTAAATAATATAGGGTTCATCCCTATAAATGTATTGTAATAAGAAACTTGGGTTTTACCCATGTTATTATTAATATTAAATATGGTGGTTTTACTCTGATAAACATTTCCTAACTACGGTCCTGATGTAAATTCCGCTGCGAGTCTAAATAAAACTGATACCACCAAAATCTGAGTTCGCGTCCGCCCGTTCCCGGGGATAAGGGATCGGGGGTTGCGACAGAAGGTGGTATCAGAGCCTAGCCACTGGTCTGAGCCAAAGAAGTGTTCTGCTGACACTTAAAATTCTAAATTTTGTGTTAGGAAATAATTACGAAAATACGTGCATAACTGTATTTAATTGTTATGTGTTATTTAACTATCTGTTAGTTTTCAGTATGAGTGATCAAGGACCATCATATGTGAATCGTTAGTTAGCTGATTCACCTAGGAGTGAAGGTACATCATCACAGCCTGCCCTCTCTGGGTATACTGCTGATCAGGAAGACGGGATATTTGCCTTTAGAGCTAAATCTGAAGAACCATTTCCTACTAAGAAACGAGGATGGTTCAGTAAAGAAGCTTTTGCTCGTAGGAAGAGAATGCGAAAATTGCAACAGCAAAGGGCCTTAGCAGCTATTAAGCGAGAGACAGATGCCCATACTCAAGATATGCTAAATAGAAGCCTAGCAAATTTCCATATCTTAGCTACGACTGCTGCTGACCCGAGTCTGGAACAACTAGTAGCCCCACAGCCACAAAACCCAGAACAACCCATGGAGATAGAAAACCCGGAAAACCAAGTGGAGATGCACAACTTTAACCCAGAAGAAATCCCTAGGATACCTGCACCAAACCCCCTAGACCCGAATTATGACCCCTGGTGGGACGACAATAGGGACTTTGAGCAAAGTTACCCTATCCAGGATTATCCACCCATACAGAACATAGAAGCTTACCCAGGTATGGACCCTTTAGATCCCTATTATTAAGATGATTATATTAGGGAGATATTAGAGGATCCTTACCAATTTCAGGAATTGTCACCCCCATATCAGGAAAACGCACCCCAGATTCCAAACCCAGTCCGAGAACCTGCACCCCCAATGAGTGCAGAAAACGTTCAAGAACTTAGGACTTTCGGGGAGGAAATTTTAGAAAGCAGTGAGAGAATGCGTCAGGTTGGAGAGCGTCTCGTATGGAAATACGATGAGCGCAATATGGATTTTTGGATAAATCCATATCCGTGAATGTTAGAATGGAGAAAGCAGTAGTAATAATAATATAATAAAAAAATAAATAAAAATATGTGTGTACAGATGCATATTACTATTTTATTTCTGTTGGTATTGTAATCTTTATTTCTGTACTAGTGTGTAATAGACGCATAGTATATAAAAATAGAGTACAAGTCGCAATGATCGACGATTTTGGTTAGATTGTGTGTCATGTGATTAACTATATTACCTATTATTTGTAATATTAATACGGGTAAATGTTTAAAATTCAGATGGCCGACGAAGGAAATCAAGAAAATCTGAATAACTATAACCAGAGTAACATTAACGTGGTTAATGATAATCCGAGTGTCAATAAAAATGGAAACCAAGTGGACAATAGTGCTATCCAACACATAGTAGCACAAGGAATTATAGATGCGATGCCATTTATACTTCAAACTGTTAAGGATGCTGATAATAAGAGTAAACATAGCAGTAAGCGACCACTTGAACCAGAAAACAGCGTGAACAATAGACCAGTACTTCAAATGCCTATTCCCAAAAGAAGAAGAATTGTGCCTAACGGTTGTTCTTATAAAGAATTCTGGTCTTGTAAACCAATGGAATTCTCGGGCAACGAAGGGGCCATTGCAACATTACGCTGGATAGAGAAAACTGAGGCAGTCTTAAGGATAAGTAAGTGTGCTGAAGAAGATAAGATATTGTTTGCTTCTAATCTGTTTAAGAATGCAGCACTAGAATGGTGGAACACTATCCTCCAGACAAGAGGAAGTGATCAAACCTATAATATGGTATGGGAAGAATTTAAGAACAAGGTAGAAAGGAAATTCTGCCCACCCAATGAAAAAGAACAGATAGCAAACAAATTCCTAAATCTTAGTATGACTGGTGTAGATAGTAAGGGGTACACTAAGATATTCTTTGAATATGCTAGAATAGTGCCAACTCTTTCTTCACCAGAACCAGTATTAATCTCTCGTTATATTTGGGGATTAATTGGAGAGATTAGACACATAGTCAAGGCAGCTAGACCGCAAACCATAGAAGAAACTGTAGAATTAACAAATACCTTGACTGATGAATTAGTTTGTACTAGAGAAGAAGACCAGAGAAGGAACCTAACCCAAAGGCTTACTCAAGAATTCCGTTCGGGGAATTACAATCATAGGAATACAGGTTCTACCTCTGCACCATACTGCAAGATCTGTAAGACAAAGCATTCGGGAAAATGCTCCACTCTCTGCAATTAGTGCAAGATGCCAGGACACAAGGAAGAAAATTGCAAGAAGAAATCTAGTAATGGATATTGCTACAACTGTGGAGAAAAAGGTCATATCAGGCCAAATTGTCCGAAATTGGCCCCAGCTGCAAACAACAAGAATACTAAAAATGCTAGGGCATTTGTTCTGACTACAGAAGAAGCCAAGATGATTCCAGATGTCATAGCCGGTACGTTTTTAGTTAATGATGTTTTTGCTAAAGTATTATTTGACTCTGGTGCAAACCAAAGTTTTATTAATACATCGTTTTGCAAATTTCTAAATCAGTCATTAACTAAACTACCACTAGAATGCTTAGTAGAGACAGCTAATGGAGAAACCGTTAGAATTTCTGAAATCTTGCAGGGAGCAAGAATAGAAATTTTAAATCAGAAATTTATTGCAAATCTATATCCTATGAATCTGGCAGGATTTGATGTTGTGTTAGGAATGGATTGGTTAATAGCTAATAAAGCCAATATTTTATGTGATCAAAAGTTAATCCAAGTAAATTCACCACCAGGTAAAATGATCATGTGACACCTGGGTCACTGCGACCATCAAACAAATACCAAACCAATGAAATATTGTATTTCATACTTGGGATTTGTACAAATATGTGTATCAATTACACATATCAATTTTTGTTCAATTTCAAGCTCTAAATCGCTTTCTGGAAGGTTATACGCGCACCGATGCGTAAATATAACCAGTTTAATGCAACAAACACTCCGGAATAGTGACATTGGCTTAACATACCTTAAATAACCTTTACATAACTTAGAAACAAGTTTTGAAGGCTTTGTTATGGCAAAATCGAGTTAAATCGCTTACAGGGACTAAATTTGACAAACTACGAAAGTATGCCAATTTGAACTGTAACAGACATTCTGGAACATGACCATAAGTTAAACATACCATAAATATCCTTTATATAGCTTAGAAATAGGCTTTGAGGGGTTCGGTGTGCTAAAATAAACTTTTGGGTCATTCAGGGACTAAAAGTGTCAAAAAGTGCACAAGTTTGCACTTTTGCGCATAACTCACGTTCTGAATACATCCGGACATCCAAAAATTTATGTAAGCACTAAAACATATTATTTTAGTGTTTGGCATGAGAAAAATCCATTCGTCGCGCAATTTGGATCGTTTTTCGCGCTTATGCGCATTCCGTCGTAATTAACCGAACATCGCGATCGTACGACCAAACGAACCGACATCCGAGATATTTTTGAGCATGTTTTGAGTTCCCTATACTTTAACTTCATTTTAGAGCTTTGAAATGAGGTTAACGGGGTTCAAACGCATCGAAAATAGCTTAAACGGGCTGCAGGGACCAAATCTGACATTCTGCCAAATTAGGTCCTTGCGCACCGCAACAATTAATTGTTACGGTGCGCAAGCAGTCTGCAGATCAGTAGAATTGCAGAAACATTGGATCTGGTCATTTCCACACTTGCACATGGTATTCCTTGAATCTATGGGCTGGTTTGATGTGCCCATGGTATTACAATACCATGGGTGCAAGTGTACGGCTTAGATCGTGCCCCCTTTTCCAAGAAACGATCCTAACGGTGAACCGAAAACTATAAATATCCATCCCACCCCATTGCAAAACCCACAAGAATTCTGATTTGAGAAGCTCTAAGTTGAAACCTTTGTTTCATACCTGAGCTACTTGGATCGGGATTAGCATTCGGGGACCCTTCGTAAGTATTCTTTCGTTCTTTTATTGCTTTTCGAGTCTTTTCGAGTCTGAAAGTCAAACTTTGTTTGACTTTCTACATTGACCAGTTTATGGTCAATGCGAAGTTCGTTTGAACTTCGCAACGTGAGTGTAATCATGTTGGTTATAGTCCCTTGGGACTATGCCTACTGATTACCACGTTGTCTAGGGTCGTAGGGTAAGCTATCTAATAAATCGCTTATACCTTCGAACCCGACCCATTTGGTCTATCATTAGGATCCGACCAAACACATTAGGTGACCATAGTATATGGGGAATAACCTTTCAAGGTTATACCTTATGGTCGCTTCGTTTGAATAGTTGTATGATAGGTAGTTTATATGCCTTAGGTAAATTACCAGAATACCCTTTTCATGTATAAATGGTAATTAAGCATATGTAGCCTAAACTTTTGTCACATAACTGATTATGTAACATGTTAGGGCATATTCTACTTGTCATAGGACTAGTTAGGCGGTCCGAACGCGTTTCACGCACACGACGCGTTAAAGTAGCATAAGCTACCTAAACGGGTCGTAATGGGTCGTAAGCACTTAGGTTAGGTTTCATTTAGTATTTAGGCTTTGTTAAACCATATGACACGAGTCTCTATACTCGTTTGGTTTACGAACCCTCATTCTATCAGATCTTCCGATTTAGGTCCGGTTTATTAACATAGTTACCTATATTAGGTGCCGTTTGATATCCGCGATCTCTAGCATTGTTTAGTTGTTACTCAAGGACTACTGAGCAATCTCAAGTGAGTAGATAGACCCCTTCTTTTACTGTTTTCCAAACATTTTGGGGTGGAACACATGTGCCTACTTGTTACTTTCATGCTTTCCTGTTTTCACATCATATACTTGCTATGTTTATTAGTACATTTATAGTACATGATTTCATTTCATTTTATGCTATGTATGTTCCTTGTTGCATACTTAGTACATTTATTATTCATTCACATGCTTACATTTTGTTATGACATTTGGGTTGTTTACAATGGAACAATACATTCATTAACATTAGCTACGCCGTTCGTTAGTAGGTAGTGGTACCATAGGAATTGACAACTCCTGTTCCTGAAATCCTGGGTTGGTTTGGATTGGAAGGAATGACCGAATTCGATATACATAATTTAGATAAACCTTTAAGTTGTTTAAGGGTTTATCGCCACAGTCTCAAGGCTTGGATGTATGCATTATAACAATACCGCATAAATGTTCGTATCAGTATAGCATGCATTTCCACAAAACATAACTTTGATTTAAACCAAGTTTTACTTCAATACTATGTTCTTGTGCATATGGTTTAGTTGATACATTTCACTAGTCATACATATCATTTTGGTTACATATTACATGATTTACATTGATCATGCATTTCCACAGAACATAACTTTGATTTAAACCAAGTTTTACTTCAATACTATGTTCTTGTGCATATAGTTTAGTTGATACATTTCACTAGTCATACATATCATTTTGGTTACATATTACATGATTTACATTGATCATGCATTTCCACAGAACATAACTTTGATTTAAACCAAGTTTTACTTCAATACTATGTTCTTGTGCATATGGTTTAGTTGATGCATTTCACTAGCCATACATATCATTTTGGTTACACATTACATGGTTTACATTTGACACATAAACACTTTTGACATTGGTTATACATTACATGATTTACATCTTGACATAAACATTTTAACATATTATTTCAATACATTTGGAAGCTGGTTTAAACATAGACATCTTACATTGTTGGTTTGGTTTGAGTAAGTGATTTAAGTAACGAGGCGTGTGTAATATGATACAAGCATGGTGGATACGCCGCTGGTACTTCCTATATATAAGTGATTGTATGGTATTACATATCGTTGCGTTATTTGAATCATTTCAATTTTTACATATAACATTTTATACAAATAACATACTTTTCACAATACATTGTTTTACAAACAACTTATCTTATACAAACTCATCTTACATGGTTATTCATTTAACCTTACATTTATTTATACATATCATCTAATCTTATCGTTTTTCAAATGATTTACAAGACAAAGCAAATTACAGGGTTCATGACTAAACATTTTCTTAAACAATAAGTCATGAATCCTATTTTCATAAACCTATGTATCTCACAGGCATTTTTATGCTGACGTACCTATTTTCACATGTGTTTTTCAGGAGATGATGCATAGGATTTATCAAGACATACTTAGGCGGACCTGTGCCTTAGTGACTTAAAACAAGACAAGAACTAGTTAATTTTTGTTATGTACTCTTTATTTCTTGTTTAAAGACAATGTAACTCGCTTGTTTGATGAATAAAACGAAACTTAAATTTCCATGGTTGTGAAACATTAATTCTGTTACAACACTCCCCGATGTTTCCGCCACGTTTTGGTTGTCCTACGTGGTCGGGGTGTGACAGAAAAGATGGTATCAGAGCCAATGGTTATAGGGAATTAGGTTATTAGTAATACTTTGAACTAGTCTATAACCTTTCTAGGACCCTAACGCGAGTTTACTTGCGTTTAGTCATAAAACGATACCGTCACCTATCCTTAGGCGACGACCTCAACAAGAACATAAATTTCCAAACCGCTTTGAAAACTAATCATCTGTTCTAGGATGATTGATTACTAGGTTTTGAACCCTCTATTGTAAGGTTTTGAACTCTCTGTTATATGGTTTTGAACCCCTTTGAATTTTCAAAATCTCGTCAAAGTTTGGGTCTTATAATGTGAACATGTGCAAACTGGAAGGGTGAATGCCTGTATTCTGGGTTTTCTGTCTAGGCAAGCACTTCGTATATATCTCATCAGACGTGAGACCAGTTGTGCTTACCTGGGAATTCTTGGGATGAGTGTTCACTTATAGGCGAGCATGTCTTCAGTGATACATTAATAAGACCTGTTTACTTTGATTAGTCACCGTCTCATTTGTTTGCCTTAGGTAACAAACAAATGACCGCAATTTCTATGCGTTGTCATTTTGTTTTAATTGTCCAATAATCTTTCACTTGTTTCTTCCTATGTCTTTCATTTTCTTCTAGAATGTCTATTCCTCTCAGCACTGGTCAAATGTCCGAGCGAACAGCCAAATTTGCCCAGCAAATAGGCGAAGTGATTCAGAAGACTGTGGATTTAGGCATTGCCATGGCTCGTCTCAACAATGAAGCCTCCCGTCTCGACAATGAAGCCACTCAAGAGTCACCAAAGGAAGCAGAAGTCAAGCCAGCACCAAAATCAAGGAAGCGTAAGGCTTCAAGGAAACCCGCAACAGTTACACCTAATCAAGCGGGACCTAGCCATGTGGCAAGGCCACCAGCTAGGAAGCCATACATAGGAACTGCCCCTTTGTGCAAACGATGCAACCGTCATCATTCAAACCTTATACCCTGCTCCAAATGTACCTACTGCGGACGGAGGGGACATTTGGTTAACACATGCCGCTTTGCTATCCAAAACAAAGCTGCTACAAACCTTGCTGCTACCCAACTCCAAGTTAACCCTACTCAAGCTCGTTTTCCGTATGGTACTTGCTACAACTGTGGCGAGACGAGCCATTTCAGGAACAACTGCCCGAAGATTGTCAGTGCAAATCCAACCCTTGGATGAGCATTCGGCTGAACAAAGGATGTTGCTGTCTTATGCCTTTGTTTCTTTTGTTTTCGTGTATTGTGAAACAATATGTCTCGTTCATAAATAAAAGTTTTTGTTTGCAATTCTGATATACAAGTATAATTACATGTGTTTATGGCATTTCCCTATAATACCTGTATTAAGGAACTATGTTCCTTACAAACTACTCTTGTAATTCTTTCTTTCAAATGATCGCTCATGATTCCCTCGAAAATTTTAAGTACTCATTTCACTCTAAGAAACAAAGTACAGAAAATAAAGTGACATCATGAGTAATCATGCTTCTACACACCAGTGCCTTTGAATCCTTGGTTAGATAACTAAGGGTATTTTCAAATCTCATACTCATTAGGTTTTGATTTTTCAACATATACAGTACAAGTATTTCAAAAACAATCTTCATGATCTCAAAACATTTCATATAGTTTGAAAACAATTTTTCTAAATGCATTGTCTATGTTATTTCAAAAACATTGACCATGTTATCAAAACCAACCTTCCTAATTTCAAAATATTTCATATAGTCTGAAGGCAATATTAACACAGTACATTTTCTTATCAAGTGCATGATTTCAAAAGCATCATTCATGTTTTCCAAAAACCTTATACATAATTTCAAAATTCATCTCGCATAATTTTAAAACATTTTTTTTGAATATACCTACCTAATACACCTACTTTATGATTTCAAAGGTATTATATATAAGGTCTCAAAAACATTGAACACATTTCTTTTTAAAAGAACCCCATGCATAGTTTTCAAAAATATTTTCTTCATACATTGACTTAACTCTCAAATTTCGCTTCATATGTCGCCTTGGCATATCTAGCATCTCAACTTCATAAGCATTTTACTTCATGTTTTGACTTAAGCACGTCCAGTGCAAGGTTTCAAACATCTCCAACTTCTAAAAATTCATGTGGGATTTTTTTTCACATTTAGATCCTTGTAGATGATTATCATTCAAATCAGAGTCCTTAATTGGATTCCTTATGTACCTGAATTCGGACATTTCGGTTCCTCATAATCGAAATCGAATTTTTCTTTTAAAGATCTTTCTATCTTTATAGTTAGATTCTTGGTAATGTTTAAAGTACCAAATGAAATTCACGAGATGGATTCCTAGTGTACTTTAAATACATGTGCTCTATCAACAAAACAAATTAACAAATAAACAATCTTTGTGGTTATACGACTATGTGTTTATTCATCTTATGCTTTCTTTTATACATTTTGTGTTTTTATACTCCGGGTATTAATTATCCAAATCCTCGTAGAATCTTTCATATCTTTACATGAGGGATTCGTAGTAGGATATTCAAAAAGGTACTACCTTAAAATCCTTAATGGGCTTCTATGTAATAGTTAAGACCCTTGGATTATATAGTACTATTCCATGATTCATAAGAGACCCTTAAGTGGTCTAGTCAAAAAGATTGATTCACAATTTGGTTAAAGAATGACATCTAGTGATATAGCTGAACAGACTCCTTGATAGTCTATTTAGATCATTTATTGATTTAATTAAAAGGACTCTATGGCGGTCTAGTCACACTCATCACAGGATTGTTCATTTGGTTTTACCCTATACATTATAAAATTGACTGTGTGAACTGTGCAAGGAATTGTCTAATTATGGACGCGTACATAATTATGATATTCAGTGCACGGTAACCACAGTAAGATTTATTATGTGTAAGAACCGACAGTGACAACAATAACGAAATGAGAACGATGTAATGGAGGTACGGTGGACGCACCAATGACGCTTCATATACTTGTATATAAGTATCCCTCTTACATTGCAAGCATGATGTTATTAAAGTTACTAGAAGTTTAGAACCCTAACCAATGCTGTTCGATCTTTTCAACTTCATGTTTTCAAGCTCTCACAAGTTTCCTCTGATTAAATTTCGGGACGAAATTTCCTAAAGTAGGGGAGACTGTGACACCTGGGTCACTGCGACCATCAAACAAATACCAAACCAATGAAATATTGTATTTCATACTTGGGATTTGTACAAATATGTGTATCAATTACACATATCAATTTTTGTTCAATTTCAAGCTCTAAATCGCTTTCTGGAAGGTTATACGCGCACCGATGCGTAAATATAACCAGTTTAATGCAACAAACACTCCGGAATAGTGACATTGGCTTAACATACCTTAAATAACCTTTACATAACTTAGAAACAAGTTTTGAAGGCTTTGGTATGGCAAAATCGAGTTAAATCGCTTACAGGGACTAAATTTGACAAACTGCGAAAGTATGCCAATTTGAACTGTAACAGACATTCTGGAACATGACCATAAGTTAAACATACCATAAATATCCTTTATATAGCTTAGAAATAGGCTTTGAGGGGTTCGGTGTGCTAAAATAAACTTTTGGGTCATTCAGGGACTAAAAGTGTCAAAAAGTGCACAAGTTTGCACTTTTGCGCATAACTCACGTTCTGAATACATCCGGACATCCAAAAATTTATGTAAGCACTAAAACATATTATTTTAGTGTTTGGCATGAGAAAAATCCATTCGTCGCGCAATTTGGATCCTTTTTCGCGCTTATGCGCATTCCGTCGTAATTAACCGAACATCACGATTGTACGACCAAACAAACCGACATCCGAGATATTTTTGAGCATGTTTTGAGTTCCCTATACTTTAACTTCATTTTAGAGCTTTGAAATGAGGTTAACGGGGTTCAAACGCATCGAAAATAGCTTAAACGGGCTACAGGGACCAAATCTGACATTCTGCCAAATTAGGTCCTTGCGCACCGCAACAATTAATTGTTACGGTGCGCAAGCAGTCTGCAGATCAGCATAATTGCAGAAACATTGGATCTGGTCATTTCCACACTTGCACATGGTATTCCTTGAATCTATGGGCTGGTTTGATGTGCCCATGGTATTACAATACCATGGGTGCAAGTGTACGGCTTAGATCGTGCCCCCTTTTCCAAGAAACGATCCTAACGGTGAACCGAAAACTATAAATACCCATCCCACCCCATTGCAAAACCCACAAGAATTCTGATTTGAGAAGCTCTAAGTTGAAACCTTTGTTTCATACCTGAGCTACTTGGATCGGGATTAGCATTCGGGGACCCTTCGTAAGTATTCTTTCGTTCTTTTATTGCTTTTCGAGTCTTTTTGAGTCTGAAAGTCAAACTTTGTTTGACTTTCTGCATTGACCAGTTTATGGTCAATGCGAAGTTCGTTTGAACTTCACAACGTGAGTGTAATCACGTTGGTTATAGTCCCTTGGGACTATGCCTACTGATTACCACGTTGTCTAGGGTCGTAGGGTAAGCGATCTAATAAATCGCTTATACCTTCGAACCCGACCCATTTGGTCGATCATTAGGATCCGACCAAACACATTAGGTGACCATAGTATATGGGGAATAACCTTTCAAGGTTATACCTTATGGTCGCTTCGTTTGAATAGTTGTATGATAGGTAGTTTATATGCCTTAGGTAAATTACCAGAATACCCTTTTCATGTATAAATGGTAATTAAGCATATGTAGCCTAAACTTTTGTCACATAACTGATTATGTAACATGTTAGGGCATATTCTACTTGTCATAGGACTAGTTAGGCGGTCCGAACGCGTTTCACGCACACGACGCGTTAAAGTAGCATAAGCTACCTAAACGGGTCGTAATGGGTCGTAAGCACTTAGGTTAGGTTTCATTTAGTATTTAGGCTTTGTTAAACCATATGACACGAGTCTCTATACTCGTTTGGTTTACGAACCCTCATTCTATCAGATCTTCCGATTTAGGTCCGGTTTATTAACATAGTTACCTATATTAGGTGCCGTTTGATATCCGCGATCTCTAGCATTGTTTGGTTGTTACTCAAGGACTACTGAGCAATCTCAAGTGAGTACATAGACCCCTCTTTTACTGTTTTCCAAACATTTTGGGGTGGAACACATGTGCCTACTTGTTACTTTCATGCTTTCCTGTTTTCACATCATATACTTGCTATGTTTATTAGTACATTTATAGTACATGATTTCATTTCATTTTATGCTATGTATGTTCCTTGTTGCATACTTAGTACATTTATTATTCATTCACATGCTTACATTTTGTTATGACATTTGGGTTGTTTACAATGGAACAATACATTCATTAACATTAGCTACGCAGTTCGTTAGTAGGTAGTGGTACCATAGGAATTGACAACTCCCGTTCCTGAAATCCTGGGTTGGTTTGGATTGGAAGGAACGACCGAATTCGATATACATAATTTAGATAAACCTTTAAGTTGTTTAAGGGTTTATCGCCACAGTCTCAAGGCTTGGATGTATGCATTATAACAATACCGCATAAATGTTCGTATCAGTATAGCATGCATTTCCACAAAACATAACTTTGATTTAAACCAAGTTTTACTTCAATACTATGTTCTTGTGCATATGGTTTAGTTGATACATTTCACTAGTCATACATATCATTTTGGTTACATATTACATGATTTACATTGATCATGCATTTCCACAGAACATAACTTTGATTTAAACCAAGTTTTACTTCAATACTATGTTCTTGTGCATATAGTTTAGTTGATACATTTCACTAGTCATACATATCATTTTGGTTACATATTACATGATTTACATTGATCATGCATTTCCACAGAACATAACTTTGATTTAAACCAAGTTTTACTTCAATACTATGTTCTTGTGCATATGGTTTAGTTGATGCATTTCACTAGCCATACATATCATTTTGGTTACACATTACATGGTTTACATTTGACACATAAACACTTTTGACATTGGTTATACATTACATGATTTACATCTTGACATAAACATTTTAACATATTATTTCAATACATTTGGAAGCTGGTTTAAACATAGACATCTTACATTGTTGGTTTGGTTTGAGTAAGTGATTTAAGTAACGAGGCGTGTGTAATATGATACAAGCATGGTGGATACGCCGCTGGTACTTCCTATATATAAGTGATTGTATGGTATTACATATCGTTGCGTTATTTGAATCATTTCAATTTTTACATATAACATTTTATACAAATAACATACTTTTCACAATACATTGTTTTACAAACAACTTATCTTATACAAACTCATCTTACATGGTTATTCATTTAACCTTACATTTATTTATACATATCATCTAATCTTATCGTTTTTCAAATGATTTACAAGACAAAGCAAATTACAGGGTTCATGACTAAACATTTTCTTAAACAATAAGTCATGAATCCTATTTTCATAAACCTATGTATCTCACAGGCATTTTTATGCTGACGTACCTATTTTCACATGTGTTTTTCAGGAGATGATGCATAGGATTTATCAAGACATACTTAGGCGGACCTGTGCCTTAGTGACTTAAAACGAGACAAGAACTAGTTAATTTTTGTTATGTACTCTTTATTTCTTGTTTAAAGACAATGTAACTCGCTTGTTTGATGAATAAAACAAAACTTAAATTTCCATGGTTGTGAAACATTAATTCTGTTACAACACTCCCCGATGTTTCCGCCACGTTTTGGTTTTCCTACGTGGTCGGGGTGTGACAGATCACAATTAAAGGAGATAAACCTTCTAGGTCCACTAAGTTCATCTCTGCAATGAAAACTGCAAGTTGTATAAGAAAAGGTTCTATAGTGTATTTGATTTCTATACTCACTAACACTAAAGGAAAAGAACTAAAAGATATTCCAGTAGTATCTCAGTTTTCAGATGTATTTCCAGAAGAATTACCAGAGCAACCTCCAGACAGAGAAGTTGAATTCAGAATTCACCTGCTACCAGGAACATCACCAATTGCCAAAGCACCTTACCGTTTGGCACCTGCTGAAATGCAAGAATTAAAGAAACAATTGGATGAATTGTTGGAAAAAGGATTTATACAGCCAAGTTCATCGCCATGGGGAGCACCGATACTGTTTGTTAAAAAGAAGGACAGATCAATGCGTATGTGCATTGACTACCGTGAATTAAACAAGGTCACGATTAAAAATCGGTACCCATTACCGAGAATCGATGATCTGTTTGATCAAGTGCAAGGAGCTCGATTTTTCTCTAAAATTGATTTAAGATCAGGATATCATCAATTAAAGGTACAGGAAGAGGATATTCCTAAAACCGCATTTAGAACGAGGTATGGTCATTATGAATTTACTGTCATGCCATTTGGTTTAACCAATGCCCCAGCTGCATTTATGGACATGATGAACCGAATATGTAAGCTATATTTGGATAAATTCATAATTGTTTTTATAGATGATATTCTAATTTATTCTAAGAATAAAGAGGATCATGCAAGACATTTGCACGCACTTTTAAGTTTGTTAAGAAAGGAAAAGCTTTATGCTAAATTTTCTAAGTGTGAATTTTGGTTAGAACAGGTACAATTCCTTGGACACTTAGTCAATCATGAAGGAATTCATGTAGATCCAACAAAAATCGAGGCAATTACTAAATGGAAAACCCCTGAGTCACCAACTGAGGTTAGAAGTTTCTTAGGATTGGCTGGTTATTATAGAAGATTTATTAAAGATTTTTCTAGAATAGCCATTCCTTTAACTAAGCTAACCTGTAAATCTGTTAAGTTTGAATGGGGATTAAAACAAGAAGAAGCATTTAGAATCCTTAAGCAAAGATTAACCCATACACCCATACTAGCATTACCAGAAGGAAATGAAGACTTCATAGTCTATTGTGATGCTTCTAGATTAGGTTATGGATGTGTGTTGATGCAATGACAGAAGGTTATAGCTTACGCATCTAGACAACTTAAGAATCATGAAGAGAATTATTCAATCCATGATTTAGAATTAGGAGCTATAATTTTTGCTCTTAAGATTTGGAGACATTACCTTTACGGTAGTAAGTTTACCATATTTACTGATCATAAGAGTTTAAGGTATATTTTCCAACAGAAGGAGTTGAATATGAGGCAAAGACGCTGGATGGAATTTCTTAGTGACTATGATTGTGATATCCAGTATCATAAAGGAAAAGAAAATGTAGTGGCAGATGCTTTAAGCCGAAAGTATCATGAAAAGCCAAAAAGGGTACGTTCTCTTAAATTAAATCTGCAAGTAGATTTAAATGATCAGATAAGAGAAACACAAGAGTCAGTAATCAAGGAAGATATTGAAAAGTTAAAAGGTATGTTAAAAGAATTAAAACAAGGAACAGATGGAATTTGGAGATTCCATGAAAAGAGAATGTGGATACCTAAAATAGGAAACCTACGTAATCGTATATTAGAAGAAGCCCATAAATCTAAGTATACGATGCACCCAGGAAGTGATAAAATGTACCAGGATTTAAGGAAAAATTTCTGGTGGATAGGAATGAAGAAAGACATAGCAGCCTATGTTTCTAAATGTTTAACTTGTTCACAAGTTAAAGCTGAACATCAGAAACCCTCAGGTTTGTTACAGCAATTAGAAATGCCAGTTTGGAAATGGGAATTAATAACAATGGATTTTGTTACTAAATTACCCAAAACTAGGAAAGGAAATGATACAATCTGGGTGATTGTAGATAGACTAACTAAGTCAGCTCATTTTCTACCAATGAAGGAAACAATTAGTATGGAACAATTATCTAAATTGTATGTAAATGAAATTGTTTCTTTACATGGTATTCCTTTATCAATTGTTTCTGATAGAGATAGTCGCTTTACATCTCATTTTTGGTCAAGTTTCCAAAAGGCAATGGGAACCAAGTTAAGGTTAAGCACAACTTATCACCCATAAACAGATGGACAAAGTGAAAGAACAATTCAGACAATGGAGGACATGCTTAGAGCTTGTGTAATTGATTTTGGAGGTAATTGGGACGATCACTTACCTTTAATAGAATTTTCTTATAATAATAGTTATTACACAAGTATCAATGCTGCACCATTCGAAGCACTTTATGGACGAAAGTGCCGAACCCCAGTCTGTTGGGCAAAAATTGGGGAAAAACAATTATCTGGACCTGAGATAGTGCAAGAAACAACCGACAAGATTATTCAAGTCAAGGAACGATTGAAAGCAGCACGTGATCGACAAAAGAGTTATGCTAATAACCGACGCAAGCCGTTAGAGTTTCAAGTAGGAGATAGAGTGTTGTTGAAAGTCTCTCCTTGGAAAGGAGTGGTAAGATTCATCAAACGAGGAAAACTAAGTCCCAGGTATGTTGGACCTTTTAAGATTGTTAAAAGAATAGGACCTGTAGCCTATCAGCTACAACTGCCAGAAGAAATGGCAGGAATACATGATGTGTTTCATGTATCTAATCTTAAAAAGTGTTTAACTGATGAATCACTGATAGTGCCTCTTAAGGATATAGAGGTAAATGAACAACTCAAGTTTGTAGAAAGACCCCTACAGATTGAAGACAGGAAAGTCAAGAATCTCAAGCATAAGCGACTAGTTCTAGTCAAAGTGAAGTGGGACTCCAAAAGAGGACCTGAATACACATGGGAGCTCGAGTCAGAAATGAAAAAGAAATATCCGCATTTATTTCAGTAGATCTCGAGGACGAGTTCTAAATAAGGTGGGGAGAATGTAACAACCCTCGGTAAAACCAACACCCTTATAAATATTTCCGACACTCCGGTATATTATAAAATGTCCCAATATGTTTTATATTACATCCCGTATGTGAAAACCGAGCCCTGGTTAGGTTATAATTATAAAATAAACAAAAATCTGAAATATAGGGTTAAGGCGGGCCGTGACATACTCTACCCTTAGTTTACGCGGGCCGTATTAAGGCTGGATTTGACTTCGCTGACTTCTTTAGTTGAAGCGGGCCGCGTAAGAGTATAGGTTTAGTTGACGCGGGCCGCGACAGATCATTACACGCGATTACACCAGAGGCCGACACGTGTCGACATCGTGGCGGACCTACTAGCTGACCCAGCTAAGCTACTGCGTTGACTGGTGTTGACGCGGGCCGCGTAAGGGTCCCTTGTCTTTTACGCGGGCCGCGACAGAACTCAATATCACAACTATAAATAGCAGGCATCAGTTTTCAGTTTCCGTCGCTCATTTCTTTTTCTCAATCTCGAAATCTGAAAGTTATAATCATTATAGTCGGGTATTATACCCCTAATTAGCGAGGTTCTGCTCCGTTGTAAGTATTATAACCCCAGTTTCATAATAGTTACGCTGTCCGATTGATTTAGGGTTCCGTAACAACTGTCGTGGTTCTGCCCGACGTAGTTGTTGGAATGCCGTCTCGGGGAGGGTATCATTAATATTTTCAAAGGGTTATGATACTAACCAATGTACATTTGTATAAATTATAGATTATATCCAGGAAACCCTTACGAAAAGCCAAAGATAGCAATGTGAGTTTATCCTCTTTTTGTTAATGTTTTTGGTAATGTTTTACCAAACCTTAAATGTTTTACAAAGTAATTAAGCAGTGATTGAGTCTTTGTAGTCTTCAATTACTGTCCGGTATGTTGGGGTTTTGTATACAAAATTTGTACTACCTGCGAGTAGTAAGTCGAGTATGACAGTACGTTACCATTGGGACAATGAGTTAGACAATGTGTAATATGACCCACAAGTCAGGTTTGATAGTACCAATTGGATTAATTGTGTAGACATAAACATTGTAATCGTCCTCGATACTGTTTTAATTAAAATATTTCTTGATTAAACTGGGATTCACTCACCAGTATTTCCGACTGACAAAATATTTTTAAAACATGTTTCAGGTAACCCAATGTGACAGCCAATTAATAAAAAGCCAGCTGGAGAGCACTAAAGGCTTGGGATAATGTGGCTATAAAAGTTACCAAATAAACAGTGTTTTAAATTTTAAATAATATAGGGTTCATCCCTATAAATGTATTGTAATAAGAAACTTGGGTTTTACCCATGTTATTATTAATATTAAATATGGTGGTTTTACTTTGATAAACATTTCCTAACTACGGTCCGGATGTAAATTCCGCTGCGAGTCTAAATAAAACTGATACCACCAAAATCTGAGTTCGCGTCCGCCCGTTCCCGGGGATAAGGGTTCGGGGGTTGCGATATTAGGAATTGCGTGGAAAACGCAAGGGATCAAACAATGGAAGAAATTTGGGGGTAGTCGGTTCTTCAAGGAATACGGTTCCTCGATTGTCGGTATCGTAGGGGATATGTTGTTTATTCATGCAACCATAATAAACATATTGCAATGTAAATAAAAGATTTATTTATAAACAACATCAACAACTGTTTCTTAGATCTTGACAACAAAAGAGAATAATACATAAAGATTGATTATTTCTAAACAACGTTGTCTTCCATTCGGTCAGATGCTCATCCTTGCGCTGGATTCGCATTAGCAAGCTTTGGGCAGTTTCTTCAGAAATGGCCCATCTCGCCACAGTTGAAACAAGAACCTGGTGGAAAATGACCTTGAGCAGGATTGTTGTTAACTTGGTTTGGTGCAGCTGCTGTTGGGCAAACCCTTGCTGTGTGACCTACAAGTCCACAAGCTTGGCACGTGCGGCACTTCACACCAGCATGATGATGTAGGCTACATTGGTTGCACAAGGGTGCAGTTCCGTTGTAGGGCTTCCTAGCAGGGGATTGAGCTGGTTGGTTGGGGACGGCTTGATCATTGTGAGCGACCACGGCGAAGTTCTGAGAAGCCTTTCACTTCTTTGACTTCTTAGGAGATCCAGTCTGTTCATCCATGGTCTTTGATTCCTCGATTGGTTTCTTGTCACCCTTTCGAAAAAGTTTACCTTTCCTGATCTGAGATTCAGTCAAGGTTGCAGATAGCTCAATGGCCTGTCTAACTGTAGTAGGGTTGCTACCAGTCACAATGTCTTGTATTGAGTCAGGGAGGCCATCAATGTACTTTTCGATTGCCTTATCCAAAGGCGTGACCATGTTTGGGCATAACAGACTTAACTCCTCATAACGGTCCATGTAGGCTCGATGCTCACCGCTATCTTGCTTCAAATCATCAAATTCCCTTTCTAGAGCCCTTAGCTCATGACGAGGACATAATTCCTTCATCATAAGAGCCCTAAGCTCGGCCCAAGTCCGTGCTAAAGCAACCTCAGCACCACGGTCTCTCATCACCCCGTTCCACCATGTAAGAGCCATCTTCTGAAACACACTGGAAGCAAACTCGACCTTGCGATTATCAGGACACTGAACGTGACGAAATGTACTCTCAGTGCTCTCGAACCATTTTAGGAGCCCAGTTGCTCCTTCAGAACCACTAAACTTGAGTGGCTTAGCCGAATTGAAACTCTTGAAATTGCATGGAGCATGATTGTTGTTGTTGGCTTGGTTCCATTAAGCAATAAAATTTGGGAAAGCAGCAGCCATTTGCTGGGCGATGATTTCTGCCAGTTCGGCATTCGCTATCTGATTGTCGCGTCGAGGAGGCATTCTAAGGGAGGGAAACATGAAAGGAAACGAACGAGACGATTAGATGAAAAGGATGAGGTGTTACAATATTTGACAAAAGCAAAGGTGGTTGTCATTTGTTTGTTTCCACAAGGAAAACAAACGACACGTTGTGACTAATCAAAGTAAATGGGTCAAAATGATGTATCGCGAAGACATGCTCGCCTATAAGTGAACACTCACCCCAAGAGTTCCCAGGTAAGAGTGATTGGTCCGATTATGTGGATTTGTACGAACACTCTAGCCTTAGACAGAAAACCCAGGGTACAGGCATTCACTCTTCCAGTTTGCACGTGTTCACACTATTCAAGACCCAAAACTTTGGCGAGATTTTGAAAACTCAAAGGGGTTCAAAACCTTATAACAGAGGATTCAAAACCTTACAACAGAAGGTTCAAAACCTAGTAATCAATTATCCAAAAATAGATGATTAATTTTCAAAGCGGATTCGGAATTGATGTTCTCGCTGTGGTTGCTGCCAAAAGATAGGCAACGGTATTGTTTTATGACTAAATGCAAGTAAACTCGCGTTAGGGTCCTAGGAAGGTTATAGTCTAGGTCAAAGCATTACTAATAACCTAATTCCCTATAACCATTGGCTCTGATACCAACTTTTCTGTCACACCCCGACCACGTAGAACAACAAAACGTGGCGGAAACGTCGGGGAGTGTTGTAACAGAATTAATTGTTTCATAACCATGGCAATTAAAGTTATATTTTTATTTATCAATCAAGAGGGTTACATTGTCTTAAACAAGAAACAAAGAGTACATAACATAAATTTAACTAATTCTTGCTTTGTTTTAAGTCACTAAGGCACAGGTCCGCCTAAGTGTGTCCCGATCATCCTATGCAACAGCTCCTTAAAACACATGTGAAAATAGGTACGTCAGCATAAAAATGCCTGTGAGATACATAGGTTTTGTGAAAATAGGATTCATGACTTGAGTTTAAAGAATCTGTTTAATAAAAAGTAGCCATGAATCTTGTTGAATGTTTCCTTTCATAAATCATTTGAAAAGCAATGGATAAATCAAATGATATATATGTATATAAAAGAATAATGTATGGTTAAATGAATAACCAAGTAAAATGAGTTTGTATAAGTTAAGTCATTTGTAAAACGATGTTTATGTGAAGATTGTGTTGTAGATGTAATATGTCTAAACTGAAATGGTTTAAATAACGCTGCGATATGTAACACCATAAAAGCACTTATATATAGGAAGTACCAGCGGCGTATCCACCATGATTTTATCGTGTTACACGTCGCCTCATTACTCAAATCATTTACCCAAACAACCACCAAAATGTAATTTTAACAATTGTAGAGATGTTTATGTATGGTCAAATATGGTTCACACGGTTCAACAGTTACAAACGGTTCACATAATCAAATGGTTACAACGGTTCACATAGTCAAATAGTTACAAACGGTTCAAAATGTAATATAATGTGTTCATATGCTGGATGAGCATATGCAACAGGATGTAATGTAAAACAATGTGTCCATATGCTGGATGAGCATATGCAACAGGATGTAATGTAAAACAATGTGTCCATATGCTGGATGAGCATATGCAACAGGATGTAATGTAAAACAATGTGTCCATATGCTGGATGAGCATATGCAACGGGATGTAATGTAAAACAATGTGTCCATATGCTGGATGAGCATATGCAACTAGATGTAATGTAAAACAATGTGTCCATATGCTGGATGAGCATATGAAACTAGATGTAATGTAAAACAATGTACTAAGTATGCTAAGTAAACATACATAGCAAAACAATGTAATGTAAATCATGTACTATAAATGTACTAATGAACATAGCAAGTATATGATGTGAAAACAGGAAAGCACGAAAGTAACAAGTAGGCACATGTGTTTCACCCCAAAACAGTTTGAAAACAGTAAAAGAGGGGTCTATGTACTCACTTGAGATTGCTTAGTAGTCCTTGAGTAACAACCAAACAATGCTAGAGATCACAGATATCAAACGGTACCTAATATAGGTAACTATGTTAATATACTGGACCTAAATCGGAGGATTTGATAGAATGAGGGTTCGTAAACCAAACGAGTATGGAGACTCGTATAATATGGTTTAACAAAGCCTACATACTAAAATGAAACCTAACCTAAGTGCTTACGACCCATTACGACCCGTTTAGGTAGCTTATGCTACTTTAACGCGTCGTTCGCGTGAAACGCGTTCGGACCGCTTAACTAGTCCTATGACAAGTAATATATGCCTTAATATGTCTAATATTGTTGCCAAATCAGTTTTGATACCAAAAGTTATGTTACATATGCTTAAAATGAATTTTGGCGTAAAAAGGGTATTTTGGTAATTTACCTAAGGCATATATACTACCTATCATACAACTAACTAAACATCGTGACCATAAGGTATAACCTTGGAAGGTTATTCCCTACATACTATGGTCACCTAATGTGTTTGGTCGGATCCTAATGATCGACCAAACGGGTCGGGTTCGAAAGTATAAGCGATTGTTTAGATCGCTTACCTTACGACCCTATATAAGCACTAAACTAAAAGTGACGAGCTAAGCATGTTAAAACATGCTTAATTAAGTTTAGAAAACAGGTTTGGTATCAAAATAAACGGTTTTGATACCTAAGAGTAGTTTGGTTACAACATACGCGTAAATGCGCATTTTGGCCGAAACTACGACTCGTCACTGAGCCTAGATAACGTGGTAATCAGTAGGTATAGTCACTAGGGACTATAACCATCGTGATTACGCTCACGTTATGAAGTTCAAACGAACTTCGCATTGACCATAAATTGGTCAATGCAGAAAGTCAAACAAAGTTTGACTTTAACGCTAAAACGAATAAAAGAACGAAGGAACACTTACAAAGGGTCCCCGAAAGCTAATCTTGATCCAAGTAACTCAGGTATGAAGCAATGGCTTCAACTTAGAGCATTCTTAGATCAGATTTGTGGGTTTTGTAAGTGAATGGGTTGGGTGTATATAGTAAATGGACAACCGTTAGGATCGTTCTTCGAATACCGTGCTTTGATCGTGTCCCTACACTTGTTGCAACACTAAGGTAACTCAAATTGGCCCCCCAACATCAGGGATTAACATGTGGCATTGGCCTTTGGAGTGTTTAGCAGTTGTTAACAACTGGTTAAACAACCTTTGCTGATCTGAAAGGGCCTCGCGTGACGCCTAGGGGGCTAGGTGTCACGCCTAGGTCCTTCTGATCAGCAAACAGTTTCCAAAGTTTCCATTTCAGTCCCCGTTGTGTATTAAGGCCATTTCTGACATGTTTAAGGCTCGTTAAGTCAACTTTAAGGCCTAAAATGATGCCTAAACATTGTGGATATGAAACATGCTAAAAAAAATCCCGGATGTCGGTTCGTTTGGTCGTACGATCGCGATGTTCGCTTAATTACGACGACATGCGCATAAGCACGAAAAACGGTCCAAATTGCATGACGAAGGGATTTTTCTTATGCCAAACACTAAAATAAAATATTTTAGTGCTTACATAAATTTTTGGATGTCCGGATGTATTCAGAACGTAAGTTATGCGCGAAAATGCAAACTTATGCACTTTTTTTGACGCTTTTAGTCCCTGAATGACCCAAAAGTTTATTTTAGCACACCGAACCCCTCAAAGCCTATTTCTAAGCTATGTAAAGGATATTTATGGTATGTTTAACTTATGTTCATGTTCCAGAATGTCTATTACAGTTCAAATTGGCATACTTTTGCAGTTTGTCAAATTTAGTCCCTGTAGGCGAATTAACTTATTTTTGCCATACCAAAGCCTTCAAAACTTATTTCTAAGTTATGTAAAGGTTATTTAAGGTATGTTAAGCATATGTTGATGTTCCGGAGTGTTCATTGCATTTAAACTGGTTATATTTACGCATCGGTGCGCGTATAACCTTCCAGAAAGCGATTTAAAGCTTGAAGTCGAACAAGAATTGATATGTGCAAAAGATACACATGTTTATACCAATCCCAAGTATTGAAATACAATATTTCATTGGTTTGGTATTTGTTTGATGGTCGCAGTGACTCAGGTGTCACACGAATCAACTTATAAAAGTTTGAAAAATTCTGTTTGAAAGTTTGCACGGATCAATAATTGACAATCTGCACGAATCTAGTTGTTCTATGATCAATTGGTGATTAAATTAGTTCACACGAATCACCAAAGGCTAATCCGCTCAAACAACATTATTTCACATACGCGTATAACAAGCCTTGTGTGCTTTTAATTTTCAAAATTGTTTAATCAAGTGTTGTTTAAAGATGATAATTGAAGAATCAGATCATCATGGAGGAAGAATTCTACAACACATTTTACAACGTGTTTACGTCCGAAACGACACCCGCAATGAAAAACATTTCAAACGTGATTTCAAAGAGTTTAAATTTTGATAACTTGTACAGAAATCATCAAAGGCCACCGAAACTAATGAATATCGAACATTATCATTGGTGGAGCAGCAGATTTGAAAACTGGGTGAAGGCTTATGCTTATGATAGCTGGGTTATGTTAAATTTGGGATATGAAAAACCGACAAATGATAAACATGAAATAATTCCAATTAAATAATATAAAGAAGGTGATAAAAAGGAACATTCTAACGAACTACGAATGATTACTTTGTTACAACAATCTGTTAGAGAGGAAATTCTTTTCTTGCTTCAACATGGTGAAACGTCAAAGTCAATGTGGGAAGCACTAAAAGCGAAAGCCGAAGGTGGAAAAAATATCAAGAAAAACAAAATTTCTTTGTTGAAAAAGGAATTTGATTCGTTTGGATGCATGAAAGGAGAATCTGTCCAACAAATGATAGAATGATTCTGTCATTTGAAAATCGAGCTAGAAAGATTTGGGATTAAAAAGGACAGAGAAGAGATCATCGATAAACTGATCGAGGCATTACCACATGTCGATGATTGGCAAACGTTTGTAATGATTCTGAAAAATGATGCCAAGTTTGATGAAATTACTTTGGATAGTTTGATTGAAAAACTTGAAGGGCATGATCTGGAGTTACAAAAACACAACAAAATGATCAGTTCAAGTTATCAGCAAAATGTCGATCTGTACTACCGTAGAAGTATGCTGATGAACAATCAATCACCAAAGATTACTATGGCATTTAGTGCTGAGAACACTGGTGATTCATCAAAAAGCAAATCTACAAATTATGATATTGGATATCATTCATCATCTGCGTCAGCTAAATCTTATCCAAATCCGAGTTGGAAAGATTCTCCAAACATGAATATTGATTTCGCCAGACAACATATGAGTTTCTTGGCTTCCATTCTGGAGTCTTATGAAAGTCTGGTCGCAGGCAAAATTGGCAATCTGAATATGACAAAGGAGGATTATGACCGGATAGATCCAGAGGAGATGGAGCTCATGGATATCAGATGGTGTATGGCTAGTGTAATCAGGAGAGCTTAACGGTTCATGGAGATAACAAGAAGGAAATATCTTGAAGGTCCTGATATGAAGCTGGGATTTGATAAAGCAAAGGTCACTTGTTTTAAGTGCAAATAGAAAGGGCACTTCAAAAGAGAGTGCACAAACAGAGAAGTAGATGATAGTGTAAATCCTTTTTATGATGATTATTATAAGAAAGCAATCTATCATCACACCAATGAGCAGCCGTCAAGGACGAACCAAAAACAAATTGATGGGGTTCATCTAAAGAGAGAAAACAAGTCTTGATAACGATTAAATAAGATGAAGGGTTCAATTGGAACAAATACATTCAAAAAGAAGAGAAAAAGGCGTTAGTTGCTGAGTTGAGAGCAAGTCGAGAAGAACGACATGCACGCATGAGATTGGGTGAAGTGTATGAGATTTTCATGGAAGCGAAGTGTGAAAATAGATGGGATAATAAAAGAATGTGTTTCCTAGATCCTCGAGGAAATCTGACAGTTCATCCTGATGTGGTAGATTTCAAAGCCTTGGTTGCAGCTATTCCAACTGCTGGAGTGTTTTACTCAAAGATCAAAGAGGATCCAAATTATGAGAAAGAAGTCTAGGAAGGTGATGTATGTAAAATGAAACATATAAATTACATCAAATGAGGCATAAAACTAACCCTTTTTAAGTACTAATATTGGAAAAAGAGTGTTTTTGTCTTCCTTTTGTATTTTCAGGATTAAATGAGCTCAAAAACGCAAAAGAAGCAAAAAGACAGCTAAATCCAACATAAATACAAGAAAAGGAATATTAGTGGACTGCCCGACCCCTCAACGGCACCTTCCAGAGCAAAGTAGAGAAATCAGAAGACTGAACACGCCCCGTGCTCAGCCAGCACGGGGCCGTGCCCAAGAAGCAGCAGAAAAGACAAACCTATAGAAGCTTCTATTGCCCACCACGGGCCGTGCTCAGCGGACACGGGGGCGTGTCGAAAGTACAGCAGGCGCATTTATTGTAATTGCGAATTACAATTAATGAGGAGAGAGATTGTCAGACGGACACGGGGCCGTGCCCAGCTCTCTGTTCAGCCTATAAATAGGAGTGCTTGGATTCATTTCATCTCATCCCTTGGCACACCACCTCTCTCACACTTCATCCACCACCCACCACCATCACAACACCATCATCCACCACCATCATCCATTATCCATCGTAGAGTGTGTGAGTCGTCTCGGGATCCAAGATTGATCGTAAGAGTTCTTGACAATCAAGGCCATGTTTGCCTAAGTCTCTTACATCACTTGGTGAAGACAAAGTGTCTAGTATAATACTTTTTATTTCTAATCTTTTGCACTTTTTATTTGGTTTTGTATTAATGACTTTAATAACTAGTTGCTTATGTTGAAGGTGATCTTTCCTTATCGTTTGTCCGTGGTGTCTTGGCATTATTTTACTGTCTATATAAAATAAAGGATTTTCACCATTCATATCTCCACGGTCTATATGGAGATATGTTGGCTACCTGGTCGGGGGTTAAGGGAACGGTTTGGTAAAGGTCTTGCCATTGTTCAGCGTTTAGAGGTCCTGCAATGGACCTGGGTCAAATTTAGTAGGACCTCCTTCAATACTTCACGGTATTGGATGGCGGGGGTCCAAACTCTTTGATCCCCTCATAAGTTAACTACTATTAATACTATAACCCGGCTATTTAGGACTGTATCCCTGCTGACTCAGACTACTTAGCCGAGGGTAACGTCACCGCCAAAAGCGGGGCCTACCACAATACTGCATTAATAACTTAATTCATTATCTTCCAATAATCCACCCTTTTAGGATTGTATCCCTGCTGACTCAAACTACTGGGGTGAGGGTAACGTCACCTTCAAAAGAGGGGCCTACTACAATAACTAAGATAATCTCTTAATTATGTGCAAAAGTGCGGAAATAATCAAAGGTTATACTAGATACGAGTCGGAACCAAGTGATTCATCTTGTCTATCTGTTTTTTCTTTTATTTTTATTTTCAGCATTTTAGTTAGTTTTTAATTTTCTTAGTTTAAAACCTTTTTTCTAAACTTTTTATTTTGATTAGACGTTGAGGATAAACCGGTACTAAAAGCTCTTGTGTCCTTGGACGACCTCGGTATCTTACCAACACTATACTACGCTCACGATGGGTGCACTTGCCCATATGTGTGTTTAGTGTTAGTGAAATATCGTGTTTTATAAATTTAAAACTTGGCTAAAATAAGTGTTAAAAAGGGCTTAAAATATACACCTAATATATATAACACTTCACACACATCAAGTTTTTGGCGCCGTTTCCGGGGACACAAGGATTTTAAGAAAGTTAGGAATCAACGGGCTAATCATTTTTTTTATTTTTCTTTTTATTTTTTTTGGATTTTCTTAGTTTTTCAGCTTCTGCAGCGCTCAGCACGGGCCGTGCCCGGTCAGACACGGGCCTTGCCCATCATCATCACTGGCAGTTTTCATTTTCTGAGTTACAGAGAGCTGAACACGGGGCCGTGTCGGTGTAACACGGGGTCGTGTCCAACTCCCAGTAACAGGGATCCAGAAATCAATTACTGTGCCTCTGAACACGGGCCGTGTTCACTGAGCACGGGGCCGTGGTGAATGTTCTGACCAACGTTCTTTTCTGTTTTTATTGCAGGACTTGGAACCTAGGCGCCACGTCTGAACCTCCTACGTAGTGCATGAGCTCCAGTTCTAGTAGAGACATAAAAGAACCCTTAGAAGAACCCGAACGCTTTCTCAGAAAAAGACTTAAAGCCAAAAATCAAGAGAAAGTTTCGGGGAACCCACTTCCAATGGCGGACCAACGTACCCTCATGGATTACCTACGACCCACCGTAGGCAATCTCGGCGCCGCTATCAATGCACCGAATGTCGAAGCCAATAACTTCGAACTTCGGCCGCATTTGATACAAATGCTCCAAAACTCTGCAACCTTCCACGGGCTTGCGGACGAGGATCCCCATCTACATATTACTAACTTCTTAGAAATATGTGATACCTTTCGGATCAATGGAGCATCAAATGACGCCATCCGCCTTCGAATGTTTCCTTTTTCACTAAAAGACCGAGCTAAGGCTTGGCTTAACACCCTCCTAGTTGGATCGGTAAACACTTGGGATGAACTTGCCCAAAAAGTTTCTATATAAGTATTTCCCTCCTGCTAAAACGGCTAAATTAATGACTGAAATTAGTACATACTCACAAGAGGATGGGGAATCCTTATATGAAACTTGGGAAAGGTTCAAGGAGCTTCTAAGAAAGTGTCCTCATCACGGTCTAGCGGTGTGGCAACAAGTATCCACTTTCTACAATGGGTTGTTGCCACACACAAGACAAACACTTGATTCAAGCTCCGGGGGACTCTTAGGTAATCGTCGCCCAAATGAAATATATAACCAAATCGAGGAAATTGCTCAAACCAATTTTCAATGGCACACTCCCCGAGGTAATAAATCTATTGCCCCGGGCGCCCATAAGGTTGATGAAAGCACCTCTTTACAAGCCCAAATCGAGGCCCTCTCTTCAAAAATCAAAAAGCTAGAAATGACAAAAGTGGCCTCGGTTATGGCTTGTGAAGGATGTGGTGGGTCACATGAAAATTGGAGTTGTATGAAAGAATTAGATGAACAAACAGAAACGGTAAACTACATGGATAATAGACCTAGGCCGTCGGGTCCTCCAACGGGTACCTACAACCAAGGATGGCGTAACCACCCAAATCTTGGTTGGAGAGATCCCGGTAATAGTAGTAACCAACAAAACCAACGAACTAATTTTCAACAACCGCAAAATTTCTCTCAACAACAAGGTGGAAGAGAAAGGCTTGAAGATACTGTATCTCGCCTCATCTCTGACACTGAAAAGAAAAACTCGGATCGATTTCAACAATTGGAATCGAATTTCAGAAATCAACAAGCTAGCATTCAAAACGTTGAAAAACAATTAAATCAACTAGCTCAAAATTTCTCCGAGAGACCACAAGGCGCGTTACCTAGTAATACCGAAACGAACCCGAAGGCACAAGTACATCTCATCACATTAAGAAATCGAACCGTGGGTCCCGAGGATGCTCCATTGCCGCCAAATGAAGGAAGCCATTCTAGCCAGCCTATTACTCCTCCTGCGCCAGAAAAGGCTTCTACACCAAATCAAGAGGCCACCAAGACTCCTCCAATTCCGTACCCCGGTAGGTTAAATCGTCAAAAGGCCGATGAGCAATTCGCAAAGTTCGAAAGTTTACTAAAACAATTGCATGTTAATATTCCTTTTATTGAGGTCCTAACCCAAATGCCTAAATATGCAAAATTCATGAGGGATTTCCTCACTCACAAAAGGAAAATTGAATCATTGCAATTAGTTAACTTAGGCGAAGAATGCTCAGCTTTAGTACTCAACAAACTTCCACAAAAGAAAATCGACCCCAGGAGCTTCACAATCCCTTGTTCGATTGGGAAGTCTCCCGTCCGAAATGCTTTAGCCGATCTTGGGGCTAGCATCAACCTCATGCCCACATCAATGTTCAAGCGACTCGGCCTAGGAACAACAAGCCCTACAAAGATGAGCATACAACTCGCCGACAGGTCCGTCAAATTCCCACAAGGTGTTGCCGAGAATCTGCTAGTCAAGGTTGACAAATTCGTCTTCCCAACCGACTTTGTCATCCTAGACATGGAAGAAGACACCGATGTCCCTCTCATCCTCGGTAGGCCATTTCTAGCCACCGCCCAAGCATTGGTGGATATGAATGACGGAACTCTAACATTGAAGTTTGGGGATGAGGAAGTGAAATTTGAATGTGGAAAGCGAGTAGAGGAAGAAGATCCGGTCAACTACATGAAGGTCATAGACTCAAGCTTGGATGACGCTCTCCGACGGTGTAACATGGGATGCAACACATCCCACTTGGGTAACATATGACCAGGCTTCGGGTCTAGCCAAGGACCCTTATAAACGTGGCGCACCATGGAGGCATTCCACGGAACTATCCTTAGTTAATTTAGATTAATTTTTATGTTTTCTAGTTAGTTTTAATTTTCAGGAATAAAACACACTCATGGTGGTAAAGGATGAAAAGGGGAACGAGAAAAATGAACTCATGCACAAGAACAAGGCAAACCGACAATTCTCTCCATTTCAGAAGGTTCAACACGGGCCGTGCACAACCAACACGGCCCCGTGCTGAACCACCTGCAGAAAAACGCCCAGTTCAGGTAATTGGACACGGGCCGTGTTCACCCAACACGCCCCCGTGTCCAGGCTTCTGTTTCTCTTGTTTTAATTCTGTTACTGGCACTTGAACACGGGGCCGTGCCCGGACAACACGGGGCCGTGTTCAGTGCCCAGTAACACAAATTTTTGCTTTTTAAACACTATTTTACACATCTAATCAACCTAAAAATTTATTTTTGGGACACATTGAGGACAATGTGTAATTTAAGTGTGGGGGGGATGCTAAAACCTTGAATTTTGCAAGTCCTAAATACAAGCCTTACACAAAACTCTATTGGAACCGCTAATCACCCCAAATTTTTTTTTTCAAAAATTTCATTTTTTTTTACTTGTCTAGGTTTAACTCGGAAAATTCAAGTTCTCAAAAAGGTTATATTTTTACAAATTTACAACCGATAGCGTAGTGATAAAAAGAACCAACATAAGAAAATTATGAAAAGGCATAGCAAACTTATTTAAAATTTGATTATATATACTTGATCACATAAAAACCCATTCCCACAAAAGTGAGTTTTGAGCCTTTATTGAGCACACAATTACATATCATTTGACTAAATGCTCATTTTTCGTTTCTTGTGTGAATAGCCGCTTGGTTCTTACGACTCTAGAACTTGCCATGACAATACATTCCCGGTCCTTATCAACTTAAACCCGAGTAAGTAAATGATGGAGGCATTAGGACTAACCCTTTTTATTTCTACACCATTATTTTTCTTTTTCTTTTACCACCTACCCAAAAATCCCCCTAGTTAGCCCCTTTGAGCCTAAACCTTTTCGTTTCATCACCCAAACAAAAACCCTTTTACCCACCAAAACCTTTTACATTTTTAACCCTTTGTTTTAGTAACAAGTTCGGTTCTTCGTAAAAAAAAAAAAAAAAATTGTGTGATAATGATGAAGCAAAAAGAAAATAAACAAACAAGTTAATCAAAATAACTTAGTTTGAATAAAAGCTTCATCAAAATAAAAAGTTGCAAAAATACGAAAACCGACACTTGTTACGCTTTTAGCCCTTTTTCTACTAACCACTAACCCAACCACCTACCTTTAACCCTAGCCTAACCCTTAACCCACAAAGTCCTCTTGATATCTACAAAGGTATAAAAGTTAAAAAGGAGGAGGATTGATTTCTTGGCAAGCCTATGGTAGGAATAAGTTCCATGCCCCTCTCGAGTGATTCACTAAAAATACACCTTCGGCCGAGTGTGAGTGATTTCCCCGTGAGGTATGTGAACTTGTATATAATTAGAATTTTAAAAAGGCATGTTATGCCCAAATAAGTAATTTCTTCTATGAAAAGTTCTAAATAAATCATTACGAATAGGAGTGTAAATAAATAAAAATAAAACCCAAAAAGATCTTGGAAATCCCGACACTCTACGACAAGCCCAAAACCTTCTCTTCTACCTATTCCATTTGGGAGTGTAAGCCACATATTAAAGAGTTTTGCTTGAGGACAAGCAAAAGTTCAAGTGTGGGGGTATTTGATGTATGTAAAATGCAACATATAAATTACATCAAATGAGGCATAAAACTAACCCTTTTTAAGTACTAATATTGGAAAAAGAGTGTTTTTGTCTTCCTTTTGTATTTTCAGGATTAAATGAGCTCAAAAACGCAAAAGAAGCAAAAAGACAGCTAAATCCAACATAAATACAAGAAAAGGAATATTAGTGGACTGCCCGACCCCTCAACGGCACCATCCAGAGCAAAGTAGAGAAATCAGAAGACTGAACACGCCCCGTGCTCAGCCAGCAGGCGCATTTATTGTAATTGCGAATTACAATTAATGAGGAGAGAGATTGTCAGACGGACACGGGGCCGTGCCCAGCGGACACGGGGCCGTGCCCAGCTCTCTGTTCAGCCTATAAATAGGAGTGCTTGGATTCATTTCATGTCATCCCTTGGCACACCACCTCTCTCACACTTCATCCACCACCCACCACCATCACAACACCATCATCCACCACCATCATCCATTATCCATCGTAGAGTGTGTGAGTCGTCTCGGGATCCAAGATTGATCGTAAGAGTTCTTGACAATCAAGGCCATGTTTGCCTAAGTCTCTTACATCACTTGGTGAAGACAAAGTGTCTAGTATAATACTTTTTATTTCTAATCTTTTGCACTTTTTATTTGGTTTTGTATTAATGACTTTAATAACTAGTTGCTTATGTTGAAGGTGATCTTTCCTTATCGTTTGTCCATGGTGTCTTGGCATTATTTTACTGTCAATATAAAATAAAGGATTTTCACCATTCATATCTCCACGGTCTATATGGAGATATGTTGGCTACCTGGTCGGGGGTTAAGGGAATGGTTTGGTAAAGGTCTTGCCATTGTTCAGCGTTTAGAGGTCCTGCAATGGACCTGGGTCAAATTTAGTAGGACCTCCTTCAATACTTCACGGTATTGGATGGCGGGGGTCCAAACTCTTTGATCCCCTCATAAGTTAACTACTATTAATACTATAACCCGGCTATTTAGGACTGTATCCCTGCTGACTCAGACTACTTAGCCGAGGGTAACGTCACCGCCAAAAGCGGGGCCTACCACAATACTGCATTAATAACTTAATTCATTATCTTCCAATAATCCACCCTTTTAGGATTGTATCCCTGCTGACTCAAACTACTGGGGTGAGGGTAACGTCACCTTCAAAAGAGGGGCCTACTACAATAACTAAGATAATATCTTAATTATGTGCAAAAGTGCGGAAATAATCAAAGGTTATACTAGATACGAGTCGGAACCAAGTGATTCATCTTGTCTATCTGTTTTTTCTTTTATTTTTATTTTCAGCATTTTAGTTAGTTTTTAATTTTCTTAGTTTAAAACCTTTTTTCTAAACTTTTTATTTTGATTAGATGTTGAGGATAAACCGGTACTAAAATCTCTTGTGTCCTTGGACGACCTCGGTATCTTACCAACACTATACTACGCTCACGATGGGTGCACTTGCCCATATGTGTGTTTAGTGTTAGTGAAATATCGTGTTTTATAAATTTAAAACTTGGCTAAATTAAGTGTTAAAAAGGGCTTAAAATATACACCTAATATATATAACACTTCACACGCATCAGAAGGCATATGAAGGGTGATCTATGCCAGCGTGGAGAAGAAGAAGAGTGTTGAAGAAATTGTTGACGAGAGCCAGAAGCTGAAGGACGAGATTCTGAAGAAGACGACTGACAACACAACAATGGCAGATCAAATTGAGGTAACAACTCAAATGGAATCTACTAAGTCGTCTGGTAATTCTAATTCAACTGATAAAATTGATGAAAATGATAACAAATCTGAAATCAAAACTGAAGAGCAGTGCAGGAAATGCATAGAAACATGTAGTGCCTGTACTGAGAAGGATGAAAATTTAAGATCCAGAAACATTGAGTTTACTAAAATAGAACATATTTTCAAAGAAAAATGTAACGAAATGTTTGAAATAGAAAAGTCTTTGAAACAAAAAGAAGAAGAGCTGACACAGAAATGTGATAGTTTTGAAAAAGAAAACAAAGTTTTAAAACAGAAGTGTTCAGCAAATTGCAACGAGTGTTTACAAAAAGATAATAGGATTCAAGAGTTGCAAAAGAATATGATAGAATGAAATTGTCATATCATACAGTCAAAGAAGCTTTTTAAACTTTGAAAAGTCAAGAAAAGAGTATGGAAAAAAGACTTTCAAAATATATTGAAACAACAAGATTTCTTGAAGCTAAATACGAAGGTAAACAACGGGTTTTAAATCAATATATTGATGAACTTGCTGAAGTTAAACGTGAATTAGCTGAGAAAGAAAAGAAAGTCAATAAACTTCAAAGTTATCATGCTTCTTCGTATATTCTCAAACGTATTTTCAATATCACACCAGATGATCATGAGTCTGAAAAAAAACAAAAAGTGAATTGGGTCAGAATATCATCAGGTTCCACCACCGTCGGAGAATAATTATACATTCTATGATGACGAAAAGGTAGAAAAGCAATAAACATGGTTGACCAATTACCTGACAACATTGATGTGACTTACTCCAAATCTGATGATCTTGGTGATTCAGAGGTGGTAGGTAAGGTTGTTGAAAGCGTTTTGAATGAAATGATTCTACTAACAATGGTAAGTCCGAATCACATGATGAAAATGAGGAAAGTTTTCATGAAAGTTATCTTAAGAATTCAAAATCTGAGAAAAATGGGAATGATGATTCAATAGGATTGGCTTACTACATGATTGGGTCGGACAAATTATTCTCAGATATTGAAGGTCCGATTCAAAATGTGATTACGGAAAATATTGACAAAGTTTTCAAACTGGTAGAAATCAAAAATCCGAAATTGCAAAATTTGCCGGAAAAGCAAGCAAGAAAACTTTTTATAACAAACATGGTTACAAAAAGAAAAACATAAAAGCTGGGTTGGGTTATAAAAAGAAGCAAAACCAAAAGAAACGATCTGAAAAGTCAAATATGTTGGTGCATACGTTTGTCGACTTCGTCTTGTATCGAGTCTTGTATTTGATTAGATAGATCAGGGCACGAAATACGAGAAAAATGTATTTGTGGTATTTCGCACGAAATGAAATGTGAGCTATTTCGTTTGTAGTGTTTCGTGCGAAATCATCATTTCATATGAATTGGTTTCGTGCGAAATAGCTCTGCCTATAAATACCTGTCATGCCTTGTCATTTGTAACGATCTGATTCCGGCAACGAAGTGCTGCCGAAGTATCTCCAGGCTGTAAATTGTTGTGTTTTCAATATAAGAGACAGTTTAAAGTGATTCTTGTGCAAATCAGCTGAAACAACTTCAATACGAATGAATTCTGCCTCTCGTATTGAATAGAACTCTTCTGATCGACTCGTTTGGGTCTGAAAACGATCCTACAAGTGGTATCAGAGCTCAGGAGGAAGAGTTCTTACCATTTCAGCTGCAAAATCTGATTTCTACACCTTCTTTTCCAAATTTAACAACTTTTCACGGTCAAAATGACTGGAATTTCTCACAATTATATGCGAAAGTGTGTTTTAACAAAGCCTTGAAAGAATTGGATCTAAAATTGGACTAAAACCTGATCAATTTGACAAAAACATGGCCGAGATGATGACATCAGCAGTATTTCGCACGAATTGAGGACTTGATTTCGCACGAAATCACTCAGTTACATTCATTTCGCATGAAATAACCAATTCATTTCGTACGAAATAGCTTGATTGATTCTCTTTTCGCATGAAAATGCTATTTCGTTTGAAACTTCACATCAAAGTTTCATTTCGTACGAAACAACATTCTTATTTCGTACGAAATCAGTTATTTCGCACGAAATCAGTTCTATTTCGCACCAAGTTGGTATTTCGTTTGACAATTTCGCACGAAATCATTCATTTCGTGTGAAATTCCCTATTTCGTGTGAACTCATTTCGTTTGAAGTTGTCTTGCAGGTTATTTCGTTTGAACAGGGTATTTCGCTTGAATTGTGCTATTTCGTTTGAAAGACTAAGTTTGTGAATTTTTAAACCCGAATCATGGAAGAGGAATTTTATAACGCCTTTGCTACACCGATTACTATTGCTCAGAGCACTATGTTTGTGACAACCCTCACCAAACCAGGTATCCGTACAAATTAATTAATATTTAATTACTGCTTAATTACTGCGCTTGCTTACAACTGTGATTAAACTACTTACTGATTTCTGATACATACATGCTCATGCATCACATTTTATACTGTCACTCTATTATTTATACACAAACATCAGTGACAACCTTGATGCACAACAAGCACAGTGAGCACACTACGGGATACCCATTAAACATGCTGACATAACCAGCATCAGGCAGACACTGCCTCTAAGGCCAGTATGAGCCGGGAATAGATTGCTACACTGGTAGTGAGTGTAGGGAGGTGAGGATTGTAGAACTGCGTCACTAGGTGAAGTTTATAGTGACCGGATGTACCTAAAACGTACTTTAAGTACAAAATTCTGCGCTTTAATATAAAACTCAGCATTTTAAATTACTAATAAAGTGCAAAAACATGGCAGAACGGTCCCGTATATTTTCCTAAGTGACGGGGATAATTTATGTTACAAAAATATACATAAAGGACTTTTCTTTCGGCATAATTAAACTTTTTAACGGAACGGTATTTAATCGTATAACCGGACATTACCCGGGATACTAAATTTTTGTCAATGACATTATTGTACTATTTTTAGCTAGCCATGATCCCCGTTTGCCATAATACCCACTAAAAATCCTATATCTAATATAAAATATCAAATTCTACAACCTAACTTATACTTACATTTTAGTCACAATTTTTCATTTAGACCCCCCCCCCAAACGATTTCAATTCCCATGTGGACCCACCAAATATATCCACCATGCCTTCTTGATTTAATCTAATTTTTTATATGGATTTGTTGCTTGTTGAACTTGCTAAATCATGTAACATATCTATAAGAGTAAGGTCCTTTAGATATCCATCATTCCTCAAAGATTGCACACTCCACTTCATTACTCCCTCTCTCACTTACGGTTCCCCTAAACCAAAACCACCCTCACCACTTTACACCTTCATCTCCATCCAAGATTGTCACACCCCCAAAATCCACCTGCGGAGTACTACCGCTTGGAGGCGTGACTGACCAGGATCCAGCCACCAATCATATTGAACAAGCATATAAGTAGTTATAAAAATCCAACCAATACAATTGGTGTTCAAACAAAACATAGTTATGTTGCAAGCGGAAGCATAAGTCTTGAATCAAAACATAAGTTTAATTGTTTCAAAGTTTAACATGGCACACAGTCGTCCATGTCCCACAACGATCCTCCTCCATGCAAGCTCCAGCTAAGAACCTAAGGACCTGCAAAGCATGTAGTAACGAGTCAACAACAAGTTGAGTGAGTTCACGGTTGGGTGTTTGTTTTAAGTTGTTTCGAAAACAGTTTCCTTCATCTGGCATCCTGCCGTGGGGGTTACCCCATAGTTAAAAAGTGTGACTTGTTTATTCCTGGTTACTCTGGCAATCCAGCCGTGGGGGCTACCCCGTGTTAGTTATCTGGCATTTCGGCCGTGGGGGCTACCCCATGTATACACTAGACTCGTTACCATATCGACTGCTGACTGTAGTCATGTTTATGTGCCCTGAAACTGTCAATGTCTATCATCATTGACGTGCCCCAGATCCATTAGTTCACGCCCGTCCTCTGCGGCACGGTGTGAGGTTTGTCAGACCTAAATAGCGCTATCTAACTAATGACCCGCTCGCCATTGGCCCGGCGATTAAGTCGATATAAAAAGGAGGGACTTCGTGATAGAGTTTTGGTCTAGTACGAGTTATCTGTCCGTGCGGACGAGGAATTTACATTCCTGAACCTTTGCTGTCCTACCCAAGGAGGACGAGGAACCCATGTTCCTTAACCCCAATTCCCGACCCCTGGGAATCCCATGCTTTGTAGAGGGTGTGAACTCACCTTGGTTTGCTCGGTAGATACACAGAAAAGTCAAACAAGCAATATTGTGGTCACTCGCGTCCTATCATAGTTGTATCATACAAGTCAGGTTCGTAACCAAGTAGCACACGGATGTTTCTAGCACATTGCATTCAAGTATCATCTATGGCAGTTCATCAACATTCACGTTCAACAGTAACATATAAGGTCTGTGCATTAGGCCCAAGAGTCCGGCCCAATCAATTAAGCCCGTAATGGGGTGCAAGTCCAAACAGTGTGCACATGCACCTGGTCTCGAGTCGCAACTGATGCAGGTTCTGGTCTCGAGTCGCAACCGGACTCGCAAACACGGTCTCGGTTCATGCTGTTTTGGTCTCGAGTCGCAACTGGACTCGCAACCGAGATCTCGAGTCATAAGGTTTGTGCTTTATCAAGTGTGGTTTCGAGTCGCAACCAGGTGTTTGCGACTCGCAACCTGTGTCGCAACCGGGGGTCTCGACTCGTCATGCAGTGGTCTCGAGTCGCAACCGAAGGTCTCGACTGGACATAAGCTGATTCTGCACAGTGTACTACCCAATGGAAAATCGATTTCATGAAACAGTTTGTACTATCCACTTAAACATGTTTTCTTGTCTAATAATTTGCTAAAATGGATCAAACATATCAGATTTCAAATATTCAAGCATGTTCATATCACATTCAAGTTGTTCTTCATATGTTCAAGTCATGTTCATATCATATTCAAAACACATTCAACACATATTCAAATATTCACATCTTTACTCAACGTATGTTCATAAACTCTTGCATTTTTGGACAAGCATCATAACACCTAGACTAGACACCAAGATCACCAAGCCAAACATTTGTTCTATAATCTCATACATAAAAATCGGATGATCATGAATAGCCCTAAGCTTATCATTCTTTTGTTATTCAACTACCTTGTTCAAATGTTATTCTATGCAAGTCATGTTCTCCTAAGCATGTATCATATAATCGAACAAGAATTCATCAAACAAACAAGCACTTTAATCATGCATAAATCTTTAGCAAGCAAACACATTATCAAGTATCTACATCACACATCATCATCAACCGAAATGTTACACACTATCATCAACCGAATACAACACATGGCATGAATCACTAACCGGTTAAGTTTTCAAGGGAGGTCTTAGGCTTGAATCCGAGAGCTCTTGTCGTCACCGGTTGATCCGAGAGTGAGGGAGGAGGGTGTTGTGGCTTAGGGTTTTAGTGAAGAGGATGGAGTGTGTGTATGGGTGAGTGTGTTGTCCAAAGAAATGGCACCTATGGCTATCCACTTAGTTTATATATCCGATCTAAGTAGTGCACCCTAATGGGTTCTCGAATGGGCTAAAGGGGTGTGTGGCCCAACCGGCCCACATGTTGCATCGTTCACTCGAGACCACATGGTCTCGAGTCGGGTCCTTGTTGTCTCGGTTCACATAAATATACACATACGTACAAGCACGACACATAAACATAACACGTAACCACATAGGATGTTCACTTATATTATTAAACCAACGCGTTAACTAGTCGCATAACATTGCAAGTAGGTTGTACTAGGATACACGAAAGGTTCTAAATTTCGATTTGTCACATCATCCCCAAGTTGAAAGAAATTTCGTCCCGAAATTTGGTAGGCACTCACTGAGGAAGCTAGTTAAGTTGTATGGTTTTCCTGGTTTTCCTGGGGTGTCACATCCACCCCCCGTTGATCTGGAATTTCGTCCCGAAATTCCGTAGCTTCGACCTCAGTAGTGGGTGTACTGTTTGCGAACAGTTGGGGATACTTTTGTTTCATCTGATCTTCGCGCTCCCAGGTGAACTCTGGGCCGCGACGTGAGTTCCAACGAACTCGAACGAGAGGTATTCTAGTGCTCTTGAGGACCTTAACATCCCGGTCCGTGATTTCGACTGGTTCCTCGACGAATCGTAACTGTTCGTCGATAGTGAGTTCCTTCAGAGGAACTACGTGGGTCTCATCTGACAGACACTTCTTCAGATTTGACACGTGAAAAACGTTGTGAACTGCACCGAGTTCCGCTGGTAAGTTCAGTCTGTAGGCCACCCTGCCTATTTTCTCAATGACTTCGAAAGGTCCAACGTATCGTGGGTTAAGTTTGCCGCGTTTACCAAAACGAACCACACCCTTCCAGGGCGAAACTTTGAGTAGTACCCGCTCCCCAACCTGGAGCTCAAGCGGTTTCCTGCCCATGTCGGCGTAAACTTTCTGACGTTCGCGAGCTGCCGTCATGCGTTTTCGTATTTGAGCAATTTGCTCGGTCGTGTCTACCACATATTCTGGACCAGTGATCTGACTATCTCCCACCTCTGCCCAGCAAAGAGGTGACCGGCATTTACGTCCGTACAATGCCTCAAACGGAGCAGCTTTAATGCTGGTGTGGTAGCTGTTATTGTACGAGAATTCCACAAGTGGCAGATGCTTTTCCCAGCGGTTGCCAAAGTCGATTACACATGCACGAAGCATGTCTTCCAAGGTTTGAATAGTGCGCTCGGACTGCCCGTCCGTCCGTCTGAGGGTGATACGCTGTGCTCATGTCTAATCGTGAGCCGAAAGATTTGTGCATTGCTTGCCACAGCTCTGAAGTAAAACGTGCATCTCGATCCGAGATAATGGAGGTGGGCACCCCGTGCCTCGAAACGACTTCCTTAAGGTATATTTCTGCAAGAGTGGAGAATTTATCCGTTTCCTTGATGGCCAGGAAGTGTGCCGACTTTGTGAGTCGATCCACGATCACCCAAATAGTATCGTTCCCGCGCTGGGATCTAGGCAGGCCAGTGACAAAATCCATGGAAATTTGTTCCCATTTCCATTGAGGTATCTCTGGTTGTTGGAGTAGGCCTGATGGTTTCTGGTATTCCGACTTGACTCTCGCACAAGTCAAACACTTGCTGACGTAGGTCGCTATGTGGGCCTTCATGCTAGGCCACCAGTACGTAGTTTTGATGTCGTGGTACATTTTATCCGAACCAGGATGCACCGAGTAGCGGGACTTGTGTGCTTCGTCCATCACAAGCTCTCGTAGGTTGCCATAGAGTGGGACCCAAATGCGTCCCGTCACGTAGTAAGCACCGTCTTCCTTCTGTTCTAATCGTTGCCTTGATCCGCGTAGGGCTTCAGCCCTGACGTTTTCTGGTTTTAGTGCTTCTATCTGAGCAGCTCGTATTTGAGAAGGCAGACTAGAATGGATCGTGAGTTGTAAAGCTCGCACGCGCTTAGGCGCAGTGTCCTTCCGACTGAGGGCGTCAGCCACAACATTGGCCTTGCCCGGGTGATACCTGATTGAGCACTCGTAGTCATTCAGTAGTTCGACCCATCGTCGTTGCCGCATATTCAGTTCCTTCTGCTTGAATATATGCTCGAGACTCCTGTGGTCGGTGTAGATTGCGCACTTGGTACCATACAGGTAATGCCGCCACAACTTAAGTGCAAAAACGACAGCTCCCAGCTCTAAATCGTGCGTAGTGTAGTTCTTTTCATGAACCTTGAGTTGGCGTGAGGCGTAGGCTATAACTTTGTCTCGTTGCATCAACACGCAACCAAGACCTTGAATTGATGCGTCGCAGTAGACCACAAAATCGTCTGTGCCTTCTGGCAAGGAAAGGATAGGTGCGCTACAAAGTCTATCCTTTAGGTGCTGAAATGCCAACTCCTGTGCGTTTCCCCATCGATAAACAACGCCCTTCTGCGTTAGTGAGGTGAGAGGCTGTGCAATCTTAGAAAAATCCTTTATGAATCTCCGGTAGTATCCCGCCAAACCCAAGAATTGGCGAATTTCCTTTGGTGTACGAGGTGCAGGCCAGTTCTTAATCGAGTCTATCTTGGATGGATCAACATGAATCCCATCCTTGTTTACCACGTGGCCTAGGAAATGGACTTCTCGAAGCCAGAAGTCGCATTTCGAGAACTTTGCATAAAGTTGTTCTGTTCGAAGGAGTTCCAGAATAAGTCGCAGATGCTGCTCGTGTTCCTCCCGACTCTTGGAATAGATCAGGATGTCGTCGATGAAGACTATAACGAACTTGTCCAGGTAAGGCTTGCATACTCGGTTCATCAAGTCCATGAAAACCGCAGGTGCGTTTGTCATCCCAAAAGGCATGACCAAAAACTCATAGTGCCCGTATCGAGTTCTGAAAGCTGTTTTGGAGACGTCCTCTTCCCGGACTCTCAGCTGGTGATAACCCGATCTCAAATCAATCTTCGAATAGTAGCTCGACCCTTGCAGCTGGTCGAACAAGTCGTCGATACGCGGTAGAGGATAGCGATTCTTCACCGTCACCTTGTTGAGTTCTCGGTAGTCGATGCACATTCTGAAGGTACCGTCTTTCTTCTTCACAAATAGCACTGGAGCTCCCCAGGGTGATGAGCTAGGACGAATAAAACCCTTATCCAGGAGCTCTTGTAGTTGCGTAGAGAGTTCCTTCAACTCTGATGGGGCTAAACGATAAGGTGCACGGGCTATGGGCGCAGCTCCAGGAGCTAGTTCGATCTGAAACTCGACTTGGCGATGAGGCGGAAGACCAGGTAATTCCTCAGGAAATACCTCTGGAAAATCGCGTACAACTGGAAAATCTTCTATCTTCTTCTCTTTTGCTGAGGTGTCAGTAACGAGAGCCAAAATGGCAGTGTGGCCCTTTCGCAAGCACTTTTGGGCCTTAAGGAGAGAAATGACGTTCTCAACAGCACTCCTCTTGTCGCCATGAATCATGAGAGGTTCACCATCGGGACCTGGAATACGGAAAACCTTCTCGTTGCAAAGAATCTCTGCTCGGTGCTGGGATAACCAATCCATCCCAATGACAACGTCGAAACTACCCAAGACAATAGGAATGAGGTCGATAGAGAAGGTCTGGTCAGCGAGAATAAGTTTACAACCCTTGACTACGTGTGTGGCTTCTAAACTCTTACCATTTGCTAGCTCTACGGTGTGCTTGTTGTTCAAAGGGGTTGGAATACGCTTAAGCATTCGACTAACTTCTAGTGACATGTAGCTAGTATCGGCACCCGAATCAAATAAAACTGAAACATAAAAGTCGTCGAGAAGGAACTTACCCGCCACAACATTGGGGTCATTCCTTGCTTCACCTTGGCCAATCACAAACACCCGCCCCCTGGCGCCATTGTTGTTGTTGTTCCCATTGTTACCATTCCCCTGATTGTTGTTATTGTTGTTGTTGTTCTGGTTCCTGTTCAGTTGGGGACAATCTCTCTTGAAGTGGCCCTCAGCTCCACACTGAAAGCACCCTTTGTTGTCACCCTGCTGCTGCTGCTGCTGGCGCTGGTTCTGTTGAGCTTGCTGACGATTCTGATTGGCGGGGTATAAGCTCCTGCAATCCTTTGCAGCGTGACCAGGCTTGTTGCACCGATGACAGTTGCCCCTGGTGCATGGCCCGCTGTGGTGCAGGCTGCAGCGATTGCATTTGGGGTGATTTCCTTTGTACCCACCATGACTTTGACCACCAGACGATTGCTGATTAGGGCTCTTGTAGTCCTCAGTCTTTCTCTGCTGAGACTGGGACTGAACAGAAGTCGAACCCTTACTTGAAGTTCCATCCCATTTCCGTTTGTTGTCACTAGAGGTACCAGAAGTAGTTGCAGCGCCTATGCGTTTTGGTAACTTGTTCTGCTCCACCGCCTGATCCGTGAGACGGTGAGCCAACTGAACGGCTTGCTGGTAGGTGGCGAGGTTCGCTGAAGTCACATGACTTTGGATTTCTGGCACTAAGCCCTGAAGAAATAGTTCGATGCGTTTGATGGGAGGATCCACCATAGTAGGACACAGGATTGCCAGTTCGTTCGACCTTTTCACATAAGCTTCAATTTCGGACCCCGTCATCTTGAGGTTGAAGAACTCCACTTCCAGTTTGTGAATCTCATCACGACTGCAGTATTCCTCCTTGATCATTTCCTTAAAATTCTCCCATGGGGTGGCGTTGGCAGCAACCAACCCTAGCATCTGAACCTGAGCGTTCCACCATGTGAGGGCTAAACCCTCGAGAGTACCAGTAGCATACTTCACCCTGCGCGCCTCAGGGCATTCGCACATTTCGAAGACAGATTCCAGTTTCTCAAACCAGTGTAGGAGACCTACTGCTCCTTCAGTGCCGCTAAAAGTAGTTGGTCGGCAGTCCATGAAAGTCTTAAAAGTGCACACGGGTGGCTGAACATGATGACCTATCGTGGGTGAAAGAAAAGACAGAGTTTAACACAAAGGTTGGTTCACGAGAGTAGGATCCTAAAGATCCTAGAATGAGTTCGGACTGCAGGATATACCTCCTGCGTGTGCAGCTGCAAGTGCTGCGGCAACTCGTTCGTTGATCAGAGCCGTCAACTGGGCTTGTGTCAGGTTAACGCGTCCAGACATGATCTTCATATCAAGAAGAACGTGAGTGAGAGGGGTTCGCGAAAGTACGACGATAAAATAGAGTAAGCACGCACGTGTTCAAGCAACTGTAGTTATACTAACCAAGTATACCATAAGCAATGTACTACGTATCTAACAAGTAGGCAATATACACAGACCATATCACCTAGAGTGCCGAGTCTTGCATGTGGAGTGAAGCGTCGTTGTGGACCGTTGAGCACTGTTCAGGTTATAGTCTGATTTTAATAAAACCCCTTTTCCTTTATTAAAACCAAGTTCTCTATAACCAATGGCTCTGATACCAATCTGTCACACCCCCAAAATCCACCTGCGGAGTACTACCGCTTGGAGGCGTGACTGACCAGGATCCAGCCACCAATCATATTGAACAAGCATATAAGTAGTTATAAAAATCCAACCAATACAATTGGTGTTCAAACAAAACATAGTTATGTTGCAAGCGGAAGCATAAGTCTTGAATCAAAACATAAGTTTAATTGTTTCAAAGTTTAACATGGCACACAGTCGTCCATGTCCCACAACGATCCTCCTCCATGCAAGCTCCAGCTAAGAACCTAAGGACCTGCAAAGCATGTAGTAACGAGTCAACAACAAGTTGAGTGAGTTCACGGTTGGGTGTTTGTTTTAAGTTGTTTCGAAAACAGTTTCCTTCATCTGGCATCCTGCCGTGGGGGTTACCCCATAGTTAAAAAGTGTGACTTGTTTATTCCCGGTTACTCTGGCAATCCAGCCGTGGGGGCTACCCCGTGTTAGTTATCTGGCATTTCGGCCGTGGGGGCTACCCCATGTATACACTAGACTCGTTACCATATCGACTGCTGACTGTAGTCATGTTTATGTGCCCTGAAACTGTCAATGTCTATCATCATTGACGTGCCCCAGATCCATTAGTTCACGCCCGTCCTCTGCGGCACGGTGTGAGGTTTGTCAGACCTAAATAGCGCTATCTAACTAATGACCCGCTCGCCATTGGCCCGGCGATTAAGTCGATATAAAAAGGAGGGACTTCGTGATAGAGTTTTGGTCTAGTACGAGTTATCTGTCCGTGCGGACGAGGAATTTACATTCCTGAACCTTTGCTGTCCTACCCAAGGAGGACGAGGAACCCATGTTCCTTAACCCCAATTCCCGACCCCTGGGAATCCCATGCTTTGTAGAGGGTGTGAACTCACCTTGGTTTGCTCGGTAGATACACAGAAAAGTCAAACAAGCAATATTGTGGTCACTCGCGTCCTATCATAGTTGTATCATACAAGTCAGGTTCGTAACCAAGTAGCACACGGATGTTTCTAGCACATTGCATTCAAGTATCATCTATGGCAGTTCATCAACATTCACGTTCAACAGTAACATATAAGGTCTGTGCATTAGGCCCAAGAGTCCGGCCCAATCAATTAAGCCCGTAATGGGGTGCAAGTCCAAACAGTGTGCACATGCACCTGGTCTCGAGTCGCAACTGATGCAGGTTCTGGTCTCGAGTCGCAACCGGACTCGCAAACACGGTCTCGGTTCATGCTGTTTTGGTCTCGAGTCGCAACTGGACTCGCAACCGAGATCTCGAGTCATAAGGTTTGTGCTTGATCAAGTGTGGTTTCGAGTCACAACCAGGTGTTTGCGACTCGCAACCTGTGTCGCAACCGGGGGTCTCGACTCGTCATGCAGTGGTCTCGAGTCGCAACCGAAGGTCTCGACTGGACATAAGCTGATTCTGCACAGTGTACTACCCAATGGAAAATCGATTTCATGAAACAGTTTGTACTATCCACTTAAACATGTTTTCTTGTCTAATAATTTGCTAAAATGGATCAAACATATCAGATTTCAAATATTCAAGCATGTTCATATCACATTCAAGTTGTTCTTCATATGTTCAAGTCATGTTCATATCATATTCAAAACACATTCAACACATATTCAAATATTCACATCTTTACTCAACGTATGTTCATAAACTCTTGCATTTTTGGACAAGCATCATAACACCTAGACTAGACACCAAGATCACCAAGCCAAACATTTGTTCTATAATCTCATACATAAAAATCGGATGATCATGAATAGCCCTAAGCTTATCATTCTTTTGTTATTCAACTACCTTGTTCAAATGTTATTCTATGCAAGTCATGTTCTCCTAAGCATGTATCATATAATCGAACAAGAATTCATCAAACAAACAAGCACTTTAATCATGCATAAATCTTTAGCAAGCAAACACATTATCAAGTATCTACATCACACATCATCATCAACCGAAATGTTACACACTATCATCAACCGAATACAACACATGGCATGAATCACTAACCGGTTAAGTTTTCAAGGGAGGTCTTAGGCTTGAATCCGAGAGCTCTTGTCGTCACCGGTTGATCCGAGAGTGAGGGAGGAGGGTGTTGTGGCTTAGGGTTTTAGTGAAGAGGATGGAGTGTGTGTATGGGTGAGTGTGTTGTCCAAAGAAATGGCACCTATGGCTATCCACTTAGTTTATATATCCGATCTAAGTAGTGCACCCTAATGGGTTCTCGAATGGGCTAAAGGGGTGTGTGGCCCAACCGGCCCACATGTTGCATCGTTCACTCGAGACCACATGGTCTCGAGTCGGGTCCTTGTTGTCTCGGTTCACATAAATATACACATACGTACAAGCACGACACATAAACATAACACGTAACCACATAGGATGTTCACTTATATTATTAAACCAACGCGTTAACTAGTCGCATAACATTGCAAGTAGGTTGTACTAGGATACACGAAAGGTTCTAAATTTCGATTTGTCACAAAGATTTAAGCCCCATTCAAGTTACAAAGTTGAGATATGGAGGTGGTATCTTGAAGAACCTTCAAAGGAGCATTGTTCTAGTATTTTCATCATCTTTTTTTCTCATCATTTTCACACAAGAATCATCCCTAGCTATAAGCTAGTAGTAAGTTTCTTTACACTTGGTTCATCTTGTTTAAATTTATGACATGTAGTATGATGTGTTGTTGTTTAGATCACTAAAGATCAAAAGATTAAAAGATGTTAAACAAAAGTAAAGATTACAAAAGTTACATAAAAGTTTACTTATGTCTGATTCATGAAGCGGAATCTTGTTGGTTTGAGGGTTGGTTAAATCATACTTGATGTTTAAAAGTTGTTTTCTTGTTAAACCCGTTAATCGGATACTTGTAACACGATTTAATAACATTTAAAACTTTAAAATAACATGCTGATGTACTTTTTCAGCCGCCTTCAACAGGCTGTAAACAGACTTTAATAAATCGAAAAACGGAATTTCTGAAGCCTAAATTGTCTATCTTCGAAAAACGAAGAAAATGGCGCTGGAATCGTATTTTTCTGAGGTCGGTTACTATTTTAAAAGTCTGTTTTCGTGACAGCAGCTAAGGCTGATTTTAACTGCAGTAAAATGGGTCATACGTTTTCAGTCACAACTTGAAATCTAAACCGAACCAGCCCCTGAAATTTTTATCAAAGATGGTCACTAATGTATTTGTGACCCTCGAACTGGAATTTCAACAAACGGACTTACGAGGAATTTTAAACGAATTATTCGGTAGACTGTGATCAGAATGTAACAAATCTGATCACAGTTAGGTAAACGATTTTCTATAAATTATTGATAATGAACTAGACCCCGATATTTTTACACAATAATTTGTGGTTCGATTAGGACGTTCTGCAAAAATTTGGGAATTTTTGGAATAAGTTAAGTATTTTATTTAATCGTCCGAAAACAGTCCAGTTTTCACATATTGAAACTGAAACGACAAGGGAAGTGTTTTGCGTGTTAAAACGTAAGGGTTGATTGTTGATGATCACGGGTTGATTTCAAAAAGAAAAAGATGTGCGTATTAGCACGGACACTCCCGTTTTTAGGGGAAATTCTGGCGAATTTTTCTAAAAAATACCAAGACTTAGAAAAATTATTTTTCTAACAAGTATGTTTTAACTTTATTTCTCGGGATTAAACCTCACCATGAGTTTTGACATAAAACTTTAAAGTGTTGGAAATGAGATTTGAAAATGTATTTTGTCAATACTTTAAGTCACCGAATACATAATACATGTACGAATACCCCATCCTTGGGAAGGAATCTATTTATACGATAATTAAGAAGTATAAACACGAAATAGTTGTCTAACTATTTCTCCAAGAACGTTAAAACTCTAAGCTAAGGCACGGCCGTTCGTCTAATAGATATTAGCACATTGTAGGTTGTCGTGTTGCAGACCGAGTTTGAGTTGCTGTTATCGAGGACGCATTACTGTGAGTTCATGTCCCCCTTTTCTCTTAACTGTTTTCAGTTTTCTAAACTGCGGGGGTGAAATACATGTTACTATGGTACGAGTACTTTATACATGGTATGGTTAGCGTAAGGAGGGTTACTACTTAGATCATGTGAGTGTGTAGGCGGGAACTGGAGGCCATTAATCCTCATTGTAGGACCGAGGGACGTAAGCGGTAGATCTATCTGGGTGTAGCGAGCCCAACCCTAGGCCCAGCAGAACGGACCTTGGGGTGACTTTGTGCCCAACGCTAAATCCGCTAGGTTTGAGTCTTCCTACTTGCACTTCACACATATCAATGGCCTTGCAAACCATTGGTGATCCCTTTATTTCCTTATTTGCTACATACCAGGATTTTTATACTTACAAGGGTTTTACATACTCACTTACACATGAACTCGCTCAACATTATGTTGATTTTTCCAACTTACATGTATTTCAGGGAACTAAGGATTTGGCACGGTATGCTACGTTTTCCCGCTGTGTTAGAGTTACAGGATCATCCACGTTTAGGGATCGCGACTTTTACCTGGACGAGTCGCAAGTCTTAAACAGTGTTTATGTTATATTTGTGGTTACGTCTTAAGAACAAAGTTTTTATGTTATCAGGTTGTAATTTCCATTGCATGCGTCAACGCCTTAAGACAATGTTGTGGTATTTTACTTTTCAAACTTAAATCAATGGATGATCTGCATGGTTTTATTTCCATATAGCTTTGTTGTGATTAAGCTATGGTATTAAGAAGTCACACCAAATAAACCACGCTTCCGCAAAGCCAGGGTGTGACAGCTTGGTATCAGAGCCTTGATAATAGCGAACTAGGATTCTTTCTCGAGTCTAGACTATGATCACTAGGGCTCTCACGAAAACATTTTTGCATTGCATACCACTTAAGTCCAGATCCAAAACGTTTATACAAACAAAGTTGAACACATTTTATTTGTTATAGGCTCAGTCTTGGAGGCTGAGGCTCAGTCTAGGAGGCTGAGGCTCGGTCTGGGAGGCTGAGGAAGTAGGCTAGTGGGACTAGGAAGAACAGTCCGAAAGGCTGGGAAGGTAGTTTAAGAGACTAGGAGATTCAGTCTGGGAGGCTGGGAGGCTAGTGGGACTAGGAGAACTATTTGATTGCTTATTGATGACTAATATGTTTATTTGACTATATGATTGAGTATTTGTGCATATGTGTGTTGTATTACAAAACGTCATGCCTTCATCAGATACTGGAGAGTCGGACACTACAGATCCCATGCCATAGTATCAGGCGACATAGTTTCATCAGAGCACGAGGTGTACATTTCCGATACTACCAGCACAGACGATGACGACTTTTAGCCCTTTGCGCTGCCTGATGTCGTAGCAGAGCCTGCTGATGGCTATCTTGTTGGGGATTTGCCACTCGCGGTGATCCCTGCTCCTGTGCCCCTTGCCGCTTATCCCATTGTTCATATGCCCCCCGACGTTGTCTCTGACGACGATGTCGAACTATTAGAGGAGGACCCACTTGAGGGCGAGGCCCTATTGCTGCTGGTGGTAGACTACTGCTTGCTGACGCTCTTGCAAAGGAGGCTCATGCTCATTCACCTGTCCCAAACTTATTTGAGTCCGTGGCGTCCGCATCTTCGCATATACAGGGAGTGCAGCACCACTCACACGACGCTGACCCTGATATGGCGTCATCAGCTGCACCGGTTCCCGCACACAGCTTTGAGTTTGATCACGATATTGAGGATGATCCTGTTTTTCCACCTGGTTTTGATCCAGACCATGACATTGAGTTCATACACTTAGACCAGCCCTTGGAGGATCCTGTAACCCCTGTGTTTGTTGATCCAGCTGATTTTGAGATGGAGTTTGTTGATCCGGAGCCAGCCGTGGCCCCTGAGCCAGGCGTTGCTCCTGACCCCGCATTAGAGCATGACCCTGTTCATGCCGATGCACCTGCTGTTGCTCCTTGATTGATCATCTGCTTGGACGAGAGAAAATTGGGGTAACTGTGCAAGACAATCTATTATTACGGGGGCCCACGTAATAACGGCTTGTAGTGCACAGAAATTCTGGTGGAATCTGCGGGCCAAGCTAATGAAAACCCATGTAGCAGGAAATAACTAAAACACGAATGACCAAGGCGATGTAGCCTCGAGTTCATTCTATTACAAGCAACAAGCCATTTTGACAAGCCTATGTGAAGGCTCAGAAATTTATTTTCCTCACTTATATATTGAGTATATTTACGTGTGAAATTGGATGATTACCTGATGGCTTATGGTGCTATGTATCTCATAGACAATTGAAATGTTGTCTAACCCACTTCATACCACTGCGACAGAAGAGAATGCCACCCAGGCGTGACACAGACACCAGTACACTGCTAAGGACAGAAGCCGAGTTGCAGGAACGCATCTCACAGGCAAATGCACGACATGAAGCCCTCCGCTCTAAGCACAACGATGGCATTACTGGAAATAACCCTCCAACTGGCTGCACCTATAAGCAGTTCCTAAACTGCAAGCCTTTGAACTTTGACGGAGCAGGAGGCGCCGTGGCATTTGTTTGTTGGTCCGAAAAGATTGACTCCATTCTAAGAATGAGTAACTGTTCGCCCCAACAGAGTGTTACCTATATCCCGGGGTTATTTCTAGATAACACACTCTCATGGTGGAACCTTCAGTTTCAGACCCTTGGCACAGATGCTGCTTATGCGCTGAGCTGGGACGAGCTCAAGGAAATGATTGAGAAGAAATGCTGTTCTAGGACTGGAATGCAGAAGCTTGAGGTGGAGTTCTGGAATTTGAAAATGGACGAACCAGAGATTCCTGAACAAGTCCAGCGATAGCACGACTTGTCTAAGGTCGTCCCCTACTAAGTCATTGATGTTGTATGATACAGTTGTGTACTTGTAAGCTTTACATTGTGGTCTCAATTTGTGGCAATGCAATCGCAGTATTCTCATCACTTGTGATGTTTGATATATTGTTTATGTTCTATGACATGAGATGTTATGTGGTTGATTTATTTATAGCATGAGATGTTATGTGTTGATATTGTTGAATACATACGTACATTTTACTTGCTATGACCTAACCTACGTGAAACATCTTTTAGAAGATGCCACCAAGACGCGAAATGCGCATGCCCACCTCAGAGGCGGAACTTCAAGAGATAATTGCTGCAGCTATAGCACAGCACGAGGCCCTACGCTCCGAACCTAGCAGAGGTACCTCAGAAAATAACGGTTGTTCCTACTGGCACTTCCTCAACTACAAGCCTTCGAAGTTCGACGGCACTGGAGGTGCCATAGCTTTTGTGAAATGGATTGAAAGTATGGATTCCATCTTTCGAATGAGTGGTTGTACGCCAGAACAACAAGTCCCATACGTTTCCGAGTTATTTCAAGATGGAGCTCGATTATGGTGGAATCTTCAGGTTCGAATAATGGGCCTAACTACAGCATACGCGTTAACTTGGGGTGAGTTGAAAGGAATAATGCGTAAGAAGTATTGCACCCAAACAGAAACCCAGAGGTTGGAAGGTGAATTCCAGAGCCTGATGATGGAAGGTCCAAAAATGTTGGAATACATACAAAGACTTCATGATTTGGCACGAGTCGTTCCGTACTTGGTGGAACCAGAATTGAAGAACTTAGGACATTTCATTTGGGAACTGGCACCTCAAGTCTTGAGCTTGATGACAGCATCTACGCCACCAACAACTATGGCTGCAAGTAAGATGGGCTTGGCACTCGTTACGGAAGCAATTAGACTAGAAAAACTTGCAAACCCTGACAAGGAGACTCAGTTAGAGTCATCCGGAAAGAACAAAAGGAAGCTTACCGAAGATACCCGAACGGATAATGATGAACAAAGATCTATTCGAGGTTGTTTTGACTGCGGGGACAAAGGGCATTTCAAGAAAGATTGCCCTAACAACAAACAGGCCAATGATAAGATTTACTTAGAAACTAAACCAAGACGTGCTGGGTGCAAGTATCACCACGATTGTGGATGTCGGAAGCCTAGGTGCGGGAGGAAAGGACACAACAAGGATGATTGTGGGATGAAGAGTCCCAGATAAGGAGAAAACAGTAACAACGCTCAAGGTGGAAATGGGAAAGGAAATGGCCGAGTGCCAGGATGCTTCCATTGTGGGGATGTTGGACATCTTAAGAGGGAATGCCCGAAGTTGAAACAAGACCGTGAAAGGACATCCAACATCGGAGCTTGTGAAGCATGCCAAGATCCAGGCGTGACTATTGGTACGTTCTCTATCAACCAAAACTTTTGCATCTATTTTGTTTGATACTGGTGCCGATTATAGCTTTGTATCGTGAGAATTTAAGAATATACTTGGGTTGACACCTAGTAAGTTAGACGTTCCATACACGATTGAATTAGCAAATGGGAAACTAGTTGAGACCAGTGAAGTGGTCCAAGGATGTGTGATTGAACTAGGAGGGCACGAGTTTACGCTAGACTTACTACCTGTCGAGTTGGGAAGCTTTGATGTGGTAGTGGGAATGGATTGGCTATCGAGTAACAAAGCCGAGATCGATTGCCATGAGAAGACCATCCGCATCCCACTGACGGATGAAGAAACGATCGTACTGCACAGGGAGAAGCATGATACACCGTTGAGGTTTATTGGCTGCCTGAAAGCTAGAAAGTGCTTGAAGAAAGGATGTGTTGCATTCTTAAGCACGCATCTTGGATAAGGAAGCGGCTGAACCGAAGACCGAAGACATTCCAGTCGTCAAGGAATATCCGGAAGTCTTTCCAGAAGACTTGCTAGGATTACCGCCTCAAAGGCAAGTCGAGTTCCACATTGATTTGGTTCCAGGCGGCGCGCCTATAGCTAGGGCACCTTATAGACTTGTGCCGCCTGAGAGGCAGGAATTGTCAACACAACTTCAAGAGTTGCTAGACAAAGGATTCATCAGACCAAGCTTCTCACCTTGGGGAACTCCGGTCCTGTTTGTTAAGAAGAAAGACGGTAGTTTTCGTATGTGCATCGACTACCGGGAGTTGAACAAGTTGACTATCAAGAATAGGTATCCCCTGCCAAGGATCGATGATTTATTCGATCTACTCCAAGGTTCAAGATTTTACTCTAAGATCGATGTTCGATCTGGATACCATCAGCTAAGGATACAAGAGGAGAGCATCCCGAAGATAGCCTTCAGAACTCGTTATGGACACTACGAGTTCCTGGTTATGCCGTTTGGGTTGACAAACGCGCCTGCTATTTTTATGGACCTAATGAACCGAGTCTGAACCGAGTCGATAAGTTCGTGATTGTATTCATCGACGATATTTTGATTTATTCAAAGACAAAGGCCGAACACGAACAACATCTAAGGGCTATTCTAGAGTTGTTGAAAAAGGAACAGTTGTATGCCAAATTCTCTAAGTGTGAGTTTTGGCTACGTGAAGTCCAATTCCTTGGGCACGTGGTTAATGGAAATGGAATCCATGTCGATCCCACAAAGATCGAGGCGATAAAGAGCTGGGAGACTCTAAAGACGCCAACCGAGATTCGCCAGTTCTTAGGTTTGGCTGGCTATTATCGAAGATTCATTGAGGATTTTTCTAAAATCGCTCAACCCCTTACCGCGCTCACATAGAAGGATAAGAAGTTTGATTGGGGAATCAAACAGGAAGAAGCATTTCAGCTATTAAAGGATAAGCTCTGCAATGCGCCGATCTTAGCACTACCGGAAGGTACAGACGATTTCATAGTATACTGTGACGCCTCACGTCAAGGATTGGGTTGCGTGTTGATGCAACGCCAGAAAGTTATAGCTTACGCGTCACGTCAGTTGAAAGTACATGAAACGAACTATACTACGCATGATTTGGAACTAGGCACAGTGATATTTGCATTAAAGATCTGGAGACACTACCTATATGGTACGAAGTGTACAATCTTCACAGATCATAAGAGCCTACAGCACATATTCAACCAGAAAGAGCTGAATATGAGACAAAGACGTTGGGTCGAATTGTTGAACGATTACGACTGCGAGATAAAGTACCATCCAGGGAAGGCGAATGTGGTCGCCGATGCCCTAAGTCATAAGGAAAGGATCAAGCCCATAAGGGTTAGGGCTTTGGAGATGATTATCCAAACAGATCTTTCCCTGCGCATTCGTGCCGCGCAGAAAGAAGCTCTTAAGGAAAGAAACCTTGAAGAAGAATATCTCCGTGGGATGGAGAAGCAATTAGTACCAAACGGGGAAGGAACGTTATCTTTTATGAAAAGGATTTGGGTTCCTCTGTTTGGTGGGTTGAGAAAAGTTATTTTGATGAGGCTCACAAATCACGGTACTCTATTCATCCCGGTGCGGAAAAGATGTACCAGGACCTTAAAGATTACTATTGGTGGCCTAGAATGAAAGGCGACGTTGCGGTTTACGTGAGCAAGTGTTTAACGTGCGCCAAGGTTAAAGCTGAATATCAGAAGCCTTCAGGACTTCTGCAGCAACCTGAAATTCCCAAGTGGAAATGGGAACAGATTTCAATTGACTTCATAATGAAACTGCCCAAGATGCCCAGAGGCCATGATATGATTTGGGTAATAGTTGACCGCCTAACAAAGTCTGCGCACTTCTGGCCAATTAAAGAGAAGGACAATACGAGTAAACTTGCGGAAATATACATGCGAGAAATCGTTGCACGTCATGGAGTGCCTCTCTCGATCATTTCTGATAGGGATGGGAGATTTGTATCAAGGATTGGGCAATCCTTCCAAGAAGCTTTTGTCTCGTAATTGAACCTAAGTACTGCATTTCATCCGCAAACTGATGGCCAAAGTGAAAGAACTATTCAGACATTGGAAGATATGCTGAGAGCATGTGTAATGGATCTTGGTGGTAGCTGGGATAAGCATTTACCATTGGCCGAATTCTCATACAACAACAGCTACCACACTAGTATTGGAGCCGCGCCATTTGAAGCTCTTTACGGACGCAAGTGTCGATCACCACTATGCTGGGCTGACGCAGGTGATAGACAGCTTGTTGGTCCCGAAATCGTCCAAGAGACGACAGATAAGATTGCGCAGATTCGAAAACGCATCGAAACGGCTCGCGAAAGACAGAAAGCCTATGCAGATCCAAACCGGAAACATTTGGAGTTCCAAGTTGGAGATATGGTTTTATTGAAAGTTTCACCCTGGAAGGGGGTGGCACGCTTTGGAAAGCGTGGGAAGTTGAATCCGCGTTACATTGGCCCTTTCAGAATTCTGCAAAGGATTGGGCTTGTAGCCTACAAGTTGGACCTACCTGCTGAACTCCATGGTGTTCACGATACATTCCATGTATCCAATTTGAGAAAGAGTCCAACACAAGATACAGTGATCATTCCTGCTGATGAAGTACATATCAACGACACGCTCCACTTCACTGAAGAACCTGTTGAGGTCACAGATTGGAAGGTTAATAAGACTCGCAGGAGCAGTGTCAAACTCGTCAAAGTTCATTGGAATGCTAGGCATGGACCTGAATTCACATGGGAACGTGAGGATCGAATGAAAGAGAAATACCCCCATTTATTTCCTAAGAACCCTGCATCTAGTAGCAGAACTTAAATTTCGGGACGAAATTTCTTTAACGGGGGGAGAATGTGACAACCCTCACCAAACCAGGTATCCGTACGAATTAATTAATATTTAATTACTGCTTAATTACTGCGCTTGCTTACAACTGTGATTAAACTGCTTACTGATTTCTGATACATACATGCTCATGCATCACATTTTATACTGTCACTCTATTATTTATACACAAACATCAGTGACAACCTTGATGCACAACAAGCACAGTGAGCACACTACGGGATACCCATTAAACATGCTGACATAACCAGCATCAGGCAGACACTGCCTCTAAGGCCAGTATGAGTCGGGAATAGATTGCTACACTGGTAGTGAGTGTAGGGAGGTGAGGATTGTAGAACTGCGTCACTAGGTGAAGTTTATAGTGACCGGATGTACCTAAAACGTACTTTAAGTACAAAATTCTGCGCTTTAATATAAAACTCAGCATTTTAAATTACTAATAAAGTGCAAAAACATGGCAGAACGGTCCCGTATATTTTCCTAAGTGACGGGGATAATTTATGTTACAAAAATATACATAAAGGACTTTTCTTTCGACATAATTAAACTTTTTAACGGAACGGTATTTAATCGTATAACCGGACATTACCCGGGACACTAAATTTTTGTCAATGACATTATTGTACTATTTTTGGCTAGCCATGATCCCCGTTTGCCATAATACCCACTAAAAATCCTATATCTAATATCAAATATCAAATTCTACAACCTAACTTATACTTACATTTTAGTCACAATTTTTCATTTAGACCCCCCCCCCCCAAACAATTTCAATTCCCATGTGGACCCACCAAATATATCCACCATGCCTTCTTGATTTAATCTAATTTTTTTATATGGATTTGTTGCTTGTTGAACTTGCTAAATCATGTAAGATATCTATAAGAGTAAGGTCCTTTAGATATCCATCATTCCTCAAAGATTGCACACTCCACTTCATTACTCCCTCTCTCACTTACGGTTCCCCTAAACCAAAACCACCCTCATCACTTTACACCTTCATCTCCATCCAAGATTTAAGCCCCATTCAAGTTACAAAGTTGAGCTATGGAGGTGGTATCTTGAAGAACCTTCAAAGGAGCATTGTTCTAGTATTTTCATCATCTTTTTTTCTCATCATTTTCACACAAGAATCATCCCTAGCTATAAGCTACTAGTAAGTTTCTTTACACTTGGTTCATCTTGTTTAAATTTATGACATGTAGTATGATGTGTTGTTGTTTAGATCACTAAAGATCAAAAGATTAAAAGATGTTAAACAAAAGTAAAGATTACAAAAGTTACATAAAAGTTTACTTATGTCTGATTCATGAAGCGGAATCTTGTTGGTTTGAGGGTTGGTTAAATCATACTTGATGTTTAAAAGTTGTTTTCTTGTTAAACCTGTTAATCGGACACTTGTAACACGATTTAATAACATTTAAAACTTTAAAATAACATGCTAATGTACTTTTTCAGCCGCCTTCAACAGGCTGTAAACGGACTTTAATAAATCGAAAAACGGAATTTCTGAAGCCTAAATTGTCTATTTTTGAAAAACAAAGAAAATGGCGCTGGAATCGTATTTTTATGAGGTCGGTTACTATTTTAAAAGTCTGTTTTCGTGACAGGAGCTAAGGCTGATTTTAACTGCAGTAAAATGGGTCATACGTTTTCAGTCACAACTTGAAATCTAAACCGAACCAGCCCCTGAAATTTTTATCAAAGATGGTCACTAATGTATTTGTGACCCTCGAACTAGAATTTCGACAAACGGACTTACGAGGAATTTTAAACGAATTATTCGGTAGACTGTGATCAGAATGTAACAAATCTGATCACAGTTAGGTAAACGATTTTCTATAAATTATTGATAATGAACTAGACCCCGATATTTTTACACAATAATTTGTGGGTCGATTAGGACGTTCCGCAAAAATTTGGGAATTTTTGGAATAAGTTAAGTATTTTATTTAATCGTCCGAAAACAGTCCAGTTTTCACATATTGAAACTGAAACGACAAGGGAAGTGTTTTGCGTGTTAAAACGTAAGGGTTGATTGTTGATGATCATGGGTTGATTTCAAAAAGAAAAAGATGTGCGTATTAGCACGGACACTCCCGTTTTTAGGGGAAATTCTGGCGAATTTTTCTAAAAAATACCAAGACTTAGAAAAATTATTTTTCTAACAAGTATGTTTAACTTTATTTCTCGGAATTAAACCTCACCATGAGTTTTGACATAAAACTTTAAAGTGTTGGAAATGAGATTTGAAAATGTATTTTGTCAATACTTTAAGTCACCGAATACATAATACATGTACGAATACCCCATCCTTGGGAAGGAATCTATTTATACGATAATTAAGAAGTATAAACACGAAATAGTTGTCTAACTATTTCTCCAAGAACGTTAAAACTCTAAGCTAAGGCACGGCCGTTCGTCTAATAGATATTAGCACGTTGTAGGTTGTCGTGTTGCAGACCGAGTTTGAGTTGCTGTTATCGAGGACGCATTACTGTGAGTTCATGTCCCCCTTTTCTCTTAACTGTTTTCAGTTTTCTAAACTGCGGGGGTGAAATACATGTTACTATGGTACGAGTACTTTATACATGGTATGGTTAGCGTAAGGAGGGTTACTACTTAGATCATGTGAGTGGGTAGGCGGGAACTGGAGGCCATTAATCCTCATTGTAGGACCGAGGGACGTAAGCGGTAGATCTATCTGGGTGTAGCGAGCCCAACCGCAGGCCCAGCAGAACGGACCTTGGGGTGACTTTGTGCCCAACGCTAAATCCGCTAGGTTTGAGTCTTCCTACTTGCACTTCACACATATCAATGGCCTTGCAAACCATTGGTGATCCCTTTATTTCCTTATTTGCTACATACCAGGATTTTTATACTTACAAGGGTTTTACATACTCACTTACACATGAACTCGCTCAACATTATGTTGATTTTTCCAACTTACATGTATTTCAGGGACCTAAGGATCTGGCACGGTATGCTACGTTTTCCCGCTGTGTTAGAGTTACAGGATCATCCACGTTTAGGGATCGCGACTTTTACCTGGATGAGTCGCAAGTCTTAAACAGTGTTTATGTTATATTTGTGGTTACGTCTTAAGAACAAAGTTTTTATGTTATCAGGTTGTAATTTCCATTGCATGCGTCAACGGCTTAAGACAATGTTGTGGTATTTTACTTTTCAAACTTAAATCAATGGATGATCTGCATGGTTTTATTTCTATATAGCTTTGTTGTGATTAAGCTATGGTATTAAGAAGTCACACCAAATAAACCACGCTTCCGCAAAGCCAGGGTGTGACAATGTTAGAATACGAAACGAGGACCATGCAAAAACCGCCAAAGCTCATGAATATTGAGGAGTATAAAGGATGGGAGGAGCGTTTTGAAAATTGGGTTCAAGCAAATTATTTGGATGCTTGGGAATGTGTTGAAACGAAATATATTAGACCGTTAAATGATGATGAAGAGGAGATTGCTATTAAAGGCCTAAGTGTTGATGAGAAAAAGAAATACAAAGATGAAAAGATGATGACTAGTCTTTTGCATCAAGCTGTGAAAGAAGATATCTTAGTGTTATTGCAACATAATGGAAGTGCATATTCAATTTGGAAAGCATTAAAATCTAAGTTTGTTGGAAGTAAAGAAATGATCAAGAACAAAAAATCACTTTTGAAAAAAGAGTTTGATTTATTCCGTGGTTTAAGAACTGAGAGCACCAAGCAGATCATAGAAAGATATTGTAATTTGATTGTTAACATGAAGAGGTTAAGCATCACAAAAGATAATGAAGAACTGATTGAGAAGTTGGCTGATGCGTTGCCACATGATATTTGGGGCACGTACCTTATGATGTTGAGAAACAAGAAAGATTTTAGTAATCTAACACTGGGAAAGTTTATTGAAAAACTTGAAGCTCAAGAGATGGAACAACGAAAGATCTCAAGAATGAAAGATTTTGATGGTGAACAAGACATTGGTCTTTATTACAAAGGAGGTATCAATGATAAAACTAACATGTTACCAAAGATTGAAACTGCATTCAATGCTAAAAATTCGTCTGGAGGGTCGTCTCAAGGATCTAGTAGCAAAATTGGATTTTCTTCATATCCATCGTTTGATCCAAATTTTTCAAAGACAAAAAGTGGCAAAGTTCTATAATGCAACATTGCACTGAATCTTGAAAATGATCAGAATTACTCAAAAGAAGTTGCAAAAAGTTATATATCTTTATTGGTGACTGTATTAGAGTCACATGGGAGCTTAGCTGCAGGAAGGATCGGGAATCCAATGTTGACAAAAGAGGATTATGATCAGATTGATGCTGAGGAGATGGAGTTAATGGATATAAAGTGGTGTATGGCGAGTGTATTGAGACGAGCTGAGAAATTCAAACAGATCACAGGAAGAGATGATTTCCGTGATGCTAATGTTTCTACTTTGGGTTTTGATAAATCTAAAGTTACTTGTTTTCGTTGCAGGAAAAAAGGGCATTTCAAGCGAGAATGTACAAACCGCGAAGCAAGTGGAGCTCAAAATCCTTTCAACAACAATGATTATCATCGAAAGGCGATCTATCATCAAGTGGCTCAACAATCAAGTCAACAACAACCACAAACTGCTCATGCTAGGAAGGAGATTGAAGAATCAAAGAAAGCATATATGGTGAATCAAGATAATGGAAGTTCGACTAAAAGATTCAGTTTGGATAAATATATTTCAGCAGAAAGTGAAGCATATTTGATGAACAAATGATAAATCAAGATGATGAAAGGCTTCTAGAAGGTTTTAGTTTTGACAATTACTGTCCGGATAAAGAATTCTTGGCAAAAGCTTTTGTTGCTCAAGTTGTTGAAGATAGTGATAATGATGATTATTATGCAAACAGAATGAAAGAGCATTTAAGAATGCTAGAAGAGAGTGATAGTGATGATGGAAAATTTCGAGTGAAAAAGAAGAAAGCTAAAAAAAAAGTTAGCAGTGATGATGAAGAAGTTCGTGTGATAAAGAAAAAGGTAAAAGAAATTCCAGCTTTCACAGTTGAAGCGAAAGCTGATGCACAAAAGATTCCTGTGAAGTGTGAAAACTGTGAAGCAGTGAAAAAGCACAACAGTACTTTGATTCATAACATGAACAGATTAAAAGAATCCTATGATGTTCTAAACAAAGCAATGAATCAGTACAATCAATCAAACAGTGAACAAGCAACAGCTATGAAGACACTTCAAGGAGCTTTCATGACAAAGCAGAAAATTGTGAATAATTACATTGAGAAGTGTGCTGTGCTGGAACAGAAACTGGAATCCCAGAGGATTGAAACAGAGAGAGTAAACAGATTGTTAAAAAGTTACTCATGTACTTCTTATGTTATTGACAGGATTTATCCAACCGTTGAAGGCATGAAAGCATTTGAAGAAGAAACATCTGAAGAGAAGAAGTTAGAAACAAAAGAAGAGACTGAAATGAAGAATTCTGGTAAGAAACAAAGTGTCAGTTACAACAAGTGTCCACCCCCGCTTGAAAATGGATATTCTCCACGAAATCCAAATTCAGAAAGAGTAAAAAAGGCAACCAACTTACAGTGGGAGTCTGAGCTTTCAGTTAACTTGCCAGAAAACATTGATGTCATTTTTACATCATCTGATACTGATCATGAGTCCGAGTTAATAAAGAAAGTGGTCGATCAGGTGTTGGATAAAGATGAGTCAGAGGAGTCGAAGTCGGAGTCAAAATCAGAGTCAAAATCTGAATCCGATACGTCAAGTTCAAAAGTCAAACAGGGCAAAAGAGTTTATAATAAAGAATTTCTGTTATCAAAGTCTAATTTGAATGACGAAACATTCAAAGTAGCTTATACTTTGAATGATTCTGACAAATTATATTCTGATGAAGAATTTCCAATAAGAGGTGTTAAAATTGAAATGATTAAAAAGGATTTCAAGCTAACAGAAATTAATATTTCTGAAATAAAAGATGAAAATTTTTCTGAAAAACCTAAATCTTACACCTCAAGGTTTCAACAAAGATTAAGCAAAAAGAAGGGTTACAGTTTTGGGTCAAGTTTTCAAAAGAAACCAAACCATAACGATAATTTCAAAAAGAAAGGTTTGGACTTTATTCCACCGAAAAATCATAAAAATGAAAAAGTTTATAAACCAAAAACTGTTTTTGTTTCAGGGACATCATCAGAAGAAGAAAAAGAGCAAGTGTTCAGAAAGCAATCAAACAAAGAATTCCTTCCCAAGAAGCAAGACGAAATGAGTGAAGAAGCTGCTCAGATGAAGAAGGAGACGAGAATCTGTTTTAAATGCAACACAGTTGGTCACATTGCCAGGAAGTGTCCAAAGGCAATTCAAACAAAACAGGATGTTTCTGAAAAACTAAAAGGAAAGATGGTTGAAAATGAACCATCAACCAAACAATTTATTGTTTTCAAAAATTCAAAATTTGAAGTTGGTGAATGTTCAAAAGGTGTTTACAAAAGAAAAGAAAAGCAAAACTTACCAACAAAAAATGGGTTGTTAAGAAATCTAATGATAGTACTAGCAATGATTCTGATTCGTTAAAATCAGAGGAGCTATCTTCTGGCGATGAATCTGATTCCACAAAGTCAGATGAGCCACAAGTTGAATCAAAAGGTGAAAAGTCAGTGCCGCCTTTGGATGATGCAAATTTTCCACCATTGCGGGCTGAGAATTTAAAATCAAAAGTTGGCAAAGTTGAAATATCAAATCAATTCTTTTCTGAAAAGAAAGAATTTGATGTTGAAAAGGCCTTTAACTCCACAGTTCAAAATATTTTTGGAAAAATGATTGACGGGAAGGTCAAAGGGGTTAAAGAATTCTATGAGAAGAAGAAGAAAGGTAAGAAGTCGAGTGTTGATAACTCGGAATCTCCCAAGGACCGTCAGGCTTGGGAGAATCTCTTTAACTGAAACACCTGACTTGCCGGAGCTCCCAAGTTGGTAATCGTGGAGCAGGAATCGGCATCATTCTTATATATGATTGTTTGAAGTAAACCTTCAAGTGGTAGAAAAGTGGGTTTTACCTACAAGTGGTTAATCAAGGTCATTAAATTGAACTTGATTTAACTTTCATTCAAAGGTTTGAGAAAACAAAGTGATGAATGAATCCCCAATTTTACAAGTGGTAAAATCAACAAAACTTATTTTCCGGAAAAATCATTTTGATTAAAACAAACTTAAGTGTTTTGAAATCATAATGGGAAAATAGTTTGTTGTAAGGGGGAGTTCTGATTGTTTATGCCAAGTGGATGGTCAATTGATGTAATTCACATCATGTTGTCAATTTCTTGTATAGTTTGTTTTCAATTTTTTTCCAGAAAATCAAAATTGAAACATATTTTGATTTTAGGGGGAGTAAAAATTTAGAAAATTTCGAAAATTTGAAAAATACAAAAACATGATAAAATCTCAAAAGCCAAAAACATTTGAAAAATTCAAAAATGAGTTTTGTTGTGAAAAAGAGGAAATGATAGTACATCAGTGGACTATCACAGCATGCTAAAGAATTGGAAAGTAAAAATGAGATAAACGGTCTCTCTGATGATATGCCAGTAGGTTTTTACACGCTTAGTAGATTGTGTTCGAGATATAAACCTAAATATCAAACTTACTTATCTCGTGGGGAACATCTCTCGGATATATGGGTAACCCCCGAAATCTTGTTTGAAAGACCCCTCTTTCTGAGATACTAGGTCTTTATGCTTAGTGATATCTGGGGTATTATCCCGGGACTTCTGATTTTGCGGAAGCAATGGCCTAGTCCTTGTATAATACTTTTCGTTTGCTTGAAATATAGCACCACCCTCAGCATAAAAAATGATGAAACATTGCAAAATGCTAATCATGTGCTGTTGAAGAAAAGATTCTCTAAAGGGAACCCACCAAAAGTCGAACCATCATCTCTCTGATTTTGCGGAAGCAATAGCCTGAGCTCTCATGGTCTCGCATTTAACCCCTTACAGATATCATCTAGGTATACTCACCTGTAAGACTGAATATTGGGATCTAGATACGGGAGTATATTCTGAGGTGGGGCACGGGAATAAGTTAAGTCTCTAAAACATTAATCTCGTATCTCGAAACAGTTGAACTTTGTGTGAAAATTTAAGTGGATCAGTATACTGACAATCTAAGTGAATCATTTAGAACTTAAAATGTTTATAGCTTAACGGTGTTTGTGATTTGTCTCAAAAACTGATATGGTCCTCTTACACAAACTCGCATAAATATTGTTTGTAAATACTTCTTTACTGCATTTGATTAAAAACAAAATCCAAAAAGATTTTTAGTGTGTTTTAGCATAAAATTTTGAAAATACAAAAAGATTTTCGACAACTGATGTTGAAGAGGTGATTTTCAAAGTTCCAAGTACTAAACATGATGAACAGGTTTGGGAGAGTGTTTTTGAAATGAAAATTGTAGTTCCTACAAGTGGTCATCAGAGATTTTAAATGATAAATCATTTTGAAAGAATTCTTGCATGTGAAGTTTAAATTTGTAAAATTTATTGTGAGGTAGAGTTTGTGCAGGAATGAAGCTTGGAAAGAGCTAGATTCTGATTCCTGAGAAAGCCTGTGCAGAGAGTGAGCCAGGTCACGATCTTAGAACAAGAATTCCAGACTGCGATCCCAGCTTATCGAAAGGGGGAGTCTGAAGTCAGATTAACATCCAAGGGGAAGATTAGAGAAAGAAGATAGAGATTGATTGAGAATACTTACAATGGAGAATCTTTGGAGCGCATGAGAAGACTGATAAAAACTGAAGGTTTGACAACCGAAGACTCCACACCGAAGACTTCGTCAACATCCGAGGGGGAGTCTGTTGGTGCATACGTCTGTCGACTTCGTCTTGTATCGAGTCTTGTATTTGATTAGATAGATCAGGGCACGAAATACGAGAAAAATGTATTTGTGGGCATTTCATACGAAATGAAATGTGAGCTATTTCGCACGAAATGACATAGTCATTTCGTACGAAATGAGCAAGTTATTTCGTTTGTAGTGTTTCGTGTGAAATCATCATTTCGTATGAATTGATTTCGTGCAAAATAGCTCTGCCTATAAATACCTGTCATGCCTTGTCATTTGTAACGATCTGATTCCGGCAACGAAGTGCTACCGAAGTGTCTCCAGGCTGTAAATTGTTGTGTTTTCAATATAAGAGACAGTTTAAAGTGATTCTTGTGCAAATTAGCTGAAACAACTTCAATACGAATGAATTCCGTCTCTCGTATTGAATAGAACTCTTCTGATCGACTCGTTTGGGTCTGAAAATGATCCTACAAAATCTTCAGAAAAAGACGAACTTTGTTCACGGAACAAGTTCCAAAGAAGAGAAAGAACTTTGATTTAGTTGACAGACTAATGAAGAGTTCTATGCTCAAAAGAAACAACAACAACAGGCTAAACATGTCTCCAAGAAAACATGCTTTAAAAGTGATCAAGTTGGACATGTTGGTCGCAAATGTCCAAATCTAAAGCTTGTTGATGTTGAAATGAAAAAGAAAGTTGAGGTTGAGAAACAGAAGTCAAACAAGTTTAAATCAAATCAAACTTGGAAATCAAAGACACCCAAAGTTGTGCGACAACAGATTTGGAAACAAAAAGTTGATGTTTCAAAGCCAAAACAAAATTGGAAACAAAAATTTCCAAGTTTGAACCAAAGCAAATCTGGAAACCTAAGAATGATTTGTCAAAACAAAACATTCAAACTGATTCAAGATTTTAACAAAGAAATGTTTCAACATGACAAATTTGGATGGTTAAGAAACAGACCTCTGCGAGTGATAAATGGACAAGAAGGTTGAAAATAAGAACGAAAAAGTGTTTGTTAAAAATGACAAAGATTTTCGAAGTTGAACAATTCTTATTGTGTCACAATACCCATGGTCAAACAGGCCTGGGTTGCATTGTTTAAGTAATTGAATCGATTGCATGTGTAGGTGTTCTAGAAGACTACTGAATGTCAACATGAAGAGCGAAGCAGCCTGGCACGGGAGGCAGATTCCTGTGGATGAAAAACAGGAAGTTTGTTTGTTAATAATAATAAATAAAACAAAAATGAAAAAGTAAAAAAAAAATAGTAAAACATGAAATTGTTAAAAAAATCAAAAATTTTGAAAAAATATGTTGATGGAATACGCCGAAACCCTCACGACTGAACAAACATGAAAAAACAAGATTGGAAAAACGGTTTTCAAACTGTTAAATATCAATGTGTGGTAAATCATGGGGGTGCTTTGTACTAAAAACAGAGCATGTAAAGCAGAAAATGGTTGGCGAGATGAAGCTATCTACATCGGTTATCAAACTTTTAAAATGTTTTGAATTTTAGGGGGAGTGAGAATTTTGGAAATACAAAAATATTTGAAAATTTGAAAAAGCCAAAAACATGAGAAAAAAGAAAAAGAGTTTTTTGTGTAAAAAGAGGAAATGATAGTACATCAGCAGATAATCACAGTATGCTAAAGAAATGGAAAGTCAAATGTGATAAATGGTCTCACTGATGATATGCCAGTAGGTTTTTACACATTCAGTAAATTGATTTCGAGATATAAACATAAAATCAATAACTTACTTATCTCGTTGGGAACATCTCTTGGATATATGGACTTGGTACTCCGAAATTTCGTTTGAGAGGTTGCCTGATTCTGAGATATTAGGTCTTTATACTTACTGATATCAGGAGTATTATCCTTGGTCTTCTGATTTTGCATCAGCAATGGCCTCGACCTCGTATAATACTTTACGTGCTTAAAAACTTTCCCTCTGCATAAAAATTGAGAAAATATCGAAAGATATATATCAAGTGCAGTTGTAAAGAAGATTCCTATATGGAACACACCTAAAGTCGAGCCTTCATCTCTTTGATTGAACGGTAGTTGATACCTGAGCTCTCAAGGTCTCGCACTAACCCAGAGTACAAATATCAATATAGTATTCACCTGTAAGACTGAATCCAGGGAATCTTGATATGGGAGTATATTCTGAGGTGGGTCACGCGAATAAGTTTAGTTCTTAAAACATTAATCTTGTATCTCAAATCAGTTAAAGTTTGTGTGAAAATTTAAGTGGATCAGTATACTGACAATCTAAGTGAATCGTTTAGAACTTAAATTCTATAAAAGGTCAACGGTGTTAGTGATTTGTTATAAACTGATATGATCCTTTAACACGAACTCAAACAAAAATATTGTCTGTAAATATTTGTTTACTGTTTTGGTTAAAGAAAAATTTCAAAAAGATTTTCGGAGTGTTTTAGCATAAACTTTATAAAAATACAAAAAGATTTTGTTTCTGCTTTAGTTTCGACAACCGATGTCTGAAAGCTAAGTTTCAAAATCTAAGTATGCTGAACATGTTTATGAAAATAAAAAGTTCATTAATTTGAAACTTGAATTGTTTTAAATGAAAAATTCAAAAACAGTTTGTGAAAATCTCCAAGGTCATTAATTTGGACTTGGATGATAATCTGTGAGGTTCTGGTAGTTGGATACTTTCATTGTCAAATATATTGTTATTAAGAGTCAGGTTTTAGATCCTGGATGCAAAGAGCCAGGTTACTAATCCTGAATGATCTCATGATCTTTAATTTTCAAATTTATATGAAAGCCAGATTTCGATCCTAACAGCTGAGGCTAAAGGGGAGTCTGGAGAAAAGCTCAAAGCAAGGGGGAGCTTGCAGAAATAGAACCAGGTGACGATCCTAAAAGGCCGGAAGCTTAAAGAAAGGGGAGCCCGGATAGAGAGAGTCTGAAAAAAGGGGGAGCTGCTGAAGCAGGAAGCAGATTTAAGAGGATCTTGTTAAAGCAAGAGGGAGTCTGTGGCACCGAAGATGTCAAAGCTTCTGGAAGACTCAGAGAGAAGATAGAAAGCTACAAGATTGACTGCAGCAATATCCAAGGGGGAGTCTGTGTGTGCAGTATGTCTATCGCTTCCATCAATCACGTATCGTAGCTGAGAAATGTTCAAGACAAGGTTTAGAAGTGTTGATATTTAGATATGGATTATACTTTGTTAAGGAGTCCATCTTGATTAAGTGTCCATCCTTAGATAAATGTCCATCCTCACGAAAGTCCATCCTCATGAAATGGATGTGCATGTTGGAGAGGATGGACATCCCCTATAAATAGTAGACTTGTCTTAACATTTTAGAACTTTTGCCATTTTAGAGAAAAAGCTTGTGGCATACTGTTTCAAGGTATTGTAATTGTCAGATTATCAATAGAAACAATATTGAATTAGTCTTCTTGTGTCTCATCCACTCTCGTACACGGATTCCGCATGTTATACGAGATCTACGCAGTCATCGGTGTTACGAATTCGATCGAGAAACGAATCCACAAAAAAAGAAAATACAGCTAATGTTTGTTGTCATTAGCTGGGCGGCAAATTCTTAATTTCAAACAACCGACTTTTTTGTCTTAAGTAATGTTTAAATGGGAGTAAACCATCAATTGAGGTGGCTGATGGAGTGGTTTTAGTGTTACTTGCTGTTTGGTGAGACTGGGTTCGATCCCGCGGTCCACCATTCTTTTCTTTCTTTTTTTTTTCAATTCAAGTTTCAACAATCTACACCAAGGTCCCTTAACTTTGAAGAGTTAATTAATTAGTTAGATTAACTTTGTTTAAGTTAAAATTCCTAAAAAAACTAACTTTACAACCTAACATAGCTAACTATAAAAAAAGAACAAAATTTTAATTGTAATAATAATTAAATTATTTAATTAAACAATATATAAAAAAAATTAAACAACCTAATTAATTAGATTAAAGAATAAATCCTTCAACAATGATTTATTTTGCGGAAAAAAATTCCGAGGTTTCAAAGGTTAGGATCCAGATTTCAAAATGTGTCTGATTTTGGGAGCCCATTTTGATGGATGTTACAATGTACTGGATGAAATGAAGAAATTTCTAACAACCCTCCTAAAATAATTCCGACACTCCTAAAATATTTATAACATACCTATACGCCCTAAAATACACCCCGTATACGAGAATGGACCTGAAATACCTAAAAATTATCAAAAATCAAGAAAAACCAAATCCAGGAGGCGCTCGCGGGTCGCGAAGACTTAGTCTTCAGCTTACGTGGCGCGCGACAGCTGGCCACCCGCCCTCACCCCCTGCTGCCATGTGTTAGGTGGTGTGTCGAAGCTATGTGTATGACCGGACAAAGCTAGGCCCTACATACCCTATGTCGCGGGGCGGGAAGACCCCTTGTATATCCTTCGCGGGCTGCGAGGAAGCCGAGATCAGCTCCTATAAATTGGGAGCATCGGCAGTTCATTTCCGATGTTCAAAACTCGTGATTCTCTCTTAATTTCTAATGTGTAGACATAATACCCGGACATTATACCCTCTAATTAGCAAATCTCTGCCTCGTTGTACGTATCATAACCCCCGGTTACGTATTAGATACGCTGCCCGATTGATCTAGTGCTCCGTAACGGCTGTCGAGGCTCTGCCCGACGTAGTCGTTGGAGTTTCTGTCTCGGGGAGGGTATAACTAATGTAAAATTTGGGTTATTATACTAACGTGTGTGCATTGTTTAATTAATAGATAATAACTAGGAAGTCACAAAGGAAAACCCTAAAGTAGCAATGTGAGTAATCTCCTTTTTGTAAACCTTTTTATAAATTGTTTTTACAAATCCTTAATTATTTTAAATTATAATTAGCAGTGATTGAGTCTTTGTAATTCTTTAATTACTGCCGGTATGTTGGGGTTTTGTATACAAAATATGGAACACGTTACCATTGGACAACGAGATAGCAAATGTGTAATATGACCCACCAGTCAGGATTGACAATACTGAATGAGTAATTGTGTAGATATAAACATTGTAATCGCTCTCAATACTGTGAAATGATAAAACTCTTCTTGATTAAATTGGGATTCACTCACCAGTATTTCCCACTGACAAAATGTTTTTAAACGCGTTTCAGGTAACAAAATGTGAAAGCCAAATTAGAAGCCAGCTGGACAGCACTGAAGGCTTGGAAAAGTGGCTATAAAAGTTACCTAAATAAAGAAGATGTTTTTATCCAATAAATTAGGGTTTATCCCTATAAATATGTTTGTAATAGAAACTTGGGAATTTTCCATGTGTTTAATATTATAAAAATGTGGTATTTTACTCTGATAAAGTATTTCCTAACTACGATCCTGATGTAAATTCCGCTGCCAAATTGATAAACACCGATACCACTAAATCTGAGTTCGCGGCTGCCCGTTCCCAGGTAATTAGGGGCCAGGGGTTGCGATTGTGACAACTGCCACTTTTCGGTAACTTTCTTACACTTAAAGTACTCATTTTAGCTACATTTTTATGCATTTTGAACACTCGAACTGCGTATTTCATGACATACACTTAGAATACTCATGGAATACTTACTTAGGATGCATATGATTCATTTTTATTAAGTACATTTGACACAGTTTAAACAATGCATCGAAACTACTAGAAAAACACATAGTAAACTAGTATTCCGACGAAAACGCAGGATCCGCAGAAACCATCTAAATGACATCTTTAGGACTCAGATGAAAGTCCAACATCTAATATACATTAAACCCTAACTAGGAATGCAAGGGTTTGATTTAAAACCTTCCCGCAGTCCGATAACACTTAAAACTGCCCGAAAAGCACTAAAAGCGACGATTTCAACACTTTTTCGCAGAAATTCTGCAGAAATCAGCCATTTAATATTTTTGCAACATGTAAAAGTGCTATTTAACATAGAATTCATATGAGGATACCTTCGGGTATCATCCGAACCAATAACTACATCAATTCACACAAGTTACACAACTTAGCGTTCAAATAACGTCTAACCGAAACAATTCGAAACGAATATCCGAACAATATCAAATCTTTTTTTTAGTGACCATCTAGTGTTAATTGGATCATTATGGTCTAGTAATGGTCATTTAACACCCTTTAAACACTTAAACACTTATACATATAACTTTCCTAAACAATTTCCTCAATAATCCTAACACTTTTTAACAAGGAAAGTCATGAAACAAATTCACAAGGCAAAAGGGTACCCCCCCCCCTCATTCACGGTTATAACACCATGTGGGGCCCATTTTTTACCTTGTTTCCAAAAATATCTTGCTAGTTACCCTTTATGCAAGTTGGTGAAGCAAGTGGGCCTAGTGGTGAAGTTAGTGAAGACTTTTAACAACTAGTTACCATAATCCTCTAAGCACTTCATCTCATTTTTCACCATCTTTTTCACACACTTAAGAAACTCTCTCAACATTCATATATTATCCAAGAACACCATCAAAAACATTTCACCTTTCAAGCCTTCTTTGATGATCAAGATGGAGCTTGAAGATACTTAAGGTGATCTAAAGCAACAACAAGAAGAAGCAAGCCTTTCCATCCATTCAAAAGCTTTCAAAACCCCAATATCAACAACTTTTTCTTTTCTTTAAATCATCATCAAGATCATCCCTAGCCATTAGTGCTAGAAGTAAGCTTCTAAAATCCCTTTTTCATACTTATTTATGTATTATTTGTTTAAAGAACATGTAATAAAATAAACAATCATACAAAATAATATGAAAATACAAAGAAGCAAAATAAAAATCATGATATATAAGTTTGTTATTGTTATGATTTGAAGCTTATTTATTGCATATTTGATCTAGTTTTGATGATTAGCATATGAATAACTTGTTAGATGATGTTTAAAAACATAATCTAACAAGTGTACATGAAAATGTTTAAGGTTTTTGTTAAACATAAATGTTTAGATGGATGATCATAATCTTGGATTTTGTTAAAGTATAAAAGGTTTTTCACTAAAAACAATACTTTAACAAAGTTATAAAAAGAAACATACAAGATGGGTTTTTATAAAAAGTTTGTTAAAACTAGAAGTAAAGCATGGATTTTGAACTAGTTAACTTATGATATGATCATACCAAAACCCTACATATTATTGATTTCATCTTGTTAACATTTTGATATAAATCTCATATGTTTTTATTAAGAAAAATATGAGAAGATTATTGGTGATTTTGATAAGAAAAAGATATGTTTTATTAAACATGGCTAAGTATATATTTCAAAGGAAATATGGTCATTTTTCTTAAAAATCATGTGTTATAAAAACTATCACTTTTGACAGAATCTTTATTAGCATAAAAAGATTTTAAAGAATAGTTTTTATAAAAGCAAAACGAGTTATAAATATATATTTTTGAGAAAATATATATTTAGTTATCTTAACAACTTATGTGCTATGTGTTATTTGTTTGTATTAGTTATATGTATGAAAACTAGTAACTTGAATACAATGGTACAATAAACACAAGACACATTACAACTAAAGTCTTACAAGACTACACATATAAAGACACCTTAAAAACAACTTACGGACAATCCGAGCCTTCAGACACAACTTATGGACAAATCGGACCTACGGACAACTATACGGACTATAATACACAATATATCAATGACTTGGTAAACTACATTTTTTAAACCGAATAACTAACCATATATTTTCTACAATATACAAAATATATTACTTATGGTTTATATTAAAAAGGTATTGTTTTTGAAATATATAAACATACGTATATATTTCTTACCATCTAAAATATATTGTTTTAGTGAAAGACTAAAAATATATATTTTAGAACTAATCTTAAAAATAGATTATTTTTAAGATATTTCCTATACCTTTTACCAAGTATAACATATATATTTTTATGAAACATACCTTAGAATATATAAGTATATATATTCTAAGAATACAAGATCACATATAACAAACACGCCGACATACGCACTCCTATACGTGCAACGATATGCACTTTCACATCACCTAACACTTGGTGAAAACACATTTATACAACTACGATACAACTCACGAGATACAAGAATATATATTTGGTGAAATATATACACTAAACAGTTATCAGTTAATACATCTAAGACACAATTCAATGAATAACAAAGACATACAAGTCTTAACACATATTCAAGATAAAAGACTTGTACTCAAGTCATTACAAGACCGAAGTGTCTAACAAATATAGAACGTTTGTAGGTCGTGACACTATTCAGGACGACCGTACGTCAGATTACAGTTACTTACCATTCACGGATGCAATTATGTGAGTTCATGTCCCCTATTCATTTTAAATGCTTTACAACTCTACAACTATCGGGGAAAATACATGTTCAATTGTATGTTAAGTCATGGAATGAAACACCTTAGATCATGTGCGATTAGGGTCATACATCTAAGCACTATTAATCCAGTTTGGACCTAGGTACAGAGGGTTAGATCTAATGGGTTTTGGCGAGCCCCACTCTTGGTCGTGGACCCACACAGAAGAGTGCGTTTGTGTCCCAGTCGATGGTAGTCGACACGAAATCGTCTGGGTTTGGATTGCTTCCTATTTCGTCACATATATTAATGTCCTCGTTAAACATTAACGATCAACGATTTCATTGACGCTTTACATACTACATCATTACATACAGATACATTTTATACAACTCACATTTTATGGATACATTTTATGGATTCATATTATACAACTCACATTTTATGGATACATTTTATACAACTCACATTTTACAGATACATTTTATACAACTCACATTTTACAGATACATCTCATACAACTAAACTGCATGAACTCGCCAACTTTTGTTGATGTTTTCAAACTTAACATGTATTTCAGGAAATTAGTGGACCATGCAGACATTTCAGTCAAGGAAAGCAAGTATCAAGACTCCATGCCACCATTTGAAGGGTTTGCCCGTTATATACCGCCTCTTTGCGGTGATATAGTGGTCAAAGCCTTGACATTTTAAGACTTACATTTTGATGTATAAAACAATGACAACTTATTTTCATTTGATGGTTTGTAACCAATACATTTAAATTATGTTGCGTTCTTTTGAAACAATTATGACAATGGCATTGGAGCTTGTTTTTATTCATTTAGTATGTTCACTAATATTGTTATGCAATGAGAATCGATCAGATCACACCTCGCGCTTCCGCTACGAGCGGGTGTGACAGATTGGTATCAGAGCATCGATTGTAGTGAACCAGGATTCTTTCTCGAGTCTAAGTCTACAATCACTAGGGACCTCTCACGAAGACCTCTTGTTCATCTTGAACAGATTATAAATAAAATTGGACAGGTCAAAAGGTTTTCATTGCATAAACATTTTTCAAGGTCCACTACAACAAAAATTCACTTCACATAAATCAAGCGAGGCCATTTCCATGGGTGAAGTCTATGAGAAATAGACACATTACATTAACAGACTATGTGCCTATAACACATTACATTATCATTTTACACATTATAAACTGTTTACAAGTTCTGCTTATACAAGATAGAAATCCTTGTTTGATAGGATTTTACATGATTATATATATAGGTTATTCATATATGTGTTGTACGGAATATTTGGCAAGAACAAAATGCCTGCGACTTCGAATTCCATTGTCATCCTTCACACGCATAACACGGTTAAGACACGACGTCTTTTACACAAGACATAATACTCTATTTCAAAACATAACATATTTCATACCATACATCTTCTATGAGAATATCGACCTCACATCTATTGCGAAGCTTGTGACGAATGTGGTTCCTAAGTGAGACCATAGTGCATTGATCCCGTGGAAGAATGGTTGCTTTCTCGTGGATGCTGAGATGCCTGACTTTAGTAGTGGGTAACGATGAGGTGGAGGTGGCAGCCTTGGGCAACAACTCCATTAGTGGGACGAGGTCCCTGTGGCTCATACAAATCATGATTGACGGCACTCTTGTCCAGTCAAGGAAGATGAAGTACTCATCTTGAAGGTGCCCCTCCAGTTGTTATCTTTACAAATTCTCTCATTTTTATTTTCATTTAACGTCGTGCCTTTCTGTGAGTAATGATAACGGACGTTGATACGTGAACTATCATGAAGGTCCCTTCTATGTTGATGGTATTGATGTGTGCGAAGTGTATTATGGTTTTAATATTTATTTTAAGCCCTTTTACACTTTTTAGCCAAGTTTTAAATTTATAAAACACAATATTTACTAACACTAAACACACATGTGGGAAAGTGCACCCATCGTGAGCGTAGTATAGTGTTGGCAAGATACCGAGGTCGTCCAAGGACACAAGAGCTTTTAATACCGGTTTATCCTCAACGTCTAATCAAATCAAAATTTTAGAAAAAAAGATTTTAAACTAGAAAAGTAAAACTAACTAAAATGCTGAAAATAAAATAAAAGTAAAAATAGATAGACAAGATGAATCACTTGGCTCCGACTCGTATTTAGTGTAACCTTTGATTATTTCCGCACTTTTGCACTTTTTAAGAGATTATCTTAGTTATTGTAGTAGGCCCCTCTTTTGAAGGTGACGTTACCCTCAACCCAGTAGTTTGAGTCAGCAAGGATACAATCCTAAAGGGTCGGATTATTGAAAGATAATTAATTAAGTTATTAATGCATATTATGGTAGGCCCCTCTTTTGAAGGTGACGTTACCCTCGGTGTGACAACTGTACTCAGTAATCGATGTACGATGTAAAACAATGTTGATTATTAATAAAACAATGTGCTTTGGTGTTATTATATGTGTTTTGGTGTTATTATATGTGTAATTGTGTTTGGTGATTTTACAATTTGATTCGATTCCGATTTCAAGCTCTAAATCGCTTTCTGGAAGGTTATACGTGCACTGATGCGTAAATATAACTAGTTTAATGCAACAAACACTCCGGAATAGTGACATAGGCTTAACATACCATAAATAACCTCCACATAACTTAGAAATAAGTTCTGGATGGTTTGGTGTGTTGAAATCAAGTTTCTTCGATCGCAGGGACTATTTGTGTCAAACTGCAAAACTATACCGATTTGTGTAGTAACGAACACTCCAGAACTTGATCATAAGTTAAACATACCCTAAATATCCTTTACATAGCTTAGAAATAGGCTTTGAGGGGTTCGGTATGCTAAAATAAACTTTATTGATCAATAGGGACTAAAAGTGTCAAAAAGCGCACAAGTTTGCATTTTCGCGCATATCTTACATTCTGAATATATCCAGACATCCAAAAATTTATGTAATCATTGAAATATTTTATTTTAGTGATTGGAATGCTAAAACTTCATTCGTTTCGCAATTTGGATCGTACACGCGTTCGTTACGACTTCCGTCATAATTAACCGAACAACGCAACCGTACGGCCAAACGAACCAACACCCGAGATGTTTTCAAGCATATTTCATGTTCCCTATGTTTTAACATCATTATGGAGCTTGAAAATGGGTTTGACGGGTGTTAGAAGTGCCGATACGCAACGAAACAAGGTGCCGGGGCTAAACTGTAAATAAGTGAAAGTGGCTGGTCTGCAGGTCCCTTACGGACCGTATGGACCATAGCTTACGGTCCGTAAGCTTGTGCCAGCACCACAGAATTCAGAAAATTCCATTCCAGCTGTTGCAACTGGTTTTAGACATTGTTTTTGCAATCTATGGACTTGTTTGCTGGTTTGCTAGTTGCCCAACCTTAGATTAACAAGTGTATGGCCAAGATTTGAGCTTCACAACACTTGGAATGATCCTAGAACTCCTAACTTAGTATAAATAGCAACCCCCACTTCATTTCATTCTCACACTTGATCTGAATTCAGCTCTAAGTTGGGGTGTTTACACTTCATACCTGAGCTAATTTAGATCAAACATCCTTCTTGGACCCTTTGTAAGTCCTCTTCTTGCTTGTTCTTGTATTTCAAGCATGAAAGTCAAACAAGTTTGACTTTCAGCTTTGACCAGTCAATGGTCAACACAAAGTTCCGTTGAACTTTGCAACGTGAGCGTAATCACGATGGTTATAGTCCCTTGTGACTATACCTACTGATTACCACGTTGACTAGGCGTAGTGACGAGTCGTAGTTTCGGCCAAAATGCGTATTTATGCGTATTTTGTAACCAAACTACTCTTGGGTATCAAAACCATTTGTTTTGATATCAAAACCTGTTTTCTAACTTAACTAAACATGTTTTAGCATGTTTAGCTCGTCACTTTTAGATTAGTGCTTGTGTAGAGTCGTAAGTCAAGCGGACTAAACACCCGCTTAGACTTTCGAACTCGACCCGTTTGGTCGATCATTAGGATCCGACCAAACATGTTTAGTGACCATAGTTGAATAGGGAATAACCTTCCGAGGTTATACCTTATGGTCACCTAGTTTAGGTAGTTGTATGATAAGTAGTTTATATGCCTTAGGTAAATGACCAAAATGCCCTTTTCATGCATAATTGGTAATTAAGCATATGTAACATAAACTTTTGTCACATAACTGATTATGCAACATATTTAGACATGTTAAGGCATATAATACTTGTCATAGGACTATTTAGACGTCTCGAACGCGATTTTGCGCGCACGACGCGTTAAAGTAGCGTAAGCTACCTTAATGGGTCGCAATGGGTCGAAAGCACTTAGGTTAGGTTCCGATTTAGGATGTAGGCTTTGTTAAACCATATCACATGAGTTCCAACACTCATTTGGTTTACAAGACCTCATTCTATCCGATCTTCCGATTTAGGTGTCTATTGTTTGACTAGTGATTCGATTACTAGGTGCTGTTTGATTTCTCTGGTTTGCTCGAGTTTGTTGAAGTTCTATTGATTGAGGATACTTTGCACTCCATGTGAGTACATAGTTCCCCTATTTTACTGTTTTCAATTGTTTTGGGGTGATTCATATGTGCTAAATGTTTTCAAGGTTTTAACGATAGTTTTCAAAACGATTTTCGATATTATAACGATGATTTCAAAAACGATTAAGATGGTTTATATTAAACTAATAACGATTTCAATAAATTGAATGAACTAGTTGGTTGTAAATACATAACGAATGGCATTCATTAGCATTGATCAAGCTGACCAGTATTAGGTTATGGTACCATAGGATCTGACAAATCCCATTATCGTTGTCACACCCCGACCACGTAGAACATACAAACGTGGCGGAAATGTCGGGGAGTGTTGTAACAGAATTAATTGTTTCAAATCCATGGCAATTGAAGTTTCGTTTTATTGATTACAAGTGTTACAATGTCTTAACAAACAAAGAAATACAACATAATTAACTAGTCTTGCATCTTTTATTGTCACTAAAGCCCAAGTCTGCCTATGTGTATCTTGATCATCTTATGCAACAGCTCCTGAAAAACACATGTGAAAATAGGTACGTCAGCATAAAAATGCCTGTGAGATACATAGGTTTTGTGAAAATAGGTTCCATGACTTATGTTTGAGAAAATGTTTAGTCATGAACCTTGTAATTTGCTTTGTTTTGTAAATCATTTGAAATTCGATAAGATCAGATGATATGTATAAATAAGTAAATAATGTATGGTTAAATAAATAACCATGTAAGATGAGTTTGGATAAGATAAGTTGTTTGTAAAACAATGTCTTGTGAAAAGTATGTCATTTGTATAAAATGTTCTATGTCTCAAACTGAAATGATTCAAATAACGCTACAATATGTAATACCATACAAACACTTATATATAGGAAGTACCAGCGGCGTATCCACCATGCTTGTATCATATTACACACGCATCGTTACTTAATCACTTAATCAAACCAAACCAACCAATGTAAGAAGTCTATTTTTAAATCAATTGTCAAATGTATTGGGTAATATGTCAAAGTGTTCATGTCAAGATGTAAATCATATCAAAATGTCTATGTCAAGTATCCATGTCAAATGTCTATGTCAGAATGTCATGTATGGCAAGTGAAATGTCTCAACTAAACCATATGCACAAAAACAAAGTATTGAAGTAAAACTTGGTTTAAATCAAAGTTATGTTTTGTGGGAAATGCATGATCAAATGTCAATCATGTTAAAATGTCTATGCCGAAATGTCTATGTCAAATACGGTTCACACGGTTCACAGATACAAACGGTTCACAGATATCAACGGATCACAGTCAAATGATTACAACGGTTCAATATGTAGTATAATGTGTTCATATGCTGGATAAGCATATGCAACAGAAAAGCAACGTAAAACAATGTACTAAGTACGCACACAATGGGCATACATAGCATGAAATGTAATGTAGAACGATGTACTAAGAACGCACACAATGGGCATACATAGCATAAAATGTAATGTAAAACAATGTACTAAGTACGCACACAATGGGCATACATAGCATGAAATGTAATGAAATCATGTACTATAATGTACTAATGAACATAGCAAGTATATGATGTCAAAACAGGAAAGCATGAAAGTAACAAGTAGGCACATGTGTTCCACCCCAAAACAGTTTGGAAAACAGTAAAAGAGGGGTCTATGTACTCACCTGAGATTGCTCAGTAGTTCTGGAGTGACAACTAAACAATGCTAGAGATCGCGGATATCAAACGGCACCTAATATAGGTAACTATGTTAATTAACCGGACCTAGATCGGAAGATCGGGTAGTATTAGGGTTTGTAAACCAAACGAGTGTAGAGACTCGTGTCATTTGGTTTAACAAAGCCTACATACTAAATGAAACTTAACCTGAGTGATTTCGACCCATTACGACCCGTTTAGGTAGCTTATGCTACTTTAACGCGTCGTTCGCGTGAAACGCTTTCGGACCGCCTAACTAGCCCTATGACAAGTGTTATATGCCTAAACATATTACATAATCAGTTATGTGACAACGGTTTAGGTTACATATGCTTAATTACCAATTATACATGAAAAGGGTATTCTGGTAATTTACCTAAGGCATATAAACTACCTATCATACAACTACTTAAACGATGTGACCATAGGGTATAACCTCAGAAGGTTATTCCCTACCTACTATGGTCACCTAATGTGTTTGGTCGGATCCTAATGATCGACCAAACTGGGTCGGGTTCGAGGTATAAGCGATTTATCAGATCGCTTACCCTACGACCCTAGACAACGTGGTAATCAGTAGGCATAGTCCCAAGGGACTATGACCATCGTGATTACAATCACGTTGCGAAGTCCCTACGAACTTCGCATTGACCATTACTGGTCAACGCTGAAAGTCAAACAAAGTTTGACTTTCTGACTCGAAAAGCAGTAAAATAGGGAAAAGAACGAAAGAATACTTACGAAGGGTCCCCGAATGCTAACCCAGATCAAAATAGCTCAGGTATGAAACTAAGGTTCCAACTTAGAGCACAAATGATCAGATTTGTGGGTTTTTAAGCCAAAGGGGGGTGGGTATTTATAGAAAAAGTAGAGCCGCTAGGATCGTTTCTTGAATATCGTGCCACGATCCGAGCCGTACACTTGTCACAAAGTTTATGGAGCCACATATGCTCCTTATCTTAGTGATTAAGCAATTTAAAACATGTGGTTGTGGTTAAATCTGCTGAAAACAGGCTGTTAAGTACTCTGCATCTGGTCTGAACTTGCTTTACGGACCTCAAAGCTGCCAATGTTGAGGTCCGTAAGGTAACAACTTTGGCAGATTTACAGTTTTGGTCCCTGCAATGCAATCAGCCCATTTTTGACACGTTTAAGGCCCGTTAACCCCATTTCAAAGCTCTAAAATGAAGTTAAAGTATAGGGAACTTAAAACATGCTCAAAAATATCTCGGATGTCGGTTCGTTTAGCCGTACGAACGCGATGTTCGCTTAATTACGACGGAATGCGCACAAGCGCGAAAAACGATCCAAATGACGCGACGAATGGATTTTTCTTAAGGCGAACACTAAAATATAATGTAGTCATGCTCACATCAATTTTTGGATGTCCGGATGTATTCAGAACGTAAGTTATGCGCGAAAATGCAAACTTGTGCACTTTTTGACACTTTTAGTCCCTGAATGACCCAAAAGTTTATTTTAGCACACCGAACCCCTCAAAGCCTATTTCTAAGCTATGTAAAGGATATTTATGGTATGTTTAACTTATGGTCATGTTCCGGAAGGTCTGTTACAGTTCAAATTGGCATACTTTCGCAGTTTGTCAACTTTAGTCCCTGTAAGCGATTTAACTTTGATTTCACCACACCAAACCTTCCAAAACTTATATCTAAGTTATGTATAGGTTATTTAAGGTATGTTAAGCCTATTTCACTATTCCGGAGTGTTCGTTGCATTAAACTGGTTATATTTACGCATCAGTGCGCGTATAACCTTCCAGAAAGCGATATAGTGTTTGAAATCGAACAAGAATTGATATGTGTAAACGATACACATATTTTTACAAATCCCAAGTATGAAATACAATATTTCACTGGTTGGGCATTTGTTTGATGGTTGAAATGACACAGGTGTTACAGTCTCCCCTACTTTAGGAAATTTCGTCCCGAAATTAATTCGTAGGAGTCTGTCTATGACTTTGTTTCAAATAGTCATCAAAGATATGTAAAGCATAATCTGATTATTTTCCTCAACGGATATTTTTCAGAAGCGAAAATGAACGAGCAGAGTCACTTTCTTCAACGGGTTCTTCGGAAATGGAAAATAAAGGAATTAACTAAACGGATATACATTTCCCTCAACGGATATTCTTCAGAACGAAAATGAACAAACGGGGTCATTTTCCTCAACGGTTTGTTCTTCAGAATTTGAAATGAAAGAAAAATCAACGGATATTCATCTCCTCAACGGATAAATCTTCAGAAACGAAAATGAACTAGCAGAGTCACTTTCTTCAACGGGTTCTTCGGAAATGGAAAATAAAGGAATTAACTAAACGGATATACATTTCCCTCAACGGATATTCTTCAGAACGAAAATGAACAAACGGGGTCATTTTCCTCAACGGTTTGTTCTTCAGAATTTGAAATGAAAGAAAAATCAACGGATATTCATCTCCTCAACGGATAAATCTTCAGAAACGAAAATGAACTAACGGAGTCATTTTCAACGGTTATTTCCTCAGAGTTGGAAATGAAGAATTACACAACGGATATTCATTTCCTCAACGGATAAATCTTCAGAAACGAAAATGAACTAACGGAGTCATTTTCAACGGTTGCTTCCTCAGAGTTGGAAATGAAGGATTACACAACGGATATTCATTTCCTCAACGGATAAATCTTCAGAAACGAAAATGAACTAACGGAGTCATTTTCAACGGTTGCTTCCTCAGAGTTGGAAATGAAGGATTACACAACGGATATTCATTTCCTCAACGGATAAATCTTTAGAAACGAAAATGAACTAACGGAGTCATTTTCAACGGTTGCTTCCTCAGAGTTGGAAATGAAGGATTATACAACGGATATTCATTTCCTCAACGGATATTCTTTAGAACGAAAATGAATGGATAATTCATTTTCCTCAACGGTTATTCTTCAGAATGGAAATGAAAAGATAAACAACGGATATTCATTTCTTCAACGGATATTCTTTAGAACGAAAATGAATGGATAATTCATTTTCCTCAACGGTTATTCTTCAGAATGGAAATGAAAAGATAAACAACGGATATTCATTTCCTCAACGGATATTCTTCAGAAGTGAAAAATGAATAGCTAGTTCATTTTTCCTCAACGGATGCTTCATCAGAATTGGAAATGAATAGGGTTAACTCTTGATACATGATAGAACTTGCTGTGATTTCTGTGCACTAAATTCCATAATTATGTATGCATCCATAATTACGTAATTCCTTGCACAGTCCGCACAGTTTGTTTTGAAATGTTGTGGGGAAAGATATCAAACCTGAGATGAGAGTGACTAGACTACCATAGGGTCCTTTTAATTAGATCAACAGAGGATCTTCTTAATTAGGCCACTAAGGAGTCCTTTCAGCTATATCATCACATGATATCCCTAACCAGATTTTTGGATCAATCTGTTTAACTAGACCACTAAAGGGGTCTAATTATGAAGTAGTACATTATAATCCAAGGGACTTTAACTACAACGTAGAAGTCCATTAAGGATTTAAGTAGTACCTTTGGGTATCCTACTATGAATCTCTTGCACAAAGATATGTAAGATTTTACGAGGATTTGAATAACATAAATTGGATCACATGACACATAAAGGATAACACATAAGCACATAACCACATAATTGTTTAATTGTTATTTTCTTGTTATTGATTGCTATTAACTTGGCGCCTCGTACATCGTTTCTCTTGGAAGAAACGGGTGCTTAGAATTTCGTGGAAACGCAAGAGATTATACAAGGGAAGAAATTTGGAAGTAGTCTGTTCTTCAAGGAATGCGGTTCCTTGATTGTCGGTATTGTATGGGATATGTTTATACATGCAACCACATAAACATATTGAAATGTAAATGAAAGATTTATTTATAAACAACAATAACAACAACTGTTTCATAGATTGTGATAAAAGAAAATAATACACAAGGCTCGATTATTTTCTAAACAGCGTTATCTTCTGTCGGTCAGATACTCATCCCTGCGCTGGATTTGCATCAGCAAGTCTTGGGCAATTTCTACTAAAATGGCCCATCTCGCCACAGTTGTAGCAAGATCCCAGTGGGAAACGAGCTTGAGCAGGATTGTCGTTAATCTGATTTAGTGCTGCTGCTGTTGGGCAAACCCTCGCTGTATGACCTATAAGTCCGCATACTTGGCATGTGCGGCACTTCACACCAGCATGATGATGTAGGCCACATTGGTTGCACATGGGTGCAGTTCCTTTGTAGGGTTTCCTGGCAGGGGGTTGAGCTGGTTGGTTGGGGACGGCTTGATCATTGTGAGCGACCACGGCGAAGTTCTGAGAAGCCTTTCGCTTCTTTGACTTCTTAGAGGATCCAGTCTGTTCATCCATGGTCTTTGATTCCTCGATTGGTTTCGATTCCTCGACCAGTTTCTTGTCACCCTTTCGGAAAAGCTTACGTTTCCTGATCTGCGATTCAGTCAAGGTTGCAGATAACTCAATGGCCTGCCTAACAGTAGTAGGGTTGCTACCAGTCAAAATGTCTTGTGTTGAGTCGGGAAGGCCATCAATGTACTTTTCGATCGCCTTATCCAAAGGCGTGACCATGTTTGGGCATAACAGACTTAACTCCTCATAACGGTCCGTGTAGGCTCGATGCTCACCGCTGTCTTGCTTAAGATCATCAAATTCCCTTTCCAAAGCCCTGATCTCGTGACGAGGACAAAACTCCTTCATCATGAGAGCCCTAAGTTCGGCCCATGTCTGTGCTAGAGCAACTTCTGCACCACGATCTCTCATAACCCCATTCCACCACGTAAGGGCTCTCTTCTGGAACACACTCGAAGCAAACTCGACCTTGCGATTGTCAGGACACTGCACATGGCGGAAAGTATTCTCAATGCTCTCGAACCATTGAAGAAGCCCAGTCGCTCCCTCAGAACCACTAAACTTGAGTGGTTTCGCCGAGTTAAAACTCTTGAAATTGCATGGACCATTGTTGTTGTTGTTGGCTTGATTCCATTGAGCAAAGAGGTTTGGGAATTGAGCAGCCATTTGCTGCGCAATGATTTCTGCCAATTCGGCAGTCGCTATCTGGCTTTCGCGTCGAGGAGGCATTCTAAAAGAGGAAACATGAAATGAAACGAGTGAGAGGATTAGACGAAAAGAATGAGATGAAACAAATCTGATGAAAGAAAGGATAGTGGTCATTTGTTTGTTACTACAAAGCAACAAACGACCCGGTGAAAAGTAAATAGGTCAAAAATAATGTATTGCGAAGATATGCTCGCCTATAAGTGAACACTCATCCCAAGAATTCCCAGGTAAGCACAACTGGTCTCGCGTCTGATGAGATGTATACGAAGTGCTTGCCTAGACAGAAAACCCAGAATACAGGCATTCACCCTTCCAGTTTGCACGTGTTCACATTATTTAAAACCCAAAACCTTGACGAGATTTTGAAAACTCAAAGGGGTTCAAAACCATATAACAGAGGGTTCAAAACCTTACAGTAGAGGGTTCAAAACCTAGTAATCAATCATCCTAGAACAGATGATTAGTTTTCAAAGCGGTTTTGAAATTTATGTTCTTGTTGTGGTCGTCGCCTAAGGGTAGGTGACAGTATTGTTTTATGACTAAACGCAAGTAAACTCGCGTTAGGGTCCTAAGAAGGTTATAGACTAGGTCAAAGCATTACTAATTACTAATAACCTAATTCCCTATAACCATTGGCTCTGATACCATCTTTTCTGTCACACCCCGACCACGTAGAACATACAAACGTGGCGGAAATGTCGGGGAGTGTTGTAACAGAATTAATTGTTTCAAATCCATGGCAATTGAAGTTTCGTTTTATTGATTACAAGTGTTACAATGTCTTAACAAACAAAGAAATACAACATAATTAACTAGTCTTGCATCTTTTATTGTCACTAAAGCCCAAGTCTGCCTATGTGTATCTTGATCATCTTATGCAACAGCTCCTGAAAAACACATGTGAAAATAGGTACGTCAGCATAAAAATGCCTGTGAGATACATAGGTTTTGTGAAAATAGGTTCCATGACTTATGTTTGAGAAAATGTTTAGTCATGAACCTTGTAATTTGCTTTGTTTTGTAAATCATTTGAAATTCGATAAGATCAGATGATATGTATAAATAAGTAAATAATGTATGGTTAAATAAATAACCATGTAAGATGAGTTTGGATAAGATAAGTTGTTTGTAAAACAATGTCTTGTGAAAAGTATGTCATTTGTATAAAATGTTCTATGTCTCAAACTGAAATGATTCAAATAACGCTACAATATGTAATACCATACAAACACTTATATATAGGAAGTACCAGCGGCGTATCCACCATGCTTGTATCATATTACACACGCATCGTTACTTAATCACTTAATCAAACCAAACCAACCAATGTAAGAAGTCTATTTTTAAATCAATTGTCAAATGTATTGGGTAATATGTCAAAGTGTTCATGTCAAGATGTAAATCATATCAAAATGTCTATGTCAAGTATCCATGTCAAATGTCTATGTCAGAATGTCATGTATGGCAAGTGAAATGTCTCAACTAAACCATATGCACAAAAACAAAGTATTGAAGTAAAACTTGGTTTAAATCAAAGTTATGTTTTGTGGGAAATGCATGATCAAATGTCAATCATGTTAAAATGTCTATGCCGAAATGTCTATGTCAAATACGGTTCACACGGTTCACAGATACAAACGGTTCACAGATATCAACGGATCACAGTCAAATGATTACAACGGTTCAATATGTAGTATAATGTGTTCATATGCTGGATAAGCATATGCAACAGAAAAGCAATGTAAAACAATGTACTAAGTACGCACACAATGGGCATACATAGCATGAAATGTAATGTAGAACGATGTACTAAGAACGCACACAATGGGCATACATAGCATAAAATGTAATGTAAAACAATGTACTAAGTACGCACACAATGGGCATACATAGCATGAAATGTAATGAAATCATGTACTATAATGTACTAATGAACATAGCAAGTATATGATGTCAAAACAGGAAAGCATGAAAGTAACAAGTAGGCACATGTGTTCCACCCCAAAACAGTTTGGAAAACAGTAAAAGAGGGGTCTATGTACTCACCTGAGATTGCTCAGTAGTTCTGGAGTGACAACTAAACAATGCTAGAGATCGCGGATATCAAACGGCACCTAATATAGGTAACTATGTTAATTAACCGGACCTAGATCGGAAGATCGGGTAGTATTAGGGTTTGTAAACCAAACGAGTGTAGAGACTCGTGTCATTTGGTTTAACAAAGCCTACATACTAAATGAAACTTAACCTGAGTGATTTCGACCCATTACGACCCGTTTAGGTAGCTTATGCTACTTTAACGCGTCGTTCGCGTGAAACGCTTTCGGACCGCCTAACTAGCCCTATGACAAGTGTTATATGCCTAAACATATTACATAATCAGTTATGTGACAACGGTTTAGGTTACATATGCTTAATTACCAATTATACATGAAAAGGGTATTCTGGTAATTTACCTAAGGCATATAAACTACCTATCATACAACTACTTAAACGATGTGACCATAGGGTATAACCTCGGAAGGTTATTCCCTACCTACTATGGTCACCTAATGTGTTTGGTCGGATCCTAATGATCGACCAAACTGGGTCGGGTTCGAGGTATAAGCGATTTATCAGATCGCTTACCCTACGACCCTAGACAACGTGGTAATCAGTAGGCATAGTCCCAAGGGACTATGACCATCGTGATTACAATCACGTTGCGAAGTCCCTACGAACTTCGCATTGACCATTACTGGTCAACGCTGAAAGTCAAACAAAGTTTGACTTTCTGACTCGAAAAGCAGTAAAATAGGGAAAAGAACGAAAGAATACTTACGAAGGGTCCCCGAATGCTAACCCAGATCAAAATAGCTCAGGTATGAAACGAAGGTTCCAACTTAGAGCACAAATGATCAGATTTGTGGGTTTTTAAGCCAAAGGGGGGTGGGTATTTATAGAAAAAGTAGAGCCGCTAGGATCGTTTCTTGAATATCGTGCCACGATCCGAGCCGTACACTTGTCACAAAGTTTATGGAGCCACATATGCTCCTTATCTTAGTGATTAAGCAATTTAAAACATGTGGTTGTGGTTAAATCTGCTGAAAACAGGCTGTTAAGTACTATGCATCTGGTCTGAACTTGCTTTACGGACCTCAAAGCTGCCAATGTTGAGGTCCGTAAGGTAACAACTTTGGCAGATTTACAGTTTTGGTCCCTGCAATGCAATCAGCCCATTTTTGACACGTTTAAGGCCCGTTAACCCCATTTCAAAGCTCTAAAATGAAGTTAAAGTATAGGGAACTTAAAACATGCTCAAAAATATCTCGGATGTCGGTTCGTTTAGCCGTACGAACGCGATGTTCGCTTAATTACGACGGAATGCGCACAAGCGCGAAAAACGATCCAAATGACGCGACGAATGGATTTTTCTTAAGGCGAACACTAAAATATAATGTAGTCATGCTCACATAAATTTTTGGATGTCCGGATGTATTCAGAACGTAAGTTATGCGCGAAAATGCAAACTTGTGCACTTTTTGACACTTTTAGTCCCTGAATGACCCAAAAGTTTATTTTAGCACACCGAACCCCTCAAAGCCTATTTCTAAGCTATGTAAAGGATATTTATGGTATGTTTAACTTATGGTCATGTTCCGGAAGGTCTGTTACAGTTCAAATTGGCATACTTTCGCAGTTTGTCAACTTTAGTCCCTGTAAGCGATTTAACTTTGATTTCACCACACCAAACCTTCCAAAACTTATATCTAAGTTATGTATAGGTTATTTAAGGTATGTTAAGCCTATTTCACTATTCCGGAGTGTTCGTTGCATTAAACTGGTTATATTTACGCATCAGTGCGCGTATAACCTTCCAGAAAGCGATATAGTGTTTGAAATCGAACAAGAATTGATATGTGTAAACAATACACATATTTTTACAAATCCCAAGTATGAAATACAATATTTCACTGGTTGGGCATTTGTTTAATGGTTGAAATGACACAGGTGTTACAATCGTACTGCACCCATGGTTATGTGTGGGTTAGGTGGGTAATGACTGAATCTGAATGTTAATTTACCCTTTGGTGGTTTATTAATGCAGGAGCGATATAGTCAAGTCACGAAGGTTTGAATGTTATTAGCGAGGCGACCATAAATAGATTTCACACTTAAAACGAGGATGATTTAAACGAATTAACGATTTGGGAATGATTCATACAAGATTAAACAAGTTGGATAAACAATTGGTTTTTGGTTAAGTGTTTAGATAATGGGACGAGTGTAATATGATGAAAACATGGTAGATACGGCGCTGGTACTTCTTATATATAAGTGTTTTCAACATATTGCATACCGTGACGTTATTTAGTTCACTTGGGTAAATGATTTTTGGAATGATGTCACACAAACGAGGTTTTCAAAATGATATAAGCCATACGAGTTTTATTAACGTGTTAATATGAGATGTTTTACAAATTGCTTTACTAAAACAGATGTTTTTGGGTTAAGAATCATGGCTACGAGGTTTTATAAACTATAACCCGCTTGATTTGAGTTGGTTAATAAAGTTGCAATATTATACTCTTTTCAAAATAAGGTTTTTAATAAAGTATTGCAACATTTAAACTAGCCATGAATCCGACACTCCTATAAAACCTATGTACTCGCCAGCATTTCTTTGCTGACTTTGTTTTCACATATGTTTCAGGTGTTGATGCTTGATGATGATTACTAGGATGCATGATTCACATAGGATCTGGACGAGGCCTTAGTGACATGATAACAATATTAGTCGATATATAACTCGTTTGTTTTGTGTTAAAACAATGTAAATTACTAATTGAATAAATAAAACGAAACTTTTTGTATCCATGGTTGTGAAACAATAATTCTGCCACGACACTCCCCAACGTTTCTACCATGGTTTGTTGTTTTAACGTGGTCGGGGTGTGACAGAAGAGTTGGTATCAGAGCCAATGGTTATAGGGAATTAGGTTATTAGTAATGTTTTGACCTAGACTATAACTCTTAGGACCCTAACGCAAAGAATTTTGCGTTTAGATTTTTTAAAACAAAACCGTCACCTACCCTTAGGTGATAACCACAACGAGAACACAAATTTCGAATCCACTTCAAATATTAATCAGCCGTTCTAGGATGATTGATTACTAGGTTTTGAACCCTTCCAGTTTGACTCATTTTTGGCTTAGAGGCTTTTGAGTTTTCAAAATCTCATCAAAGTTTGGGTCTAAATAATGTGAACACGTGCAAACTGGAAGAGTGAATGCCTGTACCCTGAGTTTTCTGTCTAAGGCTAGAGTGTTCGTACAAATCCACATAATCGGACCAGCCACTCTTACCTGGGAACTCTTGGGGTGAGTGTTCACTTATAGGCAAGCATATCTTCGCGATACATTATTTTGATTCATTTACTTTGATTAGTCACTGCGTGTCGTTTGTTTGTTCGAGGTAACGAACAAATGATCGCCTACCTTGTGTTTTGTCGATGCCCCTTTTGCTTTTCCTAATTATCAACCTCACTCGTCTCTCAGATTTCTTTGTTAGACCATGCCTCCTCGACGTGATGCTCAATCTTTTACTGCTGAAGAAGTCGCAGCCCTTGTCTCTCAGCAAATGGCTGCTGTGCTTCCAGGCGTTTTGACCCAAATCCACGAGTTATACAACAATAATAATAACAATAATGCACAACGTAATTTCAAGAATTTCAATTCTGCTAAGCCACTAAAGTTTTCTAGGTCGCAAGGAGCAACTGCGCTCCTGCAGTGGTTTGAGAGTATCGAGAGCACATTCAGACATGTGCAGTGTCCGAATGCGCGTAAGGTTGAATTTGCTTCGAGTGTGTTTGAGAAGCGAGCGCTTACCTGGTGGAATGGTATTATGCGCGATAGGGGTGCCGAAGTGGCGTTGGCACAAACATGGGAAGAGCTTCGGGCTCTCATGATGAAGGAGTTTTATCCCCGTCACAAAATTCGGGCTTTGGAGCGAGAGTTTGACGATTTAAAGCAAGATGGGGCTGAACACCGTGCGTACACGGATCGTTTTGAGGAACTCAGTCTATTGTGTCCCACCATGGTTACCCCTCTAGAGAAAGCAATCGAGAGATATATCGATGGTTTACCCGATTCCATTCAAGATATTGTGACCGGTATTAATCCTACTACCCTTCGTCAAGCAATCGAGTTGTCTGCTACCCTGACTAAGTCGCAAGTCAGGAAGGGTAAACTTACCCGCAAGGGTGATAAAAAGAAGGCGACTGATTCTGGGAAGGACAAGAAAAAGGGTAAGGGTAAGGAAGGTGAGTCTTCGAAGAAGTCGAGAAAGCGAAAGGGTGCTCAGAATTTTGAAGTAACTGCACAAAATGCCCAGAACCCTCAGAACCCACCGACTCAACCGCCTGCGAAGAAAGTGTATGCTGGTACCACACCTCTTTGTGCACGCTGCAACGGTCATCATGTTGCACAACAAGCTTGTAAGCAATGCACGACGTGTGGTAAACTTGGGCATTTGGCCAATGTTTGTCGTTTGGGACAAAATCAGGTTGCCCATGTTCAAGCTCCGGTACAAGGGAATGCTGCTGTAGGTCCCGTTTTTCCGGTGAGGATCGATAACGAACACCTATCCTTGTCTATCACAAACACGGTAACGGGTGCGAAATCCCCGTGACGGTGCAAACCAAACAAAGTGTATAAAAACACACGGGTAACCAAAGATTCAATATCTATTGATTATGGATGAGTACAACCACAAACATATACAAACAATGTTTTAACAGACTCTCACTAAGTCTCTCTGTGCTCATCAGTTTCACACAGAAACTGTGAGGGGTATTTATACTAGACACAGACACAGACATGACGAAACACAAATAAGCACGACGAAACACCACAAGTCGACGAAACACACCTTGTTTCGTCGACAAACATATTAAATCTAATCTTGTTTCGTCGAGTTGTGTTGAAGCCCAAATAGACAAAGTCCATTGCTAGTCTTCGGCCCATGTGAGGAGGTTACGGCCCAGACTCTTTTCTGTTGTAATATTTCACCAAGTTCACCACATGAGACAAATGTTGACATCATCATGACATCACAAAGGTGATGTCATGGTGATGTGTTTGCGGGAATTTGCTTGCGGCGTTCCGTGCCTCGCGTGTCGAACTCTGGGGCGCACGACTGAGGAATGTCGTGACGTCGGGCTTGAGCCGGACCTAACCGAGTCGACCCGAACCGAATCGAACCGAGTCGAATCGCGTCCACATAAAGTGTACCAATAATCTCCCCCTTGGACGCTACTCGTGAGGTTCATCTTCCGTGTCTTTTGTGTCTTTCATGTCGGAGGATCTTCAAAGTCTTCACGCGTCGTAAGAAGAAAGTGTATCAACAAACTCCCTTTTCCATTTAGGAAGTGTGTTAACAAACTCCCCCTTAAAATAAACTCTCCAATGAGTTATGCTCGTGAATCTTTTGATCTTCAATTCTTTAGATCCTTGTGGTGTTGATGAAGAGATCAACTGCAATCCGATCATCTTGAACTTCTGATTGCATCAACGTCGTCTCTTCACTTTACGGCTTGTCATCTGACACGTTCTCTTCGCCTTTAGCTGATTCTGATGTCGCATCTGCACATACAAGAAAGCTAAACACGTAATGAGAACAACCGCTTGGAATATAGACAAATTAAACAAACGACACATGTGAGATCAAATCTCAATCAAACACCGACCGACAACTGTTTGAAAGTTTAACAAATTATCCAATTTTAGTCCTTTAACTTTCAAAACTCGTTAACTTCGACAGTTTATGAAGGTGCAATTGTTTTCCGGCTTACAATCAGGATTTTGGGTAGGATAGACTCGAGTTCCAACATCGGTCAATCAAAAATAAACTAGAAGCAAAATCTTTTTGGCTTTTATAAAGTTTATATTAAAACACACCTAAAATCTTTTTGGAATTTTTCATTTTTCAAATATAAAGATGGAAAGCAATAAATAAATATGTACAAATATACAGAAACTGAAAACAATAAACACATATTTACAGACATTCTTTTTGCGAGTTTCGAGGGTAAGAGAATCATATCAGGGTACGGTCACGCCAAAACGCTCTTTTTGTTCAATTAGTTAACATTTAGATAAGCATCCTATAACAATTATCGGTATTGTTATCCACATAAGCTCAACTTATCAGATGTAATCATGGCGAGGGGATACGATTAGTGTATGATTTATACTTACCGACCGGTGTTCATCCACACACGACACATTCCCGTATCAAGGTATGCACGAGAGTTCATCTTACCGGTGAGTATACCGATTATCATCTGTTTGACCGTATAAAAGATTGTGAGAAACTCACTTATTTTGTTTTGAAAACAAGCCCTATGTGATAGAATCGCTTATTGATGAGGAACTTGATTTTCAGATGCATGAGGGCACAAGAGCAAGTCCGTGAACAGGTCAGTACTTTCGTACAGCAGAGAGACGAACTTGACTCCCGCAAAGAATCTGGGATAAATTATCACTTATTTTGTTTGGACATGTGATTGTTGATCACTTATTGAGGTCGAATGCAGTATGTATACGTATGTATAGTATCATGGAAGATCTTAGACTTCGTCTCCGTTATTTTTCGGTTTGATACAACCATGATACCCAGATGATAAGACAGCATAAAGACCGAATATTTCAGAACCTCGGCAATCTCTCAAACGAAATTTCGGTACTAAGACCATATGCCAATGTGCGGTTCCCACCTGGTCTTCAGTCGATTTAAGATTTATATCACCCTGCACACTTTAATATGATTGTGAGCCTACCGATACATCTTATATAGAGCTACTTATCGTTTTTCATTTTGCATTTCAGTTTAAAAAGAGGTTTCGACAGACCACTGACTTACTATCATTTTCTCTTTTTCTCGCCAGGAAACTCATTTTTGTTTTCTATTGTTTTAGAGTTTTGAAATTTTTCACTGTTTTTGAATTTTTCAAATTTTGATTTACTCCCCCTAAAATCAACAAACTAAGATAAAATTTAAAAGACACAAAGATATTTACAAAAACGATTTCCCGATGTTGGTTAACTCATGTTTTACCTCAATGCCGTTTACCAAAATTAATTTTAATCGGAAATGATTTTATCGAATTTTGGGAAAATCAGTTGGCATGTCGGTAAGCGGTGCGGACCATGACAACATTGTCTGGCCAAAGAGTGCTGTACGAGATGATAATAATTCATAAAGCAGCTTAAATATCGACAAGTATAGGAGAGATTAGAAATTTAAAACCGTATTCTGCAACTGCTTCGTGCATTGCAAGGAATTTGAGTGCTCTCCCAAACTGGATATCCACCCGTTGTGGACTTCAAAGTCGATTCTTTGTAGCTACTTAGAAATCTCTTCATAGCAACAAGATCAGAAACCTTTGGGTCCGGCTGGTCTTCCACATTGCACCAGCGAAGGTCTTTGTCTTTCTCTTGAGAAGTAGTGTGCGGTTGTTCAATCCATGCCAAGGCATCCGCACACCCGGTTGGTTTGTTCAACAAACACATTTTCTTCAATTACACCGTGAAGAAATGTACACTGCACGTTCATCTTGTTGATTGTGAACTTCAGACGTGCTACAGGTGCGTACATTTTGATTGAATCTATCCCGGGGACCAGATCAAAGCCATTAACAATCAAACTTTTGAATGATTTTCAATTTGTCGAAGCTTTTCAATCTCTTTCGACAGACAATTCTGTCTTCTTTCCTTTTTCTCTCCATCAAAGGCAACAATTTCTTTTGTCGCCGATCTTGTGCATGGACACTCCACTATCAACAATCCAATGACTATCGATAGTTCCTCCTGGAACATCCTACACACTCACTCAGAGATTAGTTGGAGAGGGGGACCCAAGCCTTCACAGACTTGGGTCTTCCGGCATGATCGAAGATTGTGACTTCGATTTCCCGATAACCCGGAATTTGAGTGGCTCCCCCTGAAACTTTGTCCGTTTTAGGTCTCCAAGTTTGTTTCTGTTTACCAGATTGTGTATTATGTACAAATTCTGGTTTTAACGGTTGTTGTGAACTTGGTTTCCTTTTAACATTTTCTGATTTTAAGGCCTTTTCGATCACCTTCACATTCTTACGTCGTTGTTTTATTTCCTGTTCTTTAATAGTGCGTTTATCATGTTTTAGAGAAACAGGACGACGTTGTGAGTGACCTTGTTCAGAAGGGGCTCTTTCAACAAAATTTGGTTTGGGCGAGTTTGTGCAGTCTTTAATGATGTGCCCAAACTTCCCACACTTAAAACATTTTCTCCTTTCAACAAACTTAGGAGAATCTGATCGACGACCTGACGTAGAAGTTGTTGACCTAGAGGTACTAGCTTCACACCCGTTTGTGTGTTGGGTGTAATTGTTATCACTGTTACGCTTTAAAATCTTGACTTGTTGGACAAAATCGGTGTTGGATTTGTTTTCAAAAGTCTCAATTTTATCAGTACCTTTGGAGGCCACAAATTTAACGTCTTTTGCCTTCTTCTTGTAACGAGCTCCTTTTGATTCAATCTTAGCCTTAGGCTTTGGAGCTCGTTGTTGTTGTTGTTTACCCTTAAAAGCGACAGGTTGTTGCTTTGTCGATGATTTTTGATTTCCAAATTTTCTTCTAACTTCAGATTTTGGAATCGGATCACACTGAGTTACTGAAACTCTCGGGATCCCCTTTTCCAAAAACTTACTGGTAGTATCTTCAAACACTTTATCAATCAAAGATTGATTGACATTTTTAATTGGAAAAGTTGTGTTTGAATAAATTTTGTCATCACCGACTAAAGTGTACAACACGTTATCACTTTTAACAGTAGACACTGTCTCAGTGATAGGATCTATCTCTTGTTTAGCACCAGTTGATTGCACAGCAGGAGTAGGAGGATCACACAGAATGTGATTCTCAAAAGGCACTTCTACTCCTTTGTTCTTTTTAAGAGATTTATCCTCATCACTCACATCTGGTTCATCATCGGACGAATCATAGTCCTCAACTGTGGGAGGACTTTGATTTGAAGCACATGATGACTTTTCTTTCCGATCAGATGAGCCCTCCGATGAATTGTCCGTTTTGAACCCTAAGCCAGTTGTAACTTCCTCATAATTAAGAGGTACAGTTGGCTCAAAACGCGGCATTTCCTCCTCATCGGGCATCTTGGTATAGTTGTGTCTCAAAGGAGGTGGACACGCCTTATACCCTACGCCTTTCACGTTCCCTTTCAGTTGTTGAACGTCAATTATGTGATCGAGCACAAATCGAGAGTTAGAATAACTCTCCAATTTTTGCTTGATAGCATCATGCTCGCATTTGGCAATGGCTAGTTCCTTTTTGGTTTCCTCAACAATATTAATGTAATTGTTAATACTAATTTGTTTATGATAAACAACTTTGGTAGTTTCGGAAACACTTTTCTTTAAATTTTCAATTAAAGATTTAAAGTCCTTTTCGTTTCTTGTTAAAGCCATATTTGCCTCTTTGCACTTTGACATCTCAACAACCAAACTTTGATTGTGACCATGAATTGTGTCACATTCAAGTTTCACTCTATCACATTCATGTTTCAAAACAGCACAATCACTACATATGCTAGGAGTTTCAGATTGTACCTGACTTGTAGAAGCTGTGACATTAGCCATAAAGGCAGTCTGAGAAGAGAAAGATCCATCTTCAGTGAGAATCTTCTCCATTTCTTTTGATGTAGCATCAGCTTTCTTGATCAAGTCAGAATTTTGACATTTCATCTCCTTGGCATTCTTGACATTCTTGATATTCTTGACAATTTCAGCATAAAACGCTGATTGTGAGTCCGTACTCCATTCCAAAGGACTAGTGCAGCTCATATTTGATGTATGTATGTGAAAAACTGATCAAATACTAGAATACACAGTGTTAACCCACTTTTGCAAACCTTCTGTTTAAAATTTATAAGTATCTCGACGAAACAGGTGTGAGACCCTATCGACGAAACAGAATTTGTTGATGTGTCGACGAAATTGATTGATGTTTGTATCCGACGAAACAGAATAGTGATCTTGTCCGACGAAACAGATTGAAGAGGTGCTACGAAACAGATTTGATGTGATATGCCACGACGAAACTGATTTAAAGGTATAAACAAAAGACGACGAAACCCTTGTTAAGATAAATGACCTCAACTAAAATCTCACATGCAACGATAATGACCTTCACGTGACACTTGCCATTAAAATCAATTTTATTGGACCTCATGCAAATCGAAGCTGACAATACTTTTAATATTTCACATGCAATTGACAAAAAGGCTGACAATTCCTTTAATATTTAACATGCAATAACTTCTGATCGACTAAACACAAGGTTTGACTGGTCAACGAAATTTGATGTATTTAAATATGACGAAACTGATGTAATTTGACCTTCGACGAAACTGATGTTTGTTATGTTTGAACGACGAAACAAGTGAGGATAAGATTTGTGAAATGGTGAGATATTTTCAAAGCAATCCTTATCTATTCTCTGACAAGAGACACAATTTTTCAAACTTTACAGAATACTCATCATACTTTGAGACACTATTTTCAACCAAATATGAATTTTTAATTCACAAACAAACCGAACAGTAAATTCACCAAAGATCTAAAAGTGGAGAATATGAAGAACAACTTGAATATAAGATGAACTCGATGAATATTTGAAGATTCCGGTGACCGAACAGTTTTCCGAAAACACGAAAATGCACAAACTTTTAATGAAAACCCGATTTTTATCTTGTGAACAAGAATATAACAAAGGTTTTTACCAAAACTTAGGCAAACAAGCAAGTTCTAACAGATCTTAGCCACTTTTTAAAAAAATATGAACTTTTCAAGAACAAACTTGATAAAAACCGAAACTTGTTTGGTTTTAAACTTTTCAAGCAAGTTCTAATCCTTACAAAGGGTTATTTGTTTAAAACCAAACAAGTTTCGGTTTTTATCAAGTTTGTTCTTGAAAAGTTCATATTTTTTTAAAAAGTGGCTAAGATCTGTTAGAACTTGCTTGTTTGCCTAAGTTTTGGTAAAAACCTTTGTTATATTCTTGTTCACAAGATAAAAATCGGGTTTTCATTAAAAGTTTGTGCATTTTCGTGTTTTCGGAAAACTGTTCGGTCACCGGAATCTTCAAATATTCATCGAGTTCATCTTATATTCAAGTTGTTCTTCATATTCTCCACTTTTAGATCTTTGGTGAATTTACTGTTCGGTTTGTTTGTGAATTAAAAATTCATATTTGGTTGAAAATAGTGTCTCAAAGTATGATGAGTATTCTGTAAAGTTTGAAAAATTGTGTCTCTTGTCAGAGAATAGATAAGGATTGCTTTGAAAATATCTCACCATTTCACAAATCTTATCCTCACTTGTTTCGTCGTTCAAACATAACAAACATCAGTTTCGTCGAAGGTCAAATTACATCAGTTTCGTCATATTTAAATACATCAAATTTCGTTGACCAGTCAAACCTTGTGTTTAGTCGATCAGAAGTTATTGCATGTTAAATATTAAAGGAATTGTCAGCCTTTTTGTCAATTGCATGTGAAATATTAAAAGTATTGTCAGCTTCGATTTGCATGAGGTCCAATAAAATTGATTTTAATGGCAAGTGTCACGTGAAGGTCATTATCGTTGCATGTGAGATTTTAGTTGAGGTCATTTATCTTAACAAGGGTTTCGTCGTCTTTTGTTTATACCTTTAAATCAGTTTCGTCGTGGCATATCACATCAAATCTGTTTCGTAGCACCTCTTCAATCTGTTTCGTCGGACAAGATCACTATTCTGTTTCGTCGGATACAAACATCAATCAATTTCGTCGACACATCAACAAATTCTGTTTCGTCGATAGGGTCTCACACCTGTTTCGTCGAGATACTTATAAATTTTAAACAGAAGGTTTGCAAAAGTGGGTTAACACTGTGTATTCTAGTATTTGATCAGTTTTTCACATACATACATCAAATATGAGCTGCACTAGTCCTTTGGAATGGAGTACGGACTCACAATCAGCGTTTTATGCTGAAATTGTCAAGAATATCAAGAATGTCAAGAATGCCAAGGAGATGAAATGTCAAAATTCTGACTTGATCAAGAAAGCTGATGCTACATCAAAAGAAATGGAGAAGATTCTCACTGAAGATGGATCTTTCTCTTCTCAGACTGCCTTTATGGCTAATGTCACAGCTTCTACAAGTCAGGTACAATCTGAAACTCCTAGCATATGTAGTGATTGTGCTGTTTTGAAACATGAATGTGATAGAGTGAAACTTGAATGTGACACAATTCATGGTCACAATCAAAGTTTGGTTGTTGAGATGTCAAAGTGCAAAGAGGCAAATATGGCTTTAACAAGAAACGAAAAGGACTTTAAATCTTTAATTGAAAATTTAAAGAAAAGTGTTTCCGAAACTACCAAAGTTGTTTATCATAAACAAATTAGTATTAACAATTACATTAATATTGTTGAGGAAACCAAAAAGGAACTAGCCATTGCCAAATGCGAGCATGATGCTATCAAGCAAAAATTGGAGAGTTATTCTAACTCTCGATTTGTGCTCGATCACATAATTGACGTTCAACAACTGAAAGGGAACGTGAAAGGCGTAGGGTATAAGGCGTGTCCACCTCCTTTGAGACACAACTATACCAAGATGCCCGATGAGGAGGAAATGCCGCGTTTTGAGCCAACTGTACCTCTTAATTATGAGGAAGTTACAACTGGCTTAGGGTTCAAAACGGACAATTCATCGGAGGGCTCATCTGATCGGAAAGAAAAGTCATCATGTGCTTCAAATCAAAGTCCTCCCACAGTTGAGGACTATGATTCGTCCGATGATGAACCAGATGTGAGTGATGAGGATAAATCTCTTAAAAAGAACAAAGGAGTAGAAGTGCCTTTTGAGAATCACATTCTGTGTGATCCTCCTACTCCTGCTGTGCAATCAACTGGTGCTAAACAAGAGATAGATCCTATCACTGAGACAGTGTCTACTGTTAAAAGTGATAACGTGTTGTACACTTTAGTCGGTGATGACAAAATTTATTCAAACACAACTTTTCCAATTAAAAATGTCAATCAATCTTTGATTGATAAAGTGTTTGAAGATACTACCAGTAAGTTTTTGGAAAAGGGGATCCCGAGAGTTTCAGTAACTCAGTGTGATCCGATTCCAAAAGCTGAAGTTAGAAGAAAATTTGGAAATAAAAAATCACCGAAAAAGCAACAACCTGTCGCTTTTAAGGGTAAACAACAACAACAACGAGCTCCAAAGCCTAAGGCTAAGATTGAATCAAAAGGAGCTCGTTACAAGAAGAAGGCAAAAGACGTTAAATTTGTGGCCTCCAAAGGTACTGATAAAATTGAGACTTTTGAAAACAAATCCAACACCGATTTTGTCCAACAAGTCAAGATTTTAAAGCATAACAGTGATAACAATTACACCCAACACACAAACGGGTGTGAAGCTAGTACCTCTAGGTCAACAACTTCTACGTCAGGTCGTCGATCAGATTCTCCTAAGTTTGTTGAAAGGAGAAAATGTTTTAAGTGTGGGAAGTTTGGGCACATCATTAAAGACTGCACAAACTCGCCCAAACCAAATTTTGTTGAAAGAGCCCCTTCTGAACAAGGTCACTCACAACGTCGTCCTGTTTCTCCAAAACATGATAAACGCACTATTAAAGAACAGGAAACAAAACAACGACGTAAGAATGTGAAGGTGATCGAAAAGGCCTTAAAATCAGAAAATGTTAAAAGGAAACCAAGTTCACAACAACCGTTAAAACCAGAATTTGTACATAATACACAATCTGGTAAACAGAAACAAACTTGGAGACCTAAAACGGACAAAGTTTCAGGGGGAGCCACTCAAATTCCGGGTTATCGGGAAATCGAAGTCACAATCTTCGATCATGCCGGAAGACCCAAGTCTGTGAAGGCTTGGGTCCCCCTCTCCAACTAATCTCTGAGTGAGTGTGTAGGATGTTCTAGGAGGAACTATCGATAGTCATTGGATTGTTGATAGTGGAGTGTCCATGCACAAGATCGGCGACAAAAGAAATTGTTGCCTTTGATGGAGAGAAAAAGGAAAGAAGACAGAATTGTCTATCGAAAGAGATTGAAAATTGAAAATCATTCAAAAGTTTGATTGTTAATGGCTTTGATCTGGTCCCCGGGATAGATTCAATCAAAATGTACGCACCTGTAGCACGTCTGAAGTTCACAATTAACAAGATGAACGTGCAGTGTACATTTCTTCACGGTGTAATTGAAGAAAATGTGTTTGTTGAACAAACCAACCGGGTGTGCGGATGCCTTGGCATGGATTGAACAACCGCACACTACTTCTCAAGAGAAAGACAAAGACCTTCGCTGGTGCAATGTGTAAGACCAGCCGGACCCAAAGGTTTCTGATCTTGTTGTTGTGAAGAGATTTCTAAGTGGCTACAAAGAATCGACTTTGAAGTCCACAACGGGTGGATATCCAGTTTGGGAGAGCACTCAAATTCCTTGCAATGCACGAAGCAGTTGCAGAATACGGTTTTAAATTTCTAATCTCTCCTATACTTGTCGATATTTAAGCTGCTTTATGAATTATTATCATCTCGTACAGCACTCTTTGGCCAGACAATGTTGTCATGGTCCGCACCGCTTACCGACATGCCAACTGATTTTCCCAAAATTCGATAAAATCATTTCCGATTAAAATTAATTTTGGTAAACGGCATTGAGGTAAAACATGAGTTAACCAACATCGGGAAATCGTTTTTGTAAATATCTTTGTGTCTTTTAAATTTTATCTTAGTTTGTTGATTTTAGGGGGAGTAAATCAAAATTTGAAAAATTCAAAAACAGTGAAAAATTTCAAAACGCAAAAACAATAGAAAACAAAAATGAGTTTCCTGGCGAGAAAAAGAGAAAATGATAGTAAGTCAGTGGTCTGTCGAAACCTCTTTTTAAACTGAAATGCAAAATGAAAAACGATAAGTAGCTCTATATAAGATGTATCGGTAGGCTCACAATCATTTTAAAGTGTGCAGGGTGATATAAATCTTAAATCGACTGAAGACCAGGTGGGAACCGCACATTGGCATATGGTCTTAGTACCGAAATTTCGTTTGAGAGATTGCCGAGGTTCTGAAATATTCGGTCTTTATGCTGCTTATCATCTGGGTATCATGGTTGTATCAAACCGTAAAAAAAACGGAGACGAAGTCTAGATCTTCCATGATACTATACATACGTGTACATATTGCATTCGACCTCAATAAGTGATCAACAATCACATGTCCAAACAAAATAAGTGATAATATATCACAGATTCTTTGTGGGAGTCAAGTTCGTCTCTCTACTGTACGAAAGTACTGACCTGTTCACGGACTTGCTCTTGTGCCCTCATGCATCTGAAAATCAAGTTCCTCATCAATAAGTGATTCTATCACATAGGGCTTGTTTTCAAAACAAAATAAGTGAGTTTCTCACAATCTTTTATACGGTCAAACAGATGATAATCGGTATACTCACCGGTAAGATGAACTCTCGTGCATACCTTGATACGGGAATGTGTCGTGTGTGGATGAACACCGATCGATAAGTATAAATCATACCTTAACGTATCCCCTCGCCATGATTACATCTGATAAGTTGAGCTTAAGTGGACAACAATACCGATAATTGTTATAGGATGCTTTCTAATTGTTAACTAAATGAACAACAAGAGCGTTTTGACATGACCTTACACTGATATGATTCTCTTACCCTCGAAACTCGCAAAAAGAATGTCTGTAAATTTTTATTTACTGTTTTCAGTTTCTGCATCCTTGTATATTTTTTTATATTGCTTTCCGTCTTTACATTTGAAAAATGAAAAATTCCAAAAAGATTTTAGGTGTGTTTTAATATAAACTTTATAAAAGCCAAAAAGATTTTGCTTCTAGTTTATTTTTGATTGACTGATGTTGGAACTCGAGTCTATCCTAACCAAAATCCTGATCGTAAGCCGGAAAACAATTGCACCTTCATAAAACAGTCGAAGTTAACAAGTTTTGAAAGTTAAAGAATTAAAATTGATCATTTTCTAAACTTTCAAACTGTTGTCGGTCGGTGTTTGATTGAGATTTGATCTCATATGTGTCGTTTGTTTAATTTGTCTATATTCCAAGCGGTTGTTCTCATTACGTGTTTAGCTTTCTTGTATGTGCAGATGCGACATCAGAATCAGCTAAAGGCGAAGAGAACGTGTCAGATGACAAGCCGTAAAGTGAAGACACTACGAAGTGAAGGCACTCAAAAGATAAAAATGATCGAGTTGCCGCTGTCCCTTCATCAACACCACAAGGATCTGAAGATTTGACAAATCAAATGATTCACGAGCATGACTCAATGGAGAGTTCAGTCCAAGGGGGAGTTTGTTAACACACTACCTAAATGAAAAGGGAGTTTGTTGATACACTTTCTTCTTACGAAGCGTGAAGACTTTGAAGATCCTCCGACATGAAAGACACAAAAGACACGGAAGACGAACCTCACGAGTAGCGTCCAAGGGGGAGATTGTTGGTACACTTTATGTGGACGTGACTCGACTCGGTTAGATTCGGTTCGGGTCGACTCGGTTAGGTCCGGCTCCAGCCCGACGTCACGACATTCCTCCGTCGTGTGCCCCAGAGTTCGACACGCGAAGCACGGAGCGCCGCGAGCCAATCCCGTTTATACATCATCATGACATCATCATGATGATGTCATAACATTTGTCCTATGTTGAAACTTAGTGAAAGATTGTAAACAGAAACAAAATCTGGGCCGTGACATCAACATGTGGGCCGAACATTGTTGTTGGGCCTTTGACTTATGTCTGGGCTTCTACTACACTCGACGAAACCGATTTAGTTTGAATATGTATCATCAGTTTCACACAGAAACTGTGAGGGGTATTTATACTAGACACAGACACAGACATGACGAAACACAAATAAGCACGACGAAACACCACAAGTCGACGAAACACACCTTGTTTCGTCGACAAACATATTAAATCTAATCTTGTTTCGTCGAGTTGTGTTGAAGCCCAAATAGACAAAGTCCATTGCTAGTCTTCGGCCCATGTGAGGAGGTTACGGCCCAGACTCTTTTCTGTTGTAATATTTCACCAAGTTCACCACATGAGACAAATGTTGACATCATCATGACATCACAAAGGTGATGTCATGGTGATGTGTTTGCGGGAATTTGCTTGCGGCGTTCCGTGCCTCGCGTGTCGAACTCTGGGGCGCACGACTGAGGAATGTCGTGACGTCGGGCTTGAGCCGGACCTAACCGAGTCGACCCGAACCGAATCGAACCGAGTCGAATCGCGTCCACATAAAGTGTACTAACAGCTGCTAGATTCCCACCGGGTTCATGTTTCAATTGTGGAGAGTTTGGTCACTTCCGCAACAACTGTCCGAGGCTGGTGAATGCAAACGCGAATGCTAATGCAAACCCGAATGTGAACGTCAACGCCAATGTGAATCCTGCTCGAGGGCGGGGATACAATTTGAATGTAAACGAAGCGAGGGCTGACAACGTGGTTGTCAATGGTACGTTTCTTGTTAACAATCGACCCGCATCTATTCTTTTTTATTCTGGTGCCGATAGAAGTTTTGTTTCGTTATCTTTTGAACCTTTGCTTGCGATACCTATAACTAAACTGAGGAAACCCTTATCTGTCGAAGTTGCTACTGGTAAACCTCTTGTTCTCGATTCTGTTATTCGTGGTTGTCAGTTGAACCTAGATAACCATCTTTTTCCTATTGACCTCACACTGATGCAACTTGGGAGTTTCGATATTATCGTGGGGATGGATTGGTTAACCAAACACCACGCTGAGGTGGTTTATTTCGATAAGATTGTTTGTATCCCTTTGTCTTCTGGCGAAATTCTAGAAGTTCGTGGCGAGAAACCTTCAGATGGATTGAAGCTTATGTCGTGTACAAAGGCCCAAAGTTATTTGCGAAAAGGATATGTTGCTTTTCTAGCACATGTCACTGAGGAGAAAGTCAAGAGCAAGAGTATTCAGGATATTCTGATTGTTCGGGATTATCCAGAGGTGTTTCCCGATGAATTGCCTGGTTTGCCTCCAGTTCATCAAGTTGAGTTTCATATTGACCTTGTACCCAATGCCAACCCGATTGCGAAAGCACCTTATCGTCTTGCACCGTTGGAGATGCAAGAATTATCGAAACAGCTTCAAGAGTTATCTGATAAAGGATTCATCCGTCCGAGCTTTTTGCCTTGGGGAGCTCCTGTCCTCTTTGTGAAAAAGAAAGATGGATCTTTTCAAATGTGTATCGATTATCATGAGCTTAATAAGCTTACCATCAAGAATCGATATCCCCTACCTCGAATTGATGATCTCTTCGACTAGCTGCAAGGTGCTTCGTGTTTTTCTAAGATTGATATGCATTCTGGGTATCATCAACTTCGTGTTCTCGAAGAAGATATTCCCAAAACTGCTTTCCGCACGAGATATGGGCATTACGAGTTCACTGTCATGCCTTTTGGTTTGACGAATGCCCCAGCTATCTTTATGGACTTAATGAATAGGGTCTGTAAACCTTATTTAGACAAGTTCATCATTGTGTTCATCGATGATATTCTCATTTAATCGAAGTCTCGAGCCGAGCACGAGCAACACCTTCGCTTAACATTGGAACTCCTTAAGAAAGAACAACTTTTTGCTAAATTCTCCAAGTGTGAATTTTGGCTTAAAGAAGTTCAGTTCTTGGGTCATATAGTCAACGAGCAGGGTATTCATGTGGATCCATCCAAGATTGTTGCTATTAAGGATTGGAGTACGCCGACGACACCTACAGAGATTCGATCTTTTCTTGGTCTTGCTGGTTATTATCGTCGATTCATTTCTAATTTCTCGAAGATTGCGGTTCCACTCACTGCTTTGACTCAGAAGAATAAGCCCTTTGAGTGGGGACCCAAGCAAGAGGAAGCGTTTCAAACGCTAAAACGGAAGCTTTGTTATGCTCCTGTTTTATCTCTGCCCGAGGGAAACGATGATTTCGTTGTCTACTGTGACGCATCTAATCTAGGACTTTGTTGCGTTCTTATGCAACGAGGTAAAGTTATAGCTTATGCGTCTAGACAGTTGAAAGTTCACGAGAAGAACTATACGACTCATGATCTTGAGTTAGGAGCTGTGGTTTTCGCGCTTAAAATTTGGAGACAATATCTTTATGGCACAAAGTGTGTGGTGTTCACAGACCACAAAAGTCTCCAGCATATTCTTAATCAGAAAGAGGTAAACATGAGGCAACGACGTTGGGTTGAACTCTTGAACGATTACGATTGCGAGATTCGCTACCATCCTGGTAAGTTGAATGTCGTAGCCGATGCGCTTAGTCGAAAAGAGCGAGTCAAGCTTCACTCTGTCCGAGCTCTATTCGATATCCAATCTCGTGTCCTTCAAGCTCAACGATCTTGTGTGATCAAAGGCTTATTGAAAAATGAGCTACCACTTCAACTTGAGATTAAGCTCGAAAGGAAAGACGATGGTTTGCTCTACTTCAAGGATCATTTGTGGATTCCGAAACAAGACGATCTCCGCACCCTAGTGATGGACGAATCTCACAAGTCTCGATATTCTATCCATCCTGGTGCTGATAAAATGTACAAGGATCTTCGTACTCAGTATTGGTGGCCTGGTATGAAGAAGGATGTGGCCTTGTATGTATCGAAATGCCTAAGTTGTCTCAAAGTCAAGGCTGAACATCAACGACCTTCTGGTTTTCTTGTACAACCAGAGATACCGGTTTGGAAGTGGGAGAACATTGCTATGGATCTCATCACTAAGTTACCGCGTACGTCTAAAGGTCATGATGCTATCTGGGTTGTTGTTGATCGATTAACGAAATCAGCTCATTTTATTCCGATTCGTGAGGATCTATCTGCTGATAAACTTGCAAAGATTTATGTTGATGAGATTGTATCACGACATGGTGTTCCTTTGGATATCATCTCAGATCATGATGCTCGGTTTTCATCTCATTTCTGGAAGGCCATGCAATCTACTTTGGGAACCCAACTGAATCTAAGCACTTCTTATCATCCCCAAACAGATGGACAATCTGAGAGGACGATTCAAACTTTGGAGGATATGCTTAGAGCATGCGGGATAGACTTTGGTGGTAATTGGGATTCTCATCTGCCATTGATCGAGTTCTCTTACAGCAATAGTCATCATGCTAGTATTAATATGGCACCATTCAAAGCTCTCTACGGTCGAAAATGTCGTTCACCTGTCTGTTGGAATGAGACCGATGAAGCTTAGCTTACTGGACCTGAACTCGTTCTGGAAACAACAGACAAAATCAAGAAAATTCCCGATAATCTTGTGACAGCTAGATGCCGTCAAAAGAGCTATGCGGATTTACGACGCAAGCCCTTAGAATTTCAAGTCGGAGACCGTATCCTACTCAAGGTGTCACCTTGGAAGGGAGTGGTGAGATTTGGAAAGAAAGGAAAACTTGCACCTCGATATGTTGGACCATTTAAGATTGTGGAAAGGATTGGCAAGGTTGCCTATCGACTAGAGCTACCTCCAGAGCTTGGAAATATTCATCCGACTTTTCACGTGTCCAATTTGCGAAAGTGTTTATCTGACGCTAATCTTCACATTCCTCTCGACGAGATCCGAATCGATGAAACGATGCACTTTGTCGAGAAACCCATGGAGATAGTGGACCATACTTTCAAACAGTTGTAGAACAAACAGATTCATTTGGTTAAAGTTCGTTGGGAGTCCAAACGTGGCCCAGAGTTTACTTGGGAAATTAAGGACCAAATGAAGGTGAAATATCCGCATTTGTTTTCACAAGCTTCCTCTAAATAAAATTTCGGGACGAAATTTCCTGAAGTAGGGGAGACTGTGACAACTGTACTCTGTAATCGATGTACGATGTAAAAAAATGTTGATTATTAATAAAACAATGTGCTTTGGTGTTATTATATGTGTTTTGGTGTTAATATATGTGTAATTGTGTTTGGTGATTTTACAATTTGATTCGATTCCGATTTCAAGCTCTAAATCGCTTTCTGGAAGGTTATACGCGCACTGATGCGTAAATATAACCAGTTTAATGCAACAAACACTCCGGAATAGTGACATAGTCTTAAAATACCCTAAATAACCTCCACATAACTTAGAAATAAGTTCTGGATGGTTTGGTGTGTTGAAATCAAGTTTGTTCGATCGCAGGGACTATTTGTGTCAAACTGCAAAACTATACCGATTTGTGTAGTAACGAACACTCCAGAACTTGATTATAAGTTAAACATACCCTAAATATCCTTTACATAGCTTATAAATAGGCTTTGAGGGGTTCGGTATGCTAAAATAAACTTTATTGATCAATAGGGACTAAAAGTGTCAAAAAGCGAACAAGTTTGCATTTTCGCACATATCTTACATTCTGAATATATCCAGACATCCAAAAATTTATGTAATCATTGAAATATTTTATTTTAGTGATTGGGATGCTAAAACTTCATTCGTTTCGCAATTTGGATCGTACACGCGTTCGTTACGACTTCCGTCGTAATTAACTGAACAACGCAACCGTACGGCCAAACGAACCGACACCTGAGATGTTTTCAAGAATATTTCATGTTCCCTATGTTTTAACATCATTGTGGAGCTTGAAAATGGGTTTGACAGATGTTAGAAGTGCCGATACGCAACGAAACAAGGTGCAGGGGCTAAACTGTAAATAAGTGAAAGTGGCTGGTCTGCAGGTCCCTTACGGACCATATGGACCATAGCTTACGGTCCGTAAGCTTGTGCCAGCACCATAGAATTCAGAAACTTCCATTCCAGCTGTTGCAACTGGTTTTAGACATTGTTTTTGCAATCTATGGACTTGTTTGCTGGTTTGCTAGTTGCCCAACCTTGGATTAACAAGTGTAAGGCCAAGATTTGAGCTTCACAACACTTGGAATGATCCTAGAACTCCTAACTTACTATAAATAGCAACCCCCACTTCATTTCATTCTCACACTTGATCTGAATTCAGCTCTAAGTTGGGGTGTTTACACTTCATACCTGAGCTATTTTAGATCAAACATCCTTCTTGGACCCTTTGTAAGTCCTCTTCTTGCTTGTTCTTGTATTTCAAGCATGAAAGTCAAACAAGTTTGACTTTCAGCTTTGACCAGTCAAGGGTCAACACAAAGTTCCGTTGAACTTTGCAACGTGAGCGTAATCACGATGGTTATAGTCCCTTGTGACTATACCTACTGATTACCACGTTGACTAGGCGTAGTGACGAGTCATAGTTTCGGCCAAAATGCGTATTTATGCGTATTTTGTAACCAAACTACTCCTGGGTATCAAAACCGTTTGTTTTGATATCAAAACCTATTTTCTAACTTAACTAAACATGTTTTAGCATGTTTAGCTCGTCACTTTTAGATTAGTGCTTGTGTAGAGTCGTAAGTCAAGCGGACTAAACACCCGCTTAGACTTTTGAACTCGACCCGTTTGGTCGATCATTAGGATCCGACCAAACATGTTTAGTGACAATAGTTGAATAGGGAATAACCTTCCGAGGTTATACCTTATGGTCACCTAGTTTAGGTAGTTGTATGATAAGTAGTTTATATGCCTTAGGTAAATGACCAAAATGCCCTTTTCATGCATAATTGGTAATTAAGCATATGTAACATAAACTTTTGTCACATAACTGATTATGCAACATATTTAGACATGTTAAGGCATATAATACTTGTCATAGGACTAGTTAGACGTCTCGAACGCGCTTTTGCGCGCACGACGCGTTAAAGTAGCGTAAGCTACCTTAATGGGTCGCAATGGGTCAAAGGCACTTAGGTTAGGTTCCGATTTAGGATGTAGGCTTTGTTAAACCATATCACATGAGTTCCAACACTCATTTGGTTTACAAGACCTCATTCTATCTGATCTTCCGATTTAGGTGTCTATTGTTTGACTAGTGATTCGATTACTAGGTGCTGTTTGATTTCTCTGGTTTGCTCGAGTTTGTTGAAGTTCTATTGATTGAGGATACTTTGCACTCCATGTGAGTACATAGTTCCCCTATTTTACTGTTTTCAATTGTTTTGGGGAGATTCATATGTGCTAAATGTTTTCAAGGTTTTAACGATAGTTTTCAAAACGATTTCCGATATTATAACGATGATTTCAAAAACGATTAAGATGGTTTATATTAAACTAATAACGATTTCAATAAAGTGAATGAACTAGTTGGTTGTAATTACATAACGAATGGCATTCATTAGCATTGATCAAGCCGACCAGTATTAGGTTATGGTACCATAGGATCTGACAAATCCCATTATCGTACTGCACCCATGGTTATGTGTGGGTTAGGTGGGTAATGACGGAATCTGAATGTTAATTTACCCTTTGGTGGTTTATTAATGCGAGAGCGAGATAGTCAAGTCATGAAGGTTTGAATGTTATTAGCGAGGCGACCATAAATAGTTTTCACACTTAAAACGAGGATGATTAAAACGATTTAAACGAATTAACGATTTGGGAACGATTCATACAAGATTAAACGAGTTGGATAAACAATTGGTTTTTGGTTAAGTGTTTAGATAACGGGACGGGTGTAATATGATGAAAACATGGTAGATACGCCGCTGGTACTTCTTATATATAAGTGTTTTCAACATATTGTATACCGTGACGTTATTTAGTTCACTTGGGTAAATGATTTTTGGAATGATGTCACACAAACGAGGTTTTCAAAATGATATAAGCCATACGAGTTTTATTAACGAGTTAATACGAGATGTTTTTCAAATTGCTTTACTAAAACAAATGTTTTTGGGTTAAGAATCATGGCTACGAGGTTTTATAAACTATAACCCGCTTGATTTGAGTTGGTTAATAAAGTTGCAATATTATACTCTTTTCAAAACAAGGTTTTTAATAAAGTATTGCAACATTTAAACTAGCCATGAATCCGATACTCCTATAAAACCTATGTACTCGCTAGCATTTCTTTGCTGACTTTGTTTTCACATATGTTTCAGGTGTTGATGCTTGATGATGATTACTAGGATGCATGAGTCACATAGGATCTGGACGAGGCCTTAGTGACATAATAACAATATTAGTCGATATATAACTCGTTTGTTTTGTGTTAAAACAATGTAAATTACTAATTGAATAAATAAAACGAAACTTTTTGTATCCATGGTTGTGAAACAATAATTCTGCCACGACACTCCCCGACGTTTCCACCACGGTTTGTTGTTTTAACGTGGTCGGGGTGTGACAGAAGAGTTGGTATCAGAGCCAATGGTTATAGGGAATTAGGTTATTAGTAATGTTTTGACCTAGACTATAACTCTTAGGACCCTAACGCAAAGAATTTTGCATTTAGATTTTTTAAAACAAAACCGTCACCTACCCTTCGGTGATAACCACAACGAGAACACAAATTTCGAATCCGCTTCAAAGATTAATCATCCGTTCTAGGATGATTCGATTACTAGGTGCTGTTTGATTTCTCTGGTTTGCTCGAGTTTGTTGAAGTTCTATTGATTGAGGATACTTTGCACTCCATGTGAGTACATAGTTCCCCTATTTTACTGTTTTCAATTGTTTTGGGGTGATTCATATGTGCAAAATGTTTTCAAGGTTTTAACGATAGTTTTCAAAACGATTTTCGATATTATAACGATGATTTCAAAAATGATTAAGATGGTTTATATTAAACTAATAACGATTTCAATAAAGTGAATGAACTAGTTGGTTGTAATTACATAACGAATGGCATTCATTAGCATTGATCAAGCCGACCAGTATTAGGTTATGGTACCATAGGATCTGACAAATCCCATTATCGTACTGCACCCATGGTTATGTGTGGGTTAGGTGGGTAATGACTGAATCTGAATGTTAATTTACCCTTTGGTGGTTTATTAATGCGAGAGCGAGATAGTCAAGTCACGAAGGTTTGAATGTTATTAGCGAGGCGACCATAAATAGTTTTCACACTTAAAACGAGGATGATTTAAACGATTTAAACGAATTAACGATTTGGGAACGATTCATACAAGATTAAACTAGTTGGATAAACAATTGGTTTTTGGTTAAGTGTTTAGATAACGGGACGGGTGTAATATGATGAAAACATGGTAGATACGCCGCTGGTACTTCTTATATATAAGTGTTTTCAACATATTGTATACCGTGACGTTATTTAGTTCACTTGGGTAAATGATTTTTGGAATGATGTCACACAAACGAGGTTTTCAAAATGATATAAGCCATACGAGTTTTATTAACGAGTTAATACAAGATGGTTTACAAATTGCTTTACTAAAACAAATGTTTTTGGGTTAAGAATCATGGCTACGAGGTTTTATAAACTATAACCCGCTTGATTTGAGTTGGTTAATAAAGTTGCAATATTATACTCTTTTTAAAACAAGGTTTTTAATAAAGTATTGCAACATTTAAACTAGCCATGAATCCGACACTCCTATAAAACCTATGTACTCGCCAGTATTTCTTTGCTGACTTTGTTTTCACATATGTTTCAGGTGTTGATGCTTGATGATGATTACTAGGATGCATGAGTCACATAGGATCTGGACGAGGCCTTAGTGACATAATAACAATATTAGTCGATATATAACTCGTTTGTTTTGTGTTAAAACAATGTAAATTACTAATTGAATAAATAAAACGAAACTTTTTGTATCCATGGTTGTGAAACAATAATTCTGCCACGACACTCCCGACGTTTCCGCCACGGTTTGTTGTTTTAACGTGGTCGGGGTGTGACACTCGGCTAAGTAGTCTGAGTCAGCAGGGATACAGTCCTAAGTAGCCGGGTTAAAGTATTAATAGTAGCTTACATATGAGGGGATCAAAGAGTTTGGACCCCCGCCATCCAATACCGGTAAGTTTTGAAGGAGGTCCTACTAAATTTGACTCAGGTCCTTGCAGGATCTATACACTGAACAAGGCAAGACTCTTACCAAACCGTTCCCTTAACCCCCGACCAGGTAGCCAACATACCTCCATATAGACCGTGGAGATATGAATGGTGAAAATCTTTTATTTTATATAAACAGTAAAATAATGCCAAGACACCACTGACAAACGATAAGGAAGAATCACCTTCAACATAAAAAACTAGTTATTAAAGTCATTAATACATAACCAAGTAAAAAGTGCGAAAAGATTAAAAATAAAAAGTATTACACTAGACACTTGTCTTCACCAAGTGATGTAAGAGACTTTAGGCAAACATGGACTTTGATTGTCAAGAACTCTTACGATCAATCTTGGATCCCGAGACGACTCACACACTCTATGATGGACAATGGATGATGGTGGTGGATGATGGTGTTGTGATGGTGGTGGGTGAAGTGTGAGAGAGGTGGTGTGCCAAGGGATGGTTTGCAAATGAGCCAAGCACCCCTATTTATAGGCTGAACAGTAGCTCGGGCACGGCCCCGTGTCCATTGGGCGCGGCCCCGTGTCCAACATCCTTATCTTTCTTCATTAATTGCAGTTTGTCTGCATCAGTTGACCAAGCCCCCGTGTTCACTGGGCACGCCCCAGTGTGCAGAAGCAAATCTGTACTATCAAGATTTCCCCAGATTCTGCGAATCTTAGAGTTGACCACGGCCCCGTGTCCGCTGAGCACGACCCCGTGGTGGGCGATAGAAGCTTCTACAGCTTTGTCTTTTCTGCTGGCACTTGGGCATCCCCCCGTGTTCACTGAGCATGGGGCGTGTTCAGCCTTCTGTTCTCTTGTTTTTGCTTGGGAAGATGCTGTCGGGGGGGTGGGGCATGCCACGTTTGTTCCTTTTCTTGTATTTATGTTAGATTTAGCTGCCTTTTTGCTTCTTTTGTTCATTTGAGCTCATTTAATCCTGAAAATACAAAAGGAAGACAAAAACACACATTTTCCAACATTAGTACTAAAAAATGGTTAGTTTTATGCCACAATTGATGTAATTTATATGTTGCATTTTGCACACATCAAATACCCCCACACTTGAATCTTTGCTTGTCCTCAAGCAAAACTCTTTATAATGTGGCTTTACACTCCCAAATGGAATGGGTAGAAGAGAAGGTTTTTGGGCTTGTCATAGAGTGTCGGGATTTCCAAGATTCTTTATTAAGTTTTATTTTTTTATTTATTTACAATCCTATTCGTCATGATTTATTTAAAACTTTTCATTAGATAAATTACTTATTGGGGCATAACATGCCTCTTTAAAATTTTATTTATATACAAGTTCACATACCTCACGGGGGATCACTCAACACTCGGCCGAAGATGTATTTTAGTGAATCACTCGAGAGCGGCATGGAACTTAGGGGCTGTTTGGTAGCCTCTGAATGGTCATTAAGAGGCTACCTCTGAATGGTCATTAAGAGGCTACCTCTTAATGGAACCATTAAGAATTTTACCACTGAGAAGGTAGAAGAATGTGACATGTGATGATTTACCATTCAGAGGTTACCTCTTAACCATTCAGACTTGAGGTTACCTTTTATTCATTCAGAGGTTTTAAACCATTAAGAGGTAGTATCTGAATGGTCATTAAGAGGCTACCAAACAGCCCCTTACTCCTACCATAGGCTTGCGAAGCAATCAATCCTCCTCCTTTTTAACTATATACCTTTGTAAATATCAAGAGGACTTTTGGGTGAAGGGTTAGGCTTGGGTTAAAGGTAGGTGGTTGGGTTAGTGGTTAGTAAAAGGGCGAAAAGCGTAAAAAGCGTCGGTTTTCGTAAGACTTTTTATTTTTGCAATTTTTATTTTGATGAAGCCTTTATTCAAACAAAGTTGTTTTTGGATGAACTTGTTTGTTTATTTCTCTTTTGCTTCATCATCATCATTTTTTTTATGATTATTATTTTTTTTTAGAAAAGTCATACGAAAAACCGAGCTTGTTACTAAAACAAAGGGTTAAAAATAAAAAGGGTTTTGTGGGTGAAAGGGTGTTTGGTTTTTGGGTTAAGAAATGAAAAAGTTTAGGCTCAAAGGGGTTAACTAGGGGGATTTTGGGTAGGTGGTAAAAAAAAGAAAAATAATGGTGTAGAAATAAAAAGGGTTAGTCCTAATGTCTCCATCATTTACTTACTCGGGTTTAATTTGGTAAGGACCGGGAATGTATCGTCGTGGCAAGTTCTAGAGTCGTAAGAACCAAGCGGCTATTCACACAAGAAACGAAAATGAGCATTTAGTTTAAAGATATGTATTTATATGCTCAATAAAGGCTCAAAACTCACTTTTGTGGGAATGGGTTTTTTATGTGATCAAGTATATATAATCAAATTTTAACTAAGCTTGTCATGCCGTTTCATAATTTTTTTATGATTGTTCTTTTTATCACGACGCTATCGGTTGTAAATTTGTAAAAATATAACCTTTTTAGAATTTGAAATTCCCAAGTTAAACCTAGACAAGTAAAAAAATGAAACAATTTTGAAAAAATTTGGGGTGATTAGCAGTTCTAATAGAGTTTTGTGTAAGGTTTGTTATTAGGACTTGCAAGATTCAAAGTTTTAGCATCCCCCCCCCCCCACACTTAAATTACACATTGTCCTCAATGTGTCCCAAAAATAAATTTTTAGGCTGATTGAATGTGTAAAAAGGTGTTAAAAAGCAAAAATTTGTGTTACTGGGCGTCTGGACACGACCCCGTGTTCAGGTGCCAGTAACGAAAACTTACAGAAGGTGGACACGGGGGCGTGTCGACTGGGCACGACCCCGTGTCTGTCAAAAGTCTGCAGAATTAAAACAAACAGCAAGTCTGGGGAAGTGGGCACGGGGGCGTGTCGGCTGGGCACGACCCCGTGTAGACAATCTGCAAAGTTGAAAAACAGGTTTCTGGCTTCGGTTTTCCTATCCCGGCTTTAGTAGCACTAATTTTTAGTGCTCTAAGCCTCGCATGTACCGGCTTTATCAATAAACACTACACCAAACCATACCAAACATCCTAAATCACCAAGTTCAACATCCACGTCACAAAGTTAAAAAGAAAAAAACAAATGCATAAAGTAAAAGGAGTTAAAGGAAAGTAAATTGTTCAACACACGGCACGCAGGCCGGAAATTGTTCAAGATAAAAGGGGTTAACCTGTGGGATCTCCAACCATCTGTTCCTACCTCCACTCATCCCGCCTAGTCCATGTCCTCGTCCTCATCGTCATCACCTCCTCCTCCGTGCCCCGCCATGTACTCCCGGATGCTTCCAATGTCATCCTGAATGTCGGATATGTTTCTCTCGATAGCTTCGACCCGGTTGTACGTGTTACTCGCCATGTTATAGGTGTTCCTGGTGCACATGAGGTTTTCCTGCAACAAATCATGTAAACTTTGGAAGTTAGGAAAACTGCCTCCTTGTGAGGAGGACTGGCCCGGATCACCATGGGGCTGGTACTGGTACTGAGGAGGGTGTTGAAACTGTGGAGCGTGGAGGACGAGTGCTTCTTGCGGATTCCATGCATGCCCCTGCATCCTTTGGAAGCTAACCGACCCGTCTTCAGCCTCATAAATTAAGTTCATTGAGCGGCAGATGTGTACATCCACTCTTCCCGACCATGGGCTCCTTTCGAAGGACCTAGGTATGTTCATGAAGTGCTTGAAGAGACGGTATATCCACCCCCCGAAGAAGATAGGGGTTGGTGGAGTAGCAAGCTTGTTCAAATGCATGTTTCGGAGCAGGAGGTACGGAACATCGAGGTGTCTGCGGTTGTGAATGCAATGAAGGACCACCAAATCTCGCAACCCAACAACACCACCGCTATCATGCCTTTGGCTAAGAGAGTAACCGAGGACCCTATGGATGTATCGGTAGAGTGGGTCCCTCAACTTAGTGCTCTTAGTGCTGCTCGGGTTGTAGTGCCCTTCACCAATCTGAGCCCACGCGGCTTGGCATTCGTTCTCATCCAACTCACCCCTCCGGTGTTCTCTTCATTACCCGCATCTTCCTCCGTATACAGCCCAACTATCGACCCAAATTGTGCCATCGAAATCGAGTACCTAGTTCCACCACATCGGAATACCACCCCATCATTGTCGAAAGGGTCGCACCTTGAATTGAACGTGAAGGTGCTATAGAATTCCATAGTGCACTTGTGGACTGAGCGAAGTCGAGTGGTTAGGGCGACTCTTAGTGGGCCAGTAACGAGGTTGTTAAACCGGTCAAGTTGGTTCACCATGGCTAAAAGATCCGTGCATGCTTATCTTGGGTATTCTTCCGGTCTTGTTTGAAGTACTTTGTATCTTGCCCTAGCATCGAGCTCATTTGCGTTGAACCTCATGAATTTCTTTGACATCTGAAAGAATACACCAAAAGTTAGCACGAAACAGTAGAATTTTCGGAGAAAACTGGAAACAGCGAGCTGGACACGGCCCCATGTTCAGCGGGCACGACCACGGGTCCAGGCGTCTGTTACTCAAAAATTTCATTTTTCGACCCGGTCCCGAAAACTTGAAAATTTTTGGTCCACTAGGCGTGGTTTCCCCCGAAAATGAAACCCCAAGTGCCGTTTTTCCCAAAAACAAACCTTTACCCCTTCAATTTTATCTTTTTCGGTTCAAAAACAAGGGTTTGGGGTTTTTGTGAGAAATCAGGCGAATCTGTGAACAATACAAGTGGATTTACTTCCTATAACGTTAATCTAACTAAATGCTAACAGATTATTCAAAAATTTGAGGTTCGATCCGGATGAAGTTCATGAACCCTAGATTTTTCCCCAAATTTTTGAAGTTTTAACTACATGCAAATGATTAATCTAACTACTAATGGTGATAGAATCATACCTTGATGTTGTTAGAAGTAGAGTGGACGTAAAAAATCTACGGAAAATCGCCTTGAACCAGAGCGTTTTTGGGGAAACGGGGCGTGTGGAATGGTGTAACTGTTATGAAAAGGGGTTTTATCCCAATAGTCGCGCGGACACGGCCTCGTGCCGAGCAAAGTTTAAATTTTTTTTTACGTGCTCGTGTGAGTGCCCTTGTTTCCCAAAAACTTGGTTAGAAAACTTACCGATTTAGATGTCACCCCGTTTGTTCGTAACTTACCAGGTATGATGTTGATGCTTTTATTCTTTGACCGTTTGAAGCAAGATTTCTTCCTCTTCATCCTCAATAAATCCTTGATAGAGTTTCAGACATTGGCCATTGACTTTGAATGGAATCCCATTCCGAGATTTAATTTCTACTGCACCGTGTGGGAAAATATGGGTGATGGAAAAAGGTCCTGACCACCTAGACTTTAATTTACCAGGAAACAATCAAAGTCGTTAATTAAACAAAAGAACTTGATCCCCTACTCGAAATTCACTAGGTTTAATATGTTTGTCATGCAAGTTTTTCATTCTTTCCTTATAAATTTCGGAGTTTGAGTATGCATAATTCCTAAGTTCGTCTAATTCATTTAATTGACAAAATCGATTTCTACCAGCAAACTCTAAATCTAAGTTTACATTTTTAATTTCCCAGTAGGCTTTGTTGCAATTTCTACTGGCAAATGACAGCTTTTTCCATAGACGAGCTTATATGGGGTTGTACATATTGTTGTTTTATAAGCAGTTCTAAAAGCCCATAAAGCATCATCTAATTTATCGGCCCATTCCTTTTTATTTAACCCTACGGTTTTTTCAAGTATTCGTTTTAAACCTCTATTAGTCACTTCGGTTTGTCCGTTTGTTTGAGGGTGATATGCTGTTGAGACCCGGTGATAGACCCCATATCTTGTTAAAAAAAAATTCAAGTTGATGGTTGCAAAAATGGGTACCTCTATCACTTATTAATGTTTTAGGTATTCCAAAACGAGAGAATAATTTTTTCAGAAATCTTACCACGATTCTTCCCATCATTTGTTGGAAGTGCCTCGGCCTCGGCCCATTTAGACAAATAATCTACTGCCACAAGAATATATTTGTTTCCTTTTGACGGTGGGAAAGGTCCCATAAAGTCGAGTCCCCACACATCAAAAATTTCACAAACAAGAATGTCATTTTGTGGCATTTCGTTTTTGGAAGAAATATTACCTGTTATTTGGCACGCATCACATGTCTTGACAAGACTTTTGGCGTCTTTGTAAATGGTTGGCCAATAAAATCCTGAATCAAATACCTTTCGTGCGGTACTAGCGGCACCATGATGTCCTCCGTATGGACCTTCATGACAATGGCGGAGAATTCTTCGTGCTTCGCTACCATGTACGCATCGTCGGATGAGTTGGTCGGCACACACTTTGAAAAGATATGGATCCTCCCAAAAATAATGCTTCACATTAGCAAAGAATTTCTTTCTTTGATGATGTGGCCAACCTTTTGTGACTATACCGCTAGCTAGGTAGTTAGCATAGTCGGCGTACCATGGTTCTTCTTTGTACTCCACCATTTCTAGGGACTCCGTTGGAAATTTTTCGTTGATTTGCTCGTCCCTGGTCGCCTCCAAAGCTGGGTCTTCTAAGCGCGAAAGATGATCTGCTGCGGTGTTTTCTACTCCTCTTTTGTCTTTGATTTCAATATCAAATTCTTGGAGGAGTAAAATCCACTGAATCAAACGTGGTTTTGCGTCCTGCTTTTTGAAGAGGTATCGAATGGCTGCATGATCTGTGTAGACTATAGTTTTAGAAAGAACAAGATAAGAACGAAATTTATCAAAAGCAAATACCACAACTAGTAATTCTTTTTCAGTTGTTGTGTAATTTTCTTGTGCATCGTTAAGTGTTTTACTAGCATAATAAATTGGGTGAAAATGCTTTTCTTTTCTTTGTCCCAAGACAGCTCCAACTGCAAAGTCGCTTGCATCACACATGATTTCGAAAGGAAATTTCCAATCAGGCGCTATCATGATAGGTGCATTGACTAGCATTTCCTTTAGGGTTAGAAATGCTTGATTGCAATCCTTGTCAAAGATGAAAGGGGCATCTTTTTCAAGTAATTTTGTTAGAGGCCTTGAAATTTTAGAAAAGTCTTTGATAAATCGCCTATAAAATCTGGCATGCCCTAGGAAACTTCTGATAGCTCTAACGGAGGATGGGGGTGGTAATCGAGAAATAGTGTCTATTTTTGCTCGATCAACCTCCATTCCTTCGCTTGAGATTTTGTGACCGAGTACTATTCCCTCAGTTACCATGAAATGGCATTTTTCCCAGTTAAGGGCGAGGTTAGTTTCCTCACATCAGGATAGCATTCGTTCAAGGTTATCGAGGCATTGGTAGTACGAATCCCCGAAGATAGAAAAGTCGTCCATGAAGACTTCCATTGTCTTTTCTATCATATCATGGAAGATGGCTACCATGCAATGTTGGAATGTTGCGGGGGCATTACATAGACCAAATGGCATGTGTCGATAAGCAAAAGTTCCATAGGGACATGTGAAGGTTGTCTTTTCTTGGTCTTCGGGTGCTATCGGGATTTGAAAGTAACCTGAAAAACCATCCAAGAAACAGTAAAATTTATGACCGGATAATCTTTCTAACATTTGATCAATGAAGGGCAAAGGAAAGTGATCTTTCTTTGTTGCTTCATTTAATCGTCTATAATCTATACATACTATCCATCCTGTGACGGTTCTCGTTGGTATTAATTCATTCTTTTCGTTAGTTATTACCGTCATACCTCCTTTCTTTGGAACTACTTGGACGGGACTTACCCAAGGACTATCGGAGATAGGATAAATAAGTCCGGCGTCAAGTAATTTGATGACTTCGTTTTTAACCACTTCTTGAACATTTGGATTTACTCGACGTTGTGGTTGTATTACCGATTTGTAGTCATCATTCATTAAAATTTTGTGCGTGCACATGGAAGGACTTATTCCTTTAATATCTACAAGCTTCCAAGCGATCGCATTTTTGTGTTTTTTCAAAAGGTTAATTAATTTTTCTTTTTCTAAACTATCTAACTTAGACGAAATAATTACAGGTGATTTACCATCTTTGTCTAGAAAAGCATATTCCAAACCTTTTGGAAGTTCTTTGAGCTCAAGAGGTGGGTCTTTAGGAGACTCCTTATTTGGTTGCTCATTTTGATCTAGAACTTTAAAAGTTTGTTCTATGGCGACCTCTTCTTTAACAAAGTGGTCAATCTTTTCACTTGTATCGGGTGGTTCATCTTCATCTTCAATTAGGGGGTCATTATTGCCGAATGGATATTTCATTGACCGCTCAAGATCGACACTCTTTTTAAATGCCCCTAATTGAAGAGGTAGATTGTTGTATTTCCGGTTTTTCAAAGCTTCGTGAGTTTTTACAAATGGTCGTCCCAACACTAGAGGAGCGTCATCAAGGATGACAAAGTCGGTTGGGATTACCATTTGATTTGTTTGAACCAAGACATCCTCAACTACACCGATTGATTTTATTACTTTCCGATTAGATAGAAAAATGGGTATTTGAAGAGGAGAAAAATCACTAATACTTAATTTTTCGAAAATGTAGTTGGGCATTATGTTAACACAAAGATCTTTATCAATTGTGACATTACTAATAAATGAATTTTGAAAAAAACATGGAACCGGTGTAATGTTAATGTCAAATGGATCTTCTTTTATTAGCGCGGTTTGATCATTAGTTAACTTAACGCTTACCGTTTCGTCAATTTTAGTGTTAGTGTTTAACTCTTTTAAAAACTTAGCATGAGTGGGTACTAAACAATGATTTTCAAAAGAAGGTGACAAGAGATTAATTTCTTCAAAATTAGACTCTTCTTGAATTTTAACGTTGTCGGACTCACCTTTTTCGTTGTTTAACTCATGTGTCGGTTCTTCACTTATTTGTTCTTCCATTTTTTTCAATTATCTCTTCTTTATTTAATTCTTCTCTTGCGCGGGACTCCTCTTCCTTTGCGCGAGATTCTTTTATATAGCGCTCGATAACTTTAAGGTGTTCTAATATCCTATCGGTCACTTTGGTTATAGAAAAAGGATCGGGATTTTCAAAGCTCGAATTCGGTTGTTCGATCCTTTGTTCCTCATAATACCCATATGAAGTAGATGGTTCACACCATTGTTCTTCATTGTAAGTATATGATGGATAAGGGTCGTAATTTTGTTCTTCATAGTACTCATATGAGGTGGGTTGTTCACGCCATGGTTCCTCATAGTAAGCATATGAAGGTGGTGGCTCATATCTTGGTTCCTCAAAGTATGAGTATGAAGGCTCATACCTTGGTTCATCAAAATATGAGTATGAGGGAGGAGGTTCATACCTTTGGTCTTCATAGGATGTGTATGAAGTTGATGGCTCGTACCTGGGTTCCTCATAGTAGGTGTATGAAGTGGATGGTTGATATAAGTCACAATATTGGACCGAGTGCGGGTCACCACAATTAGTGCAATAATTATTCCTATAATCATCCTCCTCATAGGTGTAGTTGTAACCTCCTGAGTATTGATCCATAATAATCACTCAGTAGACCACAACCAGGTCTCGAGACCAGAAAATAAAAATAAAAACGGAAACAGAGGCTGGACACGGCCCCGTGTTCAGTGGACACGGCCCTGTGTACAGAATCTGTATCTGGGCGTTTTGATTAAAGTTACTGATTTCTATGAGCACGGGGCGTGTTCAATGAGCACGGCCTCGTGTCCAAGCTACTGTATCTTGGTGTTTTATGAAAAATATGCAGCACGGCCCCGTGTTCAGTGAGCACGGCCCGTGTTCAGTGAGCACGGCCCGTGTTCAACCTACTATAAATGCAAAACTAAACTAAAATGCAAAAAAATGTGCGCGCGTTTTTAAAAAAAAAGTTTTGAAAAACTGATTAGGCCGTCGATTTTAAGCTTTCTTAAAATCCTTGTATCCCCGGCAACGGCGCCAGAAACTTGATGTGTGCGAAATGTATTATGGTTTTAATATTTATTCTAAGCCCTTTTACACTTTTTAGCCAAGTTTTAAATTTATAAAACACGATATTTACTAACACTAAACACACAAGTGGGCAAGTGCACCCATCGTGAGCGTAGTATAGTGTTGGTAAGATACCCAGGTCGTCCAATGACACAAGAGCTTTTAATACCAGTTTATCCTCAACGTCTAATCAAATCAAAATTTTAGAAAAAAAGATTTTAAACTGTAAAAGTAAAACTAACTAAAATGCTGAAAAAAAAATAAAAGTAAAAACAGATAGACAAGATGAATCACTTGGCTCCGACTCGTATTTAGTGTAACCTTTGATTATTTCCGCACTTTTGCACTTTTTAAGAGATTATCTTAGTTATTGTAGTAGGCCCCTCTTTTGAAGGTGACGTTACCCTCAACCCAGTAGTTTGAGTCAGCAAGGATACAATCCTAAAGGGTCGGATTATTGAAAGATAATTAATTAAGTTATTAATGCATATTATGGTAGGCCCCTCTTTTGAAGGTGACGTTACCCTCGGCTAAGTAGTCTGAGTCAGCAGGGATACAGTCCTAAGTAGTCGGGTTAAAGTATTAATAGTAGCTTACATATGAGGGGATCAAAGTGTTTGGACCCCCGCCATCCAATACCGGTAAGTATTGAAGGAGGTCCTACTAAATTTGACCCAGGTCCTTGCAGGATCTATACACTGAACAAGGCAAGACTCTTACCAAACCGTTCCCTTAACCCCCGACCAGGTAGCCAACATACCTCCATATAGACCGTGGAGATATGAATGGTGAAAATCTTTTATTTTATATAGACAGTAAAATAATGCCAAGACACCACGGACAAACGATAAGGAAGAATCACCTTCAACAAAAGAAACTAGTTATTAAAGTCATTAATACATAACCAAGTAAAAAGTGCGAAAAGATTAAAAATAAAAAGTATTACACTAGACACTTGTCTTCACCAAGTGATGTAAGAGACTTTAGGCAAACATGGCCTTTGATTATCAAGAACTCTTACGATCAATCTTGGATCCCGAGACGACTCACACACTCTATGATGGACAATGGATGATGGTGGTGGATGATGGTGTTGTGATGGTGGTGGGTGGTGGGTGAAGTGTGAGAGAGGTGGTGTGCCAAGGGATGGTTTGCAAATGAGCCAAGCACACATATTTATAGGCTGAACAGTAGCTCGGGCATGACCCCGTGTCCATTAGGCACGGCCCCGTGTCCAATATCCTTCTCTTTCTTCATTAATTGCAGTTTGTCTGCATCAGTTGACCACGCCCCCGTGTTCACTGGGCACGCCCCCGTGTGCAGAAGCAAATATGTACAATCAAGATTTCCCCAGATTCTGTGAATCTTAGAGTTGACCACGGCCCCGTGTCCGCTGAGCACGACCCCGTGGTGGGCGATAGAAGCTTCTACAGCTTTGTCTTTTCTGCTGGCACTTGGGCACGCCCCCGTGTTCACTGAGCACGGGGCGTGTTCAGCCTTCTGTTCTCTTGTTTTTGCTTGGGAAGATGACGTCGGGGGGTCGGGCATGCCACGTTTGTTCCTTTTCTTGTATTTATGTTAGATTTAGCTGCCTTTTTGCTTCTTTTGTTCATTTGAGCTCATTTAATCTTGAAAATACAAAAGGAAGACAAAAACACACTTTTTCCAACATTAGTACTAAAAAAGGGTTAGTTTTATGCCACAATTGATGTAATTTATATGTTGCATTTTGCACACATCAGTATATATAGACAATAGTGTCATCTCTCTGATTGATCGTCTGCTCTGAACGAGATAATGCTAGAGTGACCATGCAAGACAATTTATTATTACGAGGGCCCACGTAATAACAACTTGTAGTGCATGGAAATCCTGGTGGACTCTGCGGGTTAAGCTAATGATCACTATTCATTCAAGAATTTTAAGTTGTTACTTAAAATTCAGACTTTTCTATCCAATAGAACACTAACCGAGATGATTACTATAACACCCTACAATACAATACAGGAAGACGATATGTATTCATTCGCGTCTAAACAATTGATCTATAACACGAGTTGTTCGAGACTAGTCATCTAAACAAGCAAAACTTGTTAGCCACTCATGGAGGATTTTTCCTCAGCATTCTAGAATTCTTGTACATGAGTTGGTTCCTTGGTGTCTATGACACCTTATCTTATTTATTGGAAATGAATACAATAAATTCCGTCGCTTGACATTTGTCTTGTCCCAAGGGATAGTACGGCATGAGCCATGCTACAACTCCCTCATTACATTCTATTCGACATCTATGGAGATTTTAATGATCTCGTTGGAGCTCATGAAGCTCAAGCACTATTACCATATTCATCACACAGACAAGTACGACAAAGGAATTTCTCTACTTCGGATGATCAAACCCTATGGAGTATGGAATGCATACTATATGGACGGAGGCCACTGGTTGGTTTCCCCTCCTCAAAAAATTATTTCTTCTTCCACTTAGACATATGACCAGTACACGCAAGAGGCACCACGCATTTTTGGTTGCGCTTATCCACATTATCACTTATTCAAAACATGTATGAACAATGCGATCTTGAGGTTTCCATAACCGACTGCATTCTTCATTCTTGGGCGCATGATAGACTATATTGTCCAAATATATGTCGAGATTTTTTTTAATAATGCATATTAAAAAGTATCATGGCACCAAAAGGAAGGTTCACACCCAGAAAGGGGTTAACAAATCAGCATCTTACAGATTAAGCCGAACAAGAGCTCTTATGGAACAACACGAGGGTGCAGAAATTGCACAACATGAGTTAATCGAGGCGACACTAGTGACGGTACTGGTGGTACTAGTAGTTCAAGTGGTTCAAATCCCGATGGATCGGGAACGAGTAGCAATGCCACACTAAAAGATGCGATCACACAAGGCCTAATTTTAAGACTTTTCCGGACTGTAAGCCCCAAGACCTCGTTAATATGAGAGGTGCGGTAGGTTCTGTCCACCAAATAAAGACAATAAAGTCAGTTAGTCATACTAGGGAACGTATTCCTGAGTAGACTAATAGATACAAAGAGAGTCTCCTGCTGAATGCAGCCTTAACTTGTGGGAATCACCAAGTACAAACGCTAGGAAGTGATACATTGAAGAGGTTTTCGGGGGAAGAACTCAAGGATCTTATGCGAGAAGAGTATTGCTCGCTGATTTAAATTCAAAGGTTAGAAACAAATTCCAGAACTCGATCTTGACTAAGAGCCAATGTTGTTGGTTACACTCGAGGCTTTCACGATCTCTCAAGGGTTGTTCCATACTGGGTAACACCCGAATTCAAACGCATTGAGCGTTACATTTAGGATTTAGCCTCTGAGATCCGAGGCATGACCGCATCATTCCACCATACCTTGATCACTCAAACAATAGTTACCCGACACATTTCTTACCAATCAAACTCATGCATGTGAAATGAGTTTCATGGCTAGTGACGGGATTGTCCTAGCTATAATTAGGGACTGGATTATCCTGCATCTAAACATAGGGATTGGGCTATCCTACATCTAAACATAGGGATTGGGTTATCCTACATCTAAACATATGGATTGGGTTATCCTACATCTAAACATATGGATTGGGTTATCATACATATAAACATATGGATTGGGTTATCCTACATTTAAACATAGGGTTCCTAAAACTATACAGTGAAGTCCCTGCCACACAGAATTCAAAATGTACTTGGCCTAGAGCCAAGTAAGCTAGACGTCCCCTCATTCTATAGAATCGACATACGATAAACTAGTTGAGTCAGGGGAAGTTGTTAGAGAATGTTCCCTGTAACTTGGTGAGTGGAAATTCAATATCGATCTCTTACCCGTTCAGTTGGGTAGTTTCAACGTAGTGGTTGGCATGGATTGGCTATTCGATAACCGAGCCGAAGTCGTTTATCACGAGAAGATCATTTGCCTACCACTACCGAACAAAGAAACACTTGTTATACATGGAGAAAAGCGTGACACCCCATTGCGGATCGTCAATTACAAGAAGGCACAGAAGTGCTTACGGCAAGGTTGTATTGCCTTTCTAGCACATATTGTCGACAAGAAGGCCGTTGAGCCACAACTGACAGATAATCCAGTGGTAAAAGAGTTTCCTGAAGTCTTTCCGGAAGACTTGCTGGGACTATAACCATATCGACAAGTCGAGTATCATAACGACTTGGTACCGGGAACCGCACCCGTAGCCAAATCTCCATATCGATTAGCACCTTCTGAAATGCAAGAGTTATCCACACAACGTCAAGAGTTGTTGGATAAAGTATTCACTAGGCCAAGCTTCTCACCTTGGGGAGCTCCAGACCTATTTGTGAAGAAGAAGGATGGAACGTTCAGAATGTGTATAGAGTACATAGAGTTGAATAAACTCACCATCAAGGATCGGTATCCACTACCAAGGATTGATGTCTTATTCGATCAATTGCAAAGTTCAAGCTTCTACTCCAAGATAGACTTACGATTGGGGAATCACAAGTTACGAATACAAGAGGAAGGCATACCAAGGATGGGTTTTCAAACTCGTTATGGTCATTACGAGTTTCTCGTTATACCCTTTGGTTTAAACGAACGCACCAGCGGTCTTCATGGGTTTATTGAACCGCGTGTGCCAGCCGTATCTTGACAAATTCATCATAGTGTTCATTGATGACATTGTTAATATACTCACGATCGGCCGACGAGCACGAACAACATTTGAGACACTATACGCAAAATTTTCCAAATACAAGTTTTGGATTCGTGAAGTACAATTTCTCGGGCATATAGTGAACGAGAAAGGCATTCAAGTAGACACCTCGAAAATCGAAGCAATTAAAAACTAGGAAGTGCCCAAGACTACAACTGAAGTACGACAATTCTTGGGATTAGCAGGGGATTATAGGAGGTTTATTGAGAATTTTTCAAAAAATTGCTCAACCGCTAACCTCCCTCACGCAGAAAGACAAGAAATTCGATTTGGGGTGAAAGACAAGAAGAATCATTTCAACTTTTCAAGGATAAGTTGTGCGATGCACCAATCTTATCACTACCCCATGGTACCGATGACTTCGTAGTTTACTGTGATGCTTCGCATCAAGGATTGGGTTGCGTACTTATGCAATAGGAGAAAGTTATCGCGTACGCATCGTGTCAACTGAAAGTTCATGAAAAGAACTATACCACTCACGACCTCGAGTTAGGTACGGTGGTATTCGCTTTGAAAATATGGCGACATTACTTATATGGTACTCAGTGTACGATTTTCACGGATCATAAAAGTCTTCAGCACATATTCAATCAAAAAGAACTAAATATGCGTCAGCAACGTTGGATTTAATTGCTGAACGACTATGATTGTGAAATAAAGTACCATCCGGGCAAGGCGAACGTTGTAGCAGACGCCTGGAGCCGCAAGGAACGAGTTAAACTTTGAGAGTCTGAGCATTAGAGACGATGATTCACACGGATCTTACCACACGAATTCATGATGCACAACAAGAAGCGCTCAAGGAAGAACATATTCGAGCAGAAACACTTTGAGTCACATAAAAACAATTAGTGCCGAAAGAAGATGGAAATTTATAATTTATGGGTAGAATTTGGGTTCCACTCTTTGGCGGCCTTTGAGATGCTTGACTTGCGTGAAGGGCAAGGCCGAATATCAGAAACCCTCGGGCTTGCTACAACAACCCGAGATTTCCGGTTGGAAATGGGAACGAATATCGATGGACTTCATTAAGAAATTACCCAGGACCTCAAGAGGCCACAACATGATATGGGTAATCGTCGATAGATTGACAAAATCCACACACTTCTTGCCGATTCGGGAGAAGGATAGCATAGAGAAACTAGCGGAACTCTATCTCAAAGAAATATTGGCTCGTCTTGGAGTGCCTATTTCAATCATTTCAGACCGAGACAGTCCCTTTATTTCAAGAATTTGGAAGTTATTCCAACAGACTTTTGGATCTCATTTAAATCTAAGCACGGCCTTTCATCCACAAACTGACGGCCAGAGCGAACGGACAATCCAAACACCCAAAGATATGCTTCGTGCGTGTGTTTTGGATTTGGGCGACAACTGGAATACTCATTTACCTTTGGTTGAGTTTTCCTACAACAACAACTACCATACAAGTATACCAACTGTACCGTTTGAAGCTCTCTATGGTCGAAAGTACCGCTCTCTGCTATGGTGGGCGGAAGCAGGCAATAAACAACTAAGTGGTTCGGAATTAGTCCAAGAGACTACGGATAAAATTTTTCAGATTAGAGACCGTATCAAGACGGCTCGCGATCGACAAAAGAGCTACGCAGACAAGAGACGGAAGCCATAATCTTTCGAGGTCGGAGACAAAGTCTTATTGAAAGTCTCGACTTGGAAGGGCGTAGCAAGGTTCGGTAAGCGTGGAAAGCTTAACCCACGATATGTAGGACCATTTGAAATCTTAGAAAAGATTGGCACCGTTTCCTACAAACTGAAGTTACTAGAAGAACTAAGTAGTGTACACGACACATTTCATGTGTTGAATCTTAAGAAGAGTCCAACACAAGAAACGGTCATCATCTCGGAGGATGAGATTCACATTGATGACAGACTCCAATTCACAAAGCACCTGTTAAGGTCATGGACCGAAAGGTCCAGAAAATAGAAAATACGAAGGAGTCGTAACTTACTAGTAAAAATTCGTTGGAACTCTCGACACGGACCCAAATATACTTGGGAACGTGCAGATCAAATCAAAACCAAAATACCCCCGCCTGTTCGAGAATACTCCTGCAAATGATGACTCAGCTTGAATTTCAGGACAAAATTCTCAATAACAGGGGGAGAATGTGACAACTGCCACTTTGCGGTAACTTTCTTACACTTAAAGTACTCATTTTAGCTACATTTTTATGCATTTTGAACACTCGAACTGCGTATTTCATGACATACACTTAGAATACTCATGGAATACTTACTTAGGATGCATATGATTCATTTTTATTAAGTACATTTGACACAGTTTAAACAATGCATCGAAACTACTAGAAAAGCACCTAGTAAACTAGTATTCCGACGAAAACGCAGGATCCGCAGAAACCATCTAAATGACATCTTTAGGACTCAGACGAAAGTCCAACATCTAATATACATTAAACCCTAACTAGGAATGCAAGGGTTTGATTTAAAACCTTCCCGCAGTCCGATAACACTAAAAACTGCCCGAAAAGCACTAAAAGCGACAATTTCAACACTTTTTCGCATAAATTCTGCAGAAATCAGCCATTTAATATTTTTGCAACATGTAAAAGTGCTATTTAACATAGAATTCATATGAGGATACCTTCGGGTATCATCCGAACCAATAACTACATCAATTCACACAAGTTACACAACTTGGCGTTCAAATAACGTCTAACCGAAACAATTCGAAACGAATATCCGAACAATATCAAATCTTTTTTTTAGTGACCATCTAGTGTTAATTGGATCATTATGGTCTAGTAATGGTCATTTAACACCCTTTAAACTCTTAAACACTTATACATATAACTTTCCTAAACAATTTCCTCAATAATCCTAACACTTTTTAACAAGGAAAGTCATGAAACAAATTCACAAGGCAAGGGTACCCCCCCCCCCCTTCATTCACGGTTATAACACCATGTGGGGCCCATTTTTTTACCTTGTTTCCAAAAATATCTTGCTAGTTACCCTTTATGCAAGTTGGCGAAGCAAGTGGGCCTAGTGGTGAAGTTAGTGAAGACTTTTAACAACTAGTTACCATAATCCTCTAAGCACTTCATCTCATTTTTCACCATCTTTTTCACACACTTAAGAAACTCTCTCAACATTCATATATTATCCAAGAACACCATAAAAAACATTTCACCTTTCAAGCCTTCTTTGATGATCAAGATGGAGCTTGAAGATACTTAAGGTTCTAAAGCAACAATAAGAAGAAGCAAGCCTTTCCATCCATTCAAAAGCTTTCAAAACCCCAAGATCAACAACTTTTTCTTTTCTTTAAATCATCATCAAGATCATCCCTAGCCATTAGTGCTAGAAGTAAGCTTCTAAAATCCCTTTTTCATACTTATTTATGTATTATTTGTTTAAAGAACATGTAATAAAATAAACAATCATACAAAATAATATGAAAATACAAAGAAGCAAAATAAAAATCATGATATATAAGTTTGTTATTGTTATGATTTGAAGCTTATTTATTGCATATTTGATCTAGTTTTGATAATTAGCATATGAATAACTTGTTAGATGATGTTTAAAAACATAATCTAACAAGTGTACATGAAAATGTTTAAGGTTTTTGTTAAACATAAATGTTTAGATGGATGATCATAATCTTGGATTTTGTTAAAGTATATAAGGTTTTTCACTAAAAACAATACTTTTACAAAGTTATAAAAAGAAACAGACAAGATGGGTTTTTATAAAAAGTTTGTTAAAACTAGAAGTAAAGCATGGATTTTGAACTAGTTAACTTATGATATGATCATACCAAAACCCTACATATTATTGATTTAAGCTTGTTAACATTTTGATATAAATCTCATATGTTTTTATTAAGAAAAATATGAGAAGATTATTGGTGATTTTGATAAGAAAAAGATATGTTTTATTAAACATGGCTAAGTATATATTTCAAAGGAAATATGGTCATTTTTCTTAATAATCATGTGTTATAAAAACTATCACTTTTGACAGAATCTTTATTAGAATAAAAAGATTTTAAAGAATAGTTTTTATAAAAGCAAAACGAGTTATAAATATATATTTTTGAGAAAATATATATTTAGTTATCTTAACAACTTATGTGCTATGTGTTATTTGTTTGTATTAGTTATATGTATGAAAACTAGTAACTTGAATACAATGGTACAAATAAACACAAGACACATTACAACTAAAGTCTTACAAGACTACACATATAAAGACACCTTAAAAACAACTTACGGACGATCCGAGCATTCGGACACAACTTATGGACAAATCGGACCTACGGACAACTATACGGACTATAATACACAATATATCAACGACTTGGTAAACTACATTTTCTAAACCGAATAACTAACCATATATTTTCTACAATATACAAAATATATTACTTATGGTTTATATTAAAAAGGTATTGTTTTTGAAATATATAAACATACGTATATATTTCTTACCATCTAAAATATATTGTTTTAGTGAAAGACTAAAAATATACATTTTAGAACTAATCTTAAAAATAGATTATTTTTAAGATATTTCCTATACCTTTTACCAAGTATAACATATATATTTTTATGAAACATACCTTAGAATATATAAGTATATATATTCTAAGAATACAAGATCACATATAACAAACACGCGGAAATACGTACTCCTATACGTGCAACGATATGCACTTTAACATCACCTAACACTTGGTGAAAACACATTTATACAACTACGATACAACTCATGAGATACAAGAATATATATTTGGTGAAATATATACACTAAACAGTTATCAGTTAATACATCTAAGACACAGTTCAATGAATAACAAAGACATACAAGTCTTAACACATATTCAAGATAAAAGATTTGTACTAAGTCATTACAAGACCAAAGTGTCTAACAAATATAGAACGTTTGTAGGTCGTGACACTATTCAGGACGACCGTACGTCATATCACAGTTACTTACCATTCACGGATGCAATTCTGTGAGTTCATGTCCCCTATTCATTTTAAATGCTTTACAACTCTACAACTATCGGGGAAAATACATGTTCAATTGTATGTTAAGTCATGGAATGAAACACCTTAGATCATGTGTCACACCACGACCACGTATAACATACAAAACGAGGCGGAAAACATCGGGGAGTGTTGTAACAGAATTAATTGTTTCATAACCATGGCATTCAAAGTTGTATTTTATTTATAAACATAAGAGTTACATTGTCTTAAACAGGAAATAAAGAGTTCAGAACATAATTAAACTAAGTTTATATTCATTTTATGTCTCTAAGGCACAGGTCCGCCCTAGTGTCACGATCATCATCCTATGCAAAAGCTCCTGAAAACACATGTGAAAATAGGTACGTCAGCATAAAAATGCCTGTGAGATACATAGGTTTTGTGAAAATAGGATTCATGACTTAAGTTTAAGAGAAATGTTTAATAAAATTTAGTCATGAACCTTGTAAATTGTTTTGTTTTGTAAATCATTTAAAAAGCGATAAGATCAGATGATATGTATACATAAAAGAATAATACATGGTTAAATGAATAACCAAGTAAAATGAGTTGTATAAAATAAGTTGTTTGTAAAGCAATGTCTTGTGAAAGATATGTTATTTGTATAAAATGTTATATGTCTAAATTGAAATGATTCAAATAACGCTACGATATGTAATACCATACAAACACTTATATATAGGAAGTACCAGCGGCGTATCCACCATGCTTGTATCATATTACTCACATCTCGTTACTTAAGTCACTTAAACAAACCACCAATGTATAAAGTCCATGTTTAAACCAATTGTCAAAAAGTCCTTGTATAAGCCGGGTCAAATGTTAAAAAGTCCAAATGTAGTCAAGAAATGTGTAACAAATGTTGTGTATTGTAAGTAAAGTATTGTCACATAAACCAAATGTAGAAATGTACAAAACAAAGTGTTTTGAATATATCAAAAGGTTATGTTTTGCAAGGTAAATGCATGTTACATTGATACAAACATTTATGTGGTAAGTTAACGCATACATTCAAGCCTTGAGACAGTCGGATAACCCTTTTAGTCAAGGTTATCAAAAGAAATGTTTTCGGATTCAGTCATTCCTTACATCCAAACAAACCCGGGATGTCAGGAATGGGATTTGTCAAGTCCTATGGTACCACTACTTACTACCGAGCGGCGTAGCTAATGTTAATGAACGTATATAAGTCTCGTTTGTGCAAACCAAATGTTATAGAAATTGTATACATGTCATATGAAAAAAATGTACTAAGTATGCTAAGTTAACATACAAAGCAGAAAAGTCATGTAAATCAATGTACTAGCATGCTATCAGTCAACATACATAGCAGAAATGTAAAGTAAAACAATGTACTAAGTATGCACACAACGGACATACATAGCATGAAATGTAATGTAAAACGATGTACTAAGTACGCACACAATGGGCATACATAGCATGAGATGTAATGAAATCATGTACTATAATGTACTAACGAACATAGCAGGTATATGATGTGAAAACAGGAAAGCATGAAAGTAACAAGTAGGCACATGTGTTCCACCCCAAAACAGTTTGAAAACAGTAAAAGAGGGGTCTATGTACTCACTTGAGATTGCTCAGAAGTCCTAAGATAACCACCAAGCAATGCTAGAGATCACGGAATCAAACGGCACCTAATATAGGTAACTATGTTAATATACCGGACCTAAATAGGAGGATTTAGATAGAATGAGGGTTCGTAAACCAAACGAGTATAGAGACTCGTGTCATATGGTTTAACAAAGCCTACATACTAAATGAAACCTAACCTAAGTGCTTACGACCCATTACGACCCGTTTAGGTAGCTTATGCTACTTTAACGCGTCGTTCGCGTGAAACGCGTTCGGACCGCCTAACTAGTCCTATGACAAGTAAAATATGCCTTAACATGTTTAATATTGTTGATAAATCAGTTTAGAGGTCATCGGTTATGTTACATATGTTTAAAATGAGTTTTGGCATCAAAGGGGTATTTTGGTAATTTACCTAAGGCATATAAACTACCTATCATACAACTACTTAAACGAAGCGACCATAAGGTATAACCTCGGAAGGTTATTCCCTATATACTATGGTCACCTAATGTATTTGGTCGGATCCTAATGATCGACCAAATGGGTCGGGTTCGAAAGCATAAGCGATTGATTAGATCGCTTACCCTTACGACCCTAGACAAGCACAAAACTAAAAGTGACGAGCTAAGCATGTTGAAACATGCTTAACTAAGTTAGAAAACAAGTTTGGTATCAAAACAAACGGTTTTGATACCTAAGAGTAGTTTGGTTACAAAATACGCAAGAATACGTATTCTGGCCGAAACGGCGGCTCGTCACTGAGCCTAGATAACATGGTAATCAGTAGGTATAGTCACTAGGGACTATAACCATCGTGATCACGCTCACGTTATGAAGTTCAAACGAACTTCGCATCGACCATAAACTGGTCAATGCAGAAAGTCAAACATAGTTCGACTTTCGGACTAGAAAAGCGATAACAGAACGAAGGAACACTTACAAAGGGTCCCCGCTAGTAAATCTTGATCGAATAGCTCAGGTATGAAGTGATTGCTTCAACTAAGAGCACTTTTGATCAGATTTGTGAGGAATGAGGTGAAAATGTGGTGGGTATTTATAGAATTATTCGAACCGTTAGGATCGTTTCTTGAATATCGTGCCTTGATCTCACCCGTACACTTGTCGGAATGTTGTGGTAGCTCATTTTGCCCCCACCACAAGAGTTTGACATGTGGCCTTGGCCTTTGGGGTGTTTGAAAGGCTGTTTGCAGCTGTTAATACACTGAATCTGGTCTGGGAGCCTGAAGCGGGCCACGTAAAGGATCACCCTGGGCTTACGCGGGCCACCTGGGTGTCCTGATCAGAAACAACTTTCAGAAATGGCAGTTTAGGTCCCTGTTGTGGTTTAAGGCCATTTCCGACATGTTTAAGGCCCGTTAAGCCAACGTTAAGGCCCTAAAATGATGCCTAAACATTGTGGACATGAAACATGCTCAAAAATATGTCGGATGTCAGTTCGTTTGGTCGTACGATCGCGATGTTCGCTTAATTACGACGGAATGCGCATAAGCACGAAAAACGATCCAAATGGCGTGACGAATGGATTTTTCTCATGCCAAACACTAAAATAAAATATTTTAGTGCTTACATAAATTTTTAGATGTCCGGATGTATTCAGAACGTAAGTTATGCGCGAAAGTGCAAACTTGTGCACTTTTTGACGCTTTTAGTCCCTGAATGACCCAAAAGTTTATTTTAGCACACCGAACCCCTCAAAGCCTATTTCTAAGCTATATAAAGGATATTTAAGGTGTGTTTAACTTATGGTCGTGTTTCGGAATGTTCGTTACTGTTCAAATTGGCATACTTTCGTAGTTTGTCAAGTTTAGTCCCTATAAGCGAATTAACTTGTTTTTGCCATACCAAAGCCTTCAAAACTTATTTCTAAGTTATGTAAAGGTTATTTAAGGTATGTTAAGTATATGTTGATGTTTCGGAGTATTTTTCGCATTAAACTGATTACGTTTACGCACCAATTTGCGTATAACTCTCCAGAAAGTGATATAGAGTTTGAAATTGAATAAAAGTCAAAACATGAAAAATGTAAAACACAAAAAAACAAACATTGGGATCAAATAACATTGTTTTATTGATAAACGAACTGTTCATAATGATTACAAGCACAGATGTTACAGTCTCCCCTACTTGTGGAAATTTCGTCCTGAAATTTATTTAGAGGAAACTCGTGGGAATATATGCGGATACTTCGCCTTCATTTGATCTTCGCGTTCCCAAGTAAACTCGGGTCCATGTTTAGATTCCCAGCGAACTTTGACCAAAGGAATGCGCTTGCGTTTAAGCCACTTGACTTCACGTTCCATGATTTCCACTGGCTTCTCAACAAATTTCAGTGTTTTATCAACACGAATTTCGTCAAGTGGTATGTGGAGGTTCTCATCAGCTAAACACCTCTTGATATTGGACACGTGAAAGGTTGGATGAACATTTCCAAGTTCAGGAGGTAACTCAAGTCTGTAGGCTACCTTACCGATTCTTTCGACGATCTTGAATGGTCCAACGTATCTAGGTGCAAGTTTTCCTTTCTTTCCAAATCTGATCACACCTTTCCAAGGTGAGACCTTAAGTAATACTCGATCACCGACTTGAAATTCCAAGGGTTTGCGTTTTGGGTCCGCGTAACTCTTTTGACGGCTTCTAGCTGTCTGAAGGTTATCACGAACTTTCTTAATCTTATCAGTTGTCTCTAAAATGAGGGCAGGTCCAGTAAGCTGAGCCTCACCGATCTCATTCCAGCAGACTGGTGAACGACATTTTCAACCATAGAGAGCCTCGAAAGGAGCCATGTTGATGCTGGAGTGATAACTGTTGTTGTAGGAGAATTCAATCAACGGAAGATGTGAATCCCAACTACCACCAAAATCGATCACACAAGCTCTAAGCTTATCCTCCAGAGTCTGGATTGTTCTTTCAGATTGACCATCCGTTTGTGGATGATAAGCTGTGCTCAGATTTAGTTGGGTCCCCATAGCAGATTGCATGGTTCTCCAAAAATGAGAAGTGAAACGAGCATCTCTGTCAGAAATAATGTTCAAAAGAACACCATGTCGAGCTACAATTTCATCCACATAGATTTTAGCAAGTTTGTCAGCAGAAAAATCCTCACGGATTGGCAAGAAATGCGCGGATTTAGTAAGACGATCAACAACTACCCATATGGCATCATGACCTTTCTTTGTGCGTGGAAGTTTAGTAATGAGATCCATAGTAATGTTTTCCCATTTCCAAACTGGGATCTCTGGTTGGACCAATAAACCAGAAGGACGCTGATGTTCAGCCTTAACCTTAAGATAATTAAGGCATTTTGATACATATAAGGCAATGTCTTTCTTCATACCAGGCCACCAATACTGAATACGAAGATCCTTATACATCTTATCTGAGCCAGGATGAACAGAATAACGAGACTTATGGGCTTCATCCATAAGCAAGGTGCGAAGGTTATCTTGGCTTGGGACCCACAAACGGTCCATGAAGTAATACGATCCATTGTCCTTCAGTTCCAAATCAGGTGTTATGTGATAGGGAAATTCCTTATCCATCAAACCTTGTGAAACACAAGATTGTTGAGCCTGAGAAATGCGGGCTTGGATATCAGATCGAGCTTGAATAACAGATTGAACACGAACATAATGAAGCTTAGTACGTTCCTTACGACTCAATGCATCGGCTACGACATTCGCCTTACCAGGATGGTAGCGAATTTCGCAGTCATAGTCGTTTAGAAGCTCGACCCAACGTCGTTGCCTCATGTTGAGTTCTTTCTGATTGAAGATATGCTGAAGACTTTTGTGGTCCGTGAAAACCACACATTTTGTACTGTAAAAATAGTGTCTCCAGATCTTAAGAGTGAAGACAACTGCTCCCAACTCAAGATCATGAGTGGTGTAGTTTTTCTCATGTATCTTCAACTGTCTTGATGCATATGCTATGACTTTGTTCATTTGCATCAGAACACAGCCAAGACCCAATTTAGATGCATCGCAATAAACGACGAAATCATCATTGCCCTCAGGCAAAGTTAGAACAGGCGCGTCACAAAGCTTCTGCTTCAAGTTTTGAAAAGCTTCCTCTTGTTTGAATCCCCAATCAAAGGGTTTGTTCTTCTGAGTTAGAGCAGTTAGAGGAACTGCAATCTTCGAGAAGTTCTCAATGAAGCGGCGGTAATAACCCGCAAGTCCAAGAAAAGAACGAACCTCAGTAGGAGTAGTAGGCGTATCCCAATCCTTAATCGCACTGATCTTGGAGGGATCTACATGAATACCTTGTTCGTTGACAATATGTCCTAAGAATTGAACCTCTTTAAGCCAGAATTCACACTTGGAGAATTTGGCGAAAAGTTGCTCTTTCTTTAGGAGTTCCAAAGTAAGACGAAGGTGTTGCTCATGATCAGCTCGCGTCTTAGAATAAATCAAGATGTCGTCAATAAAAACAATGACGAACTGATCCAAATAAGGCTTGCAGACCCTATTCATTAAGTCCATGAAAACAGCAAGTGCATTAGTCAAACCGAATGGCATGACTGTGAACTCGTAATGCCCATATCGAGTGCGGAACGCTGTCTTGGGAATGTCTTCTTCATGCACCCGAAGTTGATGATATCCCGATCGCAGATCAATCTTTGAAAAATAAGAAGCGCCCTGTAACTGATCAAAGAGATCATCGATGCGAGGTAGGGGATATCGATTCTTGATGGTAAGCTTGTTAAGCTCACGATAATCGATACACATCCTAAAAGATCCATCCTTCTTCATGACAAAAAGAACGGGAGCACCCCAAGGTGAAAAGCTAGGACGGATAAAACCTTTGTCAGAGAGCTCCTGAAGCTGCTTAGACAACTCTTGCATCTCAGACGGTGCAAGACGATATGGAGATCTGGCTGTCACACCCCGACCACGTAGAACATACAAACGTGGCGGAAATTTCGGGGAGTGTTGTAACAGAATTAATTGTTTCAAATCCATGGCAATTGAAGTTTCGTTTTATTGATTAAAAGTGTTACAATGTCTTAACAAACAAGAAAATACAACATAATTAACTAGTCTTGCATCTTTTATTGTCACTAAAGCCCAAGTCTGCCTATGTGTATCTTGATCATCTTATGCAACAGTTCCTGAAAAACACATGTGAAAATAGGTACGTCAGCATAAAAATGCCTGTGAGATACATAAGTTTTTGTGAAAATAGGTTTCATGACTTATGTTTGAGAAAATGTTTAGTCATGAACCTTTTAGTTTGCTTTGCTTTGTAAATCATTTGAAAAACAATGAGTTCAGATGATAAGTATAAATAAATGTAAGGTTAAATGAATAACCAATTAAAATATGTTTGCATAAGATAAGATGTTTATAAATCAATGTCTTGTGAAAAGTATGTTATTTGTATAAAATGTTCTATGTCTCAAACTGAAATGATTCAAATAACGCTATGATATGTAATACCATACAAACACTTATATATAGGAAGTACCAACGGCGTATCCACCATGCTTGTATCATATTACACACGCATCGTTACTTAATCACTTAATCAAACCAAACCAATCAATGTAAGAAGTCTATGTTTAAATCAATTGTCAAATGTATTGGGTAATATGTCAAAGTGTTCATGTCAAGATGTAAATCATATCAAAATGTCTATGTCAAATATCCATGTCAAATGTCTATGTCAAGATGTCATGTATGGCAAGTGAAATGTCTCAACTAAACCATATGCACAGAAACAAAGTATTGAAGTAAAACTTGTTTTAAATCAAAGTTATGTTTTGTGGGAAATGCATGATCAAATGTCAATCATGTTAAAATGTCTATGCCGAAATGTCTATGTCAAATGTCTATGTCAAAATGTCATGTAAAACGATGTACTAAGTAATGCACACAATTGGGCACACCTAGCATGAAATGTCATAAAATCATGTACTATAATGTACTAACGAACATAGCAGTATATGATGTTAAAACAGGAAAGCATGAAAGTAACAAGTAGGCACATGTGTTCCACCCCAAAACAGTTTGGAAAACAGTAAAAGAGGGGTCTATGTACTCACTAGGGATTGCTCAGTAGTCCTTGAGTAACAACCAAACAATGCTAGAGATCGCGGATATCAAACGGCACCTAATATAGGTAACTATGTTAATTAACCGGACCTAGATCGGAAGATCGGGTAGCATGAGGGTTCGTAAACCAAACGAGTGTAGAGACTCGTGTCATTTGGTTTAACAAAGCCTACATACTAATTGAAACCTAACATAATTGTCTACGACCCATTACGACCCGTTTAGGTAGCTTATGCTACTTTAACGCGTCGTTCGCGTGAAACGCGTTCGGACCGCCTAACTAGTCCTATGACAAGTGTTATATGCCTTAAACATGTTACATAATCAGTTATGTGACAAAGGTTTAGGTTACATATGCTTAATTACCAATTATACATGAAAAGGGTATTCTGGTAATTTACCTAAGGCATATAAACTACCTATCATACAACTACTTAAACGATGTGACCATAGGGTATAACCTCGGAAGGTTATTCCCTACCTACTATGGTCACCTAATGTGTTTGGTCGGATCCTAATGATCGACCAAACTGGGTCGGGTTCGAGGTATAAGCGATTTATTAGATCGCTTACCCTACGACCCTAGACAACGTGGTAATCAGTAGGCATAGTCCCAAGGGACTATAACCAACGTGATTACACTCACGTTGCGAAGTTCAAACGAACTTCGCATTGACCATTACTGGTCAACGCTGAAAGTCAAACAAAGTTTGACTTTCTGACTTGAAAAGCAATAAAATAAGGAAAAGAACGAAAGAATACTTACGAAGGGTCCCCGAATGCTAACCTCGATTCAAAAATCTCAGGTATGAAACAATAGTTTCAACTTAGAGTTTCTCAAATCAAAGTTCTAGTGATTTTAGCAATGGGGGTGGATGGGTATTTATAGGAATACCCGAACCGTTAAGATCGTTTCATGGAAAACGTGCCTTAATCCCATCCGTACATGTGTTGCAAAGTTATGGTGTTTAGGTGTTTAAATTCCATCCATACATGTGTTGCAAAGTCATGGTGTTTAGGTGTTTAAATTCCATCCATACATGTGTTGCAAAGTCATGGTGTTTAGGTGTTTAAATTCCATCCTTATCCGCTGACTAAGCATTGTTAGAATGTGTGGTTGTGAATTAAACAACGGCTAATACATCGAATCTGGTCCCGAAAGTGCAAAACTGATCCAAATGACGCGACGCATGGATTTTTATTATGCCGAACACTAAAATAAAATGTTTTAGTGCTTACATAAATTTTTGGATGTCCGGATGTATTCAGAACGTAAGTTATGCGCGAAAATGCAAACTTGTGCACTTTTTGACACTTTTAGTCCCTGAATGACCCAAAAGTTTATTTTAGCACACCGAACCCCTCAAAGCCTATTTCTAAGCTATGTAAAGGATATTTATGGTATGTTTAACTTATGGTCATGTTCCGGAATGTCTGTTACAGTTCAAATTGGCATACTTTCGCAGTTTGTCAACTTTAGTCCCTGTAAGCGATTAAACTTTGATTTCACCACACCAAACCTTCCAAAACTTATATCTAAGTTATGTAAAGGTTATTTAAGGTATGTTAAGCCTATTTCACTATTCCAGAGTGTTCGTTGCATTAAACTGGTTATATTTACGCATCAGTGCGTGTATAACCTTCCAGAAAGCGATTTAGAGCTTGAAATCGAACATGAGTTGATATGTGCAAAAGATACACATATTTATACAAGTCCAAAGTATGAAATACATTATTTCATTGGTTTGGCATTTGTTTGATGGTCGCAGTGACACGGGTGTCACACTGGCAATGGGATTTGCCCCAGGTACGAGATCAATACGGAACTCGACTTGGCGTGCTGGAGGTATACCAGGTAAGTCTTCAGGGAATACTTCAGAATAATCCCGAACAACAGGAATATCTTGAATAGACTTACCCTTGCCTTTATCTGCTGTAACATGTGCCAAGAAGGCCACATAGTTCTTTCGCAGATACTTCCGAGCTTTAAAACAAGACATGAGCTTGAGACCACCAGAAGGTTTCTCACCCTGAACCTGTAGGATCTCACCTGTCGAAAGCGGCACACGAACAATCTTCTCAAAACAAACTACCTCTGCGCGATGCTTGGCTAACCAATCCATACCCACAATAACGTCGAAGCTTCCAATTTGCATAGGCGTGAGGTCGATAGGAAAAAGATGGTCGTTAAGATTCAACTGGCAGTTGTGAAGAATAGAATCAAGAACAATGGGTTCACCACTAGCAACTTCTACTGTCAAAGGTTTACCTAGTTTCGTTCTAGACACTCGAAGCAATGGCTCAAAAGATAATGACACAAAACTCTTATCGGCACCCGAATCAAAAAGAACAGATGCAGGCTGATTATTAATAAAGAACGTACCGTTCACCACTTCATTGTCTGCCTGTGCCTCTTGTGCGTTCATGTTGAAGACTCGACCTCGAGCCTGAGCCTGTTTCTGATTTGGATTCTGATTCTGGTTGGCAAGTCTTGGGCACCGGTTTCTGTAGTGGGTCAGATCCCACAATTGTAGCATGAACCAGGAGGGAAATGAGGTCGTGCAGCTTGACCTTATTGCTGAGCAAGAGGCTGAGCAACTTGTTGGGCTTGGTTATGAACGGCCTGATTCTGGTTAACAGGAATGCGACAAGTAGCGGCAAGATGGCCAATTCTTCCACAGTTAGTGCATTGACGACATTGGAGATGTGGTAGATGATGGCCGTTACACCTGTTGCACAAAGGTGCAGTGCCAAGATATGGCTTCTTGGCTAGTGGTTGCGCAGGCTGATTTGGTGCAGCTTGGGCCTGTGCAGTAATGACATAGTTTTGAGAAGCCTTTCGCTTCCTTGAACCCTTTGAGGAACCAGAATTCTTTCCATTCTTGTTTTGACCTTTCTTGCTATCCCCTTTGTCAGACGCCTGCTTCTTACCCTTGTCACCCTTTTTATGCAGCTTTCCCTTTCGAACCTGCGACTCAGTCAATGTCGCTGCTAACTCGATTGCCTGACGGAGTGTGGCAGGGTTACTACCAGTAATGATGTCTTGCACTGAGTCAGGTAGGCCGTCGATGTATCTTTCGATAGCCTTGTCGAGTGGGGTAACCATTGTTGGGCAAAGCAGACTCAACTCCTCAAACCTATTAGTATATGCCCTGTGCTCGCCACTATCTTGTTTCAAGTCATCAAACTCTCTCTCCAAGGCTCGCTGTTCATGACGAGGACAGAACTCCCTCATCATAAGGGCCCTAAGTTCAGCCCAAGTTTGTGCTAGAGCAACTTCTGCACCACGGTCTCTCATAACCCCGTTCCACCATGTGAGAGCCCTCTTCTGAAACACACTCGAAGAAAACTCGACCTTGCGATTGTCAGGACACTGAACGTGGCGGAAAGTATTCTCAATGCTCTCGAACCATTGAAGAAGTCCAGTCGCTCCCTCAGAACCACTAAACTTGAGTGGTTTAGCCGAGTTAAAATCCTTGAATTTGCATGGAGCATTGTTGTTGTTGTTGGCTTGGTTCCATTGAGCAAAGAGGTTTGGGAATTGAGCAGCCATCTGCTGCGCAATGATTTCTGCCAGTTCGGCAGTCGCTATCTGGTTTTCGCGTCGAGGAGGCATTCTAAAAGAGGAAACATGAAAGGAAACGAGTGAGATGATTGGATGAAAAGAATGAGACGAAACAAAAATTGACAACAGCAAAGATGGTGGTCATTTGTTCGCATCACAAAGCAAACAAACGACACACAGTGACTAATCAAAGTAAATAGGTCAAAAATAATGTATCGCGAAGACATGCTCGCCTATAAGTGAACACTCACCCCAAGAGTTCCCAGGTAAGAGTGACTGGTCCGATTATGTGGATTTGTACGAACACTCTAGCCTTAGACAGAAAACCCAGGGTACAGGCATTCACTCTTCCAGTTTGCACGTGTTCACATTATTTAAAACCCAAAACCTTGACGAGATTTTGAAAACTCAAAGGGGTTCAAAACCTTATAACAGAGGGTTCAAAACCTTACGATAGAGGGTTCAAAACCTTGTAATAAATCATTCAAAAACAGAAGATTGTTTTTCAAAAATCGTTTCGGAAAATTTGGTTTTTGTTTTGATAATCACCTAAGGATAGGTGATGTACATGTTTTAAGATCTAAACACAAGATAACTTGTGTTAGGGTCCTAGAAAGGTTATAGTCTAGGTCAAAGAATTACTAATAACCTAATTCGTTTGGTCGTACGATCGCGATGTTCGCTTAATTACGACGGAATGCGCATAAGCGCGAAAAACGATCCAAATGGCGTGACGAATGGATTTTTCTCATGCCAAACACTAAAATAAAATATTTTAGTGCTTACATAAATTTTTGGATGTCCGGATGTATTCAGAACGTAAGTTATGCGCGAAAGTGCAAACTTGTGCACTTTTTGACGCTTTTAGTCCCTGAATGACCCAAAAGTTTATTTTAGCACACCGAACCCCTCAAAGCCTATTTCTAAGCTATATAAAGGATATTTAAGGTGTGTTTAACTTATGGTCATGTTCCGGAATGTTCGTTACTGTTCAAATTGGCATACTTTCGCAGTTTGTCAAGTTTAGTCCCTATAAGCGAATTAACTTGTTTTTGCCATACCAAAGCCTTCAAAACTTATTTCTAAGTTATGTAAAGGTTATTTAAGGTATGTTAAGTATATGTTGATGTTCCGGAGTATTTTTTGCATTAAACTGATTACGTTTACGCACCAGTTTGCGTATAACTCTCCAGAAAGTGATATAGAGTTTGAAATTGAATAAAAGTCAAAACATGAAAAATGTAAAACACAAACAAACAAACATTGGGATCAAATAACATTGTTTTATTGATAAACGAACTGTTCATAATGATTGCAAGCACAGATGTTACATCATGTGCGATTAGGGTCATACATCTAAGCACCATTAATCCAGTTTGGACCTAGGTACAAAGGGTTAGATCTAATGGGTTTTGGCGAGCCCCACTCTTGGTCGTGGACCCATACAGAAGAGTGCGTTTGTGTTCCAGTCGATGGTAGTCGACACGAAATCGTCTGGGTTTGGATTGCTTCCTATTTCGTCACACGTATTAATGTCCTCGTGAAACATTAACGATCAACGATTTCATTGACGCTTTACATACTACATCATTATATACATATACATTTTATACAACTCACATTTTATGGATACATTTTATACAACTTCATTTTATGGATACATATTATACAACTAACATTTTATAGATACATTTTATACAACTCACATTTTACAGATACATTTTATACAACTCACATTTTACAGATACATCTCATACCACTAAACTGCATGAACTCGTCAACTTTTGTTGATGTTTTCAAACTTAACATGTATTTCAGGAAATTAGTGGACCATGCAGACATTTCAGTCAAGGAAAGCAAGTATCAAGACTCCATGCCACCATTTGAAGGGTTTGCCCGTTATATACTGCCTCTTTGCGGTGATATAGTGGTCAAAGCCTTGACATTTTAAGACTTACATTTTGATGTATAAAACAATGACAACTTATTTTCATTTGATGGTTTGTAACCAATACATTTAAATTATGTTGCGTTCTTTTGAAACAATTATGACAATGGCATTGGAGCTTGTATTTATTCATTTAGTATGTTCACTTATATTGTTATGCAATGAGAACCGATCAGATCACACCTCGTGCTTCCGCTACGAGCGGGTGTGACAGCGACAGAAGGTGGTATCAGAGCTACAACCATAGAAGTGTTCTGCTGACACCAAAATTTTATTCAGTGTGTTAGGAAATAGTCTACATGGATACATGCATATCTGTATATTTTTGTTTCATGTTATTTGACAATTTGTTAGTTTACAGTATGAGTGATCAAGGACCATCAGACGCTTATCTTCAATTGTCCAGCTCTCCTAGGGACGAAGGAACTTCTTCCCAGCCTACCCCCTCGGGGTATTCGGCTGACACCGAAGAAGGGATTTTCGTATTCAAAGCACAATCTAAAGAGCCATTCCCTCCCAATAAGAGAGGATGGTTCAGCATAGGTGCTCACGAGCGTAGAAAAAGGATGAGAAAATTACAGCAGCAGCGAGCTTTAGCAGCCGCGAATAGAGAGATGAACGCTCAAACTCAGGATATAATCAATAGACGACTAGCCAATTTCCACATACTAGCTACCACAGCCGCAGACCCGAACCTAGAACAAATCATAGCACCACAGCCACTACCCTTATTCCCAACACAACCTATGGACATCTAACCCAACCCAGGAGACCAAATTCCAGCACCTGCTTTTGACCCAGCTGAAATCCCTAGAGTCCCAGCACCCTATCCCCCAGACTATGACCCATGGTTTGACGACCATAGGAATTACCCAGAACTCCACCCACAAGACGAACCTATGCAAAATCCAGTAGCACCCTACCCAGACCTTGACCCTCTAGACCCATACTGGGATAACGACCAGCATATTCGAGAGATCCTAGAGAACCCGTACCCTTACGAAGAACCAATGCCACAATACCCTGACCCGATACCAGCACCCGCACCACCCATGAGCACTGAGAATGTGCAAGAACTCCGCACCTTTGGTGAGGAGATATTAGAAGGAAGTGAAAGAATGAGACAGATAGGGGAGAGACTCGTCTGGAAGTACGACGAGTGTAACATGCAATATTGGATGAACCCCTATCATTAGTAGTAATAATAATAATAATAATAATAATAATAATAATAATAATAATATATGAGTGTAAGTTTGAAAAAAAAATATAATCAACTAAAATAGATAATCCTATAGCTACTGATGCATACTAGTATTGTATTTTAAATTCCAGTTGTGGTTGTAATAGATATAGATGCATATATATAAAATAGAGTAAAGGTCGCAATGTACGACGATTTTGATCAATGTGATGTTGTGTGATTATTTGCATTAAATATTGCCTCGTGATATTAATACTTGGTAAATGTTTATAATCCAGATGGACAACGAAGTGAATCAAGAAAACCAGAATAACGATAATAACGGAAACCAATTAGATAACAGTGCCGTCCAACACATAGTGGCACAAGGGATTATAGACGCAATGCCTTATATTATCAAACGGTTAAGGAAGCGGAAAATAATAAAAGTAATAGTGGAAGTAAACGACCACCTACTGAACCTAGTCACAGCGTAAACAATGGACCATTACTTCAAGTGCCTATTCCAAAAAGAAGAAGAACCATGTCTTATGGTTGTTCTTACAAAGAATTCTGGTCTTATAAACCAATAGAATTCTCGGGCAATGAAGGAGTCATTGCAGCTCTACGCTGGATAGAAAAGACTGAGGCAGTCTTAAAAATAAGTAAGTGCGCAGAAGAGGATAAGATAATGTTTGCTTCCAACCTGTTTAAGAATTCAGCTTTAGAATGGTGGAACACTATCCTCCAGTCTAGGGGAAGTGACAGAACCTATAATATGTGTCACACCCCCAAAATCCACCATGCGGAGTATCACCGCCTGGAGGCGTGACATGACCAGGATCGAGCCACCAATCATATTGAACAAACATGTAAGTAATATATAAAGATCTAACACAATACAATTGATATCTAAACCAAACAATAGTTTAAGTTGCAAGCGGAAGCATAATGTTTAAAACCAAGTCATAAGTTTAAACGTTTCAAAAGTTTAGTATGGCACACAGCTGTCCATGTCCCACAACGACTCTTCCCACTCTGATGCAAGCTCCAAAGATACCTAACGACCTGCAAGGCATGTAACAACGAGTCAACAACAAAGTTGAGTGAGTTCACAGTTGGTTATTTAGTTATAGCATTCGTTTCGTAAATCATATGTTCGTTTTGTAAACCATGTATCGTGTTAATTCGTACCGCGGTCTCCCAGACATGTTTGCGAAGATTAGTGGGGGCTTCCCATGTGGATAGTATTAATCCGTATCGCGATTTCCCAAATATGTTTGCGATGATTAGTGGGGGCTTCCCATGATGTAGACTAGTCGTGTGTGTACGTGCCCTTCTTGATCCAAGGACCGTAGTAAGTATGAGTGTACGTAGGTTTTACGTACGTGCCCTTCAATCCGAGGACAGTGAAAAGTAGTTTAGTAGTAATGATAGTACGAGTAGTTATTCAAATCCCATTCCCAACCCACCGGGAATCCCATGCTGTCACACCCCGACCGCGTAAAACAACAAATCGCGGCGGAAACATCGGGGCGTGTCGTAACAGAATAAATTGTTTCATAACCATGGCATACAAAGTTTGTATTTTATTTATCAAACAAGGGTGTTACATTGTCTTGAACAGTAAACAAAAGAGTTTATAACATAATTAAACAAGTCTATCTTCGTTTTTAGTCTCTAAGGCACAGGTCCGCCCTAGTGTCATGATCAACATCCTATGGAAAAGCTCCTGAAAACACATGTGAAAATAGGTACGTCAGCATAAAAATGCCTGTGAGATACATAGGTTTGTGAAAATAGGATTCATGACTCGTGTTTAAGAAAATGTTTAGTCATGAACCTTGTAATTTGCTTTGTCTTGTAAATCATTTTTAAAAACGATAAGATCAGTTGATATGTATAAGTAAATGTAAGGTTAACTGAATAACCATGTAAAATGAGTTTGTATAAGATAAGTTGGTTGTAAAACAATGTCTTATGAAAAGTATGTTATTTGTATAAAATGTTATATGTATCAAACTGAAATGATTCAAATAACGTTACACTATGTAATATTATACAAACACTTATATATAGGAAGTACCAGCGGCGTATCCACCATGTTTGTATCATATTACACACGCCTCGTTACTCAAATCACTTACCCAAACAACCACCAATGTAACTTGTTCATGTACAAACCAATTGTCAAGTGTTATTGTGTAAACCATATCAAAAGGTCTATGTCCAATGTAAACCACCAAATGTGTATATCAATGTCAAAATGTTTATGTTCAATGTAGATCATGTAATGTGTAACCAAAATGTCATGTATGGTAAGTGAAATGTATCAACTAACCCATATGTAAAATGCACAAAAACAAGGTATTGAAGTAAAGCATAGTTTAAATCAAAGTTATGTTTTGTGTAATAAATGCATGCTTTACTGATACAAACATCTATGCGGTATTGTTAAAATGCATACATCCAAGCCTTGAGACTGTGGCGAAAAACCCTTAAACAGATTAAAGGTTTATCTAAGTTATGTATATCGAATTCGGTCATTCCTTTCATCCCCATACCCAGGATGTCCGGAACGGGAGTTGTCAATTCCTATGGTACCACTACCTACTAACGAATGGCATGATCAATGTTAATGAATGTATTGTTCCATGTTTAAACAAACCAAATGTCATACCCAAAATGTAAGCATGTGAAAACGATGCACTAAGTATGTAATCAAATGAACATACGTAGCGTGAAATATAATGAAAAACGATGTACTAAGTAATGCACACAATGGGCACACCTAGCATGAAATGTAATGTAAAACAATGTACTAAGTAATGCACACAATGGGCACACTTAGCATGAAATGTAATGTAAAACGATGTACTAAGTAATGCACACAATGGGCACACCTAGCATGAGATGTAATGAAATCATGTACTATAATGTACTAACAAACATAGCATGTATATGATGTGAAAACATGAAAGCATGAAAGTAACAAGTAGGCACATGTGTTCCACCCCAAAACGTTTGGAAAACAGTAAAAGAGGGGTCTATGTACTCACTTGTGATTACTCAGTAGTCCTGGAGTGATAATCAAACAATGATAGTGATCACGGAATCAAACGGCACCTAATATAGGTAACTATGTTAATAAACCGGACCTAAATCGGAAGATCGGGTAGCATGAGGGTTTGTAAACCAAACGAGTATTGAGACTCGTATAGTATGGTTCAACAAAGCCTACATACTAATTGAAACCTAACATAATTGTTTACGACCCATTACGACCCGTTTAGGTAGCTTATGCTACTTTAACGTGTCGTTCGCGTGAAACGCGTTCGGACCGCCTAACTAGCCTTATGACAAGTGTTATATGCCTAAACATGTTACATAATCAGTGATGTGACAAAGGTTTAGGTTACATATGCTTAATTACCAATTATACATGAAAAGGGTATTCTGGTAATTTACCTAAGGCATATAAACTACCTATCATACAACTACTCAAACGACGTGACCATAGGGTATAACCTCGGAAGGTTATTCCCTACCTACTATGGTCACCTAATGTGTTTGGTCAGATCCTAATGATCGACCAAATGGGTCGGGTTCGAGGCATAAGCGATTTATTAGATCGCTTACCCTACGACCCTAGACAACGTGGTAATCAGTAGGCATAGTCCCAAGGACTATGACCATCGTGATTACAATCACGTTGCGAAGTTCAAACGAACTTCGCATTGACCATTACTGGTCAACGCTGAAAGTCAAACAAAGTTTGACTTTCTGACTCGAAAAGCAATAAAATAAGGAAAAGAACGAAAGAATACTTACGAAGGGTCCCCGATTGCTAACTTCGATTCAAAAATCTCAGGTATGAAACAATAGTTTCAACTTAGAGTTTCTCAAATCAAGGTTCTTGTAATTTGGAAGCATGGGGGGTGGGGTATTTACAGTGTTTGGTCCACCGTTAAGATCGTTTCATGGAAACCGTGATTCGATCACATCCGTACACTTGTTGGAAGGTTATGGAAGCTAAAAATGGTCCTTATCATCTGACTAGACAATTGAGAACATGTGGTGGAGGATTAAACAGCTGCAATCTGCTGTTTAATACACTTAATCTGGTCCAGTGGGGCCATGCGGCCCGCTTCAGGATGTCCTTAAACTCAGGCGGGCCGCCTGAGGGTCACAGATCAGAAACAACTTTCAAAAATGGCAGTTTCAGCCCCTGCACGTGTTTAAGGCCTTTTCCGACACTTCTAAGGCCCGTAAAGCCAACTTTAAGGCCCTAAAATGATGCCTAAACATTGTGGACATGAAACATGCTCAAAAATATGTCTGATGTCAGTTCGTTTGGCCGTACGAACGCGATGTTCGCTTAATTACGACGGAATGCGCACAAGCGCGAAAAACGATCCAAATGACGCGACGAATTGATTTTTCTTATGGCGAACATTAAAATATAATGTAGTCATGCTTACATAAATTTTTGGATGTCCAGATGTATTCAGAACGTAAGTTATGCGCGAAAATGCAAACTTGTGCACTTATTGACACTTTTAGTCCCTGAATGATCCAAAAGTTTATTTTAGCACACCGAACCCCTCAAAGCCTATTTCTAAGCTATGTAAAGGATATTTAAGGTGTGTTTAACTTATGGTCATGTTCTGGAATGTTCGTTACAGTTCAAATTGACATACTTTCACAGTTTGTCATATTTAGTCCCTGTAAGCGAATTAACTTGTTTTTTTTTGCCATACCAAAGCCTTCAAAACTTATTTGTAAGTTATGTAAAGGTTATTTAAGGTATGTTAAGTATATGTTGATGTTCCGGAGTATTTCTCGTATTAAACTGAGTACGTTTACGCACCAGTTTGCATATAACTCTCCAGAAAGTGATATAGAGTTTGAAATTACATAAAAGTCAAAACATGAAAAATGTAAAACATAACAAAACAAACATTGTGATCAAATAACATTGTTTTATTGATAATAGAACTGTTCACAATGATTACAAGCACAGTTGTTACAGTCTCCCCTACTTGTGGAAATTTCGTCCCGAAATTTATTTAGAGGAAACTCGTGGAAAAAGATGTGGATATTTCGCCTTCATTTGATCTTCGCGTTCCCAAGTAAACTCGGGTCCACGTTTAGCTTCCCAGCGAACTTTGACCAAAGGAATGCGCTTGCGTTTAAGCCACTTGACTTCACGTTCCATGATTTCCACTGGCTTCTCAACAAATTTAAGTGTTTTGCCAACACGAATTTCGTCGAGAGGTATGTGGAGGTTCTCATCAGTTAAACACCTCTTGAGATTGGACACGTGAAAAGTTGGATGAACATTTCCAAGTTCAGGAGGTAACTCAAGTCTGTAGGCTACCTTTCCGATTCTTTCGACGATCTTGAATGGTCCAACGTATCTAGGTGCAAGTTTTCCTTTCTTTCCAAATCTGATCACACCTTTCCAAGGTGAGACCTTAAGTAATACTCGATCACCGACTTGAAATTCCAAGGGTTTGCGTTTTGGATCCGCGTAACTCTTCTGACGGCTCATAGCTGTCTGAAGATTATCGCGAACTTTCTTGACCTTGTCAGTTGTCTCTAAAATGAGGGCAGGTCCAGTAAGTTGAGCCTCGCCGATCTCATTCCAGCAGACTGGTGAACGACATTTTCGACCATAGAGAGACTCGAAAGGAGCCATTTTGATGCTGGTGTGATAACTGTTGTTGTAGGAGAATTCAATCAACTTAAGATGTGAATCCCAACTACCACCAAAATCGATCACACAAGCTCTAAGCATATCCTCCAGAGTCTGGATTGTTCTCTCAGATTGACCATCCGTTTGCGGATGATAAGCTGTGCTCAGATTAAGTTGGGTCCCCATAGCAGATTGCATGGTTCTCCAAAAATGAGAAGTGAAACGAGCATCTCTGTCAGAAATGATGTTCAACGGAACACCATGTCGAGCTACAATTTCATCCACATAAATTTGAGCAAGTCTGTCAGCAGGAAAATCCTCACGGATTGGCAAGAAATGCGCTGACTTAGTAAGACGATCAACGACTACCCAGATGGCATCATGACCTTTCTTTGTGCGTGGAAGTTTAGTAATGAGATCCATAGTAATGTTTTCCCATTTCCAAACTGGGATCTCCGGTTGCACCAATAAACCCGAAGGACGCTGATGTTCAGCCTTAACCTTAAGACAAGTAAGGCATTTTGATACGTATAAGGCAATGTCTTTCTTCACCAATACTGAATACGAAGATCCTTATACATCTTATCTGAGCCCGGATGAATAGAATAACGAGACTTATGGGCTTCATCCATAAGCAAGGCACGAAGATCATCCTGGCTTGGGACCCACAAACGGTCCATGAAGTAATACGATCCATTGTCCTTCAGTTCCAGAGCAGGTGTTATGTGGTAAGGAAATTCCTTATCCATCAAACCTTGTGAAACGCAAGATTGTTGAGCTTGAGAAATGCGTGCTTGGATATCGGATCGAGCTTGAATAACAGATTGAACACGTACACAATTAAGCTTAGTACGTTCCTTACGACTCAATGCATCAGCTACGACATTCGCCTTACCAGGATGGTAGCGAATTTCGCAGTCATAGTCGTTTAGTAGCTCAACCCAACGTCGTTGCCTCATGTTGAGTTCTTCCTGGTTGAAGATATGCTGAAGACTTTTGTGGTCAGTGAAAACCACACATTTTGTACCGTACAAATAGTGTCTCCAGATCTTGAGAGCAAAAACAACTGCACCCAACTCAATATCATGAGTGGTGTAGTTCTTCTCATGAATCTTCAACTGCCTCGATGCATAGGCTATGACTTTGTTCCTTTGCATCAGAACACAGCCAAGACCCAATTTAGATGCATCGCAATACACGACAAAATCATCATCACCCTCAGGAAATGATAGAACAGGCGCATCGCAAAGCTTCTGCTTCAAGTGTTGAAAAGCTTCCTCTTGTTTGTATCCCCAATAAAAGGGCATTTTCTTCTGAGTTAGAGCAGTTAGAGGAACTGCAATCTTCGAGAAGTTTTCTATGAAGCGGCGATAATAACCCGCTAGACCAAGAAAAGAACGAACTTCAGTAGGAGTAGAAGGTGTATCCCAATCCTTAATCGCACTGATCTTGGAGGGATCTACATGAATACCTCGTTCGTTGATAATATACCCCAAAAATTGAACTTCTTTAAGCCAAAATTCGCACTTGGAGAATTTGGCGAAAAGTTGCTCTTTCTTTAGGAGTTCTAGGGTAAGACGAAGATGTTGCTCGTGCTCAGCTCGCGTCTTAGAGTAAATCAAGATGTCGTCAATAAAAACAATGACGAACTGATCCAAATAAGGTTTGCAGACCCTATTCATTAAGTCCATGAAAACAGCAGGAGCATTAGTCACACCGAATGGCATGACTGTGAACTCATAATGCCCATATCGAGTACGGAACGCTGTCTTAGGAATATCTTCTTCATGCACCCGAAGTTGATGATATCCAGATCGCAGATCAATCTTCGAAAAATAAGAAGCGCCCTGCAGCTGATCAAAGAGATCATCAATGCGAGGTAGGGGATATCGATTCTTGATGGTAGGCTTGTTAAGCTCACGATAATCGATACACATCCTAAAAGATCCATCCTTCTTCCTGACAAAAAGAACGGGAGCACCCCAAGGTGAAAAGCTGGGACGGATAAAACCTTTGTCAGAGAGCTCCTGAAGCTGCTTGGACAACTCTTGCATCTCAGACGGTGCAAGACGATATGGAGCTCTGGCAACGAGATTTGCACCAGGTACGAGATCAATGCGGAACTCGACTTGGCGTGCTGGAGGTAGACCAGGTAAATCTTCAGGGAACACTTCAGAATAATCCCGAACGACAGGAATATCTGAAATAGACTTACCCTTGCCTTTATTTTCTGTAACATGTGCTAAGAAAGCCACATAGTTCTTCCGCAGATACTTCCGAGCTTTAAAACAAGACATGAGTTTGAGACCACCGGTAGGCTTCTCACCTTGAACCTGCAGGATCTCGCCTGTCGAAAGCGGCACACGAACAATCTTCTCAGAACAAACTATCTCTGCGTGATGCTTGGATAACCAATCCATTCCCACAATAACGTCAAAGCTTCCAAGTTGCATTGGCGCGAGGTCAATAGGAAAAAGATGGTCGTTAAGGTTCAACTGGCAGTTGTGAAGAACAGAATCAAGAATAATGGGTTCACCACTAGCAACTTCTACTGTCAAAGGTTTTCCTAGTTTCGTTCTAGACACGCGAAGCATTTGCTCAAAAGACAATGACACGAAACTCTTATCGGCACCAGAATCGAAAAGAACAGATGCAGGCTGATTATTAATAAAGAACGTACCGTTCACCACATTATCATCCGCCTGCGCCTCTTGGGCATTCATGTTAAAGGCTCGGCCTCGAGCCGGAGCCTGAACCTGATTCTGGTTGGCTAGCCTTGGGCATCGGTTCCTGTAGTGGGTCAGATCCCCACAATTGTAACAAGCACCTGGTGGATATTATAGTCGTGCAGCTTGACCCTGTTGCTGAGCAGGAGGCTGTGCAACTTGTTGAGCCGGGTTTTGAACTGCGCGATTCTGAGCAAACCGACAAACATCGGCAAGATGACCCGACTTCCCACAGCTAGTACAGAAACGGCACTGATGTTGCGGCTGATGGTGACTGTTGCATCTATTGCACAAAGGTGCATTCCCTGAATAGGGTTTCTTCGCTGGAGGCTGTGCGGGTTGGTTGAGAGCTGCCTGATTAGCTTGGGCAGTGACAACAAAATTTTGGGAAGCCTTACGCTTCCTTGACCTCTTCGAAGAACCAGAGTCCTTTCCATTCCTGTTTTGACCTTTCTTGCTATCTTCCTTGTCAGCCGACTGCTTCTTGCCCTTGTCACCCTTCCTGTGTAGCTTTCCCTTTCTAATCTGCGACTCAGTCAATGTTGCTGATAACTCGATCGCCTGACGGAGTGTGGCAGGTTCACTACCAGTAAGAATGTCTTGTACCGAGTCAGGTAGGCCGTCGATGTATCTTTCGATAGCCTTGTCAAGTGGGGTAACCATTGTCGGGCAAAGCAAACTCAACTCTTCAAACCGATCACTATAAGCCCTGTGCTCACCACTATCTTGCTTCAAAACATCAAACTCTTTCTCCAACGCCCGCTGTTCATGGCGAGGACAGAATTCCCTCATCATAAGGGCTCTCAGTTCAGCCCATGTCTGTGCGAGAGCAACTTCCGCACCTCGGTCTCTCATTACCCCATTCCACCATGTAAGAGCCCTCTTCTGAAACACGCTCGAGGAGAACTCGACCTTGCGATTATCCGGGCACTGCACGTGGCGAAAAGTATTCTCAATGCTTTCGAACCACTGAAGAAGCCCAGTTGCTCCTTCAGAACCACTAAACTTGAGTGGTTTAGCCTGGTTAAAATCCTTGTATTTGCATGGAACATTGTTGTTGTTGTTGGCCTGGTTCCATTGAGCAAAGAGATTTGGAAATTGAGCAGCCATCTGCTGCGCAATGATTTCTGCCAGTTCGGCAGTTGCTATCTGATTTTCACGTCGAGGAGGCATTCTAAAAGAGGAAAACATGAAAGGAAACGAGTGAGATGATTGGATGAAGAGAATGAGATGAAACAAAATCAACAAAAGCAAGGATGGTGATCATTCGTCCGCATTACCAAGCAAACAAACGAATCACAGTGACTAATCAAAGTAAATGGGTCAAAAATAATGTATAATGAAGACATGCTCGCCTATAAGTGAACACTCATCCCAAGAATTCCCAGGTAAGCACAACTGGTCTCGCGTCTGATGAGATGTATACAAAGTGCTTGCCTAGACAGAAAACCCAGAATACAGGCATTCACCCTTCCAGTTTGCACGTGTTCACATTATTTAAAACCCAAAACGTTTGACGGGATTTTGAAAATTTGAAGGCACAAGGACAAAAAACCAAACTGAAAAGGGTTCAAAACCATATAACAGAGGGTTCAAAACCTTACAATAGAGGGTTCAAAACCTTGTAATAAATCATTCAAAAACAGATGATTGTTTTTCAAAAATTGTTTCGGAAAATTTGGTTCTTGTTTTGATAATCACCTAAGGATAGGTGATGTACATGTTTTAAGATCTAAACACAAGATAACTTGCGTTAGGGTCCTAGAAAAGTTATAGTCTAGGTCAAAGCATTACTAATAACCTAATTCCCTATAACCATTGGCTCTGATACCAACACTTCTGTCACACCCCGACCGCGTAAAACAACAAATCGCGGCGGAAACATCGGGGCGTGTCGTAACAGAATAAATTGTTTCATAACCATGGCATACAAAGTTTGTATTTTATTTATCAAACAAGGGTGTTACATTGTCTTGAACAGTAAACAAAAGAGTTTATAACATAATTAAACAAGTCTATCTTCGTTTTTAGTCTCTAAGGCACAGGTCCGCCCTAGTGTCATGATCAACATCCTATGGAAAAGCTCCTGAAAACACATGTGAAAATAGGTACGTCAGCATAAAAATGCCTGTGAGATACATAGGTTTGTGAAAATAGGATTCATGACTCGTGTTTAAGAAAATGTTTAGTCATGAACCTTGTAATTTGCTTTGTCTTGTAAATCATTTTTAAAAACGATAAGATCAGTTGATATGTATAAGTAAATGTAAGGTTAACTGAATAACCATGTAAAATGAGTTTGTATAAGATAAGTTGGTTGTAAAACAATGTCTTATGAAAAGTATGTTATTTGTATAAAATGTTATATGTATCAAACTGAAATGATTCAAATAACGTTACACTATGTAATATTATACAAACACTTATATATAGGAAGTACCAGCGGCGTATCCACCATGTTTGTATCATATTACACACGCCTCGTTACTCAAATCACTTACCCAAACAACCACCAATGTAACTTGTTCATGTACAAACCAATTGTCAAGTGTTATTGTGTAAACCATATCAAAAGGTCTATGTCCAATGTAAACCACCAAATGTGTATATCAATGTCAAAATGTTTATGTTCAATGTAGATCATGTAATGTGTAACCAAAATGTCATGTATGGTAAGTGAAATGTATCAACTAACCCATATGTAAAATGCACAAAAACAAGGTATTGAAGTAAAGCATAGTTTAAATCAAAGTTATGTTTTGTGTAATAAATGCATGCTTTACTGATACAAACATCTATACGGTATTGTTAAAATGCATACATCCAAACCTTGAGACTGTGGCGATAAACCCTTAAACAGATTAAAGGTTTATCTAAGTTATGTATATCAAATTCGGTCATTCCTTTCATCCCCATACCCAGGATGTCCGGAACGGGAGTTGTCAATTCCTATGGTACCACTACCTACTAACGAATGGCATGATCAATGTTAATGAATGTATTGTTCCATGTTTAAACAAACCAAATGTCATACCCAAAATGTAAGCATGTGAAAACGATGCACTAAGTATGTAATCAAATGAACATACGTAGCGTGAAATATAATGAAAAACGATATACTAAGTAATGCACACAATGGGCACACCTAGCATGAAATGTAATGTAAAACAATGTACTAAGTAATGCACACAATGGGCACACTTAGCATGAAATGTAATGTAAAACGATGTACTAAGTAATGCACACAATGGGCACACCTAGCATGAGATGTAATGAAATCATGTACTATAATGTACTAACAAACATAGCATGTATATGATGTGAAAACATGAAAGCATGAAAGTAACAAGTAGGCACATGTGTTCCACCCCAAAACGTTTGGAAAACAGTAAAAGAGGGGTCTATGTACTCACTTGTGATTACTCAGTAGTCCTGGAGTGATAATCAAACAATGATAGTGATCACGGAATCAAACGGCACCTAATATAGGTAACTATGTTAATAAACCGGACCTAAATCGGAAGATCGGGTAGCATGAGGGTTTGTAAACCAAACGAGTATTGAGACTCGTATAGTATGGTTCAACAAAGCCTACATACTAATTGAAACCTAACATAATTGTTTACGACCCATTACGACCCGTTTAGGTAGCTTATGCTACTTTAACGTGTCGTTCGCGTGAAACGCGTTCGGACCGCCTAACTAGCCTTATGACAAGTGTTATATGCCTAAACATGTTACATAATCAGTGATGTGACAAAGGTTTAGGTTACATATGCTTAATTACCAATTATACATGAAAAGGGTATTCTGGTAATTTACCTAAGGCATATAAACTACCTATCATACAACTACTCAAACGACGTGCATATAAGTAGCATCAATCAGATTGAACAAGCATATAAGTAGTTATAAAGTCCAACCAATATAATTGGTGTCCAAACAAAACATAGTTCAAGTTGCAAGCGGAAGCATAAGTCTTAAATCAAAACATAAGTTTAATTGTTTCAAAGTTTAACATGGCACACAGACGTCCATGTCCCACAACGACTCTTCTCCATGCAAGCTCCAGCTAAGCACCTATTGACCTGCAAAGCATGTAGTAACGAGTCAACGACAAGTTGAGTGAGTTCACGGTTGGGTGTTCGTTTTAAGTTGTTTCGAAAACAGTTTCCTTAATCTGGCATCCTGCCGTGGGGGTTACCCCATAGTTGAAAACGTGACTTATTTGTTCCCGGTTACTCTGGCTATCCAGCCGTGGGGGCTACCCCGTGTTAGTTATCTGGCATTTCGGCCGTGGGGGCTACCCCATGTATATACTAGACTCGTTACCATATCGACTGCTGACTGTAGTCATGTTTATGTGCCCTGAAACTGTCAATGTCTATCATCATTGACGTGCCCCAGATCCATTAGTTCACGCCCGTCCTCTGCGGCACGGTGTGAGGTTTGTCAGACCTAAATAGCGCTATCTAACTAATGACCCGCTCGCCATTGGCCCGGCGATTAAGTCGATATAAAAGGAGGGACTTCGTGATAGAGTTTTGGTCTAGTACGAGTTATCTGTCCGTGAGGACGAGGAATTACATTCCTGAACCTTTGCTGTCCTACCCAAGGAGGACGAGGAACCCATGTTCCTTAACCCCAATTCCCGACCCCTGGGAATCCCATGCTTTGTAGAGGGTGTGAACTCACCTTGGTTTGCTCGGCAGATACATAGAAAAGTCAGACAAGCAATATTGTGGTCACTCACGTCCTAACATAGTCGTATCATACAAGTCAGGTTCGTATCCAAGTTGTGCACGTATGTTCTACACGTATTGTACTCAAGTAATAATCATGGCATACATGTATGAACATGGCAGTTTGAACAATGCCTACGGATTACACAGTAGCATATAGATAAACAAAGCCCAAGGTCCGGCCCATCAACTAAGCCCGTAATATGAAAGTCCAAAACAGTGAGTCCGTGTACATGGTCTCGAGTCGAGACTATTTGGTTTCGAGTTGCGCGAGCATTAGTCGAGACAGACGGTCTCGAGGCAATCGGACTCGCAATCGTGATCTCGGGTCATGCTGTTTTATGTTAATGTTGTGTGGTCTCGAGTCGAGACCAGGTGTTCTCGACTCGCAACCTGAGTCGCAACTGGAGATCTCGACTTGTCATGTGGTGGTCTCGAGTCGAGACTGAAGGTTTCGACTGGGGACATGTGCTGAATTCCACATTGTACTAGACCAATGGGACTTCACTGTTGTGATTTTATGTACTATCCAATGAGGTTCTACCAACATGTCTAATTGTCTAACAATTAACCAAAATGGATCAAACATGGCAATTTTTAAATATCCATAACACATTCAACAAGTTCTTCACATATTCATCATGTTCTTCATTTTAGGGTTTTTAGCATAAGTCTCTATGAACTTTAACATGATCATAACATGAACAACAATCAAACACTTCCAACAACTAATCCGAATAATATGAACATAAGAGTGTATAATCCGAATAATATGAACATTATGCAAGCCGATTTCATGAACATCAACCATTTATGGTTTAAATCACATTCAATCACAAAATATCATTAACTCATCATGCAATCAATCCGGAATCAAAGTATGATAGCTTATTAACCTCATCATGCACAAACTTAACAAACCAACATATTATCAAGTCACACAAGATACATCATCATCCACCAAAATATCACATCATCATTATCAACAAAATATCGCATCATCATCATCATCGACAACAACCGAAATATAAACACACAATGGGGATCACTAACCGGTTCGAGAGGTAGTGGTGAAAGATGAAGCTTTTCTTGGTGAGCTCAAGCTAGTCCGAGAACCCTCTTGTGGTCGGCCGGTTTGAATCCGAGAATGAAGGAGAGGAAATGTTGTGGTTTAGGGTTTTAGTGAGGGAGAGTGGAAAGTGTGTGTGTTAGGGGAGTATGAGTGTTGTTGCCCAAAAATGCCAAGTGTGGCTATCACTAAGGTTATATACTTGTTCCACCATGGTGCACCCTAATGGGTTCTCGAATAGGCTAAGGGGTGTGTGGCCCAACCGGCCCACCTGTTGCATTGTTCACTCGAGACCGCATGGTCTCGAGTCGGGTTCTTGTCGTCTCGGTTCATATACAAATATACGCATACATACAAGCACACACATAATCATATAAGTTCACATAGATCAAATCATCAAATCAGTTAGTCACTTAACGTTCAAGCATACAACTAAAGGTTCTAAATTTCGAGTTGTCACATCATCCCCAAGTTGAAAGAAATTTCATCCCGAAATTTGGTAGGCACTCACTGAGGAAGCTAGTTAAGTTGTATGTTGTTCTCGGTTTTCCTGGGGTGTCACATCCACCCCCCGTTGATCTGGAATTTCGTCCCGAAATTCCGTAGCTTCGGCCTCAGTAGTGGGTGTACTGTTTGCGAACAGTTGGGGATACTTTTGTTTCATCTGATCTTCGCGCTCCCAGGTGAACTCTGGGCCGCGACGTGAGTTCCAACGAACTCGAACGAGAGGTATTCTAGTGCTCTTGAGGACCTTAACATCCCGGTCCGTGATTTCGACTGGTTCCTCGACGAATCGCAACTGCTCGTCGATAGTGAGTTCCTTCAGAGGAACTACGTGGGTCTCATCTGACGGACACTTCTTCAGATTCAACACGTGAAAAACGTTGTGAACTGCACCGAGTTCTGCTGGTAAGTTCAGTCTGTAGGCCACCCTGCCTATTTTCTCAAAGACTTCGAAAGGTCCAACGTATCGTGGGTTAAGTTTGCCGCGTTTACCAAAACGGACCACACCCTTCCAGGGTGAAACTTTGAGTAGTACCCGCTCCCCAACCTGGAGCTCAAGTGGTTTCCTGCCCTTATCGGCGTAGACTTTCTGACGGTCACGAGCTGCCGCCATGCGTTTTCGTATTTGAGCAATTTGTTCGGTCGTGTCTACCACATGTTCTGGACCAGTGATCTGACTATCTCCCACCTCTGCCCAGCAAATAGGTGACCGGCATTTACGTCCGTATAATGCCTCAAACGGAGCAGCTTTAATGCTGGTGTGGTAGCTGTTATTGTACGAGAATTCCACCAGTGGCAGATGCTTCTCCCAGCGGTTGCCAAAATCGATTACACATGCACGAAGCATGTCTTCTAAGGTTTGAATAGTGCGCTCGGACTGCCCGTCCGTCTGAGGGTGATACGCTGTGCTCATGTCTAATCGCGAGCCGAAGGATTTGTGCATTGCTTGCCACAGCTCTGAAGTAAAACGTGCATCTCGATCTGAGATAATAGAGGTGGGCACCCCGTGCCTCGAAACAACTTCCTTGAGGTATATTTCTGCGAGAGTGGAGAACTTATCCGTCTCCTTGAAAGCCAAGAAGTGTGCAGATTTCGTGAGTCGATCCACGATCACCCAAATAGTATCGTTCCCGCGCTGGGATCTAGGTAGGCCAGTAACAAAATCCATGGAAATTTGCTCCCATTTCCATTGTGGTATCTCTGGTTGTTGGAGTAGGCCTGAGGGTTTCTGGTATTCAGACTTGACTCTCGCACAAGTCAGACACTTGCTGACGTAAGTTGCTATGTGGGCCTTCATGCTAGGCCACCAATACGTAGTTTTGATGTCGTGGTACATTTTGTCCGAACCAGGGTGTACCGAGTAGCGAGACTTGTGTGCTTCGTCCATCACAAGCTCTCGTAGGTTGCCATAGAGTGGGACCCAAACGCGTCCCGTTACGTAGTAAGCACCGTCTTCCTTTTGTTCTAAGCGTTGCCTTGACCCGCGTAGGGCTTCAGCCCTGACGTTTTCTGGTTTCAATGCTTCTATCTGAGCAGCTCGTATCTGGGGAGGAAGACTAGAATGGATCGTGAGTTGTAGAGCTCGCACGTGCTTAGGCGCAGTGTCCTTTCGACTGAGGGCGTCAGCCACAACATTGGCCTTGCCCGGGTGATACCTGATTGAGCACTCGTAGTCATTCAGTAGCTCGACCCATCGTCGTTGCCGCATGAACCTCCTGTAGTAACCTGCCAATCCCAAGAATTGGCGAATTTCCTTTGGTGTACGAGGTGCAGGCCAGTTCTTAATCGAGTCTATCTTGGATGGATCAACATGAATCCCATCCTTGTTTACCACGTGGCCTAGGAAATGGACTTCTCGAAGCCAGAAGTCGCATTTCGAGAACTTTGCATAAAGCTGTTCTGTTCGAAGGAGTTCCAGGATAAGCCTTAGATGTTGCTCGTGTTCCTCCTGACTCTTAGAATAGATCAGGATGTCGTCGATGAAGACTATAACGAACTTGTCCAGGTACGGCTTGCACACTCGATTCATCAAGTCCATGAAAACTGCTGGTGCGTTTGTCAGCCCAAAAGGCATGACCAAAAACTCATAGTGCCCGTAACGTGTTCTAAAAGCTGTTTTGGAGACGTCCTCTTCTCAGACTCTCAGCTGGTGATAACCCGATCTCAAAGCGATCTTCGAATAGTAGCTCGACCCTTGCAGCTGGTCGAATAAGTCGTCAATACGCGGTAGAGGGTAGCGGTTCTTCACAGTCACCTTGTTGAGTTCCCGGTAGTCGATGCACATTCTGAAGGTACCGTCCTTCTTTTTCACAAATAGTACTGGAGCTCCCCAGGGCGATGAGCTAGGACGAATAAAACCCTTATCCAAGAGTTCTTGTAGTTGCGTATAGAGTTCTTCCAACTCTGATGGAGCTAATCGATAAGGTGCACGAGCTATAGGCGCAGCTCCAGGAGCTAGTTCGATCTGAAACTCGACTTGGCGATGAGGCGGAAGACCAGGTAATTCCTCAGGAAATACCTCTGGATAATCGCGTACAACTGGAAAATCTTCTATCTTCTTCTCCTTTTCTGAGGTGTCAGTAACGAGAGCCAAAATGGCAGTGTGGCCCTTTCGCAAGCACTTCTGGGCCTTAAGGAGGGAGATGACGTTCTCAACGGCACTCCGCTTGTCGCCACAAATCATGAGAGGTTCACTACCGGAGCCTGGAATACGGACAATCTTTTCATTGCAAAGAATCTCTGCTCGGTGTTGGGATAACCAATCCATCCCAATGACAACGTCGAAACTACCCAAGACGATAGGAATAAGGTCGATAGAGAAGGTCTGGTCAGCGAGAATAAGTTTACAACCCTTGACTACGTGAGTGGCTTCTAAACTCTTACCGTTTGCTAGCTCTACAGTGTGCTTGTTGTTCAAAGGTGTTGGAATACGCTTAAGCATTCGACTAACTTCTAGTGACATGTAGCTAGTATCGGCACCCGAATCGAATAATACTGAAACATAAAAGTCGTCGAGAAGGAACTTACCCGCCACAACATTGGGGTCATTCCTTGCTTCACCTTGGCCGATCACGAACGCCCGCCCCCTGGCTCCATTGTTGTTGTTGTTCCCATTGTTACCATTCCCCTAGTTGTTGTTGTTGTTCTGGTTCCTGTTCAGTTGGGGACAATCTCTCTTGAAGTGACCCTCAGCTCCACACTGAAAGCACCCTTTGTTATCACCCTGCTGCTGCTGCTGGCGCTGGTTCTGTTGAGCTGGCTGACGATTCTGATTGGCGGGGTATAAGCTCCTGCAATCCTTTGCAGCGTGACCTGGCTTGTTGCACCGATGACAGTTGCCCCTGGTGCATGGCCCACTGTGGTGCAGGCTGCAGCGATTGCATTTAGGGTGGTTCCCTTTGTATCCACCATGACCTTGACCACCAGAAGATTGCTGACTAGGGCTCTTGTAGTCATCAGTCTTTCTCTGCTGAGACTGGGATTGAACAGAAGTCGACCCCTTACTTGAAGTTCCATCCCATTTCCGTTTGTTGTCACTAGAGGTACCAGAAGTAGTTGCAGCACCTATGCGTTTTGGTAACTTGTTCTGCTCCACCGCCTGATCAGTAAGACGGTGAGCCAACTGGACAACTTGCTGGATAGTGGCGAGGTTTGCTGAAGTCACATGACTTTGGATCTCTGGCACCAAGCCCTTGAGAAAGAGTTCAATACGCTTAAATGGAGGGTCCACCATAGTAGGACACAGCAAGGCAAGCTCATTCGATCTCTTAGTGTACGCCTCAATTTCTGACCCCGTCATCTTGAGGTTGAAGAACTCGACTTCCAGCTTATGAATGTCATCACGACTGCAGTATTCTTCTTTGATCATCTCCTTAAAAGTTTCCCATGGGGTGGCATTGGCAGCAACCAACCCCAGCATTTGGACTTGGGCGTTCCACCATGTGAGGGCTAAACCCTCGAGAGTACCAGTAGCATACTTCACCCTGCGCGCCTCAGGGCATTCACACATTTCAAACACAGATTCTAGTTTCTCAAACCAGTGTAGGAGACCTACTGCTCCTTCAGTGCCGCTAAAAGTAGTTGGTCGGCAGTCCATGAAAGTCTTAAAAGTGCACACGGGTGGCTGAGCATGCTGACCTATCGTGGGCGAAAGAAAAGACAGAGTTTAACACAAATGTTGGTTTACGAGAGTAGGATTCTAAAGATCTTAGAATGAGTTCGGACTGCAGGATATACCTCCTGCGTGTGCAGCTGCAAGTGCTGCGGCAACTCGTTCGTTGATCAGAGCCGTCAACTGGGCTTGTGTCAGGTTAACGCGTCCAGACATGATCTTCATATCAAGAAGAACGTGAGTGAGAGGGGTTCGCGAAAGTGCGATGTCAGAAGTGAGTAAGTGCACACGTGTTCAAGCAACAGTAGTTATACTAACCAAGCATACCATGAGCAATGTACTATGTAACTAACAAGTAGGCAATATATACACAGATTATATCACCTAGAATGTCGAGCCTTGCATGTGGAGTGAAGCGTCGTTGTGGACCGTTGAGCGCTGTACAGGTTATAGTCTGGTTTTAACAAAAACGTTTCTCCTTTATTAAAACCAAGTTCTCTATAACCAATGGCTCTGATACCAATCTGTCACACCTCCAAAATCCACCTGCGGAGTACTACCGCTTGGAGGCGTGACTGACCAGGATCCAGCCACCAATCAGATTGAACAAGCATATAAGTAGTTATAAAGTCCAACCAATATAATTGGTGTCCAAACAAAACATAGTTCAAGTTGCAAGCGGAAGCATAAGTCTTAAATCAAAACATAAGTTTAATTGTTTCAAAGTTTAACATGGCACACAGACGTCCATGTCCCACAACGACTCTTCTCCATGCAAGCTCCAGCTAAGCACCTATTGACCTACAAAGCATGTAGTAACGAGTCAACGACAAGTTGAGTGAGTTCACGGTTGGGTGTTCGTTTTAAGTTGTTTCGAAGACAGTTTCCTTAATCTGGCATCCTGCCGTGGGGGTTACCCCATAGTTGAAAACGTGACTTATTTGTTCCCGGTTACTCTGGCTATCCAGCCGTGGGGGCTACCCCGTGTTAGTTATCTGGCATTTCGGCCGTGGGGGCTACCCCATGTATATACTAGACTCGTTACCATATCGACTGCTGACTGTAGTCATGTTTATGTGCCCTGAAACTGTCAATGTCTATCATCATTGACGTGCCCCAGATCCATTAGTTCACGCCCGTCCTCTGCGGCACGGTGTGAGGTTTGTCAGACCTAAATAGCGCTATCTAACTAATGACCCGCTCGCCATTGGCCCGGCGATTAAGTCGATATAAAAGGAGGGACTTCGTGATAGAGTTTTGGTCTAGTACGAGTTATCTGTCCGTGAGGACGAGGAATTACATTCCTGAACCTTTGCTGTCCTACCCAAGGAGGACGAGGAACCCATGTTCCTTAACCCCAATTCCCGACCCCTGGGAATCCCATGCTTTGTAGAGGGTGTGAACTCACCTTGGTTTGCTCGGCAGATACATAGAAAAGTCAGACAAGCAATATTGTGGTCACTCACGTCCTAACATAGTCGTATCATACAAGTCAGGTTCGTATCCAAGTTGTGCACGTATGTTCTACACGTATTGTACTCAAGTAATAATCATGGCATACATGTATGAACATGGCAGTTTGAACAATGCCTACGGATTACACAGTAGCATATAGATAAACAAAGCCCAAGGTCCGGCCCATCAACTAAGCCCGTAATATGAAAGTCCAAAACAGTGAGTCCGTGTACATGGTCTCGAGTCGAGACTATTTGGTTTCGAGTTGCGCGAGCATTAGTCGAGACAGACGGTCTCGAGGCAATCGGACTCGCAATCGTGATCTCGGGTCATGCTGTTTTATGTTAATGTTGTGTGGTCTCGAGTCGAGACCAGGTGTTCTCGACTCGCAACCTGAGTCGCAACTGGAGATCTCGACTTGTCATGTGGTGGTCTCGAGTCGAGACTGAAGGTTTCGACTGGGGACATGTGCTGAATTCCACATTGTACTAGACCAATGGGACTTCACTGTTGTGATTTTATGTACTATCCAATGAGGTTCTACCAACATGTCTAATTGTCTAACAATTAACCAAAATGGATCAAACATGGCAATTTTTAAATATCCATAACACATTCAACAAGTTCTTCACATATTCATCATGTTCTTCATTTTAGGGTTTTTAGCATAAGTCTCTATGAACTTTAACATGATCATAACATGAACAACAATCAAACACTTCCAACAACTAATCCGAATAATATGAACATAAGAGTGTATAATCCGAATAATATGAACATTATGCAAGCCGATTTCATGAACATCAACCATTTATGGTTTAAATCACATTCAATCACAAAATATCATTAACTCATCATGCAATCAATCCGGAATCAAAGTATGATAGCTTATTAACCTCATCATGCACAAACTTAACAAACCAACATATTATCAAGTCACACAAGATACATCATCATCCACCAAAATATCACATCATCATTATCAACAAAATATCGCATCATCATCATCATCGACAACAACCGAAATATAAACACACAATGGGGATCACTAACCGGTTCGAGAGGTAGTGGTGAAAGATGAAGCTTTTCTTGGTGAGCTCAAGCTAGTCCGAGAACCCTCTTGTGGTCGGCCGGTTTGAATCCGAGAATGAAGGAGAGGAAATGTTGTGGTTTAGGGTTTTAGTGAGGGAGAGTGGAAAGTGTGTGTGTTAGGGGAGTATGAGTGTTGTTGCCCAAAAATGCCAAGTGTGGCTATCACTAAGGTTATATACTTGTTCCACCATGGTGCACCCTAATGGGTTCTCGAATAGGCTAAGGGGTGTGTGGCCCAACCGGCCCACCTGTTGCATTGTTCACTCGAGACCGCATGGTCTCGAGTCGGGTTCTTGTCGTCTCGGTTCATATACAAATATACGCATACATACAAGCACACACATAATCATATAAGTTCACATAGATCAAATCATCAAATCAGTTAGTCACTTAACGTTCAAGCATACAACGAAAGGTTCTAAATTTCGAGTTGTCACAGCTTACCCTACGACCCTAGACAACGTGGTAATCAGTAGGCATAGTCCCAAGGACTATGACCATCGTGATTACAATCACGTTGCGAAGTTCAAACGAACTTCGCATTGACCATTACTGGTCAACGCTGAAAGTCAAACAAAGTTTGACTTTCTGACTCGAAAAGCAATAAAATAAGGAAAAGAACGAAAGAATACTTACGAAGGGTCCCCGAATGCTAACTTCGATTCAAAAATCTCAGGTATGAAACAATAGTTTCAACTTAGAGTTTCTCAAATCAAGGTTCTTGTAATTTGGAAGCATGGGGGTGGGGTATTTATAGTGTTTGGTCCACCGTTAAGATCGTTTCATGGAAACCGTGATTCGATCACATCCGTACACTTGTTGGAAGGTTATGGAAGCTAAAAATGGTCCTTATCATCTGACTAGACAATTGAGAACATGTGGTGGAGGATTAAACAGCTGCAATCTGCTGTTTAATACACTTAATCTGGTCAGAAGGGGCCATGCGGCCCGCTTCAGGATGTCCTTAAACTCAGGCGGGCCGCCTGAGGGTCACAGATCAGAAACAACTTTCAAAAATGGCAGTTCAGCCCCTGCACGTGTTTAAGGCCTTTTCCGACACTTCTAAGGCCCGTAAAGCCAACTTTAAGGCCCTAAAATGATGCCTAAACATTGTGGACATGAAACATGCTCAAAAATATGTCTGATGTCAGTTCGTTTGGCCGTACGAACGCGATGTTCGCTTAATTACGACGGAATGCGCACAAGCGCGAAAAACGATCCAAATGACGCGACGAATGGATTTTTCTTATGGCGAACATTAAAATATAATGTAGTCATGCTTACATAAATTTTTGGATTTCCAGATGTATTCAGAACGTAAGTTATGCGCGAAAATGCAAACTTGTGCACTTATTGACACTTTTAGTCCCTGAATGATCCAAAAGTTTATTTTAGCACACCGAACCCCTCAAAGCCTATTTCTAAGCTATGTAAAGGATATTTAAGGTGTGTTTAACTTATGGTCATGTTCCGGAATGTTCGTTACAGTTCAAATTGACATACTTTCGCAGTTTGTCATATTTAGTCCCTGTAAGCGAATTAACTTGTTTTTTTTGCCATACCAAAGCCTTCAAAACTTATTTCTAAGTTATGTAAAGGTTATTTAAGGTATGTTAAGTATATGTTGATGTTCCGGAGTATTTCTCTTTTTAAACTGAGTACGTTTACGCACCAGTTTGCGTATAACTCTCCAGAAAGTGATATAGAGTTTGAAATTACATAAAAGTCAAAACATGAAAAATGTAAAACATAACAAAACAAACATTGTGATCAAATAACATTGTTTTATTGATAATAGAACTGTTCACAATGATTACAAGCACAGTTGTTACACATGCCTTAGAAAGTGTGTGAACTCACCTCGGTTGCTCGGTTTGACTCTCAAAAATAGCTAACAGTCAAGGTCGGTCAATCACATCCTAATATGATTTACCAGTTAGTCATTTAGTGGTTTTCAAATAGAGCACAAAGTTCCTACACGTATCTATCACATAACATGCATCACTTTAACGGTTTATGCCCATAAAAGTTTCCCATCCATTCCCCACTCATAAACAAACATACGATATTGCACATAACACATATAACATGTTAGATCATTCACAGATAGCATATTCGACATTTAGACACGCAAATTACAACTTATGTCATTTCAGCATTAATATTCAAAACCGGGCTGTTTTCGGACATTTAAATAAAATAGTTAACTTATTCCAAAAATCCCCAAATTTTTACAGAATGTCTTAAACATTTCAAATTTTATTGTGTAAAAATATCGGGGTCCAGTTCATTACTAATATTTTATAAAAATTCATTTTCCGGGCTGAACTCAGATTTATATTTTTCTGACCACAGTCCACGGGATAATTTATTTAAAATTCATTGAGCGTCCGATTTACGAAATTCCAGTGGGGTAATTACAAATACATCGGTGGTCATCTACAGTACAAGTTTCATGATCCAACTCTACACAGAACCCAAGTTATGATAGAAAACAAAACACATATTTTCAGCAGAAAAATGCAGCTCTAGCTGCTGTTACGAAATGACGCTTTAAAAATAGTAAACGAAGTCCAAAAATTATGATTCCGGTGCCATTAGAACCGTATTTCATAATAACACGTTTTAGACTCAAAATATCAGTTTTTCGTAAAGTTTATGACCTGTTTACAGCCAACTGAAGTTGGCTGTAAAACTTGGACAGATTCTGTTTTTCATTCTTTAACTTACTAACTTGTGTTCGATTGATTCCGTTAATCATGTTTAGTGATCACAACAACATCAAACATCAATATTAACCAGCAACACATCAGATAATCAACCAAGAATCATAACAAAACAAGATCCAAGAGTTTTACACTAATATTCATTCATTAATCACTTTGTTCATTACTTTTAGTAGACTTTAAACTTTGATCTTATATGTTCATGATTTTTATCCGACAAATTTCTTATTAACCACTTTTGACAAGATCAATAGGGTGTTTAGAGTCACTTACTACTAGCTCGTGGCTAGGGAAGAAACTAGACGAAAAAACGGGTGGTTAATAGCGTTGTGGTGAGGTCCTTGGCAATCCGTAAGCACCGAGCCTCCTTATACGTGACCCTTCACCCTTGTATGTATGTAATATTGCAAGAACCAAGTTTGAAAAGGATGGTGGGTGGGTGGCAACTCTCGGCCGAACACAAGAGGGGAAAGAAGGATGCAAATTTTGTTTAGTGTTTTGAATAAAGTGAAAGTCTAATCCTCCATACTTACTTATAATTCATAATTCTCATTGTCCACCATATCAAGTGTTCCATAGATATTAGACAAACTAAATAAAATAATCAACTTTGGTGGAGGTTGTCCCCTCATAGGGAAACCGAATGGTTGCAAGGGGGTGCAAAATGGTTGGATTTCAACTAGTTAAGTTAAGCACTATATAGTTTAGTTAAGAAATTTAAATAAGGTATTATGTGTGTTATAATATATAAAGGGGGTTAGGGTATTCGGGGACCCTAACTAGCTCAGAAAAGGAAAAATAGTGTCAATGACAATATTTTTAGGTTCCGGGTAGAGTCCGGTTGTTCGGTTCGATACTGTTCCGTTAAAGCACTTAATTAATCCGTAAAGTGCCTTATATATATATATTTTTGTAACGTTTTTACTTTTCAATACTCAGGAAGGCACACAGGACTTTTTAGTAACTTTTCTGTATCCTACTAATATGTTAACATGTACATGTAAGTATAACACCAATATCAGAAAGCAGTTAAGTACTTCCACACAGTCGTCAAGCACTTTAATTATCATTAATAAATTGTACGGAATACATGGGATTTTGAGGTTTGTCACAATATGGAATGGAATGAGTTTAAGAATATGGTGGAAAGGAAATTATGTCCTCCCAATGAAAAAGAACAGATAGCTAATAAATTCTAAAACCTTAGAATGATTGGAGTAGACAGTAAGGGTTACACTACTACATTCTTCGAATATGCTAGAATAGTGCCAACCCTTGCATCACCAGAACCAGTATTAATCTCCCGTTACATCTGGGGATTAATCCGTGAGATTAGACACTTAGTCAAGGCAGCTAGACCACAAACTATAGAAGAAGCTGTAGAACTAGCAAATACCTTGACTGATGAATTGGTGTGTACGCAAGAAGAAAACCAGAGGAAGAACCTAGCACAAAAGCTTACCCAAGAATTCCGCTATGGAAATTCCAATCATGGGAAAAATATAGGTTCTACTTCTGCTCCTTACTGCAAGTATTGCAAAAGGAAGCATTCTGGAAGATACTCTATATACTGCATTTTTTGCAAAATATATAGACACAAGGAAGAAGACTGCAGGAAGAAACCAACAATAGGATATGCTACAATTGTGGAGAACAAGGTCATATTAAGCCGAACTATCCGAAACTAGCTCCAACCATGAACAACAAGACTACTAAAAAAGCTAGAGCATTTGTCCTGACTGTAGAAGAATCCAAAATGATCCCAGACGTGATTGCCGGTACGTTTTTAGTTAATGATGTTTTTGCTAAAGTATTATTTGACTCTAGTGCGAACCAAAGTTTTATTAATACTTCATTTTGCAAACTTCTCAATCAACCATTAACTAAACTCCAACAAGAATGTCTGGTAGAGACAGGAAATGGAGAATCCATTAAGATTACCGAAATCTTGCAGGGAGCAAGAATAGAATTTTTAAATTAAAAGTTTATTGCAAATCTTTATCCAATGAATCTGGCAGGATTTGATGTTGTATTAGGAATGGATTGGTTAGTAGCCAATAAAGCCAGTATTCTATGTGATCAAAAGTCAATCCAAGTAAATTCACCAAAAGGTGAAAAGATCACAATTAAAGGAGATAAGCCATCCCGATCCACAAAATTCATCTCTGTAATGAAAACGACCAGTTATGCAAGAAAAGGATCACTAGTGTATATGATTTCTATAATCATTAACACTAAGGGAAAGGAACTGAAAGATAATCCCGTAGTATCTCAGTTTCCAGATGTGTTTCCAGAAGAATTACCAGGATTACCGCCGGACAGGGAAGTCGAATTCAGATTTCACCTACTACCAGGGACAGCCCCAATTTCCAAAGCACCCTACCGTTTGGCACCAACAGAAATGCAAGAGTTAAAGAAACAACTGGACGAACTTTTGGAAAAAGGATTCATACAGCCAAGTTCATCACCATGGGGAGCACCGATCTTATTTGTCAAGAAGAAAGACGGATCAATGCGTATGTGCATTGATTACCGAGAATTGAACAAGGTCACGATTAAAAAACGGTACCCATTACCGAGAATCAATGATCTGTTTGATCAATTGCAAGGAGCCCGATTCTTTTCTAAGATCGATTTACGCTCAGGATATCATCAATTAAAGGTACAGGAAGAGGACATTCCTAAGACCGCTTTTAGGACAAGGTATGGCCATTATGAATTTACCCTCATGCCATTTGGTTTAACCAATTCCCCAGCCGCATTTATGGACATGATGAACCGAATATGTAAGCCATATTTGGATAAATTCATAATTGTCTTTATAGATGATATTCTCATTTACTATAAAAGTAAAGAGGAACATGCAGCGCATCTGCAGGCACTCCTAAATTTGCTGAGAAAATAAAAGCTTTATGCTAAATTTTTGAAATGCGAATTTTGGTTAGAAGAAATACAGTTTCTTGGACATTTAGTTAATCATGAAGGAATTCATGTGGATCCCACAAAGATTGAGGCGATTACTAAATGGAAAGTCCCTGAATCACCAACGAAAGTTAGAAGTTTCCTAGGACTAGCCGGTTATTATAGAAGATTTATTCGAGATTTTTCTAGAATAGTCATTCCCTTAACAAAGTTAACCTGTAAGTCTGTTAAGTTTGAATGGGGACCAAAACAGGAAGAAGCCTTTAAATTCCTTAAGCAAAGATTAACCAACGCACCCATACTAGCGTTACCAGAAGGAACTGAAGACTTTGTAGTCTATTGTGACGCTTCCAAGTTAGGTTATGGATGTGTGTTGATGCAACGTCAAAAGGTTATAGCCTATGCGTCTAGACAACTTAAGAATCATGAAGAGAACTATTCAACCCATGATTTAGAATTAGGAGCCATAATTTTGTCCTTAAAATTTGGAGACATTACCTTTATGGAAGTAAGTTTATCGTTTTCACCGATCATAAGAGTTTAAGATATGTTTTCGGGCAAAAGGAATTGAATATGAGACAAAGAAGCTGGATGGAGATACTTAGTGATTATGATTGTAATATCCAGTATCATGCAGGAAAGGCTAATGTAGTAGCCGATGCTTTAAGTCGAAAGTATCACGAAAAGCCAAAAAGAGTACCTTCTCTTAATTTAAATCTGCAGGTAGATTTAAATAAGCAAATTAGAGAAGTATAAGAATCAGTAATCAAGGATGATACTGAGAAATTGAAAGGAATGATTAAGGAATTAGAACAAGGAACATATGGAATTTTGAAATTCCATAAAAAGAGAATATGGATACCTAAACTAGGAAACCTACGCCACCGAATATTAGAAGAAGCCTATAAGTCTAAGTATACGATACATCCTGGAAGTGATAAGATGTATCAAGATCTAAACAATCGCTTATGGTCACATCGTTTGAGTAGTTGTATGATAAGTAGTATATATGCCTTAGGTAAATTACCAAAATACCTTTTTTACGCAAAAATTCATTTTAAGCATATATAACATAACTTTTGGTATCTAAACTGATTTGGTAACAATATTAGACATGTTAAGGCATATTTTACTTATCATAGGACTAGTTAGGCATTCCGAACGCGCTTTACGCAAACGACGCTTTAAAGTAGCATAAGCTACCTAAACGAACCGTAATGGGTCGTAAGCACTTAGGTTAGGTTTCATTTAGTATGTAGGCTTTGTTGAACCATACTACATGAGTTTCCATACTCGTTTGGTTTACGAACCCTCATTCTATCCGATCCTCCGATATAGGCCCGGTTTATTAACATAGTTACCTATATTAGGTGCCGTTTGATTCCGTGATCTCTAGCATTGCTTGGTGGTTATCTTAGGACTTCTGAGCAATCTCAAGTGAGTACATAGACCCCTCTTTTACTGTTTTCCAAACATTTTGGGGTGAAACACATGTGCCTACTTGTTACTTTCGTGCCTTTCATGTTTTCATATCATATGCTTGTTATGTTCAATAGTACACTTATAGTACATGATTTCATTGTGTTTTTGCTATGTATGTCCATTGTGTGCATACTTAGTACATCGTTTTACATTACATTTTATGCTATGTATGTCCATTGTGTGCATACTTAGTACATTTGTTATTCATCACATGCTTACATTTTGGTATGACATTTGGTTTGTTTAAATGGGACAATATACATTCATTAACACTGATCATGCCGCTCGGTAGTAGGTAGTGGTACCATAGGACTTGACAACTCCCATTCCTGAACCCTAGGTTTGTTTGGGTGGAAGGAATGACCGAATCCGAATACATTTCTAGGTGGACCTTAGACTTTGTGCTAGGGTTTATTCTACAGTCGCAAGGCTTGGATGTATGCATTTTACAATACCGCATAGATGTTTATTTCAGTATAGCATGCATTTGTTCCACAAAACATAACTTTGATTTAAACCATGTTTTACTTCAATACCTTGTTTTTGTGCATGTTACATATGGTTTAGTTGATATATTTCACTTACCATACATGATATTTTGGATACACATTACATGATTTGCATTAGACATAAACATTTTGACATTGATATACACAATTCATGATTTACATTAGACATAGACATTTGACATGGTTTTCACATAAACATTTTGACATTGATATACACAATTCATGATTTACATTAGACATAGACATTTGACATGGTTTTCACACAAACATTTTGACATTTGATTATACATAAACATTTTACTTTGGTGGTTTGGTTTGAGTAAGTGATTTAAGTAACGAGGCATGTGTAATATGATACAAGCATGGTGGATACGCCGCTGGTACTTCCTATATATAAGTGCTTGTATGGTATTACATATCGTAGCGTTATTTGAATCATTTCAATTTAGACATATAACATTTTATACAAATAACATACTTTTCACAATACATTGTTTTACAAACAACTTATCTGATATAAACTCAGTTTACTTGGTTATTTACTTAACCATGTATTATTCTTTTATACATATATATCATTTGGTTTATTTATCACTTTTCAAATGATTTACAAGACAAAGCAAATTACAAGGTTCATGACTAAACATTTTTCTTAAACATAAGTCATGAATTCTATTTTCACAAAACCTATGTATCTCACAGGCATTTTTATGCTGACGTACCTATTTTCACATGTGTTTCAGGATATGATGCTTAGGATTTATCAAGATACACTTAGGCGGACTTGGGCCTTAGCGACAATAAAAGATGCAAGACTAGTTATTTATGCTATGTTTCTTCGATTGTCATGACATTGTAACTCTTTTAATCAATAAAACAATATTTCAATTTCCATGTGTTATGAAACAATGATTCTGTTACAACACTCCCCGACGTTTCCGCCACGTTTTGTTGTTTTACGTGGTCGGGGTGTGACAAATTTATTGGATAAAAACATCTTCTTTATTTAGGAAACTTTTGTAGCCACTTTTCCTAGCCTTCAGTGCTGTCCAGCTGGCTTCTAATTTGGATTTCACATTTTATTACCTGAAACGCGTTTAAAAACATTTTATCAGTGGGAAATACTGGTGAGTGAATCCCAATTTAATCAAGAAGAGTTTTATCATTTCACAGTATTGAGAGCGATTACAATGTTTATATCTACACAATTACTCATTCAGTATTGTCAATCCTGACTGGTGGGTCATATTACACATTGGCTATCTCGTTGTCCAATGGTAACGTGTTCCATATTTTGTATACAAAACCCCAACATACCAGTAGTAATTGAAGAATTACAAAGACTTAATCACTGCTAATTATAATTTAAAATAATTAAGGTTTTGTAAAAACAATTTATAAAAAGGTTTACAAAAGGAGATTACTCACATTGCAACTTTAGGGTTTTCCTTTGTGACTTCCTAGTTATTATCTATTAATTAAACAATGCACACGCGTTAGTATAATAACCCAAATTTTACATTAGTTATACCCTCTCCGAGACAGAAACTCCAACGACTACGTCGGGCAGAGCCTCGACAGCCGTTACGGAGCACTAGATCAATCAGGCAGCGTATTTAATACTTACAACGAGGCAGAGCTTTGCTAATTAGAGGGTATAATGCCCGGGTATTATGTCTACACTTTAGAAATTGAGAGAGAATCACGAGTTTTGAACATCGGAAATGAACTGCCGATGCTCCCGATTTATAAGAGCTGATCTCGGCTTCCTCGCGGCCCGCGAAGGATATACAAGGGGTCTTCGCGCCCCGCGACGTAGGGTATGTAGGGCCTAGCTTTGTTCGGTCATACACATAGCTTCGACACACCACTTGACACGTGGCAGTAGGGGGTGCGAGCGGGTGGCCAGCTGTCGCTCCCCGCGTAAGCCGAAGACTAAGGCTTCGCGGCCCGCGAGCGCCCCCTGGATTTGGTTTTTCTTGATTTTTGTTAATTTTTAAGGTATTTCAGGTCCATTCTCGTATACGGGGTGTATTTTAGGGCGTATAGGTATGTTATAAATATTTTAGGAATGTCGGAATTATTTTAGGAGGGTTGTTATATCATCCCCACCTTGTTTTAGAACTCGTCCTCGAGGTCTACTGGAACAAGTGTGGGTATTTCCTCTGCATCTCTGATTCAAGCTCCCATGTGTATTCTGGTCCTCTCTTGGAATCCCATTTCACTTTGACTAGAACTAATCTCTTGTGTTTGAGATTCTTGACTTTTCTGTCTTCAATCTGTAGGGGTTTCTCTACGAACTTGAGTTTCTCATTTACCTCTATATCCTAAGTGGCACTACTAGTGATTCATTGGCTAAACACTTTTTGAGATTACATACATGAAATACATCATGTATTCCTGCCATTTCCTCTGGCAGTTGTAGTTGGTAAGCTACTGGTCCTATTCTTCTAATAATCTCAAAAGGTCCAACATACCTGGGGCTTAGCTTTCCCCTCTTGATGAATCTGACTACTTCTTTCCATGGAGAAACTTTTAATAATACCTTATCTCCTACCTGAAATTCCAACGGCTTTCGCCTGTTATCAGCATAACTCTTCTGTCGATCGCGTGTTGCTTTCAGTCTTTCTTTGACTTGAATAATCTTGTCCATTGTTTCTTGTACTATTTCTGGTCCAGATAGTTGCTTTTCTCCAATTTCTACCCAACAAACTGGAGTTCGGCACTTTCGTCCACAAAGTGCTTCAAATGGTGCAGCATTGATACTAGTGTGATAGCTGTTGTTGTAGGAAAATTCTATTAATGGTAAATGATCATCCCAATTTCCTCCGAAATCAATTACATAAGCTCTAAGCATATCTTCCATTGTCTGAATTGTCCTTTCGCTTTGTCCATCCATTTGAGGATGATAAGCGGTGCTTAGATTCAGCTTTGTTCCCATTGCTTTTTGGAAATTTGTCCAAAAATGAGAAGTAAAACGGCTATCTCTATCAGAAACAATAGATAAAGGAATTCCATGTAATGAAACTATTTCGTTCACATATAACTTAGCTAACTGTTCCATACTGAAAGTTTCCTTCGTTGGTAGGAAATGAGCAGATTTGGTTAACCTATCTACAATCACCCAAATTGTATCATTACCTTTTCGTGTCTTGGGTAATTTGGTAACAAAGTCCATTGTTATCAACTCCCAATTCCATATTGGCATTTCTAATTGCTGCAACAAGCCTGAGGGTTTCTGATGTTCAACTTTAACCTGTGAACAGGTTAGACACTTGGCAACATAAGCTGCTATATCCTTTTTCATTCCTATCCACCAGAAATTCTTTCTTAAATCTTGATACATCTTATCACTTCCAGGATGTATCGTATACTTAGACTTATAGGCTTCTTCTAATATTCGGTGGCGTAGGTTTCCTAGTTTAGGTATCCATATTCTCTTTTTATGGAATTTCAAAATTCCATATGTTCCTTGTTCTAATTCCTTAATCATTCCTTTCAATTTCTCAGTATCATCCTTGATTACTGATTCTTATACTTCTCTAATTTGCTTATTTAAATCTACCTGCAGATTTAAATTAAGAGAAGGTACTCTTTTTGGCTTTTCGTGATACTTTCGACTTAAAGCATCGGCTACTACATTAGCCTTTCCTGCATGATACTGGATATTACAATCATAATCACTAAGTATCTCCATCCAGCTTCTTTGTCTCATATTCAATTCCTTTTGCCCGAAAACATATCTTAAACTCTTATGATCGGTGAAAACGATAAACTTACTTCCATAAAGGTAATGTCTCCAAATTTTAAGGACAAAATTATGGCTCCTAATTCTAAATCATGGGTTGAATAGTTCTCTTCATGATTCTTAAGTTGTCTAGACGCATAGGCTATAACCTTTTGACGTTGCATCAACACACATCCATAACCTAACTTGGAAGCGTCACAATAGACTACAAAGTCTTCAGTTCCTTCTGGTAACGCTAGTATGGGTGCGTTGGTTAATCTTTGCTTAAGGAATTTAAAGGCTTCTTCCTGTTTTGGTCCCCATTCAAACTTAACAGACTTACAGGTTAACTTTGTTAAGGGAATGACTATTCTAGAAAAATCTCGAATAAATCTTCTATAATAACCGGCTAGTCCTAGGAAACTTCTAACTTTCGTTGGTGATTCAGGGACTTTCCATTTAGTAATCGCCTCAATCTTTGTGGGATCCACATGAATTCCTTCATGATTAACTAAATGTCCAAGAAACTGTATTTCTTCTAACCAAAATTCGCATTTCAAAAATTTAGCATAAAGCTTTTCTTTTCTCAGCAAATTTAGGAGTGCCTGCAGATGCGCTGCATGTTCCTCTTTACTTTTATAGTAAATGAGAATATCATCTATAAAGACAATTATGAATTTATCCAAATATGGCTTACATATTCGGTTCATCATGTCCATAAATGCGGCTGGGGAATTGGTTAAACCAAATGGCATGAGGGTAAATTCATAATGGCCATACCTTGTTCTAAAAGCGGTCTTAGGAATGTCCTCTTCCTGTACCTTTAATTGATGATATCCTGAGCGTAAATCGATCTTAGAAAAGAATCGGGCTCCTTGCAATTGATCAAACAGATCATTGATTCTCGGTAATGGGTACCGATTTTTAATCGTGACCTTGTTCAATTCTCGGTAATCAATGCACATACGCATTGATCCGTCTTTCTTCTTGACAAATAAGATCGGTGCTCCCCATGGTGATGAACTTGGCTGTATGAATCCTTTTTCCAAAAGTTCGTCCAGTTGTTTCTTTAACTCTTGCATTTCTGTTGGTGCCAAACGGTAGGGTGCTTTGGAAATTGGGGCTGTCCCTGGTAGTAGGTGAATTCTGAATTCGACTTCCCTGTCCGGCGGTAATCCTGGTAATTCTTCTGGAAACACATCTGGAAACTGAGATACTACGGGATTATCTTTCAGTTCATTTCCCTTAGTGTTAATGATTATAGAAATCATATACACTAGTGATCCTTTTCTTGCATAACTGGCCGTTTTCATTATAGAGATGAATTTTGTGGATCGGGATGGCTTATCTCCTTTAATTGTGATCTTTTCACCTTTTGGTGAATTTACTTGGATTGACTTTTGATCACATAGAATACTGGCTTTATTGGCTACTAACCAATCCATTCCTAATACAACATCAAATCCTGCCAGATTCATTGGATAAAGATTTGCAATAAACTTTTAATTTAAAAATTCTATTCTTGCTCCCTGCAAGATTTCGGTAATCTTAATGGATTCTCCATTTCCTGTCTCTACCAGACATTCTTGTTGGAGTTTAGTTAATGGTTGATTGAGAAGTTTGCAAAATGAAGTATTAATAAAACTTTGGTTTGCACTAGAGTCAAATAATACTTTAGCAAAAACATCATTAACTAAAAACGTACCGGAAGGTTATTCCCTATACAACTATGGTCACCTAATGTGTTTGGTCGGATCCTAATGATCGACCAAACGGGTCGGGTTTGAAAGTATAAGCGATTGTTTAGATCGCTTACCTTACGACCCTATATAAGCACTAAACTAAGAGTGACGAGCTAAGCATGTTAAAACATGCTTAACTAAGTTTAGAAAACAGGTTTGGTATCAAAACAAACGGTTTTGATACCTAAGAGTAGTTTGGTTACAAAATACACAATAACACGCATTTTGGCCGAAACTACTACTCGTCACTGAGCCTAGATAACGTGGTAATCAGTAGGTATAGTCACTAGGGACTATAACCATCGTGATTACGCTCATGTTATGAACTTCAAACGAACTTCGCATTGACCATAAATTGGTCAACGCAGAAAGTCAAACAAAGTTTGACTTTTAACGCTAAAAGTATTAAAAAGAACGAAGGAACACTTACAAAGGGTCCCCGAAAGCTAATCTTGATCCAAGTAGCTCAGGTATGAAGCAATGGCTTCAACTTAGAGCTTTTAGATCAGATTTTGTGGGTTTAGCAAATGAATGGGGTTGGGTATTTATAGTAAATAGACAACCGTTAGGATCGTTTCTCATAATCCGGGCTTTAATCTCACCCCTACACTTGTTGGAATTCCCATGGAACACCAAAATGGCCCCTCATTAACATGAAGAGGCAAGTGCAATTGGGTTTGGAGGGTATGACAGCTAGAAACAGGCTGTTTAGAAGTTTCTGAGCAACTGGGAGGTCCTTATGGACCGTAAGGGTGATGTCTTACGGTCCGTAAGCCATCATCTTTGCTGAAATGACAGATTTGGTCCCTGCAGCTCCAAACTTGGTTTTCGATGCATTTTTGACACGTTTAAGCCCCGTTAACCTCATTTCAAAGCTCTAAAATGAAGTTAAAGTATAGGGAACTTAAAATGTGCTCATAAATATCTCGGATGTCGGTTCGTTTGGCCGTACGGTTGCGTTGTTCGGTTAATTACGACGGAAGTCGTAACGGACGCAAAAACGGTCCAAATTGCGCGATGAATGAATTTTTCTTATGCCAAACACTAAAATAAAATATTTTAGTTCTTACATAAATTTTTGGATGTCCGGATGTATTCAGAACGTAAGTTATGCGCGAAAATGCAAACTTGTGCACTTTTTGACGCTTTTAGTCCCTGAATGACCCAAAAGTTTATTTTAGCACACCGAACCCCTCAAAGCCTATTTCTAAGCTATGTAAAGGATATTTATGGTATGTTTAACTCATGGTCATGTTTCGGAATGTCTGTTACAGTTCAAATCGGCATACTTTCGCAGTTTGTCGAATTTAGTCCCTGTAAGCGATTTAACTTGATTTTGCCATACCAAAGCCTTCAAAACTTATTTCTAAGTTATGTAAAGGTTATTTAAGGTATGTGAAGCCTATTTCACTATTCCGGGGTGTTCGTTGCATTAAACTGGTTATATTTATGCATCAGTGCGCGTATAACCTTCCAGAAAGCGATTTAGAGCCCGAAATCGAACTAGAATTGATATGTGCAAATGATACACATATTTGTACAAATACCAAGTATGAAATAAAATATTTCATTGGTTTGGTATTTGTTTGATGGTCGCAATGACCCAGGTGTCACAGTCTCCCCTACTTTAGGAAATTTCGTCCCGAAATTTATTCAGAGGAAACTTGTGAGAGCTTGAAACATGAAGTTGAAAACATCAAACAACACTGGTTTGATTCCTGAACTTCTAGTAACTTTACAATAACATCATGCTTGCAATGTGAGAGGGACACTTATATACAAGTATATGAAGCGTCATTGGTGCGTCCACCGTACCTCTATTACATTGTTCACATTTCGTTATGGTTGTCACTATCGGTTCTTACACATAATAAGTCTTACCGACGTTTCCGTGCACTGAACTTCGCAATTATGTATGCATCCATAATTACGTAATTCCTTGCATAGTCACGTAGTGCATCTTATAATGTGTAGGGGAAGAAAGCAATGAACGAGTTTGTGATGATTGTGACTAGACCACCATAGGGTCCTTTTAATTAAATCAATAAATGATTTAAATAGACTACCAAGGAGTCTGTTTAGCTACATCAGCGCATGTCATTTTTAACCAGATTCTGATTCAATCTTTTTGACTAGACCACTAGGAGGGTCTCTTATGAATCATGGAGTGGTACTATATAATCCAAGGGTCTTAACTTAACACGTAGAAGCCCAATAAGGATTTAGGGTAGTACCTTTTTGAATATCCTTCTACGAATCCCTCATATGAAGATACGAAAGGTTCTACGAGGATTTGGATAACGAATATCCAGAGTATACAAAACACAAAAATGCATAAAAGAAAACACAAAATGCATAAACACATAATCACATAATTGTTTAACTCGATTTTAGATTTGTTATCATTTTGTTAATTTGTTCTGCTAACTGTGCACATGTATTCAAAGCACACCAGGTATCCAATCAGTGGATTTTGATTGGTGTTTTAAATATTTCTAAGAATCTAACTATAAAGATAGAAAGATCTTTTAAAGGGAAAATTCGATTTCGATTATAAGGAACCGAGATGTTCGAATTAAGGTACACAAGGAATCCAACTAAGGATTCTGATTTGTATGATAATCATCCACAAAGGTCTAATTGTGGAGATAAAAAGATCCCATAAGGATTTTAGAAGTTGAAGATGTTTTGAAACCTTGCACTGGACGTGTTTAAGTCAAAACATGAAGTAAAATGCTTATGAGGTTGAGATGCTCGATATGCCAAGGCGACATATGAAGCGGAATTTGAAAGTTAAGTCAATGTATGAGGAAAAATATTTTTGAAAACTATGCATGGGGTTCTAAAAAAAATGTGTTCAATGTTTCTGAAACCTTATGTATAATACTTTTGAAATCATCAAGTAGGTGTACTAGGTAGGTATATTTATAAAATGTTTTAAAATCATGAGTTGAATTTTGAAAGTATGTATAAGGTTTTTGGAAAACATGAATGATGCTTTTCGAAATCATGCACTTGATAAGAAAATGTACTGTGTTAATATTGTTTTCAGACTATATGAAACATTTTGAAATTATGAAGGTTGTTTTTTTTAAAACATAGCCAATGTTTTTGAAATAACATAGACAATGCATTTGAAAAAAAAAATTGTTTTCAAACTATATGAAATGTTTTAAGATCATGAAGATTGTTTTTGAAATACTTGTACTGTGTATGTTGAAAAATCAAAACGTAATGGGTATGAGATTTGAAAATACCCTTAGTTATCTAACCAAGGATTCAAAGGCACAGATGTGCAGAAGCATGATTACTCATAATGTCACTTTATTTTCTGTACTTCGTATCTTAGAATGAAACGAGTACTTAGAATTTTCTATGGGAATCATGAGTAAACACAAGAATGGGAAATATTCACAAGAGTAGTTTGTAAGGAACATAGTTCCTTAATGTAGGTGTTATAGGGAAATGCCATACATGTAACTACACTTGTATATCAGAATTTGTGATCAACGATTTATTTATAAACAAAACTGATTGTTTCACATTACAAGAAAAACAAAGAAATAAAAGCATAAGATTTAAAACAGTAACATCCTATACTCAGCCAAATGCTCATCCGTGGGTCAGATTTGCATTGACAATCTTTGTTCACTTGTTCCTGAAATAGCTCGTCTCGCCGTAGTTGTACCAAGTACCAGATGGTAAACGAGCTGGAGCAGGGTTGACTTGGGGTTGGTTTGGACCACCTTGGATTGGGTTGAATTGACAAGAATTTGCCAGGTGACCGAGTCGTCCACATGATGCACACAGACGACACTGCAGGTAAGCTTGGTGAGGTGCATTACACTTGTTGCACATCAGTGCAGTACCGGCCTAAGGTTTCCTAGCAGGAGGTTGAGCAGCAGCAAGGTTTATAACAGCTTTGTTTTGGATAGCAAAGCGGCATATGTTAACCAAATGTCCCCGCCGTCCACAGTAGGTACATTTGAAGCAGGGTATGAGGTTTGAATGATGATGGTTGCATCGTTTGCACCATGGGGCAGTCCCAAAGTACGGCTTCATAGCTGGTGGCGCTGCCATTTGGCTAGGTCCCGCTTGATTAGGTGTAACTGCTGCGGGTTTCTTTGAAGCCTTACGCTTCCTTGATTTTGGTGCAGGCTTGACTTCTGCTTCCTTTGGTGACTCTTGAGTGACTTCATTGTTGAGACGAGACATGGCAATGCCTAAATCCACCGTCTTCAGAATCACTTCGCCTATTTGCTGAGCAAATTTGGCTGTTTGCTCGGACATCTGCGCATCGTTGCGATGAAGAGACATTCTGGAGGAAATGAAGGATATAGGAGGAAATAAATGAAATGACAACACATAGAAATTGCGATCATTTGTTTGTTACCTAAGGCAAACAAATGAGACGGTGACTAATCAAAGTAAGCGGGGCATATTAATGTATCGCGAAGACATGCTTTAGCCTATAAGTGGACACTCACCCCAAGAGTTCCCAGGTAAGAGTAACTGGTCCGATTATGTGGATTTGTACGAACACTCTAGCCTTAGACAGAAAACTCAGAGTACAGGCATCCACTCTTCCAGATTGCACGTGTTCACACTATAAGACCCAAACTTTGACGAGGTTTTGAAAATTCAACGGGGTTTAAAACCTTATAACAGAGGGTTCAAAGCCTAGTAATCAATCATCCTAGAACAGATGATTAGTTTTCAAAGTGGTTTTGAAATTTATGTTCTTGTTGTGGTTATCACCTAAGAATTGGTGACGGTATTGTTTTATGTCTAAACGCAAGTAAACTCGCGTTAGGGTCCTAGGAAGGTTATAGACTAGGTCAAAGCATTACTAATAACCTAATTCCCTATAACCATGGGCTCTGATACCAACTTTTCTGTCACACCCCGACCACATAAAACAACAAAACGTGGCGGAAACGTCGGGGAGTGTTGTAACAGAATCATTGTTTCATAACACATGGAAATTGAAATATTGTTTTATTGATTAAAAGAGTTACAATATCATGACAATCAAAGAAACATAGCATAAATAACTAGTCTTGCATCTTTTATTGTCGCTAAGGCCCAAGTCCGCCAAAGTGTATCTTGATAAATCCTAAGCATCATATCCTGAAACACATGTGAAAATAGGTACGTCAGCATAAAAATGCCTGTGAGATACATAGGTTTTGTGAAAATAGAATTCATGACTTATGTTTAAGAAAAATGTTTAGTCATGAACCTTGTAATTTGCTTTGTCTTGTAAATCATTTGAAAAGTGATAAATAAACCAAATGATATATATGTATAAAAGAATAATACATGGTTAAGTAAATAACCAAGTAAACTGAGTTTATATCAGATAAGTTGTTTGTAAAACAATGTATTGTGAAAAGTATGTTATTTGTATAAAATGTTATATGTCTAAATTGAAATGATTCAAATAACGCTACGATATGTAATACCATACAAGCACTTATATATAGGAAGTACCAGCGGCGTATCCACCATGCATGTATCATATTACACACGCCTCGTTACTTAAATCACTTACTCAAACCAAACCACCAAAGTAAAATGTTTATGTATAATCAAATGTCAAAATGTTTGTGTGAAAACCATGTCAAATGTCTATGTCTAATGTAAATCATGAATTGTGTATATCAATGTCAAAATGTTTATGTGAAAACCATGTCAAATGTCTATGTCTAATGTAAATCATGAATTGTGTATATCAATGTCAAAATGTTTATGTCTAATGCAAATCATGTAATGTGTATCCAAAATATCATGTATGGTAAGTGAAATATATCAACTAAACCATATGTAAAATGCACAAAAACAAGGTGTTGAAGTAAAACATGGTTTAAATCAAAGTTATGTTTTGTGGAACAAATGCATGCTATACTGATATAAACATCTATGCGGTATTATAAAATGCATACATCCAAGCCTTGCGACTGTAGAATAAACCCTAGCACAAAGTCTAAGGTCCACCTAGAAATGTATTCGGATTCCACCCAAATAAACCTAGGGTTCAGGAATGGGAGTTGTCAAGTCCTATGGTACCACTACCTACTACCAAGCGGCATGATCGGTGTTAATGAATGTATATTGTCCCATTTAAACACACCAAATGTCATACCAAAATGTAAGCATGTGATGAATAACAAATGTACTAAGTATGCACACAATGGACATACATAGCATAAAATGTAATGTAAAACAATGTACTAAGTATGCACACAATGGACATACATAGCATAAAATGTAATGTAAAACGATGTACTAAGTATGCACACAATGGACATACATAGCAAAAACACAATGAAATCATGTACTATAAGTGTACTATTGAACATAACAAGCATATGATATGAAAACATGAAAGGCACGAAAGTAACAAGTATGCACATGTGTTTCACCCCAAAATGTTTGGAAAACAGTAAAAGAGGGGTCTATGTACTCACTTGAGATTGCTCAGAAGTCCTAAGATAACCACCAAGCAATGCTAGAGATCACGGAATCAAACGGCACCTAATATAGGTAACTATGTTAATAAACCGGGCCTATATCGGAGGATCGGATAGAATGAGGGTTCGTAAACCAAACGAGTATGGAAACTCATGTAGTATGGTTCAACAAAGCCTACATACTAAATGAAACCTAACCTAAGTGCTTACGACCCATTACGGTCCGTTTAGGTAGCTTATGCTACTTTAACGCGTCGTTTGCGTAAAGCGCGTTCGGAATGCCTAACTAGTCCTATGATAAGTAAAATATGCGTTAACATGTCTAATATTGTTACCAAATCCGTTTAGATACCAAAAGTTATGTTATATATGCTTAAAATGAATTTTTGCGTAAAAAGGGTATTTTGGTAATTTACCTAAGGCATATATACTACTTATCATACAACTACTCAAACGATGTGACCATAAGGTATAACCTCGGAAGGTTATTCCCTATACAACTATGGTCACCTAATGTGTTTGGTCGGATCCTAATGATCGACCAAACGGGTCGGGTTCGAAAGTATAAGCGATTGTTTAGATCGCTTACCTTACGACCCTATATAAGCACTAAACTAAGAGTGACGAGCTAAGCATGTTAAAACATGCTTAACTAAGTTTAGAAAACTGATTTGGTATCAAAACAAACGGTTTTGATACCTAAGAGTAGTTTGGTTACAAAATACGCAATAACACGCATTTTGGCCGAAACTACGACTCGTCACTGAGCCTAGATAACGTGGTAATCAGTAGGTATAGTCACTAGGGACTATAACCATCGTGATTACGCTCACGTTATGAAGTTCAAACGAACTTCGCATTGACCATAAACTGATCAACGCAGAAAGTCAAACAAAGTTTGACTTTTAATGCTAAAAGTATTAAAAAGAACGAAGGAACACTTACAAAGGGTCCCCGAAAGCTAATATTGATCCAAGTAGCTCAGGTATGAAGCAATGGCTTCAACTTAGAGCTTTTAGATCAGATTTTGTGGGTTTAGCAAATGAATGGGGTTGGGTATTTATAGTAAATGGACAACCGTTAGGATCGTTTCTCGTAATCCGGGCTTTAATCTCACCCCTACACTTGTTGGAATTCCCATGGAACACCAAAATGGCCCCTCATTAACATGAAGAGGCAAGTGCAATTGGGTTTGGAGGGTGTGACAGCTGGAAACAGGCTGTTTAGAAGTTTCTGAGCAACTGGGAGGTCCTTACGGACCGTAAGGGTGATGGCTTACGGTCCGTAAGCCATCATCTTTGCTGAAATGACAGATTTGGTCCCTGCAGCTCCAAACTTGGTTTTCGATGCATTTTTGACAAGTTTAAGCCCCGTTAACCTCATTTCAAAGCTCTAAAATGAAGTTAAAGTTTAGGGAATTTAAAATGTGCTCAAAAATATCTCGGATGTCGGTTCGTTTGGCCGTACGGTTGCGTTGTTCGGTTAATTACGACGGAAGTCGTAACGGACGCAAAAACGGTCCAAATTGCGCGACGAATGAATTTTTCTTATGTCAAACACTAAAATAAAATATTTTAGTGCTTACATAAATTTTTGGATGTCCGGATGTATTCAGAACGTAAGTTATGCGCGAAAATGCAAACTTGTGCACTTTTTGACGCTTTTAGTTCCTGAATGAACCAAAAGTTTATTTTAGCACACCGAACCCCTCAAAGCCTATTTCTGTCACACCTGCTCGTAGCGGAAGCGTGAGGTGTGATCTGATCAGTTCTCATTGCATAACAATATAAGTGAACAATACTAAATGAATAAAAACAAGTTCCAATGCCATTGTCATAATTGTTTCGAAAGAACGCAACATAAGTTAAATGTATTTGTTACAAACCATCAAATGAAAATGCGTTTTCATCGTTCTATACATCAAAATGTAAGTCTTAAAATGTCAAGGCTTTGACCACTATATCACCGCAAAGAGGCGGTATATAACGGGCAAACCCTTTAAATGGTGGCATGGAGTCTTGATACTTGCTTTCCTTGACTGAAATGTCTGTCAGGTCCACTAATATCCTGAAATACATGTTAAGTTTGAAAACATCAACAAAAGTTGAGCGAGTTCATACAGTTTAGCTGTATGAGATGTATCTGTAAAATGTGAGTTGTATAAACTGTATCTGTAAAATGTGAGTTGTATAAACTGTATCTGTATGAATGATGTATAAACTGTATCCACAACATGTGAATTGTATAAAATGTATCTGTATGTATGATGTATAAACTGTATCCACAACATGTGAATTGTATAAAATGTATCTGTATGTATGATGTATAAACTGTATCCACAACATGTGAATTGTATAAAATGTATCTGTATGTATGATGTAGTATGTAAAGCGTCAATGAAATCGTTGATCATTAATGTTTCGCGAGGACATTAATATGTGTGACGAATTAGGAAGCAATCCAACCCTAGACGATTTTATGTCGACTCCTATCGACTGGGACACAAACGCACTCTTCTGTATGGGTCCACGACCAAGAGTGGGGCTCGCCAATACCCATTAGATCTAACCCCTTGTACCTAGGTCCAAACTGGATTAATGGTGCTTATAGTATGGCCCTAATTCGCACATGATCTATGGTGTTTCATTCCCTAACTTTAACATACGATGAACATGTATTTTCCCCGATAGTTGTAAAGTTGTAAAACATTTAAATGAACAGGGGACATGAACTCACAGAATTGCGTCCGTGAATAGAAGTAAATAAGATCTCACGTGCGGTCGTCCTGAATAGCGTTGCGACCTACAAATGTTCTTATTTTTGTTAGACACTTCGGTCTTTGTAAAGAACTTGAGTACAAGTCTTGTGTCTTCAATATGTGTAAGACTTGTATGTCTTTACTGTTCGTTAACTGTGTATTCGATGAATGAGTTGTTTAGTCGGATCTAGTCCGCTGAATTTCGTGTCTTATATGTATCAATTGTATAGTTGTGTTTCCAATAATGGTAACATTGGGCCAAGCCCATGTTTTCAAGTTATTGGGCTTAAATAGTGCTGGGCCTTAAATAGTGTTGGGCCTCAATAGTGTTGGGCCTCAAATAGTGTTGGGCCTCAAATAGTGTTGGGCCTCAAATAGTGTTGGGCCTCAAATAGTGTTGGGCCTCAAATAGTGTTGGGCTTGAATAGTGTTGGGCTTTGGCCCATATGTTTAGTATTTGGGCTTAGCCCATGAATTTATGTTAAGCCCATTATGAAGATAAGCCCATTAAGAAAAATAGCCCATTAAGTAAAATAGCCCTTTAAGTAATATAAGCCCATTTGTTATAAAAATAGCCCACTAGTATAATAAGCCCATTTATTTTTATAAAAACCTTTTTATAAAAATTTACTAAGTATACTTGTTAGTAAATAAAAACATACTAGTTTTTATAAGTTTATAAACATCCGAAATTTGTTATTGATAGGATACTTATATTTCGTGTCGATAAATCGTCTAAACGTCGTAGTAACTCCCCGGATTGGCAATTCACTTATGTAGTCGTCCGTCGTTCATTTTGACCATAATTGGTGTCCGATTATTCGAATCGTCCGTAACTCGTTTTAAGGCGTAATTATGTGAAGTCTTATAAGACTTTGATTATTATGTATCATGTGTTCATTATTACCATTGTAATAAAGTTCCTATCTTTGATATATATAACTAATACCATCAAATAATCACATAGCACATAAGTTGTTAAATCACCAAATATATATTTTTCTAAAAAAAATATATATATTTCTCTTGTCTAAATACAACCAAAAATGTTGTTACTTTATAAAATAAAGTTTTTATGAAAAATGGCTATATAACCTTTGTATTTTATTCTAACCATGTTTTATAAACATATCATTTTCTTTATCAAATCACCACCAATTTACTCTACAACTTAACTAAACATATGAGACTTTTATAACATGAAATTATCAAGATGATATCCAAATCATGTAGGGTTTTAACCATGATTATTTCATATGCTAACAAGTTCAAAAACCAAGTTTAATTTTAGTTTTAACAACTTTTATAAAAATCTCTAGTTGTATGTTACTTTTTATAATCTTGTGAGAGTATTGTTTTTAACCAAAAACCTTATATATTTTCACAAGATCAATAGTTATGATCATCCATTAATCCTTTATGTTAAAAACCCTTTAACATAAACATGCATAATTTTTAGATCATAACTTAAAACATCTTCTAATAATTTATTTGCATCATAAACATCATAACAAGACTAAATAAGCATATATCAAGTCTTAGATCATAATATAAACAATCATAATTATATCATGATTTTTATCTTTGCTTCTTTGTATTTTTCATGCTTATTATGTATGATTACATGGTTATTATTAGTAATAATAACAATCATAAACTTAATATATTTGCATAAAAAAAATAGATATAGAAGCTTACTTCTAGCACTAGGCTAGGGATGATCTTAGAAGATTATTAAGAACTAATAAGATGATGATCTTGCTGATTTAAGGTTCTTGAATGGATGAAAAAGCTTCCTTTAACTTGTAAATGCTTTAGATCACCTTATGTTACTTGGAAATCCATCTTGATCATGAAGGAGATGATAAAAATAATTGGGTTTTTGGATGGTGTTCTTGGTGAAAAGATGAAGATTGAAAGAGTTCTTATGTGTGTGAAAGATAAGATGAAAAGGGTAATAAAATGCTAGTAATGTTTAATGAGATAAGTGTTATAATTATCCACCAACATCATCCACTTGTAACTTAACAAAAATATCTAGATATTAAACACATGGTTAAGTAATGTGGGGCCCCCTAATTTACGGTTATACATGGGGGGGGGTCTTGTATGGTAAAAATGACTTAGTTATTTTTTTAGATTTCAAAAGAATATAAAGATGTAAGCCTTTAGGTGTTTAGGTTTTGCAATTTTCCGAGATGTTTCTTGACTTGCAAAGACCATAAACTAGCTTTACAAGACCAAAAATAATTACCACTAGTTCGCTACATGTGCCTAAATATAGTTCGGCTAGATGTTTAGCGCTCGTTTCGCAAGTAAATAGCCGAAAGGTACGCTTACGGAAGTTGTAGGAAAAATTCCAGTTATGTATGTAATGGATATTCCATAATTATTTTTATATGAAATTGGTGTCTAAACATCAATTTTTGCATCTTGTAATAAAATACAATTGCTGAATCTTGCGGAAAATTCATGAAATGGTCACTTTTAGCGCATTTCGGACAGTTTTTAGTGCTACCGGACATCGGTAAAATATTACCCGAACTCTTGTATTCCCATATCGGGTTTAATATATAATTGATATTGGACTCTTATCCGAGTCCTAAAGATGTCATTTTAGATGTTTTCTGCGGATCCAGAGTTTTCGTCAGCACTAAAGTTCACTAGGCACTACTCTAGTTGTTTCGGTGAATTGTTTGCACTATTTCAAATGTACCCGATAAAAGTGAATCATGTGTAATAATAAACGAATATTCCATGAGTTTTCTAAAATGTATAACATGTAATCATGCAGTCCGAATATTCAGAATACATACTTGTATAATGTAAATCATCGTTTTAAATGTAAGTAATTTACCCGAAAGTGGCAGTTGTCACATTCTCCCCCTGTTATTGAGAATTTCGTCCCGAAATTCAAGATGAGTCATCCTTTGCAGGATTGTTCTCAAACAGGTGAGAGTATTTGGCTTTGATTTAATGTTCTCGTTCCCAAGTATACTCGGGTCCGTGTCGAGAGTTCCAACGAATTTTTACTAATTTGTTACGACTCCTTTGTATTTTCTGGACCTTCTGGTCCATGACCTCAACAGGTGCTTTGGCGAATTGGAGTTTGTTATCTATATGAACCTCATCCTTCGGGATGAAAACTGTTTCTTGCGTTGGACTCTTCTTGAGATTCGACAAATGAAATATGTCGTGTACTCTACTTAGTTCTTCTAGTAACTTTAGTTTGTAGAAAACGGTGCCAATCTTTTCCAAGATTTCAAATGGTCCAACGTAACGTGGGTTAAGCTTTCCACGTTTACCAAACCTTGATACGCCCTTCCAAGGCGAGACTTTTCAACAAGACTTTGTCTCCAACCTCGAAAGATAATGGTTTTCGTCTTTTATCTGCGTAGCACTTTTGTCGATCGCGAGCCGTCTTGATACGGTCTCGGGTCTGAAAAATTTTTATCCGTAGTCTCTTGGACTAGTTTCGGACCAATTATTTAACTATCGCCTGTTTCCGCCCAACATAGCGGAGAGCGACACTTTCGACTATAAAGAGCTTCAAACGGTGCAGATTGTATACTAGTATTGTAGCTGTTATTGTAGGAAAACTCAACTAAAGGTAGATGAGTATCCCAATTGCCGCCTAAATCCATAACACATGCGCGAAACATATATTCGAGTGTTTGGATTGTCCGTTCGCTCTGGCCGTCAGTTTATGGATGAAAGGCTGTACTTGGATTCAAATGAGATCCAAAGGCCTGTTGAAATGATTTCCAAATTCTAGAAATAAAACGACCGTCTCGGTCTGAAATGATTGAAATAGGCACTCCATGACGAGCCACTATTTCTTTGAGATAGAGTTCTGCTAGTTTCTCAGTATTATCCTTCTACCAAATCGGTAAGAAGTGCGTGGACTTTGTTAGTCTATCGATGATTACACATATCATGTAGTGACCTCTTGAGGTCCTGAGTAACTTCGTAATGAAGTACATCGATATTTGTTCCCATTACCAAACGGGAATCTCGGGTTGTTGTAACAAGTCCGAGGGATTTTACTACTCGACTTTGACTTTCGCGCAAGTCAAGCATTCTCCGATATAAGTCGCAATATTACTTTTGAGGTTAGGCCACCAGTAGTATTCTTTCACTACTTAGGCCTATGTGCTTCCTCAAAATATCATCTCGAAGGCCGCCAAAGAATGGAACCCAATTTCGACTCATAAGGTATAAAGTTCCATCTTCTTTACAATAATTGTTTCTTCATGCCTCGAAGTGTTTCTGCTTGAATATGCTCTTCCTTGAGCGCTTGTGAATCATCTTCTCTAATGCTTGAACTCTCAGTGTTCTAACTCGTTCCTTGCGGCTCAAGGCATCTGCTACAACATTTGCCTTGCCCGGATGGTACTTTATTTCACAATCATAGTCGTTCAACAATTCAACATACATCGTTGACGTATATTTAATTCTTTTTGGTTGAATATTTGTTGAAGACTTTTATGATCCGTGAAAATAATGCATTAAGTACCATATTAATAATGTCGCCATAATTTTTTTAAGCGAATACCACCACGCCTAACTCAAGGTCGAGAGTGGTATAGTTCTTCTCATGAACTTTTTTATTGGGCGCGACGTGTACACAATAACTTTTTCACATTGCCTGAGTACGCAACCCAATCCTTGATGCGAAGCATCATAGTCTACAACAGAGTCATCGGTATCGTCGGATAATGATAAGATTGTAAAATACTATGCACCAACCTTAAGAATAAGTTGTAAGGCTATATCTTGTTTTTCGATTTGGGGCGAATTTATTGTCTTTAACAACTCTAAAATGGTTCTCAAATGTTGCTCATGTTCATCAGTCGATCGAGAGTATATCAAAATGTCGTCAATAAACACTATGACGAATTTGTCAAGATACGGCTTGCACACACGATTCATTAAATCCATGAAGACCGCTGGTGCATTTGTTAAACCAAAAGGCATAACGAGAAACTCGTAATGACCATAACGAGTCTTAAAAGCCGTTTTCGGTATGCTTTCCTCTTGAATTCGTAACTGATGATACTCCGATCGTAAGTCTATCTTAGAGTAGAAGCTAGAACCTTTCATAAACCATTTGAGTTAGTTGGAAATTCATTTGTAACATGGTTTAGAAATATGAATTTTCGTTCATCGAAATGTTGTGCATTTTTGCAAAACTTGTATGTATTCCCACCCCCAAAACCTTTATAAAGATGTATAGTGGTAAAGAGTAGGGGTTATTAACTCACAACATCCTCATTCGGTCAACTACAAGGTTCAGAAGGTGCTAATCGACATGGAGATTTGGCTATGGGTGCGGCTCCAGGTACCAAGTCGATGTGAAACTCGACTTGTTGATATGGTGGTAGTCCTGACAAGTCTTCAGGAAAGACTTCAGGGAATTCTTTTACCACAGGAATATCTGTCATCTGAGGCCCATCGGCCTTCTTGTCGACAACAAGCACTTTTGTGGCTTCATGCAATTTATGGTCCGCAATGATGTGTTGCGCTTCTCTCCATGGATAACAAGTGTCTCTTCATTCAGTAGTGGTAAGCGAATGATCTTCTCATGACAGAAGACTTCGGCTCGATTATTGGATAGCCAATCCATGCCAACCACTACGTCTAAAATACCCAACTCAATGGGTACGAGATCGATATGAAATTTCTGCTCCTGACTCGGCTAGTTTACCGTTTGCCAATTCTATAGAATGAGGAGACGTCTAGCTTACTTGACTCTAGGCCAAGTACCTTTTGAATTCTATGTAGTAAGGACTTCACTGTACAAATGTAGAGGACAACCCAATCCCTATGTTTAGATGTAGGATAACCCAATCCCTATGTTTAGATGTAGGATAAATCAATCCCTAATTGTAGCTAGGACATTCCCGTCACTAGCCATGAAACTATGCATGTGAAATGTTGCGATAAAGCTAAAAATCGGCAATGGTATCAAATAATATGGATGTGAAATGTTGATTGATAGGATACGTAACGGTGACCCTTTATGATTTGACAAGAGTCAGCTAATTTCCCATTAGCTAAGTTGATATAGTAATGTGTGTCCAACATGACTCTAATTCGAGTATATGCTTAACATTTAAAGACAATAGCTAAGCTTGGTGTTGGTATTAAAAGAATTGATACATGATGATCGTAGAGTGTACGTACTCATGACTTCATTGGGATTTTGTGGAGTATTCATAGTTCTAACCACACACACACTTATTCACATTTAGGATTTCGACAAGTTACCAGCATACATCCTGGTACCAAAATCGTTTATGGCAGCAGTTGCCTTCATTTCTCTCATGGCGAGAGTTATTGTTTGAGTGATTGCGGTAGGGAGGGATGATGCTGTCATGCTTCGGATCTCCGAGGCTAAACCTAAAATGTAACACTCAGTGTGTTTGAATTCGGGTGTTACCCATTATGGAACAACCCTTGAGATATCGTGAAAGCATCAAGTGTAACCAACAATATTGGCTCTAGTTATGATCGAGTTCTTTTATAAAATCATATGAAGATAGATATGAAAATCAGATGATATAAAAGAATAATGTATGGTTAAATAAATAACCAATGAAAATGTAGTGTGCAAATATATCATGTCTCGAAATAGAATATTATGTCTTGTGTAGAGGATGTCGTGTCTTGTGCGAAAATGTCGTGTCTTGTCTTTGTCGAAGAGATTTGAATAACACCACGATATGCAATATAATATAAGCACTTATATATAGGAAGTACCAGCGGCGTATCCACCATGCTTTTATCATATTACACACGTCTCATCACTTACAAATAACCACCAAAAATGTCTTGTGTATACCAACGTCAATGACATGTATAACAATGTCTTGCGTAACAATGTCATGTATAAAACATGTCTTGATTAAAAGCAATGGTTTTCAACACATAACTTTTAACTTAAACAATTGATTCTTTTGGCGCCATGATCTTTTTAATACACACTATTAAAAGAATCTAGACATGTATTTGGATAAATAGAGTCTATCATGTGCCCAAGAATGAAGAATGCAATCAATCGGTCATGGAAACCTCAAGACTATATTGTTCATACATGTTTGAATAAATGATAATGTGGATAACCAAAACCAAAAGGTGTAATGCCTCTTGCGTGTATTGGTCATATGTTTAAATGGAAAAAAAAGGAAAAAAAATAATTCGTTGAGGAGGGGAAACCAACCAGTGGTCTTCGTCTATATAATATGTATTCCCTACTCTATGGACCTCGATCGTCCTAAATAGAGAAAATCCTTTGTCTTACTTGTCCATGTGACAATTATGGTAATAGTGCTTGAGTTTCACGAGCTCTAGCAAGATTATTAGAATCTCCAAAAATGTAGAATAGAATGTAATGAGGGAGTTGCAGCATGGCGCATGCCATACCATCCCTTGGAAAAAGACAAATGTCAAACGACGGAATTTATTGAATCACTTCCAATAAATATGATAAGGTGGAATATGATAAAGTAAGGTAAGGTAAAGTAGGATAAAGTGTCATAGACAACCTGGAACCAACCCATGTTCAAGAATTCCGAGAATGTTGAGGAAAATCCTCCATGAGTAGCTAACACGTTTTATTCGTTTAAATGACTAGTCTCAACTGAAACGTGATATAGATCGAATGTTAGGTGTGAACAAATACTTGTCGTCTTCCTGTATTGTATTGTATTGTATGGTATTGTATTGTATTGTATTGTATTGTATTGTATTGTATTGTAGGGTGTTATACTAACCACCACAGTTCGTGTTCTAATAGATAAGAAACATTGAATCTCGAATAATAATTTAAGAATTTGAACGAATAGTGATCATTAGCTTGGCCCGCAGAGTCCACCAGAATTCCCATGCACTACAAGTTGTTATTACGTAGGCCTCCGTAATAATAAATTGCCTTGCATGGTCACCCTAGCGTTCTCTCGTACAAAACAACCGATCAGTCAGAGGGGGGGGACACTATTGTCTATATACCTTCAACATAGGAGGGACCTTCATGATAACTCACGTGTCAACGTCCGTTGTTGTTACTCGCAGGACGGTACGACGTTAGATGAAATAGAAATGGAAAGAATCTGTAACAATAACAATTGAAGAGGCACCTTCAAGATGAGTACTTCATCTTCCTTGTAAGGACAAGAGTATATCCACCTTGATTAGTATGAGTCACATGGATCTCGTCCCACTAATGGAGTTGTTGTCCAAGGTTACCACCTTCGCCTCATCGTCATTATCATGGTCAGGCATCTCAGCATTCGCGAGAAAGCAACCATATTTTACGGAATTAAGTTTAAGATTTCACTTAGGAATCATGTTCGCCATAAGCTCCGCAATAGACATGAGGTCGATATTTTCACCGTGTGAGTAAAGAATAATAATAGAGTTTGAAGTCGAAGGTATTTTGTTCTTGGCAAAATATTTCATGCAACATATATATGAACCACCTATATATATAATCATGTAAAATCCTATCACTCAAGGATTTCTATATTGTATAAGCTGAACTTGTAAACTGTTTATAATGCATAAACTGATAATGTAATGTATTGTAGGCACATAGTCTATTAATGTATTGTGTCTGTTTCTCATAGACTTCACCCATGGAAATGTCCTCGCTTGATTTATGTGAAATGAATTTTTGCTGTAGTGGACCTTGAAAAAATGTTTATGCAATGAAAACCTTTTGACTTGTCCAATTTTATTTATTATCTGTTCAACATGAACAAGAGGTTTTCGTGAGAGATCCCTAGTGATTGTAGACTTAGACTCGAGAAAGAATCCTGGTTCACTACAATCGATGCTCTGATACCAATCTGTCACACCTGCTCGTAGCGGAAGCGCGAGGTGTGATCTGATCAGTTCTCATTGCATAACAATATAAGTGAACAATACTAAATGAATAAAAACAAGTTCCAATGCCATTGTCATAATTGTTTCGAAAGAACGCAACATAAGTTAAATGTATTTGTTACAAACCATCAAATGAAAATGCGTTTTCATCGTTCTATACATCAAAATGTAAGTCTTAAAATGTCAAGGCTTTGACCACTATATCACCGCAAAGAGGCGGTATATAACGGGCAAACCCTTTAAATGGTGGCATGGAGTCTTGATACTTGCTTTCCTTGACTGAAATGTCTGTCAGGTCCACTAATTTCCTGAAATACATGTTAAGTTTGAAAACATCAACAAAAGTTGAGCGAGTTCATGCAGTTTAGCTGTATGAGATGTATCTGTAAAATGTGAGTTGTATAAACTGTATCTGTAAAATGTGAGTTGTATAAACTGTATCTGTATGAATGATGTATAAACTGTATCCACAACATGTGAATTGTATAAAATGTATCTGTATGTATGATGTATAAACTGTATCCACAACATGTGAATTGTATAAAATGTATCTGTATGTATGATGTATAAACTGTATCCACAACATGTGAATTGTATAAAATGTATCTGTATGTATGATGTAGTATGTAAAGCGTCAATGAAATCGTTGATCATTAATGTTTCGCGAGGACATTAATATGTGTGACGAATTAGGAAGCAATCCAACCCTAGACGATTTTATGTCGACTCCTATCGACTGGGACACAAACGCATTCTTCTGTATGGGTCCACGACCAAGAGTGGGGCTCGCCAATACCCATTAGATCTAACCCCTTGTACCTAGGTCCAAACTGGATTAATGGTGCTTATAGTATGGCCCTAATTCGCACATGATCTATGGTGTTTCATTCCCTAACTTTAACATACGATGAACATGTATTTTCCCCGATAGTTGTAAAGTTGTAAAACATTTAAATGAACAGGGGACATGAACTCACAGAATTGCGTCCGTGAATAGAAGTAAATAAGATCTCACGTGCGGTCGTCCTGAATAGCGTTGCGACCTACAAATGTTCTTATTTTTGTTAGACACTTCGGTCTTTGTAAAGAACTTGAGTACAAGTCTTGTGTCTTCAATATGTGTAAGACTTGTATGTCTTTACTGTTCGTTAACTGTGTATTCGATGAATGAGTTGTTTAGTCGGATCTAGTCCGCTGAATTTCGTGTCTTATATGTATCAATTGTATAGTTGTGTTTCCAATAATGGTAACATTGGGCCAAGCCCATGTTTTCAAGTTATTGGGCTTAAATAGTGCTGGGCCTTAAATAGTGTTGGGCCTCAATAGTGTTGGGCCTCAAATAGTGTTGGGCCTCAAATAGTGTTGGGCCTCAAATAGTGTTGGGCCTCAAATAGTGTTGGGCCTCAAATAGTGTTGGGCTTGAATAGTGTTGGGCTTTGGCCCATATGTTTAGTATTTGGGCTTAGCCCATGAATTTATGTTAAGCCCATTATGAAGATAAGCCCATTAAGAAAAATAGCCCATTAAGTAAAATAGCCCTTTAAGTAATATAAGCCCATTTGTTATAAAAATAGCCCACTAGTATAATAAGCCCATTTATTTTTATAAAAACCTTTTTATAAAAATTTACTAAGTATACTTGTTAGTAAATAAAAACATACTAGTTTTTATAAGTTTATAAACATCCGAAATTTGTTATTGATAGGATACTTATATTTCGTGTCGATAAATCGTCTAAACGTCGTAGTAACTCCCCGGATTGGCAATTCACTTATGTAGTCGTCCGTCGTTCATTTTGACCATAATTGGTGTCCGATTATTCGAATCGTCCGTAACTCGTTTTAAGGCGTAATTATGTGAAGTCTTATAAGACTTTGATTATTATGTATCATGTGTTCATTATTACCATTGTAATAAAGTTCCTATCTTTGATATATATAACTAATACCATCAAATAATCACATAGCACATAAGTTGTTAAATCACCAAATATATATTTTTCTAAAAAAAATATATATATTTCTCTTGTCTAAATACAACCAAAAATGTTGTTACTTTATAAAATAAAGTTTTTATGAAAAATGGCTATATAACCTTTGTATTTTATTCTAACCATGTTTTATAAACATATCATTTTCTTTATCAAATCACCACCAATTTACTCTACAACTTAACTAAACATATGAGACTTTTATAACATGAAATTATCAAGATGATATCCAAATCATGTAGGGTTTTAACCATGATTATTTCATATGCTAACAAGTTCAAAAACCAAGTTTAATTTTAGTTTTAACAACTTTTATAAAAATCTCTAGTTGTATGTTACTTTTTATAATCTTGTGAGAGTATTGTTTTTAACCAAAAACCTTATATATTTTCACAAGATCAATAGTTATGATCATCCATTAATCCTTTATGTTAAAAACCCTTTAACATAAACATGCATAATTTTTAGATCATAACTTAAAACATCTTCTAATAATTTATTTGCATCATAAACATCATAACAAGACTAAATAAGCATATATCAAGTCTTAGATCATAATATAAACAATCATAATTATATCATGATTTTTATCTTTGCTTCTTTGTATTTTTCATGCTTATTATGTATGATTACATGGTTATTATTAGTAATAATAACAATCATAAACTTAATATATTTGCATAAAAAAAAATAGATATAGAAGCTTACTTCTAGCACTAGGCTAGGGATGATCTTAGAAGATTATTAAGAACTAATAAGATGATGATCTTGCTGATTTAAGGTTCTTGAATGGATGAAAAAGCTTCCTTTAACTTGTAAATGCTTTAGATCACCTTATGTTACTTGGAAATCCATCTTGATCATGAAGGAGATGATAAAAATAATTGGGTTTTTGGATGGTGTTCTTGGTGAAAAGATGAAGATTGAAAGAGTTCTTATGTGTGTGAAAGATAAGATGAAAAGGGTAATAAAATGAGTAAATTGTCATTTTAGTCCCTGAGTTTTGTCCAAATTTGCCAGTTTAGTCCAAATAGTTTTTTTTGTGTATCTGGGTCTCTGACTTTTACATTTTGTTGCCATTTTGATCACAATCCCTAACTCCATCCAAAAACCCAGTTTGTAACAGGGGTATTTTGGGGATTTCTTTAAAAAATGTTTTCAGTTGCCATTTTGATCCAATTCCAAAAAATCAAAAAAATTCCAAACAATCAAAAAAATCTAAAAATCAAAAAAATTCTAAAAAATCATAAAAAATCCAAAAAAATCATAAAAATTCTAAAAAATCATAAAAATTCTAAAAAATCAAAAAAATTCTAAAAAATCCAAAAATCATTAAATGTTTCGGCATGAACCGTTTCGACCCGTACCGTTTCGACCCGTACCGTATCGAACCGTACCGTTTCGACCCGTACCGTATCGAACCGAACCGTTTCGAGCCGAACCGTTTCGACACGAACCGTTTCGACCCGTACCGTTTCGAACCCGAACCGTTTCGAACCGTACCGTTTCGACACGAACCGTTTCGACCCGTACCGTTTCGAACCCGAACCGTTTCGAACCGTACCATTTCGACACGAACCGTTTCGACCCGTACCGTTTCGACCCGTACCGTACCGTTTCGACCCGTACCGTATCGAACCGAACCGTTTCGAGCCGAACCGTTTCGACACGAACCGTTTCGTCCCGTACCGTACCGTTTCGAACCCGAACCGTTTCGAACCCGAACCGTTTCGAACCGTACCGTTTCGACACGAACCGTTTCGACCCGTACCGTTTCGAACCCGAACCGTACCGTTTCGACACGAACCGTTTCGAACCGTACCGTTTCGAACCCGAACCGTTTCGAAACCGTACTGTATCGAACCCGAACTGTTTCGAAGCGAACCGTTTCGAACCGAACCCGTTTCAAACCCGAAACAGTTCGCGTCGAAATGGTACGGGTCGAAACGGTACGGGTCGAAACGGTTCGGGTTCGATACGGTACGGTTTCGAAACGGTTCGGGTTCGAAACGGTACGGTTCGAAACGGTTCGTTTCGAAACCGTACCGTATCGAACCCGAACCGTTTCGACGCGAACCGTTTCGAACTGAACCCGTTTCGAACCCGAAACGGTTCGCGTCGAAATGGTACGGGTCGAAACGGAACGGGTCGAAACGCTTCGCGTCGAAACGGTACGGGTCGAACGGTTCCGGTTCGAAACGGTACGGGTCGAAACGGTTCGTGTCGAAACGGTTCTGCTCGAAACGGTTCGGTTCGATACGGTACGGCATCGAAACGGTACGGTTCGAAACGGTTCGCGTCGAAACGGTTCGGCTCGAAACGGTTCGGGTTCGAAACGGTACGGTTCGATACGGTACGGGTTCGAAACGGTTCGCGTCGAAATGGTTCGATTCGATACGGTACGGGTCGAAACGGTTCGGTTCGAAACGGTACGGGTCGAAACGGTTCGTGCCGAAACATTTAATGATTTTTGGATTTTTTAGAATTTTTTTGATTTTTAGATTTTTTTGAATTTTTTGGAATTTTTTTGATTTTTTGGAATTGGATCAAAATGGCAACTGAAAAACATTAGTGATTATGTACAAACTGTTACAAACTGGGTTTTTGGATGGAGTTAGATAAAATGATCAAAATGGCAACAAAATGTAAAAGTCAGGGACCTAGATGCACAAAAAAAACTATTTGGACTAAACTGGCAAATTTGGACAAAACTCAGGGTCTAAAATGGCAATTTACTCTAATAAAATGCTAGTAATGTTTAATGAGATAAGTGTTATAATTATCCACCAACATCATCCACTTGTAACTTAACAAAAATATCTAGATATTAAACACATGGTTAAGTAATGTGGGGCCCCCTAATTTACGGTTATACATGGGGGGGGGGGGGGGGTCTTGTATGGTAAAAATGACTTAGTTATTTTTTTAGATTTCAAAAGAATATAAAGATGTAAGCCTTTAGGTGTTTAGGTTTTGCAATTTTCCGAGATGTTTCTTGACTTGCAAAGACCATAAACTAGCTTTACAAGACCAAAAATAATTACCACTAGTTCGCTACATGTGCCTAAATATAGTTCGGCTAGATGTTTAGCGCTCGTTTCGCAAGTAAATAGCCGAAAGGTACGCTTACGGAAGTTGTAGGAAAAATTCCAGTTATGTATGTAATGGATATTCCATAATTATTTTTATATGAAATTGGTGTCTAAACATCAATTTTTGCATCTTGTAATAAAATACAATTGCTGAATCTTGCGGAAAATTCATGAAACGGTCACTTTTAGCGCATTTCGGACAGTTTTTAGTGCTACCGGACATCGGTAAAATATTACCCGAACTCTTGTATTCCCATATCGGGTTTAATATATAATTGATATTGGACTCTCATCCGAGTCCTAAAGATGTCATTTTAGATGTTTTCTGCGGATCCAGAGTTTTCGTCAGCATTAAAGTTCACTAGGCACTACTCTAGTTGTTTCGGTGAATTGTTTGCACTATTTCAAATGTACCCGATAAAAGTGAATCATGTGTAATAATAAACGAATATTCCATGAGTTTTCTAAAATGTATAACATGTAATCATGCAGTCCGAATATTCAGAATACATACTTGTATAATGTAAATCATCGTTTTAAATGTAAGTAATTTACCCGAAAGTGGCAGTTGTCACAATTTCTAAGCTATGTAAAGGATATTTATGGTATGTTTAACTCATGGTCATGTTCCGAAATGTCTGTTATAGTTCAAATCGGCATACTTTCGCAGTTTGTCGAATTTAGTCCCTGTGAGCGATTTAACTTGATTTTGCCATACCAAAGCCTTCAAAACTTATTTCTAAGTTATGTAAAGGTTATTTAAGGTATGTGAAGCCTATTTCACTATTATGGAGTGTTCGTTGCATTAAACTGGTTATATTTACGCATCAGTGCGCGTATAACCTTCCAAAAAGCGATTTAGAGCCCGAAATCGAACAAGAATTGATATGTGCAAATGACACACATATTTGTACAAATCCCAAGTATGAAATACAATATTTCATTGGTTTGGTATTTGTTTGATGGTCGCAGTGACCCAGGTGTCACAAAATTAGGGTTTATCCCTATAAATATGTTTGTAATAGAAACTTGGGAATTTCCCATGTGTTTAATATTATAAAAATGTGGTATTTACTCTGATAAAATATTTCCTAACTACGATCCTGATGTAAATTCCGCTGCCAAATTGATAAACACCGATACCACTAAATCTGAGTTGGCGGCCGCTCATTCCTAGGTAATTAGGGGCCGGGGGTTACGACAAAATTCCAATGGGGTTTTGCATGGTTTGATCAAGAGAATAAGTGATATCAATTCTGGAGGTTAATTTTACGAAAATGGTGAAAACCCAATTGTGTTCATAATGTATATTAATGGTGCTTATGAGTAGTTTTTAATTGAAAATTTCAGTGGTATAACCCATCTTCTCCATAAATACGGTTCATTTGTAATTAAAACGAGATTAATCCATCAAGTATAATGCTTAAACAGGTCGGTTGGGTTATATGGTTCAATATCGCGGCTGCGTAAAGTTTTAGAGAAGAAGGTGAAGTGAATCAGGTCACTGGTTCAGGTTCTAATTAAAGGCGAATTGGAAATAAATAATCCTACATAACTCAATTTGGCCGATAATAATCTCAAGTCAGTTATTGGCCGATAATAATCCGAACTGGTCATTTTTTTTGTAAAATAGTCCGTCGTTAAAATAGCTTAATGGAGTTAAGTTTTTTCCGAATTACAAACCGGTGTTTTAGGGCATTTGATCAGAACGAGGATACGAGTCGATTGATGTAAAACTTACCTCGAAATTGTGCTTGAAATGGCTTGATTTTTGTTAATTGGAAGTTTAAACACTCGAATTGAAGCACCGTTTTCGTGGGTTGGGGCAGTATTTCGAGGTAAGATTTACATCAATCGACTCATATCCTCGTTCTGATCAAAAGCCCTAAAACATCCGTTTGTAATTTGGAAAAAACTTAACTCCGTTAAGTTATTTTAACGGCGGACTATTTTACAAAAAAAATTGACCAGTTCGGATTATTATCGGCCAATAACTGACTAGGGATTATTATGGGCCAAATTGAGTTAGGTGGGATTATTTATTTCCAATTTTCCTTAATTAATCAAGTTGGTAATAAACACCAAGACATGATGTAGTCTAGTGGTTCATGTGCTATATGTTTAGCAAGAGGACCTCGGGTTTGAGTCGGGGCCTCCTGCATTATTCTTTTTATCTCCAATACATTTCAATTTGCACAGGTTGCAGATTAGTCCCTGTTATTATGTATATAGGTGATATGCTTTGTAATTCTGACACACAACTGGATGTGGTCCAATGGTGTGTATACTTGTTTTTTTTATCTTGGGGACCCGGGTTCGAAACCCGCGGTCAACCCGTTTTTTATTATTTAGCTTTAATAAGTTTCAACAATTAACAAAACAGTCCCTAGACTTGTAACTTCAGAACTTGGCAACCCAGGCCCCTTGAGTTAGATAAAACTTGTTTCAACTCTACTCTCCAACTTAGTTATTTATAAAACCAACTTCCCTTTACAATATTTAACAGTACTAGCAGGGAATCATTTGTAGAATCTATATTTTAAAACCAAACTATACTTTTATCAATTAAATTATCTCGCATAAATAATAATTCGTGTTTTAATCATTTTTTTCTTTTGTTTGGATCCGGTTTACCAAAATGAGTCAGGTTTTTTGGGATCCAATTTTGGCGGATGTTACAGTCTCCCCAACTTTTGGGAATTTCGTCCCGAGATTTGGAGGAAACTGGTCGAATAGGATGAGGCGTAGGGTCTTCCATAAGCGTTGACGATATCAATTGGATTTAGGAACTTGAATCTTGAGGTATGATTGTTCCTTAGGAATGTAAGGTAACAAGTGTTTAAGCAAAAGTCCTAACATTGCTGAGAATACACTCAAACTATCAAAAGGTGCAAATTTATTGAGGCGGTAACGTTCATGATAAGGGTTGCATCCAATTAAAGGAATCGCTTTTAAATGCCAGGGATGCAGAAATGAAAAGCGTTAACTGTTATGTACATGGTATCCAGTTATAGGCTCTATGATCATTATAATCACGAAGCCTAAGATTAGCGTATTAAGGATTTATTATAGATAAAGAGAAAATCATGCCCCAATGATGACTTGTAACACGGGAGAATTTGCAACTGAGTCGTGAAGTATACACGTGATGTACAAACTAATTTGTGTCACAACTTGGGATCTTAAAAAAATACTCACAAAATGCCACACTTTGAATTGAATGAGCGAAATCACAGAATTTGAATTCTCCAATCACAAAACTAAAACAAACTAGCTACAACTCTCATGGTTAGCTTAACGCTGCTTTTGAAAATTTAACAGAGACACTTATGTATAGGAAGTACCAGCGGCTTATCTACCATGTCTCTATCAAATTTTCATCTGCATCATTATTCAAACCATGATTGACAACACACGAATTATCATGACCAGTCTAATGAGGCTTTTGATACTTCGATAAGAACACTCATATATAGGAAGTACCAGCGGCGTATCCACCATGTCCTTATCAAATTTCATTGGCTTCGTTATTCAGATCATGATTGACGACATGAACACAACTTACATAGAACTTCTCTTGACCAGTCTAACGAGGCTTTTGATAGTTTGATAAGAACACTTATATATAGGAAGTACCAGTGGCGTATCCACCATGTCCTTTTCAAATTTCATTGGCTTCGTTAGCGGTTTTGGTCAGTTCTATGCGACGACTCAAACGTACTAATTAAATAAACATATCCAAACCACAACAACTAATGTATGAGTCTCGAACCCAAAAAGGGTGCGACTAAATGGTGGCAGTACCTACATCCATAGTTATGAGGAAAGGGTCGGTCTATGAATAAGTGAGACGATACCCACATCGCATAATTATGGGGAAAGATAAGCTGTGATGAGTGATGATGCGACACAACATGAACTTGAAATAAAACAAATCATAAATGCATAACATGGCGATGACATAAAATGTCTGAGTAAAGGATATAAACGACAATAAATAGTAACGTCGAAAGCATGGCAACGACACAAGCTATCAGCGGTACTGATTAAGAGTTTGTAATTGTATCGATTGGCGTTAGTGCGAACGTTAAGGATACAGAGTGGGAGTAGCAGGTAAAGTCTATAATGAGGGAAAACCAAACATGAAGAATGACAGAAGAAATGAAGTAACAACATTGATTTACACTTCCACCAGTCAGGCGATATTTACTATGCGGACAAAAGTAAAGGGGTCTTAAGATAAATTAAGGAAACCATAACTGGACTCACATTTATTTCGTTTTGTTAACTATATTTACACTTTACCAAGTGTAAAATATTAGTATTTTAAATTGTTCATGTACAAAAGCAACTTGGTTTATTTAGAAAAAATATTTTTGTTAAATTTTGGAAAAAACATTTTTGGTCCGAAGTAGAAAATTTAAAATATTTATTACATTTTATTATTATTTTATAAAAACAAAATTTTGAGGTCAGAAAAATTTTATCGTCACCATGTGCCCTCGACTCGAATTTGCAGAACTCTGGGCACATGTTACGAAAGTGATTAGGGTTGTGACGTTCAAGTCACATTAGACGACTTGTTAAAGTTTAAAACATATAACCAAAAATCACATCATTACAGTTGTATTCGAAAATTCATAAAAATCTTTATTTGATTAAATTAGTCAAAGTAACCTCAAAATGTTTTATTCAATTTAAACCCATCGCCTAATAACGTCGTGCTGCAGACCGCGTCATGGTTGTCTTGAAATCGGAGTAGTGCTCGTACGCGTACCATCTAGTTATCTTGATCCTCTGGGTTGGCTTGTACGGCTCAACCGTAAGGAACGAGTTAGGTGTCATACGATACGGTCGATTGATCCATCGATGGAGTGTCTGGTTAGACATACAGTCAGATCATAAGGTGGGTGTTTAGTTGCTCAAATGGGGGAGTCACAGATTTGTGAAATCATGGAACTTAGGGAAAATCCCATGATTCAAGAATACAAATCACATGAAAATATTATGGAGTATCAAAGGGTAGATAAACTTAAACCCTTCGATAAGGTACAAAAGATAGGGTGATTAATTTGTAAATTATTAGAATCTTGTGGAATATTAAGGATTTATTCTGGTGGTTTAAATACAAACGGTATAATAACCACATGAAATATAATGAATAATAAAAGTTGTGATAAAATAATATTTCATCATAAAATATTGAAAAATCATAGGTTTGGCACGTCATACGGTTTAGTATAACTTCCATGCGTCACTTTCATAATTATGTGTGCACCTGCAATTACCGAGCTTTCGCATGGTCCTCATATGTCTTCCCATTGACGTACAACTTAACCCAAAGAAAATCGTGAATAAATAAATGACTCGAGTTTTCGGTTGTTGTAAAACGATGTTTAGGATAGTATCCATGAATTAACACGGATATGTTTGACATATTAAAGTGTTGTAAGTTCACGTTGTGACAACCCTCAAAATTACATGTATTCCGTACGATCCATTAATGTTAATTAAAGTACTTGATGACTGTGCTGAATTACTTAACTGCTTTCTGACTACTGTGTTATACTTACATGTGCTTGTTAACATACTAGTAGTGTACAGAAAAGTTACTAAATGGTCCTGTATGTTTTCCTGAGTGTTGGGAATTAAAAGTATTACAAAAAGATATATATAGGACACTATATGGAATAACTTAGCACTTTAACGGAACGGTATCCAACCGAACAACCGGACATTACCCAGAACACTAAAATATTGCAAGAAACATTGTTTTTTATTTTTCTGAGCTATTTATGGTCCCCGAGTACTATAACACATTACATAATACCCGGTACACACTAAACACTAGACATAACATTAAACTCCCACCAATTAACTTATTTACCCACAAATTTACAAGTAACCCCCCCCCCCCTTTATGTTAGAACCGTCCCCATGGGACCCATTACAAGACTTTTATAAATCTTGCAAATCCCCATGTGCTTACCTAGGAATGTGAAGGTTATGATTGCACTTGCACTCACCATCTTAGTTACCAAATAACTTTCAATACCCCTTGCATGCAATCGGTTCACATGTGCCCCCCCCCCCCCCCCCCACCATACGATTCCCAAATCTCAACCACAAGTTTGAATAAGTCTTCATTCCCCATGCAATCTCTAGTGGGATTATGAAGTGACTTTGTATGTACTCATGAGGACATAAGATCCAAGGGTTAATAGCATGTTGCGGGACTTGTATTATATAACCACTAGATCACCATCATTTTCACCATTCACCACTCAACAACACAACACTCTCCTCCTCTCTTCTTGGTCTCGGCCGAGAGCTCCACCACCACCATCATCACCTTCAAGTTTCATTCAACCAATCTCTAGTGATCCAAGGGTGTTAAAGTGCATACAACAAAGCTCGGTGTGTTCGGAAGTTGAAGGACCACTCTCATCTTCTTTTATCCATCACATTTCTCCACTTGAACTTCCCTAGTCTTGAACTAGTAGTAAGAATTTAGATCCGTTCATTTTTCATGTTATTTAAGCGGTTAATAATGTATCATGATCATAATATTAAGAACACTAATGAATCTTATGAAGAAGACATAAACATAAACTTGCTAGATGAAGATATCATGATAAATACAAGTTGATATGCATGTTGATCATTGTTTGTTAGTAGAAATGATGTGAATCATCATGTAGTCTTGCTAGATCATGATTAAAAACATGATCTAGCAAGATGAGAAAAGTAAGAATGTTGAAGGATGATGGATCATCCACTCATAAACCATGAACTTGAAGGAAGGAATGAATGGTTTCTTGAAAAATAAAGAATCAAAATAGGTGATAATCATGTAGATCTAAAGATCCATGGGTGGTTCTTCAAAAGGACCAAGTTAAAAATATGAGTTCCGTAAAATCTTGGATCTTACATAAACTAATCACATTTTTTGTGGATAGACAAGTGTAGAAACACTTGTGTAATAAGAAAAGTTCACAAAGAAATATTTTTAGAAAATACGGTTGGAAGTTGTAAACACCTAAACTCTTTAAAAATAAAGTTTTTAAAGAACTAATCACATTTCAAAAGGTAACAAGACTTACTAAGTATGCTAGTAAGTTACTACATATTTTTATAAATTTTCAAGTTCATGAGTTTATAGTTTATGCTTGTTTTTTTGGGCAAGTTCGGTAAGTAGAGGTTGTATATTGTTGATTGGTGATTGTTGAATGATGTTTACAAAAGAAAATGATATGCTTATAAGCATGGACACCTCCATTTACAAAGGAAACTCTGGCAAAAATTTCTAAAAAATCCGACACTTAGAAAATATTCTTCTAACAAGTGTTTACGAATATATTCTTAACTTTGTTTTCAAAATAAACTTCGCCAAAGGTGTTGTTACAAAATACAAAGTATCGGAGGTTGACTTTTACAAGCAAAATGGATAAATATATATTTTGAATATATATTTTATATTAAGACACTTGTGTGGATACTTGTTTATTTTAAAAGATAGTTATATTATTTTAGGGAAAAATAATGTAACTTAGCAATGCAACTTGACATTCGAATTGTGTGGTATGTGATAGAAGTAACGAGTAGATAAACCATACGTAGGATGCGTGTTATGCATGAGAAACTGACTGTTATCTGTACCTCATTAGGACGTGCTTGCTTTCCTGATTATTTGAGTAATTAATCTAACCGAGCAAACCAAGGTGAGTTCACACACTTTCTAAGGCATGGGATTCCCGGTGGTTGGGAATGGGTTAAAGAATTAAAACGGAACCTACATATCCTCCTTGGGTAGGATATGTACCGCCATCCTCCATGGGTAGGATGCCAATATAAATCCTGCGTATTCTCCTTGGGTCGAATACGTACGTTCGTCCTCCTTGGGTAGGACAACAACCTTAAAACTTACTAGACAAAACTCTATCATTAAGTCCCTCATTTTATATCGACTTAATCGCCGAGGCCAATGGCGAGCGGGTCATTAGTTAATAGCGCTATTAGGTTTAACAAACCTCACACCGTGCCGTTCGGACTGGCGTGTACTAATGGACTATGGCAAACTGTCAGTGATGATAGACACTGATGTAGGGCACAACTATTGTTCGTCAGTTGTCGATATGGTAACGGTCTAGTGGTTCACATGGGGAAGCCCCCACTAATTTTGGATATGGTTTGGGTAATAAAGAAGGAATTGGTTAATCATACTTTCAACTACGGGGTAACCCCCATGGCAACTAAGCCAACGAAAGACAAACCATGTTTTCGGAAACAACTTAAAACTAAACAACCAAACATGAACTCACTCAACTTTGTTGTTGACTCGTTGTTACATGCCTTACAGGTCGTTAGATGCTTTGGAGCTTGCACAAGGAGGAAGTCGTTATGGAATATGGGTTGTTATATCCCGTTCTAAACATTTAATCCTTATGAACTTATTAAACCTACGTTTTGGACTTTAAACTTATGAACTATGGAACTTATGTTTTAGTCTTACGTTTTATGCTTCCGTTGTTAACTTAAAGTTGGTTACTGTTTTATACCAATTGTATTGTGGTTGGTTTTACTTACTTATTTACGTTGTTCAATATGATTGGTGGCTCGATCCTGGTCATGTCACGCCTCCAAGCGGTGATACTCCGCATGGTGGATTTTGGGGGTGTGACAGATTGGTATCAGAGCCATTGGTTATAGTGAACTTGGTTTTAAAAAGGGGAAAACCTTTTTTGACAAAACCAGACTATAACCTGTACAGTGCTCAACGATCCACAACGACGCTTCGCTCCACATGCAAGACTCGACATAATAGGTGGTATGATTTATGTTTATATTGTCGGTTAGATAGTTCACATTGTGCACTAGTTAACGTGATAACTGCTATTTGAACCTTGTGTGCTCACTCTCTCCTGTTATCCCACGCTTACGCACTTTCGCGACACTTTTCTCACTTACGTTGCTTCGTTGTGAAGATCATGAACGGACGCTGAGGATGTATCAACCTAACTCAAGCCCAGTTGATGGCTTTGATCAATGAACGGGTTGCTGAGGCACTCGCAGCTGTCCCTGCAGGAGGTATAACCTGCCATATCAACCCATCTTAGGACGTTTAGATCCTACCTTCGCAAACCAACCCTCGTGCTTAACCTTGTCTTTTATTCTCACGCAACAGGTCAACATGCTCAACCTCCTGTGTGCACGTTCAAAACGTTCATGGATTGCCGACCTAGTACTTTCAGCGGCACAGAAGGAGCTGTAGGTCTTCTTCACTGGTTCGAGAAGCTTGAGTCTGTTTTTGAGATGTGTGAATGCCCTGAAGATCGTAGGGTGAAATATGCTACTGGAACACTCGAAAGTGCTGCGTTAACCTGGTGGAAAGCACAGGTTCAACTGCTAGGGCTGACGGTTGCTAATGCCACCCCATGGAACGGTTTCAAAGAACTGATCAAAGAAAAGTACTGTAGTCGTGACGACATCCACAAGCTAGAGGTAGAATTTTTCAATCTGAAGATGACGGGGTCTGAAATCGAGGCATACACAAAGAGTTCAAACGAATTAGCTATCCTGTGTCCCACTATGGTGGATCCTCCTATCAAGCATATCGAGCTGTACCTTAAGGGTTTGGTTCCAGAAATTCAAAGCCACGTGACCTCAGCTAATCTTGGCACCATTCAACAAATCATCAAGTTGGCTCATCGTCTCACTGATCAGGCAGTTGAGCAGAACAAGCTGCCCAAGCGTATTAGCGCTACTACTACTGATGCTCCCAGTGATAACAAGCGCAAGTGGGATGGAAATTCGGGCAAGGGTTCTACTTCAGTTCAGTCTCAGCAGCGAAAGACAGATGAGTACAGGAGCCCCAGTCAGCAGTCTTCTGGGAATCAAGGTCAGGGCGGGTACAAGTGAAATCACCCTAAGTGCAACCGATGTCATTTGCACCACAGCGGGCAGTGCCACAAGGGTCGTTGCCTGAGGTGTAACAAGTTTGTTCATGAATCAAGGGATTGCAGGAGCACGCGACCAGCAAATCAGAATCGCCAACAACAACAACAACAAGCTCCACAGAACCACCAGCAGCAGCAACAGCAACAGCAACAGCAGGGCAATAAAGGATGCTTTCAGTGTGGCGCTGAAGGCCACTTTAAGAGGAACTGTCCTCAGCTGAACCAGAATCAGAACAACAACAACCAAGGAAACGGGAACAACAATGGAGGCAACAACGGGAGTAACAATAATGGCAATGGAGCCAGGGGACGTGTTTTCGTGCTAGGTCAGGGTGATGCAAGGAACGATCCCAACGTTGTGATGGGTAAGTTTCTTCTGGACGACTTCTTTGTTACTGTTTTATTTGATTCGGGTGCCGATACTAGTTATGTGTCCTTAAAAGTTAGCCAAATGCTTAAGCGCACTCCAACACTTTTGAACATCAAACACACGGTAGAACTAGCAAATAGGAAAAGTCTTGAAGCCACACACATAGTTAAAGGTTGTAACCTCGTCTTAGTTGGTCAGACCTTCTCTATCGATCTTGTTCCTATCGTACTTGGTAGTTTCGACGTCGTTATTGGGATGGATTGGCTATCTCATCATCAAGCGGAGATTATTTGCAAGGAGAAAATCGTCCGCATTCCTCGTTCTGGTAAAGAACCCCTCGTGATTCATGGCGACAAGAGTGGTGCTGTCGTAGGCATTATCTCTTTCCTTAAGGCCCAGAAGTGTTTGCGAAAGGGCCACACTGCCATTCTGGCACTCGTTACTGACACATCAACGGAAGAGAAGAGAATTGAAGACATTCCTATTGTGCGCAACTTTCCTGAGGTATTTCCTGAGGAATTACCAGGTCTTCCGCCTCATCGTCAAGTCGAGTTTCAAATCGAGCTAGCTCCTGGAGTAGCACCAATAGCTCGTGCACCTTATCGACTAGCTCCGTCAGAACTTGAAGAACTGTCCATGCAATTACAAGAACTCTTGGAAAAGGGTTTTATACGTCCTAGCTCTTCGCCCTGGGGAGCTCCAGTCTTGTTTGTGAAGAAGAAAGACGGTACTTTCAGAATGTGTATTGACTACCGTGAACTCAACAAGGTGACCGTGGAGAATCGTTATCCTCTCCCACGTATTGATGACTTATTCGACCAGTTGCAAGGGTCGAGTTTCTATTCCAAGATTGTCCTAAGGTCAGGCTACCATCAACTGAGAGTCCGGGATGAGGACGTCTCCAAAACAGCATTCAGAACTCGCTACGGCCATTACGAGTTTCTGGTTATGCCCTTCGGATTGACAAACGCACCTGCGGTCTTCATGGATCTCATGAACAGAGTGTGCAAACCTTACCTGGATAAATTTTTCATAGTATTCATCGACGATATCCTGATCTATTCAAAGAGTCAGGAAGAACACGAACGACACCTGAGACTTATTCTGGAACTTCTTTGAGCAGAGCAACTGTATGCCAAGTTTTCAAAATGCGACTTTTGGCTTCGTGAAGTACATTTTCTAGGCCATGTGGTAAACAAGGATGGGATTCATGTGGATCCATCCAAGGTTGACTCGATCAAGAACTGGCCTGCACCCCGTACACCAACAGAAATCCGTCAATTCTTGGGATTGGCAAGGTATTACAGAAGGTTTATCAAGGATTTCTCAAAGATTGCGCAACCTCTCACCTCACTGACTCAAAAAGGTGTCACCTATCATTGGGGTGATGCACAGGAATCCGCATTTCAGCACCTAAACGATAGAGTTTGTAGCGCGCCTATTCTCTCTTTGCCTGAAGGCACAGATGATTTTGTGGTTTATTGTGACGCTTCCATCCAAGGACTTGGTTGCGTGTTGATGCAACGTGACAAGGTCATTGCCTACGCATCGCGCCAACTTAAGGTTCACGAAAGGAACTACACTACGCATGACTTGGAATTGGGAGCAGTTGTTTTCGCACTTAAGATATGGAGACATTACCTGTACGGTACCAAGTGCACCATTTACACCGATCACAGGAGTCTCGAGCATATCTTCAAGCAAAAGGAGTTAAACATGCGACAACGCCGATGGGTCGAGCTCTTGAATGATTACGAATATGCGATCAAGTACCATCCAGGCAAAGCCAATGTTGTGGCCGACGCCCTCAGTCGAAAGGATACTATACCTAAGCGTGTACGTGCGTTACAGCTTACCATTCACTCTAGCCTTCCCGCTCAAATTCGTGAAGCTCAGGTCGAAGCATTGAAAGCAGAAAACATCAGGGCTGAGTCCCTATGAGGATCAAGGAAACGGTTAGAACAAAAGGGGGACGGCGCCTACTATGTAAACGAGCGCATCTGGGTCCCACTTTACAGAAACTTACGCGAGCTTGTGATGGATGAAGCGCACAAGTCTCATTACTCAGTACATCCTGGTTCGGATAAGATGTACCACGATCTCAAGACCACGTATTGGTGGCCTAGCATGAAAGCCCACATAGCAACCTACGTCAGCAAATGCTTAACTTGTGCCAGGGTCAAGGTCGAGTACCAGAAACCATCAGGCCTACTTCAACAACCAGAGATCCCGAAATGGAAATGGGAGCAAATTTCCATGGATTTCGTTACTGGCCTGCCGAGATCTCAACGCGGAAATGACACTATTTGGGTGATAGTGGATCGATTGACTAAGTCTGCACACTTCTTGGCTATCAAGGAAACCGACAAGTTTTCTACTCTAGCAGACATCTACCTAAAGGAAGTAGTATCAAGGCACGGAGTGCCAACCTCCATCATCTCTGATCGAGACTCACGTTTTACATCTGAATTGTGCAAGCCATGCACAAGTCCTTTGGTTCTCGATTAGATATGAGCACGGCATATCATCCACAGACGGATGGGCAATCTGAACGCACCATCCAAACCCTTGAAGACATGCTTAGGGCATGTGTAATCGATTTTGGTAATGGCTGGGAAAAACACCTCCCGTTAGTGGAGTTTTCGTATAACAACAGTTACCACACCAGTATCCAGGCCGCTCCGTTCAAGGCATTGTACGGACGAAAGTGCCGATCACCTCTTTGTTGGGCAGAGGTTGGCGATAGTCAAATCACAGGCCCAGAACTTGTAGTGGATACAACTGAAAGGATTGCTCAGATATGACAACGAATGGCGGCGGCTCGTAACCGTCAGAAAAGCTATGCTGATAAGCGAAGGAAACCACTCGAGTTCCAGGTTGGGGATCGAGTGCTACTTAAAGTCTCACCTTGGAAAGGTGTAGTTCGTTTTGGCAAACGAGGCAAACTCAATCTGCGTTATGTCGGACCATTCGAAATCATTGAGAAGATTGGCAAGGTGGCCTACAAGCTGAATCTACCGGCAGAAGTCAGCGGAGTTCACAATGTTTTCCATGTGTCAAATTTGAAGAAGTGTCTGTCAGATGAGACCCTCATAGTTCCCTTAAAGGAGCTCACTATCGACAACCAGCTGCGATTCGTCGAGGAACCAGTAGAGATTACTGATCGAGATGTTAAGATTCTCAAGCGTACCAGGATACCTCTTGTTCGAGTTCGTTGGGATTCCCGTCGTGGCCCAGAGTATACCTGGGAACGAGAAGACCAAATGAAACTCAAGTATCCCCAGCTGTTTAAGAAAAGTGCAACCACTACTGAGGCTGAAGCTACTGCAGAATTTCGGGACGAAATTCCAAACCAACGGGGGGATGATGTGACACCCTAGGAAAACCAGGAAACCAACGCAGCTTAACTAGCTTCCTCAGTAACCACGTGCTAAATTTCGGGACGAAATTCTCTTAACAGGGGGGGAATGTGACAACCCTCAAAATTACATGTATTCCGTGCGATCCATTAATGTTAATTAAAGTACTTGATGACTGGGCTGAATTACTTAACTGCTTTCTGATTACTGTGTTATACTTACATGTGCTTGTTAACATACTAGTAGTGTACAGAAAAGTTACTAAATGGTACTGTATGTTTTCCTGAGTGTTGGGAATTAAAAGTATTACAAAAAAGATATATATAGGACACTATATGGAATAACTTAGCACTTTAATGGAACGGTATCCAACCGAACAACCGGACATTACCCGGAACATTAAAATATTGCAAGAAACATTGTTTTTATTTTTCTGAGCTAGTTATGGTCCCCGGGTACTATAACACATTCCATAATACCCGGTACACACTAAACACTAGACATAACATTAAACTCCCACCAATTAACTTATTTACCCACAAATTTACAATTAACCCCCCCTTTATGTTAGAACCGTCCCCATGGGACCCATTACAAGACTTTTATAAATCTTGCAAATCCCCATGTGCTTACCTAGGAATGTGAAGGTTATGATTGCACTTGCACTCACCATCTTAGTTACCAAATAACTTTCAATACCCCTTGCATGCAATCGGTTCACATGTGCCCCCCCCCCCACCATACGATTCCCAAATCTCAACCACAAGTTTGAATAAGTCTTCATTCCCCATGCAATCTCTAGTGGGATTATGAAGTGACTTTGTATGTACTCATGAGGACATAAGATCCAAGGGTTAATAGCATGTTGGAGGACTTGTAGTATATAACCACTAGATCACCATCATTTTCACCATTCACCACTCAATAACACAACACTCTCCTCCTCTCTTCTTGGTTTCGGCCGAGAGCTCCACCACCACCATCATCACCTTCAAGTTTCATTCAACCAATCTCTAGTGATCCAAGGGTGTTAAAGTGCATACAACGAAGCTCGGTGTGTTCGGAAGTTGAAGGACCACTCTCATCTTCTTTTATCCATCACATTTCTCCACTTGAACTTCCCTAGTCTTGAACTAGTAGTAAGAATTTAGATCCGTTCATTTTTCATGTTATTTAAGCGGTTAATAATGTATCATGATCATAATATTAAGAACACTAATGAATCTTATGAAGAAGACATGAACATAAACTTGCTAGATGAAGATATCATGATAAATACAAGTTGATATGCATGTTGATCATTGTTTGTTAGTAGAAATGATGTGAATCATCATGTAGTCTTGCTAGATCATGATTAAAAACATGATCTAGCAAGATGAGAAAAGTAAGAATGTTGAAGGATGATGGATCATCCACTCATAAACCATGAACTTGAAGGGAGGAATGAATGGTTTCTTGAAAAATAAAGAATCAAAATAGGTGATAATCATGTAGATCTAAAGATCCGTGGGTGGTTCTTCAAAAGGACCAAGTTAAAAATATGAGTTCCGTAAAATCTTGGATCTTACATAAACTAATCACATTTTTGGTGGATAGACAAGTGTAGAAACACTTGTGTAATAAGAAAAGTTCACAAAGAAATATTTTAGAAAATACGGTTGGAAGTTGTAAACACCTAAACTCTTTAAAAATAAAGTTTTTAAAGAACTAATCACATTTCAAAAGGTAACAAGATTACTAAGCATGCTAGTAAGTTACTACATATTTTTATAAATTTTCAAGTTCATGAGTTTATAGTTTATGCTTGTTTTTTTGGGCAAGTTCGGTAAGTAGAGGTTGTATATTGTTGATTGGTGATTGTTGAATGATGTTTACAAAAGAAAATGATATGCTTATAAGCATGGACACCTCCATTTACAAAGGAAACTCTGGCAAAATTTTCTAAAAAAATCCGACACTTAGAAAATATTCTTCTAACAAGTGTTTACGAATATATTCTTAACTTTGTTTTCAAAATAAACTTCGCCAAAGGTGTTGTTACAAAATACAAAGTATCAGAGGTTGACTTTTACAAGCAAAATGGATAAATATATATTTTGAATATATATTTTATATTAAGACACTTGTGTGGATACTTGTTTATTTTATAAGATAGTTATATTATTTTAGGGAAAAATAATGTAACTTAGCAATGCAACTTGACATTCGAATTGTGTGGTATGTGATAGAAGTAACGAGTAGATAAACCATACGTAGGATGCGTGTTATGCATGAGAAACTGACTGTTATCTGTACCTCATTAGAACGTGCTTGCTTTCCTGATTATTTGAGTAATTAATCTAACCGAGCAAACCAAGGTGAGTTCACACACTTTCTAAGGCATGGGATTCCCGGTGGTTGGGAATGGGTTAAAGAATTAAAACGGAACCTACATATCCTCCTTGGGCAGGATATGTACCGCCATCCTCTATGGGTAGGATGCCAATATAAATCCTGCGTATTCTCCTTGGGTAGAATACGTACGTTCATCCTCCTTGGGTAGGACAACAACCTTAAAACTTACTAGACAAAACACTATCATTAAGTCCCTCATTTTATATCGACTTAATCGCCGAGGCCAATGGCGAGAGGGTCATTAGTTAATAGCGCTATTAGGTTTAACAAACCTCACACCGTGCCGTTCGGACGGGCGTGTACTAATGGACTATGGCAAACTGTCAGTGATGATAGACACTGATGTAGGGCACAACTATTGTTCGTCAGTTGTCGATATGGTAACGGTCTAGTGGTTCACATGGGGAAGCCCCCACTAATTTCGGAAATGGTTTGGGTAATAAAGAAGGAACTGGTTAATCATACTTTCAACTACGGGGTAACCCCCACGTCAACTAAGCCAACGAAAGACAAACCATGTTTTCGGAAACAACTTAAAACTAAACAACCAAACGTGAACTCACTCAACTTTGTTGTTGACTCGTTGTTACATGCCTTACAGGTCGTTAGATGCTTTGGAGCTTGCACAAGGAGGAAGTCGTTGTGGAATATGGGTTATTATATCCCGTACTAAACATTTAATCCTTATGAACTTATTAAACCTACGTTTTGGACTTTAAACTTATGAACTATGGAACTTATGTTTTAGTCTTACGTTTTATGCTTCTGCTGTTAACTTAAAGTTGGTTACTATTTTATGGTCACCAATTGTATTGTGGTTGGTTTTACTTACTTATTTACGTTGTTCAATATGATTGGTGGCTCGATCCTGGTCATGTCACGCCTCCAAGCGGTGATACTCCGCATGGTGGATTTTGGGGGTGTGACACATGTGACGTTTGGTGTGACATGCTTTGGCCTAATAGGTATCGGTACTCTCATCGTTAGTCCGCAGGTAGGCAAACTGGTCCATTAATTGGATTTATACGAATGCCAGCCTATATAGGACGTCCCGACTACCGGTACGTAACCCTCCAGTTACTACATGTTTGTCACAAGAACTCACTTTGACGAGAGTGAAATCTTAATTGAAATTTGAAACTCAAAAATGAAATGAAATGAAATCAAAATCATGAATAACTGAAATGCATTAAAGAAAATAAATTGATTCAAGACTTTAGATATATAGACATAAGGACTAAGGAGGACATAACATTAGGATATTTAATATTCATATATAATATAAGGTGTGTGCATATGTGAGAAAGAAAACGGAATAATAAACTATAGTTTAATAATAAAGCACATATGGTCATGTAAAGCATATAACATTTCCCATATATTAATTAAAGTGCTCACATGCATTTGTGTGTGACATTAATATTTATAAGCTAAGACAATTTAAACATTTAAGCACATAAGGTACCTAAGGTACCTAATCAACTATAGACTAAGTTTAAGGGTCTAATAACCTATCTTAATTCCCTATAGTCATTGGCTCTGATACCAATCTGTCATACCATGACCCGCAACGGAATGGTACGGAGCATGATTGATTGCTCAAAGCTTATAACAACTATTTAAAAGTTGAAGTATTTAAAGCATCAATATTAAATTTACACACATAACATAGAATTCAAATATTAATACTAAGTTACAAAATCAAAAAAATAAAAGCAACATATCATAGCCAGTTTATTACTAAGACAATTCTACATGTCTTCAACTCAAAATCCGCCCACCCTTGTGTACCTGTATCACGCGTAAAAGAGTTTTGGGTCAACAAACATGTTGGTGAATAGATTCGGTTTTTATTCAAAAACGTTTTTGTTTTATTATTTTAGAAAACCTTATTTTTATAACATGCATTATCAAATGTGAAACTGGTTCTTTCAATATAACAAGAATTCAACACATATCTCAAAAGCAACACAAAAATAACAATATTAGTAACCATAGACACATAGAGATTCAAGCCCCGAAAGGCGATTCTGCGAAACAATGATGGCGATACCGAGTTCGACCCATGGCCGTGGGGAACCGGCCAGCCAGGTGGATCCACGCGAAACTTGTGATACAAAGCGAGTTACACATCTATACACGTATAGAGAAACAATAGAAACTAGCAACATGTGACATATAGAAAAACATCGAACGACACGTTATAAATAGAAATAAATAAATTTAAAGCAAACGCGAAATACGCCCCAAAAGATTTAAAGACAAAAATGGGGAAAAGGATTCGAATCTACTCACTAGTTGCGAAGAAACGTTCCACGAGAATTACCGCACGAACAGGAATAGGTGGAATCTAAAATAGTTATCGTAATCACCCTAAGATAAATAAACGAAATACTTGAACGAACATACGGAATATAATTTTAGAAAATTGGGTTCTCCTATTTGGGGACTTAAATTATATAAAACAATTATTCGGCAAAAAAACCAAATTAATATATATTTACATATATTTCTAGAATTATTAATCATGTTCATGACAATTCTTAGCAATATGAATTTAATAGGTTTATGTTTTGTAAATGCCCATATTTAGACAATTTCACTAAAACTATCCAATAATTTTATATACCCGATTTAATGATTTTCACGTGTTTTTATTTACAATAACAAGTTTTATAAGGGAAATTTATTTATTTAAAAGAAAATTCATAAATCCTTTGATAAGATAATTATCTAAAATTATAGAAAATTTATATTAAAGTCCCAATACAATTAGATAATCCCTAAAAATTTGTAAAAATATTTATAGAATTTATCTTTGATAAACTTGTATATATTTATTTTCAAATAGTTGGAACATGTATAATTCAAAATTAATTTCATGAGTTCCCAAAAGTGAAGGAAAAATTCTATAAAAATTCCGTAGTGTTCATATAATCTGAAATAACCATTAAAAATATTTATTGAATTTACTTATGATTATTTTGTATTTTTAATTGATTTATCTAGTGAGTAAAATATAATAACTCACTAAAAATCTAATTGATATCTAAAATTTCCCAAAATTTACACAATATATAACAATATGGTATGTAACAACATTCTACTTTCAATTTCATCAAAACACAAGTCTAAACCTAAAAGCCCCAAAATTCTATGTTTGAAGAACCCTAATTTCAACTAAAATCAAATTCGAATCTAGTTGCCCTTCTATTACAGAAATGGATAGTAGGGTTTTGAAAAGCATGAAAAATGAATAATATTAGGCTTTGGAATCACCTGATTTGGATGAGAATCAAAGGATAAATCGTCCATTGAAGATACGAGCCCTAGAATTTTCTCTGGATTAATCCGCGAGATGTAGTGGATGAAATGAAGAAATTCCAATGGGGTTTTGCATGGTTTGATCAAGAGAATAAGTGATATCAGTTCTAGAGGTTAATTTTACGAAAATGGTGAAAACCCAATTGTGTTCATAATGTATATTAATGGTGCTTATGCGTAGTTTTTAATTGAATGATTAAAGTCCCCAATGAACGATTCAGTGGTATAATCCATCATTCTCCATAAATATGGTTCATTGGTAATTAAAGCGAGATTAATCCATCATGTATAACGCTTAAACAGGTTGGGTTGGGTTATATGGTTCAGTATCGCGGCTGGGTAAAGTTTTGGAGAAGAAGGTGAAGTGAATCAGGTCACTGGTTTGGGTTTTAACTAACCAAATGACGTGACCGTAAGGTATAACCTCAGTAGGTTATTCCCTATGCAACTATGGACACATACATGTGTTTGGTCGGATCCTAAGATTGACCAAACGGGTCGGATTCGAATGTCAAAGCGGTGGTCAAGACCGCTCGACTAACGACCCTAAATAAGCACTAAACTAAAAGTGACGAGTTAGACATGTCAAAACATGTCTAACTATGTTGTAAAACTGATTTGGTATCAAAACTTGGTGTTTTGATACCCGAAAATAGTTCCATCGTAAAATACACATTATGTGCTACCGAAACTTTGACTCGTCACTTCGACTAGTAAACGTGGTAATCAGAAGGTGCAATCGCAAGGGATTATAACCTTCGTTATTACGATCACGTTGCAAAGTTCAATTGAACTTTGAATTGACCAATTATGGTCAGAACCGAAAGTCAAACATAAAGTAAAATGTTTGACTTTTAGCTCAAAATAAGCTAAAATAATGAACAAGATTAAGGAAGAACACTTACTTGTATTCTAGGAAGGCAAGAATACTCAGTAGGAGGCCTTCAAAGGGTAGCACACTCCAATTAAGAGCAGATAGGTGAAGAAGAAGTGAAATGAGCAATGAATTTGGTTGAAATGCTTGCTATTTATAGCAATTGGAAGTGGATATGATCATGCCAAGTGTCCATGAGGTGGCACACATCAATGGTAGGCTAAAACACTTGTCAATTGCAAGTTTAAACTTGGGGGAAACAAAATCTTGGGCTCCAAGCATGTAAAAACAGTTGGCTGTCATGAAAACAGCTTGCTGTGCCCAGGTTCTACCGTAAGCTACGGTAGAGGGAGTAGCTTACGGTGGGGTTTGGTCAGCCGTGACTTTCAAACTTTGACAATTTAGGCCCCTGGACTTGTTTCGTCGCGTTTTGTCACTTTTAACACCCGTTAACCTAATATTTTGGCATTATAAAGGTGTTAAGGCATATGTATCTTGGATTTTTCCCAAAAGTGTCGTGGATGTCGGTTCGTTCGGTTGTATGGTTACCTTTTTTGTTTAATTACGGAAAACGCTATAACGAACACGAAAATGACTGAAATTTCGCAACGATTGATATTTTTGCATTCTTATCAATAAAATACAAGATTTTATTGATTACAAAAATTTTTGGATGTATAAATGTGGTTCGTATTAAAAAATACGAGAATTGGCAGACTTTCGCAGTTTGTTACAAATAGTCCCTAGACTCAAATAAGCATGTTTTTGCCGTACCTAACCCTTCAAAACTTATTTCTAAGTTATGTAAAGGGTATTTAGGGTATGTGTAGCTTATGTCCTTGTTCTAGAGTGTACATTGCGTTAAACTGATTAAGTTTGAGTAACAGTTTACGTATTACTTCCAGAAAAGTTTTTTTAGGAGTTCGGAATTGTACAAGGATTAAAAATGTGCAAATGTCACGGTTTGTAAGGCATGGATGGTATATCAAGGTTTACCCCTGCCCCGCTTGTGCTAGTGCCTATTTGGGTACTTACCTGGACCTGAGCTTGTAGTCCAACCTGAGTTGCTTGCCGGATTTGGTTTCCCGTAAGCTGCTGGCTTAACTGAGACAGGAGGGCAGCTATTTGGGGATGTTGAACACCGTACATAGGGAAGCTATGTTGAAAGCTTGGGGACAGTGACAAGCTTGCACCTACAGCTCTACTAGCTAAAGGCACCGATCTAAATGCTTCTTCGAAGGTTATTTGTGGGTGTGGGGGAACAACTTGTGCTTGTTGGAGAAGCTGCTCGACAGTGTACTCTGGACTTCTAGGAAGAAGAAGAAGAAGAAGATGGGAGCTAGTGTGAAAGTGTAGGTCCCTATCCCGTATGGATCGTAACAAAACTGACAATCTACCAAGGGTGCGAAATCCCCTTGATAAATCTATCAAACAGAAACAAGAACACAAGACGTTTTACCAACTGATCCTCTATGATTATCCAACGTAAACGTTTACAATCACTAAAGATCTTCACGAACCAACAGCCAATCTCTGTTTGTTCTAAAACTCTCACAATTCGAATGCTCTCAATAATCTCCAAAAGTCTAACCCTAAAACTCTAGGTAAAGGTTGTTTATATACACACAACCATACAATTCGACCTGGGCCAAGCCCATACGAATTCTAGATACACTTCGGGCTAAACTAGATGGACTTTAACTTGAACTTGGATGATTTGGGCTTTAACAAACTCGAATTCCATTATGTCTTCATAAGTCTTCGCGGCCCAAACTCGTTTAATATCCAAAGACCAATCCAACGCTGTTGTCACATAACATGCACCAACAAACTCCCCCTTGACAATAGCTTGCAAAGGAAACTTTAGTCTTCAGAATCTCACAGTCTTTTGGTCTTTGGATAGCGTCAGCTTCAACATGAATTCTGTCAGCAACAGACTCCCCCTAAGCTGATGTATCCAATCACCAAATCTTCCAAGTTGTATTCAGCATTCTCAATAAGTCTTCACAGCATCCATTCTGCATTGTAGAAGGAGGATTCTACCAAGCAGCAACAAACTCCTCATCTCTTCAAAGCAACTTCTCATTAACAAACTGCTTCAATCTGTATACTATAAAACAAACATCTCGAGAAACCATAAGAATTTTTCAACATAGTTAACGAATTGTTATTATTCAAGAGATAGTTAAACTGTATCAGATTAAGCATTTTCAAATTAAGCACCAACACGCAAAAAATTTTAAACAAACACCTTATAACCTGCATCATTTCAAAATTTTGAACCCACTTACTAACACCGTCTCCCCCTATCAGTAACAACTCCTCCACGAATAACAGTTTTCCGTACATTAAGAATTTTAAACAGAAAAAGACACTATTTTTGTATTTTTGTATTTTCTGAAAGCAAATAAAAACTAAAAGCAATAAACACTCTATTTTTGCGAGAATCACTTGTAAGAAGATCATATCAGCATAATCAAACTGTTTCACACCATTAGTTAATTCTTTATGTAATTTTTCGTGAAAAGCAGTTCAAGACGATTACCAGTATGTTTGTCCACTTAAACAAATGCATGAACATTTCAAGTACCATTACCATATGATACGTTAAGGTAATTTTATTTCTGATATACTAGTGTGTCCCACTTCAGGATATACCCCCACGATCAAGGTATGCACAAAGATTCATCGTAGTAGGTGAGTATACTGATGTCATCCTTAAAGATATCATGACAGTGTCTAGGTCTGCATATAATCCGTTTTATCATGTTTTGATTGCTTAACAATGAACACCCAAATAAATACTAATCAAATCCTGGAAATATAAACAACACACTCTATCATGCAAGTATCTTCCCTACCACATATTTCACAAGTCCAATCCAGATTTCTGAAATCTTAACTGGGAATAGGTTGAGAAGAGAACAGAATTGATCTTTAGAAGAGATGGTATAATATACAGATCAAATGAGTTTTTCTCAGTTTGATATAGGTTTATTGGGTTTCTTTTGGGCACTTGAGGGCCTCTTTCGGGTGTATTAGATCTATAGCGCGACAACGTACAGCTAGGTCAGCATGTATCTGGATGCAGCAGAAGCTGTCGTTGCCTAGCACCTCCAGGTCAGCATATATCTGGATGCAGCAGAGGAGGTACATGATTTTTTTCAGAGAAGATTTCAGAATCAGATCAAAATTGTGTGTATCGGGACAACATACAGACATTCAAATAGAAATGAGCTAATTCCAAGTGACTTTCTTTCCTGGAGTCATGTACAATTTTAGTTCTGAACAGAAGGACAGCCAAGATATCCCCAGATGAAATAACAGTATAAAGACCCAAAACTTCAGATTTTGGCAATCTATCAACGCAAGATTTAAGGTCATTAAACCATACACCACTGATGTGTTCCCCACTCATACTCAGTGCATTTAGGTTTATATCACATTGGTAAGTTGATTATTTCATACTTTTGCCTACTGGTACATCATATGATGAAACTGCTATCACACTTAAGCAATTTAATTCAGTTCAAGTGTGACAGCCTAACTTGCTGATGTACTATCATGTCTTCTTTTTCACACAGTGAAAACTCATTTTTGATTTTCTATTTTTTTATGTTTTTGATTTTTCAATGTTTTTGTATTTTTTATTTTTAAGAAAACAGTAAACTATTTACAAAATTCTTATGAAAAACCAGTTATTCAGGATTCCTCATCCCGTTGAGTTCGACTAAGTGTTCAAAGCGAGCTCGATCAAAAGCTTTTGTGTAAAGATCAGCAAGGTTATCTTCTGTGTCGAATCAGCACTTTGAACTTCAATTTAAATCAAACAACATAAATATATTAACAATCTCACATCCCCCTTCATATGCCTAGAGCAGCCATTATCAACATAAGTTGATAATCCTCCTTAGCAGCTCCTGCACACACCAACTAAGAAATTAGTTAGATTGGGGGACCCAAGCCTTAATGGTCTTGGGTCGTCCAAATTCACCAACCACTGGAACAACCATCCAGTATCCATCACTCCTAGGTGGAGTCTTGGATCTTAGACCTGTTGATGGAATTTGATTTTGATTTCCACTAGATCTATGGTCCTGAGGGTTCCTATATGTATTTGGACTATTTGACCTTTGAAAATTTTGATTTTGAAATCTAAAATTTGGATTCCAAGAAGCTTGATTGTTATAATTTCTAAAGCCATTGTGATAAAAATTTCGACAACCATTATTTTTGTATCGATTTTGATATTGACTTTGACTTCTGAAATTATTTGAATATCCATTAAAATTGTTCATTCTAGATGAACTGCTTCTAGGTCTCTCAAATCTGCCTGGTGTAGATCTAGGCTGAAATCTTGGTTGATTTCTTTGAAAACGTGGAACCTGTGAAGTTCCTGTTCTAGCCTTATCTACACCAATAGCAACATTTTCTGGTTGCTTAGGAGCAGATTTCTTTGGAGAACTTGAGACTTTCTCCTCATTATCACCTTTCTTCTCTGGTGATTTCCCTCTTTGTTTCTCACTAACTTGTGCTTCAACCTTTTTGTTAGGACAGCAGCTAGCTACATGTCCCTTGGTGTGACATTTGAAGCACGATCTCTTATTCGAAGACTTCTTAGCTGGATTCTCAGAGGTAGATCCCTTATCAGATGGTGATGATCCCTTAGATGAACCTTGTTCAGTTTGCTTAATTTTAGATTTTTCTATGCTCTTATTTTTTGCAAACTCTACATTCGATTCATTTTCAATAATAGCAGTTTCATTTTTCATATCACTACCTTGAACAAAATTAATCTTTTTGACAAAAGCTTGATTTTTATTCTTAGGCGGTGAAATTTTCTTTTTCAAATCATCACTCTCAGATCCATCACCTTGACTTGATGTGGATGCGAAACTACTAGGTGTAGATGCCATAAAGTCTGCTAGCTCATTTTCACTAGGCAGGAATGAATAGTCATGACTAAGAGGAGGAGGGACTTCATTAAAGCCCTGGAAGCCCACACTTGTCTTGTCATTACTCTTCTTTAACCCACCCATCATGTGTTTCATTACAAAAGATGAATCTCTGAATTGACTCAATTTCTTTTCAAGTTCAACAATTTTGAGTTGTGCATCTGACAACTCTTTGCATTTTTCAGAAATCTCTTTTGTTTTCTCAGCCATCATGTCATGAGCTAAGTCTATGACTTGAAGTTTTTAATTTAATTTGCAAGTTAAAGCTTCAATTTCAGCTTCACAACCTTTTATTTTCTTCAAGTATGACATATGATTGTAATTAAACATCACACACACACATACATTATGTTGTGGATAAACCTTTTAAATGTGTAAAATAGTAGTACAAGCTTATAAGACCACCCGTAGTGGGACACTATTTGGGCGTCATTTGCCTAAAAAACGCCCTGAAAATGCTCGCGCGCCGCCCCTGGGGGCATTTTTCTTCAAAAATTGGGTTGGGGCGTGCTAAATTAAACGTCGGATCAAGATTTTGTTGGCCAATCACAGGTATCCTTCTTTTTGTTTGGCCAATACATTTTTTTGTGGTTTTTTTTAATTTAATTCTTTACACCCATTTATTTCTGTCCTAGTTGATCCTGATTCGACATTAGAAGTATATTGATTTTTCCCCAATAACCGAATACTTTTGTCTGTAAATACTGCATACCTGATTCCATCCATAAATCGATTTGATTCCCTATGAGTTCTAGTCTCAATAAGACTACTAATTCTTACTGTTCATATAGTATGATATGAATATACCACATCAATTCGTTATGTATGGATGATTCTTTTAACAAAAAAATTTGCTTCTTTTATGTTAGACATCTCACTTACCAGACTTTGGTTTTGTGTTGTCAACCTGGCAACCTCACCCTGTAGTTCACGACATCTCAAACACACAGAAATAGATTGTACCTCTTTCTCATGAACTTCTGAGTTTTCATCAGCAACAACCTGTTCAGCTTCACTCTCCTTCTCTACTTCAGCATCCACTTTGGCTTCATCATTTTTCACTTCAGATTCAGCATCACTAACAGTAGTTTCAGCCTCATCAACTGGCACTATCTCTGCCATGAATGCCTGAGTGGCACTCTCATTCCCCTGATATCGCTTTTGTAATGCATCCCACATATCCTTTGAATTAGTGTACTTGTTGAAGATATGCTTGATGCTATCAGGTAAGGACATTTTAATTGCCGCCAATGCTTTCTTTTCAGCCTCATACATCCTTTTATCATTTTCTTGCATGTTCACATAGGCTGTGACACGCGGTCTGCCTTCAAAGTCATGTGTAGGATTTGTGTACCCATCTTCAATACAAATCCACATGCGTGTGTCCTGATATTCAATAAAGGATTGAAACCTATCCTTCCATGTCAAGTAATTCTCCACCTTCATCATCTTAGGTGGTTTGTTCGTTGTGCCTACCTCGTGTTCCATCCTTAAAAGCTCGTTCAATTTAGACATGTTCGACATTTTAACTTAAGCAGACTGGTTAAACCGTACAATTTTAGTCCGAAACCTGTTTTTTACTAAATTATACCGTTAGATTCGTCTCGAGATTACGATTCCAATGATATATAATGTCTAAAACCTATTTCGGGATTTTTACTAACCTGTTTTTTTTTTTTTTTTTTTTTTTTTTTTTTTTTTTTTTTTTTTTTTTTGTCCTAAAAATCCAAGGAGTCCAACGGTGCAAACGGTTTGTCCAGGTGAGTTACAGATAATTCTCTAAACACGAAACAGTGAAATTTTTCCTACGATTGCCTAGAAAAATTCCACCACTTTGAAACTCTCAACTACTCAGTCCGGTCGAGACCACACAGTCCAGTCGTAACCACTGTTGCGAGTCGAGATCACTGTTGCGAGTCGAGATCTCTGTTGCGAGTCAACCAGCACAAGTCGAAACCACGGTTGCGAGTCAACCAGCACAAGTCGAAATCACGGTTGCGAGTCAACCAGCACAAGTCGAAATCACGGTTGCGAGTGAACAGTACCAGTCGAGATCACTTATTTTTCAACCAAAATCTCGAAAAATCAGCACCTTTTAAACCACAGAATCTTCTTATCGAAATCCTTCCAAACTAAACTCCAAAAAATCAGCAAACAACTTCCCAATAACTCCAAAACAGATCAAAATCGTGAAAATTTTGACTGTTCTTCAATGTTCTTCGTGAATTCAAACAGCAACCCGAAAACTTGTTTCTTTCCGATCAGTTTTGAACCGTACACAAGAGCAAATGCTCTGATACCAATTGTAGGTCCCTATCCCGTATGGATCGTAACAAAACTGACAATCTACCAAGGGTGCGGAATCCCCTTGATAAATCTATCAAACAGAAACAAGAACACAAGACGTTTTACCAACTGATCTTCTATGATTATCCAACGTAAACGTTTACAATCACTAAAGATCTTCACGAACCAACAGCCAATCTCTGTTTGTTCTAAAACTCTCACAATTCGAATGCTCTCAATAATCTCCAAAAGTCTAACCCTAAAACTCTAGGTAAAGGTTGTTTATATACACACAACCATACAATTCGACCTGGGCCAAGCCCATACGAATTCTAGATACACTTCGGGCTAAACTAGATGGACTTTAACTTTAACTTGAACTTGGATGATTTGGGCTTTAACAAACTCGAATTCCATTATGTCTTCATAAGTCTTCGCGGCCCAAACTCGTTTAATATCCAAAGACCAATCCAACGCTGTTGTCACATAACATGCACCAACAGAAAGCTCCCTGTCTAGAGTGATCCGTAAGGCATGAGATATGGATTTGAGTCAGGACTAGGTCCTGCTCGGCTAACACTTAGAGATGTGGTAGTGCACAACGGAGGAGGCATAGGGAAAAGTGTAACTTATGGTTCATCATAGGGTTATTTGATTTTATCACCCCTAACTATTGCCAATTAGCCGCTATGTAACGTCTCGCTTTTTGTAACTTTCCTTATTTAGTAAGATCATTGTACTTTCCATTTATGGAAACTTGTATTCCTTTGTATTCGTATTTCATTTTCATACGTTGTAATCCAAGACTTGAATCATAATGAAAATCCTATCTTTTATATACTTGTGTTATTCATTATTCATAAATACTTGACGACTATTCATGTTACATACACACTTGATACCGTTTACATGCAAAATCAAGCGTATTCATACTTGTTATACATACAAAATACATTAATACATTCCTTTATTTATGCACAACACTTATACATTGCACTTATACGCTTAAAACCGTCAAAATCTAGCAAAATTGAACATTGGGCTTTTGGACTTGGCACTTTCATGCGAATGGGCCTGGCCCAATTCGTACAAAGTGCATCTGTCTCAAAGTGCCATCTCCACTCTATAAAACCATTCTTTCACTTCTAAATCTTCAACACCCGAAATTCTCTCTCGAGCTAACATTGAGCAGATCATTTGGAGCTCATCTCAGTCACTTTTAAGTGCATATTTAGCTCATAATCCACCGATTTCATGTTATTTCTTCTACTTTTCTTTGTTTTTCATAAAACTTTTACCAAGATTCTTCACAAATCCTTGTTTGGTTTACCAAATCTGCCATGGCAGTTGATGTAAACACTCAACTCGGTTGAGGACCATGATGGAAGTGAAGTTAATCTTTCAAAGCCCTTTTTACAAACTTTCTGACTTCGAACTCAGCTAGATCTGAGGTTCTACGAGCTCACAAGCTAAGTCAATAGCTGTGGATTCGAGTTTGAGCCAATTTCAGTTGAGTAGGTGATCAGATCAAATAAAACCGAATTGATTTACCTAAGAAACAGTCACAGTCGTTCGAATGACAAGCACAGTCGTCCGAGAGGGACACCCCTCTCGTTCGAAAGAGCACACCCGGTCCGTACGAATGTGGTAGTTTCCCTAAGTTCCGACGATTTTCAAGTGTTGAATGATTTTCCAGATTGCTATTTTCCATATAGTTGATTCTGTGACATCAATGTGTGTTCTGTGGGAACCTTGGTTTCCAATCTAGATCCACCGCCTCACTTAACTTGCATAACGAACACCCAAACAATCTCCTAGACCTAGAACAAGTGAACCCCGTCCAGCCTCCGACAAAAATCACTATTTCAGTCCATTAGTTTAAAAATTGCGATTTCAGTCCCTATGGTTTCACTTTCGTAACCATTTCAGTCCACCTCGTAACCATTTCAGTCCCTATACTTACAGAATAAATGGATTGAAATGGTTACGAAAGTGAAACCACAGGGACTAAAATGGTTACGAAAGTGAAACCACATGGACTAAAATCACAATTTTTAAACTAATGGACTGAAATAGTGATTTTTGACAAACCACGGGGACGAAAACAGTAATTAACTCTTTGGTTAATTCTTTCTATGTCGTGTTGGCACACCTGGGTTGTACATTGTTCGGTTGTTTGGTTCAATTTACATTTTGTCTTTTTAATTCTGTAATCATGACCAACCAATCAGTTAACTAAGTTAATTGATTTGTGCTTTGGTGGTCATTAACGAGATTAAAACCTCCATGCATGACTTCTATGAACCTTTTGACTATACTAGACTGTGATATACTAATACAATAGCTAATAAACCTAACAGAAAACACGAACGTAACTGTCTAATAGTTAAAACGTTCAAAACAAGAATCTGTCCACAAACTGTCCCTTTCGTACGAATGGCACATTCGTCCCAGACCCTCTCGTACGAACTATTCGTATTTTCGTTCCTGTTATTCTGATTTCCGTGTTCCTTTTCACTGGTTCTGTCGGGCAAGCTTGGACCCGTAAAACCACAGAACAATCAGTGTCAGGACAAGTGCACGAACAGAATACGCTTTCTATTTATTTTTATCTAATACTTTTGTATTATACTAACTACTTTAAATTTTGTAACTTAATTTTCCGCAACTCCAACTCACGCCTTCGTCAGGTAGAATAACCTCGGTATTCCTGTACTACGTCATCCTACTCCTGCCAAAACTACGCTCATGGGATTACTACTGAAGATTTAGCAAAACCGTGCGTATACTCGCCTTCCCTTTTTCAATTTCACACTTTGGGTGCAATATGTTAACTTATAAACCTACACAGTTAGACTTTTATACAAAATGCACAAACAATCCAAATACATGCATGCATACGTTATACTTGATACTTTAAACTGGGTTTATACGTTTTGTGTTGAACTTGTCATTAACTTCGTACGAGCGTACCCTTAACATGTATAGCGTTATAGGTGTAACGCACCGCCTGTGAACGTTGGGTCATGTTAAGATTCTTTTACTTGCGTTAAACTTTGGGTTGACTTGTTTGTTCACATGCCAGTTTAATGTTTATCTTGAATAGCTAGCTTGCCATGTGGATTCATTTAAACTTTTGTTACTATACTATGTATCAAAACTTGTATACTCGCCAATACGTTGTATTGAACCATGTATTTTATAACATATTGCAGGTTAATAATGATTTAAAACTGGGCGTAGCGACACGGCCTTAGATACGCATCTAGAAATCTTAGATTTTAGCTGTTGCATCAAATTTTGTACTATGTTATGTTGTATTGTTGTTGTATTTGAATCATGTTGTATTTGAAATTTCTTGTATTATAATTTGACAATTGTTATGAAATGAAATGAAATCAGTTTATCTTAATTTTATTGCCACTTTTAGTGTTGTGTGCAATGAGCAATCTATTTCGTCTCACTCCGATGTTTCTGTCATCGGTTGGAGTGTGACAGATTGGTATCAGAGCTATAACTATAGGGAATTAGGTAGAATTGCATGATTTGACTTAGTCTATAGTATAAGTGCCTAAAACAGACCTTTCCGAACGAACTGGACCAACTCGTACGAAGTGCACTTTACTTCGTGTGAAGTTAACAGCCTACCTCATACGAAGTGGACCTTTCACTTCGTGTGAAGCGACTGTTAGCTTCGTGCGAAGTGAGTTGCTGCCTCGTACGAACTAGGCAGTTCATGATGCTTAAAATACTTAAATTCTTCATACTTGCTTTTATATTTCCTTTTGTCTTAATACTTACAACATGTCTTTCCTAAGACACTTACACAATACACGTTGAAGACACTCGTGATACAAACGAGACGAATTCACCAAAATAGGTGTGAAACCCACAATTTGGTGAATGACTCTCAATCCGCTTATTCTATTCTGCACGAATTACACCATCAAGTTAGGAGTGAAATCCACATCTTGATGGTAAATTTCCAACTCAAGCTCAAGTGGACCCTCGTCAAAGTGTCAGAATTTACTTTCTAGACCCGGCGAGTATCAACCACACTTAGGGTACGACGTTGTCAAGTTAGAGGTGAAACCCGCATCTTGTCAACTAGTCCCACTCCCCGATTTTCAATCCCGCACAAGTTTTGATTTTTCAATCGATTAGGGACGTGTATTAACTGGAAGGGTAAAATACCATTAATCGCTTCTCGATGAGAGTATTTTACCTATAGGCCAAAGCACGTTTCCCTAATTTGAAAAGATTTCGATTCACTTTGGAATAGTCGACGTTTCTAAACCCGAAACAATCCAATATTTTATTGAGCCTCTCTTTTATGTTATCTCAATTTCTATTCATTTTAATACTTGTTACCTCGTTTATTTCAAAACCGATGCACGATTCGCACGTCTCTCGCAATAAAAAATGTTAATAATTCTCGTGAACAAACTAAATTTATACTCTTTCATGCAATCATACGTGTTTATACCTTGTGAATACTTGTTGAATTCATGCCACTTTATGTGAATCATACGTGCTACGTGATCCTTAAATGCTTATACATGCAAAACGACATTTTAAATTATGATCAAGTCTCATCATTTACTTCTCTTTCGAACCTCTAGATGTCTTCCCCAAACTCATCCAAGAAGTCGCGATCAGGTTCGAAGAAAGGATCCAACGACGGCGACTCGATATCTAAGCAGGAACTTGTGGGATTAATTACTGAACAAATAGCCGAGCAAATGGCCAAGGTTATTCCCGATATTGTGAGCAAAATCCAACCCATTACTAAAACCCCTCATGCCTCCGCCGATTCAAAGGTGGAAAAACCTAAGACGACGTTTCTGTTCAAACAATTCATAGCCTGCAAACCCCTAAAATTCACTGGTGAAGAGGGGGCTACCACAATACTGCGATGGTTCGATGCCATCGAACTAACCTTTCGCAAAGTGGTTGCCCTGACAACCTGCGAACCCTCAACGCAACAGGAGTGTTCCGATAGACAACCCTCAATTGGTGGACTTCTGAGCGCAACACATGAGGGAACGACGTAGCCCATGCCCTACCCTGGGTTGACTTGAAGAAGCTGATGAGGGATGATTTTTTTCCTCCCCATGAACTTCAGAAACTAGAAAATGAATTCTGGAATCTGAAGCAAATCGGGGATGATAACGCTGATATCACTGCCCGATTCAAGTAGCTAAGCATCTTGTGCACTGGCCAAGTCGACACTGTTGATAAAGCCATCACCAAATACATCCACTGCCTCCCCACTTCAATCATGAACCTCGTAAAGTCAACTTCACCTAGAACTCCTGAGGACACCTTTCGTTTGGCAGCCCGACTCAACAACAACTGTGTTATTCGTGGAACTTCTAATAAGGTTCCATCGAAGAACGCACATCAAGCCACAACTGATACTACCACCATTGAACCCTCCCCCTCGCAATCATCCAAGAAAAACAAGGGCAAGAAGCGAAAGGCTTCAAGCAAAAATTGTGTGGTCGTCACTCCGCAAAACCCTAAACCATTGCAATCAGTCACTACTACCCCCAACCCCGAGCCACAATGAAAGGCTTACACTGGGACTCAACCTAAGTGTAACACTTGTCTCTATCATCACCCAACCAACGCACCATGCCGCTTGTGCCCAAACTGCAATCGGTTTGGACACTTTGCCACCCAATGTCACAAACCACCAACCAACCAAAACCAGGCTGTTGTAGCCCAGAATCATGCACCTAACCAAGCTCAACCACAGGCCGCTACTGTTCGAGCCTGCTTCAAATATGGCGATCTCAACCATCTCGCTAATGCTTGCCCACAGCGCGCCAACAACAACAACAACAACAACAACCCTCAACAACAGCAGCCAGCTTGAGGCAAAGCATTCGTCATCACTGCCGCTCAGGCGCAGAATGCCAACGACGTCATAAAAGGTATGTTTCTCATCAACAATGTCTATGCATCTTGTTTATTTGATACTGGCGCGGATAAGAGTTTTGTATCTATTGAATTCGAACCTATGCTTAAGTGTAGACGTTCTAAGTTGCCTAAATCGTTCGCTGTCGAAGTCTCTAATGGTAAATTGATCGGAGTGTCGCGCTCCGGTCAAAGATAATATTTATAAGCCCAAATTACCCTTAACAATGTGTTAGTGGTAGTAAGGGGTCGAACCACGAAGAGTATGTGGTTTGTGTATGGATTCGAATGAATTAAACAATTGTGTCACGATTATGAAGCTTACTAGAATAATTTTGTGTTTTTGTTTATTTGGAAGATATGATTTTAAACTAAATGATGTGATGAAAATGAGTAACAACTACTAATTAATGATTGCAAGAATTTTGGATACTAGAACAATTATAATAAAAAGGAATCACACCCGGTTTCGGCAATTGTTAACCTAGGATTTCTACAAGTTTTAGTTTCAACTCAAATGCATTCGATTAACGGATTTAGTGTACCGTGACTTAGGTGCTACTAACTATCAACGCCCCGAAGAACGGACAAAAAGACACTTTGTAATCAACACAAGTAAATCCTAACAACGACAACGTACAATTACATATCACCGTTTCGCAAAGTCATAACTTTTAACATCGCTCGACAATTCACGAATTCGTAACAAATGTAATACTATTGTCAAAAGTTTCAAAAACCAAATACAAATTGTCACTAAGATGAAACAAGAACAAATTGAAACCCTAAAAGTAACAACTACCTACACCGGGTTGAAACCGAGATGATTAGCCGCTCATGGTTGATGCAACTTGATCACCGGATGCTTGGAATGCGGATGGAGTCATCTTGAAGCTTGTAGGATGAAAGAATGATGGAGAATTAGGGTTTATGGAATGGTGATGATGAGAAGGATGATGGGTTGGTGAACTAGGGTTTGATGATTGATTGTGTGTTGGGTGATGATGATTCGGGTTGTAGAGATGAAGTAGATGGAATGGTTGGTGAATGATGGATGGATATGGCTCCAAGAACAAGTTCAAAACTCAAAAGTGAGTGTAAGTCCCGAAATTGATAACCAAAATATGTCTTTCCATTCGTTTATTTGACCCAAAACACCAAACAACCGCGCAGCAACATTGGGAGGCCGTCGCCGACGGCCTGATGTCCCGTCGGCGACGGTTCGTAGATCTTCACCTGGTGCCGACGGCTAAACTCGCTGCTTACGGTGTTGCGGGCGACGGAAGAATGCAATACCCGTCGGCGACGGCCCCATTGGGCGTCGGCGACGGTGCCCAGAAGTTCAACTTTCTGTTTCGTCCATTTCTTGAGTCCGGTTGACCCGTTTCGCATCCCGGTGGTTCCGTTTTTGCTCCGGTGACCCGTAAAGCTTCCGAAAAGCTCCTTAAACTCTGCTAGATCTGCAAAATACATATCTAATCAAAAGTAGGCTATTCGAAATTAAAACTTATGCAATAACATCAAATTAAACAATTACAAGCACCGGTTTTCGACCACGTATCACATCCCCACACTTGTCTTTTGCTTGCCCTCAAGCAAATCTGTTTTTCACTTTCACGTGGGTCGAACAACAAATACACTCCCCATTCCCGAGATGAAGGTTAAGGTCCAATGTCATGCTAAAGTTCAAATTCTTTACAATTTTCAATATATTTAACGGTAATGTGATTTTACATACACAAATGGTTACCCAAGATTAACCCGCCCGTGAAACCAATCAATTCATGCACATCCCTCACAATGTTCTCTCCACTCGGCTTCTAAATTGGCTAATATTTATAATGTATTAGCACTACAAAGAATATTCACTCAAAACCGATTAGAACACATACCCGCATAAGCTTGCAACTCAATCATTCTCCACCATTGATCACAAACACTAAGCACAAGTCATAAGGTCTTTATGAGGGTTGTAACGGGGCTAGGCTAAGGGTAGGAATTAGGATATTTTAAAGTGGCTAAGGCGATGAAAATTCGATTTTTATTACAAAAGATTATTCTAACAAACTAACTATAAACACCAAAAATGAGGCAACAACATTCACCTTTTATTCAACAACTACTAACACTTCTTTTTGTGTTTTTCTTCAACGATTTTCAATTCTTTTTCATGACATTTTCTGATTTTTTTTTTTTTTAACATATATGCAAACAAACAAGAACAACTATACAAAAACGACTCCTATAATCGAATTTCCATCACACGGGTTTAAAAGAAAAGGTTTAACGGTTATGGGCTATAGGGTGGTCAAACGAAAGGTTTAGGCTCAAAATGGGCGACTAGGGGATTTATTAGGGTAAGGATAGATAAATGGTTTTAAGAGAAAAGGTTTACCTAATGCCTTAATCATTCCTGTGCTTGTATTTGGTCTATAGTCTCAAACGTATCAAAAGATGCAAGTTCTACAATACATGACTAATGGTCCACTCAAACAAAGAAACATCAACATGTAATTCCATGATGTGAAAGTGGCTCAAAACCTCACGTATATAAAAGGTATGATATGTGACATGCATAAAAGACTAGTTTCTTAGGCGGATTATTCCCAAATAACCACCCGTTAAATACCCGTCATGCTATTAATTCGAACTTGACCATGACAATAGACCAAATGGGTTGTGACATCCCTCGTTGACTTAGTTACTTGTGCTTTTAAGATCGCTTTTAAACAAGAAATTTTTGAAAAATTTTTGAAATTTTCCCCCATCCCCACACTTGAGGTGAACATTGTCCTCAATGTGTAGTATTTAAATGAACGGGTCAAAATCTAAAATTTTTACTACTCCCCCATCCCCACACTTGAGATACATATTGCCCTCAATGTGTAAGAACTAGAGTATTAAACGCACAAGGGATGTGACACGGCTAATTTCCCCAAAAGTTCACCCCGGAAAAATAATATACAAAATACACTCCACTTATTTGCTAATCTAAAGATCAAAAGTAAACAGAAATGTATGCACCTGGTTTGTGAGCTCATTCTTCGTATGCTCCTCTCCTCTTCATGAAAGCGGTTGTCCCACGAACCAATTGTACCTACAAATCTTAACCCTTGTGTAGAAGCATGCTTCTCACAACCACTAAAATTTGTTAGTTACCTAGTTCTACCACTTTTATGAAAATATTACCAAGCTATACATTATTTCACTTTGATTTATGTGGAAAATAAATTACAACAACAACAAACCTAACTCACTTTCATAGGAATCACGGTTGCATTTAGCTTATGCAACAAGCCCTTTTAAACCCCCCAATAGCTTGGGAGGACGAGAGGTCTCGTGAGGGTTATATAAGGAACACACCCACAAAGTTCATTTAACTAGGCGAGAATTTAAATAACAAAATGAAAATAACACAAAAGAAAATAAATAAATAAAAATATACAACAACAACAACAAAAGATATACCATACCTCTACCGCTGATATCGCTCGTTTGGATCCACTGGTGGGTTGGGCTAGTATTGATAACCAGTGAGGGACTCGAACATCTCCCTATAGTTATCTAGCGGGCTTGACTCTTGTTGAGGTGGCGGTTGGTATGGCATTGGAACAAAACTCGAGCCGACTGCCTCGGGCCAATGAGGGGTTGGATCGGATGGCCCTTGCGGATGAGGAAGGTTGGGGTAATCGGTCCAACCCGAATGTTCAACATATGGGAGACCGGCTTGATAATATCTTTGATGGCGTTCTTGATCATGGAGCACCTTGAAGTTATTAATCGCCATTTGGTTAGAGAAAGCCAACGCTCCCCATCGGCGTTGGTCCAACTCTCTTTGTGCAGCTTGGTTCCTAGCCGCCTCTTCTTCCCGTGCCTGTCTATGGGCCCTTTCTTCCTCTTGCAACTGTATCATGCGTTCCATTTGTGATTGTTGTAACGCATGTTGCAGCTGTTGTTCCTCCAACTGCTTTTCCACCCTCTCGCGGAAAGATGCTTGAAAACCCCATTGTTGCTGCGAGTACGCCCCTTGCGCCTCTTCCCATTCGTTCCTACTAGCATGGTGCTCTCTTGCTTCACCAATACCCGCCGACACATTGTCGTAGATCGCTTGATCTCCACGGTTCCACAACCGATACGCCGGTATTTGCCTTTGATTCACAAAATCTGCCACATTGGCAGAGATTTCCCTATGCTTCCTCCTATACCTTTGCCTCGGTCCCCGCGGACCGGAAGGATCCATTTCCTCCTCAACATCGGGCATCTCCTCATCGCCCTCTTCTTCATCACCTTCTTCATCACCCGCTTTGTCATTAAACCGATAACGATCCCCTTGCTCATCTTCAACCGTGTGCAAATGCCCAAAAGCTTTCACAGTTATTTTCCAATGTCGCCTTATAGAGGCGAAGTTGAATTGATCAATGGGCTTAGACACCCACAGTGAGTCTTGAGGTAATGCATTCTGTTGGAGAATCATAGCGCTAATCAACCTTGCATAAGGAATCATCTTTCGTTTAAATGATTCCCGTGTATCCCATGTGTTGATCATAACAATTTGACGCCACGAGAGCTTGGGCGTCCCATATAACAATGCATGCAAAACCCGACAGTCGGGTGCCTTCACCTTTCCACGGTCTCCGAACCGTACCATAACGTTCTCTAATGAGATACCTTGGAGTATCTTTCCCATCAAAGACAAATCACTTCTCGCCTCTCCCGCACCCCCAGAACCTAGTAGGGTGTCCTCTAAAAGCCTCACTGGGTCCGCATCGTTTTTCTTGTTGTCCAAAAACTGATCATACCCATAATATTCATACGCGTCGACCCCAAGCGAGTCAAACCTCGCTATCGCATTCATATGTTCGAAAGACATGACCATTTGATTTTTTCCAATGTTACCAATCAACTTCCACCTATGAGCCGGTCTATCAGAATGTTCAAAACGAAGGGTGGATAACCACTCACAAACTGCCCCCAAGTATACCCGAGTAGTGATATCCTCACACCAGTCAATCACCCGTTCCCAGCCAAGTTTCTCAAACCTTTTCACTATACCAATCTTCCTAAACTCTTCAACATCTACCGTACGTTCACAAACTGTCCTTTCGGGTACGGATTTTGAAACACCCGTAACCATTTTCATCTTCCACATTTTGGCTTCTAACCTCTTATTGTTGTAATGAGAAAGAGCCTTTGTTTTCTCATCCTTCCATGCCAAAGCCGATCTACTATTTTTTTCTTCTTCCCAATCCCAATCCTGTCGAATAAGCTGCCCATCACCCTCTACTACATTACTTAGTTGTTCCCATTGCCTTTGATATACCCCGGAGCCCGAACCGGCTCCCGAAGATGAACCTTGACCGGAGGTCTTTGCTTTCTTACTTCCTCGGAACATGGCTACAATCACAAGACAAAGACAACAACAATTAGTACACTCCAAACCTTCAACAATCTCAAACTTTGAACATAGTATGTAATGTTGCACTTCAATCAAATTTTAGATGTAAAATCGCCTTTTTAAACTTCCAAAGTTGCACATCTTATCATCTATATCGATTAAACATGTTTATTCCAAAAATTTCGCAAAATTTCATGTTTTCAACAATATTCAACATCACAACTATGTTCAATCATGCACAAATCTAGTGTAATCACATCACCAAGACTAAAGCATGCTCAAATCCCACCCAAATCAAGCAAACATTCTTAAGTTTATGCTAAAACATCCTACATTATGATAAACAACCTACTCTTAAACAATATGCTTAAAATTTCGGAAGAAATCAACAATGTATATAATAATCATGCATAAATTTTATGAAATTTCATACCTTTTGATGTTTAGATGACAAGAAGAACTAAGAACAAGTGCAAAACAAGAAACTTGGATGAACACTCTTCAAACCCTAAAACTCACGTCTAGAAATCGTGCAAACGAACAAGATTTGATGGAGACCGTTATGGGGGTTTTGTTCCTCTTGAAAAACTACACAAGTTAGGCTCAAGAATCAAAGGATTTGGCTGAGAATTGAGAAAGTTATGAAGAAGAGAAGATCTAGGGTTCTTGAGGTGTTTGGTGAAGAAGATGAAGATGGAAGGAGAAGTAGGTGTGATGAATGTGATAATGGATGGTTTAGAATGTGTCTTGGTCAGATAAGGGTCCCAAAAAACGATTTGGGTAGCCTCAAACCCGTTACATAAGAGTTTGGAAGTGTTCAAGGGTTTTGGGTTCGAGTTGTACTACTTACATCACAAATCAGCGTCGGCTGAATTTAGGAGAGCCGTCGCCGACGGCCTGATGCCCCGTCGGCGACGGTGCTTGGATATGTTGAAAGTGGCGACGGCCTAACACGCTGTCTACGGTGAAAATTGGGCGACGGACAATTTAGAGATGCCGTAGGCGACGATGACCTTAACCGTCGGCGACGGCGCCCCAAATTCATATTTTTAATTAATTTTTTTTTTTTTAATAGGAGGATTTTTATGAACTTTTAATAAAGGAACTATGTACAATCAAAAATCCTAAAAATTATTAAAAATCTTTTTGTGAATTTTTATAAGTTAAATTTTTAAAACGCAATAACCGTCAACGGCCCTACCACCCCCCAAAAAGTCGTGTATTGTCCTCAATGCACATAACAAAGCCTAAAAACATACCTTGTGTCTTCATGACCCGTTCGGAATGTCCGGACTTCACACAATCAAGAGAGATTAGTATGGAACAAAAACGATTAACAAACAAAACACACAAACAAATAAATAATTGTACATAACTTTACATAAAATGTTACCGGTCCTTATTAGTCGACCTCGTAAATCGGTGTGCTTGCCACAAAGCTCACCAATTCCTTGTTTTCGTCTACCTTCTCGTTAGCATCAAGAAACGGTTTTAGCCGATGACCATTTACCGTTTGTCGTACCCCATCCTTCGGGTCCTCGATGGTAACATCACCCAATTGTCCGACCCGGGTGATCACATAGGGTCCCATCCATTTGCTCCGGAGCTTTCCGGGAAAGAACTTGAGCTTCGAATTGTAAAGCCACACCTTTTGGCCAACCTCGAACTCTTTCTTTCTCAACTTGGCATCATGCGCTTTCTTCATTCCATCCTTGTAGTTGGACGCGCACTCATATGCCATTTCCCGTAGCTCCTCCAACTCGCATAACTTAAGTTTCCTTTCCTTACCTGCATCATCATATTGAACATTAACCTCTTTGATAGCCCATAACGATTTATGCACAAGTTCAACCGGTAAATGACAATTTTTACCATAAACCAACCGGTAAGGTGTAGTGCCAATAGGTGTCTTATGTGCCGTACGGTAGGCCCACAAAGCATCGTTCAATTTAATTGACCAATCCTTACGGTCCGCCCGCACGGTCTTTTGCAAAATCTCTTTGATTTGCCTATTTGACACCTCAACTTGCCCGCTTGTTTGCGGGTGATAGGGGGTAGCAATCCTATGGTCAACACCAAACCGTTTAAGAAGTTTCCCAAACCGAAAATTTTTAAAATGAGATCCTCCATCACTTATGATGACCCGAGGAATCCCAAACCTTGAGAAAATATCGGTTTGAACAAAATTACACACTACGGAGTGGTCGTTCGTCTTGGTGGCTATTGCTTCGACCCACTTTGACACATAGTCAACGGCCACCAAGATATACAAATTGCCATAGGAGTTGGGGAATGGGCCCATGAAATCAATTCCCCACACGTCAAAGATGTCGACTACAAGGATTGGTTGCATGGGCATTTCATCCCTTTTTGAAATACCCCCTAGTTTTTGACACTCTATGCAATTTTTAGCAAACTCATTTGCATCTTTGAAGATGGTAGGCCAAAAAAGACCACTATTTAACACTTTATGACCCGTTTTGTGACCACTAAAGTGACCACCACATGCAAATGAGTGTAGATGCTGCAACACGCTTGGAATCTCTTCGTCATCAATGCATCTTCTTATAACTTGATCCGCACACTCCTTCCACAAATGCGGTTCTTCCAACCGATAGTACTTGATTTGGGACATGAAGTGTTTCCTCTTCCGTCTATCCCAATGTGCCGGTAAGTCACCTGTAACAAGATAATTCACAATGTTAGCATACCAAGGCAACTTATCCAATTTCATAATATACTCATCGGGAAACGACTCGTTGATCTCTAACGATTTAGGATCCTCATCAACCATCAACCGGGACAAATGGTCCGCTACCACATTCTCGGTACCCTTCTTGTCCCGTATCTCCAGATCGAACTCTTGGAGCAACAACACCCATCGGATTAACCTCGGTTTTGCATATTTCTTCTCCATGAGGTACCTAACTGCAGTGTGATCAGAATAAATAATCACTTTACTACCCCATATATATGCCCGAAATTTATCCAAAGCATATACCACCGCAAGTAGCTCTTTTTCGGTAGTGGTGTAATTCAATTGTGCATCCGAAAGAGTCTTACTCGCGTAGTATATGGCAACGGGTTTCTTATCGACCCGTTGTCCCAACACGGCCCCCACCGCATAATCACTCGCATCGCACATAATTTCAAAAGGAAAAGACCAATTTGGCGATTGCAAGATTGGGGCCTCAACTAACTTCTCTTTTAAATTGTTAAAAGCGTTTTGACAATTTTCATTAAAATCAAACGGTTGGTCTTTTAACAACAAGTTACATAAAGGCTTGGTTATGTCACTAAAACCCTTAATAAACCGCCGGTAAAAGCCCGCATGACCTAGAAATGACCTAACACCTTTAACGGTCGTGGGATACGGTAAAGTAGATATGACTTGTACCTTTGCACGATCAACCTCTATCCCACGACTTGACACCACGTGTCCCAACACTATTCCCTCTTGAACCATAAAATGGCTCTTTTCCCAACTTAAGACCAAACTAGTTTCGACACACCTTCTTAACACTTTATCTAGTTGATCCAAACAAGCCTCAAAAGATGACCCAAAAATTGAGAAATCATCCATGAAGATTTCCAAAGACTTCCCCACCATATCTGAAAAGATACTCATCATACACCTTTGGAAGGTGGCGGGGGCGTTACATAATCCAAACGGCATTCGCCTAAATGCGAAAGTGCCGTAAGGACAAGTAAACGTGGTCTTTGCTTGGTCTTCCGGATGGATGGCGATTTGATTATAACCTGAATAGCCATCTAAGAAACAATAAAATTTTTGTCCCGACAATTTCTCAACTATTTGGTCAATGAACGGTAAAGGGAAATGATCTTTGGAAGTTGCGGTATTCAACTTCCTATAGTCAATACAAATTCGCCACCCGGTTACCGGCCGAGTGGCTACCTCTTCACCTGCGTCATTTTTGACGACTTGTATACCCGATTTCTTGGGAACCGTCTGTGTTGGGCTCACCCATTGGCTATCCGAGATCGGGTAAATGATACCCGCATCTAGCCATTTTAGCACTTCCTTCTTCACCACCTCCCGCATGTTCGGATTTAATCTCCGTTGTGCATCTCGAACGGGAGTCACATTCTCTTCCGTGATGATTTTGTGCATCACCACCGAGGGACTAATACCCTTCAAATCAGCAATGGTCCATCCAATCGCCGCCCGATTAGTGACCAAAACATCCATCAATTTATCCTCTTGCTCCACGGTTAAGTTTGATGCAATGATAACCGGGAGCGTGTTGCCTTCACCAACATAAGCATACTTGAGATGCTTAGGCAACACCTTCAATTCAACCTCCGGAGGCTCTACTAATGACGGCTTCAACTTGGTGTCGATGCTCTCCGGTAAACTCTCAACTTGGTGTGTCCATGTCGGTTTTCCCTCTCTAACCGCAAGCACCTCCAAACTTCTCACTTCCTCGTCTATGCTCTTATCCATCTCCACCTGTGACCTGTCAAACATATAACAATCCTCCATTGTGTTTTCTCCATCTACGACTGTATCGCAAAGAGGTATACACGTGTCAACGACGTCCGCCATATAGCATTCATCATCAACTGGAGGGTTCATAAGTCCGGAAAAAACATGCAACCTCAACCTTCGGTTTCCAAATGTCATGTCAACCGTTCCCGTTTTGCAATCAATTTGAGAATTCGCAGTTGCTAAGAACGGTCAACCCAAAATCACCGTAGGTTGTTTGGTTGGGTCCTTGGCCACATAATCAAGCACTAAAAAATCCACCGGATAGTAGAAATCCTTGATTTTCACTATCACATCCGAAACAATTCCACGGGGTAGTTTAGGTGTCAAATCGGCTAAAACCACGGTGGTGTTAGACGACTGAAGTGGACCAAACTCGTATTGGTCATACAAACTACCCGGTAGAATGCTCACGCTAGCACCAAGATCTAGAAGTGCCCGGTTGATTTTAAAATCGCCTACTTGAATTGAAATGATAGGCGCACCCGGATCTTGGAGCTTAGGTGGAAGTGCACCCGAAAGAATCGAACTCACATTTTCGGTTAAATCTAATTTTTTTGGAAATTTGTGAGTGCGTTTTTGGGTACACAAATCTTTCAAGTACTTAGCATACGACGGTACTTGTTTGATTGCATCCAAAAGAGGTAAATTTATCTTTACTTGTTTAAAAATTTCCAACAACTCTTCTTGTTGTGGACCTCTTTTGTTTACAACCTTTTTTACGGGTCCCTTCAATGCTTCGGGATAAGGGGCGGTATTAGCCTCCACACCCTTTTCCTTAGCCTTGGGGACGGGGATGGTCACAACGGGGGTATCATTGTTCTTTTTCAAGTCATTTTTCTTTTTACCCGTTTGACCATTCTCATTCTCATCTTCACTGGCATCCTCCACCACCCCTTCAACAAACTCGGGTGGTGGTGGCTCAACACCATTATCTATGACTCGACCACTACGTAAAGAAATTTTATTTATTGGTACCTCACGTGTGTTTTTCGAGTTCGACCCATGATGTTTAGGGTTTACCGTGGTGTCGCTTGGAAGTCCTCCTCCACTTCCGCGAATTTGAGCCATTTCTTGAGCAAGTTGCCCCACTTGCTTCTCTAGCACCTTATGGGATTTATCTCGTACTTCAAACTCTCTCTTCATCTCTTGATTTGAGTGATTGATAGCATTCATAATAGCATCAAATTTCGAATTGATCGAGTCATCACCTTGAGAGTTTGAAGCATTACTCCCATTTCCTCCTTGGTTGTAACCTCTTTGATAATTGCTTTCACGGTTTTGATACCCTTGGTTACCCGCTTGATTGTAATTCCTTTGGTAACCCCCTTGGTTACCACCTTGACGATTGTTGTACGAAGACCCACCTTGACCTCCTTGGTTACCCGATTGAAAATTCGGGTTCATTTGGTTTGAAGCATTACCATACCGGAAATTAGGGTGATTTCTCAAGCCCGGATGGTAAGTGTTGGAGTTCATGTCATATTGCTTTCGGTCCCCATACACTTGATTGACTTCCTCGGTGTAATCACCCGACCCCGTTGGACATTGTTCCGCTCTATGCCCAATATCACCACACTCGTCACACACTTCAAATTGAACCGCGTTCACTTCTTTCTTCTTCATTCGAGCCATTTCCCGCTCTAAAGTAGAAATCCAATCTTTAGAATCAAGATCGGGAAGTGACCGGGAAATGGGATGCTTCTTGGCTCGGTCGGCCGATTCTTTCTCTTTCGAACGCTTGCTCATTCGTTCCAAAAACTCCCAATCATCGTCTTCATGGTTGCTTAGGAGGGTCCCATTGCTTGTGGATTCAAGTCGGTTCCATGTATTGTCATCTAGACCCCGTACAAAACATTTAACTAACTCCCACTTCTCAATTTGATGATGAGGGCATCTTCGCATCATTTCTCTAAACCTTGTAAAGGCCTCATGTAACGGTTCGCCCGATAATTGGCGAAAAGACCTAATTTCATCACGAGCGTCATCGGTCTTCGTCATTGAGTAGTATTCATCAAGGAACGCTTGTTGCATTTCTCCCCAAGTGCGAATACTATTTGCGGGAAGTGTGAGGAACCATTGCTTTGCCTTATCCTTCAGTGAAAATTGGAATAGTCGAAGTTTGACCTCATCTAAAGCAAAGTTGTGACCCCCGATAGTGCTGCAAACCGAAGAAAATTCCGTCAAATGTGTATACGGTTCGTCGTTAGATCTTCCATTAAAATGAGGAAGTATGTTGATGTAATGTGGTTTACAATCAAACATCCTCCTCTCACAAACGATTGGGGAGTCGTTCTCGGTGACAACCGGCCTAAAACGATCATTCACTCCCAGTGGAGGTCGTTGATGACGATGAGGACCGTTAACTTCTTGATCGACCGGTCTTCTATTATCCCGTCTTTCACCTCTTCGATCATCTCGTCTATCCTCTCTTCTATTATCCCTTGGGTTACCACCTCCCATGAAACGAGGAATCCGGTTAGGGTTTGCATTGTTGTTGTTATTATAAAACCCATCATTCCGGTTCCGTTGGTCATTGTTTCGTGGTTGACGGTTGTTCCCATAACCATCATTTCTTCCACCTCCGTAACCGTATTCGTCATTCCCAACGTAATTGGCATTTTGATAGCCAAATTCCTCATCATCATACCTTCTTGCATTGTAGACGTTTCCCCGATTCACGTAACCCCAATCTTCGTCATCGTTAGCCCTATCATCATAATATCCCCCGTCATCAGAATTTTCCGTATGAATACTCGCATGTTCCGGCGATTGATAACCGGGAACACTATAAGGTTCATCATCGGGGATTGCATTCCTCAAGTCATCGATGTTGAAGAATGGGTCTTCATTTGCGGGATTGCCGCGATCACGATTTCCCCGACGGTCGGAGTTGACATTCCGATCATCTAGGTTAATGGGTAGGGAATTATGTCTATGAAGGTTTTGTTGTTGAGGTGTTCTTTGATTGTTGTTGGGATTTTGGTTTTGGAAAGGTGGTGTAGGTGGTCCGGTATTGTTATTATTACCACCCGGTCGCTCGGGAGGTATGGGTTGCATATTTGGAGCGGGATTGAAGTTGCTTCGGTATTGGAATTGGTTCGAGTTAAGGTTTTGGTTTGAGTTTTGGTTCGCCATTGAATCGGTTTCAATGGATGGTGTATGTTGTGGTGTTGGGTTGGTTTGATTAGAAGCAAGTGTTGCTTCTAACCGGCTTGCTAGGTTTCTTCTTGCTACTCGTTCGATTTCCGGTTCGTAGACTAAAGGTGAAGTCCTCCCGGAGTTCCGCGTATGCATGCACTACCTGTAACCTGCACAAGTAACACACCCAGCGTAACTGTCACACCCCTTTCTACGGCGAAAGCACGAGGTGTGATCATGAAAGGTTCTCATTGCATACGAAGAGTAAACATGCTACATGCTCGTAAAATATCATTCAAATACCATAATTTGAAAACATACGTTGGCGTTTACATCGCTAAGTCGCATAAAACATTGTCTTAAAAGTTTACAACTTTATTTAAAGTTAAACACAAGCGACATCCACGAGCATAAGCAAGACCGCGCGCACATCCATCCTAGTTACCTGAAATACATGTGAGTTTTTGGAAAAACGTCAACATAATGTTGGTGTGAATTCATGCAGTTTTGTATTTCATGTTTGTATACTTTGTATGAAAACATAGTTTGTGAGTAAATCAAGTTTTCATATATAAATTCAGTTTCATGTGTACACCACGTACATATGTATATTTCAATTTCTTCTTGAGTACCCCACGTACTCAAGTATAATTCTCATTCTCTTGAGTACCCCACGTACTTCAAGTATAATTCAATCTTCTTGAGTACCCCACGTACTTCAAGTCATATATCAATTTTAGTATGGTATGAATTTTATGTAAATACAGTATTTCTGTAATTATCAGATTGTTAATGGGTTGCAAAGCCATTAACATGTGGCACGTCATAGGAAGTCACCAAACCTAAGGCATTTAATTGGTATATTCTGAGACACAAAAGCACCACTCGATTCTCGCCCCGACCGAGTGTGAGGCTGCCAGGCACCTGTTAGATCTAACCTTTTGTTCTGCGGTCTGAATGTATACGTTGATTAATGGTGCTTCTGTACCCTATTCGTGACACTATTTCTCATAACGCATCCTACTTGGTTCTCGTCCTCACCAAGCGCGTTTCTTGTTATCATTTCTCATAGCGCCTTATACTTGGTTCTCGTCTCACCAAATGCGCTTCTCATATTCTTATATTTTGTCACACTTGGTTCTCGTTCTCACCAAGTGTACTTCTTGTATTTATATCATACCATTTATAAATATTGTACTTTTGTACATGTATTTCACCCCCGAAGTTATAAAAACTGAAAACAGTTAAAGAGAAAAGGGGGAGCATGAACTCACAACTTTGCGTTCCTAGCGTCGTAAACTCCACCGGATTTGCTTAATTAACGTCGTAACCTATACGCGTTTTCTTAACGTTAGTCACTAGACTTGCGTCGCACAAGTACAGTCACTCTCTTTTGTATATATTCTTGTGTTAAAAATATTCTATATTTTTAACTACGTATCTTACTTATATTATTTTCTCCAAAAATAAATATAAGTCTTTTATGTTTTGCACTTTGCACCCGAATTATGTATCTTGTATTTTGTATGTGCATTTTTATGTATATACTCCTCATGAGCATTTAGTGTATTTTTAAGTCTTAATACACTAGCACGTATAACACATACTATATACACTTAGCACAAAATTTGGTGATAAAATAATATATATTTTTCTCTCAAAAATATATACTTATTATCCATTTTTATTCTTCAAGAAATCACCATTTCTTATCATCAAAAGTTAGGGAAACCTTGTTAATGTTTTGAGGTATATTTTTAGGGGATAAGTTTCTCAAAACTCATATTTTTCTAAGTGTCAAAATTTATAAAAATTTTGACAGAGTTTCCCCTAAAAATGGAGGTTTCCCACGTTTTCAAAACGTGTGTTTATTTTCTTTTAAATCATTATCAATCATCAACAACAATTATCAACAATAATCGTCAACAATAATCACTAATTTCATGAACTTGAATATTTACAAAAATGTGTAGTAACTTACTAGCACAGTTAGTAAGTCTTGTTATCTTTAAAAATAAGTTTAATTTCTTAAAAACTTTATTTTTAAAGAGTATGAAGTTTTACAACTTCTAGTCGGTTTTTACGAAAATTATTTCTTTGTAAAAACCCTTGTTACACAAGTATCCATACACTTGTTTGTTCACAAAAACCACTTTTGTTTGTGTAAGACCCGGTTTAGAACATGTGATTTCTTTAAAGTGTGGTTCTTCAAAAATACCACTTGCAGATACGTAGATCCGCTAGTTTTAAACACCAATGTACAGGTTAAATTACTTTTACACAAGTAAAATATTTTACACAAGTTCATGTCTCTAGTGTGGTAGAGTTTCGCCTTTTAACCCTTGTAGTAACCAAAAACGAGCTTATGTGAAGATCCATGATCTTACCAAACCGGGTTAAACGGTGTTCCGAGCTACCACATCATAGATCGGGTCTCAAATATAACAATTTTCAAGTCCTACAACTTTTACACAAGTTATATGTTATTAACCTCCATTTTAGCATTTTTACTAGACTTTAATGCATCAAAACATAAGTTAACGATATTTAACCGACAAAAATCTTTTTAACCACTTTAGATATGTTCAAGAACAAGTTTTAAACAATATACCTCTAGCTCGGGGCTAGGGAAGAATCTTGGCGAAAAGTGGGTGGATAAAAGCTAACGGTAGAGGTCCTTCGTGTTCCGCTTGCTCCGAGGCTCCTAATACGTGACTTGTGAAGCTTGTATATGCTTGGAATGGAGAGATCAAGGACCGAAAGTATGATGGTGGTGAGGGTGGTGTTCGGCCGAGATGGGAGGAGAGCAAGGGAGAGAGTTGAAGTTGGTGTTTGATTGTGATAACTACTCATGTGTAACACTTGCATTATATAGACAAATGGTAAGAGTTTTATCCCAAGGATAATGTGTCTCCAAGATGCTTAGCAACTAAGATTTGCCAAATCACTAGTACAAGGGGGTGTCCCCCTAGATATGGGGCCGGTTATGAGAAAGGGGGGGGGGGGTTCGATCCAAACTAGATTAGTTAGGTGATTAGTTTAGGTTAAATAGGTAAGTTAAGTGTTAAACTCCGTTAGTAATGTATAGCGTGTTATGACGGGTGTTAGGGTAATCAGGGACCCTAACTGGCTCAGAAATTTATAGATAGTGAAAATAATAATATTTTCATATCCCGGGTATAGTCCGGTTGTTCGGTTACATACCGATTCGTTAAAGTGCTAAATTACACCTTTTAGTGTCTAATAAGTGTCTTTTTGTAACACTATCGGTTCCCAACACTTAGGGAAATATTCTGGGTAATAAAACGACATTTATGCATAATATTTATGTGTCTAAATGCTGAATTATTGCTGATTTGTATAATTTTTGCACTTAAAGTGCGTTTCGGGTGCTTTTTAGTGCTTATTTTTGCTTTCGCAATGTATAGAAATTAAACCCTTACATATACTCTTGGGTTTTAATGTACTTTTGTTGTTGGACCTATACCTAGGCTCCAATTTTATTGTCTGGCTGCTTTCTGCAGTTCCGTTGACACATGGTGTCTTACCGGTGAGTTTACTATTGACGCAACGCTCTCGTTTATGCATAAAGCAATATTTTGTAGTATACAACATGCATGAATTCACTTGTTTATTATGTGTTCAGCCATTGCTGACAATTAAGGACATAATTGCAGTCATTAAGCAATAATTATAGTGTACGGAAATTACCGGTTTGTGCCAGTTGTCACAGTCTCCCCCCGTTAAAAGAATTTCGTCCCGAAATTCAGACTGAACTAACTCTCGCTGGAGTCTTCTTGAATAGGTGGGGATACTTTTTCTTGAACTGGTCTTCACGTTCCCATGTGTACTCGGGTCCGTGTTTAGAGCTCCAACGTACTTTGACAAGTTTCACACTGCTCCTCCTGGTCTTGTTGACTTTCCAGTCAGTAACCTCAACGGGTTGTTCTGTAAATCGGAGGGCTTCATCAATATGCACTTCATCCATCGGGATGGTCACGTTTTCTTGCGTTGGACTCTTCTTCAGGTTGGATACATGAAACGTATCATGTACTCCATTAAGTTCTTCCGGTAACTCCAACTTGTATGCCACGGTACCAATTCTTCTCAAAATTCTGAATGGTCCGATGTATCGTGGATTCAACTTTCCACGCTTTCCAAATCTGACTACGCCCTTCCATGGTGAGACTTTTAACAACACTTTGTCTCCCACCTTGAAATCTACCGATTTTCTATTTGGATCCGCGTAGCTCTTTTGTCGCTCTCGAGTCGCCTTAATGCGCTCTCGGATCTGCGCAATCTTGTCGGTTGTCTCTTGTACAAGTTCAGGACCAACCATACGCTTATCTCCAGCGTCTGCCCAACATAAGGGCGATCGGCATTTGCGGCCATACAGAGCTTCGAACGGCGCGGCTTTTATGCTCGTATGATAACTGTTATTGTAGGAAAACTCAACTAAAGGTAGATGAGTATCCCAGCTGCCGCCTAGATCCATGACACATGCGCGAAGCATATCTTCTAACGTTTGTATAGTCCGTTCGCTCTGGCCGTCTGTTTGTGGATGGAATGCCGTGCTTAGATCTAACTGAGATCCAAAGGCTTCCTGAAATGATTGCCAGATTCTTGAGACAAAGCGTCCATCTCTGTCTGAAATGATTGAGATTGGCACTCCATGTCGTGCCACAATTTCTCTTAAGTATATCTCTGCCAGCTTTCCAGTGCTATCCTTCTCTCGGATTGGTAGGAAATGCGCAGACTTCGTCAATCGATCAACTATTACCCATATCATATCGTGCCCTCTCGGGGTCCTGGGTAACTTCGTTATGAAGTCCATCGAGATTTGTTCCCACTTCCACACGGGAATTTCTGGTTGTTGTAAGAGGCCGGACGGTTTCTGATATTCGGCCTTAACCTTCGCACAGGTTAGGCATTTTCCGACATAAACAGCAACGTCGCTTTTGAGTCTCGGCCACCAATAGTACTCTTTCAAGTCTTGGTACATCTTGTCCGATCCTGGATGGATCGAATATCTCGATTTGTGGGCTTCATTAAGGATGACTTCTCGTATGCCACCATAGAGTGGAACCCAAATACGCTTCTTAAAGTATAAGGCTCCCTCTTCGTTTGGCACCATGTAATTTAATGCACCCCGGAGGTATTCAGCTTTACGGTTCTCTTCTTTAAGAGCTTCTTGTTGTGCTTCCCGAATGCGTGCCGTGAGGTTCGTTCGAATCGTCATTTCCAATGCTCGAACCCTTAGGGTCTTAACCCTTTCTTTTCGGCTCAACGCGTCTGCTACAACGTTCGCCTTTCCAGGATGGTACTTAATCTCACAGTCATAATCATTCAGCAGCTCGACCCAACGTCGCTGGCGCATATTCAATTCTTTCTGATCAAATATGTGTTGTAAGCTTTTGTGATCTGTGAAGATTGTACATCGAGTACCATATAAATAATGTCGCCAAATCTTCAAGGCGAATACCACTGCACCCAGCTCCAGGTCGTGAGTGGTATAATTTCTCTCATGAACCTTCAGTTGTCTTGAAGCATAAGCGATGACTTTTTGGCGTTGCATGAGCACGCAACCCAAGCCTTGTCGTGAGGCGTCATAGTATACCACGAAGTCTTCAGTGCCTTCGGGTAACGATAGTATCGGTGCATCGCAGAGCTTGTTCTTAAGTAGCTGAAAGGCTTCTTCTTGTTTGTGACCCCAGTCGTACTTCTTGTCTTTCTGAGTCAGGGTCGTTAGCGGTTGGGCTATCTTCGAGAAATTCTCAATGAATCGCCGATAGTAGCCCGCTAAGCCCAAAAATTGACGGACTTCGGTCGGGGTCTTGGGAGCTTCCCAATTCTTTATTGCTTCAATCTTGGACGGGTCTACATGAATGCCCTTCTCATTCACCACGTGACCAAGAAATTGTACTTCGCGAATCCAGAATTCGCATTTCGAGAACTTTGCATAAAGTTTCTCTTTCTTCAGTAGCTCCAAGATGGTTCTGAGATGTTGCTCGTGCTCTTCTTTCGTTCGCGAGTAAATTAGGATATCATCGATAAATACAATCACGAATTTATCGAGATATGGTTTGCACACGCGGTTCATTAGGTCCATAAAGACCGCTGGTGCGTTCGTCAATCCAAACGGCATCACAAGAAATTCGTAGTGCCCATATCGCGTTCTGAATGCAGTCTTTGGCACGCTTTCATCTTGGATTCTCAGCTGATGGTATCCAGATCGAAGGTCGATCTTGGAATAGTAGCTTGATCCTTGCAGTTGATCAAATAGGTCATCAATCCTTGGTAGCGGATACCGATTCTTGATTGTGAGCTTGTTCAGTTCCCTGTAATCGATACACATCCGCAGTGTTCCATCCTTCTTCTTCACGAATAATAATGGAGCTCCCCAGGGTGAGAAGCTTGGCCTTATGAATCCTTTATCCAACAACTCCTGGAGCTGTGTAGATAATTCTTGCATTTCGGATGGCGCAAGTCGATAGGGTGCCTTGGCTACAGGAGCAGCTCCTGGTACCAAGTCTATACGGAATTCGACTTGTCGTTGCGGGGGTAGTCCTGGCAGGTCTTCAGGGAACACATCAGGAAATTCCTTCACCACAGGAATGTCTTCGAGTTTTGGCTCCACAGCCTTCTTATCTATAACGTGTGCTAGGAAAGCGACACATCCTTTCCTCAAGCACTTCTGTGCCTTCATACAGCTGATGATTCGAAGAGGCGCGTCTCGTTTTTCCCCATGTACAATTAGAGTTTCACCATTCGCTAAAGGGATGCGAATGATTTTCTCATGACAAATAACTTCAGCTTTGTTCTTGGACAACCAGTCCATTCCGACTACTACATCGAAGCTACCCAATTGAATAGGTAAGAGATCGATGCTAAAATTCCGTTCGCCAAGTTCTAGTGTGCAGCCTTTAACAACTTCGCTCGATTCAACAAGTTTACCATTGGCTAGTTCTATGGAATAAGGAATTTCTAATCTACTAGATTCTATTCCGAGTATACGTTTAAATTCCACAGACATGAAGCTATAATCGGCGCCAGTGTCGAATAATATGGATGCAAAGTGATTGTTAATGAGAAACGTACCGGTGACCACGTTAGGGTCCTCGCGTGCGTCTCTTGCTCCAATCACAAATGCTCGAGCCGGAGCGTTGTTTCTCTCTGGGCAGTTCTTCATGAAATGATCATTGCTTCCACACTTGAAGCATCCTTGGTTCTGCCCTTTCCCGTTACCATTCTTGTTAACAGCACCGTTTCCATTTCGATTCTTTCCTTTTCCCCAACAGTCTTCTGTTTGATGACCCAATTTACCACATTTGTCGCACCTTGAAATGCGACAAGCTCCTTCATGATGAAACCTACATTTTTGGCATCTAGGCATGGAGCCTTGGTATGCTTTGGTTGCAAGGGTCTTCGCCTCCTGAGATGGGTTAGTGTCACGTTTCTTGTTGAAACCCTTGTTGTTGCGAGTAGCTTGGTTCAAACTTGTATGCTTTCTCTTTTTGTCACCGGACGACTCAGCATGTGTCTCGGTCTTTTCTGTTGGGTTTAGTGATAGCTTCTTCATACGAACACAATCTTCAGTAAGGCTGACAGCCAGAGTTACAGCCTCGGTGATTGTTTGTGGTTTGGCCGACGTCACCATGCCACGAAACTCTGAGGCCAGTCCCCAAATGTAGCGTTCCACACGCTTAAATTCAGGAGTCACCATGTAGGGAAGCACTCTTGACAGATCGTGGAACCTTCGAGTGTAACCATTGATGTCAGCACCTTCCATAGTCAAGTGCCAGAACTCTGTTTCCAGCCTTTGGAGTTCTGCACGAGAGCAGTACTTCTCTCTCATCCTTTCCTTCAGTTCCTCCCAAGTGAGGCCATAAGCGGCGTCATCACCCAAAGTTTGGGCTTGCAGGTTCCACCAAGTCAGAGCTTCATCGACGAATAACCCAGTAGCAAAAGTGACTTGCTGATCCGCGGTACACTTGCTCATGCGGAATGTAGCTTCAGTCTTCTCCGTCCAGCGCACAAATGCTACTGCACCTCCTGTGCCATCATAGTTCATCGGCTTGCAGTCGAGGAACTGTTTGAAAGTGCAGCCTTGAGCTGCATTGCCTCCAGAAGAATCTCCATTCCCATTACGCCTAGCGTTGCTTGGTCCTCCACTGTCTTGAGTTCGGTTCGCCTCGTACTGGGCGATAGCAGCGGAGATCCTTTCCTCTAGCAAAGCGTTCAGCTCTTCAGCAGTTCTTGGCAGTGGGGGAGGAGGAGGTTGATCATCATTGCGAGCATTCACAGCTTTCCTGGGTGCCATGTTCTGACAGAACATAACACAGCAGGGTTAGGCATTTGTTTGATATCGTCACACTAAACAGTAGTATCATATATATTCACAGGTATATATACCACATAAGTGACATCAAACAATCATTACTCTAGCAGAGTACTTAGTAGGCTTGCACTGAGGGAATCCACACGTGACAAGACTTGCTGTGGTTTCTGTGCACTGAATTCCATAATTATGTATGCATCCATAATTACGTAACTCCTTGCACAGTCCGCACAGTTCGTTTCATCCTCGTATTTCTTCCTTCAGATGGGCCATCGCTTTCAGGTAAAGTCACATATACTTGTGACATTCCACTTCTAGTACATGCTAATTATCACACATAATTGCAAGTAGTTTCTAGTCAATGACAAGTGCTACTCAAGTGCACTCTAAGTCTCGTAGTGTCCTTTCTAGACTCATGTAGACAGTTTCAGGTAGTGGATGTCGCGGGACGTTTTATGCAATGAAAACTCTTTGTAAATTGTTTTCGTGAATGGATCCTAGAGATTGTAGACTAGACTCGAGAAGGAATCCTGGTTCACTACAATCGCAGCTCTGATACCAATCTGTCACACCCCTTTCTACGGCGGAAGCACGAGGTGTGATCATGAAAGGTTCTCATTGCATACGAAGAGTAAACATGCTACATCCTCGTAAAATATCATTCAAATACCATAATTTGAAAACATACGTTGGCGTTTACATCGCTAAGTCGCATAAAACATTGTCTTAAAAGTTTACAACTTTATTTAAAGTTAAACACAAGCGACATCCACGAGCATAAGCAAGACCGCGCGCACATCCATCCTAGTTACCTGAAATACATGTGAGTTTTTGGAAAAACGTCAACATAATGTTGGTGTGAATTCATGCAGTTTTGTATTTCATGTTTGTATACTTTGTATGAAAACATAGTTTGTGAGTAAATCAAGTTTTCATATATAAATTCAGTTTCATGTGTACACCACGTACATATGTATATTTCAATTTCTTCTTGAGTACCCCACGTACTCAAGTATAATTCTCATTCTCTTGAGTACCCCACGTACTTCAAGTATAATTCAATCTTCTTGAGTACCCCACGTACTTCAAGTCATATATCAATTTTAGTATGGTATGAATTTTATGTAAATACAGTATTTCTGTAATTATCAGATTGTTAATGGGTTGCAAAGCCATTAACATGTGGCACGTCATAGGAAGTCACCAAACCTAAGGCATTTAATTGGTATATTCTGAGACACAAAAGCACCACTCGATTCTCGCCCCGACCGAGTGTGAGGCTGCCAGGCACCTGTTAGATCTAACCTTTTGTTCTGCGGTCTGAATGTATACGTTGATTAATGGTGCTTCTGTACCCTATTCGTGACACTATTTCTCATAACGCATCCTACTTGGTTCTCGTCCTCACCAAGCGCGTTTCTTGTTATCATTTCTCATAGCGCCTTATACTTGGTTCTCGTCTCACCAAATGCGCTTCTCATATTCTTATATTTTGTCACACTTGGTTCTCGTTCTCACCAAGTGTACTTCTTGTATTTATATCATACCATTTATAAATATTGTACTTTTGTACATGTATTTCACCCCCGAAGTTATAAAAACTGAAAACAGTTAAAGAGAAAAGGGGGAGCATGAACTCACAACTTTGCGTTCCTAGCGTCGTAAACTCCACCGGATTTGCTTAATTAACGTCGTAACCTATACGCGTTTTCTTAACGTTAGTCACTAGACTTGCGTCGCACAAGTACAGTCACTCTCTTTTGTATATATTCTTGTGTTAAAAATATTCTATATTTTTAACTACGTATCTTACTTATATTATTTTCTCCAAAAATAAATATAAGTCTTTTATGTTTTGCACTTTGCACCCGAATTATGTATCTTGTATTTTGTATGTGCATTTTTATGTATATACTCCTCATGAGCATTTAGTGTATTTTTAAGTCTTAATACACTAGCACGTATAACACATACTATATACACTTAGCACAAAATTTGGTGATAAAATAATATATATTTTTCTCTCAAAAATATATACTTATTATCCATTTTTATTCTTCAAGAAATCACCATTTCTTATCATCAAAAGTTAGGGAAACCTTGTTAATGTTTTGAGGTATATTTTTAGGGGATAAGTTTCTCAAAACTCATATTTTTCTAAGTGTCAAAATTTATAAAAATTTTGACAGAGTTTCCCCTAAAAATGGAGGTTTCCCACGTTTTCAAAACGTGTGTTTATTTTCTTTTAAATCATTATCAATCATCAACAACAATTATCAACAATAATCGTCAACAATAATCACTAATTTCATGAACTTGAATATTTACAAAAATGTGTAGTAACTTACTAGCACAGTTAGTAAGTCTTGTTATCTTTAAAAATAAGTTTAATTTCTTAAAAACTTTATTTTTAAAGAGTATGAAGTTTTACAACTTCTAGTCGGTTTTTACGAAAATTATTTCTTTGTAAAAACCCTTGTTACACAAGTATCCATACACTTGTTTGTTCACAAAAACCACTTTTGTTTGTGTAAGACCCGGTTTAGAACATGTGATTTCTTTAAAGTGTGGTTCTTCAAAAATACCACTTGCAGATACGTAGATCCGCTAGTTTTAAACACCAATGTACAGGTTAAATTACTTTTACACAAGTAAAATATTTTACACAAGTTCATGTCTCTAGTGTGGTAGAGTTTCGCCTTTTAACCCTTGTAGTAACCAAAAACGAGCTTATGTGAAGATCCATGATCTTACCAAACCGGGTTAAACGGTGTTCCGAGCTACCACATCATAGATCGGGTCTCAAATATAACAATTTTCAAGTCCTACAACTTTTACACAAGTTATATGTTATTAACCTCCATTTTAGCATTTTTACTAGACTTTAATGCATCAAAACATAAGTTAACGATATTTAACCGACAAAAATCTTTTTAACCACTTTAGATATGTTCAAGAACAAGTTTTAAACAATATACCTCTAGCTCGGGGCTAGGGAAGAATCTTGGCGAAAAGTGGGTGGATAAAAGCTAACGGTAGAGGTCCTTCGTGTTCCGCTTGCTCCGAGGCTCCTAATACGTGACTTGTGAAGCTTGTATATGCTTGGAATGGAGAGATCAAGGACCGAAAGTATGATGGTGGTGAGGGTGGTGTTCGGCCGAGATGGGAGGAGAGCAAGGGAGAGAGTTGAAGTTGGTGTTTGATTGTGATAACTACTCATGTGTAACACTTGCATTATATAGACAAATGGTAAGAGTTTTATCCCAAGGATAATGTGTCTCCAAGATGCTTAGCAACTAAGATTTGCCAAATCACTAGTACAAGGGGGTGTCCCCCTAGATATGGGGCCGGTTATGAGAAAGGGGGGGGGGGGTTCGATCCAAACTAGATTAGTTAGGTGATTAGTTTAGGTTAAATAGGTAAGTTAAGTGTTAAACTCCGTTAGTAATGTATAGCGTGTTATGACGGGTGTTAGGGTAATCAGGGACCCTAACTGGCTCAGAAATTTATAGATAGTGAAAATAATAATATTTTCATATCCCGGGTATAGTCCGGTTGTTCGGTTACATACCGATTCGTTAAAGTGCTAAATTACACCTTTTAGTGTCTAATAAGTGTCTTTTTGTAACACTATCGGTTCCCAACACTTAGGGAAATATTCTGGGTAATAAAACGACATTTATGCATAATATTTATGTGTCTAAATGCTGAATTATTGCTGATTTGTATAATTTTTGCACTTAAAGTGCGTTTCGGGTGCTTTTTAGTGCTTATTTTTGCTTTCGCAATGTATAGAAATTAAACCCTTACATATACTCTTGGGTTTTAATGTACTTTTGTTGTTGGACCTATACCTAGGCTCCAATTTTATTGTCTGGCTGCTTTCTGCAGTTCCGTTGACACATGGTGTCTTACCGGTGAGTTTACTATTGACGCAACGCTCTCGTTTATGCATAAAGCAATATTTTGTAGTATACAACATGCATGAATTCACTTGTTTATTATGTGTTCAGCCATTGCTGACAATTAAGGACATAATTGCAGTCATTAAGCAATAATTATAGTGTACGGAAATTACCGGTTTGTGCCAGTTGTCACAGTCTCCCCCCGTTAAAAGAATTTCGTCCCGAAATTCAGACTGAACTAACTCTCGCTGGAGTCTTCTTGAATAGGTAGGGATACTTTTTCTTGAACTGGTCTTCACGTTCCCATGTGTACTCGGGTCCGTGTTTAGAGCTCCAACGTACTTTGACAAGTTTCACACTGCTCCTCCTGGTCTTGTTGACTTTCCAGTCAGTAACCTCAACGGGTTGTTCTGTAAATCGGAGGGCTTCATCAATATGCACTTCATCCATCGGGATGGTCACGTTTTCTTGCGTTGGACTCTTCTTCAGGTTGGATACATGAAACGTATCATGTACTCCATTAAGTTCTTCCGGTAACTCCAACTTGTATGCCACGGTACCAATTCTTCTCAAAATTCTGAATGGTCCGATGTATCGTGGATTCAACTTTCCACGCTTTCCAAATCTGACTACGCCCTTCCATGGTGAGACTTTTAACAACACTTTGTCTCCCACCTTGAAATCTACCGATTTTCTATTTGGATCCGCGTAGCTCTTTTGTCGCTCTCGAGTCGCCTTAATGCGCTCTCGGATCTGCGCAATCTTGTCGGTTGTCTCTTGTACAAGTTCAGGACCAACCATACGCTTATCTCCAGCGTCTGCCCAACATAAGGGCGATCGGCATTTGCGGCCATACAGAGCTTCGAACGGCGCGGCTTTTATGCTCGTATGATAACTGTTATTGTAGGAAAACTCAACTAAAGGTAGATGAGTATCCCAGCTGCCGCCTAGATCCATGACACATGCGCGAAGCATATCTTCTAACGTTTGTATAGTCCGTTCGCTCTGGCCGTCTGTTTGTGGATGGAATGCCGTGCTTAGATCTAACTGAGATCCAAAGGCTTCCTGAAATGATTGCCAGATTCTTGAGACAAAGCGTCCATCTCTGTCTGAAATGATTGAGATTGGCACTCCATGTCGTGCCACAATTTCTCTTAAGTATATCTCTGCCAGCTTTCCAGTGCTATCCTTCTCTCGGATTGGTAGGAAATGCGCAGACTTCGTCAATCGATCAACTATTACCCATATCATATCGTGCCCTCTCGGGGTCCTGGGTAACTTCGTTATGAAGTCCATCGAGATTTGTTCCCACTTCCACACGGGAATTTCTGGTTGTTGTAGGAGGCTGGACGGTTTCTGATATTCGGCCTTAACCTTCGCACAGGTTAGGCATTTTCCGACATAAACAGCAACGTCGCTTTTGAGTCTCGGCCACCAATAGTACTCTTTCAAGTCTTGGTACATCTTGTCCGATCCTGGATGGATCGAATATCTCGATTTGTGGGCTTCATTAAGGATGACTTCTCGTATGCCACCATAGAGTGGAACCCAAATACGCTTCTTAAAGTATAAGGCTCCCTCTTCGTTTGGCACCATGTAATTTAATGCACCCCGGAGGTATTCAGCTTTACGGTTCTCTTCTTTAAGAGCTTCTTGTTGTGCTTCCCGAATGCGTGCCGTGAGGTTCGTTCGAATCGTCATTTCCAATGCTCGAACCCTTAGGGTCTTAACCCTTTCTTTTCGGCTCAACGCGTCTGCTACAACGTTCGCCTTTCCAGGATGGTACTTAATCTCACAGTCATAATCATTCAGCAGCTCGACCCAACGTCGCTGGCGCATATTCAATTCTTTCTGATCAAATATGTGTTGTAAGCTTTTGTGATCTGTGAAGATTGTACATCGAGTACCATATAAATAATGTCGCCAAATCTTCAAGGCGAATACCACTGCACCCAGCTCCAGGTCGTGAGTGGTATAATTTCTCTCATGAACCTTCAGTTGTCTTGAAGCATAAGCGATGACTTTTTGGCGTTGCATGAGCACGCAACCCAAGCCTTGTCGTGAGGCGTCATAGTATACCACGAAGTCTTCAGTGCCTTCGGGTAACGATAGTATCGGTGCATCGCAGAGCTTGTTCTTAAGTAGCTGAAAGGCTTCTTCTTGTTTGTGACCCCAGTCGTACTTCTTGTCTTTCTGAGTCAGGGTCGTTAGCGGTTGGGCTATCTTCGAGAAATTCTCAATGAATCGCCGATAGTAGCCCGCTAAGCCCAAAAATTGACGGACTTCGGTCGGGGTCTTGGGAGCTTCCCAATTCTTTATTGCTTCAATCTTGGACGGGTCTACATGAATGCCCTTCTCATTCACCACGTGACCAAGAAATTGTACTTCGCGAATCCAGAATTCGCATTTCGAGAACTTTGCATAAAGTTTCTCTTTCTTCAGTAGCTCCAAGATGGTTCTGAGATGTTGCTCGTGCTCTTCTTTCGTTCGCGAGTAAATTAGGATATCATCGATAAATACAATCACGAATTTATCGAGATATGGTTTGCACACGCGGTTCATTAGGTCCATAAAGACCGCTGGTGCGTTCGTCAATCCAAACGGCATCACAAGAAATTCGTAGTGCCCATATCGCGTTCTGAATGCAGTCTTTGGCACGCTTTCATCTTGGATTCTCAGCTGATGGTATCCAGATCGAAGGTCGATCTTGGAATAGTAGCTTGATCCTTGCAGTTGATCAAATAGGTCATCAATCCTTGGTAGCGGATACCGATTCTTGATTGTGAGCTTGTTCAGTTCCCTGTAATCGATACACATCCGCAGTGTTCCATCCTTCTTCTTCACGAATAATAATGGAGCTCCCCAGGGTGAGAAGCTTGGCCTTATGAATCCTTTATCCAACAACTCCTGGAGCTGTGTAGATAATTCTTGCATTTCGGATGGCGCAAGTCGATAGGGTGCCTTGGCTACAGGAGCAGCTCCTGGTACCAAGTCTATACGGAATTCGACTTGTCGTTGCGGGGGTAGTCCTGGCAGGTCTTCAGGGAACACATCAGGAAATTCCTTCACCACAGGAATGTCTTCGAGTTTTGGCTCCACAGCCTTCTTGTCTATAACGTGTGCTAGGAAAGCGACACATCCTTTCCTCAAGCACTTCTGTGCCTTCATACAGCTGATGATTCGAAGAGGCGCGTCTCGTTTTTCCCCATGTACAATTAGAGTTTCACCATTCGCTAAAGGGATGCGAATGATTTTCTCATGACAAATAACTTCAGCTTTGTTCTTGGACAACCAGTCCATTCCGACTACTACATCGAAGCTACCCAATTGAATAGGTAAGAGATCGATGCTAAAATTCCGTTCGCCAAGTTCTAGTGTGCAGCCTTTAACAACTTCGCTCGATTCAACAAGTTTACCATTGGCTAGTTCTATGGAATAAGGAATTTCTAATCTACTAGATTCTATTCCGAGTATACGTTTAAATTCCACAGACATGAAGCTATAATCGGCGCCAGTGTCGAATAATATGGATGCAAAGTGATTGTTAATGAGAAACGTACCGGTGACCACGTTAGGGTCCTCGCGTGCGTCTCTTGCTCCAATCACAAATGCTCGAGCCGGAGCGTTGTTTCTCTCTGGGCAGTTCTTCATGAAATGATCATTGCTTCCACACTTGAAGCATCCTTGGTTCTGCCCTTTCCCGTTACCATTCTTGTTAACAGCACCGTTTCCATTTCGATTCTTTCCTTTTCCCCAACAGTCTTCTGTTTGATGACCCAATTTACCACATTTGTCGCACCTTGAAATGCGACAAGCTCCTTCATGATGAAACCTACATTTTTGGCATCTAGGCATGGAGCCTTGGTATGCTTTGGTTGCAAGGGTCTTCGCCTCCTGAGATGGGTTAGTGTCACGTTTCTTGTTGAAACCCTTGTTGTTGCGAGTAGCTTGGTTCAAACTTGTATGCTTTCTCTTTTTGTCACCGGACGACTCAGCATGTGTCTCGGTCTTTTCTGTTGGGTTTAGTGATAGCTTCTTCATACGAACACAATCTTCAGTAAGGCTGACAGCCAGAGTTACAGCCTCGGTGATTGTTTGTGGTTTGGCCGACGTCACCATGCCACGAAACTCTGAGGCCAGTCCCCAAATGTAGCGTTCCACACGCTTAAATTCAGGAGTCACCATGTAGGGAAGCACTCTTGACAGATCGTGGAACCTTCGAGTGTAACCATTGATGTCAGCACCTTCCATAGTCAAGTGCCAGAACTCTGTTTCCAGCCTTTGGAGTTCTGCACGAGAGCAGTACTTCTCTCTCATCCTTTCCTTCAGTTCCTCCCAAGTGAGGCCATAAGCGGCGTCATCACCCAAAGTTTGGGCTTGCAGGTTCCACCAAGTCAGAGCTTCATCGACGAATAACCCAGTAGCAAAAGTGACTTGCTGATCCGCGGTACACTTGCTCATGCGGAATGTAGCTTCAGTCTTCTCCGTCCAGCGCACAATACTGCGATGGTTCGATGCCTGGTCAAACAATTCATAGCATGCAAACCCCTAAAATTCACTGGTGAAGAGGGGGCTACCACAATACTGCGATGGTTCGATGCCATCGAACTAACCTTTCGCAAAGTGGTTGCCCTGACAACCTGCGAACCCTCAACGCAACAGGAGTGTTCCGATAGACAACCCTCAATTGGTGGACTTCTGAGCGCAACACATGAGGGAACGACGTAGCCCATGCCCTACCCTGGGTTGACTTGAAGAAGCTGATGAGGGATGATTTTTTTCCTCCCCATGAACTTCAGAAACTAGAAAATGAATTCTGGAATCTGAAGCAAATCGGGGATGATAACGCTGATATCACTGCCCGATTCAAGTAGCTAAGCATCTTGTGCACTGGCCAAGTCGACACTGTTGATAAAGCCATCACCAAATACATCCACTGCCTCCCCACTTCAATCATGAACCTCGTAAAGTCAACTTCACCTAGAACTCCTGAGGACACCTTTCGTTTGGCAGCCCGACTCAACAACAACTGTGTTATTCGTGGAACTTCTAATAAGGTTCCATCGAAGAACGCACATCAAGCCACAACTGATACTACCACCATTGAACCCTCCCCCTCGCAATCATCCAAGAAAAACAAGGGCAAGAAGCGAAAGGCTTCAAGCAAAAATTGTGTGGTCGTCACTCCGCAAAACCCTAAACCATTGCAATCAGTCACTACTACCCCCAACCCCGAGCCACAATGAAAGGCTTACACTGGGACTCAACCTAAGTGTAACACTTGTCTCTATCATCACCCAACCAACGCACCATGCCGCTTGTGCCCAAACTGCAATCGGTTTGGACACTTTGCCACCCAATGTCACAAACCACCAACCAACCAAAACCAGGCTGTTGTAGCCCAGAATCATGCACCTAACCAAGCTCAACCACAGGCCGCTACTGTTCGAGCCTGCTTCAAATATGGCGATCTCAACCATCTCGCTAATGCTTGCCCACAGCGCGCCAACAACAACAACAACAACAACAACCCTCAACAACAGCAGCCAGCTTGAGGCAAAGCATTCGTCATCACTGCCGCTCAGGCGCAGAATGCCAACGACGTCATAAAAGGTATGTTTCTCATCAACAATGTCTATGCATCTTGTTTATTTGATACTGGCGCGGATAAGAGTTTTGTATCTATTGAATTCGAACCTATGCTTAAGTGTAGACGTTCTAAGTTGCCTAAATCGTTCGCTGTCGAAGTCTCTAATGGTAAATTGATCGGAGTGTCGCGCTCCGGTCAAAGATAATATTTATAAGCCCAAATTACCCTTAACAATGTGTTAGTGGTAGTAAGGGGTCGAACCACGAAGAGTATGTGGTTTGTGTATGGATTCGAATGAATTAAACAATTGTGTCACGATTATGAAGCTTACTAGAATAATTTTGTGTTTTTGTTTATTTGGAAGATATGATTTTAAACTAAATGATGTGATGAAAATGAGTAACAACTACTAATTAATGATTGCAAGAATTTTGGATACTAGAACAATTATAATAAAAAGGAATCACACCCGGTTTCGGCAATTGTTAACCTAGGATTTCTACAAGTTTTAGTTTCAACTCAAATGCATTCGATTAACGGATTTAGTGTACCGTGACTTAGGTGCTACTAACTATCAACGCCCCGAAGAACGGACAAAAAGACACTTTGTAATCAACACAAGTAAATCCTAACAACGACAACGTACAATTACATATCACCGTTTCGCAAAGTCATAACTTTTAACATCGCTCGACAATTCACGAATTCGTAACAAATGTAATACTATTGTCAAAAGTTTCAAAAACCAAATACAAATTGTCACTAAGATGAAACAAGAACAAATTGAAACCCTAAAAGTAACAACTACCTACACCGGGTTGAAACCGAGATGATTAGCCGCTCATGGTTGATGCAACTTGATCACCGGATGCTTGGAATGCGGATGGAGTCATCTTGAAGCTTGTAGGATGAAAGAATGATGGAGAATTAGGGTTTATGGAATGGTGATGATGAGAAGGATGATGGGTTGGTGAACTAGGGTTTGATGATTGATTGTGTGTTGGATGATGATGATTCGGGTTGTAGAGATGAAGTAGATGGAATGGTTGGTGAATGATGGATGGATATGGCTCCAAGAACAAGTTCAAAACTCAAAAGTGAGTGTAACTCCCGAAATTGATAACCAAAATATGTCTTTCCATTCGTTTATTTGACCCAAAACACCAAACAACCGCGCAGCAACATTGGGAGGCCGTCGCCGACGGCCTGATGTCCCGTCGGCGACGGTTCGTAGATCTTCACCTGGTGCCGACGGCTAAACTCGCTGCTTACGGTGTTGCGGGCGACGGAAGAATGCAATACCCGTCGGCGACGGCCCCATTGGGCGTCGGCGACGGTGCCCAGAAGTTCAACTTTCTGTTTCGTCCATTTCTTGAGTCCGGTTGACCGGTTTCGCATCCCGGTGATTCCGTTTTTGCTCCGGTGACCCGTAAAGCTTCCGAAAAGCTCCTTAAACTCTGCTAGATCTGCAAAATACATATCTAATCAAAAGTAGGCTATTCGAAATTAAAACTTATGCAATAACATCAAATTAAACAATTACAAGCACCGGTTTTCGACCACGTATCATAAATCCGTCACTGTCGATTCTCTTCTTTCAAGGTGTTCTTTGAACCTCAATGATCATACATTCCCAATTGACCTCATATACATATGCAAATGGGTAGTTTCGATATCATAGTAGGCATGGATTGTCTTAGGCGAGTTCATGCTGAAGTTGTTTGTTTCGATAAGTTCATTCATCTTCCACTTCCAAACGGTGATTCTTTGCACGTCCATGGCAAGAAACCTTCTAAGGGTCTCAAGCTTATGTCATGTACTCAAGCGAAAAAATACTTGCGCAAGGGTTCTTACGCCTTTCTTGCCCACGTTGTGGAAAAGAAGGATAAGGGCTCGAGCATTAGTGACGTTCCCGTCATTTTTGACTTTCCTATCATTTTTCCTGACAATCTCCTTGGTCGTCCACCTGCTCGTTCTGTCGATTTTCGTATTGATTTGGGGCCTGGCGATAAGTCACCCTATCGTTTAGCACCCTCGGAAATGCAAGAGCTATCGAGCCAACTTCAAGAGCTTCTTGATAAAGGATTTATACGCCCTAGTACGTTTCCTTGGGGCGCTCCCGTTCTATTTATCAAGAAGAAAGATGGATCTTTTTGGATGTGCATTGACTATCGTGAGCTCAACAAGCTTACAGTCAAAAACCGATATCCTCTTCCCCGCATCGACGACCTCTTTGATCAATTTCAAGGCGCGACCTGCTTTTCCAAGATTGATCTCCATTCTAGTTATCATCAACTTCGAGTCCTCAAAGAAGATACACCCAAAACCGCGTTTCGTACGCGTTATGGTCATTACGAGTTTGTGGTCATGCCTTTTGGTTTGACCAACGCGTCTGCAGTTTTCATGAATTTGATGAACTGTGTGTGCAAAGCTTATTTAGAGCGTTTCGTGATCGTCTTCATCGACGATATCCTCATCTATTGCAAGACTCAAGAAGAGCATGAGAGACACTTGCGTCTTATCTTTTAACTTTTACACGCTGAGCGTCTTTACGCTAAATTCTCCAAGTGTGAATTTTGGTTAAAAGAAGTTAAATTCCTTGGTCACACCGTCAACGAACTTGGTATTCACATTGACCTTGCAAAGATTGAAGCTGTGAAGAACTGGATTGCTCCTAAGTCTCCGTCTGAAATCTGTTCGTTTCTTGGCCTAGCTGGTTATTATCGTCGTTTCATTTCCAACTTCTAAAAAATTGTCGTTCATGTTACTTCCTTAACTCAAAAAGATAAACCTTTTGTTTGGGGTCCTGAACAAGAGAAGTCTTTCCAAACGCTCAAGGACAAGCTTTGAAATGCTCCTATCCTTACTCTTCCTGATGGTAACGACGATTTCGTCGTGTATTGCGATGCTTCGAACCAAGGTCTTGGTTGTGTTCTTATGCAACGAGACAAGGTTATCGCTTACATGTCGAGGCAACTCAAGATACATGAGAAAAGCTACACTACGCACGATCTTGAACTTGGTGCATTTGTTTTTGCCTTGAAGATATGGCGACACTACCTTTATGGGACTAAGTGTGTGGTCTTCACCGACCATAAGAGCCTTCAGCACATCTTCAACCAAAAGGAACTGAACATGCGTCAGTGTCATTGTGTAGAGTTGTTAAACGACTACGACTGCGAAATTTGATATCATCCAGGAAAAGCGAATGTCATGGACGACACACTTAGTCTTAAAACTCATGTCAAGAGTGTTCGTTGTTTCCAACTCGTCGACGATCTTCGAAACCACATTCGTGAAGCTCAATACGCTTCTGTTACGAGGGTAACCTTTATAACGAGATGCAGTGTGGTGCAGAAGAAAGACTCGTAACCAAGTCCGATGGTATCCAATACTATCTCGATCGTATTTGGGTTCCTACTCGTGATAAACTTCGAGAACTTTTGATGAAGGAAGCACATAAATCAAGGTATTCTATTCACCCTGGTGCTGATAAGATGTACCACGACATGCGTACGTCTTATTGGTGGCTTGGAATGAAGAAAGATATCGCCACCTTCGTTTCGAAGTGTCTCACTTATTTAAAGGTTAAAGCTGAACATCAACGCCCATCTGGCTTGCTCAAACAACCAGAAAATCCTGTCTGAAAATGGGAGAGTATTGCGATGGACTTTATTACTAAGCTTCCTCGCACTTCGTCTGGTCATGACAGTATTTGGGTGATCATTGATCGATTGACCAAATCAGCTCACTTTCTTCCCATTCGTGAGGATTACAAAGTCGAGAAATTGGCTTGTATCTACACGGATAAGATCATTTGTCGTCATGGTATCCCCATTGACATCATTTCAGATCGCGATGTTCTTTTCACTTCTCATCTCTGGCAAACGTTTCAATCTGCTATGGGTACTCATCTCAACCTTAGCACCACTTTTCATCCTCAATCTGACGGTCAAACTGAGCGTACTATCCAAACTCTAGAGGATGTGCTTCGTTCTTATGTAATCGATTTTGGTGGCAACTAGGATATGCACTTGCCTTTGATCGAATTCTCGTACACTAACAGTTATCACGCGAGTATTCAAATGGCACCTTTCGAGGCATTGTATAGTCATAAGTGTCGTTCACCTATTTGTTGGCATGAGATTGGAGAAGCTCAAATCACCGGTCCCGAGCTTATACAAGAGCCGATGAACAAGATTTTACAGATTCGAGACAGCCTACTTAAAGCCAGAAGCCGACAAAAGAGTTACGCTGACAAGCGCTGCAAACCATTGGAATTCAACGTTGGTGACTTTGTACTTCTCAAGGTATCCCTTGGAAAGGTGTAGTTCGATTTGGTAAGAAAGGGAAACTCGCTCCTAGCTACGTAGGTCCTTTCAAGATTCTTGAAAGAATTGGCAAGGTAGCGTAGCGAGTGGACCTACCTCAAGAGCTCAACAATGTTCATCCCACCTTCCACATTTCAAACTTGAAGAAGTGTTTGGCTGAAGAAGGACTTCAAGTTCCACTCGAAGAACTTCAAATCAACGAGACTCTACACTTCGTGAAGAAACCCGTCAAGATCATGGATCGAGGTGTCAAGCAATTGAGGCGCAATCGAATTCCTATTGTTAAAGTACGATGGGAAGGAAAACGTGGCGTTGAGTTTACTTCGGAACTTGAAAGTGAAATGAAGAATAAGTATCTGCATCTATTCGTGACATCTTCCTAAATTTCGGGACGAAATTTCCTAAAGGAGGGGAGACTGTAACGCCTCGCTTTTTGTAACTATCCTTATTTAGCAAGATCATTGTACTTTCCATTTATGCAAAACTTGTATTCCTTTGTATTCGTATTTCATTTTCATACGTTGTAATCCAAGACTTGAATCATAATGAAAATCATATCTTTTATATACTTGTGTTATTCATTATTCATAAATACTTGACGACTATTCATGTTACATACAACCTTGATACCGTTTACATGCAAATTCATGCGTATTCATACTTGTTATACATATAAAATACATTTATATATTCCTTTATTTATGCACAACACTTATACATTGCACTTATACGCTTAAAATGCTTGAAATCGTCAAAATCTAGCAAAATTGAACATTGGGCTTTTGGGCCTCGCCCAATTCGTACAAAGTGCATCCGTCTCAAAGTGCCATCTCTACTCTATAAAAACAAGTCCATTCTTTCACTTGCAAATATTCAACACCCGAAATTCTCTCTCGAGCTAACATTAAGCAGATCATTTGGAGCTCATCTCAATCACTTTTAAGTCCGTATCTAGCTCATAATCAACTGATTTCATCTTATTTCTTCTACTTTTCTTTGTTTTTCATCAAACTTTTACCAAGATTCTTCACAAATCCCTGTTTGGTTTATCAAATATGCCATGGCGTAAACACTCAACTCAGTTGAGGACCATGATGGAAGTGAAGTTATGTAGCACCCTAACACGCTTAAACTGAAAAGACGCAACGGAAATACGTACCAAAAAATTTCTTTTATTAAAAACGTTCCAACATGATTGAAAGTCCTTTCTATGGTGAGTCTTTAACGATAATTACATTTTTCGTTTCATTTAATACATAATACATATCATATATTTACTATCCACAAGACCACACATTCCTGTACAATCCGTGTTATGACTCGATCTTCAATCGCTTACGTCTTGTGAGGACCATAATCCGTAAGTCTGTACAACCTGCATTCACCACGTACATTCACATTATTAGTACTTGAAGCATTATATGATCTAAGTGTATCACGTCACGTTTTATCCTCATGTAAATTCCATCTAGTTATCCGTCTGAATTCGAGCATTTCATTCCAGAGTTTATCCTTTGATGAGCATACAACACTATACCTGCACTTCATTTCATTCTCAAAACAATTCGGTTAACATCGTAAATCCTTATATATTAACACCATATTTATCTTCGTACGAGTCTCATTCATTGGAAATGTATGATATAATAACACATGTACAAAACATCTAAATCAACTCTTTCGTGTATGAAAAACCTACTACAAACATGCATACCTCCTTACCCAAAACTCTTACATACGTCTTACATTCTCCCATAATCGTTAAACAACTCCTAAACACAACATCTACGCGTAACTTCTCATACATACTAGTCTATACGTATAATCGTATCTAATCACATGTAGCTATGGTTTCCACATTACACTATATCATGTACATACAACAAAATCTTACATATAAGTCTTAGCCATATTGTCACACCCTCAAAATACCACCTAGGGAGTGTCCCTGTTAGGCGTGTGACCCACTAGCAACGAGCCACCAATTACATTGAATCCATAAGTTTAAAATAAAGTCTCATCATTTAATATTAAAATCTAGACATAAGTTATTCGAAACCAGCAAATTCAGCGGAAGCGTTAACGTATCACAACATAAACATTTTCCAAACAAATGTAAGAACCAATGTTCAATAAATAAAACCAATCGGTTTGAACCATGACCACTCATTCCCTCCAGCCAGCAAGTTCCTGTTCCAAGATACCTAACGACCTGCGAGCATGTAACAAGTGTATCAGACAAAGCTGGCGAGTTCACAGTTTAAGAAAACGTTTGTTACCAGTTGTATGTAAAACAGTTCAATAACCAATGCAGGTAATATTGTTAATATCTCAATTCCGAACAAGACGGCTCCTGATGTACATGACTACCCTATCCCACGTACTCCTATCTAGTACTGGGCCCGACTGGGTCATTAGTTCACATCCGTCCTATCTAGGAGCGGTGTGAGGGTGCCAAACCTAAGTAGCGCTACCAACTAATACCCGTTACCCTCCAGGTAACATAATAAGGGACTTACAAAAATGATAGGTGAGAATATTAACCAATATACCCGTTTTTACCCAAACCACTGACTGTCCCCAACCACTGGGACGCATGCTCGAATGTAGTGAACTCACCTTTGGTTTGCTCGGTAGGTTTAGTTACTTGTTTCACGTTGATCAATCAAGTCCTAGTACGATTATCATTAAAATCAGTTTCTCAATCACTTAATTCATACATTCTCTTCACATGCTACGCAAATAGTGTACTAGCATTAAACATGTTACACAAGTTGTATCAGTTAATTGATGTTGTCCATATTGCACAAAAACATTTGACAGCTCATGTCATTTGACCTATTGCATGTAATAGACACTAGTCATCACTCAACACCTTGTAAACATTTACATCATATCAACATTATTAACACAAGCCCAAGGTTCGGATGATAGTTTCACAGCCCAACATAAGCAGGATGCGACCAATTAAGAGTGTGCATCTCCACTTGGATTGTGCGCTCCAATCGTGACCCGGCCCCATAATTCCTTTCCATAAACTCTTATAATACACCCCACTATTTTCTATCAATTTGGTTACATGATGGATGACAGTTATGCACTTTGATGTTCACCAAATCTAAACAGATTTCACAAAATTCCATATAACCATAACAGTCTACCCGTGCATGCACATCGTTTCATAACACACATCAGACATTCAAACCATATGTTCATAACACAATTTCACGTTTCAAATCAATAACTTAACAGTGTACGGCCCATTTATCTCCGGCCCACACTTCACGAGTGTGCGATCCGGATTCGATTATGCGATGTCGGTTCCTTCGTTCCCTAACTCTTTGCTTAACAGATAAGTATCATACTTATTCGGTCCACTCAATGGTTACTATCATTTCGAAGAACACATGTTAACGTACAACTAAGCATCATGAATTCCACATCATGGAGCCATTATAATTCGTAGTAATCAAATCTAATCGTTAATTCACAAACACATCAGACCAGTCATCACCATAATTATTCGTATACTATCGGTTTCGTCAAACAACAATAGCAATCAATCAATACATGATAATTACCAATATTGGATCCCTTATTTAATTACAATATTACTTACACCACATCGTTCATAGCACCGACCCATGTGGATCCAACCATGCACAAAGTTTCATGACAATTCAATATCATATGACTATTAAATAATTCAAACAAACCCATTTGCAAGTAATCAAAGAAATTCAATCATTACAATGGAGGTGCACTAACCGGATTTATGGGCTGCTACTGATGGTGCTACAATCGAAGAGGGGCATCAACATAGATGGGGGCTGCCGTCGAAGGGAGAGAAGAAAGAAAAGTAGGGTTTTGTTTTTATGCATGAGACCTATGTATTATCTTTGTGTGTTGCAACAAGTGGGCCGAACCCACTTGGGTTTTGTTTCGATCTAGGCTCCAAGAAGCTGGGCCGAGAGTGAGAAGGGGATGAGGTGGGCGAATGATGCAAGCCCCATGGCGTGTGCGGCTCGGTTTTCATAAACGTGGCCATTCCTACTTCAACATTCACTCAAAAGTACAAGTAAAATCAGGTACAAATAATAAATCTAATATGATTTTACGCCGAATTCATTATAAATTGAAACGTGAAAAGAAACAATACGAAGTTACTGATCACAAGGCTAACATTGAAAGTTCGGGTTGTCACATCAACCCCAACTTGAAAGAAATTTCGTCCCGAAATTTGATAAGCAATCCAAAGTGGCAAGATGTTAAATCAGGATGACTGTGGATTTTCCGTAGGTGCCACACATATCATAACAAAACTACATTTCCATATTTTAGTGTACAAACCACGTCTTCGTACATGTTCCCATAGGTATCCGTTCTCACCTGAACCCCACAAAACATGATATAAGGCTTGGGGTACCTTTGGGAAGCTTATTGGGGCCTTAGAAGCAAGGAAAAGTGAGAAAAATGTGAAAAACTAGTTTTCGGCATCGAACCCGCGTAGACAGCAAGATAGTGCGTTGGTAACAAAAGGGCTTGGCGTCACCGACGCATTGCCTGGCGTCGCCGATGCCCCTTCTGTAGCACAAACGCTGATTTCCGTTGTTTTGTTCGTTCTGCCCTCTTCTCGCATATTCCGGAAGTTCCAAGATGTGTAATATCACTTTTTATGCCCCCCATATCCATCTAATACCAAATCCCTAAGATCAAACAAACTACCATAACTCGCTAGGTTACTTTCTATGTTTGACCCGTTTGATCTCACCAAGTATTTTCCATTACATTTGAACTATGAGCAACTTACTATAACATTTCTCACCCATTTACTTACATCCCATACCCATTCCTAAATGACTTCCAATATTCATGCAACAACTTCATTTATATACTAAGAAGTGAGTTTGGTAATTCACGTACCTTATGCATTTGTGCTTGTATCTGCTTCCTTGCTTCTTCTTGACCCGTTAGCCTTTCGCGCTTGAGTCCATCTTGACATGATCCCTATACTTTCATGTCATCGCAATCACATTCTTGTTAGCATACATAATTGTACATGTTAACGATCATATAGATTGCATATTTCACATTTGACTTTCACTTATCATTTGTAACAAGCAGAAGACATAAATTCAACAATGCATCATTCCAAATTCTTAGTTGCATTACTTTCATTAGTCAATCATTCACTAACATGCATAGCTCAATTCACTGAAAATAGGTTGTTTTCGAACGCCCGTTTACTGTACTTACAAGCTTGCAAAAATTACAATCTTTTTATGTGACGTGCCCCTCGAAGGGGTTATCCTTGTGTTAAATTTTTAGAGTCTAACTCTCTACCAAAAATTTATAAAAAAATCATTTACTAAGCAACAATCAGGTTCGTCACTTTCTAACTGTAGCCCACGAAAAAATTCATTTAAAAATTCTCGATTATCTGATTGACATAATTCTAGTTGGAGATTTTCATGACCTCCTGAAGCTACCTACAATAAAAATTTGAGATCATAACTCAATTCCTAAATTGAGTTATGACATTCGTAATGGGCTTCAAATTCTGCCAGAAAACGCAGCCTGAACCTTCGATATGGAAATTTTCATAAAACGTTTAATTTTCGTCGGAAAAATGCAATTCCAGTTGGCTTTGAAAGGTTTTTCTTGGAAGTTCATCACAAACTCAATAAACATCAGTTTTTGACAAGATTTGACCCGGTTACAGCCGATTAAATTTGGCTGTAACTTTCTGGACAGATTCTGTTTCATCACCCGAATTCTTGTACGAGTTCCATCTAAAGCACATTCTTCAAGTTAGTATACTACTAATTACATCATTATCATATTTCATTCATATATATCAAGCCATTTCATACAATTTCACATCCTAACTTCACTTATACATTTCATCATACACATGGTGTGCATACTACTTTCTAAGCACAATGTACAACTAGTTCATGCATAATCTTCTAAGTTATCACTTTCAATTATCAACACAACAAAACACCAAACTAACTTCACATCATATTCAACCTAACTTGCAAGAGCTTATCATATTCACATAATACATCAAGAATTGAACAAGACTTGGACATGGTGAAACACCCATGTCACCTTCATCACCCAACTAGTGGGTTTTCATCTTTAAACATCAAGTTAATCAAAAGTATGCATAACACATGTTCCACATGATGATGCTAACACATATTCATACTCAATTTCATACAAATTCATGGATTGATCATAACCCACTTCATACAATATCATCAAATTAACTTCTACAACTTACCTCATGTGTAGCAAGTCTAGATGATCAAGGAATCAAGTTCATGCATGAGTTTTAGTTTGAAATCCACCTTCAATTTGGGCAAATAGGGGCCGAATTGAAGGTCTCTCCTTCTCCTTCTTGTGGGTGTCGATCACACCTCCAAAAACGCACACTCAATGTGCAAAACTTTCTAGTTAAAGGAAACTTAAACACAATTTCTCAAGTTTAGTCCCTCTAGTTTGTCACACCAACATAATTGCCCACAAAATTCATTCCTTCTTTTGCTAAGTGTTTTAACTAGGTTAAATAGCCTAGTTATTTTATTTCATGTTATATCTTATGGAAACATATGGTGAATATAACATTCAAGTTTTGGGGCGTTACAAGTTAATCTTACAAAAACCTTTATACAAACTTTCTGACTTCGAACTCAGCTAGATCTGAGGTTCTACGAGCTCACAAGCTAAGTCAATAGCTGTGGATTCGAGTTTGAGCCAATTTCAGTCGAGTAGGTGATCAGATCAAACAAAACCGAATTGATTTACCTAAGAAACAGTCACAGTCGTTCGAATGACAAGCACAGTCGTCCGAGAAGGACACCCCTCTCGTACGAAAGAGCACACCCAATTCGTACGAATGTGGCAGTTTCCCTAAGTTCTGACGATTTTCAAGTGTTGAATGATTGTCCAGATTGTTATTTTCCATATAGTTGATTCTGGAACATCAGTGTGTGTTCTATGGGAACCTTGGTTTCCAATCTAGATCCACCACCTCACTTAACTCGCGTAACGAACACCCAAACAATCTCCTAGACCTAGAACAAATGAACCTCGTCCAGCCTCCGACACTTTGTTAATTCTTTCTATGTCGTGTTGGCACACCTGGGTTGTACATTGTTAGGTTGTTTGGTTCAATTTACATTCTGTCTTTTCAATTCTGTAATCATGACCAACCGACCAGTTAACTAAGTTAACTGATTTGTGCTTTGGTGATCATTAACGAGGTTAAAACCTCCATACATGACTTCTATGAACCTTTTGACTATAATGGATTGTGATATACTAATACTATAACTAATAAACCTAACAGAAAACACGAACGTAACTGTCTAATAGTTAAAACGTTCAAAACGAGAATTTGTCCACAAATTGTCCCTTTCGTACGAATGGCACATTCGTCCCAGAACCTCTCATACGAACTGTTCGTATTTCCGTTCCCGTTATTTTGATTTTCGTGTTCCTTGTCACTGATTATGTCGGGTAAGCTTGGACTTGTAAAACCACAAAACAATCAGTGTAGGGACAAGTGCACGAACAGAATACACTTTCTGTTTATTTTTATCTAATACTTTCGTATTATACTAAGTACTTTAAATTCCGTAACTTAATTTTCCGCAACTCCAACTCACGCCTTCATTTACCGGGTAACCTCGGTGTTCCTGTACTAATTCCACCATCCCTTTGCTCGCCGGATAGAATAACCTTGATGTTCCTATACTACGTCCTCCTACTCCTACCAAAACTACGCTCACGAGATTACTACTGAAGATTTAGTAAAAGCGTGAGTATACTCGCCTTTCCTTTTTCAATTTCACACTTTGGGTGCAATATGTTAACTTATAAACCTACGCAGTTACACTTAGACTTTTATATAAAATGCACAAACAATCCAAATACATGCATGCATACGTTATACTTGATACTTTAATCTGGGTTTTTATGTTTTGTGTTGAACTTGTCATTAACTTCGTACGAGCCTACCCTTAACATGTATAGCGCTATAGGAGTAACGCATCGCCTGTGAACGTTGGGTCATGTTAAGATTCTTTTACTTGCGTTAAACTTTGGGTTGACTTGTTTGTTCACATGCCAGTTTAATGTTTATCTTGAATAGCTAACTTGCCATGTGGATTCGTTTAAACTTTTGTTACTATGCTATGTATCAAAACTTGTATACTCGCCAATACGTTGTATTGAACCATGTATTTTATAACATATTACAGGTTGATGATGAACTAAAATTGGGCGTAGCGATGAGGCCTTAGATACACATCTAGAAATCTTAGATTTTAACTGTTGTATCAAATTTTGTACTATGTTATGTTGTATTTGTCACACCCCGACCACGTAAAACAACAAACCGTGGCGGAAACGTCGGGGAGTGTTGTAACAGAATCATCGTTTCAACAACCATGGAAATTAAAAGTTTCGTTTTATTGATTCAATAAGTAATTTACATTTTCTTAAAGCCAAACAAACAAAGTAAACATCGACTACTATCGATTTTATGTCACTAAGGCCACGTCCAAATCCTAAGTGAACATGCTCCCTAGCAAACATCACGCAACATCACCTGAAACATATGTAAAAATAAAGTCAGCAAAGAAATGCTGGCGAGCACATAGGTTTTATAAAAGTACCGGAATCATGGCTCATTTATATATATTGCAATACCTCGAAAACCTTGTTTTGAAAAGTATAAAATATTGCAACATGATTAACCAACTCAATTCAAGATGGTTATAATTTATAAAATCTCGTAGCCATGATTCTTAACTCAAAGACTTTTGTTTTAGTAAACCAATTCGTAAAACATCTCGTTAATAAAACTCGTATGGTTTATATCATTTCAAAAACCTCGTTGTGTGACATCGTTTCAAATCGTTTCCCAAGTGAACTAAATAATGACACGCAATGTAATATGATAGAAGCACTTATATATAAGATGTACCAGCGGCGTATCTACCATGATTCTATCATACTACACCCGTCCCATTATCTAATCACTACTCAAAAACCAATCGTTTTATCCAAATCGTTTATTTCGTTTAAGTCGTCCCAAATCGTTTTATCTCGTCCCAAAATCGTATTCGTTTTAATTGTGAAACTACTTATGGTCGTCTCGCTAATAACATTCAAACCTTCGTGACTCGACTACATCGCTTCTCGTATTAACAAACCACCAAAGGGTAAGTTAACAGTCATCAGATTCGGTCGTTACCTACATAACCCCCACACATAACCATGGGTGTAGTCTGATAACGGGATTTGTCAGATCCTATGGTACCATAACCTAATACTGGTCGGCTTGATCAATGCTAATGAATGTCATTCGTTATGTAGTTACAACCAACAAGTTTCGTTCACATTATCGAAATCGTATTTAGTTTAATATAAACCATCTTAATCGTTTTTGAAAACATCGTTAAAATATCGAAATCGTTTTAATACATATGAATCACCCCAAAACAATTGAAAACAGTAAAATAGGGGAACTATGTACTCACATTGAATAGAAGGGTATCCTTGATCTAAAGAACTTAGCGAAGCTCAGACAAACCAAGGAAATTCAAGTAGTACCTAGTAATCGGATCACTAGTAAATAAATCGACACCTAAATCGGAAGATCGGGTAGAATGAGGTCTTGTAAACCAAATGAGTGTTGGAACTCATGTGATATGGTTTAACAAAGCCTACATCCTAAATCGGAACTTAGCCTAAGTGCTTTCGACCCGTTACGACCCATTAAGGTAGCTTATGCTACTTTAACGCGTCATTCGCGCAAAACTACGTTCGGATGGTTAACTATGTGCTATGTCAAGTCTTATATGCCCAATAATACCTAAACATGTTACTAAATCAGATTATATGTCAAAAACATGTTCACATATGTAGAATACGGATTTAAGCTTCAAAAGGGCGTTTTGGTTATTTCCTATGGGCATACAAGCTACTTAACAAATAACTAACCAATCCTATGTGATCATAAGGTATAACCTCAGTGGTTATTCCCTATGCAACTATGATCACTAATCAAGCTTGGTCGGATCCTAATGATCGACCAAACGGGTCGGGTTTGAAAGTCTAAGCGGTTGTTTAGACCGCTTAACTTACGATCCTAAACAAGCACTAAACTAATAGTGACGAGTTAAACATGTCAAAACATGTTTAACTAGCTTATAAAATTGATTTGGTATCAAAACACTTAAGCGGTTGTTTAGACCGCTTAACTTACGATCCTAAACAAGCACTAAACTAATAGTGACGAGTTAAACATGTCAAAACATGTTTAACTAGCTTATAAAATTGATTTGGTATCAAAACAAAGTGTTTTGATACCTATAAGTAGTTCCGTTGCAAAATGCGTGCTAAAACGCATTTTGACCGAAACTTTGACTCGTCACTACGCCTAGTTAACGTGGTAATCAGTAGGTATAATCGCTAAGGATTATAACCATCGTGATTACAATCACGTTGCAAAGTTCAATTGAACTTTGACTTGACCAATTGATGGTCAAAACCGAAAGTCAAACTGTTGGCCAAACTGTTTGACTTTCTGCTTAAACATAAAGAATAAGCATGAAAGAAGACTTACAATAGGTCCTATCTATCTTTTCTACCAAGAATAAGTTTCCAATCAGATTAGAAAGCTCCCCAAATCAGATGTAGAGGAGAAATGAGAAGAATGAGCAATGAATGAATGAAAGGTGATGGCTATTTATAGTTGTGGTGAGTTCATGAGATCATGCCAAGTTTTTGTGTAACTTCCAAGCAATAAATCTCCACCATACAAGTGTTGTAAGCAGGTTAAAAGCCTTGGGGAGGTGTTAACATGGCTACCACACAAGGAATTTTACATAAACAGCCCCTGAAGTTCAAATAGTTTGCTGAAAATCAATTTCTGGTCGCTGGCACTCTCAAAAGGCCCGCGTAAGGATATGGGACAACCTTACGCTCCCCGCCTGGCCTCCCCAGATCAGCACAGTTTCAAAAATTGACAGTTCATGTCCCTGCACTTGGTTTAAGCTCATTTCAGACCCTTTTGACCCCCGTTAAGCCATTTTCAAGGCTCTACAAGGTCAATAAAGTTTAGAGGACTCAAAATGTGCTCGGAAAACTCTCGGATGTCGGCTCGTTTGAGCGTACGGTCGCGTTGTTCGTCAATTTACGACGAAACTCAAACGGACGCGAAAACGATCCAAATTGAGCGACGAACGGTATTTTTGCATGCCGATCACTAAAATAAAAATATGTTAGTGTCTAAAAAAATTTTGGATGTCCATATGTGGTCAGAACGTAAGATATGCGCGAAAATACAAACTTACGTCGTTTTTGACACTTTTAGTCCCTGTAAGATCAAATAAGCATGTTTTCGCATACCGAACCCCTCAAAGCTTATTTCTAAGCTATGTTTAGGTTATTTATGGCATGTTTAGCTTATGATCAAGTTCCGGACTCTTCGATACCATACGAATCGGTATAGTTTCGCAGTTTGACATAAATAGTCCCTGCGATCGAATAGACTTGTTTTCAACACACCAAACCATCCAAAACTTATTTCTAAGTTATCTAAAGGTTATTTTAGGTATGTTAAGCCTATGTCACTATTCCGGAGTGTTTGTCTCGTTAAACTGACTACGTTTACGCACCAGTTTGCGTATAACTTTCCAGAAAGCGATTTAAAACTTGAAATCGGAATCGAATCAAATCGTAAAGTCATTAAACACAAATACACACATAATAACACCAAAACACATTGTTTTATTGATAAGTAACATTGTTTTATATTGTTCATCGATTACAGAGCACAGTTGTCACAGTATTGTTGTTGTATTTGAATCATGTTGTATTTGAAATTTCTTGTATTGTAATTTGACAATTGTTATAAAATGAAATGAAATCAGTTTGTCTTAATTCTATTGTCACTTTTAGTGTTGTGTGCAATGAGCAATCTATTTCGTCTCACTTCGATGTTTCCGCCATCGGTTGGGGTGTGACACGCTGCCACCCCCAACTATCACTTTGACGCCCACCACCCCCAACTTAACACTTACATTGTTCTGTCACCGCGTTGTTAACTAATCACTAACTTTTGAGCTTGTTACTATACTTTTGGGGTGTCCAAATATCCCTAAAACCATCCTAAGATTCCTATGACACCCCAAAAGTATAAAAGCAACATCAAAAGTTAGTGATCAGTTAACGACGTGGTGTCAGGACACCCTAAGTGTTAAGTTGGAGGTGACAGGCGTCAAAGTGATAGTTGAGGGTGGCAGCGGCCAATAGCCAATAGTTGGGGGTGATTAAATCCAATAACCCTTCATCATAAGATAAACGTACCCTAACTCCTTTGGTTCGTTCCTCTCAAACATACCCGATTAAGAGCTCCCTCGGGTGTATAAAGTTGCTCCTCACTCCCTCCAGGGTTATTTCCATGGTTTCCACCGGGAAGAGTACTTCCCTCGGTGAAGATGGAACAGCCCGTGTAGAGGGAGGTGTCTGAAACTGTTGTGCATCTTGTGTTGCCGGTGCGACCTGAAGTCCGTCCCTGTTGGTGGAGCAGCTGCCACTCCAGGAGTAGCCGGAGGGCTAGACGGAGGCAGGGAACTGCTCGAAACTTCCTTCGGATGATGATCCTTTCTGGCCATAAAAGAGGTGATAACTTAGGAATAGGGTTGAACTACCGGAAAATACTGTTCTAAGAAGTGCAGCCCCACGGTGGGCGCCACTTGTTAAAGCAACAAGAGTATGGCAGAGGGAAGGTCCAGGATCAACTCCAAAAGTTAGCTCCTTGGTCGGAATCTGCAATCAAAGAACCCCGTTAGTCTTAACGCGAGAGGTGGCCTCCCGTGTTTGGACTCCAGCGTGAGAATCAGTGGATTGTTCTTAAGAGTCTTAATGGCTGTTTGGTAGCCTCTGAATGGTCATTAAGAGGCTACCTCTTAATGGAACCATTAAGAATTTTACCAATGAGAAGGTAGGAGAATGTGACATGTGATGATTTACCATTCAGAGGTTACCTTTTAACCATTCAGACTTGAGGTTACCTCTTATTCATTCAGAGGTTATAAACCATTAAGATGTAGCATCTGAATGGTCATTAAGAGGCTACCAAACAGTCCCTTAGGAAAATGGTATGATAAGAGTTTAGAGTGAGAATGAGAGAAGTGAACTTACTTTAGGTTGAAAAAAACTCTCCTTTTATAGACAGATTACTCTGCCCAAGGGAGCCTTGTGCCAGCTCATACCTTCTTGTCTTGGTAAGCTTATCGTCCATTGACGTTGCTTGCAGGGTTGGCCTTGCCTCTTTGGGTAAAATTCAGGTTTGTGTGTCTCGAGGACACCTTTATTTGTCTTAGGGAGAAGTCTAATCACTTTGACCTGTTGAGTTCAAGTTCCAATGTTGTACAGTAACTTTAGCTCCGTGTCACCTGCTAATGGTGTATTAGCTTCTCGTCGGGAGCTTCCAGCTTCCGACTTTCAGCTTTTTGTTTTCAGTTTATGTTTATTATTCTTTGTTGCTTATTTGCGATTATTATTAACCTTGGCTTTGCGGAATGGGATTTCCGAGTACCCACGTCATCAGGTAAAAAAGGTTGGGGCAAGTCGGCTTCCAAATAAGAACAGGTTCTAGTCCAATTGGCTTTGGGTAGAAACGCATTTCAACAAAAATGGGTTCTGAACTATACGAGTTCTTTCGTTTCAAATTAATAATACATTCGAACCAAAACAGGTTTACCTTGAAATTGGACATTTAAAAAAAGTTTCAAAATGGGTTCACATGATATATTTACTTTTATGACTAGTAGCAATGGATCCCAATGATGGTGTCAGCAGTGGAGGTGGTGGCAACACTAATGACGACGACAGATGACGCAGTGGAAGAAAGGTGCGTCGGCAAGGGGGAAAGGTGGAGGGTGTGGCATTGGCAGGTGCACTGTTGTGGGAGAGGCCTAGGGATGTAAACAAGAGCCGAGTTGCACACAACCTACTTGAGATGCACACAAGCTTATACGAGCCTAGTATTTATGAACACACGCACGCGCACACACACGAGTTCAAAAAGGCTGACATCTAGGCTTTTTTTGTTGATGTTATAAAAAGGGGCTTGCATTATCTCAAATAACGAGTTCAAAATGTTGAAAATGACAAAATAACAAAAAGAATATTCCATGTATTGCCTCCATGTGTTGATTGTTCATTTAATCTTCTATTTTAATTTTGGACCTTCTTTGTCACGGGACGTCATATCTGTCCATCTTAATACGAAGGGACCTCGTGAAGTTTCATCCTTTTCAAACAAATTGTTTCTCATAGTCTAGAGGATTCGAATGTCATAGCGGGGAGGGGTCTAGATAAAGACATTGACTACGTCGACATTGCGTTAAGGTGTGCCTTTACGAGATGGCAGAGGTGGTAACCCAAAGTTATTACAGGATAGATTTCAATTCCTCATGTCAGGTTCTTTTGACAAATTACAATTCCAAATCCCTTTTGACAAATTTAAGCTATTTTAAAAAACTGCCAACCAAATACGTGTAAAATTGCCCCTTCTTTATTCTTCTTGATTGTGGGTCTCCCCTCCATCCAACGTTCTCTCTTCTACAACATACGTTGTTTCTTCTCCTTTTTAACTACACGTGTGAGGGGATTAGAGTAGTGTGTTAATCACGTGTTTTCCAATCCAAGGGATCAATCCAAGTTTGCGTTTGTTAGTTGGTGACCAAGTGAGGTTTGTATTTACAAGTGCCATGTATGTTTTTACATGGAATGTACACAACAGCCACCAATGTACCACATGTATAAACTAGTTTTTAGCAATAAAAACTATATATATTAAAGATATTTAAATATGCAAAAATAGGTTCCAAATACTTTTGTTAAAAAAAATGTTGATTACTTGATTATACACGTAAACCCATTTTTCATTTGACCAGATATATTACATAGCATGCTTCTTATGCACAAGTATATGTTCAAAACAGTCGCGTTATCAATCATGCTCGACCCGTATCAAAAAGTACTTGTTTTGACCCGAAACCATTGTGACATGTTATCCATCATGCCTGACCTATCCATTTTACCACGTCTACAAACGACCCATCTTTCATCTCAAAAAACTCTTTTTAGAACAGGAAACAAAATCTGCTTCTAATGAGTCAACAAATACCTAAACAAGTAAACATTTCGTCTCTACTGGTCATGCTGTTAGCAAGACATCCATATCATAGTCACATGGTTCGCGGAACAGTCCGGTACGGGAACGTGGAACGAGATCGCAATTCGCTAGGTCCTTAAAATTTGGTACGAGAGGGGGTAGGCTCATTTCGGATCGCTCTGGTACGATGTACCGTATAATGTGGTACGATGTATTGGTTGAACTTTATGCTATTTTTATAAATTTATAAGTTTAAAGAGAAAATGTAAACTAATAAAGATAAAGGGGCTTAAATGTTATGTTAAAATAAACAAACTAAGTTTACATTTTTTATGTAAAGTTTATAAGTTTTAGGGATTAAATATGAACTAGTTGAAGATTGAAAGATAGAGGGTTTAAGATGTTAAAACACATAAACTTATTTAAACCCTAGAAGGCTTAAATGCAGGATGCGCCGCTGCTCTTCCTGGCCGGCAGAAACTGCCTGTTGTTCTCTCTTTCCGCTCATCCTCTCCAAATCAGGCGACTTTCCAAGTTTTAAGATAAAAGTGAACAATTAATTGAGGTTAGGTTCAGAATAGAGATTGGAGGGATTTTTCAAAAATAGCGATTTTCCATATTCAGGTTAGGTTCGATGTTCCCGAATATACGTAAACGTGTTTCGAATTCAAGCAATTCGCGATCCCAATAGCATGCAAGACGATTGAATTCATGATTTGGGAACGCCAATTTCAACTTCGAAATCGCGATCCGGATCGATCTGGGATCGCGAATGTCCCGCAAATGGGATCGTACGAACTGGATCGCAAATCGTGGGTTACCTAGCGAATTCTGTGACTATGATCCATATCATGAATAGAATCTTATTATCGTGATTAAAGGAACACAAAGACAGACGCACCATAACCAATGAAAAGCATAGACATAGAAAAAGGTGTTATGCTCACCAATCTGACAAAAGGTGCTACAATCGTTGTGATTATTTGATTGGGTGGTAATGATCTGACACACGTTTAGGAGGCAGTTTTCTGAGGATGAAAAGCACCAGAGCAGACGGCACGACCTCTACAATCTGGGTAAATGAGAAAACAGCAAATATATGTAGTTAGATTAAAGAACCCGTATGCTAAATTGCTAATTTCAACCATTTACTTTTGAATGGGTCGATTTGGGCTTAAACAAATCATGCAAAATGCGACATAAAATCAACAAATCACGCAATATGCGACATAAAATTACCATGTAGTAAGCAAGATCAAGGATGGGGTGATTCCGAACATGGACATCGGCTTCCTTGTTAAACGCAGAGATAGCAACCTAGCGCACAAAATCAATTTGATTATTGCAGGGAAAAAAATAAATAAAAAGCATAACAAATGACCAGCAGATTAATGTTTTGAATAATTAAAGCTTACCATCACACATCTTATTAAGAAACATGTGCAACAAATTCCTGTCACAAATCCCACCTGCCAAAAACGAGCACCGAAAGGTTTAAGCAATTAGATTCTTCATCATCCACAGGCCAAAATACACTTCCTGTCACAGGTCATACAGATGACAGATGCAAACCTCGTGAAGCTTTTTCTGGCGACCTCTGGATTCAATCGGAAAGCGCCGAAGCATGACAAACAAGCTGCAAGATAAAAATATATATATGTAAACAAATAAGTTATTTTTTGCGTGTGTGTGTGTGGGGGGGGGGGGGGGGGGGTTCACAGACTCAAGCATCGGGATGTTCAAAGTTGTATTTGCACTAGATAAGCAGGTACCTCCCACCGTATATAATGAATCCAAGAGCAGCACAAAGCGAGATAACTGCATACACCAGGAAACTATTTTTAGATGATGTCAAATGCAGCAGCAGAAAACCAACAGATGAAGCATTTCTAATCTTTGAAATACATCAAACACATTTGTGGTGAAGCTTGTACTATGTTCTCACCCGAAAAGAAGATTTCAGCAATCTCAAGTGCAACAGGAACGTCGCTGAAGCTCATATATATCCAGATGCAAACCTGAAATTCATAAACAATTAGAACATATTATGAAAGTACAACTGCAGCCCAGCAGTAGTGAGGCGGAAAATTTTGACCAGTTTCTTATGAATGTGTTTTATCCCAAAGGGGTCAAACTGAAAAAATTAGAAAAGAGAAGAATGGGCCAAAAGCCTCCCAACTTGTATTTTTAATGCATAATTGCATACAGCTTTCTATATCATTATTTTTCAAACATCTTTATTGTTACTGCAATAATGTTCTTTTGTAATCATAAGTAAGAGATTCATATTCTTTTCATACTACCTGAATGATGTATACAGCTCCATTGACGATGAAATATGCAGGTCTGAGTCTATCAGCAGGAAGGCTTCTTGCCTGATATTCAGAAAATAGATTGTGATATTTTCGTAATCTATTGAAGTATGCCAAATTGCCAATGCATGTCAATCATGTATACTGACATCAACCAAAACCATGCGTATAAAACTATAAGTTATAACCTTTTTGTCAATAAAGGTAAGAGAATATACAGAATCTCTTTATGTGAAGTACCTGATGGTATATCTCAGCCCAGAACAATACAAGCAGCGTGTACGTTGAGAAAAATAGAAGACCAGGAAGATCCAAAAGTATCATGTCTAACACCTACAGTTAAATGATATTATGATAATTCCAGTTGTTGTATAATTTCATGGGTCGTATTTAAGATTAAAGTAAAATCAATGAAGATGAAACGGGGTAACTTACCTTTGGCTTGTCGTGAAAAACACTCCAGTAGAATCCAAACTCAACAGCCCTTACTGTGGAAAGGAAGGATCAAAGAGACAGGCCTATCTATGTTAAAGGATGCATAAATGATGAAAAAGAATAGCAACCTTACATCCATTGACCACAAAATTCATCAAGTGGAAAACCTTTTGTGTTGTCCAACCATACTCAGGTACTCTTAGTTGAATACGAACAAGTTGCACCTGAATATTCGGAGATAAACATAAAACGTCCATTTAAGAAGCAGCCAATCCAGTTATTGTAATCATACAACCTAGTGTTAGAATGGAATGAAAGTTGTTGCCATTGACCTAAAATACGATGTAGTCAAAGGCGCAAAAGGCAAGCGTGCAGAATCATCTAAACAGGTTTGAAACAATTATACCAACCCTAAACAAGTCTGGAATTAGCCCTAAAGAAGCTGAAAACACATCTAAAACCCCTAAAATTGTATTTATAATAAATACTATACACCTCGCCTAAATAAGCCACCCTTTGCACCTTGCGACTTGTACCTAGGCAACAGGCGATAACCTCCTACGCATTTGGCGTATTCAACAAGTAATAACCATTAACACAAAGTCAGAAACATCCAGTAAACCATAAGAACATGCATTGTTCCAAGTTGTACTGACAATCAAAAAGAAACCTAACTCCACATCAACATTAAACATCTCCTACTACTAAACACGCTAGGTTAGCATCGACACTTGTAGGCTAGGTTAAAGAAATTAGAAGCTAATAAAATGAAAAAGATACCAGAGCGATTAAGGCAACGAGTGCGTAGGCAGCACAGAGACCGTAAAAAACTCCCTCCTGCCATTGTTGAGATTCATCGATCTTGTTCCACCATCGCAGTAACAAACTTGCGCTCAGTGAGCCGTATTCTAAATCGCCGAAACTCGCCATTTGGATTCCTCAACGAAAAAGAAGAAGAAGAAGAAGAGCTGGAGCTTGAGAAGAAATGAAGCTGGAGATGCGTGCAGGTGAAGGAGTAGGTGGGACGTGTGAGAGAGAGAGAGAGATTCAACTTTTGCGAGTTTTTTTTTTTTTTTTAAATTACATTTTCCGTTCATTCTATTTGTACCGGATTGCAATAGATGACCTTTAACTTCAATAATTTCACTCACATTCCTTTATTTGTAAAACTCGTTACACTACACATCCTTTAGCACTAACTAGATTATATTTTTCAGTTAACTTTGGTTAACTAAGGGTAATTTAGTCGTTTAACTAAATAAAATAAAAAATATATAATTGAATACAAATAATCACCCCATATCCCCCCCGTCACTTTCTCTCTCTCTTAACAGTTGGAATCACCGGTGGCATTGACCACCACCTGCCAGGCTACCACCACACCACCCCCAACCACCTGCACCATCACCACCAACACACATCACCCCAACCACCTGCCACACCACCACCACCGGTCACAAAACAAACAATCGATTCCTAAACAAAACAAAACGATTCACCAAGGAAAGAGATGTATAGGATACGTTTAGTTTTCCTGCTACTCTTTCTTCCCATACCTTAGTGTGTTCCTAATGTTATAAAGTTGTGCTTCCATGTTCACTTCTCTGTTTTCTCCTTTTATGTTCTAATAATTGTACCTATTTTTGTCGTGTGGTAAAGTAAATGCAACGTTTATATTTCCAGCTAAATTAACATCAGGTTCATCCAGATCTACATACCCAATGTCAAAACATTCAAAATAAACCCAAATAAATCATCATATCTCCACCTTTAACAGTTCAAATACGAACGAGCAAGCTCATCACCGCGTTAAGCCGATTCCCACCTTCAGATCTGTTTCATCGCCTGCAGATTATGATTATTCTCGTTGAGTCGGTTTCCAGATCTCTACCTTCGGAGCAGATGGTGTAGATATATTCATGTATATCACTCCACTATTGCAATCGAGCAAGAAATTAGAAACTAATGTCTATTGGAGGTATTTGTGGTTGGGATGGCTAAAAGAAAAGAAAGTCGTGGAAGGAGAGAATGAGGCGGCGGCGACTGTCACACCCCGACCACGTAGAACATACGAAACGTGGCGGAAACATCGGGGAGTGTTGTAACAGAATTAATTGTTTCAAATCCATGGCAATTGAAGTTTCGTTTTATTGATAAAAAGTGTTACAATGTCTAATCAAACAAGGAAATATAACATAATTAACTAGTCTTGCATCTTTTATTGTCACTAAAGCCCAAGTCTGCCTATATGTATCTTGATCATCTTATGCAACAGTTCCTGAAAAACAGATGTGAAAATAGGTACGTCAGCATAAAAATGCCTGTGAGATACATAGGTTTTGTGAAAAATAGGTTTCATGACTTATGTTTGAGAAAATGTTTAGTCATGAACCTTGTTATTTGCTTTGTTTTGTAAATCATTTGAAAAACAATGAGTTCAGATAATATGTATAAATAAATGAATAATGTATGGTTAAATGAATAACCATAGTAAAATGGATTTGTATGAGATAAGTTGTTTGTAAAACAATGTCTTGTGAAAAGTATGTTATTTGTATAAAATGTTATATGTATCAAACTGAAATGATTCAAATAACGCTACAATATGTAATACCATACAAACACTTATATATAGGAAGTACCAGCGGCGTATCCACCATGCTTGTATCATATTACACACACATCGTTACTTAATCACTTAATCAAACCAAACCAAACAATGTAAAATGTCTATGTCAAAGTATCCATGTCAAGATGTAAATCATGTCAAAATGTCTATGTCAAATATCCATGTCAAACGTCTATGTCAAGATGTCATGTATGGCAAGTGAAATGTCTCAACTAAACCATATGCACAAAAACAAAGTATTGAAGTAAATCTTGGTTTAAATCAAAGTTATGTTTTGTGGGAAATGCATGATCAAATGTCAATCATGTTAAAATGTCATGTAAAACGATGTACTAAGTAATGCACACAAGTGGGCACACCTAGCATGAAATGTCATAAAATCATGTACTATAATGTACTAACGAACATAGCAGTATATGATGTTAAAACAGGAAAGCATGAAAGTAACAAGTAGGCACATGTGTTCCACCCCAAAACAGTTTGGAAAACAGTAAAAGAGGGGTCTATGTACTCACCTGAGATTGCTCAGTAGTCCTTGAGTAACAACTAAACAATGCTAGAGATCGCGGATATCAAACGGCACCTAGTATAGGTAGCTACATTAATAAACCGGACCTAAATCGGAAGATCGGGTAGCATTAGGGTTTGTAAACCAAACGAGTGTAGAGACTCGTGTCATTTGGTTTAACAAAGCCTACCTACTAAATGAAACTTAACCTAAGTGTCTACGACCCATTACGACCCGTTTAGGTAGCTTATGCTACTTTAACGCGTCGTTCGCGTGAAACGCGTTCGGACCGCCTAACTAGCCCTATGACAAGTGTTATATGCCTAAACATATTACAAAATCAGTTATGTGACAAAGGTTTAGGTTACATATGCTTAATTACCAATTATACATGAAAAGGGTATTCTGGTAATTTACCTAAGGCATATAAACTACCTATCATACAACTACTTAAACGTCGTGACCATAAGGTATAACCTCGGAAGGTTATTCCCTGCCTACTATGGTCACCTAATGTATTTGGTCGGATCCTAATGATCGACCAAATGGGTCGGGTTCGAGGTATAAGCGATTTATCAGATCGCTTACCCTACGACCCTAGACAACGTGGTAATCAGTAGGCATAGTCCCAAAGGACTATAACCATCGTGATTACAATCACGTTGCGAAGTTCAAACGAACTTCGCATTGACCATTACTGGTCAACGCTGAAAATCAAACAAAGTTTGACTTTCTGACTCGAAAAGCAGTAAAATAAGGAAAAGAACGAAAGAATACTTACGAAGGGTCCCCGAATGCTAATCGTGATCGAATAGCTCAGGTATGAAGCGAAGGCTTCAACTTAGAGCTCCTCAATCAGATTCTAGTGGGTTTTTGTGTTGAGTATGGATGGGTATTTATAGTAAATGCACCACCGTTAGGATCGTTTATCGGGAAACGTGCCTTGATCTCACCCGTACAAGTGTCGGAAGCTTATGGTGGCTCATTTGGTCACTCACCATAAGAGATCAACATGTGGCAAAGTGATTAGGAGTGGGTAACAGCTGTTAACAGCTGTTTAAGAAGGTTCTGATCTGCTGGAGATAGCTTACGGACCGTAAGCTCATTAGTGTTGAGGTCCGTAAGCTTGTTGCAGACCAGAAAGTTTGAAAAATGGCAGATTTGGTCCCTGTTGTGTAATAAGCTCATTTTCGACACGTTTAAGGCCCGTTAACCCCATTTCAAAGCTCTAAAATGAAGTTAAAGTATAGGGAACTTAAAATGTGTTCAAAAATATCTCGGATGTCGGTTCGTTTGGCCGTACGAACGCGATGTTCGGTTAATTACGACGGAATGCGCATAAGCGCGTAAAACGATCCAAATGACGCGACGAATGGATTTTTCTTAAGGCGAACACTAAAATATAATGTAGTCATGCTTACATAAATTTTTGGATGTCCAGATGTATTCAGAACGTAAGTTATGCGCGAAAATGCAAACTTGTGCACTTTTTGACACTTTTAGTCCCTGAATGACACAAAAGTTTATTTTAGCACACCGAACCCCTCAAAGCCTATTTCTAAGCTATGTAAAGGATATTTATGGTATGTTTAACTTATGGTCATGTTCCGGAATGTCTGTTACAGTTCAAATTGGCATACTTTCGCAGTTTGTCAAGTTTAGTCCCTGTAAGCGAATTAACTTTGATTTCACCACACCAAACATTCCAAAACTTATATCTAAGTTATGTAAAGGTTATTTTAGGTATGTTAAACCTATTTCACTATTCCGGAGTGTTTGTTGCATTAAACTGGTTATATTTACGCATTAGTGCGCGTATAACCTTCCAGAAAGCGATTTAGAGTTTGAAATCGAAACAAGAGTTGATATGTGCAATCGATACACATATTTTTACAAATCCCAAGTATGAAATACAATATTTCATTGGTTTGGCATTTGTTTGATGGTCGCAGTGACACGGGTGTCACAGTCTCCCCTACTTTAGGAAATTTCGTCCCGAAATTAATTCGTAGGAGTCTATTTGTGACTTTGTGTTAAATAACCATCAAAGATGAACAAGACGTAATCCTGTAATTTCTCTTTAACGAACATTTTTCAGAAATGAAAAATGCACGGAGTTATTTTCAACAGGCATTATTCAGAAACAAAAATGAACAGAATAGTCATTTTCCACAACATCTTCAGAAACAAAACAGAATAGTCATTTTACATCTTCAGAAACAAAAATGAACAGAATAGTCATTTTATATCTTCAGAAACAAAAATGAACGGAATAGTCATTTTACATCTTCAGAAACAAAAATGAACGGAATAGTCATTTTACATCTTCAGAAACAAAAATGAACGGAATAGTCATTTTACATCTTCAGAAACAAAAATGAACGGAATAGTCATTTTACATCTTCAGAAACAAAAATGAACGGAATAGTCATTTTACATCTTCAGAAACAAAAATGAACAGAATAGTCATTTTACATCTTCAGAAACAAAAATGAACAGAATAGTCATTTTACATCTTCAGAAACAAAAATGAACAGAATAGTCATTTTACATCTTCAGAAACAAAAATGAACAGAATAGTCATTTTACATCTTCAGAAACAAAAATGAACGGAATAGACTCTAGACACATGACAAAATTCGCTGTGGTTTCTGTGCACTGAATTCCATAATTATGTATGCATCCATAATTACGCAATTCCTTGCATAGTCCGCACAACTTGTCTTGAAATGTTTGTGGGGAGGATAATCAAACCTGTGATGAGTGTGACTAGACTACCATAGGGTCCTTTTAATTAGATCAACAAAGGATCCTTTTAATTAGACCACCAAGGAGTCCTTTCAGCTATATCATCACATGATATTCCTAACCAGATTTTTGGATCAATCTGTTTACCTAGACCACTCAGGGGTCTAATTATGGAATGGTACAATATAATCCAAGGGTCTTTACTATTACGTACAAGCCCGTTGAGGATTTAATATAGCACCCAAAGATATGGAAGATTCTACGAGGATTTGGATGACAAGAATTTGGATCACACAAAAACATAAAAGGGAACACATAAGCACATAATCACATAATTGTTTAACTTGGTTATTAATTTGTTATCTTTGGACGCGGATACTCAAAGCACACCAGGAATCCAATCCGTGGATTCCATGCGGCACTTAAATCATTAGAATCTAACTATGAAGATAGGAAGATCTAAATAAGAATTCGGCTTTGTCCTTATTGAATGGTAATGTTCGTATTAAGGCATGCGAATAATTCAATTAAGGGCTCCGATTTGAGTGATATTCATCCACAAGGATCTGATTATGAGGATAGAAAGATCCTTTATGGATTTTGAAATTTGTGTAACGAGAGGTGCTTCGACACCTTGCACTAGGCGTGCTTAAGTCGATACACAAGGTAGAAAGTTCATGAGGTTCAGGCGCTAGATATGCCAGGGCGACATATGAAGCAGAACTTGAAGGTTAAGCAGCAACAGGGTTTGCTACTGCCTTGCTTTAAACAGCAAAGCGACACATGTTATCCAAATGTCTCCATCGTCCACCGGGGGTACATTTGTAACATGGTATTTGATTTAGATGATGACGGTTTCACTGACTTCTCCAAGGAGCGGTTCCCTTGCACGACTTCATTCCTGAGCTGACTCATGGTGATAGCTAAGTCAACGGTCCTCTGGAGTAAGTCGCCTATTCGCTGGGTAATTGCAGCACCTGGTTCGGACATTGTCGTTGCGATGAAGAAGCATCTTGAAGATAACAAAAGGGATAGGAGGAAACAAGCGAAAGATAGTCAAAAGAAAATGACAAGGCATTTAGATTGTGACCATTTGTTTGTTACCAAAGGCAAACAAATGAGACAGTGACTAATCAAAGTAAGCGGGTCAATATAATGTATCGCGAAGACATGCTCGCCTATAAGTGAACACTCATCCCAAGAATTCCCAGGTAAGCACAACTGGTCTCGCGTCTGATGAGATGTATACGAAGTGCTTGCCTAGACAGAAAACCCAGAATACAGGCATTCACCCTTCCAGTTTGCACGTGTTCACATTATTTAAAACCCAAAACCTTGACGAGATTTTGAAAATTCAAAGGAGTTCAAAACCATATAACAGAGGGTTCAAAACCTTACAATAGAGGGTTCAAGACCTAGTAATCAATCATCCTAGAACAGATGATTAGTTTTCAAAGCGGTTTTGAAATTTATGTTCTTGTTGTGGTCGTCGCCTAAGGATAGGTGACGGTATTGTTTTATGACTAAACGCAAGTAAACTCGCGTTAGGGTCCTAAGAAAGTTATAGACTAGGTCAAAGCATTACTAATAACCTAATTCCCTATAACCATTGGCTCTGATACCATCTTTTCTGTCACACCCCGACCACGTAGAACATACGAAACGTGGCGGAAACATCGGGGAGTGTTGTAACAGAATTAATTGTTTCAAATCCATGGCAATTGAAGTTTCGTTTTATTGATAAAAAGTGTTACAATGTCTAATCAAACAAGGAAATATAACATAATTAACTAGTCTTGCATCTTTTATTGTCACTAAAGCCCAAGTCTGCCTATATGTATCTTGATCATCTTATGCAACAGTTCCTGAAAAACACATGTGAAAATAGGTACGTCAGCATAAAAATGCCTGTGAGATACATAGGTTTTGTGAAAAATAGGTTTCATGACTTATGTTTGAGAAAATGTTTAGTCATGAACCTTGTTATTTGCTTTGTTTTGTAAATCATTTGAAAAACAATGAGTTCAGATAATATGTATAAATAAATGAATAATGTATGGTTAAATGAATAACCATAGTAAAATGGATTTGTATGAGATAAGTTGTTTGTAAAACAATGTCTTGTGAAAAGTATGTTATTTGTATAAAATGTTATATGTATCAAACTGAAATGATTCAAATAACGCTACAATATGTAATACCATACAAACACTTATATATAGGAAGTACCAGCGGCGTATCCACCATGCTTGTATCATATTACACACACATCGTTACTTAATCACTTAATCAAACCAAACCAAACAATGTAAAATGTCTATGTCAAAGTATCCATGTCAAGATGTAAATCATGTCAAAATGTCTATGTCAAATATCCATGTCAAACGTCTATGTCAAGATGTCATGTATGGCAAGTGAAATGTCTCAACTAAACCATATGCACAAAAACAAAGTATTGAAGTAAATCTTGGTTTAAATCAAAGTTATGTTTTGTGGGAAATGCATGATCAAATGTCAATCATGTTAAAATGTCATGTAAAACGATGTACTAAGTAATGCACACAAGTGGGCACACCTAGCATGAAATGTCATAAAATCATGTACTATAATGTACTAACGAACATAGCAGTATATGATGTTAAAACAGGAAAGCATGAAAGTAACAAGTAGGCACATGTGTTCCACCCCAAAACAGTTTGGAAAACAGTAAAAGAGGGGTCTATGTACTCACCTGAGATTGCTCAGTAGTCCTTGAGTAACAACTAAACAATGCTAGAGATCGCGGATATCAAACGGCACCTAGTATAGGTAGCTACATTAATAAACCGGACCTAAATCGGAAGATCGGGTAGCATTAGGGTTTGTAAACCAAACGAGTGTAGAGACTCGTGTCATTTGGTTTAACAAAGCCTACCTACTAAATGAAACTTAACCTAAGTGTCTACGACCCATTACGACCCGTTTAGGTAGCTTATGCTACTTTAACGCGTCGTTCGCGTGAAACGCGTTCGGACCGCCTAACTAGCCCTATGACAAGTGTTATATGCCTAAACATATTACAAAATCAGTTATGTGACAAAGGTTTAGGTTACATATGCTTAATTACCAATTATACATGAAAAGGGTATTCTGGTAATTTACCTAAGGCATATAAACTACCTATCATACAACTACTTAAACGTCGTGACCATAAGGTATAACCTCGGAAGGTTATTCCCTGCCTACTATGGTCACCTAATGTATTTGGTCGGATCCTAATGATCGACCAAATGGGTCGGGTTCGAGGTATAAGCGATTTATCAGATCGCTTACCCTACGACCCTAGACAACGTGGTAATCAGTAGGCATAGTCCCAAAGGACTATAACCATCGTGATTACAATCACGTTGCGAAGTTCAAACGAACTTCGCATTGACCATTACTGGTCAACGCTGAAAATCAAACAAAGTTTGACTTTCTGACTCGAAAAGCAGTAAAATAAGGAAAAGAACGAAAGAATACTTACGAAGGGTCCCCGAATGCTAATCGTGATCGAATAGCTCAGGTATGAAACGAAGGCTTCAACTTAGAGCTCCTCAATCAGATTCTAGTGGGTTTTTGTGTTGAGTATGGATGGGTATTTATAGTAAATGCACCACCGTTAGGATCGTTTATCGGGAAACGTGCCTTGATCTCACCCGTACAAGTGTCGGAAGCTTATGGTGGCTCATTTGGTCACTCACCATAAGAGATCAACATGTGGCAAAGTGATTAGGAGTGGGTAACAGCTGTTAACAGCTGTTTAAGAAGGTTCTGATCTGCTGGAGATAGCTTACGGACCGTAAGCTCATTAGTGTTGAGGTCCGTAAGCTTGTTGCAGACCAGAAAGTTTGAAAAATGGCAGATTTGGTCCCTGTTGTGTAATAAGCTCATTTTCGACACGTTTAAGGCCCGTTAACCCCATTTCAAAGCTCTAAAATGAAGTTAAAGTATAGGGAACTTAAAATGTGTTCAAAAATATCTCGGATGTCGGTTCGTTTGGCCGTACGAACGCGATGTTCGGTTAATTACGACGGAATGCGCATAAGCGCGTAAAACGATCCAAATGACGCGACGAATGGATTTTTCTTAAGGCGAACACTAAAATATAATGTAGTCATGCTTACATAAATTTTTGGATGTCCAGATGTATTCAGAACGTAAGTTATGCGCGAAAATGCAAACTTGTGCACTTTTTGACACTTTTAGTCCCTGAATGACACAAAAGTTTATTTTAGCACACCGAACCCCTCAAAGCCTATTTCTAAGCTATGTAAAGGATATTTATGGTATGTTTAACTTATGGTCATGTTCCGGAATGTCTGTTACAGTTCAAATTGGCATACTTTCGCAGTTTGTCAAGTTTAGTCCCTGTAAGCGAATTAACTTTGATTTCACCACACCAAACCTTCCAAAACTTATATCTAAGTTATGTAAAGGTTATTTTAGGTATGTTAAACCTATTTCACTATTCCGGAGTGTTTGTTGCATTAAACTGGTTATATTTACGCATTAGTGCGCGTATAACCTTCCAGAAAGCGATTTAGAGTTTGAAATCGAAACAAGAGTTGATATGTGCAATCGATACACATATTTTTACAAATCCCAAGTATGAAATACAATATTTCATTGGTTTGGCATTTGTTTGATGGTCGCAGTGACACGGGTGTCACAGCGACGCTTACAGCGGTGGCAGTGTTAGGGCGGTGATACACCAACATGTAGAGGGAGAAAAATGAGGTAGATAAATGAGTTTAGGTTTAATATATATAATAGAATGGTAAAAAGACTAAATTACCTTTATGTAGGGGTGCAAACGAGCCGAGCTTCTCGCGAGCTACTCGAGCTCGACTCGAAAAAAAGCTCGAACGAGCCGAGCTTAAACGAGCTCGAGCTCGAGCCCGAGCCTAAAAACAAGCTCGTTTAGTAAACGGGCCCGAGCCCGAGCTTCGCTTATCGAGCTCGAGCCGGTTCGCGAGCCTAATCGAGCTTTCTGTTTATATATTTTTTTATTAATATATTAAACATATATTTTTATAATAATAATTACCATTTATATAAATATAAAAATTAACTAAATTATATGTATAATAATAATTATAATTAATATAAATTAATTAATAAATACTAAACGAGTCGAGCCCGAGCCGAGCTCGAGCTTGAAAAATTACCTTCGAGCCGAGCTCGAGCTTTAGAAATAAAGCTCGAATCGAGCCGAGCTCGAGCTCGAGCTTTCATATGTTAAACGAGCTCGAGCTCGAGCCTAGTCGAGCTCGGGCTCGGCTCGGCTCATTTGCACCCCTACCTTTATGTGACCTAATTTAACTGAAAATTTTAACCTGGTTAATGATAAAGGATGTAGAGTGTCATGGTTTTTACAAATAAAGGATTGTGAGTGTAATTCTTGAAGTTAAAGGCTAGTCATTGCAACCCGCTACAAACATAAAGGTCGAAAAGTGTAATTTACTCTTTTTTTAGTTTAGTGTTGGTAGCAAAAATATTTATTTTTTTTTCTATTTAGGCAATTCATTATCTATGTTTATATATTTTTCTAATCTAACCGATCCAACATTTAATCTTTTTATTACGTTTATTTATTTCATCAACTCATCTCACAAACCAAGAAACATAAAAAACTAATCAAACATTAAAACTTGACTTGTTACAGATAATTTACTTCGATTTCAGTTTTACGAACAGACATTATTCCTAGATTATATACAAATACATCCATTGTCATTCATGTTGTCCTGATGGTTAGTTGATCCCTTTCAGGGCCGGCCCTAAGAATTCATGTACCATGTTCGAGCTTCAAAAAACGTGCCCTTATGCCTTAACGAAATTGGGTATTGGGCTCAATAAAGGTCTAAACCTAATGTCAATAAGCCAATAACTAATTTAAAACATAATAATAGTTTTACAAGTGGGCCTATATTGGTGTTTGTATAGGTGTACCCTATTAAAAATATTTTTTTACGTATACATATCGGGTTTTTTCTAAAAATAGTGTGCTCTCCGAAATATCGGGCCCTGGCCGGTAGTCCTCCCGCCTACCCGAGGGCTGGCCCTGATCCCTTTTCTAGTATGATATATAATTGGTGGATGTATTTTCTAGGCTCAGCATCTTGTAATTAATGCCCTGCTAATAAATTGTTTTTGTTGTCCATTGAAATAAGTATGCTAATTATTTAGTTTGTCTTTCTGGTTAAAAAGGTTATAACATGATAATTAGATTAAAAAGGATGCAAACTTATCATAGGATGGATGCTTCCTTACGAGTTAGTAAAAAAACAAAAGTAAAATAATTTGGGTAAATAACACTTTTCGTACTTTATATTTGTATCGGATTGCAACGGATAGCCTTTAACTTTAATAATTACAGTCACAATAATTTATTTGCAAAACCTGTTACACTCTACGTCCTTTAGTACTAACTATATTAAAATTTCATTTAAGTTTATTCACTTAATGGTATTTTGGTCAATTCATAGTTTTATCTAAATATTTAATAAATAAAACCAAAAAATTGCATATATACTTCATCTTTCCCAATTTCCTAACTAGGGGTGCAAATGAGCCGAGCCGAGCCCGAGCTCAACCAGGCTCGAGCTCGGCTCGAAGGTAATTTTTTTAGCTCGATCTCGGGCTCGACTCGTTTAGTATTTATTAATTAATTTTTATTAATTATAATTATTGTTATACATATGATTTAGTTATCTTTTATATTTATATAAATGGTAAATATTATTATTTAAATATATGTTTAATATGGGTAAGGATAGTGTAAAAAGGAACTAAAGTGTGAGAAGTGTATTATAACATTATATATAATACTATATAACACCATATAAACACCGTATAACAATATGTAACACCATATAATACCATATAACACTATGTAACACTATATAACATTATATAACAAATATAACACTATACATCTATCATAGACATGCTATCAGACAACCTATAGTGTTATATTTGTTATATAATGATATATAGTGTTACATAGTGTTATATGGTATTATATGGTGTTACATATTGTTATACGGTGTTTATATGGTGTTATATAGTATTATATATAGTGTTATAATACACTTCTCACACTTTGAGCACTTTTTACAGGATCCTCTACCTGTTTAATATATTAATAGAAAATATTTAAAAAGAAAGCTCGTTAAGGCTCGCGAGCCGGCTCGAACTCAATAAGCGAAGCTCGGGCTCGGGCTCCTTTACTAAACGAGCTTGTTTTTAGGCTCGAGCTCAAGCTCGTTTAAGCTCGGCTCATTCGAGCTTTTTTTCGAGCCGAGCTCGAGTAGCTCGCGAGTAACTCGGCTCGTTTGCACCCCTATTCCTAACCCTAAAACCCTAACCACTACATCTTGCCACCACCACCTCATCCTGTCACCACCACTCCGGCCACACCAATCGCCCCTAATGCAGATCTGTAACCCAATTATACTCCGTGTACTAAAAATTTGAAGATTGTTTATGCCATTTTTGAGGAGCTTCCTTATCTAAATCTGTTTCTGGTCAGTCACTATAACAAGTACATAATAATCGGTCCAACCTACAAATCAGCAAGCTTTGGCTTTGTGAATTCCTTCCTCCCTCTTTCTTAATACAACACATATGTATGTATATGTCTAATCTACATTGGCTAAGACATATAGTCAAGTGTACAATGTGAAGTCTAGACACTTAGGTTTTAGACATAGTATGATTAGAGAATTAATCATGAATGGGGTGATATCTGTTGAGTTTGTTAGGTCTGAGCTTAATTTAGCTGATCATCTAACCAAAGGGTTAGGAAGAGATCTCGTGAAGAAATCAGCTAAAGGGATAGGTTTAAAGTCCATTTCAAATATCTTATGTCAAGACACCCAATTCCCATCTATACAACGTTAGATGCAGAATTCAATGCGAAAAGCTTGTCATAACGATATTGGAACACATTAGAAAATCATCCCAAGGTATGTGTTCAGACTGCAAGATAAAGTAGGTTGAAGTTGAACTTCTTAATAGTTCATTGATAAATTGCAGTGCAAGTGCAAGATTAATGAACTACCTATAAGAATATGAAGTTTAGCCGCTTCAAGAAGCTTTGGACTTGAGTTTTGATATATTCTTTGAAGGATTAGGACACAGGCTAGTAAAATATTGTGTCAAGTGGAATTTGGATTTGTAAACGTGTGTGTATGTTACCTACATGTATTTAAACGAATAGCATGGGTTCAATCCATAGAGACACCCACTTATTCTAATATTTGTATCGTGTAATATACTAAGTGAAAATTCAATCATCAGGACATTTTCATTATGCATGCGTTTGTGTTTCTGTAAGAATGGTTAAGTTAATCATGGATACCACTAAAATGGGGGAGGAATGTTGGTAATTTTAGTGTTATCAACGAATTTTAGAAGATTGGATTAACTTGTTGATCGAGGAAATAATGTTAGAGATTAAACGAGTTAGGTGACGCGGGAGTGCGGGCTCGATTTAATCCTAATATTATTTGAGTCTATATGGGCCTTGTCAATAATAATTACTCTGTAATTTATTGTTTTAAATTTACTATATACTAAATTATTATTTTGTTTTTAGATAAAGCCCATTAAAATACCTGGACCTATTTTGGGACTAAAGGAGTCCCTGATTTGAGAAAAAAAGAAAAGGATCCATAAAGTTTATATTAATATAGGCACATATAAAGTCTGGATAGACTTCCAAAAAATCTCTCAATCAAAAAGGAAAAGTGAACGCACAAAGAATAGAGGCATGCGGTTACAGGACATGATATTCTCATTCAAGTATTCAATCAAATCCAATTCCTTCAAGAGTGATCTCTGTCTAATCCGATAAATCATTGCGTGTAACCCGCAAATAGGTTTATCTGATAGTTCCCATACGATTCAGAGATTAATCCAGGTTTCATCATAATTTTGCAATTTCAATTCGGGTTCCAGATTTGTTAATTTCTTTGAAATTACTTGTTCTAGACCAATTATACAACACTTTAAAATTAAAAGATGGTTTAAAATGTAACTAAACCAAAGCTTGTTTAGATGACGTTTGGAGTTTGAAATTACTTGTTCTAGACTAATTATACAACACTTTAAAATTAAAAGATGGTTTAAAATGTAACAAAGATATCAGTAACAATGATGAGTTTGAATGTTCAAGGATTTAAAAGGAAAAATATTCGATTCGGTTTGAATAAGTAACTCCAAGAATATATGTTCAAAACTAATCACTTTGCATCAATCCAACCAAAGTGATAATCTATAGCATCAAAAGACAATAGTACATAATACATATTGAGTTGCATGGTTTTATTTTGGCTTCCCATGTTAACCTAGACTACAACATCCATACATGAATAACTAAATTAATTTCATTACATCAAAACGTGGACTTAAAATCTTTACATACAATGTAAATTTGTTTATCTATATAATATGGCTAGTTGTCATTGAATCAATTTTTAACCAAAAACGTTCATGATTTTTATTATATTGAACATGTACTAATATTATTGTAAGATATGATTTTTATATTGAATATTGTATGATGATGTAGTAACCCGAATTGATCTCATCATGATGTAGGGGTAATTTAAATCTCATTTGTACACAAAACTATATGTTCACTTTGAAATTACCGACCGGGTGTTTCTTAACACATCACAACTTTTCGTTAAACAATTTAGGGTGTTGCTGACGTACCCAATGGATTAATATGTGCCAGTTTCAAAAAATACAAACGCGATACTTGAAGTAACACAATTACACAAAGATCATACACATGTCAGTTTTGGGAATACAAGCACACGAGGCAATGGATACACATGAAAATACCATGTAATATTGACATTTTTATTGACCCATTGTGGGGGTCTTTATAGGTACAGAAAACAAATTTAAAAAAAAAAAAATCAATGAATTTAAAAGATATAAAAAATGATGGAAGAAACAATTATATTTGTAAATATGTTTAGCTAGAAAGGGTGCAGGGCTTGAAAAACCAGAAGACATCCAACCCTTTTGCTTCATTCTGTATTGTAGTATTACTGGCTTTGACTTTGACTTCCTTTTTCACCTCTTTGCTTTCTATCTCTTGAAGCATCCCCCTCTCCTGTTTTCATCACCATTACACAAAATCAATCACTGCACTTTTAGTTCTTTTTTTTATTTTTTTGAACGGCTGCACTTTTAATTCTTGATACATGCTATCAAGCAGCACCTTAATTAATCAAATTCACACAAATAAGCATTTAAAAAATCGTACTTGTGTTGATATTTCAGTTTCACACACATAAGTCTTTTAAAAGAATTCAAATTTAGACAAAAAGGTCAAGTCACTTGTTAAACGTACCTGAGGTCTAGGACGAAAAGCCTTGGACGGAGTTGTTTTTGTAGTAGTTCCACAATTAGCTGAAAAGCATTGAGGCGATGGAGGATGCGTCCGAATCTGCTGTAACACTCTTGCTTCATCTTTGCCCCTTATGTTTTTCATATTTAATGAAATCGGGCTGTTTTCTAACTCTGCGTTTGTTCTGCATAGACAAATATTTTTATCCATAAATTTAATCAACAAAAAAACAAATAAACACACACGACCACACACACAGTTTATTTTTGTCCATCTGAATCACCCAATTCTCAGAGTTTGGCATGGTGAACTAATAGATAAACTAACCAAACTAGAAAATTTGATCACATACACCAAATCTCATATGGGGTTGTTTGGATGCGTATTTTACTAGTTTAAAGTTTTTTTTTTTTTTTTGAACGACCAACAAAAGCCCAATCACCCGGGTAAACCCAATGGCAAAAAAATCCACCCATGCCCGCAGATGGTGCTGGTGAACCGGCCCACCACCATTCCGGAGGAAACCCACCGCCCGTATGCCACTATGGTAAAAAAACCCATGGCTCAACCCAGAGCAATTTTTCTCCAGGCGAGACTCGAATCCATGACGTCCACTTTGGAAGGTCATGGGGCTGCCAATGCACCAAAAGGTTATCGGCTTTACTGGTTTTAAGTACATGTGCTACCACACGGTGTGGGCGTGGTTTTCTGGCGTTTATATGCCTTTCCACGTCGGACACACCACATCCCGGGAACGGCGTGGAAGGCAGCGTTGCCGTTGGGGCGGGGCATTTTCCATAGGCGTGGAGGCAATGGTGGTGTTGACGTGGCGTTGGGCTATTGGTGTGGGTTATAGCCGTTGGACCCCAACGACACATTTAAAAAAAAAGGATTTTCAATAAAAAAAATTAACTCCCCTGTATAAAAAAACTCTAACCTTTTCCACCATATTTCACCGTATTCACTTCTAACCAACTCTAAACTTTATAAAATCTCTCTACTTTCTATAAAAAAAAAATGCATCCACACAGTCGCAACTTCGATCTGAACAACCCCTATGGTGTGGGCGAAGTACCGAACACTACTTCGCCTCAACCGAACCAACCCCGTTATCCCGATCCGAACATGTTGGCGTACGGCCAACTTCTTGTGAACCTACCTTTTATAGATTTTATTAGTATTAATGCTATTTTAAAAAAAAATTAATAGATTTTATACGACATTTAAATATGAAATAATAATAAAAAAAACTGCGCCACTCTTCCATGCCACTTTTCTGACGGCGTGCTGACTTGACATCCACATGTTGAATAACGCCACTATTTCATGCCCCTCCACACCATATAGTCTTAGTGAATAAGAAAAATTTGTAAAAATCAAGATATCTTTTTGGAAAAGTTCATTTAATTTTATATCAAAAACACTATTTTTACTTTATATAATGCAAATCCAGAACACCCCCTCCCCCTATATGACCAATCACAAAAAGAAATATTTATTTTTGCGGATTTAGAACTTACTGTTTCCCTGTAAGCTTCTCCTTAACATTTCCTTGCTTCTGAATTTCTTCAAACTTGTCTTTCTTTACCTCCAACAATGGCTTCCTCTCACTCTTACTCTCCATCAAGGCTCCCACTTCCTGTTTGTCCTCCTTTGTCCGTGTTGCCAGTCGTTTTAATTCGTTACAAAACTCAGTTACCTGGTTTAATATATCTCTTCCTGCAAACAGATTGTGTGCTGACAATGTGCTTTTCAACAGTCTCGGCCTCGCGGTTCCTTCGGTTGGTGATGATACAGGGTTCTTTTCTGAGCTTGATTTGATCATTTCTTTTAATGATTTGGATTTGTGAGTTGGAGGGGTGGTGAAATTTGGGTCCTGATTCTCACTGTCATGAACCTGTGCTGAACATTTTGAATCTTTCTTTGGTGGGTAACCTCTTTTCTTCAGAGCTACATCTCTGGGGAATGGAAATAAACATTGATTTAGTGTTTAAAGATCATAGATCCCAACAGAAATTAGTGGTGGTTTTAATGGAATTTCTGGGCCAAACTGGTAAATACGGTTATTAGGAAACCTAAACCGAACCAGACCGACTAAAATGGTTCAGTTTCAAAACTTGGGTAAAATAATAGATTGTTTTATATAAAAGAAAGATCAAACCTTTTACTTTTTGAGCACTAAAAGGTCTAACAAGAAAAAAAATAACTGTCACTATTGACTGCAGGTTTCAAACCAATAACCGAACCTAGTTTTCTAAACCGTAAACCAAACTGGTTCACTACTAACCTGGCCGATTTAGCTTGAATTAAACAGTTTATGACAGTGGCGAAGCTTGAGATTTCCGACCGGGGGCGGAAGTTACCGGATCTAAAAATTTATATAAAACCGGAGGGTTGAAAACGTATATACCCAAAATTTTATATACGAAAAGTACATACTCTCCACTACTACTGAGCGAAAAGTTCGGGGGTCGGCCACCCCCTCCCGGCCCTTAAAAGCTTCGTCCATGTTTATGAACGCTCCTATCAGATAGATAATACAGTTCATACCTTCTGTTTCGATCACCCAAGATCTCAGAAACACTTGCAGATCTTTGAAGCTGGAAACATAAAATAATTAACACAAAATCGGAGATCTGTTAGGATACTAATAATTAAAATTCTTACTATTTAATTTAATTAATGAAACAACTAATCTAGGGTAGGGTTTCATAAACATTTTCTATCAAATCAATTCACAAAATCAGCCAGATGAATCAAAACCTTGGAGGATCTAGGACTAAAGAAATCTTCCACCGTTTTGGGATGATTACACTCTGTAAATCCAAAAGAAAAGAAAACAAAATGAGATGAGAAAGTTGAGATACGAAAACAAGAAATAATTCACGTGAAGAAAAACACACTTACCAGGTCTACAGAACCAGGCTTCATCGTCAACAACAACAGGGTCGTCGTCGTCGTTGGAGAAATCAATCCATTGAGGAGCGTTAAAGTCTTCGTACAGTATGTCTTTTTCGAACTTTGAGTCTTTCCAGTCGATCACAGCAGCATCCATTGATTGAAGATTGTAGGTTATGAATAGAGAGAGAAAGAAAGAAAAAGATATGTTGATATCTGAGTGATTTGAAAGAGACGCCTGAAACGTTAAGAAGATGAAGAAGAAGAAGAAATACGTGAAACGGTGATGGGGTTTTGTGACCGTTGGAGATGTTTTTTTATTTGCTACTTCGCTTTTGTAACAACTACAATAAAGCCCCCGAGTTTTCTTATTGAGTTAACTAGTTGATTTTTCGCCCGCACGTTGCGGCGGGGACCCAATGACTGCAAAACGCGTGTCGGCAACGGCAAGCAAATACCGTATATCAAAACATAAATAAAAATGACGTGGTAAGGATAGTCACTCCGTCCTAAAAAAACGATTTTAATAACCTAATATATAATAATAGGACCCACACGTCTTACACGTTGAAAATTCGGTTGTTTTCAGTTCAGCTATTACGATGCTAACACGTTAAAATATGGATGAGCTCGGTACCGGTAACGGCACCGAAAGTACCGATCCGGAAAATCTTGAAATTAGGTACCGACACCGAAAGTACTCGGTACAATACGGTATGGTATTTGAAGGTAAAAATCAATAAATACAGGTATGGTGCTAGACCGGTGTCGAACCGAAAGTAACTATTCTGAAAACGCCAAAAGATGGGTACCAAATTGGTACATAAAATGTTTTGGTATAGTAAATTTGGTACCGATACGATACCGGTTTGATTACAGGATTTGATACGATTTGCTCATCAATAATCTAAATATCCAACTTACTTTTAAAAGTTACAATTCATTCATTACAGAAAAAGACAAAAAAGAAAGCAAAATAAGTTGTTGTGTATATAAAACCCCATTCAAATGAAATACAGTTTACTTACTGTGTGTATGAAAAGTAATATAAACGGTGCAATTACTTGCATTGCTATAGAATTTGATGAGCTCGGTATCAACCGGTACCTAATTAAAATACCGTTACCGAAATCCCCAAAAGTGGGTACAGGTACCGAATATACCTGGTACGGTACGGGTCGGTACCGGTACGACACCGACATTTGAGGGTAAAAACCGGTGAATACCGGTGCCGAACCGGTACTGAAAATACACCCGATTTGGTAAATTTGATATTGATACCGGTACCCGATACCATTTACTCATCACTTAGTAATGTTACTATTCATTCAAAAATGTTACAATTCATTCATTACAGAAAAAGACAAAAAAGAAAGCAAAATAAGTTGTTGTGTATATAAAACCTCATTCAAACGAAATACAGTTTACTTACTGTGTGTATGAAAAGTAATATAAACGGTGCAATTACTTGCATTGCTACAGAATTTGATGAGCTCAGTACCAACCGTTACCTAATTAAAATACCGTTACCGAAATCCCCAAAAGTGGGTACAGGTACCGAATATACCTGGTACGGTACGGGTCGGTACCGGTACGACACCGACATTTGAGGGTAAAAACCGGTGAATACCGGTGCCAAACCGGTACTGAAAATACATCTGATTTGGTAAATTTGATATTGATACCGGTACCCGATACCATTTACTCATCACTTAGTAATGTTACTATTCATTCAAAAATGTTACAATTCATTCATTACAGAAAAAGACAAAAAAGAAAGCAAAATAAGTTGTTGTGTATATAAAACCTCATTCAAACGAAATACAGTTTACTTACTGTGTGTATGAAAAGTAATATAAACGGTGCAATTACTTGCATTGCTACAGAATTTGATGAGCTCGATACCAACCGGTACCTAATTAAAATACCGTTACCGAAATCCCCAAAAGTAGGTACAAGTACCGAATATACCTGGTACGGTTCGGTACCGGTACGACACAGACATTTGAAGGTAAAAACCGGTGAATACCGGTGCTGAACCGGTACTAAAAATACACCCGATTTGGTAAATTTGATATTGATACCGGTACCCGATACCATTTACTCATCACTTAGTAATGTTACTATTTATTCAATTTGATTTTTAATATATAGGGTAAATGCCATTTTAGTCCCTGTGATTTTGGACAATTTTATCAGTTTAGTCTAAAGGTTCTATTTTTCGTCTGTGGGTTTAAAAAGTTTCATCGTTACCATTTTAGTCCACTGGGTTAACTTTATCCATTATTTCTGTTAACGAGAAAGGCAATTCGGTCATTTTATATGATCGAATTGCCCTTCTAGTTCACAGAATTACATATAAAATGACCGAATTGTCCTTCTCGTTAACAGAAAAAATGGATGAAGTTAACCCAATGGACTAAAATGACAACGATGAAACCTTTTTGAACCCACGGACAAAAAATAAAACATTTGGACTAAAATGGTAAATTGGCCCAAACCACATGGACTAAAATGACATTTAACTCTTTCATATATTTGCATTTTACTCCACTACACAAATGTGCTTAACTTAGTAGGACATATTGCGCACTAGTTTTAAATATCAAAACATTCATAAAAAAACGAGTAAATTGTCAAAATGGTCCTTGAGGTTTGGTCATTTTTGCCACTTTAGTCCAAAACTCAAATATTTTGAATCTGGATCCCGTGGTTTCAATTTTATTATCATTTTCATCCAAAAGTAAAATCAGCTCAGATTTCTTAATTAACATCCTGGTTTTTTGTCTTTTTCCTCTGTTTAATGAATGGCAAAATGGTCATTATAAGTTTTATTGTAACAAATTATTAATTAAAATAAAAAAAGAAAATACCTTGTTTGACCTTATAAAAGCAGCGACACATATCATCATCTTCCCCAAATGCAAACCCTAATCCAGTAGCGTCTTCTTCAACCCCCATTCACTTGCAAGTGAAGACCGACAATAGTGGTATGTACATGTGGAGCCCCAACCCAACTGAGAACATCCTGGATAACACAAAACCCCGCTCGTCGATTTCATCGCTGCAACAAACCAAAATCAGGTCAAAGTTGTGGATTTGTTACTTGGGCTGAGCCACCGATGATTCAGAACCATGCTGTGATGATTCCTGGACTGTTGGACACAATCAATCGGCATGAAGAGAATGTAATCCATATGGGAAATAGGAACAGGAATCTTGAAGAAGAAGCAAAAAAATTGGCTCACGAGAACAAGATACTAAAAGTTATCTTAGGTTTCAGTTTGTTCATGTTCATGGTGTACTATGTTAAGTCTACTTAGGATGTGGCTTTTGTGGGGCTTTTGTAAGTTTGGTCTATATGATCAACTATGGTTTTGTAAGTGTTAAGTATTTTGGGTTTGTAATTGAAAGTATGGGGCTTGTTTACAGTTGCGAAGTGTTCTATGTATCATGTACCAAAACATGTGCAAACGACCAACTATTTGACCAAAACATGTTCAGTCTAAATGACCAATTATATAACCAATGCATGTTTAGTGCAAATGACCAGCAAATATGTTCACCTAATGTTCAAACAATATGCAAATGACCTGCAAATACCATTACCTAATGTACAAACAATGTGCAAATGACCTGCTAATACCATTACCTAATTTACAAATAGCCTGCAAATATCATTACCAAATGCAATCCACTAATGACCAAAACATGTGCAATCCACTAATGACCAAAACATTTGCAAAGTGCTAATCACCAAAACAAATGTGCAATACCAAACTACCAATACCATTAACAGGAAATAATTATCCAAACATCATAATCCAACAAAAAGTTACAGACTTTAAAAGCTACACATAAATAAACAGTTTGACATGAACTATTGTACCAAAACAGTTTGACACAAACTATAAACATCACAGTTTGACACTAACTGCAAAAATGTCAACTGCAGTCAAAAGACATATTTGCTGAACTTGTTGATGCAACAACCTAAGCAGGTTCTGTTCCAACCCCATCCAGTGCCTGTGCCCCATCCTGTGCTTGTGACCTAGTGTAACATCCGAAAAACAAACTCTAAAATAATAAATATCGTTAACTATGTCGGTTTTACAAAGGAGTTTAATACAATGTAAAATCGACTGAATGATTGTGCCCCAACATATTTTTTTAATAAATATTAATAAAAGTTTCTGTATTTTAAATAAATAAAGATTAATAATCTTTAATCTATATTATTGGAAAATACACAAAGACTTCTAAATTAATTTGAAATAACATCTACATGTAGGAGTTTAATGGTCATTAATTTGCTAGTTGTCGAAATCTAATCATACCAAAAAGGTATTAACGAAATAGTGAAGTTTTGACTTCCTTTTTTTTTCTATACACACCGGTTGCATACTTTCCAAAATCCCGTACGAAGCTTTAGCTAATTCAAAAATCAAATCCTTTTATATACAAACAAATTGACAGAAGATCGGATATTGTAACACCCCAATCGCGTAATACAACAACACGCGGCGGAAACATCGGGGAGTCACGTTACAAATTGCTCACAACACATGGTACTAAATTGTTTCATTATATTAACATTGTTTTACAATACAAAGAATACATGTAATTGTCTTTAATTTAAAAAGGTCTAAGGCCCGAATGCGTTCCTATGTGTAGCATGCTTGAATTGTCAAATCCTGAAACATATGTGAAAATAGGGTCAGGATTTAGAGAAAACGGTAGAAAGTGTGAGAACGGTGAGAACGCTTATTGATCGTCCGATCAAAACAATCTATGGACTAGATTGACGCGGTGGCATTTTAGTAAATAACACCAATTTTATTACGTGGACGCGCGTCATTAAGGGTAAAAAGGTAAAAAACCATTCCTCAAATAAAACGCCATTGAAAAATAAAACGCCAAATAAATACAAAACGCCAATTTTATCACTGCGTACTTTTTTCTGGGTTTTTATTTAAGCTATCTGGCTACAAAAACGCCATAGAATATGAAACGCCATTATATATAACGCCAAAGTTTACATCCGGATAAATGTTAATTACATTTTTTGTTATAAAAAATAACATCCCGCCTAAACTACGCGCCAAAAAAAATTCTATAAATAGAAACGCATCACCAGCTTCCGTTTATCACACCAAAAACACACAAAAAACACACAGTGGTTGCTAAAAAAATTTACAACTCAATGTAAAACGCCAAAAAATACAACGACAACAAACATCTTTTCTTTGATCCTCAGTAATGTTCTGCATGAAGCTTCATTTAATGATTTGTTACGTGAGTGAAGAAAACTTTTGCTGCATGAGATGGACAAAATTGAAAAAAGAGGGACTGATGACACCGGTATGTCATACTGTCATCTTTGTTCCTGAAGAAGTTTTGGATGATAAGAAGAGACCTATACCAGTATAAATGCTACTTTGGCCTCAATGAATATAATGAAGACCACAGGCAGATAGTATCCACCCACAGGGGGTCGCTCTATGTCTCCAACATCCACAAAGACACTTCAACACATGAACAAAGAAAATAAACAACGCCAACCCCAAAACGCCATTTATTTGTCACATTTCTTGTAGTTTCAAAAGAAAAAAGAGACTGGTGACACTGAAGATTTAAAATCATAAATTGCTTCTACTTTGTTTTTTTTAATTTTCTTTATCAATTGTTTGTTTTGTGATGTCAGTTAATAAACAACAAAATAAATAATATTAATGCTATAATGAAAAATATAATAAAATGCCAAAATTAGCAAATACGTGTAAAACACCATAATGCCATAAAAACGCCCCCAAAAAATTATCAAACTATAATAAAATTAATTTGAACAACTAATATTATAAAAAAAAAGCTTGAAACAATGTGCAAAGAATATAAGACAAAAGAAGTCCAATAGTTATCTAACAGCCATTGGAAAACAAAACGCCATAATTACAGCCGTCAAAAGATTTGACGTGTTACACCATTAAAACAGTTGAGTCTGAAAACAAAACACGGTAAACTGCAAAAAACAGTAAAATGAAACGACGAAAACATAATTACTAAGAGTTATTATATTAAATTTATTTATCTTTTTCAAAACGCCATAATTACCTGACATACGCGGGGAAAAAAGTCAATATAAAAGAAGACCATGAGAACCCAAGCTCAAACACGCCAAAAAGACTAAAACGCCACATATTCTCTAAAACGCCAAAAAATTTAAAAATGGCTAAGGTTATTGCATGGAGATTTGAAAGGAAAGAGAAACGATTTATCATAAAATTCTCTGACAGGAGAAGGGTAAATGTAAGAACAATAAAAGCCATGATGGGAATGAATGAAAATGTTTAGAAGGATATCCTGGCCCTTGGGGTTCCAAGAGACAACGATTGTGAAAGAACGAGAACTGTAATAAAAAGACTGGAGAAAAAGTTTCCAGCAGAAGATGATGATGATATTGAAGATACTCATATACCAAAAATTAGCAGTTGGGTATTGTATGAGGAAGAAAGAACACTTGAAGTGGCTTATAAAAACGGGGTGCAATATTCAAGGCCAATGGAAGAAATGTTGAAGACAGGGTTGCTATCTGTCATTGAACAACTCTATGATTTAACACCTTCAGACGATCCAAAATCCAAGAATACAGAGATATATTCAAGAATATGTTGCAACAAAGAAGAGACGAGCTAATGACGTTATACGCAAAAATGAAATTTGATGATAAAGAATCTGAAGAAAGTGATGAACAAAGTGATGGGTACATCTCTGATGTAATCCCACCTACGGAAGACTATGAGTTTATTTTGATTTTCGTGTTATTGTAGTTTTATAAAATATTAATCTATGGTAATGAATTATTAACAAAAAGATACAAAACGCAAAAAATGACATGGAAAAAGCCATAACGCCATAAAATTAACTATGTCACACAAAAAGAATTAATTCAACGAGAAGAAATCTGAGAAAAAACAGTAAAACGCCAAATAATTAATAAATCTACAAAACGCCAAAATTATCTTGCACGCAAAAAATAAAGAAGCATGTCAAACGCGAAAATCGTGAAAGGAGAAGAATACTAAAAAGACAAAAAAAACCCTCGGACCCTGATCATGCCCCACGCCAAGTGTTCGGCGAGGATGCATTCTCACCGTTTTCACACTTTTTTGTCGTTTTCTCCTGATCCCGTTTCTGTGAAAATAAACGTCAACAAAGAATGTTGGTGAATACATAGGTTTTATTAGCCAAATTAATGACAAAAAGTTTGGTATTACAATACTTTGACAACTTCATGAGTTGTCACTTAAAAATGGAATTCTTGAAATCAATAATTTGCAAAACGTTTAGTATTGCAATACATTATCTTGATTATGAAACTGGTGGCAAAAGAGTTTTGTATATGGCAATATGATTAATACTAGGTAATTTTTATGCCATTGAAAATCGTACTTTGTTCTTTGTTCTCTTGTTCTCTTGTACTTTTGTAACACCTCGTAAAACCACGTCCAATAATGTATTGACACGTGTAATAAACCTTAATAAAGTCAAAACATTGAAATTAAGGGACTAATTTTGCTTATTATAAGCCTCTGAATAACATTACATGGTAATCATATTCACAAATGGGCCACTTGTTGATCAAGGATGGCCGTTTGCATAAGTGATTGAAAGTTTGCGCGTCGAAGGGTTAAAAGCATCAACATGTTAATCCTTACCTCTGAGTGACCTTTTAACAAACCGAGAGTTTCATGATATTTGATTATACTCTCGGAAATGCCAAGTATTGGCCGTCTAAGGTTTTTATGCCTTTAAGTGACGTTACGCGCAACTTTGAAAGTTTAAGGGGTTGAAAGTCTCAATATGTTTAAATATACCTCTGAATGACCTTTTAACGAATCCGAAGCATCGTGATGTTTTATAATGCTCTAAAGAATGCCTAATATGGATTAGATCAGGCTTCGATGCTACTAAACGATAATATGCGCAAGTTTGCGCATTAGAGGGACCTAAAGCGTCAACTTTTGAATCTACGCCTTTCGGTGATCATTTAAGCGAACGAGAGCGTAGTAATATTTAAACACATGCTTGGGAATATCCATTATGGACCATGGAAGGCTTGGATATCATTAAACAACATTTCGCGCTACTTTGTGCGATTAAAGGACTATTTGCGTCAAACTGCAAAAGTATACCTATTCGTAGGGTATCGAACCTTCCGGAATATGATCATAAGTTAAACATGCCCTAAATAACTTTTGTATAGCTTAGATATAGGCTTAGAGGTGTTTGGTGCGCAAAAATAAACTTTTAAGTCAAGCAGGGACTAAAAGTGTCAAAAAGTGCACAAGTTTGCATTTTCGCGCATATCTTGCATTCTGAATATATCCGGACATCCAAAAATTTATATAATCATTAAAATATTTTATTTTAGTGAACGGAATGATAAAATTCCATTCGTCGCGTAATTTGGATCGTTTTTCGCGTCCGATCGTGTTTCGTCGTAATTAGCCGAACAACGTGACCGTACGACCAAACGAACCGACATCCGGCATATTTTTGGGCATGTTTCATGTCCCCTATGTTTATGCATCATAGTGGAGCCTTGAAATGAGGTTAATGGGCTTTAAATATGTCAGAAATGGTAAATAACAAGTGCAGGGGGCTGTTCTGTAATAATTGAAAGTTGCTGCTGATCTTAGGCGGGCCGCGTAGGATGCAGACTTGTCCTACGCGGGGCGCGAGGTCCCCAGGTCTGCAGAAACTTGTTTTTGCTGCTGGTTTTTGTTAAAACTAGCTGCCATACTCACATATCCGACTCTAGGGGCTGCCAACTGTTTTATAAGATGGTATTACACCTGTCTTAATCTGGTTATAACCTCCCGACACTTATCACGATCTCGTGCAATCCCGAAAAATATAAATAGAGGTGGTTTTTCACTTGTTCTTTCACACCATTCATCCAAATTTTTCTTTGTCTCTGATTCAAGGAGGATCCTGAGCTTTTAGGAACCTTCATTCAGTCCATTGGACCCTTTGTAAGTATCCTTTCGTGACTAGTTTATTTTATTTAGCGTTTATAGCTGAAAAGTCAAGCGTTTTCGATAAACGCTTTGACTTTTAAACGGTTGAGTCATTGTTCGCAACGAACATGGCTACGTGACCGTAATTAGGTAGGTGTTAACCCTCAAAAGGGAACCTCCTAATTACCACGCTTAATCGGTCAATTGTCGGGTCAAACTTCTTAATAAAGAGTCAAACGAGTCAGTTTTTACTAATAAATTCATAACTGATAATACAGAAGTTATGGAACATGTTTTAACACTTAAATAACTTGGTAATTAATATAAGAACATGTTTAAGCACGTTCAACCCGACAATTCTGAGTTTAGGCTCGGTTCGCAACCGAAAGTCGCAAAAGTTGACTTTTGCTTTGACTTTCAGTTCTGACCCAATTTAGCTTGGTTTAGATATGCCTTAGAGCTCTATTAGGACCAAGTTATAGGTTAGTGTAACCCTCTGAGGTTATACAACTTGGTTCATTAGTTATTCGATTCATGTGCATGTTTCCGTTATATGCCTATATGTTGACCATAATGCCCTTTTGACCTTAAAACGAGATTTTTGAAAATGTGAGAGGACAAAAACCTTTATTACTGATTTATAAACTTGTCCTAAAAATGTGGCATCAGTTTGAGGTCTAGATTAGGAGTTATGCTCAATATCGTAATTAAGAAGCTTTTTATTAATTAAACGACGTAATTAGCATAAAGCCTATCTAAACCCAAATTTTGACATCAAACTTGTTACCCACTGATGAAATATAATATTTTGGGATTTTTGAAGATTTTTTTTTAAGCTGAGCATAACATAGGGTTCTTGCTTAAATTCGGTAATTGTCGGTTACGCCCTTTTTCTTGTATAAAATGAGTTTTACATAATATTTTGATACCAAACTTTTTGCTACTGATTTTATATGATAAATAAAATATTTTGATACCTACTGATGTTTTAAGTAAATTTTTATAATTAAACAGTAAGCTAAAGTTTTAAACTCAGATTTCCAAATTTGACCTTTAAAGCTTATGTGAAATTACCAAAATGCCCTTACGGTGCATAGTATGGTTATAAAAGATAAATTTCACATATATTCAATACCCTACTGTTATGACTTATAAAAATAAATATTTTTACTGATTATATCAGACCTGAAACTCAGATTAGTATTTAAACTCTTTTATAACCTTTAAAATGACCAAAATACCCCTACGGGACATAATTTGAGTTTAAATCCATTTTAGGCATAATGGAAGGTATCCTACTGATATCACAACATATTTAAGGCATAATAACTTAGGAAACCTGTTCATGACTCATTTGGTTACCCGTTATGCATTTTTCGCGTTCGGTACGGTTTATGTGACAAGTTTGCATAAATTGACCGAAACGGGTCAAACCTTATCATTTGGATCTCAAAATCCAGAATGTGTTTAGTTTACCCATATTATACAAGTCTTCAAACTTGTCGGGTCTAAATCACACTCTATTCCGGTCTTCGCTTAATCATGCGTTTTGAACCGTATACCTTTCTTTAGGACTAACAGGTCTAAGTTTAAACTTAATTAAGACCCGTTAGGACTCTAATAGGTTATTAAAACCTTCGTTCCAGATTAGGAGCCCAGTAAAAGCTATCTGTACTTGCTGATTTGATATACGGCTGGGATTGAATTTATATTTAGCTCAGGTAAATACTTTTAACTTATTTTCCCTTATACGGGCTTGGGGTGCGGTATATAAAATACCGCTTGGTCGGGCATTGAATTTTTAATCATATAAAGGTTAATTTATTGAGATGGCCCGTTTAAACTGTTTTGTTTGCTTAAAGCCTTTGGGGGGTTAATGACCATGTCCCGGATATCCTTGGCATCATTCCTTGAAATGGCCACGACCTAAGCACATGGTGTAGGCATACACCTGACAGTGCATATATATATATATATATATATATATATATATATAAAGGTATAACCGCTTGTTCGAGAATAACTCGACGCGGGACTATATCATGTGGTGTGTCTATTAATCTTTAACCCGGTATTCAGCCCGGGCTACTGAACGTATAACGAACATGTAATTCTTTTACAAGTTTATATATAAATAATTATCCCAAGTTATAAAAGATTATTTTGTGCCTTGTGCATTCAAATCAATTTTCTTAAACATTTTCAAAATGAGTCGGTTAATTGTATTTACCAGTGTAAACTGACGTATTTTCCAAAAAGGCTAAGTGCAGGTACTAAACGGAATAGGCTGGCTACTCCTAGCATCAATAAAGAGTCTTGCAAGCTTAGATGCTTAGAAATCTGTTGAACATTGATCTTTTGTTAACTTTGATCCGCCTGTGGATCCTTTACAACCGTTCTTGTAATAAATGATATTACTTTCATTCGGTTTGTAATGATATTTATCTTTTGCTTCCGCTGTGCATTTAAACTGTGATAATTTACTATGATGATATCAACTACGTCACGATACTCCCCACCGGGCCCACCGGTAATACGTGGAAATATTGGGGTGTTACAGGTTGGTATCAGAGCCAACGTTTGAGTGAATTAAACACTAGCCTTTAGTGTTTAATCTCAAATGACACAGTAGCACACTCCTCAGACCTTCTGAGTCTAGACTTAACATAGGAATACTCTCATCCCTATTCAGTAAAATATTGCTTTCGATTTTATGTATTTTAAATATGTCGCCAGGCACGGGAACTGTTGATGGAAATTCTCCACATCCGAAGCCTAGAAATGCCAAGCCTCGTACCATGGCTAGGATAAGCGTGCAACAAAGAGGGAGGAAAGGACCTTTGTGAACCTATTCCCAAAAATTAAACTTGTTTAAACCCTTATCCAGACTACGGAGTCCATACCAGAAGGTCCCTGAGGCTCCCATATTGAAGATGATACATGTGGATGTCATTAAACCCTATTTCTTACCTCCGAGTTTCGGAATTTCAAACTTAGACTATACTAGTCAAAACCTAATATGTAATCCATGTCATTCCTTTAATCATTGAAACCTTGGATTCTACTCCTGCAATGGATCCTGATTTGGAATATTATTTATTCACTAAAATCTTCAGAGACGCTACTGCGTACGACAAATAAAGATGAAGAAACAATCAGAATAAAGGAAAGAAGACATTAGAAGACCCTCATTCCATTATACTTCTTTTCATTTAAGTCCCTGTTTGGGCATTTGATTATTGTAGTCCTTTGTGGACATATTATTTCATCATAGTCCTTGTAGACTTGCCTCTTTTAACGAAACTTCATATATATATATATATATATATATATATATACGTTTATCTATTAAGAAAGATAATGTCCTCGAAAGGACTATATATATATATACGTTTATCTATTAAGAATCCCTTTGAGGACATTATCTTTCTATATAGTCCTTTCGAGGACATTTTATTTCAATAATAGTCCCTTCAAGGACATCATACTTCAAAATAGTCCTTTCATGGACATGTTATTTCATTAAAATCCCTTTGGGATATATTATTTCTAAATAGTCCTTTCATGGGCAGTCTGTTTTAATACAGTCCCTATACGGACATATGATATTTTATAGTCCCTATACGGACCTATAATTTCCTTTTTAGTCCTCTATGGACAACTATGATATTAAAAGTCCTATTTGAGGCACTTTGGTAAATTTCCTAATGATTTATTGGAAACTTGGAAAATTTTATATAGGTATTCATTTCGTCCTTTATCCATCTATAGTTCTGAATTTTACTCGAACTTTATCGATCAGCCGAAAATTTTCAAAAGATCCTCTTAATGGTATAACCTAGCCTATATGTCTATGAACATGGCTATGATGGTAAAACCCTCTTAGGATAATTAATCTTTGTTAACATCTGAGAACATGTTAACACTCCTGGCAGTGTGGCGTGAGAAACCACACCAGTCGTCAAGGTATTGGATTACGTCCAAGCCTTAAAGCCTATATGATCAGAGTAGATCATGGCAAATATCATCAATGTGATGATCATACCATAAACATCCATTAATGGTGAAGTGCCTACGGGCTATACTTCTTGTCTAATAAAGACAACGACAGTTGTGGTCTACGACTCCCTGTCTAAAAATGTTGGACTATGTCCCAGCATAATAGTCTATATGATTAATGCGATCATGACTAATATCATCTAATATGATGATCATGTTATTTAACATCCTTTAGTGATGTTTTGCCTATGGGCTATAATATATTCTCCATTTGAGACATTGACATTGTGATCGTTATGATTCCTTGTCTAAGGTGGTGAGCTATGCTCAAGCCAAATAGTCAATATGATTAATGCAATCATGACTTATATCATCTAATATGATGAACCTATTATAAACATCCATTAGTGATGTTTTGCCTACGGGCCATATTCTACTATCTGTTTGTGACAAAGACATTGTGATCTTTACGATCCCCTGTTTAAGGTAGTGAGCTGTGCTCAAGCCTAATAGTCTATATGATCAATGCGATCATGACTAAAATCATCGGTATGATGATTAAAATTTAACATCCTTAATGATGTTTTGCCTAAGGGCTATATTATATTATCCAATTGAGACAAGGCAATTGTAATCTTTTGTGATTCTTTGCCCAAGGGGGGGGGGGGTGAGCTATGCTCAAAATCCCATAGTCTATATGATCATTGCGATCCTGACTAGTATCATCAGTATGATGATCATAATATTAACATCTCTCGTGATGAAATGCCTACGGGCTATACCTTATTCTATTGTTGATAAGACAAAGTTAGTGGTGGTCTTCATGATTCCCTGTACAAGGCGGTGGGTTATACCCAACCCTAACAGTCTATACGATCAGTGTGATCATGACTAATATCATCAAATGCAATGATAATATATGAACATCCATTAGTGATGTCAATTGGTTTACCTTTGTGCCAAATAAGTCGTCTTTAGAAACAAAGACAGTTGTAGTCTATGACTCCCTGTCCAAAGGTGAAGAACTGTGTTCAAACCTGGAAGCCCCTAATCCAATAAGATTGCGGCTTATAAACTAATGTCCTTGATGACAAATCAATGAGTTATGTTTTGAAGTCATCCATGACAAGCCAATGTGCTGTAAATTGTCATTCAAGTTAACATATTAAATGTTAACATTCCTAGTGACAGGCCTTTTGTGCCAGAGTTGGTAAACGTCCTCCCTGACAGGCCTTAGTGCCATATCTAAATGTCCTTTGCGACGAAGCCTTCGTGCCGTATAATCATTTATGTCCTTCATGACTAGGCTTTATGCCATACCTTTTACGTCCCTCGCGACAGGCTTTTATGCCATATATGTAGAATAAAAGTCATGAAAGGCTAGCCTTTGAGCTATTCATAATCGTCTTTGTGACAAAAACAACTGTGACACTTTGATCCCCTGTCAAAAGGGTAATGGACTCGGTCCAAACCCTAAAGACCATTGATGGTCCTTTTGTGACCTAGGCTGAATGTAATTGATATACATTCAAATAACATTCATTAGGAATGTTCATACCCTATTTAGCTTTTATGGTTTTATAATACCATGGTTAATGTATGTTTGGTCGTCAGGATGATGACTCGCTATAGAAATGCAATTAAGAAATTGTTTAATTTTGGCGTTTAGTGCCGAGCTTCAAGTATGGCAAACTTGAATGAGACAAATAACAGTCGCGATACAGATGATGCGACAAATGCTAATGATGCAACAAATGTGAACCTCAAGGTTAATATGATTGACGCAGCTGTTAGAAAGGCTATGAGAAAGGTCATGAAAAGGTTCAAAGAGCAGAATGCTATTAGCTCTAAATCATATTCCCTCTGATCATGAAAAAGAGCTTTGTTCACACTTCGAATGCGAAAAATGAACCAAATAAGATGATATATATAGTAAGGAGCCCCGTTCCTCTAAAGGACATACTTAAAAGTACTTCGTCTCTTGCAAATCAAGAGACTTCAATGGCGAAAAAGGGGTCATTGATTGCATGAAATTGTTGGATGAAATGGAAACCATTATGGACATCAGCGGTTGTGCTGAGAAAGACATTGTGTGATATGTGTCACAGTTATTCAAGGGCAGTGCCCTTAATTGGTGGAAGACTTTAATGAAGTTACAGGAAGAATACTCTTACAATATTTGGGATGGTCCAAGTTCAGGGACTAATCAGAAAAACCGATTGACTGCGACACGGAATGGAAAAAGGTGGAATAAGAATTTTCTGACTCTTACCATGAAGGATCTAGACTGTCGACAGAATGTTACAAACTTTAATTATTATCTGAGATAGTGCCCTATTCGGTTAACCCAAAAATCTAAGCTTAATGCATTAATTATTGGTGGTTTAGCATCGGTAATAAGAGGGCACATTAGGGTTTTAAAAGCCTGCTTCATATAAATCCATTATGGATCTATCTCAGCTACTCGCATTATATAGATTAAGAAATAAACCAGTCAAAGCTAAGACTGCCCTAAAACTGTCAAAAATCTTACAGCTAAGTATAGAAGGATTAAGAATGGAGGCGCTAAACCCTCCTGATGAATGTTAGAGGCAGTTTGTATCAATAATGACACCAGATAAATCCCTTATTGTGATTTTATTGCTAAGAGTTATGTTTGGATTCAGGTGCTATTGAGTCTTTCATAGACCATAAGCTTAGCAAACTTTTAGAATTATCCCATAAGAACTCCAGATATTAAGCATAAGATAAAACTTGCCGAAGAAATCATAGAGACCTTTCCTTCTATTTTCATCAAATAATCTTCATTCACAAAAATCTAAAGTACCCTTCCTCCAGATCGAGTACGACAACCTATGTTATTTTATTTTATTATCTCATTGATTTCTATCAACTGCGAATACCAGACTGTATGATAAAAGCGCCATATGAAGATTGGTGTATCTTAATGTGTTCCATAGATTGCTTCCATGCCTGATCAGTATGGAGGTTTAATGCATGGAACCACTGAGATATCCCAATGGTCATATGGTACTAGAGTCGACTAATGGTGTTCAAAGAAGATATCCAATGTAGGATTGTCCAAGTAAGTGTCTCTGATTAAGGAATCCGTGGACTCATAAAGAAAATGTGTCATTTATCTGACACAGGCAATGATAATAGAACCAGGGGCTTGAGATTTGGGAAATCTCTGTAATCTCCTTGCGTCTTGACTATCTTCTCCAAAGAAGTACCCCGTTTACCTCTAAAGGCAAGTAGAGTTAAGATTTGCATCCCGCATAGGGCTGCATTATTGTGAAAACTCCATGACAATTAGTACCATCATTATTGGAAGAATCGGAACCCTAATTAAATGAATTTTAAGATAAAGGTTCTTAAAGTCTGATTCAAATTCTGAGAGTTTCGGTATTATTAATTAAGAAAGATGGTTCATTTTGCTTATGCATTGATTACCGCAACCTTATTTAGGCAACAATTAAGAATCGCCATCAGCAGCCCAGGATCGTCGACTTGTCCGACTAACTGTAAGGATTAGTTATTCCTTAAGATTGGTTTAAGTAGTGGTTGGAATAATCATCTCACCTTAAATGAGCTTTTCTATAACTAATAGTTGTTATGTAAGTATCAAGGCTGCTCCTTTGAAGACCTTGTATAGATGGAATGTCAAGAATCCGTTTAATGGACAAAATTTTGGTAAATCCAATTATCCTAATCAGAAGGATTATCTTGGAAACGACGGATGAGATCATATAAACTTATGATCATCTGGAAACTGCCAGTAATCGGCGGGAAGTCAATAATTGATGAAAGTCGCAAACCTCTTAAGTTCTTGTTAAGGAATAAGATTCAACAGAAAGCATCACCTTGGAAGGGTGTGCTGAAAATTTAATACAATGGGCTAATTAAGCTCTGATATATAGAATCATTAGAGGAAATCAAATATATCAAGATTGGTAACCTATAATCTAAAACTTACCTGATGAGTTTGATGGAAATCAATGTATCCCACACTAGTGATTTAAGGATATGTTTCGCCGATAAGACAAGAAGCATTATCACAGAATGATATGCAGACCAATGAAAATTTATGGGTTGATGGGAAACCTTTATAGATTAAGATCGACAGGTTAAGAAGCTCCGGAAAGGAGTATGTACCTATCGTATAGGTCGACTGAGATGCCCTTAGAGGCCCAAATATGCTATGGAGGTTAAGTCCATGATACATCAGAAAGTACTTCAATTACTTTAGCAAATCTCGAGGTCGATATTTCTTTTAAGGGGGTGAGGATGTAACACCTCGTAAAATCATGTCCAATAATGTATTGACACGTGTAATAAACCTTAATAAAGTCAAAACATTGAAATTAAGGGTCTAATTTTGTGAAAGATCAAAAACTTTGATTATAGAAGGACTGGAAATGTTAACATGCTTATTATAAGCCTCTAAATAACATTACATGGTAATCATATTCACAAATGGGCCACTTGTCGATCAAGGATGCCCGTTTGCATAAGTGATTGAAAGTTTGCGCGTCAAAGGGTTAAAAGCATCAACATGTTAATCCTTACCTCTGAGTGACCTTTTAACAAACCGAGAGTTTCATGATATTTGATTATACTCTCGGAAATTCCAAGTATTAGCCGTCTAAGGTTTTTATGCCTTTAAGTGACGTTACGCGCAACTTTGAAAGTTTAAGGGGTTGGAAGTGTCAATATGTTTAAATATACCTCTGAATGACCTTTTAACGAATCCGAAGCATCATGATGTTTTATAATGCTCTCAAGAATGCCTAATATGGATTAGATAAGGCTTCGATGCTACTAAACGATAATATGCGCAAGTTTGCGCATTAGAGGGACCTAAAGCGTCAACTTTTGAATCTACGCCTTTCGGTGACCATTTAAGTATACATATTCGTAGGGTATCGAACCTTTCGGAATATGATCATAAGTTAAACATTCCCTAAATGTCCTTTGTATAGCTTATATATAGGCTTAGAGGTGTTTGGTGCGCAAAAATAAACTTTTAAGTCAAGCAGGGACTAAAAGTGTCAAAAAGTGCACAAGTTTGCATTTTCGCGCATATCTTGCATTCTGAATATATCCGGACATCCAAAAATTTATGTAATCATTAAAATATTTTATTTTAGTGAACGGCATGATAAAATTCCATTCGTCGCGTAATTTGGATCGTTTTTCGCGTCCGATCGTGTTTCGTCGTAATTAGCCGAACAACGTGACCGTACGACCAAACGAACCGACATCCGGCATATTTTTGGGCATGTTTCATGTCCCCTATGTTTAGGCATCATAGTGGAGCCTTGAAATGAGGTTAACGGGCTTTAAATATGTCAGAAATGGTAAATAACAAGTGCAGGGGGCTGTTCTGTAATAATTGAAAGTTGCTGCTGATCTTAGGCGGGCCGCGTAGGCTGCAGACTTGTCCTACGAGGGGCGCGAGGTCCCTAGGTCTGCAGAAACATGTTTTTGCTGCTGGTTTTTGTTAAAACTAGCTGCCATACTCACATATCCGATTCTAGGGGCTGCCAACTGTTTTATAAGATGGTATTACACCTGTCTTAATCTGGTTATAACCTCCCGACACTTGTCACGATCTCGTGCAATCCCGAAAACTAAAAATAGAGGTGGGTTTTCACTTGTTCTTTCACACCATTCATCCAAATTCAGCTTTGTCTCTGATTCAAGGAGGATCCTGAGCTTTTAGGAACCTTCATTCAGTCCATTGGACCCTTTGTAAGTGTCCTTTCGTGACTAGTTTATTTTATTTAGCGTTTATAGTCGAAACGTCAAGCGTTTTCGATAAACGCTTTAACTTTTAAACGGTTGAGTCATTGTTTGCAACGAACATGGATACGTGACCGTAATTAGGTAGGTGTTAAACCCTCAAAAGGGCACCTCCTAATTACCACGCTTAATCGGTCAATTGTCGGGTCAAACTTCTTAATAAAGAGTCAAACGAGTCAGTTTTTACTAATAAATTCATAACTGATAATACAGAAGTCATGGAACATGTTTTAACACTTAAATAACTTGGTAATTAATATAAGAACATGTTTAAGCATGTTCAACCCGACAATTCTGAGTTTAGGCTCGGTTCGCAACCGAAAGTCGCAAAAGTTGACATTTGCTTTGACTGAACTGACCCGATTTAGCTTGGTTTAGATAAGCCTTAGAGCTCTATTAGGACCAACTTATAGGTTAGTGTAACCCTCTGAGGTTATACAACTTGGTTCATTAGTTATTCGATTCATGTGCATGTTTCCGTTATATGCCTATATGTTGACCATAATGCCCTTTTGACCTTAAAACGAGATTTTTGAAAATGTGAGAGGACAAAAACCTTTATTACTGATTTATAAACTTGTCCTAAAAATGTGGCATCAGTTTGAGGTCTAGATTAGGAGTTATGCTCAATATCGTAATTAAGAAGCTTTTTATTAATTAAACAACGTAATTAGCATAAAGCCTATCTAAACCCAAATTTTGACACCAAACTTGTTACCCACTGATGAAATTTAATATTTTGGGATTTTTGAATATTTTTATTTATTTTTAAGCTGAGCATAACATAGGGTTCTTGCTTAAATTCGGTAATTGTCGGTTATGCCCCTTTTTTTTTAATAAAATGAGTTTTACATAATATTTTGATACCAAACTTTTTGCTACTGACTATATATGATAAATAAAATATTTTGAACATTATAAACTGATCAAAAACTTAGATTTTTTATTTAAACCCGAAAATCGCTTAAAACCGACTTTTACGCGTTTTAAGCGCATAGTATGGGTTAAAACTATTTTGGCATATAAAACTTAATACCTACTGATGTTTTAAGTAAATTTTTATAATTAAACAGTAAGCTAAAGTTTTAAACTCAGATTTCCAGATTTGACCTTTAAAGCTTATGTGAAATTACCAAAATGCCCCTACGGTGCATAGTATGGTTATAAAAGATAAATTTCACATATATTCAATACCCTACTGTTATGACTTATAAAAATAAATATTTTTACTGATTATATCAGACCTGAAACTCAAATTAGTATTTAAACTCTTTTATAACATTTAAAATGACCAAAATACCCCTACGGGGCATAATTTGAGTTTAAATCCATTTTGGGCATAATGGAAGGTATCCTACTGATATCACAACATATTTAAGGCATAATAACTTAGGAATCCTTTTCATGACTCATTTGGTTACCCGTTATGCATTTTTCGCGTTCGGTACGGTTTTGTGACTAGTTTGCATAAATTGACCGAAACGGGTCAAACCTTATCATTTGGATCTCAAAATCCAGAATGTGTTTAGTTTACCCATATTATACAAGTCTTCAAACTTGTCGGGTCTAAATCACACTCTATTCCGGTCTTCGCTTAATCATGCGTTTTGAACCGTATACCTTTCTTTATGACTAACCGGTCTAAGTTTAAAGTTAATTAAGACCCGTTAGGACTCTAATAGGTTATTAAAACCTTCGTTCCAGATTAGGAGCCCAGTAAAAGCTATCTGTACTTGCTGATTTGATATACGGCTGGGATTGAATTTATATTTAGCTCAGGTAAATACTTTTAACTTATTTTCCCTTATACGGGCTTGGGGTGCGGTATATAAAATACCGCTTGGTCGGGCATTGAATTTTTAATCATATAAAGGTTAATTTATTGAGATGGCCCGTTTAAACTGTTTTGTTTGCTTAAAGCCTTTGGGGGGTTAATGACCATGTCCCGGATATCCTTGGCATCATTCCTTGAAATGGCCACGACCTAAGCACATGGTGTAGGCATACACCTGACGGTGCATATATATATATATATATATATAAAGGTATAACCGCTTGTTCGAGAATAACTCGACGCGGGACTATATCATGTGGTGTGTCTATTAATCTTTAACCCGGTATTCAGCCCGGGCTACTGAACGTATAACGAACATGTAATTCTTTTACAAGTTTATATATAAATAATTATCCCAAGTTATAAAAGATTATTTTGTGCCTTGTGCATTCAAATCAATTTTCTTAAACATTTTCAAAATGAGTCGGTTAATTGTATTTACCAGTGTAAACTGACGTATTTTCCAAAAAGGCTAAGTGCAGGTACTAAACGGAATAGGCTGGCTACTCCTAGCATCAATAAAGAGTCTTGCAAGCTTAGATGCTTAGAAATCTGTTGAACATTGATCTTTTGTTTACTTTGATCCGCCTGTGGATCCTTTACAACCGTTCTTGTAATAAATGATATTACTTTCATTCGGTTTGTAATGATATTTATCTTTTGCTTCCGCTGTGCATTTAAACTCTGATAATTTGGCTATGATGATATCAACTACGTCACGATACTCCCCACCGGGCCCACCGGTAATACATGGAAATATTGGGGTGTGACAACTTTGTTTCGTTACAACATTGAATTCGGTCAAGAATTTGTGGGAGTATTATTAGAAATCCAATCAAGGATTTATAATAGTACTTTGAGTATCCTTCTAAGAACCTAACTTATTAAAATAGGAAGATTCTACAAGGATTTGGTAATTGAACATTTGTTTCAACTAAGCACAAAAATCCTAAAGTGATTTGGATAACGCTACAAGGGTAATACAATAAGAACACTTATATATAGGAAGTACCAGCGGCGTATCCACCATGTTCCTATGGTATTACACTCGTTTCGTCATCTAAATCACTACTAATCACATAAACACATAATCATCAACTCGTTCCATACGCATTAAAGTACTCATAAAATACAATCAATGATTTAATTAGCACTTTAAACATCCTACAAGAATCTAACTATTAAGATAGATAGATCCTATAAGGATTTGGTTTGGTCTCATCATCTTGTTCATACGCATTAAAGTACTCAAAGAATCCAATCAAGGACTTTAAATTAGCACTTTAAACATCCTACAAGAATCTAACTATTAAGATAGATAGATCCTATAAGGATTTGGTTTGGTCTCATCATCTCGTTCATACGCATTAAAGTACTCAAAGAATCCAATCAAGGACTTTAAATTAGCACTTTAAACATCCTACAAGAATCTAACTATTAAGATAGATAGATCCTATAAAGATTTGGTTTGGTCTCATCATCTCCTTCATACGCATTAAAGTACTCAAAGAATCCAGTTAAGGACTTTAAATTAGTACTTTAAACATCCTACAAGAATCTAACTATCATCGAATCCTAAAATCCTAAAGTCCTATTGTAACAACCCTCAAGAAACACCCCTAAACACTCCCAGATACACCCCGTATGTGAGAAACGGACCCAAATAACAGTTATATTCATGAAAATCAAATAAAACAAGTAAAATGAGTCGCTCGCGGGACGCGACGAAGACTCTCAAGTCTGTCGCGGGGCGCGACAGAGTGTTACTTGTTGGGCATTGCTTCAGCCACGTGTTCCATTCACGTGTCGAACCTACCTGTGACTCACCAACCCTAAAACCGCCATACGATCCCTCGCGGGCCGCGAAAGAATTAAAGGAGGCCGTCGCGGGGCGCGACAGCCTGCTCGACCAGCTATAAAAGGGGCAAGAATCGGCCATTTCAATTGTTCAAAATTCTCAAAATATCTCTTAACGTTCTGTAGGCTAAAATTATAGCCTGATACCCCTATAAAGCGAAGCTCTGCCTCGTTGTAAGTATTATAACCCTGCTAATACCCTACATGATCGATTTAGGGCTCCGTAACGCATGTGAAGGCGCTGCCTGACTCAGTCATTAGAGTTTCTGTCTCGTGTTACACTCAATTGATCTAGAATCTCCGCAATGCATGTCAAGGCTCTGCCTGACTCAGTCGTTGAAGTTATGTCTCGAGTTGTCCGGTTAATGCAATTTGGGTTATTTTACTAACACATGTGCATTGTTTAAAATTAACCAGGAAACTATAATATTATCAGGAAGCTATAATATTACTAGGAAGCCTGTAGGAATACCTAAGTCTACAAATGTGAGTACATCTATTTTTGTAAACTATTTTACAAAACCTCAATTGTTTTAAAGTATAATTAACAGTGATTGAGTCTATGTAATCTACAATTACTATCGGTATGTTGGGATTTTGTATACATTACTTGTTACTACACTGTGAGTAGTAGCATGACCACATGTCAGGATTAACAGTACCGTGGGTGGTAATTGGGTAGATAAAAACATTGTAATCACTCTCAATACTATAAAAATATAAAAGATTGTTTTGATTAAACTAGGATGCACTCATCAGTATTTCTTGCTGATAAAAATATTTTTAAAACGCGTTTCAGGTAACTTAGTGTGAAGCCAATAAAAGCCAGCTGGAAAGCATTGAAGGCTTAGAAAAGTGGCTATAAAAGTTACCTAAATAAAAAGGAGAATTGTTTTCAATAAATATGGTTATCCCTATAAATATATTACAAATGAAAAATTGGGTTTTATCCTACTTGTTTACTATAAATATATTATCAGCAAAAGTTGGGTTTTATCCCATTTATCTATTTTAAACATTTTGGTGTTTAACTCTGATAAAAATATTTCTTAACTACGGTCCTGATGAAAATTTCCGCTGCCAAATTTATAAACACCGATACCATCTGACTGGCTCGCGGTTCTCGCTCCTAGGGTGGGGTTGGGGGTTGTGACAGAATGTGGTATCAGAGCTAAGCCACTTGTTTAAGCCATTTATGTGTTCTTCTAATACCTAAACCTTAAACATTTATGTTAGGAAATAATATCTTGTGTGTTATCCTGTGAACATAAAATCTTAATATGTCTATTATGATTTTATGTCATTTACCGAATTTTGAGTTCCCAATATGTGTAACCATTATCTGTATCTTACAGTTATGCTATATTTAAAATTTTATATAAATATATAGGTGATATATTAATAATGTTATGTCTTATCAATTTTTATGATATATTATATATATCATATATTTATATGAATAAAATTCAATATAAATTTTATAACATTATAATAATATTACGATATTAACATTAATATCTTAATATTAATATAAGATAACACAATTCAGGTATGATACTTCGAAAATATCATAATATAAATATTAAGATAATACGATTCATGTATTATACCTAAATGATTTTATGTCATTTAAATTCTGAGTATGTGTAACCCCTATTTTTTATCTTACAGTATGTTATGCTATAAATATATATAAAGGGGACGAGCTGTTTACCCGCGCGATGCGGCGGGAGTGGCGATTTACAATTGGATACTCGTTTACCGTTAGTTTATTAGTCGTCTCGTGATATATTGTATAGTACTTAAGTTAGTTTTCTTATTCGTGATATGTTGGCACTGATTTTTCTGTTAGTTTATCGATTCTTTGGTGATATACTTTTGTACATGGAACGATATGAAATGAAGAACTAATGCTCTCGAACTTCTGTGTAGAGATGAAATCTGGTTTGGGTTTTTTAAGGGAACCGATATACCCGACTAAGCTTTAAACCGATACCCGATCTATAAATGATGTCCAGATTTCGGTTCTGCATTTTCAATACTTTCGGGTTTCGGGTTTCGGGTCGGGTCGGTTATGTGTATTTGCTCACCCCTATTACTAATAAGACTTACACATCTCAATTACCTTAATGTGATAAAATATATGATTTTCCTTCATATTTCATCTTAATTGTAGTTTATTGAATCATTTCAAATGGTATAATATCAACTTTATAAACTAAAGAGCTTATACTGATCGGTCTATCATTTTAAGTTTTCTTATTCTTACTATAAATGATAATAAATCCGGACAAAGTTCATTTATTTTTTGAAGAAATATAATTGATTTATTTATAGTATATATGATCACTTAACTTTATTTATTTCTAGTACATACGATTACTAAACATTATTATATGAAATTAAGCGTATTATCTCGATTGCGGTAGTTTTAGCACTATAATTGTGTTCATATGGAAAAAAGTTAGCTTATGTTCATATGTGTATATAGTTCTATATAAACTTTGGTTGCTCTTCGAATTGATGATCAATGCAGACTAACACAGAAGATCTGATTGTTAGTTTCCTATTGCAACGACGCATCCTTTGTAATATCACGGTCTCCATTGAAAAAAAAACTTATTATTGATGCTAGGCAAGTGAATATCCGTGTCTGTTAGTATGTAAGATGCACAATAAAGTTGTGGTAGTAATAATAAAAAAACATAATGATTAGTGCTCATTTTTCTTTAAGGGGCTGTTTGGTAGCCTCTGAATGGTCATTAAGAGGCTACCTCTTAATGGAACCATTAAGAATTTTACCAATGAGAAGGTAGAAGAATTTGACATATGATGATTTACCATTCAGAGGTTACCTCTTAACCATTCAGACTTGAGGTTACCTATTATTCATTCAGAGGTTTTAAACCATTAAGAGGTAGCATCTGAATGGTCATTAAGAGGCTACCAAACAGCCCCTAAATCTGTAAATAAGTATTTATGTAGACATTAAAAATCATCCAAGTATGTTATGGTAGTATGGTTTGTTAAAATACAAAAATTTTAACCTTGCAGCCAGGTCCCTTGTATTTCATGGCCATCTAACCCGATGAAACAATGGCATTTTCTACTAACACAGTCGCCATTAGAGTTGCATGAGTTCAGGTACTACTCAAATTTCAAAATAAGGTCAACGCATGTGACCCGGTTTGCCCTTATATATTTCAAACCCAATTCTGTAACCTGTTTGAGCAGTCTTTTTTCTCCTTTTTTTCGGGAATTGGGAATAAACAAATCAACATTTAATATGTCATTAAAGTAGTAACTTTTACATTCAACCTAAATTATTCTCAAAATAACCTTTTCTTTTTACCAGTGGGAATGCAACATACGTTACGTGAAGATATAATTTATTTGTAATACTAAGCAATCCATCCAAAAGTAAACAAACTCCTTAACATCCTCAGTAACGTTAATGTGGCAGCTGAGACGCCGAAAAGGCATTGAGACAACAACTGACTGTAACCCGTAATCCGAATTGAATGATAGTTTAGACACTAACCAAATACCTTGAAACATATATGTTGGTAACTGGTCCACAAGATGACTATTTGTTAAAACTGAAGGACGCTTATAATCGAGAATTCCAATGCAGCTAAGAAATGGGCTGAAATCCAAATAACATCATAAAGCAGTCATCTGAGGATGAGTTCAAGTGGTGTAGCCTGTAGAAATATACAGAAAAGCAAAAATTATAATTAGCACTGTAGCCAGAAAAAGAATCGAATCATCAAACAAACAATCACTTAATGGGTCTATATATGTTGTCTTTATCTCCAACGGGTCAAACAAACAAAATTCTAAATATTACTTTGAAGGAAACGGGTCGAATGGGTTGAAAGTCATCCCAATTTTATTTTTATTATATAACCGGCCATTATACCTCCAAGCATCAGGGAGTATCAACGGAGGGAAAACAGTCTTATCATCATCAGCATCAGCATCAACATCATCACCAGTATCGAATCAAGAAACACTTGAAATACAAGAAATTGGTGACAGAAAAGATGAAGTATTGTTTCTTGACATCAAATCAAGAAAAAAAGAAAGGAGCAGTAGTGGGGGTGGACCGAGGGCCGGTAGGGACCTTCAATGTGTTTGATTGGAAAGGTGAGAAAATTGAGCCAACACTTGTACAGAAGCTGGCAGATAGACACAATATTTCTTTAAGTTATGCAATTTTGAAACATATCAGTTATGCGCTCGCTAGTCTGGTCAAATCGAACACGAGTTTTTCGTTTGGTTTGTATATATCTTAATTCATTTCGAACCGAATAAACCAAGTATCAAATCATGGTTGCTTCATATAATGTAACCCAATTAGAATTTTAGCCCAATCTTATTAACCTAAACCAAGTATCAAATCATGGTTGCTTCATATAGTGCTAAATTGACAATGTCATGTTGATGCATGCTTACTAGCAAGAGGGCCATGGTTGACCAAATAAGCAGCCATTTGATCCTCGTCTGCAGGGATGTTGGTGAAGTTGGCAACCTTCACGACTATCTTCTGGGGGTCAAATCTGCATTTACTGGATTTTCCAGTGTACGGATAGGATTCTTCTAGTTGGATGCCTCCGGCTTTCATTAGGTAACCGTAAGCATTCGTCATAAGTCCACCGGAGCATCCCTTGTCACAAGCATCCTTTTCTGATGGATCACACTGCATAAGTAAAAAGATTGAATCAGATATGCATTTTAACATTTGTGCAGGTTGAAAGTGAAATCAGTAACCAAAATGAGATCAGTTTAAACAACCGTGTGATCACAGTCAACGAGCTGTTGCTCGCTCTAGTTGCGGAGCTTCCCTGTTGCGATAAAATTTACACCTTCGAGAACCCTGGTGGTCCTGAATGCCCAGCATGCTCCACACACACCCTGCATTAATTATCAATTAATTTGAGCATATTAGCAACTAATGCCCAGAGAAAGAAAAAAAAAACCTCAACCTTACAGTGATAAGCCAGGTGTTCATAATGAAAATGTAACCAAAACTGTTCGCCTTTCGGTGTTTGGTCTGGTCAAATCGAACACGAGTTTTTCATTTGGTTTGTATATATCTTAATTCATTTCGAACCGAATAAACCAAGTATCAAATCATGGTTGCTTCATATAGTTTTTTTTGTAAGGTTTATACTTACAATTCAGATGATATTAGAGAATATCCACACCGAGAAACTGAAATGGGCAGCAACAGCTGAGTTGTAGAAAAGACAAATATTCTTTTACAAAGTCAAAACAAGTAGGGCTGTAGAGAAGGTCCACAATAGCAAAAAAAAAAACGATTTCCTCTCATCATGTACAGGCTCTTCTTTACCTGCAAAATATTTGTAATCGTCTATTAACAACTTATAATACCAAATTATTTTCTTGATAATTATAACTTTTTTGCCCATTTGACATGTTTAGAATTCAAAGCAACTCAAATTGACCCATGGATTAAAATTCACTTACAGGCGCATTGAAACTTCTGCCTGTTCCGGTTGAACTTTAAAGTATTCATTTTTTTACGAATGAAGCAGCTTTATCAGCGTAATCTGAATTCACAAATGCAACATAACACCCTAGGAACCCAGCTCCATTGAACCACGCTCCATAAACACCAGGGGCTTTTAAAAGTATCTCATATAGTTGGATTAGTGGTTCACATCCTATAAACAAAATTTTCATAAATTGTTAAAAATTTGGATTGTTTATGGACCCAAAAAAACTAACATCACGATTACATATTACAAAAAGTATTCTAGGAAGACGTACCACATTCATAGTTCTGTATTGAACTTAACCCTGAGGCCGAAATAAGTTTTCCAAACTCTTCAAAATTGCCACAACTCCATGCCTGTAAGCCTAAAGCCAAATAAACACAGGATAAAAATGCGTAACACAAGCCAAAGTTGGCTCGACACCCCGGGACCCACGCATGTGACCCGATTTGCCCTTATATATTCTTTTAACAAATTTAAACCCAAAAGGGAAATACACCTGTTACATCACATGTTGATCTAGGCAAAACAGGCCCGGTGTTGGGACGAACACAATACTTCTTCAGATTCGTCGTTTTCACCTAAAAAATCAAACCCAAATTTCAAAACAATTTCCAATCCTAATCCCAAACAAACATCCCCATATTAAATATTAAATATTCAACAACCCATCTCAGATCAACAAAAATATCCCACATTTCAATCATAATTATTTACCTTAAAGGCTACATGATTCTCTGTTTTATTCGATAACTGAAGCGAGCATGAGATTTGTTTCTTCAATTCAACTGATTTGCAAAAAAATAGAAACAAAAAAAGATTAAAAATAAAACAAATTGCGGGTTTAGATCGGTGATGAAATGGGGAAACTTACATGGGAATTTGAGTTCTAATGGTTCGACATTGAGGAGCTCCCCTGTACTCATTTTTGTTTTTGCGTTGGATTTACAAAAGGAAAAGGAATCATAAAAGAATCTTTGTGATTTAGGAAAATAATCAGTTGGCTTACCTTAAGATACCGTTCAACTTCTAGGCGAGTGACCTGCTTCTGATTCAACTTCAGATGAACTGAACTGTCACTGTCTGAATCTGTATGGGGTGCGGCTATTGACCCTAGTGAACCATAACAGTCGTTCATCCGCATTTCAGCTCATCACCTCAGCCTCCTTATGTTGCTACCGGAGAAGCAACCTTAACCGCCGTCGTCGGGATTAGAGGTGAAACCCTAGCCGTCATCTGTTCTGCTTCGGTGACATAAACCCTAAGGAGATCAGCAAGGTTGAAGAGAGAGAGAGCAGGTGCGAGATGAGATTGAGATCTGAATGGAGAATGCATTGAGATTTGTTTATCAATCTGGTGTTAATGAGAAAGGCTAGATCTTGAATCCTTGGAGAAAAACCCTAGATCCAGATCTGGAATCGCCAGAGAGAGAGAAAGGTGCAGGGAAGCGGGATTTTGAAACGTTTTGAAATGAATGAAGGTGAAACCTAATGGTATCCCACGTTTTTTTAGTAGAAGGGTATAAGTGGAAAGTGATGTTTTTGATGCTTAAAAGACTTGTACATCATGCTTTAGGAGTGTTTTAAGAAAATTTCAATGACCTTAAGAAGTCCTTTGGATATGTATATTATATATAGTATAGATAGTATAGATATATTCATAATATATTTTGTGATATATATTGTACCCCTATATTTATATGAATACAATTCAATATAATTATAATAATATTATGATATTGACATTAATATCTTAATCAACGATATAAGATAACACCTTTTAGTTATGATATCACTGAAATATCATAATATAAAATATCATTCGATGCAAGTAGTATGTTTTATGATTGATGATATAACCTAAAATTTTACTCGACTTAAATATATACATTTTTTGTCAAAGTTTTGACAAAACATATAATTATATTAATTTTGTAATATTTTAGCATACCTAAAACATGTTTATGGTTTAAATACAATAATTAAAAACAGGTTTTTCATAATAACCCTATGAAAATATTATTCCATATGATTATGTTATATTATAGGCACATGTACCTTTTCATCTATATGAAAAGTATGCATATATATATATATATATATATAATATTTTATTTTTATATTTTATAACCTATATTAATGAAACAAATGATATTTCACAAAAATATTTGGTATTGTATAACTAGATGATTTAAAATATATGTACACAAAACATACATATCAACAAGAAATAGCTTAAGGATTTTTACTATTTAATAATTTAACTCATCCCTTAAATTATATACATATTCTGAGATAGGAGTAATACTTCACTACTTAATACACTAAGGATCAAATTTAGAAACGCTAAACTTCGTATTATCTATTATGATACTTTAATAAATAAAAATGATAAATTACAACCAAAATGATTCAACCTGTCAGTCAAAAATAATATTTTTCTAAAAAGAATCCAAAAAATTTATATTTTGATTAAATTTATTTCTCGTGGTAATCTACCTTTTTTCCAAAATATTATGTTCAATAAAATTAATCTATATATATATATATATATATATATGCTATTATTATTGTTAATATAAAAGAACAAATAAAGTTACGGGAATGGACATGATAATTAATACCATCAGTTATGTAATCGGATTTTTATAAATAATTTAATATTATATGTTATACAGGAAATCTTAAAATTTTGTATACGTATCCATATACAGAACAGAATTTCTTGATAGTATATACAATATAATACTTTCCGTAGAAAAACAAGCTTTTATATAACAGAAGAAACAAACCTACATGTTTACTCAGAATTTCTCCAAATAATTTTTCAAACCATTAATGTGACACCCCGTTGAAATGTTCGCATTTGCACTAGCTTGTCAGTGGCTGCCTTAACTTTCGAGACGAAAGTTCTTAAAACTTGGGGATAATGTGACACTCTAGGTTTTCCGAGCGAACATCTTGTAATCAATTAGTGCGTGTATATATATATATATATATATATATCTCTATTAAATGGAAGGTGTTATTCTTCTCGTGCTATGTGTCAATAACGTGTACGTAATATATGTGTGTGTGTGTGTGTGTGTGTGTGTAAGGATACTTGTGAACCGAAACCATGAACCAACTCGAGACCACTCGGTCTCGAGTGAACGATTGGGCCGGTTGGGCCTTGCACATCTCGAAACCCACTCTCCTTAGCCCACTCGGAAACCTTTAGAGTGCACCTCTTGTTATATATAAACCTAAACCCTCACACTTTCTCCTTTACACACTCTCCCTCACCCTCTCAACAAAACCATAACAAAATCATCTCCTCCTCCTCATCCTCGGATCAAACCGGCTACCACAAGGGATTCTCGGAGTTTGCTTGTAACCATCAATTGGAAGTTCTTTCATCAATCCTTCACACCTTCACACTTTGGAGTTCTAGCCGGTTAGTGTTTTATTGTTGTTATGATCCTTAGGTGATATCTTTAGTACAAAGTGTGTCTTGAATGATGCATATGAACAATAAGATGCTTCTTTGATAATAATATGTGTATTTGAATGATAAATGAAGTAGATTGTTGTTTAAAATGATGAAGGATATAAGAACCGTGATGCCTTGACAATTTCTTGCCATATTGATATGAAACTTGTTAAGACTTGTTACTTGAATATTAGCTATGAATTGGCTTGAATAATGATATACAAAACCCCAAATATCGAGTGTATATTGATGATGACTAAATCGGTGATAATGTGCTAGATATAGGGCCGATGTTAATGACTAAATGGTATTTTGTTTTGGGTGAACATGCTTGCAAATGATGAACTGGATGAATGTGGGTTAAATATCATATGGATATTTGAATATGCTGTGTTTGATCCATTTTTATTAATAATTAGACAACAAAACATGTTAATGCAATATGGTTGGTTAGTACAAAATTACATGAAAACAGGATTCTATTGGTTAGTACATCAGAGGTTCTAGAAGGATTCTTGTGCACGTATCCAAGGTTGCGACTCGAAACCCCCGGTTGCGACTCGCAACCAAAACATGACAACTCGAGACCGCCCGGTTGCGACTCGCAACCAAAACATGACAACTCGAGACTACGGCGGTTGCGACTCGCAACCAAAACATGACAAGTCGAAACTCCGGTTGCGACTCGAAACCAAAACATGACAAGTCGAAACTCCGGTTGCGACTCGAAACTGTGTGTTCTCGAGTCGAGACCTCCTGGTCTCGACTGGGCTGCTTGTCTCCGTTATTGGGCCAAGGACGTGTGGGCTGCGCATACCGTTCTATTTGGATTCTGTGAAGCTGTTAACTGTTAGTGTGATCTGATAGGCCCAATAACACTTATGATTTGTATGATAGTTGTTGATGTTCACTGTTTCACTACTACGTATCAGAATAGGCCCGATAACTTGCTGAATGATCATGTATTGTGTATGTTATGTGTTAGTTATGTGTAGATTATACGTGAATACTTGTACCCCAACTTGACCTGTATTGGTGACCATGCTAGGACGTGGTGACCAACGTGATTGACCAAGTAAATAATCTACCGAGCAACCCAAGGTGAGTTCACAACTAATAAAGCATGCGTTCCCGGTGGTTGGGAAACGGAAACTTAAGCAACGCTATCCCCTCGTAAGGGATACAAACCTACTTCTCTCCCCTCAAACGGGACTTTTAGTTAATTACTGTTTATACTGGATGCAACAAGCAACACTAAACAAAACTCTATCACTCAAGTCCTCACTTCTTAATACCGATTAGTCGCCGGGGTCAGGCGAACGGGTTATTAGTTGATAGCGCTATTTAGGTCTCACCAACCTCACACCGTGCCCGCGTATGGGATCGGGCGTGAACTAATGTACTCTGGCAACCGTCAATGATGATAGAACATTGACAAACGGGGCACTCTACGGAAACGTACGGATGAATAGTATTCGGTATTGTAAAAACAGTTTAGTCGCTTACTTGTGGGGTAGCTCCCCATCGCATGTATAAACGGATAAATTAACTGGTGAAACAAGTTTTTGGTAATTAAAACTGGACAACTCGTGGACTCGCCAACATTTTTGTTGATACCCTACTGCATGCTTTGCAGGTACCCAGTGACTCAGGAGCTTGCAGCTTGGGAATGTGTAGTGGTCGTCTAACCCATGTGTTGGGTCCTAAATAACCCGAACTACGAACCTTGTTTAAATTATTTTGCCTATGCTTCCGCTACTTACTTAAACTGTTATTTGAACTTGAACTTTTGAACTTTAAACTATGATATTTACTAACTATTATGGTTGGTGATCATTCTTACTATTATCTAATGCTCAGTATAATTGGTGGCTGGATCCTGGTCAGTCACGCCTCCAAGCGGTGGTACTCCGCATGTGGATTTTGGGGGTGTGACAATTAACCACATTTAACCCAAAAGAAACCCTAAGGACACCTGTATTAGCACCAAGGGAACGATGTAGGACCAATGACGGGAAATCTCAGGATCTTATATAAGACCCTTATTTCTAGTCACAACCACAACTCCCACCATACATCCTGAATACCTATCCAGCCCTGCGCTCTAAAAATATAACTAAACTAAGACAAGATGGAGAAAAGGTATCACGACAAGAAAGAAACATCAAATTATATAATAATATATATACTTTTATTATATTTTGATAAAATATATAGTGAAAGAAAAATGTTAAATATGTGTGTGTGTATATATATACATATATCAACGCATTGTACTGATAGGTATAATTGTGCTAATGTAATATGAGCAACAAAATATGCATGTATAATTGTTTAAGTTCTGTGATAATTATATATGAACATGTTTGCAATTCAGATGTCAAAGGAAATTGCATGTAATCAAGAAATTCAGGCTACTAATGAAAATTCTTTGGATAAAAGTACTATAGAAAATGTAATAGCTCAAGGAATATCGAGTTCCATACCTCTGATCATTGAAGCTATTAAAATTTATGTGCCTATAAACGAGAATCCTACGACCCACCGTAAGCATACCCATCATTTCAAACCTAACCCTAGTATCAATGGAGGTCATGATATTCGTATCAAAACTTCATATTCCAAACGAAAGAAAACCACAACCTATAGTTACTCTTATAAGGAATTTCGCTCTGACAAATCATATAAGGACAAAGGAATGGAACCAACAATCGCGTAACCTACCTGCAAAAACTACAACAAGAAGCATTCAGGAAGACACCATTTTAAGAAGATACACCACTGTAACTTCTGCAAGAAAACCGGACATGCCGAAGAAGAGTGTCAGAAGGAAAACTAACATCTGTATCAACTGCGGCGAACCAGGTCATATCCGTCCTTACTGCCCAGTGTCACACCCCAAAAACGTCACAGCGGAATATATAACGCAGTGGAGACGGAAGTTGGTGCCCATTTATATCTTGATGATCGATGCATTAAATTGTTGGACATATTATCTTATTTAAAACCTAAGTTTTAAACATTTTGTTTTTAAACATGACACAACCACAACATAGTTAAGTTGTTTTGATCCTCACGGATCTTATTACATTCGTCCCAGAAAGTTTTAAAAGTCAGTCCAACATTTTAAGTAACAAAACATGCATCAACAACCACAAGATACGCCATAATTCCCGAAGCCGAACTCAAGTACCTGTAGAACACGTTAAAATCAAGTGTCAACACAAAGGAAGGTGAGTTCACATAATCATTTACAAACAATTTTATTCCAAGGAAAACTTTCTGTTTAGGCGTTTATTTGAAAACATCCATATAATTTTAGAAAGTCCATTTTACTTCCTTAATAAAATCCATGGGCCTTCTGTCGGTTCATCGATCCGACAACTGTAATATATATATTGCCCAGGCTTTGTATATTAAATTATTGCGTCAACTTTCAGACTCGTATGTTAGCTAGACGATACGAACTATATATTAACCATGCAGGGATAATCAAAGCTAGACAATAAACAGAATATTAATTCGTCGTTTGCTTGACACGGGGCGACCGGTCACGACGGGGTTGTCAACCCGATAGATCTACCAACAATTCATCGCGTGCAATACTTAACTGATTAAACGACATCATGGGCGCATGGTTCTCTCTTTGAGAACAATATGATGTTTGCCTCACGTACAATATATATATCCTACTAATATGACAATTTAATACACGACGATGTACGAATTCCCCTTATTCTCCATCATATGAGACCCAGTCAAGAATTCGTCCCCAACTGTACGGTCTTGTTTTGTGACAACCGTCACTTTTCTGTACATTCCGTACACTAATTGAACAGTAATATGTGCTTAAATAATCGTGCATGATCTAGTTTACAAGACAAATAAACTTTTGATTACTGTTATATACATACAATGGCATTTCATGATGCAAGACTTTATTCGTTGCTACATGCAACACGAGATAGTTCTAATGATACACAGAACAGAATTGGCACCATTACCAGACAAACTAAAAATGCTGACGAAGTTCAGTACATAGACAGACAGTATTTTGAGGCCCAGTATGAGCCAGAGATGACATATTACACTAGTATAGTGTGTAGGGAAGTAAGGACCACAAAACTGCATGCCTAAGTGATAGACAAAGTGCCGGAAAGTGCCTAAAACCCACTCAAAGTGCAGAATTCTGCATTTATCATCAAAATTCAGCATTTTAACATGCTAGTAATGTGCAAAAACATGGCAAATTGGTCCTGTATGCTTTCCTAAGTGTCGGGAATTAAAAGTGTCACAAAAGGATACATAAAGAACACTATACGGTATAACTAAGCACTTTAACGAATCAATATCTAACCGAACAACCGGACATTACCCGGGACACCAAAATATTGCTAGAAGTATTGGTTTACTTTTTCTGAACTAGTTATGATTCCCGAACACTTAAACATCCTATATAATGCAAGAAACACTTGAAACACTAAACTTCACAAGTAACCTTCCACTAATTACCCCTTTTACCATCAAAATTACTATTTACCCCCCCCCCCCCATTCACAATTCACGGCTCACACAAGGTGGCCCCACCACAAGATTTACATAATCCCCCATGTGATCTTGATTAGATATGAGAAGATCATGTTTGTACTAGGAGGAACATAAGAACCATTGTGTAAAGCTTAAACCTTGATTATAAGAACCATTCATCTTCAACACTCCATCACAACACCTCTCTCCCTTGCCCTCTTCCTCCTCTCGGTCGTAAATACCATCACCACCATCACCATATTTTCGATATTCATCCAAGGAATCCAAGGTCATTATGAGGTGTAAGAAGCAAGATTAGAAGGTGTGGAACTCACGGATCTTGAAGGACCTCTCTTGTGTGCTATTATCCACTCCATTTTCACTTGTGATCTTCCCTAGCTTCAAGCTAGTAGTAAGGCTTCTTTGATCCTTGTTTACTTCCTATTTAAGGTGGTTAAAAGATATAACATGTTGAAATAACAAGAACACTAAAAGAATATGCACTTGAATCTTGAAACATATGATGAAATATGATGATATATAGATGATATGGTGTTGTTTAGTATATGTATGATGATTGCTTGTTGATTTCTTGAGATGACGATGTTAATCATCACATGAAGCTTGCTGGATGGTGATTAAACACATAATCTAGCAAGTAGGAAGATGATTAAGTAACAACATAAGATAATCATCTTCTAGTGAAGACATGAACTTGAAAACAAAGTGATTTCTTGTAAAATGACAAACAAAGTGAACTAGTAATCTTGTAAATCCAAGACTTGTGAATGATTTTTCTAAAGGAACCAAGTTAAAAGGATGATTTTTGAAAGATCATGGTTTTATTAAACCCACATTATTTTTAGTGACAAAATAAGTGTAGAAATACTCTTGGAAAAAGAAGATCTAATAAAGAAATATTTTCGTAAAATATGTTTACAAGTTGTAAACGTCAAAAATCCTCAAGAATAAAGTTTACCAAGTAGTAAATATATTTTGGAGGGTAACTAAACCCACTAAACACTTTACCAAGTTACTACGCGTCTTTATGAAAGATCAAGTTCATGTTACTATGTAAGGTATATTGTTTTTACACTTGGTAAGTATAAAATGTTTAGGGTTTGATTCTTGATCATTGTGTGATGATTTTGAAAAAGAAAATGATATGCTTAATAGCATGGACACCTCCATTTTTAGGGGAAACTATGGCAAAATTTTCTAAAAATTCCAACACTTAGAAAATATTTTCTAAACAAGTGTTCACAAGTGTGTTTTAAACTATGTTTTTCAATATAAACTTTGCCATAAATTTTTGTAACAAACATAAAAGTATTGGAGGTTGGTTTTTGTAAATAAAAATGGATAAATATATATTTAGAATATATATTTTATATTAAGACACTTGTGTGAATATTTGTATATTTTGTGGACTAGTTATATTATTTTAGAATAAAATAATATAACTTAACTAATGCCATGAAATTACAACTCCAAAATAATACCAAGAATCACAAGGAATAAACATATAAGTTACACACTTAATATTGTGAAACCAAACAAGAACGTAACTTATAAAATATTCCGGAAAATACCATTACAAGTATATTTTTGGCAAATATTGTTTTGGATACAAGAAATGAAAATACGGTTTTTGAAAATATTACAAGAGTAATATTGTGTTTTCGACCAAGAGAAAATCTATTATTTTTGGAAGCAAGAAATATATTTTCTTAGAATATTTAGAAGATATATGATTTTTTTGAAGAAAAATATATATTCTCTTGACGATACATTATTTTTGGACAAAACAAGTCTACATATATTTTCTAAGTGAAAATATATTATTTTGGAAACTACAAATACAAGAATACGAGAATACATGTATGAAATACTCCCATCCTTGGGAAGGAAACACGAAAACAAATACTTGAAAAGTATTATAACTCTGGATGATGTAAAGACATAAAAGAAACGTAACTCAAAACATGAATAATAAGGCAAGGCACGACCCGCTCATCTAATAGACCCTAGCACATTGTAGGTAGTCGTGTTTGCTGACGAGATTTGAGTTACGAGTACTGAAGACGCAAAACAGTGAGTTCATGCTCCCCCTTTTCTTTAACTATTTTTGGTTTTATAACTCTCGGGGGTGAAATACATGTTAGGAATACTTGAACGGTATGAAATGCCTATGAAATACTAGATCATGTGAGCATAGACTAAATACAGAAATGCCATTAATACTTAATTAGGGACGAGGGTTAGATCTAACGGGTACGGCCGAACCCACTCATGGTCACAACTAGTACCTAGTAGTGCTTCGGAGTCCCAGTCGAGGTTAATCGACACAGTCGAGGGTAATCGACACAGTCGAGGGTAATCGACACAGTCAAGGTAAATTGACACAGTTGAGGTTAATCGACACAGTCGAGGAAAATCGACAAGGGTATAAGCCATTACGAGTGCTTCACATGTCCTCACATGCCTTAAAGTCCTTGTAAAACATTCATGTTAATACACGCTTTTCATACCTGTTTACAAAGGAGTCTGTCAAAGATTTACAAGAATTACAGTACACAAACAAGACGCATGAACTCGCTTAACTTTTTGTTGATGTTTTCCAAAATTACATGTATTTCAGGTGACAGGATGGATCTTGGGCGCGGTTGTCGTAACTAGAAGTAGACTTCAAGTATAGATGTCATCCACTGTTGTTGGTTTGTAACCTAGTCGAAGGTTGTGTTTTAAAAACTTGAATAACCAATGTTTGTAATACTCAAATTTTATGAATGGATGAACATCGTTTTGAATCATGTAGTTGTTTATTACGATTGAATGCAATGATATTAAACCAGTCACACATCATACGCTTCCGCAAAAGTCAGGGTGTGACAGTTTGGTATCAGAGCTTCGATTGTAGTGAACTAGGATTCCTTCTCGATTCTAGACTACAATCACTAGAGTTCTCTCACGAAAACATTTTTACAAAAAGGTTTTCATTGCATTCACGTAAGCGTCAAGATCCACGAGTCAAACACTTTTCAAAAAAAAAAAGACAAGGCAAGGACATTAGTAGGGAATACCCTCAAGATAAGGTGCCAATTAAGGCATAGTCTACACGAGTTAGACTTGCCAAAGATAAAATACACTCTTGGTGATAACTAGTACCAAGTAGTGTTTTTGTCGTGAATCGACAACTAGAAAAAAATGACCCCCCCCCCAAAAAAAAACGAGAGTTATATGTAATATGATACATCGAAATGCCTGTTTATGCTAAGTGACATATTTGTTTATCGATACATACATACGAATAAGTGTACGGAATAAATATTGACGTGAATACATACGAATAAGTGTACGGAATAAATATTGACGTGAATACATACGAATAAGTGTACGGAATGATTATTGACTTGAATAAGATACTTTCGACTCCGACTCCTATTATTGTACGTAACTCGCACGATGAAGCTATCGACCTCGCGTTCATTGCAAAGCTCATAGCTAGAGTGATTACCAAACAAGATTCTGAGCTTGCTTCCGTAGGAAAATGGCAGCTCTTCTCTCTCGATTGCGAAGGTGCCTGACTACGATAGTGACGACGAGGCAAAGGCGGCAACCTTGAACAACTTCCTAATCAGCGGGACGAGATCCCTGCGGCTTTTGTGAAACGAGTTTGACGACATACTTGACCAGAAAAGGAAGATGAAGTATTCATCTTGAAGGTGCCCCTCCAACTACTAGGAATTCTCCTTGTTCCCGTTTCATCTGATCATCGTGCCTATACGCGCGTAACGATAACGAGTGTTAGCGCGTGGACCACCTCAATGGTCCTTTCCATGACAGAGGTATAAGGACAGTAGTGTCCCCTTCATGATAGATCATCTGCTTGGATGAGAGAAAACTGGGGTAACTGTGCAAGACAATTTATTATTACGGGGGCCCACGTAATAACGACTTGTAGTGCATGGAAATCCTGGTGGACTCTGCGGGTCGAGCTAATGATTACTACACAAAAATAAACTCTAGATGTTCACAACTTTATATGGTCGAACAATACATAGACCAGTGCGTTAGCGCTTTATAAAGTTGGAAACCTGCCGTGCCTACTTCGTGTCTACCCGTGTACGAGACGTTTGAGAAATGATATTTAAGCAAGAGAAGATGGACAACATACAGAAAGATTCAGTGACGTTACACTCTACCACTTTATGAAACGTGTATGACTAGGGCGATGTAGCCTCGAATACATTATTACAAACAATAAGCCAAGTAACCAAGCCTATGAAGGCTCAGTAATTGTTTCCTCGCTCATACATTGTTGATTATATATACATGTGAAATTAGGTGATTACATGATGGCTTATGGTGCTATGTACCTCATAGACAATTGTGGAATGTTGTCTAATCCATCCCATGCTTTTGACAGAAAAGAATGCCGCCCAGACGTGACACAAACACCAGTACGTTACCAAGAACAGAAGCTGAGCTTCAAGAACGTATCTCGCAGGAAATTGCACGACATGAAGCCCTTCGCTCTCAACACAGCGGTGGCACTACTGAAAATAACCCTTCAACTGGATGCACCTATAAACAATTCCTGGACTGCAAGCCATTGAATTTTGATGGCACGGGAGGTGCCGTTGCATTTGTTCGTTGGGCAGAAAAGACTGACTCCGTGCTAAGAATGAGTAACTGTTCACCCCAGCAGAGGGTTACCTTTATCTCAGGGTTGTTTTTGGATGGCGCACTCTCCTGGTGGAACCTTCAGGTTCAGACCCTTGGAGCAGATGCTGCTTATGCACTGAGCTGGGACGAGCTCAAGGAAATGATGGAAAAGAAATACTGTTCTAGGGCCGAAATCCAGAAGCTCGAGGTGGAGTTCTGGAATTTGAAAATGGACGGACCGAAGATTCCTGAATATGTCCAGCGATTTCACGACTTGTCTAGGGTCGTCCCCTACCTAGTCAAGCCGGAATTCAAAAGGGTTGAACGATTCATTTGGGGACTTGCACCTCAGATCAGGAGCATGGTTACTTCCTCAAAGCCCTCGACCATCGCAGAGGCTATCGATTTGAGTGTCACTCTTACTGAAGAAGCTCTGCGCATGGGAAAATTTTCGGAATATGAGGATAACAAGAAAGAGACTCATGTGGAGTCATCAGGCAACAAGAAAAGGAAGTCTTCAAACCTAAAGATGGGCACCCAAGTCAGCTATGGAAGCTCTAAAGCAAACAAAAGAAAGAAAGTGAATCCGCCGCATGGCAGGAAAACTGATGGAACCACTAATAAAGCTAGTGGTAAAGTTTACTCGGGGACTAAGCCGAGGTGCGGGGAATGTACTTTTCACCATGAAGGTCGATGTCTGAGGCCTAAGTGCGGTAAGTGTGGAAAAGAAGGACACAACAAGGATGCCTGTTGGGCGAAGGGCCCAGACAAAAGAAATGAAGGTAGAGTACCAGGTTGCTACAAATGTGATGAAGCAGGGCACTTTAGGAAAGATTTCCCTAGGAAGAAACAAGCAAGGAAGGGTTTTCACGACCGAAACTCATGAAGCACGCCAGGATCCAGATGCGGTTACGGGTACGTTCTCTATTAACCAACCCTATGCATCTACTTTTAATTAATACTGGCATCAACTTTAACCTTGCATGCTTAGAACTTAAGAAACTGCTTGGCCTAGTTTCGAGTAAAATAAACGTCCCGTATTCTTTAGAAATGGGTATATAGAAGGCTAGCTTAAGCAGACGAAGCAATTAAGAATTGTATTTAGGGACTCAGAAGGCCGGAACCTTCTGTTACCATTGACTTGAGAAGTCATAATATGATAGTCAGCATGGATTGGATATCCAAGTATAGAGCCTGAGAACATTCCCGTGACGGAAGAAGTTCCAGAAACGGCACCAGTGACAATTTGACGCCTTACCGACTATCTTCATCCGCTAAGCATGAACTTCCGATATAACTGCAAGAGCTGCTAGACAAAGGAAATTAAGGACATGACATCCTTAGTTAAGGACACAAAGAGAAAGTTGATAGACTCCACTTTGCATAAATTTCAGAAAATTGAGAAATCAGAATCCTTTGCCAAGGACTGATGACATGAAACGGACAAATCGTAAGATCCTAGTTACCACTCAAGGATCGACTTGAGGACAGGATGTCCTCAACTGTGAATACAAGAAGGAAATATCCCTAAAACGACCTTTAGGACTCGCTTCGAGCATTACGAGTTCCTTGTCGTACCATTTGGCTTAACACATGCATCGACAATATTCATGGACCTCATGAATCGAACATGTAAGCCATACTTGGATAAATCATGATTATACTTATTGACTACATTCTTATATGGCCAACGACCAAGGAAGGTCGTGAACAACATCTGCAAATCATCTTGCAACTCTTAGAGAAAGAACAGTTATGTGCTAAGATGACGAAAAGCGGATCTCGAATTCGCGAGGTAAGAACTTTAGGGTACATGGTGGATAAAAACGAGATTCATGCCAACCCTGCGAACAAGAGCTAAGAAGCTAGAGTTGCAATTATGTGACGCTTCTCGACAAAGTCTCGATTGTACGTCGATGCAACGAGACCACAACATTGCATACGCGGCACATTGATTAAGGAATCACAAGAAGAAACCTTGAGCTAGACACAGTAATTGCACGCCGCAAATTTGACGTCATTACCTGAACGAAAACGTTGCACGACTTTTGCTAACCACAAAGGTTGCAGCACACCGTTGATTGTAAAAACTTGAATATTAACATAGACGGACTAAACTACTGAACGATGCAGACTGTATGGACATGATACGTATTTGTGTGATAGACTTTGATGAAAAGTTGGAACACTCACTTGACCTTAGTGGAGCTTTCCTACAACAGTATTTATCACACCGCCGTTTAAACCGCTTCGTGTGAAGATTTAGACGAAACATAATAAGTCGATTCCCGTCGTGTTGAACGGAGACCAGAAATAAACAATCTACTGGCCCGAGATGGTCCAGGAAAAACTAGAGGCAAGATCGTTCAGATATGTGATCATATCAAAACAACCCGCAGAATACAGAAAGATTGCGCCGATGAGCGGCGGAAATCGCAGGAATTTGAAATAAGAAGTATGACTTTAATGGGAGCCTCGCCTAGAGAAGGCGGAGTGTGATTTGGAAAAAGAAAAGGTTGAATCCCCGGTGTAGGGATCGCAACCATTGTTCACAAGATGAAACTTCTAGAAAAAGATCAGTAGTGATCGTGACACATTCATGTGTCTAGTCTTTAGAGGAGTCTGACTCAAGGAACAATCGTTGTTCCCACGATTAAGATTCACGTCAATGACAAAACGACAAAATTACTATAGAACCTGTTAAGGTTTCGGACCAAGAGTCCACAATACTATAGAACCTGTTAAGGTTTTGGACCAAGGGTCCACAATACTATAGAAACCTGTTAAGGTTTTGGACCAAGAGTCCACAATACTATAGAAACCTGTTAAGGTTACGGACCAAGAGTCCACAAGATACAGAAAAGACATGATTGATTTACTTGAGTACGATAGAATTTATAACATGACCCAGAGATTACATGGGAACATGAAGACAATTCATGAATCTAAGTGACCATATTTGATTCACAACTCCCCTACGACCGATGGCATCGCTTGAATTTCGGGACGAAATTCTTTTAACGGGGGGAGACTGTGACAACCGTCACTTTTCTGTACATTCCGTACACTAATTGAACAGTAATATGTGCTTAAATAATCGTGCATGATCTAGTTTACAAGACAAATGAATTTTTTGATTACTGTTATATACAACAATGGCATTTCATGATACAAGACTTTATTCGTTGCTACATGCAACACGAGATAGTTCTAATGATACACATAACAGAATTGGCCCCATTACCAGACAAACTAAAAATGCTGACGAAGTTCAGTACATAGACAGACAGTATTTTGAGGCCCAGTATGAGCCAGAGATGACATATTACACTAGTATAGTGTGTAGGGAAGTAAGGACCACAAAACTGCATGCCTAAGTGATAGACAAAGTGCCGGAAAGTGCCTAAAACCCACTCAAAGTGCAGAATTCTGCATTTATCATCAAAATTCAGCATTTTAACATGCTAGTAATGTGCAAAAACATGGCAAATTGGTCATGTATGCTTTCCTAAGTGTCGGGAATTAAAAGTGTCACAAAAGGATACATAAAGAACACTATACGGTATAACTAAGCACTTTAACGAATCAGTATCTAACCGAACAACCGGACGTTACCCGGGACACTAAAATATTGCTAGAAGTATTGTTTTACTTTTTCTGAACTAGTTATGATTCCCGAACGCTTAAACATCCTATATAATGCAAGAAACACTTGAAACACTAAACTTCACAAGTAACCTTCCACTAATTACCCCTTTTACCATCAAAATTATAATTTACCCCCCCCCCCCCCCCATTCACAATTCACGGCTCACACAAGGTGGCCCCACCACAAGATTTACATAATCCTCACTAAATCCCCATGTGATCTTGATTAGATATGAGAAGATCATGTTTGTACTAGGAGGAACATAAGAACCATTGTGTAAAGCTTAAACCTTGATTATAAGAACCATTCATCTTCAACACTCCATCACAACACCTCTCTCCCTTGCCCTCTTCCTCCTCTCGGTCGTAAATACCATCACCACCATCACCATATTTCGATATTCATCCAAGGAATCCAAGGTCATTATGAGGTGTAAGAAGCAAGATTAGAAGGTGTGGAACTCACGGATCTTGAAGGACTAGTTATATATTTAGAATATATATTTTATATTAAGACACTTGTGTGAATATTTGTATATTTTGTGGACTAGTTATATTATTTTAGGATAAAATAATATAACTTAACAAATGCCATGAAATTACAACTCCAAAATAATACCAAGAATCACAAGGAATAAACATATAAGTTACACACTTAATATTGTGAAACCAAACAAGAACGTAACTTATAAAATATTCCGAAAAATACCATTACAAGTATATTTTTGGCAAATATTGTTTTGGATACAAGAAATGAAAATACGGTTTTTGAAAATATTACAAGGGTAATATTGTGTTTTCGACCAAGAGAAAATCTATTATTTTTGGAAGCATGAAATATATTTTCTTAGAATATTTAGAAGATATATGATTTTTTTGAAGAAAAATATATATTCTCTTGACGATACATTATTTTTGGACAAAACAAGTCTACATATATTTTCTAAGTGAAAATATATTATTTTGGAAACTACAAATACAAGAATACGAGAATACATGTATGAAATACTCCCATCCTTGGGAAGGAAACACGAAAACAAATACTTAAAAAGTATTATAACTCTGGATGATGTAAAGACATAAAGGAAACGTAACTCAAAACATGAATAATAAGGCAAGGCACGGCCCGCTCATCTAATAGACCCTAGCACATTGTAGGTAGTTGTGTTTGCTGACGAGATTTGAGTTACGAGTACTGAAGACGCAAAACAGTGAGTTCATGCTCCCCCTTTTCTTTAACTGTTTTTGGTTTTATAACTCTCGGGGGTGAAATACATGTTACGAATACTTGAACGGTATGAAAGGCCTATGAAATACTAGATCATGTGAGCATAGACTAAATACAGAAATGCCATTAATACTTAATTAGGGACGAGGGTTAGATCTAACAGGTACGGCCGAACCCCACTCATGGTCACAACTAGTACCTAGTAGTGCTTCGGAGTCCCAGTCGAGGTTAATCGACACAGTCGAGGGTAATCGACACAGTTGAGGGTAATCGACACAGTCAAGGTAAATTGACACAGTTGAGGTTAATCGACACAGTTGAGGAAAACCGACAAGGGTATAAGCCATTACGAGTGCTTCCCATGTCCTCACATGCCTTAAAGTCCTTGTAAAACATTCATGTTCATACACGCTTTTCATACCTGTTTACAAAGGAGTCTCTCAAAGATTTACAAGAATTACAGTACACAAACAAGACGCATGAACTCGCTCAACTTTTTGTTGATGTTTTCCAAAATTACATGTATTTCAGGTGACAGGATGGATCTTGGGCGCGGGTGTCGTAACTAGAAGTAGACTTCAAGTATAGATGTCATCCACTGTTGTTGGTTTGTAACCTAGTAGAAGGTTGTGTTTTAAAAACTTGAACAACCAATGTTTGTAATACTCAAATTTTATGAATGGATGAACATCGTTTTGAATCATGTAGTTGTTCATTACGATTGAATGCAATGATATTAAACCAGTCACACATCATACGCTTCCGCAAAAGTCAGGGTGTGACATGTTTCACTTAAGAAATACCGTACATACAATATTCATTCATCAAAAACGTTTTACTTCAAAACGTATAACTTATCAAATTTCATATATTTTCAGCGAAAATATATATTTTATATTAAAAGTTATGTTTTATTTCGAAAACATTATTAAACCCTTTTAACGACGTGTTCTACCCCCAAAATATATACAAAGCAGTAAAAAGAGGGGTTTAGTGACACTCACCTTTGGGTGCGTATTTTAAATAGCGCACTCCCACAGTTTGACTTCTACACGTCCTATTATATGTATGAACGAGTTTTAAATCAATATTCATATATATACATCACAAAATCCTAAGTTTCTCTGTTTTCTTAGAATTTTCACATAACTTTGAGATTATCTCGAAAAGTTATCATTTTTGATTATGTTAGCACGTTAATATATGTATGAGTCCATATATATATATATATATTTTTATGATTTTGCGACTTGAACGATTTTGTTGGTGACCATTATTGTGTAAATCCGTTAACTCTCCCGTTTATACGCAATATATATACGGTTTGCGCGTCGTAATATATATACATAAACGTTCACATAATTTAACACCGTAACATGCGAAATCTTGCTAACTTATCAATTTTGTCATTTTTAAAGCAAATATGCATAAAAAATCTCATAGGTATCAAATTTCATGCTCGACAAACAAGTTACACATTTTAAGCGATTTTTACCGTTTCTATCGCACAAAACGCACAAATATATACATGCATAATCAAATCTTTAAGATCATGTTAAAACTTAATATATTTACAAATTCTCATATTTAAATCACATAACACATTTTATCACATAAGATTTACCCAAAATTTTACCCACACTAGTGTACATTGAAAAATGCGTATTTTAGCGATTCGGTAACGTTTTCGGGCGTCGGAAGTCACGTATGACCAACCATACACCAAATAAACTTAAAATTAGTTAAAATACTTATTTTTAAACTAAAAATATCAGTTTACTTACTGATCTAAATTAGTTTTATAAAAATCACTTGAAAAGCCGATTTTTTACCGTTTTAACGCATAGTTTTGCGTTAAACGTTACTATAACCATCCCAACTCGAAATGACTTGATATTTTAACACAATACATGTTATTTACTGAATAAAATAGTGATCATAATCAGATTAGTGCAGTTTTTGTGTAAGTCACATAAATCATGCGATTTCACGTATTTTACAACTTTTGAAGCACCAAGTACTACATGCAAAGCTAGCAAACATTATGACAAAGTTATATATCATTAAACACTTCTAAATAATCATATTTTAGTGTTTAGAATCTGATTAAAAACTATTTTTGTCAAATCATGTTCTATTCATCTTTTCTTGGTCATATTTCAACATGCATATCCAAATATATGCATCTAATGCACCAATATCATATCATAATTAGTATACATGAACTAAATCATATCCATCATGCATTTAACTCATGTTCAAACATTCAAGAACATCATCTTCTTCATATATCATCATCTAATCATTTAACCTTAATGTAAGATTCTCTCTATTTATGAACATATGACCAAAAACCCATATGCATGTGTATACATATATACATACACGACACCACACACATGTGCACACAAACATCAAATATTCCACATTTCATGACCATCTTTAAGCATAGAACTTTCATAAAAATCATTCCTTGATCATGCATGCATTAATCTTCCAATAATCACATAAATCAAGATTTAACAAAAATCGAAACACAACCTCTAACATGTATACATATATATACGGCCACACACATAAATATACACTTCCATTTTTATTTTGTTTAAAACCCATTTACTTTTAATTTCAAATTTGTGAAACATTCCAAGAATCAAGAGAAACCTTCCAACATCATGAACATCACCAAAAATCAAGTGTATGATTTAAAAAGAAATTTTATACCTTCAAGTTTATTGGTGAGTTTTTGACAAGATTTTGATGTTTTGGGGCTTGGTTCTTGCATGAAACACCTTCAAATCACCTTTGGATCATCAAAAGTGCTTAGAACTAACTTGGAAGGGACTTGAATCTTCAAGAATGGTTTGAAAAACGAAAATGGAAGAGGAGCTAGGGGTGTTCGGCCGCAAGTTTAGAGAGAGAGAGAGAGTGTGTGAGTGATCTTTTGTTGGAATTTGTGAAGATTTGGTGTATTTTAGGTGGCATAATCATCACCTCTCTTTCCAAGAAGCCCACATGTCCAACATGCAAGAGAAAAGAAAGAGGTGGGGCTGCCATATAATCGCCACTTGGTCCCTCTCTCTTATATACATACAATACACACACATATATATCTACAATATAGATTAAAAACTGGTATTTTACTGGATACCGGGTATTCTATCTAGTGTTTTAATCCCATTTTAGTGCGTTTTAAATTATTTTTATCACTCTATAAAAATAATCTCACCAAAATATTATTGAACAATATTTTGTTTGCCGAGACTGGCGACGTTGTCGGTATTTAGCAGTATGCGCGCTGTGCTGCGCGGTACGCGCTTAAAATCGCAAAAATAGGGATTTAAGCGTTTTTGTTTATTTGTCATTCTATAGTAATAAACTTATCAAATTATTACTAAAATGATTATCAGTTTCCTTGACAGGCTGTGTTGACAGTATTTTGTCGGTACACGCGCTGCATTGCGCGGTACGCGCTTAAACTCGAAAAATAGAGTTTCCTAGCGTTTTAAATTATTTTTCCACACGGATATGATTAAAATAATTATTCTAATCATAACAGACTATTTTTAGGATTTTAACACTGATCGGGTGGTCACCGACGTTCGTTTCGCATTTTAACCGTTACGCGATAAGCGTTAATTTTATCGTTGCCAACATAATTTTTACCAAAGTTTAAATTTGCCAACTCATCAAATACCATATATAAACATCATAATTAGTCAAATACAGCCTTTTACCTATTCACAACACGTGTTACAATTGTACGGTACGGCCTGAAAAGCCGGGTGTCATAGTCTCCCCCTGTTTAGGAAATTCCGTCCCCGAAATTTTTACTCTACAGGTTTTGTTTTTGCACTGGGTGGAAACAGCAAAAACAGGTTTAATGAATATAGTCTTATAGTTTCTGCGAGAAACTTTGATTCTTACAAAGAATCTGCGTAGACCTATATTACATACACTCTCAATTCCTAGTCTCACATCTCAACGCTCTCCACCCTTTTCAAGATTCAACATTTACAAGCACTTAATCAAGAAGATTAAGTCAAAATTCCACCAATTCAGCTTCTATATACGTATATTTACATATACATTACCCGGTACCTAAGATAGTCTGAGTTTACACCCGATTGATCTAACTCGAGATGGGCTCTCGAAAGGATCAAATCTCATAAACTCGTCTTCCTTCCTTCTTGCATTCATTTCAGATATCCACAAATCGCACAATCAATAAATCACATATACGACTAGAATGCTGAAATCGCATGTCCGGTTATTAGCATAACTCTTCTAGCCATATGTACTGCTTCTACGGTGCTTCGATAAACTTCTGTTTATCTTCCAAACAAATCTCTATAAAGAACAAAATCAGTGTATTATCCATTATACACTTTCTCAACTGAACCCAGACATTACATCATGTACACTACTCCATCCTTATGGTAGCTTGAGCCTATAAGCGACTGATCCAACTCAAGATGGGCTCTTGAAAGGACCAAGTCAATGTGGCTCAGCTTTTCTTTCTTCTGCTAAACCTAATAACATTTCTGCAAGATAACTCCCTTAACAGAACCAAATCTTCAATCTGGAATCGCAATAGTTCCTTCAATTGTCCATGTAATCCTTTTGTTGATCAATTGGCGACTTTTAACCTTCCCTCGATCTAGGCAAATCCTGTCGCTGGTTTCCTAGATAAACTAAGGTCTGGTTAATTGTCCTTTGTTATGTTAGCTCAACAAAATGATGATCAACACTTCCATCCATGCAAGGCTTCAAACGGAGCAACCTGAATTACTAGCGTGTCAATTATTATTGTAAGATAACTCTGCCAAGGGCATGTGAGTATCAAGGGTCCGAAAAGCTTCCTACTATCTTGCTGTCCAATCAATTTCCCTTTTCCTTTTAGGGCTATTAGTGTCGAAGGCTGCACTAATTTAGGGAAATTCTTAATAAATCTCCGGTAATACCCAGCTAGTCATATGGATCATCATACTCCCGACGAGGTCTTTGGTGCTCCTCATTATTTGATTGCTCCAATTTTAGACTGATCTACAAACATACCTTCCTCATCCCTTCCAATTCCATAGTCAACTTCAAATGTTACTCATGATTCTCCTTGGTTCGCACATAGGCAAGTATGTCGTCGATGAATATTATCACGAACTTACCCGATTAGGGTTTCCATACCATGTTCATGAGATCCATGAATATATAAATGGCACATTAATTTAGTCAAAAGGCATGACTAATAACTCGTAATGGCCATATCGTGTTCAAAAAGCAGTCCTCGGAATATCTTCGTCAGCAACCTTCAACTGATGATATCCTAATCGTAGATCGATCTCCGTGTAGCAGCTGGATCCTGGTAGCTTGATCGAACAAATCGTCAATCCTCGGTAAAAGGGTACTGATTCTTGATAGTCAACTTGTTCAGCTCTCTGAAATCCTCTCACATCCTGAAGGATCCATCATTCTTTCTCACAAAAGAGATGCACCTCAAACGAAAAGCTTGATCGAATGAAACCCTTGTCTAATAGCTCTTGAGGCTGATTTGACAGTTCCTTTATCCCATACGGTGCTTAATCTATAAGGAGATTGTGCAAATGGGTGCAGCACCGGATACCAGATCAATTTGGAATTCGATCTGTCTCGCAGGGGGCAATCCAGGTAAGTCTTTTTAGGAAAACTTCTGGATAATTGCGAACAATAGGAATCTCTCCGATATTCCTACATTCAGCTTTCGTATCCACCACGTTAACAAGGAACGCAGGATAGCCTTTTCGCAACAGCTTGAACATCTTCATAATACTGACGTCACTCAACACTCGACTCGGTCGGTCTTCGTGAATAACTACCACTTCTCTACCATCATCAGGACGAGATATCCTAGCTAGCTTCTTCAAGCGATAATCCCTGCTTTGTTCTTGGATAATCAATCCATCCTTGCATCTACGTCAAAGATTCCCAACTCCACTGGAGATAAACCAACACTAGAAATACGATCACCTAACTAAATACTACAACTGCAAACGACCTTACTAGTTTCTATCAATTTACCAATTGCTAGTTCTATTGGGCACTTTATACTCAGCTTACTTGTTGGTGAACACAAAAATGATTCAAAGTTTTTCGAACAAAACTCAAGTCAGCTTTGGTATTAAAAGTATGAACATAGATTGGCTTTTGATTCGAAACATACCAGTAACAGTAGCAGGATTCTCACGTGCCTTCCCAGCACTCGCCTCGATGGCTTTACCCATAACATCCTGTCCTTTCGGTTTCAGGAAATCTCTTTTATAGTGTCCTTGCTCACCACACACAAAGTATCCCTTGAGCATAACTTCTTCCAACGTACTCTTAGCATAACACTCACGAGTCATATGTCCTGTCCGACCACATCTGGCGCACTTTCTCCGTTCCTCCTCGTGAGTCTTCTTCTCAAAACTCTCAAACTTTCGCTCTCGCGAATCCCCAGATCTAGGCTCGGAATGCGGAATTATTTGAATGGTCGATCTGCTGTGACGGCTCGACATCACGCATACCGTTGCCATGTCATTGCATAGGGTACCAATAAATGATCTTGGGTTACAACCCTGGTTTGTTTTATGTGTACATCTATGTACTGTTCACAAAGTTAATGAAAAATCAGAATTACGCTTCGATTATATCATAACACAGGAACTACTAAAACTTTCCGATCATTATATCACCTGAAGGATTTTCGATCTGTGTCCCACCAAAACCATGCCCATGAGCACCACGTCCACGTTCCTGGCCATTATTTTGGTTAGCATCGCGCTGTTCCATGGCAGTATTAACGTGTCGGGCTATGAGTTGTGCCAACTCTTTTTGAGGTAATAGGTAGTCCAGAACCCTGTCTCGCTTTTGGCGGCATTTCTTCGTTTCTATTATTTACAACAATAATAATCACATAAGACGATAACCAAAAATAATTCAATCATTAAATGGTAGTGGACCAAACATTGCGCATGTATAATATCCACATATTAATGAAAACAATTCTTAAACCAAAAGAAACCCATTTGATATTTATACCAGAAATTTACAAAGCTTGTTTTTAGTACTAAGACTAATCAAAATTCGGCGTGTCTACATCAACACCCGTAACAAGTCTATATGAAATTTCCTCCTAAATATCTGAAAATTTGGCATGCAAGCCATAAATAGGGTTCATTAAATGAGACATACAAAATAAAAAACACAAACAACCAACAACTAACGCTTCAATCCCTGGAAGTCCAACATCTTCCTAACAAGCTCTTCTAGCTCATCATACCAGTCCATCTGTCCCTCTAAGTCCTTCATCTTGCCCTTCATCGTCTCCATGCCTCCGCATAACGTGGCGAACTGACGATCACAGTGAGAGCGATTGACCCAAACCCCTTTATGCCTCTTCATAGTGGACGCTATCTCAACTCTCGAAGTCGATGCGATCTCTGTAATGGGTCGAGTCCTCTTCCTACGGCTAGTGTAGACTTAAAAGAGGTGTAGCAAAACACGCGACACGAATAACAGAACAAACGATTCCGTAACGACGGGCGAAAGAATCTCAAGTGTAGGCTCGACATCATTAGTGAGCAGGACAACTAATGGCTCTATAGACCGAGACGTGACATATCGTAACCGTACAAAGTAAGTGTGTGATCAACGTGAAAAGTAACACATAAGGCCTAAATAAACAGAAAATCACGTACGCACATAAACACATAAGGGTTTTCATACATGATAAAATTTCCATATTTATTTAAAAATATTGGCTTCGAGAATTTTGGACTTTAAATCTCAAAATTCTTCGGTTGAAGTCTAGTGTTTTCCTCCGAAAACATCTAGTTCGCTAACAACCAATGGCTCTGATACCAACTTCTGTCACACCCCAAAAACGTCGCAGCGGAATATATAACGTAGTGGAGACGGAAGTTGGTGCCCATTTATATCTTGATGATCGATGCATTAAATTGTTGGACATATTATCTTATTTAAAACCTAAGTTTTAAACATTTTGTTTTTAAACATGACACAACCACGGCATAGTTAAGTTGTTTTGATCCTCACGGATCTTATTACATTCGTCCCAGAAAGTTTTAAAAGCCAGTCCAACATTTTAAGTAACAAAACATGCATCAACAACCACAAGATACGCCATAATTCCCGAAGCCGAACTCAAGTACCTGTAGAACACGTTAAAATCCAGTGTCAACACAAAGGAATGTGAGTTCACATATTCGTTTACAAACAATTTTATTCCAAGGAAAACTTTATGTTTAGGCGTTTATTTGAAAACATCCATATAATTTTAGAAAGTCCATTTTACTTCCTTAATAAAATCCATGGGCCTTCCGTCGATTCATCGATCCGACAACTGTAATATATATATTGCCCAGGTTTTGTATATTAAATTATTGCGTCAACTTTCAGACTCGTATGTTAGCTAGACGATACGAACTATATATTAACCATGCAGGGATAATCAAAGCTAGACAATAAACAAAATATTTATTCGTCATTTGACTTGACACGGGGCGACCGGTCATGACGGGGTTGTCAACCCGATAGATCTACCAACAATTCATCGCGTGCAATACTTAAATGATTAAACGGCATCATGGGCACAGGGTTCTCTCTTTGAGAACAATATGATGTCTGCCTCACGTACAATATACATATCCTACTAATATGACAATTTAATACATGACGTTGTATGAATTCCCCTTATTCTCCATCATATGAGACCCAGTCAAGAATTCGTCCCCAACTGTACGGTCTTGTTTCACTTAAGAAATACCGTACATACAATATTCATTCATAAAAAACGTTTTACTTCAAAACGTATAACTTATCAAATTTCATATATTTTCAGCGAAAATATATATTTTATATTAAAAGTTATGTTTTATTTCGAAAACATTATTAAACCCTTTTAACGACGTGTTCTACCCCCAAAATATATACAAAGAAGTAAAAAGAGGGGTTTAGTGACACTCACATTTGGGTGCGTATTTTAAATAGCGCACTCCCACAGTTTGACTTCTACACATCCTATTATATGTAGGAACGAGTTTTAAATCAATATTCATATATATACATCACAAAATCCTAAGTTTCTCTGTTTTCTTAGAATTTTCACATAACTTTGAGATTATCTCGAAAAGTTATCATTTTTGATTATGTTGGCACGTTAATATATATATATATATGAGTCCATATATATATATATATTTATGATTTTGCGACTTGAACGATTTTATTGGTGACCATTATTGTGTAAATCCGTTAACTCTCCCGTTTATACGCAATATATCTACGGTTTGCGCGTCGTAATATATATACATAAACGTTAACATAATTTAACAACGTAACATGCGAAATCTTGTTACTTATCTATTTTGTCATTTTTAAAGCAAATATGCATAAAACATCTCATACGTATCAAATTTAATGCTCGATAAACAAGTTACACATTTTAAGCGATTTTTACCGTTTCTACCGCACAAAACGCACAAATATATACATGCATAATCAAATCTTTAAGATCATGTTAAAAATTAATATATTTACAAATTCTCATATTTAAATCACATAACACATTTTATCACATAAGTTTTACCCAAAATTTTACCCACACTAGTGTACGTTGAAAAATGCGTATTTTAGCGATTCGGTAACGTTTTCGGGCGTCGGAAGTCACGTATGACCAACCAAACACCAAATAAACTTAAAACTAGTTAAAATACTTATTTTTAAACTAAAAATATCAGTTTACTTACTGATCTAAATTAGTTTTATAAAAATCACTTGAAAAGCCGATTTTTTACCGTTTTAACGCATAGTTTTGTGCTAAACGTTACTATAACCATCCCAACTCGAAATGACTTGATATTTTAACACAATACATGTTATTTACTGATTAAAATAGTGATCATAATCAGATTAGTGCAGTTTTTGTGTAAGTCACATAAATCATGCGATTTCACGTATTTTACAACTTTTGAAGCACCAAGTACTACATGCAAAGCTAGCAAACATTATGACAAAGTTATATATCATTAAACACTTCTAAATAATCATATTTTAGTGTTTAGAATTTGATTAAAATCTATTTTTGTCAAATCATGTTCTATTCATCTTTTCTTGGTCATATTTCAACATGCATGTCCAAATATGTGCATCTAATGCACCAATATCATATCATCATTAGCATACATGAACTAAATCATATCCATCATGCATTTAACTCATGTTCAAACATTCAAGAACATCATCTTCTTCATATATCATCATCTAATCATTTAACCTTAATGTAAGATTCTCTCTATTTATGAACATATGACCAAAAACCCATATGCATGTGTATACATATATACATACACGACACCACACACATGTGCACATAAACATCAAATATTCCACTTTTCATGACCATCTTTAAGCATAGAACTTTCATAAAAATCATTCCTTGATCATGCATGCATTAATCTTCCAATAATCACATAAATCAAGATTTAACAAAAATCGAAACACAACCTCTAACATGTATACATATATATTTACGGCCACACACATAAATATACACTTCCATTTTTATTTTGTTTAAAAACCCATTTATTTTTAATTTCAAATTTGTGAAACATTCCAAGAATCAAGAGAAACCTTCCAACATCATGAACATCACCAAAAATCAAGTGTATGATTTAAAAAGAAATTTTATACCTTCAAGTTTATTGGTGAGTTTTTGACAAGATTTTGATGTTTTGGGGCTTGGTTCTTGCTTGAAACACCTTCAAATCACCTTTGGATCATCAAAAGTGCTTAGAACTAACTTGGAAGGGACTTGAATCTTCAAGAATGGTTTGAAAAACGAAAATGGAAGAGGAGCTAGGGGTGTTCGGCCGCAAGTTTAGAGAGAGAGAGTGTGTGTGTGTGATCTTGTGTTGGAATTTGTGAAGATTTGGTGTATTTTAGGTGGCATAATCATCACCTCTCTTTCCAAGAAGCCCACATGTCCAACATGCAAGAGAAAAGAAAGAGGTGGGGCTGCCATATAATCACCAGTTGGTCCCTCTCTCTTATATACATACAATACACACACATATATATCTACAATATAGATTAAAAACTGGTATTTTACTGGATACTGAGTATTTTATCTAGTGTTTTAATCCCATTTTAGTGTGTTTTAAATTATTTTTATCACTCTATAAAAATAATCTCACCAAAATATTATTGAACAATATTTTGTTTGCCGAGACTGGCGACGTTGTCGGTATTTAGCAGTATGCGCGCTGTGCTGCGCGGTACGCGCTTAAAATCGCAAAAATAGGGATTCAAGCGTTTTTATTTATTTTTGTCATTCTATAGTAATAAACTTATCAAATTATTACTAAAATGATTATCAGTTGCCTTGACAGGCTATGTTGACAGTATTTTGTCGGTACACGCGCTGCATTGCGTGGTACGCGCTTAAACTCGAAAAATAGAGTTTCCTAGCGTGTTAAATTATTTTTCCACACGGATATGATTAAAATAATTATTCTAATCATAACAGACTATTTTTAGGATTTTAACACTGATCAGGTGGTCACCGACGTTCGTTTCGCATTTTAACCGTTACGCGATAAACGTTAATTTTATCGTTGCCAACATAATTTTTACCAAAGTTTAAATTTGCCAACTCATAAAATACCATATATAAACATCATAATCAGTCAAATACAACCTTTTACCTATTCACAACACGTGTTACAATAGTACAGTACGGCCTGAAAAGCCAGGTGTCACACCCAACACTATCTACGGCACCCAACAACAAGGCTAGAAACCCAGATGAAGCTAGGAAGGACGCATAAACGACACAGGAAGCCATAGCAAATTCTAGCATAAGCATCCGTACGTTTTGCCTGTACTAAGGTATTAGTTGACTTTTAATTCCAATAAAAGTCTTATAAATAAAGAGATCTTTATATTTCTTTCATAAAACCAACACTCATTTGTCTCATATCTTGACAAATTCATATGTTGCAGGTGCATTGCTTGTTATGCATGTGATTTCATTTGAAAAGATCTTTTATTCACGAGTTCGGATCTTATCTTGTTATACTCATTTTTGTCAATTCCTATGATTGCAAAAACGTTGACTTTTGATATCAAGTCAATAGATTTCTTGGAAAACTCCTTTTCTTTTTCAAGGTTACTTACCAGATTTTCATTGTAACCATTTCTTGTCGAATACATATATCCATTGTTGGAATATGTCCAAACCAAGCTCAAATCATTTGAACTTGTTCACAATATACATTCTATTCAAATTCCTATATGATGAATTGAGATCATCATATTCGAGTTAATCTCATTTGTTTGAATCATAATAGACTTGTTTAAAGTCTAAAACTCCAATTGTTAAATCACGACACCTTGCGGTGGCGTTTTCTTTGAAATTTGAACTCATTTAATTTTCACACCTGAGGTACGAATTTATCCATCTTCTATTGATTCATTATCCTAAAACCAATCTTAATACAATTTTGTGTTAAGATAAATGTACCTAAATTCCTATTCCAATGTACCTCCAACATTTCTTTCAATTTTGATTAATCCTATGATATTAATGTATTCTTTCATTTGAACATCCTATCTTTTGAATATCCATATTCACTTCGTTGAAACTTTTAGTTAATTTAGAGAACGGTGAATTCGTTCGGTCACCGTAATCATTGAATTCTTTCAATCATTACAACACCTTGCGGTGTCTGTATAAATTTGTAGCTTGAGCTAATCATAAACCCTAATCATATCAATTCATATGTATTTCGTTCGACACATCATTCAAGTAGTCTTGATACAATTATGTATCAGGATAATGACACACTAAATTCTATTGTATTTTCGGTATATCCCTGCCATTTAAATATCACTGATTTCTGGTTTAATAGTTGACAAATCATTTTTCATACTTTTATTTTCAATTGAGATTATTGATTCAGAGTCTTCCTCAATTGACAATCAAAGTAAGTTCTATTCTGACATCAAATCCTATTGTTTCTAATAGTCATTGCATTTCGAATTTTATGCCTACCAAATCTCTTTTGATCTGTGAAACTCGGTCACCTTGATGATTGTATCATTTCATCTCATTCAGTTAGCATCAATTCCTAAAACTAAATTTATAGACCACTGAATTCCAATTATCCTATGATATCTTTATATTCATCTTTTGATTCTATCTTAGACACCTTGATATACTCTTTTACTGACTAAAAGACGTGATATAACCCCAAGAAGATATTGTAGCCCAAATCTCGAGGACGAGATTTAAAACAAGGTGGGGAGGATGTAACAACCCTCGAGAAACACTCCTAAACACTCCCAGATACACCTCATATGTGAGAAACGGACCCGAATAACACTTACATTCATGAAAATCAAATAAAACAAGTAAAATGAGCCGCTCTAAAACCACCAAGACTCTTAAGTCTGTCGCGGGGCGCGACGGAGTGTTACTTGCGGGGCATTGCTTCAGCCATGTGTCCCATCCACGTGTCGAACCTACCTGTGACTCACCAACCCTAAAACCGCCATACGATCCCTCGCGGGCCGCGAAGGAATTAAAGGAGGCCATCGCGGGGCGCGACAACCTGCTCGACCAGCTATAAAAGGGGCAAGAATCGGCCATTTCAATTGTTCAAAATTCTCAAAATCTCTCTTAACGTTCTGTAGTCTAAAATTATAGCCTGATACCCCTATAAAGAGAAGTTATGCCTCGTTGTAAGTATTATAACCCTGCTAATACCCTACACGATCGATTTAGGGCTCCGTAACGCATGTGAAGGCGCTGCCTGACTCAGTCGTTGGAGTTTCTGTCTCGTGTTACACTCAATTGATCTAGAATCTCCGCAATGCATGTCAAGGCTCTGCCTGACTCAGTCATTGGAGTTCTGTCTCGAGTTGTACGGTTAATGCAATTTGGGTTATTTTACTAACACATGTGCATTGTTTAAAATTAACCAGGAAACTATAATATTATCAGGAAGCTATAATATTACCAGGAAGCCTGTAGGAATACCTAAGTCTACAAATGTGAGTACATCTTATTTTTGTAAACTATTTTACAAAACCTCAATTGTTTTAAAGTATAATTAACAGTGATTGAGTCTATGTAATCTACAATTACTATCGGTATGTTTGGGTTTTGTATACATTACTTGTTACTACACTGTGAGTAGTAGCATGACCACATGTCAGGATTAACAGTACCGTGGGTGGTAATTGGGTAGATAAAAACATTGCAATCACTCTCAACACTGTAAAAATATAGAAGATTGTTTTGATTAAACTGGGATTCACTCATCAGTATTTCTTGCTGATAAAAAACTTTTTAAAACGCGTTTCAGGTAACTTAGTGTGAAGCCAATAAAAGCCAGCTAGAGAGCACTGAAAGCTTAGAAAAGTGGCTATAAAAGTTACCTAAATAAAAAGGAGAATTGTTTTCAATAAATAGGGTTATCCATATAGGGGATGGATCATGAGAAAACTAGTTTAAATGAGAAAACCAAAAAACTAACTAAAAAAAACCTAAAAAATATACCAATTCTTTTTACAATTTTTTTATAAAAAATCGCTATTTTTTATGTATGGAAAAAATTTTTAAAAAAAAATGTTGTACTGCACATGTGCACTAATACGGATATAATGCACATGTGCAATACAAGTTTTTTTTTTAAATTTTTTTATATATAAAAATAGCGATTTTTTTTTATAAAAATTCAAAAAAAAAATTGGTATGTTTTTTTAGCTTTTTAATGTTTTTTTAGTTAGTTTTCTAGTTTTCTCATTTAGATGTTCTTTTCTCATGATCGTCTCCCTATCCCTATAAATATATTACAAATGAAAAATTGGGTTTTATCCCACTTGTTTACTATAAATATATTATCAGCAAAACTTGGGTTTTATCCCATTTATCTATTTTAAACATTTTGGTGTTTAACTCTGATAAAAATATTTCATAACTACGGTTCTGATGAAAATTTCCGCTGCCAAATTTATAAACAATGATACCATCTGACTGGCTCGCAGCTCCCGCTCCCAGGGTGGGGTCGGGGGTTGTGACACCTATAGTGATTCGGATAACGTCATGAAGGCTAATACAATTAGAACACTTATATATAGGAAGTACCAGCAGCGTATCCACCATTTTCTTATTGTATTACTCTCGTTTCGTTATCTAAATCACCAACACCACTCTACACATAAACACAATCATCGTCTCATTCATACGTAAAGCACTTCTTAGAAATCTCACTATTAAGATAGAAAGATTTACAACAGTACTTTAAATATCCTACAATAATCTAACTATAAGATAGATAAATCCTATAAGGATTTGGTTTAATCTTGTAAGGATAATACACAAAAAGCACTTAGTAAACACATATGCCATACATTTGAGAAAATCGATTAACACATATGAATCACCCCAAAACATTTAAAAAACGTAAAAGAGGGGAACTATGTACTCACAGGTTTGCATATATGTCTTGTTCAATCGAAAAGCAAAGCTCAATGTTCAAGTGTTTAAGTGGTTCCTAATGTATCGGATAACTACATGTTAGTGTATCGAAACTTGAAATGGGAGATCGGATAGAATGAGGTTTATAAACCAAACGAGAGTTGGATCTCGTATAATATGGTTCATAATACCTTACATTCTGATTTGGAAGTGTTTCAAAGTCTTTTGATTTGTTATGACTCATTAAAGTGGTTTTACGCCACTTTGACGGGCCGTAAGCGTAACTATGGGTTCAGATGGTTATATAAATCCTATGACAAGTCTAACATGTCAAAACTAGTTTATATGTTACAATATCAGTTTAAAAGTGTTCAGCAATGACAGAAAAATGTTTACAAAAAGAAAATGCGGTTCAAGAAATGAAAAACGAATATGATTCAATAAAAATTGCATATCAAGTTACAAAAGAATCATATGAAGCTATGAAAAGCCAAATGAAACTTGTTCAATCTAGACTTTCACAATGTTCTGAAACGTCACAAATGCTTAAAAACCAATATGAAATAAAACAACAAATTGTAAATTCATATATTGAAGATGTTGCTGAGCTTAAACGTAAAATGGCTGAGTTAGAACAAGATAATAACAAATTGCATAGTTATCACGCTTCATCATATGTTCTTGAACGTATTTTCAACATCAAACTGGATGATAAAGATTCTGAAAGAAACAAGAATTTCAGAATATCATCAGGTTCCACTGCCGTTTGAGAAAAAGTTTACATTCTATGATGACGAGAATGTGGAAAAAAGTTTTCAACATGGTTGATCAATTGCCAGAAAATATTGACATAACCTATTCCAAATCTGATAATACTGGTGATTCAGATGTGGTAGGTAAGGTCGTTGAAAGTGTTTTGAAAGATGATTCTATCAAAACAGATAAGTATGAGTCACAAGATGAAGATAAAGAAAGTTTTCATAAAAATTATCTTAAAAATTTCAAAATCTGAGAAAAATGCGAATGATGATTCAATAGGAATGGCATATACCATGATTGGATCGGACAAATTATTCTCAGATATTGAAGTTCCGATTCAAAATGTGATTCCGGATAAAATTGACAAAGTTTTCAAATTGGTAGAAATCGAGAAGTCTGAAATTGAAAAATTTGCTTGCAAGAGCAAGAAAACTTTTTATAAAAAACTGGTTACAAAAAGAAAAACATGAAGGTTTGGTTGTGTTATAAAAAGAAACAAAATCAAAGAAAACGGACTGAAAAGACAAACTTTCAGAAAAATACAAACTTTGTTCATGGAACAAGTTCAGAAGAAGAGAAATAACTCCAATTTAGTCGACAAACTAATGAAGAGTTCTATGCTCAAAAGAAACAACAACAACAGGCTAAATATGTTTCGAAGAAAACATGCTTTAAATGTGATCTAATTGGACATGTTGGTCGCAAATGTCCAAATTTAAAGACTGTTGATGTTGAAAAGAAAAAGAAAGTTGAGGTTGAGAAACATAAGTCAAACAAGTTTGAATCAAAGCAAACTTGGAAACCAAAGACACCCAAAGTTGTAACACAACAGATTTGGAAACAAAAAGTTGATGTTTCAGAACCAAAACAAATCTGGAAACCTAAGAATGATTTGTCAAAACGAAACATTCAAAGTGATTCAAGATTTTATCAAAGAAATGTTTCTAAAGGACAAATTTGGGTGGTCAAGAAACCAAGAACTTCTGTGCATGACAATAATCAGAAAATCAATTCAACCAAGAAGGTTGAAAATAAGAGCGACAAAGTTTTTGTTAAAAATGACAAAGATTTTCCGAATTTAAACAATTCTTATTGTGTAATAATACCCAAGGTCAAACATGCATGTGTTGCATTATTCAAATATTTGAGTAGTTTGAATGTGCAGGTGCTCCAAATGTTAGCTGAATGTCAACAAGGAGAGCAAAGGAGCAACCTGGCACGAGAGGAGAAGGGTTCCTGTGAATGAAAAACAGGGAGTTGGTTTGTTTTTGTATATAAATAAAACGTAAATCAAAAACCCTAAAAATAGAAAATTTTAAAAACTAAAAAAATATGTTTGCTTTTAAATTGTTAAAAAAATCAAAAATTTGAAAAAATGTTGATTGAATATGACGAAACCCTCACGACTGAATAAAAATGATTAATTTCGTAAGTGGTTGAAAATGGTTTTAACATTGTTAAAAATCAATGTGTTGTAAATCATGGGGGTATTTTATGCAAAAAGAGCATGTGATGCAGAAAATGGATGGCGAGATAAAGCTGTCTACATCGGTTTGTCAAATTGTTTAAATGTTTTGGATTTTAGGGGGAACATGTGATGCAGAAAAGGTATAAAGATCTCATATCTCAGAATCATGCAATCTCTCAAACGAAATTTCGGAGTACTCAGTCCATATATCCAAGAGATGTTTCCCACGAGATAACTAAGCTATTGATATTTAGGTTGATATCCCGAAACCAATTTACTGAGTGTGTAAAAACCTACTGGCATATCATCAGTGAGACCGTTTGTCACATTTGACTTTCCATTTCTTTAGCATGTTGTGATTGTCTTAATGATGTATTATCATTTCCTCTTTTTTACACAAAACTCTTTTTGCTTTTTCTCATGTTTTTGGCTTTTTTAAAATTTTCAAATGTTTTTGTATTTCTTAAGGACTCGCACTAACCTAGAGTATAAATATCAATATAGTATAATCAACTGTAAGACCGAATCTAGGGAATCTTGATACGGGAGTATATTCTGAGGTGGGGCACGCAAATAAGTTAAGTTCTTAAAAAAACACTAAATTTCGTATCTTGAATCAATTGAAGTTTATGTGAAAATTTAAGTGGATCAGTATATTGACAATCTAAGTGAATTGTTTAGAACTTAAAGTCTAAAAAGGTCAACGGTGCTAGTGATTTGTCATAAATTGATATGATCCTCTGACGCGAACTCAAACAAAAATATGTCTGTAAATATTTGTTTACTACATTTTTTTGTAAAATACAAAAAGATTTTGTTTCTATTTTCGACAACTAATGTTTGAAAGTTGAGTTTCAAAATCTAAGTATGCTGAACATTTTTTCTGAAAATAAACAAGTTCATTAATTTGAAACTTGAGGTTTTAAATGAAAAATCAAAAATAGTTTGTGAAATCTCCAAGGTCATTAATTTAGACTTGAATGATAATCTGTGAGGTTTTTGGGTGCTTAACTGTCAGATATAGTTATTCGATAGGGGAAGAGAGCCAGTATGAAATCCTGGAGTTTTCAAACTGTTAAAAGGTTTTTATAGTGCCAGGTTTCGATACTGAGATATAATAAGCTTTAAATGTCATATATCTGTGTTTAGAGCCATGTTATTAATCCTGAGTGACCAAAAAGCTTTCACTGTTAAATATTTTTGTTTTTCAGATGTTGAATCAGATTACGATCCGGATAGCTGAGGCTAAAGGGGAGTCTGAGGAAAAGCTCAAAGCAAGGGGGAGCTTGCAATCAAAGAGCCATGTGATTATCCTGAAGGAGAAACTGGAGATAGAGAGAGTTTATCGAAAGGGGGAGCAGCTGGAGCTAGATGCTAATCCTAGGGGAGTCTGATAGAAAAATGGGAGTCTATGGTGCTGAAGATGTCAAAGCTTCAAGAAGACTAAGAGTGAGAGATAGAAAGCTATGAGATTGACTGCATCAATATCCAAGGAGGAGTCTGTGAGTGCATATGTCTATCGCTTCCGTCAATCACATATCTGAAGAAACACTAGATAAATGGTCGGAACCGAGATATCTAGGGGGTTTGAATCCGCATAAAAAGGTTAGTTTCCTCTCGATTGATTCAGATATCGTCGATCTTCTTCTCCGAGAACTCTACAAAAAAGAGCACCGTTAGCCTCGCCAAGGGGAGAAGAGGGTTCTCTCCTTGACCCGACTCCGGTGTGAGAATAAGTATTGGTAATGAAGAAGAAGATGTATTTGAGAAGTGTGAATAATCTGACCTCATACCTGAGTTGTTTCTCATATTTATAACCGGGAGCCTTCGGGCGGGAAAACCCGTTAGTGAAAAGTTGACGGAAGATGCTAACCCCGTAAGCGGTTACATTTCCTTCCGTCAAGCTTCTTGATCCGTCGTAAGTGCACACGGATCGTGGCTTAGATCGATGGCTGGGGATTTGCCACATGTAAAGTGATTAATTGGAGATTACTCTCCAATTACATGCTATCGTTGTGGTTTCAGGGATGTCTGAGATGGCGACACGTGTCCAGGCGGTTATGACCGTCTTAGTGGTGCACGATTGAAGCCTTTCTAGAAGATTACTGCTGTAATCTGGTGTGACTCCTTATCGTGTGGAATCAGCTAAATAAATAAATCCCAAGCCTGGGTAAATAATATCCAAGTCTGGATATTGGGCGGAAATGTTCAATGTAGGATTTTCACCATTTTCTTTGTGGGAGAAAGCGCAAGGACTTATGATTTCCCTTTGGCGCGCAAGTGTTGACTGTTGCTTGTTTCTTCTGTGTCCTCTTTGTTGGACCAGTGCGCGGCCGCGCAAGGTCTAAAGATGATTAAAGATGAAGTTGTGGTTTTTCTCTTAAGTCTTCTTTATTGGACCGGTGCGCAGCCGCGCAAGGTCTAAAGAAGGTTAGGAAATCGAGGTTGTGGTATGGTCCAAACGCTCGGAACGAGGTTTTTGGGACCTTACCCCTTCAATATCGTAGCTGGAACAAATGATCAAGACATGATTCAAACTGAAGTACACATGAGATGCTCAGCAGGTTCGTACGAATGAGCATACCTTGATTCGTACGAATCAGCTATGGGAGTCCATTCGTAGATGTGTCCATTCGTATATATAGATTCGTACGAATGGACCTTGTATATGTTGATTCGTAGTTTAGTCCATCCGTAAGTCTGGGTTCGTACGAACCAGGTCCTTTCGTAGGTATGTTGGTACGAATGGACAATCACTATAAATAGATGTAGGGTCTTGTTCATTGGTAGATCTGTGTGACTTGAGAGGGGGAACATTTAATTACTTCTTTGTGTTCAATCTACACACGTACTTGGATTCCGCACAAGATACGTGTTCTACGCATTCAACGGTTACGGAATCGATCCTAAGTCGAATCCACAAATTATTAGATCTGATAAAAGCTCTCTCGACATAGATAGAGAAAATAAACTGAAAAATTCTAAGACCACCCGTAGTGGTGTGGATTTGGAGCGTTTTTTTGCCCGAAAACGCCAAAGCACGCCCCGGTCATGGCCCCCTTGGGCGTTTTTTTTATCCGAGGCGTTTTAAAAACAACGCCTAAGCCCCATTTTGATGGCCCAATCACATGTAAGCCTCTTTTTCTTTAGCCAATCAGTTTTTTTTGATGGTTTTTTATTTATTTAATTATTTATACCCCTTTTAACATAATGCCAATATCCCCACTACACCCATTTTAGAAAAACCCCCCTTTGGTGACTAGGACGGCACATGGTAGACAACTCCCAAGGGTGTGACATTATTCACCCCAACCACTACGCATGCCTAAGCTACTTTTGTTAAAAATGTTTTTTTATTGTTTGTTTGTTTTTATTTTTGACGAATATACCCATGGGTTGTTGGCAGCATGCGCACAATAGCAGCCGAGAGTCATCTCGTCCTTCCCTCATTTCCAATCGTGTGCTTGTAGCGCACGATAACGTCACAGAATTTCCCTCCTCCTAAAACCCTCCGCCTCCCTAAAACCCTACCCAACTTCAAAACACCAATTCAAATCCTAACTCATCATAATAAATCTACACTTCATGTCGTTGAACTCTAAATTGAAAATCAGCGTCTCAAACCCCAAAGTATGGATCGTGATCGGCGTCACCGTCGCCGGTGTTCTGATCCTCACCGCCGAGACGCGCCGCCGCCGATTGAAAGGTCGGCGAGTTAGAGAAGATTATGGAGCTTTTGTTGAGCGGTTCGAGTTGCTTCCGTTTCCTCAGCTGCCGCCTCCTGCTGCCAAACAGGCTTTGTCTGGATTGACTTTTGCGATGAATGATGTGTGAGTTTCTTGCTCTTTTCTATATCAATTATTACTGGATGTATGGTGATAATTGATGATGATGCTTCGTTAATGGAAGTTTTTTTAGATAGAAACGGTTATTTGTTCGGACGTACGGTTGCTGTTATGCACTTGAGTAGTTGAATGAGCATATTTTTGCAATATATGTGATATGTTGTTATGTGTCCGGTTGTAGCTTTCCACTCGAATAAACATCTTTTTGCAATATATGTAATGTGTTTGTTGTGTGTCCAGTTGCTTTTATGCACTCGAATGAACATCTTTTTGTGATATATGTATGGTGTTTGATATGTGTCTGGTTGTTATGCACTCGAGTAAACATTTTTTGATATGTGTTTGCTATATATGTTATGCATTCGAATGAACGTCTGTTTGTGACATATATGTAAGGTGTTTGTATGTGTATGGTTGCTGTTATATACTCGAGTGAACATCTTTTTACATGTCCGGATGCTGTTATGAGCTCGAATGAACTTCTGCTTGCGATATATGTATCGTGTTTGTTATGTACTCGAGTGAACATCTTTTTGCAAATATGCAATGTGTTATGTGTGCGGTTGCTGTTATGCACTCGAGTGAACATATTTCTGCAATATATGTAATGTGTTTGTTATGTGTGTGGTTGCTGTTATGCGCTCGAGTGAACATCTTTTTGCAATATATGTAATGTGTTTGTTATGTATGTGGTTGCTGCTTTGCACTCGAATGGACATCTTTTTGCAATATATGTAATGTATTATTGTCCAGTTGCTCCAAGTGCTTGCTCATGTCATTTGATGATTGTTAACTTGATGAATAAGTAATCTGGATAGAAGTATCTCAAAAACAAGTAATCAAGGTATTTTTTGATGTACTGGACAACTCCTGTATTGGATGAAGACATGGAGTATTATTTTACTTAAAATGTGGATTTGTTTTTGTATGAAATAAGTTATCTGCTTTATGCAAGGACACAACTATAATGATTAAGCTTTTGCTCAGCTTAATTTTGCAACATTAGTCATATTAGTTATGCACTTGAAGTGTGCTCGTGTATTTAACTCAAAATAAGAGATTAATTGTTGTGAATTCTGTTGTTATGTTGTAGGTTTGATGTGAAAGAGTATGTGACCGGCTTTGGGAGCCCAGATTGGAAAAGAACTCACGAGGTAGCGGGGAAAACTGCTGTTGTTGTTACTACTTTATTGAAGAATGGGGCTACTTGTGTTGGCAAAACTGTCATGGATGAGTTATCTTTTGGGTACATCTTTTCTTTTCCTTTTATTCCTCTTATATTAAAACATTTACATAATCTAACTTCTAATTTGTCTTAAAGTAAAGAAGTCATTTAAGAGTGTTTCAAGAATTACACAATTTTTCTGTGGTGTTAGTTGCAGTTTTTGTTGTGTCTGCCTGGCTAGTCAAGTTTTTTTGGATTACTCTGTTATTTTCCTGAATCGTCAATAATAAAGTTCTATGATTTCAGGATAACCGGAGAAAATTCACATTATGGGACCCCAACAAATCCAGCAATGCCATCTTATATTCCCGGTGGATCTTCTAGTGGTTCAGCGGTGGCTGTTGCAGCAGAGCTTGTTGACTTTGCTATTGGTATTCTTCGTCTCTATATAGATGCAAATGCTTGCAAATGACATAAGCACGCACTTTTAGCAATAAAAAAAAAGCAACTGAAACTCAAAACATACAAGCACCTATGCGATAAATAAAATGACAGCTGATGCTGAGAAATGTGAGATTTTTTCTTCCTGTTGTGACCTGCATGTGACACTTGTCCAGGTATTGATACAATTGGGGGAGTGAGAATTCCAGCTTCATTTTGTGGCGTTCTTGGATTCCGGCCTTCACATGGACTTGTATCCACTATAGGGGTTCTGCCAAATTCACAGAGTTTAGACACTGTTGGTATGTAGTCTCGGTATGTTTTTATTTTATTTCGTTTACTTGGGTATTTTGTCAAACTAAATGTCGGTTTGTTTCACAATCAAATGGTCGGTATAAAACCCAACGTATTTTATGTATTGAACCTCTTAGTTTGTGTAAAATAACAATGTATCTTTGACAAGTAATAAATTACAGGAATATTTGCTCGTGATCCTTCTATATTGCATCGTGTTGGACATGTTCTTCTTCAATTAAATCCAGTGGAACCTAGAAGGACAAGGCGCATAATTGTGGCAGACGACTTATTTCAGCTATCTAAAGTTCCTCAGCAGAAGACTGTATATATTGTTAGCAAAGTAACTGAAAAATTATCTGGTTGTAAGTTCCTTCATAAGACGTTTTTCTCTCTGATTATACTACGTATGCCTATGAGGATCTTCAAAAAGAGGGTTGCTATTATTGAACCTAACTGAGTATTGTTCTCTTTTTAAACTTTTTTGTAGATCAAGCACCAAAGCATATGAATATCGGTCAGTATATCTTGTCAAACGTTCCAAGCCTAAAATATTTCCATGAGCAGACATCAAATCTACAAAATGGAACACATACTTTGAAAGCTCTCTCTTCAGCAATGTTATTATTACAAAGGTATAATACACTAAATAAGTATTGTTGTGGTTCATGAGATAGGATATCAAATACGCACTCATTCACCAATTATTTTCAATTTCTTTATTTTTTATATTTTTATCTGTGGATTTTAATGCCTTGTCACTGCAACAATTGATGACACCTGACGAATAATTTTCCAGATATGAATTCAAAACCAATCATGAAGAATGGATTAATACAGTCAAGCCTAAGCTAGGATCTGATGTGTCTGATTATATTCATGCTGTAATTAAAGCTAATCATGAAAATATTAAAGCTTACTACAAAGTCAGGACTGAAATGCGAGCAGCTCTACGCAATCTTCTAAAGGTACTTTACATGGTTATTGATTAGTTAGGTGCTAGTTATTACATTAAATGTAGTGAAAAATCGTCTCATTTTAGGTTTAATGATGTGAAAGTGTGCGTCAATAGACTTATCTCAATGTTAGGTTACTTTCATTAGTCGAGAGAGGGTCTGTCTTAATGCTTCTGATGACAGTATCTGGTGTTATCTTTCTGCAAAGTGTTTGTATTCTCTCATTACTAGAACTAAAAGGGGTATCGGGGTTGTATATTACTGTAACAAGCTAAACACGCAAAATAGAAAAATAAATAGTTATAAAGGAGTTGGGTCAGATGGGTCGAAAGTCACCTAAAGTGTATTCTTGTGCTTGCAACCTCTTTAGGTGTTTTAATTAGTTACCAGTTTTAGTGTTATCTACATCAATTTTTATGCTTTATTTAATATCGGTTTTACAAGCATTTACATGATGCCAATTGCTACATTCTGTCTGCAGGATGATGGAATTTTAGTTGTTCCTACGGTTGCTGATACTTCACTAAAACTTAAATCAAAGAAAACTTTATTAACAGAATTTCATGATAGGACATTTTCTTTGTTAAGCATCACCACAATGTCCGGCTGCTGTCAGGTATTTTTTTTATATGAGATTAACATTAACTTAGTTAGCCTTTTGTTGTATTTGATAGTCCACTTTCTTAAACTGTTGTACAAATCATCTCCAGGTTACTGTTCCTTTTGGAAAGCATGAAGATTCTCCGATTGGTGTTTCTTTTATTGCAAATCATGGATCTGATAAATTTCTTCTAGATACTGTCTTGGACATGTACCAGTCATTACAAGGGCAAGTTAATGCTGTTACTAGTTTGCCTCCATCTTTAGACTTAAATGGCAACATGGAGGCTTCTGAATTGTTGAAGGAGAAGGTCTTACTCTTTTACTCTTTTGTTTTTGTTGCATGTCGGTATGAAGTTGTTCATGTTTTGATCTTTTGCATGGATGTATATGTATATACCCATGCTTACTTTTTGGACTTGAAAAGTTTCTTGTATTTATTAAATAGCTAGGCTTATGGTGAATTGGTGATTGAACTATGTGTTGGAATATGATTACATTATATTATATTATAGTAGAATACAAATAGTTTCAATGCTACTGATGTGAATGCATGTAGCATGTCACATATATCATTACAATGGCTGTTTCACATAGGGCTGCAAACGAGTCGAGCTTTTATCGAGCAACTCTAGCTTGAGCTTTTCAATTCTTATGCAATATGTATGGGTATTATAATTCTGTATATAAATATGAATGAATAATTCAATTCTTATGCAATATGTACGTGTATTATAATTCTGCATATTAATATGAATGAATAATTTACAAATGATATTATTGTTAGCTTTTATTGTTGTTACCGCAGAGGGTTTCTCGCTTGAAGTTATGTTGTAGTTTTATGTTTTGTTACTTAATATAATTTATACATATATTTGAAGTTTGGTTATCTTGAATAATATTTCTATAAGCATCCTAGCTTTTAAAGTTGAGCTTGAGACTCATTTGCAGCCCTAGTTTCACATCCTCAGGTTAAACGAACTTTTTTAAATCCGTATTTGAACTAAACTATTTTTTAAAAAAGAAAATCAACTAAAAATGTCATTTTCTATAATCATATTTGAGGTTTTAATGAGCTAATATTGTTTAATTTGCTTTATATATACATAATAAGTTCAATTACTTCTATTAACTAATGTATAAAGTAGAAATAAAATCATATAACTCTTATTTATAAGTAATAAAATACTTTACATTCGTTATACCTCTTTTAGTTTTAATTTTTAATTTTTGGTTTGTGTTGTAGGGAAATGCTGCATACAAGGGAAGACAGTGGAATAAAGCTGTAACCTATTATACTGAAGCTATTAAGTTGGATGAATCCAATGCTACTTTCTACTGCAACAGAGCAGCTGCCTACTTAGAATTAGGATGGTAAGCTTTCAGTCCCCACATCTTTTTGAACTTATGTTTTGTTATATCGTATATGTGTGTGTATACACTGACATGATGGTTTATATTCCAGCTTTCAACAAGCTGAGGAAGACTGCACCAAAGCAATCTCACTTGACAAAAAGGTCAGCAATAATTCAAATTATGTCTATTTTACTATCACTGTACTATAGTTGTGATGTGTATTTATTGTTTAGTATTGGTCTTGATTAGGCTGTGTTAGAGGCGACACTTTTGACCCATTTAGTTGTGAATGGTTCATTTTATGTTATGTTCTGTTTTTAATGGGTCAATGGGCTGGCCAGGTTGAAAGTTGCCCGAAGCGTATATTAATGCTGTAACCTTTTTTAAATGGCTTTTTTTGAAAATATTGGTTATTGTTGTAATAATGTAGTTTTTATAATCATATTTCGGCTTACTAAAAGTTTAATATATATTAAGAAACAAGTGTTTTGGCCTACCCAATATATATTAAGAAACAAGTGTTTTACCCGTTTCGACTCATTATCTGACTCGCTTGTTGTGCCACCTAGCTCTGTACTTTTGGCACTCTTATTCATTTTAAATGGGAGGTGATTTGCGGTTTTGCACACAATTATTAAATTCATACACAACATTTATGTGTTTGGTCTATTTTAGCCTTGCGCAACGAATGGTAAAAATGATGATTTAAGGGTAAAAAAGTCCAAACATATAAAATTGTTGTGTGCGAATGACTTGTCTACAAACACTTTCCTTAAGTAAAATGCAAGCTGTATAATAACTAATTTATATATTATATATTTTGCAGAATGTAAAGGCTTACTTGAGAAGAGGAACTGCTAGAGAATTAGTTCTTTATTACAAGGATGCTCTTCAAGGTATGTATCTTATCTTGGAAGTTTCCATAATAACAAAGAGTAAAGCTGCAAATTTTGACAAATATGCCCTTCAGTTTTCATATGTAAATAATGGAAAAGAAAGTGTCTTATTTTAGTTTTTCTTTCTTTGCGTTCACAAGTTGGAGAGAAACGGAAAGAGCTTTTAGTTTTTCTCGCTGAATGAATACTTTTTTCTGGTCCGAGTTATGGTTATTGTTGTCATTATTAATACATAACGGGTTAATGCCACAACAAAAAAGTATACTTTAGTATTTTGCACGAAAAAGTTTCTCAATCTAATTATGGGCCTATGGCAAATTAAAGTCTCTAACCTTGTAAAAAATACACGAAAAAGTTCCTTAACTCAATTCTGGTATATCAATTTCCCAAACTTGTCTATAGTTGCACACAGTTCAGGAAAAAAAAAAAGAACATTTAAAATAAGGCAAATTGGCCTGTAATAATCCCACCTACACCTTTTTGGCCAATAATAATCCCACCTCAGAATATTCCCCACACCAGTCCCATTTTTCAGATTTTTGGCCCACACTGGTCCCCAGTTAAAAATCCCTAACTCAGTTAGTAAAATGGCTGATGTGGGATTATTATTGGCCAAAAAGGTGTAGGTGGGATTATTATTGGCCAAAAAGGTGTAGGTGGGATTATTACAGGTAATCAGTTTTTAACACATCATCTGCCACATATCTGCCACATAATCAGTTTTTAACACATCATCTGCCACATCAGCCATTTTACTAACTGAGTTAGGGATTTTTAACTGGGGACCAGTGTGGGCCAAAAATCTGAAAAATGGGACTGGTGTGGGGAATATTCTGAGGTGGGATTATTATTGGCCAAAAAGGTGTAGGTGGGATTATTACAGGCCAATAAGCCTTAAAATAATGACTTGCTACTTCTTAAATTAGTCTAGGTATAAACTTCCTAGTGCAAAAATGTTGAACGTCACTTCATCAAAATTTGGTAAGTGGTAATAAGTAATTATTATTATTATTATTATTACTATTACTGTTACTGTTACTGTTTTCACATTCACGTGCATTCTAGACAAGTTACTATTACTATTACTATTACTATTACTATTTTCACATTCACGTGCATTCTAGACAAGTTTAGGGACTTCAATATACCAAGATTGGGTTCAGTGAAATTTTTCTATGGGGGTGCGGAATATTTTTAAAGATTTTAGGCCCCTGGGTATATATAAAAAAATCGGTTCATATCGGGTCGGGTCATGTAAAACAAAAGAATATCAAAACTAAAATATATATAACCATAAAAAAACATGTCAAACGTCACTATAAACATGTTTAAAATTGTGTGCTACAGGTTTTCATTTTTTGAAATCTATGCAAAACAGCATCGAGAGTTACTTTTCTAATGGTTACTCATGAGAAATCTTGCCAAAACTTCCCTACTCATGGTTTCTATCACATATAAATCGATCCATAATTTTCACATTTTCAAGCCCTAGTAAAGTCTAGAACAACAAAAAAAACATCAAAACAACAAAATCATGCTACTAAAGTCTAGTACATCAAAAAAACTCATCAAAACACATAAAATTTCAAACCCTTTTAACATATCTATAACTCTATCTTTCCTAAAAACCACATAAAACAACAAAAAAAATAAAAATAAAAAACGAAGGTACCTCGTTAAATTTTGTATTCCAGGTGGTGGGGTGGCCGGAATCAAGCTTTTCCGGTGAGAATGCAGCCGCTGCCGTTGTGCCTGATGACTGCTTTCGTGCGTTGGTCGCTGCGCGATCAGAAGAGGGAGAGTGGGAGAAAGAATTGGAAGGGGTGGTTGGATTGAGTTATTTTATTTAACTTCAAATTTAATTGGGTTGGGTTAATTGGGCTTGGGTTACAATGAAATGTTTAGTGGGCTAATGGCTAAACTGTTAAGTGAGAGTTATTGGGTTAAATTGTTAAGTAAAGTGGTTAAAGAATAATTATATACACTAGGTTATATTTTAATAAAAATCAATTTTTACATTTTTTTAAATTCATAAGATTATTTTAATGAAAATTTCTAAGGGGTGTGGTTGAAAATTTTCAAAGGGTACGGTCGAGATTTTACGCGAAATTTAACCCTAAAACCTTTTTTTCAAGGAGTGCGGCCGCCCACCCACCCAAGTGGGTAGGTCCGCCCCTGATTGGGTTGAAGAACTTTTCGTGAACTTTTTACAAGTTTAGGGACTTTAATACAACAAAGTTAGGTTGAGGAATTTTTCATACAAAATAAGGAAGTAGTATGTTGGTTTTTTTTGGTATTTACCCACGAGTAAATAACCTGAGTAAACAACTGTCTTTTTTTTCTCTTCACGAGGGTATTAATTTATCAAGGTTTTACTGAATAACTATTTTTTTCGTTATATACTGTTTTTCCACTTCATTTAATTCTTTCGTATTGATTTTATACGAGTGATTTGTCGAACACTGTCATTGTTTGATTATAAGCTTTTTCAATATTCTTATGCTTGCAGATTTTAAGCACGCCCTCGTGCTAGAACCCCAGAACAAGGCTGCCAAAATGGCTGAGAAGAGGCTACAGAAGCAAGTAAGTTGAACTGCCTCGGCTGCTTGATTTTGATAAATAATTGCGTGAGATGGGTTTCACCATCGGGTTTTTGGAAATCAACACGAAACGAGTTGGCGGGTCGAAACTTGGTGTCTGTTATATTTGTGTCCAATTTGGCCTCTTGTGAATCTATGAAACCGTAATTGATTTTGTGGTGAGCTTTTCTAAACATTTTCTTGTGATCTTGAGCTCTATGTGCTATACAAAGATTTGTTTCAAACTAATCTGTAATCATGTTTATTTATTTTGTATTTAAATAAAAGAGAGAACTAATATACCCAAAAAGTCATACTAGAGAATACGTAAATGATACAAAAGGACATGGCTTTCTTTATTTTATTTTTCAAGAATTTGATGCCTTTACTTTTTTTTGAAGAATTTGATTCATTTTTGCATTAGTTTTAACCTCTGAAATTTGGTTAGTTAATGTATAGGGCATTGTTTAATACTAGCTATAATCAGTTTCATTTCATATATGAATGAATAGCTTTAGAAAGTCCCAGATTATTTTATGCATTGTGTGGCAACACAAGCTTCATTTTACCAAATCATGTTAAGGTTACTAGTTACACACACGAAGACATCAAAAACACATGTCTTCCCCACGCAAACCACGCGCAGACGTTTGGGTCTGCAGTGTTTGTTTTTAGGAAGTGATTTCATTAAAAAAGGTTTTCTAGACCTCTTTATCGCGCAGATCAGGACTCCCCTCTTTTAGACCTCTTCTCATCCTCGTTCTTTCAAAACAATAAAACCCTAGCACTTGCTCCTCTCAGGCGACCACCACATCTCCCCTCCCACACCTCCCATATGTGATGGTTTATCTCTTAAAATTAAATTTTGTATAACAAAAGATAAAAAGATCAAGTTTATTTATAATAATATTATATAATAATAACACTTTACTACATACGATAACAGCTTTGTGAAAGCTTGATTATGTTCGGATACAAGTATTCTATACAAAACTATTTGCTAGTTATGAGATGAGTCAAACATTGTTTGAAATATATATTAAACATTATAAATAAAATCTTGTAGAAAAACACTGAATAGATTTATATTTTCGAATCATTGTTACGTAAATTCATCTTTTTTTTCTTCTTCATAATTACCTAATATTGATTCATATTTGAGTTTTAACTGTGAATTATTACTTTTTAGACATTAGCTCACATTACACATGAATTAAAATTGTTTCCGTATAATTTATACTGTGTGGTTTCATGTGACACTTACAGAAAGTTAGAAAAAATCACATCAACGTCAAATCATATTTTACTCTATTTTCACATTCTTCTATTTAAAAGTGCGCCGTTCCAATTTTCATTGTGACATCTATTGCCACTAGGGCTGTAAACGAACCGAACGAACACGAACGAGGCCTTGTTCGTGTTCGTTCGTTAAGGAAATAAATGTGTTCACGAACGGTTCACGAACACTTACCGAACGAGATTTTATGTTCGTGTTCGTTCATTAAGGAAATGAGCGTGTTCACGAACGGTTCACGAACACAAGCGAACACAAATAAATTTGGCGAACACGATGAATGATAAAGGTGGATGTCCCAAAGAGTAGCACTAGAACTTGAATCCCTTATTATGGAACGGAGGTAGATCATATTCGTCGATGTAATAATGAGAAAAGAAAGGGAAATTATGCATAAACAAAATGAAAGAGGGTTTTCTAGTTTAATTGTTAGGGTAATGATATAAATAAAAGTTTAATAGTATAAAAAATATAGATAAAATATATGAAAGTTCACGAACATAAACGAACGCAAATGAACGAATGTTCACGAACACCTTACCGAACGTTCACGAACACAATTGAACGAACGAGACCTTTGTTCATGTTCGTTCATTTAACTAATCGAACGGAATTTCTTGTTCATGTTCGTTCGTTTATTAAACGAACGAACATAAACGAACTTCCCGCCGAATGGTTCACGAACTGTTCGCTGAACGTTCGGTTCGTTTACAGCCCTAATTGCCACTTTATTAATACTTGGGATAAATTACTTTTTGAGTCCCTTTACACTATTGTTTTTAACCACTTGAGTCCAAAATAAAAATGTTAAACGCCCTGAGTCCCTATAGCCACTTTTCTTAACCATTTGAGTCCAAATTTCTAACACAATTAGAATTTTTTGGTTAAGTATTGTTAAATGACCAAATTACCCCTATGAACGACCAAGCGAGCTTTGTATCTCACAACCACTCCTCTATCATCTCTCTTGCATTTAATTACCCACTTAGTATTTATCTTTCTATGACCGTAGGGTAAATCAACCAGCTTCCAAACCCCTAGCTTCTCAAATTGACTTAGTTCTTCTTGCATCGCATTGACCCACGACTTCTCAGTCAGTGCTTCCTTATACGTCTTAGGTTCTACCTGCGAAATAAAGCACCTTAGAGAAAAATCATTTTGCAATGGAGCAATTTTAGAATAAAAACACGAAAATCCATGATCAATTTGGTGTCTCGTTAGGAGTCCAGTTTGTAGCTCTCCAATAATAAACTCCTCGGGGTGATATGAAAGTGTCCTCGGCATCACCTCACCAGGAACTATCACCTCGTCCTCCAAATTTGTAACATTTTGCTCCACGTTTTGATTGACTCCGTCTGTCTGATCTCCAGTTTGGATCTGCTCCCCCTCAGATTCAGAGTCTCCTCGGTCAAATGTAGGACTGTCAGAGTCAGAACCTTCTGATTCATCGTACACCGTGGCTGGAGTATTCTCAACGGGTTCTTCTTGTTCTTCTGTCGGAGTTTGTTCTTCTGTTGGAGTGTGACTTGGACCGGCTTCATCATCATTAGAACCATGTTGTCTTTTAGAAACCTTAGTCGAAACTTCTTCAACCTGAGAAGACTGATATTCCTGAAATAACCTTATCGTTTCTTCAAATGATGGTTCCTCAGGAAGATGAAATGATTCCCACAACTTCTCGTAATCGAACAACCACGAATCAACAGGTTTTTGCATAGGCATTGTGTACCCCTGGCAATCTACATGTTGCACTTGAATTACTCGATTGAGACCTGGAAGATATACTCGTCTGAGTGGACTAGCATATCCAACAAAGAATCCCTCTAACGATCTAGCACCGAATTTGCCATCAGGATCTATCACCGTGCAGGGTGAACCAAACGGCTTAAGATACTGTAGGTTTGGGTTTCGATTGTTCAGCAACTCAAAACATGTCTTGTTATGTGGCTTCACTGTCAACACTCTGTTCAAGGTATAGCAAGCTGAGGCTACAGCTTCACTCCAGAAACTCACAGGGAGTTTTGAGTCGGCTAACATTGTGCGTGCAGCTTCAATCAGCGTCCGGTTCTTTCTCTCTGCCACCCCATTTTGTTGCGGCATGTAGGGAGCGCTAAACTCTTGCAGGATACCTTTTTCGTTGCAGAATTCGAACATTCTGTTGTTCTTGAATTCTGTTCCATTGTCGCTACGAATTCGTCAAATACGCAGTTGGTACATATTTTCTATCTTTCGGAACAACATCAACAAACTCTGAAATACTTTGTCTTTGGACTGCAGAAAAGATACCCACGAGAATCTCGAATAGTCGTCTGTCACAACAAGACAATACAGGTCTCCGAAAATGCTCTTCACATTGATTGGTCCGAAGAGATCCATGTGTAGCCTTTCTAGTGGTTTCGTGATTGAATTATGAAGTTTCCTCGGGTGCGATTTCTTGGTTTGTTTTCCCTTTTTATAACTGAGACATTCATCGCCCAAGTGAAAATTCTTCAGATTGACGCCTTCCACCAGGTCGTTGTGGACCAAGTAATTCATTTTTCGTAAACGAATGTGAGCCATCTTGCGGTGCCAAAGTATCGACTCTTTTTCAGTAGCTTTGGATACGAAGCATTGAGGTTGATTGGTCGTCGTGGTTGCGACACTCATGTCAAGGACATAGAGGTCATTTTCTCTCGGTTCCCGCATCAAAATCCACTCTTCGGGGATAACAAATCCTGGCTTTAGGATCAGACATTCTTTTCATTAAAATGAGTGGTAAACTTCCTGTCGCAAATCTGAGAGATACTGAGTAAATTGCTCTCCAATTCGAGAATGTAGTTAACCTTCTCAAATGACACTTTTCCATTCAATAACGTGCCTTCCCTGATTATTCTCCCTCTTTGGTTTCCAGAAAATCCAACATATCCACCTTTGATTGCTCGAACATCATATAACAGGGCGAGCATCCCTGTCATGTGCCTAGAAGCTCCACTGTCCATTATCCCCTTTGAGATTGACATCGGGAGCTCCTACATGTATCAAATGCAATTAGTTGAATAAAGCAACCCAAGCCTCCTTCGACTCGGGTAGCTGAACACGGATTGTGGATAGAATTGGAAAACTCTTATCATTCTTTTCTAAAACATTTTCTATCTCAACCTCATCCTTCTTGATTGAATCAGATTTTGGAACACCAGGTTGGACATATTTCGGAAGATACTTCTTGACCTGTGGGGTCGAAGAAGTTTGTTTCTTCTTTTCACTCACTGAAGCCTCAGGAACAAACTTCTTTACCGATGCGGTTGGAGGAGTTTGTTTCTTTTTAGTCTCAGTAACAGAAACCTTTAGGACATTCTTCTTGACTTGTGGAGTCGAAGAAGTTTGTTTCGGTTTTGGTTCAGATGTTTTGACTTGTGATCTAGGCCTCCAAGTTTGTTGATTTTGAACAGTTTTCTTAACTCCTGATGTTGCTTCTTTCTTATCATGTTGTTTCGAAGTCTCACCAATTTTCTTAAAACCTTGTTTTACTGGTTGAGCTTTGATTTTAGAATCATTTTCAGATTTTTAAACCTTTTTCTCAACAAACATCGGAGCCTTTCCTTTAACATCATTCGGTTTCTGTTTGTTTTCCACAACAACAGACTTAGGTTTTTTGTTGGTACGCTTCCTAGCAATGTGACCAACTTCATTACATTTGAAACAAGTCCGGTTATCCGGAACCTGACTTGGACCTTCAGTCTGTTTTTTGTGTTTCTCGCTGAGCAAAGAATTCTTCATTTGATTTTGAAAAAAATTCAGATTCTTGATCATTAAGTGAACTCGAACTTTTGACAAAAGTTGTTTTCTTTACATACTTTGATTTCTGAAAGTTTCTTTTCTGGTTTTGCTTACCACCCCATTGCCCATTATATCCATTATTCTGGTTTTTATTTTGAAAACGTGGTGGGTTTCTAGCTTGTTATAGTAAGCTTTATTCTTTTGAAAATTCAGAAACCGTTTAGAGCTCGACAAATTCTCAACTTCCGACAACTCAACCTCCTCAAGTTTGAAAACTTTTTCTAATTTGTCCACATTAATGTTTTGGATTGGAAATTCCTCGTCCGAATACAACTTATCTGAACCACACACCTGGTACATCACCAAGGTAGGTACGTCATTTAAGTTGTGTTTGGATTTTGGAATGTAATTGTTCAGATAACAATCATCATCTTCAACACATTCATTTGAAATTGTGGACGCAGTGGAGTCACTGTCACTTTTTAAAACATTGTTTATCACATTCTTAACCACTTCGGAATCAACGTTTCCATCATCAGAAGATTCACTGAATGTGACATCAATATTATCCGGCAATTTGTCAGCTTCACTCTTCACTTTGATGTTTAGCACCTCTTCCACCCCTAAGTTTTTCTTTGAAAAATCATCGTTCATGGGTGGTGTAACGCGATTATACCCAACCCCGCCTCTAGTTTGGTAAACATCCTCACCTTTTTTTTCTTACCGACTGGTTTCGGTATGATGTGGTGAAGAACAAAGCTAGCTATGTAATAACTCTTCAACTTCAAGTTAATACGTTCATTTTCAATTTTGACCTCTTCAATTTGAAGTTTTAATGTTTCCATTTCATCCAGAAGAGTATTAAGTTGTTTTTCCTTTTATTGAACAACAACTTTTAATTGTGAATTTTGCTGACGAACTTGAAAATCTTGTGCATCAGCATCTTTGATTGATTTTTTCAATTTTTCATATGCTTCTGTTATTTTTCTATCTTCAAGAATAAGCGTTTCATTTGTTTTTCGGAAATTTTCAATCTCTTTTTCATCATTTTTAATATTTTCTTCTAAAAGATCAATTTTCTCTTTTGAACTTTTAAGAATTTTATCTTTCAGAATCATGTCATCTTTTAAAGTATTGATTTTCTCGTTAAACTCCTCAATTCTGGATTTCAATGCCACGTCTCTTTCATTATAGACCTTGCATGTTTTCATGCAATGATTATCAGTTTGAGTTTCAATATTCTTAACTGTTTCTTCACTTTAACTTACCGAACTGACCTGTTTTGACTACTCAGACTCAGTTTTGACATCTACCTCAATGGCCTTTGTCATCATCACCTGATCTGCCATCTTCATCAAGTTTTCAGCAGTCATTTCCTGATTTACGTCAATGATTTCTTTCACGAACTTTTAAGGACTCTCTCTTCTCTCCTTTTCTTCTTTTTATCTTCTCACTCTCTCAAAATACTCTTTATGCTCTTCCTGCTTAGTTGGAATTGTCTTGACAAACGCCTCGAAGTCGATAGTACTCGGATCAGTAAGGATGTTACCTTTAGGATCCAAATAACCTTCCTTCTCAGCATCCCACCGATTAGCTCTTTTCGCTTCTATCCAGGCTTTTTCAATTTTGTTCATTTTCACGCGAGCAATCTCTCTTTCACGGTTAAAAGTCACCGGCTTTACCGCAGCAACGAACACGGATCCTTCATTTGGAATATATTTATTCCAATTAAAGCCCTCGATGTAACGCCCAACGTCCCTAAACTTTAGGCAGTTGGCAAGATCAGTCCCTGAACTCCTGCAATTTGTTGATCTTAGTCCTTGTGGTTATGTAATGTTGATACTTTGAAAGTTTTGGTGTGAAACCTATTGATAATTGATGCTTAACACTATGATACTTGATTCTTTAATCTAGATGCTTGATTCTTGAAACATAAACTATGAGACTTGATACAGATGCTAGACTCTTGATGCTTGACCCATGATGCTTAATTTAGATACTTGAATCTTCATGATTAAACTAGATACTTGATACTATGAAAACTAGATTCTTATTGTTGATACTTGATACTTGGACTCTTGATACTTAGACACTTGATTCTTGAGCAACCCTGGCTCTTGACCCTTGAAACTTGAACTGGTGCTTGACGTTGACTCCTTAGACTCGTGAAGCTTGATTCTTGGTTAAACGAGAGACTGGAGCCTTGGCACTGGCGGAATCTATGAAACCGTGAGACTTCAGTGCTTATGATGTAATCCAAAAAATAAAATACTTTACTTAATCTATACGCAACGCAACGCCTATCATTACGCGAAAAACGAATCATAAACTAGAACGCAAGAAGGCTGGGTTGGCAAGAGTGACCAGCCGATCGGTTAGCCGGCCAATCGGACAGTCACCTATAGGCTGGCCAGCCGATCGGACAGCTGACCGATCGGACAGCCAGCCGATCGGACAGCCAGCCGAACCGAACCACCTCCCTTCCTTCTCTCCTTCACCTATAAATAGGCTGTCACATCACCTTTCCAAGCGATGTGACAGCTCTGACCGAACCAGACGCACGCGCACGCTATTTCTCCATTTTCTCATCGATTTCGGTATGTTTCAAGCTTAATCTTTGTACTTCCTAGATCTACACATCATTCTCTACGTGATTCACCTTTGAAATCACACTTTTCACCGTGAAATCTCTTAGATCTGAGATCTTAAGGATGACATCAGCACTATGGTTTGTACAAGCTGCTATATGAGGTCATTCTTGGTAAGATCTAGCTGAGATCCAAGGGATTCCATGTAATTATCATCTAATCTAAGCTAAATCTAAGTATTTTCATAATAAAAACTTAGGTTCTTCGCATTTTCTTCAAATTTCTGATTTACTTCGGTGATAAACGTGACTAAACGGACTGTAGACTTGATCGGTGGTCTAGAGTTAGTTTAGGAAACGGGTTGTTCACTGATTAAGACGATCACGGAATGGATTCTGGCATAAACCCGTCTTTAACAGGCAACTGTTTGATTTGGGGGTGGTTCCCGACCGATCAGAACGGCTGTTATACGATAAGTTACTATTGCCTCAGTGCGTGCCGTGACGTCACCAATACTCTTCAAACTTAGAAGTTTTAACAAAAGTTAGTAAACAAGAAACAACAGACCAGCCGATCGGATTGCCATCCGATCGGACAGCCCTACTCAACACTAGGCCAGCCGATCGGACAACCGACCGATCGGTCAGCCACCCTTCACATTAGGCCAGCCGTTCGGACAGCCATCCGATCGGTCAGCCATCCTACACACAAAGCCAGTTGATCGGACAGCAGTCCGATAGGGTGGCCATTATCCACCTTAGGCCAGCCAAACGGACGACAAGCCGATCGGACAGCCCCACTACTCTTGCACCAAGTGGCAATCTGATCGGACAGCCATCCGATCAGGCAAGCCGTTGCCTCCTTACATCACATGTCAGCCAACTGACCGGCCAGCCGATCGGACAGTCGTCTGATCGGACAGCCCTTCGACCTGGTGACTGTTTTAACACTTTATTTAGCCCTGTTACACTGCCCAACGCTTATCCTATGGTAATCTAATCAGGCTAATCTCAAAAGAGCTCCCTTTGATCCAATAACAGTTGCGACTGTTAAGCAATCACTGTGAGTATACTCGATCCCCTTTTTCCTTAAAACTTTTGGGGTGTAACATGTATTCTATGAAACTTAAACTTGAATCTTTGAAACTTATACTCAATCCCATGTGTTTGTGAAACTTATGATACTTGATTCTTTACTCTTTGTGCTATGTGACGTTTAATCCAGAGTGTGTAGTTCCGCCTTAACAATAGTAGCGCTATAGGAGTAATGCACCTCCCCGTTAGTCTTTGGGGTATTGTTAGGAGGAGACATATAACCTCCCGTTAGACTTTGGGAAAGGCACTTAACGCATTGGAAACTTGGGCTATCACTGCGTGGACCGCGACACTAGCACGGCTGAAACTATTTTATTTGCATACACTATGGATATGAGTGGTTTTAATCTATTAATCCTATTACCAAACTTGTATACTCGCCAATAATTCTTGTATTGATATTTTAATACATGTTGCAGGCTGATAGGATGCTTTGGAATGCATGGAATCCAGCTAGGAGATGCTTAGAAACGTCACTTAGTTAACTTAGAACCTTTTGGACAACATGAACAATTTTCGTTATGGTTTGTATTTGGTAATTGAATTGGTTGTGTATGTTTGGAACAACGTTATGATGAATTTTATCTAAATTATATTGAAACAAATAGTGTTATGGAATCTCATGAGCAATCTGAACGCTTAGTGCTCGCACCCCGATGTTTCCGCCATCGGTTGGGGTGTGACAGATTGGTATCAGAGCCATAACTATAGGGAATTAGGATGAGTGGGAATACTTGCCCTAGTCTGTAGTTCTAGGAATCTGATTCTTATTTGTTGGTTAAGACTATGCATTCTGCCATATCTGCTTCCTAGCAGCACATGTTCCTGTTAAACTTACCTGCCTTTCCTAAGGCTGATATAATATACACTTTATACTATGAAAACACTGTTACATAGTGTTTATTCCAGCACGAGTTTTGCCCACAAGATAGGAGTGACATCCGAACCCTGAGGGAAATCTCCATACTATTCTTGGTCGATTTTGTCTGCGGATGAAAGCCGACAACGCTTAGGGTACGATGTTGTCAAGTTAGAGGTGAAACTCCGATCTTGATAGCTAGTCCCACTCCTTGATGATTTTATGACTCGCCAAAGTCTCGTAACTGCCAATCAATCGAGTGCGTGAAGTGACTAAAAGGACAAATATCGTAGGCCTAACATCGATGACATATTTGTCTAAGTAGGTCAAGACGCGTTACCTCAATTCGATAGGAGTTCGAATCACTTTGGTTAGTCGCCGTTCCTCTACCCGGAGCAATCCTGTGTTTTGAAAGCCTATCTCGTTTTTATGTTATCTTGATTTTATGGAGATGGTTATGTTTACAAGGTTTTGAACTTAATCCTTTGTCTATTTGTAAAATGTTTTTACGCAAAGCTTGCACGTTGTCCGCAACCTAAAACATTAATTCTAATCTCAGATCAAACTAAATTTACGAAGCTTTATTCTATGTGTAATCTATGTGGTAAACATTGATCCTCTGTGGTATGATGTGTTGTGGTGGTGTGAAACACTAAGATGACATGGAAGTACGGGACAGAAGTGGTGTGTCTGAAGCATGGTGGATACGCCGCTGTTACTTCCTATATATAAGTGCTTCCGGCATATTACCAACTTCCGTACCAAGTGCCATGCGAGATTTAGTGTTTGCAGACCGTTGTGGAACGTATATGAATCTATGGAACGTCTCTGAAATCCATGGAACATCTACACAATCTATGGAACGTCTACACAATCTATGGAATGTCTACACAATCTATGGAAAGTCTATGTAATCTATGGGAGTTCTAACGTGATCTATGGTTAATCTATTCATGCTAATCTATGATAATCTACCGCGATGATCTATTCTGAGCTAAACTATGTTAAACTACCTTTAATTGTTGGTTTAATCTATGATCATTTACTTGGATAGACTATGTTAAACTACCTACTTGAGCAAGCTATGATAATCTATCAATGTAATCTATGTCAGTTTATGAGATGATTTATGTTAATCTATCTGGGCATTCTACGATTATTTGTTCTGAGCATTCTATGTGATATAATTGAGTGATCTATGAGTAATCTACGGTAATCTATTAACCTATGTGAACGTATGATGATAATGATGACGATGTGTGATGAATGTGACACGTGGCATGACACCGAGTACGAGGCAAGGCGACATGTCCGAAGCGTGGTGGATACGCCGCTGGTACTTCCTATATATAAGCGTTTTTGGCATGATGACCAAACTTCGTACAACGTGCCATGTGAAGGATGTGAATTTTGGAGATGGTTCAATCTAGATTCTTAAGTCTATCGTGTGAGTAATCTATGTTGTGAGGAATTCGTAATTTGGAATTATACGATCCCGTTCGTTGGATCTGTAGATGTCTGCTCGTAGGACATCTGACGCTCTCAGGAGATCCAGAGAGAAGTCTCAGAAAAAGATGATGTCGTTCATGGCTGACCAGTTTGCTGGCGTCATGCCAAAGATCTTCACCGAGCTTCAAGGATCAAACACTCCGCCGTCCTCTGCGGACTCCAAGGCTGAAAAGCAGAAGCCTGCTAAGTTCAACTACAAACATTTCATCTCTTGCAACCCTAAGTCTTTCACGGGCAGTGATGGGGTGACTGCTATGCTCGAGTGGTTCGACAGCATCGAAGTTACCTTCATTAACAGCGAGTGCCCAGATCATCTGAAAACTAGGAGTGCGACTGGAATGTTTCAGGGCAGAGCACTAGAGTGGTGGTCAAATGAGTGAAACATCCGTTCAAATGAAGAAGCCTATGCTCTCCCATGGGCTGAGGTGCGAGAACTAATGATGCTTGAGTTCTGCCCTCCCTATGAACAGTTGAAGGTTGAAGAAGAATTCTGGCATCTGAAGCAAATTGGTGATGACAACCTGGCATATACTACTCGTTTTAAATAGCTAAGTCTTATCGTCCCTCACTTGGTTTCTACTCCTAAGCGGATGATAACCAAGTACATCAACGGCCTACCATCTGCAATGCGTGATTCTATCGAAGCAGCTCAGTTAGAAACTATCGAAGAAGTCTATCGTCTGGCGGCAAGTTTGAACAACAACCGCGTGCGTGATAAACAGTTTGCTACCCCTGCCCCTTCAAAGTTTGCTAATCAAGTCACTCAGCAGCCTAGTGGCAGTAAGAACAAGAAACGGAAAGCTCAGGGTTCGGGTTGTAATGCCATTATTCCTGCTGCAAACCCTGTGGCTAAACCTGCTCCTACTACTGCTGCTGCTAACCCTGCTGCTCCCGAAGCTAAGAAGCAATACACTGGGCCGCATCCCAAGTGTGCAATTTGCAACTACCATCATCCTACTACTTCTGCCTGTCGCCTGTACACCAACTGTAATCGCTATGGTCACACGACTCCCTACTGTCGTCAAGCTAACCCTGCACCGCAAGCTCAGCAAGCCCCAGCTCAGGCAGCGCTACCTGCCCCTCCAGCACCTCTGCAGAACCCAAGGCCAGTCAATGCTGTTCGTGCATGCTACAAGTGTGGATATACTACCCACCTCCGTAACCAGTGTCCTCAGCTGAACCAGGACCAGCAGCCAGCCGCTTGTGGACGGGCGTTCAACCTTAACGCAAATCAGACTCGTAATGACAATGATGTTGTCAATGGTATGTTCCTTGTTAATAACCTTTATGCTTCTATTCTATTTGATACTGGCGCCGATAAAAGCTTTTTGTCCGTGGAATTTGAGTCTTTGATAAATTGTACACGCTCTAAGTTACCAGAGTCATTCTCGGTTGAGGTCGCCAATGGTAAGTCGATTCTTGTGAATTCTATTGTGCGTGATTGTTCCTTGATTCTTAACGATCACGTATTCGCTATTGATCTTATACCCATGCGGTTGGGTAGTTTTGATGTCATTATCGGCATGGATTGGTTGCGTAAGAACCATGCCGAAATTGTGTGTCATGAAAAACTTGTCCGTCTTCCCCTTCCGTCTGGTGATCTTCTACACAACTATGGAGACCGACCTTCGAAAGGACTGAGATTGATGTCATGCACACAAGCGAGCAGAAGCTTACGTAAGCAGAACCCTGCATTCTTGGCCCACGTGGTGGAACAAAAAGGCAAGGGGAAGAACATAAGCGATGTTCCAGTGGTGTGTGACTTCACTGACGTCTTTCCTGAAGATCTTCCTGGTCTTCCTCCTCCCAGATCTGTTGACTTTCGTATTGATCTCATCCCTGGTGCGAATCCTGTCGCCAGGGCTCCTTACCGTCTTGCGCCTTCCGAGATGCAAGAGTTATCCAGCCAGCTACAAGAATTGCTCGACAAAGGTTTTATTAGTCCAAGTACCTCCCCGTGGGGTGCTCCTGTTCTATTTGTCAAGAAGAAGGATGGTTCATTTCGTATGTGTATCGATTACCGAGAACTTAATAAGCTTACCGTGAAGAATCGTTATCCGTTTCCCCGTATTGATGAACTGTTTGACCAGCTACAAGGCGCGTCCTGTTTCTCTAAAATTGACCTGCGTTCTGGGTATCATCAGCGACGCGTTCTTGAAGATGATATTCTTAAAACCGCGTTCCGTACACGATATGGGCAATACGAGTTCGTAGTCATGCCTCTTGGCCTGACCAACGCACCTGCAGTGTTCATGGACCTTATGAACCGTGTCTGTAAACCCTACCTGGATCGTTTTGTTATTGTATCTATCGATGATATTCTCATTTATTCGAAGTCTAAAGCCGATCATGCTCGCCATCTACGTCTTATGCTCGAACTTTTACGTGGTGAACGTTTGTATGCTAAATTTTCTAAGTGTGAGTTTTGGATCGACGAAGTGCAATTTCTTGGTCATATTGTTAGTAGACAGGGTATTCATGTTGATCCTTCGAAGATTGAGGCAGTGAAGAATTGGTGTACGCCTAAATCCGTGTCTGAGATTCGTTCTTTCCTAGGATTGGCGGGCTATTATCGCCGATTCATCGCAGATTTTTCGAAAATCGCTGTTCCTCTTACTACGCTAACCCAAAAGGAGAGGCCTTATGTTTGGGGTCCCGAGCAAGAGAACTCCTTCCAAACCCTTAAGAATCTTTTGTGTAATGCCCCTGTGTTAACTCTACCTGATGGTAACGACGATTTTGTGGTATATTGTGATGCCTCGAACCGTGGGTTGGGCTGTGTGCTCATGCAATGGGACAAGGTTATTGCTTATGCCTCTCGTTAGCTCAAGGTACATGAGAAAAACTACACTACTCACGACCTGGAGCTTGGTGCAGTCATTTTTGCGTTAAAGATCTGGCGACACTACCTGTATGGTACGAAGTGTGTGGTCTTCATCGACCATAGGAGCCTTCAGCATATCTTTGACCAAAAAGAGCTGAACATGCGACAGAGACGTTGGGTGGAATTACTTAACGACTACGACTGCGAAATTCGCTATCATCCCGGCAAAGCGAACGTAGTGGCCGACGCTCTTAGTCGTAAGACTCATGTTAAGTCTATCCGCATCTCCAATGACCTCTATGCTTGTATCCGAGAAGCCCAATATTCATCAGCCAACGAAGGTAGTATAATCGAGGAAGTCCATGGTGCCCGTATTGACCAATTGGTAACAAAACCCGATGGACTCCAATACTACCTCAATCGCATCTGGGTGCCAGATCGTGATAATCTCCGTGAGCTCATTTTGACTGAGGCTCACTGATGTGTGTAAAATGCAACATATAAATTACATCAAATGAGGCATAAAACTAACCCTTTTTTAGTACTAATATTAGAAAAAGAGTGTTTTTGTCTTCCTTTTGTATTTTCAGGATTAAATGAGCTCAAAAACGCAAAAGAAGCAAAAAGACAGCTAAATCCAACATAAATACAAGAAAAGGAACATTAGTGGATTGCCCGAACCCTCAACGGCACCTTCCAAAGCAAAATAGAGAAAACAGAAGGCTGAACACGCCCCGTGCTCAGCCAGCACGGGGCCGTGCCCAAGAAGCAGCAGAAAAGACAAACCTATAGAAGCTTCTATTGCCCACCACGGGCCGTGCTCAGCGGACACGGGGGCGTGTCGAAAGTACAGCAGGCGCATTTATTGTAATTGCGAATTACAATTAATGAGGAGAGAGAGTGTCAGACGGGCACGGGGCCGTGTCCAGCGGACACGGGGCCGTGTCCAGCTCTCTGTTCAGCCTATAAATAGGAGTGCTTGGATTCATTTCATCTCATCCCTTGGCACACCACCTCTCTCACACTTCATCCACCACCCACCACCATCACAACACCATCATCCACCACCATCATCCATTGTCCATCATAGAGTGTGTGAGTCGTCTCGGGATCCAAGATTGATCGTAAGAGTTCTTGACAATCAAGGCCATGTTTGCCTAAGTCTCTTACATCACTTGGTGAAGACAAAGTGTCTAGTATAATACTTTTTATTTCTAATCTTTTGCACTTTTTATTTGGTTTTGTATTAATGACTTTAATAACTAGTTACTTATGTTGAAGGTGATCTTTCCTTATCGTTTGTCCGTGGTGTCTTGGCATTATTTTACTGTCTATATAAAATAAAGGATTTTCACCATTCATATCTCCACGGTCTATATGGAGGTATGTTGGCTACCTGGTAGGGGGTTAAGGGAACGGTTTGGTAAAGGTCTTGCCATTGTTCAGCGTTTAGAGGTCCTGCAATGGACCTGGGTCAAATTTAGTAGGACCTCCTTCAATACTTCACGGTATTGGATGGCGGGGGTCCAAACTCTTTGATCCCCTCATAAGTTAACTACTATTAATACTATAACCCGGCTATTTAGGACTGTATCCCTGCTGACTCAGACTACTTAGTCGAGGGTAACGTCACCGCCAAAAGCGGGGCCTACCACAATACTGCATTAATAACTTAATTCATTATCTTCCAATAATCCACCCCTTTAGGATTGTATCCCTGCTGACTCAAACTACTGGGGTGAGGGTAACGTCACCTTCAAAAGAGGGGCCTACTACAATAACTAAGATAATCTCTTAATTATGTGCAAAAGTGCGGAAATAATCAAAGGTTATACTAGATACGAGTCGGAACCAAGTGATTCATCTTGTCTATCTGTTTTTTTTTATTTTTATTTTCAGCATTTTAGTTAGTTTTTATTTTTCTTAGTTTAAAACATTTTTCTAAACTTTTATTTTGGTTAGACGTTGAGGATAAACCGGTATTAAAAGCTCTTGTGTCCTTGGACGACCTCGGTATCTTACCAACGCTATACTACACTCAACGATGGGTGCACTTGCCCATATGTGTGTTTAGTGTTAGTGAAATATCGTGTTTTATAAATTTAAAACTTGGCTAAAATAAGTGTTAAAAAGGGCTTAAAATATACACCTAAAATATACGACACTTCGCACGCATCAAGTTTTTGGCGCCGCTGCCGGGGACACAAGGATTTTAAGAAAGTTAGGAATCAACGGCCTAATCATCTTTTATTTTTATTTTTTTTATTTTTTTAGGATTTTCTTAGTTTTTCAGTTCTGCAGCGCTCAGCACGGGCCGTGCCCGGTCAGACACGGGCCGTGCCCAGCAACCATCACTGGCAATTTTTGTTTTCTGAGTTACAGAGAGCTGAACACGGGGTCGTGTCGGTGCAACACGGGGTCGTGTCCAACTCCCAGTAACAGGGATCCAGAAATCAATTACTGCAACTCTGAACACGGGCCGTGTTCATTGAGCACGGGGCCGTGGTGAACATTCTGACCAGCGTTCTTTTCTGTTTTTATTGCAGGATTTGGAACCCAGGCGCCACATTTGAACCTCCTACGTAGTGCATGAGCTCCAGTTCTAGTAGAGACATAAAAGAACCCCTAGAAGAACCCGAGCGCTTTCTCAGAAAAAGGCTAAAAGCTAAAAATCAAGAGAAAGTTTCGGGGGACCCACTTCCAATGGCGAACCAACGTACCCTCATGGATTACCTACGGCCTACCGTAGGCAATCTTGGCGCCGCTATCAATGCCCCGAATGTCGAGGCCAACAACTTCGAACTTCGGCCGCATTTGATACAAATGCTCCAAAACTCCGCAACCTTCCACGGGCTTGCGGACGAGGATCCCCATCTACATATTACTAACTTCTTAGAAATATGTGATACCTTCCGGATCAATGGAGCATCAAATGACGCCATCCGCCTTCGAATGTTTCCTTTTTCATTAAAAGACTGAGCTAAGGCTTGGCTTAATACCCTCCCAGCTGGGTCGGTAACCACCTGGGATGAACTCGCCCAAAAGTTTTTATATAAGTATTTCCCTCCTGCTAAAACGGCTAAATTAATGACAGAAATTAATACATACTCACAAGAGGATGGGGAATCCTTATATGAAACTTGGGAAAGGTTCAAGGAGCTTCTAAGAAAGTGTCCTCACCATGGTCTAGCGATATGGCAACAAGTATCCACTTTCTATAATGGATTGTTGCCACACACAAGACAAACACTTGATTCAAGCTCCGGGGGACTCTTAGGTAATCGTCGCCCAAATGAAATATATAACCAAATTGAGGAAATTGCCCAAACCAATTTTCAATGGCACACTCCCCGAGGTAATAAATCTATTGCCCCGGGCGCCCATAAGGTTGATGAAAGCACCTCTTTACAAGCCCAAATCGAGGCCCTCTCTTAAAAAATCAAAAGGCTAGAAATGACAAAAACGGCCTCGGTTATGGCTTGTGAAGGGTGTGGTGGGTCACATGAAAATTGGAGTTGTATGAAAAATTTAGATGAACAAACTGAAACGGTAAACTACATGGATAATAGACCTAGGCCGTCGGGTCCTCCAACGGGTACCTACAACCAAGGATGGCGTAACCACCCAAATCTTGGTTGGAGAGATCCCGGAAATAGTAGTAACCAACAAAACCAACGAACTAATTTTCAACAACCACAAAATTTTCCTCAACAACAAGGTGGAAGAGAAAGGCTTGAAGATACCATATCTCGCCTCATCTCTGACACTGAAAAGAAGAACTCGGATCGATTTCAACAAATGGAATCGAATTTCAGAAACCAAGAAGCTAGTATTCAAAACGTTGAAAAACAATTAAATCAACTAGCTCAAAATTTCTCCGAGAGACCACAAGGCGCATTACCCAGTAATACCGAACCAAACCCAAAGGCACAAGTCCATCTCATCACATTACGAAATCGAACCGTGGGTCCCGAGGATGCTCCATTGCCGCCAAATGGAAGAAGTCATTCTGGCCAGCCTGTGACTCCTCCTGCGCCAGAAAAGGCTTCTACACCGAATCAAGAGCCCACCAAGAATCCTCCAATCCCGTACCCCGGTAGGTTAAATCGTCAAAAGACCGATGAGCAATTCGCAAAGTTAGAAAGTTTACTAAAACAATTGCATGTTAATATTCCTTTTATTGAGGTCCTAACCCAAATGCCTAAATATGCAAAATTCATGAGGGATTTCCTCACTCACAAAAAGAAAATTGAATCGTTGCAATTAGTTAACCTAGGCGAAGAATGCTCAGCTCTAGTACTCAACAAACTTCCACAAAAGAAAATCGACCCCGGGAGCTTCACAATCCCTTGTTCGATTGGGAAGTCCCCCGTCCGAAATGCTTTAGCCGATCTTGGGGCTAGCATCAACCTCATGCCCACCTCAATGTTCAAGCGACTCGGCCTAGGAGCAACAAGCCCTACAAAGATGAGCATACAACTCGCCGACAGGTCCGTCAAGTTCCCACATGGGGTCGTCGAAAATTTGCTAGTCAAGGTCGACAAATTCGTTTTTCCAACCGACTTTGTTATCCTAGACATGGAGGAAGACACCGAGGTCCCCCTCATCCTCGGGAGACCATTCTTAGCCACCGCTCAAGCAGTGGTGGATATGAATGACGGAACTCTAACATTGAAGTTTGGGGATGAGGAAGTGAAATTTGAATGTGGAAAGAGAGTAGAGGAAGAAGATCCGGTCAACTACATGAAGGTCATAGACTCAAGCTTGGATGACGCTCTCCGACGGTGTAACATGGGATGCAACACATCCCACTTGGGTAACATATGACCAGGCATTGGGTCTAGCCAAGGACCCTTATAAACGTGGCGCACCATGGAGGCATTCCACAGAACTATCCTTAGTTTAATTTAGATTAGTTTTTATGTTTTCTAGTTAGTTTAATTTTCAGGAATAAAACACACTCATGGTGGTAAAGGATGAAAAGGGGAACGAGAAAAATAATCCCATGCACAAGAACGAGGCAACCCGACAATTTTCTCCCCTTTCAGAAGGTTCAACACGGGCCGTGCCCAACCAACACGGCCCCGTGTCGAACCACCTGCAGAAAACGCCCAGTACAGGTAACTGGACACGGGCCGTGTTCACCCAACACGCCCCCGTGTCCAGACTTCTGTTTCTCTTATTTCAATTTTGTTACTGGCACTTGAACACGGGGCCGTGCCCGGATAACACGGGGCCGTGTTCAGTGCCCAGTAACACAAATTTTTGCTTTTTAAACACTATTTTACACATCTAATCAACCTAAAAATTTATTTTTGGGACACATTGAGGACAATGTGTAATTTAAGTGTGGGGGGGATGCTAAAACCTTGAATTTTGCAAGTCCTAAATACAAGCCTTACACAAAACTCTATTGGAACCGCTAATCACCCCAAATTTTTTCAAAAATTTCATTTTTTTTTACTTGTCTAGGTTTAACTCGGGAAATTCAAGCTCTCAAAAAGGTTATATTTTTACAAATTTACAACCAATAGCGTAGTGATAAAAAGAACCAACATAAGAAAATTATGAAAAGGCATGACAAACTTATTTAAAATTTGATTATATATACTTGATCACATAAAAACCCATTCCCACAAAAGTGAGTTTTGAGCCTTTATTGAGCACACAATTCCATATCATTTGACCAAATGCTCATTTTTCGTTTCTTGTGTGAATAGCCGCTTGGTTCTTACGACCCTAGAACTTGCCATAACAATACATTCCCGGTCCTTATCAACTTAAACCCGAGTAAGTAAATGATGGAGGCATTAGGACTAACATTTTTTTTTCTACACCATTATTTTTCTTTTTCTTTTACCACCTACCCAAAAATCCCCCTAGTTAGCCCCTTTGAGCCTAAACCTTTTTGTTTCATCACCCAAAACAAAAAACCCTTTCACCCACCAAAACCTTTTTCATTTTTTTACCCTTTATTTTAGTAACAAGTTCGGTTCTTCGTAAAAAAAAAAAAAAAAAAAAAAATTTTAATGAAGCAAAAAGAAAATAAACAAACAAAGTAATCAAAAATAACTTTGTTTGAATAAAAGCTTCATTAAAAATAAAAAGTTGAAATATATATATATATATATATATATATATATATATATATATATATATATATATATATACGAAAACCGACACTTGTTACGCTTTTTGCCCTTTTTTTTTTTTTTACTAACCACTAACCCAATCACCTACCTTTAACCCTAGCCAACCTTTAACCCACAAAGTCCTCTTGATATCTACAAAGGTATAAAAGTTAAAAAGGAGGAGGATTGATTTTTTGGCAAGCCTATGGTAGGAATAAGTTCCAGGACCGCTCTCGAGTGATTCACTAAAAATACACCTTCGGCCGAGTGTGAGTGATTTCCCCGCGAGGTATGTGAACTTGTATATAAATAGAATTTTAAAAAAATATGTTATGCCCAATTAAGTAATTTCTTTTATGAACAGTTCTAAATAAATCATTACGAATAGGAGTGTAAATAAATAAAAATAAAACCCCAAAAAGATCTTGGAAATCCCGACACTCTATGACAAGCCCAAAACCTTCTCTTCTACCTATTCCATTTGGGAGTGTAAGCCAAATATTAAAGAGTTTTGCTTGAGGACAAGCAAAAGTTCAAGTGTGGGGGTATTTGATGTGTGTAAAATGCAACATATAAATTACATCAAATGAGGCATAAAACTAACCCTTTTTTAGTACTAATATTGAAAAAAGAGTGTTTTTGTCTTCCTTTTGTATTTTCAGGATTAAATGAGCTCAAAAACGCAAAAGAAGCAAAAAGACAGCTAAATCCAACATAAATACAAGAAAAGGAACATTAGTGGATTGCCCGAACCCTCAACGGCACCTTCCAAAGCAAAATAGAGAAAACAGAAGGCTGAACACGCCCCGTGCTCAGCCAGCACGGGGCCGTGCCCAAGAAGCAGCAGAAAAGACAAACCTATAGAAGCTTCTATTGCCCACCACGGGCCGTGCTCAGCGGACACGGGGGCGTGTCGAAAGTACAGCAGGCGCATTTATTGTAATTGCGAATTACAATTAATGAGGAGAGAGAGTGTCAGACGGGCACGGGGCCGTGTCCAGCGGACACGGGGCCGTGTTGTAACAACTGTGCTTGTAATCACTATGAATAGTTCTGTTATCAATAAAACAATGTTATTTGATCCCAATGTCTGTTTTGTTATGTTGTACATTTTTCATGTTTTGACTTTTATGTAATTTCAAACTCTACATCGCTTTCTGGAGAGTTATACGCAAACTAGTGCGTAAACGTACTCAGTTTAATGCGAGAAATACTCCGGAACATCAACATATACTCAACATACCTTAAATAACCTTTACATAACTTAGAAATAAGTTTTGAAGGCTTTGGTATGGCAAAAACAAGTTAATTCGCTTACAGGGACTAAATATGACAAACTACGAAAGTATGTCAATTTGAACTGTAACGAACATTCCGGAACATGACCATAAGTTAAACACACCCTAAATATCCTTTACATAGCTTAGAAATAGGCTTTGAGGGGTTTGGTGTGCTAAAATGAACTTTTGGAACATTCAGGGACTAAAAGTGTCAAAAAGTGCACAAGTTTGCATTTTCGCGCATAACTTACGTTCTGAACACATCTGGACATCCAAAAATTTATGTAAGCATGACTACATTATATTTTAGTGTTCTCCATAAGAAAAATCCATTCGTTGCGTCATTTGGTTCGTTTTTCGCGCTTATGCGCATTCCGTCGTAATTAAGCGAACATCGCGTTCGTACGACCAAACGAACCGACATCCTAGATATTTTTGAGCATGTTTTGAGTTCCCTATACTTTAACTTCATTTTAGAGCCTTGAAATGAGGTTAACGGGGTTCAAACGCATCGAAAATCGCTTAAACAAGGTGCAGGGACCATTTCTGAAAAATCTGCCAAAACAAGGGCCTAGCGTGACGCGACGGGCCTTAGCGTCACGCGAGCCCCCTTCTGGACCAGATTCAGTGTTTTTTTCACAAGTTGCAACCAATTAATCCTTAACCACATGTTTTAAGTTGATGTGTCACAAAGTTAAGGAGCATATGTGGCTCCATAACCTTTCCTACAAGTGTACGCACGAGATTCGATCACGTTATTCAAGAAACGATCCTAACGGTTACCCGAAAACTATATATACCCCATGCCTTTCATTTTTTTAAGGCACAAGAATCTTATTAGTTGTGTTCTAAGTTGAAACCTTGTTTCATACCTGAACTATACTGATCTAGATTAGCATTCGGGGACCCTTCGTAAGTATTCTTTCGTTCTTTTCCTTATTTTTACTGCTTTTCGAGTCAGAAAGTCAAACTTTGTTTGACTTTCAGTGTTGACCAGTAATGGTCAATGCGAAGTTCGTTAGAACTTCGCAACGTGATTGTAATCACGATGGTTATAGTCCCTTGGGACTATGCCTACTGATTACCACGTTGTCTAGGGTCGTAGGGTAGGCGATCTAAATCGCCTATACCTTCGAACCCGACCCAGTTTGGTCGATCATTAGGATCCGACCAAACACATTAGGTGACCATAGTGTAGGGAATAACCTTCCGAGGTTATACCTTATGGTCACGACGTTTAAGTAGTTGTATGATAGGTAGTTTATATGCCTTAGGTAAATTACCAGAATACCCTTTTCATACATAATTGGTAATTTAGCATATGTAACCTAAACTTTTGTCACGTAACTGATTATGTAACATGTTTAGGCATATAATACTTGTCATAGGACTAGTTAGGCGGTCCGAACGCGTTTCACGCGCACGACGCGTTAAAGTAGCATAAGCTTCCTAAACGGGTCGTAATGGGTCGTAAACAATTATGTTAAGTTTCATTTAGCATGTAGGCTTTGTTAAACCATATCACGTGAGTTCCGACACTCATTTGGTTTACAAACCCTAATGCTACCCAGTCTTCCGAGATAGGTCCGGTTTATTAACATAGTTACCTATACTAGGTGCCGTTTGATTCCGAGATCTCTTGCATTGCTTGGTGGTTATCTTTATACAACTGAGCAATCTCAAGTGAGTACATAGACCCCTCTTTTACTGTTTTCCAAACTGTTTTGGGGTGGAACACATGTGCCTACTTGTTACTTTCATGCTTTCCTGTTTTCACATCATATACATGCTATGTTCGTTAGTACATTATAGTACATGATTTCATTTCATTTCCTGCTAGGTGTGCCCATTGTGTGCATTACCTAGTACATTGTTTTACATGACATTTCATGCTAGGTGTGCCCATTGTGTGCATTACTTAGTACATTGTTTTACATGACATTTCATGCTAAGTGTGCCCATTGTGTGCATTACTTAGTACATCGTTTTACATGACATTTCACGCTATGTATGTTCATTTGATTACATACTTAGTGCATTGTTTTCACATGCTCACATTTTGTTATGACATTTGGTTTGTTTACATGGGACAATATATCCATTAACATTTGCTACGCCGTTCGTTAGTAGGTAGTGGTACCATAGGAATTGACAACTCCCGTTCCGGACATCCCAGGGTAAGGGGACAGAAAGGAATGACCGAATTCGTTGACATTAAGACAGATAGACCTTTAATTTGTTTAAAGGGTTTATCACCACAGTCGCCAGGCTTGGATGTATGCATTTTCACAATACCGCATAAATGTTCATATTAAATAGTTGCATGCATTTCCCACAAAACATAGCTTTGATTTAAACCAAGTTTTACCTCAATACTTTGTTTTTGTGCATATGGTTTAGTTGAGACATTTCACTTGCCATACATGACATTTTGACATAGACATTTGACATGGATAATTTGACATAGACATTTGACATGGATATTTGACATAGGCATTTGACATGATTTACATCTTGACATGAACACTTTGACATATTACCCAATACATTTGACAATTTGGCTAAACATAGACTTCTTACATTGGTTGGTTTGGTTTGATTAAGTGATTAAGTTAACGATGCGTGTGTAATATGATACAAGCATGGTGGATACGCCGCTGGTACTTCCTATATATAAGTGTTTGTATGGTATTACATGGCGTAACGTTATTTGAATCATTTCAGTTTGAGACATAGAACATTTTATACAAATAACATGCTTTTCACAAGACATTGATTTACAAACAACTTATCTTATACAAACACATTTTTACATGGTTATTTATTTAACCTGACAATTACTTATACATATCATCTGATCTTATTGTTTTCAAATGATTTACAAGACAAAGCAAATAACAAGGTTCATGACTAAACATTTTCTCAAACATAAGTCATGAATCTTATTTTCACAAAACCTATGTATCTCACAGGCATTTTTATGCTGACGTACCTATTTTCACATGTGTTTTCAGGTGCTTTTCCATAGGATGTTGTTCATGATACTAGGGCGGACCTGTGCCTTAGAGACTTTAAAAGAAGATAGACTATGTTTAATTATGTTCTGAACTCTTTAATTTCCTGTTTGAAACAATGTAACACCTTTGTTTATAAATAAAATACAACTGTGTATGCCATGGTTATGAAACAATTAATTCTGTCGCAACACGCCCCGATGTTTCCGCCGCGATTTGTTGTTTTACGCGGTCGGGGTGTGACACGTGTCCAGCTCTCTGTTCAGCCTATAAATAGGAGTGCTTGGATTCATTTCATCTCATCCCTTGGCACACCACCTCTCTCACACTTCATCCACCACCCACCACCATCACAACACCATCATCCACCACCATCATCCATTGTCCATCATAGAGTGTGTGAGTCGTCTCGGGATCCAAGATTGATCGTAAGAGTTCTTGACAATCAAGGCCATGTTTGCCTAAGTCTCTTACATCACTTGGTGAAGACAAAGTGTCTAGTATAATACTTTTTATTTCTAATCTTTTGCACTTTTTATTTGGTTTTGTATTAATGACTTTAATAACTAGTTACTTATGTTGAAGGTGATCTTTCCTTATCGTTTGTCCGTGGTGTCTTGGCATTATTTTACTGTCTATATAAAATAAAGGATTTTCACCATTCATATCTCCACGGTCTATATGGAGGTATGTTGGCTACCTGGTAGGGGGTTAAGGGAACGGTTTGGTAAAGGTCTTGCCATTGTTCAGCGTTTAGAGGTCCTGCAATGGACCTGGGTCAAATTTAGTAGGACCTCCTTCAATACTTCACGGTATTGGATGGCGGGGGTCCAAACTCTTTGATCCCCTCATAAGTTAACTACTATTAATACTATAACCCGGCTATTTAGGACTGTATCCCTGCTGACTCAGACTACTTAGTCGAGGGTAACGTCACCGCCAAAAGCGGGGCCTACCACAATACTGCATTAATAACTTAATTCATTATCTTCCAATAATCCACCCCTTTAGGATTGTATCCCTGCTGACTCAAACTACTGGGGTGAGGGTAACGTCACCTTCAAAAGAGGGGCCTACTACAATAACTAAGATAATCTCTTAATTATGTGCAAAAGTGCGGAAATAATCAAAGGTTATACTAGATACGAGTCGGAACCAAGTGATTCATCTTGTCTATCTGTTTTTTTTTATTTTTATTTTCAGCATTTTAGTTAGTTTTTATTTTTCTTAGTTTAAAACATTTTTCTAAACTTTTATTTTGGTTAGACGTTGAGGATAAACCGGTATTAAAAGCTCTTGTGTCCTTGGACGACCTCGGTATCTTACCAACGCTATACTACACTCAATGATGGGTGCATTTGCCCATATGTGTGTTTATTGTTAGTGAAATATCGTGTTTTATAAATTTAAAACTTGGCTAAAATAAGTGTTAAAAAGGGCTTAAAATATACACCTAAAATATACGACACTTCGCACGCATCACTCACAAATCCCGTTACTCTATCCATCCAGGTGCTGACAAGATGTACCAGGATCTGCGTACAACTTATTGGTGGCCTGGCATGAAGAGGGACATTGCTGTCTATGTATCTAAGTGCCTTACCTGCTCGAAGGTAAAGGCTGAACACCAGCGTCCTTCTGGACTCTTGGAGCAACCTAAAATCCCTGTTTGGAAATGGGATAACATTGCTATGGACTTTATTACCAAACTACCCCGTACCTCTAAAGGTCACGATAGTATCTGGGTGATTATTGATCGTTTGACCAAATCCGCTCATTTTCTTCCTGTCCGTGAGGATTACAAAGTGAGGAGACTTGCTCGAATCTACACTGATGAGATTATAAGCCGACATGGCGTACCTTTAGACATAATCTCTGATCGTGATGGTCGTTTTACTTCACGTCTTTGGTAAACGTTTCAGTCCGCTATGGGTTCGCACTTGAATCTCAGCACGGCCTTTCATCCTCAAACGGATGGTCAGACCGAGCGTACTATTCAGACCCTCGAGGATATGCTTCGTTCTTGTGTCAATGACTTTGGTGGTAACTGGGATGTACATTTACAATTGATATAATTCTCTTACAACAATAGCTACCATTCCAGTATTCAGATGGCGCCTTTCGAAGCTTTGTATGGGCGAAAATGCCGATCTCCTCTCAGCTGGCAGGAGGTTGGGGAAAAGCAGTTCACTGGCCCTGAGATTATTTAAGAGGCAACGGATAAGATTCTTCAGATCCGTGATAACTTGATCAAGGCTAGGAACAGACAAAAGAGCTATGCTGATAATACGCGGAAGCCTCTGGAATTTGCTATTGGTGACCGAGTTCTACTCAAGGTATCTCCCTGGAAGGGAGTAGTTCGTTTTGGGAAGAAGGGAAAGCTTGCACCTCGCTATGTGGGTCCTTTTGTGATACTTGAAAGGATCGGCAAGGTAGCATACCGACTCGACTTGCCACAAGAGCTAAACAACGTGCATCCAGTGTTCCACATGTCCAATCTGCGAAAATGTCTAGCCGATGAGGGACTACAAGTTCCTCTGGAAGACTTGCAAATAAACGAAGCTGTTCAGTTTGTGGAGAAACCGGTCGAAATCATGGATCAGACTGTCAAGCTTTTGAGGCGCAGCAAAATCCCCATTGTTAAGGTTCGATGGGAAGGAAAGCGTGGCGTTGAATTTACTTGGGAGTTGAAAAGTGATATGAAGGCCAAGTACCCGCATCTCTTTGAACAGTCTTCTTCTAAGATTTCAGGGACGAAATCTCCTAAAGAAGGGGAGACTGTAACGCCCAGCGTCCCTAAACTTTAGGTAGTTGGCAAGATCAGTCCCTGAACTCCTGCAATTTGTTGATCTTAGTCCTTGTGGTTATGTAATGTTGATACTTTGAAAGTTTTGGTGTGAAACCTATTGATAATTGATGCTTAACACTATGATACTTGATTCTTTAATCTAGATGCTTGATTCTTGAAACATAAACTATGAGACTTGATACAGATGCTAGACTCTTGATGCTTGACCCATGATGCTTAATCTAGATACTTGAATCTTCATGATTAAACTAGATACTTGATACTATGAAAACTAGATTCTTATTGTTGATACTTGATACTTGGACTCTTGATACTTAGACACTTGATTCTCGAGCAACCCTGGCTCTTGACCCTTGAAACTTGAACTGGTGCTTGACTCCTTAGACTCGTGAAGCTTGATTCTTGGTTAAACGAGAGACTGGAGCCTTGGCAGGGGCGGAATCTATGAAACCGTGAGACTTCGGTGCTTATGATGTAATCCAAATAATAAAATACTTTACTTAATCTATACGCAACGCAACGCCTATCATTACGCGAAAAACGAATCATAAACTGGAACTCAAGAAGGCTGGGTTGGCAAGAGTGACCAGCCGATCGGTTAGCCGGCCGATCGGACAGTCACCTATAGGCTGGCCAGCCGATCGGACAGCCAGCCAAACCGAACCACCTCCCTTCCTTCTCTCCTTCACCTATAAATAGGCTGTCACATCACCTTTCCAAGCGATGTGACAGCTCTGACCGAACCAGACGCACGCGCACGCTATTTCTCCATTTTCTCATCGATTTCGGTATGTTTCAAGCTCAATCTTTGTACTTCCTAGATCTACACATCATTCTCTACGTGATTCACCTTTGAAATCACACTTTTCACCGTGAAATCTCTTAGATCTGAGATCTTAAGGATGACATCAGCACTATGGTTTGTACAAGCTGCTATATGAGGTCATTCTTGGTAAGATCTAGCTGAGATCCAAGGGATTCCATGTAATTATCATCTAATCTAAGCTAAATCTAAGTATTTTCATAATAAAAACTCAGGTTCTTCGCATTTTCTTCAAATTTCTGATTTACTTCGGTGATAAATGTGACTAAACGGACTGTAGACTTGATCGGTGGTCTAGAGTTAGTTTAGGAAACGGGTTGTTCACTGATTAAGACGATCACGGAATGGATTCTGGCATAAACCCGTCGCTAACAGGCAACTGTTTGATTTGGGGGTGGTTCCCGACCGATCAGAACGGCTGTTATACGATAAGTTACTATTGCCTCAGTGTGTGCCGTGACATCACCAATACTCTTCAAACTTAGAAGTTTTAACGAAAGTTAGTAAACAAGAAACAACAGGCCAGCCGATCGGATTGCCATCCGATCGGACAGCCCTACTTAACACTAGGCTAGCCGATTGGACAACTGACCGATCGGTCAGCCACCCTTCACATTAGGCCAGCCGTTCGGACAGCCGTCCGATCGGTCAGCCATCCTACACACAAAGCCAGTCGATCGGACAGCAGTCCGATCGGGTGGCCATTATCCACCTTAGGCCAGCCAAACGGACGACAAGCCGATCAGACAGCCCCACTACTCTTGCACCAAGTGGCAATCCGATCGGACAGCCATCCGATCAGGCAAGCCGTTGCCTCCTTACATCACATGTCAGCCAACCGACCGGCCAGCCGATCGGACAGTCGTCCGATCGGACAGCCCTTCGACCTGGTGACTATTTTAACACGTTATTTAGCCCTGTTACACTGCCCAACGCTTATCCTATGGTAATCTAATCAGTCTAATCTCAAAAGAGCTCCCTTTGATCCAATAACAGTTGCGACTGTTAAGCAATCACTGTGAGTATACTCGATCCCCTTTTTCCTTAAAACTTTTGGGGTGTAACATGTATTCTATGAAACTTAAACTTGAATCTTTGAAACTTATACTCAATCCCATGTGTTTGTGAAACTTATGATACTTGATTCTTTACTCTTTGTGCTATGTGACGTTTAATCCAGAGTGTGTAGTTCCGCCTTAACAATAGTAGCGCTATAGGAGTAATGCACCTCCCCGTTAGTCTTTGGGGTATTGTCAGGAGGAGACATATAACCTCCCGTTAGACTTTGGGAAAGGCACTTAACGCATTGGAAACTTGGGCTATCACTACGTGGACTGCGACACTAGCACGGCTGAAACTATTTTATTTGCTTACACTATGGATGTGAGTGGTTTTAATCTATTAATCCTATTACCAAACTTGTATACTCGCCAATACTTCTTGTATTGATATTTTAATACATGTTGCAGGCTGATAGGATGCTTTGGAATGCATGGAATCCAGCTAGGAGATGCTTAGAAACGTCACTTAGTTAACTTAGAACCTTTTGGACAACATGAACAATTTTCGTTATGGTTTGTATTTGGTAATTGAATTGGTTGTGTATGTTTGGAACAACGTTATGATGAATTTTATCTAAATTTTATTGAAACAAATAGTGTTATGGAATCTCATGAGCAATCTGAACGCTTAGTGCTCGCACCCCGATGTTTCCGCCATCGGTTGGGGTGTGACACTCGACATCGTGAATTACAGCTAATGCCCTGGATTTCTCCTTTGCAGGACCTTCCTCTATCTGCTTCATTTTAGGCAGCTGCTCCTTGTTTCGGTGGTAAATTGTCTTCCGGTAATAATCATCATGAAAAGGGTTGACAATTTTATCAGCAGCTTGATTCTCACATTCTCTTTTAAAATGGCCCTTCTGCTTACATTTGAAGCAAGTCACCTTCGATTTATCAAAACCAAGTTTTGTAGACGGACCACCAATACACTGTGTGCCCATGATCTCCATAAATCTCTGGGCTCGTCGGATCACACTCGCCATACACCAACGTATGTCGATCAACTCCATTTCTTTAGGGTCTATCTTGTCGTAATCCTCCTTAGTCATGTTCTGGTTACCTATTTTACCCGCAACTAAACTTTCATATGATTCGAGGATTGACGCCAGGAATACCATCTGTTGATTTGCAGTTTCAGCATTGAAGCTTTGTGCGTTGTTCAGATTAACTGCAATGTTGCATTGAACCACATTTTGGTTGGAGTTGTTTGGAGCATTCGATGCAGAAGATGACTGTGTGTTTGACCCAGATCCTGAATAACCGAATCCACCTCCGGATGATGATCCACCACTTTGAGGGGTTTTTGATGTATCATTTGTGTTGTTGGCACTAAAAGTTGTTCCTATCTTCGGTGACGGAGTGTTAGAAATCATACTACCACGATAGTACAAGTTTACATTCTGATGGTAGTTCACACTATTCATTTTGTGTTGTTTTCTAATTTCCAATTCATGACCCTCTAATTTTTCTATCAACCAGATTAGATTCATATCCTTAGTTTGTTTAGTGTTTTTCACAATCATAGCATAATACTGCCAATCCTGTTCATTCGGGAGTGCCTCGAATAATTTGTCGATGATCTCTTCATTATCTTTCTTTACCCCGAACCTCTCAAGTTCCAGCTTTAAGTGACAGAATCTCTCAATCATCTGATGCACATTCTCGTTTTTTAGACAAGCGAATAGATCAAACTCTTTCTTTAGTAAAGACTGTTTGTTCTTTACTATCTCTTCTCCACCGGTAGGATAGATCAAACTCTTTCTTTAGTAAAGACCGTTTGTTCTTTACTATCTCTTCTCCACCGGTACATTTCTTTTTCAATGCTGCCCACAAACCTTTGGACGTGTCATCATAATTGAGCAATGAGATAATGTCGTCTCTTTCTAACTGATGAATAAGAGCAATAGCCTTTTATTCAGCAGTAAACAACTCTTGTTCAGCTGTTCCCAACTCGGTAAACGGTAAGTTTGGATCTGTGTATCCGACCTGAATCGCCTTCCAGCTCCCATAACCGTATGCCTTTAACCAGTTATCGAATCTCTTCTCCCACCTGTTGTAATCTTCGTTGTTCATAAGCTTTGGCGGCTTCTGGTGGGTTCCGTATGCGTTGTCGACGTTCAACGACTCGGAAATAACCTTTGTCATATTTTTCAAATTTGTATCTGAAGAGGATGGTTCCAAAGTAGTAAAAGCATCAAAGAACTCGTTATAGAATTCGCTTTCCATGATCAACACCTGCAAAAGTCAAACACTTGTACAAATCAGGAATGAACTAACCAATACAGTCTGTTCGTACGAACCGGAAATAGTGGGTTCGTACGAAGCTACATAGGTAAACTAGTCAGACAATACTTGTGTGTTCGTATGAAGCGTGATGTGCCTTCGTACGAAGGGTCTCAAAATTTTCAAAACCTGTTTTTTGGGTTCGTACGAAGGTACAACAGTAACTTCGTAATTAGCAGTTCAGACTTAACAACAATCACAACTAACAGAGTGGGTTCGTACGAAGCTGGGATGTGCCTTCGTACGAAGCTACTCTGCGAAGAACCTAGTTGTGTTTTTCATGGTTTTTATCAGATTTTTATGAGATTTAGGTTGAATTTTGATGTGAAATTCTAGAGGATTGATTAAAAACAAGTTTCGCACACTATGTCAAAAATTCAGCCGAATTAGTCCATGAATTCGACGTGAATTTTGATTTTAAGGTCTGAAAAAGTTAAGAAAAAGAAGTAGGAGTAGAAATGAGATGAAAGCAGATTCGAGCCGTAGAAATTTCCGGTATCAAGTAATCTTCAATCTCGAATCCGGTCTCCAAGCTCTGATACCACTTGTGAGGACCATGTTTGTCTTTGTTGAACGCTACGACCGGATCTAGAATCTACTTGCTAGTGCGGAATCCAAGAAATAGATTGACATAATGATCACACAGACACCATTAAATGTTCTTCTCATTAATATTCAAAGATGTACAAATCCTGGATAAGATTGGACAGAGCTTCACATCAATTGCCCAAAAGTTGTCTAAACTAAGAACCCAACACCCATATATATAGACAGTCTAGCTTCGTACGAAGCCACATTCTAGCTTCGTACGAACAGGGTGTAGGCCTTGTAGCTTCGTATGAAGTGACAAAACGCCTTCGTACGAAGGGACTATTACAACATACAACCTATCACTTTGATATGAATAACATACAAATACATACAATACAAGATAAATTAAGACTCAATACAAGACAGAAGCTACAGACATAGTGCGTTCACATTTAACAAGCGAAACATAAATACACATTTTTAATAGCAATTTCTCGATTTTCTAGGATAAATTAGGGGTGAGAAAATTAACCATTATAACCGATAATAACCATAATCGGCACAACCGAGCTGATATTAATTGATAGTCAACATAACCGATGATTATGGTTATGAAGCTTTGTTTAACTGACTAATCGATTATGGTTATGGTAATGAAGCTTTGGTTAACCGATATAACCGAACATAATTTGTAATTTTAAGTTTATATAATGGATTTATGCTTTATGGTTAACCATGTTGAGGTTTTTTACTAAAGATAAAAATATGTTAGTAGTAAAATGTTCTTGATATAGAAGCCATTTATTTTGATGAAGAATGGAGGTGTTATGATTGTATGAATCTTCTGCATAATATTGAGTGCATAACTAATAGATTTAAGTTGCTGATTACACAATTCTATCAATGAGAATCACTTTTAGTGCATTTGCATATAGACATACATTGAAGGCTCGGAAACTATAAAATTCCACGGTCCGAAATTGATGGCTTAAGGATTTTTTTTAGAATTGTCTTATTAAAATGGATCCTACATTGGTAGTTTAACCAAAAGTGTAATCTTGGTTATTTTATAAAAATAAGACCAAGGTAAGTCCAAATCGTGCACATCCCTATTTATTTCAAGCCTTGCTAGGTTAATTAACCGAAATAACCAAAACCGCTTAATCGTAACTGAAGTTCGGTTGTGAAGAAACACCAAGTTAATCCGCAGGTTAACTTGTGGGATTAGTCTCGTCCAAATAAAGTTTAATCTTCTTTCTTCCTCGATTGATTACTACGAGATCTTGCAAAACAACACAACATCGTAAAGCTCGGTAGAAGGAGTAGGATTGGGTGGGGGGGGGGGGGAGTTCTCCTTGTAACCACCCTCTGGCGTGAGAATAAGAACTTGTTTTGAGGATAATAAGTTTGTGTATTAAGTGAGAGAGCTGGAGAGTGATACTTAAACCTGGAGGTGAAGTCCTCTATTTATAGTCAAAGAGAGTAACAAAGGAAAGGGGCTGATGGGCCTTGGGATCGACGTCGACAATAAGGAATATCTCATTTGTCTCCTCAGACACAATCGTTAGTTCCTGCAGGAAAATGGGGAGATGGCGCATGCTGATTAGATCCACGTGTCCTAGAAGTTGTCCTTGTTGTCGGGTCTGTCATCAGCATTTAATGGAGATCGTGGAGCATTGATTGGCACACGGTGATTGGTGACACATCACCGTCCTTTTGTACTTCTTGTCTCATGCATGATTGTCCATCATGAGGCACTGTTGGACACACCCTAGCGCAATGCCTATTGGCCACATGCTCTGACGTTTGTGCTAATTGTACTATGCCTTGTTGGCATGCACAGACTCACGCTGATGTGGCTTATGCCACATGGCCCGCACTAACCTACTGAAAATGACTAAGTGCCATGGAGATTTGGTTTGGGTATGATTCATTGCGCGCGACCCATGCTTGGCATTGCACAAGCCGGTGCAGGATTTGGGACCATACCCCTTCAAGTCCCCCCAGTCAGGTGCTTTTCCATGCGCAAACGTGAGTGGTTGGAACTATCACACCCTCAAAATACCACAAGCGGAATCCACTACGAGGCGTGTGACGTACCAGGATCTAGCCACTAATCACATTGAACTAATAGTAGGCTAATAAACACATGTTCTTAGTCAATATGAAAAGTGCATTTCAAAACCTTTAAAATCAAATTAATATTCGTTCAGCGGAAGCATAAATTTTCGTTTAACCAATCCAACATCGTTTTGTTTAGACAACATAAGCAAATATTAAATGTCTTCGCAAATGACACGACCCATGACAATACCGGCTTCCCAGACTACAAGTTCCATTCCATGATGCATCTAACGACCTGTAAGCATGCATAAAAAGTATATCAACATAAAGCTGGCGAGTTCACGATTTTGTTTAACGAAAATCTTGTAAGTGTTTAGTTTAAAGACATGTTACGAATAATAAACTTTGTACCGATTGACTGTTCATTTTTGGTGCCCTCATCAATGTCTATCATCATTGATCAAATGTTTAAGGTCATTAGTTCACGCCCGTCCTCCCAGGTATGGTGTGAGGTTTGTCAAGCCTAATAGCGCTATCAACTAATACCCCGTTGCCTCCCAAGCAACTAGCTCGGTATGTAAGTAGGGACTTTCGTGATAGAGTTTGAGTTTATTAACTAACATCGAAATTAAACCAAAGCATTTAAAAGTGTTACTCCCAGGAATATGGTTTTATTTGTCTCCCCGGGACGCATGCTTGTGAAAGAGTGGTGAACTCACCTTAGTTTGCTCGATAACATTAACGTGTCTTTATGCGTTAAATAAGTGTTAGGTCTGTTACACGTGACCTAATGTTCGTTAAACGTAAGTAAGTATGTATACAAGTAAAGTGTTTGCAATACCCTAAGCATCCAAACATCTCATTGTTTAAGTGATTAGGTTGATCAGGTTTTACACGTAATGGTTTCCCTATTTGATGACAATAGTTCAGATTCAATAATAACTACTAAGTTCGGATTCCTGATTATTTATTAAACATCAGAACACATAGACAGCAACCTGACTAATACAGTCACAATGCAAGTTCAGATTCGACATAAAGATAAACTCGGACCCCCCTTTAACCCATGAACAAATTCAGAACCCACTTGTTTTGCGTACAAACATAAAATCACACAACAATACATATCATATATGTAAATACAGATCAATAAGTGCGGTGTAACACCCCAATCGCGTAATACAACAACACGTGGCGGAAAACATTGGGGAGTCACGTTACAAATTGTTTCATAACACATGGTTCATAAAGTTTTGTTTTATTGAGTTAATAGTTTACATTGTTTTGGAGAATACAATTAATACACATCGATTGTCTTGCATATTTTAAAGTCACTAAGGCCCAAGTCCGCCCTATGTGAAGCATGCTCATAATCAAACGAATGTTCCTGAAACACATGTGAAAATAGGTACGTCAGCATAAAAATGCCTGCGAGTAACATAGGTTTTGTTGTTGAGGATTCATGGCTTTGATTTTGTTAAAAGAAATGTTTAACAAAAAAAGTAGCCATGAACCTTTGTAAAATTGTTTTCTTTTGTAAAATCATATGAAAATCAATGTGAAAATCAAATGATTTAAAAGAAATAATGCATGGTTAAATAAATAACCAAATGATGTCTTTTGTAAATAGATATCATGTCTTTGTATAAAATGTGTCATGTGTACAAAATGTGTTATATGTAAAACAACGCCTTGTGAAAATATGTCATGTCTTTGTCTTTGTTGAAGTGGTTTAAATAACGCTATGATATGTAATATCATAAAAGCACTTATATATAGGAAGTACCAGCGGCGTATCCATCATGCTTTTATCATATTACACACGTCTCGTTATTTAAATCACTTATCAAATAACCACCAAAAATGTATTGTCAAAACCAATGTCAAAATGTTATATGTAAACAATGTCCAATGTCAAGTGTAAACCATGTCTTGTATAATCAAATGTCTTGTATGGCAAGTAAAAAGTATTTACTCAAACCATATGTATAATATCTATGTGTAACCAAAATGTCATGTATGGTGAATAAAGAGTATTTACTCAAACCATATGTATAATGCACAAAACAATGTCTTTGAATAAACCTAAGTTTATATCAAAAGTTATGTTTTGCAAAACCAATGCTTTTATCGATATGAACATTTATATGGTTTGTTAACGAATACATTCAAGCCTTGTCGTTTGTCAGATAAACCCTTATAAAGACAAAGGTTTATCAATATTCACCGGGTTCTGTCATTCCCCAAATGGATACTTCCAAAGAAACTAGGAAGCGGGAATGAGGTTATCAAACCTATGGTAAACCATACATACTACCGGTCGGCGGGATAATGTTAATGAATGTATCTAGTCTCGTTTAACATACCAAAATGTCATAATCAATGAGAGCATATCATGTTAGATGTCTTTGTAAACCATGTACTAAGTATGATAAGTAAACATACAAAGTAGAAATGTTCATGAAATCAAGGTGCTAGATATGCTAAGTCAACATATGAAACAAAATGGGACCTTGAAATCAATGTGCTAGGCATGCTAAGTAAACATACATAGGAAAACATAATTGAAATCATGTACTATATGTGTACTAGTTGAACATAGCGAGCATATTGTAACACCTGTGCCTCCACGGCCGTCAAACAAATGTCAAACCAATGAAATATTGTATTTCATACTTGGGATTTGTAAAAATATGTGTATCGTTTGCACATATCATTTCTTGTTTGATTTCAAGCTTTAAATCGCTTTCTGGAAGGTTATACGCGCACTGATGCGTAAATATAACCAGTTTAATGCAACAAACACTCCGGAATAGTGAAATAGGCTTAACATACCTTAAATAACCTTTACATAACTTAGAAATAAGTTTTGAAGGCTTTGGTATGGCAAAATCAAAGTTTAATCGCTTACAGGGACTAAAGTTGACAAACTGTGAAAGTATGCCAATTTGAACTGTAACAGACATTCCGGAACATGACCATAAGTTAAACATACCATAAATATCCTTTATATAGCTTAGAAATAGGCTTTGAGGGGTTCGGTGTGCTAAAATAAACTTTTGGGTCATTCAGGGACTAAAAGTGTCAAAAAGTGCACAAGTTTGCATTTTCGAGCATAACTCACGTTCTGAATACATTCGGACATCCAAAAATTTATGTAAGCATGACTATATTATGCTTTAGTGTTTGGCTTGCCAAAAATCCATTCGTCGCGTCATTTGGTTCGTTTTTCGCGCTTATGCGCATTCCGTCGTAATTAACCGAACATCGCGTTCGTACGGCCAAACGAACCGACATCCATCATATTTTTGAACATATTTTAAGTTCCCTATACTTTAACTTCATTTTAGAGCTTTGAAATGGGGTTAACGGGCCTTAAACGTGTCGAAAATGGCCTAAATACAGTTCAGGGACCAAAAGTGTAATTCTGCCGAAATAGTGCCTAGCGGTGCGCTACACTTTTAGTGTAGCGGTGCGCTAGGGGTCTGCAGAACAAGATCAGACTTAACAGTCAGCATTTTCCAGCTGTTGCAACCTCACCCACACCTTTCCCACTTGCCTAATCTGTTGATAAACATCATTTTAGCCACCACAACTTCCCGACAAGTGTACGGTTCCGATTAAGGCACGTTATTCAAGAAACGATCTTAACGGTTACCCGAAATCTATAAATACCCCACCCCCTTTGGCTTAAAAACCCACAAGAATTCTGATTTTAGAGCTCTAAGTTGAAACCATTGTTTCATACCTGAGTTCTTAGATCGGGATTAGCATTCGGGGACCCTGGGTTAGTATTCTTTCGTTCTTTTCCTTATTTTACTGCTTTTCGAGTCAGAAAGTCAAACTTTGTTTGACTTTCAGCGTTGACCAGTAATGGTCAATGCGAAGTTCGTTTGAACTTCGCAACGTGAGTGTAATCACGTTGGTTATAGTCCCTTGGGACTATGCCTACTGATTACCACGTTGTCTAGAGTCGTAGGGTAGGCGATCTAATAAATCGCCTATACCTTCGAACTCGACCCATTTGGTCGATCATTAGGATCGGACCAAATACATTAGGTGACCATAGTAGGTAGGGAATAACCTTCCGAGGTTATACCCTATGGTCGCTTCGTTTAAGTAGTTGTATGATAGGTAGTTTATATGCCTTAGGTAAATTACCATAATACCCTTTTCATGTATAATTGGTAATTAAGCATATGTAACCTAAACCTTTGTCACATAACTGATTATGTAACATGTTTAGGCATATAACACTTGTCATAGGGCTAGTTAGGCGGTCCGAACGCGTTTCACGCAAACGACGCGTTAAAGTAGCATAAGCTACCTTAATGGGTCGCGATGGGTCGATAATACTTAGGTTAAGTTTCATTTAGTATGTAGGCTTTGTTAAACCATATCATATGAGTTCCTACACTCATTTGGTTTACGAACCCTCCTGCTACCCAGTCTTCCGATTTAGGTCCGGGTTAATTATGTAGTTACCTATATTAGGTACCGTTTGATTTCCGGGACTCCTCTAGCTTACTTGGTAGTTGTTCAAGACTCCTAAGCACTTTCAGGCGAGTACATTATTCCCCTCTTTTACTGTTTTCCAAACTGTTTTGGGGTGACTCATATGTGCTAAATGCTTTATCAATGATTTCAATAACAATTACTATGTGGTTTCAAGAACAATAACAATTATTTCAAGAACGCTAACAATGATTTCAAGAACGAATACAATGATTTCAAAAACTAACAACAATTTCAATAAAGTGAACGAACTTGTTGGTTGTAGTTTACATGACCGATGACATTCATTAGCAATGATCAAGCCGACCAGTATTAGGTTATGGTACCATAGGATCTGACAAATCCCGTTATTTACTGCACCCATTGTTATGTGTGGGGGTTGTGGGTAGCGACTGAATCTGTAATTATTAACTTATCCTTTGGTAAGGGTTTGTTAAGAACGAGAACGAGAGCGAGTTGGAACGAGGAACGCGTCAAGAAGGTTTGAATGTTATTAGAGAATCGACCATTAAGTAGTTTCACAATTAAAACAAGGACGATCTGAACAATTAAGACAAGGACGATTCGAACGATTAAAACAAGAACGATTTGAACGAATGGGTAACGATTGGGTAAACATCTGGACATGATTTACATTTGATCATGCATTTCCACGAAACATAGTATTGATTTAAACCAAGTTTTACTTCAATACTTTGTTTTGTGCGTTTCACATATGGTTTAGTTGATGCATTCCACTAGCCATACATATCATTTTCGTTATACATGACATTTTGACAGGGTTTTGACATAGACATTATACATTGTTGGTTTGGTTTGATTAAGTAACGAGGCGTGTGTAATATGATACAAGCATGGTGGATACGCCGCTGGTACTTCCTATATATAAGTGTTTGTATGGTATTACATATCGTAGCGTTATTTGAATCATTTCAGTATTGAGACATAGAACATTTTATACAAGTAACATACTTTTCACAAGACATTGATTTACAAACAACTTATCTTACACAAACTCATTTTACATGGTTATTCATTTAATCATGCATTATTCTCTTATTTAAACTTATCATCCGAACTTATTATTTTTCAAATGATTTACAAAGACAAAGCAAATTACAAGGTTCATGACTAAACATTTTTCAAAAACAGAAGTCATGAATCTTATTTTCACAAAACCTATGTATCTCGCCAGCATTTCTTTGCTGACCTCGTTTTCACATATGTTTCAGGTATTGTTGAATGATATCGATTGATAAGATGCATGCTCACATAGGATTGGACGAGGCCTTAGTGACTCAATAACAATGATAGACTATGTTTAAATTGTGTATTTAGATTTCAAGACGATGTAATTATTCAATGTTTAATAAAACGAAACACTCTTTGGTATCCATGGTTATGAAACATTAATTCTGTTGCAACACGCCCCGATGTTTCCGCCGCGATTTGTTGTTTTACGCGGTCGGGGTGTGACACATATGTCTTGAAAAGCAATGAAAACATGAAAGTAACAAGTAGGAACATGTGTATCACCCCAAAATATTTGAATGCATAAAAGAGGGGAGCTATGTACTTACTTAGGATTGCTTAATAGTCTTGAAACAAAGACCAATTAAAGCTCGAGGGATCACGGAATCAACACGGCACCTAGTATAGGTAACTATGTTAATAATCGGATCCTAAACCGGAGGATAGGATAGAATGAAGTTCTATAAATCAAATGAGTATTGGAACTCATATGTCATGATTTAATAGACCAAACATTCTGATTAGAAAGTTATCCTAAGTGCTTTTGACCCTTTCGACCCGTTAATGTAGTTTAAGCTACTTTAACGTGTCGTTTACGTAAAAATAAGGTCGGATGGTTATTTATATCATATGTTAAGTCTTACATGCCCAAACATGTTTAAAAATGTTATTAAATCAGTTTAGATGTCAAAAGTTTGATCATATATGTTAAAAATAAATTTATGCTCAAAAAGGGCATTTTGGTCATTTTTAATGGGCATATAAACGACTTAACGAATAACTAACCAAACTAGGTGACCATAAGGTATAACCTCAGTAGGTTATTCCCTATATAACTATGGTCACAAAATATGTTTGGTCGGATCCTAATGATTGACCAAACGGGTCGGGTTCAAAAGTCTAAGAGGTTGTTAAGACTACTTGACTTACGACCCTAAATAAGCACTAAACTAGTAGTGACGAGTTAAACATGTTTAACTAAGTTAGAAAACTGATTTGGTATCAAAACAAAGTGTTTTGATACCCGAAAATAGTTCCGTCGTAAAATGCACATAAACGTGCATTTTGACCTAAACTTTGACTCGTCACTACGACTAGTTAACGTGGTAATCAGTAGGTATAATCGCTAGGGATTATAACCATCATGATTACGATCACATTGCAAAGTTCGATTGAACTTTGACATGACCAATTCATGGTCAAAACCGAAAGTCAAACGGTGGTCAAACTGTTTGACTTTCAGCTTTTAATTGCTGAAAATAATAACTAGCCATGAAAGAACACTTACAAGATGTTCTAAGGCTGGAAAGATGAACTAGAATCTCAGTTGGGAGGCATCCAAAGATGGTATGGGATGATACCCGGGTGGTGCGTGATGAGGTTCCATGTGGTTTGGTTCTCTCAATCTATTCCCCGTCACTCGTTTTTCATGTGGTTACTTGTGAACAAGAAGTTAAAAACTCAGGATGTTATGAGATCATGGTACGCATCGGGTAATGCTAACTTCAACCTTCTTTGTTACTCATTGTGTACGTCTGGTCCTGACTCCCACGACCGCCTTTTCTTCGAGTGTCCATATGCGTCGCAGGTATGGAACGATATCAAAGATAAAGCTGGTATGGATATGGTTCAGAATTCTTGGGATACTATTTATGATCAGCTAGTGCGGTCCGCTAAGTCGAAGTCTACGCGTCATGTTATTGGGAAGCTTGTGGTTAGTGCTGCAGCGTACTTTATGTGGCAGGAGAGGAATCAAAGACTTTTCTCAACAAGGAAAAGGAGTGCGACCCAACTTATTGAGGTGATTTTAGCGACTATTCGGATGAAGCTTCACTTGATGTGGTTCAAGAATACAACTCAGATACATGGGATTCTTCAGGAATGGAGCTTGCCTCGAGGTTTATTTGTAACACCCCAATCACGTAATACAACAACACGCGACGGAAATATCGGGGAGTCACGTTACAAATTGCTCACAACTACTGGTACTAAATTGTTTCATTAATGTTATCATTGTTTTACAAACAAAGAATATATGTAATTGTCTTTTGATTTAAGAAGTCTAAGGCCAGGATGCAGTCCTATGCGTTGCATGCTCGAATAATTGAAAACCTGAAACATATGTGAAAAATAGTCAGCATAAAAATACCGGCGAGTACATAGGTTTTGTTAGCCAAATAAACGGCAAGAAGTTTGGTATTGCAATACTTTGACAACTGCGAGAGTTGTCGATTGAAAATAAATCTTGAATCCAAAGAATGGCAAAAGTTTAGTATTGCAATACAAAATCTTGATTGTGAAAAACTTGTGGCAAATAGTTTTGTATATGGCAATATGATTATTACTAAGTAATTTTTATGTCATTGAATTTGTACATTGTAATCTCGTTGAAATCATCGTAAAACTCGTAAATGTGTTATTAGAAATCCAATCAAGGATTAGTAATAATTGTTTTGAAATCTGTCAAAACTTGTGTGAGTATTATGTAAATCAAGTCAATGATTTAAAATAATACTTTAGACATCATTCTAAGAATCTAACATATGAATATATGGAAGATTCTACAAGGATTTGGATAATCGAACATTGAATCAATCGTACACAAAATCCTAAAGTGATTCGGATAACGCTACAAGAGTAATAAAATAAGAACACTTATATATAGGAAGTACCAGCGGCGTATCCACCATGTTCTTATTTTATTACACCCGTTTCGTTATCTAAATCACAACTACCACATAACACATAAATCATCAACTTGTCACCAACTTGTCACCAACTTGTAAACACACATTAAAGTACACAATGAATCCAAACAAGGACTCCAATATTAGTACTTTAAACATCCCATGTGTCACACCCCGATCGCGTAAAACAACAAACCGCGGCGGAAACGTCGGGGAGTGGAGTGACAAAATTATTGTTTCACAACCATGGCATTTAAAGTTTAGTTTTATTTAGAATTAAAGTGATTACATTGTCTTAAAACAAAGAAAACATAACATAAGTTAAACTAGTCTTGCTTCTTTTAAGTCACTAAGGCCCGAAAACACATGTGAAAATAGGTACGTCAGCATAAAAATGCCTGTGAGATACATAGGTTTAGTTGATGCAGGATTCATGACTTGTAGTTAAAAGAAAATGTTTAACAAAAGTAGTCATGAACCTTTAAAAGTGTTTTCTTTTATAAATCATACGAAAATCGATAAGAAAATCAGATGATATAAAAGAATAATGCATGGTTAAATAAATAACCAAGTAAAAATGAGTTTGTATAAAATATGTCGTTTGTAAAACAATAACTTGTGAAAATATGTCATTTGTATAAAATGTATCATGTCTTTGTCGAAATGATTTAGATAACGCTACGATATGTAATATCATAAAAGCACTTATATATAGGAAGTACCAGCGGCGTATCCACCATGCTTTTATCATATTACACACGTCTCGTTATATAAATCACTTACCAAATAACCACCAAAATGTCTTGTTTAAACTAATGTCAAATGTTCATGTATAACAATTTTTAATGTCTCAATGTCATGTGTAAATCATGTATTGTATAGCAAATGTCAAGTAACAACAATGTGTTGTATGGTGAATAAAAAGTATTTACTCAAACCACATGTATATGTCAATGTATAATCAAATGTCATTTGAAAACAAATGTCATGTACAAAACGATGTCTTTGAATGAACCGTTGTTTAAATCAAAAGTTATATTTTGCAAAATCAATGCTTTATGGATACAAACATTTATGCAGTAATGTTTATCGCATACATTCAAGCCTTGCGACTGTCGGACAAACCCTTAACAAGTTAAAGGTTTATCAATTATGTATATCGGATTCTGTCATCCCTTACTTCCAAACAAACCTAGGAAGCCAGGAACGGGAGTTGTCAATTCCTATGGTACCACTACATACTACCAAGCGGCGTGATCAATGTTAATGAACGTATTTTAGTCTCGTTAAACGTACCAAATGTCATACCAAATGTAAGCATGTTATGTGAAAACAATGTACTAAGTATGCTAAGTAAACATACGAAGCAGAAATGTCATGTAAATCAATGTGCTAGCATGCTTAGTAAACATACATAGCAGAAATGTAATGCAAATCAATGTATCCATATGCTGAGTAAACATATGAAGTAGAAATGTCATGTAAATCAATGTGCTAGCATGCTCAGTAAACATACATAGCAGAAATGTAATGCAAATCCATGTGCCCATATGCTGAGTAAACATATGAAGCAAAAGTGTTTATGAAATCAATGTGCTAGCATGCTCAGTCAACATACATAGCAAAGCATAATGGAAATCATGTACTATATGTGTACTAACTGAACATAGCAAGTATATGTCATGAAAAGCATGAAAAACATGAAAGTAACAAGTAGGCACATGTGTATCACCCCAAAATATTTGAAAACGGTAAAAGAGGGGACTATGTACTCACTTGATAATGCTTAATAGTCTTGGAATAACAACCAAGTAACGCTCGAAGGATCACGAAATCAAACGGCACCTAATATAGGTAACTACGTTAATAAACCGGACCTAAATCGGAAGATTGGATATAATGAGGTTTCATAAACCAAATGAGTATTGGAACTCATATGATATGGTTTAACAAATCCTACATTCTAAGTTGGAACATATCCTAAGTGCTTATGACCCGTTACGACTCGTTAAGGTAGTTTACGCTACTTGAACGTGTCGTTCGCGCAAAAGCGCGTTCGAACGGTCTAACTAGCCCTATGACAAGTATTATATGCCTTAACATGCTTAATAACATTGCATAATCAGTTTAGATGTCAAAATTAGGTTACATATGCTTAAGATGAAATTATGCGTAAAAAGGGCATTTTGGTCATTTTCCTAAGGCATATAAACTACCTATCATACAACTAATTAAACTAAGTGACCATAAGGTATAACCTCGGAAGGTTATTCCCTATACAACTATGGTCACAAAACACATTTGGTCGGATCCTAATGATCGACCAAACGGGTCGGGTTCGAAAGTCTAAGCGGTTGTTTAGATCGCTTAACTTACGACCCTATATAAGCACTAGACTAAAAGTGACGAGTTAAACATGTTAAAACATGTTTAACTAAGTTAGAAAACTGATTTGATATCAAAACAAAGTGTTTTGATACACGAAAATAGCTTCGTCACAAAATGTACATAAATACGCATTTTGACCAAAACTTTGACTCGTCACTTCGACTAATCAACGTGTTAATTAGTAGGTATAGTCACAAGGGACTATAACCATCGTGATTACGCTCACGTTGCAAAGTTCAAACGGACTTTGTGTTGACCAATTCATGGTCAAAGAAAAAAGTCAAACACTGTTTGACTTTCATGCTTGAAACACATAATCAAGCATGAAAGAACACTTACAAGAGGTCCAAGCTTGAAGAAAGAACAAAGAAAACTGAAGTTTGAAGCCTTCAACCAAGAGGGATAGCTTCAAGAGAGCAGGTGTAGAAGAAGAGGATGAATGAGCAATGGAATGAGCAAAAATCCTTGCTATTTATAGAAAATCTAGCACCATTAGGATCATTGCAAGTGTTTTTGAGTGGATCAAAGCTTGATCCTAGCCTTACACTTGTTATTCTCTGATTTGGCACCTTGATGAGCACACAAACCAGCCCATAGAATGTTAAAACAAGGGTTAAAAACCATGGCAGCAGCTGAATTGGATCAAAATTGGTTTTCTGCCCAGCTAGGGGCTGTCGCACCCCGCGAAGGAGTAAGCTAAAGCTTACGCGGCCCGCCAGCGAGTGCAGTCCAGAAACTTTTAAAAAATATACAGTTTCAGTCCCTGCATGTTATAAAGTTGATTTTTGACACGTTTAAGCCTCGTTAACCCATTTTCAAGGCTCTATAATGATGTCAAAGTATAGGGGACTTGAAATATGCTTGGAAATATCTCGGATGTCGGTTCGTTTGGTCGTACGGTCACGTTATTAAGTTAATTACGACGAAACGCGAACGGACGCGAAAACCAAACCAAATTGCGCGACGAATGGTATTTTTGCATTCCTATTACTAATGTCACACCCCGACCACGAAAAACAACAAATCGTGGCGGAAACGTCGGGGAGTGTTGTAACAGAATCATTGTTTCACAACCATGGATTAAATAATTTCGTTTTACTGAATTATTGAACTCATTGTTTTATTACAAATCAGATAAATACAAATATTATCTTTCATGTTTTAAAGTCGCTAAGGCACGAGTCCATCCTATGTATAGCATACATCATCAAACGTCACATAACAGCACCTGAAACATGTGTAAAAATAGGTACGTCAGCATAAAAATGCATGTGAGTTACATATGTTTTATTTTAATAGGATTCATGACTTGTAAGTTTAAGGAAAATATGTTTAATAAAAAATAGTCATGAACCTTAAAAATATTTTCGTTTTAAAATTTATAAGAAATAGGATAATATAACAGAATAATGCATAAATAAGGAATTAAGTAAAATGTGTTTGAATAAAATATATTGTTTGTAAAACAATATTTTGATAAAAGGGTTTATAGTATATATATAAAATATACTTTGGTTTTAAGAAAGTCGCATAAGTAATATATTAAAATATATTTTAGTTCCAAAATAATTAAACAGATAGTATATTAAATATACTTTAGTCGTCAAAATAGTTTTCAGTAGTATATCAAAAATATACTTTGGTTTTATACATAACATATTAAACTATGCTTTGGTTTTGAAGATAACATATTAAACTATGTTTTGGTGATTAACAAAATATACATGTTGTTTTGTACAATATCACATATGAGAGCATATCAAACTATACTTTTGGGAGTATAATAAAATATACAATAATAATGTGATTTAAGAATTCAATCAGACCTTAGTGCATCAAACTACACCAATTGAGACTATAGAAATACCACAAAGGCAATCTCTATTTGGATAAAAATATTGTTTTCTGACATTCCATGACAAGAGGAATGGGGTGTCTAATCCTATAGCGCTATATCATACTACCAATCGGTCTGGTGAACATAAAATAAGTACAATTCAACAATTAATTTTATAATCTTTGTAAAAATTAGTGTTTAAACCATAAATAATCATTCAGTTTGTCAAAAGATAAGTACTAATATGTATAATCAATTATACTTTGAAATCATGAACATAACAATTAGGTACACATGCTTCACCCCAAAACATTGAAAACAGTAAAAGAGGGGACTATGTACTCACATAATCACCTTGAAAACATGTAAAAAGAGGGGGTCTATGTACTCACTTGGGATTGCTTATTAGTCTTGAGAATAAGACCAAATTAAGCTCCAAGTGTCACGGAATCAACAAGGCACCTAGTATAGGTAACTATGTTAATAATCGGATCCTACACCGGGAGATAGGATAGAATGATGTTCCATAAATCAAATGAGTATTTGAACTCATATGGTATGATTTAATAGAGCTAACATTCTGATTTGGAAGTCTACCTAAGTGCTCTTGACCCGTTTCGACCCATTATAGTAGTATAAGTTACTATAACGCGTCGGTTGCGCAAAACTATGTTCGGATGATTAACTATGTGCTATGTCAAGTCTTACATGCCCAATTATCCCTAAACATGTTACTAAATCAGATTAGATGTCAAAAATATGTTCATATATGCACAATATGGTTTTATGCTTCAAAAGGGCATTTTGGTCATTTCTTATGGGCATATAAGCTACTTAACAAATAACTAATCGATCCTAGGTGATCATAAGGTATAACCTCAGGGGTTATTCCCTATGCAACTATGATCACTAATTATGCTTAGTCGGATCCTAAAGATCGACCAAACGGGTCAGGTTCGAAAGTCTAGGCGGTTGTCTAGACCGCTTAACTTACGACCCTAAACAAGCACTAAACTAGTAGTGACGAGTTAAACATGTCAAAACATGTTTAACCTACTTAGAAAACTGATTTGGTATCAAAACAAAGTGTTTTGATACCCTAAAGTAGTTCGTTGCAAAATGCGTGCTAAGACGCATTTTGACCGAAACTTTGACTCGTCACTACACCTAGTTAACGTGGTAATCAGTAGGTATAATCGCTAAGGATTATAACCATCGTGATTACAATCACGTTGCAAAGTTCAAACGAACTTTGCGTTGACCATTGACTGGTCAAACTGAAAGTCAAACACTGTTTGACTTTTTAAGCTAGAAAGCAACAAAAGAATGAAGGAATGCTTACAAAAGGTCCTTGCTTGAACTTGATCTTATAAATTCTCAGGTATGAAGTTATAAAACCCCAACTTAGAGAATTTTAGATCAAGTGTGAGTTGCAACAAGTGAGATGGTAGGCTATTTATAGTTGTTGCAAACTCACAAGATCAAAACAAGTGTTTGTGTGGCTATCAAGCATTAAATCCTGGCCATACAAGTGTTAATGAACAGCTAGCAATGCTTGGAGAAGTGTTAACTTGATGATCACACAAAAGAATTGCAAGAAAGGCCCTCAAAGATCAACGAACAGCTGAAAAACTGATTTCTGTCGCTGGGCACCTTCACGCGGCCCGCGTGAGTTTTAAACAGGGCTTACGCGGCCTGTGTGAGCTTAACAGTTCAGCAACAGTTTGCAGATTTACAAGATCAGTCCCTGCAATGTGTTCAGGCTCATTTCAGGCACATTTGACACCCGTTAAGCCATTTTCAAGGCTCTACAAGGTCATTAAAGTTTAGAGGACTCAAAATATGCTTGGAGAACTCTCGAATGTCGGCTCGTTTGGTCGTACGGTCGCGTTATTCGTCAAATTACGACGAAACTCAAACGGACGCGAAAACGAACCAAATTAAGCGACGAATGGTATTTTTGCATGCCGATCACTAAAATAAAAATATTTTAGTGTGTACAAAAATTTTGGATGTCCATATGTGGTCATAACGTAAGATATGCGCGAAAATGCAAACTTACGTCGTTTTTGACACTTTTAGTCCCTGTAAGATCAAATAAGCATATTTTCGCACACCGAACCAGTCAAAGCTTATTTCTAAGCTATGTTTAGGTTATTTATGGTATGTTTAGCTTATGATCAAGTTCCGGACTATACGTTGCCTTACGAAACGGCAGACTTTTGCAGTTAGACGCAAATAGTCCCTGTGAGCGAATAAACTTGTTTTTGCCATACCAAACCCTTCAAAACTTATTTCTAAGTTATGTAAAGGTTATTTAAGGTATGTTAAGCCTATTTCACTATCCTGGAGTGTTTGTTGCATTAAACTGGTTATATTTACTCATCAGATCGCGTATAACCTTCCAGAAAGCGATTTAAAGCTCTAAATCGAACAAGAATTGATATGTGCAAGTGATACACATATTTACACAAATCCCAAGTATGAAATATAATATTTCATTGGTTTGGTATTTGTTTAGTGGTTGAAGTGACACAGGTGTCACAACTAAAATAAAATATTTTAATGATTACAAAAATTTTTGGATGTCCGGATATGTTCAGAACGTAAGATATGCGCGAAAATGCAAACTTATGCACTCTTTGACGCTTTTAGTCCCTATTGATCAAATAAGTTTATTTTCTCACACCGAACCCCTCATAGCTCATTTCTAAGCTTTGTAAAGGATATTTATGGTATGTTTAACTTATGTTCATGTTTCAGAGTGTGTGTTGCTATACGAATCAGCAGACTTTCGTAGTTTGTCGCAAATAGTCCCTTTGAACGAATAAACTTGTTGCCATACTAAACCTTTCAAAACTTATTTCTAAGTTATATAAGGGTTATTTAAGGTATGTTAAGCTTATGTTGCTATTCCGGAGTGTTTGTCGTGTTAAACTGATTACGTTTACGCATCAGTTTGCGTATAACTTTCCAGAAAGCGATTTAGAGTTTAAAATCGAACAAAAATCAAAACGTGCAAAATGTCAAACATAAATAAACAAATATTGGGATCAAATCACATTGTTTTATTGATAATTGAACTGTTCAGAGTTTATACAATGATTACACAAGCAAAGATGTCACAGTCTCCCCTACTTTAGGAAATTTCGTCCCGAAATTTATTTAGAGGAAACTTGTGAGAATAGATGTGGATATTTCGCCTTCATTTGATCTTCACATTCCCAAGTAAATTCCGGACCACGTTGGATTCCCAGCGAACTTTAACATTTAGAATGCGCTTGCGTTTGAGCTTCTTGACTTCACGGTCCATTATTTCCACAGGCTTCTCGACAAAGTGCATCGTGTCATCAACACGAATTTCATCAAGTGGTATGTGGAGGTTTTCATCAGCTAAACACTTTTTAAGATTGGACACGTGGAAGGTTAGATGAACATTTCCAAGTTCAGGAGGTAATTCTAGTCTGTAGGCCACCTTTCCGATTCTTTCGACGATCTTGAATGGTCCAACATATCTTGGTGCAAGTTTTCCTTTCTTTCCAAATCTGATTACACCTTTCCAAGGTGATACCTTGAGTAGGACGTGATCACCGACTTGAAATTCCAAGGGCTTGCGTCGTCTATCCGCGTAACTCTTTTGACGGCTTCTAGCTGTCTGAAGGTTATCGCGAACTTTCTTGACCGTATCTGTAGTCTCTAGAATGAGTTCAGGTCCAGTAAGCTGAGCTTCACCGATCTCATTCCAGCAGACTAGTGAACGACATTTTCGACCGTATAAAGCCTCAAAAGGAGCTATGTTGATGCTGGAGTGATAACTATTGTTGTAGGAGAAGTCAATCAACGGTAGATACGAATCCCAACTACCACCAAAATCGATCACACAAGATATAAGCATATCCTCCAGTGTCTGGATTGTTCTTTCAGATTGACCATCCGTTTGAGGATGATACGCTGTGCTCAAATTAAGTTGGGTTCCCATTGCAGATTGCATGGTTCTCCAAAAGTGAGACGAGAATCGAGCATCTCTGTTAGATATAATGTTCAAAGGAACACCATGTCGGGATACAATCTCATCCACATAGATTTTAGCAAGTTTGTCAGCAGATAGATCCTCGCGGATCAGCAAGAAATGTGCTGACTTTGTAAGACGATCAACAACTACCCAAATAGCATCATGACCTTTCTTAGTGCGTGGCAGCTTGGTAATGAGATCCATAGCAATGTTTTCCCATTTCCAAACTGGTATCTCTGGTTGCTCCTATAATCCAGAGGGATGTTGATGTTCAGCCTTAACCTTGAGACAAGTAAGGCATTTGGACACGTACAAGGCAATGTCTTTCTTCATACCCGGCCACCAGTACTGGGTTCGAAGATCCTTATACATTTTGTCTGCACCAGGATGAATAGAATAACGAGACTTGTGAGCTTCATCCATTAGCAAGGTGCGAAGATTGTCTTGACTTGGGACCCACAAACGGTCCATGAAATAATACAATCCATTGTCTTTCAGTTCAAGCTCAGGCTTAATATGATACGGTAACTCCTTACCCATCAAGTCTTGTGTAACACAAGTATGTTGAGCCTGAGAAATGCGGGTTTGAATATCAGATCGAACCTGAACACAATGAAGCTTGACTCGTTCTTTACGACTCAATGCGTTAGCCACAACATTCGCCTTACCAGGATGGTAGTGAATTTCACAATCATAGTCGTTTAGAAGTTCAACCCAACTTCGTTGCCTCATATTAAGTTCTTTCTGATTGAAAATGTGCTGGAGACTTTTGTGGTCAGTGAACACTACACATTTTGTACCGTACAGGTAGTGTCTCCAGATTTTGAGGGCAAAAACTACGGCACCTAACTCAAGATCATGAGTCGTGTAGTTCTTCTCGTGTATCTTCAACTGTCTCGATGGGTAGGCTATGACTTTGTTCCTTTGCATGATAATGCAGCCATGGCCTAAGTTGGATGCATCACAATATACTACAAAATCATCGTTGCCTTCAGGTAAAGATAAGATAGGTGCATCACAGAGTTTCTGTTTCAAGGTCTGAAAAGCTTCTTCTTGTTTGGATCCCCACTCAAAAGGTTTATTCTTCTGAGTTAAAGCAGTGAGAGGAACCGCAATCTTGGAGAAGTTTGTAATAAAACAGCGGTAATAACCCGCAAGACCAAGAAATGAACGAACTTCAGTAGGAGTAGTAGGTGTATCCCAATCCTTAATCGCACTTATTTTGGCGGGATCTACATGAATACCTTATTCGTTAACGATGTGTCCCAAAAATTGAACTTCAGTAAACTTCACAAACCATCTCCTTCTTCCTCCCATAGCTCACGGCCCCAATCCCATCTCTATACATCTCCATTTTTCAATCCATCTCATACATTCAAAGGTGATCATAAGGTGTAACAAGCATAACTAGGAAGGTGGGAAGCAAAGGAAGTTGAAGGACCTTCTCTAGGAGCTATTATCCACTACATTTCTCATCATCTTCATTCTTGATTCTTTCCTAGCCATAGTGCTAGTAGTAAGCTTCTTTGATCCTATTTTTACTCATGATTTTAGTGGTTAAAGTATAATGTAACTTGGTAATTCAAAGAATCTCAACAAAACATGAAGATGATCATGAACATAAAGCTTAAAAACATGAAGATCAAGTTGTTTTAGTGTATGTGTTAAACTTGTTTGTTGATTTCTTGTGTTTATGGGGTAGATCACTATATGAAACTTGCTAGATGATGATTAAACACATGATCTAGCAAGTATAAGGATGGATCTTGAGAAAATCATGTTGATCATCATTTATTTAAACCATGAACTTGAAGATGCGTTTGTTTTTATGTAGTATGATGAATCCTACAAGATGTAAGTCTTGAAAGTAAAGGATTTCAAAAATAATATTTTCAAGAAAGTAAAGTTTACTACAAGATTTCACATGATTTGATTTCAAAGGAAAATAACCATGTTTTAGAAGGTTAAATAGAACTAGTAAAGTGTATATGACATGAAAAATGCAAGAAGATTGATTTTTGTAAAATCACTTTACAAGTTGTAAAGAATGAAATTCCATAAAAATGAGTTTTATGAAACAAAAACCATGGATTTAGTGTTACCAGACCTTACTAAACAACATGTTAAACTACTACAAATTTTTACTAACTTCAAGTTCATGTCATAATGTAAAAATGCATATTTTTGGCTCATGGTAAGTTTTGTGAAGATTGTTGATGATTGACGATGAATTTTTAAAAGAAAATGATATGCTAATAAGCATGGAAACCTCCATTTTTAAGGAGAAACTATGGCAAAATTTTTGTAGAAATTAAACACTTAGAAAAATATTTTTAAACAAGTGTTTACAAGTAATTTTTGATCTTGGTTTTAATATAAAAATTTGCCATAAATTTTGTTATAAAAATTACAAATATTGGAGGTTGATTTATGATAATAAAAATCACTAAGTATATATTTAGGAAAATATATATTTAGATGTCACAAATCATGTGCTACTTGTATATTGATTGTATTAGTTATATAAAAATTAGGACTTGAAAATAATGCACCACACCAAAATACTAAAGATTGTAAAATGAAAATATTACCCAAATCACAAGAAAATAAATATATAATTTATACCCGAATATTTGACAAACCGGACAAGGAGATTGGACTATATATATATATATATATATATATATTCCGGATATAAATTCGTAATTCGACAAATGTGATAAACGGTATTTTGAAACTGAAGAAACGGTAAAATATAAATTTTTACAACTATTACAAAATATATCACATTTTGTCAAAGGAGGAAAATATATTATTTTTTAAGTATATATTTTCTTAAACAATCAAAAGTATATTCTTTTGGTAAAAACTAAAAATATATATTTTTCTAAGTTTAATCTTAAAAATATATTATTTTCAAGATATATATTTGGAAGTATACATATTTTTGCCAAGTAAAATTTATAAGTATTTTTCTATAAAAATTCTCTTAAAATATGTATATTTTAAGAATGTAAATTTGGTGATTTTTAGTTGTATAAAAATAATATTCCGAAAAATTTAACACAAATTAAGTATAAAATACGTAATAAACACAAGAAAATATGTATTTCTGTATGTATAGATACACACCGGAATACACTACCAATACTTGGCAAAATACCCATATACAAATACACAAGTATGAAAATACACAAATACAAATATACCTACACTTGGAAAAATACATGTGTGAGAGATACATGACAAAGGAAGTTAAAAATAAATATATTATTTTTAACAATATTCCAAACAGTTGGATGAAAAATAGATAAGTTAAAATATCCTTATCTTAACTAATAATTATAAAATGCATAACAAACGTATAACTCAAAGTATACCAATTCCAAAATAAGTCTTAATAAATAATACTAAGAGTCGTTACACGACCTAAACGTCTAATTAAACATAGCACGTGTGTAGGTAGTTGTACGACCAGTGGGAAAAGATCTTTGAGTTTACAGGACAGGCTACGCAAACTTGTGAGTTCATGTCCCCTTTTCTTTTAACTGTTTTCGGATTTTACAACTATCGGGGGTGAAATACATGTCAACATGGGTATGATTTGGCTATGAAATGAACTATTAGATCATGTGAGCATAGGCTGAAACTGAAAGTGCCATTAACTCTTTTAAGAACCACGGACAAGGGTTAGATCTAATGGGTACGGCCGAGCCCCACTCATGGTCCTTGTGTAACCACTTAGAGTGCTGTTGTGTCCCAGTCGAGGTGATTCGACAACGGTCAAGGTGATTTGACACAGTCAAGGTGATTTGATACAGTCAAGGTGATCTGACACAGCCAAGGTGATTTGACACAATCGAGGTGATTCGACACTAATAATCGTCTATTCGGGTTGAGTACTCCCTATGTCGTCACATATACTAATGTCTTTGCAAAACATTAATTGATCTGTTCATAGACGCTTTACATGCCTGTTTTCAAAGGAATCTCTCAAACGTTTACAAGTTTATTGGAACTCATACATAACGCATGAACTCGCTCAAATTTTGTTGTTTTTTTCAAACTTACATGTATTTCAGGAAACAAGATGGATCTTGGGCGCTGGTGTTGTTTTCAAGATGTAAAGTTCAAGTTTAGATGTCATCCAATTTTTTTAGTTTGTAACTTAACCCGAGGTTATGTTGTTGAAACTTAAATGACTTGTGTTTGTAATGTTTTAAAACTTATGGATGGATGAACATCATTTTAATCATATAGTTGTTTATTATAATTGAATGCAATGAAAACCGATCAAGTCACACGTATACGCTTCCGCAAAAGTCAGGGTGTGACATAGCTAAGGAGGATACACCACTTGAATTTCCTAAAATTCTTGTTGGTAGTTCAAGCGGAGCAGCTACTAAAGATGTTGGATCCACTGATCTACATTTGGACAGTAGTTTCATCACTCTGACTCCCTTGAAGGCAACCACTACTGTGTCTACCAAGGTAACCACTGGTCTGTTCAAGTTAACCACTGGTGTGCCTTATAAGGTAACCACTGATGCAGAGGGAAGTCCCAGAACCAAGAACAAGGGGCATCTGCTAATGAGAATTTGGAGACGCCTCCTATCTCAAAAGCAGATACAACCACCTCTGGTGGGAACTCAAATGATCCTATTAAGTTAGGCGATGAGTTAAAATATAAGGATTTGACGGAGAGGATTCCAATATTGAAACATCTGTTGGTGAAATGAAAGATCTAATGAAGCATTTGGTGGATGCTTCCAAAAGTAGACATTCTCATCAGCAGTTATCCCAAGAGCTTTGGAACTCAGTACAACCTATTCTTGCAGCTCACAGGGAACTGGTTGAACTTCAACATACCTCCCACATGGAGCTAATCAGAGTTATAGTTGAAGCAAGATACAAAGACACACAGGCTGATATCAGGGGAATCAAAGAATCCCTAGCAAAGATAACTGGCACTACACCTACACCAATCTTTGAAAAAGATGATGAAGATGATGCCAAAAAGGGGGAGAAGGATTCAATGAAAAACTTTAGCAAACCTACACCAAGGAATCAGCCAAAACATAAGCAAGAGCCTGCCAAAAAGTCTTCTGCAAAATCTAACACTGGTAAGAAAAAGGGAGTTGATGATACCCTAAACAAACAGACAAATAAGGAGATTGAAGCAAAGCAGAAGAGAAAGGATACAAAAGAAAGTAGACAAGATGTTCTGAGGTAGGAATTAGAGAAAAAGGTGAACAAAGAAATCAAAGTGCTAAAAATTGGAACCCCAAACACAAGAAAATCTTACAAACACAACAAACCTCTCATTGCCACATTCCCTAAACCAAAATCACCACAACAAAAGCCAACCACTGTTGATCCCAAAAATCTAAACGCTGATACATCCAAACCTAAACCTTCACCACAAAAACCACCTCATAAAAAGCAGAAAAAAATCCCTCATCACCACCACCACCACCATCCATAGCAACAGATGTTGATGCACCAAAAGCATCATTAGATGTTAAGACAACAACTGTTTAGACACCAGTGGTTTCAACAGTTGTTAGTCAAACCACTGATTCCCCCGACTTTGATCCTCCACCATCAACAAAACCACCAACACCTAAAAAGATTCCCCTCACAAACAACCTTGTCACCAATAACACATTCTCCATCTAAAACTCCTCCTCCTCCCAAGTCTGTCTATACAAGAAAAAGAAAGTTCATGGTGCATGAAGAAGAAAAATAAATACCAGCACCAATCCCTATATCATCTACTCCATTCATTCCACTTTCATCACCTCCACAAACCAACCCAATCAACCAACCACCCACTGCTCACACCTCACAAAACATTCCATTGGCAGTTAAATATCCTCTAGAACTGCTTGCAGTTCAGAATGAAATAATTCAATTTTACAAAGGGGATGATCCATCCAAAAGAACTTTCCAATCACTACAAGGCTTCAGCAATCCTCATAATATCGATGAATATTTAAAGATGAAAGCTAAACAAGCTGAGCTGATCACCAAGTATGTGAGTAAAGGGAAATATGATAGGAATTACCAGGGCACTTATCAACATGAGCTTAGTAAGGTCAGGAAACTGGAAGACTTTGCTAGAGACATGAGTAAGTCTATGTCAAAACTGCCATCTGATGCTGGTCTTCAAAAGGAAGTGAGGATTGATTATCTGGATATCATCAGGAGAGACAAGCCCTGCAAAGCCTACAAGTATCAATTCAAAGTCTGGTCTCTACAAGATCTCAAAGAAGAAGTAAATAGAATTGAGATGATGAAAAAGGATCCTCAAATGAAGAAATCTGCACTCAACTAGAATAAACATAAGAAGGTTGATGTGGATGAAGCTTTGAGGTATAAAAAGAAGAGATCAGAACTTATAGCAGCTGGTTATGGGACTGCTAGATCCATTGCAAGATGGACTAAGAAAGATGTTGGTCTAACTTACAAAAAGTTAGAAGAGCTTAGAAAGACTGATCCAACCCTTCCCAAGAAGCCAGTATATGATAATGAAACCACTGCTGATAGGCCTCACCAGACCCATTCTTCTAAAAAGTTGTTTTCATCATCAGATGTATCCATCAGGGTCTTGAACCAAAGAAAAAGACAGCAACTGATTGATGAGGAAGATGAAAAGAGGGATGCTGAATTCAGAAAAGAGGCTATCAGAAATCAGTTACAATTTAGATTGGATGATGCTTCTATACAACTTCAAGTTCAAGTGTCAGAAACACTCAAAAAGTTGGCAAGCAGACCACAATCCCCAAACTCATCACAAATAAACTTCTCCCAAGAAACCCATGAGACCCAAAGATACTAAAGTGGATATCTGACAAAGACACCCACATATTGACTCTGCTCAGATCTGATGGTAGAGTTGAAAAGTTGTCAAGGGAGGCTGCATTAGGTCTGAATGCAGATGACCTCCAAGATCTAATGAACCTTCAACTACAAAGGGATGAAGATGACATTGATTCCTTGGATTTTGAGCTCTAGTTCAAAGGGCAATCCCTATATCATCTACTCCTTTCATTCCACTTTCATCACCTCCACAAACCAAGCCAATCAACCAACCACCCACTGCTCACAACTCACAAAACATTCCATTGGCAGTTAAATATCCTCTGGAACTGCTTGCAGTTCAGAACGAAATGATGCAATTTTACAAAGAGGATGATCCATCCAAAAGAACTTTCCCATCACCACAAGGCTTTAGCAGACCTCAGAATATTGATGAATATTTATAGATGAAAGCTAAACAAGCTGAGCTGATTGCCAAGTATGTGAGTAAAGGGAAAGATGACAGGAATTACCAGGGCACTTATCAACATGAGCTTAGTAAGGTCAGGAAATTGGAAGACTTTGCTAGAGACCTGAGTAAGTCTATGTCAGAACTGCCACCCAATGCTGGTCTTCAAAAGGAACTGAGGATTGATTATCTGGATATCATCATGAGAGACAAGCCCTATAAAGCCTACAAGTATCAATTCAAAGACTGGTCTCTTGAAGATCTCAAAAAGAAGTAAATAGAATTGAGCTGATGAAAAGGATCCTCAAATGAAGAAATCTTCACCCAACTGGAACAAACATAAGAAGGTTGATGTGCATGAAGCTTTGAGGTATAAAAGGAAGAGATCAGAACTTGTAGCAACTGGTTATGGGACTGCAAGATCCATTGCAAGATGGACTAAGCAAGATGTTGATCTAACTTACAAAAAGTTAGAAGAGCTTAGAAAGACTGATCCAACCCTTCCTAAGAAGCCAGTATATGATTATGAAACCACTGCTGATAGGCCTCAGTAGACCCATTCTTCTAAAAAGTTGTTCTCATCATCAGATGTATCCATCAGTGTCTTGAACCAAAGAAAAAGACAGCAACTGATTGATGAGGAAGATGAAAAGAGGGATGCTGAATTCTATTAAGAGGCTATCAGAAATCAGTTACAATTTGCATTGGATGATGTTTCAATACAACTTCAAGCTCAAGTGTCAGAAACATTCAAAAAGTTGGCAAGCAGACCACAATCCCCAAACTCATCACAAATAAAACTTCTCCCAAGAAACCCATCAGACCCAAAGACACTAAAGTGGAAATCTGACAATGATACCCACGTATTGACTCTGCTCAGGTCTGATGGTAGAGTTGAAAAGCTATCAAAGGAGGCTGCATTAGGTCTGAATGTAGATGATCTCCAAGATCTAATGAACCTTCAACTACAAAGGAATGAAGATAACATTGATTCCTTGGACTTTGAGCTTCAGTTCAAAGGGAAAATCCGGGAAAGGTTGATGAGAGAATAAAGATCAAAATAATGAAGTGTTTTGGCATCATCTGTTCTAGGGGGGCTTGTTGGCTCATGCAATCCTTCCTTGAAGAACAGATGATACAAAGCCAAAACTGGTTCTCAACAGATGATCACCAATAATAGTGTTTGAACATTAATTCCCTCCAATGGCAGTGGCACTCAACAATGGATGATCCCTAAAGACTGTTGTTTTATAAAGACTATTATAGCAAAGCTCTGTTGGTTGCTAAGACTGTTGAAGACCAATCAACTGCTGGTGTTAAAGTGCTGCTGAAGTCAAAGTACTGCTGGAATCAAAGGCCCGATCAGCCTTAGTGGAAAGCACTGCTCAGCCTCATCAGTGTTTGAGCACCATCAGTGGATTGCCTCATCAGAGTTTTGTTTAATCATGTATTAATGTAACAGTGTCTATATTGAATCAGTGTTTATAGGTTGTTAAGATTGTTAGATGTCACTGTCTAGGTGATGTTAGCAAAGATGCCACAATGTTTAAGATTGTACTATAAATAGACAGTGTCTGTACTGTTTTATTAGCTCTTTGCACACACTCATCTTGTACGAACAAACATTGTGAGCTCAGGCTGATGGGGAGTTAGTGTTCATGCATGCATAAGTCTAAACATTGCGTATTCAATCTTTTGACTAATGAAAGATTGTATGATGAAAACTAATCTTTCCTTGATTGTGTTTTAAAGTTTTATTTCATTCTGCTGCAAATTAATTCTCTATTTTATCTTCTTCGATTTCCATCTTATTAAAACAACACAATCAAGCAAACTTAGATCCTAACAAAATTGATTTCGGGTTGGTTCTTGAAAGATTGATGGATAGAAGTGCAAATGATTGTGTAAAACTTGTGTGATGCCTAAATGATTGGAGAGGAGGATTAAACAAGTGAAATGATGGGGAGTGGCTAGGGTTTGTGTTATATTATATTATAACTTTCTCTAAATGTCATGATACACCCTTGATTATTACTTTTCGCATAAAAACACATACCCTCTTGTAATTCACACTTAAAGCACAAAATTCACGTATTTGCCATGCAATACATAAGTTTCGTATAAACCATCCGTTTATAACTATTATTCACGTTAGTCGCCAATGTTCGAGAGTTGTCATGTGTGTGTTCCGGTAATTCCCCGAATTATCAACGTAGACTCATTTAACTAACCCTAGTTAAATGCAGCGCTATGAATGTATGATTAAATTAACTTTGGTTAGGTTAAAGTGGTAACCTGAAGTTGCGGGTTGTCACATCATCCCCAACTTGAAAGAAATTTCGTCCCGAAATTTGATAAGCAGTCTCAGAGAAATGAATCGGTAAGTTAAGATGACTGTGGGTTTTCCTCGGGTACCACATCATCCCCAACTTGAAGGAAATTTCGTCCCGAAATTCACTAGTTGCATTATAGTTAGGTTCAACAGTTTTGAATCAGTGAGGATACTTGAGCATCATCTAATCCTCGCGTTCCCACGTGAACTCTGGTCTACGTCTTGAGTTCCAACGAACTCTCATGATTGGGATTCGACTGTGTTTACGGACCTTAACATCCCGATCCATGATTTCGACGGGTTCCTCAATAAATTGCAACTTGTCATCGATCTTCAGTTCTTGTAAAGGAATCACACGTGTCGACTGAGATAAAAGGGTGAAATGAGGGTTTGAGATTTTAAGAGGGTTTTTATACTAGGGTTTGTAACTGCGTTTGGGCCCAAGGCCCACAAGCCCATTTCTTGTGTTTTTAAGCAGCTCGATAAGTTTCCGAAGCCCGTTTTCAAATCCTGATCGTCGTAAAATGTCGTATAATAAAGTTTTAGAGTCAAAACGCTAAAAATTACGTTGGAAATTGATGTTTAACGCGTTCGTTCATCGGCTGCGTTAAAATCGCGTAAAATGCTTTGTTTGTCGTTTTTAATCCGTTTTTTGATCCGATTTCGTCTGCGGATATTAATATTCGATTACGGCGCTATATATGCCATAATATTTCGGTTTTACACGCAATACACGAGTCCAATGCTTCCGTTTCGTTGCCGGTGCGTTCTTACTACCGCGTTTTTTTTGTTCACGTTTGTGTTTTGTGACGTTTGGAAGCATGATAAATCCGTAAAACCAAGTTTGTATCTATATAACATACGTATATAATTCGTATTTATCGGCGTTGTCAGTATTTCGTACCGTGTTAGTTTGTTATCGCTTAACGCTCAGCAGATTTCCCGAAAATCATCATACGCGCATTGTAAAGTCAATTAGACGTTCCTAGGCTTTCCAAGAGCCTAATTAATTTAATTCGTGCCTTAATCACTATTTATTATCGCCTTAATCGTTTTTTAATTGCGTAGTTAGAAGCTGTTAATTACCGGTTGTCACAAAGTTAACCATGCATCATTTCTTTTAAATCAAATAATTTTTAATATGATTTCATAAAGAAACACTTTTAATAAAGGTCCATGGCTACTTTTGAAATAGTTAAACATTTTCTTTTAACATTCAAAGCCATGAGCCTTTATCACAAAAACCTATGTTACTCACAGGGATTTTTATGCTGACGTTTATTTTCAAATATGTTTCAGGAGCTAATGTTTGATTTTAAGCATGCTACACATAGGACGGACACGGGTCTTAGTTACTTTAAAACTTGAGAGATAATTATTGTACTTTGTTTGTGTTTATTTCCAAGACAATGTAATTTAACAATTCAATAATAAAAAAACTTTATGTACTATGTGTTGTGAAACAATAGTTCTGTAACGTGACTCCCCGACGTTTCCGTCACGGTTTGTTGTTTTACGTGGTCGGGGTGTTACAATGTTAATGATTTCTCTAGTTCTACATTTTTTTCATCCTCTCTTGTTTAGAAAACTGAATAAAAGGATTCATTTAAACTCGTATCAAAATCTATATTTAACTTTTTTATTTATTTGATTCATGGCATGCTAATATCAAATTAAATAAAATTACGAGACATAATCAACAGAATTCCCTATAACCATTGGCTCTGATACCATCTTTCTGTCACACCCCGACCGCGTAAAACAACAAATCGCGGCGGAAACATCGGGGCGTGTTGCAACAGAATTAATGTTTCATAACCATGGATATCAAAAGTGTTTCGTTTTATAAAACATAGAGTAATTACATCGTCTGGAAATCTAAATACACTATTTAAGCATAGTCTATCATTGTTATTGAGTCACTAAGGCCTTGTCCAGTCCTATGTGAGCATGCATCTTATCAATCGATATCATCCAACAATACCTGAAACATATGTGAAAACGAGGTCAGCAAAGAAATGCTGGCGAGTACATAGGTTTTGTGAAAATAAGATTCATGACTTCTGTTTAAGAAAATGTTTAGTCATGAACCTTGTAATTTGCTTTGTCTTTGTAAATCATTTGAAAAATAATAAGTTCGGATGATAAGTATAAATAAGAAAATAATGCATGATTAAATGAATAACCATGTAAATGAGTTTGCATAAGATAAGTTGTTTATAAATCAATGTCTTGTGAAAAGTATGTTATTTGTATTAAATGTTCTATGTCTCAAACTGAAATGATTCAAATAACGCTATGATATGTAATACCATACAAACACTTATATATAGGAAGTACCAGCGGCGTATCCACCATGTTTGTATCATATTACACACGCATCGTTACTTAATCACTTAACCAAACCATACCATACCAAACAATGTTAAATGTCTATGTTTAAATCAATTGTCAAATGTATTGAATAATATGTCAAAGTATTCATGTCAAGATGTAAATCATGTCAAAATGTCTATGTCAAATATCCATGTCAAATGTCTATGTCAAAATGTCCATGTCAAATGTCTATGTCAAATATCCATGTCAAATGTCTATGTCAAATATCCATGTATGGCAAGTGAAATGTCTCAACTAAACCATATGCACAAAAACAAAGTATTGAAGTAAAACTTGGTTTAAATCAAAGTTATGTTTTGTGAGAAAATGCATGATCAAATGTCAATCATGTTAAAATGTTTACCCAATCGTTAACCCATTTTGTAAAATCGTTCTAGTCGTTCTTGTTTTAATTGTGAAACTACTTTATGGTCGATTCTCTAATAACATTCAAACCTTCTTGACGCGTTCCTCGCTCCATCTCGCTCTCGCTCTCGTTCTTAACAAACCCTTACCAAAGGATAAGTTAATAATTACAGATTCAGTCGCTACCCACAACCCCCACACATAACAATGGGTGCAGTAAATAACGGGATTTGTCAGATCCTATGGTACCATAACCTAATACTGGTCGGCTTGATCGTTGCTAATGAATGTCATCGGTCATGTAAACTACAACCAACAAGTTTGTTCACTTTTTGAAATTGTTATTAGTTTTTGAAATCATTGTATTCGTTCTTGAAATCATTGTATTCATTCTTGAAATCATTGTTAGCGTTCTTGAAATAATTGTTATTGTTCTTGAAACCACATTGTAATTGTTATTGAAAACATTGATAAAGCATTTAGCACATATGAGTCACCCCAAAATAGTTGAAAACAGTAAAAGAGGGGAATAATGTACTCGCCTGGGAGTGCTTAGGAGTCTTGAACAACTACCAAGTAAGCTAGAGGAGTCCCGGAAATCAAACAGTACCTAATATAGGTAACTACATAATTAACCCGGACCTAAATCGGAAGACTGGGTAGCAGGAGGGTTTGTAAACCAAATGAGTGTAGGAACTTATATGATATGGTTTAACAAAGCCTACATACTAAATGAAACTTAACCTAAGTATTATCGACCCATCGCGACCCATTAAGGTAACTTATGCTACTTTAACGCGTCGTGCGCGTGAAACGCGTTTGGACCGTCTAACTAGTCCTATGACAAGTGTTATATGCCTAAACATGTTACATAATCAGTTATGTGACAAAAGTTTAGGTTACATATGCTTAATTACCAATTATACATGAAAAGGGTATTCTGGTAATTTACCTAAGGCATATAAACTACCTATCATACAACTACTTAAACGATGTGACCATAGGGTATAACCTCGGAAGGTTATGCCCTATACTAGGGTCACCTAATGTATTTGGTCGGATCCTAATGATCGACCAAACTGGGTCGGGTTCGAAGGTATAAGCGATTTATCAGATCGCTTACCCTACGACCCTAGACAACGTGGTAATCAGTAGGCATAGTCCCAAGGGACTATAACCAACGTGATTACACTCACGTTGCGAAGTTCAAACGAACTTCGCATTGACCATTACTGGTCAACGCTGAAAGTCAAACAAAGTTTGACTTTCTGACTCGAAAAGCAATAAAATAAGGAAAGGAACGAAAGAAGACTTACGAAGGGTCCCCGAATGCTAACCTCGATTCAAAAATCTCAGGTATGAAACAATAGTTTCAACTTAGAGTTTCTCAAATCAAAGTTCTAGTGATTTTAGCAATGGGGGTGGATGGGTATTTATAGGAATACCCGAACCGTTAAGATCGTTTCATGGAAAACGTGCCTTAATCCCATCCGTACATGTGTTGAAATGTCATGGTGTTTAGGTGTTTAAATTCCATCCATACATGTGTTGAAATGTCATGGTGTTTAGGTGTTTAAATTCCATCCATACATGTGTTGAAATGTCATGGTGTTTAGGTGTTTAAATTCCATCCATACATGTGTTGAAATGTCATGGTGTTTAGGTGTTTAAATTCCATCCATACATGTGTTGAAATGTCATGGTGTTTAGGTGTTTAAATTCCATCCTTATCCGCTGACTAAGCAAGTTAGAATGTGTGGTTGTGAATTAAACAACGGCTAATACATCGAATCTGGTCCCGAATGCGAAAAACGATCCAAATGACGTGACGAATGGATTTTTCTTATGGCGAACACTAAAATAAAATATTTTAGTTCTAACATAATTTTTTTGGATGTCCGGATGTATTCAGAACGTAAGTTATGCGCGAAAATGCAAACTTGTGCACTTTTTGACACTTTTAGTCCCTGAATGACCCAAAAGTTTATTTTAGCACACCGAACCCCTCAAAGCCTATTTCTAAGCTATGTAAAGGATATTTATGCTATGTTTAACTTATGGTCATGTTCCGGAAGGTCTGTTACAGTTCAAATTGGCATACTTTCGCAGTTTGTCAACTTTAGTCCCTGTAAGCGATTAAACTTGATTTCGGCATACCAAACCTTCCAAAACTTATTTCTAAGTTATGTAAAGGTTATTTAAGGTATGTTAAGCCTATTTCACTATTCCAGAGTGTTCGTTGCATTAAACTGGTTATATTTACGCATCAGTGCGTGTATAACCTTCCAGAAAGCGATTTAGAGCTTGAAATCGAACAAGAGTCGATATGTGCAATCGATACACATATTTTTACAAATCCCAAGTATGAAATACAATATTTCATTGGTTTGGCATTTGTTTGATGGCCGTGGAGGCACAGGTGTTACAGTCTCCCCTACTTTAGGAAATTTCGTCCCGAAATTTATTTAGAGGAAACTTGTGAGAGCTTGAAAACATGAAATTGAAAAGATCGAACAATATTGGTTAGGGTTCTTGAACTTCTAGGAATCTTAATAACATTATGTTTGCAATGTAAGAGGGACACTTATATACAAGTATATGAAGTGTCATTGGTGCGTCCACCGTACCTCCATTACATCGTTGTCATTTTGTTATTGTTGTCGCTATCGGTTCTTACACATAATAAATCTTACTGGTTTCCTGTGCACTAAATTTCATAATTATGTACGCGTCCATAATTAGACAATTCCTTGCCCAGTTCACACAGTCTATTTTATAATGTGTAGTGTGAAACCAAATGAACAATCCTGTGATGAGTGTGACTAGACCGCCATAGAATCCTTTTAATTAAATCATTAAATGATCTAAATAGACTATCAAGGAGTCTGTTCAGCTACATCACTAGATGTCGTTCTTTAACCAAATTGTGAATCAATCTTTTTGACTAGACCACTAAAGGGTCTCTTATGAATCATGGAGTAGTACTATATAATCCAAGGGTCTTAACTCTTACATAGAAGCCCATTAAGGATTTAAGGTAGTACCTTTTTGAATATCCTACTACGAATCCATCATATGAAGATATGAAAGATTCTACGAGGATTTGGATAACGAATATCCAGAGTATACGAAAACACAAAAATCATAGAGGAGAACACATAAACATATATCACATAACCACAAAATTGTTTGTTAATTTGTCTTGTAAATTGCGTACTTGCATTTAAAGCACACTTGGAATCCATTCCGTGGATTTCATTTGGTACTTTAAACGTTAACAAGAATCCAACTATAAAGATAGAAGGATTCAAAAAGAAAATTCGATTTCGATTACTAGGAACCGAAGTGTTCGAATTAAGGTACATAAGGAATCCAATTAAGGACTCTGATTTGAATGATAATCATCCACAAGGATCTAATTATGAAGATAAAAAGATCTCATATGAATTTTAGAAGTTGAAGATGTTTTGAAACCTTGCACTGGATGTGCTTAGGTCAAAACATGATGTAAAATGCTTATGAAGTTGAGATGCTTGATATGTCAAGGCGACATATGAAGCAGAATTTTGAAGGTTAAGTCAATGTATGAGGAAAGTATTTTTGAAAACTATGCATGGGGTTCTTTTAAGAAAAATGTGTTTAACTTTTTTGAAACCTTATATATAATACTTTTGAAATCATAAAGTAGGTGTATTAGATAGATATATTTACAAAAATGTTTTAAAATCATGCGAGATGAATTTTGAAATTATGTATAAGGTTTTTGAAAGACATGAATGATGCTTTTCGAAATCATGCACTTGATAATAAAATGTATTGTGTTAATATTGTCTTCAGACTATATGAAATATTTTGAAATTAGGAAGGTTGGTTTTGATAACATGGTCAATGTTTTTGAAATAACATAGACAATGCATCTAGAAAAAAATTGTTTTCAAACTATATGAAATGTTTTGAGATCATGAAGATTGTTTTGAAATACTTGTACTGTATATGTTGAAAAAAAAAAAAATCAAAACGGAATGGGTATGAGATTTGAAAATACCCTTAGTTATCTAACCAAGGATTTAAAGGCACAGATGTGCGAAAAGCACGATTACTCATAATGTCACTTAATTTTCTGTACTTTGTTTCTTAGAGTGAAACGAGTACTTAAAAATTTCGAGGGAATCATGAGCGATCATGGCGAAGTTCTGAGAAGCCTTTCGCTTCTTTGACTTCTTAGGGGATCGTTCATCCATGGTCTTTGATTCCTCGATTGGTTTCTTGGCTGATGGTGTTGTCGCCTGACTAGGTCCTGCCTGTCTTGGTGACTCTTGAGTGGCTTCATCCTGGAGATGATACTTGGCAGTAGCTAATTCAACAGTCTTTAGGACTACTTCGCCTATTCGCTGAGCGAATTTGGCTGCTTGCTCAGATATCTGGGCGTCATCGTGATGAAGAGACATTCTTGAAGAAAAAGAAAGGCATAGGGAGAAACAGGTGAAAGATTATTGGACATTCAAAACAGAATGATAACGCATGAAAATTGCGATCATTTGTTTGTTACCTAAGGCAAACAAATGAGACGGTGACTAATCAAAGTAAATGGGTCAAAAATAATGTATCGCGAAGACATGCTCGCCTATAAGTGAACACTCATCCCAAGAATTCCCAGGTAAGCACAACTGGTCTCGCGTCTGATGAGATGTATACGAAGTGCTTGCCTAGACAGAAAACCCAGAATACAGGCATTCACCCTTCCAGTTTGCACGTGTTCACATCATTTAAAACCCAAAACCTTGACGAAGTTTTGAAAACTCAAAGGGGTTCAAAACCATATAATAGAGAGTTCAAAACCTTACAATAGAGGGTTCAAAACCTAGTAATCAATCATCCTAGAACAGATGATTAGTTTTCAAAGCGGTTTTGAAATTTATGTTCTTGTTGTGGTCGTCGCCTAAGGATAGGTGACGGTATTGTTTTATGACTAAACGCAAGTAAACTCGCGTTAGGGTCCTAGAAAGGTTATAGACTAGGTCAAAGCATTACTAATAACCTAATTCCCTATAACCATTGGCTCTGATACCATCTTTCTGTCACACCCCGACCGCGTAAAACAACAAATCGCGGCGGAAACATCGGGGCGTGTTGCAACAGAATTAATGTTTCATAACCATGGATATCAAAAGTGTTTCGTTTTATAAAACATAGAGTAATTACATCGTCTGGAAATCTAAATACACTATTTAAGCATAGTCTATCATTGTTATTGAGTCACTAAGGCCTTGTCCAGTCCTATGTGAGCATGCATCTTATCAATCGATATCATCCAACAATACCTGAAACATATGTGAAAACGAGGTCAGCAAAGAAATGTTGGCGAGTACATAGGTTTTGTGAAAATAAGATTCATGACTTCTGTTTAAGAAAATGTTTAGTCATGAACCTTGTAATTTGCTTTGTCTTTGTAAATCATTTGAAAAATAATAAGTTCGGATGATAAGTATAAATAAGAAAATAATGCATGATTAAATGAATAACCATGTAAATGAGTTTGCATAAGATAAGTTGTTTATAAATCAATGTCTTGTGAAAAGTATGTTATTTGTATTAAATGTTCTATGTCTCAAACTGAAATGATTCAAATAACGCTATGATATGTAATACCATACAAACACTTATATATAGGAAGTACCAGCGGCGTATCCACCATGTTTGTATCATATTACACACGCATCGTTACTTAATCACTTAACCAAACCATACCATACCAAACAATGTTAAATGTCTATGTTTAAATCAATTGTCAAATGTATTGAATAATATGTCAAAGTATTCATGTCAAGATGTAAATCATGTCAAAATGTCTATGTCAAATATCCATGTCAAATGTCTATGTCAAAATGTCCATGTCAAATGTCTATGTCAAATATCCATGTCAAATGTCTATGTCAAATATCCATGTATGGCAAGTGAAATGTCTCAACTAAACCATATGCACAAAAACAAAGTATTGAAGTAAAACTTGGTTTAAATCAAAGTTATGTTTTGTGAGAAAATGCATGATCAAATGTCAATCATGTTAAAATGTTTACCCAATCGTTAACCCATTTTGTAAAATCGTTCTAGTCGTTCTTGTTTTAATTGTGAAACTACTTTATGGTCGATTCTCTAATAACATTCAAACCTTCTTGACGCGTTCCTCGCTCCATCTCGCTCTCGCTCTCGTTCTTAACAAACCCTTACCAAAGGATAAGTTAATAATTACAGATTCAGTCGCTACCCACAACCCCCACACATAACAATGGGTGCAGTAAATAACGGGATTTGTCAGATCCTATGGTACCATAACCTAATACTGGTCGGCTTGATCGTTGCTAATGAATGTCATCGGTCATGTAAACTACAACCAACAAGTTTGTTCACTTTTTGAAATTGTTATTAGTTTTTGAAATCATTGTATTCGTTCTTGAAATCATTGTATTCGTTCTTGAAATCATTGTTAGCGTTCTTGAAATAATTGTTATTGTTCTTGAAACCACATTGTAATTGTTATTGAAAACATTGATAAAGCATTTAGCACATATGAGTCACCCCAAAACAGTTGAAAACAGTAAAAGAGGGGAATAATGTACTCGCCTGGGAGTGCTTAGGAGTCTTGAACAACTACCAAGTAAGCTAGAGGAGTCCCGGAAATCAAACAGTACCTAATATAGGTAACTACATAATTAACCCGGACCTAAATCGGAAGACTGGGTAGCAGGAGGGTTTGTAAACCAAATGAGTGTAGGAACTCATATCATATGGTTTAACAAAGCCTACATACTAAATGAAACTTAACCTAAGTATTATCGACCCATCGCGACCCATTAAGGTAACTTATGCTACTTTAACGCGTCGTGCGCGTGAAACGCGTTTGGACCGTCTAACTAGTCCTATGACAAGTGTTATATGCCTAAACATGTTACATAATCAGTTATGTGACAAAAGTTTAGGTTACATATGCTTAATTACCAATTATACATGAAAAGGGTATTCTGGTAATTTACCTAAGGCATATAAACTACCTATCATACAACTACTTAAACGATGTGACCATAGGGTATAACCTCGGAAGGTTATGCCCTATACTAGGGTCACCTAATGTATTTGGTCGGATCCTAATGATCGACCAAACTGGGTCGGGTTCGAAGGTATAAGCGATTTATCAGATCGCTTACCCTACGACCCTAGACAACGTGGTAATCAGTAGGCATAGTCCCAAGGGACTATAACCAACGTGATTACACTCACGTTGCGAAGTTCAAACGAACTTCGCATTGACCATTACTGGTCAACGCTGAAAGTCAAACAAAGTTTGACTTTCTGACTCGAAAAGCAATAAAATAAGGAAAAGAACGAAAGAAGACTTACGAAGGGTCCCCGAATGCTAATCTCGATTCAAAAATCTCAGGTATGAAACAATAGTTTCAACTTAGAGTTTCTCAAATCAAAGTTCTAGTGATTTTAGCAATGGGGGTGGATGGGTATTTATAGGAATACCCGAACCGTTAAGATCGTTTCATGGAAAACGTGCCTTAATCCCATCCGTACATGTGTTGAAATGTCATGGTGTTTAGGTGTTTAAATTCCATCCATACATGTGTTGAAATGTCATGGTGTTTAGGTGTTTAAATTCCATCCATACATGTGTTGAAATGTCATGGTGTTTAGGTGTTTAAATTCCATCCATACATGTGTTGAAATGTCATGGTGTTTAGGTGTTTAAATTCCATCCTTATCCGCTGACTAAGCAAGTTAGAATGTGTGGTTGTGAATTAAACAACGGCTAATACATCGAATCTGGTCCCGAATGCGAAAAACGATCCAAATGACGTGACGAATGGATTTTTCTTATGGCGAACACTAAAATAAAATATTTTAGTTCTAACATAATTTTTTTGGATGTCCGGATGTATTCAGAACGTAAGTTATGCGCGAAAATGCAAACTTGTGCACTTTTTGACACTTTTAGTCCCTGAATGACCCAAAAGTTTATTTTAGCACACCGAACCCCTCAAAGCCTATTTCTAAGCTATGTAAAGGATATTTATGCTATGTTTAACTTATGGTCATGTTCCGGAAGGTCTGTTACAGTTCAAATTGGCATACTTTCGCAGTTTGTCAACTTTAGTCCCTGTAAGCGATTAAACTTGATTTCGGCATACCAAACCTTCCAAAACTTATTTCTAAGTTATGTAAAGGTTATTTAAGGTATGTTAAGCCTATTTCACTATTCCAGAGTGTTCGTTGCATTAAACTGGTTATATTTACGCATCAGTGCGTGTATAACCTTCCAGAAAGCGATTTAGAGCTTGAAATCGAACAAGAGTCGATATGTGCAATCGATACACATATTTTTACAAATCCCAAGTATGAAATACAATATTTCATTGGTTTGGCATTTGTTTGATGGCCGTGGAGGCACAGGTGTTACAAAAGGTAACTCTACGAGAGTCACTAAAATTTAGAAATATTCAGTTCAATCACTCAACTTCGAGCACCGATATCTCATTCATCTTACCTCTGATTTGGACATGATTTGGTTCATTGTTAAACTCTCAAATTCTATAACACAAACCACAAATAATTATCTATATAACTCATATATAGATATAATTATTCATATTCAAAATTAAAGAAAAATCATTTTCATTAATATTTTCCAACATATTATCATTCCCAATAATATATATTTTACACATGAGCATCATATAGTTATTATCTTTGCATACGTTGTTATCTATCAACGTATCCTTTTATACGTTAAAAGACCATGAGAACTGAATAGTATCACCACTTGCATGACAGGTGCACACAGGTTGTTCTTTCAACGTGGTGGTGAGTGCTTGCGAAGTGGCCGATTTTACAATGCCCATTATTTTATATAGTTTGTTCCACCCATAATGTTACAAAGAGAAACATAAAGAGACAAATGACGATCGTCGGTCGTCCCAGCGTCTACAATGCCACATCAGCTCTCTTATTCCTCTCTCTAGTTGTCTTCTTAATCTATCAACATATTTATATTGAATATTTTTCTAAACCTACACACATGCTTATCATTTTCCATTAATATATTTTACTTGTGTACTATATTACACTATTACACATATGTAGGTTCATATATTTATTTCCCTTATTATTATAGCTAATTCGGTACTCTTACCTTAACAAATTCAAAACACAAGCACATGAGCATTATAGACAGTTTAAATTTTTATTTTAAACTAACGGATCCAGTTAAGATGCTCCACTCTGATTTTTTCATTCTTCTTTCCTTAACATGCTATTCTCTTTCCATAATCTTTCTCTTCGTAATCTTCAACTCCTTCTGCGTGTTTATTATTTCTCCATAAAACTAATTTGTCCCATGAATATACGGGTTTTTGAAGAAGAAAATTAATAAAAACATAATACAATATTTCAGTGTTTGGTCTCTTTTAGCTCAATAAGTTCGAAAAGGAAAGCTACATAAGTGAATGTTCAATATGTTCGTTTCTAGGGTTACCGAATCCATATATAAAGATTCGAGGTTTAAAATGTGAATAATATGATAAATAAATTTATATCGTAGGAATCATTCCATGTCTTTTTGAGAGAGAATTTCACATATACCTCTCTAGAAACTTAATTGAAATATCATATATATACTGAAAGTTATAATAATATAATATATACACCCTTTTTTAAATGAACCGATATAACCATTTTACTCTTTTAAGTATATACTTTTTGAGAGAATTTCATTACCCCTCTAAAGCTTTTTAATATTTGTACCCAACCAAATTACAACATGTGATATAAACCCTTTTCTAATAATAAAAATGCCATATTTACTTAAATTTTAACTTATGAGTTACTGAATAGTGAAGCTTAGAACCGATATTTATCATCATAAAACCAAACAAACGATCAAGATACTTAGCTTGTGTTTATCGTTTATTTAGATGTAGATTCATATATATAAAATTATGATTTACCCGTGGAATCTAAAAGGAGCGGATAAAAGATTGAGTAAGCTGCCATTTGCGTCCCAGTGCTATAGTCTAAATTATTCTCTGGATCCCTAAAACTTGCAATTTTTAGTTTGAGTCCTTCACCATCACACTCTTTAGTCAATTGAGTCCCTGGCCCTAACCTCTTCCACTGCCTTCAATTCCTTCATACCAAACACTATCTTAAGTTTGGTCGGTATATTTGATATTATTGCAAGTTTTTTGTTCATTTAGTGAAACTTTTGAACATTGACTGCTCTTAAATACTTGTCAGTTGGTTCTTTCATATATGATGTATGCACACTGTAAAGACATTTTAAAAGAAGTATTAAATGAAAGTAAAAGAGAAGGAAAACGACTCATAATGAAAATGGAGAAATAGATATTTTGAGAAAAAAAAACATAATTGATGAAGGTAAAAAGAGGTAAATATGAATTTCTTAAGTTTTGAGAAATATAAGGGTAGAAATCAGAATGGCCATATTCTAAATTCTTATAATCTAATAGGCGAATATGATATTTTTTAACATAGAAAATATGATATTTTAGTTAGTTTATAAGGGTATTTACGATATTTTAAGCTTGGGCTGGGTATAAATGATATTTCATAAGTTTCTATGAATTCATATTTTTTTGGCTCTATATATATTCAAAAAATGTAATAAGAGGTTTTTTGTTTTATTTTGAGTGTTGGTAATTAAACATACAAATTGAAGAACAAAATACAGAAACACAAGATTGAACTAATATACAAAGTGTTAAAATATATGGTACATGTTTGATTCATGTTGCAAGTCACGTTGTTGTTATGGTTATAACGACTTAATATTGGTTTGTTACAAGATTTAATGGTTGTTATGATTTATTATATTATGATCCTGTTGAGGGTGCAATGTGTACATAAGTTAAAGTTGGAGGTTTTAATATGTTGAAGTGGAGGACTGAATTGCATAAGGCTGATACTTGAAGGGCTGCAGTGCAACTTGTGAAGATATCAGATATATAAGAGAATTAGGGTTTCATTTCCCCATTATTGGTCTTGATTTTCTCTATGTATCCTTTGTTCATCTGTTTCGTTGTTGATCCAGTGTTGGATCTTGTATTGTTGTTGATTCTTTCTATGATTAACCGATATTCTTATCAGTTGATCTTTTATATTGTATATGTTGATATAGATCTTACATAAGTAAGATCTAGGGTTTCGGTTTGGGAGTTTTTGGTTTAGGTTAAATCTTTTGTCGCTATTTCTTGTGTTCTGGTTGATTTCATACCATTTTACATGGTATCAGAGCTATTTATAACTCTTGAGTCTGGTTCTGGGTATTCCGCTATGAGATCTATGGTTTAAATCTGGTTATTTGACGGTTGGATATTATTTCTCTTGTAGAATCTTCTTAATCTTGTTCTTGGAACGTGTGTAGGAGTGGATCTAGTGCGATTGAGTCAGATCTGGTGTGGTCAAAACCCTAGCTAGGGTTTGGTGATTTCTTGAGGAGGAGATCTCTTGTCTTCTGGAGATTTATAGTCTGTGTTGGTCTCTGAGACCTAAGAAGGTTTCAGGGCAAACCAACCAGGTGATTGTTGGTGTTCTTCTTCTTCGATCTACTTTGTAACCCTAGAAGGTTACGGGTCAGATCTGCTTGGAAGGAGTTAAACGCTGTTGTGAGATCTTTCTATTCTTTGTTTCTTTTACTATTACTGTTGATCATTGCATTGTTGATTCATAGGCATTACTGTTACCAGGCTAGTCGGATCGGCACTTGATCGAGTCTATGTGATTATCTGTTGCATTATTTGGTGATTTCCTTTGTGTATCTGTCTTTCATTCTTTGATTTTTGTTTGTGCTGCAACTATGTAAAGGCTTGTCCAGGAACCTATAGAGTGACGAACCTAGAATCTGGTGCCTGACATAGTCTTGCATTTTTTTTAGTTGTGTGTTTGTGTTACTGGATAATTGTATTGAACTGTTTGGTTGTTGGTTTTTTTGTTGATCTATTATCTTGTTGATTATTCAAGATGGGTGATACTAGTAGTACATCACAGACTCTTATAAGTAAATTAGATATTGGTGATCCCTTACATCTGCATCCTAGTGATTCTAGTGCATTAACAATTGTTAGTATTAAATTGAGAGGAATAGAGAATTATGTTGTTTGGTCTAGTGCTATGAAATTAGATTTAAAAGCTAAAATAAAGTATGTGTAACAACCCTCGGTAAAACTGACACCCTAGTATATTTTAAATTACCCTTATATGCCTTTTATTTCACCCCGTATGTGAAAACCGAGCTCGAAATAAGTTATAATATTTAAAATAAATTAAAAACAAGAAATATTAAGCTGAGGCGGGCCGCGTAGACCCACCCCAACCATTTACGCGGGCGGTATCAAGGTGGATACCTGATTCCGTTTGATTTCTTTAGTTCAAGCGGGCCGCGTAAGACCCCGTTTAAGTTAACGCGGGCCGCGAGAGTCATGAATGGTGGCGCAGCCCTGAGCTGACACGTGTCGACATCGTGGCAGACCTACAAGCTAACCCAGCTAAGCTATACGTTGACTGGATGTTGACGCGGGCCGCGTAAGGCTTTGCCTTACCTTACGCGGGCCGCCTGAAAGTCGATTTCAGCAACTATAAATAGAACGCATCAGTTTTCGTTTTCCGTCGCTCACAATTCATTCTCAATCTCGAATTTCTGAAGTTATAAGCATTATAGTTAGGTATTATACCCCTAATTAGCGAGGTTCTGCTCCGTTGTAAGTATTATAACCCCGGTTTCATAGTAGATACGATGCCCGATTGATTTAGGGTTCCGTAATAACTGTCGTGGTTCTGCCCGACGTAGTTATTGGAATGCCGTCTCGGGGAGGGTATCATTAATATTTTCAAAGGGTTATGATACTAACCAATGTACATTTGTATAAATTATAGATTATATCCAGGAAACCCTTACGCGAAGTCTAAGATAGCAATGTGAGTTTATCCTCTTTTTGATAACCTTTTTGGAATGTTTTACAAAACCTTAAATGCTTAATAACGTAATTAAGCAGTGATTGAGTCTTTGTAGTTCTTCAATTACTGCCGGTATGTTGGGGTTTTGTATACAAAATTTACTACCTTGTGAGTAGTAAGTCGGGGATGATAGGACGTTACCATTGGACAAAGAGTTAGCCAATGAGTAATATGACCCACAAGTCAGGATTGACAGTACTGAATGAGTAATTGTGTAGAAATAAACAATGTGATCGCTCTCAATACTGTTTTAATTGATAAAATGTTTCTTGATTAAACTGGGATTCACTCACCAGTATTTCCGCTGATAAATGTTTTTAAAACATGTTTCAGGTAATAAAATGTGACAGCCAATTAGTAAAAAGCCAGCTGGAGAGCACTGAAGGCTTGGGAAAAATGTGGCTATAAAAGTTACCTAAAAGATGATGTTTTAAATTCAATAAAATAGGGTTTATCCCTATGAATGTATTGTAATAAGAAACTTGGGTTTTACCCATGTGATTATTAATATCAAATATGGTGGTTTTACTCTGATAAATATTTCCTAACTACGGTCCTGATGAAAATTCTGCTGCCAAATTAAAACAACCTGATACCACCGTTACTGAGCTCGCGTCCGCCTGTTCCCGGGAATCAGGGATCGGGGGTTGCGACAGGAGGTGGTATCAGAGCCTAGCCACTGGTCTGAGCCAAAGAAGTGTTCTGCTGACACTTAAGTTTTAAAATTTTGTGTTAGGAAATAACGGAAATATGTGCATAACTGTATTTAATTGTTATGTGTTATTTGACTATTTGTTAGTTTACAGTATGAGTGATCAAGGACCCTCAGATATGAGTCGTCAGTTGTCTGATTCACCTAGGAGCGAAGGTACTTCATCACAGCCTGCCCTTTCTGGGTATTCTGCTAATCAGGAAGAAGGAATATTTGCCTTTAGAGCTCAGTTGGAGGAGCCATTTCCTAATAAAAAGAGAGGATGGTTCAGTAAGGAAGCCTTTGCTCGTAGGAAGAGAATGCGAAAGTTGCAACAACAAAGAGTTCTAGCAGCTGCTAAGCGACAGACAGATGCCCATACACAGGATAGGCTTAATAGAAGCCTAGCAAATTTCCATATCCTAGCTACAACTGCTGCTGACCCGAGTCTGGAACAACTAGTAGCCCCACAACCACAAATCCCAGAACAACCCATGGAAATAGAAAACCCTGAAAACCAGGTGGAAATGCATGACTTTAACACAGAAGAAATCCTAGGGTACCTGCACCAAACCCACTAGACCCAAATTACGATCCCTGGTGGGATGACAATAGGGACTTTATGCAACGTTACCCAATTCATGAAGACAATCCCATACAGAACATAGAAGCCTACCCAGGTATGGACCCTTTAGATCCCTATTACCAAGATGATTATATTAGGGAGATCTTAGAGGATCCTTACCAATTTCAGGAACTTTCACCCCCATATCAGGAACCCGCACCCCAGATTCCAAACCCAGTCCTAGAACCTGCACCCCCAATTAGTGCAGAAAACGTCCAAGAACTTAGGACTTTTGGGGAGGAAATTTTAGAAAGCAGTGAGAGAATGCGTCAGGTGGGAGAGCGTCTCGTATGGAAATACGATGAACGCAATATGGATTTTTGGATAAATCCATATCCGTGAATGTGAGAATGGAGGAAATGGTAGTAATAATAATAATAAAATAAAATAAAATAAAATAAAATAAAATAAAATAAAATAAAATATGTGTGTACGGATGCATATTACTATTTGTGTGATTTTGTTTCTGTTGGTATTGTAATTTTATTTCAGTACTAGTGTGTAATAGACGCATAGTATATGGAAATAGAGTACAAGTCGCAATGATCGAAATTTTTGGTTAGATTGTGTGTCATGTGATTAACTATATTACTTATTATCTTGTGATATTAATATGGGGTAAATGTTTAAAATTCAGATGGCCGACGAAGGAAATCAAGGAAATCTGAATAATGATAACCAGAGTAACATTAACGTGGTTAATGAGTATCCAAGCATCCATAACAACGAAAACCAAATGGATAATTGTCACGGCCCCCGACCTGGTTTGACCCGTTTCAGGAGCCGCGGGACAGAAATCCCGTGGTATTTAATTAACAGCGGAAGTTTCTTCAGGATCTTTTTAAAACTGAAATATTTCCTGATTATTTTATTTCACAATTCAGGATAAAACCCGGTAATTTACAATATTTTGATTTCACGAAGAAATCTTTTATTTTACAAAACATATTTCATTATTTTATACTGAGCCACTTCCTTAAGCTGATAGTGCTTCACGACACTTTTCCTGGATCACAACAGATCACCTGAAACAGGTTTGAAAAAGGTTTTGTCAGCGGGAAATACTGAGTGAATCATTCTTTTTAATAAAATGACACCTGTGTTATAACTTACAGTATTAAGAGAAATTACAATGTTTCAGATATCAAACCAACTACCCACAGTAATTGTCACTCGACCCATTGGCCCATTCGTCCAATGGTGTCTGTGACTATGGTCATATCACCCCTTGGCTAACTCGTTGTCCAATGGTGAAGATTATCAAGTAATGTATACAAAACCCCACATACTGGCTGTAATTTGGTGATTACATATACTTAATCACTGTAATTATAACCTTTAAAAATAAAAATGATTTTGAAAGTAATTTGATAAAAAGAGAATGACTCACATTGTAGATTTAACGAGCAGAATATAAGCCTACTGATTAGCCGTGATTAACCTAATTTAAATAACAATGCACACACAAACCGGTTAGTAACTAATACAGCAGTTACGACAATTCACGAGATTAAACCCTCACAACGATTTATTAGTGCAATACTTAACAATTCAGCGGATTCACAACGAATGACAGAGTATAGTCCGAATTCGAGCAGTACTCAAACATTTAAGTCGAAATCACGATGAATTAACAAAGTATAAACTCAATTTGAGCGGCACTTAAACAATCGTTGGATAGTTATAATCGATCGGACGTTGAATCGTAATAGCGATCGAGTTATTACCCTGATTGCGGCAGCAATTAGTGATTGTGTGTGTTTAGTGGACTGTTTCTGTGATAACTCAGTCTACGTAACTCAAATTTACGTCGTTCCAAAGACAGAATTCAAGTCCCAATGCCCAGTATTTATAGGTGAATTTTGACCTTTACGCGGCCCGCGTAAGATATAAGCTAACCTTACGCGGCCCGCGTAAGACCTATTTTTAGGCATAGGGTTGCCACGGTTGGGACTAGCCTTGCTGACTTGACAGTTTTTGTAAATTCAGTTTCTACAGCACAAAATTTAGATAATCGTTACGAGGGTTTTACCCCCCTGAGTTTTAGGGGCCCTGATCCTGATTCTGATGATTCTGAAAATTTTAGGGTTTGTTCAGAATCACTTGGGTTTCTCAATTAGGGTTTCCTAATAGATAATTAAAGTAATAAATAGTACTTTTAGATGAGAGTTGTTACATTCTCCCTACCTTAATAAAAATCTCGTCCTCGAGATTTACTGGAATAAGTGAGGATACTTTCGCTTCATTTCTGATTCCAACTCCCAAGTGTATTCAGCCCCTCTCTTTGAATCCCATCTGACTTTGACTAAAACTAGTCGTTTGTGTTTGAGAAACTTGATCTTTCGATCCTCAATTTGAAGAGGTTTCTCAACAAATTTCAGCTTTTCGTTTACCTCTATATCTCGAAGAGGTACTACCAGTGATTCATCTGATAAGCATTTCTTGAGATTGGATACATGAAATACATCATGTACTCCAGCTAATTCTTCTAGTAGTTGTAACCGATAAGCAACTGGTCCTATACGTTGGATCACTGAAAATGGTCCTACGTACCTTGGACTTAACTTTCCTTTCTTTCCGAATCTAACTACTCCTTTCCAAGGAGAAACTTTCAATAGTACTTTGTCTCCTACTTGGAATTCTAACGGCCTGCATCTATTGTCTGCATAACTCTTTTGGCGATCTCGAGCCGTCTTCAATCTTTCCTTGATTTGAGTAATCTTGTCGGTCGTTTCTTGTACTATCTCCGGACCTGATAATTGATTTTCTCCTATTTCTGCCCAACATACTGGAGTTCTGCACTTTCTTCCATACAGTGCTTCAAATGGAGCAGCTTCAATACTTGAATGATAACTGTTATTGTAGGAGAATTCAATCAGTGGTAAGTGATCATCCCAATTTCCACCAAAATCTATTACACATGCTCGGAGCATGTCTTCCAGAGTTTGGATTGTCCTTTCACTTTGTCCGTCTGTTTGGGGATGATATGCAGTACTCAGATTGAGTCGAGTTCCCATAGCTTGCTGGAAACTTTTCCAGAAATGAGAAGTAAAACGACTATCCCTATCCGAAAAAATGGAGAGCGGGACTCCATGTAGGGATACAACTTCATCTACATATAATTTAGCCAGTCTTTCCATGCTAAAGGTTTCTTTCATTGGTAGAAAGTGAGCTAATTTGGTTAATCGATCCACAATTACCCAAAGCGCATCATTACCTTTTCTGGTTTTGGGTAACTTAGTAACAAAATCCATTGTTATAAGTTCCCATTTCCATACAGGCATTTCTAATTGTTGTAGTAGACCTAAGGGTTTCTGATGTTCTGCCTTAACTTGTGAACAAGTAAGACATTTAGAAACATATTGTGCTATATCCTTTTTCATTCCTATCCACCAAAAGTTCTTTCTTAAATCTTGGTACATCTTATTGTTTCCTGGGTGCATAGTATACCTAGATTTATGGGCTTCTTCTAGAATCTTAGGTCTTAAATCTCCCTGCTTAGGTACCCAAATTCTACTTTTGTGGAATCTCCAAATTCCATCTGCTCCTTGTTCTAATTCCTTTATTCGTCCTTTCATTCCTTCAGCATCATCCTTGATTGCTGTAACTTGAATATTCTTCAATTGTTCCATTAAATCTATTTGTAGATTTAATCTGAGAGCACGAACTCGTCGTTGTTTCTCATAATACTTACGACTTAAAGCATCTGCAACTACATTTGCCTTTCCTTCGTGATACTGAATATCACAGTCGTAATCACTTAGGATTTCCATCCATCTCCTTTGTCTCATGTTTAGTTCTTTTTGACCAAATATATACCTTAAACTTTTATGATCTGTATAAATAGTAAATTTACTTCCATACATATAATGTCTCCAAATCTTAAGGGCAAAAATTACGGCTCCTAATTCTAAATCATGAGTCGTATAATTTTCTTCGTGCTTTTTCAATTGCCTTGAAGCATATGCAATCACCTTTTGGCGTTGCATAAGCACACATCCATATCCTAGTTTTGAAGCATCGCAATATACCTCAAAATCTTCAGTTCCTTCTGGTAAGGCTAAGATTGGTGCATTTGTTAATTTCTGCTTCAATATTCTAAAGGCTTCTTCTTGCTTTGGTCCCCATTCAAACTTAACGGCTTTACAAGTTAACTTAGTTAATGGAACAGCTATTTTGGAAAAATCCTTAATAAACCGTCTATAATACCCAGCTAAACCTATAAAACTTCTAATTTCCATTGCTGTTTGTGGAACCTTCCAATTAGTAATTGCCTCTATCTTAGCAGGATCTACGTGAATACCTTCGTGATTCACCATGTGTCCTAAGAATTGTACTTCCTTTAACCAAAATTCACACTTTGAGAATTTGGCATAAAGCTTTTCTTTTCTTAACAAAGTTAAGAGTGCATGAAGGTGTTCACAATGCTCTGTCTGACTTTTGGAATAAATAAGTATATCGTCTATGAAAACAATTACAAATTTATCCAAATATGGTTTACAGATCCTATTCATCATGTCCATGAATGCAGCAGGTGCATTCGTTAACCCAAAGGGCATGACTGTAAACTCATAATGACCATACCTAGTTCTGAAAGCAGTTTTAGGTATGTCTTCTTCTTGTACCTTCAATTGATGATATCCGGAGCGTAAATCTATCTTAGAAAAATATCTAGCCCCCTGAAGTTGATCAAATAGATCATCAATCCTAGGTAATGGATATCGATTCTTAATTGTAACCTTATTCAATTCTCTATAATCGATACACATTCTCATTGAACCATCCTTTTTCTTCACAAACAACACTGGCGCTCCCCAAGGGGATGAGCTAGGTTGTATGAATCCTTTACTTAGTAATTCATCTAATTGTGTTTTTAGTTCTAACATTTCTGTGGGTGCTAACCGATAAGGTGCCTTGGCTATCGGTGTAGTTCCTGGAATTAGATTAATCCTAAATTCTACTTCCCTATCTGGAGGTAATCCCGGTAAATCTTCTGGGAATACATCCGGATATTCTGAGACTACATGAATTTCCTTAATTTCTTTTCCCTTAGTACTAATGATTACTGAAATCATATATACTATTCCTTGTTTTCGTTCATAATTAGCAACTTTCATTACTGATATGAACTTCATTTACGTGGTTTATCTCCTGTAATCCTAATCACTTCTCCAGTGGGTGATTGAATTTCTATGGAATTCTGATCACAAAGGATTCTAGCATGGTTGGCTACCAACCAATCCATTCCTAATACAACATCAAATTCAGCTAAATTCATTGGCAATAGTTTTGCAGAAAATTTATGTCCTAAAAGTTCTATGTTTTCTTCTTGCAAAACTTTATCTATTTTAACTGAATTTCCTTCTGCCGTTTCGACTGTAAAAATCTGCCTAATATTGGTTAAAGGTAACTTAAGAGCTTGACAAAATGAAGTATTTATAAAACTTTGGTTTGCACCAGAGTCAAATAATACTTTTGCGTATACGTTGTGAACTAAGAACGTACCCGCTATCACATCTGGGATGAGTTCTGCCTCCTGAGTAGTTAGCTGGAATGCTCTAACATTCTTCTTTGTACCTCCATCTGCTGGTTTAGTTTTGTTATCTGCTGGTTTGACCAATTTCGGGCAATCTGGCCTGAAATGTCCAGTTTCTCCACAATTGTAACAAATTGTGGATTTCTTCCTACAGTTTTCTTCACGATGTCCCGTCATTTTGCAAAAGTTGCAAATTATATTACATTTTCCAAAATGTTTCCTTTTGCAATTTCTGCAGAATGGCGGATTTGAGGGTTGCCCTGTTCCTCTTCTTTTGAAGTTGCTATTATTACCCGTACGAAATCCTTGGGTAATTTTCTGAGCTAAGTCCTTCTTTCTGTTTTCATCTTGGGTGCGTACCAGTTCATCGGTTAGGGTATTAGCTAATTCCACAGCATCGTCAATAGTGCGAGGTCTCGCAGCTTTAACAATGTTACGGATTTCGCTAATTAGTCCCCAAACATAGCGAGAAATGAGTACCGGTTCTGGCGAAGCCAGTGTTGGTACCACTCTAGCATATTCAAAGAATGTCGAAGTATAACCACGACAATCTACACCCATCATACGATGATTTAAGAACTTATTTGCCATTTGTTCCTTTTCATACTCGGGACAAAATTTTCTTTCTACTAGATTTTTAAATTCTTCCCAAATCATAGCATAAGCTCTATTTCTTCCTTTAGCTTGTAACACAGTGTTCCACCATTCGAGTGCTCCTTCCTTGAAAAGATTTGATGCGTACATGACCTGATCATCTTTAGCACATTTACTTATTGCAATTACTGCTTCGGTTTTCTCTAACCAACGCAGTGATGCAGTTGCTCCTTCATTGCCTGCAAATTCAGTGGGTTTACAAGCAAGGAATTCTTTGAAAGTGCAACCAGGCGTTGCGGCTTTCATTTTCTTAGTAAATGGAGCTTGATGTGGTTCTGCATTATGATTGATATTATCATTGCCTTCATTTACACTATTACTGAAGTTATCTTCAGAAATACGTTTACTAGGAACGATGTGTTGCGGTTCGATTGGATTCTTTATAGCAGTAACGAATGCTGGAATAGCCTTAGCTATCCCCTGAGCAACAATATTTTCGATATCTTGTCCAGTCATATATTGATCTCCTGGATGTTGCTCTGACTGATTAACCTCATTTACTGGTTCGTTATTAGCGTTTTCCATCTGATAATTATTATAAATATAACTATTAGTATCAAATAATTGTAAATAAAACAATTTCACAAAAGCACATAAAATCTTACAACACAAATATATGTATCCAAAATTGTCGATGTTTCGACTTCTATTTTGCTTTATATATTATATAGGCATCCATACACACTGTTTATCTTACAATGTTTTATTTCCCATTTTACAGAGTTATATTTAACTATTACTATTAATATACAGACATTCTTCCCAACCCCACTATTCTTTGGTCAACTGACAGTTTAGTAGCGACGTTCCCTTTCGTCGTACTTCCAAGTAACCCTTTCTCCAATATCCCTAATCCTATTTCCTGTATCTATTAACTCTTCACCCCAAAGACGAAGTTCGGCTAAATTTTCGTTGCTCATTGGAGGATTGGGGATAGGTTCTGGATCAAACTGTGGAAGAAATGAATAAGGACTGTTGATGATATTTTCGAATTGCCAGTCATTTGTCCGCCATTCTTCCATTTGGCCTAAAGGTCGAGTGTGGATTAGTGGGTCTGGAATAGCTGGTTCCAGATTTACAGGAAGTTGGGTTTCTATGTAAGGATATAGATTATTATGGATAGGGCTAATGACATCACAATTTGCTAGTAGACGGTCGATTTCGTCTTGAAATGTGATTTCTTCAGTTTGTCTAGAACTCTCTCCAATTTCTATTCCTTTTTGTTTAGAATCTTTCTGGATTTCTATCTCTGCTGGATTAGAATTTTCTCCGATTTCGATTCCTTTTCCTTTGTCTATAGGGTTTTCTATTTTGGGGAGTTTCCTAATAACTGGCTTTCTCCTGCTCACTTTCCTCCATCCTACATATCTTCTTTTCTTTTTAAGTTTTGCTTTTTCCAGCGGTGGAGCTTGGAATTCCAGAGGTTCCTCTATGTCAGCAATATAACCAGTAAAGTCGTGGGAGACTTCAATTGGTACTGGGTAGAGGTTGAGATTCTGTAATGCTTCCGATATCTCACTCATGCTGGATAGCATATATGCAAAATGCACAAAAATGCCAAGTTAAAACTTTGGAACAAAGTTTTACAAAAAACATTAAAGTTTTATTGCATACGGATTTGTACAAAAGATCATAGGAAAGAGAACACACTATACTTTATTTATTTACTGGAGATTAATTTTCTACTAGACCAGGCTGATTGATGTTTTTAGAGGTTTGCATTCTCTGCTACGGTAGCTAGCATATAAAGGTTTGCCCATTTTTCATCTAATGTGTCTTCCCACGGTGACCTATTTCCTAATTCTTGGATTTCTGAATTAAACCTCACTTTCTTGACTTGGGGTTTCTTTATTTTCTCTTGTCCCTTTTTAAGAATCAAATTTCTTTTATCTTGGGTAAGAGGATTTTCATAATTTGCTTTACGGACAAAAATCCCTTCTTCCATCTCTGCTGGGTGTTTGGAGGAAGACGTTCCTTTTTCTGTGGGTGCAGTATCTAATTTGTGGTAGATAGCAGAAATCTTTTGTTTACCCATACTGTAACTAACAATTAATCAGTTAATAAACATGTTTTCATAGAATAGCAATTAAATTTCCTAAGTATCTCTTATAGGCTAAAATCAATAGTAAGCTTAAATCAGTGGCTCTGATACCACCTTATTTCTGTCACGGCCCCCGACCCGGTTTGACCCGTTTCAGGAGCCGCGGGACAGAAATCCCGTGGTATTTAATTAACAGCGGAAGTTTCTTCAGGATCTTTTTAAAACTGAAATATTTCCCGATTATTTTATTTCACAATTCGGGATAAAACCCGGTAATTTACAATATTTTGATTTCACGAAGAAATCTTTTATTTTACAAAACATATTTCATTATTTTATACTGAGCCACTTCCTTAAGCTGATAGTGCTTCACGGCACTTTTCCTGGATCACAACAGATCACCTGAAACAGGTTTGAAAAAGGTTTTGTCAGCGGGAAATACTGAGTGAATCATTCTTTTTAATAAAATGACACCTTTGTTATAATTTACAGTATTAAGAGAAATTACAATGTTTCAGATATCAAACCAACTACCCACAGTAATTGTCACTCGACCCATTGGCCCATTCGTCCAATGGTGTCTGTGACTATGGTCATATCACCCCTTGGCTAACTCGTTGTCCAATGGTGAAGATTATCAAGTAATGTATACAAAACCCCACATACTGGTTGTAATTTGGTGATTACATATACTTAATCACTGTAATTATAACCTTTAAAAATAAAAATGATTTTGAAAGTAATTTGATAAAAAGAGAATGACTCACATTGTAGATTTAACGAGCAGAATATAAGCCTACTAATTAGCCGTGATTAACCTAATTTAAATAACAATGCACACACAAACCGGTTAGTAACTAATACAGCAGTTACGACAATTCACGAGATTAAACCCTCACAACAATTTATTAGTGCAATACTTAACAATTCAGCGGATTCACAACGAATGACAGAGTATAGTCCGAATTCGAGCAGTACTCAAACATTCAAGTCGAAATCACGATGAATTAACAAAGTATAAACTCAATTTGAGCAGCACTTAAACAATCGTTGGATAGTTATAATCGATCGGACGTTGAATCGTAATAGCGATCGAGTTATTACCCTGATTGCGGCAGCAATTAGTGATTGTGTGTGTTTAGTGGACTGTTTCTGTGATAACTCAGTCTACGTAACTCAAATTTACGTCGTTCCAAAGACAGAATTCAAGTCCCAATGCCCAGTATTTATAGGTGAATTTTGACCTTTACGCGGCCCGCGTAAGATATAAGCTAACCTTACGCGGCCCGCGTAAGACCTATTTTTAGGCATAGGGTTGCCACGGTTGGGACTAGCCTTGCTGACTTGACAGTTTTCGTAAATTCAGTTTCTACAGCACAAAATTTAGATAATCGTTACGAGGGTTTTACCCCCCCTGAGTTTTAGGGGCCCTGATCCTGATTCTGATGATTCTGAAAATTTTAGGGTTTGTTCAGAATCACTTGGGTTTCTCAATTAGGGTTTCCTAATAGATAATTAAAGTAATAAATAGTACTTTTAGATGAGAGTTGTTACAATAATAGTGCTGTTCAACATATAGTGGCACAAGGAATCATAGATGCCATGCCATTTATTATTCAAACTATTCAAGAAGCGAATAATAAACGTAAGCATAGCAGTAAGCGACCAATTGAACCAGAAAACAACGTTAACAATGGACCTGTACTTCAAATGCCTATTCCCAAAAGAAGAAGAACCATGCCTTACGGTTGTTCTTATAAAGAATTCTGGTCTTGTAAACCAATGGAATTCCCGGGCAACGAAGGGGCCATTGCAACCCTACGCTGGATAGAAAAGACTGAGGCAGTCTTAAGGATAAGTAAGTGTGCTGAAGAAGATAAGATATTGTTTGCCTCTAATCTGTTTAAGAATGCATCACTAGAATGGTGGAACACTATCCTTCAATCAAGAGGAAGTGATAGAACCTACAATATGGAATGGGAAGAATTTAAAAACAAGGTAGAAAGGAAATTCTGCCCACCCAATGAGAAAGAACAGATAGCAAACAAATTCCTAAACCTTAGGATGACTAGTGTGGATAGTAAGGGGTACACTAAGTTATTCTTCGAATATGCTAGGATAGTGCCAACTCTTGCTTCACCAGAACCAGTGTTAATCTCCCGTTATATCTGGGGATTAATCGGAGAAATTAGACATGTAGTCAAGGCAGCTAGACCCCAAACCATAGAAGAAACTGTAGAATTAGCCAATACCTTGACTGATGAATTAGTCCGTACCCGAGAAGAGGATCAAAGGAGGAACCTAACCCAGAAGTTGACTCAAGAATTTCGTTCTGGAAATTCTAACCGTGGAAGAAATGTAGGTTCTACCTCTGTACCCTACTGTAGGCATTGCAAAAGAAAGCATTCAGGAAGATGCTCCATATACTGTAACTTTTGTAAAATATCGGGACACAAGGAAGAAGACTGCAGGAAGAAAGCTAATAACAAGATATGTTACAATTGCGGAGAACAAGGTCATATCAAGCTTAATTGCCCAAAATTAGCTCCAGCTACAAACAACAAGAATACCAATAATGCTAGAGCATTTGTTCTAACTGCAGATGAAGCCAAGATGATTCCAGATGTCATAGCTAGTACGTTTTTAGTTAATGATATTTTTGCTAAAGTATTATTTGACTCTGGTGCAAACCAAAGTTTTATTAATACATCATTTTGCAAATTTCTAAATCAGTCATTAACTAAACTACCACAAGAATGTTTAGTAGAAACAACCAATGGAGAAACCATTAGGATTTCTGAAATCTTGCAGGGGGCAAGAATAGAAATTTTGAATCAGAAATTTATTGCAAATCTCTATCCAATGAATCTGGCAGGATTTGATGTTGTTTTAGGAATGGATTGGTTGATAGCCAATAAAGCCAGTATTTTATGTGATCAAAAGTCAATTCAAGTAAATACACCAATAGGTAAAACGATCACAATTAATGGAGATAAACCATCTAGATCTACAAAATTCATCTCTGTGATGAAAACTGCAAGTTATATAAGAAAAGGTTCTATAGTGTATATGATTTCCATAATCACTAACACTAAAGGAAATGATTTAAAAGATATTCCAGTAGTATCTCAGTTTTCAGATATATTTCCAGAAGAATTACCAGGACTACCACCCGACAGAGAAGTTGAATTCAGAATTCACATGCTACCAGGAACATCACCAATTGCCAAAACACCTTACCGTTTGGCACCTGCAGAAATGCAAGAATTAAAGAAACAATTAGACGAATTGTTTGGAGAAAGGATTTATACAGCCAAGTTCGTCGCCATGGGGAGCACCCATCTTAATTGTTAAAAAGAAGGACGGATCAATGCGTATGTGCATTGACTACCGTGAATTAAACAAGGTCACGATTAAGAATCGGTACCCATTACCAAGAATCGATGATTTGTTTGATCAACTACAAGGAGCTTGATTTTTCTCTAAAATCGATTTAAGGTCAGGATATCATCAATTAAAGGTACAGGAAGAGGACATTCCTAAAACCGCATTCAGAACAAGGTATGGACATTATGAATTTACTGTCATGCCATTTGGTTTAACCAATGCCCCAGCTGCATTTATGGACATGATGAACCGAATATGTAAGCCATATTTGGATAAATTCATAATCGTTTTCATAGATGATATTCTCATTTACTCTAAGAATAAAGAGGATCATGCAAAGCATTTGCACGCACTTTTAAGTTTATTAAGAAAGGAAAAGCTTTATGCTAAATTTTCTAAGTGCGAATTTTGGTTAGAACAGGTACAGTTTCTCGGACATTTAGTAAATCATGAAGGAATTCATGTAGATCCAACAAAAATCGAGGCGATTACTAAATGGAAAACCCCTGAATCACCAACTGAGGTTAGAAGTTTCTTAGGATTGGCCGGTTATTATAGAAGATTTATTCAAGATTTTTCTAGAATAGCCATTCCCTTAACTAAGCTAACCTGTAAATCTGTTAATTTTGAATGGGGATTAAAACAAGAAGAAGCTTTTAGAATTCTTAAGCAAAGATTAACCCATACACCCATATTAGCGTTACCAGAAGGTTATAGCTTATGCATGAATACTTTGTAGTCTATTGCGATGCTTCTAAATTAGGTTATGGATGTGTGTTGATGCAACGACAAAAGGTTATAGCTTATGCATCTAGACAACTTAAGAATCATGAAGAGAATTATTCAACCCATGATTTGGAACTAGGAGCTATAATTTTTGCCCTTAAGATTTGGAGACATTACCTTTATGGTAGTAAGTTTACCATATTCACTGATCACAAAAGTTTAAGATATGTATTTAGGCAAAAGGAATTGAATATGAGACAAAGACGTTGGATGGAATTTCTTAGTGATTATGATTGTGATATCCAGTATCATGAAGGAAAAGCAAATGTAGTGGCAGATGCTTTAAGCCAAAAGTATCACGAAAAACCAAAAAGGGTACGTTCTCTTAAGTTAAATCTTCAAGTAGATTTAAATGATCAAATAAGAGAAGCACAAGAATCAGTAATCAAGGAAGATACTGAAAAGCTAAAAGGTATGATAAAAGAATTAGAACAAGGAACAGATGGAATTTGGAGATTCCATAAAAAAGAGAATGTGGATACCTAAATTAGGAAACCTACGTCATAGTATATTAGAAGAAGCACATAAGTCTAAGTATACAATGCATCCAGGAAGTGATAAAATGTACCAGGATTTAAGGAAAAATTTCTGGTGGATAGGAATGAAAAAGGACATAGCAGCCTATGTTTCTAAATGTTTAACTTGTTCACAAGTTAAAGCTGAACACCAGAAACCCTCAGGTTTGTTACACCAATTAGAAATGCCAGTATGGAAATGGGAATTGATAACAATGGATTTTGTTACTAAATTACCCAAAACAAAGAAAGGAAATGATACAATCTGGGTGATTGTAGATAGGCTAACCAAGTCAGCTCATTTCCTACCAATGAAAGAAACTTTTAGTATGGAACAATTAGCTAAATTGTATGTAAATGAAATTGTTTCTTTACATGGTATTCCTTTATCAATTGTTTCTGATAGAGATAGTCGATTTACCTCTCATTTTTGGTCAAGTTTCCAAAAGGCAATGGGAACTAAGTTAAAGTTAAGCACGGCTTATCATCCTCAAACGGACGGACAAAGCGAAAGAACAATTAAAACAATGGAGGACATGCTTAGAGCTTGTGTAATTGATTTCGGAGGTAATTGGGACGATCACTTACCTTTGATAGAATTTTCTTATAATAATAGTTATCACACAAGTATCAATGCTGCACCATTCGAAGCACTTTATGGATGAAAGTGCCGAACCCCAGTCTGTTGGGCAGAAATTGGGGAAAAGCAACTATCTGGACCTGAGATAGTGCAAGAAACAACTGATAAGATTATTCAAGTCAAAGAACGACTGAAAGCAGCACGTGATCGACAGAAGAGTTATGCTGATAACCGACGCAAACCATTGGAGTTTAAAGTAGGAGATAAAGTATTGTTGAAAGTATCTCCTTGGAAAGGAGTGGTAAGATTCATAAAAAGGGGAAAGCTAAGTCCCAGGTATGTTGGACCTTTTGAGATTATTAAAAAAATAAGACCTGTAGCCTATCAGCTACAACTGCCAGAAGAAATAACAGGAATACATGATGTATTTCATGTATCTAATCTCAAAAAGTGTTTAGCTGATGAATCACTGATAGTGCCTCTTAAGGATATAGAGGTAAATGAACAACTCAAGTTTGTAGAAAGACCTCTACAAATTGAAGACAGGAAAATCAAGAACCTCAAGCATAAGAGATTAGTTCTGGTCAAAGTGAAGTGGGACTCCAAAAGAGGACCTGAGTACACATGGGAACTTGAATCTGAAATGCAAAGAAAATATCCGCAATTGTTCCAGTAGATCTCGAGGACGAGCTCTAAAATAAGGTGGGGAGAATGTAACAACCCTCGGTAAAACTGACACCCTAGTATATTTTAAATTACCCTTATATGCCTTTTATTTCACCCTGTATGTGAAAACCGAGCTCGAAATAAGTTATAGTATTTAAAATAAATTAAAACCAAGAAATATTAAGCTGAGGCGGGCCGCGTAGACCCACCCCAACCATTTACACGGGCGGTATCAAGGTGGATACATGATTCCGTTTGATTTCTTTAGTTCAAGCGAGCCGCGTAAGACCCCGTTTAAGTTAACGCGGGCCGCGAGAGTCATGAATGGTGGCGCAGCCCTGAGCTGACACGTGTCGACATCGTGGCGGACCTACAAGCTGACCCAGCTAAGCTATACGTTGACTGGATGTTGACGCGGGCCGCGTAAGGCTTTGCCTTACCTTACGCGGGCCGTCTGAAAGTCGATTTCAGCTACTATAAATAGAACGCATCAGTTTTCGTTTTCCGTCGCTCACAATTCATTCTCAATCTCGAATTTCTGAAGTTATAAGCATTATAGTTGGGTATTATACCCCTAATTAGCGAGGTTCTGCTCCATTGTAAGTATTATAACCCCGGTTTCATAGTAGATACGCTGCCCGATTGATTTAGGGTTCCGTAATAACTGTCGTGGTTCTGCCCGACGTAGTTATTGGAATGCCGTCTCGGGGAGGGTATCATTAATATTTTCAAAGGGTTATGATACTAAACAATGTACATTTGTATAAATTATAGATTATATCCAGGAATCTTTCTCATTCAACCCTTCTAGCTTCAACTTTTCGAATCTCTATTTGGTTGAATTCTTCTTCCAGACTAACCCCAAACCGATCTTCAAATACAGTAAACAACATATCAATCTTATTGTCTTTCACCCTTCGGTCAGCTTCATGATCATCAATTATTTTCTTTAATCGTTCATTCTCTTCAAGAAGCATAGTGTTTGATGTCATCAAGAACAGATTCTCAGCTTCCAAGTTCTGCACTCTATCTGTCAATTGCACTTTATCATCTTCTAACCCTTTAATTCTATCTTCCATATTCTTTAATCTCCTTTCATCATAAAAATTCAGATCTATATTATCATCAAAAGTTCGAATATCATCAAAAATATCATCAGTGAAAGAACCAATGTATTGTTGTTATTGCTGTTGCAGGAGTTGATTGTTGTTGAGGAATAGTAGGATGCACCAGAATAGACATTTGAATTGGTTTTGTTGGCGGCGTTTGAATGGGAATAAACTGTTCAACTTCAGTTTCAACTTGAATTTCTACTTCAACAGTTGGCTCGACAGGTGCACTAGCAGATGTGTCTTTCACAGATGTGTCTGTACTTTTCCGTGACCTTTTTGCCAATAGTGATTCAACTTTATTCTTTAACGTGAGCGCAATACTTTTCACTCTTTTTAATAAATTTGGAACCTTAGGATCCAAAGCTACATAAGTTTCATCCTCCTCGTCACTATGATGCGTGTGTAGTGTATATATAAGTTTAAGTATATTTTAAGCCCTTTTACACTTTTTTAGTCAAGTTTTAAATTTATAAAACACGATATTTACTAACACTAAACACACATATGGGAAAGTGTACCCATCGTGAGCGTAGTATAGTGTTGGTAAGATACCGAGGTCGTGCAAGGACACAAGAGCTTTTAGTACCGGTTTATCCTCAACGTCTAATCAAATCAAAAGTTTAGAAAAAGGTTTTTTTAAACTAGAAAAATAAAAACTAACTAAAATGCTGAAAAATAAAATAAAAGTAAAAACAGATAGACAAGATGAATCACTTGGCTCCGACTCGTGTATAGTGTAACCTTTGATTATTTCCGCACTTTTGCACTTTTTAAGAGATTATCTTAGTTATTGTAGTAGGCCCCTCTTTTGAAGGTGACGTTACCCTCAACCCAGTAGTTTGAGTCAGCAAGGATACACTCCTAAAGGGTCGGATTATTGAAAGATAATTAATTAAGTTATTAATGCATATTATGGTAGGCCCCTCTTTTGAAGGTGACGTTACCCTCGGCTAAGTAGTCTGAGTCAGCAGGGATACAGTCCTAAATAGTCGGATTAAAGTATTAATAGTAGCTTACATATGAGGGGATCAAAGAGTTTGGACCCCCGCCATCCAATACCGGTGGGTATTGAAGGAGGTCCTACTAAATTTGACCCAGGTCCTTGCAGGATCTATACACTGAACAAGGCAAGACTCTTACCAAACCGTTCCCTTAACCCCCCGACCAGGTAGCCAACATATCTCCATATAGACCGTGGAGATATGAATGGTGAAAATCTTTTATTTTATATAAACAGTAAAATAATGCCAAGACACCACGGACAAACGATAAGGAAAAATCACCTTCAACATAAGAAACTAGTTATTAAAGTCATTAATACATAACCAAGTAAAAAGTGCGAAAAGATTAAAAATAAAAAGTATTACACTAGACACTTGTCTTCACCAAGTGATGTAAAGAGACTTATGCAAACATGGCCTTGATTGTCAAGAACTCTTACGATCAATCTTGGATCCCGAGACGACTCACACACTCTATGATGGACAATGGATGATGGTGGTGGATGATGGTGTTGTGATGGTGGTGGGTGGTGGGTGAAGTGTGAGAGAGGTGGTGTGCCAAGGGATGGTTTGCAAATGAGCCAAGCACCCCTATTTATAGCCTGAACAGCAGCTTGGGCACGGCCCCGTGTCCATCCTCTTCTCTCCCTTCATTAATTGCAGTTTGTCTGCATTAGTTGACCACGCCCCCGTGTTCGCTGGGCACGCCCCCGTGGTGCAGAAGCATATCTGTACTATCAAGATTTCCTCAGATTCTGCGAATCTTAGAGTTGACCACGGCCCCGTGTCCACTGGGCACGCCCCTGTGGTGGGTGATAGAAGCTTCTATAGCTTTGTCTTTTATGCTGGCACTTGGGCACGCCCCCGTGTTCACTGAGCACGGGGCGTGTTCAGTCTTCTGTCTTCTTGATTTTGCTTGGGAAGATGCTGTCGGGGGGTCGGGCATGCCACGTTTGTTCCTTTTCTTGTATTTATGTTAGATTTAGCTGCCTTTTTGCTTCTTTTGTTAATTTGAGCTCATTTAATCCTGAAAATACAAAAGGAAGACAAAAACACACTTTTTCCAACATTAGTACTAAAAAAGGGTTTGTTTTATGCCACAATTGATGTAATTTATATGTTGCATTTTGTGCACATCAAATACCCGCACACTTGAATCTTTGCTTGTCCTCAAGCAAAACTCTTTATAATGTGGCTTTACACTTCCAAATGGAATGGGTAGAAGAGAAGGTTTTTGGGCTTGTCATAGAGTGTCGGGATTTCCAAGATTCTTTAAGTTTTATTTTTATTTATTTACAATCTTATTCGTCATGATTTATTTAAAACATTACATAAGATAAATTACTTATTAGGGCATAACATGCCTTTTTAAAATTTCACTTATATACAAGTTCACATACCTCACGGGGGATCACTCAAAACTCGGCCGAAGATGTATTTTAGTGAATCACTCGAGAGCGGCATGGAACTTACTCCTACCATAGGCTTGCCATATACCTTTGTAAATATCAAGAGGACTTTTGGGTGAAGGGTTAGGCTTGGGTTAAAGGTAGGTGGTTGGGTTAGTGGTTAGTAGAAAAGGGCGAAAAGCGTAAAAAGCATCGGTTTTTGTAAGACTTTTTATTTTTGCACTATTTTGATGAAGCCATTATTCAAACAAAGTTATTTTTGATAAACTTGCTTGTTTATTTCTTTTGCTTCATCATCAACACATTTTTTTTTGAAAAGTCATACGAAAAACCGAGCTTGTTACTAAAACAAGGGGTTAAAAATAAAAAGGGTTTTGGTGGGTGAAAGGGTGTTTGTTTTTGGGTTAAGAAATGAAAAGGTTTAGGCTCAAAGGGGTTAACTAGGGGGATTTTGGGTAGGTGGTAAAAAAAAAAGAAAAAATAATGGTGTAGAAATGAAAAAGGGTTAGTCCTAATGCCTCCATCATTTACTTACTCGGGTTTAAGTTGGTAAGGACCGGGAATGTATCGTCGTGGCAAGTTCTAGAGTCGTAAGAACCAAGCGGCTATTCACACAAGAAACGAAAAATGAGCATTTAGTTTAAAGATATGTATTTGTATGCTCAATAAAGGCTCAAAACTCACTTTTGTGGGAATGGGTTTTTATGTGATCAAGTATATAAAATCAAATTTTAACTAAGCTTGTCATGCCTTTTCATAATTTTCTTATGTTGGTTCTTTTTATCAAGATGCTATCGGTTGTAAATTTGTAAAAATATAACCTTTTTAGAATTTGAAATTCCCAAGTTAAACCTAGACAAGTAAGAAAAAAAATGAAAAATTTTTGAAAAAAATTGGGGTGATTAGTGGTTCCAATAGAGTTTTGTGTAAGGCTTGTATTTAGGACTTGCAAGATTCAAGGTTTTAGCATCCCCCCCCCCCCCCACACTTAAATTACACATTGTCCTCAATGTGTCCCAAAAATAAGTTTTTAGGTTGATTGAATGTGTAAAAAGGTGTGAAAAAGCAAAATTTTATGTTACTGGGCGTCTGGACACGGCCCCGTGGTGTCTGGGCACGGCCCCGTGTTCAGATCGCCAGTAACAGAAATTATCAAAAAGAAACAGAAGCCTGGGCATGGGAGCGTGTTCAGTGAGCACGCCCCGTGTCCAGTTACCTGAACTGGGCATTTCCTGCAGATTGTGCAGCACGGGGCCGTGTTGGGCGGGCACGGCCCGTGCTGAACTTGCTGTAATGAAGAAAAAGTTGTCGGATGGCCCTGTTTTCATGCATGGGGTGCTGGTTCATGTTCCCTTGGTATCCTTCACCATCCCGAGTGTGTTTCATCCATTACAACATCATCCAAACACCAATTTAGTTAAAACCATCATTCATTAAAACATAGAGAAAATTACATAATAATCCTAATAGTTAAAATTCTAGATAAATAGGTCAAAGAAGCACAAGAAATCTAAACCAAGGAGTTATAGCCTAAATTTATTCTACTAGCAAAATTCCCGAAAGATAATTCCCTCAGTTGGATGCGGCTTGAAGAACTTCCTTTTTCGGGCATGGGTTCCTCACACGTCGGCGAGCCACTCCTCTATCTCCCTTGGGAGAAGAAAGGCGGGCTCATTGGCGTTGGTTTGAGGCGGTGCAACCTCCACCAGTACTTCTTGTAGATCTTCAAGAGGAGGTTCCGCTGGAATGTCGTCCCATCCGGTCGGGTTGTTGATTCCAAGTGCTAGGTTCCAATCCTCTTGAGGGAGGATTGGTTCCATGGGAGGTGTCACAAGAATGTTCAACCTCTGGTGCAAGAGGTTGATTTCTTGAAAACTGTTTTCCAACCCTACCGTAAGATAATTTATACGGTCTATTAGGACCTCCTCTACCGACGTCATCTCATCGAGAGCCTCGCGTAATGCCATAACATAGCGTACGAGAGTTGCTTCAATTGATGACCTTCTTTCCCTTCGACTGTTTCTGGAGTGTGAAGAAGAGGTTCCACTGTTTTGGCTAGACATTCTATGAAAACACACCAGAAATAGTTCATTTTAATGAAACAGTAACTACGGACACGGCCCCGTGCTCTCTGAGCACGGCCCCGTGTTCACTTTTCTGCAGATATTTTGGACAAGGAATCTTAGAGTTTCAAATTATTTTTCCAATTTATGAAGCATTTTTTAACAGAAATAACTTAAAACAATGTTATACAACTTATTTTTGACAAGATTCCTTGAACAAAAACTTAACAAACATCACAATAAAGCTTGGAATCATGGTGATATCAAGCTTCAATGGAGGTGTTGAGGCAAGAAAGATGAAAAAGAAGGCAATGGATAAAAGAGGAAAGGACAAGATGGTTGTTAGAACCTTCTTTTAGAAAATACCTAAGATGGTAGGTGAGAAGATCCTCTCAAATCTCTGTCCCTGGATGGTCCAAATATGCAGGATTCTTGGCTGCATTTATAGAAAACGACAGTACGCTGCACACGGCCCCGTGTCGGCTGGACACGGCCCCGTGTGCAGTCAAGATCCTGACACACTTTGTCCGTATTCTGACAAAAAGTCAGAAAGGAATCTTTTGGTGGACACGGGGGCGTGTTGACCTGGGCACGGCCCCGTGTCGAAAGGCTGTTTTATGAAGTTCGTCTATTTTTAAGGAACTTATCCGGATCGGGCGGTTCCTTACTGGATGGAACAACCCCAAAGTGCCTAAGATACCTCAATTGCTCTAGACTAAGACGAGAACGCAAGAGGTTGTCGGTGAGGGTGATTCCTATGCTAAATGTAGGTGGACAAGTCCAACCCTTTCCCGGGCTCTCGTTAAAGAAGGTGTATGCCGAATTGCTCAGGTCTATGTATGCATCGAACGAAGTCGATGGAGAGTCCTTCACGGCACAATCGGCACAGGGACGACTATCGCTCAAGTCCTCGCTAGAGTTAGAGGTAACATCGGGAACAACGAAGTTGGTTTATTTGAATGCGATCCCAACAATTCTTCTTGGTTATCGTCTTGAGATAAATTATTGAAATCTATCCTAAGTTCTTTTAACCAATTAAGAATTAGATCTTCCATTTGAAATAGTTCATCAAGAAGCATTTCTCCTAGAATATCAGGTTGAGAGCATTCAAGGGAGAGATAGGGATTATTTTTACTTTCGCCCCTCTTAAGGCTACAGGAAAACAATGGGTCTATATAGTGGGGCTTATAATTTAGAAAATAACATTCTAATTCTTTATGAGGGCCACCACATATTTGACACCATGTACCATAAGAATGCCGGAAGTAAAAAGTATAAGTATCTCTCATGTTTGTGTCAGAAATTACCAACCGTCGGGATCTTACAGTTCTGTTTTCAGTAACTGAATCTTGGGCACGGGGCGTGTTGAATGGGCACGGCCCCGTGTTCAGCTTACTGTCTGACTTAAAACAAGATTGTCAGTTCCGATGATTGGGCACGGGGCGTGTTCAGCGGGCACGGCCCGTGCTGAGTTCTGCAGAAGCTGAAAAACTAAGAAAATCCTAAAAAAACAGAAAAATTAGAAAAAACGATTAGGCCGTTGATTCCTAACTTTCTTAAAATCCTTGTGTCCCCGGCAACGGCGCCAAAAACTTGATGCGTGTGTAGTGTATATATAAGTTTAAGTATATTTTAAGCCCTTTTACACTTTTTTAGTCAAGTTTTAAATTTATAAAACACGATATTTACTAACACTAAACACACATATGGGCAAGTGCACCCATCGTGAGCGTAGTATAGTATTGGTAAGATACCGAGGTCGTCCAAGGACACAAGAGCTTTTAGTACCGGTTTATCCTCAACGTCTAATCAAATCAAAAGTTTAGAAAAAGGTTTTTTAAACTAGAAAAATAAAAACTAACTAAAATGCTGAAAAATAAAATAAAAGTAAAAACAGATAGACAAGATGAATCACTTGGCTCCGACTCGTGTATAGTGTAACCTTTGATTATTTCCGCACTTTTGCACTTTTTAAGAGATTATCTTAGTTATTGTAGTAGGCCCCTCTTTTGAAGGTGACGTTACCCTCAACCCAGTAGTTTGAGTCAGCAAGGATACAATCCTAAAGGGTCGGATTATTGAAAGATAATTAATTAAGTTATTAATGCATATTATGGTAGGCCCCTCTTTTGAAGGTGACGTTACCCTCGGCTAAGTAGTCTGAGTCAGCAGGGATACAGTCCTAAATAGCCGGATTAAAGTATTAATAGTAGCTTACATATGAGGGGATCAAAGAGTTTAGACCCCCGCCATCCAATACCGGTGGGTATTTAAGGAGGTCCTACTAAATTTGACCCAGGTCCTTGCAGGATCTATACACTGAACAAGGCAAGACTCTTACCAAACCGTTCCCTTAACCCCCGACCAGGTAGCCAACATATCTCCATATAGACCGTGGAGATATGAATGGTGAAAATCTTTTATTTTATATAAACAGTAAAATAATGCCAAGACACCACGGACAAACGATAAGGAAGAATCACCTTCAACATAAGAAACTAGTTATTAAAGTCATTAATACATAACCAAGTAAAAAGTGCGAAAAGATTAAAAATAAAAAGTATTACACTAGACACTTGTCTTCACCAAGTGATGTAAGAGACTTATGCAAACATGGCCTTGATTGTCAAGAACTCTTACGATCAATCTTGGATCCCGAGACGACTCACACACTCTATGATGGACAATGGATGATGGTGGTGGATGATGGTGTTGTGATGGTGGTGGGTGGTGGGTGAAGTGTGAGAGAGGTGGTGTGCCAAGGGATGGTTTGCAAATGAGCCAAGCACCCCTATTTATAGCCTGAACAGCAGCTTGGGCACGGCCCCGTGTCCATCCTCTTCTCTCCCTTCATTAATTGCAGTTTGTCTGCATTAGTTGACCACGCCCCCGTGTTCGCTGGGCACGCCCCCGTGGTGCAGAAGCATATCTGTACTATCAAGATTTCCTCAGATTCTGCGAATCTTAGAGTTGACCACGGCCCCGTGTCCGCTGGGCACGCCCCCGTGGTGGGTGATAGAAGCTTCTATAGCTTTGTCTTTTATGCTGGCACTTGGGCACGCCCCCGTGTTCACTGAGCACGGGGCGTGTTCAGTCTTCTGTCTTCTTGATTTTTCTTGGGAAGATGCTGTCGGGGGGTCGGGCATGCCACGTTTGTTCCTTTTCTTGTATTTATGTTAGATTTAGCTGCCTTTTTGCTTCTTTTGTTAATTTGAGCTTATTTAATCCTGAAAATACAAAAGGAAGACAAAAACACACTTTTTCCAACATTAGTACTAAAAAAGGGTTAGTTTTATGCCACAATTGATGTAATTTATATGTTGCATTTTGTGCACATCACACTACCTTTCTTTTTCCTTAGAATGTTCTAGGCTATCTCTTGTCTATCAGCAGTACCAACTTCAACTCGTTCAACATCAGAATCTTCACTAGCTCATCAACAAGTAACGTTCATTGAGTTTTCTTCTTTGTTTGAGTCATTTTAGGAGTTGCTGCAACTTTCTTTGTTTTGCTTTTCTTCTTTGCGTCCTCTTTTACAAACCACTTACATCTTTTTGCTACAAAATCTTCCATCTTTGCGCTTTCATCATCAGACTCACTATCATCATACCTCCATTTACCTGCTGGTGGTGCTTGATAGTTTGGTTCTTTTAAGCATTAAAACAATCTAGTAACACTAGGAACGTCACTCCCCTTCACTTTCTTATACTGTTGAAGTCTATCAAGTGTCATATTCAACATATGATCAAGTGGAAGAAAATCAGACTCAACCTTCGCCAAGTTTGGAATTTTATCGTCTAAAATCATCCGCAAAAACCTTGGGTATTGTAAAAACTTCCCTCTAGTAATATTTTCCTTCATCTGTTCAAACACTAACTTGGAGAAGTTATAAGGCATGTTGAGTACTAAAGTAGTAATCATGCACATCACGTAATCGACCGCTACATCATATCCTCCTTTTCTATGCTCCATAGCGTGGATAACTGAATGAACTAAGAACTTGTAAGGTTTTGACAAGTTTGCTTTATTGAAGCTTGGATCGTTGACATAACCAGTATACCCCATCCGAAAGAAACATCCTTTAGCTAACTTCTTGTGACAACCCGCACTAAACCAGGTATCCGTACGACTTAACTAATGATTAATTACTGCTTAATTACTGTGCTGTTTGAACTAGCTGATGAACTGCTACTTGAATACTAATACATGTACTTACCTACATCATACTTTACTTATCGTCACTACATTATTTACATGTTGAACCCTAGTGACAAACATGATGCACAAAAGCACAGTAGCACATGAACGGATAACCTATTGAACATGCTGATAAAGCCAGCATCAGGCAAACACTGCCTCTAAGGCCTATACGAGCCAGAAACGTTTTGCTACACCAGTAGTGAGTGTAGGGATATAAGGGTTGTGGAACTGCGTCTCTAGGAATAAGTCACTATGACTGGATGTGCCTAAAACGTACTCTAAGTACAAAACTCAGCACTTTACAAAATAATTCAGCTTTTAGCTAGCTAATAAAGTGCCAAAACATGAGAAAAATATTACTAGACACTTTCCAAAGTGTCGGAAATAAGTTGTGTCACTAAATGTAATTATAACGACACTTTAAAGCTTTGTTAAGCACTTTAACGGATTACTATCCAACCGAACAACCGGACTATACCCGGAACATGAAAATATTGTTATTTTCATTATTTATCTTTTTCTGAGCCAGTTAGGGTCCCTGAATACACTAACACCAATTGTAACACGTGACACACAACTAACCGGGTTAACTATACTTAACCTAACTAATTAACCTAACTACTAGTTGGTTTCGGACTAGAACCCCCCCCCCCCCTTTAACCAACCGTCCCCATCTAGGGGACATACATGGTACAATATTGAATATTTTATTTCCACATGCTTAATATCTAGGAAGCATAGTGACCATTGGGTAATTAACATTAGAATTGTCCATAAGTATGAGACTTGATCCACTAATCACTTTCACCACTTAAACTCACCAAAGAACTCTCTCTTTCTCTCTAAATAAGTCACGGCCAAACATCCCCTTGTGCCTCCATCCATTTTCGAGTTTGATCTTCATATTCCAAGGTTATTCAAGCATCAAGGGTCTCGTATTAGGAAGCTTGGTGCAAGCGGAACGCGAAGGACCTCTCTACTTAGCTTTTATCCACCTCTTTTGCGCATAGATTCTTCCCTAGCCTCGAGCTAGAGGTATAATGCTTAAAACACCTTCTTGAACTAATCTAAAGTGGTTAAAAGGATTTTTATCGGTTAAAACTCGGAATCTCGCATTTTGAAGCATTAAAGTTTACTAAAAACACTAATAATAGTGGTTAAAAGCTTATATGTTGTGTAAATGATGTAGTATTTGAAATGTATGATTATTTGGACCCGATCTATGTTGTGGTAGCTCGGATCACCGTTTAACCCGGTGTAGTCGTGTTCATGGATCATGACATAAGACTATTTTAGAAGTAACAAGGGTTAAAAGGTGAAACTCCACCACACATGAAACTTGAACTTGTGTAAAAGAGTTTTACTTGTGACATTGTGTGTAAAAACTAGCAGATCTACGTATCTGCAAGTGGTATTTTCAAAGAACCACGTATCAAAGAAATCATGTATTTTAAAAGATAGATCTTACACTAACAAGCATGATTTTTATAAACCACAAGTGTGTAAACACTTGTGAAATGAAAAGATCCGACAAAATAACAGTTTTTGTAAGAGGAGACTAGAAGTTGTAAAGATGGATTTTCTCTAAAAACGAGGTTTTTACAAGATCAAATTACCTTATATGAAGATCTACTAAATTTAAGGGGATTTACACCACAGTTTTGGGAAAACTACAAGTTCATGTAATTTTTGGCAATTTACACATATGTTGATTTGTTGTTGTGAGAAAAGTTGTTCTGGTCAAATAAAGAAAATTGTTGAGTTGATTTGTTAAAGAAAATGATACGCTTGAAAGCGTGGCCACCTCCAGTTACAGAGGAAACTCTGGCGAAATTTTTCTAAAAACTCAACACTTAGAACTATTTACGCTACAAGTGTTAGAATTATTTTTGACATGTTTTCGAAATATAAATTTCGCCATGACTTTATTTACTAAATATTCGGAGGTGGGATTTTCACAAAATTTAACGTGATAAATATATATTTTCACACACTGTTTATGATTATTTTGTGAAAATACATAGATATTATTTTTAGAGTAAAAATAATATTTACGAACGTTAACGATCCCAAAATAATACGAACGCTTTCACCATAAATATATAAGTTACACCGGTGATTATATTACCACTCGATTGTTAAACGTAACTTACGCACTTACGAAAATATTTATGAACGCACATGTATTGAATCCCCCATCCTTGGGAAGGAAAATAATTACCAAGTATTTACAAAATGTAAACACGAAATAGTTGTCTAACTATTTCCCGAAAACATAAACCATGAAGCTAAGGCACGGCCGTCCGTCTAATAGAATTAGTACGTGTAGGTCGTCACACAGCTGCGTGAGCAGGAGATACTTGGTAGAGACGCTTCACTGTGAGTTCATGTCCCCCTTTTCTCTTAACCGTTTTCAGTTTTTAACTGCGGGGGTGAAATACATGTTACTATGATTACGAATGTTTCTTACATGGTATGGTCAGCTAAGGAAGGAACTGTTAGGTTATGTGATTGGGTAGGTGAAACCTTAAGAACATTAGTCCTCGTAGTGCGATCGAGGGATACGAGTGATAGGCCTATTTGAGCATAACAAACACCACCCATGCGCCCGCAGGTTGGACCATGTGGTGACCTTGTCTTAACCCCACCCATGCGCCCGCAGGTTGGACCATGTGGTGTCCCCGTCTTAACACCACCCATGCGCCCTAAGGTTGGACCATGTGGTGACCTGGACTTAACACCACCCATGCGCCCTAAGGTTGGACCATGTGGTGACCTTGTCCTATCCCCTCCCATGCGCCCGCAGGTTGGACCATGTGGTTACACATTAACTGATATGTTTCCTTATTTGCTTTCATACCAGAGTTTACAAAACATTCATACTTGCAATGATTACAAAGGTTTATACGCGCGCACATACTAAACACATGAACTCGCTCAACATTATTGTTGATTTTTCAACTTACATGTATTTCAGGAAATTAACGGATCTGGCACGGTATGGAACGTTTTCCGCTGTACTAGTCATGAGGTCATCTGAGTTTGGGGAATGTGACTCTTTCCTGGACAAGTCACAGTCCTTAAACTGTGTTTATGTCATGTTATTGTTTGTGTTTATTGAACAATGTCGTTAGAACATGTTTCCGTTAAAACAATGTTACTGTATTTGGTTTTCAAAACTTAATTGAAAGGATGATCTTGCATGGTTTTTATTTCATATAGCTTTGTTATGGTTAAGCTATGGTATTAAGAAGTCACACCAAAATAACCACGCTTCCGCAAAGCCAGGGTGTGACACTTCTCTGGGTAACCTGTCGAATCATCTGCTTTATCTCCAAATTCCAACACTCGTCGGATATCATCTTCAGTGATTACAACTTCTATATCCTCATTTCCAACATGAGCAAATGAATGTATTGATACCGAACTTTCCTCAAATCTTTCATTCTGCCAATATCTTTCTATGTGCAATCGGTATGCTTTGTGTTGATCCGTTAACGCCTTCTTGATTCTGATTCTATCCATGAAATCTAGAATACCCTTGAATGGTTCCATCTTTGGTAACGAATGGTCTAACACACACCATATATTATGCTTAGTATCAAAATTAGTCAACTTTTCCTACAAAATCACAAACACTCAAACACTTAGAAAAATTTTCATAAATTACAAATCCTGGTGTGAATGGAATTTCCAGCGACTGAAACTTTCACACGACCGAGCTTTTGAACGACTGAGTATACTGCTTCGTGCGAGTGAAGTCAAAATAGTCAACATTAGATCCCTTTATGCGAAAGGGTTTCCACTCGTTCGAAGCATCAAGAACACTGAATTAATCTTTGAAAACTTTTGTAAGTTTTCAACAAATTGATGGTTCTATTGCATAGTATAAGCGCCGATAAGCATTATGGTATATTCAATTTTAGATTTTATCCATTCAAACGTTCTATATCTAAGTTTAAAAGTCTGTCGGTGCGAATCATTCAAAAAATGTCCGATTAAGAGCCGTTTTCAACAATCTATACCTTGCCCATAGTTAGTGTTGTGCTAATCAACACTCCTAGATCAAATTTTGCAGCTCAACAATCTATACCTTGCCCATAGCTAGTGTTGTGCCAATCAACACTCCTAGATCAAATTTTGCAGCACTTCGTTATGAAATATAACAAATTACTTAGAGAAAAAAAACTTGTGTGTGCGAGAGAAATTTTGTGCGACTGAGGTTTTTCAAGCGACTGAGAGTATATATAGTGACGTAATTCTCTTCATACGAGTGGGCTTAGAGCGAATGGGCTTAAAACGATCGGGCTCTTCCCATTCGTGCGAAGGGACTTTAAACGTTTTCAATTTTTCACCATTTTTCAGTTTTAACAACCCACTCAGATAACCAAGTCCAAGTTAATGACCTTGGTTGATTACTTTGTGAACAAATTGATGTTTTCTTTCAAATTCAAGTATCAAATTAATGAACTTATGAACATTTTAGAACATTTTCTTCGTTTTAGATATTAACTCCAACCCGTAGTTTCAGGAATCACTCAGCATAGTCAGATTTTGAAGATCAGCATCCCAACATCGGTTGTCGAAAATAAGATGAAACAAAATCTTTTTGTATTATCAAACTTTATGCTAAAACACACCTAAAATCTTTTTGGTTTTTATCTGAAATGAAATAACTATGTACAAACATATTTACAGACATATTGTGAGTTTGTGTAAGAGGATCATATGTAAGTCCATGAACTCCAATCTGATAACACCAAAATCCTAATCAAGTTGCGGAATAACTAGAAAAGAGTAGAAGAAGAAAGGAAATGTTGATTATATTATCAAAAGTGCACACGATTGCTAAGAATGGTCTGGTACACGCACGGTTATAAGCAAATCAATCAACAACATTACACTGACTTGGGCGCATCCTATTTATAACACATAGGATGACCAATTACAATTGGGCTAAGCCCAAACTCTATTCGCACACCTATATGACATCGACCAAGACCATTCATAACAAATAACCAACCCAAAACTAGTAAACACAAGACAAACGTAAACCTATAAGTACATACCCTTACAATATTCCCCTAGGTTTATGTTGTCTTGAAAGCTCATGCTTCACTTGCGTTCTTCTTCTTTTGTTGCTGAGCATCAGGCGGTTTTCTTCCAACATAGGGACCACACAACTGTGCCTCCACTCTCCCTCGTTGTCCAGACCACATCTTGAATAATGTAATCTGAGAAATTCCAGCAGTGAAGTTCTTTGCACAGACTTCATATTTTGGATCACTCTTGATTTGTGTCCTTCCCAGCAACTTTATATCATTTTCTCTGAAAAGCATGAGATCTTTCACATCCACAATCCTGTACTCTTCATGCTCACATACTATCACCGCTTGACCAGTAACATGATCACACATCCAGAGTTGCAAATCCTTTGAACTGTTGTCCGGAAGATCCTTTAGCAGTGGAACGGTCTTTGTCTGCTTCGTGGGAGGCCACATCACTGTCTTTAGCGACTGGTTGGTGGAAGGATCTATGACATCTTCATGCACCCTGATAAATGATCACCAAATTTATATCCCTGAAATTCACTTGCGCTTGTTTCTGCAGTTTATTGTAGAAGTTCCAATCGATCTTGCAATTGTGATCCCTGCACTGATCATGATAAGGAGCTCGACTCAGCTCACGGAGATCCACTACCATCCATGACTCAAAAGCACTAGAGTTGTTGTAATACTCCACTGCTCCATTCTTTCTCTTTACAAAAACATTCCCTTCTCATCGTTGTATGCCCAACTGATAATCCCAGACCTGTTGCCATACACATCAAATCTATATTTTTCTGTCGTGATTACATATTGTCTAGAAGTTCTTGATATCAGTAATTCTTTTCAGCTCCCACATTTCTCATAATCACCTCCTTCTGCTTTCTTTTTTTATTAACTGTACGAGTGGATTATGAATGTATCTATCAATCGCCTACTCATGTTCTTTATCCATTTGTTCCTTTTCGGAAGCAGTATACTCTTTAGGAGGCTCAGCAAACTCCTTTCCAAATTTTCCTTCTAACTTCTGCTTGAGATCCATCACGATTGCTTTAAGTGATCCTAGATTTGTCTCAAGCTCTTGGATCTGCTGATTCTTATGGGTTATTTCTTCCAATAGACTCGCAATTTGGACATCTGTGAATATCTTATCTTCTACCAATGCAATGATCCTCTTCATAAGAACTTCAACCTCATTGTCTTCAAACAGATTCTCGTTATCAGGGCTGCTAGATGCTTCATGAATTCTTTCTTGGTTTGGCTCAGTCGCTGCTACAGCTTCTTCTGTCGCCTGTTGCAATAACTCCGCAACTTTCAACACATTAGCATTAGAGGTAGTATTGCTTGACCCTTCACCAGTCTTGGGTGCAGGCATATACATTGCAGCTCTTGGGTTTAACAGAAAATCAATCATCGCATCACTCATAGGTGTTCCAGAACCATGAACCATTGGTTGTTCAGTAACTACAGGCATGGTTGATTCTGGGTTTGTGCTTGTCTCATCAGCTATCTCAAGGCTGATCCTAGGATCTCTTCTGCTTCATTTCCTAGGATGAAGATCAGCCGTGGGATCTTCAGTCACAGTTTCAGGTTTAGCAAGATATAGATTCATCTGTTTCAGTGTGAGGAGGTGTAACACCCCAAAAATGTTATAGCGTACATTTGTGTGTAAAAATAATTGGAAAGCATAACTTAGTTAGAATATATGTGAAATATTATCTTATGAATGAACTATGACCAAAAATTAAGTAAACACTTAAATTGGGGGGACTAAACTTGTACATGGAAAAAGAAGTTTATTAAAATAAAACTTGAAACACAAACACACACATCTGGTGTGTGTGTCGCTCCAGGCAGGAGAAAAGGAAGGAAACCCTCACAAATCAGAAGTTAGTAAAATTGAAAAGGAAATTGAAAGCAAATCATATGCATGAGCCTTAATTTGCAATCATCTAAGTTTACTCAACAAGTGGTAAGTTAAATTTCATAATTTCATGATTTTGTAGAAAGTGGGTTTCAACCTAATCATGAGTTCATGTAAAAATTTGTGTAATTGTAAGTTAGGATTACACTATAGAACAAGAATTATGTTTGATTTTGGTAATTTGGATGATTTAAAGTAGAAACCCAATTGATGTAGTATTATGATGAATGTGATGCTTATGTAGATGTAACTATAAGTAACTTTGATGTATAATCTTGTAACAGTAGGAAATTATAGACAAAATTGATGTAGATTAAGAAGAATAGGTGAATTTGATTGACGTGTGCATATATATACATAATTTTGCAATGAAATAAACACACGATTCGGTTTTAAATTTATAAAAGTGATTATTACTTTAACATCAAAACACACACGAAAGAGGCAAGTGTACCCCGTCATATATGTAGTAAAGTATCGGTAAGAACCAAGTATCGATCCAAGGAAATGGGCGGAGAAATAATACTAGACCTTTGTCACTAAACTACCGGTAAAAACATAGGTTGTTTGATTTTTTAATAAACTAAAGTAAGCATAAACAACTACTTATAAAAACATAATAGATTTCAAATATGAAAATAGATAAATAGCCTTGCTTAATACACAACCAAAGCATGTTAACTAAGTCGGTTTTTGCACTAGAAGCATTTGATCAATTTTCCAATTTAAGACAATTAGTATCCCTTTCGGGAATCCTAACATGGCAATCATTCGGAAAGTTAAAACGATAAACACACTTTAACCACCTAAAATTGTTCTTTAACGTGCAATTGATAAATGTCTATGAAAATCTCTTAAAAATAAGTTAGTCATCCGTTAGGAGTTTTCTAACCTCACTTAAACAAGGAAAGCGACACCGATAAACACAATGCAACCACCGAGACAAGCATAAACTAGATTAAATCACAGCCGAGTTCATTTTACAAATCTTGCACATAAATTCACCAAGATAGCAATTTTGGCATAAACTACTAACTAAGCTAACAAATCATGGCAATAATTTATAACGACACCATTTAACCCGTTAAGGTCCTTACGTGACGGCAAGCTTTCTTGATTAACAATAATTACATTTTATTAAACCACTAACCATTTCTAGTATCATGGTGCACACATTTTAACCAAGTTAAACTAGTTAACCAAGTTTAAAGTTTACTAATACAAGATTAATTAAGCTTCATTTTTCAACTATCTTAACTAACCAAATACCAATCATCCAACACAATTACTTATAATCAAGAAATCAATATCAATAACAAGGTTGCAAACTAATCATCAAAGATTAACATAGAAAATACTTCCAAATGTCATTACAAACAAAGATTAACATACTAATGGCTATAATCAAGCAAGGGATTGTTGTGTTTTTGCCCAAAGGCTACAATAATACATAAACATTAATCTAAATGCTTGAAAGATTAACAAAATAATGGAAAGATTAGAAAACCAAACCATAAACAAGCATAAGATTAAGAATCTGGAAGATAACAAAGCTAATCGGCACAATGTGGCTTGAATCCGGGTGAAAGCAGAAGCCTCCGGAGCCTGAAAATCGCCAGAATCGCTTCCAAAATGTCCAGAGTTACGAGCAGAATGTTTCTACAGGTTTTTTATATTTTTTCGATCTCGCACGGTCGTGCACTTTATGGCACGACCGTTCACTTTTTGTATTATTGAAGTTACTGTGCACCATACCGCATGACGTCATCAGATCTTGACCAGATTCGATCTCGCACGGGCGTGCCATATGCTGCACGGGGGTGCATCACCTAGATGGGCCTTGTTGTCGCATCCGCACAGGGGTTCTACCAGTCGCACGAGGGTGCGTCACCGAGATGGGCCTTGTTGTCGCATCCGCACAGGGGTGCCACCAGTCGCACGGGGGTGCCACCAGTCACACGGGGGTGCATCACCGAGATGGGTCTTGTTGTCGCATCCGCACGGGGGTGCGTCACCGAGATGGGCCTTGTTGTCGCATCCGCACGGGGGTGCCACCAGTAGCACGGGGGTGTGTCACCGAGATGGGCCTTGTTGTCGCATCCGCACGGGGGTGCCACCAGTAGCACGGGGGTGCAACTTGCCCAGGTCAGAATTTTCCACAGAATGTTCGCAGTTCATTCGTTTCGCCCGGAAAATCCTCGTTTTCACTATCATCTTGTCTGATATGTTGTTTTAGGCTTGTAAACAAAAGTATACCTGATTAAGTATCTGAATAACGGTTTTACGGCCGAAAACGCATAAAATGGGGATAAAATGGGGGACTAAAATATGTATAAATTGGTGAATATCAAATCTCCCCACACTTGAACCTTGCTTGTCCTCAAGCAAGCTAAACTAGAATGCGATAAAAAACAAGAATCTAACAAGAACGAGTATTTACAAACTATTTATTGAAACAACTACAAACGGTTAGCCGGTTTTTCGAAAGACAACATCAAATGAATCAAACCAAACAAGCATATGCAAATATATGTAGATAACCAAAAAGCCGTGACTTCACTTTCAATTGACTTAACATGCTAATCTTCACACAACTCACAATGTTCACACACACTCGGCTTAATTTGTGAAACATACATAAAATGTGTATGTGCAAACATTCAATGCCTTGTCAATGAAATGTGTAATAACATAAGCTTGTCATAAGATCTCGTATCCACCAACTAACATGCGAAAAAGTGCAAATCAAGAGGACTTTACGGGGTGTAACGTTAGGCTTGGGCGAAGGGTATGGAAATGGATATTTAAAGTAGCGAAACGGTTAAAACTCGGTAGTTACGTTTAACAAGCGCAATACAACAAAACTATACATACAAACGCCTTAAAAAGGCGACTTATGCGACAACTGTCACGGCCCCCGACCCGGTTTGACCCGTTTCAGGAGCCGCGGAACAGAAATCCCGTGGTATTTATTTAACAGCAGAAGTTTTCTTCAGGATCTTTTAAAAACTGCAATTTCCCGATTATTTTATTTCACAACTCGGGATAAAATCCCGGTAATTTACAATCATAAGATTTCACTGAGAAATCTTTTATTTTACAAAACATGTTTCTTTATTTTATATTGAGCCACTTCCTTAAGCTTGTAGTGCTTCTCGGCACTTATCCTGGATCACAACAGATCACCTGAAACATGTTTGAAAAAGGTTTTGTCAGCGGGAAATACTGAGTGAATCATTCTTTTTACTAAAAATGACTCGTTTGTTATAATTTACAGTAGTAAGGGAGATTACAAGGTTTCAGATATCAACCAACTACCCACAGTATTTGTCACTCGACCGGATCTGTGACTATGGTCATATCACCATTGGCCACCCGTTTGTCCAATGGCAAAGATTATCAAGTAATGTATACAAAACCCCACATACTGGTTGTAATTTGGTGATTACATAAACTTAATCCCTGTAATTATAACTTTGAAAGTATTTAAGAATTTATAAAGTACTTTGATAAAAAAGAGAATGACTCACATTGCAGATTTAATTTGAGCAGAGCCTAGCCTACTGATTAGCTTTTTAACCTAAATTTAATAACATGCACACAACTCGGTTAGTAACTTAATACAGCATTTACGATAACTCACGAGATTAAACCCTCACATCGAATGACAAAGTGCGATACTTAAACATCCATCGAATTAACGATGAATGACAAAGCATAAACCCTAATGTGGGCAGCACTTAAACATCCAATGGATAGTTTAATCGATCGGACATTGAATCGTATCAGCGATCGAGTTATTACCCTGTTTTGCGGCAGCACTTCGTGATTCGTGTGTGTTTTTGTAGTATTCAGAACGTAACTCAGTGTATATTTTGACTTTTTACGTCGTTCAAGCACCCAAATTCCAGTCCCAAAGTCTACTATTTATACACAAAAATTGACCAGGCTTACGGACCGTAAGCTTACGGACCGTAAGCCTCATCCCTTACGGTCCGTAAGGGACACGAATTTACCATAGGGTAGCCACGTCCTTGACTAGCCTTGCTGACTTGACGAATTTCATAAATTCATTTTTGACAGCGAGATTTTAAGATAATCGTAACTAGGGTTTTACCCCCCCCCCCCCTGAGTTTTAGGGGCCCTGATCCTGATTCTGATGATTTTGAAAATTTTAGGGTTTGTGCAGAGTCACTTGGGTGTCTCAATTAGGGTTTCCTATTGGATAAAATAATAAAATAAATAGGACTTTTAATGAGAGTTGTTACATTCTCCCCACCTTAATAAAAATCTCGTCCTCGAGATTTACTGGAATAATTGAGGATACTTTCGCTTCATTTCTGACTCTAGCTCCCAAGTGTATTCGGGTCCTCGTTTCGAACCCCACTTGACTTTAACTAGTACTAGTCGCTTGTGCTTGAGAAACTTTATTTTTCTGTCTTCTATCTGAAGAGGTTTCTCAACAAATTTTAATTTTTCGTTTACCTCTATATCTTGGAGAGGTACTACCAAAGATTCGTCTGATAGACATTTCTTGAGGTTGGATACATGAAATACATCATGTACTCCAGCTAACTCCTCTGGTAGTTGTAAACGATAAGCAACTGGTCCTATACGTTGGATCACTGGAAATGGTCCTACGTATCTGGGACTTAGCTTTCCTTTCTTACCAAATCGGACTACTCCTTTCCAAGGTGAAACTTTTAATAGTACTTTGTCTCCAACTTGAAACTCGAGTGGCTTGCGTCTATTGTCTGCATAGCTCTTTTGGCGATCTCAAGCTGTCTTCAGTCTTTCCTTGATCTGAGTAATCTTGTCGGTTGTCTCTTGCACTATTTCCGGACCTGACAATTGACTTTCTCCTATTTCTGCCCAACAAACTGGAGTTCTGCATTTTCTTCCATACAGTGCTTCGAATGGGGCAGTTTCAATACTTGAATGATAACTATTGTTATAGGAGAATTCAATTAATGGTAAGTGATCGTCCCAATTTCCACCAAAATCTATCACATATGCTCGGAGCATGTCTTCTAGAGTTTGGGTCGTCCTTTCACTTTGCCCGTCTGTTTGAGGATGATATGCAGTGCTTAAGTTTAGTCGAGTTCCCATTGCTTCTTGGAAACTTGTCCAAAAATGAGAAGTAAAACGACTATCCCTATCCGAAACAATGGAGAGTGGAACTCCATGTAAGGATACTACTTCATCTACATACAACTTGGCCAACCTTTCCATGCTAAAGGTTTCTTTCATGGGTAGAAAATGAGCTGATTTGGTTAATCTATCCACAATTACCCAAATTGCATCATTACCTTTTCTGGTTTTGGGTAACTTAGTAACAAAATCCATTGTTATGAGTTCCCATTTCCATACAGGCATCTCTAATTGTTGTAGTAGACCTGAAGGTTTCTGGTGTTCTGCCTTAACTTGTGAACAAGTAAGACACTTAGAAACATATCTTGCTATATCCTTCTTCATGCCTATCCACCAGAAATTATTTCTTAAATCTTGGTACATCTTATTGTTTCCCGGATGCATGGTATACCTAGATTTATGGGCTTCTTCTAAAATCTTATTTCTTAATTCTCCCTGCTTAGGTACCCACATTCTGCTTTTGTGGAATCTCCAAATTCCATCAGCTCCTTGCTCTAATTCTTTTATTCGTCCCTTCATTCCTTCAGCATCATCCTTGATTGCTGTTTTCTGAAAATTCTTTATTTGTTCCATTAAATCTAACTGTAGATTTAATCTGAGAGCACGAACTCGTCGTTGTTTCTCATAGTACTTACGACTTAAGGCATCTGCAACTACATTTGCCTTTCCTTCATGATATTGAATATCACAGTCGTAGTCACTTAGGATTTCCATCCATCTCCTTTGCCTCATGTTTAACTCTTTTTGCCCAAATATATATCTTAAACTTTTATGATCTGTATAGACAGTAAACTTACTTCCGTACAGATAATGTCTCCAGATTTTCAGAGCAAAAATTACGGCTCCTAATTCTAAATCATGAGTCGTATAGTTTTTTTCATGCTTTTTCAGTTGCCTTGATGCATACGCAATTACCTTTTTGCGTTGCATCAGCACACATCCAAATCCTAATTTTGAAGCATCACAATATACTTCAAAATCTTCAGTTCCTTCTGGTAAGGCTAAGATTGGAGCATTGGTTAGTTTCTGTTTCAATATTCTAAAGGCTTCTTCTTGATTAGGTCCCCATTCAAACTTAACTGCTTTACAGGTTAGCTTAGTTAATGGTACAGCTATCTGGGAAAAATCCTTAATAAACCGTCTATAGTATCCAGCTAATCCTATAAAACTTCTAATTTCCATTGCGGATTATGGAACCTTCCATTTGGTAATTGCCTTTATCTTAGCAGGATCTACATGAATACCTTCGTGATTCACCATATGACCTAGAAATTGCACTTCTTGTAACCAAAATTCACACTTTGAGAATTTGGCATACAACTTTTCTTTTCTTAACAAAGTTAAGAGTGCATGCAAGTGATGACAATGTTCTTCCTGATTTTTGGAATAAATAAGTATATCGTCGATGCAGACAATTACAAATTTATCCAAGTACGGTTTACAGATTCTATTCATCATGTCCATGAATGCTGCAGGTGCATTCGTTAATCCAAAAGGCATGACTGTAAACTCGTAATGACCATACCTAGTTCTGAAAGCAGTTTTAGGTATGTCTTCTTCTTGTACCTTCAATTGATGATATCCGGATCGTAAATCTATCTTAGAAAAATATCTAGCTCCTTGAAGTTGATCGAAAAGATCATCAATCCTAGGTAATGGGTATCGATTCTTAATTGTAACCTTATTCAATTCTCTATAATCAATACACATTCTCATCGAACCATCCTTTTTCTTAACAAACAATACTGGCGCTCCCCAAGGGGATGAACTAGGTTGTATGAAACCTTTACTTAGTAATTCATCTAATTGCTTTTTCAGTTCAAACATTTATGTGGGTGCTAACCGATAAGGTGCCTTGGCTATCAGTATAGTTCCGGGAATTAGATGAATTCTAAATTCTACCTCCCTATCTGGTGGTAACCCTGGTAATTCTTCTGGGAATACATCTGGGTATTCTGAGACTACAGGAATCTCCTTAAGTTCTTTTCCCTTAGTACTAATGATTACTGAAATCATATATACTATTCCCTTCTTTCGTTCATAACTAGCAACTTTCATTACTGATATGAATTTCATGGGCTTACGTGGTTTATCTCCTGTAATCATAATTACTTCTCCGGTGGGTGTTTGAATTTCTATGGAATTCTGATCACAAAGAATTCGAGCATGGTTGGCTACTAACCAATCCATTCCTAACACAACATCAAATTCGGCTAATTTCATAGGTAATAGGTTTGCAAAGAATTTATGACCTGAGAGTTCTATATTTTCCTTTTGCAAAACTTTATCTATGCTAACAGAATTTCCGTCTGCCGTTTCGACTGTAAAAATCTGCCTAAGGTTGGTTAAGGGTAAGTTAAGAGCTTGGCAGAATGAAGTATTGATAAAACTTTGGTTTGCACCAGAGTCAAATAATACTTTTGCATAAATGTTGTGAACTAAGAACGTACCGGCTATCACATCAGGAATCATCTCGGCTTCCTGAGTAGTTAACTGAAAGGCTCGAACATTCTTCTTAGTAGCTCCGTCGGCTGTCTTGGCTTTGTTGTCTGCTGGTTTGACCATTTTAGGACATTCTGTTTTGAAATGCCCAGCTTCTCCACAATTATAGCAGATCCTGGTTTTCCTTCTGCAGTCTTCTTCACGATGTCCTATGGCTTTGCAAAAGTTGCAGGTCACATTACATCTTCCATAATGTTTCTTTCGACAATTCTTGCAGAATGGCAAGTTTGAAGATTGCCCTGTTCCTCTTCTTTTGAAGTTATTATTACCCGTACGAAATCCTTGGGTAATTTTCTGAGCCAGTTCCTTTTTCCTGTTATCATCTCTTGTGCGTACCAGTTCATCAGTTAGGGTGTTGGCTAATTCCACTGCATCGTCAATAGTGCGAGGTCTCGCAGCTTTAACGATATTGCGGATTTCACCAATCAATCCCGAAATATAGCGAGAAATGAGTACCGGTTCTGGCGAAGCCAATGTTGGTACCACTCTAGCATATTCAAAGAATGTCGAAGTATAACCGCAACAATCTACACCCATCATTCGATGGTTTAAGAACTTATTCGCCATTTGATCTCTTTCATATCCGGGACAGAATTTTCTTTCTACAAGACCCTTAAATTCTTCCCAATTCATAGCATACGCCATCATCCTTCCTTTTGCTTGTAATACCGTGTTCCACCATTCTAGCGCCCCTTCTTTAAAAAGATTTGACGCATACATTACCTGATCGTCCTTGGCACATTTACTTATTGTAATCACTGCCTCGGTCTTTTCTAACCAACGCAGTGCTGCAGTCGCTCCTTCATTGCCTGCAAACTCAGATGGTTTACACGCAAGAAATTCTTTGTAAGTGCAACCAGGTGTTGCAGCTTTCATTTTCTTAGGGAGCGAAGCCTGCCGTGGATTATTATCGTGATTATTACCGCCTCCGTTTACACTATTACTGAAGTTATCTTCAGAAATACGTTTGCTAGGAATGATTTGTTGAGGTTCGATTGGATTTTTAACAGCAGCAACAATTGCTGGAATAGCATTGGCTATTCCCTGAGCAACAATGTTTTCTATATCTTGCCTATTTAGAAATTGATCCTCCGGGTGTTGCTCAGATTGATTAACCTCATTAACTGGTTCATTATTAGCGTTTTCCATCTGATAATATATATAATTTATTAGTATCGATTAAATAACAATTATACACAAAACAATCATACAAATTTCAATTACACACATATAGCCAAAACTATGGATTTCTCAATTTCCATTTTTATATTTAATAGTATGCATCAATACACACCATTATCTTACAAAGTTTTATTTTAAGTTATTTCACAAGATTTAATTATTGCTATTATACAACCACATTCTCATAAACCTACTATCCCTCGTCAGTTGTTATGTTAGTAACGGCGTTCCCTCTCATCATACTTCCAGGAGATCTGTTCTCCTACTTCCCTGATCCTATTTCCCGCATCCATTAACTCCTCGTCAAAGTGGCGAAGTTCAGCTAAATTCTCATTGCTCATAGGTGGATTAGGTATAGGTTCTGGGTCAAATTGAGGAAGAAAGGAATAAGGACTGTTGAGCAAGTTTTGGAATTGCCAATCATTTGTCCACCATTCATCCATTCCCAGAGGTTGGGTGTGGATTATAGGTTCTGGGATTGCTGGTTCTAAGTTTATAGGGAGTTGAGTTTCAATAGGACGAGTAAAAACATTTGTATTGACAGGTTGAATAGTATCACAGCTTGCCAATATAAAATCTAGCTCTTCCTGTAATGTCATTTCCTGGGTTTGTTTAGAACTTTCTCCCATTTCTACCTGGGTTTGTTTAGAACCTCCCCCAATCTCCATTTCTATTTGCTTAGAATATTCATCAAACTGTAATCCCATCTGCCTAGACTCTTCCCCGACTTCAATCCCCTTCCCTTTGTCTAAGGGATTTTCTATTTTAGGCATTTTTCTAGTGGCGGGTTTCCTCCTGCGCACACGCCTCCATCCTACAAATCTCCTTCTTTTCTTGGGCTTGGGTTTCTCTGGAGGTGGAGCATTAAATTCAATAGGTTCTTCTATATCTGGTATATACCTATTGAAATCTCTGGAAACCTCTATTTTTACCCGATAGAGATTTAAATTCTGAAGGGCGTCAGACAAGTCACTCATGCTGTTTAGCACATATGCAAAATACACACAAATACTAAGTTAAAATTTCATATATAACCTTTAAATATTATTTCATACTGGGTAACTACAAAACAACAAAAAATTAAAACACACTAGATTTTATTGTAATTTATTTATTTACTGGATAAGGTTTCTGGATTATAGGTGATAAGACTGCTAAAACTTGAGTTAAAATATTTAAAGAGTTGTATTTACTGCTACAGTAGCTAGCATATAAAGATCTGCCCATTTTTCATCTAACTTGTCCTCCCAAGGTGATTTACTGGTTAATTCCTGGGTTTCTTGTTTAATCTTCTTTTCTCGAAATTTCTTTATTTTCTCCTGACTTTTCTTATAAATCAAACTTCTTTTATTCGGAGAAAGTGGTTCCTCATATTGTGCCTTTCGCACAAATATTCCTTCTTCAGGAATTACATAGTGATTTGAGGATTTGGTTTGGGATGAACTTCCCTTCTCGTTGGATGACCTATCTAATTTAAGATAGATGTTTGACAACTTTTGCTTACCCATACTGTACACAAATATTCAATTAATAAAATTCGTAATCACAAAAATAGCAATTAGTAAATTTAAGTATTTCTAAATACTTAATAGGCTTAAATCACTGGCTCTGGTACCACCTTTTTCTGTCACGGCCCCCGACCCGGTTTGACCCGTTTCAGGAGCCGCGGGACAGAAATCCCGTGGTATTTATTTAACATCGGAAGTTTTCTTCAGGATCTTTTAAAAACTGCAATTTCCCGATTATTTTATTTCACAACTCGGGATAAAATCCCGGTAATTTACAATCATAAGATTTCACTGAGAAATCTTTTATTTTACAAAACATGTTTCTTTATTTTATATTGAGCTACTTCCTTAAGCTTGTAGTGCTTCTCGGCACTTATCCTGGATCACAACAGATCACCTGAAACATGTTTGAAAAAGGTTTTGTCAGCGGGAAATACTGAGTGAATCATTCTTTTTACTAAAAATGACTCGTTTGTTATAATTTACAGTATTAAGGGAGATTACAATGTTTCAGATATCAACCAACTACCCACAGTATTTGTCACTCGACCGGATCTGTGACTATGGTCATATCACCATTGGCCACCCGTTTGTCCAATGGCAAAAATTATCAAGTAATGTATACAAAACCCCACATACTGGTTGTAATTTGGTGATTACATAAACTTAATCCCTGTAATTATAACTTTGAAAGTATTTAAGAATTTATAAAGTACTTTGATAAAAAAGAGAATGACTCACATTGCAGATTTAATTTGAGCAGAGCCTAGCCTACTGATTAGCCTTTTAAACTAAATTTAATAACATGCACACAACTCGGTTAGTAACTTAATACAGCATTTACGATAACTCACGAGATTAAACCCTCACATCGAATGACAAAGTGCGATACTTAAACATCCATCGAATTAACGACGAATGACAAAGCATAAACCCTAATGTGGGCAGCACTTAAACATCCATTGGATAGTTTAATCGATCGGACATTGAATCGTATCAGTGATTGAGTTATTACCCTGTTTTGCGGCAGCACTTCGTGATCCGTGTGTGTTTTTGTAGTATTCAGAACATAACTCAGTGTATATTTCGACTTTTTACGTCGTTCAAGCGCCCAAATTCCAGTCCCAAAGTCTACTATTTATACACAAAAATTGACCAGGCTTACGGACCGTAAGCCTCATCCCTTACGGTCCGTAAGGGACACGAATTTACCATAGGGTAGCCACGTCCTTGACTAGCCTTGCTGACTTGACGAATTTCATAAATTCATTTTTGACAGCGAGATTTTAAGATAATCGTAACTAGGGTTTTACCCCCCTGACTTTTAGGGGCCCTGATCCTGATTCTGATGATTCTGAAAATTTTAGGGTTTGTGCAGAATCACTTGGGTGTCTCAATTAGGGTTTCCTATTGGATAAAATAATAAAATAAATAGGACTTTTAATGAGAGTTGTTACAACAACGAGCTCATAAACAAGATTTCATCATTTTACCATTCAAAATTGCTCGAAATTTGTCTACTTCACCCTATTTTAGGGTGTTTTATTTTCTGTTTTTTTTTTTATATAGGAACTAATGGATTTATACAATGAAAAATAAACTATAACAAGCGCTAGTTAAGCGATTATTTTGACCGAGTTTCAACACTAAAATGTTTAAAACATAAAAAGGCTAAATTTGGCTAAGTGGGCGATTATGTTGGGTAAACAAAGGTAAACGGGAAGGCTCGACATGGTTAATCCTAAAGGTAATGTAAGGTTTACGGGAAACACGACACAAAGAACAAGGGTAACACAAAGGGTTTTCTAAGTACCTCTATCACTTCTACACAATTTTGCAAGTTCATGGTCTTAACAAGCATGCTAGTGACAAGTTCTAGATTACACATGACATCCGGCTCACTCCTACTCCGAAATGAACAAATATATAATAATTTCAAGGCTCAAATATGCTCACGTAACGGAAGGAATGGGTAAAAGTGTGAAAACTATCATGCAAGTCTTTCTTTGTTTGTCACGCTTTCCGGTTTTCTTTTTCAAATTTTATTTTCCTTGTCGAGTTTTTATCATGTCCGAAGCTTTCTAAAACCCAACCAACCGGTTTATTTATTAAAAAATATATACAAAATACATATATTTTTGAATGATATTTCTGATAATTTTTTTTTTTACAAAGGACAAACAAAGTTAACAAGTTAAACCCCTCCCCACACTTGAACTTCGCATTGTCCCCAATGCGGAACCCGAAATATTGAGAAAAAAGAGAATAACACTCCCCTGAAGATGATTTAGATGAAACAAGTCTCCAAAGCTGCTTCTGTGGTGTGCTCCGGTCCAAGATTTGCTTCTAAAATCTGTAATGATGTCACAAAGCAAAGCAAAACAAAACACAAGGGAGAATCTAGTCGCAACATAAACTATGATCTAGATAATTCGCATCATTCTTGCAAGGATTAGGGTTTCGTTTGTATTTATGAAGAGAACCCTAAAATCCTTGAAAAAAATCTAAAATGCCTAGGCCTAGAACGGAATAAACAGAAAAAAGACAAGAAAGAACGTACCGTGCGAAGAGGTGTGAAACCGTGCGATTTGAGGCGAAATCGCTCTGGAACGGCTGTCTGCAGTTAGGGTTCGCGAATGAGGGAAATGGCAGCAGATGGGGGTTTTTATAATGTACAAATGACAAAACTGCCCCTGCCTTTCGCACGGTCGTGCATGACCGACATTGTTCAAACCCTGCACGCTGTTCTCGGAGATGCACCGGGGGTGCGACTCCTAGTGCAGGCCAGCCCGCAAACGCATGGTCGTGCGTCGTATGGCACGGTCGTGCAACAGCTGCAGATCAGTTTTTTCTGCAGAAGCCATTTCCAGTAACAGTTTTGGCCGTTTTTCGCCATTTTTTTCACACGCAAACTGTTTTAACCATATCGCAACATAGAACCTTCACTCGGTACGTATAAAAATTGTACAAACTAACGTAAACTACCAAACATACCTAAATTACGCTAAAACTAGAAAAACACATAAAAAGACAATATTACCCCTAAAGAGTCAAAGACTCTCTTGCTACATTTTTAATCCGCGAGTCAGTAGCGTAGACTCATGCTAAATTTTTGTCGGCGAGTCGATAGCAAGACTCATGCTAAATTTTTGTCGGCGAGTCGATAGCAAGACTCATGCTAAATTTTTGTCGTGCAATCTCTTGGTTCGTTCTTTATATAGCACGGAGCTTTCATAGGCGTGTTGTCTCAGCTCTTCCAGCTCACGAATCTGTAGGAACTGGGCTTCACCTCCGGCTGATTTGACTCGTTCAGTGGTCGTTCGTCGTCCGCCATGATTATGTTTCCTACGTCCCCTGAGCCCTCGGCTTCAGCGGGTACCACCGGCTCGTCCGCAGCTGCTGCGAGTTGCAGCGCAACCGCGCGGGATCTCTCACGAAGACGTCTCCTCAGATCACGCTCGGGTTCGTCTGAAGGCTCAACAGCGTCGGGAGCGGGGGGTTGAGGACAACAACCTGCAAACGAGAAATTGACACACATGCATATAATATTATTATAATACAGGTTTTTTTTTAGCTGAAAAGAAACAGAATATTATTTTAAATGGGCTGAAAATTTTATAAAAATTCGAAAATGGGCCCGAAATTTTATAAAAATTAAAACAATAAAAAAAATAATCGAATCGGCTAATGTAAAGATGATTTTTCAAAGCCGAAAATTCAAAGAATAAGTAAATTAATAAATCCGAAATTAAATAAATAAATGGAACAAAAAAAATTTACAAGTGTACAAAAAATAGACTTGGAAAACGAATAAATCAAATTAAAACAAGAAATATTAACAAATAATTAAACAAATAAATAATCAAGAAAATATTTACAAATATTAACAAGTATATACACCGATAAAACAATGACTCGGGTCGTTCCTAAAGCTCGCCATTTCCCCGGAAACGGCGCCAAAAACTTGACGTGTGCGTATATATACATAATTTTGCAATGAAATAAACACACGATTCGGTTTTAAATTTATAAAAGTGATTATTACTTTAACATCAAAACACACACGAAAGAGGCAAGTGTACCCCGTCATATATGTAGTAAAGTATCGGTAAGAACCAAGTATCGATCCAAGGAAATGGGCGGAGAAATAATACTAGACCTTTGTCACTAAACTACCGGTAAAAACATAAGTTGTTTGATTTTTTAATAAACTAAAGTAAGCATAAACAACTACTTATAAAAACATAATAGATTTCAAATATGAAAATAGATAAATAGCCTTGCTTAATACACAACCAAAGCATGTTAACTAAGTCGGTTTTTGCACTAGAAGCATTTGATCAATTTTCCAATTTAAGACAATTAGTATCCCTTTCGGGAATCCTAACATGACAATCATTCGGAAAGTTAAAACGATAAACACACTTTAACCACCTAAAATTGTTCTTTAACGTGCAATTGATAAATGTCTATGAAAATCTCTTAAAAATAAGTTAGTCATCCGTTAGGAGTTTTCTAACCTCACTTAAACAAGGAAAGCGACACCGATAAACACAATGCAACCACCGAGACAAGCATAAACTAGATTAAATCACAACCGGGTTCATTTTACAAATCTTGCACATAAATTCACCAAGATAGCAATTTTGGCCTAAACTACTAACTAAGCTAACAAATCATGGCAATAATTTATAACGACACCATTTAACCCGTTAAGGTCCTTACGTGACGGCAAGCTTTCTTGATTAACAATAATTACATTTTATTAAACCACTAACCATTTCTAGTATCATGGTGCACACATTTTAACCAAGTTAAACTAGTTAACCAAGTTTAAAGTTTACTAATACAAGATTAATTAAGCTTCATTTTTCAACTATCTTAACTAACCAAATACCAATCATCCAACACAATTACTTATAATCAAGAAATCAATATCAATAACAAGGTTGCAAACTAATCATCAAAGATTAACATAGAAAATACTTCCAAATGTCATTACAAACAAAGATTAACATACTAATGGCTATAATCAAGCAAGGGATTGTTGTGTTTTTGCCCAAAGGCTACAATAATACATAAACATTAATCTAAATGCTTGAAAGATTAACAAAATAATGGAAAGATTAGAAAACCAAACCATAAACAAGCATAAGATTAAGAATCTGGAAGATAACAAAGCTAATCGGCACAATGTGGCTTGAATCCGGGTGAAAGCAGAAGCCTCCGGAGCCTGAAAATCGCCAGAATCGCTTCCAAAATGTCCAGAGTTACGAGCAGAAGGTTTCTGCAGGTTTTTTATATTTTTTCGATCTCACACGGTCGTGCACTTTATGGAACGACCGTTCACTTTTTGTATTATTGAAGTTACTGTGCACCATACCGCATGACGTCATCAGATCTTGACCAGATTCGATCTCGCAGGGGCGTGCCATATGTTGCACGGGGGTGCATCACCGAGATGGGCCTTGTTGTCGCATCCGCATGGGGGTGCCACCAGTCGCACGGGGGTGCGTCACCGAGATGGGCCTTGTTGTCGCATCCGCACGGGGGTGCCACCATTCACACGGGGGTGCGTCACCGAGATGGGCCTTGTTGTCGCATCCGCACGGGGGTGCCACCAGTCGCACGGGGGTGCATCACTGAGATGGGTCTTGTTGTCGCATCCGCACGGGGGTGCCACCAGTAGCACGGGGGTGCGTCACCGAGATGGGCCTTGTTGTCGCATCTGCAAGGGTGTGCCACCAGTCGCACGGGGGTGCAACTTGCCCAGGTCAGAATTTTCCACAGAATGTTCGCAGTTCATTCGTTTCGCCTGGAAAATCCTCGTTTTCACTATCATCTTGTCTGGTATGCTGTTTTAGGCCTGTAAACAAAAGTATACCTGATTAAGTATCTGAATAACGGTTTTACGGCCGAAAACGCATAAAATGGGGATAAAATGGGGGACTAAAATATGTATAAATTGGTGAATATCATTGATTGATTATGATAATCCATGGTATGAACTAGTAAAAGTATGCTTAGAATACTTGTACATTGTGCATTAGATGATGTACGCACACCAAGTGTTTAATGTCAATGAGCCCTATGTGCTGTCACAAGGAGCTTCTACAATTGACTTGTAACAAATGTATAAAACATTATGAGCAAATCAAATGCTACCTTAATCTTTCCGAATACATAGAGAATTAGACATGAAGTCTTAACCTTCTACATAGATATAGAGACAGTCTTATGTCGGGCATTCGCGTCATGCCAACCATTGAATGTACCATTTTCCTATGATTCTTTCTTTCGAAAATAATGTTTGTTTGGTTTTTTTGTTTGAAAGTATTAGTAATGCACCCATATAAAACTTAATGTGAATTTTTGTTCATACATGATACATATACAAACACTGGCACTGGCACTTACATACATGGTATGGATTTATATATCCCTTATTCGATCTAAATGACACAACGATTGGCCAAAAGTCAAACATACTAACATATAATGGAACGTGAAGGGAAGGGAAGGTTGTCACACAGTAGATGGACATCTGGAGGCGCGAAGGAGAAGGACCGGAAGACTTCATCCCTCGTTTCAACAAGGAGTCTTTGGAGATAGGTCGGGTCAGCGAGGACCTTATGCGCTCCCACTTCAAGAAGGCCATACATTGTGATAGTCTAATCAGAACTATCACCGGAAGAGATGGTATGCCAAAAGAATGGGACAAGCTCATGGAAACAACGAAAGTAGTCACGCAGACAGAAGAAACCCTCACTGGGTCCAAATCTAGTCACTACTCAAAAGACCATTATTCAACAGATCATTACTCCAAGGATTACTCGCGCGATTCTAGCAAGCGCGACAAGAGGAAGAGACACTCCGACTGGAGTTCTGGTCGAGATGAAGACAAACACCGACGCGGTGAAGATGCCTACGCTTTGATCGACAAAGCAAGATACACAAAGGCAGATAATGGAGAACATCAGGAGAAGCAATGGACTCCGTTAACCAAGACACCCCTCGAGGTTCTAAACACGGAGAAGTTGGATCTTAAAGACCCACCACCAATGCGCAGCAAGAAAGGCCAAGACCTTAGCTTGTTTTGTGAGTTCCACAAAGATATCGGGCACCTAATTGACGATTGCATCCATCTGCGCATGGAGATTGAGAGGGCCCTGAAGAGTGGCAAGTTGGAGCACCTCGTCAAGAACGTGCTCAAGGAAACCAAGAAGATCCAGAGGACCAACGGGTGATCGATGGTCTTACCACATCACCCCAAAAATAAACACCGGTGAAATAATCGTGCTCCATGGCCGTCAGCACTTTCAGATGATTACCCCGAGTAGAATCAAAAAACCCATCACACTAGACGGCGATCAGTGTTTTTAGGTGGTGTACCCAAGAACTGTCATCCGTGACAATACAACCTCTGATGCCGACAAGGCGCGTATTACATACGTTCATCAGGTGGTCATAGTTATCTACTAAGGACTTAAGGCAATGAAGAAAAATGTAATGCATCACCATTGTAAGCGTGGGCCTCGCGCCTACCAAGTTTACTAATACGAGTGTTCTTTACATACCTTTTTCGTTGTTGTTCCCTACAGTAGTTACAAATTACAAATGCATCTCCAACTTCTATTACGCGCAAAAACACTTCAGTAAATAACGAGCTCACGAACTAAGCCTCCAAGGTTCCCGTGAACATAGCGCGGAACTGGGCAATAATGTTCTAATACGAGCCACTTACATTCATTCGCGCTCCTTCAACAAAGTTGATAAACACATGCAATAATTATAATTTGACAATGGAAAAAGTTCCAACCAAATTTGTTATATATCAAGCGCAGACGCGCATCAGTTACAAACATGAAAAGGAAAGGTACAAGGCACTAAAGCCTAACTATCAAACTTCAACCTATCACAAACCTACTCTATGCCACCATCATCACCTGCTTCACCCTCCTCATCCGACATTTCAACTGTTTCTGGGGGTTCGAAGATAGACTTCAACCGCGAATCATAGTCGTCATATTTGAGCGCTTCAGTAACCAAGTCCATCATTGGGAGAGAGAGGTTATCATAAGCATCTTCAGCTTTGACCAGCAGCTCCTCCGCTTGATCGCTGACTGAACAATGGCGCGTACCAAAGTGTTGTTCAAGGGCTACTTCGACATGCTGTGTGCATTCCACATACCCAGCACGATGGCCAGCGGCCTGCGCGGCCATTGTCAGCCCAGCAGCAACCTTATCCAACTCGGTTGCATTCAAAATGGAGTTGGCAATCTGCCCACAGATAGGAAAATTTTAGAGTTAACTGCCATTTTCGTCCCTGTGGTTTGGTCACTTTGGCCATTTCAGTCCATTTTTCAAAAATGCGCCATTTTCCTCCCCGACGTTCTGGAAAGGTGCCATTTCAGTCCAAAAATCATAACCCAGTTAATTCAGTTAGTAAATAAGGACTGGTTGTGTAAATTTGTAACATAAAGGACTGATTGTGTAAATTTGTAACACCACCACCACTAGCCCTGCCACTACCACCACTCCCCTGCCACCACCACCACCACCGCCACCACAGCCACCACCGCCACCACAGCCACTGCCACCACAGCCACTGCCACCACCACCACCACAGCCACACCGCCACCACAGCCACTGCCTGAATTCGGATGAAGTTGCAGGTTCCGGTGAAGTTGGATCTTTCAGAAACGATGATTGGATCTTCGTTTTTATCTTCAAAGTGGTCGATTTGCCTGAATTCGGATGAAGTTGCAGGTTCCGGTGAAGTTGCAGGTTCCGGTGACCGGTTTCGAATCTGCCTGAATTCGGATGAACGATGATGTTGTAGGTTGTGGAGATACAATGATGATGTAGATGATAGGCGGTGGTAGTCGGAGAAGATGGTGATGATGTGTTTCGAAAAAGATTCGAGAATAGAGATGATGTTACGGACAAGGAGTGGTGTTTCCGATATGGAAGTAGCTGATGACGATGATGAAGAAATGGAGTTTTGAATCCGTAAATCGAGAACTCCGAACACAGCGGTGGTGATGTGCTTGGTGATCGTTGTGATCGTTGACGGAGATGATGACGATGATGAACGGTGACTGTTGATGAACAATGATGGATGGATTGGTGTATCTCCGGTGGTAAGACGTGGTAGCAAGTCGGGTTATGTATGGAATGGTGGTTCGAAGAACTGTTGATGATGATCAACGTGATGATTGACGATGATGATGAACTCTTGATCGCACAAGCCAAAGATAATCACACAAGATCCCATAGTGGCGGTGGTGGCGGTGTGGCTGTGGTGGCGGTGGTGGTGGTGGTGGTGGTGGTGGCAGTGGCTGTGGTGGCGGTGGTGGCGGTGTGGCTGTGGTGGCGGTGTGGCTGTGGTGGCGGTGTGGCGGTGTGGCGGTGGTGGCGGTGGTGGCGGTGGTGGTGGTGGCAGCGGAGTGGTGGTGGTGGCAGGGCTAGTGGTGGTGGTGTTACAAATTTACACAATCAGTCCTTTATGTTACAAATTTACACAATCAGTCCTTATTTACTAACTGACTTAACTGGGTTATGATTTTTGGACTGAAATGGAACCTTTCCAGAACGTCGGGGAGGAAAATGGCGCATTTTTGAAAAATGGACTGAAATGGCCAAAGTGACCAAACCACAGGGACGAAAATGGCAGTTAACTCAAAATTTAATACAAGTACAAGAATTCAAGGCAAAGCAAAAGGAAACAGGTACTTACATGCGCTACTCCATGATGTTGCATCCATTCGGAGTCAGCAAGCAAAGTGTCTACGATCAATTACGTTTCGGTATAGTTAGTCTGCGCGACATTCAGAGCAGAGGTGCTAATCTTCCGCGCTTCCTCAGCAGTCTCGACCTTGACCTTCTCCACCTCAAGGTCAATCTCTAAAGATTTGACCTTTTTCTTTTCAGAATCCAGGCCTTCCTGTGCTTCATGCAGCCTATGCTTTAACTCAGCAATCTCCACGTCCTTGTAGGCTAAATGCCTATCCTTGCTGAGGACCTGGGCATTCAATTCAACCTACAATTTATGCAAGAAGCCAGAAAAGAGTTGGAAAATTTTACAAAACAAGTTATAAAAATAGAAAGGAAGCTAGCATGAAGGACCTCAACACGTTCGTGGTGTGATCTGGCTTCTTCATATCTTTCTTTGAAGTCTGCTTCAGACATCTTCAACACCTGAACCTCCGCTTCAAGATTCGTTATTTTTGTGCGAGTGGCAAACATCTTTTTGTTTTCATTCTGACAGGCCGCGAGCCACTCCTGATGCTCCTTTGCAAGGGTATCCTCGCTGGCCTGAAGCTTGTTTTTTAGTCCCTAAAGTCCCCACTCTTCGGTTTTCTTCTCCTGCTCAAACGAAGCCTTCTCTTCCTGAAGCTTGACTTGAGATTGTTCGAAGAGCTTGGCTTCAGCAGATAGCCGCTCCCAATACTTCTCCCAACCAGCACGTTCCAGATACATGGTTCGCCATTTGCGAAGGATCAGATGACTGGCAGAGTTAGCTTTGGCTTGGCCCATGACATAAGATCGGTACAAATTGTCGTGCCCATGCTCCTTTTGCCGATCCACCTCCGCCGGTGGGAAAGCACCCAAGTACCACTCCTTGCAGGCCCCGAAATCAACAAAGGTGTCTTTTTGTTTTAAGTTCCAAACAGGGGCATGAAGTTCATTGGCGCGACTCTCATCATAGGTCTTGTATTAGATGTTGCCCAATGTATCTTCCGCACGGATCGGGGAGCGTTGCCTTGGATTCTTCCCTGAAGCATCCTTTCTCGCAGTCGCGCCAGACGCACCAGCATCTTCACCACCGGCAGCAGTATCTTTTAAGACACCACCCGCATGAACATCGCCAACAGACCCCCCAGCAGTGGTTTGAACTGTTTCAGTTTGAAGGGGGACAGTCTACTGTGTGGTGGGGATTTCAGTTTGTACTTCAAGCTCCTTGCGCTGAATCACAGGTTGGTCAAGCCCTGTAATTTTCACAACCTCCAGACCCTTCACCACCTCCGGAATGATAACAGGCTCTTCCACAACCTTCTCAACAACTTTCTCAATAACTTTCTCAACAACCTTCTCAACAGGCTTCGTCGCCCCACTGGCCTCCCCCTCAGCAGCAGTGGTTCTGGGGGGGGGGGGGAATTATGTTGAACTTCGGGCGTGAAGGCGCCTTTTTCGCTTCAACCTCTGGCTTCTTCACAACAGCCTCTAAAATAGAAGTGAATGTTAGCAAAATAATCAAGTCAAAAGAGATAATAAGAAGGTGCAAACATTTACCGGCAAGACATCAGAATACAAGCTTCTCAAACTCCCCTTCTTCCAGATAGGCTTGCCAGTGGCAACCTTCTTTGTAGGGGGAGTAGTGGCAGTTGTCTCAGCGCGGGATCTTTTCCGGACAAGCTTCTTAGCTTCAGGTTCTTCAGTCTCCGCTTCTTCGTGAATAGAGGAAGGGGTCGCGCCGGAGTCAAGACCTTTCGATCCTGCACTCCTAAAACTCCTAACAGCGGCCACCGCGCTGCCTTGAGGCTTGTCACCTATATTATGCAGTCCTTCTAGTGAGTCACTGGCTACGACAAAATCTTCAAGGTTACTCTAATGAACGCGGAGAGTACCTTTTCTAGAAGCAGCATCAGATGCCGCGCGGGTAGCCCCAACCTTCTTACTTGCCCCTCCGGCGACAGTAACCTTCTTCTTTGCAGCAGTCTTCTTTGGCCTTTTCCTTTCATGATCGATCCCAAGGTCGCGCAGCACACCTGCAAACACATCATCCCAGGAACTTAACTCATGATTCGATGAAGCTACAGACTCCTCGCTGGAAAGATAGACAATCTCTTTCCCAGCAGAAGTTACGCCATGCAATGGTCTTGGGTTTGGAATGCGCGCACCTTCGGTTGCCATAGAGGATTGGCAAACATCTCCGCTGGAGCGAACATGAAGTTTGGTTTTATCTGTTCGTACCAGAACTTTTCATTATCGCGAAGGGGCCTTACGCCCATAGCTCCACCAAAAGTTTGGAATGCACTCTGATAAAGCGCAACCTCTGCGTTTAGAAAGAAAAAGTCAGACACAAGCCTCCTTAAAGAAAAGCAACAGAATAGAGAACTTACCTTCTCCATTGAGCAACAACACAGGCATTTCCCTGCTCTGCTCCGGCCATTTATCACTCATACCGACCGCGACCAATACATGTTCGCCGAATACCCTATTCGGAGTAGCAAACAACTTATCACACCAGGCCGCCTTCTTCGGAATCGGGGTATCCTCCTTTTCTATCGCGCCAGGTTCATGGAAAAGCATGGCGATCGGAATAACTTCTTCGCAAATAAAGAAGAACTTCATCTTCCAATCATGGAAGCTCTTCGGTGGATTGATCAGTATTTTCTTCATGTTACGGAATGCAAAAGAGAAAAACACTAATCTACGGATCAACTGATAGAAAACCCTAAATTTTTCTACCGTCGGCTCTAATCCCTAAGATCTGCAGACGAACTCGAAATGACGAATCCTCACCATGCCCATGGGGCTAAGCTAGGAGATGTGAAAAGCATAATGGTGCAATATCTCCGCCATAAAGTGAGTCGCCGGCAACCGGAAGTTGCCCTCTCCAAAAAATTCGGCGAATAACGTGATGTAACCGGGTGGTGCATCTATCACCGTTTGCCCCTGTGAAGGATATCAAGTATTCCACTCCACCGGAAATTGCTGACCTTGGGTTACTTGCTCAAACAGCCCTTGGTCCCATTTCAGCATCGGCAAAGGGCCACCGGTTTCTTCAACTATCGTTACGTCTTCTGCATACATCGTAAAATAAAGAGTAGAAATACTCGAATAACTGGAGAACTATATGAAGATTCGAGGAAAATCTGGGAAAGTCTTTGAAGATCTAAAGAACTCGTTGAAGTTTTGAGAGGATAAAAGAAAGAAGGAGAGAATTCAAAGAAACAGTGAAGCCTCTCTCTCCATCTTCGGCTATATATACCCATCGCATTTAATGCGATGGGTAACTGTGCTAAAAACGCCACGCGGGTAGCCAATCGGAAGTTGACACGTAAGGCGGGAATTAGAGGGTGACGGTTACCACGCGCGCGTGGGCCTCACTCGCCTGACAGAAGACGAAAAGGCATGCCTGGCACAGTGACAGTTTGATCGTCACTGTGTCAGCGGTCAACTCAAGCGTCAACATCAACGACAATCGCACCAACCTGTTAAAATTCAAATTTCAAGAAATTTCCCATGCAAAATCAAGTTACTTCAGCAACAAGCTAAGAGAGTTGTGCTGTGTGCTCTAGTAGCCTTACACACGCGTGCCACCTTCTCCAAAATGATCACCATAGGACTTGTTCAAGTGCAGAGTAGCACAACCCTTCAACAACCCTGGCAGGTACGCCATAGTAATTACAACACATTACACGCGCGTCATCTCCCAGGATTTAGAAGATGCTTACAAGAGACCCAGGCAAGACCAAGCCTAACTTCTTCTTTTTTATTGTCCAGAGCTCCAACCATTTGCCCCGCGCATGGAAGCAGCACTGGACTGGGGGACTTGAAGGGATATGGTTCCAAAAACCCGCGCTGAAAAATCAGGTCGCGCGCAGGACCATACTCCTATTTTACTAATCTGGCATCTTTCTCCACCTCGCGCCGGCTAATTGGGTGAAACATAGGCCGCGCGCGAGGTCCTAGCAAAGAGGAACCCAGATTTCACACTTAGCTCCCTGAATAAAGGCCATCACTTCCTGGACCTTGCGCTGGCTACATGGGACTTCCCCATGGGTCGCGCAGAGGACAGAAGCGCAGGCCATCTGGGGACAAGTACTAAAGGTACGAGTGGCAGAGCAGTGGACCAATGAGAGTCCAACAGGATGTATTCGATTGTGCTCCATGATTAGCAATCGTACAGGAGACAGGAGAGTACACAAGGACGCACACGTGGCACCAATCAGCGTGCGCCGACACCTGCTCCACGATCTCCACTCAGCCGCTAATGGCAGAGAGACAACAAGGACAACGGTCAGGACACGTGGACCCATTCAAGGTGCGCCAACTCCGCCCTCACCCAGAAGCACTAACGGTTGCTGTAGAGGGGACAAGAAGGATATTCCTTGTTGTCGACTCCAGGCCCAAGGCCCATCAGCCCATCTCCTTCTTCACTACTCCGGCTATATATAGGTGCCTTCACTTACAGGTTGATTCATTCTTCTCCTTGCTCTCTTACTATTAATCACACTTATTTCCTCAAAACATATACTTAGTCTCACGCTGGAGAGTAGTTAAGAGGAGAACCCCCCCTATTCCCCTCCTCTTAACGAGCTTAACGGGGTGTTTAGTGTTTTGCAGGAAAGCCATGGCTACAGCTTGGAGAAGATTAAGAAGATTAACCTTATTTGTCGAGGCACATACCACAAACTAATCATCAGATTAGTTTGGTGTTTCTTCAGGGTGTGTCTAGGGAGGGTAGGATGTAGGCAAGCCTTACCTCTATCCTGAAGAATAGAGATGCTACTTCAACTAAGACCCCAGCTCTAAAGTCATACCCACACATATAAGTCAAAGAAGGTTGTACATAGCTAAGCAATGCCAGAACAATTGCTAAAAGGTGTAAGATGTACAAATACTGTTGGGATTAATCTTGATTTGTTTGTTTTTAATTTATGTTTATCATTTAAAGTATAGATAAAGTTAATTGGTATAATTATCTAATTAGGAGTAATTATGTAAGTAGGATAGGTTGCTTGGTGACCAAGTAATATTTAGTATAAATAGGGGTTTATAAGTTTTGTAATATGTGGTGGTTTAATTGTAATATAACAAAAGAGTCGTGAGTGCGTTTCTCACAATATCTGGTGTTCGTTTGTTGTTTTTGATCCGATTGTTCATTTGTTCCAACAAATACCACATAAAATAAACACACAAACAATGCAAAGACCACCCAAAAAGCCCTAGGAAACCATCCTCTTAAGGTACACATTAAAAACAAACGCACCCTGCACCTAAAAGTCTAATTCTACGTCTCCATGAGTTCCTATCCGCAACCATGTCCTCAAAGAGATGCAAGTGTAACAAGTCCTGCCTAATCAGCTCCTCCCATCCCATGACAGTTTCGGTCTACCTCTGCTCCTCCTAAGACCCTATAATAGTTGAAAGCAACACATGTGAGTGTTCAATACGTAGATATGTTGCAACGAATCCGCATGTGAAAGTAGAATATATGGAATTTTATCATGTCAGCAACCTACACAAGTGAAGGTTCTGTATGCTACACATAAGGTTCAATATGTAGAAAAGTTGTAATGAATCTGCATGACTGCATGTGAAAGTGGAACATATGAGATTCTATAATGGCGGCAACCTAAAGGTTCACTATTTATTCAAGTTTAAACAATCTTGTGAAAGCAGTACATGTGAAGATTCATTGTATATCATGATTCTTGTTAATACATAAGACAGACCCCTTTCTTCTTCGATAAAAAGATTTATTCTCTTCATAAAAAATAAGAAATACAACCAATAAATTAAGCTGTCATTTTCCATTCAATCTTGATTATCTATAATACATAAGACAGCTCCTAACCATGTATATTTTGAGTGGATATGAAGGGTATAGTTTGAGTGCATGACTCATACTTACAAACAACACAAAACAAACACAAAATAACATTCTTTTCGGAAGAAAGAATCATAGGAAAATGGTACATCCAACGTCTGACATGACGCATGTGCCCCACACAAGACTGTATCTATGTCTATGTAGAAGGTTAAGACTTCATATCTAATGGTCTTCGTATTCAGAAACATTATGGTAGCATGTGATTTGCTCCTAATGATTTATTGCAAGTCAACTGTAGAAGCTCCTTGTGGTAGAGTCATAGCACAAAGGGCTCATTGACATCAAATTCTTTGGAAGAAGATAGTAAAGGTTCCTGAAACATCACCACATTGTAATTTATATATGTATGTATATAAGCATAGATAGTTTATGATGGAAAGAAAAGTGAGTGGTTGGGGGGTTGTACAACCTTTATTTTAAAGAAAAGCAAAGTTTGACTTTTCAATGTCAAATTTATTTTGCTAGCGGAGATAAAACATGATAACCCCATGTGCAACATATGATTTATTAGAACTAGAAAAGACCCAAAAATTTTTGTTCACTTTGCAACTCAAAAGTGCTATGTTTGACTCTCTAAAAGTCAAAGAGCGACTCGAACCTGTAGTCTTTCACGGTGAAACAGTCCCCGTAGACTGAAACATTTTCTCTTGGCTGCCAAAATGTCGTTATGCATTGAAGCCAAGAGACTAGCGTAAGTCACCCTAGTTGTGTTCTCTACTGCTTTCCTAAAAGTGAATGTCATCGCACCTTCCATTTGCTTTCCTGTCTCTGAGAAAGCCTGCAAAACAAGAACAATAAAAATGAATTTAACTAAACCAGAAAATGATACAAGATATCATCATCATATATTTCAAAATGGTTCAGGTAAAAAATGTAGTTTTTTGTACGGGTCGGGTTTACCCAGAACATATATTGTCCATAAACTATTAATGGGTCAAACTCAAATATGATTACAAATTTGTTTTATTTCAAAATATTATAGTAGTATATAAGAAGTTCTATTCATTAGACATACACAAACCTGTTTTGGTCCATTTCCTTTATGGCTATTTTTTAATTTATTCAATTTTCTTTATTTAATACATAGACCTGTTTTGGTCAATTATTATTATTAACATTATTATTTTTAATTCATTAGCAAATAGGTCAAAAGTGCAATCTCTATAATAAAGATCAGAATATTTACTCACAGATGTATCTGCAGCAAGTTGATTATCTTCACACGCACTTATAGAAATGGCGTGTCCGCCACTGGTACCTTTATAAACACCAGATGGAGGCCTGTTATCTAACCAACCCTTCCTGTCACTGAACCAAAATAGCACTACATAATTCAAATATCAAGACCAACTATCAAAACAGTTTAAACTACATAAAATATGCTTAACGCAACATACTTTTTTATGCTATAGACATACGGTAAATCAAGAATTGTTCCACTGTGACAAGCATCAATAATGGCATGAAGTTTGACACCGGTCTTAAGAGGTCTAACAATGGTGTCGTTGATTTCATTATCAACGATCATTCCTGCAGTTCTAAAATCTAGAGGACATATTGTTTCATCAAACCCGTCAATTTCATCGTCAAAAAAATCTGGTTGCCTCAACCCATGACCCGAAAAGTAGAATACCAGTGAGTCCCCGGGTTGGTTATCTTTCACAAGCCACCGCAAAGCTTCTTGGATATTTCTTTTTGTTGGATGAGGGTGCGTGTCCATTTCTGCATCAAACAGTTCCAACCAAACGGTCAAATTACCAAAAAAAAGGTATATATATAAAATCGCATTTTCTTTATCTATTGCAATTCTGGATTCTTATATGATGATGATTTAGGAATCTTTTCTACTAGGTAATCTAGTATCCTAATGCGTTCAAATGGAAAATATAGTAAAGGTGGTAATTATGACACGTTTACGTACGAATGGGTCAAGTTGGTTTGTTTTTATCTATAACAGCCTAACGGGTCAAATGGGTAAAACTAAAGAGCAAAAAGCCTACAAGGAAACAAGTCAAACAGTTGAAAGTCAATGCGCTTATAATAGGTAATCTAGTTTCCTAATGCATTCAAAGGGAAAAGATAGTAGATGTGGTTGTTTGGACACGTTACATATTAATGGGTCAAGTTGGTTTGTTTTTATCTCTAATGGGTCAATTGGGTAAACTTAAAGACCAAGAAACAGGTTAAAAAGTCGATGAATTTATAAACATAATACCTAAAAAATCATTTTGTGCATATAACTAGTTTGTTATCAAGATATTACAACTTCTGTAAAAAAAACGTTTCTCTAATTACTTCATATAAATATAAGGTTTCGGGAAAAGAAGTGCTTAGAGTCAACCTGACTGGCCCATTTCGACTATTATAAAGACCGGTTATGCAATCCTAGTGACCCGCCCATTTTGCCCCCTCTAGTTAAAAATTGGGAATACCTGCAAGGATACGGATTGAGCTTTTCGGAAACTTAAACCGTGTAGTTAGTAACTCTTGCATGCTGATCACATCATAGTTAGTTCCTTTAAGTTTATATTTCTGTTTATTGTATGTCACCGCACAAAGAAGTGCGCGTTTCCCTCTTGTGGGTTGCCACTTCCCTATTGACTCATCATAACTACTCTGATAATTATGATGTGACATGTCTTTCCTATGAAACAACTTTCTAAGCGAAACACGCAGGCCCTTTGGATCACTGTTGAACTTAACACATTGTATGTTTGTATCAGAATCGTCTGAAACAAACTCTTGGCAGTCAACGCAGTAGACGCGCTCACTCGTTGATGACATGGCAGATTTTCTAAGGTGATGACACATACTCAAAAGAACAACACAAGTTAAGTTCAATGAACTAACGATAGTGATTCTACGTATGAAGGGTGGATGCTAAAAGATAACAATGCTTTGGTGATTGTAAAAATGGTGCATATATATATAACACAGAGAAATATGAAAAGGATGCAGAAATGAACCTGATTCGCCAACATTTGTAGGCTTTAGTGGAGAATCAGATTCTGTTCTAACATAGTTAACAGTTTTAGCCGGTAAATCAGAAAAAGATGGGTACAATCAAGGGGGCCAGTGAAGTGCATTCTACAGTCATAAGAATGTCTTTTTAGGATTCTTATTATTTCTGCCCGTTGGTCTTTCCCGCGTCCACACTTGCTGTCTGTTATCATACAAATGATAAGCATGACCTGGCAAAACGTGTGTTAAATGGGTCAGACACATGACATGTTTAGCTAAATGTGTCATTAACTTTAGTACAAACACGGACATGTTTGATAAATGGGTACACGACACAATCCGTTTAACAGTTTTTTTAGGATAATATAGGGTTGGTTTTATTTTAGAACTCTAAATAAATAATTGTAGAACTCGTAATAAACAATCATTTTATTTATATATTTACGGTACTCTTATCATTTTTTATATTACATACATGTTAAGAGTAGAAAGAGAGAGGGGGGGGGTTTCAAATAACTATATACGTATTTGATTATTTTAAATAATTATACAGTTTTAATAAGCGAGTTATAGCTGTGTCATGTGATACTTAAACGGAGTAATTGTGTCATAAGTGGGTTAGGCGGCTTTAACCCGTTTATACATGATTTTATTCATGTCGACTCGTTTAACTCAAGACCAAACCCGCTAAACTTCTGGTCTGCCACTAAAATTATAAAAAGTGTTCTGGTTGATGTAAAGTTGCATCAGAATTCAGATACTGAAAACTGAATCATGTGTACTAATTCAAAAGTTCTTTATATTCTTCATGTATTCCTCATGTTTCTTACAAGAAGAACAACAGTTCTGATTCATGAATTTAATACTATCTGAATCATCTTCAACAACAACAATGAAAACCACAATAAACACGAAAACAATATATTATTCATGTTTCTTACTAGAGTTTATCAAACAGTAATGGAAACTTTATGTCATATTCTCTAGAATTTGGAACAAATATGAAGAAACACAACAGTCGCAGAACCAAACGAGGCATGCTCGTGTTCGTTTATGTTTGTTTCAGTTCACGAACATAAACAAACACCAACAAATGAACATTGAGTGAGCGAACGCCAATTGAAAACAAACATGAACATCAATCTATTAGAGCTAAACAATAATAAAACTAGACTAAACTTATTGGTTGATATTTTAGTTTAGACTAAATTTTAATGAGCCTAAAAAATTCAAATGGATGTATAAACAAACGTAAACGAACTAACTTGTAAAACCAAAGGGTTGGATTTTTATTGAATGAATACAGAGTTACAATCAGGGAAATATAAAGACTAAAATATTACACATTCAACCCTCTAACAATAATAAACATGACAGACTTTTGGTTTAACATTCCCCCGCAAGTTGAGGGCGGAGAACGACCTGCAACTTGGACCTTAAGTGTAGAAACCGTTGAGATGGTAAGGGCTTTGTGAAAACATCGGCAATCTGATCACTTGTAGAGATAAACTGGACATTTAATTGACCTTGAGCCACTTGTTCACGAACAAAGTGAAAATCTACTTCTACATGTTTTGTACGAGCATGAAATATAGGATTCGCTGAAAGATAAGTGGCCCCTAGATTGTCACACCAAAGTGTAGGGGATGTATTTACTGAAATGCCTAGTTCATGTAGGAGAGACAGTAACCAGATTAATTTTGCCACTGTATTAGCAAGGGATTTGTACTCGGACTCGGTTGAAGATCGTGAAACAGTTCGTTGTTTACGGGCAGACCAGGAGATGAGATTGGATCCAAGATATATGGCGAACCCTCCCGTGGATCGACGGTCGACTGGGCAACCTGCCCAATCTGAGTCAGAATAGGCACGAACCGGTGAAGTGACAACATTTTGCCAGTTGACATCTGTAAAGGGTTGCAAGACGGAACCCGAAGAATGACAAATAAAGAGACCCAAATCGGCGGTCCCCTTCAGGTACCGGAGTATCCGTTTTACTGCCGACCAGTGATTTTCTGTTGGAGAATGCATGAATTAACATACACGATTAACAGCAAAAGCAATATATGGGCGAGATAGAGTAGCATACTGTAAGGCGCCAACTACTTGACGATATTTCACTGGATCGGAGAGAAGTGGGATGTCATCAATGGTCAACACTTGGGACGTGCTCATTAAGTATTTACCGGTTTGCAAGCAGAGAGGCCGAAACGTTGAAGGACATCTAGAATATATTTTTGTTGAGATAGGACGATGTCTTTCTTGTGATGAACCACTTCAATTCCCAAAAAAATAATGAAGCTTTCCAAGGTCTTTGATGGCAAATATGGAACTGAGGTGGTGAACAAGGCCATTAATAGCAGAGTCGTTGTTGTCCGTAATGATAATGTCGTCTACATAAACAAGAACATAAACAAGAGTGCCAACAGAGTTAAAGATAAACAGTGAGGGATCAGTTTTTTATCCATGAAAGCCAAGTTCAACTAGAGCTCCTGATAAGCGATTAAACCAGGCCCGAGGAGCTTGCTTGAGACTATAGAGAGATTTGTGAAGAAAGCACACATGATTTGGTTTTTGTGGATCAACAAAACCAAGTGGTTGTTTCATGTAAACAATTTCGTTTAAATCCCCATGTAAGAAAGCGTTTTGCACGTCCAACTCACGTAAAGACCAGTTGCTTCTCTCGGTAAGAGACAAGAGAACCCAAAGAGTAGTTTCCTTTATTACCGACTGAATGTCTCATGATAATCAAGACCGGGTTGTTGAGTAAACCACTTTGCAACAAGGCGTGCTTTATGACGGGTGACATTGCCTTGTGCATCTTTCTTTAACCTGTACACCCACTTACAATCAATAATATTAGTGTTGTTGACATAGGGAACTAAAGACCATTTTCCGTTCTTATGTAAAGCTTGAAATTCCTCAGACATGGCATGTCACCACTTCGGGGATTTGTTGGCAACGGTAAAGGATGAAGGCTCGATGGAAGATGAAGAACACGTAGTCGTACAAAGCTGATGGATCATATCGAGTGGTTTGTTTAGGATTTTGTCGAAGGTGAGAAGGCCGAGACCGAGTGGGGGGGAGAGGGGGGATATGAGCTTAGTTAGGTGAAGTTGTTTGTGATGGTGATGACTGATGTGGGGAAGGAGTTGACTTTGGTGGTGGTTGATGGGAAGAAAAAACTGCATCAGCAGTTTGTTGATCTGAAGTGGTGGAAGAATAAGAAGGGTCTAGTGAATAAAGGTGAGGAGGGCTTGGCGGTTCATTTTGTGCGGAGTCAGTGGGAAGAGATGGAGCTAGTGTAGGGTAAAAAGAAACATATGGGGTAGACACGGGAATGGATGATTGAGGAGCGGGAGTTTGGAAAGGAAAGACATCCTCATTAAATTGAACATGCCTTACGATATATATATATATATATATATATATATATATATATATATATATATATATATATATATATGTTCAGTAACTGGATCAAAGCAACGATAGCCATGATGATCCGGGCTATAACCAAGAAAGACACAAGGGAGAGAGCGAAAGTCCATTTTGTGACGGTTATATGGGCAAAGATAGGGAAAACATTCACGCCCAAATACTCGAAGAAACGAGTAACTGGTTTGCGTTTAAAAATGCACTGGAAAGGAGATATGTTGGAGGATATTCTGGATGGTAACCGATTTATGAGGTAAACGGCGGTTTCGAAAGCAAAGTGCCAAAAACGTTGTGGAAGATGAGACTGGGCTAGAAGAGTAAGCCCGGTTTCCACAACGTGACGATGACGACGTTCAACAATGCCATTTTGATCACTAGTGTAGGGAACGTCGATGAATCATGCCAAGTTTAGAGAAAAAGAGGAGATAGATTACGAAATTCTCCTCCCCAATCAGTTTAGACACACTTCAGATTAGTATGAAATTGTCTTTCTACCATGGTTACAAAGTTGGTAAAGGTGACATATACATCAGATTTATTTTTAAGCAGAAAATACCACATATAACGCGAGTGATGATCAACACATAATAGGAAAAACCAATATCCATCAAGAGAAATAGTAGGAGAGGGTCCCCAAACATCACAAAATATTAAATCCAAAATATTATTGCTTTGAAACTTAGAATTATCCATAGGAAGTTTGGAAGATTTTCCCTACTGACATGGAGTAAATAATGTTGAGCATAATTTATTTGAAATCGGTAAAGAACAATTCGAAATAACAGATTGGAAAATCCGTTCATGTGGGTGACCAAGATGTTGATGCCAAATTTTTTAGGGTGCTTTGGTTGCTGAAAAGACTTGTTTGGAAATTGATTTACGCTGAGGTAGATGGACGGAGTAGAGGCCTTGATTACTTGGACCCATGAAAAGGATAGTGTGTGGAAACTCGTCCTTCACAACAAAGAAAGATGCATGAAATTCAAAATAGACTTTATTATCAACACAGAATTGTTTAATAGATAATAGATTCTTTTGAATGGCAGGTACGTGAAGAATATTATTAAGATTAAACGTTTTATTTGGTGAAAAAGATATGGATGATCCAATATGTAGGATGAGTAAAGGATTACCGTCGACAACATTGAGTGCATCATTACCTTGATATACTTTAGAGTTGTCAAGATTCAACAAGTCAGGAGAGGCATGGCTATTAGCACCGGTGTCAGGGAACCACGTAGCTCCTGAGGTTGAACCTGTTTCTGAAAAACTTTCAAAATTAGCCTGAGACTGAGCCTGGGCGGACCGAGGACCAGATTGGTTTAGACACTATGAGGGTAGATGTCCTATGCCACATCGGTTACAGTCACCATACACCATATTATGTGTTGAAGCCCACGACAACTGTCTATTGGAACCAAATTGTGTATTATCGTTGGTCCGATTTTGACTGCCTCGGTAATTACCCCGAGAGTTTCCCCGACGATTGCCTCGATGGTTCGGTGATCGGGCGGTGAGGTGATTAAAATACAACATATAAATTATGTCAAATACGGCGTAAAAGCAACCCTTTTTAGTACTAATGTTGGAAAAAGCTTGTGTTTTCGTTCCTTTTAGATTTTCAGGGATAAAAGAGCTTAAATTTGCAAAAGGAGCAAAAAGACAGCAAAATCCAACATAAATGTAAAGAAGAAGGAATTGTCGCAGCTCGCCAAGCCCCGATTCACATCCAAACCTCAAAATAACAAGAACAGAAGGCTGACACGAGGCCGTGTCCACCAGACACGGGCCGTGTCCAAGGGTGGATACTAGGCAGAAGAAAAAGACAACTGCAAAAGACAAAAATGGCAGCCAACACAAGGTCGTGCTGAGCCAACATGGGGCGTGGTCAACTCAAAAATTTTCAGAACCTGCGATAGTACAACAAGTACTTTGGCCACGGGTCGTGCCATTGAAACATGGGGACGTGTTAGTACAACATCTGATAAGCAGTTAATGAGGAAGAGAGAGAGAGATGGGCACGGGGCCGTGCCAGGCGGGCACAGGCCATGTTGAAGCTTCTGCTTACACCTATAAAAAGGAGTGCTTGGTTACACTTCAACGCATCCCTTGGCAAACCACTTCTCTCTCACTTGCCACCACTCCACCACCACTACAACACCATCATCCACCACCATCAATCCATTTTTCCATCTTTAGAGTGTGTGTGTAGTCTCGGGATCCAAGATTGATAGTAACAATCTTTGTCAAACAAAGGCCATGCTTGGCTAAATTCTTACATCACTTGGTGAAGACTTATCTTTTATGTATTTCTTTTATGATTTCCAATCTTTGGCTACTTTTTAATTGGGTATGCATTAATGACTTTAATAATTAGTTTTTTTATATTGAAAGCGAATTTATTCAAATACTCTTCATATGTTCGTTTACTCAACATGTTCATGTCTTTACGGTCTATATAAAACATGTTAATTAACCCGAAAGTGAGATTAGAAGGGTGGTTTGGGTAATTCTATGTCTCGTTCAGTGTATAGATCCTGCGAGAACCTGGTTCAAGCCTAGTAACAGCTCATGAGTCGGAGCGGGCATTACCCACCACGGGAGAGGTGCAAAAAGCTTAAATATCTTATTCTTAAACTACTATTAAAACTTTAAACCAACCCCGTGGGGACTATATCCCTACTTACTCAGACCAACGGCTTGAGGGTGATTGCCGCCTTTTACAAGGGGTCCACCACATTTTGCATTAGGCGGCATAGAAGGCGTGAGGTTGCTGGGTCGGCGGTGTAACCGCGTTCAACTGGTATCTCATTTGGGCTACTAACTGGTGTAACTATTGTAAGTTTGCAAGTTTTTGTTGAGGGGAAATGGTGTTTGTAGGCTGTTGATTTGTGGTAGTAGCAAACAATTGAGGCAATGGGGCAGGGGTAATAGGGTGTGCTTTGTTGATCATATAGTCATGATTAGATAATAAGCCAGGCAGTTCACTAAATGTGATTGGTGGGTGTCAGCCTAGAAGATTGGATTTTAAACCATTGTATTCATCTCTTAATCCAGATATTGTGAGCATAACTAGGTCCTTATCTTTCATAGGTTCACCAATATTTGACAAAGTAGATGCATATTCCATAGCTCGGGTCAAATATGTAATTGAGGTTTCATCCCATTTCATCATTATTCTAAGCAATTGATTTTTTAAAGTTTATTCACGAGAGGTTGTGTTGGGTGCATAAGCACGTTCTAAAGAAAGCCAAAGATCACGAGAAGTGTTACCTTGAACATGTTGAAATGATGCTTCAGAAATTGTTGAGAAGATTATCATCCGGGCGTGGGCATCGTTTGCAATCCACCGGGAATAATCGGCGTTATCAGTGGTTGAAGAAGCTTTACCTTCTTTAGATGCTGGAATGATTACAGTTGGTTCTGGGTAAGGAATGGTGCCATCCACATAATCGAACAGATTATTTGTAAGCAAGAAAGGTTCGATCATGGCTTTCCAATACCCATAGTTTGTTGGGGTTAGGGTAAAAGAAAATTTGTGTGTGTTATGGTTTTTTTTTCTCAGCAGTGGTGAGGCAGCCAAGGTTGCCATGATTGAAAGAGGCTGGTCGAAAAAAAAAAGGTTACCGGTGAAGGCAAGGGGAACAACTGACTGCTGAGCTCCTGGCTCTGATACCATGTAAAACCAAAGGGTTGGATTTTTATTGAATGAATAGAGAGTTAATTAACCTACTTTAACCTAACCACAGTTAACTAAATCATACATTCGTAACACTACATTTAACTAGGGTGAGTTAAATGAGTCTACGTTGGTAATGCGGGGAATTACCGGAACACATACATGATAACTCTCGAACATTGGCAACTGACGCGAATAATAATTATAAACGGATGGTTTATACGAAACTTATGTGTTGCATGACAAATACGTGAACTATATGCTTTAATTGTAAATTACATGGTATTATGGGGGTTTTGTGTAAAAGATATATTATTAGGGGGTGTTTAGCATAATGGTGAAACTCTTACAACCACTCAAAACCATAGAACTCCCCGTAACTCCTCTGTACGCATTTCTACCACTCCCTAATCATCTTTAATCATTCTTCAATCATTCTTGGCTTCACAAGTTCACACACATCAATCCTTGATCTTCAATCCATTTAGATTTAATCAGAGGTAAGTGTTTATGATTAAATGATACATTGTTAATCTTGTTCTTTTGATTCATACAAACCCTAGATGATCTAAACAATTGATTGTGTGTGCTTGTTTATGCCAATGAATACGTAATTGTTAGACAAATGATTGTGCAATGATTGTTTGATGTTTGTGGTATGATAACACTGTTAGATTGATTGATTTGATGCCTGACATTATTGATTTCTGTGCATTTGGGGTTTTCTGTTTGTGAAAACGTTGAAGAAAGGGATTTTTGGAATTGTCAGACTTTGTGAAGTCACAAAGTGTCCGCATTTGTTGAAAACCTAATGTTCGTATTTGTAAATCTTTAAGTGTCCATATTTGTGGAATTCTTATAAGTCCACATTTAGTGATTTCAAAACAGTCTTCATTTAAGGATTTCAAATGGTCCGCACTTAAACTATTTTACATGGTCCGCACTTAAAGTGTTTCACATGGTCCACCCTTAATGCATTTTAATTGATCTGCACTTGTGATTAAATCTAAGGTCCGCACATGTAAACTTACAAGAGGTCCGAACTTATAACACATTAGGTAGTCCGCACTTAGGGATTTTCAAGATTTCCGCACTTAAAAACAAACCCTATGTTCGCACATAATTAATTTGGGTGGTCCGCACATGTAAATGCCCATGTATCTGCACATGTTGTTCAAGTCTATAGGTCCGCACTTAGGCGGTATATAGTGTCCGCACATGACACCTCTCACATGTACGCACCTGTGTTTTCTTTTGGGTTATCTGCACTTGTGGCCACCAAGATCATCCGCACATATATAATGTTGAGTGTCCGCACTTATAAATTGTTAAAGGGTTTCCATTCTGTTGTCTGCATTTAGATAGATGATGCCCAAGATTATCTGATTTTATTTATATATGCAACATGAGTGTGTTCCAAAGCTGGTTAAGGGTTAAAAATGAGTCCGAGTTCATCTTTGTGTTAAATCTGAGCTTATACAGTGCGTTATAGTGGTTAGGGTTTTGTTGCTTATGTGTTCTGAAATGTAATAGATGTTCAAGGATTCGAACTTGGTAAGTATTTATCGGTGATAGCTATGATTGGTGAATAAACAACGTACGTTGTTCGTATTCCCCCAAAATCATATTTCGTAATATCAGTTAGTGTCACTAACTAGGAAACCACTGCATGTTAAACATGATTCATTTGATTGCTTAAAAACAATGGGTTGTTTGGACATTAGGGTATTGCATAACCCAACATACGCATACTTATATCTATTGTACTTTAGGTCGCGTGTAATGGACCTAACAGTTAATTAACACAAGAAGTACATTATCAAACCGAGCACACTAAGGTGAGTTTACTACTCTTTCACAAGCATGTGTCTTGGGGGGGCAAACAACAAACAAACTACTATTCCTGGGAGGAATACTTTTCAATGTTCTGGTTTAATTTCGATGTTTGTTAATAAACTCGAACTCTATCACGAAAGTCCCTACTTACATACCGAGCTAGTTTCCAAGGAGGCAACGGGGTATTAGTTGATAGCGCTATTAGGCTTGACAAATATCACAACATACCTGGGAGGACGGTGTGAACTAATGACCTTAAACACTTTGATCAATGATGATAGACATTGATGAGGGCACCAAAAACGAACAGTCAATCGGTACAGAGTTTATTATTCGTAACATGATGTTAAACTAAACACTTACATGATTTTCGTAAACAAAACTGTGAACTCGCCAACTTTATGTTGATACACTTTTTCTGCATGCTTGCAGGTCGTTAGGTGTCTTCGTGAAACGGAGCTTGCAATCGGGGGAGTTGATGATGTCATGGGTCATGCCGTTTGCTAATTTGTTAATATTATGCTATGCTTTATGAACAATTTAATTTCAATTACTTAGAACAATTTCCAATGCTTCCGCTGAATGTAAACTTGTTTAAAAAAGATGTTTGAATTGCACTTTTCATATTGAATCAGGTTTCGTATTTATTATTTACTGTAGTTCAATGTGATTAGTGGCTAGATCATGGTTAGTCACACACCTCGCGGTGGATTCCGCATGTGGTATTTTGGGGGTGTGACAGTTGGATTTTTATTGAATGAATAGAGAGTTACAATCAGGGAGATATAAAGACTAAAATATTACACATTCAACCCGCTAACAATAATAAACATGACAGGCTTTTGGTTTAACATAACTTAAAAAACGTAATCTAACGAGCTTAAAATAATGTAAACAAACGAACATAAACAAAGTTAAGTGAACGAATGTAAATGAACCTCACGAACATAAATAGACAAACGAGACGGGCGTTCATGTTCGTTTAACTAAATGAACAAATTGTTCATGTTCATTCGTTTATTAAATAAACAACATTCCCGCCAAATGGTTCACCGTTCATTTATTGGCCTAACGAGATGATACCGGTATCGAAAAATACCAAAGCCGTAAACGAGTGAAAGTATGAACTGAATACCGTGATGATTTTGTCGGTTCAGTACATGCAACATTGAAAATACAAAGACACAGGATACCAAAACCGAAAACATGATAAGTAAATACTGGTACCGGTACCGATGGTGTTTGGTTTGGTACAATACCAATACTCGACTCTCTGAAAATAAAAAAAAAAGAAAAGAAAATAGCACATCCATTATCCATAACTAACACCGTTTGGTTTAAGTCTACATAATGATCTTCTTAGAGCATTCACAATGGATTTCTTATATTTGTGTGAGTAGGTTAGTTATGTTATAAGGAATGGTTGTGAGTGGTTTTTAGTGGTTGTGAGTGAAGGAGAGAGAAAATGTTACTGTTCATCTGTAAATATACGGGAATACTGTTCATCCCTTATAATTTTTTTAATATTTTTGAAAATGATTGTGAGTGGAGGAGAGAGAAAATGTAGACAAAGGTATAAAAAATATTATTTAATTGTATAGATGAGAGAAAAAATGGTGATTTTTAGTGTAATAGTGATGATAGTGGTGGTGGGACGCGGTTATAACAACAAATGGGTCAAGATGAAGAGTCACAATTGTGTGTTGTTTCTAAAAATCTTGTTTCTTGAAAATAGAGATGGCAATTTCATCCCATTAAAAAATTTAAATGGGTCAACTTTAATCTTAATCGGGTCAAAAGTCAGTCGAAGGGTATTTAGTCAGGATGCATGTATTGTTATTATTTTAACTGGGTCGGGGGTGTTTTATATTGATATGAAAAACATCAAAAGAAAGATGTTGGATGTACTTAACAACTCGGGGGTGTTTTATATTGACATGAAAAACATCAAAAGAAAGATGTTGGATGTACTTAACAACTTAAATCTAATTACCTTGTAATCATGGAAACAACAATAGAAAAATAAAAGATGATCTCAATATGAAACAGACTCTCGTTTGCTCTCAAATATAGGTGATCTCAAAACCTAAATGACACATTGATACGATCCAGTTGTTATTTCCGTTTATTTGTTATGTTTCCTTAATTTCGTTTGTGTGTGAAGGACCGTTATGGCCTTAGTCGTATTTTCCAGGGTGTCTTTTGTAACTTTGAAGTTTGATTGTTTATTTAGTGATGCATGTACGCTAATTCTGATTCATTCAGAAGTTAGCCTCCTTAATTCTCTCTTGTTAGTTTCTCCAACCTTATCAAGGGTATCAGAGCTCCAGTCCGATTCCTCATCGGAATTCCTTGCCGTCGCCATGACTAACACCCGCAATAATGAAATCGACAACACCCTCAAGTCCCATGGTAAGGCAATCAGCGACATCCAAGCTGCGTTAGCGGCCCTGATGAAGCAACAGGAACAATCTTCAAAGCAGCAGGAAGAGATTTTGAAGGCGGTGCGTGATAAAGCCGTGCAGTCGTCGGGTAGTTCCTTCGGGTCCTTCTCCGGCCCAGATGGTGACTCACGAACATCCAAACCATTCCGTATCGGTAAGATCGACTTCCCTAAATTTTCGGGGGACGATGTTGAGGGGTGGGTCTATCGCTGCGAACATTTTTTTTCGATGGATGACACCCCCGATGACTCGAAAGTACGTTGTGCCGCGGTTCACTTGGAAGGCGATGCCCTCCAATGGCACCGTGCCTATTTGAAAACCCGTAATGCCACGGTTGCCGAGGTCCCATGGGCGGACTATGTTCGTGCGATCTCTGCCCGTTTTTCTGATGCAATGTTTGAAGACCCTATGGAAGAGATTGCATCTCTCGTTCAACTTACTGATGACGCCAAGGGTCTACAAGAATATAATTCAGGTTTCGATCGTTTGCTTAACAAGATTACTGTTAGCGAACTTTATGCCGTTAGCCTATATTTGAAGGGTTTGAAGCCGGAAATAAAAGGGCCGGTAAAGATGTTCAAGCCTCAAACACTACGTGAGGCGTATGGGTTAGCAAGAATTCAAACTATTAACAACACATGCTTGATGAAGCGCTTCAACGCTGTGGAGGATGGGCTGCAACCCGAAGATGTCAAAATAACACCTCCCGTTAATGGTTCAAAACTACCCTTGCTGCCAAGTCCGACAACCGAGCCATCAAGTTCTACACCGGGAATCCTTAGATCGAGGCGTTTGACGAATGATGAACTTGAGCAAAAAAGGGCAAAGGGGGAATGTTTCTGGTGTACCGAAAGGTTCGTTCCGGGGGCACAAGTGTAAGAAAAAACAACTTTACATACTTGAAGTGGTAGATGATGAAAAACAAGCAACGGAAGATGATGAAGACAAGGTTTCTTGAAGTACTTTTTGAGGTCAAAAAGTGTTGAGGAGGAAGTCTTGATACGATCCAGTTGTTATTTCCGTTTATTTGTTATGTTTCCTTAATTTCGTTTGTGTGTGAAGGACCGTTATGGCCTTAGTCGTATATTCCAGGGTGTCTTTTGTAACTTTGAAGTTTGATTGTTTATTTAGTGATGCATGTACGCTAATTCTGATTCATTCAGAAGTTAGCCTCCTTAATTCTCTCTTGTTAGTTTCTCCAACCTTATCACACATCAAAACCTCATATGCCTCGCTCGAGCGTCTCACCCTCTACTCACCATACTCTTCCACTATGATTGAAGGTAACTATCTATCGTCGTCCCTTATGTTTATTTCACTCTTAAGAGTTACTTAAACATACTCAAAGGGTTTTTAGACACCAAATTGTATTGTTGGAGAAGGCAACCGCTTCAATTTTTTTCATAACCGGATCGGTACAACCATAAACAACAGTATTTTCAACAGATTGAACCACGCTTGAACCAGCATTTTGTCACTGTTACATAGCTTTGTTTAATTTAAGAATTTAAATATGTTTATATTTACTTTTATTACGTATCCCTAATTGTGATTATGACTGATTATTTGTAATGGAAAAAATATCAAATCGAGGTTGACCATTTGACTGATATTTTATGTTAAAAACCGAATAATTAAAATGTTTTTTTTAATTACAAAAGAAGGTATTTTTATTGTTTCCTTAAAGTTTATTTCTTATTTAAAAAATGTAATTTTTAATTATTATTCAAAGAACATTTTCTTTTTCAGATAAATGTTTTTAAAAACGTTTTAAAACTTTTTATTAAACTAGTATTTTAAGCGTTTTAAATAATAATCATATAACTTCTTTTCTAAACGATAAAAATATTGTTTATTTTTTTGGTGTACCTTCTAAAAATTGTTTATTTTTTGGTGTACCATCATATGGAAGTTCGTTTATATAATAATGAATGGACATGAACAATTCTTCTTTCGTTGTTCACTTGCGTTCGTAGATGTTCTTCATGTGCGTTCATTTATATTCGTCCGTTTATGTTCGTTAATATTAATTCATTTTTGTTTGCTGCTTGTAAATTGTTCATTTAGAATGTTAACGAACGAACACGAAGACGCACACACTCATCTTCTAGACGGGCGATCATCAACACGTTAATTAACCATCTTTATTGTTCATTAAGATAGCATATAAAATTGATATGAAAGATCACTTTCATAAAAAAAAAATTAACTTTTAGATAAAATTGTTATTCAAGAAAGAAAACATTTTATAGTAAATTGAAGATAAAACATTTTAGAGAAAAAAACTAAAATAAAAAATCTAATAATAAAAGATCAAAAAAAGGCAAAAAAAAAAACATAACAAGAAAAAAAAAAGGTTTAAATTGTATTAATTTAAAACTTAAAAGAGTATGTTTAGTAAAATTCAAGGAAAGGGTACATTTAGCAGCCCCGTTATCTATATAAATATAGTTAGTTAATTATAACCATAGATTAGTTACTGTGGTTAAACGCAAAGCCAATTGCCTGAATCAATCTATATTCATAAACATCCATCACCTAAGCCCGTAACAAGACAATAAATTAAAGATTGACCAACCCTAACAACCCTTAACTAGGTTAAGCTTTCTTGGACGGATACGGGCTTGTTTGACTTTGACTTCCTCCTGTTGTCCATTCTCAACATATTTGCAGCCTCCCTCAACCCACTTAGGAAAGCTCCATGCATTGTTGCAGGATACAGTTTGTTTGTAGCTTCTCCTGCAAAGAAAACCCTGCCATTTCCAATACTTTCAGCAAGTATGTCATAATCAATGCCGGATGCACCAATTCCAACATACGAATACGACCCGTAACTAAACTTATCCTGGCCCCACCGTGTGCATATCGCCTGAATTGGCTCAGGCACAGCAATCCCTTTTGGGTTAAAGATCCCCTTCAAAATCTCCATCACTTTGTTCACAGATTCCACAGGTGGCATTTGTTCAAACTCAATTGCAGCTTCTCCTGCCACCAAAGCTACAAGAAGTGGCCCGCCCGATACAGACGAATAGCTATAGAACAAAAAGAATTCGCCTCGCATACTCGTTTTATCTGATAAATGCCCAAATGTGTCAATTTCACCTCCCCAGAAATCATAAGGAAACAAGATTGCAACTTTGTTTAACAGCCCAAACCCTAATCTTTCTATCGCATCTTTCTTCCTTTGCGGAAGATCCGGTATGAATTCAATTGAACGTTTTTTCAGAACGCCTAACGGGACAGTGCAAAGAACCATATCAGCACGGTAGTCTTTCCCATTCGCACGGACCAATGCCCCATCCGATCCATATTTCACAGTTTCCACCGTCTGATTATAAAAAATTGGTAGATCTTCAGCTAAAGCTTGAATAAACCTATCATTCCCTCCCGGGATAAAACAATGATCACCACCCATCTCAAACGGATCATCTTGATCCCAAAACACCATCGACAGATTCGACATTAACGTCGCATTCGCATATTCTAAATTCGCTAAGTGCCAATCTAACAACATTTTCTCTTGTGGATCTTCTGCTACTTTATAAACATGTCTAAAAGCCTCTAAAGCTGTACCTAATGGAACATCTATAGATTTAGCTTCCTCCATCATAGACTGTCTAAGCTTACAAACCCTATCTAACAACTTATTAAACAACACTTCAACTTTTGAGTCAATTTCAGGATTAACAGTATTACCATTAGGTAAATAAAGAGGGCAAATATCTCTCACTTTGTGAAGCGGAAACCCTAGCTGCCGCGCAAGCACTCCAAGCGGATTACCATTAATCCCGGTGAGCACGCTACCGCCGAGGTCCGCGGCCGCCACGCAATCGCCACCAGACATCTTCTTCGTCCGTACACGTCCACCTGGACGTGCCCTACCTTCTAAAACCACAACCTTAAACCCTAGAAATATCAACTGTCTAGCAGCAACCAATCCAGACAATCCAGCACCGATAACAATGACGTCACCTCTTACGTCACCTTCCGGCGGCCTCAATTTCGCCGCTTTCACGGCGGCGGAGAGTCCGAAGTTGATGTAACCGTGTTGTAACAGAAACGAGTACGCTGAGTCAACCAGGTGAGTGTGCTCGGCTCGGATCGATTCCAGTGCATGCTCTCTAGTCAACCAAACGTCGACGTTTGATCTCCACAAGGCCAGAATGTGATTCCGTACAACGATGTAGTTCGATTGTTCAGATCCGCCAATCGTTTTCACGACGTTCGCTTCAATCTCTTCTTCCGTCAACGAATCGATCGGAAATCCAACGGAAATCGCGATTAGCGTCTCGACATCCAGATCTGAAGAAACTCTACGGCGACGGCGGACCGTCAGGTTTTCGATTTCATCTTCGTAACCGTTTACATCTTCGCCGGATTTGTGACGGACGATGCGGAGGCCGTTAACGGCGTCTGCTGACGATATCATCTCCGGAAACTGCTTCTTTCTACGACGTCGTTTTCGAGGCGCGGGTATACCGGAATCGGTGTGGCTAGGAGCCTGTACCGGAAGTTCAACTGATTCTCCGGTTGTTTGAAGTGCTGATTCCGGTTGTATGAGCGGCGGAGTGGCGGTTGGAGGTAAGGGATTGGTGGTTTCGAGAGAAGTGTTGTCGTCGCCGGAGGTGTTGTTAGGGTTATCGGAGGTGGTGTTTGGGGTGTCGGAGGCGTCAGCACCGGCTAGAGATTCCGTCGGTTCCATGACTGACACAAAGTGCAGACGGCGGTGGATGTATCTCCGGTTGTCGAATGGTTTTAGATACTTAGAGAAACAAGATAAGACTACAAATTTAGTCCCTCTACTATCACCAATTCGTAAACAAAAAAGGGGAAATTCTATTGAGACACCTGATCATCTATCCGTTACACTTTACTTTTTCAATACGCATTGTATAGATCTATACGATGCGTATTGAAAAAGTAAAAGACATGACAGACTGACCGGCGTGGTGTTGTCTGACGGCTGGTATAATACGCATCGTATAGGCCTATACGATGCGTATTAAGGCACTGAATTTTTAAAGTTTATTTTTAGTGTGTTGTGTTTGGTTTTGGGTGTTTTTGGTTTGTTATTGGTGTTTATTATTGGTTATTTTTGTTTTAGTGAGTTTTAAAATATTTATTATTTTTTTATCGTTAAGTATCGTATTATAACGTATCGTATTATTTTTTTTTTTTTTTGAAGTTTATTTTTTTGTGTGTTGTGCCCAATGCAAGGATCTTCGAATGCGAGCCCGAGAAACGAAAATGTTGCATAATTCATTTAGTTTCTATGGGAATGGTGGCTATGGGAAACACAAGTTTTCTTTTTGAGCTTGATGGATGTCCGTTATCTCAACGCTTCTCCTTACATTACTGATCTGGAATTGGAGAACCGTTGTGTATTTGCTTACTGATTGTTGAAAAGATTTGTTGAAATCGTACTGTTACACCCCTAATTTACATCCACTAACCGTACTGTTATTACATTCGAGATGATTCAAGTGAGTCCTATGGAGTCACAGATCCGACAATAGGGCCCTCGTATTTTAGCGTATTTTGACATATTTTAGCGTATTTTAGAGTTTTTAGCGTATTTTAGCATATTTTTACAAATAAGTCATTATTCTTTAAAATTACAAATTAATCAATATAATGCATTGTCTTGGCGTATCGTGTTGTATCGTATCACATTTTTAGCTTAATATCGTATTATAGCGTATCGTGTCGTATCGTATCACATCTTTAACATTTTTATATCATTAAGTATCGTATTATAGCGTATCGTGTCGTATCGTATCACATTTTTAACTTAATATCGTATTATAGCGTATCGTGTCGTATCGTATCACATCTTTAATATTTTTATATCGTTAAGTATCGTATTATAGTGTATCGTGTCGTATCGTATCACATTTTTAACTTAATATCGTATTATAGCGTATCGTGTCGTATCGTATCACATCTTTAATATTTTTATATCGTTAAGTATCGTATTATAGCGTATCCTATCATATTTTTAACTCAATATCGTATTATAGCGTATCGTGTCGTATCGTATCACATCTTTGTTATTTTTATATCGTTAAGTATCGTATTTGTCGCAACCCCCGACCCCTGCCCGGGAGCAGGTACCGCGAGATCAGATGGTATCGGTGTTTATTAATTTGGCAGCGGAATACATCAGGACCGTAGTTAGGAAATATTTTTATCAGAGTTAAACACCAAACTTTTAAAATAATAAATCATTGGGATAAAACCCAAGTTCGTTTGACAATACATTTGTAGGGATAAACCCTAATTATTGAAAACAAAAACTTCTTTTTATTTAGGATACTATTATAGCCACTTTTCCAAGCCTTCAGTGCTCTACAGCTGGCTTCTATTGGCTTTCACATTTTGTTACCTGAAACGCGTTTTAAAAAGATTTTATCAGCAAGAAATACTGGCAAGTGCATCCCGGTTTAATCAAAACAGTTTTATCACTTTACAGTATTGAGGGCATCCGCAATTACATTTGCTTATATCTACTCAACTACTCATTCGGTACTGTCAACACCTGACTTGTGGGTCATATTACTCATTGGCTAATCTTTGTCCAATGGTAACGTCTTTCACATTTTGTATACAAAACCCCAACATACCGGCAGTAATTGTAGAATCACAAATACTCAATTACTGTTAAGTGTAATTTAAAACATTTGAGGTTTTAGTAAAACATTTTGACTCACAGAAAGATTTACAAAAAGGTGGCAAAAAGAGAATGTACTCACATTGTTTACTTAGGTAAGACTAAGGTAGTGTTTGGTATAAAGGAATGGGAGGTGGAATGGAATGGATGATTACGAAGGAATGAAGAAAAGGGTGTTTGGTTGGTCAATGGAATGGAATCACCCATTCCAAAAGGCATTCCATTCCTTCAAAATCATTCCTTCCACCCCCATGTTTTTTTTCATTCCATCCCCTCTTGCACCATTCATCAACAACACCAAAACCCACCACCTTCGCCACAACCCACCACCACCACCACCACCCACCACCGACGCCATCGCCGCCACCCGCCACCACCTCACCCCGACAGCCACCGTCGCCGCCGCCACCCACTCGCCACCGTTATTAGCACAGCCGCGACCAACCGCCAACTCCACTCGTTGCCGCCGCCCACCACCATCGTCGACGCCACCACCACCACCACTAACCGCCGACGCCGCCCACCGCCACCTCTGCTGCCACCCACCACCAACGGCCACCTTGCCGCCACCAACACTCGTCGTCACCGCCACACCGCCACTCGCCGCCACCACCACCACCCATCGCCGCCGCCGACACCCACCACCGCCACCTATAACCACCCACAATCACTACCACCGACCACCACCACTCACCGCTGATTTTATTACTCTGTTTTTCTTGCCTACCGAACAAAATACAATAATAATTCATTCCATTCACACATGGTAACCAAACAAGACATGGAATGGTAATGATCCATTGCATTCCCTCGTCCATTCCATTACCTCGTTCATTCCATTCCTTCGTTCATTCCATTACCCCATACCAAACAGACCCTAAAGCTTCCTGGTGTATCTCCTGGTTATTATCTATTAAAATTAAACAATGCACACGTGTTAGTAAAATAACCCAAATCACATTAACTGTACAACTCGAGACAGAACTCCAATGACTGAGTCAGGCAGAGCCTTGACATGCATTACGAAGTCCTAAATCAATCGGGTGTAACACGAGACAGAACTCCAACGACTAAGTCAAGCAGAGCCCTCACATGCGTTACGGAGTGTAACACCCCGAAAATATAAAACTTTATATTAGAATTATAAAGTATAAATAAACGAGAATTTATTAACTAGGAATTTTAACCTAGTTAGTTACAAGTCTAGAAATAACTTAAAGTAGGGTTAAAAGCAACTAAATTAAATGTTGAACAAAACGGAGGGGCTTAAGTTGTAACAATTGAAACTTAATTGTTATTAATCAAATAAAACAAACCAAACACCCCCAAAAGGAGGTGTCTGGTCGATTAGAACAAGCAGGGGCGACACCCCCACTTTCAAACCCTAAATTCTACTTTAAACTCTCAAATTGGAGGTGCAAATCTGGTCCAAACAAAAATCCGAGCTTAGAATCGTGATCCTCATCGCAAGAGGATTACAAGGTATGTAAAATTTAAGGAAAACTCTCAACTTGAAATTCTCATGAAATTGGGAAAATCTGAAATTCTAGTTGCATGTGTGTATTATGATGATTAGGAACAACTACAGTGTCTAGGGACAAAACCCTAGACAAATAGAAGTTGAAATCATAAGAAATTTTGGTGAATCCATGAACACCATTGTAGGTGATTAGTGGGTTATGTGTAATTTGATGAACACTAGGGAATAGATTGTTAATCTAGTGTATTTTGGAAATTTTGAAGTGATTCCAGAAAATTTGAAGTTATCAATCATGTAAAAAGGTTGAATGATGTGAAATTAGGGCTAAATAATAGATTAGAGATTTGATGTTTAATCTTGTAAAAATCTACCCATGAAGTGTTTGTTGAAATGCCTCTATGAAGGCTTAAAAACTGAAATTTCCAAGTTAAACGCATAATCATGATGTTTTGGTGTATTATGCGAATTATGATTTAAAGATAGTTCTAAACATATCATATATGAACTCTATAGGAACGGGCGCGGGAGCGTCAAGCGGACAAGCGGGTGGCGAACCACCTTTGAAAGGTCTACTTTGAAGGTACGTAACTTGATTGGTTACATTAAGTGAGTAGTTGATAAGTTTTATAAATCTTATTGTTGAATCGAAATCTGCATTGAATTTATATTGATTATGGTTGTATGTGAATTAATAGACTTAGTATAGTAAACGAACCAATTGGTAGTCATCATAAGTGGGTGATTCCACAAGATGAGCCAACGGGTCTATTAGTTGTGAAAAATTGTAGTTTTAAACGTTCTAGTAGACGATAATGGCGATAATAGTCACAAAGGCATTAAACCATAAAATTGGTAAGAAATGCGGGTGATAACAAGCCTCGGATGTTGGGCATAAGGCGCCATAGGTTTATTAGTTAAATGGTAGTAAAATGTGTAAGGTTAGAATGGGTCGAATAATTACATAGTGACATATGGTCTTTCGGTCCGTAAATTAAATTTTGGGTATCAAATTTATAATAGTTATGTTGGTAATGAATTTACAGACATATAGGAAGAAAAATCACTTAAAACGGACTTACGAGTCAAAAGATATGGCCAAACGAAGTTAAAAACTGGATTTTCCGGAGCTGGCAGCAAATGCAGCTCACAAAACTGGAGCTGCTGGAAAACATGACCCCCCGCGCCACACGGAAGGTCACATGGAACCCGCCGCGACACGCGAGAGGTTCTCGCGGCCCGCGTAACCTTCCTCGCGGGGCGCGAGCGACCTTAAACCGGAAATTTCAATTGTTCTTGATTGTTTTGATCCTAGATTTCGATTATACCTGTTTTATTATTGTCAAAACTAACCTTTGATGTGGTTTTGACATTAGGTCATGTTAGGGAACTTACGGATGGCGATCAAGCATATGATGAAGAACCGAACACTACATTTTGAAGCTTCCGCAATGTTTTAAATCTTTAGTACTTTTGTGTATGGGTTGTAAACACTTGTTAAACAACTTTTGAAATGTTTTACCTTAGTCATTAGTTGACTAAGGTTGATGTTACTTATGAACTTCGTTAATGAAAGTCATGTTACTTAAACAATATTTTATTTGAAATGGTATAATCTATTACTAAAATCAAGTAAAATTAGACGGGTGTTACAAGTTGGTAATCAGAGCTTAAGGTTGTCAACAAAGTGTTCGGTTCAAGCTTGATCGATCGTCCGGTAAGAATTAACTCATTATGTTAGTAGATTATGTCTTATATAAGGAATGAGAAACGAATTGTTATGCATGGGAAGAGCGTGTTAACACACTCAAACCCGGAAAGTGCAAAATGTGAACGGTTGACGCAAGTTAGAAACTTGGCTAAACCGAAACAAAAGAAGCAATGTCATGAATGAAATGTTTAACGTTTGATGTAAACATTTCAGTTTCAAGATGTCCGATGGGAATGATGATAATCCGGTGCAAACAAGCACTGAACAAATGAAAGAGATAATTGCCGAAGAGGTAGGAAAGGCAATTGAAGGAAGTCTATCCGGGTTTATAGACAAAATTCAAGGCATGGTGTTGTCGCTTGTAGAAGAGCGAGTTAAAAGGTTGGAGGATATTGTCAACCTTATGAAGGAGAAAACGGGAGAACGCAAAGGGTGTTCATACAAGGAATTCATGGCGTGTAAACCGCCAATCTATAACGGGGAAGTCGACCCGATAATTTGCCAAAGATGGTTGGGCGACATTGAAGGGGTGTTTGAAAGAACCCATTGTGACGAAAGCGATTTCATTGCTTATGGAACGGGTCAGTTAAGAGGACAAGCCAAGGATTGGTGGGATAACAAAAAGAATGAAATAGGGGCCGAAGCGGCAAGGACCATGACATGGGAAGAGTTTAAGACACCATTTCTTAAACATCATAGTCCCAAGGCGGTCATTAACAAAATCAAGGAAGAGTTCATGCAACTTAGGCATAAGGGTGAAACCACAGACAAGATCACGGCGATGTTTATGGATAAGATGAAGTTTAGTAGTGAGTTGGTGACGAACGAAGAACAGAAAATATACTACTACTACAATATGTTGAGCGCTGAATATAGGGAGTTTATGACTCCTTCAAAATACGAGACCCTTACCGAAATCATTAACGTTGCTCGGGAACGGGAAATCGAATTGAAGAAACAAGTCGAAAGAGGTGAACGAAGGGCACATGATGTGAATCCAAGCCCAACAAAGAAAGCCCGAACTGGAGAATCGGGGAAGAAGGTGGATACTAAAGGTGGGTCGCCAAGTTGTAAGGTGTGCGGGAAGGGACACAAAGGGGAATGTCGGTTCAAAGACAAGCCATGCCCTATATGTAACAAGACGGGGCACACGGCCTCGCTATGCCGGGGAAAAGTCTCTGTTTGCTACAAATGTTATCAACCCGGCCACAAAAAGTCCGAATGCCCGGACTTAGTTGGAAAGAGAGATGTTAAGGAATCTCCAACAGAAGCTCCCAAAGCGAAGGCTAGATCCTTCCAACTTACCGCGGCTGAAGCGAAGACAGAACCCGATGTGGTTTCAGGTATATTCACAATTAACTCAATTCCAGCACGTGTATTGTTTGATATGGGTGCGAATAAATCCTTCATTTCGCATGGATTTATTCGACATCCTTCATTTGTATTGACGAAATTACCTGTGCCCTTAGAAGTTGAATAGGGGACAACAAAAGTTTTATAGTTTGTGATGTTTGTCGAGGCTGCAAATTAAGCATCGACGATGAGGAATACTTGATAGACCTAATCCCGATGTCAATGGGAGAATTTCAAGTAGTCGTTGGGATGGATTGGCTAGCCCAGCATCATGCAAAAGTCGTGTGTTTTCGTAAAGAGATAAAACTAACATCTCCGAGCGGAAAACACGTCACCATTTATGGCGAAAAGGGAGGTAACCCCATAGTGTGCTCAATGTTGAAAGCTCACAAGCTTATGAAGCGAGGATGCAAGGCATTCATGATATACGCAAATGAGCCCGAGAAAGAATCACGGAAGATTGAAGATGTACCGGTAGTACGAGATTATGGAGATGTGTTTCCGGAGGATTTACCGGGGATACCGCCTGAACGGGAAGTAGAGTTCGGGATCGAATTGATTCCAGGCGCAAAACCCGTAGCAAAGGCCCCGTACCGACTCGCACCGTCGGAATTACAAGAGTTGATGTCCCAAATTCAAGACCTGCTTGACAAGGGATTCATAAGGCCGAGTGTGTCTCCTTGGGGCGCACCGGTATTGTTCGTGAGAAAGAAAGACGGGAGCATGCACATGTGTATTGATTACCGGGAGTTAAACAAACTCACGGTAAAGAACCGATACCCGCTCCCGAGGATAGATGATTTATTCGACCAATTACAAGGTGCGAACTGGTTTTCAAAAATTGACCTTAGATCTGGGTATCACCAACTAAAGGTCAAAGAAGAAGATGTGCCGAAGACGGCTTTCCGCACGAGATACGGACATTACGAATTCCTCGTGATGTCATTTGGGCTAACAAACGCACCCGCGGCTTTCATGGACCTCATGAACCGGGTTTGCAAGCCAATGTTGGATAAGTCGGTCATCGTGTTTATCGATGATATCTTAGTGTATTCGAAAAGTGAAGCTGAACACGCACACCACTTACAAGAAGTGTTAGAGACACTTAGACGAGAAAGGCTGTATGCGAAATTCTCTAAGTGTGCCTTTTGGTTACGAGAGGTACAATTTCTTGGCCACGTCATAAGTGCCGACGGAGTATTGGTGGATCCGTCCAAGATCGAGGCTGTGTCAAAATGGAATCCCCCGAAGAACCCTTCGGAAATTAGGAGCTTTTTGGGGCTTGCGGGATACTATAGGAGATTCATTCAAGATTTCTCTAAGATTGCGTCACCGCTAACAAAGCTAACCCAAAAGAAAGAGAAGTTCATTTGGGGTGTCGATCAAGAAAAAGCGTTTCAAACGCTAAAAGAAAAGTTAACTCAAGCTCCGGTACTGACATTGCCGGACGGAGCCGAAGATATGGTGGTTTATTCGGATGCTTCACTGTCAGGGCTCGGATGCATTTTGATGCAACGGGGCAAAGTTATAGCTTATGCCTCGAGACAATTGAAGATACACGAGAAGAAATATCCCACGCACGATCTTGAATTGGCTGCGGTGGTATTTGCCTTAAAAATATGGAGGCACTACCTATACGGGGTAAAGTGCACCATATACACCGATCACAAGAGCTTAAAATACTTCTTCGATCAGAAGGAGTTAAATATGCGACAAAGGCGATGGTTAGAAACGGTGAAAGATTTCGATTGTGAAATACATTACCACCCCGGAAAGGCAAATGTGGTAGCGGACGCTCTGAGCAGAAAAGCGGACTATGTCCCAATACGAGTAAGGTCGATGCAGCTCGTGGTGACCACGGGTATACTTGAACGTATTCGAGAGGCGCAATTAGAAGCAGTAAAAGAGGAGAATTGGAAGAAGGAAAGAATAATCGGTCAGTTGAAAGATTTGACGGATAGGAATAACGGGTTGAAGACTCGATTCGGGAGGATATGGGTTCCAAATATTTGTGGAGTGAAGGCGCTCCTACTTGATGAAGCTCATAAATCCCGATATTCAATTCATCCGGGAGCGACCAAAATGTACAATGATTTAAAACAAAACTATTGGTGGCCCGGGATGAAAAGAGATGTGGTGAAGAACGTAGAAAAATGCTTGACATGTTTACAAGTCAAGGCGGAGCACCAAAAACCATACGGTAGACTTCAACCGTTGGAAATTCCGGTTTGGAAGTGGGAACAAATCACCATGGATTTGTTGACCAAATTGCCCAAAACTAATCGCGGGTTTGATGCTATATGGGTAGTTGTAGATAGACTGACAAAAAGCGCTCACTTCATTCCAATTCGTGAGACTTATACATCCGAAAAGATGTCGGAGGTGTACACCAATGAAATCATAGCACGACATGGGGTACCGATATCCATTGTATCAGACAGAGATACTCGGTTTACTTCGAATTTTTGGCATGAATTTCAAGAACAAATGGGAACTAAATTGTTCATTAGCACTGCCTACCATCCACAAACGGGTGGGCAGAGTGAAAGAACAATACAAACGTTGGGAGATATGCTGCGGGCTTGCATTATTGACTTCGGGGGTAGTTGGGATGTATATCTACCCTTGGTCGAATTTTCATATAACAACAGCTATCACGCGAGCATTAAGATGGCCCCGTATGAACTGTGATATGGCAGAAAATGTCGAACTCCGGTATGTTGGGGAGAAGTGGGTCCACGAGGGCTAGCACCTACTGATGTAATCCGAGCTACGAATGAGAAAATCGACATGGTTCGGGCACACTTGAAAGCGGCTCAAGACAGGCAAAAGGCGTATGCGGATAAAAGGAATAGGCCAATTGAATTTCAGGTTGGCGACATGGTTATGCTAAAAGTTTCCCCATGGAAAGGCATTATTAGATTCAGAAAAAGGGGAAAACTAAGCCCGAGATTTATTGGGCCATTCAGAATCACTGAACGGGTTGGTAAGGTAGCCTATCGTCTCGAATTACCCGAGGAGTTGACTGGGATTCATAGCACATTCCACGTGTCTCATCTCCGAAAATGTTTGGCAGACGAAACTGCTCGTATCCACTACGATGATATCGAGGTGGATAACAGCCTCAACTATGCAGTAAAACCAATTGCGATTTTAGATCGCAAAGAGAAGAGTTTGAGGAACAAAGTGATTAATCAAGTCAAGGTCAAATGGGAGCATAGGAAAGGTTCGGACACTACGTGGGAGTCCGAAGAGGAGATGCGACGTCTTCACCCTACATTATTTGGTACGTACTTCGGTTTCGGGGACGAAACCCTTTTAAGGGGGGGTGGACTTGTAACACCCCGAAAATATAAAACTTTATATTAGAATTATAAAGTATAAATAAACGAGAATTTATTAACTAGGAATTTTAACCTAGTTAGTTACAAGTCTAGAAATAACTTAAAGTAGGGTTAAAAGCAACTAAATTAAATGTTGATCAAAATGGAGGGGCTTAAGTTGTAACAATTGAAACTTAATTGTTATTAATCAAATAAAACAAACCAAACACCCCCAAAAGGAGGTGTCTGGTCAATTAGAACAAGCAGGGGCGACACCCCCACTTTCAAACCCTAAATTCTACTTTAAACTCTCAAATTGTAAGTGCAAATCTGGTCCAAACGAAAATCCGAGCTTAGAATCGTGATCCTCATTGCAAGAGGATTACAAGGTATGTAAAATTTAAGGAAAACTCTCAACTTGAAATTCTCATGAAATTGGGAAAAATCTGAAATTCTAGTTGCATGTGTGTATTATGATGATTAGGAACAACTACAGTGTCTAGGGACAAAACCCTAGACAAATAGAAGTTGAAATCATAAGAAATTTTGGTGAATCCATGAACACCATTGTAGGTGATTAGTGGGTTATGTGTAATTTGATGAACACTAGGGAATAGATTGTTAATCTAGTGTATTTTGGAAATTTTGAAGTGATTCCAGAAAATTTGAAGTTATCAATCATGTAAAAAGGTTGAATGATGTGAAATTAGGGCTAAATAATAGATTAGAGATTTGATGTTTAATCTTGTAAAAATCTGCCCATGAAGTGTTTGTTGAAATGCCTCTATGAAGGCTTAAATACTGAAATTTCCAAGTTAAACGCATAATCATGATGTTTTGGTGTATTATGCGAATTATGATTTAAAGAGAGTTCTAAACATATCATATATGAACTCTATAGGAACGGGCGCGGGAGCGTCAAGCGGACAAGCGGGTGGCGAACCACGTTTGAAAGGTCTACTTTGAAGGTACGTAACTTGATTGGTTACATTAAGTGAGTTGTTGATAAGTTTTATAAATCTTATTGTTGAATCGAAATCTGCATTGAATTTATATTGATTATGGTTGTATGTGAATTAATAGACTTAGTATAGTAAACGAACCAATTGGTAGTCATCATAAGTGGATGATTCCACAAGATGAGCCAACGGGTCTATTAGTTGTGAAAAATTGTAGTTTTAAACGTTCTAGTAGACGATAATGGCGATAATAGTCACAAAGGCATTAAACCATGAAATTGGTAAGAAATGCGGGTGATAACAAGCCTCGGATGTTGGGCATAAGGCGCCATAGGTTTATTAGTTAAATGGTAGTAAAATGTGTAAGGTTAGAATGGGTCGAATAATTACATAGTGACATATGGTCTTTCGGTCCGTAAATTAAATTTTGGGTATCAAATTTATAATAGTTATGTCGGTAATGAATTTACAGACATATAGGAAGAAAAATCACTTAAAACGGACTTACGAGTCAAAAGATATGGCCAAACGAAGTTAAAAACTTGATTTTCCGGAGATGGCAGCAAATGCAGCTCACAAAACTGGAGCTGCTGGAAAACATGACCCCCCGCGCCACGCGGAAGGTCAAATGGAACCCGCCGCGACACGCGAGAGGTTCTCGCGGCCCGCGTAACCTTCCTCGCGGGGCGCGAGCGACCTTAAACCGGAAATTTCAATTGTTCTTGATTGTTTTGATCCTAGATTTCGATTATACCTGTTTTATTATTGTCAAAACTAACCTTTGATGTGGTTTTGACATTAGGTCATGTTGGGGAACCTACGGATGGCGATCAAGCATATGATGAAGAACCGAACACTACATTTTGAAGTTTCCGCAATGTTTTAAATCTTTAGTACTTTTGTGTATGGGTTGTAAACACTTGTTAAACAACTTTTGAAATGTTTTACCTTAGTCATTAGTTGACTAAGGTTGATGTTACTTATGAACTTCGTTAATGAAAGTCATGTTACTTAAACAATATTTTATTTGAAATGGTATAATCTATTACTAAAATCAAGTAAAATTAGACGGGTGTTACACGGAGCCCTAGTTCGATCGTGTAGGGTAATAAGCAAGGTTATAATACTTACAACGAGGCAGAGCTTCGCTTTATAGGGGTATAATACCCGAGTATTATAATTGCTAACAGAAAGTTTGAGAGACAATTCGAATTTTGAACGGTTTGCAAATGAAGCCGATCGCCCCTATTTATAGGCTGATTCGAAGGTGGCTCGCGGCCCGTGAAGCCCATCTCTAACTCTCTCGCAGCACGCGAGAGCACACGTGTCAAGTATAGCTTGGTCGAGTCAATGGGTAGGGTCGTCGAGTCACTGGACACGTGGCACAATGTAGTGTCGAGCAAGCAAAGCTAGTCGCGGCCCATGATTCATAAGGCTAAGGGGATCGCGCCCCACGAGCGGCTCCCAGATTTTGTTTTTCTTGGTTTTTATAAATATTAGGGTATTTTAGGCTCGTTTCATGCATACGGGGTATATTAGGAACGTTTAGGGTCATGTTTAAGGGTTCTAGGAGGGTTGTTATATCCTCCCCACCTTGTTTTAGATCTCGTCCTCGAGGTCTACTGGAACAGGTGTGGGTATTTCCTCTACATCTCTGATTCGAGCTCCCAAGTGTACTCTGGTCCTCTCTTGAAATCCCATTTTACTTTGACCAGAACTAGTCTCTTGTGTTTGAGATTCTTGATCTTTCTATCTTCAATCTGAATGGGTTTCTCGATAAACTTAAGTTTCTCTTTTACTCTATGTCCTTGAGAGGTATCACTAATGATCCGTCTGCTAAGCACTTTTTGAGGTTACATACATGAAACAAATCATGTATTCTTGCCATTTCCTCTGGCAGTTGTAGCTAATAGGCTACAGGTCCTATTCTTCTAATAATCTCAAAAGGTCCAACATACCTGGGGCTTAGCTTTCCTCTTTTAACGAATCTGACTATTCCTTTCCATGGAGAAACTTTTAATAATACCTTATCTCCTACTTGAAATTCTAAAGGTTTTCGTCTGTTATCTGCATAACTCTTTTGACGATCTCGTGCTGCTTTTAGTCTTTCCTTGACTTGAATTATCTTATCTATTGTTTCTTGCACTATCTCTGGTCCAGAGAATTGTTTTTCTCCAATTTCTGCTCAACAGACCGGAGTTCTACACTTTCGTCCATAAAGTGCTTCAAATGGTGCAGCATTAATGCTAGTATGATAGCTGTTATTGTAGGAAAATTCTATTAATGGTAAATGATCGTCCCAATTTCCTCTGAAATCAATTACACAGGCTCTAAGCATATCTTCCATGGTTTCTATTGTCCTTTCGCTTTGTCCGTCCATTTGTGGATGATAAGCTGTGCTTAGATTTAACCTGGTTCCCATTGCTTTTCGGAAACTTGTCCAAAAATGAGAAGTAAAACGGTTATCTCTATCACATACAATAGATAAAGGAATTCCATGTAAAGAAACTATTTCATTTACATATAGCTTGGCTAACTATTCCATACTGAAAGTTTCCTTCATTGGTAAGAAATGAGCAGATTTAGTCAATCTGTCAACAATCACCCATATTGTATCATTTCCTTTTCTTGTCTTGGGTAATTTGGTAACAAAGTCCATTGTTATCAATTCTCATTTCCATGATGGCATCTCTAATTGTTGCAATAATCCTGAGGGTTTCTGATGTTCAACTTTAACCTGTGAACAGGTTAGACATTTGACAACGTAGTTTGCTATATCCTTTTTCATTCCTATCCACCAGAAATTCTTTCTTAGATCTTGATACATCTTATCACTTCCGGGATGTATCGTATATTTAGACTTATGAGCTTCTTCTAGAATTCTGTGACGTACGTTTCCTTGTTTAGGTATCCAAATCCTTTTCTTATGGAACTTCCAAATTCCATATGTTCCTTGTTCTAACTCCTTAAGCATCATACACTTCGTCCAACCTTATGCGTGCATGTCTTTCCTCTCGGCTCTGTTTGATTTCAGCAACCAAAACCCATTTTTCTTTTCTTTCATCTTTAATATCATTGTTCCAATTGAAACCTTCATCCTCTTGAATTATCAAACTGGGTCCACCACATTCATCATTAATTGCCAACATATCTTGTTTCTTCTCTTTAGATGACCCTTCCTCAATCTGCTTTCTTGTCGGTTGCTCGTCATTGCGATGATAAATAGCTTTCTTGTAATAATCATCATGAAAAGGATTTATGTCACACCATGACTTTTGCGGAAGCGTGATTATTGGTGTGACTTCTTAATACCATAGCATTCATTCATAACAATGCTATATGATAAAACCATTAGATGTTCATCCATAAATTAAGTTTGAAAATAACATAACATAATTGTCTGAAACATTGAACACGAATCTAAATTACAAACCATAACATGTTTTAATGAGTTCATGAAGACTCGACAAAATATCTTAAATAAAACCCGAGTTTAGAAACATGTATCTCGTCCAGGAATAAGATACATCTCCTAAACCCTACTGACTTGGATGACATCCTTTATTTATAACGCAGCTTGAAAACATGCAACACCTGCCAGATCCATTTAGTTCCCTAAAATACATGTAATTTGAAAACATCAACAAAAGTTGAGCGAGTTCATGTGTTTGTGTATGAATAAACCTTTAAAGTATGTCTGTATGTATGTCCCTGGTATGTAGCAATAAGGAAAAACAGATCACCAATGTTGTGCTATCGCCCGTGAAATCCGTTCTTGTAACTCAGCCTTTGTGGTAGGCAGCTGGTTATCTCTTCGAGGAGGCATCTTCTAAAGAAGATTGTATGGGTCAGGTCTTATGCATATAAGTATGTAGTACGTGTATGTAATAACATTTATCAACGCAAGTAAGCACATAACATCCCAATCATAACACAAACAAGTAATTCAACAATGTATATAATGAGAATATTGCGATTGAGCTTTCATATATCAATGACCACAATTACAGTTTTACATGTTCTACAATGTACCATACATCAAAAGGGACTACAGGGTCACATCACCCTTGTCCAAATCGTCTGTCCAGCTACAACAGTCATAAAATCAAAAGAAAAGTGGTCTTCAAAAGGTCGTGTAATCTGGGCTCAATAGCGACACTCTCACCAAAAGTATGCTACATGCATAAAACCAAAAACCTGCTATGCTGATGGTGGAGGAGGAGGAGGTGGAGGAACGAAAAGCAGACTGCGCACATGCTCTAACTCATCCTCAAGAGCATAAACGGTATGCAACAGATAGCTAATCTGTTGCTCCGAACGTCAAAATCTGGGTATGGCAGAAGAGGAGCGGGTGGAGTCGCGAATGGTGACTGACATGTACAAGGTGGAGGACATGGAATCCTCTCAAGATCCATGACTCTACGACACAACATCTCCTACTGAAGCTCTAACGACAAAAGCATATCATCCCTCGTGTAACCAGTGTAATGTGAAGGATGGTATGGATCAGAAACAGGCATAGTGTTGGGCGGAAACCAAATAAGTGGCTCGCCTGATGGTGTAGAAGCAAAAGGTGCAGTATGTGTAAACTGTGGCATGAAAGGAAAAGCGGCTGACACAGGTGGTACATGACCAGACGGCTGGCTAGACGGTCCTTCCCCTGGACGGGGTGGAGGGATTTCCAGTAAGAACGTGATCGGCAGATCAGTGCGGTGTGTATCAGACATATGCGGGTGAAACGGAGCAATGTCAACTGGTGCATGTGTAGGTGCAGGTGGGGGAGTAACAGGCTCAACGAAAGGAGGTAAGTCATCATCATCCTCTATCCACCCATTGCGGGTGAATGCATATCTAGGGTCTATCTGAGCAGCAAAAGGAGCATGGTCAGCGGCTGCAGGGATCGGATCGGGTAAAGGTGGTGCAACAACTAGTACAGGGTCATGCTCAGGCAGAGGATCATGAGCAGGTATAGGCTCGGGTGCAATCATAGGCTCAGGGTCGGCTGGTGCCAGCTCAAGATCAGCGGGTACATCAAAAAGCTGATCATCGGGGATAAAGTCAATCTCATGCTCAGGATCAATGTCAGGATCAAACTCATCATCAATCTCGAAGTCCTGTGGAGGAACAGGTGCGGCAGACATAGCCGTGTCAGAATCAGAATCGGTGGGATAACGCTGCAATCCCAGTGCGTGCAAAGTAGAAGATGACACAGACTCGAATGAATCAGGACCAGAATGATCAGACGAAATCTCAACGACGGGAATCTCAACAAGTGGAATAACAACGACATCATCGACTGGAGCTCCATCATCCTGGGCCTCCTCAAGGGGACCCTCAATAAAAAGATCGATATCATCGTCAGACATGGCATCAAAAGGCAGATCCTCGAGAGGAAATGCAGCAAGGGGCAAAGGACTGGGGATCGGAACAAGAAGTAGATCCTCAACAGGGAGACCATCAGCTAGCGGTATATCGTCGCCAAAATCTGGTAAAGCAAACGGCTGGAAATCATCATCATCGTCACTCGTAGTGTCAGATGTAAAAACCTCATCCTCTGGGATGATCTCATCATCCGAAACAATGGCCATAGGGTCGACCGTATCAGATACTCCACTCTTAGAGGAGGACATGGTGTCTGTAACAAAATAATCACAACATATGCACATATATCAACAATCATCAAATAAGCATGTAAGTAGTAGCAATGCAAGCATGTATTCATCCTAGCCTTCTCAGACTATCCCACCTAGTCTCTCAGACTAAGCCTCCCAGTCTCTCAGACTGAACTACTTAGTCCCTCGGACTAAACTCCCCAGTTTCTCAAACTGTCCCAACTAGTCTCTCAGACCAACTACCCAGTCTCTCAGACTGAACTACCCAGTCTCTCAGACTAAACTATAAACATAAACTTTGAAAAGTGTTTCGTGTCTTTTGTTTGTAAAAATGTTTGTCTCCTGGATCTGGACGTTTTGTGTATGCAATGAAAATATGTTGTGAAAACATTTTCGTGAGAGCCCTAATGATCGTAGTCTAGACTCGAGAAAGAATCCTAGTTCGCTACGATCGAAGCTCTGATACCAAGCTGTCACACCCTGACTTTTGCGGAAGCGTGATTATTGGTGTGACTTCTTAATACCATAGCATTCAATCATAACAATGCTATATGATAAAACCATTAGATGTTCATCCATAAATTAAGTTTGAAAATAACATAACATAATTGTCTGAAACGTTGACACCAAATCTAAATTACAAACCATAACATGTTTTAATGAGTTCATGAAGACTCAACAAAAGATCTTAAATAAAACCCGAGTTTAGAAACATGTATCTCGTCCAGGAATAAGATACATCTCCTAAACCCTACTGACTTGGATGACATCCTTTATTTATAACGCAGCTTGAAAACATGCAACGCCTGTGTAACACCTCGTAAAAACACGTCCAATGATATATCGACACGTGTACTAAACCCTAATAAAGTCAAACGTTGAATTTGAGGGACTAATTTTGCGAAAAATCAAAAAATTTGATTATAGAAGGACTGGGAATGTTAACATGCTTAATATAAGCCTCTAAATAACATTACACGGCAATTATATTCACAAATGAGCCACTTGTTGATTGAGAGTAGCCATTTGCGTAATTAATTGAAAGTTTGTGCGATGAAGGGTTAAAAGTGACAACATGTTAATTCTTACCTCTGAGTGACCTTTTAACAAACCGGGAGCTTCATGATGTTTGATTTTACTCTCGGGAATGCCAAAGATTGGCCATCTAAGGCTTTTATGCCTATAAGTGATGTTGCGTGCGCCTTTGCAAGTTTGAGGGGTTAAAAGCGTCAATATGTTTAATTATACCTCTGAATGACCTTTTAACGAACCCAAAGCATCGTTATGTTTAATAATACTCTCGAGAATGCCTAATATGGATTAGATAGGGCTTTGATGCAATTAAACGATGATATGCGCAAGTTTGCGCATTAGAGGGACCAAAAGCGTCAACTATTAAATCTATGCCTTTGGGTGACTATTTAAGCAAACGGGAGCATCGTAATATTTAAGTGTATGCTCGGGAATACTCATTATGGGCCACGGAAGACTTGGATATCATTTAACGACATTTCGCGCTACTTTGTGCGATTAAAGGACTATTTGCGTCAAACTGCAAAAGTATACCGAATCGAATGGTAGTGAACATTCCGGAAATTGACCATAAGTTAAACATACCATAAATATCCTTTACATAGCTTAGAAATAGGCTTTGAGGGGTTCGGTGTGCAAAAATAAACTTTTAAGTCAAACATGGACTAAAAGCGTCAAAAAGTGCATAAGTTTGCATTTTCGCGCATATCTTACGTTCTGAATATATCCGGACATCCAAAAATTTATGTAATCATTAAAATATTTTATTTTAGTCATTGGCATTATAAAATTCCATTCGTTGTGTAATTTGGATCGTTTTTCGCGTCCATTCGTGTTTCGTCGTAATTAACCGAATAACGTGATCGTACGAACAAACGAACCGACATTTGACATATTTTTAAGCATATTTCATGTCCCTTATGCTTAGGCATCATTGTAGAGCCTTAAAAATGGCTTAACGTGTCACACCCCGACCACGTAGAACATACCAAACGTGGCGGAAATGTCGGGGACTGTTGTAACAGAATTAATTGTTTCAAATCCATGGCAATTGAAGTTTCGTTTTATTGATTACAAGTGTTACAATGTCTTAACAAACAAAGAAATACAACATAATTAACTAGTCTTGCATCTTTTATTGTCACTAAAGCCCAAGACTGCCTATGTGTATCTTGATCATCTTATGCAACAGTTCCTGAAAAACACATGTGAAAATAGGTACGTCAGCATAAAAATGCCTGTGAGATACATAGGTTTTGTGAAAATAGGTTTCATGACTTATGTTTGAGAAAATGTTTAGTCATGAACCTTGTTATTTGCTTTGCTTTGTAAATCATTTGAAAATCGATAAGATCAGATGATAAGTATAAATAAATGTAGGGTTAAATGAATAACCAAGTAAAATATGTTTGCATAAGATAAGATGTTTATAAATCAATGTCTTGTGAAAAGTATGTTATTTGTATAAAATGTTCTATGTCTCAAACTGAAATGATTCAAATAACGCTATGATATGTAATACCATACAAACACTTATATGTAGGAAGTACCAGCGGCGTATCCACCATGCTTGTATCATATTACACACGCATCGTTACTTAATCACTTAATCAAACCAAACCACCCAATGTAAGAAGTCTATGTTTAAATCAATTGTCAAATGTATTGGGTAATATGTCAAAGTATTCATGTCAAGATGTAAATCATATCAAAATGTCTATGTCAAATATCCATGTCAAATGTCTATGTCAAATATCCATGTCAAACGTCTATGTCAAGATGTCATGTATGGCAAGTGAAATGTCTCAACTAAACCATATGCACAAAAACAAAGTATTGAAGTAAATCTTGGTTTAAATCAAAGTTATGTTTTGTGGGAAATGCATGATCAAATGTCAATCATGTTAAAATGTCCATGTCAAAATGTCTATGTCAAATGTCTATGTCAAAATGTCATGTAAAACGATGTACTAAGTAATGCACACAATTGGGCACACCTAGCATGAAATGTCATAAAATCATGTACTATAATGTACTAACGAACATAGCAGTATATGATGTTAAAACAGGAAAGCATGAAAGTAACAAGTAGGCACATGTGTTCCACCCCAAAACAGTTTGGAAAACAGTAAAAGAGGGGTCTATGTACTCACTTGAGATTGCTCAGTAGTCCTTGAGTAACAACTAAACAATGCTAGAGATCGCGGATATCAAACGGCACCTAGTATAGGTAGCTACATTAATAAACCGGACCTAAATCGGAAGATCGGGTAGCATTAGGGTTTGTAAACCAAACGAGTGTAGAGACTCGTGTCATTTGGTTTAACAAATCCTACATGCTAAATAAAACTTAACCTAAGTGTCTACGACCCATTACGACCCGTTTAGGTAGCTTATGCTACTTTAACGCGTCGTTCGCGTGAAACGCGTTCGGACCGCCTAACTAGCCCTATGACAAGTGTTATATGCCTAAACATATTACATAATCAGTTATGTGACAAAGGTTTAGGTTACATATGCTTAATTACCAATTATACATGAAAAGGGTATTCTGGTAATTTACCTAAGGCATATAAACTACCTATCATACAACTATTTAAACGATGTGACCATAGGGTATAACCTCGGAAGGTTATTCCCTACCTACTATGGTCACCTAATGTGTTTGGTCGGATCCTAATGATCGACCAAACTGGGTCGGGTTCGAAGGTATAGGCGATTTATTAGATCGCCTACCCTACGACCCTAGACAACGTGGTAATCAGTGGGCATAGTCCCAAGGGACTATAACCAACGTGATTACACTCACGTTGCGAAGTTCAAAAGAACTTCGCATTGACCATTACTGGTCAACGCTGAAAGTCAAACAAAGTTTGACTTTCGGACTCGAAAAGCAATAAAATAAGGAAAAGAATGAAAGAATACTTACGAAGGGTCCCCGAATGCTAAACTCGATTCAAAAATCTCAGGTATGAAACAAATGTTTCAACTTAGAGTTTCTCAAATCAAGTTTCTAGTGATTTTAGCAATGGGGGGTATGGGGTATTTATAGGAATACCCGAACCGTTAAGATCGTTTCATGGAAAACGTGCCTTAATCCCATCCGTACATGTGTTGCAAAGTTATGGTGTTTAGGTGTTTAAATTCCATCCATACATGTGTTGCAAAGTTATGGTGTTTAGGTGTTTAAATTCCATCCATACATGTGTTGCAAAGTTATGGTGTTTAGGTGTTTAAATTCCATCCATACATGTGTTGCAAAGTTATGGTGTTTAGGTGTTTAAATTCCATCCATACATGTGTTGCAAAGTTATGGTGTTTAGGTGTTTAAATTCCATCCATACATGTGTTGCAAAGTTATGGTGTTTAGGTGTTTAAATTCCATCCTTATCCGCTGACTAAGCAAGTTTAGAATGTGTGGTTGTGAATTAAACAACGGCTAATACATCGAATCTGGTCCCGAATGCGAAAAACGAACCAAATGACGCGACGAATGGATTTTTCTTATGGCGAGCACTAAAATATAATATAATATAGTCATGCTCACATAAATATTTGGATGTCCGGATGTATTCAGAACGTAAGTTATGCGCGAAAATGCAAACTTGTGCACTTTTTGACACTTTTAGTCCCTGGATGACCCAAAAGTTTATTTTAGCACACCGAACCCATTAAAGCCTATTTCTAAGCTATGTAAAGGATATTTATGGTGTGTTTAACTTATGGTCATGTTCCGGAATGTCTGTTACAGTTCAAATTGGCATACTTTCGCAGTTTGTCAACTTTAGTCCCTGTAAGCGATTAAACTTGATTTCACCACACCAAACCTTCCAAAACTTATATATAAGTTATGTAAAGGTTATTTAAGGTATGTTAAGCCTATTTCACTATTCCGGAGTGTTCGTTGGATTAAACTGGTTATATTTACGCGTCAGTGCGCGTATAACCTTCCAGAAAGCGATTTAGAGCTTGAAATCGGACAAGAGTTGATATGTGTAAACGATACACATATTTATACAAGTCCAAAGTATGAAATACAATATTTCATTAGTTTGGCATTTGTTTGATGGTTGAAATGACACAGGTGTTACATAACGGGCCTTAAATGTGTCAAAAATGGCATTTATCATATGCAGGGACTGATTTGGTCGTTTTGGAAGTCTAGAAAGAGGACTAAAAACCTGTAGGGACTGGTTTGGTAACTTTTGAAACTGAAATTATACAATAATTAAGGACAGGGACTGATTCTATGCAACTGCCAAACTTTTGGTAAGCTGAACTTCAGACGCGGGCCGCGACCGCTAAGCTTATAGCCTACGCGGGCCGCGAGCTATTGGATCAGTAGCAGCAGTTTTAAAGCTGTTGTTTTTGGGCTGTTTGTTTGTTCTTCTCACATACAAAACCATTTGATAAAACCTTGGGCTGTTGATTGTTTTTAGAAAACCAGATTTACACTTGTTGTGATCTTGTTAACCTTTCCAACACTTGTCAAGATCTTATTTCATTCAAAAAACTATAAATAGGTGAACCATTCCCCACAATTTCACTTGCACATCCTTTCAATTCTGCTATCTCTCAATTCAAAGAGGATCCTAAACATTTTTGGAACCTCTATTCAGCCCATGGGACCATTTTAAGTGTCCTTTCGTGACTAGTTAATATTATTTGGCTTAAAAAGCCGAAAAGTCAAGGGTTTACGATAAACGCTTAGACTTTTAAAAGGTCAAGCCATTGTTCGCAACAAACATGGCTACATGATCGTAATTAGGTAGGTATTAAACCCTCAAAAGGGCACCTCCTAATTATCACGTTTGCTTAGTTAATTGTCGGGTCAAAGTAATTAAAATAAAAGTCAAACGAGTCGGTTTTTAAATAAAATTCATAACTAATGATGTAAAGGCAATAAAATCAGTTTTGTCACTTTAATAACTTGGTAAATATTAATTGAACATGTCTAGGCATGTTCAACCCGATAATTCTGAGTTTAGGCTCGGTTCGCAACCGAAAGTCGCAAAAGTTGACTTTTGCTTTGACTTTCATTTCTGACCCGATTTAGCATAGTTTAGATATGCCTTAGGATTCCTTTAAGACCATATTATAGGTTAGTATAACCCTCTGAGGTTATACAACTTGGTTCCATAGAAATCCTAGTTCATTGCATGTTGCCGTTAAATGCTTAAAAGTTGACCATTATGCCCTTTTAATATTAAAACGAGATTTTTGAAAATGTGAGAGGACAAAAACCTTTATTACTGGTATATTAGTATGTCCTAAAAATTTGACATCCGAATCTGGTCTGAAATGAGAGTTATGCTCGATATCGTAAAATGAAAGCTTTTTATTAATTAAATGGAATTTTTGACATAAATCCTATTTAAACCCAAATTTTGACATCAAACCTTTTACCCACTGATATAATATAATATTTAGGGATTTTTGGAGATTTTTATTAAATTTTAAACTGACCATAACATAGAGTTCTCGCATAGGCTCGGTAATTGACGATAATGTCATTTTCGCTAATAAAATGAGTTTTACACATCCTTTACATGTCAAACCTTTTTCTACTGATTTTATTTATTAAATAAGTTATTTTAAACAGTAAAGGCTGATCAAAATCTCAGATTTCCTTATTCAACCCGAATATCGTCAAATACCGACTTTTATGCGATTTAGGCGCATAATATGGTTTAAACCCATATTTGGCACCTAAGGCTTGTTACCTACTGATGTTATGAATAAATTTTTATACTTTAACAGTAAGTAAAAGTTTTTGAACTCATATTTCCAAATTTGACCCTTAAAGCATATGTGAAATGCCCAAAATGCCCATACGGTGCATAGTTTGGCCATAAATGATAAATATCACATATGTAAGATATCTTACTGATATAACTTACTAAATTAAATATTTTTACTGGTTATTTTAGACCAGAACCTCATATTAATATTTAATCTCTTTTATAACCTTTAAAATGACCAAAATACCCCTACGGGGCTTAATTTAAGTTTAAATCCGTTTTGGGCATAATGGAAGGTATCCTCCTGATATCACAACATATTTAAAGCATATTAACTTGTGAAACCTGTACGTGACTCATTTGGTTACCCGTTATGCAATTACGCGTTCGGTACGGTTTATGTAACTAGTTTGCATAAATTAACCGAAACGGGACAAACCTTATCATTTTTACTTCAAAATCCAGAATATATTTAGTTTACCCATTATATACAAGTCTTCATACTTGTCGGGTCTAAATCACATTCTAATCCGGCCTTCTCTTAATCTGGCGTTTTGAGCCGTAAACCCTTCTTTAAAACTAACCGGTCTAAGTTAAGACTTAAATAAGACCCGTTAGGAATCTAATAGGTTATTAAAACCTTTGTTCCAAATTAGGAGCCCAGTAAAAGCTACCTGTGTTTGCTGATTGATATACGGCTGAGATTAAAATTTATAATTTTGCTCAGGTAAATACTTTTAACTTTATTTTCCCTTATACGGGCTTGGGGTACGGTATATAAAATACCGCTTGATCGGGTATTGAATTTTTAATCATATGAAGGTTAAATCATTGAGATAACCCGTTTAATCTGTTTTGTTTGTTCTAAACCTTTGGGGGGTTAATGACCATGTCCTGGATATCCTCGGCTCATTCATAGAAATGGCCACGACTTAAGCACGGGGTGTAGGCATACACCTGCCGGTGCGTATGTAAAATAATATGCCCGCTTGTTCGAGAATAACTCGTCGTGGGTTATATTATGCGGTGTGTCTATTAATCTTTAACCCGGTATTCAACCCGGGCTACTGAACGTATAACAAACATATAATTCGTTTACAAGTTTATTTTTAAATAATTATCCTAAGTTATAAAAGAATATTTATGCCTTGTGCATTTAAATCAATTTTCTTAAATATTTTCAAAAGAGTCTGTTAATTGTATTTACCAGTGAAAACTGACGTATTTTCAAAAAGATTAAGTGCAGGTACTACGCGTAATGGGCTGGAAGCTCCGGAGTATTAGATAAAGGGTCTTGCAAACTCGTAATACTTAAAGTCTGTTGAACAAAGATTCACTATCTGTTTTAGATCCGCCTGTGGATTCACTTACAACCGTTGTGTAATATTTTATTATACTTTCAATTCGGTTTGAAATATTATTTTGGACTTCCGATGTGCATTAAACTGTGATTAATTGACTATGACGATATCAACTACGTCACGATACTCCCCACCAGGCCCACCGGTAATACATGGAAATATCGGGGTGTGACAGGTTGGTATCAGAGCCAACGTTTGACTGAATTAAACACTAGCCTTTAGTGTTTAATCTCAAATGACATAGTAGCACATTCCTTAGACCTTCTGAGTCTAGACTTAACATAGGAATGCTCTCATCCCTATTAAGTAAACATTGCTTTTGATTTTATGTACTTTGAATATGTCGCCAGGCATGGAAGTTGTCGATGGAAATTCTCCGCATCCGAAGCCTAGAAATGCCAAGCTTCGTACCACGGCTAGGATAAGCGTGCAACCAATTGGAGGAAAGACCTTTATGGACCTATTCCCAAAACCAAACTTGTTTAAACCTTTATCCAGACTACGGAGTCCATACCAGGAGGTCCCTGAGGCTCCCATAATGAAGATGATACATGTGGATGTTATTAAACCCTATTTCTTACCTCCGAGTTTTCAAATTTCAAACTTAGACTATACTAGTCAAAACCTAATCCGTGATCCATGTCATTCCTTTAATCATTGAATCCTTGGATTCTACTTCTGCAATGGATCCTGATTTGAAATATTACTTATTCACTAAAATCTTCAGAGTCGCTACTGCGTACGATAAATAAAGATGAAGAAACAATCAGAATAAAGAAAGGAAGACATTTGAAGACCCTCCTTCCATCATACTTCTTTTTATTTAAGTCCCTGTTTGGGCATTTGATTATTGTAGTCCTTTGTGGACATGTTATTACATCATAGTCCTTGTAGACTTACCTCTTTTGATAAAACTCCATAAATATATATACGTCTATCTATTAAAAATCCCTTTGAGGACATAATATTCAATAATAGTCCTTTCGAGGACAAAATACTTTAAAATAGTCTTTTCATAGACATATCATTTCATTAAAATCTTTTTGTCAACATATTATATCATTAGAGTCCCTTGGCGGACATAATAATTCACCATAGTCCTTCCGAGGACATATCATTTCACTAAAGTCCCCATATTGACATATCTTATAGTCCTTATATGGACTTATATTTTTATTTCAGTCCCTGCGTGGACTAGTATTTCCTCAAAGTCCCTACAAGGACTTATCTTCCTATGTAGTCCATGCGTGGACGTTTGTTTATTAAAATTCTCTAATGAACTTATCTTTCGTTTTTATTCGTTTTATGGACGTATTATTTCATTAAAACCTTATGGGGATATGTTACTTCTAAATAGTCCTTCCGTGAGCAAGAGATTTCATTATAAGTCCTTTAGTGGACATGACATTTCCTTATGACCCCTTTGTAGACCTAATATTTTATTATAGTCCCTTCATGGGCAAACTGTTTCAATATAGTCCCTATGTAGACTTATAATATTTAGTAGTCCTTATACGGACTTATATTTTTCTTTCAGTCCTCTGTGGACATATAAAATACCGGAGGTCCTAATAAGGGCACTATTGTAGATTTTTTTTAATGATTTATGGAAAATTTTGAAAATTTTAAATAGGTATTCATATCGTCCTTTATCAACCATTAGTGTGAATTTTATTTGAACTTTATCGATCAGATAAATAATTTCAAAAGATCTTCTTAATGGTTTACCCCTGCCAAGTGGCAAGACCACATTAATTGGCCAAAACTTTCGGTAGTTAAGGGTAATTATTCCTTCTACTAGGATAGTTAAGGGATATACCCCTTCTATCCAGAGGTAGTGAACTATGTTCAAGCCTCCAAACCTATATGATCAATGCGATCATGGTATTATCGTGTAACCATTAAGAAAGATTAATCCTTGTTAACATCTAAGAACATGTTAACACTCCTGGCAGTGTGACTTGAGAAACCACACCAGCCGTCAAGGTATTTGGACTATGTCCAAGCCTTAAAGCCTATATGATCGAATTAGATCATGGCAAGTATCATCAATGTGATGACCAAAATATAAACATCCATTAGTGATGAAGTGCCTACGGGCTAAATTTGTTGTCCGATAAGACAACGACAGTTGTGGTCTATGACCCCCTGTCTAAAGATATTGGACTATGTCCAAGCATAATAGTCTATATGATCAATGTGATCATGACTAATATCAGCTGATACGATGATCGTATTATTTTATAGGATATTTGAAGTACAGTTGTAGGTCTTCCTATCTTCATAGAGAGATTTTTAAGAAGTACTTTACGACTCGATAGGTATGGTTTATACATAAATTTCCAGTGATTTAGATAACGAAACTAGAGTAATACAATAAACACATGGTAGATACACCGCTGGTACTTCCTATATATAAGTTTGTTTATTGTATTACCCTTCGTGGCGTTATCCCAAATCACCATTTGGATTTATGTCGCCTACGGGTTATATACTATACTGTCCATTAGAGACATTGTCAAGAGTGGCCGTTATGGTTCATCGTCAAAGGTGATGGGCAATGCACAAGCCTTATAGTCTATAAGATCGATAAGATCATGACTAATAATAATTGTATATATATATATACATATATTTATATATGTAAACATCCATTAGTGATGTCCTATGATTTGCCTATGTGCCAAAATAAATCGTCTTTCAAGACGATGACAATTGTATTCTTTGACTCCATGTCCAACGGTGAAGAACTAGGTTCAAATCTTAAAGCCCCTGATCTAATAAGATTGCGGCTTATAAATAAATGACCTCCATGACAGGCTTTTGTTGCCATATCTTATAATGTCCTTTGCGACTAGGCCTTCGTGCCATAGGATTATTATGTCCTTCCTGACGGACTCATATTTCATATTTAAAAGTCATTGTGGCAAGCCTTCGAGCCATAAAAAAAATCATCATTATAACAAAGACAGTTGTGACATTGTGATCCCATGTCCAAAAGGAAATAGACTCGGTCCAAACCCTAAAGGCCATAGATTGTCCTTTTGTGACCTAGGCTGAATGTAATTGATGTACATACAAACAAAATTCATTAGGAATGTTCATACCCTATCAGCTTATATGGTTTAATAACACCATGGCTAATGTATGTTAGGTCGTCAGGGTGATGACTCGCTATAGTAATACAACTAAGTAATTGTTTAATTTTGGTGTTTAGTGCCAAGCTTCAAGTATGAAAAACTTGAATGAGACAAATAACAGTCGCGATACTGATGATGCGACAATGGCTAATGATGCAACAAATGTGAACCTCAAGGTTAATGGAGTTAATCTCCAAGCTGTGATTGACGCAGCTGTTAGAAAGACTATGAGAAAGGTCATGAAAAGGTTCGAAAAGCCGAATGCTACTTGCTCTAAATCATATTTCCCTGCTCATGAGAAGAGTTTTGCTCACACTTCAAATGCGAAGGACAAACCAAATAAGATGACATATAGTAGGGAGCCCTGTTCCTCTAAAGAATGTACTTAAAAATACTTTGTCTCTTGCAAGTCAAGAGACTTCACTGGCGAAAAAGGGAGCCATTGATTTCGTAAAATTGTTGGATAAAATGGAAACCATTATGGACATCAGCGGTTGTGCTGAGAAAGATATTGTGAGGTATGTATCACAGTCATTCAAGGGCAGTTCCCTTAATTGGTGGAAGTCTTTAATGAAATTACAGGAAGAATACTCCTACATAATTGGGGATGGTCCAAGTTGCCTGCGACACGGAATGGAAAGGTGGAATAAGAATTTTCTAACTCTCACCATGATGGATCTAGACTGTCAACAGAATGTTACAGACTTTAGTTTATTATCCGAGATAGTGCCCTATTCGGTTAACCCAAAATCTAAGCTTAATGCATTAATTATTGGTGGTTTAGCATCGGTAATAAGAGGGCACATTAAGGTTTCAAAGCTTGCTTCTTATAAATCCATTATGGATCTATCTCAGCTACTAACGTTATAAAGATTAAGAAATAAACCAGTCAAAGCTGAGACTGCCCTAAAACTATCAAAGATTTTATAGCTAAGTATAGAAAAATTAAGAATGGAGGCGCCTAAACCCTCCTGATGAATGTTAGAGGCAGTTCATATCAATAATGACACCAGATGAATCCAGTATTGTGATTTTATTGCAAAGGGTTACGTTTGGATTCAGGTACTACTGAGTCTCTCATAAGACCATAAGCTTAGCAAACTTTTAGAATTCTCCCATAAGAACTCCAGACATTAAGTGTAAGGTAAAACTTACCAACAAAAATCATAAGAGAACCTTCCTTCTATTTTCGTCCAATAATTTTCATTCATTAAAAATCTAAAGTACTATTTCTCCAGATCGAGTACGATGATATATGTTATTTTATTTTGTTATATCATTGATTTCTATCAACTGCGAATGCTAGACTATGCTCGATAAAGGAGCCATATGAGGATTTGCGTATCCTAGTGCGTCCCATAGATTGCTTCCATGCCTGATCAGTATGGAGGTTTAATGCATGGGACCACTGAGATATCCCGATGGTCATATGGTACTAGAGTCGGCTAATGGTATTCAAAGAAGATATCCAATATAGGAGTGTCCAAGTAAGTGCCACTAATTAAGGCATCCATGCATTCGTAAAGTAAATGTGTCATTTATCTGACACGAGTATTGATAGATGAATTGAAGCCTGAGATTTAGAACATCTCTGACATCTCTGTGTGTCTTAATTGTCTTCTTCAAAGAACTACCCTGTTTACCTCTTGAGAGGCAAGTGGAGTTAGGATAAACATCCCGCTTAGGGCTGTTTTTATTGTAAAAGCTCTATATCAGTTAGTACCAACGGAAAAGCAAGAACTAAGAGCTAATTAGATAAGCTTTAGAGAAGGTTTAATAAAGCCTAATTCAAAATTCTGAAAGCTCCGGTATTATTAATTAAGAAAGACGGTTCATTCTGTTTATGCATTGATTACCGCAACCCTATTTAGGCAACAATTAAGAATCACCGTTAGCTGCCCAGGATCTCGATTTGTTCGACTGACTGTGAGGTTAGCTATTCTTTAAGATTAGTTTAAGCAGTAGTTGGAATAACCATCTCACCTTAAATAAGCTCTCCTATAACTAATAGTTAGTATATAAGCATCAAGGCTGCTCCTTTGGAGACCTTGTATAGATGGAATGTCAAACGTCCGTTTGACGGGCAGGACTTTGGTAAGTCCAATCATCAGGATCTGAAAGTTGCCCTGGAAACGACGGGTAGGATCATATAAATTTATGATCGTCTGGAAGCTGCCATTAATCGGCATAAAATCAAGGATTGATGAAAGTCGCAAGCCTCCTAAGTTCTTAATAAGGAATACGATTCAACTGAAAATATCACCCTAAAAGGGTGTACTAAATTTTAAAATTAACGGGCTAGTTAAGCTCTGGATATAGGATCATTCGAGAAAATCGAATATACCAAGATCAAGTAGCTTATAAGCTAAAACTTACCTAAGGAACTTGATGGTAGTCACAATGGTTTCTACACTGGTGATTTAAGGATATGTCTAGCCGTTAAATCGATAGCATAATGATATGCAGATTAATGAAAACTTATGGTTTGATAAGAAACCAGAATCGATTAAGGATCGACAGGGTTAAAAGCTCCAAAATAAAACATGTACATGTTATAAAAGGTCAATTGGGGTGCCCTTAGAGGCCAAAGTATGTTATGGAGGTTAAGTCCATTATACGACAAGAAAGTACTTCCATTATTTTAGCAAACCTCGAGGTCGAGATTTCTTTTAAGGGGGTGAGGATGTAACACCTCGTAAAAACACGTCCAATGATATATCGACACGTGTACTAAACCCTAATAAAGTCAAACGTTGAATTTGAGGGACTAATTTTGCGAAAAATCAAAAACTTTGATTATAGAAGGACTGGGAATGTTAACATGCTTAATATAAGCCTCTGAATAACATTACACGGCAATCATATTCACAAATGAGCCACTTGTTGATCTAGAGTAGCCATTTGCGTAATTAATTGAAAGTTTGCGCGATGAAGGGTTAAAAGTGTCAACATGTTAATTCTTACCTCTGAGTGACCTTTTAACAAACCGGGAGCTTCATGATGTTTGATTTTACTCTCGGGAATGCCAAAGATTGGCCATCTAAGGCTTTTATGCCTATAAATGACGTTGCGCGCAACTTTGCAAGTTTGAGGGGTTAAAAGCGTCAATATGTTTAATTATACCTCTGAATGACCTTTTAACAAACCTGAAGCATCTTCATGTTTAATAATACTCTTGAGAATGCCTAATACGGATTAGATAGGGCTTTGATGCAATTAAACGATGATATGCGCAAGTTTGCGCATTAGAGGGACCAAAATCGTCAACTATTAAATATACGCCTTTGGGTGACTATTTAAGCGAATGGGAGCATCGTAATATTTAAGTGTATGATTGGTAATACTCATTATGGGCCACGGAAGTCTTGGATATCATTTAACGACATTTCGCGCTACTTTGTGCGATTAAAGGACTATTTGCGTCAAAAAAGTATACTGAATCGAAGGGTAGCGAACATTCCGGAACTTGACCATAAGTTAAACATACCATAAATATCCTTTACATAGTTAGAAATAGGCTTTGAGGGGTTCGGTGTGCAAAAATAAACTTTTAAGTCAAACAGGGACTAAAAGCGTTAAAAAGTGCATAAGTTTGCATTTTCGCGCATATCTTACGTTCTGAATATATCCGGACATCCAAAAATTTATGTAATCATTAAAAAATTTTATTTTAGTGATTGGCATGATAAAATTCCATTCGTCGTGTAATTTGGATCGTTTTTCGCGTCCGTTCGTGTTTCGTCGTAATTAACCGAATAACGTGATCGTACGACCAAAGGAACCGACATCCGACATATTTTTAATCATATTTCATATCCCTTATGCTTAGGCATCATTGTAGAGCCTTAAAAATGGCTTAACGGGCCTTAAATGTGTCAAAAATGGCCTTTATCATATGCAGGGACTGATTTGGTCGTTTTGGAAGTCTAGAAAGAGGACTAACAACCTGCAGGGACTGGTTTGGTCACTTTTGAAACTGAAATTATACAATAATTAAGGACAGGGACTGATTCTGCGCAACTGCCAAACTTTTGGTGAGCTGAACCTCGGACGCGGGGCGACCGCTAGGCTTATAGCCTACGCGGGCCGCGAGCTATTGGATTAGCAGCAGCAGTAGTTTTAAAGCTGCTGTTTTGGGGCTGTTTGTTTGTTCTTCTCACATACAAAACCATTTGATCAAACCTTGGGCTGTTGATTGTTTTTAGAAACCCAGATTTACATTTGTTGTGATCTTATTAACCTTTCCAACACTTGTCAAGATCTTATTTCATTCAAAAAACTATAAATAGGTGAACCATTCCTCACAATTTCACTTGCACATCCTTTCAATTCTGCTATCTCTCAATTCAAAGGGGATCCTAAACATTTTTGGAACCTCTATTCAGCCCATGGGACCATTGTAAGTGTCCTTTCGTAACTAGTTAATATTATTTGGCTTAAAAAGCCGAAAAGTCAAGCGTTTACGATAAACGCTTTGACTTTTAAACGGTCGAGCCATTGTTCGCAACAAACATGGCTACGTGATCGTAATTAGGTAGGTATTAAACCCTCAAAAGGGCACCTCCTAATTATCACGTTTGCTTAGTTAATTGTCGGGTCAAAGTAATTAAAATAAAAGTCAAACGAGTCGGTTTTTAAATAAAATTCATAACTAATGATGTAAAGGCAATAAAATCAGTTTTGTCACTTTAATAACTTGGTAAATATTAATTGGACATGTCTAGGCATGTTCAACCTGACAATTCTGAGTTTAGACTCGGTTCGCAACCGAAAGTCGCAAAAGTTGACTTTTGCTTTGACTTTCAGTTCTGACCCGATTTAGCATAGTTTAGATATGCCTTAGGATTCCTTTAAGACCATATTATAGGTTAGTATAACCCTCTGAGGTTATACAACTTGGTTCCATAGAAATCCTAGTTCATTGCATGTTGTCGTTAAATGCTTAAAAGTTGACCATTATGCCCTTTTGATATTAAAACGAGATTTTTGAAAATGTGAGAGGACAAAAACCTTTATTACTGGTATATTAGTATGTCCTAAAAATTTGACATCCGAATCTGGTCTGAAATGAGAGTTATGCTCGATATCGTAGAATGAAAGCTTTTTATTAATTAAATGGAATTTTTGACATAAATCCTATTTAAAGCCAAATTTTGACATCAAACCCTTTACCCACTGATATAATATAATATTTAGGGATTTTTGGAGATTTTTATTAAATTTTAAACTGACCATAACATAGAGTTCTCGCATAGGCTCGGTAATTGACGATAATGCCCTTTTCGCTAATAAAATGAGCTTTACACATCCTTTCCATGTCAAACCTTTTTCTACTGATTTTATATATTAAATAAGTTATTTTAAATAGTAAAGGGTGATCAAAATCTCAGATATCCTTATTCAACCCGAATATCGTCAAATACCGACTTTTATGCGATTTAGGCGCATAATATGGTTTAAAACCATATTTGGCACCTAAGGCTTGTTACCTACTGATGTTATGAATAAATTTTTATATTTTAACAGTAAGTAAAAGTTTTTGAACTCAGATTTCCAAATTTGACCCTTAAAGCATATGTGAAATGACCAAAATGCCCATACGGTGCATAGTTTGGCCATAAATGATAAATATCACATATGTAAGATATCTTACTGATATAACTTACTAAAATAAATATTTTTTACTGATTATTGTAGACCAAAACCTCAGATTAATATTTAATCTCTTTTATAACCTTTAAAATGACCAAAATACCCCTACGGGGCTTAATTTAAGTTTAAATCCGTTTTGGGCATAATGGAAGGTATCCTACTGATATCACAACATATTTAAAGCATATTAACTTGTGGAACCTGTACGTGACTCATTTGGTTACCCGTTATGCAATTACGCGTTCGGTACGGTTTATGTAACTAGTTTGCATAAATTAACCGAAACGGGACAAACCTTATCATTTTTACTTCAAAATCCAGAATGTATTTCGTTTACCCATTATATACAAGTCTTCATACTTGTCGGGTCTAAATCACATTCTAATCCGGTCTTCGCTTAATCTTGCGTTTTGAACGGTAAACCCTTCTTTAAAACTAAGCGGTCTAAGTTAAGACTTAAATAAGACCCTTTAGGAATCTAATAGGTTATTAAAACCTTTGTTCCAGATTAGGAGCCCAGTAAAAGCTACTTGTGTTTGCTGATTGATATACGGCTGATATTAAAATTTATAATTTTGCTCAGGTAAATACTTTTAACTTTATTTTCCCTTATACGGGCTTGGGGTACGGTATATAAAATACCGCTTGGTCAGGTATTGAATTTTTAATCATATGAAGGTTAAATCATTGAGATAACCCGTTTAATCTGTTTTGTTTGTTCTAAACCTTTGGGGGGTTAATGACCATGTCCTGGATATCCTCGGCTCATTCATAGAAATGGCCACGACTTAAGCACGGGGTGTAGGCATACACCTGCCGGTGCGTATGTAAAATAATATGCCCGCTTGTTCGAGAATAACTCGCCGTGGGTTATATTATGTGGTGTGTCTATTAATCTTTAACCTGGTATTCAACCCGGGCTACTGAACGCATAACAAACATATAATTCGTTTACAAGTTTATTTTTAAATAATTATCCTAAGTTATAAAAGAATATTTGTGCCTTGTGCATTTAAATCAATTTTCTTAAATATTTTCAAAAGAGTCTGTTAATTGTTTTTACAAGTGAAAACTGACGTATTTTCAAAAAGATTAAGTGCAGGTACTACGCGTAATGGGCTGGAAGCTCCTGAGTATTAGATAAAGGGTCTTGCAAACTCGTAATACTTAAACTCTGTTGAACAAAGATTCACTATCTGTTTTAGATCCGCTTGTGGATTCACTTACAACCGTTGTGTAATATTTTATTATACTTTTAATTCGGTTTGTAATATTATTTTAGACTTCCGTTTTTCATTAAACTGTGATTAATTGTGTCACACCCCAAAATACCACCTAGGGAATGTCCCTGTTAGGCGTGTGACGTACCAACAACGAGCCACTAATTACATTGAATGCGTACAAGTTTCAAAATAAAATCCTTAATTATTAATGAAAAATACCATCAACGAGTTTAAATGAAAACCAACATGTTCAGCGGAAACAAATAATAAACCAATGTTAAACTGTTTCAAAAACCAATGTATGATATCAATAGTCCAATCACATGAATCCCTCCAGTCGACCCATGACCACTCCAGCTACTCCAGACAGCAAGTTCCCAAATCCAAGATATCTAACGACCTGCGAGCATGCAACAAGTGTATCAGACAACGCTGGTGAGTTCATAGTTTTACGAAAACGTTGGTTACCAAGTGTTTAGTTAATCAATTGAAGTTAATGTTGATAATACCCCGAATACAAGACGGCTTCTGATTTACATTGCCCTTTCTCCAATGCTCCTATCAAAGCATTGGTCATGACTAGGTCATTAGTTCAACACCCGTCCTCCTAGGTACGGGGTGAGGTTGCCAAACCTAAGTAGCGCTACTAACTAATACCATGTTACCTCTCAGGTAACCAAACAACACGGAGGGACTTTAAAGGTGATAGGATGAGTATATTATCCAACATTACCGATTTACCACAAAACGTATTCCTCTCAGGAATACCCAAACAAGTTACCCAAAACCTATCCCTCCCCGGGATACCCAAAGACTATCCCAACCACCGGGACGCATGCTCAAGAGAGATGAACTCACCTGTGGTTTGCTCGGCAAGATTAAATATCTTGTTTATCAGTTGAACAAACACGCCCTAAAAAGGGTTACCGATAACAGTTAGTTTTACACACACATGGACCACATATTGCACATACGTTTAGTTCACATTTTCATCGTTCACATGAAGCACATTATTGAACAGATAACGCACATATACATTTTTATTCTCAAACACTACAGGCCCAATCATGAGGTTTATGCCTAGTGTTACATAACACACAACTCATATATGGCCTGGATGCACAACCCAATAAAAGGATCAAACTAACAAGTATTGTAATGGGCTTTGCAGCTCCCCTCTAATCCCTCTGCCCAATAACCTTAGGTCCATACACGAATTGTAACGGTTAGATCCTTTTGAGAAATCTCTATGTTTCACACATCTTGTTAACATACCATTGCACATAATCAATTTATCACTTCATGGATTCAAAACTGTTATCCCTTGCCTTCAACATATCATTTATTTAACAACCCAAACAATAACCCAAATACTTCTAGTTCATATAATCATGTTTACACCAAAACATATATCATCATCAACATCATCAGTAAGCATTTAATCGATACTGACATTACATAATATGTCATGTAATCTGAAGCAAAGTATTCTATCCTAACCATACATAACAATCCATTAAATAACCTAAACATATGGTCATGGCATCATCAAACATAATTTACATGTACCACCATATCATTAATCGACCACGCAACTTGTTTCGATAGCCTGTTCATTAGTCTACATGCCAAGATCCAACAAGTTAACACCAAACATATTCATTATCACATCACTGTTCTAAATTACCAACCAAGTCCTAGTGTTTAAGCATATGATCAAGATTCTAACGATTTAGATGCTCACAACCCTAGGTTATCAAGATTATGACTAAGAGTATAATTCATTGAGTCATCATTTAATCACTATCATTGCTTCATTATATCAATCAATCCTAGTATGCAACTTATATCATCAGATAAGCATCATCACATAACACCACTTCATATATGACATCATGACAAGCTCCTCATCTAAAAACACTTTTACTAATCATACACATAAGGAACAATTCAAATAATAAACAACATAGTAGAGATTCACTAACCAAGATTTTGATTAACAGGATGATATCACACGAGGGGGGGGGGGGGGGAGAATGTGAGTCCACTACCGTCGATGAGTTTTGAGGAACAATAGGGTTTGCAAGAGTTGTGGTTTCTTAAAATTATTGTACGTAAATAATAGTTAGAAAAGAGTGGGCTCGGTTTTGGGCCTGTGACACATAAGAGGCCACATACATCTATAAGAGCACATGGTGGCCGGCCCAAGTTCCTATTGTGATCCAATATGTGCGAATTTATATTTTAAGGTGGGCTTGGTTTGGTATGGTTTGCGAGACAGGGTCAACAAATAACACAAGTTTAAGAAGCAAGGTCCATAAGAAGTGGGCTCGTTATACATAAATAATGGTAGTCGGCCCGCTGTGATTGGGTGAATACGGGTGTTAGGTTGTAGCCAGCCCAAGTATGAGTGTGTGTTGGCCCAATATACTAGCATGTTAGAATAACCTAGTTAATGCCACACCGAAAGTTCAACGCAGCGCATTGAAGAGAATTAAGTAACGAAAAGTTAGAATCACAATACTAACGTTACAAACCTTTGAAAGTTCGGATTGTCACATCATCCCCAACTTGAAAGAAATTTCGTCCCAAAATTTGCCAAGTAAGCACAGAAGAGTGAAGTGAGACATCAAGATTGTTGCGGATTTTGCTCAGGTGCCACAAATTGACTATAACGATATCAACTACATCACGATACTCCCCACCGGGCCCACCGGTAATACGTGGAAATATCGGGGTGTGACAACTACGTCACGATACTTCTCAAGTATTTATTTTCGTATTTCCTTCCTAAGGATGGGGGTATCTCATACATGCATATTTGTATTCGTGTTTTTGTTAAGTATACTTATACTTAATTTTAATTGATTATTCCGGAATAAATATCCAATTTAATGTATTTTCAAGTCTAAATTTAGAAAATACATGTAATCTTATTTTTATCCCAAAAATAATGTATTTCTAGAAAATATATATTTTTCTCAAAAATCATATATCTTCTAAGTATTCAACGAAAATATATTTTCACTTCTCAAAAATAATATATTTTCTCCATATTTTCACTTCTCAAAAATAATATATTTTCTCCTTGTCGAAAACATGATATACTTTGTAATAATAGTAAAAATCATATTTTCATTTCTTGTATCCAAAATATCATTTACCAAAAATATATTTATAACGGTATTTTCCGGAATATTTCATAAGTTACGTTCTATCGTTCGGTTCCACAATACTATGTATATAACTTATATATTTATTCCTTTGTGATTTTTGGTATTATTTTGGATTTGTAATTTCTTGGTATATGTTAAGTTATATTACTTTAACCCTAAAATAATATAACTACTACACAAAGCATACAAATATTCACACACATCATGTCTTTAATGTAAATATATATTCTAAATACATATTTATCTATTTTTATTTGTAAAAACCAACCTTCAATACTTGTATTTTTGTTACAAAAATTATGGCAAAGTTTATATTGAAAACCATAGTTAAAATACACTTGTAAACACTTGTTAGAAAATATCTTTCTAAGTGTTTATATTTTTAGAAAATTTTGCCATAGTTTCCCCTAAAAATGGAGGTGTCCATGCTATCAAAGCATATCATTTTCTTTTCAAAAATCATCACAAACAATCAACAATCAATCTACACTTACCGAGTGCCAAAACAATGCTATCTACATAATAATCATGAACTTGAACTTTCATAAAAACTTGTAGTAACTTGGTAGTGTTTTTAGTAGGTTTAGTTACCCTCCAAAATGTATTTACTTCTTTATAAACTTCATTCTTGAAAGATTTAGGTGTTTACAACTTGTAAACACGTTTTACAAAAACATTTCTTTATGACATCTTCTTGTTTCACAAGTGTTTATACACTTGTTTTACCACCAAAAATAGTGTATGTTTAAGTAAGAACCAAGTCTTATGTAAATCTTGTTATTTAGTTTAGTTTCTTTGGAAAACTATTCTTGAAATCATCCACTTACAAGACTTGTATTTTGTTTAAACAATCATCATGAGAAAACAACTTTTATTATTCAAGTTCATGTCTACACAAAGTATGATCATCTTGGTCTTTCACAAGATCATCACCTTAACTTACTAGATCATGTGTTTAATCACAATCTAGTAGGTTTCTTATGATGTCTAACATCACTAACACAAATCATCAATCATCAAGAAGCAAAATAACACTAATCAACATGTATTCTTATGTTATTTAAGCTTATGTTAGAGTTTGATGATCATGTTCTTTAGTGTTCATCAAGATTAACAATGTTCATCATCTATTAACCATCAAAATATGAAGTAAAAACAAGTTACAAGGAGCATACTGCTAGCACAAAGGCTAGGGAAGAACACTTGATGAAGAAGATGATAAATGTGTTGGATAAAAGCAATTGGGAGAGGGCTTTAAAGATCCAAGACCACCTAGCTTCTTTAGACACCTTCTTGAACCTTAGAATGAACTTGGAAATGGATGGAATTTGATGAAGGATGATGATGTTGTTGTTGTTGCTTACGGCCGAGAGGGAGAAAAGAGGGATGAGATGGGTGGTGTGTGTAAGTATGTGAAAGATAATGAACACTAAATCTTCTTATAATCAAGTTTATGCATTAACCAATGGATAATTTGCTTTCAAAGTACAAGACATATCTCTAAACAAATCCTCATAAGATCAAGGGAGATTTAGTGTGATCAAGAAAGATTATGGGTGGGCCACCCTTGGTGACCATCCATATGAAGAGGGGGGGGGGGGTCTTGGTTGTGATTAAATGGTAAGTTAAGTTATCTAGTTAGATCTTAAGTATAGTGTTTAGTGTTTAAGTGTGTTATGTGTTACATAGTGTGTTAGGGTGTTCGGTGATCATAACTAGCTCAAAAATAATAAAACAATGCTTCTAGTATAATTTTGGTGTTTCGGGTAGTGTCCGGTTGTTCGGTTAGATACCGGTTCGTTAAAGTGTCAAACCATTCCGTTTAGTGTTCTTTATGTACCCTTTTGTGACACTTTTAATTTCCGACACTTAGGAAAGCATTCAGGACCATTTAGTCATATTTTTGCATGTTACCAACTTGTTAAAATGCTGATTTTTCTGAAAAATGCTGAATTCAGCACTTTAAGTGGGTTTTAGGCACTTTCCGGCACTTAAACTATCACCTAGTGAAGCAGTTTTGTAGTCCTTACTTCCCTACACACTATACTAGTGTAGTACTTGGTTTCTGGCTCATACTGGGTCTCAAAACATTGTCTGTCTATGTACTGAACCTCGTCAACATTTTTCTGAGTTATCCGCTAACTGTGCTAACTGTGCTTTGTGCATCATTTATGTCAATATGGTTTGCATGTAAAAGTGATATGAATTATGCAATATGATGCACATGTAAGTATGATACAGTAATCAGAAAGCAATTTATTATAATTCAGCACAGTCATTAGGCACTAATCATAGTTAATTAAATTGTACGGATACCTGGATTTTTTACGGTTGTCACATTCTCCCCCTGTTAAGAAAATTTCGTCCCGAAATTTAAGTTCTGCTACTAGCTGCAGGGGAGTTTAGGAATAAGTGTGGGTATTTTGCTTTCATGCGATCCTCAAGCTCCCAAGTGAACTCTGGGCCATGTCGCGCGTTCCAACGAACCTTGATGAGTTTGACACTACTCCTACGTTTCTTGTTAACCTTCCAATCAGTAACCTCAATGGGTTCTTCGGTAAAGTGGAGTGTGTCGTCAATGTGAACTTCGTCGGCAGGAATGACAACTGTTTCTTGAGTTGGACTTTTTTTCAGGTTAGATACATGAAATGTATCATGAACTCCATTTAGTTCCGCGGGTAGATCCAACTTGTAAGCTACAAGACCAATCCTCTCCAGGATTTTGAACGGTCCAATGTATCGCGGGTTTAACTTTCCACGCTTCCCAAAGCATGCTACACCCTTCCATGGTGAGACCTTTAATAAAACCATGTCTCCCACTTGAAACTCCAAAGGTTTCCTTCTGCGGTCCGCATAGCTCTTTTGACGATCACGAGCCGCCTTAATGCGCTCTCGGATCTGTATAATCTTGTCTGTCGTCTCTTGGACCAATTCGGGACCCACAAGCTGTCTATCACACGCGTCTGCCCAGCATAACGGTGATCGACACTTGCGTCCGTAGAGAGCTTCAAACGGCGCAGCTTGAATACTCGTATGGTAGCTGTTGTTATACGAGAATTCAACCAATGGTAGGTGGGTGTCCCAACTGCCACCCAAATCCAATACGCAAGCTCGCAACATATCTTCCAGCGTTTGAATCGTTCGCTCGCTCTGGCCATCCATTTGTGGGTGAAAAGCAGTACTCAGATTTAACTGAGAACAAAAAGCTTCTTGGAAGGATTGCCAAATCCATGACACAAATCTTCCGTCTCTATCAGAGATAATCGAGAGAGGCACTCCATGTCGTGCAACTATCTCTCTGAGATACAGCTCAGCAAGCTTGCTAGTGTTATCCTTTTCCTTGATTGGCAAAAAGTGTGCAGATTTCGTCAGACGGTCTACGATTACCCAAATCGTATCATGACCTCTGGGTGTCCTTGGTAACTTCATTATAAAATCCATTGAAATCTACTCCCATTTCCACATGGGTACTTCAGGTTGTTGCAGAAGACCTGAAGGCTTCTGATATTCGGCCATTACCTTGGCACAAGTCAAACATTTGCCAACATACGTTGCAACATCACCTTTTAATCTCGACTACCAGTAGAAATCCTTCAAATCCTGGTACATCTTATCCGATCCTGGATGGATCGAGTACCTTGACTTGTGAGCTTCATCGAAAATTACTTCTCTAAGACCACCAAAGAGGGGAACCCAAATTCGTTTCATGAAGCACGGCGTTCCTTCCTCATTGGGTACTAACTGTTTCTCCATCCCACGGAGATATTCGTTCACAAGATTCTCCTTCTTAAGAGCTTCTCTCTGCGCATCACGAATGCGCAATGAGAGGTCTGTTTGTATAATCATTTCCAAAGCTCGAACCCTTATGGGCTTGATTCTTTCTTTCCGACTCAAGGCGTCTGCGACTACATTCGCCTTCCCTAGGTTATACTTGATTTCACAATCATAATCGTTCAACAGCTCCACCCATCGGCCCTGCCTCATATTAAGCTCTTTTTGATCAAATATGTGCTGCAGGCTTTTGTGATCGGTAAAGATTGTACAGCGCGTGCCATACAAGTAATGTCGCCAGATCTTTAATGCAAACACCACTGCGCCTAATTCTAAATCATGCATAGTGTAGTTCTTCTCATGAACCTTCAACTAACGTGAAGCATATGCTATAACCTTCTGTCGCTGCACCAACACGCAGCCTAATCCTTGACGCGAGGCGTCACAATATACCACGAAGTCGTCGGTGCCTTCGGGTAGGGATAAGATGGGTGCATCGCAAAGCTTGTTCTTCAGCAACTGAAATGCTTCTTCTTACTTGTCTCCCCATTCATACTTCTTGTCCTTCTGAGTAAGGGAGGTCAACGGTTGAGCGATTTTCGAAAAAACCTCAATAAATCTGCGGTAATATCCTGCCAAACCTAGAAACTGACGGATCTCGGTTGGCGTCTTCAGAGTCTCCCAATTCTTGATTGCCTCGATCTTTGTGGGATCCACATGAATTCCATCTCCGTTAACCACGTGACTAAGGAACTGAACCCCGCGCAACCAGAACTCACACTTTGAGAACTTCGCGTACAATTTCTCTTCCTTGAGCAGCTCTAAGATAGCTCTTAGGTGTTGCTCATGTTCTTCTTTCGTCTTCGAATAAATCAAAATATCGTTGATAAATACAATCACACATTTATCGAGATATGGTTTGCAGACTCTATTCATCAAATCCATAAACACTGCTGGCGCGTTTGTCAAACCAAACGACATAACCAGGAACTCGTAATGTCCATATCGAGTTCTGAAGGCAGTCTTTGGAATACTCTCCTCTTGAATTCTCAACTGGTGATAACCTGATCGAAGATCGATCTTGGAGTAAAAACTCGAACCTTGTAGTTAGTCGAACAGGTCATCAATCCTAGGCAGAGGATACCGATTCTTAATGGTCAACTTGTTTAGCTCTCGGTAGTCGATGCACATGCGGAAACTACCGTCTTTCTTCTTAACAAACAGCACTGGAGCTCCCCAAGGAGAGAAGCTTGGTCTGATAAATCCCTTATCCAATAGCTCCTGGAGTTGTGTCGACAACTCTTGCATTTCTGAAGGCGCAAGTCGATAAGGTGCCTTAGCTACAGGCGCAGCACCTGGAACTAAGTCAATGTGAAACTCGACTTGTCTTTGCGGCGGCAATCCCGGTAAGTCTTCGGGAAAGACTTCAGGATATTCCTTCACGACTGGGATATCTTCCAACTTCGGCTCAGCGGCTTCTTTGTCCACAATGTGTGCCAAGAAGGCGGCACATCCTTTCTGCAAACATCTACGGGCTTTCAAACAACTAATGATCCTTAGGGGCGTATCGTACTTCTCTCCATGTACCACAATTGTTTCTCCATTCGCCATCGGAATGCGAATGATCTTCTCGTGACAAACGATCTCCGCTCGGTTGCTTGACAACCAATCCATTCCGACTACCACATCAAAGCTTCCCAACTCGACTGGTAGTAGATCAAGCATAAACTCGTGCTCTCCCAGTTCTATCACACAACCTCTAATTACTTCATTCGTTTCTACTAGCTTCCCATTAGCTAGCTCGATCGAGTACGGAATATCTAGCTTATTAGCTACTAACCCAAGTATTTTCTTAAACTCTAGTGATACAAAGCTAAAATCAGCACCAGTATCAAACAGTACAGATGCAAAGCGTTGATTGATAGGGAACGTACTAGTGACCACATTTGGATCTTGGCGAGCTTCCCTCGCTCCGATGTTGAAAACCCTTCCCTGAGCTTGGTTGATTTTCGGGCATTCACGCTTGAAGTGCCCAACATCTCCACAGTTAAAGCAACCTGGTCCCCGACCGTTACCATTTCCATTACCACCTTGATTGTTGTTCGCTCCACGGTTTCCACTAGCAGCTTGATTCCCAAAATTACCACGATTACCATTTCCGCCATTCCCTCCTTGAGGGCGGTTTCCATACCCATTTCCACCACGGTTATTGTTTCCATTACCATAACCTCTCTGACCACCACTACCACGACCAGTACCAACATGTCTCCTTCGAATGGCCAACCTTTCCGCTAGATTCACATCTCCTAACTCTGCACTGGCCGACATGATGGTACTGGCATACATCACATTTGGGCAGAGCGCCCATATAACCTTTTCCTTTGTTCTCAACACCAGTCTTGACTTCAGCTGGTGGGTTCACATCCTTCTTCTTGTTAGCACTGCTGGTACCCTTCTTAAAGTTTGAGAACTTCCTTTTGTTCTCACCAGATGACTCAACAAGAGTCTCTTTCTTCTTCTGGTCAGAGATTGAAAACTTGTTTAACCTGATCGCTTCCTCAGTTAGCCCTACACTCAGATCAATAGCTTTGGTGATTGTTGCAGGCTTTGATGTTGTCACCATACTCATAATCTGAGGTGCCAATCCCCAAATAAAACGCTCAATGCGCTTGAATTCTGGATCAACCATGTATGGTACAACGCGAGATAGGTCGTGAAATCTCTGCACATACTCCGCAATCTTAGGGCCATCCATCTTGAGGTTCCAAAATTCTGTTTCCAATTTTTGAATTTCAGCCCTGGAGCAATACTTCTTGCGCATGAGCTCCTTCATTTCAGCCCAAGTCAGAGCGTATGCTGCTGCCTCTCCTAGTGTCTGAACTTGGAGATTCCACCATGAAAGCGCTCCGTCTAAGAACAATCCGGAGATGTACGTGACTTGGTGCTCCGACGCACATTTACTCATTCTTATCACAGAATCGGTCTCCTCCGTCCATCGATCAAAAGCCACAGCACCCCCGGTGCCGTCGAAATTTAGAGGCTTACAGTCTAAGAACTGTTTATAGGTACAACCTGTACAAGCAACATCATTCACAGAAGGCATTAGCGAACGCACATGGAATATCCAAATGTAACGTAATGTGTCTAAAATGACTTAAACATTACCATGGGGTGGGTTACTTCCCGAGGTACCCCCGCTTTGCTCGGAGCGTAAGGACTCGTGTTGTGCTATCGCCCGTGAAATCCGTTCTTGTAACTCAGCCTCTGTGGTAGGCAGCTGGTTATCTCTTCGAGGAGGCATCTTCTAAAGAAGATTGTATGGGTCAGGTCTTATGCATATAAGTATGTAGTACGTGTATGTAATAACATTTATCAACGCAAGTAAGCACATAACATCCCAATCATAACACAAACAAGTAATTCAACAACGTATATAATGAGAATATTACGATTGAGCTTTCATATATCAATGACCACAATTACAGTTTTACATGTTCTACAATGTACCATACATCAAAAGGGACTACAGGGTCACATCACCCTTGTCCAAATCGTTTGTCCAACTACAACAGTCATAAAATCAAAAGAAAAGTGGTCTTCAAAAGGTCGTGTAATCTGGGCTCAATAACGACACTCTCACCAAAAGTATGCTACCTGCATAAAACCAAAAACCTGCTATGCTGATGGTGGAGGAGGAGGAGGTGGAGGAACGAAAAGCAGACTGCGCACATGCGCTAACTCCTCCTCAAGAGCATAAACGGTACGCAACAGATAGCTAATCTGCTGCTCCGAACGTCAAAATCTGGGTATGGCAGAAGAGGAGCGGGTGGAGTCGCGAATGGTGACTGACATGTACAAGGTGGAGGACATGGAATCCTCTCAAGATCCATGACTCTGTGACACAACAACTCCTGCTGAAGCTCTAACGACAAAAGCAGATCATCCCTCGTGTAATCAGTGTAATGTGAAGGATGGTATGGATCAGAAACAGGCATAGTGTTGGGCGGAAACAAAATAAGTGGCTCGCCTGATGGTGCAGAAGCAAAAGGTGCAGTATGTGTAAACTGTGGCATGAAAGGAAAAGCGGCTGACACAGGTGGTACATGACCAGACGGCTGGCTAGACGGTCCTTCCCCTGGACGGGGTGGAGGGATTTCTTGTAAGAACGTGATCGGCAGATCAGTGCGGTGTATATCAGACACATACGGGTGAAACGGGGCAATATCAACTGGTGCATGTGTAGGTGCAGGTGGGGGAGTAACAGGCTCAATGAAAGGAGGTAAGTCATCATCATCCTCTATCCACCCATTGCGGGTGAATGCATATCTAGGGTCTATCTGAGCAGCAAAAGGAGCATGGTCAGCGGCTGCAGGGATCGGATCGGGTAAAGGTGGTGCAACAACTGGTACAGGGTCATGCTCAGGCAGAGGATCATGAGCATGTATAGGCTCGGGTGCAATCATAGGCTCAGGGTCGGCTGGTGCCAGCTCAAGATCAGCGGGTACATAAAAAAGCAGATCATCGGGGATAAAGTCAATCTCATGCTCAGGATCAATGTCAGGATCAAACTCATCATCAATCTCGAAGTCCTGTGGAGGAACAGGTGCGGCAGACATAGCCGTGTCAGAATCAGAATCGGTGGGATAACGCTGCAATCCCAGTGCGTGCAAAGTAGTAGATGACACAGACTCGAATGAATCAGGACCAGAATGATCAGACGAAATCTCAACGATAGGAATCTCAACAAGTGGAATAACAACGACATCATCGACTGGAGCTCCATCATCCTGGGCCTCCTCAGGGGGGCCCTCAATAAAAAGATCGATATCACGTCAGACATGGCATCAAAAGGCAGATCCTCGAGAGGAAATACAGCAAGGGGCAAAGGATCGGGGATCGGAACAAGAAGTAGATCCTCAACAGGGAAACCATCAGCTAGCGGTATATCGTCGCCAAAATCTGGTAAAGCAAACAGCTGGAAATCATCATCATCGTCACTCGTTGTGTCAGATGTAAAAACCTCATCCTCTGGGATGATCTCATCATCCGAAACAATGGCCATAGGGTCGACCATATCAGATACTCCACTCTCAGAGGAGGACATGGTGTCTGTAACAAAATATTCACAACATATGCACATATATCAACAATCATCAAATAAGCATGTAAGTAGTAGCAATGCAACCATGTATTCATCCTAGTCTTCTCAGACTATCCCACCTAGTCTCTCAGACTAAGCCTCCCAGTCTCTCAGACTGAACTACTTAGTCCCTCGGACTAAACTCCCCAGTTTATCAAACTGTCCCAACTAGTCTCTCAGACCAACTACCCAGTCTCTCAGACTGAACTACCCAGTCTCTCAGACTTAACTATAAACATAAACTTTGAAAAGTGTTTCGTGTCTTTTGTTTGTAAAAATGTTTGTCTCCTGGATATGGACGTTTTGTGTATGCAATGAAAATATATTGTGAAAACATTTTCGTGAGAGCCCTAATGATCGTAGTCTAGACTCGAGAAAGAATCCTAGTTCGCTACGATCGAAGCTCTGATACCAAGTTGTCACACCCTGAGTTTTGCGGAAGCGTGATTATTGGTGTGACTTCTTAATACCATAGCATTCAATCATAACAATGCCATATGATAAAACCATTAGATGTTCATCCATAAATTAAGTTTGAAAATAACATAACATAATTGTCTGAAACGTTAACACCGAATCTAAATTACAAACCATAACATGTTTTAATGAGTTCATGAAGACTCGACAAAAGATCTTAAATAAAACCCGAGTTTAGAAACATGTATCTCGTCCAGGAATAAGATACATCTCCTAAACCCTACTGACTTGGATGACATCCTTTATTTATAACGCAGCTTGAAAACATGCAACACCTGCCAGATCCACTTAGTTCCCTGATGTGAAAGCCAAATAGAAGCCAGGTAACAAAATGTGAAAGCCAAATAGAAGCCAGTTGGACAGCACTGAAGGCTTGGAAAAATGGCTATAAAGTTACCTAAAATAAATAGATGTTTTTATTAAATAAAATGGGGTTTACCCCTATGAAAATGTGTGTACTTAAACTTGGGATTATCCCATGTGTTTATTATTATAAAAGCATGGTATTTTACTCTGATACAAATATTCACACACATCATGTCTTTAATGTAAATATATATTCTAAATACATATTTATCTATTTTTATTTGTAAAAACCAACCTTCAATACTTGTATTTTTGTTACAAAAATTATGGCAAAGTTTATATTGAAAACCATAGTTAAAATACACTTGTAAACACTTGTTAGAAAATATCTTTCTAAGTGTTTATATTTTTAGAAAATTTTGCCATAGTTTCCCCTAAAAATGGAGGTGTCCATGCTATCAAAGCATATCATTTTCTTTTCAAAAATCATCACAAACAATCAACAATCAATCTACGCTTACCGAGTGCCAAAACAATGCTATCTACATAATAATCATGAACTTGAACTTTCATAAAAACTTGTAGTAACTTGGTAGTGTTTTTAGTAGGTTAGTTACCCTCCAAAATGTATTTACTTCTTTATAAACTTCAATCTTGAAAGATTTAGGTGTTTACAACTTGTAAACATGTTTTACAAAAACATTTCTTTATGACATCTTCTTGTTTCACAAGTGTTTATACACTTGTTTTACCACAAAAAATAGTGTATGTTTAAGTAAGAACCAAGTCTTATGTAAATCTTGTTATTTAGCTTAGTTTCTTTGGAAAACTATTCTTGAAATCATCCACTTACAAGAGTTGTATTTTGTTTAAACAATCATCATGAGAAAACAACTTTTATTATTCAAGTTCATGTCTACACAAAGTATGATCATCTTGGTCTTTCACAAATCATCACCTTAACTTACTAGATCATGTGTTTAATCACAATCTAGTAGGTTTCTTATGATGTCTAACATCACTAACACAAATCATCAATCATCAAGAAGCAAAATAACACTAATCAACATGTATTCTTATGTTATTTAAGCTTATGTTAGAGTTTGATGATCATGTTCTTTAGTGTTCATCAAGATTAACAATGTTCATCATCTATTAACCATCAAAATATGAAGTAAAAACAAGTTACAAGGAGCATACTGCTAGCACAAAGGCTAGGGAAGAACACTTGATGAAGAAGATGATAAATGTGTTGGATAAAAGCAATTGGGAGAGGTCCTTCAAGATCCAAGACCACCTAGCTTCTTTAGACACCTTCTTGAACCTTAGAATGAACTTGGAAATGGATGGAATTTGATGAAGGATGATGATGTTGTTGTTGTTGCTTACGGTCGAGAGGGAGAGAAGAGGGAGGAGATGGGTGGTGTGTGTAAGTATGTGAAAGATAATGAATACTAGATCTTCTTATAATCAAGTTTATGCATTAACCAATGGATAATGTGCTTTCAAAGTACAAGACATATCTCTAAACAAACCCTCATAAGATCAAAGGAGATTTAGTGTGATCAAGAAAGATTATGGGTGGGCCACCCTTGGTGACCGTCCGTATGAGGGGGGGGGGGGTCTTGGTTGTGATTAAATGGTAAGTTAAGTTATCTAGTTAGATCTTAAGTATAGTGTTTAAGTGTGTTATGTGTTATATAGTGTGTTAGGGTGTTCGGTAATCATAACTAGCTCAAAAATAATAAAACAATGCTTCTAGTATAATTTTGGTGTTTCGGTAGTGTCCGGTTGTTCGGTTAGGTACCGGTTCGGTAAAGTGTCAAACCATTTCGTTTAGTGTTCTTTATGTACCCTTTTGTGACACTTTTAATTTCCGACACTTAGGAAAGCATTCAGGACCATTTAGTCATATTTTTGCATGTTACCAACTTGTTAAAATGCTGATTTTTGCTGAAAAATGCTGAATTCAGCACTTTAAGTGGGTTTTCGGCACTTAAACTATCACCTAGTGAAGCAGTTTTGTGGTCCTTACTTCCCTACACACTATACTAGTGTAGTACTTGGTTTCTGGCTCATATTGGGTCTCAAAACATTGTCTGTCTATGTACTGAACCTCGTCAGCATTTTTCTGAGTTATCCGCTAACTGTGCTAACTGTGCTTTGGCATCATTTATGTCAATATGGTTTGCATGTAAAAGTGATATGACATTATGCAATATGATGCACATGTAAGTATGATACAGTAATCAGAAAGCAATTTATTGTAATTCAACACAGTCATTAGGCACTAATCATAGTTAATTAAATTGTACGGATACCTGGATTTTTTACGGTTGTTACATTCTCCCCCTGTTAAGAAAATTTCGTCCCGAAATTTAAGTTCTGCTACTAGCTGCAGGGGAGTTTGGGAATAAGTGCGGGTATTTTGCTTTCATGCGATCCTCACGCTCCCAAGTGAACTCTGGGCCGTGTCGCGCATTCCAACGAACCTTGACGAGTTTGACACTACTCCTACGTGTCTTGTTAACCTTCCAATCAGTAACCTCAACGGGTTCTTCGGTAAAGTGGAGTGTGTCGTCAATGTGAACTTCGTCGGCAGGAATGACAACTGTTTCTTGAGTTGGACTCTTTTTCAGGTTAGATATATGAAATGTATCATGAACTCCATTTAGTTCCGCGGGTAGATCCAACTTGTTAGCTACAAGACCAATCCTCTCCAGGATTTTGAACGGTCCAATGTATCGCGGGTTTAACTTTCCACGCTTCCCAAAGCATGCTACACCCTTCCAGGGTGAGACCTTTAATAAAACCATGTCTCCTACTTGAAACTCCAAAGGTTTCCTTCTGCGGTCCGTATAGCTCTTTTGACGATCACGAGCCGCCTTAATGCGCTCTCGGATCTGTATAATCTTGTCTGTCGTCTCTTGGACCAATTTGGGACCCACAAGCTGTCTATCACCCGCGTCTGCCCAGCATAACGGTGATCGACACTTGCGTCCGTAGAGAGCTTCAAACGGCGCAGCTTGAATACTCGCATGGTAGCTGTTGTTATACGAGAATTCAACCAATGGTAGGTGGGTGTCCCAACTACCACCTAAATCCATTACGCAAGCTCGCAACATATTTTCCAGCGTTTGAATCGTTCGCTCGCTCTGGCCATCCGTTTGTGGGTGAAAAGCAGTACTCAGATTTAACTGAGAACCAGAAGATTCTTGGAAGGATTGCCGAATCCTTGACACAAATCTTCCGTCTCTATCAGAGATAATCGAGAGAGGCACTCCATGTCGTGCACCTATCTCTCTAAGATACAGCTCAGCAAGCTTGCTAGTGTTATCCTTTTCCTTGATTGGCAAAAAGTGTGCAGATTTCGTCAGACGGTCTACGATTACCCAAATCGTATCATGACCTCTGGGTGTCCTTGGTAACTTCGTTATAAAATCCATTGAAATCTGCTCCCATTTCCACATGGGTACTTCAGGTTGTTGCAGAAGACCTGAAGGCTTCTGATATTCGGCCTTTACCTTGGCACAAGTCAAACATTTGCCAACATACGTTGCAACATCACCTTTTAATCTCGGCCACCAGTAGAAATCCTTCAAATCTTGGTACATCTTATCCGATCCTGGATGGATCGAGTACCTTGGCTTATGAGCTTCATCGAAAATTACTTCTCTAAGACCACCAAAGTGGGGAACCCAAATTCGTTTCATGAAGCACAATGTTCCTTCCTCATTGGGTACTAACTGTTTCTCCATCCCACGGAGATATTCGTTCATAAGATTCTCCTTCTTAAGAGCTTCTCTCTGCGCAGCACGAATGCGCAATGAGAGTTCTGTTTGTATAATCATTTCCAAAGCTCGAACCCTTATGGGCTTGATTCTTTCTTTCCGACTCAAGGCGTCTGCGACTACATTCGCCTTCCCTGGGTGATACTTGATTTCACAATCATAATCGTTCAACAGCTCCACCCATCGGCGCTGCCTCATATTAAGCTCTTTTTTATCAAATATGTGTTGCAGGCTTTTGTGATTGGATTTGGATGATGTAGAAGATGAATGATATCCAGTATCATAACTATGAGACTGGTTCTTTGACGAATCACCAGCGTTGTCAGCATTAAAAGCAGTACCAATCTTTGGTGCTTGAATCTGATTATTCAGCAACATACTCTTCCGGTAGTACAGATCAACATTTTGCTGATAACTTGAACTAGACATTTTGTTTTGTTTATGTAAAATCAGATCATGTCCATCCAGTTTTTCAATTAAACTATTTAACATCATCTCATCAAACTTGGCATCATTTTTCAAAATTATCACATATGTCTGCCAGTCATCGATATGTGGTAATGCCTCAACCAATTTATCAATAATCTCTTCTCTGTCTTTGTTGATTCCAAACCTCTCTAACTCAATCTTCAGGTGACAAAATCTTTCAATCATTTGTCGAACAGTTTCGCCTTCATGCAACCGAACAATTCAAATTCCTTTTTCAACAACGAGATTTTGTTTTTCTTTATATCTTTTCCTCCTTTGGCTTTTACTTTCAATGCTTCCCACATTGATTTAGATATTTCACAATGCTGAAGTAGGGAAAGAATATGCTCTCTAACAGATTGTTGAATCAAAGTAATCATTCTCAGTTCACTAGAATGTTCTTTTTATCATCAGCCGAAAATTGTTTAAGTGTAAGTAGTTCATGTTTATCATTTGTTGGTTTTTCGTATCCCATTGTTAACATGATCCAACTTTCATAAGCATATGCCTGCACCCAATTTTCAAATCTTGTACTCCACCAGTGATAATCTTCGATATTCATTAGTTTCGGTGGCTTTTGATGATTTCCGTAAACATTATCATGGTTCAAACTTTCAGAAATCATATTTGTAGCATCTTTGGTGTTACTGGAGTTTCTTCAGTTGTGAATGCATTGTAAAATGTGTTGTAAAACTCTCCAGCCATGTTTCTGATCTTTGAACAACCTGCAAACAAACAAACACTTTATCAATTCTAAAAAAACAAACAATATACAACTCGTCATTCGTACGAAGTTGGAATCGTACGAAGCTGCAAATAAAAAATAATCAGATATCAACAGTGTGTTTCGTAAGAAGCTGCAAGCATGGGTTCATACGAAGTCAGACTTTACAAAATCACAATTGTTGAATTGGGTTCGTGGGTTCGTATGAAGCTACGGATGTGTGGCTTCGTACAAAGCTACACTGCGAAGAACGCAATCACGTTTTTCATGGGTTTTCACTGATTTGAGTATGATTTTGTAAGAATTTCGATCTGAAACTTTGTAGGATTGTTCAAAAACGTTTTTCATACGTTATATAAAAAATCTAGCCGATTTTAACCGTGAAATCTCCTTAGATCTGAATTTAAAGTTCAAAGAAAATGAGAATAAGATGAGTAGAAGAAGATGAGTGTAGAAAATGATGATTTCAGCTCTGATGATGATGAAACAACTACAATCTTTGTGTCTTCAATCCGTGCAATCAAACACCCACTCTGATACCACTTGTGAATTCAGGATCGTGATCGATTCCTTCTCCGTTGAATGCGTACGAACACGTATAATGTGTGGAATCCAAATACGTGTGTGGATCAGACACTCCGATGTAATTATAATATGTTTTCTATTACTGATTTGATAGTACAATAACGCGAAAACAAACGAGCAGAGCTTCGCCTCAAAGTTGCTCCAAAAGTTACAAATGATCAAGACCTCTCTCCTATATATAGACACATGGCTTCGTACGAAGTCTTATATGTGGTGCCTTCGTACGAAGCTACCTCAGCTTCAATACATGCTTTCATCTCTTCAGTACCAGTCTTGTCTCATTCGTTTCAGCTACGATACTAGATTGACATAAGCGATAGACATATGCACTCACACGAAATTACGCAACGAATGATATTTTTGCATTCTTATAATTAAAATACAAGATTTTAATGATTAAAAAAAATATTTGGATGTGCGTATGTGTTCCGTATTAACAAATACGCGAATCGGCAGACTTTCGCAGTTCGACGCAAATAGTCCCTGTGATCAATTAAGCATGTTTTTGCCATACCGAACCCTTTAAAACTTATTCCTAAGTTATGTAAAGGGTATTTAGGGTATGTTTAGCTTATGTCATTGTTCCGGAGTGTACGTTGCATTAAACTGATCGTGTTTGCGTAACAGTTTACATATAACTTCCAGAAAAACTTCTCGAGAGTTCGAAATCGTACAAGGATTGAAATGTGTAATTGCCATATGTAATTATACAATTCCGAAAATGAAACACAAGATTTCATTTGATTCAAAATTGTTCGGAATTGTATACTGGTTGTAAAGGCACAAATGTCACAGTATCCCCTACTTTAGGAAATTTCGTCCCGAAATTTAATTTTAGAGGAAACTTGTGAAAACAGATGTGATTCTTTCGCTTTCAAATAAATCCTCTGTGAGGACCGTGATCGCCTTCAATAAACGCTCCGACCGGATCGGTTATCTACGTGCAATGTGCAGAATCCATGCAAGAGATCGACATAAAGACCATACAGATACCGTTAATATCACTTCTCATTAATGATTGAAGAGTTACAGAACCTGAGAGAATTTTGGCAGAGCTTCGCTATGTCTCACCAAAAGTTACATCACAAATGAACCCAACACCCCTATTTATAGACATCATGGCTTCGTACGAAGCCCCCTGTGGCTTCGTACGAACCGGGGTATTAAGCCAAATCAACTAACTTGTTCTATCTAGGTCTCTTCGTATGAAGGCACTATTATAATACAAAACCAAGACAAGTTAATTCAAACACATACAATTACATTAAACATAGACTCGATACTAGACGTAAGCTACAAACATATTGCATTCACAGACTCCCCCTTGGATGTAGTTGTAGTCGTAGTCGTCTGTATAGTCTTCGATCAGCTCTTCCTGTTGCATCTTCTCTCCAAATACTTTCTCCTCCCCTTTTCAGCTTTTTTTTTCTAACATTCTCTTTCGCTTATGTCTTCCTTCATTAATCCACCACTCACGCCATTCCTTGATTCCATCCATTGTCTTGGACCATCTGGGAATTTTTCGTTCTTCAGATTCAATCGGAGTTTGATCGGTATCAAACTGCCCCATTCCCAGTCTCCACTTTGCACGCTTCGTTGCTTCAGCCATCTTTCTATCCATTCTTTCGTTGTGGCGCTCTTCTTTGAGAAATTCTTCTAATTCAAGATCCCTCCATTTCGACTCCCAATAACGCCCCGAATTAATGTCTTTCTCAAAGCATACCTTCACCAATTTCTGATATCTCAATGTCTGCTCCTTGTCTACTTCATAATACATAATCTTGTTGAAGAACTTTCACTGTGTTTTGCTATGACAATAAATAAAAGTCAAGGACAGTCGTTGGAGCGTGTTGGTTTGTATCTTCCACGTCCAGTGTTTAGTCATGGCCAGCTCTATGTTGCTGTATCTAGGGTAAAAAGTAGGAAGAGGTTGAAACTTTTGATTTGTGATAAAGAAAAACGAGTTTGTACAACCACTACTAATGTAGTTTACAAAGAAGTTTTACAAAATCTATGATGATACTTAACATCTGTCAAGCTGGCAACGTCTGTTGGGTATAATGGAGGAACAGTTGTTAGGAAATGTTTGTTGGAAAGCAATAGAAGTTTCTGAAAGCATTTGATACTTGCTCTGCATGAAGCCTATCCTGAGAACATATGCTGCGAAAAATGTTTATATCTGGTGTTGTAGTAACAAGTTCCCAGGTCTCATTTTTAATGAGAGCAATAAATTCATTATTCATAACATTATTCTCTTAACATCTGTTCACTAACCCTTTTAACTTTTGTTGACTAATCTTTTTAACATGGGTTGACTAACATCTGATACTTACTATCTATCAATGTGGAAAACTCTGTTGGAGATAATAAATGACAGTTATTAACAAACGTTTGTTGGAAAGCAACAGGGGTTTTTAACAGTTGATAGACAATAGTGGTTTGGTTATCAACATAATGGAATTCCTGTTGACTAAAACTATTGACTATTAGTTTATATCAATTTTGTAAGTCTGCACTAATTATTTTTTTACTTTCTATCAAAATGTGTTATGCATGGTTTTCTAAAATCCACCCGTATTTACACACCGCTAGTAAAAAATAATATATGATTTGACAGTGTGAAAGTGTATCCATCCATCACTTCTTTCCCGCCAAAACCATTTCCCCTCATTCTTCATCGTCCACTGCGATGGGCGGCGGCGGTGGACCGGAGAAGACTCTATTGGACTTCTTGACGGAGTATTACTCTGATCAGTTCCAGTCGATCATTCTCTCTTCTGATAATCGTCTTCATTACCCCATTTATGTCGAGTATGTATCCCAAAGCAAACAATATTAGGGTTGGTTTAATCACAAAGGTTAATTGATTATTGTTTTTCTTTTTTATCAGTTTCGCTGAAGTGATGGAGCACGATTCTCCACTTGCGCATGAGATCCTGTTTGAACCAACGGAGTATTTGCCTGTATTCGATAATGCAGCCAAATTGGCTCAGGTTTCTTTCATCTTTATTTGCCTGTAATAGACTATTTTCAGTTTCATGTTATTAGGGTTTCTATACATGTTTTGTAAGGGGTGAACCTAACACGAAATTTGCCGGTTTAAATAAATGGGGTTTGGATTACGTTTTGAAGTGATTATTTGATTATTGCGTTTGTAAAACATAAATAATCTAAAAAAGTGTTTGGATGAAAAAGTGATTATCTGCCAGCATGTACCTACATGCTTTTAACGCAAAATCTATTTTGAAAACGCATAATCTATTTTGAAAACGTAACACCAAACACCCCCTTAACCTGTTTGGTTTGCGGTTTGACCTGTTTGACTTATTTATTTATTTATTTATATATGTTTTTAAATGTATTTATTTATGTCATAACTTAAACTATTTGGGTACTTTTTGTGCGAAATTAAGAAGTTTTAAAATTAATTGGCATATTTTATATATAATACTAAAATTTTATTTCAAAGTGTTAATATGTAAATATTTTAATAATTTTATTTTTCGGGTTAAACGGGTTGTGTTCGTGTCAACCTGCGAATACTCGTGCAATGTTTGGTTTCATGTTTGTAACATGATTTTCCGGTTCGTGTTCATCTCAACCCGTTGTGTCATGTTCAGGTTCGCGTCAAGTTCGACGAACTAGCCCACGAACACGACCCGTTTAACAGCCCTGAATTGTATATTTCGTGACATCTCTATTGTAGTGTGTGTCTCATGGTTCATGATATCTCTATTATAGTTCTTTCATTGTAAATTCTAATGCTGCTATCCTTTTGGAATTTAGGAAACCGTGTATGAAAAAGTTAAGGAAATTTGGAAACATGAAAGTTGTAACGAAGGCGTAGATCGTCCGCCTCCAAGTATTAAGGATTTTGTGCATGTTCGGATTGAAATTCGTGGTCCCATGCTTGATAATCCTGGTACAATTGTCTTTTCAATAAATCTTGTTGTTCTTGATTAGTTATCCATTGTTGCACATATTAAGGATACAAGTTGGAGGCTCATTTATTTTAGTTGAATGTGAATATAAGAACAAAGTTCCTTTTCCAAAGTAGAATTTGTTTTTAGACCTTGAGAATTTATCGTTAATTAATTGGATTATGTAGAGTTTTGTCCAAGCATTGGACGCGTACGTGTGAAGCACCGGGGCATACTTCTCACTCTAAAGGGAACAGTAATTAGATCTGGAGCGGTTAAGATGATAGAAGGGGAGAGGGAGTATGAATGTCGGAAATGTAAATACAGGTATTTTTTGGACTGTTTTTTTTCTTGTTTATTTAGTTATAAAACGTCATTATTTTTATGAAAATTACTAACGGGATATGTTAATGCGTAGGTTTAAGGTTCATCCTGAACTGGAAAGCAGGAACTCCATACCCAAGCCAATGTTTTGTCCTTCTAAGGTTAGTATTAATTCACTTTATGTTTTTATCGATGATTGTATATAAATCTGCCACCTAGTGTTGTAAAACAAAATAAAATACATAACCAAAAAAGACGGAAGTTACAGTGAAGAAAGGGAACGTGTTTTAATCTTGTTACAAGTTCTAATGAACTTGGTTTAAAAGGCGCGCCTCATGTGATTTTGGGTCAAAATTGGTCAAATTTAGTGTACGTAAACAATTATGAACGGTTTACTTGTTAAAAAAAGTTGATATGTAAAACATAGGAGTGAGACACAGCTTATGGTTCTAAATAAAGCTTAGTTGGTTGTACATATAGCGATGTTTCGTGTACGTGATGCCTTGGTTTAAAAAGTCGTGAGAGGCACTCCAAGGCGTTTAGGTTTCAAAAGCCAAGAAGTGAGGCGCGCGCAGCACGTATATGAGGCGCACATTTATGTACACAACCAAAGGTTGCGCCTCTCTTTTCTGTTTTACTTATCAAGTAAACCTTTCAGAACTTCTTCATCCCTTTGGTTGGTTTTAGATATAAATATCCTACAAGCCCTAATTTTGTATCAAATTACATGAAGCACGCTTTTTTGCTCCTACCGTGATGCGTGCACATTTGCTTTCGTGACCCGAACACCCCGGGGCTTATCCTGCTTTTTTAAACCGAGTTAATGTAGGAAATTAGGAAAAGACATAAGAAAGTAAGGAACATGTTAAAATTTTCTTTTGTTGAGTTGTGCTTTGGTTGGTTACTACGTTTCTGTAAATATCTCTGCTATGTGCTCTTAAGCTATGCTTTTTTAACCTTTTTCCGTTTGTGTTATTATCGTTAAATTATATATTGTCTACTTAACAGAAACAAAAATATTGTGAAAGCACCAGTTTCCAGCTTTTAGAGGGAAACAAAGTGTGTCATGATTACCAGGAGATAAAGATCCAAGAAAGCACTCAGGTTTTAGGTGTTGGGGCAATCCCTCGTTCAATTCCTGTTATTCTGCAGGATGATCTTGTTGATGTTGTTAAAGCTGGAGGTATAATATCATAGCATTTATGTTGTTTTCTATTTTATTTTCTTATTTATTAATTTTTACATAATGGTTGCCAATTATGTTCTTTAACTACCATTTTTTAAACATCATCTGCAGATGCTGTAATTGTCACAGGAGTTTTGACAGCTAAATGGTCCCCAGATTTGAAGGATGTTCGCTGTGACCTTGAACCTGTATTAGTGGCTAATTACGTGAGGTATTCAGTAGTTTCTTTTTTACTCTCAAATAATTATCTTAGTAATAATTTAATGGCAGATAACATGTCTATAGCTATCATTTGCTTTAACTTAGGCTGTGTTATTTTAGGCGAATAAACGAGATAAAGCTGGATATTGAAATCCCTGATGAAGTTATTCTGCAATTCAAAAACTTTTGGTCTGAATTTAAAGAAGCGCCATTAAGAGGTAATATCACAATGTTTGTTGGTAATAGTATCTCTCATTACTCTCCTGGTTGTTAAGGTTGCGCCATATTAATTCGACAGGAAGAAATGCCATTCTTCGGGCTATTTGTCCACAAGTTTATGGTCTCTTTACCGTGAAGCTAGCAGGTAGCTTTCATTTCAAGTTCCTCTCAACATTTAAATTTGATTTTGCATTTCTATCTCTTAACCGACCACCGAGTAAAAAGGTTATTTTTATTTATCTAAGATTAGTTGATCGTCTAGTTTGTTATGAGCACAATTAATGTTCCATTGTAGTTGCCTTGACACTTATTGGAGGAGTACAGCATGTCGATGCTTCTGGGACAAAAGTTCGAGGCGAGTCTCATCTTCTCCTGGTCGGAGATCCAGGTACAACGTTATGCAAACGTTTACCGAAAATCAATGCATCCTCATCTAGATTTGAACATTTTTAGAGAATGTTAACTCTGGATGAAATTTGGCATCCTGATGCTTGGGTATCATATATTCTGACTCAGCATTTATCGTCTTTCCATTTTCTGTAAGTTTTTAGGTACAGGAAAGTCTCAATTCTTGAAATTTGACTTTCCCTTTATTTAAGTATTTAGGTACAGGAAAGTCTCAATTCTTGAAATTTGCTGCTAAGTTGAGCAAAAGATCCGTTATCACTACTGGGTTAGGAAGCACTAGTGCTGGGTTGACAGTTACTGCCGTAAAAGATGGAGGTGAGACTTCAATACAACATATAAATTGCTTAAAATCGATCAAACATTAAGTTGAACTAGTTCTTTTGAGCTGATTTGAGTGAATTTACTCTTTATAATAAATAAATAAATAATATAATCTATGCAGTTAATGCGGTAGAAAATCGGATATCGGTCAAGGACCGATATTTGAGATATCGATTATCGCGGTGGGATAGCGGTAATTCCTACTATCATGCTGAATTTATATATATAGCAATTTAACACTAACAATTCAGTATACTCTCCTACCATTAACAAATTTACCTTTTAGAACTTGCAAAACACTAACAATTGTAGCAAGTAGGAACTGATTAAGACTTAAAAACTAACAATTAACATTTAGACTTAAAACACTAATAGCAGCAATAAGAAGAAAAACTAATATTTTTTTGAACGGCAAATTGGATCACTGACGGACCACTGGAGTATCATCGTGCTACGAGCGGAACCACCCGATCATATCCATCTCCACTAGGCAATAATGCCTATACACCAATTTAGGAGGAAACCCAATAAATCTAGGAAAAACCCTCCTGTGGGAATCGAACCCAGGACCTAATGGTCCCTAAGCCTTATCCCACCCTCAAGATGCCACAAGGCTATAATGCCATGGGCAAGATGAAAAACTAATGGTAGAACTAAAGAGAAAGGTATTGATATCGGGAAAATCGGTAGTATATTGCACTGTTATCTCACCAGGGGATTATATTGGCGATATTAACTGCATAGAATATAATATGCAGGTGAATGGATGTTAGAAGCTGGGGCTCTTGTCTTAGCGGATGGTGGACTTTGTTGCATTGATGAGTTTGATAGGTAACTTGTTTCTTTAAATAAATAAAAAACTTGGTTATCTACTTGTTTACACAACCGTTACAAAGCATATATTAGGTTATTTATGTCAAAGTAAAAAAAAAAAAAAATTTAACAGCATGAGGGAACATGATAGAGCTACTATACATGAGGCAATGGAGCAGCAGACTATAAGCGTTGCTAAGGTAGCCTTTATATTAGCATTTTATTCCATCTTCATTACTTTTATTGAAATAAGTAGACTAAAATCATTGTATATTAACAACTCTTAAACTATGATAGAATCGTAACAGCCTATTACATTTTCAGGCGGGTCTTGTAACTACTCTCAGTACACGAACTATAGTCTTCGGGGCAACAAATCCCAAAGGGCAATATGATCCTGATCAATGTATCATTTCCAACCTTAGAATTACTATGTTTAATTGTTTATGATAACTAATATGTATTTTTTAACAAGTCAGCTTTGTCTGTCAACACGACATTATCTGGTCCTTTAATTAGTAGATTCGACATAGTTCTGGTTCTTTTGGACACAAAAAATCCCGACTGGGATAAAGTTGTTTCGGATCATATTCTTGATCAGGTACCAACTAGCCTACTGTATGCTCCCTGTGCTCGCTTCGTCATTTCCACGTGGCTAAATCTTGATAGTGGTATGCTCAGGTAGAAACGGACAATGACAAATTTCATGAAGATATTAGTAAGAAGTGGCCTCTTTCCTTGCTCAGAAGGTACCGTTCAATACAATTTCAAGTAGATAATTGCGAGAACTGCATAAACACATGTACATATTGCTGAAACTGTGACCAAATAAGGCGGTTATGGCCCACCATATTTGCAATGCACTACGTACAACAAGAGCTTACTGTAGACGCCTATATACATATATATGTATATTCGTAACTCGTGAACTTAATAATGAGTAGTGTAGGTTAATGGTGTAATTATGTTTGCAGGTACATCCACTTTGTAAAGGGATATTTTAGGCCAACTCTAACCAAAGAGGCAGAAAATGTTATTTCTAGATATTATCAACTACAAAGAAGATCTGCAACAGAAAATGCAGCAAGAACCACTGTTAGAATGCTTGAAAGTTTGATTCGACTTGCTCAAGGTACAACTTTTCTCTTCGTCAGGCGGTTTTTACCCCTTTACTTGATCGATTTGGGTTGCACTTTATCTGAAACGTGTAAAATTAATATATAAAGGAAAACGATTCAAACGGGTCAATCTTAAACGGATTGCAACTTGCCCGAGGTTTATTTTAGTTCATACAATCTGCTAAACTGTTTTATCCCAAGATTTAGATATTATTGTGATCATATTGTTTTTGACATAGCATTCATTGTGTATTACAAAGATACATAAAACAGGCAAAAAGTTTTAGTGGGTTGGGTCTGTTTTGATCCGTAAGTAGTCTGCTTCATTGGTCTGTGGTCTCATCTCTAACATATTAGCATTGCAGCACATGCAAGATTGATGTTCAGAAATGAAGTGACTCGATTAGATGCTATCACCGCAATATTATGCATTGAGTCATCTATGACAACGTCCGCCATTGTCGATAGCTTTGGGAATGCATTGCACTCCAATTTTACCGATGACCCTGATCAAGAATGTATCCTTTTTATTTTACGGTGATTTTGCATTACCAAAAGATTAAAAAGAATTAAAGTGGTGAAATTAGATGAATAAAGTAGTGAAATGTTGGTGAATCCCTTGACCAAAGTTGCAGATGCCACACAAGAAGAGCAGATCCTTGCAAAGCTCAACTCTCCTGACTATATAATTAGCATATGATTGTGGTCAACATGGCATATGTAAAACTGAAGTTAAATGTGAATAATATTGTTCGACGATTATTTTAATTGATTCTATATTTCTGATGTTTGGGTATTTTCATTTTCAAGGGAATACTATCACCCTGCCATTGGTTCAAATAGGCGGCCGCCCCTTCCCCATTGAACCAATCAGTTTATTATTTTATACACACTTTAAAATTACGTTTTTGCCCTGTAATAGTGTTTCTCTACCAATGGTTCAAATGGGCGGTGAGCAATACTCATTGAACCAACCAGTTTATTATTTTATATCCACTTTAAAATTACGTTTTTCCCCAGTTAAAAAATACGGTTTTGCCTCAACTTCAAAATACGATTTCGCCCTCGGTAAAAAAATGACGCTTTTACCCTCAGCCAAAATTACGTTTTTGCCCCAATTCAAAATAAAATTTTGTTTTTCCCTCGGCTCAAAATTACGATTTTACACAAGTTTATTATTTTATACCAACTTTAAAATTACGGTTTTGCCCACAGTTTAAAATTACGTATTTGCCTCCAGCTCAAAATAAATTAATGCTTTTGCTCCCAGCTAAAATTTATGAATTTCCCCTCGATTCAAAATTACGATATCACCCTCATATCAAAATTACGTTTTTGCCCCCAATGCAAAATAAAAATATGGTTTTCCCCTAGCTAAAAATTAGGATTTTACTCTCAGGAATTTTTTTTTGATTTTTCCCCCAAGTAAAAATAAAAATACGACTTTGCACTCAACTAAAAATCGTGTCAAAGAGCTGCCTAACACTCATTTTACTTTTTCTTTCTAGCAAAACTATAGTACTGTTTTTTTAAGTGGTTAAGAATTATTCGGCCATCGCCCCGCAACGCTGGCGGGGAATCTCCTCTCCTAGTATAATACAAAATGAAAGTATAATGTTGGGGATACTAGCATTGCATGATCTATTCTTTCCAATTCCATCGTAAACTTTGTTATGCTTACACATAGATGTTTAACTCTATGGTTCCTGACCATTTTCTTTTCATCGGGTGTTACTGTAGCCACAACACTACACGAGTCATGTTTTTTTTTTTTTTTTGATAGGTTAAAAGTATTGCACAAGACCAATTGCATGATTAATTTTACAAATCAACCATTAACATCGATATGTTTGGATTACTTTAATCAATAAAATACAACTAAGCATAACGATATCTTCTAATGTATGTGCTTTTAGATAACTTTGTGTTAATCTTCTAAGGTAGTAAAAAGGGAAGTAGCCCATATATGCATTAAATTTGCCAATTGAGCGCACATTTTATTGATCCGGACGATACGGTGACATTGCTGGTGATTCGAGATGATGGGGCGGGTTCAAAGTCGCGGCGGCAACATATGGTGTTGGTTGGTGAAGGGAGAGAGAGAGGGGGAGGGCCCGAGAGGGGAGAGATAAATATCTCTGTTGTTTGTTATACACACACGATACCACTTATCCTACATTACGTAAGCGATATTCTCAGCCGTCAGATCTTCAATCCATCAAACTAATTTAAATCATTAAATTAATCATATTAATGTATTCAAATCTTATAAAAAAAGGTTAAAATCGTCATTACGAGATCTTAATCTCTGTAGCTGACGGAGATTCAAATCTTATATTCAAAATCGAACCCTGAATCAAATACAACAACGTAAGATTCTTATTCACAAACCTCCTTCTCCCTACTGCGATTTCATAGCTGCTGATATGGAAGTTCTGAACTACAATAACATCAATCGACCATCTATCGAAGAAGATTATCCAGGATGATCATTATAATATGCGAATCCAGGAAGATCATTATAATATGCGAAATGCATTTTGAACATGCGAAAAACAATTGAAAAACAAAAGAAAGGTTGTTGATTTTTAAAAACATGCGAAGAGAATTGTTTGTGGTTTGTTATAGTGTGCGATATCTGTATCCAGCCACATGCAATTTTAAAAAGGTGATATTGTTTGTGGTTTGTTACAGTGTAGTGTGCGAATTCTTTTTCTAACCACATGCGATTTTAAAACTAATGATGCTGATGATTTCATGTAACTATTTCCACGTTGATTAAAATGCACAATAAAAATTATGAATTGATAATTAAAATAAATATAAATTTACTATTTTATATAAAAAATGAATTTAATAGCGATGTGACTGTAATGTGACTTGTAATGATCACTTTTAACATAAATACTCCTGAACTTACCACCTACCTACATAATAAATTTACTATTTTAATATATAACACCCAGGGATAACAACCTTCCATATTAAGACACCAACCACAAACACTGTTGGAACCTGAAGGTTTACACATAGAGGATTATGATAGTTAACGCAGATTCTCCTGATTCAACGCAGATTCTCATGTTGATAGTAAAAATAGTGTGTGGAGCGATTCGGTCGAGAGTTTGCGGTTTTCACACCTATTCTCAACCAGATCATCCGTTTGTGTGTGTAGCCAGGCTTAGGAAAGGCTGATCTTGCACAGAACTGTAGTATGCGATGCTCGCGCAAGAGTGTAGTGTACAACGAGTTCGAGCCAGAATATCAAGTAAGCCCGTGCAAAATCCATACCGGGTATACACAAGTCGATCTGTTGGTACTTAGACTATAGACTAGGTCAATTCTGAGACACCGACCCGGATGTGACAACCGTCAGAAATACAGGTATCCGTACAATTAATTAATATTGATTAGTGCTTAATGACTGTGCTGAATTTCAATTAATGACTTAAACTGCTTTCTGATTACTGCATCATACTTACATGTGCATCATATATTACATGATGTCACCTCATTATCACATGCAAACTTTATTGACATACATGATGCACAAAGCACAGCTAGCACAGTTAGCGGATAACTCAGAAAATGCTGACGATGTTCAGTACATAGACATACAGTGTTTTGAGACCCAGTATGGGCCAGAGACAAGGTACTACACTAGTATGGTGTGTAGGGAAGTAAGGGCCATAAAACTGCTTCACTAGGTGATAGTTTAAGTGCTGGAAAGTGCCTAAAACCCACTCAAAGTGCTGAATTCAGCATATTTCAGCAAAATTCAGCATTTTAACAAGTTTGTTACATGCAAAAATATGACAAAATGGTCCTGAATGCTTTCCTAAGTGTCGGGAATTAAAAGTGTCACAAAAGGGTACATAAAGAACACTAAACGGAATAGTTTGACACATTAACGAACCGGTATCTAACCAAACAACCGGACATTACCCGAAACACCAAAATTATACTAGAAGCATTGTTTTAATGTTTATGAGCTAGTTATGAGCCCCGAACACCTTAACACACTATATAACATATCATACACATAAACACTAATCTAAGCACTTGAAATCTAACTTAATCATCTAACTTACCAATAAACACCAACTAAATACCCCCCCCCCCCTAAGTGGACGGTCACTTATGTGACCCCACCAAGATCTTGTTAATCGTCTCTTGATTTGCTAAGAGATCATGTATGTACTATTAGAAACATAAAACCCAATGGACAAAGGAGTTAAATGGTTATAAGAAGAATAGGCCATCATTCTCATCACCACACTTCACCACAACTCTCTCCCTCTCCTCCCTTCTTCTTCTCGGCCGAACCCCAACCACACCACCATCATCATCATTTGTTCATTCCAAGTTGTACTCAAGGTGTAAGGAGCCATACAAAGAAGTTTGGTGGTCTTGGATCTTCAAGGACCTTCATCATTTGCTATTATCCTCCACATTTGTCATCACCATCTCTTGTGTTCTTCCCTAGCCTTTGTGCTAGTTGTAAGACTCTCATAATCCCTATTTACTTCATATTTAGTTGGTTAAAAGATGTAGTATGTTGTTAAATCACAAGAAGACTAAAGAGCATAATCTTGAAACATGAACATAAGCTTGTCATATGATGAACTCTTGATGAAACTATGTTGTTTAGTGTATGTATGATACTTGATTGTTATTTTCTTGAGATTATGATGTTGATCATCATAAGGAGCTTGCTAGATTGTGATTAAACACATGATCTAGCAAGTGAGAGGATGATTATGTGATAAAACAAAATGATCATCCTCATGTGTAAGCATGAACTTGAAGAATAAAGTGATTTCATGAAAAATGATAATCAAAGTGAGTTGATAAACATGTTGATCTAAGATTTATGAATGGTCTTCCAAAGGAACCAAGTTCAAAATATGATTTTTAGGAAATCTTGGTTCTTACTTAAACCTACACTATTTTTGGTGATAAAACAAGTGTAGAAACACTAGAGAAACAAGAAGATTATAAAGAAACATTTTTGTAAAATATGTTTACAAGTTGTAAACACCTAAAACTTTCAAGAATGAAGTTTATCAAGAAGTAAATACATTTTGGAGGGTAACTAGATCTACTAAACACACTACCAAGTTGCTACAAGTTTTTATGAAAGTTCAAGTTCATGATTTATATGTAGATAACTTTGTTTTGGCACTCGGTAAGTGTAGATTGATTGTTGATTGTTTGTGATGATTTTGAAAAGAAAATGATATGCTTTGATAGCATGGACACCTCCATTTTTAAGGGAAATTATGGCAATTTTTTCTAAAAATACAAACACTTAGAAAAATATTTTCTAAACAAATATTTACAAGTGAGTTTTAACTATGGTTTTCAATACAAACTTTGCCATAGATTTTGTTACAAAAATACAAGTATTGGAGGTTGGTTTTTATAAATAAAAATGGGTAAATATATATTTAGAATATATATGTATATTAAAGACACTTGTGTGAATATTTGTATACTTTGTGAGATAGTTATATTATTTTAGGGTAAAATAATATGACTTAACAAAATACCAAGAAAATTACAATCCAAAATATTACCAAAAATCACAAGGAATAAATATATAAGTTATACACATAATATTGTGGAACCGAACGATGGAACGTAACTTACAAAGTATTCCGGAAAATACCGTTATGAATATATTTTTGGTAAATAATATTTTGGATACAAGAGATGAAAGTATGATTTTATTACAAGTAAATCATATTTTTCGACAAGGAGAAAATATATTATTTTTGGGAAGTAAAAATATATTATTTTTGGGAAGTAAAAATATATTTTCTTGGAATATTTAGAAGATATACGATTTTTGGGAAAAATATATATATTCTGGACAATACATTATTTTTGGGACAAAATAAGTTATTATATATTTTCTAAAGAGAGACTTGAAAATATATTAATTTGGAACTACAAATACAAGAATACGAAAATACATGTATAAAATACCCCCATCCTTGGGAAGGAAATACGAAAATAAATACTTGAGAAGTATTGTTACAAAAATATTGTTTAACAATTATTCCAAAATTTAAATATAATATAAGTTGATATATTTATTATTTTAACAAGTAATTATAACTTGGAATAATATTGAAGACTTAAAAGAAACGTATCTCGAAAACATTAATTCTAAGACAAGGCACGACCCGTTCGTCTAATAGACGTTAGTACCTTGTAGGTAGTCGTGTTTGCTAAAGAGGTTTGAGTTACGATTTTGAAGACGCAGGACTGTGAGTTCTTGTCCCCCTTTTCTTTTAACCGTTTTCAGTTTTATACTTCGGGGGTGGAATACATATTACAATTATTACAAACGTTTTATACATGGTATGGTTAGCTAAGGAGGGTTACTGCTAGATCATGTGAAAGGTGGGCACAACACTTAAGGCCATTAATCCTCGTCGTAGGACCGAGGGACATGAGTGATAGATCTATTTGGGTGTAGCGAGCCCACACCCATGGGGACCAGGGTGGCCCATAGGGTGACTATGTCTTCCAGCCGGAGGCCCGGTATAAATTTGCTAGGTTTGAGTTTTCCTGCACCATTTCACACATATCAATGGCCTTGCAAACCATTGGTGATCTGTTTTTCCTTATTGCTACATACCAGGGACATACATACATACAGACACACTTTAAAGGTTTATTCATACACAAACACATGAACTCGCTCAACTTTTGTTGATGTTTTCAAATTACATGTATTTCAGGGAACTAAGTGGATCTGGCAGGTGTGTGCATGTTTTTCAAGCTGCGTCATGAATAAAGGATGTCATCCGTGGTCGTAGAGTTTAGGAGATGTATCCTATTCCTGGACGGGATACATGTTTCTAAACTTGGTTTTAGTTAAGACCTTTTGTCGAGTCCTCGTGAACTCATTAAAACATGTTGTGGTTTGTAATTTGAGTGTGGTGTCGACGTTTCAGACAATTATGTTGTGTTATTTTCAAACTTAAATTTATGGATGAACATCTACTGTTTTTATCATATAGCATTGTTATGATTGAATGCTATGGTATTAAGAAGTCACACCAATAACCACGCTTCCGCAAAAGTCAGGGTGTGACACCGGACTAGGTCGAGTCTTGCCTAATTCCCTATAGTTATGGCTCTGATACCAATCTGTCACACCCCAACCGATGGCGGAAACATCAGGGCGTGGAACTGAGCGAAACAGATTGTCCAAGAGATCCATAACAACTATTAAATTACCAAATATTTAGCGTTCACATCCTATACCATAAACATGTAAGATAAAAATAATTATTACAGATATTGTTCTCAAAAACAAATATTGTTCCGACAACTCAGATTTTATTAGATTTGTTTCTAGACTCCATCCTAGCTTGGTTCCAGCAAGTAACAAGCAAAGCATCCTAAACACTTGTCTCATACGTTAAAATAAAGGTCAATACACATAGTGTAAAGGTGAGCATACAAGTTTGATAGTATAATAGTAGCGATAGTGAGTTTACGCATAACCAGCATGTAACATGTATAATGTGAAACAAGTAGGTTATCGGCAATGAAATATGCACAGACGTGACTGCGAGTTGTAGAATGCGCAACTCATATCACCACTGTGACACGTGAAGAAAATTAACAACCCCTGTCCACGACAGGTGCTGAGTCCAAACTATAGTACTATCGTTTCTAAGGTGTCAGGAAACAATCACTGTGTAAAAATAACATACAAGCATCCATCGAGTAACACGCATAACATGCAGTAACGGTTATCATATAAAAGTGTTTGCGTTGTGTGATCGGTGTGATTTGGTATAACCGTATAAGTAACTTATGTAACACCTAAAAGTGCTTAAAGCAAAAAGGGATCGAGTATACTCACAGATACCGTCTAATAAATAAACACCGTCTTGGATTGAAGGGAGCGCTGGTGAGTTTGCTTAATTACAGAACGATAGCATAAGCGAGGAACAATGCGTTAAACGGTGCGAGGGACTGAGTGACGAAGGGTCATCCAATCGGATGGCCATTCGGTCGGTTTGCCATTCGTTTGGGATGGATGTGTTTGTGTATGATGCGACTTTGAAGTTTTCGTTGTAGCATTTTTAAAACAAAGAAGGATCTCTACCTTTCAGGTCGTTCAGTCGAACGGTCGTCCGCTCGGATGGCCGTTCGTTCCGATGGCGATCCGTTCTAAGTGAGATATTTCTTAGAGAACAAGTTCACAGCAGAATGGTCATCCGATCGGATGGCCATTCGCTGGTTTTGTTAATCTTTGGAAATTTGTGAAAAGTTCAAGTGTTGAAGACCATATGTCATCCGATCGGATTGTCGTTCGATCGGATGGCATTCCGACCGGACGGCAGTCCGTTTGGTGACTTGCTCGTCTTGAAATTTGTTAAGTTTGAAAGTTTGCGGTTTGATCGAGACGGTATGACAACGTGTTAAACAACGGGAATTCCCTCAAGTCCAAGTTATCCGATTGGACGGGAATCACCCCATTCTGACCAGTTAACTGTTCTTGTTGGTCGTTTATGTTCAACCCGCTAGTCGGTTATCTCGTTGATAGGAATCAGATCTCAGACTGACACATTACTAGAGAATGAGTGGAAGGCCTGAATGAGCTCCCCGATTCTATCGGTTTTGAGTGCATGAGTGTAAAAGAGTTGAAAGAAAGTTATGAAAACATGTTTCAATCCTTTTAATCCAGAAAATGTTTAGATTTATGCAAAATCAGTGTTTAAACATGTTGAAATCTCTTAGATCTGAGTTGTTCTTGGTGGAATGAGGTCAAATCTTGAAGTTCATAAGAACCCCATGATAACATATCATCCTAGAACACCCCAAATCAGCCGATTTCATGGTTAAAAGTGAAGATTTGATGGTGAAAAAGATGAAGAAGTGTGTGAAGATCAAAGATGTACAAGATTTGGGTTGAAAACTTACAAGAATCGCCAGAAATCGAGAGGAAAGAGGGCTGGAACGTGCTGGTCGGATGAGAGAGCTGTCACATCATGAACAGTGATATGACAGGGATATTTATAGATTGCCAAAAGAGGAAAGTCTGTGCAATGAGGTGGGATGAAGGGCGGTTCGATCAGATGGCCATCCGATCGGATGGTCATCCAGACGGATCACCATTCGATCGAATGGTCATTCGATCGGATGTCGGTGTGAGTTGGTTTTCGACGTTTCATTTCGTGTGTTAAGCGTTGCGATGCATTTCGAGTAAGCGATGCGATAGTATTACCCATTAGTTACACAAATAACCTAACTACTAAATACCATATATAAAATCTTAGATCTCGAGTTTGCGATGAGATTGCGTTACGATAGTATTGCGATTGCATTTGTGATTAATCACCTCAACATAAACATAACATGCACAAATAACACATAATAGCACACACACGTTAAACAATATCCATAACCTATAATTCGTGTTGCGATGCGATAGCGATGCGATTAGCGATGGGTTGATTAGCGATTAAATAGCGATTTATAAACATGTACTCCACATAATACAACTAAAGTAACTAAATTAGAGTGTCGATTACAAGTCGGGAAGTACAATCAATAATTAAGCAAGGAGTGACAGATCGCAATTAGCAATCTTTTCTTCCTTTGACTTTGACTTTCAAAAGTCGGGTTGTTACAGCATATTCTTGTTTGCAACTTGCAAGTATAATAGCTAATAAAATATGTTTAACTTTTGAAGTCTGTATATTCTCTAACTTTTGAAGGTTCTTTATATGCTTCTTTCCTGATACATGTCTGTGCCGAAGAGTAGAAGAGTCGCATTGCCGGTGCCGAAGAGATGTTGCCACAAGGTGGACCGTTTTTGTTTGAGAGTAGAAGAGTCGCATTGTCTGTGGGAAATGTTTTAAAAATTAGATGCAATTCACAGCACACTTACCTTAATCACATCTTCCATGGAGTCACCGATCCGACAATAGGGCCCGCGGATCATATGCCCACCAAGAGCACGACACATGAAATCGAACAGTTTCTCCGTCCCTAATTTCTCCACTCACCGTGAAATCGAACAGTTTCTTCACAGATTCCGTCCGGTTTCAAAGCCGGTTGAGAATTACGAGTGTTCTAGACTCGTTCAAGGCATGCTTGTTTGTGCGATTTACAGAAATAAGGATGCATTCCACGGTAAACGATGGGCCTGCTATTAGGGGAATTATAACTTTGGTAATAACTACCAAGGCGGTAATGAAGGGATCCTTGATTTAAAACGCATAATGTGCGTTGATTGGATTCTAGAGAACGCAAACCGGGTATACAAAATTGATAATAGTTATGGTTGCGTGCATTCATATTGTTGAGACAACAACATCTAATGAACGAATTGTTGGACTTCTTGTTCCAAATGCAGCTGATGAAACCGGAGCTGTTATCTCGGTTGTTCAGTACTTTCGTGAAAAATACAATTTTCATCTTTGTTATCCTTTGCTTCCTGTCTATTCAATTGAGAGGAATCATTGCATTACATCCCCGTTGAAAAACAGGATCGATAAATTTATAGAAAATGGGGTTGAAAGATGATAACCCAAAGTGGAGGATCTCATTCTACAACTTCGATAAATTCAGGGGTATTCTCAAATAATGTTTCCTAGATGTTTGAAGACCAACAAATGTCCAAAGTGCTGCTTCTTCGTCTGCATGACAGAAAGCTACCTTGCAAAAGTTAAAAAATTGAGAAATTCATAGTTTAATACGCATCGTATAGGCCTATACGATGCGTATTAATCGACGAAATTACTAAAATATGTGACAACTGGCACCAAACCGGTAATTTCCGTACAATTTAATTATTATTTAATATCTGCAGTTATGTGATTAAATGTCAACATTGATTGATTACATGCTATACTTGTGAATTCATGCACGTTTTATACTACAAATATTGCATTATGCATTAATGAATAGCGTTGCGTCAGAAATACTAGTAAACTCACCGGTAAGACACATTGTGTCAACAATTCTGCAGAAAGCAGTCAGACAATAGAATTGGGGCCTAGGAGTAGTTCCAACGTCAAAAATACATTAAAACCCAAATATGTATACAAGGGTTAACATATAGACTTTCCGGAAGCTAGAATATGCACTAAAAAGCACCCGAAACGCACTTTAAATGCAGAATTCTGCACAAATCAGCTTTTTAACACATAAATATCATGCAGAATTCATGTTTTATTATCCAGAATACCCTCCTATGTATCGGGAATTGAAAGCGTCACAAAAAGGGTACCTAAAGGACATTAAACGGTGCAATTTAGCACTTTAACGAACCGGTATCTAACCGAACAACCGGACATTACCCGAAACATCAAAATATTACTAGAAGCATTGTTTTAATGTTTCTGAGCTAGTTATGGTCCCCGAACACCATAACACCCCTTATAACATAATAACACATTAAATCCCTAAACTTTACACTTGAAAACTAACTTATTTATAAAATTAGAGATTGGAAATTACACTTTACCCCCCCTATATTGTGGACGGTCACAATGAGGGTGACCCCACCAAAATCTTGCCAAAATCCTACATGATCTTGTATGATCTTGCTTGGATTCATTTAGATTGCATATAATATTACTAAGATATTCTATGATCTTGTAAGATTCACTAGGAGATATTGCCATGTACTATAAGTATAACCATTCACACTTCACCTTCATTAACCTCCTTCTTCTCCCCCTTGTTCTCGGCTCACCCACACCCACCATACATCCACCATTTTCATCCAACTTCAATCCATTCCAAGGTTTACTTAAGGTGCTAGAAGGTGTTTAAGGAGGTTTAGAGCTTGTGGATCTTGAAGAACCTTCTTCATTTGCTTTTATCCAACCCATTTATCATCTTCAACATCAAGTGTTCTTCCCTAGCCCTTGTGCTAGTAGTAAGCTCCTTGTAACTTGTTACTTCATATTTTGATGGTTAAAAGATGATGAATATTGTTAATCACAAGAACACAAAAGAACATGATCATGATACTTTAACATAAGCTTAAATACATAAGAATACATGTAAATGATGATGATTTTCTTCTTGATGAATGATGATTTGTGTTAGTGATGATAGACATCATAAGAAACATACTAGATTGTGATTAAACACATGATCTGGTAAGTTAAAGTAGTGATCTTGTGAAAGACCAAGATCTTCATGCTTTATGTCTTCATGAACTTGAATGACGAAAATGGTTTTCATATGTAAAAAGGGTTCAAACAAAATACAAATCTTGTAAATAGATGATTACAAAAATAATTTTCTCAAGAAACCAAGTTTATTTACAAGATTTACAAAGTCAAGGTTTCTAAGTAAACTAATAATATTTTTAGTGTTTAAACAAGACTAGGAACATGATTGTAACAAGAAAAATACAAAAGAAATATTTTTAGAAAAATCATCTTACAAGTTGTAAATGACTAAATCTTTCAAGAATGTGATTTACAAACAAATAACCATGTTTTTAAGGGTAACTAAACCTACTAAATAACATGGCAAGTTACTACAAATTTTTACAAAACTTCAAGTTCATGATGTAGTGTAATTTACTTGATTTTGACACTCGGTAAGTATTAAATGAGTTGATGATTGTTGTGATGATTTTAAAAGAAAATAAACACATGTTTTGAAAACATGGGAAACCTCCATTTTTAGGGGAAACCATGTCAAAATTTCTATAAATTTTGACACTTAGAAAAATATAAGTTTTGGTGAAACTTATTCCCTAAAAATTGACCTAAAAGTATTTACCAAGGTTTCCCTAATTTTTATGTAAACTTCAAGTTAAGAAATGATGATTTCTTCAAGATAAAAATTGATATTAAGTATGTATATTTTTGAAGAAAATACATATATTTATTGGTCACCAAATTTTGTGCTAAGTGTATGTAATATGTATTGTATGTGATAGTGTATTAGGACTTGAAAATACACTAAATACTCCTAAGGAGTGAAAATACAAAAATAGATATACAACATGCTTAGACAAATACAAGAGAATATATTTATGAGAATATATTTCTTAATAAATTAAGTAACTTGGACAAGTTATGAACATGAAATGAAGTTTTGGACAAAATATATAACTCGGGTGAAAAATACAAGATACTTATATTTATTTTTGAGAAAATGATATAAGTAAGATACATAGTTAAAAATATAAAATATTTTTAACAACAAAGAACACATATAGGTCATGACGCAATATAAGCAAACCCGGTGAAGTTTACGGCGCAAGAAACGCAAAGTTGTGAGTTCATGCTCCCCCTTTTCTTTTAACTGTTTTCAGTTTTATAACTTCGGGGGTGAAGTACATGTTCCTAAATGTTTACAGACAAGTGAGTTCATGTCCCCACTTTTAAACTTTTACATACTTTTTAAACTTGGGGAAAATACATGTGTTATGGTATGATGGATACAAAAACAAGGAATGATACTTTAAATCGTGTCACGAATAGGGTACCAGAAGCACCATTAATCGTGTACATACTAAGACCGTAGGACAAAAGGTTAGATCTAATGGGTTTTCGGGCAACCACACTCTTGGTGATAACTAGTACCAAGTAGTGCTTTTGTGTCTCAGTCGTGAATCGACAACTAGAAAAATGCCTATGGTTTGGATGCTTCCTATGTCGTGTCACATGTTAATGGCCTTGCAACCCATTAACAATCTCGATACATACAGAAATACTTGATTTATACAAATTACATACCATGTTTTCATACAAAGTATACAAACGTTCAATACAAAAACTGCATGAATTCACACCAACATTATGTTGACGATTTTCCAAAAACTCACATGTATTTCAGGTAACTAAAGTGGATGTGCGCGCGGTCTTACTCTTGCTCTTGGATGTTGTTTATGTTTGTCTTTGAATAATGTTGTAAACTTTTCAGACAATGTCTTATGTTGTCTTGTGATGTAAACACTTAACCTATGTTTTCAGTTACGTAATGTTATTGGTATTTGAAGTTATTTTTACGAGCATGTAGTATGTTTACCATTCGTATGCAATGAGAACCTTTCATGATCACACCTTGTGCTTCCGCCTTAGAAAGGGGTGTGACAGATTGGTATCAGAGCTGCAATTGTAGTGAACCAGGATTCCTTCTCGAGTCTAGACTACAATCTTTAGGATCCTTTCACGAAAACAATTTTTCAAAAAGTTTTCATTGCATAAAACTTTTCGCGACATCCACTATCTGAAACTGTTTACAAAGAGTCAAGTAAGGACACTACGAAACTTAGGGTGCACTGGAGTAGCACTTGTCTTTGACTAGAAATTACTTGCAACTATGTGTAATAACTGATATATACATATACTAGAAATAGAATATCTCAAGTACTCGTGACCTTACCTAAAAACAATGGCCTATCTGAAGGAAGTGATACGAGGATGAAACGAACTGTGTGGACTGTGCAAGGAGTTACGTAATTATGGATGCATACATAATTATGGAATTCAGTGCACAGAAACCACATCAAGTCTTGTCACGTGTCAAAAGAGATTCCTTCAAATACAAGAGAAGGTCAAACGTGAACACCCCTCCCCCAGCCTATTAAATACTCTTTTGGAGTAATAATTTAGGGTATAAAGACAAGAACCGCCAATGTGAAGTAATATATTTTGTCCTTTACATATATTAAACTTGTACTTTGGGGAGATGTAACCCTTATGCAGTTTGTTTACTTCACAAACAATGATGTGACAAGTTGTTCTGAAACGTGTAAAGGCTCGGTGAATATCTTATGACACGCCAGTATTTATCTATTTATACATGCTTGTTGCTGTATGAATTGATTTATATGTTTGGCGGATTGTTTGATGTCACTTATGTGGTATATGCTTGTGTATATATATACTACTACTGTCTCGTAAGACGATATCAAACAAATGTCTAACCCTGTGCATTGTGTTCTGACAGAACATGGCACCTAGGAGAATTATGAACAATCAAGGTTCCGACCAACCCCCTCCTCTTCTTCTGCCGAGGACTGCTGAAGAACTAAATGCCCTATTGGAAGAAAGGATCTCAGCTGCTATCGCCCAATACGAGGCGAACCACACCGAACAAAGTAGAGGACCAAGCAATGCTAGACGTAATGGACAGGGAGATACATATGGAGGAAACACAGCTCAAGGCTGCACTTTTAAACAGTTTCTCGACTGCAAATCACTGAACTACGACGACACTGGAGGTGCAGTGGCTTTTGTACGCTGGACGGAGAAGACTGATGCCACTATCCGTATGAGCAAGTGTACCGCGGATCAGCAAGTCACTTTTGCTACGAGGTTGTTTGTTGATGAAGCTTTGACTTGGTGGAATTTGCAAGTCCAGACTCTGGGTGATGATGCTGCGTACAGTATAACGTGGAAAGAGCTAAAGGAGCGAATGAGAGAGAAGTATTGCTCTCGTGCTGAACTCCAAAGGTTGGAGACTGAGTTCTGGCACTTGACCATGGAAGGTGCTGACATTACTGGTTATACCCGAAGGTTCCACGATTTGTCTAGAGTGATCCCTTACATGGTGACTCCTGAATTTAAGCGCGTTGAACGCTACATTTGGGGACTGGCCCCAGAGTTTCGCAGCATGGTAACTTCAGCCAAACCTGAAACGATCACACAGGCTGTAACTCTGGCTGTCAGCCTTACAGAAGATGCTGTCCGAATGAAGAAGTTATCACTGAACCCTACTGAGAAGACCGAGACGCATGCTAAGTCATCTGGTGATAAGAAAAGGAAGCATGCGAACCTGAATCAAGCGACACATAACAACAAGGGTTCCAACAGCAAGAAGCGAGACCCCAAACCGCCCCAGGAGGTGAAAACTCTTGCAACCATGAATGACGCTCCTGCCAAAAGATACCTGGGTACTCTGCCCACTTGCAACCAGTGCAAGCGTCATCACGAAGGAGTTTGTCGCATTCCAAAATGTGACAAGTGTGGAAAACTGGGTCACCATACTGAGGACTGTTGGGGAAAAGGAAATAGGAACGGGAACAGAAACCGCAACGGTGCTGGTAATAGAAACAATGGTGGAAATGGCAATGGCAATGGCAATGGTAACCGGAATGGTACTGGAACTGGGCAGAACCAGGGATGCTTTGGTTGTGGAAGCAAGGATCATTTCATAAAAGATTTCCCAAGGGGGAACAACACTCAGGCTCGGGCATTTGTGATTGGAGCAAAGAACGCACGCGAGGACCCTAATGCCGTCACCGGTACATTTCTCATTAACAATCACTTTGCATCCATACTATTTGACACTGGTGCCGATTATAGCTTCATGTCTGTGGAATTTAAACGTATGCTTGGAATAGAATCTAGTAGATTAGATATTCCTTACTCCATAGAACTAGCCAATGGTAAACTTGTTGAATCAAGCGAAGTCGTTAGAGGTTGCACATTAGAACTTGGTGAGCAAAGATTTAGCATCGACCTCTTACCTATTCAATTGGGTAGCTTCGATGTAGTGGTCATGTAACATCTGTGCTTGTAATCATTGTGAACAGTTCAATTATCAATAAACAATGTTATTTGATCCCAATGGTTGTTTGGTTATGTTTTACATTTTTCATGTTTTGACTTTTATTCAATTTCTAACTCTATATCGCTTTCTGGAGAATTATACGCAAACTGGTGCATAAACGTAATCAGTTTAATGCGAAAAATACTTTGGAACATCAACATATACTTAACATACCTTAAATAACCTTTACATAACTTAGAAATAAGTTTTGAAGGCTTTGGTATGGCAAAAACAAGTTAATTCGCTTACAAGGACTAAATTTGACAAACTGTGAAAGTATGCCAATTTGAACTGTAACGAACATTCCGGAACATGACCATAAGTTAAACACACCTTAAATATCCTTTATATAGCTTAGAAATAGGCTTTGAGGGGTTCGGTGTGCTAAAATAAACTTTTGAGTCATTCAGGGACCAAAAGCGTCAAAAAGTGCACAAGTTTGCATTTTCGCGCATAACTTACGTTCTGAATACCTCCGGACATCCAAAAATTTATGTAAGCACTAAAATATTTTATTTTAGTGTTTGGCATAAGAAAAATCCATTCGTCGCGCAATTTGGATCGTTTTTCGCGCTTATGCGCATTCCGTCGTAATTAAGCGAACATCGCGATCGTACCAACATCCGGCATATTTTTGAGCATGTTTCATGCCCACAATGTTTAGGCATTCTTGTGGAGCCTTGAAAATGATTTAACGAGCCTTAAACATGTCGGAAATGGCCTTAATACGCAACGGGGACTGAAAGGGGAACATTGGAAAGTGGTTGCTGATCAGGAGGACCTTAGCGTGACACCTAGCCCCCTTGGCGTCACGCTAGGCCTCTTCTGATCAGAAAAAGCCATTTTAAACACATGTTAACAGCCCTTAAACCCTCCAAAGGCCAATGACAAGTGTCAAACTCTTATGGTGGAAGCAAAATGAGCTACCACAACATTGCAACAAGTGTAGGGATGTGATCATTCCCTCTTCTCCAAGAAACGATCCTAACGGTGAACCGAAATCTATAAATACCCACCTCAACTTCACTCATTCCTCACAAGAATCTGATTTGAGAAGCTCTAAGTTGAAACCTTTGTTTCATACCTGAGCCACTTGAATCAAGATTAGCATTCGGGGACCCTTTGTAAAGTGTTCCTTCGTTCTTTTATTGATTTTCGAGTCCGAAAGTCAAAATTTGTTTGACTTTCTGCATTGACCAGTTTATGGTCAATGCGAAGTTGAACTTCGCAACGTGATTGTAATCACGATGGTTATAGTCCCTTGTGACTATGCCTACTGATTACCACGTTGTCTAGGGTCGTAAGGGTAAGCGATCTAATAAATCGCTTATACCTTCGAACCCGACCCATTTGGTCGATCATTAGGATCCGACCAAACACATTAGGTGACCATAGTATATAGGAAATAACCTTCCGAGGTTATACCTTATGGTCGCTTCGTTTAAGTAGTTGTATGATAGGTAGTTTATATGCCTTAGGTAAATTACCAAAATGCCCTTTTTACGCCAAAATTCATTTTAAGCATATGTAACATAACTTTTGGTATCTAAACTGATTTGGTAACAATATTAGATATGTTAAGGCATATTTTACTTGTCATAGGACTAGTTAGGCATTCCGAACGTGTTTTACGCGAACGACGCGTTAAAGTAGCATAAGCTACCTAAACGGGTCGTAATGGGTCGTAAGCACTTAGGTTAGGTTTCATTTAGTATGTAGGCTTTGTTAAACCATACTACATGAGTTCCCATACTCATTTGGTTTACGAGCCCTCATTCTATCCGATCCTCCGATATAGGTCCGGTTTATTAACATAGTTACCTATATTAGGTGCCGTTTGATTCCGTGATCTCTAGCATTGCTTGGTGGTTATCTTAGGACTTCTGAGCAATCTCAAGTGAGTACATAGACCCCTCTTTTACTGTTTTCCAAACTGTTTTGGGGTGAAACACATGTGCCTACTTGTTACTTTCGTGCTTTCCTGCTTTCACATCATATACTTGTTATGTTCATTAGTACATTTATAGTACATGATTTCATTGTGTTCATGCTATGTATGTCCATTGTGTGCATACTTAGTACATTGTTTCACATTACATTTCATGCTATGTATGTCCATTGTGTGCATACTTAGTACATTGTTTCACATTACATTTCATGCTATGTATGCCCATTGTGTGCATACTTAGTACATTTGTTTCACGTCATATACTATGTATGTCCACTTGTTACATACTTAGTACAGTTGTTTTCATCACATGCTTACATTTTGGTATGACAATTAGGGTTGTTTAAAATGGAACAATATACATTCATTAACATTGATCACGCCGTTCGTTAGTAGGTAGTGGTACCATAGGAATTGACAACTCCCGTTCCTGAACCCTAGGTTTGTTTGGGTGGAAGGAATGACCGAATTCGATACACATAACTTAGATAAACCTTTAATTTGTTTAAGGGTTTATCGCCACAGTCTCAAGGCTTGGATGTATGCATTTTCACAATACCGCATAAATGTTTGTATCAGTATAGCATGCATTGGTTCCACAAAACATAACTTTGATTTAAACCATGTTTTACTTCAATACCTTGTTTTTGTGCATTTTACATATGGTTTAGTTGATATATTTCACTTACCATACATGATATTTTTGGGTACACATTACATGATCCACATTAAACATAAACATTTTGACATTGATATACACATTTAGCGGTTTACATTGGACATAGACTTTTCGATATGGTTTACACATTAACACATGACAATTCATTTATACATAAACAATTTACATTGGTGGTTGGTTTGAGTAAGTGATTTGAGTAACGAGTCGTGTGTAATATGATACAAGCATGGTGGATACACCGCTGGTACTTCCTATAAACAAGTGTTTGTATGATATTACATGTCGTAGCGTTACTTAAATCATTTCAATATTTGACATATTACGTTTTACATAAACAACTTATTTTCACAAGACATTGATTTACAAAACAATTTATCTTATACAAACTCATTTTTCTTGGTTATTCATTTAACCTTACATTATTCTCATATTTATACATATCATCGCTTTTTGAATGATTTACAAAACAAAACAATTTACAAGGTTCATGACTGACTTTTGTTAAACAATTTTTTCTAAACTTATAAGTCATGAATCCTCTTCTCACAAATCCTATGTATCTCACATGCATTTTTATGCTGACGTACCTATTTTCACATGTGTTTTCAGGAGCTTTTGCGTAAGATGATGATCGTGACACTAGGGCAGACCTGTGCCTTAGAGACTAAAAATGAGGATAGACTAGTTTAATTATGTTATGAACTCTTTGATTCCTGTTTAAAACAATGTAACTCTTATGTTGATAAATAAAATACAACTTTGTATGCCATGGTTATGAAACAATTATTTCTGTTACAACACTCCCCGACGTTTTCCGCCACGTTTTGTATGTTATACGTGGTCGGGGTGTGACAGAAGAGTTGGTATCAGAGCCAATGGTTATAGGGAATTAGGTTATTAGTAATGCTTTGACCTAGACTATAACCTTTCTAGGACCCTAACACAAGTTATCTTGTGTTTAGATCTTAAAACATGTACATCACCTATCCTTAGGTGATTATCAAAACAAAACAAAAAAAAAACCAAATTTTCCGAAACGATTTTTGAAAAACAATCTTCTGTTTTTCAATGAGTTATTACAAGGTTTTGAACCCTCTATTGTAAGGTTTTGAACCCTCTGTTATAAGGTTTTGAACCCATTTGAGTTTTCAAAATCTCGTCAAGGTTTTGGGTTTTAAATAATGTGAACACGTGCAAACTGGAAGGGTGAATGCCTGTACCCTGGGTTTTCTGTCTAAGGCTAGAGTGTTCGTACAAATCCACATAATCGGACCAGTCACTCTTACCTGGGAACTCTTGGGGTGAGTGTTCACTTATAGGCGAGCATGTCTTCGCGATACATTATTTTTGACCCATTTACTTTGATTAGTCACTGTGTGTCGTTTGTTTGCTTTGTGATGCGAACAAATGACCACCATCCTTGCTGTTGTCAATTTTTGTTTCATCTCATTCTTTTCATCCAAACATCTCACTCGTTTCCTTTCATGTTTTCCTCTTTTAGAATGCCTCCTCGACGCGAAAACCAGATAGCGACTGCCGAACTAGAAGAAATCATTGCGCAGCAGATGGCTGCTCAATTCCCAAACCTCTTTGCTCAATGTAACCAAGCCAACAATAACAACAATGCTCCATGCAAATTCAAGGATTTTAACTCGGCTAAACCACTCAAGTTTAGTGGTTCTGAGGGAGCGACTGGGCTTCTTCAATGGTTCGAGAGCATTGAGAATACTTTCCGCCACGTGCAGTGTCCTGACAATCGCAAGGTCGAGTTTTCTTCGAGTGTGTTTCAGAAGAGGGCTCTCACATGGTGGAACGGGGTTATGAGAGACCGTGGTGCAGAAGTTGCTCTAGCACAAACTTGGGCTGAACTTTGGGCCTTTATGATGAGGGAGTTCTGTCCTCGTCATGAACAACGAGCTTTGGAGAGAGAGTTCGATGACTTGAAACAAGATAGTGGTGAGCATCGGGCGTATACTGATAGGTTTGAGGAGTTGAGTCTGCTATGCCCAACAATGGTTACCCCACTCGACAAGGCTATCGAAAGATACATCAACGGCCTACCTGACTCAGTGCAAGACATCATTACTGGTAGTAACCCTGCCACACTCCGTCAGGTTATCGAGTTAGCAGCGACATTGACTGAGTCGCAGATTCGGAAGAATAAGCTACACAGGAAGGGTGACAAGGGAAAGAAGCAGGCGTCTGACAAAGAAGATAGCAAGAAAGGTCAAAACAAGAAGGGAAAGGATTCTGGTTCTTTGAAAAGGTCAAGGAAGCGTAAGGCATCCCAAAATTTTGCTGTCACTGCCCAAGCTAACCAGGAAGCTCCCAACCAACCCGCACAGCCTCCAGCGAAGAAGCCCTATACAGGGAATGCACCTTTGTGCAATAGATGCCACAGTCACCATCAACCGCATCATCCGTGCCGTTTCTGTACTAATTGTGGGAAGTCAGGTCATCTTGCCGATGTTTGTCGGTTTGCTCAGAATCGGGCAGTTCAGAACCCGGCTCAACGAGTTGCTCAGCCTCCTGCTCAGCAACAAGGTCAAGCTGCACGACCACACTACCCGCCAGGTTCTTGTTACAACTGTGGGGATCTGACCCACTACCGTAACCAGTGCCCAAGATTGGTGAATGCGAATCAGAATCAGGCTCAGGCTTGAGGGCGAGTCTTCAATATGAATGCACAAGAGGCACAAGCAGACAATGAAGTGGTGAACGGTACGTTCTTTATTAATAATCAGCCTGCATCTGTTCTTTTTTATTCAGGTGCCGATAAGAGTTTTGTGTCATTATCTTTTGAACCATTACTTCACGTGTCTAGAACGAAACTAGGTAAACCTTTGACAGTAGAGGTTGCTAATGGTGAACCCATTGTTCTTGATTCTGTTCTTCGCAACTGCCAGTTGAACCTTAACGATCATCTTTTTCCTATCGACCTCACGCCTATGCAACTTGGAAGCTTCGATGTTATAGTAGGTATGGATTGGCTATCCAAGCATCGCGCAGAGGTAGTTTGTTTTGAGAAGATTGTTCGTGTGCCGCTTTCGACAGGCGAGATCCTACAGGTTCATGGTGAGAGACCTGCTGGTGGTCTCAAACTCATGTCTTGTTTTAAAGCTCGGAAGTATCTGCGAAAGAATTATGTGGCCTTCTTGGCACATGTCACAACAGATAAAGGCAAAGGTAAGTCTTTCCAAGATATTCCCGTTGTTCGGGATTATTCTGAAGTATTCCCTGAAGATTTACCTGGTCTACCCCCAGCATGCCAAGTCGAGTTCCGTATTGATCTCGTGCCTGGTGCAAATCCCATTGCCAGATCTCCATACCGTCTTGCACCGTCTGAGATGCAAGAGTTGTCTAAGCAGCTTCAGGAGCTCTCTGACAAAGGTTTTATCCGTCCTAGCTTTTCACCTTGGGGTGCTCCCGTTCTTTTTGTCAAGAAGAAAGATGGATCCTTTAGGACGTGTATCGATTATCGTGAGCTTAACAAGCTTACCATCAAGAATCGATATCCCCTACCACGCATAGACGATCTCTTTGATCAGTTACAAGGCGCTTCTTATTTTTCGAAGATTGATCTGCGATCTGGATATCATCAACTTCGGGTGCATGAAGCAGACATTCCCAAGACAGCGTTCCGCACTCGTTATGGGCATTACGAGTTCACAGTCATGCCATTCGGTTTGACTAATGCTCCTGCTGTTTTCATGGACTTAATGAATAGGGTCTGCAAGACTTATTTGGATCAGTTCGTCATTGTTTTTATTGATGACATCTTGATATACTCTAAGACGCGAGCTGATCACGAGCAACATCTTCGTCTTACTCTGGAACTCCTAAAGAAAGAGCAACTTTTCGCCAAATTCTCCAAGTGTGAATTCTGGCTTAAAGAAGTTCAATTCTTAGGACATATTGTCAACGAACAAGGTATTCATGTAGATCCCTCCAAGATCACTGCGATCAAGGATTGGGATACGCCTACTACTCCTACTGAAGTTCGTTCTTTTCTTGGTCTTGCGGGTTATTATCGCCGCTTCATTAAAAACTTCTCAAAGATTGCAGTTCCTCTAACTGCTCTAACTCAGAAGAACAAACCCTTTGATTGGGGATTCAAGCAAGAGGAAGCGTTTCTGACTTTGAAACAAAAACTTTGCGACGCGCCTGTTCTGACTTTGCCTGAGGGCAATGATGATTTCGTCGTTTATTGCGACGCATCTAAATTGGGTCTTGGCTGTGTCCTGATGCAAAGAAACAAAGTCATAGCATACGCATCGAGGCAGTTGAAGATACATGAGAAAAACTACACCACTCATGATCTTGAGTTGGGTGCAGTTGTCTTCGCTCTTAAAATCTGGAGACACTATTTGTACGGTACAAAATGTGTGGTTTTCACGGACCACAAAAGTCTTCAGCATATTTTCAACCAGAAAGAACTCAACATGAGGCAACGACGTTGGGTCGAGCTTCTAAACGACTATGACTGCGAAATTCGCTACCATCCTGGTAAGGCGAATGTCGTAGCCGATGCATTGAGTCGTAAGGAACGTACTAAGCTTCATTGTGTTCGTGTTTAATCTGTTATTCATGTGACAACCCTCACCAAACCAGGTATCCGTACAAGTTAATTTATATTTAATTGCTACGTAATTACTGTGCTTGCTTGAAACTGTGCTTAAACTGCTTACTGATTTCTGATACATACATACTCATGCATCACATTTTATACTGTCACACTATTATTTATACACTAACACCAGTGACAACCTTGATGCGCAAAAAGCACAGTGAGCACACTATACGGGATACCCAGTAAACATGCTGACATAGCCAGCATCAGACAGATTACTGTCTCTAAGGCCAGTATGAGCCGGGAATAGTTTACTACACCAGTAGTGAGTGTAGGGAGGTGAGGATTGTAGAACTGTGTCACTAGGTGGAGTTTATAGTGACCGGATGTGCCTAAAACGTACTTTAAGTACAAAATTCTGCGCTTTAATATAAAACTCAGCATTTTAATTTACTAATAAAGTGCAAAAACATTGCAGAACGGTCCCGTATATTTTCCTAAGTACCGGGAATAATTTATGTTACAAAAATATACATAAAGGACCTTTTCGGACTAATTAAACATTTTAACGGAACGGTACTTAACCGTATAACCGGACATTACCCGGGGCACTAAATTTTTTTTGTCAAATACTTTATTTTATTATTTATGGCTAGTCATGATCCCCGTATGCCATAACACCCGCCTATAATAAATCAACTAGCTATATTACATTACTTACACTTATACATTCTAGTCACAATATTTACATAATACCCCCCCCCCCCCAACGAATTCATTTCCCCAAGTGGGACACCACATGTCATAACACCATACTCCCAATCCTCTTGCTTGATTGAATGATCTAGTATTTATTGTTTTGCTTGCTTATCTATACAAAATATGAGAAAGTAAATATAAGTAATGTTCCTTATAAATGTACATCACTTCACAAGATTTTGCAACACATTTTCACTCTCTCCTCTCTCTTGATCGGCTGCCCACAACCAAGCACACCATCACCACCCTAAACAACATCATCTTCTTCATTTTATTGTCCATTCAAAGCCTAGAAACCATCCATGGAAGGTGCAACTTGAAGGGATTGCAAGGGAGCATTGTTCTTGCTTGTTTCTACATCTTTTTCTCATCATTTTGACACAAGATTCTTCCCTAGCTAGAGGCTAGTAGTAAGCTTCTTCATACTTGATCTCATCTTGTTCGAAAATTATGGCATTTAACATGTTGTATTGTTGTTTAAACTACAAGATTACAAGAACACTAGAAAATATGAAACATAAGTATGAACATAAAATCTACATAAAAGTTTACTTACGTATGATTTTTGAAGTGGAATCTCGTCGGGTTAAGGGTTGGATAACACATGCTTGATATTTAAAAGTCGTTTTCTTGTTTAACCCGCTAATCGGACACTTATAACGCGATTTAATAACATCGAAATCACAAAACAGCATGCTGAGTCACTGTTTCAGCCGCCTTTAACAGGCTGTAAACGGACCTTAAAAACTCGAAAAACGGAATTTCAAAAGCCTAAATCGGACCGTTTCGAAAAACGAAGAAAATGGCGCGGGAATTATATTTTTTTGAGTTCGTTTACTATTTTAAAAATCCGTTTTCGTGACAGCAGCTAAGGCTGTTTGTTACTGCAGAAAATTGGGCTGTGCGTTTTCGATCACCACTTAAAACCCGAACCGAACCAGCCCCTGAAACTTTTATCAAAGATAGTCACAGATGTATTTGTGACCCTCGAACTGGAAATTCGATAAACGGACTTACGAGGAATTTTTGACGAATTTTTCCGTAAACTGTGATCAGAATGTAACAAATCTGATCACTGTTCGGTAAACGATTTTCTATAAATTTTTGGTAATGAACTAGACCCCGAAATTTTTACACAATAATTTGTGGGTCGGTTAGGACGTTCCACAAAAATTTGAGAATTTTTGGAATACGTTAAGTATTTTATTTATTCATCCGAAAACAGTCCAGTTTTCACATAATTGAAACTGAAGCGACAAAGGTAGTGTTTAGCGTGTTAAAACGTAATGGTTGATTGTTGATGATCATGGGTTGATTTCAAAAAGAAAATGATGTGCGTATTAGCACGGACACTCCCGTTTTTAGGGGAAGTTCTGGCAAATTTTTCTAAAAATACCTAGACTTAGAAAAATTATTTTTATAACGTGTATGTGAAACTTTATATCTCATAATTAAACCTCGCCATGAGTTTTGACATAAATCTTTAAAGTGTTGGTTATGAGACTTGAAAATGTATCTTGTCAATACTTAAAGTCACCACATACATAATACTTGTACGAATACCCCATCCTTGGGAAGGAATCTATTTATACGTTAACCAAGAAATATAAAAACGAAATAGTTGTCTAACTATTTCCCCAAGAACATTAAGACCCTAAGCTAAGGCACGTCCGCTCGTCTAATAGATATTAGCACGTTGTAGGTTGTCGTGCTGCAGACTGAGTTGATTTGCTGTTATTCGAGGACGCATTACAGTGAGTTCATGTCCCCCTTTTCTCTTAACTGTTTTCAGTTTTCTAAACTGCGGGGGTGAAATACATGTTACTATGATTACGAGTACTTTTACATGGTATGATTAGCGTAAGGAGGGTTACTGCATACAGATCATGTGAGTGGGTAGGTGGTACTTGAGGCCATTAATCCTCATAGTAGGACCGAGGGACACAATGCGGTAGATCTATCTGGGTGTAGCGAGCCCAGCCCCAGGCCAAACAGTTAACGGACCTTGGGGTGACTATGTACCCGACGCACAAATCCGCTAGGTTTGAGTCTTCCTACTTGCACTTCACATATATCAATGGCCTTGCAAACCATTGGCGATCTCTTTTTCCTTATTTGCTACATACCAGGGTTTTTATACTTACAAGTGTTTTACATACTCACTTACACATGAACTCGCTCAACATTATGTTGATTTTTCCAACTTACATGTATTTCAGGGAACTAAGGATCTGGCACAGTATGCTACGTTTTCCCGCTGTGTTAAAGTTACGGAATCATCCACGTTTAGGGGTCGCGACTTTTACCTGGACGAGTCGCAAGTCCTAAACAGTGTTTATTATATGTTTATGGTTGAGTCCTTCGAACAATGTTTCTATTTTGTTGGGTTGTAACTCGTTGCATGTGTCAACTTTAAACAATGTTGTGGTATTTTACTTTTCAAACTTAAATCAATGGATGATCTGCATGATGTTATTTTCATATAGCTTTGTTATGATTAAGCTATGGTATTAAGAAGTCACACCAAATAAACCCACGCTTCCGCAAAGCCAGGGTGTGACAGCTTGGTATCAGAGCTCTGATCATAGCGAACTAGGATTCCTCCTCGAGTCTAGACTATGATCACTAGGGCTCTCACGAAAACATTTTTACACTGCATACCACTTAAGTCCAGATCCAAAATGTTTTTACAAACAAATGTTGAGCACATTTTATTTGTTATTTATAGGCTCAGTCTGGGAGGCTGAGGCTCGGTCTGGGAGGCTGAGGTAGTTGTCTAGTGGGACTAGGGAGTCAGTCTGGGAGGCTGGGAGGCTAGTGGGACTAGGGAGTCAGTCTGGGAGGCTGGGAGGCTAGTGGGACTAGGAGAGCTATTTAATTGCTTATTGGTGATTAATGTGTTATCTGACTATATGATTGATTATTTGTGCATATTGGTGTTTGTGTTACAGACGACATGGCTTCCTCTTCAGATACTGGAGTGTCGGACACTTTGGATCCTTTAGCTATCGTGTCGGACGATGAGATGATGTCAGAAAGTGAGGTGTACACGTCAGACACCACCAGCACGGACGAGGATGCTTTTCAGCCGTTTGCTCTTCCTGACTTTGGAGATGACATTCCTATTGCTGATGGCCCTATCGGTGGAGACTTACCATTTCCTCAGGTCCCTGCTCCTGTTCCACACGTTGCTTTTGCTGCTGAGGATTTGCCTCACGATTTCGAGTTCGAGGACGACCTCGATCTATTCGCGGGTCCCCCGGAGGGCCACCATGAGGGTGGGGCCCCGATAGCAGACGAGGTAGCTCCTCCATTAGTTGAGATTCCTGTTGAGGAGGCCCATTCTGATTCATCGATTCCTGACTCTCTTGAGTCGGTAGCTTCCTTTGTTCCACCACCTGTTCAGGCTGATGTACCCGCTGAGCCTGATGTTGTTGCTCCTATTCCTGACCCTGTGCCTCTAGAGCCCGACCATGCACTCTTCGCGGCTCATGTCGACCCCCAGTATGCTGACACCCAGAATGGGTGGATAGAGGCCGATGATGATATTCCACCTTTTGTAGTACCAGATGCACCAGCTTTAGCTCCCTTTGATGCACCCTTTTTCCCCACACACACTGCTGATGCGCATCGCGCGGATCTACCTGTCACATTTCTACAGGAGATCCCTCTACCACGCCCTGGAGAGGGCCCATCTCATCAGCCATTTGGCCATGCACCTTTTCTGACCGGAGGGGATCAGTTTGCACCACAGATCCCTCACCATACTGCTGTTCCCCCTGTTCCACCGTTCGCTGTACCACCTTTTACTCCATCCAGCGAGCCCTTTCTTTGGACATCATCATCCGGCGTGCCGCCGACAGATCCATATCATGCCTATTATGTCGGGCCTTCTTATGAGGATGTCCTCGTTTCATTTATGCTACAGCATGACGCGCTGACGCGTCGTGTTCAGGTCCTGGAGCAGCAGGTAGAGCATCTGTCACGTTCTCACCACGCCATGGAGGCGGACTGGCTCCTCATGCGCAGTTTGTTCTACTTTCATTTTCCCCCTCCCCCTCCACCACCAGCAGCATGAGGGCACTTTTGGTTTGATGCAGGTACCACCACTTTTGATGAGAAGATAGCGATTAAGTCGGCTGCATAGCTTTTTGAAGACCACCTGACGATTATGACTTTTGATGTTTGGTATTTGTATATATTTAGACGTTTCGGACAAGGGCGTTGTGACCCTTGGTCCCTTTTTGGATGTATGTTACTTTTGTGGAACTTGTAAACATTGTAATCGTGGTCTTGGTTATATAAAAGCTTAATCGCAGTGTTCTCATTACATGCATGGCTGATTTATTGATACATTTATAACATGGGATGTTGTGTGATTGATTGTTTATAACATGAGATGTTATGTGTTTGGTTTATTTTAACATGAGATGTTATGTGTTGGTTTATTTTAACATGAGATGTTATGTATTATTACTATTGTTTTATACGCACACCTTACCTACCATGACCTGACTCGCGTAAACCATCTTTTAGAAGATGCCACCGAGACGTGATCCACACATGCCTACCAACGAGGCAGAACTCCAACAAATCATCGCTGCCGCCATTGCGCAGTACGCCGCCTCTCAAGGAGGACCTAGCGGAGGCAGCTCATACAACAACGGCAACAATAATCCGCCTCATGGTAATACTAAGTTATTAAGGCATACCATGATACATTGGATATCTATAGCGAGTTTGCTAATGCCATTCATATATTGTAACGTATGTGCAGGGTGCACCTACAAGCAGTTCTTAGACTGCAAACCCGTAAACTTTGATGGCACCGGAGGTGCTGTTGCTTTTGTTCGTTGGGCAGAAAAGACAGAGTCAATTCTCCGCATGAGCAAATGCGCCCCAGATCAGCAGGTTACTTACATCTCTGGGCTATTCTTGAACGGAGCCCTGTCATGGTGGAATTTACAAGTCCAAACACTGGGTGAAGCCGCAGCTTATGCATTGACGTGGAACGAGCTGAAAGAGCTCATGCGCAAAAAGTATTGCTCTCGCGCTGAAATTCAAAAGTTGGAAACTGAGTTCTGGCATCTGAAGATGGACGGTCCAAAAATTGCGGAATATGTTCAGCGGTTTCACGACCTGTCACAAGTAGTACCTTACATGGTCACACCAGAATTCAAGCGGATTGAGCGTTTCATTTGGGGTTTAGCTCCTCAAATCATTAGTATGGTGACCTCTTCAAAACCTGCAACAATCACTGAGGAGATTGATCTAAGCGTAGCTCTTACTGAGGAGGCAATCCGCCTAAACAAGTTTTCTGAGGTGGAACAAAAGAAGAAGGAGACTCATGTAGAGTCGTCCGGGGATAACAAAAGAAAATTCTCGAATTTCAAACAAGGCACAACCAGTGATGGCAGAAAAGGAGAGTCGAGCACGCCGACCCGAACTACGACTGGTACTAGAAGGAAAGGAAAGGGATATATGGGTGCATACCCCAAGTGTAACTCATGCCAACGTCATCATACTGGCCAATGCGGGCCAAAAGTATGTGAAGCTTGTGGGAAGACTGGTCACTTGAAGGATTCTTGCTGGGCTAGTGCTGGCCGGGGAGGCCAGGGAGGATTTGGGAATAGAAATAATAATCGTGGTGGTATTGGGAATCGCCCGCAGGGGAACAATGGAGGAAACGGGAATCGAGGCAACAATGTGAATCAAGCTGGTTATGCGAACCAAAACAACAATAATCAAGCTGGAAATAGTGGAGGAAATGGGCAAAGACCAGGTTGCTTTAACTGTGGTGATATGGGGCATTTTAAGAGGAACTGCCCAGAATTGAACCAAGCACGTGGAAGGGTTTTCAATATCGAAGCAAGGGAAGCGCGCCAGGATCCCAATGTTGTTACTGGTACGTTCCCTGTAAACCAACGCTTTGCATCCGTTTTATTTGATACTGGTGCCGATTATAGCTTCGTATCGTTAGAGTTTAAGAATATGCTTGGATTAGCCGCTAGTAAATTAGATGTTCCTTACTCAATTGAATTGGCTAATGGAAAGTTAGTAGAAGCCAATGAAGTGGTCAGAGGTTGTGTAATCGAATTGGGAGGGCGTGAATTTACTTTGGATCTACTACCAGTCCAGCTGGGGAGCTTCGACGTGGTAGTAGGAATGGATTGGTTATCAAGCAACAGGGCTGAGATTGTTTGTCACGAAAAGGTAGTTCGTATCCCAACCGAAGATGGAGAAACAATTGTGGTTCGTGGGGAGAAGCGGGATACGCCTTTAAGAATTATCAGCTGCCTGAAAGCTCGTAAGTGTTTACAAAAGGGATGTGCTGCCTTCCTGGCACACATCGTGGATAAGAAAGCTGCTGAGCCAAAAATCGAAGACATCCCTGTCGTGAGGGAATATCCTGAAGTCTTTCCAGAAGACTTGCCAGGATTGCCACCCCAAAGGCAAGTGGAATTTCACATTGACTTAGTTCCAGGCGCCGCGCCTGTAGCTAGGGCACCTTATAGACTGGCACCGTCAGAGATGCAGGAGTTGTCGACACAACTCCAGGAGTTACTTGACAAAGGATTCATCCGACCAAGCTTCTCACCTTGGGGAGCTCCAGTTTTATTTGTTAAAAAGAAAGACGGTAGTTTTCGTATGTGTATTGACTACCGGGAGTTGAATAAACTGACGATCAAGAATAGATACCCTCTGCCAAGAATCGATGATCTATTCGATCAACTCCAGGGTTCAAGCTTTTACTCTAAGATCGATCTTCGATCTGGGTACCATCAGTTAAGAATACAAGAAGAGAGCATCCCGAAGACAGCCTTCAGAACTCGTTATGGACACTACGAGTTCCTAGTCATGCCGTTTGGGTTAACAAACGCGCCTGCTGTTTTTATGGACCTAATGAATCGAGTCTGCAAGCCGTATCTCGATAAGTTCGTGATTGTATTCATCGACGATATTTTGATTTACTTGAAGACAAAGGCCGAACATGAACAGCACTTAAGAGCTATTCTGGAGTTGTTGAAAAAGGAACAGTTGTATGCCAAATTCTCTAAGTGCGAGTTTTGGCTACGTGAGGTCCAATTCCTTGGACACGTAGTTAATGGAAATGGAATCCATGTCGATCCTACCAAGATCGAGGCGATAAAGAACTGGGAGACTCCAAAGACGCCAACTGAGATTAGACAATTCTTAGGCTTGGCTGGGTACTATCGGAGGTTCATTGAGGATTTTTCAAAAATCGCTCAATCACTGACACTCCTCACCCAGAAGGATAAGAAGTTTGATTGGGGAATCAAACAGGAAGAAGCATTTCAGTTGTTAAAGGATAAGCTCTGCAATGCACCGATCCTAGCACTACCAGAAGGTACAGAAGATTTTGTGGTATACTGTGACGCCTCACGTCAAGGATTGGGTTGCGTGTTGATGCAACGCCAGAAAGTTATAGCTTACGCGTCACGACAGTTGAAAGTACATGAAAAGAACTATACCACTCATGATTTGGAACTAGGCGCAGTGATATTCGCATTAAACATCTGGAGACACTACCTGTATGGTACAAAGTGTACAATCTTTACAGACCACAAGAGTTTACAACACATATTCAACCAGAAAGAGCTGAACATGAGACAAAGGCGTTGGGTCGAATTGTTGAACGATTACGACTGCGAGATAAAGTACCATCCAGGGAGGGCAAATGTGGTCGCCGATGCCCTAAGTCGTAAAGAAAGGATCAAGCCCATAAGGGTTAGGGCTTTGGAGATGATTATTCAGACAGATCTTTCCCTGCGCATTCGTGCTGCGCAGAAAGAAGCTCTTAAGGAAAGAAACCTTGAAGAAGAATATCTCCGTGGGATGGAGAAGCAATTGGTACCAAACAGGGAAGGAACGTTATGTTTTATGAAAAGGATTTGGGTTCCTCTGTTTGGTGGTTTGAGGAAAGCTATTTTTGATGAGGCACACAAATCACGGTACTCTATTCATCCCGGTGCGGATAAGATGTACCAGGACCTTAAAGATTATTACTGGTGGCCTAGAATGAAAGGCGACGTTGCTGTTTATGTTAGCAAATGTTTGACATGCGCCAAGGTAAAAGCTGAATACCAGAAGCCTTCGGGACTTCTGCAACAACCTGAAATTCCCAAGTGGAAATGGGAACAGATTTCTATGGATTTTATAACGAAATTGCCCAAGACACCCAGGGGTCATGATACTATTTGGGTGATAGTTGACCGCCTAACAAAGTCCGCACATTTCTTGCCAATCAAAGAGAAAGACAATACGAGTAAACTCGCGGAAATATACATGCGAGAAATCGTTGCACGTCATGGAGTGCCTCTCTCGATCATCTCTGATAGAGATGGGAGATTTGTATCAAGGATTTGGCAATCCTTCCAAGAAGCTTTTGGCTCACAATTGAATTTGAGCACTGCATTCCATCCGCAAACTGATGGCCAAAGTGAAAGAACTATTCAGACTTTGGAAGACATGCTGAGAGCGTGTGTTATGGATTTGGGCGGTAGCTGGGACAAGCATTTACCTTTGGTCGAATTTTCATACAACAACAGCTACCACACCAGTATTGGTGTCGCGCCATTTGAAGCCCTTTACGGACGCAAGTGCCGATCACCTTTATGCTGGGTTGACGCAGGTGATAGGCAGCTTGCTGGTCCCGAAATCATCCAAGAGACAACAGACAAGATTGTCCAGATTCTTAAACGCATCGAAGCAGCTCGCCACAGACAAAAGGCCTATGCGGATCCAAACCGGAAACATGTGGAATTCCAAGTTGGAGAAATGGTGTTATCGAAAGTATCACCCTGGAAGGGGGTGGCACGCTTTGGAAAGCGTGGGAAGTTAAATCCGCGCTACATTGGTCCTTTCAGAATTTTGGACAGAATAGGGCAAGTAGCATACAAGCTGGACTTACCTGCTGAACTGAATGGTGTTCACGATACATTTCATGTATCCAATCTAAAGAAAAGTCCAACTCAAGTTACCGTTGCTATTCCCACCGACGAGATTCATGTTGACGACACGCTCCACTTCGTTGAAGAACCTGTTGAGGTCACGGATTGGAAAGTGAACAAAACTCGCAGGAGCAGTGTCAAACTCGTCAAAGTTCGTTGGAATGCTAGGCATGGGCCTGAATACACCTGGGAGCGTGAGGACCGAATGAAAGAAAAGTACCCCCACTTATTTCCCAAGAACCCTGCATCTAGTAGCAGAACTTAAATTTCGGGACGAAATTTCTTTAACGGGGGGAGAATGTGACAACCCTCACCAAACCAGGTATCCGTACAAGTTAATTTATATTTAATTGCTACGTAATTACTGTGCTTGCTTGAAACTGTGCTTAAACTGCTTACTGATTTCTGATACATACATACTCATGCATCACATTTTATACTGTCACACTATTATTTATACACTAACACCAGTGACAACCTTGATGCGCAAAAAGCACAGTGAGCACACTATACGGGATACCCAGTAAACATGCTGACATAGCCAGCATCAGACAGATTACTGTCTCTAAGGCCAGTATGAGCCGGGAATAGTTTACTACACCAGTAGTGAGTGTAGGGAGGTGAGGATTGTAGAACTGTGTCACTAGGTGGAGTTTATAGTGACCGGATGTGCCTAAAACGTACTTTAAGTACAAAATTCTGCGCTTTAATATAAAACTCAGCATTTTAATTTACTAATAAAGTGCAAAAACATTGCAGAACGGTCCCGTATATTTTCCTAAGTACCGGGAATAATTTATGTTACAAAAATATACATAAAGGACCTTTTCGGACTAATTAAACATTTTAACGGAACGGTACTTAACCGTATAACCGGACATTACCCGGGGCACTAAATTTTTTTTGTCAAATACTTTATTTTATTATTTATGGCTAGTCATGATCCCCGTATGCCATAACACCCGCCTATAATAAATCAACTTCGTTGAAGAACCTGTTGAGGTCACGGATTGGAAAGTGAACAAAACTCGCAGGAGCAGTGTCAAACTCGTCAAAGTTCGTTGGAATGCTAGGCATGGGCCTGAATACACCTGGGAGCGTGAGGACCGAATGAAAGAAAAGTACCCCCACTTATTTCCCAAGAACCCTGCATCTAGTAGCAGAACTTAAATTTCGGGACGAAATTTCTTTAACGGGGGGAGAATGTGACAACCCTCACCAAACCAGGTATCCGTACAAGTTAATTTATATTTAATTGCTACGTAATTACTGTGCTTGCTTGAAACTGTGCTTAAACTGCTTACTGATTTCTGATACATACATACTCATGCATCACATTTTATACTGTCACACTATTATTTATACACTAACACCAGTGACAACCTTGATGCGCAAAAAGCACAGTGAGCACACTATACGGGATACCCAGTAAACATGCTGACATAGCCAGCATCAGACAGATTACTGTCTCTAAGGCCAGTATGAGCCGGGAATAGTTTACTACACCAGTAGTGAGTGTAGGGAGGTGAGGATTGTAGAACTGTGTCACTAGGTGGAGTTTATAGTGACCGGATGTGCCTAAAACGTACTTTAAGTACAAAATTCTGCGCTTTAATATAAAACTCAGCATTTTAATTTACTAATAAAGTGCAAAAACATTGCAGAACGGTCCCGTATATTTTCCTAAGTACCGGGAATAATTTATGTTACAAAAATATACATAAAGGACCTTTTCGGACTAATTAAACATTTTAACGGAACGGTACTTAACCGTATAACCGGACATTACCCGGGGCACTAAATTTTTTTTGTCAAATACTTTATTTTATTATTTATGGCTAGTCATGATCCCCGTATGCCATAACACCCGCCTATAATAAATCAACTAGCTATATTACATTACTTACACTTATACATTCTAGTCACAATATTTACATAATACCCCCCCCCCCCCCCAACGAATTCATTTCCCCAAGTGGGACACCACATGTCATAACACCATACTCCCAATCCTCTTGCTTGATTGAATGATCTAGTATTTATTGTTTTGCTTGCTTATCTATACAAAATATGAGAAAGTAAATATAAGTAATGTTCCTTATAAATGTACATCACTTCACAAGATTTTGCAACACATTTTCACTCTCTCCTCTCTCTTGATCGGCTGCCCACAACCAAGCACACCATCACCACCCTAAACAACATCATCTTCTTCATTTTATTGTCCATTCAAAGCCTAGAAACCATCCATGGAAGGTGCAACTTGAAGGGATTGCAAGGGAGCATTGTTCTTGCTTGTTTCTACATCTTTTTCTCATCATTTTGACACAAGATTCTTCCCTAGCTAGAGGCTAGTAGTAAGCTTCTTCATACTTGATCTCATCTTGTTCGAAAATTATGGCATTTAACATGTTGTATTGTTGTTTAAACTACAAGATTACAAGAACACTAGAAAATATGAAACATAAGTATGAACATAAAATCTACATAAAAGTTTACTTACGTATGATTTTTGAAGTGGAATCTCGTCGGGTTAAGGGTTGGATAACACATGCTTGATATTTAAAAGTCGTTTTCTTGTTTAACCCGCTAATCGGACACTTATAACGCGATTTAATAACATCGAAATCACAAAACAGCATGCTGAGTCACTGTTTCAGCCGCCTTTAACAGGCTGTAAACGGACCTTAAAAACTCGAAAAACGGAATTTCAAAAGCCTAAATCGGACCGTTTCGAAAAACGAAGAAAATGGCGCGGGAATTATATTTTTTTGAGTTCGTTTACTATTTTAAAAATCCGTTTTCGTGACAGCAGCTAAGGCTGTTTGTTACTGCAGAAAATTGGGCTGTGCGTTTTCGATCACCACTTAAAACCCGAACCGAACCAGCCCCTGAAACTTTTATCAAAGATAGTCACAGATGTATTTGTGACCCTCGAACTGGAAATTCGATAAACGGACTTACGAGGAATTTTTGACGAATTTTTCCGTAAACTGTGATCAGAATGTAACAAATCTGATCACTGTTCGGTAAACGATTTTCTATAAATTTTTGGTAATGAACTAGACCCCGAAATTTTTACACAATAATTTGTGGGTCAGTTAGGACGTTCCACAAAAATTTGAGAATTTTTGGAATACGTTAAGTATTTTATTTATTCATCCGAAAACAGTCCAGTTTTCACATAATTGAAACTGAAGCGACAAAGGTAGTGTTTAGCGTGTTAAAACGTAATGGTTGATTGTTGATGATCATGGGTTGATTTCAAAAAGAAAATGATGTGCGTATTAGCACGGACACTCCCGTTTTTAGGGGAAGTTCTGGCAAATTTTTCTAAAAATACCTAGACTTAGAAAAATTATTTTTATAACGTGTATGTGAAACTTTATATCTCATAATTAAACCTCGCCATGAGTTTTGACATAAATCTTTAAAGTGTTGGTTATGAGACTTGAAAATGTATCTTGTCAATACTTAAAGTCACCACATACATAATACTTGTACGAATACCCCATCCTTGGGAAGGAATCTATTTATACGTTAACCAAGAAATATAAAAACGAAATAGTTGTCTAACTATTTCCCCAAGAACATTAAGACCCTAAGCTAAGGCACGTCCGCTCGTCTAATAGATATTAGCACGTTGTAGGTTGTCGTGCTGCAGACTGAGTTGATTTGCTGTTATTCGAGGACGCATTACAGTGAGTTCATGTCCCCCTTTTCTCTTAACTGTTTTCAGTTTTCTAAACTGCGGGGGTGAAATACATGTTACTATGATTACGAGTACTTTTACATGGTATGATTAGCGTAAGGAGGGTTACTGCATACAGATCATGTGAGTGGGTAGGTGGTACTTGAGGCCATTAATCCTCATAGTAGGACCGAGGGACACAATGCGGTAGATCTATCTGGGTGTAGCGAGCCCAGCCCCAGGCCAAACAGTTAACGGACCTTGGGGTGACTATGTACCCGACGCACAAATCCGCTAGGTTTGAGTCTTCCTACTTGCACTTCACACATATCAATGGCCTTGCAAACCATTGGCGATCTCTTTTTCCTTATTTGCTACATACCAGGGTTTTTATACTTACAAGTGTTTTACATACTCACTTACACATGAACTCGCTCAACATTATGTTGATTTTTCCAACTTACATGTATTTCAGGGAACTAAGGATCTGGCACAGTATGCTACGTTTTCCCGCTGTGTTAAAGTTACGGAATCATCCACGTTTAGGGGTCGCGACTTTTACCTGGACGAGTCGCAAGTCCTAAACAGTGTTTATTATATGTTTATGGTTGAGTCCTTCGAACAATGTTTCTATTTTGTTGGGTTGTAACTCGTTGCATGTGTCAACTTTAAACAATGTTGTGGTATTTTACTTTTCAAACTTAAATCAATGGATGATCTGCATGATGTTATTTTCATATAGCTTTGTTATGATTAAGCTATGGTATTAAGAAGTCACACCAAATAAACCCACGCTTCCGCAAAGCCAGGGTGTGACAATTCAAGCTCGATCCGATATCCAAGCACGCATTTCTCAGGCTCAACAATCTTGTGTTTCACAAGGTTTAATGGATAAGGAATTTCCCTATCACATAACACCTGATCTGGAACTGAAGGACAATGGATCGTATTACTTCATGGACCGTTTGTGGGTCCCAAGCCAAGATAACCTTCGCACCTTGCTTATGGATGAAGCCCATAAGTCTTGTTATTCTGTTCATCCTGGCTCAGATAAAATGTATAAGGATCTTCGTATTCAGTATTGGTGGCCTGGTATGAAGAAAGACATTGCTTTATACGTATCAAAATTCCTTACTTGTCTTAAGGTTAAGGCTGAACATCAACGTCCTTCGGGTTTATTGGTGCAACCAGAGATCCCAGTTTGGAAATGGGAAAACATTACTATGGATCTCATTACTAAACTTCCACGCACAAAGAAAGGTCATGATGCCATCTGGGTAGTTGTTGATCGTCTTACTAAGTCAGCGCATTTCTTGCCAATCCGTGAGGATTTTCCTGCTGACAAACTTGCTAAAATCTATGTGGATGAAATTGTAGCTCGACATGGTGTTCCTTTGAACATCATTTCTGACAGAGATGCTCGTTTCACTTCTCATTTTTGGAGAACCATGCAATCTGCTATGGGGACCCAACTTAACTTGAGCACAGCTTATCATCCGCAAATGGATGGTCAATCTGAGAGAACAATCCAGACTCTGGAGGATATGCTTAGAGCTTGTGTGATCGACTTTGGTGGTAGTTGGGATTCACATCTTCCGTTAATTGAATTCTCCTACAACAACAGTTATCACACCAGCATCAAAATGGATCCTTTCGAGGCTCTCTATGGTCGAAAATATTGTTCACCAATCTGCTGGAATGAGATCGGCGAGGCTCAACTTACTGGACCTGCCCTCATTTTAGAGACAACTGACAAGATAAAGAAAGTTCGTGATAACCTTCAGACAGCTAGAAGCCGTCAAAAGAGTTACGCGGACCCAAAACGCAAACCCTTGGAATTTCAAGTCGGTGATCGAGTATTACTTAAGGTCTCACCTTGGAAAGGTGTGATCAGATTTGGAAAGAAAGGAAAACTTGCACCTAGATACGTTGGACCATTCAAGATCGTCGAAAGAATCGGTAAGGTAGCCTACAGACTTGAGTTACCTCCTGAACTTGGAAATGTTCATCCAACCTTTCACGTGTCCAATCTCAAGAGGTGTTTAGCTGATGAGAACCTCCACTTGACGAAATTCGTGTCGATAAAACACTAAAATTTGTCGAGAAACCTATGGAAATCATGGAACGTAAAGTCAAGTGGCTTAAACGCAAGCGCATTCCTTTGGTCAAAGTTCGCTGGGAAGCTAAACGTGGACCCGAGTTTACTTGGGAACACGAAGATCAAATGAAGGCGAAATATCCGCATTTCTTCCCACGAGTTTCCTCTAAATAAATTTCGGGACGAAATTTCCACAAGTAGGGGAGACTGTAACATCTGTGCTTGTAATCATTGTGAACAATTCAGTTATCAATAAAACAATGTTATTTGATCCCAATGGTTGTTTGGTTATGTTTTACATTTTTCATGTTTTGACTTTTATTCAATTTCTAACTCTATATCGCTTTCTGGAGAATTATACGCAAACTGGTGCGTAAACGTAATCAGTTTAATGCGAAAAATACTCTGGAACATCAACATATACTTAACATACCTTAAATAACCTTTACATAACTTAGAAATAAGTTTTGAAGGCTTTGGTATGGCAAAAACAAGTTAATTCGCTTACATGGACTAAATTTGACAAACTGTGAAAGTATGCCAATTTGAACTGTAACGAACATTCCGGAACATGACCATAAGTTAAACACACCTTAAATATCCTTTATATAGCTTAGAAATAGGCTTTGAGGGGTTCGGTGTGCTAAAATAAACTTTTGAGTCATTCAGGGACCAAAAGCGTCAAAAAGTGCACAAGTTTGTATTTTCGCGCATAACTCACGTTCTGAATACCTCCGGACATCCAAAAATTTAGGTAAGCACTAAAATATTTTATTTTAGTGTTTGGCATAAGAAAATCCATTCGTCGCGCAATTTGGATCGTTTTTCGCGCTTATGCGCATTCCGTCGTAATTAAGCGAACATCGCGATCGTACGACCAAACGAACCAACATCCGGCATATTTTTGAGCATGTTTCATGCCCACAGTGTTTAGGCATCCTTGCGGAGCCTTGAAAATGATTTAACGAGCCTTAAACATGTCGGAAATGGCCTTAATACGCAACGGGGACTGAAAGGGGAACATTGGAAAGTGGTTGCTGATCAGGAGGACCTTAGCGTGACACCTAGCCCCCTTGGCGTCACGCTAGGCCTCTTCTGATCAGCAAAAGCCATTTTAAACACATGTTAACAGCCCTTAAACCCTCCAAAGGCCAATGCCAAGTGTCAAACTCTTATGGTGGACGCAAAATGAGCTACCACAACATTCCAACAAGTGTAGGGATGTGATCATTCCCTCTTCTCCAAGAAACGATCCTAACGGTGAACCGAAATCTATAAATACCCACCTCAACTTCACTCATTCCTCATGAGAATCTGATTTGAGATGCTCTAAGTTGAAACCTTTGTTTCATACCTGAGCCACTTGAATCAAGATTAGCATTCGGGGACCCTTTGTAAGTGTTCCTTCGTTCTTTTATTGCTTTTCGAGTCCGAAAGTCAAATTTTTTTTGGCTTTCTGCATTGACCAGTTTATGGTCAATGCGAAGTTCGTTTGAACTTCACAACGTGATTGTAATCACGATGGTTATAGTCCCTTGTGACTATGCCTACTGATTACCACGTTGTCCTAATAAATCGCTTATACCTTCGAACCCGACCCATTTGGTCGATCATTAGGATCCGACCAAACACATTAGGTGACCATAGTATATAGGAAATAACCTTCTGAGGTTATACCTTATGGTCGCTTCGTTTAAGTAGTTGTATGATAGGTAGTTTATATGCCTTAGGTAAATTACCAAAATGCCCTTTTTACGCCAAAATTCATTTTAAGCATATGTAACATAACTTTTGGTATCTAAACTGATTTGGTAACAATATTAGATATGTTAAGGCATATTTTACTTGTCATGGGACTAGTTAGGCGTTCCGAACGCGTTTTACGCGAACGACGCGTTAAAGTAGCATAAGCTACCTAAACGGGTCGTAATGGGTCGTAAGCACTTAGGTTAGGTTTCATTTAGTATGTAGGCTTTGTTAAACCATACTACATGAGTTCCCATACTCATTTGGTTTACGAGCCCTCATTCTATCCGATCCTCCGATATAGGTCCGGTTTATTAACATAGTTACCTATATTAGGTGCCGTTTGATTCCGTGATCTCTAGCATTGCTTGGTGGTTATCTTAGGACTTCTGAGCAATCTCAAGTGAGTACATAGACCCCTCTTTTACTGTTTTCCAAACTGTTTTGGGGTGAAACACATGTGCCTACTTGTTACTTTCGTGCTTTCCTGCTTTCACATCATATACTTGTTATGTTCATTAGTACATTTATAGTACATGATTTCATTGTGTTCATGCTATGTATGTCCATTGTGTGCATACTTAGTACATTGTTTCACATTACATTTCATGCTATGTATGTCCATTGTGTGCATACTTAGTACATTGTTTCACATTACATTTCATGCTATGTATGTCCATTGTGTGCATACTTAGTACATTGTTTCACATTACATTTCATGCTATGTATGCCCATTGTGTGCATACTTAGTACATTTGTTTCACGTCATATACTATGTATGTCCACTTGTTACATACTTAGTACAGTTGTTTTCATCACATGCTTACATTTTGGTATGACAATTTGGGTTGTTTAAAATGGAACAATATACATTCATTAACATTGACCACGCCGTTCGTTAGTAGGTAGTGGTACCATAGGAATTGACAACTCCCGTTCCTGAACCCTAGGTTTGTTTTGTGACAACCCTCACTAAACCAGGTATCCGTACGACTTAATTAATAATTAATTACTGCTTAATTACTGTGCTTGTTTGAAATTACTGATGAACTGCTACTTGAATACTGATACATGTACTTACTTGCATCATACTTTACTTGCTGTCACTACATTATTTACATGCTGAACCTTAGTGGCAAACATGATGCACAAAAGCACAGTAGCACTATAAACGGATAACCTATTGAACATGCTGATAAGCCAGCATCAGGCAGACACTGCCTCTTAGGCCTGTATGAGCCAGAAATATTTTACTACACTAGTGGTGAGTGTAGGGATACAAGGGTTGTAGAACTGCGTCTCTAGGAATAAGTACAATGACTGGATGTGCCTAAAACGTGCTCTAAGCACAAAATTCAGCACTTTACATAATAATTCAGCTTTTAGCTAACTAATAAAGTGCCAAAACATGAGAAAAATATTACTAGACACTTTCCAAAGTGTCAGAAATGAGTTGTGTCACTAAAAATGGTAATAACGACACTTTAAAGCTTTGTTAAGCACTTTAACGGATTACTATCCAACCGAACAACCGGACTTTACCCGGAACATGAAAATATTGTCATTTTCATTGTTTATCTTTTTCTGAGCCTGTTAGGGTCCCTGAATACCCTAACACCCGTTGTAACACACTAGTAACCGAGTTAACACTTAACTTAACTAACTAATACTTAGTGTCTAGTTGAAATCGAACCAAGGACCCCCCCCCCCCTAACCGAATTCGGTCCCCTTAGGGGACACCCTTGTACTTTTGTTGATTAGTTTAATTACTTGTGCTTAATATCTAGGAAGCATAGTGACCATTGAGTAATAATCTTGTGAGTTGTCTATAAGATCAAGGTTTAACACACTTAACATTTACACTTCACAAATCAACAACACAACACTCTCTCCTCTCTACCTAGCTCTCGGCCGAACACCCCCTTGAACACACCACCATTTTTGAGTTTAGTTCAAGCAATTCCAAGATCATTCAAGCATTAAGGATCACGTATAAGGGAGCTTGGTGCAATCGGAAGGCGAAGGACCTCACTCTCTTGCTTTTATCCACCCTATTTGCGTCTAGATTCTTCCCTAGCCTCGAGCTAGTGGTATGTTACTTAAATCACCTACTCGAACTATTTTGAAGTGGTTAATACGATGTGTAACGGTTAAAACTCGAAATCTTACAAGATGATGCTTTAGAGTTTACTAAAAACACTTAAAAAGATGGTTAAAAGCTTATAAGTTGTGTAAATGTTGTAGTAATCAAATTGTATGGATATTTGGACCCGATCTATGTTGTGGTAGCTCGGATCATCATTTAACCCGGGTTGGTCATGATCATGGATCATGACATAAGGTTGTTTTGGAAGTAACAAGGGTTAAAGGATGAAACTCTACCACACACGAATCATGAACTTGTGTAAAAGCGATTTTGTTTGTGAAATAGTGTTTAAAACTAGTAGATCTACGGATCTACAAGTGGTATTTTCAAAGGACCAAGTGTCAAGAGAAAAACATACTTTTAAAGACGGATCTTACACTAACACGAATGGTTTTTAGAACACACAAGTGTGTAAATACTTGTGTAACACTAAGTTTCGACAAAGAACTAGTTTTGTCAAATTTTACAAGAAGTTGTAAAGATGGAATTTCTTTAAAAACGAGGTTTTTACAAAATCGGATTGTTTTATATAAAGATCCACTAAAAGTAATGGGATTTACTTCATATTTTAGAAAAACCACAAGTTCATGTATTTTTGCGATTTACATATTTTGACTAGTTTGTGGTTTGAACATTGTTTTGATTGAATAAGAAGATTGTTGGTTTGATTTATAAAAGAAAATGATATGCTTGAAAGCGTGGCCACCTCCAGTTACAGAGGAAACTCTGGCGAAATTTTTCTAAAAGCATAACACTTAGAATTATTTTCACTATAAGTGTTAGAGATACTTGTCGACTTGTTTTCAAACTATGAATTTCGCCGCGACTTTATTTACAAAATATCGGAGGTGGGATTTCACAAAATAAAACGTGATACATATATATATTTAGTATATATTTTTCACAACATCACTTGTATAAGTGTTTATGATTATTTTGTGAACTACGTAAATATTATTTTTAGGGTAAAAATAATATTACTAAGTATTATTTTGGGAAAATTATGTAATGGAAAATATAATATCTTTGAGAAGAATAATTATATTTTGGAGTTGGAAATAAAATATATTTTAAGTGAGACTTAATAATATATTTCGAATTATACGAACACACATGTATTAAATCCCCCATCCTTGGGAAGGAAAATGACTACCAAGTATATACAGAATGTAAACACGAAATAGTTGCCTAACTATTTCCCAAAAACTTAAACCATAAAGCTAAGGCACGGCTGTCCGTCTAATAGAGTTAGTACGTGTAGGTCCTCATACAGCTGATTGATTTGGAGGCATACTTGGTAGAGACGCACCACTGTGAGTTCATGTCCCCCTTTTCTCTTAACTGTTTTCAGTTTTCTAAACTGCGGGGGTGAAATACATGTTACTATGATTACGAGTACTTTATACATGGTATGATTAGCGTAAGGAGGTTTACTACTTAGATCATGTGAGTGGGTAGGCGGGAACTGGAGGCCATTAATCCTCATTGTAGGACCGAGGGACGTAAGCGGTAGATCTATCTGGGTGTAGCGAGCCCAGCCCCAGGCCCAACAGTACGGACCTCGGGGTGACTTTGTGCCCAACGCAAAATCCGCTAGGTTTGAGTCTTCCTACTTGCACTTCACACATATCAATGGCCTTGCAAACCATTGGTGATCTCTTTTTCCTTATTTGCTACATACCAGGATTTTTATACTTACAAAGGTTTATTTACTCACTTACACATGAACTCGCTCAACATTATTGTTGATTTTTCAACTTACATGTATTTCAGGGAATTAAAGGATCTGGCGCGGTATGACACGTTTTCCCGCTGCACTAGTTACGAGGTCATCCGGGTTTAGGGAATGTGACTCTTTCCTGGACAAGTCACAGTCCTTAGACCATGTTTATGTTATTTGTGTTTATTGAACAATGTTTATGTCGTTAGGATGTGTTTCCGTTAAGACAATGTTGTTATATTTGGTTTTTAAAACTTAATCGAATGGATGATCTTGCATGATTTTAATTCATATAGCTTTGTTATGGTTAAGCTATGGTATTAAGAAGTCACACCAAAATAACCACGCTTCCGCAAAGCCAGGGTGTGACAGCTTGGTATCAGAGCTCTGATCATAGCGAACTAGGATTCCTTCTCGAGTCTAGACTATGATCACTAGGGCTCTCACGAAAACATTTTTACTGCATACCACTTAAGTCCAGATCCAAAACTTTTTATGAACAAATGTTGAGCACATTTTATTTATTATTTATAGGCTCAGTCTGAGAGGCCGAGGCTCGGTCTGAGAGGCCGAGGCTCGGTCTGGGAGATCGAGGTAGTTGGCTAGTGGGACTAGGAAAATTGTCTAGTGGGACTAGGAAAAGCAGTCTGAGAGGCTGGGAGAATTAGCTAGTGGGACTAGGAAGAGCAGTCTGAGAGGCTGGGAGAATTGGCTAGTGGGACTAGGAAGAGCAGTCTGGGAGGCTAGTGGGACTAGGAGAATTATTTGAATGCTTACTTGGTGACTTATGTGATTACCTGACTGTATGATTGACTGTTTGTGCATGTTTGTGTTTATGTTACAGACACCATGGACACCTCTGGCACAGGTGACTCAGACACAACAGGCCCTAGACCTATAGTATCAGACGACCTAGAGTCTTCAGAGCGCGAGGTCCACACATCCGACGTTACTAGCACGGACGAGGACGACTTTCAGCCCTTCGCTTTACCTGATGGTGCTGATGAGCTCGCTGATGGCCCTTTGGCCGGGGACCTACCGTTAGTGGAGATCCCTGCTCCTATACCTTTGGCTTCATATCCTACGTAAGAATTGCTTCTCGACGCCGACGATGATGGTGACGTCGATCTGTTTGATGACGAGCCCTTAGAGGATGAGGTTCAGGGCGAGGCCCTTCCTCCTGCTGGAGATCTTTTGTTGATCGCAGATACTCCCGCTGAGGAGTCACCTGCTCACTCTCCGGTCCCAGACTCTTTCGAGTCTGTGGCCTCCGCACCTTCACACACCCAGAGTGCGCAGCACTTCTCACATGGATCAGATCCCGACCATGCATCCTCTGTTGCCCCTATTCCTAGTTTTGCTTTCGACCACGATGATGTGGAGGATTCCGATCCTGTCTTTCCCCCAGGATTCGACCCAGATCAGGATATAGAGTTTATACCCATGGATCAGCCTATGGAGGATCCAGTCGACCCAGTGGATCCCATCGACCCTGAGTTTGATTTTGAGATGGCCTTTGATGAGCCCGAGCAGCCACTCGACCCTGCTCCTGACCCAGTACTTGAGCATGACCCAGTTCATGCTGACGCACCTATTATTGAGCCTGTCATTGCTGACCCACGTATTGATGATCACCCTATAGATGCCCCGTTGTTGGAGGGCGATCATGTCATTGCGGCTGATCATGTTGATCCCCCACTTATTGTTGATGCACCAGTTGACCCTCTTGTTGCACCTCACCATGATCCTATGCCAGTTCAGTTTGATCGTGCACTATTTGAGGCACAGATTGACCCACGAGATGAGCACGCCCAGCATGGGTGGATTCCTGCTGATGATGAGGTTCCACCTATTCCCCCTCAGATCACTGATACCCGTCACATTGATACCTCCTTTTCATTTCCTCAGTTTACACCTCCAGCGAGACCTGGAGAGGGTTCTTCAGCACACCCTTTTGGACACATACCGGTATCTATCCCTGCTATACCACCGTCTGCTACTTTTCCCCCTGTTTCCTCATTTCATGTGGCACCTTTTGATCCCACCAGTGAGCCGTTCCTCTGGTCGTCACCTTCGGCTATGCCACCGACCGACCCCTACCATTCGTTCCACATGGGGTATACTATTGAGGACGTTTTGATGTCTTTTGTCGCCCAGCACGAGGCACACACGCAGCGCATTCAGGAGCTTGAGAGAGCTCAGCCACCGCTGTGTCAGTGCCAGGGTCAGACCCACTCTCCTTTGCAGCACCCTCGACCATTGTTACCTGACTATGCTGCACGCCTTTTTGCCCTTGAGCAGCAGGTTGCTTCTTGGTTGCGTACCCAGAGAGCCATGGAGGAGGACTGGCTCCATTTGCGTCGCTTGTTTTACACTCACTTTCCCCCTCCTCCACCGCCATCCGTGTAGAGCTCTTCAGTACCGTATAGGTAGACATTGGTGAGAAGACGGCAATTGCTTTTGACTGCACAGCATTTTTGGAGACTACATTTTGATTCTGATTTTTGTGACATGTATTTGATGTACCGACACTGATTTGATATAGTTTTTGGACTAGGGTGATGTAGCCCTTAGTCGACTGATGTTGCATGACACTGTGATGTACTTGTACGCTTACTATGTAGTCTCAATATATGGCAATCGCAGTATTCTCATCATATTTGATGCTTGATTTGGTTATTTATATTCTATGACATGGGATGTTGTGTGATTGATGTGATTATAACATGAGATGTGATGTACTATTACTATAAAGCGTATGTATTATAATATGGGATCTTTATTATGGCCTGACCGACGTGAACCCATCTTTTAGAAGATGCCGCCGAGACGTCAAACACCGATGCCCACCAATGAAGAAGAACTCCAGCAAATCATCGCTGCTGCCATCACACAATACGCCGCTTCGCAAGGAGGACCTAGCGGAAGCAGCTCAAACAATAATGGCAACAACAATCCACCTCATGGCAATACTGAGTCGTTTAGACATACCATGACCTAATTGGATATCTTTAGCAAAGATGCTAATGCCGTTCACGTGTTACAATGTATGTGCAGGGTGCACCTACAAGCAGTTTCTAGACTGCAAACCGGTCAACTTTGATGGCACAGGAGGAGCTGTCGCCTTTGTTCGTTGGGCTGAGAAAACTGAATCTGTTCTTCGCATGAGCAAATGCGCACTAGATCAGCAAGTCACCTATATCTCAGGGCTATTCTTGGATGGAGCCCTCTCTTGGTGGAATTTGCAAGTACAGACACTTGGTGAAGCTGCTGCCTACGCGCTAACCTGGACTGAACTGAAGGAACTTATGCGCAAAAAGTACTGCTCTCGCGCGGAAATCCAAAGGTTGGAAACCAAGTTCTGGCATTTGAAAATGGAAGGCCCAAAGATCGCAGAATACGTTCAAAGGTTCCATGACTTATCGCATGTGGTACCTTACATGGTCACTCCGGAGTTCAAGTGGATTGAACGTTTCATTTGGGGATTAGCTCCTCAAATCATAAGCATGGTGACCTCATCCAAGCCTGCGACAATCACTGAGGCGATCAATCTAAGCGTAGCTCTCACTGAGGAGGCGATCCGCCTGCACAAGTTTGATGAGATCAAGACGAAGAAGGAAGAGACTCATGTCGAGTCATCAGGAGGTAACAAACGGAAGTTCTCGAACTTCAAGCAAGGCGCCAGTGTGGTTGTTAAGAAAGGAGAGCCAAACGCGCTAGCTCAGGTTACAGTTGGTAGTGGGAGGAAAGGAAAGGGATATGTGGCTGCACATCCCAAGTGTAACACCTGCCAACGTCACCATTCTGGCCGATGCGGGCCAAAAGTATGTGAAGCTTGTGGAAAGACTGGTCACTTGAAGGATTCCTGTTGGGCTAGTGCTGGCCGGGGAGGCCAAGGAGGATTTGGGAATAGAAATAATCGTGGTGGTATTGGGAATCGCCCACAGGGGAACAATGGAGGAAATGGGAATCGAGGCAACAATGCTAATCAAGCGGGCGCTGTGAATCATAACCAAAGGAATAATCAAGCTGGTGGAAACGGGCAGAGACCCGGATGCTTTAACTGTGGTGATATCGGGCACTTTAAGAGGAACTGCCCAGGGTTAAACCAAGCCCGTGGAAGAGTGTTCCAAATCGAAACGAGGGAAGCGCGCCAGGATCCCAATGTCGTTACTGGTACGTTCCCTGTAAACCAACGCTATGCATCCGTTTTATTTGATACTGGTGCCGATTATAGCTTCGTATCGTTAGAGTTTAAGAATATGCTTGGTTTAGCCGCTAATAAGTTAGATATTCCCTATTCAATCGAATTGGCTAATGGAAAGTTAGTAGAAGCCAATGAAGTTATCAGAGGTTTTGTGATCGAATTGGGAGAGCGTGAGTTTGCTTTGGATCTACTACCAGTCCAGCTAGGGAGCTTTGACGTAGTAGTAGGAATGGATTGGTTATCAGGCAACAAGGCTGAGATAGTTTGTCACGAAAAGGTTGTTCGTATCCCCACCGAAGATGGCGAAACAATTGTGGTTCATGGGGAGAAGCGTGATACGCCGTTGAGGATTATCAGCTGCCTGAAAACGCGAAAGTGTTTGCAGAAGGGAGGTGTTGCTTTCCTGGCACACATTGTGGATAAGAAGGCTGCTGAGCCAAGAATAGAAGACATCCCTGTTGTGAGGGAATATCCAGAAGTCTTCCCAGAGGACTTACCTGGACTGCCACCTCAGAGGCAAGTAGAGTTTCACATCGATTTAGTTCCAGGCGCCGCACCTGTGGCTAAGGCACCTTATAGACTTGCTCTGTCTGAGATGCAAGAATTGTCGACACAACTTCAAGAGTTGTTAGACAAGGGATTTATCCGACCAAGCTTCTCGCCTTGGGGAGCTCCGGTCCTGTTTGTCAAGAAGAAGGACGGTAGTTTTCGAATGTGTATCGACTACCGGGAGCTGAACAAGCTGACGATCAAGAATAGATATCCTCTGCCAAGAATTGATGATCTGTTTGATCAACTGCAAGGCTCAAGCTTTTATTCAAAGATCGATCTTCGATCTGGATACCATCAGTTAAGGATACAAGAGGAGAGTATCCCGAAGACAGCCTTCAGAACTCGTTATGGACACTACGAGTTCCTTGTTATGCCGTTTGGTTTGACAAACGCACCTGCAGTCTTTATGGACTTAATGAATAGAGTTTGCAAGCCGTACTTGGACAAGTTCGTGATTGTGTTTATCGACGATATCTTGATTTATTCAAGGACAAAGGCTGAGCACGAGCAGCATCTAAGAGCTATTTTGGAGCTGCTAAAGAAGGAACAGTTGTATGCCAAGTTCTCTAAGTGCGAGTTTTGGCTACGTGAAGTACAATTTCTTGGACACGTGGTGAATGGAGATGGAATCCATGTGGATCCAACCAAGATCGAAGCGATCAAGAATTGGGAAACGCCAAAGACGCCAACCGAGATTCGACAATTCTTGGGTTTGGCTGGCTACTAACGAAGGTTCATTGAGGTTTTTTCAAAAATCGCTCAACCTTTGACACTCCTCACACAGAAAGATAAGAAGTTTGATTGGGGAATCAAACAGGAAGAAGCGTTCCAGATATTGAAGGGTAAGCTCTGCAATGCGCCAATCTTAGCACTACCGGAAGGTACAGATGATTTTGTGGTATACTGTGACGCCTCACGTCAAGGATTGGGTTGTGTGTTGATGTAACGCCAAAAGGTTATTGCTTACGCATCGCGTCAATTGAAAGTGCACGAAAAGAACTATACCACACATGATTTGGAACTTGGCGCAGTGGTTTTTGCATTAAAGATCTGGAGACACTACCTTTATGGTACAAAGTGTACAATCTTTACAGATCACAAGAGCCTACAACACATATTCAACCAGAAGGAGCTGAATATGAGGCAGAGACGATGGGTTGAGTTGCTGAACAATTACGACTGCGAGATAAAGTATCATCCAGGGAAGGCGAATGTGGTCGCCGATGCCCTAAGTCGAAAGGAGAGGATCAAGCCCATAAGGGTTAGGGCTTTAGAAATGATTATCCGAACCGATCTTTCCTTGCGCATTCGTGCCGCGCAGAAAGAAGCTCTCAAGGAAGGAAACCTTGAAGAAGAATATCTCCGTGGGATGGAGAAGCTACTGGTACCAAACGAGGAAGGAACGTTATGTTTTGAGAAAAGGATTTGGGTTCCTCTGTTTGGTGGTTTGAGAAAAGTTATTTTTGATGAAGCTCACAAATCGCGGTACTCTATGCATCCAGGAGCGGATAAAATGTACCAAGATCTCAAGGATTATTATTGGTGGCCTAGGATGAAAGGCGATGTCGCTGTTTATGTGAGCAAGTGTTTAACATGCGCTAAAGTTAAAGCGGAATACCAGAAGCCTTCAGGACTTCTGCAACAACCTGAGATTCCCAAGTGGAAATGGGAACAAATCTCAATGGATTTTATTACAAAGTTGCCAAGAACGCCAAGAGGCCATGACACTATTTGGGTAATAGTGGACCGATTAACGAAGTCAGCACACTTCTTACCTATCAGAGAGAAGGATAATACGAGCAAATTGGCTGAAATTTACATGAGAGAGATCGTCGCACGTCATGGAGTGCCTCTCTCGATCATCTCTGATAGAGACGGAAGGTTCATATCAAGGATTTGGCAATCCTTCCAAGAAGCCTTTGGCTCGCAATTGAATATGAGCACTGCGTTTCACCCACAGACCGACGGGCAAAGCGAGCAGACGATACAGACTTTGGAAGACATGCTGAGAGCATGTGTTATGGATTTGGGCGGTAGCTGGGATAAGCATTTGCCTTTGGTCGAATTTTCATACAACAACAGCTACCACACCAGTATTGGTGTCGCGCCATTTGAAGCCCTTTACGGACGCAAGTGCCGATCACCCCTATGCTGGGCTGACGCAGGTGATAGGCAGCTTGCTGGTCCCGAAATCGTCCAAGAGACGACAGACAAGATTGCGCAGATTCTAAAACGCATCGAAGCAGCTCGCCACAGACAGAAAGCCTATGCGGATCCAAACCGGAAACACTTGGAATTTCAAGTGGGAGAAATGGTTTTATTGAAGGTTTCACCCTGGAAGGGTGTGGCACGCTTCGGAAAGCGTGGGAAGTTAAATCCGCGCTACATTGGTCCTTTCAGAATTTTGGAAAGAATAGGACTGGTAGCATACAAGCTGGACTTACCTACTGAACTCCATTCAGTTCACGATACATTTCATGTATCCAACCTGAAGAAAAGTCCAACTCAAGATACCATTGCCATTCCCATCGACGAGATTCATGTTGACGACACGCTCCATTTCGTTGAAGAACCGGTTGAGGTTACGGATTGGAAAGTAAACAAGACACGCCGGAGCAGTGTCAAGCTCGTCAAAGTTCGTTGGAATGCCAGACACGGTCCTGAATACACCTGGGAGCGTGAGGACCGGATGAAAGAGAAATACCCCCACTTATTTCCTAAGAACTCTGCATCTACAAGCAGAACTTAAAATTTCGGGACGAAATTTTTCTAACGGGGGGAGAATGTGACAACCCTCACTAAACCAGGTATCCGTACGACTTAATTAATAATTAATTACTGCTTAATTACTGTGCTTGTTTGAAATTACTGATGAACTGCTACTTGAATACTGATACATGTACTTACTTGCATCATACTTTACTTGCTGTCACTACATTATTTACATGCTGAACCTTAGTGGCAAACATGATGCACAAAAGCACAGTAGCACTATAAACGGATAACCTATTGAACATGCTGATAAGCCAGCATCAGGCAGACACTGCCTCTTAGGCCTGTATGAGCCAGAAATATTTTACTACACTAGTGGTGAGTGTAGGGATACAAGGGTTGTAGAACTGCGTCTCTAGGAATAAGTACAATGACTGGATGTGCCTAAAACGTGCTCTAAGCACAAAATTCAGCACTTTACATAATAATTCAGCTTTTAGCTAACTAATAAAGTGCCAAAACATGAGAAAAATATTACTAGACACTTTCCAAAGTGTCAGAAATGAGTTGTGTCACTAAAAAGGGTAATAACGACACTTTAAAGCTTTGTTAAGCACTTTAACGGATTACTATCCAACCGAACAACCGGACTTTACCTGGAACATGAAAATATTGTCATTTTCATTGTTTATCTTTTTCTGAGCCTGTTAGGGTCCCTGAATACCCTAACACCCGTTGTAACACACTACACACTAGTAACCGAGTTAACACTTAACTTAACTAACTAATACTTAGTGTCTAGTTGAAATCGAACCAAGGACCCCCCCCTAACCGAATTCGGTCCCCTTGGGGGACACCCTTGTACTTTTGTTGATTAGTTTAATTACTTGTGCTTAATATCTAGGAAGCATAGTGACCATTGAGTAATAATCTTGTGAGTTGTCTATAAGATCAAGGTTTAACACACTTAACATTTACACTTCACAAATCAACAACACAACACTCTCTCCTCTCTACCTAGCTCTCGGCCGAACACCCCCTTGAACACACCACCATTTTCGAGTTTAGTTAAAGCAATTCCAAGATCATTCAAGCATTAAGGATCACGTATAAGGGAGCTTGGTGCAATCGGAAGGCGAAGGACCTCACTCTCTTGCTTTTATCCACCCTATTTGCGTCTAGATTCTTCCCTAGCCTCGAGCTAGTGGTATGTTACTTAAATCACCTACTCGAACTATTTTGAAGTGGTTAATACGATGTGTAACGGTTAAAACTCGAAATCTTACAAGATGATGCTTTAGAGTTTACTAAAAACACTTAAAAAGATTGTTAAAAGCTTATAAGTTGTGTAAATGTTGTAGTAATCAAATTGTATGGATATTTGGACCCGATCTATGTTGTGGTAGCTCGGATCATCATTTAACCCGGGTTGGTCATGATCATGGATCATGACATAAGGTTGTTTTGGAAGTAACAAGGGTTAAAGGATGAAACTCTACCACACATGAATCATGAACTTGTGTAAAAGCGATTTTGTTTGTGAAATAGTGTTTAAAACTAGTGTACGAATCTACAAGTGGTATTTTCAAAGGACCAAGTGTCAAGAGAAAAACATACTTTTAAAGACGGATCTTACACTAACACGAATGGTTTTTAGAACACACAAGTGTGTAAATACTTGTGTAACACTAAGTTTCGACAAAGAACTAGTTTTGTCAAATTTTACAAGAAGTTGTAAAGATGGAATTTCTTTAAAAACGAGGTTTTTACAAAATCGGATTGTTTTATATAAAGATCCACTAAAAGTAATGGGATTTACTTCATATTTTAGAAAAACCACAAGTTCATGTATTTTTGCGATTTACATATTTTGACTAGTTTGTGGTTTGAACATTGTTTTGATTGAATAAGAAGATTGTTGGTTTGATTTATAAAAGAAAATGATATGCTTGAAAGCGTGGCCACCTCCAGTTACAGAGGAAACTCTGGCGAAATTTTTCTAAAAGCATAACACTTAGAATTATTTTCACTATAAGTGTTAGAGATACTTGTCGACTTGTTTTCAAACTATGAATTTCGCCGCGACTTTATTTACAAAATATCGGAGGTGGGATTTCACAAAATAAAACGTGATACATATATATATTTAGTATATATTTTTCACAACATCACTTGTATAAGTGTTTATGATTATTTTGTGAACTACGTAAATATTATTTTTAGGGTAAAAATAATATTACTAAGTATTATTTTGGGAAAATTATGTAATGGAAAATATAATATCTTTGAGAAGAATAATTATATTTTGGAGTTGGAAATAAAATATATTTTAAGTGAGACTTAATAATATATTTCAAATTATACGAACACACATGTATTAAATCCCCCATCCTTGGGAAGGAAAATGACTACCAAGTATATACAGAATGTAAACACGAAATAGTTGCCTAACTATTTCCCAAAAACTTAAACCATAAAGCTAAGGCACGGCCGTCCGTCTAATAGAGTTAGTACGTGTAGGTCGTCATACAGCTGATTGATTTGGAGGCATACTTGGTAGAGACGCACCACTGTGAGTTCATGTCCCCCTTTTCTCTTAACTGTTTTCAGTTTTCTAAACTGCGGGGGTGAAATACATGTTACTATGATTACGAGTACTTTATACATGGTATGGTTAGCGTAAGGAGGTTTACTACTTAGATCATGTGAGTGGGTAGGCGGGAACTGGAGGCCATTAATCCTCATTGTAGGACCGAGGGACGTAAGCGGTAGATCTATCTGGGTGTAGCGAGCCCAGCCCCAGGCCCAACAGTACGGACCTCGGGGTGACTTTGTGCCCAACGCAAAATCCGCTAGGTTTGAGTCTTCCTACTTGCACTTCACACATATCAATGGCCTTGCAAACCATTGGTGATCTCTTTTTCCTTATTTGCTACATACCAGGATTTTTATACTTACAAAGGTTTATTTACTCACTTACACATGAACTCGCTCAATATTATTGTTGATTTTTCAACTTACATGTATTTCAGGGAATTAAAGGATCTGGCGCGGTATGACACGTTTTCCCGCTGCACTAGTTACGAGGTCATCCGGGTTTAGGGAATGTGACTCTTTCCTGGACAAGTCACAGTCCTTAGACTATGTTTATGTTATTTGTGTTTATTGAACAATGTTTATGTCGTTAGGATGTGTTTCCGTTACGACAATGTTGTTATATTTGGTTTTTAAAACTTAATCGAATGGATGATCTTGCATGATTTTACTTCATATAGCTTTGTTATGGTTAAGCTATGGTATTAAGAAGTCACACCAAAATAACCACGCTTCCGCAAAGCCAGGGTGTGACATGTTTGGGTGGAAGGAATGACCGAATTCGATACATATAACTTAGATAAACCTTTAATTTGTTTAAGGGTTTATCGCCACAGTCTCAAGGCTTGGATGTATGCATTTTCACAATACCGCATAAATGTTTGTATCAGTATAGCATGCATTGGTTCCACAAAACATAACTTTGATTTAAACCATGTTTTACTTCAATACCTTGTTTTTGTGCATTTTACATATGGTTTAGTTGATATATTTCACTTACCATACATGATATTTTTGGGTACACATTACATGATCCACATTAAACATAAACATTTTGACATTGATATACACATTTAGCGGTTTACATTGGACATAGACTTTTCGATATGGTTTACACATTAACACATGACAATTCATTTATACATAAACAATTTACATTGGTGGTTGGTTTGAGTAAGTGATTTGAGTAACGAGGCGTGTGTAATATGATACAAGCATGGTGGATACGCCGCTGGTACTTCCTATAAACAAGTGTTTGTATGATATTACATGTCGTAGCGTTATTTAAATCATTTCAATATTTGACATATTACGTTTTACATAAACAACTTATTTTCACAAGACATTTATTTACAAAACAATTTATCTTATACAAACTCATTTTTCTTGGTTATTCATTTAACCTTAAATTATTCTCATATTTATACATATCATCGCTTTTTGAATGATTTACAAAACAAAACAATTTACAAGGTTCATGACTGACTTTTGTTAAACAATTTTTTCTAAACTTATAAGTCATGAATCCTCTTCTCACAAATCCTATGTATCTCACAGGCATTTTTATGCTGACGTACCTATTTTCACATGTGTTTTCAGGAGCTTTTGCGTAAGATGATGATCGTGACACTAGGGCAGACCTGTGCCTTAGAGACTAAAAATGAGGATAGACTAGTTTAATTATGTTATGAACTCTTTGATTCCTGTTTAAAACAATGTAACTCTTATGTTGATAAATAAAATACAACTTTGTATGCCATGGTTATGAAACAATTAATTCTGTTACAACACTCCCCGACGTTTTCCGCCACGTTTTGTATGTTATACGTGGTCGGGGTGTGACAGGTCAGAATGGACTGGTTGTCCAAGAACAAAGCTGAGGTTATTTGTCACGAGAAAATCATTCGCATCCCTCTGGCGAATGATGAAACTCTCATCGTACATGGAGAAAAACAAGACGCGCCTATGCGAATCATCAGTTGTATAAAGGCGCATAAGTGTTTAAGGAAAGGATGTGTTGCTTTCCTGGCGCACGTTGTAGATAAGAAGGCTGAGGAGCCGAGACTCGAAGACATTCCTGTGGTGAAGGAATTCCTTGATGTTTTTCCTGAAGATCTTCCAGGACTACCTCCGCAACGACAAGTCGAATTCCATATAGACTTGGTTCCAGGAGCCGCTCCTGTAGCCAAGGCACCCTATCGACTTGGACCATCCGAGATGCAAGAATTATCTACAAAACTCCAGAAGTTGTTGGATAAAGGATTCATAAGGCCAAGCTTCTCACCCTGGGGGAGCTCCAATATTGTTCGTGAAGAAGAAGGATGGAACACTGCGGATGTGTGTCGACTACAGAGAACTGAACAAGCTCACAATCAAGAATCGGTACCCACTACCGAGGATTGATGACTTATTTGATCAATTGCAAGGATCGAGCTACTATTCCAAGATTGACCTTCGATCGGGATATCATCAGTTAAGGATTCAAGAGGAAAACGTACCAAAGACTGCATTCCAAACGCGTTATGGGCATTACGAGTTCCTTGTGATGCCATTCGGACTGACGAACGCGCCAGCGGTATTTATGGATCTGATGAACCGCGTATGCAAACCATATCTCGATAAATTCGTGATTGTATATATCGATGATATCCTGATTTACTCACGAACGAGAGAAGAGCACGAGCAATATCTCAGAACCATTCTGGAACTACTGAAGAAAGAGAAACTTTATGCAAAGTTTTCAAAGTGCGAATTTTGGATTCGCGAAGTACAGTTTCTTGTTCACGTTGTGAACGAGAAGGGCATTCATGTAGACCCATCCAAGATTGAAGCAATAAAGAATTGGGAAGCCCCCAAAACCCCAACTGAAGTTCGACAATTTTTGGGCTTAGCAGGCTATTACCGGCGATTTATCGAGAATTTCTCCAAGATAGCTCAACCGCTGACAACCCTTACGCAGAAAGACAAGAAGTACGACTAGGGTGATAAGCAGGAAGAAGCTTTCCAACTGCTAAAAAATAAGCTATGCGATGCACCGATACTATACTTACCCGAAGGCACTGAAGACTTCGTGGTATACTGTGACGCTTCGCGTCAAGGTTTGGGCTGTGTGCTCATGCAACGCCAAAAAGTCATCGCTTATGCTTCAAGACAGTTGAGGGTACATGAAAGGAATTATACCACGTACGACTTGGAACTAGGCGCGGTGGTATTCGCCTTGAAGATCAGGCGACACTATTTATATGGTACTCGATGTACAATCTTCATAGATCACAAAAGCCTACAACACATATTTGATCAGAAGGAATTGAACATGCGTCAGTGACGATGGGTCGAGCTGTTGAACGATTACGACTGTGAGATTAAGTACCATCCTGGAAAGGCTAACGTTGTAGCAGACGCGTTGAGCTGAAAGGAAAAGGTTAAGACCCTAAGGGTTCGAGCATTGGAAATGACTATTCAAACGAACCTCACTGCACACATTCGTGATGCACAACAAGAAGCCCTTAAGATGGAGAATCGTAGAGCTGAATACCTCCGAGGTATGCTGAAGAATGTGGTACCAAACAAAGAGGGAACCTTGTACTTTAAGGGGCATATTTGGGTTCCGCTCTATGGCGGTATTCGAGAAGTCATCCTTAATGAAGCTCATAAGTCGAGATACTCGATCCATCCAGGATCGAACAAAATGTATCAAGACTTGAAGGATTACTATTGGTGGCCGAGACTTAAAAGCGATGTTGCTATCTATGTTGGAAAGTGCCTAACCTATGCTAAGGTTAAGGCTGAATATCAAAAACCGTCTGGGCTACTGCAACAACCAGAGATACCCATGTGGAAGTGGGAGCAAATCTCGATGGATTTCATAACGAAATTACCCAGGACCCCGAGAGGGCACGATATGATATGGGTGATAGTCGATCGGTTAACAAAGTCTGCGCATTTCCTACCTATCCGAGAGAAGGATAGCACTGGAAAGCTTGCTGAGTTGTACTTGAAAGAAATCGTGGCTCGTCATGGAGTGCCTATCTCAATTATTTCAGACAGAGATGGACGTTTTATCTCAAGGATCTGGCAATCCTTTCAGGAAGCCTTTGGATCTCAATTAGATCTAAGCACAGCCTTCCATCCGCAAACAGACGGCCAGAGCGAACGGACCATACAAACGATGGAAGATATGCTTCGCGCATGTGTTATGGACCTAGGCGGCAGCTGGGATACTCATCTACCTTTAGTTGAGTTTTCCTACAACAACAGTTATCATACGAGCATAAAAGCCGCACCGTTCGAAGCTCTGATGGCCGCAAGTGCCGCTCGCCATTATATTGGGCAGACGCTGGAGACAAACGTATTGTTGGTCCTGAACTTGTACAAGAGACAACTGACAAGATCATACAGATCCGATAGCTCATTAAGGCGGCTCGAGATCGACAAAAGAGCTACGCTGATCGAAGACGAAAACCGTTATAGTTCGAGGTAGGAGACAAAGTTTTGTTGAAGGTCTCACCTTGGAGGGGCGTAGTAAGATTCGGAAAACGTGGAAAGCTGAACCCACGATACATCGGACCATTCAAGATCTTTGAAAGAATTGGTACCGTGGCATACAAGTTGGAATTACCGGAAGAACTTAACGGAGTACATGATACGTTTCATGTATCCAACCTCAAGAAGAGTCCAACCTAATAAACAGTGATCATCCCTGCGGATGAAGTGCATATTGACGACACCCTCTGATTTACAGAACAACCCGTTGAGGTTATAGACTGGAAAGTCAACAAGACCCGAAGGAGTAGTGTCAAACTTGTCAAAGTACGTTGGAACTCTAAGCAGAACCCGAGTACACGTGGGAACGTGAAGACCAGTTTAAAGAAAAGTACCCCCACATGTTCAAGAAAACTCCTGCGAGAGTTAGTGCAGCCTGAATTTCGGGACGAAATTCTTTTAACGGGGGGAGACTGTGACAACTGGCACCAAACCGGTAATTTCCGTACAATTTAATTATTATTTAATATCTGCAGTTATGTGATTAAATGTCAACATTGATTACATGCTATACTTGTGAATTCATGCACGTTTTATACTACAAATATTGCATTATGCATTAATGAATAGCGTTGCGTCAGAAATACTAGTAAACTCACCGGTAAGACACATTGTGTCAACAATTCTGCAGAAAGCAGTCAGACAATAGAATTGGGGCCTAGGAGTAGGTCCAACGTCAAAAATACATTAAAACCCAAATATGTATACAAGGGTTAACATATAGACTTTCCGGAAGCTAGAATATGCACTAAAAAGCACCCGAAACGCACTTTAAATGCAGAATTCTGCACAAATCAGCTATAATCAGCTTTTTAACACATAAATATCATGCATAATTCATCTTTTATTATCCAGAATACCCTCCTAAGTATCGGGAATTGAAAGCGTCACAAAAAGGGTACCTAAAGGACATTAAACGGTGCAATTTAGCACTTTAACGAACCGGTATCTAACCGAACAACCGGACATTACCCAAAACATCAAAATATTACTAGAAGCTTTGTTTTAATGTTTCTGAGCTAGTTATGGTCCCCGAACACCATAACACCCCTTATAACATAATAACACATTAAATCCCTAAACTTTACACTTGAAAACTAACTTATTTATAAAATTAGAGATTAGAAATTACACTTTACCCCCCCCTATATTGTGGACGGTCACAATGAGGGTGACCCCGCCAAAATCTTGCCAAAATCCTACATGATCTTGCTTGGATTCATTTAGATTGCATATGATATTACTAAGATACTCTATGATCTTGTAAGATTCACTAGGAGATATTGCCATGTACTATAAGTATAACCATTCACACTTCACCTTCATCAACCTCCTTCTTCTCCCCCTTGTTCTCGGCTCACCCACACCCACCATACATCCACCATTTTCATCCAACTTCAATCCATTCCAAGGTTTACATAAGGTGCTAGAAGGTGTTTAAGGAGGTTTAGAGCTTGTGGATCTTGAAGAACCTTCTTCATTTGCTTTTATCCAACCCATTTATCATCTTCAACATCAAGTGTTCTTCCCTAGCCCTTGTGCTAGTAGTAAGCTCCTTGTAACTTGTTACTTCATATTTTGATGGTTAAAAGATGATGAATATTGTTAATCACAAGAACACAAAAGAACTTGATCATGATACTTTAACATAAGCTTAAATACATAAGAATACATGTAAATGATGATGATTTGCTTCTTGATGAATTATGATTTGTGTTAGTGATGATAGACATCATAAGAAACCTACTAGATTGTGATTAAACACATGATCTAGTAAGTTAAAGTGGTGATCTTGTGAAAGACCAAGATCTTCATGCTTTATGTCTTCATGAACTTGAATGATGAAAATGGTTTTCATATGTAAAAAAGGTTCAAACAAAATACAAATCTTGTAAATAGATGATTACAAAAATAATTTTCTCAAGAAACCAAGTTTATTTACAAGATTTACAAAGTCAAGGTTTCTAAGTAAACTAATAATATTTTTAGTGTTTAAACAAGACTAGGAAGATGATTGTAACAAGAAAAATACAAAAGAAATATTTTTAGAAAAATCATCTTACAAGTTGTAAATGACTAAATCTTTCAAGAATGTGATTTACAAACAAATAACTATGTTTTTAAGGGTAACTAAACCTACTAAATAACATGGCAAGTTACTACAATTTTTTACAAAACTTCAAGTTCATGATGTAGTGTAATTTACTTGATTTTGACACTCGGTAAGTGTTAAATGGGTTGATGATTATTGTGATGATTTTAAAAGAAAATAAACACATGTTTTGAAAACATGGGAAACCTCCATTTTTAGGGGAAACCATGTCAAAATTTCTATAAATTTTGACACTTAGAAAAATATAAGTTTTGGTGAAACTTATTCCCTAAAAGTATTTACCAAGGTTTCCCTAATTTTTATGTAAACTTCAAGTTAAGAAATGATGATTTCTTCAAGATAAAAATTGATATTAAGTATGTATATTTTTGAAGAAAATACATGAAGAAACACTAGATAAACGACCGGGATCGGAATATCTAGGGGGTTTGAATCCGCATAAAAAGGTGGGTTTCCTCTCGTTTGATTCGATTACAATTGCTCTCCTTCTCCGGTGAACTCTGCAAAAAAGAAGCACCGTTAGCCTCGCCAAGGGGAGAAAGGGGTTCTCTCCTTGACCCGACTCCGGTGTGAGAATAAGTATGGGTTATGAAGAAGAAGAGGTATGGCAGAAGTGTGTGTAACTTGAATTTCATACCTGAATTGTTCTCATATTTATAGCCGGGAGTCTTTGGGCGGGAAAACCCGTTAGTGAAAAGTTGATGGAAGATGCTAACCCCGTGAGCGGTTACATTTCCTTTCGTTTAAGCTTCTTGATCCGACGTGAATGCACACGGATCGCTGTGTAGATCTATGGCTGGGGATATGCCACGTGGAAAGTGATCAAGTGGAGATTACTCTCCAATCACATGCTATCTTTTTGAATTCAGGGACGTCTGAGGTGCTGACACGTGTCCAGACGGTTATAACCGTATTAGTGGTACACGATTGAACTCTTCTAGAAGATTACTGCTGTAATCTGGTGTGACTCCTTATCGTATGGAGTCAGCTGAATAAATAATATCCAAGTTTGGATATTAAGCGGAAGCGTTTATTTTAGGATTTCCATCCTTTGTTTATGGGAGAAAGCGCAAGGATTTATGAATTCCTTTGGGCGCGCGAGTGTTGGCTGTTGACTGTTTCTTAAGCCTTTCTTTTGTAAGACCAGTGCGCGGCCGTGCAAGGTGAAAAAAGAACTTTAAAGACGAGATTGTGGTATGGTCCCAAGCACTTACTATGAGGTTTTTGGGACCTTACCCCTTCAAGTCCCCCCAGTCTAGTGTTGTACTTATGCAAATAAGTGGAGCACTGGACTTATAAGAGGGAAATGCTTTTTGGCGCGAAAAATAGAGAGTCTTCTATGAGAAGATTGCTTCTGTTTACTTTGTGGAGATTTTGAAAATCTTTGACTTTAGAGAGGACTGGTGCAGTAAAGACTGAGTGACAGGCTGTCACTGTCAGTTGTCCTTTACTGTCCGTGTTTTGCACGCCGCGTGTACTCGCGTTTGTGTTGATTTTCACTCGCTCTGTCGCTTGGGTAACTGTGATGTCCTGAAAAGGTGCTATGGCGGTTACCGATGCTATTTATTGCGGTGAGTATATAAGTGTATTTGAGTTGCCTCTTTCTATTTAATCATTGCTTTTGTTGAAACTTTTCCTGTTCTTCTCTTCATTATCCGTTCAAGAAAAGGTTTATTATTTCTTCCTCTTATGTCAACCGGAGAACACCAAGAAGACCTATCTGAAGAAATGTCTACTGAACTTCCACCGTTGAAGTGGCCCAGAGCGACCTTTGACAGTTTGGTTCGGAATTTGAAATTTCCGGAGAACCGGGGTGCTTTGTACCCTGAAGAGGGGCAGACAGCAGCGGATGCTCCGGCTGGGTATATCACCCTTTTCTGGGATTTTTTCTATGAAGGAAACTTTCGTTTGCCTGTAACCAGATTTTTCCTTGAAATCCTTGAGTATTATAAGTTGCATATTTCCCAATTGAACCCTATTGGCATGGTTAGGGTTTGACATTTTGAGTTTGTGTGCCGAACGATGCATATCGAGCCGACGGTTCCTCGATTTAGGGTTTTTTACCAAATGCATTGTATTCAAGGGTTTTATTCTTTTGTTCAGAGAGCATCTGCAAAGAAGATTTTGCAACATCCTCCAAAGTCCTTCCATGACTGGAATCAAAAAATTTTCTTTATCAAAGCCGGAGTGATTCCGGTGAGGATAGTTTTAAGGGGGAAAGAAGATATTTCTGTCGAAACAACTCAGACCCCTGTTGACGAGAATTGGTATCAAGATCTGAAAGACGTTCCCAATATTGCCTTACCGGAGAAAGCTCTTGTCGGTGCCAGTATGAGCTTGAATTGGAAGATGGACCGTGACGACAAGCCGGTGTATACGGAGGATGGTCACGGTAAGTTTGGGGATTTTCCTCCCCTTTCTTCTTCTTCTTTTTTTTTTTTTTTTTTTTTTTGAACTTGCCTTTCTTCCCTTGTAGTTGTGTCACTGTATGTTGTCGCGTTCAAGAGATAAGGCGGAAGAATGGGTACCATTAAGAAGAAACCTGATGAGGAGCTTTGGTACCATCGGATTGTGAGAAACTTTGTTCTTCCGCGGGATGCGGTTCTGTCTGTTCAGCCTACTGCTGGCACTCGTAAGCTATGTGCTTATTGGTGTACTTTTGCTTTTCTCTGTTGTGCTTCTGAGTAAATTATCCTTTGCGCTTTCGTAGGTGAGTTGTCAAACTTGGGTATAGGCCCTGAGAGGAAGAGGCGCGCGGCGACTTCTACTTCTGCGCCGAAAAAGAATGAAACCGATAAAGCTCAATCTTTGAAACCAAAAAATGTTGGAGAGAAGAAAGGTATGCGCCGTTCCTCTGACTCCTGGTGTGATTATGTGGTGGTTTCTGACTCTTTGGAGGGTCTTACGCCTGCAGTTACTGTTAGGAGGCCGAAACCTGAACCGAGAGATACTGCTGATATCCCTCCATCCAACCCAAATGAACCCATTGATTTGGAATCTAGCCCTGAACACTTGGTGCATAGGAAGGCTGGTAAAAGGAAACAAGCTGATACTGATGTTTAGGGTCAGCCCTCCAAGAAGATCCAAAGGAAGAAAATTACCAGGAAGGGCAATCTGGATGCTTTCATTTTGGACTCCGCTCCTTGTAAGTGCTGTCTTTCCTTCTTTTTCTTATGCGCATTAAATCTTTACAGATTTTGTTGTTTTTCCAGAGGTTCCTGTTTCCCCTGTTTCCACAGAGCTACAGCCTGTGGTCAATGAAGAACTCCCACCTTCTCCTCCACGTGCCTCCATCGCTGATCAGTTAAAGACTACAGAGGTTCCTGAAGGTGGTGCTGAGAAGACTATTGAGGCTGAAAAGCCTGTTGATGCTACCGCAGAAGTTGAACAAGTAGTTGATCCGGGAATTGTGGATGGTGCTGGTAATCCGCGAACCCCTGAAACTGTAGCTCAAGACCTGGGGAAAGAACAAACTGCTGAGAAGACTCCTACTGAAACTTCTTCTCCTAAACCTTCTGATGCTATGCCTGAGCATGTAGAGAAGGTTACTGTTGAGGAGCAAAGCGCGTTTTCTGATGCTGGTCTGAGTTCTCCAATCCGCCCAGAGGAAACTTTGGGGGAATATTATTATAGAACTTATTCAGAAAAAGATGCTTCCGAGCCTCATGCCCCTGTTTGGAACTTGAGAAAAGGTGACACTTTCTAGGATTGGCGTGTGTGCCGAGATTGGTTGCAGGGGATATTTCCGCCTGGTGAGATCAAGTTTCAAGAAAACCGGTCTTATGAACAAACTTATCAAGCTTATCTTGAAGAGACTGCTTCTCATGCTTCAACCACTCATCGCGTAGTGCGTGAGTGGTATAGTATGCATAAAGATTGGGAAACTCTTAGGGTATCCCAGAAGAAGTTTGCTAGTGATGAGAAGCGTTTAAACCAGCTAAAAGCTAAATTGGAAGCTGATCAGGCCAAGTTTGAGGCTGATCGTAAAACCGAGGAGTGGTCTGTTGCAGGTTGGAAGAGAAAGCGGAAGCTGAAACTGCTCTCCTTTCCGAAGAACGCAAAAACTGGAGGAGAATTTGCGAAAAAGATAATACTGAGAAGGTAAACCTCCGTAATGTCATTAATAACCTCAAGGCTGAGATTGAAAAACTGAAGAAACAAGATGTGGAGATAGAAAAGTTGAAGAAGGAGAAAGCTGATGCAGAAGCTGCTTTAGAAGAAGCGCGTTCTCATAGGGAGCGCAGTGAGCAACGAGAGGTATGAGCTTGCGCCACTCTTGCCCTTAGAGATAAAGAGTTAGAAGAACTTACTGCTTTGCTTTCTGGCTAGCAACAACTTAAAAAGGATCTGGAGCTTGCGCATTCTGAAAAGGCTGAAACCTCTCGCCGTTTGACCGAAACTGAAGAAAAATTGGAAAACTCTGAAACGGTGCGAGCCACGGCGGAGAGCGAGCTTGAACCTTTAAAGAGTGATATGGCGTGGTTAAAAGATCGTGGAATTGCTTGTGTAATTTGCTTGTTCTTTCCTGTTATGGAACTGTTTATGCGCTTTCTTGCTATTCACCCTTTCCTATTTTCGTAGGTTGCTGAGTCAGTGCTAAATTCTGAAGAGCTGGATAAAACCATTGCGCGTTTAGTGGTTGCTGCGCGAAGAGATGGGTACGCCCAAGGATATGCTGAATGCTCTCATCATGTAAATAGCGCTTTAAAGGTTGACTGGGATGTCAGTAGATCTGCAACTTTTGGTGTGGATACTAGTGCTGCGCTTGCTGCCTTAAAGACAGAATTTACAACTTGCAACTTCCGGTTATGGATCTGATAAATGTTGCGCTGCAATCTGATGATCACGTAGCACAACTAAAGGAAATCTTTCCGGATGAGGGTGAAGATTTAGCGTAGGTTGAAAAATGTATTGAACAATTTTCTTTTTGGTGCGCCGTTGCGCAAGTAACTAAAACACTGCCGTGTTTGATAGTTTTTAGGGCGTATTCGTATGCTATGTTTTTCGTTTTACAATATTTTGCATGAGTACGATTACTTTTATTGAGTAAGGCGAATGAAGTTGGTATAAAGCTCATTGGTCGTTTGTGACGTGATCACTGACCTTTCATGAAGCTTGTTTTATAACTACCATAATGTTTTTGCGCTTACTAAAAGAAATTGCATGCACTTTGTAAGAAAAACACAGGAATAATAGAAACTTTGCTATTTTATCTAGGGATAGGGCACAGAGGCCGTTACAAAGTTTGCTAAAATAAATATATGAAACTTAACTTACTCTAACTTTCCCGCTTCGTTTGATAAATCATGTTTTCCCGTGGTGAATTCATAGAGTTGTCTCTTAAGTTTTCGCCCTTTTGCTTGGGCCCTCCTCACCCTGAGTTATCTGCTTTATCTCTTTGCGCACATTTTGGAGCAAATGTGTGAGCTCGCCGCTTTTGAGGGCTTTCTCTATTTCTGTGCGTAAGGAGATGCAGTTGTTAGTGGTATGCCCGTTGTCCTTGTGATACTCGCAGTATTGGGCAGGGTCTTGTCCACGCTTATTTTTCATGGGGATCGGAGGTTTGAATTGATAGTCTTCAGTACTCAAAACTTCCGCCGGGATCTTAGTTAGGGGAGTCCACTGCCTCTCCCTATTCTCCTGCTTGGTCTCCCTCTGCGCGGTAAGTTTGTTGATCGTTGCTTGAGCATCTTCAGACGAGCCAGAATCACGCCATGGTTTCATAAACTTTTTCCCGCCAGTGGAGCCTAAGTCCGCGGGTCTGTTATGTGGTGGTGGCGGCCTATTTGTGGTAAGGTTCTTCTCAGTTTGAGCGTAAACTTTTGCTGCTGCCATTACCTTCTCCCAGCTTTTTGGGAGGCCTTCTGTACCGGATAAGACCTTAATCATGTCATCGCACCTAACCGCGTATTTGAATTGAGCGCGGATTAGTTGCTCATGAACTCCACCAATCTCCAATACCTCTTTATTGTATCTGGTGATGAAATCCTCCAGATTTTCGTCATCATGGCGCCAAATGTTCATGACGTCAGATGTATCGCGAATGGACCGCCGTTGTTGGCTAAAATGTGTCAGAAATTTTTCGCGCAGGTCTTTCCATGATTCGATCTGTCCGATTGGTAAGTTATCGAACCAGATTCTCGTTGCGCCGGTCAGGGTCTGTACAAACAGATGGCACCATAACGGGAGGGTCCAGCCCCCAACCAGACCTGCGCTGGTAAACACTCTCAAGTGGTCATCGGGGTCTGTCAGCCCATTAAATTTACCCACGTTGGATGGTAGCTTAGCTTTCTCAAGCGAAGCCAAATCTATTTCCATAATGAACTTTGAATTTTCCGCTGCTTCCACAGGACGGTAAATCAAATCATAGTTGTGTTCTGCCTCAGGGTTATAAACCGCACGAGGTCTGCATTTGTTGTAATTTGGCTGCAATCGATTGAACACACTGGTATTTGCACTTAAACGGTAGGTTGGATCAGATTCATCGGTGTGGGTGTTTCGTTGAGAACCCAAACTAGTATGAACCGATTGCCTTCGGTGAGGGCGTGGTTCGTCATGATATTCTCTCTGGGTCTTTTATGACTGAGTGTACTCACGTTTTGATGTGGATCTGGCATAAACCTGTGTATTCTCGTAAGATGAACCTTCCCGTTGGGAAGCATTAGCACGAGATCCTGGTCTCCGTGGATGAGTTAGGGGAGCAGTCTGTGCACACAGCTGTGTGTATACTGCGTTTAGTGCCCCTTGAGACCTAACGTACCAGGAGATTGGAGTTTCTCCTGGTGGCAGAATTGAGTGAACAGGGTTTTCTGGTAACACCCCTGGAGTGACAGGGTCGTTTACTCGATTGGACTGAACCTCATTGTCATCTGAGGCATCTTCTGGAATTCCTTCAACTTGAAAATTGTTTACGACGTTTGGCCGAGGGCCAGTTTGTCGATGAGAAGACGTTTCTTCCATGTATAAATGGAAACAAGGTAAATCAAAACGAGAGAAAATTGGATGAAACAGAAAAATCGGTGGGCGCCAATGAAGAAACACTAGATAAACGACCGGGATCGGAATATCTAGGGGGTTTGAATCCGCATAAAAAGCTGGGTTTCCTCTCGTTTGATTCGATTACAATTGCTCTCCTTCTCCGGTGAACTCTGCAAAAAAGAAGCACCGTTAGCCTCGCCAAGGGGAGAAAGGGGTTCTCTCCTTGACCCGACTTCGGTGTGAGAATAAGTATGGGTTATGAAGAAGAAGAGGTATTGCAGAAGTGTGTGTAACTTGAATTTCATACCTGAATTGTTCTCATATTTATAGCCGGGAGTCTTTGGGCGGGAAAACCCGTTAGTGAAAAGTTGACGGAAGATGCTAACCCCATGAGCGGTTACATTTCCTTCCGTTTAAGCTTATTGATCCGACGTGAATGCACACGGATCGCTGTGTAGATCTATGGCTGGGGATATGCCACGTGGAAAGTGATCAAGTGGAGATTACTCTCTAATCACATGCTATCGTTGTGAATTCAGGGACGTCTGAGGTGCTGACACGTGTCCAGACGGTTATAACCATATTAGTGGTGCACGATTGAACTCTTCTAGAAGATTACTGCTGTAATCTGGTGTGACTCCTTATCGTATGGAGTCAGCTGAATAAATAATATCCAAGTCTGGATATTAAGCGGAAGCGTTTATTTTAGGATTTCCACCCTTTGTTTATGGGAGAAAGCGCAAGGATTTATGATTTCCTTTGGGGCGCGAGTGTTGGCTGTTGACTGTTTCTTAAGCCTTTCTTTTGTAAGACCAGTGCGCGGCCGCGCAAGGTGAAAAAAGAACTTTAAAGACGAGATTGTGGTATGGTCCCAAGCACTTACTATGAGGTTTTTGGGACCTTACCCCTTCAATACATATATTTACTGGTCACCAAATTTTGTGCTAAGTGTATGTAATATGTATTGTATGTGATAGTGTATTAGGACTTGAAAATACACTAAATACTCCTAAGGAGTGAAAATACAAAAATACACATACAACATGCTTAGACAAATACAAGAGAATATATTTATGAAAATATATTTCTTAATAAATTAAGTAACTTGGACAAGTTATGAACATGAAATGAAGTTTTGGACAAAATATATAACTCGGGTGAAAAATACAAGATACTTATATTTATTTTTGAGAAAATGATATAAGTAAGATACATAGTTAAAAATATAAAATATTTTTAACAACAAAGAACACATACATAAAAGATGGTGACTTGTACTTGTGCGATACAAGTCTAGTGACTAACGTTAATAAAACACGTATAGGTCACGACGCAATATAAGCAAACCCGGTGAAGTTTACGGCGCAAGAAACGCAAAGTTGTGAGTTCATGCTCCCCCTTTTCTTTTAACTGTTTTCAGTTTTATAACTTCGGGGGTGAAGTACATGTTCCTAAATGTTTACAGACAAGTGAGTTCATGTCCCCACTTTTAAACTTTTACATACTTTTTAAACTTGGGGAAAATACATGTGTTATGGTATGATGGATACAAAAACAAGGAATGATACTTTAAATCGTGTCACGAATAGGGTACCAGAAGCACCATTAATCGTGTACATACTAAGACCGCAGGACAAAAGGTTAGATCTAATGGGTTTTCGGGCAGCCACACTCTTGGTGATAACTAGTACCAAGTAGTGCTTTTGTGTCTCAGTCGTGAATCGACAACTAGAAAAATGCCTATGGTTTGGATGCTTCCTATGTCGTGTCATATGTTAATGGTCTTGCAACCCATTAACAATCTCGATACATACAGAAATACTTGATTTATACAAATTACATACCATGCATAGGGTCATGCTCCGGTAACACATCAAGAGCAGCTGCCTGCTCAGGGGCAAAGGCAGGCTCCAAGTCATCGAATGCCATATCAAAGTCAAAATCAGGATCGATCGGGTCGAAAGGATCAATAGGATCAGCAGGATCCTCCATCATCTCGTCCATAGGGACAAACTCCAAATCGCGGTCAGGATCAAAGCCTGGGGGAAACATAGGGTCTGAATCCCCCTCGTCGTCAGTATCATAAACAAGTCCCGGTACGGGAGCAACAGAAAGAGCCTGGTCCGAATCAGACTCGTGCGAAAAGTGCTGCGCACTAAGGGTATGTGTCGGTGCAGAAGCCACAGACTCAGAGGAGTCCTGGGCTGGGGAATGTGCAGGTGCCTCCGCAGCCGGAGCATCTGCAACCAGTAGAGGGGCAACAGCGGGTAGGGCCTCGCCCTGAACGTCCTCCATAGGCTCCACCTCAAACAAGTCGACGTCGTCCTCGTCGTCGTCGAATGGTAACTCCTGAACAGGGTAAGAAGCGAGGGGTATGGGAGCAGGGATCACCGCTAGTGGCAAGTCCCCGGCCGGAATATCAACAGGGAGCTCATCGTCGCCATCAGGTAGGGCGAATGGCTGGAAGTCGTCATCGTCGGTACTGGTAAAGTCTGACGTGTACACCTCGTGCTCCGAGGACTCTAAATCATCTGACACTATGGGTCTGGGTCCGGTGGTGCCTGAACCACCTGAATCTGACGAGTCCATGTACCTGTAACACAAACATAAGTGTGCACAAACTGTCAATCATATAATCAAATAATCACGTAAATCACCAAGTAAGCATTCAAATTATCCTCCTAGTCCCACTAGCCAACATTCCTAGTCCCACTAGTCAACACTTCTAGTCCCACTAGCCAACACTCCTAGTCCCACTAGTCATCACTCCTAGTCCCACTAGCCAACACTCCTAGTCCCACTAGTCAACACTTCTAGTCCCACTAGTCAATACTTCTAGTCCCACTAGATCAACACTCCTAGTCCCACTAGTCAACACTTCTAGTCCCACTAGACCAACACTCCTAGTCCCACTAGTCAACACTCCTAGTCCCACTAGACCAACACTCCTAGTCCCACTAGACCAAGCCTCAGCCTCCCGACTGGGCCTAAAATAATGGATAAAATGTGCTCAACATTTGTTTGTAAAAAGTTTTGGATTCTGGACTTAAGTGGTATGCAGTAAAAATGTTTTCGTGAGAGCCCTAGTGATCATAGTCTAGACTCGAGACAGAATCCTAGTTCGCTATGATCAGAGCTCTGATACCAAGCTGTCACACCCTGGCTTTGCGGAAGCGTGGTTAATTATGGTGTGACTTCTTAATACCATAGCTTAATCATAACAAAGCTATATGAATTTAAAAACCATGCAAGTCATCATTAAGTTTAGGAATCAACATACAATACCATTGTTTTAAACATAAGACCATAACCATGTTTAGTAAACATTACAACTTATAACAAACATAAACGAGGGTTAAGGATTGCGTCTTGTCCAGGTAAGAGAACACAACCCCTAATCCTTGATGACTTCATGAAGATTGCAGCGGAAAACGTTCGTACCGTGCCAGAATCCGTTTAATTTCCTGAAATACATGTGAGTTGAAAAATCAACAATAATGTTGAGCGAGTTCATGTGCAAGTGAGTAAGTAAAACACTTGTAAGTATAAAAGTTTCCTGGTATGTAGCAGTGTAAGAGGACTTGTGATCACCAATGGTTTGCAAGGCCATTAGCATGTCGTGAAATGCAAGTAAGTAAGATACAACCCTAGCCGATTTTGCGTTGGGTACCAAGTCACTCCGGATCCGTTCTGTTAGTCCTCCGAGAGGCCTGTTCTGTTGGACCGGGAGCTGGGCTCGCTACACCCAAATAGATCTACCGCTCGAGTCCCTCGGGGTTCTAACTACCCATTCACATGATCTAAACCTCCTTACGTTATTCATACCGTGTATAAAGTACTTGTAAACAAAGTAACATGTATTTCACCCCCGCAGTTAAGAAAACTGAAAACAGTTAGAGAAAAGGGGGACATGAACTCACAGTGGATGCGTAAACTCTATCAAGCGTCTCTGAAGCAGTAAGCTGTGCAACGACCTACAAGTGCTAATTCTATTAGACGGACGGCCGTGCTTTAGCTTTACAGTTTATGTTTGCGGGAAATAGTTAGACAACTATTTCGTGTTGCATTTTGTATATGCTTGATAGTTATTTTTCCTTCCCAAGGATGGGGGATACAATACATGTGCGTAAGTTACGTTTTATCAATCTTGTGGTAATGTAATTACCGGTGTACCTTATGTGTTTGTGAAAGCGTTCGCAAAGTTTTGGAATCGTTAACGTTTGTAAATATTATTTTTACCCTAAAATAATATTTATGTGTTTTCACAAAATAATCATAAACAGTGTTGTGACAAATATATTTATCACGTTAATCTTTGTGGAAACCCCACCTCCGATGGTTTAGTAAAATATGGTGCTGGCGAAATTTATGTGTCGAAAGTATGTCCAAAAAAATAGTTCTAACACTTGTTGTGTAAAAAGTCTAAGTGTTAGGTTTTTAGAAAATTTCGCCAGAGTTTCCTCTGTAACTGGAGGTGGCCACGCTTTTAAGCGTATCATTTTCTTTTAACAAATCAACTCAATCAACTTCTTTATTCAATCAAACAATTTCCGACACATCAAACTAGTCAACAAGTATGTATATTTGCATAAACGCATGAACTTGTAGTTTTTCCGCATCTATATTATAAATCCCATTTATATACGTAGATCTTTATATAAAGTAGCTTTAATCTTGTAAAAATCTCGTGTTTAGAGAAAACCGTCTTTACAACTTCTAGTGACAAGTGACAAATATACTTCTTTGTCGGATCTTTCCATTTCACAAGTGTCTACACACTTGTGGTTTATAAAATCATATTTATTAGTGTAAGATCCATCTTTAGAAAAACATGATTTCTTTAAAGTGTGGTCTTTCAAAAATACCACTTGCGGATACGTAGATCCGCTAGTTTTAAACACCATTTTACCGGTTAAATCACTTTTACACAAGTAAAATAATTCTTTACAAGTTCATGTCTCTAAAATGTGGTAGTGTTCACCTTTAACCCTTGTATCTTTCAAAAACAAGCTTATGTGATGATACGTGATTTTACAAAGTCGGGTTAAACGAAGTTTTGAGCTACCACATTATAGATCGGGTCACAATAAGCACAAATTTCAAGTCCTACGACTTTTACACAAGTTATATGCTATTAACCACCATTTTTGTGATTTTACTAGACTTTAAAGATTCAAAACGCGTGTTTACAATATTTAACCGACGAAAGTTCTTTTAACCACTTTAGATATGTGTAAGAACAAGTTTTAAAGGTTATACCTCTAGCTCAAGGCTAGGGAAGAGTTGTGACGAAAAACGCGTGGATAAAAGCTAACGAGAGAGGTCCTTCGTGTTCCGAGTGCACCAAAGCTCCTTATACGTGATCCTTAATGCGTGAATGATCTTGGGATGATGAGTGCAAGATCGAAAAGTATGATGGTGGTGTGTAGGGTGTTCGGCCGAGAGTGGGTAAGGGAGAGAGAGTAGTGTGAGTTTGTTGATTGTTAAGTGATAAATCTCTAAGTGATTAGTGTGTATATATAGGAGAGATTAGTGTGCTATTGTCCATTGGTCACTATGTTCACTAGATACTAGACAACATGATCATCCAAGATTACAAGGTACAAGGTGTTGCCCCCTAGGCAACCGAATCGGTTTGGGGGGTGGGGTCCATGGTTCGATTTTAAGTAGATGGTTAGGAGCTAGTTTATGTTAAGTAAGTTAGTTTAGGTTTTAAACTCCGTTAGTTACGTGTAACATGTTATGGCGGGTGTTAGGGTAATCAGGGACCCTAACTGGCTCAGAAAAACAATAATAGTGAAAATACTAATATTTTCATGTTCCGGGTAAAGTCCGGGTGTTCGGTTGGATAGTAATCCGTTAAAGTGTTACAAAAGACTTTAAAGTGTCGTTATTACATTTTTAGTGACACAATTTGTTTTCCCGACACTTTAGAAAGTGTCTAGTGATATTTTCTCATTTTTGGCACTTTACTAGTCAGCTAGAAGCTGGTTAAATTATTAAAGTGCTGTGTTTGGTACTTAAAGTACGTTTTAGGCACATCCGAATCAGTGTATCTTATCCCTAGAGACGCGGTAACACAACCCTTATATCCTACACTCACTACCAGTGTAGCCAAAATATATGAGGCTCTTAACAGGCCTTAGAGGCAGTATTTGCCTGATGCTGGTTATATCAGCATGTTCACTGTGTATCCGTTTAGTGCTACTGTGCTTTTTGTGCATCATGTTTGTCACTAGGGTTCAGTATGTAAATAATGTAGTGACAGCAAATAAAGTATGATGCAAGTAAGTGCATGTATCAGTATGCAGGTAGCAGTTTATCAGCTAGTTTCAATCAAGCACAGTAATTAAGCAGTAATCAATCATTAATTAAGTTGTACGGATACCTGGTTTTGTGCGGGTTGTCACATACTCCCCCCGTTAAATAAATTTCGTCCCGAAATTTTAAGTTCTGCTTGTAGAAGCAGGGTTCTTGGGAAATAAGTGGGGGTACTTTTCTTTCATCCGGTCCTCACGCTCCCAGGTAAATTCAGGACCATGTCTGGCATTCCAGCGAACCTTGACGAGTTTGACACTACTCCGGCGGGTCCTGTTAACTTTCCAATCTGTGACCTCGACGGGTTCTTCTACGAAGTGGAGCGTGTCGTCAACATGAATTTCGTCGATAGGAATGGCAACGTCTACTTGAGTTGGACTTTTCTTTAAATTGGATACATGAAATGTATCATGAACGCCGTTAAGTTCGGCAGGTAGATCCAACTTGTATGCTACTGTCCCGATTCTTTCTAGAATTCTGAGTGGACCAATGTAGCGCGGATTTAGCTTTCCACGCTTCCCAAAGCGTGCTACCCCTTTCCAGGGTGAAACTTTCAACAACACCATTTCCCCAACTTCAAATTCCACATGCTTTCTGTTTGGATCCGCGTAGGCCTTTTGTCTGTGGCGAGCGGCTTCGATGTTTTTAAGAATCTGCGCAATCTTGTCCGTCGTCTCTTGGACGATTTCGGGACCGGCAAGTTGCCTATCACCTGCGTCAGCCCAACATAGTGGTGATCGGCACTTGCTTCCGTATAGGGCTTCAAAAGGCGCGACACCAATACTGGTGTGGTAACTGTTGTTGTAAGAAAATTCGACCAAGGGTAAGTGTTTATCCCAGCTACCGCCCAAATCCATAACGCATGCTCTCAGCATGTCTTCCAAGGTTTGTATCGTTCGCTCGCTCTGGCCATCAGTTTGCGGATGAAATGCAGTGATCAGATTCAGTTGTGAGCCAAAAGCTTCCTGGAAGGATTGCCATATTCTTGACACAAACCTTCCGTCTCTATCGGAGATGATTGAGAGGGGCACTCCATGACGTGCTACGATTTCTCTCATGTATATTTCAGCTAATTTGCTCGTGTTATCCTTTTCTCTGATAGGTAAGAAGTGTGCCGTTTTTGTTAATCGATCCACTATCACCCAGATAGTGTCATGGCCTCTTGGCGTTCTTGGCAGCTTTGTAACAAAATCCATGGAGATTTGTTCCCACTTCCATTTGGGAATCTCCGGTTGTTGCAGAAGTCCCGAAGGCCTCTGGTATTCAGCTTTAACTTTAGCGCACGTTAAACATTTGCTCACGTAGACAGCAACGTCGCCTTTCATTCTAGGCCACCAATAATAATCTTTGAGATCGTGGTACATCTTATCCGCCCCCGGATGAATAGAGTACCGTGACTTGTGCGCTTCGTCGAAAATAACATTCCTCAAATCGCCAAACAAAGGAACCCAAATCCTTTTCTCAAAACATAACGTTCCTTCCTCGTTTGGTACCAAAAGCTTCTCCATCCCACGGAGATATTCTTCCTCAAGGTTTCCCTCCTTGAGAGCTTCTTTTTGTGCAGCGCGAATGCGCGAGGGAAGATCGGTTCGTATGATTATTTCCAATGCTCTAACCCTTATGGGCTTGATTCTTTCTTTACGACTTAGGGCATCAGCGACCACATTCGCCTTCCCTGGATGCTACTTGATCTCGCAGTCGTAATCGTTCAGTAATTCAACCCATCGTCTCTGTCTCATATTCAGCTCTTTCTGGTTGAATATGTGTTGCAAGCTCTTGTGATCTGTGAAGATTGTGCATTTCGTACCATACAGGTAGTGTCTCCAGATCTTTAGTGCGAAAACCACTGCGCCAAGCTCTAAATCATGGGTGGTATAGTTCTTCTCGTGCACTTTCAGTTGGCGTGATGCGTAAGCAATGACCTTTTGGCGTTGCATCAACACACATCCCAATCCCTGACGCGATGCGTCGCAGTATACCACAAAATCGTCGGTACCTTCCGGTAGAGCTAAAATTGGCGCGTTGCAGAGCTTATCCTTCAATATCTGAAACGCTTCGTCCTGTTTGATCCCCCAATCAAACGTCTTATCCTTCTGGGTCAGGAGCGTCAAAGGTTGGGCGATTTTCGAGAAATCCTCGATGAACCTTCGATAGTAGCCAGCCAAACCCAAGAATTGTCGAATCTCGGTTGGCGTTGTAGGCGTTTCCCAATTCTTGATTGCCTCGATCTTTGTGGGATCAACATGAATTCCATCCCCATTAACCACATGTCCAAGAAACTGGACTTCGTGTAGCCAAAACTCGCACTTGGAGAATTTGGCGTACAGTTGTTCTTCCTTTAGCAGCCCCAATATGGTTCTAAGATGCTGTTCGTGTTCAGCCTTCGTCTTTGAGTAAATCAGGATGTCGTCGATGAATACAATCACGAACTTGTCTAAGTATGGCTTGCAAACTCTATTCATTAGATCCATGAATACCGCAGGCGCGTTTGTTAAACCAAATGGCATCACGTGGAACTCGTAGTGTCCATAACGAGTTCGGAAGGCTGTTTTCGGGATACTTTCCTCTTGTATCCTTAGTTGATGGTATCCAGATCGAAGATCGATCTTAGAGTAACAACTTGAGCCTTGAAGTTGGTCGAACAGATCGTCGATTCTAGGCAGTGGATACCTGTTCTTGATCGTTAGCTTGTTCAATTCTCTGTAGTCAATACACATCCGAAAACTACCGTCCTTCTTCTTAACAAACAGGACTGGAGCTCCCCAAGGCGAGAAGCTTGGTCGAATAAAACCCTTGTCTAACAACTCTTGAAGCTGTGTTGACAATTCCTGCATCTCAGATGGGGCAAGTCTGTAAGGTGCCTTAGCTACAGGCGCGGCGCCTGGAACTAAGTCGATGTGAAACTCGACCTGTCTCTGAGGTGGCAGTCCGGGTAAGTCTTCTGGAAAGACTTCTGGATACTCCCTTACGACAGGGATGTCTTCGATCCTTGGCTCGGCAGCCTTCTTATCCACGATGTGTGCCAGAAAGGCAACACATCCTTTCTGTAAACACTTCCTTGCCTTCAAACAGCTGATAATTCTCAATGGCGTCTCACGCTCCTCTCCATGTACAACAATGGTCTCACCATCATCAGTTGGAATACGAATCACCTTTTCGTGGCAAACTATCTCCGCTTTGTTGCCAGATAACCAATCCATTCCTACTACCACGTCGAAACTCCCCAATTGGACTGGTAGTAGATCCAAAGAGAACTCACGTTCTCCCAATTCTATCACACAGCCTTTGATAACATCATTGGCTTCCACTAACTTTCCATTAGCCAATTCGATCGAGTAGGGTATGTCTAACTTATTAGCAGCTAACCCAAGCATATTCTTAAATCCTAGCGATACGAAGCTATAGTCGGCACCAGTATCAAACAGAACAGATGCATAGCGTTGATTTATAGGGAACGTACCCGTGACAACGTTGGGATCCTGACGTGCTTCCTTTGCTCCAATCTGAAATACCCTTCCACGGGCTTGGTTCAATCCCGGGCAATCCTTTTTGAAGTGCCCAATGTCACCGCAATTGAAACATCCAAGTCTTTTACCACTTCCCGCACCATCCATAACTGGCGGGTTGTTCTGGTTAGCATTTCCGGCTTGATTGGCATTGCAGTCTCGATTATTCCCCTGTTGGTGACTACCAGAACCACCACGGTTGTTCTTTCTATTTCCATATCCTCCCTGGCCTCCCCGGCCAGTGCCAACCCAACAGGTGTCCTTAGAGTGACCACGTTTCCCACATGCTTCACATACTTTTAGCCCACAATGACCAGAATGGTGACGCTGGCAGGCATTACACCTAGGATGGGTGCCCATATATCCCCTTCCTTTCCTTCCACTGCCAGTCGTACCCTGAGCTGGCGTGTTTGGTGCTCCTCTCTTACCATCACCGCTAACACTTTGTTTGAAGTTCGAAAACTTTCTTTTGTTACTTCCTGACGACTCAACATGAGTCTCTTTCTCCTTTGCCTTGACATCACCAAACTTGTTCAGACGAATCGCCTCTTCTGTGAGAGCCACGCTCAAATCAATGGCTTCTGTGATAGTTGCTGGTTTGGAGGAGGTTACCATGCTAATGATTTGGGGAGCCAAACCCCAAATGAAGCGCTCAATACGCTTGTATTCCGGCGTAACCATGTAAGGAACCACTTGAGATAGGTCATGAAACCTCTGAACGTACTCTGCTACTTTCGGACCATCCATCTTTAGGTGCCAAAATTCAGTCTCCAACCTTTGAATTTCTGCGCGTGAACAGTACTTTCGGCGCATCAGTTCTTTCAATTCGGCCCAAGTCAGGGCGTAGGCGGCAGCTTCGCCTAGAGTTTGGACTTGTAGGTTCCACCATGACAGGGCTCCGTCTAGAAACAGCCCTGAAATGTACGTGACTTATTGATCCTCAGCACACTTGCTCATGCGTAAGACGGAATCGGTTTTCTCAGCCCAGCGGGTAAAGGCAACTGCACCTCCTGTGCCATTGAAGTTAACTGGTTTGCAGTCTAAGAACTGCTTGTAGGTGCATCCTGCACATATGTTAAAACATGTGTTTGGCATTAGCATCACCGCTAAAATCTCCAACTAGTTTGTGGTAGGTTCGAATGGCGTGGTATTACCGTGAGGTGGATTGTTATTGCCTTGATTAACACTTCCGCTCCCTCCTGGCTGAGAAGCTGCGTACTGCGCTATGGCAGCAGCAATGACTTGTTGTAGCTCTTCCTGAGTGGTAGGCATAGGCTGCTGTTGTCGTCTTGGTGGCATCTTTCTAAAAGATATGTTCACGTTGGTCAGGACATAGTACAGTGTACGTATATAGTAATAATAATAGTATAATCACATAACATCTCATGTTATCACATATCACAAATATCAATCACACAACATCCCATGTCATAAATATAAACAAGTAATCAAGCGAATCCAAAATATGGTGAGAAAACTGCGATTGCCACATAAATGAGACCACATCGTAAGTGTATACATACAATCATCAATTACTAGGGGCTACATCACCCCCGTCAAAAGCTACATCAGTATCAATACAACATCAAGTACATAACAAAAGTCAAATCATAACGTAGTCTCCCCAAAATGCTGTGCAAGTAAAAGCAATCGCTGACTTCTCACCTCGCCTACCCTGTGGCACTGATGAGCTCAAGCAGATGGTGGTGGAGGAGGAGGGGGAAAACGGGTATAAAACAAACGGCGCATCTCTAACCAATCTGCCTCCATCGCCTGCTGCGTGCGAATAACGGAGGCAATCTGCTGCTCCAAAGTAGTAAGACGAGCAGCGTAGTCAGGGGGTAATGATCGAAATGGCTGTAACGGAGAGGGTGCCTGACCATGGCACTGACATGGCCGAACTCTCTCGAGCTCCTGTAGTCGCTGCTCGTGCGACTCATGCTGGTAAACAAAAGACATCAGTACATCCTCAATGGTGTGGCCTACATGGAACCTGTGGTATGGATCTGTGGGTGGCATAGGGGAAAACGGAGACCAAAGCAATGGCTCTCGTGTGGGGTCAAATGGTGCTACACCAAAAGGAGCAGTAGTAGGTGGAACAAAAGGCATCTGTGGTAAGAAAGGCATGGGCATAGGTACGTGCCCTGATGGGTGGGCTGAAGAGCCCTCTCCAGGCCCCGCTGGAGGTATGTATGTGGGAATCTGAAACGAAAAGTCAGTGTGTCTAGCGTCTGGAATCTGTGGGGGTAGTGGTGGGACGTCCTCATCAGCCGGGATCCACCCGTGCTGTGCGGCCTCGTCCGGTGGATCCATCTGTGCCGCGAACGGTGCATGTCCGGGCTCTATGGGAACGGGATCAAGTACAGGGGCTACAACAGGGTCAACGGGTGCCAAGTACTCAAATGGTGGATCAACAGGTACAGCAACAAGGGGTAGAGGATCAATGGGATCAACAGGGGCATGATCGTCTGCAATCAAGGGAACGTCTAGGTGGGGATCAACAGCAATGGGCTCAAGGGGTATATCAGCATGCATAGGGTCATGCTCCGGTAACACATCAAGAGCAGCTGCCTGCTCAGGGGCAAAGGCAGGCTCCAAGTCATCGAATGCCATATCAAAGTCAAAATCAGGATCGATCGGGTCGAAAGGATCAATAGGATCAGCAGGATCCTCCATCATCTCGTCCATAGGGACAAACTCCAAATCGCGGTCAGGATCAAAGCCTGGGGGAAACATAGGGTCTGAATCCCCCTCGTCGTCAGTATCATAAACAAGTCCCGGTACGGGAGCAACAGAAAGAGCCTGGTCCGAATCAGACTCGTGCGAAAAGTGCTGCGCACTAAGGGTATGTGTCGGTGCAGAAGCCACAGACTCAGAGGAGTCCTGGGCTGGGGAATGTGCAGGTGCCTCCGCAGCCGGAGCATCTGCAACCAGTAGAGGGGCAACAGCGGGTAGGGCCTCGCCCTGAACGTCCTCCATAGGCTCCACCTCAAACAAGTCGACGTCGTCCTCGTCGTCGTCGAATGGTAACTCCTGAACAGGGTAAGAAGCGAGGGGTATGGGAGCAGGGATCACCGCTAGTGGCAAGTCCCCGGCCGGAATATCAACAGGGAGCTCATCGTCGCCATCAGGTAGGGCGAATGGCTGGAAGTCGTCATCGTCGGTACTGGTAAAGTCTGACGTGTACACCTCGTGCTCCGAGGACTCTAAATCATCTGACACTATGGGTCTGGGTCCGGTGGTGCCTGAACCACCTGAATCTGACGAGTCCATGTACCTGTAACACAAACATAAGTGTGCACAAACTGTCAATCATATAATCAAATAATCACGTAAATCACCAAGTAAGCATTCAAATTATCCTCCTAGTCCCACTAGCCAACATTCCTAGTCCCACTAGTCAACACTTCTAGTCCCACTAGCCAACATTCCTAGTCCCACTAGTCATCACTTCTAGTCCCACTAGCCAACACTCCTAGTCCCACTAGTCAACACTTCTAGTCCCACTAGTCAATACTTCTAGTCCCACTAGATCAACACTCCTAGTCCCACTAGTCAACACTTCTAGTCCCACTAGACCAACACTCCTAGTCCCACTAGTCAACACTCCTAGTCCCACTAGACCAACACTCCTAGTCCCACTAGACCAAGCCTCAGCCTCCCGACTGGGCCTAAAATAATGGATAAAATGTGCTCAACATTTGTTTGTAAAAAGTTTTGGATTCTGGACTTAAGTGGTATGCAGTAAAAATGTTTTCGTGAGAGCCCTAGTGATCATAGTCTAGACTCGAGACAGAATCCTAGTTCGCTATGATCAGAGCTCTGATACCAAGCTGTCACACCCTGGCTTTGCGGAAGCGTGGTTAATTATGGTGTGACTTCTTAATACCATAGCTTAATCATAACAAAGCTATATGAATTTAAAAACCATGCAAGTCATCATTAAGTTTAGGAATCAACATACAATACCATTGTTTTAAACATAAGACCATAACCATGTTTAGTAAACATTACAACTTATAACAAACATAAACGAGGGTTAAGGATTGCGTCTTGTCCAGGTAAGAGAACACAACCCCTAATCCTTGATGACTTCATGAAGATTGCAGCGGAAAACGTTCATACCGTGCCAGAATCCGTTTAATTTCCTGAAATACATGTGAGTTGAAAAATCAACAATAATGTTGAGCGAGTTCATGTGCAAGTGAGTAAGTAAAACACTTGTAAGTATAAAAGTTTCCTGGTATGTAGCAGTGTAAGAGGACTTGTGATCACCAATGGTTTGCAAGGCCATTAGCATGTCGTGAAATGCAAGTAAGTAAGATACAACCCTAGCCGATTTTGCGTTGGGTACCAAGTCACTCCGGATCCGTTCTGTTAGTCCTCCGAGAGGCCTGTTCTGTTGGACCGGGAGCTGGGCTCGCTACACCCAAATAGATCTACCGCTCGAGTCCCTCGGGGTTCTAACTACCCATTCACATGATCTAAACCTCCTTACGTTATTCATACCGTGTATAAAGTACTTGTAAACAAAGTAACATGTATTTCACCCCCGCAGTTAAGAAAACTGAAAACAGTTAGAGAAAAGGGGGACATGAACTCACAGTGGATGCGTAAACTCTATCAAGCGTCTCTGAAGCAGTAAGCTGTGCAACGACCTACAAGTGCTAATTCTATTAGACGGACGGCCGTGCTTTAGCTTTACAGTTTATGTTTGCGGGAAATAGTTAGACAACTATTTCGTGTTGCATTTTGTATATGCTTGATAGTTATTTTTCCTTCCCAAGGATGGGGGATACAATACATGTGCGTAAGTTACGTTTTATCAATCTTGTGGTAATGTAATTACCGGTGTAACTTATGTGTTTGTGAAAGCGTTCGCAAAGTTTTGGAATCGTTAACGTTTGTAAATATTATTTTTACCCTAAAATAATATTTATGTGTTTTCACAAAATAATCATAAACAGTGTTGTGACAAATATATTTATCACGTTAATCTTTGTGGAAACCCCACCTCCGATGGTTTAGTAAAATATGGTGCTGGCGAAATTTATGTGTCGAAAGTATGTCCAAAAAAATAGTTCTAACACTTGTTGTGTAAAAAGTCTAAGTGTTAGGTTTTTAGAAAATTTCGCCAGAGTTTCCTCTGTAACTGGAGGTGGCCACGCTTTTAAGCGTATCATTTTCTTTTAACAAATCAACTCAATCAACTTCTTTATTCAATCAAACAATTTCCGACACATCAAACTAGTCAACAAGTATGTATATTTGCATAAACGCATGAACTTGTAGTTTTTCCGCATCTATATTATAAATCCCATTTATATACGTAGATCTTTATATAAAGTAGCTTTAATCTTGTAAAAATCTCGTGTTTAGAGAAAACCGTCTTTACAACTTCTAGTGACAAGTGACAAATATACTTCTTTGTCGGATCTTTCCATTTCACAAGTGTCTACACACTTGTGGTTTATAAAATCATATTTATTAGTGTAAGATCCATCTTTAGAAAAACATGATTTCTTTAAAGTGTGGTCTTTCAAAAATACCACTTGCGGATACGTAGATCCGCTAGTTTTAAACACCATTTTACCGGTTAAATCACTTTTACACAAGTAAAATAATTCTTTACAAGTTCATGTCTCTAAAATGTGGTAGTGTTCACCTTTAACCCTTGTATCTTTCAAAAACAAGCTTATGTGATGATACGTGATTTTACAAAGTCGGGTTAAACGAAGTTTTGAGCTACCACATTATAGATCGGGTCACAATAAGCACAAATTTCAAGTCCTACGACTTTTACACAAGTTATATGCTATTAACCACCATTTTTGTGATTTTACTAGACTTTAAAGATTCAAAACGCGTGTTTACAATATTTAACCGACGAAAGTTCTTTTAACCACTTTAGATATGTGTAAGAACAAGTTTTAAAGGTTATACCTCTAGCTCAAGGCTAGGGAAGAGTTGTGACGAAAAACGCGTGGATAAAAGCTAACGAGAGAGGTCCTTCGTGTTCCGAGTGCACCAAAGCTCCTTATACGTGATCCTTAATGCGTGAATGATCTTGGGATGATGAGTGCAAGATCGAAAAGTATGATGGTGGTGTGTAGGGTGTTCGGCCGAGAGTGGGTAAGGGAGAGAGAGTAGTGTGAGTTTGTTGATTGTTAAGTGATAAATCTCTAAGTGATTAGTGTGTATATATAGGAGAGATTAGTGTGCTATTGTCCATTGGTCACTATGTTCACTAGATACTAGACAACATGATCATCCAAGATTACAAGGTACAAGGTGTTGCCCCCTAGGCAACCGAATCGGTTTGGGGGGTGGGGTCCATGGTTCGATTTTAAGTAGATGGTTAGGAGCTAGTTTATGTTAAGTAAGTTAGTTTAGGTTTTAAACTCCGTTAGTTACGTGTAACATGTTATGGCGGGTGTTAGGGTAATCAGGGACCCTAACTGGCTCAGAAAAACAATAATAGTGAAAATACTAATATTTTCATGTTCCGGGTAAAGTCCGGGTGTTCGGTTGGATAGTAATCCGTTAAAGTGTTACAAAAGACTTTAAAGTGTCGTTATTACATTTTTAGTGACACAATTTGTTTTCCCGACACTTTAGAAAGTGTCTAGTGATATTTTCTCATTTTTGGCACTTTACTAGTCAGCTAGAAGCTGGTTAAATTATTAAAGTGCTGTGTTTGGTACTTAAAGTACGTTTTAGGCACATCCGAATCAGTGTATCTTATCCCTAGAGACGCGGTAACACAACCCTTATATCCTACACTCACTACCAGTGTAGCCAAAATATATGAGGCTCTTAACAGGCCTTAGAGGCAGTATTTGCCTGATGCTGGTTATATCAGCATGTTCACTGTGTATCCGTTTAGTGCTACTGTGCTTTTTGTGCATCATGTTTGTCACTAGGGTTCAGTATGTAAATAATGTAGTGACAGCAAATAAAGTATGATGCAAGTAAGTGCATGTATCAGTATGCAGGTAGCAGTTTATCAGCTAGTTTCAATCAAGCACAGTAATTAAGCAGTAATCAATCATTAATTAAGTTGTACGGATACCTGGTTTTGTGCGGGTTGTCACAGAAAGGATTGGAGGTGATTTCTACTTTCTGAACAGTCACATACCAGCAATTAACATCCACTAACCGTACTGTTATTACATCTGAGACGATTCAAGTGAGTCTTATGAAGCAAGTGTCTGTCTATTCAATTGAGAGGAATCATTGCATTACATCCCCGATGAAATGTCACACCCCGAAATATCAGAGCATTGGTGTGACTGGACTGGTATCTTCATTGCACAGCGGAAGCAAATAAGCTAAGTCTTTTAGAAAATGAACGCCACTAAGTACTCGACTCTTCATGGTTCTCCTATTCCAACCGTGCCTTGCCTTAGAAATGCAACCTGAGAAAGAAACATGCGAAAAAGTCAACATAAAGTTGAGCGAGTTCATAGTTTGTTTGTAAAAGATTTGAAATAAATCTTTTTGAATAACCGGTTTTTGAAGTATTGTTGAGAAAACGAATTAAAATCATTTTCTTGTCATGTTATACAGAAACTTTGTATGAAAACATGGTATGTATCTTGTATAAATCAAGTTTTCATATATAAATCAAGTATTCATGTGTACACCACGTACTTATGTATAATTCAGGTTTTTCTTGAGTACCCCACGTACTCAAGTATGATTCCCGTTTTCTTGAGTACCCCACGTACTTCAAGTTATAAATCAAGTTTTTCTTGAGTACCCCACGTACTTCAAGTTATAAATCAAGTTTTTCTTGAGTACCCCACGTACTTCAAGTTATAAATCAAGTTTTTCTTGAGTACCCCACGTACTTCAAGTTATAAATCAAGTTTTTGTATGGTATGAATTTTATGTAAATAAAGTATTCCTGTAAGTATCAGGATTGTTAATGGGTTACAAAGCCATTAACATGTGACACGACATAGGAAGTCACCAAACCTTAGGCATTTAATTGGTATATTCTGAGACACAAAAGCACTACTCGATTCTCGCCCTCACCGAGAGTGTGGCTGCCCGGCACCCGTTAGATCTAACCTTTTGTTCTGCGGTCTAGGTATATTGTTGATTAATGGTGCTTATGGTACCCTATTCGTGACACGATTTCTCGTATCATTTCTCATAACGCATTATACTTGGTTCTCGTCCTCACCAAGTGCGTTTCTCGTATTCTTATATCTCGTCACACTTGGTTCTCGTCCTCACCAAGTGTGCTTCTTGTTATCATACCATTTATAAACATAGTAATATTTGTACATGTATTTCACCCCCGAAGTTATAAAACTGAAAACAGTTAAAAGAAAAGGGGGAGCATGAACTCACTTGTTTTGTAAAACCGGTATCTAATATAAGCTTTTCGTAAACCATTTGTGTTCTTTGTAACATGGTTTAGAAATATATAATTCATGTTTATTGAAAATCTTGTATGCTTTGCAGAAGTGCATGTCTTTCCACCCCAAAAACATTTAGAAAAATGTAAAACCGTGAAAGGTGGGGTTATGAACTCACCTGAATATTCCTGTGCAAAGCTAGCTATATACGATGTCGTTTCCAAGACGAGACTTGCTAGCGTGCATTCTACAATATTCCTAACACGGAATATCTAATAAGTTTCTAATAACGCAGAAATTAACTACGTGTCATCGAACTTTACCGAATCGCTAATTGAATGATTTGTCTGTAAGTTATGACGGTAAATGAACGACGGTAACTAAACTATGTGTCGTTTAGGCGTTTTGAAATAAATATAACAACTTATATTTATTTAATAGTGTTTTCGTGTTGATGTCGTTTGAAATAAATACGATAGTTATATTTATTTCTTGAAATAATATGAGTTGCTTGGCGCTTGAAATAAATATATAAAATATATTTATTTTATAAAAGAATTCGCGTTGTATAGTATTCGAAATAAATATGTAATCTATATTTATTTTGTAAAACGAATACGAGTTGTTTGACGCTTGAAATAAATATATATAAAATATATTTATTTTATAAAAGCATTGTCGTTTTCGTATGTGATAAAGCGTCGTCGAAAGTGATATACACATTTATATTGGTTCTTATAAAAGTCGCTTTTCAATAAAACATGTTTTGTTTTTACGGATTTTCTCGAAAAACGAGCAGAGTTTCCTCTGTTTTTGGATGATCCTGACAACTAAAGTGTCGATTTTCAAAGTTCAATCAATCAACAATTCAACGCAATGTAACGACAATATATAGTTTTCGACAAAATGTCAAAACATAAATAAATCACTAATCGAATTGGTTCGAGCTCGTTTGTCACGTGAGTAATAATATTATAAAAATAACAATATAAACGTGACGTTAATTTTTACCAAGTCTTCGCGTCGAATCGTCGAGCCGCTGACTGTGTTGACCGGGTCAACCGAGTTGAACTCGGTTCGACCGAGTCGACCGAACCGAACTGTCTAATCTCTTTGACTGCATTACTCGAACCCGCTGACCTGAACCTGAACCACAACAGATCTGACCCGTTGACCCGAGTTGACTGAGTTGACTCGGTGAGTTGACCGAGTCAACCGGGTTGACCGATTAACCGAGCCAAAACTGAAGCTGACCGTGTTTCAAACCGTAGCTGAGCCGAACACCCGAACCGTGACCCGAGCCGTTGACTGAACCCCAAAAATCTGACCGAGACTCCCGCACCCTGCTTAGAGCAACTCAAACCAAACATTAACAACATCTGAACATGAATCTGAACCAGATCTAAACCCGAAACCGGTGAACTTCGCCGGATAAGGACAATGTCCGGCGGTCAATGGCACCGACCGCCGGTTATCTCACTCTTCTCAGCTTTCTCTCTCTTCTCGCCGCCTCTCTCTCTCTTTGTCTCGTTTCTCTCTCTCATCTCTCCCCCTGAGTCATACCGCCGCACCACCACCGAACAGTGGTGGTGGTGGTTCGTTCCTGTTGCTCGGAAGAGGGGGAGGGTGTCGGTTTGTGGGTTAACCGGCCCTGTGCTGGTTGCTGATTATGGAGATGGGAAAGGGGAGGATCGAGAGGTGTGAGACAGACTCAATGTCTATGTGTTGTGTATGTATGTTTTGAGAGATGGTCAGGATTTTGACTTATGTGTGTATGTAAAGGAATAGATGCAAAGAAGAGGGATGATAGGCAGTGGTGTATAACCGAGGGAAGGAGGGGTTTTATACACTTTTATGTGGGTAATGACTAATGTTAGTTCCTCATGTCTTGTGTGTATAGATCTTGTATGGATTTTGTGTTTCAAATCTTTGAGACATAAATCTTATGTAGAGATTTTTAGCAGATTATTATAATATCTTGTAAGATTTTACAAGATTTCATAGAGATCTTGTATGATATGTACAGATTTAGGCTTGTGGGTTTTGGGCTTGGGCCCAGGGCCCACAAGCCCATCTCATGTGTAAGTGGCCCGTAATTCCTACGAGACACGTTAACGCGATCCAAACTCCATAAGCATAAAATATTCGGGTAACATCCATATTTGTCGGCGTTGTCAGTATTTCGCACGGTTTTAGTCCGTTGTCATTTGCTGTTTCGCAGATTCCACGCGAATCTTCATACACGTACTGTAGAGTCGGATAAGCGTTCCTGGGCACTCCAAATGCCTAATTAAGTTAATTTGCGTCGTAAACACTATTTAATGTCGCGTAAATTGCCTGTTAATAACGTAAATTAAGGGCGTAAATTACCGGTTGTCACATGAAAAACATAATCGCAATCCTTTTCCTTCAATTTCCAGAACAGCCACCAGCTATACCAGTTCGTTACCAGTGCGGTTGCCGTGAACCTGAGGAACTTTTAATAAGCTGTCACAGTTGTCAAATTCGTTGCGTTCATTCTTTTTAATAATATTGTACAAGCATGGTCCACGTTCAAATTCGTTGCGTGCATTCATATTGTTGAGACAACAACAGATACTGAACGAATTGTTTGACTTCTTGTTCAAATACAGGTGTAGGATCCGTACTTAAAGGTCTCTCTCTAAAAGATGCAACTTTACGGCACGCTTACCTTAATCACATTTTCCATTGAGTCACAGATCCGACAATAGGGCCCATAGATCTTATGCCCATTTCATAGGTAACCGTGCTGATGTGGATTTTTATTCCTTCAATACGCATCGTATAGGCCTATACGATACATATTACTTTTAATAAGGGGACATTGTCAGCCTTTGACTGACCTAGAAGTTTGAACCAACCGTAATACGCATCGTATAGGCCAATACGATGCGTATTGAAGGTGTCGATTTAATTTCCCAAGGTGTGCCAATAATACGACCCATATTATATACCGTATTTCGCTTTAGCATATTTAATAATTAGTACAACGTACAATTATTATCTTTTTTATCTCTTTTTTATATTTATACTAAATATTATATATTTTTAATGTCTACATGCTATCCTTATTTAATTTGCCATGGTGATTGCAATGATATATGAAGATATAATGAAATAAAAAAAAACATATAATGAAATAATAAAATGTCAAAGATTATATATAATTTTCGAAAATATATATCTAAGGGTTAACCTTATATTTACCTATACAATTCAACTAGGTTAAAACCCCGTGTATTACACGGGTTAAATAAATGTAATTTTATATACCAAATAATATAAAACTATATATATATATATCTTTAAAATCTCGTTAATTACACGGGTTGAATAAATGTAATTTTATATACCAAATAATAAAACAATATATATTTAAAAATCTCGTTTATTACATGAGTTGATTAAATGTAATTTAATGTATTAAATAATAAAAAAAGTTGTATTTTTAAGAACCCCGTGTATTGTACGGGTTGAGTAAATTTAATTTTATATATTAAATAATGAAAAAAGTTACATTTTTAAGAACCTCATGTGTTATATGGGTTAAGCACATGTAATTTTATATACCAAACAATAAAATGCTATATCTTTATAAACCCTATGTATTATATGAATTGAATAAATCTAATTTTATATACTAAATAATAAAAAAAGTTATATTTTAAAAAACCATGCGTATTACACGAGTTGCATAAATGTAATTTTGTATAGTAAAAAATAAAAATGTTATATCTTTAAAAAACTTCGTTTATTACACGGGTTGAATGAATCTAATAAAATTTATATCTTTTAAAAAACTAACGGATATACTCGATATACGATGGATGGGGTGATTGCGGTGATGGTTCTTATAAATGTCACGTAAACATAGTGAATATCGTATTTGAGTTAAGAGTTGAACACGAAAATAAAAGGTTCTACCCTTAACTACTTTAGTTTAATAAAATAAATAAATCATTTACATTTTATTAATTTATATTTAACGTACATCTTTTGTTAATTCAGGATAAATAATTTTGAAATCTGATAAATATTTTAAAATGTTATATTATCTCATATACAAATTGTTTAAATTTATATTAAATTTAGTTTTATAATTATTTTTAAATTTATATTAATTATCTATAAAAAATAGAATCAGATAAATATTTTAAAATATTATATTATCTCCTATAAGAATTGTTTAAATTTATATTAAATTAATTTTTATAATTATTTTTTAATTGATATTAATTATCTATAAAAAAAATAGATGGCTTCAATGAATGACATGTGTCCACCCATTGGTTTCTTAAGTATAGACTATCTTATGTTCACCCATACAACTCAATTAGAAAAAGGAGACGCAAAATTCAAGTGGTGAAACAACTAATATTATTTAATTTACTTTGGAAAAAAGATACCGAAATAATAAACATACAAGAAGTTGTATATCTTTCTTTATTTTTGTTATAAAGTTTAGGGAAATTTCTGTAATTTTAGATTGAGTAAAATGCATGGATAGTCCCTGTGGTTTTGCAAAATAACACCTATAGTCCCCAACTTTTGGAAATTACACCAGTGCTCCCTGTGGTTTGACAGTTTGTTACTCGGATAGTCTCTGAAGTGGATGACGGTTAGTTTTCTCCGTTAAGTGGATGTGAAATGACAAATTTACCCTTCATCTTAATATAATTAAATACAATAATTCATATCAGTTTAAGAACACACAACGAAATCATCAACAAACTTAAATTGTCGAATAAGAACACAGAGCTTCATTAAAATATGAAATTACTTTTTTTTCCAGTAAATTTCATCAAACACAACTAAATTCACTTAAATAATATTCCTAAATAATTCATTCAGAACGTTTACCATTGTTGTCAGTTATTACACACATCAAAATCATCAAAACAAACTCAAATTATTAAATAAGAACACATATCTTCGATATAATATGAATTTACTCTGTTTTTTAATTGGTGAATTTCGTCAGATAAATAGCAAAATTAACAAAACCCAGATGAAATATTCATGAAACAAGACTCAATTACTAACATAGAACAGAAATGATCGCAATCATCATGTTAATTTAAATCAATAAACCAAAATTAGGCAAAAAGATGAAAAATAAGTTACCTGAATTGATTGATAACTGAATAAAATAAAATAAAAAAAAAGCTTCCTAAAATGCGATAACTTAATCAAACAATCAGTTGATTAAATTATAGATGTGTATGAAACTGTGAATGGGTGTTAAAATGAGAACATGAATATGAAGAGGTGGTGAAGGTGATTCTGTTTAGAGAGAAGACGGTGAAGGTGGTTTACTTGTGGTGTAGGTGGGAGGTGGGGGAAACAGAGAGAAAGGTGGGGGTGGGTGGGGTTGGGGTGGGGTTGTTTTGTTTTTATATAGTGGAGAAGATGAAGGGTAAATTTGTCATTTCACATTCACTTAACGGAGAAAACTAACATTATCCACTTCAGGGACTATCCGAGTAACAAACTGTCAAACCACAGGGAGCACCGGTGTAATTTCCAAAAGTTAGGGACTATAGGTGTTATTTTGTAAAACCACAGGGACTATCCGTGCATTTTACTCTTTTAGATTAAATAAAATTTTGGTACTTTAGATTGACGTAATGGCTTTAGAATTTTGGATACAAAGTTGGAGAAACGTAGGGTTTTGTTCCATAAATTTCTCATTATTGTATACTTTTATTCAACTCTGAGATTATGAGTCGTTGGTTCATGATTTTCTTAAGTTGACTGGAGGTCAATAAAAGAAAAGTATGTTAATATATATTTCTAGGAAATTGAAGATGTTTTTATGACCTCAGCTACATCCATATGATTACAATGTTATGGAAGAGTTAGATGTGTAAGTCTCATCGATCTATTCATAGTCATCGTTGTATTGTAATTTCTATCTATTTATATGTAGCTTACGTTTCTTTTCGGTTACCTAAATAGTGACTTTCTAGGAATATTTCACCCACGGTTCTTTTCGGTTGCCTAAATAGTGACTTTCTAGGAATATCTCACCCAAGCGTTCTTAGCTAAAGGTGAGCAGGAAAATTGTATAACCGAATTAACCGATAAAATCACACCAAACTATTTGAATAGTTTGTATCATAATTGAAGAAGTGAACCAAACTGATATGTTATGCTTTTGTTTGAATTTTAAAATCTGATGTTAAAAAATCTTTAAATAGTGGTAAAATAAAAAACAAAAAGAAAGAAAAAACAATTCAAACTTAGATATATATTAAATTTAGAGTTAATTGCCATTTTAGTCCCTGTGGTTTGGCCCATTTTGCCAGTATAGTCCAAAGGTTTCATTTTTAACATCTGGATCCAAAAACGTTTCATCGTTGCCATTTTGGTCCAACTGACTTAACTCCATCCATGGACCTCAGTTAACTCAAGGGCAATTTTGTCATTTTATATATCTGTTTTAATTAATTAATATTTAAAGAATATATTATACACACACCTTCATCACCCACCTCACCATCACTACTGCCACAATCACCACCCCTGCCTTCATCACCACCACAGCCTCACCACCACTATCACCAGGAACCGACCACCACAACTATCACCAGGAACCGACCACCACAACCAATCACCACCACCCGACCACCATGGAATCCACACATACATACAGAACACACACACAGCCACCACCTCTGCCACACCTCTGCCACACCTCAGCCACCACCACACTTCAGCCACCGACCACACCACATCAGTCCCCCGTCGGTGACCATCACCTCCACCTCCAAATTAACGAAAAGAATCAAATCAAATCCAAACAAACCCACAAACAAAATCAAATCCAAATTAACGAAAGAATCAAATCAAATCCAAACAAACCACAAACAAAATCAAACATACACAAAATCAAACAAAATCAAATCAAATCCAAACAAACCTCCTGCCACCGTGAACCATCACCGCCGCTGCCACCGCCATCATCTCACCTCCGCCTCCCTTCCCTCATCAAATATCTGCTTCTCTCTCATCTCATAAAACCCCCAAATTCACTGAAACACCTTCACCTCCTGCCACCGTGAACCATCACTGAAACACCTTCACCCCCTACAAAACCCACCACCCAACCCAATCAATCACAACCTCCAAGTTCAAATCGCACATAGATCTTCAAATCAATCACCACATACAAAACCCACAACCCAGCGCCGCCGTTTATCACCATCAACACCCACCTCCGCCTTCATCACCAGCAACACCCCACCTCCACTGTCATCACCATAAACATCCACAACGACAAACTCACCACCGCCGTTCATCACCATCAAACCTGTCGAACCAGACCGTTCATCACCATCAAACCCGTCGAACCACCATTTTTAGAGAGATAGAAAGTCAAACCTGTTAGGGACGGTGGTGGCTTGTGATGGCCTTGCAGTAGTAGTGGCGGTGTGAGACGGTGAAGGTGGGGGATTTTAACAAAGATCAAGCAATGGTTGATAGTGGTGGGCGGTGGTGACTGGTAGGGGGTGGGCGGTGGTGACTGGTAGGGGGCGATGGTGATTTTGTGGTGGATGAGAGAGAGAGAGAGAGACAGGAGAGAGTGAGAGATGAATGGTGGTGGATCAGTATTATAAGATATCTGTATATATATATATATATGTTATTATAATATATGTTATTATAATTATATTATAATTATTATATATAAGATAAATCTTATATTATTATATATAAGATAAATCTTATATTAATTAATTAAAACAAATAGATAAAATGACAAAATTGCCCTTGAGTTAACTGAGGTCCATGGATGGAGTTAAGTCAGTTGGACCAAAATGGCAACGATGAAACGTTTTTGGATCCAGATGTTAAAAATGAAACCTTTGGACTATACTGGCAAAATGGGCCAAACCACAGGGACTAAAATGGCAATTAACTCTTAAATTTATTTAAATCCTTTTTGTCAACCCCTAAATCTAGATTAAACCTGACTCAAGTAATACAAACTCAAAAATTAAACCCAACGTTCTATTACTTAACCGAACTATAACCAAATCGTTTTCTTTATTTAGACAATAATCGAAGACAAAAATAAATCAATACGAGTAAAAAGGCGTCGATTATATATATTAACTTGATCTCTTACAAATTTTTATAACACGACATCTAGATCCGCATAAATTTCACGAAAAACAACAATTTCTATTATGGTTATCATCAGAAATCATTAGACCGTCGGTAATGGGGGTCTTCTCTGGCGTCTTCCCCCCAAACACGTCCAAACATGCCCGCCCCCACCCCTCAAGGTGTTTTCCAGCGTGCTTTAAAACACACTCAAATGCCCTCTCTTCAAAGTGTTTGGCCAATGAGTTTTTTCCATGTCAAATACAATTAATGTTAAATTAAAAAAAAAACAAGAAAATAATAATTGTGTAATCATTGATGGGGCATTATTCATTATTGGGCATTATCCCACTACGCCCATTTGTGAAAAACGCCTATAATGCCCCTTTTCTGACTGCGATAACTCGTGTCGCACAATATCCATAATTAGGAACATTATTTATGTATACCACTACACATGTTCTCAGAACAAATTATTATGCAAGTGTCTATGGATCAAAATATGAAACCACATGTTTCTTGGACGTAGTGTATATCCATATTCCCCCTCCCATAAAAGCAATACAATGGGCTTGGTTATTCACACATCCTCCTTGGTTATTTGCACATTCCTTGAACCCTATAGGAAGCGTATAGGGCAATACGGTTTCTCTGGGTCCAAGCGTATTGAGCAATACACTTCCTATATGTGTACTTGAAGTACAAACTTTTCAGAAGATGGTCAGCTAATGATTAGGGGACCAGAGGAAGCGTATAAGGCAATACGGTTCCTCTGGGTCCAAGCGTATTAAGCAATACACTTCCTATATGTGTACCAAACTTTTCAAAAGATGGTCAGCTAAAAGGAAGCGTATTGCCCAATACGATTCCCATAAGTTTAAAAGGAAGCGTATAGGGCAATACACTTCATATTAGTTTTACTTAAAAATTATAAGTTGCATCAAAATTTTAATTTATTATTGTTATCTTATAATGTTTTTATAAAAACACTTACTAAACAAAACAATATATATATATATATATAGGAAATGTATGGGGCAATATGGTTTCGTTGGACCCAAAGTATAGGAAGCATATGGGGCAATATGGTTCCCCTAGACCCAAAGTATAGGAAGCGTATGGGGCAATATGGTTCCCCTAGAGCCAATGTATAGGAAGTGTATAGGGCAATACGGTTCCTCTGGGTCCAAGCGTATTAAGCAATACACTCCCACGGTCATCATCAATACTCGTCAGACTCCTCGTCAGACTCAGCGAGCTCCTCCTCTGTAAAGTTCGGGCCACGCCTAGTAGAGGGTGACGGGCTGTGCCGTGTATAGGACGTGCCTGGAGCCTATAAAAAATTCAAACAAAATACTCATTACATAACATTAAAATTGTTCGTAGAAAATGAAATAAAACAAAATAACATACCTGCATGGAAAGGTTGGACAGAGGAAAGAGCGGCATGGTCTGGCCGGACCAAGGAAAATGTGGCAAGGAAAGGTCGGGCTGAGTATAGGACGGGTCGTAAGGCTATAAGAATTTAAACAAAATACCCATTACATAACATTTGAGGCATTTGAACCTCCTCGGCCTCCAAATGCGGGTGATGTACCAACAGCTGCCATGCCCAAACCTGACGGTTCGTCCCGACAAATATTTGCAGGGAGGCGGCGGTGGATACCTATCCTCGACCCAACCAAAGTACCGACTAACACTCTGGGCTATCCGGCTGATAAACGATCCTCCATATATACTACCACGACGCTGTTTTTTTCAACGTGTGACAAAATAATCCACCAGGCAGAGATGGAGGGCGCACGAACGACCAGTAAATAAACAATAGAGATAGAAAAGATCGGCATTCGTTACGTGCTCGCAACTCTTGCCATGGGCCGCGATGTCCGTGCTAAAGCAACGATGCAAGTAACGAACTAACGGGTCGCGAATCTCTCAGGATCGGACCTCCTCCGCCTTGGTGTATGGACCTTCACCGATGGTGGGCCACCAGGCAATCAACTCATCCTCGGGCATACGATCGATAGTCGTGGTATACACGTCCTGAACCAACTCCTCGACTGTGTAAAAACCGGTGGCGACGGCAAATTGATGAAGCGACATCTCAAATACCTCGCCGAACAGACGGAATGTGATCTCGGGTGATGGGGCCGGCAAGTTCGGATCATCAAAATCCGAGTTCGTCTGGTCATCCGATCGAGGTCTATAGCGGAATGTGGAGAGAAACTTCACCATCAACGGCCGATAAGATGGTGCGGCTCCTATTCGAAATAAACGATCCCACGGGCTATCCTGCCCGATAACCTGTCGAACAGTGTCCGCCACCCCACATGGTTATCATAAATATGTTTTGGGTATTACAATAATGTATAGACGTTTTTTTGACACATTTTTATAAAACCATATTGCCCCATACATTTCCTATATATATATATATATTGTTTTGTTTAATAAGTGTTTTTATAAAAACATTATAAGATAACAATAATAAGTTAAAAATTTGATGCAACTTATAATTTTTAAGTAAAACTAATATGAAGTGTATTGCCCTATACGCTTTCTATTAAACTTATGGGAATCGTATTGGGCAATACGCTTCCTATTGGGTCACTTTTCAGACCTTTATAGTTTTGAACTGCGTGCGCGTCAGAGAATATTGTACCAATAGGAACCGTATTGCCCAATACGCTTCCTATTGGTGTCGCATTTAATGCTTCAAACCCTATGGGAAGCGTATTGGCCTATATGGTTTCTATTGAGGGATGTACAAAATTTTTAGGGGATGTGTAGATACCATCACCCAATACAATATAGTACGATCCATTCACATTACACGTATTCCTATATGATAAGGACGTTCGGTAGTTCAAAAAAAAGGAAAAATTCACAGTTTGTAAGGGTGAGCGGGGCACAAGCGGTGACCCCTTTCGGTGACCCAAGTCACCTAGCGGGAACACCGCCGCCGTTGGTGCGGTGAGGCAAATCGGGGACCATGCTCGGTGGGAGTTCACCGCGAAGAAGAAGGAGAGAGTGGTGGGCCCAGCCTTTTTCCAACCAATCAAAAGTTTTCTTTTTCTTTTTTTTTTTTTAATAATAAAAAAACAAAGGGAGTTAAGAGGGGAGTGGTGCCATCAATTTAGGGTGTTAGGGGAGTTTAAGAGGGGAGTTGACGTGGCACACGAGGATTGGTTATGCGTAAGAGAGGGGACTCCCCTCTTAGGGGAGTGCCCCCCTCACCCTAAGTGTAATAACTGTTTAAAAATATATATGAAAAAAAGTAAATATGGAAGTTTCGTGGGACGCTCATTTAATTTCTACAGGCCCACACTTTCCTGGTGAGCCCACTAGCCACTTGCAGTGTTTATTTTGACCATGACTAAGTATGGGTATCCTCCATCACTATAAGAGTTCACTTAGAAGACCAAGGTGATCAACAAATCTATAGTCTAAATTCCTTGAAACATCTTATAAATCTAGAGAGATGACTAGAACGTCGCGTGTCGATAAAAACGGATTGAGAAAAGGCCCATGGAGCAAAGACGAAGACGATAAGTTGAGAGCATACATCGAGAGATACGGCCATTGGAACTGGCGTGAGCTCCCTAAGTTTGCCGGTAATTAAGCATACAGTTTTATTATTATTATTATTATTATTATTATTATTATTATTATTATTATTATTATTATTATTATTATTATTATTATTATTATTTTTGGGTCTCAAGCAATAAGCGATCGATCTCACATAAAATAAAAAAAATAACAATCTGAAAACAATATTTTTGAATATATTTGGGTTATTGAAATTTTCTTTTGGTCTATCTTGATCAGGTGTAAAGAGATGTGGAAAGAGTTGCAGGTTGCGATGGATGAATTATCTTCGTCCTAACATTAAACATGGGAATTTTACAAAAGAAGAAGAAGATTTGATTATGGACATGCATAACAAGATTGGCAACAAGTATGATATAACGTTAACTTAAAAGTAAAATTTTATATATATATATTTGAACTTTTGTGTTTCTAATACTAAACTTGGTATTTATAGATGGTCAAAAATCGCATCCGAATTACCAGGACGAAGCGACAACGAAATAAAGAATTACTGGCATACACACTTGAAAAAACGAGCTAAAAAGGATCAAAATGACCCGAAAAATATGTTTCATGCAACCAAAAAACACACAGATTTAAAAGACCATGATGAAGTTGAAGCTTTATGTGCATCATCTTCAGAACTATCATTTGCTAGCAGTACACCTGAGTATCCATGTGTGACAAAGTCTTCACCACCATCGTCTTGGTTGGCATCTGATAGTTTGATCTCGAGTGGGGATTCGATACAAACATGCAATAATGAATATGATGATGACTTTTGGACAGATCCATTTTTTACGGATACAGATGGTGTCAATAATGTGATCATAGCTCCGGATGATTTTGATGAATTTATGTGGGCAACTATGGATTTATATTCTCAGTATCATAGCCAGTTCATGATATGAATATATGTTGATCATTTCATGATCGGCTAGTATTTGCTTTAAAGGATAATTATGTACACAATTTTCTCGGCTGATGTACGGTTAACTATAAAAAGAGTTTTATTTTCAGTTTCGAGAAAAAAAAAAAAAAACTATTATCTTTCCATTGGGAATATATCTACTTATCTATAAGAGGAGAAGTAATGCTGATGTAAATTTGGGTACTTGTCAATCATACACGCATGCCACGTAGGATCTGATGATGTCATAAATACCAATTAAATTGTTAGTATATCTCTATTAATTAGTAATACATAATACATAATTTGGCTTCACTTTTAAAATTTCAAATTCAAACAATTCTTTAAATCACTCTCTCTCTCTCTCTAAATCAATTCTCCGCTTTCAAAATTCAATCTCTTTCTCTCTCTCTCTCATCCAGATCTTTCACCGACGCTTGCTCCTACTCCGGCTTGATTCGGTTTGATTTAACATTCCTGTATGTACACTCATTTATCTTGCTCACTCTCATTTTGATAACTAAAAACCCTAACAAAGATCAGCTGTATGTACACTCATTTATACTCTCCATCTCCGGCAACCGTAGATCCGATTCCGGCTATCTTCTCCGACCACTCACCCTCATCAAACACCCCCTTATCTTTCTGTAAAACACTCGCACACCCCTGAAACCCTCAAACCTCTCACACTTCAAAAAAAATCAAACCTTAACCCTATTTTAGGAAGATCTCCACTGTGGCTCTGAGCATTTGAGGTGGTGGTGGAGTGGGAGTGAGGAGAATGAAGGTCATCCATGGCGGAAAATTGTGATCCAGTTTCAGGTTACGGAAGAGAGAGATAGAATTCACCATGCTAAGTTCAAGGTTTAATTGCTTTCTTTTTCTAATTTAATTTGTTGTTCTAATTCGCCAGCTATAGTTTCTCACATTAATTTCATCTTCACAGCAACAACTACAATCTTATGATCCATTATTCACTGATTCAAAACCGTTATTCTCTAGATCGGAGTTTGAATTCTCACTAATTCACATTCCTGATCAACATCATGACATTAATACGCATAACATATCCTCAATTTTGGATTAGGTTTTTTTGCTCTGCAGAAAGTTTATGATAAAAAAGGAAAAGGTGCAATAGATATCCAGGATTACGCAGGATCTAGGGTTCTGATTGGAACTGTATTGATTTGGGAAATTTACCTGTGCTTTTAGTTAATCAGTGCTATTGTTTACATGTATTTTCAGGTTTGGGCAGAGGATGGTGATAGCGATGCTTGGCGTTGTGTGCAGACTCTAAGTGAATCAAACAGGTGACAATTCAAAGTAAACCAAACATGTCTTTTAGCGTATGGTCTTGATTAAGTAGCATCATGTACAAATCTAATAAATTTATCATGATGACTTCAGTGGACACACATCTACAGTATGGGCATTATCTTTTAACAACTCAATAATTGAGGCGTAAATTTGTAGTGATGATCTCACCATTAAGGTGTGGGGAGTGGACATTATAAGATTACAATCTGGTGATGTCAATGCATCTTGGTGAGTACCCTATTTTTTATGTATTAATTTTTTTTTGAGATTGTCTGCACCTTCTTATAAAGGGATAATTTTCAGATTGGATGCTCTTCAAAAATTGTAAATTACTATAAATGTAGATTATGCCATTATCTCTAATTTATAGTCTAAACTATGTGCCAAGTCAAACACTGCATTTTCTTGTGAATGAGAGAGTATACTGTCATCATCTAATGGTCTTTAAAATTCACTTCCATATAATCATTTTAAATATATGAGGAATCAACACATTTATTCTTCATATTGTTCATTTTAACTTGCATTTATTCTTCATATTTTTCATTTGAACATGCCTGGCAAAATAAAAACGCTTCTGCATGTTTTTCATGATAATAGAAGAAGTTACAGTGCATCCTAAATAATTTTCATAAGAACATTATCCAGTGATCCACCTGTTTGATGTTATCTTTCTTTGTTTTGGCAGGTGCCACCATTGCACTATGTCCGGTTATCATGATCGGAGTATTTTCTCAGTCCATTGGTCAAGGTAGCATATCAGCAGAGTTTTTGAATAGTTTTCATCTTTTCTTTATTTAAGTGATTTGCCCTAATTTGATCTAATTTGCGCATTTTGTATGTTAAAATGTAACACCTCGAAAATTCACGTCCTGTAATGTGTTGACACGTGTCATAGGTTTGAACGTGTGAAAGAATATTATAGAAGGATTAAAGTTGACAATCATGGAAAGTATGTGAATATACGAGTTCTAAATGTCAACAGTGAATAAATATACTTTATAATACCCTACATGATGCTCATACCTTCAAACGAATAAATCATGGATCATACGAAGCTAATTGTGAATGAAAGTGAGAGATTACAAACTACAGGGGTTAAATGTGTCAACATGTTTAAGTTATACCTCTGAGTGACCTTTTAACAAACCCGAAGCTTTCTAACGATTAATTATGCTCACTAGAATACACGATATAAACTTCATAAAGTTTCGTTATCGTATGAGAAAGTTATGATCAAATTCGTATACAAGGGGTTAAAGTGTCAACGTTGAAAGTTATGACTTTTCGGGGAATAACAAAGTGATCAAGGACTAAATAAAGTGGGTATAAGCCTTGAAGCCCTTGTAAGTAAATGTGAAGGTGTCAAATTGCAAGAAATAAAGTTGGTTGACCTTTCGAAAGGCCAAGGGACAAGATGCAACAACTTGAAAATGTGAAAACCTGAAAACGAGGCTTAGGCGGGCCGCGTAAGAGTTCTTATGATCTTACGGGGGCCGGTTCAGACCCCCAGTTGCAGAAAAAACGGGCAGCAGCCTGTTTGAGCTTTTAACCGACTTAGATCAGATATTTTCACTTCAAGGGCGACCCCTACATGTTCCTAGGCCTTAGGGGCACTTGTAAATGATCTGAGAACATTGCTAGACTTAGTTGTCATGATCTTAAGCTCTCAAATTCACTATAAAAGGCCACAATGTTGCAACATTGTGATCACACCATTCCATCTGCATTTGGGGAGCTTCTTGGAGCATAAGAGCAGACCCTAAGCCTTCCTAATCGTGCATAGGACTTCAGTAAGTATGCTTAACCTTTCTTAGTTGAGTTTTTACTTAGTTTTAGCTTAAAAGTCAAACCGTCGTAATTAACGGTTGACTTAGCGATTAATCATTATTGGTCCAGTGATTAGTCAAATTGAAAGTAGTTATAAGTTGGTAATTATGTGGGCAATAAACCCTTAAAAGGGCACCCTCTGATTCCCACTCTAACTAGGACTTTTGTCGGGTCAAAGTTGTTAATAAAAAGTCAACAGGATTCTAATTTGCGATTTAAAACATAATTAACAATGTAGAAGCTTTAAAACCTGTTTTATTACTCTTATAACTTAGTAATTAATGTAAGAACATGTCTAAGCATGTTCGACCCGACAGTTTTCTGATTAGACCCGGTTCGGAACCGAAAGTCGCAAAACTTTGACTTTTGCTTTGACTTCAGTTCTGCATTTTAGTATGATTTGGAAATGCCTTAGGACTTCCTTAGGACCAGGCAACATGTAGGTATAACCCTCTGTGGTTGGTTCATTGTTTGTCCAATTCATTTACATGTTTCCGTTAAATGCTTTAAGTTGACCATAATGCCCTTTTTACCATAAAACGAGATTTTTGAATATGTGAAAGGACAAAGATCTTTGTTACTGATTTATAAACATGTCCCTAAATTTTCACATCAATTTGAGGTCTAGATTAGGAGTTATGCTCAATGGCGTAATTATAACGCTTTTTAGTAATTAAGCGGCGTCATTAGCATAAAGCCTATCTAAACTCAATTTTTGACACCAAACCTTTTACCTACTGATGTAATATAATATTTTGGAATTTTTAAAGATTTTAATTATTTTTAACCTGCTCATAACCTAAGGTTATGGCGTTGATTCGGTAAATACCGATTATACCCTTTTTGAGTATAAAAAGAGTTCTACATAGTATTTTGACACCAATCCAATTGCTACTTATTTTATATAATAAATAAAATATTTTGAACTTATTAACCTGACCAGAAAACTCAGATTTCCGGTATAACCCGGAAATCGCTTAAAACGGCTTTTTACCGCGTATTAAACACCTAGTTTGGGTTTAAAAACATTTTATCACATAAGACTTATTACCAACTAATATGACCTATTAAAATAAGTTATTTTACTGATGTATTCAGACCCGAATCTCAGAAACTTAAATAATCTCTTTTATAATCTCAAAAATGACCAAAATACCCCTACGGGGCTTAAATTGTGATTAAACTCGTTTTGGGCATGATGGAAGGTATCCTACTGATATTGTTAGTGCATTGCGTCTATTGAATTCATCTTGTATCATGTAATAGAATAGAATAGATTAGGATATCCAGTGCACGAGGTTCGAGAAACAATTGTTAGAGAGTTAGCATGTGATTTCGCTCATATGTACATGCCATATAAGCGAAATCATAAGCATCAGATTTCGCTGATATGGACATGTTCATATAAGCGAAACCTGTCATCCTATATATAGTGCACTTGTTCATTCATTTGGTATCGCGACTTCCGGAATTGTAACGAAGTGCTGCCGAAATCTGTCCAGGTTGTAATCGTTGTTAAATGCAATATAAGTGACAGATATTATAGTATTAAGCTGTTTTCGCGTCCAGTTCACTGATTCCGCCTTTGAACCGGATTTAAAGCTCTTCTGATCGACTCAGTTGGGTCAAACAACGATCCTACAAGTGGTATCAGAGTTCAGGAAGAAGAGTTTAGCTTGATATCATCCTCATTCTAACTTCTACACCTTCTTTCATCATTTCTGAAAGTTTTACCGGACAAAACCTGATCAAAATTTCACAGATAATAGATAATTGGTCATAGATAAACCCTTGAAAGTTTCATACCTAAATTCGGACTAAAAATGGACTAAAATTGACTTCGAATTGATTTCGCTCATATGGACACTTAGTGATCTCGTTCATAATTCTCATCAGATTTCGCTCCAGTGAACATCATTCATTGAGGTTTCGCTCCAAAGACACCTAATTTCGCTCATATGTCAATCTAATTTCGCTTTTGTGGCACAATACCTTGAGGTTTCGCTTCAAAGACACCTGATTTCGCTTTTGAGACACAAAGAAACATAATTTCGCTCCAAGATACATGTGATTTCGCTCCAACGTCAACCTGATTTCGCTCATAGGGTTAAAACTGATTTCGCTCAGAAGTTCAGTCTGATTTCGCTTGAGTGTCATATTTCGCTCGAAAGTGAACTTTTTCGTGTCAAGATCATTTCGCATCGATCAAAGTGTCAGTCAGATTCAGTTTATTTGATATTGATTGTACTAATTGTATTTGTTTGATTATCTGTCCAGTTTACATCATGGCTGAGGAATTCTACAACACGTTTTTCAATGCATTCACATCTGAATCGTCCGAGATTACAAATGTTACACCAAAAACCATTGCGAAGGCGATCAACGAAAACATCAAGCATGATAACTTCTATGGAACGCAATCAAAACCACCAACTCTTGATAGCATTGAGGATTACACATGGTGGAAAGAACAGTTTATTAACTGGGCGAAAGCGTATGCACATGAAAGCTGGTTCTGCTTAGAGTTTGGGTACGAACGACCAAAAAATGATAAAGGTGAAGAACTTCCATTCAAGAAGCTACCGAGAGATGACAAAGCAAAATATGCAGCTGAACAGAGAATGATTGCATTGATCCAGACAGCAATCAGAAATGATATATTTGCTCTGCTTAATCATGATGGATCGTCAAAATCAGTTTGGGAAGCTTTACGAGTTAAAGCTGAGGGGGGAAAACAGATTAGAAAGAATAAAATTGCGTTACTTAAAAAAGAATTTGATCTGTTTGATAACATAAAAGGAGAGACAGTGAGACAAATGATAGAGAGATTCTGTCACCTTAAAATCGAACTTGAACGTTTTAAAATTGATAAAACAAGAGAGGAACTTATTGATAAAGTCATTGACGCGTTACCACGAGCTGATCAGTTGCAAACATTTGTTTTTATCCTAAAAAATGATGCTTCATATGACAATATTGCTCTTGATGCTTTGTTTGAAAAGATTGAAAGTCATGATTTGGAGTTGCAGAAACAGAACAAGATGACGGGTTCTTCACATCAACAGAATGTTGGTTTGTATTACAAAGGCAGTGTGATAGAGGCATTGGTTCACCAAAAACAGCATTTAGTGGTGAAAAGATGAAAGAACCACCAACAACTTCAACAAGTCATCATTCTGGATATCATTCATCTTCAAAGTCAAATTCTGATGAAGCTGAAGAATTTCTGTGCAATATTGCTCTCAAATTGAAGAATTCTCCTGCAATGAGCATCAATGCAGCTAAGCAGCAAATGAGTTTTCTTGCATCTGTTCTGGAGTCATATGAAGGTCTAGTAGCTGGCAAAATTGGAAACTCTGAATTGACCAAAGAAGACTATGACCAAATTGATCCGGAAGAGATGGAGCTCATTGACATCCGTTGGTGTTTAGCCAGTTGTATTCGCAGAGCTCAGAGGTATATGGAGATTACCGGGAAACAATCTCTTGGAGGTGCGCCAACAAAGCTTGGATTCGACAAATCCAAAGTGACCTGCTTCAGATGCAAGCAAAAGGGTCATTTCAAAAGAGAATGCATAAACTCTGAAGTTGCTGAAGGAAATGAACGTCCTTTCAACGATGATTATTATCGAAAGGCGATCTACCATCGAAGCAGAGAAGAGCCAAAGTTGATTGAAGATAAGCCGAAAGAAAAATCAAGAGCTTATGCTGTAATTTACGAGGATGAAGGTTATGATTGGTCTGAAATTTGTCCAGAAGAAGATCGTTTAGAGAATGTTCGTAAAACAGCTCATGGGAAAGCTATGACAGAAGAAAGAAAGTTTGTTTTTGTTGCTGAAATTCAAGATGAAAACAAAGACAAAGACACTGCTGAAATCCATGAAGAAAAAGTTGAAATCAAAGAGAAAACTCGAGAAGAGATCTTGAGTGAGAAGACGTACAGAGAAAGAAACGTGGTATACAACAGAATGGATGAGATGCAGGAAGAGTATGAAAGTGCTGTCAGCAACAGAAAATGGGATAAGAAGAGAGAGTGTTACTACAACAGAGAAGGAGAACCGGTTGTTTCAAAGAAAGGCATAATCTTTGATGATGTTCTTCTCATAATTCCTTTGAGGGCTGAGTACTATAGTAAGGTGATGGAAGATGACACATATGCTAAAAGGCATGAAAAGGAGATCAGATATGCCATGCTATCGTGTCTGAGAAAAAGAGATGAAGAAAGAATGAAGAAGAATGTTGAAGAAATGGTGAATAATTTGAAGAAAGTTGCTGAAGAGGTTATAGAAGAAGTTGTTGAAGTTGAAGCTGTGAAGGAAATCAAAAACGAAGAAGTTGAGGTGAATGAAGAGGTTAAGAAAGCTGTTACTGAAGAACAGCAGATTAAAGAAGAGGTGAAGAAAGAAGAAAAAGAAGAAAAGAATGAGAAGCTAGAAGCTGATGATGTTGGTGATGAAGTCAGTGTTAAGGAAAAGTTGAATGATGCTGATCAGAAGCAGACAAAAGCTGCTGAAAACACCAAAGTGCCAATCACTGAGGTAAATTCTGATTCTGAAAATTTGGAACTGATTGATCAGTGCAAGAAATGCATGGAACCGTGCAGAGCTTGTACTGAAAAAGATGAGCAATTCAGAACAAGAGATCTAGAATTCACTAAAATTGAAAACATTTTCAAAGAAAAATGCAAAGAAATGCTAGAAAAAGAAAAAGTTTTTAAAGAAAACGATGAAAAACTTTCAGAAAAATGTAACAAATTAGAAAAGGACAATGAAGTTTTGAAAGAAAATGTTTTGAAAATGACAAATGAATGTGAACAAAAAGAAATTGCTTGTCAAGAAATGAAAAAGGAATATGACTCTATGAAATTAGCATATCATGTTACAAAAGAGTCATATGAGAAAGTGAAAGATGAAATGAAATATGCTCAATCAAGAATGAATAACCTTTCTGAAACAACTAAAGAGCTTAAACGAATGTATGCTATAAAACAAGATGTTGTTAATTCCTATATTGAGGATGTTGCTAAGTTAAAGCGACAGATTGTTGATTTAGAACAGGATAACAACAAGTTAAAAAGTTACCATGTGTCGTCATATGTGCTTGAATGAATTTTCAATATAAAACCGAGTGATGGTGAGTCTGAGCAGAACAAGAAAGGAATTGGCTCAGAGTTTCATCAAGTTCCACCACCGGAAAAGTTTGCATTTTATGATGAGGAAAAGGTCGAAAAAGCTTTCAACATGGTAGACCAATTGCCAGACAACATTGACATAACCTATTCCAAATCTGACGAGTCTCATGATTCAGAGGTGGTAGGTAAAGTCGTTGAAAGTGTGTTGAAAGAAGAGTCATTTGATACAGGTAAATCTGAATCACAGGATGAAGATGAAGGAAATCTTCATGATGGATATCTGAAAAACATAAAATCCGAGAAAAATTTGAATGATGATTCAAAAGGATTGGTTTATACCATGATTGGATCAGACAAATTGTTCTTAGATGTTGTATTCCCGATTCAGAATGTGATTTCAGAAAAGGTTGACAAAGTTTTCAAAATGGTTGAGATTGAAAAGTCTGAGATTTCAAAGTTTGTTGGTAAGAGTCGTAAAGGTTCGTATAACAAACCTGGTTTCAAAAAGAAGAACATGAAGGCTGGGTTGGGTTATAAGAAGAAACAAAATCGAAACAAAAATGAGACGCCAAATTATCAAGCAAAAATGAGTTAACAACCACAAGTCAAAGATGTGCCCATGAGAACATGTTTCAAATGTGATCAAAAAGGACATCTTGCACGCAAGTGTCCAAATCTAAAACCTGTGGATGTTGATAAAAAGAAGATTGATGCTGAGAAACAAAAATATGAGAATGTGAGACAAAGGTCAACCAGATTTGATTCAAAACAAACTTGGAGGTACAATACAAACAAGTTTGCTTCAAATCAAAATTGGAAATCAAACCCGAACAGGTTCGATTTAAGACAGAGCTGGAATTCTCACACACCCAGAGTCAGAACAACTCAAAGTTGGAAATCAACTGTTGATATGACAAAACCACAAGAATTTTGGAAACAAAAAGTTGTTCAAAAACAAAATGTTCAAAAAGAGTCTCATTTTTATAAAAGAGGTACGCCGAAAGGTCAAACATGGTCTATTAAGAAACAAATGACTTCGGTAGAAGATGAGAAAGTTGAAGTAAAAGTTGAAAAGATTTTTGTGAAAGATGACAAAGATTTTCAGAAATTGAATGAAAATTATTGTGTTGAAATGCCTAAGGTTCAACAGACCTGGGCTAAATTGTTCAAGTAATCAACTAGTCTAAATGTGCAGGTGCTCAACAAAACCAAAGATTGTGAGAATGGAGGTTGGAGCAGCCTGGCACAACGAGGAGAGGAGGCTGCTGAATCCTGTGTTGGTTGAAACAGGAAGTTTGTTTGTTTTTCTGTACATAAATAAACAATATTTCAAAAATCCTAAAAATTAAAAAATTTGAAAAACCAAAAATATGTTTGTTTTTAGTTTCTGTCAAATAATAGAAAATTACAAAAATACGTGTAGATTGAATACGCCGAAACCCTCACGGCTGAACAAACATGATTACTTTCACCAGATTGAAAAACGGTTTTCAAACTGTAAAAATCAATGTGTTGTAAATCATGGGGGTACTTTACGTTAGTTTTTCTGCTAACTGTGCTATATAGTATGTTATATTTTCTGTAATTCGGTACACGATGGTTTTGCATTTTAGGGGGGGGGGGGGTAATATTTGTCACACCCTGGCTTTGCGGAAGCGTGGTTATTTTGGTGTGACTTCTTAATACCATAGCTTAACCATAACAAAGCTATATGAAATAAAAACCATGCAAGATCATCCTTTCAATTAAGTTTTGAAAACCAAATACAGTAACATTGTTTTAACGGAAACATGTTCTAACGACATTATTCAATAAACACAAACAATAACATGACATAAACACAGTTTAAGGACTGTGACTTGTCCAGGAAAGAGTCACATTCCCCAAACTCAGATGACCTCATGACTAGTACAGCGGAAAACGTTCCATACCGTGCCAGATCCGTTAATTTCCTGAAATACATGTAAGTTGAAAAATCAACAATAATGTTGAGCGAGTTCATGTGTTTAGTATGTGCGCGCGTATAAACCTTTGTAATCATTGCAAGTATGAATGTTTTGTAAACTCTGGTATGAAAGCAAATAAGGAAACATATCAGTTAATGTGTAACCACATGGTCCAACCTGCGGGCGCATGGGAGGGGATAGGACACGGTCACCACATGGTCCAACCTTAGGGCGCATGGGTGGTGTTAAGTCCAGGTCACCACATGGTCCAACCTTAGGGCGCATGGGTGGTGTTAAGACGGGGACACCACATGGTCCAACCTGCGGGCGCATGGGTGGGGTTAAGACAAGGTCACCACATGGTCCAACCTGCGGGTGCATGGGTGGTGTTTGTTATGCTCAAATAGGCCTATCACTCGTATCCCTCGATCGCACTACGAGGACTAATGTTCTTAAGGTTTCACCTACCCAATCACATAACCTAACAGTTCCTTCCTTAGCTGACCATACCATGTAAGAAACATTCGTAATCATAGTAACATGTATTTCACCCCCGCAGTTAAAAACTGAAAACAGTTAAGAGAAAAGGGGGACATGAACTCACAGTGAAGCGTCTCTACCAAGTATCTCCTGCTCACGCAGCTGTGTGACGACCTACACGTACTAATTCTATTAGACGGACGGCCGTGCCTTAGCTTCATGGTTTATGTTTTCGGGAAATAGTTAGACAACTATTTCGTGTTTACATTTTGTAAATACTTGGTAATTATTTTCCTTCCCAAGGATGGGGGATTCAATACATGTGCGTTCATAAATATTTTCGTAAGTGCGTAAGTTACGTTTAACAATCGAGTGGTAATATAATCACCGGTGTAACTTATATATTTATGGTGAAAGCGTTCGTATTATTTTGGGATCGTTAACGTTCGTAAATATTATTTTTACTCTAAAAATAATATCTATGTATTTTCACAAAATAATCATAAACAGTGTGTGAAAATATATATTTATCACGTTAAATTTTGTGAAAATCCCACCTCCGAATATTTAGTAAATAAAGTCATGGCGAAATTTATATTTCGAAAACATGTCAAAAATAATTCTAACACTTGTAGCGTAAATAGTTCTAAGTGTTGAGCTTTTAGAAAAATTTCGCCAGAGTTTCCTCTGTAACTGGAGGTGGCCACGCTTTCAAGCGTATCATTTTCTTTAACAAATCAACTCAACAATTTTCTTTATTTGACCAGAACAACTTTTCTCACAACAACAAATCAACATATGTGTAAATTGCCAAAAATTACATGAACTTGTAGTTTTCCCAAAACTGTGGTGTAAATCCCCTTAAATTTAGTAGATCTTCATATAAGGTAATTTGATCTTGTAAAAACCTCGTTTTTAGAGAAAATCCATCTTTACAACTTCTAGTCTCCTCTTACAAAAACTGTTATTTTGTCGGATCTTTTCATTTCACAAGTGTTTACACACTTGTGGTTTATAAAAATCATGCTTGTTAGTGTAAGATCTATCTTTTAAAATACATGATTTCTTTGATACGTGGTTCTTTGAAAATACCACTTGCAGATACGTAGATCTGCTAGTTTTTACACACAATGTCACAAGTAAAACTCTTTTACACAAGTTCAAGTTTCATGTGTGGTGGAGTTTCACCTTTTAACCCTTGTTACTTCTAAAATAGTCTTATGTCATGATCCATGAACACGACTACACCGGGTTAAACGGTGATCCGAGCTACCACAACATAGATCGGGTCCAAATAATCATACATTTCAAATACTACATCATTTACACAACATATAAGCTTTTAACCACTATTATTAGTGTTTTTAGTAAACTTTAATGCTTCAAAATGCGAGATTCCGAGTTTTAACCGATAAAAATCCTTTTAACCACTTTAGATTAGTTCAAGAAGGTGTTTTAAGCATTATACCTCTAGCTCGAGGCTAGGGAAGAATCTATGCGCAAAAGAGGTGGATAAAAGCTAAGTAGAGAGGTCCTTCGCGTTCCGCTTGCACCAAGCTTCCTAATACGAGACCCTTGATGCTTGAATAACCTTGGAATATGAAGATCAAACTCGAAAATGGATGGAGGCACAAGGGGATGTTTGGCCGTGACTTATTTAGAGAGAAAGAGAGAGTTCTTTGGTGAGTTTAAGTGGTGAAAGTGATTAGTGGATCAAGTCTCATACTTATGGACAATTCTAATGTTAATTACCCAATGGTCACTATGCTTCCTAGATATTAAGCATGTGGAAATAAAATATTCAATATTGTACCATGTATGTCCCCTAGATGGGGACGGTTGGTTAAAGGGGGGGGGGGGGTTCTAGTCCGAAACCAACTAGTAGTTAGGTTAATTAGTTAGGTTAAGTATAGTTAACCCGGTTAGTTGTGTGTCACGTGTTACAATTGGTGTTAGGGTATTCAGGGACCCTAACTGGCTCAGAAAAAGATAAATAATGAAAATAACAATATTTTCATGTTCCGGGTATAGTCCGGTTGTTCGGTTGGATAGTAATCCGTTAAAGTGCTTAACAAAGCTTTAAAGTGTCGTTATAATTACATTTAGTGACACAACTTATTTCCGACACTTTGGAAAGTGTCTAGTAATATTTTTCTCATGTTTTGGCACTTTATTAGCTAGCTAAAAGCTGAATTATTTTGTAAAGTGCTGAGTTTTGTACTTAGAGTACGTTTTAGGCACATCCAGTCATAGTGACTTATTCCTAGAGACGCAGTTCCACAACCCTTATATCCATACACTCACTACTGGTGTAGCAAAACGTTTCTGGCTCGTACAGGCCTTAGAGGCAGTGTTTGCCTGATGCTGGCTTTATCAGCATGTTCAATAGGTTATCCGTTCATGTGCTACTGTGCTTTTGTGCATCATGTTTGTCACTAGGGTTCAACATGTAAATAATGTAGTGACGATAAGTAAAGTATGATGCAGGTAAGTACATGTATCAGTATTCAAGTAGCAGTTCATCAGCTAGTTCAAACAGCACAGTAATTAAGCAGTAATTAATCATTAGTTAAGTCGTACGGATACCTGGTTTAGTGCGGGTTGTCACAATATTGTTAGAAAATACAAAAACATTTGAAAATTTGAAAAAGACAAAAACATGATAAAATTAAAAAAATTGAGTTTTTGCGTAAAAAGAGGAAATGATAGTACATCAGTAGACAGTTACAGTATGCTAAAGAATTATAATGACTAAATAGTGTTAAACAGTCTCACAGATGATATGTAGATAGGTTTTTATACATTTAGTAAACTTTTTCGGGATATAAACATAAATTCAAACTTGCTTATTTCGTGGGGAACACTACTTGGATATATAGGTAACCCCTGAAATCTCGTTTGAAGGACCCCTCTTTCTGAGATACTAGGTCTTTATGCTTAGTGATATCTGGGGTATTATCTCGGGACTTCTGATTTTGCGGAAGCAATGGCCTAGTCCCTAGAGAATACTTTCTGCATTGCTTGAAATATAGCGCCGCCCTCAGCAAATTGATGAAACAATAAAATTGATAGTCATTGCTGTTGTAATTCAAAAGATCCTCTAAAGGGGACATACCAAAAGTCGAGCCGTCATCTCTCTGCTGAACGGAAGTTCTGACCTGAGCTCTCACGGTTTCGTACTATAATTTATTCCCCTTACAGATATCATCTAGGTATACTCACCTGTAAGACTGAATATTGGGATCTGGATACGGGAGTATATTCAAGAGGTGGGAAACATGAATGAGTTTAAGTTCTTAATACATCTAATCCGTATCCTGGATCAGTTGAAGATTGTGTGAAAATTTAAGTGGATTAGTAAATCGACAATCTAAGTGAATTGTTTAATTCTTAATGTGTAACTAAGCTCAACGGTACTTGTGACTTGTCAAAAACTGATATGATCCTCTGACGCATACTCAAACAAAAATAGTGTCTGTGAATATGTTTGTACATATTTCTTTATTGCTTTATATTTTCAGAAAAATACAAAAAGATTTTTGATTCTGCTTTATTTTCGACAACTGATGTCTGAGATGCTGAGTTTCAAAATCTAAGTAAGCTGATTGTGTTTCTGAAAATAAAACAAGTTCATTAATTTGAAACTTGAATTAAAAATTAAAAATTCAAAAACAGTTTGTGATATCTCCAAGGTCATTAATTTGGACTTGGATGATAAACTGTGAGGGAGTTGGATTCTTTAATGCTGCTAGATCAATGAAGTTTGTTGAGGGGGAGTGGATTAGAGAAGATTGATTGATAATATGAAAACATTGTATTTATGAATGTTTGAGTGGTTGCAGATAGTCCAGACTACGATCCCGAGAGCAGGGTTTAAGGGGGAGTCTGAAGACAAACTTGAGGAAAAGAGAAGTTTGTAGATGGAAAGCTAGGCATCGATCCCAAAGCACGGAAGCTTGACAAAAGGGGGAGCCTGAAGCTGATAAGAAGAAGAGAAAGATTGTTGGATGCTTACATTGTTACAACTTGAAAGAAAAGGCAGAATGATCAAGACTGAAGATGTGTCATATTGAAGATTAGTCACTGAAGACTTCGTCAATATTCGAGGGGGAGTCTGTTAGTGCATTGCGTCTATTGACTTCGTCTTGTATCATGTAATAGAATAGAATAGATTAGGATATCCAGTGCACGAGGTTCGAGAAACAATTGTTAGAGAGTTAGCATGTGATTTCGCTCATATGTACATGCCATATAAGCGAAATCATAAGCATCAGATTTCGCTGATATGGACATGTTCATATAAGCGAAACCTGTCATCCTATATATAGTGCACTTGTTCATTCATTTGGTATCGCGACTTCCGGAATTGTAACGAAGTGCTGCCGAAATCTGTCCAGGTTGTAATCGTTGTTAAATGCAATATAAGTGACAGATATTATAGTATCAAGCTGTTTTCGCGTCCAGTTCACTGATTCCGCCTTTGAACCGGATTTAAAGCTCTTCTGATCGACTCAGTTGGGTCAAACAACGATCCTACAGATATCACAACATATTTAAGGCATATTAACTTAGGAAACCTGTAGATGACTCTTTTGGTTACTCGTTACGCACTTGTCGCGTTCGGATCGACTTATGTGACTAGTTTGCATATATTAGCCGAAACGGGTCAAACCATATCTTTTTGGTCTCAAAATCCAGAATGTGTTTAAGTTACCCATATTAAACAAGCATACAAGCTTGTCGGGTCAAAACCACATTCTAAACCGGTCTTCGCTTTATCATGCGTTTGAACCGTGTCTTTCTTTTGGAAACTAACCGGTCTAAGTCTAAGCTTAATTAAAGACCCGTTAGGATTCTAATAGGATATTATAAACCTTCGTTCCAGATTAGGAGCCCAGTAAAAGTACTTGCATTTGCTGTATTTGATTGATACTGTGCTCAGGTAAATACTCTTAACTTATTTTCCCTATACGGGCTTGGGATACGGTACTATAAAAGTACCGCTTGGTCGGGTATGTAGTCATTTAAATCGGATTGTGATTAATGTATTTACATAACTCGCTTTATTCTGTATTATTTGGTGTATGGCCCTTGGGGGTTAAATGACCATGTCCCGGATATCCTTGGCATCATTTTACGAAATGGCCACGACCTAAGCACGGGGTGTAGGCGTACACCTGACAGTTGCATATGTAAAAACTGGTAATCCACTTAAAGGAATCAACCTTGTGGGCATTATACCTGTGGCGTGTCGCTTAACTTAAGCCGGCTCTTCTAACCGGTACTAATGGACGACAAATGAGTAAAACTGTATACAAGATTATTTTAATAATTGTCCCAAGTTATAAATGATATTTTGCCGAAGTGCATTCAAATCAATCTTCAAACTCTTTTCAAAATGAGTCAGTTGAGTTGTATTTACCAGTGTAAACTGACGTATTTTCTAAAAAGGCTAAGTGCAGGTACTAGACGAAATAGGCTGGCTACTCCAGACATCATTAATCAAGTCTCGCAAGCTCTAGATGTCAAAATCTGTTGAACAGTTTTCTTTTTATTTGATCCGCCTGTGGATCCTTTACTTTCCGTTGTAATACTTGTTATTACTTTATATTCGGATTGTAATATTTTATCTTTTGCTTCCGCTGTGCATTTATATAATGTGTTGTTTGACTATGATGATATCAACTACGTCACGATACTCCCCACCGGGCCCACCGGTAATACGTGAAAAGTCGGGGTGTGACAGGTTGGTATCAGAGCCAACACTGAGTGAATTAAACGCTAGCCTTTTGTGTTTAATCTCAGTTACACAGTTGCACATTCTTGAGTCTAGACAAGAACATAGGACTAATCCGAATTCGTTTTATTTTGATCCCTTTGTTTTTTTTTCTGATTAGCCCTTGCATGGGCAAGTCATTTTTATTAGAAGTCCCGTTTATGGCAACCATATACTTGTTTAAAAATTTTAATGGAACGATTATATTTAAAATATCATTCCTATATTATAAGATCTACCATTATAATAAAATGGCAAAATCTAAAAAAGGACAAGACCTAGCCATATGTCACATTAAGACAGGGCCAAGATGGTAGATCCACAATTAGATTCAGATCCTTGTTAACAGTTCAATTAGGATTGTTCTGCGTTAAATATTAAAAAGAATCTTAAAGGTAAAACCTAGCCTAAATGTCACTGCAGACAAGGCCAAGATGGTAGAACCTATTCAAGAGATTCAAATCCTTATTAAACATCTGAAAGCATATTAACATGCTTGACAAAGTGAGATACGATAAAATCACATAGGTCATTTTTAATTGGGTTATTCTAAATTCCCTTATTTATATAATCATCCCTTATGGATGAAGTGCCCACGGGCTATAATTAACGTCCTCTGGACTAAAGACAGTGGTAGCCTACAACTCCCTGTCAAGAAAAGGTAATGAACTTTAATTCAAACCTTAATGCCTCGATTCTGTAAAATTAAGGCTTATAAATTAAACTTGACTACGTGACTAGGCCTTTTGTGCTATTATTAACTTATAATTTAGGATTATGATAAAGATCCTGAACAATTATATATTTAGTAAATTAACTAAAATGTGTATTAAAAACATGGTTAATAAATCGTTTAAAACGATAAAACTGTATAAGCTTCCGTATAAACCTTGTCCTTGTTCAATTTTATGTAGCAATTAAAGCTACATGGCTAGGTCGGAGGAAGAGAACAGTCATCCTTTGGAAAACCGCGATGATGATAGGATTAATATAACCAATGGAGAGCTTCGTACACTGATTGATACAGCTGTATCTAAAGCTGTAGAGGAGCAATTTAAGGAGTATAGTGGGACACATAGTAAAGCCTCATCTGTACCCCACTCTAAGTCTGTTCCTAAGACTCATTCGGAGGCTCACAGCAAGCCACCGCCCTCCAAGAAAGAGGAACCAAAGAAGGATGATGATCGACATTCATCTAACCAACATAGTGTTCCATCCAAGAGGATAGTGTTCGATAATGAACCGCGTACCAAGTCCTGTACCTATAAATACTTTGTTTCCTGTAAACCCCGGGATTTTACTGGGGAGAAGGGGGCAATTGATTGTATGATCTGGTTCGATGAAATGGACACGGTTGTCGATATCAGGGGTTGTGCTGAAAGGGATGTAGTGAAGTATGTATCCCAATCGTTCAAGGGAGAGGCACTTGCATGGTGGAAGTCTCTCATCCAAGCTGCTGGGAAGATCCCGCTCTACAACATGTCATGGGAATAGTTTGTTGCTCTCATTATGGAGAACTATTGCCCTCAACACGAGGTCAAAAGAATTGAATCAGATTTCTTATCATTGGTGATGACAAACTTAGATTGTCAAGCTTACCTCACCAGTTTTAATACCCTGTCCAGACTGGTTCCTTACCTAGTAACACCAGAACCCAAGAGGATTGCTCGCTTCATTGGGGGTTTAGCCCCAGAAATCAAAGCCAGTGTTAAGGCTTCAAGACCTGCTACGTTTAGGTCAGCAGCTGATCTCTCTCTGTCCCTTACTTTGGATGCGGTCAGGTTAAGATCGCTAAAGAAATCTGAAGAAAGTAAGAGGAAGCGTGAGGATGATAACTCACGAGGGTCAGAGAAGAAGCACAAAGGAAACACTGATTCTAAGAAGTTTGGGTCTAGAAGGAATAATCAGCGAACAGAGGAAAAGCCAAAGTGCACGACTTGCCAGAAACGCCACTTTGGAAAGTGCAGACTTGAGTCCAATTCTAAGTCAGGATCACCTGCATGTGGGATATGCAAGTCTAAGGAGCACAAGACTGTTGACTGCAAGAAGATTAAAGATGCTACATGCTACAATTGCAATGAGAAGGGGCACATTAAGACCAACTGCCCTAAGTACGCCAAGAAGCCTGAAGAGGTCAAGAAGACCAATGCAAGGGTCTTCAGGATGGATGCAAGGGAAGCCGTCCAGGATGACAACGTTATCACAGGTACCTTCCTCATAAATGATGTATATGCAAGAGTACTTTTTGATTCAGGCGCTGATAAGTCGTTCGTAGATAATAAGTTTTGTGAACTGTTGAAATTGCCTGTTAAAACCTTAAGTGTGAAGTATGAGGTGGAATTAGCAGATGGCACCTTAGAAACCGCCTCAACCATATTAGATGGATGTTTCATATCCATTAAGAACCACTCTTTTACATTAACCTTACTTCCTTTGAAGTTAGCCGGTTTCGACATAGTATTAGGCATGGACTGGTTATCTCATAACCAGGCCTAGATTGTCTGCAATAAGAAACAAGTGGTGATCAAGACTCCGTCTGGTGAATCACTCACCATTCAGAGAGATACTCAATATAGACTGCCTGAGCAAGTGTCTATTCTCAAGGCCTCTAAGTGTTTAAAGAAGGGTTGTGTCATTTACATGGCACAAGTGATTATGGATGAGCCGAAGCCCAAGATTGAGGATATCCCCGTCATTTCTGAATACCCTGAAGTTTTTCCTGAAGATCTACCTGGTTTACCACCAGATAGGCAAGTAGAATTCAGAATTGACATCATCCCCGGAGCAGCACCTGTTGCGAGAGCGCCTTATAGGTTAGCACCAACAGAGATGAAGGAATTAAGGACGCAGCTAGATGATTTGCTAGCCAAGGGTTTCATTAGACCTAGTTCATCTCCTTGGGGAGCACCAATCCTGTTTGTAAAGAAGAAGGATGGATCGATGCGTCTATGTATCGATTACCGCGAACTTAACAAAGTCACTATCAAGAATAGGTATCCATTGCCCAGGATCGACGATCTATTCGATCAACTGCAAGGGGCAAGTTACTTCTCCAAGATCGATTTGAGGTCAGGCTATCATCAATTGAAAGTTAAAGATGAAGATGTACACACGACTGCATTTAGGACTCGTTATGGTCATTACGAGTTCCTAGTGATGCCTTTTGGGCTCACTAATGCACCTGCCGCATTCATGGATCTCATGAATCGCTTCTGCAAACCTTACTTGGACAAATTCGTCATCGTCTTCATTGACGACATCCTCATCTACTCGAAGAACCAAGCTGATCATGAGAAGCATCTTCGATGTATTCTTTCACTACTTCAGCAGGAGAAGCTTTACGCCAAATTTTCGAAGTGTGAATTTTGGCTACGAGAAGTCCAAATGCTTGGACATGTTGTTAGTGAGCGTGGAATCCAAGTGGATCCCGCTAAGGTGGAAGCGGTTATGAACTGGCAAGAGCCAAAGACGCCTACAGAGATTCGTAGCTTCCTAGGTTTAGCAGGATACTATAGGCGATTTATCGAAAATTTTTCAAGGATTGTTGCGCCCCTAACTTCGTTGACCCGTAAGAAGATTAAGTTTGACTGGGGCCCTAAGCAGCAAGAAGCTTTTGTTAATCTCAAGCAGAAGTTAAGCAATGCACCTGTGTTGACATTGCCTGATGGAATAGAAGATTTTGTGGTATATTGTGATGCATCACACACCGGGATGGGATGTGTGCTCATGCAGAAAGGCAAAGTTATTGCCTATGCTTCACGCCAGTTAAAGGTGCACGAAAAGAATTACACCACCCATGACTTGGAATTGGGTGCCGTTGTATTTGCACTAAAACTGTGGAGGCATTATTTGTATGGTATCAAGTGTGTGATCTATTCTGATCACAAGAGCCTTCAACATCTGTTTAATCAGAAGGATTTAAACATGAGGCAGCACCGATGGATGGAGACGTTGAATGATTATGATTGTGAAATCCGATACCATCCAGGCAAGGCAAATGTGGTTGCCGATGCCTTGAGCAGAAAGGAAAGGGTCAAACCCATCCGAATCAATGCCAAGAGCATTGAGATAAAGAAAATTTTGAATGAAAGGTTGTTAGCTGCACAGAAGGAAGCTGTGTTGGAAGATAACTACCCTAATGAAAAGCTAGGGGTTACTGAGGAGCAGTTATCTCTTGGCAATGACGGAATTCTGAGATTGAATGGACGAATATGGGTTCCAATTTATGGAGGACTTCGGGATGTTATCCTCCAGGAAGCCCATAGTTCTAAATATGCCGTTCATCCTGGAGCTGATAAGATGTACCAGGATCTAAGGGCAAACTATTGGTGGATAGGCTTGAAGAAGTCTGTAGCTACCTATGTAGCTAAATGCTTGACGTGTGCGCAAGTCAAAGCAGAACATCAAAAGCCGTCAGGTTTGCTACAACAGCCTGAACTTCCCACTTGGAAATGGGAAATGGTAACTATGGATTTTATCACCAAGTTACCTAAGACAAGGAAAGGAAACGATACCATTTGGGTGATCGTAGACAGACTGACTAAGTCAGCACATTTCCTACCCATTAAGGAGACTTATAGCTCCGACATGTTAGCCCAATTGTACGTGGATAAGATTGTAGCTTTACATGGCATACCTGTGTCTATTATCTCTGACAGAGATACTAGATACACGTCCCATTTTTGGAAAAGTTTCCAACAATCTTTGGGCACGCGTTTAAATTTTAGTACGGCTTACCATCCTCAGACGGACGGCCAGAGTGAGCGTACTATCCAAACTTTGGAAGACATGCTTCGAGCATGCGTGATTGATTTAGGTGGTAGTTGGGATAACCTCCTGCCGTTAATCGAATTCTCCTACAACAATAGCTACCATACCAGCATTAAGGCTGCGCCTTTCGAGGCCTTATACGGTAGAAAGTGCAGAACGCCCGTTTGTTGGGCGGAAGTTGGAGATGTCCAATTATCAGGACCAGAGATAGTCTTTGAAATGATGGACAAGATTGTCCAGATTCGTGACCGTCTCAAAGCTGCCCGAGATAGGCAGAAGAGTTACGAAGATCCAAAGCGTAAACCTATGAAATTCGAAGTAGGTGATAAAGTTTTACTTAAAGTATCACCCTGGAAGGGAGTGATGCGGTTTGGTAAGAAAGGTAAGTTAAGCCCGAGATACATAGGACCATTCAAGGTCATCGAATGTGTCGGATCAGTTGCTTACAAACTAAACTTACTTGAAGAGCTCAGTGGTATTCATAACGTATTCCACGTCTGCAATCTAAAGAAATGCCTAGCTGACGAATCACTAGTCATACCACATACAGATGTGCATATAGATGAGAGCTTGAAATTTGTGGAAAAACCATTATCGATTGAAGATCGACAGGTTAAGAAGCTTCGAAGGAAGCATGTGCCTATTGTAAAGGTAAAATGGGATGCCCGTAGAGGTCCCGAGTATACGTGGGAGGTTGAGTCCACAATGAAAGAAAAGTACCCTTATTTATTTCAGTAAATCCTGAGGTCGAGATTTCTTTTAAGGGGGTGAGGATGTAACACCTCGAAAATTCACGTCCTGTAATGTGTTGACACGTGTCATAGGTTTGAACGTGTGAAAGAATATTATAGAAGGATTAAAGTTGACAATCATGGAAAGTATGTGAATATACGAGTTCTAAATGTCAACAGTGAATAAATATACTTTACAATAACCCTACATGATGCTCATACCTTCAAACGAATAAATCATGGATCATACGAAGCTAATTGTGAATGAAAGTGAGAGATTACAAACTACAGGGGTTAAATGTGTCAACATGTTTAAGTTATACCTCTGAGTGACCTTTTAACAAACCCGAAGCTTTGTAACGATTAATTATGCTCACTAGAATACACGATATAAACTTCATAAAGTTTCGTTATCGTATGAGAAAGTTATGATCAAATTCGTATACAAGGGGTTAAAGTGTCAACGTTGAAAGTTATGACTTTTCGGGGAATAACAAAGTGATCAAGGACTAAATAAAGTGGGTATAAGCCTTGAAGCCCTTGTAAGTAAATATGAAGGGGTCAAATTGCAAGAAATAAAGTTGGTTGACCTTTCGAAAGGCCAAGGGACAAGATGCAACAACTTGAAAATGTGAAAACCTGAAAACGAGGCTTAGGCGGGCCGCGTAAGAGTTCTTATGATCTTACGCGGGCCGCGTCAGACCCCCAGTTGCAGAAAAAACAGGCAGCAGCCTGTTTGAGCTTTTAACCGACTTAGATCAGATATTTTCACTTCAAGGGCGACCCCTACATGTTCCTAGGCCTTAGGGGCACTTGTAAATGATCTGAGAACATTGCTAGACTTAGTTGTCATGATCTTAAGCTCTCAAATTCACTATAAAAGGCCACAATGTTGCAACATTGTGATCACACCATTCCTTCTGCATTTGGGGAGCTTCTTGGAGCATAAGAGCAGACCCTAAGCCTTCCTAATCGTGCATAGGACTTCAGTAAGTATGCTTAACCTTTCTTAGTTGAGTTTTTACTTAGTTTTAGCTTAAAAGTCTAACCGTCGTAATTAACGGTTGACTTAGCGATTAATCATTATTGGTCCAGTGATTAGTCGAATTGAAAGTAGTTATAAGTTGGTAATTATGTGGGCAATAAACCCTTAAAAGGGCACCCTCTGATTCCCACTCTAACTAGGACTTTTGTCGGGTCAAAGTTGTTAATAAAAAGTCAACAGGATTCTAATTTGCGATTTAAAACATAATTAACAATGTAGAAGCTTTAAAACCTGTTTTATTACTCTTATAACTTAGTAATTAATGTAAGAACATGTCTAAGCATGTTCGACCCGACAATTTTCTGATTAGACCCGGTTCGGAACCGAAAGTCGCAAAACTTTGACTTTTGCTTTGACTTCAGTTCTGACCCGTTTTAGTATGATTTGGAAATTCCTTAGGACTGCCTTAGGACCAGGCTACATGTAGGTATAACCCTCTGTGGTTGGTTCATTGTTTGTCCGATTCATTTACACGTTTCCGTTAAATGCTTAAAGTTGACCATAATGCCCTTTTTACCATAAAACGAGATTTTTGAATATGTGAAAGGACAAAGATCTTTTTTACTGATTTATAAACATGTTCCTAAATTTTCACATCAATTTGAGGTCTAGATTAGGAGTTATGCTCAATGGCGTAATTATAACGCTTTTTAGTAATTAAGCGGCGTCATTAGCATAAAGCCTATCTAAAATCAATTTTCGACACCAAAAATTTTTACCTACTGATGTAATATAATATTTTGTAATTTTTAAATATTTTTAATTATTTTTAACCTGCTCATAACCTAAGGTTATGGCGTTGATTCGGTAAATACCGATTATACCCTTTTTGAGTATAAAAAGAGTTCTACATAGTATTTTGACACCAATCCAATTGCTACTGATTTTATATAATAAATAAAATATTTTGAACAAATTAGCCTGACCAGAAAACTCAGATTTCCGGTATAACCCGGAAATCGCTTAAAACGGCTTTTTACCGCGTATTAAACACCTAGTTTGGGTTTAAAAACATTTTATCACATAAGACTTATTACCAACTAATATGACCTATTAAAATAAGTTATTTTACTGATGTATTCAGACCCGAATCTCAGAAACTTAAATAATCTCTTTTATAATCTCAAAAATGACCAAAATACCCCTACGGGGCTTAAATTGTGATTAAACTCGTTTTGGGCATGATGGAAGGTATCCTACTGATATCACAACATATTTAAGGCATATTAACTTAGGAAACCTGTAGATGACTCTTTTGGTTACTCGTTACGCACTTGTCGCGTTCGGATCGGCTTATGTGACTAGTTTGCATATATTAGCCGAAACGGGTCAAACCATATCTTTTTGGTCTCAAAATCCAGAATGTGTTTAAGTTACCCATATTAAACAAGCATATAAGCTTGTCGGGTCAAAACCACATTCTAAACCGGTCTTCGCTTTATCATGCGTTTGAACCGTGTCTTCCTTTTGGAAACTAACCGGTCTAAGTCTAAACTTAATTAAAGACCCGTTAGGATTCTAATAGGATATTATAAACCTTCATTCCAGATTAGGAGCCCAGTAAAAGTACTTGCATTTGCTGTATTTGATTGATACTGTGCTCAGGTAAATACTCTTAACTTATTTTCCCTATACGGGCTTGGGATACGGTACTATAAAAGTACCGCTTGGTCGGGTATGTAGTCATTTAAATCGGATTGTGATTAATGTATTTACATAACTCCCTTTATTCTGTATTATTTGGTGTATGGCCCTTGGGGGTTAAATGACCATGTCCCGGATATCCTTGGCATCATTTTACGAAATGGCCACGACCTAAGCACGGGGTGTAGGCGTACACCTGACAGTTGCATATGTAAAAACTGGTAATCCACTTAAAGGAATCAACCTTGTGGGCATTATACATGTGGCGTGTCGCTTAACTTAAGCCGGCTCTTCTAACCGGTACTAATGGACGACAAATGAGTAAAACTGTATACAAGATTATTTTAATAATTGTCCCAAGTTATAAATGATATTTTGTCGAAGTGCATTCAAATCAATCTTCAAACTCTTTTCAAAATGAGTCAGTTGAGTTGTATTTACCAGTGTAAACTGACGTATTTTCCAAAAAAGGCTAAGTGCAGGTACTAGACGAATTAGGCTGGCTACTCCAGGCATCATTAATCAAGTCTCGCAAGCTCTAGATGTCAAAATCTGTTGAACAGTTTTCTTTTTATTTGATCCGCCTGTGGATCCTTTACTTTCCGTTGTAATACTTGTTATTACTTTATATTCGGATTGTAATATTTTATCTTTTGCTTCCGCTGTGCATTTATATAATGTGTTGTTTGACTATGATGATATCAACTACCTCACGATACTCCCCACCGGGCCCACCGGTAATACGTGAAAATTCGGGGTGTGACATAAAAGTGACAAACGAGGTGAAGGTATGTATAATGTAAGTGGTAAAAAATGGTTTAGATGTGGTTGTGATTTTGGTCGATCTCTATCATCGTTTATTTTAATGTGTGTTTTATTAAAAAAATGAAACTTTTTATCGAAATCAGGACGTTTTGAAGCCGAAACAGTCAACTGAGAGTTTTAAGATATTTGAAGATGAGGAAGATCAACCTGTGCCCATGGCATTGGAAGCAACCGAACCCGAAAAGGATCTTATGGTATTGATCTCTCTTTCATGTTTTTTTACATATTTTATAATTAATTCAATAACAATAATTAAGATTATATTAATTTATTTATTTCTTTTCTTAACTTTGGTTTTGGCAGTTCTATTCGAAGCCCGAGGAGAAAATCCATGCAAAAGAAGAGGAAAAAAACACACTGCAAGCAAAAACAAAGGTAAATTTAAGTTTCGCTACACGTTTAAAGAATTCATACAAGACTTCAGAATCTTGTATATTCTTATATACTTTATATTCCAAATCGAAATTGAATGCGAAGATACTCGGTTTGTCCTTAATTTTGTTGAATAGAAGCTTCACAACAGGAGATGAGAAGCCACAAAGATAGGAAACCCTGCCAGCCTGTAGTTTTAGTTTTAGGTGTAACAAAAGAGCCGAAAAACGTAAAGAGGTTGGAAATTGACTTTTCTTTTGACTTTGTGGATCATAACTATGATTAGCTCAATGACTTTAATTTATTTATTTTGTTTCTAAACTTTTTGTTTTGGCAGTTCTATTCGAAGCTCGAGGAGAAAATCCATGCAAAAGAAGAGGAAAAAAACAGACTGCAAGCAAAAACAAAGGTAAATTTAAGTTTTGCTACACGTTTAAAGTTTAAAGGTCGTGGACTCCTTTGTGGTAGATTATAACAAGAAATTGTATTTTATTTTTCATTTTTTGTACCAGGAACATCAAGAATCCGAGATTAAGATGTTAAGAAAGAGTCTTATGTTCAAAGCAGCACCGATGCCGAGTTTTTACCATGAAACTCCTCCGAAACCAGAGTTAAAGAAGGTAAGTTTCACGTTAAAAAAATGGGTAAAATGCATTTTATGTCCTTTAAGTTTTGAGCAAAATTAGTATTCGCCAAAACAAATTTTGTAGTCTATTTGAATTCTTTGATTTGTATTCACATCGTATTCTGAATTTATGTTTTATTATATTGAATGCTACAGAATAAGAAGATGCGTGGCAAAAAAGCTTCAAAAACGACGATTGAGTCTACGAATTCCTCGAATGTACCAAATGAGAAAACCGACGGCTCGCTTGACAAGAAGAAGATGCAGTGACATAAGAAAAGCAGTGATATATATATATATATATATATATATATATATATATATTGAAATTTCGATCTAAAGAGTTACTTTGATAAAGGCTATATATATAATTTGATAACATGAGTTGAGATATAAAAGTCTCTAGAAGTTGAAAACTTGGATATCTTAATCATCATACATATAACTTTGTACTAAATTCAATATCTTATATGTCTGCAGGATGAAGCATCTGATGGTGATGCAATGGATATTGAAGCTGTTGGTAACTCTGATCTTGATGCACAGTTGGATTCCTTGAGAACAAAACCTATCTTGGTTATTGTTGATATATGTGTTCTTTTATGGTTAATGAACAAAATTCTTCGTCTTTTTCACAGGTTGAACAGGAGTCTGCTAAATTGAAGAGAGAGAGATATAGGCATTATAAAGACAATCTATTATTAGTAACCACCAAGCAACTGCAGTCAATGAATTAATGAAGTTGTCTGGTAAATTTCTGAGGATTATGCATTCAAAGGTATTACAAGTATCATTATATTGTAAAGATATACTAAACATTCATATTTCTGAGAAAATATGTACTTAATTAATGAATGCACGAGTACAAGACAGTTTTTTATCAAAAAGATTAGGTTTAAACACTGTTGGCTTAAAACAGTGTTTTAACCCGAGAAAAAGTGAAAACACTGTTTTGGGTTAAAACAGTGTTTTGAAACCACTTTTGGGTTAAAACAGTGTTTTGACACCACTTTTGGGTTAAAAAAGTGTTTGAAACCACTGTTGGGTTAAAACAGTGCTTGAAGCCACTGTTGGGTTAAAACAGAGCTTAATAATTCTTTGAATGCTGAAGTATGAGATTGTCAGGTTCTATCAGATGAATCTTTGATTGCATTGATTATGGATTTGTGTAAAGTTACAAACTTTATCGATTTTGGGACAGGTGGAGGCGAAGAAGTTGGTCTTAAAGGATGATCCACAAGTTGTTAAAAGGGGGAATGTGAGTGTTCACCAATCATTGGGCCATCCACATGAAAAAGAAAATTGCTGAGGCGGCATAGTAGCTACAGTCACCGAGAGTGACTTCAAGAACTACTTTGACCTATTCAGGTCAACCACAAACATGGTGATGATGTATGATCACAAAAATCAAAAGTCCTCTAGGTTTCGGCTCTTTCGTTACTTATGAGTCCGAGGAGTCTGTTGATAGAGTCTGTAACAATTCGATCACTTTGATTAATCTGCATCTGGATCAGAATCTTAACAACAATTCGATCTCCATAGGAAGCTCGAAGAATCCGTTGAGGATTCAGGTATACGCTGTCTTAAATTCCTTCTAACAATTCGAGTTTACAGTGTTAAATTGTTAATTATGGCTAATTATTGTTGTGTTTGAGTTATAGGTTTATGATGCAATGAATTATTGTTAGTTAGTTAACGGTGGAAAGAGAGACAACCATGAAAGCCGTTGAAGAACTAACTGACATTACCGATCAACTGAAGGCAGAAAAAGATGGTTTTGAGTCAGAATTACAAACCATAAAAGGGGAATTCCAAAAGTTGGTTGAACAGAAAACATATCACAAACGAGAATGGTGATCAAGAAAGATTACTAGAAGAGAAGGATGTCCACGTGGTAGAGATCGAACTACATAAGAAAATTGACAAAATGTCGTCGGAAATTGAAAACGGTTTCCAGTTTGAAGAACAAACTGTTGAACAACTAGAAGAAACCATTGAAGACCTTAAAAGTGATCTTGAAATCAAAGGAGATGAAGTCAACATGTTGACCGAACTGATCAGAAACCTCAAAGTCAAAACCTGGTTATCAACCCAGAAGCTTCATGTAACGGAACAGACATTAAGCTAAACGGAACACGAGCATGCAGCGAAAGAAGAGAAGCTGCATCAAGAAAACAAATCTTTAGTAGAAAAAATCTCAACTTTAACCCAAATGATTGCTGATATCAAAAGGGAGGTACAGGATCAAGTTAATGAGACCTTGACCAGTGTTGTCTCTCTCACTATAGAGTTTGAAGAAGATTACGGCCACGTAAGAACACGAGTTACGAAAATCACGAACGAAATTCAAGCCATGTAGATTCAGCTGAAGCAAATGAAAGAAGACATGAAACAAAAGCTGGAAGAAATGGCGATGAAATTAAAGTTTTGTGAAACTGAGAATGACAGGTTGATAAAATCATTGGAGGATATGAAGACGGTAAGTGCGAAAAAAGATGAGAAGATTAATGAACTCGAAAACACAATTCATGTGAAAGACGAATGGATATTGAGTTTTTGTGAGGATAAATGAGAGGCGATAAAGCAGCTGTGCATATGGGCGGATTATCACAGGGATCGTTTCGATCATCTTCAACAGCTACTGAAGGCAAGCACCGGCCCACAAAGGCAGATGGTGAGGTAAGTACATATTGTCCGTGATTAATACTCATTTCTCTTTGTTTTTTAGATATCATGTATAAGGTATTCACATCTTATGAGCATGAGTGAGTTCAAAGACAATGAAGCCGATGATGACGTGATGATAAAATATAGACGCTTAAACATCGCCGGATCAAACCGGGTAGCAGTTGAGAGTTCGAGGAGGCGTTCACTTCCAAAGCGATTTGAGGAGTCGTTCATAGTTTGACGGTTTAATGGTTTAGTATAGCAGTTTGAATTGGTTTTTTAAATTCTATTTTTAAACATTAGTTCGTTAAGGAACAAGACTTATTGACACGATTAGTTGGTTTAATGGTTTGATATAGCAGTTTGACAGTTTAATGGTTTGGTATAGCAACCGAGACTTTGAAGTTTGACAGTTTAATGGTTTAATGGTTTGGTATAGCAGTTTGACAGTTTAATGCTGATGTAAATTTGCTTATGTGTCAATCAACCAGGTATGCCATGTAAGTTTTGATGATGTAATAAATAACAATTTATTTTTTTGAAATCCAAAATAGAGAAAGAGGGTTTAATAAATGCTTTGCAGGAATCATCTCATTTCAAAATTCAAACCCACCTCACTCTTTCCCTTTCCTTCTCTCTCTCTCTCCTTCTCAAAGATTATAGATCTGCTTTTCAAAGCTGAGATCCACAGATTATCCTGCTCAATCTCATTTTGATAACTTAAAACCCTAACAAAGATCAGCTGTATGTACACTCATTTATACTCTCCATCTCCGGCAACCGTAGATCCGATTCCGGCTATCTTCTCCGGCCACTCACCCTCATCAAACACCCCCTTATCTTTCTGTAAAACACTCGCACACCCCTGAAACCCTCAAACCTCTCACACTTCAAAAAAAATCAAACCTTAACCCTATTTTAGGAAGATCTCAGATGCACTCCTCATTCTTCTCGCTGCAGTGAACATTTCCGACGAAGAAATGGGAACATATGAGAGAGAGAGAGACTGTTCAAGGAAAGAGAGACAGGAAGCTGGCGATTGCAGTTTCCGGTGACGATCAGATTCATGGGTAAATCTCAAATTGGTATTTAAATTTTCCATCTTTTTAGGGAAGCTTGGTTTAAATTTGATATTTTCAATTTTTTTAGGTTTTAGATTTATGTTTATGTTTATCTTTAAATTTGATATTTTTGAGGTAATGACAGTAATTGATAGTTGTTTTGTTAGTAACTTACATGTATCTCTGCAGTTTCCTTAAGTTATTTTAACTGTAACTGAATGATAATTTTCCAGTTGTATGTCAAGTTGTATGAATAGTTGTCCTTATTTATATCTTCCTTCGTTAGGTGGTGATTATGGTGGGAGGGGGCTTTTGGCCAGAAAAAAAACACTTGCAGCTGCATGATAATTTTCTAGTTGTATGTCAAGTTGTATGAATGCAAAGTGCATTTTTCTTTTCCTTTCAAGATGAGGCTTTGATGATTATGTAGATCTAAGTAAAAATTGAATGAAGATAGCATCATGGCATGGTAAGGTTGTAGGATGGCAGTTGTTCATGCAACCTCTCTTGCAACCATGGTGTTGTCATCTTGATGCACAATCTGAGCCTGGCATTCTGACAATGGTGTTGGTCAATTAGACCAACTCCACGTGATGTTGCTTCCCTCTGAATCGATAGAACTGGTGTATGGGTTTCGATGAACTTCAATCGTCGATGTTTCTAAAGGCATATGTGTTTGTTTTGAAAATCCAAATTTTAAATATTGTTTTGTGTTCATATTTTTCATTTATATGGTTTTTCATGATGAATTTAACAAAAAATAAGACTGGTTTTAATGAAAGTCTGCATTGGTGACATATTGTCTTTACATTATGTTTGGAACAGTGTTGGTTTGGAACTAAATGATGTATTAGATAATATATTTATAATTACTGTTTTTTCTGTGTTAGTGAAATTAAAGATTTTTTGTGGGTTCGTTATGCTTCTCTTGTATCTATAGTTAATTATGGAAAATGCATTTAATGTATTCTTAAGTATAATGTGAATGTGAATTTATTAAATAATTTCACATCATATACACATAAACACGTAGGTTTACATTCAATATTCAATTCATGTTTTTTATTGTTAATTATGTGATTTTAGATGTGAATTTGAATATAAATTTGAGCAACTATGAGGAACGGTGAAATTATGTCCTAACACATAATGTCTTTAAAATTGTTTTATAAAGATATGTAACTAAACGCAAACAATTTAAATGATGAGAAAAATGCAATTTGCGTCCCTGTGGTTTGTGTGAAACATCAACCTGAGCCCCTAAATTCATAACACTTTGAGTCCCTCCGTCAGTGTTCCGTCTATTTGACTGTTTGAGCCAGGGGTAAGACCGTCTTTTGGCATATATTCATAACACTTTACGTCCCTGTGGTATGAGTGAAACATCAACCTGAGCCCCTAAATTCGGTTCTTGCTTTTTTGTTAAGGAATCATTGATTTAATAATTCAAATTAACTCTTTTTAAATAAATGCAATATAATAATTTAAATGTATACTATATATAACAAATTATTAAAGCCTAAATTGTATATTAAATGTAAACTTTTATAAAGTGTCAACTGGAATTTAGAATTCAAGGTCAGCAGACTTGGAAACATTCTTTTTAAGCAAACAATATAAACATGTTAAGCAAACAATATATCACAGTCGGACAAAGTATTGAATGCACACTTGCATTACATATAAACGTAGGCTTACATTCAATGTTTACGATCTACCTGCGTCCATCAGACGGGTGTCCACCTAGTATATATATATATAGGGTAAGATTCATTTGAGAACCACCCTTATTGCAAGAACTACGAAAACCAACAAAATAAAATATATAAAAAATCAAAAAAGCACCCAAAAAAAAGTTTAATATTTAAAAAAAATCGCTATATTTAGTTCCCAAAAAAAAACTTTTTTTTTAGTAACAGTTATCCATGCACATGTGTATATGTATCATTACTTCGACAAATTCCGTAATACGTTATCAGTAATAGACAATTGCACTTTAATTTACAATACCATCCGTAATACACTATTTTTTACATTACCAATATTTAAAATACACATGTGCATCATTAGGTATAACCATGATATAACATGTTTTGGTACAAAAAGTTTGTGATTTTGAATGGAGAAGTAGACCCATATACATGTTTTTTGGTTAGTTATATCTAGTGGTTGATGGTTTGGCTATAGTTGTTACTTTATGATATAATATGATGATTGGATGGTATAAATGATGTTGATATACATGTAATAAAGTGAAAATATTGGTAATGGTATTGTATTATGGATGGTAGGAGGTAATGGTATTGTATTATGGATGGTAGAAAGTAATGGTAGTGTATTATGGATGGTATGATAGATGAAAGGGAAAATGTATTCAAAGTAGTGTACCAAAACACCTTATTTCATGTTGATACATATAGATGCGCATGTGCATTTCTAATACTGGTAATGTAAAAAATAATGTATTACATATGGTAGTGTAAATGAAAGTGCAATTGTCTAATATTTGTAACGAGTTACGGAATTTGTCAAAGAAATGATACATATGCACATGTGCATGTTTGTGTATTATAGATGGAATGAGAGATGAAAGAGAAAGTGTATTTAAAGTAGTGTACCAAAACACTTTATTTAATTTGATACATATAGATGCACATGTGCATTTCTAATATTGTTAACGTAAAAAGTAGTGTATTACACGTGGTAGTGTAAATGAAAGTGCAATTGACTAATATTTGTAATGAATTATGGAATTTGTCAAAGAAATGATACATATGCACATGTGCATGGATAACTGGTACTAGATTTTTTTTTTGAAATTTTTTTATTAACGAAATATAGCGATTTTTCCAAAAAGAATAGTAAAAGAAACTTTTTTGGTGTTTTTTAGATTTTTTTAGGTATTACTGTTTGTGTTCACATTGGTTCTCGCGGTTCTCGCAATAAAGGGTGGTTCCTAATGGATCCTTCTCCTATATATATATATATAGGGTTAGGATCTAGAGAAAACGGTAGAAAGTGTGAGAACGCTTATGGGTCGTCCGATCAAAACAATCCATGGACTAGATTGCACGGTGGCGTTTTCGTAAATAATATCAATTTTTTTATGTAGGACGCGCTTCATTAAGGGTAAAAGGGTCTTTTTCGCTCATATTCAAAACGCCATCAAATGATAAAACACCATTAAAAAAATAAAACACCATTAAAAACAAAACGCCAAAAAGTAGTGGTAAAACGTGTTGGATATTACAGGAAGATGAAACAACACAGTAACTGAATTTCAGTTATTAACATTTATTAGAAGAAATTCCCTCCTAAATTACGCGCCAAAAACATCATTATATAAACGAGGTAAAACATAGCTTCCATAATCACTTCAATCTATCCATTTCTACAAAAAACATCTTTAACTAAAAAGGCCAACTTAACCAAAATGCCAAAAATGGCAACAATCGTTTCGTGGAGATACACTCTGGGAGTCAGACGATACATCCTCCGTTTTGACAACAGAAGGAGGGTGTATGTTAAGACGGTTAGGGCAATTCTGAAGATGGAAGAAGAGATACAGAGGGGAATCTTATCCATTGGCATTGCTCTAGACAACGAATGCCATGAAACACATATGCTTATGAAAGCATTAACCATGAAATTTGGACCAATCAAAGCAGATGTGAAGCCGAACCATGTCATGACATCATGGTGTTTTGATGATGAAACAGACATGGTGACCGTTACCTACGACAGCGGAGAGCAGGAGGTATACTAGCTTGAAAACATCATGACAAAGCATCGTCTTGGTTTCATGGAAGAATTGCATAACGCCACTTGTACCAACACAGAAATAGACTCAAAATTGGAGTTAATGCAAGACATGTTCAAGTGGTGGCTTCAGAATCTTCAGGAACAAGAAGCTGATGAAGGTGAAGGTGATGACATGGATGAAGATCCAGATGAAGACTCCGAGGAGGAAGAAGATGACACAAGTGATGGATACTTTTCGGATAAAGTAACTTCTGACGAAGGCTTTTAATTTTTTTTCTCTTTTTTTTATTCTGTGTAATCTTCTTTTTTTAAAGATAATTAAATGATATATTTCTCTCTTTATTGGCAAAAAGCCAAAAAATACTAAAAATGGTTATTCCTTACAAAACGCCAAAAATAACAAAAAATATTTTTACCGCTTAATATTTTATTTACTCCGTTATTGTATTTTGTCATCTTGGTCTGCATAACGACATTTAAAAAAAAAACGCCAAAGTTAGAAGATGGGACGTCTATCACCTGTAAAACTGATAAAAGGTGATCAACATAGTAAATACAAAAACAGTAATTGAAAAGACAGTTAATTTATTACTATCATTTATTACAATAAAAAAGTCTCGCCTAAACTACGCGCCAAAAAACTCCTATAAGAGAGGGGTCTATACACAATGAAAATTGATCACACCCAGAAAACACAAACGCCATATCCTCTAGAAACCACTCACTTTAAAATGCCAAAAAATGTTGGTTAAAATAACCACAGATGGCAAAGCTTTCACTGAAAATGGATTCTTCTTCTGAGGGGGTTATCTCAATAATATTTTGCTGAATGAGATAGACAAATATTCAAGAAAAAGAGACTGGTGACAGTGATATGCCATCAAGTGAGCTTTGTTCTTGATGAATATCGGCATGGAATAAAGGGATCAACACAAGTGTAAAAATGCTATTTTGGACTCCATTATTATAAATAGCATCAAGCAAGAGTTAATATTCAGTGACATGCCACCAAACAAGAATATCACACCAAAACACAGGATGCCACTAAGCAGCTTCGTCTGAAAAAGACAGGGTGTATGTAGGAAAGTTGGCATCTAGCTAAAGTATTAAAAAAAGGTTCAAAACGCCAAAACAAATTCGAGAAGAAAGAGGCTGATGACAGTGAAGATTCGGAAGAGAAATTAGATTACCATTTTTTAATTTTCATTTTATATTGTTTTGATATCAAGTTATATGTTGTTTTGTTATCTAATTCTTTATAAATAAAATACATTATTATATAAAACGCCAAAAACGACAAACACCAAAACGCTAGTAGTATGAAAACTGGGAGAACGGGTGCTGGCAAAGCACCTTGTAAAATGTATTAAACGCCAAAAAATTCACTAAACGCCAAAAAATTTGGTCTTATTGTAATCTTATGCAAATACTAATGACTCGTAGTGAATTGTCATACAAAACGCCAAAAAAATGATCAGAAAACGCTATAACGGTTGGATCGTTTCGGTGACCCTAAACAGTCAAAATCAGTAGTTCATCATCATTTGCAAAGGCGGAATCAATGTAAATGACGTCAAACAACTTGTTTCCTTTTAATCTTTATCTATTGATGATTTCCTGAGCTTTTACAAGTTGAAATCTGACAAAAATCCGGCAGCACCTCAGCTCACACACATACAATTCCGTTTCAAATGAACCTAGCACAACCCTATTTATAGACTAAGGTATTTCGTTTGAGGGTGACTAGACCCTGTTCAAACAAAATTACTTTGGTGAGTTCGTTTGAACTTGTCTAAGTCTGCTTCAAACGAAATTACCTCCTGAAATACAATCAAACCCTAATTCAATCTCTGTTGTGCACTCGTTTATCTAATCTAGACATAAGACTCGATTAAGACGAAGTTAACAGACAGTAGATGCACCAACAGACTCCCCCTTGGATGTTGACGAAGTCTTCGGCGTCGAGTCTTTAGTCTTTGTCTCTTTTATCCAAATTGTCTTGACATTGTAAAAGCTTCCTTCAATCTTTTTCTTCAAACTCTAAACTTCAATCTCCCCTTTGAGTGTTAATTCAGAATCTTGACTCCCTCTCTCGATAAGCTAGGGCTCCAATTCTGATTCAAACTTTGACATTTTGTTGCCATGGGGAACTTGATTCCTGTACAATCTCTACCCAAATATAAGATATATGATAATAATAATTTCAATCCAAACTTACCATTCAACTTTCAGTATTAAGAAATCCACTTAAGTATTCAGGTCCAAATTAATGACCCTGATTACTCAATTAATCTTCCAAGTCCAACTTAATGACCTTGGTTGATCAGGGATAAATCACACTGACATTTTGTTCAATTTTTTCTGAAAATTTACAAGTTTCAAACTAATGAACTTGTTTCAACTTTTCAACTTTCACAAACTTATAATGTTAAACTCATGACTCATCCTCCAGTCCAGAAAACTTCCTGCATCTGCTTCAATTCGAATCTGAAGATCAGCTTTCCACTTTGGTTTGTCGAAAAATAAAGCAGAAATGTAAAATCTTTTTGGATTTTTAATAAAGTTTCTAAACTAGAAATGAAATACAAAAATAGAATGCAGAATGTAAACTATTTACAAACATATTTTTGGTGAGCGTGTTAGGGAATCATATCAGCTATTCGACAAGTCACAAGTACCGTTAAGCTTCAATTACATACTCAGAATTAAACAATTCACTTAGATTGTCGATATACTGATCCACTTAAATTCTCACACAATTTTCAATCTGTCAAGGATACTGATTTAGTGTTTTAAAGACTTAAATTTATACGTGTGTCCCACCTCTTGAATTTACTCCCGTATACAAATCCCAATATTCTGTCTTACAGGTGAGTATACCATAGATGATATATGTAAGGGGTTAAATTGCGAAGAACCGTGAGAGCTCAGGTCAGAACTTCCATTCAGCAAAGAGATGACGGCTTCGACTTTGGTGTGTCCCCTTTAGAGGATCCTTTTTACAACAACATTGATTAGCAATTTTATTGTCTCATCATTTATGCTGAGGGCGGCGCTATATTTCAAGCAATGCAGAAAGTATTATTCGGGGACTAGGCCATTGCTTCCGCATTATCAGAAGTCCCGGAATAATACCCCAAATATCACTGAGTATAAAGACCTAGTATCTCAGAAAAAGGGATCTTTCAAACGAGATTTCAGGGGTTACCTATATATCCAAGTAGTGTTCCCCACGAAATAAGCAAGTAAGGATTTAGGTTTATATCCCGAACAAACCTACTAAATGTGCAAAAACCTATCGGCACATCATCAGCGAGACTGTTTAATCACATTTAAACATTCCATTTCTTTAGCATACCGTAACTGTCAAGCCGATGTACTATCATTTTCCCTTTTTACACAAGCTCTTTTCTGGTTTTCTATTGTTTTTGGATTTTTGAAATTTTTTACTGTTTTTGTATTTTCTGAAAATATTACCCTATACTCTCCCCCTAAATACCAAAACAAGTAAAAAATCGACAAACCATTGCAGATTGCTTCTCAACATCATCATCTACAATGTTTCCTTCATCAACTCCAAGTATCTCCTCCAACACCGATAAAAGCTTCATACCGTTCAATTTTAACAAATATTGAAAACGAGTTTTGTCAAATGCTTTGGTATGTAAATCAGCTTTTTGTTCATCAGTGTGGATTTTCTCAATTCGTATCAACTTCTTCTCGAAACAATCGTGAATGAAGTGATGACGAATTTCAATGTGTTTGGTTTTAGCGTGATGAACAGGATTTTTAGTAATGTTAATCGCTGCCTCATTATCAACAAAGATAGGGGTGTTTAGAAATTGTAAACCGTAGTCGCGCATCTGTTGCTGGATCCACAAGATCTGAGAGCAGCAACTGCTAGCAGATACATACGCCGCTTCACATGTGGATAAAGCCACAGAGGTCTGCTTTTTGCATTGCCAGGTGACCAATCTTGATCCGAAAAACTGGCATCCCGCTGTTATTGATTTAGCATTAACTTTGCAGCTTCTGAAATCTGAATCGGAATATCCTTCGAGCATAAAATCGCCATCTTTTGGATACCACAACCCCAACGATGGAGTTCCTTTCAGGTAGCGTAATATCCTTTTAACAATAATCATGTGCGAAGCTCTTGGATTAGATTGAAATCTTGCTGCGAGGCAGGTTGGATACATAATATCGGGTCTTAAAGCTGTCAAATACATCAGCGATCCGATCATGGAACGATACATCGTTTCATCTACCTTCTATCCGGTGAGATCAGGGTTTATCCCATGATTCGTTGCTAATGGGGTGGAGGCTGGAGTAGAACCTGACATCCCGAATTTCTCCAAGATATCATGAACATACTTCGTTTGATGTATGAAAATTCCCTTAGGCAGTTGATCAACCTGTAGTCCCAAAAAGAATTTCATCTCACCCATCGATGACATTTCGAATTTCTGCTTCATAACTCGTTCGAAATCTTTGCACAAATTTTCATTTGTTGACCCAAATATGATGTCGTCCACATAAATTTGAACTATCAGAAGATGTCCGTCAACCTCTTTGGTGAAGAGAGTGGCATCCACTTTTCCACGAATGAAGCTGTTGGCTAGCAGGTGTTGAGACAATGTCTCATACCAAGCTCTCGGGGCCTGGTGTAAACCATACAGCGCTTTATCTAGCAAATATACCTTGTCTTTGTGGATTGGATTGGTGAAGCCCGGTGGCTGTTCGACATATACCTCCTCTTTTACCTTCCCATAGAGAAACGCCGATTTAACATCTAACTAATATACTTTGAAGTTTTTCCAAGATGCAAATGCCAGGAAGATTCTGATCCCTTCAAGTCTAGCAACCGGAGCATATACTTCAGTGAAATCTATCCCCTCCTGCTGACTGAAACCCTGGACTACGAGTCGAGCTTTGTTACGAACCACAACTCCTCTATCGTCTCTCTTGCATTTGAACACCCACTTGGTGTTTATCTTCCTCTCACCATCAGGCAAGTCTACTAACTTCCACACTCCCAACTTCTTAAACTGACTCAACTCTTCTTGCATAGCATTGACCCAAGAATCTTCAGTTAGCGCCTCTTTATATGTACGCGGTTCGATCTGCGAAATAAAACAACTAAGAGAAAACTTAGTTTGTAAAGGTGCTACTGTAGAATAAAAACAAGTAAGGCCTTGGTCAATTTGACATCTAGTGCGAACACCTGATTGCAATTCTCCAATGATCAGCTCCTCTGGATGGTATGAAAGAGTTCTCGGCATCACCTCGCTTGAAACATCTACCTCGCCTTCCAGATTAGTAACATTCTGATTTGCACCTTGTTCACTGACTGGGTTTGTTTTACTTGAAATCTGAATTTGCTCCCCCTCAGAATCCGAATCACCACGATCAACTACTGGCATGTTCTCAGATTCTTGATTATCATTCTGTGCCGACTGATTATCATGAGCAACTTCATTTTGTTGAAAATCATCATGTTCTCCAGCATTACTTGGACCTGCTTCATCTTCATTCGAAGCTTGTTGCGGTCGTCTTGAATACTCAGCTGGGAACCTTTCCTTCGATTCTTCATACTCTCTCAAAATATCCAACTCGTCAAAGAAATCTTCTTCTTCTTCCTTTTCTTCTTCCATGTCAAACGAATCCCACAAAGTGTCGTAATGAAAACGCCATGAATCTCCAGGATTCTGCGGTGGCATTGTGTAACCTTGACACTCAACATTGTGTGCTTCAATAATCCGCTTCAAGCTTGGAACAAAGACTCGTTTCAATGGACTTTGATAACCCACGAAATTTCCTTCAATGCTCTTTGCACCAAATTTTCCAAAAGGCTCTAGAACTGTGCAGGGAGACCCAAACGGTTCTAAATACTTCAAGTTCGGTTTGCGGTTATTGATCAGCTCGAAACACGCCTTATTAAATTTCTTTACAGTGAGAACCTGGTTGAGTGTATAGCATGCGGCGGATACTGCTTCTGCCCAAAAATTTACTGGTAGCTTTGAATCAGCAAGCATCGTCCTAGCCATTTCAATTAGCGTCATGTTCTTTCTTTCAGCTACTCCATTCTGCTGCGGAGTGTAAGGAGCACTAAATTCATGCAATATACCTCTTTCATCACAATATTCTTCCATCTTGTTGTTTTTGAACTCCGTACCATTATCACTTCTGATTCTTTTTATACGCCTTTGGTACAAATTTTCAATTTTCTTGAACAACGCCATCAAACTATCAAATGTCTCATCTTTCGTCTTCATAAATGAAACCCATGAAAACCTTTAAAAATCATCCATGACAACCAAACAATAGTAATCACCAGTGATGCTTTTGACGTTCACTGGACCAAAAAGATCCATATGAAGTCTTTCTAAAGGTCTCGATACTGAATTGACTTTCTTTTGAGGATGTGATTTCTTCTTCTGCTTTCCTTTGATGCAACTAATGCACTCCCCCTCAAGATGAAAACCTTTAACATGAACTCCAAGAACTAAATCATTATGCACCAAGTGATTCATTTTCCTCAGGTGTATATGACCCATTTTCCGGTGCCACAATTGCGATTCTTTCTCAGTTGCTCTTGAAACAAAACAATGAGCCTGACCCGTTGTTGTAGTTGCTACACTCATGTCCAATACATAAAAATCATTCACTCTAGGTGCCCTCATGATAATCCATTCTTCAGGGATAACAAAACCTGGTTTCAAGATCAAACATTCTTTGTCTGTAAAGTGAGTGGTATACATCGTATCACAGATCTGAGATATGCTCAAAAGATTGTTTTCAAGCTCGGCGATGTAGTTAACTCTTTCAAACGTAACAATCCCATTGGATAACGTTCCTTCTCCAATTATTCTACCACCTTGATTTCCTGCGAATCCCACGTAACCACCATTGAAATTTCTAACATCGTACAGCAACGCTGTCTTCCCCGTCATGTGCCGAGAAGCTCCACTATCCATAATCCATCGTGAAATGGATCTTGGAAGCTCCTGCACCATATAGAAATATGATTAGCTAAAATAAGCTGCCCAAGCCTCATCAGACTCAGGTAACTTAACTTCATCTACACACTTTACGACCGATTTAAGAGGTGGAAAGTTTTTATCATTTATTTCCAATTTGCTATCAATATCCTCTTTTATGTCAACTTTCTCCTCTTTTCCAAAGAAACATTCTTTTTAGCAAAATTTTCATAAGACAATGAAATGTTTTTGTTTCTGTTTTCGTTTTGAAGAATCTTTTTAGGAACAACTTTCTTCTCTTGTGGAGGTGAAACTTGTTTCTCTGATTTTGGTTTCCACGTTTGTTGAAATGAAGCAACCCGTTTGTAAAACTTGTCATTTTTAGTTACCATATTTTTAACAAGTTCAGTTTTGATTTTGTTGTTGTTATTTTTCAAAACCTTTTTCTCAACAACCAATGGAGCTTTTCCTTTCACATCAACTTTCTTCTTTTGACTTTCAACAACTTCAGCTTGAAATTGGTACACTTTCGTGCAATATGTCCAACTTTGTTGCATCTGAAGCATGTACGAGTATCAGTTACTCGACTTGTGCCTTCAGTCTGAGATTGTGAAGTCTTCTTTGCAAAAAATTCTTCATTTGATTTTGAAAAAATCTCAGATTCTTCATCAGAAAGTGAACTTGAACTGTTCACAAACACCTTTTTCTCAGCAAACTTCTTGTTTTGAAAATTCTTTTTCTGATAACTCTTACCACCCTGATAACCACCCAACCATCTGTTTCGATTGTTGTTATAAAAACGTGGTGGAACAACAGGTTTCTTGTAGTAAGCTTTATCTTTTTCAAAATTCATTTGCCTCTTTGTCTGATTCAAACCTTCTACTTCAGACAAATCAATTTCAACCAGTTTGAAAACGTTTTTCAATTTGTTCACATTAACATTCTCCAGTGGAAACTCAGAATCCGAATACAACTTATCAGATCCAGCCATCTTGTACATCACAAGACCCGGTTCATCACCTAAGTTGTTTTTGGATTTTGGTTTCGGAATGTAATTGTCCAGAAAACACTCTTTACCCTCAGCTGAATCACTCTCCAAAACACTTTCAGCCATGCCTTTAACAATCTCAGTTTAAACACTATCATCAGATGATGATGAAGAAAATGTCACATCAATTGACTCAGGAAGTTTTATTTCATTCGTTTCATCTTCATCATTAACCAACCCGGACTTTTTCTTTGAGTAATTGTTTAAAACTGGCGGTGGAACCTGATGAAACCCAACCCGAGTTCCATCCGAGTAAACATCTTCGCCTGCTTTGTTTTTCCCGATTGGTTTGGGAACAATGTGTTGCAAAACAAAGCTTGCGGAGCTATAACTGGTTAATTTCAGATTGATACGCTCATTTTCAATCTTAGCTTCTTCAAACTGAAGATTCAACTTAGCAATCTCATCCAGTTGTTGGTTGATTTGCTCTTCTTTGTGTCTAAGATCAACAGTTAAATGCTCATTTTCTTTATTGGTTTTACCGTTTCTTTCATCAGAATCTTTAACCGTTCGTTTTAGTTTGTCAAAATTTTCTGAAATTTTACGATTTTCAAGAACCAATTTTTCATTTTCTTTCTTAATTTTCTCTACTTCAATTTTATCATTTTCAATTTTCTCATTTAACTTGTTAGCTCGATAATTTGAAGCTTTGATCATTTTATCACGATCTAAAATCTGATCTTCAACCTTTCTGACTTTTCTTGTCAGTTCTTCAACCTTTGCATTACTTGAGTAAGCAATTGTACTACAAAACTTGCAGTTTTTCATGCAACTTTTGCAGTCACTATCACCTTTGACTTTCTTACCTATCTCACTTGTTGAAACATTTGGACTGGCCTTGCTTTTAGACTCAGATTCAGACTTAGAGTCTACCTCAAGTTCTTTTGCAGCAAGCACTTTGTCAACCATCTTCCCCAAATTTTCAACAGTGAATTCTTTTGAAGTATCGATAATCCCATCATCAATCTTCTTTAACTGCGGTTCTTTTGCTGTCTCTTTTTCTTTCTCATCAGATTCTCCTCCTCCCCACCATTTTCTTTGTCTGGCATCTTCTTCAGCTTTGAATTCCTCAATGAAAGCTTCAATACTAAGAGTTTTCGCATCAATAGCAATGTTTCCTTGAGGATCCAGATAACATTCTCTATCAGCATCCCATCTCTTTGCTCTCTTGGCTTCGTTGAACACCTTAGATAATCTGAGCATCTTGTATTATGCTTTCTGCTTTCTTGCTTGATATTTTTCTTCTTCAGTTCTGGTGTCTTTAGGAACAGGAATTTCATCTTCTTTTGCTACAAACGCATACCCTACTGCATCTTCCTCTGGTAGCAGTTCACTCCAATCAAAACCTTCATCATCATGAATAACAGCAAGAGCTCTTGATTTTTCTTTGGAGGTATCCTCAAGCTGCTTCATTCTGGGTGGTTCTGATTTATTCTGATGATAGATCGCTCTTTTGTAGTAATCCTCCCGAAACGGATTTGCAGTATCATCAGTATAAGCATTTCAGCACTCTCTCTTAAAGTGACCTTTCTGTTTACACTTGAAACATGTGACTTTTGATTTGTCAAAGCCCAGTTTTGTGGATGGTCCACCAATTGAATGTCTGCCCGTAATCTCCATAAACCTTTGGGCTCTCTGGACTACACTGTCCATACACCACCTGATGTCGATCAGTTCCATCTCTTCAGGATCTATCTGATCATAGTCCTCCTTAGTCAGGTTGGTGTTTCCAATCTTTCCCACCACAAGGCTCTCGTACGATTCTAACACAGACGCTAAGAACACCATCTGTTGTTTTGCTGACTCTTCACTGAAATTTTGAGCGTTCTTCAGATCCACAGCAATGTTGCATTGAAACAGATTCTTTGATGCAGATTGGCTTGAAGTTGTTGAAGAAGATCCACTATGAAAACCACTGTGAGGAGTTTCTTGATTCACAGAATTTGAACTCTCTGCAGAAAATGCTGTTCTTGGAGAACCAGTCTTTAGTAGATTTCCTCTGTAGTACAACTCCACATTCTGCTGATAAGATGTGTTGTTGACTTTGCTAGATTTCTTAATCTCCAACTCGTGACTCTCCAGTCTTTCGATGAGCCGATCCACTGTCAACTCTTCAGACTTGATTGTATTCTTCAGCATTAATGCAAAGTACTGCCAATCTTGTTCGTTCGGCATTGAGTCGAACAACTTGTCTACCAGCTCTTCTTGAGTGTAAATAATTTCATGTCTAGCAAGCTCCAACTTCAGATGCCCAAATCTCTCAATCATCTTGGAAACTGACTCGTTCTTTAAACAACCAAACAAATCAAACTCTTTTCGTAACAGTTTCTTTTTGTTTTTGACTATTTCAGCACTACCTATGCATTTTACCCTCAGTTTCTCCCAAAGATCTTTTGAATTTACATATTCAATCAATGAAATTATATCATCTCTCACAGACTGATGAATCAACGCGATGCACTTTTGTTCAGCAATATATCTTTCAACATCATGAGGATCTGTCAAACTTTCACCAAACCGTTCTCCTCTAAGGTAACCATTCTTTAAACTTTTCCAGATTGGATATGCAAAAGCTTGAAGCCACTTGTCAAATCTTGTAGCCCACCTATTATAATCTTCTATTGCCAAAAGTTTTGGAGGTTTGTTGTATGTTCCATACGCACTCTCTACACTCATCGTGTCGGAAATAATCTTCTTTGCATTTGGAGCTTTATCATTCGTATTGTTTGATGTGTCTTTTGAAATATCATCTCCACCATTTCCAGCAAATGCAAAGATATCACATAACGGATTGAAATCATCCATCTTCACGTACCTGAAATGATCAACAAACACTTAGAAATATTTTTGAATTTTTGAATTTTTGAAAAGTTGTTGTTTCAAACAAAATCAGTTGAAACGAAATCAACTTCAAACTATATCACCAATTCAAACGAAATCAATGAACTTCTATCAATTTCAAACGAAATCACAATAATATCCACTCTCAAACGAAATCAGACTACCATTTCAAACGAAATCAGGTAAAAGTGTGTTTTCAAACGAAATTACCCAGATTCTTCAAACGAAATCACCTAAATTGTATGTTTCAAACGAAATACTCAAGGTTTTCAAACGAAATTAGCATGACATTAGCATATTACGAACTGTTTTCAAATGAAATTAGGTATTTGATCAAGTTTTAAGCCGAATTTTAGTCCAAAACTTTCAAGGATTAGTTAACACTATGTTTCACTTGACATGTGAGAGTTTCAGGCCATTTCAACCATGAAAACTTGTTCAAATCAGAAAAGAAAGGTAGAAGTGAGAGAATCCGGTAAAATCAAGCTGAATTTGGTATGAACTCCTCGTCCTGAGCTTTTATACCACTTGTTGGATCGTTCCGGTGACCCTAAACAGTCAAAATGAGTAGTTCATCATCATTTGCAAAGGCGGAATCAATGTAAATGATGTCAAATAGCTTGTTTCCTTTTAATCTTTATCTATTGATGATTTCCTGAGCTTTTACAAGTTGAAATCTGACAAAAATCCGGCAGCACCTCAGCTCACACACATACAATTCCGTTTCAAATGAACCTAGCACAACCCTATTTATAGACTAAGGTATTTCGTTTGAACTTGTCTAAGTCTGCTTCAAACGAAATTACCTCCTGAAATACAATCAAACCCTAATTCAATCTCTGTTGTGCACTTATTTATCTAATCTAGACATAAGACTCGATTAAGACGAAGTTAACAGACAGTAGATGCACCAACAATAACGCCAAAAAATTATATATGTGACACAAAAACAATTAATTCAACGCCAAAAAGTTTAATAAATACAATTAACGCCAAAAAAACTTAGACGCCAGAAAATATTATACCGCGTTAGGAAAATAAAAGAAGATTGAAAAGAAAAAAAAACCCTCGGACCCTGATCATGTCCCGCGCCACATGTTGGGCCAGGATGCGTTCTCATCGTTCTCACACTTCCTGATCCTTTTCTATATATAATATATATATATATATATATATATATATATATATATGAGAAGCATCATTTAGGAATCATCCTTTATTGCGAGAATCGCGAGAACCAGTGTGAACATAATCAAAAATACCTAAAAAATCTAAAAAACACAAAAAAAAATATTTTTTTTTTAAAATATCTCTACTTTTCGTTAATAAATAAATTTAATTTTTTTTAAATTTAAAAAAAATTGGATACTAAAAGTAGCGATTTTTATAAAAAAATAATAATAAAAAAACAATTTTTTTTGTGTTTTTTAGATTTTTTAAAGATTTTTTAGGGGTTTAGCTTTATGGTTTAGTTTTAGCATTTAGCTTTGTGTGGGTGTTTAGGTTTTTGAGGGGTGGAGGGTTTAGTTTTTTTTTTTGTGGGGGGTGGGGGGAGGGAGGTTAGATATTTTTAGGTTTTTGATGGTGTAGTGGTTTATTTTGTTGTGTTCACATTGTTTCTCGTAATAAAGGTGGTTTTCGTATGAACTCTACCCAATAATATATATATATATATATATATATATATGATAAGGATCATGTGAGAAATAGTAGGCTAATTGAGAAACTTGAGAAGAATTCTGGACCACACATTTTCCCTAAGCAAAAAATGCAAAAAAAATGTTAAAAAGATGCAAATTTTTTTTTTTAAAAATCGCAGTTTTTTCTTTAAGGATTTAATTTTTATCTATTTTTTTTTAAATTTCTTTTTGGGATTTATACACATGTGTATATTGTTAATCTTTTGACTATACATATATGTATATTGTCAATTATACATATATGTATATACATGTTTAAAATTGAAAAACAAGTGTTATTTAAGGTTTAGCATTAGTATTTAGGGTTTAGCATTAGGGTTTAGGGTTTAGCTTTATGGTTTAGGGTTTAGCATTAGGGTTTAGCTTTAGCTTTAGGGTTTAGCATTAGGGTTTAGCTTTAGGGTTTAGCATTAGGGTTTAGCTTTAGGGTTTATCTTTAGGGTTTAGGGTTTAGCATTAAGGTTTAGCTTTAGTGTTTAGGGTTTAAGGTTTAGGGTTTATAACACATATTTTTTCAATTTTAAACATGTATATACATATATGTATAATTGCCAATATACATATATGTATAGTTAAAAGATTAACAATATACACATAATCCTTAAAAAAAGGTGCGATTTTTCCACAAAAAAAAATTGCATTTTTTTCACCTTTTTTTGCATTTTTTGCTTAGGGAAAATGTGTGGTCCAGATTGCTTCTCAAGTTTCTCAAATAGGGTGGACTTCTCTTAGGATCCCTACCCTATATATATATATATATATATATATATATATATATATATATATATATATATATATATATATATATATATATATATATATAGGGGAAGGTTCATTGGGAAACACTAAAAAAGTGGGGAACAGCGAGGAACCGACTCAAACGAACTCCAATTGGACTTATTCCAGCGGCGTTGGAACCGGCTCGTCGAACCTTAACTAGGATCTCTTAACCCTAAACCCTAAATCCTAACTCCTAAACTCTAAACCCTAAAGCTAAAAATAAGGCTAAAACCTAAGCTAAACCGTAAAATCTAAATAATAAACCCTAAAAGCTAAACCCTAAAGTCTAAACCTAAAGCTAAACCCTAAACCCTAAAGCTAAACCCTAAAGCTAAATCCTAAAAGCCTAACCCTAATATATTTAGGGTTTAGGGGTTATGATTTAGGGTTTAGGGTTAAGAGATCCTAGTTAGGGTTCGACGAGCCGGTTCTAACGCCACTGGAATGAGTCCAATCGAAGTTAATTTGAGTCGGTTCCCCACTTTTTTAGTGTTCCCCAATGAACCTCACACACACTATATATATATATATATATATATATATATATATATATATATATATATATATATATATGGGAATGTTTAATTGAGAACGCTAAATATTGTGAGAACCATGAGAACAAATGAAAAAACCGCGAAAACTTGGTTAAAAACAATTCAAATTCAAAAAAAAATTCTACACTTATCATTATTATTCGAATACAATGTTTGAAATTTAATTTACACGTTTAAATTTACGTGAATTCATAAATAAAGAAAATTTACACATGTGTAAGTTTGTCATTAACACATGTGTAAATCTGTTATATTTACACATGTGTAAAAAAAATTAAAAAGAGTGATTTTGAAAGGAGATATAAATTATTTGATGTTGTAAATTCTTTTTTTGATGTTGTATCTTAACTACAATAAGGTTTGTATTAAAAAAAATTGGTTTTGATTGCTTTTTTCATTCGTTCTCACGGTTCTCGCAATATTTAGCGTTCTCAAGATAACTCTCTGCTATATATATATATATATATATATATATATATATATATAGAGAGAGAGAGAGAGAGAGGTACGGGATCAGGAGAAAACGCCCTAAAGTGTGAGAACGGTGAGAACGGATCCTAGCCTAACACGTGGCACGCGACATAGTGAAGGGTGGATGGGCTTTTTTATCCTTTTATATTCTTTTTTTAAACGCGTCTCACAACACCTCTCCATTTTTTGGCGTTTAACAAATACATGACATTTTTATTATTTTTTTTTAGATCAGGAGCATAGTAAATATTTTGGCGTTATATGTGCACTCCCCAAATTGAATCAAATCATTTAATAATTATAAGTTATCTTCCTCCATGGCATTTCCCAAATTCATTAGGCGTTTTTGTAGATTTCAACAGTTTATATAGGTTATCAAGGTAAATTTCTTGAAGTTCATGACGTTTTTAAATTCATTATAAATTTAAAAGAGTACAGCTAAGACGAAATCAAACAAAAACTAATAGTCTTTTGTGGATGGTATTACATCTGAGATGTAACCATTCTTGCTTGTTCATCCAGAATCAAACTGGTAACTTTTGGTAGATCAGTATCTTCATCATCATCATCATCATCATCATCATTTGCTATAAATTTTCTCTCTAATCTTTTTATTACCATTTGATTTCTCTCACAATCGTAGGCCACTGGGACCCCAAGGGCTAGAATATCCCTCTGAACGGATTCATCCATACTAAGTACGGCTTTGATTGTTTTGACTTTCACCCTTCTCCTGTCAGAGAACTTAATGACAAAACGTCCCTCTGACCTCTCGAACCTCCATACAATAACATGTACCATTTCTTTTAAATTATATGGCGTTTTAGACAAGATGTGGCATTTTTAGTGAATGTGTGGAGTGTGAAGCTTTTGTTTACCTGTTGTACTTATATAATGAGCTTTTTTTTTGGGGGGGGGGGGAGGTAGATATTTGTTTTTTGCGGTAAAAAACATCAGTAATTTTCTTGATATGTATTTTTTTTATCAATTGTTGTGCCATATAGGATGCATGCCTATAATGTGACAGGCAATTATGTTGTTTTGAAAAGATAAATAAATTCAATTTCCCATGTAGTGGCTTTTAATATAATAAATGTTTAGCAATAATGTTCCTGTCTTTTCATTTTACTGTTTGCAGTTACTGTTTCGTTCAGTTTCACCTGTCAATTAGTGTTGTTTTCTAATAATACATTGTTTGGCATTTTATATAGCAACAACGTTCTTTGCTAGCATCCGTTCTCACAGTTTTCATACTATCAGGCGTTTTGGTGTTTGTAGTTTTTGGCGTTTTATACTAATTTTTTTTAGTAGTAGAGAAATAGATAAAAAAAACAACAGAGAATTAGATAACGAACTATAGAAAATGAAAATAAAAATAAAAATGCTAATCTAATTTCTTATCCAAATATTCACTACCATCAGCCTCTTCTTCTTGAACCTTTTTGGTGTTTTGAACCTTTTTGAATACCTTACCTAGATGCCAATTTTCCTACATAATGCCCGTCTTTAGAAGAAGCTTTTTTAGTAGCATCCTGTATCTTGGTTTGATATATTCTTGTTTGGTGACATGTTGAAGATCAACGCCTGCTCGAATGCTATTATAATAATGGAGTCCAAAATAGCATTTTTACACTGGTATTGATCCCTTCATTCCATCAATATATCCATCAAGAACAAAGTGACATTATGACATATCAGTGTCATCAGTCTCTTTTTCTTGAATATTTGTCCATCTCACTCAGCAACAGCTTATAGAGATACCCACCTCAGAGAAGAATCCATTCAGTGAAACTTCATCCAGAACAATACTCAATATAGAAGAAACGAGGTTTCCCATCTGTGGGTTTTTAAACTATTTTTTGGCGTTTTTAAAGTGAGTGGTTTCTAGGAAACATGGCGTTGTTTTTGGGGTGTCAATCAATTGATTGGGTAGAGACGTCTCTCTAATAGGATGTTTTTCGCGTAGTTTATGCGGGATTTTATTATAATAAATGATATTAATAAAGTAACCGTCTTTTCAGTTACTGTGTGTATTTTACTGTTTTGTTCAACTTTTATGAGTTTAGGGTGATAGACGTCCCATCTTCCAAGTTTGGCGTTTTTTTAATGGCGTTACGTAGTTTTTGGCCTTTTTTTTGAGTTTTTAATAATACTTCGTAATTTTATTACAGTTTGGGAGTTTTTGGCGTTTTATGGCATGATGGCGTTTCACAAGCATTTTGTCTGTGTGGCGTTTTTATTAAAATAATATATTTGTTCTTAGCTAAAAAATACATAACACACAACTAAAAAAGAAAATTAAAAAAAATAGAAACAATTCATTTTCCAAATATTCACTGTCACCAGTCTCTTTCTTCTTTGAAACATCTTCACTGGCGGTTTGACTGTGGTATGCTTCATTTTGTTTTTTTTGTTGTTGAAGTAGCCTTTTTGTCGCCGTTTAGAAGCACAAATGACGTGAGTTTTTTGTTTGAAGTTTATCTTTATCTACAATTTTCACTTCAACCCACTCATCAGTGTCATCCGTCTCTTCATGTCATTCAAATATTCATCAAGAACAAAGCACATAAAATGACATAAGTCTGACATCAGCATATTTTTCTTGAAGATTTGTCCATCTCATGCAGCAAAATGTTATTGTGTTACACCCCCTCAGCTAAGAATGCATTCTGCGAAACTTCGCGTAGAGCAATATTGAATATACAATAACCGATGTTTGCCATTTTCGGCATTTTACTGAGAAAATAGTGTATCTAAAAGAAACGTCGATTGGAATATTTGATGTTTGGGTTTTTTGACGTTTTCTAAGATGATTGATATATAGTAAAATATGGCGTTTTGAGTTTGGTGTGTTTGATGTTTTGGATTTTTTTGGCGTTTCTAAGATGAATGGTATATAGTAGTAAAAATGGCGTTTGGGGTTCGGGGTGTGTTTAATGAATGTCTGAGATGATTGCTTATATAGGATGTGTTTTGACCCATAATGGCGTTTTATTCATGAGTTTGGCGTTTTGGGTAGAGAAGTTTAAAGACCCTTTTACCCTTAATGAAGCGCGTTCACTTAATAAAATTGGTGTTATTTACGAAAGGAACCACCATTTATTACGAGAACCGCGAGAACCAATGTGAACACAACATAAAATAGCTAAAAAATATAAAATACACGTAATTTTTTTAATATTTTTTTATGAAAAAATGCTACTTTTCGTTATTAAAAAATCATTTAAAAATTTTTTTGGCTACTAAAAGTAGCGATTTAAATAAAAAATATTAAAAATTTTTCTTTTTGTGTGGTTTTTAGATATTTTAAGATTTTATTTAGGTTTTTTTGGAGGCTTAGTTTTTATCATTTAGCTTGGGTGGGGGGGGGGGGGTTATAATTTTTTTAGGTTTTTTGTGGATTAGGGGTTTATTTTACTGTGTTCACATTGGTTTTCGCAATAAAGGTGGTTCATACATGAACCGTGTCATACACACACACACACACACACATATATATATATATATATATGTGTGTGTGTGTGTGTGTTAAAATGAAAATCACCCCTAGTTGCGAAAACCGTATGAACCACTTTTCCACCATTGATCTTTTGAGATTGTTGGTTGACATTAAAAGCAATTAAAACACATATTTAATTCTTTTTGTCTTATTATGTCTTTAATATTTTATTGTTATAAGAGTAGTTAGGGGTGTGCAATATCCGAACCGTTAACAGAAACCGAACCGAAAATCGACAAAACCGAACCGAAATTAACCAAAACCGAATTAACCGCAAGTTGGTTAATAGATAATTTTTTTTACCATCGGTTAACCGAAATTAACCGAACCGAACCAAATCGTTTATTTTTATATATATTTCTAGCTTTTATACCTCTATTTCATATATTTCATGTTTTATACTTTCATTTCATGTAATAATATCTCTATTTCATTTATTTATGCCTTCATTTCATTTATTTATACATTCCTTTCATTTACTTATACCTTTATTTTATGTATTTAAACATCTTTTCATGAATTTATACCTCCATTTCATTTATTTATACATTAATTTCATGTATTTATACATCTATTTCATGTATTTATACCTCAATTACATGTATTTCTAAGCAAAAAAATTAGCCCTTATTTGAATTTGTTATTAACCGAAAATTAACCAAACCGAACCGAAAACCGACAAATTAACCGAATTAACCAAACCGATTAACCGATGACTTCGGTTACGGTTACGGATAATGCTAATAACCGAACCGAACCGTGCACATTTCTAAGAGTAGTTTAGTAAATTTGCTATTTTTGTTTTATTTGGTTATTAATATTTTAATATTTTACAAATCAATTTTTTTTTGCTTACAAAAATGTTTTTGTCTTATTTGGTTATTGATATTTTACAAATCAATTTTTTTTACAAAAAAAAAGAAGTTTTTTATAGATTTTTTTACAAAGCAGATTTTTACGCCCCGGTTTAAACTTTTTTTACGCCCAGATTTTAAACTTTTGTACGCCCTGGTTTTAAACCTTTTTACGCCCCATTTTAAAAAAAAATTTACGCCACAGTTTTAAATTCATTTACGCCCGGGTTTTAAACTTTTTTTACGCCCAAATTTTAAAACTTTTTTTACGCTCCGGTTTTTAAACTTTTTTTACGCCTCGCTTTTTAACTTATTTTACGCCCCGATTTTAAAGCTTTTTTTACGCCCCGGTTTAAAACTTTATTTACGTCCCGGTTTTTAAACTTTTTTTACGCACCGGTTTTTTACGCCCCGCTTTTAAACTGTTTTACGTCCCGATTTTAAAAAAATTTTTACGGCAAAAATTATTTTACGCCAAACACTTCTTTACGCCAAAAACATTTTTTTTACGCCAAAATTTTTTTTACACCAAATTTTTTTTTACGTCAAACATTTTTTTACGCCAAAAAAATTTTTACGTCAACATTTTTTTTACGGAAAACATTTTTTTAAGTCAATTTTTTTTTACACCAAACATTTTTTTACGTCAAACATTTTTTTATGCCAAACATTTTTTTTATGCCAAACATTTTTTTACGCCAAAAATTATTTTTTTACGTCAACATATTTTTACGGCAAAATTTTTTTTACGCCAAACATTTTTTTAAGGCAAATTTTTTTTTACTCCAACGTCAGTATCAAACTCCAAACCCGACCCGGTTTCGGGTTTACAAAATTTCAGAATCTTAACAAACGAACTCAACCAAAATCACGACTCATATACGTCTCATATAAGTTGATAGCTATCATCATCGACTGAAAAATATAAAACCAACAACCAAAATCAAAACCATCTGTGGATCTTGAAAAAAAACAGGGTTTGGCTCAAAGTTTTTATAAATCATGGCTGCAAAGTTGTAGGATCGTTAAACGACCTAACGAGTCTATCAGAAGAGTGCTCAGACAGAATCAGAGGCGGAATTCATTGATTCTGTCTTTGTTTAGCTTGTATTCACTATTAACTGTCTTGTTTATTGATCTAGAAGGAATTTACAGCATGTAGACACTTCGACAACACCTCGGCGTCGGAAACAAGAAGGTTACAACTGATATCATTTGACGGGTATATATAGGGATCTAATTTCGTTTGAAAGTGTCAAGATGCATTTCAAACGAAATTACTTTTGTTAATTTCGTTTGAACCATCACATGACACCTTCAAACGAAATTAGCTCAAACATATGTAAACCCTCCTATTTTCCTCGTATAACGTGCCCTGATCTAACAATTCTAGTATAAGACTCGATACAAGACGAAGTCGACAGACGCATGCACTAACAGACTCCCCCTCAGATGTTGACGAGTCTGAAGTATCGAGTCTTCGCATCTTCAGTCTTTATCGGTCTCTGGGCTTCCAAAACTTCTCCTGGCTTTCCATAGCATCAGGATCTGTAACCTGTTTCTTGTCTTCAGACTCCCCCTCTCACTCAGCTAGGATCGCAGTCTGGAATTCTTTATTAGTAGCAAAGTATCAAAACCTGGAATTTGATCATCAGGAATTGAAACTTCGCTTTTTTATCATTTCCTGCACACAATTTCTCACAAACACATAAGTTTTACAATAGTTACATCAAGTTCAAATTAATGACCTTGATTAACTAACCAAACTTTCTTTCGACAAACAAATTTCTTCTTTTAAACGCACACTCCTAAACCTGTTCATCATGTTTAGCACTTGAAATTTTGAAAATCAGCTCATCAACATCAGTTGTCGAAAATCTTTTTGAATTTTTCAAAATTTATGCTAAAACACACTAAAATCTTTTTGAATGTAAAAGAAATGCAATAAAGAAATATATACAAACAATATTTTTGTGAGTTTGTGTAAGAGGATCATATCAGTTTATGTGACTAACCACAAGCACCGTTAAGCTTTAAACATTTTCAGTTCTAAACGATTCACATAGATTGACGATATTGTTGTCCACTTAAACTCAATCTAAAAACTTTTGAAATGCTTACCGATACGTTAAGGTATATTAATTTTGCACTAAATTCTTATGGACCCCACGATCTCAGCATATCCCCTCATCATGCAATACACTGACTCAAGTAATGTCTTTAAACTTTTATCAACTGTGATTTGTGCAAAAACAAAACAGAATGTTTAAACATTAACAATCAGGTCGATCTTTCGATACGCAGAGAAAGTCCAATGTTTAAACAAAATAAGAAAAAAAAAACAAGTTGAAATTGTTTAGGCTTTAACCACCAGTTCGATACTCACGTATACACAGAGGTGGTCCAAAGCTTAAACGAAACACCAAAGAAAATAAAGCAGAATGTTTAGGCAATAACATCCAGGTCGATACTCACGTATACGCAAAGGATGTCCAATGCTTAAACAAAATAAAGAAATAAAACAAGTTTAAATCTTTGCAAAATAAAATGCACAAACACAACGACTTTTCAGCAAAGTTGTGAAAGTTCACAAACTTAACCAGTTTTATGTCTTTCGACAATCAGCGATTACTGAGTAGGCACACAATCAAGAAGGACAAAACTAAGTACTATGCTTTCAATCATGTTTCCCACTAGAACTAGGCTTTTTCATTTAGGTTTGTATCGTTCTCGCAAATCTACTAGTCTAGCTGAGCCTACCGTCACATCTTTAGTAAGATCGTTTATCACATTTTATCTCTCCATTTCTTTAGCATGCTGTGACAGTCTCACTGATCTACTATCATTTCCTCTTTTTACAACAAAACTCATTTTTTGCATTTTTCAATGTTTTTGACATTTTCAAATTTTCTAATTTTTTTTTTAAATTTTTACTCCCCCTAAAATCAAAATATGTTTCAATTTTGATTTTCTGGGAACATTTGAAAATGAACTGTACCAAGTAAAGTGACAACATGATGAGAATTACTTCAATTCTCCATCCACTAGGCTTAAACAATCAGAACTCCCCTTGACAACAAAACATTTTCCCAAAATGATTTCAAAACACTTAAGTTTGTTTTAATCAAAATGTTTTTTTTCGGAAAATAAGTTTTGTGAGTCATTTCTCAAATATGGGGATCATTCATCACCTTGTTCTTCTTCAATCACTTGTAAAAATTCAACATTTACCAACTTTTCAATACAATCACTCGTAGAAAATCAAGTACAACTTAATGTCCCTGATTTACCACTTGTAAGTCGAAATATCACTTTCGTGAATTTCTCAAGAAAGATGCCAATTCCTGCTCCACTATTACCAACCTGGAAGCTCCGGCAAGTCAGGTTTTTCATTTAAACAGATTCACCCAAGCCTGACTGTCCTTGGGTGATTTTGAATTCTTGTTCAACAATGGTGGAAAATTTGCATCATCCATTGTTAGACCAGAATTCTCAACTTTTACCTCAACACACGGCTCTTCTGGCTTTACCACACCAGATTCATTGCCTGAACTTGGCTTGTCTGACTTTGATGAGTCAGATTCATTGCCAACACGTGGCTCCTTTGTTTCCAAAGAAACAAATTCATCACCACCAACTTTCTCTTTCTTTACTCTCTCCTCTGTCCTCAAATTTGTATCTGATGAATTCGTTTTGCTTGATTTGTCATTCTTTGGCGAGCAAGACGATTTATCAGAACTTTTATCTGTTTTACCAGTTGTATCCGAGGACAAAATCCTTTCGAGATATTCTCTCGCTTTCTTCCTCTTCTTCCTTAGTCTATCTTTTTGCCCCTGCGAAAGCTTTACTTTCTTTTCTTCCACTTTCTGTTCTTTGGGCTTGACATTGACTGGTTTCTTTGCCAATTTCTGAGAATCAGCCCTTGATCTTTCCTTTGATCTCATTGGGCAATCTCTGGCAATGTGACATTTAATTTGACAATTATAGCATCTCCTAGTCTCAAACTACTAATTTTGGCAGTTAACTGCAATGTGTCCTCGAACACCACAAGTGTAACACACTCTGTTATCATACCAATCACCACTTTCACACCAAACATTCAGATCATAGCATTGTCTGGCTTTGTGGTAATCATCACTCTTCCTGAAAGCTGGATTTGACTTTGAAGCACTGTGGTCAAACCTGCACCACTTATTACCAACAGTTTTTGAGTTTTGATTTTCCAATTTTTGTGGTTTTTTATCTCGATTGGATGATTGAACTGATGAGCTTTTATTTTCTTTTTGAAGATTTTTCGGCTTTTTATCCTTTTGTTTTTGTTCCACATTCTTCTTTATAGGTTTTTGCGTTGAGCATTCACCTTTCTCAGTAGAATGTAAAACAGTTTCTTGAAACATTTCATTTAATTTCAAAAATATTTTTCTTTTCTCAACTTCATCATCAGTTTTCTCATCACACTCTTCAATTTTGACGTTGTCAAAATTTGTGACATTGTCACTTATTGGAACTGAATTGATAGGTTTTGGACAAATATAATATGGTTTCACAAAACCTTTCAATTTCTTTTCAAGCTCTTTGATTTTATTCCGAGCATTTTCAGCTTCTTTTTCAAGTCGAATAATCGTCTGAAGATGAGAGTTTATTGTACTTTGTTTTTCAATGTTATTTTTGCTAAAAACAGATCTCTGATCTTCAAGAATCTTTATTTGACTTTGAAAATCTTTTTCAGTTTTTACCTTTTCATTTTCAAGATCTTTTTCTTTTTCTTTCAAAATTTTGTTTTCTAATGTCAAACTGTCCAAATTACTTAACAGTTTGACATTTTCATATTTCAATTCCTCATAATTTTCACGCATCTCAAGAATCTGTTTATCATCAGCTTTCTTCTCAACTTTCAAAGCTGAAATGTTTTCAGTCTGTTCCTCTCCCACTTGGACACCTTTATTCTTGCTCCTTTTTAATATTGATTTTCCATCTTGACTTTTCTTATTCACAGCATTGTTCTCCATTTGTTCTTCAAGCTTCTTAATGAATTGAGAAATAGACAATCCATAGTATTCTCCTGTTCTTTTTAAACTCAAAAGATATGTATCCCATTCTTTTTGAGGTAAGGCATTGGCTAATTTCTCAACCCATTCATTTGGACTTTTGGTTATACCTTTCTCAGACATTGAACGAACAAGATGGCTATATCTCTCAATGATACTCCTTGTACTTTCACCTGGACAATTTGAAAACGAGTTAAACTCTTTTATTAATAAAAGTGTTTTACTATCCATATTAAAGAAGTTTATATCCATGATACGGAAACACGTTGTCACACCCCGACCACGTAGGACAACCAAACGTGGCGGAAACGTCGGGGAGTGTTGTAACAGAATTAATTGTTTCAAATCCATGGCAAATGAAGTTTCGTTTTATTAATCAAACATGAGAGTTTACAATGTTTTAAACAAGAAACAAAGAGTACATAACATAAATTAACTAGTTCTTGTCTCGTTTTAAGTCACTAAGGCACAGGTCCGCCTAAGTATGTCTTGATAAGTCCTATGCATCATCTCCTGAAAACACATGTGAAAATAGGTACGTCAGCATAAAAATACCTGTGAGATACATAGGTTTTGTGAAAACATAATTCATGACTTATGTTTGAGAAAATGTTTAGTCATGAACCTTGTAATTTGCTTTGTCTTGTAAATCATTTGAAAAACGATAAGATCAGATGATATGTATAAATAAATGTCAGGTTAAATGAATAACCATGTAAAAATGTGTTTGTATAAGATAAGTCGTTTGTAAATCAATGTCTTGTGAAAAGTATGATATTTGTAAAAAATGTTATATGTCTCAAACTGAAATGATTCAAATAACGCTACGATATGTAATACCATACAAACACTTATATATAGGAAGTACCAGCGGCGTATCCACCATGCTTGTATCATATTACACACGCATCGTTACTTAACCACTTAATCAAACTAAACCACCAAAGTAATGTTTAACAATTGTAGAAATGTTTATGTAATGTCAAATGTCTATTGTCAAATGTAAATCCTGTCAACAGATACAAATGGTTCACACGGTTCAATAGTTACAAACGGTTCATATAATCAAACGGTTACGACGGTTCACATAGTCAAAAGGTTACAACGGTTCAAAATGTAGTATAATGTGTTCACATGCTGGATGAGCATATGCAACAGAAATGCAATGTAAAACAATGTACTAAGCATGCACACAATGGACATACATAGCATAAGTGTAATGTAAAACGATGTACTAAGTATGAACAAAATGGACATACATAGCATAAAATGTAATGTAAAACGATGTACTAAGTACGCACACAATGGGCATACATAGCATGAACACAATGAAATCATGTACTATAATGTACTAACGAACATAGCAGGTATATGATGTGAAAACATGGAAAGCATAAAAGTAACAAGTAGGCACATGTGTTCCACCCCAAAACGTTTGGAAAACAGTAAAAGAGGGGTCTATGTACTCACTTGAGATTGCTTAGAAGTCCTAAGATAACCACCAAGCGATGCTAGAGATCACGGATATCAAACGGCACCTAATATAGGTAACTATGTTAATAAACCGGACCTAAACCGGAGGATCGGATAGAATGAGGGTTCGTAAACCAAACGAGTATGGGAACTCGTGTAATATGGTTTAACAAAGCCTACATACTAAATGAAACTTAACCTAAGTGTTTGTGACCCATTACGACCCGTTTAGGTAGCTTATGCTACTTTAACGCGTCGTTCGCGTAAAACGCGTTCGGACCGCCTAACTAGTCCTATGACAAGTAATATATGCCTTAACATGTCTAATATGGTTGTCAAATCAGTTTAGATGTCAAAAGTTATGATACATATGATTAAAACGAATTTTGGCATCAAAGGGGTATTTTGGTAATTTACCTAAGGCATATAAACTACCTATCATACAACTACTTAAACGAAGCGACCATAAGGTATAACCTCGTAAGGTTATTCCCTATATACTATGGTCACCTAAAGTGTTTGGTCGGATCCTAAAGATCGACCAAATGGGTCGGGTTCGAAGGTATAAGCGATTTATTAGATCGCTTACCCTTACGACCCTAGACAACGTGGTAATCAGTAGGCATAGTCACAAGGGACTATAACCATCGTGATTACAATCACGTTGCGAAGTTCAAACGAACTTCGCATTGACCATACACTGGTCAACGCAGAAAGTCAAACAAAGTTTGACTTTCAGACTCGAAAAGCAATAAAAGAACGAAGGAATACTTACGAAGGGTCCCCGAATGCTAATCTAGATCAAAATAACTCAGGTATGAAACAATGGTTCCAACTTAGAGTCTTTTTGATCAGATTCTTGTGGGTTTGAAGCAAATGGGGGTGGGTATTTATAGTATTTCCCGAACCATTAAGATCGTTTCTTGAATAACGTGATTAAATCTTGTGCGTACATTTGTCAAAATGTGGTGGTAACTAAAAAATGGTCCCCCATGAGCTGAAAGGGCAAGTTAGAATGTGTGGTTGTGAGTTAATCAGCTGAAATCTGCTGATTAGATGATCTTATCTGTTCTGGGAGCCCCATGCGGCCCGCTTCAGGATACACACAAGCTCAGGCGGGCCGCCTGGCCTTGTCTGATCAGAACAAACTTTTCAGAAATGACAGTTTCAGTCCCTGCACGTGTTTAAGCCATTTCCGACACTTCTAAGGCCCGTAAAGCAAACTTTAAGGCCCTAAAATGATGCCTAAACATTGTGGACATGAAACATGTTCAAAAATATGCCGGATGCCAGTTCGTTTGGTCGTACGAACGCGATGTTCGCTTAATTACGACGGAATGCGCACAAGCGCGAAAAACGATCCAAATGACGCAACGAATGGATTTTTCTTATGCCAAACACTAAAATAAAATATTTTAGTGCTTACATAAATTTTTGGATGTCCGGATGTATTCAGAACGTAAGTTATGCGCGAAAGTGCAAACTTGTGCACTTTTTGTCACTTTTAGTCCCTGAATGACCCAAAAGTTTATTTTAGCACACCGAACCCCTTAAAGCCTATTTCTAAGCTATTTAAAGGATATTTAAGGTGTGTTTAACTTATGGTCATGTTCCGGAATGTTTGTTACAGTTCAAATTGGCATACTTTCGCAGTTTGTCAAGTTTAGTCCCTGTAGGCAAATTAACTTGTTTTTGCCATACCAAAGTCTTCAAAACTTATTTCTAAGTTATGTAAAGGTTATTTAAGGTATGTAAAGCCTATTTCACTATTCCGGAGTGTTTGTTGCATTAAACTGGTTATATCTATGCATCAGCGCGCGTATAACCTTCCAGAAAGCGATTTAGAGCTTGAAATCGAATAAGAATTGATATGTGCAAAAGATACACATATTTATACAGATCCCAAGTATGAAATACAATATTTCATTGGCTCGGCATTTTTTTGATGGTCACAGTGACCCAGGTGTCACAGTCTCCCCTACTTTAGGAGATTTCGTCCCGAAATTTATTCGTAGGAGTCTATTTGTGACTTTGTGTCAAATAACCACCAGAGATATGTAAGGCATAATCCTGTCATTTCCTTAACGGACATTCTTCAGAACGAAAAATGAACAGACGGAGTCATTTTCCTCAACGAGTATTCTTCAGAAGCGGAAATGAAGGAATAAACAAACGGGATTCATTTCCTCAACGGACAATCTTCAGAAACGTAAAATGAACTTACGGAGTCATTTTCAACGGGTGCTTCATCAGAAATGGAAATGAAAAGGAGAAACAAACGGATATTCATTTCCTCAACGGACAATCTTCAGAAACGAAAAATGAACTGACGGAGTCATTTTCAACGGGTGCTTCATCAGAAATGGAAATGAAAATGATAGACAAACGGATATTCATTTCCTCAACGGACAATCTTCAGAAACGAAAATGAACAAACGGAGTCATTTTCAACGGGTGCTTCCTCAGAAATGGAAATGAAAATGATAGACAAACGGATATTCATTTCCTCAACGGACAATCTTCAGAAACGAAAATGAACAAACGGAGTCATTTTCAACGGGTGCTTCCTCAGAAATGGAAATGAAAATGATAGACAAACGGATATTCATTTCCTCAACGGACAATCTTCAGAAACGAAAATGAACAAACGGAGTCATTTTCAATGGGTGCTTCCTCAGAAATGGAAATGAAAATGATAGACAAACGGATATTCATTTCCTCAACGGACAATCTTCAGAAACGAAAATGATCAAACGGAGTCATTTTCAACGGGTGCTTCCTCAGAAACAGAAATGAATAGAGTTAACTTCTAGGCACATGACCAAGCTCGCTGTGGTTTCTGTGCACTAAATTCCATAATTATGTATGCATCCATAATTACGTAATTCCTTGCATAGTCCGCACAGTTTGTCTTGTAATGTTTAGGGGAGGAAAATCAAACCTGTGATGAGTGTGACTAGACTACTATAGGGTCCTTTTAATTAGATCGACAAATGATCTTTTTAATTAGGCCACGAAGGAGTCTTTTCAGCTATATCATCACATGATATTCCTAACCAGATTTTTGGATCAATCTGTTTAACTAGACCACTCAAGGGGTCTAATTATGGAGTAGTACTTTATAATCCAAGGGACTTAACTACAACGTAGAAGTCCATTAAGGATTTTAGATAGTACCTTTTGGGTATCCTACTACGAATCCCTCATATGAAGATACGAAAGGTTCTACAAGGATTTGGATAACAAAAACTTGGATTACACCAAAAACATAGAAAGGAACACATAAGCACATAATCACATAGTTGTTTAATTTGGTTATTAATTTGTTATTAACTTGTTAGTGATTGAATATGGATATTCAAAGTACACCAGGAAACCAGTCACTGGACTTCAATGTCCTCTGGGATCTATCTGAAAAGATAGGATGATCTCCCAAAATTCGATTTTGTTTTAAAGGAAACGTAATATTCGAATTAAGGAACACAACAATTTTTAGGATTCATGGAAATACCCTTAGGTACCCTATTAAGGATTTATAGTGGTACTTTGGGTATTCGTCCAGTGTTGTAACTTGCGCCTTGTGTCACACCCCGACCGCGTAAAACAACAAATCGCGGCGGAAACATCGGGGAGTGTTGTAACAGAATTAATTGTTTCAAATCCATGGTAATTGAAGTTTCGTTTTATTGATTCAAAGTGTTACAATGTCTTAACAAACAAGAAAATACAACATAATTAACTAGTCTTGCATCTTTTATTGTTACTAAAGCCCAAGTCTGCCTATGTGTATCTTGATCATCTTATGCAACAGCTCCTGAAAAACACATGTGAAAATAGGTACGTCAGCATAAAAATGCCTGTGAGATACATAGGTTTTGTGAAAATAAGATTCATGACTTATGTTTGAGAAAATGTTTAGTCATGAACCTTGTTATTTGCTTTGTCTTTTAAATCATTTGAAAAACGATAAGATCAGATGATAAGTATAAATAAATGTAAGGTTAAATGAATAACCAAGTAAAATGTGTTTGTATAAGATAAGTTGTTTATAAATCAATGTCTTGTGAAAAGTATGTTATTTGTATGAAATGTTCTATGTCTCAAACTGAAATGATTCAAATAACGTTACGACATGTAATACCATACAAACACTTATATATAGGAAGTACCAGCGGCGTATCCACCATGCTTGTATCATATTACACACGCATCATTACTTAATCACTTAATCAAACCAAACCAAACTATCAAAGTGTTCATGTCAAGATGTAAATCATGTCAAAATGTCTATGTCAAATATCCATGTCAAATGTCTATGTCAAATATCCATGTCAAATGTCTATGTCAAATATCCATGTCAAATGTCTATGTCAAATATCCATGTCAAATGTCTATAGTCCAAAAGTAGTCAAGTAATGTATAACCAAAATGATATGTATGGCAAGTAAAATTTAGACTACTTAAACCATAAGTAAAAATGTACAAAACGAAGTATTGAAGTAAAACTTGGTTTAAATCAAAGTTATGTTTTGTAGAATAATGCATGCTTTACTGATACAAACACTTATGCAGTATGTTAAACGCAAACATTCAAGCCTTGAGACAGCCGGATAACTATGTAAAAGTGAGTTATCAAGAGAATATGTATTCGGATTCGGTCATTCCTTTCATCCCCTTTCCCTGGGATGTCCGGAACGGGATTTGTCAAGTCCTATGGTACCACTACCTACTACCGAGCGGCGTAGCAAATGTTAATGAATGTTATATAGACCCGTTAAACAAACCAAATGTCATACCAAAATGTAAGCATGAGATGAAGATAATGTACCTAGTATGCTAGAGTAAACATACAAGGTAGAGTTGTAAAACAATGTGTCCATATGTTACTGGAACATATGCAACAGAGATGCAATGTAAAATGATGTACTAAGTATGCTAAGTTAACATACAAAGCAGAAAAGTCATGTAAATCAATGTGCTTAGCATGTTATCAGTCAACATACATAGCAGAAAAGTCATGTAAATCAATGTGCTTAGCATGTTATCAGTCAACATACATAGCAGAAAAGTAATGAAATCATGTACTATAATGTACTAACAAACATAGTCGGTATATGATGTGAAAACAGGAAAGCAGGAAAGTAACAAGTAGGCACATGTGTTCCACCCCAAAACAGTTTGGAAAACAGTAAAAGAGGGGTCTATGTACTCACTTGAGATTGCTCAGAAGTCCTAGGATAACCACCAAGCAATGCTAGAGATCGCGGAATATCAAACGGCACCTAATATAGGTAACTATGTTAATTAACCGGACCTAGATCGGAAGATCGGGTAGTATTAGGGTTTGTAAACCAAATGAGTGTAGGAACTCATGTGATATGGTTAATCAAAGCCTACATACTAAATGAAACTTAACCTAAGTGTCTACGACCCATTACGACCCGTTTAGGTAGCTTATGCTACTTTAACGCGTCGTTCGCGTGAAACTCGTTCGGACCGCCTAACTAGTCCTATGACAAGTGTTATATGCCTAAACATGTTACATAATCAGTTATGTGACAAAAGTTTAGGTTACATATGCTTAATTACCAATTATACATGAAAAGGGTATTCTGGTAATTTACCTAAGGCATATAAACTACCTATCATACAACTACTTAAACGATGTGACCATAGGGTATAACCTCGGAAGGTTATTCCCTACCTACTATGGTCACCTAATGTATTTGGTCGGATCCTAATGATCGACCAAACTGGGTCGGGTTCGAAGGTATAGGCGATTTATCAGATCGCCTACCCTACGACCCTAGACAACGTGGTAATCAGTGGGCATAGTCCCAAAGGACTATGACCAACGTGATTACACTCACGTTGCGAAGTTCAAACGAACTTCGCATTGACCATTACTGGTCAACGCTGAAAGTCAAACAAAGTTTGACTTTCTGACTCGAAAAGCAATAAAATAAGGAAAAGAATGAAAGAATACTTACCCAGGGTCCCCGAATGCTAATCCCGATCTAAGAACTCAGGTATGAAACAATGGTTTCAACTTAGAGCTCTCAAATCAGAATTCTTGTGGGTTTAGAAGCAATGGGGGGTGGGGTATTTATAGTATTCGGTCCACCGTTAAGATCGTTTCAAGGAAAACGTGCCTTAATCTTGCCCGTACATGTGTCGGGACCTTATGGTGGCTAGAAATGATCCTTATCTTCATGACTAAGCATCTTAGAACATGTGGTGGAGGATCAAACATGTGCAAACAGGCTGTTAGAAACTCTGCATCTGGTCTGGACTTGGCTAGCGCACCGCTACACTAAAAGTGTAGCGCACCGCTAGGCCAAAGTTTGGCAGAATTACACTTTTGGTCCCTGTTATGCATTCAGCCCATTTTTGACACGTTTAAGGCCCGTTAACCCCATTTCAAAGCTCTAAAATGAAGTTAAAGTATAGGGAACTTAAAATGTGCTCAAAAATATCTCGGATGTCGGTTCGTTTAGCCGTACGAACGCGATGTTCGCTTAATTACGACGGAATGCGCACAAGCGCGAAAAACGATCCAAATGACGCGACGAATGGATTTTTCTTATGCCGAACACTAAAATAAAATATTTTAGTGCTTACATAAATTTTTGGATGTCCGGATGTATTCAGAACGTAAGTTACGCGTAAAAATGCAAACTTGTGCACTTTTTGACGCTTTTAGTCCCTGAATGCCACAAAAGTTTATTTTAGCATACCGAACACCTCAAAGCCTATTTCTAAGCTATGTAAAGGATATTTATGGTATGTTTAACTTATGGTCATGTTCCGGAATGTCTGTTACAGTTCAAATTGGCATACTTTCGCAGTTTGTCAACTTTAGTCCCTGTAAGCGATTAAACTTTGATTTCACCACACCAAACCTTCCAAAACTTATATCTAAGTTATGTAAAGGTTATTTAAGGTATGTTAAGCCTATTTCACTATTCCGGAGTGTTCGTTGCATTAAACTGGTTATATTTACGCATCAGTGCGCGTATAACCCTCCAGAAAGCGATTTAGAGCTTGAAATCGAACAAGAGTTGATATGTGCTAACGATACACATATTTTTACAAATCCCAAGTATGAAATAAAATATTTCATTGGTTTGGTATTTGTTTGATGGCCGTGAAGGCACAGGTGTTACAGTCTCCCCTACTTTAGGAAATTTCGTCCCGAAATTTAGAGGAAACTTGTGAGAGCTTAAAAACATGGAGTTGAAAAGATCGAACAACATTGGTTAGGGTTCTTGAACTTCTAGTAACCTTAATAACATTATGTTTGCAATGTAAGAGGGACACTTATATACAAGTATATGAAGCGTCATTGGTGCGTCCACCATACCTCCATTACATCGTCCTCATTTTGTTATTGTTGTCGCTATCGGTTCTTTCACATAATAAATCTTACTGGATTTCTGTGCACTAAATTTCATAATTATGTGCGCATCCATAATTAGAGAATTCCTTGCACAGTTCACACAGTCTATTTTATAATGTGTAGGGTAAAACCAAATGAACAATCCTGTGATGAGCGTGACTTAGACCGCCATAGAGTCCCTTAGACTAAATCAATAAATGATTTAAATAGACTATCAAGGAGTCTGTTCAGCTACATCACTAGATGTCATTTTTTTTAACCAAATTGTGAATCAATCTTTTTGACTAGACCACTAAAGGGTCTCTTATGAATCTTGGAGTGGTACTATATAATCCAAGGGTCTTAACTATTACATAGAAGCCCATTAAGGATTTGAGATAGTACCTTTTGAATATCCTGCTACGAATCCCTCATATGAAGATATGAAAGATCCTGCAAGGATTTGGATAAAGAATATCCAGAGTATTAAAAACACCAAAAATGCATAAAAGAAAACATAAGATGAGTAAACACATAATCACAAAATTGTTTGTTAATTTGTCTTGTAAATTGCGTACATGCATTTAAAGCACACTAGGAATCCATTCCGTGGATTTCATTTGGTACTTTAAACGTTATCAAGAATCCAACTATAAAGATAGAAAGATTCAAAAAGAAAATTCGATTTCGATTATTAGGAACCGAAGTGTTCGAATTAAGGTACATAAGGAATCCAATTAACGACTCTGATTTGAATGATAATCATCCACAAGGATCTAATTGTAAAGATAAAAAGATCCCATATGAATTTTAGAAGTTGAAGATGTTTTGAAATCTTGCACGGGATGTGCTTAAGTCAAAACATGAAGTAAAATGCTTATGAAGTTGAGATGCTTGATATGTCAAGGCGACACATGAAGCAGAATTTGAAGGTTAAGTCAATGTACGAGGAAAATATTTTTGAAAACTATGCATGGGGTTCTTTTGAGAAAAATGAGTTTAACGTTTTTGAAACCTTATATATAATACTTTTGAAATCATAAAGTAGGTGTATTAGATAGATATAAAAAAAAAAATTTAAAATCATGCGAGATGAATTTTGAAATTATGTATAAGGTTTTTGAAAGACATGAATGATGCTTTTCGAAACCATGCACTTGATAAGAAAATGTATTGTGTTAATATTGTCTTCAGACTATATGAAATATTTTGAAATTAGAAAGGTTGGTTTTGATAACATGGCCAATGTTTTTGAGATAACACAGACAATGCATCTAGAAAAATTGTTTTCAAACTATATGAAATGTTTTGAGATCATGAAGATTGTTTTGAAATACTGGTACTGTGTATGTTGAAAAATCAAAACGTAATGGGTATGAGATTTGAAAATACCCTTAGTTATCTAACCAAGGATTTAAAGGCAAAGATGTGCGAAAAGCACGATCACTCATAATGTCACTTAATTTTCTGTACTTTGTTTCCTAGAGTGAAACGAGTACTTAAAATTTTCGAGGGAATCATGAGCAATCATTTGAAAGAGAGAAATCACAAGAGTAGTTTGTAAGGTACATAGTTCCTTGATGTAGGTATCATAGGAAAAGCTATACACACCTAGCAGGGGGTTGAGCTGGTTGGTTGGGGACTGCTTTACCATTGTGAGCGACCATGGCGAAGTTCTGAGAAGCCTTTCGCTTCTTTGACTTCTTAGGGGATCGTTCATCCATGGTCTTTGATTCCTCGATTGGTTTCTTGGCTGATGGTGCTGTCACCTGACTAGGTCCTGCCTGTCTTGGTGACTCTTGAGTGGCTTCATCCTGGAGATGATACATGGTAGTAGCTAATTCAACAGTCTTCAGGGCAACTTCGCCTATTCGCTGAGCGAATTTTGGCTGCTTGCTCAGATATCTGGGCGTCATCGTGATGAAGAGACATTCTTGAAGAAAAAGAAAGGCATAGGGAGAAACAGGTGAAAGATTATTGGACAATCAAAACAGAATGATAACGCATGAAGATTGCGATCATTTGTTTGTTACCTAAGGCAAACAAATGAGACGGTGACTGATCAAAGTAAATAGGTCGAAAATAATGTATCGCGAAGACATGCTCGCCTATAAGTGAACACTCATCCCAAGAATTCCCAGGTAAGCACAACTGGTCTCGCGTCTGATGAGATGTATACGAAGTGCTTGCCTAGACAGAAAACCCAGAATACAGGCATTCACCCTTCCAGTTTGCACGTGTTCACATTATTTAAAACCCAAAACCTTGACGAAGTTTTGAAAACTCAAAGGGGTTCAAAACCATATAATAGAGAGTTCAAAACCTTACAATAGAGGGTTCAAAACCTTGTAATCAATCATCCTAGAACAGATGATTAGTTTTCAAAGCGATTTTGAAATTTATGTTCCTGTTGTGGTCGTCACCTAAGGATAGGTGACGGTATTGTTTTATGACTAAACGCAAGTAAACTCGCGTTAGGGTCCTAAGAAGGTTATAGACTAGGTCAAAGCATTACTAATTACTAATAACCTAATTCCCTATAACCATTGGCTCTGATACCATCTTTTCTGTCACACCCCGACCGCGTAAAACAACAAATCGCGGCGGAAACATCGGGGAGTGTTGTAACAGAATTAATTGTTTCAAATCCATGGTAATTGAAGTTTCGTTTTATTGATTCAAAGTGTTACAATGTCTTAACAAACAAGAAAATACAACATAATTAACTAGTCTTGCATCTTTTATTGTTACTAAAGCCCAAGTCTGCCTATGTGTATCTTGATCATCTTATGCAACAGCTCCTGAAAAACACATGTGAAAATAGGTACGTCAGCATAAAAATGCCTGTGAGATACATAGGTTTTGTGAAAATAAGATTCATGACTTATGTTTGAGAAAATGTTTAGTCATGAACCTTGTTATTTGCTTTGTCTTTTAAATCATTTGAAAAACGATAAGATCAGATGATAAGTATAAATAAATGTAAGGTTAAATGAATAACCAAGTAAAATGTGTTTGTATAAGATAAGTTGTTTATAAATCAATGTCTTGTGAAAAGTATGTTATTTGTATGAAATGTTCTATGTCTCAAACTGAAATGATTCAAATAACGTTACAACATGTAATACCATACAAACACTTATATATAGGAAGTACCAGCGGCGTATCCACCATGCTTGTATCATATTACACACGCATCATTACTTAATCACTTAATCAAACCAAACCAAACTATCAAAGTGTTCATGTCAAGATGTAAATCATGTCAAAATGTCTATGTCAAATATCCATGTCAAATGTCTAAGTCAAATATCCATGTCAAATGTCTATGTCAAATATCCATGTCAAATGTCTATGTCAAATATCCATGTCAAATGTCTATGTCAAATATCCATGTCAAATGTCTATAGTCCAAAAGTAGTCAAGTAATGTATAACCAAAATGATATGTATGGCAAGTAAAATTTAGACTACTTAAACCATAAGTAAAAATGTACAAAACGAAGTATTGAAGTAAAACTTGGTTTAAATCAAAGTTATTTTTTGTAGAATAATGCATGCTTTACTGATACAAACACTTATGCAGTATGTTAAACACAAACATTCAAGCCTTGAGACAGCCGGATAACTATGTAAAAGTGAGTTATCAAGAGAATATGTATTCGGATTCGGTCATTCCTTTCATCCCCTTTCCCTGGGATGTCCGGAACGGGATTTGTCAAGTCCTATGGTACCACTACCTACTACCGAGCGGCGTAGCAAATGTTAATGAATGTTATATAGACCCGTTAAACAAACCAAATGTCATACCAAAATGTAAGCATGAGATGAAGATAATGTACCTAGTATGCTAGAGTAAACATACAAGGTAGAGTTGTAAAACAATGTGTCCATATGTTACTGGAACATATGCAACAGAGATGCAATGTAAAATGATGTACTAAGTATGCTAAGTTAACATACAAAGCAGAAAAGTCATGTAAATCAATGTGCTTAGCATGTTATCAGTCAACATACATAGCAGAAAAGTCATGTAAATCAATGTGCTTAGCATGTTATCAGTCAACATACATAGCAGAAAAGTAATGAAATCATGTACTATAATGTACTAACAAACATAGTCGGTATATGATGTGAAAACAGGAAAGCAGGAAAGTAACAAGTAGGCACATGTGTTCCACCCCAAAACAGTTTGGAAAACAGTAAAAGAGGGGTCTATGTACTCACTTGAGATTGCTCAGAAGTCCTAGGATAACCACCAAGCAATGCTAGAGATCGCGGAATATCAAACGGCACCTAATATAGGTAACTATGTTAATTAACCGGACCTAGATCGGAAGATCGGGTAGTATTAGGGTTTGTAAACCAAATGAGTGTAGGAACTCATGTGATATGGTTAATCAAAGCCTACATACTAAATGAAACTTAACCTAAGTGTCTACGACCCATTACGACCCGTTTAGGTAGCTTATGCTACTTTAACGCGTCGTTCGCGTGAAACTCGTTCGGACCGCCTAACTAGTCCTATGACAAGTGTTATATGCCTAAACATGTTACATAATCAGTTATGTGACAAAATTTTAGGTTACATATGCTTAATTACCAATTATACATGAAAAGGGTATTCTGGTAATTTACCTAAGGCATATAAACTACCTATCATACAACTACTTAAACGATGTGACCATAGGGTATAACCTCGGAAGGTTATTCCCTACCTACTATGGTCACCTAATGTATTTGGTCAGATCCTAATGATCGACCAAACTGGGTCGGGTTCGAAGGTATAGGCGATTTATCAGATCGCCTACCCTACGACCCTAGACAACGTGGTAATCAGTGGGCATAGTCCCAAAGGACTATGACCAACGTGATTACACTCACGTTGCGAAGTTCAAACGAACTTCGCATTGACCATTACTGGTCAACGCTGAAAGTCAAACAAAGTTTGACTTTCTGACTCGAAAAGCAATAAAATAAGGAAAAGAATGAAAGAATACTTACCCAGGGTCCCCGAATGCTAATCCCGATCTAAGAACTCAGGTATGAAACAATGGTTTCAACTTAGAGCTCTCAAATCAGAATTCTTGTGGGTTTAGAAGCAATGGGGGGTGGGGTATTTATAGTATTCGGTCCACCGTTAAGATCGTTTCAAGGAAAACGTGCCTTAATCTTGCCCGTACATGTGTCGGGACCTTATGGTGGCTAGAAATGATCCTTATCTTCATGACTAAGCATCTTAGAACATGTGGTGGAGGATCAAACATGTGCAAACAGGCTGTTAGAAACTCTGCATCTGGTCTGGACTTGGCTAGTGCACCGCTACACTAAAAGTGTAGCGCACCGCTAGGCTAAAGTTTGGCAGAATTACACTTTTGGTCCCTGTTATGCATTCAGCCCATTTTTGACACGTTTAAGGCCCGTTAACCCCATTTCAAAGCTCTAAAATGAAGTTAAAGTATAGGGAACTTAAAATGTGCTCAAAAATATCTCGGATGTCGGTTCGTTTAGCCGTACGAACGCGATGTTCGCTTAATTACGACGGAATGCGCACAAGCGCGAAAAACGATCCAAATGACGCGACGAATGGATTTTTCTTATGCCGAACACTAAAATAAAATATTTTAGTGCTTACATAAATTTTTGGATGTCCGGATGTATTCAGAACGTAAGTTACGCGTAAAAATGCAAACTTGTGCACTTTTTGACGCTTTTAGTCCCTGAATGCCACAAAAGTTTATTTTAGCATACCGAACACCTCAAAGCCTATTTCTAAGCTATGTAAAGGATATTTATGGTATGTTTAACTTATGGTCATGTTCCGGAATGTCTGTTACAGTTCAAATTGGCATACTTTCGCAGTTTGTCAACTTTAGTCCCTGTAAGCGATTAAACTTTGATTTCACCACACCAAACCTTCCAAAACTTATATCTAAGTTATGTAAAGGTTATTTAAGGTATGTTAAGCCTATTTCACTATTCCGGAGTGTTCGTTGCATTAAACTGGTTATATTTACGCATCAGTGCGCGTATAACCCTCCAGAAAGCGATTTAGAGCTTGAAATCGAACAAGAGTTGATATGTGCTAACGATACACATATTTTTACAAATCCCAAGTATGAAATAAAATATTTCATTGGTTTGGTATTTGTTTGATGGCCGTGAAGGCACAGGTGTTACACCTTGTACTTCGTTTCCTTAGAAGGAAACGGGTACTTAGGAATTTCGTGGAAAATGCAAGAGATCATAAAGTGGAAGAAAGTTTGGGGGTAGTCTGTCCTTCAAGGAATACGGTTCCTTGATTGTCGGTATTGTAAGAGATATGTTGTTTATACATACAACCACATAAATACATTGTAATGTAAATAAAAGATTTATTTATAAACAATGATAACAACTGTTTCATGGACCTTTACAACAAAAGAAAATAATACATAAGACGTGATTATTTCTAAACGATGTTGTCGGTCAGATGCTCATCCCTGTGCTGGATTTGCATTAGCAAGCTTTGGGCAATTTCTTTGGAAATGACCCATCTCGCCACAGTTGAAGCAAGAACCTGGTAGAAAACGACCTTGAGCAGGGTTGTTGCCAGTTTGGTTTGGTGCAGCTGCAGCTGGGCAGACTCTTGTTGTATGGCCTATAAGTCCACAAGTTTGGCATTTGCGGCACTTTACATTGGCATGATGATGGAGGCTACATTGGTTGCACAAGGGTGCAGTTCCATTGTATGGCTTCCTAGCAGGGGGTTGAGCTGGTTGGTTGGGGACGGCTTGATCATTGTGAGTAACCATGGCAAAGTTCTGAGAAGCCTTTCGCTTCTTTGACTTCTTAGGGGATCCAGTCTGTTCATCCATGGTCTTTGATTCCTCGATTGGGTCCGACTCCTCGACCGGTTTCTTGTCACCCTTTCAGAAAAGCTTACATTTCCTGATCTGAGATTCAGTCAAGGTTGCAGCTAGCTCAATGGCCTGCCTAACCGTAGTGGGGTTACTACCAGTAACAATGTCTTGTATTGAGTCAGGGAGGCCATCAATGTACCTTTCGATTGCCTTATCCAACGGCGTGACCATGTTTGGGCATAACAGGCTTAACTCCTCATAACGGTCCGTGTAGGCTCGATGCTCACCGCTTTCTTGCTTCAAATTGTCGAATTCCCTTTCCAAGGCCCTGATCTCGTGACGAGGACAAAACTCCTTCATCATGAGAGCCCTAAGTTCGGCCCAAGTCTGGGCTAAGGCCACCTCAGCACCACGGTCTCTCATAACCCCGTTCCACCACGTAAGGGCCCTCTTCTGGAACACACTCGAAGAAAACTCGACCTTGCGATTGTCAGGACACTGCACGTGGCGGAAAGTATTCTCAATGCTCTCGAACCATTGAAGAAGCCCAGTCGCTCCCTCAGAACCACTAAACTTGAGTGGTTTAGCCGAGTTAAAACTCTTGAAATTGCATGGACCATTGTTGTTGTTGTTGGCTTGGTTCCATTGAGCAAAGAGGTTTGGGAATTGAGCAGCCATTTGCTGCGCAATAATTTCTGCCAGTTCGGCAGTCGCTATCTGGTTTTCGCGTCGAGGAGGCATTCTAAAAGAGGAAACATGAAAGGAAACGAGTGAGAGTATTAGACGAAAAGAATGAGATGAAACAATTCCGATGAAAGCAAGGATAGTGGTCATTTGTTTGTTACTACAAAGCAACAAATGACCCCGGTGATTAATCAAAGTAAATAGGTCAAAAATAATGTATCGCGAAGACATGCTCGCCTATAAGTGAACACTCATCCCAAGGATTCCCAGGTAAGCACAACTGGTCTCGCGTCTGATGAGATATATACGAAGTGCTTGCCTAGACAGAAAACACATAATACAGGCATTCACCCTTCCAGTTTGCACGTGTTCACATTATTTAAAACCCAAAACCTTGACGAGATTTTGAAAACTCAAAGGGGTTCAAAACCATATAACAGAGGGTTCAAAACCTTATAATAGAGGGTTCAAAACCTAGTAATCAATCATCCTAGAACAGATGATTAGTTTTCAAAGCGGTTTTGAAATTTATGTTCTTGTTGTGGTCATCGCCTAAGGATAGGTGACGGTATTGTTTTATAACTAAACGCAAGTAAACTCGCGTTAGGGTCCTAAGAAGGTTATAGACTAGGTCAAAGCATTACTAATAACCTAATTCCCTATAACCATTGGCTCTGATACCAACTTTTCTGTCACATCCCGACCACGTAGGACAACCAAACGTGGCGGAAACGTCGGGGAGTGTTGTAACAGAATTAATTGTTTCAAATCCATGGCAAATGAAGTTTCGTTTTATTAATCAAACATGAGAGTTTACAATGTTTTAAACAAGAAACAAAGAGTACATAACATAAATTAACTAGTTCTTGTCTCGTTTTAAGTCACTAAGTCACAGGTCTGCCTAAGTATGTCTTGATAAGTCCTATGCATCATCTCCTGAAAACACATGTGAAAATAGGTACGTCAGCATAAAAATGCCTGTGAGATACATAGGTTTTGTGAAAACAGAATTCATGACTTATGTTTGAGAAAATGTTTAGTCATGAACCTTGTAATTTGCTTTGTCTTGTAAATCATTTGAAAAACGATAAGATCAGATGATATGTATAAATAAATGTCAGGTTAAATGAATAACCATGTAAAAATGTGTTTGTATAAGATAAGTCGTTTGTAAATCAATGTCTTGTGAAAAGTATGATATTTGTATAAAATGTTATATGTATCAAACTGAAATGATTCAAATAACGCTACGATATGTAATACCATACAAACCCTTATATATAGGAAGTACCAGCGGCGTATCCACCATGCTTGTATCATATTACACACGCATCGTTACTTAATCACTTAATCAAACCAAACCACCAAAGTAATGTTTAACAATTGTAGAAATGTTTATGTAATGTCAAATGTCTATTGTCAAATGTAAATCCTGTCAACAGATACAAATGGTTCACACGGTTCAATAGTTACAAACGGTTCATATAATCAAACGGTTACGACGGTTCACATAGTCAAAAGGTTACAACGGTTCAAAATGTAGTATAATGTGTTCACATGCTGGATGAGCATATGCAACAGAAATGCAATGTAAAACAATGTACTAAGCATGCACACAATGGACATACATAGCATAAGTGTAATGTAAAACGATGTACTAAGTATGAACTAAATGGACATACATAGCATAAAATGTAATGTAAAACGATGTACTAAGTACGCACACAATGGGCATACATAGCATAGGTGTAATGTAAAACGATGTACTAAGTACGCACACAATGGGCATACATAGCATGAACACAATGAAATCATGTACTATAATGTACTAACGAACATAGCAGGTATATGATGTGAAAACATGGAAAGCATAAAAGTAACAAGTAGGCACATGTGTTCCACCCCAAAACGTTTGGAAAACAGTAAAAGAGGGGTCTATGTACTCACTTGAGATTGCTCAGAAGTCCTAAGATAACCACCAAGCAATGCTAGAGATCACGGATATCAAACGGCACCTAATATTGGTAACTATGTTAATAAACCAGACCTAAACCGGAGGAAAGGATAGAATGAGGGTTCGTAAACCAAACGAGTATTGGAACTCGTGTAATATGGTTTAACAAAGCCTACATACTAAATGACACTTAACCTAAGTGTTTGTGACCCATTACGACCCGTTTAGGTAGCTTATGCTACTTTAACGCGTCGTTCGCGTAAAACGCGTTCGGACCGCCTAACTAGTCCTATGACAAGTAATATATGCCTTAACATGTCTAATATGGTTGTCAAATCAGTTTAGATGTCAAAAGTTATGATACATATGATTAAAACGAATTTTGGCATCAAAGGGGTATTTTGGTAATTTACCTAAGGCATATAAACTACCTATCATACAACTACTTAAACGAAGCGACCATAAGGTATAACCTCGTAAGGTTATTCCCTATATACTATGGTCACCTAAAGTGTTTGGTCGGATCCTAAAGATCGACCAAATTGTTCGGGTTCGAAGGTATAAGCGATTTATTAGATCGCTTACCCTTACGACCCTAGACAACGTGGTAATCAGTAGGCATAGTCACAAGGGACTATAACCATCGTGATTACAATCACGTTGCGAAGTTCAAACGAACTTCGCATTGACCATACACTGGTCAACGCAGAAAGTCAAACAAAGTTTGACTTTCGGACTCGAAAAGCAATAAAAGAACGAAGGAATACTTACGAAGGGTCCCCGAATGTTAATCTAGATCAAAATAACTCAGGTATGAAACAATGGTTCCAACTTAGAGTCTTTTTGATCAGATTCTTGTGGGTTTGAAGCAAATGGGGGTGGGTATTTATAGTATTTCCCGAACCATTAAGATCGTTTCTTGAATAACGTGATTAAATCTTGTGCGTACATTTGTCAAAATGTTGTGGTAACTAAAAAATGGTCCCCCATGAGCTGAAAGGGCAAGTTAGAATGTGTGGTTGTGAGTTAATCAGCTGAAATCTGCTGATTAGATGATCTTATCTGTTCTGGGAGCCCCATGCGGCCCGCTTCAGGATACACACAAGCTCAGGCGGGCCGCCTGGCCTTGTCTGATCAGAACAAACTTTTCAGAAATGACAGTTTCAGTCCCTGCACGTGTTTAAGCCATTTCCGACACTTCTAAGGCCCGTAAAGCAAACTTTAAGGCCCTAAAATGATGCCTAAACATTGTGGACATGAAACATGTTCAAAAATATGCCGGATGCCAGTTCGTTTGGTCGTACGAACGCGATGTTCGCTTAATTACGACGGAATGCGCACAAGCGCGAAAAACGATCCAAATGACGCAACGAATGGATTTTTCTTATGCCAAACACTAAAATAAAATATTTTAGTGCTTACATAAATTTTTGGATGTCCGGATGTATTCAGAACGTAAGTTATGCGCGAAAGTGCAAACTTGTGCACTTTTTGTCACTTTTAGTCCCTGAATGACCCAAAAGTTTATTTTAGCACACCGAACCCCTTAAAGCCTATTTCTAAGCTATTTAAAGGATATTTAAGGTGTGTTTAACTTATGGTCATGTTCCGGAATGTTTGTTACAGTTCAAATTGGCATACTTTCGCAGTTTGTCAAGTTTAGTCCCTGTAGGCAAATTAACTTGTTTTTGCCATACCAAAGCCTTCAAAACTTATTTCTAAGTTATGTAAAGGTTATTTAAGGTATGTAAAGCCTATTTCACTATTCCGGAGTGTTTGTTGCATTAAACTGGTTATATCTATGCATCAGCGCGCGTATAACCTTCCAGAAAGCGATTTAGAGCTTGAAATCGAATAAGAATTGATATGTGCAAAAGATACACATATTTATACAGATCCCAAGTATGAAATACAATATTTCATTGGCTCGGCATTTGTTTGATGGTCACAGTGACCCAGGTGTCACAGTCTCCCCTACTTTAGGAGATTTCGTCCCGAAATTTATTCGTAGGAGTCTATTTGTGACTTTGTGTCAAATAACCACCAGAGATATGTAAGGCATAATCCTGTCATTTCCTTAACGGACATTCTTCAGAACGAAAAATGAACAGACGGAGTCATTTTCCTCAACGAGTATTCTTCAGAAGCGGAAATGAAGGAATAAACAAACGGGATTCATTTCCTCAACGGACAATCTTCAGAAACGTAAAATGAACTTACGGAGTCATTTTCAACGGGTGCTTCATCAGAAATGGAAATGAAAAGGAGAAACAAACGGATATTCATTTCCTCAACGGACAATCTTCAGAAACGAAAAATGAACTGACGGAGTCATTTTCAACGGGTGCTTCATCAGAAATGGAAATGAAAATGATAGACAAACGGATATTCATTTCCTCAACGGACAATCTTCAGAAACGAAAATGAACAAACGGAGTCATTTTCAACGGGTGCTTCCTCAGAAATGGAAATGAAAATGATAGACAAACGGATATTCATTTCCTCAACGGACAATCTTCAGAAACGAAAATGAACAAACGGAGTCATTTTCAACGGGTGCTTCCTCAGAAATGGAAATGAAAATGATAGACAAACGGATATTCATTTCCTCAACGGACAATCTTCAGAAACGAAAATGAACAAACGGAGTCATTTTCAATGGGTGCTTCCTCAGAAATGGAAATGAAAATGATAGACAAACGGATATTCATTTCCTCAACGGACAATCTTCAGAAACGAAAATGATCAAACGGAGTCATTTTCAACGGGTGCTTCCTCAGAAACAGAAATGAATAGAGTTAACTTCTAGGCACATGACCAAGCTCGCTGTGGTTTCTGTGCACTAAATTCCATAATTATGTATGCATCCATAATTACGTAATTCCTTGCATAGTCCGCACAGTTTGTCTTGTAATGTTTAGGGGAGGAAAATCAAACCTGTGATGAGTGTGACTAGACTACTATAGGGTCCTTTTAATTAGATCGACAAATGATCTTTTTAATTAGGCCACGAAGGAGTCTTTTCAGCTATATCATCACATGATATTCCTAACCAGATTTTTGGATCAATCTGTTTAACTAGACCACTCAAGGGGTCTAATTATGGAGTAGTACTTTATAATCCAAGGGACTTAACTACAACGTAGAAGTCCATTAAGGATTTTAGATAGTACCTTTTGGGTATCCTACTACGAATCCCTCATATGAAGATACGAAAGGTTCTACAAGGATTTGGATAACAAAAACTTGGATTACACCAAAAACATAGAAAGGAACACATAAGCACATAATCACATAGTTGTTTAATTTGGTTATTAATTTGTTATTAACTTGTTAGTGATTGAATATGGATATTCAAAGTACACCAGGAAACCAGTCACTGGACTTCAATGTCCTCTGGGATCTATCTGAAAAGATAGGATGATCTCCCAAAATTCGATTTTGTTTTCAAGGAAACGTAATATTCGAATTAAGGAACACAACAATTTTTAGGATTCACGGAAATACCCTTAGGTACCCTATTAAGGATTTATAGTGGTACTTTGGGTATTCGTCCAGTGTTGTAACTTGCGCCTTGTACTTCGTTTCCTTAGAAGGAAACGGGTACTTAGGAATTTCGTGGAAAATGCAAGAGATCATAAAGTGGAAGAAAGTTTGGGGGTAGTCTGTCCTTCAAGGAATACGGTTCCTTGATTGTCGGTATTGTAAGAGATATGTTGTTTATACATACAACCACATAAATACATTGTAATGTAAATAAAAGATTTATTTATAAACAATGATAACAACTGTTTCATGGACCTTTACAACAAAATAAATAATACATAAGACGTGATTATTTCTAAACGATGTTGTCGGTCAGATGCTCATCCCTGTGCTGGATTTGCATTAGCAAGCTTTGGGCAATTTCTTTGGAAATGACCCATCTCGCCACAGTTGAAGCAAGAACCTGGTAGAAAACGACCTTGAGCAGGGTTGTTGCCAGTTTGGTTTGGTGCAGCTGCAGCTGGGCAGACTCTTGTTGTATGGCCTATAAGTCCACAAGTTTGGCATTTGCGGCACTTTACATTGGCATGATGATGGAGGCTACATTGGTTGCACAAGGGTGCAGTTCCATTGTATGGCTTCCTAGCAGGGGGTTGAGCTGGTTGGTTGGGGACGGCTTGATCATTGTGAGTAACCATGGCGAAGTTCTGAGAAGCCTTTCGCTTCTTTGACTTCTTAGGGGATCCAGTCTGTTCATCCATGGTCTTTGATTCCTCGATTGGGTCCGACTCCTCGACCGGTTTCTTGTCACCCTTTCAGAAAAGCTTACGTTTCCTGATCTGAGATTCAGTCAAGGTTGCAGCTAGCTCAATGGCCTGCCTAACCGTAGTGGGGTTACTACCAGTAACAATGTCTTGTATTGAGTCAGGGAGGCCATCAATGTACTTTTCGATTGCCTTATCCAACGGCGTGACCATGTTTGGGCATAACAGGCTTAACTCCTCATAACGGTCCGTGTAGGCTCGATGCTCACCGCTTTCTTGCTTCAAATTGTCGAATTCCCTTTCCAAGGCCCTGATCTCGTGACGAGGACAAAACTCCTTCATCATGAGAGCCCTAAGTTCGGCCCAAGTCTGGGCTAAGGCCACCTCAGCACCACGGTCTCTCATAACCCCGTTCCACCACGTAAGGGCCCTCTTCTGGAACACACTCGAAGAAAACTCGACCTTGCGATTGTCAGGACACTGCACGTGGCGGAAAGTATTCTCAATGCTCTCGAACCATTGAAGAAGCCCAGTCGCTCCCTCAGAACCACTAAACTTGAGTGGTTTAGCCGAGTTAAAACTCTTGAAATTGCATGGACCATTGTTGTTGTTGTTGGCTTGGTTCCATTGAGCAAAGAGGTTTGGGAATTGAGCAGCCATTTGCTGCGCAATAATTTCTGCCAGTTCGGCAGTCGCTATCTGGTTTTCGCGTCGAGGAGGCATTCTAAAAGAGGAAACATGAAAGGAAACGAGTGAGAGTATTAGACGAAAAGAATGAGATGAAACAATTCCGATGAAAGCAAGGATAGTGGTCATTTGTTTGTTACTACAAAGCAACAAATGACCCCGGTGATTAATCAAAGTAAATAGGTCAAAAATAATGTATCGCGAAGACATGCTCGCCTATAAGTGAACACTCATCCCAAGGATTCCCAGGTAAGCACAACTGGTCTCGCGTCTGATGAGATATATACGAAGTGCTTGCCTAGACAGAAAACCCATAATACAGGCATTCACCCTTCCAGTTTGCACGTGTTCACATTATTTAAAACCCAAAACCTTGACGAGATTTTGAAAACTCAAAGGGGTTCAAAACCATATAACAGAGGGTTCAAAACCTTATAATAGAGGGTTCAAAACCTAGTAATCAATCATCCTAGAACAGATGATTAGTTTTCAAAGCGGTTTTGAAATTTATGTTCTTGTTGTGGTCATCGCCTAAGGATAGGTGACGGTATTGTTTTATAACTAAACGCAAGTAAACTCGCGTTAGGGTCCTAAGAAGGTTATAGACTAGGTCAAAGCATTACTAATAACCTAATTCCCTATAACCATTGGCTCTGATACCAACTTTTCTGTCACACCCCGACCACGTAGGACAACCAAACGTGGCGGAAACGTCGGGGAGTGTTGTAACAGAATTAATTGTTTCAAATCCATGGCAAATGAAGTTTCGTTTTATTAATCAAACATGAGAGTTTACAATGTTTTAAACAAGAAACAAAGAGTACATAACATAAATTAACTAGTTCTTGTCTCGTTTTAAGTCACTAAGTCACAGGTCCGCCTAAGTATGTCTTGATAAGTCCTATGCATCATCTCCTGAAAACACATGTGAAAATAGGTACGTCAGCATAAAAATGCCTGTGAGATACATAGGTTTTGTGAAAACAGAATTCATGACTTATGTTTGAGAAAATGTTTAGTCATGAACCTTGTAATTTGCTTTGTCTTGTAAATCATTTGAAAAACGATAAGATCAGATGATATGTATAAATAAATGTCAGGTTAAATGAATAACCATGTAAAAATGTGTTTGTATAAGATAAGTCGTTTGTAAATCAATGTCTTGTGAAAAGTATGATATTTGTATAAAATGTTATATGTATCAAACTGAAATGATTCAAATAACGCTACGATATGTAATACCATACAAACACTTATATATAGGAAGTACCAGCGGCGTATCCACGATGCTTGTATCATATTACACACGCATCGTTACTTAATCACTTAATCAAACCAAACCACCAAAGTAATGTTTAACAATTGTAGAAATGTTTATGTAATGTCAAATGTCTATTGTCAAATGTAAATCCTGTCAACAGATACAAATGGTTCACACGGTTCAATAGTTACAAACGGTTCATATAATCAAACGGTTACGACGGTTCACATAGTCAAAAGGTTACAACGGTTCAAAATGTAGTATAATGTGTTCACATGCTAGATGAGCATATGCAACAGAAATGCAATGTAAAACAATGTACTAAGCATGCACACAATGGACATACATAGCATAAGTGTAATGTAAAACGATGTACTAAGTATGAACTAAATGGACATACATAGCATAAAATGTAATGTAAAACGATGTACTAAGTACGCACACAATGGGCATACATAGCATAGGTGTAATGTAAAACGATGTACTAAGTACGCACACAATGGGCATACATAGCATGAACACAATGAAATCATGTACTATAATGTACTAACGAACATAGCAGGTATATGATGTGAAAACATGGAAAGCATAAAAGTAACAAGTAGGCACATGTGTTCCACCCCAAAACGTTTGGAAAACAGTAAAAGAGGGGTCTATGTACTCACTTGAGATTGCTCAGAAGTCCTAAGATAACCACCAAGCAATGAAAGAGATCACGGATATCAAACGGCACCTAATATAGGTAACTATGTTAATAAACCAGACCTAAACCGGAGGAAAGGATAGAATGAGGGTTCGTAAACCAAACGAGTATTGGAACTCGTGTAATATGGTTTAACAAAGCCTACATACTAAATGACACTTAACCTAAGTGTTTGTGACCCATTACAACCCGTTTAGGTAGCTTATGCTACTTTAACGCGTCGTTCACGTAAAACGCGTTCGGACCGCCTAACTAGTCCTAAGACAAGTAATATATGCCTTAACATGTCTAATATGGTTGTCAAATCAGTTTAGATGTCAAAAGTTATGATACATATGATTAAAACGAATTTTGGCATCAAAGGGGTATTTTGGTAATTTACCTAAGGCATATAAACTACCTATCATACAACTACTTAAACGAAGCGACCATAAGGTATAACCTCGTAAGGTTATTCCCTATATACTATGGTCACCTAAAGTGTTTGGTCAGATCCTAAAGATCGACCAAATGGGTCGGGTTCGAAGGTATAAGCGATTTATTAGATCGCTTACCCTTACGACCCTAGACAACGTGGTAATCAGTAGGCATAGTCACAAGGGACTATAACCATCGTGATTACAATCACGTTGCGAAGTTCAAACGAACTTCGCATTGACCATACACTGGTCAACGCAGAAAGTCAAACAAAGTTTGACTTTCGGACTCGAAAAGCAATAAAAGAACGAAGGAATACTTACGAAGGGTCCCCGAATGCTAATCTAGATCAAAATAACTCAGGTATGAAACAATGGTTCCAACTTAGAGTCTTTTTGATCAGATTCTTGTGGGTTTGAAGCAAATGGGGGTGGGTATTTATAGTATTTCCCGAACCATTAAGATCGTTTCTTGAATAACGTGATTAAATCTTGTGCGTACATTTGTCAAAATGTTGTGGTAACTAAAAAATGGTCCCCCATGAGCTGAAAGGGCAAGTTAGAATGTGTGGTTGTGAGTTAATCAGCTGAAATCTGCTGATTAGATGATCTTATCTGTTCTGGGAGCCCCATGCGGCCCGCTTCAGGATACACACAAGCTCAGGCGGGCCGCCTGGCCTTGTCTGATCAGAACAAACTTTTCAGAAATGACAGTTTCAGTCCCTACACGTGTTTAAGCCATTTCCGACACTTCTAAGGCCCGTAAAGCAAACTTTAAGGCCCTAAAATGATGCCTAAACATTGTGGACATGAAACATGTTCAAAAATATGCCGGATGCCAGTTCGTTTGGTCGTACGAACGCGATGTTCGCTTAATTACGACGGAATGCGCACAAGCGCGAAAAACGATCCAAATGACGCAACGAATGGATTTTTCTTATTCCAAACACTAAAATAAAATATTTTAGTGCTTACATAAATTTTTGGATGTCCGGATGTATTCAGATCGTAAGTTATGCGCGAAAGTGCAAACTTGTGCACTTTTTGTCACTTTTAGTCCCTGAATGACCCAAAAGTTTATTTTAGCACACTGAACCCCTTAAAGCCTATTTCTAAGCTATTTAAAGGATATTTAAGGTGTGTTTAACTTATGGTCATGTTCCGGAATGTTTGTTACAGTTCAAATTGGCATACTTTCACAGTTTGTCAAGTTTAGTCCCTGTAGGCAAATTAACTTGTTTTTGCCATACCAAAGCCTTCAAAACTTATTTCTAAGTTATGTAAAGGTTATTTAAGGTATGTAAAGCCTATTTCACTATTCCGGAGTATTTGTTGCATTAAAATGGTTATATCTATGCATCAGCGCGCGTATAACCTTCCAGAAAGCGATTTAGAGCTTGAAATCGAATAAGAATTGATATGTGCAAAAGATACACATATTTATACAGATCCCAAGTATGAAATACAATATTTCATTGGCTCGGCATTTGTTTGATGGTCACAGTGACCCAGGTGTCACACACGTTTATCAAAACAGTCACTTTAAACGAAATATCAAGTTCAAACTTGATCACCTTTCAAACGGAATACCTTTCTCAAACAAACTACCTAATTTTGTTTGAAACACCAACACTCTCAAATGACATTGCTGAATATGTATGAACTTTCAAACGAAATTACGATTTCAAACGAGATTACAACTTTCAAATGAAATCTTCAAACGAAATTACTGTTTCAAACGAGATTACCCAACTCTCTCAAACGAGATACCGTTTTCAAACGAAATCAAGCAGTAATTTCAAACGAAATTAGAGATAATGTGCAATCTCAAACGAAATCACCAAGTTTGTTCAAACGAAATCAAGATGAATGTGTGATTTCAAACGAAATCAGTATGTCAACTCAAACGAAATTACCATGACATCATCATTTCGATCCAGATTTTGTCCAATTGATAAAGTTTTAAGCCGATTTTAGTTCTGAAACTTTCAAGGGTTTGTTAAAACAACATTACGCACATGATATGTAAAAATCAGCAGTTTTTAACCGTGAAAACTTGATTAATTTTGAAAAGAAGGTGTAGAAGTAAGAATTTTCCAGCGAAAACGAGCTAAACGATAAGAACTCTTCCTCCTGAGCTCTGATACCACATGTAGGATCGTGAAACGACCTAACGAGTCGATCAGAAGAGTGCTCAGACAGAATCAGAGGCGGAATTCATTGATTCTGTATTTGTTTAGCTTGTATTCACTATTAACTGTCTTGTTTATTGATCTAGAAGCAATTTACATCATGTAGACACTTCGACAGCACCTCGGCGTCGGAAACAAGAAGGTTACAACTGATATCGTTTGACGGGTATATATAGGGATCTAATTTCGTTTGAAAGTGTCAAGATGCATTTCAAACGAAATTACTTTTGTTAATTTCGTTTGAACCATCACATGACACCTTCAAACGAAATTAGCTCAAACATATGTAAACCCTCCTATTTTCCTCGTATAACGTGCCCTGATCTAACAATTCTAGTATAAGACTCGATACAAGACGAAGTCGACAGACGCATGCACTAACAAAAGTGGGGTTGTGGGTTAAAAACCTACCCTCCACCATCTTTGCCACTCCGTCGTCATCAATTGTCGGAAAAAATGTTTAGAACTATTACTGCCAAGAAAAATGTTTTCCACCAAGCAAGAAACTGTAAAACCCCTATGATAAAATACACCAAAAACACAAAAAGAAATCAGAACTATACATGAACAACCCACCAAATCTGAATCAAGCCTAAACAAACTCCAGCAAACACCACCAAAACAAATCAGTGGAGGATAGCTGGGGAAAATCAGAAACATCAAAGAAAATCAAATTCATCTACTAACCTTAGGTCGCCGGACATCGGTGAAAAGTCACCTCCGCTTCCACCAACAACACCGGTGATGAAACAAAGACCACCGGGACCACTAGGACCACCGGCACAAACCGACTGAAAATATAAAATACACCAGCACCACCGGGCACCATCGGCGGCGCGTGAAAGAGAGTGAGCGTGGTCCAGTGGGTCACAAAAAGGTCGTGTGTCCCACACCACCATTACCGGTCATAAAAAACCACCAGAACCACTACCGCTTTGAGGCTTCCTTCACCCGAAAAAGCTAATTTTACCTACACCTCAACACCCACAGTTGAACAACATGAAAACACCGTCAATCCCCCTATCCCCCTGAAAAAGCATCGTTGCACCACTTGAAAACACCGCCCCCACCTACCATCAAATCACCCCTGTCATCTTCCCTCTCACACGCCACTACGTACCGTCAACCCCGCCCCCACCTACCGTCAACACCACCATCCACCACGATCGTCAGGTGGCCGGACGTTATCTCCGCAACCAGCAGCCACCTTTACCCCTAAAAACTACCACCTCAGCCACCACCATCTTACCTATCACGTCATAAATAACCTGACTTGCAAATATAAAGAGATGAAAAGTATTCAACTCGACAATCTAGTCACTGAACCTTGCCGAAAATGAGGACGTGACGTCGGAGCTTCACCGTCAAACCAAAGTGATCGGGATATCTTCCTCTACCCTAGCTGTCATCGAACCATAGCTTCATGTAGAGCCCGATCGTTCATCCTTAACCTGACCCCCAACATAATTGAGCTAAGAACCACACGTTGCCTTGAACCATCTTTGATTGGATCTTGAAAAAAAATCTGGGGTTCTTAATTTTTGTATGAGAGAGAGAGAGAAATTGTGATATGAGAGAGAGAGGGTTGGGGTTTGTGATAAAATGTCTGTGAAGAAGAAGAATTTAAAGACAGACATAATAACTGACAGTTAAGTAAATTCCTAAAATACCTTTTAGGGTATAAAATAATAGTGTATAGGTGTCATTATCTGATTAGTGGATAGGGGTTCCTACGGTTCTCGCAACTGGGGTGGTTTTCATTTGAATCGGTCTCTCTCTCTCTCTCTCTCTCTCTATATATATATATATATATATATGGTAGGGATCCTAAGAGAAGAACACCATATTTGAGAAACTTGAGAAGCATTCTGGACCACACATTTTTCCAAAACAAAAAAAAAAACGCAAAAAAAGGAAAAAAAAACACATTTTTTTTTTTTGCAAAAATCTGAGCTTTTTCTATTAGGTTTTTTTAGGGATTTATACACATGTGTATATTGTTAATCTTTAAACTATACATATGTGTATATTGTCAATCTTATAACTATACATATGTGTATATTATGAAAAATATAAATCCTTAACCTAAGAAGTGTAGGAAACCGGGTCAAACGAATGTTGATTGAGCTCATTACAATGGCATTGGGACCGGTTCATTGAACAACAACCAAAACTCTCAAAACACTAAAGCTAAACCCTAAACCCTAAGGCTAAACCCTATGCTAAAACCTAAAAACTAAACCCTAAAGCTAAACCCTAATGCTAAACCCTAAAGCTAAACCCTAATGCTAAACCCTAATGCTAAACTCTAAAGCTAAACCATAATGTTAAACCCTAATGCTAAACTCTAAAGCTAAACCATAATGTTAAACCCTAAATCTAAACCCTAATGCAAACCCTAAAGCTAAAGCTAAACCCAAAAGCTAATGCTAAACCCTAAAGATAAACCTCAATGCTAAACCCAAAAGCTAAACTTTAAATACTAATACTAAACACTAAAACTAACTCCTATTACACATACATGACGATTGGTTTACACATACATGATAATTGGTTTTAAACATGGCGATTGTTTTATACCAAACATGACAATGGTTTTCAAGTACATATATATATACACACACACATATATATATATATATATATATATATATATATATATATATATATATATAAACCATATAATATACAAGAAAACATTTTTGGTTAATTATCCATTTTCACAAAGAAACATTTTGTCGAGTCTCAGGGCTTTTGTAACACCCCAATCGCGTAATATACAACAACACGCGGCGGAAACATTGGGGAGTCACGTTACAAATTGTTTCACAACACATGGTACATAAAGTTTTGTTTTATTGAGTTAATTGTTTACATAGTCTTGTAGAATGTAAATAATATGCAACAATTGTCTTGCAGACTTTAAAGTCACTAAGGCCCAAGTCTACCCTATGTGAAGCATGCTCAAAGTTAAACATAAGCTCCTGAAACATGTGTGAAAATAAAACGTCAGCATAAAAATACATGTGAGTAACATAGGTTTTGTGATGAAGATTCGTGGCTTTGATTGTTAAAGAAATGTTTGACTTTTTCAAAAGTAGTCATGAATCATCATAAAGTATTTTATTTTATGAAATCATATGAAAATCAAATGATTTAAAAGAAGTAATGCAAGGTTAACTTAATAACCAAAATATGTCATGTCGTGTATAAAATATGTCATGTCTTGTATCATGTCTTGTATAAAATGTGTCATGTCTTGTATAAAATGTGTTATGTATAAAAATAATGTCATGCGTAAACAATATGTCATGTGTAGAACAATGTCTTGTGTATACCAAATTGTCATGTGTAGAACAATGTCTTGTGTAAACCAAATTGTCATGTATAAACCAAATGTCTCATTTAAACCAAGTGTCATGTATAAACCAATGTCTTGTATGGTAACAAAAGTCTTGTTTAATCCAAGAATAATGATTTGAATAGCCAAAATGTCTTCTATAAAAAATGTCTTTGAATAAACAAAGGTCTTGTTTAAATCAAAAGTTATGTCTTATAAACCATTGCTTTTATTGTAAAACATATATTAGGATTGTTGGCGAATACATTCAAGCCTTTTCGACTGTCGGATAAACCCTTATCAGGTCAAAGGTTTATCAAATGTTCATCGGATTCTGTCGTTCCCTAAGGTCACTTCCAAACAAACTTAGGAAGCGGGAACGGGATTGTCAATCCTATGGTACCATTACATACTACCGGTCGGCGTGATAAATGTTAATGAATGTATCATTGTCGAGTTCAACACACCAAATGTCTTAAACAATGTAAGCATGTCGTGAAAATGTTTGAAAACCATGTACTAGGTATGCTAGGTTAACATACGAAGTAAAATGTCTTTGAAAACCGTGTACTAGGTATGCTAGGTCAACATATGAAGTAAAATGTATTTGAAATCAATGTGCCAGGTATGCTAGGTCAACATACGAAGCAAAATATCTTTGAAATCAATGTGCTAGGTATGCTAGGTCAACATACGAAGCAAAATGTCTTAGAAATCAATGTGCTAGGCATGCTAGGTCAACATACGAAACAAACGGTCTTAGAAATCAATGTGCTAGATATGCTAGGTCAACATGCGAAGCAAAATGTCTTAGAAATCAATGTGCTAGGTATGCTAGGTCAACATACAAAGCAAAATGTCTTTGAAAAACCATGTACTAGGTATGCTAGGTCAACATACGAAGCAAAAATGTATTTGAAAACATGTACTATATGGACTATGTATACAAATCATGTATAATGTCATGAAAACAAGAAAGTAATGATAGGCACATATGAATCACCCTAAAACATTTGAAAATGTAAAAGAGGGGAACTATGTACTCACTTGGGATTGCGTATAAGTCTTGTCCAAATGATTCAAACAAAGATCAAAGAAGCAAGGATTCAAGTGTGTCTTAATATCGGATAACTATGTTAATATGTTGGGACTTTAATCGACGGATCGGATAGAATGAAGTCTTATAAATCAAATGAGTGTTGGAACTCATATGGTATGATTTAACAAACTTAACATTCTGATTAGGAAAGGATCCTAAGTGCGTATGACCCGTTATGACTCGTTTAACGGGTCATTTGCGTAAATGTATGTTCGGATGGTTAAATATGTCCTTTGATAAGTCTTATATGCCAAAACATGTTTGATTATGTTGTAACATCAGTTTATATGTCAAAAATTTGGTTACATATGCTTAAAATTGATTTATGCGCAAAAAGGGCATTTTGGTCATTTTTAAGGAACATAGAAACGACTTATCATAATAGTAACCAAACGACATGACCAAAAGGTATAACCTCAGTAGGTTATTCCCTATACAACTATGGTCACAAATATGTGTTTGGTCGGATCCTAAGATCGACCAACCGGGTCGGATTCGAAAGTCAACGCGGTGGTCAAGACCGCTCGACTTACGACCCTAAATAAGCACTATACTAGAAGTCATGAGTTAGACATGTCAAAACATGTCTAACTAAGTTATAAAACTGATTTGGAATCAAAACTTGGTGTTTTGATACCCGAAAATAGTCACTAGACTCGAATAAGCATGTTTTTGCCATACCAAACACTTCAAAACTTATTTCTGAGTTATGTAAAGGGTATTTAGGATATGTGTAGCTTATGTCCTTGTTCCGGAGTGTACATCACGTTAAACTGATTACGTTTGAGTAACAGTTTACGTATTACTTCCAGAAAAGTTTTTGAAAGCTCGAAATTGTACAAGGATTAAAAATGTGCAAAATGTCACAGTCTCCCATACTTTAGGAAATTTCGTCCCGAAATTTATCCGTAGGAGTCTGTTTGCATAAGTAGTGTGAAGCAATTGTCTTGCATGGAATCTAGGGTTTTACCCATTTTCATAAAGTAACCCATCTAGGATTTCCACGTAAGACATAACTTTATCATTCCCTAGTGGATACTTCCTCAGATAATGTAGGAAGTGGGAATGGGCTGTTATACCTACGGTGCTTATCCCCTAGGGGATACTTCCTCGATTAATGCAGGAAGTGGGAATGAGGGATTGATTAGTGGTAAAACCAAATTAATCAATAGTACTGTGTGTCTCCTTTAAGAATCTAACTATTAAGATAACAATCGTACACTAGACCAATAGATCATTTACTTAAATTATTAACTGTGATAATTGTTTGTGACACTTGTGGAACAACAAGACTGATAAACCTGAACTTACCCGATATATATATATATATATATATATATATATATATATATATATATATATATAGGGAAGGATGTATAGAAAACCCACTTGTGGTTAGAAAACCCGGGAAACTCAAAGCTCCCGATTTTTTTTTTGAAAAAATTTACACATGTTATATACATGTTTTTAAAGGTTTTGGGCAAAAAAAATGAAACAAGCGCCGAGTAGATATTTTTTTAAAAAATAAACATGTTTTGGTGTAACATATGTTACATTCGTCTGACATATGTTACCCCAGAAATTTGTTTATTTTCAAAACCCTTAAAAACATGTACATAACATGTGTAAATTTTTTTTTTAAATTCGGTAGCTTAGAGTTTCCCAAGTTTTCTAAATTATAAGCGTTTTCTATAGATACTTCCATTATATATATATATATATGTATATATGTATATATGTATATATGTATAGGGAGAAGATCATGCGAGAACCACCTCTTATTGCGAGAACCGCGAGAACCAATGTGAAGACAACCAAAAATGCCTAAAAATAGCTAAAAATCACAAAAAAAAAAAATTTAATATTTTTTATATAAAAATCGCTACTTTTCGAAGCAAAAAAAAAATTTTAAAAAAGTTTAAAAAAAAAAAAAAAAAATTTTTGCCACTAAAAGTAGCGATTTGAGCATAAAAAATATTAATTTTTTTTTTATAGATTTTTTTAGGTTTTTTGGGGGTTTAGTTTTTAGCATTTTAGCTTGGGGGGGGGGGGTTAGGTTTTTTGGGGTTTTAGTTTTTAGCATTTAGCTTTGGGGGGGGGGGGGTAGGGGTTAGTTTTTTTAGGTTTTTTTAGCTATTTTAGGTTGTGTTCACATTGGTTCTCGCGGTTCTCGCAATAAGGGTGGTTTTCGCATGATCTCCTCCCTATATGTATATATGTATATATATAAGTATATATATATAGGGGACCGCTAAAATGAAAATCACATTCAGTTGCGAAAACCGTGAGAACCACTTTTCAACCATTGGATCTTGGAGATGGATTGATGAGATTAAAAGTAATTAAAACTAATACTAAATCCTTTTTGTCTTATTATGTTTTTAATATTTTGGGTAAATTACACTTTTCGTTCTTTATGTTTGTATTGGATTGCAAAGGATACCCTTTAACTTTAATAATTACAGTCACAGTCCTTTCTTTGTTAAAACCATTACACTTTAGGTCCTTTGACACTAACCTGGTTAAAATTTTCAGTTAAGTCTTATTACATAAGGGTAGTTTAGTCTTTTTAACAGTTTAAATAAAAATAGTTTAATAAGAAAACTAAAACATATATACAATCTCTCTCTAACACACACCCTCACTAAACCCTTTCTTCCCCAACGAAATTCACATATCTGTTCTCTGCTGTTTGAAACTCCAAAGCACAATACCAAAAACATTTTCTCTAAATCTAAAATGCCAGCAGCCCCTTCCCATCTCTCTCCCTGAATCTGAAAACACCATCCTCCACACACTACCACCAGCCTAATCCACCACACCACCACCAACCTAACCCACCACACCCCCACCGTTACGTTTCCACTACACACCACCACCATTACCGTCGCCATTACACACCACCACCACGATTACCGAAGCCACTACACACCACAACCATTACCGGCGCCACTACCACCACCACCATTACCGACTTCGATTCTGTTTAAAACTTGCAGATCTGAATCAACACCACTACACACCACCACAATTACCGACTTCGATTATGTTTATCACTTTAGATCTGAAGCCCTATTCTCCGATTTGAAGCCCTAATCTCAGCTAATTAATTGAACCATGAGAAAGGGCTTACCTAATCGGACTTGAAAGAAAGGGAAAAAGATGTAATTTAAGAAAGGGGTTTAGCTAATCTCATATATGAACCATGGGTGGGATATTTTTCTAGAAGATGACAGGAAGGTTGTTGTGTTAATGCTCAAAAAAGTGTTGAATCTCATTTACATTCTTGAAGATGTCTGGCTTATGAGCTTGACCCAAAATGTGTTGAATCTAAGACAACATCAGTGATGAAGGTAGGATTTATTGCAAGTGTTATGGTTGACAGAGAGATATTCAGATAATTTGTATTTTTCTATTTTTGAGTAATATGTTTATTGTTTTATTTGTTAAATATATTAGTAAAATTACTAACATACCCTTATGTGCAAGTTACATATTATAATTAACTGAAAATTTTAACTAGGTTAGTGTTAAAGGACCTATGGTGTAATGGTTTTAGTAAATAAAGGACTATGACTGTAATTATTAAAGTTAAAGGGTAACCGTTGCAATCCAATACAAACATAAAGGACGAAAAGTGTAATTTACCCTAATATTTTAATGTTGAAAGGGTAGTTTAGTAAATTTGTTTTTTTTTTGTCTTATTTGTATTTAATGTTTTTTATTACTTTTTTGTCTAATTATATTAATTGTTTTTTGTTAAAAACATATATTTTTTTTTATTAAAAACACTTTAAAATCAGATTCTTTTTTTACAAAAAAAAATCTTTTTAAAGATTTTTACCAAAAAAACGTTTTTACGAGCTGTTTTTTTACGCCCCTTTTTTTACGCGATGTTTTACGCCTCTTTTTACGCCCCGTTTTTACGCGCCGTTTTTTTGCCCGTTTTTTTACGCGGCCTTTTTTACGCCACTTCTTACATGCCATTTTTACGCGGCGTTTTTTAAGCCCCGTTTTTGCTCGCCGTTTTTTTACGCGCCGTGTTTTTTACACCCCGTGTTTTTTTTACAGACAACTTTTTTTTTACGAAAAACTATTTTTTCAAAAAGTTTTTTTTACGAAAGACTTTTTTTTACTGTCACACCCCGACCACGTAGAACATACAAAACGTGGCGGAAACATCGGGGAGTGTTGTAACAGAATTAATTGTTTCAAATCCATGGCAATTGAAGTTTCGTTTTATTGATTAAAGTGTTACAATGTCTTATCAAACTAGGAAATACAACATAATTAACTAGTCTTGCATCTTTTATTGTCACTAAAGCCCAAGTCTGCCTATATGTATCTTGATCATCTTATGCAACAGTTCCTGAAAAACACATGTGAAAATAGGTACGTCAGCATAAAAATGCCTGTGAGATACATAGGTTTTGTGAAAATAGGTTCCATGACTTATGTTTGAGAAAATGTTTAGTCATGAACCTTGTAATTTGCTTTGTTTTGTAAATCATTTGAAAAACAATGAGTTCAGATGATATGTATAAAATAAGTGAATAATGTATGGTTACATGAATAACCATAGTAAAATGGGTATGTATAAGATAAGTTGTTTGTAAAACAATGTCTTGTGAAAAGTATGTTATTTGTATAAAATGTTCTATGTCTCAAACTGAAATGATTCAAATAACGCTACGATATGTAATACCATACAAACACTTATATATAGGAAGTACCAGCGGCGTATCCACCATGCTTGTATCATATTACACACGCATCGTTACTTAATCACTTAATCAAACCAAACCAACAAATGTAAGAAGTCTATGTTTTAAATCAATTCTCAAATGTATTGGGTAATATGCCAAAGTGTTCATGTCAAGATGTAAATCATATCAAAATGTCTATGTCAAATATCCATGTCAAATGTCTATGTCAAATATCCATGTCAAATGTCTATGTCAAGATGTCATGTATGGCAAGTGAAATGTCTCAACTAAACCATATGCACAAAAACAAAGTATTGAAGTAAAACTTGGTTTAAATCAAAGTTATGTTTTGTGGGAAATGCATGATCAAATGTCAATCATGTTAAAATGTCTATGCCGAAATGTCTATGTCAAATGTCTATGTCAAAATGTCATGTAAAACGAGGTACTAAGTAATGCACACAATTGGGCACACCTAGCATGAAATGTCATAAAATCATGTACTAACGAACATAGCAGTATATGATGTTAAAACAGGAAAGCATGAAAGTAATAAGTAGGCACATGTGTTCCACCCCAAAACAGTTTGGAAAACAGTAAAAGAGGGGTCTATGTACTCACTTGAGATTGCTCAGAAGTCCTTGAGTAACAACCAAACAATGCTAGAGATCGCGGATATCAAACGGCACCTAATATAGGTAACTACATTAATAAACCGGACCTAAATCGGAAGATCGGGTAGCATTAGGGTTTGTAAACCAAACGAGTGTAGAGACTCGTGTCATTTGGTTTAACAAAGCCTACATACTAAATGAAACTTAACCTAAGTGTCTACGACCCATTACGACCCGTTTAGGTAGCTTATGCTACTTTAACGCGTCGTTCGCGTGAAACGCGTTCGGACCGCCTAACTAGCCCTATGACAAGTGTTATATGCCTAAACATATTACATAATCAGTTATGTGACAAAGGTTTAGGTTACATATGCTTAATTACCAATTATACATGAAAAGGGTATTCTGGTAATTTACCTAAGGCATATAAACTACCTATCATACAACTACTTAAACGATGTGACCATAGGGTATAACCTCGGAAGGTTATTCCCTACCTACTATGGCCACCTAATGTGTTTGGTCGGATCCTAATGATCGACCAAACTGGGTCGGGTTCGAGGTATAAGCGATTCATTAGATCGCTTACCCTACGACCCTAGACAACGTGGTAATCAGTGGGCATAGTCCCAAGGGACTATGACCAACGTGATTACACTCACGTTGCGAAGTTCAAAAGAACTTCGCATTGACCATTACTGGTCAACGCTGAAAGTCAAACAAAGTTTGACTTTCAGACTCGAAAAGCAATAAAATAAGGAAAAGAACGAAAGAATACTTACGAAGGGTCCCCGAATGCTAAACTCGATTCAAAAATCTCAGGTATGAAACAAATGTTTCAACTTAGAGTTTCTCAAATCAAGTTTCTAGTGATTTTAGCAATGGGGGGTATGGGGTATTTATAGGAATACCCGAACCGTTAAGATCGTTTCATGGAAAACGTGCCTTAATCCCATCCGTACATGTGTTGCAAAGTTATGGTGTTTAGGTGTTTAAATTTCATCCATACATGTGTTGCAAAGTTATGGTGTTTAGGTGTTTAAATTCCATCCATACATGTGTTGCAAAGTTATGGTGCCAAAATTCCATCCTTATCCGCTGACTAAGCAAGTTTAGAATGTGTGGTTGTGAATTAAACAACGGCTAATACATCGAATCTGGTCCCGAATGCGAAAAATGAACCAAATGACGCGACGAATGGATTTTTCTTATGGCGAGCACTAAAATATAATATAGTCATGCTCAAATAAATTTTTGGATGTCCGGATGTATTCAGAACGTAAGTTATGCGCGAAAATGCAAACTTGTGCATTTTTTTGACACTTTTAGTCCCTGAATGACCCAAAAGTTTATTTTAGCACACCGAACCCATTAAAGCCTATTTCTAAGCTATGTAAAGGATATTTATGGTGTGTTTAACTTATGGTCATGTTCCGGAATGTCTGTTACAGTTCAAATTGGCATACTTTCGCAGTTTGTCAACTTTAGTCCCTGTAAGCGATTTAACTTGATTTCACCACACCAAACCTTCCAAAACTTATATATAAGTTATGTAAAGGTTATTCAAGGTATGTTAAGCCTATTTCACTATTCCGGAGTGTTCGTTGGATTAAACTGGTTATATTTACGCATTAGTGCGCGTATAACCTTCCAGAAAGCGATTTAGAGTTTGAAATCGAACAAGAGTTGATATGTGCAAAAGATACACATATTTATACAAGTCCAAAGTATGAAATACAATATTTCATTGGTTTGGCATTTGTTTGATGGTTGAAATGACACAGGTGTTACAGTCTCCCCTACTTTAGGAAATTTCGTCCCGAAATTAATTCGTAGGAGTCTATTTGTGACTTTGTGTTAAATAACCATCAAAGATGAACAAGACGTAATCCTGTAATTTCTCTTTAACGAACATTTTTCAGAAATGAAAAATGAACAGAGTTATTTTCAACAGGCATTCTTTAGAAACAAAAATGAACAGAATAGTCATTTTACATTTTCAGAAACAAAAATGAGCAGAATGGTCATTTTACATCTTCAGAAACAAAAATGAACAGAATAGTCATTTTACATCTTCAGAAACAAAAATGAACAGAATAGTCATTTTACATTTTCAGAAACAAAAATGAACAGAATAGTCATTTTACATCTTCAGAAACAAAAATGAACAGAATAGTCATTTTACATTTTCAGAAACAAAAATGAACGGAATAGTCATTTTACATCTTCAGAAACAAAAATGAACAGAATAGTCATTTTACATCTTCAGAAACAAAAATGAACGGAATAGTCATTTTACATCTTCAGAAACAAAAATGAACGGAATAGTCATTTTACATCTTCAGAAACAAAAATGAACGGAATAGTCATTTTACATCTTCAGAAACAAAAATGAACGGAATAGTCATTTTACATCTTCAGAAACAAAAATGAACGGAATAGTCATTTTACATCTTCAGAAACAAAAATGAACGGAATAGTCATTTTACATCTTCAGAAACAAAAATGAACGGAATAGTCTCTAGACACATGACAAAATTTGCTGTGGTTCCCGTGCACTGAATTTCATAATTATGTATGCATCCATAATTACGCAATTCCTTGCATAGTCCGCACAATTTGTCTGAAATGTGAAGGGGAGGAAAAATCAAACCTGATGATGAGTGTGACTAAACTACCATAGGGTCCTTTTAATTAGATCGACAAAGGATCTTTTTAAATTAGGTCACCAAGGAGTCCTTTCAGCTATATCATCACATGATATTCCTAACCAGATTTTTGGATCAATCTGTTTACCTAGACCTCTCAGGGTCTAATTATGGAATGGTACAATATAATCCAAGGGTCTTTACTATTACGTACAAGCCCGTTGAGGATTTAATATAGTACCTTTGGATATCCTACTTTGAATTTCCTTATACAAAGATATGGAAGATTCTACGAGGATTTGGATAACAAAAATTGGATTACACCAAAAACATAAAAGGAAACACATAAGCACATAATCACATAGTTGTTTAACTTGATCTTTAGTTTGTTATCTTTGGACACGGATATTTAAAGCACACCAGGAATCCAATCCGTGGATTCCATGCGTCACTTAAATCATTAGAATCTAACTATGAAGATAGGAAGATCTAAATAAGAATTCGGCTTTGTCCTTATTGAATGGTAATGTACGTATTAAGGCATACGAATAATTCAATTAAGGGCTCCGATTTGAGTGATATTTATCCACAAGGATCTGATTATGAGGATAGAAAGATCCTTTATGGATTTTGAAATTTTTGTAACGAGAGGTGCTTCGACACCTTGCACTAGGCGTGCTTAAGTCGATACACAAAGTAGAAAGTTCATGAGGTTGAGGCGCTAGATATGCCAAGGCGACATATGAAGCAGAACCTGAAGGTTAAGTAGCAACAGGGTTTGCAACTGCTTTGCTTTGAACAGCAAAGCGACACATGTTAACCAAATGTCTCCATCGTCCACCGTGGGTACATTTGTAACATGGTATTTGATTTGAATAATGACGATGGCATTGATTGCACCAAGGAGCAGTTCCCTTATACAGCTTCATCCCTGAGGCGAGTCATGGTGATAGCTAAGTCAACGGTCCTCTGGAGTACTACGCCTATTCGATGGGTAATTGCAGCACCTGGTTCGGACATTGTTGTTGCGATGAAGAAGCATCTTGAAGATAACGAAAGGCATAGGAGGAAACAAGCGAAAGATAGTCAAAAGAAATGACAAGGCATGCAGATTGTGACCATTTGTTTGTTACCAAAGGCAAACAAATGAGACAGTGACTAATCAAAGTAAGCGGGTCAATATAATGTATCGCGAAGACATGCTCGCCTATAAGTGAACACTCATCCCAAGAATTCCCAGGTAAGCACAACTGGTCTCGCGTCTGGTTGAGATGTATACGAAGTGCTTGCCTAGACAGAAAACTCAGAATACAGGCATTCACCCTTCCAGTTTGCACGTGTTCACATTATTTAAAACCCAAAACCTTAACGAGAGTTTTGAAAACTCAAAGGGGTTCAAAACCGTATAACAGAGGGTTCAAAACCTTACAATAGAGGGTTCAAAACCTAGTAATCAATCATCCTAGAACAGATGATTAGTTTTCAAAGCGGTTTTGAAATTTATGTTCTTGTTGAGGTCGTCGCCTAAGGATAGGTGACGGTATTGTTTTATGACTAAACGCAAGTAAACTCGCGTTAGGGTCCTAAGAAAGTTATAGACTAGGTCAAAGCATTACTAATAACCTAATTCCCTATAACCATTGGCTCTGATACCACTTTTCTATCACACCCCGACCACGTAGAACATACAAAACGTGGCGGAAACATCGGGGAGTGTTGTAACAGAATTAATTGTTTCAAATCCATGGCAATTGAAGTTTCGTTTTATTGATTAAAGTGTTACAATGTCTTATCAAACTAGGAAATACAACATAATTAACTAGTCTTGCATCTTTTATTGTCACTAAAGCCCAAGTCTGCCTATATGTATCTTGATCATCTTATGCAACAGTTCCTGAAAAACACATGTGAAAATAGGTACGTCAGCATAAAAATGCCTGTGAGATACATAGGTTTTGTGAAAATAGGTTCCATGACTTATGTTTGAGAGATGTTTAGTCATGAACCTTGTAATTTGCTTTGTTTTGTAAATCATTTGAAAAACAATGAGTTCAGATGATATGTATAAAATAAGTGAATAATGTATGGTTACATGAATAACCATAGTAAAATGGGTATGTATAAGATAAGTTGTTTGTAAAACAATGTCTTGTGAAAAGTATGTTATTTGTATAAAATGTTCTATGTCTCAAACTGAAATGATTCAAATAACGCTACGATATGTAATACCATACAAACACTTATATATAGGAAGTACCAGCGGCGTATCCACCATGCTTGTATCATATTACACACGCATCGTTACTTAATCACTTAATCAAACCAAACCAACAAATGTAAGAAGTCTATGTTTTAAATCAATTGTCAAATGTATTGGGTAATATGCCAAAGTGTTCATGTCAAGATGTAAATCATATCAAAATGTCTATGTCTATGTCAAATATCCATGTCAAATGTCTATGTCAAATATCCATGTCAAATGTCTATGTCAAGATGTCATGTATGGCAAGTGAAATGTCTCAACTAAACCATATGCACAAAAACAAAGTATTGAAGTAAAACTTGGTTTAAATTAAAGTTATGTTTTGTGGGAAATGCATGATCAAATGTCAATCATGTTAAAATGGCTATGCCGAAATGTCTATGTCAAATGTCTATGTCAAAATGTCATGTAAAACGAGGTACTAAGTAATGCACACAATTGGGCACACCTAGCATGAAATGTCATAAAATCATGTACTAACGAACATAGCAGTATATGATGTTAAAACAGGAAAGCATGAAAGTAACAAGTAGGCACATGTGTTCCACCCCAAAACAGTTTGGAAAACAGTAAAAGAGGGGTCTATGTACTCACTTGAGATTGCTCAGAAGTCCTTGAGTAACAACCAAACAATGCTAGAGATCGCGGATATCAAACGGCACCTAATATAGGTAACTACATTAATAAACCGGACCTAAATCGGAAGATCGGGTAGCATTAGGGTTTGTAAACCAAACGAGTGTAGAGACTCGTGTCATTTGGTTTAACAAAGCCTACATACTAAATGAAACTTAACCTAAGTGTCTACGACCCATTACGACCCGTTTAGGTAGCTTATGCTACTTTAACGCGTCGTTCGCGTGAAACGCGTTCGGACCGCCTAACTAGCCCTATGACAAGTGTTATATGCCTAAACATATTACATAATCAGTTATGTGACAAAGGTTTAGGTTACATATGCTTAATTACCAATTATACATGAAAAGGGTATTCTGGTAATTTACCTAAGGCATATAAACTACCTATCATACAACTACTTAAACGATGTGACCATAGGGTATAACCTCGGAAGGTTATTCCCTACCTACTATGGTCACCTAATGTGTTTGGTCGGATCCTAATGATCGACCAAACTGGGTCGGGTTCGAGGTATAAGCGATTCATTAGATCGCTTACCCTACGACCCTAGACAACGTGGTAATCAGTGGGCATAGTCCCAAGGGACTATGACCAACGTGATTACACTCACGTTGCGAAGTTCAAAAGAACTTCGCATTGACCATTACTGGTCAACGCTGAAAGTCAAACAAAGTTTGACTTTCGGACTCGAAAAGCAATAAAATAAGGAAAAGAACGAAAGAATACTTACGAAGGGTCCCCGAATGCTAAACTCGATTCAAAAATCTCAGGTATGAAACAAATGTTTCAACTTAGAGTTTCTCAAATCAAGTTTCTAGTGATTTTAGCAATGGGGGGTATGGGGTATTTATAGGAATACCCGAACCGTTAAGATCGTTTCGTGGAAAACGTGCCTTAATCCCATCCGTACATGTGTTGCAAAGTTATGGTGTTTAGGTGTTTAAATTCCATCCATACATGTGTTGCAAAGTTATGGTGTTTAGGTGTTTAAATTCCATCCATACATGTGTTGCAAAGTTATGGTGCCAAAATTCCATCCTTATCCGCTGACTAAGCAAGTTTAGAATGTGTGGTTGTGAATTAAACAACGGCTAATACATCGAATCTGGTCCCGAATGCGAAAAACGAACCAAATGACGCGACGAATGGATTTTTCTTATGGCGAGCACTAAAATATAATATAGTCATGCTCAAATAAATTTTTGGATGTCCGGATGTATTCAGAACGTAAGTTATGCGCGAAAATGCAAACTTGTGCACTTTTTTGACACTTTTAGTCCCTGAATGACCCAAAAGTTTATTTTAGCACACCGAACCCATTAAAGCCTATTTCTAAGCTATGTAAAGGATATTTATGGTGTGTTTAACTTATGGTCATGTTCCGGAATGTCTGTTACAGTTCAAATTGGCATACTTTCGCAGTTTGTCAACTTTAGTCCCTGTAAGCGATTTAGCTTGATTTCACCACACCAAACCTTCCAAAACTTATATATAAGTTATGTAAAGGTTATTCAAGGTATGTTAAGCCTATTTCACTATTCCGGAGTGTTCGTTGGATTAAACTGGTTATATTTACGCATTAGTGCGCGTATAACCTTCCAGAAAGCGATTTAGAGTTTGAAATCGAACAAGAGTTGATATGTGCAAAAGATACACATATTTATACAAGTCCAAAGTATGAAATACAATATTTCATTGGTTTGGCATTTGTTTGATGGTTGAAATGACACAGGTGTTACATTTACGAACAACTTTTTTACGAAAGTAAAAATGAGGCATAAAAAACGGCGCGTAAAACAAGACGTAAAAAAACGGGTGATAAAACGGCGCGTAAAAAACGTCGCGTAAAAAAACCAGGCAAAAAACGGCACGCAAAACACGGGGCGTAAAATGGCCCGTAAAAAAACGCGCGTAAAAACGGGGTGTAAAAATAGGGCGTAAAAAAACGGCTCGTAAAAACCTTTTTTTTTTGTAAAAAAATCTTGAAAAAAATCTGATTTTAAAATTTTGTTTGATAAAAAAAATTTGATTTTTAATTAAAAAAAAAACAATTAATGTAATGAGAAAAAAAGGCAATAAAAACAATAAATATAATAAGACAAAAAAAACAAATTGTGAGAGAAGAGAGAGAAACTGATTGATGTTGTTGATGTGTGATGGAGAGAGAAAGAGAGAAGACTTTAAAAGAGATTTGACATATTGAGTAAATTACTATATTACCCTTTATGTTTTAAAATAGTAGTGCATATGTGTCATAGTCTGATTGGTGGAGGGGAGTTCTCACGGTTCTTTCAACTGATGATGGTTTTCAGTTTAGCGGTCACCTATATATATATATAAGATACAACAAAATTATACGAATACTACTTGATATGAGTAGGGAAGCGGAAAGATTTCGCCGAAGATCTGGATCTACCACCAGTCACTAAAACCATGGTACCATTTTTGTTCCGTTCTTTCTTCTATATCCACACGTGCATTCGGATTTAGTTATAGATTTTATGAATTATGTGATTATTCTATCTGGATCACTGGATCATTGAGAAGGTATATTCAGTTAATCATGGTTTCAAATTAAGATGTCATGATGCAATTGGTACCATTTTTGTTTTGATCTGTCTACTCCATTTCAATAGTTGTCTTCCTACAAAGGCATAATCTTAAAGCATCTTAACAGTACTTTACCATTGCATATTTTTAAAAGTTACCATTATGTTTTGTATTTCATTTTTCTACAGAGATGCAATCAGAGTAATTGCAAACTCAAAACATGTACATAAACATTCATACTTCTATTAGTAAGAAAAATGTTTATTAAGGTTAACAAAGTTACACTTGCCTATATGTTTATTGTGGATGTGTGAAAAATGTTTACTGTGGATGTGTGACTTTATAACGTTTTCTTTTGTTTGGTTGGAATATTGTTCTTGACTGTGTGAAACTATGTGAGAATCTTCCTTCTGAAGGTTTTCGCCTTTTATGGATGTAGTTTCAATATCGTGCCAACTTCTTCAGTGCAAGGATAATGAGGTTCTTTTTTTAATTATAAGTTATCATGTTTAGTCACATCTTTTAAGGAATGTATTGACATATTTCTTCTTTAAATTTAGCTTTCAGATGTAATTGTTGTTGTTTATACTTTATATACTAAAGAGTAATTATATCTTTAATGCATATAGCTGCTTTGTTTTTATTTAGAAACTAGGTTTTTTATCCTGTCGCCGCTTTGCGGCGACATCAGCGACCTAAATTGAATTCTTATAGACAATAGGGGGATTCGGGTACCCACGCGCTGCGATGGCAAGTTGCATCAAATCCAGGAATAAAATATAAAAGCACGTGTGTCTTGGTCAAGTTAATTGCACAGGTTCAAAAACCTTGAAACATAAGAGTAAATTGCAAAAGTTGTCCATGTGATGTTACTCAAATGATCGGTTTAGTCGACATTTAGCTTATTGCATATGCGTTCCAAAGATGACTTATTAATACCAATTTGTACGTCAAATGACATCACTTATATGGCAAGAAATGGTCTTTTTATTGCATCCTTGCTTCACTTTGAGGTTGTGATATCGTCCTCTAAGCAAATTTATACTGAACACATATCCCCATCACTCGTTTAAGCCTTGAATTAACTTATCTACACAAATTAAACAAATGGTTCGAACTACAACATCACCTTTAGCTTTGATGATCATGCCTTCAAGCTCTTCAGTCAGAGTCCTCATCCTAAAGAAACAAAAATTTTAAAAATGAAGGCTTTAGAGTATGAATATATTTAATATCCATAAAAAAAGTTCACGTCTACTTTGTAACTGTTATGCGCATGTTCTTCTAGTGGATACAGTTTATATATGCATGTTTCACTGCAGCATGGGGGTACTATCAATCTTAAAGAAGCTCTTCACGATATGCGTGTCTAAACATATATAAACATAATATATATATACACACACACCATATACATTTACAACGTACCGGCAAAAAAAATTTATACCAGGTGGTTCCCACCATTTTTTTTTGTTTCAAACAAAGAGATGGTAATTTTTTTGCCATTGAAATTAGCCCTAATGGCTACTATATAGCTGTAGTTTTAAGCGTTCTCATAAGATCCTCAAATTCACTTTAAAATGATATTTAAAAAGAGGCGCATAACTGAACTTGACAACCATGATATGATATGATCAAAATAAACCTTGTTCAAATGTCAAAAGAAAATCTTTTGGGTTAACTTAGATAAGTAGTAAACTTAACTTAGATGAATAGGATTATAAAATTTGAAAAGCATACAATAGCTTACTCAACTAACTCTTAGATTAGGGTTTCTTTTTCGCATTCGTGTTTTTGCATAAACCAGCTTAAAGGCTGTTGCGATTTTCAGACATAAAACCCCCCTCAACAGAAAAATCCAATTTGGAGCTACTTTCTTTAATCTCTTCACCCCCTAGAGCTACAGAACGATATTGTTTATGTATTTTTTTTAGATCAAACTGAAGGTGTAATAAAGTAAAGATACATAATAACCGAACGCATCACTGAGGGACCTTAAGTTCAACAAAATTCAAGCCAATAGCTATATATATCTATGAAAAATACAGAAATGAGTAATCGGATTTTAAACTATGTCACTTACATTTTTTGTCTTTAAGATAAGGGTCTAACTCGTTGCTCAGATGGTATGTGTCCCCAAGCTCCGAACCAAATATATCAATGGCTGATGACCCCAATTGTCTTCAATGGCGTTTTGTTTATCGGATCAAATTGGTACCTTACAATGCCCACGAGAAAGCATTTTGTAATCCAATTAATATGAAGTCTTAGTAGTAAAAATAAATTTAAAGACAATCAATAAGAATACAAAAAATCTAACAAACAAATATTAACAATGACAAAGAAAGACATAACAAAGTTGTCTGAAAAATATACTTTCCGTGCCACTTCTAGTGTACACTATAAACACAGAGCTTATTTCACAAAAGAACAATTATGATCAAAGCTATTATATTCACTATATGCATGTCATTATTCAAACATTAACTAACATATAAACCACTGACATCAAACTGAAATCCCTATTTTTCTTTGATATCTATTCAAATACGTGGAATCTACCTGGATTTTTCATAAGTTTTCTGTTTTCGTCTAGAAAGTTAAGTTATTTTATAGAAAAAAAAAATCACAATCTTCGTCGGTTAGTCATAATTCTCATCATCCTAATCACCATCTTCATTGTTCTTTTTCTTGTTAAAAGATTGAATCCTAACGATAATGATACTCAAAACCGATTTCATAAGACAATATAGTTCCAACACACATATACATCAATTTGATAATCATTTCTATATTCTTTTGTAAGTTATTATAGTATTTAGGGTTTTTACACAAAATTTTGATATTCCATATGCATTTGTGATATTCCATATGCCTAATAACTATTTTAGTAGATTCTCATTAATTAATCAAATCAAAACAGAATTAGAGACAATAGACATCTTCTCACAGATTAGAAACAATCAAGAACAGAGTTAAAACAACAAACAACACTTATCAATTTGCGATTTGTGGAAAAATCAGTATACCAGGCCTAACCATTTCTTTCACCACCTGTCACCACCAAAAAGTATGAAACTAATTACATGAAAATATTGACTTTATGCTACGGAATCGAGAAAGAGCACCGCCAAGCCATTAAGGGCATTAAGCTCGTTAGTCCCTCGCATGTGACACACAAAATTTAACCACAACAAATATAGGCGAAAAAAATAATGTACTAAGTTGTCGGGTTATGCTTTTATACCTTGATGGACCATTCTTGATTGTGATTGATGGTAGTTGACTGTTGATGACAAACTTCATCTATCATCTGACCCAAACCATCATTGATTGCCTCACAATGATTTTAGGTATTGATCCAGCTGCTTCTTTCCTGGTGGTGATCTCTTCACTGATTGGCGCAGTGAACACATTCACATTTTTCTTTGGTGTCCCTGTTTTCTTTGGCAAGAAGTTAACTGCATATTAACAAAACAACTACATGGATTAGAAACAGGAGAAAGTTGGTAACAAATCACAATTTATAATTCAATCAAAGAGCATATATCCACACGAAAAGAACCCAAAACAATTCAAGTATTAACCATATACCATGAAATAAAGTATAAATTAATTATTTTGGTTATTCTATTTACACTCACCGGAGGTTAATTTGATGCTTGCAAACGCGGAGGTTACCATCGTACACATATTTCAAAAGAACTGATGTTTGTTCTTAATGTCAGTATTCTTTCTAATGAACAACCCGATGTTATTGGTCAATGTTGAAGAAATTCTAACCTTAAAATTCAATTCCCAAAGAAATTACACTCAACTCCTAAATTGTATCACAAATTTTACAAAACTATGAATCGATATGATCCATTTGCTCTAATCTACAATACTGTGACAAACCCCTGGCCTAATCCTCATCATATTCAGGTTGTCAATTACTATATGTTAATAACAAAACTGAATGAACAATGGAAAAGGTTATTTTGGTCAATTTTTTTAATCAGTTTAACAAAACTGAATGAACAATGGAAAAGGTTATTTTGGTCAATTTTTTTAACCAGTTTAAAAGTTCTTGTAAAAACAGAACATGCAGGTAAAGAGGGCTTACCTGAACTTCGTCGGATCTTCGTCGGAGGGTTGCATGTCGCCTAACTTCTAGCTGAGAAAATGACATTCAGGCCTGGAGCTTCTCGTCGGAGTACCAAAAGGGTCATCGGAACCCTAAACTCCACCCTCGCCGCTGCCGTGTCGAACCAAATCCCCTCTGCAGAAAACTTCCGCCTCCTGTAGACATTCCGGTAACCCTAGCCGTCGTCGTCTCGTTCAGTGGCGCTGTTAGATCGGTCGGCCAGAGGCGATGGCCGGCTACAATCGGCCGGAGGCCATGACCGAAGCTACAGTCACTATCTTTCTCTCTCAGTTTCTCTTCTCTCTGTTGTGTTTATATGAATTACCCAAGGCCACATGTAGCGGTGAAAACCTGACACGCAGATACTCACTGTTATCTGTCTTTCAAACTGGTTAAAAAATTTGATAAAAATAACTTTTTTCACTGTTCATTCAGTTTTGTTATTAACATATAATAATAATAATAATTTAAATTGTTATTGTATTGTTATAACAGTTATAATAACTTCAATGCATATAGCTGATTTTTCTTTCTTGACCCTAACATATAGTATTTATTTTAACAATCAATCATATAATATATTATCTTGCCAACGACTTTGAATTTAGTAAGTGTTAATGAAGCCTACATAAACAATTAAACATATACTATTTATTTTAACAATCAATCATATAATATACTATACTTTCTAGAGTTGGTTTGTACTTGAAACAACCCGTCTTCTCTCGTGGTTAATTGTATGTTGCTTTATCAAGTGTGAAAACACGAGATGGAGACTAACTACTAATACTTGACAATAATGGCAAACCTACAGATAAACAACCAATGTGGTTTATAAAGAGATTTTCAACGAATCCTGATCGTTGCATATTCATGTATTTCAAATTGTCGTCGCAATCTATTCTATTCGGTTGTCTTTTATCATGTGTAAAATCATAATATTTAATGTCATCGGTATTAATGAAGAAATTTTCTTTTACCAACACGCGAAATCGCGGGTTCTTAAGCTAGTCCTATATATGTATATTATCATATATCTTAAAAGGCTACAGGGTAGCACTCATGTGTTGGCCCGCATGCTAAGTAGCCAATATTTTTTTTACTTTCTCCCTTTGTGTTTTTTACTTTACTATTGTTTTTTTTTTCTTTTCCCCCTTTGTTTTTTTTGTTTATACTTTTTTTAAGAAATTGAACTTATGTTGTCTGGGTGATTCCGACCGATAAACATCGGTACCAGTATGGGTACTATCAAAACCGTTACGGATATTTGTTTTTTACAGTTTTCGGTCGACCTAAAACATGTGTCGACATCTTTATACTTATGATGACACGTCTCTATGTTCCTTTTCCCATGATTTTACATTATCTCTTTCGATTTCTATATCGAGTGTCGGTATTATAACGATAATTAAACTCTCGCCGCAACGAGCGGGGTAAATTTACTCGTATATATAAAAACCTACTCTCCCTCTAACAAAACCTTTGTTTATTCAAAGACATTGTTTTATACAAGACATTTTGGCTATTTAAATAATTATTTTTGGTTTAAACAAGACATTGGTTTATACATGACACTTAGTTTACATGAGACATTTTGTTTATACATGACAATTTGGTTTACACAAGACATTGTTCTACACATGACAATTTGGTTTACACAAGACATTGTTCTACACATGACATATTGTTTACGCATAACATTTTTTATACATGACACATTTTATACAACACATGACATACTTTATACACGACATGACACATTTTATACAAGACATGAGACATTTTATTCAAGACATGATACAAGACATGACATATTTTATACACGACATGACATATTTTGGTTATTAAGTTAACCTTGCATTACTTCTTTTAAATCATTTGATTTTCATATGATTTAATAAAAGAAAACACTTTATGATGATTCATTGCTACTTTTGAAAAAGTCATACACTTCTTTAACAATTAAAGCCATGAACATTTTTTGTATAATTAACATTTTTTGCTGTATAATTAACACTTCTTTGAAATGTGTCATGTCTTGTATAAAATGTGTCGTGTCTTGTATAAAATGTGTCATGTGTTATATAAAATGTGTCTTGTATAAAATGTGTCATGTGTAAAAACAATGCCATGCGTAAACAATATGTCATGTGTAGAACAATGTCTTGTGTAAACCAAATTGTCATGTGTCACACCCCGACCACGTAGAACATACAAAACGTGGCGGAAACGTCGAGGAGTGTTGTAACAGAATTATTGTTTCACAACCATGGCATACAAAGTTATATTTTATTTATTAAACAAGAGTGTTATATTGTCTTAGGAAACAAATAGTTCATAACATAATTAAACTAGTCTATCTTCATTTTTAGTCTCTAAGGCACAGGTCCGCCCTAGTGTCATGATCATCATCCTACGCAATAGCTCCTGAAAACACATGTGAAAATAGGTACGTCAGCATAAAAATGCCTGTGAGATACATAGGTTTTGTAAAAATATGATTCATGACTTGTGTTTAAGAAAATGTTTAGTCATGAACCTTGTAATTTGCTTTGTCTTATAAATCATTTGAAAAACGATAAGATCAGATGATATGTATAAATAAATGTAAGGTTAAATGAATAACCATGTAAAAATGAGTTTGTGTAAGATAAGTTGTTTGTAAACAATGTCTTGTAAAAAGTATGTTATTTATATAAAATGTCATGTGTCATAAATTGAAATGATTTAAATAACGCTACGATATGTAATACCATACAAACACTTATATATAGGAAGTACCAGCGGCGTATCCACCATGCTTGTATCATATTACGCACGCCTCGTTACTTAAATCACTTACTCAAACCAAACCACCAATGTAAAGTGTTTATGTATAATCAAATGTCAAAATGTTATTGTGTAAACCATATCAAATGTATGTGTTTAATGTAAATCATGAATTGTGTATATCAATGTCAAAATGTTTATGTCTAATGTAAATCATGTAATGTGTATCCAAAAATGTCATGTATGGTATGTGAAATATATCAACTAAACCATATGTAAAATGCACAAAAACAAGGTATTGAAGTAAAACATGGTTTAAATCAAAGTTATGTTTTGTGGAACAAATGCATGCTATACTGATATAAACATCTATGCGGTATTGTGAAAATGCATACATCCAAGCCTTGAGACTGTGGCGATAAACCCTTAAACAAATTAAAGGTTTATCTAAGTTATGTATATCGAATTCGGTCATTCCTTCCAATCCAAACAAACCCAGGATTTCATGAACGGGAGTTGTCAATTCCTATGGTACCACTACCTACTAACGAACGGCGTAGCTAATGTTAATGAATGTATTGTTCCATTGAAAGAAACCAAATGTCATACCAAAATGTAAGCATGTGATGAAAACAACTGTACTAAGTATGTAACAAATGGACATACATAGCATGTGACGTGAGACAAATGTACTAAGTATGCACACAATGGACATACATAGCATGAAATGTAATGTAAACAATGTACTAAGTACGCACACAATGGACATACATAGCATGAAATGTAATGTAAAGCAATGTACTAAGTATGCACACAATGGACATACATAGCATGAAATGTAATGTAAACAATGTACTAAGTACGCACACAATGGGCATACATAGCATGAAATGTAATGTAAAGCAATGTACTAAGTAGGCACACAATGGGCATACATAGCATGAAATGTAATGTAAAACAATGTACTAAGTACGCACACAATGGTCATACATAGCATAAACACAATGAAATCATGTACTATAAGTGTACTATTGAACATAACAAACATATGATATGAAAACATGGAAAAGCATGAAAGTAACAAGTAGGCACATGTGTTTCACCCCAAAATGTTTGGAAAACAGTAAAAGAGGGGTCTATGTACTCACTTGAGATTGCTCAGAAGTCCTAAGATAACCACCAAGCAATGCTAGAGATCACGGAATCAAACGGCTCCTAATATAGGTAACTATGTTAATAAACCGGACCTATATCGGAAGATAGGGTAGCATGAGGGTTTGTAAACCAAATGAGTGTAGGAACTCATGTAATATGGTTTAACAAAGTCTAAATACTAAAATGAAACCTAGCCTAAGTGCTTACGACCCGTTTAGGTAGCTTATGCTACTTTAACGCGTTGTTCGCGTAAAACGCGTTCGGAACGCCTAACTAGTCCTATGACAAGTAAAATATGCCTTATCATATCTAATATTGTTGTCCAATCAGTTTAGATGTCAAAAGTTATGTTACATAGGCTTAAAATGAATTTTGGCGTTAACGGGGTATTTTGGTAATTTACCTAAGGCATATAAACTACCTATCATACAACTACTTTTACGAAGCGACCATAAGGTATAACCTCGGAAGGTTATTCCCTACATACTATGGTCACCTAATGTGTTTGGTCGGATCCTAATGATCGACCAAATGGGTCGGGTTCGAAGGTATAAGCGATTTATTAGATCGCTTACCCTTACGACCCTAGACAACGTGGTAATCAGTAGGCATAGTCACAAGAGACTATAACTATCGTGATTACAATCACGTTGCGAAGTTCAAACGAACTTCGCATTGACCATAAACTGGTCAATGCAGAAAGTCAAACAAAGTTTGACTTTTGGACTCGAAAAGCAATAAAAGAATGAAGGAACACTTACAAAGGGTCCCCGAATGCTAATCTTGATTCAAGTAGCTCAGGTATGAAACAAAGGTTTCAACTTAGAGCTTCTCAAATCAGATTCTTGTGAGGAATGAGTGAAAATGTGATGGGTATTTATAGATTTCGGTTCACCGTTAGGATCGTTTCTTGGAGAAGAGGAAATGATCTCGCCCGTACACTTGTCGGAATGTTGTGGTAGCTCATTTTGCCCCCACCACAAGAGTTTGACAAGTGGAATTGGCCTTTGGGGAGTTGAAGGGCTGTTACCAGCTGTTTAAACATTGAATCTGGTCCAGAAGGGGCCTCGCGTGACGCCTAGACCCCTCGCGTCACGCCTAGCCCTTATTTCTGCAGAATTTGCAGAAATGGTCCCTGCACATGTTTCATTGCGTAACGGCACTTCTAACACCCGTCAAACCCAACTTCAAGCTCCACAATGATGTTAAGACATAGGGAACATGAAATATGCTTGAAAACATCTCGGATGTCGGTTCGTTTGGCCGTACGGTTGCGATGTTCGCTTAATTATGACGGAATGCGCATAAGCGCGAAAAACGATCCAAATTGCGTGACGAATGGATTTTTCTTATGCCAAACACTAAAATAAAATATTTTAGTTCTTACTTAAATTTTTGGATGTCCAGAGGTATTCAGAATGTAAGTTATGCGCGAAAATGCAAACTTGTGCACTTTTTGACGCTTTTAGTCCCTGAATGTCCCAAAAGTTTATTTTAGCATACCAAACCCCTCAAAGCCTATTTCTAAGCTATGTAAAGGATATTTATGGTATGTTTAACTTATGGTCATGTTCCGGAATGTTTGTTACAGTTCAAATTGGCATACTTTCGCAGTTTGTCAAGTTTAGTCCCTGTAAGCGAATTAACTTGTTTTTGCCATACCAAAGCCTTCAAAACTTATTTCTAAGTTATGTAAGGGTTATTTAAGGTATGTTAAGTATATGTTGATGTTCCGGAGTATTTTTCGCGTTAAACTAAGTACGTTTACGCACCAGTTTGCGTATAACTCTCCAGAAAGTGATATAGAGTTTGAAATTGGACACAAGTCAAAACATGAAAAATGTAAAACACAACCAAACAAACATTGGGATCAAATAACATTGTTTTATTGATAATAGAACTGTTCACAATGATTACAAGCACAGAATGTTACTGTCTCCCCTACTTGTGGAAATTTCGTCCCGAAATTTATTTAGAGGAAACTCGTGGGAAAAGATGCGGATACTTCGCCTTCATTTGATCTTCGCGTTCCCAAGTAAACTCAGGTCCACGTTTAGCTTCCCAACGAACTTTGACCAAAGGAATGCGCTTGCGTTTGAGCCACTTGACTTCACGTTCCATGATTTCCACAGGCTTTTCAACAAATTTCAGTGTTTTATCAACACGAATTTCGTCAAGCGGTATCTGGAGGTTCTCATCAGCTAAACACCTCTTGAGATTGGACACGTGAAAGGTTGGATGAACATTTCCAAGTTCAGGAGGTAACTCAAGTCTGTAGGCCACCTTACCGATTCTTTCGACGATCTTGAATGGTCCAACGTATCTAGGTGCAAGTTTTCCTTTCTTTCCAAATCTGATCACACCTTTCCAAGGTGAGACCTTAAGTAATACTCGATCACCGACTTGAAATTCCAAGGGCTTGCGTTTTGGGTCCGCGTAACTCTTTTGACGGCTTCTAGCTGTCTGAAGGTTATCACGAACTTTCTTAATCTTGTCAGTTGTCTCTAAAATGAGGGCAGGTCCAGTAAGTTGAGCCTCGCCGATCTCATTCCAGCAGACTGGTGAACGACATTTTCGACCATAGAGAGCCTCGAAAGGAGCCATTTTGATGCTAGTGTGATAACTGTTGTTGTAGGAGAATTCAATCAACGGAAGATGTGAATCCCAACTACCACCAAAGTCGATCACACAAGCTCTAAGCATATCCTCCAGAGTCTGGATTGTTCTTTCAGATTGACCATCCGTTTGCGGATGATAAGCTGTGCTCAGGTTAAGTTGGGTCCCCATAGCAGATTGCATGGTTCTCCAAAAATGAGAAGTGAAACGAGCATCTCTGTCAGAAATGATGTTCAAAGGAACACCATGTCAAGCTACAATTTCATCCACATAGATTTTTGCAAGTTTGTCAGCAGGAAAATCCTCACAGATTGGCAAGAAATGCGCTGACTTAGTAAGACGATCAACAACTACCCAGATGGCATCATGACCTTTCTTTGTGCATGGAAGTTTAGTAATGAGATCCATAGTAATGTTTTCCCATTTCCAAACTGGGATCTCTGGTTGCACCAATAAACCTGAAGGACGTTGATGTTCAACCTTAACCTTAAGACAAGTAAGGCATTTTGATACGTATAAGGCAATGTCTACCAGGCCACCAATAGTGAATACGAAGATCCTTATACATCTTATCTGAGCCAGGATGAATAGAATAGCGAGACTTATGGGCTTCATCCATAAGCAAGGTAAGAAGATTATCTTGGCTTGGGACCCACAAACGGTCCATGAAGTAATACGATCCATTGTCCTTCAGTTCCAGATCAGGTGTTATGTGATAGGGAAATTCCTTATCCATTAAACCTTGTGAAACACAAGATTGTTGAGCCTGAGAAATGCGAGCTTGGATATCGGATTGAGCTTGAATAACAGATTGAACACGAACATAATGAAGCTTAGTACATTCCTTACGACTCAATGCATCGGCTACGACATTCGCCTTACTAGGATGGTAGCGAATTTCGCAGTCATAGTCGTTTAGTAGCTCAACCCAACGTCGTTGCCTCATGTTGAGTTCTTTCTGATTGAAGATATGTTGAAGACTTCTGTGGTCAGTGAAAACCACACATTTTATACCGTACAAATAGTGTCTCCAGATCTTAAGAGCGAAGACAACTGCACCTAACTCAAGATCATGAGTGGTGTAGTTTTTCTCATGTATCTTCAACTGCCTCGATGCATATGCTATGACTTTGTTCCTTTGCATTAGAACACAGCCAAGACCCAACTTCGATGCATCACAATACACGACAAAATCATCATCACCCTCAGGTAATGATAGAACAGGCGCATCACAAAGCTTCTACTTCAAGTTTTGAAAAGCTTCCTCTTGTTTGAACCCCCAATCAAAGGGTTTGTTCTTCTGAGTTAGAGCAGTTAGAGGAACTGCAATCTTCGAGAAGTTTTCTATGAAGCGGCGATAATAACCCGCTAGACCAAGAAAAGAACGAACCTCAGTAGTAGTAGTAGGCGTATCCCAATCCTTAATCGCACTGATCTTGGAGGGATCTACATGAATACCTTGTTCGTTGATAATATGTCCTAAAAATTGAACTTCTTTAAGCCAAAATTCACACTTGGAGAATTTGGCAAAAAGTTGCTCTTTCTTTAGGAGTTCCAAAGTAAGACGAAGATGTTGCTTGTGATCAGCTCGCGTCTTAGAGTATATCAAGATGTCGTCAATAAAAACAATGACGAACTGATCCAAATAAGGCTTGCAGACCCTATTCATTAAGTCCATGAAAACAGCAGGAGCATTAGTCAAACCAAATGGCATGACTGTGAATTCATAATGCCCATAACGAGTGCGGAAAGCTGTCTTGGGAATATCTTCTTCATGCACACGAAGTTGATGATACCCGGAACGCAGATCAATCTTCGAAAAATAAGAAGCGCCCTGTAACTGATCAAAGAGATCGTCTATGCGTGGTAGGGGATATCGATTCTTGATGGTAAGCTTGTTAAGCTCACGATAATCGATACACATCCTAAACGATCCATCCTTCTTCTTGACAAAAAGTACGGGAGCACCCCAAGGTGAAAAGCTAGGACGGATAAAACCTTTGTCCGAGAGTTCCTGAAGCTGATTAGACAACTCTTGCATCTCAGATGGTGCAAGACGATATGGAGCTCTGGCAATGGGATTTGCACCAGGTACGAGATCAATGCGGAACTCGACTTGGCGTGCTGGGGGTAGACCAGGTAACTCTTCAGGGAAAACTTCAGAATAATCCCGAACGACAGGGATATCTGAAATAGACTTACCCTTGCCTTTATCTGCTGTAACATGTGCTAAGAAAGCCACATAGTTCTTCCGTAGATATTTCCGAGCTTTAAAACAAGACATGAGCTTGAGACCACCAGACGGTTTCTCACCATAAACCTGTAGGATCTCGCCTGTCGAAAGCGGCACACGAACCTTCTTCTCGAAACAAACTACCTCTGCGTGATGCTTGGATAACCAGTCCATACCCACAATGACGTCGAAGCTTCCAAGTTGCATAGGCGTGAGGTTGATAGGAAAAAGATGGTCGTTAAGGTTCAACTGGCAGTTGCGTAGGACAGAATCGAGAACAATGGGTTCACCACTAGCAACTTCTACTGTCAAGGGTTCCAAGTTTCGTTCTAGACACGTGAAGCATTGACTCAAAAGACAATGACACAAAACTCTTATCGGCACCCGTATAAAAAAGAACAGAGGCAGGCTGATTATTAATAAAGAACGTACCGTTCACCACATTATCGTCCGCCTGCGCCTCTTGGGCATTCAAGTCAAAAGCTCGCCCTCGAGCCTGAGCCTGATTCTGGTTTGCATTCACCAATCTTGGGCACTGGTTACGGTAGTGGGTCAGATCCCCACAGTTATAACAAGCACCCGGTGGGTAGTGTGGTCGTGCAGCTTGACCCTGTTGTTGAGCAGGAGGCTGAGAAACTTGTTGAGCCGGGTTCTGAACTGCCCGATTCTGAGCAAATCGACAAACATTGGCAAGATGACCCGACTTCCCACAGTTATTACAGAAACGACACTGATGTTGCGGCTGATGGTGACTGTTGCATCTATTGCACAAAGGTGCATTCCCTGAATAGGGTTTCTTCGCTGGAGGCTGTGCGGGTTGGTTGGGAGCTGCCTGGTTAGCTTGGGCAGTGACAGCAAAATTTTGGGAAGCCTTACGCTTCCTTGACCCTCTCGAAGAACCAGAATTCTTTCCATTCTTGTTTTGACCTTTCTTGCTATCTTCCTTGTCATCCGACTGTTTCTTGCCCTTGTCACCCTTCCTGTGTAACTTATTCTTCCGAATCTGTGACTCAGTCAATGTCACTGCTAACTCGATAGCCTGACGGAGTGTGGCAGGGTTACTACCAGTAATGATGTCTTGCACTGAGTCAGGTAGGCCGTCGATGTACCTTTCGATAGCCTTGTCAAGTGGGGTAACCATTGTTGGGCAAAGCAGACTCAACTCCTCAAATCTATCAGTATATGCCCTGTGCTCGCCACTATCTTGTTTCAAGTCATCGAACTCTCTCTCCAAAGCTCACTGTTCATGACGAGGACAGAACTCCCTCATCATAAGGGCCCTAAGTTCAGCCCATGTCAGTGCTAGAGCAACTTCTGCACCACGGTCTCTCATAACCCCGTTCCACCATGTGAGAGCCCTCTTCTGAAACACACTCGAAGAAAACTTGACCTTGCGATTGTCAGGACACTGCACGTGGCGAAAAGTATTCTCAATGCTCTCGAACCATTGAAGAAGCCCAATCGCTCCTTCAGAACCACTAAACTTGAGTGGTTTAGCCGAGTTAAAATCCTTGTATTTGCATGGAGCATTGTTGTTGTTGTTGGCTTGGTTCCATTGAGCAAAGAGGTTTGGGAATTGAGCAGCCATCTGCTGCGCAATGATTTCTACCAGTTCGGCAGTTGCTATCTGGTTTTCGCGTCGAGGAGGCATTCTAAAAGAGGAAAACATGAAAGGAAACGAGCGAGATGATTGGATGAAAAGAATGAGATGAAACAAAAATTGACAACAGCAAAGATGGTGGTTATTTGTTTGTTACCATAAGGCAAACAAACAACACACAGTGACTAATCAAGGTAAATGGGTCAAAAATAATGTATTGCGAAGACATGCTCGCCTATAAGTGAACACTCACCCCAAGAGTTCCGAGGTAAGAGTGACTGGTCCGATTATGTGGATTTATACAAACACTCTAGCCTTAGACAGAAAACCCAGGGTATAGGCATTCTCCCTTCCAGTTTGCACGTGTTCACATTATTTAAAACCCAAAACCTTGACGAGATTTTGAAAACTCAAAGGGGTTCAAAACCTTATAACAGAGGGTTCAAAACCTTACAATAGAGGGTTCAAAACCTTGTAATAAATCATCCAAAAACAGATGATTGTTTTTCAAAAATCGTTTCGGAAAATTTGGTTTTTGTTTTGATAATCACCTAAGGATAGGTGATGTGCATGTTTTAAGATCTAAACACAAGATAACTTGTGTTAGGGTCCTAGAAAGGTTATAGTCTAGGTCAAAGCATTACTAATAACCTAATTCCCTATAACCATTGGCTCTGATACCAACTCTTCTGTCACATCCCGACCACGTAGAACATACAAAACGTGGCGGAAACGTCGGGGAGTGTTGTAACAGAATTATTGTTTCACAACCATGGCATACAAAGTTATATTTTATTTATTAAACAAGAGTGTTATATTGTCTTAAACAGGAAACAAAGAGTTCATAACATAATTAAACTAGTCTATCTTCATTTTTAGTCTCTAAGGCACAGGTCCGCCCTAGTGTCATGATCATCATCCTACGCAATAGCTCCTGAAAACACATGTGAAAATAGGTACGTCAGCATAAAAATGCCTGTGAGATACATAGGTTTTGTAAAAATATGATTCATGACTTGTGTTTAAGAAAATGTTTAGTCATGAACCTTGTAATTTGCTTTGTCTTATAAATCATTTGAAAAACGATAAGATCAGATGATATGTATAAATAAATGTAAGGTTAAATGAATAACCATGTAAAAATGAGTTTGTGTAAGATAAGTTGTTTGTAAACAATGTCTTGTAAAAAGTATGTTATTTATATAAAATGTCATGTGTCATAAATTGAAATGATTTAAATAACGCTACGATATGTAATACCATACAAACGCTTATATATAGGAAGTACCAGCGGCGTGTCCACCATGCTTGTATCATATTACGCACGCCTCGTTACTTAAATCACTTACTCAAACTAAACCACCAATGTAAAGTGTTTATGTATAATCAAATGTCAAAATGTTATTGTGTAAACCATATCAAATGTCGTTGTTTAATGTAAATCATGAATTGTGTATATCAATGTCAAAATGTTTATGTCTAATGTAAATCATGTAATGTGTATCCAAAAATGTCATGTTTGGTATGTGAAATATATCAACTAAACCATATGTAAAATGCACAAAAACAAGGTATTGAAGTAAAACATGGTTTAAATCAAAGTTATGTTTTGTGGAACAAATGCATGCTATACTGATATAAACATCTATGCGGTATTGTGAAAATGCATACATCCAAGCCTTGAGACTGTGGCGATAAACCCTTAAACAAATTAAAGGTTTATCTAAGTTATGTATATCGAATTCGGTCATTCCTTCCAATCCAAACAAACCCAGGATTTCAGGAACGGGAGTTGTCAATTCCTATGGTACCACTACCTACTAACGAACGGCGTAGCTAATGTTAATGAATGTATTGTTCCATTGAAACAAACCAAATGTCATACCAAAATGTAAGCATGTGATGAAAACAACTGTACTAAGTATGTAACAAATGGACATACATAGCATGTGACGTGAGACAAATGTACTAAGTATGCACACAATGGACATACATAGCATGAAATGTAATGTAAACAATGTACTAAGTACGCACACAATGGACATACATAGCATGAAATGTAATGTAAAGCGATGTACTAAGTATGCACACAATGGACATACATAGCATGAAATGTAATGTAAACAATGTACTAAGTACGCACACAATGGGCATACATAGCATGAAATGTAATGTAAAGAAATGTACTAAGTAGGCACACAATGGGCATACATAGCATGAAATGTAATGTAAAACAATGTACTAAGTACGCACACAATGGTCATACATAGCATAAACACAATGAAATCATGTACTATAAGTGTACTATTGAACATAACAAGCATATGATATGAAAACATGGAAAAGCATGAAAGTAACAAGTAGGCACATGTGTTTCACCCCAAAATGTTTGAAAAACAGTAAAAGAGGGGTCTATGTACTCACTTGAGATTTCTCAGAAGTCCTAAGATAACCACCAAGCAATGCTAGAGATCACGGAATCAAACGGCTCCTAATATAGGTAACTATGTTAATAAACCGGACCTATATCGGAAGATCGGGTAGCATGAGGGTTTGTAAACCAAATGAGTGTAGGAACTCATGTAATATGGTTTAACAAAGTCTACATACTAAAATGAAACCTAGCCTAAGTACTTACGACCCGTTTAGGTAGCTTATGCTACTTTAACGCGTTGTTCGCGTAAAACGCGTTCGGAACGCCTAACTAGTCCTATGACAAGTAAAATATGCCTTATCATATCTAATAATGTTGTCCAATCAGTTTAGATGTCAAAAGTTATGTTACATAGGCTTAAAATGAATTTTGGCGTTAAAGGGGTATTTTGGTAATTTACCTAAGGCATATAAACTACCTATCATACAACTACTTAAACGAAGCGACCATAAGGTATAACCTCGGAAGGTTATTCCCTACATACTATGGTCACCTAATGTGTTTGGTCGGATCCTAATGATCGACCAAATGGGTCGGGTTCGAAGGTATAAGCGATTTATTAGATCGCTTACCCTTACGACCCTAGACAACGTGGTAATCAGTAGGCATAGTCACAAGAGACTATAACCATCGTAATTACAATCACGTTGCGAAGTTCAGACGAACTTCGCATTGACCATAAACTGGTCAATGCAGAAAGTCAAACAAAGTTTGACTTTCGGACTCGAAAAGCAATAAAAGAATGAAGGAACACTTACAAAGGGTCCCCGAATGCTAATCTTGATTCAAGTAGCTCAGGTATGAAACAAAGGTTTCAACTTAGAGCTTCTCAAATCAGATTCTTGTGAGGAATGAGTGAAAATGTGATGGGTATTTATAGATTTCGGTTCACCGTTAGGATCGTTTCTTGGAGAAGAGGGAATGATCTCGCCCGTACACTTGTCGGAATGTTGTGGTAGCTCATTTTGCCCCCACCACAAGAGTTTGACAAGTGGAATTGGCCTTTGGGGAGTTGAAGGGCTGTTACCAGCTGTTTAAACATTGAATCTGGTCCAGAAGGGGCCTCGCGTGACGCCTAGACCCCTCGCGTCACGCCTAGCCCTTATTTCTGCAGAATTTGCAGAAATGGTCCCTGCACATGTTTCGTTGCGTAACGGCACTTCTAACACCCATCAAACCCAACTTCAAGCTCCACAATGATGTTAAGACATAGGGAACATGAAATATGCTTGAAAACATCTCGGATGTCGGTTCGTTTGGCCGTATGGTTGCGATGTTCGCTTAATTACGACGGAATGCGCATAAGAGCGAAAAACGATCCAAATTGCGTGACGAATGGATTTTTCTTATGCCAAACACTAAAATAAAATATTTTAGTGCTTACATAAATTTTTGGATGTCCGGAGGTATTCAGAACGTAAGTTATGCGCGAAAATGCAAAGTTGTGCACTTTTTGACGCTTTTAGTCCCTGAATGTCCCAAAAGTTTATTTTAGCATATCGAACCCCTCAAAGCCTATTTCTAAGCTATGTAAAGGATATTTATGGTATGTTTAACTTATGTTCATGTTCCGGAATGTTTGTTACAGTTCAAATTGGCATACTTTCGCAGTGTGTCAAGTTTAGTCCCTGTAAGCGAATTAACTTGTTTTTGCCATACAAAAGCCTTCAAAACTTATTTCTAAGTTATGTAAGGGTTATTTAAGGTATGTTAAGTATATGTTGATGTTCCGGAGTATTTTTCGCGTTAAACTAAGTACGTTTACGCACCAGTTTGCGTATAACTCTCCAGAAAGTGATATAGAGTTTGAAATTGGACACAAGTCAAAACATGAAAAATGTAAAACACAACCGAACAAACATTGGGATCAAATAACATTGTTTTATTGATAATAGAACTGTTCACAATGATTACAAGCACAGAATGTTACATCATGTGTAGAACAATGTCTTGTGTTAACCAAATTGTCATGTGTAGAACAATGTCTTGTGTAAACCAAATTGTCATGTATAAACCAAATGTCTCATGTAAACCAAGTATCATGTATAAACCAATGTTTTGTATGGTAAACAAAAGTCCTGTTTAAACCAGAAATAATGATTTGAATAGCCAAAATGTCTTGTATAAAACAATGTCTTTGAATAAAGAAAGGTTTTATTTAAATCAAAAGTTATGTCTTATAAACCATTGCTTTTATTGTAAAACATATATTAGGATTGTTGGCGAATACATTTAAGCCTTGTCGACTGTCTGATAAACCCTTATCAGGTCAAAGGTTTATCAAATGTTCCTCGAATATATTAATAGAATCAAATACATTCGAGTGTCGGTACTATAACGATAATTAAACTCCCGCCGCAACGCGCGAGGTAAATTTACTAGTATATAGAAAAACCTACTCTCCCTCTGTCACAGTCTCAAATACACCCCTTCTCCTTCTCTATCCCCGCTCTCTCTATAAAGACAACCACCACCACTGTAACCATCATACACCACCAACACCATACACGTAGCCACCACTGTGCGGCGGATCTGAGGTGTGCAAGATGGGTGTTGGGAGTCTATGCGATATATGTAGTGGGTTTTTGCAAGGGGGCAGTGTTGGGTGGTGGGTTTTGGAGGTGGGCGGCGCTAGGGTGGTGGGTTTTGCAGGTGGGCGACGGGTTTGGTGACGGGATAGGTGGTGGGTTTTTGCAGGTGGGCGACGGGTTTGGTAAATGGATGGGCGGTGGGAAAGATGGTGGTGGTTGTCACACCCCCAAATACCACAAGCGGAGTATCACCGAAGGAGGCGTGACTGACCAGGATCTTAGCCACCAATCACATTGAACTCATAGGTAAATTTAAATAAAACTTTCATTTATTAACAATAAGTGTTACAATGTTATAAATAATTCACAGTTTACAGCGGAAGCATAATTCATTCGTTGAGTGTTTATAAACCATATGTAAAAACCATTTCTCCTGTGTTGCGAATCCAAGTATCACGACCCATGACCACTCCAGCCTCCCAGACAGCAAGTTCCAATGATATGCACCTAAGAACCTGCAAGGCATGTAACAACGAATCAACAACAAAGTTGAGCGAGTTCACTGTTGGGTGTTCGTTTTAAGTTGTTTCAAAACATAGTTTTTCTTTAGCTGGCTTACTTGCCGTGGGGGTTACCCCATAGTGAAAATATGATTAACCAGTTTCTTCTTTCCCAAACCATATCCATAATCAGTGGGGGTTTCCCCATGTGAACCACTAGACTCGTTTACCATATCGACCACTGACTAAAGTAAGTTGGTGCCCTGACGTCAATGTCTATCATCATTGACTAGTGCCCAGATCCATTAGTTCACGCCCGTCCTCTGCGGCACGGTGTGAGGCTTGTCAAACCTAAATAGCGCTATCTAACTAATGACCCGCTCGCCATTGGCCCGACGATTAAGTCGATATAAAAATGAGGGACTTCATGATAGAGTTGTTGGTCTAGTATCCGTGTTGTCACCCTTCAATAAAGAGGGTGTGTACGAAATCCCCAAACTAGGAGATTACGCAGGTTCCAATCAAATCCTTATCACATGTTGTCACCCTTCAATAAAGAGGGTGTGTACGTGCCCCAAACTAGGAGATCACGCAGTTTCAGTTTAAATCCTTTACCCATTCCCAACCCCTGGGAATCCCATGCCTTGTGGAAAGTGTGAACTCACCTTGGTTTGCTCGGTAAGATTAAATATCTTGTTTATCAGTTAAAATGAACACGTCCTAAAATGGTTACAACAATCAGTAAATAGTGCACATAATCCACACGTTTCACGTTCATGCATTCCTCGTTCACATAATACACAATTGTTGTATAGGTAGCACACACATATAATTCAAGTCACAACAGTTAATCCATCAACCCATTCATTCTATTTCCATTATGAGTATTAAACATTATATAATTATAGAACCCTAATTGTCATCTACTTATTAACAATAGTTATCACGTAATTATCATCTCAACAAAACAAATAGCATGATCATCACGACAAATCTGTGCCATCGAACTAACCTATATTATATAATACTATCCCATGTTACATCAAGTTATAAATTCAGTTTACATTGAAATCCTAAACGTTGACTAATGAGAGCACTAAGCATAATAATCCATTCTAAATTATGTATGCAAGACATTTACAAGTAACAAACACATGGCTACTGACAACAATCTCCATGCACATGAACAATATGGCCGACATTTATGAAGTTATCTTTATATTATTTGGCTGCAATTTCAATACAAAACACATGTATACAATTCCAAGACAAATCGGCCACAGTTATATCCCACCAAGTCAGATCAATTATCATCACAGTTATCATGAACCGTCACCAGCAAGCCCTCCTAATTCTGTTTACGTAATATTCGAGCAACAATGCAAATGGTTTTATTCAAAATAAATCATCAGTTCTAACATGCACACATGATCCCTACGTCATTGATAGTATCCAGCATGTTCATATCAATCATATAATTAAATACAAATAGCACCACGATAATCACAACATGGAGAAACTCGATTATGAGGATGGTTACTAACCGTACGAGATCGTGTGCGATGGAGGACCAAGCTGCGAGGAGAAGGGCTGCGAGTTGGGGAGGTTTGCCGTCGAAGAGGGGGGGGGGGGTTCTCCTGCCGACGCACTTCCAAGGTGGTAGGGTTTGTTGTTGTGATTAGAGGTTAACAAGGTGTTTACGTTCAAGAACCTATATAAGGTTAATAACTTAAAACAAATGGGCCGATCACATGTTTACAACCGTCCAACTTGTTGATCCCAAAACCCTGCTCTCGAATATGTCTATTGCTGCTGCCGTCTATTCCTTTTCTTGCGATGTATGAATGAGTGTTTGTATAGGATTCTAATTAGTTGGGCTCAAATAAATGTGTGGCATGTAATGGCAGGGCCCAATCAAAACTAAACAATGTGCACAGAGGCTCCATTCCGAATAAAACATGTGATGGCAAATGGTTGTACTTTGGGGAACTCACTAGGGTAAAATCGGTATTTTGTGTTCAATTAAATCAAAGTGCATCTTGTAAGGTATAGTTATAAAGCTCAAAATATACGCGACCCAACAATTTCCAACAAATTATCTAATCGGGTTATCACACGTTTAAGTTTAATGGAGTTAAGATCACAAGATTACACGTCACTAGCCTTGGAAGTTCGGGTTGTCACAGTGGTGATAGTGGTGGAGGTGCGATGGGGATGGTGGTGGTGATGCGGTGGTGGTAGGATGGAGAGAGAGAAAAAGTGCATTAAAGATTTGCTCCCCATACTTTTGTGCATCAAAGATTTGTACGTACTTTTTGTATAAATGACTTCAATGTCCTTGCAGTTATCATATTCGAAGGAAGATGTTAGTAATTTGGATTCAAAACGTTAGAAAATGAGAATTTATGTATTCAGGGCGTTACACTTTTTTTTTTATTTTAGACTCAAGTGATTTAAAAGGAATATTGGATTTTAATAATCTCAACTATTCGTCGTTGGCCGCCAACAATGCCAACTTAAAAAATAACCAATGGCAGTCCTAACTATTAACATATTGGCCTCCAATGGACCATGACTAACAGAACCCTAACGCTGTTAGTCTCCTATCGTCGGAAAAACGTTTTTGGCCGGAAAACTCAGCATTTTCGTCCCAAACCTCTTTGTAACCTTATTATGGACATTTAGGAACCTTTTTCTAGTAAAGGCTGTAACACCCAAAAAATGGGTTTGGTAATCAAACCCCGTTAATAGTAAAGACGGGTAAAATACTGTTAGTGGTAAAATTAACCCGGTGAATATTAGGATTTAAATAAATAATCTTATATTAATCAAAAAGAAGAATAAACGCTTTGAGAAAACACGGTTTGTTAGAAGCCCGAGTTAACGGGACTTAAAAATAAAACGGGTTATAATTCCCCACACCCACCAAGTTAACTAGGAATAGTTAACCTAGTTAGTAATGGGTAATTAAATGAAAATCTATGAGATATAGCTTCTTTTATAATAAATGAAACAAAAGGGACCAAAGGTGCTAAAGCTGAAACTAGAATTATTAAAAACAAAATTTAATTACCAAACACACACAATTGTGTGTGTCTGGTCGATCGACAGAGAAGGGAGCGACATAAGCTCATCATCAAAACCCAAACTCTCACAAATCTCTCAAATTGAAGGTCCAAATCAAGTCCAAATCAAAATCCGAGTACGAATTAGTGATCTCCACTGAAAATGGAGTCACGAGGTATGTAAATTTCATGAGAAATCTCTAGTTGAATTTCTTAGCAAACCTAGAGAATTCGAATTAGATGATTGCATGCTTATTATATGATGAAATAAGAACATTGTAGTGTCTAGTAGTAAACCCTAGACAAGTATATGATGAAGTTAGGCCTAATTATTGTGAATTCATGATCACCATTGAAGGTGATAAGTGGGTTTTTGTATGAACATGTTAAACACTAGAAATTGATAGTTGTTCTAGTGTAATTTGAATTTTCGTAAGTAAACTCTGATGTTGTAGATGCGAAAATTGATATGAACATGTTAATTGATGTTAAAACTTGGTTAAAACAATAACCATGAACTTGATAAAAGAAGAATACAAATTATGCACATTAGGTGTTTGTTAAAATGCCTAAATGAGAACCAAAGTGTTGAAATTTAGAGTGAAAAGCACATTTGAATAATATGGTAAATTAGGTGAAATATGAAACAAGAAGAGTTCTAAATATCATGTTGATTTAGACTTAATGTTGTAAACCATGTGATTGAAAGTAGTTAACTTTAATAAGCTAAGTTAACTCATGATGAAGTCGAATAGTAGTTTCGACATAGAAAATAAGTGAGGTGGAATAGTCGTGATTGTTAATGACTAATTTAACCGCCTTGTAAATGTTGACAATAGTTTGACGCTTAACGAGCTAGGTGGAGGCTTGGGAAAGAAGCGGTCAAATGGATCAAGCACGAGAAGAGAAGCGTAAACCGAATGAGAGGTAAGTGAAGCTTACGCCTTTTACTTTATCACCAAATACTTGATTTCGAGTATTGAATCTGAATTGTATTGAGTAAACGAAACATGATGTTCCGGCACGATTTAAATGCGAGTCGGAAAAAGTGAGAAAGATAAGAAACCATGAATTATGGTAAAAAAGGGTAAAAATGGTCAAATAGTAATCCGGACATGGACGAATGAATTATATAAAGGGATTTGAAAGGACACCATTTGGCATGAGCCATAACGGGTCAAACAAAACGGAAACGATTCTTAAGTAAGATGAATTCAAAAGTAAACCGGGGTACGTTAAAGGGGGTGCAATGGTAATTAAATACCATCTCAAAATGATAATTAGTCATTTCGACTAAACGGGTCAAATGGTGTTGTTAACACCATTTGTCAATAATATTTGATGATCGCTTGTTGAGTTTTGTGATCACAGGAATTAACACATGGTCCGCATGGCTATTAACTAGAAATTAATAGCGAAAGGTATTTAAACGGGTCAATCTTATGACCCGAGCCAGGTACGCATGTTTAGAATCATAGCTAAAAGCGACATTTTGGTCAAATAATAGCGGAAGTCCTTCGTCGCATAAATGAAGGGCTAAAATTGACCAAAAAGCCCTTGAGAGGAAAATAGGGCAAACAACCCTTAAAGAGTTGTTATGAAATAAGCGTCTTGTTAAATTGAGTCCTCGGAATTCGTATAAAAATGGTGATAGGATGTAAACCAATAGAAGCATGATTTAAGTCTAAAAATGTAAAATACTCGTAACGGGTCAAAACGTGTATATATGCAAAACGGGTTAAAATTTCTTAAGGAACCCGTAAAGTTGAATCTTATAAATTAGTGAACGGATATAACATGATAACCATGATGACCATGGTATTTTGAAGGAAAATAACAAGTTAGTTTGGTAAAAGCATGAACGGTTCAAAAGTGTCAAAATTGGATTGCAAGCCAAAAGTTCGAAATTTAAAATTTTGTAAATTCAGATGTCGGATTTTTACTCCATGAGATGGAGAATTAAATTACGAACGCGTAGGAAAAAGAATCGCGTAAAACGGAGGCCTAGATCTAAAGTTATGCCATTTTGAAGTTAGGTTTTGGTTAAAATTTAGCTGGGCAAATATGCAGCACCAGCATCACACATTCTGTCGAATTGAGTCCGCGGCGTCGCGCCACGGCCAAAGGCTTTTGCCGTGGCGCACGGCGACGGGGTAAAATGTTGAAATTTTTGATTATTTTGTTTATTTCGATTATTTGACCCAATTACCTTGTTGTACTTGTTATTTAACTATCAAAACTGACTTCTAAGTAGGTTTTGATCATAGGTGAATGTCGAGAGTCTCGGATGAAGATCAAGCATCGAGCAAGAACCGAACACACGTTAAATGAAGCTTCCGCGTCAAATCTTGATTTGTTTTGTTATAAGTGAATTATGTAAACACTTACAAATATGTTTTTTTGAAATGTTGTAAGCATATGGGAATGTAAGTGTGACAAGTTTTTGTAAAGTCACATTTTAAACATTAAAATGTGTATTTTAATTATTAAAATCTTGATTAATTGAGACGGGCGTTTCAAGTTGGTAATCAGAGCTCACGGTTAAAAGAATAAAGTGTTCGATTCGAGGCTTGATCGCAAATCCGATAAGTACATGTATGTTAATGGTTTAGCGTGTTAAAGTGTTGTAAATAACACATAGGGTTATCGTGTAATACACGTTACCCCAATTAAAATGATTGATATAGTTGACGAAATTACGCGCGTTGACGCGTATAGTAGAAAAAGCCTTATATTATAATACGGGCGATTATTGAAGTTGATATTATTAACTCTTGTAAATGTTTTAGTTGAAGGACACTCGCATCTAAAGATAGCGGGAGTCTAACAAATTGCGGATTTGACGGAGGAACGGCCCAAAGTACGACAAGTAGAACATGCTCACCAAGGACCTAAATCGCGTAGCAATCGCAAACAAGGCTAATGACAAGAGAAGCCCGTTAGGGCAAGCATTACCAGATGAACATTTTAAATTTAATTGCACAAATAGTAATATGCAACAAATACGTAGAGATTGAAAGTTGCATATGTAGATAGAAAACTTGGAAAAACCTGAATAGAAAACCTATCCGGGATATTATTTCCAAGAGAAACAAATAGAGGCATTACTTACATGGGGTGTAATGTGAAAATTATAAAAAGGTCATGTATACCAGGTATTGATCGCTTACTCTGGCCAAGTAAGTGGTGAGCACGTGGTGCCATGAACTTTTTATGATGGACATACTTACATCCGATGTAGTAAGGACAGGGTAAATGGGACAAATTAAAAGTACCCAAATGAATCAAATGAGCAAAATACTTGAGAATAATGAAAACGCAAGCCGGGTGACAGAAGCGTATTACATTAGAATAATAAGCCCGGGAAAAGGGACAAAAGAGCCATGGTTGACAAAATGGGCAAGTAAAACCAAAGTATAGATGATCCGCTGGATCATAAAAACGAAGATATTGCCCACATGAAAAAGATAATCAAAGTTGTTAACTTTGGTCGTAGTAAAGAAAGGATGACGATGATAATCGCCACTCATAATCTATAAGGCCGTCAAGGATGGTCATATAAAGAATAAAGACATGGTCGAATAAAAGCGATGGATTTCGCTAAGACGACCAAATAAATTGAAGCGAAGTCTTAATGCATACCGGAAGGGTTGCAGTAATAACGACTTCAGTAAATCACCCGGTTGATGGGTAGGAAATTAAACGCATGCGTAGACTGAGAGACGGGAACGCGGATTGAAAGTCAAAGGACTCGGATTATGAGTTATGACTAAAAGACTATAAAATTTCGCAAGCAGAAATTTTAATAATTGTGTTCAACTATTGTGAGGTTGAACGGGATGAATAAATAACAAAGTTTGACTATTCACAAGTGATGGATTTCACATGAATAAGTCAAAGGGGTTGAATATAATATAATGCCGGATGGCATAAGTAAGCGCAAGCTGGATAACGGTAGCATTAAATGCAAAAGAATAATGAGCCCGGTAATGGGACATAATCAAATATGAATATATGTAAACTGGATAATAGTGAGCATAAGATGAACCGACGCATAATTGATGTGGGAAGTCATAAAGTCGGAAAATTTGTCCGAAAGAAAACAAATGTAGCCTTAGACTACGGTCAAGGTCAAAGGAAATACCAAAGCGAAAATAAATGATTTTGAACATAAAAAGGGCGCCGTAACGCCATATACATATAAAAATGTATATACCTTTGAATAAAGACTTGAATAAAAGATGATCTACGGGATTATCATAACCTACGAGATTATAAATGATGCTAAGGTCTACAGGACCAAAAAGACCTTCAGGTCACAAATAGAAAGAAACGAATTGTTGGGGTCTCACCTTAATAAGGTAAAAATGTGAAAATATAAAGAAATAGCCTACGAGGCTAAATGAAAGAACCTACGGGTCAATAGTATAAAACAAGGAAACTGATTGTAACTTCCCGCGTAAAATAATAACGAGAGATAAAGTTAGTATAAAAGCGATAGGTTTCGCTAAGTTAATTAAATGGGTTAAAAGCGAAGAGATTGTGAAAGGTCTGGTTGACAAAAGTGAAAAAATTCACTAAAACATTTAAACGGGAAAAAATGACAAAAGAGTTCACAATTATTTAAATTGTGTTACGTCACAAAAGTGGGTGAAGTCAATACCGAAATGACAACGGAAGGGGATAAATCCTTGGACGTAAATTCCTTGGAATTGACATGAGTTAAAAAGAAAATGTTAAACTAAAAATTCAATTTTTGGTAAGAAACAACGTTTTAACACATATGAATACTATGAGACAAATTCGGAAATGAATAAATCAAAGAATGTGGGTCTTAACACCGATGGGTGCACGATATGTTCGAAAAGAAGAAGCATGATAAAGAAAAGTTGAATTAGACTTAAACGTGACGTGACACGCTCACGGATAAGAAAAGAAATATAGAAAATGATATAGAATACAATCAAGTCGTAACGTGAGTTACGAGATATGAAAATCAGAAAACACGCAAAAGGCCGGGTTGGTGATAAGATATGCCCGAATGACGGGGAATAAAGTGACAACGACTAATCGGTCTAGCCGGTAAAACCTTTTACAGTCGGAATAGTGTTACGACTTTTACAAAGCACCTGTTGAAATAAGATTAGCTTGAAGTAAGCATGTTGAAAATAAAATAACTGAGTGATCAGATGACAACTCGGTCAAATGAGTGACCAAAATAAGAAATACAAGTTGAAAGTAATGGCCTTACGTGTGAAAGGCGCATACGCCTTAAAACCAAGAACACATTACCATACTCTTTGGCAAGATTTTTTTTATATGACAGCAATGCTCAAGTGATCACCGAAACCAAGGTTCAGGTGATTCTAAACTAAGGAAATGCATGAGAAAGGTTTCGGGGACGAAACCTCTTTAAGGGGGGTAGACTTGTAACACCCCAAAAATGGGTTTGGTAATCAAATCCCGTTAATAGTAAAGACGGGTAAAATACCGTTAGTGGTAAAATTAACCCGGTGAATATTAGGATTTAAATAAATAATCTTATATTAATAAAAAAGAAGAATAAACGCTTTGAGAAAACACAGTTTGTTAGAAGCCCGAGTTAACAGGACTTAAAAATAAAACGGGTTATAATTCCCCACACCCACCAAGTTAACTAGGAATAGTTAACCTAGTTAGTAATGGGTAATTAAATGAAAAGCTATGAGATATAGCTTCTTTTATAATAAATGAAACAAGAGGGACCAAAGGTGCTAAAAGCTGAAACTATAATTATTAAAAACAAAATTTAATTACCAAACACACACAATTGTGTGTGTCTGGTTGATCGACAGAGAAGGGGGTGACATAAGCTCATCATCAAAACCCTAAACTCTCACAAATCTCTCAAATTGAAGGTCCAAATCAAGTCTAAATCAAAATCCGAGTACGAATTAGTGATCTCCACCGAAAAAGGAGTCACGAGGTATGTAAATTTCATGAGAAATCTCTAGTTGAATTTCTGAGCAAACCTAGAGAATTCGAATTAGATGATTGCATGCTTATTATATGATGAAATAAGAACATTGTAGTGTCTAGGAGTAAACCCTAGACAAGTCTATGATGAAGTTAGGCCTAATTCTTGCGAATTCATGATCACCATTGAAGGTGATAAGTGGGTTTTTTGTATGAACATGTTAAACACTAGAAATTGATAGTTGTTCTAGTGTAATTTGAATTTTCGTAAGTAAACTCTGATGATGTAGATGCGAAAATTGATATGAACATGTTAATTGATGTTAAAACTTGGTTAAAACAATAACCATGAACTTGATAAAAGAAGAATACAAATTATGCACATTAGGTGTTTGTTAAAATGCCTAAATGAGAACCAAAGTGTTGAAATTTAGAGTGAAAAGCACATTTGAATAATATGGCAAATTAGGCGAAATATGAAACAAGAAGAGTTCTAAATATCATGTTGATTTAGATTTAATGTTGTAAACCATGTGATTGAAAGTAGTTAACTTTAATAAGCTAAGTTAACTAATGATGAAGTCGAATAGTAGTTTCGACATAGAAAATAAGTGAGGTGGAATAGTCGTGATTGTTAATGACTAATTTAACCGCCTTGTAAATGTTGACAATAGTTTGACGCTTAACGAGCTAGGTGGAGGCTTGGGAAAGAAGCGGTCAAATGGATCAAGCGCGAGAAGAGAAGCGTAAACCGGATGAGAGGTAAGTGAAGCTTACGCCTTTTACTTTATCACCAAATACTTGATTTCGGGTATTGAATCTGAATTGTATTGATTAAACGAAACATGATGTTCCGGCACGATTTATATGCGAGTCGGAAAAAGTGAGAAAGATAAGAAACCATGAATTATGGTAAAAAGGGTAAAAATGGTCGAATAGTAATCCGGACATGGACGAATGAATTATATAAAGGGATTTGAAAGGACACCATTTGGCATGAGCCATAACGGGTCAAACAAAACGGGAACGATTCTTAAGTAAGATGAATTCAAAAGTAAACCGGGGTACGTTAAAGGGGGTGCAATGGTAATTAAATACCATCTCGAAATGATAATTAGTCATTTCGACTAAACGGGTTAAATGGTGTTGTTAACACCATTTGTCAATAATATTTGATGATCGCTTGTTGAGTTTTGTGATCACAGGAATTAACACATGGTTCGCATGGCTATTAACTAGAAATTAATAGCGAAAGGTATTTAAAAGGGCCAATCTTATGACCCAAGCCAGGTATGCATGTTTAGAATCATAGCTAAAAGCGACATTTTGGTCAAATAATAGCGGAAGTCCTTCGTCGCATAAATGAAGGGCTAAAATTGACCAAAAAGCCCTTGAGGGGTAAATAGGGCAAACAACCCTTAAAGAGTTGTTTTGAAATAAGCGTCTCGTTAAATTGAGTCCTCGGAATTCGTATAAAAATGGTGATATGATGTAAACCAATAGAAGCATGATTTAAGTCTAAAAATGTAAAATACTCGTAACGGGTCAAAACGAGTATATATGCAAAACGGGTTAAAATTTCTTAAGGAACCCTTAAAGTTGAATCTTATAAATTAGTGAACGGATATAACATGATAACCATGATGACCATGGTATTTTGAAGGAAAATAACAAGTTAGTTTGGTAAAAGCATGAACGGGTTAAAAGTGTCAAAATTGGATTGCAAGCCAAACGCTCGAAATTTAAAATTTTGTAAATTCAGATGTCGGATTTTTACTCCATGAGATGGAGAATTAAATTACGAACGCGTAGGAAAAAGAATCGCGTAAAACGGAGGCCTAGATCAAAAGTTATGCCATTTTGAAGTTAGGTTTTGGTTAAAATTTAGCTGGGCAAATATGCAGCACCAGCATCACATATTCTGTTGAATTGAGTCCGTGGCGTCGCGCCACAGCCAAAGGCTTTTGCCGTGGCGCTCGGCGACGGGGTAAAATGTTGAAATTTTTGATTATTTTGTTTATTTCGATTATTTGACCTATTTACCTTGTTGTACTTGTTATTTAACTATCAAAACTGACTTCTAAGTTGGTTTTGATCATAGGTGAATGTCGAGAGTCCCGGATGAAGATCAAGCATCGAGCAAGAACCGAACACACGTTAAATGAAGCTTCCGCGTCAAATGTTGATTTGTTTTGTTATAAGTGAATTATGTAAACACTTACAAATATGTTTTTTTTGAAATGTTGTAAACATATGGGAATGTAAGTGTGACAAGTTTTTGTAAAGTCATATTTTAAACATTAAAATGTGTATTTTAATTATTAAAATCTTGATTAATTGAGACGGGCGTTTCAAAGGCCCAATTATTGAAGTCGTCGGAAAACTCCTTCTTTCGCTGGAAAACTTCTTTTTGGCCAGAAAGCTCATTGTTTTGGTCGGAAAACTTAACATCTTCGTCCCAAACCTCTTTGTAACCTTAGATCGGATCTTTAGAAACCTTTTCCTAGCCAAAAAGGGTTTTCCAGTGACCACAGACTAACAGCGTTAGGGTTCTGTTAGTCAGGGTCCATTTGTGGCAAGTATGTCTATAGGTGGGACTGACAATGGTTATTTTTTATGTTGGGACTGTTTGCAGCCAACGACGAATAGTTGAAATTATTATAATCCAATATTTCGATTTAAAACCACTAAAACACAGGAACTAAGAAACTAATAAAATCTCATTAATATTTAGAGTAAATTACAAGTTTTGTCTTTTATCTATACACCTTTTTTCAGGAAGTGTCCTTTGGCGCCTAGCCTAGTTAAAATTTTTCTGTTAAATATGGTCGTCCATGGATATTATAGTCTTTTAACCTATTAAAAAGTAAAAATACAAATTAATACAACATATGTATATATAAATAGATAACCGTTTTCTCTTACTTCTCTTATCTCTCTACTCCTCTCTCTAGTTACTTCTCTCTATAGTCCACACCACCACACCACCACCAACCACCCTCCTGCCACCGTGACCGCGTCACCAGCCACCGTGACCGCGTCACCAGCCACCGCAACTACCTTCTCTAACTATATCTCTCTCTAGCTACTTCTCTCAAGAAATCCACCACCACAAAGTCAACTGTGATGAACGATTGTACAAGCAGGCCAGATTTTCAGATTTGAATAGATATTATGCAAGTGGTTTGGCGGGTGGAATCAGATCTGAACGAATTTTCCTTCATATCTGAACCACTCTAGACTATGCCCGATAATATATCTTGATGATCTACGATTAATTAGATCTACTACATTGGTGGGGGTTATGGGCTATGGTGTTTTAGGGTGGGGGTTGGGGCTATGGTTGTTATGGTGATCTCAGACGACATGGGTGGTTTTGGGTGATGAACTTTGATGATCGGGGTTGTTTGAACCTTGATTTTAAAAAGCGTGAAGCGCACAAAAGCGACGAGGTCTAAAACCGAGGCGCAAAACGCAAAAGCGGCGGGATTTTCGTACGTGAGGAGCAAAGTATTAATATAACATTTTAAAATTAGTTTCATACACTATTTACTATAATATTAATCTTTTTACTGTAAAACTTTAGATAATTAAAAATGTGTATTCTTTAATCTATTAATAACTTATATTTATACACAAAAAGCTATATGTACAAATTAAAAAAACACAACTCTTGGTGAAATAAGAAAAAGAAAAACAAATGAAAAAAAAGTTTTAGTTTAAAACTGAACAAAACAAAAGCATTCAGGATGGAATGTGTAACTTAATAAAAAAGTTTTAGGTTACAATTGCAAAAAAACAAAAACATTAAGAATGACTTGTGTTACTTAATTAAAAGGGTTCTGGATTAAAATAGTTAGAAAGGAACACAACCGTCATCTTCATAGGGCATCTCTCCACTCCACCCTCCATTGTTCTTCTTGTTCTGCTCCATTATTGTCACGACCCCCGACCCCACCCTGGACGGAATCGAGAGCCGCGAGCAGCCAAGTGGTACCGGTGGTTATTTAGAAAAATAGTGCAGCGGAAATTTCATCAGGACCGTGAGTTAGGAAAAATATCAGAGTTTAGAAAACACTGGATTTTTATTTATTAAATAGATGGGATAAAACCATGTTTTGAAAGGTAGCTTTAATATGGGATAAACCCGAATACATAAAACAACTTTTCTTAATTTAATTTAATTGATAAATCAAGCCACTTCTGTAAGCCTTTTGGTGCCGTATCCAACTCTTATTCCGATCTACTGTAATTACCTGAAACGCGTTTTAAAAACATTTGGTCAGCAGGAAATACTGGTGAGTTCATTCAGGTTTTATAAAATGACACCTTAGTTATGAATTACAGCATAAGAGCGATTACAATGGCTACTATCTTATTTTTATCTGTCACCGTGTCACACCCTGGTGACGATGGTCATACCACTATTGGGTCCTTTCACCCAAGTAGTGATGATTATCACTGTTAGGTTGATGAACCTAACCGTGAGAGATTAGTAATGTGCACAATACCCCACTTGCCAGTGATTCAAGATAACCACGACTTAATCCCTGTAATTATAACTTTGAAAATAATTTGAGGTATTGTAAAACAACTTTGATAAAAAGAGAATGACTCACCTTATAAGTATGCAGTATTGATTTAACAAGCTTCTTGATTCTATTCCTTCTGATAATTAAGCATATACTTTATTGTTTTGAACCTTCTGATGATTAAGCATCCATTTTGATTGTAAGAGTATGGTGTAGAGTTTCGGGTAGTTAAACATTTAGTTTAACAGTGTGGAATACGTATTAGTGTAAAACCACATCAAACCTAACGATGGTCACGAGATCCGAACCTTAACGAAATTCACAAAGTATAGTCTTGTTTAGACAGCACTTTGGCATTCGTTTAACGAAATTCACAAAGTACAGCACTTTGGCATCCGTTTAACGAAATTCACAAAGTACAACACTTTGGCATCCGTTTAACGAAATTCACAAAGTACAAGACTTTGGCATTCGTTAGTTGGTTCCTGAATCGATCGAACAGAATATCGCATCGGTGATTATTGGTTAGAACACCAACGTATAGAGAGAAGAAGAAAAGAAATGAGCAAGGAAGAATGAAATCCTAGGCTCCTATTTATAGGTAAGGTAGATTCCTTCCTTAGCTAGGAAGTTTCCTTAACCATTAAGTTTCCTTAACTATTAAGTTTACTTATCCATTTAACTAAATAATTTACTTAGTTGTTTAACTAATCTCGATTAGCTTAATTAATCTCACTTAGCTTAATCTCGCTTAGCTTAATTAATCTCGCTTAGCTTAATTAATCTTGTTTAGCTTAATTAATCTCGCTTAGCTTAATTAATCTCGCTTAACTTAATTAATCTTGCTTACCTTAATTAATCTTGCTTAGCTTAATTAATCTCGCTTAACTGATTAATTAATCATACTTAACTTAATTAGCAGATTAATTAATCTACTCAGCTAGCTTAACTGCTAAATTTCCTTAACAACTGAGTGTACGTAATTAGTAAATTTAATAAGTTTATTTAACTACTAAGTTTACTTAACTATTAAGTTTACTTAACTATTAAGTTTACTTAGCTATTAAGTTTACTTAGTTGCTAAGTATTCTAGCAGCTCCCTGATTACGAGTTCTAATTTCTCGATACAATGGAACTCGTATTAGTGTATTAACTTAATTCAACTTTAACGATAATCACGAGATCGAAACCCTCACAACGAATGACAAAGTATAGCCTAATATTGGCAGCACTTAAACATCCATTGGATCAGTTTCAATCGATCGGATAGGGTATCGTACCAGTGATTAGAGTTATTACCCTAATAACGGGCAGAGTTTCGGGATTTAGAAGGTATAATCCCGAGCTACTATTTACTATAATAAAAGCTGAAGGAAAGAAAAGAATTGAGCAGTTTGAAACGTAGCAGTGATCGAGTTAATACCCTGGATTCGTAGCAGCGTCTTGACACCGAAAAACTCGTTTTCAACAGAATATGACCGTTTTGAGACTGAGATTTTGAACACAGAAGCAAGTCCCATGCACAGGCTACTTATAGCAACATTTTAGGTTTTACGCGGCCCGCGTAAACCTTAACATGAATCTTACGCGGCCCGCGAGGGCCATAAAGGCGGCAGTAGGGTTTGCTGAGTCATCGGTGGTCTTGACACGTGGACGACACGTGTCCCTTAAGCTTATCCGGAGACTTTCAAGTTGTCACGGCCCGCGTGAAATCCAATTTTCTTGATTTCTTGATTTTTCATGCTCATTAGGGTTTCAGGGGTCCGGGTTTTCACTTACGGGTCGCTTTGGGACATTTTTGCAGGTCCTTACATCCTCCCCACCTTGTTTTAAATCTCGTCCTCGAGATTTGGGCTACGATATCTCTTTTAGAGTTATGTAACGTCTTAGTCAATAAGAATAGTTTTAGTTCAAGAAGTTGATGTCAAATGAATGAGATGAAATACTATAGTTTCCAAGGTAAATAGGGCTCAATGGTTCAACTGAATTAGTTCAAGAAGTTTATGTCAAATGAATGAGATGAAATAATATAGTTTCCAAAGTGATTAGGTTTAAGTCAAAAAGATATATGATCAATAGATGTGAATGTTTACAAGTTGTGAATGATTTTTAGAAACAATAGAATTCACTGTCAACAGAAAACTTACTTTGATTGTTAACTGAGGAAGTCTCAGAATCAACAAGCTCGAATGAAATAGAATTATGAAAATGATTTGTCAACTATTGAATTATGATATGAGAAAAATCATTGGGTTGACATTTATTGAATTACAAGGATACACCGATGTACAAAGAGTTTAGTGTATCATTGTCTTAACACATAGTTGTATTAAGACCATTTCAAGGATGAGTTAAGCGAAAGGTATATATAGATTAGCTCAAGTTACAAGTCTATACCGACGCCACAAGGTGTCGTAGTAATCGAAATAATAATAGCGGTGACTGGACGAGTTCACCGTGTTTTAAATCAAATGAAGTAAGTCCGAATGTTTGTTTCAAACAATTCTAGTAAGATTTCCGATTGAAAATGAAACAATTGAATAATGTTTTTCGATTGAAAGGATCAAGAAATGCTCGATCGATGTTGTAGGAACTGTTAAGAGATACACTGAGATATGACATGAATTTGTGTATCATTATCTGAACACATGATTGTGTTAAGATTACTTGAATATGATAAACCAATAAAGCGGATTCAATATAAATAATTAAATAATTAAATCCGTATATGATGTGTGCAACGAGATTAGCGCAAGCTTCAAATTTTGTGAAAACGTCACCACAAGGTGATCGTGATTAAAGAAACGATTCAGTGAAGTAGAAAACCAAACAAGCATGTTATGGTTCAAGACAATTGAAGTGCTTGTTGGGATTATTTTGAATATGATGGCCTCAATCCATCATATGGAACTTTGAATTGAATACATATTGCGAGCAAGTTCAAACAATTGAACTTGGTTTAAATACAACGAGTTCATGTATTAATAAGAAAGTTCTGACATGGTCACAACAAAAACCATGTATACCATTCAAAAGAAAATCGAGTTTTTCAAGAAATTCATTGACTCGATATTAAATAGTCATCGTTTTGCAATAATGCGGTTCACAATGCAAAGATCAAGTATAGCAAAACGATATTTGAGTTTTGATAAAACAACAAATTGGAATGAAGCCCTCCAATGGTCTTCATAAATCAAACTAACCACATGCGCAACAAACAATGCATGTGTAACGTGTGGAGTTACCAAGAAATGAAACAAATAAATATTCGCGACTATGAAAGAAATCCTCATGATGACTATTAGGGGGAGTAGAAATGCAAAAGTCTATTCACTATATGCAGAGGTCAGAATTTTAACAAAAGAAATTTAAGAATTTTATCTGGAATTTCGTGTGATAATCGCTGTTAAGTGACATTACCAGGGAATGTTGAATATTGCATATTTTGTCATTAATGAAATAGGGGAATTGTAAAGGTGTGTGACTTCTTTTGCAGCGTCAATAATTATGATTCTGATTAGACTATGCACCGATTGTTGTGAAATCGTGTTCTAACGTACCGCAGCGAGAATCATGTCGTTTGTAGGATCACATGGCCAAGTGCTGCTTTTTGATTAGTAGTTCTTCCCCTGAGGGGATTAGCATTGGTGTCGTCGTGCCCAATCATATTTTCCAAAGATCTTGCCTTGAAAGTCATGTGTGATATACCTCGACGTCTGTGGACGTATAATTTAAGTTTCATGTGTTTTCTTGTGCATCAGCACAACTTTACATGTTTCTTACTTGCGTTAATAGTCTATGGTAACGCATTGGAAATTCTTATACTTTTAATGGCGTCCCAACTTAAAGGGTTTCCATTGTTTATATTGTCGCACGAGTTACGAGGTAGACAATCAAACGAAATAATGTTTGATATCGGAATTATAGATATATGCAAGAGATTCCTGATAAAGAAATCTAGAATTATTATTGACACTTATGTTCGTGATTTATTTTAAATTGTCAATCGTTATGGCTTTTGGAATTCCTTATAGATATATATATATCTATATAATCATACATACCATTCATATGGTCAACGTATTTAACAGATTCATATTTCCAAAAACAAGTCAGATATCAGGTCATGATACTATTTAGGGAAATCTTGTCACTTGTTTGACATATTATATACCCCGTCTTATCCGGTTCTCGCCAGAGAGGTAACCCCATTATATCCGGACAAGCTGGAGAGTCTGCTACACCATACCCAGTCTTGCCGGAGAAGAAATTTGTATTTCCCATAAATAGTATTTTTTTTTCAAGATTTTAAAAGTGCCTCTTTTATTAAGGCTTTCATCTAGAATCAAGGAAATTTGTATTCCCATAACATATCTTATTCTAGACCAATTAGTATCAATAAGCAAGAATTAACAGCAATTAAGTGTTATTGCTTATTTATCGTACTTTGCAATGTTCTAATCATCATTCTTACAGTATACCAATATCTATCACATTATACTTATATAAGTAATTAGCTCATCTTGGAGCTCATATTAAGGCATCTTTCTTAAGTTCAAGTCTAAATACTATCCTGGGTGCTACCAGAAAATATCAAGTTCCTAACTCTTCATTTAAACTTAGGTATTTTATTACAACACCTAATTTCTTAAACAAGTGGCTCTGATACCACCTTCTGTCACGACCCCCGACCCCACCCTGGACGGAATCGAGAGCCGCGAGCAGCCAAGTGGTTATTTAGAAAAATAGTGCAGCGGAAATTTCATCAGGACAGTGAGTTAGGAAAAATATTAGAGTTTAGAAAACACCGGATTTTTATTTATTAAATAGATGGGATAAAACCATGTTTTGAAAGGTAACTTTAATATGGGATAAACCCGAATACATAAAACAACTTTTCTTAATTTAATTTAATTGATAAATCAAGCCACTTCTATAAGGCTTTTGGTGCCGTATCCAACTCTTATTCCGATCTACTGTAATTACCTGAAACGCGTTTTAAAAACATTTGGTCAGCAGGAAATACTGGTGAGTTCATTCAGGTTTTATAAAATGACACATTAGTTATGAATTACAGCATAAGAGCGATTACAATGGCTACTATCTTATTTTTATCTCGCGCCATGTCACACCCTGGTGACGATGGTCATACCACTATTGGGTCCTTTCACCCAAGTAGTGATGATTATCACTGTTAGGTTGATGAACCTAACCGTGAGAGATTAGTAATGTGCACAATACCCCACTTGCCAGTGATTCAAGATAACCACGACTTAATCCCTGTAATTATAACTTTGAAAATAATTTGAGGTATTGTAAAACAACTTTGATAAAAAGAGAATGGCTCACCTTATAAGTATGCAGTGTTGATTTAACAAGCTTCTTGATTCTATTCCTTCTGATAATTAAGCATATACTTTATTGTTTTGAACCTTCTGATGATTAAGCATCCATTTTGATTGTAAGAGTATGGTGTAGAGTTTCGGGTAGTTAAACATGTAGTTTAACAGAGTGGAATACGTATTAGTGTAAAACCACATCAAATCTAACGATGGTCACGAGATCCGAACCTTAATGAAATTCACAAAGTATAGTCTTGTTTAGACAGCACTTTGGCATTCGTTTAACGGAATTCACAAAGTACAGCACTTTGGCATCCGTTTAAGGAAATTCACAAAGTACATCACTTTGTCATCCATTTAACGAAATTCACAAAGTACAGCACTTTGGCATTCGTTAGTTGGTTCCTGAATCGATCGGACAGAATATCGCATCGGTGATTATTGGTTAGAACACCAACGTATAGAGAGAAGAAGAAAAGAAATGAGTAAGGAAGAATGAAATCCTAGGCTCCTATTTATAGGTAAGGCAGATTCCTTCCTTAGCTAGGAAGTTTCCTTAACCATTAAGTTTCCTTAACTTTTAAGTTTACTTATCCATTTAACTAAATAATTTACTTAGCTGTTTAATTAATCTCGCTTAGCTTAATTAATCTCGCTTAGCTTAATCTCGCTTAGCTTAATTAATCTCGCATAGCTTAATTAATCTTGTTTAGCTTAATTAATCTCGCTTAGCTTAATTAATCTCGCTTAACTTAATTAATCTTGCTTAGCTTAATTAATCTTGCTTAGCTTAATTAATCTCGCTTAACTGATTAATTAATCATACTTAATTAATCATACTTAACTTAATTAGCATATTAATTAATCTACTCAGCTAGCTTAACTGCTAAATTTCCTTAACAACTGAGTGTACGTAATTAGTAAATTTAATAAGTTTATTTAACTACTAAGTGTTTTGGTCAAAAATCAAGCAAGGAATCCAAATCTTTTGTTGTGAGGTGTGATGCTTGAATCTATGAACAATTGTATGAACAATTTGCAAATCGAATAAAGAGGTGACACAAGGATTTATACGAGGAAAAAGCCCTTGATCAAGAGTTGATCTCCGGCATAAAAAACCTCGGGTGATGGAAACTACCGATCACCAACTAAGATTAATCAAAAGGTTGTTACAACTCGGGATGATAACAAGCTTGTTACAAGGATCACTAGAGTGCAAAAGTGCAAAAGTGTATGAAATCGCCAAGTAATCTGCCGAGAGCTGTTCGAGAGTGTGTGTTTTTGCTAAATTAGCCAAGTGTCCTCACTCAAGCTTGTTATCCCCTTTTTAAAATTAGAAATTACTAAACTAACTAACTATCCGCTAATTGTGCAAGCTCCCCACGACCTCCATAACGTTCACAAAGCCATGCACGTGCGGAATATTGAAAGCATATTCCCCAAGAATATCGGTAAGAGTTAGTCCATGCCCATACTCCTGCAAAACAAGCTCACGCATAATGAAGACAATCGTTAGTATAAGGATAACAATAAGGATCCTGAATCCTGATCCTGCAACACCTACTGAGGATCCTTAATTCAAACAGAATTCATGATCCTGGCAGTACTTGAGGATCCGTGATCCTTAGGATTGGAAAATCCTCCCCTAACAATTGCCCCCAAAATATAAGGAGTAAAGTGTAAATTAGCGAGTTATATTTTTTGATCTTATCTGCAACTAACTAACGAATATATAGTCGTTACAATCTAACTAGCCATTGCAAATTATACGTCATTGAAGCGACATCCCTGCAGAATCATCATTATATATAGGTTAGAGATAAGGACTAATGTGCATTTAAATTCGAGCAATACTCCCTTTAAATCCTCATTCGAAGATCAAGCAGGTACTTCTTTCTCGTTTCTCTTTTCACCTTCTTTACTCTGTTCCTTGTTTCTTTACCATCATCCATGGCCAAGATGGTTCTAAGATCCTCTCCGGCCAAGGATCACCAAAAAGATAGCCCCCTAAAGAGCCAAGGAATTATCAAAGATTCTCCGAAGGAACGCTGCTGCTTTACTGATCCTGAGATCGACAGGATTCGTCATTGCTTTCCGGTGAACACTGTCTTTAAACCTTTCGACCCTACCGCCAAGAGCGATTTTATTTCTGAAACCTGGATTGCTTTTCCAGCCACTCCATTCCTGATAGGATACTCCTATCCTTTCCCTGCTTTCGCCGAATCCTTCTTTTCTCTCACCGGCGTGTGCTACCTTCAGGCCATGCCAATGATGTGGAGGGTTTTATATACCCTCGAGAGAATTATTGAGCAGGATGGTATAGAGTTGGGGATGTCAGAATTGGCTGAACTGTATAACCTTGTTAGCCATGGTTCACACCGCTATCTGTTCAAACATAAACCCGGTGAACCTCATCCAATCCTCAAGACCACCAAAAACGATACCAACTAGAAGATGCGGTTCTTCTTTGTTAGGAGGGATTCCATCCCTGATGGGAAAGATCCCCCCTTAAAGTGGACCACTCATGGTAGGATAGAGGATCCTTATAGAAGGATCATAGGATAACCCAGTTCTTATGAGGATAACTGACCCCTTTTGTTTCTATTTTGTAGCTATCTCTGTTTCCCATATCATTCCATCACCTGCAACCAAAGAGAGGATCACAGCTTTCCGGAATCTTGATCCTGCAGCAAGATCATTCCAAGCAAACACCAAGGATTCTCAAGAAGTATCCTCAGGCTCAGTCACAATGTCAAGTAAGTATCCGAGTTTGTATATAATTAAATGTTTAAATGAAAATAAAACTAGAATACTTATCTGTTGTTTTGGATTGGTAGGCGCTGGAAAATCCTCAAGGTCAGCCACTCGCTTCAGTGTCAGTGATCTTGACACTGTCACTGCCCGCTCCGGGAATAAGAAAACTGCTGCCAGCCCCATCGTTCCAATGCCAAAGCCCACTACCTCCAAGGGTAAAGGAGGAAAGAAAAGGAAGGCTACCGAGGCTGATGACCTGGAAGGCTTGCCTCTTATCCGCCACCAGGTTGAAGAATACTTTGCTGATGTAAGGATCATTAACTTTGCTTCATTATCCTGCCCACTTGAGGATCACAGATCCTGAACTTTACGTTGTCTTTTTTGCAGAAATTCGCTGAGATCCAGATGCTCTTTGATGCATATGTCGAAGAGGCTGAGCAGAAGCATCTGGAGTTCCAAAAGATCTTCCTGGCCAAGGATCAAACCATCTCCTCCCTCGAGAAAGACCTCAATCTGGCAAAGTAGCAGGTGGTCATGGCCTAGATAAACACTGATCATGAGAAGCATGAGGTGTTGGAGGATGCTAAAGTCTTTGCTGCCATCACCATGTACAAAATCAAGCTGCAAATGGCCCGAGAGGCTGAGGATCCTGACTTCGACAGGACTACTTGGGACCAGGAGGGCTGGAAGGCGAAGCTGGCTGAACTAGACGATGAGGAGGAGGCTACAGAGGTTTTGGCGATCGAGGCAAGTGGCAGCGGGAAGGATCAAGCTGGTGATGCGGATGCTGGTGGTGATGCAGCCAAGGTTTAAGCTGCAGAAATGGGCGATGATGGATATTTCTAGACGCGGCTGGAGCCCATTTTTTAGGATTTGAAAGTTTTTTCGTTGTAATGTTTTAAACAATAGCTATTAGGGTTGAGGATCATGGATCCTTTGAACAATAGGTAGGATAATAGGTGGTGGAGGGATCCTCTGTTTGGGGGATGAAACCACTTGTTATCCTGCCATCTGTTATCTCCTGCACTTTCAAGACCTGTTAACATTGGACACCCTTTACCAACCCAAGTGGACGGGCCACGTATTGCTGGTAGAAACTTGGGTTGGCAATTTTGACAACCTTTAAGGGTTTAACATTTTGTGAATAAATAAAACTTTAATCTTTTGGCTTATAATGTGTTGTTACATTTGTATACACTTTACCTTTCAGTTGCTATTATACACTTTGTTTGAATTTATTAAGTAAAAAAAGAAAAGTTTAATAGATCATATCAACAAGTTTTAGGATATGATCAAGGATCAAATATCCTATAATCGATAAATTCAAAAAAGTAGTATAGTTTAAGGATCATAAATCCTGTTGTCAAAGGATAAGGGTCACTTATATAAATAATGAATAAAATTAAAGTAATTAAGGATCATACCTGAGAATCCAAGTTAGGATCCTAAACCTTTAACATTTACAATCAGGATAACCAAAAGACAAACCTTAATAGAAGGTAAGGATCAAGGATCCTTAGTTGTTTAACTTCAAAAACCTGAAATGGAACATAACTTGGGACTAAGCCAATATAAGAGAAGAGTTAGCAACTGGGGACAAGCCCAACAATTCTGGGGACAAGCCCAATATACTGGGGACAAGCCCAAAAAACTGGGGGACAAGCCCAAAAAAAAAACCTGGGGACAAGCCCAAAGGATCTGGTGTAAACTGGAGTATGGCCCTCACTGGCGACTATCCAAACTTAGTGGCATGAAGATGCCAAAACCTTAGCTAACGTGAAAATGTTAGAAACCTTAGGAACGGATGTATGGTACGTCTACCATTATACGTAGGATCCCGGATACAGCCAGTACAATGAAATTGTCAGCCCCTAAAGCGAGTACTGGTCCCATTGCCATGAACTGTACGAGGATCATCGTGCGCTACTGGCGATACTAGGGACAGGCCCAAATAACTGGGGTCAAGCCCAAAAAACTGGGGTCAAGCCCAAATAGCTGGGGTCAAGCCCAAAAACTGGAGACTTCTACGGATACTCAATCCTTTTTTAAGGATACATGAACCTTCTGTAAAACTCAGAATCAAGTAAAAGGAGGATAAAGGATCCAGGATCCTTCTCCTTGTATATAGGATAATTAAAGAATGAAATAGTTTGAGATTAGATTATTACCAAGATGAGGATCCCTTATCCTGTTAGGATCCTTCGAGGATATCAATCATGATAATGGTTGAGGATCCTGGATCCTTACTACATGAAATATTTCTTTAAGTGGACAGCATTCCATGCTCTTGGTAGCAAATCACCTTCCATTGTTAGCAATCGATATGCCCCCTTTCCTGCTTCAGCTTCAATCAAATAGGGGCCTTCCCACTTTGGCGCCAACTTTCGATCAGCAGGATTGGTGGTATTCTGAAATGCTTTCCTCAACACCATATCACCAACTTGGAATTTCCTGATCCTGGCATTCTTATTGTAGGCTCCAGCCGTCCTTTATTGATAACTAGCCATCCTTATCCTTGCCAAATCCCCGAGCTCTTCTATAGTATCCAAGTCTTGAACCAAGTTTTCAGCATTCTCTTCAGGATCACAGATGCCTGTTCTTGCAGTAGGAACCACCATTTCTATAGGGATCACTGATTCTGCTCCAAATACCAAAGAAAATAGAGTTTGACCAGTAGCATTCTTGGGAGTTGTCCTATCAGCCCATAATACATAAGGTAGTTCTTCTGCCCACTTTCCTTTCTTGGATCCAAGCTTCTTCTTCAAAATGTTGATGATGATCTTGTTGGATGATTCTGCCTGACCATTAGCTTGTGGGTGGACTGGTGTTGATGTTATCATCTTAATCCCCCAGCTGTCACAAAAGTTAGCAGTTCTACTCCCAATAAATTGGGATCCATTATCACAAACAATTTCAGAAGGAATACCAAATCTAGTAATAATATTTCTTTTAATAAAGGATATCACTTCCTTTTCTCTGACTTGAGCAAAGGCTTCAGCCTCTATCCACTTAGAAAAGTAATCAATCATGGCAAGCATGAACACCTTTCCTCTTGGTGCTTTGGGAAGTTTACCAACTATATCCATTCCCCATCTCATGAATGGCCAAGAAGAGGATATAGGATGCAAGAGCTCTGCTGGTTGATGAAGGATATTACTATGTCTCAGACAAGGATCACATTTCTTAGCATAATCCACAGCATCCTTCTTCATTGTAGGCCAATAGTATCCTGTCCTAAGGATCCTTGAGAATAATGCCCTGCCCCCAGTGTGGTTTCCACAATCTCCTTCATGAAAATCCTTTAGGACCTCTTGAATTTCAGGATCCTCTATGCATCTTAGATATGGACCTGCAAGAGATCGTTTATATAACATGTTATTCAATATTGTAAACTGAGATACCTTAATTTTGAAAGCCCTGGGGTTTTCTCCTGTAGGAATCTCCCCATGTTGGATATATCTTGTTTTGGTCAAAAATTACCGAAGCAATTAAGTGATCAAATTAGTTAAGTGAGGTAATGTGCTAGAAATGTGTGTCGAAAATATGTTATTCAAGTTATTTGTAAAAACAGTTTCAGGATACGGCTCAGGATATAGAGCTGTATCTGTGATCAAACAATGAGCAAAAATGTAAAGGGTGACACGGGATGTACGAGGAAAGCCCTTGATCAATCTAGATCGCCGGCATAAAACCTCGGGAGCTGACAATCGCAGCTGCCTTATTCTTCTATTGCTTCAAATATCAGGATACAGTGCAGGATATGATGCGGATCAACTAGGTGTTACAACGTGATTTGATTACAAGTGTTGGTGTGTAGTGATTGCTAGTAACTAGAGAGTAAAGTGTGCGAATGAAAGTGAGTGCCTTAACTTGATCCGATCATACTATTTATAGCTAAACGAAAATAACTAACTTTCCTATTAAATCGAGATGCCCCGAATATTCCCAAGTAGACGTTGCAGTCCTGGTCTTTCGGAATCAACGTCTCTATTCCAACTGATTTGCCCGAGTCTTGGGGGGAAGAAGTCTTCTTGAACGTTGGAGACTTGTAACTCTTAATCTGCACGTGATTAATTCAGTCAATACCAGGATATCGTACCAGGATGTTACCAATATCCTGATCCGGTATCCTGATCACAAGTAGACAATCAAAAGCAGAATATTAGTCAAGATATATGCTCAGAAAATGACCCATAACAATTGTCCCCAAAATATACCTGTTAGAATTCTGAATTCAAACAGATATATTTTTAAATTTTATCACCTGGATCGAGGCAATTAAAACGAAATGACGGTCAAGATAGCAATGTGTAACTTCCTATGCAGTTTTCACTCTATCTACTACGCCCCTATATCTTCTCTCTTTTTGTTTGAAAACCAGATATCATCAACGGAGTCTCCAGGTAATTCCTTACTTCTTCTTCATTTTCTATCAATCTCTTTTCCTTTACTTGCAATGGCCACTAGAACTTTTTCTCAAACCGGCGAATCGTCCGAAAACTTCATCCAGCAAAATCTTCTTAAAAATCCCGAGAAGGAGATCTGTGCTTTTGATAACGCGGACATTGCAGCGCTGAGAGCCTCCGGCGCTTTCCCTGATGGCACGGTCTTTAGACCATTTGATCGATCAATTCGATCGGACGTTTCTTCTGCTGATTGGGTCTGCTTCCCGGCATACCCTTTCTCGCTAGGTCTTCAGTACCCATTTCCCGAGTTTATGATGCAATTCTTCCGAACCACTGGTATCTCCTTTGCACAAACGATGCCCATGGTTTGGAGAGTACTGATTGTACTCAACCAAATCAAAAATCTTCATTGTCCTCACCTCTGCATCGAGGATATCCCAATCGCCTACCGCCTCCGGTCACATGGTTCTAGTCGATTCTTGCTTTTTTCAACTTCCAGCAAACCCCTCATCCTTAAAGCCACCAAAAACGAAGATGGATGGAAACGCAAATTCTTTTTCGTCAAGCGAGATTCCATCTACGAGGGTGCTAGCCTTCCGGTGGAGTGGTTAACCACCGATAGGGTTTAGGGCTTCAAACATATCCAGACACTTTCAGGCTTTTGTCTCGTGCTAATATTTTCTCATTTGGTCTTTTTCGCAGTGAACTTTCAGGAAGTAGCTCCCCCTACTGCAGAATCTGAGAAAAGGATTAAAGCAATTTACCAGCTACCAGAAAGTGATAGGAATTTTTCTACACACATCCCAAGTTCCAGTCAATATTCATCATCTGAAATGTCTGGTAAGAGTTATTTTGTAATATAATTAATTAATGCAATATAACGAAAGAGCAATAAGGATTTAGAATTCCCCCTTTATGCAGCACCAGCCAAGATCCCCGAGGTTTTCGATCTTGAGGAGCTGGATAGTTATTCCGACCACGTCCAAGTCAAGAAGGAACCCAGTCCCAAGGCTACGGCTTCATCTAAGCCCAGCAGCTCCAAAGCCATCATCATACCCAAACCTTCGACAGCCACAAAGCCCCAGGGTTCAAATTCTCGCAAGAGGAAAGAGACCGATTCACCCACCATCTTTGACACATTCCCTTATGAGAATCATGGGTTCATTGAGGCAAGCGGGTTTATGACCTCCTTTCTTAATCAGGTATAAATTCCCATTCCACATCCTGCACATATATGTGAGACCTATATCCTAGTTTTCATTATACATGTGTTTCTGGATACAGGGCCTTGAGTGTTTAGTTCATTTGTATCAAGAATCCTGTGGGCTCATCAAAACACTTGAGTCCAAGTTAAAGAAAGTTGAGGTTACCATTTCCGATCAAGGCATGATTGCTGTGGCCAAAACTCAACATTACGAAGACAAGTTCAAGGCCATAACTCAGGAGCACCAAGACGCTCTCAAAAAAGCCACTCGCGAAGCCCAAGCCCAACTGGATGCTGCACATGCCCAACACGAGCAGGATATGGCTACTTACCGGGAAAGCCTCAAAGGTTCTGTTGTTGTCTCTCTCTTGCAGGCTCGGCTAAAAATGGCTCACGAGGCCAAAGCCCTGGGCTTCGAATGTCCTTCTTGGAATGTCGATGCCTGGGAGACCAAGCTAAAAACTCTTGGAGGCCATCCCATAGAACATCCCGTTAAGTCTGCAGCTGCAGGATCTCCAAAGGCGATGGAAAAATCATCAGGTACCGGCGACAAGACTGAGAAGGATATTCAGGCCGATCCTGAAGTGAATGCTGGTGAAGATGCAATGATTGAAGAAGGCGTTGCCCCCTAAAACTCGTTTCTTTTAAATTTGATGCTTATGTTCGAACAATTTTACTTCTTGTCCCATGAACAATTTCTACTTCTACATTAAAACAACTTGATAGCCGAAGGTGGATGGGTCCTAGGTTTTAGGATGAAGCCTTCGGTTATCAACTAGTATTGCTTATTTCATATAATTTCATCTCTCGATTCCCTTGCTGTTGCCTTTTAATTTTTTTGTTATGCATTGCAAAGTTTAAACTTTAGTATCCAAAATCAGTGCCATTATTTTTAGAAAATATCTTGACCAGGATACTCAGCCGATATCTTTCGTCAAATAAAATTCAAATAATTTAAAACAGTTTATTCTACAAAATCTCAAACAATATAGTTTTTAAAGGAAAAAAGATAGTTTGCTTAGAACTGATAAACCTTATTTTGATAACACATTTAACTCTGATTTTTAAATCCAAGTATTGTATCCCAGATATTCTAACCGAATATCCTGAATCATATTCCAAGAATATATCCTAAAGATATATCCCAATCAGGATATTTAAACTTTAAACATGGTTTCAAAAGTTCAAACAAGTTGTGTAAGATTCACAAAGGAAAGATCATACCAGGAATATAGTGTAACACCAGTACCAAACTTCAATCCTTCTTGTAACTCCCTCCTGTAAAATGTCCCCAGCCTTAGTGTACTGGGTTCAAATTTGACTCTTTGTGCCATCCATAATCGCTTTAAGAGAAATGTCCCCTGTGCATAAAATCTTCCAACACATAGAAAATTGTTTGGATTCATGTTTAACTGCATAGACAGTTCTTGTGTTACTGGGGTAAAACCCACAAGTATCCTAGGGAAAATCCCAAATTTTCATGCGCTACAGGCGGGAGTGTATAAACTCCAAGACTTAGAAAGGTGAAAACCTTTAAACCTTAGAGAGTATGAAAATACCCTTTCGTGAGAGAGGGTGATCAATCCTCATATACCTTAAGGGTCCAGGTCATAGCCAACAGTGACGAAATTGTCAGCCACTTTTACATGAACTGGTCCCGCCACCTTGAACTATCCCTGGACAACTTGCGCTCCAGGCGGGGTGTTCAAACCCAATTCGTGAGAAAGGTGAATACCTTTAAACCTGTGAAGGGATCAGGATCACTTATACGTGAGAGAGGGAGCCAATCCTCTAATCTTTCGAAGTATCCTGAGTGTGCATCCTGGAGCTATATCCCGAAGCATATACTGCAAAACAATCGTAAGCTAAGGTGGGCGTTAGCCTGGCTAACACCCCTCCGATGCTTAAGTCAGTAATGGGTTCAAAATAATAAATAATATTAAACATACTAAAAGAGATAAAATTCATACCATCCTGAGTTAGAAATTCAATTCCTAACTCACTTGAAATAGAGCTTCAGATGTACAACATTCCAGGATCTTGGTAGCATATCCCCCTCCGTATTCTTGAGTCGGTATGCTCCTTTCCCTGATTCTGATTCAATCTCATAGGGTCCTTCCCATTTTGGAGCCAGCTTTCCGTCAGCAGGATTAGTGGTATTCTGAAAGGCTTTTCTTAATACCCAATCTCCAACCTGGAACCTTCTAGCCCTTATATTCTTGTTATATGCCTTGGATATACTTTGTTGATATGCTGCCATCCTTAGCCTTGCTGCATCTCTGGTCTCATCAATAGTATCCAATTCCTGGCATAGGATTTCAGGATTCTGCTCAGGATCCTGGAGGTTGGATCTTGCTATAGGTATTACCATTTCTGTCGGGATCACCGCTTCTGCTCCAAATACAAAGGAAAACGGGGTTTGGCCAGTTGCATTTTTCACCGTCGTCCTATCAGCCCACAAAACAAAGGGTAGCTCTTCTGCCCATCTTCCTTTTTTGGCTCCTAGTCTCTTTTTGAGGTTGCTGATAATTATCTTGTTTGAGGATTCTGCTTGTCCATTTGCTTGAGGATGTACTGGTGTGGATGTGATCATTTTGATTCCCCAACTCTTGCAAAAGTCAGTAGTCCTCTTACTTATGAATTGAGATCCATTGTCACAAATTATTTCAGCCGGTACACCAAACTTAGTCAGGATATTCCTTTTTATGAAGGACACCACTTCCTGATCTCTGACTTGAACAAATGCTTCAGTTTCAACCCACTTAGAGAAATAATCAGTCATTGCTAACATGAAGATTTTTCCTCCTGGAGCTTTTGGCAGTTTTCCCACTATATCCATTCCCCATTTCACGAACGGCCAAGGGGATACAATAGGATATAATGGCTCTGCAGGCTGATGTAGTATGTTGCTATGCCTTTGACATGCATCACACCTTCGAGCATATTCTGCAGCATCTTTTCTCATGGTAGGCCAATAATATCCTGTTCTTAATGCCTTTGAGAACAACGACCTGCCCCCAGTATGGTTACCACAATCCCCTTCGTGTATATCCTGAAGTACTTCCTTGGTTTCGGGATCCTCTAAGCACCTCAGATATGGTCCTGCAAGGGATTTTTTATACAAGACATTATTTATAATAGTGAATCGTGATACCTTCATCCTAAAGGCCTTAGGATTTTCATCCTTGGGGATGTATCCTTCCTTAAGATATCTTGTGATTGGAGCCGTCCAGTATCTAGGATCCTCCTCAGGATATACAGCACCAGGATCCTGAACATTTACTACCTCCTTACCCTGAGGATTCGTCGCAGGATACAGGATATGTAATATTGGTATTTGGGTTCCTTCCGGTATCCTGATTGATGATCCCAGATTTGCCAAGGCATCAGCTTCAGCATTGTCCTCTCTTGGTACCTGTTCAAGTGTAAAAACATCGAAATATCCTGCTAATTTTTTGACAATTTCAAGGTATTCAGCCAATTTTTCACCTTTTACTGCATAAGATCCATTAAAATGATTAGTGATTAACAAAGAATCAACATATACTTGCAAACTCCTGATATTCTTACTTTTAGCCAATTCTAATCCTGCAATTAAAGCTTCATATTCTGCCTCATTATTAGTGGCAGGAAACTCACATCTAATAGCCTGGGGTAATATGTCCCCCTGTGGCGATTTTAGTAGTATACCCAAGCCTACACCTCTTACATTAGATGCACCATCAGTATACAACGTCCAGGATTCTAAGTTTTCTCCTAGCTCTTGTACTTCTAAGTCTACTTCACTTTGAATATCACTACTGAAATCAGCCACAAAGTCAGCTAAAGCCTGTGACTTTATGGCATTTCTAGGTTTATATACTAGATTAAAGGCACTTAATTTCACTGACCATTTAGCCATCCTACCAGACATCTCAGGTTTCCTCAGCACGTTTTTAACAGGATACTTGGTTTTAACATGAATCCTATGTGTTTCAAAATAATGTCTAAGTTTTGTTGACGCCATAACTAGGGCTAAAATCAGTTTTTCTAGGTGAGAATACCTAGTTTCAGCATCTAATAAACTTTTACTAACATAGTAAACAGGATACTGCTGACCTTCATGATCCTTTACAAGGACAGCACTTACTACATTTCCTGATACTGCAAGATATAGGGATAATGGTTCGCCATCCTCAGGCTTCATCAATAAGGGTGCGGTTAAAAGATACTGCTTCAAATCCTGCAAGGCTGCTTCATGCTTTGCTCCCCATTCGAACTTCTTATTCTTCTTGAGGATATCATAAAATTCCTTGCACTTTTCCGAGGATCTTGAAATAAATTTGTTCAATGCTGCTACTCGGCCTATTAACCGTTGAACATCCTTCATATTTGAAGGTGACTTGATATCCAAGATAGCTTTAATCTGCTCCGGGCTTGCCTCTATCCCTCTTTTAGTCACCATATATCCTAGAAACTTTCCTGCCCCCACTCCGAAATGGCATTTAGCAGGATTTAGCTTCATGTTATACTGATCCAGGATATCAAATTCTCCCTTGATATATCCTGGAGGTGATCCTCAGCCTTTTTAGACTTTACTACCATGTCGTCGATGTATACCTCCATAGTGTCCCCCAGCTTGTCTTTAAACATCATGTTCACCGATCTCTGATATGTTGCACCTGCATTTTTCAAACCAAAGAGCATGACAGTGTAGCAATAAATACCTGTTGGTGTCATGAAAGCAGTATCCTCCTAGTCTGAAGGTTCCATTTGGATCTGCTGAAATCCTGAAGATGCATCCATGAAGGTTAACATCTCATGGCCGGCAGTAGCATCCACCATTGAGTCAATATGAGGAAGAGGAAATGGGTCTTTGGGACAAGCTTTGTTTAAGTCTGTGTAATCTACACAGACTCTCCATTTCCCATTTTTCTTTTGCACCACAACTACATTCGCCAGCCATTTAGGAAACTTCACTTCCCTAATCATCTTGCTCTTTAGTGGTCTTTCAACTTCCTCTTGGATGATCACATTTCGCTCCGGAGCAAATTTCCTTCTCTTTTGTTGGACAGGGTTGAATGACATGTCAATACCGAGCTTATGTGTTATAATATCCTTGGAAATACCTGTCATATCCTCGTGCTTCCACGCGAACGTTGACATCCTGCATTTCAAAAAGTTAGTTAATTGATCTTCAATATCCTGAGGGATATTGGTCCCCACGAGCACCGAGATATCCGGATTATTCTGATCCAGGATCACTTTCTTTACATCCTGCTCTGAAGCCTCCATGATATCCTGGCCTCGCATCTTTAATTGCTATGCTGCACTAGGTTTTGTTGAGGATTTTATCGAAGAAAAATAGCACTCCTTTGCTTCCTGTTGATCACTTTCCACCTTGACAACCCCCCAAGGAGTAGGGATCTTGATGCACTGGTGGTAGGTGGATGGAACAGCCTTCATATCATGGATCCAAGGCCTACCCAGTATAATATTATAGCAGGATAGGGAGTCCATGACACAAAAGCGCTGCATTGAGTTGACCCCTTGAACATACACGGGCAACTTTATTTCTCCCACGGTATTCCTAGCTTCTCCGCTGAAACCAACAAGCATAGTGGACTTTGAAGTGATATCCATCGGGGATACATTCATCCTCTTCAATGTTTCCAGCTGAATTATGTTGACTGATGTGACAACCCGAATTTTCAAGGTCAGTATCTCTTAGTCGCGCAATCCTGTTTCTCGTTATTTCTTGTTCATATTCTTTACGTTGATAAAATTAGTAAACACTTGTGACTGAAATGTAATTGCGGATTGTCTGAAATGTAATTGCGGATTGTATAACGTGATTGGATATGCCTACTTGTGTATAACTGTTTAACTTTAGGATATCGTTAAAACGTTCTTTCCTATGCGTCGAATAACTAATCTAAGGAGTTAACATCGTTGGCACTTTTGGGCTGCCGGCCATTGGGCCACATTGGTGATTCTCGCGAAGCATTCCACCTCGGTCCGAACAAGCATGAGTGGGCCTCGATCAAATATGGCCCAGTTGTATTAATGTTTACTGTGTTATTTGGATCGGCCCACTTGTTAGGATTGGTTTTATTATTTAGTGAACATAACATCCCTATACCCCATCCTCGCAACATATCAAACCAAACCCTACTTCTCCTGTTGTTCACGTCGGCAGGCCTCAAGACCCCCTTCTCTTCGGGATTCGATCCAGTATTGGGCTGTGGTTAGTGATTCTGGTTCCAATTAGTGCTATTTAATTGATCTTGGTTATTTGAGTGTTTGATAAAACATGTACGTATGCCTAATTCTGAGTAGTTGGCTAAATGGTGTATTAATTTAGGGTGCCCTACAATTGTTGATAATCTTGTCATGATAATGTTAACGACTTAATAACGATTCAATATGTGAGTAGGGATTAGTTTAGAACATGTAAACTACGAAATTGGGATCGATGCTTGTTAATTGATTTAGTTGATAATTGAACACATGATTGCATGACTGATTGAGGTAATTTGGAAGGTTTTGATGATTGTGTTAATTAATAGAAGGCAAGTTTGGTAATCATATGAGTTCTAGGGAATCGATTCATGTCAGTAGCTTTGATCGGTTCATTATATTTGAAGGTGTATGGCATGATAACAATTGTTAATCTCAAATCTAAAAGTGGCGGCCATGTGAAATGTAATCAAGAGATACACATGTTTCAATAATAATGTCAGTAACATACCATGTGCAATAAATTGGATTTTTTTAGGGATAATAAGAATGGTGGCATGATAGATAACTATTGTTTTAATCCACCTAAGTAGCTACGGTTGATGATAAACATGACATGGTCAGTAGATGATAATTTGGGCCGATTGTTTTGAAATAAGGAATGGTTATATTGTTAATAATGTCTATTATATTAAACCTAGGAAGTTGTTAAATTTTGGATTTGAAATACAAACGGCGCAATACATTATATGAATTAATTGGGGTATTGGGCCGAGAGGTTTAAAGGGGCCGCATAGCCCATTGCGTAAATGGCTGGGCTGCATGACCACGGGTCACCAGCTCAGCCCACACTTATCAAAATTGCTGATTGGGCTGGGTGGTTTAAGGATTGAGTCGGCTGAGTTAATTTGAATCATTAATATGGGCTGCGAACTATGTTAATCATATAGAGGGCCGCACAAGTTAAAAAGGGAGGGATTACTGATTAGTATATTGCACACTTTCAGATATTAACGGGTTAACTGTTGCGTGTTCTGTACATATAAATTAATGTGACGGACCGGCTTATGAACTAAGCCTATGCTAGAGACTATTTGATTGACTGTTATGGCTTGAACTTTATGTGTATACTACATGTACGTTAGTTGTGTGTTATGTGAATAAGAAATGCAAGAATTAATTGTATATGAGATATGCAATCTGTGTGCACATAAAAACTGATCGTTACTGATAACCATGATAGGACGCGTTTGATCACTTTTGTTAAACGAGTAACTAATCTTACCGAGCAAACCGAGGTGAGTTCACACTTTCTACAAGGCATGGGATTCCCAGGGGTTGGGAATGGGTTAAGGAATATGGATTTCCTCGTCCTTCTTGGGTAGGACAGTACGGGTTAAGGAATGTAATTCCTCGTCCTCTTGGACAGTCTAAATTTCACTAGACCAAAACTCTATCATGAAGTCCCTCCTTTTTATATCGACTTAGTCGCCGGGCCAATGGCGAGCGGGTCATTAGTTAGATAGCGCTATTTAGGTCTGACAAGCCTCACACCGTGCCGCAGAGGACGGGAGTGAACTAATGGATCTGGGCACGTCAATGATGATAGACATTGACGCTAAGGGCACATAAACATGACTAAAGTCAGTGGTCGATATGGTAACGAGTCTAGTAGTGTAAACATGGGGTAGCCCCCACGGCTGGATTGCCAGAGTAAACGGGATTAAACAAAACACGTTTTCAACTATGGGGTAACCCCCACGGCAAGTAAGCCAGCTAAAGAAAACTATGATTTTGAAACAACTTAAAACGAACACCCAACTGTGAACTCGCTCAACTTTGTTGTTGATTTGTTGTTACATGCCTTGCAGGCCTTTAGGTGCATACCAATGGGACTTGCTGTCTGGGAAGCTGGAGTGGTCATGGGTCGAGATACATGGAAACACTATACAAGACTAATAGCTTTTACATGTGGTTATAAACACTTAACGAATGATTTATGCTTCCGCTGTACACTATAAAATTTAATGTAACATTGTAACACTTATTGTTAATCAATGAAAGTTTTATTTATATATATACCTATGAGTTCAATGTGATTGGTGGCTAAGATCCTGGTATGTCACACGCCTCGTAGGGGTTTCCTCACGTGGTATTTTGGGGGTGTGACAACTGAGCTGCCATTATCCACCAATATCCTGCATAAAAAATGGTTAGCAACATATAAGGTTATCACTAAAGCAACATGATGGGGATCCTGGACAGTATCCCTGTCATCATTGTCGAAGGTAATGACTTTTTCAGTCGTGAGGGTTGACACTCTCGTTGGCTTATCCCCCTTCTCTGCCTTAGCTTCCTTCGTGTGTCTCTTTGCTGCAGAATTCGATGTGCCACAAATGTCGGATCCTCCTGAAATAAAATTAATTATTTTTGCATCCGCAGGAGGTGATGCTGCTCGTTCAGGATCCTTCTCAGGATTCTGGCCCTTATTCTTCTTCCTTCCCAAGAGGTCCTTCAAATAGACCTTACTCAATAGATAGCTTATCTCCTTTCTCAAAGCGATACAATCTTCAGTCACATGTCTGAAATCTTCATGGAAGGCACACCATTTGGACTTATCCTTCCAATCAGCTTTTTGTTGATTCTTCCGAGGCCACCTGGCTTTGTCTCCTAAACCCTGCATAGCATACATTAGTTCAGGTATGTTAACAGAAAAGCAATATTCAGATAATTCAGGATACTCTTCAGGATCCTCGTCTTCAACAGCATTCACTTTCTTGCTGTCATTTCTGCCATATGGCTTTGAGCGATACGGTTTATACGAGGATTCTGATTTCCTGTTGGTTGACTCATAGGATGTGGATGAATTCATTCTCTCTTGCATCTTTTTGTCATCCTCCAGCCGAATGTATCTCAAGGCCCTGTTACGAGCCTCGTCGAGATTCCTGCAGGGATTCATTACAAGATCCTGATAAAATTGAGAATCTTTCTACAACCCCATCTTGAACGCTTGCACGGCCGTTGCAACATCAAGATGTGGGATATCCAAGGATTCTCGACTAAACTTGTTCACATAATCCCTCAAGGATTCCTGAGGTCCTTGAGTTATCCTGTAAAGGTCACTGGTTAATTTCTCAAAACTCCGGCTGCAAGAAAATTGACTGTTAAATAAATTAACTAAATGAGCGAAAGAAGTAATCGAGTGAGGAGGAATGTTTAACAGCCATTTCAAGGCTGATCCTGTTAAGGTAGAACCGAAACCCTTGCATAGGCATGCCTCCTTGAGCTCCGGAGGGATAGGGTTAATCTCCATCCTTTCCCTATACTGGGCAATATGCTCTTCAGGATCCGTAGTTCCGTCGTAGAGTTTCATGATGGGGGTTTGAAATCTTTTTGGGATTTCAGCATCACAAATGGGATATGCAAACCGTGATATTCTGTGGCTGTCTTGGGACACTTCCGGAATTGGTTGGACCACCCCAGGTACACTGGATATCATGCCCTTCAATTTCTGGAGCTCCCTGGTAAATGCTGATGTCATACCGGCATCCTGCAAAGATCCACTATTGTTAGTAGCAAGAGTATTATTATTATTTGACACGTTACCAGTCTGAGGATTCTGGCCATATCCCGAAGCATATCCTGAGCTCCTCACAGTTGACATCCTGAGCGAGGAGGGTATTTCAGGAGTATGATTCTGGGAATGGCTAGGCACAATATTTCCCCTGTTATCCTCAGTGTATACAGCTGAACTGAAGTTCAAAGTTCTGGGTTGTAAAGGAGTGACAATCTCCTCAGCAGGCCGACTTGGGCCAGACTTCAAGAGTTGTATTTCCCTTATCAGCATCTGGTTGGTCTCCCGTTGCTGCCTCATCTGTTCCTGTACACTACCAAACAAATTTAAAATTTCTTCATTAGAAGCTAAAACAGGAGCGGATCCCTGGACACTGCGAGCAGGGATAACATCCCGAGCCACATGACTTTCAGTTCCTTGCGAAGAGGCTTGCATTCTCAGAGGAGGTGGTGGAAGAAAGGAGCCAACTGTTGCAGAGGTTGTAGCAGACACGGTGGAAGAGCTCATGTTTGATCTCGAGGCCATAGTAAATAGTGTGGCAAAAAGTTTCGAGAACAGAAAACCAAGTAATGATTTCACAAAAGTTTTTAGTAAAGATAGCACCACTTGCCCCACGGTGGGCGCCAAATTGTTTTGGTCAAAAATTACCGAAGCAATTAAGTGATCAAATTAGTTAAGTAAGGTAATGTGCTAGAAATGTGTGTCGAAAATATGTTATTCAAGTTATTTATAAAAACAGTTTCAGGATACGGCTCAGGATATAGAGATGTATCTGTGATCAAACAATGAGCAAAAATGTAAAGGGTGACACAGGATGTACGAGGAAAGCCCTTGATCAATCTAGATCGCCGGCATAAAACCTCGGGAGCTGACAATCGCAGCTGCCTTGTTCTTCTATTGCTTCAAATATCAGGATACAGTGCAGGATATGATGCGGATCAACTAGGTGTTACAACGTGATTTGATTACAAGTGTTGGTGTGTAGTGATTGCTAGTAACTAGAGAGTAAAGTGTGCGAATGAAAGTGAGTGCCTTAACTTGATCCGATCATACTATTTATAGCTAAACGAAAACAACTAACTTTCCTATTAAACCGAGATGCCCCGAATATTCCCAAGTAGACGTTGCAGTCCTGGTCTTTCGGAATCAACGTCTCTATTCCAACTGATTTGCCCGAGTCTTGGGGGGAAGAAGTCTTCTTGAACGTTGGAGACTTGTAACTCTTAATCTGCACGTGATTAATTCAGTCAATACCAGGATATCGTACCAGGATGTTACCAATATCCTGATCACAAGTAGACAATCAAAAGCAGAATATTAGTCAAGATATATGCTCAGAAAATGACCCATAACATATCTCATGATTGGAAGGATCCATGATCCTGAATGAGATTGTGTATCATCACTAGGGATAATTGCAGAATCCTCTCCTATCTCCATAGCTATATGATCCTCAATAGCAGGGGTTAGGATATGGATAATAGGGATCTTGGTATCCTCTGGAATCTTCAAGGATGATCCTAGATTGGCCAATGCATCAGCCTCTGCATTCTCTTCTCTGGGTACCTGTGTCAAACTAAAGGAAACAAAAGAGAGTGCCAATTCTTTGACTATCTCTAAATATTTAATTAGCTTTTCACCTTTAACAGTATAGGATCCATTAAAGTGATTAGTAATTAACAATGAATCTACATGTACCTCAAGATACCTGGTCTTCATATGCTTGGCAATTTGCAAACCAGCTATCAAGGCTTCATACTCAGCCTCATTGTTAGTAGTTTGAAACTCACAAGCTATGGAGTGGGGTATTATGTCCCCCTGTGGTGATTTTAGTAGTATTCCGAGCCCAGTTCCTTTAACATTAGAAGCTCCATCAGTGAAGAGTATCCAAGGATCCTTAGTTTCTTCAAGCTGTTGGACTTCTAACTCAGCTTCCCTTTGCAAGTCACTACTGAAATCTGCCACAAAGTCAGCTAAGGCTTGGGATTTAATGGCAGTTCTAGGCTCATATCTTATATCATAGCACTGAGCTTCACTGCCCACTTAGCCATCCTTCCTGACATTTCAGGTTTCCTGAGAACATTCTTAATTGGAAAGTTAGTCTTAACAATAATGGCATGAGTTTCAAAATAATGTCTTAACTTAGTAGATGCCATAATTAATGCAAGGATCAGTTTTTCTAAATGTGAATACCTGGATTCAGCATCAAGCAAACTCTTACTTACATAATAAACAGGATGTTGTGTACCTTGGTGATCCTTAACAAGGACTGAACTTACTGCTTTGGAGGATACCACCAAATATAAGAATAATATATCCCTTTTTTCTGGTTTCATCAAGGCAGGAGCTGAGGATAGGTAATCCTTAAGAGCTTTGAGAGCATTTTCAAGCTTTTTAGTCCATTCAAATTTCTTGTTCTTTCTCAAAATGTCATAGAATTCCTTGCATTTTTCTGATGACTTGGATATGAACCTGTTCAAGGCTGCGATCCTGCCTGTCAATCTTTGCACATCCTTGGCATTGGCAGGAGATTTGATATTCACAATAGCCTTAATTTGCTCTGGACTTGCTTCAATGCCTCTTTTTGTCACCATATAGCCTAGGAATTTACCTGCTTTAACACCAAAGTGACACTTGGAAGGATTTAGTTTCATATTAAACTTATCAAGGATATTGAATGCTTCCTCCAAGTCTCTAAGGTGATCCTCAGCTTTCTTAGACTTAACCACCATGTCATCTATATAAACTTCCATAGTGTGTCCAATTTGTTCCTTGAACATCATATTGACTAGCCTTTGATAAGTAGCACCTGCATTTCTTAGTCCAAATGGCATAGCAATATAACAATATATACCAGTTGGGGTCATAAAAGCTGTATCCTCTTGATCAGATGGTTCCATCTGAATCTGTTGAAATCCAGATGAAGCATCCATAAAAGTCAACAATTCATGATCGGCGGTAGCATCCACCATGGAGTCAATGTGGGGTAATGGGAAAGGATCCTTGGGACATGCCTTGTTTAAATCAGTGAAATCGACACATACCCTCCATTTTCCATTTTTCTTTTGAACAACCACCACATTGGCTAACCACCTTGGATACTTGACTTCTCTTATCATACCTGCCCGGAGCAATTTATCCACCTCCTCCTGGATAATTGCATTTCTCTCAGGTGCAAACTTCCTCCTCTTTTGGTGTATTGGCTTGAATGACATGTCAATGCCAAGTTTATGAGTAATTATATCTTTAGATATACCTGTCATGTCTTCATGCTTCTAGGCAAAGGTAGTTTTTCTCCTTTTGAGGAAGGATACCAAATCCTTTTCAATATTACCAAGGATCCCTGATCCTATGTAGATCTTGGATTCAGGATCATGAGGATCCATAAGGATTTCTTTCACGTCCTGCTCTCTTGCCTCCAAGACATCTCTTGAAGGATACTTTAATTGCTATTGCTCCTTTGGTCTTGAGGCTGGCTTCATTGATGACGTGTAGCAATTCTTAGCTTCTTGTTGATCACTCTCAATTTTCACCACTCCCCATGGACTAGGAAGCTTCACGCATTGATGATAGGTAGATGGGACTGCCTTCATATCATGTATCCATGGCCTGCCAAGGATAACATTACAACAGGATAAGCAATCTATAACACATAATTTTTTATAAGAATGAAGTCCTTCAATATAGATGGGGAGTTTGATGTCCCCCAATGTGTTATTGGTTTCTCCACTGAATCCCACAAGAACTGAGGATCTTGGTACAATATCCGATTCAGGGATGTTCATCTTCTTGAGGACATCAAGCTGAATGATGTTTACTGAGCTTCCTCCATCTATCAGGATCCTACGAACAAAGTGGTTAGATATAAACAAAGTAATAACAAGACCATCATGATGAGGATCCTGGATATCAACACGGTCATCCTCATCAAAGGTTATAACTTTATCCTTAGTAACAGCGGAGGTTCAAATGGGTCTATCCCCATTATCCATCTTGGTTTCCTTAGCATGTCTCTTGGCTGCTGAAAAGGAAGTACCACAAATGTCTGATCCACCCGAAATGAAGTTTATAACTTGTGCATCTGCTGGAGGGGCAGGAGCTCTTTCTGGAACCTTTTCAGGATCCTGGATCCTTGACTTTTTTCTTCCCAAAAGTTCCTTCAAGTGCCCCTTGCTTAACAAGTAACCAATTTCTTTTCTAAGTGCAATACACTCTTCAGTGAGATGCCTAAAATCCTCATGATATGCACACCACTTGGACTTGTCCTTTGTTGCGGCTGGTTTATAACTTTTCCTTGGCCATCTTGCTTTCTCACCTAGATTCTGCATTGCAAGAATTAGTTCATTGTTATCAACAGAAAAACAGTACTCAGAAATTGGAGGGTAATCCTCATCATCCTCTTCTTGTTCTACTGCATGCACATTCTGGTTATCAGACTTGTTGTAGGACTTGAACTTGTTATTCTTGAAGTAGGATCCTTGCTTTTCCTGCTTGGAGGATCCTGCCAGTCTTTCCTGGATCCTTTTGTCATCCTCTAACCGGATGAACCTAAGGGCCCTGGTTCTCACTTCATCAAGATTTCTGCAAGGGGTCATGACAAGATCATCATAGAATAATGAATCCCTAAGTAGACCCATTTTAAAGGCTTCTACAGCCATAGCAATATCCAAATTAGGAATGTCTAAGGATTCTTTACTAAACTTAGTGATGTAGTCTCTAAGTGATTCATTTTGACCTTGTGTTACCCTATATAGATCACTAGTTAAACGTTCAAATTTTCTACTACATGAGAATTGATTATTAAACAGATTAACTAGATTAGCAAATGAAGTAATAGAGTAAGGGGGAAGACTTAGCAGCCATTTAAGAGCAGATCCTGTAAGTGTGGATCCGAAACCCTTGCATAGACATGCTTCTTTTAACCTCTCTGGGATGGGGTTGATCTCCATCCTTTCTCTATATTGAGCTACATGTTCTTCTGGATCCGTTGAACCATCATACAGCTTCATAGTTGGTATTTGGAACCTTTTGGCTATCTCAGCATCATAAATGGGTGGTGCAAAACGAGATATCCTATGGCTCCCATCTGTAATTTCAGGGATGGGCTTAACCACTCCTGGAACGCTGGATATCATATCCTTCAGCTTCTGTAATTCCCTAGCCATAGCTTGATTGATACATGTATCCTGCATAAAGCCATGGTTAGTGTTGTAAGAATTATTCAAAGTGTTACCTCCCAGAGGATTCAAGTTTGGAATCCCAGATGTGAATCCATATTGACGAGATTCTGGTATGATTGAAGGACCAGAAGTAGCAATGGTCTCCATTGGAATGAAGTCTCCTTGATGAACATCTAAACTTGAGGGTTGTACACTTCGTAAGAATCCTTGATCCTGAAAGATGTTGGATCCTTGAACCTGGAAGGAGGATCCTTGAACCTGAGAGGATCCTTGAACCTGTGAGGATCCTTGGACCTGGGAGGATCCTTGAACCTGAGAGGATCCTTAGACCTGAGAGGATCCTTGAACCTGAGAGGATCCTTGAACTGTGTGCGTCCCCATATATCCTCCTGAGCTGACGAAGGATCCCTGATGCTGTAAAGAGGGTCCCGAAGGCTGAAAGTGAGACCCAAAAGCCTGACTCATAGTTATTATTCCATAACGCCTTCCCAATGGTCCACTCTGAAACTGGATATCCGGAACAGCAGATTGCTAGGCAGTCATAGCTGGAGTGTCGAAATCCAGTGACCTCGGTATTAGAGGAGAGTGATCCTCCCCTGATTTCTTCTGTTTCTTGATGTCACCAATTTCCCGGAGGATCCTTTCATTGGTTTTGTCCTGCTCTTGTATGTGATCCCTCATCTACAAAATCAAAGAAAAAAGATCACTAGTAGTAGGATTAGAAGAAACAGCTGAAGATGGTGGTTTTGGAAAAATGGGGCTTTGTCTCTTTGCAACATTTTCAGCATTCTTTTGGGATCCAAAAGGTAGTGGAGGCAAAAGTGGAACGCCCTGTGAAGAACCGATTGCCGGCATTGAACATGAAGTGCTCTTCGCTGAGGAAGCCATCTGCTTGGTAGTAATGAACCGAAATGATCACAAATATAAAAACTTCTTAGGAATGAAGCACCAACTGCCCCACGGTGGGTGCCAAACTATTTTGGTCAAAAATCAAGCAAGGATAATGCAACCAAATCTTTTGTTGTGAGGTGTGATGCTTAAATCTATGAACAATTGTATGAACAATTTGCAAATCGAATAAAGAGGTGACACAAGGATTTATACGAGGAAAAAGCCCTTGATCAAGAGTTGATCTCCGGCATAAAAAACCTCGGGTGATGGAAACTACCGATCACCAACTAAGATTAATCAAAAGGTTGTTACAACTCGGGATGATAACAAGCTTGTTACAAGGATCACTAGAGTGCAAAAGTGCAAAAATGTATGAAATCGCCAAGTAAACTGCCGAGAGCTGTTCGAGAGTGTGTGTTTTTGCTAAATTAGCCAAGTGTCCTCACTCAAGCTTGTTATCCCCTTTTTAAAATTAGAAATAACTAAACTAACTAACTATCCACTAATTGTGCAAGCTCCCCACGACCTCCATAACGTTCACAAAGCCATGCACGTGCGGAATATTGAAAGCATATTCCCCAAGAATATCGGTAAGAGTTAGTCCATGCCCATACTCCTGCAAAACAAGCTCACGCATAATGAATACAATCGTTAGTATAAGGATAACAATAAGGATACTGAATCCTGATCCTGCAACACCTACTGAGGATCCTTAATTCAAACATAATTCATGATCCTGGCAGTACTTGAGGATCCGTGATCCTTAGGATTGGAAAATCCTCCCCTAACACTAAGTTTACTTAACTATTAAGTTTACTTAGCTATTAAGTTTACTTAGTTGCTAAGTATTCTAGCAGCTCCCTGATTACGAGTTCTAATTTCTCGATACAATGGAACTCATATTAGTGTATTAACTTAATTCAACTTTAACGATAATCACGAGATCGAAACTCTCACAACGAATGACAAAGTATAGCCAAATATTGGCAGCACTTAAACATCCATTGGATCAGTTTCAATCGATCGGATAGGGTATCGTACCAGTGATTAGAGTTATTACCCTAATAACGGGCAGAGTTTCGGGATTTAGAAGGTATAATCCTGAGCTACTATTTACTATAATAAAAGCTGAAGGAAAGAAAAGAATTGAGTAGTTTGAAACATAGCAGTGATCGAGTTAATACCCTGGATTCGTAGCAGCGTCTTGACACCGAAAAACTAGTTTTCAGCAGAATATGACCGTTTTGAGACTGAGATTTCGAACACAGAAGCAAGTCCCATGCACAAGCTACTTATAGCAACATTTTAGGTTTTACGCGGCCCGCGTAAACCTTAACATGAATCTTACGCGTCCCGCGAGGGCCATAAAGGCGGCAGTAGGGTTTGCTGCGTCATCGGTGGTCTTGACACGTGGACAACACGTGTCCCTTAAGCTTATCCGGAGACTTTCAAGTTGTCGCGGCCCGCGTAGCCTTACCTTATGGCTTACGCGGCCCGCGTGAAATCCAATTTTCTTGATTTTTCATGCTCATTAGGGTTTCAGGGGTCCGGGTTTTCACTTACGGGTTGCTTTGGGACATTTTTGCAGGTCCTTACAATTATCATCATCCTTCTGCAATATTGTCATAGGTAAGCTTTATTTCTTCATTTTCGTCTCCATTCTTACCGCATAGAACTTGAATTTCGTGTCTTGTACATGAATCGTGCACTTTGCACCTTTGGTTTCATCAGAAAAAGAGACATAGGCGCTCGCTTTTCAGAAATACCTCGCCTTGTGTGACACAAGGCGATCCCCTCTACGCCTGAGGTCGCTTTGCGCCTAAGCGCGCCTTTTTAAACCAGGGTTTGAACTTTGATGATTGGAGGTGTAGTGGGTGAACGATGGTGGAATTGTTGCGGTTTAGGTGCGGTGGTAATGGTTATGGTGGTGGTGGTGGTGGAAGGTAGCAGGTGGTGATAGTGGAGGCTGATGGTGGTGGTGGCAAAGAGGGAGAAAGGGGTGGATCGCCGAAGGTGGTGGTGGTGGGTTGGTAATGGTGGTGGTTTATGGGGATGATAGCTGAGAAAGAGAGATAGAGAGAGGAAGAAGAGATGTATATATATATAGACTGAGAGAGTCAGAGAGACCAAAGAGAGAGAGAGGGGGAGAGAGGGTTTTGAGTTTATATATGTTTTTTATTTTTTTTAATGAACATTTTTTTAATTAAATAGATAAAATGACAAAAAATACCCTTATTTGCCAACTAAAATTACAAAATACTCTGATTTAACTAGTTAGACTCAAATGGCATACCGTACAATATTTTAAAACATTAAGTACAGAACTTATTAACTTTTACGCTAAAGGTCATCGCCTGCAAAAGAATGTAAACACAAATAACAAAACTTGTAATTTGCTCTAATATATATTAAATTTCTTTATTTTACAATTCAACGCTGAAAAAGTGAAGTGCCATTGGGTGATACTATTCCCACCCCCCTATTTACTAATTACACCCCCTATTAAAAACATCACATCCATCAATCATTTACTTTTTGTTTTTAGTCTTTTTGTTGTCTTTTTTTTGGTATATTTTATTGTCTTTTTTATCTTTTTGTTATTATTATTATTATTTAATATTAGTAATGAATTATTATTATTATTATTATTATTAAGCTTATTACTTAAGCCTTAAACTTGTTTTTTTTACCTTTTTAGTTTTTTTATGCTAGACATCTTTTTATTTTTTTTACCTTTTTAGTTTTTTTATGCTAGACAACGAACCGGTCGTTGTACTGGTTTATTGGTCGGACCGGTTGAACCGGTCGAACCGGATTTACGAACCGAATGCCAATATATAATTTATATAATAACAAATATAGTACGATAATTGGACAGTTTTGGAGTCTTATTTAAAATATTGCCACAAGCTTTGAAAGTCAAAAGAAGATATGGTAATGTTTACACATGCGATAACCATACCTTCCTGAAATTTCCTTTTCTTTTACCAGTTTGTTTTTGTTGACAACTTACACTACAACTTAGACTAGGCATATGGCCTATGAAGAAAAGTAGTTTGTTTTTGTTGACTACTTACACTACAACTTAGACAAGTTGTTTTTGTTGACAACTTACACTACAACTTACCCACTGGTCTTCTCAGGAAATTTCCGATGAACTATCTTTCCCTCTTTCCGTCCATCACTTTCTTCGGTGCATTCACTTCAGTTTCATAATTCTCATATTATCGGTGCATTCACTTCAGTTTCTTTAAGATATACTCGAGAAAGCTATTCAAAGAGTTGCATAAATTTACTTGTTCAAAGAGTGATCTACTTATGCTTCATCATAGTATTTAGAAAAGTTAAAGAGATGTCTGGATTTTCAACGGATCAGGTATAGTTTTTAATTCCCATGTTTCAAGTTTCAACTTAGTTATATAATCTAGCTAGGTTAAGGGTCTTGTTTTAGATAATATATATTTTGTAACTACTCAAGCTTGTTCACCTAATATTTTGTAACTAATATTAGTTCACTTTTAGGTGTTCAAGTCTCGTGAAGAGTTGATGGCCTGGGTTAGTGTAACACCTGTGTCATTTCAACCATCAAACAAATACCAAACCAATGAAATATTGTATTTCATACTTTGGGCTTGTATAAATATGTGTATCATTTGCACATATCAACTCATGTTCGATTTCAAGCTCTAAATCGCTTTCTGGAAGGTTATACACGCACTGATGCGTAAATATAACCAGTTTAATGCAACGAACACTCCGGAATAGTGAAATAGGCTTAACATACCTTAAATAACCTTTACATAACTTAGATATAAGTTTTGGAAGGGTTGGTGTGGTGAAATCAAAGTTTAATCGCTTACAGGGACTAAAGTTGACAAACTGCGAAAGTATGCCAATTTGAACTGTAACAGACCTTCCGGAACATGACCATAAGTTAAACATACCATATATATCCTTTACATAGCTTAGAAATAGGCTTTGAGGGGTTCGGTGTGCTAAAATAAACTTTTGGGTCATTCAGGGACTAAAAGTGGCAAAAAGTGCACAAGTTTGCATTTTCGCGCATAACTTACGTTCTGAATACATCTGGACATCCAAAAATTTATGTAAGCATGACTACATTATATTTTATTGTTCGCCTTAAGAAAAATCCATTCGTTTCGTCATTTGGATCGTTTTTCGCGCTTATGCGCATTCCGTCGTAATTAAGCGAACATCGCGTTCGTACGGTCAAACGAACCAACATCCGACATATTTTTGAACATGTTTCATGTCCACAATGTTTAGGCAACATTTTAGGGCCTTAAAGTTGGCTTTACGGGCCTTAGAAGTGTCGGAAATGGCCTTAAACACGTGCAGGGACTGAAACTGTCATTTCTGAAACAAGTTTGCTGATCAGACAGGCCAAAGCGGCCCGCATTGTGTTTATAACATCCTGAAGCGGGCCGCATCCGAGTAACAGACCAGATTAAATGTTTCTAATGCAAGTTGCAACCAAATCAATTCTTAACCACATGTTTAGAGATGATGTGTCATTAAGTTATGGAGCATTTGTGGCACCATGACTTTCCGACAAGTGTACGGCCTTGATCGTTGCCTCCTTCTCCAAGAAACGATCCTAGCGGTGGACCATTTCCTATAAATACCCACCAACATCACACCCAAAAACTCACACCTTTGAACCTTTGAATCTTGGACCCTTCGTAAGTATTCTTTCGTTCTTTTCCTTATTTTATTGTTTTATCGAGTCTGAAAGTCAAACTTTGTTTGACTTTCTGCGTTGACCAGTAATGGTCAATGCGAAGTTCGTTTGAACTTCGCAACGTGATTGTAATCACGTTGGTCATAGTCCCTTGGGACTATGCCCACTGATTACCACGTTGTCTAGGGTCGTAGGGTAGGCGATCTAATAAATCGCCTATACCTTCGAACCCGACCCAGTTTGGTCGATCATTAGGATCCGACCAAACACATTAGGTGACCATAGTAGGTAGGGAATAACCTTCCGAGGTTATACCCTATGGTCACATCGTTAAGTAGTTGTATGATAGGTAGTTTATATGCCTTAGGTAAATTACCAGAATACCCTTTTCATACATAATTGGTAATTTAGCATATGTAACCTAAACTTTTGTCACGTAACTGATTATGTAACATGTTTAGGCATATAATACTTGTCATAGGACTAGTTAGGCGGTCCAAACGCGTTTCACGCGCACGACACGTTAAAGAAGCATAAGCTTCCTAAACGGGTCGAAATCACTCAGGTTAAGTTTCATTTAGTATGTAGGCTTTGTTAAACCAAATGACACGAGTCTCTACACTCGTTTGGTTTACAAACCCTAATGCTACCCGATCTTCCGATTCAGGTCCGGTTTATTAATGTAGCTACCTATACTAGGTGCCGTTTGATATCCGCGATCTCTAGCATTGTTTAGTTGTTACTCAAGGACTTCTGAGCAATCTCAGGTGAGTACATAGACCCCTCTTTTACTGTTTTCCAAACTGTTTTGGGGTGGAACACATGTGCCTACTTGTTACTTTCATGCTTTCCTGTTTTCACATCATATACCGGCTATGTTTGTTAGTACATTATAGTACATGATTTCATTTCATTTCATGCTATGTATGTCCATTGTGTGCATACTTAGTACATTGTTTTACATTACATTTTGTTGCATATGCTCATCCAGTATATGAACACATTATATTACATTTTGAACCGTTAATAATCATTTGACTCTGTGAACCGTTTGTATCCGTGAACCGTTTGTATCTGTGAACCGTTTGTATCTGTGAACCGTTGTATCTGTGAACCGTTTGTACTCTGTGAACCGTCTGTATCTATGAACCGTTTGTATCTGTGAACCGTGTGAACCGTATTTGACCATACATAAACATTTCTACAACTGTTAAACATTACTTTGGTGTTTTGGTTTGATTAAGTGATTAAGTAACGATGCGTGTGTAATATGATACAAGCATGGTGGATACGCCGCTGGTACTTCCTATATATAAGTGTTTGTATGGTATTACATATCGTAGCGTTATTTGAATCATTTCAGTTTGATACATATAACATTTATTACAAATAACATACTTTTCACAAGACATTGTTTTACAAACAACTTATCTTATACAAATCCATTTTACTATGGTTATTCATTTAACCATACATTATTCATTTATTTATACATATCATCTGAACTCATTGTTTTTCAAATGATTTACAAGACAAAGCAAATTACAAGGTTCATGACTAAACATTTTCTCAAACATAAGTCATGAATCTTATTTTCACAAAACCTATGTATCTCACAGGCATTTTTATGCTGACGTACCATATTTTCACATGTGTTTTTCAGGAGCTGTTGCATAAGATGATCAAGATACATATAGGCAGACTTGGGCTTTAGTGACAATAAAAGATGCAAGACTAGTTAATTATGTTGTATTTTCTTGTTTGTTAAGACATTGTAACACTTTTAATCAATAAAACGAAACTTCAATTGCCATGGATTTGAAACAATTAATTCTGTTACAACACTCCCCGATGTTTCCGCCACGTTTTGTATGTTCCACGTGGTCGGGGTGTGACAGAAAAGATGGTATCAGAGCCAATGGTTATAGGGAATTAGGTTATTAGTAATGCTTTGACCTAGTCTATAACCTTCTTAGGACCCTAACGCGAGTTTACTTGCGTTTAGTCATAAAACAATACCGTCACCTATCCTTAGGCGACTACCACAACAAGAACATAATTTTCAAAACCGCTTTGAAAACTAATCATCTGTTCTAGGATGATTGATTACAAGGTTTTGAACCCTCTATTGTAAGGTTTTGAAACTCTCTATTATATGGTTTTGAACCCCTTTAAGTTTTCAAAATCTCGTCAAGGTCTTGGGTTTTAAATAATGTGAACACGTGCAAACTGGAAGGGTGAATGCCTGTATTCTGAGTTTTCTGTCTAGGCAAGCACTTCGTATACATCTCAACCAGACGCGAGACCAGTTGTGCTTACCTGGGAATTCTTGGGATGAGTGTTCACTTATAGGCGAGCATGTCTTCGCGATACATTATTTTTGACCTATTTACTTTGATTAGTCACCGTCTCATTTGTTTGCCTTAAGTAACAAACAAATGATCGCAATTTTATGCATTGTTATTCTGTTTTCTTTTCCCTTGTTCCCTCCCATATCTCCTATGTTCTTCATGGTGTCTCTACATCGCAACAAGACTCGAGTGTCCGGACCAGGTGCTACAACTGCCCAACAAATAGGCGTCGTACTCCAGAAGACCGTTGATTTAGCTGTCACCAGGAGTCAGCTCAGGAATGAAGCCGTGCAAGGGAACCACTCCTTGGAGAAATCAATGTAACCGTCATCATCCAAATCAAATACCATGTTACAAATGTACCCACGGTGGACGATGGAGACATTTGGTTAACATGTGTCGCTTTGCTGTTCAAAGCAAAGCAGTTGCAAACCCTGTTGCTACTTAACCTTCAAGTTCTGCTTCATATGTCGCCTTGGCATATCTAGCACCTCAACCTCATGAACTTTCTACTTTGTGTATCGACTTAAGCACGCCTAGTGCAAGGTGTCGAAGCACCTCTCGTTACACAAATTTCAAAATCCATAAAGGATCTTTCTATCCTCATAATCAGATCCTTGTGGATGAATATCACTCAAATCGGAGCCCTTAATTGAATTATTCGTATGCCTTAATACGAACATTACCATTCAATAAGGACAAAGCCGAATTCTTATTTAGATCTTCCTATCTTCATAGTTAGATTCTAATGATTTAAGTGCCGCATGGAATCCACAGATTGGATTCCTGGTGTGCTTTAAGTATCCGCGTCCAAAGATAACAAATTAATAACAAATTAAACAACTATGTGTTTATGTGCTTATGAACATTACAAGACAAACTGTGCGGACTATGCAAGGAATTACGTAATTATGGATGCATACATAATTATGGAATTTAGTGCACAGAAACCACAGTAAGCTTTGTAATGTGCCTAGAAGTTAACTCCATTCATTTCCGTTTCTGAGGAAACAACCGTAGAAAATGACTCCGTTTGTTCATTTTCGTTTCTGAAGATTTTCCGTTAAGGAAATGAATATCCGTTTGTCCATCCTTTTCATTTCCGTTTCTGAGGAAGCAACCGTAGAAAATGACTCCGTTTGTTCATTTTCGTTTCTGAAGATTTTCCGTTAAGGAAATGAATATCCGTTTGTCCATCCTTTTCATTTCCGTTTCTGAGGAAGCAACCGTAGAAAATGACTCCGTTTGTTCATTTTCGTTTCTGAAGATTTTCCGTTAAGGAAATGAATATCCGTTTGTCCATCCTTTTCATTTCCGTTTCTGAGGAAGCAACCGTAGAAAATGACTCCGTTTGTTCATTTTCGTTTCTGAAGATTTTCCGTAAAGGAAATGAATATCCGTTTGTCTATCCTTTTCATTTCCGTTTCTGAGGAAGCAACCGTAGAAAATGACTCCGTTTGTTCATTTTACGTTTCTGAAGATTGTCCGTTGAGGAAATGAATCCCCGTTTGTTTATTCCTTCATTTACGCTTCTGAAGAATACTCGTTGAGGAAAATGACTCCGTCTGTTCATTTTCGTTCTAAAGAATGTCCGTTAAGGAAATGACAGGATTATGCCTTACATATCTCTGGTGGTTGTTTTGACACAAAGTCACAAATAGACTCCTACGAATTAATTTCGGGACGAAATTTCCTAAAGTAGGGGAGACTGTAACACCTGTGTCATTTCAACCATCAAACAAATACCAAACCAATGAAATATTGTATTTCATACTTTGGGCTTGTATAAATATGTGTATCATTTGCACATATCAACTCATGTTCGATTTCAAGCTCTAAATCGCTTTCTGGAAGGTTATACACGCACTGATGCGTAAATATAACCAGTTTAATGCAACGAACACTCCGGAATAGTGAAATAGGCTTAACATACCTTAAATAACCTTTACATAACTTAGATATAAGTTTTGGAAGGGTTGGTGTGGTGAAATCAAAGTTTAATCGCTTACAGGGACTAAAGTTGACAAACTGCGAAAGTATACCAATTTGAACTGTAACAGACCTTCCGGAACATGACCATAAGTTAAACATACCATATATATCCTTTACATAGCTTAGAAATAGGCTTTGAGGGGTTCGGTGTGCTAAAATAAACTTTTGGGTCATTCAGGGACTAAAAGTGGCAAAAAGTGCACAAGTTTGCATTTTCGCGCATAACTTACGTTCTGAATACATCTGGACATCCAAAAATTTATGTAAGCATGACTACATTATATTTTATTGTTCGCCTTAAGAAAAATCCATTCGTTTCGTCATTTGGATCGTTTTTCGCGCTTATGCGCATTCCGTCGTAATTAAGCGAACATCGCGTTCGTACGGTCAAACGAACCAACATCCGACATATTTTTGAACATGTTTCATGTCCACAATGTTTAGGCAACATTTTAGGGCCTTAAAGTTGGCTTTACGGGCCTTAGAAGTGTCGGAAATGGCCTTAAACACGTGCAGGGACTGAAACTGTCATTTCTGAAACAAGTTTGCTGATCAGACAGGCCAAAGCGGCCCGCATTGTGTTTATAACATCCTGAAGCGGGCCGCATCCGAGTAACAGACCAGATTAAATGTTTCTAATGCAAGTTGCAACCAAATCAATTCTTAACCACATGTTTAGAGATGATGTGTCATTAAGTTATGGAGCATTTGTGGCACCATGACTTTCCGACAAGTGTACGGCCTTGATCGTTGCCTCCTTCTCCAAGAAACGATCCTAGCGGTGGACCATTTCCTATAAATACCCACCAACATCACACCCAAAAACTCACACCTTTGAACCTTTGAATCTTGGACCCTTCGTAAGTATTCTTTCGTTCTTTTCCTTATTTTATTGTTTTATCGAGTCTGAAAGTCAAACTTTGTTTGACTTTCTGCGTTGACCAGTAATGGTCAATGCGAAGTTCGTTTGAACTTCGCAACGTGATTGTAATCACGTTGGTCATAGTCCCTTGGGACTATGCCCACTGATTACCACGTTGTCTAGGGTCGTAGGGTAGGCGATCTAATAAATCGCCTATACCTTCGAACCCGACCCAGTTTGGTCGATCATTAGGATCCGACCAAACACATTAGGTGACCATAGTAGGTAGGGAATAACCTTCCGAGGTTATACCCTATGGTCACATCGTTAAGTAGTTGTATGATAGGTAGTTTATATGCCTTAGGTAAATTACCAGAATACCCTTTTCATACATAATTGGTAATTTAGCATATGTAACCTAAACTTTTGTCACGTAACTGATTATGTAACATGTTTAGGCATATAATACTTGTCATAGGACTAGTTAGGCGGTCCAAACGCGTTTCACGCGCACGACACGTTAAAGAAGCATAAGCTTCCTAAACGGGTCGTAATGGGTCGAAATCACTCAGGTTAAGTTTCATTTAGTATGTAGGCTTTGTTAAACCAAATGACACGAGTCTCTACACTCGTTTGGTTTACAAACCCTAATGCTACCCGATCTTCCGATTCAGGTCCGGTTTATTAATGTAGCTACCTATACTAGGTGCCGTTTGATATCCGCGATCTCTAGCATTGTTTAGTTGTTACTCAAGGACTTCTGAGCAATCTCAGGTGAGTACATAGACCCCTCTTTTACTGTTTTCCAAACTGTTTTGGGGTGGAACACATGTGCCTACTTGTTACTTTCATGCTTTCCTGTTTTCACATCATATACCGGCTATGTTTGTTAGTACATTATAGTACATGATTTCATTTCATTTCATGCTATGTATGTCCATTGTGTGCATACTTAGTACATTGTTTTACATTACATTTTGTTGCATATGCTCATCCAGTATATGAACACATTATATTACATTTTGAACCGTTAATAATCATTTGACTCTGTGAACCGTTTGTATCCGTGAACCGTTTGTATCTGTGAACCGTTTGTATCTGTGAACCGTTTGTATCTGTGAACCGTTTGTATCTGTGAACCGTTGTATCTGTGAACCGTTTGTACTCTGTGAACCGTCTGTATCTATGAACCGTTTGTATCTGTGAACCGTGTGAACCGTATTTGACCATACATAAACATTTCTACAACTGTTAAACATTACTTTGGTGTTTTGGTTTGATTAAGTGATTAAGTAACGATGCGTGTGTAATATGATACAAGCATGGTGGATACGCCGCTGGTACTTCCTATATATAAGTGTTTGTATGGTATTACATATCGTAGCGTTATTTGAATCATTTCAGTTTGATACATATAACATTTATTACAAATAACATACTTTTCACAAGACATTGTTTTACAAACAACTTATCTTATACAAATCCATTTTACTATGGTTATTCATTTAACCATACATTATTCATTTATTTATACATATCATCTGAACTCATTGTTTTTCAAATGATTTACAAGACAAAGCAAATTACAAGGTTCATGACTAAACATTTTCTCAAACATAAGTCATGAATCTTATTTTCACAAAACCTATGTATCTCACAGGCATTTTTATGCTGACGTACCATATTTTCACATGTGTTTTTCAGGAGCTGTTGCATAAGATGATCAAGATACATATAGGCAGACTTGGGCTTTAGTGACAATAAAAGATGCAAGACTAGTTAATTATGTTGTATTTTCTTGTTTGTTAAGACATTGTAACACTTTTAATCAATAAAACGAAACTTCAATTGCCATGGATTTGAAACAATTAATTCTGTTACAACACTCCCCGATGTTTCCGCCACGTTTTGTATGTTCCACGTGGTCGGGGTGTGACAGTTAGAAACACCGGACGTAGTCTTGGTTACGCTATGGTGACTAAAAGATCGAAAGCGAAAAATGGCTACGTGTCTAAAGTTGTACTTATGTGTGATCGTGGTGGTGTGTATAATTCAGTTAAAGATTCAGGTAGAGAGACCGGCACTAGAAAGATTAATTGCCCGTTTGAAATGGTAGGGAAATTTTCAAAAAAGAATGGTTCTTGGACGTTAAATGTAAAACCTGGTGAACATAATCATCCACCCGGAGAATATATGGAGGGACACCCAATCCTCAAACGATTGACACCTAATGAACACCAATTGGTGGCAGAGTTGACGGGGAAGGGTGTGTTCCCAAAAGAAATTTTAGGTGTTATGAAGGAGCGTGATGAAAATAATGTCTCTACAATTAAAAACATATATAACGCACGTGATAAAATTCGAGCAACGGATCATAAAGGGAAATCTTTGATGGAGGTGCTAATGTCTCTTTTAAATGATAAAGGGTATACTTTTGAAATTTCTACCGATAGAGTTTCAAACAAGTTGGAAGACTTATTCTTTGTTCCTAAAATATCATACAAGTACTTCCTTGATTTTCCACATGTGTTGCTTATGGATGTCACATACAATACGAACAAGTATAAATTGCCTTTTCTTGAAATTGTTGGTGTAACTTCTACCAACAAGACAATCTCCATAGCTTTTGCAGTTATCGTTGTAACACCCCGTGTTTTCACGAGTAAAAGTCAAAGTCAAGGTCCAAGTCAACGACCGATTTCGCGCGACTTGACTCGTAGAAATGTTTTTATTTTATTTATATTATGTGGAGTAAGTGTTGTTCATTTCAATAATCGCATCATATTAATCGTATTTCAATCGACCTACGACTGTGAATGATAGGAAGTAACAATGCGATAAAGTTAATCCAGCTATGCTAATCAAATCGACATCGAACCGTAACACGAACTGTGTATTTTACTTATTATTTATACGTGTGTGTGCCTTATGTGTTACCTGTGCATGTTTATTTTATGCTATGTTGTGATAATCAAGCAAACTCAAGCGAACTCGAAGTCTAACTCGAATGTAAACGAACCCGAACCCGAATTCCGAGTCGAACCATATAAGAAGTAGTTGGGACTGAAAGTAATTTGACTAGGAAACCCTATCGAATCGCTCGAAAATCGAAACCGAAACAACATCGCACCAAACGCACCAAAGCAGGCGGCATCCGCACGGAAGGCCATTCGGCACGGATTGCCAATCCGCACGGATTGCCAATCCGCACGGATGACCTATCCGCGCGGATAGCCTATCCGGGTACGTGCTATGCGCACGGCTCACCCTTTCCCTTTTTGGCATCCTATAAATACACGGGTCACTCTCCAACTTTTCCACTTTTGGCAAGTGACGTCCGAACCGCACGCATTCTTCACTTTTTCTCAGATTTCTCTCAATCCAGGTAAGATCTTGCACTAATTCTTGTGCATTCTTGATCACTACACAATTCTACACATTTCCATCTTTCAAACCTTCACTTTTAACCATGAAATCATCCGGATTTGAGGATTCTCGGGTGACGTCATCATGAAGTTCTTATGAACTTCAAGCTTGACCTCATTCCCCCAAGAATCACTCAGATCTAAATGATTTCTACAAGATTTCACAATAACTTCACCTAGATCTAAACCTTACTAAGGATAAAAGAGTTGGAAGAAATAAACCTAAGTTCTCTCCTTCTTTTTCCCTTAGAATTGGTACGAATCTGATCGGTTCTAGTCTTCTACTCGATAATAGTGAAGCACTAGCCCTGGATCTGGATTCTACCCACAGACACCTGATTTCGGGGTCAACCGGAATGACCGTTCTGAGTCGCCGACAGGCCGAGTTTGGGTGGTTCCTGACCGGTCTAGTCACGCGGGTGAGAATAAAATATTCCAAGTGGTTGCCACGTAAATCAGAACGTCTCGATAAACGACAACAGAACCCAGAGTAGACGAACGGAGCAATCAGACCAAAGGCTGTCCGCACGGACCAGTTATCCGCACGGACAAGCTGTCCGCACGGACAAGCTGTCCGCACGCACAGGCCATACGGACGGGTTGTCACCCGGACGAACTACCCTTGGGATCCACCTTCCAAACAAGGTTTGAGTATCGACGAATGAGCAATCCGGACGGACGACCTCTGAATGGATTACTCTTCGGATCATGAGATACTAAGGCCTTAAAATAAATTCAAACAGTGTTCATCCGCACGGCCAAGTCGTCCGCACGGACAGGCCATCCGGACGGATGGTCTCTGCCCACGTGCACGGACTGTCCGCACGGATCACCATTGTCCGCACGGACTACCATACGCATGGATTGTCGTCCGCGCGACCGGCTTGAAAAGTAGAAACACTTATGTGTTTTCTAAATGCTACAACGAAGACTCCAAAGCACAAGCCATCATACACAAACACATCCTTAGGAAGAAACAATCCACTTGAACGTTTATCCGCACAAGCAACTTGTTCGTACGGATAAGCCATCCGCACGCACAATTAATCCGCACGGATTACCATCCGCACGGATAGCTCTCACGCACGGATAGCTTATCCGGATGGATCACCATCCGCACGCATCACCATCCGCACGGATAGTTCATGCGCACGGATGACTCCCTCTCACGGATAGCTGATCCGCACGATCAGCCATCCTAACCACTCTCACTTTGTACTGTTTTACGCGCCACTTATCGTTACGTTATCGAATCTATTCAGGCTAACCGTACTCGCTGTAAAGCGCTCCCTTCAATCCACAATCGCTGTGAGTATACTCGAGCCCTTTTTGCTTTAGCACTTTTGGGTGTTACATACGTTACGAATATTCAACTACAATTATCACACTACTTAAGCTATTTTAACGCTAAACCAATTACGCATGTTATACCTGGCTTATGAATGCTTGTTTGTTATGTTTACACATGGAATGCTGTCTACCTGCCTTAGCAACGATAGTACTATAGTTTGGACTCAGCACCCGTTCACACGGGGGTTGTTAAGGATCTTTTACTTGCATGGATTACGGTGGTAATCATGTATTGCGAACTGCCTCGGGCAGTCAACCCGCAGTCATTGGTATCGATGGATCTATGTCGATAACTAACGTGCTTCATTTCACTATGTGAACGTGCTGGTTATGCGTAAACGAATTCGAACTCTATATGCTATTATCAAACTTGTATGCTCACCTTTACATTTTATGTATTGACTTTATTTTAACGTATGTGACAGGTGCTTAGGTTGCTTGTTTGCTCTTTGTGCTGTGATGAAATCGAAGCTAGGAACTGGAGTCCTAGAAACCAACGAATAAATTATGATGTTTAAATCTTAGTTGTCGGAACAGAATATTTGTTTAGTTTTTGTCTGTAATAACTTGTTTGCTATTTAAGACATGGTATGGGACATGTTGACTTAAATTGAATGGTAATGATAGTTGTTATGGAAACTTCTGGACAATCTGTTTCGCTCAGTGTCGCGCCCCGATGATTCCGCCATCGGTTGGGGTGTGACAGATTGGTATCAGAGCCATAACTATAGGGAATTAGGCAAGACTCGACCTAGTCCGGGTCAAAGTCTTAGAGACCTAGTCTATAGTTAAGAATCAACAGACCAACTCTCGCGTATGCGTAAACTCGCCACTATCACTCGCTCTTTCTAATCACTGCACTCAAATTTTCAAGTTATGAACAGGTAATGAGGCCGAGAATAGGTGTGAAAAACCGCAAAATCTCGACTAAAGTTGCCTAATCAGCTTGCGTTTTAGCTCCAAACGAGGAGAATTATGCCAAATTAGGAGTGAAATCCATATTTTGATGAATAATCTCCTCTATTTTAGCAAAACAGGAACGAAGTTGTTAAGCCAGGGGTGAGACCCTAACCTTGACGACTTGTCCTGCTTTTATACAAAAAAAAAAAAACTCCCACCAAAGTTTCGATGGACTCCAACGATCTAAAGACACAATATAACCAATGGGAATTGCGCCGACGCCCAAGAATCGAGGCAAAGGCATAGTCCTGGAGGTAATTGTGCACACAGGATCCTTGCGAATAGTCGAGCCACTTTGGTTAGTCGAAGTCTATTAGCCGCAGACAATCTACCTTTGATTTGTCAACCTTTATGAAGATTTTATGTGTTTTGTGCTTATTTATTGACGTTTTGAGGTACCACCGGTTTCAGTCTAATGTTTTTGGCCTTAGCTACTCACACAACACATCATTAACGAAGCGCTTGCACTCCACTACTTTCGAACACTCGCAAATTCTGAATTCTAGGTTTCTGTTTTCTGACTACCCCTAGTGACTAAGGTATATGTGCTTCCTGCTATTGTGCTTACGTGATTAGGAGTATTGTGATTATGTGCTCTATGTGTTATGTGATTTTGTGTAATTCTGTGATCTTGCGACTGTATACGTTTACATAGTACGTGTTACTGAGCTTTAGTAGTAGTAAACGTGTGAGGTGAGATTCGAATACATGTGTTGAGTTCCGTGGCGATGTCTATTGCAGACAATGTCGTCGGGATCCCGTCATCCACTCACTCGTCAAGAAAAGAGGGACAGACGTCTTGCCTCCATTATCGCAAAAAGTGTGGTAAAAGCTGTGAGCGATGCCTACGAGAACGCCAGCAAATCATCCGAGGGATCGAGGACTGAAGGTCCTAAGGCTGCAACGAGACCTTTCAGTTTCAAGCAATTCAAGTCGTGTGGGCCGAAAGAATTCACAGGCGAGGGAGGTCCTACTGCACTATTTCACTGGTTTGACTCTATCGAGGTTACTCTGCGACAAAGTGGTTGCCCTGATGACCTTCGAACTCTGAACGCTACCGGCGTCTTTCAGTCCCGTGCTTTGGACTGGTGGACGGCCGAGAGGAACAAGAGAGGGAATGATGCAGCTTACGGTTTATCGTGGGATGAGCTCAAAGAAGTCATGCTAGACGAATTCTGCCCTCCTCACGAGCGTCAAAAGCTTGAAGATGAATTTGGCACATACATCAGAAGGATGGAGACAATGCTGGTCTCACTGCTCGCTTCAAACAGCTCAGCATTATCTGTCCTGACCAGGTCAAGACTCCTGAGATGACCATCAAGAAGTACATCCGAGCTTTGCCCGACTGCGTTGCTGATTTCGTGCAAGCGGCTAAGACTACCACGATCGAGGAAACCTACCTGCGGGCCGCTGAAATCAATGACAAAAGGGTTAAGGCTGGGGTGTGGGATAAGACCTCCAAGCATCTGCATCAAGCCACTACTGCTGCACCAACTGCTGAAACCACTTCGTCAAGCAACAAGAGAAGGAACAAGAGAAAGAACAGCTCCACCAACAAGAACTGTGCGATTACTGCTGCACCGATCCAAGCTGTACCTGCCCAACAGCGTCAAGTAGCGGCGCCTGTGGCCAATGCACCGCCTGCAAAGCATGCATATACTGGACCACACCCGCTCTGCCCTACTTGCACCTATCATCACCCGACAGCTATTCAATGCCGCTTCTGTGCTCATTGCAACGTCTACGGCCACTTTACTGCCAACTGCCGTATTCGTCAAGCTCCTGCCAATCAAGCTCTACTCGCTACCCCACAGGGTCAACAAGCTCCTCCGGCACCCGCAGTCAAAGCCAGAGCATGCTTCACGTGTGGCGACCTGAATCACTTCGCCAACATGTGCCCGAACAGGGTAGTGAAACAAGAACCGCAACAGCAGCAACCACAGCAACAACAGCAGCAACAACAACAGGCCGCACGCGCCAGAACTTTCAATCTCAACATGCGTCAATCCCAGGCCGACAACAACGTGGTCAATGGTACGTTCCTTGTGAATGGTATTTATGCTTCATGTTTGTTTGATACTGGAGCCGATAATTGCTTTGTGTCGCTCGAATTTGAGAAACTCCTTAGTCGTAAACGTTCCCAACTCTCCTCTGCATTCGATGTTGAAGTCGCTACCGGAAGAACCGTCGCTGTAAACTCTGTTATTCGTGATTGCACTCTCGAGCTCAACAATCACATCTTCCCAATTGATCTCATTCCGATGCAACTCGGAAGCTTTGACGTCATAGTAGGCATGGACTTTCTTCGCGAAAACCATGCCGAAGTTGTGTGCTTCGATAAAATGATTCGTTTTTCGCTCACAAACGGTGATTCATTGTGCGTTTATGGTGATACTACTTCGAAGGGTCTCAAGCTTATGTCATGCCTACAAGCTAGCAAGTATCTCCGCAAGGAATACAGAGCCTTCTTGGCTAACGTCGTAGCAGCGGAGAAGGAAAAGAAAGATAAGAAGGAAGTGAAAGACGTTCCTGTGGTTCGAGAATTTCCTAATGTTTTTCCAGAGGATCTTCCCAGACTACCTCCAAAGCGCGATATTGATTTTCGTATTGATCTCATTCCTGGAGCTAATCCTACCGCCAGAGCTCCTTATCGACTCGCGCCATCCGAAATGCGCGAACTCTCAACCCAACTCCAGGAATTACTTGAGAAAGGCTTTATTCGCCCGAGCACCTCTCCTTGGGGCGCACCAGTCCTATTCGTCAAAAAGAAGGACGGGTCGTTCCGGATGTGCATCGACTACCGGGAATTGAATAAGTTGACTATCAAGAACCGCTATCCTCTACCTCGAATCGACGATTTGTTTGACCAACTACAAGGCGCCACGTGCTTTTCGAAGATCGATCTACATTCAGGATATCATCAGCTGCGTATACAAGAGGAGGATATACCCAAAACCGCATTTCGTACTCGTTACGGCCATTACGAATTCGTTGTCATGCCTTTTGGCCTAACCAATGCACCAACAGTTTTCATGGATCTGATGAATCGAGTGTGTAAACCATATCTCGACCGTTTCGTCATCGTGTTCATCGACGATGTCTTGATCTATTCCAAAACGAGAGCCGAACACGCGCAACATCTACGTTTGGTTCTCGAGTTACTCCGGGGGAACCAACTCTACGCCAAATTCTCCAAGTGTGAGTTTTGGTTGGGGGAGGTTCAGTTTCTGGGTCACATCGTAAATAGTCAGGGTATTCATGTCGATCCTGCGAAGATTGAAGCTGTTAAGAGCTGGGTTACGCCTAAGAATCCATCTGAGGTCCGCTCCTTTCTCGGGCTAGCGGGCTATTATCGACGATTTATCGAAGGATTCTCGAAGATTGCTGTACCCCTTACCTCTCTCACTCATAAGGACCAGCCTTTTGTCTGGGGAACCAAACAAGAGTCTGCCTTTCGAACCCTCAAACACATGCTTTGCAATGCTCCTGTTCTCACATTACCCGACGGAAACGATGATTTCATTGTCTACTGTGATGCTTCCAACCTCGGTCTTGGTTGTGTCCTAATGCAATGAGACAAGGTCATAGCTTACGCATCTCATCAGCTCAAAATCCACGAGAAGAACTATACAACCCACGATCTCGAGCTAGGCGCAGTTGTTTTTGCATTAAAGATTTGGTGACACTACCTGTATGGTACAAAGTATACGATCTTCACCGATCATAAGAGCCTACAACACATCTTTAATCAGAGGGAACTAAATATGCGTCAACGCCGATGGGTAGAACTTCTCAACGATTACGACTGTGAGATTCGTTATCACCCAGGCAAAGCAAATGTTATCGCCGACGCACTTAGCAGACAGAGCTACCTGCTTAGCACTCGAAATGTTCAAGCCCAGCACAATCTCGAAGCTCTCATTCGCGACGCCCAGCATGCATGTTTCAACGAACGCACTCTGAAGAAAGAAAGGATCTACCACGATGGAGCCCAGCTGATGAGCAAATCAAACGGGATATTCCACTTCTTAGACCGAATTTGGATTCCCAAGCGAACCAACCTGCGGCAGATTATCATGGATGAAGCCCACAAATCCCGATACTCTATCCATCCTGGTGCTGATAAAATGTACCACGATCTTCGCTATAGGTACTGGTGGCCGGGTATGAAACGGGATATCGCCCTCTACGTCGGAAAATGCCTAACCTGTGCTAGAATCAAGGCTGAACATCAAAGACCCTCTGGCTTGCTCGAACAACCACCAATTCCCATGTGGAAGTGGGAGAGCATAGCTATGGATTTCGTAACCAAGCTTCCAACCACGTCATCAGGTCACGACAGCATTTGGGTTGTTATTGACCGTTTAACTAAATCAGCTCACTTCCTGCCAATACGAGAAGACTACAAGGTAGAACGATTAGCCCGAATCTACACCGACGAGATCATTTGTCGACATGGGACGCCTCACGACATCATCTCTGATCGTGATGCTCGGTTTACTTCACGGTTGTGGGAAACATTCCAAACGGCACTCGTTACAATGCTTAATCTAAGTACTGTATTCCACCCACAAACCGACGGTCAGACTGAAAGAACGATTCGGACCCTTGAAGACATGCTCCGTTCGTGTGTTCTAGACTTCGGTGGTAATTGGGATAGACACCTTCCGTTGGTCGAATTCTCGTATAATAACAGCTACCAGGCCAGCATCCAGATGGCACCTTTCGAGGCCTTATACGGAGGAAGATGTCGATCGCCTATTGTGTGGCACGAGATCGGTCACTCGCAAATAACCGGTCCGGAGCTGCTACAAGAAACGACAGACAAAATTTTCCAAATCCGAGACAACTTAGCGAAAGCTCGGGATCGACAGAAAGTTTACGCCGATAAAAAGCGCAAGCCCCGTGAATATGGCGTTGGTGACTACGTACTCCTAAAGGTATCACCTTGGAAGGGTGTAGTCCGATTCGGCAAGAAGGGGAAGCTCGCGCCTCGATATGTGGGACCTTTTAAGATTCTGGAAAGGATCGGAAAAGTCGCCTACAGACTCGAATTACCGGAGGAACTTAGCAATGTCCATCCGACTTTCCACGTGTCAAACCTCCGAAAGTGCATCGCCGACCACGACTTACATGTTCCTCTAGATGATCTACAAGTGAACGAAACATTACACTTCGTGGTGAAGCCTGTCAAAATCATGGATCGCCAAACCAAAGAACTCAGACGCTCACGCATTCCTATTGTGAAAGTCCGATGGGAAGGCAAACTAGGCGCGGAGTTCATTGGGAACTTGAAAGCGACATGAAGGCAAAGTATCCCCAGTTGTTTAACGAGTGAGTAATACCTGGTTAAGAAGGGCAAGGTGGCATAATTGTAAATAAAGACCCCTTATAACCTTGTGCCTATAAATAGAACCTTAGGGTTAGTTTTAGAGACTTTTGCCATTTCAGAGAATTGGAGCTTGGTGCTTAGAGAGAGAAAGTAGAGAGAGAAAGGCAAAAAGTGATTCAAGGTTCTTGTACATTATCAAATCTATCAAAGAATCACAGCTTATATTACTGTTCGTGTGTTCGATCTTGCTAACATTCTAGTGCGTTTGATCTACGCAATCGAGCACCTGCTCAGATACCACTTGTAGGACCGATTCTGACTCCGTTACGATTATTAGTCAAGCACGTTCACGGATTCCGCACGATTCAGAGTCAACAATAGTCAACGCGGATTTGTTATCCGTACGGTGAACATCAACAGCAACATTCAACATTTTTCTAACAAAAAATTCAAATTTCTCCCAAACGGCTTTGAAATTAAGATTTGAAACTTTATAGGCTTTTAGACCAGACAATTTCGCATATCATATCCAAAAATCAGCAATTTTAAACCGTAAAACCCCGATTAATTTGACGACTTTCAGTGGTCCAAACACGAGGGACTCTCACACGTGATTCACGACCTAGTTACAGCTTTCAAGCTTAATTTCGGGACGAAATTCCCTAAACAAGGGGAGGCTGTAACACCCCGTGTTTTCACGAGTAAAAGTCAAAGTCAAGGTCCAAGTCAACGACCGATTTCGCGCGACTTGACTCGTTGAAATGTTTTTATTTTATTTATATTATGTGGAGTAAGTGTTGTTCATTTCAATAATCGCATCATATTAATCGTATTTCAATCGACCTAGACTGTGAATGATAGGAAGTAACAATGCGATAAAGTTAATCCAGCTATGCTAATCAAATCGACATCGAACCGTAACACGAACTGTGTATTTTACTTATTATTTATACGTGTGTGTGTGTGCCTTATGTGTTACCTGTGCATGTTTATTTTATGCTATGTTGTGATAATCAAGCAAACTCAAGCGAACTCGAAGTCTAACTCGAATGTAAACGAACCCGAACCCGAATTCCGAGTCGAACCATATAAGAAGTAGTTGGGACTGAAAGTAATTTGACTAGGAAACCCTATCGAATCGCTCGAAAATCGAAACCGAAACAACATCGCACCAAACGCACCAAAGCAGGCGGCATCCGCACGGATGGCCAATCCGCACGGATTGCCAATCCGCACAGATGACCTATCCGCGCGGATAGCCTATCTGGGTACGTGCCATGCGCACGGCTCACCCTTTCCCTTTTTGGCATCCTATAAATACACGGGTCACTCTCCAACTTTTCCACTTTTGGCAAGTGACGTCCGAACCGCACGCATTCTTCACTTTTTCTCAGATTTCTCTCAATCCAGGTAAGATCTTGCACTAATTCTTGTACATTCTTGATCACTACACAATTCTACACATTTCCATCTTTCAAACCTTCACTTTTAACCATGAAATCATCCGGATTTGAGGATTCTCGGGTGACGTCATCATGAAGTTCTTATGAACTTCAAGCTTGACCTCATTCCCCCAAGAATCACTCAGATCTAAACGATTTCTACAAGATTTCACAATAACTTCACCTAGATCTAAACCTTACTAAGGATAAAAGAGTTGGAAGAAATAAACCTAAGTTCTCTCCTTCTTTTTCCCTTAGAATCGGTACGAATCTGATCGGTTCGAGTCTTCTACTCGATAATAGTGAAGCACTAGCCCTGGATCTGGATTCTACCCACAGACACCTGATTTCGGGGTCAACCGGAATGACCGTTCTGAGTCACCGACAGGCCGAGTTTGGGTGGTTCCTGACCGGTCTAGTCACACGGGTGAGAATAAAATATTCCAAGTGGTTGCCACGTAAATCAGAACGTCTCGATAAACGACAACAGAACCCAGAGTAGACGAACGGAGCAATCAGACCAAAGGTTGTCCGCACGGACCAGTTATCCGCACGGACAAGCTGTCCGCACGGACAAGCTGTCCGCACGCACAGGCCATACGGACGGGTTGTCACCCGGACGAACTACCCTTGGGATCCACCTTCCAAACAAGGTTTGAGTATCGACGAATGAGCAATCCGGACGGACGACCTCTGAATGGATTACTCTTCGGATCATGAGATACTAAAGCCTTAAAATAAATTCAAACAGTGTTCATCCGCACGGCCAAGTCGTCCGCACGGACAGGCCATCCGGACGGATGGTCTCTGCCCACGCGCACGGACTGTCCGCACGGATCACCATTGTCCGCACGGACTACCATACGCACGGATTGTCGTCCGCGCGACCGGCTTGAAAGGTAGAAACACTTATGTGTTTTCTAAATGCTACAACGAAGACTCCAAAGCACAAGCCATCATACACAAACACATCCTTAGGAAGAAACAATCCACTTGAACGTTTATCCGCACAAGCAACTTGTCCGTACGGATAAGCCATCCGCACGCACAACTAATCCGCACGGATTACCATCCGCACGGATAGCTCGCACGCACGGATAGCTTATCCGGATGGATCACCATCCGCACGCATCACCATCCGCACAAATAGTTCATGCGCACGGATGACTCCCTCTCACGGATAGCTGATCCGCACGATCAGCCATCCTAACCACTCTCACTTTGTACTGTTTTACGCGCCACTTATCGTTACGTTATCGAATCTATTCAGGCTAACCGTACTCGCTGTAAAGCGCTCCCTTCAATCCACAATCGCTGTGAGTATACTCGAGCCCTTTTTGCTTTAGCACTTTTGGGTGTTACATACGTTACGAATATTCAACTACAATTATCACACTACTTAAGCTATTTTAACGCTAAACCAATTACGCATGTTATACCTGGCTTATGAATGCTTGTTTGTTATGTTTACACATGGAATGCTGTCTACCTGCCTTAGCAACGATAGTACTATAGTTTGGACTCAGCACCCGTTCACACGGGGGTTGTTAAGGATCTTTTACTTGCATGGATTACGGTGGTAATCATGTATTGCGAACTGCCTCGGACAGTCAACCCGCAGTCATTGGTATCGATGGATCTATGTCGATAACTAACGTGCTTCATTTCACTATGTGAACGTGCTGGTTATGCGTAAATGAATTCGAACTCTATATGCTATTATCAAACTTGTATGCTCACCTTTACATTTTATGTATTGACTTTATTTTAACGTATGTGACAGGTGCTTAGGTTGCTTGTTTGCTCTTTGTGCTGTGATGAAATCGAAGCTAGGAACTGGAGTCCTAGAAACCAACGAATAAATTATGATGTTTAAATCTGAGTTGTCGGAACAGAATATTTGTTTAGTTTTTGTCTGTAATAACTTGTTTGCTATTTAAGACATGGTATGGGACATGTTGACTTAAATTGAATGGTAATGATAGTTGTTATGGAAACTTCTGGACAATCTGTTTCGCTCAGTGCCGCGCCCCGATGATTCCGCCATCGGTTGGGGTGTGACAATCATTATCATCATTATTATCTTTGCAGATGTTTTGGATTACTTGAATAGTACTTGGTTAAACAAGTATAAAGAAATGTTTGTGTCCGTCTGGACTAACGAATGCTTACATTTCAGAAATCAGACAACTAACAGAGCTGAAAGCCAACATGCCAACCTAAAAAAATTCTTGAATTCAGGAAATTGTACCTTAGATAAGATTGTTCGTCACATTGATGAAGTAGTGAACTCGCAGTATACAATTGTTAAAGATAGCTTCGAAAAAAGTAGAACTGTTCTAATGCATAAACACAAGCTACCAATGTTGAAGCTATTACATGGCTCTGTTTCTCATGAAGCACTTGATATAATAATAGCAGAGCGTCATTTAAAGCGTTCACATTGTCGTTGTCAAGTTCGTAAGTGTTATGGATTACCATGTGCTTGTGAAATCTCAAAGTATAAGAAAGCAGGTCAGTGTATTAAACTAAGATTCGGTTGGTGTGCTTGGTAATATTTAAAAGCTGACAAGTTATGTTTTAATGCAGGTCAATCTATTCCTTTAGATTCGGTCGATGAATTTTGGAGGAAACTCGAGTTACCAGTATATTGTGAGGATATTACTTGTGACGTCGAGTTGGAAAGTTTTAAACAAGCCTTAGATAATCGATCCAAGCCTGGAAAGAAAAGTTTACTACAAAAGTTAAAAGCATTAACCAATCCAAGTATACCTTTTGTTGAAGAACCTGATGTTAAAAAAAATACTCGTGGACGACCAACTACAAAATCCAAACAACAAACAATACCGAACCCTGCAATTGCTAAACCGCCCCTTCAACCTACTCTCAGAAGCCTCCAAGGCACAGTCCGTTTGGGAACTCCCAAGATCATGATTACACTCAAGAGTCTGCAAGGCACAATTCATTTACGAACTATCAAGAGCAGGATTACACTCAAGAACCTGCAAGGCATAGTTCATTTGTGAACTCCCAAGATCATGATTACACTCAAGAGCCTTGGAGACATAGTTCATTCGGGTATCTAGAGACTGATGATTATGTTGGTTACATCAGTCCAGACGTGAACTATCAAGTGCCTGGTGAAACAAGTCCGTTCATAAATCAAGATATTTACGGAAAAAAACCATTCAAGGACGATCCTGTTGAACCAAGTCCGTTCATGACACAAGATACAGACGGACAAGGTTTTTTTACCAACCTTTTAAACACACCGGGATATGATTTCATGGGGTTGAACCAAGATATTGTCGGACAAAGTTCTTTCGCCAACTCTACAAGTGCGCCAGGCTATGACTTCATGGGGTTGAACCAAGATCAAGCATCACAGGTGATACACAACTATATTCATCTAATTCCAAAAATCTTCCATGCGTATGTTACACGCATACATAACGTGTTAGGTGATGGAAATTGTGGGTTTCGGGCGATAGCTTCTGCTCTCGGGTACGGTGAAGATGAATGGTTATTTATCCGGAGATCACTGATGGAAGAGCTACTCGAGTTTAGAAATAAGTACACTAAGGCTTTCTTAGGCTCATTCAAAGATGTGTTCACGTCCTTGGCTTGGTCAGGATCGGGGTTTGCACCTGAAAAACACTGGATGATTATGCCAGAGGCAGGATTCTTGATTGCGAACAAGTTTAATGTGATCGTTCATTTTTTATCTCAAGAAAAAAGAAACAGTTCTACTTGTTTTTCGCTTTGGAGAGGCCCTCACGAGTTCCCAGAAAAAAAATAATTACAATTGCACACGTGAATGGTAACCATTTTATAATGGTAGAATTGCAAGGAGAGTATCCAATTGCCAGCACAAACAACCTATGGAAATTAATGAGAGAAATTGATGCAGCTGGCTGGGAGAATATATTTGAATCACGTCAAAATATGTATAAGTCTTGGATAGCACAACCTGCTACATTTGGGGGGTGTATAGATTAAACCTCGGTATGTAAATTATTAAATGATAATAATTTTGTAAAAAAGTACTTATTTTTATATAGCTTTTGTTACAGCTATAAATATAATTTGATAAATTATAACAATAAAAACTAATAATAAATAATATATCATTACTACTACTACTACTACTACTACTACTAATAATAATAATAATAATACTAACTAATTAAATAATAAACAAATACTAAATAACTAATAATTAAATAAAAGAATAAAAAAAACAACAAAAAGACAAAAAAGACTAAAAACAAAAAGTAAATGATTGATGGATGTGATGTTTTTGATAGGGGGTGTAATTAGTAAATAGGGGGGGTGTGAATAGAATGAGCCTTTTTGTAGCATGAGTACCTGTGGCCGTTAAACTTTACCAATATATTGTTAATCAGTGATAATAAATAAAATACAGCTTGCACGAAACAGAATTTTCTAATTAAAAATCGAATTACATTTTACTTTTTTTATTAATCTACGGACTTTTGATATTTGGAGGGTATGCAAACACATGGGTGTTGGTGTTAGTTATTAAGTTTTAAGTTGACTCATGGTCAATAATGTAAAAGCATTCATATCTTGAAAGAAGTTATTCATCATATTACAGTGTTACAGAAGACTTCTGCATGTAAGTTTCTGAGCACATGTATCGACGACCCAGTAAGGTATAGTTTAGTCAAGTGACTACACACTTTTTCAAACTTTGTGTGATACACATACTGTCAAACTTTGATTGAACCAAAAATTTTTTTTTTGGGTAAAGGGTTACCCCGGTTAAATTTTATACCAACCAACCAAATAAAACAAGTGAAGGCTATCTGCCTCCAGTTCTCATGTATGACATGCCATACAAGAGTAGACAAGCAACCAGAAAACAAAACTAATCACTAAACAAATACACCAATAAACTCGAAAATACTATCAACAAAAACAGAAGGTCTTCTTAGCTGCAGTCATCATCCGCTACCAAGAGCCCTCTCGGGAGACTCCAATCCTGTAACACTCGCATCATGTTGGCCGTATCCCTGAACCTCATTGTGTGCAGCTTCATTCGAACCGTGGATAAGACAATCTCTACCAGCTGATTCTTGTTCCTCCTCTTGTCAGTGAATAGCCTTCTGTTTCGCTCCTCCCAAACAAAATAAGCTGTTGCACCAACTACAAGTTTTGCAATAATGTGTTCGGCCATGTTTGACTTAGCGACATTAACCAAATACTCAAAAATATCGGTCCATGTACTCTGAATCATATCCATACCCGCTTTACCTCGAACCTCATACCAAACTTGTTTGTCGACGTCACACTCAAAAAAGAGATGCTCGTGCGAATCCGGACCTCTCGTACATAAAGAGCAACATAACAAGTTCAAGTTTTTATTACCCGAATTCCAGCGGCTCATCACATCTTGAGTTTTCAACTTTTTAAGCACAATAAGCCACATGAGAAAAGAATGTCGAGGGATTGCCTGAGGAAACCAAACCAAACTCGACCACTCCACCCCCTGTTGAGAACGACGCAAGTCCTCCCAAGCCGAAGAGGTACTAAAGTCCAACTCTCTACCACTTGAAGTACGCCATACCAGCTTATCCTGATTAGACGGTAATAACTCCGGAGTTTGTAAATTAAGCAGAGTCTGGAAACTATGTATCCAATCCACTGGCCAACTCCATTCTCCATTTATGAAAACATCTGCAACCCGAGCATTCGTACTAAAACCTGCATTCGCTATCCTTCTGGGAGTAATAAAACTACAAATCGGGCCCATCATATCCCATTTATCATACCAAGCACTAGTGTTCATACCATTCCCCAACTTGACCCAAATATGATCGCGGATTCTCGGCCTAATAGTTAACATCTTCCGCCAACTCCAAGTTACATTATTTTTAATCGGCACATCCCAAAAATTTCTTCCTCGGAGACGATAAGAATGTATCCACTTCACCCATAGCGATTCTCGATTAGACAGCAAGCTCCATATGTGCGTGACCATGAGGGCATTATTCATATCTCCAACCCTACGGATACCCAACCCACCTTCACATCTCGGTAGACAGACAACTTTCCAACTTACCTTTGCTTTGCCTCTAATTCTATTCCCTTGAGTCCATAAAAACATCCGCATTCGTTCCTCCAACTCGTGAATAATACGTTTTGGAAGAATAAAAACTGAAGCCCAGTAGACATGTAAAGAAGCCAAAACCGACCTGATCAACTGCAACCTGCCAGCAAAAGATAAACACTTCGTTTTCCAGTCAGTAATTCTAGCATCCATCTTCTCCACCAGACTTTTATAATCTTTGTAATTAAGCCGAGTAGATATTAACGGAACTCCAAGATACTTAACAGGCAACACCCCTTCCTCAAACGGCAGAATTTCTAGAATACGAGCTTTAACTGAATTCACCACATTGCCAAAGAAAACTGTACTCTTCATCATCCTAGGCACAAGCCCTGACATGTTTTTGAAGCTGTTGAGGGACTCCATGATAACCCTAGCCGATTTCGGGTCCCCCCTAGCAAATAGAAACAGGTCATCTGCAAAGCATAAATTAATAATTCTTTGGTTTTTACACTTATTATGGAATCTAAACTCCGATGAGACCGACACCTGCTTTTGTAGAATCAATGTCAAAACCTCCATAACCAAGGTAAAGAGATATGGGGACATTGGATCACCCTGACGTAAACCACGCTTACCTTTGAAAAACCCGTGAAGGCTCCCATTCATCGCAATCGAAAACGTTGTAGAAGTGACACAAGCCATGATCCACATAACCATTTTCGGGTGGAAACCAAAACCCAGTAGCACGGTCTCTAGGAATTTCCATTCAACCGTATCGTAAGCTTTCTGAATATCCACCTTAAACGCGCATCTAGGCGGACCAATGTTCCGATGATAGTTATGCATAAGTTCCTGAGTTAATAGGATATTATCTGATATTCTTCTACCAGGAACAAAAGCCGATTGATTAATGCTTACAATATCTCCTAACCCTTCTTTAATACGGTTAGAGATGATCTTACTCATGCACTTATAAATCGTGTTGCAACACGAAATTGGTCTATAATCTGTTATTGAAACAGGCGTAGATACCTTGGGGATTAAAGAAATAACCGTATGGTTCAATTGCTGAAGCAACTTCCCATTAAGAAAGAATTCCCGAATCGCTTGGCACACCTCCGTTCCCACAATATCCCAAGATCTTTTAAAGAAAATAGACGTATACCCATCGGGCCCTGGAGCATTATTCCCCGAAATAGAGAACATAACCAATTTGATCTCCTCATCCGAAACATGATGAATCATGTGTTGGGCCTTAGCAACTTCTAATTTATGAGAAAATAAGTCGGGAGTAGGCTGCATCAGAGTCTCCATTTCACAGCCGAACAACTTCGAGTAATGATCCACCAAACTCTGCGGCACTTCATTACCTTCAACCATCCGACCGGTTGAACCCCGAATAGCAAATATACGACTACGATGATTCTTTGCTTTCAGCACATTATGGAAGAATTTGGTATTCGAATCACCCAAGGACAACCAATCCACCTTCGATTTCTGTTGTAGAAACAACGATTCATCCCGGACTGCCTCTTTATACATTCGAAGCACACTATCGAGTTTAATCATTAAGTCATCATTACCCGGACTCCTATCCAACTCGAGCTGGCACTCCTCCATAAGCTTCCTCGAATTTTTAACTTTTTCGTGCAAGTTCCCTAGATCAAACAGTAGTTTACGAAGCGGACCCTTCAAGAGCCTTAGTTTCTTGACCACTTTAAATATAGCATATCCCGAAAAATCGGTTTCCCAAACACGCTTAACCTCCTCAAGAAACCCACCCTTATCCGCAATTAAATTGAAAAACTTAAAAGGTTTCGGTTTATTACGTTCCACATTAGGAAGGACAAGAATACATGGCGTATGATCTGAAACCCGATATGGCAAAAAACGAGCCGCCGCACCAGGAAACAGATCAATAAAACACACATTCCCTAGGACTCTATCAATCTTTTTAAAGATTGCATTCCTACTCTTTTGTTTGTTCGTCCAGGTGTAATGAAAACCCAAGTTGTTGACATCAAACACATCAATAGCATTCACACACTCCTTAAATTCCCTTGTGCCAATACTTATCGAAGAAGTGCCCGTTAACGTATCATCCATCTCCAACGTAGCATTAAAGTCCCCTATAATGGTCCACAGTTTATTACGCATAAACAAATGGTGCTAACATAGATCATCCCATAACTCCCTTCTATCCTTGTAATGATTTTCCGCATACACGAAAGAACAAAACAACGACTTCTTGTCAAGCTTATACACGATCTGCGTATGAACCACCTGATTAGTTTGCGCAAGAATCATCACATCCACTATGTTCTCATCCCATCCCACAATTATCCGAGTACCTCTAGGACAAAGAGAGGCATTAGAGGCCCATTTCCAGTTACTACACACTTTATTGCAGACATCCAACACATTCGACACATCCACATGAGTTTCCATAATGGCACAAACTTCCATATGATTATCAGAAATTACCTGACGAACCTCCTTTTGCTTCAGGGAGCGGTTCAACCCCCTAACATTCCAGGCACCGATACTACCCATTAGAAACCCCGTTACCGGGTGTGCTTGCACCCTCAGCTTTGTTACCATCGATCTTTCTGTCCATGAACTTAGGAATATCATCTAACAGGTCATCCACTCCTATATCGTCTATAATAATCTGGCTCTTAGAACTCTTACTTACGTTATTAGTAACCTTCATTTGTTGCACTGGTCGAGCATTAGTAGCATCCACCTCCTCATTTTGCAGCGCATCAAAAGAGTTAGACACCTTAACCTGAGCATTGGACGAAGAAGCTTTATCCGATTGATTGTTATTTTTAGAGATCGGCCTATAAACCATCTTCGGCTTCTTATTATTAACCTGAAACCCTTGCTGGCCAGCTTTTTTGTTTTTTCCTTTAAACTCCCTAAAACCGTCAGCATCAGTCTTGGACCTATCCTCCACCACCGTCTTCAGATTCTTCGGACATGAGTTACCCTCGTAACCAAATACACAGCACGTAGCACACCTTAGTAGCTCCCAATCGTATTCTACTTTTACCTCAGCCATCGAAAACCCATTGCCAGCCAAACCTGGGACCGCCACCTTCACCATTCTTTTTAATTCGCTTCCAGCATGCACCTCAATCAATGCTCTAGCAAAGCTACTTCTACCCCATGATTCAGCACACATCGATGCCGTATATGAATCTAGCATTCTCGGATCACCTATTTTAGAAGCCAATAGACTCAAACCATCCTTAGTAAAGGCCGCCAATGGCACATCATGCAACTTTACCCACACAGGAATAGCCGTTATATCTTCTTTAACTAGGTTGACTGACGGAGACCACTCATTCAAGATAATCGGTACATTCCTAATCATCCACGGACCATCCTCCATCAATTTCTCCATACCCGCCTGAGAGTTAAACTTAAAAAAGAAGAAACCCTTCGCATTCATCATTAATCTAGATAATCCATATTTTGCCCACTGATTTTTAACGAAGTATTCAACAACTGGAAATGCCAGTCGTTTACACAAAAAATACCCATATAACGTATTTGCAAAATGTTCATTTACCTGTTTAACCGATTCAACCGGAATCACAACGTCCACCCCATCCATCTTCTCTACCGTTTCCAGCTTCCTGAAATTCACTTTAACAGGTTCCTTCTGGGTTTGAACAGCCTTCGCATACGAGATAGGCTTGTTTATGGCACTTTCCGAATTATCCATACAACTCTTGTTACTCTCCAAGTTTCCATCAGCCGAACCACTAGGGTTTGCATGGGAATCCTTCATCGCTGCCATGTATTCCCCTCCATATGCCAAATCAGCATTCAACTCCACAGGTTTAGAAATTTCGTATTGTTGGTTGAGTATATACCCCGTCTAGGTTTCAGATTGTTGCCCTCAATATTTGTCACCCGCAGCCCAATACCACGAACCTGTGGTGTTTAATCATCAGTCCCCGAAGTAACACCCTCCTCCAACGGATTAACACCATCACTTCTTCCCTCCATGCACTCGAAACACCAAGCAAACAAGAAAATCCAGCCGACTAAGAAACAATAGCAAAAACCCTAATCTAGCACCTTACAGCATGCAACTAATCAAATCGAGATAGGGACTCAGGTAAATCAAGGTTACTGCCCAACCAGTAGGACCGATAAACCCTAATCACTATTCCAACAGATTCGAAGCACACGGTATCAGGAGGCGACGAACAGAAAAAACAAAACAAAAACCCTAAATTCAACCGCGATCACTTTGCTAACAAGTTCGAATCAGAGTATTGATGAATCAACACACTAATAATCAGACTGTTATACAAAGATCAGCTTAGTGGAAATTAACGGCACCCCCAAGTAACGAACAGGCAGCGTACCTTCCCGGAAAGGCATAACTTTTTTGTGACGGGCTTAATACGATTAATATAAGTAAATAAAAACCAAAACTTTTCTGAATACTGATTAATATAAGTAAATAAAAATAACTAGCAAAATTCCCCCGCGCTATGCAACGGGAATTCGGTCACTATCGATTCGTTTTGTGACGGGCTTAATACGGTACTGGCATTCAGTATAGTAGTTAGAAGAGAAAACATAAAAAATAAGATTGTACCATGACTAAAACAAATATCTCCACATAATAAATACACATTACGTCTTGTAACATTTAATCCGCGCTACATCACCTGCAGAATGTATGTTAAAATGTCATAAATTTTTAAAATAGATTTGTTCAAAAGAAAAAAAACAAATTTGGAAGAAGAGAGAACCACATTAAGTTAGAAATAAAAAAGAGAATAAATAACGAAAAGGAGAGAAAGACCAAAACAAACAACCAAAAATAACACAATTTATTTATATAATCTTAAAAGAGAATGTCCGTGTTATTTACATTTTTAGTCTTCTGCACTTTTTACATGTTGACCCGTTATGATTTTCCTTTTGGTTTGCCTTGGTCCTCTACATTGTTTATATATCCTTTTTTTCTTTATAGAATTCCATTAACTCGGAACGGTAACCTCGGATAGTAAAAATCCATCAGAACGGAATTGGGCCGCGTCGGAACGGTGGCGTTTAGTTATACTCGAAGCCTTGGAGGAGAAGACTGGAATCGGGTTCTATCAAAGAGGATCACCGGGATAATCGAGCGATGAGGAAGACGATCACGAGGAGATTCGACTTGGTACAAAATCATGCATTTTTCATAGATTTGTGAAAATGGATCTAAGAATGGGAGATCGAAATCTATAACCAAGATAATAATATGCAAAATCGTTACATAAAATTAAAAAAAAAAAACCTGAAGAAACCCTATATCATAAACAGATCTATGAATCCCATATTTTAAATAGAAATGCTACAAAATTACCCTGAAAATTGTATGAATGCAAGCAGTGAGACGTTTTCCCCTAATTAATTATAGATAATACAGAGAGAGAGAGAGAGAGAGAGAAGCAGAGAGATAGTTTAGGAAGAGAATTGGGCATTGGCTTCTAATAGAAAGAGAAGAAGAATAGAGATATGTTAATTTTTTAATATTTGAAAGAATAACAATAATCATGAGAAGGCAAAGGAAAATCGAGAAACGCAAATAAAAAAAACAACTTTTTAACGGTGTATCTATTTCTATCTGTTTCATTCATATACTTGCATTATTTTTTATTTCTTCACTATACAAATTTAAGAATAAATAAGTACTACATGGTATATATTATCAAAATTGCCTTTTCGTTTAGTTTTATTTATATATAAAGTGATGTTCAACTTCGCTATTCTAATAATATAACATGTTATAAGATTTCATATAAATCGTTACAACGTGCTTAAGTTTATCCATGTTGCGATAAAAAAGTTTTCTTTAGAATTGAACAATAAAATATAAATTATTTTTTGTTCTTTGTTGTAATGAACCAAACCTTTTAACAATATCAGTATCCGTTTTTATGGTTCTCCTGACAGTCTGATATGAATTTCGCTGAAAACGAAATTGTAGAAATAACGACATTCATTTTTACCCTTATTGTAACTGTAACGATACCATAACAAACCAAACGAATATCGACCATATGCCCACCGCGTTTTTATACAAGTTATATATAAGAAAATGATCTTTTATTATATCCATAGAATGCCCAAAGGTTTATGTAATATGTTATAAGCGATAAGATTAATTGAAATGTTTTTCATATAATTTTAACTATAAGATAAATACTATACAAGTGTTCGTTAATAAATATTTTAGGCAGGTATAATATGTTTTCACTCTAACGAAAATTAAGACAAACACGTTTTAGGCATGTCACTACTATATTATTTTTAGTTTTCTATTTCATTTACTGCATACACACACCGAGAACGATCGCGTTAACACCCGCCGCATCGCGTAGGTTCAGACCCTCAAACTTTTGACAAGAAACACTATTAACCCTCATCTTTAAGTAAGTTACACATACACCTCTAACTTTTGGTAATGGACAAATTTGCCCCGCCAACCTTTTCCACTTAATAACTTTTATGATTTCGTGACACATTATTATACCTAACCATGTTGATGTCTAAGTTACTTTTACGACGGTACACCACTGTCTAAGTTACTTTAACACTTTTACACAACAACATCTGAGACATCATACTTTTTTTATTATCTATGTTTAATGGCGCTAATGTCACGAACGTAAAGTCAGTAACAAAGTAAAAAAATGAGTAACGTCATGTGCGAGCACACGTTAATATCGTCATCGTCACACGTGTAACGAAATAATAAACGCGATGTTGCCGCCGCAACGCACGGCACGGTCAAAATCCTAGTATACCATGTTTCTTTACTGCGTAGCAGGTAAAAAAAACAAAACAAAAACAAAAAAAAACAAAAATAAAAACAAAAAAGAAAGAAAGAAAAGCAAATTTTGCATTGCAGGTATTCGAATCCAAGACATCTACTGTACATGGATGCACACACCACCATGTTAGTGCACTACGTCTATTAACTTCGTCTTGTTTCATGTAATAGGATAGGATAGAATTATCAGTGCCCAAGGTTCGAGAAACAGATTTTGTGGAAATAGATGGTGAGTTCGCTTGAAAGTGTCAAGGTCAAGTTCAAGCGAAACCAACATGGCTGAGTTCGCTTGAACATGCCTTTGTCCATTTCAAGCGAACCTCCACACCTATATATAGGGCACTTGTCATTTTCATTTGGTAAGGCTTCTGGATTTGTAACGAAGTGCTGCCAAAATCTGTTCAGGTTGTAATTGATGTTATATTGAATATAAGTGACTGATTTAATAGTATCAAGCTGTTTCCACGTTCGTTTCACTGATTTCGCCTTTGAATCGGATTACAAGCTCTTCTGAACGACTCAGTTGGGTCCAATAACGATCCTACAAGTGGTATCAGAGCTCAGGAAGAAGAGTTTAGCTTGATATCATTTATTTTCTAACTTCTACACCTTCTTTTTCAAATTGGACAAGATTTCACGGTCAAAATGGCATGAATTTTTCATCGAACATGCAAAACAGTGTTTTAACAAAGCCTTAAGAGTTTTAGACTCAAATTCAGACTAAAAATGACAAAAACAGGCCTAACACTTGAGTCCGCTTGAACGGATATCGACATTTCGCTTGAAATTATTATTTGAGTTCGCTTCAACTCATCTTTTCGCTTGAAAAACCTTGCTGGTTTCGCTTCAAATCGATGTTCGCTTGAAATTAGACCTGATCTCGCTTGAATCAGTGTTTTCGCTTGAAAGTTCATCAGTTTTCGCTTGAAGTGTTATCTCGCTTGAATGGTTATCTAGGCATTTCGCTTGAAAGCTGATATTCAGTTTCAACTTGGGATTTCGCTTCAACTTGTTGTTTTGCTTGAAGTCTTAGTTCGCTTGAAAGTAGAAATTCCGAGTCAAGATCATTTCACACCAATCGAGTGTCAGTTTGTTTCAAGATATTTGATATTGTGTGTACTGATTGTGTGACAACCCTCACTAAACCAGGTATCCGTACGACTTAATTAATAATTAATTACTGCTTAATTACTGTGCTTACTTGAACTTGTGGATAAACTGCTACTTGAATGCTGATACGTATGCTTACTTGCATCATACTTTACTTGCTGTCACTCCATGTTTTGCTTACAGCACCTTTGTGACAACCTTGATGCACCAAAAGCACAGTAGCACAATGAACGGATAACCTATTAAACGTGCTGTCATAACTAGCACCAGGCAGGTACTGCCTCTAAGGCCTGTAAGAGCCTGAGATATTTTACTACACTAGTGGTGAGTGTAGGGATACAAGGGTTGTAGAACTGCGTCTCTAGGAATAAGTTACAATGACTGGATGTGCCTAAAACGTACTCTAAGTACAAAATTCTGCACTTTTACAAAAATTCAGCATTTATCTAAACTAGTAAAGTGCAAAAAGTTGGAAAAATATTACTAGACACTTTCCAAAGTACCGGGAATGAATTGTGTCACTAAAAGAAATATTAACGACACCTTAAATAATTATTTAGCGCTTTAGCGGAGTAACATCCAACCGTATAACCGGACTTAACCCGAGACATAAAATCATTGTCATTGACATTATTTTTCTTTTTCTGAGCTAGTTAGGGTCCCTGAATACCCTAACACCCGTTATATTTTATAACACACTAATAATTAATTTAAAGTTCCTAACTAAACTAACTTATTACTTAACTTTTAGTTGAAAACAAACCAAACCCCCCACCCCTTTGTAACCGAACGGTCATCATATGGTGACCCCCATTTGTCCTACCTTGAATATTCTAATCTTAATGTTGAGTATCTAGGCTACACTTTACCTAATGGTTAATGATGGAAACTAGGTTATAAGTAAACCTAAGTGTTCAAGAGTTTTCATTCACTAAATATTCCACCAAAATTGAACTCTCTCTTTTTCTTTCTTTGCCTACTGCCGAGAGCCAAGCCACACATCCACCTACTTTGCAATTTTGATATTATAAATCCAACTACAAACAAGTGTGTTAGAGTTTATACGAAGAGGCTCGGTGCTTACGGAATCGCAAGGACCTCACTACAACGCTATTAACCACCTATTTTTCGACTAGTTTCTTCCCTAGCCTCGAGCTAGTAGTAAGTGACTCTAAGCGCCTTTTTGATCTTGTCTAGAGTGGTTAATAAGGATTTTGTCAGTGGAAAATTTATGAACATACTAGATCATAAAATAAAAGTTTACTAAAATAATGAACTTGTTGGATAAAAGCAATGTAATGGTGTAAAACTTATAAAACTAGTTTTATTATGGTTATTTATTATTGTTGATTGCTAGTATGAGAATGGATCGTCATCAAACCCACTAGATCATGTTCACAAAACATGAACTAGCCTTATGTTTAGTTGTAAAGTTTCTAGATGACGGACCCTTTCCAACATAAACATGAACTTGTGTAAAAAAAAACAATTTTTCTTATGAAATAGTGTTTAAAACTAGTAGATCTACGTATCTACAAGTGGTATTTTCAAAGGACCACGTGTCAAAAGAAAATGATACGCTTGAAAGCGTGGCCACCTCCAGTTACAGAGGAAACTCTGGCGAAATTTTCCAAAAACCTAACACTTAGAAATATTTTTACCACAAGTGTTAGAAAAACATTTTGACTTGTTTTCAAATTATAGATTTCGCCACGACTTATTTACAAAATATCGGAGGTGGGATTTCACAAAATAAAACTTGGTAAATATATATTTAGTATATATATTTTCATAACATCACTTGTGTAAATGTTTATGATTATTTTGTGAAAATACTAGTATTATTTTTAGGGTAAAAATAATACTACCGAATGATAACGATTCCAAAATAATACGAACACTTTCAGGATAAATATATAAGTTACACCGGTAATTATTATTACCACTCGATCATTAAAACGTAACTTACGCATTTTAAGAAAATATTTATGAACGCGTATTTTTGTCAAGGTATTATTTTGGGGAAAATTTATGTAATAGAAAATATAATATTTTTGAGAAGAATACTTATATTTTGGAATTGGAAATATATATATATATATTAAGTGAGACTTAATGGTATAATTTGAACGCACATGTATTGAATCCCCCATCCTTGGGAAAGAGAATAACTACCAAGTATATACAGAATGTAAACACGAAATAGTTGTCTAACTATTTCCCAAAGACTTAAACTATAAAGCTAAGGCACGGCCGTCCGTCTAATAGAAATTAGCACCTGTAGGTCGTCGCACAGCTGCGTGAGCAGGAGATACTTGGTAGAGACGCTTCACTGTGAGTTCATGTCCCCCTTTTCTCTTAACTGTTTTCAGTTTTTAACTGTGCGGGTGAAATACATGTTACTATGATTACGAATGTTTCTTACATGGTATGGTCAGCTAAGGAAGGAACTGTTAGGTTATGTGATTGGGTAGGTGAAACCTTAAGAACATTAGTCCTCGTAGTACGATCAAGGGATACGAGTGATAGGCCTATTTGAGCATAACAAACACCACCCATGCGCCCGCAGGTTGGACCATGTGGTGACCTTGTCTTAACACCACCCATGCGCCTGCAGGTTGGACCATGTGGTGACCCCGTCTTAACACCACCCATGCGCCCGCAGGTTGGACCATGTGGTGACCTTGTCGTAACACCACCCATGCGCCCGCAGGTTGGACCATGTGGTGACCTTGTCCTATCCCCTCCCATGCGCCCACAGGTTGGACCATGTGGATACACAATAACTGATATGTTTCCTTATTTGCTTTCATACCAGAGTTTACGAAACATTCATACTTGCAATGATTACAAAGGTTTATTCGCGCGCACATACTAAACACATGAACTCGCTCAACATTATTGTTGATTTTTCAACTTACATGTATTTCAGGGAATTAAAGGATCTGGCGCGGTATGACACGTTTTCCCGCTGCACTAGTTACGAGGTCATCCGGGTTTGGGGAATGTGACTCTTTCCTGGACAAGTCACAATCCTTAAACTGTGTTTATGTCATGTTGATGTTTGTGATTGTTAAGACAATGTTGTTGTACTTGGTTTTCAAAACTTAATTAAATGGATAATCTTGCATGGTTTTATTTCCATATAGCTTTGTTATGGTTAAGCTATGGTATTAAGAAGTCACACCAAATTAACCACGCTTCCGCAAAGCCAGGGTGTGACAGATTGTGTTTGTTTAATTTGTCCAGGATTACATCATGGCTGAAGAATTCTACAATACATTTGTCAATGCGTTCACATCTGAATCTTCCGAGATTACAAATGTTACACCAAAAACCATTACGAAAGCGATCAATGAGAACATCAAACATGATAATTTCTACGGAACACACTCAAAGCCACCAACTCTGGAAAGCATTGAGGATTATACATGGTGGAAAGAACGGTTCCTTAACTCGGCGAAAGCGTATGTGCATGAAAGCTGGTTTTGTTTAGAGTTTGGATATGAAAGACCGAAGGATGATAAAGGTGAAGAAATTCCATTCAAGAAATTACCTAAAGACGACAAAGCAGAATATGCAGCAGAAGAGAGGATGATTGCTTTGATTCAGCCAGCAATTAGAAATGATATTTTTGCATTGCTTAATCATGACGGGTCGTCAAAATCTGTTTGGAAAGCTTTACAATCTAAAGCTGAGGGGGGTAAACAGATTAAAAAGAACAAAATTGCGTTGCTTAAAAAAGAATTTGATCTATTTGATAACATTAAAGGAGAGTCGGTGAGGCAAATGATAGAGAGATTCTGTCATTTAAAAATTGAACTTGAACGATTCAAAATTGAGAAAACAAGAGAGGAAATTATCGATAAAGTCATTGAAGCATTACCACGAGCTGATCAGTGGTAGACGTTTGTTTTTATCTTAAAAATGATGCTTTATATGATGAAATTACTCTTGATGCTTTGTTTAAAAAGATTGAAAGTCATGATCTGGAGCTACAGAAGCAAAGCAAGATGACTGGTTTTTCACATCAACAGAATGTTGGCTTGTACTACAAAGGCAGTGTACCTTCAGAGAAAGGTGTTGGTTCACCAAAGACAGCATTCAGTGGAGAGAAGATGAAAGAACCTCAAACAACTTTATCAAATTACAATTCTGGATATCATTCTTCTTCAAAATCAAGTTCTGATGAAACAGAGGAAATTCTGTGCAACATTGCTCTCAAACTGAAGAATTCTCCGTCGATGAGTATCAATGCAGGTAAGCAGCAAATGAGTTTCCTTGCATCTGTTCTGGAGTCATATGAAGGTCTTGTAGCTGGCAAAATTGGAAACTCAGAGTTGACTAAAGAAGACTACAACCAGATTGATCCGGAAGAAATGGAGCTCATAGATATTCGTTGGTGTTTAGCAAGCTGCATCCGAAGAGCTCAGAGATACATGGAGATTACCGGGAAGCAATCTTTGGGTGGTTCGTCAACGAAGCTTGGATTTGACAAATCCAAAGTGACCTGCTTCAGATGCAAGCAAAAGGGTCATTTCAAAAGAGAATGCAGAAATTCTGAAGTTGCTGAAGGAAATGAACGTCCTTTCAACGATGATTATTATCGAAAAGCGATCTACCACAGAAGCAAAGAAGAGCCGAAATTGATTGAAGATAAAACCAAATTAAGAGCTTGTTTTGTAATTCAAGATGATGAAGGTTTTGACTGGAGCTCGATTTGTCCAGAAGAAGGTCGTTTGGAGAATGTTCGAAAAACAGCTCATGGGAGAGCGATGACAGAGGAAAGAAAGTTTGTTTTTGTTGCTGAGATTCAAGTTGAAAACAAAGACAAAGACACTGCTGTAATTTGTGAAGAGAACAATGAAGAAAAAGATAAAGTTGAAATGAAGAAGAAGACTCGAGAAGAGATTTTGAGTGATAAAACTTACCGAGAGAGAAACGTTGTTTTAAACAGAATGGATGAAATGCAAGAAGAGTATGAGAATGCTTTCAGCAACAGAAGATGGGATAAAAAGAGAGAATGCTACGTCAACAGAGAAGGAGAACCAGCTGTTCCAAAGAAAGACATAATTTTTGACGATGTTCTTCTCATAATTCCTTTGAAAGCCGAATATTATAGAAATGTGATGAAAGGTGATACATATGCTAAAAGGCATGAAAAGGAGATCAGATATGCCATGACATCGTGTCTGAGAAAAGGGGATGAAGAGAGAATGAAAAAGAGTGTTGAAGAAATGGTGAACAATCTGAAGAAAACTGCTGAAGAGGTTAAAGCTGAAGTGGTTGAAGTTGAAGTTGTGAAAGAGGAAGTTTTGAAAGTTGGTAAGACAGAAAAGATTGAAGAAAAAGTTGTTGTGAATGAAGAGGTTGAGAAAGTTGTTACTGAAGAACGGCAAATTGGAGAAGATGTGAAGAAAGCAGAAGAAAAAGTAAAGAATAAGAATTTGGAAGCTGGTAATGCTGGTGATGAAGTCGATGTTGAAGAAAATCAGAATGTTGCTGAGTTGAAGCAGACAGAGGCAGCTGAAAACACCGAGGTGCCAATCACTGAGGTAAATTCTAATTCTAACATCTTGACTGAAACTGTTGAACAGTGCAAGAAATGCATGGAACCGTGCAGAGCTTGTACTGAAAAAGATGAGCAATTCAGAACAAGAAATCTTGAATTCACAAAAATAGAAAACATTTTCAAAGAAAAATGCAAAGAAATGCAGAAAAAGAAAAAGTTTTAAAAGAAAATGATGAAAAACTTTCAGAAAAATGTAAAAAGTTAGAAACAGACAATGAAGTTTTGAAAGAAAATGTTTCTAAGATGACAGAAGAATGTTCACAAAAAGAAATTGCTTGTCAAGAAATGAAGAAAGAATATGACTCAATGAAATTAGCATATCATATTACAAAAGAGTCATATGAAAAAGTGAAAGATGAAATGAAATATGCTCAATCAAGAATGAATTATCTTTCTAAAACAACTAAAGAATTTAAACGAATGTATTCAATAGAACAAGATGTTGTTAATTCCTATATTGAGGATGTTGCTAAGCTAAAGCGACAGATTGCTGATTTAGAACAGGATAACAACAAGTTAAAGAGTTATCACGTGTCGTCATATGTGCTTGAACGAATTTTCAATATAAAACCGGGAGATAGTGAGTCTGAGCAAAACAAGAAAGGCATTGGCTCAGAGTTTCATCAAGTTCCACCACCGAGAAAATTTGCATTTTATGATGATGAAAAGGTCGAAAAAGCTTTCAACATGGTAGACCAATTGCCAGACAACATTGACATAACCTATTCCAAATCTGATGATTCTCATGATTCAGAGGTGGTAGGTAAAGTCGTTGAAATTGTGTTGAAAGAAGAGTCGGTTGATACAGGTAAATCTGAATCACAGGATGAAGATGAAGGAAATCTTCATGATAGTTATCTGAAAAACACAAAATCCGAGAAAAGTTTGAATGATGATTCAAAAGGATTAGTTTATACCATGATTGGATCGGACAAATTATTCTTAGATGTTGTATTCCCGATTCAGAATGTGATTTCAGAAAAGGTTGATAAAGTTTTCAAAATGGTTGAGATTGAGAAGTCTGAAATTTCAAAGTTTGTTGGTAAGAGTCATAAAGGTTCGTATAACAAACCTGGTTACAATAAGAAAAACATGAAGGCTGGGTTGGGTTATAAGAAGAAACAGAATCGAAACAAAAATGAAACGCCAAATTATCAGGCAAGAATGAGTTTTGTTCAAGGAAACAGTTTAGCAGAAGAAAAAGAACTCAAATTGAGACAGTCTAATGATGAGTTCTTTGCTAAAAAGAAAAAGCAACAATCACAGGTCAAAGATGTGTCCATGAGAACATGTTTTAAATGTGATCAAAAAGGACATCTTGCACGCAAGTGTCCAAATCTAAAACCTGTGGATGTTGACATAAAGGAGATTGATGCTGAGAAACAAAAATCTGAGAATGTGAGACAAAGGTCAATCAGATTTGACTCAAAACAAACTTGGAGGTACAACACAAACAAGTTTGTTTCGAACCAAACTTGGAAATCAAAACCGAATAGGTTTGATTCAGAACAGACCTGGAATTCTCACTCTAAAACCTGTGGACGTTGACATAAAGGAGATTGATGCTGAGAAACAAAAATCTGAGAATGTGAGACAAAGGTCAATCAGATTTGACTCAAAACAAACTTGGAGGTACAACACAAACAAGTTTGTTTCGAACCAAACTTGGAAATCAAAACCGAATAGGTTTGATTCAGAACAGACCTGGAATTCTCACACACCCAGAGTCAGAACAACTCAAAGTTGGAAAACAACTGTTGATATGACAAAACCTCAAGAGTTTTGGAAACCAAAAGTTGTTGATAAAAAAACAAAATGTTCAAAAGGAGTCACATTTTTACAAAAGAGGTACTCCAAAAGGTCAAACATAGAGTATTAAGAAACAAGTGACTTCGGTAAAAGATGAAAAAGTTGAAGTAAAAGTTGAAAAGATTTTTGTGAAAGATGACAAAGAGTTTCCAGCATTGAATGAAAATTATTGTGTTGAAATGCCTAAGGTTCAACAGACCTGGGCTAAATTGTTCAAGTAATTGAGTTTATTACATGTGCAGGTGCTCAACAAAATTAAAGATTGTGAGATTGGAAAATGCAGCAGCCTGGCACAACAAGAGGAGGAGGCTGCTGCTGGATCCTGGTTTGGTTGAACAGGGAGTTTATTTGTTTTTATGTATATAAATAAACAATATTTTCAAAAACCTTAAAAATTTGAAAAATTAAAAACCAAAACAATATGTTTTTAGTTTGTTAAAATTTTGAAAAACCAAAAATATGTTTGTTTTTAATTTTTGTCAAATATAGAAAATTACAAAAATATGTGTTGATTGAATATGCCGAAACCATCACGGCGGAACAAACATGATTACTTTCACAAGATTGAAAAACGGTTTTCAAACTGTCGAAAATCAATGGGTTGTAAATCATGGGGGTAATTGTTGGTTTTGTATATTAGATTTTCTGCAAATCAGTACACTTGAAGCAGAAAATGGATGGCGAGACAAAGCTATCAGTATCGGTTTGTCAAATTTTCTTTAAATGATTTTGAATTTCAGGGGGAGTATTATTGTTAGAAAATACAAAAACATTTAAAAATTTGAAAAAGCCAAAAACATGATAAAATTCAAAATTGAGTTTTTGTGTAAAAAGAGGAAACGATAGTACATCAGTAGACAGTTACAGTACGCTAAAGAATTGGAAAGTTAAAATGTGTTAAACGATCTTACCGTGGATGTGTCGGTAGATTTTTATACATTTAGTAAACTTTTTTGGGATATAAACCTAAATTCAAACTTACTTATTTCGTGGGGAACACTACTTGAATATATAGGTAACCCCTGAAATCTCGTTTGAAGGACCCCTCTTTCTGAAATACTAGGTCTTTATACTCAGTGATATCTGGGGTATTATTCCGGGACTTCTGCTGAATGGAAGTTCTGACCTAGTCCCCGAATAATACTTTCCGCATTGCTTGAAACATAGCGCAGCCCTCAGCAAATTGATGAAACAATAAAATTGATAGTCATTGCTGTTGAAGAAAAGATCCTCTAAAGGGGACACACCGAAAAGACGAAGTCGTCATCTCTCTGTGTATACGGAAGTATCGACCTGAGCTCTCACGACCCTCGCATCTAACCCCTTACAGATATCACCTAGGTATACTCACCTGTAAGACTGAATATTGGGATCTGGATACGGGAGTATATTCAAGAGGTGGGACACATGAATAAGTTTAAGTCTTTAAAACATCTAATTGATATCCTGAATCAGTTGAACTTTGTGTGAAAATTTAAGTGGACCAGTATATCGACAATCTAAGTGAATTGTTTAATTCTTAATGTGAAAATAAGCTCAACGGTACTTGTGACTTGTCAAAAACTGATATGATCCTCTAACGCATACTCAAACAAAAATATTGTCTGTAAATATGTTTATTGCTTTATATTTTCAGAAGAATACAAAAAGATTTTTGATTCTGCTTTATTTTCGACAACCGATGTCTGAGATGCTGAGTTTTAAAATCTAAGTAAGTTGATTGTGTTTCTAAAAATAAACAAGTTCATTAATTTGAAACTTGAATTTTTTTTTTAAATCAAAAACAGTTTGTGATATCTCCAAGGTCATTAGTTTGGACTTGGATGATTAACTGTGAGGGAGTTGGATTCTTTAATACTGCTAAATCATTTAGTTTGTTGATAGGGGGAGTGGATTAAAGAATTTGATTGATAATATGAAAACATTGTATTTATAGATGTTTGAGTGATTGCAGATAGTCCAGATTACGATCCCGAGAGCAGAGTCTAAGGGGGAGTCTGAAGACAAGCTTGAAGCAAGAAGGAGCTTGTAGATGGATAGCTAGGTGTCGATCCCAAAGCACGGAAGCTTGACGAAAGGGGGAGCCTAACGCTGATAGAAGAAGAGAAGGATTGATGGATGTTTATAATGTTACAATTTTGGACAAGAAGGCAGAATGATCAAGACTGAAGATGTGTCATGCTGAAGACTAGACACTGAAGACTTCGTCAATATCCGAGGGGGAGTCTGTTAGTGCACTACGTCTATTAACTTCGTCTTGTTTCATGTAATAGGATAGGATAGAATTATCAGTGCCCAAGGTTCGAGAAACAGATTTTGTGGAAATAGATGATGAGTTCGCTTGAAAGTGTCAAGGTCAAGTTCAAGCGAAACCAACATGGCTGAGTTCGCTTGAACATGCCTTTGTCCATTTCAAGCGAACCTCCACACCTATATATAGGGCACTTGTCATTTTCATTTGGTAAGGCTTCTGGATTTGTAACGAAGTGCTGCCAAAATATGTTCAGGTTGTAATTGATGTTATATTGAATATAAGTGACAGATTTAATAGTATCAAGTTGTTTCCACGTCCGTTTCACTGATTCCGCCTTTGAATCGGATTACAAGCTCTTCTGAACGACTCAGTTGGGTCAAACAACGATCCTACACACCATCTGAGCTGCACGGATTCAGTTAATAATACTTAGATCACATGGTGTGGGAGTAACGTCGTTCTTGCCAACGCCCACAAAATCACACGCTCCTCCCCAGGGCCAATCCTAGAATTTTGGAGGCCCAAAGCGAATTAAAAATTTGAGGCACTTTTTAATTTTTTTAGGCTCGTAATTTCAGTTTGTATTTGACATTAAAATATATTAGGAAGAAACTTATAAAGCACTTAGAGGGTGTTTGGCCTGGATTTTTTAGCTTTTTTTTTTTTTTACAAATTAAGCTTAAATTAGTGTTTGGTTTAGCTTTTTAAGCTTATGCTTATTAGCTTATATAAGCTAATTTGAAGAAGCTTATTTGAAGATGTTTTTTAGCTTATTTGAATAACCTTATTTGTGTAAGTGCAAATGATAGAAATTAAGCTATAAGCTAATCCAAATACTTAGTTTATCAAATGATATAAAATAAGCTATAAGCTACTTTAAAATATAAGCATAATCCAAAAAATAAAAGCTAGACCAAACACCCCCTTAATCATTATATAAACTAGATGATTTCCCTAATCAAATAATGTGGGATCTAATACATAAACTAAATCTAAGTTTGTTAAAAGAGTTTAACTTAACAAATAACAACTTACATTATGTGCGAAAGGAATTAAAACATGCTACTTATTTTAAGTATACTATTGTTATTAGTTAGAAACGATTTTTTTTAAATAAAATTTTACATGGACGTATCATGTTAAAAATTGTGTGGACAAAATATTATAGCTTATTAAATTAAGAGAGGTGATTAAAAAGATGCATTTATATCCCTTTATTAAAAGAGTGAGTGAGGTGATTAATAATTTTGAAAATGAGTAACAGGTGGGATTCGAACCCAGCCCTCTACAAAAACCAAATCTTGTTCTTACCACCAGACTACACCTGTATTAATGTTAACAACTATCACCGTAAATGTAATATTCTTTTTTTATAAATATAGATTTTTTTTTTAATTTTGGAGGCCATATGTTTTCGGAGACCCTAAGTTGTCGCCTAGCCCAATTACACTAACGGACCGGCCCTGGTCCTCCCGCTTTATGCTCGGCGATGTGACATGGGCTACGAATTCTCTATCGGCAAGTGGCGAAACTTGAGATTTCCGACCGGGTGTCGAAAACGTATATACCTAAAAAAATTATAAAAGCGGGGGTCGAAAACGTATATACCTAAAAAAATTTTATATGAAAACTACATACCGCACTACATATCGCACACTATTGAGCGAAAAGTTTGGGTTCTGGGGGTTGGAGCCCACCCCCCACACCTTCTATCCTACGCCCCTGCCACCGGCGTGGAGGGCCAACATAGAACGACGTGGACTTTGTTGATTGGTTGTTTGTAACTACGCATTTAACGGCTAGTTTGACCCTAATTTTTTTAAAACCCCTATATATACTTCCACATTTCACATCAAATTTATAAAAACCACACTGACTCACCTAATTATTCTCATCTCATCCACATATTCTCTCCCATTGTTTACAAAATTTATAAAAATGGAAGGCTCAAATTCTTCATCTTCATCTTCCTCATCGTCGTCTGGCGACACGAAAGGACGTCGAACGAGCGTTTGGTGTTTTGCAATCAAGATGACACAATTTGAAAGTGCCGTGTAGAATTATGGAAAAACCTAGAATTTGAAATGTGATGTACGCGTGCGTTATTTTGCCTAAAATGATTTTGGAGGATGATAGACGCGCAATTTCCGAGTATTACGAGAAGACGAATCAATCAAGCACCGAAGAATTAAGTGACGAAGAAAAAGAAGCGAACTTGAATGAAATTAAAAATAATACAACACATCACAATCTTCGAGTGGATTTGGTTGAACACATTTGGAGCGTTCCACGAGACAACCCTGACGAAGACAAAGATGAGAATTAAAGTTTATGTAATTTTTTTTTATTTTTAAATTTTATGTAGTTTTGTAAATTTATGTTTTTTTATTTTTTAAATTTATGTAATTAAATTTAATTGATTTTATATAATTTTTAAATAGAAATAATCTATACTTTCTATAAAAGGAGAAATCCCAATGACATAAGAAAAGCTGATGTGACAGCCAGAGAGGCTGTCCAACAATGCTTTTCTTATGTCATTACTGCATCTTAAAGCTTAATTTAAAATACATTTTAAATTCAAACCTCTGCCCTTCATTTAAAAGTCAAACCTCTACACTTCATTCAAAATTAAAGCCTCTGCTCTTCATTCATAATTCAAACATCTCCTCTACGTAACAAAAGCAAACCTCTGGCCAGATTCAAAATTCTGGCTCCAGATTCAAAATTCAAAATTCAAACCAGATATTCGAACCATATAAAGAACATATATGAGTCTAGCTCCACATTCAAATTTCAACTCATCTCTCTCACTCATATCTGCGACCATCTCTCTCTCTCTCTCTCTCAAATGCATAGCTCTCATGATTCAGCTGGTTAATCTCCGATTACAGTTATTTGTTCGAACATTTGTTGATTTTGTTTACACATTATCGTTCCAATATCATGTGGTCGAACATTTGTTGATTCTGTTTACACATTATCGTTCCAATATCATTGTTCCAATATCGTCGTTCCAATGAAGCTTCCCATCGCACATCAACGTTTCAACATCGATGTTGCAATATCATTGTTGCAACATTGTGAAAAGTTGCATGTGCTACCTTCTTTGTGTCACACCCCGAAATTATCAGAGCATTGGCGTGACGGGACCGGTATCTTCATTGCACAGCGGAAGCAAAGAAGCTAAGTCTTTTAGAAAATTGAACGCCACTAAATACTCGACTCCACATGGTTCTCCTATTCTAACCGTGCCATGATTTCTGAAAAGCAACCTGAGAAAGAAACATGCGAAAAAGTCAACATAAAGTTGAGCGAGTTCATAGTTTGTTTGTAAAAGATTTTAAATAAATCTTTTTGAAAAATCCGGTTTTTGAAGTATTGTTGAGAAAACGAATAAAATCATTTTCTTGTCAAGTTATATGGAAACTTTGTATGAGAACATGGTATGTATCTTGTATAAATCAAGTATTCCTGTATAAATCAAGTATTCTTGTATGTATCATGTATTCTTGTATGAATCATGTAATTCTTGTAAATCTTTGAGAGACTTCTTTGAAAACATGTATGAAAACATGATAAGTATCTTGTGAAAATAAAGTATTCTTGTGTAAATAAAGTATTCTTGTAGTATGAACCAAATAAAGTATTCTTGTGTAAATAAAGTATTCTTGTGGTATGAACCAAATAAAGTATTCTTGTGTAAACAAAGTATTCTTGTGGTATGAACCAAATAAAGTATTCTTGTGTACGAACTTCGTGCAAATAAAGTATTCTTGTGTAGTTAATGGGTTGCAAGGCCATTAACATGTGACACGACATAGGAAGTCACCAAACCATAGGCATTTTTCTAGTTGTCGATTCACAACGGAGACACAAAAGCACTACTCGGTACTAGTGTTCACCGAGAGTGTGGCTGCCCGGACACCTGTTAGATCTAACCTTTTGTTCTGCGGTCTAAGTATGTACACGATTAATGGTGCTTATGGTACCCTATTCGTGACACGATTTCTCGTATCATTCCTCAAAAAGCATCATACTTGGTACTAGTGATCACCAAGAGTGCTTCTTGTTTATGTATTCATCATGTCAAGTATCAAATTCTCGTTTATTATATCAAGTATCAATTCTCGTTTATTATATCAAGTATCAATTTTCATGTGTTCGCCCCAAGTTTAAAAGTATGTAAAAGATTAAAAGTGGGGACACGAACTTTCCTGTAAACATTCAGTAACATGTATTTCGCCCCCGAAGTTATAAAACTGAAAACAGTTAAAAGAAAAGGGGGAGCATGAACTCAACTTTCTGTAAACCATTTGTGTCAGTTAAAACTTGCTTGTAAAATGGTTTAGAAATATGTAATTCTTGTATGCTTTGCAAAAAGTGCATGTCTTTCCACCCCGAAACATTTAGAAAAATGTAAAACCGTAAAAAGGTGGGGTTATGAACTCACCTGAATATTCCTGTGCGAAGCTAGCTATATACGACTTCGTGATGTCATTTCCAAGACGTGACTCGCTAGCATGCATTCTATAATATTCCTATCACGGAATATCTTATAAGTTTCTAACCAAAAGCGGTAACTAATCTACGTGTTACCGAGCTCTACCGAATCGTTAACTGAACGATTCGACGATAAGTTGTTAACTTAATAAAAATGATTAAGTTATACTTGTTAGCTCGTTTTGAGAAATCCTTTGTCGATATATGATATCTACATACATTGTGCCGTTAGGCGTTTGAAATAAATATAAAAGTTATATTTATTTTATAAAAATTTCATCGAGTCGTTGCAAAAATAAATATATACTATATTTATTTTTATAACAGCGAATCCGTGTTGTTTGATATTTTGAAATGAACACATAACTATATGTATTGTATAAACGATTTCGTGTTGTCCGTTATTTTAAATAAATATATAAAATATATTTATTTTTCTTTTTAAAATATTCGAGTTTAAATATAGTAACTATATTTACTTTTTATAATAGTGTGCTTCATCGTCGTTTTTGTAAGTTGTAAAGTGTCGGCGTAAATACTCATTTGTAGTTATAAAAGTTACTTGATCCGTTTGCTTTAAAACATGTTTTTTTGTTTACGGGTTTTCTCGAAAAACAGGCAGAGTTTCCTCTGTTTTTGGACGATCCCGACATCTCAGTGTCGCTATATTTTTCAAAATTCAACCAATAACTAACGCAATGTAATCAGATATATCTCATCAAGCATTTCAAAATATAAACTAAATTATAAACGAAATGGTTCGAGCTCGTTCACGTTAATAATATAACGAATAATTAACGAAATAAATGTTTGCGTCCTAAATTCTTTACCGAGCCTTCGTGTCGAAACGCCGAAAAGGGTTTGTTAGTGCATTTATCTGTCTATCGCCTCTGTCAATCTAGTCCATAGTGGAAAACTGAAGAAAACAAGAGTTACATTGTTATTTTAGAATTAGTTAGTAAAAAGGGCAAGGTGGCATAACTGTAATTAATGAGATTCCTCATTAATCCCTTGGCCTATAAATAGATCTCTAGGGCTTCTAGTATAGGACTTTTGCCATTTTCACATCTTGGAGAGCTAGAGGCTAGAGAGAGAAAGCTAGAGAGAGAAAGTTTATTGTTTGTGATTCAGGTGCTGTACGTTATCAGATTTTATCAAAGAATCACGTTTATATTACGTCATGTGTGTTTAGGTCACGTTCGTGTACGGATTCCGCACGTTTCACGTTCGTTTCGCAATCGTTTCGGAGTCAAACCGGTCCTAACAAGTGGTATCAGAGCAGGAGCTCGATTGCGTTGATCAAACAACAAGTTTCGTACCAGTTTACAACGTTTTCAGATCTAAATCGCATCATTTCTTCTTCATCTACTCTTTCTTTCACGTTTTCTATGAATTTTCGACAAATTGAACGTGATTTCATGGTCCGAATCAGCTGATATTTTAGTATGATGTGCGAAAATAGTTGATAAACAATCCTACCAAGTTTCAGATTCAAATTCGTTTTCGTTTAGGAGAATTTCAAAGTTTTCTGTCCGATCTCGTCATTCAGCAAGGTTTCGCTTGAAAGTCAAGCGAAATCCTTAATCAGTTAGATTTCGCTTGAGTAAAGCTGATGATTTCGCTTCAAGAACTGATCATTTGAGATTTCGCTTGAACAGAATAATATCAGATTTCGCTTCAACTGATTATATTGAGATTTCGCTTGAAGATTTAACACTTGATTTCGCTTCAGGACTGTTCAACTTGAGATTTCGCTTGAAAGTCTGTTAAATCTAGATTTCGCTTGAAAGTCTGTTAAGTCTAGATTTCGCTTCAGGACTGTTCAACTTGGGATTTCGCTTGAAAGTCTGTCAACAGTTGATTTCGCTTCAACTGGTCAATAGTTGATTTCGCTTCAACTGTTCAACAAAGTTTGCATAATGGCTGAGGAATTCTTCAACACGTTTTACAACGCGTTCGCAACCGAATCGTCTGAGGCTACAAATGTTACACCAAAAACCATCACGAAGGCGCTAAATGAAAACATCAAGCATGATAACTTCTACGGAACAAATTCAAAACCACCAGCTCTTGATAGCATTGAGGATTATACCTGGTGGAAAGAACGCTTCATCAACTGGGCAAAGGCGTATGCTCATGAAAGTTGGTTTTGTTTGGAGTATGGGTATGAAAAACCAAAAGACGATAAAGGCGAAGATCTTGTATTCAAGAAGTTTACTAGAGAAGATAAAGCTGAATTTGGAGCTGAACAGAGAATGATAGCATTGATCCAGTCCGCAATCAGAAACGATATTTTTGCTTTACTAACTCATGATGGGTCATCTAAGTCTGTCTGGGAAGCTTTACGTGTTAAAGCTGAAGGGGGTAAACAGATTAAAAAGAACAAAATCGCTTTATTAAAGAAAGAATTTGATCTGTTTGATAACATAAAAGGAGAGTCGGTGAGGCAAATGATTGAGAGATTCTGTCATCTTAAAATCGAATTGGAAAGATTAGAGATAAATAAAACAAGAGAGGAATTGATAGACAAAGTGATTGAAGCGTTACCACGAGCTGATCAGTGGCAAACGTTTGTTTTTATTTTGAAAAATGATGCTTTGTATGATACAATTACTCTTGATGCTTTGTTTGAAAAGATTGAAAGTCATGATCTGGAGCTACAAAAGCAAAACAAGATGACTGATTCTTCACATCAACAGAACGTTGGCTTGTACTACAAAAGCAGTGTGCTTTCTGATAAAGGCGTTGGTTCACCAAAAACAGCATTTAGTGGTGAAAAGATGAAAGAACCACCAACAATGTCAACAAGTCATCATTCTGGATCTCATTCATCTTCAAAGACAAATTCTGATGATTCTGATGAAATTCTGTGCAACATTGCTCTTAAACTGAAGAATTCTCCTGCAATGAGCATTAATGCAGCTAAGCAACAAATGAGTTTCCTTGCATCTGTTCTGGAGTCATATGAAGGTCTAGTAGCTGGAAAAATTGGAAATTCTGAATTGACCAAAGAAGACTACGACCAGATTGATCCGGAAGAGATGGAGCTCATTGACATCCGTTGGTGTTTAGCTAGTTGTATTCGAAGAGCTCAGAGGTACATGGAGATTACCGGGAAACAATCGCTTGGAGGTGCTTCAACAAAGCTTGGATTCGACAAATCCAAAGTGACCTGCTTAAAATGCAAGCAAAAGGGTCATTTCAAAAGAGAATGCAGAAATTCTGAAGTTGGTGAAGGAAGTGAACGTCCTTTCAACGATGATTATTATCGAAAGGCGATTTACCATCGAAGCAGAGAAGAACCAAAGTTGATTGAAGATAAACCTAGATCAAGAGCTTGTTTTGTAATTCACGATGATGAAGGATTTGACTGGAGCACAGTTTGTCCAGAAGAAGATCGCTTAGAAAATGTTCGTAAAACAGCTCACGGGAGAGCTATGACAGAAGAAAGAAAGTTTGTTTTTGTTGCTGAGATTCAAGATGAAAACAAAGACAAAGACATTGCTGAAGTCCATGAAGAAAAAGTTGAGATCAAAGAGAAAACTCGGGAAGAGATCTTAAGTGAGAAGACTTACAGAGAAAGAAATGTGGTTTTAAATAGAATGGATGATATGCAGGAGGAGTATGAGATGGCTGTTGGTAGCAAAAGATGGGATAAAAAAAGAGAATGCTACTATAACAGAGAAGGAGAACCGGTTGTTCCCAAGAAAGACATAATCTTCGATGATGTTCTTCTTGCTGTCCCGTTAAGAGCTGAATACTATAGAAGAGTATTGAAAGATGACAAATATGCTAAGCAATATGAAAAGGATATTAGATATGCCATGTTATCGTGTCTGAGAAAAAGGGATGAAGAGAGAATGAAGAAGAATGTTGAAGAAATGGTGAACAATCTGAAGAAAGTTGCTGAAGAGGTTAACACAGAAATTGTTGAAGTTGAAGCTGTGAAGGAAATCAAAAGTGAAGAAGTTGTTGTGAATGAAGAGGTTGAGAAAGCTGTTACCGAAGAATAGCAGATTGAAGAAGAGGTGAAGAAAGGAGAAATAGAAGAAAAGAATAAGAATGAGGAAGCTGGTGATGTTGATAATGAAGTTAGTGTTGAAAAGAAGCAAGATGTTGATGAGCAGACAGAGATTGCTGAAAACACCGAAGTGCCAATCACTGAGGTAAATTCTGATTCTGAAAACTTGAAATTGATTGATCAGTGCAAGAAATGCATGGAACCGTGCAGAGCTTGTACTGAAAAAGATGAGCAATTTAGAACAAGAGATCTTGAGTTCACAAAAATTGAAAAGATTTTCAAAGAAAAATGCAAAGAAATGCTGGAAAAAGAAAAAGTTTTTAAAGAAAATGATGAAAAACTTTCAGAAAAATGTAACAAATTAGAGAAAGAAAATGAAGTTTTGAAAGAAAATGTTTTGAAAATGACAAATGAATGTGAACAAAAGGAAATTGCTTGTCAAGAAATGAAGAAAGATTATGACTCAATGAAATTAGCATATGATATTATGAAAGAGTCATACGACAAAGTGAAAGATGAAATGAAATATGCTCAATCAAGAATGAATTATATGTCTGAAACAACCAAAGAACTTAAACGAATGTATTCTATAAAACAAGATGTTGTTAATTCCTATATTGAGGATGTTGCTAAGTTAAAGCGACAGATTGCTGATTTAGAACAGGATAACAACAAGTTAAAGAGTTACCACGTGTCGTCATATGTGCTTGAACGAATTTTCAATATAAAACCGGGAGATGGTGAGTCTGAGCAAAACAAGAAAGGTATTGGTTCAGAGTTTCATCAAGTTCCACCACCGGGAAAATTTGCATTTTATGATGAGGAAAAGGTCGAAAAAGCTTTCAACATGGTAGACCAATTACCAGACAACATTGACATAACCTATTCCAAATCTGATGATTCTCATGATTCAGAGGTGGTAGGTAAAGTCGTTGAAAGTGTGTTGAAAGAAGAGTCGGTTGATACAGGTAAATCTGAATCACAGGATGAAGATGAAGGAAATCTTCATAATGGTTATATGAAAAACACAAAATCCGAGAAAAAATTGAATGATGATTCAAAAGGATTGGTTTATACCATGATTGGATCGGACAAATTATTCTTAGATGTTGTATTCCCGATTCAGAATGTGATTTCAGAAAAGGTTGACAAAGTTTTCAAAATGGTTGAGATTGAGAAGTCTGAGATTTCAAAGTTTGTCGGTAAGAGTCATAGAGGTTCGTATAACAAACCTGGTTTCAAAAAGAAGAACATGAAGGCTGGGTTGGGTTATAAGAAGAAACAACATCGAAACAAAAATGAAATGCCGAATTTTCAGACAAAAATGAGTTTTGTTTAAGGAGGCAGTTTAGAAAAAGAAAAAGAACTCAAAATGAGACAGTCTAATGATGAATTCTTTGCTAAAAAGCAAAAGCAACAACCACAGGTCAAAGATGTGTCCATGAGAACATGTTTCAAATGTGATCAAAAAGGACATCTTGCACGCAAGTGTCCTAATCTAAAACCTGTGGATGTTGATCAAAAGAAGATTGATGCTGAGAAACAAAAATCTGAGAATGTGAGACAAAGGTCAACCAGATTTGACTCAAAACAAACTTGGAGGTACAACACAAACAAGTTTGTTTCGAACCAAACTTGGAAGTCAAACCCGAATAGGTTTGATTCTAGACAGATTTGGAATTCTCACACACCCAGATTCAGACCAACACAGAGTTGGAAAACCACAGTTGATATGACAAAACCTCAAGAGTTTTGGAAACCAAAAGTCGTTGTTCAAAATCAAAATGTTCAAAAAGTTTCACATTTTTACAAACGAGGAACACCAAAAGGTCAAACATGGAGTGTTAAGAAGCAAGTTGATTTGGTAAAAAATGAGAAAGTTGAAGTTAAAATTGAGAAAGTTTTTGTGAAAAATGACAAAGAATTTCCAGCATTGAATGAAAATTATTGTGTTGAAATGCCTAAGGTTCAACAGACCTGGACTAAATTGTTCAAGTAATTGAGTAGTTTGTTTGTGCAGGTGCTCATGGAATCCAAAGATTGTGAAATTGGCGGTTGGAGCAGCCTGACACAACAAGGAGAGGAGGCTGCTGGATCCTGTGTTGGTTGAAACAGGAAGTTTATATGTTTTCTGTAAATAAATAAACAATATTTCAAAAACCCTAAAAATTGAAAAATTTGAAAAACCAAAAATATGTTTGTTTTTAATTTTTGTCAAATATTCAAAAATACAAAAATATGTGTTGATTGAATATGCCGAAACCCTCACGGCTGAACAAACATGATTACTTTCACCAGATTGAAAAACGGTTTTCAAACTGTAAAGATCAATGTGTTGTATATCATGGGGGTATGTTATATTTTCTGCAAAACAGAGCATGAGATGCAGAAAATGGATGGCGAGACAAAGCTATCAGTATTGGTTGTCAAATTTTCTTTATATGATTTTGCATTTTAGGGGGAGATTAATGTTGTTAGAAAATACAAAAACATTTGAAAATTTGAAAAAGCCAAAAACATGATAAAATTCAAAAATTGAGTTTTTGCGTAAAAAGAGGAAATGATAGTACATCAGTAGACAGTTACAGTATGCTAAAGAATTGGAAAGTTTAAATGTGTTAAACGATCTCACCATGGATGTGTCGGTAGGTTTTTATACATTTAGTAAACTTTTTCGGGATATAAACCTAAATTCAAACTTGTTTATTTTGTGGGGAACACTACTTGGATATATAGGTAACCCCTGAAATCTCGTTTGAAAGGTCTCTTAATCTGATATACTAGGTCTTTATACTCAATGATGTCTGGGGTATTATTCCGGGACTTCTGCTGAACGGTAGTTCTGACCTAGTCCCTGGCTAATACTTGCTGCAATGCTTGAAACACAGCATTAAACCCTCAGCATGCTGAAACAATTAAATTGATAAATGCTGCTGTTGTAAGCAAAAAGATCCTCTAAAGGGGACATACCGTAAAGTCGAAGCTGATATCTCTCTGCGTATACGGAAGTATCGATCTGAGATCCCTCGGCCCTCGCATACCTAATTTATATACAGATATCATTGTAGTATACTCACCTGTAAGACTGATTATTGGGATTCTGGATATGGGAGTATATTCAAGAGGTGGGACACATGAATAGGTTTAAGTTCTTAATACACCTAATTCGTATCCTGAATCAGTTGAAATTTGTATGAAAATTTAAGTGGACAAGTATATCGACAATCTAAGTGAATTGTTTAATTCTTACTGTGTAACTAAGCTCAACGGTACTTGTGACTTGTCAAAAACTGATATGATCCTCTAATGCATACTCAAACAAAAATATTGTCTGTAAATATGTTTGTACATATTTCTTTACTGCTTTATATTTTCAGAAAAATACAAAAAGATTTTTGATTCTGCTTTATTTTCGACAACTGATGTCTGAGTGCTGAGTTTCAAAATCTAAGTAAGCTGATTGTGTTTCTGAAAATAAAACAAGTTCATTAATTTGAAACTTGAATTAAAATAAAAATTTCAAAAAAAGTTTGTGATATCTCCAAGGTCATTAGTTTGGACTTGGATGATTAACTGTGAGGGATTTGGATGCTTATACTGTTATAGAGCTAGTTTCCGATTCGATTCGATGAAACTGCCAAATTCATGGAAATTGTTTGTTTAGAATGTTTGAGTGAGCCAGGTTACAATTTCTGGATAGTTGAAATTTGAAATGCTGTTACTTATAAATGGTTGAGTGATTGCAGATGAGATTCCAGACTACGATCCCGGAAGCTGAGTCTAAGGGGGAGTCTGAAGACGAGCTCAAAGCAAGGGGGAGCTTGTATACGGAAAGCAAGGTGTCGATCCCAAAGCACGGAAGCTTGACGAAAGGGGGAGCCTAATGAAGAAAAGAGGAAAAGCTGAAACTGAAGACAGATCCACCGGGATTCTGTTCGAGAAGATTCAAAGAGAGAAAGAGAAAGAAAAGTCGCTACGAGCTTGACTACAGATTGACTACAGCAATATCCAAGGGGGAGTCTGTTAGTGCATTTATCTGTCTATCGCCTCTGTCAATCTAGTCCATAGTGGAAAACTGAAGAAAACAAGAGTTACATTGTTATTTTAGAATTAGTTAGTAAAAAGGGCAAGGTGGCATAACTGTAATTAATGAGATTCCTCATTAATCCCTTGGCCTATAAATAGATCTCTAGGGCTTCTAGTATAGGACTTTTGCCATTTTCACATCTTGGAGAGCTAGAGGCTAGAGAGAGAAAGCTAGAGAGAGAAAGTTTATTGTTTGTGATTCAGGTGCTGTACGTTATCAGATTTTATCAAAGAATCACGTTTATATTACGTCATGTGTGTTTAGGTCACGTTCGTGTACGGATTCCGCACGTTTCACGTTCGTTTCGCAATCGTTTCGGAGTCAAACCGGTCCTAACAGGGTTTACTTGAGCTGACCGAGTCAACCGGGTTGACCTGCTGAGTTGACTCGCTACGTTGACTGAGTTTGACCGGGGTGACTCGGTTTGACCGAGTCTACCCAACCGCTTCACATCTGACCCGAACCAAACCGTAACCCGAACCCGATTAAGACCCGCTTGAGGAACCCGAACACAAAACCATAACAGAGTCTGAACCACCAATCAAACTCGTGAAACTGGTGTTGAACTGGACCACCACACCGTCTGTTATCTTCAACCACAGAGTCCACCGCCGTCGCGGCTCCGTTGTCGTCGGCAGATAGTTGCCGGAAAACAAGAACCATCATCATCATCAATATAAATTTTCAGAAGCAAAAGATGAAAAAGGAAATGGGTTTTACCAGAGAAGCTCGTCGGAACCAACCACCATCACCGCCCCTGCCGCCGCCGTGAGCGGCGGCGCTGCTCCGCCTCCACCTTTCTCTCTCCTCCCGAGTCTCTCTCTCTCCTCCCGAGTCTCTCTCTCTCCTCCCTGTTAGCAGCCGCCGCACCACCACCGGACAGTGGTGGTGGTGCTCCGATGGCGAATCGAAGAAGAAAGGGGAGGGGGTAACATATGAGGTTAGGGTTGTGAGAGGGTGTTTATAAAATGCATTCTGTGTGTGTGTAGAAGATTTTGAGAGAGTGAGCTTAGATGTTGTCTGTGTTTGTTTGTGTGAGTGTGATCAAGAGAGGGAGAGAGGTAAAGGCATTGTGTGTTGTTTGTCAATATGCAGGGAATGAGGAATCAAGTTTGTGTATTAATAGAGTGAGGGGAGGATAGAAGGTTTTATTGTCTTTCATGTATACAATTTACCTTCAGGTCAGATGTTATATCCATTGAGATAAGATTTCTTGTAGGGATCTTATAGATCTTGTGGGGATTTGTGTGTCTCAACTTTTGAAACACAATCTCTTGAAGAGATTTTGTAAAATTTGGTAAGATTTGTGTAGATTTCTAAAGATTTTTAGAGATCTTATAGGATTTAACTTTTGTTGTAATTAGTGTCACTGATTATGCCGACTTTTCTGTTTGGTTCTTCATCTGGTCTTTTTTCTTTGAGTGACCACATCGAGAATTGTGTTTTAACATCGCTGGTGTCTGACCAGTGGTAGAAGCATCTGTTTACCATCTAGATTTTTGTTGGATTTGCTGATTTTGATTTGTTTTTGACAGACAGTGATTTGTAAGATAATTTGTTGATGTTTTGAATCAAACTAATCATCGGGCTTTTATAGTGTTTAAAACGCGTCTATATGGTAAATGAAGAGGTTAATTGTAATTATGATAACCTGTTTTTTTTTTCTTTGAAGCTTTAAAATTTGTCCATTGGGTTTCTTGATATTTAATTTTATAGTTTTCCCATAAAAGATGGGATTTGAAAAGGTTTTTGCATTAAAAGGCTGCTGTTTTGAAATATAAATTTATATGTTTATATTAAATCTATACGTTTTGCTTTATTAGATTATTAAATGTATAATGAGTTTAAATCTGACTTCTTGGGCTGTTAGATATCTCACTATATAAACTCATTGCTACTTCACCTGTTTTTCATCACGTTTGCTACGAAGATATCATTCTTTCACATCACTTGAGTAATATATAAGTTAAAATGGCGTCATACACTTCTACTGAGTCTGATGATTTAAAGCAGCGCTTTATCAGTCAAATTGAGGAACAGGTGTATGAGGATAGGGCTACTCTTCAAGAGCTGAAGAGATGTTTTGATGGACTGCATGTTGGCCTGTTCACGAGAGAACAGGTTTCCAGAAACCTGATGCAGATGCTTTCAACTTCCGTTCGTGAGCTTTGCGTTGTCAGTAATATAGAGTGCGGTGATAGAGACGTGGAGTTCAAGGCGATGCTCAAGGATATACATCAAGAGGTGTGAATTCAGGATCGTGAACGATTCCTTCTCCGTTGAGTGCGTACCAACACGTATGATGTGCGGAATCCATATACCTTTGTGGATCAAACACTATGATGTAAATATAATTGTTTTCCTTTACTGATTTGACACTTTTTATACCGTGAAAACAAACGAGCAGAGCTTCGCCTCAAAGTTACCCAAAAGATGTAAATGAACTAACACAAGACACATATATATAGTGTTATAGGTTCGAACAAGAACAACATAGCTGGCTTTGTACGAAGCCACCAGCTTCGTACGAAGCTGCCCTTTCTTCAAATCTTGATTTCTTCAACGTTGTACCAGTCTTGAATCATTCGTTCCAGCTACGTTCTGTGATTGACGCAAGCGATAGACATACTGCACTCACAGACTCCCCCTTGGATATTGCTGCAGTCAATCTCGTAGCTTTCAATCTCTTACTGAGTCTTTTAGAAATTGTTGGATCTGAGTTTCTTTTTTATTGTATTTTCGTTTGGAATTAAGATGGAAATGGAAGAGTTGTGCAGCGGAATTAAGATGAAAGCAAACTTTGCATACAATCAAACGAGAGTAATACTTTAATCAAACATCTTTACACAGAGAATCGAAAGATTGAATTTATTTCAACAACGATTACAATGATTGATGAATGAATGCAAACTCCCCCTCAGCCAGAGCTCAGTAGTTTGTTCGTGCAAAGAAGACGATGTGGTGAAAGAGCTAATAGAATAGTACAAAGTACTGAACTATTTATAGGCACTTGCAAACCACTGAGCATCTTAGCTGACGTCACCATGAAAGTGACATCTAACCTCCTAACAAACTCTAACCTCTGATCTATAAACACTGATGTACTAAACTACTGCTATTACATTACATTATATAAAAGACACTTAAACAGCTGCTGCATCCTTCCACTGCTGTGAACCCAGCAGTGCTTGTCCGGATCAGCAGTACTTGACTCAAGGCGGTAGATTGAGTCAGCAGAGCTTTGGTCTTCTATCAGTCTTTAACACTTGGCAGTAGATGTAAGTCAGCAGTTGTGGATCAGCACTTGGTAAGATCAGTAGATAGGAGATCAGCAGATACAAAGCCACTTTCAAGGGGAGAGATTTGCATGAACTAATCTGTAAACGTCTGCTTATTCTGGATCCACTGCTCTGATCCAGTTTTGGCTTTAATTATCTGTTCCTCTGATAGGGTTCAATCCCAACAATCTCCCCCTGGAACAGATAATGCCAAAACTCTTCATTATTTGTGGAAATCTTTATTGCCTCAACAACAGCTCCCTTATCTGACCTTTAAATTGTAATTCAAAGTCTAGGGCATCTGTATCTTCATCATCCCTGCTGAGTGGAAGATCAAGGAGATCCTGCAAATCTTCAAGACTCAGGCCAAGAGCTTGTTCCCTTGATATTTTCTCCACTCATCCACCAGACCTGAGCAAAGTCAATACGCAGGTCTGTTTGTCAGTTTCCCACTTTTGTATTTTTGAGCCTGGTGGGTTTCTTGGGAGATGTTTATTTGCAGAAGTATTTGGAGAGGCTGGCCTATTCATGACTGGCTGAGCAGTACTTGCAGTTTGATCCAAACCAAGAGTTTCCATGATCATTTTCTTTATACCCTCTTTTCCTAGGTCTTCACCTTCCATTAACTCTTTGATGGTTTCAGCAATCAGCTGTTTGTGTGGCCTTCTTTTGTAGATGGCAGCACCAACTGGAGCTGTGGATCTCCTGATTTGCAGCTTTGATGGTCTTTTTGAAACCGCTGCTTCAGGATAGTCAGGCTTTTGCGGAACTGTGGGATCTTTCTTTCTTAATTGTTCCAACTTTTTGTAAGTAGCCCTGACCACATCTTCTTTCCATCTAGCAACTTGTCTTTTGTTACCATAATCAGCTGCTACCAGTTCCTCTTTCATTCTCTTCAGCTCTTCCTGTTTGTCAGGTACATTCTTTCTAAACTTTGCCCAGTTAGGAGGAGTGTGAGTGACCTTCCCTTTTATCATGTCTTGAATTCTTGCAGCTTCATCTTCAAGCTCAGGAACAGTCCACTCTTTGTACATATATCTCTCTCCTTTGTACTTTTTGTGAGCCATAATGCTTTCAATGTAGTCTTTCTTCAGAGATTCAGCTGCTCTTTCAGAAATTTGTTGACTAACATTTTTTGCAAATTGCTCTAGGGATCTGACTTGTGTGAGCAGATATTGATAATTTCTTGAAATTTCTTTGTCAGACTTCCCTTGTGTGTTTCTTCTTGAGATATCCTCTGCTTGCTTGGCTTTGATTTCCAAGTATTCATCAATATTTTTAGGCCAAGGATATCCCTTTATTGATGGCAACCTCCTTTTGGCAGGGTCATCCTCATAGTAGAAGGATTTTATGTCATCTCTAACAGCTGCTAGTTCAAGAGGAAATTGAACACCTGCAGGAGGTAAGGGCTTGTACATTGGAACTGAAGATAGAGGAACAGGTTTTGGTATTGTGACAAGAGCTAAAGATTTTGAAGATGTTTGTGGTGGTGATGTGTCATCATCTTTTAAAATTAGCCTTCTCCTTTTTGGTTTAGGAGAGACTGATGATGTTTTGGATGGAACAGTGGTGGCAGATGTTGTGGCAGTGGATTGTGATTGACTAACAGCTGTTGAGACAACTGGTGTTTCAACCACTGTTGTCATTACAACAGATGTTATAACATCTGTTGTCTTCTGCTGTGTGTCAGCAGGTGTTGTTTTTGGTGGTGATGATGGTAAAGCAGTGGATGTTGTGTATGTTGAAGTGGTGTGTGTTGATGGAACAACTGTTTGGCAAGCAGTAGTTTTTGTAACTCCTGTTGCATCAGCTGTTTTGTATGGTGGTTTTTTAGCAGACTTTGAACGTCTGATAGGAATGGATTTGGGTTGCCTTACTTTTCTAGTAGGCCTCTTCTTTTTCTCAACAGGATTTTCATGATCCCTTGACCCAGAAGTACCCTGATCTGGATGATCCATTCTATCCACCCTAGCTTTCCTTTTGGCCTCTCTATCTCTTTTTACACTTGCAACTGCTTCTGCTAGTGCATTTGTTGTCACATCAATCTTCTTGCTGCCATCTGGCAAAGGGATCTTTTTGGTCATGTTTGAATTTTCTGGTTCAAGATAAAGACCATCTTCTATACCCTTCTTTTTCCACTCCTTAATTTTCTCCCCCTTTTTGGCATTATCTTCTGGGAGGTCATAAATGAAGCGTACTTTTGGAGGAGCAGTGCCAGTGGTGTGCAAGATCTGAGTTTTGAGAGCCTTTAAGTCAGCCTGAGTGTTCTTGAATCTTGACTCCATTGTATTTCTCAGCTGTTGTACATGTTTTTCATGTTGCTGATCTGCTAATTGAGCTTGTTGTTGGAGAAAAGATTGAAATAGATTCCAGAGCTCATTTGTAGCAGGTGCCCGTTGTGGAGCAAGTGCTTGAGGTGGAACAGCAGTTGATTGTACCTTCTGAACTTGTAACACCTGTTGTAGCATATTTTTGAGTTCTGCAACAGAGTTATCAAGCTTTGCAATGCGATCCGTCAATTTCTGGTACTTTAAACCATCACCCAAGTTAATGGGATCATCTGATTTCCCACTAGCAGTGGTTTTATCAGTGGTAGATGTAGGGAATATACTCCAAACATTAACCACTGATGCCCCTTTTTCTTGGTACTGGGGTCTTCTTCCTTCAACACTTGACAACCTTTTGATGTTGCCAGTAGGATAAATAAATCCACTGGTGGTTGGCAGAGGTGCTATAAAAGGAATTGCCTCCAAGGAAGTCTTATGAATGTAACCACTGTCCAAATGTAACCCAGTGGGTGTAACAGTTGTAGTGGCTGCTTCACTTGGATTACCACCAAGAGTTACTTGTAACTCATGGGGTGTAACCTCCTCAGGTTGTGTTGGTGGGTTAGCAAAGATTGATACATCAGACCCAGTCAGTTGTTGAGGTATATTCTCATTAATAAGTGATTGAGAAGGACTGGATAATGCCTGGTTCAAATCAATTGCATCCAACAGTGGTTTTATTGGTGAAGGAATTTTGGATGTGATGAGTGGTGTAGAAATAGAATGTGTCCCGGGCATTGGACTGTGGATGATAGAAACGAGTGTTTCCAGAGCATCATGATGTGGAGAACCTATTTGTACAACCTGTTCTTTTTGTGAAGAATCAGGAGGAGTTTTGGTTATGGGTTGAGATATTTGTACCAACTGCTGTGAGGAAGTAGCAGCAGTGGTTTCTTGTGACTTTTGTGTTGTCACTGGCAGGAGCTCTGGTATCTCATCCTCCAGAGATGCCTTTTTAATGGGTTTGGGGGGTTTTGTGTTTTTCTTTTTGTTGGCTTTTTGGTGATTGTAGGTGTGGGTTTCAAAACAGTTGTGCTGCTGCTTTGATCACCTTGAGCAGTGGGCTCAGCAGCAGATACCTGAGGAGCAGTTGTAACTGCTAAAATCTGCTCAGGCACCTCTGCTTGTGTTTTGCAAGGTGCTAACATCCTTGAAAAAGTTTCAGTAGTTAAACTGTTTATTTGAGTAGGATCACCTTGGTTTATTACAGCTAAATCATCCTTACTGAATTTCTTTGAAAAATAGTAACTTAAAAACCTTGGAAACAGTAAGAATGATTTTGTTTCAACATTATTAACCAAATCTTTAAAAATTTCCCGAGAATAGTTAAAATTTTCTCCTTGAAGAATAGCATATCCCAGATTTTGAATCTTTAAAGGGATTTCATTGAAAGAAGTGGTTTTTTTTGAAACACATAGTAGGAGGGTATGAAATAAAAATCTGGTTGCAGAAGGAAAATAACCTTTTTCTAAGGTAATTTTCTTCATCATTGTGGCTTCATACCCTCGCTCAATGAAGTCAGTTTGCAACTCGTTTTTAGTGAAAGAGATGTTACCTTCTTGATCATCGAGTTGAAAGACCTCTGAAATGGATTGTGGCGTGATTTGGACAGCTTTACCCTTTATAGAAGAGTGTATGGTGGTTGCAGTGTCTCCTTGTTTTTCAAGGGTTGCATTCTTCCAAAACTCCCTTTGGGTCGCCAAATAGATAGGTGCATCGGCGATGAACAAAGTTTTGTACTTTGATTTTGCCATGATGTCAATGATGGAATCGAACACATTGGTGGTTCCTGGTTTTGTGAGAAGACCCAGGAGATTGTGAGATGGTTTGTGTGGAATTTCAGTGGAGATTGCCTTTTGAGAGGCTGTTTTTGAGGATGATTTAGATGAGGGTTTTGAAGATTTCTTTGATTTTGTCATTTTGAGGATGATTAATCGAAGAAATTTGTGAGGAAATGTGAAGAAAAACTGCTTTGAGAAGAGAATTTTTAAGAATTCAATTCGACAGTAAAACCCTGTTTTGGTGGTGAGTGGGGGATTTTATAGGGAAGAAAGTGAATGCTGAGGTGGCAGCCGTTACAAAAGGTCTGACCAATATGTACTGTCCACGTGACAACCCCTGTTGAAAGTGAAGGACAGTACTTTTGTGAAAGTGACTGATGAAGGCAGTGGAATGAAAGCAGTGGGTGATTTTTACTATCAGTGGATAGCATATCAGTGGATAAGACACTGCTTTTGAACAACAGAGTTTATCAAATGAGAGAGCAGGGGTTGACTTTCAGCAGTGGACAGACTTTTGAAGTAGAGCAGACTTTTGAACAAACAGTGGTTAATGGCAGACTTTTAAGGACTTAATGAAAAATCTCATTTTTAACTATTTTTAAGGATGGAGTTTTGATTTTCTGAAAACATTTTGTTGCTTTTATTCATAGAAAAACAAGATGTTGCTTGTTATTCCATGTTCAGCATCCCAATCCTAGAGACCAAGCTTTCAAAACTGGCTGTATCAAGTGCTTTTGTGAGCACATCAGCCAGCTGGTCTTTAGTTGCGACATGATGCAGAGAAATCAAACCTTTTTCATAGCAGTCCCTCACAAAGTGATGTCTGATGTCGATATGTTTGGTGGTTGAGTGGGAAACTGGATTTTTGATGATATTTTCTGCTGCCTGACTGTCCAACATGAGTGGTGTCTTTAAGGCAGTGATACCAAAATCCAGCAACTGATTTTGAAGCCACAGGAGTTGGGCTGTACAGCTTGCAGCAGCAATGTATTCAGCTTCAGCAGTGGATGTTGAAACAGCTGCTTGCTTTTTGCTTTGCCATGAAACTAAGCAATCACCTAGAAACTGGCACCCTCCTGATGTGGACTTCCTTGTGGTGTGACATCCAGCAAAGTCACTGTCTGAGAAACCTGAAAGCTTGATGTTCCCATTAGCTGGATACCAGATACCAAGTGTGGGAGCACCTTTTATGTATCTGAAGATCCTTTTTACAGCAATGAGATTTGATTTTCTGGGAGCTGATTGACTTCCTGCACAGACACATGTTGCAAACATGATGTCTGGTCTAGATGCAGTTAGGTACAATAAAGACCCAATCATGCTTCTATAAAGTGTTTGGTCAATCAGCTCATCTTTTTCATCAGACATGACCAGCTTATTTGTTGCCATGGGTGTGCTGCATGGTTTACAATCATTCATATCAAATTTGGTTAAAAGTTCTTTAGCATATTTGCTTTGATGAATGAAAGTTCCATTTTGCAATTGCTGTACTTGGAGACCAAGAAAGCATTGCAGCTCACCCATAGCACTCATTTCAAACTCAGCTGTCATGAGTTCTCTAAACTCTTCACACATTAAGTTACATGTGCTTCCAAAAATAATGTCATCCACATAAATCTGGACAATCATTAAATCCTTCCCTCTCCATTTTAAAAATAATGTCTTATCAATGGTACCTCTTTTGAAACCATTTGAGAGTAGGAAGTTGGAAAGAGTTTCATACCAGGCCCTTGGTGCTTGTTTCAAGCCATACAAGGCTTTGTTTAGCCTGTAGACATGATCTGGATAAAATGGATCCTCAAAACCTGGAGGTTGACAGACATACACCTCTTCTTGAATTGTACCATAGAGGAAAGCACTTTTGATATCCATTTGAAACACCTTCATATTGTGGTTGACAGCAAAGGCCAGGAACAGTCTAATTGCTTCTAATCTTGCAACGGGGGCAAATTTTTCATCATAATCAATCCCCTCTTCCTGTCTGTAACCTTGAACCACAAGCCTGGCTTTATTCTTGACAACAATACCCCTTTCATCAGTTTTGTTCTTGAAGACCCACTTTGTGCCAATGGGACTAACCTCTTCTGGCAGTGGTACAAGCTCCCATACTTGTTGTCTTTTAAACTGTTGGAGCTCCTCTTGCATGGCTTCTACCCAGTTGTTGTCTTTCAGTGCCTCATGGTACTTGACTGGCTGATGGAGTGATAGAAAACCAGCAAAAAGACAAATGTTTTGGGTTTGGCTTCTTGTGAGCACCCCTTCATTTATGTTGCCAATGATTTGATCAGGTGGATGAGATCTCAAGAAGATTAAATCTCCTTGGTATGGTATGATGGCATTGGTTGGTGAAGGCTGCAAATGTGTATCATCTGAGCTAACCACTGCTGGGGATTTTGATGATCCGGCAGTGGTTTCAAAAGGTGGTGGTATAGGAGGTAATGAAGTGGACAACTGCTGACTTTTATCCACTGTTTGAGGACTTTTGTCAGCAGTGTTTGAGGATGTGGAAGCAGTGGTTGATGGGCTACTTTGGTCAACAACTGTTGAGGTAGCAGTGGTTGAGCTTTGACAACTGTTTTGAACAGCTGGTGCTTTTCCCTTTGTGGCAGACCTTTGAGGGATGATGATTTCATACCCATAGTCTGGTGTTGTATCCTCTGATGGACCTGCACTGTTAGTCTTGACAGCAGTATTTTCAAAAGTGAATTTTTCAAGATCAAACAGATCTGCAGGATTTGCTGGGATTTTCATTGATTTTCATTGATGAAAGTTCGTTGAACTTAACATTCAAAGTCTCCTCCACTGCCTTGGTCCGTGTATTGAACACTTTGTAGGCCTTGGCAGTGGTTGAGTATCCCAGATGATAACCACAATCAATTTTGGCTGCAAATTTTGAAATGGAATCTTTTAAGTTCAAAATAAAACATGGGCAGCCAAACACTTTGAAATATGAGATCAGTGGTTTAATTTTATACAGAATTTCATAGGCAGTCTTTTTGTGCCTGGGGTTTATTAAAACTCTGTTCTGAACATAGCAAGCAGTGTTTACTGCCTCTGCCCAGAATGTTAATGGCAAACCTGAATCTGCAAGCATGGTTCTGGCAGCCTCAATCAGAGTTCTGTTCTTCCTTTCCACTACCCCATTCTGCTCTGGTGTTCTTGGGATGCTGTACTGCCTTACAATCCCTTTCTTCACACAGAAGGCATCCAACTCCCTATTTTTGAATTCTGTGCCATTGTCACTCCTGAAGCTTTTCACTGGAAGGTCAAATTGCTTTTCAACCTGTATTACAAAGTCTTGCAAAATGCCTGCAGTTTCATCTTTTGAGTGCAAAAAGAAAGTCCATGTGAACCTAGAAAAGTCATCAACAATAACCAAACAATATCTTTTCTTTTTAAGGCTCATGACTTGAACTGGGCCAAACAAATCCATGTGTAGCATTTGCAAACACTGGGTTGTTTTGGACTCTTCAATGGACTTATAAGAACTTTTATGCTGTTTTCCTTTTAAACAGGAAATGCAATGTTCAGGACATGAAAACAATTTTTGTGGTAGGCCTCTCACCAAACCATTTTTTGAAATTTCTGTGATTGTCTTAAGATTTGTGTGTCCCAGCCTTCTGTGCCAAAGTTCTGTCTCTTTGTTAGAGGCAGCTGAGAACAGACAGGCATCAGCTCTGGGACATTCTTTTGACATGTCAACAACATAAACATTGCCACTTCTTTGAGCAACAAGTTTAGTTTGACCAGTTTTGATTATTGCTTCAATCTTTTTGACCATTTCTGGTCCAACAATCCTACAACAGTCTTTTGTGAAGAATGACCCAAATCCCTTGTCACTCATTTGGGACACACTCAGAAGGTTGAATTTTAGATTGTCTATTAGATTGACATTTTCAAATTTTACATTTCCAGATTGCACTGTACCAGACCCCAGAACCTTCCCTTTACTATTATTCCCAAAGGATATATCACCCCCTCCATGGATTTTAAAGTCTTTGAGGAGGGCTTTACATCCTGTCATGTGCCTGGAGCCTCCACTATCTACATACCAAAGACTATCAAAGCATGCAGAAGCTCCCTGCACATGAAGTAAAAGGATTAGTTCATTAAGGTCTCCAAAGCCAACAGGGCTTTGGATGGGGTCTCAACAGTGTCTGGGATGGATGCAGAATGATGGACAGTGGTTAGGTCAGAGGTTTGAACTGTTTTAGGACAGTGTTTCTCTAACCACTGTTGTGGGTCCTGACCAATCATCTGCTGGTAACCAAAAGGATGCCTGTTCACTTTGGGTTTAGAGGGCCTTTTGTAGGCCTCATAAACGTGTGGAATCCTTTGGTAAGACTGTTTATCCTTGCCTTTCCTGAATTGATTAGCAGGGGGTGCATCAGTAACCTGAACATCTCTTTTGACAGATGTTTGGTTCAGCTGTTTTGTAACAGCTGTTTGTACTGGCACAAACAGTGGTTGTTTCTTGGTGAATTTGACAGATGTTGATGGTGATGATGGACTCAAGGATGTTTTAGCAATGTACTCATTCTTTTTCACATCAAAGTTTTTGAGGTACACACATGCTTGAGTTTTGTGGTTTGTTTTACCACAGACAATGCAGCTTTCTGCTGAAACAATGACACTTGTTTTGTTTAGATCATAAGCTTTTAAGTGGAAACAGTCTTTTGTTTGATGATTTCTTTTCTCACAGAATTCACAAAACAAGTTATCAATTTTTTCTTTCTTCTTTCTCTTTTCAGATTCCTTTGCAGCAGAGGTTTTAACCACTGCTGGGATATCTTTGAGAGGTATGACTTTAGCTTTTGGAGCTTTAGCACCATCAATTGATGTAAAGTCCATTGGCTTGAAATTTTCAAGAATATCACACTCATCATACCATTTTGGTTTAAACTGATGATCTTCAAGCTCCTTGAAAGTGGAGGATCCCATTGGTCTGTTAAGTGTGATTTTGTTACCAAGTTTGTCAGTGATTTTCACTTCTTGGCCATTCTTGTTTGTGGGGATAAGCTCAGTAGCTTCATCAGTGGTTTGAACAGAGTTTCCAAAAGCAGTGTTTTCGTCATCATATTTTCTATACCCAACCCCAAACTTTACATTGCTTTTTCTCTGTTTTTCAAGCATAACCTCATATCCTTTGCAGGATTCCACCCATCTTTCACAAGTAATCTGGGCGGACTCCAACTCCTTTTTGCAACTTTGGTATTTTTCTACCATAGTTTGAAGTTGGGTTTTGGTGATGCTTTGCTCTTCTTTTAGACAGCTGATTTCTTTTTCTTTTTCAGTCAATTTGTTTTTAAGTTCTTTTAAAGAGCTTTCAAATTTGACCTCATCAGACAAGATTTTATCCCGAAGGTTTTCATTCACCTCTTTAATGTTTGCAAAAGCAATTATGCAATTGTTAGAACACAGTTTTTCAAGAACTTGAGGAGATACCTTGGCAGCTGCCATCATTGCACAATCACATTGATGATCTTCATCATCATCAGCTTTTACCTTCTTTTCACCAGCCTTTCCTTCTTTCTCTTCTTCTTTGTCCTCTATGGACCATGGATCTGTCATTGGTTCAATCAGGATACCTGAACTTTCTCCTAACAGTAGTTCACTAGCCACAGCAGTAACCACTGCTTCAGTCACCTCTTCCACTGTTTCAAAGCACTGTTGTTCCTCCTCAGCTTCAATCCCCTCCTGTATTGACTCTAATGCCATCAAACAAAACTCATCATGTGAGGGTTCATTAAAAGCATAGAGTGCAAAATTTTCATCATTAAGGTCTTCAGGCATACTACTCCAGTCAACAAACCCTTGAGTGAAAAAACTTTGTTGATCTGGTTGTGCTGCTGCTGGAGCAGTGGTTTGAGGTGCAACAGGTTGCACTTGTACCTGTGGAACAGGGGTTTGAACATATTGAATTTGTGGAACAGTAGTTTGGACATAATGTACTGGCACAGGGGCAGCAGCATAGTGAGCAGTGTTCACTTGAGCTGCTGGGGCATATTGGGCATAGTGCACAGTGTTTTGGTTTTGAGGTCTAGAATTTGAGCTAGGATGAGTAATTATGGGACCAGTAGTTTGACTCCTACATTCCCTAGCGAAATGTCCCAACCTATTACACTTGTAGCACTTGATTTTCGATTTATCCAACCCAACCCTTAGATTCCCTTTAATTATGGGACCAGTAGTTTGACTCCTACATTCCCTAGCGAAATGTCCCAACCTATTACACTTGTAGCACTTGATTTTCGATTTATCCAACCCAACCCTTAGATTCCCATGCAACCCTGGGAATTTTCGCCCTGTTCTTTTGTAGAACTTGCTAGTTCTAACACTTAGCAAAGCCAGTTGATGCAGGATGTCCATTTCCTCTTAATCAGTGGGATCAAAATGTTGTAAATCATTTAGTTCAAAACTTAAATTGTCTGACATCTGGTTTTCGTTAGCAGTGAATGCATAACTTGCAGAGTGAGGATCAGGGTTGTTAAAATTTGCACCAGCAGTTATGTCAATGAAGTGATCATAACCCTGATCCTTACCACTGCTCCCAGATTCTTCTTGACCCAGAAGAGCAGTGTTACCGAATGTATAATCATCAACGGCTTTTCCTGACTCTTGTAACTTCCTTTTCTGGTTCAACTCCCTTTCGTAGGTCAGGAGTCGACCATGGAGTTGGGTCAAGGTCAGATCCTTGAATTCAGGTGAATTTCTGGTGACAAAGGCTATAGTGTCCCATTTTTCGGGCAGTGACCTGAGGAACCTGCTGTTTTGAGTCGAGTTTGTAAAGGTAGTATTAACAAGCCTCAGTTCACTGATGAGACAACTAAACCGCTCAAATTGTTGAGTCAGTGATTCACCTCTAACATGACAAAATGTTTCATACTGTTGGTTCAGGATTTCCCTATTGTTTTCTATGACTTCTTCAGTACCTCCAAACTGTTCTTTAAGTGCGTCCCACAATTCTTTGGCACTGTTACAGTGTAACAGTCCAACATATATTTCATTGGGCAGCGCTGATGCTATGATGCTAAACGCTTTAGCATCTAGTTCGATCTTTTGAAAATCGGTTTCGGTGTAATTTTCAACTGGTTTTGGAACGAACTTTTTAGCATCTTCAGCGCTTGGCACTGAAGGAACATGAGGACCAAAGGTGACAGACCTCCAACAACCTGTGCTTTGTTGAGCGAGGATGTGACCCATCCTCCTCTGCCAGATGTTGTACTCATTTCTTTTTAGCATAGGTGGTTTAAAAAGTGAGCCGATGTTGTTTTTATCATCCTGAGATTGTGACGTCATTCTTGTTGTTTTACAGACACTGAGAAATCAACTTTAATGGTGATTAATCCTTGCTCTGTTTTTCAACGGACGAACAAACGATCAGTATCAACTGTTATGAGCTGAACTATTTACGTCAAAATGATTGTTAAATCAAATTTGACTGTCCAAGCTCTGATACCAATTGTTGGATCTGAGTTTCTTTTTGATTGTATTTTCGTTTGGAATTAAGATGGAAATGGAAGAGTTGTGCAGCGGAATTAAGATGAAAGCAAACTTTGCATACAATCAAACGAGAGTAATACTTTAATCAAACATCTTTACACAGAGAATCGAAAGATTGAATTTATTTCAACAACGATTACAATGATTGATGAATGAATGCAAACTCCCCCTCAGCCAGAGCTCAGTAGTTTGTTCGTGCAAAGAAGACGATGTGGTGAAAGAGCTAATAGAACAGTACAAAGTACTGAACTATTTATAGGCACTTGCAAACCACTGAGCATCTTAGCTGACGTCACCATGAAAGTGACATCTAACCTCCTAACAAACTCTAACCTCTGATCTATAAACACTGATGTACTAAACTACTGCTATTACATTACATTATATAAAAGACACTTAAACAGCTGCTGCATCCTTCCACTGCTGTGAACCCAGCAGTGCTTGTCCGGATCAGCAGTACTTGACTCAAGGCGGTAGATTGAGTCAGCAGAGCTTTGGTCTTCTATCAGTCTTTAACACTTGGCAGTAGATGTAAGTCAGCAGTTGTGGATCAGCACTTGGTAAGATCAGTAGATAGGAGATCAGCAGATACAAAGCCACTTTCAAGGGGAGAGATTTGCATGAACTAATCTGTAAACGTCTGCTTATTCTGGATCCACTGCTCTGATCCAGTTTTGGCTTTAATTATCTGTTCCTCTGATAGGGTTCAATCCCAACAGAAATGTTGACATAATCAGCAACATAGACTCCACAATCTCTAACAGAATCCCTGTGAATTTGTTTTCAGCTTCAGTTGCTCCCCCTTTCTTTTGACTCCTCCTTCAAGCTCCCCCTTTCTTTAAGCTTCCGCGTTTTCAGCTACTAGGATCGTCACCTGACTCAACAAGCTCCACATGTTTCTCCATGATAGACACCTGACTCTTTGATCGCAAACTTGTCTTTAGAACCCCCCTTAAGTTCTGCTCTCAGGATCGTAGTCTGGAACTTTCATCTGCAAAACTCTCAAACCATTATAAAATATTTGACTATCTAAGGATCAATCACTTAGCTCTATGTGACATTTGTGCTCTGTAAACACTGTATGATGTAGAAAAATATTAAAAATCAATGAAACAATGTGTTTTGGTCTCAATGTTTACTTATTTGTGTTTGACAATTTCACGTTTTGATTCTAGTTCGATTTCAAGCTCTAAATCGCTTTCTGGAATGTTATACGCAAATTGTTACGTAAACATGATCAGTTTAATGCAACAAACACTCCGGAACAGTGACATAAGCTTAACATACCTTAAATAACCTTTACATTACTTAGAAATAAGTTTTGAAGGGTATGGTATGTCAAAAACAAGTTTATTTGATCACAGGGACTATTTGCGACAAACTGCAAAAGTCTGCCGATTCGTATAGGAACGTACACTCCGGAACAAGATCAAAATCTAAACATACCCTAAATACCCTTAACATAGCTTAGAAATAAGTTTTGAGGGGTTCGGTATGCGAAAACACGCTTGTTTAATCACATGGACTAAAAGCGTAAAAAACTGCATAAGTTTGCATATACGTGCATATCTTGCGTTCTGACCATATCCGGACATCCAAAATTTTTTGTAATCACTAGAATATTGTATTTTAGTGATAGGAATGCAAAAATACCATTCGTCGTGTAATTTGGATCGTTTTCGCGTCCATTCGAGTTTCGTCGTAATTAACCGAAAAACGCAACCGTACGACCAAACGAACCGACATCTGTGATATTTCCAAGCATATTTCAAGTCCCCTATGCTTTAACATCCTTGTAGAGCCTTGAAATTGGGTTAACGGGGGTTATACGCATCAAAAACCATCAAAACATGCTGCAGGGACTGAAACTGTAAAAATGAAACTTTTGGCAAAACAGCTCCCTTGACGCCACACGAGGGAGACATGGGGTTCTGGCGCCACACATGACAGCTCTGTTTTTCAAAATTTTCCACTTTCAGCAGCAGCCTTTGTTTTTCAAGTGGTTTTTGATATTGTGGGCTATTTGTGTGATCAACAAGGGTTTAATTCCTGGCCTAACACTTATGAAGATCTTGTGCTTCCTTGATCATCACACAAACACTTGGCAATCATCCAATGATTCAAGAAATCCTATATAAATCCATGTTCATTAACATTTCAACTTGCTCATTCCTCTTCTCTTTCACTCTTGCTCTGATTGAGGCTACCACACTTAGTTGGAGGCCTCATACTTGAGCATTCTTAGTCATTTTTCCAAGCTTAGGACACTTGTAAGTGTTCTTTCATGCTTTGTTATTTATTTTAAGCAAGAAAGTCAAACAGTGTTTAACTTTCTGCTTTGACCATGATTTGGTCAAGACAAAGTTCGTTTGAACTTTGCAACGTGAGCGTAATCACGATGGTTATAGTCCCATGCGACTATACCTACTGATTACCACGTTGACTAGTCGAAGTGACGAGTCAAAGTTTTGGTTAAAATGCACGATTATGTGCATTTTGCGACGAAACTATTTTCGAGTATCAAAACACTTTGTTTTGATATCAAATCAGTTTTCTAACTTAGTTAAACATGTTTTAACATGTTTAACTCGTCACTTCTAGTTTAGTGCTTGTTTAGGGTTGTAAGTCAAGCGGTCTAAACAGTCGCTTAGACTTTCGAACCCGACCAGTTTGGTCGATCATTAGGATCCGACCAAACATATTTTGTGACCATAGTTGTATAGGGAATAACCTTCTGAGGTTATACCTTATGGTCACTTCGTTTAATTAGTTGTATGATAGGTAGTTTATATGCCTTAGGAAAATGACCAAAATGCCCTTTTTGCGTAGAAATTCAATTTAAGCATATGTAACCCAAATTTTGACACTTAAACTGATTATGCAACATTATAAAACATGTTTAGGCATATAAGACTTATCATAGGGCTAGTTAGACCATCCGAATGCGCATTTGCGCAAATGACGTGTTAAAGTAGCGTAAACTACCTTAACGCATCATAACGGGTCAAAAGCACTTAGGATAGGTTCCAAATCAGAATGTAGGCTTGTTTAAACCATATCATATGAGTTCCAACACTCATTTGGTTTACGAGACCTCATTCTACCCAATCTCCCGATTTAGGTCCCGCTTTATTAACATAGTGATTCCATACTAGGTGCCACTTGATTCCTTGGTTTCCCGAGCTTTGTTAGTGTCACACCCCGACCGCGTTAAAACAACGAAACCGCGGTGGAAACGTCGGGGAGTGTTGCAACATAATCATTATTTCACAACCATGGATACAAAAGTTTCGTTTTATTGATAATATTAAACATTAACATTGTCTTATAACCAAACAAACAAGTTACACTTCGACTATCATTGTTATTATGTCACTAAGGCCTCGTCCAGATCCTATATGAACATGCATCCTAGCAATCAACATCATTCAACAACACCTGAAACATATGTAAAAACAAAGTCAGCAAAGAAATGCTGGCGAGCACATAGGTTTTATGAAAGTATCGGATTCATGGCTCGTTTACATGTTGCAATACCTTATTATAAACCTTGTTTTGAGAAGTGTATAGTATTGCAACATAATTAACCAACTCAAATCAAGTGGGTTATAGTTTATAAAATCCCGTAGCCATGATTCTTAACCCCAAAACATTTGTTTTAGTAAACCAAATTGTAAAACATCTCGTAAAGACTTGTTAATAAAACTCGTATGGTTTATATTATTTAGAAAACATCGTTGTGTGACATCGTTTCAAATCGTTTACCCAAGTGAACTAAATAACGCCATGGTATGTGAAATGATGAAAACACTTATATATAAGAAGTACCAGCGGCGTATCTACCATGTTTTCATCACATTACACCAGTCCCGTTATCTAAACACTAACCAAAAACCAATCGTTTGTTCAATTCGTTTAAGTCGTTCCAAAATCGTTTAACTCATTTTAATTGTGAAAACTACTTTTGGTCGTCTCGCTAATAACATCCAAACCTTCGCAACTCGTCCATCGCTATTCTCACATTAATAAACCACCAAAGGGTAAATTAACAATCACATATTCAGTCGTTACCCACATAACCCCCACACATAACCATGGGTGCAGTCTGATAACGGGATTTGTCAGATCCTATGGTACCATAACCTAATACTGGTCGGCTTGATCAATGTTAATGAATGTCATTCGTTATGTAATTACATCCAACAAGTTTGTTCACATTATCGAAATCGTTATTAGTTTAATATAAACCATGTTAATCATTTTTGAAACCATCGTTAAAAATATCGAAATCGTTTAACACATATGAATAACCCTAAAACAATTGAAAACAGTAAAATAGGGGAACTATGTACTCACTTGAAGTGCAAAGTTTCCTCAATCAAAAGAACTCAACAAAGCTCAAACAAGGAAATCAAGCAGCACCTAGAAATCAGATCACTAGATAAATAATCGACACCTAAATCGGAAGATCGGATAGAATGAAGTCTTGTAAACCAAATGAGTATTGGGACTCATGTGATATGGTTTAATAAAGCCTACATTCTAGATCAAAACCTAACCTAAGTGCTTTCGACCCGTTACGACCCATTATGGTAGCTTATGCTACTTTAACGCGTTGTTCGCACAAATGCGCGTTCGAGACGTCTAACTAGTCCTATGACAAGTATTATATGCCTAAACATGTTTAAATATGTTGCATAATCAGTTACGTGACAAAAGTTTAGGTTACATATGCTTAAAATTCAATTATGCATAAAAAGGGCATTTTGGTCATTTTACCTAAGGCATATAAACTACCTATCATACAACTACTTAAACTATGTGACCATAAGGTATAACCTCGGAAGGTTATTCCCTATATAACTATGGTCACTAAACATGCTTGGTCGGATCCTAATGATCGACCAAACGGGTCTGGTTCGAAAGTCTAAGCGGTGGTTTAGACCGCTTGACTTACGACTCTAAACAAGCACAAGACTAAAAGTGACGAGCTAAACATGTTAAAACATGTTTAGTTAAGTTAGTGATGTAGGGTAAAATACACATATTTGTCCCGTGTAAATTGTATAATTTCTATATAGTTTTTATTTGTTTTTATTTAGTTTTAGTATTATAGTACATTATTTTGTGTTGGGCCAGGTCCTGGTGTAAATGGAGCGAAAATGAGTAATGTTAGGATCTGAGTTTGGATTCATTGTGTTTTACATTTGAATTAAGATGAAAAGATGAACAAGTAATGCAGCGGAATATAAATGGAAATAAACTTTGCACACAATCAAACTGGGGAATTGCTTTTAACACACATTTTCACATAGAACCGAATGATTGATTTATTTCAATTACGATTACAATGCATGCATGTAACAAACTCCCCCTCAGCCTGAGCTCACAGTGTTTGTTCGTACAGGAAGAAAAGTGGTGAAGAGCTAATCGAACAGTACAGGGTAGAAATTATAGGCAGGCACGCCCAAACCACTGTGGCATCTTTGCTGACGTCACCATGAAAGTGACATCTAACCTCCTAACAAACTCTAACAACTGATCTAATACAAACACTGCTATGCTAACTACTGATTACAATACATTACATAAGAAGAACTAAACTACTGCTTTATCCTTCCACTGTTGTGACTCCAGCAGTACTTGGTATCTTCAGCAATGCTTGACCCATAGCAGTAGATTGACCAACAGGGCTTTACTCTTCATCAGTCTTTAACACAATCAGTAGTTGTAAGTCAGCAATTCATGTAAAGGATCAGTGGATGGAGGTCATCAGATGTTGAAACCACTTTCAAGGGGAGAGAAATGTAAACATAACATCTGCTTATTTTGGATCCACTGGTCTGATCCGGTTTTGGCTTTAATTAGTTGTTCCTCTGGTAGGGTTCAATCCCAATAATCTCCCCCTGGAACAGATGATGCCAAAACCCTTCATTATTGTGGAACTTTATTGCCTCATCAGCAGTTCCCTTATCTGACCTTTAAGTTGCAACTCAAAGTCTAGGGCATCTGTGTCATCTTCATCCCTGCACAGTGGAAGATCAAGGAGATCCTGCAGATCTTCAACACTTAGGCCTAGTGCTTGTTCCCTTGATATTTTCTTCACTTGTCCACTGGACTTGATCACAGTCAGTACATGGGTCTGTTTATCAGTTTTCCACTTTAGTACTTTTGAGTCCATTGGGTTTCTTGGGAGATTTTTATTAGATGATGAGTTTGGTGAAGGTGGCCTGTTGATGACTGGCTGAGCAGTGCTTTGAGCTTGCGCAAGTTCAGCATTTTCAGCCATCATCTGCTTAATGACTGATTTTATAATATCATCACTAGCAGCTACATCTTCTGGTGTTTCTGCTTCCATCTCTTTTTGCCTTCTTCTTTGATAAATGAAAGCACCAGGTGGAGCACTGGCTTTCCTGACTTGCAGCTTTGGTGGTCTTGTTGAAACCTCTGCTTCAGGATAGTCAGGTTTTTGTGGAATCTTTGGATTTTTCTTCCTTAGTTCCTCCAACTTTTTGTAAGTGGCCCTGACTTTGTCTTCTTTCCACCTCATCACTTGGTTTCTTGACCCAAAATCAGCAGTGATTAATTCCTCTTTCATTCTCTTCAGCTCCAGTACCTTATTAGGTACATTTTTCTTGTATTTTGCCCAATCAGGAGGAGTATGCTTAACCTTATTTTTGATCATGTCTTGGATCCTGGCTGCTTCACTTTCAAGCTCAGGAATGGTCCATTCTTTATACATGTATTTTTCTCCCTTGTATTTCTTATAAGCCATGATGTTGTCAATGTAGTCTTTTCTTAAGGATTCATCTGCTCTTTCTGATATTTGTTGACATACATTCTTTGCAAACTGTTCCAAAGATCTGACTTGTGTGAGCATAAATTGATAATGCCTTTGAATTTCTTTGTCAGATTTTCTTTTAGAGATATACTCTACTTGTTGAGCCTTAACTTTCAAGTATTCTTCAATGTTGTTAGGCCTAGGATATCCTTCAATTGATGGCAAACTCCTTTTAGCAGGGTCATCCTCAAAGTAGAAGGATTTGATTTCTTCTCTGACTGCTATAAGTTCTAGAGGATATTGGACACCTGCAGGAGTCAGGGCAGTGATTGGTTGTTGAACTTGGGCTGAAGAGAGAGGAAGAGGGTTTGTAATATTGACAAGTGACAAAGGTTGTGAAGATGTTGGTGGTGGTGAAGAATCATCATCTTTCTGAATCAACCTTCTTCTTTTTGGTTGAGGAGAGGCTGATGATGTTTTGGTTGATTCAGTGGTGGTGATTTGAGTGGTGGTTATTGTAGTGGAAGGTGGCTGACTAACAGTTGTTGAAACAACTGGTGTTTCAACCACTGTTGTTATTACAACAGATGTTGTAGCATCTGATGTCTTCTGCTTTTTAGCAGGAGGTGATGGTGGTGATGATGATGTTTTTGGTGGTGAGGTGATATTTGGTGGTAAGGTAGTGGTTGTGGTGTGTGTTGAAGTGGTGGCAGCTGTTTGGCTAGCAGTTGTTGAAACCACTGAGGTATCGACAGTTGTTGATACAACAGAAGTCTTAACAACTGCTGGTTTGGAAGATTGATTTTTGAAGCCTTTGGTGGGTTTGGAAGCATGTTTTGTTTTTCTGTAGGGTGTGGTTTTGGGTTGCCTCACATTTCTTGTGGGCTGCTTTCTTTTTGGCTCAGGATTTTCATCATCCTTAGGCTCAGAAGTACCCTGCTCATTTAGCACCATAAAAGCTCTTTTCTCCTGTTCCCACCTGGCTTTATCCTTAGCTTATTTATCCTTTTTAACATCAGCTTTTGCATCAACTATGGCATTTGTGGTAACATCAATCTTTTTAGAACCATCTGGTAAGGGTATGTCTGCAAGCATGCTAGAATTGTCTTGAGCAATATATAAGCCATCCTCATAACCCCTTTTCTTCCACTGCTTTATTTCTTCCCCTTTTTGGCATCAGCTGGTGGAGGTTCATCCACAAAGATGATAGTGGGAGGAGCAGTGCCAGTGGTACTCAGTAAATGGACCTTTATTGCCTTGATATCTGCTTGGGTGTTTTTAAACCTTGCTTCCATGAGATTTCTGATCTTTTGAACTTGTATCTCATGTTGCTGATTAGCTAATTCTCTTTGATGATGGAGCAGTGGTTGAAATAAATTCCAAAGCTCATTTGCAGCAGGTGCAGGTTGTGGTGCAGGTGCTTGAGCTGGAGCAGCAGTGGGTGGTACCTTTTGAACTTTCAACAACTGTTGCAGCATATCTTTAATTTTGGCAACAGATGTATCAAGTTTATCAATTCTACCCGTCAATTCTTGGTACATTAAACCATCACCCAACTTAATGGGATCATCTGATTTCCCACTAGCAGTGGTTGTAACAGTGGTTGACTAAGGAAATGTATTCCAGAAATCATCCACTGATGCCCCTTTGTCTTGGTACTGGGGACCTCTTCCTTCAAATTGAGAAACACTTTTTAGTGAACCAGTAAAAACCGGATACATAAATGTTCCCAGAGAAGAAATTACCTTGAAGGAAGTCTTATTGATGAAACCACTATCCAAATGCAAACTAGTGGGTTCAGCACTTGTAGTGGCTGCTTCACTTGAACTACCACCAAGAGTTACTTGTAACTCAAGGGGTGTAACCTCCTCAGGTCTTGTTGGTGGGTTAGCAATGATTGATACATCAGACCCAGTCACTTGTTGAGGCATATTCTCATGAACAGGTGATTGAGAAGGACTGGTTTGTATCTGGTTCAAATCAAGAGCATCCAACAATAATTTTGTTTGCGGGGGAATTGTGGAGGTGAGGTTGGGTGTAGAAAGCGAATTTGCCCCAGACATTGGGTTGTGGATGATGGATTCGAGTGATTCCAGAGCATCATATTGTGGTGTCCCTATGTGTACAACCTGTTCTTTTTTAGAAGAAGCAGGAGGAGTTTGAGGCATGGGTTGAGATATTTCTACCATCTGCTGTGAGGAAGTAGCAGCAGTGGTTTCTTGTGACTTTTGTGCTGTCACTGGCAGTTTCTCTGGTATCTCATCCTCCAGAGTTGCCTTTGATTTGGGTTTGGGGGGTTTTTGAGTTTTCTTTTGTCGTGGCTTTCTGGTGGTTTTAGGTGTGGGTTTCACAGCAGTTGTTTTGCTGCTGTGATCACCTAGAGTAGTGGGCTCAGCAGCTATACCTGAGGAGCAGTGGTAGCTGCTAAATTCTGCTCAGGGACCTCTGCTTTTGTTTTGGAAGGTGTTGATAATCTTGTAAAAGTTTCAGCTGTTAAACTGTTTATTTGAAAAGATTCTCCTTGTTGAAGCAAATGAGCATCCTCCTTTCCAAATTTCATTTGAAAGTAAAAACTTAGAAATCTTGGAAATAGTAGGAATGGTTTTTTTATCAACATTTTTAACCAAATCATTAAAGATCACCTGGGAGTAGTTAAAATTTTCATTTTGTAGAATAGCATAACCCAGGTATTGTATCTTTAATGGTATTTCATTAAAAGTAGTTGTTTTATTTGAAACACACATCAAGAGGGTATGAAATAAAAATCTTGTTGCAGGAGGAAAACTACCTTTTTGTAAGGTATCTTTCTTCATTTCCTCAGCATACCCCCTCTCAAGAAAATCAGTTTTATACTCGATTTTGGAAAAAGAGGATTTACCTTGCTGATCATCGAGTTCGAATACTTCTGAAATGGATTGTGGTGTGATTTTGACTGGTTTACCCTTTATCGAGGAATTGATGGCAATGGCTGTTTTACCTTGAAGTTCAAGGGTGACATTTTTCCAAAATTCTCTCTGGGTAGTCAGGAAGATCGGAGCATCAGTAATTAACAAAGTTTTGTACTTTGAAGCTGACATAGTATCAATAATGGAATCGTAGATATCGATGTTATTGGGTTTTGTGAATAGACCCAGATAGTTATGAGGAGCTTTGTACGGAATTTCAATGGGTTTGGGGTCCGTTTCAGCATCTTTTTTAGAAGACAAAGATGGTGATTTTGGAGAAGAAGACATGAGTGTTTTGTAAGATGAAGAAGATGAGGATGAATTTGAGAGAAGAAGATGGAAACTGCTTTGAGAAAAGAATTTTTTGAATTTGATTCGACAGTAAAACCCTATTTGGGGTTTTGATCAGTGTTTTATAAGGAAAAAGTGAATGCTGACGTGGCAGCGGTTACAAAAGATCTGACCGCTATGTACTGTCCACGTGCCAACCCCTGACAAATAATGGAGGACAATTGTTTTATGAAACCAATGATGAAGGAATAACAGTGGGTGTAAAGGTAATAATGAAAGCAGTGGGTGATTTTAACTATCAGTGGATAGCATATCAGTGGATAAAAATACTGATTTTGAACAACAGTGATTACCAAGGAAATGAGATAACAGGAGTTGACTTTCAGTAGTGGACAGCTTTTTGTGGAACAGATGTTTGAACAAATCAGTGGTTATAGCAGACTTTTAAGGATTTAATGAAAAATTCATTTTTAGCTATTTTTAAGGATGGATTTTTGATTTTCTAAAAACATTTTAATGCTTTTATTCATAGAAAAACAAGATTTTGCTTGTTATTCCATGTTTAGCATGCCAATCCTAGAGATCAAGCTTTCAAAGGTAGATGTGTCTAATGCTTTGGTTAGCATATCTGCCAGCTGATCCTTAGTTGGTACATGGTGCAGAGAAATCAAACCTTTTTCATAGCAATCCCTCGCAAAGTGATGTTTGATATCTATGTGTTTGGTGGTTGAATGGGAGACTGGATTTTTGATGATATTTTCTGCTGCCTGACTGTCCAACATGAGGGTGTCTTTAGGGCAGTGATACCAAAATCCAGCAATTGATTTTGAAGCCAAAGCAGTTGGGTTGTACAGCTTGCAGCAGCTATATACTCTGCCTTAGCAGTGGATGTGGAAACAGCTGCTTGCTTTTTTCTTTGCCAAGACACTAAGCAATTGCCTAGGAATTGGCACCCTCCTGAAGTGGACTTCCTTGTCTTGTTACATCCAGCAAAGTCACTATCTGAGAAACCTGAAAGCTCAATTTTACAATCAGTTGGATACCAGATACCAAGCGTGGGAGCACCTTTTAGGTATCTGAATATCCTTTTTACCGCAATAAGGTTTGACTTTCTAGGGGCTGACTGGGATCTTGCACAAACACATGTTGCAAACATGATGTCTGGTCTAGATGCAGTCAGGTACAAGAAAGACCCAATCATGCTTCTATATAAAGTTTGATCAACCAAATCATCCTTTTCATCAGACATGACTATTTTATTTGTTGCAATGGGTGTACTGCATGGCTTACAATCATCCATCTCAAATTTCTTTAAAAGTTCTTTGGCATATTTGTCTTGATGGATAAAAGTGCCATTTTGCAGTTGCCTTACTTGGAGACCAAGAAAGCACTGGAGTTCACCCATTGCACTCATTTCAAACTCAGCTGTCATGAGTTTCCTAAACTCTTCACACATTTTGTTACATGTGCTTCAAAAAATGATGTCATCCACATAAATCTGGACAATCATCAAATCCTTTCCTCTCCATTTTAGAAACAGTATTTTGTCTATTTTACCTCTTGTGAAACCAATGGAAAGTAGAAAGGTGGAAAGAGTTTCATACCAGGCTCTTGGTGCTTGTTTCAGGCCATACAAAGCTTTATTTAGATTGTAGACATGATTTGGATTAAATGGATCCTCAAAGCCTGGAGGTTGATAAACATAAACCTCTTCTTGAATCTTACCATAGAGGAATGCACATTTGATATCCATTTGATACACCTTGATGTTGTGGTTGACAGCAAAGGCCAGAAATAGTCTGATAGCTTCAAGTCTAGCTACAGGGGCAAATGTTTCATCATAGTCAATGCCCTCTTCCTGTCTGAACCCTTGAACCACAAGCCTGGCTTTATTCTTGACAACAATACCCCTTTCATCAGTTTTATTTTTGAAGACCCATTTTGTGCTAATAGGACTCACACCCTCTGGCAATGGTACAAGCTCCCAAACTTGTTGTCTCCTAAACTATTGGAGCTCCTCTTGCATGGCTTCTACCCAGCTGTTGTCTTTCAGTGCCTCTTGGTACTTGACTGGCTGATGGAGAGATAGGAAACCCGCAAAAAGACAGATGTTTTGGGATTGGCTTCTTGTGAGCACCCCTTCACTGATGTTGCCAATGATTTGGTCAGGTGGATGAGACTTCAAGAAGATTAGATCTCCTTTGTATGGAACAATGGCATTTGTTGGTGAAGACTGCAGATGTGAATCATCTGAGCTAGCCAATGCTGGTGACTTTGATGATCCAGCAGTGGCTTCAAATGGAGGTAGAGGAATAGGTGGAACTGGTGTGAAAACATGCTGACTTTTATCCACTGATGGAGGACTATCAACAATGTTTGATGATGTGGAAGCAGGTGTTAATGGGCTACTTTGGTCAACAACTGTTGAGGTAGCAGTGGTTGAGCTTTGACAGCTGTTTTGAACATCTGCTGCTCTTCCCATTGAGGCAGACTTTTGTTGAGGAATGATGACTTCATACCCGTAGTCTGATGATGAATCCTCTGATGGACCTGCACTGTTAGTCTTGACAGCAGTGTTTTCAAAAGTAAATTTATCAAGATCAAACAACTCTGCAGGATTTGCTGGGATTTTCATTGATGAAAGTTCATTGAACTATACATTCAAAGTATCTTCCACTGTTTTGGTCCTTGTGTTAAACACTTTGTAGGCTTTAGCAGTGGTTGAGTATCACAGATGATAACCACAATCAATTTTGGCTGCAAACTTTGAGATAGAATCTTTTAAGTTTAAAATGAAGCATGGGTAGCCAAAAACTTTGAAATATGAGATCAATGGCTTTATTTTATACAGCAGTTCATAGGCAGTCTTGTGATGCCTGGGGTTGATTAAAACTCTGTTTTGGACATAGCAAGCAGTGTTTACTGCCTCTGCCCAAAAAGTTAATGGCAAACCTGAATCAGCAAGCATGGTTCTGGCAGCCTCAATCAAAGTCCTGTTCTTTCTCTCAACAACCCCATTTTGTTCTGGTGTCCTAGGAATGCTGTACTTCCTTACAATTCCTTTTGACACACAGAAATCATCTAACTCCTTATTTCTGAACTCTGTGCCATTGTCACTTCTGAAGATTTTTACTGGCAAGTCAAACTGCTTTTCAACCTGTTTCACAAAGTCTTGCAGAATGCCTACAGTCTCATCTTTTGAGTGTAAAAAGTAAGTCCATGTAAACCTAGAAAAGTCATCAACAATAACCAAACAATATCTCTTTTTCTTAAGACTCATGACTTTAACTGGGCCAAACAAATCCATATGAAGCATTTGCAAACATTTGGTTATTTTGGACTCTTCAATTGATTTGTATGAGCTTTTATGATGTTTTCCTTTTAGGCAGGAAACATAATGCTCAGGACAGGTGAACATTTTTTGAGGTAAACCTCTTACTAACCCCTGTTTTGAAATAGCAGTGATTGTCTTAAGATTTGTGTGCCCCAATCTCCTGTGCCATAATTCTGTCTCTTTGTTTGAGGCAGCTGAGAACAGACAGGCATCAGTCCTGGGGCTCTCTTTTGACATATCAACAACATAAACATTGCCACTTCTTTGAGCAACAATTTGAGTTTTTCCATTTTTTATTATTGCTTCAATCTTTTCAACCATTTCTGGTCCAACAATCCTACAACAATCCTTTGTGAAGAAAGAGCCATAGCCCTTATCACTCATTTGAGAGACACTCAGGAGGTTGAATTTTAGATTGTCTATTAGATTGACATTTTCAAACTTAACTTTACCAGACTGTATAGTACCAGACCCCAGAACCTTCCCTTTACTATTATTGCCAAAGGATATATCACCCCCTCCATGAATTTTGAAATCTTTGAGAAGGGCTCTACATCCTGTCATATGCCTGGAGCCTCCACTATCTATATACCAAAGACTATCTAAGCATGCAGAAGCTCCCTACACATGTAGTAAAGAATTAGTTCATTAGGGTCTCCAAAGCCAACATGGCTTTGGATGGGGTCTCAGCAGTGTCTAGGTTAAGGTCAGATGGATGGGCAGTGGTTAGGTCAGGGGTTTGGACAGTTTTGGGACTGTTTTTCTCTAACCACTGTTGGGGGTCTTGCCCAATGATCTGCTGATAACCAAAAGGATGACTGTTCACTCTTGGTTTAGAGGGCTTTTTGTAAGCCTCATAAACATGTGGGATCCTTTGGTATGGTGGTTGTTCCTTACCTCTTCTGTATTGATTGGCAGGGGGTGCATCAGTCACCTGAACATCTCTTTTGACAGATGTTTGGTTCAGCTGTTTTGTAATAGCTGTTTGGACTGGCACAAACAGTGGTTGGTTCTTGGTGAACTTGACAGATGAATTTGATGAACTAAAGGATGTTTTTGCAGTGTACTCATTCTTTTTCACATCAAATGATTTGAGATACACACATTCTTGAGTTTTGTGGTTTGATTTACCACAGATGGTGCAGCTCTCAGCAGGGACAATTTCACTTGTTCTGTTCAGATCATATGCTTTTAGATGAAAACAGTCTTTTGTTAGATGATTCTTTTTTTCACAAAAATCACAAAACAGGTTTTTGATCTTTTCTCTCTTCTTTCTCTTTTCAGACTCCTTTGCAACAGAGTTTTTAATAGCTGTTGGGATGTCTTTGAGAGGAATGACTTTTGCTTTTGGAGCTTTTACACCATCAATGGTTGTGAAGTCCATTGGTTTAAAATTTTCAAGAATGTCACACTCATCAGACCATCTGGGTTTAAATTGATACTCTTCAATCTCTTCATAGGTTGAAGAGCCCAATGGTCTTTCAAGTGTGATTTTGTTGCCATTTTTATCAGTTATTTTGATTTCATGGCCATTCTAGTTTGTTGGTGTTATTTCAACTGAACCAACTTGTTTTGCAGCAGTGTTTTCAATTTCATCATATTTTCTAAATCCTACACCAAATTTTACATTGCTTTCAAGCTGTTTTTCAAGCATGACCTCATAACCTTTGCAAGATTCCACCCATCTTTCACAAGTGATTTGGGTGGACTCCAACTCCTTTTTACAAACTTGGTATTTTTCTACCATTGTTTGGAGTTGGTTCTTGGTTATTGTGACAACTCGAGTTTCCAAGATTCTATCTTCGCATTTAGTGCACGTTAAAAAAAATTTTATTATTATTGTTCTAGTTGTTGTTGATACGACTCGATGTTTCACAACGTTTACCTTTGTAATACGTGATATCGTATTTCGATTAATATTGTGTACTTGGAAATCCGTAATATTTGTTAATATGTGAGTGTGTGTTATTAAGGTTTGTATTAATTACATGTTAATTTAAAGTTGGAACCTTTACTGTAAATGAAAACAATCCTCATGAAAACACTTATTTGGTGAAAACACTTATAGTGTTTTCGTCCAGCCTTTGACCAACGAAATCAGGAGATGGGCTTGGCCCATGGCCCAGTATTTAGATATTTTGCATAATCATTTTTATAAACCAAACTTCTCTGGGAAGTCTCACATTTACCAAAACAAAACTTATCACTTTGTCTCTCTCTATCATCTGAAAACCCAACAACAGAGAACACATCTTCAAGCAAACACCTCTGATTAATTCTTGGTTAGTGATCTTCATGTACAGTTGTTTAAGATGTTTATCTTATGATTATTGGATGTTTAATCATGATGTATGTATATAATTATATAGGTGATTTTGTGATTGATCATTGTATACTTGTTAGATAATTATCATACATGAAACTGGGTATATATTTGAAATATGATCAACAGTGGGTAATTTGTATTGGATGATAAACTGATTAAACTGGGATTCTGGTATCATACGAGGTTGGCAAATCATATGTTATATATTCATGATTAACTTAGATGGCTTGTAGATGATTAAACATGTTTCTGTAATGAGATAGTAACTGGGTTTTAAGTTACAGTAAGTTTGGTGAAGATGATGAACATTCACGAAATCACCCACCACAAAAGGTAGTGGACGAAATCACTTAAAGTGATTTCGGCCCAAACAGTTCCAAGCCCAAAAGGGTTTTCGGCATTAAGGTGATTTCGGCCCAAAGAGTGTTTTCGGCCCATGTAGTGATTTCGGCCCTAGTTGGTTTTCGGCCAACTTAATGTGATTTCGGCACATGTTTGGATTTCGGCTTATATGTTTGGTTTTCGGCTTATATGTGGTTTTCGGCTATAAAAGGGATTTCGGTACACATGTGTTTTCGGCCCATGTTTTAGATTTCGGCCCAACTGTTATATGTTATGTTATCTGTTAACTGTTAACTGTTAACTGGTTAAATTTATTAAGTTGTTAACTTAATAAATTACACAATAATAACTCTGATTAGTTATGTAACCATATTTAGCCTACTAACTGAGTTAAGTTCATTAACTCAGTTAACTTTACACACTATGTAAGATTCATGGATGACATTCTGTTAATTTTATAACTTAGTTAAGCAAAGCATGTGACACAGTTAGTTACCAATTTGTTAAATGTTAATTCTGTTAACCGTATATCCCTGTTTATTTATTCTAACTCAGTTAAGCATACTAGCTTTATTAACTATGATGCTGGTTAACTATGTTAGAATTATTGAGAAGGCTATTATGAGGAAGTTGAATGTGCATAAATGAGAGTAACTGTTTACATGATACAAGAATGCAAATTGCTAGACACGCTTTGGGATATTAGTGTGATGCTAGTTACATGTGAAATACTACGAACGTAAACTGATTGAATATACGTGCACTATAGGACTTGACTGAATTATTGTGAGCACTTAACTTAGCATACCGAGCAAACAAGGTGAGTTCACACTTCTACCAAGGCATGGGATTCCCGGGGTTGGGAATGGGTTGATTGATTGATTATTTAAGATTAAGAGTTATCGGAATTACATACCATTGGCCTCGGGAGATGAAGGTCAATGGTAGATACTACTAGACTAGTGATACATATACTTCTCTTCGCAAACATGCCGGGATCGGCCGCGATACTAGAACAATCTTCGCAAACATGCCTGGAATGGCCGCGAACTATACATTAATCTTCGCAAACATGCCTTGAGGGCCGCGATACAAATATAACTAGTCTACAAAACATGGGAAACCCCCACTAATCTTCGCAAACATGCCTTGAGGGCCGCGATGCTATTACATACGATACATGATTACTAAACGAACATATGATTCACGAAATGAACATGATAACTAAATAACCAACTGTGAACTCGCTCAACTTTTTGTTGACTCTCTGTTACATGCCTTGCAGGACCTTAGTTACTTATGGAGCTTGCACGGGAGGCACAGTCGTTGTGGACACGGATCGAGAATGTGTTGTTAAACATTATGACATTTTGTACTTAAAACTTATGTTGGGTTTACATTAATGCTTCCGCTACACACTTGTTTATTTTTGGGAAATGGAAACACCTATCGTATTGATGAATGACTTTTACTTTATACTTATGTTCAATATGATTGGTGGCTTGATCCTGGTCATGTCACGCCTCAAAGCGGTAGTATTCCGCGTGTGGATTTTGGGGGTGTGACAGATTGGTATCAGAGCCATTGGTTATAGAGAACTCGGTTTTAATAAAGGGAAAACGTTTTTATTGAAACCAGACTATAACCAGAACAGTGCTCAACGATCCACAACGTCGCCTCGCTTCACGTGCAAGACTCATCACTCTAGGTAATATGGTACATGTCTTATTGCCTACTTGCTAGAATTGCATAGAACTTTGCTCTGGGTATGCTTAGGTTAACTTAACACTATTGCATGAGAACACTTGTGTGATTATTCCCTTTTGTTATCGCACTACTCGCGAACCTCTCTCACTTATGTCATATTTACTATGAAGATCATGTCTGGACGTATCAACATGACGCAAGCCCAATTGACGGCTCTCATTAACGAACGAATTGCTGAGGCACTTACAGCCGCACAAGCAGGAGGTCAGCACGCTCAGCCACCTGTTTGTACCTTCAAAACTTTCATGGACTGTCGTCCTACTACCTTTAGTGGCACGGAAGGAGCGGTTGGACTCCTCCATTGGTTTGAAAAGCTCGAGTCCGTATTCGAAATGTGCGAATGCCCTGAGGCTCGCAGGGTGAAGTACGCCACTGGTACTCTAGAAGGCATTGCGCTGACTTGGTGGAATGCGCAGGTTCAGATGTTAGGGTTGGCTGTTGCTAACGCCACACCCTGGAATGATTTCAAGGAATTGATTAAAGAGGAATATTGTAGCCGTGATGATATTCATAAGCTGGAGGTAGAGTTTTACCATTTGAAAATGACTGGGTCAGAAATTGAAGCGTACACCAGAAGATCGAACGAGTTGGCTATTCTGTGTCCTACTATGGTGGACCCTCCCATTAAGCGTATCGAACTGTATCTCAATGGTCTGGTGCCGGAGATTCAAAGCCACGTAACCTCAGCGAATCTTGGCACTATTCAACAGATCGTCAAGCTAGCTCATCGCCTCACCGATCAGGCGGTGGAACAGAACAGGCTGCCTAAACGTATCAGCGCTACTACCGTTACCACTCCAGTTACTCCTGCTATTCCCAGTGACAACAAGCGGAAATGGGAAGGGGATTCCAGCAGGGGTTCAGCTATTGTACAGTCTCAAGCACAACAGCAGCGCAAGACTAGTGATTACCAGAGCCAGAGTCAGCAATCGTCTGGTGGTCAGGGGCAGAGTGGATATCGGGGAACTCATCCACTGTGTAACAGGTGCAACAAACACCACAGTGGTCAGTGTCGTAAAGGCTGCTGTCAGAGATGTCTAAGAGTAGGTCATGACGCTAAAGATTGCAGGAGCTCAAGGCCTGCGAATCAGAACCAGCAACAACAGCCACCAGTTCCACGAAACCAGTCACAGCAACAACAGCAAGGAAATAAGGTATGCTTTCAGTGTGGGGCTGAAGGTCACTTCAAGCGGAACTGCCCCCAGTTAAACCAGAATCAGAACAACAACAACAATAATCAGGGCAGTGGGAACAACAATGGGGGAAACAACAACAACAACAATGGTGCAAAGGGTCGTATGTTTGTGATTGGTCAGAGTGACGCAAGGAACGATCCTAATGTGGTTACGGGTAAGTTTCTTCTCGACGACTTTTATGTTACCGTATTATTTGATTCGGGTGCGGATACCAGTTATATGTCTCTGAACGTTAGTCAAATGCTTAAACGCGCACCAACACTTTTGAACACCAAACATGTCATAGAGTTAGCTAACGGTAAAAGTCTAGAGGCCACACACATAGTTCAGGGTTGTAATCTTATCCTCGCTGGTCAGACTTTCTCTATCAATCTCATTCCTATAACTCTGAGTAGTTTCGACATTGTCATCGGTATGGATTGGTTATCCCAACAGCAAGCAGAGATCCTATGCAAGGAGAAGATCATTCGTATTCCTCGTTCTGGCAAAGAACCTCTCGAAGTTCAAGGCGACAAGAGTGGTGTCGTGAGTGGCATCATCTCCTTTTTGAAGGCTCAGAAGTGTCTGCGAAAGGGCCACATAGCTATTTTAGCACTCGTTACTGATACATCGACGACAGAGAAAAAGATTGGGGATATTCCTATAGTACGCGACTTTCCTCAAGTGTTTCCTGAAGAGTTACCTGGGCTACCGCCCCATCGCCAGGTCGAATTTCAGATCGAGCTAGCTCCAGGAGCAGCGCCCATAGCTCGAGCGCCTTACCGCTTAGCTCCAACTGAACTGGAAGAACTATCTAAGCAATTGCAAGAACTTTTGGAAAAGGGTTTCATACGTCCTAGCTCTTCACCCTGGGGAGCTCCAGTATTATTTGTAAAGAAGAAAGACGGTACTTTCCGTATGTGCATAGACTACCGCGAACTGAACAAGGTGACGGTGAAGAATCGTTATCCACTTCCACGCATCGACGACTTATTCGACCAGTTACAAGGGTCGAGCTATTACTCAAAGATTGATCTAAGGTCAGGTTACCATCAACTGAGAGTCCGGGATGAGGACGTCTCCAAAACAGCATTCAGAACTCGCTACGGCCATTACGAGTTTTTGGTCATGCCATTCGGGCTAACGAACGCGCCTGCAGTTTTCATGGATCTTATGAACAGGGTGTGCAAACCTTATCTTGACAAGTTTGTTATTGTTTTCATTGACGACATCCTGATTTATTCAAAGAATCGGGAGGAACACGAACAGCATTTACGACTTATTCTGGAACTCCTTCGAACGGAACAGCTGTACGCTAAGTTTTCAAAATGCGACTTCTGGCTTCGTGAAGTCCACTTTCTAGGCCACGTGGTAAACAAGGATGGGATTCATGTCGATCCATCCAAAGTAGATTCGATCAAGAACTGGCCTGCACTGAGCACACCGACAGAAATACGCCAATTCTTGGGTTTGGCGGGTTATTACAGACGGTTCATCAAAGACTTCTCAAAGATTGCACAGCCGCTTACATTACTGACACAGAAAGGTGTTGCTTACCGTTGGAGTGATACACAGGAAACAGCGTTTCAGCACTTAAAGGATAGACTTTGTAGCGCACCTATCCTATCATTGCCTGAAGGCACGGACGATTTTGTAGTCTACTGCGATGCATCTATCCAAGGTCTTGGATGTGTGTTGATGCAGAGGGATAAAGTTATTGCTTATGCTTCACGCCAACTTAAGATTCACGAACGGAATTACACTACGCACGATTTAGAGCTTGGAGCCGTTGTCTTTGCACTCAAGATATGGAGACATTATCTGTATGGCACCAAGTGCACCATCTACACCGATCACAGAAGTCTTGAGCATATCTTCAAGCAGAAAGACTTGAACATGCGACAACGTCGATGGGTCGAGTTACTGAACGATTACGAATGTGCTATAAAGTACCATCCAGGCAAGGCCAATGTGGTGGCCGACGCCCTCAGTCGAAAGGATACTATACCTAGGCGTGTACGAGCGTTGCAACTCACTATTCAGTCTAGTCTTCCTTCACAGATACGAGATGCTCAGGTAGAAGCATTGAAACCAGAAAACGTCAGGGCTGAAGCTCTACGCGGCTCAAGGCAAAGGTTAGAACAAAGGGCAGACGGCGCCTACTATGTAACCGGACGCATCTGGGTCCCACTCTATGGCAACCTACGCGAGCTTGTAATGGATGAAGCTCATAAGTCTCGCTACTCAGTACATCCTGGTTCGGATAAAATGTACCATGACCTCAGAACTACATATTGGTGGCCTAGTATGAAGGCCCACATAGCAACTTATGTTAGCAAGTGTTTGACTTGTGCGAGAGTCAAAGCGGAATATCAGAAACCATCAGGCCCACTCCAGCAACCTGAGATACCACAATGGAAATGGGAGCAAATTTCCATGGATTTTGTTACTGGCTTACCTAGATCTCAGCGTGGGAATGATACTATTTGGGTGATCGTGGATCGACTCACAAAGTCTGCTCACTTCTTGGCTATCAAGGAAACGGATAAGTTCTCCACTCTAGCAGACGTATACCTTAAAGAAGTTGTCTCGAGGCACGGGGTGCCCACTTCTATTATCTCTAATCGTGATGCACGCTTTACTTCAGAACTGTGGCAAGCAATGCACAAATCTTTTGGCTCTCGTCTAGACATGAGCACGGCTTATCATCCTCAGACAGATGGGCAGTCTGAGCGCACTATTCAAACTCTAGAAGACATGCTTCGGGCGTGCGTAATTTACTTTGGCAAAGGCTGGGAAAAACATTTGCCACTTGTGGATATTTCGTACAACAACAGTTACCACACCAGCATTAAAGCTGCTCCATTTGAGGCATTGTACGGGCGTAAATGCCGATCACCTCTTTGTTGGGCAGAGGTGGGTGACAGTCAGATCACAGGTCCAGAAATGGTAGTTGATACTACTGAAAAGATTGCTCAAATACGACAACGCATGGCGGCAGCTCGTGACCGTCAGAAAGCATACGCCGATAAAGACAGGAAACTGCTCGAGCTCCAGGTTGGGGATCGAGCACTACTCAAAGTTTCACCTTGGAAGGGTGTTGTTCGTTTTGGCAAACGAGGCAAACTCAATCCACGATACGTTGGACCATTTGAAGTCATAGAAAAGATAGGCAAAGTGGCCTACAGACTGAACTTACCAGCTGAACTCAGTGCAGTTCACAACGTCTTTCACGTGTCAAATCTGAAGAAGTTTCAGTCAGATGAGACCCACATAGTTCCTCTGAAGGAGCTCACTATCGACGAACAATTGCATTTCGTCGAGGAACCAGTTGAAATCACGGACCGGGATGTTAAGGTCCTCAAGAACACCAGAATACCACTTGTTCGAGTTCGTTGGAACTCCCGTCGTGGCCCAGAGTTTACCTGGGAACGCGAAGACCAAATGGAACTCAAATATCCCCAGTTGTTCGAAAACAATGCAACTACTACTGAGGCTGAAGCTACTACAGAAGTTCGGGATGAAATCCCAACTCAACGGGGGGATGATGTGACACCCCAGGAAAACCAGTAAACGATAACTTACCTAGCTTCCTCAGTAACCGCATGCCAAATTTCGGGACGAAATTTCTTTCAAGTTGGGGATAATGTGACAACTCGAGTTTCCAAGATTCTATCTTCGCATTTAGTGCACGTTAAAATTTTTTTTTATTATTATTGTTCTAGTTGTTGTTGATACGACTCGATGTTTCACAACGTTTACCTTTGTAATACGTGATATCGTATTTCGATTAATATTGTGTACTTGGAAATCCGTAATATTTGTTAATATGTGAGTGTGTGTTATTAAGGTTTGTATTAATTACATGTTAATTTAAAGTTGGAACCTTTACTGTAAATGAAAACAATCCTCATGAAAACACTTATTTGGTGAAAACACTTATAGTGTTTTCGTCCAGCCTTTGACCAACGAAATCAGGAGATGGGCTTGGCCCATGGCCCAGTATTTAGATATTTTGCATAATCATTTTTATAAACCAAACTTCTCTGGGAAGTCTCACATTTACCAAAACAAAACTTATCACTTTGTCTCTCTCTATCATCTGAAAACCCAACAACAGAGAACACATCTTCAAGCAAACACCTCTGATTAATTCTTGGTTAGTGATCTTCATGTACAGTTGTTTAAGATGTTTATCTTATGATTATTGGATGTTTAATCATGATGTATGTATATAATTATATAGGTGATTTTGTGATTGATCATTGTATACTTGTTAGATAATTATCATACATGAAACTGGGTATATATTTGAAATATGATCAACAGTGGGTAATTTGTATTGGATGATAAACTGATTAAACTGGGATTCTGGTATCATACGAGGTTGGCAAATCATATGTTATATATTCATGATTAACTTAGATGGCTTGTAGATGATTAAACATGTTTCTGTAATGAGATAGTAACTGGGTTTTAAGTTACAGTAAGTTTGGTGAAGATGATGAACATTCACGAAATCACCCACCACAAAAGGTAGTGGACGAAATCACTTAAAGTGATTTCGGCCCAAACAGTTCCAAGCCCAAAAGGGTTTTCGGCATTAAGGTGATTTCGGCCCAAAGAGTGTTTTCGGCCCATGTAGTGATTTCGGCCCTAGTTGGTTTTCGGCCAACTTAATGTGATTTCGGCACATGTTTGGATTTCGGCTTATATGTTTGGTTTTCGGCTTATATGTGGTTTTCGGCTATAAAAGGGATTTCGGTACACATGTGTTTTCGGCCCATGTTTTAGATTTCGGCCCAACTGTTATATGTTATGTTATCTGTTAACTGTTAACTGTTAACTGGTTAAATTTATTAAGTTGTTAACTTAATAAATCACACAATAATAACTCTGATTAGTTATGTAACCATATTTAGCCTACTAACTGAGTTAAGTTCATTAACTCAGTTAACTTTACACACTATGTAAGATTCATGGATGACATTCTGTTAATTTTATAACTTAGTTAAGCAAAGCATGTGACACAGTTAGTTACCAATTTGTTAAATGTTAATTCTGTTAACCGTATATCCCTGTTTATTTATTCTAACTCAGTTAAGCATACTAGCTTTATTAACTATGATGCTGGTTAACTATGTTAGAATTATTGAGAAGGCTATTATGAGGAAGTTGAATGTGCATAAATGAGAGTAACTGTTTACATGATACAAGAATGCAAATTGCTAGACACGCTTTGGGATATTAGTGTGATGCTAGTTACATGTGAAATACTACGAACGTAAACTGATTGAATATACGTGCACTATAGGACTTGACTGAATTATTGTGAGCACTTAACTTAGCATACCGAGCAAACAAGGTGAGTTCACACTTCTACCAAGGCATGGGATTCCCGGGGTTGGGAATGGGTTGATTGATTGATTATTTAAGATTAAGAGTTATCGGAATTACATACCATTGGCCTCGGGAGATGAAGGTCAATGGTAGATACTACTAGACTAGTGATACATATACTTCTCTTCGCAAACATGCCGGGATCGGCCGCGATACTAGAACAATCTTCGCAAACATGCCTGGAATGGCCGCGAACTATACATTAATCTTCGCAAACATGCCTTGAGGGCCGCGATACAAATATAACTAGTCTACAAAACATGGGAAACCCCCACTAATCTTCGCAAACATGCCTTGAGGGCCGCGATGCTATTACATACGATACATGATTACTAAACGAACATATGATTCACGAAATGAACATGATAACTAAATAACCAACTGTGAACTCGCTCAACTTTTTTTTGACTCTCTGTTACATGCCTTGCAGGACCTTAGGTACTTATGGAGCTTGCACGGGAGGCACAGTCGTTGTGGACACGGATCGAGAATGTGTTGTTAAACATTATGACATTTTGTACTTAAAACTTATGTTGGGTTTACATTAATGCTTCCGCTACACACTTGTTTATTTTTGGGAAATGGAAACACCTATCGTATTGATGAATGACTTTTACTTTATACTTATGTTCAATATGATTGGTGGCTTGATCCTGGTCATGTCACGCCTCAAAGCGGTAGTATTCCGCGTGTGGATTTTGGGGGTGTGACAGTTATGCTTTGCTCTTCTTTAAGACTGCAGATTTCTTTATCCTTTTCAGCCAACTTGTTTTTAAGTTCTTTTAAAGACTTCTCAAATTTGACTTCATCAGATAAAACTTTATCCCTAAGGTTTTCATTCACCTCTTTAATGCTAGCAAATGCAATAATGCATTTGTCTGAACACATATTTTCAAGAACCTGAGGTGATACCTTGGCAGCAGCCATCATGGCACAATCACATTGATGATTACTTTCTTCATCAGCTCTCTCTTCTTTCTCACCTTCCTTCTTCTTTTCTTTTTCTTCTTTGTCTTCTTTGGACCAGGGGTCAAACAGTGGTTCAATCAGGGTTTCTGAACTTTCTTCCAGCAGTAGTTCACCAGCAACTGTAGTAACCACTGCTTCAGCCACTTCATCCACTATTTCATCACTTAGCTGTTCTCCTTCAGCTTCTACCCCTTCTGGTATTGACTCTAATGCCATCAGACAAAATTCATCATTAAAAGTATCATTAGAAGTATAGAGTGCAAAATTTTCATCACCAAGCTCATCAGGCATACTGCTCCAGTCAACAAAGCCTTGGGTGAAAAAGCTTTGCTGATCTGGTTGAACCACTGCTGGAGCAGCTTGTTGAGGTGCAACAGGTTGCACTTGTGCTTGAGGGACAGGGGCTTGAACATACTGAATTTGTGGAATAGTGGTTTGAACATAATGCACAGGCACAGGGGTTGCAGCATAGTGAGCAATGTTAACATGGGCTGCAGGGGTATATTGGGTATAGTGCACAGTGCTTTGATGTTGTGGTCTAGGGTGTAACACATGTGCCTCCACGGCCATCAAACAAATACCAAACCAATGAAATATTATATTTCATACTTGAGATTTGTAAAAATATGTGTATCATTTGCACATATCAATTCTTGTTCAATTTCAAACTCTAAATCGCTTTCTGGAAGGTTATACGCGCACCGATGCGTAAATATAACCAGTTTAATGCAACAAACACTCCGGAATAGTGACATAGGCTTAACATACCTTAAATAACCTTTACATAACTTAGAAATAAGTTTTGAAGGCTTTGGTATGGCAAAATCAAGTTAAATCGCTTACAGGGACTAAAGTTGACAAACTGCGAAAGTATGCCAATTTGAACTGTAACAGACATTCCGGAACATGACCATAAGTTAACCATACCATAAATATCCTTTACATAGCTTAGAAATAAGCTTTGAGGTGTTCGGTGTGCTAAAATAAACTTTTGGGTCATTCAGGGACTAAAAGTGTCAAAAAGTGCACAAGTTTGCATTTTCGCGCATAACTTACGTTCTGAATACATCTGGACATCCAAAAATTTATGTAAGCATGACTATATTATGCTTTAGTGTTTGGATTACCAAAAATCCATTCGTTGCGTCATTTGGATCGTTTTTCGCGCTTATGCGCATTCCGTCGTAATTAAGCGAACATCGCGTTCGTACGACCAAACGAACCAACACCCGGCATATTTTTGAGTATGTTTCATGTCCACAATGTTTAGACATCATTTTAGGGCCTTAAAGTTGGCTTTACGGGCCTTAGAAGTGTCGGAAATGGCATAAACACATAACAGGGACCAAAACTGTCATTTCTGAAAGATGTTTGCTTATACATCGAATCTAGTCCTTCCCACTTGTTGCACATGGTTTTGGGAATCTATGGGCTGGTATTTTGGGCACATGGTATTACAATACCATGGGTGCTAGTGTATGGCCAAGATTGAAGCACTTTTTCCAAGAAACGATCCTAACGGTTCGGGAAATCCTATAAATACCCCACCCCCCATGCTTCAAAATTACAAGAACTTTGATTTGAGAAACTCTAAGTTGAAACTATTGTTTCATACCTGAGATTTTTGAATCGAAGTTAGCATTCGGGGACCCTTCGTAAGTATTCTTTCGTTCTTTTATTGCTTTTCGAGTCTTTCGAGTCTGAAAGTCAAACTTTGTTTGACTTTCTACATTGACCAGTTATGGTCAATGCGAAGTTCGTTTGAACTTCGCAACGTGAGTGTAATCACGTTGGTTATAGTCCCTTGGGACTATGCCTACTGATTACCACGTTGTCTAGGGTCGTAGGGTAAGCGATCTAATAAATCGCTTATACCTTCGAACCCGACCCAGTTTGGTCGATCATTAAGATCCGCCCAAATACATTAGGTGACCATAGTAGGTAGGGAATAACCTCCCGAGGTTATACCCTATGGTCGCTTCGTTTGAATAGTTGTATGATAGGTAGTTTATATGCCTTAGGTAAATTACCAGAATACCCTTTTCATGTATAATTGGTAATTAAGCTTATGTAACCTAAACTTTTGTACATAACTGATTATACAACATAATTAAACACGTTTAGGCATATAAATACTTGTCATAGGACTAGTTAGACGTCTCAAACGCGCTTTGCGCGCACGACGCGTTAAAGTAGCGTATGTTACCTTAATGGGTCGCGATGGGTCGAAAGCACTTAGGTTTGGTTTCATTGTAGTATGTAGGCCTTGTTAAACCATATCATATGAGTTCCAATACTCATTTGGTTTACCAAGCCTCATCCTATCCGATCTCCCGATTTAAGTCCGGTTTATTTATATAGTTTTAGATTGTCGACTGATTCCGTGCTCTCTCTAGCTTTGTTTGGTTGTTGTTCAAGACCTCTAAGCATTCTCAGGCGAGTACATTATTCCCCTATTTTACTGCTTTCAATTGTTTTGGGGTGACTCATATGTGCTAAATGTTTTCAAGGCTTTAACGATGATAACAAAACGATTTTTGATGTTATAACGATGGTTTCAAAAACGATTAAGACGATTTATACAAAACTAATAACGATTTCAATAAAGTGAACAAACTTTTTGGTTGGGTTACATAACAAATGACATTCATTAGCAATGATCAAGCCGACCAGTATTAGGTTATGGTACCATAGGATCTGACAAGTCCCGTTATTTACTACACCCGTAGTTATGTGTGGGTGTTGTGGGTAGCGACTGAATCTGTAATTGTTAATTTACTCTTTGGTAAGGGTTTATTAATGCGAATTGTTAATCTATCCTTTGGTAAGGGTTTATTAATGCGAGTCAAGAAGGTTTGAATGTTATTAGCGAGACGACCATTTAAGTAGTTTCACGACCTAAAACGAATTTAACGATTGGGTAAACAATTGGTTTTCACACGATGTTTTAACGATTGGGTAAACGATTGGCTTCAAAGCGATATACGGTTGGGTTTTGGCTATACATATTACATGATTTACATTGGGCATGAACATTACTTTGGTGGTTTGGTTTGATTAAGTGATTAAGTAACGATGCGTGTGTAATATGATACAAACATGGTGGATACGCCGCTGGTACTTCCTATATATAAGTGTTTGTATGGTATTACATATTGTAGCGTTATTTGAATCATTTCAGTTTGAGACATAGAACATTTTATACAAGTAACATACTTTTCACAAGACAATTATTTACAAACAACTTATCTTATACAAACTCATTTTACATGGTTATTCATTTAATCATGCATTATTCTCTTATTTATACATATCACTTGAACTTATTATTTTTCAAATGATTTACAAAGACAAAGAAAATTACAAGGTTCATGACTAAACATTTTCTTAAAACAGAAGTCATGAATCTTATTTTCACAAAACCTATGTACTCGCCAGCATTTCTTTGCTGACCTCGTTTTCACATATGTTTCAGGTATTGTTGAATGATATCGATTGATAAGATGCATGCTCACATAGGACTGGACAAGGCCTTAGTGACTCAATAACAATGATAGATTATGTTTAAATTGTGTATTTAGATTTCCAAACGATGTAATTATTCAATGTTTAATAAAACGAAACACTTTTGATATGCATGGTTATGAAACATTAATTCTGTTGCAACACGCCCCGATGTTTCCGCCGCGATTTGTTGTTTTACGCGGTCGGGGTGTGACAGAAAAGATGGTATCAGAGCCAATGGTTATAGGGAATTAGGTTATTAGTAATGCTTTGACCTAGTCTATAACCTTCTTAGGACCCTAACGCGAGTTTACTTGCGTTTAGTCATAAAACAATACTGTCACCTATCCTTAGGTGACAACCACAACAAGAACATAAATTTCAAAACCGCTTTGAAAACTAATCATCTGTTCTAGGATGATTGATTACTAGGTTTTGAACCCTCTATTGTAAGGTTTTGAACTCTCTATTATATGGTTTTGAACCCCTTTGAGTTTTCAAAACTTCGTCAAGGTTTTGGGTTTTAAATGATGTGAACACGTGCAAACTGGAAGGGTGAATGCCTGTATTCTGGGTTTTCTGTCTAGGCAAGCACTTCGTATACATCTCATCAGACGCGAGACCAGTTGTGCTTACCTGGGAATTCTTGGGATGAGTGTTCACTTATAGGCGAGCATGTCTTCGCGATACATTATTTTTGACCCATTTACTTTGATTAGTCACCGTCTCATTTGTTTGCCTTAGGTAACAAACAAATGATCGCAATTTTCATGCGTTATCATTCTGTTTTGAATGTCCAATAATCTTTCACCTGTTTCTCCCTATGCCTTTCTTTTTCTTCAAGAATGTCTCTTCATCACGATGACGCCCAGATATCTGAGCAAGCAGCCAAATTCGCTCAGCGAATAGGCGAAGTAGTCCTAAAGACTGTTGAATTAGCTACTGCCAAGTATCATCTCCAGGATGAAGCCACTCAAGAGTCACCAAGACAGGCAGGACCTAGTCAGGCGACAACACCGTCAGCCAAGAAACCAATCGAGGAATCAAAGACCATGGATGAACGATCCCCTAAGAAGTCAAAGAAGCGAAAGGCTTCTCAGAACTTCGCCATGATCGCTCATGATTCCCTCGAAATTTTTAAGTACTCGTTTCACTCTAAGAAACAAAGTACAGAAAATTTAGTGACATTATGAGTAATCGTGCTTTTCGCACATCTGTGCCTTTAAATCCTTGGTTAGATAACTAAGGGTATTTTCAAATCTCATACCCATTCCGTTTTGATTTTTTCAACATATACAGTACAAGTATTTCAAAACAATCTTCATGATCTCAAAACATTTCATATAGTTTGAAAACAAATTTTTTCTAGATGCATTGTCTATGTTATTTCAAAAACATTGACCATGTTATCAAAACCAACCTTCCTAATTTCAAAATATTTCATATAGTCTGAAGACAATATTAACACAATACATTTTATTATCAAGTGCATGATTTCGAAAAGCATCATTCATGTCTTTCAAAAACCTTATACATAATTTAAAAATTCATCTCGCATGATTTTAAAACATTTTTGTAAATATATCTATCTAATACACCTACTTTATGATTTCAAAAGTATTATATATAAGGTTTCAAAAACGTTAAACACATTTTTCTTAAAAGAACCCCATGCATAGTTTTCAAAAATACTTTCCTCATACGTTGACTTAACCTTCAAAATTCTGCTTCATATGTCGCCTTGACATATCAAGCATCTCAACTTCATAAGCATTTTACATCATGTTTTGACCTAAGCACATCCAGTGCAAGGTTTCAAAACATCTTCAACTTCAAAAATTCATATGGGATCTTTTTATCTTCACAATTAGATCCTTGTGGATGATTATCATTCAAATCAGAGTCCTTAATTGGATTCCTTATGTACCTTAATTCGAACATTTCGGTTCCTAATAATCGAAATCGAATTTTCTTTTTGAATCTTTCTATCTTTATAGTTGGATTCTTGATAACGTTTAAAGTAACAAATGAAATCCACGGAATGGATTCCTAGTGTGCTTTAAATGTATGTACGCAATTTACAAGACAAATTAACGAACAATTTTGTGGTTATGTGATATGTGTTTATGTGTTCTCCTCTATGATTTTGTGTGATCCGATTTTCAAATCCTCATGGAATCTTTCATGTTTTCATATGAGGGATTCATAGTAGGATATTCAAAAGGTACTACCTTAAATCCTTATGGGCTTCTACCTGGTAGTTAAGACCCTTGGGTTATATAGTACCATTCCATGATTCGATGAGAGACCCTTTAGTGGTCTAGTCAAAAAGATTGATTCAAGATCTGGTTAAGAATGGCATGTGATGATACAGCTGAAAGGACCCTATGGTGGTCCAGTCACACTCATCACAGGTTTGTTCATTTGGTTTTACCCTACACATTATAAAATAGACTGTGTGAACTGTGCAAGGAATTGTCTAATTATGGACGCGTACATAATTATGAAATTTAGTGCACAGAAACCCAGTAAGGTTTACTATGTGTAAGAACCGATAGTGACAACAATAATAAAATGATAACAATGTAATGGAGGCACGGTGGACGCACCAATGATGCTTCATATACTTGTATATAAGTATCCCTCTTACATTGCAAGCATGATGTTATTAAAGTTACTAGAAGTTCAGAACCCTAACCAATGTTGTTCGGTCTTTTCAACTTCATGTTTTAAACTCTCACAAGTTTCCTCTAAATAAATTTCGGGACGAAATTTCCTAAAGTAGGGGAGACTGTAACACCTGTGCCTCCACGGCCATCAAACAAATACCAAACCAATGAAATATTATATTTCATACTTGAGATTTGTAAAAATATGTGTATCATTTGCACATATCAATTCTTGTTCAATTTCAAACTCTAAATCGCTTTCTGGAAGGTTATACGCGCACCGATGTGTAAATATAACCAGTTTAATGCAACAAACACTCCGGAATAGTGACATAGGCTTAACATACCTTAAATAACCTTTACATAACTTAGAAATAAGTTTTGAAGGCTTTGGTATGGCAAAATCAAGTTAAATCGCTTACAGGGACTAAAGTTGACAAACTGCGAAAGTATGCCAATTTGAACTGTAACAGACATTCCGGAACATGACCATAAGTTAACCATACCATAAATATCCTTTACATAGCTTAGAAATAAGCTTTGAGGTGTTCGGTGTGCTAAAATAAACTTTTGGGTCATTCAGGGACTAAAAGTGTCAAAAAGTGCACAAGTTTGCATTTTCGCGCATAACTTACGTTCTGAATACATCCGGACATCCAAAAATTTATGTAAGCATGACTATATTATGCATTAGTGTTTGGATTACCAAAAATCCATTCGTTGCGTCATTTGGATCGTTTTTCGCGCTTATGCGCATTCCGTCGTAATTAAGCGAACATCGCGTTCGTACGACCAAACGAACCAACACCCGGCATATTTTTGAGTATGTTTCATGTCCACAATGTTTAGACATCATTTTAGGGCCTTAAAGTTGGCTTTACGGGCCTTAGAAGTGTCGGAAATGGCATAAACACATAACAGGGACCAAAACTGTCATTTCTGAAAGATGTTTGCTTATACATCGAATCTAGTCCTTCCCACTTGTTGCACATGGTTTTGGGAATCTATGGGCTGGTATTTTGGGCACATGGTATTACAATACCATGGGTGCTAGTGTATGGCCAAGATTGAAGCACTTTTTCCAAGAAACGATCCTAACGGTTCGGGAAATCCTATAAATACCCCACCCCCCATGCTTCAAAATTACAAGAACTTTGATTTGAGAAACTCTAAGTTGAAACTATTGTTTCATACCTGAGATTTTTGAATCGAAGTTAGCATTCGGGGACCCTTCGTAAGTATTCTTTCGTTCTTTTATTGCTTTTCGAGTCTTTCGAGTCTGAAAGTCAAACTTTGTTTGACTTTCTACATTGACCAGTTATGGTCAATGCGAAGTTCGTTTGAACTTCGCAACGTGAGTGTAATCACGTTGGTTATAGTCCCTTGGGACTATGCCTACTGATTACCACGTTGTCTAGGGTCGTAGGGTAAGCGATCTAATAAATCGCTTATACCTTCGAACCCGACCCAGTTTGGTCGATCATTAAGATCCGACCAAATACATTAGGTGACCATAGTAGGTAGGGAATAACCTCCCGAGGTTATACCCTATGGTCGCTTCATTTGAATAGTTGTATGATAGGTAGTTTATATGCCTTAGGTAAATTACCAGAATACCCTTTTCATGTATAATTGGTAATTAAGCTTATGTAACCTAAACTTTTGTACATAACTGATTATACAACATAATTAAACACGTTTAGGCATATAAATACTTGTCATAGGACTAGTTAGACGTCTCGAACGCGCTTTGCGCGCACGACGCGTTAAAGTAGCGTATGTTACCTTAATGGGTCGCGATGGGTCGAAAGCACTTAGGTTTGGTTTCATTGTAGTATGTAGGCCTTGTTAAACCATATCATATGAGTTCCAATACTCATTTGGTTTACCAAGCCTCATCCTATCCGATCTCCCGATTTAAGTCCGGTTTATTTATATAGTTTTAGATTGTCGACTGATTCCGTGCTCTCTCTAGCTTTGTTTGGTTGTTATTCAAGACCTCTAAGCATTCTCAGGCGAGTACATTATTCCCCTATTTTACTGCTTTCAATTGTTTTGGGGTGACTCATATGTGCTAAATGTTTTCAAGGCTTTAACGATGATAACAAAACGATTTTTGATGTTATAACGATGGTTTCAAAAACGATTAAGACGATTTATACAAAACTAATAACGATTTCAATAAAGTGAACAAACTTGTTGGTTGGGTTACATAACAAATGACATTCATTAGCAATGATCAAGCCGACCAGTATTAGGTTATGGTACCATAGGATCTGACAAGTCCCGTTATTTACTACACCCGTAGTTATGTGTGGGTGTTGTGGGTAGCGACTGAATCTGTAATTGTTAATTTACTCTTTGGTAAGGGTTTATTAATGCGAATTGTTAATCTATCCTTTGGTAAGGGTTTATTAATGCGAGTCAAGAAGGTTTGAATGTTATTAGCGAGACGACCATTTAAGTAGTTTCACGACCTAAAACGAATTTAACGATTGGGTAAACAATTGGTTTTCACACGATGTTTTAACGATTGGGTAAACGATTGGCTTCAAAGCGATATACGATTGGGTTTTGGCTATACATATTACATGATTTACATTGGGCATGAACATTACTTTGGTGGTTTGGTTTGATTAAGTGATTAAGTAACGATGCGTGTGTAATATGATACAAACATGGTGGATACGCCGCTGGTACTTCCTATATATAAGTGTTTGTATGGTATTACATATTGTAGCGTTATTTGAATCATTTCAGTTTGAGACATAGAACATTTTATACAAGTAACATACTTTTCACAAGACAATTATTTACAAACAACTTATCTTATACAAACTCATTTTACATGGTTATTCATTTAATCATGCATTATTCTCTTATTTATACATATCACTTGAACTTATTATTTTTCAAATGATTTACAAAGACAAAGAAAATTACAAGGTTCATGACTAAACATTTTCTTAAAACAGAAGTCATGAATCTTATTTTCACAAAACCTATGTACTCGCCAGCATTTCTTTGCTGACCTCGTTTTCACATATGTTTCAGGTATTGTTGAATGATATCGATTGATAAGATGCATGCTCACATAGGACTGGACAAGGCCTTAGTGACTCAATAACAATGATAGATTATGTTTAAATTGTGTGTTTAGATTTCCAAACGATGTAATTATTCAATGTTTAATAAAACGAAACACTTTTGATATCCATGGTTATGAAACATTAATTCTGTTGCAACACGCCCCGATGTTTCCGCCGCGATTTGTTGTTTTACGCGGTCGGGGTGTGACATAGGGTTTGAGCTGGGATGAGTAATAATTGGACCAGTGGTTTGACTTCTGCATTCCCTAGCAAAATGACCTAGCCTATTGCACTTATAGCACTTGATTTTTGACTTATCCAACCCCACTTTTAAATTCCCATGTAACCCTGGGAATTTTCTCCCTGTTCTTTTATAGAATTTGCTTGTTCTTACACTAAGCAATGCCAGTTGATGTAAAATGTCCATTTCTTCTAAGTCAGTGGGATCAAAGTGCTTCAAATCATTGAGTTCAAAGCACAAGTTATCAGAGTTCTGGCTTTCTCCATTTGCTGTGAAAGCAAAGTTAGATGAGTGAGGATCAGAGTTGAAATTACCTCCAGCAGTTATGTCAATAAAATGATCATAACTATGATCCTTACTGCTGCCAGACTCTTCTTGACCTAGAAGAGCTGTGTTGCCAAATGAATAATCATCTGTAACTTTGCCAGACTCTTGCAACTTCTTTTTCTGGTTTAACTCCCTTTCATAGGTCAGGAGTCTACCATGAAGTTGGGTCAGTGTTAGATCTTTGAACTCAACAGAATTTCTAGTCACAAAGGCAATTGTATCCCATTTTTCAGGTAGTGATCTAAGGAACATGCTATTTTGTGTAGATTTAGGAAATTCAACCTTAACAAGTGTTAGCTCACTAATGAGACAACTGAATTGCTCAAATTGTTGAGTCAATGACTCACCCTTAATGTGACAAAAGGTTTCATACTGCTGATTCAGAATTTCCCTATTATTTTCAATTACTTCTTCAGTTCCCCCAAATTGTTCCTTAAGTGCATCCCATAATTCCTTGGCACTGTTACAATGTAACTGCCCATCATAAATTTCATTGGGTAATGCAGATGCAATGATGCTGAATGCTTTGGCATCCAGTTCGAACTTTTGAAAATCAGTTTCAGTATAGTTTTCATATTTTTTAGGTTCGAACTTCTTTGAATCCTCAGCACTCGGCACCATTGGAAGATGGGGCCCAAAAACAACAGATCTCCAACATCCAGTGTTCTGTTGAGCAAGGATGTGACCCATCCTTCTCTCCCAGATGTTGTATTCATTACGTTTAAGCATGGGTGGTTTGAAAAGTGAACCAATGTTATTCTTATCATCTTGTGATTGTGATGTCATCCTGGTTGTTTTACAGGCACTGATTAATCAACTTTGAACGTGATTAAACCTTACTCTGTTTTTCAACAAAACGAACAACTATTAGTATCAACGATTGTGAGCTGAACTATTTATGTCAAAATGATTGTTAAATCAAATTTTACTGTCCAAGCTCTGATACCAATTGTTAGGATCTGAGTTTGGATTGATTGTGTTTTACGTTTGAATTAAGATGAAAAGATGAACAAGTAATGCAGCAGAATATAAATGGAAATAAACTTTGCACACAATCAAACAGGAGAATTGTTTTTAACACACATTTTCACACAGAACTGAATGATTGATTTATTTCAAATACGATTACAATGCATGCATGTAACAAACTCCCCCTCAGCCTGAGCTCACAGTGTTTGTTCGTACAGGAAGAAAAGTGGTGAAGAGCTAATCGAACAGTACTGGGTAGAAATTATAGGCAGGCACGCCCAAACCACTGTGGCATCTTTGCTGACGTCACCATGAAAGTGACATCTAACCTCCTAACAAACTCTAACAACTGATCTAATACAAACACTGCTATGCTAACTACTGATTACAATACATTACATAAGAAGAACTAAACTACTGTTTTATCCTTCCACTGTTGTGACTCCAGCAGTACTTGGTATCTTCAGTAGTGCTTGACCCATAGCAGTAGATTGATCAATAGGGCTTTAGTCTTCATCAGTCTTTAACATGATTAGCAGTTGTAAGTTAGCAGTTGATGTAAAGGATCAGTGGATGGAGGTCATCAGATGTTGAAACCACTTTCAAGGGGAGAGAAATGTAAACATAACATCTGCTTATTTTGGATCCACTGCTCTGATCCGGTTTTGGCTTTAATCAATTGTTCCTCTGGTAGGGTTTAATCCCAACAAGCAATATGGAAATAACCAGCCAGTTGGGCAGAGTGGGGTGCCAATAACCAAAGTAAAATTGGAGCTATTATACGTTAGTGGGCCGATGCCACTATTTCTATTTTATAAGTTAGAAGGCAGGCATATGAAAACAATCTAAGCCATATTATGAGATACCCCTATTATGAATTAGAATAAAAAAAGAGGCATTATATTCCCTATTATGAATTAGAATAAAAAAGAGAGGCATTATATTATATCTTTTGGGGAATACGAATTAAAGAAGGGACAGAACAAAGGTGGCTATGATTGACTTTGGGGAGAAGGATATACGAATAAGAGGAAAGAAAGATGCATATTATTTTTGGAGGTGGGGGCCGCCAAAAGGGTTCTAGCCCAGCCATTACGTGAACTTTGGTTTTTTGGGCTTTAGAACAATTTTTAAATAGATTGTTATGACATATCTTAAACCCTGATCCATTCTTGGACGATCAGAACAGAGTGGGATGCGATAACATCAGTTGGGTCGTGAAAGGTCTTGTAGCCCACTAGCAAGGGGATTGGCAGACCATATACTTGAACATATTACTGAGACACTAAGATATATATATATATATATATATATATATATATATAGGGTAAGGTTTATGCGAGAACCACCTTTATTGCGAGAACCGCGAGAACCAATGTGAACACAACCTAAAATAGCTAAAAAAACCTAAAAAAAACCTAAAAAAACCTAACCCCCACCCCCCCCCCCCCCCAAAAAAACCTAACCCCCCCCCCCCACCCCCCCCCCCACCCAAGCTAAATGCTAAAAACTAAACCCCCAAAAAAACCTAAAAAAAAACCTAACCCCCCCCCCCCCACCCAAAAAACCTAAACCCCCCTCCCCCACCCCCCAAAAACCTAAACCCCCCCCAACCCCCCACCCCCCCCCCCCCACCCCAGCTAAAAGGCTAAAAACTAAACCCCAAAAAAACCTAAAAAAATCTAAAAAAAATCTAAAAAAAAATCTAAAATTTTTTTTTGATTTTTTTAATACTTTTTATGTTAAAATCGCTACTTTTAGAAGCCAAAAAAAAAAAAAAAAAATTTTTAAAAAAAATTTTTTTTTTTTTTTTTTGCTGCGAAAAGTAGCGATTTTGTTATAGAAAATATTAAAAAAAAAAAAAAAATTTGTGTGATTTTTAGGCATTTTTGGTTGCGTTCACATTGGTTCTCGCGGTTCTCGCAATAAGAGGTGGTTCCTAACGGATCTTTGTCCTATATATATATATATATAGGGTTGAGTTCATTTCAGAACTCTAAATAACTACAGAACTTTCAGAACTCCTAATAAACAATCATTTTATATATAAGTTTTTGTATTTAGGATCTTTTTATCATCTATTATATGTATTTCTTTGATTACATACATGTTAAAAGTAGTTTACATATGTTTAATTGACAAAATTATATATATGTGTCATAACTAATTACATATATGTAAAAAACTAGTTTACATATGTGTAATTATAAAATTACATATAAAAATGATAAAATTACTCTTAACATGTATGTAATCGTAAAAATACACATAATAAATGATAAAATTATCCTAAACATAAAAATATATAAATAAAAAGATTGTTTATTAGGAGTTCTGCGAGTTCTGTAAATATTTATGGTTCTGAAATGATCCTGGCCCTATATATATATATATATATATATATATATATATATATATATATAGTGTGAGGTTCATTGGGGAACACTAAAAAAGTGGGGAACGGGGGAACACTTTTAAAAATTATACTTAACATGTTAAAAAAAATATTTTTCTAATTTTTTTTCGGCGCTTTTTCTTATAAATACAAGTAGAAACATTTTTGATAAAAAAAATAAAAACTAAAAATATAAAAAAATGTTTAAAAAACAGTTATATCTTATAGAATTAACTTAACATGTTAAAAATAATTTTTTTTTAAATTTTTTTCAGCGCTTTTCTTTATAAAAAGGAGGAGAATCTAGTCGAGTAAAAAAATATTTTTTCCAAAAAAAAATTTTTTAGCCTTTTTTTAATTGGTTTTTTTAATATTTTTAGTTTTTGATTTTTTTTTATTAAAAATGCTTCTACAAGTATATATAAGGAGAAGCGCCGAAAAAGATGTTTAAAAATTTAATTTTTAACATGTTAAGTTAAATTTTTAAGAGTGTTCCCCGGTTCCCCACTTTTTTAGTGTTCCCCAATGAACCTCACACTATATATATATATATATATATATGACAAAAATCCGTTAGGAACCACCCTTTATTGCGAGAACCGCGAGAACCAACGTGAACACAACCAAAAATGCCTAAAAATAGCTAAAAAACACACAAAAATGTTTTTTTTTTTAATATTTTTTATACAATTTTTTTTTGCTACTAAAAGTAGCGATTTTAACATAAAAAATATTAAAAAAAAATAGATTTTTTTAGGTTTTTTGGGGGTTTAGTTGTTTAGCATTTTAGCTTTGGGGTGGGGGGGTGGGGTTTAGGTTTTTGGGGGTGGGGGAGGGGGGTTAGGTTAGGTTTTTTTTTTTTTGGGGGGGGGGGGGGGGTTAGGTTAGGTTTTTTGGGGGTTTTAGTTTTTAGCATTTAGCTTGTGGGGGGTGGGGTTAGGTTTTTTTAGCTATTTTAGGTTGTGTTCACATTGGTTCTCGCGGTTCTCGCAATAAAGGTGGTTCTCGCATGAACCTTAGTTAGGATTTACGGTTTAGGGTTAAAAGATCTTAGTTAGGGTTCGACGAGCCGGTTCCAACGCCGCTGGAATGAGTCCAATCGGAGTTCATTTGGGTCGGTTCCCCGCTGTTCCCCATTGTTTTAGTGTTTCCCAATGAACCTTCCCATATATATATATACATACATATATATATATACATACATATATATATATACAAACATATATATATATATATATATTTATTGTGATCAGACGTAAACATTGGAGGCGGCGAAGATCAGACGAATCGAGAGGGCACATGCTGTGGACGAAAAATAGAGAATATTTTGCAAGGAATTAAGGTGAAGAATCATCGGGTTTGAAGCGGGAAGCTTAGAGAACAAGGAATAAACGGGTTTTGTTATTCGATTCTTCTTGTTTTCCTATTTTCTTTGTTTCATGTCTATGAATTCTGAATTTAAACTTTGTGTTTTGATTTTTAAGACCATGATACTTGGCTAAATTTCTTAAACTACCTAGGCTAATGACGATTGTTTGATAAAGATTGGATTTTTATTCGTTAATAATGTTGGTTTATGGATTTTCTTGAAAAGTAAACGACTTTGGAATCTTTAATTTGGTGTATATGCGTATCTTGTGTTGATTTTCAATTAGTTGCTCGTTTCACATGAATCTTGATGAATGTCTTTCATAGAATAGGTTCGTGTTAATTATCTAATCTCACGGGTTTGGGTAATTTTTGGGTAAATCGGCCGATAACCTTAGAAACGGTAATTAAGATATTATTAAAACTTGATATTCTACTAATCTTGTCGCTGTAAGGCTCGTGGTTATTAATAGGTCTCGGTTTGGTATATATATAGGATTAGGTTTTGTAAGAAATCGGTCTTAGTTCCCTAATCATACTCGTGTCTATTAAACCAAGTTAAGATCCATAGTTGCCTTAGACTTTCGCGCTGTAAGGTAGATTGTCATATTATGGCACTTTTCAAGAAGTTAGAGGAGTGTAAGGAAATCTAACAACCGGTAGTCGTAACAGCCTTGTAGAGTCTCACAAGTTTCTTCCTGAGAAGGGTCGGGAGGTCTTAGTAGGGATTTCTTAGGGTTTAGCATTAAAAGATCCCGGTTCCATACCACGTTAATTTTGAATAGAAATCCTTTCCTAGTTGAACATGAGTCTAGCCTAGGTAGCCTTCACCACCACTGAGTTAAGTCTTCGTCCAAATTCGCGTCTAATTAATTTAGTTAATTTAGTTTAATTTTTAATTGCAAATTTAGGATTTTTAGGAAACCCCCCTCAAATGTAAAAACAGTAGTCCGTGTCAGTCTAAGTCTAGATAGAGTTGTTAACGTAATTAGAGAGTCTCGTGGGTTCGATACTCGGACTTACTTAGGCTATACTGCATTGACCGGTACACTTGCCGGTTGTGTGGTCTAGATTAGAGAGTCTTAGTTTTATAAATTTAAAATTTAGGTGTCTAATTTAGGGTTAATTTAGTTAATATTTATTTGACCAGTTTTAGCACATCAAGTTTTTGGCGCCGTTGCCGGGGACTCTTTGGCAATTGCGTTAATTACTTTATTTGTACTTAATTGACATCATACGTGCTAGTTGTTTTCTTTTGTTTGAGTCGTAGAAGTATAAGTATTCTAGTGTCTTTTATATTTTGTTGAGTCGTAGTTAGAGTCAGTCTGCTTGCTTTTGTGCCGGTTTTTTAGTGGATGCCCCATACGCGTTCACTAGGACCGCCGCCGAAGCCACCCTTCTCCTCTTCAAATCTCAAGGTTAGTTCTTCTTCTTCATTTTCCACCCTTTCTGACTCTACCCACCACTCTAAACCACTAGCCTTTGACTTCACACCGAAGTCATCATCACACAATTCCCCACCACCTACCCGTCCTGCTAGCCCACAACCCATTGTCCGTATGGCAGGTCATCAAACCATGCACCAGCAATCCACCGCCGGTTTCACCGGTGCGAACCCACCCATCACCCTTCTCGCCATCAATAATTATAAATCATGGAAAATCCCTTCATACATCATGACCGCTATCACCAACTCGTGTCAATTTCTTGGTCGCGATGACGAATACGCACCCGCTCACATAAACTGCCTTACCCGTCTTTGTGGCACCTACTCTATAGAGGGTGTTAACCTTGATGTTCGATACCTACAGGTCTTCCCTTTCTCACTTGCCGGCTGCGCAGCCACCTGGCTTGATTCCCAGCCCGCCGGCACATTCACCACATGGGCTACCCTCAGAGATGCTTTCCTAACCAAATACTTCCCACCCGCCAAAGCATCTTGTCTTCGTGATCAGATCCATTCGTTTCGAATGGAGCCTTACGAACCCTACCACCTTGCTTGGGAAAGATTCCAAACCCTACTCTCTCGTTGCTCTCAACACGGCCTATATGATTGGGCACTTGTAGAGAAATTCTATAATGGTCTCACTCTCGAGACTCGAGCCCGGTTCGACACTTCAGCAGGAGGCCACCTCCTAGGAAAGAAAACAGTGGCCGAATGCAACGACCTTTTTGAGAGTTTCGCCCATTCTGACATTGCTCATCGCGCCATCAGCACCATTCCTGTGTCTAGTACTTCCTCGGTCGGTCGAGGGGGTACACCAAGTTAGCTTGGATGCATCGATGGCGGCAGCGATGGAAAACCTTGAGAGAAAGCTTACCAGTAGGATGCAGGATTTAGAGAAAAGGGTCGATAGGTGTGAGGTGTGTAGAGGGGGTCACGATACTATAGATTGTCCCACACTCACGGTTGAGCAGGTAGAGTTCATAGCCAATAGAGGTCCAACGAACCCTTTCAACATTTGAAATTTAGGGTCCAATTGGCGTAGTAACACCTTCCATTCTTCTGGTAATTCCCCCGGTTTCCAATCAGGTTCAAATCAAAACAGGGGGCAGGATTATTATTTTAATGGGGGTTCGAATCAGCAGGGTCAGTTTGGTAGTTCAGGGACAGGTTCAGGTTCAGGGCGTCAGCTCAATAGTAGGGGGGTCAAACAATCAAGGTTCAAACAACCAAGACTTGGGTAGTGGTCTAGATGAGATTAAAGCTATGTTATCCCAAATACTAGTTAAGAATCAAGCAACCGAAAAGACCTTAGAAGCAAACCAAAGAGCCTTAGAGGCCACTCAAAGAACCTTAGAGGATCATGCCATATTCTTAAAGAACAATCAATCTAACTTTTTGGACCTTCAAAGGCAAGTCAGTGATATAAATCGTCAATTGCAAGAAAGGCCTTCCGGTCAGTTTTAAGGTAACTCCCAACCCAACACAACCAATCATCACGTTAAAGCTATATCTACTTGGTCATGTCTAGAGTTAAGAGAGGTTGGTTCACCACCGGTTCGAGTAGAGGAAGAGGAGCCGGTGGATGAAGAGATAGAGTTAGAGGTTCCTCCACTAGAGAGGAGTGTTAGGAATCCGGTTAAGAAAGTTAGACCGAGTCCTGAGATTGATCATGCTCGTACTCCTTATCCTGAACGTTTAAAGAACCAAAAATACGCTAAGGAATACGGGTACTTCCTAGACATATTCAAACAACTTAAGATCAATCCACTGTTAATTGAAGCCCTCAAGCATATGCCAAAATATGCTAAGTTGTTAAAAGAAATCCTAAAAGGGAAAGATAAGTTAGAGGAAATTTCGAATGTCTCCTTGAATGTCGAATGCTCTTCCGTGGTCACGAACAACCTACCGAAGAAACTAACAGATCCGGGTATCTTCACGATCCCGTGTTTGTTTGGTGGTGATGTTCAAAACCACGAATTGGCCAACCTTGGTGTTAGTATTAATTTGATGCCATATTCATTTTATGAAAAACTGGGCCTTGGTGATTTGAAATCCACTCGAATGACCCTATCTTTAGCAGACAAAACAGTTAAGTATCCCCGGGGAATTGTATAGAATTTGTTAGTGAAAGTTGATAAGTTTGTCTTCCCGGTGGACTTCGTAGTACTAGACATGGAAGCTGATGAAAACGTGCCATTGATTTTAGGACGTCCATTCTTGAACACATCCAAAGCTCTTATAGACGTCTTCTTAGGCACTATCACACTTCGAGCGGGTGAGGAGTCGGTAGTTTTCAAGGTCACTAACACGAGAGGGTCAAATGCTAGAGTAGAGGCAGTGGCATCGGTTGGGGAGAGTAAAGGACGTGAGAGAATAGAGACAGAGAGGGTGATCGATCCTAGGTTAGAGCCAGTGTTAGAACCTAAGTGTGGGGATCCACCCGATAGGAGAGTAGAGGATCTTAAAAAAAGAGTAAAATGTTTTAGAATCTAAGCTAGAGACACTGAGCAAGGCTCAGTGTGGGGATAGATTTAGGTTTGAAACATATAAGTTCAAACCGTCCGATGATGAGTTAAGAGGTTGTGAGAGGTATGAAGATGTTTGTAGAGGTTCGGGTCGTAATAGGTATGATGGTGCTACGGCCCGTGAATTTTGGTACGGAGGTGAGCTGGATTTACATGATCCTCCCGTGAGTGTTAGAAAAGTTGATAGCCTCTTGTAGAGTTTGTAGATTTTGAGTCTTTATCGTCGTTTTAGGTAGTTTTGTGTTTTCGTATTTATTTGTTTTTTGAGTCGTTATTTTGTACTATGAGTCTTAGTTAGTAGTTTTTGAGTCGGCACTGCTTTGGTTTTTGTTTGTTTTTGTTTATGCAGGTTTGAATATGTACCACCCGTACTCAATCTCCATTCGGGTGATTTTGGAGCTGTTGTTCGAATATCAGGAATTTACCAAGCATGTTAGTTTAGTGTCAAAGCCGATCGCGAATGAAATGCCTATACGGTCGAGCTGGATTGGACAAGACTTTTGGAGCTTACGCGTTAATAAACCAGCTAAGTCCTTTCCATTTATGCCCTTTGTTTTTTATTTCTTATTTATCTTTTAGTTTTTTGAGTCGTTTCCATTCTACATTGAGGGCAATGTAGAGTTTAAGTGTGGGGATGGGAAACTATGGTTTAGTGTCGTTAGTATAGTTAGTCGAGTCATAAAAAGTTGAAAAATAAAAAAAAAATAAAAAATTTCAAAAATCCAAAAAACTTAAAAAAATTAGAAAATGTCTTTTGAAATAAGAAGTTTGCAAAATTAAAAAACGGAAAATGATAGAAAAGTTGGGTTTTTGTTCGGGTTCAAATAATAATAATATGAGATAATATAATTGAGCTTGTGTTTAGTTTGGGATGTGCGGGTAGGCTCGATTCGGTTCTAAGTTCATTTGATCTTAAATATACCTAATTGTCGGTCTACTAGTGGGTTCTCATCTAGGGAAAGTGGGGAAATTGAAACCGCCAATAATAGCATAAGGGATGCCGTTATAAGTTAAGATCGTTAGAGTTTCTTTTCATATCTCGTTGAAAAAGAAAAAATGAAAAAAAAAAAGAATAAAAAGAGCTAGAAACTGAATGAAAGTAGCGCATGCCTATGTAATCTTGGTTGGGGATAGTGACTCTACAACCAGAATACCTCTAGGATGTGTGAAATCGAAATTGCAAAAAAAATTACCGACGCCTATGGTAATCTTGGTTGGGGGATAGCGACTCTACAGCCGGAATGCCTCTGGGTTAGGTAAAGCAACGTATAAGCTCAAAAGAAAGAAAAAAAAGGAAAAAATAAAAGAAAAATGGAAAAAAAAATAAGAATAGATTTGATTTTAAACTTTCTTGATCTTGGTATAAAACGGTTAGGAAAATAACCCAGTGGTTGTTCCTTTTGTCCAATAAGCTTGAGGGGGGATTAGGTAGACTTGCAATTCTTAGCGTGAGACTCTAGGTAGATTGACCGCACTTGAACTAAACTTGCATGATAAGGGCTTTTGAACCGGGTTTGGGTTTAAGAGGACAAATATACTTGCAATCGCGGCTAACACAAGTTTCGATTCTAATAAGTAATTTAAGCTTTTGTCCCGAATGATTATTACGTCTATGATTCCGTTTGCATAAATCTTTTTCTGGGCCGAAAAAAGGTTAAGTGTGGGGATATTTGATGTAGGGTAAAATACACATATTTGTCCCGTGTAAATTGTATAATTTCTATATAGTTTTTATTTGTTTTTATTTAGTTTTAGTATTATAGTACATTATTTTGTGTTGAGTCAGGTCCTGGTGTAAATTGAGCGAAAATGAGTAATATGAAAATAACCAGCCAGTTGGACAGAGTGGGGTGCCAATAACCAAAGTAAAATTGATGCTATTATATGTGAGTGGGCCGATGGTACTATTTCTATTTTATAAGTTAGAAGGCAGTGCATAGGAAAACAATCTAAGCCATATTATGAGATACCACTATTATGAATTAGATTAAAAAAGAGAGGCATTATATTCCCTATTATGAATTAGAATAAAAAAGAGAGGCATTATATTATATCTTTTGGGGTAGAGGTGCACAAACCGGTTAATTTTAATAACCGGATCGGTTAACCAGTTATACCAGTTAATTTGACTTCTTGACTTTAACCGGTTAATGCTTTAACCGGTTATTACTTTAACCGGTTATTTTTTTAATTGGTCTGGTTAATTACTTTAATCGGTTCGGTTAATTAACCGGTTATTAACCGGTTTTTTTGCCTTTTTTTTGAATTTTTCGGTTAACCAGTCTATCGGTTAAAAAACCGGTTTAAAAAAACCGGTTAATAACCGGTTATTATACTAAACACTTATAACCGGTTACTAACCTACGGTTAAATAACCTATTGAACCGGTTATTTCTAAATCGGTTATTAACCGGTTACGGTTTCGGTTAATAACTGGTTACGGTTAATTAACCGGTTATTTTGTGCACCTCTATTTTGAGGAATACGAATTAAAGAAGGGACAGAACAAAGGTGGCTATGATTGACTTTGGGGAGAAGGATATACGAATAAGAGGAAAGAAAGATGCATATTATTTTTGGAGGTGGGGGCCGCCAAAAGGGTTCTAGGCCAGCCATTACGTGAACTTTGGTTTTTTGGGCTTTAGAACAATTTTTAAATAGATTGTTATGACATATCTAAAACCCTGATCCATTCTTGGACGATCAGAACAGAGTGGGATGCGATAACATCAGTTGGGTCGTGAAAGGTCTTGTAGCCCACTACACTGGCAAGGGGATTGGCGGACCATATACTTGAACATATCACTGAGACACAAAGATATATATATATATATATATATATATATATTGGAATAAGTTAAAATGAGAACCACCTCGAGTTGTAAGAACCAGCGAGAACCACCCCCGCGGGGGGCCGTTGACCACGATTTTTTTTTACAACTAGATGTGTATATTTTAACACCCTACGTAAAGTTTGGGTTTAAACGGCGCGTCCGAGGGGGTAGTTTTTTACGCCCAAAGTTTGGTTAAAAAAAAAAAGAAAAATTAAATAAATACAAAAAAACCCAAACTTTGGGCGTAAAAAACTACCCCCTCGGGCGCGCCGTTTAAACCCAAACTTTACGTAGGGTGTTAAAATATACACATCTAGTTGTAAAAAAAAATCGTGGTCAACGGCCCCCCGCGGGGGTGGTTCTCGCTGGTTCTTACAACTCGAGGTGGTTCTCATTTTAACCTTCCCCTATAGGGAGAAGATCATGCGAGAACCACCTCTTATTGTGAGAACCGCGAGAACCAATGTGAACACAACAAAAAATGCCTAAAAATAGCTAAAAATCACACAAAATTTTTTTTTTTGATTTTTTTAATATTTTTTAGGTTAAAATCGCTACTTTTCGAAGCAAAAATTTTTTTTTTTTTTTAATTTAAAAAAAAATATATATATATTTTTTTGCTTCGAAAAGTAGCGATTTTAACCTAAAAAATATTAAAAAAATCAAAAAAAAAATTTTAGATTTTTTTTAGGTTTTTTTAGGTTTTTTGGGGGTTTAGTTTTTAGCATTTTAGCTTGGGGGGGGGGGGGGGCTTAGGTTTTTGGGGGGTGGGGGAGGGGGGTTTAGGTTTTTTTTTGGGGGGGGGGGGGGGGTTAGGTTTTTTTTGGGGGGGGGGGGGGTGTGGGGGGTTTAAGTTTTTGGGGGGTGGGGGGTTAGGTTTTTTTTAGGTTTTTTTGGCTATTTTAGGTTGTGTTCACATTGGTTCTCAAGGTTCTCACAATAAGGGTGGTTCTCGCATGAGCCCCTCCCTATATATATATATATGTATATATATATATAGGATAAGGATCATGTGAGAAGTAGTAGGCTATTTGAGAAACTTGAGAAGTATTCTGGATCACACATTTTACCTAAGCAAAAAAATGCAAAAAAAAATGTAAAAAAAATGCATTTTTTTTTTGAAAAAATCGCAGCTTTTTCTTTAAGGATTTAATTTTTTATTTTTTATTTTTAAATTTTTTTTTTTTGATTTATACACATGTGTATATTGTTAATCTTCTAACTATACATATATGTATATTGTCAATTATACATATATGTATATACATGTTTAAAATTGAAAAATAAGTGTTATTTAGGGTTTAGCATTAGTATTTAGGGTTTAGCATTAGGTTTTAGGGTTTAGCTTTATGGTTTAGGGTTTAGCATTAGGGTTTAGGGTTTAGCTTTATGGTTTAGGGTTTAGCTTTAGGGTTTAGCATTAGGGTTTAGCTTTTGGGTTTAGCATTAGGGTTTAGCTTTAACTTTTGGGTTTAGCTTTATCTTTAGGGTTTGCATTAGGGTTTAGCATTAAGGGTTTAGCTTTAGGGTTTAGTTTTAGCTTTAGGGTTTAGCATTAGGGTTTAGCTTTAGGGTTTAGAATTAGGGTTTAGCTTTAGGGTTTAGCATTAGGGTTTAGAATTAGGGTTTAGCTTTAGGGTTTAGGGTTTATGGTTTAGCTTTAGTGTTTATGGTATAAGGTTTAGGATTTATAACACATATTGTTTTAATTTTAAACATGTATATACATATATGTATAATTGACAATATACATATATGTATAGTTAAAAGATTAACAATATACACATGTGTATAAATCCCAAAAAAATTAAAAAAAAAAATAAAAAAAAATTAATCCTTAAAAAAAAAACAGCGATTTTTCAAAAAAAAAAATTTTTGCATTTTTTTCACCTTTTTTTGCATTTTTTGTTTAGGGAAAATGTGTGTTCCAGATTGCTTCTCAAGTTTCTCAAATAGGGTGAACTTCTCTTAGGATCCCTACCCTATATATATATATAGGGAGAAGATCATGCGAGAACCACCTCTTATTGCGAGAACCGCGAGAACCAATGTGAACACAACAAAAAATGCCTAAAAATAGCTAAAAATCACACAAATTTATTTTTTTTTAAATCTTTTTTATATAAAAATCGCTACTTTTCGAAGCCAAAAATAAATAAATAAAAATAATTTTTTTAAAAAAAAAAAAAAAAATTTTTTTGCCACTAAAATTAGCGATTTGAGCATAAAAAATATTTAAAAAAAATTTAGATTTTTTTTATTTTTTTAGGTTTTTTTGGGGTTTAGTTTTTAGCATTTTAGCTTGGGGGGGGGGGGGGGTTTAGGTTTTTGGGGGGTGGGGGAGGGGGGTTTAGGTTTTTTTTTTTTTTTTTTTGGGGGGGGGGGTGGGGGTTAGGTTTTTTTTAGGTTTTTTGGGGGGGTTTTAGTTTTTAGCATTTAGCTTGGGGGGGGGGGTTGGGGGGGTTTAGGTTTTTTTTTTTGGGGGGGGGGGGGTGGGGGTTAGGTTTTTTTAGCTATTTTAGGTTGTGTTCACATTGGTTCTCGCGGTTCTCGCAATAAGGGTGGTTCTCGCATGATCTCCTCCCTATATATATATATATATATATATAGGCTAGGAGTTGGCCAGAAAGTCCAAATTTCCTAAAAAGTGTAAAAAGTCATAAAACACCATAATGTCAACCATAAAACACACTAAAACCCACAAATAACATAATGAAGATTACTAAAACATCATGTATGTGGGTTTTGTGTTGTGTTTTAGATGTTAAGGCTCTGATTATGGAATGACAAATATTATTGTGTTTTATGTTGTTTAGCATTTTGTGTTTTATATTCATAGTTATACGATGGTGCGTTTGAAGTTTTTATGGACTATTAGAGTTTGAATATGGTGTTTTAGTAATCTTCATTCTATTATTTGTGAGTTTTAGGTGTGTTTTATGCCTGAAATTATTGTGTTTTATGACTTTTTACACTTTTTAGGAAAAACACACTTTCCGTAGGATCCCCACTCTATATATATATATATATATATATATATATATATATATATATATATATATAGGTAAAGAGTAAGGTACAAATTAGCTTATCGTACATTATATACGCTATCATAATAGCCATACACGTGTCCTGATTGGTTTTTCATATATAAGGTTAAATGAGACAATTAATTCAATCATCTGAGGGTAAATTCGTCTCTTCATTCAATCAGCGAGCGAGAAGTTCGTTACACTAATATCCTGGTATTTCTCATTCGAATCAATTTCAAATTTTTCATAATTCTCAATTTGCAGTTATCGTTCTTCTTTGTTAGGGTTTTATTCAGTTGTTTTTTTTCGATGGATCCACAGAGCAGCACTGGACGCGCAAATGTTGTTGATGTTGAAGAAAGTCGACCGATCGGTGATCATGCTCAATTATCTGCATATCAGAGAGTTTCTATTGAGGATGTTTTAAATCCGCCATCTGCAAATTCAAATCCAATTGCAAGTTCAAGTGCTATAAACGATTGTTTTAATGGTAATTATGTTAATTCAGATCTGTAAATTGTTCGTATACCTGTTTTTTGTTTAATCGCTCCTTTGATTTTACATTTTTGTAACTGTTTTTGAAGTTTGAATGTTCAATATATGTTTGAGATGAAAGCAACATGTACAAATTCGCATGTTATTAGTCTTTAATTTCGCATTTGATGTTTTTTTCCTTAAGTAGTTCGCATGCTATGGTATATTAAATCGCATAGATAAATCAGTTTAATCAAAATCATTAATTTCGCATGTTTTCTTCATAGATTTCGCATGTTTTTGATTTTTCTGATTTGATTCATTTAGATGAAAGGGTTTACACTCCGGAGGTTCAAGCATCAGCTACACCTGTGGTTGGAATGCAATTTATATCTATTGAACAAGCATATGCGTTTAACCAATCATATGCTAAGCTAGCTGGTTTTTCTATTCGGAAAGGTGGTGAAGTACACAGTGGTGGTATAATCAAAACTAAGTATTTTGTTTGTTCTAAAGAGGGACATAAGCCATTTTGTATTGACGATCGTTCGAAGTCAAAAAAGCAATTCAAAACAAGGAATAGGGGGACTATTAGAACTGGATGCAAAGCTCAACTTATGATTTGCACTGTGGATGGTAGATTATATACAGTAAAGAGATTTGTTGATGGCCATAATCATAAGTTTGTATGCCAAGATGATATTCATATGTTGCCAGCTTACAGACAATTTTCAGATGTCCAGGAGGAGATGGTATGGGAACTAGGCACTTTAAACCTTGGTCCTGTCAAAGCTTTCCATATAATGAGGAAACATTATGGTGGTTTTGAGAACGTTGGCGCCACGGTTGATGATTGCAAAAATTTTAGGAAGCGAATTAACAACTATATAGGAGAATATGATGCTGACATGGTGATTAATAGGATGACTGACAAAAAACAGTATTTAGCTGATTATTCGTTTGAATATTCTGTTGATGATGGCAAACGTTTAACTGGTTTGTTCTGGGCTGATGGTTTATGCAAGCTTAATTATATGGAATTTGGGGATGTGATATCCTTTGATGCAACTTTCAAGACAAACAGGTTAGCGTTTGAAGACAAACATGTTTTTTTTTTTTACTATTTTCGCATGTTATATCTCTTCATGAGCTGTGTATATCGCATGTGTAAAATTGGTGTTGATTATATCGCATGTAATACTTTTGTTTTCGCATATGTTTTTTTAATTCGCATGTTTTAACGTATTTTCGCATGTGTGGTCCAGGTACAAGATGGTGTTTGTCCCGTTCACTTGCATTGATAACCACTGTCGAAATGTAACATTTGGAGCTGGGTTGTTGGCATCGGAGAGCATTGAATCATATAAATGGCTTCTGAATTGATTTTTAAAGTCATTTGGTCAGCAGCCAAAGGTTATAGTGACTGATCAAGACCCTGCTATGAAACAGGCTATTGAGGAGGTTTTCCATGTCAGCAGACACAGATTGTGCATGTGGCACATAATGAAAAAAGTGGCAGATAAGGTATAGTATGCTATATTGTCTTCTGTTAGTGTTATTTTTTTGTATATCATATATTTTTTGTTATAGGTTGATATAAAAAGCATTTATTTGTCATAGGTTGGTCACGAGTTGTGCAATAACGATGAGTTTAAAAGGAGGATGTGCGACATTGTATGGACTGATTCGATTGAGCCCGAAGAATTCGAGAGACAATGGAAGTTGGTGATGATTGAGTTTGGTCTCACAGAAAACAAATGGATCGATGATATGTTTGTGATGAGATCCATGTGGATTCCGGCTTTTTACCGACACGAGCCAATGTCGGGACTTATGAGAACAACCTCAAGATCAGAGAGTGAGAACCATTTTTTCTGCCAGGTGTCTAATTCACAACTCACTCTCGTAGAGTTTATGAATCATTTCGACGGTGCAATGGATGTCCAACGTTTTAATCATAGAAAGAATGATCATATTTCAAGATATGTTGAACCTGCTGATTTGACCGGAACTTCTTTGGAAGCAGATGCTGCTAAGAGATTCACCAGGTCTATATTCTTTGATCAGCAAATAGAGATTTGTGGTACAATTTCTGAATGTCTGCCGATGGACACCAAAGTAGAGGGTCCACAGATCAGGATAATGTTGAAGGACTTTAAAGCACATGGAAATGGTTTACTGGAGGTATTATAATACATGCGAATTTATTATGTTACACATGCGATTTTAAAGTTATCCATTTACATGTTTACAAGACATGCGAATTTAATATGTTACACATGCGATTTTTAAAATTTATTCATTTACATATTTTTAAGACATGCGAAATTGTCTTGTTACACATGCGATTTTACTTTTGAATATATATATTCTTTTTTGTTGTGTTTTCCTAGGTGTGGTTCAAGAATCTTGAAAATGATGTAACTGCACAGTGTAGCTGTTTGCGTTTTGAGCAGTATGGGCTGCTATGCAAACACATCTATTTTCTTTTCAAGATGTTTGGTGTTAAGGAGATACCAAACAAATATGTTACAAAGAGATGGACGAAGGATGTGGTGCCCAATGAGTTAAATGTGAAGTACAATCTAAATGTGGGTGGCATGGATGTGCAACACAAGGCTAAACGGATTGCTCGTGAAATCATCCACACAGGGGAGTATTTGGTTAGCAATTTGATTTCCGACCTTGATCAACTTGTTTTAGTGAGGGATCAAATGATGCAGCTTAAGGAAAGAGTTGATCAGAGTCGCATAACCAAGCAACTTGATCCAAAATTTGACCGATTTTCAAAGTTGATTGGTTATCAACAACCAGTAACTAATGCTCCTCCTACTGTCCGTGTGCCGGCTGGTATAAGAAACAAAGGTCGCGGCTCGCATAAAAGGATTAAATCTAAGAAAGAACAAATGATCAGCCGCAAGGGGAAAAGGTCAAGGACATGTAGCGTATGTAATGTAAAAGGTCATGACATTCGGACTTGCGAGGAGCTGAAAGCCAAACTACAAGGTAAACAGCAAAACAAGAAGAAGAAGGGAATCCAGATCGAAAATGTTGTTAGAGACAAAGACAATGAGGTTGAAGATGATGAAGAGGAAGATGAGTTTGAAGATTACAGTAGTGACGATGGATCTGAAGAAGAAGATCAGTGGGAGGAGGTTTCGGGAGATGATGAGGATGAGTAGTTTTTTTCTTAATGGACATGCGAATTTATACGAAACATTTGCGATTTTTTATATTCATCTGTTTATATCTCTTTTTCACATGCGATTTATAATGTAAAAACATGTGATTTTATATGATTCAGTTTATAATAATTCTAACATGCGATTTTCACTTTTATTACATGCGATTTGTTGAGTTATATTTTTTTTATGTGACAAACAGGGGCAATATCATTCAAGCGATTTAATATTTTTTAATAGGCAAGCATAATATGTGTTCCAAATATATAATATGTGTTCTAAATACATCCCCAAAATATAAAATAATAGTTATTGTCTAATACTGCCACAACCACAAAAGGATTAAAATGATAATTTAGTTACTTGAAGAAAAGATTTTATCACGTTCAGAAGAGCTGAACTCCATCTTCTCCTTCACAGTGTTTAGAGCATCTGTCAGGAAAGAGAAGGCTAAGTCATCAGCTCTAGATTGCTCCTTTATGTGATCCAAAGCTCTGTCCTTGAAGCTTGATGGTGGTTCTTGAAGTAGGCGTTCCCATAAATCTTGATTTTTCTTGATTTGTTCAAGGATTTTACCCTGCACATCAAGAACCAGATGAGAAGAGTTGACATCAATGCTTAGTTCTGTCAACGTGCGAGTTGACAATAGCTCTTTGATTGCAATGTTTTTGATTTGTTCGGAATCATCAGATGCCATTTTTGTTTGTCTGTCTTGTTTGTGTTTCTTCTATGTATTACTTAATATGGAAGGTAGTTATATCTAGGTTTTTTATATTAATATAGTTAATTTATTATGTAGGTAGGGTGGTAAGTTTAAGTAGTAATTATTGTAAGATTGATCATTACATGTTAATTTACAGTCACATCGGTCATAAATCAAGTATTTTTTTTATAAATCAAGTATTTTTAGTTTTTTAGATTGGTTATTTTTTTTATAGTTATTTATTTATTTATTATTTTATTATTTTTTTGCACTGTTTTTTATTCGAAATCGCATTTGAATGGATACAAATTCGCACACTGTATAAAATCTCAAAGAATTCTTAACATCTTACTGAAATCGCAAATGCTTTATCATGAATTCGGACACTATATGAAATTTTAAGGAATTCTTAACCTTTTTATCGTAATCGCATGTACATTGATATGAATTCGCATGCTATATGAATTTTGAAAGAATTTTTTTTAAGTTAAATCGCATGTGCATTGTCCATGAATTCGCACATGATCTCACAACCTGCATCATCTTCTTGATTAATTGTTATAATTTCGATTTATAAATTCAACAGATTTTCATTTTTCACATAAGGATTTGGTGAATAGGAATCGATCGATTTTTGATTAATTGTTATAATTTCGATTTCGGTTTTGATTTTAGAATCTTACGTTATGATTTTTGAGGTTTTTGTTTGCTGATTATCAAGGGTTTTGATCTCGCATTAGACGATTTTAACCTTGTCGGTTACTTTGTATTAATTTTAATTTGATAAATTTAATAGTAAAACACGCTGTTTAAACCAGATGATCCGACGGTTGTGGATGAAGCGTACATAATGTACGATTAGGTTATTTGTATGATAATTGGCCTCTATATATATATATAGGATGAAGATCATTTCAGAACTATAAAATTTTTCAGAACTTGCAGAACTCATCACAACCCTTAGATCATTCAATCAAAGGTTCAAGATATTAATGTCATTATCGTAATTAAAAGAATTCTAAGAGGCATTGTACTAAAGATAAAATGGCATTTTCGGATGATCAAAAAATTAATTTAGAAATTGTCATTTGTCTATGCCTAATTAAACTCCTGATTTGTAGGACCTGACTTTCATATTTTAAACAATTTTCTCTTAAAGAAGAACCAACTTAACTTTCGTATTTTAAACAATTATCTCTTAAAGAAGAACTATTGAAGGCTTTTCAAGAAAAGAAAAAAATGAAGAATGATCGAAGAGATATCTGGTCATGGAATTATAAGAAATCCATTAAGCCAATTTCCATTATGCCAGAATGATGATACAAGCAAAGACTTAGTTAAAATTGAATATTGATAATCAATTATTCAAAGTGGATACATGTGTAATCAGATAAAGAATAGAGAACCACGGTAACTTGTGTTTACCTACTGTTTTTATTTTCTTGTTTAGTTATTTAAGTAAGCTAAATTTATTAGTAAAATGATCTTTGACTTAAAAATATTGGATGCTTGGCGTTTGATTAAATGTCTATATTTATGTAAATCATTTATTTACGCATATTTCGAACAAGTATATATATGTAATTAGTTGATTTACACATATGTATGAACATCTATTCACATATGTGTAAATATAGATTTGAACTACGTTTCAGTTCATATAAATTTATTACATACATTCTTTTGTTATTTACACATGTGTAATCATATGTTTCTTTTTTTATAAATTAATGATTAAAAGGTAGAAATTTATGATCATTTTGAAGATTTACATACACATTAATACGTATTTACATGTATGTGAAACTTAAAAAATAATTAATTATACATATGTAAATAGATAATTTGTATGAAAATAACAGACAATAATCTGAATGTGTAAACCTAAATATTCTTATTCGTAAAAAGTAAAGAGATGAGAGAGGATAAAGAGAGAAGAGAGCATAAATAAATAATTAATTAAGAAGTGCAATATTTTAAAAATTACTGATATACCCTTTTTATTTACTTTTTAATTTTTAAAAGTAAAATTTAATGATTAGTCAAAATTGGTTCTGTAAGTTCTGTTTAAAAGTGGGGTTCTGAAATGAACCCAACCCTATATATATATATTGTGATCAGACACAAACATTGGAGGCGGCGAAGATCAGACGAATCGAGAGGGCACATGCTGTGGACGAAAAATAGAGAATATTTTGCAAGGAATTAAGGTGAAGAATCATTGGGTTTGAAGCGGGAAGCTTAGAGAACAAGGAATAAACGGGTTTTGTTATTCGATTCTTCTTGTTTTCCTATTTTCTTTGTTTCATGTCTATGAATTCTGAATTTAAACTTTGTGTTTTGATTTTTAAGACCATGATACTTGGCTAAATTTCTTAAACTACCTAGGCTAATGACGATTGTTTGATAAAGATTGGATTTTTTATTCGTTAATAATGTTGGTTTATGGATTTTCTTGAAAAGTAAACGACTTTGGAATCTTTAATTTGGTGTATATGCGTATCTTGTGTTGATTTTCAATTAGTTGCTCGTTTCACATGAATCTTGATGAATGTCTTTCATAGAATAGGTTCGTGTTAATTATCTAATCTCACGGGTTTGGGTAATTTTTGGGTAAATCGGCCGATAACCTTAGAAACGGTAATTAAGAGATTATTAAAACTTGATATTCTACTAATCTTGTCGCTGTAAGGCTTGAGGTTATTAATAGGTCTCGGTTTGGTATATATCTAGGATTAGGTTTTGTAAGAAATCGGTCTTAGTTCCCTAATCATACTCGTGTCTATTAAACCAAGTTAAGATCCATAGTTGCCTTAGACTTTCGCGCTGTAAGGTAGATTGTCATATTATGGCACTTTTCAAGAAGTTAGAGGACTGTAAGGAAATCTAACAACCGGTAGTCGTAACAGCCTTGTAGAGTCTCACAAGTTTCTTCCTGAGAAGGGTCGGGAGGTATTAGTAGGGATTTCTTAGGGTTTAGCATTAAAAGATCCCGGTTCCATACCACGTTAATTTCGAATAGAAATCCTTTCCTAGTTGAACATGAGTCTAGCCTAGGTAGCCTTCACCACCACTGAGTTAAGTCTTCGTCCAAATTCGCGGCTAATTAATTTAGTTAATTTAGTTTAATTTTTAATTGCAAATTTAGGATTTTTAGGAAACCCCCCTCAAATATAAAAACAGTTAGAGTCCATGTCAGTCTAAGTCTAGATAGAGTCGATAACGTAATTAGAGAGTCTCGTGGGTTCGATACTCGGACTTACTTAGTCTATACTGCATTGACCGGTACACTTGCAGGTTGTGTGGTCTAGATTAGAGAGTCTTAGTTTTATAAATTTAAATTTAGGTGTCTAATTTAGGGTTATTTTATTTAATATTTATTTGACCACTTTTATCACATCTGTTATAAAACAAGTTTTGATATCAAAACAAAGGGTTTTGATACCCAAGAATAGTTTGGTTGCAAAATACACATAAATACGCATTTTGACCGAAACTATGACTCGTCACTACACCTAATCAATGTGGTAATCAGTAGGTATAGTCACACGGGACTATAACCATCGTGATTACGCTCACGTTGCAAAGTTCAAACGAACTTTGTGTTGACCAATTCGTGGTCAAAGCAGAAAGTCAAACACTGTTTGAATTTCGCTTGAAAAATGATAAAAGCACGAAAGAATACTTACAAAGGGTCCAAGCTAGGAAGATCTTGATCCAATTTGCTCAGGTATGAAGTGTTAACCTCAACTTAGAGCAATTTGAATCAGATTGTGAGGAAGAAGGAATGAAGGTGATGGGTATTTATAGAAAACCCACAACCGTTAGGATCGTTCCTCGCAATTTGTGCTTCGATCTTGACCCTCCATGTGGGCACATGGTATTGTAATACAAGGGGTACTCAAAAACCATCAAAATCTAGCCCATAAAGTGCAAAACCTTGGGTTAAAACCATCAAAAACAGGCTAGAAGTCCAGTTTCAATGTTTCTGATCTGGACTACTGACGCGGGCCGCGTAAGAATAAGCATAACCTTACACGACCCTCCTAAGAAGTATGGCAGATTGACAGTTTTGGCCCCTGCAAGCCCAAAACTTGGTTTTCGATGCATTTTTTACACGTTTAAGCCCCGTTAACCCCATTTCAAAGCTCTAAAATGATGTTAAAGTATAGGGAACTCAAAACATGCTCAAAAACATCTCAGATGTTGGTTCGTTTGGTCGTACGGTTGCGTTATTCGGGTAATTACGATGGAAGTCGTAACGAACGCAAAAACGATCCAAATTAAGCTACGAATGGAAATTTAGCATGTCAATCACTAAAATAAGATATTTTAATGATTAAAAAAATTTTGAATGTCCGGATATATTCAGAACGTAAGATATGCGCGAAAATGCAAACTTATGCACTTTTTGAGGCTTTTAGTCCCTATTGATCAAATAAGTTTATTTTCGAATACCAAACCCCTCAAAGCATATTTCTAAGCTATGTAAAGGATATTTAGGGTATGTTTAGCTTATGATCAAGTTCCGGAACGTTCGTTACTGAACAAATCGGCATACTTTCGCAGTTTGACACAAATAGTCCCTGCGATCGAACAAACTTGATTTCGACACACCAAACCATCCAAAACTTATTTCTAAGTTATGTAAAGGTTATTTAAGGTATGTTAAGCCTATGTAACTATTCGGAGTGTTTGTCGCATTACACTGACTACGTTTACGCACCAGTTTGCGTATAACCTTCCAGAAAGCGATTTAAAGCTTGAAATCGGAATCGAATCAAATTGTAAAATCATCAAACACAAATACACACATAATAACACCAAAACACATTGTTTTATTGATAATTGAAATTTTTTTACATTATACATAGATTACAGAGCACAGTTGTCACAGATAGTGTCTCACCTTGACTTTTGCGGAAGCGTATGATGTGTGACTTGCTCAATGTCATTGCATTCAATTATAACAAACAACTATATGATTAAAACATGATGTTCATCCATTCATAAGTTTAAAACGTTATATACAAACGTCATTTAAGTTCCTACCAACATAACCTCTGGTTAAGTTACAGACCAACAAAAGTGGATGACATCTAAACTTGAAATTTACATCTTGAAAACAACACCAGCGCCCAAGATCCATCTCGTTTCCTGAAATACATGTAATTTCAAAAACATCAACAAAAGTTGAGCGAGTTCATGTGTTTTGTATGTAAGCTTGAATAATCTTGTAAACATTTGTAAGTATGCCTTTGTAAACCGGTATGAAAGCGTCTATGAACAGATCAATTAATGATTTGCAAGGTCATTAATATGTGTGCAATGGTGCAGGAATGCTCAAACCTAGCGGATTGGGTACCGGTCCACCCGGCCGACATAGTCACCACATTCGGCCACTCCTGGGCCCATGAGTGGGGCTCGCAACACCCAGATAGATCTACCACTCATGCCCCTCGGCCCTTATACAAGGATTGATGGTCTTAAGTGTGCGCCTACCCATTCACATGATCTAACAGTTCATTCCTTAGCTAACCATACCATTTGTAAACGTTTGAAACATTTATAACATATTTTTCACCCCCGAAGTTATAAAACTGAAAACAGTTAAAAGAAAAGGGGCACATGAACTCACTGAATTGCGTCATGTCTCTTGGGTACCCAAAGTATGTTTCCTTAAGTCTTACTATCACCTACACATGTGCTAAGTTTTATTAGACTCATTTGGTTTACGAGACCTCATTCTACCCAGTCTCCCGATTTAGGTCTCGCTTTATTATCATAGTGATTCCATACTAGGTGCCACTTGATTCCTTGGTTTCCCGAGCTTTGTAGTTCACCTAATCAAGGATACCTTGCAATCTCAAGTGAGTACATAGTTCCCCTATTTTACTGCTTTCAATTGTTTTGGGGTGTTGCATATGTGCTAAACGATTTCGAGTTTTCAAAACAAATAACTATGGTTTATATTAAACACAATGATTTCAATAATGTGAACGAACTTGTTAGGGCGTTGGTCGAAAGACAATCGAATGACATTCATTAACTATGATCAACCCGACCAGTAGTATGTTATGGTACCATAGGATCTGACAACTCCCGTTATCGGACTATCGCTATGGTTATGGGGTAATGTGGGTAACGACAAAACCTGATGAATGTTACCTAACCCTTTGGTGGTTTGTTAATATGATTGAACGATGGACGAGTCACACAGGTTTGAATGTGTTCAACGAGACGACCAAAAGTTAGTTTTCACAATTAAAACATGAACGATTGAACGATGGTTTATAACATGAACGATTTAACGATGGTTTTATAACACGAACGAGTTGAAAGATTTGAAAGATTGGTTTTTATGACACGAACGATTGATAACATGGATGAATTAAATGATTTTGAATGATTTTGGATGAATGATTTCAAATGATGTCACGTAACGATGTTTACTAAATGATAGAAACCATACGAGTTTTATTACAAGAACGATTTACAAATTGGTTTACAAAAGCAAATGTTTTGGGTCAAGATTCATGGCAACGAGGTTTTATAAACTATAACCAACTTGTTTTAAGTTGGTTAATCATATTGCAATACAAAAAACTTTTCAAAACACGGTTTTTAATTATCGACTCTTGTAGTCGTACGAGGTATTGCAATAAGTATACAAGCCATGAATTTGATACACTCACAAAACCTATGTACTCGCCGGCATTTTTATGCTGACTTTATTTTCACATATGTTTCAGGTACTGTTGTTTGATGACTATGATGCATGCTCACGTAGGAATGGACGAGGCCTTAGCGACATAAAACAAGAAAGACAATATGTTGAACTTGTTTGTTTTATTTTAAGACAACGTTAAACACTTAATAATTCAATAAAACACAACATCAATATCCATGTGTTGTGAAACAATGATTCTGTTACGACACCCCTCGACGTTTCCGTCGCAGTTTTGTTGTTTTAACGCTGTCAGGATGTGACAGAAGAATTGGCAACAGAGCTCATGGTTATAGGGAATTAGGTTATTAGTAATGCTTTGACTAGACTATAACATTTCTAGGACCCTAACACAAGTTATCTTGTGTTTAGATTTTAAAACAAAACCATCATCAATCTTTAGGTGACAACTAGGGCTGCAAACGAACCGAACGAACACGAACAAGACCTTGTTCGTGTTCGTTTGTTAAGAAATATATGTGTTCGCGAACCGTTCACGAACACTTATCGAACAAGATTTTATGTTCGTGTTTGTTTGTTAAGGAAATGGACTTGTTCGTTTTCGTTTATGTTTGTTTGTTAATTTTAGGCAACGAACATTGACGAACATAAATGAGAACAAACTAATGTCATGGACACAAATGGAAACAAACGAACACAAACAATCGTTCATGAATAGAATATATAATACACCGACACTTATTAGATATTTAATTTGTTGGAATTTTGAAGTATTTAATTAAATATAAAAACTAAAAATACTAATGAAGTACCGAACACAAACGAATACGTTACCGAACGTTCACGAACATAAACAAATGAACACGACCTCTGTTCATGTTTATTCATTTAACTAAACGAACAAAACTTCTTGTTCGTGTTTGTTTGTTTAGTAAACGAACGAACACAAACGAACTTCCCGCCAAACGGTTCACGAACTGTTCGCCGAACGTTTGGTTCATTTGCAGCCCTAGTGACAACCACAACAAGAACACAAATTACAAATCCGTTTTGAAAATCAATCATCTATTCTTAAATGATTTGTTTTAGGCATTATGCCTTTAAAGTTTTCAAAATCTCGTCAAAGTTTGGGTCTTATAATGTGAACACGTGCAATCTGGAAGGATGGGTGCCTGTACCTCGAGTTTTCTGTCTAAGGCTAGAGTGTTCGTACAAATCCACATAATCGGACCAGTCACTCTTACCTGGGAACTCTTGGGGTGAGTGTCCACTTATAGGCTAAAGCATGTCCTCGCGATAGATTATAATGACCCATTTACTTTCATAAGTCACTGTGTGTCGTTTGTTTGTTCGAGGTAACGAACGAACAAACGATCGATCGACTTCCTTATGTTTCGTTGATATCTTCAATACCTCTTTTGTTTATCCAATTGTCAATCTCACTCGTTTCTCACATTTCCTTGTTCTTTTTAGAATATGCTTCCTAGACGCGATCACACACACGATGCTGCACTCGCAGCCCTAGTCGCTCAGCAGATTGCTGCTGTGATTCCGAACCTCATAACTCAGATAAATCAAACGAATAACAATAACAACAATAACAATGCTCAGTGCAGTTTTAAGACATTCAATTCGGCTAAACCACTGAAATTTTCTGGGTCTCAAGTACCAACTGCACTCCTACAATGGTTCGAGAGTCTGGAAAGCACATTTAGACATGTTCAATGTCCGAATGAGCGAAAGGTCGAGTTCGCATCTAGTGTTTTTGAGAAGCGTGCTTTGACATGGTGGAATGGTGTGATGAGAGATAGGGGTGCCGATGTGGCTATGGCACAAACTTGGGAAGAGCTTCGGGCTCTCATGATGAGAGAGTTCTGCCCCCGACATGAAATAAGGGCATTCGAAAGGGAGTTCGATGATCTGAAACAAGATGAGGGAGAAAACCGTGCGTACACGGATCGTTATGAGGAGTTGAGTTTGCTTTGTCCCACTATGGTTACCCAGCCGGATAAGGCGATTGAGAGGTATATCGATGGTTTACCTGAACCTGTGCAAGACATTGTCACTGGTAGTAACCCTACCATTGTACATCAGGCCATCGAGTTGGCTGCAACCCTAACTGAGTCTCAGGTCAGGAAGGGAAAACTAACCCACAAGGGTGAAAAGAAACAGTCAGCTGACACAACTCAAGACAAGGGTAAAGGCAAGAAGAAGGGAGAATCGTCGAAGAAGTCGAGGAAGCGTAAGGCTTCCCAAAATTTTGCTGTTACCGCACAACCTAATCAGAACACACAGAACCAACCAGCGCAACCTCCTGTGAGGAAGCCTTATGCTGGTACTGCACCTTACTGTAATCGGTGCAATGGTCACCATTTGGCTCAGCAAGCATGTAAACAGTGTACATCATGTGGGAGACTTGGCCACACGGCCAACATTTGTCGATCTGTTCCAAATCAAGCTACTCAGAACCCAGCACAAGCACAGGGAAACACTGCTAGACCTCCATTCCAACCTGGTTCATGTTTTAACTGCGGAGAAATGGGTCACTTTAGGAACAACTGTCCGAAGCTTACGAACGCGAACGCCAATGCTAATCCCGCTCGTGGATGAACATATAACATAAACGCCAATGAGGCCAATGCTGATAACGAAGTCTTTAACGATACGTTCCTTGTTAACCATCAACCAGCATCTGTTCTTTTCGATTCTGGTGCCGATAGAAGTTTTGTATAGTTAGCCTTTGAGCCTTTACTTGTGATGCCTAGAACTAAACTAGGAAAACCCTTATCTGTCGAGATTGCTACTGGGGAACCTCTTGTACTCGATTATGTCATTCACGATTGTCAATTGAACCTCGATAACCATCTTTTTCCTATTGACCTCACGCCGATGCAACTTGGAAGTTTCGATATTATCGTAGGAATGGATTGGTTAACCAAACATCATGCTGAGGTAGTTTTTTTTATAAGATTATTCATATTCCTCTTTCATCTGGTAAAGTTCTAGAAGTTCGTGGTGAGAAACCTTCGAATGGTTTGAAACTCATGTCGTGTACTAAAGCCCAAAAATACCTACGAAAAGGATATGTGGCCTTTATGGCACATGTCGTAGAGGAGAAAGGTAAGAACAAAAGTATTCAAGATATTCCGATAGTTCGAGATTATCCAGAGATGTCTCCTGATGAACTGCCTGGTTTGCCTCCAGTTCGTCAAGTCGAATTTCTTATTGACCTTGTACCTAATGCCAACCCGATTGCTAAAGCACCTTACCGTCTTACACCGTCTGAGATGCAAGAGTTATCAAAACAGCTTCAAGAGTTATTTGACAAAGGGTTCATCCGTCCGAGTTATTCACCGTGGGGCGCTCCAGTCCTGTTTGTGAAAAAGAAAGATGGATCTTTCCGTACGTGTATCGATTATCGTGAGCTCAATAAACTCACAATCAAAAATCGATATCCCCTACCACAAATTGATGATCTCTTTGATCAGCTGCAAGGTGCTACATGTTTTTCCAAGATCGATTTGCATTCTGGGTATCATCAGCTTCGTGTACTCGAAGAAGATATTCCCAAAACTGCTTTCCGCACGAGATATGGTCACTACGAGTTCACTGTCATGCCTTTTGGTTTGACGAATGCCCCAACTGTTTTCATGGACTTAATGAATAGGGGTTGTAAGCCTTATTTAGATAAGTTCATCATTGTATTCATTAACGACATTCTTAGATATTCAAAGTCTCGAGTCGATCACGAACAACACCTTCGTCTGACAATGGAAATCCTGAAGAAGGAACGACTTTTTGCCAAATTCTCCAAATGCGAATTCTAGCTTAAGGAAGTTCAGTTTTTGGGCCATATTGTCAACGAGCAGGGTATTCGTATGGATCCTTCCAAAATCGCAGCTATTAAGGATTGGAATACACCTACTACTCCTACAGAAGTTCTCTCTTTTCTTGGTCTTGCTGGATACTATCGACGATTAATTGCGAACTTCTCAATGATCGCGGTTCCTCTTACTGCTATGAATCAGAAGAATAAGCCTTTTGAGTGGGGACCCAAACAAGAGGAAGCTTTCCAAACACTAAAACAAAAACTCTGTGATGCTCCTGTCTTATCTTTACCTGATGGCAATGATGATTTCGTTGTCTATTATGATGCATCGAATCTAGGCCTTGGTTGTGTTCTCATGCAATGAGGTAAGGTCATAGCTTATGCGTCAAGACAATTGAAAATACACGAGAAGAACTACACAACTCATGATCTTGAGTTAGGCGCTATGGTTTTTTCTCTCAAAATCTGGAGACACTATCTTTATGGCACGAAATGTGTGGTTTTCACAGACCACAAAAGTCTCCAACACATTTTCAATCAGAAGGAGCTAAACATGAGACAACGACGCTGGGTTGAACTCTTGAACGATTACGACAGCGAGATTCGCTACCATCCTGGTAAGGCGAATGTCGTAGCCGATGCTTTGAGTCGAAAGGAACGTGTCAAGCTACACTGTGTTCGAGTTCTATCCAATATCCAAACATACGTCCTTCAAGCACAACAAACATGTGTAACCCAAGGCTTATTGAAAAATGAGCTGCCATTAAATCTTGAGCTTCAACTCGAAACAAAAGATAATGGGTTACTTTATTTCAAGAACCGACTGTGGATTCCGAATCAAGACAATCTTCGCACTTTAGTGATGGACGAATCTCATCTCGTTATTCAATCCAACCTGGTGCAGAAAAAATGTACAAGGATCTTCCTACTCAGTACTGGTGGCCTGGTATGAAGAAGGATGTTACCTTATATGTGTCTAAATGCCTAACTTTTCTCAAAGTCAAGGCTGAACATCAATGTCCATCTGGTTTACTTGTACAACCAGAAATACCGATATAGAAGTGGGAGAACATTGCGATGGATCTCAACACTAAGTTACCGTGCACATCTAAAGGTCATGATGCCATTTGGGTAGTCATTGATCGTCTCACAAAGTCAACTCACTTTTTGGCGATTTGCGAAGATCTATTTGCTGATAAACTCGCCAAGATCTATATTGATGAGATTGTATCTCGACATGGTGTTCCTTTGAACATCATATCTGACCGTGATGCTCGATTCTCATCTCACTTTTGGAAGACCATGCAAACTGCTATGGGAACCCAACTAAATTTGAGTACTGCTTATCATCCCAAATGGATGGACAATCCAAGAGGACGATACAAACATTGGATGATATGCTTAGAGCATGTGTGATAGACTTTGGTGGTAATTGGGATTCGCATCTACCGTTGATCAAGTTCTCTTACAACAATAGTTATCACGCTAGCATTAATATGACACCGTTCGAAGCTTTATACGGTCGAAAATGTTGTTCACCTGTCTGTTGGAATGAGGTCGGTGAAGCTCAGCTTACTGGGCCTGAACTCATTTTGGAAACAACAGACAAAGTCAAGAAAATTCACGATAATCTTCTGACAGCTAGAAGCCGTCAAAAGAGTTATGCGGATATGCGACGATAGCCCTTGGAATTTCAAGTTGGAGACCATGTCCTACTCAAGGTATCCCCTTGGAAGGGAGTGGTGAGATTTGGAAAGAAAGGAAAACTTGCACCACGATACGTTGGACCATTTAAGATTGTTGAAAGAATCGGAAAGGTTGCCTATCGACTTGCGCTACCTCCTGAACTTGGGAATATTCACCCGACATTCCACGTGTCCAATTTACAAAAGTGTTTAGCCGATACTGATCTTCACATTGCACTCGATGAAATCCAAATTGATGACACAATGCACTTTGTCAAGAAACCAGTGGAGATAATGGACTGTGAAGTCAAGAGACTAAAGAACAAGTGAATACCAACAGTCAAAGTTCAGTAGGAGTCCAAACGTAGCCTAGAGTTTACTTAGGAACATGAGGACCAAATGAAAGCGAAATATCCACATTTTTTTTCACAAGTTTCCTCTAGTTAAAATTTCGGGACGAAATTTCCTAAAGTAGGGGAGACTGTGACATTTGTGCTCTGTAAACAATGTACGATGTAGAACAATATTAAATATCAATTAAACAATGTGTTTTGGTCTCAATGTTTACTTATTTGTGTTTGAAAATTTCACGTTTTGATTCTAGTTTGATTTCAAGCTCTAAATCACTTTCTTGAAAGTTATACTCAAATTGTTACGTAAACGTGATCAGTTTAACACGACAAACACTCCAGAACAGTGACACAAGCTTAACATGCCTTAAATAACCTTTACATAACTTAGAAATAAGTTTTGAAGGGTTTGGTATGTCAAAAACAAGTTTATTCGTTCACAGGGACTATTTGTGACAAACAGCAAAAGTCTGCCGATTCGTATAGCAACATACACTCTGGAACAAGATCATAAGCTAAACATACCCTAAATACCCTTAACATAGCTTAGAAATAAGTTTTGAGGGGTTCTGTATGCGAAAACACCCTTGTTTAATCACAGGGACTAAAAGCGTAAAAAACTACATAGGTTTGCATATACGTGCATATCTTGTGTTCGGACCATATCCGAACATCCGAAAATTTTTTTAGTCACTAGAATATTGTATTTTAGTGATAGGAATGCAAAAATACCATTATTCGCGTAATTTGGATCGTTTTCGCGTCCATTCGAGTTTCGTCGTAATTAATGGAAAAACGCGACCAAACAACCAAACGAACCGACATCCGTGATATTTCCAAGCATATTTCAAGTCCCCTATGCTTTAACATCCTTTTAGAGCCTTGAAATTGGGTTAACGGGGGGTTATACGTGTCAAAAACCATCAAAACACTTGGCAATAATCCAATGATTCAAGAAATCCTATATAAACCCATGATCATCAACATTTCAACTTGCTCATTCCTCTTCTCTTTCACTCGTGCTCTGATTGAGGCTACCACACTTATTTGAAGGCCTCATACTTGAGCATTCTTAGTCATTTTTCCAAGCTTAGGACACTTGTAAGTGTTCTTTCATGCTTTGTTATTTATTTTAAGCAAGAAAGTCAAACAGTGTTTGACTTTCTGCTTTGACCATGATGTGGACAAGACAAAGTTCGTTTGAACTTTGCAACGTGAGCTTAATCACGATCGTTATAGTCCCATGCGACTATACCTACTGATTACCACGTTGACTAGTCGAAGTGACGAGTCAAAGTTTCGGTCAAAATGCACGATTATGTGCATTTTGCAACGAAACTATTTTGAGGTATCAAAACACTTTGTTTTGATATCAAATCATTTTTCTAACTTAGTTAAACATGTTTTAACATGTTTAACTCGTCACTTCTAGTTTAGTGCTTGTTTAGGGTCGTAAGTCAAGCGGTCTAAACAACCGCTTAGACTTTCGAACCCGACCCGTTTGGTCGATCATTAGGATCCGACCAAACATATTTGGTGACCATAGTTGTATAGGGAATAACCTTCCGAGGTTATACCTTATGGTCATTTCATTTAATTAGTTGTATGATAGGTAATTTATATGCCTTAGGAAAATGACCAAAATGCCCTTTTTGAGCAGAAATTCAATTTAAGCATATGTAACCCAAATTTTGACACTTAAACTGATTGTGCAACATTATAAAACATGTTTAGGCATCTAAGACTTATCATAGGGCTAGTTAGACCATCCGAATGCGTATTTGCGCAAATGACGCGTTAAAGTAGCGTAAACTACCTTAACGGGTCATAACGGGTCAAAAGCACTTAGGATAGGTTCCAAATCAGGATGTAGGCTTGTTTAAATCATATCATATGAGTTCCAACACTGATTTTGTGACAACTGTCACTTTTCCGTACATTCCGTACACTAATTGAACAGTAATTTCTGCTTTAAATAACTGTGCATGATCTAGTTTACAAGACGAATGAAATTCTGAATTTTTTTATATACATACAATGGCATTTCATGTTAAAAGACTTACTACATGCAACACGATACAGTTCTAATAATGCACAGAACAGAATTGGCACCATTAACAGACAAACTAAAAATCTGACGACGTTCAGTACATAGACATACAATATTTTGAGGCCCAGTATGAGCCAGAGATGACGTATTACACTAGTATAGTGTGTAGGGAAGTAAGGACCACAAAACTGCATTCCTAAGTGATAGTTTAAGTGCCGGGAAGTGCCTAAAACTCACCCAAAGAGCAGAATTATGCATAAATCAGCAAAATTCAGCATTTTAACCAGTTTATTACATGCAAAAATTATGACTAAATGGTCCTGAATACTTTCCTAAGTGTCGGGAATTAAAAGTGTCACAAAAAGTAACATAAAGATCATTAAACGGAATAGCTTGACACTTTAACGAGCGGTATCTAACCGAACAACCGGACATTACCCGGAACACCAAAATATTGTCAGAAACATTGTTTTATTATTTCTTGGCTAGTTATGATCCCCGAACACCCTAACATATTATATAATGTGCCATACACATAAAACACTAGATATTACACTTAACCTCCAAATATTTACCTACTTACCATTCAAAGTTACACATAACACCCCCCCTCATATCCACGGTTATGAAGGTGTGGCCCCACCTAGATTTTGTGATCTTGCATGATCCACCATAATCTTCATAAGATTTCACTATATCTCATATAATCTTGCCTAGATTGTGAAAGATTTTGTAGAAATTAGATGAAAGTTACACTTGGACCCTCTCCCCCATACAATTTACGGTCACAAGGGACCCCACAACCCACTCAAAGATTTTATGTCTTATTTTATTAGATTTTGCTTGATGGAGTGGCCAAGATATTGAAAGATCATTATAAGTATGGTTCATATCTCACTAGATCATATCATTCTTACACTTCACAAACTTCACACCATCTCCCTCATACTCTCTCTCTCCCTCTCGGCCCTAGGAGGTGCCGCCACCACCACCACCACCTTGCCACCACCATATTCATCCATCAATCATCCAATTTCAAGCTCATTTCAAGTGTTAGAAGGTGTTACATGGAGCTTGAAGCTTGTAGATTTTGAAGAACCTTCATCCATAGCTTTCATCCACCATTTTCATCATCTTTTTCTCTAGTGATCTTCCCTAGCCTTTGAGCTAGTTGTAAGCTTCTTGTTACTAGTTTTTACTTCTCATTTTGTTGGTTAAAAAGATGTACATTGTTATAAATCACAAGAACACTAAAAGACTTAAACAAGAATCATGAACATGAAGCTTAAAAAAATGATGAAATCTTGTTAAAATAATGTTGTTTAAATACATACATGACACTTGATTGTTGTTTATTTGAGATTGTGATGTTGATCATCATAAGGAGCTTGCTAGATCGTGATTAAACACATGATCTAGCAAGTTAGAGGATGATTATATGTTAACCCGAGAAGATCATCCTCTCTTACAAACATGAACTTGAAAATAAAGCGATTTCTTGAAAAGTAGTAAATAAAGTAAGCTAGTAAACCTATAGATTCAAGATTCATGTCTGATTTTCCAAGAAAACCAAGTTCAGAATATGATTTTTAGTAGAACTTGACTCTTACTTAAATGTACACTATTTTTGGTGATAAAATAAGTGTAAGAGCACTTTTATTTACAAGAAGAGTTCAAGAGAATAATTTTTGTAGAATATGTTTACAAGTTGTAAACATCTCAAATTTTCTAGAATGAAGTTTATCAAGAAATAAACACACTTTAAAGGGTAACTAAGTCTATTAAACATACTACCAAGTTACTACGAGTTTTTGTGAAAGTTCGAAGTTCATGTTGTTATATACATTGTATAATTTTTGCACTTGGGAAGTGTAGTTTGATTATTGATTGTTGGGATGATTTTTGAAAAGAAAATGATATGCTTATATGGCATGAACACCTCTATTTTTAGGGGAAACTATGGCAAAATTTTCTAAAAATATAAACACTTAGAAAAATATTTTCTAACAAGTATGTCTTAAACTATATTTTTCGATATAAAATTTGCCATAATTTTTGTGACAAAAATACCAATATTTGAGGTTGGTTTTTATAAATAAAAATGGGTAGACATATATATATATATTTAGAATATATATATATATATATATATATATATATATATATACATATTAAGACACTTGTGTGATTATTTGTATACTCGGTGAAATGGTTATATTATTTTAGGGTAAAATAATATCACTTAACAAAGTACCGTAAAATTTACCCTTCAAAACAATACCGTTGCATATATATTTGTGGTAAATATTATTTTGGGTACGAGAAACGAAAATATGATTTCTGTAATTATTACAAAGTTATGTCATATTTTAATAAAAAGGAAAATATTATTTTTGGGAAGTTAAAATATGTTTTCCTAGTATATTTAGAAGATGTATGATTTTTGGGAAAAAAATATATGATTTCTGGACAATACATTATTTTTGGGACAAAATACGTTATTATATATTTTCTAAAAAGTGAGACTTGAAAATATATTTTTGGAGTTATACAATTACAAGAATACGAAAAATCATGTATGAAATACTCCCTTCCTTGGGAAGGAAATACGAAAATAAATACTTGAGAAGTATTTTCACGAAACCTTGAAATAATATTTGAGACATAAAAGAAACGTAACTCAAAACATGAATACTAAGGCAAGGCACGGCCCGCTCGTCTAATAGACCCTAGCACATAGTAGGTAGTCATGTTTGCTGACGAGATTTGAGTTACGAGTACTGAAGACGCAAAACTGTGAGTTCATGCCCCCCTTTTCTTTTAACTGTTTTCGGTTTTATAACTCTCGGGGGTGAAATACATGTTACGAATGCTTAAACGGTATGAAATGCCTATGAAATACTAGATCATGTGAGCATAGACTAGATATCGAAATGCCATTAATACTTAATTAGGGACGAGGGTTAGGTCTAACGGGTACGGCCGAGCCCCACTCATGGTCACAACTAGTACCAAGCAGTGCTTCGGGGTCCCAGTCTAGGGAAATCGACGTAGTCAAGGGAAATTGACATAGTCAAGGTAAATTGACATAGTCGAAGGGAAATTCGACATAGTCGAGTGAAATCGGCATAGTCGAGGGAAAATCGACATGGGTATATGCCTACTCATCACGAGAGCTCCCTATGTCCTCACATGCCTTAAAGTCCTTGTAAAACAATTATGTTCATACACGCTTTTCATACCTGTTTACAAAGGAGTCTCTCAAAGATTTACAAGATTACAGTACTCACACAAAACGCATGAACTCGCTCAACTTTTGTTGATGTTTTCCAAAATTACATGTATTTCAGGTAACATGATGGATCTTGGGCGCGGGTGTTGTTTATAGAAGTAGACTTCAAGTTTAGATGTCATCCACTTTTGTTGGTTTGTAACCTAGTCGAAGGTTGTGTTTAAAACTTAAATAACCAGTGTTTGTAATACTCAAATTTTATGAATGGATGAACATCGTTTTTGGATAGTTGTTTATTATGATTGAATGCAATGATATTAAACCAGTCACACATCATACGCTTCCGCAAAAGTCAGGGTGTGATAGTTTGGTATCAGAGCATCGATTGTAGTGAACTAGGATTCCTTCTCGAGTCTAGACTACAATCACTAGAGTTCTCTCACAAAAACACTTTACAAAAAGGTTTTTCATTGCATTCACGTAAGCGTCAAGATCCCCGAGTCAAACACTTTTCAAAGAAGAGACAAGGCAAGCACATTAGTAGGGAATACCCCAAAACAAGGTGCCAACTAAGGCATAAGTCTACACGAGTTAGACTTGCCAAAGACAAAATAACCCCCCAAAGAATAAACGAGAGTTATATGTGATATGATGTATCGAATTGCCTGTTTATGCTAAGTAACATATTTGTTTACTGATATATACATACGAATAAGTGTACGGAATGATTATTGACGTGAATAAGATACTTTTGACTCCGACTCCTATTAATGTACTTATCCGCACGATGAAGCTATCGACCTCGCGTTCATTGCAAAGCTCATGGCTGGAGTGATTACCAAACGAGATTCTGAGCTTGCTTCCGTAGGAAATGGCTGCTCTTCTCTCTCGATCGTGAAGGTGCCTGACTACGGTAGTGACGGTGAGGCAGAGGCGGCAACCTTGAACGAATTCTTAATCAGCGGGACGAGGTCCATGCGGCTTTTGTGAAGCGAGATTGACGACATACTTGACCAGAAAAGGAAGATGAAGTATTCATCTTGAAGGTGCCCCTCCAACTACTAGGAATTCTCCTTATTCCTATTTTATTTAATCATCGTGCCTATTCGCGCGTAACGATAACGAGTGTTAGTGCGTAGACCACCGTAATGGTCCTTTCCATGACAGAGGTACAAGGACAGTAGTGTCCCCTCTTTGGTTGATCATCTGCTTGGACGAGAGAAAATTGGGGTAACTGTGCAAGACAAATTATTATTACGGGGGCCCACGTAATAACGACTTGTAGTGCATGGAAATCCTGGTGGACTCTACGGATCAAGTTAATGATCACCATCCCTCCAAAAATAATCTATAGGTGTTCACACCTTCATCTGGTAGAACAATACATAGACCAGTGCTTTAGCACTTATTAAAGTAGGAAACCTGTCTTTGCCTACTTCGTGTCTGACACTTCTACCCGTGTACGAGACGTTTGAGAACCGATATTTAAGCAAGTGAAGATGGATAACATTCGGAAGGATTCAGTAACGTTACACTCTCTATCACCCCTACATGAACAACCCCATCTCTGGGAAAAATATACACGTCAGCAAAGCTAAAGACCTAAGAAAACCAATGTAGCAGGAAATAACTGAAACTTGTATGACCAAGGCGATGTAGCCTTGAGTTCATTTTTCCCATTACAAACAATAAGCCAAGTAGCCAAGCCTATGAAGGCCCAGTAATTGTTTCCTCGCTCATACATTATTGATTATATAAGCATGTGATATTGGGTGATTACATGATTGCTTAAGGTACAATGTACCTCATAGACAATTATGGAATGTTGTCTAACTTACCTCATACCTTTTGACAGCAGAGAATGCCGCCCAGACGTGACACAAACACCAGTACGTTACCAAGGACAGAAGCCGAGCTTCAAGAACGCATCTCACAGGCAATTGCACGACATGAAGCCCTCCGCTCCGAACACAACGGTGGCACTTCCGGAAATAACCCTCCAACTGGCTGCACTTATAAACAATTCCTGGACTACAAGCCATTGAATTTTGATGGTACAGGAGGTGCCGTTGCATTTGTTCGTTGGGCAGAAAAGACTGACTCCATTCTAAGAATGAGTAACTGTTCGCCCCAACAGAGTGTTACCTATATCTCAGGGTTGTTTTTGGATGGCGCACTCTCCTGGTGGAACCTTCAGGTTCAGACCCTTGGTGCAGAGGCTGCTTATGCACTGAGCTGGGACGAGCTCAAGGAAATGATGGAGAAGAAATACTGTTCTAGGGCTGAAATTCAGAAGCTTGAGGTGGAGTTCTGGAATTTGAAAATGGACGGGCCGAAGATTTCTGAGTACGTCCAGCGATTTCACGACTTGTCTAGGGTCGTCCCCTACTTAGTCAAGCCGGAATTCAAAAGGATTGAGCGATTCATTTGGGGACTTGCACCTCAAATTAGGAGCATGGTTACTACCTCAAAGCCCTCAACCATCGCAGAGGCTATCAATTTGAGTGTCACTCTTACTGAAGAAGCTCTATGCATGGGAAAATTCTCGGAATCTGAGGATAACAAGAAAGAGACTCATGTGGAGTCATCAGGGCACAAGAAGAGGAAGTCTTCAAACCTAAAGTCAAGCACCCAAGTCAGCTATGGAAGCTCTAAAGCAAACAAGAGAAAGAAAGTGAATCCGCCGCGTGGCAGGAAAGCTTATGGAGCCACTAATAAGACTGGTGGTAAGATTTACTTAGGGACTAAGCCGAGATGCGAGGAATGCAATTTTTACCATGAAGGTCGATGTCTGAGGCCTAAGTGCGGGAAGTGTGGAAAAGAAGGGCACAGCAAGGGCGCCTGTTGGGTGAAGGATCCAGGTGGAAGAAATGATGGTATAATACCAGGTTGCTACAGATGTGGTGAAGCAGGGCACTTTAGGAAAGATTGCCCTAGGAAGAACCAAGCAAGGAAGGGTTTTCACGATCGAAGCTCGTGAAGCACGCCAGGATCCAGATGCAGTTGCGGGTACGTTCTCTATTAACCAACCCTATGCATCCATTTTTGAATAATACTGGCACCAACTTTAACCTTGCATGCTTAGAACTTAAGAAACGGCTTGGCCTAGTTTCGAGTAAAATAGATGTCCCGTATTCTTTAGAAATGGGCATATAGAAGGCTAGTTAAGCAGACGAGGCAATTAAGGAATTATATTGTGGGGATTCAGAAGGCTGGATCCTTATGTTACCGTTGACTTAGGAAGTCATGATATGGTAGTCAGCATGGATTGGATACCCAAGTATAGAGCTGGAGCTAGAAGACAACCCCGTGGTGGAGGAAGTTCCAGTAGCCTTTTCTGAGGACTTGCCAGGAATACCTCCACAGCAACAAGAGGAGTTTAGGATGAACCTAGTGCCAGGAGCGACACCAGTGCCGAATGACACCTTACCCACTAGCTTCATCCGCAAAGCATGAGCCTCCGATATAAGTGCAAGAGCTGCTAGACAGAGGGAATCAAGGACATGACATCCTCAGTTAAGGGCACAAGAAGAAAGTTGACAGTTTCCACTTTGCATCAATTCCAGAGAGTTGGATATCAAGGATCGGTATCCTTTGCCAAGGATTGATGACATGATCAGACCAATCGTAAGGTTCTAGTTACCACTCAAAGATCGACTTAAGGACAGGATTTCCTCAACTGTAAATACAAGAAGGAAATATCCCTAAAACGACCTTTAGGACTCGCTTCGAGCATTACGAGTTCCTTGTCGTACCATTTGGCTTAACACATGCATCGACAATATTCATGGACCTCATGAATTGAACGTGTAAGCCATACCTGGATAGATCACAATTATATTTATTGACTACATTCTTATATGCTCAACGACCAAGGAAGGTCATGAGCAACATCTGCAATTTATCTTGCGACTCTTAGAGAAAGAACAGTTATGTGCTAAGATGTCGAAAAACGGATTTCGAATTCGCGAGGTAAGAACTTTAGATACATGATGGATAAGAACGAGTTTCATGACAACCCTGCAATCAAGAGCTAAGGAGTTAGAATTGCAATTATGTGACATTTGTCAACAAAGTCTCAATTGCGCGTCGATGCAACGAGACCACGGCATTGCATACGCGTCACGCTGATTAAGGGATCATGAGAAGAAACCATGATCTAGATACAGTGATTGCGCGCCACAAATTTGACAACATTACTTGTAAGAAAACGCTGCACGACCTTTACTGATCACAAGGGTTGCAGCACACCATTGATCGTAAGAACTTAAATATTAGCAAAGATGGACTGAGCTACTAAACGGTGCAGACTGTATGGACATGTTACGTGCTTGTGTGATGAACTTTGACGAAAGGTTGGAACTCTCACTTGCCCCTAGTGGAGTTTTCCTACAATAATACTTATCACGCCGCCATTTAAATCGCTTCGTGTGAAGCCTTAGGCGAAACATAATAAGTCAATCCCCGTTGTGTTAAACGGAGACCAGAGATAAACAATCTACTGGCCAGAGTTGGTTCAGGAAAAATTTGAGGCAAGATCATTCAGATATGTAATCATATCAAGACAGCCCGCGGAATACAGGAAGATTGCGCCGATGAGCGACAGAAATCGTAGAAATTTAAGATAAGAAGTATGGCTTTAATGGGAGCCTCGCCTAGAGAAGGCATGGTGTGATTTGGAAAACGTAAAGGTTGGACCCCGGTGTAGGGATCAGAACCATTGCTCACAAGTTGAAACTTCCAGAAAAAGATCAGTAGTGATCGCGACACATTCCATGTGTCTAAGGAGTCTGACTCAAGGAACAGTCGTTGTTCCCACAAATAAGAATCACGTCAATGACAAACGACAAAATTACTATAGAACCTGTTAAGGTTACGGACCAAGAGTCCACAAAACACAGAGAAGACATAGTTGATTTACTTGAGTACGTTAGAATTCATATCATGACCAAGAGTTACATGAGAACAAGAAGACAAATTGTAAACCTAAGTGACCATATTTGATTCACAACTCCTCTGCGACCGATGGCATCGCTTGAATTTCGGGACGAAATTCTTTTAACGGGGGGAGTCTGTGACAACTGTCACTTTTCCGTACATTCCGTACACTTATTGAACAGTAATTTGTGCTTTAAATAACTGTGCATGATCTAGTTTACAAGAAGAATGAAATTCTGAATACTGTTATATACATACAATGGCATTTCATGTTGCAAGACTTACTACATGCAACACGATATAGTTCTAATAATGCACATAACAGAATTGGCACAATTAACAGACAAACTAAAAAGCTGACGACGTTCAGTACATAGAAAGACAATATTTTGAGGCCCAGTATGAGCCAGAGATGACGTATTACACTAGTACAGTGTGTAGGGAAGTAAGGACCACAAAACTGCATTCCTAAGTGATAGTTTAAGTGCCGGGAAGTGCCTAAAACTCACCCAAAGAGCAGAATTCTGCATAAATCAGCAAAATTCAGCATTTTAACCAGTTTATTACATGCAAAAATTATGACTAAATGGTCCTGAATACTTTCCTAAGTGCCGGGAATTAAAAGTGTCACAAAAAGTAACATAAAGATCATTAAACGGAATAGCTTGACACTTTAACGAGCCGGTATCTAACCGAACAACCGGACATTACCCGGAACACCAAAATATTGTCAGAAACATTGTTTTATTATTTCTTGGTTAGTTATGATCCCTGAACACCCTAACACATTATATAATGTGCCATACACATAAAACACTAGATATTACACTTAACCTCCAACTATTTACCTACTTACCATTCAAAGTTACACATACCCCCCCTCATATCCACGGTTATGAAGGTGTGGCCCCACCTAGATTTTGTGATCTTGCATGATCCACCATAATCTTCATGAGATTTCACAATATCTCATATGATCTTGCCTTGATTGTGAAAGATTTTGTAGAAATTGGATGAAAGTTACACTTGGACCCCCTCCCCCATACAATTTACGGTCACAAGGGACCCCACAACCCACTCAAAGATTTTATGTCTTATTTTATTAGATTTTGCTTGATGGAGTGGCCAAGATATTGAAAGATCATTATAAGTATGGTTCATATCTCACTAGATCATATCATTCTTACACTTCACAAACTTCACACCATCTCCCTCCTACTCTCTCTCTGCCTCTCGGCCCTAGGAGGTGCCGCCACCACCACCACCACCACCTTGCCACCACCATATTCATCCATCAATCATCCAATTTCAAGCTCATTTCAAGTGTTAGAAGGTGTTACATGGAGCTTGAAGCTTGTAGATTTTGAAGAACCTTCATCCATAGCTTTCATCCACCATTTTCATCATCTTTTTCTCTAGTGATCTTCCCTAGCCTTTGAGCTAGTTGTAAGCTTCTTGTTACTAGTTTTTACTTCTCATTTTGTTGGTTAAAAAGATGTACATTGTTATAAATCACAAGAACACTAAAAGACTTATACAAGAATCATGAACATGAAGGTTAAAAAAATGATGAAATCTTGTTAAAATAATGTTGTTTAAATACATGCATGACACTTGATTGTTGTTTATTTGAGATTGTGATGTTGATCATCATAAGGAGCTTGCTAGATCGTGATTAAACACATGATCTAGCAAGTTAGAGGATGATTATATGTTAACCCAAGAAGATCATCCTCTCTTACGAACATGAACTTGTAAATAAAGCGATTTCTTGAAAAGTAGTAAATAAAGTAAGCTAGTAAACTTATAGATTCAAGATTCATGTATGATTTTCCAAGAAAACCAAGTTCAGAATATGATTTTTAGTAGAACTTGACTCTTACTTAAATGTACACTATTTTTGGTGATAAAATAAGTGTAAGAGCACTTTTATTTACAAGAAGAGTTCAAGAGAATAATTTTTGTAGAATATGTTTACAAGTTGTAAACATCTAAAATTTTCAAGAATGAAGTTTATCAAGAAATAAACACACTTTAAAGGGTAACCAAGTCTATTAAACATACTACCAAGTTACTACGAGTTTTTGTGAAAGTTCAAAGTTCATGTTGTTATATACATTGTATAATTTTTGCACTTGGGAAGTGTAGTTTGATTATTGATTGTTGGGACGATTTTTGAAAATAAAATGATATGCTTATATGGCATGGACACCTCCGTTTTTAGGGGAAACTATGGCAAAATTTTCTAAAAATATAAACTCTTAGAAAAATATTTTCTAACATGTCTTAAACTATATTTTTCGATATAAAATTTGCAATAATTTTTGTGACAAAAATACCAATATTTGAGGTTGGTTTTTATAAATAAAAATGGGTAAACATATATATATATATATATATATATATATATATATTTAGAATATATATATATATATATACATATTAAGACACTTGTGTGATTATTTGTATACTCGGTGAAATGGTTATATTATTTTAGGGTAAAATAATATCACTTAACAAAGTACCGTAAAATTTACCCTTCAAAACAATACCGTTGCATATATATTTGTGGTAAATATTATTTTGGGTACGAGAAACGAAAATATGATTTCTGTAATTATTACAAAGTTATGTCATATTTTAATAAAAAGGAAAATATTATTTTTGGGAAGTTAAAATATGTTTTCCTAGTATATTTAGAAGATGTATGATTTTTGGGAAAAAAATATATGATTTCTGGACAATACATTATTTTTGGGACAAAATACGTTATTATATATTTTCTAAAAAGTGAGACTTGAAAATATATTTTTGGAGTTATACAATTACAAGAATACGAAAAATCATGTATGAAATACTCCCATCCTTGGGAAGGAAATACGAAAATAAATACTTGAGAAGTATTTTCACGAAACCTTGAAATAATATTTGAGACATAAAAGAAACGTAACTCAAAACAGGAATACTAAGGCAAGGCACGGCCCGCTCGTCTAATAGACCCTAGCACATTGTAGGTAGTCATGTTTGCTGACGAGATTTGAGTTACGAGTACTGAAGACGCAAAACTGTGAGTTCATGCCCCCCTTTTCTTTTAACTGTTTTCGGTTTAATAACTCTCGGGGGTGAAATACATGTTACGAATGCTTAAACGGTAGGAAATGCCTATGAAATACTAGTTCATGTGAGCATAGACTAGATATCGAAATGCCATTAATACTTAATTAGGGACGAGGGTTAGATCTAACGAGTACGGCCGAGCCCCACTCATGGTCACAACTAGTACCAAGCAGTGCTTCGGAGTCCCAGTCGAGGGAAATCGACATAGTCAAGGGAAATTGACATAGTCAAGGTAAATTGACATAGTCGAAGGGAAATTCGACATAGTCGAGGGAAATCGACATAGTCGAGGGAAAATCGACAAGGGTATATGCCTACTCATCACGAGAGCTCCCTATGTCCTCACATGCCTTAAAGTCCTTGTAAAACAATTATGTTCATACACGCTTTTCATACCTGTTTACAAAGGAGTCTCTCAAAGATTTACAAGATTACAGTACTCACACAAAACGCATGAACTCGCTCAACTTTTGTTGATGTTTTCCAAAATTACATGTATTTCAGGTAACAGGATGGATCTTGGGCGCGGGTGTTGTTTCTAGAAGTAGACTTCAAGTTTAGATGTCATCCACTTTTGTTGGTTTGTAACCTAGTCAAAGGTTGTGTTTAAAACTTAAATAACCAGTGTTTGTAATACTCAAATTTTATGAATGGATGAACATCGTTTTTGGATCATGTAGTTGTTTATTATGATTGAATGCAATGATATTAAACCAGTCACACATCATACGCTTCCGCAAAAGTCAGGGTGTGACAGTTTGGTATCAGAGCATCGATTGTAGTGAACTAGGATTCCTTCTCGAGTCTAGACTACAATCACTAGAGTTCTCTCACAAAAACACTTTACAAAAAGGTTTTTCATTGCATTCACGTAAGCGTCAAGATCCCCGAGTCAAACACTTTTCAAAGAAGAGATAAGGCAAGGACATTAGTAGGGAATACCCCAAAACAAGGTGCCAACTAAGGCATAAGTCTACACGAGTTAGACTTGCCAAAGACAAAATAACCCCCCAAAGAATAAACGAGAGTTATATGTGATATGATGTATCGAATTGCCTGTTTATGCTAAGTAACATATTTGTTTACTGATATATACATACGAATAAGTGTACGGAATGATTATTGACGTGAATAAGATACTTTTGACTCCGACTCCTATTAATGTACTTATCCGCACGATGAAGCTATCGACGTGTAAGCCATACCTGGATAGATCACAATTATATTTATTGACTACATTCTTATATGCTCAACGACCAAGGAAGGTCATGAGCAACATTTGCAATTTATCTTGCGACTCTTAGAGAAAGAACAGTTATGTGCTAAGATGTCGAAAAGCGGATTTCGAATTCGCGAGGTAAGAACTTTAGATACATGATGGATAAGAACGAGATTCATAAAAACTCTGCAATCAAGAGCTAAGGAGTTAGAATTGCAATTATGTGACATTTGTCAACAAAGTCTAGATTGCGCGTCGATGCAACGAGACCACGACATTGCATACGCGTCACGTTGATTAAGGGATCATGAGAAGAAACCATGATCTAGATACAGTGATTGCGCGCCACAAATTTGACAACATTACTTGTAAGAAAACGCTGCACGACCTTTACTGATCACAAGGGTTGCAGCACACCATTGATCGTAAGAACTTAAATATTAGCAAAGATGGACTGAGCTACTAAACGGTGCAGACTGTATGGACATGTTACGGCTTGTGTGATGAACTTTGACGAAAGGTTGGAACTCTCACTTGCCCCTAGTGGAGTTTTCCTACAATAATACTTATCACGCCGCCGTTTAAATCGCTTCGTGTGAAGCCTTAGGCGGAACATAATAAGTCAATCCCCGTTGTGTTAAACGGAGACCAGAGATAAACAATCTACTGGCCAGAGTTGGTTCAGGAAAAATTTGAGGCAAGATCATTCAGATATGTAATCATATCAAGACAGCCCGCGGAATACAGGAAGATTGCGCCGATGAGCGACAGAAATCGTATAAATTTAAGATAAGAAGTATGGCTTTAATGGGAGCCTCGCCTAGAGAAGGCGTGGTGTGATTTGGAAAACGTAAAGGTTGGACCTTGGTGTAGGGATCAGAACCATTGCTCACAAGTTGAAACTTCCAGAAAAAGATCAGTAGTGATCGCGACACATTCCATGTGTCTAAGGAGTCTGACTCAAGGAACAGTCGTTGTTCCCACAAATAAGAATCACGTCAATGACAAACGACAAAATTACTATAGAACCTGTTAAGGTTACGGACCAAGAGTCCACAAAACACAGAGAAGACATAGTTGATTTACTTGAGTACGTTAGAATTCATATCATGACCAAGAGTTACATGGGAACAAGAAGACAAATTGTAAACCTAAGTGACCATATTTGATTCACAACTCCTCTGCGACCGATGGCATCGCTTGAATTTCGGGACGAAATTCTTTTAACGGGGGGAGTCTATGACAACTGTCACTTTTCCGTACATTCCGTACACTAATTGAACAGTAATTTGTGCTTTAAATAACTGTGCATGATCTAGTTTACAAGAAGAATGAAATTCTGAATACTGTTATATACATACAATGGCATTTCATGTTGCAAGACTTACTACATGCAACACGATATAGTTCTAATAATGCACAGAACAAAATTGGCACTATTAACAGACAAACTAAAAAGCTGACGACGTTCAGTACATAGACAGACAATATTTTGAGGCCCAGTATGAGCCAGAGATGACGTATTACACTAGTATAGTGTGTAGGGAAGTAAGGACCACAAAACTGCATTCCTAAGTGATAGTTTAAGTGCCGGGAAGTGCCTAAAACTCACCCAAAGAGCTGAATTCTGCATAAATCAGCAAAATTCAGCATTTTAACCAGTTTATTACATGCAAAAATTATGACTAAATGGTCCTGAATACTTTCCTAAGTGTCGGGAATTAAAAGTGTCACAAAAAGTAACATAAAGATCATTAAACGGGATAGCTTGACACTTTAACGAGCCGGTATCTAACCGAACAACCGGACATTACCCGGAACACCAAAATATTGTCAGAAACATTGTTTTATTATTTCTTGGCTAGTTATGATCCCCGAACACCCTAACACGTTATATAATGTGCCATACACATAAAACACTAGATATTACACTTAACCTCCAACTATTTACCTACTTACCATTCAAAGTTACACATAACCCCCCCCCCTCATATCCACGGTTATGAAGGTGTGGCCCCACCTAGATTTTGTGATCTTGCATGATCCACCATAATCTTCATGAGATTTCACAATATCTCATATGATCTTGCCTAGATTGTGAAAGATTTTGTAGAAATTGGATGAAAGTTACACTTGGACCCCCTCCCCCCATACAATTTACGGTCACAAGGGACCCCACAACCCACTAAAAGATTTTATGTCTTATTTTATTAGATTTTGCTTGATGGAGTGGCCAATATATTGAAAGATCATTATAAGTATGGTTCATATCTCACTAGATCATATCATTCTTACACTTCACAAACATCACACCATCTCCCTCATACTCTCTCTCTCCCTCTCGGCCCTAGGAGGTGCCGCCACCACCACCAACTTGCCACCACCATATTCATCCATCAATCATCCAATTTCAAGCTCATTTCAAGTGTTAGAAGGTGTTACATGGAGCTTGAAGCTTGTAGATTTTGAAGAACCTTCATCCATAGCTTTCATCCACCATTTTCATCATCTTTTTCTCTAGTGATCCTCCCTAGCCTTTGAGCTAGTTGTAAGCTTCTTGTTACTAGTTTTTACTTCTCATTTTGTTGGTTAAAAAGATGTACATTGTTATAAATCACAAGAACACTAAAAGACTTAAACAAGAATCATGAACATGAAGCTTAAAAAAATGATGAAATCTTGTTAAAATAATGTTGTTTAAATACATGCATGACACTTGATTGTTGTTTATTTGAGATTGTGATGTTGATCATCATAAGGAGCTTGCTAGATCGTGATTAAACACATGATCTAGCAAGTTAGAGGATGATTATATGTTAACCCAAGAAGATCATCCTCTCTTACAAACATGAACTTGAAAATAAAGCGATTTCTTGAAAAGTAGTAAATAAAGTAAGCTAGTAAACCTATAGATTCAAGATTCATGTATGATTTTCCAAGAAAACCAAGTTCAAAATATGATTTTTAGTAGAACTTGACTCTTACTTAAATGTACACTATTTTTGGTGATAAAAAATAAGTGTAAGAGCACTTTTATTTACAAGAAGAGTTCAAGAGAATAATTTTTGTAGAATATGTTTACAAGTTGTAAACATCTAAAATTTTCAAGAATGAAGTTTATCAAGAAATAAACACACTTTAAAGGGTAACCAAGTCTATTAAACAAACTACCAAGTAACTATGAGTTTTTGTGAAAGTTCAAAGTTCATGTTGTTATATACATTGTATAATTTTTGCTCTTGGGAAGTGTAGTTTGATTATTGATTGTTGGGATGATTTTTGAAAAGAAAATGATATGCTTATATGGCATGGACACCTCCGTTTTTAGGGGAAACTATGGCAAAATTTTCTAAAAATATAAACACTTAGAAAAATATTTTCTAACAAGTATTTACAAGTATGTGTTAAACTATATTTTTCGATATAAACTTTGCCATAATTTTTGTGACAAAAATACAAATATTTGAGGTTGGTTTTTATAAATAAAAATGGGTAAACATATATATATTTAGAATATATATATATATATACATATTAAGACACTTGTGTGATTATTTGTATACTCGGTGAAATGGTTATATTATTTTAGGGTAAAATAATATCACTTAACAAAGTACCGTAAAATTTACCCTTCAAAACAATACCGTTGCATATATATTTGTGGTAAATATTATTTTGGGTACGAGAAACGAAAATATGATATCTGTATTTATTACAAAGTTATGTCATATTTTAATAAAAAGGAAAATATTATTTTTGGGAAGTTAAAATATGTTTTCCTAGTATATTTAGAAGATGTATGATTTTTGGGAAAAAAATATATGATTTCTGGACAATACATTATTTTTGGGACAAAATACGTTATTATATATTTTCTAAAAAGTGAGACTTGAAAATATATTTTTGGAGTTATACAATTACAAGAATACGAAAAATCAGGTATGAAATACTCCCTTCCTTGGGAAGGAAATACGAAAATAAATACTTGAGAAGTATTTTCACGAAACCTTGAAATAATATTTGAGACATAAAAGAAACGTAACTCAAAACATGAATACTAAGGAAAGGCACGGCCCGCTCGTCTAATAGACCCTAGCACATTGTAGGTAGTCATGTTTGCTGACGAGATTTGAGTTACGAGTACTGAAGACGCAAAACTGTGAGTTCATACCCCCCTTTTCTTTTAACTGTTTTCGGTTTTATAACTCTCGGGGGTGAAATACATGTTACGAATGCTTAAGCGGTATGAAATGCCTATGAAATACTAGATCATGTGAGCATAGACTAGATATCGAAATGCCATTAATACTTAATTAGGGACGAGGGTTAGATCTAACGGGTACGGCCGAGCCCCACTCATGGTCACAACTAGTACCAAGCAGTGCTTCAGAGTCCCAGTCGAGGGAAATCGACATAGTCAAGGGAAATTGACATAGTCAAGGTAAATTGACATAGTCGAAGGGAAATTCAACATAGTCGAGGGAAATCGACATAGTCGAGGGAAAATCGACAAAGGTATATGCCTACTCATCACGAGAGCTACCTATGTCCTCACATGCCTTAAAGTCCTTGTAAAACAATTATGTTCATACACGCTTTTCATACCTGTTTACAAAGGAGTCTCTCAAAGATTTACAAGATTACAGTACTCAAACAAAATGCATGAACTCGCTCAACTTTTGTTGATGTTTTCCAAAATTACATGTATTTCAGGTAACAGGATGGATCTTGGGCGCGGGTGTTGTTTCTAGAAGTAGACTTCAAGTTTAGATGTCATCCACTTTTGTTGGTTTGTAACCTAGTCGAAGGTTGTGTTTAAAACTTAAATAACCAGTGTTTGTAATACTCAAATTTTATGAATGAATGAACATCGTTTTTGGATCATGTAGTTGTTTATTATGATTGAATGCAATGATATTAAACCAGTCACACATCATACGCTTCCGCAAAAGTCAGGGTGTGACAGATTTGGTATCAGAGCATCGATTGTAGTGAACTAGGATTCCTTCTCGAGTCTACACTACAATCACTAGAGTTCTCTCACAAAAACACGTCATTTAAGTTCCAACCAACATAACCTCTGGTTAAGTTACATACCAACAAAAGTGGATGACATCTAAACTTGAAATTTACATCTTGAAAACAACACCAGCGCCCAAGATCCATCTCATTTCCTGAAATACATGTAATTTCTAAAACATCAACAAAAGTTAAGCGAGTTCATGTGTTTTGTATGTGAGCTCGAAAAATCTTGTAAACATTTGTAAGTATGCCTTTGTAAACCGGTATGAAGGCGTCTATGAACAGATCAATTAATGATTTGCAAGGTCATTAATATGTGTGCAATGGTGCAGGAAGGCTCAAACCTAGCGGATTTTGTACCGGTCCACCCGGATGGAACGACATAGTCACCACATTCGGCCACTCCCGGGCCCATGGGTGGGGCTCGCAACACCTAGATAGATCTACCACTCATGCCCCTCGGTCCTTATACAAGGATTAATGGTCTTAAGTGTGCGCCTACCCATTCACATGATCTAACAGTTCATTCCTTAGCTAATCATACCATTTGTAAATGTTTGAAACATTTGTAACATCTATTTCACCCCCGAAGTTATAAAAATGAATACAGTTAAAAGAAAAGGGGGACATGAACTCACTGATTTGCGTCCTGTCTCTTGTGTACCCAAAGTATGTTTCCTTAAGCCATACTATCACCTACACACGTGCTAAGTTTTATTAGACGTTTGGGTCGTGTAACGACTCTTAGTCTTAGTTGTTTATTAAGATTTATTTTGGAATTCATTGTATACTTTGAGTTACATCTTTGATGTACATTAGATAATTCCAAAGTATATAATTATTAGTTCAAATAATAATATTTTAACTTAAATTATATTTATCCAGTTATTTGAAATATTGTTAAAATAATATATTTTAACTTAATTAATCTTGTATTCCTCATATATATATTTTTCCCAAGTATGGGTATACTTGTACTTGTGTATTTTCATACTTGTGTATCTTGCCAAGTATTGGGGGTGTATTTCGGTGTGCATTCATACGTATGAGGATACGTATTTTCTTGTATTTATTAAGTATTTTATACTTAATTTTGTATTTAATTTTCCGGAATATTATTTTTAGACATCTAAAAATCACCAAACTTATATTCTCAAAATATTCATATTTTAAGAGCATTTTTATAGAAAAATATCTATAACTTTACTTGGTAAAAATAAATATACCTTCATATATATATATATCTCAAAAATATTATATTTTTAAGATTAAACTTAGAAAATATATATATTTCTAGTTTTCATTAAACTAACATATCTTTAAATTGTTTAAGAAAATATATATTTTTCTCCACTCAAAAATAATATATCTTTAAATTATTTAAGAAAATATATCTTTTTCTCCACTAAAAAATAATATATTTTCTATTTGACAAAGTATGATATATTTTGTAATACTTGTAAAAATCCATATTTACCGTTTCTTCGGTTTCAAAAATACCGTTCGTCAATTTGTATTAAAATCAAGATCAAAATTTACTTGTAAAGACTTGTTTAAAAATATTTTTCTAAGTGTTTAATTTCTACAAAAATTTTGCTATAGTTTCCCCTTAAAAATGGAGGTTTCCATGCTCATGCTCATACGCATATCATTTTCTTTTTAAAAACTCATCACCAATCATCAACAATTTACACACAACTTACCATGAGCCAAAATATGCATTTTAAAAATATGTCATGAACTTGAAGTTTAACAAAAATGTGTAGTAACTTCACATGTTGTTTAGTAAGCTTAGTTACCTCTAAAAATATGGTTTTTAGTTTATAAAACTTATTCTTGTGAATTTTGATTCTTCACAACTTGTATGATGATTTTTCAAAAATAAATCTTCCTCTACTTTTCTCGTTACATATGCTTTGCTAGCTTTGTTTTAACCCCTAAAACATGATTACTTTCTTTAAAAACCAAGTTCATGTTAAATCTTGTAATAAATTTGGTTTCTTGAAAATATTATCTTTGAAATCTTTTATTTTCAAGACTCATAACTTGTAGAAATAATCATCATTCACTAAAACAAGTTCATCTTCAAGTTCATGTTTAACTTAAAGGATGATCATCACAAATTTCACAAGATTCATCCTTATACTTGCTAGATCATGTGTTTAATCATCATCTAGCAAGCTTCTTATGATGATCAACATCATAATCACAAGAAATCAACAAACAAGTTTCATATATATACTAAAACAACTTTGATCTTCATGTTAATAAGCTTTATGTTAGTGTTAATGCTTATGTGTCTTTGAGATTCTTTAGTTTAACAAACTACATAACACTTTAACCACTAAAATTAGAGGTAAGATCATGGTTAAAGAAGCTTACTACTAGCTCTAAGGCTAGGGAAGAAACAAATATGAAGATGATGAAGATTGAAGTGGTTAATAGCTCCTTGATGAGGTCCTTCAACTTCCAAAGCTTCCAAGCTTCTTAGATAAGCTTCTTACACCCTTAGATCACCTTAGAATGCTTGAGATTTAAATGAAAATGGAGGAGTGTGTGTGTGGTATATGGGCCGAGAATGAGAGGAAGAAGAAGAGAGGTGAAGTGTGGTGAAGATGATGAAATGATAATGAGGTTTAGACTTGTGGTTTAAATAAAAATTCCTTCCAACACTTTATTACATGTAGGTTATAATGTTCAAGATCTAAACAACAAGTTTAATAAAATAACTAAAAGAAATCAAGAGTGGGGCCCTTGTCTATAACCAGTTATGGGGGGGGGGGGGGGGTTTCTAGTTATGTTTCAAATATAAGTTAAACAATCTAGTTAGTATTCAAGTGTATTAGTTAGTGTTTTAGATGTTTAGGTTTTTTAAGATGTGTTATGATGTTCGGTGACCATAACTAGCTTCGTAACACTAAAACAATGCTTCTAGTGAAATTTTGGTGTTTGGGGTAGTGTCCGGTTGTTCAGTTGGTTACCGGTTCGTTAAGGTGCTAAATTGCGCAGTTTAGTGTGCTTTATGTTGTATTTTATGACAGTTTTGATATCCGACACTTATCAAAGTATTCTGGACCATTAAACCATAATTCTGCATTATATTTTGATGTTAAAATGCTGAAAAATGCTGAATTTCGTTGTTTTCTGCAGAATTATGCAGTTTTAGTGTGTTTCGGTCACTTTCCGGCACTTAAATCATCAATTGGAAGGCAGTTTTATGATCCCTACTTTCCTACATACTATTCTAGTGTAACTCTTGGTTCCGGGGCTCATTCTATGTCTTAACATCATATCTGTCTGAGTACTGAACTCCTGTCAGTACTTCTAGTTTGTCTAATAACTATGCTAACTTTGTTATGTACACTAATTGAACCACACTATGTTGCATGTAATAAGGATAAGTAATCATGCAACATGTAATGCATTTGTATGTATATGACAGTAATCAGAAAATCATTTGTCTCATTTTTAAATCATGCACAATCATTAAGATACCAATTACAGTTTATATTGTACGGAACACATGGAAAAGTACCGGTTGTCACATTCTCCCCCCGTTAAAAGAATTTTGTCCCCGAAATTCAAGCTGCGTTATCGGTTGCAGGGGAGTTATGAAACAAGTGCGGATACTTTGACTTGATTTGGTCTTCACGCTCCCAAGTAAACTCTGGGCCATGACATGAATTCCAGCGAACTTTGACAAGTTTAATACGACTTCTCCGTGTCTTGTGGACCTTCCAGTCCGTAACATCTACGGGTTCTTCAGTAAATTGGAGTTTTTCCTTTGACTTGAATCCCGTCTGCGGGAATAACTACTGTTTCCTGTGTAGGGCTCTTCTTGAGATTAGACACATGGAACGTGTCATGAACACTACTAAGCTCTACTGAAAGGTTTAGTTTGTATGCAATGGTTTTGATCCTCTCCAGGATCTCGAAGGGTCCAATGTACCGTGGGTTCAACTTTCCATGTTTACCAAATCGTACCACGCCTTTCCAAGGCGACTCTTTCAGTAAAGCCATATTATCAACCTCAAATTCCAACGGTCTCTGCCGCTTGTCGGCGTAACTCTTCTTTCTATCACGTGCTGACTTGATACCATCACGTATCTGAACTATCTTGTCTGTAGTTTCCTGAATCAACTCGGGGCCAATAAACCGTCTATCTCCGGTCTCCGTCCAACACAACGGGGACCGACACTTACGTTCATATAAAGCTTCAAATGGGGCGGCCTGAATGCTGGTGTGACAACTATTATTGTAGGAAAACTCCACAAAGGGCAGGTGAGTATCCCAACTTCCACCAAAATCCGTCACATAAGCACGTAGTCTGTCTTCCAGAGTCTGAATCATCCGCTCACTCTAGCCGTCCGTTTTAGGGTGAAAGGCTGTGCTGAGATTCAGCTGTGATCCAAAAGCTTGCTGAAACGATTGCCAGATTCTTGTTACAAAACGACCATCCCTGTCGGATATGTTAGAAATAGGCACTCCGTGACGTGCCACAATCTCTCTGAGATAAATCTCTGCTAACTTCCTTGTGCTGTCTTACTCACTGATTGGCAAAAAGTGCGCAGACTTTGTGAGTCGATCAATAATCACCCAAATCATATCGTGACCTCTTTGGGTTCTCGGTAGTTTGGTAATGAAATCCATTGTTATCGGTTCCCACATCCATACGGGAATCTCAGGTTGTTGCAGCAACCCTGATGGTTTCTGGTATTCCACCTTAACTTTGGCGTAAGTAAGGCAGTTACCCACAAAAGTAGTAATATCAGCTTTTATCTTGGGCTACTAATACCAATCCTCCAAGTCTTGGTACCTCTTGTCGGATCCAGGATGGATCGAGTACTATGTCTTATGAGCTTCGTCCAGAATAAGTGCACGTACATTGCTGCGAAACGGAACCCAAAGTCGTTCCACAAAGTATAATTGTGACAACCCTCAAAATTACAGTTATCCGTAGAATTAATTAATTCTTAATTTGTGCTTAATGACTGTGCTTGATTACAACTGTGATTAAACTGCTTTCTGATTTCTGTTACATACATACATATGCATCACTTTTATACTGTCACTCCATTTATTACATACAAACATTAGTGACAACCATGATGCACAAAGCACAGTTAGCACGGTGAGCGGATAACCCAGAGACATGCTGACAATGCCAGCACCTAGACAGACAATGTTTTTAAGGCCAGTATGACCCAGAATTAGAATACTACACTAGTAGGGAGTGTAGGGAAGTGAGGACCATAAAACTGCGTCACTAGGTGATAGTTATAGTGCCGGGAAGTGCCTAAAACATACTTAAATGCAGAATTCTGCACTAAGTAACCAAAATTCAGCATTTAACAATGCTAGTAAAGTGCAAAAACTTGGCAAAATAGTCCTAGATACTTTCCAAAGTGTTGGGAATTAAATGTGTCACTAAAAGCATTATAGAAGACACTTTATAGATTATTTAAGCACTTAAACGGACAACACCCAACCGAACAACCGGACTTTACCCGGAACACAAAAATATTGCCAAACACATTGTTTTTACTTTTCTGAGCTAGTTAGGGACCCCGAACACCCTAACACATTATATAATTAACAACACACCTTAACACACTAACTTAACCTTTATAATCTAACTAGAATGTAACCATAACATTAGAAACCAACCCCATACCCCCTTGTTCGAACCGGTTGTGTGAGAGTGGGGACACGCCCCCATGATATTTTATTATTTTATTGATCTTGTTGTTGGTTAAAGAAACATTATATACAATGGTTAATGATGGTTAGTGGATTATAAGTATACCTTGAGGACCTTGATCATTTCATTCACCAACATCAAAAGACTTGCAAACTCTCTCTTCTCCTTTTTCTCTTGTTCGGCCGAGAACCAACCACCCACCATCACCACCTTCAAGTTTTCATTCATACATTCTACACTCATCCAAAGGTGCTAGAGACTGAACAAGTAAGATTGGTGTACTCGGAAGCTCAAGGACCGCTCTTGTTTTCTTTTATCCATCACTTTTTCTCTTTGAAACTCCCCTAGCCTTGTGCTAGTAGTAAGTGCCTTAGATCTTCATCTTGTTCATAATTTTGGTGGTTAATAGTAAAAAGAATTATAAAAATGTAAGAACTCTAAAGATCATGATCAAAGTCTTGAAGTATAAACGAACTAAAGATGTAAAATGGTTAATGTAATGGTAAAATCATGTTGTTCTTATGTTGTGATGATTATTGTATGTTGTTTGTCAGATAGAATGATATGGTTCATCACATAGGCTTGCTAGATCATGTTTAAAGACATGAACTAGCAAGATGTGAAGGTTAAAAATGTTGTGGATGATGAAATCATCCACACATAAGTTATGAACTTGATTACATACATGTTTCTTGAAAAATAAAGATCAAAATGAGTTGTAAACTTGTAGATCTAAAGATCTATGAGTGGTTTTTCGAAAGAACCAAGTGAAAAATATTAGTTTTGTTAAAACTTGGATCTTGTATGAACTAAACACATTTTTAGTAAGTAAACAAGTGTATAAACACTTGTGTAACAAGAAAATTTTACAAAGAAATATTTTTGGAAATCATGACTAGAAGTTGTAAATATTCAAATCCTTTAAAGATAAAGTTTTAAGAAACTAATCACATTTTTAAAGGTAACAAGACTCACTAATTATGCTAGTAAGTTACTACTTGCTTTTATAAATATTTCAAGTTCATAAGCTTATGATTTATGCTTATTTTTGTCAAGATTGATGATTAGAAATTGTATGTTGTTGGATGATGATTGATTGAATGATTTTACAAACGAAAATGATATGCTAGTAAGCATGGACGCCTCCATTTACAAAGGAAACTCTGGCGAAATTTTTCTAGAATTTCAACACTTAGAAATATTTTTCTAACAAGAGTTTACAAATATATATAACTTTATTTTTCTAAATAAACTTCGCCATCATTTTTATTTCAAAAATTACCAAGTACCGGAGGTTGATTTTCGTAAATAAAATTTGATAAATATATATTTAGAATATATATTTATTACTAAAACTCTTGTGTGATTGTTTGTTTATTATGAGAACTAGATATATTATTTTTAGGGTAAAAATAATATAACTTATGACACCATAAAAATTACGACTCCAAAATAATACTAAAACCCTCACGAAATAAATATTTGAGTTACGCAAGTATTATCGCAATACGAAACGCTAAGACACCACTTATATAGTTTTTCGGGAAAATACTCTTATACGTATATTTTGGTAAAATATTATTTTGGGAAGTTTATGAAGTAAAATATAATATTTTTGGGAAAAATATATATATTTTGGAACTAAGATATTTTAGACAAGTAAATTAAATATATTTTCTAAGTGAGACTTAAAATATATTTTTCGGAATTACAAGTGTACATGTATGAATACCCCCATCATTGGGAAGGAATATACTTATAAAATAAATAAGAAGTGTGAATACGAAATAGTTGCCTAACTATTTTTCCAAAACGTTAAACCCTAAGCCAAGGCACGGCCATCCGTCTAATAGGCATTAGTACGTGTAGGTCGTCATGCAGCAGATTGAGTTGGAGATTGACGTTTCAGGATATGCACTTCTGTGAGTTCATGTCCCCCTTTTCTCTTAACTGTTTTTAGTTTTATAACTTCGGGGGTGAAATACATGTTACAATTATTTAGGACATTTTTATACATGGTATGGTTAGCTTAAGGAGGGTTGGGACGTTCAGATCATGTAAGTGGTGGGTACAACGCTTAAAGCCATTAATCCTCGTTGTTAGGACCAAGGGACACAAGAGTGATAGATCTATTTGGGTGTAGCGAGCCCACACCCGTGAGGTCAGGGTGACCCATAGAGGTGACTGTGTCTTCCAGCCGAGGCCCGGTACAAATTTGCTAGGTTTGAGTTTTCCTGCATCACTTCACACATACCAGTGGCTTTGAAACCCAGTGGTGATCTTTTTCCTTAATTGCTACATACCAGGATCATTTTTACACTGGGACGTACTTTAACGATTTATATACATACTCACTTTTACATGAACTCGCTCAACTTTTGTTGATTTTTCAAACTACATGTATTTCAGGAAATTAGTGGATCTGGCGAAGTATGCAATCATGTCAAGCTGCGTAGGGAATAATGATGTCATCCAGGTTTAGGAAGTGTGACCCTTGCCTGGACGGGTTGCAAGTCTTAAACCGTAATTCTAGTCAAGTCTTTTGTCGTATGAACATGTTTTTAATTATGTTATGGTTATATGTCATTTTATGTGTCGACTTTTAAAACAATGATGTTGTGGTAACTTTTAAAACTTAATGAATGGATGACTATTATGTGTTTTATTTTCATATAGCATTGTTATGATTGTGCTATGGTATTAAGAAGTCACACAATTAAACCCACGCTTCCGCAAAAGCCAGGGTGTGACAGCTTGGTATCAGAGCCTCAATCATAGCGAACTAGGATTCTTTCTCGAGTCTAGACTATGATCAATAGGGCTCTCACGAAAACACTTTTACATTGCATACACTAAACATCCAGATCCAGGGTACAAAACATTTTTACAAATAAAAGGCACAAATACACTTTTTCAAAATTTATATTTCAGTCTTAGAGACTGAGGGTGTTCAGTCTTAGAGACTGAGGGGTTCAATCTTAGAGATTGGGGAGGTTTAGTCTTAGAGACTGGGGGGTTTGGTCTTAGAGACCAGGGAATTAGTCTTAGAGACTGGGAGTGGTCTTAGAGACCAGGGAGTTAGTCTGAGAGGCTAGGAAGTTCAGTCTGAGAGGCTGGGAAGGGTAGTCTGGGAGACTAGGTAGATTACTTGTTTGTTTTATTGTGACTTACATGTTTATTTGACTTCATGATTGATATATGTGCATATATGTGATTGTGTTACAGACACCATGGTTTCTTCTTCCGACATAGGAGTATCAGACATAGTAGACCCCATGGCAGTTGTGTCAGACGATGAGATATCATCAGAGGGAGACGTCTACACGTCCGACACCACGAGTACAGATGACGATGATTTTCAGCCGTTCGCGCTGCCAGACATCGGAGTTGAGATTCAGCCTGTTGATGACGTTCCTGCTGGGGATCTACGTCTTGCGGTGATCCCTGCTCCCGTTCTGCTTGCTGCTTTCCCCATGGTGGATGTGCCACTCGATGCCGTATCTGATGACGACATTGATCTGTTCGAGGAGGGTCCCCCTGAGGACGACTATGAGGTCGGGGCCCTGATCGATGTTGATGCTATCCTTCCCATTGTTGAGGCCCCAGTAGAGGAGCTTCCTCTTGGTTCACCTGTCCTAGACTCGTTAGAGTCTGTGGCATCTGCTTCTTTGTACACCCTGGGCGTGCAGCATCACTCTCCTGACGCCGACCCCGACATGGCGATGTCAGCTGCACCAGGTCCGTTACACGAGTTTGAGTTTGACCATGACATCGATGACGATTTTGATCCATTTTTCCCCCTGGTTTCGATCCTGATCATGATATCGAGTTTATTCATGTGGACCAGCCTTTAGAGGCGCCACTGGCTCCCATTGACCCGTTGTTTGACATTCCTGCCGATTTTGATATGGACCTTGACGACCCTGAGCTCGCCGTAGCACCAGAGCCTGTTGTTGACCATGGCCCTATTCTTGATGAGGCCCCAGCCGTTGCACTGCTAGATATGGGTGCACCGGCCATTGCACCTCTTGTTGATGATATACCCATTGCTGACCTTCCCATTGTTGCTCCAGCATTGGTGGATGATCCTGTTATTGATGCACCCATTGTTGCACCTGTAGTACCTGTTTCAGCCCCAGTGCATGCGGACCATGCACCATTTGCTTATCACATTGACCCTCGATACGCCGACACCCTCAACGGGTGGATCGACGACGATGATTACCCACCATTTGTGCTACCTGTTACTTCTCCCGTAGCACCTGTTTCTGCACCCACTGATATCCCACTGTTTCACCCACACACCACTGATGTCCATCGCACTGATCTCCCCATCACATTCCTCCAGGATATACCGCCACCTCGTCCTGGAGAGGGTTCATCGAGGCAACCGCCTGTTTCTGTTCCACCCGTACTGACATCATCTTTTCTGTTTCTATCACAGTTTCCTCATGTTGCACCACCTACTGCACCATCTTTCATATCATCGAGCGAGCCATTTTTATGGACTACGCCCCCTGTTATGCCATTGTCTGACCCGTACCATCCATTTCATGTGGGGTACACCACGGAGGATATACTTGCGTCACTGCAGCTACAGCAGGATGTGTTGAGCCATCGCATTCAGGAGTTGGAGAGAGCTCCACGTCCGTCTTGTCACTGTCAGACCCCCTTTGCAGCACCGCACACTCCTCGTTCGCTTTCCCCTGATTCAGACGTTCGTTTCTTGACATCTGAGCAGGAGATTGCATATTTGCTGCGCGTCTGTCGTGCCTTAGAGGAGGACTGGTTACACATGCGTCGCTTACTTTTCTCTCATTTTCCTCCTCCTCCTCGTCCTCCGCCATCAGCATAGATATTTTTGGTTTAATGCAGGTCGATCGTTTTGGTGAGAAAGTCGCGATTGAGCCATCAGCATAGACTTTTGAGAGATCACACTTTTGTATATGATAGTTGTAGTTTGACTTGTATTTTTGAGGGTGATGTGACCCATTGATATCATTTGGATGTATGATGTACTACAAAACTTCTGAAACAATATTGTGATCGTGATTAATGAAAAGCTCAATGGCAACGTTCTCACTACATGCTTTGTTGAGTTATATGTTTTAATTTATAACATGAGATGTTATGTGCATGATGGATGTTACTGTATATGTATATTTATTATACTTACTATGACCTGACCAACATGATCATCTTTTAGAAGATGCCTCCAAGACGCGAAGTACGCATGCCTACTACCCAGGCGAAACTCCAAGGGATAATTGCCGCAGCTATAGCCCAGTATGCAGCTTCCCAAGCAGGAACAAGCGGGAGTATTTCGAACAACAACGACAATAACAACCCACCCAATGGTAATGTCCAAGTCGCTTGAGACATATTACGATACATTTGGATATTTCTAGCACGTCCGCTTATACCATTTGTAAATTCTAACGTATGTGCAGGGTGCACCTACAAGCAATTCCTTGGCTGTAAGCCCGTGAATCTCAACGGCACTGGAGGTGCTGTTGCGTTTGTTAGTTGGGCTGAGAAGACAGACTCTGTCCTAAGAATGAGCAAATGCGCTCCCGAGCAACAAGTGACCTACATCTCAGGGATGTTTCTGGATGGAGCCCTATCGTGGTGGAATCTGCAAGTGCAAACTTTAGGAGAAGCTGCTGCTTATGCGTTATCATGGAATGAGCAGAAGGAGCTCATGAGAGGAAGTACTGCTCACGTGCTGAAATACAGAAGCTAGAGACTGAGTTCTGGCACCTAAGAATGGAAGGTCCTAAGATTGCAGAATATGTTCAAAGGTTTCACGATTTGTCTCACGTAGTACCGTATATGGTCACGCCCGAGTTTAAACGTGTTGAGAGATTCATCTGGGGATTGGCACCCCAAATCATGAGTATGGTTACCACGTCCAAGCCTGCACCGATCACGGAAGCCATCGACCTTAGTGTGGCGCTTACTGAGGAGGCCATTAGGTTGAACAAGTTCTCGGTTTCTGAACCAAAGAAAAAGGAGACACATGTTGAATCGTCTGGTGAAAACAAACGAAAATTTTCCAACTTCAAGCAGGGTACAAGCAATGTGAGCAAGAAGGGTGAATCGAGCACGCCGGCCAGAGCCGCAACCGGTGTCGAAAACAAAGGAAAGGGTTACATGGGCACTCTGCCCAAGTGTGGATTGTGCCTGTATCATCATGCTGGCCCGTGCAGGAATAGAAAATGTGAAACTTGTGGGAAAATTGACCATTTGAAGGATACTTGCTGGATTGGTTTAGGCCAGGGTGTCCAAAGGGGTTTCAATAACAACAACCATGGTGGTAATGGAAACCGCCCGTAAGGGAATAATGGAGGAAATGGCAATCGTGGGAATGTCGCAAATCAAGCTGGTAACCGGGGAACAAACGTAAATCGAGGAGGGAATGGTAATGGTAATGGCCGAGGGCTAGGATGCTTCAACTGTGGAGACGTTAGGCACTTTAAAAGGGAATGCCCAAAACTGAACCAGGCGCAAGGCCGAGTCTTTAACATTGGTGCGAGGGAAGCGCGCCAGGATCCAAACGTTGTCACCGGTACGTTCCCTATAAACCAACGCTTTGCATCTGTTCTGTTTGATACTGGTGCCGATTATAGTTTCGTATCGTTAGAATTTAAGAATATACTTGGGTTGACCACTAGTAAATTAGACATTCCGTACTTGATTGAATTGGCGAATGGGAAACTAATTGAAACGGGTGAAGTCATCAGAGGATGCACGATAGAACTGGGAGGGCACGAATTTACGCTAGACCTACTGCCAGTCGAGTTGGGAAGCTTCGACATGGTAGTGGGAATGGATTGGTTATCGAGTAACAAGGCCGAGATTGTTTGCCACGAGAAGACCATCCGCATCCCAATGACGGATGAAGAAATGATCATAGTGCACGGAGAGAAGCGTGATACGCCACTGAGAATTATTAGCTGTCTGAAAGCTAGAAAGTGTTTACAGAAGGGATGTGTTGCATTCTTGGCACACATCGTGGATAAAGAAGCCGCGGAGCTAAAAATAGAAGACATTCCGGTCGTAAGAGAATACCCTGAAGTCTTTCCAGAAGACTTGCCGGGATTGCCGCCTCAAAGGCAAGTCGAGTTTCACATTGACTTGGTTCCAGGCGCCGCGCCTGTAGCCAAGGCACCCTATAGACTTGCACCTTCGTAGATGCAGGAGTTGTCAACACAACTCCAGGAGTTATTGGACAAAGGATTCATCAGACCAAGCTTCTCACGTTGGGGAGCTCCAGTTCTGTTCGTCAAAAAGAAGGATGGTAGTTTTCGTATGTGTATAGACTACCGCGAGCTTAACAAGTTGACTATCAAGAACAGATATCCTTTGCCAAGGATTGATGACCTGTTCGACCAGTTGCAAGGTTCGAGCTTTTATTCAAAGATCGACCTTCGATCAGGATATCATCAACTAAGGATACAAGAGGAAAGTATCCCGAAGACGGCCTTTAGGACTCGTTATGGACATTACGAGTTCCTGGTTATGCCGTTTGGGTTGACAAACGCACTGGAAGTTTTCATGGATCTGATGAACAGAGTCTGTAAGCCGTACTTGGATAAGTTTGTGATCGTGTTTATTGATGACATTCCGATCTACTCGAAGACGAAGGACGAGCACGAACATCACTTAAGAGCTATTCTAGAGCTACTTAAAAAGGAGAAGTTGTACGCTAAGTTCTCGAAGTGCGAGTTCTGGCTACGCGAAGTCCAATTTCTTGGACATATGGTTAACGGAAATGGAATTCATGTTGATCCCACAAAGATCGAGGCGATCAAGGATTGGGAGACCCCAAAGACGCCAACCGAGATTCGACAGTTCTTAGGTTTGGCTGGTTATTATCGAAGGTTCATTGAGGATTTCTCTAAAAGCGCTCAACCTCTGACCGCACTCACACAGAAAGACAAGAAGTTTGATTGGGGTGACAAGCAAGAGGAAGCGTTTCAGTTATTAAAAAACAAACTTTGTGACGCACCGATCTTATCGCTACCCGAAGGAACGGACGACTTCATGGTATATTGTGACGCCTCGTGTCAAGGTTTGGGTTGCGTGCTGATGCAGCGCCAGAAGGTTATAGCATATGCGTCACGCCAGTTGAAGGTTCACGAGAAAAATTATACCACGCACGACTTGGAGTTAGGCGCGGTGGTGTTTGCATTGAAGATCTGGCGACATTATTTGTATGGCACGCGATGTACAATCTTCACTGATCACAAGAGCCTGCAACACATATTTGACCAAAAGGAGCTTAACATGAGGCAAAGGCGCTGGGTAGAGCTGTTGAATGATTTTGATTTCGAGATCAAATATCACCCAGGGAAAGCAAATGTGGTCGCCGATGCCCTGAGTCGAAAAGAAAGGATTAAGCCCATAAGGGTTAGGGCTTTGGAAATAATTGTCCAGACAGACCTCTCTTTGCGCATTCGTGCCACACAGAGAGAAGCTTTGAAAGAAAGGAATATTGAGGACGAGTATCTCCGTGGGATGGAGAAGCAGTTGGTACCAAACGAGGAAGGAACTTTATGCTTCATGAAACGAATTTGGGTTCCTCTGTTTGGTGGTTTGAGGAAGGTTATTTTTTATGAAGCTCACAAATCTCGGTACTCGATTCATCCAGGAGCGGATAAGATGTACCAAGACCTCAAGGATTTCTACTGGTGGCCTAGGATGAAAGGCGATGTTGCAGTATACGTTAGCAAATGTTTAACATGCGCCAAGGTAAAGGTCGAATACCAAAAGCCTTCAGGTCTTCTACAGCAACCTGAAATACCCAAATGGAAATGGGAACAGATTTCCATGGACTTCATAACGAAATTGCCAAAGACGCCCAAGGGCCATGATACAATTTGGGTAATAGTAGACCGTCTAACAAAGTCTGCACACTTCTTGTCAATCAAAGAGAAAGACAACACGAGTAAGCTTGCTGAGATATACATGAGGGAGATTGTCGCACGTCATGGAGTGCCTCCCTCGATTATCTCTGATAGAGATGGGAGATTTGTATCAAGAATTTGGCAATCCTTCCAAGAAGCTTTTGGCTCGCAGTTGAATCTGAGCACTGCATTTCATCCGCAAACTGATGGCCAGAGCGAGAGAACTATTCAGACATTGGAAGATATGCTGAGAGAATGTGTAATGGACCTAGGTGGTAGCTGGGACAATCACTTACCATTAGTTGAATTTTCGTACAACAACAGCTACCACACCAGCATTGGAGTCGCGCCATTCGAAGCTCTCTATGGACTTTAATGTCGATCACCGATTTGTTGGGCTGATGCGGGTGATAGACAATTAGTTGGGCCGGAATTGGTCCAAGAGACGACATACAAGATTGCACAGATCCGAGAGCGTATCAAGGCGGCTCGTGACAGACAGAAAGACTATGCAAATCAAAGGAGGAAACCTTTAGAGTTTCAAGTTGGGGATATGGTTTTGTTGAAGGTTTCACCCTGGAAGGGTGTGGCACGCTTTGGAAAGCGTGGGAAGTTGAATCCGCGTTACATTGGCCCTTTCAGAATCCTGCAAAGGATTGGGCTTGTAGCATACAAGTTGGACCTACCTGCTGAACTTAATGGTGTTCACGATACATTCCATGTATCGAATTTGAAAAATAGTCCAACTCAAGAGACAGTGATCATTCCTGCTGACGAAGTTCATATCGACGACACGCTCCACTTTACCGAAGAACCCGTTGAGGTTACGGATTGGAAAGTTAACAAAACACGCAGGAGTAGTGTCAAGCTCGTCAAACTTTGATGGAATGCAAGACATAGGCCAGAATTCACGTGCGAACGTGAGGATCGTATGAAAGAGAAATACCCACATCTAGTAGCAGAACTAAAATTTCTGGACGAAATTTCTCTAACAGGGGAGAATGTGACAACCCTCAAAATTACAGGTATCCATACAATTAATTAATTCTTAATTTGTGCTTAATGACTGTGCTTGATTACAACTGTGATTAAACTACTTTCTGATTTCTGTTACATACATACACACGCATCACTTTTATACTGTCACTCCATTTATTACATACAAACATTAGTGACAACCATGATGCACAAAGCACAGTTAGCACGGTGAGCGGATAACCCAGAGACATGCTGACAATGCCAGCACCTAGACAGACAATGTTTTTAAGGCCAGTATGAGCCAGAATTAGAATACTACACTAGTAGGGAGTGTAGGGAAGTGAGGACCATAAAACTGCGTCACTAGGTGATAGTTATAGTGCCGGGAAGTGCCTAAAACATACTTAAATGCAGAATTCTGCACTAAGTAACCAAAATTCAGCATTTAACAATGCTAGTAAAATGCAAAAACTTGGCAAAATAGTCCTAGATACTTTCCAAAGTGTTGGGAATTAAATGTGTCACTAAAAGCATTATAGAAGACACTTTATAGATTAATTTAGCACTTAAACGGACAACACCCAACCGAACAACCGGACTTTACCCGGAACACAAAAATATTGCCAAACACATTGTTTTTACTTTTCTGAGCTAGTTTGGGTCCCCGAACACCTTAACACACTATATAATTAACAACACACCTTAACACACTAACTTAACCTTTATAATCTAACTAGATTGTAACCATAACATTAGAAACCAACCCCATACCCCCCTTGTTGGTTGTGTGAGAGTGGGGACACCCCCCATGATATTTTATTATTTTATTGATCTTGTTGTTGGTTAAAGAAACATTATATACAATGGTTAATGATGGTTAGTGGATTATAAGTATACCTTGAGGACCTTGATCATTTCATTCACCAACATCAAAACACTTGCAAACTCTCTCTTCTCCTTCTTCTCTTGTTCGGCCGAGAACCAACCACCCACCATCACCACCTTCAAGTTTTCATTCATACATTCTACACTCATCCAAAGGTGCTAGAGACCGAACAAGTAAGATTGGTGTACTCGGAAGCTCAAGGACCGCTCTTGTTTTCTTTTATCCATCACTTTTTCGCTTTGAAACTCCCCTAGCCTTGTGCTAGTAGTAAGTGCCTTAGATCTTCATCTTGTTCATAATTTTGGTGGTTAATAGTAAAAAGAGTGATAAAAATGTAAGAACTCTAAAGATCATGATCAAAGTCTTGAAGTATAAACGAACTAAAGATGAAAAATGGTTAATGTAATGGTAAAATCATGTTGTTCTTATGTTGTGATGATTATTATATGTTGTTTGTTAGATAGAATGATATGGTTCATCACATAGGCTTGCTAGATCATGTTTAAAGACATGAACTAGCAAGATGTGAAGGTTAAAAATGTTGTGGATGATGAAATCATCCACACATAAGTTATGAACTTGATTACATACATGTTTCTTGAAAAATAAAGATCAAAATGAGTTGTAAACTTGTAGATCTAAAGATCTATGAGTGGTTTTTCGAAAGAACCAAGTGAAAAATATTAGTTTTGTTAAAACTTGGATCTTGTATGAACTAAACACATTTTTAGTAAGTAAACAAGTGTATAAACACTTGTGTAACAAGAAAATTTTACAAAGAAATATTTTTGGAAATAATGACTAGAAGTTGTAAATCTTCAAATCCTTTAAAGATAAAGTTTTAAGAAACTAATCACATTTTTAAAGGTAACAAGACTGTCACACCCCGACCGCGTATAACATGCAACCGCAGCGGAAACGTCGGGGAGTGTTGAGACAGAATTAATTGTTTCATAACCATGGCATTCAAGGTTGTATTTTATTTATAAACATAAGAGTTACATTGTCTTAAACAGGAAATAAAGAGTTCAGAACATAATTAAACTAAGTCTATCTTCATTTTATGTCTCTAAGGCACAAGTCCGCCCTAGTGTCACGATCATCATCCTACGGAAAAGCTCCTGAAAACACATGTGAAAATAGGTACGTCAGCATAAAAATACCTTTGAGATACATAGGTTTTGTGAAAATAGGATTCATGACTTATAAGTTTAGGAAAAGTTGTGTAATAACAGTCAGTCATGAACCTTGTAAGTTGTTTTGTTTTGTAAATCATTAAAAAGCAATGATATGTATAAATAAGAGAATAATGTAAGGTTAAATGAATAACCAAGTAAAAATGAGTTTGTATAAGATAAGTTGTTTTGTAAATCAATGTCTTCTGAAAATAAGATGTTTATGTAAAATGTAATATGTCAAATATTGAAATGATTTCAATAACGCTACAACATGTAATGTCATACAAACACTTATATATAGGAAGTACCAGCGGCGTATCCACCATGCTTGTATCATATTACACACGCCTCGTTACTCAAATCACTTACTCAAACCAACCATCAATGTAAATTGTTCATGAATAAATGAATTGTCATGTGTTAATGTGTATGTGACAACTGCCACTTTCTGGTAATTTACTTACATTTAAAACGATGATTTACATAATACAAGTATGTGTTTTGAATATTCGGACTGCATGATTTCATAATATACATCTTAGAAAACCCATGGAATATTCATTTATTATTACACATGATTCACTTTTATTGGGTACATTTGAAATAGTGCAAACAATTCACCGAAACAACTAGAGTAGTGCCTAGTGAACTAGAGTGCTGACGAAAACTCCGGATCCGCAGAAAACATCTAAAATGACATCTTTAGGACTCGGATGAGAGTCCAATATCAATTATATATTAAACCCTATATGGGAATACAAGAGTTTGGTTAACATTTACCAATGTCCGGCAGCACTAAAAACTATCCGAAAAACGCTAAAAGTGACCATTTCATGAATTTTCCGCAAAATTCAGCAATTGTATTTTATTACAAGATGCAAAAATTGATGTCTAGGCACCAATTTCATATAAAAATACTTATGGAATATCAATTATACACATAACAGAAATTTTCCCTACAACTTCCTTAAGCGTACCTTTCGACTATCTACTTGCGAAACGAGCGCTATACATCTAGCCGTACTATATTTTGGCACATGTTTGGTCTTGTAAAGCTAGTTTATGGTCTTTGCAAGTCAAGAAACATCTCGGAAAATTGCAAACCCTTAACACCAAAATACTTACATCTTTATATTCATTTGAAATCTAAAAAAAATAACTAACTTATTTTTACCACATAAGACCCCCCCCCCCCCACCTTGTGACCGTGAACAAGGGGTCCCACCCCCTTGTTTATGTTGGTAAATATCTAGATATTTCTTATTTACAAGTGGATGTGAATGGTGATTAATTTCTACACTTAATCACTAAGTTACTACACTTTACCCTATCATCTTTCATCACCCAAAGAACACTCTCATTATCTTCATCCATATTACCAAGAACATTTTCAAAAACCCATTTATTTTTATTACCTCCTTCATGATCAATATGGATTTCCAAGTAACATAAGAGGATCTAAAGCTTTTGGAAGTAAAAGGAAGGGTTTTCATCCATACAAAAGTATTCTACCAACAAGATCATCATCTTCTTAGTCTTAATAATCTTCTAAGATCATCCCTAGCCTAGTGCTAGAAGTAAGCTTCTATATCTATTTTTTTATACAAATATATTAAGTTTATGATTGTTATTATTACTAATAATAACCAAGAGATCATACTTAATAAACATGAAAAAAATACAAGGAAGCAAAGATAATAATCATGATATATTTATGTTGGTTATATTGTGATTTAAGACTTGTGATATGCATATTTGATCTTGTTGTGATGATTATGATACAAATAAATTGTTAGAAGATGTTTTAAGTTATGATCTAAAAATTATACATGTTTATGTTAAAGGGTTTTTAACATAAAGGATTAAATGGATGATCATAACTATTGATCTTGTGAAAGTATTTAAGGTTTCTAATTAAAAACAAGACTTTTACAAGATTATAAAAAGTAACATACAACTAGAGATTTTTATAAAAGTTGTTAAAACTAGAATTAAACTTGGTTTTTGAACTAGTTAGCATATGTAAAAATCATGGTTAAAACCCTACATGATTTGGATATCATCTTGAAAATTATGTTATAAAAGTCTCATATGTTTAGTTAAGATGTTGAGTAAATTGATGATGATTTGAAAGAAAAAGAAAATGATATGTTTATGAAACATGGTTAAGATAAAAATACAAAGGTTATATGGCCAATTTTCATAAAAACTTTATTTTATAAAGTAACCACATATATGGTTAAATCTCTACAAGATTTAAAAAGGTTGTTAAAGAAAGTTTTTATAAAATAAAAGACAAGAAAAAAAAAAAAATATATATATATATATATATATATTTAAATATATATTTGTTTACTTTAACAATTTTTGTGACATGTATTACTTGATGTATTAGTTATATATATCAAAGTAGGAACTTGTATCTAATGTCACATTTAAACTCAAAACACTTTATAACAAAAGTCCTACAAGACTTCATATAATAACGCCTTAAAAACAAGTACGGACAATCCGAAGGATCGGACACCATTTATGGTCAAAACGGACGGCGGACGAATACATAAACGAATCGCCAATCCGAGGAGTTACTACGACGTTTAGACGATTTTTCGACACGAAATATAAGTATCCTATCAATAACAAATTTCGGATGTTTATAAACTTATAAAAACTAGTATGTTTTTATTTACTAACAAGTATACTTAGTAAAATTTTATAAAAAGGTTTTTATAAAAAAATGAAAGGCTTACACTTACAAGTGGGCTAAATTATAACAAATGGGCTATTTTATTTAATGGACTATTTTCTATTACAAATGGGCTTACTTACACTTAATGGGCCATTGTTTTACAAATGGGCTTATTTTTCATAATGGGCTTAACATAAATTCGTGGGCTAAGCCCAAACACCAAACATATGGGCCAAAGCCCAACACTATTCAAGCCCAACACTATTCAAGCCCAACACTATTCAAGCCCAACACTATTCAAGCCCAACACTATTCAAGCCCAACACTATTGAGGCCCAACACTATTTGAGGCCCAACACTATTTGAGGCCCAAAACTATTTGAGGCCCAACACTATTTGAGGCCCAACACTATTGAGGCCCAACACTATTTAAGGCCCAGCACTATTTAAGCCCAATAACTTGAAAACATGGGCTTGGCCCAATGTTACCATTATTGGAAACACAACTATACAATTGATACATATAAGACACGAAATTCAGCGGACTAGATCCGACTATACAACTCACAAGATACAAGATAACATTTATATATATATATTTGGTGAAAAATATATATATAACATTTGAACAACTCATTCATCGAATACACAGTTAACGAACAGTAAAGACATACAAGTCTTACACATATTGAAGACACAAGACTTGTACTCAAGTTATTACAAAGACCGAAGTGTCTAACAAATATAAGAACATTTGTAGGTCGCAACACTATTCAGGATGACCGCACGTGAGATCTTATTTACATCTATTCACAGGACGCGATACTGTGAGTTCATGTCCCCTATTCATTTAAATGTTTTACAACTTTACAACTATCGGGGAAAATACATGTTCAACGTATGTTAAAGTTAGGGAATGAAACACCTTAGATCATGTGCGAATTAGGGTTATACATCTAAGCACCATTAATCCAGTTTGGACCTAGGTACAAGTGGTTAGATCTAATGGGTTTTGGCGAGCCCCACTCTTGGTCGTGGACCCATACAGAAGAGTGCTTTTGTGTCCCAGTCGATAGGAATCGACATAAAATCGTCTAGGGTTGGATTGCTTCCTTTTTCGTCACACATATTAATGTCCTCGCGAAACATTAATGATCAACGATTTCATTGACGCTTTACATACTACATCATTACATACAGATACATTTTATACAACTCACATTTTATGGATACAGTTTATACAACTCACATTTTACAGACACATCTCATACAACTAAACTGCATGAACTCGCTCAACTTTTGTTGATGTTTTCAAACTTACATGTATTTCAGGGAATTAGTGGACCAATGCAACGATTTCAGTTCAAGGAAAACAAGTATCAATACTCCATGCCAACTATTGAAGGGTTTGCCTGTTATATACCGCCTCTTTGCGGTGATATAGTGGTCAAAGTCTTGACATTTTAAGACTTACATTTTGATGTATAAAACGATGACAACTTATTTTCATTTGATGGTTTGTAACCAATACATTCAACTTATGCTGCATTCTTTTGAAACAATTATGACAATGGCATTGGAGCTTGTTTTTATTCATTTAGTATGTTCACATATATTGTTATGCAATGAGAACCGATCAGATCACACCTCGCGCTTCCGCTACGAGCGGGTGTGACAGATTGGTATCAGAGCATCGATTGTAGTGAACCAGGATTCTTTCTCGAGTCTAAGTCTACAATCACTAGGGATCTCTTACGAAAACCTCTTGTTCATGTTGAACAGATTATAAATAAAATTGGACAAGTCAAAAGGTTTTCATTGCATAAACATTTTTCAAGGTCCACTACAGCAAAAATTCATTTCACATAAATCAAGCGAGGACATTTCCATGGGTTAAGTCTATGAGAAACAGACACAATACATTAATAGACTATGTGCCTACAATACATTACATTATCAGTTTATGCATTATAAACAGTTCACAAATTCAGCTTATACAAGATAGAAATCCTTGATTGATAGGATTTTACATGATTATATATATAGGTGGTTCAGATATATGTTGCATGAAATATTTTGCCAAGAACAAAATACCTTCGACTTCAAACTCTATTATTATTCTTTACTCACACGGTGAAAATATCGACCTCATGTCTATTGCGGAGCTTATGGCGAACATGATTCCTAAGTGAAATCTTAAACTTAATTCCGTAAAATATGGTTGCTTTCTCGCGAATGCTGAGATGCCTGACCATGATAATGACGACGAGGCGAAGGTGGTAACCTTGGACAACAACTCCATTAGTGGGACGAGATCCATGTGACTCATACTAATCAAGGTGGATATACTCTTGTCCTTACAAGGAAGATGAAGTACTCATCTTGAAGGTGCCCCTTCAATTGTTATTGTTACAGATTCTTTCCATTTCTATTTCATCTAACGTCGTACCGTCCTGCGAGTAACAACAACGGACGTTGACACGTGAACTATCACGAAGTTTCCTTCTATGTTGAAGGTATATAAACAAGAGTGTCCTCTCTCTGACTGATCGCCTGCTCTGAACGAGAGAATGCTAGGGTGACCATGCAAGACAATTTATTATTACGGGGGCCCACGTAATAACAACTTGTAGTGCATGGAAATTCTGGTGGACTCTGCGGGTCAAGCTAATGATCACTATTCATTCAAAATTCTTAAGTTATTACTTGAGATTCAATTATTCCTATCTAGTAGAACACGAACTGGGGGTGGTTAGTATAAAACCCTACAATACAATACAATACAATACAATACAATACAATACAATACAATACAATACAATACAATACAATACAATACAATACAATACAATACATACAATACATACAATACAATACAATACAATACAATACAATACAATACAATACAATACAATACAATACAATACAATACAATACAATACAATACAATACAATACAATACAATACAATACAATACAATACAATACAATACAATACAATACAATACAATACAATACAATACAATACAATACAATACAATACAATACAATACAATACAATACAATACAATACAATACAATACAATACAATACAATACAATACAATACAATACAATACAATACAATACGGGAAGACGACACATATTTGTTCACACCTAACATTCGATCTATATCACGATTCAGTGGAGACTAGTCATTTAAACAAACAAAACGTGTTAGCTACTCATGGAGGATTTTCCTCAACATTCTCGAAATTCTTGAACATGGGTTGGTTCCAGGGTGTCTATGACACTTTATCCTACTTTACCTTACCTTACTTTATCATATTCCACCTTATCATATTTATTGGAAGTGATACAATAAATTCCGTCGTTTGACATTTGTTTTTTTTTTCCAAGGGTTGGTATGGCATGAACCATGCTGCAACTCCCTCATTACATTCTATTCGACATCTTTGGAAATTCTAAATAATTTTGCTAGAGCTCGTGAAACTCAAGCACTATTACCATAATTGTCCCATGGACAAGTAAGACAAAGGATTTTCTTTACTTAGGATGATCGAGGTCCATAGAGTAGGGAATACATATTATATAGACGAAGACCACTGGTTGGTTTCCCCTCCTCAACGAATTATTTTTTTTTCTTTTTCCATTTAAACATATGACCAATACACGCAAGAGGCATTACACCTTTTGGTTTTGGTTATTCACATTATCATTTATTCAAACATGTATGAACAATATGGTCTTGAGGTTTCCATGACCGATTGATTGTATTCTTCATTCTTGGGCACATGATAGACTTTATTTATTCAAATAAATGTCTAGATTCTTTTAATTGTGTGTATTAAAAAGATCATGGCGCCAAAAGAATCAATTGTTTAAGTTAAAAGTTATGTGTTGAAAACTATTGCTTTTACACAAGACATGGTTTATACATGACATTGTTACGCAAGACATTGTTATACATATCATTTGATGTTGGTTTACACAAGACATTTTTGGTGGTTATTTGTAAGTGATGAGACGTGTGTAATATGATAAAAGCATGGTGGATACGCCGCTGGTACTTCCTATATATAAGTGCTTATGTTATATTGCATATCGTGGTGTTATTCAAATCTCTTCGACAAAGACAAGACATGACATTTTTGCACAAGACGCGACATCCTCTACACAAGACATAATATTCTATTTCAAGACATGATATATTTATACACTACATTTTTATTGGTTATTTATTTAATCATACATCATTCTTTTATATCATCTGATTTTCATATCTATTTTCATATGATTTTATAAAAGAACTCGATCATAACTGGAGCCAATGTTGATGGTTACACTTGATGCTTTCACGGTCTCTCAAGGGTTGTTCCATACTGGGAAACACCCGAATTCAAACACACTGAGTGTTACATTTTAGGTTTAGCCTCGGAGATCCGAAGCATAACCGCATCATCCCTCCCTACCTCAATCACTCAAACAATAACTCTCGCCATGAGAGAAATGAAGGCAACTGCTGCCATAAACGATTTTGGCACCAGGATGTATGCTGGTAACTTGTCGAAATCCTAAATGCGACAAGTGAGACATTCATCACGAGGGCAATTGCAAAAGCGCCAAGAGTAGCAGTGTGCTAAGACCGAGCGCAAAACAAAGACAAGCAAAACGATAATACTTAAGAATGGATCAAGCTAGTGAATAAGTGTGTTTGTGGCTAGAACTATGAATGCTCCACAAAATCCCAATGGAGTCATGAGTACTTACACTCTACTATCATCATGTATCAATTCTTTTAATACCAACAGCGAGCTTAGCTATTGTCTTTAGATGTTAAGCATATACTCGAATTAGAGTCATGTTGGACACACATTACAATATCAAGTTAGCTAATGGGGAATTAGCTGAGACATATCAAATCATTAAGGGTCACCGGTATGTATCCTATCAATCAACATTTCACATCCATATTATTTGATACCATTGCCGATTTTTTTTGCTTTATCTCAACATTTCACATCCATATTATTTGATACCATTGCCGATTTTTTTTGCTTTATCTCAACATTTCACATGCATAGTTTCATGGCTAGTGACTGGATTATCCTAGCTACAATTAGGGGATTTGGTTATCCTACATCTGAACATAGGGATTAGGTTATCCTACATCTAAACATTGGAACTGGATTGTTCTACATCTAAAATTATATAGTGAAGTCCCTACTACATAGAATTCAAAATGTACTTGGCCTAGAGTCACGTAAGCTAGACGTCTCCTCATTCTATAGAATTGGCAAACGGTAAACTAGCCGAGTCAGGAGCAGAAATTTCATATCGATCTCTTACCCATTGAGTTGGGTATTTTCGACGTAGTGGTTGGCATGGATTGGCTATCCAATAATCGAGCCGAAGTCTTCTGTCATGTGAAGGTCAATCGCTTACCACTACCGAACGAAGATACACTTGTTATCCATGGAGAGAAGCGCAACACATCATTGCGGACCATAAATTGCATGAAGCCAAAAAAGTGCTTACGGAAAGGTTGTATTGCCTTTCTAGCACTTGTTGTCGACAAGAAGGCCGATGGGCCTCAGATGACAGATATTCCTGTGGTAAAAGAATTCCCTGAAGTCTTTCCTGAAGACTTGCCAGGACTACCACCATATCGACAAGTCGAGTTTCACATCGACTTGGTAACGGGAGCCACACCAATAGCCAGATCTTCATATCGGTTAGTACCTTCTGAACCTTGTAGTTGACCGAATAAGGATGCTGTGAGTTCATAACCCCCACTCTTTACCATTATACATCTTTATAAAGGTTTTGGGGCTGGAAAGACATGCAAGTTTTGCAAAAGTGCACAACATTTCGATGAATGAAAATTCATATTTCTAAACCATGTTACAAATGAATTTCTAACTAACTCAAATGGTTTATGAAAGATTCTAGCTTCTACTCCAAGATAGACTTACGATCGGAGTATCATCAGTTATGAATTCATGAGGAAAGCATACCGAAAATGGCTTTTAAAACTCGTCATAGTTATTACGAGTTTCTCGATTATGCCTTTTGGTTTAACGAAAGCAACAATGATCTTCATGAAATTAATGAATCGCGTGTGCAAGCCGTATCTCGACAAATTCGTCATAGTATTCATTGACGACATTTGATATACTCACGATCGGCAGATGAGCACGAACAACATTTGAGAACCATTTCGGAACTACTCAAGAAGGAGAAACTATACGCGAAATTTTCCAAGTGCTGTAACACCTGTGCCTCCACGGCCGTCAAACAAATGTCAAACCAATGAAATATTACATTTCATACTTGGGATTTGTAAAAATATGTGTATCATTTGCACATATCAATTCTTGTTAAATTTCAAACCCTAAATCGCTTTCTGGAAGGTTATACGCGCACCGATGCGTAAATATAACCAGTTTAATGCAACGAACACTCCGGAATAGTGAAATAGGCTTAACATACCTTAAATAACCTTTACATAACTTAGATATAAGTTTTGGAAGGTTTGGTGTGGTGAAATCAAAGTTAAATCGCTTACAGGGACTAAAGTTGACAAACTGCGAAAGTATGCCAATTTGAACTGTAACAGACATTCTGGATCATGACCATAAGTTAAACATACCATAAATATCCTTTATATAGCTTAGAAATAGGCTTTGAGGGGTTCGGTGTGCTAAAATAAACTTTTGTGTCATTCAGGGACTAAAAGTGTCAAAAAGTGCACAAGTTTGCATTTTAGCGCATATCTTACGTTCTGAATACATCCGGACATCCAAAAATTTATGTAAGCATGACTACATTATATTTTAGTGTTCGCCTTAAGAAAAATCCATTCGTCGCGTCATTTGGTTCGTTTTTCGCGCTTATGCGCATTCCGTCGTAATTAAGCGAACATCGCGTTCGTACGACCAAACGAACCATCACCCGGCATATTTTTGAACATGTTTCATGTCCACAATGTTTAGGCAACATTTTAGGGCCTTAAAGTTGGCTTTACGGGCCTTAGAAGTGTCGGAAATGGCCTTAAACACGTGCAGGGACTGAAACTGTAATTTCTGAAACTTGTTGTCTGATCAGGACCCTCAGGCGGCCCGCATTAGATTATGGTCATCCTGAAGCGGGCCGCATGGCCCCTTCTGACCAGATTAAATGAATTAAACAGCTGGTTGCAGCTGTTTTGCACATCCAAGCCCACTTCCACATGTCATTTCCCTATGGTTAGTGGCATTTTAGGCACCATAACTTTCCGACAAGTGTACGGCCTTGATCGTTGCCTCCTTCTCCAAGAAACGATCTCAACGGTGGACCATTTCCTATAAATACCCACCAACATCACACCCAAAAACTCACACCTTTGAATCTGAACTTGCTCTCTAAGTTGTCGTGTTTAACACTTCATACCTGAGAGTGTTCGGGTTCAAACCTTCCATTCTTGGACCCTTCGTAAGTATTCTTTCGTTCTTTTCCTTATTTTATTGTTTTATCGAGTCTGAAAGTCAAACTTTGTTTGACTTTCTGCGTTGACCAGTAATGGTCAATGCGAAGTTCGTTTGAACTTCGCAACGTGATTGTAATCACGTTGGTCATAGTCCCTTGGGACTATGCCCACTGATTACCACGTTGTCTAGGGTCGTAGGGTAGGCGATCTAATAAATCGCCTATACCTTCGAACCCGACCCAGTTTGGTCGATCATTAGGATCCGACCAAACACATTAGGTGACCATAGTAGGTAGGGAATAACCTTTCGAGGTTATACCCTATGGTCACATCGTTTAAGTAGTTGTATGATAGGTAGTTTATATGCCTTAGGTAAATTACCAGAATACCCTTTTCATGTATAATTGGTAATTAAGCATATGTAACCTAAACTTTTGTCACATAACTGATTTTGTAACATGTTAAGGCATATAACACTTGTCATAGGACTAGTTAGGCGGTCCGAACGCGTTTCACGCGAACGACGCGTTAAAGTAGCATAAGCTACCTAAACGAGTCGTAATGGGTCGTAAACTCTTAGGTTAAGTTTCATTTAGTATGTAGGCTTCGTTAAACCATATCACACGAGTCTCCACACTCGTTTGGTTTACAAACCCTAATGCTACCCAGTCTTCCGATTTAGGTCCGGTTAATTAACATAGTTACTTATATTAGGTGCCGTTTGATATCCGCGATCTCTAGCATTGTTTGGTTGTTACTCAAGGACTTCTGAGCATTCTCAAGTGAGTACATAGACCCCTCTTTTACTGTTTTTCCAAACTGTTTTGGGGTGGAACACATGTGCCTACTTGTTACTTTCATGCTTTCCTGTTTTCACATCATATACTGCTATGTTCGTTAGTACATTATAGTACATGATTTCATTACATTTTATGCTATGTATGTCCATTGCGTTCATACTTAGTACATCGTTTTACATTTACATTTTATGCTATTTATGTCCATTGCGTGCATACTTAGTACATTGTTTTTCATCACATGCTTACATTTTGGTATGACATTTGGTTTGTTTACATGGGACAATACATTCATTAACACCGATCATGCCGTTCGTTAGTAGGTAGTGGTACCATAGGAATTGACAACTCCCGTTCCGGACGTCCCAGGGAAAGGGGATGAAAGGAATGACCGAATTCGTTGTTATAAAGACAGATAGACCTTTAATTTGTTTAAAGGGTTTATCACCTCAGTCGCCAGGCTTGGATGTATGCATATTCACAATACCGCATAAATGTTCATATTAAATAGTTGCATGCATTTACACAAAACATAGCTTTGATTTAAACCAAGTTTTACTTCAATACTTTGTTTTTGTGCATATGGTTTAGTTTGAGACATTTCACTTGCCATACATGACATTTTGACATAGACATTTGACATGGATATTTTGACATAGACATTTGACATGGATATTTGACATAGACATTTGACATGGATATTTGACATAGACATTTGACATGGATATTTGACATAGACATTTTGACATGGATATTTGACATAGACATTTTGACATGATTTACATCTTGACATGAACATTTTACATTGTTTGGTTTGGTTTGATTAAGTGATTAAGTAACGATGCGTGTGTAATATAATACAAGCATGGTGGATACGCCGCTGGTACTTCCTATATATAAGTGTTTGTATGGTATTACATGTCGTAACGTTATTTGAATCATTTCAGTTTGAGACATATAACATTTCATACAAATAACATACTTTTCACAAGACATTGATTTATAAACAACTTATCTTATGCAAACATATTTTACTTGGTTATTCATTTAACCTTACATTTATTTATACTTATCATCTGATCTTATCGTTTTTCAAATGGTTTAAAAGACAAAGCAAACAACAAGGTTCATGACTAAACATTTTCTTAAAACATAAGTCATGAATCTTATTTTCACAAAACCTATGTATCTCACAGGCATTTTTATGCTGACGTACCATATTTTCACATGTGTTTTTCAGGAGCTGTTGCATAAGATGATCAAGATACACATAGGCAGACTTGGGCTTTAGTGACAATAAAAGATGCAAGACTAGTTAATTATGTTGTATTTCTTTGTTTGTTAAGACATTGTAACACTTTTAATCAATAAAACGAAACTTCAATTGCCATGGATTTGAAACAATTAATTCTGTTACAACACTCCCCGATGTTTCCGCCACGTTTTGTATGTTCCACGTGGTCGGGGTGTGACAGAAAAGATGGTATCAGAGCCAATGGTTATAGGGAATTAGGTTATTAGTAATGCTTTGACCTAGTCTATAACCTTCTTAGGACCCTAACGCGAGTTTACTTGCGTTTAGTCATAAAACAATACCGTCACCTATCCTTAGGCGACGATGGCAACAAGAACACAATTTTCGAAACCGCTTTGAAAACTAATCATCTGTTCTAGGATGATTGATTACTGGGTTTTGAACTCTCTATGGTTTTGAACTCCTTTGGATTTTCAAAATCTCGTCAAGGTTTTTGAGTTTTAAATAATGTGAACACGTGCAAACTGGAAGGGTGAATGCCTGTATTCTGGGTTTTCTGTCTAGGCAAGCACTTCGTATACATCTCATCAGACGCGAGACCAGTTGTGCTTACCTGGGAATTCTTGGAATGAGTGTTCACTTATAGGCGAGCATGTCTTCGCAATACATTATTTTTGACCCATTTACTTTGAATTGTCACCATCTCATTTGTTTGCCTTAGGTAACAAACAAATGATCACAATTTTCATTCGTTACCATTCTGTATTGGTTATCCAATAATCTTTCACCTGTTTCTCCCTATGCCTTTCTTTTTCTTCAAGAATGTCTCTTCATCACGATGACGCCCAGATATCTGAGCAAGCAGCCAAATTAGCTCAGCGAATAGGCGAAGTAGTCCTGAAGACTGTTGAATTAGCTACTGCCATGTATCATCTCCAGGATGAAGCCACTCAAGAGTCACCAAGACAGGCAGGACCTAGTCAGGCGACAACACCATCAGCCAATAAACCAATCGAGGAATCAAAGACCATGGATGAACGATCCCCTAAGAAGTCAAAGAAGCGAAAGGCTTCTCAGAACTTCGCCATGGTCGCTCACAATGGTAAAGCCGTCCCCAACCAACCAGCTCAACCCCCTGCTAGGAAGCCATACAACGGAACTGCACCCTTGTGCAACCAATGTGGCCTCCATCATCATGCTAATGTGAGGTGCCGCGAATGCCAACTTTGTGGACTTAAAGGTCATACAGCAAAAGTTTGCGTAGTAGCTGTTGCACCAAATCGAGCTGACAACAAACCTGCTCGAGCTCGCTTTCCACCAGGTTCTTGCAACAAGTGTGGCGAGATGGGACATTTCCGAAGAAATTGCCCAAAGATTGCTAATGCAAATCCAACCCTCGGATGAGCATTTGGCTGAACAAAGGATGTTGCTGTCTTATGCCTTTGTTTCTTTTGTTTTCGTGTATTGAGAAACAATATGTCTTGTTCATAAATAAAAGTTGTTGTTCACAGTTCTGATATACGAGTGTAATTACTTGTGTGTATGATTTTTCCTATGATACCTACATCAAGGAACTATGTACCTTACAAACTACTCTTGTGATTTCTCTCTTTCAAATGATTGCTCATGATTCCCGCAAAAATTTTAAGTACTCGTTTCACTCTAAGAAACAAAGTACAGAAAATTAAGTGACATTATGAGTAATCGTGCTTTTCGCACATCTGTGCCTTTAAATCCTTGGTTAGATAACTAAGGGTATTTTCAAATCTCATACCCATTACGTTTTGATTTTTCAACATACACAGTACCAGTATTTCAAAACAATCTTCATGATCTCAAAACATTTCATATAGTTTGAAAACAATTTTTCTAGATGCATTGTCTATGTTATTTCAAAAACATTGGCCATGTTATCAAAACCAACCCTTCTAATTTCAAAATATTTCATATAGTCTGAAGACAATATTAACACAATACATTTTCTTATCAAGTGCATGATTTCGAAAAGCATCATTCATGTCTTTCAAAAACCTTATACATAATTTCAAAATTCATCTCGCATAATTTTAAAACATTTTTAAATATATCTATCCAATACACCTACTTTATGATTTCAAAAGTATTATATATAAGGTTTCAAAAACGTTAAACACATTTTTCTTAAAAGAACCCCATGCACAATTTTTTCAAAAATATTTTCCTCGTACATTGACTTAACTTTCAAATTTCGCTTCATATGTCGCCTTGGCATATCTGGCATCTCAACTTCATAAGCATTTTACTTCATGTTTTGACTTAAGCACATCCCGTGCAAGATTTCAAAACATCTCCAACTTCTAAAATCCATATGGGATCTTTTTATCTCCACAATTAGACCCTTGTGGATAATCATCATTCAAATCAGAGTCCTTAATTGGATTCCTTGTGTACCTAAATTCGAACATTTCGGTTCCTTATAATCGAAATCGAATTTTTCTTTTAAAGATCTTTCTATCTTTATAGTTAGATTCTTGTTAACGTTTAAAGTACCAAATGAAATCCACGAGATGGATTCCTAGTGTGCTTTAAATACATGTACTCTGTTAGCAGAACAAACTTCTAGTTAAACAATTTTGTGGTTATGTGACTATGTGTTAATTCATCTTATGTTTTCTTTTATGCATTTTAGTGTTTTTAATACTCTGGATATTCGTTATCCAAATCCTCGCAGAATCTTTCATATCTTCATATGAGAGATTCGTAGCAGGGTATTCAAAAGGTACTACCTTAAATCCTTAATGGGCTTCTATGTAATAGTTAAGACCCTTGGATTGATATAGTACTACTCCGTGATTCATTATAGACCCTTTAGTGGTCTAGTCAAAGGGATTGATTCACAATTTGGTTAAAAAGAATGACATCTAGTGATGTAGCTGGACAGACTCCTTGATAGTCTATTTAAATCATTTATTGATTTAGTCTAAAGGACTCTATGGCGGTCTAAGTCACGCTCATCACAGGATTGTTCATTTGGTTTTACCCTACACATTATAAAATAGACTGTGTGAACTGTGCAAGGAATTCTCTATGTATGGATGCGCACATAATTATGAAATTTAGTGCACAGAAATCCAGTAAGATTTATTATGTGAAGGAACCGATAGTGACAACAATAACAAAATGAGAACGATGTAATGGAGGCATGGTGGACGCACCAATGACGCTTCATATACTTGTATATAAGTGTCCCTCTTACATTGCAAACATAATGTTATTAAGGTTACTAGAAGTTCAAGAACCCTAACCAATGTTGTTTGATCTTTTCAACTTCATGTTTTAAACTCTCACAAGTTTCCTCTAAATAAATTTCGGGACGAAATTTCCTAAAGTAGGGGAGACTGTAACACCTGTGCCTCCACGGCCGTCAAACAAATGTCAAACCAATGAAATATTACATTTCATACTTGGGATTTGTAAAAATATGTGTATCATTTGCACATATCAATTCTTGTTAAATTTCAAACCCTAAATCGCTTTCTGGAAGGTTATACGCGCACCGATGCGTAAATATAACCAGTTTAATGCAACGAACACTCCGGAATAGTGAAATAGGCTTAACATACCTTAAATAACCTTTACATAACTTAGATATAAGTTTTGGAAGGTTTGGTGTGGTGAAATCAAAGTTAAATCGCTTACAGGGACTAAAGTTGACAAACTGCGAAAGTATGCCAATTTGAACTGTAACAGACATTCTGGATCATGACCATAAGTTAAACATACCATAAATATCCTTTATATAGCTTAGAAATAGGCTTTGAGGGGTTCGGTGTGCTAAAATAAACTTTTGTGTCATTCAGGGACTAAAAGTGTCAAAAAGTGCACAAGTTTGCATTTTAGCGCATATCTTACGTTCTGAATACATCCGGACATCCAAAAATTTATGTAAGCATGACTACATTATATTTTAGTGTTCGCCTTAAGAAAAATCCATTCGTCGCGTCATTTGGTTCGTTTTTCGCGCTTATGCGCATTCCGTCGTAATTAAGCGAACATCGCGTTCGTACGACCAAACGAACCATCACCCGGCATATTTTTGAACATGTTTCATGTCCACAATGTTTAGGCAACATTTTAGGGCCTTAAAGTTGGCTTTACGGGCCTTAGAAGTGTCGGAAATGGCCTTAAACACGTGCAGGGACTGAAACTGTAATTTCTGAAACTTGTTGTCTGATCAGGACCCTCAGGCGGCCCGCATTAGATTATGGTCATCCTGAAGCGGGCCGCATGGCCCCTTCTGACCAGATTAAATGAATTAAACAGCTGGTTGCAGCTGTTTTGCACATCCAAGCCCACTTCCACATGTCATTTCCCTATGGTTAGTGGCATTTTAGGCACCATAACTTTCCGACAAGTGTACGGCCTTGATCGTTGCCTCCTTCTCCAAGAAACGATCTCAACGGTGGACCATTTCCTATAAATACCCACCAACATCACACCCAAAAACTCACACCTTTGAATCTGAACTTGCTCTCTAAGTTGTCGTGTTTAACACTTCATACCTGAGAGTGTTCGGGTTCAAACCTTCCATTCTTGGACCCTTCGTAAGTATTCTTTCGTTCTTTTCCTTATTTTATTGTTTTATCGAGTCTGAAAGTCAAACTTTGTTTGACTTTCTGCGTTGACCAGTAATGGTCAATGCGAAGTTCGTTTGAACTTCGCAACGTGATTGTAATCACGTTGGTCATAGTCCCTTGGGACTATGCCCACTGATTACCACGTTGTCTAGGGTCGTAGGGTAGGCGATCTAATAAATCGCCTATACCTTCGAACCCGACCCAGTTTGGTCGATCATTAGGATCCGACCAAACACATTAGGTGACCATAGTAGGTAGGGAATAACCTTTCGAGGTTATACCCTATGGTCACATCGTTTAAGTAGTTGTATGATAGGTAGTTTATATGCCTTAGGTAAATTACCAGAATACCCTTTTCATGTATAATTGGTAATTAAGCATATGTAACCTAAACTTTTGTCACATAACTGATTTTGTAACATGTTAAGGCATATAACACTTGTCATAGGACTAGTTAGGCGGTCCGAACGCGTTTCACGCGAACGACGCGTTAAAGTAGCATAAGCTACCTAAACGAGTCGTAATGGGTCGTAAACTCTTAGGTTAAGTTTCATTTAGTATGTAGGCTTCGTTAAACCATATCACACGAGTCTCCACACTCGTTTGGTTTACAAACCCTAATGCTACCCAGTCTTCCGATTTAGGTCCGGTTAATTAACATAGTTACCTATATTAGGTGCCGTTTGATATCCGCGATCTCTAGCATTGTTTGGTTGTTACTCAAGGACTTCTGAGCATTCTCAAGTGAGTACATAGACCCCTCTTTTACTGTTTTTCCAAACTGTTTTGGGGTGGAACACATGTGCCTACTTGTTACTTTCATGCTTTCCTGTTTTCACATCATATACTGCTATGTTCGTTAGTACATTATAGTACATGATTTCATTACATTTTATGCTATGTATGTCCATTGCGTTCATACTTAGTACATCGTTTTACATTTACATTTTATGCTATTTATGTCCATTGCGTGCATACTTAGTACATTGTTTTTCATCACATGCTTACATTTTGGTATGACATTTGGTTTGTTTACATGGGACAATACATTCATTAACACCGATCATGCCGTTCGTTAGTAGGTAGTGGTACCATAGGAATTGACAACTCCCGTTCCGGACGTCCCAGGGAAAGGGGATGAAAGGAATGACCGAATTCGTTGTTATAAAGACAGATAGACCTTTAATTTGTTTAAAGGGTTTATCACCTCAGTCGCCAGGGTTGGATGTATGCATATTCACAATACCGCATAAATGTTCATATTAAATAGTTGCATGCATTTACACAAAACATAGCTTTGATTTAAACCAAGTTTTACTTCAATACTTTGTTTTTGTGCATATGGTTTAGTTTGAGACATTTCACTTGCCATACATGACATTTTGACATAGACATTTGACATGGATATTTTAACATAGACATTTGACATGGATATTTGACATAGACATTTGACATGGATATTTGACATAGACATTTGACATGGATATTTGACATAGACATTTTGACATGGATATTTGACATAGACATTTTGACATGATTTACATCTTGACATGAACATTTTACATTGTTTGGTTTGGTTTGATTAAGTGATTAAGTAACGATGCGTGTGTAATATGATACAAGCATGGTGGATACGCCGCTGGTACTTCCTATATATAAGTGTTTGTATGGTATTACATGTCGTAACGTTATTTGAATCATTTCAGTTTGAGACATATAACATTTCATACAAATAACATACTTTTCACAAGACATTGATTTATAAACAACTTATCTTATGCAAACATATTTTACTTGGTTATTCATTTAACCTTACATTTATTTATACTTATCATCTGATCTTATCGTTTTTCAAATGGTTTAAAAGACAAAGCAAACAACAAGGTTCATGACTAAACATTTTCTTAAAACATAAGTCATGAATCTTATTTTCACAAAACCTATGTATCTCACAGGCATTTTTATGCTGACGTACCATATTTTCACATGTGTTTTTCAGGAGCTGTTGCATAAGATGATCAAGATATACATAGGCAGACTTGGGCTTTAGTGACAATAAAAGATGCAAGACTAGTTAATTATGTTGTATTTCTTTGTTTGTTAAGACATTGTAACACTTTTAATCAATAAAACGAAACTTCAATTGCCATGGATTTGAAACAATTAATTCTGTTACAACACTCCCCGATGTTTCCGCCACGTTTTGTATGTTCCACGTGGTCGGGGTGTGACAAGTGCGAATTTTGGATTCGCGAAGTACAATTCCTCAGGCGTGTAGTGAACGAGAAAGGCATTCAAGTAGACCCAGCTAAGATTGAAGCAAATGAGAATTGGGAGGTGCCCAAGACTCCAACTGGAGTCCGACAAATTTTGGGATTAGCGTGATATCATCGGAGATCTATTGAGATTTTTTTTTTGTAATTACTCAATTGCTAACCTCCCTCACACATAAAGACAAGAAATTTGCCCCAATCGAAAAACAAGAAGTAGCATTACAACTTATTCTTAAGATTGGTGCAAAGCATTTTACAACCTTATCATTTTCCGACGATACTGATGACTTTGTTGTAAACTATGATGCTTCGCATCAAGGATTGGGTTTCGTACTCGTGCAACGTGAAAAAGTTATCGTGTACACGTCGCGCCAATTAAAAAGTTCATGAAAAGAACTATACCACTCTCGACCTTGAGTTAGGTGCGGTGGTATTCGCTTTAAAAATTATAGCGACATTATTTATATGGTACTCAATGCATTATTTTCACGGATCATAAAAGTCTTCAACACATATTCAACCAAAAAGAATTAAATATGCGTCAACTATGTTGGGTTGAATTGTTGAACGACTATGATTGTGAAATAAAGTACCATCCGGGCAAGGCGAACGTTGTAGCTGACGCCTTGAGCCGCAAGGAGCGAGTTAGAATACTGAGAGTTCAAGCATTAGAGAAGATGATTCACAAGCGCTCAAGGAAGAGCATATTCAACCAGAAACACTTCGAGGCATGAAGGAACAATTAGTGCCGAAAGAAGATGGAACTTTATACCTTATGGGTTGAAATTAGGTTCCATTCTTTGGCGGCCTTCGAGATGATATTTTGAGGAAACACATAGGCCTAAGTATTAAAAGAATACTATTAGTGGCCTAACCTCAAAAGTGATATTGCGACTTATGTCGGAGAATGCTTGACTTGCGCAAAAGTCAAAGCTGAATATCAGAAACCCTCGGACTTGTTACCACAAACCGAGATTCCCGTTTGGAAATGGGAACAAATATTGATGGACTTCATTACGAAGTTACCCAGGACCTCATGCGGTCATGACATGATTTGGTAATCATCGATAGACTAACAAAGTCCGCACACTTCTTACCGATTCGGGAGAAGGATAGTACTGAGAAACTAGCGGAAATCTATCTTAAAGAAATAGTGGCTCGTCATGGAGTTCCTATTTCAATCATTTCGGACCGAGACGGTCGTTTTGTTTCAAGAATTTGGAAATCATTTCAACAGGCCTTTAGATCTCATTTGAATCTAAGTACAGCCTTTCATCCACAAACTGACGGCCAGGGCGAACGGACAATCCAAACACTCGAAGATATGCTTCGTGCATGTGTTATGGATTTAGGCGGCAATTGGGATACTCATCTACCTTTAGTTGAGTTTTCCTACAATAACAGCTACCATACTAGTATACGAGCTGCACCGTTCGAAGCTCTTTATGGTTGAAAGTGTCGCACTCCGCTATGTTGGGCGGAAACTGGCGATAGTCAGTTGATTGGTCCGGAGCTAGTCCAAGAGACTACGGATAAAATTTTCCAGATCCAAGACCATATCAAGGCGGCTCGCGATCGACAAAGGAGCTACGCAAACAAAAAGCGAAAACAATTATCTTTCGAGGTCGGAGACAAAGTCTTGTTAAAAGTCTCGCCCTGGAAAGGCGTAGCGAGGTTCGGTAAACGTGGAAAGCTTAACCCGCGTTACATTGGACCATTTGAAATCTTAGAAAAGATTGGCACTGTTGCCTACAAGTTGAAGTTACCAGATGAACTTAGCAGTGTGCACGACACGTTTCATGTGTCAAATCTTAAAAAGAGTCCAACACAAGCAACCGTTATCATTCATGCGGATGAAATTTCACATTGACGACAAACTCCAATTCACTAAAGAACCTGCTGAATTCATGGACTATAAAGTCCAGAAATCATTGAGGAGTCGTATCAAATTATTAAATGTACGTTGGAACTCTTGACACGGACCCGAGTATACTTGGGAACGTGAAAATTAAATCAAAGCCAAATACTCTCACCTGTTCGAGTAGTCTCCTGTATAGGATGACTCAGCTGGAATTTCGGGACGAAATTCTCAATAACAGGGGGAGAATGTGACAACTGCCACTTTCTGGTAATTTACTTACATTTAAAACGATGATTTACATAATACAAGTATGTGTTTTGAATATTCGGACTGCATGATTTCATAATATACATCTTAGAAAACCCATGGAATATTCATTTATTATTACACATGATTCACTTTTATTGGGTACATTTGAAATAGTGCAAACAATTCACCGAAACAACTAGAGTAGTGCCTAGTGAACTAGAGTGCTGACGAAAACTCCGGATCCGCAGAAAACATCTAAAATGACATCTTTAGGACTCGGATGAGAGTCCAATATCAATTATATATTAAACCCTATATGGGAATACAAGAGTTTGGTTAACATTTACCAATGTCCGGCAGCACTAAAAACTATCCGAAAAACGCTAAAAGTGACCATTTCATGAATTTTCCGCAAAATTCAGCAATTGTATTTTATTACAAGATGCAAAAATTGATGTCTAGGCACCAATTTCATATAAAAATACTTATGGAATATCAATTATACACATAACAGAAATTTTCCCTACAACTTCCTTAAGCGTACCTTTCGACTATCTACTTGCGAAACGAGCGCTATACATCTAGCCGAACTATATTTTGGCACATGTAGCGAACTAGTGATTATTAATTTGGTCTTGTAAAGCTAGTTTATGGTCTTTGCAAGTCAAGAAACATCTCGGAAAATTGCAAACCCTTAACACCAAAATACTTACATCTTTATATTCATTTGAAATCTAAAAAAAATAACTAACTTATTTTTACCACATAAGACCCCCCCCCCCCCACCTTGTGACCGTGAACAAGGGGTCCCACCCCCTTGTTTATGTTGGTAAATATCTAGATATTTCTTATTTACAAGTGGATGTGAATGGTGATTAATTTCTACACTTAATCACTAAGTTACTACACTTTACCCTATCATCTTTCATCACCCAAAGAACACTCTCATCATCTTCATCCATATTACCAAGAACATTTTCAAAAACCCATTTATTTTTATTACCTCCTTCATGATCAATATGGATTTCCAAGTAACATAAGAGGATCTAAAGCTTTTGGAAGTAAAAGGAAGGGTTTTCATCCATACAAAAGTATTCTACCAACAAGATCATCATCTTCTTAGTCTTAATAATCTTCTAAGATCATCCCTAGCCTAGTGCTAGAAGTAAGCTTCTATATCTATTTTTTTTATACAAATATATTAAGTTTATGATTGTTATTATTACTAATAATAACCAAGAGATCATACTTAATAAACATGAAAAAAATACAAGGAAGCAAAGATAATAATCATGATATATTTATGTTGGTTATATTGTGATTTAAGACTTGTGATATGCATATTTGATCTTGTTGTGATGATTATGATACAAATAAATTGTTAGAAGATGTTTTAAGTTATGATCTAAAAATTATACATGTTTATGTTAAAGGGTTTTTAACATAAAGGATTAAATGGATGATCATAACTATTGATCTTGTGAAAGTATTTAAGGTTTCTAATTAAAAACAAGACTTTTACAAGATTATAAAAAGTAACATACAACTAGAGATTTTTATAAAAGTTGTTAAAACTAGAATTAAACTTGGTTTTTGAACTAGTTAGCATATGTAATAATCATGGTTAAAACCCTACATGATTTGGATATCATCTTGAAAATTATGTTATAAAAGTCTCATATGTTTAGTTAAGATGTTGAGTAAATTGATGATGATTTGAAAGAAAAAGAAAATGATATGTTTATGAAACATGGTTAAGATAAAAATACAAAGGTTATATGGCCAATTTTCATAAAAACTTTATTTTATAAAGTAACCACATATATGGTTAAATCTCTACAAGATTTAAAAAGGTTGTTAAAGAAAGTTTTTATAAAATAAAAGACAAGAAATATATATATATATATATATATATATATATATATTTTTAAATATATATTTGTTTACTTTAACAATTTTTGTGACATGTATTACTTGATGTATTAGTTATATATATCAAAGTAGGAACTTGTATCTAATGTCACATTTAAACTCAAAACACTTTATAACAAAAGTCCTACAAGACTTCATATAATAACGCCTTAAAAACAAGTACGGACAATCTGAATGATCGGACACCATTTATGGTCAAAACGGACGGCGGACGAATACATAAACGAATCGCCAATCCGAGGAGTTACTACGACGTTTAGACGATTTTTCGACACGAAATATAAGTATCCTATCAATAACAAATTTCGGATGTTTATAAACTTATAAAAACTAGTATGTTTTTATTTACTAACAAGTATACTTAGTAAAATTTTATAAAAAGGTTTTTATAAAAAAATGAAAGGCTTACACTTACAAGTGGGCTAAATTATAACAAATGGGCTATTTTATTTAATGGACTATTTTCTATTACAAATGGGCTTACTTACACTTAATGGGCCATTGTTTTACAAATGGGCTTATTTTTCATAATGGGCTTAACATAAATTCGTGGGCTAAGCCCAAACACCAAACATATGGGCCAAAGCCCAACACTATTCAAGCCCAACACTATTCAAGCCCAACACTATTGAGGCCCAACACTATTTGAGGCCCAACACTATTTGAGGCCCAAAACTATTTGAGGCCCAACACTATTTGAGGCCCAACACTATTGAGGCCCAACACTATTTAAGGCCCAGCACTATTTAAGCCCAATAACTTGAAAACATGGGCTTGGCCCAATGTTACCATTATTGGAAACACAACTATACAATTGATACATATAAGACACGAAATTCAGCGGACTAGATCCGACTATACAACTCACAAGATACAAGATAACATTTATATATATATATTTGGTGAAAAATATATATATAACATTTGAACAACTCATTCATCGAATACACAGTTAACGAACAGTAAAGACATACAAGTCTTACACATATTGAAGACACAAGACTTGTACTCAAGTTATTACAAAGACCGAAGTGTCTAACAAATATAAGAACATTTGTAGGTCGCAACACTATTCAGGACGACCGCACGTGAGATCTTATTTACATCTATTCACAGGACGCGATACTGTGAGTTCATGTCCCCTATTCATTTAAATGTTTTACAACTTTACAACTATCGGGGAAAATACATGTTCAACGTATGTTAAAGTTAGGGAATGAAACACCTTAGATCATGTGCGAATTATGGTTATACATCTAAGCACCATTAATCCAGTTTGGACCTAGGTACAAGTGGTTAGATCTAATGGGTTTTGGCGAGCCCCACTCTTGGTCGTGGACCCATACAGAAGAGTGCTTTTGTGTCCCAGTCGATAGGAATCGACATAAAATCGTCTAGGGTTGGATTGCTTCCTTTTTCGTCACACATATTAATGTCCTCGCGAAACATTAATGATCAACGATTTCATTGACGCTTTACATACTACATCATTACATACAGATACATTTTATACAACTCACATTTTATGGATACAGTTTATACAACTCACATTTTATGGATACAGTTTATACAACTCACATTTTATGGATACAGTTTATACAACTCACATTTTACAGACACATCTCATACAACTAAACTGCATGAACTCGCTCAACTTTTGTTGATGTTTTCAAACTTACATGTATTTCAGGGAATTAGTGGACCAATGCAACGATTTCAGTTCAAGGAAAACAAGTATCAATACTCCATGCCAACTATTGAAGGGTTTGCCTGTTATATACCGCCTCTTTGCGGTGATATAGTGGTCAAAGTCTTGACATTTTAAGACTTACATTTTGATGTATAAAACGATGACAACTTATTTTCATTTGATGGTTTGTAACCAATACATTCAACTTATGCTGCATTCTTTTGAAACAATTATGACAATGGCATTGGAGCTTGTTTTTATTCATTTAGTATGTTCACATATATTGTTATGCAATGAGAACCGATCAGATCACACCTCGCGCTTCCGCTACGAGCGGGTGTGACAGTGTAAACCATATTGAAATGTCTATGTCCAATATAAACCACTAAATGTGTATATCAATGTCAAAATGTTTATGTTTATGTTAATGTAGATCATGTAATGTGTACCCAAAAGTATCATGTATGGTAAGTGAAATATATCAACTAAACCATATGTAAAAATGCACAAAAACAAGGTATTGATGTAAAACATAGTTTAAATCAAAGTTATGTTTTGTGGAACAAATGCATGCTATACTGATACAAACATTTATGCGGTATTGTGAAAATGCATACATCCAAGCCTTGAGACTGTGGCGATAAACCCTTAAACAAATTAAAGGTTTATCTAAGTTATGTACATCGAATTCGGTCATTCCTTCCAATCCAAACAAACCTAGGATTTCAGGAACGGGAGTTGTCAATTCCTATGGTACCACTACCTACTAACGAACGGCGTAGCTAATGTTAATGAATGTATTGTTCCATTGTAAACAACCCAAATGTCATACCAAAATGTAAACATGTGATGAAAACAACTGTACTAAGTATGTAACAAATGGACATACATAGCATGTGACGTGAAACAAATGTACTAAGTATGCACACAATGGACATACATAGCATGAAATGTAATGTAAACAATGTACTAAGTACGCACACAATGGGCATACATAGCATGAAATGTAATGTAAAACAATGTACTAAGTACGCACACAATGGGCATACATAGCATGAAATGTAATGTAAAACAATGTACTAAGTACGCACACAATGGGCATACATAGCATGAAATGTAATGTAAAACATGTACTATAATGTACTAACGAACATAGCAGGTATATGATGTGAAAACATGGAAAGCATGAAAGTAACAAGTAGGCACATGTGTTTCACCCCAAAACAGTTTGAAAACAGTAAAAGAGGGGTCTATGTACTCACTTGAGATTGCTCAGAAGTCCTAAGATAACCACCAAGCAATGCTAGAGATCACGGAATCAAACGGCACCTAATATAGGTAACTATGTTAATAAACCAGACCTATATCGGAAGATTTAGATAGAATGAGGGTTCGTAAACCAAACGAGTATGGAGACTCGTGTCATATGGTTTAACAAAGCCTACATACTAATTGAAACCTAACTTAAGTGCTTACGACCCGTTTAGGTAGCTTATGCTACTTTAACGCGTCGCTCGCGTGAAACGCGTTCGGACCGCTTAACTAGTCCTATAACAAGTAACATATTCCTTAACATGTCTAATATTGTTGTCAAATCAGTTTAGATGTCAAAATTTATGTTACATATGTTTAAAATGAATTTTGGCATCAAAGGGGTATTTTGGTAATTTACCTAAGGCATATAAACTACCTATCATACAACTACTTAAACGAAGCGACCATAAGGTATAACCTCGGAAGGTTATTCCCTATATACTATGGTCACCTAATGTGTTTGGTCGGATCCTAATGATCGACCAAATGGGTCGGGTTCGAAGGTATAAGCGATTTATTAGATCGCTTACCCTTACGACCCTAGACAACGTGGTAATCAGTAGGTATAGTCACAAGGGACTATAACCATCGTGATTACAATCATGTTGCGAAGTTCAAACGAACTTCGCATTGACCATAAACTGGTCAATGCAGAAAGTCAAACAAAGTTTGACTTTCGGACTCGAAAAACAATAAAAGAACGAAGGAACACTTACGAAGGGTCCCCGAATGCTAATCTAGATCAAAATAGCTCAGGTATGAAACAAAGGTTTCAACTTAGAGCACATTAGATCAGATTCTTGTGAGGAAAAGTGAAGGGTGGAGGTGGGTATTTATAGTTTTTGGTTCACCGTTAGGATCATTTCTTGGAAAAGGGGGCACGATCTAAGCCGTACACTTGTTGGAAAGTTGTGGTAACTCATTTGCCATCCACCATAAGAGTTTGACACTTGGCACTTGGCCTTTGGAGAGTGTTAAGGGCTGTTAATAGCTGAAAAAAAAACGTTTTGCTGCATCTGGCCCCTACTTACGGACCTAGTTTGGCAGATTTACAGTTTCAGTCCCTGCAACCTCAAAACTTGGTTTTCGATGCGTTTTTTGACACGTTTAAGCCCGGATAACCCTATTTCAAAGCTCTAAAATGAAGTTAAAGTATAGGGAACTTAAAATGTGTTCAAAAATATCTCGGGTGTCGGTTCGTTTAGCCGTACGGTTACGTTGTTCGGTTAATTACGACGGAATGCGCATAAGCGCGAAAAATGATCCAAATGGCGTGACGAATGGATTTTTCTTATGCCAAACACTAAAATAAAATATTTTAGTGCTTACATAAATTTTTGGATGTCCGGATGTATTCAGAACGTAAGTTATGCGCGAAAATGCAAACTTGTGCACTTTTTTGACGCTTTTAGTCCCTGAATGACCCCAAAAGTTTATTTTAGCATACTGAACCCCTCAAAGCCTATTTCTAAGCTATGTAAAGGATATTTATGGTATGTTTAACTTATGGTCATATTTCGGAATGTTCGTTACAGTTCAAATTGGCATACTTTCGCAGTTTGTCAAGTTTAGTCCCTGTAAGCGAATTAACTTGTTTTTGCCATACCAAAGCCTTCAAAACTTATTTCTAAGTTATGTAAGGGTTGTTTAAGGTATGTTAAGTATATGTTGATGTTCCAGAGTATTTGTCGCATTAAACTGACTACGTTTACGCACCAGTTTGCGTATAAATCTCCAGAAAGCGATGTAGAGTTTGAAATTGGATAAAAGTCAAAACATGAAAAATGTAAAACATAACCAAACAAACATTGGGATCAAATGACATTGTTTTATTGATAATGGTACTGTTCATAATGATTACAAGCACAGATGTTACAGTCTCCCCTACTTGTGGAAATTTCGTCCCGAAATTTATTTAGAGGAAACTCGTGGGAAAAGATGCGGATATTTCGCCTTCATTTGATCTTCGCGTTCCCAAGTAAACTCGGGTCCATGTTTAGCTTCCCAACGAACTTTGACCAAAGGAATGCGCTTGCGTTTGAGCCACTTGACTTCACGTTCCATGATTTCCACAGGTTTCTCAACAAATTTCAGTGTTTTACCAACACGAATTTCGTCAAGTGGTATGTGGAGGTTCTCATCAGCTAAACACCTCTTGAGATTGGACACGTGAAAAGTTGGATGAACATTTCCAAGTTCAGGAGGTAACTCAAGTCTGTAGGCTACCTTACCGATTCTTTCAACGATCTTGAATGGTCCAACGTATCTAGGTGCAAGTTTTCCTTTCTTTCCAAATCTGATCACACCTTTCCAAGGTGAGACCTTAAGTAATACTCGATCACCGACTTGAAATTCCAAGGGCTTGCGTTTTGGGTCTACGTAACTCTTCTGACGGCTTCTAGCTGTCTGAAGGTTATCACGAACTTTCTTGACCTTATCTGTTGTCTCTAAAATGAGGGCAGGTCCAGTAAGCTGAGCCTCGCCGATCTCATTCCAGCAGACTGGTGAACGACATTTTCGACCATAGAGAGCCTCGAAAGGAGCCATTTTGATGCTGGTGTGATAACTGTTGTTGTAGGAGAATTCAATCAACTGAAGATGTGAATCCCAACTACCACCAAAATCGATCACACAAGCTCTAAGCATATCCTCCAGAGTCTGGATTGTTCTCTCAGATTGACCATCCGTTTGCGGATGATAAGCCGTGCTCAGATTAAGTTGGGTCCCCATAGCAGATTGCATGGTTCTCCAAAAATGAGAAGTGAAGCGAGCATCTCTGTCAGAAATGATGTTCAAAGGAACACCATGTCGAGCTACTATTTCATCCACATAGATTTTAGCAAGTTTGTCAGCAGAAAAATCCTCACGGATTGGCAAGAAATGCGCTGACTTAGTAAGACGATCAACAACTACCCAGATGGCATCATGACCTTTCTTTGTGCGTGGAAGTTTGGTAACAAGATCCATAGTAATGTTTTCCCATTTCCAAACTGGGATCTCTGGTTGCACCAATAAACCCGAAGGACGTTGATGTTCAGCCTTAACCTTAAGACAAGTAAGGCATTTTGATACGTATAAGGCAATGTCTTTCTTCATACCAGGCCACCAATAATGAATACGAAGATCCTTATACATCTTATCTGAGCCCGGATGAATAGAATAACGAGACTTATGGGCTTCATCCATAAGCAAGGTACGAAGATCATCCTGGCTTGGGACCCACAAGCGGTCCATGAAGTAATACGATTGTAGGTCCTGTTTTTCCGGTGAGGATCGATAACGAAAACCTATCCTTGTTTATCACGAACACGGTAACGGGTGCGGAATCCCCGTGACGGTGCAAACCAAACAAAGTGTATAAAACACACGGGTAACCAAAGATTCAATATCTATTGATTATGGATGAGTACAACCACAAACATATACAAACAATGTTTTAACGACTCTCACTAAGTCTCTCTGTGCTCATCAGTTTCACACAGAAACTGTGAGGGGTATTTATACTAGACACAGACAAACATATGACGAAACACAAATAAGGACCCGGCGAAACAACAAAATTGACGAAACACTATCTGTTTCGTCGATATACATATTAATATCATTCTGTTTCGTCGAGTGGAATAGGAGCCCAACTGAAGTCAAAGTCCATTCAAGTCAAAGGCCCATGTGAATGAATTACGGCCCAGTTTTACTTTCTGTTGTAATCTTTCACTAATTCAACATATGCCAAAGATAGTGACATCACCATGACATCACAATGATGATGTCATGGTGATGTGTAAACGGGAATGGATTTGCGGCGCTCCGTGCTTCCCGTGTCGAACTCTGGGGCGCACGACGGAGGAATGTCGTGACGTTAGGCTTGAGCCGGACCTAACCGTGTCGAAACCAAGTCGAACCGAGCCGAGTCGCGTCCACATAAAGTGTACCAACAATCTCCCCCTTGGACGCTACTCGTGATGGTTCGTCTTCTGTGTCTTTTGTGTTGAAGGATCTTCAAAGTCTTCACGCGTTGTAAGAAGAAAGTGTATCAATAAACTCCCCATTTTATTTAGAAAGTGTGTTAACAAACTCCCCCTTAGAATGAACTCTCCATTGAGTTATGCTCGTGAATCTTTCGATCGTTAATTCTTCAGATCCTTGTGGTGTTGATGAGTGATCAACTGCAATCCGATCATCTTGATCTTCTGATTGCATTAACGTCGTGTCTTTACTTTACGGCTTGTCATCTGACATGTTCTCTTCGCCTTTAGCTGATTCTGATGTCGCATCTGCACATACAAGAAAGCTAAACACGTAATGAGAACAACCGCTTGGAATATAGTTATCATTTAAACAAGTGACACAAATGAGATCAATTCTCAATCAAACACCGACCGACAACAGTTTGAAAGTTTAGAAAATGTTCAGTTTTAATCCTTTAACTTTCAAAACTTGTTAACTTCGACAGTTTATGAAGGTGCAATTGTTTTCCGGCTTACAATCAGGATTTTGGGTAGGATAGACTCGAGTTCCAACATCAGTCAATAAAAAATAAACTAGAAGCAAAATCTTTTTGGATTTTATAAAGTTTATATTAAAACACACCTAAAATCTTTTTGGAATTTTTCATTTATGTAAAGACGGAAAGCAATAAATAAATATATACAAAGATGCAGAAACTAAAGCAGTAAATAAATATTTACAGACAATCTTTTTGCGAGTTTCGAGGGTAAGAGAATCATATCAGTGTACGGTCATGTCAAAACGCTCTTTTTGTTCAATTAGTTAACATTTAGATAAGCATCCTATAACAATTATCGGTATTGTTGTCCACATAAGCTCAACTTATCAGATGTAATCATGGCGAGGAGATACATTACGGTATGATTTATACTTACCGACCGGTGTTCATCCACACACGACACATTCCCATATCAAGGTATGCACGAGAGTTCATCTTACCGGTGAGTATACCGATTATCATCTGTTTGAGCGTATAAAAGATGTGAGAAACTCACTTATTTGATTGAAAACAAGCCCTATGTGATAGAATCACTTATTGATGAGGAACTTGATTTTCAGATGCATGAGGGCACAAGAGCAAGTCCGTGAACAGGTCAGTACTTCCGTACAGCAGAGAGACGAACTTGACTCCCGCAAAGAATCTGTGATATATAATCACTTATTTTGTTGGACATGTGATTGTTGATCACTTATTGAGGTCGAATGCAATATGTACACGTATGTATAGTATCATGGAAGATCTTAGACTTCGTCTCCGTTATTTTTACGGTTTGATACAACCATGATACCCAGATGATAAACAGCATAAAGACCGAATATATCAGAACCTCGGCAATCTCTCAAACGAAATTTCGGTACTAAGACCATATGCCAATGTGCGGTTACCACCTGGTCTTCAGTCGATTTAAGGTTTATATCACCCTGCACACTTTAAAATGATTGTGAGCCTACCGATACATCTTATATAGAGCTGCTTAACATATTTCATTTTGCATTTCAGTTTGAAGAGGTTTAGACAGACCACTGATCTACTATCATTTTCTCTTTTGCTCACCAGGAAACTCATTTTTGTTTTTCCATTGTTTTTGCACTTTTGAAATTTTTCGATGTTTTTGAATTTTCAAATTTTGGATTTACTCCCCCTAAAATCAACAAACTAAGATAAATTTAAAAACACAAAGGTATTTACAAAAACGATTTTCCGATGTCAGTTAACTCATGTTTTACCACAATGCCGTTTACCAAAATTAATTTTGAATCAGAAATGATTTATCGAATTTTGGAAAAATCAGTTGGCATGTCGGTAAGCGGTGCGGACCATGACAATATTGACGAGTTTCATAGTGAAACAATCACGTGTGAGGTGATATTCGAGTTCAATGTGTCTGGTCAAAGAGTGCTGTACGAGATGATAATAATTCATAAAGCAGCTTAAATATCGACAAGTATAGGAGAGATATGAAATTTAAAACCGTATCCTGCAACTGCTTCGTGCATTGCAATGAATCTGAGCGCTCTCCCAAACTGGATATCCACCCGGTGTGGATTTCAAAGTCGATTTTGTAGCTACTAAGAAATCTCTTCACAGCAACAAGATCATAAACCTTTGGGTCCGGCTGGTCTTCCACATTGCACCAGCGAAGGTCTTTGTCTTTCTCTTGAGAAGTAGTGTGCGGTTGTTCAATCCATACCAAGGCATCCGCACACCTGGTTGGTTTGTTCAACAAACACATTTTCTTCATTCACACCACGAAGAAATGTACACTGCACGTTCATCTTGTTGATTTTGAACATTAGACGTGTCACACCCCCAAAATCCACACGCGGAATACTACCGCTTGGAGGCGTGACATGACCAGGATCAAGCCACCAATCATATTGAACATAAGTATATAGTAAAAGTCATTCATCAATACGATAGGTGTTTCCAAAACCAAATATAAACAAGTGTGTAGCGGAAGCATTAATGTAAAACCCAACATAAGTTTAAGTACAAAATGTCATAATGTTTAACAACACATTCACGATCCATGTCCACAACGACTGTGCCTCCCGTGCAAGCTCCAAAAGTACCTATGGTCCTGCAAGGCATGTAACAGAGAGTCAACAACTAGTTGAGCGAGTTCACAGTTAATTATTCAGTTATAGAATTCGTTTCGTAAATCAGTTGTTCGTTTTGTAAACCATGTTTCTTATTGATTCTCATCGCGGTCCTCCAGACATCTGTGCGAAGGTTAGTGGCTGTCACACCCCGACTGTGACAACCCGCACTAAACCAGGTATCCGTACAACTTAATTAATGATTAATTACTGCTAAATTACTGTGCTTGATTGAACTAGCTGATAAACTGCTACCTGCATACTGATACATGCACCTACTTGCATCATACTTTATTTGCTGTCACTACATTATTTACGTGCTGAACCCTAGTGACAAACATGATGCACAAAAAGCACAGTAGCACTAAACGGATACACAGTGAACATGCTGATATAACCAGCATCAGGCAAATACTGCCTGAAGGCCTGTTAAGAGCCTCATATATTTTGGCTACACTGGTAGTGAGTGTAGGATATAAGGGTTGTGTTACCGCGTCTCTAGGGATAAGATACACTGATTCGGATGTGCCAGAACGTACTTTAAGTACCAAACACAGCACTTTAACAATTTAACCAGCTTCTAGCTGACTAGTAAAGTGCCAGAAATGAGAAAATATTACTAGACACTTTCTAAAGTGTCGGGAAAACAAAATGTGTCACTAAAATGTAATAACGACACTTTAAAATCTTTTGTAACACTTTAACGGATTACTATCCAACCGGACACCCGGACTATACCCGGAACATGAAAATATTACTATTTTCACTATCACTCTTTTTCTGAGCCAGTTAGGGTCCCTGATTACCCTAACACCCGTCATAACACGCTATTTACAACTAACGGAGTTTAGCGCTAAACTAACCTTCACAACATAACTAAACTCCCTAACTAATACTCAAAATCGGACCAAGGACCCCCCCCCCCAACCGATTCGGTTGCCTAGGAGGCAACACCATGTACTTGAGATCTTGCCATGATCTTGTTATGTCTAATATCCACCCTACACATGAACCATTGGACAATAGCACCTTGAGTTGCCTATAAATACACCCTAATTACTAGAGATCATTATCACTAATCAACACCACAACTTTCACTCTCCTTCTCTCTACCTTAAGCTCGGCCGAACACCACCCTCACCACCATCATACTTTCGGCTCTTGTCTTCATCATTCCAACATCATACACACATCCAAGATCACGTATAAGGAGCTTTGGTGCAAGCGGAATACGAAGGACCTCTCTCGTTATCTTTTATCCACGCGTTTTTCGTCACGATTCTTCCCTAGCCCCGAGCTAGAGGTATATTGTTTAAAACTTGTTTTTACACTCATCTAAAGTGGTTAAAAGGATTATTGTCGGTTGAATCTCGTTATATTGAAAGATGATGCATTAAAGTCTAGTAAAATCATAAAAATGGTGGTTAATAGCATATAACTTGTGTAAAAGTCGTAGGACTTGAAATTTGTGCTTATTGTAACCCGATCTATAATGTGGTAGCTCGAGTCTTCGTTTAACCCGACTTTGTAAAATCACGTATCATCACATAAGCTTGTTTTTTTTGAAAGATACAAGGGTTAAAGATGAAACACTACCACATTTTAGAGACATGAACTTGTGTGAAAATATTTTAGTTGTGTAAAAGTGATTTAACCGGTAAAATGATGTTTAAAACTAGCGGATCTACGTATCCGCAAGTGGTATTTTTGAAAGACCACACTTTAAAGAAATCATGTTTTTCTAAAGATGGATCTTGCACTAATAAATATGATTTTATAAACCACAAGTGTGTAGACACTTGTGAAATGGAAAAATCCGACAAAGAAGTGTATTTGTCACTTGTTACTAGAAGTTGTAAAGACGGTTTTCTCTAAACACGAGGTTTTTACAAGATTAAAGCTACCTTATATAAGGATCCATATATATAAAGGTGATTTACATTATTGATGCGGAAAAACTGCAAGTTCATGCGATTATGTGATTTACATATTTATTGACTAGTTTGATGTGTCGGAAATTGTTTGTTTGAATAAAGGAGATTGTTGAATGGATTTGTTAAAAGAAAATGATACGCTTGAAAGCGTGGCCACCTCCAGTTACAGAGGAAACTCTGGCGAAATTTTCTAAAAACCTAACACTTAGACTTTTTACACAACAAGTGTTAGAACTATTTTTGGACATGTTTTCAAAACATAAATTTCGCCAGCACTATATTTTACTAAATATTCGGAGGTGGGATTTTCACAAAGATTAACGAGATAAACATATTTGTCACAACACTGTTTATGATTATTTTGTGAAAACACATAAATATTATTTTAGGGTAAAAATAATATTTACAAGCGTTAATGATTCCAAAACTTTGCGAACGCTTACACAAACATATAAGTTACACCGGTAATTCCATTACCACACGATTAATAAAACGTAACTTATGCACATGTATTAAATCCCCCATCCTTGGGAAGGAAGATAACTACCAAGTATATACGACATGTAACACGAAATAGTTGTCTAACTATTTCCCGCAAACATAAACTATAAAGCTAAAGCACGGCCGTCCGTCTAATAGAATTAGCACTTGTAGGTCGTTGCACAGCTTACTATATTGGAGACGCTTGATTGAGATACGCATTCACTGTGAGTTCATGTCCCCCTTTTCTCTAACTGTTTTCAGTTTTCTTAACTGCGGGGGTGAAATACATGTTACTTTGTTTACGAGTACTTTATACGCGGTATGAATAACGTAAGGAGGTTTAGATCATGTGAATGGGTAGTTAGAACACCGAGGGACTCGAGCGGTAGATCTATCTGGGTGTAGCGAGCCCAGCTCTAGGCCAAACGGACCTCTCTGAGGCTAACCACAACGGACCTGGAGTGACTTGGTTGCCCAACGCAAAAATCAGCTAGGGTTGTGTCTACTTACTTGCATTTCACAACATGCTAATGGCCTTGCAAACCATTGGTGATCACAAGTCCTCTTACACTGCTACATACCAGGAAACTTTTATACTTACAAGTGTTTTACTTACTCACTTGCACATGAACTCGCTCAACATTATTGTTGATTTTTCAACTTACATGTATTTCAGGAAATTAAACGAGATCTGGCACGGTATGGAACGTTTTTCCGCTGCATTTGTCATGGAGTCATCAGAGTTTAAGGGATGTGTCTCTTTCCTGGACAAGACACAGTCCTTAAACCACGTTTATGTTATGTTGTAGTTGTTATGTCTTTTGAACAAGGTTATTGTTGTTGGAGTATGTTCTCGTCAAACAATGGTATTGTATGATATTTTCAAACTTAATTGATGACTTGCATGGTTTTTAAATTCATATAGCTTGTTATGATTAAGCTATGGTATTAAGAAGTCACACCAAAATATACCACGCTTCCGCAAAGCCAGGGTGTGACAGCTTGGTATCAGAGCTCTGATCATAGCGAACTAGGATTCATTCTTGAGTCTAGACTATGATCACTAGGGCTCTCACGAAAACATTTTTACTGCATACCACTTAAGTCCAGAATCCAAAACTTTTTACAAACAAATGTTGAGCACATTTTATTCATTATTTTAGGCCCAGTCGGGAGGCTGAGGCTTGGTCTAGTGGGACTAGGAGTGTTGGTCTAGTGGGACTAGGAGTGTTGACTAGTGGGACTAGGAGTGTTGGTCTAGTGGGACTAGAAGTGTTGATCTAGTGGGACTAGAAGTATTGGCTAGTGGGACTAGAAGTGTTGGCTAGTGGGACTAGAAGTGTTGACTAGTGGGACTAGGAGTGTTGGCTAGTGGGACTAGAAGTGTTGACTAGTGGGACTAGGAATGTTGGCTAGTGGGACTAGGAGGATAATTTGAATGCTTACTTGGTGATTTACGTGATTATTTGATTATATGACAGTTTGTGCATACTTATGTTTGTGTTACAGGTACATGGACTCGTCAGATTCAGGTGGTTCAGGCACCACCGGACCCAGACCCATAGTGTCGGATGATTTAGAGTCCTCGGAGCACGAGGTGTACACGTCAGACTTTACCAGTACAGACGATGACGACTTCCAGCCATTCGCCCTACCTGATGGCGACGATGAGCTCCCTGTTGATATTCCGGCCGGGGATTTGCCACTAGCGGTGATCCCTGCTCCCATACCCCTCGCTTCTTACCCTGTTCAGGAGTTACCATTCGACGACGACGAGGACGACGTCGACTTGTTTGAGGTGGAGCCTTTGGAGGACGTTCAGGGCGAGGCCCTACCTGCTGTTGCCCCATTACTGATTGCAGATGCTCCGGCTGCGGAGGCACCTGCACATTCCCCAGCCCAGGACTCCTTTGAGTCTGTGGCTTCTGCACCGTCACATACTCTTAGTGTGCAGCACTATTCCCATGGGTCTGATTCGGACCAGGCTCTTTCTGTTGCTCCCGTACCTGGACTTGTTTATGATCCTGACGACGAGGGGGATTCAGACCCTATGTTTCCCCCAGGCTATGATCCTGACCGCGATTTGGAGTTTGTCCCTATGGACGAGATGATGGAGGATCCTGCTGATCCTATTGATCCTTTTGATCCGATCGATCCTGACTTTGACTTTGATATGGCGTTTGATGACTTGGAGCCTGCCATTGCCCCTGAGCAGGCAGCTGCTCTTGATCCGTTACCAGAGCATGACCCTATGCATGCTGATGTACCTCTTGAGCCCATTGCTGATGATCCCCACCTAGATGTTCCTTTGATTGCAGACGATCATGTCCCTATTGATCCCATTGATCCTCTACCCCTTGTTGCTGTACCTGTTGACCCACCATTTGAGCACTTGGCACCCGTTGACCCTGTTGTAGCCCCTTTACTTGATCCCGTTCCCATAGAGCCCGGACATGCACCGTTCGCGGCACATATGGATCCACCGGACGAGCCGGCACAGCACGGGTGGATCCCGGCTGATGAGGACGTCCCACCACTACCCCCACAGATTCCAGACGCTAGACACACTGACTTTTCGTTTCAGGTTCCCACGTACATACCTCCAGCGGGGCCTGGAGAGGGCTCTTCAGCCCACCCATCAGGGCATGTACCGATGCCCATGCCTTTCTTACCACAGATGCCTTTTGTTCCACCTATTACTGCTCCTTTTGGTGTAGCACCCTTTGACCCCACACGCGAGCCACTGCTTTGGGCTCCGTTTTCTCCTATGCCACCCACTGATCCATACCACAGGTTCCATGTGGGCCACACCATTGAGGATGTATTGATGTCATTTGTTTACCAGCATGAGTCGCACAAGCAGCGACTACAGGAGCTCGAGAGAGCTCGGCCATGTCAGTGCCATGGTCAGGCACCCTCTCCGTTGCAGCCGTTTCGACCATTACCCCCTGACTATGCTGCTCGTCTTACTACTTTGGAGCAGCAGATTGCCTCCGTTATTCGCACGCAGCAGGCGATGGAGGCAGATTGGTTAGAGATGCGCCGTTTGTTTTATACCCGTTTTCCCCCTCCTCCACCACCATCTGCTTAGAGCTCATCGGTGCCACATGGGTAGGCGAGGTGAGAAGTCGGCGATTGCTTTTACTTGCACAGCATTTTGGGGAGACTACGTTATGATTTGACTTTTGTACTTGATGTTGTATTGATACTGATGTAGCTTTTGACAGGGGTGATGTAGCCCCAGTGATTGATGATTGTATGTATACACTTACGATGTGGTCTCATGGCAATCGCAGTTTTCTCACCATATTTTGATTCGCTTGGTTACTTGTTTATATTTTATGACATGGGATGTTGTGTGATTGATATTTGTGATATGTGATAACATGAGATGTTATGTGATTATACTATTATTATTACTATATACGTACACTGTACTATGTCCTGACCAACGTGAACACATCTTTTAGAAGATGCCGCCAAGACGCGAACCAAACATGCCCACTAACGAGGCAGAACTACAACAGATCATTGCCGCTGCCATAGCACAGTACGCAGCATCTCAGCCAGGAGCAAGCGGAAGTGTTAACCAAGGCAATAACAATCCACCTCACGGTAATACCACGCCATTCGAACCTACCATGTCCTAGCTGGACATCTTTAGCATTGATGCTAATGCCAAACACATGTTTTAACATACGTGCAGGATGCACCTACAAGCAGTTCTTAGACTGCAAACCAGTTAACTTCAATGGCACAGGAGGTGCAGTTGCCTTCACCTGCTGGGCTGAGAAAACCGATTCCGTCTTACGCATGAGCAAGTGTGCTGAGGATCAACAAGTCACATACATTTCAGGGCTATTTCTCGACGGAGCCCTATCTTGGTGGAACTTACAAGTCCAAACCTTAGGCGAAACTGCCGCCTACGCCCTGACTTGGGCCGAATTGAAAGAACTGATGCGCAAGAAGTACTGTTCACGCGCAGAAATTCAAAGGTTGGAGACGGAATTTTGGCACTTAAAGATGGATGGTCCGAAAGTAGCAGAGTACGTTCAGAGGTTTCATGACCTATCTCAAGTGGTTCCTTACATGGTTACGCCTGAGTACAAGCGAATCGAGCGCTTCATTTGGGGTTTGGCTCCCCAAATAATAAGCATGGTAACCTCCTCCAAGCCAGCGACTATCACTGAAGCCATTGATTTGAGCGTGGCTCTCACAGAAGAGGCGATTCGTTTAAACAAGTTTGGTGATGTAAAGGCGAAGGAGAAAGAGACTCAAGTTGAGTCGTCAGGAAGCAACAAAAGAAAGTTTTCAAACTTCAAACAAAGTGTTAGCAGTGATGGTAAGAGAGGAGCACCAAGCACGCCAGCACAGGGTGCAGCTGGCAGTGATAGGAGAGGAAGGGGATATATGGGCACCCATCCCAGGTGTAATGCCTGCCAGCGTCACCATTCGGGTCAATGTGGGCTAAAAGTATGTGAAGCGTGTGGAAAACGTGGTCACTCTAAGGATACTTGTTGGGTCCCTGCCGGCCGTGGAGGCCAGGGAGGATATGGAAATAGGAATGATAACCGGGGTGGAAATGGGAATCGCCCGCAAGGAAATTTTGGAGGAAACAGAAACCGAAACAACAATGTAAATCGGGCTGGCAACGCCAACCAGAACAACACCCCAGCTGGAAACGGGGATGGTAATGGGCAGAGGCTCGGATGTTACAACTGCGGGGAAATCGGGCATTTTAAGAAGGACTGCCCAACACTGAACCAAGCCCGTGGTAGAGTGTTCCAACTGGAAGCTAGAGAAGCACGCCAGGATCCCAACGTTGTCACGGGTACGTTCCCTATCAACCAACGCTATGCATCCGTTTTATTTGATACTGGTGCCGACTATAGCTTCGTATCACTAGAATTTAAGAATATGCTTGGGTTAGCTGCTAATAAGTTAGACATACCCTACTCGATCGAATTAGCTAATGGAAAGTTAGTTGGAGCCGACGAAGTAATCAGAGGTTGCGTGATAGAATTGGGAGAACGCGAGTTTACTCTGGATCTACTACCAGTCCAATTGGGAAGCTTCGACGTGGTGGTAGGAATGGATTGGTTATCTGGAAACAAGGCTGAGATAGTATGTCACGAGAAAGTTGTTCGTATCCCTACTGATGATGGTGAGACAATTGTGGTCCACGGAGAGAAGCGTGACACGCCGCTAAGATTTATCAGCTGCTTGAAGGCAAGGAAGTGTTTACAGAAGGGATGTGTTGCTTTTCTGGCACACATCGTAGACAAGAAGGCTGCTGAGCCAACAATCGAAGACATCCCTGTCGTAAGGGAGTATCCCGAAGTCTTCCCAGAAGACTTACCCGGACTGCCACCTCAGAGGCAAGTGGAGTTTCACATTGACTTAGTTCCAGGCGCCGCGCCTGTAGCTAAGGCACCTTACAGACTTGCTCCATCTGAGATGCAAGAATTGTCAACGCAACTTCAAGAGTTGTTAGATAAGGGTTTTATCCGACCAAGCTTCTCGCCTTGGGGAGCTCCGGTCTTGTTTGTCAAGAAGAAAGACGGAAGTTTCCGCATGTGTATTGACTACAGAGAATTGAACAAGCTGACGATCAAGAACAGGTATCCACTGCCAAGAATCGACGATCTGTTCGATCAACTTCAAGGCTCAAGCTGTTACTCTAAGATCGATCTTCGATCTGGATACCATCAACTAAGGATACAGGAGGAAAGTATCCCGAAAACAGCCTTCCGAACTCGTTATGGACATTACGAGTTCCTTGTTATGCCGTTCGGTCTGACAAACGCACCTGCAGTGTTTATGGACTTGATGAACAGAGTTTGCAAGCCATACTTAGACAAGTTCATGATTGTATTCATCGACGACATCCTGATTTACTCAAAGACGAAGGCTGAGCACGAACAGCATCTTAGAACCATATTGGAGCTGCTAAAGAAAGAACAACTGTACGCCAAGTTCTCTAAGTGCGAGTTTTGGCTACGCGAAGTCCAGTTTCTTGGACATGTGGTTAATGGGGATGGAATTCATGTTGATCCCACAAAGATCGAGGCAATCAAGAATTGGGAAACGCCTACAACGCCAACCGAGATTCGACAATTCTTGGGTTTGGCTGGCTACTATCGAAGGTTCATCGAGGATTTTTCGAAAATCGCTCAACAGTTGACGCTCCTGACCCAGAAGGATAAGACGTTTGATTGGGGAATCAAACAGGACGAAGCGTTTCAGATATTGAAAGATAAGCTCTGCAACGCGCCAATCTTAGCTCTACCGGAAGGTACCGACGATTTTGTGGTATACTGCGACGCATCGCGTCAGGGATTGGGTTGTGTGTTGATGCAACGCCAAAAGGTCATTGCTTACGCATCACGCCAACTGAAAGTGCACGAGAAGAACTATACCACCCATGATTTAGAGCTTGGCGCAGTGGTTTTCGCTTTAAAGATCTGGAGACACTACCTGTATGGTACGAAATGCACAATCTTCACAGATCACAAAAGCCTACAACACATATTCAACCAGAAGGAGTTGAATATGAGACAAAGACGATGGGTCGAGTTATTGAACGATTACGACTGCGAGATAAAGTATCACCCAGGGAAGGCGAATGTAGTTGCCGATGCCCTAAGTCGTAAAGAAAGAATCAAGCCCATAAGGGTTAGGGCTTTGGAAATGATCATACGAACCGATCTCTCCTCGCGCATTCGCGCTGCACAAAAGGAAGCTCTCAAGGAGGGAAATCTTGAGGAAGAATATCTCCGGGGAATGGAGAAGCTGTTGGTACCAAACGAGGAAGGAACGTTATGTTTTGAGAAAAGGATTTGGGTTCCTCTGTTTGGTGGATTAAGAGAAGTTATTTTCGACGAAGCGCACAAGTCACGGTACTCTATCCACCCGGGATCGGATAAGATGTACCAGGATCTCAAAAATTACTATTGGTGGCCTAGAATGAAAGGCGACGTTGCTATTTACGTGAGCAAATGTTTAACGTGCGCTAAGGTCAAGGCAGAATACCAGAAGCCTTCGGGACTTCTGCAACAGCCTGAGATTCCCAAGTGGAAATGGGAACAAATCTCAATGGATTTTGTTACAAAACTGCCAAGAACGCCAAGAGGCCATGATATGATTTGGGTAATTGTTGACCGCCTAACAAAGTCCGCACACTTTCTGCCAATCAAGGAGAAAGACAGTACTAGTAAACTTGCGGAAATTTACATGAGAGAGATCGTAGCACGACATGGAGTACCACTCTCGATCATCTCTGATAGAGACGGAAGATTTGTGTCAAGAATATGGCAATCTTTCCAAGAATCTTTTGGCTCACAATTAAATCTGAGCACTGCATTCCATCCGCAAACTGACGGCCAGAGCGAGCGAACAATACAAACGTTGGAAGACATGCTGAGGGCATGTGTTATGGATTTAGGAGGTAGCTGGGATAAACACTTACCGTTGGTCGAATTTTCATACAACAACAGCTACCACACCAGTATTGGTGTTGCGCCTTTCGAGGCCCTATACGGACGCAAGTGCCGATCCCCACTATGTTGGTCTGACGCAGGTGATAGGCAGCTTGCTGGTCCCGAGATCGTCCAAGAGACGACAGATAAGATCGCGCAAATACTTAAACGCATCGAAGCCGCTCGCCACAGACAAAAGGCCTACGCGGATCCAAACCGGAAGCATGTGGACTTCCAAGTCGGAGAGATGGTATTATTGAAGGTTTCACCCTGGAAAGGGGTAGCGCGCTTTGGAAAGCGAGGAAAGTTAAATCCACGCTACATTGGTCCCTTTAGAATTCTGGAAAGAATTGGGACAGTAGCATACAAGTTGGACCTACCTGCTGAACTGAATGGTGTTCACGATACATTTCATGTATCCAATTTAAAGAAAAGTCCAACTCAAATTAACGTTGCCATTCCTATCGACGAGATTCATATCGACGACACGCTCCACTTCGTTGAAGAACCTGTTGAGGTCACGGATTGGAAAGTTAACAAGACCCGCCGGAGCAGTGTCAAACTCGTCAAGGTACGTTGGAATGCCAGACATGGTCCTGAATTCACATGGGAACGTGAGGACCGGATGAAAGAGAAGTACCCCCACTTATTTCCCAAGAACCCTGCTTCTACAAGCAGAACTTAAATTTCGGGACGAAATTTATTTAACGGGGGGAGAATGTGACAACCCGCACTAAACCAGGTATCCGTACAACTTAATTAATGATTAATTACTGCTAAATTACTGTGCTTGATTGAACTAGCTGATAAACTGCTACCTGCATACTGATACATGCACCTACTTGCATCATACTTTATTTGCTGTCACTACATTATTTACGTGCTGAACCCTAGTGACAAACATGATGCACAAAAAGCACAGTAGCACTAAACGGATACACAGTGAACATGCTGATATAACCAGCATCAGGCAAATACTGCCTCAAGGCCTGTTAAGAGCCTCATATATTTTGGCTACACTGGTAGTGAGTGTAGGATATAAGGGTTGTGTTACCGCGTCTCTAGGGATAAGATACACTGATTCGGATGTGCCAGAACGTACTTTAAGTACCAAACACAGCACTTTAACAATTTAACCAGCTTCTAGCTGACTAGTAAAGTGCCAGAAATGAGAAAATATTACTAGACACTTTCTAAAGTGTCGGGAAAACAAAATGTGTCACTAAAATGTAATAACGACACTTTAAAATCTTTTGTAACACTTTAACGGATTACTATCCAACCGGACACCCGGACTATACCCGGAACATGAAAATATTACTATTTTCACTATCACTCTTTTTCTGAGCCAGTTAGGGTCCCTGATTACCCTAACACCCGTCATAACACGCTATTTACAACTAACGGAGTTTAGCGCTAAACTAACCTTCACAACATAACTAAACTCCCTAACTAATACTCAAAATCGGACCAAGGACCCCCCCCCCCCAACCGATTCGGTTGCCTAGGAGGCAACACCATGTACTTGAGATCTTGCCATGATCTTGTTATGTCTAATATCCACCCTACACATGAACCATTGGACAATAGCACCTTGAGTTGCCTATAAATACACCCTAATTACTAGAGATCATTATCACTAATCAACACCACAACTTTCACTCTCCTTCTCTCTACCTTAAGCTCGGCCGAACACCACCCTCACCACCATCATACTTTCGGCTCTTGTCTTCATCATTCCAACATCATACACACATCCAAGATCACGTATAAGGAGCTTTGGTGCAAGCGGAATACGAAGGACCTCTCTCGTTATCTTTTATCCACGCGTTTTTCGTCACGATTCTTCCCTAGCCCCGAGCTAGAGGTATATTGTTTAAAACTTGTTTTTACACTCATCTAAAGTGGTTAAAAGGATTATTGTCGGTTGAATCTCGTTATATTGAAAGATGATGCATTAAAGTCTAGTAAAATCATAAAAATGGTGGTTAATAGCATATAACTTGTGTAAAAGTCGTAGGACTTGAAATTTGTGCTTATTGTAACCCGATCTATAATGTGGTAGCTCGAGTCTTCGTTTAACCCGACTTTGTAAAATCACGTATCATCACATAAGCTTGTTTTTTTTGAAAGATACAAGGGTTAAAGATGAAACACTACCACATTTTAGAGACATGAACTTGTGTGAAAATATTTTAGTTGTGTAAAAGTGATTTAACCGGTAAAATGATGTTTAAAACTAGCGGATCTACGTATCCGCAAGTGATATTTTTGAAAGACCACACTTTAAAGAAATCATGTTTTTCTAAAGATGGATCTTGCACTAATAAATATGATTTTATAAACCACAAGTGTGTAGACACTTGTGAAATGGAAAAATCCGACAAAGAAGTGTATTTGTCACTTGTTACTAGAAGTTGTAAAGACGGTTTTCTCTAAACACGAGGTTTTTACAAGATTAAAGCTACCTTATATAAGGATCCATATATATAAAGGTGATTTACATTATTGATGCGGAAAAACTGCAAGTTCATGCGATTATGTGATTTACATATTTATTGACTAGTTTGATGTGTCGGAAATTGTTTGTTTGAATAAAGGAGATTGTTGAATGGATTTGTTAAAAGAAAATGATACGCTTGAAAGCGTGGCCACCTCCAGTTACAGAGGAAACTCTGGCGAAATTTTCTAAAAACCTAACACTTAGACTTTTTACACAACAAGTGTTAGAACTATTTTTGGACATGTTTTCAAAACATAAATTTCGCCAGCACTATATTTTACTAAATATTCGGAGGTGGGATTTTCACAAAGATTAACGAGATAAACATATTTGTCACAACACTGTTTATGATTATTTTGTGAAAACACATAAATATTATTTTAGGGTAAAAATAATATTTACAAGCGTTAATGATTCCAAAACTTTGCGAACGCTTACACAAACATATAAGTTACACCGGTAATTCCATTACCACACGATTAATAAAACGTAACTTACGCACATGTATTAAATCCCCCATCCTTGGGAAGGAAGATAACTACCAAGTATATACGACATGTAACACGAAATAGTTGTCTAACTATTTCCCGCAAACATAAACTATAAAGCTAAAGCACGGCCGTCCGTCTAATAGAATTAGCACTTGTAGGTCGTTGCACAGCTTACTATATTGGAGACGCTTGATTGAGATACGCATTCACTGTGAGTTCATGTCCCTCTTTTCTCTAACTGTTTTCAGTTTTCTTAACTGCGGGGGTGAAATACATGTTACTTTGTTTACGAGTACTTTATACGCGGTATGAATAACGTAAGGAGGTTTAGATCATGTGAATGGGTAGTTAGAACACCGAGGGACTCGAGCGGTAGATCTATCTGGGTGTAGCGAGCCCAGCTCTAGGCCAAACGGACCTCTCTGAGGCTAACCACAACGGACCTGGAGTGACTTGGTTGCCCAACGCAAAAATCAGCTAGGGTTGTGTCTACTTACTTGCATTTCACAACATGCTAATGGCCTTGCAAACCATTGGTGATCACAAGTCCTCTTACACTGCTACATACCAGGAAACTTTTATACTTACAAGTGTTTTACTTACTCACTTGCACATGAACTCGCTCAACATTATTGTTGATTTTTCAACTTACATGTATTTCAGGAAATTAAACGAGATCTGGCACGGTATGGAACGTTTTTCCGCTGCATTTGTCATGGAGTCATCAGGGTTTAAGGGATGTGTCTCTTTCCTGGACAAGACACAGTCCTTAAACCACGTTTATGTTATGTTGTAGTTGTTATGTCTTTTGAACAAGGTTATTGTTGTTGGAGTATGTTCTCGTCAAACAATGGTATTGTATGATATTTTCAAACTTAATTGATGACTTGCATGGTTTTTAAATTCATATAGCTTGTTATGATTAAGCTATGGTATTAAGAAGTCACACCAAAATATACCACGCTTCCGCAAAGCCAGGGTGTGACAGCGACCACGTAGAACATACCAAACGTGGCGGAAATGTCGGGGAGTGTTGTAACAGAATTAATTGTTTCAAATCCATGGCAATTGAAGTTTCGTTTTATTGATTACAAGTGTTACAATGTCTTAACAAACAAAGAAATACAACATAATTAACTAGTCTTGCATCTTTTATTGTCACTAAAGCCCAAGACTGCCTATGTGTATCTTGATCATCTTATGCAACAGTTCCTGAAAAACACATGTGAAAATAGGTACGTCAGCATAAAAATGCCTGTGAGATACATAGGTTTTGTGAAAATAGGTTTCATGACTTATGTTTGAGAAAATGTTTAGTCATGAACCTTGTTATTTGCTTTGCTTTGTAAATCATTTGAAAATCGATAAGATCAGATGATAAGTATAAATAAATGTAAGGTTAAATGAATAACCAAGTAAAATATGTTTGCATAAGATAAGATGTTTATAAATCAATGTCTTGTGAAAAGTATGTTATTTGTATAAAATGTTCTATGTCTCAAACTGAAATGATTCAAATAACGCTATGATATGTAATACCATACAAACACTTATATATAGGAAGTACCAGCGGCGTATCCACCATGCTTGTATCATATTACACACGCATCGTTACTTAATCACTTAATCAAACCAAACCAACCAATGTAAGAAGTCTATGTTTAAATCAATTGTCAAATGTATTGGGTAATATGTCAAAGTGTTCATGTCAAGATGTAAATCATATCAAAATGTCTATGTCAAATATCCATGTCAAACGTCTATGTCAAGATGTCATGTATGGCAAGTGAAATGTCTCAACTAAACCATATGCACAAAAACAAAGTATTGAAGTAAATCTTGGTTTAAATCAAAGTTATGTTTTGTGGGAAATGCATGATCAAATGTCAATCATGTTAAAATGTCTATGCCGAAATGTCTATGTCAAATGTCTATGTCAAAATGTCATGTAAAACGATGTACTAAGTAATGCACACAGTTGGGCACACCTAGCATGAAATGTCATAAAATCATGTACTATAATGTACTAACGAACATAGCAGTATATGATGTTAAAACAGGAAAGCATGAAAGTAACAAGTAGGCACATGTGTTCCACCCCAAAACAGTTTGGAAAACAGTAAAAGAGGGGTCTATGTACTCACCTGAGATTGCTCAGTAGTCCTTGAGTAACAACTAAACAATGCTAGAGATCACGGATATCAAACGGCACCTAGTATAGGTAGCTACATTAATAAACCGGACCTAAATCGGAAGATCGGGTAGCATTAGGGTTTGTAAACCAAACGAGTGTAGAGACTCGTGTCATTTGGTTTAACAAAGCCTACATACTAAATGAAACTTAACCTAAGTGTCTATGACCCATTACGACCCGTTTAGGTAGCTTATGCTACTTTAACGCGTCGTTCGCGTGAAACGCGTTCGGACCGCCTAACTAGCCCTATGACAAGTGTTATATGCCTAAACATATTACATAATCAGTTATGTGACAAAGGTTTAGGTTACATATGCTTAATTACCAATTATACATGAAAAGGGTATTCTGGTAATTTACCTAAGGCATATAAACTACCTATCATACAACTACTTAAACGATGTGACCATAGGGTATAACCTCGGAAGGTTATTCCCTACCTACTATGGTCACCTAAAGTGTTTGGTCGGATCCTAATGATCGACCAAACTGGGTCGGGTTCGAGGTATAAGCGATTCATCAGATCGCTTACCCTACGACCCTAGACAACGTGGTAATCAGTGGGCATAGTCCCAAGGGACTATGACCAACGTGATTACACTCACGTTGCGAAGTTCAAAAGAACTTCGCATTGACCATTACTGGTCAACGCTGAAAGTCAAACAAAGTTTGACTTTCTGACTCGAAAAGCAGTAAAATAAGGAAAAGAACGAAAGAATACTTACGAAGGGTCCCCGAATGCTAATCCCGATTCAAGAATCTCAGGTATGAAACAATGGTTTCAACTTAGAGGTTCTCAAATCAGAATTCTAGTGATTTTAGCAATGGGGGGTATGGGGTATTTATAGGAATACCTGAACCGTTAAGATCGTTTCATGGAAAACGTGCCTTAATCCTATCCGTACATGTGTTGCAAAGTTATGGTGCTTAAATTCCATCCATACATGTGTTGCAAAGTTATGGTGCTTAGGTGCTTAAATTCCATCCATACATGTGTTGCAAAGTTGTGGTGCCTAAATTCCATCCTTATCCGCTGACTAAGCATGTTTAGAATGTGTGGTTGTGAATTAAACAACGGCTAATACATCGAATCTGGTCCCGAATGCGAAAAACTGAGTTTCTGCATGTTTTCTTATGGCGAACACTAAAATAAAATATTTTAGTGCCTACATAAATTTTTGGATGTCCGGATGTATTCAGAACGTAAGTTATGCGCGAAATGCAAACTTGTGCACTTTTTGACACTTTTAGTCCCTGAATGACCCAAAAGTTTATTTTAGCACACCGAACCCATTAAAGCCTATTTCTAAGCTATGTAAAGGATATTTATGGTGTGTTTAACTTATGGTCATGTTCCGGAATGTCTGTTACAGTTCAAATTGGCATACTTTCGCAGTTTGTCAACTTTAGTCCCTGTAAGCGATTTAACTTGATTTCACCACACCAAACCTTCCAAAACTTATATATAAGTTATGTAAAGGTTATTCAAGGTATGTTAAGCCTATTTCACTATTCCGGAGTGTTCGTTGGATTAAACTGGTTATATTTACGCATTAGTGCGCGTATAACCTTCCAGAAAGCGATTTAGAGTTTGAAATCGAACAAGAGTTGATATGTGCAAAAGATACACATATTTATACAAGTCCAAAGTATGAAATACAATATTTCATTGGTTTGGCATTTGTTTGATGGTTGAAATGACACAGGTGTTACAGTGGCCGTATCGCGGTCCTCCAGACATCTGTGCGAAGGTTAGTGGCCGTATCGCGGCCTTTTCAGGCATCTGTGCGAAGAGTAGTGGGGGCTTCCCCATGTGTTAGACTAGTCGTGTTTGTACGTGCCCTTCTTGATCCAAGGACCGTAGCGAGTGTGAGTGTACGTAGGTTTTACGTACGTTAAGGTTGTTGTCCTACCCAAGGAGGACGAACGTACGTATTCTACCCAAGGAGAATACGCAGGATTAATATTGGCATCCTACCCATGGAGGATGGCGGTACATATCCTACCCAAGGAGGATATGTAGGTTCCATTATAGTTTCTTAACCCATTCCCAACCCACCGGGAATCCCATGCCTTGGTAAGAGTGTGAACTCACCTTGTTTGCTCGGTATGCTAAGTTAAGTGCTCACAATAAATCAGTCAAGTCCTATAGTGCACGTATGTTCAGTCAGTTTATGTTCGTAATATTTCACATGTAACTAGCATCACAGTAATATCACAAAGCGTGTCTAGCAATTTGCATTCTTGTATCATGTAAACAGTTACTCTCATTCATGCACATTCATCTTCCTCATAATAGCCTTCTCAATAATTCTAACATAGTTAACCAACATCACAGTTAATAAAGCTAGTATGCTTAACTGAGTTAGCATATATAAACAGGGATATACGGTTAACAGAATTAACATTTAACAAACTGGTAACTAACTGTGTCACATGCTTTACTTAACTAAATTATATATTTAACAGAATGTCATCCATGAATCTTACATAGTGTGTAAAGTTAACTGAGTTAATGACAGTTAGTAGGCTAAATATGGTTACATAACTAATCAGAGTTATTGTATGTAATTTAATAAGTTAACAACTTAATAAATTTAACCAGTTAACAGTTAACAGATAACAGTTGGCCGAAATCTAACACATGGGCCGAAAACACTTAAGAACCGAAAACACACATTTGGCCGAAATCCCTTAAGGTTGCCGAAAACACACATTTGGCCGAAAACCACATGTGGCCGAAATCCCCTAGCCGAAAACCAAATAGTGCCGAAAACCCTTAAGTGGGCCGAAATCATCTTGGGCCAAACACACTTGGGCCGAAATCACTATATGTGATTTCGTCCACTTTCAAGGGTTGTGGGTGATTTCGTCCAGTTATCATCTTCTCCAAAACTCTCTGTAACTTATTAAAAACCCAGTAACTATATCTCATTACAGAAACATGATTAAACATCTACAAGTCATTAATCAACCATTGATATGAAATAAATATTCTACCAAAACTTTGTGAGATCTAGAACATAAATTCATCAGTTTATCATTCATAACTTATACCCACTGTTGATCCAAACATCCAATATTCATACATTTCATAGATAATAATCATCTTATCAAGCACACAATAATCAATCACATAATCACATATATACATACAACATGATTAAACATCCAATAATCATACGATATGCAACAAGGAAACAACTTGAATCATGAAATCACTCACCAAAGATTTAAACAGAGAGTTGCTTCAAGATGAGTTTTCTTTGTGGGTTTTCAGAGATAGAGAGAGAGACTATTGTGATAAGATATTGTTTGATAAATGTGAAACTTGTCTGAGAAGATTGTTTATAAATATCTCAATACCCCACTGGGCTTCTTTGATTTCTTCTGGGCCCATGCTAGACGAAAACACTCAAAGTGTTTTCATGAGTGGGTGATTTTATAATTACTTGTTTTCAGTAAGAGATCAATCCATTATTTAACATGTTAATTAAAACAACCCTTAATAACACAACTCATATATAATAAATATGATGGATTTCCAAGTACATAATATTAATCGAAATACGATATAACGTATTACGAAGGTTAGCGTTGCGAAACAACGAGTCGTGTAAACAAACACATAAACAACAATAATAAAAAAAAATTAACGTGCACTAAATGCGAAGATAGAATCTTGGAAACTCGAGTTGTCACATTATCCCCAACTTGAAAGAAATTTCGTCCCGAAATTTAGCATGCGGTTACTGAGGAAGCTAGGTAAGTTATCGTTTACTGGTTTTCCTGGGGTGTCACATCATCCCCCCGTTGATTTGGAAATTCATCCTGAAATTCTGTAGTAGCTTTAGCCTCAGTAGTAGTTGCATTATTTTCGAACAACTGGGGATATTTGAGTTCCATTTGGTCTTCGCGTTCCCAGGTGAACTCTGGGCCACGACGGGAGTTCCAACGAACTCGAACAAGAGGTATTCTGGTGTTCTTGAGGACCTTAACATCCCGGTCCGTGATTTCAACTGGTTCCTCGACAAAATGCAATTGTTCGTCGATAGTGAGCTCCTTCAAAGGAACTATAAAGGTCTCATCTGACTGCCACTTCTTCAGATTCGACACATGAAAAACGTTGTGAACTGCACTGAGTTCAGCTGGTAAGTTCAGTCTGTAGGCCACTTTGCCTATCTTCTCAATGACTTCAAATGGTCCAACGTACCGTGGATTGAGTTTGCCTCTTTTTCCAAAACGAACAACACCCTTCCAGGGTGAAACTTTGAGTAGTGCTCGATCCCCAACTTGGAATTCGAGTAGTTTCCTGTCTTTATCGGCGTATACTTGTAGGATCGGTTTGCAGATCCGAACGAGTCGGTTCAGAGGAATTCTATCAAATACAGGTGCGGAAAACAAGTATTTGACGTGTAAACAGCTTAATCTTCACTTTAACACTGATTTGTATTGATTAGACAACAATTACAATCAGTTCTCACACCGGCAGCACTTCGGTATGGAAAACTCTCTCTCAAAAACTTATGATTTTGCTTGACCTAACATCCCTATATATAGACTTGGAGATTTCGCTTGGAATGTCCTGAAGCGAAATCTGATATGATGATTTCGCTTAAGGCTTCAAGCGAAATCTCAAATACAAAATATAACTTCAAGCGAAATCTTCTAACTATCTCGTTTTACGTGCCCTGGTCTATTCTAACTAGTGTAAGACTCGATACAAGACGAAGTCGACAGATGTAGTGCACCAACAGACTCCCCCTCAGATGTTGACGAGTCGACTATCGAGTCACACCAATACTATGTCTTCACATCTTCAGTCTTGATCAGTCTCTGGGCTTTTCTCTCTCTATCTTCTTCTCAAGAAACTTCTTGCTCTATCAGACTCCCCCTCACAATTTGCTGGTATTTATTTGTTCTTCAGCAACATCTGCTTTAGGATCAATGTCTGACTCAAATGCTGTATACAAGATCATTGCCTGGCTTTTATCTAATTCTCTTGATCAGATCTCTTGATTCCTTAAGTTCATCAGCATTAGCAGCTAGCAAACTTTAGATTCATGATAAGAGTCTGACTTTTGTAAACTTTGAATGAATTAACCTGGCTCACCTGTAACAATCTTAACCCAGAAATAAATTTTCTAAATTTAACAATTAAATGCACCAACAATCTGATATAATCAGATAACTCTCTCTCCTATCATCAATAACTGATGAACCAAATGTAGGTTTTAAAATACCAATTGTAGGATTTATCAAACCTTTTAGCATTTTAGATTCACTCCCCCTCACAACCACGTCATCATGTTTAGCACTTGAAATTTTGACAATCAGCTTTCCAATATCAGTTGTCGAAAATCTTTTTGAATTTTTAAAATTTATGCTAAAACACACTAAAATCTTTTTTAATTTTTGATTGTAAAGGAATGCAATAAAGAAATATTTACAAACAATATTTTTGTGAGTTTGTGCAAGAGGATCATATCAGTTTCTGAGACAGATCACTAACACCGTTAAGCTTCATTTCATTTTAAGTTCTAAACAATTTACCTAGATTGTCAGTATGTTTGTCCACTTAAATTTTCACACAAAGTTCAATTGATCCGAGATACGAAATTAATGTTTTAAGCTCTTGAACTTATTCGTGTGTCCCACTACTTGAATATACTCCCGTATCCAGATCCCAATATTCAGTCTTAAAGGTGAGTATACCATAAATGATATCTGTCAGGGGAATAAATTATAGTACGAGGGCCGTGAGAGCTCAGGTCGATCTTTCGATACGCAGAGAGATGACGGCTTCGACTTTTTGGTGTGTCCCCTTTAGAGGATCTTTTTGCATTACAACAGCAGCGACTATCAATTTTATTGTTTCATCAGCTTGCTGAGGGCGATGCTATGTTTCAAGCATTTGCAGAAAGCATTATCCGGGGACTAGGTCAGAAATTTCTTTCAGCAGAAGTCCCGGGATAATACCCCAGATATCACTGAGCATAAAGACCTAGTATCTCAGAATAAGGGACCTTTCAAACAAGATTTCAGGGGTTACCTATATATCCAAGTTTGTGTTAACCCACAGAACAAGCAAGTTTGAAATTTAGGTTTATATCTCGTCACAATTTACTAAATGTGCAAAAACCTACTGACATATCCACAGTAAGATTGTTTATCACATTTTTACTTTACATTTCTTTAGCATGCCGTGATAGTCCACTGATGTACTATAATTTCCTCTTTTATGACACTAAAACTCATTTTTGAATTTTATCATGTTTTTGTCTTTTTCAAATTTTCAAATGTTTTTGGATTTTCTTAAAATTTCTACTCCCCCTAAAATGCAAACACATTTTAGGAAATTTGAAAGTAAACTGTACAATAAAGTGACAACTGATATCGAATTACATCAAATCGCCATTCACTCGTCATAAACAATCAGAACTCCCCCTATCACAAAACTATTTTCTCATTTAGATTTCAAAACACTTAAGTTTGTTTTAATCAAAATGATTTTTCCGGAAAATAAGTTTTTATGATATAATCATTTGTAGATTCGGAGTGTGGTTCATCACATTGTCTATTCGAAATACCAATTGTAAGTATGGTCCAATCAAGTTCAACTTAATGACCTTGATTAACCTTTTTCATGTATGCACCTACTATACCAAACACACTACCACTTGTAGGAATGTTACGTCTACATAACCATTTTACCAATCAAAATGCCGATTCCTGCTCCACACTTACCAACCTGGAAGCTCCGGCGAAGTCCTTCAACCTGTAAACATTCAAACACTATCAAAATCTTTCAACCAAAATCTTCAAACATTAGAAAGATGCCGATTCCTGATCCACGATTACAAACTTGGGATCTCCGGCAAGTCAGGTTTTTTAATGAAAGAAAATATCCACCCAAGCCTGACCATCCTTGGGTGTAGCCTTCTCAACTTCACTAGGGGTTGGGCTATAAGTTGCCTTCTTTGTAGCATAAAACTCCTTTACCCCTTTAACCTTCCCATCGACCATCTTTCCGAAAATTTTCTTTACATTCCCATTAAACGCTTTTTCAATATCAAAATTATCCTTCTCAGAATAACCCTGATTTAAAATATCAACTTTTCCAACCTTTGATTTAAAATTCTCAGCTCTCAATGGTGGAAAATGAACATCATCCATTAGAGTCACTGAGTTTTCACTTTTTACCTCAACCTGTGGCTCCTCTGACTTTGTGGAATCAGATTCATCGCCAGAACTATCAACCGATTTCTTAACAACCCATGTTTGGTTGTCTTTTGCCTTCTTTTTGTACAATCTTTTAGAATTTTCACCAACTTCATTCTTTGAATTTTCAACAGTTTTGAAGTTTGTAGTTGGTAATCCAATCTTTTCAACCATTTTTTCTTTAAGTTTTTCAGAGACTCCCTGTTTTTTGTTGACTTTGTTTGGACAATTGTGAGCTATGTGTCCAACAACTTGGCATTGAAAACAAGTTCTTGTGTCTTTTGGAATATCTCTTAAATGAAAAACTCCAGTTCCTGTTCTTTTTCTTTCAACAAGAAACTCCTGATTTGTTTCTTTCCAGAAAGGTTTCTTCTGTTCATCTTCAACACTTCCACCTGAAACAAATTCTGTTTTTGGTTTAGAATTGTTTACCTTTCTGTAACTTTCTTGCTGAATAAAACCTAAACCTTTTCTTTTGTAATTACAATTTTGGTTTGTTTTCTTTTGAAAACCAGAACTAAAATTGTAATCCTTTTTCCCTTTTTTCTTGTTTAACCTTTGTTGAACTCTTGAAGTGTATTTTTTAGGTTTTTCATTAAGATTTAAATTTTTAGTATCAGAAATATTAATTTCTGTGATTTTAAAAACCTTTTTGATCTTGTCAAATCTAACACTATCCATCGGAAACTCTTCATCAGAATATAATTTGTCAGAACCATTTAAAGTATATGCAACTTTAAATGTTTCATCATCCAAATTTGCTTTTGATAACAAAAATTCTTTACTATAAGACCGTTTTTCTGATGATTTTGAACTGTTGACTAACGAACTTGAACCCTCAGACTCAAACTTTGACTCAGACACCTCCTCAGTATCCAACACCTGATCGACCACCTTTTTGATTAACTCAGACTCATGATCAGTATCAGACGAGGTGAACGTGATATCAATGTTATCTGGTAAAATGTCAGTTGTCTCGGATTTTAACTTTATATTGACTGCTTTTTCGACTTGCTCCTCATTTGGTTTTCTAGGAGAATACCCTTCCCAGATAGGAGGCGGACACTTGTTGTATTTAATAGTCGATTTCTTACTAGTCTCATTCTTTTGCTTCTCATCCTGAAATGCTTCAAAACCTGCAACAGTTGGATAAACTCGATCAATAACATAATCAGAACAAGAATAACTCAGTAATAACCTTCTGATTCTTTCATTCTCAATCTTTTCTTTCTCCAACTCTTGCTTTAGATTAGCATTTTCTTCGATGTAATGATTAATCGCCTTTTGCTTTGCCATTAACGTAGAATTCGTCATCGTTAAAGCCTTTTCTCTTTCAGAATTCGTTGTTTGAAGACCTGTCACAGTTCTGTTCAACACACTGTACGATTCTTTCACATAGCTGATGTCTGATAGTAACTTTTCTATCAGTTTTTCTCTATCAAACAGAGTTACATATTTTTCTTCACAATTTTTGCAAGCTTCCAAACACTTCTTGCAAGGCTTTTCAACTTCAACAATCTTCTCTACCTCAATTGTTTTTACAACTTCAATCACTTTTCCTTCCTCAATTACTTTCTCAGCTTCAGTCACCTTTTCTTCAACAACTACTTTAACTTCCTCATTCGGTTGTTGTTCTTTAGCAGCTTGTTTCTCCTTCAGTTTCTCCATGCGATCTGCAAAATAAAAATGAAAACTTTCAGGAGAAAGATGATGTTTAGCAATATTAATCTGTTTCTCTTCCTCATCATCACTGCTACTCTCCATTGGTGTTTGATCAAACTCTACAGATTTTTCAGACTTAGCATCTGAAACATCAGAATCAGATGGTGTTTGATCAAAAACAACTTCTTTTTCTGAAGTATCCTCATTTTGCACACTATCGTTTGTACTTAATGACTCATCATCAGCACTTTCTAAACCTTCTTCAGATGTACTCGATTGATCTTTCACTTTTTCACCAATTGATCTCATCCAAGTAGCAAACAAATCTGGTTCTCTAACAATCTTTGCAATAAAAGCTTTGAAATCTCCTTTTTCATCAACAAACATATCCCAGCTAAATCCTTCAGGTAGTTGTTCATCAATTTGGTTCACTATACATGCTGTGCTGTTAGAAGAAATGTAGTTGCTCCAATTGAAATCTACCAAACATCCTTTCTTTGAATCTTCAATTTTTCTACCATGAGCCGTCTGTAATTCTTGTGTCTGACCAACTTGCTGATAAATGGCTTTTCGGTAGTAGTCATCTTTTCCAAAAGGATTCTGAGCACCACTAACTTCTCTATTCTTGCACTCCCGTTTAAAATGACCTTTTTCCCTGCACCTGAAACAAGTAACTTTAGATTTATCAAAACCTAAAGTAGAAACACAAGCATCAAGAAAATCATTTCTTCCGGTAATTGTCTTGAACTTTTCAGCACGTCTAAGAACACTTGCAAGACACCATTTGATATCCATCAGTTCCATCTCTTCGGCGTCTATCTGATCGTAATCCTCCTTTGTAAGCATAGGATTTCCGATTCTACCAGCCACTAGACCTTCATATGAAATAAGCACAGAACCAAGTAATGCCATATGATCTTTTGCAATGTCTTCAGAAAAACTTTGACCTTCTGGAAGATTTAGAGCTATGTTGCATTGAATCACACAACCATTTCCCATCTTTGTGCTTTGAGACTGAAAACTTTCTGATGAGCTTTTTGGATTAACACTCGGATACAATGAGAAACCACTGTTGCTTTTGTTTGAATTTTGATCAGTCTTTTCTGTAGAATCTCCAGCACTAAACGCAGTCTGTATTTTCGGACTTCTTTCAGCTTCTGAAACTGGAACACTACCCTTGTAATATATCTTTACATCTTGATGACCACTTGGACTGTTCATCCTTGCAATCTTCTGTTGTTCCAAATCCTGACTTTCAATCTTTTCAATAAACTGAGAGATTGACAACCTATCATAAGCTCCGGTATTCTTTAGTATCATCAAATAAGTTCCCCACTCTTTCTGAGGTAACGCATCAGCAAGTTTATCCACCCATTCCTCATTTTCTTTTGTGATGTTCATCATTGACATTGATCGCACTAAGTGACAATATCGTTCAATAAGTTTCTTCGTATCTTCTCCGGGCAAACTTGTAAACAAATCAAACTCCTTTTTAAGCAAAGCCTTCTTGCTTTTAATCATACTTGCACTGCCTTCAACCTTGATTTTTAAAGCATCCCATATTGATTTTGATGTTTTGTCATGTTGAAGTAAAATGAAGATGTCTTCTTTGATGGCCTGTTGAAGCAAACTGATCATCATTTTTTCAGCTCGGTACATTTCCCGTTCTTCTTTACTAAGGTCTGAAAGCTGTTTTTCAACCTCCATTTCAGTTCGTGGTAGAGCATATCTTGTCAGAATACATTCCCATGATCTTAGATGATTTGCTTGCACCCAGTTTTCGAAACGATCTTTCCACCCATAGTATTCCTCAATTCCCATAAGTTTCGGAGGTTTCTGAGTCGTTCCCGTTTCGTTTTCTGAATTCATGTTCTGAGCAATGGAAGATGAACTAGGCGATGTTGCAAATGCGTTGTGGAAATCGTTATCCATGTTTCAATTTCTTTCAAGCGAAATAGTATCTTATCAAGCGGTACCCTTCAAGCGAAATAATTTGTCAAATTTGTTGAAGCGAAATAGTTTCAAGCGAAGCTGTCTAAAAAAAAACTCTGAAGCGAAATACTCTGAAGCGAAAACCCTGAAGCGATCCTGAATGAAGCGAACACCTTGAAGCGAAAACTTTAAAGCGAAATCGTTCAAGCAACAGTCTTGAAGCGAAATAGAATGCTGTTAGAAGCGAAATCTAGGTGTCGCTTGAAGATTCAAGCGAAATCTACTACTGAAATCTGATCCGTTCAAGCGAAATCCATTCGGAGGTCAAATTTAATCACTTTTAGATCGAATTTGGCTGTGAAACTTTCTAGGATTTGTTATCTTGTACTTTTAAACAATCTGTGAGAATTTGAGATGATTTAGACCGTGAAAAGTTTCTGAACTGTTAAAAGAAGGTGTAGAAGTAAGAAATCTTGATGAATTTCGGCTGAATTTTGCAGAACTCCTCCTCCTGAGCTCTGATACCAATTGTAGGATCGGTTTGCAGATCCGAACGAGTCGGTTCAGAGGAATTCTATCAAATACAGGTGCGGAAAACAAGTATTTGACGTGTAAACAGCTTAATCTTCACTTTAACACTGATTTGTATTGATTAGACAACAATTACAATCAGTTCTCACACCGGCAGCACTTCGGTATGGAAAACTCTCTCTCAAAAACTTATGATTTCGCTTGACCTAACATCCCTATATATAGACTTGGAGATTTCGCTTGGAATGTCCTGAAGCGAAATCTGATATGATGATTTCGCTTAAGGCTTCAAGCGAAATCTCAAATACAAAATATAACTTCAAGCGAAATCTTCTAACTATCTCGTTTTACGTGCCCTGGTCTATTCTAACTAGTGTAAGACTCGATACAAGACGAAGTCGACAGATGTAGTGCACCAACAATACTTTCTGACGGTCACGTGCTGCCGCCATGCGTTGTCGTATTTGAGCAATCTTTTCAGTAGTATCAACTACCATTTCAGGACCTGTGATCTGACTGTCACCCACCTCTGCCCAACAGAGAGGTGATCGGCATTTACGCCCGTACAATGCCTCAAATGGAGCAGCTTTAATGCTGGTGTGGTAACTGTTGTTGTACGAAAATTCCACAAGTGGCAGATGTTTTTCCCAGCCCTTGCCAAAGTCAATTACGCACGCCCGAAGCATGTCTTCTAGAGTTTGAATAGTGCGCTCAGACTGTCCGTCTGTCTGAGGATGATAAGCTGTGCTCCTGTCTAAACGGGAGCCAAAAGATTTGTGCATTGCTTGCCGCAGTTCTGAAGTAAAACGTGCATCACGATCAGAGATAATAGATGTGGGCACCCCGTGCCTCGAGACAACTTCCTTAAGGTATACGTCTGCTAGAGTGGAGAACTTATCTGTTTCCTTGATAGCCAAGAAGTGAGCAGACTTTGTGAGTCGATCCACGATCACCCAAACAGTATCATTCCCACGCTGAGATCTAGGCAGGCCAGTAACAAAATCCATGGAAATTTGTTCCCATTTCCATTGTGGTATCTCGGGTTGCTGGAGTGGGCCTGATGGTTTCTGGTATTCCGCTTTGACTCTCGCACAAGTCAAACACTTGCTAACGTAAGTTGCTATGTGGGCCTTCATGCTAGGCCACCAATATGTAGTTCTGAGGTCGTGGTACATTTTATCCGAACCAGGATGTACTGAGTAGCGAGACTTATGAGCTTCATCCATTACAAGCTCGCGTAAATTACCATAAAGTGGGACCCAGATGCGTCCTGTTACATAGTAGGCGCCGTCTGCCCTTTGTTCTAACCTTTGCCTTGAGCCGCGTAGAGCTTCAGCCCTGACGTTTTCCTGTTTCAATGCTTCTACCTGAACATCTCGTATCTGTGAAGGAAGACTAGACTGAATAGTGAGTTGCAATGCTCGTACACGCCTAGGTGTAGTATCCTTTCGACTGAGGGCGTCGGCCACCACATTGGCTTTGCCCGGATGATACTTTATAGCACATTCGTAATCGTTCAGTAACTCGACCCATCGACGTTGTCGCATGTTCAAGTCTTTCTGCTTGAAGATATGCTCAAGGCTTCTGTGATCGGTGTAGATGGTGCACTTGGTGCCATACAGATAATGTCTCCATATCTTGAGTGCAAAGACAACAACTCCAAGCTCTAAATCGTGCGTAGTGTAATTCCGTTCGTGAATCTTAAGTTGGCGTGAAGCATAAGCAATAACTTTATCCCGTTGCATCAACACACATCCAAGACCTTGGATGGATGCGTCGCAGTAGACTACAAAATCGTCCGTGCCTTCAGGCAATGAGAGGATAGGTGCGCTACAAAGTCTATCCTTTAAGTGCTGAAACGTTGTTTCTTGTCTATCACTCCAACGGTAAGCAATACCTTTCTGTGTCAGTAATGTAAGCGGCTGAGCAATCTTTGAGAAGTCTTTGATGAACCGTCTGTAATAACCCGCCAAACCCAAGAATTGGCGTATTTCTGTTGGTGTGCGAGGTGCAGGCCAGTTCTTGATCGAATCTACCTTGGATGGATCAACATGAATACCATCCTTGTTTACCACGTGGCCTAGAAAGTGGACTTCACGAAGCCAGAAGTCGCATTTTGAAAACTTAGCGTACAGCTGTTCCGTTCGAAGGAGTTCCAGAATAAGTCGTAAATGCTGCTCGTGTTCCTCCCGATTCTTCGAATAGATCAGGATGTCGTCGATAAAAACAATAACAAACTTATCAAGGTAAGGTTTGCACACCCTGTTCATAAGATCCATGAAAACCGTAGGCGCGTTCGTTAGCCCGAATGGCATGACCAAAAACTCGTAATGGCCGTAGCGAGTTCTGAATGCTGTTTTGGAGACGTCCTCGTCCCGGACTCTCAGTTGATGGTAGCCTGACCTCAGGTCAATCTTCGAGTAATAGCTCGACCCTTGCACTGGTCGAATGAGTCGTCGATGCGTGGGAGTGGATAACGATTCTTCACCGTCACCTTGTTCAGTTCGCGGTAATCTATGCACATACGAAAGGTACCGTCTTTCTTCTTCACAAAAAGTACTGGAGCTCCCCAGAGCGAAGAGCTAGGACGTATGAAACCCCTTTCTAAGAATTCTTGCAATTGCTTAGACAGTTCTTCCAGTTCAGTTGGAGCTAAGCAGTAAGGCGCTCGGGCTATGGGTGCTGGTCCAGGAGCTTGTTACTATGAGCTACCAAAGGTTCTCAACCAGTACGAGGAATACGGATGATCTTTTCTTTTCAAAGAATCTCTGCTCGATGCTAAAGTAGCCCATCCGTACCAATATCGATGTCGAAACCATCACAATGCTGGGGTCATTCCTAATATCACCCTGACTAATCACGAACACTCGACCCCTGGCACCATTGCTGTCGTTATTACCCCCATTGTTGCCTTCATTATGGTTCCTGTTTCCTTGGTTGTGGTTCTGATTCTGGTTCTGGTTCCACTGTGGGCAGTGTCTTTTGAAGTGACCTTCAGCACCACCTGATAACATCCTTGTTACCCTGCTGTTGCTGCTGATTCTATAGATCTTGTAGCTGTTGTTGTTGGTTCTGGTTTGCAGGACGTGAGTTTCTACCATCTTTGGCTCCATGACCAAGCTTGTTGCATCATTGACAATGATTTCGGTTGCACTGCCCGTTGTGGTGCAAGTTACAGCGTTTGTACTTAGGGTGGTTTCACCTGTATCCACCCCGCCCTTGACTACTAAAAGGTTGCTGACCAGGACTTTGGTTGTCATCGATCTTCCGCTGCTGTGCCTGGAACGGAAACGTAGTCGAACCCTTGCTAGGGTTTCCATCCCACTTCCATTTGTTGTCACTGAGGGTAGCAGAAGTAGTTGAAGTAGTAGTGGTAGTAGTAGCGCTGATACGTTGGGGCAGCTTGTTCTGTTCCACTGCCTGTTCTGCGAGACGATGAGGAAGACGAGTAACATCTTGAATAGTAATAAGGTTAGGAGTAGTCACATGACTTTGAATCCCTGATACTAATCCCTTGAGGTACAGCTCAATGCGTTTGATGGGAGGATCCACCATAGATGGACATAACACTGCCAGTCCGTTGGATCGTTTCGTGTACGCTTCTATCTCTGATCCCGTCATCTTCAGGTTAAAGAATTCCACTTCCAGCTTGTGAATGTCATTACGACTATAGTATTCACGTTTGATCAGTTTCTTAATATCATTCCATGGGGTGGCATTAGCAGCCGCCAGCCCAGCCTTTGAACTTGCGCGCTCCACCAAGTTAGCGTGGTGCCTTCGAGAGTATCAGTGGCCTATTTCACCTTACGAGCCTCAGGTCATTCGCACATTCGAAGACCGATTCGAGTTCCTCGAACTAATGGAGGAGTCCAACAGCTCCTTCCGTGCCGCTGAAAGTAGTAGGACGACAGTCCATAAAAGTCTTGTATGTGCATACAGGTGGCTGAGCGTGTTGACTTGTCGTGTGCGTAAGAGTAATCAAAATTAAGCACAAGTGTTGAGTTACAAGAGTAGGATCTAAAGATCCTAGAGTAAGTGGTGATGGCAGGTTACACCTCCTGCCTGGGCAGCTGTGAGTGCTGCAGTAACTTGTTCGGTGATCGAAGCCGCCAACTGGGCTTGAGTTAGGTTAACGCGTCCACTCATGATCTTAACATCAAGGAGAACATGTGGATGAGAGGTTCGCGAATAGTGCGAAGAGAGTGAGCACACAAGTATTCTCAAACAGTAACGAATAGTAGGTTCTGTAATCTAAGCATACCACGAGCAAAGTTCTATGTAATTCTAACAAGTAGGTAAGGTAACATGAATAGTAGTACCTATGATGCTGAGCCTTGCACGTGGAGCGAAGCGTCGTTGTGGATCGTTGAGCACTGTTCTGGTTATAGTCTGGTTTTAATGAAAACGTTTTCCCCTTATTAAAACCGAGTTCTCTATAACCAATGGCTCTGATACCAATCTGTCACACCCCCAAAATCCACACGCGGAATACTACCGCTTGGAGGCGTGACATGACCAGGATCAAGCCACCAATCATATTGAACATAAGTATATAGTAAAAGTCATTCATCAATACGATAGGTGTTTCCAAAACCAAATATAAACAAGTGTGTAGCGGAAGCATTAATGTAAAACCCAACATAAGTTTAAGTACAAAATGTCATAATGTTTAACAACACATTCACGATCCATGTCCACAACGACTGTGCCTCCCGTGCAAGCTCCAAAAGTACCTATGGTCCTGCAAGGCATGTAACAGAGAGTCAACAACTAGTTGAGCGAGTTCACAGTTAATTATTCAGTTATAGAATTCGTTTCGTAAATCAGTTGTTCGTTTTGTAAACCATGTTTCTTATTGATTCTCATCGCGGTCCTCCAGACATCTGTGCGAAGGTTAGTGGCCGTATCGCGGCCTTTTCAGGCATCTGTGCGAAGAGTAGTGGGGGCTTCCCCATGTGTTAGACTAGTCGTGTTTGTACGTGCCCTTCTTGATCCAAGGACCGTAGCGAGTGTGAGTGTACGTAGGTTTTACGTACGTTAAGGTTGTTGTCCTACCCAAGGAGGACGAACGTACGTATTCTACCCAAGGAGAATACGCAGGATTAATATTGGCATCCTACCCATGGAGGATGGCGGTACATATCCTACCCAAGGAGGATATGTAGGTTCCATTATAGTTTCTTAACCCATTCCCAACCCACCGGGAATCCCATGCCTTGGTAAGAGTGTGAACTCACCTTGTTTGCTCGGTATGCTAAGTTAAGTGCTCACAATAAATCAGTCAAGTCCTATAGTGCACGTATGTTCAGTCAGTTTATGTTCGTAATATTTCACATGTAACTAGCATCACAGTAATATCACAAAGCGTGTCTAGCAATTTGCATTCTTGTATCATGTAAACAGTTACTCTCATTCATGCACATTTATCTTCCTCATAATAGCCTTCTCAATAATTCTAACATAGTTAACCAACATCACAGTTAATAAAGCTAGTATGCTTAACTGAGTTAGCATATATAAACAGGGATATACGGTTAACAGAATTAACATTTAACAAACTGGTAACTAACTGTGTCACATGCTTTACTTAACTAAATTATATATTTAACAGAATGTCATCCATGAATCTTACATAGTGTGTAAAGTTAACTGAGTTAATGACAGTTAGTAGGCTAAATATGGTTACATAACTAATCAGAGTTATTGTATGTAATTTAATAAGTTAACAACTTAATAAATTTAACCAGTTAACAGTTAACAGATAACAGTTGGCCGAAATCTAACACATGGGCCGAAAACACTTAAGAACCGAAAACACACATTTGGCCGAAATCCCTTAAGGTTGCCGAAAACACACATTTGGCCGAAAACCACATGTGGCCGAAATCCCCTAGCCGAAAACCAAATAGTGCCGAAAACCCTTAAGTGGGCCGAAATCATCTTGGGCCAAACACACTTGGGCCGAAATCACTATATGTGATTTCGTCCACTTTCAAGGGTTGTGGGTGATTTCGTCCAGTTATCATCTTCTCCAAAACTCTCTGTAACTTATTAAAAACCCAGTAACTATATCTCATTACAGAAACATGATTAAACATCTACAAGTCATTAATCAACCATTGATATGAAATAAATATTCTACCAAAACTTTGTGAGATCTAGAACATAAATTCATCAGTTTATCATTCATAACTTATACCCACTGTTGATCCAAACATCCAATATTCATACATTTCATAGATAATAATCATCTTATCAAGCACACAATAATCAATCACATAATCACATATATACATACAACATGATTAAACATCCAATAATCATACGATATGCAACAAGGAAACAACTTGAATCATGAAATCACTCACCAAAGATTTAAACAGAGAGTTGCTTCAAGATGAGTTTTCTTTGTGGGTTTTCAGAGATAGAGAGAGAGACTATTGTGATAAGATATTGTTTGATAAATGTGAAACTTGTCTGAGAAGATTGTTTATAAATATCTCAATACCCCACTGGGCTTCTTTGATTTCGTCTGGGCCCATGCTAGACGAAAACACTCAAAGTGTTTTCATGAGTGGGTGATTTTATAATTACTTGTTTTCAGTAAGAGATCAATCCATTATTTAACATGTTAATTAAAACAACCCTTAATAACACAACTCATATATAATAAATATGATGGATTTCCAAGTACATAATATTAATCGAAATACGATATAACGTATTACAAAGGTTAGCGTTGCGAAACAACGAGTCGTGTAAACAAACACATAAACAACAATAATAAAAAAAAAATTAACGTGCACTAAATGCGAAGAAAGAATCTTGGAAACTCGAGTTGTCACAAGACGTGCTGCAGGTGCGTACATTTTGATTGAATCTATCCTGGGGACCCGATTAAAACCTTGAACAATCACATTTTGAAATGATTTTCATTTTGTCGAAGGTTTTCAATTTCTTTTGACAGACAATTCTGTCTACTTTTCTTTTTCTTTCCACCAAAGGCAACAATTTCTTTTGTCGCCGATATTGTGCATGGACACTCCACTATCAACAATCCAATGACTATCGATAGTTCCTCCTGGAACATCCTACACACTCACTCAGAGATTAGTTGGAGAGGGGGACCCAAGCCTTCATTGACTTGGGTTGCCCCTGAGAATCAAGAAATGTAATTTCAATCTCTTGATGATTTGGAAATTTCACGCCTCCCCCTGAACCTTCACCTGTTTTCGGTTTCCAAGCTTGTTTCCATTTACAGATTGTGTATTAATTACAATTTCTGGTTTTAACGGTTGTTTTGAACTTGGTTTCCTTTTAACATTTTCCGGTTTTAAAGCCTTTTCGATCACCTTCACATTCTTATGTCGGTGTTTTGTTTCCTGTTCTTTAATAGTGCGTTTATTATGTTTTGGAGAAACATGACGACTTTGTGAGTGACCTTGTTCAGAAGGGGCTCTTTCTACAAAATTTGGTTTTGGAGAGTTTGTGCAGTTTTTGATAATGTGTCCAAACTCCCCACATTTGAAACACGATCTCCTCTCAACAAACTTGGGAGATCCGGTTCGACTTTCACGTGTTGAACCTGTAGACCCAGAGGTACTTGTTCCTTCATCACACTCGTTTGTGTGTTGGGTGTAATTGTTTTGAGCGTTACGTTTTAAAATCTTGACTTGTTGGACAAAATCGGTGTTTGATTTGTTTTCAAAAGTCTCAATTTTATCAGTACCATTGGATGCTACAAATTTAACATCATTGTTTTTCTTCTTGAAATGAGCTCCTTTGGTCTCACCCTTCGGCTGTGAACCTTTAGAATTTTGAGCTCGCTGCTGTTGCTGTTTACTCTTAAAAGCGATAGGTTGTTGCTTCGTTGGTGATTTTTGATTTCCAAATTTTCTTCTAACTTCAGCTTTTGGAATCGGATCACACTGAGTTACTGAAACTCTCGGGATCCTCTTTTCCAAAAACTTACTGGTAGTATCTTCAAACACTTTGTCAATCAAAGATTGATTGACATTTTTAATTGGAAAAGCTGTGTTTGAATAAATTTTGTCATCACCGACTAAAGTATACAACACGTTATCACTTTTAATGGTAGAAATTGTCTTAGTGATAGGATCTATCTCTTGTTTAGCACCAGTTGATTGCACAACAGGAGTAGGAGGATCACACAGAATGTGATTCTCAAAAGGCACTTCTACTCCTTTGTTCTTCTCAAGAGATTTATCCTCATCACTCACATCTGGTTCATCATCGTACGAATCATAGTCCTCAACTGTGGGAGGACTTTGATTTGAAGCACATGATGACTTTTCTTTCCGATCAGATGAGCCCTCCTATGAATTGTCCGTTTTGAACCCTAAGCCAGTTATAACTTCCCCATAATCAAGAGGTACATGTCACACCCCGACCGCGTAAAACAGCAAATCGCGGCGGAAACATCGGGGCGTGTCGTAACAGAATTAATTGTTTCATAACCATGGCATTCAAAGTTGTATTTTATTTATTAAATAAGAGTGTTACATTGTCTTGAACAGTAAACAAAAGCGTTTATAACATAATTAAACAAGTCTATCTTCGTTTTTAGTCTCTAAGGCACAGGTCCGCCCTAGTGTCATGATCAACATCCTACGGAAAAGCTCCTGAAAACACATGTGAAAATAGGTACGTCAGCATAAAAATGCCTGTGAGATACATAGGTTTGTGAAAATAGGATTCATGACTCGTGTTTAAGAAAATGTTTAGTCATGAACCTTGTAATTTGCTTTGTCTTGTAAATCATTTTTAAAAACGATGAGATCAGTTGATATGTATAAGTAAATGTAAGGTTAACTGAATAACCATGTAAAATGAGTTTGTATAAGATAAGTTGGTTGTAAAACAATGTCTTATGAAAAGTATGTTATTTGTATGAAATGTTATATGTATCAAACTGAAATGATTCAAATAACGTTACACTATGTAATATTATACAAACACTTATATATAGGAAGTACCAGCGGCGTATCCACCATGTTTGTATCATATTACACACGCCTCGTTACTCAAATCACTTACCCAAACAACCACCAATGTAACTTGTTCATGTACAAACCAATTGTCAAGTGTTATTGTGTAAACCATATCAAAATGTCTATGTCCAATGTAAACCACCAAATGTGTATATCAATGTCAAAATGTTTATGTTCAATGTAGATCATGTAATGTGTAACCAAAATGTCATGTATGGTAGTGAAATATATCAACTAAACCATATGTGAAATGCACAAAAACAAGGTATTGAAGTAAAACATAGTTTAAATCAAAGTTATGTTTTGTGTAACCACTGCATGCTATACTGATACAAACATTTATGCGGTAATGTTAAAATGCATACATCCAAGCCTTGAGACTGTGGCGATAAACCCTTAAACAAATTAATGGTTTATCTAAGTTATGTATATCGAATTCGGTCATGCCTTTCATCCCCATACCCAGGATGTCCGGAACGGGAGTTGTCAATTCCTATGGTACCACTACCTACTAACGAATGGCGTAATTAATGTTAATGAATGTATTGTTCCATTGTAAACAAACCAAATGTCATAACAAAATGTAAGCATGTGAAAACGATGCACTAAGTATGTAATCAAATGAACATACATAGCGTGAAATGTAATGTAAAAACGATGTACTAAGTAATGCACACAATGGGCACACCTAGCATGAAATGTAATGTAAAACGATGTACTAAGTAATGCACACAATGGGCACACCTAGCATGAAATGTAATGTAAAACGATGTACTAAGTAATGCACACAATGGGCACACCTAGCATAAGATGTAATGAAATCATGTACTATAATGTACTAACGAACATAGCATGTATATGATGTGAAAACAGGAAAGCATGAAAGTAACAAATAGGCACATGTGTTCCACCCCAAAACGTTTGGAAAACAGTAAAAGAGGGGTTTATGTACTCACTTGAGATTGTTCAGTAGTTCTGGAGTGACAACCAAACAATGATAGAGATCTCGGAATCAAACAACACCTAATATAGGTAACTATGTTAATAAACCGGACCTAAATCGGAAGATTGGGTAGCATGAGGGTTTGTAAACCAAACGAGTGTAGAGACTCGTGTCATTTGGTTTAACAAAGCCTACACACTAATTGAAACCTAACATACTTGTTTACGACCCATTACGACCCGTTTAGGTAGCTTATGCTACTTTAACGCGTCGTTCGCGTGAAACGCGTTCGGACCGCCTAACTAGCCCTATGACAAGTGTTATATGCCTAAACATGTTACATAATTAGTTATGTGACAAAGGTTTAGGTTACATATGCTTAATTACCAATTATACATGAAAAGGGTATTCTGGTAATTTACCTAAGGCATATAAACTACCTATCATACAACTATTCAAACGAAGCGACCATAGGGCATAACCTCGGAAGGTTATTCCCTACCTACTATGGTTACCTAATGTGTTTGGTCGGATCCTAATGATCGACCAAATGGGTCGGGTTTGAGGCATAAGCGATTTATTAGATCGCTTACCCTACGACCCTAGACAACGTGGTAATCAGTAGGCATAGTCCCAAGGGACTATAACCAACGTGATTACACTCACGTTGCGAAGTTCAAACGAACTTCGCATTGACCATAAGCTGGTCAACGCTGAAAGTCAAACAAAGTTTGACTTTCTGACTCGAAAAGCAATAAAATAAAGAAAAGAACGAAAGAATACTTACGAAGGGTCCTCGAATGCTAACTTCGATTCAAAAATCTCAGGTATGAAACAATAGTTTCAACTTAGAGTTTCTCAAATCAAGGTTCTTGTAATTTTGAAGCATGGGGGGTGGGGTATTTATAGTATTCGGTCCACCGTTAAGATCGTTTCATGGAAAACGTGCCTTAATCCCATCCGTACAAGTGTTGGAAGGTTATGGAAGATAAAAATGGTCCTTATCATCTGACTAGACAATTGAGAACATGTGGTGGAGGATTAAACAGCTGCAATCTGCTGTTTAATACACTTAATCTGGTCAGAAGGGGCCATGCGGCCCGCTTCAGGATGTTCAGAAGCTCAGGCGGGCCGCCTGAGGGTCCTGATCAGACAACAAGTTTGAAAAATGACAGTTTCAGTCTCTGCACGTGTTTAAGGCCATTTCCGACACTTCTAAGGCCCGTAAAGCCAACTTTAAGGCCCTAAAATGATGCCTAAACATTGTGGACATGAAACATGTTCAAAAATATGCCTGGTGTCAGTTCGTTTGGTCGTACGAACGTGATGTTCGCTTAATTACGACGGAATGCGCACAAGCGCGAAAAACGATCCAAATGACGCGACGAATGGATTTTTCTTATGGCGAACATTAAAATATAATGTAGTCATGCTTACATAAATTTTTGGATGTCCAGATGTATTCAGAACGTAAGTTATGCGTGAAAATGCAAACTTGTGCACTTATTGACACTTTTAGTCCCTGAATGATCCAAAAGTTTATTTTAGCACACCGAACCCCTCAAAGCCTATTTCTAAGCTATGTAAAGGATATTTAAGGTGTGTTTAACTTATGGTCATGTTCCGGAATGTTCGTTACAGTTCAAATTGACATACTTTCGCAGTTTGTCATATTTAGTCCCTGTAAGCGAATTAACTTGTTTTTTGCCATACCAAAGCCTTCAAAACTTATTTCTAAGTTATGTAAAGGTTATTTAAGGTATGTTAAGTATATGTTGATGTTCCGGAGTATTTCTCGCATTAAACTGAGTATGTTTATGCACCAGTTTGCGTATAACTCTCCAGAAAGTGATATAGAGTTTGAAATTACATAAAAGTCAAAACATGAAAAATGTAAAACATAACAAAACAAACATTGTGATAAAATAATATTGTTTTATTGATAATAGAACTGTTCACCATGATTACAAGAACAGTTGTTACAGTACAGTTGGCTCAAAACGTGGCATTTCCTCTTCATCGGGCATGTAGGTATAATTTTGTCTCAAAGGGGGCGGACACTTCTTATACCCAACACCACTCACGTTTCCCTTTAGTTGTTGAACGTCAATAATGTGATCGAGCACAAATCGGGAGTTAGAATAACTCTCTAACTTTTGCTTGATTGCATCATGCTCGCATTTGGCAATGGCTAATTCCTTTTTAGTTTCCTCAACAATGTTAATGTAATCATTTATACTAACTTGTTTATGATAAATAGTTTTTGTTACTTCGGAAACATTTTTCTTTAGAGTCTCAATTTCAGACTTAAACTCCTTTTCGTTTCTAACCAGAGCCATATTCGCTTCTTTGCACTTAGCCATTTCAACAACTAAACTCTGATTGTGACTATGAATTGTATCACATTCAAGTTTCACTCTTTCACATTCATTTTTCATATAATCACAATCTCTACATATGATAAGAGTTTCAGATTTTACCTGACTTGTAGAAGCTGTGACAGTAGCCATAAAGGCAGTCTGAGAAGAGAAAGATCCATCTTCAGTGAGAATCTTCTCCATTTCTTTCGATGTAGCATCAGCTTTCTTGATCAAGTCCGATTTCTTGTTAGCATCATTTGACAAACTGTAATCACTCACACCTGAACTATCTTCATCAGTGCCACTACATCCTGAACTGTCATCTTTTCCTGAAGATTCACCATCATTGACATTCTTGACAATTTCAGCATAAAACGCAGTTCTTGTTTGATCACCGTTTCCCAACTGTATGGCCGGACCACAATTGACACTTGGATCGAATTGAGGTTGTGTTGTGGAAACTTGAGGTTGAGGTTGGGGTTGAGGTGTAACCAATAGAGGTTGAAGTGGAGTAGCAACCTGTGGTTTAGGAAAATAGGCAGTTGGATCGAAAACCGGAGGTGGAGCTGACTGGGGAAACGGAAAGAAGCTTGAATTCGACATTGGAATCTGTTTGGCTTTTCGGATTTCTTCTTGATTCTTGTGTTCCAACTTCTGAACGAATTCATAGATATTGACAGTATCTAGAACGCCCGTATGTTTTAGAAGCTCAATGAATGGGCTCCACTTTGGAGGTAGAGCATCAGCAAACCGTGCTACCATTTCCTGTTGAGATGCAAGAACACCAAAATAATACATTTCATTCATCAAATGATAATAACGAGTAGTTATATCATTTAGGGTTTCATTCTCCAAGAAATGAAATGATTCGAATTTCTTCTTCAACAGATCATGACGTGTCTTTCTTGTCGCTGCATTTCCTTCACCTCTTGCTACCAAGGCATCCCATAATGCTTTCGTGCTTGTACAATAGCCGAATTGATGAAAGATGTCTTTGTGAAGTGATTGTGTGAGAATTGCAAACGCCTTCTTCTCAATATCATATGCTTTCTTGTCGGGTTCTTGCATATTCATAAATGTCGTGGCATTTGATCCTGCTGCTTCAAGAGTTTGATTATACGGCGAAATGAAGCACGTCCATAATTCGGTATTCTGCCCTAGAACGTACGTATGGAAACGACCTTTCCAAGTCGGATATTCGTTTATGTGATTTAACTTTGGCGGGCGATTGTTGCTTCCCGTTTCGCTCTCACTTATCAAAAGAGTTTGAATACTTTGATTTTGATTCAACACCAAAGCCCATTGAGTTGCACTTATAGATTTCTCACCAAAAACAATCTTTACCCATGCGGCTGCCGAAGTTCGATCTTCACCTGGTCTCGGTTCCATACTCCAATCCGAAGGGCTAGTGCAACTCATATTTGATGTATGTATGAGAAAAACTGATCAAATACTTGAAAACACAGTGTTAACCCACTTTTGCAAGCCTTCTGTTTAAAAGTGACAAGTATCTCGACGAAACGCTATCGACGAAACTCAGTTATGAAACTAGGCGACGAAACAAATTTGAATATTGATCGACGAATCTGATTGTTTGTCTTGTTCGACGAAACAGAAGATATAAATTGCGACGAAAATGAAATGAATAACTTGGCCGACGAAACTGATTTGTATATGTGTTGCGACGAAACTGAATGTGTGATATGGACGACGAAACACAATTGTTTTCTTTAATCGACGAAACACATGCACATGTCGACGAAACTGTGATATGGAATTTTTATTTAAATAAGGGGCCGAAATGTTTGACTGTTTGAGCTTGGATGTTGACTGAATGATTAAAGTGTTTTCAAGGTAGCCTTATCCTTTACTGACAAAGGACACAATTTTCAAACATAGACTACTTATCTTCACCGAACACACATCACACCATACTTTTGAACACAATTTTCAACCAACATGTAATATTTTAATTCCCAATTCCCAAACAATTTAAACAGTAAATTCACCAAAGATCAAAAAGGTTAAATATGAAGAACAACTTGAATATATAAGATGAACTCGATGAAGATTTGATAAACTGTATGATGATTCCGGCCAGATTATTCACCGGACAAATTTTCCGAACAAGATTTTGCTTAAAACTTTCAACAAAAACCAAATGCTAATATGTAAACACTCAAACAAACAAGGTTTTTGAACAAACTTTTAGCAAAACAACAAGATAAACACTGATTTTCGAACCTTTTTCAGAAAATATATAAACTTTCAAGAATACTTTTTCAGAAAATCACAACAACAACGAGTTTCAAACCTGATAAAAACCCAAATATGTTTGGTTTTAAACAAGGATTAGAGCCAAAGCTCTGATACCACTTGTAGGTCCCGTTTTTCCGGTGAGGATCGATAACGAAAACCTATCCTTGTTTATCACGAACACGGTAACGGGTGCGGAATCCCCGTGACGGTGCAAACCAAACAAAGTGTATAAAACACACGGGTAACCAAAGATTCAATATCTATTGATTATGGATGAGTACAACCACAAACATATACAAACAATGTTTTAACGACTCTCACTAAGTCTCTCTGTGCTCATCAGTTTCACACAGAAACTGTGAGGGGTATTTATACTAGACACAGACAAACATATGACGAAACACAAATAAGGACCCGGCGAAACAACAAAATCGACAAAACACTATCTGTTTCGTCGATATACATATTAATATCATTCTGTTTCGTCGAGTGGAATAGGAGCCCAACTGAAGTCAAAGTCCATTCAAGTCAAAGGCCCATGTGAATGAATTACGGCCCAGTTTTACTTTCTGTTGTAATCTTTCACTAATTCAACATATGCCAAAGATAGTGACATCACCATGACATCACAATGATGATGTCATGGTGATGTGTAAACGGGAATGGATTTGCGGCGCTCCGTGCTTCGCGTGTCGAACTCTGGGGCGCACGACGGAGGAATGTCGTGACGTCGGGCTTGAGCCGGACCTAACCGTGTCGAAACCAAATCGAACCGAGCCGAGTCGCGTCCACATAAAGTGTACCAACAACGATCCATTGTCCTTTAGTTCCAGATCAGGAGTTTTGTGATAGGGAAATTCCTTATCCATCAAACCTTGTGAAACACAAGATTGTTGAGCCTGAGAAATGCGTGCTTGGATATCGGATCGAGCTTGAATAACAGATTGAATACGTACACAATGAAGCTTAGTACGTTCCTTACGACTCAATGCATCGGCTACGACATTCGCCTTACCAGGATGGTAGCGAATTTCGCAGTCATAGTCGTTTAGTAGCTCAACCCAACGTCGTTGCCTCATGTTGAGTTCTTTCTGATTGAAGATATGCTGAAGACTTTTATGGTCAGTGAAAACCACACATTTTGTACCGTACAAATAGTGTCTCCAGATCTTAAGAGCGAAGACAACTGCACCCAACTCCAGATCATGAGTGGTGTAGTTCTTCTCATGTATCTTCAACTGCCTCGATGCATATGCTATGACTTTGTTCCTTTGCATCAGAACACAGCCAAGACCCAATTTAGATGCATCGCAATAAACAACGAAATCATCATTGCCCTCAGGCAAAGTTAGAACAGGCGCGTCGCAAAGCTTCCGCTTCAAGTGTTGAAAAGCTTCCTCTTGTTTGAATCCCCAAACAAAGGGTTTGTTCTTCTGAGTTAGAGCAGTTAGAGGAACTGCAATCTTTGAGAAGTTTTCAATGAAGCGGCGGTAATAACCCGCTAGACCAAGAAAAGAACGAACTTCAGTAGGAGTAGTAGGCGTATCCCAATCCTTAATCCAGAGTAAGACGAATTCACACTTGGAGAATTTGGCGAAAAGTTGCTCTTTCTTTAGGAGTTCCAGAGTAAGACGAAGATGTTGCTCGTGATCAGCTCGCGTCTTAGAATAAATCAAGATGTCGTCAATAAAAACAATGACGAACTGATCCAAATAAGGTTTGCAGACCCTATTCATTAAGTCCATGAAAACAGTAGGAGCATTAGTCAAACCGAATGGCATGACTGTGAACTCGTAATGCCCATACCGAGTGCGGAAAGCTGTCTTGGGAATATCTTCTTCATGCACCCGAAGTTGATGATACCCGGAACGCAGATCAATCTTCGAAAAATAAGAAGCACCTTGTAACTGATCAAAGAGATCGTCTATGCGCGGTAGGGGATATCGATTCTTGATGGTAAGCTTGTTAAGCTCACGATAATCGATACACATCCTAAAAGATCCATCCTTCTTCTTGACAAAAAGAACGGGAGCACCACAGGGTGAAAAGCTAGGACGGATAAAACCTTTGTTAGAGAGCTCCTGTAGCTGCTTAGACAACTCTTGCATCTCAGATGGAGCAAGACGATATGGAGCTCTGGCAATGGGATTTGCACCAAGTACGAGATCAATTCGGAACTTCGACTTGGCGTGCTGGGGGTAGACCAGGTAACTCTTCAGGGAATACTTCAGAATAATCCCGAACGACAGGAATATCTGAAATAGACTTACCCTTGCCTTTATCTGCTGTAACATGTGCTAAGAAGGCCACATAGTTCTTTCGCAGATACTTCCGAGCTTTAAAACAAGACATGAGCTTGAGGCCACCAGACGGTTTCTCACCTTGAACCTGTAGGATCTCGCCTGTCGAAAGCGGCACACGAACAATCTTCTCAAAACAAACTACTTCTGCGTGATGCTTGGATAACCAATCCATACCCACTATAACGTCGAAGCTTCCAAGTTGCATTGGCGTGAGGTCGACAGGAAAAAGATGGTCGTTAAGGTTCAACTGGAAGTTGCGAAGAACAGATTCAAGAATAATGGGTTCACCACTAGCAACTTCTACTGTCAAAGATTTACCTAGTTTCGTTCTAGACACGCGAAGCATTGGCTCAAAAGACAATGACACAAAACTCTTGTCGGCACCAGAATCAAAAAGTACAGATGCAGGCTGATTATTAATAAAGAACGTACTGTTCACCACATTATCGTCCGCCTGCGCCTCTTGGGCATTCATGTTGAAGACTCGCCCTCGAGCCTGAGCCTGATTCTGATTTGGATTCTGATTCTGGTTAGCTAGCCTTGGGCACTGGTTTCTGTAGTGGGTCAGATCCCCACAGTTATAACAAGCACCTGGTGGGTATCGTGGTCGTGCAGCTTGACCCTGTTGCTGAGCAGGAGGCTGAGCAACTTGTTAAGCCGAGTTCTGAACTGCCTGATTCTGAGCAAACCGACAAACATCGGCAAGATGACCTGACTTCCCACAGTTAGTACAGAAACGGCACTGATGTTGCGGCTGATGGTGACTGTTGCATCTATTGCACAAAGGTGCATTCCCTGAATACGGCTTCTTCGCTGGAGGTTGTGCGGGTTGGTTGGGAGCTGCCTGGTTAGCTTGGGCAGTGACAACATAGTTTTGGGAGGCCTTACGCTTCCTTGCCCTTTTTGATGAACCAGAATCCTTTCCATTCTTGTTTTGACCTTTCTTGATATCTTCCTTGTCAGACGACTATTTCTTGCCCTTGTCACCCTTCCTGTGTAACTTATTCTTCCGAATCTGCGACTCAATCAATGTCGCTGATAACTCGATTGCCTGACGGAGTGTGGCAGGGTTACTACCAGTAATGATGTCTTGTACTGAGTCAGGTAGGCCGTCGATGTATCTTTCGATAGCCTTGTCAAGTGGGGTAACCATCGTTGGGCATAGCAGACTCAACTCCTCAAACCTATCAGTATATGCCCTGTGCTCGCCACTATCTTGTTTCAAGTCATCAAACTCCTTCTCCAACGCTCGTTGTTCATGACGAGGACAAAACTCCCTCATCATAAGAGCTCTAAGTTCCGCCCATTTCTGTGCTAGAGCAACTTCTGCACCACGGTCTCTTATTACCCCATTCCACCATGTAAGAGCCCTCTTCTGAAACACGCTCGAAGAAAACTCGACCTTGCGATTATCCGGACACTGAACATGACGAAAAGTATTCTCAATGCTCTCGAACCATTGAAGAAGCCCAGTCGCTCCTTCAGAACCACTAAACTTGAGTGGTTTAGCCGAGTTAAAATCCTTGTATTTGCATGGAGCATTGTTGTTGTTGTTGGCTTGGTTCCATTGAGCAAAGAGATTTAGGAATTGAGCAGCCATCTGCTGCGCAATGATTTCTGCCAGTTCGGCAGTCGCTATCTGGTTTTCGCGTCGAGGAGGCATTCTAAAAGAGGAAAACATGAAAGGGAACGAGTGAGATGATTGGATGAAGAGAATGAGATGAAACAAAATTAACAAATGCAAAGATGGTGGTCATTCGTCCGCATTACCAAGCAAACAAACGACACACAGTGACTAATCAAAGTAAATGGATCAAAAATAATGTATCGCGAAGACATGCTCGCCTATAGGTGAACACTCATCCCAAGAATTCCCAGGTAAGCACAACTGGTCTCGCGTCTGATGAGATATATACGAAGTGCTTGCCTAGACAGAAAACCCAGAATACAGGCATTCACTCTTCCAGTTTGCATGTGTTCACATTATTTAAAACCCAAAACCTTGACGAGATTTTTGAAAATTCAAAGGCATAAAGCCAAAAATTTAGTCAAACTGGAAGGGTTCAAAACCTTACAAAAGAGGGTTCAAAACCTTGTAATAAATCATCCAAAAACAGATGATTGTTTTTCAAAAATCGTTTCGGAAAAATTTGGTTTTTGTTTTGATAATCACCTAAGGATAGGTGATGTGCATGTTTGAAGATCTAAACACAAGTCAACTTGTGTTAAGGTCCTAGAAAGGTTATAGTCTAGGTCAAAGCATTACTAATAACCTAATTCCCTATAACCATTGGCTCTGATACCAACTCTTCTGTCACACCCCGACCGCGTATAACATGCAACCGCGGCGGAAACGTCGGGGAGTGTTGAGACAGAATTAATTGTTTCATAACCATGGCATTCAAGGTTGTATTTTATTTATAAACATAAGAGTTACATTGTCTTAAACAGGAAATAAAGAGTTCAGAACATAATTAAACTAAGTCTATCTTCATTTTATGTCTCTAAGGCACAGGTCCGCCCTAGTGTCACGATCATCATCCTACGGAAAAGCTCCTGAAAACACATGTGAAAATAGGTACGTCAGCATAAAAATGCCTGTGAGATACATAGGTTTTGTGAAAATAGGATTCATGACTTATAAGTTTAGGAAAAGTTGTGTAATAACAGTCAGTCATGAACCTTGTAAGTTGTTTTGTTTTGTAAATCATTAAAAAGCAATGATATGTATAAATAAGAGAATAATGTAAGGTTAAATGAATAACCAAGTAAAAATGAGTTTGTATAAGATAAGTTGTTTTGTAAATCAATGTCTTCTGAAAATAAGATGTTTATGTAAAATGTAATATGTCAAATATTGAAATGATTTCAATAACGCTACGACATGTAATGTCATACAAACACTTATATATAGGAAGTACCAGCGACGTATCCACCATGCTTGTATCATATTACACACGCCTCGTTACTCAAATCACTTACTCAAACCAACCATCAATGTAAATTGTTCATGAATAAATGAATTGTCATGTGTTAATGTGTAAACCATATTGAAATGTCTATGTCCAATATAAACCACTAAATGTGTATATCAATGTCAAAATGTTTATGTTAATGTAGATCATGTAATGTGTACCCAAAAGTATCATGTATGGTAAGTGAAATATATCAACTAAACCATATGTAAAAATGCACAAAAACAAGGTATTGATATAAAACATAGTTTAAATCAAAGTTATGTTTTGTGGAACAAATGCATGCTATACTGATACAAACATTTATGCGGTATTGTGAAAATGCATACATCCAAGCCTTGAGACTGTGGCGATAAACCCTTAAACAAATTAAAGGTTTATCTAAGTTATGTACATCGAATTCGGTCATTCCTTCCAATCCAAACAAACCTAGGATTTCAGGAACGGGAGTTGTCAATTCCTATGGTACCACTACCTACTAACGAACGGCGTAGCTAATGTTAATGAATGTATTGTTCCATTGTAAACAACCCAAATGTCATACCAAAATGTAAACATGTGATGAAAACAACTGTACTAAGTATGTAATAAATGGACATACATAGCATGTGACGTGAAACAAATGTACTAAGTATGCACACAATGGACATACATAGCATGAAATGTAATGTAAACAATGTACTAAGTACGCACACAATGGGCATACATAGCATGAAATGTAATGTAAAACAATGTACTAAGTACGCACATAATGGGCATACATAGCATGAAATGTAATGTAAAATAATGTACTAAGTACGCACACAATGGGCATACATAGCATGAAATGTAATGTAAAACATGTACTATAATGTACTAACGAACATAGCAGGTATATGATGTGAAAACATGGAAAGCATGAAAGTAACAAGTAGGCACATGTGTTTCACCCCAAAACAGTTTGAAAACAGTAAAAGAGGGGTCTATGTACTCACTTGAGATTGCTCAGAAGTCCTAAGATAACCACCAAGCAATGCTAGAGATCACGGAATCAAACGGCACCTAATATAGGTAACTATGTTAATAAACCGGACCTATATCGGAAGATTTATATAGAATGAGGGTTCGTAAACCAAACGAGTATGGAGACTCGTGTCATATGGTTTAACAAAGCCTACATACTAATTGAAACCTAACTTAAGTGCTTACGACCCATTACGACCCGTTTAGGTAGCTTATGCTACTTTAACGCGTCGCTCGCGTGAAACGCGTTCGGACCGCTTAACTAGTCCTATGACAGGTAACATATTCCTTAACATGTCTAATATTGTTGTCAAATCAGTTTAGATGTCAAAATTTATGTTACATATGTTTAAAATGAATTTTGGCATCAAAGGGGTATTTTGGTAATTTACCTAAGGCATATAAACTACATATCATACAACTACTTAAACGAAGAGACCATAAGGTATAACCTCAGAAGGTTATTCCCTATATACTATGGTCACCTAATGTGTTTGGTCGGATCCTAATGATCGACCAAATGGGTCGGGTTCGAAGGTATAAGCGATTTATTAGATCGCTTACCCTTACGACCCTAGACAACGTGGTAATCAGTAGGTATAGTCACAAGGGACTATAACCATCGTGATTACAATCACGTTGCGAAGTTCAAACGAACTTCGCATTGACCATAAACTGGTCAATGTAGAAAGTCAAACAAAGTTTGACTTTCGGACTCGAAAAACAATAAAAGAACGAAGGAACACTTACGAAGGGTCCCCGAATGCTAATCTAGATCAAAATAGCTCAGGTATGAAACAAAGGTTTCAAATTAGAGCACATTAGATCAGATTATTGTGAGGAAAAGTGAAGGGTGGAGGTGGGTATTTATAGTTTTTGGTTCACCGTTAGGATCATTTCTTGGAAAAGGGGGCATGATCTAAGCCGTACACTTGTTGGAAAGTTGTGGTAACTCATTTGCCATCCACCATAAGAGTTTGACACTTGGAACTTGGCCTTTGGAGAGTGTTAAGGGCTGTTAACAGCTGAAAAAAACATTTTGCTGCATCTGGCCCCTACTTACGGACCTAGTTTGGCAGATTTACAGTTTCAGTCCCTGCAACCTCAAAACTTGGTTTTCGTTGCGTTTTTTGACACGTTTAAGCCCCGTTAACCCTATTTCAAAGCTATAAAATGAAGTTAAAGTATAGGGAACTTAAAATGTGTTCAAAAATATCTCGGGTGTCGGTTCGTTTAGCCGTACGGTTACGTTGTTCGGTTAATTACGACGGAATGCGCATAAGCGCGAAAAATGATCCAAATGGCGTGCCGAATGGATTTTCCTTATGCCAAACACTAAAATAAAATATTTTAGTGCTTACATAAATTTTTGGATGTCCGGATGTATTCAGAACGTAAGTTATGCGCGAAAATGCAAACTTGTGCACTTTTTTGACGCTTTTAGTCCCTGAATGACCCCAAAAGTTTATTTTAGCATACCGAACCCCTCAAAGCCTATTTCTAAGCTATGTAAAGGATATTTATGGTATGTTTAACTTATGGTCATGTTTCAGAATGTTCGTTACAGTTCAAATTGGCATACTTTCGTAGTTTGTCAAGTTTAGTCCCTGTAAGCGAATTAACTTGTTTTTGCCATACCAAAGCCTTCAAAACTTATTTCTAAGTTATGTAAGGGTTGTTTAAGGTATGTTAAGTATATGTTGATGTTCCAGAGTATTTTTCGCATTAAACTGACTACGTTTACGCACCAGTTTGCGTATAAATCTCCAGAAAGCGATGTAGAGTTTGAAATTGGATAAAAGTCAAAACATGAAAAATGTAAAACATAACCAAACAAACATTGGGATCAAATGACATTGTTTTATTGATAATGGTACTGTTCATAATGATTACAAGCACAGATGTTACAAAGACTCACTAATTATGCTAGTAAGTTACTACTTGCTTTTATAAATATTTCAAGTTCATAAGCTTATGATTTATGCTTATTTTTGTCAAGATTGATGATTAGAAATTGTTTGATGTTGGATGATGATTGATTGAATGATTTTACAAAAGAAAATGATATGCTAGTAAGCATGGACGCCTCCATTTACAAAGGAAACTCTGGCGAAATTTTTCTAGAATTTCAACACTTAGAAATATTTTTCTAACAAGAGTTTACAAATATATATTTTTAACTTTATTTTTCTAAATAAACTTCGCCATCATTTTTATTTCAAAAATTACCAAGTACCGGAGGTTGGTTTTCGTAAATAAAATTTGATAAATATATATTTATTACTAAAACTCTTTGTGTGATTGTTTGTTTATTATGAGAACTAGATATATTATTTTTAGGGTAAAAATAATATAACTTATGACACCATAAAAATTACGACTCCAAAATAATACTAAAACCCTCACGAAATAAATATTTGAGTTACGCAAGTATTATCGCAATACGAAACGCTAAGACACCACTTATATAGTATTTCGGGAAAATACTCTTATACGTATATTTTGGTAAAATATTATTTTGGGAAGTTTATGAAGTAAAATATAATATTTTTGAGAAAAATATATATATTTTGGAACTAAGATATTTTAGACAAGTAAATTAAATATATTTTCTAAGTGGGACTTAAAATATATTTTTCGGAATTACAAGTGTACATGTATGAATACCCCCATCCTTGGGAAGGAATATACTTATAAAATAAATAAGAAGTGTGAATACGAAATAGTTTCCTAACTATTTTTCCAAAACGTTAAACCCTAAGCCAAGGCACGGCCATCCGTCTAATAGGCATTAGTACGTGTAGGTCGTCACGCAGCAGATTGAGTTGGAGATTGACGTTTCAGGATACGCACTTTTGTGAGTTCATGTCCCCCTTTTCTCTTAACTGTTTTCAGTTTTATAACTTCGGGGGTGAAATACATGTTACAATTATTTAGGACATTTTTATACATGGTATGGTTAGCTTAAGGAGAGTTGGGATGTTCAAATCATGTGAGTGGTGGGTACAATGCTTAAAGCCATTAATCCTCGTTGTTAGGACCGAGGGACACAAGAGTGATAGATCTATTTGGGTGTAGCGAACCCACACCCGTGAGGTCAGGGTGACCCATAGAGGTGACTGTGTCTTCCAGCCGAGGCCCGGTATAAATTTGCTAGGTTTGAGTTTTCCTGCATCACTTCACACATACCAGTGGCTTTGCAACCCAGTGGTGATCTTTTTCCTTAATTGCTACATACCAGGAACATTTTTACACTGGGACGTACTTTAACGATTTATATACATACTCATTTTTACATGAACTCGCTTAACTTTTGTTGATTTTTCAAACTACATGTATTTCAGGAAATTAGTGGATCTGGCGAAGTATGCAATCGTGTCAAGCTACGTAGGGAATAATGATGTCATCCATGTTTAGGAAGTGTGACCCTTGCCTGGACGGGTTGCAAGTCTTAAACCGTAATTCTAGTCAAGTCTTTTTTCGTATGAACATGTTTTTTATTATGTCATGGTTATATGTCATTTTATGTGTCGACTTTTAAAACAATAATGTTGTGGTAACTTTTAAAACTTAATGAATGGATGACTATCATGTGTTTTATTTTCATATAGCATTGTTATGATTGTTCTATGGCATTAAGAAGTCACACCAATTAAACCCACGCTTCCGCAAAAGCCAGGGTGTGACAATAATGTTCCGTCTTCCTTTGGAACCAATTTCACTTCCATACCACGCAGTGATTCAGCTTGTAAGTTCTCTGCTTTAAGTGATTCATGCTGGGCTTCACGAATCCAAACTGTGAGATCAGTCTGTATTGTCATCTCTAAGGCTCGCACCCTTAGAGTCTTTGCACGCTCCTTGCGGCTTAAGGCGTCGCCTACAACGTTCGCCTTGCCCAGGTGATACTAAATCTCACAATCGTAATCATTCAACAGCTCGATCCATCTTTGTTGTCTCATGTTTAAGTCTTTCCGATAAAAGATGTGTTGCAAACTCATAAGGTCTATAAAGATCGTGCAACGAGCACCATACAAGTAATGACGCTAGATCTTCAACGCGAAGATCACGACACCTAGTTTAAGGTTGTGTGTCGTGTAGTTCTTCTCATGCACCTTCAACTGACGTGACGCGTACGCGATGACTTCTTCTCGTTGCATCAACACGCAATCGTGACCTTGTCGTGAAGCATCGCAATAAACCACAAATCCATCGGTACCGCCAGGTAATGACAAGATAGGCGCATTGTAGAGTTTATCCTTCAGTGTCTGAAAAGCTGTTTCTTGTTTCTCTCCCCAATCAAATTTCTTATTCTTCTGGGTTAGGGACGTTAGCGGCTGAGCAATACTTGAAAAAATTTCTCGATGAAGCGTCTGTAATAGCCCGCTAACCCTAGAAATTGTCGTATCTCAGTTGGCATCTTTGGGGCTTCCTGTTTCTTGATTGCCTCAATCTTGGCAGGATCTACATGAATTTTATTCTCATTCATCACGTGACCTAGGAATTTCACCTCGCAAATCCAATATTCTTACTTTGATTGCTTTGTGTACAACTGTACCTCCTTCAAAGGTTCCAAGACAGCTCGTAGGTGTTGCTCGTGCTCCCCCTTGGTTTCTGAGTGTATGAGGATGTCATTAATAAACACAATCACTAATTTATCCGGATACGGCTTACACACTCGGTTCATGAGATCCATGAATAATGTCGGTGCGTTCGTTAAGCCAAACAACATGACAAGGGAATCATAATGCCCGTAGCGAGTCCAAAAGGCCGTTTTAGGGATACTTTCTTCTTGTGTCCTCAATTAACGATATCATGTCCTTAAGTCAATCTTGGAATAGTAGCTGGAACCTTGTAGTTGGTCAAACAAGTCATCAATTCTCGGTAAGGGGTACCGATTCTTGATGGTTAGTTGTTTAACTTCCTGTAACCTATGCACAATACTTTTTTCCTCATTAGTTCTTTTGAGTTCCTCTCCGGTCAGGCTGTATGCACATATGAAAACTGCCGCCCTTCTCCCTAATAAATAACACTTGAGCTCCCCAGGGTAAGAAGCTCGGTCTGCTAAGTTCCCTTATCTAGCAGCTCTTGCAGTTGAGTCGAAAGTTCTTGCATCTCGGACGGAGCTAGTCGGTAAGGCACCTTTGCCACTGGTGCCATTCCCAGCACTAGGTCTATCCGAAACTCCACTTGTCACTGTGGAGGTAGCCCAGTCAAGTCTTTGGGAAAGACTTCTGGAAATTCCTTTACAACGAGGATGTCTCCTAATCTTGGCTCCTTGGTCTCCTTGTCGATAATATGAGCAAGGAAGGTTATGCAGCCTTTTCAAAGACACTTCTGCGCTCTCATAACCAATGTGAAATGTCACAGTCTTCCACTTTATGAGGCCCAATGTCCTCGCATCAACTGTATGAAGGCTGTGTACTATAAGTGTTCCACCATTCGTAAGAGGGATGCGAATGATTTTCTCATGACAAACAACTTCAGCTCAATTCTTGATACCCAATCCATGCCAATTGCAACATCTAAACTTCCTAAACCAACTGGTAGCAGGTCAATAGAAAAATTTCGTTCTCCAAGTCCAAGTATACAACCCTTAATAATTTTATTCACCTCGACTAAATTCCCAATTGTCGAGTCTATAGGATATGGGATGTCTAGTTTACTTGTTTCTTCGCCTAGTATATCCTTAAGTTCTATAGCTTCAAAACTAAAGTCGGCGCCAGTATCCAATATACAGATGCAAAGTGTTGGTTAATAGGGAACGTACCCATACTACGTTCGGGTCCTAAAGTGCCTTGTGTGTTCTTTTGGTGAAAAAATGCTCCCACGAGCTAGATTTTCTTCGGATAGTCCTTCCGATAATGTCCTTTATCGCCACATCTGTAGCAACCTTTGCCCTTGCCATTTCAATTACTGTTCTGAATTCCATTCCCATGCCTCGTACCAGACCAGCATGCTTCCTTGCTATGTCCGGTCCTGCCACAATTTCCACATCTACGAGTCCTGCACGGACCTGTGTGATGATAACCACACCTATCACTCTTTGTTAGTTCTTCTTGATAGTTTTTATCACCTGCTTTTATCGTGGCAACAAATTCCTTTACTTTTTTAGTGGTGGTGGTTCCCTTACGTTTGTTGCTTGATTTAAAGTCTTGCTTGAAATGTGTATCCCTTCTCTTATTCCTTATCCAAAGAAGACTCCATATGCGTCTTCTTTTCGCTAAACCTTTATTCGATTTCTCTATCGTTACATCGCCCTCGGCAGGTCCTAGGGTATGATTTATCGCCTGAGCGATTCCCAATATGGTTCCTCTTATTCCGCCGTTGTTTGCAGTACTGCTTGCTTTGTATTGGACGATTGCTTTAGCAACTTGCTGGTTTACTGGCGCTTCGAGCTCCGCTCGTGTTGCAGGTAAAGGTTCTGATTGGGTTTAACCAGCGTTTCCTTCGTTGTGGTTCCATGAGCTTCACAAATGTAAAACTTATCGACGAAATTAGACATTTATTTTAGGATAAATATTGTCATCGATAAGTGAAAGCAAAGCTCATTTGTCATACACTATAAGCATAAGGGTAAGGTAATTCCTAGTGAGGCCTATGCAAATCCCCCCACCATAATCATCTCGTCATTGTAGTGAGGTAAAATGAGTCACAAAAAAATCTTGCTAAGGGTACATTGACTTTTACATACACCATATCAACTTGTTGCATTTAGTCTTGCGTCGAAAACCTCCTCGGAGTCACCTTACTCCGATTGATGCAAGTCATCCAGTGCTATACGAAATACGGTGAGGCCTTCCCTTCACCCTGTTCCTTGTTTATTCCTCAAGTTTCCGACTCTTCCATAGTCTTGAATTTTACAAAAATGGTCACACTTCCCAAAGGATGGGGTTATGCATTACTACCACGTGTAGGAGGGGGTGATAGTGGAAACACAGAAGCAAGGTCGTAAGGGTACATGACTTCTTCCTCGGGACCGAATTGTGCCTTGTAGTAATCTTAGAACGGTTTCCAGGCACGAATGCACTACCCAACGATGGGTTGCATTAAGGGATAGAGAGTGTGGAGGTACTGATAGGGGTGAAGATCGAGAAGAATCTTCTTGCATGTGTCTTCCATGTGCCTAAATGGAATGGGAATCTGTTGAGAAGGGGAGAATTGAGTGGTCGTTTTTATCTTTATAATATGTATTCCATACTTCATGGCCCTCGATTGTCTGACGTAGGAAGGACCCCTTCGCCACACTGGACTGTGCGACGCATACATTGATTTTGCTTGGGTTCTACGAGTCCCAATATGGTTGATATGGTTTCCACGAATGTCGAATATAGTGCATTAAATGGGTTATACTACAATTCGCGCCAACGCTAGCTCCTTGGGGTAAAACGGATGTCAAATGTAGGGATCTATTGTAGTAACTACAATGGATAAGTTGAGGTGTTGTAGGCTCTGTACCAGCTTAAACATAAGAACCCTGAAGTGTTGAGAAAAATCTTTTCTGCGTGTTAACCATCTTCACTTGCTTAGATACTGGGTCCCAAACGACTCGTACTACAGGTAGAGGTGTAGGTGCGAAGTAGATAAAGACAGACTTCCTACTTTGTGGAGTGTTATAGTAACTATCTCAGTTAGTGTTCTATAAGATGGGGGTTTGAACAACTTAAATATTCAAATTGATAGTGATCATTTGCTTGACCCGCAGAGTCCACCAGGATTTCCATGCACTACAAGTTGTTATTACGTGGGCCTCCGTAATAATAAATTGCCTTGCATGGTTACCCTAATTTTCTCTCGTTCAAGGCAACCGATCAGTCAGAGAGGGGACACTACTGTTTTTATACCTTCAACATAGAAAGGACCTTTACGGTGGTCCATGCGCCAACGTCCGTTGTTGTTACGCGCGAAATGGCACAATGCTTAGACAAGATAGGATTAAAGAGAGTTCCCAACCATAGTAGTTGGAGGGGCACCTTCAAGATGAGTACCTCATCTTCCTCGTCTAGACAAGAGTGTCATCAATCATGTTTGTGACAACTCGTATTTTAGAATCTTTCATTGTGCTTGATGTAACTCGTTGAACGTTATGTGATTATGTGATACGTTGATTTTTATGGAATATTTTATTATGTTACGTGTTATGAGTATGGAATGTGTACATGTATGTCTAGTCGCACAGTATGTGTTCGATCGCACAAGCTTATGGGCCGTACACTTTATCTTTTGTCACACAACATTCTCGGCCCACTCTACTTGAACTCGAGACCAAGGGGAAGCCCATGAATGGGTTTGGCTCACTTCCCCATGCGCATAACAATATGGGGATTGGTATATCCTCATAACATGCAAAACACAAACACACACAAATCCTAAAACTCTCTCCTCTCCTCAGTCGTAAGGAAACCAAACCTAAGCGTGTACGTACGTTACAGCTTACCATTCACTCTAGTCTTCCTGCCCAAATTCGTGATGCTCAGGTCGAAGCATTGAAAGAAGAGAACATCAAGGCTAAGTCCCTGCGGGGATTGGAGAAACAGTTAGAACTAAAGGAAGACGGTGCTTACTACTTAGCGGGGCGCATCTGGGTCCCATTTTATGGTAATCTACGTGAGCTTGTGATGGATGGATCACACAAGTCTCGTTACTCGGTACATCCTGGCTCCGATACCACGATCTCAAAACTAAGTACTGGTGGCCCCACATGAAGGCTAACATAGCGACCTATGTTGGTAAATGTTTGACCTGTACTAGGGTCAAGGTCGAATACAAGAAGCCATCAGGCCTACTTCAACAACCAGAGATCCCGACATGGAAATGGGAGTAGATTCCATGGACTTTGTTACTGGCTTACCTAGATCTCAACGAGGAAACGATACCATTTGGGTGATAGTGGATCAACTGACAAAGTCTGCACACTTCATGGCTATCAAGGGAACATATAAGTTCACTACTCTAGCAGACATCTACCTGAAGGAAGTAGTCTCGAGGCACGGGGTGCCAACTTCCATCATTTCTGATCGTGATCCACGTTTTACATCTGATTTGTGGCAGGAGATGCACAAATCCTTTGGCTCGTGTCTAGACATGAGCACAACATATCATCCATAGACGGATGGGCAGACTGAATGCACCATCCAAACCCTTGAAGACATGCTTCGAGCATGTGTTATCGACTTTGGTAACGGCTGGGAAAGGCACCTACCTTTGGTAGAGTTTTCGTACAACAATAGTTACCACACTAGCATCCAGGCTGCTCCGTTCGAGGCTTTGTATGGACGGAAATGTCGATCACCCTTATGCTGGGCAGAAGTTGGCGATAGCCAAATCACTAGCCCAGAACTCATCGTCGACACAACGGAAAAGATTGCCCCAAATACGACAACAAATGGCGGAAGCTCGTGACCGTCAGAAAAGCTACGCTGATAAGCGCAGGAAACCGCTCGAGTTCCAGGTTGGAGATCGAGTGCTACTTAAAGTCTCACCTTGGAAAGGTGTGGTTCGCTTTGGCAAGCAAGGCAAGCTAAATCCGCGTTATGTCGGACCGTTTGAAATCACCGAGAAAATTGGCAAAGTGGCGTATAGATTGAATCTACCTGAAGAACTCAGTGGGGTTCACAACGTATTCCATGTGTCGAATCTGAAGAAGTGTCTGTCAGATGAGACCCTCATAGTCCCTTTCAAGGAGCTCACTATCGACGATCAGTTGCGATTTGTCGAGGAACCAGTGGAAATCTTGGACCGGGAGGTCAAGATTCTCAAACGTACCAGGATACCCATTGTTCGAGTTCTTGGAACTCCCGTCATGACCCTGAGTTTACCTGGGAACGAGAAGACCAAATGAAACAAAAGTATCCCCAGTTGTTCGAGAAAAGTGAAACCACTAGTGAGGCTGAAGCTACTACGGAATTTCGGGACGAAATTCCAAACCAACAGGGGGATGATGTGAAACCCCAGGAAAACTGGGAAACCACGCAACCTAACTAGCTTCCTCAGTGACTACATGCTAAATTTCGGGACGAAATTTCTTTCAACTTTGGGATGATGTGACAACTCGTATTTTAGAATCTTTCATTGTTCTTGATGTAACTCGTTGAACTATATGTGATTATGTGATACGTCGATTTTTATGGAATATTTATTATGTTACGTGTTATGAGTATGGAATGTGTACATGTATGTCTAGTCACACAGTATGTGTTCGATCGCACAAGCTTATGGGCTGTACACTTTATCTTTTGTCACACACCATTCTCGGCCCACTCTACTTGAACTCGAGACCAAGGGGAAGCCCATGAATGGGTTCGACTCACTTCCCCATGCGCATAACAATATGGGGATTGGTATAATCCTCATAACATGCAAAACACAAACACACACAAACCCTAAAACTCTCTCCTCTCCTCCCTCTTGTGAGACGGCAACAACCCTTGTTCCTTCGAAGCTTCTTTTGGATCCCTACACCATCTCTCTCGTTCCATCACAAGGGTGATCTCAAACTCTCGGTTAGTATCTTTGGTTTTGTCTTGGTTTGTATTCTTTGTTGATTTTTGGGCCATGAGTATATGTGGACATATAACATGTATGATCAAAATATGATACATATAGTTGATTGCATGATTTACACGAATTAAACGGATGGATTAACTCGGATAGTAAACTGTTAGAGATGGCATGGTAAAGAACTAGGGTTGATATGATTTTTATGCATGAATTTGAATGTTACTGATTTAATCTTGATATGCGTTGTATGTTATTGATATAATCAAGCTCCGAAAGCATATTAATAGGTTGATGATTTTCGAATATAAGATATGTTGTATGGTTGGTTTGATGTTACACAAAAACTAGGGTTGCATGTTAGAAATTGAAATCTACTGATTCATGTGGTCCGATTATTGTTGTTCTTGATCAAAGGATGATTAGGGTTGAATGATTAGGCATGATTGCTGAATTAATTGTTGTTTGATCTGATTTGAAACTGCCAAATGTGTTAGCAAATGTTACAGAGATAATAGGCTGAAAATAAGGAAATTTGTTACACCTTCTAGTCTCGACAAGGGCTGCGAGTCGAGAACCCACAGTCTCGACTCGAGACCACATCAGCACACAAACAACAAGACTCGAGACCATGCCTGCGGGTCTTGTTGCGACTCGAGACAAGACTCGAGACCACCTGGTCTCGAGTAGTGAATGCGTGATCCGAGTTCTCTTTTGTTACAACTCGAGATCCTTAGGCTAACAACTCGAGACCGCACAGTCTCGACTCGAGACCGTACAGTCTCGACTCGAGACCACCAGCTCGTACATCTGGTATGGACATTTCATCGTGCCATATATATTATTTTGTCTGAATTTGCCAAATGTGTCCACATTGTCCAAAGTGTCCAAATTGTCCGATTGTTTGTTTATGTCCAAGGATGGACATTTCATTTTATAGTTTTGTTTCCCAAGTGTTAATATATATATATATATATATATATATATATATATATATATATATATATTTGTAATTTGTTGTGTTTACATATTGTGTAATTATTTATACTTGGTCTAAATACATAATATATACATACAAAAACACATAAATATGATACTTGATGAATTGTGAAAGTATACATTTTATCTAAAATATATACTTGTCACTTTTTTGTTTAGAAATCTTTTATAAAACATGGATTCATAACTTTGTCCAAAAATTCGTTTAACCATGTTGAGAGACTTCAAATAGTTTTCTAGTTACATATTTCTTCGTTTAACACTTTTGAACATAACATAATTTATAAAAATTTTGCCATGGTTTCGTTTGAAAATGGTTTTTTTCCCAAGTTTATACAAAACTTGTGTTCAAATCATTTCAACATAAAACATCATCAAGTATCAATATTTGTCATAATTTGTCAACAAAGTACCATGAACATGATATAGTTCCTAACTTTCCCAAAAAGGAAACTTTATTCTTTGTTTTTGCCAAAAATTTGTAGTACAAGATTTTATTTAAAACTCTTGTTTTAGTTGACTCATATAGTTATTTGAAACATAAATATGTATTCAAAACTCTTTCTACTAACATATTTCATGTTCTTGATTCTTTCTAGAAATGGAAACTTTATTGATTCATTTTAACAAAAATTCATGTTCTTGGATTTTTAATAAATACTCATGTTTTCTAACATGCATGTAACTATTATAAGAATAAAAACCCATGTTCATATCTTTTTGTTAATGAATCTTGTTAGATCTACACATGCATGTGTTTAGATCATGTTTTTACACAAGAATAACCAAGATTCATTTTCACTAGCATAAATTTCTTCATGTTCATCCAAAATCGTAGAAAAATCATAAAATAAAATAACGATTTTTAGTTTATCTTGGTGATTTTCCAATGGTTTTTTTTTTGGTTTGATTCAAGATGAACTTGTATTCTTACAAAAATCAACAATAGTAATAAAATAAAAACTAGTGTAGAATTCTTACTATCTTGCTAATATGAACAAGATGATAAATATGAAGAAAAGATGAGATTCAAGAGCTTTGTGTCTTGAGAAAGTGCTTCAAATGTGTTTCCAAGTATCACCAAAGTATTAGATCATCCATGAAAGCTTGAAATTTTTGTGTTAAGAATTTTTGAAAGTGAAAATGGTGTGGGAGGTGCTCTAGCCGAAATTTTAGAGAGAGAAAGTATAGGAGAAGAAGTTTGCATGTCTTGGAAAAATGAAAGGGAATGGAGTGTTTTAAGGGGTTTGTTTTAATCAAGGTCTTCCACCTCACCTAACCACTAATCAAAATCTCTTGTTGCCAACACATAAATTGAAGATGGGTGGCACAAATGAGGCCCACCATTTCGTGAATCATCCAAGGGGGAGGGTATTTTATATATATATTTTTTAAATCTTGTTTAAACACATAAAATTTACAAACTTTAATATTTTTATAAAAATATCTACAATGTTTCAGGCCCTCATATTTTAAAGTAGTGTGACACTAGGTAAAACTAGTCCATGAAAATTATTAGTTTATTGATCGAGCGAAAAAGTCAGTTCGGTCCTGTACCGGGTTAAATACTGACACTGTGTTTAGTTTATAAAAATATATGACAAAAATTGTTTTTGCACATGTTTTAACATCCAAATAATTAATCCAACTTTTTGGACTAAAAATGTTATTATTTCTGACACAGTTCTGGTACCGGCTTTGCTGTCAGGTAGTTTACTGAACTAGCCGTGCAGCTTAACGCAATAAGATTTAAGTGCGGATTTTGTGTCATTTTTTTTAATACCCGATATATTATTTATGACAAATAATATTTATTTTTGGGTTTTCGGACAATTACTGTTTCATTCTACGGAATGCTGTACATTTCGCAGGATTACGGTACTTTTCTGCGGACATGGACAATTTGGTTTTTAAATGGACATTTGCTAAATAATGTAAGGCACAAATTATTAATAAAATTCTTGGACATCAAACAAAATATTTCATTGATCTCAAACTTAATTACAAAGATTAAAAGACACTAATGTTACAACTTGAGGTGTGTCCCACTCAGGGATCTTCTTTACAACTGCAATTGATTTATATCTTTCGATATTTTTCAATTTTTATGCAGAGGGTAAGCATTAAGCGCGCAAAGTATTATACAAGGTCTAGGCCATTGCTTCCGCAAAATCAGAAGACCAAGTATAATACCCCAGATATCAAACAGTATAAAAACCTAGTATCTCAGAATCTGGCAATCTCTCAAACAAGATTTCGGGGGTTACCCATCTATCCGAGAGATGTTCCCCACGAGATAAGAAAGTATTGATATTTAGGTTTATATCTCGAAAACAATCTACTAACTGTGTAAAAACATTCTGGCATATCATCAGTGAGACCGTTTATCACATTTAACTTTCCAAATCTTTAGCGTACTGTGATTGTCTACTGATGTACTATCATTTCCTTTGTTTACACAAAACTCATTTTTCATTTTTCATGTTTTTAACTCCCTAAAATTCAAAACATTTAAGAAAATTTGACAAACCGATGTAGATAGCTTTGTCTCGCTATCCGTTTTCTACATCTCATGCTCTGTTTTGCAAAAAATATAAGCATAAATTACCCCCATTGTAACACCCCAATCGCGTAATATACAACAACATGCAGCGGAAAACATTGGGGAGTCACGTTACAAATTGTTTCATAACACATGGTTTATAAAGTTTTGTTTTATTGAGTTTAACATTTACATTGTTTTAGAGAATACAATTATTGCACAACAATTGTCTTGTATGTTTTAAAGTCACTAAGGCCCAAGTCCGCCCTATGTGAAGTATGCTCATAGTCAAACGTAAGTTCCTGAAACACATGTGAAAATAGGTACGTTAGCATAAAAATGCCTATGACTAACATAGGTTTTGTTGTTGAGGATTCATGACTTTGATTTTGTTAAAATAAATGTTTAACTAAAAAGTAGACATGAACCTTTGTAAAAAAATGTTTTCTTTTGTAAAATCATATGAAAATCGATGTGAAAATCAAATGATTTAAAAGAAATAATGTATGGTTAAATAAATAACCAAATGATGTCTTTTGTAAAAAGATATCATGTCTTTGTATAAAATGTGTCATGTCGTTGTACAAAAAGTATCATGTTCTTGTACAAAATATGTTTTTGTAAAACAACGCCTTGTGAAAATATGTCATGTCTCTGTATAAAATGTATCATGTCTTTGTCAAAGTGGTTTAAATAACGCTACGTTATGTAATATCATAAAAGCACTTATATATAGGAAGTACCACCGGCGTATCCACCATGCTTTTATCATATTACACACGCCTCGTTATTTAAATCACTTATCAATAACCACCAAAAATGTCATGTTTAAACAAATGTCAAAATGTTATGTGTAAGCAATGTCCAATGTCAAGTGAAAACCATGTCTTGTATAATCAAATGTCTTGTATGGCAAGTAAAAAGTATTTACTCAAATCTTATGTATAATGTCAATGTGTAACCAAATGTCATGTATGGTGAATAAAAAGTATTTACTCAACCCATATGTATAATGTACAAAACAATGTCTTCGAATAAACAAAAGTTTATGTCAAAAGTTATGTTTTGAAAACCAATGCTTTTATCGATATGAACATTTATATGGTTTGTTAACGAATACATTCTAGCCTTGTCGCCTGTCAGATAAACCCTTATAACGACAAAGGTTATCAATGTTTATCAGGTTCTGTCATTCCCTAGATGGATACTTCCAAACAAACTAGGAAGCGGGAATGAGGTTATCAAACCTATGGAAAACCATACATACTACCGGTCGCTGGGATAATGGTAATGAATGTATCTAGTCTCGTTTAACATACCAAATGTCATAATCTACGTAAGCATGATATGTAAAATGTCTTTGTAAACCATGTACTAAGTATGCTAAGTAAACATACAAAGTAGAAATGTTCATGAAATCAAGGTGCTAGATATGCTATGTCAACATATGAAGCAAAATGGGTCCTTGAAATCAATGAGCAAGGCTTGCTAAGTCGACATGAGAAGCAAAATGTAATGTAAATCAATGTGCTCATATGCTAAGTCAACATATGCCACAAAAGTATATTCGAAAACAATGTGCTAGCATGCTAAGTCAACATACATAGCAATACATAATTGAAATCGTGTACTATATGTGTACTAGTTGAACATAACAAGTATATGTCATGAAAAGCATGAAAAGCACAAAAGTGACAAGTAGGCACATGTATATCACCCCAAAATATTTGAAAACGGTAAAAGAGGGGACTATGTACTCACTTGGGATTGCTTAATAGTCTTGGAATTAAGACCAAATAAAGCTTGAAGGATCACGGACTCAAACGACACCTAGTATAGGTAACTATGTTAATAAACAGATCCTAAACCGGAGGATAGGATAGAATGAAGTTCTATAAATCAAATGAGTATTGTGTGACAACTGTGCTCTGTAATCGATATACAATGTAAAACAATGTTAATTATCAATAAAATAAATTGTTTTCGTGTTATTATATGTGTATTTGTATTTGATGATTTTACGATTTGATTCGATTCCGATTTCAAGCTTTAAATCGCTTTCTGGAAGGTTATACGCAAACTGGTGCGTAAACGCAGTCAGTTTAACACGACAAACACTCCGGAATAGTGACATAGGCTTAACATACCTTAAATAACCTTTACATAACTTAGAAATAAATTTTGGATGGTTTGGTGTGTTGAAAACAAGTCTATTCGATCGCAGGGACTATTTGTGTCAAACTGCAAAACTATGCCGATTCGTATGGTATCAAACATTCCGGAACTTGATCATAAGTTAAACATACCATAAATATCCTTTAAATAGCTTAGAAATAGGCTTTGAGGGGTTCAGTATGCTAAAATAAACTTATTTGATCAATAGGGACTAAAAGTGTCAAAAAGTGCATAAGTTTGCATTTTCGCGCATATCTTACGTTCTGAATATATCCGGACACCCAAAAATTTATATAATCATTAAAATATTTTATTTTAGTGATTGGCATGATAAAATTCCATTCGTCGCTTAATTTGGATCGTTTTTGCGTTCGTTACGACTTCCGTCGTAATTAACCGAATAACGCAACCGTACGACCAAACGAGCCGACATCCGAGATGTTTTTGAGCATATTTTAAGTTCCCTATACTTTAACTTTATTTTAGAGCCTTGAAATGAGGTTAACGGGGCTTAAACGTGTCAAAAAATGCATCAAAACACAAGATTCTTAAATGCAAGGACCATTTTGTCATTTCTGAATAGTTGGACCAGGCGGGCCGCGTAAGGCCTGTCTCTCCTCTTATGCGGGCCGCCTAAAGTGCCCAGTTCCAGAAAACCCATTTTCAGCAAACTGTTTGATGTTTAGGGGCTGTTTATGCAAATTTCTTGGTGTGTTAACCAAGTTAACACCTCTCCAAGGCTTCTAACCTGCTCCAAACACTTGTGTGGTTGAGATTTTTGCTTGGAGGTTACACAAACACATGTCTTGATCTTGTGAGTTCACCACAAGTATAAATAGGCATGCCATTTCATTCATTTTCTTCACCCTTGATCTGAATTCTCTAAGTTGAAGTTACTATACTTCATACCTGAGATTTTAAGATCAAGTTCTCCCTAGCAAGGACCCTTTGTAAGCTTCCTTCGTTCTTTTATCGCTTTTCGAGTGTGAAAGTCAAACAATGTTTGACTTTCTGCTTTGACCACGAGTTGGTCAACAAGAAGTTCGTTTGAACTTGGCAACGTGAGCGTAATCACGATGGTTATAGTTCCTAGTGACTATACCTACTGATTACCACGTTGACTAGGCGTAGTGACGAGTCGTAGTTTCGGTCAAAATGCGCATTTATGCGTATTTTGCAACCAAACTACTCTTGGGTAACAAAACACTTTGTTTTGATATCAAAACCTGTTTTCTAACTTAGTTAAGCATGTTTTAACATGCTTAGCTCGTCACTTTTAGTTTAGTGCTTGTTTAGAGTCGTAAGTCAAGCGGTCTAAACCACCGCTTAGACTTTCGAACTCGACCCGTTTGGTCGATAATTAGGATCCGACCAAGCATGTTTAGTGACCATAGTTGCATAGGGAATAACCTTCCGAGGTTATACCTTATGGTCACCTAGTTTAAGTAGTTATATGATAGGTAGTTTATATGCGTTAGGTAAATGACCAAAATGCCCTTTTCATGCAAAATTGGATTTTAAGCATATGTAACCTAAACATTTGTCACTTAACTGATTATGCAACATAATTAAACATGTTTAGGCATATAATACTTGTCATAGGACTAGTTAGACGTCTCGAACTTGCTTTTGCGCAAACGACGCGTTAAAGTAGCGTAAGCTACCTAAACGAGTCGTAACGGGTCGAAAGCACTTAGGTTAGGTTCCGATTTAGAATGTAGGCTTTGTTAAACCATATCACATGAGTTCCAACACTCATTTGGTTTACAAGACCTCATTCTATCCGATCTTCCGATTTAGGTGTCGATTTATTTACTAGTGATCCGATTACTAGGTACTACTTGAATTTCCTTGGTTTGCCTGAGCTTCGCTAAGTTCTTTAGATCAGGGATACCCTTCTATTCAATGTGAGTACACAGTTCCCCTATTTTACTGTTTTCGATTGTTTTGGGGTGATTCGTATGTATTAAACGATTTCGATATTTAAACGATGGTTTCAAAAACGATAAAGATGGTTTATATTAAACTAATAACGATTTCGATAATGTGAACAAACTTGTTAGACATAGTTACATAACGAATGACATTCATTAGCATTGATCAAGCCGACCAGTACTAGGTTATGGTACCATAGGATCTGACAAATCCCGTTATCAGACTACACCCATGGTTATGTGTGGGGGTTATGTAGGTAACGACCGAATCTGATGATTGTTAACTTACCCTTTGGTGGTTTGTTAATGCGAGTTTCTAGATAGATGAGTCACGAAGGTTTGAATGTTATTAGCGAGAAGACCATAAGTAGTTTCACAATTAAAACGAGAACAATTTTGGAAACGGGTTAAACGATTTGAGACGACTTAAATGAGATAAACGAATCGGATAAATGATTGGTTTTGGGTAGTGATTAGATAACGGGATGGGTGTAGCATGATAAAAGCATGGTAGATACGCCGCTGGTACATCTTATATATAAGTGCTCTTATCATATTACATTTCATGTCATTATTTAGTTCACTTGGGAAACGATTTTGAAACGATGTCACACAACGAGGTTTTCGAAATGATATAAACCATACGAGTTTTATTAACGAGTTTTTACGAGATATTTTACGAGTTGGTTTACTAAAACAAATGTTTTGGGGTTAAGAATCATGGCTATGAGATTTTATAAACTATAACCATCTTGATTTGAGTTGGTTAATCATGTTGCAATACACTTTTCAAAACGAGGTTTGTACTTTTGACTCTTGTAGTCTATTAAGGTACTGCAACATATAAACAAGCCATGAATCCGATATCTCATAAAACCTATGTGCTCGCCAGCATTTCTTTGCTGACTTTGTTTTTACATATGTTTCAGGTGGTATTGCTTGATGTTGGTTGCTAGGATGCATGATTCACATAGGATCTGGACAAGGCCTTAGTGACTTAATAACGATAATAGACGATGTTTAATTTGTTTTTTTGGTTAAAGACAATGTAAATTACTTAATGAATTAATAAAATGAAACATTAATTACCATGGTTGTTGAAACGATGATTCTGTTACAACACTCCCCGACGTTTCCGCCACGGTTTGTTGTTTTACGTGGTCGGGGTGTGACAGAAGAGTTGGTATCAGAGCCAATGGTTATAGGGAATTAGGTTATTATTAATGCTTTGACCTAGACTATAACTTTCTAGGACCCTAACACAAGTTCACTTGTGTTTAGATTTTAAAACAATATCGTCACCTATCCTTAGGTGATAACCACAACGAGAACACAAAAACAAATCCGCTTCGAAAATTAATCATCTGTTCTAGGATGATTGATTACTAGGTTTTGAACCCTCTGTTATAAGGTTTTGAACCCTCTAAGTTTTCAAAATCTCGTCAAAGTTTGGGTCTAAATAATGTGAACACGTGCAAACTGGAAGAGTGAATGCATGTACCCTGAGTTTTCTGTCTAAGGCTAAAGTGTTTGTACAAATCCGCAGTATCGGACCAGTCACTCTTACCTGGGAACTCTTGGGGTGAGTGTTCACTTATAGGCGAGCATGTCTTCAATGATACATTATATTGACCCATTTACTTTGATTAGTCACTGCGTGTCGTTTGTTTGTTTGAGGTAACAAACGAATGATTGTCTTCCTTGTGTTTTGTCGATGTTTTTCAATACCTCTTTTGTTTTTTCCAATTGTCAACCTCACTCGTTCCAGGCGTAGTGACCCAGATCCATCAAGTATATAACAACAATAATAACAACAATAATGCACAATGTAGTTTCAAGAGTTTCAATTCTGCTAAGCCGTTGAAGTTTTCTTGGTCGCAAGGAGCAACCGCGCTCCTGCAATGGTTTCAAAGTATCGAGAGCACATTCAGACATGTGCAATGTCCGAATGAGCGTAAGGTTGAGTTTGCATCCAGTGTGTTCGAGAAGCGTGCTCTGACATGGTGGAACGGAGTGATGCGTGATAGGGGTGCCGATGTGGCGATGACACAAACTTGGGAAGAGCTCCGAGCTCTCATGATAAGATAGTTCTATCCCCGTCACGAAATTCGAGCTTTAGAACGAGAATTCAATGATTTGAAACAAGACGAGGGAGAACACCGTGCTTATACGGATCGATATGAGGAGCTCAGTTTGTTGTGTCCTACGATGGTTACCCCGTTGGAGAAGGCAATTGAGAGGTATATCGATGGTTTACCCGATTCTGTGCAAGATATTGTGACTTGTGACAACTGGCACAAAACCGGTAACTTCCGTACAATTTAATTAATGCTTGATAACTGCAATTATGTGCTTAAATGTCAACATTGCCTGATTACATACTATACAAGTGACTTCATGCACGTTTTATACTACAAATATTGCTTTATGCACAGTGGCGGATCTTGCCCGTTGAACCTGCAAGGGCCGAAAGACACGGGCACTAAAATTAGCACTACGGCCGAAAAACTTGCCAGGGCCGAACATAGTATATATACAAAATTTCGATCGAAATGCGGAAAATTAGCACTACGGCCCAAAAACTTGCCAGGGCCGTGGCCCTGCCACGGCTCTACTAAGATCCGCCCTTGTTTATGCATTATTGAACAACGTTGCGTCATAAATAATAGTAAACTCACCGGTAAGACACATTGTGTCAACAAATCTGCAGAAAGCAGTCAGACAATAGAATTGGGGCCTAGGTGTAGGTCCAACGACAAGAATACATTAAAGTACCCGAAACACACTTTAAATGCTGAATTTCATACGTTTCAGGAAAATTCAGCATTGTAACAAGATTGTACCATGTAAAAATATGACTAGTTGTCCAGAATACCTTCCTAAGTGTTGGGAATCAAAAGTGTCACAAAAAGTTACATAAAGGACACTATACGAGATAACTTGACACTTTAACGAACCGGTATCTAACCGAACAACCGGACATTACCCGGAACACCAAAATATTGCTAAAAGCATTGTTTTACTTTTTTTGAACTAGTTATGGTTCCCGAACACCTTAGTACACTACATAATGCAAGAAACACTTAAAACACTAAACTTTACATTTAACTTTCCACTAATTACCTACTTTTACCATCAACTTACAATTAACCCCCCTCCCCCTTGATATTTACGGCCCATATGAGGCCTCACCTCAAGATTTTCTAATCTTCACTAAATCCTCCATAATCTTCTCTTGGGATTTGTTTTGATCTTGTATGTACTTGCGAAGACACTAAACCCAATGGATAAAACTCAAGTTCTAGTTATAAGTATCATAAGCATCACCATCTTCATCACACCACACCCACTCTCTTCTTAACACCCTCCTCTCGGCCGACCCTATCCCCACACACCATCACCATTTTCAATCAAGCTCCATCCAATCCAAGACCATTTTGAGGTGCAAGAAGCAAGATTAGAAGGTATGGAACTCTTGGAACTTGAAGGACCTCCTTAGCAAGCTTTTATCCACTCGATTTTCTTCATTGTTTCTTCCCGAGCTTGAAGCTAGTAGTAAGCTTCTTGTAACTCTTGTTACTTCATATTTTTAGTGGATAAAAGATATATTATGTTGAAATAACAAGAACACTAAAAGACTTGAAATTGAATCTTGAAACATAAGATGAAATATGATGATATACAAATGACATGATGTTGTTTAGTGCATGAATAATGTCTGTTTGTTGATTTCTTGAGATGATGATGTTAATCATCACATGAAGCTTGCTAGATGGTGTGTAAACACTTAATCTAGCAAGTGGAAGGATGATCATGTAACCACATATGATGATCATCTTCTAGTGAACACATGAACTTGATAAATAAAAATGATTTCTTGAAAAGTAATGAACAAAGTAACCTAGTAATCTTATAAATCTAAGATGTATAAATGATTTTTCCAAAGAACCAAGTTAAAAATATGATTTTTGGAAGATCATCGTCTTTACTTGAACTTACACTATTTTTTGTGATAAAATATGTGTAGAGATACTAGTGAAATAAGAAGATGTTATAAATTAACATTTTTGTAAAATGTGATTACAAGTTGTAAACACTTAGTTTCTTTAAGAATGAGATTTTTAAAGGAATAAACACACTTTTAAGGGTAACTAAACCTACTAAATAACATGGTAAGTTACTACAAGTTTTTACAAAAACTTCAAGTTCATGATGTAGTGAAATTTACTTGATGTTGACACTCGGTAAGTGTTGAATGAGTTGTTGATGTTTGATGATGATTTAAAAGAAAATAAACACATGTTTTGAAAACATGGGAAACCTCCATTTTTAGGGAAAACTATGTCAAAATTTTTATAAATTTTGACACTTAGAAAAATATAAGTTTCTGAGAAACTTATTCCCTAAAAATGTATCTAAAAATATTTACCAAGGTTTCCCAAATTTTTGTGTTAAGAAATGATGATATCTTCAAGATAAAAATTGGTATTAAGTATGTATATTTTTGAGGAAAATATATATATTTATTTATCACCAAATTGTGTGCTAAATGTATGTAGTATGTAGTATGTATTATGTGTAAATAGTGTATTAGGGCTCGAAAATACACTAAATACTCCCGAGGAGTGAAAATACAAAAATACACATACAACTTGCTTAGACAAATACAAGAGAATATATTTATGAAAATATATGTCTTAATAGATTAAATAACTTGGTCAAGTTATGAACATGAAATGAAGTTTGTGGACAAGATACATAACTCGGGTGAAAAATACAAGATACTTATATTTATTTTTGTGAAAATAATATAAGTAAGATACATAGTTAAAAATATAAATTATTTTTAACGCAAGAACACATATACAAAAGATAGTGACTTGTACTTGTGCGATACAAGTCTAGTGACTAACGTTAATAAAACACGTATAGGTCACAACGCTAAATAAGCAAATCCGGTGAAGTTTACGGCGCAAGGAACGCAAAGTTGTGAGTTCATGCTCCCCCTTTTCTTTTAACTGTTTTCAGTTTTATAACTTCGGGGGTGAAGTACATGTTACTAAATGTTTACAGAAAAGTGAGTCCTGACCCCATTTTTAAACTTTTACGTACTTTTTAAACTCGGGGAAAAGACATGTGTTATGGTATGATGGATACAAGAACTAAGGAATGATACGAGAAATTGTGTCACGAATAGGGTACCATAAGCACCATTAATCGTGTACATACTAAGACCGCAAAACAAAAGGTTAGATCTAATGGGTTTTCGGGCAGCCACACTCTTGGTGAAAACTAGTACCAAGTAGTGCTTTTGTGTCTCAGTCGTGAATCGACAACTAGAAAAATGCCTATGGTTTGGATGCGTCCTATGTCGTGTCACATGTTAATGGCCTTGCAACCCATTAACAACCTAGATACATACAGAAATACTTGATTTATACAAGATACATACCATGTTTTCATACAAAGTATACAAACGTTCAATACAAGAACTGCATGAATTCACACCAACATTATGTTGACGATTTTCCAAAAACTCACATGTATTTCAGGTAACTAAAGTGGATGTACGCGCGGTCATACTCTTGCTCTTGGAAGTTGCTTATGTTTATCTTTGAATAATGTTGTAAACTTTTCAGACAACGTTTTATGATGTGATGTAAACTCCAAACTTGACCTATGTTTTCAGTTACGTAATGTTATTGGTATTTGAAGTTATTTTTACGAGCATGTAGTATGTTTACCATTCGTATGCAATGAGAACCTTTCATGATCACACCTCGTGCTTCCGCCTTAGAAAGGGGTGTGGCAGATTGGTATCAGAGCTACGATTGTAGTGAACCAGGATTCCTTCTCGAGTCTAGACTACAATCTTTAGGATCCTTTCACGAAAACAATTTTTCAAAGAGTTTTCATTGCATAAAACTTTCCGCGACATCCACTACCTGAAACTGTTTTCAAAGAGTCAAGAAAGAACACTACGAGACTTAGGGTGCACTGGAGTAGCACTTGACTTTGATTAGAAATTACTTGCAACTATGTGTGATAATTGATATATACACATACTAGAAATAGAATATCTCAGGCACTCGTGACTTTACCTGAAAGCTGTGACCTATCTGAAGCTGTGACAACTGGCACAAAACCGGTAACTTCCGTATAATTTAATTAATACTTGATAACTACAATTATGTGCTTAAATGTCAACATTTCCTGATTACATACTATACAAGTGAATTCATGCACATTTTATACTACAAATATTGCTTTATGCATTAATGAACAGCGTTGCGTCAGAAATACTAGTAAACTCACCGGTAAGATACATTGTGTCAACAAATCTGCAGAAAGCGGTCAGACAATAGAATTGGGGCCTAGGTGTAGGTCCAACGACAAGAATACCTTAAAACCCAAGAGTACATACAAGGGTTGACATATAGACTTTTCGGAAGCTAAAATACGCACTAAAAAGTACCCGAAACACACTTTAAATGCTGAATTTCATACGTTTCAGCAAAATTCAGCATTGTAACAAGATTGTACCATGTAAAAATATGACTAGTTGGTCCAGAATACCTTCCTAAGTGTCGGGAATCAAAAGTGTCACAAAAAGTTACATAAAGGACACTATACGGGATAACTTGACACTTTAACGAACCGGTATCTAACCGAACAACCGGACATTACCCGGAACACCAAAATATTGCTAAAAGCATTGTTTTACTTTTTTTGAACTAGTTATGGTTCCCGAACACCTTAGTACACTACATAATGCAAGAAACACTTAAACCACTAAACTTTACATTTAACTTTTGATGTGTGCGAGTGTGTATATATGTTTAAGTATATTTTAACCCCTTTTTACACGTTAGCCAAGTTTTAAATTTATAAAACACGATATTTTACTAACACCAAACACACATATGGGCAAGTGCACCCATCGTGAGCGTAGTATAGTGTTGGCAAGATACCGAGGTCGTCCAAGGACACAAGAGCTTTTAGTAGCGGTTTATCCTCAACATCTAATCAAATCAAAAAGTTAGAAAAATGTTTTAAACTAGAAAAATAAAAACTAACTAAAATGCTGAAAAATAAAATAAAAGTAAAAATAGATAGACAAGATGAATCACTTGGATCCGACTCCTGTTTAGTGTAACCTTTGATTATTTCCGCACTTTTGCACTTTTTAAGAGATTATCTTAGTTATTGTAGTAGGCCCCTCTTTTGAAGGTGACGTTACCCTCAACCCAGTAGTTTGAGTCAGCAAGGATACAATCCTAAAGGGTCGGATTATTGAAAGATAATTAATTAAGTTATTAATGCATATTATGGTAGGCCCCTCTTTTGAAGGTGACGTTACACTCGGCTAAGTAGTCTGAGTCAGCAGGGATACAGTCCTAAGTAGCCGGGTTAAATTATTAATAGTAGCTTACATATGAGGGGATCAAAGAGTTTGGACCCCCACCATCCAATACCGGTGGGTATTGAAGGAGGTCCCACTAAATTTGACCCAGGTACTTGCTGGATCTATACACTGAACAAGGCAAGACTCTTACCAAACCGTTTCCTTAACCCCCGACCAGGTAGCCAACATATCTCCATATAGACTGTGGAGATATGAATGGTGAAAATCTTTTATTTTATATAGACAGTAAAATAATGCCAAGACACCACGGACAAACGATAAGGAAGAATCACCTTCAACATAAGAAACTAGTTATTAAAGTCATTAATACATAACCAAGTAAAAAGTGCGAAAAGATTAAAAATAAAAAGTATTACACTAGACACTTGCCTTCACCAAGTGATGTAAGAGACTTAGGCAAACATGGCCTTTGATTGTCAAGAACTCTTATGAACAATTTTGGATCCCGAGACGACTCACACACTCTATGATGGACAATGGATGATGGTGGTGGATGATGGTGTTGTGATGGTGGTGGGTGGTGGGTGAAGTGTGAGAGAGGTGGTGTGCCAAGGGATGGTTTGCAAATGAGCCAAGCACCCCTATTTATAGGATGAACAGAGACTCAGGCACGGCCTCGTGTCCATTGAGCACGGCCCCGTGTCCACCTTCCTTCTCTTTCTTCATTAATTGCAGTTTGTCTGCAATAGTTGACCACGCCCCCGTGTCCGCTGGGCATGCCCCCGTGTGCAGAAGCGTATCTGTACTATCAAGATTTCCCCAGATTCTGCGAATCTTAGAGTTGACCACGGCCCCGTGTCCGCTGGGCACGCCCCCGTGGTGGGTGATAGAAGCTTCTACAGCTTTGTCTTTTCTGCAATCACTTGGGCACGCCCCCGTGGTCATTGAGCACGGGCGTGTTCAGCCTTCTGTTCTCTTGTTTTGCTTGGGAAGATGCTGTCGGGGAGGCTGAGCATGCCACGTTTGTTCCTTTTCTTGTATTTATGTTAGATTTAGCTGCCTTTTTGCTTCTTTTGTTCATTTGAGCTCGTTTGATCCCGAAAATACAAAAGGAAGACAAAAACACACTTTTTCCAACATTAGTACTAAAAAAGGGTTAGTTTTATGCCACAATTGATGTAATTTATATGTTGCATTTTGTGCACATCAAATACCCCCACACTTGAATCTTTGCTTGTCCTCAAGCAAAACTCTTTATACTGTGGCTTTACACTCCCAAATGGAATGGGTAGAAGAGAAGGTTTTTTGGGCTTGTCATAGAGTATCGGGATTTCCAAGATTCTTTATTTAGTTTTTTTATTTATTTACAATCCTATTCGTCATGATTTATTGAAAACATTTCATAAGATAAATTACTTATTAGGGCATAACATGCCTTTTTTAAAATTGCACTTATATACAAGTTCACATACCTCACGGGGGATCACTCAACACTCGGCCGAAGATGTATTTTAGTGGATCACTCGAGTGCGGCATGGAACTTACTCCTACCATAAGCTTGCCAAGCAATCAATCCTCCTCCTTTTTAACTATACACCTTTGTAAATTTCAAGAGGACTTTTTGGGGTGAAGGTTTAGGCTTGGGTTAAAGGTAGATGGTTAGTAAAAGGGCAAAAGGCGTAAAAAGCGTCGGTTTTCGTAAGACTTTTTATTTTTGAAGTTTTTATTTTGATGAAGCCATTATTCAAACAAAGTTATTTTTGATAAACTTGTTTGTTTATTTCTCTTTTGCTTCATCATCATCATATTTTATTTTAGGAAGTCATAAGAAAAACCGAGCTTGTTACTAAAACAAAAGGGTTAAAAATAAAAAGGTTTTGGTGGGTGAAAGGGTGTTTGTTTTAGGTTATGAAATGAAAAGGTTTAGGCTCAAAGGGGTTAACTAGGGGGATTTTGGGTAGGTAAAAAAAAGAAAAATAATGGTGTAGAAATAAAAAGGGTTAGTCCTAATGCCTCCGTCATTTACTTACTCGGGTTTAAGTTGGTAAGGACCGGGAATGTATCGTCGTGGCAAGTTCTAGAGTCGTAAGAACCAAGCGGCTATTCACACAAGAAACGAAAAATGAGCATTTAGTTTAAAGATATATATTTGTATGCTCAATAAAGGCTCAAAGCTCACTTTTTTGTGGTAATGGGTTTTTATGTGATCAAGTATATATAATCAAATTTTAATTAAGCTTGTCATGCCGTTTCATAATTTTCTTATGTTGGTTCTTTTTATCACGACAATATCGGTTGTAAATTTGAAAAAATATAACATTTTTAGAACTTGAAATTCCCAAATTAAACCTAGACAAGTAAAGAAAATGAAAAATTTTTGAAAAAAAATTTGGGGTGATTAGCGGTTCCAATAGAGTTTTGTGTAAGGCTTGTATTTAGGACTTGCAAGATTCAAGGTTTTAGCTTCCCCCCACACTTAAATTACACATTGTCCTCAATGTGTCCCAAAAATAAGTTTTTAGGTTGATTGAATGTGTAAAAAGGTGTGAAAAAGCAAAATTTTATGTTACTGGGCGTCTTGACACGGCCTCGTGTCGAATGGACACGACCCCGTGGTCAGAGTGCCAGTAACAATTACTTACAGAAGATAGACACGGGGGCGTGTTGGCTGGACACGACCCCGTGTCTGGCAAAGGTCTGCAGAATTAAACAAACAGCAGGTCTGGGGAAGTGGGCACGGGGGCGTGTCGGCTGGACACGACCCCGTGTAGACAATCTGCAAAGGTGAAAAAACAGGTTTCTGGCTCCGGTTTTCCTGTCCCGCCTTTAGTTGCACTAATGTTTAGTGCTCTAAGCCTCGTATGTACCTGTTTTTATCAATAAACACTACACCAAACCATAACAAGCATCCTAAATTACCATAGTTCAAACATCCAAATCACAAAGTTAAAAAGAAAAGAAAATGCAGAAAATAAAAAGAGTGAAAAGGAAGTAAATTGTTCAACACACGGCACGCAGGCCGGAAATTGTTCAAAAGAAAAGGGGGGTTAACCTGTGGGATCTCCAACCAGCCGCTCCTGCCTCTACTCCTCCCGCCTAGTCCATGTCCTCGTCCTCATCGTCATCACCTCCTCCTCCGTTCCTCGCCATGTACTCCCGGATATTCCCAATGTCATCCTGAATGTCGGATATGTTTCTCTCAATTGCTCCGACCCGGGTGTACGTGTTGCTCGCCATGTTATAGTTGTTCCTAGTGCACATGAGGTTTTCCTGCAATAAGTCATGTAAGCTTTGAAAATTAGGAAAACCGCCTCCTTGTGAGGAGGATTGGCCCGGATCACCGTGGGGCTGGTACTGGTAATGAGGAGGTTGTTGAAATTGTGGAGCGTGAAGGACGAGTGCCTCTTGCGGGTTTCATGCATGCCCATGGACTCTTTGGAAGCTAACCGACCCGTCTTCGGCTTCATAAATCAGGTTCATGGAGCGGCAGATGTGTATGTCCACTCTTCCCGACCATGGGCTCTTTTGGAAAGATCTGGGCATGTTCACAAAATGCTTGAAGAGACGGTATATCCACCCCCCGAAGAAGATAGGGGTTGGTGGAGTAGCAAGCCGGTTCCAATGCATGTTGCGGAGCAGGAAGTACGGAACATCGAGGTGTCTGCGGTTATGAATGCAATGAAGGACCACCAGATCTCTCAACCCAACAACGCCACTACTGTCATGCCTTTGGCTAAGAGAGTAAGTGAGGACCCTATGGATGTAACGGTAAAGCGGGTCCCTCAGCTTAGTGCTCTTAGTGCTGCTCGGGTTGTAGTGCCCTTCTCCAATTTGAGCCTAAGCGGCTTGGCGCTCGTTTTCATCCAACTCTCGCACCCCTCCGGTGTTCTCTTCATTACCCGCATCTTCCTCCACATACAACCCAACTATCGACCCAAACTGTGCCATTGAAATCGAGTACTTAGTCACCCCACATCGGAACTCTACCCCATCATTGTCAAATGGGTCACACCTTGAATCGAACACGAATGTGCTATAGAATTCCAGATTGTACTCGTGGACTGAGCGAAGTCGAGTGGTTAGGGCAGCTCTTAGTGGGCCGGTAACGAGGTTGTTAAACCGGTCAAGTTGGTTCACCATTTGCCAAAAGATCCATGCACACTTGTCTTGGGTATTCCTCTGGTCTGGTTCGAAGCACATCGTATCTTGCTTTAGCGTCCTGCTCAGTTGCATTGAACCTTGTGAATTTCTTTGACATCTGAAAGAATACACCAAAAGTTAGCATGAAACAGTGAAATTTTCGGAGAAAACTGAAAACAGTTAGCTGGACACGGCCCCGTGTTCAGCGGACACGACCCCGTGTCCGGGCGTCTGTTACTCAAAAACTTCATTTTTTGACCCGGTCCCGAAAACTTGAAAATTTTTGGTCCAGTAGGTGCGGTTTCCCCCGAAAATGAAACCCAAGTGCCGTTTGTCCCAAAACAAACCGTTTACCCCTTCGATTTATCTTTTTCGGTTCAAAAACAAGGGTTTGGGGTTTTTGTGAGAAATCTGGCAAATCTATGAAAAATACAAATGGATTTACTTCCTATAACACTAATCTAAACTAATGCTAACATATTTATGCAAAAAATTGAGGTTCGATCCGGATGAAGTTCAAGAACCCTAGATTTTTCCCCAATTTTTTGATGTTTTAACTACATGCAAGTGCTTAATCTAACTACTAATGATGATAGAATCATACCTTGATGTTGTTAGAAGTAGAGGAGACGTTGGAATTCTGCGGAAAAATCGCCTGAACCAGAGCGTTTTTTGGGAAACGGGGCGTGTGGAAATGAAGAAACTGTTTTGAAAAATGGTTTTATCCCGACAGTTGCGCGGACACGGCCCCGTGTCCAGCGGACACGGCCTCGTGCCGAGCAAAATTGAATTTTTTTTAAGTGCTCGTGTGAGTGCCCTTATTTCCCAAAAACTTGGTTAGAAGACTTACCGATTTAGATGTCAACCCATTCGTTCGTAACTTACCAGGTATAATGTTGATGCTTTCATTCTTCGACCGTTTGAAGCGAGATTTCTTCCTCTTCATCCTCAATGAATCCTTGATAGAGTTTCAGCCGTTGGCCATTGACTTTGAATGGAGGGCCATTCCGAGATTTAATTTATGGGTGATGGAAAAAGGTCCTGACCACCTAGACTTTAATTTACCAGAAAATAATCGAAGTCGTGAATTAAACAATAGAACTTGATCTCCTACTCGAAATTCATTAGGTTTAATGTATTTGTCGTGCAAGTTTTTCATTCTTTCCTTATAAATTTCAGAGTTTGAGTATGCATAATTCCTTAATTCGTCTAATTCATTTAATTGACAAAATCGATTTCTACCAGCAAATTCTAAATCTAAGTTTACATTTTTAATTGCCCAGTAGGCTTTGTGTGCTATTTCTACCGGCAAGTGACAACTTTTTCCATAGACGAGCTTATATGGGGTTGTACCTATTGTTGTTTTTTAAGCAGTTCGAAAAGCCCATAAAGCATCATCTAATTTATCGGCCCATTCATTTTTATTTAACCCTACAGTTTTTTGAAGTATTCATTTTAAACCTCTATTAGTCACTTCGGCTTGTCCGTTTGTTTAAGGGTGATATGCTGTTGAGACCCGATGATAGACCCCATATCTTGTTAAGATTTTTTCAAGTTGATGGTTACAAAAATGGGTACCTCTATCACTTATTAATGCTTTAGGTGTACCAAAACGAGAGAATAATTTTTTTAGAAATCTTACCACGACTCTTCCATCATTTGTTGGAAGTGCCTCGGCCTCGGCCCATTTAGACAAGTAATCTACTGCCACAAGTATATATTTGTTTCCTTTCGACGGTGGGAAAGGTCCCATAAAGTCGAGTCCCCACACATCAAAAATTTCACAAACAAGAATGCCATTTTGTGGCATTTCATTTTTGGAAGAAATATTACCTTTTCTTTGGCAAGCATCACATGTCTTGACAAGACTTTGGGCGTCTTTGTAAATGGTTGGCCAATAAAAGCCCGAATCAAATACCTTTCGTGCGGTACTAGCGGCACCATGATGTCCTCCGTATGGACCTTCATGACAATGGCGGAGAATTTTTCGTGCTTCGCTACCATGTACGCATCGTCGGATGAGTTGGTCGGCACACATTCTAAAAAGATAAGGATCTTCCCAAAAATAGTGTTTTACATCAGCAAAGAATTTCTTTCTTTGATGATGTGGCCAACCTTTTGCGACTATACCGCTAGCTAGGTAGTTAGCATAGTCGGCGTACCATGGTTCTTGTCTGTATTCCACCATTTCCAGGGACTCTGTTGGAAATTTTTCATTGATTTGCTCGTCCCTGGTTGCCTCCAAAGCTGGGTCTTCTAAGCGTGAAAAATGATCTGCTGCAGTATTTTCCGCTCCTCTTTTGTCTTTGATTTCAATATCAAATTCTTGGAGGAGTAGAATCCACCGGATCAAACGCGGTTTAGCATCCTGCTTCTTGAAGAGATATCGAATGGCTGCATGATCTGTATAGACTATTGTTTTAGAAAGAACAAGATAAGAACGGAATTTATCAAAAGCAAATACCCCAACTAGTAATTCTTTTTCAGTTGTTGTGTAATTTTCTTGTGCATCGTTAAATGTTTTACTAGCATAATAGATTGGGTGAAAATGCTTCTCTTTTCTTTGTCCCAAGACAGCTCCAACTGCAAAGTCACTTGCATCACACATGATTTCGAAAGGAAATTTCCAATCAGGCGCTATCATGATAGGTGCATTGACTAGCATTTCCTTTAGGGCTAGAAATGCTTGATTGCAATCCTTGTCAAAGATGAAAGGGGCATCTTTTTCAAGTAATTTTGTTAGAGGCCTTGAGATTTTAGAAAAGTCTTTGATAAACTGCCTATAAAATCCAGCATGCCCTAGGAAACTTCTGATAGCTCTAACGGAGGATGGGGGTGGTAATCAAGAAATAGTGTCTATTTTGGCTCGATCAACCTCCATTCCTTCGCTTGAGATTTTGTGACCGAGTACTATTCCCTCCGTTACCATGAAATGGCATTTTTCCCAGTTAAGGGCGAGGATAGTTTCCTCACATCGGGATAGCATTCGTTCAAGGTTATCGAGGCATTGGTCGTATGAATCCCCAAAGATAGAAAAGTCGTCCATGAAGACTTCCATTGTCTTTTCTATCATGTCATGGAAGATGGCTACCATGCAACATTGGAAGGTTGCAGGGGCATTACATAGACCAAATGGCATGCGTCGATAAGCAAAAGTTCCATAGGGACATGTGAAGGTTGTCTTTTCTTGGTCTTCAGGTGCTATCGGGATTTGAAAGTAACCTGAAAAACCATCCAAGAAACAGTAAAATTTATGACCGGATAATCTTTCTAACATTTGATCAATGAAGGGCAAAGGAAAGTGATCTTTCCTTGTTGCTTCATTTAATCGTCTATAATCTATACATACTCTCCATCCTGTGACGGTTCTTGTTGGTATTAATTCATTCTTTTCATTAGTTATTACCGTCATACCTCCTTTCTTTGGAACTACTTGTACGGGACTTACCCAAGGACTATCGGAGATAGGATAAATAAGTCCGGCGTCAAGTAATTTGATGACTTCGTTTTTAACCACTTCTTGAACATTTGGATTTACTCGACGTTGTGGTTGTATTACCGATTTGTAGTCATCGTTCTTTAAAATTTTGTGCGTGCACATGGAAGGGTTTATTCCTCTAATGTCTACAAGCTTCCAAGCAATCGCATTTTTGTGTTTTTTCAAAAGTTTAATTAACTTTTCTTTTTCTAAACTACCTAATTTAGACGAAATAATTACAGGTGATTTACCATCTTTGTCTAGAAAAGCATATTCCAAACCTTTCGGAAGTTCTTTGAGCTCAAGAGGTGGGTCTTTAGGAGACTCCTTATTTGGTTGCTCATTTTGATCAAGAACTTTACAAGTTTGTTCTATGGCGACCTCTTCTTCAACAAAGTGGTCAATTTTTTCACTTGTATCGGGTGGTTCATCTTCATCTTCAATTAGGGGGTCATTGTTGCCGAATGGATATTTCATTGACCGCTCAAGATCGACACTCTTTTTAAATGCCCCTAATTGAATAGATAGATTGTTGTTCTTCCGGTTTTTCAAAGCTTCGTGGGTTTTTACAAAGGGTCGTCCCAACACTAGAGGAGCATCATCGAGGATGACAAAGTCGGTTGGGATTACCATTTGATTTGTTTGAACCAAGACATCCTCAACTACACCGATTGATTTTATTACTTTCCGATTGGATAGAAAAATGGGTATTTGAAGTGGAGAAAAATCACTAATACTTAATTTTTCGAAAATGTAGTTGGGCATTATGTTAACACAAAGATCTTTATCAATTGTGACGTTACTAATAAACGAATTTTGAAAAAAACATGGAACCGATGTAATGTTGATTTCAAATGGGTCTTCTTTTATTAGCGAGGTTTGATCATTAGTTAACTTAATGCTTATCGCTTCGTCAATTTTAGTGTTAGTGTTTAACTCTTTTAAAAACTTAGCATGAGTGGCTACTAAACAATGATTTTCAAAAGAAGGTGACAAGAGATTAATTTCTTCAAAATTAGACTCTTCTTGAGTTTTAACGTTGTCGGACTCACCTTTTTCGTTGTTTAACTCATGTGTCGGTTTTTCACTTATTTGTTCTTCCATTTTTACCTCTTCAACTATGTCTTCTTTATTACAAGTTAATTCTTCTCTTGCGCGGGACTCCTCTTCCCTTGCGCGAGATTCTTTTAAATAGCGTTCGATAGTTTTAAGGTGTTCTAATATCCTATCGGTCACTTCGGTGATAGAGTACGGATCGTGATTTTCAAAGCTTGAATCCGGTTGTTCGATCCTTTGTTCCTCATAATACTCATATGAAGTAGATAGTTCGCACCATTGTTCTTCATTGTAAGTATATGATGGATAAGGGTCGTAATTTTGTTCTTCATAATACTCATATGAGGTGCGTTGTTCACGCCATGGTTCCTCATAATAAGTATACGAAGGTGGTGGCTCATATCTTGGTTCCTCAAAGTATGAGTATGAAGGCTCATACCTTCGTTCATCAAAATATGAGTATGAGGGGGAAGGTTCATACCTTTGGTCTTCATAGGATGTGTATGAAGTTGATGGCTAGTACCTGGGCTCCTCATAGTAGGTGTATGAATTGGATGGTTGAAATAAGTTACAATATTGAACCGAGTGCGGGTCACCACAATTAGTGCAATAATTTTCCCTATAATCATCCTCCTCATAGGTGTAATTGTAACCTCCTGAGTATTGATCCATGAGAATCACTCAGCAGACCACAACAGAGTCTCGAGACCAGAAAACAAAAATAAAGACGGAAACAGAGGCTGGACACAGCCCCGTGTTCAGGGTCTGTATCTGGGCGTTTTAATTAAAGTTACTGGTTTCGTTGAGCACGGGGGCGTGTTCAGTGAGCACGACCCCGTGTACAGGCTCTATATCTGGGTGTTTTATGAAAAATGTGCAGCACGGCCCCGTGTTCAATGAGCACGGCCCGTGTTCAGGTTACTGTAATGCAAAACTAAACTAAAATGCAGAAAAACGTGCGCGCGTTTTGAAAAAGTTTTAAAAAACTGATTAGGCCGTCGATTTTAAGCTTTCTTAAAATCCTTGTGTCCCCGGCAGCGGCGCCAAAAAACTTGATGTGTGCGAGTGTGTATATAAGTTTAAGTATATTTTAACCCCTTTTTACACGTTAGCCAAGTTTTAAATTTATAAAACATGATATTTTACTAACACCAAACACACATATGGGCAAGTGCACCCATCGTGAGTGTAGTATAGTGTTGGCAAGATACCGAGGTCGTCCAAGGACACAAGAGCTTTTAGTACCGGTTTATCCTCAACGTCTAATCAAATCAAAAAGTTAGAAAAAGGTTTTAAACTAGAAAAATAAAAACTAACTAAAATGCTGAAAAATAAAATAAAAGTAAAAACAGATAGACAAGATGAATCACTTGGATCCGACTCGTGTTTAGTGTAACCTTTGATTATTTCTGCACTTTTGCATTTTTTAAGAGATTATCTCAGTTATTGTAGTAGGCCCCTCTTTTGAAGGTGACGTTACCCTCAACCCAGTAGTTTGAGTCAGCAAGGATACAATCCTAAAGGGTCGGATTATTGAAAGATAATTAATTAAGTTATTAATGCATATTATGGTAGGCCCCTCTTTTGAAGTTGACGTTACCCTCGGCTAAGTAGTCTGAGTCAGCAGGGATACAGTCCTAAGTAGTCGGGTTAAAGTATTAATAGTAGCTTACATAAGAGGGGATCAAAGAGTAAGGACCCCCTCCATCCAATACCGGTGGGTATTGAAGGAGGTCCTACTAAATTTGACCCAGGTCCTTGCAGGATCTATACACTGAACAAGGCAAGACTCTTACCAAACCGTTCCCTTAACCCCCGACCAGGTAGCCAACATATCTCCATATAGACCGTGGAGATATGAATGGTGAAAATCTTTTATTTTATATAGACAGTAAAATAATGCCAAGACACCATGGACAAACGATAAGGAAGAATCACCTTCAACATAAGAAACTAGTTATTAAAGTCATTAATACATAACCAAGTAAAAAGTGCGAAAAGATTAAAAATAAAAAGTATTACACTAGACACTTGTCTTCACCAAGTGATGTAAGAGACTTAGGCAAACATGGCCTTTGATTGTCAAGAACTCTTACGATCAATCTTGGATCCCAAGACGACTCACACACTCTATGATGGACAATGGATGATGGTGGTGGATGATGGTGTTGTGATGGTGGTGGGTGGTGGGTGAAGTGTGAGAGAGGTGGTGTGCCAAGGGATAGTTTGCAAATGAGCCAAGCACCCCTATTTATAGGCTGAACAGAGACTCGGGCACGGGCCCGTGTCCATTGGGCACGGCCTCGTGTCCACCTTCCTTCTCTTTCTTCATTAATTGCAGTTTGTCTGTATTAGTTGACCACACCCCCGTGTCCGCTGGGCACGCCCCAGTGTGCAGAAGCGTATCTGTACTATCAAGATTTCCCCAGATTCTGCGAATCTTAGAGTTGACCACAGCCCCGTGTCCGCTGGGCACGCCCCCGTGGTGGGTGATAGAAGCTTCTACAGCTTTGTCTTTTCTGCAATCACTTGGGCACGCCCCCGTGCTCATTGAGCACGGGGCGTGTTCAGCCTTCTGTTCTCTTGTTTTGCTTTGCTTGGGAAGATGCTGTCGGGGAGGCTGGGCATGCCACGTTTGTTCCTTTTCAAGTATTTATGTTAGATTTAGCTGCCTTTTTGCTTCTTTTGTTCATTTGAGCTCGTTTAATCCTGAAAATACAAAAGGAAGACAAAAACACACTTTTTCCAACATTAGTACTAAAAAAGGGTTAGTTTTATGCCACAATTGATGTAATTTATATGTTGCATTTTGTGCAAATCAACTTTCCACTAATTACCTACTTTTACCATCAACTTACAATTAACCCCCCTCCCCCTTGATATTTACGGCCCATATGAGGCCCCACCTCAAGATTTTCTAATCTTCACTAAATCCTCCATAATCTTCTCTTGGGATTTGTTTTGATCTTGTATGTACTTGTGAAGACACTAAACCCAATGGATAAAACTCAAGTTCTAATTATAAGTATCATAAGCATCACCATCTTCAACACACCACACCTACTCTCTTCTTACCCCCTCCTCTCGGCCGACCCTATCCCCACACACAATCACCATTTTCGATCAAGCTCCATCCAATCCAAGACCATTTTGAGGTGAAAGAAGCAAGATTAGAAGGTGTGGAACTCTTGGAACTTGAAGGACCTCCTTAGCAAGCTTTTATCCACTCGATTTTCTTCATTGTTTCTTCCCTAGCTTGAAGCTAGTAGTAAGCTTCTTGTAACTCTTGTTACTTCATATTTTTAGTGGATAAAAGATATATTATGTTGAAATAACAAGAACACTAAAAGACTTGAACTTGAATCTTGAAACATAAGATGAAATATGATGATATATAGATGACATGATGTTGTTCAGTGCATGAATAATGTTTGTTTGTTGATTTCTTGAGATGATGATGTTAATCATCACATGAAGCTTGCTAGATGGTGTGTAAACACTTAATCTAGCAAGTGGAAGGATGATCATGTAACCACATATGATGATCATCTTCTAGTGAACACATGAACTTGATAAATAAAAATGATTTCTTGAAAAGTAATGAACAAAGTAACCTAGTAATCTTATAAATCTAAGATGTATAAATGATTTTTCCAAAGAACCAAGTTAAAAATATGATTTTTGGAAGATCATGGTCTTTACTTGAACTTACACTATTTTTTGTGACAAAATAAGTGTAGAGATACTAGTGAAACAAGAAGATGTTATAAATAAACATTTTTGTAAAATGTGATTACAAGTTGTAAACACTTAGTTTCTTTAAGAATGAGATTTTTAAAGGAATAAACACACTTTTAAGGGTAACTAAACCTACTAAATAACATGGTAAGTTACTACAAGTTTTTACAAAAACTTCAAGTTCATGATGTAGTGAAATTTACTTGATGTTGACACTCGGTAAGTGTTGAATGAGTTGTTGATGTTTGATGATGATTTAAAAGAAAATAAACACATGTTTTGAAAACATGGGAAACCTCCATTTTTAGGGGAATCTATGTCAAAATTTTTATAAATTTTGACACTTAGAAAAATATAAGTTTTTGAGAAACTTATTCCCTAGAAATGTATCTAAAAATATTTACCAAGGTTTCCCTAATTTTTGTGTTAAGAAATGATGATTTCTTCAAGATAAAAATTGGTATTAAGTATGTATATTTTTGAGGAAAATATATATATATATATATATATATATATTTATTTATCAACAAATTGTGTGCTAAATGTATGTAGTATGTATTCTGTGTAAATAGTGTATTAGGGCTCGAAAATACACTAAATACTCCCGAGGCGTGAAAATACAAAAATACACATACAACATGCTTAGACAAATACAAGAGAATATATTTATGAAAATATATTTCTTAATAGATTAAATAACTTGGTCAAGTTATGAACATGAAATGAAGTTTGTGGACAAGATACATAACTCGGGTGAAAAATACAAGATACTTATATTTATTTTTGAGAAAATAATATAAGTAAGATACATAGTTAAAAATATAAATTATTTTTAACACAAGAACACATATACAAAAGATAGTGACTTGTACTTGTGCGATACAAGTCTAGTGACTAACGTTAATAAAACACGTATAGGCCACAACGCTAAATAAGCAAATCCGGTGAAGTTTACGGCGCAAGGAACGCAAAGTTGTGAGTTCATGCTCCCCCTTTTCTTTTAAATGTTTTCAGTTTTATAACTTCGGGGGTGAAGTACATGTTACTAAATGTTTACATAAAAGTGAGTCCTGACCCCATTTTTAAACTTTTACATACTTTTTAAACTTGGGGAAAAGACATGTGTTATGGTATGATGGATACAAGAACTAAGGAATGATACAAGAAATCAAGTCACTAATAGGGTACCATAAGCACCATTAATCGTGTACATACTAAGACCGCAGAACAAAAGTTTAGATCTAATGGGTTTTTGTCACACCCCCAAAATACCACAAGCGGAAAACCCCCGCGAGGTGTGTGACGTACCATGATCTAGCCACCAATCATATTGAACTCATAGGTATATTTAAATAAAACTTTCATTTATTAACATTAAGTGTTACAACATTACAAGTAAATTACAGTGTACAGCGGAAGCATAATTCATTCGTTAAGTGTTTATAAACCACTTGTAAAATCCATTAGTCTTGTGTTGCAATTCCATGTATCTCGACCCATGACCACTCCAGCTTCCCAGACAGCAAGTTCCAACAATATACACCTAAAGGCCTGCAAGGCATGTAACAACGAGTCAACAACAAAGTTGAGCGAGTTCACAGTTGGTTGTTTAGTTTTACAAGTTTGTTTTGAAAACCATAAGTTGTTTCGTAAACCACGAGTTAACCAGTATCTTTGTTTCCCAAACCATATCCATAATCAGTGGGGGCTTCCCCATGTGAACCACTAGACTGTTACCATATCGACTACTGAGGAAAGTAAGTTGTGCCCTAAGTCAATGTCTATCATCATTGACTGTTTGCCATGATCCATTAGTACACGCCCGTCCGACCGGCACGGTGTGAGGTTTGTCAAATCTAATAGCGCTATTAACTAGTGACCCGCTCGCCATCGGCCTCGGCGATTAAGTCGATATAAAATGAGGGACTTAATGATAGAGTTTTGTCTAGTAAGTTTAACGTTGTTGTCCTACCCAAGGAGGACGAACGTACGTATTCTACCCAAGGAGAATACGCAGGATTAATATTGGCATCCTACCCAAGGAGGATGGTCGTACATATCCTACCCAAGGGGGATATGTAGGTTTCGTTTTAATTCTTTAACCCATTCCCCACCACCGGGAATCCCATGCCTAAGAAAGTGTGTGAACTCACCTTGGTTTGCTCGGTATGTTTATCTACGCATTCAAATTGATCAATCAAATCCTAGCATGGTTACCAATGGTAATCAGATTCATATATATATTTATATGTACACATTCAGATCACGTACTTAACAGGTTGCATATATCACATACAAGCTCACCTTACACGTTCTAGTTTTACAAAATCACCTAACAGTTTATTTGTCTCCCACAAGGTGTGCGATTTCACTAGTGGTGTGCGTCTATGATATTATTGTGCGACCCATTACCCGTCTGTGGCCCAACAGCAGGTGGGCGACCCAACTGTATAAAGCCCACTTACTGCTAGCCCATAGCCGAGAGTGTGAAATCACACTAATACGTGGCCAAATGTCTAGTCAGCCCATCTTAGTCTGTGTGTGGCCCAAATCCAAAGATCAATTTCTCAAATGTAAGGTTTAATATTAATAGCAGATATTTCCCCATATTATTCACATACATCAAATATCATCCAATCAGATTTCACCAAAGATTAGTCAACATGCTACTCCCAAGAATAGGGTAACAGTTCATTCATACATATTATTATGTGCAATAAAGTTACACTTCAAATCAATTAGTCATGAAATCATTCTAAAACAGTTTGCATACATCTAACCACAACTACTCATTATCAGCATTTATCATTCTTATATGAAAACACAAATAATGAGAATATCATAATCATCATTCCCCATATTTACACATTCACATATGCTTAAATCAGGTTGTACGCTAGGCATGCTTGGTTGTACGTTCAAGAAGACTCGACATCATTCATCATTATTTCAAACATCCTAATCAAAACCATTGTCATCATATACACATACAATCATCCAGTTTCAGTTTGACGCATCATCTTCTTTATTAATACAACCAGCAAAAGACTATTCCACTATCAATTTAAACATGGAAACCAAGTTGTACCATATGCATACACAGTTGTACATTTTCATTAACACACAGCTTTACAACTTTGCTAACTAACCGAGATTCATTTAAACTTTATTTATTTCATCATTGGCTCAAAACCTATCAATTGAACATGCTTTTTGAACGAGCAGAGATGTCAACATGAATCCAAGCGAGCATCAATATGAACAGAGCAAATATCAAGCATCAAGTGTCAAACAAATTTTTAGAAGTGTTATCATTATTAAATTGATTCAGCACATAAATTTCAATTCTTTTGTCATTCACTATTTTATTAACAATCACCCATTAATTATCCTAACCTGGATTCGAGATCGCAACCATTTGTGGGTTGAGTAGAAGAATAACGGAGTTACGAGTTGAAGCGTTGCGGGCTGTCGGAGACTTGACCGGAGTGGGATACCGTCGCCGAACAGTCGGAGTGGATAGGGTATCTCCGAGAATGGAGGGGGAGGTGTTTTCTTTGTTTGCAGGTTTTAGAGAGAGGGGGGTCTACCACTGAATTCGTGCGATCAGGAGGAGGCTTTAGGGTTTTTGGTTTGTGTTATTAAGTTTAAACTGATCAAGAAAACCATAATACGTATACTTATAATATAAGTGTTTGGGCGGTTAACTTCAATAACCGAAGTGGGCACTAGCCCACTCACTTGGGCTGCCATATTAATTGGCGAACATTAAATGTGTGCAGGTGATCTTAAGGTGGCCGGCCCAACCAAACTTACATATAAATTGTGTAATCCATTAGGGGTTTTGGGCCCAATAGAAATGGATTAAAATCATAGTTGTCGGCCACCGTTAAATTTAGATATCATTTAACTATTGTCGGTTAACTCTTTGATTCGGCCCATGTGTTTAATTTGAACGGTCCAATACTATTGTGAATTAGTGGGTTTTGGGTCAGAATGTTATTCAAACATGTGTATGATCATAAATCAACTACCAAACCGTACCACTACGTGTTATTACTTCATGTTAATCAGATTACAATCCATTTGTTGCAAGGAAATCCTAAATCAATTCTATATCTAAGTTACATCTAAGCACAGCGAAAATCTCTAAAATACGAGTTGTCACATTATCCCCAACTTAAAAGAAATTTCGTCCCGAAATTTAGCACGTAGTTAAAGAGGAAGCTAGTTAGGTTGCGTGGTTTCCTGGTTTTCCTGGGGTGTCACATCATTCCCCCGTTGGTTTGGAATTTCGTCCCAAAATTCCGCAGTAGCTTCAGCCTTAGTAGTGGTTTCATTGTTCTCGAACAACTAGGGATATTTGTGTTTCATTTGGTCTTCGCGTTCCCAGGCAAACTCTGGGCCACGACGGGAGTTCCAACGAACTCGAACAAGAGGTATTCTGGAGCGTTTGAGAATCTTGACCTCCCGGTCCAAGATTTCTACTGGTTCTTCGACAAATCGCAACTGATCGTCGATGGTGAGTTCCTTGAAAGGAACTATGAGGGTTTCATCTGACAGACACTTCTTCAGATTCGTCTCATGGAATACTTTGTGAACACCACTAAGTTCTTCGGGTAGATTCAATCTGTAGGCCACCTTGCCAATTCTCTTCGTAATTTCGAAAGGTCTAACATATCGCGGGTTGAGTTCGCCTCGTTTACCAAAACGAACTACACTTTTCCAAGGTGGGGCTTTAAGGAGTACTCGATCCCCAACCTGGAACTCGAGTGGTTTCCTGCGCTTAGCAGCGTAGCTTTTCTGACGGTCACGAGCTGCCGCCATTCGTTGTCGTATCTGGGCAACCTTCTCTGTTGTGTCTACGACGAGTTCCGGGCCAGTGATTTGGCAATCGCCAACCTCTGCCCAACACAGAGGCGATCGACACTTACGCCCGTACAATGCCTCGAACAGAGTAGCTTGGATGCTGGTGTGGTAACTGTTGCTATAAGAAAACTCCACTAAAAAAAAGAGGTGTCCTTCCTAACCGTTGCCAAAGTCGATTACACATGCTCGAAGCATGTCCTCAAGAGTTTGGATGGTGTATTCAGTCTGCCTATCCGTCTGTGGATGATATGATGTGCTCATATCTAGACTTGAGCCAAAGGATTTGTGCATCGCTTGCCACAAATCAGATGTAAATCGTGGGTCGCGATCAGAGATAATGGAGGTTGGCACCCCGTGCCTAGCACCCACTTCTTTCAGGTAGATGACTGCAAGTGTAGAAAACTTATCCGTTTCCTTGATGGCTAGAAAGTGTGCTGGTTACGCGAGACAATCAACGATCATCTAGGTGATATTGTTTCCGTTTCGAGTTGTAAGTAGACTAGCGACCAAATCCATGGCAGTCTATTTTCGCTTTTCATATAGGTGTTTCTAGTTGCTAACACTTCACCTTGGCTTTCCCACAAGTCAAACATCATTCCCATACCTCGCTAGGTGGGCCTTCATGCCCGATTACCAGTACAAGGTTTATAAATCCTAATGCCTCTCATCAAAACCCAGACGACTAAAATATCGAAGCCGATGTGCTTTGCTCAACACAAATTTCCTACAGTTACTGCATAATGAGATCCACACTCATTCCATGGGGTGGTGAATATCGTCTGACCTGCCAAGGTTGCTTCTCCCTGCCCCGCATGGGTTCGACTTGAAAATCCTCTTCCTTCAGTTCTCCAGTTTGAACAGGGCGAGTCGGATGAGGTAAGTTAGAGTCGATAGTGACCTGCAAAGCTCGTGCACGTTCAAGTTTCATAGTTGTAATAATCCAAATGTTTCATCCAGCGATGCCATTAACCGATTTAGCTCTGCCGAAGCCAAGGTACACGGAAGGCCCTTCTGATCGGTATAAATAACACATCTGGTACCGTCCAAGTAATGCCTTCACCTAAAATCCCAATACCACGGTTTTCACCACCAGTTGTGTGTCGTGCAGTTCCTCTTTGTAACTCCATCACGTAAGTCATCACTCTCTCGTGTCGCGTCGCGTCGGTGTGTACCTGGGACTCTGATTCGAACCGTCATGGTATACCACTAGATCGCTCGTACTCTTAGGTAAAGACGATGCTCAGTGCATTACACAGTTGGGATTCGAAAGCTGAAAAGACGTCCTCCTGTTCTGTCTTTCACGAACACAGCACCCTGCTGTGCTAGAGAGATTTAAGCTGCGTGACCTTTGAAAATCCTGCGATGATATCAAGCGAGACCAAGAAATTGCTATATCCTCGAAGGACTCTTTGGTGTCGATCAGTTTCCAACCAAGACGGATCTTAGCGAGATCCACGTGCACTCCCACTTCGCTGATAATATGTCTAAAAGGTACCTCTCGAACCAAGAAATTACATTTAACAAGACTTTGCGCGGAGTGGCTCCTCCCTCAGAAGTTCTAAAATAAGATACAAATGCCACCCATGGCGTTCCATTCTATGGGTAAGGATTTAGAACCTTGTCAACAAATACTGTCGATTCATGCGATCCCTGAAGTTGTTGATGTGTTGATCAACTCAATGATCATGATGTACAAAGTCGAAATGACTGCATTGCGTTCGACATGCTGTTCTAAGAGCATTCTCCTCTTGGGGTTCCATCTGGTGATAGTTCGTTCACTAGCCAATCCTCGAATGGAAGCTTGTTCCTCGCAACTGGTTAACAGGGTGCTACTACATGGTCGAAGCGAACGGTTCTTGACTGTCAGACCTTGTTAAATTCTCGAAATCTGTACGCATATCCAACGATACAACCTATCTTCCTGGATATAATTGGGGCTATCCAAAGAAAAAACTAGGTCCGACAAAGCTCCTGTCCAACAATCCCTGTTGTTGATTTGACAACTCTCGCAACCCTCCTGATAGTTCCTCCTGTAGCATGCTGAGTGGAATCATGAACAATTGGTGGATCCTTGATCCTCTTTTCCTTAGCCTTGACATCAGTAACGTGTGCTATCATAGCGGGATAATCCTTCCTTGGACACTTCTGGCCTTCACTGCTGAATTGATGCTAACCTTAGCACCACTCTGACGCGTTAGAACAGATAACAATCCTCCACTAGGAGAGGGATACATAGAATCTCCTCCTCACAGGGTACATCTATCAAGATCAACATCAGAAAGGTCAATGTCGAACACTTGTCCCACAAGGTCGAGTTTGCATCCCAACGATCATATGAGGTTTCCATTGTTTTGTCATCAGCCGATTCCATAACAGGTTCGGTTTCAAGAAGCATCAGAGGTAAGCAGATCAGAGAAGAAGTGATTCGTTACCAAGAACATGTATGCCACCATGTTATTACAATCCTGGCGTCGCCCACGCCAATCCTAAATTCCCCTCCATGAGAATCATTTCCCGTGTAGTTGTACTCGTTGCGAGGATTTCCAGTACGGCCGTCGTTTCCTTGGTTGTTGTCATTTCGATCTAGCAAAAGCCACTCCATGTCGTAGGCACCTTCATTTCTATACTGTTGGTCACCATTTCCAGTACCTTGATGTTGCTGTGACTGTTTCCTCCGATGCTGTTATTTGAAACGGAGCTCTATGATCTTTCATCAACAGGGTCCATCCTTTCATATTCCGTGCCACGTTCTAGGGTGCTACTCTCTGTACTGGCAGTTACACATTCCACATTAGTCGATTGTCATTGCTTATGTCTTGATTGATTCATAAAAGTTGACTCCCAAGAGCCGCTGGCTGGGGCTAAGGATTCGATTGGAGTCAATTCGCTGATGTTCATTGTTGGTAACTAGGGTCGTTCAAATGCTGAAGTCCATCGTTCTTGCAAGTTGACTGTGTAATACACGATATGTTACGAGGGTGTTGCAGAAGTGATCGCACTTCGGGATCTAAGGTGTAAATACGTTAAGTTTCCAGCAAACGAAGAAAGGTGAGAAAGATAAAGACCAATCATTGTCGTCGCAACATCCAACTCGGGGATGTTCGTACAAGCACCTAACATTCTACACCGTACGCTAGGCGTTCAGATGGGTGTTCAGGTAATACTCGATAGCATCGAGATTCAAAAGGATCCATAGATGAATGAAAAGTTCACGTTCGAGTAGGGGACATTCACTGCTATAACCCCTATAGGTTTGTTATGTTTCACATCTATCAAATACCGGAACGGAACCCCTTTTTCACTTGGTAAGCCTCACTGGGACTTGCATGCACCCCACATTATTATTATGTGTGCACCCACAATAATATTGTGATTTGCATGCTCACCTCAACTCCTCTTAACTCATGTCAAATGGTTCCTCAAACTCGAGTAGTAAACAAAGAGTATCACGAAGCGTAAGTCATGAAGGTTTAGGGAAATACCACCCTATCAGTCACATAGCACATGCAAGTATACATGAATTCATACTGTGGTGCTAAACGTGCAATCACATGCAATATCATATGTAGGTGTTCACTAGGTATTCACGTCTTCAGAACTGTTCAGTTATAGTCTGGTTTTACAAAAACGTTTTTTCCCCTTTTTAAATAAAACCAAGTTCACTATAACCAATGGCTCTGATACCAATCCGTCACACCCCCAAAATACCACAAGCGGAAAACCCCCGCGAGGTGTGTGACGTACCAGGATATAGCCACCATTCATATTGAACTCATAGGTATATTTAAAAAAAACTTTCATTTATTAACATTAAGTGTTACAACATTACAAGTAAATTACAGTGTACAACGGAAGCATAATTCATTCGTTAAGTGTTTATAAACCACTTGTAAAATCCATTGGTCTTGTGTTGCAATTCCATGTATCTCGACCCATGACCACTCCAGCTTCCCAGACAGCAAGTTCCAACAATATACACCTAAAGCCCTGCAAGGCATGTAACAACGAGTAACAACAAAGTTGAGCGAGTTCACAGTTGGTTGTTTAGTTTTACAAGTTTGTTTTGAAAACCATAAGTTGTTTCGTAAACCACGAGTTAACCAGTATCTTTGTTTCCCAAACCATATCCATAATCAGTGGGGGCTTCCCCATGTGAACCACTAGACCGTTACCATATCGACTACTGACAAAAGTAAGTTGTGCCCTAAGTCAATGTCTATCATCATTGACTGTTTGCCATGATCCATTAGTACACGCCCGTCCAACCGGCACGGTGTGAGGTTTGTCAAACCTAATAGCGCTATTAACTAATGACCCGCTCGCCATCAGCCTCGGTGATTAAGTCGATATAAAATGAGGGACTTAATGATAGAGTTTTGTCTAGTAAGTTTAAGGTTGTTGTCCTGCCCAAGGAGGACGAACGTACGTATTCTACCCAAGGAGAATACGCAGGATTAATATTGGCATCCTACCCAAGGAGGATGGCCGTACATATCCTACCCAAGGAGGATATGTAGGTTCCGTTTTAATTCTTTAACCCATTCCCAACCACCGGGAATCTCATGCCTTAGAAAGTGTGTGAACTCACCTTGGTTTGCTCGGTATGTTTATCTACGCATTCAAATTGATCAATCAAATCCTAGCATGGTTACCAATGGTAATCAGATTCATATATATATTTATATGTACACATTCAGATCACGTACTTAACAGGTTGCATATACCACAAGAGTTATCGTTTAACACATAACAGACGTTCATATCACATACAAGCTCACCTTACACGTTCTAGTTTTACAAAATCACCTAACAGTTTATTTATCTCCCACAAGGTGTGCGATTTCACTAGTGGTGTGCCTCTATGATATTATTGTGCGACCCATTACCCGTCTGTGGCCCAACAGCAGGTGGGCGACCCAACTGTATAAAGCCCACTTACTGCCAGCCCATAGCCGAGAGTGTGAAATCACACTAATACGTGGCCAAATGTCTAGTCAGCCCAGCTTAGTGTGTGTGTGGCCCAAATCCAAAGATCAATTTCTCAAAGAAGCTTCTGATGACATTCACCACTTGTATGCCAATTTTTGTAGCATGTTAAGACTCGCAGTTGGTATAAATTTTCTTGACAATAATTAAACGAAAACAATTATGTATTGGTGTGGTTTTGGTTTATAACTATGACATTATGTATAAGTCACACTCACTATCTACCAACCGCAAACTATTCGCCACTTAACTACATTTCCACGTTGGACTCTGCTTCTACCTTTATTCTCCTCTTCGGCGATCGATCCTCCAAAGAACTTGCTGGCGACGTTCTCCTCCTTTTCGAGGTTATCGGAACCGGCTCTGGCTGCCCAAATTAACCCTCAGCGTAAAATTCAGCAAAGCGCGAGAACCACACATCCTATACGCAGCCCGGTCGTATGCCAACACAGCATCCTCCACCGTCTCAAACGTCCCCAACCACACTCTGGCACCATTCTTTGCCGGATCACGAATCTCCGCCATGAACTTACACTCAAATTCCAACATTTCGTGTAGAAACCAAGCGATGAGCATGTAATCAAAATCATTCGGTTCAAAGGGCAATTCACCCCAAGCGTCCGACATGTAAAGAAACTTGTCATTGCTCCTGCAGTGCATAGGCGATAAACTATCACTCGAGTTTATCGCTGAATCGTCTAGCAAATGACGGCGAAGAGATTCGAGAAGAGCGAATTCGGAGTCGAACAAGTTGTTTGGCATCATGTTTTAGCAATAATAGGCAACGAAGTTCACACAGCGTCGCCGTGAGGGCTGGCTTCGTTCACCATGTTTCTACGAACCTTGTTGGTGGTTGGATCCCAGCCCTTCATCACTTCATGGTGGTGGTTGTGTCTTAGTTGTATAATCTGAAGTCTAGCCTTAGATAGAGAAAGAAGGAAAATGTCGTTTGCAGATTGCAATTATGTAATTTTGTCGGTGCACTATTGCACCGACTTTCTCCTTTCAGATTGTATTGTTGCCATAGGCCGCGTGTTGTGGCGGCAACGCCTCAGTTGTTTAGCTGGCTGTTTATAGCTGGAGACACTTTATGTGATGCATTAACCATATAAAAACACGTCTTTCGACGTATTGATCTAAAGCAATGCGACATAATCGAACCCGAGTTGAATGAGAACGTATTGTATTTAACCCAACTCGTTTTCGGAAAACTTTATGCAGGAACGTGAATTTATACCGCGACGTACATAAAAATCACCACGTGAGAAAACAAGTTTTTTTTTATTTTAAGTTAAGAAATAAAAATAATCGGGTAAATTTGAAAAGCTAATACCCCAAATTGGTGAAAATGATAATTTAGGAAGTTTGTACAAAGTTTAGGAGTTGTTTTTGTCAATTAGAAGTTACTTCAATTACTTGCAAGTAAAAGTATTTTTTTTAAAAGTAGTTAATAATAAGAAAAATGATTTAAAGAAACCAAAAACAACACTTTCACATAATAAATTTTTTTTTTAAAGAAACCAAAAACAACAGCAACACTTTCTCATAAAAGTTAGTTACAAAACAAAAGTAAGGGTAGAATAGAATTCCAATTGCAGTTAAAAAAATAAATAAAAAGGCAAGGGGGATAAAAGGAGTAAAAAGGCATATTACAGGAATCGAACCCAACTATTTTGTGTATACGTAAAGATATACCAACCACCAGAGCAAACTAAAAAGTTGATTTTTAATATGCAAAATTTATATATAAGAACGGCAAGATAGAAGGTGGTCGGTGGAAAAAGCCACCGACTTTCTCTTTTAAGAAGGTATAGAATATCAGATATTTCCCCATATTATTCACATACATCAAATATCATCCAATCAGATTTCAGCTAAGATTAGTCAACATGCTACGCCCAAGAATAGGGTAACAGTTCATACATACATATTATTCTGTGCAATAAAGTTTCACTTCAAATCAATTAGTCATGAAATCATTCTAAAACAGTTTGCATACATCTAACCACAACTACTCATCATCAACATTTATGTTCTCATATGAAAACACAAATAATGAGAATATCATATTCATCATTCCCCATATTTACACATTTACATATGCTCAAATCAGGTTGTACGCTAGGCATGATTGGTTGTACGTTCAAGAAGACTCGACATCATTCATCATTATTTCGAACATCCTAATCAAAACCATTGTCATCATATACACATACAATCATCCAGTTTCAGTTTGACGCATCATCTTCTTTATTAATACAACCAGCAAAAGACTATTACCACCATAAATTTAAACATGGAAACCAAGTTGTACCATATGCATACACAGTTGTACATTTTCATTAACACACAGCTTTACAACTTTGCTAACTAACCGAGATTCATTTAAACTTTATTTATTTCATCATTGGCTCAAAACCTATCAATTGAACATGTTTTTTGAACGAACAGAGATGTCAACATGAATCCAAGCGAGCATCAATATGAACAGAGCAAATATCAAGCATCAAGTGCCAAACAAATTTTTAGAAGTGTTATCATTATTAAATTGATTCAGCACATAAATTTCAATTCTTTTGTCATTCACTATTTTATTAACAATCACCCATTAATTATCCTAACCTGGATTCGAGATCGCAGCCATTTGTGGGTTGAGTAGAAGAAGAACGGAGTTCCGAGTTGAAGCCTTGCGGGCTGTCGGAGACTTGACCGGAGTGGGACACCGTCGCCGAACAGTCGGAGTGGATAGGGTATCTCCGAGAATGGAGGGGGAGGTGTTTTCTTTGTTTGCAGGTTTTAGAGAGAGGGGGGTCTACCACTGAATTCGTGCGATCAGGAGGAGGCTTTAGGGTTTTTGGTTAGTGTTATTAAGTTTAAACTGATCAAGAAAAGCATAATACGTATACTTATAATATAAGTGTTTGGGCGGTTAACTTTAATAACCGAAGTGGGCTCTAGCCCACTCACTTGGGCTGCCATATTAATTGGCGAACACTGAATGTGTGCAGGTGATCTCAAGGTGGCCGGCCCAACCAAACTTACATATAAATTGTGTAATCCATTAGGGGTTTTGGGCCCAATAGAAATGGATTAAAATCATAGTTATCGGCCACCATTAAATTTAGATATCATTTAACTATTATCGGTTAACTCTTTGATTCGGCCCATGTGTTTAATTTGAACGGTCCAATACTATTGTGAATTAGTGGGTTTTGGGTCAGAATGGTATTCAAACATGTGTATGATCATAAATCAACTACCAAACCATACCACTACGTGTTATTACTTCATGTTAATCAGATTACAATCCATTTGTTGCAAGGAAATCCTAAATCAATTCTACATCTAAGTTACATCTAAGCACAGCGAAAATCTCTAAAATACGAGTTGTCACAGTTTTCGGGCAGCCACACTCTTGGTGAAAACTAGTACCAAGTAGTGCTTTTGTGTCTCAGTCGTAAATCGACAACTAGAAAAATGCCTATGGTTTGGATGCTTCCTATGTCGTGTCACATGTTAATGGCCTTGCAACCCATTAACAACCTAGATACATACAGAAATACTTGATTTATACAAGATACATACCATGTTTTCATACAAAGTATAAAAACGTTCAATACAAGAACTGCATGAATTCACACCAACATTATGTTGACGATTTTCCAAAAACTCACATGTATTTCAGGTAACTAAAGTGGATGTGCGCGCGGTCATACTCTTGCTCTTGGAAGTTGCTTATGTTTATCTTTGAATAATGTTGTAAACTTTTCAGACAACGTTTTATGATGTGATGTAAACTCCAAACTTGACCTATGTTTTCAGTTACGTAATGTTATTGGTATTTGAAGTTATTTTTACGAGCATGTAGTATGTTTACCATTCGTATGCAATGAGAACCTTTCATGATCACACCTCGTGCTTCCGCCTTAGAAAGGGGTGTGACATGACTGGCAGTAATCCTACCACTGTCCATCAAGCGATTGAATTGTCTGCTACCCTGAGCGAGTCTCAGGTCAGAAAGGGTAAATTGACCCGTAAGGGTGATACGAAGAAATCAGCCGATTCTGCACAAGACAAGGGTAAGGGTAAGGGTAAGAAGCAGGGTGAGTCTTCTAAAAAGTCAAGGAAGCGCAAGGCTTCCCAAAACTTTGCTGTCACCAACCAGAACCCTCAGAACCCACCAGCCCTACCTCCTGCGAAGAAGCAATATGCTGGTACCGCACCTCACTGTGCCCGATGCAACGGTCACCATGTTGCCCAGCAGGCCTGTAAACAGTGCACTACGTGTGGTAGATTTGGGCATTTGGCCAACATTTGTCGTTTGGGCCAGAATCAGGCTGCTTAGGTTCCAGCACAAGTTCAAGGGAATGCTGCAAGATTCCCACCCGGTTCATGTTTTAATTGCGGTGAAATGGGTCATTTCCGCAACAACTGCCCGAGGTTGGTAAATGCGAATCCGAACGTGATCGCGAATGTGAATCCCGCTCATGGACGAGCATTCAATCTGAACGCTAACGAGGCTCGAGCTGACAACGAGGTTGTTAACGGTACGTTCCTTGTTAACAATCAACTTGCATCTGTTCTTTTCGATTCTGGTGCCGATAGGAGTTTTGTTTCGTTATCTTTTGAGCCTTTACTTGCGATACCTAGAACTAAACTGAGGAGACCCCTATCTGTCGAAGTTGCTACTGGTAAACCTCTCGTACTCAATTCCGTTATTCGTGGTTGTCAATTGAACCTCGATAACCATCTTTTTCCTATTAACCTTGTACAGATGCAACTCGGGAGCTTCGATATTATCGTGGGGATGGATTGGTTAACCAAACATCATGCTGAGGTGGTTTGTTTCGATAAGATCATTCGTATTCCTCTTTCGTCTGGCGATGTTCTGGAAGTTCGTGGCAAGAAACCATCTAGTGGATTGAAACTCATGTCGTGTACGAAAGCCCAGAGTTACTTACAAAAAGGATATGTTACTTTCCTGGCACATGTCACCGAGGAGAAAGGCAAGAGCAAGAGTATTCAGGATATTCCGATTGTTCGGGATTATCCAGAGGTGTTTCCTAATGAACTGCTTGGTTTGCCTCCAGTTCATCAAGTCGAGTTTCATATTTACCTTGTACCCAATGCCAACCCGATTGTGAAAGCACCTTATCATTTTGCACCGTCTGAGATGCAAGAATTATCGAAACAGATTCAAGAGTTATCTGATAAAGGATTCATCCGACCAAGTTATTCACCCTGGGGTGCTCCTGTCCTCTTTGTGAAAAAGAAAGATGGATCTTTTCGAATGTGTATCGATTATCGTGAGCTTAATAAGCTTACCATCAAGAATCGATATCCCCTACCTCGAATCGATGATCTCTTTGATCAACTGCAAGGTGCTACCTGTTTTTCCAAGATCGATCTGCGTTCTGGGTATCATCAACTTCGTGTACTCGAAGAAGATATTCCCAAAACTGCTTTCCGAACAAGATATGGGCATTACGAGTTTACTGTCATGCCTTTTGGTTTGACGAATGCCCCAGCTATCTTCATGGACTTAATGAATAGGGTCTGTAAACCTTATTTAGACAAGTTCATCATTGTGTTCATCGACGATATTCTCATTTATTCGAAGTCTCGAGCCGATCACGAGCAACACCTTCGTTTGACATTGGAACTCCTGAAGAAGGAACAACTTTTTGCTAAATTCTCCAAGTGTGAATTTTGGCTTAAAGAAGTTCAGTTCTTGGGTCATATTGTCAACGAGCAGGGTATTCATGTGGATCCATCCAAAAATAGCTGCTATTAAGGATTGGAATACACCTACGACACCTACAGAGATTCGTTCTTTTCTTGGTCTTGCTAGATATTATCGACGTTTCATTTCGAATTTCTCAAAGATCGCGGTTCCATTCACTGCTTTGACTCAAAAGAATAAGCCTTTTGAGTGGGGACCCAAGCAAGAAGAAGCGTTCCAAACGCTGAAACAGAAGCTATGTGATGCTCATGTTCTATCTCTGCCCGATGGAAACGATGATTTCGTTGTCTACTGTGATGCATCCAACTTAGGCCTTGGTTGTGTTCTTATGCAACGAGGAAAAGTTATAGCATACACGTCTAGACAATTGAAAGTTCACGAGAAGAACTACACCACTCATGATCTTGAGTTAGGAGCTGTGGTTTTCGCTCTTAAAATCTGGAGACACTATCTTTATGGCACGAAGTGTGTGGTTTTCACAGACCACAAAAGTCTCCAGTATATTCTCAATCAGAAGGAGTTGAATATGAGGCAATGACGCTGGGTTGAACTCTTAAACGATTATGATTGCGAAATTCGCTACCATCTTGGTAAGGCGAATGTCGTAGCCGATGCGCTTAGTCGAAAGGAGCGAGTTAAGCTTCATTCTGTTCGAACTCTATCTGATATTCAATCTCGTGTTCTTCAAGCTCAACGGTCTTGTGTGATCAAAGGCTTATTGAAATATGAGCTACCGCTTCAACTTGAGCTTAAAATCGAAACGAAAGACGATGGTTTGCTTTATTTCAAGGATCGTTTGTGGATTCCGAAACAAGACGATCTCCGCACTTTAGTGATGGACGAATCTCATAAGTCTCGATATTCTATCCATCCTGGTGCTGATAAAATGTACAAGGATCTTCGTACTCAGTACTGGTGGCCTGGTATGAAGAAAGATGTTGCCTTGTATGTGTCGAAATGCCTAACTTGTCTCAAAGTCAAGGCTGAACATCAACGACCTTTTGGGTTGCTTGTACAACCAGAGATACCGGTTTGGAAGTGGGAGAACATTGCGATGGATCTCATCACTAAGTTACCGCATACATCTAAAGGTCATGATGCTATTTGGGTTGTTATCGATCGATTAACGAAGTCAGCTCATTTTATTCCAATTCGCGAGGACCTATCTACTGATAAACTTACCAAGATTTATGTTGATGAGATTTTATCACGACATGGTGTTCCTTTGGATATCATTTCCGATCGTGATGCTCGGTTTTCATCTCATTTTTGGAAGACCATGTAATCTGCTATGGGAACCCAACTAAATCTAAGCACTGCTTATCATCCCCAAACAGATGGACAATCTGAGAGGACGATTCAAACTTTGGAGGATATGCTTAGAGCATGCGTGATAGACTTTGGTGGTAATTGAGACTCTCATCTTCCATTGATCGAGTTCTCTTACAACAATAGTTATCATGCTAGTATTAATATGGCACCATTCGAAGCTCTCTACGGTCGAAAATGTCATTCACCTGTCTGTTGGAATGAGATCGGTGAAGCTCAGCTTACTGGATCTGAGCTCATTCTGGAAACGACAGACAAAATCAAGAAAATTCGTGATAATCTTGTGACAGCTAGAAGCCGTCAAAAGAGTTACACGGATATGCGACGCAAGCCTTTGGAATTTCAAGTCGGAGACCACGTCCTACTCAAGGTGTCACCTTGGAAGGGAGTGGTGAGATTTGGAAAGAAAGGAAAACTTGCACCACGATATGTTGGACCATTTAAGAATGTTGAAAGAATTAAAAAGGTTGCCTATCGACTAGAGCTACCTCCAGAGCTTGGAAATATTCATCCGACTTTTCACGTGTCCAATTTGAAAAAGTGTTTAGCTGACGCTGATCTTCACATTCCACTCTACGAAATTCAAGTTGATAAAACGATGCACTTTGTCGAGAAACCTGTGGAGATAGTGGACCGTGCAGTCAAACAGTTGAAGAACAAACGGATTCAATTGGTCAAGATTCGCTGGGAATCCAAACGTTTCCCAGAGTTTACTTGGGAACGTGAGGACCAAATGAAGGCGAAATATCCGCAATTGTTCTCACAAGTTTCCTCTCTTTAAAATTTCTGGACGAAATTTCCTAAAGTAGGGGAGACTGTGACAACTGTGCTCTGTAATCGATGTACAATGTAAAACAATGTTAATTATCAATAAAATAATGTGTTTTGGTGTTATTATATGTGTATTTGTATTTGATGATTTTACGATTTGATTCGATTTCGATTTCAAGCTTTAAATCGCTTTCTGGAAGGTTATACGCAAAGTGGTGCGTAAACGCAGTCAGTTTAACGCGACAAACACTCCGGAACAATGACATAGGCTTAACATACCTAAATAACCTTTACATAACTTAGAAATAAGTTTTGGATGGTTTGGTGTGTTGAAAACAAGTCTATTTGATCGCATGGACTATTTGTGTCAAACTGCAAAACTATGCTGATTCGTATGGTATAGAACATTTCGGAACTTGATCATAAGTTAAACATACCCTAAATATCCTTTAAATAGCTTATAAATAGGCTTTGAGGGGTTCGGTATGCTAAAATAAACTTATTTGATCAATAGGGACTAAAAGCGTCAAAAAGTGCACAAGTTTGCATTTTCGCGCATATCTTACGTTCTGAATATATCCGGACACCCAAAAATTTATGTAATCATTAAAATATTTTATTTTAGTGATTGGCATGATAAAATTCCATTCGTCGCTTAATTTGGATCGTTTTTGCGTTCGTTAAGACTTCCGTCGTAATTAACCGAATAACGCAACCGTACGACCAAACGAGCCGACATCCGAGATGTTTTTGAGCATATTTTAAGTTCCCTATACTTTAACTTCATTTTAGAGCCTTGAAATGATGTTAACGGGGCATAAACGTGTCAAAAATGCATCAAAACACAAGATTCTTAAGTGGAGGGACCATTTTGTCATTTCTGGATAGTTGGACCAGGCGGGCCACGTAAGGCCTGTCTCTCCTCTTACCCGGGCCGCCTAAAGTGCCCAGTTCCAGAAAATCCATTTTCAGCAAACTGTTTGATGTTTAGGGGTTGTTTATGCAAATTTCTTGGTGTGTTAACCAAGTTAACACCTCTCCAAGGCTTCTAACCTGCTCCAAACACTTGTATGGTTGAGATTTTTGCTTGGAGGTTATACAAACACATGTCTTGATCTTGTGAGTTCACCACAAGTATAAATAGGCATGCCATTTCATTCATTTTCTTCACCCTTGATCTGAATTCTCTAAGTTGAAGTTACTATACTTCATACCTGAGATTTTAAGATCAGGTTCTCCCTAGCAAGGACCCTTTGTAAGCTTCCTTCGTTCTTTTATCGTTTTTCGAGCGTGAAAGTCAAACAGTGTTTGACTTTTTGCTTTAACCACGAGTTGGTCAACAAGAAGTTCGTTTGAAATTCGCAACGTGAGCGTAATCACGATGGTTATAGTTCCTAGTGACTATACCTACTGATTACCACGTTGACTAGGCGTAGTGACGAGTCGTAGTATCGGTCAAAATGCGCATTTATGCGTATTTTGCAACCAAACTACTCTTGGGTATCAAAACACTTTGTTTTGATATCAAAACTTGTTTTCTAACTTAGTTAAGCATGTTTTAACATGCTTAGCTCGTCACTTTTAGTTTAGTGCTTGTTTAGAGTCGTAAGTCAAGCGGTCAAAACCACCGCTTAGACTTTCGAACTCGACCCGTTTGGTCGATCATTAGGATCCGACCAAGCATGTTTAGTGACCATAGTTGCATAGGGAATAACCTTCCGAGGTTATACCTTATGGTCACCTAGTTTAAGTAGTTATATGATAGGTAGTTTATATGCCTTAGGTAAATGACCAAAATGCCCTTTTCATGCATAATTGGATTTTAAGCATATGTAACCTAAACGTTTGTCACTTAACAGATTATGAAACATAATTAAACATGTTTAGGCATATAATACTTGTCATAGGACTAGTTAGATGTCTCGAACGCGCTTTTCCACAAACGACGCGTTAAAGTAGTGTAAGCTACCTAAATGGGTCGTAACGGGTCAAAAGCACTTAGGTTAGGTTCCGATTTAGAATATAGTGTGACACCTGTGTCATTTCAACCATCAAACAAATGCCAAACCAATGAAATATTGTATTTCATACTTGGGATTTGTAAAAATATGTGTATCGTTTGCACATATCTACTCTTGTTCGATTTTAAGCTTTAAATCGCTTTCTGGAGGGTTATACGCGCTCTGATGCGTAAATATAACCAAATTAATCCAACGAACACTCCGGAATAGTGAAATAGGCTTAACATACCTTAAATAACCTTTACATAACTTAGAAATAAGTTTTAAAGGCTTTGGTATGGCAAAAACAAGTTAATTCGCTTACAGGGACTAAACTTGACAAATTGCAAAAGTATGCCAATTTGAACTATAACAGACATTCCGGAACATGACCATAAGTTAAACATACCATAAATATCCTTCACATAGCTTAGAAATAGGCTTTGAGGGGTTCGGTGTGCTAAAATAAACTTTTGGGTCATTCAGTTACTAAAAGTGTCAAAAAGTGCATAAGTTTGCACTTTCACGCATAACTTACGTTCTGAATACATCCAGACATCCTAAAATTTATGTAAGCACTAAAATATGTTATTTTAGTGTTTGGCATAAGAAAAATCCATTCGTCACGCCATTTGAATCGTTTTTCGCGCTTATGCGCATTCCGTCGTAATTAACCGAACAACGCAACCGTACGGCCAAACGAACCGACATCCGAGATATTTTTGAGCACATTTTGAGTTCCCTATACTTTAACTTCATTTTAGAGCTTTGAAATGGGGTTAACGGGCCTTAAACGCATCAGAAATGGCCTTAAAACACAACAGGGACCAAAACTGCAATTCTGCCAAAGTTCATGGCTTACGGACCGTAAGCCATTACCCTTACGGTCCGTAAGGGGTCTCCAGATGCAGCAACTCGATTTTTTTCTGCTGATTAGCGACCTTTCAGCCTCCAAAGGCCAATTACACGTGTTAAACACTTATGGTGGGGGCAAATGACATACCACAACATTACAACAAGTGTACGGCTTAGATCGTGCCCCCTTTTCCAAGAAACGATCCTAACGGTGAACCGAAAACTATAAATACCCCCCCCCCCCACCTTCACTCATTCCTCACAAAATCTGATCTAAAGTGTTCTAAGTTGAAGCCTTTGCTTCATACCTGAACTATTTGGGTCTAGATTGCTTGCGGGGACCCTTTGTAAGTGTTCCTTCGTTCTTTTATTGCTTTTCGAGTCCGAAAGTCAAACTTTGTTTGACTTTCTGCGTTGACCAGTTTATGGTCAATGCGAAGTTCATTTGAACTTCATAACGTGAGCGTAATCACGATGGTTATAGTCCCTAGTGACTATACCTACTGATTACCAATGCGAAGTTCGTTTGAACTTCATAACGTGAGCGTAATCACGATGGTTATAGTCCCTAGTGACTATACCTACTGATTACCACGTTATCTAGGCTCAGTGACGAGCCGTAGTTTCGGCCAGAATACGTATTCTTGCGTATTTTGTAACCAAACTACTTATGGGTATCAAAACCATTTGTTTTGATACCAAACCTATTTCTAAACTTAGTTAAGCATGTTTTAACATGCTTAGCTCGTCACTTTTAGTTTAGTGCTTATATAGGGTCGTAAGGTAAGCGATCTAAACAATCGCTTATAGTTTCGAACCCGACCCGTTTGGTCGATCATTAGGATCCGACCAAACACATTAGGTGACCATAGTATATAGGGAATAACCTTCCGAGGTTATACCTTATGGTCGCTTCGTTTAAGTAGTTGTATGATAGGTAGTTTATATGCCTTAGGTAAATTACCAAAATGCCTTTTTACGCCAAAATTCATTTTAAGCATATGTAACATAACTTGTGATATCTAAACTGATTTGGCAACAATATTAGACATGTTAAGGCATATTCTACTTGTCATAGGACTAGTTAGGCGGTCCGAACGCGTTTCACGCGAACGACGCGTTAAAGTAGCATAAGCTACCTAAACGGGTCGTAATGGGTCGTAAGCACTTAGGTTAGGTTCCGATTTAGTATGTAGGCTTTGTTAAACCATATTACATGAGATCCCATACTCATTTGGTTTACAAGCCCTCATTCTATCCGATCCTCCGATTTAGGTCCGGTTAATTAACATAGTTACCTATATTAGGTGCCGTTTGATTCCGTGATCTCTAGCATTGCTTGGTGGTTATCTTAGGACTTCTGAGCAATCTCAAGTGAGTACATAGTTCCCCTATTTTACTGTTTTCCAAACTGTTTTGGGGTGAAGCATGTGTACCTATGTGTGAAGAAACACTAGATAAATGGTCGGAACCGAAATATCTTGGGGGTTTGAATCCGCATAAAATGGTTAGTTTCCTCTCGATTGACTCAGGTTCAGCCGATCTTCTTCTCCGTGAACTCTGCAAAAAAGAGCACCGTTAGCCTCGCCAAGGGGAGAAGAGGGTTCTCTCCTTGACCCGACTCCGGTGTGAGAATAAGTATGGGTAGTGAAGAAGAAAGAGTATTTGAGAAGTGTGTGTAACTTGAATTCATACCTGGGTTGCTTCTCATATTTATAGCCAGGAGCCGTTTGGGCGGGAAAACCCGTTAGTGAAAAATTGACGGAAGATGCTAACCCCGTAAGCGGTTACATTTCCTTCCATTTAAGTTCTTTAATCCGTCGTGAGAGCACACGGATCGTGGTTTAGATCAAAGGCTGGGGATTTGCCACGTGTAATGTGATCAAGTGGAGATTACTCTCCAATTGCATGCCTTCATTGTGATTTCAGGGGTGCTTGTGGTAATGACACGTGTCCAGAAGGTTATAACCGTCTGGGGGATGGCACGATTGTATTTCTTCTAGAAGATTACTGCTGTAATCTAGTGTGGTACTTTTATCGTGTGGAGACCACTGAATTAATCCAAGTCTGTGTAAAATAATATCCAAGTCTGGATATTTAGGCGGAAATATTTATCTCAGGATTTTTACCCTTTACTAAGGGGAGAAGGCGCAAGGATTTATGATTTCCTCTGGGCGCGCGACTATAAACTGCTGATTACTTTCTTCCTTTTGTAAGACCAGTGCGCGGCCGCGCAAGGTTAAAAGGTTAAAAAGCCAGTTTGTGGTATGGTTCCAAATACTTATTATGAGGTTTTTGGGACCTTACCCCTTCAAGTCCCCCCAGTCTAGTGTTGTACTTATGCGAATAAGTGGAGCACTGGACTTATGAGAGAGAAATGTTTTTGGGCGCGAGAAATAAGAAATCTTCTATGAGAAGATTGAATTTTTTATTAGAAGGGTTTTTTAGAAGGAATTGTGACTGTTTCTTCTGCAATCATTTCTTGACGTGTGGTGACGTCAGTTTGAAATAAAAATTTATATTTTGCCTTCTTGCATTGGGATACCAAATGGCGCTTGTCAGTCTTCATTAATGGAGATATGACCCTGGTTCCTGTAGCGCCGTTTAGATGGAACGTTTTTCTGACAATTAATCATGATGACCTATTTTCCTTTTCCCGGAGTTTTGCTCCCCTTTATATATTGTTAGAATGCTTATTTCACTCCCTTATTTGGAGAGTATGAAGATGAAGGGTTCTACCCGTACCCGTCGCCTTCTTGATATCTTGAAGTTCTACGATGCTTGTAGGATCGTTTTCTGATCCGAACGAGTCGGTTAGAAGAGTTTTTCACCAAAACAAGAGGCGGAAACAAGTGTTTCGGCGTAATTCAGCGCGTATTCACCTTTAACTGTTGTTTATATTGATATACGAACGATTACAGACCTGACAACACTTCGGCAGCACTTCGTGGCTAACCGGAAGACAATCACCTAGAACTATTCTGAGATTTCGCTCTTGTGTCTATATATAGGGTTGTGATTTCGCTTATGTGTCCACTTGACACATAAGCGATACCCCTTTGTACATAAAAGCGATACCTATTTGACAAATGAGCGGAATATGAATATGACACATGAGCGAGACCTATCTGACATATACACGAAATCACAATTTGAATATATACGAAATTTCTATCCTATCTCATGCAAACTCTTTTGTCTTTATGTGATGTGATGTCATCATGACATCACTTGGATGATGTCATGATGATATCATGCTTGACCAATCTTTCGCACCGAACTGAGAACTGACTGAAGACGTAGACGACAGACGTAGTGCACCAACAGACTCCCCCTCGGATGTTGACGGAGTCTTCAGTGTTGAGTCTTTGCATCTTTAGTCTTTATCAGTCTTCTCTAACTCTCTGAAGTGTCTGCCATTGTAAGAATCCTCAATCTCTATCTTCTCATCTCTTTTCATCACCAGCAAACTCTTCACGAACAATCTTCAGACTCCCCCTCTCAATCAGCTAGGATCGTAGCCTGAAATTCACTTTCCACAGGTTCTTAGATCGTAACCTGGCATTCCAACAAACTCAGGTTTCGGAACCTGGCTAACCTGCACATGCTCTACCCAAAAATAAATTTTCTGATGATAACTTGAACACAATTAGACATCACTCGAAAATATCACAAAAATGATCTAACATTTATAGTCTCTGATGAACCATTTGAAGAAATATCATTTTCATGTTCAAAAACAACACACTCTCCCAAACCATCTGTTCATCATGTCTAGCACTCGGAATTTTGAAAATCAGCTCTCCAACACCAGTTGTCGAAAATCTTTTTGTATTTTTCAAAATTTATGCTAAAACACACTAAAATCTTTTTGGATTTTTGAATAGAATGAAATGCAGTAAAGAAATATTTACAGACAATATTTTTGTGAGTTCGTGTAAGAGGATCATATCAGTTTCTGAGACAAATCACCAACACCGTTAAGCTTCATTACATTTTAAGTTCTAAACGATTCACTTAGATTGTCAGTATACTTGTCCACTTAAATTTTCACACAAAGTTCAATTGATCCGAGATACGAGGTTAATGTTTTAAGCTCTTGAACTTATTCGTGTGTCTCACTACTTGAATATACTCCCGTATCCAGATCCCAATATTCAGTCTTACAGGTGAATATACCACAGATGATATCTGTCAGGGGAATAAATTATAGTACGAGGGCCGTGAGAGCTCAGGTCGATCTTTCGATACGCAGAGAGATGACGGCTTCGACTTTTGGTGTGTCCCCTTTAGAGGATCTTTGGTATTACAACAGCAGCGACTATCAATTTTATTGTTTCATCAGCTTGCTGAGGGCGATGCTATGTTTCAAGCATTTGCAGAAAGCATTATCCGGGGACTAGGTCAGAAATTTCTTTCAGCAGAAGTCCCGGGATAATACCCCAGATATCACTGAGCATAAAGACCTAGTATCTCAGAATAAGGGACCTTTCAAACAAGATTTCAGGGGTTACCTATATATCCAAGTTTGTGTTAACCCACAGAACAAGCAAGTTTGAAATTTAGGTTTATATCTCGTCACAATCTACTAGATGTGTAAAAACCTACTGGCACATCATCAGTGAGACCGTTTATCACTTTTTATCTTACCAATTCTTTAGCATGTTGTGATAGTCCACTGATGTACTATCATTTCCTCTTTTATGCAACAAAAACTCATTTTTCATTTTATCATGTTTTTGACTTTTTCAAATTTTCAAATGTTTTTGGATTTTCTAAAATTCTTACTCCCCCTAAAATGCAAACACATTTTAGGAAATTTGAAAACAAACTGTACAAGAACATGACAACTGATATCGAATTGCCTCAATTCTCCATCCACTTGGCATAAACAATCAGAACTCCCCCTCACAACAAACTATTTTCGCATCGATTTCAAAACACTTAAGTTTGTTTTAATCAAATGGTTTTTCCGGAAAATAAGTTTTGTTGAATTTACCACTTGTAAAATTAGGGATCAAAACATCTCATTGTTTTACCAATCATATGTAGGAAATCAGATACAACTTAATGTCCCTGATTTACCACTTGTAAAATCAATCCAATTCAACTTCTGAACCGCTTGTAAAAATCACAACCATACAACTTAAACCTGCTTTTCAACCAATTTACCATCTTTTGGTTGAATTCTCAAAGTGCCGATTCCTACTCCTCGCTTACAAACCTGGGAGTTCCGGCAAGTCCTGCAAAACTTCTCAAAAACACATTATACAAACATGATAAAGAATGATGCCGATTCATGATCCACAATTACCAACTTGGGATCTCCGGCAAGTCAGGTTTTTATTCTTTGAAAAATATATCCACCCAAGCCTGGCCTTTCTTGGGTGTAACAACCTCTTCTTCATTTTTACTTTCAGCGAACCTGTGACCTCCTCTTTTGGCAGCGTAAAATTCTTTAACACCTTTAACCTTACTATTGACCATTTTGCCAAAAATGTGTTTCACAGTTCCGTTAAAAGCCTTATCAACATCAAATTTTTTCTTGTCAGAATAAAATTGATTTGAAATTTCAACTTTTCCAACTTTCTTCATAAAATTTTCAGCACACAACGGTGGAAAATTTTCATCGTTCATAGTTGAAACTGATTTCTCAACACGTGGCTCCTCTGATTTTGTGGAATCAGATTCATCACCAGAATTATTTCCTGAACCCTTAACAACCCATTTTTGATTAATCAGATTTTCTTTTCTTTTAACCACATTATTTGAACATTCACCAATCTCAAAGGTCGAATTTTCAAAGCCAGTAAATGGTTTGGTTGTAAGTTCAGTTTTCTCCACAACTTTCTCTTTCAATTTACCAGATACTTCCTGTTTTGGTTTGAATATTTTCGGACAATTCCTAACAACATGACCAGTAATCTTGCACTGAAAACAGGTTCTGGTTTCTATCTTCTTTGGCACAGCATTTTTCTTCAACTCTTCTTGCTTCTTGGCAAGGAATTCCTGATTTGTCTGCTTTCTGAATGCTTGCTCTTTCTCATCATCTAAAGTATTTCCTGAAACAAACACAGTTTTTGGTTTAGAAAATTTTTCATTTTTATAATTTCTCGGTGGTACAAAACCTAATCCTTTCTTTTTGTAATTACGATTATGGTTTGGCTTCTTTTGAAAACCAGAACCAGAACTGTAACCCTTTTTCTTGTTTAATCTTTGTTGAACTCTTGAGGTGTATTTTTTAGGTTTATCAGTAAGATTTAAATCTTTCATTTCAAAAATATTAATTTCTGTTAATTTGAAAACCTTTTTGATCAATTCAGTTTTAACACCTCTTAATGGAAAATCTTCATCAGAATATAATTTGTCAGAATCTTTCAAAGTATATGCCACTTTAAATGATTCATCATTCAAATTAGATTTTGATATCAAAAACTCTTTATCATAAACCCGTTTCTCCTTTTTGACTGTTGACTTTGACGAATCGGACTCAGACTTTGACTTGGATTTGGACTCTGGTTTTGACTCCTCTATGTCATCTTTGTCTAACACCTGATCTGTCACACCCCGACCACGTGGAACATACAAAACGTGGCGGAAATGTCGGGGAGTGTTGTAACAGAATTAATTGTTTCAAATCCATGGCAATTGAAGTTTCGTTTTATTGATTAAAAGTGTTACAATGTCTTAACAAACAAGAAATACAACATAATTAACTAGTCTTGCATCTTTTATTGTCACTAAAGCCCAAGTCTGCCTATGTGTATCTTGATCATCTTATGCAACAGCTCCTGAAAAACACATGTGAAAATAGGTACGTCAGCATAAAAATGCCTGTGAGATACATAGGTTTTGTGAAAATAGGTTTCATGACTTATGTTTGAGAAAATGTTTAGTCATGAACCTTGTTATTTGCTTTGTTTTGTAAATCATTTGAAAAACAATGAGTTCAGATGATATGTATAAATAAGTGAATAATGTATGGTTAAATGAATAACCATAGTAAAATGAGTTTGTATAAGATAAGTTGTTTGTAAAACAATGTCTTGTGAAAAGTATGTTATTTGTATAAAATGTTATATGTATCAAACTGAAATGATTCAAATAACGCTATGATATGTAATACCATACAAACACTTATATATAGGAAGTACCAGCGGCGTATCCACCATGCTTGTATCATATTACACACACATCGTTACTTAATCACTTAATCAAACCAAACCAAACAATGTAAAATGTCTATGTTTAAATCAATTGTCAAATGTATTGAATAATATGTCAAAGTATTCATGTCAAGATGTAAATCATGTCAAAATGTCTATGTCAAATATCCATGTCAAATGTCTATGTCAAATATCCATGTCAAATGTCTATGTCAAAATGTCATGTATGGCAAGTGAAATGTCTCAACTAAACCATATGCACAAAAACAAAGTATTGAAGTAAAACTTGGTTTAAATCAAAGCTATGTTTTGTGTAAATGCATGCAACTATTTAATATGAACATTTATGCGGTATTGTGAATATGCATACATCCAAGCCTTGAGACAGACGGATAACTATGTAAAAGTGAGTTATCAAGAGAATATGTATTCGGATTCGGTCATTCCTTTCATCCCCTTTCCCTGGGATGTCCGGAACGGGATTTGTCAAGTCCTATGGTACCACTACCTACTACCGAGCGGCATGATCGGTGTTAATGAATGTATTGTCCCATGTAAACAAACCAAATGTCATACCAAAATGTAAGCATGTGATGAAAACAATGTACTAAGTATGCACGCAATGGACATACATAGCATAAAATGTAAATGTAAAACGATGTACTAAGTATGAACTAAATGGACATACATAGCATAAAATGTAATGAAATCATGTACTATAATGTACTAACGAACATAGCAGTATATGATGTGAAAACAGGAAAGCAGGAAAGTAACAAGTAGGCACATGTGTTCCACCCCAAAACAGTTTAGAAAACAGTAAAAGAGGGGTCTATGTACTCACCTGAGATTGCTCAGTAGTCCTTGAGTAACAACTAAACAATGCTAGAGATCGCGGATATCAAACGCCACCTAGTATAGGTAACTATGTTAATAAACCGGACCTAGATCGGAAGATTGGGTAGCATTAGGGTTTGTAAACCAAACGAGTGTAGAGACTCGTGTCATTTGGTTTAACAAAGCCTACATACTAAATGAAACTTAACCTGAGTGATTTCGACCCATTACGACCCGTTTAGGTAGCTTATGCTACTTTAACGCGTCGTTCGCGTGAAACGCGTTTGGACCGCCTAACTAGCCCTATGACAAGTGTTATATGCCAAAACATATTCCATAATCAGTTATGTGACAAAGGTTTAGGTTACATATGCTTAATTACCAATTATACATGAAAAGGGTATTCTGGTAATTTACCTAAGGCATATAAACTACCTATCATACAACTACTTAAACGATGCGACCATAGGGTATAACCTCGGAAGGTTACTCCCTACCTACTATGGTCACCTAAAGTGTTTGGTCGGATCCTAATGATCGACCAAATGGGTCGGGTTCGAGGTATAAGCGATTCATCAGATCGCTTACCCTACGACCCTAGACAACGTGGTAATCAGTGGGCATAGTCCCAAGGGACTATGACCAACGTGATTACACTCACGTTGCGAAGTTCAAACGAACTTCGCATTGACCATTACTGGTCAACGCAGAAAGTCAAACAAAGTTTGACTTTCAGACTCGATAAAACAATAAAATAAGGAAAAGAACGAAAGAATACTTACGAAGGGTCCAAGATTCAAAGGTTCAAAGGTGTGGGTTTTGTGTTGAGGATGGATGGGTATTTATAGTAAAAGCACTACCGTTAGGATCGTTTCTTGGAAAAGGGGAAAAGATCTAGTCCGTACACTTGTTGAAAGGTTATGGAGCCACATATGCCCCTAAACTTAGTGATTAAGCAAGTTGCAAACATGTGGTTGTGGTTAAATCTGCTGAAAACAGGCTGTTAAACATTGCACCTGGTCTGGAGACCCCATACGCATCGTATGGTATATATACCATACGCATCGTATGGTGCAAGTTTGGCAGAATTACAGTTTTGGTCCCTGAACTGTATTTAGGCCATTTTTGACACGTTTAAGGCCCGTTAACCCCATTTCAAAGCTCTAAAATGAAGTTAAAGTATAGGGAACTTAAAACATGCTCAAAAATATCTCGGATGTCGGTTCGTTTAGCCGTACGAACGCGATGTTCGCTTAATTACGACGGAATGCGCATAAGCGCGAAAAACGATCCAAATGACGTGACGAATGGATTTTTCTTATGGCGAACACTAAAATATAATGTAGTCATGCTTACATAAATTTTTGGATGTCCGGATGTATTCAGAACGTAAGTTATGCTCGAAAATGCAAACTTGTGCACTTTTTGACACTTTTAGTCCCTGAATGACCCAAAAGTTTATTTTAGCATACCGAACCCCTCAAAGCCTATTTCTAAGCTATGTAAAGGATATTTATGGTATGTTTAACTTATGGTCATGTTCCGGAAGGTCTGTTACAGTTCAAATTGGCATACTTTCGTAGTTTGTCAATTTTAGTCCCTGTAAGCGATATAACTTTGATTTCACCACACCAAACCTTCCAAAACTTATATCTAAGTTATGTAAAGGTTATTTAAGGTATGTTAAGCCTATTTCACTATTCCGGAGTGTTCATTGCATTAAACTGGTTATATTTACGCATCAGTGCGCGTATAACCTTCCAGAAAGCGATTTAGAGCTTGAAATCGAACAAGAGTCGATATGTGCAAAAGATACACATATTTATACAAGTCCAAAGTATGAAATACATTATTTCATTGGTTTGGCACTTGTTTGATGGTTGAAATGACACAGGTGTTACAGTCTCCCCTACTTTAGGAAATTTCGTCCCGAAATTAATTCGTAGGAGTCTATCTGTGACTTTGTGTTAAATAACCATCAAAGATGAACAAGAAATAATCCTGTAATTTCTCTTTAATGAACATTTTCCAGAAATGAAAAATGAACGGAGTTATTTTCAACAGGCATTATTCAGAAACGAAAATGAACGAAATGAGTCTTTTTCCACAATTTCTTAAGAACCGAAAATGAACGAGAAGAGTCATTTTCCACCATTTCTTCAGAAACCAAAAATGAACGACAAGATTCATTTTTCACCATTTCTTCAGAAACCAAAATGAACGAAAAGAGTCATTTTTCACCATTTCTTCAGAAACCAAAAATGAACGAAAAGAGTCATTTTTCACCATTTCTTCAGAAACCAAAAATGAACGACAAGAGTCATTTTTCACCATTTCTTCAGAAACCAAAAATGAACGACAAGAGTCATTTTTCACCATTTCTTCAGAAACCAAAAATGAACGACAAGAGTCATTTTTCACCATTTCTTCAGAAACCAAAAATGAACGACAAGAGTCATTTTTCACCATTTCTTCAGAAACCAAAAATGAACGACAAGAGTCATTTTTCACCATTTCTTCAGAAACCAAAAATGAACGACAAGAGTCATTTTTCACCATTTCTTCAGAAACCAAAAATGAACGACAAGAGTCATTTTTCAGACACATTACCAAACTAGCTGTGGTTTCCGTGCACTGAATTTCATAATTATGTATGCATCCATAATTACGCAATTCCTTGCATAGTCTGCACAATTTGCTTGTAATGTGGAGGGGAGGAAAAATCAAACCTGTGATGAGTGTGACTAGACTACCATAGGGTCCTTTTAATTAGATCGACAAAGGATCCTTTTTAATTAGGGCACCAAGGAGTCCTTTCAGCTATATCATCACATGATATTCCTAACCAGATTTTTGGATAAATCTGTTTAACTAGACCACTCAGGGGTCTAATTATGGAATAGTACAATATAATCCAAGGATCTTTACTATCACGTAAAAGCCCATTGAGGATTTAATATAGTACCTTTGGATATCCTACTATGAATCCCTTATACGAAGATATGGAAGATTCTACGAGGATTTGGATAACAAAAACTTGGATTACACCAAAAACATAAAAGGAAACACATAAGCATATAATCACATAGTTGTTTAACTTGGTTACTGATTTGTTATCTTTGGACGCGGATACTTAAAGCACACCAGGAATCCCACTCGTGGATTTCATTTGGCACTTTAATCATTTCAAGAATCCATCCATGAAGATAGGATGATCTACCAAAAATTCGATTTTCGTTTTCAGGAAAACGCAATATTCGAATTAAGGTACACAATAATTTTAGGACATACGGAAATGCCCTTAGGTACCCTATTAAGAATTTATAGTGGTACCTGGGGTATTCGTACAGAATTATAATTTGCACCTTGTACTTCGTCTCTTTACAAGAGACGGGTACTTAGGATCTTTGTGTAAAACGCAAGAGATTGTAAAATGGAAGAATTTTGGGAGTAGTTTGTTCTTCAAGGAATGCGGTTCCTTGATTGTCGGTATTGTAGAGGATATGTTGTTTATACATCCAATCACATAAATACATTGTAATGTAAATAAAAGATTTATTTATAAACAATGTTAACAACTGTTTCATGGACCTTGACAACAAAAGAAAATAATACATAAGATGTGATTATTTCTAAAGAGTGTTGTCTTCTAGTCGGTCAGATGCTCATCTCTGTGCTGGATTAGCATTAGCACGCTTTGGGCAATTTCTTCGGAAATGTCCCATCTCGCCACACTTGTAGCAAGAACCTGGTGGAAAGCGAGCTCGAGCAGGTTTAATGTTAGCTTGATTTAGTGCAACTGCTGCTACGCAAACTTTTGCTGTATGACCTTTACGTCCACAAATTTGGCATTCGCGGCACTTCACATTAACATGATGATAAAGGTTACATTGGTTGCACAAAGGTGAAGTTCCATTGTATGGTTTCCTAGCACGGGGTTTAGCTGGTTGGTTGGGGGCGGCTTGATCATTGTGAGCGACCATGGCGAAGTTCTGAGAAGCCTTTTGCTTCTTTGACTGCTCAAGGGATCTAGTCTGCTCATCCATGGTCTTTGATTCCTCGATTGGTTTCGATTCCTCGACTGGTTTCTTGTCACCCTTCCGGAAAAGCTTACGTTTCCTGATCTGAGATTCAGTTAACGTTGCAGATAGCTCAATGGCTTGCCTAACCGTAGTGGGGTTACTACCAGTAACAATGTCTTGAACTGAGTCAGGGAGACCATCAATGTATTTTTCGATCGCCTTATCCAAAGGCGTAACCATGGTAGGACACAACAGGCTCAGCTCCTCATATCGATCGGTGTATGCTCGATGTTCACCGCTGTCTTGCTTAAGATCATCGAATTCCCTTTCCAATGCCCTGATCTCGTGACGAGGACAGAATTCCTTCATCATCAGTGCTCGAAGTTCTTCCCAAGTTTGGGCCAGTGCCTCTTCGGCACCCCTATCTCTCACCACACCGTTCCACCATGTCAAAGCTCGTTTCTCGAAGACACTAGATGCAAAATCTACCTTTCGCTCGTTTGGACATTGAACATGCCTGAAGGTGCTCTCTAGACTCTCGAACCATTGCAGAAGTGCAGTCGCTCCTTGAGACCCAGAAAACTTTGATGGCTTGGCCGAGTTGAACGTCTTGAAGCTGCAGAGGGCATTATTGTTGTTGATAGCTTGGTAACATTGAGCAACTACGTTCGGGATTGCAGCAGTCATTTGCTGTGTAATGACAGCTGCCAGCTCGTCAACAGATACTGGATTTTCACGTCGTGGAGGCATTCTAAAAGAGAAGAACATGAAAGGAAACGAGTGAGAGAATTTAGACGAAAAGAATGAGATGAAACAAATCTGATGAAAGCAGGGATAGTGGTCATTTGTTTGTTACTACAAAGCAACAAACGACACACAGTGATTAATCAAAGTAAATGGGTCAAAAATAATGTATCGCGAAGACATGCTCGCCTATAAGTGAACACTCATCCCAAGAATTCCCAGGTAAGCACAACTGGTCTCGCGTCTGATGAGATATATACGAAGTGCTTGCCTAGACAGAAAACCCAGAATACAGGCATTCACCCTTCCAGTTTGCACGTGTTCACATTATTTAAGACTCAAAACCTTGTCGAGATTTTGAAAATTCGAAGGGGTTCAAAACCATATAACAGAGGGTTCAAAACCTTGAAATCAATCATCCTAGAACAGATGATTAGTTTTCAAAGCGGTTTTGAAATTTATGTTCTTGTTGTGGTCGTCGCCTAAGGATAGGTGACGGTATTGTTTTATGACTAAACGCAAGTAAACTCGCGTTAGGGTCCTAGAAAGGTTATAGACTAGGTCAAAGCATTACTAATAACCTAATTCCCTATAACCATTGGCTCTGATACCATCTTTTCTGTCACACCCCGACCACGTGGAACATACAAAACGTGGCGGAAATGTCGGGGAGTGTTGTAACAGAATTAATTGTTTCAAATCCATGGCAATTGAAGTTTCGTTTTATTGATTAAAAGTGTTACAATGTCTTAACAAACAAGAAATACAACATAATTAACTAGTCTTGCATCTTTTATTGTCACTAAAGCCCAAGTCTGCCTATGTGTATCTTGATCATCTTATGCAACAGCTCCTGAAAAACACATGTGAAAATAGGTACGTCAGCATAAAAATGCCTGTGAGATACATAGGTTTTGTGAAAATAGGTTTCATGACTTATGTTTGAGAAAATGTTTAGTCATGAACCTTGTTATTTGCTTTGTTTTGTAAATCATTTGAAAAACAATGAGTTCAGATGATATGTATAAATAAGTGAATAATGTATGGTTAAATGAATAACCATAGTAAAATGAGTTTGTATAAGATAAGTTGTTTGTAAAACAATGTCTTGTGAAAAGTATGTTATTTGTATAAAATGTTATATGTATCAAACTGAAATGATTCAAATAACGCTATGATATGTAATACCATACAAACACTTATATATAGGAAGTACCAGCGGCGTATCCACCATGCTTGTATCATATTACACACACATCGTTACTTAATCACTTAATCAAACCAAACCAAACAATGTAAAATGTCTATGTTTAAATCAATTGTCAAATGTATTGAATAATATGTCAAAGTATTCATGTCAAGATGTAAATCATGTCAAAATGTCTATGTCAAATATCCATGTCAAATGTCTATGTCAAATATCCATGTCAAATGTCTATGTCAAATATCCATGTCAAATGTCTATGTCAAAATGTCATGTATGGCAAGTGAAATGTCTCAACTAAACCATATGCACAAAAACAAAGTATTGAAGTAAAACTTGGTTTAAATCAAAGCTATGTTTTGTGTAAATGCATGCAACTATTTAATATGAACATTTATGCGGTATTGTGAATATGCATACATCCAAGCCTTGAGACAGACGGATAACTATGTAAAAGTGAGTTATCAAGAGAATATGTATTCGGATTCGGTCATTCCTTTCATCCCCTTTCCCTGGGATGTCCGGAACGGGATTTGTCAAGTCCTATGGTACCACTACCTACTACCGAGCGGCATGATCGGTGTTAATGAATGTATTGTCCCATGTAAACAAACCAAATGTCATACCAAAATGTAAGCATGTGATGAAAACAATGTACTAAGTATGCACGCAATGGACATACATAGCATAAAATGTAAATGTAAAACGATGTACTAAGTATGAACTAAATGGACATACATAGCATAAAATGTAATGAAATCATGTACTATAATGTACTAACGAACATAGCAGTATATGATGTGAAAACAGGAAAGCAGGAAAGTAACAAGTAGGCACATGTGTTCCACCCCAAAACAGTTTAGAAAACAGTAAAAGAGGGGTCTATGTACTCACCTGAGATTGCTCAGTAGTCCTTGAGTAACAACTAAACAATGCTAGAGATCGCGGATATCAAACGGCACCTAGTATAGGTAACTATGTTAATAAACCGGACCTAGATCGGAAGATTGGGTAGCATTAGGGTTTGTAAACCAAACGAGTGTAGAGACTCGTGTCATTTGGTTTAACAAAGCCTACATACTAAATGAAACTTAACCTGAGTGATTTCGACCCATTACGACCCGTTTAGGTAGCTTATGCTACTTTAACGCGTCGTTCGCGTGAAACGCGTTTGGACCGCCTAACTAGCCCTATGACAAGTGTTATATGCCAAAACATATTCCATAATCAGTTATGTGACAAAGGTTTAGGTTACATATGCTTAATTACCAATTATACATGAAAAGGGTATTCTGGTAATTTACCTAAGGCATATAAACTACCTATCATACAACTACTTAAACGATGCGACCATAGGGTATAACCTCGGAAGGTTACTCCCTACCTACTATGGTCACCTAAAGTGTTTGGTCGGATCCTAATGATCGACCAAATGGGTCGGGTTCGAGGTATAAGCGATTCATCAGATCGCTTACCCTACGACCCTAGACAACGTGGTAATCAGTGGGCATAGTCCCAAGGGACTATGACCAACGTGATTACACTCACGTTGCGAAGTTCAAACGAACTTCGCATTGACCATTACTGGTCAACGCAGAAAGTCAAACAAAGTTTGACTTTCAGACTCGATAAAACAATAAAATAAGGAAAAGAACGAAAGAATACTTACGAAGGGTCCAAGATTCAAAGGTTCAAAGGTGTGGGTTTTGTGTTGAGGATGGATGGGTATTTATAGTAAAAGCACTACCGTTAGGATCGTTTCTTGGAAAAGGGGAAAAGATCTAGTCCGTACACTTGTTGAAAGGTTATGGAGCCACATATGCCCCTAAACTTAGTGATTAAGCAAGTTGCAAACATGTGGTTGTGGTTAAATCTGCTGAAAACAGGCTGTTAAACATTGCACCTGGTCTGGAGACCCCATACGCATCGTATGGTATATATACCATATGCATCGTATGGTGCAAGTTTGGCAGAATTACAGTTTTGGTCCCTGAACTGTATTTAGGCCATTTTTGACACGTTTAAGGCCCGTTAACCCCATTTCAAAGCTCTAAAATGAAGTTAAAGTATAGGGAACTTAAAACATGCTCAAAAATATCTCGGATGTCGGTTCGTTTAGCCGTACGAACGCGATGTTCGCTTAATTACGATGGAATGCGCATAAGCGCGAAAAACGATCCAAATGACGTGACGAATGGATTTTTCTTATGGCGAACACTAAAATATAATGTAGTCATGCTTACATAAATTTTTGGATGTCCGGATGTATTCAGAACGTAAGTTATGCTCGAAAATGCAAACTTGTGCACTTTTTGACACTTTTAGTCCCTGAATGACCCAAAAGTTTATTTTAGCATACCGAACCCCTCAAAGCCTATTTCTAAGCTATGTAAAGGATATTTATGGTATGTTTAACTTATGGTCATGTTCCGGAAGGTCTGTTACAGTTCAAATTGGCATACTTTCGTAGTTTGTCAATTTTAGTCCCTGTAAGCGATATAACTTTGATTTCACCACACCAAACCTTCCAAAACTTATATCTAAGTTATGTAAAGGTTATTTAAGGTATGTTAAGCCTATTTCACTATTCCGGAGTGTTCATTGCATTAAACTGGTTATATTTACGCATCAGTGCGCGTATAACCTTCCAGAAAGCGATTTAGAGCTTGAAATCGAACAAGAGTCGATATGTGCAAAAGATACACATATTTATACAAGTCCAAAGTATGAAATACATTATTTCATTGGTTTGGCACTTGTTTGATGGTTGAAATGACACAGGTGTTACATGATCGACCACACTTTTTATCAATTTTGACTCATGATCAGTATCGGACGACGTGTACGTGACATCAATATTTTCTGGCAAGTTATCCGACGGCCCAGACTCCCATTGTAAGTTCATTGCCTTTTCGACTCTTTCGGAATTTGGATTTCGAGGTAAAAATCCATTTTCGACCGGGGGCGGACATCTAGTGTAGACCACACTTGGTTTCTTACCAGAAGTCTTCACTTCATCTTTTGTCACAGTTTTCTCTTCTTCAGACATTTTCATTTCTTCAAATGTCTTCAAATTCTCCACTACGGGATAAATCCTGTCAACAACAAAAGAAGAACATGAGTAACTATTTAATAACTTTTTAACCTTCTCAGTCTCTATCTTTTGTGTTGCCAACTCAAGCTCTAGATCTGCACATTTCTTAATGTTATAGTTTGCCGTATCAAGCTGTCTCAGATAAGCTATCTTCAAAGTATTCATAGCTTCAGCTTGTTCACCATTTGAATCAGTATACTTGTTGATTTCTCTGTTCATTGTATCATATGATTCTTTCAATCTGTTTATGTTGTGCAGCAATTCATTGTTTTGCTTGATTAAAGAATCACAATTCATGCACTTTTCAGGATCTTTGATAGGTTCTGCATCAACTTTGATCTCAAATTCAGGAACTTCTTTGACTGTTCTGTTTGATTGTAAAAATTCAGCTCTTCTCTTTTTCTCAGCTTTAGCTTCAGCTTTTAATCTTTTTTCTTCTTCTTCTTCTTCTTTGTTCTTTCTTCGTCTTTCTTCAGCTGCTTCCATGACTTTTCTGCACCTTTCTGCACATTTCAAATCATAAGCATTTGCAAAGAAAGCTTTAGCATTTGAAGTGTCTTTGGACATCTCTTTGGCCATAAATTCTTGATCTGAGCAAAAATTGTCCCAACTGAAACCTTCAGCTAATTTTTCATTGTCTTGATCTGCCAAACACAATTTGCTATTTGTTGGAACATATTTATCCCAACTGAATCCACCATCATTTCCCAGACAAGCTTTCTTTGAATCTTTAATCTGCATCATACCATGTGCAGTTTGTGCCTGATGCAGTGCTGGTGGTGTGATTTGATGATAAATCGCCCTTTTGTGATAATCGTTGTTTCCAAAAGGATTCTGAGCTCCAGTAGCTTCACGATTTTTGCACTCTCTCTTGAAATGCCCCTTTTCCCTGCAACGAAAACATGTAACTTTTGACTTATCAAAGCCTAAGTTTGAAACATTTGCATCAAGAAAATCATTTCTTCCCGTGATTTGTTTAAACTTCTCAGCTCTTCTCATTACACTGGCCATGCACCATTTAATATCCATTAATTCCATTTCCTCAGCATCGATTTGATCGTAATCCTCTTTCGTGAGCATTGGATTACCGATCTTTCCGGCCACAAAACTACTATATGATTCCAACACCATTCCCAACAAAGACATTTGATTTTTAGCAACCTCTTCAGTATAATCTTGATCATTTTCAAGACTTAGAACAATATTGCACTGAAGTTTTCTTCCGTTCTTTGTTGCAGAAATGTTTGGATCGAATGATGAAAATCTAGTGTTGCTTGATCCCTGGGATGATTTCTTTTCAGAAGAATCTTTCACACTGTAAGCAGTTTCTATTTTCGGAGAAAAATTTGACTTTTCATTGACACCACCTTTGTAATACAAGCTGATATCTTGTTCTCCATCGTAATTCTTCATCCTAGCAATCTTCCTCTGCTCCATCTCCTGAGCTTCCAGATGCTTGATAAAATCTCCCAGTGTCATTTTCTTATAATCTGTTTTGTTTGACCGCAGCATCATCAGAAATGTTCCCCATGTTTCATATGGTAGCGCATCTGCAAGTTTTTCAACCAATTCATCAGTATCTTTCTTAACACCAAGTTTCGTCATATTTCTCACCAAGTTACAATATCTATCAATTAATTGCTTGACACTCTCATTTTTCAATCCCCGAAATAAGTCAAATTCCTTTTTCATGAGAGACATCTTATTCCTGAGCATATCGTCACTTCCAGTAAACTTTGCTTCCAACTCTTTCCATATCGAATATGAAGTTCCATCATGTTGAAGCAGTATCAAAATATCTTCTTTTATCGCTTGCTGAAGCAGACTCACCATCAATTTCTCATCTCGATATTTCTTTTTATCTACAGTACTCATTTCTCTAAGTGTTAACGGAGTACCATTCACAACATCGTTCTTTGTGGGTTTAACATACGGCTCTTCAGTGTGTTCCCACGCATCCAAGTGATACGCCTCAACCCAATTTCCAAACCTTTCGGACCATCCATTGTAATCATCAATATCCATGAGTTTTGGTGGTTTCTGAGACGTCCCGGTTTCATTTTCATGTAAAGCACTCTGAGTAACTGTAACTGGACTAGCAAAAGCATTGTAGAACTCGTTCTCCATGTTTTGGATTTTCAAATGAGTTGTATCGCCTTGTAAAATACTTGTCGATTACCTGACAACACAAACAAACAACAATCAGTTTAAACGCTTATCAATTGACTAAATAAGACTGGTACTTGAACTGATGATTTTCCGTGCGGACTGAGAGTTGACCAACTGTGCGGACTTCTAGGACTTGGATCCAATTTAAAACGACTTGACCCTTTGAAACCTTTGAACTCCAAATTGTACGAACTTGACTTTATCACGTGATTTATCCACACAAAACGATCTGACTGACAAACGTACTGATAAAACCGTGCGAACCGACTAAAACTTCAAACCTGAACCTGACTTGAACTCAAACGACCTGATGGATTCAATATGTACCAATTTGGACACTGACAACAACAACTATTGATTTTTTATAAATCCACCAACTATTAATACAAATGATTATATGAGAACAATATTGACCGATTTTTTTTTTTTTTTTTTAAAATGTGCAACAATCATCACAAACTAACACACTTTAGATGGGCTTATACAAACAAAAACTAACACATTAGATGGGCTTATACAAACATTTAAATTGTACCGGTTACAAAGTGGATCTTGGGCTGACAACTCTCACATGGACCAATAATCATAACATGAAATCAGACTCTAATTGGACCAACCATGAGTATTCACATGCAACAACAGAATATTCAGATTTCACGTGATGAAAGATGTGGACAACTAGTATTTTTGATACATTTCATGCAATCTTCATATCTTAAAAACACATTAATGGCCGACAATCTTGAACAAAGATATCAATCACATGGGTTATATCAATGACTAACTAGACAATCGTGATATACTGACACATTAATTGATTAAAAAATTCTTCTCGGCAAACATCACATGCATACACGATTATACTATTTTGTGATTGGACCTCGTAAACCACTAAACCGAATAAAATCCAATATTCAACAATCTTTAAATGTTCACTTATATCAATACATGCAATCAGACGAAAATCACATAATCTCTTATCACAAACATCAATAACCTGACATCCTTGTAGACTGTTATACACAACACAATGAATGCACTCAATCGGTTCACACTACTCAATACACAATCATGTGAAATACTGAAACATTTTGAGGCTTAATTCCTAAGTGTCACAAAAGCGAGACTCTAGTTGACACAAAAGCGGAATCACTAAAGTGTCACAAGAGCGAAATCACAAGTGAACCTGCTGATGACGTCATTTTTTCACGATTCCATAAAAGCGAGATCTAAAAAATAATGAGTTTTTGATCGATTTTAGCTTTGAAACTTTCAAGGATTTACTTGTATATGATTACGAATATAATGTGTGATTTTAAAGCGATTCCGACCGTAAAAATTTTTGTTTTTTTAAAAAGAAAGGTGTAGAAACAGATTTTTCGGCTGAATTGTAAAAATCTCTTCTTCACTGGCTCTGATACCACTTGTAGGATCGTTTTCTGATCCGAACGAGTCGGTTAGAAGAGTTTTTCACCAAAACAAGAGGCGGAAACAAGTGTTTCGGCGTAATTCAGCGCGTATTCACCTTTAACTGTTGTTTATATTGATATACGAACGATTACAGACCTGACAACACTTCGGCAGCACTTCGTGGCTAACCGAAAGACAATCACCTAGAACTATTCTGAGATTTCGCTCTTGTGTCTATATATAGGGTTGTGATTTCGCTTATGTGTCCACTTGACACATAAGCGATACCCCTTTGTACATAAAAGCGATACCTATTTGACAAATGAGCGGAATATGAATATGACACATGAGCGAGACCTATCTGACATATACACGAAATCACAATTTGAATATATACGAAATTTCTATCCTATCTCATGCAAACTCTTTTGTCTTTATGTGATGTGATGTCATCATGACATCACTTGGATGATGTCATGATGATATCATGCTTGACCAATCTTTCGCACCGAACTGAGAACTGACTGAAGACGTAGACGACAGACGTAGTGCACCAACAATGCTGCCGAAAGCCTCTTACTGCTTGCTAACTCGCCACCGCTGACTATTACCAGAACTGGAAAAGTGATGTCTGCCGTTGATTCTTTCTCTGGTGTTAGTGCTGAGCCTTACCTACCGGAGACTGGGGAAGAAACCGTTGTGCTGTCGGCTGAAGCTTTGATGGCTCGATTCCCGACTCTCTATCCTGGTAAGTGTGAGTTGGTGTATCGTCGTCGTCAGAAGCGTCGGACCGGTCCTGCTCCGGTTGTCGAGGAAGATGTTTTTGTTGAATAGGGTAGGTTTTACTGTCGTGATGTGAATGGTTGTCGTTTGAACGTCCTGCTGCTAGTTGAAACAAGATTTCCTTTTGTTTTTGTGAATATTCCAGTTCATTGGAACTAAAATTTTGAAGATCATTGCCATGATCTTGTTTATGTAGTGTTTTGTTACACTTAATGATATGTACACTTATTATGTGCTGTACGATTTTACTTCTTGCGTGTTTGGATTACAATATGTTGCGTGTGTTTAATTGCTTCTTGATAGGTAAAGCGAATGAGAAATGGTACTGTGCTCATATGTGAACGTTTGTCCAAAAGGCGTGACAGCTTGCCTGGTTTGGACTGTTCATGAGGTGTACAGTGTTTTACCATTTTGTTTTCGCGTAAGCCCGAAGAATTTCATGCAATTTGTAACAAACAGAAATAAGTATTAAAATAATTTGTGTATTGATAAAGCGCAAGGCTTGTAATACAAGTGTAAATAGGAAATACATTGCCTGTGAATGATTTGACCTATATGTAACACCTGCGCAGCTGCTGCGCGTTCCAGGTGCGTGGGACTAGAGTCCCATCAAGTCTTTTCAGAGTATACGCCCCTTTGCCTAGGACCTCGTTAATGACATATGGTCCTTCCCATCTTGGCGCTAATTTGCCTGGTTTTTCAGCGTTTGATGCTTCATTATCGCGCAAGAAGAAATCACCCGGAACGAATGTGCATACGCGGACGCACGCGTTGTAGTATTTTTCGAGTTTGGATTTGTACCTGGCCTCTGTGATAGCGGTATTCTCTCGCCGTTCTTCAAGAAGGTCTAGATCCAATCTTCGCTCGTGCTCATTATTCTGTTTTTCCATGGCTATCATGCGCGGTGATGGTAGGCCAATTTCGGCTGGGATGACGGCTTCAGATCCGTAGACTAGACTGAACGGAGTTTCGCCTGTGCTGGTCTTTGGCATTGTTCGATGTGCCCACAGGGTGCTAGGGAGTTCGTCGACCCACCCCCTGCGTGTTGTTCCAAGTCGCGCTTTTATGCCGTCGACGATTTGTTTGTTTATACTTTCTACCTGACCGTTTGCTTGTGGATGCGCGACGGAGGCAAAGTTATGTTCGATCTTCATCTCTTTGAACCATTTTTGAAGGTCTTCTGAGGCGAAGTTTGTGCCATTATCTGAGATAATGCGCAATGGTAATCCAAACCTGCAAATGATATGTTCCCATATAAATTTGCGGATTACCATTGCTGTGGTTGAGGCCAAGGCTTTAGCTTCCACCCATTTGGTGAAGTAATCGACTGCTACGATGATGAATTTTACCGCGCCTGGCGCGTCGGGGAATGGACCCACGAGATCGATACCCCACTGTTGAAAAGGCCAGGCGGAGGTGACGGGTATGAGTGGGTTCTTTGGCCGGAGTGTTTTTGGTGCGTGGCGTTGGCAGGCTGCGCATCTCCTCAATAAGTCAACTGCGTCCATGTGCATTCGCGGCCAATAGTATCCGGCGTTCATAATCTTTGCTACGACCATGCGGTCCTGCGTGTATTCCGCATAATCCTTCGTGGATTTCTCTGACCAGGTACTGGGCATCTGTTTTATCAACACAACGTAATAATGGTCTCATAAATGACTTCCGGTATAGGACGCCATCCGCCATTTCATAATTTATCGCTTTGTGTTGTATTTTTCGAGCTTCTGCCTTCCCTTCCGGAAGCTTTCCGTGTTGGAGGTACAAGATAATTGGGGACATCCAGGATGGATTTCCCATTTCTATGACGTTTACGTGTTTGAGATAAATGGAAGGGTTGGACAGTACCTCTATGCGTACTTCCTTTGCTAGGTGCTTGAAACTGGTAGCGGCTAACTTGCTCAGTGCATCTGCGTGCTTGTTCTCGCTTCTGTTTATGTGGTTAACTTTGAACGTTTGGAACTAGCTGATCAGTATCCGCGCTTGTTCAAGGTATAATGCCATAGCTTCCCCTCTTGCATCATAGTGGCCATTAACTTGCTCGGCCACTAGTTTTGAATCGACGTTTGCTTCAAGATTTCTTGCCCCCATTTTTAATGCTAACCGGAGACCTGCCAAAAACGCTTCGTATTCTGCTTCGTTGTTGGTGCTTTGGAAGTCTAAGCGTATGGCATATGTGAGTTCGTGATTGTCTGGGCTGACTAGTCGGAGACCTGCCCCTGCTCCGTCGTCATTGGAAGCGCCATCTGTGTGTAAGGTCCAGACTCTATCGTCGAAAACGGGTATAGGGTTCTGGATTGCTTCACACTCTTGAACTTTGTCAATGGGAACTTCGGTGGCAAAATCTGCTAGAACTTGCCCTTTGATTGCTGGTCTTGGTCTGTAGAAGATATTGTATCCTCCCAGCTTGATGGCCCATTTAGCCAACCTTCCCGCTACGTCGGGTTTGGATAAGATTTTGCCCAAATGATAATTGGTGAGAACGGTGATGTCGTGGCCCGAAAAATATCTGCGCAGGCGCCGTGATGCGTGTACTAGTGCGAGGACTAGCTTTTCTATCATCGAATAGCGGGTCTCTGGGCCGGTGAGCATTTTGCTTATATAGTAGATTGGAGTCTGAATGTTTTCGCGTTCTACCATCAATACAGCACCAACCGCTACTTCCGCAGCAGATAGGTATAAAATCAGTGGTTCTTTTTCTTTTGGCGCGGTCAGCGTTGGCAGCTGGATTAAACATTCTTTCATTTGCTTGAATGCTGCTTCTGCTTCAAATGTCCATTGAAAGTCAGTTTTCTTTGCGCAATTTTGCAGCGTGCTGATGAATGGATAAGATTTTGCCGCGTGATTAGCCAAGAATCTGTTCAAGGCTGCTAATCGCCCGGCGAGCCTTTGCATTTCTTTAACTGTTGCAGGTGACGGCATTAGCTGGATGGCCTGCACTTTTTCTGGATTAACTTTAAAACCGTCTCTAGTGACTATAAAACCTAAAAATTTTCCTTCTTCCATGCCGAAGGAGCATTTTGTCAGGTTAAGTTTTAAGTTCACGTTGCGCAAAGAGTCGAACGTGCGCTGAATATTGCTGAGCATTGTATCTTCTTCATGGCTCATGATGACGAGGTCATCCATGTATACTTCGACAGTCTTGCCAATATCCCCGCTGAAGACTGTGTCCATTAAGCGTTGGTAAGTTGCGCCTGCGTTGCGCAGGCCGAACGGCATTTTGGTGTAGCAGAAGATGCCTTTATCTGTGCGGAATGCGGTTTTATCTTCGTCTTCTTCCTTCATCTGAACCTGATGATAACCCTTATAACAGTCGAGAAAACACTTCCATCTGAATGATGCTAGAGAGTCGACTTTCTTGTCTATCTCCGGAAGCGCGTAGCAATCTTTTGGGCATGCTTTATTCAGGTCTTTGAAGTCGACGCACATTCTCCATCCGCCACTATGTTTTTGTACCATCACTGGATTGGCGACCCATGTATGGTATTTAACTTCGCGCAAGATTCCCGCATTGAGTAGCTCTGTTACTTGCTCGTCCATAGCTTTTGCTTTTTCTTCGCTAAAACTGCGCCGTCCCTGAGCAACAGGTTCTGCTGTTGGCTTGATATTCAAGCAATGTTGCGCTATGTCGTGTGGAACCCCAGTCATGTCTGCTGGGCACCATGCAAATATATCTTTGTTGTTGGTCAACAATTCTTTCAGTTGTATCCGTGTTGCTGGTGAAATGGCATGTCCTAGTAGGATGGTCTGCTCTGGGTATTCGTTGTTTAGGACCCATTTCTCCGGTTCGTTTGGTGCCAAAGGTTTGACTATTTTTGTTGGTGGCTCGTCGTCCACGTACATGACTTCTTTGCTCAAGTATAGAATTGCAACTCCGGTTTCCGTTGGAAATCCGCATGCAGCATGTGGGATAGAAGTGATCATGCTAAATTCTCTTTGTGACCTTCTTCCGAGCAGGACATCATGGCGTGATGTTGCCGGCATGACCATGAAATTAACTGTGACGGTTCTTGAATGCTCTCCATCCGATAGAGTCACAGGAAAAGCTATTTGCCCTAATGGGAATACAGCTTCATTGCAGAATCCGGTGAGGGGAAAATCGACCGGTTCTAGACGTGCTTTGTCTTCTGGGTCCAGCTGTTTGAAACATTGCTCGTATATGATGTCCATCGAGCTTCCCGGATCTATAAACATATAGTCTGTTCGGTAATGTCCGAAGATGCCAGTAATAATCACTGGTCGTTCTTCCTGAGGGCCCCCAGGAACAACAGGAAACACAACTTGTTGTTCCCTCCAATGTTGATCATAGTTTCGTTTATTTGGCCTTCGTGACAGACCTCCTTGAATCATGTTCATTTGTTTGGTTTTCTGATAGCTGCTATGTCTGGATTGTATTTCAATGGTACGAAGAGATTGGATGTCCCCCCGACATGGTGTTGGTGGGTCCAATACTGTAGTGATGATTTCTTCTCTAGATCTGATGTTTGGGATCTCAGATCTGGTGATTTGCACAACGATTGTGTTTAAAGCAGCTTGGCATCTGTTGAACCAATGTTCTGGGGATCTTTCTATGATTAGATCTGAGAAATCCTCCCCTTCTGAGTGACTGTTATCTTTGTTTTTTCTCATAATTTCATTGATCTGAGTGTTTTGGGTTGTAGAACCTTTGAATTCAGATCGAGGATCTGATTGGTGAGATAATGAATTTTCTGCCATGTGCAAAACAGAAAATGAAAAGAACTGAATCGAAACGAGATGAAAACTAGAAAACAGAGGAATCGGTGGGCGCCAATGAAGAAACACTAGATAAATGGTCGGAACCGAAATATCTAGGGGGTTTGAATCCGCATAAAATGGTTAGTTTCCTCTCGATTGACTCAGGTTCAGCCGATCTTCTTCTCCGTGAACTCTGCAAAAAAGAGCACCGTTAGCCTCGCCAAGGGGAGAAGGGGGTTCTCTCCTTGAGCCGACTCCGGTGTGAGAATAAGTATGGGTAGTGAAGAAGAAAGAGTATTTGAGAAGTGTGTGTAACTTGAATTCATACCTGGGTTGCTTCTCATATTTATAGCCGGGAGCCGTTTGGGCGGGAAAACCCGTTAGTGAAAAATTGACGGAAGATGCTAACCCCGTAAGCGGTTACATTTCCTTCCATTTAAGTTCTTTAATCCGTCGTGAGAGCACACGGATCGTGGTTTAGATCAAAGGCTGGGGATTTGCCACGTGTAATGTGATCAAGTGGAGATTACTCTCCAATTGCATGCCTTCGTTGTGATTTCAGGGGTGCTTGTGGTAATGACACGTGTCCAGACGGTTATAACCGTCTGGGTGGTGCACGATTGTATTTCTTCTAGAAGATTACTGCTGTAATCTAGTGTGGTACTTTTATCGTGTGGAGACCACTGAATTAATCCAAGTCTGTGTAAAATAATATCCAAATCTGGATATTTAGGCGGAAATATTTATCTCAGGATTTTTACCCTTTACTAAGGGGAGAAGGCGCAAGGATTTATGATTTCCTCTGGGCGCGCGACTATAAACTGCTGATTACTTTCTTCCTTTTGTAAGACCAGTGCGCGGCCGCGCAAGGTTAAAAGGTTAAAAAGCCAGTTTGTGGTATGGTTCCAAATACTTATTATGAGGTTTTTGGGACCTTACCCCTTCAATGTGTTATTTTCATGATTTCAAAGTATAATTGATTATACATGTTATTACTTATCTTTTGACAAACTAAATGACTATCTATGGTTTTAACATCGATTTCTCAAAGAACATAAATTAAAAATGTTGAATTGTACTTATTTTATGTTCACCAGACCGATTGTTAGTATGATATAGCGCTATAGGATTAGACACCCCATTCCTGTTGTCATGGAATGCCTGAAACCAATTTGTTTCTCCATCCAAATAGGGATTGCCTTTGTGGTATCCTTATAGTCTCAAAGGTGTAGTTTGATGCACTAGGTCTGAATGAATTCTTAAATCACACATTTAAAGTATATTTTGATATACTCCTAAAAGTGTAGTTTGATATACTCTCATGTGTGGTATTGTACAAAACCAACATATATTTTGTTAATCATCCAAAGCATATTTTGATATGTTATTTACAAAACCAAAACATAGTTTAATATGTTATTTATCACATCCAAGGCATATTTTGATATGTTATTTATGAAACCAAAACATAGTTCAATATGTTAGTTACAAATCCAAAGTATACTTTTAATATGCTACTATAAGGTTATTCGTTTAACCTTGCATTATTTTACAAAGCATAACTTTTGATTTATTCAAACCCTTTGTTTTGTATATTTTTACTTGTGGTTTAAGTAGTCTCATTTTACTTACCATACATAACTTTTGGTTACACATTACATGGTTTACATTCAACTTGGGTTATTCAAAAACATTGGACTATTGGTTTAAACATAAACATTCTATATTGGTGGTTTGGTTTGAGTAAGTGACTTAAGTAACGAGGCATGTGTAATATGATACAAGCATGGTGGATACGCCGCTGGTACTTCCTATATATAAGTGTTTGTATGGTATTACATATCGTAGCGTTATTTGAATCATTTCAGTTTGAGACATATAACATTTTATACAAATAACATACTTTTCACAAGACATTGTTTTACAAACAACTTATCTTATACAAACTCATTTTACATGGTTATTCATTTAACCTTACATTTATTTATACATATCATCTGATCTTATTGTTTTTCAAACAATTTACAAAACAAATCAATTTACAAGGTTCATGACTGACTTTTGATAAACAACTTTTTCTTAAACTTACAAGTCATGAATCCTATTTTCACAAAACCTATGTATCTCACAGGCATTTTTATGCTGACGTACCTATTTTTACACATGTTTCAGGTACTGCTAGCAATGATTGTTGATACATGTTACATTTAGGATGGACTCGTGCCTTAGCAACTTTAAAACTTGGAAGATCATAGTTGTACTTATTTGATTGTATTAAAACAATGAGTTCATTTATTCAATAAAACAGAATTTATTTATTCCATGGTTATGAAACAATGATTCTGTTACAACACTCCCCGACGTTTCCGCCACGCCTGGTTGTTCTACGTGGTCGGGGTGTGACATATAGGCTTTGTTAAACCATATCACATGAGTTCCAACACTCATTTGGTTTACAAGACCTCATTCTATCCGATCTTCCGATTTAGGTGTCGATTTATTTACTAGTGATTCGATTACTAGGTACTACTTGAATTTCCTTGGTTTTCCTGAGCTTTGCTAAGTTCTTTAGATCAAGGATACCCTTCTATTCAATGTGAGTACATAGTTCCCCTATTTTACTGTTTTCTATTGTTTTGGGGTGATTCATATGTATTAAACGATTTCGATATTTAAACGATGGTTTCAAAAACGATAAAGATGGTTTATATTAAACTAACAACGATTTCGATAATGTGAACAAACTTGTTGGACTTAGTTACATAACGAATGAAATTCATTAGCATTGATCAAGCCAACCAGTACTAGGTTATGGTACCATAGGATCTGACAAATCATGTTATCAGACTACACCCATGGTTATGTGTGGGGGTTATGTAGGTAACGACCGAATCTGATGATTGTTAACTTACCCTTTGGTGGTTTGTTAATGCGAGTTTCGAGATAGACGAGTCATGAAGGTTTGAATCTTATTAGCGAGACGACCATAAGTAGTTTCACAATTAAAACGAGAACAATTTTTGAATCGAGTTAAACGATTTGAGACGACTTAAACGAGATAAACGAATCGGATAAACGATTGGTTTTGGGTAGTGATTAGATAATAGGATGGGTCTAGCATGATAAAAGCATGGTAGATACGCCGCTGGTACATCTTATATATAAGTGCTCTTATCATATTACATTTCATGTCATTATTTAGTTCACTTGGGAAACGATTTTGAAACGATGTCACACAACGAGGTTTTCAAAATGATGTAAACCATATGAGTTTTATTAACGAGTTTTTACGAGATATTTTACGAGTTGGTTTACTAACACAAATGTTTTGGGGTTAAGAATCATGGCTATGAGATTTTATAAACTATAACCATCTTGATTTGAGTTGGTTAATCATGTTGCAATACACTTTTCAAAACGAGGTTTGTACTTTTGACTCTTGTAGTCTATTAAGGTACTGCAACATATAAATAAGCCATGAATCCGATACTCTCATAAAACCTATGTGCTCGCCAACATTTCTTTGATGACTTTGTTTTTACATATGTTTCAGGTGGTATTGCTTGATGTTGGTTGCTAGGATGCATGATTCACATAGGATCTGGACAAGGCCTTGGTGACTTAATAACGATAATAGATGATGTTTAATTTGTTTGTTTGGTTAAATACAATGTAAATTACTTAATGAATCAATAAAACGAAACTTTAATTACCATGGTTGTTGAAACGATGATTCTGTTACAACACTCCCCGACGTTTCCGCCACGGTTTGTTGTTTTACGTGGTCGGGGTGTGACATATTGGAAATCATATAGCATGATTTAATAGACCTAACATTCTGATTAGAAGGTTATCCTAAGTGCTTTTAACCCGTTTCGACTCGTGAAGGTAGTTTAAGTTACTTTAATGTGTCGTTTGCGTAAATATAAGGTCGGATGGTTATTTATGTCATATGTTAAGTCTTACATGCCCAAACATGTTTAAAAATGTTGTTATGTCAGTTTGGATGTGAAAAGTTTGATTACATATGTTAAAAATGAATTTAACTCAAAAAGGGCATTTTGGTCATTTTTAACGGGCATATAATCCACTTAACGAATAAATAACCAAACATGGTGACCATAAGGTATAACCTCAGTAAGTTATTCCATATATAACTATGGTCACAAAATATGTTTTGTCGGATCCTAATGATCGACCAAACGGGTCAGGTTCGAAAGTCTAAGCGGTTGTCAAGATCGCTTGACTTACGACCCTAAATAAGCACTAAACTAGTAGTGACGAGTTAAACATGTTAAAATATGTTTAACTAAGTTAGAAAACTGATTTGGTACCACAACAAAGTATTTTGATACCTGAAAATAGTTCCGTCATAAAATGCACATAAACGTGCATTTTGACCGAAACTTTGACTCGTCACTACGACTAGTCAACGTGGTAATCAGTAGGTATAATCGCGGGGGTTTATAACCATCGTAATTACGATCACGTTGAAAAGTTCAATTGAACTTTGATTTGACCAATTCGTGGCCAAAACCGAAAGTCAAACGGTAGTAAAACTGTTTGACTTTCAGCTGGTAATTGATGAAATAAATAAACTAGCCATGAAAGAACACTTACAAAATGTTCTAAGGCTAGAGAGATGAACTAGAAACTCAGGTAAGAGGCCTCCAATCAAGTGGTAGCCTCTAATTAGAGTTGTAGAGATGAGAAAATAAGAAATGAGCAATGAATGAATGAAAGTTCTAGGCTATTTATACTTGTTGGAATGTTCTAGGATCATGGCAAGTGGATTAAGTATTGCCCAAGGATTGATTTTGGACCATGCAAGTGTCTAAGATCTGATTTTGTGCTTGGGGAACACTATACTTGATCACCAAGTATGAAGAAATAAAATAAAAAATATCACACCCCGACCACGTAAAACAACAAATCGTGGCGGAAACGTCGGGGTGTGTTGTAACAGAATCATTGTTTCATAACACATGGACAATTTAAGTTTTGTTTTATTGAATTGATAGAGGTTACAATGTCTTAAAACAAAGAATCATAACATAATTAACTAGTCTTGCATCTTTTAATGTCACTAAGGCCCAAGTCCGCCTAAGTGTATCTTGATCAATCCTATGCATCATTTCCTGAAAACACATGTGAAAATAGGCACGTCACTGTAACAACTGTGCTTGTAACCATTATGAACAGTTCTATTATCAATAAAACAATGTTATTTGATCCCAATGTTTGTTTGATTGTGTTTTACATTTTTCATGTTTTGACTTTTATGTAATTTCAAACTCTACATCGCTTTCTGGAGAGTTATACGCAAACTAGTGCGTAAACGTACTCAGTTTAATGCGAGAAATACTCCGGAACATCAACATATACTCAACATACCTTAAATAACCTTTACATAACTTAGAAATAAGTTTTGAAGGCTTTGGTATGGCAAAAACAAGTTAATTCGCTTACAGGGACTAAATATGACAAACTGCGAAAGTATGTCAATTTGAACTGTAACGAACATTCCGGAACATGACCATAAGTTAAACACACCTTAAATATCCTTTACATAGCTTAGAAATAGGCTTTGAGGGGTTCGGTGTGCAAAAATAAACTTTTGGGTCGTTCAGGGACTAAAAGTGTCAAAAAGTGCAAAAGTTTGCATTTTCGCGCATAACTTACGTTCTGAAAACATCCGGACATCCAAAAATTTATGTGAGCATGACTATATTATATTTTAGTGTTCGCCATAAGAAAAATCCATTCGTCGCGTCATTTGGATCGTTTTTCGCGCTTGTGCGCATTCCGTCGTAATTAAGCGAACATCGCGTTCGTACGGCTAAACGAACCGACATCCGACATATTTTTGAACACATTTTAAGTTCCCTATACTTTAACTTCATTTTAGAGCTTTGAAATGGGGTTAACGGGCCTTAAACGTGTCGAAAATGGGCTGATTACACTGCAGGGACCAAAAATGAAATTCTGCCAAACTTGTATGGCTACGATGCGTATGCACTTTTTGCCCTACGGTGCATATGGGTTCTGCAGATCAGATAATAACAAACAGTCAGCAGATTATCAGCTGATTAAACCACAACCACAAGTTCTAAACTTGCCCTTTCAGCTCTTAATAGGCCATTTTCAGTAACCATAACATTTTGACAAATGTACGCATGAGATTCGAGCACGGTTTTCATGAAACAATCTTAACGGTTACCCGAAATATATAAATACCCATCACATTTGCACACATTTCTCACAAGAATCTGATCATTTGCGCTCTAAGTTGAAACCTTTGTTTCATACCTGAGCTATTTTGATCTTGATTAGCATTCGGGGACCCTTCGTAAGTATTCTTTCGTTCTTTTATTGCTTTTCGAGTCCGAAAGTCAAACTTTGTTTGACTTTCTGCATTGACCAGTTTATGGTCGATGCGAAGTTCGTTTGAACTTCATAACGTGAGCGTGATCACGATGGTTATAGTCCTTAGTGACTATACCTACTGATTACCACGTTATCTAGGCTCCGTGACGAGCCGTAGTTTCGGTCAGAATACGTATTCTTGCGTATTTTGTAACCAAACTACTTATGGGTATCAAAACCGTTTGTTTTGATACCAAACCTGTTTTCTAAACTTAGTTAAGCATGTTTTAGCATGCTTAGCTCGTCACTTTTAGTTTAGTGCTTATATAGGGTCGTAAGGTAAGCGATCTAAACAATCGCTTATACTTTCTGTCACACCCCGACCACGTGTAACAAACAAAACGTGGCGGAAACGTCGGGGAGTGTTGCAACAGAATTAATGTTTCATAACCATGGATACAAAAAGTGTTTCGTTTTATTAAACCTTGAATAATTACATCGCCTGGAAATCTAAATACACAATTTAAACATAGTCTATCATTGTTATTGAGTCACTAAGGCCTTGTCCAGTCCTATGTGAGCATGCATCTTATCAATCGATATCATTCAACAATACCTGAAACATATGTGAAAACGAGGTCAGCAAAGAAATGCTGGCGAGTACATAGGTTTTGTGAAAATAAGATTCATGACTTCTGTTTTTAAGAAAATGTTTAGTCATGAACCTTGTAATTTGCTTTGTCTTTGTAAATCATTTGAAAAATAATAAGTTCAGGTGATATGTATAAATAAGAGAAAAATGCATGATTAAATGAATAACCATGTAAAATGAATTTGTATAAGATAAGTTGTTTGTAAATAAATGTCTTGTGAAAAGTATGTTACTTGTATAAAATGTTCTATGTCTCAAACTGAAATGATTTAAATAACGCTACAATATGTAATACCATACAACCACTTATATATAGGAAGTACCAGCGGCGTATCCACCATGTTTGTATCATATTACATACGCATCGTTACTTAATCACTTAATCAAACCAAACCACCAAAGTAATGTTCAAGTCCAATGTAAATCATGTAATATGTATAACCAAAATGATATCGTATATCGCTTTGAAGCCAAACGTTTACCCAATCGTTAAAACATCGTGTGAAATCCAATCGTTTACCCAATCGTTAAATTCGTTTTAGGTCGTGAAACTACTTAAATGGTCGTCTCGCTAATAACATTCAAACCTTCTTGACTCGCATTAATAAACCCTTACCAAAGGATAGATTAACAATTCGCATTAATAAACCCTTACCAAAGGATAGATTAACAACTCGCATCAATAAACCCTTACCAAAGAGTAAATTAACAATTACAGATTCTGTCGCTACCCACAACACCCACACATAACTACGGGTGTAGTAAATAACGGGACTTGTCAGATCCTATGGTACCATAACCTAATACTGGTCGGCTTGATCATTGCTAATGAATGTCATTTGTTATGTAACCCAACCAACAAGTTTGTTCACTTTATTGAAATCGTTATTAGTTTTGTATAAATCGTCTTTAATCGTTTTAGAAACCATCGTTATAACATCGAAAATCGTTTTGTTATCATCGTTAAAGCCTTGAAAACATTTAGCACATATGAGTCACCCCAAAACAATTGAAAGCAGTAAAATAGGGGAATAATGTACTCGCCTGAGGATGCTTAGAGGTCTTGAACAACAACCAAACAAAGCTAGAGAGAGCACGGAATCAGTCGACAATCTAAAACTATATAAATAAATCGGACTTAAATCGAGAGATCGGATAGGATGAGGCTTGGTAAACCAAATGAGTATTGGAACTCATATGATATGGTTTAACAAGGCCTACATACTACAATGAAACCAAACCTAAGTGCTTTCGACCCATCGCGACCCATTAAGGTAACATACGCTACTTTAACGCGTCGTGCGCGCAAAGCGCGTTCGAGACGTCTAACTAGTCCTATGACAAGTATTTATATGCCTAAACGTGTTTAATTATGTTGTATAATCAGTTATGTACAAAAGTTTAGGTTACATAAGCTTAATTACCAATTATACATGAAAAGGGTATTCTGGTAATTTACCTAAGGCATATAAACTACCTATCATACAACTATTCAAACGAAGCGACCATAGGGTATAACCTCGGGAGGTTATTCCCTACCTACTATGGTCACCTAATGTATTTGGTTGGATCTTAATGATCGACCAAACTGGGTCGGGTTCGAAGGTATAAGCGATTTATTAGATCGCTTACCCTACGACCCTAGACAACGTGGTAATCAGTAGGCATAGTCCCAAGGGACTATAACCAACGTGATTACACTCACGTTGCGAAGTTCAAACGAACTTCGCATTGACCATAACTGGTCAATGTAGAAAGTCAAACAAAGTTTGACTTTCAGACTCGAAAGACTCGAAAAGCAATAAAAGAACGAAAGAATACTTACGAAGGGTCCCCGAATGCTAACTTCGATTCAAAAATCTCAGGTATGAAACAATAGTTTCAACTTAGAGTTTCTCAAATCAAAGTTCTTGTAATTTTGAAGCATGGGGGGGTGGGGTATTTATAGGATTTCCCGAACCGTTAGGATCGTTTCTTGGAAAAAGTGCTTCAATCTTGGCCATACACTAGCACCCATGGTATTGTAATACCATGTGCCCAAAATACCAGCCCATAGATTCCCAAAACCATGTGCAACAAGTGGGAAGGACTAGATTCGATGTATAAGCAAACATCTTTCAGAAATGACAGTTTTGGTCCCTGTTATGTGTTTATGCCATTTCCGACATTTCTAAGGCCCGTAAAGCCAACTTTAAGGCCCTAAAATGATGTCTAAACATTGTGGACATGAAACATACTCAAAAATATGCCGGGTGTTGGTTCGTTTGGTCGTACGAACGCGATGTTCGCTTAATTACGACGGAATGCGCATAAGCGCGAAAAACGATCCAAATGACGCAACGAATGGATTTTCGGTAATCCAAACACTAAAGCATAATATAGTCATGCTTACATAAATTTTTGGATGTCCGGATGTATTCAGAACGTAAGTTATGCGCGAAAATGCAAACTTGTGCACTTTTTGACACTTTTAGTCCCTGAATGACCCAAAAGTTTATTTTAGCACACCGAACACCTCAAAGCTTATTTCTAAGCTATGTAAAGGATATTTATGGTATGTTTAACTTATGGTCATGTTCCGGAATGTCTGTTACAGTTCAAATTGGCATACTTTCGCAGTTTGTCAACTTTAGTCCCTGTAAGCGATATAACTTTGATTTCACCACACCAAACCTTCCAAAACTTATATCTAAGTTATGTAAAGGTTATTTAAGGTATGTTAAACCTATTTCACTATTCCGGAGTGTTTGTTTCATTAAACTGGTTATATTTACGCATTAGTGCGCGTATAACCTTCCAGCAAGCGATTTAGAGTTTGAAATCGAACAAGAGTTGATATGTGCAAAAGATACACATATTTTTACCAATCCCAAGTATGAAATATAATATTTCATTGGTTCGGTATTTGTTTGATGGCCGTGAAGGCACAGGTGTTACAGTCTCCCCTACTTTAGGAAATTTCGTCCCGAAATTTATTTAGAGGAAACTTGTGAGAGTTTAAAACATGAAGTTGAAAAGATCAAACAATATTGGTTAGGGTTCTGAACTTCTAGTAACCTTAATAACATTATGCTTGCAATGTAAGAGGGACACTTATATACAAGTATATGAAGCGTCATTGGTGCGTCCACCGTACCTCCATTACATCGTTCTCATTTCGTTATTGTTGTCACTATCGGTTCTTACACATAATAAATATTACTGGGTTTCTATGCACTAAATTTCATAATTATGTACGCGTCCATAATTAGACAATTCCTTGCACAGTTCACACAGTCTATTTTATAATGTGTAGGGTAAAACCAAATGAACAAACCTGTGATGAGTGTGACTGGACCACCATAGGGTCCTTTCAGCTGTATCATCACATGCCATTCTTAACCAGATCTTGAATCAATCTTTTTGACTAGACCACTAAAGGGTCTCTCATCGAATCATGGAATGGTACTATATAACCCAAGGGTCTTAACTACCAGGTAGAAGCCCATAAGGATTTAAGGTAGTACCTTTTGAATATCCTACTATGAATCCCTCATATGAAAACATGAAAGATTCTATGAGGATTTGAAAATCGGATCACACAAAATCATAGAGGAGAACACATAAACACATATCACATAACCACAAAATTGTTCGTTAATTTGTCTTGTAAATTGCGTACATACATTTAAAGCACACTAGGAATCCATTCCGTGGATTTCATTTGGTACTTTAAACGTTATCAAGAATCCAACTATAAAGATAGAAAGATTCAAAAAGAAAATTCGATTTCGATTATTAGGAACCGAAATGTTCGAATTAAGGTACATAAGGAATCCAATTAAGGACTCTGATTTGAATGATAATCATCCACAAGGATCTAATTGTGAAGATAAAAAGATCCCATATGAATTTTTGAAGTTGAAGATGTTTTGAAACCTTGCACTGGATGTGCTTAGGTCAAAACATGATGTAAAATGCTTATGAAGTTGAGATGCTTGATATGTCAAGGCGACATATGAAGCAGAATTTTGAAGGTTAAGTCAATGTATGAGGAAAGTATTTTTGAAAACTATGCATGGGGTTCTTTTAAGAAAAATGTGTTTAACGTTTTTGAAACCTTATATATAATACTTTTGAAATCATAAAGTAGGTGTATTAGATAGATATATTTACAAAAATGTTTTAAAATCATGCGAGATGAATTTTGAAATTATGTATAAGGTTTTTGAAAGACATGAATGATGCTTTTCGAAATCATGCACTTGATAATAAAATGTATTGTGTTAATATTGTCTTCAGACTATATGAAATATTTTGAAATTAGGAAGGTTGGTTTTGATAACATGGTCAATTTTTTTGAAATAACATAGACAATGCATCTAGAAAAAAATTGTTTTCAAACTATATGAAATGTTTTGAGATCATGAAGATTGTTTTGAAATACTTGTACTGTATATGTTGAAAAAAAATCAAAACGGAATGGGTATGAGATTTGAAAATACCCTTAGTTATCTAACCAAGGATTTAAAGGCACAGATGTGCGAAAAGCACGATTACTCATAATGTCACTTATTTTTTTGTACTTTGTTTCTTAGAGTGAAACGAGTACTTAAAAATTTCGAGGGAATCATGAGCGATCATGGCGAAGTTCTGAGAAGCCTTTCGCTTCTTTGACTTCTTAGGGGATCGTTCATCCATGGTCTTTGATTCCTCGATTGGTTTCTTGGCTGACGGTGTTGTCGCCTGACTAGGTCCTGCCTGTCTTGGTGACTCTTGAGTGGCTTCATCCTGGAGATGATACTTGGCAGTAGCTAATTCAACAGTCTTTAGGACTACTTCGCCTATTCGCTGAGCGAATTTGGCTGCTTGCTCAGATATCTGGGCGTCATCGTGATGAAGAGACATTCTTGAAGAAAAAGAAAGGCATAGGGAGAAACAGGTGAAAGATTATTGGACATTCAAAACAGAATGATAACGCATGAAAATTGCGATCATTTGTTTGTTACCTAAGGCAAACAAATGAGACGGTGACTAATCAAAGTAAACGGGTCAAAAATAATGTATCGCGAAGACATGCTCGCCTATAAGTGAACACTCATCCCAAGAATTCCCAGGTAAGCACAACTGGTCTCGCGTCTGATGAGATGTATACGAAGTGCTTGCCTAGACAGAAAACCCAGAATACAGGCATTCACCCTTCCAGTTTGCACGTGTTCACATCATTTAAAACCCAAAACCTTGACGAAGTTTTGAAAACTCAAAGGGGTTCAAAACCATATAATAGAGAGTTCAAAACCTTACAATAGAGGGTTCAAAACCTAGTAATCAATCATCCTAGAACAGATGATTAGTTTTCAAAGCGGTTTTGAAATTTATGTTCTTGTTGTGGTTGCCACCTAAGGATAGGTGACAGTATTGTTTTATGACTAAACGCAAGTAAACTCGCGTTAGGGTCCTAAGAAGGTTATAGACTAGGTCAAAGCATTACTAATAACCTAATTCCCTATAACCATTGGCTCTGATACCACTTTTCTGTCACACCCCGACCACGTGTAACAAACAAAACGTGGCGGAAACGTCGGGGAGTGTTGCAACAGAATTAATGTTTCATAACCATGGATACAAAAAGTGTTTCGTTTTATTAAACCTTGAATAATTACATCGCCTGGAAATCTAAATACACAATTTAAACATAGTCTATCATTGTTATTGAGTCACTAAGGCCTTGTCCAGTCCTATGTGAGCATGCATCTTATCAATCGATATCATTCAACAATACCTGAAACATATGTGAAAACGAGGTCAGCAAAGAAATGCTGGCGAGTACATAGGTTTTGTGAAAATAAGATTCATGACTTCTGTTTTTAAGAAAATGTTTAGTCATGAACCTTGTAATTTGCTTTGTCTTTGTAAATCATTTGAAAAATAATAAGTTCAGGTGATATGTATAAATAAGAGAAAAATGCATGATTAAATGAATAACCATGTAAAATGAATTTGTATAAGATAAGTTGTTTGTAAATAAATGTCTTGTGAAAAGTATGTTACTTGTATAAAATGTTCTATGTCTCAAACTGAAATGATTTAAATAACGCTACAATATGTAATACCATACAACCACTTATATATAGGAAGTACCAGCGGCGTATCCACCTTGTATCATATTACATACGCATCGTTACTTAATCACTTAATCAAACCAAACCAAACCACCAAAGTAATGTTCAAGTCCAATGTAAATCATGTAATATGTATAACCAAAATGATATCGTATATCGCTTTGAAGCCAAACGTTTACCCAATCGTTAAAACATCGTGTGAAATCCAATCGTTTACCCAATCGTTAAATTCGTTTTAGGTCGTGAAACTACTTAAATGGTCGTCTCGCTAATAACATTCAAACCTTCTTGACTCGCATTAATAAACCCTTACCAAAGGATAGATTAACAATTCGCATTAATAAACCCTTACCAAAGGATAGATTAACAACTCGCATCAATAAACCCTTACCAAAGAGTAAATTAACAATTACAGATTCAGTCGCTACCCACAACACCCACACATAACTACGGGTGTAGTAAATAACGGGACTTGTCGGATCCTATGGTACCATAACCTAATACTGGTCGGCTTGATCATTGCTAATGAATGTCATTTGTTATGTAACCCAACCAACAAGTTTGTTCACTTTATTGAAATCGTTATTAGTTTTGTATAAATCGTCTTTAATCGTTTTAGAAACCATCGTTATAACATCGAAAATCGTTTTGTTATCATCGTTAAAGCCTTGAAAACATTTAGCACATATGAGTCACCCCAAAACAATTGAAAGCAGTAAAATAGGGGAATAATGTACTCGCCTGAGGATGCTTAGAGGTCTTGAACAACAACCAAACAAAGCTAGAGAGAGCACGGAATCAGTCGACAATCTAAAACTATATAAATAAACCGGACTTAAATCGGGAGATCGGATAGGATGAGGCTTGGTAAACCAAATGAGTATTGGAACTCATATGATATGGTTTAACAAGGCCTACATACTACAATGAAACCAAACCTAAGTGCTTTCGACCCATCGCGACCCATTAAGGTAACATACGCTACTTTAACGCGTCGTGCGCGCAAAGCGCGTTCGAGACGTCTAACTAGTCCTATGACAAGTATTTATATGCCTAAACGTGTTTAATTATGTTGTATAATCAGTTATGTACAAAAGTTTAGGTTACATAAGCTTAATTACCAATTATACATGAAAAGGGTATTCTGGTAATTTACCTAAGGCATATAAACTACCTATCATACAACTATTCAAACGAAGCGACCATAGGGTATAACCTCGGGAGGTTATTCCCTACCTACTATGGTCACCTAATGTATTTGGTCGGATCTTAATGATCGACCAAACTGGGTCGGGTTCGAAGGTATAAGCGATTTATTAGATCGCTTACCCTACGACCCTAGACAACGTGGTAATCAGTAGGCATAGTCCCAAGGGACTATAACCAACGTGATTACACTCACGTTGCGAAGTTCAAAAGAACTTCGCATTGACCATAACTGGTCAATGTAGAAAGTCAAACAAAGTTTGACTTTCAGACTCGAAAGACTCGAAAAGCAATAAAAGAACGAAAGAATACTTACGAAGGGTCCCCGAATGCTAACTTCGATTCAAAAATCTCAGGTATGAAACAATAGTTTCAACTTAGAGTTTCTCAAATCAAAGTTCTTGTAATTTTGAAGCATGGGGGGGTGGGGTATTTATAGGATTTCCCGAACCGTTAGGATCGTTTCTTGGAAAAAGTGCTTCAATCTTGGCCATACACTAGCACCCATGGTATTGTAATACCATGTGCCCAAAATACCAGCCCATAGATTCCCAAAACCATGTGCAACAAGTGGGAAGGACTAGATTCGATGTATAAGCAAACATCTTTCAGAAATGACAGTTTTGGTCCCTGTTATGTGTTTATGCCATTTCCGACACTTCTAAGGCCCGTAAAGCCAACTTTAAGGCCCTAAAATGATGTCTAAACATTGTGTATATGAAACATACTCAAAAATATGCCGGGTGTTGGTTCGTTTGGTCGTACGAACGCGATGTTCGCTTAATTACGACGGAATACGCATAAGCGCGAAAAACGATCCAAATGACGCAACGAATGGATTTTCGGTAATCCAAACACTAAAGCATAATATAGTCATGCTTACATAAATTTTTGGATGTCCGGATGTATTCAGAACGTAAGTTATGCGCGAAAATGCAAACTTGTGCACTTTTTGACACTTTTAGTCCCTGAATGACCCAAAAGTTTATTTTAGCACACCGAACACCTCAAAGCTTATTTCTAAGCTATGTAAAGGATATTTATGGTATGTTTAACTTATGGTCATGTTCCGGAATGTCTGTTACAGTTCAAATTGGCATACTTTCGCAGTTTGTCAACTTTAGTCCCTGTAAGCGATATAACTTTGATTTCACCACACCAAACCTTCCAAAACTTATATCTAAGTTATGTAAAGGTTATTTAAGGTATGTTAAACCTATTTCACTATTCCGGAGTGTTTGTTGCATTAAACTGGTTATATTTACGCATTAGTGCGCGTATAACCTTCCAGCAAGCGATTTAGAGTTTGAAATCGAACAAGAGTTGATATGTGCAAAAGATACACATATTTTTACCAATCCCAAGTATGAAATATAATATTTCATTGGTTCGGTATTTGTTTGATGGCCGTGAAGGCACAGGTGTTACACTTTCGAACCCGACCCGTTTGGTCGATCATTAGGATCCGACCAAACACATTAGGTGACCATAGTATATAGGGAATAACCTTATGAGGTTATACCTTATGGTCGCTTCGTTTAAGTAGTTGTATGATAGGTAGTTTATATGCCTTAGGTAAATTACCAAAATACCCCTATGATGCCAAAATTCATTTTAAACATATGTAACATAACTTTTGACATCTAAACTGATTTGACAATCATATTAGACATGTTAAGGCATATATTACTTGTCATAGGACTAGTTAGGCGGTCCGAACGCGTTTCAAGCGAACGACGCGTTAAAGTAGCATAAGCTACCTAAACGGGTCTTAATGGGTCACAAGCACTTAGGTTAGGTTTCATTTAGTATGTAGGCTTTGTTAAACCATACTACATGAGTTCCCATACTCATTTGGTTTACGAACCCTCATTCTATCCGATCTTCCGATTTAGGTCCGGTTTATTAACATAGTTACCTATATTAGGTGCCGTTTGATTCCGTGATCTATATCATTACTTGGTGGTTATCTTTAGACATCTGAGCAATCTCAGGTGAGTACATAGACCCCTCTTTTACTGTTTTCCAAACGTTTTGGGGTGGAACACATGTGCCTACTTGTTACTTTCATGCTTCCATGTTTTCACATCATATACATGCTATGTTCGTTAGTACATTATAGTACATGATTTCATTATATCTTATGCTAGGTGTGCCCATTGTGCGCATTACTTAGTACATTGTTTTACATTACATTTCATGCTAGGTGTGCCCATTGTGTGCATTACTTAGTACATTGTTTTACGTTACATTTCATGCTAGGTGTGCCCATTGTGCGCATTACTTAGTACATTGTTTTACATCACATTTCATGCTAGGTGTGCCCATTGTGTGCATTACTTAGTACATCGTTTTACATTACATTTCACGCTATGTATGTTCATTTGATTACATACTTAGTGCATTGTTTTCACATGCTTACATTTTGTTATGACATTTGGTTTGTTTAACATGGAACAATACATTCATTAACATTAATTACGCCGTTCGTTAGTAGGTAGTGGTACCATAGGAATTGACAACTCCCGTTCCGGACATCCCAGGGAAAGGGGATGAAAGGAATGACCGAATTCGATATACATAACTTAGATAAACCTTTAATTTGTTTAAGGGTTTATCGCCACAGTCTCAAGGCTTGGATGTATGCATTTTAACAATACCGCATAAATGTTTGTATCAGTATAGCATGCATTTGTTACACACAACGTGACTTTGATTTAAACTATGTTTTACTTCAATACCTTGTTGTTGTGCATTTTACATATGGTTTAGTTGATACATTTCACTTACCATACATGACATTTTGGTTACACATTACATGATCTACATTGAACATAAACATTTTGACATTGATATACACATTTGGTGGTTTACATTGGGCATTGACATTTTGATATGGTTTACACAATAACACTGGACAATTGGTTTGTACATGAACAAGTTACATTGGTGGTTGTTTGGGTAAGTGATTTGAGTAACGATACGTGTGTAATATGATACAAACATGGTGGATACGCCGCTGGTACTTCCTATATATAAGTGTTTGTATAATACTACATAGCGTAACGTTATTTAAATCATTTCAGTATAGACATATTACATTTTTATACAAATTACATATTTTCACACGACATTGATTTACAAAACAATTTATCTTATACAACTCATTTTACATGGTTATTCATTTAACCTTACATTTACTTATACATATCAACTGATCTTATCGTTTTTCAAATGATTTACAAGACAAAGCAAATTACAAGGTTCATGACTAAACATTTTCTCAAATACAAGTCATGAATCCTATTTTCACAAACCTATGTATCTCACAGGCATTTTTATGCTGACGTACCTACTTTCACATGTGTTTTCAGGTGCTTTTCCGTAGAATGATGATCATGACACTAGGGCGGACCTGTGCCTTAGAGACTTAAAATGAAGCTAGACTATGTTTAATTACGTTATAAACTCTTTTGTTTACTGTTCAAGACAATGTAACACCCTTGTTTAATAAATAAAATACAACTTTGTATACCATGGTTATGAAACAATTTATTCTGTTACGACACGCCCCGATGTTTCCGCCGCGGTTTGTTGTTTTACGCGGTCGGGGTGTGACAGAAGAGTTGGTATCAGAGCCAATGGTTATAGGGAATTAGGTTATTAGTAATGCTTTGACCTAGACTATAACTTTTCTAGGACCCTAACACAAATTATTTGTGTTTAGATCTTAAAACATGCACATCACCTATCCTTAGGTGATTATCAGAACAAAAGCCAAAATTTCTCCGAAACGATTTTTGAAAAACAATCATCTGTTTTTGAATGATTTATTACAAGGTTTTGAACCCTCTGTTATATGGTTTTGAACCCTTTTCAGTTTGATTAAATTTTTGGCCTTGTGCCTTCAAATTTTCAAAATCTCGTCAAGGTTTTGGGTCTTAAATAATGTGAACACGTGCAAACTGGAAGGGTGAATGCCTGTATTCTGGGTTTTCTGTCTAGGCAAGCACTTCGTATACATCTCAACCAGACGCGAGACCAGTTGTGCTTACCTGGGAATTCTTGGGATGAGTGTTCACTTATAGGCGAGCATGTCTTCATTATACATTATTTTTGATCCATTTACTTTGATTAGTCACTGTGTGTCGTTTGTTTGCTTTGTGATACGAACGAATGACCACCATCTATGTTGATTGCAATTCTTGTTTTTATCATCTCATTCTTTTCATCCAATCATCTCACTCGTTTCCTTTCATGTTTCCTCTTTTAGAATGCCTCCTCGACGCGACAATCTGATTGCGACTGCCGAACTGGCAGAAATTATTGCGGAGCAGATGGCTGCTCAATTTCCAAATCTCTTTGCTCAATGGCACCAAGCCAACAACAACAATAATGCTCCATGCAAATACAAGGATTTCAGCTCGGCTAAACCACTCAAGTTTAGTGGTTCTGAGGGAGCAACTGGGCTTCTTCAGTGGTTTGAGAGCATAGAGAATACTTTCCGCCACGTGCAGTGTCCGAATAATCGCAAAGTCGAGTTTGCTTCGAGCGTATTCCAGAAGAGGGCTTTGACATGGTGGAACGGGGTTATGAGAGATAGGGGTGCTGAGATTGCCTTGGCACAGACATGGGCTGAACTAAGAGCTCTTATGATGAGGGAATTCTGTCCTCGTCATGAGCAGCGAGCTTTAGAGAAGGAATTTGATGATTTGAAGCAGGATAGTGGTGAGCACAGGGCTTATACTGATAGGTTTGAGGAGTTGAGTCTGCTTTGCCCAACTATGGTTACCCCACTCGACAAGGCTATCGAAAGGTATATCGACGGCCTACCTGACTCTGTAGAAGACATCATTACTGGTAGCAACCCTACCACACTTCGTCAGGCGATTGAGTTATCAGCGACGTTGACTGAGTCGCAGATCCGGAAGAACAAGTTACACAGGAAGGGTGACAAAGGCAAGAAACAGTCGGCTGACAAGGGGGATAGCAAGAAGGGTCAAAACAAGAATGGAAAGGACTCTGGTTCTTCGAAGAGGTCAAGGAAGCGTAAGGCTTCCCAAAATTTTGCTATCACTGCCCAAGCTAATCAGGCAGCTCCTAACCAACCCGCGCAGCCTCCGGCAAAGAAACCCTATTCAGGGAATGCACCTTTGTGCAATAGATGCAACAGTCACCATCAGCCGCAACATCAGTGCCGTTTCTGTACTAGCTGTGGGAAGTCAGGTCATCTTGCCGATGTTTGTCGGTTTGCTCAGAATCACGCAGTTCAAAACCCGGCTCAACAAGTTGCACAGCCTCCTGCTCAGCAACAGGGTCAAGCTGCATGACTACAATACCCACCTGGTGCTTGTTACAATTGTGGGGATCTGACCCACTACAGAAACTGGTGCCCAAGGCTAGCCAACCAGAACCAGAACCAGAACCAGAACCAGAACCAGAACCAGAACCAGAACCAGAACCAGAATCAGGCTCTGGCTCGAGGCCGAGTCTTTAACATGAATGCCCAAGAGGCGCAGGTGGATGATAATGTGGTGAACGGTACGTTCTTTATTAATAATCAGCCTGCATCTGTTCTTTTCGATTCTGGTGCCGATAAGAGTTTCGTGTCATTATCTTTTGAGCAAATACTTCGCGTGTCTAGAACGAAACTAGGAAAACCTTTGACAGTAGAAGTTGCTAGTGGTGAACCCATTATTCTTGATTCTGTTCTTCGCAACTGCCAGTTGAACCTTAACGACCATCTTTTTCCTATTGACCTCGCGCCTATGCAACTTGGAAGCTTTGACGTTATTGTGGGAATGGATTGGTTATCCAAGCATCACGCAGAGATAGTTTGTTCTGAGAAGATTGTTCGTGTGCCGCTTTCGACAGGCGAGATTCTGCAGGTTCAAGGTGAGAAGCCTACCGGTGGTCTCAAACTCATGTCTTGTTTTAAAGCTCGGAAGTATCTGCAGAAGAACTATGTGGCTTTCTTAGCACATGTTACAGAAGATAAAGGCAAGGATAAGTCTATTTCAGATATTCCTGTCATTCGGGATTATTCTGAAGTGTTCCCTGAAGATTTACCTGGTCTACCTCCAGCACGCCAAGTCGAGTTCCGCATTGATCTCGTACCTGGTGCAAACCCCATTGCCAGAGCTCCATATCGTCTTGCACCATCTGAGATGCAAGAGTTGTCTAAACAGCTTCAGGAGCTCTCTGACAAAGGTTTTATACGTCCTAGTTTTTCACCTTGGGGTGCTCCCGTTCTTTTTGTCAAGAAGAAGGATGGATCCTTTAGGATGTGTATCGATTATTGTGAGCTTAACAAGCTTACCATCAAGAATCGATATCCCCTACCTCGCATCGATGATCTCTTTGATCAGTTACAAGGCGCTTCTTATTTTTCGAAGATTGATCTGCGATCTGGATATCATCAACTTCGGGTGCAAGAAGAAGACATTCCGAAGACAGCATTCCGCACTCGTTATGGGCATTATGAATTCACAGTCATGCCATTCGGTTTGACTAATGCTCCTGCTGTTTTCATGGACATAATGAATAGGGTCTGCAAACCTTATTTGGATCAGTTCGTCATTGTTTTTATAGATGACATCTTGATATACTCTAAGACGCAAGCTGACCACGAGCAACATCTTCGTCTTACTTTGGAACTCCTAAAGAAAGAGCAACTTTTCGCCAAATTCTCCAAGTGCGAATTTTGGCTTAAAGAAGTTCAATTCTTAGGACATATTATCAACGAACAGGGTATTCATGTAGATCCCTCCAAGATCAGTGCGATTAAGGATTGGGATACGCCTACTACTCCTACTGAAGTTCGTTCTTTTCTTGGTCTAGCGGGTTATTATCGCCGCTTCATAGAAAATTTCTCGAAGATTGCAGTTCCTCTAACTGCTCTAACTCAGAAGAAAGTGCCCTTTTATTGGGGATACAAACAAGAGGAAGCTTTTCAACACCTGAAGCAGAAGCTTTGCGATGCGCCTGTTCTATCATTGCCTGAGGGTGATGATGATTTTGTTGTGTATTGTGATGCATCGAAATTGGGTCTTGGCTGTGTTCTTATGCAAAGGAACAAAGTCATAGCTTATGCATCGAGGCAGTTGAAGATACATGAGAAGAACTACACCACTCATGATCTTGAGTTGGGTGCAGTAGTCTTTGCTCTCAAGATCTGGAGACACTATTTGTACGGTACAAAATGTGTGGTTTTCACTGACCACAAAAGTCTTCAGCATATCTTCAACCAGAAGGAACTCAACATGAGACAGCGGCGTTGGGTTGAGCTTTTAAACGACTATGACTGCGAAATTCGCTACCATCCTGGTAAGGCGAATGTCGTAGCTGATGCATTGAGTCGTAAGGAACGTACTAAGCTTCATTGTGTACGTGTTCAATCTGTTATTCAAGCTCGATCCGATATCCAAGCACGCATTTCTCAAGCTCAACAATCTTGTGTTTCACAAGGTCTATTGGATAAGGAATTTCCCTATCACATAACACCTGCTCTGGAACTGAAGGACAATGGATCATATTACTTCATGGACCGTTTGTGGGTCCCAAGCCAGGATGATCTTCGTACCTTACTTATGGATGAAGCCCATAAGTCTCGCTATTCTATTCATCCGGGCTCAGATAAGATGTATAAGGATCTTCGTATTCATTATTGGTGGCCTGGTATGAAGAAAGACATTGCCTTATATGTATCCAAATGCCTTACTCGTCTTAAGGTTAAGGCTGAACATCAGCGTCCTTCTGGTTTATTGGAGCAACCAGAGATCCCAGTTTGGAAATGGGAAAACATTACTATGGATCTTGTTACCAAACTTCCACGCACTAAGAAAGGTCATGATGCCATCTGGGTAGTTGTTGATCGTCTTACAAAGTCAGCACATTTCTTGCCAATCCGTGAGGATTTTCCTGCTGACAGACTTGCTCAAATCTATGTGGATGAAATTGTAGCTCGACATGGTGTTCCTTTGAACATCATTTCTGACAGAGATGCTCGTTTCACTTCTTATTTTTGGAGAACCATGCAATCTGCTATGGGGACCCAACTTAATCTGAGCACAGCTTATCATCCGCAAACGGATGGTCAATCTGAGAGAACAATCCAGACTTTGGAGGATATGCTTAGAGCTTGTGTGATCGATTTTGGTGGTAGTTGGGATTCACATCTTAAGTTGATTGAATTCTCCTACAACAACAGTTATCACACTAGCATCAAAATGGCTCCTTTCGAGGCTCTCTATGGTCGAAAATGTCGTTCACCAGTCTGCTGGAATGAGATTGGCGAGGCTCAACTTACTGGACCTGCCCTCATTTTAGAGACAACTGACAAGGTCAAGAAAGTTCGTGATAACCTTCAGGCAGCTAGAAGCCGTCAGAAGATTTACGCGGACCCAAAACGCAAAGCCTTGGAATTTCAAGTCGGTGATCGAGTATTACTTAAGGTCTCACCTGGGAAAGGTGTGATCAGATTTGGAAAGAAAGGAAAACTTGCACCTAGATACGTTGTACCATTCAAGATCGTCGAAAGAATAGGAAAGGTAGCCTACAGACTTGAGTTACCTCCTGAACTTGGAAATGTTCATCCAACTTTTCACGTGTCCAATCTCAAGAGGTGTTCAGCTGATGAAAACTTCTCCATACCTCTTGACGAAATTCGTGTTGGCAAAACACTGAAATTTGTTGAGAAACCAGTGGAAATCATGGAACGTGAAGTCAAGTGGCTTAAACGCAAGCGCATTCCTTTGGTCAAAGTTCGCTGGGAAGCTAAGCGTGGACCTGAGTTTACTTGGGAATGCGAAGATCAAATGAAGGCGAAATATCCTCATCTTTTTCCACGAGTTTCCTCTAAATAAATTTCGGGACGAAATTTCCACAAGTAGGGGAGACTGTAACAACTGTGCTTGTAACCATTATGAACAGTTCTATTATCAATAAAACAATGTTATTTGATCCCAATGTTTGTTTGATTGTGTTTTACATTTTTTATGTTTTGACTTTTATGTAATTTCAAACTCTACATCGCTTTCTGGAGAGTTATACGCAAACTAGTGCGTAAACGTACTCAGTTTAATGCGAGAAATACTCCGGAACATCAACATATACTCAACATACCTTAAATAACCTTTACATAACTTAGAAATAAGTTTTGAAGGCTTTGGTATGGCAAAAACAAGTTAATTCGCTTACAGGGACTAAATATGACAAACTGCGAAAGTATGTCAATTTGAACTGTAACGAACATTCCGGAACATGACCATAAGTTAAACACACCTTAAATATCCTTTACATAGCTTAGAAATAGGCTTTGAGGGGTTCGGTGTGCAAAAATAAACTTTTGGGTCGTTCAGGGACTAAAAGTGTCAAAAAGTGCACAAGTTTGCATTTTCGCGCATAACTTACGTTCTGAATACATCCGGACATCCAAAAATTTATGTGAGCATGACTATATTATATTTTAGTGTTCGCCATAAGAAAAATCCATTCGTCGCGTCATTTGGATCGTTTTTCGCGCTTGTGCGCATTCCGTCATAATTAAGCGAACATCGCGTTCGTACGGCTAAACGAACCGACATCCGACATATTTTTGAACACATTTTAAGTTCCCTATACTTTAACTTCATTTTAGAGCTTTGAAATGGGGTTAACGGGCCTTAAACGTGTCGAAAATGGGCTGATTACACTGCAGGGACCAAAAATGAAATTCTGCCAAACTTGTATGGCTACGATGCGTATGCACTTTTTGCCCTACGGTGCGTATGGGTTCTGTAGATCAGATAATAACAAACAGTCAGCACATTATCAGCTGATTAAACCACAACCACAAGTTCTAAACTTGCCCTTTCAGCTCTTAATAGGCCATTTTCAGTAACCATAACATTTTGACAAATGTACGCATGAGATTCGAGCACGGTTTTCATGAAACGATCTTAACGGTTACCCGAAATATATAAATACCCATCACATTTGCACACATTTCTCACAAGAATCTGATCATTTGTGCTCTAAGTTGAAACCTTTGTTTCATACCTGAGCTATTTTGATCTTGATTAGCATTCGGGGACCCTTCGTAAGTATTCTTTCGTTCTTTTATTGCTTTTCGAGTCCGAAAGTCAAACTTTGTTTGACTTTCTGCATTGACCAGTTTATGGTCGATGCGAAGTTCGTTTTAACTTCATAACGTGAGCGTGATCACGATGGTTATAGTCCTTAGTGAGTATACCTACTGATTACCACGTTATCTAGGCTCCGTGACGAGCCGTAGTTTCGGTCAGAATACGTATTCTTGCGTATTTTGTAACCAAACTACTTATGGGTATCAAAACCGTTTGTTTTGATACCAAACCTGTTTTCTAAACTTAGTTAAGCATGTTTTAGCATGCTTAGCTCGTCACTTTTAGTTTAGTGCTTATATAGGGTCGTAAGGTAAGCGATCTAAACAATCGCTTATACTTTCGAACCCGACCCGTTTGGTCGATCATTAGGATCCGACCAAACACATTAGGTGACCATAGTATATAGGGAATAACCTTATGAGGTTATACCTTATGGTCGCTTCGTTTAAGTAGTTGTATGATAGGTAGTTTATATGCCTTAGGTAAATTACCAAAATACCCCTATGATGCCAAAATTCATTTTAAACATATGTAACATAACTTTTGACATCTAAACTGATTTGACAATCATATTAGACATGTTAAGGCATATATTACTTGTCATAGGACTAGTTAGGCGGTCCGAACGCGTTTCACGCGAACGACGCGTTAAAGTAGCATAAGCTACCTAAACGGGTCGTAATGGGTCACAAGCACTTAGGTTAGGTTTCATTTAGTATGTAGGCTTTGTTAAACCATACTACATGAGTTCCCATACTCATTTGGTTTACGAACCCTCATTCTATCCGATCTTCCGATTTAGGTCCGGTTTATTAACATAGTTACCTATATTAGGTGCCGTTTGATTCCGTGATCTATATAATTGCTTGGTGGTTATCTTTAGACATCTGAGCAATCTCAGGTGAGTACATAGACCCCTCTTTTACTGTTTTCCAAACGTTTTGGGGTGGAACACATGTGCCTACTTGTTACTTTCATGCTTCCATGTTTTCACATCATATACATGCTATGTTCGTTAGTACATTATAGTACATGATTTCATTATATCTTATGCTAGGTGTGCCCATTGTGCGCATTACTTAGTACATTGTTTTACATTACATTTCATGCTAGGTGTGCCCATTGTGTGCATTACTTAGTACATTGTTTTACATTACATTTCATGCTAGGTGTGCCCATTGTGTGCATTACTTAGTACATTGTTTTACGTTACATTTCATGCTAGGTGTGCCCATTGTGCGCATTACTTAGTACATTGTTTTACATCACATTTCATGCTAGGTGTGCCCATTGTGTGCATTACTTAGTACATCGTTTTACATTACATTTCACGCTATGTATGTTCATTTGATTACATACTTAGTGCATTGTTTTCACATGCTTACATTTTGTTATGACATTTGGTTTGTTTAACATGGAACAATACATTCATTAACATTAATTACGCCGTTCGTTAGTAGGTAGTGGTACCATAGGAATTGACAACTCCCGTTCCGGACATCCCAGGGAAAGGGGATGAAAGGAATGACCGAATTCGATATACATAACTTAGATAAACCTTTAATTTGTTTAAGGGTTTATCGCCACAGTCTCAAGGCTTGGATGTATGCATTTTAACAATACCGCATAAATGTTTGTATCAGTATAGCATGCATTTGTTACACACAACGTGACTTTGATTTAAACTATGTTTTACTTCAATACCTTGTTGTTGTGCATTTTACATATGGTTTAGTTGATACATTTCACTTACCATACATGACATTTTGGTTACACATTACATGATCTACATTGAACATAAACATTTTGACATTGATATACACATTTGGTGGTTTACATTGGGCATTGACATTTTGATATGGTTTACACAATAACACTGGACAATTGGTTTGTACATGAACAAGTTACATTGGTGGTTGTTTGGGTAAGTGATTTGAGTAACGATACGTGTGTAATATGATACAAACATGGTGGATACGCCGCTGGTACTTCCTATATATAAGTGTTTGTATAATACTACATAGCGTAACGTTATTTAAATCATTTCAGTATAGACATATTACATTTTTATACAAATTACATATTTTCACACGACATTGATTTACAAAACAATTTATCTTATACAACTCATTTTACATGGTTATTCATTTAACCTTACATTTACTTATACATATCAACTGATCTTATCGTTTTTCAAATGATTTACAAGACAAAGCAAATTACAAGGTTCATGACTAAACATTTTCTCAAATACAAGTCATGAATCCTATTTTCACAAACCTATGTATCTCACAGGCATTTTTATGCTGACGTACCTACTTTCACATGTGTTTTCAGGTGCTTTTCCGTAGAATGATGATCATGACACTAGGGCGGACCTGTGCCTTAGAGACTTAAAATGAAGCTAGACTATGTTTAATTACGTTATAAACTCTTTTGTTTACTGTTCAAGACAATGTAACACCCTTGTTTAATAAATAAAATACAACTTTGTATACCATGGTTATGAAACAATTTATTCTGTTACGACACGCCCCGATGTTTCCGCCGCGGTTTGTTGTTTTACGCGGTCGGGGTGTGACAGTCAGCATAAAAATGCATGTGAGATACATAGGTTTTAATGATTTAGGATTCATGACTTGTAAGTTTAAAGAAAATGTTTATCAAAAGTTAGTCATGAACCTTGTAAAATGTTTTCTTTTATAAATCATACAAATAGTGATAAGAAATCAGATGATATAAAAGAAAGATGCACAGATAAATAAATGACCAAGTAAAATGAGTTTGTATAAAATCTGTTGTTTGTAAAAACAATGTTTCATGAAGATGTGATACAAGTGTAAAATGTATTATGACTAACTTGAGATGGTTTAACTAACGCTACGATATGTAATACCATAAAAGCACTTATATATAGGAAGTACCAGCGGCGTATCCACCATGCTTTTATCATATTACACACGCCTCGTTACTTAAATCACTTACCAAAACAAACTACCAAAAATGTCTTGTTTAAACCAATTACCAAATGTTTATGTAAAAACCATGTTTATTGTCAAATGTAAATCATGTAATGTGTAAACAAATGTCATGTATGGCAAGTAAAAAGTGACTACTCAAACCATATGTAAAAATGCAGAAAACAAAGTGATTGAATAAATCAAAAGTTATGTTTTGTAAAATAAATGCATGCCTTACTGATACAAACATCTATGCAGTATTGTTTTAATGCATACACTCAAGCCTTGCGACTATGGCGAAAAACCCTTAAACAAAGTTAAAGGTTTATCTAAAGCATGTATATCGAATTCGGTTATTCATTCGACCCAAACAAACCTAGGATCTCAGGAATGGGAGTTGTCAATTCCTATGGTACCACTACCTACTAACGAACGGCGTGATCAATGTTAATGAATGTATTTTTGTCCCATTTAAACAAACCAAATGTCATATCAAAATGTAAGCATGTTTTATGAAAATAATGTACTAAGTATGAAAAAAATGAACATACATTGCATGAAATGTAATGTAAAACAATGTACTAAGTATGCACTAAATGGACATACATAGCATGAAATGTAATGTAAAACAATGTACTAAGTATGCACTAAATGGACATACATAGCATGAAATGTAATGTAAAATAATGAACTAAGTATGCACTAAATGGACATACATAGCATGAAATGTAATGTAAAACAATGTACTAAGTATGCACTAAATGGACATACATAGCATGAAATGTAATGTAATACAATGTACTAAGTATGCACTAAATGGACATACATAGCAAAACATAATGAAATCATGTACTATATGTGTACTAATGAACATAGCAAGTATGATATAAAAACATGGAAAGCACGAAAGTAACAAGTAGGCACATGTGTTTCACCCCAAAATGTTTGAAAAACAGTAAAAGAGGGGACTATGTACTCACATGAGGGTGCTTAGAAGTCTTGAATAACAACTAAGCAAAGCTAGAAAGGTCACGGAAATCAAATGGCACCTATTATAGGTAACTACGTTAATAAACGGACCTAAATCGGAAGATCGGATAGAACAAGGTTTCGTAAACCAAATGAGTATAGGAACTCATGTAATGTGGTTTAACAAAGCCTACATCCTAAATCGAAACCTAACCTAAGTGCTTACGACCCATTACGACCCGTTTAGGTAGCTTACGCTACTTTAACGTGTCTTTCGTGTAAAACGCGTTCGGACTGCCTAACTAGTCTTATGACAAGTATTATATGCCTTATCATGTCTAATAATGTTACCTAATCAGTTTAGATGTCAAAATTTAGGTTACATATGCTTAAAATGAATTTATGCGCAAAAAGGGCATTTTGGTCATTTTCCTAAGGCTTATAAACTAGTTATCATACAACTAACTAAACGATGTGACCATAAGGTATAACCTCGGAGGGTTATTCCCTATATAACTATGGTTACCTAATGTGTTTGGTCGGATCCTAATGATCGACCAAACGGGTCGGGTGCAAAAGTCTAAGCGGTTGTTTAGACTGCTTATCTTATGACCCTATATAAGCACTAAACCTAAAGTGACGAGTTAAACATGTTAAAACATGTTTAACGAAGTTAGAAAACAAGTTTGATATCAAAACAAAGGGTTTTGATACCAAAGAATAGTTTGGTTGCAAAATACGCATAAATACGCATTTTGACCGAAACTATGACTCGTCACTACACCTAATTAACATGGTAATCAGTAGGTATAGTCACAAAGGACTATGACCATCGTGATTACGCTCACGTTGCGAAGTTCAAACGAACTTCGTGTTGACCAAAACGAGGTCAAAGCAGAAAGTCAAACACTGTTTGACTTTCATGCTTGAAATACAAGAACAAGCATAAAGGAAACTTACAAAAGGTCCAAGACTTGAAGATTTGAACTCAAAATACTCAGGTATGAAGCTTGAGAGCTTCAACTTAGAGCAAGATGAGAACAAATGTGTGAAGAAGAAGTGAAATGGAAGTGGGTATTTGTAGATTTCATAGAACCGTTAGGATCGTTCCTTGATAATTGAGCTTCGATTTGGACCGTACACATAGGGCACATGTTTTTGGAATACTAGGGGTGCCCAAAAACCATCATACGGTATTGCAAATGTTACAAAATAGCCCCTAAACTTCAAGATAAGTGCTGAAAATAACCTGCTGTTGCTGAAACTGAACTTTCTGTCCAGATAGGGTTGTGGCGTGCTGCCACAGCCAACCCAAATAGTGGTGGTGTGACGCCACCACATGCCCAATTCCAGAAAGTTTCAAATATTTACAGTTTTGGTCCCTGCAACACTATTAAGCCATTTTTGATGCGTTTAAGCCCCGTTAACCTCATTTCAAGGCTCTAAAATGAACTTAAAGTATAGGGAACTTAAAATATGCTCAAAAACATCTCGGATGTCGGTTCGTTTGGTCGGTTGCGTTGTTTGGTTAATTACGACGAAACACAAACGGACGCGAAAAACGATCTAAATTACGCGACGAATGGAATTTTATCGTGCCAATCACTAAAATAAAATATTTTAATGATCACATAAATTTTTGGATGTCCGAATATATTCAGAATGTAAGATATGCGCGAAAATGCACACTTATGTACTTTTTGACGCTTTTAGTCCGTGTTGATCAAATATGTTTATTTTTGCGCACCAAACACCTCTAAGCCTATTTCTAAGCTATGTAAAGGATATTTAGGGCATGTTTAACTTATGATCATATTCCGGAATGTTCGTTACAGTACGAATCGGCATACTTTCGCACTTTGTCGAAATTAATCCCTGTAAGCGAATAAACTTGATTTCGACACACCAAACCTTCCTAAACTTATTTATGAGTTATGTAAAGGTTATTTAAGGTATGTTAAGCCCATGTCACTATTCTGGAGTGTTTTTTGTGTTAAACTGATTACGTTTATGCATCAGTTCGCGTTTAACTTCCTAGAAAGCGATTTAGAGCTCGAAATCGAACAAGAATTGATATGTGCAAATGATACACATATTTAAACAAATCCCAAGTATGAAACACAATATTTCATTGATTTGGTATTTGTTTGATGGACGTGGAGGCACAGGTGTCACAGTCTCCCATACTTCAGGAAATTTCGTCCCAAATTTTATTTAGAGGAAACTCGTGAGAGCTTGAAACATGAAGTTGAAAAGATAAAACAACACTGGTTAGTGCCCTGAACTTCTAGTAACTTTAAATAACATCATGCTTGTAATGTAAGAGGGACACTTATATATAAGTATATGAAGCGCCATTGGTGCGTCCACCATGCCTCCTTTACATTGTTCACATTTCGTTATTTTTGCCACTATAGGTTCTTACACATGATAAATCTTACTGTGGTTTCCGTGCACTGAATTTCATAATTATGTATGCACCCATAATTACGTAATACCTTGCATAGTCCACACAATGTATCTTATAATGTGTAGGGGAAGAAAATAATGAACGAACCTGTGATGATTGTGACTAGACCACCATAGGGTCCTTTTAATTAAATCAATAATTGATCTCTTTAAATAGACTACCAAGGAGTCTGTTCAGCTATATCATCACATGCCACTCTTAACCAGATTCTGAATCAATCTTTTTAACTAGACCATTCAAGGGGTCTCTTTGAATTATGGAGTGGTACTATATAATCCAAGGGTCTTAATTATTACGTAGAAGCCCATTAAGGATTTAAGGTAGTACCTTTAGATATCCTACTGTGAATCCCTCATATGAGGATATGGAAGATTCTACGAGGATTTGGATAACGAAAATAAAAGGACAAAAGAAAATACATAACACATAATCACATAACCACAAAATTGTTTAACTTGATCTTTAATTTGTTATCATTTTGTTAATTTGTTTGTTAATTGTGCACATGTATTTAAAGCACACCAGGTCTCCAATCCGTGGATTTCATTTGGCACTTTAAACATTTCAAGAATCTAACTATGAAGATAGGAAGATTAAAAGGAAAATTCGATTTCGATTACGAGGAATCGTAATATTCGAATTAAGGTATACAAGGAATTCAATTAAGGATTCCGATTTAAGCAATAATCATCCACAAGGATCTAATTATGAAGGTAAGAATATCCCATATGGATTTTGGGATTTGAAAAGCGGGAGGCGTTTCAAAACCTTGCACTAGACGTGCTTAAGTCGATACACGAGGTAAAATGCTCATGAAGTTAAGGTGCTAGATATGCCAAGGTGACATATGAAGCAGAATTTGAAGGTTAAGTTAATGTATGAGAAAAATGTTTTTGAAAACTATGCATGGGGTTCTTTTAGAAATGTGTTTAATGTTTTTAAAACCTTACATAATACTTTTGAAATCATAAAGTAGGTGTATTAAATAAGTATATTTATAAAATGTTTTTAAATCATGCGAGGTGAATTTTGAAATTATGTATGAGGTTTTTGAAAACATGAATGATGCTTTTGAAATCATGCACTTGATATATTAAGTAAATACACTATGTTAAAAATGTTTTCAAACTATATGGAATATTTTGAAATCATGAAGGTGTTTTGAAAACTTATACTATGTATGTTGTTATGAAAACCAGAATGTAATGGGTATGAGATCAAAAAATACCCTTAATTATCTAACCAAGGATTTAAAGTGATTACTCAAAATGTCACTTATATTCTGTATTCTGTACTTTGTTTCTTAGAATGAAACGAGTACTTAAATTTTTCGGGGAAATCATGAGCGATCACTTAAAAGGGAGAAACACAAGAGTAGTGTCACACCCCGACCACGTAGAACATACCAAACGTGGCGGAAACATCGGGGAGTGTTGTAACAGAATTAATGTTTCAAATCCATGGCAATTGAAGTTTTGTTTTATTCATTAAAAGTGTTACAATGTCTTAACAAACAAGGAAATACAACATAATTAACTAGTCTTGCATCTTTTATTGTCACTAAAGCCCAAGTCTGTCTATGTGTATCTTGACCATCTTATGCAACAGTTCCTGAAAAACACATGTGAAAATAGGTACGTCAGCATAAAAATGCCTGTGAGATACATAGGTTTTGTAAAAATAGGTTCCATGACTTATGTTTGAGAAAATGTTTAGTCATGAACCTTGTAATTTGCTTTGTTTTGTAAATCATTTGAAAAACAATGAGTTCAGATGATATGTATAAATAAGTGAATAATGTATGGTTAAATGAATAACCATAGTAAAATGGATTTGTATAAGATAAGTTGTTTGTAAAACAATGTCTTGTGAAAAGTATGTTATTTGTATAAAATGTTCTATGTCTCAAACTGAAATGATTCAAATAACGTTACGCCATGTAATACCATACAAACACTTATATATAGGAAGTACCAGCGGCGTATCCACCATGCTTGTATCATATTACACACGCATCGTTACTTAATCACTTAATCAAACCAAACCAAACAATGTAAAATGTTCATGTCAAGATGTAAATCATGTCAAAATGTCTATGTCAAATATCCATGTCAAATGTCTATGTCAAGTATCCATATCAAATGTCTATGCCAAATATCCATGTCAAATGTCTATGTCAAGTATCCATGTCAAATGTCTATAGTCCAAGAGTAGTCAAGTAATGTATAATCAAAATGATATGTATGGTAGGTAAAATTTAGACTACTTAAACCATAAGTAAAAATGTACAAAACAAAGTATTGAAGTAAAACTTGGTTTAAATCAAAGTTATGTTTTGTAAGATATATGCATGCTATACTGAATATGAACATTTATGCGGTATTGTGAAAATTCATACATCCAAGCCTTGAGACAGACGGATAACTATGTAAAAGTGAGTTATCAAGAGAATATATATTCGGATTCGGTCATTCCTTTCATCCCCTTTCCCTGGGATGTCCGGAACGGGATTTGTCAAGTCCTATGGTACCACTACCTACTAACGAACGGCATGATCGGTGTTAATGAATGTATAGTATAGTTTAAACAACCCAAATGTCATACCAAAATGTAAGCATGTTTTATGAAGATAATGTACCTAGTATGCTAGAGTAAACATACAGGGTAGAGCTGTAAAACAATGTGTCCATATGTTACTGGAACATATGCAACAGAGATGCAGTATAAAACAATGTACTAAGTATGCAAAGTCATCATACAAAGTAGAAAAGTCATGTAAAACAATGTACTAAGTATGCAAAGTCATCATACAAAGCATAGAACACCATGAAATCATGTACTATAAATGTACTAATGAACATAGCAAGTATATGATGTGAAAACAGGAAAGCAGGAAAGTAACAAGTAGGCACATGTGTTCCACCCCAAAACAGTTTGGAAAACAGTAAAAGAGGGGTCTATGTACTCACTTGAGATTGCTCAGAAGTCCTTGAGTAACAACCAAACAATGCTAGAGATCGCGGAATATCAAACGGCACCTAATATAGGTAACTACATTAATAAACCGGACCTAAATCGGAAGACTGGGTAGCATTAGGGTTTGTAAACCAAACGAGTGTGGAGACTCGTGTGATGTGGTTTAACAAAGCCTACATACTAAATGAAACCTAACATAACTGTCTACGACCCATTACGACCCGTTTAGGTAGCTTATGCTACTTTAACGCGTCGTTCGCGTGAAACGCGTTCGGACCGCCTAACTAGTCCTATGACAAGTGTTATATGCCTAAACATGTTACATAATCAGTTATGTGACAAAAGTTTAGGTTACATATGCTTAATTACCAATTATACATGAAAAGGGTATTCTGGTAATTTACCTAAGGCATATAAACTACCTATCATACAACTACTTAAACGATGTGACCATAGGGTATAACCTCGGAAGGTTATTCCCTACCTACTATGGTCACCTAAAGTATTTGGTCGGATCCTAATGATCGACCAAACTGGGTCGGGTTCGAAGGTATAGGCGATTTATTAGATCGCCTACCCTACGACCCTAGACAACGTGGTAATCAGTGGGCATAGTCCCAAGGGACTATGACCAACGTGATTACACTCACGTTGCGAAGTTCCTACGAACTTCGCATTGACCATTACTGGTCAACGCAGAAAGTCAAACAAAGTTTGACTTTCAGACTCGATAAAACAATAAAATAAGGAAAAGAACGAAAGAATACTTACGAAGGGTCCAAGAATGGAAGGTTTGAACCCGAACACTCTCAGGTATGAAGTGTTAAACACGACAACTTAGAGAGCAAGTTCAGATTCAAAGGTGTGAGTTTTTGGGTGTGATGTTGGTGGGTATTTATAGGAAATGGTCCACCGTTAAGATCGTTTCTTGGAGAAGGAGGCAACGATCAAGGCCGTACACTTGTCGGAATGTTATGGTGCCTAAAATGTTGTTCTTATCCGCTGACTAGACGATAGGAAACGTGTGGACACGAATCAATTCAGTTGCAAGTTGCAAAACAAACATTGAATCTGGTCAGAAGGGCTAATGCGGCCCGCTTTAGATTTAGGCAAACACAATGCGGGCCGCTTGGGGCCTCTGATCTGCACATATGTTTCAGAAATGACAGTTTAGGTCCCTGCACGTGTTTAAGGCCATTTCCGACACTTCTAAGGCCCGTAAAGCCAACTTTAAGGCCCTAAAATGTTGCCTAAACATTGTGGACATGAAACATGTTCAAAAATATGTCGGATGATGGTTCGTTTGGTCGTACGAACGCGATGTTCGCTTAATTACGACGAAATGCGCACAAGCGCGAAAAACGATCCAAATGACGCGACGAATGGATTTTTCTTAAGGCGAACACTAAAATATAATGTAGTCATGCTTACATAAATTTTTGGATGCCCAGATGTATCCAGAACGTAAGATATGCGCGAAAATGCAAACTTGTGCACTTTTTGACACTTTTAGTCCCTGAATGACACAAAAGTTTATTTTAGCATACCGAACACTTCAAAGCCTATTTCTAAGCTATGCAAGGGATATTTAAGGTGTGTTTAACTTATGGTCATGTTCCGGAATGTTCGTTACAGTTCAAATTGACATACTTTCGCAGTTTGTCAAGTTTAGTCCCTGTAAGCGAATTAACTTTGATTTCACCACACCAAACCTTCCAAAACTTATTTCTAAGTTATGTAAAGGTTATTTAAGGTATGTTAAACCTATTTCACTATTCCGGAGTGTTTGTTGCATTAAACTGGTTATATTTACGCATTAGTGCGCGTATAACCTTCCAGAAAGCGATTTAGAGTTTGAAATCGAACAAGAATTGATATGTGCAAATGATACACATATTTTTACAAATCCCAAGTATGAAATACAATATTTCATTGGTTTGGTATTTGTTTGATGGCCGTGGAGGCACAGGTGTTACAGTCTCCCCTACTTTAGGAAATTTCGTCCCGAAATTTATTTAGAGGAAACTTGTGAGAGTTTAAAACATGAAGTTGAAAAGATCAAACAACGTTGGTTAGGGTCCTGAACTTCTAGTAACTTTAATAACATCATGCTTGCAATGTAAGAGGGACACTTATATACAAGTATATAAAGCGTCATTGGTGCGTCCACCGTACCTCCATTACATCGTTATCATTTTGTTATTGTTGTCGCTATCGGTTCTTACGCATAATAAATCTTACTGGGTTTCTGTGCATTGAATTCCATAATTATGTAGGCCTCCATAATTACGTAGTTCCTTGTACAGTCCGCACAGTCTATTTTATAATGTGTTGTGTAAAACCAAATGAACAACCCTGTGATGAGTGTAACTAGACCGCCATAGAGTCCTTTAGATTAAATCAATAAATGATTTAAATAGACTATCAAGGAGTCTGTTCAGCTACATCACTGGATGTCATTCTTTAACCAAATTGTGAATCAATCTTTTTGACTAGACCACTAAAGGGTCTCTTATGAATCATGGAGTAGTACTATATCAATCCAAGGGTCTTAACTATTATATAGAAGCCCATTTAGGATTTAAGGTAGTACCTTTTTGAATATCCTTCTACGAATCCCTCATATTAAGATATGAAAGATTCTACGAGGATTTGGATAATGAATACCCAGAGTATACCAAAACACAAAAAATGCATAAATGAAAACACCAAATATGTAAACACATAATCACATAACCACAAAATTGTTTGTTAATTTGTCTTGTTAATTGCGTACATGCATTTAAAGCACACTAGGAATCCATTCCGTGGATTTCATTTGGTACTTTAAACGTTACCAAGAATCCAACTATAAAGATAGAAAGATTCAAAAAGAAAATTCGATTTCGATTATTAGGAACCAAAGTGTTCGAATTAAGGTACATAAGGAATCCAATTAAGGACTCTGATTTGAATGACAATTATCCACAAGGGTCTAATTGTGGAGATAAAAAGATCCCATATGAATTTTAGAAGTTGAAGATGTTTTGAAATCTTGCACGGGATGTGCTTAAGTCAAAACATGAAGTTGAAATGCTTATGAAGTTGAGATGCTAGTTATGTCAAGGCGACACATGAAGCAGAATTTGAAGGTTAAGTCACTGTATGAGGAAAATATATTTGGAAACTATGCATGGGGTTCTTTTAAGAAAAATGTGTTTAACGTTTTTGAAACCTTATATATAATATTTTTTTGAAATCATAAAGTAGGTGTAATAGGTAGATATATTTACAAAAATGTTTTAAAATCATGCGAAATGAATTTTGAAATTATGTATAAGGTTTTTGAAAGACATGAATGATGCTTTTAGAAATCATGCACTTGATCAGAAAATGTATTGTGTTAATATTGTCTTCAGACTATATGAAATATTTTGAAATTTAGAAAGGTTGGTTTTGATGACATGGCCAATGTTTTTGAAATAACATAGACAATGCATCTAGAAAAATTGTTTTCAAACTATATGAAATGTTTTGAGATCATGAAGATTGTTTTGAAATACTGGTACTGTGTATGTTGAAAAATCAAAACGTAATGGATATGAGATTTGAAAATATCCTTAGTTATCTAACCAAGGATTCAAAAGCACAGATGTGCAGAAGCATGATCACTCATAATGTCACTTTATTCTCTGTACTTTGTTTCTTAGAATGAAACGAGTACTTAAAATTTTTGAGGGAATCATGAGCAATCATTTGAAAGAGAGAATCACAAGAGTAGTTTGTAAGGTACATAGTTTCTTGATGTAGGTATCATAGGAAAATCATACACACATGTAACTATACTTGTATATCAGAATTTGTGAACAACGATTTATTTATAAACAAAACAAATTGTTTCACATTACAAGGAAACAAAAGAACAAAAGCATAAGACAGCAACATCTTCTGTTCAGCTGAATGCTCATCCGTGGGTCGGATTTGCATTAGCAAGCTTTGGGCATCGGTTTCTGTAGTGGGTCAGATCCCCACAATTGTAACAGGCACCAGGTGGGTAGTGTGGTCGTGCAGCTTGACCCTGTTGCTGAGCAAGAGGCTGAGCAACTTGTTGAGCCGGGTTCTGAACTGGGCGATTCGGATTAGCAGGGATGCGGCAGGTGTCAGCAAGATGACCGGATCTTCCGCAGTTGGTGCACTGACGACACTGGAGGTGTGGTTGATGATGGCCGTTACACCTGTTGCACAAAGGTGCATTGCCAAAATAAGGCTTCTTGGCTAGTAGTTGCGCAGGCTGATTCGGTGCAGCTTGAGCCTGTGCAGTAATGGCATTGTTTTGGGAAACCTTACGCTTCCTTGCCCTCTTGGATGAACTAGAATCCTTTGCATTCTTGTTTTGACCTTTCTTGCTATCCTCCTTGTCAGACGACTGTTTCTCGCCCTTGTCACCCTTCCTGTGTAACTTATTCTTCCTAATCTGCGACTCAGTCAATGTCGCTGATAACTCGATCGCTTGACGGAGTGTGGCAGGGTTACTACCAGTAAGGATGTCTTGTACCGAATCAGGTAGGCCGTCGATATACCTTTCGATAGCTATGTCAAGTGGGGTAACCATTGTCGGGCAAAGCAGACTCAACTCCTCAAACCTATCAGTATACGCCCTGTGCTCACCACTATCTTGCTTCAACTCATCAAATTCCTTCTCCAGAGCTCTCTGCTCATGACGAGGACAGAATTCCCTCATCATAAGAGCCCTAAGTTCAGCCCAGGTTTGCGCAAGGGCAATTTCTGCACCTCGGTCCCTCATAACCCCGTTCCACCATGTGAGAGCCCTCTTCTGGAACACACTTGAAGAAAACTCGACCTTGCGATTATCCGGACACTGAACGTGGCGGAAAGTATTCTCAATGCTCTCGAACCACTGAAGAAGCCCTGTTGCTCCCTCAGAGCCACTAAACTTGAGTGGTTTAGCCTGATTAAAGTCCTTGTATTTGCATAGGGCATTGTTGTTGTTGTTGGCTTGTTGCCATTGAGCAAAGAGATTTGGAAATTGGGCAGCCATCTGCTGCGCAATAATTTCTGCCAGTTCGGCAGTCTCTATCTGGTTCTCGCGTCGAGGAGGCATTCTAAAAGAGGAACCATGAAAGGAAACGAGTGAGAGAATTAGACGAAAAGAATGAGATGAACAAATCTGATGAAAGCAAGGATAGTGGTCATTTGTTTGTTACTACAAAGCAACAAACGACACACAGTGACAAATCAAAGTAAATGGGTCGAAAATAATGTATCGCGAAAACATGCTCGCCTATAAGTGAACACTCATCCCAAGAATTCCCAGGTAAGCACAACTGGTCTCGCGTCTGATGAGATGTATACGAAGTGCTTGCCTAGACAGAAAAAACCCAGAATACAGGCATTCACCCTTCCAGTTTGCACGTGTTCACATTATTTAAAACCCAAAACCTTGACGAGATTTTGAAAATTCAAAGGGGTTCAAAACCATATAATTAGAGAGTTCAAAATCTTACAATAGAGGGTTCAAAACCTAGAAATCGATCATCCTAGAACAGATGATTAGTTTTCAAAGCGGTTTTGAAATTTATGTTCTTGCTGTGGTCGTCGCCTAAGGATAGGTGACGGTATTGTTTTATGACTAAACGCAAGTAAACTCGCGTTAGGGTCCTAAGAAGGTTATAGACTAGGTCAAAGCATTACTAATTACTAATAACCTAATTCCCTATAACCATTGGCTCTGATACCATCTTTTCTGTCACACCCCGACCACGTAGAACATACCAAACGTGGCGGAAACATCGGGGAGTGTTGTAACAGAATTAATGTTTCAAATCCATGGCAATTGAAGTTTTGTTTTATTCATTAAAAGTGTTACAATGTCTTAACAAACAAGGAAATACAACATAATTAACTAGTCTTGCATCTTTTATTGTCACTAAAGCCCAAGTCTGTCTATGTGTATCTTGACCATCTTATGCAACAGTTCCTGAAAAACACATGTGAAAATAGGTATGTCAGCATAAAAATGCCTGTGAGATACATAGGTTTTGTAAAAATAGGTTCCATGACTTATGTTTGAGAAAATGTTTAGTCATGAACCTTGTAATTTGCTTTGTTTTGTAAATCATTTGAAAAACAATGAGTTCAGATGATATGTATAAATAAGTGAATAATGTATGGTTAAATGAATAACCATAGTAAAATGGATTTGTATAAGATAAGTTGTTTGTAAAACAATGTCTTGTGAAAAGTATGTTATTTGTATAAAATGTTCTATGTCTCAAACTGAAATGATTCAAATAACGTTACGCCATGTAATACCATACAAACACTTATATATAGGAAGTACCAGCGGCGTATCCACCATGCTTGTATCATATTACACACGCATCGTTACTTAATCAAACCAAACCAAACAATGTAAAATGTTCATGTCAAGATGTAAATCATGTCAAAATGTCTATGTCAAATATCCATGTCAAATGTCTATGTCAAGTATCCATATCAAATGTCTATGCCAAATATCCATGTCAAATGTCTATGTCAAGTATCCATGTCAAATGTCTATAGTCCAAGAGTAGTCAAGTAATGTATAATCAAAATGATATGTATGGTAGGTAAAATTTAGACTACTTAAACCATAAGTAAAAATGTACAAAACAAAGTATTGAAGTAAAACTTGGTTTAAATCAAAGTTATGTTTTGTAAGATATATGCATGCTATACTGAATATGAACATTTATGCGGTATTGTGAAAATTCATACATCCAAGCCTTGAGACAGACGGATAACTATGTAAAAGTGAGTTATCAAGAGAATATATATTCGGATTCGGTCATTCCTTTCATCCCCTTTCCCTGGGATGTCCGGAACGGGATTTGTCAAGTCCTATGGTACCACTACCTACTAACGAACGGCATGATCGGTGTTAATGAATGTATAGTATAGTTTAAACAACCCAAATGTCATACCAAAATGTAAGCATGTTTTATGAAGATAATGTACCTAGTATGCTAGAGTAAACATACAGGGTAGAGCTGTAAAACAATGTGTCCATATGTTACTGGAACATATGCAACAGAGATGCAGTATAAAACAATGTACTAAGTATGCAAAGTCATCATACAAAGTAGAAAAGTCATGTAAAACAATGTACTAAGTATGCAAAGTCATCATACAAAGCATAGAACACCATGAAATCATGTACTATAAATGTACTAATGAACATAGCAAGTATATGATGTGAAAACAGGAAAGCAGGAAAGTAACAAGTAGGCACATGTGTTCCACCCCAAAACAGTTTGGAAAACAGTAAAAGAGGGGTCTATGTACTCACTTGAGATTGCTCAGAAGTCCTTGAGTAACAACCAAACAATGCTAGAGATCGCGGAATATCAAACGGCACCTAATATAGGTAACTACAATAATAAACCGGACCTAAATCGGAAGACTGGGTAGCATTAGGGTTTGTAAACCAAACGAGTGTGGAGACTCGTGTGATATGGTTTAACAAAGCCTACATACTAAATGAAACCTAACATAACTGTCTACGACCCATTACGACCCGTTTAGGTAGCTTATGCTACTTTAACGCGTCGTTCGCGTGAAACGCGTTCGGACCGCCTAACTAGTCCTATGACAAGTGTTATATGCCTAAACATGTTACATAATCAGTTATGTGACAAAAGTTTAGGTTACATATGCTTAATTACCAATTATACATGAAAAGGGTATTCTGGTAATTTACCTAAGGCATATAAACTACCTATCATACAACTACTTAAACGATGTGACCATAGGGTATAACCTCGGAAGGTTATTCCCTACCTACTATGGTCACCTAAAGTATTTGGTCGGATCCTAATGATCGACCAAACTGGGTCGGGTTCGAAGGTATAGGCGATTTATTAGATCGCCTACCCTACGACCCTAGACAACGTGGTAATCAGTGGGCATAGTCCCAAGGGACTATGACCAACGTGATTACACTCACGTTGCGAAGTTCCTACGAACTTCGCATTGACCATTACTGGTCAACGCAGAAAGTCAAACAAAGTTTGACTTTCAGACTCGATAAAACAATAAAATAAGGAAAAGAACGAAAGAATACTTACGAAGGGTCCAAGAATGGAAGGTTTGAACCCGAACACTCTCAGGTATGAAGTGTTAAACACGACAACTTAGAGAGCAAGTTCAGATTCAAAGGTGTGAGTTTTTGGGTGTGATGTTGGTGGGTATTTATAGGAAATGGTCCACCGTTAAGATCGTTTCTTGGAGAAGGAGGCAACGATCAAGGCCGTACACTTGTCGGAATGTTATGGTGCCTAAAATGTTGTTCTTATCCGCTGACTAGACGATAGGAAACGTGTGGACACGAATCAATTCAGTTGCAAGTTGCAAAACAAACATTGAATCTGGTCAGAAGGGCTAATGCGGCCCGCTTTAGATTTAGGCAAACACAATGCGGGCCGCTTGGGGCCTCTGATCTGCACATATGTTTCAGAAATGACAGTTTAGGTCCCTGCACGTGTTTAAGGCCATTTCCGACACTTCTAAGGCCCGTAAAGCCAACTTTAAGGCCCTAAAATGTTGCCTAAACATTTTGGACATGAAACATGTTCAAAAATATGTCGGATGATGGTTCGTTTGGTCGTACGAACGCGATGTTCGCTTAATTACGACGAAATGCGCACAAGCGCGAAAAACGATCCAAATGACGCGACGAATGGATTTTTCTTAAGGCGAACACTAAAATATAATGTAGTCATGCTTACATAAATTTTTGGATGCCCAGATGTATCCAGAACGTAAGATATGCGCGAAAATGCAAACTTGTGCACTTTTTGACACTTTTAGTCCCTGAATGACACAAAAGTTTATTTTAGCATACCGAACACTTCAAAGCCTATTTCTAAGCTATGCAAGGGATATTTAAGGTGTGTTTAACTTATGGTCATGTTCCGGAATGTTCGTTACAGTTCAAATTGACATACTTTCGCAGTTTGTCAAGTTTAGTCCCTGTAAGCGAATTAACTTTGATTTCACCACACCAAACCTTCCAAAACTTATTTCTAAGTTATGTAAAGGTTATTTAAGGTATGTTAAACCTATTTCACTATTCCGGAGTGTTTGTTGCATTAAACTGGTTATATTTACGCATTAGTGCGCGTATAACCTTCCAGAAAGCGATTTAGAGTTTGAAATCGAACAAGAATTGATATGTGCAAATGATACACATATTTTTACAAATCCCAAGTATGAAATACAATATTTCATTGGTTTGGTATTTGTTTGATGGCCGTGGAGGCACAGGTGTTACAAGTAGTTTGTAAAGAACATAGTTCCTTGTTGTAGGTATCATAGGGGAATGCCATACACACATGTAACTACACTTGCATTAGAATTGCAAACAATGATTTATTTATAAACTAAACACATTTTTCCAGAGTTCCAGAAGAACAAAAGCAACAGATACAAACTATTCAAAGTAGCAACTTCTTCTAATCAGCCAAATGCTCATCCATGGGTCAGATTTGCATTAGCAAGCTTTGAGCAATCCCTTCGGAAATGGCCTATCTCGCTACAGTTGTAGCAAGACCCTGGTGAGAAACGAGCTTGAGCAGGATTGTCGCCAGCTTGATTTGGTACAGCTGCAGTTGGGCAAACCCTTGCTGTATGACCTATAAGTCCACAAATTTGGCATTTGCGGCACTTCACACTAGCATGATGATGAAGGCTACATTGGTTGCACAAGGGTGCAGTTCCGTTGTATGGCTTCTTGGCTGGTGGTGCTGTCACCTGGCTAGGTCCTGCCTGTTTTGGTGCAACCACTGCGGGATTCTTTGAAGCTTTACGTTTCTTTGGTTTTAGTGAAGGCTTGGTTTTTGTCTCCTTTGGTGACTATTGAATGGCTTCATCCTGGAGACGATACATGGTAGCTAATTCAACAGTCTTCAGGACTACTTCGCCTATTCACTGTGCAAATTTGGCAGTCTGCTCGGATATCTGAGCATCGTTGCGATGAAGAGACATTCTAGAAGAAATGAAAGACATAGGAAGAAACAAGTGAAACGTTATCGGATAATCAAAACAGAATGATAACGCATAAAAATTGCGATCATTTGATTGTTACCTAAGGCAAACAAATGAGATGGTGACTAATCAAAGTAATCGGGTCATTTTAATGTATCGCGAAGACATGCTTTAGCCTATAAGTGGACACTCACCCCAAGAGTTCCCAGGTAAGAGTGATTGGACCAATTATGTGAATTTGTACGAACACGCTAGCCTTAGACAAAAAACTCAGAGTACAGGCATCCACCCTTCCAGATTGCATGTGTTCACATTATAAGACCCAACTTTGACGAGATTTTGAAAACTTAGAGGGTTCAAAACCTAGTAATCAATCATCCTAGAACAGATGATTGGTTTTCGAAGCGGATTCAAAATTTATGTTCTGGTTATGGTTGTCACCTAAGGATAAGTGACGGTATTGTTTTAAGATCTAAACACAAGGATCTTGTGTTAGGGCCCTAGGAAGGTTATAGACTAGGTCAAAGCATTACTAATAACCTAATTCCCTAAAACCATGAGCTCTGATACCAACTTTTCTGTCACACCACGACCATGTAAAACAACAAATCGTGGCGGAAACGTCGGGGAGTGTTGTAACAGAATCATTGTTTCATAACACATGGACAATTTAAGTTTTGTTTTATTGAATTGATAGAGGTTACAATGTCTTAAAACAAAGAATCGTAACATAATTAACTAGTCTTGCATCTTTTAATGTCACTAAGGCCCAAGTCCGCCTAAGTGTATCTTGATCAATCCTATGCATCATTTCCTGAAAACACATGTGAAAATAGGTACGTCAGCATAAAAATGCCTGTGAGATACATAGGTTTTAATGATTTAGGATTCATGACTTGTAAGTTTAAAGAAAATGTTTATCAAAAGTTAGTCATGAACCTTGTAAAATGTTTTCTTTTATAAATCATACAAATAGTGATAAGAAATCAGATGATATAAAAGAAAGAAGCACAGATAAATAAATGACCAAGTAAAATGAGTTTGTATAAAATTTGTTGTTTGTAAAAACAATGTTTCATGAAGATGTGATACAAGTGTAAAATGTATTATGTCTAACTTGAAATTGTTTAACTAACGCTACGATATGTAATACCATAAAAGCACTTATATATAGGAAGTACCAGCGGCGTATCCACCATGCTTTTATCATATTACATACGCCTCGTTACTTAAATCACTTACCAAAACAAACCACCAAAAATGTCTTGTTTAAACCAATTGTCAAATATTTATGTAAAAACCATGTTTATTGTCAAATGTAAATCATGTAATGTGTAAACAAATGTCATGTATGGCAAGTAAAAAGTGACTACTCAAACTATATGTAAAAATGCACAAAACAAAGTGATTGAATAAATCAAAAGTTATGTTTTGTAAAACAAATGCATGCCTTACTGATACAAACATCTATGCGGTATTGTTTTAATGCATACACTCAAGCCTTGCGACTTTGGCGATAAACCCTTAAACGAAGTTAAAGGTTTATCTAAAGCATGTATATAGAATTCGGTCATTCCTTCGACCCAAACAAACCTAGAATCTCAGGAATGGGAGTTGTCAATTCCTATGGTACCACTACCTACTAACGAATGGCGTGATCAATGTTAATGAATGTATTTTTGTCCCATTTAAACAAACCAAATGTCATACCAAAATGTAAGCAAGTTTTATGAAAATAATGTACTAAGTATGCAACAAATTAACATACATAGTATGAAATGTAATGTAAAACAATGTACTAAGTATGCCTAAATGGACATACATAGCATGAAATGTAATGTAAAACAATGTACTAAGTATGCACTAAATGGACATACATAGCATGAAATGTAATGTAAAATAATGTACTAAGTATGCACTAAATGGACATACATAGCATGAAATGTAATGTAAAACAATGTACTAAGTATGCACTAAACGGACATACATAGCATGAAATGTAATGTAAAATAATGTACTAAGTATGCACTAAATGGACATACATAGCATGAAATGTAATGTAAAACAATGTACTAAGTATGCACTAAATGGACATACATAGCAAAACATAATGAAATCATGTACTATACGTGTACTAATGAACATAGCAAGTATGATATAAAAACATGGAAAGCACTAAAGTAAAAAGTAGGCACATGTGTTTCACCCCAAAATGTTTGAAAAACAGTAAAAGAGGGGACTATGTACTCACATGAGGGTGCTTAGAAGTCTTGAATAACAACCAAGCAAAGCTAGAAAGGTCACGGAAATCAAACGGCACCTAATATAGGTAACTACGTTAATAAACGGACCTAATTCGAAAGATCGGATAGAACGAGGTTTCGTAAACCAAATGAGTATAGGAACTCATGTAATGTGGTTTAACAAAGCCTACATCCTAAATCGAAACCTAACCTAAGTGCTTACGACCCATTACGACCCGTTTAGGTAGCTTACGCTACTTTAACGTGTCGTTCGCGTAAAACGCGTTCGGACCGCCTAACTAGTCCTATGACAAGTATTATATGCCTTATCATGTCTAATAATGTTACCTAATTAGTTTAGATGTCAAAATTTAGGTTACATATGCTTAAAATGAATTTATGCGCAAAAAGGACATTTTGGTCATTTTCCTAAGGCATATAAACTACTTATCATACAACTAACTAAACGATGTGACCATAAGGTATAACCTCGGAAGGTTATTCCCTATACAACTATGGTCACCTAATGTGTTTGGTCGGATCTTAATGATCGACCAAATGGGTCGGGTTCGAAAGTCTAAGCGTTTGTTTAGACCGCTTATCTTACGACCCTATATAAGCACTAAACCTAAAGTGACGAGTTAAACATGTTAAAACATGTTTAACGAAGTTAGAAAACAAGTTTGATATCAAAACAAAGGGTTTTGATACCAAAGAATAGTTTGGTTGCAAAATACGCATAAATACGCATTTTGACCGAAACTATGACTCGTCACTACACCTAATTAACGTGGTAATCAGTAGGTATAGTCACAAAGGACTATGACCATCGTGATTACGCTCACGTTGCGAAGTTAAAACGAACTTCGTGTTGACCAAAACGAGGTCAAAGCAGAAAGTCAAACACTGTTTGACTTTCATGCTTGAAATACAAGAACAAGCATGAAGGAAACTTACAAAAGGTCCAAGACTTGAAGATTTGAAATCAAAATACTCAGGTATGAAGCTTGAGAGCTTCAACTTAGAGCAAGATGAGAACAAATGTGTGAAGAAGAAGTGAAATGGAAGTGGGTATTTATAGATTTCATAGAGCCATTAGGATCGTTCCTTGATAATTGAGCTTCGATTTGGACCGTACACATAGGGCACGTGGTTTTGGAATTCTAGGGGTGCCCAAAAACCATCATACGGTATTGCAAATGTTACAGAATAGCCCCTAAACTTCAAGATAAGTGCTGAAAATAACCTGTTGTTGCTGAAAATAAACTTTTTGTCCAGATAGGGTGGTGGCGGGCCACCACAACTAACCCAAATAGTGGTGGCGTGACGCCACCACATGCCCAGTTCCAGAAAGTTTCAAATATTTACAGTTTTGGTCCCTGCAACACTATTAAGCCATTTTTGATGCGTTTAAACCCCGTTAACCTCATTTCAAGGCTCTAAAATGAAGTTAAAGTATAGGGAACTTAAAATATGCTCAAAAACATCTCAGATGTCGGTTCGTTTGGTCGTACGGTTGTGTTGTTCGCTTAATTACGATGAAACACGAACGGACGCGAAAAACGATCTAAATTACGCGACGAATGGAATTTTATCATGCCAATCACTAACATAAAATATTTTAATGATCACATAACTTTTTGGATGTCCGGATATATTCAGAACGTAAGATATGCGCGAAAATGCAAACTTATGCACTTTTTGACGCTTTTAGTCCCTATTGATCAAATAAGATTATTTTGCGCACCAAACACCTCTATGCCTATTTCTAAGCTATGTAAAGGATATTTAGGGCATGTTTAACTTATGATTATATTCTAGAATGTTCGTTACAGTACGAATCAGCATACTTTCGCAGTTTGTCGAAATTAGTCCCTGTAAGCGAATAAACTTGATTTCGACACACCGAACCTTCCAAAACTTATTTCTAAGTTATGTAAAGGTTATTTATGGTATGTTAGGCCCATGTCACTGTTCCGGAGTGTTTTTTGCGTTAAAATGATTACGTTTATGCATCAGTTCGTGTTTAACTTCCCAGAAAGCGATTTAGAGCTCGAAATCGAACAAAAATTGATATGTGCAAATGATACATATATTTAAACAAATCCTAAGTATGAAACACAATATTTGATTGATTTGGTATTTGTTTGATGGTCGTGGAGGCACAGGTGTCACAAAAAATTCATTTGTTGCAAGCTGGTAGCAACAAGGAAGGTTCTGTCCAGATGTAGGGGTCGCGCCCCGCCACAGCAAAAGGCTTCAGGCATTACGCGACACGAGGGCTCATATCAGACTTTTAAAACTGACAACTTTAGTCCCTGCAGCTCAAAACTTGGTTTTTTAACCTGTTTAACCCTCGTTAAGCCAATTTTAAGGCTCTACAAGGATGCTAAAGCATAGGGAGCTTGCAATATGCTTGGAAATATCATGGATGTCGGTTTGTTCGATCGTATGGTCGCGTTTTGCGCTTAATTATGACGAACTCTCGAACGGACGCGAAAACGATCCAAATTACGCAACGAATGGTATTTTTGCATTCCCATCACTAAAATAAAATATTTTAGTGATTACAAAAATTTTTGGATGTCCGGAAATGGTCAGAACGCAAGATATGTACGTATATGCATACTTTCGCAGTTTTGACGCTTTTAGTCCCTAGGATCAATTAAGCGTATTTTCACATACCGAACCCCTAAAAACTTATTTCTAAGCTATGTTAAGGGTATTTAGGGTATACTTAGCTTATGATCGTGTTCCAGAGTGTATATTACTATACGAATCGGCAAACTTTTGCAGTTTGTTGCAAACAGTCCCTCTGATCAAATAAACTTGTTTTTTCCATACCAAACCCTTATAAACTTATTTCTAACTTATGTAAAGGTTATTTTAGGTATGTTAAGCTTATGTCACTGTTCCGGAGTGTATGTCGTGTTAAACTGATTACGTTTGTGTAACAATTTGCGTCTAACTTTCCAGAAAGTGTTTAAGGATTTGAATTTGAACAAGGATTGATATGGGTAAATATCATAGATAATTACACAATCTAAGAAATAAAAGACAAGGTTTTATTACTTACAAAATTGTTTGGGATTGGTTAGTTATAACTGTAGGCACAATTGTCACACCCATGATTTCCAACACACTGATTTTTAACAATGTTAAAACCAATTTCAATTGTAGAATAATCATGTTTGTTCCGCCGTGAGGGTTTCGGCATATTCAATCAACATATTTTTGAAAAATTTAATTTTTGACAAAATTTAAAAACAAACATATAATTTTTTTTTTCTTCAAATTTTAACAAAGTAAAAAAATATTTTTGATTTTTAAATTTTCTATTTTTAAGATTTTTAATATGGTTTATTTATATACAGAAATGAACAAACTCCCTGTTTCTCAGTTGCAGGGATCAGTAGCCTCCTCCTCGTGTGCCAGGCTGCTCCGATATTGTCGCAACCCCTGTCCCCTATCTGTCTAGGGAACGGGAGGCCGCGAGACAAGATTTAGTGGTATCGGTGTTTATCATTTTGGCAGCGGAAATTACATCAGGACCGTAGTTAGGAAATATTTTATCAGAGTAAAATACCACATTTTATAATATTAAACACGTGGGAAATTCCCAAGTTTTCAGTAAACCCTATTTTTATTTAATAAAAACATCTCTTTATTCAGGTAACTTTTATAGCCACTTTTCCAAGCCTTCAGTGCTGTCCAGCTGGCTTCTATCTGGCTTTCACATTTTGTTGCCTGAAATGCGTTTAAAACATTTTTTCAGTGGGAAATACTAGTGAGTGAATCCCAATTTAATCAAGAAGAGTTTTATCCTTTAACAGTATTGAGAGCGATTACAATGTTTATTTCTACACAATTACTCATTCAGTACTGTCAATCCTGACTGGTGGGTCATATTACACATTGGCTAACTCTTTGTCCAATGGTAACGTGTTCCACATTTTGTATACAAAACCCCAACATACCAGAAGTAATTGAAGAATTACAAAGACTCAATCACTGCTAATCACATTGTAAATTATTTAAGGTTTTGTAAAATAGTTTGCAAAAAGGTTCACAAAAAAGGAGATTACTCACATTGTTGTCTTAGGGTTTTCCTTAAGGATTTCCTGGTGATTATCTATTAATTACACAAACGCACACGCGTTAGTTTAATAACCCAATATTTACATTAGTAATACCCTCCCTGAGACGCCATTCCAACGACTACGTCGGGCTGAACCACGACAGCCGTTACGGAACCCTAGATCAATCGGGCAGCGTATCTAATACCTAACCGGGGGTTATAATACTTACAACGAGGCAGAACTTCGTTATTTAGGGGGTATAATGCCCGAAAACTACTATTGCTATGCAGAAATTCGAGAGAGAGAAAGAGTTTTGAACGGTTTGGACTGAAGGCTGAGGGCCTCTATTTATAGGGCTGATTTCGGACTTCGTCGCGCCCCGGGAAGGTTGTAGCCAAGGGCTACGCGGCCCGCGAGGGCAACTTGGATAGGCCTTAGCTCATCCGATTCACCCCTAGCTCCAACACGTCGCTGCCACGTGGCACCTCAGGGTTGTCGCGGCCCACGTAGGAACACAAGGGGGTCTTCGCGCCCCGCGAGCGAACCCAAATCTTTGTTTTTAATTTTTTTAAATATATATGGCTTTTTGGGCTTGGTTTTCGCATACGGGGTATATTTTAAGACATGTAGGGATATTTTTAAATATATTAGGGGTGTCGAAACTTATTTTGGAGGGTTGTTATATCCTCCCCACCTTGTTTTAGAACTCGTCCTCGAGGTCTACTGGAATAAGTGTGGATATTTCCTTTGCATTTCTGATTCAAGTTCCCATGTGTATTTTGGTCCTCTTTTGGAGTCCCATTTCACTTTGACCAGAACTAGTCTCTTCTGCTTGAGATTCTTGATCTTTCTGTCTTCAATCTGTAGAGGCTTCTCTACAAATTTTAACTGCTCATTTACCTCTATATCCTTAAGAGGCACTATGAGTGATTCATCAGCTAAGCATTTCTTGAGATTAGATACATGAAATACATCATGTATTCCTGCCATTTCCTTTGGCAGTTGTAGCTGATAGGCTACGGGTCCTATTCTTCTAATAATTTCAAAAGGTCCAACATACCTGGGGGGTTAGCTTTCCTCTTTTGATGAATCTTACCACTCCTTTCCAAGGAGAAACTTTTAATAACACTTTGTCTCCTACCTGAAATTCCAATGGCTTTCGTCTGTTATCTTGTCTGTTGTTTCTTGTACTATCTCGGGTCTGGATAGTTGCTTTTCTCCAATTTCTACCCAACAGACTGGAGTTCGGCATTTTCGTCCGTAAAGTGCTTCGAATGGTGCAGCATTGATACTTGTGTGATAACTATTATTATAAGAAAATTCTATTAATGGTAAGTGATCATCCCAATTACCTCTGAAATCAATTACACAAGCTCTAAGCATGTCTTCCATTGTTTGAATTGTTCTTTCGCTTTGTTCGTCCGTTTGAGGATGATAAGCAGTGCTTAGATTCAACTTGGTTCCCATTGTTTTTTTTTTGGAAACTTGTCCAAAAATGAGAGGTAAAACGGATATCTCTGTCAAAAACAATTGATAAGGGAATTCCAAGTAATGAAACTATTTCATTTACATAGAACTTAGCTAATTGTTCCATGCAGAAAGTTTCTTTCATTGGTAAGAAATGAGCTGACTTAGTTAGCCTGTCTACAATCACCCAGATTGTATCATTACCTTTTTCTTGTTTTGGGTAATTTAGTAACAAAATCCATTATTATCAATTCCCATTTCCATACAGGCATTTCCGATTGCTGTAACAAACCTGAGGGTTTCTGGGGTTCAGCTTTGACCTGTGAACATGTTAGACACTTGGCAACATAAGCTACTATATCCTTTTTCATTCCTATCCATCAGAAATTCTTTCTTAAGTCTTGATACATCTTATCACTTCCAGGATGCATCGTATACTTAGATTTATGGGCTTCTTCTAATATACGGTGATGTAGGTTTCCTAATTTAGGTATCCACATTCTTTTCTTATAGAATCTCCAAATTCCATCTGTTCCTTGTTCTAGTTCCATAATCATTCCTTTCAATTTTTCAGTATCATCCTTGATTACTGATTCTTGTGCTTTTCTAATCTGTTCATTTAAATCTACCTGCAGGTTTAACTTAAGAGAACGCTCTCTTTTTGGATTTCTGTGGTACTTTTGACTTAAAGCATCAGCTACTACGTTTGCCTTTCCTGCATGGTAATGGATATTGAAATGATAATCGCTTAGTATTTCCATCCAGCGTCTTTGTCTCATATTCAACTCCTTTTGCCCGAAAACATACCTTAAACTCTTATGGTCGGTGAAAATGGTAAACTTACTACCGTAAAGGTAATGTCTCCAAATTTTAAGGGCAAAAATTATAGCTCCTAATTCTAGATCATGGGTTGAATAATTTTCTTCATGATTCTTAAGTTGTCTAGATGCATAAGCTATAACCTTTTGACGTTGCATCAACACACATCCATAACCTAACTTACAAGCATCACTATAAATTACAAAATCTTCAGTTCTTTCTGGTAATGCTAGTGTGGGTGCATTGGTTAGTCTTTGCTTAAGAATTCTAAAGGCTTCTTCTTGTTTTGGTCCCCATTCAAACTTAACGGATTTACAGGTTAACTTAGTTAAAGGAATGGCTATTCTAGAAAAAAAACTCAAATAAACCTTCTATAATAACCGGCTAATCCTAAGAAACTTCTAACCTCGGTTGGTGACTCAGGGGTTTTCCATTTGGTAATCGCCTCGATCTAGGTGGGATCCACATGAATTCCTTCATGATTGACTAAATGCCCAAGAAAATGTACCTGTTCTAACCAAAACTCGCACTTTGAAAATGTAGCATAAAGCTTTTCTTTTCTCAATAGACTTAGAAGTGCGTACAGATGCGCTGCATGTTCCTCTTTGCTTTTAGAGTAGATGAGAATATCATCTATAAAGACAATTATGAATTTATCCAAATATGGTTTACATATTCGGTTCATCATGTCCATAAATGCAGCTGGGGCATTGGTTAGACCAAATGACATGACAGTAAATTCATAATGGCCATACCTTGTTCTAAAAGCAGTCTTAGGAATGTCCTCTTCCTGTACCTTTATTTGATGATATCCTGATCGTAAATCAATTTTAGAGAAAATCGAGCTCCTTGTAATTGATCAAACAAATCATTGATTCTTAGTAATGGATACCGATTTTTAATCGTGACTTTGTTCAATTCACGGTAATCAATGCACATTCGCATCGACCCGTCTTTCTTCTTGACGACTAAGATTGGCGCTCCCCATGGCGATGAACTTGGTTGTATGAATCCTTTCTCTAACAATTCGTCTAATTGCTTCTTCAGTTCCTGCATTTCTGCGGGTGCCAAATGGTAAGGTGCTTTGGCAATTGGTGCTGTTCCTGGTAGCAAGTGGATTCTGAATTCAACTTCCCTGTCCGGAGGTAGTCCTGGTAATTCTTCTGGAAACACTTCTGGAAACTGAGATACTACTGGAATATCTTTTAGTTCTTTTACTTTAGTGTTAGTGATTATGGAAATCAAATACACTAATGATCCATTTCTTATATAACTTGCTGTTTTCATCACAAAGATAAATTTTGTAGATCTAGAGGGCTTATCTCCTTTAATTGTGATCTTTTCACCCCTTGGTGAATTTACTTGGATTGACTTTTGATCACATAAAATACTGGCTTTATTGGCTATTAACCTATCCATTCCTAATACAACATCAAATCCTGCCAGATTCATTGTGTAAAGCTTTGCAATAAATTTTTTATTTAGAAATTCTATTCTTGCTTCCTGCAAGATTTCAGAAATCTTAATGGTTTCTCCATTTGCTGTCTCTACTAGACATTCTTGTGGAAGTTTAGTTAGTGGTCGATTGAGAAGTTTGCAAAATGAAGTATTAATAAAACTTTGGTTTGCACCAGAGTCAAACAATACTTTAGCAAAACATCATTAACTAAAAACATATCGGCGATCACATTCGGGATCATCTTTGCTTCTTCTGCAGTTAGAATAAATGCTTTAGCATTCTTAGTGTTCTTGGTGTTCGGGGCTGGAGCTAGTTTTGGACAGTTTGGCTTAATATGACCTTGTTCTCCACAGTTGTAGCATATCCTGTTGTTAGGTTTCTTCCTACATTATTCCTCCTTGTGTCCAGATATTTTGCAAAAATTGCAATATATAGAGCATCTTCCAGAATACTTCCTTTTGCAATACTTGCAGTCGGGTGCAGAAGTAGAACCTACATTTTTCCCAAGTAAGTTTTTGAGCTAGGTTCCTCCTCTGGTTTTCTTCTTGTGTACGCATTAACTCATCAGTCAAGGTGTTTGCTAGTTCTACAGCTTCTTCTATAGTTTGAGGTCTAGCCGCCTTGACTACATGCCTAATTTCACTAATTAATCCCCAGATATAACGGGAGATTAATACTGGTTCAGGTGATGCAAGGGTTGGCACTATTCTAGCGTACTCAAAGAAAGTAGTAGTGTAACCCTTACTATCTACTCTAGTCATTCTAAGGTTTAAGAACTTATTTTCTATCTGTTCTTTTTCATTGGGAGGGCAGAATTTTCTTTCCACCATGTTCTTAAATTCCTCCCATTCCATATTGTAAACTCTATCACTTCCCCTAGACTGGAGGATAGTGTTCCACCATTCTAGTGCTGAATTCTTAAATAGATTGGAAGCAAACATTATCTTATCCTCTTCCGCACACTTGCTTATTTTTAAGACTGCTTCAGTCTTTTCCATCCAGCGTAGAGTTGCAACGGCCCCTTCATTGCCCGAGAATTCCATTGGTTTACAAGACCAAAATTCTTTATAAGAACAACCATAAGACATGGTTCTTCTTCTTTTGGGAATGGGCACTTGAAGTATGGGTCCATTGTTTGCGCTGTGTTCAGGTTCAGTGGGTCGTTTACTATCACGGTTACTTTTATTATCTGCTTCCTTAACAGTTTTGATAATATATGGCATTGCATCTATTATCCCTTGTGCCACTATGTGTTGGATGGCACTGTTATCCACTTGGTTTCCACTATTATTATTGTTCGGGTTATCGTTATCCGGGTTATTGTTACTCTGGTTTTCCTGGTTCACTTCGTTATCCATCTGAATTTTAAACATTTGCCAGTTATTAATATCACAAGATAGTATTTAAGGCAAATAATCACACAACACACATACTGATCAAAATCGTCGAACATTGCGACTTACTCTATTTTATAGTATGCATCTATAATTATTACAATACAACTGGAATAAAATACAATACTAATATGCATCACTAACCACGAAGTGGTCTATACTACAACATATATATTATCATTTTTTTTCAAACATACACACATATTATATATTATTATTATTTTATTATTATTATTACTACTATCACCATTACTGATATGGGTTCATCCAGAACTCCATATTACGCTCGTCGTATTTCCAGACGAGTCGTTCTCCTATTTGTCTCATCCTTTCGCTCTCTTCTAAAATCACCTCACCAAAGGTTCGGAGTTCTTGCACATTTTCTATGCTCATGGGTGGTGCAGGTGCTGGTATGGGATTTGGGTATTGTGGCATTGGTTCTTCCTGAAGATATGGATTCTCTAGAATTTCCCAAATGTATTGATCATTATCATAATAAGGATCTAGAGAGTCCAGACTTGGGCAAGTTGCTAGGTTTGTTCTGATATTGGGTAGCGTTGCTGATAATCCCTATGATCGTCAAACCACGGGTCGTAGTCTGGGTCTAAGGGATTGGGTGCTGGTACTCTAGGTATCTCAGTTGGGTCAAAATCAGGCATTGGGATTTGATTTTCTGGGTTATTTTCAATTTCCATTGGCTGGGTGGGAAACAGTGGTAAAGGCTGGGGTGCTATGAGTTGCTCTAGGTTTGGGTCGACAGCTGTGGTTGCTAAGATATGGAAATTTGCTAAACTCCTATTGAGCATATCTTGGGTGTGAGCATCTGTTTCTCTCTTAGCGGCTGCTAAAACTCGCTGTTGTTGTAACTTTTTCATCCTCTTCCTACGTTCATGCGCTCCCCTACTGAACCATCCTCTCTTTTTAGGAGGGAATGGCTCTTCAGACTGAGCCTTAAACACGAATATCCCATCTTCATTGTCAGCTGAATACCCTGAGAGGGCAGGCTGTGAAGAGGTCCCTTCTGTCACACCCGCTCGTAGCGGAAACGCAAGGTGTGATCTGTCTGATTTTCATTGCATAAATATCGATGTACATGAACAAACTATATGAATAAAACATACTCCATTGCCATTACATAAGTGTTTCAAAAGATTACAACATAAGTTTAGTGTGTCGGTTACAAACCATTAACATAAAAGTAAAGTGTTATTGTTTCATACATTAACATGAAATAGACTACTAAGGGTTAAGCCATCAGATTTCCTCAAAGAGGCGGAATATAATAGTTAAACCCTCCAAAAGATGGCATGGAGTTCCGGTACTTGTTATCTTGACTGGGAAATCCGACATGGTCCTTTAATTCCCTTAAATACATGTTAAGTTTGGAAAACATCAACAAAAGTTGGTGAATTCATGCAATTTAGTTGTAAACGATGTATTTAAAATGTGAGTTGTAGTATGTAAAGCGTCAATGAAATCGTTGATCATTAATGTTTTGCAAGGACATTAATATGTGTGACGAAAAAGGAAGCAATCCAACCCTAGACGATTTTATGTCGACTCCTATCGACTGGGACACAAACGCACTCTTCTGTATGGGTCCACGACCAAGAGTGGGGCTCGCCAAAACCCATTAGATCTAACCCCTTGTACCTAGGTCCAAACTGGATTAATGGTGCTTAGATGTATAACCCTAATTCGCACATGATCTAAGGTGTTTCATTCCCTAACTTTAACATACGTTGAACATGTATTTTCCCCGATAGTTGTAAAGTTGTAAAACATTTAAATGAATAGGGGACATGAACTCACAGTATCGCGTCCTGTGAATAGATGTAAATAAGATCTCACGTGCGGTCGTCCTGAATAGCGTTGCGACCTACAAATGTTCTTATTTCTGTTAGACACTTCGGTCTTTGTAAAGAACTTGAGTACAAGTCTTGTGTTTTCAATATGTGTAAGACTTGTATGTCTTTACTGTTCGTTAACTGTGTATTCGATGAATGAGTTGTATAGTCGGATCTAGTCCGCTGAATTTCGTGTCTTATGTGTATCCATTGTATAGTTGTGTTCACAAAAATGGTATCATTGGGCCAAGCCCATGTTTTCAAGTTATTGGGCTTAAATAGTGCTGGGCCTTAAATAGTGTTGGGCCTCAAATAGTGTTGGGCCTCAAATAGTGTTGGGCCTCAAATAGTGTTGGGCTTGAATAGTGTTGGGCTTGAATAGTGTTGGGCTCGAATAGTGTTGGGCTTGAATAGTGTTGGGCTCGAATAGTGTTGGGCTCGAATAGTGTTGGGCTTTGGCCCATATGTTTGGTGTTTGGGCTTAGCCCATTAATTTATGTTAAGCCCATTATGAAAAATAAGCCCATTTGTAAAACAATAGCCCATTACTTAAACTAGCCCATTTGTTATAAAAATAGCCCATTAAGTATAATAAGCCCATTTGTAGAAAAATAGCCCACTAGTACATGTAAGCCTTTCATTTTTATAAAAAAACCCTTTTTATAAAAATTTACTAAGTATAGATGTTAGTAAATAAAAACATACTAGTTTTTATAAGCTTCTAAACATCCGAAATTTGTTATCGATGACATATTTATATTTCATGTCGAAAGATCGTCTAAACGTCGTAGTATCTCCCCGGATTGGTGACTCGTTTAAGGATTCGTCCGTTGTCCATTTTGACCATAATTGGTGTCCGATTATTAGAATCGTCCGTAACAAGTTTTAAGGCGTTATCATGTGAAGTCTTGTAGGACTTTTGTTATAAAGTGTTTTGAGTTTAAATGTGACATTAGATACAATTTCCTACTTTGATATATATAACTAATACATCAAGTAATACATGTCACAAAAATTGTTAAAGTATACAAATATATATTTAAAAAAAATATATATTTTTCTTGTCTTTTATTTTATAAAAACTTTCTTTAACAACCTTTTTATTTTTGTAGAGATTTACCCAAAAATGTGGTTACTTTATAAGATAAAGTTTTTATGAAAAATGGCTATATAACCTTTGTATTTTTATCTTAACCATGTTTCATAAACATATCATTTTCTTTATCAAATCACCACCAATTTACTCAACATCATAACTAAACATATGAGACTTTTATAACATGAAATTATCAAGATGAAATCCAAATCATGTAGGGTTTTAACCATGATCATTTCATATGCTAACAAGTTCAAAAACCAAGTTACATTTTAGTTTTAACAACTTTTATAAAAATCTCTAGTTGTATGTTACTTTTTATAATCTTGTAAAAGTCTTGTTTTTAATTAAAAACCCTAAATACTTTCACAAGATCACTAGTTATGATCATCCATTTAATCCTTTGTGTCAAAACCCTTTAACATAAACATGTATAATTTTTAGATCATATCTTTCAACATCTTCTAACACTTTATTTGTATCATAATCATCATAACAAGATCTAATATGCATATAACAAGTCTAAGATCACAATATAAACAACATAATTATATCATGATTTTTATCTTTGCTTCTTTGTATTTTTCTTGTTTATTATGAATGATTATATAGTTATTATTAGTTATAATAACAATCATAAACATAATATGTATAAAAAAAAAATATAGAAGCTTACTTCTAGCACTAGGCTAGGGATGATCTTAGAGATTATTAAGAACTAAGAAGATGATGATCTTGATGGTAGAACACTTTTGTATGAATGAAAATCCTTCTTTTCACTTCCAAGAGCTTTAGATCACCTCATGTTACTTGGAAATCCATGTTGATCATGAAGGAGATGATAAAAATAATTGGGTTTTTTTTTTTTTTGAAGGTGTTCTTGATGGAAGATGAAGATGATGAGAGAGTTTTCTTATGTGTGTGTAAGATATGGTGTAAAGTGGTAGTAACTTAGTGAAGAAGTGTTAATATTAATCATCCATTTCATCCACTAGTAACTAGATAAATAATATCTAGATATTTACCATAATAAACAAGGGGGTGGGACCCCTTGTTCACGGTCATGAGGTGGGGGGGGGGGGGGTCTTATGTGGTAAAAATAACTTAGTTATTTTTAAGGTTTCAAATGAAGTATAAGATGTAAGCATTTAGGTGTTTAGGTTTTGCAAATTTTCCGAGATGTTTCTTGACCTAAAAAGATCATAAACTAGCTTTACAAAACTAAAAAAAATAACCACTAGTTCGCCACATGTGCCAAAATATAGTTCGGCTAGATGTTTAGCGCTCGTTTCGCAAGTAAATAGTCGAAAGGTACGCTTATGGAAGTTGTAGGAAAAATTCCAGTTATGCGTGAAATTGAGATTCTATAATTATTTTTATATGAAATTGGTGCCTAAACATCAATTTTGCATCTCGTAATAAAAATACAATTGCTGAATTTTAGCGGAAAATTCATGAAATGGTCACTTTTGGCGCATTTCGGACAGTTTTTAGTGCCACCGGGCATTGGTAAAATATTAACCAAACTCTTGTATTCCCATATAGGGTTTAATATATAATTGATATTGGACTCTCATCCAAGTCCTAAAGATGTCATTTTAGATGTTTTCTGCGGATCCGGAGTTTTCGTCAGCACTCTAGTTCACTAGGCACTACTCTAGTTGTTTCGGTGAATTGTTTGCACTATTTCAAATGTACCCAATAAAAGTGAATCATGTGTAATAATAAACGAATATTCCATGAGTTTTCTAAGATGTATATCATGTAATCATGCAGTCCGAATATTCAAAACACATACTTGTATAATGTAAATCACCGTTTTAAATGTAAGTAAATTACCCGAAAGTGGCAGTTGTCACACCTTCGCTTCTAGGTGAGCTGGACAACTGACGGTAGGCGTCGGAAGGTCCTTGGTCGCTCATACTATAAACTAACAAATAGTCAAATAACACACAACAATAAAATATAGATATGCACGTATTTTCGTTATTAATTTCCTAACAGTTTGAATAATATCTCGGTGTCAGCAGAACACTTCTGTGGCTGAATCAGTGGCTTAGCTCTGATACACCTTCTGTCGCAACCCCCGTCCCCTATTACTCACGGGAATGGGCGGCCGCGAGACCAGATTCAGTGGTACCGGTGTTTATCATTTTGGCAGTGGAAAATACATCAGGACCGTAGTTAGGAAATATTTTATCAGAGTAAAATACCACACTTTTATAATATTAAACACGTGGGAAATTCCCAAGTTTTTAGTACACACATTTTTATAGGGATAAACCCTATTTTTATTTAATAAAAACATCTCTTTATTCAGGTAACTTTTATAGCCACCTTTCCAAGCCTTCAGTGCTGTCCAGTTGGCTTCTATATGGCTTTCACATTTTGTGTCACACCCCTTTCTACGGCGGAAGCACGAGGTGTGATCATGAAAGGTTCTCATTGCATACGAAGAGTAAACATACTACATGCTCAAGAAAATAACTTCAAATACCATAATTTGAAAACATACGTTAGCGTTTACATCGCTAAGTCCGGACCAATTAATTGACTATCGCCTGTTTCCGCCCAACATAGCGGAGAACGACACTTTCGACCATAAAGGGCTTCAAACGGTGCAGCTCGTATACTTGTATGGTAGCTGTTATTGTAGGAAAACTCAACTAGAGGTAGATGATTATCCCAATTGCCACCTAAATCCATAACACATGCACGAAGCATATCTTCGAGTGTTTGGATTGTCCGTTCGCTCTGGCCGTCAGTTTGTGGATGAAAGGCCGTACTTAGATTTAATTGAGATCCAAAGGCCTGTTGAAATGAATTCCATATTCTTGAAACAAAACGACCGTCTCGGTCCGAAATGATTGAAATAGGCACTCCATGACGAGCCACTATTTCCTTGAGATAGATTTCCGCTAGTTTCTCAGTACTATCTTTCTCCCTAATCGGTAAGAAGTGTGCGGACTTTGTCAATCTATCCACGATTAACCATATCATGTCATGACCTTTCGAGGTCCTGGGTAACTTCGTAATGAAGTCCATAGATATTTGTTCCCATTTCCAAGCGGGAATCTCGGGTTGTTGTAATAAACCTGATGGTTTCGGATACTCTGCCTTGACCTTCGCGCAGGTCAAGCATTTTCCAACATAGCTAGCAATATCCTTTTTGAGGTTAGGCCACCAATAGTACTCTTTTAAGTCTTGGTACATCTTATCTGATCCAGGATGGATCGAGTACTTTGACCTATGTGCTTCCTCAAAAATGAGATCTCGGAGACCTCCAAAGAATGGAACCCAAATTCTACCCGCAAAGTACAAAGTTCCATCCTCCTTTGGTACTAACTGTTTTTCCATGCCTCGAAGTGATTCTTCTAGAATATGTTCTTCCTTGAGCGCTTCTTGTTGTGCATTTTGAATTCGTGCGGTAAGATCTGTGTGAATCGTCATCTCTAGTGCTCGCACTCTTAGTGTTTTAACTCGTTCCTTGCGGCTCAAGGCGTCTGCTACAACGTTCGCCTTGCCCGGATGGTACTTGATTTCACAATCATAGTCGTTTAATAATTCAACCCAACGTCGCTGACGCATATTTAATTCTTTTTGGTTGAATATGTGTTGTAGACTCCTATGATCTGTGAAAATAGTGCACTGGGTACCATATAAGTAATGCCGCCAAATTTTCAAAGCAAATACCACCGCGCCTAGCTCTAGGTCGTGTGTGGTATAGTTCTTCTCGTGAATTTTCAGTTGGCGGGACGCGTACGCGATAACCTTTTTACGTTGCATGAGTACACAACCCAAACCTTGATGCGAAGCATCACAGTATACCACAAAGTCATCGGTACCGTCGGGTAATGATAAGATTGGTGCAATGCACAACTTGTCTTTAAGATGTTGAAATGCTGCTTCTTGTTTCTCTCCCCAATCGAATTTCCTGTCTTTCTGTGTAAGAGAAGTTAGCGGTTGAGCAATCTTTGAAACATTCTCAATAAATCTCCGATAATATCCCGCTAAGCCCAAAAATTGTCGCACTTCAGTAGGAGTCTTGGGCGCTTCCCAATTCTTAATTGATTCAATCTTCGACGGGTCTACTTGAATACCCTTCTCGTTCACTATATGCCCGAGAAATTGTACTTCACGAATCCAAAACTCACATTTGGAAAACTTCGCGTATAAATTCTCCTTTTTGAGTAGTTCTAAGATGGTTCTCAAATGTTGTTCATGCTCGTCTGCCGATCGTGAGTATATCAAGATGTCGTCAATGAACACTATGACGAATTTGTCGAGATACGGCTTGCACACGCGGTTCATTAAATCCATGAAGACCGCCGGTGCGTTCGTTAAACCAAAAAGCATAACGAGAAACTCGTAATGACCGTAACGAGTCCGAAAAGCCGTTTTCGGTATGCTTTCTTCTTGAATCCGTAATTGATGATACCCCGATCGCAAGTCTATCTTTGAATAAAAACTCGACCCTTGAAGTTGATCGAATAAGTCGTCAATCCTCGGTAGTGGATACCGATTCTTGATGGTGAGTTTATTCAACTCTCTGTAGTCGATACACATTCTGAATGTCCCGTCCTTCTTTTTCACAAAAAGAACTGGAGCTCCCCAAGGCGAGAAACTCGGTCTGATGAATCCCTTATCCAACAACTCTTGAAGTTGTGTGGACAATTCCTGCATTTCAGAAGGTGCTAATCGATATGGAGATCTAGCTACGGGTGCGGCTCCTGGTACCAAGTCGATGTGAAATTCGACTTGTCGATAAGGCGGTAGTCCTGGCAAGTCTTCAGGAAAGACTTCAGGAAATTCTTTTACTACCGGAATATCTGTCAACTTCGGCCCATCGGCCTTCTTGTCTACAACATGCGCTAAAAAGGCAATATAACCTTTCCGTAAGTATTTCTGTGCTTTCATGCAATTGATGATCCGCAATGGGGTGTCACGCTTCTCTCCATGTATAACAAGTGTCTCTTTGTTCGGTAGTGGTAGGCGAATGATCTTCTCGTGGCAAACGACTTCGGCTCGATTGTTGGATAGCCAATCCATGCCAACCACTACGTCGAAACTACCCAATTCAACGGGTAAGAGATCGATATTGAATTTTTGTTCGCCAAGTTCTAAGGTACACTCCTTAACAACTTCTCTCGTCTCTATTAGTTTACCGTTAGCCAATTCTATAGAATATGGAACATCTAGTTTACTAGGTTCCAAGCCCAGAATATTTTTAAATTCTATAGAAATAAAACTAAAATCGGCTCCGGTATCAAATAATATGGATGCGAAATGATCATTGAGGAGAAACGTACCAGTGACCACATTAGGGTCTTGGCGCGCATCCTTGGCCCCAATCACAAAAGATCGACCATGAGCTTGAATTTCTTTAGGACAGTCTTTCTTGTAGTGATCTTTGCTTCCGCATCCAAAGCATCCTTGACCACGACCATTCCCGTTCCCATTCTTGTTACCAAAACCACTTCCTGATCCAGTATTATTTCCCGTTCCCCAACATGATTCAGTACGGTGGCCAGTCTTGCCACACTTGTCACACTTGACAACCCGACAATCACCTAAGTGATGAAATTTGCATCGCTCGCACTTAGGTAAAGTACCAGCGTACTTCTTAGGACCAGTGTCGTTTGTGGCTACAAACGCCTTTGCATCCTTTTGCGAGTTGTTCTGTCGCCTGTTGTTGTTGTTGTTGTTGTTGTTGTTGTGATTGTTGTTACTGTTGTTGTTGTTATTACCGCGGGTTCCCTTCTTGAAATTCGAGTAACTCCTCTTCCCACGGTTGGAAGACTCAACATGTGTTTCCTTCTTGTCATCACCTTTCTCAGTGAATATCTTCATCCTGACCCCGTCTTCAGTAAGACTCACGGCTATAGTCACAGCCTGAGTAATAGTCGTGGGTTTAGCTGCAGTAACCAGACTTCGAATCTTGTCAGAAAGTCCCCAGATGTAGCGTTCGATACGCTTGTATTCTGGTGTTACAAGATAAGGAATCACGCGGGACAGATCGTGAAATCTTTGCGTATATCCCGTGATATCAGCTCCGACCATGGTAAGGTTCCAAAACTCGTTCTCCAACTTCTGGAGTTCAGCACGAGAACAGTACTTATCCCTCATACGTTCCTTCAGTTCCTCCCAAGTCAACGCATAAGCAGCGTTATCACCCAAAGTTTGCACTTGTAGGTTCCACCAGGTAAGGGCCTCGTTGAGAAACAAGCCAGTAACGAAAGTGACTTGCTGATTAGCAGAACATCTGCTCATTCTGATAGTGGAATCCGTTTTCTCAGTCCATCTCACATAAGCCACAGCACCGCCTATGCCATCGTAGTTAAGTGGCTTGCAGTCCAGAAACTGCTTGAATGTGCACCCTGAAATTGGACAACGGATTTTGAATGAGCAAATAATGAATCGCACGAATAGATTTAGAAAGAAATTTGATGTGTTGTAATAAAAACGAATAAACGTTACCCGGAATATTTGTTCCACCTGAAGGACCGCTTGGACCCTGGCCTCCCGATCCGCCGGTGCCACCACTTTGTTCGACACGGGATGCCTCATACAGTGCGATAGCTTGAGCGATTCTCTGTTCTATAAGTGCATTCAGTTCCGCCTCGGTCGTAGGCATTTGTGGGGGTGGGGGTGGATCAGTTCGTGAACGTAAGCCTCTCCTCGGTGGCATGATTCTTCCAAAGGAGAAATGGGATAAAGATTAGACGTTGATTTGGTTTGTAAAAAAAATATTCATAACATTAATAGCAATATCAACACGAAATATATAATGCGAGTAAATAAGTTAACATAAACAATAAGATATGTCCAACCAGACCACTCAATTGCATTTAATAGATAACACCAAGTTTTTCATATATATAGTCAACCGGTTACATAATCGTTTGAAAGGAACAAAAATAGACTCGGGCTACATAACCCGGTCATACTAGTCTAGTACAACAAAAGAGATAACAAAATCTTCCTTCCAACTGCATGATCCGCTGTATGTCGGCTGTCTTCAAACTTGGTGGAGCATCAATATGTACACAAAACGACTATAAATACCCGTCCCAAAAGTATACTACCGGTAAACATAGTCTATGGTGGGGGAAAAACTGGTGGTGGAATCGGGAACAACAACCTGTGAACATCAGAAACCCTACCCTCCAAATCTAGAACCAAACGGTTCAGGAATACAATCTGCTGCTCGAGCGTCAGTACACGAGTAGGTAAATCCACTGGCGGTAGATCCGCTGGTGGCATCTGAGGTGGTAGTGGGGGTAATGGTGGTGACCCTGGTGGTGGTGGTGGAGTATGGGGTGGTGAATGGGCTGGTGGTGGTGGTGCATGAAGTACCAAGCCAAGCAGGTGGGTAAGCTCATCCTCGAGTTCACTAACTCGACGGATAATAAAGTCTATCTGATGCTCAAGTGTGAGCACACGAGCCGGTAACTCGGTAGTAGCAACTAAGTAATGCAATGGGTGGTATGGGTCTGTGATGGGCATATCATGTGGGTATAGGTCCATGTCCCCGGGTGGTATATGGGCATGTCCAGAGGGTCCTGCCTTGTCAGTATGGTCTATATGTGGTAGAATAGGGGCAATATGATCAGGTGCACGGACAACTGGATCATCTGGTAGGACATCATCCATCTCAATGTCTGCATTGCGCTGTAGGCCGATGGCCTGCAGTGCAGATGAAGTAACAGATGCATAAGATGAAGCATCTGAATCGGTATCGGAGTCAGAAGAAATGACAATAACCGGGACTACCGGTGCAGCGACCTCCAAAATAACCACGTCATGAACATCCCCGTCTCCCAACTCATCACCTAAATGCTCCACTGGAATCACAGGAACTACCGTGTCGTCATCCTCGTCGAAGTTGCCCATAAAAGGCATAATAGCAAGAGGAAGGACATCCCAGGGTATAACCTCGACCACATGCTCACCCTCCGGGTGACCCATGATAACTATCTCGTTAAGTAGAGGGGGCATAACTAGCACATCATCATCAATAATGTCTCCTAACCCGTCTGCGTCGATAATGTCATCAACAATCGTGAACGGCTGAAAGTCATCCAAATCATCGTCAGATGCCGACTCGCTGTCGGACGTAATGACCTGGACTGCCGGTACATACTCGTCGTCGGAGGATAGCTCCATCGGGTCTACGTCGTCGTATATGTTGCTTCCTTCAGAGGAAGACATGATATCCTGAGAAATAAGTTGTTCGACACGTATGAGTATTTGTTACGTTACATATATACACAAAATGTATTTTTCACACAATGTTCATTTTAAGTTATCCTACTTGAGTTGTGTGGGTTAACTTAAAGTTGCATGTCTACCATTTAGATGACTAAGACACTAATGTCCTTGCTTGATTTGTATGAGATGAATTCTTGTTGAAAGTGGACCATGAAAAATGTTTATGCAATTGAAAACATGTGTTTGTGTTTAAATGGTTTTTGTGAGAGATCCCTAGTGATTGTAGACTTAGACTCGATAAAGAATCCTGGTTCACTACAATCGAGGCTCTGATACCAAACTGTCACACCCGCTCGTAGCGGAAACGCAAGGTGTGATCTGTCTGATTTTCATTGCATAAATATCGATGTACATGAACAAACTATATGAATAAAACATACTCCATTGCCATTACATAAGTGTTTCAAAAGATTACAACATAAGTTTAGTGTGTCGGTTACAAACCATTAACATAAAAGTAAAGTGTTATTGTTTCATACATTAACATGAAATAGACTACTAAGGGTTAAGCCATCATATTTCCTCAAAGAGGCGGAATATAATAGTTAAACCCTCCAAAAGATGGCATGGAGTTCCGGTACTTGTTATCTTGACTGGGAAATCCGACATGGTCCTTTAATTCCCTGAAATACATGTTAAGTTTGGAAAACATCAACAAAAGTTGGTGAATTCATGCAATTTAGTTGTAAACGATGTATTTAAAATGTGAGTTGTAGTATGTAAAGCGTCAATGAAATCGTTGATCATTAATGTTTTGCAAGGACATTAATATGTGTGACGAAAAAGGAAGCAATCCAACCCTAGACGATTTTATGTCGACTCCTATCGACTGGGACACAAACGCACTCTTCTGTATGGGTCCACGACCAAGAGTGGGGCTCGCCAAAACCCATTAGATCTAACCCCTTGTACCTAGGTCCAAACTGGATTAATGGTGCTTAGATGTATAACCCTAATTCGCACATGATCTAAGGTGTTTCATTCCCTAACTTTAACATACGTTGAACATGTATTTTCCCCGATAGTTGTAAAGTTGTAAAACATTTAAATGAATAGGGGACATGAACTCACAGTATCGCGTCCTGTGAATAGATGTAAATAAGATCTCACGTGCGGTCGTCCTGAATAGCGTTGCGACCTACAAATGTTCTTATTTCTGTTAGACACTTCGGTCTTTGTAAAGAACTTGAGTACAAGTCTTGTGTTTTCAATATGTGTAAGACTTGTATGTCTTTACTGTTCGTTAACTGTGTATTCGATGAATGAGTTGTATAGTCGGATCTAGTCCGCTGAATTTCGTGTCTTATGTGTATCCATTGTATAGTTGTGTTCACAAAAATGGTATCATTGGGCCAAGCCCATGTTTTCAAGTTATTGGGCTTAAATAGTGCTGGGCCTTAAATAGTGTTGGGCCTCAAATAGTGTTGGGCCTCAAATAGTGTTGGTCCTCAAATAGTGTTGGGCCTCAAATAGTGTTGGGCTTGAATAGTGTTGGGCTTGAATAGTGTTGGGCTCGAATAGTGTTGGGCTTGAATAGTGTTGGGCTCGAATAGTGTTGGGCTCGAATAGTGTTGGGCTTTGGCCCATATGTTTGGTGTTTGGGCTTAGCCCATTAATTTATGTTAAGCCCATTATGAAAAATAAGCCCATTTGTAAAACAATAGCCCATTACTTAAACTAGCCCATTTGTTATAAAAATAGCCCATTAAGTATAATAAGCCCATTTGTAGAAAAATAGCCCACTAGTACATGTAAGCCTTTCATTTTTATAAAAAAACCCTTTTTATAAAAATTTACTAAGTATAGATGTTAGTAAATAAAAACATACTAGTTTTTATAAGCTTCTAAACATCCGAAATTTGTTATCGATGACATATTTATATTTCATGTCGAAAGATCGTCTAAACGTCGTAGTATCTCCCCGGATTGGTGACTCGTTTAAGGATTCGTCCGTTGTCCATTTTGACCATAATTGGTGTCCGATTATTAGAATCGTCCGTAACAAGTTTTAAGGCGTTATCATGTGAAGTCTTGTAGGACTTTTGTTATAAAGTGTTTTGAGTTTAAATGTGACATTAGATACAATTTCCTACTTTGATATATATAACTAATACATCAAGTAATACATGTCACAAAAATTGTTAAAGTATACAAATATATATTTAAAAAAAATATATATTTTTCTTGTCTTTTATTTTATAAAAACTTTCTTTAACAACCTTTTTATTTTTGTAGAGATTTACCCAAAAATGTGGTTACTTTATAAGATAAAGTTTTTATGAAAAATGGCTATATAACCTTTGTATTTTTATCTTAACCATGTTTCATAAACATATCATTTTCTTTATCAAATCACCACCAATTTACTCAACATCATAACTAAACATATGAGACTTTTATAACATGAAATTATCAAGATGAAATCCAAATCATGTAGGGTTTTAACCATGATCATTTCATATGCTAACAAGTTCAAAAACCAAGTTCCATTTTAGTTTTAACAACTTTTATAAAAATCTCTAGTTGTATGTTACTTTTTATAATCTTGTAAAAGTCTTGTTTTTAATTAAAAACCCTAAATACTTTCACAAGATCACTAGTTATGATCATCCATTTAATCCTTTGTGTCAAAACCCTTTAACATAAACATGTATAATTTTTAGATCATATCTTTCAACATCTTCTAACACTTTATTTGTATCATAATCATCATAACAAGATCTAATATGCATATAACAAGTCTAAGATCACAATATAAACAACATAATTATATCATGATTTTTATCTTTGCTTCTTTGTATTTTTCTTGTTTATTATGAATGATTATATAGTTATTATTAGTTATAATAACAATCATAAACATAATATGTATAAAAAAAATATAGAAGCTTACTTCTAGCACTAGGCTAGGGATGATCTTAGAGATTATTAAGAACTAAGAAGATGATGATCTTGATGGTAGAACACTTTTGTATGAATGAAAATCCTTCTTTTCACTTCCAAGAGCTTTAGATCACCTCATGTTACTTGGAAATCCATGTTGATCATGAAGGAGATGATAAAAATAATTGGGTTTTTTTTTTGAAGGTGTTCTTGATGGAAGATGAAGATGATGAGAGAGTTTTCTTATGTGTGTGTAAGATATGGTGTAAAGTGGTAGTAACTTAGTGAAGAAGTGTTAATATTAATCATCCATTTCATCCACTAGTAACTAGATAAATAATATCTAGATATTTACCATAATAAACAAGGGGGTGGGACCCCTTGTTCACGGTCATGAGGTGGGGGGGGGGGGTCTTATGTGGTAAAAATAACTTAGTTATTTTTAAGGTTTCAAATGAAGTATAAGATGTAAGCATTTAGGTGTTTAGGTTTTGCAAATTTTCCGATATGTTTCTTGACCTAAAAAGATCATAAACTAGCTTTACAAAACTAAAAAAAATAACCACTAGTTCGCCACATGTGCCAAAATATAGTTCGGCTAGATGTTTAGCGCTCGTTTCGCAAGTAAATAGTCGAAAGGTACGCTTATGGAAGTTGTAGGAAAAATTCCAGTTATGCGTGAAATTGAGATTCTATAATTATTTTTATATGAAATTGGTGCCTAAACATCAATTTTGCATCTTGTAATAAAAATACAATTGCTGAATTTTAGCGGAAAATTCATGAAATGGTCACTTTTGGCGCATTTCGGACAGTTTTTAGTGCCACCGGGCATTGGTAAAATATTAACCAAACTCTTGTATTCCCATATAGGGTTTAATATATAATTGATATTGGACTCTCATCCAAGTCCTAAAGATGTCATTTTAGATGTTTTCTGCGGATCCGGAGTTTTCGTCAGCACTCTAGTTCACTAGGCACTACTCTAGTTGTTTCGGTGAATTGTTTGCACTATTTCAAATGTACCCAATAAAAGTGAATCATGTGTAATAATAAATGAATATTCCATGAGTTTTCTAAGATGTATATCATGTAATCATGCAGTCCGAATATTCAAAACACATACTTGTATAATGTAAATCACCGTTTTAAATGTAAGTAAATTACCCGAAAGTGGCAGTTGTCACACCTTCGCTTCTAGGTGAGCTGGACAACTGACGGTAGGCGTCGGAAGGTCCTTGGTCGCTCATACTATAAACTAACAAATAGTCAAATAACACACAACAATAAAATATAGATATGCACGTATTTTCGTTATTAATTTCCTAACAGTTTGAATAATATCTCGGTGTCAGCAGAACACTTCTGTGGCTGAATCAGTGGCTTAGCTCTGATACACCTTCTGTCGCAACCCCTGTCCCCTATCAGTCACGGGAATGGGCGGCCGCGAGACCAGATTCAGTGGTATCGGTGTTTATCATTTTGGCAGTGGAAAATACATCAGGACCGTAGTTAGGAAATATTTTATCAGAGTAAAATACCAAACTTTTATAATATTAAACACGTGAGACATTCCCAAGTTTTTAGTACACACATTTTTATAGGGATAAACCCTATTTTTATTTAATAAAAACATCTCTTTATTCAGGTAACTTTTATAGCCACCTTTCCAAGCCTTCAGTGCTGTCCAGCTGGCTTCTATCTGGCTTTCACATTTTGTGTCACACCCCTTTCTACGGCAGAAGCACGAGGTGTGATCATGAAAGGTTCTCATTGCATACGAAGAGTAAACATACTACATGCTCAAGAAAATAACTTCAAATACCATAATTTGAAAACATACGTTAGCGTTTACATCGCTAAGTCGCATAAAGCATTGTCTTAAAAGTTTACAACTTTATTTATAGATAAACATAAGCGACATCCACGAGCATGGGTAAGACCGCGCGCACATCCACTTCTAATTACCTGAAATACAAGTGAGTTTTGGAAAATCGTCAACATAAAGTTGGTGTGAATTCATGCAGTTTTAGTTTTTCACGTTTGTATACTTTGTATGAAAACATAGTTTACGTCATGTAAAAATCAAGTTTTCATATATAAATCCAGTTTCATGTGTACACCACGTACACATGTATAATTCAATTTCTTCTTGAGTACCCCACGTACTCAAGTATAATTCTCATTTTCTTGAGTACCCCACGTACTTCAAGTATAATTCAATCTTTTCTTGAGTACCCCACGTACTCAAGTATTCATCAATTTTTAGTATGGTATGAATTTCATGTATTTAAAATATTCCTGTAAATATCAGGATTGTTAATGGGTGGCAAGGCCATTAACATGTGGCACGACATAGGAAGTCACCAAACCTAAGGCATTTAATTGGTATATTCTGAGACACAAAAGCACTACTCGATTCTCGCCCTCACCGAGAGTGTGGCTGCCAGGCACCCGTTAGATCTAACCTTTTGTTCTGCGGTCTAAGTATGTACACGATTAATGGTGCTTCTGTACCCTATTCGTGACACTATTTCTCATAACGCATCCTACTTGGTTCTCGTCCTCACCAAGCGCGTCTCTTTTTATCATTTCTCATAACGCATCCAACTTGGTTCTCGTCCTCACCAAGCGCGTTTCTTTTTATCATTTCTCATAACGCATCCAACTTGGTTCTCGTCCTCACCAAGTGCGTTTCTTATTATCTTATATTTTGTCACACTTGGTTCTCGTTCTCACCAAGTGTACTTCTTGTATTTATATCATACCATTTATAAATATTGTACTTTTGTACATGTATTTCACCCCCGAAGTTATAAAAACTGAAAACAGTTAAAGAAAAGGGGGAGCATGAACTCACAACTTTGCGTTCCTAGCGTCGTAAACTCCACCGGATTTGCTTAATTAACGTCGTAACCTATACGCGTTTTCTTAACGTTAGTCACTAGACTTGCGTCGCACAAGTACAGTCACTCTCTTTTGTATATATTCTTGTGTTAAAAATATTCTATATTTTTAACTACGTATCTTACTTATATTATTTTCTCCAAAAATAAATATAAGTCTTTTGTGTTTTGCACTTTGCACCCGAATTATGTATCTTGTATGTTGTATGTGTATTTTTATATTTCTACTCCTCATGTGTAATTAGTGTATTTTTAAGTCTTAATACACTAGCACGTATAACACATACTATATACACTTAGCACAAAAGTTGGTGATCAAATAATATATATTTTTCTTTCAAAAATATATACTTAATATCCATTTTATTCTTGAAGAAATCCTCATTTCTTATCACCAAAAATTAGGGAAACCTTAGTAATACTTTTAAACACATTTTTAGGGAATAAGTTTCTCAAAACTTATATTTTTCTAAGTGTCAAAATTTATAAAAATTTTGACAGAGTTTCCCCTAAAAATGGAGGTTTCCCACGTTTTCAAAACGTGTGTTTATTTTCTTTTAAATCATCATCAATCATCAATAATCATCAACAACAATTATCAACAATAATCACTACTTTTCCCCACTTCATGAACTTGGATATTTACCAAAATTGTGTAGTATCTTACTAGCACATTTAGTAAATCTTTCCATCTTTAAAAATAATTTTAGTTTCTTAAAAACTTTATTTTTAAAGAATATGAAGTTTCACAACTTCTAGTCAAGATTCGCAAAAATACTTCTTTGTTAAATTTTCTTGTGACACAAGTGTCTACACACTTGTTTATTTACTAAAAATGCTTTTAGTTCGGATAAGATCCGGGTTTTAAACAAGACTAATAGTTTTGCTTGGTTCTTCCGAAAAACCACTTGTAGATCTTTAGATCTACTAGTTTTGAACAATATTTTGCAAGTAAAAATACTTTTACACAAGTTCATGTTTCATGTGTGGTAGAGTTTCACCCTTTTAACCTTTATCTTCTAACATAACCTTATGTCATGATTCATGATCATGACCAAACCGGGTTAAATGATGATCCGAGCTACCACAACATAGATCGGGTCTAAATAATCACAAATTTCAATTACTACAACATTTACACAACATATGAGCTTTTAACCACCATTTTTCATGCCTTTAGTAGACTTTTAAGCATCATATTGCATGTTAACGAGTTTTAACCGACAAAAATCCTTTTAACCACTTTAGAATAGTTTAAATACGAGTTCTAAGTGTTATACCTCTAGCTCAAGGCTAGGGAAGGATCTTGACGGAAATGGCGTGGATAAAAGCTAGAGAATGAGGTCCTTCGCGTTCCGTTTGCACCAAGCTTCCTTGTAGACCTCCTTACACCTTGAGATGAGCTAGGATTGGATGAACTTGAATGGGTGATGGTGGTGGTGTGTGGAGGTGGCTACGGCCGTGAGGAGGGGCAAGGGAGAGGAGGAGGTGTTGTGATGAAGATGTAGTGAGTTAGTGGTTCTTATATGGTTAATTTTAGTCATTACCCAATAGGTATTATGTTCACAAGGTACACTACAAATCTTGATCACAATCTTAGGAAATTTAAGTAGATCAAATGTGATCAAGTGTGGATCTTTGTGGGGCCTCCTTGACCGTCCACCACACATAGGGGGGGGGGGGGGTAAAGTGTAATTCTTAACCAATTAGTTAGTTTAGGGATTAATCCCGGTTACTAGTGTGTAGTGTAATATAAAGGGTGTTAGGGTATTCGGGGACCCTAACTAGCTCAGAAAAGTATAAACAATGTCATTGACATTATTTTTATGTTCCGGGTAATCTCCGGTTGTTCGGTTACATACCGATTCGTTAAAGTGCTAAATTACACTTTTTAGTGTCTTTTAAGTACCTTCCTTGTACTCTTTCAATTCCCAACACTTTGGGAAATATTCTGGATAATAAAACGACATTTCTGCATAATATTTATATGTCTAAATGCTGAATTATTGCTGAATTATATGAATTCTGCACTTAAAGTGCGTTTCGGGTGCTTTTTAGTGCTTATTTTTGCTTTCGTATTGCATATATATTAACCCTTGTATGTACTCTTGGGTTTTAATGCATTCTTGTTGTCGGACCTACACCTAGGCTCCAATTTTATTGTCTGACTGCTTTCTGCAGTTCAGTCGACACAGTGTGTCTTACCGGTGAGTTTACTATTATTTTTGACGCAACGCTCTCGTTTATGCATAAAGCAATATTTTGTAGTATACAACGTGCATGAATTCACCTGTTTAATCATGTGTTCAGACATTGCTGACAATTAAACTCATAATTGCAGTCATTAAGCAATAAGTAATGTGTACGGAAGTTACCGGTTTGGGCCAGTTGTCACAGTCTCCCCCCGTTAAAAGAATTTCGTCCCGAAATTCAGACTGAACTCACTCTCGCTGGAGTCTTCTTGAATAGGTGGGGATACTTTTTCTTGAACTGGTCTTCACGTTCCCTTGTGTACTCGGGTCCGTGCTTAGAGCTCCAACGTACTTTGATAAGCTTCACACTGTTCCTCCTGGTCTTGTTGACTTTCCAGTCAGTAACCTCAACGGGTTGCTCTGTAAATCGGAGGGCTTCATCAATATGTATTTCATCCATCGGGATGATCACGTTTTCTTGCGTTGGACTCTTCTTCAGGTTGGATACATGAAACGTATCATGTACTCCGTTAAGTTCTTCCGGTAACTCCAACTTGTATGCCACGGTACCAATTCTTTTCAATATTCTGAATGGTCCGATGTATCGTGGATTCAGCTTTCCACGTTTTCCAAACCTGACTACGCCCTTCCATGGTGAGACTTTTAACAACACTTTGTCTCCCACCTTGAAATCTACCGATTTTCTATTCGGATCAGCGTAGCTCTTTTGTCGCTCTCGAGCCGCCTTAATGCGCTCTCGGATCTGTGCAATCTTGTCGGTTGTCTCTTGTACAAGTTCAGGACCAACCATACGTTTATCTCCAGCGTCTGCCCAACATAAGGGCGATCGGCATTTGCGGCCATACAGAGCTTCGAACGGCGCGGCTTTTATGCTCGTATGATAACTGTTATTGTAGGAAAACTCAACTAGAGGTAGATGAGTATCCCAGCTGCCGCCTAGATCCATGACACATGCGCGAAGCATATCTTCTAACGTTTGTATAGTCCGTTCGCTCTGTCCGTCTGTTTGCGGATGGAATGCCGTGCTCAGATCTAACTGAGATCCAAAGGCTTCCTGAAATGATTGCCAGATTCTTGAGACAAAGCGTCCATCTCTGTCTGAAATGATTGAGATTGGCACTCCATGACGTGCCACAATTTCTCTTAAGTATATCTCTGCAAGCTTTCCAGTGCTATCCTTTTCTCGGATTGGTAGGAAATGCGCAGACTTCGTCAATCGATCAACTATTACCCATATCATATCGTGCCCTCTCGGGGTCCTGGGTAATTTCGTTATGAAGTCCATCGAGATTTGTTCCCACTTCCACACGGGAATCTCTGGTTGTTGTAGTAGGCCGGACGGTTTCTGATATTCTGCCTTAACCTTAGCACAGGTTAGGCATTTTCCAACATAGACAGCAATGTCGCTTTTGAGTCTCGGCCACCAATAATATTCCTTCAAGTCTTGATACATTTTGTCCGATCCTGGATGGATCGAATATCTCGATTTGTGGGCTTCATTAAGGATGACTTCTCGTATGCCACCATAGAGTGGAACCCAAATACGCTTCTTAAAGTATAAGGCTCCCTCTTCGTTTGGCACCATGTATTTCAGCATACCCCGTAGGTATTCAGCTTTACGGTTTTCTTCTTTAAGAGCTTCTTGTTGTGCATCTCGAATGCGTGCTGTGAGGTTCGTTCGAATTGTCATTTCCAATGCTCGAACCCTTAGGGTCTTAACCCTTTCTTTTCGGCTCAACGCGTCCGCTACAACGTTCGCCTTTCCAGGATGGTACTTAATCTCACAGTCATAATCATTTAGCAGCTCAACCCAACGTCGCTGGCGCATATTCAATTCCTTCTGATCAAATATGTGTTGTAAGCTTTTGTGATCTGTGAAGATTGTACATCGAGTACCATATAAGTAATGTCGCCAAATCTTCAAGGCGAATACCACTGCACCCAGCTCCAGGTCGTGAGTGGTATAATTTCTCTCGTGAACCTTCAGTTGTCTTGAAGCATAAGCGATGACTTTTTGGCGTTGCATGAGCACGCAACCCAAGCCTTGCCGTGAGGCGTCGCAGTATACCACGAAGTCTTCAGTGCCTTCGGGTAATGATAGTATCGGTGCATCACAGAGCTTGTTCTTAAGTAGCTGAAAGGCTTCTTCTTGTTTGTGACCCCAGTCGTACTTCTTGTCTTTCTGAGTAAGGGTTGTTAGCGGTTGAGCTATCTTCGAGAAATTCTCAATGAATCGCCGATAGTAGCCCGCTAAGCCCAAAAATTGACAGACTTCGGTCGGGGTCTTGGGAGCTTCCCAATTCTTTATTGCTTCAATCTTGGACGGGTCTACATGAATGCCCTTCTCATTCACCACGTGACCAAGAAATTGTACTTCGCGAATCCAGAATTCGCATTTCGAGAACTTTGCATAAAGTTTCTCTTTCTTCAGTAGCTCCAAGATGGTTCTAAGATGTTGCTCATGTTCTTCTTTCGTTCGCGAGTAAATCAGGATATCATCGATAAATACAATCACGAATTTATCGAGATATGGTTTGCATACGCGGTTCATTAGGTCCATAAAGACCGCTGGCGCGTTCGTCAATCCAAATGGCATCACAAGAAATTCGTAGTGCCCATAGCGTGTTCTGAATGCAGTCTTTGGCACTCTTTCATCTTGGATTCTCAGCTGATGGTATCCAGATCGAAGGTCGATCTTGGAATAGTAGCTTGATCCTTGCAGTTGATCAAACAAGTCATCAATCCTCGGTAGCGGATACCGATTCTTGATTGTGAGCTTGTTCAGTTCCCTGTAATCGATACACATCCGCAGTGATCCATCCTTCGTCTTCACGAATAATACTGGAGCTCCCCAGGGTGAGAAGCTTGGCCTTATGAATCCTTTATCCAACAACTCCTGGAGTTGTGTAGATAATTCTTGCATTTCGGATGGCGCAAGTCGATATGGAGCCTTGGCTACAGGAGCGGCTCCTGGAACCAAGTCTATGTGGAATTCGACTTGTCGTTGCGGAGGTAGTCCTGGCAGATCTTCAGGGAATACATCAGGAAATTCCTTCACCACAGGAATGTCTTCTGTTGGACCGTTGTACGACCTCTAATAGTCAGTTAAGTCGTTCATCTCTATGTGTAAAGGCGGAATCAATGCACATAAAGTCATAACAGCTTTGTTCCTCTTAATTTTCTTTCTATTAATGCCTTCTGAGTCTTTACAATGATTTTCTGACAAAAATTCAGCAGCACCTTGACTCACATACAATGACAACTAATCTCCGCTTCAAATGACCAACACACCTATTTATAGTGTGTAAGATTTCGCTTGAGACTGTCTGAAGCGAAATCATGTGTTTTGATTTCGCTTCAAGCATTCACATAACCTTTTCAAGCGAAATCTTGTGTTTAAACATAAAAACCCTAACTTAAATCCTATTGTGTGATCATTTAAACAATCCTAGACACAAGACTTGATAATGACATAATCAGCAGACATTTAATGCACCAACAGACTCCCCCTTGGATGTTGATGAAGTCTTTGGCTTCAAGTCTTTGTCTTTAACAATCTTCAAACATTGTAAAAACTCTCATCAATCTTTAAACTTTAAACTTCAATCTTCCCTTTGACTGTTGATCCAGACTCCCCCTTTCACAGACTCCCCCTCTCAATATGCTAGAATCTGAGAGATCTGGTTCAAGCTTTGTCAATTAGCTTCCGTTGGGAATTATGAAGTCCAATCCTGTTACTCAACCAACAAACATAACCATTCTATCTTTTCAACAATAAAACACGAACTTAATCAGCTTTAATAATCCATTCAAGTATTCAGGTCCAAGTTAATGACCCTGATTACTCAATTAATCTACCAAGTCCAAATTAATGACCTTAGTTGATCTTTTGACGAAACACACTGATTTTAAAACATCAATTTCAAACATTTTCTGAAAATAACAAGTATCAAGTTAATGAACTTATTTTTGTCATTTCAAATAATTCAAACTTCTTCAAAGTAAGCTCTCCTCATTCTTCAGTCCAGAATTTCCTGCATCTGCTTCAAACATCTGAGAATCCAACAATCAACTCTCCACTTTGGTTTGTCGGAAAATAAAGCAGAAATAAAATCTTTTTGGATTTTATCAAAGTGTTCTAAACTAAGAAATGAAATACAGAAAACTTAAATTGCAGAAAGTAAACAAAGTAAACTATTTACAAACATATTTTTGGTGAGCGTGTCAGGGAATCATATCAGCTTTTCAGACAAATCACAAGTACCGTTAAGCTACATTTCATACTCAGATTTAAACAATTTACCTCGATTGTCGATATACTGATCCATCTTAAATTCTCATACAAAGTTCAACTTATTCAGGATACGATTAAGATGAATTAAAAACTAAGATCATTCATGTGTCCCACCTCTTGAATATACTCCCGTATCCAGAATCCCAATAATCAGTCTTACAGGTGAGAATACTACAATGATATCTGTATATAATTTAGGTATGCGAGGGCCGAGGGATCTCAGATCGATACTTCCGTATACGCAGAGAGATATCAGCTTCGACTTTTCAGTGTGTCCCCTTTAGAGGATCTTTTTGCTTACAACAGCAGCATATATCAATTTTATTGTTTCAGCATGCTGAGGGTTTAATGCTGTGTTTCAAGCATTGCAGCAAGTATTAGCCAGGGACTAGGTCAGAACTACCGTTCAGCAGAAGTCCCGGAATAATACCCCAGACATCATAGAGTATAAAAACCTAGTATATCAGATTACGAGACCTTTCAAACGAGATTTCAGGGGTTACCTATATATCCAAGTAGTGTTCCCCACGAATTCACCAGTTTGAATTTTTAGGTTTATATCCCGAATAAATCTACTAAATGTACGAAAACCTATCGACACATCATCAGTAAGATTGTTTACCTCTTTTATACTTTTCAAATCTTTAGCATACTGTGATCATCTAGCTGATGTACTATCATTTTCCCTATATGCACAAGCTCTTTTTCATTTTATCATGTTTTTGTATTTTTGCATTTTTTTACTGTTTTTGTATTTTCTGAAAATAAACTATGTACAAACATCTACTCCCCCTAAATACCAAAACAAGTAAAAATTCGACAAACCATTGCAGATTGTTTCTCGTCTTCATCCGCAACAGTACTTTCATCAACGCCAATTATGCCATCCGACACCGACAGAAGCTTCATACCATTCAGTTTTAACAAATATTTAAACCGATTTTTATCAAAAGCTTTGGTATGTAAATCAGCTTTCTGTTCGTCAGTGTGGATTTTTTCAATTCGTATCAACTTTTTCTCAAAGCAATCACGAATAAAGTGATGACGAATTTCTATATGTTTAGTTTTAGCGTGATGTACTGGATTTTTAGTTATATTTATTGCGGCCTCATTATCAACAAAAAGAGGTGTGTTAAGAAACTGCAAACCGTAGTCGCGCATCTGTTGCTGTATCCACAAGATCTGAGAGCAGCAACTGCTAGCAGAAACATACTCCGCTTCACATGTAGATAACGCCACAGACGTTTGTTTCTTACACTGCCAGGTAACCAATCTAGGACCAAAGAACTGGCATCCTGCAGTTGTTGATTTTGAATTGACTTTGCAGCATCCGAAATCCGAATCGGAATACCCTTCGAGCGTAAAATCGCCTTTTCTAGGATACCACAACCCCAATGAAGGAGTTCCTTTCAGGTAGCGCAATATCCTCTTCACAATGATCATGTGCGATGCTCTCGGGTTAGACTGAAATCTTGCTCCGAGGCACGTTGGGTACATTATATCAGGACGTGAAGCAGTTAGATACATTAAAGAACCTATCATGGATCGATAAAAAGTTTCATCAGCCCTGTCTCCGGTGAGATCTGGGTGAATCCCATGATTTGTTGCAAGTGGGGTAGCAGCTGGAGTAGAACTTGACATCCCAAATTTCTCTAGAATATCATGAACATACTTTGACTGATGAATGAAAATTCCCTCAGGAAGTTGTTCAACTTGTAATCCCAGAAAGAATTTCATCTCCCCCATTGATGACATTTCAAACTTCTGCTTCATCACTGATTCAAAATCTTTGCATAGATTTTCATTCGTTGACCCAAAGATTATATCGTCCACATAAATTTGAACTATCAGAAGATGACCATCAACGACTTTAGTGAAGAGAGTGGCATCCACTTTTCCACGAATGAACTTGTTGGCTAGTAGGTGTTGAGACAAAGTCTCGTACCAGGCTCTCGGGGCCTGATGTAAACCATACAGCGCTTTGTCCAATAAGTAGACCTTGTTTTTGTGGATTGGGTCAGTAAAGCCCGGCGGCTGACCGACATAAACCTCCTCTTTAACCTTCCCATAAAGAAACGCCGATTTAACATCCAACTGATAAACTTTAAAGTTCTTCCAAGACGCAAATGCTAGGAAAATTCTGATAGCCTCTAGTCGTGCTACAGGAGCATAGACTTCGGTAAAATCAATTCCCTCCTGTTGACTAAATCCCTGAACAACGAGTCGAGCTTTGTTCCTTACGACAACTCCTCTATCGTCTCTCTTACACTTAAACACCCACTTAGTGTTAATTTTCCTATGACCATCCGGCAAATCAACTAACTTCCACACTCCCAATTTCTCGAATTGACTAAGTTCCTCCTGCATAGCATTGACCCAAGAGTCTTCAGTAAGCGCCTCTTTGTAAGTTCTTGGCTCAACCTGCGAGATAAAACAACTTAATGAGAATTCAGTTTGCAAAGGAGCAACTTTTGTATAAAAACACGTAAGCCCTTTATCAATCTGATTTCGAGTGCGAACTCCAGCTTGTAATTCTCCTATGATCAAATCCTCTGGATGATATGAGAAAGTTCTCGGCATCACTTTACTTTGAACATCTACATTTCCCTCCAGATTAGTAACATTCTGCTCTGCATCTTGTTCACCAACTTGGTTTGTTTGACTTGAAATCTGAATTTGCTCCCCCTCAGAATTTGAATCTGAATCACCATGATCAAAGACTGACATGTTTTCAGCTTCTAAATTATCATTCTGAGCCGACTGATTATCCTGAGCAACTTCATTCTGTTGGACATCATCATGTTCACCAGCATTACTTGGACCTGCTTCATCGTTATTTGAAGTTTCCCGTGGTCTTCTCGAATACTCAGCTGGGAACCTTAACTGCGACTCATATTCACGCAAAATATCCAACTCATCAAAGAAATCTTCATTATCATCTGATTCTTCTCTCATGTCAAACGAATCCCAAAGTTTGTCATAATGATAACGCCATGAATCACCAGGATTCTGCGGCGGCATAGTATAACCTTGACATTCAACATTTGCAGCTTCAATAATTCGCTTCTCACTTGGAACGAAGACACGTCGCAAAGGATTTGAATAACCAACAAATATACCCTCAATGCACTTCGGACCAAACTTCCCAAAAGGTTCTATAACCGTACAAGGTGACCCGAACGGTTCTAGATATTTCAAATTCGGTTTGCGGTTATTGATTAGCTCAAAGCATGTTTTGTTGAACTTCTTGACAATAAGAACCCTGTTGAGTGTATAGCATGCGGCAGAAACAGCTTCAGCCCAAAAATTTATCGGTAACTTTGAATCTGCGAGCATAGTTCTAGCCGTCTCGATTAGTGTCCGGTTTTTGCGTTCTGCAACTCCATTCTGCTGCGGAGTGTACGGAGCACTAAACTCATGCAAAATACCTCTTTCATCACAAAATTCTTCCATCTTGCTGTTCTTGAATTCAGTACCATTATCACTTCGAATTTTCTTGATACGCCTCTGGTACAAATTCTCAATCTTCCTGAACAGACTCATCAAACTGTCAAATGTTTCATCTTTCGTCTTCAAGAAAGATACCCATGAAAATCTGGAATAATCATCAGTAACGACCAAACAATAGTAATCTCCTGTAATACTTTTGACATTCACCGGACCAAACAAATCCATGTGAAGTCTTTCCAGAGGTCTCGAAACTGAATTGACTTGCTTTGTAGGGTGTGACTTTTTCTTCTGCTTGCCTTTGACACAGCTAATGCACTCCCCTTCCAGATAAAAACCTTTGATATTAACTCCCAATACCAAATCATTGTGCACCAAGTGATTCATCTTCCTAAGATGTATATGCCCCATCTTTCGGTGCCACAATCTTGATTCTTTCTCAGTTGCTCTAGACACGAAACAATGTGCTTGACCAGTAGTTGTAGTTGCTACAGACATGTCTAACACATATAAATCATTCACTCTAGGAGCCCTCATAATAATCCATTCTTCAGGGATAACAAAACCAGGTTTCAGAATCAAACATTCTTTATCAGTGAAGTGAGTAGTATACTGATTGTCACAAATCTGCGAGATACTAAGCAGATTGTTCTCCAGCTCAGTAATGTAGTTAACTCTCTCAAACGTTACAATCCCATTGGATAACGTTCCTTCACCAACAATTCGACCACCTTCATGACCAGCAAATCCCACATAACCACCATTAATGTTTCTCACATCATACAGCAATGCAGTTTTTCCTGTCATATGTCGAGATGCACCACTATCCATGATCCATCTGGATATCAGTTGTGGAAGATTCTGCACAAAACAAACTACGCCTTAAACAACTTCAAGAAAGATGCCGATTCATGCTTCGCGATCCAGGAAGCTCCGGCAATTCAAACTGCTTATTCGAACATGGTGTCCACCCAGGCCTCATCAGCCTTAGGTGTAACCTTGACTCTAGCAACTTGAATTTTGAAATTTTCAGCCTTCATAGGTGGAAAATTTGCATCATAATCAACCGAAATTGATTCATCAGCCTTTTTCACTTCAGAAGTTGAAATTTTCATTTCAGTTTTTGGTTTCCAAACTTGTTGAGATAATGCAACCCGCTTATAAAATTTGTCATTTTTAGTTTCCATTTTCTTTACAGGTTCATTTTTCAATTTCATGTTGTCATTTTTCACATTCTTTTTCTCAACAACGATTGGTACTTTACCCTTCACATCAACTTTCTTTTGTTGATACTTCACATTTTCAATCTTAGGCTTCACATTGGTACACATTCGTGCAATGTGACCAACTTGATTACATCTAAAACATGTACGAGTATCAACAACTCGACTTGTGCCTTCAGACTGATAATATGAAGCTCTTTTTTCAAAGAACTCTTCGTTTGATTTTGAAAAAATTTCATTTTCCTCATCAGAAAGTGAACTTGAACCATTTATAAACACCTTCTTTTCTGTAAACCTCTTGTTTTGAAAACTCTTTTTCTGATAACTCTTACCACCCTGATAACCACCCGACCAATTATTTCTATTGTTATTATAAAAACGTGGTGGAACAATAGGCTTTTTGTAATAAGCTTTATCTTTCTCAAAATTCATTTGCCTTTTTGTTTGTTTCAAACTGTTCACTTCTGACAACTCAACTTCAACTAACTTGAAAACATTTGTCAATTTTTTCACATTAACATTCTCAATGGGAAACTCAGAATCCGAATACAACTTATCAGATCCAGCCATCTTGTACATCACAAGACCCGGTTCATCACTTAAGTTGTCTTTAGACTTTGGTTTCTGAATGTATTTGTCAAAGAAACACCCATCCTCCTCAGAAGTGTCACAATCCGGTTTAAGCACTTTGTCTACCACACTTTTCACCACATCACTTTGGACACCCTCGTCATTGGAAGATGTGAACGTGACATCAATGTTTTCAGGAAGTTTAACTTCACTTTCTTCCTCAATTTCCACCAAACTAGACTGCTTTTTCGTGTAATTGTCTAAAATTGGCGGTGGAACTTTGTGAAAACCTACACCCGTTCCATCAGAAAACACATCCTCACCATCTTTGTTTTTCCCTATAGGTTTAGGAACAATATGCTGCAAAACAAAGCTTGCCGATTTATAGCTGTTAAGCTTCAACTGGATTCGTTCATTCTCAATTTCAGCTTCTTGAACTTTAAGTTTCAGTTTAGCAATTTGATCCAGTTGTTCATTAATCGATTCTTCTTTTAATCTCAAAACAGCTCTTAGATGTTCATTTTCTTTAAATGTTTTGCCATTACGATCATCACTATCTTTGACAATGCTTTTCAATTTCTCAAACTTTTTAGAAATCTGACGGTTTTCAAGAATTAACTTTTCATTTTCAGATTTTATTTTCTCACGTTCAGTTTTATCATTTTCAATTTGAACTGTTAATTCTTTAATCCGTTCAGTTGAAGCTCTTACAGTTTTGTCACGATCGAGAATCTGATTTTCAACATTTCTAACCTTTGTTGTCAGATTCTTGATTTTCTCATTGTTAAGATATGTGACAGTGCTACAAAAATTGCATTGTTTGGTGCAATTTTTGCAGTCAGCATTTCCATCAATTTTGTTACCTGACGCATTTTTGTTACCTGACGCATTTGTTGACACACTTTGACTGACTGACTTCTTTGACTCAGTAACAGAATTAAGATCTACCTCAAGTGCTTTTGCAGCTAGCACTTTGTCAGCCATCACTCCCAGGTTTTCAGCTGTCAACTCTTGCGTAGTATCGATTAAACCAGTATCAACCTGCTTTTCTTTCTTCTCTTTTTCCTCTTTCTCCTTTCTCTCTTTCTCTTTTTCTTCTTCAATCATTTTCGAAGTTGGAGTTCCCCACCACTTGTGTTGCCAATATTCATCTTCTTCTTTGTACTCCTTGATAATGGCTTCGATATCTAACGTTTTGTCATCAATCGCAATGTTGCCATATCTATCAAGATAGCACTCTCTATCTGGATCCCATCTGTTTGCTCTTCTAGCTTCCAGAAAGATACCAGAAAGTCTGATAATCTTGGTTTCTGCAGTCATCTTCCGGTAGTGATATTTCTCTTCTTCAGTACGATCATCTTTCCATGGCTTAGGTTCATCATTGCTTGCCATGAATGCGTAACCAACCGCATCTTCTTCCGGTAGAACTTCCTTACTCCAATCATATCCCTCATCATCATAAATCACAGCAAGAGCCCTTGATTTGTCTCTGTTATCTTCAACTTGCTTCAATCTAGGCGGCTCAGATTTATTCTGATGGTAGATTGCCTTTTTGTAATAATCATCTCTGAAAGGGTTCTCTGACTCATCAGCATAAGCGTTTCTGCATTCTCGTTTGAAATGACCCTTTTGCTTACATTTGAAACATGTTACTTTTGACTTGTCGAACCCCAGTTTTGTAGATGGACCACCAATCGTTTTTCTCCCTGTAATCTCCATGAAGCGTTGTGCACGTCGAACTGCACTCGCCATTGCCCAACGAATGTCGATCAGCTCCATTTCTTCAGGGTCTATCTGATCGTAGTCTTCTTTCGTCAGATTTGTATTCCCGATTTTTCCAGCCACCAATCCTTCATAGGATTCCAGAACAGATGCTAAAAAGACCATTTGTTGCTTGGCCGACTCCGCATCAAAATTCTGTGCGTTCTTCAGATCTATCGCGATATTGCAAGAAAACTTCGCATCAGAATGATTTGCAGAAGACGTAGATCCACTGTGATAACCACTATGACTTCCACTGCTTTGACCACTTTGACTTTCTTTTCCAACTGTAGAAACATTCTCAGCAGAAAATGCAGTTTTTTGAGAAGTAGCTTTCTGCATCATACTCTTTGGATAGTATAAATCCAGATTCTGCTGATAAGATGAATTATTGACTTTAAATGTTTTCTTCAGCTCTAGCTCATGACTTTCCAGTCTCTCAATCAACACATCTGGAGTCAACAATTCAGAAGGAATAGTATTTTTAAGCATGAGAGCATAATATCTCCACTCCATCTCGTCTGGCAATGAATCGAACAACTTGTCTACTTGCTCATCATCTGAATATCTGATATCATGTCTTGCTAATTCCAGCTTCAGATGACCGAACCTTTCAATCATTTTACACACCGATTCATTTTTCATACAACTAAACATATCAAACTCTTTCCTAAGAAGTTTCTTTTTGTTTTTTATAATCTCTTTGCTTCCAAGACACTTCTTTTCGAGTTTTTCCCATAAGTCTTTAGAATTTGAGTAATCTATCAGTGAAATGATGTCTTCACGCACCGATTGAAACAATAATGCCACACATTTTTGCTCAGCCACAAAATTATCAATCTCTTCAACTGATCTTAATGCTTCACCATTCTTCTTTCCTTGGGCAAAACCATTTTTCATACTTTTCCAGCAAGGAAAAGCAAATGCCATCAACCAATCTTCGAACTTTGTTGCCCACCTGCTATAATCTTCTATAGCCATCAGCTTAGGAGGTTTGTTAAACGTTCCAAATGCGCTTTCGGACTCCCAAGCTTCCTTCTTTCTTTCTTTTGGTGTATTATCGTTCTCATTCGTATTGTTATTGTTTGTAGAAGTATCATCTCCTGAGTTTCCTGCGAATGCGTACATATCGCCAAACGGGTTCAAGAAAATATCATCCATCGTGAACGTTCCTGAAAAATCAGTCAAACACTTAGAAAATTTTAGGTTTTGAAAAATTAGAAAGTTCAAACGAAATACTTGAAGTTATCAGCTTCAAGCGAAATCAGTTTAATAAAACTGTTCAAGCGAAATCAGTTAGCAAAACTGATTCAAGCGAAATCTGCTATTTCGCTTCAACAATACAATCGAAATCCGAATCTGTTTCAAGCGAAATCCACTATAAAATTGTCCAAGCGAAATCTGCTATAAACTATTTCGCTTCAACTTCAAGCGAAACTTAACAACAATTCTGATTCAAGCGATACCAACTATTTCGCTTCAACCAAATCAGGCCTTCAAGCAAAATCTACTATTTCGCTTCAGGAAATCTTCAAGCGAAATCCAGCACAATCTATTTCGCTTCAGCAGATTTCAAGCGAAACAGTCCAAAAAGTCAGATCTGAAGCGAAATCAACTAAAACCTTCGAACACTTTTCAAGCGAAACCCTGTTTTAGGTCAATTTTATCATGTTTTAATCTGAATTTCAGTCCGAATCTTTGTAGGTTTTGTTAATACTATGTTTTACACGTTATACTCGAAAATTAGACCATTTCGACCGTTGGAACTAGTTCAGATCTGAAAAATGTAAAAAGAAATGAGTAGAAAGAAGATAATCCGCTGCTATGGTATGAACTCCTCGTCCTGAGCTCTGATACCACTTGTTGGACCGTTGTACGACCTCTAATAGTCAGTTAAGTCGTTCATCTCTATGTGTAAAGGCGGAATCAATGCACATAAAGTCATAACAGCTTTGTTCCTCTTAATTTTCTTTCTATTAATGCCTTCTGAGTCTTTACAATGATTTTCTGACAAAAATTCAGCAGCACCTTGACTCACATACAATGACAACTAATCTCCGCTTCAAATGACCAACACACCTATTTATAGTGTGTAAGATTTCGCTTGAGACTGTCTGAAGCGAAATCATGTGTTTTGATTTCGCTTCAAGCATTCACATAACCTTTTCAAGCGAAATCTTGTGTTTAAACATAAAAACCCTAACTTAAATCCTATTGTGTGATCATTTAAACAATCCTAGACACAAGACTTGATAATGACATAATCAGCAGACATTTAATGCACCAACATCTTCGAGTTTTGGCTCCACAGCCTTCTTGTCTATAACGTGTGCTAGGAAAGCAACACATCCTTTCCTTAAGCACTTCTGTGCCTTCATACAACTGATGATTCGTAGAGGCGCGTTTCGTCTTTCTCCATGTACTATGAGAGTTTCATCATTCGCCAGAGGGATGCGAATGATTTTCTCATGACAAATGACTTCAGCTTTGTTCTTGGACAACCAGTCCATTCCGACTACTACATCGAAGCTACCCAATTGAATAGGTAAGAGGTCGATGCTAAAATTTCGTTCGCCAAGTTCTAGTGTGCAGCCTCTGACAACTTCGCCCGATTCAACAAGTTTACCATTGGCTAGTTCTATGGAATAAGGAATTTCTAATCTACTAGATTCCATTCCGAGTATGCGTTTAAATTCCACAGACATGAAGCTATAATCGGCGCCAGTGTCGAATAATATGGATGCAAAGTGATTGTTAATGAGAAACGTACCGGTGACCACGTTAGGGTCCTCGCGTGCGTCTCTTGCTCCAATCACAAATGCTCGAGCCGAAGCGTTGTTTTTCTCTGGGCAGTTCTTCATGAAATGATCACTGCTTCCACACTTGAAGCATCCTTGCCCTTGCCCTTTCCCGTTACCATTCTTGTTACCAGCACCGTTCCCATTTCGGTTCTTTCCTTTTCCCCAACAGTCTTCTGTTTGATGACCCAATTTACCACATTTGTCGCACCTTGGAATGCGACAAGCTCCATCATGATGATACTTACATTTTTGGCATCTAGGCATGGAGCCTTGGTATGCTTTGGTTGCATGGGTTTTCGTATCCTGAGGCGGATTAGTGTCGCGCTTCTTGTTAAAACCCTTGTTGTTGCGAGTAGCTTGGTTCAAACTTGTATGCTTTCTCTTTTTGTCACCGGACGACTCAGCATGTGTCTCGGTCTTTTCTGTTGGGTTTAGTGATAACTTCTTCATACGAACACAATCTTCAGTCAGGCTGACAGCCAGAGTTACAGCCTCGGTGATTGTTTGTGGTTTGGCCGACGTCACCATGCCACGAAACTCTGAGGCCAGTCCCCAAATGTAACGTTCAACACGCTTGAATTCGGGAGTCACCATGTAGGGAAGCACTCTGGACAGATCGTGGAACCTTCGAGTATAACCATTTATGTCAGCACCTTCCATGGTCAAGTGCCAGAACTCCGTCTCCAGCCTTTGGAGTTCAGCACGAGAGCAGTACTTTTCTCTCATTCTTTCCTTCAGTTCCTCCCAAGTTAGGCCATAAGCGGCATCATCACCCAAAGTTTGGGCTTGCAGGTTCCACCAAGTCAGAGCTTCATCGACAAATAACCCAGTAGCAAAGGTGACTTGTTGATCCGCGGTACACTTGCTCATGCGGAAAGTAGCTTCAGTCTTCTCCGTCCAGCGCACAAATGCTACTGCACCTCCTGTGCCATCATAGTTCATCGGCTTGCAGTCGAGGAACTGCTTGAAAGTGCAGCCTGGAATTAACCCAACCAATTCACTTATGAGCCATCGAAGAAATAATGAAACAAGGACCGTTCATAAATTCCTTCATGCTTAGTAAATTGTTTTAAGGTTACCTTGAGCTGCGTTTCCTCCAGACGAATCTCCATTCCCATTACGCCTAGCGTTGCTTGGTCCTCCACTGTCTTGAGTTCGGTTTGCCTTGTACTGGGCGATAGCAGCGGAGATCCTTTCCTCCAGCAGGGCGTTCAGCTCATCAGCAGTTCTGGGCAGTAGGGGAGGTGGAGGTTGATCGTCATTGCGAGCATTCATAGCTTTCCTGGGTGCCATGTTCTGACAGAACATAACACAACAGGGTTACACCTTTGTTTGATATCGTCCTACTAGGCAGTAGTAGTATATATATATTCGCAGGTATATATCACATAAGTGACATCAAACAATTATTACTCTAGCAGAGTACTTAGTAGGCTTGCACTGAGGGAATCCACACGTGACAAGACTTGCTGTGATTTTTGTGCATTGAATTCCATAATTATGTATGCATCCATAATTACGTAACTCCTTGCACAGTCCGCACAGTTCGTTTCATCCTCGTGTCTCTTCCTTCAGGTAGGCCATTGCTTTCAGGTAAAGTCACATATACTTGTGACATTCTACTTCTAGTACATGCCAATTATCACACATAATTGCAAGTAATTTCTAGTCAACGACAAGTGCTACTCAAGTGCACTCTAAATCTCGTAATGTCTTTTCTAGACTTATGTAGACAGTTTCAGGCAGTGGATGTCGCGGGACGTTTTATGCAATGAAAACTCTTTGAAAATTGTTTTCGTGAATGGATCCTAGAGATTGTAGACTAGACTCGAGAAGGAATCCTGGTTCACTACAATCGCAGCTCTGATACCAATCTGTCACACCCCTTTCTACGGCGGAAGCACGAGGTGTGATCATGAAAGGTTCTCATTGCATACGAAGAGTAAACATACTACATGCTCAAGAAAATAACTTCAAATACCATAATTTGAAAACATACGTTAGCGTTTACATCGCTAAGTCGCATAAAGCATTGTCTTAAAAGTTTACAACTTTATTTATAGATAAACATAAGCGACATCCACGAGCATGGGTAAGACCGCGCGCACATCCACTTCTAATTACCTGAAATACATGTGAGTTTTGGAAAATCGTCAACATAAAGTTGGTGTGAATTCATGCAGTTTTAGTTTTTCACGTTTGTATACTTTGTATGAAAACATAGTTTACGTCATGTAAAAATCAAGTTTTCATATATAAATCCAGTTTCATGTGTACACCACGTACACATGTATAATTCAATTTCTTCTTGAGTACCCCACGTACTCAAGTATAATTCTCATTTTCTTGAGTACCCCACGTACTTCAAGTATAATTCAATCTTTTCTTGAGTACCCCACGTACTCAAGTATTCATCAATTTTTAGTATGGTATGAATTTCATGTATTTAAAATATTCCTGTAAATATCAGGATTGTTAATGGGTTGCAAGGCCATTAACATGTGGCACGACATAGGAAGTCACCAAACCTAAGGCATTTAATTGGTATATTCTGAGACACAAAAGCACTACTCGATTCTCGCCCTCACCGAGAGTGTGGCTGCCAGGCACCCGTTAGATCTAACCTTTTGTTCTGCGGTCTAAGTATGTACACGATTAATGGTGCTTCTGTACCCTATTCGTGACACTATTTCTCATAACACATCCTACTTGGTTCTCGTCCTCACCAAGCGCGTCTCTTTTTATCATTTCTCATAACGCATCCAACTTGGTTCTCGTCCTCACCAAGCGCGTTTCTTTTTATCATTTCTCATAACGCATCCAACTTGGTTCTCGTCCTCACCAAGTGCGTTTCTTATTATCTTATATTTTGTCACACTTGGTTCTCGTTCTCACCAAGTGTACTTCTTGTATTTATATCATACCATTTATAAATATTGTACTTTTGTACATGTATTTCACCCCCGAAGTTATAAAAACTGAAAACAGTTAAAGAAAAGGGGGAGCATGAACTCACAACTTTGCGTTCCTAGCGTCGTAAACTCCACCGGATTTGCTTAATTAACGTCGTAACCTATACGCGTTTTCTTAACGTTAGTCACTAGACTTGCGTCGCACAAGTACAGTCACTCTCTTTTGTATATATTCTTGTGTTAAAAATATTCTATATTTTTAACTACGTATCTTACTTATATTATTTTCTCCAAAAATAAATATAAGTCTTTTGTGTTTTGCACTTTGCACCCGAATTATGTATCTTGTATGTTGTATATGTATTTTTATATTTCTACTCCTAATGTGTAATTAGTGTATTTTTAAGTCTTAATACACTAGCACGTATAACACATACTATATACACTTTGCACAAAAGTTGGTGATCAAATAATATATATTTTTCTTTCAAAAATATATACTTAATATCCATTTTATTCTTGAAGAAATCCTCATTTCTTATCACCAAAAATTAGGGAAACCTTAGTAATACTTTTAAACACATTTTTAGGGAATAAGTTTCTCAAAACTTATATTTTTCTAAGTGTCAAAATTTATAAAAATTTTGACAGAGTTTCCCCTAAAAATGGAGGTTTCCCACGTTTTCAAAACGTGTGTTTATTTTCTTTTAAATCATCATCAATCATCAATAATCATCAACAACAATTATCAACAATAATCACTACTTTTCCCCACTTCATGAACTTGGATATTTACCAAAATTGTGTAGTATCTTACTAGCACATTTAGTAAATCTTTCCATCTTTAAAAATAATTTTAGTTTCTTAAAAACTTTATTTTTAAAGAATATGAAGTTTCACAACTTCTAGTCAAGATTCGCAAAAATACTTCTTTGTTAAATTTTCTTGTGACACAAGTGTCTACACACTTGTTTATTTACTAAAAATGCTTTTAGTTCGGATAAGATCCGGGTTTTAAACAAGACTAATAGTTTTGCTTGGTTCTTCCGAAAAACCACTTGTAGATCTTTAGATCTACTAGTTTTGAACAATATTTTGCAAGTAAAAATACTTTTACACAAGTTCATGTTTCATGTGTGGTAGAGTTTCACCCTTTTAACCTTTATCTTCTAACATAACCTTATGTCATGATTCATGATCATGACCAAACTGGGTTAAATGATGATCTGAGCTACCACAACATAGATCGGGTCTAAATAATCACAAATTTCAATTACTACAACATTTACACAACATATGAGCTTTTAACCACCATTTTTCATGCCTTTAGTAGACTTTTAAGCATCATATTGCATGTTAACGAGTTTTAACCGACAAAAATCCTTTTAACCACTTTAGAATAGTTTAAATACGAGTTCTAAGTGTTATACCTCTAGCTCAAGGCTAGGGAAGGATCTTGACGGAAATGGCGTGGATAAAAGCTAGAGAATGAGGTCCTTCGCGTTCCGTTTGCACCAAGCTTCCTTGTAGACCTCCTTACACCTTGAGATGAGCTAGGATTGGATGAACTTGAATGGGTGATGGTGGTGGTGTGTGGAGGTGGCTACGGCCGTGAGGAGGGGCAAGGGAGATGAGGAGGTGTTGTGATGAAGATGTAGTGAGTTAGTGGTTCTTATATGGTTAATTTTAGTCATTGCCCAATAGGTATTATGTTCACAAGGTACACTACAAATCTTGATCACAATCTTAGGAGATTTAAGTAGATCAAATGTGATCAAGTGTGGATCTTTGTGGGGCCTCCTTGACCGTCCACCACACATGGGGGGGGGGGGGTAAAGTGTAATTCTTAACCAATTAGTTAGTTTAGGGATTAATCCCGGTTACTAGTGTGTAGTGTAATATAAAGGGTGTTAGGGTATTCGGGGACCCTAACTAGCTCAGAAAAGTATAAAAAATGTCATTGACATTATTTTTATGTTCCGGGTAATCTCCGGTTGTTCGGTTACATACCGATTCGTTAAAGTGCTAAATTACACTTTTTAGTGTCTTTTAAGTACCTTCCTTGTACTCTTTCAATTCCCAACACTTAGGGAAATATTCTGGATAATAAAACGACATTTCTGCATAATATTTATATGTCTAAATCCTGAATTATTGCTGAATTATATGAATTCTGCACTTAAAGTGCGTTTCGGGTGCTTTTTAGTGCTTATTTTTGCTTTCGTATTGCATATATATTAACCCTTGTATGTACTCTTGGGTTTTAATGCATTCTTGTTGTCGGACCTACACCTAGGCTAAAATTTTATTGTCTGACTGCTTTCTGCAGTTCAGTCGACACAGTGTGTCTTACCGGTGAGTTTACTATTATTTTTGACGCAACGCTATCGTTTATGCATAAAGCAATATTTTGTAGTATACAACGTGCATGAATTCACCTGTTTAATCATGTGTTCAGACATTGCTGACAATTAAACTCATAATTGCAGTCATTAAGCAATAAGTAATGTGTACGGAAGTTACCGGTTTGGGCCAGTTGTCACATTTTGTTACCTGAAATGCGTTTAAAACATTTTTTCAATGGGAAATACTCATGAGTGAATCCCAGTTTAATCAAGACGAGTTTTATCCTTTAACAGTATTGAGAGCGATTACAATGTTTATTTCTACACAATTACTCATTCAGTACTGTCAATCCTGACTAGTGGGTCATATTACACATTGGCTAACTCTTTGTCCAATGGTAACGTGTTCCACATTTTGTATACAAAACCCCAACATACCGGCAGTAATTGAAGAATTACAAAGACTCAATCACTGCTAATCACATTGTAAATTATTTAAGGTTTTGTAAAATAGTTTGCAAAAAGGTTCACAAAAAGGAGATTACTCACATTGTTGTCTTAGGGTTTTCCTTAAGGATTTCCTGGTGATTATATATTAATTACACAAATGCACAAGCGTTAGTATAATAACCCAATATTTACATTAGTAATGCCCTCCCCGAGACGGCATTCCAACGACTACGTCGGGCAGAACCACGACAGCCGTTACGGAACCCTGGATCAATCGGGCAGCGTATCTAATACGTAATCGGGGGTTATAATACTTACAACGAGGCAGAACTTCGTTATTTAGGGGGTTTAATGCCCAAAAATTACTATTGCTATGCAGAAATTCGAGAGAGAGAAAGAGTTTTGAACGGTTTGGACTGAAGGCTGAGGGCCTCTATTTATAGGGCTGATTTCGGACTTCGTCGCGCCCCGCGAAGGTTGTAGCCAAGGGCTATGCGGTCTGCGAGGGCAACTAGGGTAGGCCCTAGCATGTCCGATTCACCCCTAGCTCCAACACGTCGTTGCCACGTGGCAGCTCAGGGTGTCGCCCTGGTGACTGGCTGTCGCGGCCTGCGTGGGAACATAAGGGGGTCTTCGCGCCCCGCGAGGGAACCCAAATCTTTGTTTTTAGTTTCTTTTTCAATATATATGGCTTTTTTGGGCTCGGTTTTCGCATACGGGGTATATTTTAAGACATGTAGGGATATTTTTAAATATATTAGGGGTGTCGAAACTTATTTTGGAGGGTTGTTATAGATACTCCTCTTGTTGACATTCAGTTGTCTTCAGTAGCACCTGCACATTCAAATAACTCAATCATTTAAACAATGCAACCCAAGCTTGTTTAGACTCAGGTAGTGGAACATGAATCTTTCCTGGTAGAACTGGATAGTTTCGTTCGTTCTTTTCAAAAATATCCTTTTTAATTTTCTCATCAACTGAAACTCTTTGTTGCTTGACCACCTAGATTTTCCCTTTTGAAACATTCCTTTTACAGAATCTTGATTCATTTTGAATGTTTTGATTTTTAACAACACCTCTTGGTTTCCAAAACTGGTTTTGTTTTGTCATATCAACAGTTTTTTTCCAACTTTTTGTCGTCCGTAATCTGGGTGTCACTGGTTTCCTAGTTTGTAGTGATTCAGCTTTTGACATTTTTGGCTTTCAAGTTTGTTTTGATTCAAACTCGGTTGATTTCTGATTCACAACATTATACTTCTGTTTCTCAACGACGACAGGTTTAAGATTTGGACACTTGCGACTAAGATGTCCAATTTGGTAACACTTAAAGCATGTTCTCTTGGAAACATCTTTAACCTGTTGTTGTTGCCTTTTCTTTTGAACATAGAACTCTTCATTAGTCTGTCGACTAAATTGGAGTTCTTTCTCTTCTACAGAACTTGTTCTGTGAACAAAGTTCATCTTTTTATGATAATTTGGCTTTTCAAATCTTTTCTGATTTTGTTTCTTCTTATAACCCAACTCATCCTTCATGTTTTTCTTCTTGTAACTAGGTTTATTATAAGAAATTTTCTTGCTCTTTCCAGCGAATTTTGAAATTTCAGAATTTTGAATTTCTAACAGTTTGAACACTTTGACAATTTTATCTGAAATCACATTCTGAATCGGGAATTCAACATCTGAGAATAATTTGTCCGATCCATTCATGGTATACACCAATCCTGTTGAATCATCATTCGCATCTTTCTCAGATTTTGAATTTTTAATATACCTTTCATGAAAAAACTTCCCTCATTTTCATCTTGTGCCTCAGACTTATCTGGTTTAGTAGACTCCTCTGACAAAACGCTTTCAACAACCGGATAATTCGATGTACTCATTTTTTTGCAATGGATAAAACACCAGAAAACTTAAAAGTTCATTATGTAGTGATCAACTTAGAAGGTGCAACATTAGAATGGCATCGAGGATATGTTAATAGTCAAAATAGAGATATAGATGAGATCACTTGCAATCAATATTCAAGATCGGTTTTCACCAAGATTTTGTGAAAGATTAACGCTATGGAAGAGTTAAAAAATCTCAACCAAACAAGTTCACTTAACGAGTACACTCAAGAATTTGATGCTTTGCTTAATAGAGTAAAATTGTCTAATGAATATTCTGCTAGTTTATATGTGGGGGGATTGAAACCTGAAATTCGATGTTTAGTTAAAAAATTTAAACCAAGAACCATGAGAGATTCTATAGCAATGGCCAAACAGCAGAATGTAGTTTACTCAACTTTATTTGGTGAGAAAGAGGCCAAGAATTCGAATAATAACTATAGTGTTAGCACTTCTAGTTCTAAACTAGTTCCATTAGCAAAGAATAGGAGTATAGCAACTCCAAGCAATACATTGGCATTATTGCCTACACCACCGGTTAATAAGATTCTTAAAAATGTGAAGAGAGTACTTGCAAAGATAGATGAAGAAAAAAGAGCTAAGGGGGAATGTTTTTGGTGTAATGAGAAGTATTCACCGACTCATAATTGTAAGTTCAAGCATTTGTACATTTTGGAAATACATGATGATGAAGATTGTGAGGAAATGGACCGTCAAAATGGAAAAGAAGAAAGAGAAACAGAAGCTCAGAATTATGTCTATTCAATGACAAGAGTAACTTCATTTTCCACAATGAAGGTGGTTGGTACAATAGGAACACGGCAGATACACATTCTCATTTATTCAAGTTCGACTCATAATTTTGTTAATTCCAAGTTAGCGTCCATATTACAATGTCCTACCAAAGAAGTACCCTTAATGAAAGTATTGGTTGCAAATGGGAAGGAGTTAGATTTTCACCAGTTATGTTAGGATTTTTAATGGTTAATGCAAGGTGCTTGGTTTAAAACTGAGATATTACTTTTACCATTGGATAACTATGAGATGGTTTTTGGAATACAATGGCTACAATCCTTGAATGATATAGTATGGAATTTTAAGAACTTAACTTGCAATTCAAAGGTCATTAATTGAAAGGGATAAACAAAAATAGTGTTTCTTGGTGTTCTATGAATAGATTATCTTGTATGCTACAAAAGAACAGTTCTATGGTCAATCTGCAGTTATTCAGCATACAACAAGGTATTAATAACTCTTTTCAACATCAATCTCAAGTAGTTAATGATGGTACAAATGAAGTGGTTAATGAACTGTTATCACAATATGAGGATGTGTGTAAGAAACCTGATAGCTTGCCACCAAATAGAGAATGTAACCACAAAATTCAATTGATTGATGTATCGGTAACTATCAACCAAAGGGATTACAAGTATCCAGTTGGGCAGAAATATATTATAGAGAAGACGGTTCAAGAAATGTTGGATATGGGCATCATCAAACACAATGTCAGTTCTTTTGCTTCTCTTGTGGTGTTAGTTTAGAAAAGGATGGTACTTGGAGGTTGTGTATGGACTACAGGAAACTTAATGATCAAACCGTTAAGAATAGATTTCCTATTCCTTTGATTGAAGAACTATTGGAAGAATTGGGGGGAGCAGAAGTTTATTCTAAGATAGATTTAAGGTCTGGCTATCATCAGATTAGGATACATGAAAATGATATTCATAAAACAACATTCAGAACTCAGCAGGGTTTATTTGAGTTTTTTGTGCTTCCTTTTGGATTGACAAATGCACCTGCTACATTCCAAGGGTTAATGAATTCCGTCGCAGCCCCCGACCCCTACCCCGGGAGCGGGAGCCGCGATACAGCTTCCGGTGGTATCGGTGTTTATTACTTTGGTAGCGGAAATGAGACATCAGGATCGTAGTTAGGAAATAAATTTCAGAGTTTCAAAACACCAAACTTTTATATTAAACAAAATGGGATAAAACCCATTTTTCATTCATAACATCTTTACAGGGATAAACCCTAATTATTGAAAACATAAACTTCTTTTATTTAAGTAACTTTTATAGCCACTTTCTTTAAGCCTTCAGTGCTCCAAAGCTGGCTTCTAATAGCTTTCACATCAAGTTACCTGAAACGTGTTTTAAAAACATTTTATCAGCAAGAAATACTGGCAAGTGCATCCCAGTTTAATCAAAATAAGCTTTTATAACTTTACAGTATTGAGAGCGATTACAATGTTTATATCTAACTAATTACTCATTCAGTATTTGTCATGTTGGCAGTTCCATGACCGTGGTCATATTACTATTGGCTAACTCTTTGTCCAATAGTAACGCTTGACTAGTAGTGTATACAAAACCCCACATACCGGCAGCAATTGTAGAATACAAAGACTCAATCACTATAAGTATAATTTGAAAATATTGAGATTTTGAAATACATTGTGGTAGAAAAAAAGAATGACTCACTTTGTAGAGTTATGTATTTCTACAACTTCCTGTTGATTTTCCTGATTATTTTCTATTAAAAACATACAATGCACACGTGTTAGTAAGATAACCCAAATCACATTAGCCATACAACACGAGATAGAACCCCAACAAACTTAGTCAGGCAGAGCCTGGACATGCGTTAGGGGGCCCTAGATCAATCGGGTAGGGTAACGAATTAGTGATCGGGGTTAAAATACTTACAACGAGGCAGAGCTTCTTGTTTTAGTGGTATAATATCGAGCTATTTTTGGCTATTATATGGACATAGAGAAAGAAAAGAGATGAACGATTGTGAAAGTTGCTGAACTGCTCTATTTATAGTTTCTCCAGACGTAACTCGCACCCCGCGACCCCCTTCCCCTGGTCCTTTCGCGCCACGCGAGGGAACCCTAGCTACGGCTAGGGTTGCCTCCTCACAACCCTAGATTCGACAGATGTGGGACACGTGTCATAAGGAGAACTCGGCTAGCCACAGGCTGTCGCGGCCCGCGAGTGAGTGAAACTCATAATTTTGTTTGTTTTTTACTAAAAATTAAAGTCATACGGGTCCAGTTTCTCGTACACGGGGTGTTATAAGGTGTTTTTGAGGGTTGTTATAAATTCAGTCTTTCAGAAGCTGTTATGGAAGACAATATTAATCTTCTTTGATGATGTGCTAGTTTATAGTAAAAATTTGCAGCAACATGTAGAAGATTTAAGGGAAGTGTTACAGTTGTATGCTAAGTATCTAAGTGCAGCTTTGTTGGTTCAAAAGTGGAGTATTTGAGGCATGTCATTTCAAAATAAGGGGTGTCAACAGATCCATCTAAAATAGAAGCAGTAAAATATTGGCAAACTCCTACAACTGTTAAACAATTAAGAGGGTTTCTAGGTCTCACCGGTTACTATAGGTGTCACACCCCCAAAATCCACATGCGGAGTATCACCGCAGGGGATGTGACATGACCAGGATCAAGCCACCAATCGTATTGAACAATATAAATAAGTAAATAAAACCCAACACAATCAATATGATTAGCGTCACCCAAATAAGTAAAGTCTAAGTTAACAGCGGAAGCATTAAGTTTAAAACCCAATTGTAAGTTTAAAGTTCATAGGTTTATCATGAACACACAACATCCATGTTCCACAACGACTCCTTCTCCTATGAAAGCTCCAGCTAAGTACCTAACGAACTGCAAAGCATGTAGTAACGAATCAACAAAAATGTTGAGCGAGTTCACACTTGGTTGTCTATTTTAAGGTTGTTCCAAAAACCATAAGTTGTTTCGAAATCCATATGTTAACCAGTTCCTTGTTTCCCAAACCATATACCGTGGGGGCTACCCCATGCTGTAAACCACTAGACCCGTTACCATATCGACTTCTGACTGGAGTCATGTTTATGTGCCATGCGTCAATGTCTATCATCATTGACTAAGTGCCCAAGTACATTAGTCCACTCCTGTCCTCTACGGCACGGTGTGAGGCTTGTCAAACCTAATAGCGCTATTTAACTAATGACCCGTTCGCCAATGGCCTGGCGATTAAGTCGATATAAAAATGAGGGACTTCATGATAGAGTTTTATCTAGTAAGTTCAATGTTATCATCCTTCCCAAGGAGGATGGAGGTACGCATTCTACCCAAGGAGAACACGCAGGTTTAAATGTTGTCATCCTTCCCAAGGAGGATGGAGGTATGTATCCTACCCAAGAAGGATACGCAGGTTTCAATATTATTCCTTAACCAATTCCAAAACCACCGGGAATCCCATGCTTTGTAGAAAGTGTGAACTCACCTTAGATTAGCTCGGCAGATAAGAGAGGGTCACTTGAGCTAATTGTGGTCAACCAAGTCCTAACATGGTTACCATACAAGTTAGGTTCATACCAAGTAATGCACGTATGTTTTACACGCATAAACTAACAGTTTACATACACAGATTGATCATGGCATTCACGTAGCATCATGGCAGTTTAACAACAGTGCACGGCAGGTTCAACAGTAACATTTACTTATACAAACAAGGCCTAAGTGTGCGATCCATGGTCTCGAGTCGAGACCATGCGGTCTCGAGTCGAGACTGTGTGGTCTCGGATGGTGCGGTTTCACTCGAGATCATGTGGTCTCGGATCAGGTCTCGAGTCGCAACAAGACCCGCAACCGAGGTCTCGAGTCTTGCTGTTTTGTGCGATTGAAATGTGGTCTCGAGTCGAGACTAGGAGGTCTCGGCTCCCAGTTTCTTGTTGAGACCGCGCATGCAACAAACTTCCTAAATTTCATCCCATTGCTCCCGTAACATCAGCAAACAACTTTGGCAGTTTTCCAATCAGATCAAACAACACATTTTAACAATGATCATGCATTCATTACAACCCTAAATATCATCTAAACATGAACAATCAATCATCATTCGAAGCATTCAATCAAACCATCATCCTAATGAATTTGAACACTAACATGTAACCCTAGTTTATGTGTACATCAACCCAACAATACAACACAACACATATTCGAGAATCATAATTCCAGTAGCATGTATTCAGTCCTAGCATATCACCATTAAATCATGCGATCATCATCATCTAAGTTCATGCATAACATCATACTAACCCTAGTCCATTATCATGCTATCTCTAACAGTTTACTATCCGAGTTAATCCATCCATTCGACTCATGTAAATCATGTAACAACTTTATATCATATTTTGATCATAAATTATCATATGTCCACATATTCTCATGGCCGAAAATCAACAAAGAATACAAACTAAAACAAAACCAAAGTTACTAACCGAGTTTGAGTGCACACTTGTGATGGAACGAGAGAGAGATGGTGCGGCGATCCAAGAAGAGCTTCGAAGGAACAAGAGTTGTTGATGTCGAGTGCAGGAGAAGAGAAAGAGAGTTTAGGGTTTGGTGTATTTTCTTGTGCTTGCAAATTATGAGGAGTAAAACCCCATAATGGGTATGTGTATGCGCACAAGGGGAATGGGCCGAACCCATCTTTGGGTTGCCCTTGGTCTCGAGTTCAAACAAAGTGGGCCGAGAGAGATGTGTGCGACTAGGATCAAAGTGTGCGGCCCAAAGGTTTGTACGATTGGACAAGTGTTATGTGACCAAACTTACATACTCACATTACAATCACGTAACACTTAACATAACAAAATCATAACATTCCATTGCAATCAAACACACCAACTAGTCACGTATTGTTCATACAAGTTACATCAAAGCACGGGGAGAGGTTCTAAAATACGAGTTGTCACATCATCCCCAAGTTAAAAGAAATTATGTCCCGAAATTTTGCACGTAGTCACTGAGGAAGCTAGTTGTGTTGCGTGGTTTCCTGGTTTTCCTGGGGTATCACATCATTCCCCCGTTGGTTTGGAATTTCGTCCTGAAATTCCGCAGTAGCTTTAGTAGTGGACTCACTTTTCTTAAACAATTGGGATACTAGTGTTTCATTTGGTCTTCTCATTCTCAGGTGAACTCTGGGCCACGACGGGAGTTCCAACGAACTCGAACAATGGGTATCTTGGTACGTTTGAGGGTCTTGATTTCCAGGTCCATAATTTCCACCGGTTTCTTGACGAAGCGCAACTGGTCGTCGATAGTGAGTTCCTTAAAAGGAACGATGAGGGGTCTCATCCGACAGACACTTTTTCAGATTCGACACATGAAACACGTTGTGAACACCACTGAGCTCTTCGGGCAGATTCAGTCTGTACGCCACCTTGCCGATTTTCTCAGTGATTTTGAAAGGTCCAACATAACGCGGATTAAGCATGCCCCATTTGCCAAAACGAACCACACCTTTCCAAGGTGAGACTTTAAGTAGTACTCGATCTCCAACCTGGAACTCGAGCGGCTTCCTGCGCTTATCAGCATAGCTTTTCTGATGGTCACGAGCTGCCGCCATTTGTTGTCGTATTTGGGAAATCTTTTCCATTGTGTCAAGAAAGAGTTATGGGCCAGTGATTTGGTTGTCACCAACTTCTGCTCAACATAATGGTGATCGGCATTTCCGTTCATACAAAGCCTCGAATGGAACAGCCTTGATGCTGGTATGGTAACTGTTGCTGTACGAAAACTCCACCAAAGGTAGGTGCCTTTCCCAGCCGTTACCAAAGTCGATTACACATGCCCGAAGCATGTCTTCAACAGTCTGGATGGTGCGTTCAGTCTGCCCATCCGTCTGTGGATGATACGTTGTGATCATGTCTAGACGTGAGCCAAAGGATTTGTGCATCGCTTGCCACAAATCAGATGCAAAACGTGGGTCACGATCAGAAATGATGGAAGTTGGCACCCCGTGCCTCGCGACTACTTCCTTCAGGTAAATGTCTGCTAGTGTAGAGAACTTATCCGTTTCTTTGATAGCTTGGAAGTGTGCAGACTTTGTCAGTTATTCCACTATCACCCAAATGGTATCGTTTCCTCGTTGAGATCTAGGTAGGCCAGTAACAAAGTCCATGGAAATTTGCTCCCATTTCCATGTTGGGATCTCTGGTTGTTGAAGTAGTCCTGATGGCTTCTGATATTCAACCTTGACCCTAGCACAGGTCAAGCATTTACTAACATAGGTCGCTATGTTAGCTTTCATGTGAGGCCACCAGTACAGAATTCTGAGGTCTTGGTACATCTTTTTAGAACCAGGATGCACCGAGTAGCGAGACTTGTGTGCTTCATCCATTACAAGTTCTCATAAGTTTCCAAAGAATGGAACCCAGACACGTTCCATGAAGTAGTAAGTGCCCTCTTCCTTGCGTTTGAGTTTCTTTTCCATGCCCCACAGGGACTCAACTTTTAGGTTCTCTTCCTTCAATGCTTCAACATGAGCATCACGAATTTGGACAGGAAGACTGGAGTGAATGGTACGCTGTAACGTACGTACACGCTTAGGTTTAGTTTCCTTACGACTGAGGGCACTAGCCACAACATTGGCCTTGCCTGGATGGTACTTGATTGCGCATTCGTAGTCGTTAAGGAGTTCGACCCATCGACGCTATCGCATGTTTAAATCCTTCTGATCGAAGATATGATGGAGACTCTTGTGATCGGTATAAATGGTGCACTTGGTAACGTACAAGTAATGTCTCCATATCTTGAGTGCAAACACCACTGCCCCCAACTCCAAGTCGTGAGTAATGTAGTTCTTTTCGTGAACCTTGAGTTGACGTGATGCGTAAGCAATGACTTTCTCACGTTGCATCAACACACAAGCAAGTCCTTGGATTGACGCGTCACAATACACCACGAAATCATCTGTGCCTTCAGGTATCGAGAGAATAGATGCGCTACAAAGCTTCTTCTTCAGCTGCTGAAACGCGGTTTCCTGAGCATCACCCCACCGGTAGGTGACACCCTTCTGAGTTAGAATGGTAAGAGGTTGCGCAATCTTCGAGAAATCCTTGATAAACCTTTGGTAGTAACCCGTCAAACCTAAGAATTGATGGATTTCAGTTGGAGTACGAGGTGCAGGCCAATTTTTGATCGAGTCAACCTTGGATGGATCAACGTGAATCCCATCCTCATTAACCACGTGGCCCAAGAAATGGACTTCACGAAGCCAAAAGTCACATTTTGAAAACTTAGCATAAAGTTGTTCTGTTCGAAGAAGTTCCAGAATGAGTCGCAGATGTCGCTTGTGTCCTTCTGACTCTTGGAATAGATCACGATGTCGTCGATGAAAACAATCACGAACTTATCCAAGTATGGTTTGCACACTCGGTTCATGAGATCCATGAAAACCGCAGGTGCGTTTGTCAACCCGAAAGGCATAACTTGAAACTCGTAGTGTCCGTTACGAGTCCTGAATGCCGTCTTAGAGATGTCCTCATCTCGGAATCTCAGCTGATGATAGCCTGATCTCAGATCAATCTTAGAGTAGAAGCTCGACCCTTGCAACTGGTCGAAAAGGTCATCGATACGCGGAAGGGGATAACGATTCTTCACGGTTAACTTGTTGAGTTCACAATAGTCTATGCACATTCGAAAGGTACTGTCCTTCTTCTTAACAAATAGAACTGGAGCTCCTTAGGGCGAAGAGCTAGGATGAATAAACCCTTGTCCAAAGGCTCTTGTAGTTGTGCAGACAATTCTTCTAGTTTAGATGGGGCTAAACGATAAGGTACACGAGCTATAGGCGCTGCTCCAGAAGCTAGCTTGATTTGAAACTCGACCTGCCGATGAGGTGGGAGACCAGGTAATTCCTCAGGGAATACCTCAGGAAAGTCGCGTACGATAGGAATGTCTTCTATCTTCTTCTCTTTTGTTGAGGTGTCAGTAACGAGAGCTATGATAGTAGTGTGGCCCTTTCGCAAACACTTCTGGGCCTTAAGAAAAGAGATGATGCCCATGACAGCACCACTCTTATCACCGCGAATCACGAGGGGTTCTTCATCAGAACGAGGGATGCGGACAATTTTCTCCTTGTAGAGTATTTCCGCTCGATGCAGGGATAACCAGTCCATCCCAAGGACCACGTCGAAACTACCAAGAATGATGGGGATAAGATCGATAGAGAAAGTCTGACCAGCTAGAGTAAGATCACAACCCTTGACGATGTGTGTGGCCTCAAGATTTTTACCGTTCGCTAGTTCTACAACATGCTTGGAATCCATAGGGATTAGGGTACGCTTAAGCATCTGGCTAACCCTTAAGGACACGTAACTAGTATCGGCTCCTGAATCAAATATAATAGAAACAAAGTAGTCGTCCAGTAGAAACTTACCCGTCACAACATTGGGATCGTTCCTTGCATCACCCTGACCAATCACGAACGCACGTCCCCTGGCACCATTACCATCATTGTTATCCCTGTTGTCGTTTCCACTGCCCTGATTGTTGTTATTGTTGTTTTGATTCTTATTTAGTTGTGGACAGTTCCTCTTGAAGCGGCCTTCAGCTCCACATTGAAAACACCCCTTATTATTACCCTGTTGCTGCTGCTGCTGGTTCTGTGGGGTTTGTTGTTGCTGCTGCTGTCGATTTTGGTTCGCAGGGTATGGGCTCCTGCAATCCTTTGCTGCATGACTAGGTTTGTTGCATCTATGACAGCGACCCTTGCTACACGGCTCGCTGAGGTGCAAGTTACAACGATTGCACTTAGGTTGATTTCCCTTATATCCACCCTGACCTTGATTAACAGTAGACTGTTGATTGGGACTCTTATAGTCATCAGTCCTTCGCTGCTGAGACTGAGGCTGAACGGAGCTTGAACCCTTGCTAGAATTTCCATCCCATTTATGTTTGTTATCACTTGGAGTATCAGAAGTAGTAGCACTAATCCGCTTAGGCAGCTTATTCTGCTCGACTGCCTGATCTGTGAGGAGGTGGGACAGTCATATGATCTGCTGGATCATGGGGAGGTTAGCTGAAGTTACCATGCTCTGGATTTCTAGGACTAACCCTTTGATGTAGACCTCGATACGCTTGTAAGGAAGATTCGACATGTTGGGACACAATGCAGCCAATTCATTAGAACGCTTCGTGTAGGCCTCAATTTCTGACCCTACCATCTTGAGGTCGTAGTACTCCACTTCCAGCTTATGGATATCATCACGATGACAGTACTCCTCTTTGATCAGCTCCTTAAAGTCATTCCAGGGGTGGCATTAGCAGCTGCCAACCCTAGCATCTGCACTTGTGCGTTCCACCAAGTGAGCGCACCACCTTCGAGTGTTCCAGTCGCAAAGTTCACTCTACTAGCTACAGGGCATTCACACATCTCAAAAATAGATTCGATCTTCTCGAACCAGTGGAGAAGACCTATAGCTCCTTCTGTGCCACTGAAAGTACTAGGTCGACAATCCATAAAGATCTTGAATGTACATACGCGAGGCTGAGCATGTTGATCTGTCACGCGAGAAAGTAAGGATAAGGTTAAGCACAAGAGAGGATTACGAGAGTAGGACCTAAACATCCTAGGATAAGTCGAAATGGCAGGATGTACCTCCTGCTTGAGCTGCTGCTAGAGACTCAGCAACTCGTTCATTGATTAGAGCCGTGAGTTGGGCCTGAGTCAAGTTGAGACGTCCACTCGTGATCTTCACATCGAGAAAAGCACAAGTAAGAAAGGTGTCTTAGAGATGTGAAAAGTATGGGATGACAGAAGAGAGTAAGCACACGGGGTTTCAAGCAAACAGTTGCATGTCAAGTGGGTACATCAAAGCTAATGGCAACATGCTACTATGTTAACTAAGCATACCATGAACAATGCACTATGTAACTAACAGGCAGGCAATACAAACATAAACCATATCACCTAAAGTGTTGAGTCTTGCATGTCGAGCGAAGCGTCGTTGTGGATTGGTGAGCACTGAACAGGTTATAGTCTGGTTTTTTTTTGTCAAAAAGATTTTCCCTTTTTAATACCAAGTTCACTATAACCAATGGCTCTGATACCAATCTGTCACACCCCCAAAATCCACAAGCGGAGTATCACCGCAGGGAGCGTGACTGAACAGGATCAAGCCACCAATCATATTGAACAATATAAATAAGTAAATAAAACCCAACACAATCAATATGATTAGCGTCACCCAAATAAGTAAAGTCTAAGTTAACAGCGGAAGCATTAAGTTCAAAACCCAAATGTAGGTTTAAAGTTCATAGGTTTATCATGAACACACAACGTCCATGTTCCACAACGACTCCTTCTCCTATGCAAGCTCCAGCTAAGTACCTAACGAACTGCAAAGCATGTAGTAACGAATCAACAAAAATGTTTAGTGAGTTCACAGTTGGTTATCTGTTTTAAAGTTGTTCCAAAAACCATAAGTTGTTTCGAAATCCATATGTTAACCAGTTCCTTGTTTCCCAAACCATATACCATGGGGGCTACCCCATGTTGTAAACCACTAGACCCGTTACCATATCGATTACTGACTGGAGTCATGTTTATGTGCCCTGCGTCAATGTCTATCATCATTGACTAAGTGCCCAAGTACATTAGTCCACTCCCGTCCTCTGTGGAACGGTGTGAGGCTTTCAAACCTAATAGCGCTATTTAACTAATGACCCATTTGCCAATGGCCCGGCGATTAAGTCGATATAAAAATGAGGGACTTCATGATAGAGTTTTTTCTAGTAAGTTCGATGTTGTCATCCTTACCAAGGAGGATAGAGGTATGCATTCTACCCAAGGAGAACACGCAGGATTAAATGTTGTCATCCTTCCCAAGGAGGATGGAGGTACGTATCCTACCCAAGGAGGATACATAGGTTTCAATATTATTCCTAAACCCATTCCCAAACTACCGGGAATCCCATGGTTTGTAGAAAGTGTGAACTCACCTTAGATTAGCTAGGCAGATAAGAGAGGGTCACTTGAGCTAATTGTGGTCAACCACGTCCTAACATGGTTACCATACAATTCAGGTTCATACCAAGTAATGCACGTATGTTTTACACGCATAAACTAACAGTTTACATACACAGATTGATCATGGCATTCACGTAGCATCATGGCAGTTTAACAACAGTGCACAGCAGGTTCAACAGTAACATTTACTTATACAAACAAGGCCCAAGTGTGCGATCCATGGTCTCGAGTCGAGACTGTGCGGTCTCGGATGGTGTGGTTTTCACTCGAGATCATGTGGTCTCGGATCAGGTCTCGAGTCGCAACAAGACCCGCAATCGAGGTCTCAAGTCTTGCTGTTTTGTGCGATTGAAGTGTGGTCTGGAGTCAAGACTTGGAGGTCTCGGCTCGCAGTTTCTTGTCGAGACCGAGCATGCAACAAACTTCCTAAATTTCAGCCCATTGCTCCCGTAACATCAGCAAACAACTTTGGCAGTTTTCCAATCAGATCAAACAACACTTTTTAACAATGATCATGCATTCACTACAACCCTTAATATCATCAAAAGATGAACAATCAATCATCATTCGAAGCATTCAATCAAACCATCATCCTAATGAATTCGAACGCTAACATGTAACCCTAGTTTATGTGTACATCAACCCAACAATACAACACAACACATATTCAAGAATCATAATTCCAGTAGCATGTATTCGGTCCTAGCATATCACCATTAAATCATGCGATCATCATCATATAAGTTCATGCATAACATCATACTAACCCTAGTCCTTTATCATGCTATCTCTAACAGTTTACTATCCGAGTTAATCCATCCATTCGACTCATGTAAATCATGTAACAACTTTATATCATATTTTGATCATAACATATCATATGTCCACATATTCTTATGGCCAAAAATCAACAAAGAATACAAACTAAAATAAAACCAAAGATACTAACCGAGAGTTTGAGTGCACATTTGTGATGGAACGAGAGAGAGATGGTGCGGCGATCCAAGAAGAGCTTCGAAGGAACAAGAGTTGTTGTTGTCGAGTGGAGGAGAGGAGAAAGAGAGTTTAGGGTTTGGTGTATTTTCTTGTGCTTGCAAATTATGTGGAGTAAAACCCCATAATGGGTATGTGTATGCGCACAAGGGGAGTGGGCCGAACCCATCTTTGGGTTGCCCTTGGTCTCGAGTTCAAACAAAGTGGGCCAAGGGAGATGTGTGCGACTAGGATCAAAGTGTGCGGCCCAAAGGTTTGTGCGATTGGACAAGTGTTGTGCGACCAAACTTACATACTCACATTACAATCACGTAACACTTAACATAAAAAAATCATAACATTCCATTGCAATCAAACACACCAACTAGTCACGTATTGTTCATACAAGTTACATCAAAGCATGACGAGAGGTTCTAAAATACGAGTTGTCACAATAGGACATTTATCTCTTCTTATGGCTCAACTTCTAAACCTCTAACCAATCTCTTGCAAAAAGATGCATTTCTTTGGTCTTCTGAAGCACGAGAGGCATTTGAAACATTGAAGTTGGCAATGAAACAGGTTTCACTATTTTCACTTCCTGATTAGACCCAAGAATTCATAGTTGAAACTGATGCTAATTCTAAAGGGTTGGGAGTTGTTTTAATGCAAGGAAAGCATCCTATAGCCTATGTGAGTAAAGCCCTAACTGCAAGACAATGTGCTCTATCAGTTTATGAGAAAGAATTGTTGGCCATTCTTTTGGTTGTTAAACATTGTCACCAGCATCTTATTTTGAAGCATTTCACTATTAGAACTGACCAGAAAAGTTTGAAACACTTGCTGGAACAGAAGATTACAACACCCTTGCAACATACTTGGCTGAGTAAACTCATGGGATATGATTATCACATAGTTTTGAAGAAGGGTGTAGAAAATAATGTAGTTGATTCTCTTTTAAGGGTCCATAGTTCAATGATTTTTGAAATGGAAATATCTTCTTATGGTCCTATTCTATTAGAAAGGATTAAAGCTCACTAGGTCCAAGATATACAAGCTCAGCTGTTAATTCAAAGTCTATTACAAGGTGAAGAGATCAAACATATGCCTTGGAATTGTACCTTGTTAACTAGGAAGAATAAACTTTGGAATGGGAAGGATGATGAGTTGAGAAGAGAAATCTTGTTATTATGTCATGCATCTACTACTTTGAAAAGGTTCAGGGACATGTTTTATTGGAAAAGGGCTGATACGGATATCAAACAATGGGTTAAGAGGTGTGATATATGTTTGAAAACAAAGAATCAAGCACTAGCTACTCCTAGTTTGTTAAGTCCTTTATCTCTCCCTTAATCTGTGTTTATTGATGTGTCTATGGATTTTTATTAGTGGGCTTCCTAGATCGGGTGAGGAAGATACTATCTTGGTGGTTATAAACAAATTCACAAAGTATGGGCATTTTATATCCCTAAAACGTCCCTTTTCAGTTGTTTAAGTGGCTAATGTTATGATGGATGGTGTGTTTAAACTACAAGGATGTCCACAAACAATCATATCAAATAGGGACCCATCTTTCTCAGTTTATTTTGGAAAGAGTATTTGAAATTACAAGGCATTGAACAAGCTTTATCAACTGCCAATCACCCACAATCAGACAGGCAAACTAAGGTTTTGAATAAATGTTTGGAAACTTATCTAAGGTGTATGGAAATGAATGACCCTAACACATGGTTGATGTGGTTACCTTTAGCGGAATGGTGGTAGAACATCCACCACCTGGCATTATGCCATTCAAATATCTCCTTTCAAAGCCCTATATGGTATTGACCCTCCTATTTAACTACCTTACATTCCTGGAAACACTAATGTTGACACGTTGGAAGATTGGTTAACTGACAGAGAAGAAATGATTCTCAACTTGAAGCATTCATTGAAAAGAGCTAGAAATGAAATGAAACAGTTTATTGATACCAAAAGGAGTGAAAGACACTATGAAATTGGTGATATAGTTTACCTTAAACTGCAACCTTATGTGTACACTTCATTAAGACTGCTCAGATAGTCCAAAATTTCTCAAAAATATTATGGTCCATTTCAGATAATTCAAAAGATAGGCTCAGTCGCATATACATTGGATGTTCCTAGTGGATCCTAACTTCACCCTACTTTTCATATATCCCTGTTGAAAAGATCATTTGGTCATCCCACTCAGCAAGTTTTAGTACCTAATGTAGGAGAACAAGTGTTGCAGCCTATGACTATTATTGACAGGAAACTATGTTAGGATCGTGTTGATCTACTTTGTAGCCTCCGGAGATATCTAATCTTGAATATAATGTGCGGAATCCATCATATAAAAGTAGAAACAGAAGAGTTCTTCAATTTTCTCTATTTTCATTAAATTTTAACAGTATGACATTCACAATACAAATTTGACAGAGCTTCGCATCAAAGTGAACAAGTTATCTAAGACTCACATCCCTCACACCTATTTATAGACATGGGAAAGTTGTTTGGGACGGACTAGCTCATCCATATGGATTAGCTCTCATCCGTGCGGATGACTCATCCATACGAATGAAGCTTTTTACAAAACAAAACTAACAATTCACCCTATTACATGTCATACTATTCAATAAATCACACGACACGAAACCAAGACATAGGCAATAGACATTATGCACCAACAAGCTAGCTAGAACTGGGAACCAGCAAGTAATGAAGTTCTTGTTGGGATTGAACCCTACAAAGGAACAGTTGATAAAGCCAAAACTGGTTCAGATCAGTGGATTCATCATAAGCAGTTGTTTGTATAAGTCTTCTCCTTTGAACAGTGACCCTAACATCTGATGACCCAAAGCACTGCCCTTTACAACTGCTGCTGAACTAAAAGACTGTTGAAGATAAAGCACTGATGCTTAATCTACTAATATATCTCAAGTACTGCTGAAGACCTAAAGCACTGCTGGAGCTATAACAGTGGAATGAAGAATCAGTAGTTTGGTTTATGTATTGTCTTATGTAATCAGTAGTTTACATTAGTAGTTGTATAGATCAGTGGTTGTAGGTTGTTAGGAGGTTAGATGTCACTTTCATGGTGACGTCATCCGAAGATGCTTAGTGGTTGTTTTGTACTATAAATAGAACAGTACCCTTTACTGTTCTATTAGCTCTTCTTCACCAAGTCATTATGTATGAACAATCAAGTGAGCTCAGGCTGAGGGGGATATTTGTGCATGTATGCATTGTAATTGATTATTGTAATAAATAAATCATTCGATTATATGTCAAACATGTTTGCTGAAACTTATTCTTCCATTGATTGTGTGTTGAAAGTTTATTTCATTTAATTATGCTGCAATACATCTCTATTTCATCTTCCTTCTAATTAAACAAACACAATCAAAAGAAACTCAGATCCTAACAATTGGTATCAGAGCTAGGACAGTCAAATTTGATCTAACAATCATTTTGACGTAAAAGTTCAGCTCAATTTCGTTGATACTTTAGATTTTTCATTTTTAGTTGAAAAACAGAGTAAGGTAAAATCACATACAAAGTTGAATATTCAGTACCTGTAAAACAACCAGAATGACGTCACAATCACAGGATAACACAATGAACACCGGTTCACTCTTCAAACCACCTATGTTGGTCAGATCTGAGTATAACATCTGGCAGTGTAGGATGGGTTACATCTTAGCTCAACAAAACATAGGGTGTTGGCGATCGGTTGTCATTGGACCACATGTTCCAATGGTGCCGAGTGCTGAGGATCTAAAAGTCATGGTTCCTAAGAAAATTGAGAACTATTCTGACCAGGATTTTCAGAAAATTGAACTGGATGCCAAGGCATTTAGCATCGTTGCATCTGCACTCCCAAATGAAATCTATGCTGGGCTGTTACACTATAACAATGCCAAGGAATTGTAGGATGCACTTAAGGAACAATTTGGTGGTACCGAAGGAGTAATTGAAAACAATAGAGAGGTTTTGAATCAAAAGTATGAAACTTTTTGTCATGTCAAGGGTGAATCATTAACACAACAGTTTAAACGTTTTAGTTGTCTCATAAGTGAACTAAAACTTGTTAACACTGAATTTACTAAATCAACTCTAAACAGCAGGTTTTTAAGGTCACTTCCTAAAAAAATGGGACACAATTGCTTTTGTAACCAGAAATTCAGTTGGGTTCAAAGAGTTAACACTGACTCAACTTCATGGTAGACTCCTGACCTATGAAGGGGAGTTGGACCAGAAAAAGAAGTTACAAGAGTCAGGGAAGGTTGCTGATGACTACACATTTGGTAGCACAGCACTTCTGGGTCAAGAGGAATCTAGTAGTAGTAAGGATCAGGGTTATGATCATTACATTGACATAACTGCTGGTGGAGCTTTTAACAACTCTGATTCTTACTCAAACAACTATGCTTTCAAAGCTAGTAGTGAAAACCAGATTTCTGACAATCTCTCTTTTGAACTCAATGATCTTCAGCATTTTGATCCAACTGATTTAGAGGAAATGGACATATTACACCAACTTGCACTGCTGAGTGTTAGAACCAACAAGTTTTACAAAGAACAGGGAGAAAATTTCCAGGGTTACATGAGAATCTGAAAGTAGGGTTGGAAAAATCAAAGATAAAATGCTACAAGTGTAATAGGTTGGGTCATTTTGCTAAAGAGTGCAGAAGTCAAACTAGTGGACCAATTATCACACATCCTAGCTCTAACCCTAGACTACAAAATAACCAAACCACTGTGCATTATTCCTAATATGCCCCTGCTACTCATGTAAACACTGCCCACTATGCACACCCTACAACGCCAGTACCTGTTCACTATGTCCAAACCACTGTTCCTCAGATACAGTATGTCCAGGCCCCAGCTCCTCAGGTTCAGGTGCAACAAGTTGCACCTCAACAAGCTACACCAACAGTTATTAAACCAGATCAGCAAAGCTTTTTCACCCAAGGCTTTGTTGACTGGAGTAGCTTGCCTGATGAGCTAGGTGATGAAAATTTTGATCTCTATGCTAAAAATGATGCTTCTAGTGGTGATTTATGTTTTGTAGCTTTAGAGACTATACCAGAAGGGCTGGAAACTGAAGAAGGACAGTCAAATGAAGAAACAGGGGATACAATTGCTAAAGCAGTGGTTACTACTATTGTTGGTGAACTACTGTTAGGAGAAAATTCAGAACCCCTGTTGGAACCACTGTCTGAACCCTGGTCTGCTGAAGAAGAAGAGAAGAAGCAAGATGAAAAAGAAGAGAAGAAGTCAGAAGAAAGTGAACATGTCTGTGATTGTGCCATGATGGCTGCATCTAAGGTATCACCCCAGGTTCTTAAAAACCTTTGTTCAGACAAATGCATCATAGCATTTGCAAACATTAAGGAGGTGAATGAAAACCTTAGAGATAAAGTGTTAAGTGATGAAATACAATTTGAAAAAGTCTTTAAAAGAATTTAAAATCAAATTGTCAGAAAAAGAAAATGATATTTGCAGCCTCAAACATGAGCATAGCATAACCAAGGACCAACTTCAGGCAATGATAGAAAAATATCAGGCCTGTAAAAAGGAGTTGGAATCCACCCAAATCACTTGTGAAAAATGGGTGGAATCCTACAAAGGTTATGAGGTTATGCTTGAAAAACATATCAAAAGCAATGTAAAATTTGGTGTAGGGTTTAGAAAACATGACCAAGTTGAAAACACTGCTGTAAATGAATCTGTTCAAACCACTGTTGAAATCATACCCACCAACAAGCATGACCAAGAAGTTAAAATAACTGACAAAAGTTGCAACAAAATCACTCTGGAAAGATCAGTGGGGTCCTCAACTTTTGAGGAAGTTGAGAAATACCAATTCAAACCCACATGGTCTGATGAGTGTGATATCCTTGAAAATTTTAAACCCATGGATTTTACCACTGTAGATGGTGTCAAAGCTCCAAAGGCCAAGGTCATTCCTCTTAAGAACATCCCAACAGTGGTTCAAAACTCTGTTCCAAAGGAGTCTGAAAAGAAGAAAAGAAAAGATTAAAAACTTGTTTTGTGACTTTTGTGAAAAGAAAAATCATTTGACCAAAGATTGTTTTCACCTAAAAGCTTATGACATTAACAAAACAAGCATCATTGTGCCTTGAAAGAGCTGCACCATCTGTGGTAAAACAAACCATATCACTCAAAAGTGTGTGTATCTTCAAACTTTTGATGTAAAAAAGAATTAGTACACTTCAAAAACACTCATGAGTTCATCAAGTTCACAAGTCAAGAAACAACCATGTTTTGTGCCTGTCCAAACAGTTGTTACAAAACAGCTGAACCAAAACTCTATTAAAAGAGAGGTTCAAGTGACAGATGCACCCCCTGCTAACCAATACCAAAGAGGTAAAGGTCAACCTCCATACCTGTTGGACCGTTGTACGACCTCTAAAAGTCAGTTAAGGCGTTCATCTTTGAATACAAAGGCGGAATCAATGTATACAAAGTCATAACAGCTTTGTTCTTCTTAATTTTTCTTCTATTAATGCCTTCTGAGTCTTTACAATGATTTTCTGACAAAAATTCAGCAGCACCTCGACTCACATATAATGACCATTCCTCTTTCGCTTCAAATGACCTAACCACCTATATATAGAGTATATGATTTCGCTTGAGACTGTTCAAGCGAAATCTTTTGTGTTGATTTCGCTTCAAGCATACACATACCCTCTCAAGCGAAATCTCTTGTTTAAAACATAAAAAACCCTAACTTAAACCCTATTGTGTGATCTTTCAGACAATTCTAAACACAAGACTTGATTATGACGTAATTAACAGACATTTAGTGCACCAACAGACTCCCCCTTGGATGTTGATGAAGTCTTTGGCTTCAAGTCTTTGTCTTTAACAATCTTCAAACATTGTATCTTCACAGGTTTAGAATCACAACCTGACTCCATCTTCAGAATTCCCTTTGACTGTTGATCCAGACTCCCCCTTTCACAGACTCCCCCTCTCGATATGCTAAAATCTGAGATATCTGGTCCAAGCTTTATCATTTAGCTTCCATTGGGAATAATGAAGTCCAAACCTGTTACTCAACCAACAATCATTACAATTCTATCTTTTCAACAATAAAACACAAACTCAATCAGCTTTAACAACCCACTCAAGTATTCAGGTTCAAGTTAATGACCCTGATTACTCAATTAATCTACCAAGTCCAAATTAATGACCTTGGTTGATTATTTGACGAAACAAAACTGATTTTGAAAACAACAATTTCAAACATTTTCTGAAAATAACAAGTATCAAGTTAATGAACTTGTTTTTGACTTTTCAAACAATTTAAACTTCTTCAAAATAAGCTCTCCTCATTCTTCAGTCCAGAATCTCCTGCATCTGCTTCAAACAACTGAGAATCCAACAATCAACTCTCCACTTTGGTTTGTCGGAAAATAAAGCAGAAATAAAATCTTTTTGGATTTTATCAAAGTGTTCTAAACTAAAAAATGAAATACAGAAAACTTAAATTTCAGAAAGTAAACAAAGTAAACTATTTACAAACATATTTTTGGTAAGCGTGTCAGGGAATCATATCAGCTTTTCAGACAAATTACAAGTACCGTTAAGCTACATTTCATAATCAGACTTAAACAATTTACCTCGATTGTCGATATACTGATCCATCTTAAATTTTCACACAAATTTCAACTTATTCAGGATACGATTTAGATGAATTAATAACTTAGATCATTCATGTGTCCCACCTCTTGAATATACTCCCGTATCCAGAATCCCAATAATCAGTCTTACAGGTGAGAATACTACAATGATATCTGTATATAATTTAGGTATGCGAGGGCCGAGGGATCTCAGATCGATACTTCCGTATACGCAGAGAGATATCAGCTTCGACTTTTCGGTGTGTCCCCTTTAGAGGATCTTTTTGCTTACAACAGCAGCATTTATCAATTTTATTGTTTCAGCATGCTGAGGGTTTAATGCTGTGTTTCAAGCATTGCAGCAAGTATTAGCCAGGGACTAGGTCAGAACCACCGTTCAGCAGAAGTCCCGGAATAATACCCCAGACATCATAGAGTATAAAGACCTAGTATATCAGATTAAGAGACCTTTCAAACGAGATTTCAGGGGTTACCTATATATCCAAGTAGTGTTCCCCACGAATTCACAAGTTTGAATTTTAGGTTTATATCCTGAATAAATCTACTAAATGTGCGAAAACCTATCGACACATCATCAGTAAGATTGTTTAACTCTTTTATACTTTTCAAATCTTTAGCATACTGTAATCGTCTAGCTGATGTACTATCATTTTCCCTATATACACAAGCTTCTTTTTTTTTTAGATTTTATCATGTTTTTGTATTTTTGCATTTTTTACTGTTTTTGTATTTTCTGAAAATAAACTATGTACAAACATCTACTCCCCCTAAATACCAAAACAAGTAAAAATTCGACAAACCATTGCAGATTGTTTCTCGTCTTCATCCGCAACAGTACTCTCATCAACGCCAATTATGCCATCCGACACCGACAGAAGCTTCATACCATTCAGTTTTAACAAATATTTAAACCGATTTTTATCAAAAGCTTTGGTATGTAAATCAGCTTTCTGTTCGTCAGTGTGGATTTTCTCAATTCGTATCAACTTTTTCTCAAAGCAATCACGAATAAAGTGATGACGAATTTCTATGTGTTTAGTTTTAGCGTGATGTACTGGATTTTTAGTTATATTTATAGCGGCCTCATTATCAACAAAAAGAGGTGTGTTAAGAAACTGCAAACCGTAGTCGCGCATCTGTTGCTGTATCCACAAGATCTGAGAGCAACAACTGCTAGCAGATACGTACTCCGCTTCACAAGTAGATAACGCCACAGACGTTTGTTTCTTACACTGCCAGGTAACCAATCTAGGACCAAAGAACTGGCATCCTGCAGTTGTTGATTTTGAATTGACTTTGCAGCATCCGAAATCCGAATCGGAATACCCTTCGAGCGTAAAATCGCCTTTTCTAGGATACCACAACCCCAATGAAGGAGTTCCTTTCAGATAGCGCAATATCCTCTTCACAATGATCATATGCGATGCTCTCGGGTTAGACTGAAATCTTGCTGCGAGGCACGTTGGGTACATTATATCAGGACGTGAAGCAGTTAGGTACATTAGAGAACCTATCATGGATCGGTAAAACGTTTCATCAGCCCTGTCTCCGGTGAGATCTGGGTGAATCCCATGATTTGTTGCAAGTGGGGTAGCAGCTGGAGTAGAACTTGACATCCCAAATTTCTCTAGAATATCATGAACATACTTTGACTGATGAATGAAAATTCCCTCAGGAAGTTGTTCAACTTGTAATCCCAGAAAGAATTTCATCTCCCCCATTGATGACATTTCAAACTTCTGCTTCATCACTGATTCAAAATCTTTGCATAGATTTTCATTTGTCGACCCAAAGATTATATCGTCCACATAAATCTGAACTATCAGAAAATGACCATCAACGACTTTAGTGAAGAGAGTGGCATCCACTTTTCCACGAATGAACTTGTTGGCTAGTAGGTGTTGAGACAAAGTCTCGTACCAAGCTCTCGGGGCCTGGTGTAAACCATACAGCGCTTTGTCCAATAAGTAGACCTTGTTTTTGTGGATTGGATCGGTGAAGCCCGGCGGCTGACCGACATAAACCTCCTCTTTAACCTTCCCATAAAGAAACGTTGATTTAACATCCAACTGATAAACTTTAAAGTTCTTCCAAGACGCAAATGCTAGGAAAATTCTGATTGCCTCTAGTCGTGCTACAGGAGCATAGACTTCAGTAAAATCAATTCCCTCCTGTTGACTAAATCCCTGAACAACGAGTCGAGCTTTGTTCCTTACGACAACTCCTCTATCGTCCCTCTTACACTTAAACACCCACTTAGTGTTAATTTTCCTATGACCATCCGGCAAATCAACTAACTTCCACACTCCCAATTTCTCGAATTGACTAAGTTCCTCCTGCATAGCATTGACCCAAGAGTCTTCGGTAAGCGCCTCTTTGTAAGTTCTTGGCTCAACCTGCGAGATAAAACAACTTAATGAGAATTCAGTTTGCAAAGGAGCAACTTTTGTATAAAAGCATGTAAGCCCTTTATCAATCTGATTTCGAGTGCGAACTCCAGCTTGCAATTCTCCTATAATCAACTCCTCTGGATGATATGAAAAAGTTCGCGGCATCACTTCACTTGGAACATCTACATTTCCCTCCAGATTAGTAACATTCTGCTCTGCATCTTGTTCACCAACTTGGTTTGTTTGACTTGAAAACTGAATTTGCTCCCCCTCAGAATTTGAATCTGAATCACCATGATCAAATACTGGCATGTTTTCAGCTTCTAGATTATCATTCTGAACCGACTGATTATCTTGAGCAACTTCATTCTGTTGAACATCATCATGTTCACCAGCATTACTTGGACCTGCTTCATCATCATTTGAAGTTTCCTGAGGTCTTCTCGAATACTCAGCTGGGAACCTTAACTGCGACTCATATTCACGCAAAATATCCAACTCATCAAAGAAATCTTCTTCATCCTCTGATTCTTCTCTCATGTCAAACGAATCCCAAAGTTTGTCATAATGATAACGCCATGAATCACCAGGATTCTGCGGCGGCATAGTATAACCTTGACATTCAACATTTGCAGCTTCAATAATCCGTTTTTCAGTTGGAACGAAGACACGTCGCAATGGATTTGAATAACCAACAAATATTCCCTCAATGCACTTCCGACCAAACTTTCCAAAAGGCTCTATAACCGTACAGGGTGACCCGAACGGTTCTAGATACTTCAAATTCGGTTTGCGATTATTGATAAGCTCAAAGCATGTTTTGTTGAACTTCTTGACAGTAAGAACCCTGTTAAGCGTATAGCATGCGGCAGAAACAGCTTCAGCCCAAAAATTTATCGGTAACTTTGAATCTGCGAGCATAGTTCTAGCCGTCTCGATTAGTGTCCGGTTTTTGCGTTCTGCTGCGGAGTGTACGGAGCACTAAACTCATGCAAAATACCTCTTTCATCACAAAATTCTTCCATCTTGCTGTTCTTGAATTCAGTACCATTATCACTTCGAATTCTCTTGATACACCTTTGGTACAAATTCTCAATCTTTCTGAACAGACTCATCAAACTGTCAAATGTTTCATCTTTCGTCTTCAAGAAAGAAACCCATGAAAATCTGGAATAATCATCAGTAACGACCAAACAATAGTAATCTCCTGTAATACTTTTGACATTCACAGGACCAAACAAATCCATGTGAAGTCTTTCCAGCGGTCTCGAAACTGAATTGACTTGCTTTGTAGGGTGTGACTTTTTCTTCTGTTTACCTTTGATGCAGCTAATGCACTCCCCTTCCAGATGAAAACCTTTGATATTAACTCCCAATACCAAATCATTGTGCACCAAGTGATTCATCTTCCTAAGATGTATATGCCCCATCTTTTGGTGCCACAATCTTGATTCTTTCTCAGTTGCTCTAGACACGAAACAATGTGCTTGACCAGTAGTTGTAGTTGCTACAGACATATCTAACACATATAAATCATTCACTCTAGGTGCCCTCATGATAATCCATTCTTCAGGAACAACAAAACCAGGTTTCAAGATCAAACATTCTTTATCAGTGAAGTGAGTAGTATACTGATTGTCACAAATCTGCGAAATACTAAGCAGATTGTTCTCCAGCTCAGTGATGTAGTTAACTCTCTCAAACGTTACAATCCCATTGGATAACGTTCCTTCACCTACAATTCGACCACCTTCATGACCAGCAAATCCCACATAACCACCATTAATGTTCCTTACATCATACAGCAATGCAGTTTTTCCTGTCATATGTCGAGATGCACCACTATCCATAATCCATCTGGATACCAGTTGTGGAAGATCCTGCACAAAACAAACTACGACTTAAACAACTTCAAGAAAGATGCCGATTCATGCTTCGCGATCCAGGAAGCTCCGGCAGTTCAAACTGCTTATTCGAACATGGTGTCCACCCAGGCTTCATCAGCCTTAGGTGTAACCTTGACTCTAGCAACTTGAATTTTGAAATTTTCAGCCTTCAAAGATGGAAAATTTGCATCATAATCAACCGAAATTGATTCATCAGCCTTTTTCACTTCAGAAGTTGAAATTTTCATTTCAGTTTTTGGTTTCCAAACTTGTTGAGATAATGCAACCCGCTTATAAAATTTGTCATTTTTAGTTACCACTTTCTTTAAAGGTTCATTTTTCATTTTGATGTTATCATTTTTCACATTCTTTTTCTCAACAACAATTGATGCTTTACCCTTCACATCAACTTTCTTCTGTTGAAACTTCACATTTTCAGTCTTAGACTTGAAGTTGATGCAATTTCTTGCAATGTGACCAACTTTGTTACATCTAAAACATGTACGAGTATCAACAACTTGACTTGTGCCTTCAGACTGATAATGTGAAGCTCTTTTCTCAAAGAACTCTTCATTTGATTTTGAAAAAATTTCATTTTCCTCATCCGAAAGTGAACTTGAACTGTTCACAAACACCTTCTTTTCAATAAACCTTTTGTTTTGAAACCTTCTTTGCTGATAACTCTTACCACCCTGATAACCACCCAACCAGTTGTTTTGATTGTTATTATAAAACCTTGGTGGAACAATAGGCTTTTTGTAGTAAGCTTTATCTTTCTCAAAATTCATTTGCCTTTTTGTTTGTTTCAAACCGTTCACTTCAGACAACTCAACTTCAACCATCTTGAAAACATTTGTCACCTTTTTCACATTAACATTCTCAATTGGAAACTCAGTATCCGAATACAACTTATCAGATCCAGCCATCGTGTACATAACAAGACCCGGTTCATCACTTAAGTTGTTTTTGGACTTTTGTTTCGAAATGTATTTATCCAAGAAACACCCATCCTCCTCAGAAGTGTCACAATCCGGTTTAAGCACTTTGTCTACCACACTTTTAACCACATCACTTTGGACACCCTCGTCATTGGAAGATGTGAACGTGACATCAATGTTTTCAGGAAGTTTAACTTCGCTTTCTTCCTCAATTTCCACCAAACTAGACTGCTTTTTCGTGTAGTTGTCTAAAATTGGCGGTGGAACTTTGTGAAAACCTACACCCGTTCCATCAGAAAAAACATCCTCGCCATCTTTGTTTTTCCCTATAGGTTTAGGAACAATATGCTGCAAAACAAAGCTTGCGGATTTATAGCTGTTAAGCTTCAACTGGATTCGTTCATTCTCAATTTCAGCTTCTTGAACTTTAAGTTTCAGTTTAGCAATTTGATCCAGTTGTTCATTAATCGATTCTTCTTTTAATCTCAAAACAGCTCTTAGATGTTCATTTTCTTTAAATGTTTTGCCATTATGATCATCACTATCTTTGACAATGTTTTTCAATTTCTCAAACTTTTCAGAAATCTGACGGTTTTCAAGAATTAACTTTTCATTTTCAGATTTTATTTTCTCACGTTCAGTTTTATCATTTTCAATTTCAGCCGTTAATTCTTTGATCCGTTCAGTTGAAGCTTTTACAGTTTTGTCACGATTAAGAATCTGATCTTCAACATTTCTAACCTTTGTTGTCAGATTCTGAATTTTCTCATTGTTAAGATACGTGACAGTGCTACAAAAATTGCATTGTTTGGTGCAATTTTTGCATTCAACATTCCCATCAATCTTGTTACCTGACGCATTTGTTGACACACTTTGACTGACCGATCCCTTTGACTCAGTAACAGAATTAGGATCTACCTCAAGTGCTTTTGCAGCTAGCACTTTGTCAGCCATCATTCCCAAGTTCTCAGCTGTCAACTCTTGCGTAGTATCAATTAAGCCTGTATCAACCTGCTTTTCTTTCTTCTCTTTCCCCTCTTTCTCCTTTCTCTCTTTCTCTTTTTCTTCTTCAATCATTTTCGAAGTTGGAGTTCCCCACCATTTGTGTTGCCAATACTCATCATCTTCTTTTTACTCCTTGATAATGGCTTCGATATCTAACGTTTTGTCATCAATCGCAATGTTGCCATATCTATCAAGATAGCACTCTCTATCTGGATCCCATCTGTTTGCTCTTCTAGCTTCCAGAAAGACACCAGAAAGTCTGATAATCTTGTTTTCAGCAATCGTCTTCCGGTATTGATACTTCTGTTCCTCAGTACGATCATCTTTCCACTTAATGGGTTCATCATTGCTTGCCATGAATGCGTAACCCACCGCATCTTCTTCCGGTAGAACTTCCTTACTCCAATCATACCCCTCATCATCATAAATCACAGCAAGAGCCCTTGATTTGTCTCTGTTGTCTTCAACCTGCTTCAATCTAGGCGGCTCGGATTTATTCTGGTGATAAATCGCTTTCTTGTAGTAATCATCTCTGAAAGGGTTCTCCGACTCATCAGCATAAGCGTTTCGGCATTCTCGTTTGAAATGACCCTTCTGCTTACACTTGAAGCATGTCACTTTGGATTTATCGAACCCCAGCTTAGTAGAAGCACCACCAATTGTTTTTCTGCCAGTAATTTCCATGAATCTTTGTGCACGACGAACAGCACTTGCCATAGCCCAACGAATATCGATCAGTTCCATTTCCTCCGGATCAATCTGATCGTAATCTTCTTTCGTCAGATTTGTATTGCCAATCTTCCCAGCTACCAATCCTTCATACGATTCCAACACTGATGCTAGAAAGATCATCTGCTGCTTGGCCGATTCCTCATCAAAGTTCTGAGCATTCTTTAAGTCTATTGCGATGTTGCATTGAAAACGATTCTTTGCATCAGCATTTCCAGAAGATGAAGATCCACTGTGAAAACCACTGTGACTTCCACTGCTTTGATCACTTTGACTTTCTTTACCAGCTGTCGACACATTTTCAGCAGAAAAAGCAGTTTTTGGTGAAGTTGCCTTTGGCATCATGCTTTTTGGATAGTATAGATCCAGATTCTGTTGATAAGATGAATTATTAACTTTGTACGTCTTCTTCAATTCCAGTTCATGACTTTCAAGTTTTTCAATCACCAAATCTGGTTTCAACAATTCAGAAGGAATAGTGTTCTTAAGCATGAGAGCATAATATCTCCACTCCATCTCATCTGGCAACGAATCGAACAACTTGTCTACTTGCTCATCATCAGAATATCTGATATCATGTCTTGCTAATTCCAACTTCAGATGACCGAACCTTTCAATCATTTTACACACCGATTCATTTTTAAGACAACCAAACATATCAAATTCTTTCCTAAGAAGTTTCTTTTTATTTTTTACAATCTCTTTGCTTCCAAGACACTTCTTTTCGAGTTTTTCCCATAAGTCTTTAGCATTGGAGTAATCTATCAGTGAAATGATGTCTTCACGCACCGACTGAAACAATAATGCCACACATTTTTGCTCAACCACAAAACTGTCAATCTCTTCAACTGATCTTAATGCTTCACCATTCTTCTTTCCTTGAGCATAACCACTCTTCATACTTTTCCAGCAAGGAAAAGCAAATGCCATCAACCAATCTTCGAACTTTGTTGCCCATCTGCTATAATCTTCTATAGCCATCAGCTTAGGAGGTTTGTTAAATGTTCCAAATGCGCTTTCGGACTCCCAAGCTTCCTTCTTTCTTTCTTTTGGTGGACTTTTGTTTGCATTGCTTAAAGAAGTATCGTTGTTTCCTGAACTACCTGTGAATGCATACATATCGCTAAACGGGTTCATGAAAATATCATCCATTGTAAACGTACCTGAAAAATCAGTCAAACACTTAGAAAATTTTTAAGTTTTGAAAAATCAGCAAGTTCAAACGAAATTCTTTGAAATGAAATGACTTCAAGCGAAATCAGCACTATACTACTGTTCAAGCGAAATCTGATAGACCAATTTCGCTTCAACTTCAAGCGAAATTCTGTTGATCAATTTCGCTTCAACTTCAAGCAAAATCCAAGAACCAATCTGATTCAAGCGAAATCCACTATTTCGCTTCAACTGATTAGAACCTTCAAGCGAAAACCCAACAGTCCTATTTCGCTTCAGATGAACTCAAGCGAAATCCAAGATCACAATACTATTTCGCTTCAGATGTTCAAGCGAAATAGTCCAAAAAATCTGATTTGAAGCGAAATCAACCTATAACCTTCGAACACTTTCAAGCGAAACCCTGTTTTAGGTCATTTTTATCATGTTTTAATCTGAATTTTAGTCCGAAACTTTGTAGGCTTTGTTAAAACACTGTTTTACACAATATACTCGAAAATTAGACCATTTCGACCGTTGGAACTTGTTCAGATCTGAAAAATGTAAAAAGAAATGAGTAGAAAGAAGAGAATCCGCTGCTATGGTATGAACTCCTCGTCCTGAGCTCTGATACCACTTGTTGGACCGTTGTACGACCTCTAAAAGTCAGTTAAGGCGTTCATCTTTGAATACAAAGGCGGAATCAATGTATACAAAGTCATAACAGCTTTGTTCTTCTTAATTTTTCTTCTATTAATGCCTTCTGAGTCTTTACAATGATTTTCTGACAAAAATTCAGCAGCACCTCGACTCACATATAATGACCATTCCTCTTTCGCTTCAAATGACCTAACCACCTATATATAGAGTATATGATTTCGCTTGAGACTGTTCAAGCGAAATCTTTTGTGTTGATTTCGCTTCAAGCATACACATACCCTCTCAAGCGAAATCTCTTGTTTAAAACATAAAAAACCCTAACTTAAACCCTATTGTGTGATCTTTCAGACAATTCTAAACACAAGACTTGATTATGACGTAATTAACAGACATTTAGTGCACCAACAATACCAAAGGGTCCCACATGTTTATGAGGTTTACAAAAAAACCTTCTAAACCAAAAGTGAACAGGGATCCCTTTGGGTATCAACAGATGATATGAAATGGTCCCCAGCAGTGGTTAGAGAAAAATGTTCCAAAAACTGTCCAAACCCCTGAGCTAACCACTGTCCATCTTCCTGAACTTAACACAGACACTGTTGAGACCCCATCCAAAGCCTTATTGGCTTTGGAGACCCTCCTGAACTAATTATTTACTTGATGTGCAGGGAGCTTCTGCATGCTTAGATAGTCTTTGATATGTAGATAGTGGAGGCTCCAGGCACATAACTAGATGTAGAGCCCTACTCAAAGAATTCAAAACTCATGGAGGGGGTGATATATCTTTTGGTAATAATAGTAAAGGGAAGGTGATGGGTTCTGTTACAGTACAGTCTGGAAATGTAGTTTGAAAATGTCAATCTGATTGACAATCTAAAATTCAACCTCCTTAGTGTCTCTCAAATGAGTGACAAAGGTTATGGATGATTTTTTACTAAGGAGTGTTGTAGGATTGTTGGACCAGAAATGGTTAAAAAGATTGAAGAAATAATAAAAAATGGAAAAACCCAACTTGTTGCTCAAAGGAGTGGCAATGTTTATATAGTTGATCTGTCAAAAGAGAGCCCCAGAACTGATGCATGTCTGTTCTTAGTTGCCTCTAACAAAGAGACAGAACTATGGCACAGAATATTGGGGAACACAAATCTCAAGACAATCACTGCTTTGTCAAAACAGGGCCTTGTAAGAGGTCTTCCACAAAAAGTGTTCACCTGTCCTGAGCATTGTGTTTCCTGCTTAAAAGGAAAACAACATAAAAGCTCATTTAAGTCCATTGAAGAGTCCAAAATAACCAAGTGTTTGAAAATGCTGCACATGGATCTGTTTGGCCCATTAAAAGTCATGAGTCTTAAAAAGAAAAGATATTGTTTGCTAATTGTAGATGACTTTTCTAGGTTTACATGGACTTATTTCTTACATTCCAAAGATGAAACTACAGGCATTCTACAAGACTTTGTCAAACGGGTTGAAAAGCATTTTGACTTGCCAGTAAAAGTCTTTAGGAGTGACAATGGCACATAATTAAAAAATAGGGAGTTGGATGAGTTTTGTGTGTCAAAAGGAATTGTAAGGCAGTACAGCATTCCAAGGACACCAGAACAAAATGGGGTTGTTGAGAGAAAGAACAGGACATTGATTGAGGCTACCAGAACCATGCTTGCTGATTCAGGTTTGCCATTAACTTTCTGGGCAGAGGCAGTAAACACTGCTTGCTATGTCCAAAACAGAGTTTTGATAAATCCCAGGCATCAAAAGACTGCCTATCAAATTCTGTATAAAATCAAACCACTGATCTCATACTTCAAAGTTTTTGGCTGCCCATGCTTCATTTTAAACTTAAAAGATTCAATTTCTAAGTTTGCAGCCAAAATAGACTGTGGTTATCATTTGGGATACTCAACCACTACTAAGGCCTACAAAGTGTTTAACACTAGGACTAAGATAGTGGAAGAGACTTTGAATGTGAAGTTCAATGAACTCTCTTCAATGAAAATCCCTGCAAACCCTGCTGAGTTATTTGATCTTGATAAATTTACCTTTGAAAATGTTTCTGTCAAGACTAACAGTGCAGGTCCATCTCAACCTCCTCCATCAGATAATGGATATGAAATTATCATTCCTCAACAGAAGTTCACATCCATTGCTAGAGCAGCAGATGTTCAAAACAGCTGTCAAAGATCATCCACTGCTACCTCAACAGTTGTCACACCCCGACCACGTAGAACATACAAAACGTGGCGGAAACATCGGGGAGTGTTGTAACAGAATTAATTGTTTCAAATCCATGGCAATTGAAGTTTCGTTTTATTGAATTAAGGTGTTACAATGTCTTAACAAACAAAGAAATACAACATAATTAACTAGTCTTGCATCTTTTATTGTCACTAAAGCCCAAGTCTGCCTATGTGTATCTTGATCATCTTATGCAACAGCTCCTGAAAAACACATGTGAAAATAGGTACGTCAGCATAAAAATGCCTGTGAGATACATAGGTTTTGTGAAAATAGATTCTATGACTTATGTTTGAGAAAATGTTTAGTCATGAACCTTGTAATTTGCTTTGTTTTGTAAATCATTTGAAAAACAATGAGTTCAGATGATATATATAAATAAGTGAATAATGTATGGTTAAATGAATAACCATAGTAAAATGGGTTTGTATAAGATAAGTTGTTTGTAAAACAATGTCTTGTGAAAAGTATGTTATTTGTATAAAATGTTATATGTCTCAAACTGAAATGATTCAAATAACGCTATGATATGTAATACCATACAAACACTTATATATAGGAAGTACCAGCGGCGTATCCACCATGCTTGTATCATATTACACACGCATCGTTACTTAATCATTTAATCAAACCAAAACACCAAAGTAATGTTTAACAAGTGTAGAAATGTTCATGTATAGTCAAATACGGTTCACACGGTTCACAGATACAAACGATTCACAGATACAAACGGTTCACAGATATCAACGGATCACAGATACAAACGGTTCACAGATATCAACGGATCACATAGTCAAATGATTTCAACGGTTCACATAGTCAAATGTTTACAACGGTTCAATATGTAGTATAATGTGTTCATATGCTGGATAAGCATATGCAACAGAAAAGCAATGTAAAACAATGTACTAAGTATGCACACAATGGACATTCATAGCATAAAATGTATTGAAATCATGTACTATAATGTACTAACGAACATAGCAGTATATGATGTTAAAACAGGAAAGCATGAAAGTAACAAGTAGGCACATGTGTTTCACCCCAAAACAGTTTGGAAAACAGTAAAAGGGGGGTCTATGTACTCACTTGAGATTGCTCAGTTGTCTAAAGATAACCACCAAACAGTGCTAGAGATCTCGGAATCAAACGGCACCTAATATAGGTAACTATGTTAAATAACCGGACCTAAATCGGAAGACTGGGTAGCATTAGGGTTTGTAAACCAAACGAGTGTGGAGACTCGTGTGATATGGTTTAACAAAGCCTACATACTAAATGAAACCTAACATAACTGCCTATGACCCATTACGACCCGTTTAGATAGCTTATGCTACTTTAACGCGTCGTGCGCGTGAAACGCGTTTGGACCGCCTAACTAGTCCTATGACAAGTGTTATATGCCTAAACATGTTACATAATCAGTTATGTGACAAAAGTTTAGGTTACATATGCTTAATTACCAATTATACATGAAAAGGGTATTCTGGTAATTTACCTAAGGCATATAAACTACCTATCATACAACTACTTAAACGATGTGACCATAGGGTATAACCTCGGAAGGTTATTCCCTACCTACTATGGTCACCTAATGTGTTTGGTCGGATCCTAATGATCGACCAAATGGGTCGGGTTCGAGGTATAAGCGATTTATTAGATCGCTTACCCTACGACCCTAGACAACGTGGTAATCAGTAGGCATAGTCCCAAGGGACTATAACCAACATGATTACACTCACGTTGCGAAGTTCAAACGAACTTCGCATTGACCATTATTGGTCAACGCTGAAAGTCAAACAAAGTTTGACTTTCTGACTCGAAAAGCAATAAAATAAGGAAAAGAACGAAAGAATACTTACGAAGGGTCCCCGAATGCTAATCCCGATCCAAGAACTCAGGTATGAAACAATGGTTTCAACTTAGAGCTCTCAAAATCAGAATTCTAGTGAGAAATGCAATGGGGGTGGATGGGTATATATAGTTTTCGGGTAACCGTTAACATCGTTTCATGGAAAACGTGCCATGATCCCATCAGTACACTTGTTAAAAGGTTATGGAGCCACATATGCTCCTTATCTTAGTGACTAAGTAACTTAAAACATGTGGTTAAGGATCAATTGGTTGCAACTTGTGTTTAGAACATGGAATCTGGTCCAGAATAGGCAGTCGTGTAGCGCGACTGGTAAGGCTTTAGGCGTCGCGCTACGCCACTGACCCATCTGATTCAGAAATGTTTCTAAATTGGCAGAAATGGTCCCTGTTGTGTTTTAAGCCCTTTTTCGATGCGTTTGAACCCCGTTAACCTCATTTCAAGGCTCTAAAATGAAGTTAAAGTATAGGGAACTCAAAACATGCTCAAAAATATGCCGGAGGTTGGTTCGTTTGGCCGTACGAACGCGATGTTCGCTTAATTACGACGGAATGCGCATAAGCGCGAAAAACGATCCAAATGACGCGACGAATGGATTTTTCTTAAGGCGAACACTAAAATATAATGTAGTCATGCTTACATAAATTTTTGGATGTCCAGATGTATTCAGAACGTAAGTTATGCGCGAAAATGCAAACTTGTGCACTTTTTGACACTTTTAGTCCCTGAATGTCCCAAAAGTTTATTTTAGCACACCAAACCCCTCAAAGCCTATTTCTAAGCTATGTAAAGGATATTTAAGGTGTGTTTAACTTATGGTCATGTTCCGGAATGTTCGTTACAGTTCAAATTGGCATACTTTCGCAGTTTGTCATATTCAGTCCCTGTAAGCGAATTAACTTGTTTTTGCCATACCAAAGCCTTCAAAACTTATTTCTAAGTTATGTAAAGGTTATTTAAGGTATGTTGAGTATATTTCACTATTCCGGAGTGTTTGTTGGATTAAACTGGTTATATTTACGCATTGGTGCGCGTATAACCTTCCAGAAAGCGATTTAGGGTTTGAAATTGAACAAGAGTTGATATGTGTAAACGATACACATATTTTTACAAATCCCAAGTATGAAATATAATATTTCATTGGTTTGGTATTTGTTTGATGGCCGTGAAGGCACAGGTGTTACAGTCTCCCCTACTTTAGGAAATTTCGTCCCGAAATTTATTTAGAGGAAACTTGTAAGAATTTAAAACATGAAGTTGAAAAGATCAAATAACATTGGTTAGGGTTCTTGAACTTCTAGTAACCTTAATAACATTATGTTTGCAATGTAAGAGGGACACTTATATACAAGTATATGAAGCGTCATTGGTGCGTCCACCATGCCTCCATTACATCGTTCTCATTTTGTTATTGTTGTCACTATCGGTTCCTTCACATAATAAATCTTACTGGATTTCTGTGCACTAAATTTCATAATTATGTGCGCATCCATAATTAGAGAATTCCTTGCACAGTTCACACAGTCTATTTTATAATGTGTAGGGTAAAACCAAATGAAAAATCCTGTGATGAGCGTGACTTAGACCGCCATAGAGTCCTTTAGACTAAATCATTAAATGATTTAAATAGACTTCCAAGGAGTCTGTTCAGCTACATCACTAGATGTCATTTTTTTTAACCAAATTGTGAATCAATCCTTTTTTATTAGACCACTAAAGGGTCTCTAATGAATCATGGAGCAGTACTATATAATCCAAGGGTCTTAACTATTACATAGAAGCCCATTAAGGATTTAAGGTAGTACCTTTTGAATATCCTGCTACGAATCTCTCATATGAAGATATGAAAGATCCTGCGAGGATTTGGATAACGGATATCCAGAGTATTAAAAACACTAAAAATGCATAAAAGAAAACATAAGATGAATAAACACATAGTCACATAATCACAAAATTGTTTAACTAGAAGTTTGTTCTGCTAACAGAGTACATGTATTTAAAGCACACTAGGAATCCATCTCGTGGATTTCATTTGGTACTTTAAATATTACCAAGAATCTAACTATAAAGATAGCAAGATTTCTAAAAGAAAAATTCGATTTCGATTTTAAGGAACCGAAATGTTCGAATTTAGGTATAAAAGGAATCCAATTAAGGACTCTGATTTGAATGATGATTATCCACAAGGATCTAATTATGGAGATAAAAAGATCCCATATGGATTTTAGAAGTTGAAGATGTTTTGATACCTTGCACTGGACGTGCTTATGTCAAAACATGAAGTAAAAATGCTTATGAAATTGAGATGCTAGATATGCCAAGGCGACATATGAAGCAGAATTTTGAAGGTTAAGTCAATGTATGAGGAAAATATTTTTGAAAACTATGCATGGGGTTCTTTTAAGAAAAATGTGTTTAACGTTTTTGAAACCTTATATATAATACTTTTTGAAATCATAAAGTAGGTGTATTAGGTAGATATATTTACAAAAATGTTTTAAAATCATGCGAGATGAATTTTGAAATTATGTATAAGGTTTTTGAAAGACATGAATGATGCTTTTCGAAATCATGCACTTGATCAGAAAATGTATTGTGTTAATATTGTCTTCAGACTATATGAAATATTTTGAAATTAGAAAGGTTGGTTTTGATAACATGGCCAATGTTTTTTGAAATAACACAGACAATGCATCTAGAAAAATTGTTTTCAAACTATATGAAATGTTTTGAGATCATGAAGATTGTTTTGAAATACTTGTACTGTGACTGTTGAAAAAATCAAAACCTAATGGGTATGAGATTTGAAAAAAAATATCCTTAGTTATCCAACCAAGGATTTAAAGGTACTGATGTGCGAAAAGCACGATTACTCATAATGTCACTTTATTTCCTGTACTTCGTTTCTTAGAATGAAACGAGTACTTGGAACTTTCGAGGAAATTATGAGCGATCACTTGAAAGAGAGAAATCACAGGAGTAGTTTGTAAGGTACATAGTTCCTTGATGTAGGTATCATAGGAAAAGCCATACACTCCTAGCAGGAGGTTGAGCTGGTTGGTTGGGGACTGCTTTACCATTGTGAGCGACCATGGCGAAGTTCTGAGAAGCCTTTCGCTTCTTTGACTTCTTAGGGGATCGTTCATCCATGGTCTTTGATTCCTCGATTGGTTTATTGGCTGATGGTGTTGTCGCCTGACTAGGTCCTGCCTGTCTTGGTGACTCTTGAGTGGCTTCATCTTGGAGATGATACATGGCAGTAGCTAATTCAACAGTCTTCAGGACTACTTCGCCTATTCGCTGAGCTAATTTGGCTGCTTGCTCAGATATCTGGGCGTCATCGTGATGAAGAGACATTCTTGAAGAAAAAGAAAGGCATAGGAAGAAGCAAGTGAAAGGTTATTGGATAATCAATACAGAATGGTAACGAATGAAAATTGTGATCATTTGTTTGTTACCTAAGGCAAACAAATGAGATGGTGACAATTCAAAGTAAATGGGTCAAAAATAATGTATCGCGAAGACATGCTCGCCTATAAGTGAACACTCATCCCAAGAATTCCCAGGTAAGCACAACTGGTCTCGCGTCTGATGAGATGTATACGAAGTGCTTGCCTAGACAGAAAACCCAGAATACAGGCATTCACCCTTCCAGTTTGCACGTGTTCACATTATTTAAAACCCAAAACCTTGACGAAGTTTTGAAAACTCAAAGGGGTTCAAAACCATATAACAGAGAGTTCAAAACCTTACAATAGAGGGTTCAAAACCTAGTAATCAATCATCCTAGAACAGATGATTAGTTTTCAAAGCGGTTTTGAAATTCATGTTCTTGTTGCGGTTGTCGCCTAAGGATAGGCGACAGTATTGTTTTATGACTAAACGCAAGTAAACTCGCGTTAGGGTCCTAAGAAGGTTATAGACTAGGTCAAAGCATTACTAATTACTAATAACCTAATTCCCTATAACCATTGGCTCTGATACCATCTTTTCTGTCACACCCCGACCACGTAGAACATACAAAACGTGGCGGAAACATCGGGGAGTGTTGTAACAGAATTAATTGTTTCAAATCCATGGCAATTGAAGTTTTGTTTTATTGAATTAAGGTGTTACAATGTCTTAACAAACAAAGAAATACAACATAATTAACTAGTCTTGCATCTTTTATTGTCACTAAAGCCCAAGTCTGCCTATGTGTATCTTGATCATCTTATGCAACAGCTCCTGAAAAACACATGTGAAAATAGGTACGTCAGCATAAAAATGCCTGTGAGATACATAGGTTTTGTGAAAATAGATTCTATGACTTATGTTTGAGAAAATGTTTAGTCATGAACCTTGTAATTTGCTTTGTTTTGTAAATCATTTGAAAAACAATGAGTTCAGATGATATATATAAATAAGTGAATAATGTATGGTTAAATGAATAACCATAGTAAAATGGGTTTGTATAAGATAAGTTGTTTGTAAAACAATGTCTTGTGAAAAGTATGTTATTTGTATAAAATGTTATATGTCTCAAACTGAAATGATTCAAATAACGCTATGATATGTAATACCATACAAACACTTATATATAGGAAGTACCAGCGGCGTATCCACCATGCTTGTATCATATTACACACGCATCGTTACTTAATCATTTAATCAAACCAAAACACCAAAGTAATGTTTAACAAGTGTAGAAATGTTCATGTATAGTCAAATACGGTTCACACAGTTCACAGATACAAACGATTCACAGATACAAACGGTTCACAGATATCAACGGATCACAGATACAAACGGTTCACAGATATCAACGGATCACATAGTCAAATGATTTCAACGGTTCACATAGTCAAATGTTTACAACGGTTCAATATGTAGTATAATGTGTTCATATGCTGGATAAGCATATGCAACAGAAAAGCAATGTAAAACAATGTACTAAGTATGCACACAATGGACATTCATAGCATAAAATGTATTGAAATCATGTACTATAATGTACTAACGAACATAGCAGTATATGATGTTAAAACAGGAAAGCATGAAAGTAACAAGTAGGCACATGTGTTTCACCCCAAAACAGTTTGGAAAACAGTAAAAGAGGGGTCTATGTACTCACTTGAGATTGCTCAGTTGTCTAAAGATAACCACCAAACAGTGCTAGAGATCTCGGAATCAAACGGCACCTAATATAGGTAACTATGTTAAATAACCGGACCTAAATCGAAAGACTGGGTAGCATTAGGGTTTGTAAACCAAACGAGTGTGGAGACTCGTGTGATATGGTTTAACAAAGCCTACATACTAAATGAAACCTAACATAACTACCTATGACCCATTACGACCCGTTTAGATAGCTTATGCTACTTTAACGCGTCGTGCGCGTGAAACGCGTTTGGACCGCCTAACTAGTCCTATGACAAGTGTTATATGCCTAAACATGTTACATAATCAGTTATGTGACAAAAGTTTAGGTTACATATGCTTAATTACCAATTATACATGAAAAGGGTATTCTGGTAATTTACCTAAGGCATATAAACTACCTATCATACAACTACTTAAACGATGTGACCATAGGGTATAACCTCGGAAGGTTATTCCCTACCTACTATGGTCACCTAATGTGTTTGGTCGGATCCTAATGATCGACCAAATGGGTCGGGTTCGAGGTATAAGCGATTTATTAGATCGCTTACCCTACGACCCTAGACAACGTGCTAATCAGTAGGCATAGTCCCAAGGGACTACAACCAACGTGATTACACTCACGTTGCGAAGTTCAAACGAACTTCGCATTGACCATTATTGGTCAACGCTGAAAGTCAAACAAAGTTTGACTTTCTGACTCGAAAAGCAATAAAATAAGGAAAAGAACGAAAGAATACTTACGAAGGGTCCCCGAATGCTAATCCCGATCCAAGAACTCAGGTATGAAACAATGGTTTCAACTTAGAGCTCTCAAAATCAGAATTCTAGTGAGAAATGCAATGGGGGTGGATGGGTATATATAGTTTTCGGGTAACCGTTAAGATCGTTTCATGGAAAACGTGCCATGATCCCATCCGTACACTTGTTGAAAGGTTATGGAGCCACATATGCTCCTTATCTTAGTGACTAAGTAACTTAAAACATGTGGTTAAGGATCAATTGGTTGCAACTTGTGTTTAGAACATGGAATCTGGTCCAGAATAGGCAGTCGCGTAGCGCGACTGGTAAGGCTTTAGGCGTCGCGCTACGCCACTGACCCATCTGATTCAGAAATGTTTCTAAATTGGCATAAATGGTCCCTGTTGTGTTTTAAGCCCTTTTTCGATGCGTTTGAACCCCGTTAACCTCATTTCAAGGCTCTAAAATGAAGTTAAAGTATAGGGAACTCAAAACATGCTCAAAAATATGCCGGAGGTTGGTTCGTTTGGCCGTACGAACGCGATGTTCGCTTAATTACGACGGAATGCGCATAAGCGCGAAAAACGATCCAAATGACGCGACGAATGGATTTTTCTTAAGGCGAACACTAAAATATAATGTAGTCATGCTTACATAAATTTTTGGATGTCCAGATGTATTCAGAACGTAAGTTATGCGCGAAAATGCAAACTTGTGCACTTTTTGACACTTTTAGTCCCTGAATGTCCCAAAAGTTTATTTTAGCACACCAAACCCCTCAAAGCCTATTTCTAAGCTATGTAAAGGATATTTAAGGTGTGTTTAACTTATGGTCATGTTCCGGAATGTTCGTTACAGTTCAAATTGACATACTTTCGCAGTTTATCATATTCAGTCCCTGTAAGCGAATTAACTTGTTTTTGCCATACCAAAGCCTTCAAAACTTATTTCTAAGTTATGTAAAGGTTATTTAAGGTATGTTGAGTATATTTCACTATTCCGGAGTGTTTGTTGGATTAAACTGGTTATATTTACGCATCGGTGCACGTATAACCTTCCAGAAAGCGATTTAGGGTTTGAAATTGAACAAGAGTTGATATGTGTAAACGATACACATATTTTTACAAATCCCAAGTATGAAATATAATATTTCATTGGTTTGGTATTTGTTTGATGGCCGTGAAGGCACAGGTGTTACAACAGTTGTTGACCAAAGTAGCCCTAAAACCCCTGCTTCCACATCCTCAAACACTGTTGATAAAAAATCTTCAAACAGTGGATAAAAATCAACTTGTTTCCACACCACTTCCTCCTATCCCTCCACCTCCATTTCAAGACACTATTGGATCATCAAAGTCACCAACAGTTGTTAGCTCAGATGATTCGCATCTGTAGCCCTCACCTTTAAATGCCATTGTTCTATACAAATAAGATTTAATCTTCTTGAAGTCTCATCCACCTAACCAAATCATTGGTAACATCAGTGAAGGGGTGCTCACCAGAAGTCAATCCCAAAACATCTGTCTTTTTGCTGGTTTTCTATCACTTCATCAACATGTCAAGTACCAAGAGGCACTAAAAGACAATAGTTGGGTGGAAGCCATGCAAGAAGAGCTCCAATAGTTTAAAAGACAACAAGTATGGGAGCTTGTACCATTGCCAGAGGGTGTAAGTCCTATTGGCACAAAGTGGGTCTTCAAAAATAAAACTGATGAAAGGGGCATTGTTGTCAAGAATAAAGCAAGACTAGTGGTTCAAGGGTTCAGACAAGAAGAGGGCATTGACTATGATGAAACTTTTGCCCCTGTAGCAAGATTGGAAGCTATCAGACTGTTCATGGCCTTTGCTGTCAACCACAACATAAATGTGTTTCAAATGGATATCATGTCACACCCCGACCACATAAAACAACAAATCATGGCGGAAACATCGGGGAGTGTTGTAACAGAATCATTGTTTCACAACCATGGATCAAATAGTTTTGTTTTATTGCATTATTGAACTCATCGTTTTATTATGAATCAAATAAATACAAATATTGTCTTTCAAGTTTTAAAGTCGCTAAGGCACGAGTCCATCCTATGTATAGCATGTATCAACAATCATCACATAGCAACACCTGAAACATGTGTAAAAATAGGTACGTCAGCATAAAAATTCCTGTGAGATACATAGGTTTTATTAATGCAGGATTCATGACTTATAAGTTTAAAAGAATGTTTAACAAAAATAGTCATGAACTAAAAATGTTTTCTTTATAAATCATGCGAAAATTTATAAGAATTTTGATGATATATAAGAATGATGCATAGATAATTAAATAACCAAGTAAAATGAGTTTGTATAAAAGGTGTTGTTTGTAAAACAGTGTTTTGATAAAAAGGTTTGTAGTATATATAAAAATATACATTGGTTTTAAGAAAGTCGAATAAGTAATATATTAAAATATATTTTAGTTCCAAAATAGTTAAACAGATAGTATATTAAATATACTTTAGTTGTCAAAATAATAATTTTCAGTAGTATATCAAAAGTATACTTTGGTTTTATACATAACATATTAAACTATGCTTTGGTTTTATAAATAACATATCAAACTATGCTTTGGTTTTGTAAATAACATATTAACTATGTTTTAGTAATTAACAAAATATATGTTGTTTTGTACAATATCACATATGAGAGTATATCAAACTATACCTTGGAAGTATAACAAAATATACAAAAAATGTGATTTAGAATTCATTCAAACTTTAGTGTATCAAACCACACCATTGGAGACTATAGAAATACCACAAAGGCAATCTCTATTTGGATAAAAATCAGTTTCTGAGATTCCATACAATAGGAATGGGGTGTCTAATCCTATAGCGCTATATCATACTACCAATCGGTCTGGTGAATGTATAAAATAAGTACAATCCAACAATTTATTTTATAATCTTTGAAAAATTAGTGTTTAAACCATAAATAATCATTCAGTTTGTCAAAAGATAAGTACTAACATGTATAATCAATTTATACTTTGAAATCATGAACATAACAAATAGGTACACATGTTTCACCCCAAAACATTGAATAACAACCAAGTAAAAGAGGGGACTATGTACTCACTTGATGATGCTTAGAAGTCTTGAATAACAACCAAGCAAAGCTAGAGGGGTCACGGAAATCAAACGGCACCTAATATAGGTAACTACATTAATAAACCGGAAATAATGTATATATTTTGCCCCAAAAATAATGTATTGTCTAGAAAATATATATTTTTCCCAAAAATCATATATCTTCTAACTATACTAGGAAAATATATTTTTATTTCCCAAAAATAATATATTTCTCCTTGTCCAAAAATAATATTTACCAAAAATATATAAGTAACAGTATTGTTTTGGATAATTAATTTCATGGTACTTTGTTAAGTTATATTACTTTACCCTAAAATAATATAACCATTTCACCGAGTACAAATAATCACACAAGTGTCTGAATACGTATATATATTCTAAATATATATGTTTACCCATTTTTATTTATAAAAACCAACCTCCAATATTTGTATTTTTGTTACAAAAATTATGGCAAAGTTTGTATCTAAAACTTATGATCAAAATATACTTGTTAGAAAATATTTTTCTAAGTGTTGATATTTTTAGAAAATTTTGCCATAGTTTCCCCTAAAAATGGAGGTGTCCATGCTATCAAAGCATATCATTTTCTATTCAAAAATCATTACAACAATCAACAATCAAACTTTAAACATATTACACTTACCAAGTGCAAAAACTATACAATTTACATAACAACATGAACTTGAACTTTTATTAAAACATGTAGTAACTTGGTAAAGTGTTTAGTAGGTTTAGTTACCCTTTAAAGTGTGTTTATTCCTTTAAAAATCTCATTCTTAAAGAAACTAGGTGTTTACAACTTGTTGGATGATCCTTCTAAAAATTATTCTTTTGAACTCTTCTTGTAAATAAAGTGCTCTTACACTTATTTTATCACCAAAAATAGTGTACATTTAAGTAAGAATCAAGTTCTACTAAAAATCATATTTTGAACTTGGTTTTCTTGTAAAATCATTCATGAATCTTAGATTCATAAGATTACTAGCTTACTTTATTTATTGTTTTTCAAGAAATCATCTTATTTTCAAGTTCATGTTCATACAAGAGGATGATCATCTTATATCGTCACATAATCATCCTCTCACTTGCTAGATCATGTGTTTAATCACAATCTAGCAAGCTCCTTATGATGATCAACATCATAATCTCAAGTGAATAACAATCAAGTGTCATGCATGCTTTAATCAACATTATTTCAACAAGATTTCATCATATGTAAGCTTATGTTTATGATTCTTGTTTAAGTCTTTTAGTGTTCTTGTGATAATCAATATACTACAACTTTTAACCAACAAAATGAGAAGTAAAAACTAGTAACAAGAAGCTTACAACTAGCTCAAAGGCTAGGGAAGATCACAATAGATTGAAGATGACAAAGATGGTGGATGAAAGCAATGGATGGAGTTTCTTCAAGTTCCACAAGCTTCAAGCTTCACAAGACACCTTCTTACACTTTGAAATGAGCTTGGAATGAGTGGATGGTGGTTGTATGGTGGTGGTGGTGGTGGCGGCACTACCTAGGGCCGAGAGGGAGAGGAGAGAGTGAGGGAGATGGAGTGAAGTTTGTGAAGTGAAATGATCTTATGAGATACATGCCATACTTATAATCATTTCTTCCAAATATTATATCCACTATATCAAGCAAGATCTTAATAAAATAAGAATGAAATCTAGAGGTAAGGTGGTGATCTTGGTGGGGTCCTTGTGACCGTGAATATCAGGGGGGGGGGGGGTAATTGTACAATTGAATGGTAACTAGTTAGTTAAAAATTCAAATCCAAGTATATGGTTGCTAGTGTTAGTTACTAGATATTCTAGTGGGTGTTATGGTGTTCGGGGATCATAACTAGCCAAGAAATAATTAAACAATGTATCTGGCAATATTTTGGTGTTCCGAGTAATGTCCGGTTAGTCGTTTAGATACCGGTTCGTTAAAGTGTCAAGTTATTCCGTTTAATGATCTTTATGTTACTTTTTGTGGCACTTTTAATTTCTGACACTTAGGAAAGCATTCAGGACCATTTAGTCAACTTTCTGCATAATACTAGTATGTTAAAAAGCTGAATTTTGCTGAAAAAATGCAGAATTCTGCACTTTGAGTGGGTTTTAGGTACTTTCCGGCACTTTATCTATCACCTAGTGAAACAGTTTTATGGTCCTTACTTCCCTTCCCTACACACCATACTAGTGTAGTACCTTGTCCCTGGCCCATACTGGGTCTCAAAACACTGTCTGTTTATGTACTGAACCCCGTCAGCATATTCCTGCTTTATCCGTTAACTGTTCTAACTGTGCTTTGTGCATCATGTATGTCAATAAAGTTTGTATGTGATAATGATGTGACAATATGAAGTGTGATGCACATGTATGTATGATACAGAATCAGAAAGCTGTTTAAGTTATCAGTTGTAATTAAGCACAATCATTAAGCACTAATCAATATTAATTAATTGTACGGATACCTGGTTTTATGAGGGTTGTCACATTTTCCCCCTGTTAAGAAAATTTCATTCCGAAATTTAAGTTCTGCTACTAGATGCAGGGGTCTTGGGGAACAAATGTGGGTATTTTTCTTTCATACGATCCTCACGCTCCCAAGTGAACTCTGGGCCATGTTGCGCGTTCCAACGAACCTTGATGAGTTTGACACTACTCCGTCGTGTCTTGTTAACCTTCCAATCAGTAACCTCAACAGGTTCTTCAGTAAAGTGGAGTGCGTCGTCATTGTGAACTTCATCGGCTGGTTTGACCACTGTTTCTTGAGTTGGACTCTTTTTCAGGTTAGATACATGAAATGTACCATGAACGCCATTCAGTTCTGCGGGTAGATCCAACTTGTAAGCTACAAGACCAATCCTCTCCAGGATTTTAAATGGTCCAATGTATCTCGGGTTCAACTTCCCACGCTTCCCGAAACGTGCTACACCCTTCCAGGGTAAAACCTTTAACAAAACCATATCTCCTACCTCAAACTCCAGAGGTTTCCTTCTTTGGTCCGCGTAACCCTTTTGTCGATCACGAGCCGCCTTTATGCGCTCTCGGATCTGTGTAATCTTATCGGTCGTCTCTTGAACCAATTCAGGACCAACAAGCTGTCTATCACCCGCGTCTGCCCAGCATAGCGGTGATCGACACTTGCGTCCATAGAGAGCTTCAAATGGTGCAGCTTGGATCCTTGCATGGTAGCTATTGTTGTATGAGAATTCTACCAAGGGTAAGTGAGTGTCCCAACTGCCACCCAAATCCATTATGCAAGCTCGTAACATATCCTCCAACGTTTGAATCGTTCGTTCGCTCTGGCCATCCGTCTGTGGATGGAATGCAGTACTCAGATTCAACTGAGAACCAAAGGCTTCTTGGAAGGACTGCCAAATCCTTGACACGAATCTTCCATCTCTATCAGAGATAATCGAGAGAGGCACTCCATGTCGTGCAACAATTTCTCTCAGGTATAGCTCAGCAAGCTTGCTAGTGTTGTCTTTCTCCTTGATTGGCACTAAGTGAGCAGATTTGGTCAATCGGTCTACGATTACCCAAATCGTATCGTGACCTCTGGGTGTCCTTGGTAACTTCGTTATAAAGTCCATTGAAATCTGCTCCCATTTCCACATGGGTATTTCGGGTTATTGCAGAAGACCTGAAGGCTTCTGCTATTCGGCCTTTACCTTGGCGCAAGTCAAACATTTGCCAATATACGTTGCAATATCGCCTTTTAATCTCGACCACCAATAGAAATCCTTTAAATCTTGGTACATTTTATCCGATCCTGGATGGATCGAGTACCGTGACTTGTGAGCCTCATCAAAAATAACGTCTCTCAGACCACCAATGAGAGGAACCCAAATTCGTTTCATGAAGCACAACGTTCCTTCATCATTTGGTACTAACTGCTTCTCCATCCCACGGAGATATTCATTCTCAATATTCTTTTCCTTGAGTGCTTCTCTCTGCGTGGCACGAATGCGCAATGAGAGGTCCGTTTGAACAATCATTTCCAAAGCCCTAACCCTTATGGGCTTGATTCTTTCTTTCCGACTCAAGGCATCAGCGACCACATTCGCCTTCCCTGGGTGATACTTGATCTCACAATCATAATCATTCAACAACTCTACCCATCGTCTCTGTCTCATGTTAAGCTCTTTTTGATCAAAAATGTGCTGTAAACTCTTGTGATCAGTAAAGATTGTGCATCGCGTGCCATACAAATAATGTCGCCAGATCTTTAATGAAAACACCAACGCGCCTAACTCCAAGTCATGCGTGGTGTAGTTTTTCTCATTAACCTTTAACTGGCGTGAAGCATAGGCTATAACCTTCTGTCGCTGCATCAGCACGCAGCCTAAACCTTGACGCGAGGAGTCGCAATATACGACGAAGTCGTCAGTGCCTTCGGGTAGGGATAAGATCGGTGCATCGCAAAGCTTGTTTTTCAACAACTGAAACACTTCTTCTTGTTTGTCTCCCCATTCGTACTTCTTGTCTTTCTGTGTGAGGGAGGTCAATGGTTGACCGATTTTCGAGAAATCCTCAATAAATCTGCGATAATATCCTGCCAAACCTAAGAATTTTCGAATCTCGGTTGGCGTCTTTGGAGTCTCCCAATTATTGATTGCCTCGATCTTTGTGGGATCCACATGGATTCCATTTCCATTAACCACGTGACCAAGGAACTGAACCTCGCGTAACCAAAATTCGCACTTCGAGAACTTCGCGTACAACTTCTCCTTCTTAAGCAGCTCTAAGATAGTCCTTAGATGTTGTTCATGTTCTTCCTCCGTCTTTGAGTAAATCAGAATATCGTCAATGAACACGATCACAAACTTATCGAGGTACGGCTTACAAACTCTGTTCATCAAATCCATGAATACTGCTGGCGCATTTGTCAGACCAAACGGCATAACCAGGAACTCGTAATGCCCATATCGAGTCCTAAAGGCAGACTTCGGAATACTCTCCTCTTGTATACGCAACTGGTGATAACCTGATCGAAGATCGATCTTGGAGTAACAACTCGAACCTTGTAGTTGATCGAACAGGTCATCAATCCTTGGCAAAGGATATCTATTCTTGATAGTCAACTTGTTAAGTTCGCGGTAGTCGATACACATGCGAAAACTACCGTCCTTCTTCTTGACAAACAGCACTGGAGCTCCCCAAGGCGAGAAGCTTGGTCTGATAAATCCCTTATCCAATAGCTCCTGAAGTTGTGTTAACAGCTCTTGCATTTCTGAAGGTGCAAGTCGATAAGGCGCCTTAGCCACAGGCGCAACGCCTGGAACTAAGTCAATGTGAAACTCGACTTGTCGCTGCGGCGGCAATCCTGGCAAGTCTTCGGGGAAGACTTCAGGATATTCCTTCACGACTGGGATGTCTTCTATCTTTGGCTCAGCAGCTTCTTTGTCCACAATGTGTGCCAAGAAGGCAAGACATCCTTTCCGCAAACACTTTCGAGCCTTCAAACAACTGATGATCCTTAGGGGCGTATCGCGCTTCTCTCCATGTACCACAATTGTTTCTCCATTCGCCATTGGAACGCGAATGACAACCAATCCATCCCCACTACCACGTCGAAATAATTAATATTTCAACTTAAATTATATTTGGTTTTGGAATAATTGTTTAAGCAATATTTCTGTATTAATACTTCTCAAGTATTTAACTTCGTTTTTCCTTCCCAAGGAAGGGGTATCTTATACATGTATATTTGTATTATTGTATTTGTAATTTCCGAAATAATATATCTCCAAGTCTTACTTTAGAAAATATATTTGTAAACTCATTTTGCCCCAAAAATAATGTATTGTCTAGAAAATATATATTTTTCCCAAAAATCATATATCTTCTAACTATACTAGGAAAATATATTTTTATTTCCCAAAAATAATATATTTCTCCTTGTCCAAAAATAATATTTACCAAAAATATATAAGTAACGGTATTGTTTTGGATAATTAATTTCATGGTACTTTGTTAAGTTATATTACTTTACCCTAAAATAATATAACCATTTCACCGAGTACAAATAATCACACAAGTGTCTGAATACGTATATATATTCTAAATATATATGTTTACCCATTTTTATTTATAAAAACCAACCTCCAATATTTGTATTTTTGTTACAAAAATTATGGCAAAGTTTGTATCGAAAACTTATGATCAAAATATACTTGTTAGAAAATATTTTTCTAAGTGTTGATATTTTTAGAAAATTTTGCCATAGTTTCCCCTAAAAATGGAGGTGTCCATGCTATCAAAGCATATCATTTTCTTTTCAAAAATCATTACAACAATCAACAATCAAACTTTAAACATATTACACTTACCAAGTGCAAAAACTATACAATTTACATAACAACATGAACTTGAACTTTTATTAAAACTTGTAGTAACTTGGTAAAGTGTTTAGTAGGTTTAGTTACCCTTTAAAGTGTGTTTATTCCTTTAAAAATCTCATTCTTAAAGAAACTAGGTGTTTACAACTTGTTGGATGATCCTTTTAAAAATTATTCTTTTGAACTCTTCTTGTAAATAAAGTGCTCTTACACTTATTTTATCACCGAAAATAGTGTACATTTAAGTAAGAATCAAGTTCTACTAAAAATCATATTTTGAACTTGGTTTTCTTGGAAAATCATTCATGAATCTTAGATTCATAAGATTACTAGCTTACTTTATTTATTGTTTTTCAAGAAATCATCTTATTTTCAAGTTCATGTTCATACAAGAGGATGATCATCTTATGTCGTCACATAATCATCCTCTCACTTGCTAGATCATGTGTTTAATCACAATCTAGCAAGCTCCTTATGATGATCAACATCATAATCTCAAGTGAATAACAATCAAGTGTCATGCATGCTTTAGTCAACATTATTTCAACAAGATTTCATCATATATAAGCTTATGTTTATGATTCTTGTTTAAGTCTTTTAGTGTTCTTGTGATAATCAATATACTACAACTTTTAACCAACAAAATGAGAAGTAAAAACTAGTAACAAGAAGCTTACAACTAGCTCAAAGGCTAGGGAAGATCACAATAGATTGAAGATGACAAAGATGGTGGATGAAAGCAATGGATGGAGTTTCTTCAAGTTCCACAAGCTTCAAGCTTCACAAGACACCTTCTTACACTTTGAAATGAGCTTGGAATGAGTGGATGGTGGTTGTATGGTGGTGGTGGTGGTGGCGGCACTACCTAGGGCCGAGAGGGAGAGGAGAGAGTGAGGGAGATGGAGTGAAGTTTGTGAAGTGAAATGATCTTATGAGATACATGCCATACTTATAATCATTTCTTCCAAATATTATATCCACTATATCAAGCAAGATCTTAATAAAATAAGAATGAAATCTAGAGGTAAGGTGGTGATCTTGGTGGGGTCCTTGTGACCGTGAATATCAGGGGGGGGGGGGGTAATTGTACAATTGAATGGTAACTAGTTAGTTAAAAATTCAAATCCAAGTATATGGTTGCTAGTGTTAGTTACTAGATATTCTAGTGGGTGTTATGGTGTTCGGGGATCATAACTAGCCAAGAAATAATTAAACAATGTATCTGGCAATATTTTGGTGTTCTGAGTAATGTCCGGTTATTCGGTTAGATACCGGTTCGTTAAAGTGTCAAGTTATTCCGTTTAATGATCTTTATGTTACTTTTTGTGACACTTTTAATTCCCGACACTTAGGAAAGCATTCAAGACCATTTAGTCAATTTTCTGCATAATGCTAGTATGTTAAAAAGCTGAATTTTGCTGAAAAAATGCAGAATTTTGCACTTTGAGTGGGTTTTAGGCACTTTCCGGCACTTTATCTATCACCTAGTGACGCAGTTTTATGGTCCTTACTTCCCTACACACCATACTAGTGTAGTACCTTGTCCCTGGCCCATACTCGGTCTCAAAACACTGTCTGTCTTTGTACTGAACCCCGTCAACATATTCCTACTTTATCCGTTAACTGTGCTAACTGTGCTTTGTGCATCATGTATGTCAATAAAGTTTGTATGTGATAATGATGTGACAATATGAAGTGTGATGCACATGTATGTATGATACATAATCAAAAAGTAGTTTAAGTTATCAGTTGTAATTAAACACAGTCATTAAGCACTAATCAATATTAATTAATTGTACGGATACCTGGTTTTATGAGGGTTGTCACAATGAGATCCCAGAAGTAACTCCTGTGACAACACAAAATTCGCCAATAACCACTGTTCCTACTTCCTTACAGCAGATGGAAGAAAGATCTCAACCTAAGCCTAAGACTCCTCCTGCATCCTCTCAAAAGGATCAAGTTGTATCTACAGGGACACCACATTATGAAGCTCTGGATTCACTTGAATCCATCTTCCACAGCCCTGCTCCTAGGGAAATTCTCTTTCTACCCCTATCCTTACTTCACAAATTCCACCATCTTTTCTACCCCTGTTGAATGCTCTAGATATGGATCAAACAAAAATCAATTCTTCTCAACAACCTATCCTTGAGAAAATACATCAACAAGTGACTGAGTCTGATTCCTCTATCATTGCTAACCCATCAACAGTTGAGGAGGTTACACTGCAGGAGTTACAAGTAATTCCTATCAGTAGTTCAAGTGGAGCAGCTACTACAGGTGTTGAATTCACTGATTTACACCTGGACAGTAGTTTCATTAGTAAGACTCCCTTGAAGGCAATTTCCTCTTTGGGAACCAAGGTGACCACTAGTGTGTTTCCATTACCCACTAGTGTGTTTACTAAGGTAACCACTGCTGAGGAAAGAAGTCCCCAGTACCAAGAACAAGGGGCATCAGTTGATGATTTTTGGGAAACTTTTCCTAAGTCAATTACTGATACAACCACTGTTAGTGGGAAATCAGATGATCCCATTCATTTGGGTGATGGTTTAAAATACAAAGAATTGACGGAGAGAGTAGACAAAATTGAAACATCTGTTGCAGATATCAAAAATATGTTGCAACAGTTGTTACAGTCTCAAAGAGCTCCACCCACTGCTGTAACACCTGCTCCTTCCCCCACTGAGCTATGGCAACTATTTCAACCTATGCTCCATCAACAAAGGCAATATGCTAATCATCAGCATGAAATTCAACTTCAGATGTTCAGAAATATGATGGAAGCTAGGTATAAAGATACTCAACCTGATATAAAAGCCATAAAAGCTCATCTGCTCCAAACCACTGGCACTTCTCCTCCTACAGTTGTTTTTGTAGAAAACCCCGATGATGCCAAAAAGGGGGAGAAAGGAAATAAAGGAAAAGAAGGTTTATATCTACCACCAGATCCACTATCTAAACCTGTGGTAGAAATTCCAAGGCCAGATTGTTCTAAAAAGGTTGATGTGACTCAAAATGCATTTGCTGATCAAAAAGCAAACAAGAAAGAGACAATGGAAATAAAAGGGTCAAAAATATTTGAACAAGAGAAAAAGTTATGATGGAAAAGGAAGAGCAGGGTACTTCAACTACTAAAAGAAGAAAGACTACCAGAAAGGTTAGCCAACCCAAAACCACACCTTCCAAAACCACCAAACATACTCCTCAAATCCCCAAAAGTTCCTTACATCAAACCTCCAAACCAACAGATGTTGAGACACCTGTTGTATCAACAGTTGTTGATACTTCAGTGGTTTCAACAGATATTGTTTCAACCACTGCCCACATCATTTCATCAACCAACACTCAATCCACTGCCATACAAAAAACAACGCCACCATCACAAAAACCACCTGCCAAAAAGCAGAAGACAACAGTTGATACATCAACAATTGTAGTGACAACAGTGGTTGAGACACCAGTTGTTTCAACTGTTGTTAGTCAGTCAACCATCACTTCAAACACCACCACTCAACCCACAAATACACCACCAACCACTCCAAAGCACAAAGAAGAAGGGTAACAAATATTGTGCTTGAAGATGACACTTCTCCACTTCCAACATCTTCACAACCTCTGATCCTAGCCACCATTCCAAACCCTGTTCCAATCTCTTCAGTTCAAGCTCTTGATCCAAACACTGCCTTAGTCCCTTTGGGAGTACCATATTCTTTGGATCTTCCAGCAGTTAGGGAGGAGATCAAATCCTTCTACTCTGAAGATGATCCTGAAAAGAGGAATCTCCCATCTCTTCAAGGTTATCCTCTGCCAAGAAACTTAGAAGAGTATCTTCAACTGAAGGCCAAACAAGCAGAGGATATATCACAAAGAGACACAAAGGGAAAGTCTAATAAAGACATTCAGAGGAATTTGCAATATCTACTCACCAAAGTCAGAACTTTAGAGCAGTTCTCAAAAGACCTTAGTCAGAAACTGTCAGAAAAGGATGATGAAAGCTTGAAGCAAGACTACATTGAGCACATCATGGCATACAAGAAATATAAGGCAGAAAAGTATCAGTGCAAAGAATGGACCATAAGTGAGCTCAAAGAGGAGATAGCAAGAATTCAAAAAATGCTTGATGACAAAATAAAGCAAACTCCTCCAGTCTGGTCAAATTATAAAAAGAATGTACTAAAGCTGAAAAGAATGAAAGAAGAGGTTATAGCTGCAGACTATGGCTCAAGGAATCAGGTTACAAGGTGGTCAGAGGTGAAAGTGTTAGATACCTACAAAAGGTTGGAAGAATTAAGAAAGAAAGATCCCACTGCTCCCAAAAAGCCAGATTATCCTGAAGCAGTGGTTCCAGTCAAACAGGCCTTGCCAATTAGAAGATCCACTGCTCCACCTGCTAATATCCTTTATCAAAGAAGGAAGCAAAAGCAGATGGATGAAGAAACAAAAGAAGATAAAGCTCAAGAAGAATATATTATGAAGATGGTTCTTCAGACAATGATGGCAGAAAATCCAGACTTAGCAAAACCTCAAGACCTTGCCAAAGTTTTCATAACCAGGCCTACTTCTCCAAACTCATCAAAAATAAAAACTCTCCCAAGAAACCCACTGGACTCAAAAGACCCACGTATTGACTTTGCTCAAGTCCAGTGGTGAAGTTAAGCATATATCAAGGGAAAATGCACTTGGCCTGAGTGTAGAAGATCTGCAAGATCTCATTGAGCTTCAACTGTGCAGGGATGAAGATGATGAGGATTCCATGAACTTTGAATTACAATTCAAAGGGTAAGTTAGGGAATTCTTGATGAGGCAATAAAAATCCAGAATAATGAAGTGTTTTGGCATCATATGTTCCAGAGGGAGATTGTTGGGATTGAACCCTACAAAGGAACAGTTGATAAAGCCAAAACTGGTTCAGATCAGTGGATTCATCATAAGTAGTTGTTTGTACAAGTCTTCTCCTTTGAATAGTGGCCCTAACATCTGATGACCCAAAGCATTGCCCTTTACAACTGCTGCTGAACTAAAAGACTGTTGAAGATAAAGCACTGATGCTCAATTTACTGATATGTCTCAAGTATTGCTGAAGACCTAAAGCACTGCTGGAGCTATAACAGTGGAATAAAGAATCAGTAGTTTGGTTTATGTATTGTATTGTATTGTATTGTATTGTCTTATGTAATCAGTAGTTTGCATCAGTAGTTGTATAGATCAGTGGTTGTAGGTTGTTAGGAGGTTAGATGTCACTTTCATGGTGACGTCAGCCAAAGATGCTCAGTGGTTGTTCTGTACTATAAATAGAACAGTACCCTGTACTGTTCTATTAGCTCTTCTTCACCAAGTCATTCTGTACGAACAATCAAGTGAGCTCAGGCTGAGGGGGAGATTTGTGCATGCATGCATTGTAATTGATTATTGTAATAAATACAATCATTCGATTATATGTCAAACATGTTTGCTGAAACTTATTCTTCCATTGATTGTGTGTTGAAAGTTTATTTCATTTAATTCCGCTGCAATACATCTCTGTTTCATCTTCCTTCTAATTAAACAAACACAATCAAAAGAAACTCAGATCCTAACGGTTCTTGATAGAATGGAAAGATTTACCATTGCATAATGCTTCGGAGGAAGCAAAATTGTTTATGACTAGATATCCTGATTTTGATACTAATTCTTGAGGTCAAGAATGTTTAAAGGGGGAGTTTTGTTACATGTTAATTAGTAGAAGGACTAAAATATCATTTAGTCATAATATGTGAAGGGGTGTTTATGTAATTTTGTAAACTTGAGGGTTATAGTTAGAATTAGTTGGTTAGTCATTTGGAGAGTTCGTTACATACTATGTGAGTTAGTTGTAATAATTATCTCGATAATGAATTTAATCTCGTTTCTGTCTTACGATTCTCTCTAAATTTCTTATCGTAACAATTTAGGTTTCGCCTGTTCAACCCGCCAAATCTAAATCTTTCATCCAGCTAGCCAACCCGTCACGATTCACAATGCTCTCCCCACATTTGTTATGCTTAATACTTTCTTTTTCTGGTTAACGTGATTTATTACCGGGGCATTTTCGTAATAATTATTCGTAGAGTAATTATCAAAATTACTGTACAAATGATCCTGTAGAGTAATTTTGATCTTGTAGAGTAATTTTGTAAAATGTTCTTGTAGGGTAATTTTGATCTTGTAGAGTAATTTTGTAGAGTATCATAATTACTTTACAAATGATCTTGTACGGTAATTTTGATTTTGTAAGGTAATTTTGTAAAGTATCATAATTACTCTACAGATAATTTTGTAGAGTAATTTTGAATCGTATGTTTGATAAACTTGAATAGTAATTTTGATACATTTGTAAAGTAATTTTGAAGCAGATTAATTTTGATACACTTGTAGAGAAATTTTAATAATTAACCTGCATGATCAAAATTACTCTACAAGAATATGTTACAAAATTACTCTACAAGATCAAAATTACTCGGATCATTTGTTGAGTAATTTTGATAATTACTAATAATTACAAAAATGCCACCATATTTTTTCAATAAAACCTTCAATTCGTACGTTTTGTATGTATTTCATCTTTTGTATATATCTCTTTGTAGTCAGGATTAAACTTGACAATTTGAGACTCAAATTAAAAGACATATATATAATATTATTGTGCAAAAAAAAATATAAAAACCCCTTTGTTATGGATATGTTGATGCTTGCCACACATTAGCTACCAACCATATCTTCCAAATCTATACCAGAAACTTACACCCTTCGCATAAAAAAAATGTGTTTTGCTGAGTTCAATCATTTCTTACTAATGCCTTTTTTGTTGTCCAAAGAAACCTTATCACCTCATATCATCTTGTGGCCAACTGAACATGAGTGTATTTTTCAAAGTAAGACTACATACAAATGAAGACCATAAATGTGTCATCCAGATGATCATGGCTTTTGAGGATTGAATAAATGAAAAAATGTATGGTCCAAGAAAATTGTGGTATGCAACAAAACTCGATGATTTGACTCAATTAAGTCAAGAGTTGATCATGACTGATCCGAAAGGGTCAAAAGTGCAAAAGTAAAAAAAAAAAAAAAACAGAAAAAACAAAACTATGTAGCTTTAATGCTTTTGTGCTCAACCCTATCATGAAATGAAGGGCTTTATCGGATGAAACATGAAAGATATCTACTTGACGAAACTCGGAAATCAGTACAGCCCCAAAAATTTCCACCATACACCGCCAACAACTGACCAAATCACCGCGTTAATACAAGCCATGATGAACCCGATTCTAAATACATCTGGGAGCTCCACGTAACCGGCTGTTAATGAAAAAAAATAAAAGAAAAAGTTAGTCATAAATTCATAATGCACCAATAGAGCTTTTAAGTCGAACCTATTACTTCACATACTCAAATTACACTTTGGAATATTTAAGAAGACTACACCTTAAATATCTGATGCCAAATTTTGTATTTGTGGAACTTGTCCTAATCTTATTGTATTACCAACTTGTTTTTATAAGTAACTTAAAAGAATCTATATTAGTTTTAGCCATGGTTGCAAAAGTCGCTAGGCGCTCCCTAGTCGGATTTGAGACTACTCCGGAAGTACTCGGCCTAGGCAGAGATTACTCGGGAGTAATTAGCCTAGGCGAACAGTACTCAGGCCTTGGCAGCTTCCCTTGTATCGAGTACTCGGGGAGCACTCGGAGCCTAGGCGGGACTTTTACAACCGCATTAAATTTACTTCACTTGACCTCAAAAGTCAAACTGTAATCACTTCTTGGGAGCCATACTTTTTTGACTAATTAAATTTATATATAATTACAACATCTATGAATAAAATGACTAGGGCGACTTTAACTCGTCTAATCTATTCCTTTAGCCTAAATTTCTACATTTGACTTGCTTGAATTTGAAAAACAAAAACCGAAATTCACACGCTCATAAGTAAATGAGTTGAGATTGCCACTGTAACTTTGTATCGGTTTTAACAAAAAAAAAGGCATACCTCCGAAGTAAACAGCGGCTTGACCACTGCTATAATGAGTCTGAGCACCAAATAAGTTTGTATTGTAGGCCAAAGCGAGTGCCGCCAATACAGCAGGCACACCGGCTGCCAAATGCATAGCAAGAAACGCAGAGTATAAGGCTCCTACATGGCCCGTTTGACTAGCAAACATGTAGTGGATGAAGAAGTAAGCTGCTTGAAGAACACCAAATGCAGCAGGCCAACTCAACGAGAAAGATTGAAGGAACTTAGCTACACAATTAGACATCCATGTTACTATTCCAAGATTTGTCAGCTGACCTGCCATGCCTACAAGGACCGCAAACCAAGCCAAAGTGTCCCATGCGGATTTTTCGCTTAAACAATCATTCCATTCAAGTACTCCTAACAATAATAGTATTGATAACCCCAACATTGCGGTAACAACACTTGGTATTCCAATAGCATCCCTGTGATGAGAATAAACGAAGATTAGTAATTTGTAGTCGTTCAGACTTTATAACATTATACATTCTGTCTGTCCCCTATTCCAATGCCCGATACACAATTTCGACAAGAGTGTAGATGTGGCAATGCGTCTAAACGGGTCAGGTTGGATTGTGTTAATCAAGACAACTTTTGTCCAATTTTTTTATAAATAATTAGTTCGTCAAATCTTATTACAGTAATAGTAAATTAGTATTATCTCAATATAAATCTTTTTTTTTTGTATCAAAAAATTTAAGAGGTATGCATCAAAATCACACTTTGGGTGACCGTGACTTTTTACTCCATTCAACCCATTTTCTTTAAATAATATTATTTTTATTTAACCCGTTTACCATTACCCATTGGCACATTGATACGTAACTGGGTTGAAATTGCCACCTCAATAACTAAACATATTATTCTTTCTTTTGCCTCTAACCAGTAAAAGGGGCCCATGTCTTCACATAAGATAAACAGGATTCAAAAATTGAAAATGTTAAAAACCAAAAAAATAAACTAATCGTTTACCAAATATTACATACCCGAAAACCCAAAGTGAGACAGCAAGAAGCATGGTACCGATCATAATCCACTCGTTAGTTGTGACGGGGCCCATGGCTTGAAGCCTCTTTTCAGCCATCGCAGGTGCATCAGGTGTATCTTTGGTTTCAGGTGGATAAATTTTGTACAAAATGTATGGAGTAAATAGAAGAGATACAAAAGCCGGTAAACTAGCAGCCTTGAACCATGAAATCCATGGATTTGCAATGACCAACCCGAGTTCCTCAGCCAGTTTCAGACACAACAGGTTTTGTGCTGCAGCCGTTAGAAAAAGCGCACTAGAATTGCCAGCACACTGTCAATCATTACGTATAAATTTTGTAAAAATCATCCCGTGAAAAGTGCAACATTGTTAAAACTCAAGAATTGTTGATATTACTTAAAGACAGTAACTATTTACCACTAGATTACATGAAAAGGCAAAATTGACTAAACTTTGTTGTTAATTAACTAAATAAATACACTTGCCCTCTTGCTCCACATAAAGCCATACCTCATCCATAAAAAAAAAAAAAAATCTAATCTAATGACAATTTGTACAATAAACCTTCAGAGGTGTGGCACAGTGGTAAACGCCTTATTCCTTCTAGCAAAGCGCAAGCTGCATTTTACCTAGTCATATCGGTTAGCGGGGTTTTACTGTCAATCATTAAATGGTGTCTCATTTCCATCATCAAATGTAAATTAACAATAATAAACAAAACTAACTAAAAGATCAACTACCTTTGTGCATCAATTCTATACTTTCAAATCCCAAATAGTACAACAAAACCTAATCATGCAATCTTTTCCCGAACCCCATAACCATAACAAACTAAACTAAACAAATCCAATTCACCAATAAACTTTCAACTGCTAACCTGAAACTGAGACTGAACAAGGTAGGCCCCAAGCTTCCTGGACGACGGATCATTGGGTTTACTCCCACCGGAAACGGCCAAGGACTTAATAATGGGCAAAAACACCCCACCGGCCCGCGCAGTGGTACTAGGCATAGCGGGAGCAATCAAAGTCTCACTCAAGGCCAACCCATAACTCAACCCCAAAGTACTCTTCCCCAACCACTTAACAAAATAAGTGGCAATGCGATCCCCCAAGCCGGTCTTAACAAAGCCACGGGCAAAAAAGAAGGAAATCACAATCAACCAAATAACCTCATTAGTAAAAGCGCTAAAGGCGGTTTTGAAAGTGAGAGTTTTGGTTATGATGGAGGTGGTGAGACCGATAAATGCCCAAGCGCCGACTGGTAAAGGGGAGAGGACGAGACCGGAAATGGTGGAGAGGAAAATGGAGAGGAGTTGCCAGGCTTGAGGGGTGACGTCGGGGGGTTTGGGGATGAGGAAACGGAGGAGGAGACCGATGGCGATTGAGAGGGTTAGTGGGACGATCTTTGCGCCTTGTGGGTTTTGGGTTTTGGGTTCTGTGGGTTGGGGAATGGAGGTGGCGGATGCGCAGATGGGTTTGAGGAGGAGGAGGGGTTTGGTGGTGAAGGAGTGGGGGTAAGGGGGTGGGGGTGATCGGAGAAAGGGTGGTTTGAAGGGGGAAATGGGTTTGGAGAGGCGGGAGCGGAGGTGGAGGGAGGGTGGGCGGAATGTGGTGGAGAAAAGGGCGGTGGACTCCATTGGTGGTGGTGGTTGTGGTTTGAGATTTGTGGAAATGGTGATTTGCAGGGAGAGTGAGGCGGGAAGTATGATGAGTGAAAATGTTTTGTGCTGGCAACGCCGCAGAATATGTATGAATCAGTTTTTTTTTTTTTAACGGCCAACGGAAATTTTATGAATAAGTTTATGGGTGAAATTATGCGATTTCGGGCATGTTTTTCCAACTCAGCTTATGACTTATCGAGTTAATCAAAAAGTGAAAAAAAGTTTTAGTGTTTGGCAAACCTAAAAGTCCTTTTCAAAATTACTTTTTGAAAAGGGGAAAAAGTCATCAAAAAACCATTTTTGAAAAGTTAGGGGCATTGTGACTTGTTGATCAAATTATATTTATTGACTTATGAAAGAATGTCCCCTTTTAGTTATTTTATATCAATAAGTTAAGACAAACACTTTTTAAAAAACAACTTATTGACTTATCGGTTTTTCCCACACCATAAGCTAATCCAAACACTTTTTTTAAAAACTCATTTTTAAAAAGTCATAAGTCAATAAGTCATTTTCACAAAAAGTCATTTCTAGGTAAAATAAGTTTAGTCAAACATGCCCTTATATGGTTTTTCACTTTATAATATATGACTAGTACTAAACCTGTGTGTAAACACGGGTGGTTTTTAAAAAACCATGCATAATACATTTTAATAGAAAGTATAGATAGATATATAGATATTGTACTAAAACTTGTTATCTATTATAGATAACTAGTAGGGTGCCCGCGCGATGCGACGGGGGTGACACTTTGCATTGCGGCACTCGTTTATGATAGTTTTTTTATTCGTATAATATTTATAATAACATCATTGTGGTGGATATGTGTCATAAATGTTACACATATGTAAAGTTTTGTTTTTATAAAAAATAATAATCAAAAGACAAAAAATATTGTTTTCTTAAAAAAATTATTAATCAAAAGACAAAAAATAAAAGATAAGTTGTGGTTAAACTATAAAGTATAATTTTATTCTTTAAAGTTTATAACTTTTTTTTAAATATTCACATAGAACTTTAAGTTTAAAATTTTCATTTTAAAAAAAATAAAAAATAGTATTTGACTCGTAAGTACGTTTAGACCTTTAACTAAAATTGTTAAATTTCGTTTTTTTACAGATATAAAAAATTTAGAGTTAATTACATAGTTAGTCCCTGTGGTTTGCACAAAATAACAACATTAGGTACTAATAGTTTAAAATCACATTCTAGGGTATTAACTTTTCATTTTGTAACGTTTGAGGGTATTAACTTTTCATTTTGTAACGTTTGAGGGTATTAATTTTTCATTTTGTAACGTTTGAGGGTACTAATAAAATGTGATTTTAAGTCTTTAAACAGTGCTAATACCCTCAAACGTTACAAAATGAAAAGTTAATACCCTAGAATGTGATTCTAAACTATTAGTACCTAAGGTTGTTATTTTTTGCAAACCACAGGGACTAACTATGTAATTAACTCAAAAAATTTATATTTTTATAAAATTTCAAGAACTGTTTTTATAAAAAAAAAATAGGATGTTAAGATTTTATATCTTTATTATCTTTATATCATACTAAGTTCAAATTTTTAGTTCCTAACTAATCTTATCTATATGAGTCTGCTTTTAACTTATAATCCCTAAAAATACGCAACACAATCTACTATGTATCTAGTCAAGTTGGTAAAAAATTATTTTGAAACTGACTAATATTATCTATAACACTATAGTTGAACTTATAATTCCTAAAAATTTGCAACACAATTTACTATTTATCTAGTAAAGATCGTAAATTTCTGAAGTATTTTATTTATATTACTTGTTACAAAACAATATTGGTAAAAGAGTTAATTTTTTTAGAGTTAATTGCCATTTTAGTCCCTGAGGTTTGTCCAAATTTGCCATTTTAGTCCAAATAGTTTTTTTTCGCCTCTGGTTCCCTGACTTTTCCATTTTCTTGACATTTTGATCACATACCCTAACTCCATCCAAAAACCTCATTTTTAACCAAGGGTATTTTAGGGATTTTCATTTTAAATCTTTTCAATTGCCATTTTGATTCAATTCTAAAAAATCAAAAAAATAAAAAATCATAAAAATAAAAAAAATTCTAAAAATCTAAAAAATTCTAAAAAATAAAAAAAATTCTAAAGACAAATCACAAAAATAAAAAAAAATTCTAAAAGTAAAAAAAAATTCTAAAAATAAAAAAAATTCTAAAAAATCAAAAAAAATTTAAAAAATCAAAAATTTCTAAAAAATCATAAAAAATCCAAAAAATAAATAAAATCTTAAAAATTCTAAAAAATAAAAAAAATCTAGAAAATCATAAAATTCTAAAAAAAATCTAAAAACTCAAACAAACATATTTTAAAGTTTCAAATTCAAAAAATGACGATATATTCCTCGTCAGGCGAATATATTTTCAAGTTTTATATATTTTGTTGAGTGAATGAGTGGTAATGATGAGATAGAAACACTAACTAACGAACATGCATGTTATGTTTTAGTTTATAAAATTTGTATTTCATGATATTTATATTTAGTAAATTATATTAATTGATTCAAAACGAAAGATGAAAATATTATTGTAATAAATAGTTTTGCTATGAAAACATACATAAAAAAGCCAAAAGGGTGATAATTAATTTGGAAATGTAAGAATGTTTGTGAAAGATGTCAATTTAAAATAAAATTTGTCTATTTTAAATGGATAAATGATTATATCTCATCATGACCACTCATTCACTCAACAAAATAGATAAAACTTGAAAATATATTCGTCTGGACAAGGAATATATCGTCATTTTTTTAATTTGAAACTGTAAAATATGTTTGTTTGAGTTTTTGGATTTTTTAGAATTTTTATGATTTTAAATTTTTTTTTAATTTTTAGAATTTTATGATTTTTTTAGATTTTTTTGATTTTTTAGAATTTTTTTGATTTTTTAGAATCTTTATGATTTTTTAGAATTTTTTTGATTTTTTAGAATTTTTTTATTTTTTATAAATTTTTGATCTTTTAGAATTTTTTTTGATTTCTTAGAATTTTTTTATTTTTAGAATTTTTTTATTTTTAGAGTATTTTTTTATTTTTGTGATTTTTTTTTATTTTTTTAGATTTTTTTTATTTTTTTAGATTTTGTTTTGATTTTTCATAATTCTTTTGATTTTTATGATTTTTTTTATTTTTTAGAATTTTTGGATTTTTTAGAAATTTTTTTATTTTTATGATTATTTTATTTTTTAGAATTTGTTTTATTTTTTAGAATTTTTAGAATTTTTTGTATGTTTAGAATTTTTTTTGATTTTTTTGAATTTTTTTGATTTTTTAGAATTTGATCAAAATGACAACAAAAAGGAAAAGTCAGGGACCCAGAGGCGACAAAAAAAACTATTTAGACTAAAATGGCAAATTTGAACAAACCTCAGGGACTAAAATGGCAATTAACTCTTTTTTATAAAAACAAAATGTTTTGTTTATAAATAAAAAAAAAAACGTTTTACTAGTTTCGTTTTTTAATAAAAAAAATAATAATCAAATGACAAAAAATAAAAGATAAGTTGTTATAGTTGTAAAGTAAGTTTATTTTGTTGGTTAAATGATAAAGTTTATAATTTTATTCTTTAAAGTTTATAACTTTTTTTGAATATCCACATGGTACTCATCCAATAAACTTTAAGTTCAAAATTTTTATTTTTATAAAAGTAAAAAATAAAAAATAGTAGTTGACTCGTTAGTACGTTTTACACCTTTAACTTTAATTGTTAAATTTTGTTTTAATATATACAAAAAATTTATATTTTTATAAAATTTTAAAAACAGTTTTTATAAAAAAAATATGATGTTAAGAGTTTATATCTTTATTAACTTTATATCATAGTAAGTTCAGTTTTTTAGTTTAGCTTTAAAGTTTATTACTTTATTATTTTTTAATTAAGAAATACAAATTATTAGATTAATATCTAATAATAACTGCAATATTTTATAATTTCAGCTTGACTATATCTAACTGTAATATCTATTTATTGCAACTTTAGGATATTAACTTATATAAGTTCAATTGTCTTGTAAATTTAGAATACTAACCTTATTTTGAACTTTATTAATATGGTCAATAACTGCATTATATTAACACAAAAAATAAAGTTCAAATATAAAATAAACTTTATTCATACGTCTAGATCAAACATAACAACTGAAAATGAAAAAAAAACATAAAAACACTTGATAGATTTCATATTAGACTGCATGAAATCTGTTCTGCTTCTGAATTGACACTCGAGGTATTTTTAATAAGGTTTTCTGGTTTGTTCTTGAATCGACAGTATCTTCTAATTCTTCTTCTTTGTCATTGTCCTCATAATCGTCTAAATTAATATCATCACTCCATTTTCATCAGAGAGTCTCCTGCATCTCTTCCTTTGAGTCTCAAACTTCTGATCCTTAAAAAGAACAAAAATTGAATACAAAAGTTAAAAAAAGATTAAACAAAACATTAAAATTACCTCTTCACTAAATTTACGTTGAAGATTAGACTTGTATGGACTAAACATTGCACCATAAGAAATAATATAAGCACTTTTATCACCATTATCTTGCAATAAAACACACATATAATAACATAACGAACATGTTTATATGAAAGATATACGCAAAAATAATACTTAAAAACCAACAAAATCAATACCTTAGAAGCTTGTTCGACAACTGAGTTGTTTAAATTGGCATGTTCATCATGCAACTGAATCTGAAAAATCAAAGTTAACATTCACATAAAAGTAAATAAAAGAAAACAATTATTCACTACTGCGATATAATAGAATTCACCTTAGAATTTTCAATCTCGCATGCTTGGTTTTTCACAACAATTGAATTCAGAATTGAATCTATTTTTTTAACTTTGTTTAGCAATAGATATAGGGATGTCCTGCTATGTATTTATAGTAGTAACTATAGAAGTGCATTAGAGTTTAATTTTAGATTTGTCACCCCTTTATTTAGGAAGTTTGTTGTGGTTACTTTTAAGTTTTTATAAGATATATCTAAGTATGTAAAACTAATAAATGCTTACATTAGATACAACACTTGGAGAGGCAGGAGTGTCATCAACAGAAAAGTCCTTTTGAGTGAAGTTGAGGATCATTAACATCAACAGCTATTTTTACAGAATGATCTTGGGACTACAAAAAAAAAATTTAAAAACCTTGTTGTACTTATTGTACAATAAAATATATATGTATATGTAACACCCGTGTCATTTCAACCATCAAACAAATGCCAAACCAATGAAATATTATATTTCATACTTTGGATTTGTAAAAATATGTGTATCGTTTACACATATCAACTCTTGTTCAATTTCAAGCTTTAAATCGCTTTCTGGAAGGTTATACGCGCACTGATGCGTAAATATAACCAGTTTAATCCAACAAACACTCCGGAATAGTGAAATAGGCTTAACATACCTTAAATAACCTTGACATAACTTAGACTTAAGTTTTGGAAGGTTTGGTGTGGTGAAATCAACGTTAAATCGCTTACAGGGACTAAACTTGACAAACTGCGAAAGTATGCCAATTTGAACTGTAACAGACATTCCGGAACATGACCATAAGTTAAACACACCTTAAATATCCTTTACATAGCTTAGAAATAGGCTTTGAGGGGTTCGGTGTGCTAAAATAAACTTTTGGGTCATTCAGGGACTAAAAGTGTCAAAAAGTGCACAAGTTTGCATTTTCGCGCATAACTTACGTTCTGAATACATCCGGACATCCAAAAATTTATGTGAACATGACTATATTATATTTTAGTGTTCGCCATAAGAAAAATCCATTCGTTTCGTCATTTGGATCGTTTTTCGCGCTTGTGCGCATTCCGTCGTAATTAAGCGAACATCGCGTTCGTACGACCAAACGAACCATCATCCGGCATATTTTTGAGCATGTTTCATGTCCACAATGTTTAGGCAACATTTTAGGGCCTTAAAGTTGGCTTTACGGGCCTTAGAAGTGTCGGAAATGGCCTTAAACACGTGCAGGGACTGAAACTGTCATTTTTCAAACATATGTGCAGATCAGAAGGGCCATGCGGCCCGCATTGTCTTTGGCTGATCCTGAAGCGGGCCGCTTCCCACTATCAGACCAGATTAACTGCATTTAACAGCTGGTTGCAGCTGTTTAGCACCTCCAATCCCTCTTCCACATGTCATTTCCTTATGGTTAGTGGCATTTTAGGCACCATAACATTCCGACAAGTGTACGGCCTTGATCGTTGCCTCCTTCTCCAAGAAACGATCTTAACGGTGGACCATTTCCTATAAATACCCACCAACATCACACCCAAAAACTCACACCTTTGAATCTGAACTTGCTCTCTAAGTTGTCGTGTTTAACACTTCATACCTGAGAGTGTTCGGGTTCAAACCTTCCATTCTTGGACCCTTCGTAAGTATTCTTTCGTTCTTTTCCTTATTTTATTGTTTTATCGAGTCTGAAAGTCAAACTTTGTTTGACTTTCTGCGTTGACCAGTAATGGTCAATGCGAAGTTCGTTTGAACTTCGCAACGTGATTGTAATCACGTTGGTCATAGTCCCTTGGGACTATGCCCACTGATTACCACGTTGTCTAGGGTCATAGGGTAGGCGATCTAATAAATCGCCTATACCTTCGAACCCGACCCAGTTTGGTCGATCATTAGGATCCGACCAAACACATTAGGTGACCATAGTAGGTAGGGAATAACCTTCCGAGGTTATACCCTATGGTCACATCGTTTAAGTAGTTGTATGATAGGTAGTTTATATGCCTTAGGTAAATTACCAGAATACCCTTTTCATGTATAATTGGTAATTAAGCATATGTAACCTAAACTTTTGTCACGTAACTGATTATGTAACATGTTTAGGCATATAACACTTGTCATAGGACTAGTTAGGCGGTCCGAACGCGTTTCACGCGCACGACACGTTAAAGTAGCATAAGCTACCCAAACGGGTCGTAATGGGTCGTAGACAGTTATGTTAGGTTTCATTTAGTATGTAGGCTTTGTTAAACCATATCACACGAGTCTCCACACTCGTTTGGTTTACAAACCCTAATGCTACCCAGTCTTCCGATTTAGGTCCGGTTTATTAATGTAGTTACCTATATTAGGTGCCGTTTGATATTCCGCGATCTCTAGCATTGTTTGGTTGTTACTCAAGGACTTCTGAGCAATCTCAAGTGAGTACATAGACCCCTCTTTTACTGTTTTCCAAACTATTTTGGGGTGAAACACATGTGCCTACTTGTTACTTTCATGCTTTCCTGTTTTGACATCATATACTGCTATGTTCGTTAGTACATTATAGTACATGATTTCATTACATTTCATGCTATGTATTGCCATTTTGTGCATTACTTAGTACATCGTTTTACATGACATTTCGACATAGACATTTTAACATGATTGACATTAGATCATGCATTTCCCACAAAACATAACTTTGATTTAAACCAAGTTTTACTTCAATACTTTGTTATTGTGCATATGGTTTAGTTGAGACATTTCACTTGCCATACATGGGTATTTGACATAGACATTTGACATGGATATTTGACATAGACATTTGACATGGATATTTGACATAGACATTTGACATGGATATTTGACATAGACATTTTGACATGATTTACATCTTGACATGGATACTTTGACATAGACATTTTACATTGTTTGGTTTGGTTTGATTAAGTGATTAAGTAACGATGTGTGTGTAATATGATACAAGCATGGTGGATACGCCGCTGGTACTTCCTATATATAAGTGTTTGTATGGTATTACATATCGTAGCGTTATTTGAATCATTTCAGTTTGATACATATAACATTTTATACAAATAACTTATTTTTCACAAGACATTGTTTTATAACAACTTATCTTATACAAACTCAGTTACATGGTTATTCATTTAACCATACATTATTCATTTATTTATACATATCATCTGAACTCATTGTTTTTCAAATGATTTACAAAACAAAGCAAATAACAAGGTTCATGACTAAACATTTTCTTAAACAGAAGTCATGAATCTCATTTTCACAAAACCTATGTATCTCACAGGCATTTTTATGCTGACGTACCTATTTTCACATGTGTTTTTCAGGATCTGTTGCATAAGATGATCAAGATACACATAGGCAGACTTGGGTTTAGTGACAATAAAAGATGCAAGACTAGTTAATTATGTTGTTTTTCTTTGTTTGTTAAGTCATTGTAACACCTTTAATCAATAAAACGAAACTTCAATTGCCATGGATTTGAAACAATTAATTCTGTTACAACACTCCCCGACATTTCCGCCACGTTTGGTATGTTCTACGTGGTCGGGGTGTGACAGAAAAGATGGTATCAGAGCCAATGGTTATAGGGAATTAGGTTATTAGTAATGCTTTGACCTAGTCTATAACTTTCTTAGGACCCTAACGCGAGTTTACTTGCGTTTAGTCATAAAACAATACCGTCACCTATCCTTAGGCGACGACCACAACAAGAACATAAATTTCAAAACCGCTTTGAAAACTAATCATCTGTTCTAGGATGATTGATTACTAGGTTTTGAACCCTCTATTGTAAGGTTTTGAATCCTCTGTTATATGGTTTTGAATCCCTTTGAGTTTCAAAATCTCGTCAAGGTTTTGGGTTTTAAATAATGTGAACACGTGCAAACTGGAAGGGTGAACGCCTGTATTCTGGGTTTTCTGTCTAGGCAAGCACTTCGTATACATCTCAACCAGACGCGAGACCAGTTGTGCTTACCTGGGAATTCTTGGAATGAGTGTTCACTTATAGGCGAGCATGTCTTCGCGATACGTTATTTTTGACCTATTTTACTTGATTCTTCACCAGGGTCGTTTGTTGCTTTGTAGTAACAATCAAATGACCACTATCCTTGCTTTCATCAAATTCGTTTCATCTCATTCTTTTCGTCTAATTCTCTCACTCGCTTCATTTCATGTTTCCTCTTTTAGAATGCCTCCTCGACGCGAAAATCAGATGACGCCTGCCGAGCTGGCGGAAATCATCGCGCAGCAAATGGCTGCTGCCTTCCCAAATCTTTGTGCTCAAATAATACAAGCCATCAACAACAATAATGCCCTCTGCAGCTTCAAGACGTTCAACTCGGCCAAGCCATCAAAGTTCTCTGGATCTCAAGGAGCGACAGCACTTCTGCAATGGTTCGAGAGTCTAGAGAGCACCTTCAGGCATGTACAATGTCCAAATGAGCGAAAGGTAGATTTTGCATCTAGTGTCTTTGAGAAACGAGCTTTGACGTGGTGGAACGGTGTGGTGAGAGATAGGGGTGCCGAAGTGGCACTGGCCCAAACTTGGGAAGAACTTCGAGCACTGATGATGAAGGAATTCTGTCCTCGTCACGAGATCAGGGCACTGGAAAGGGAATTCGACGATCTTAAGCAAGACAGCGGTGAACATCGAGCATACACTGATCGATATGAGGAGCTGAGCCTGTTGTGTCCTACCATGGTTACGCCTTTGGATAAGGCGATCGAAAAATACATTGATGGTCTCCCTGACTCAGTTCAAGACATTGTTACTGGTAGTAACCCCACTACGGTTAGGCAAGCCATTGAGCTATCTGCAACGTTAACTGAATCTCAGATCAGGAAACGTAAGCTTTTCCGGAAGGGTGACAAGAAACCAGTCGAGGAATCGAAACCAATCGAGGAATCAAAGACCATGGATGAGCAGACTGGATCCCTTGAGCGGTCAAAGAAGCAAAAGGTTTCTCAGAACTTCGCTATGGTCGCTCACAATGGTCAAGCCGTCCCCAACCAACCAGCTCAACCCCGTACTAGGAAACCATACAATGGAACTTCACCCTTGTGCAACCGATGTGGCCTACATCATCATGCTAATGTGACGTGCCGCGAATGCCAAATTTGTGGACTTAAAGGTCATATGGCAAAAGTTTGCGTTGCAGCAGTTGCACCGAATCAAGCCGACAACAAGCCTGCTCGAGCTCGCTTTCCACCAGGTTCTTGCAACAAGTGTGGTGAGATGGGACATTTCCGAAGAAATTGCCCAAAGCTTGCAAATGCTAATCCAGCACAGAGATGAGCATCTGATCGACTAGGAGACAACACTCTTTAGAAATAATCATATCTTATGTATTATTTTCTTTTGTTGTCAAGGTTCATGAAACAGTTGTTATCATTGTTAATAAATAAATCTTTTTATTTACATTACAATGTATTTATGTGGTTGTATGCATAAACAACATATCCCCTATAATACCGACAATCGAGGAATCGTATTCCTTGAAAAGCAAACTATCCCCAAAATTCTTCCATGTTACAATCTCTTGCGTTTTCCACAAAGATCCTAAGTACCCGTCTCTTGCAAAGAAACGAAGTACAAGGTACAAGTTATAATTCTGTACGAATACCCCAAGTACCACTATAAATTCTTAATAGGGTACCCAAGGGTATTTCCGTATGTCCTAAATTATTGTGTACCTTAATTCGAATATTGCGTTTTTCCTGAAAAACGGAAATCGAATTTTTGGTTGATCATCCTATCTTCAGGAATGGATTCTTGAAATGATTAAAGTGCCAAATGAAATCCACGAATTGGATTCCTGGTGTACTTTAAGTATCCGCGTCCAAAGATAACAAATTAATAAACAAATTAAACAACTATGTGATTATGTGCTTATGTGTTTTCTTTTATGTTTTTGTGTAATCCAAGTTTTGTTATCCAAATCCTCGTAGAATCTTCCATATCTTTGTATAAGGAAATTCATAGTAGGATATCCAAAGGTACTATATTAGATCCTCAATGGGCTTCTACGTTGTAGTTAAGTCCCTCGGATTATATTGTACTATTCCATAATTAGACCCCTGAGAGGTCTAGTTAAACAGATTGATCCAAAAATCTGGTTAGGAATATCATGTGATGATATAGCTGAAAGGACTCCTTGGTGGCCTAATTTAAAAGGATCCTTTGTCGATCTAATAAAAAGGACCCTATGGTAGTTTAGTCACACTCATCACAGGTTTGATTTTCCTCCCCTTCATATTACAAACAAATTGTGCGGACTATGCAAGGAATTGCGTAATTATGGATGCATACATAATTATGAAATTCAGTGCACGGAAACCACAGCTAGTTTGGTCATATGTCTAGAGTTTATTCCGTTCATTTTTGTTTCTGAGGATGTAAAATGACTATTCCGTTCATTTTTGTTTCTGAGGATGTAAAATGACTATTGCGTTCATTTTTGTTTCTGAGGATGTAAAATGACTATTCCGTTCATTTTTGTTTCTGAAGATGTAAAATGACTATTCCGTTCATTTTTGTTTCTGAGGATGTAAAATGACTATTCCGTTCATTTTTGTTTCTGAAGATGTAAAATGACTATTCCGTTCATTTTTGTTTCTGAAGATGTAAAATGACTATTCCGTTCATTTTTGTTTCTGAAGATGTAAAATGACTATTCCGTTCATTTTGTTTCTGAAGATGTAAAATGACTATTCTGTTCATTTTTGTTTCTAAAGATGGAAAATGACTATTCTGTTCATTTTCATTTCTAAATAATTCCTGTTGAAAATAACTCCGTTCATTTTTCATTTCTGAAAAATGGTCGTTAAAGAGAAATTACAGGATTATGTCTTGTTTATCTTTGATGGTTATTTAACACAAAGTCACATATAGACTCCTACGAATTAATTTCGGGACGAAATTTCCTAAAGTAGGGGAGACTGTAACACCCGTGTCATTTCAACCATCAAACAAATGCCAAACCAATGAAATATTATATTTCATACTTTGGATTTGTAAAAATATGTGTATCGTTTACACATATCAACTCTTGTTCAATTTCAAGCTTTAAATCGCTTTCTGGAAGGTTATACGCGCACTGATGCGTAAATATAACCAGTTTAATCCAACAAACACTCCGGAATAGTGAAATAGGCTTAACATACCTTAAATAACCTTGACATAACTTAGACTTAAGTTTTGGAAGGTTTGGTGTGGTGAAATCAACGTTAAATCGCTTACAGGGACTAAACTTGACAAACTGCGAAAGTATGCCAATTTGAACTGTAACAGACATTCCGGAACATGACCATAAGTTAAACACACCTTAAATATCCTTTACATAGCTTAGAAATAGGCTTTGAGGGGTTCGGTGTGCTAAAATAAACTTTTGGGTCATTCAGGGACTAAAAGTGTCAAAAAGTGCACAAGTTTGCATTTTCGCGCATAACTTACGTTCTGAATACATCCGGACATCCAAAAATTTATGTGAACATGACTATATTATATTTTAGTGTTCGCCATAAGAAAAATCCATTCGTTTCGTCATTTGGATCGTTTTTCGCGCTTGTGCGCATTCCGTCGTAATTAAGCGAACATCGCGTTCGTACGACCAAACGAACCATCATCCGGCATATTTTTGAGCATGTTTCATGTCCACAATGTTTAGGCAACATTTTAGGGCCTTAAAGTTGGCTTTACGGGCCTTAGAAGTGTCGGAAATGGCCTTAAACACGTGCAGGGACTGAAACTGTCATTTTTCAAACATATGTGCAGATCAGAAGGGCCATGCGGCCCGCATTGTCTTTGGCTGATCCTGAAGCGGGCCGCTTCCCACTATCAGACCAGATTAACTGCATTTAACAGCTGGTTGCAGCTGTTTAGCACCTCCAATCCCTCTTCCACATGTCATTTCCTTATGGTTAGTGGCATTTTAGGCACCATAACATTCCGACAAGTGTACGGCCTTGATCGTTGCCTCCTTCTCCAAGAAACGATCTTAACGGTGGACCATTTCCTATAAATACCCACCAACATCACACCCAAAAACTCACACCTTTGAATCTGAACTTGCTCTCTAAGTTGTCGTGTTTAACACTTCATACCTGAGAGTGTTCGGGTTCAAACCTTCCATTCTTGGACCCTTCGTAAGTATTCTTTCGTTCTTTTCCTTATTTTATTGTTTTATCGAGTCTGAAAGTCAAACTTTGTTTGACTTTCTGCGTTGACCAGTAATGGTCAATGCGAAGTTCGTTTGAACTTCGCAACGTGATTGTAATCACATTGGTCATAGTCCCTTGGGACTATGCCCACTGATTACCACGTTGTCTAGGGTCATAGGGTAGGCGATCTAATAAATCGCCTATACCTTCGAACCCGACCCAGTTTGGTCGATCATTAGGATCCGACCAAACACATTAGGTGACCATAGTAGGTAGGGAATAACCTTCCGAGGTTATACCCTATGGTCACATCGTTTAAGTAGTTGTATGATAGGTAGTTTATATGCCTTAGGTAAATTACCAGAATACCCTTTTCATGTATAATTGGTAATTAAGCATATGTAACCTAAACTTTTGTCACGTAACTGATTATGTAACATGTTTAGGCATATAACACTTGTCATAGGACTAGTTAGGCGGTCCGAACGCGTTTCACGCGCACGACACGTTAAAGTAGCATAAGCTACCCAAACGGGTCGTAATGGGTCGTAGACAGTTATGTTAGGTTTCATTTAGTATGTAGGCTTTGTTAAACCATATCACACGAGTCTCCACACTCGTTTGGTTTACAAACCCTAATGCTACCCAGTCTTCCGATTTAGGTCCGGTTTATTAATGTAGTTACCTATATTAGGTGCCGTTTGATATTCCGCGATCTCTAGCATTGTTTGGTTGTTACTCAAGGACTTCTGAGCAATCTCAAGTGAGTATATAGACCCCTCTTTTACTGTTTTCCAAACTGTTTTGGGGTGAAACACATGTGCCTACTTGTTACTTTCATGCTTTCCTGTTTTGACATCATATACTGCTATGTTCGTTAGTACATTATAGTACATGATTTCATTACATTTCATGCTATGTATTGCCATTTTGTGCATTACTTAGTACATCGTTTTACATGACATTTCGACATAGACATTTTAACATGATTGACATTAGATCATGCATTTCCCACAAAACATAACTTTGATTTAAACCAAGTTTTACTTCAATACTTTGTTATTGTGCATATGGTTTAGTTGAGACATTTCACTTGCCATACATGGGTATTTGACATAGACATTTGACATGGATATTTGACATAGACATTTGACATGGATATTTGACATAGACATTTGACATGGATATTTGACATAGACATTTGACATGGATATTTGACATAGACATTTTGACATGATTTACATCTTGACATGGATACTTTGACATAGACATTTTACATTGTTTGGTTTGGTTTGATTAAGTGATTAAGTAACGATGTGTGTGTAATATGATACAAGCATGGTGGATACGCCGCTGGTACTTCCTATATATAAGTGTTTGTATGGTATTACATATCGTAGCGTTATTTGAATCATTTCAGTTTGATACATATAACATTTTATACAAATAACTTATTTTTCACAAGACATTGTTTTATAACAACTTATCTTATACAAACTCAGTTACATGGTTATTCATTTAACCATACATTATTCATTTATTTATACATATCATCTGAACTCATTGTTTTTCAAATGATTTACAAAACAAAGCAAATAACAAGGTTCATGACTAAACATTTTCTTAAACAGAAGTCATGAATCTCATTTTCACAAAACCTATGTATCTCACAGGCATTTTTATGCTGACGTACCTATTTTCACATGTGTTTTTCAGGATCTGTTGCATAAGATGATCAAGATACACATAGGCAGACTTGGGTTTAGTGACAATAAAAGATGCAAGACTAGTTAATTATGTTGTTTTTCTTTGTTTGTTAAGTCATTGTAACACCTTTAATCAATAAAACGAAACTTCAATTGCCATGGATTTGAAACAATTAATTCTGTTACAACACTCCCCGACATTTCCGCCACGTTTGGTATGTTCTACGTGGTCGGGGTGTGACAGTATATGTTTACATACAATAGAAAAACAAAGACGGAAAATTTAAACTTACAACACTTTTAACATCTGACTCATCAACTAGAGCCGCTACCTTTGCATCGAATATGCCATCATCAACAGACTATATGTACAAGAATGATCATATATAAGAAACCGTATTTTAAATCATAATAATAAGTAAATATTACATGTGTATATATACATTAAAAATATCTTCAAAACTCGTAAATTGCGTCGAATTACCAACTGTGGCTCCAGTCTCAGCATCATCTAAAGCAACTTCACCAGAATCCAGATCTTGTTTGTGTTTAGTCTACAATATGGCATTTCAATAGTTATTAGCATAATATAATAAAAGTGATTTATCAACATCATGTTATCAAATAGATGTATATTAACATCGAATTTTTATACCGTAGCCAATAAGTCAAACCCATCATCTCCATAAACCGAATCATCCAAAACAACATCAGCTTTCTTGAAAGAAATTTCAGTTCCAATTTTGGGATGGAAAACAGAAAGCTCAAACATTTTAGATGCAATCATGGTGAAAACCACCCAAGATTCAACTGCTATCGGGACTTCTTCAATCACTTTTAATCATCCATCAGTAAAACCGCATCCATCGGTCCATCCTTTCATCATCGCATTCCAAAACCTTTCGCCAACATAGATAGTTGCCGTCACATACTCGTAATTTTTACCATAGAATTGTTTCCAGAATTTGTCAGCAATTAGCTATAGAAGAAGTAAAAAAATAATTAGTGCAGACTTACAAAATTGATATGAACTAATGATCAACAAAGGTTACAACGGGTTAGTCAACAGAAGTTAAAAGGAGGGTTAGTCAACAGGGGTTCCAGTATTTACACACAACCTAACCACTGTTGTCTATCAACTGTTACATACCTCTGTTGCTTTCCAACAGAGGTTTCCTAACAACTGTCATCCATTATGCCCAACAGAGGTTGCAACGTGGACAGATGTTAACTACCAGATGTTAATCAACCGATGTTAAAAGAGTTAGTCAACAGAAGTTAAAAAGGTTAGTCAACAGACGTTAAGATGATAAGGAAACATACGTTAAAAGGGCAAACAAATGTTAGTAAGTTGTTGAGCTAGTAAAGTCAACAGAAGTTAAAAAGGTTAGTCAACAAACGTTAAGAGGATAAGGAAACAGACGTTAAAAGGGCAAACAGATCTTAGCAAGTTGTTGAGCTAGCAAAAAATGTTTACAATAAGTAGCAAAATAATATATAGTTACTTATAGTCATGCTAAGTTCATGTCTAATATTTGCTGAAATGTAAGAATTCTCGTAGACATTTTCTTTAAAACATGAGACAACGATTGACAAACTTCCAATAGCTTTTACCAATACAACATCTTTGGTTTTCAAACAACAATCTCTAACCAACTTTTCATCCATCCGTAAATATACAATGATCATCTCTCTTCCTTACTCGTACTAACCATGTTTTGTCACCATCAAGTAGTTCTACAGTTTGACTGTAGGGGGACCTCCTTCCCCCACAACAAATTCTCAAAATCAAGTGGTATATTCTGCAACAGTATTTAGCAAACATCTTACATCAAAAATTAATGTACAATCCTAATAGTAGCAAGAATGTGAAAAACATACTAAAAATATAAAATCCATCTTCATTTAGAAACTTTAAAAAGGAGGGGGTTTGGTTGGATGGATTCATACCTGCAATGAAGAATTTAAACTTACAAGTTATAAAGACGAACAACATCCAAGAAAACTTATAGACAAACAACATCATAAAAAAAACATTACTAACTTTAGTTAAACTAAATCAGCACTTAAAAAACAAAAGTACCAAATATTAACGGGACTATTTGTGTAATCACACACTTAGGGTTTTATAAAAAGAAAGCATAAAACGAAAATCATCATCTCTCACAACAGTTAAGCAAATCAATAACAACCAAAAATTATATGGTTGATTCATCAATCGTAATGTAGAAGATGACATCAAGAAGATGCATGCACAAATTGTCACAGAGAATGCTATCAGTAACTTCATTTAAGTTAATGCAGTACTTAATCAATAAAAGTACACCAGATTACAACAACTATTATGAGCGAAACAAAGAATATGAAACGCCATTTATGAGAAATACATACTCATAACATCAAACAATGATAATCTAACATCTATAATAAAAACAATAACATCAAAGAAACAATACTTGGTTTTATAGTGTCTAATCTATATTATGCAATAGACCGTTTCCGATTTTGATAAGAAGCTTATGTGAGAAAACTTCCGAATGTGTTTTGTGATGCTTATGTTCAATAATGGAATTGAAAAGAATATTAAATGGAGTTAATACAGATGCTCCATTTACACTGGTTGGGTGCATTTAAGTTTTGTAAAATTTATACTTTACCCCATTTTCTTTAAAATAATGTAATTTTAGCATATTTTACCACTGCTTCAATATAAATTTAATATTAAATAAGAAAAGCTTATGTATTAATTCATGTATTTACAAAATTAAAGATAGGTTTTTAAAATCCCGATACTGAAGATTATTATAAATCAAATAAATAAATAAACAATTACATAATGGATAAGAATCTTACTTTCAACAATCCCGATACAATATTTTCTCTTCTTCTTCTCTGGCGAAAAAACTATTTAGTTTCTTCTTCTTCAGACTTGACGATCAGAAGTTTAAAGTTTTGGATCATGTATTTTTTTTGGTTTTCTTGTGTATTTTACAGTTATGTTTTGACATGTTCATTTCGGTTTCTTCCTTTCAAATTATATAGACATCAAAATCATAATCTGCTGATGTTAAAATAGATAAACTTATATGAACTTGTTTTCTTTGTTTTATAATAAGATTTATATGAACTTATTTAGTTACATTTCGATACATTCCATCTAATTAAGAATATGAGATAATGTTGTTTCATAAATATTTGATTGTATATTTTCCGAATGATTTTAGAATTATTGTATGAACTGCGATGTAGTATTGATATATTTCTTCTATCAAACTTAATTTTGGTAAAATATTCTGCAATCAGTTTATAGTACTCATATGTCTGATTTATAAGCGAATATAGTGTTGGTTGCGGAAAAAAATTGAAGTTTGAAGTTGACACCAACATGGATCTTTGGAAAGTTTAATGCCATATAATATTTTTTATTATACAACAATATAAATTTGGTCTTACACGGTGTTAGACTCATATTGTCGGTTGTAGGGACCAAATTGAAGTACACAACATATAACTTTGGTCCTACATGATGTTGGATATTTTTTTATGCCTTAAAAGGCATGCTTTTCAGATACAATTAATTTTATGTTTAGGTATTTAATTGTTATTGTATTTTTTTACTTTCAGATGGAGTTTATGATAATTATTGACGTGCGTGCGTGAGGGTATATTTTTATGTCTATTTTAGCTCTTTTTTAACTCGCCGAATTCAAGTTTTAAATTTATAAAACACGATATTTTACTATCACTCTACACACGTTAGGGCAAGTGCACCCATCGCAGACGTAGTATAGTAATGGCATGATACCGAGGTCGTCCAAAGACACAAGAGCTTTTAGTACCGGCTTATCGTCAACGTCTAATTGAATCAAACTTTGAGAAAAGATTTTTAAACTAATAAAAAGATAAAAACAGAAAAAAAAAATTAAAATTAAAAACAGATAGACAAGAAAGAATCACTTGGATTCGACTTATCTTTCATGTACCCTTTTGATGATTTCCGCACTTTGGGCATTTTAAGAGATTATCTTAGTTATAGTAGTAGGCCCCTCTTGTGAAGGTGACGTTTCCCTCAACCTAGTGGTTTGAGTCAGCAAGGATACAATCCCACTAGGTCGGAATATTGAAAGATAATTAAGTAAGTTATTAACGCAAAATGTGGTGGGCCCCCTTCTAGGCAGCGGTCACCCTCAACCCGTTGGTCTGAGTCAGCAGGGATACAGTCCTCGTGGGGTTGGTTTAAAGTTTTAATAGTAGTTTGTAAATAAGGCGTTCAAGTGGTTTCTTACTCTCAGTCGGGCCAGTCATTCCCGGCTAATCCATGGAGTAGTATTAAACTTGAACCAGGTTCTCGCACGATCTATACACTAAACGAGACATTGAATTACCCAACCACCCTTCTAACCCCCTTCCAAGTAGTTAACGTGCTTTATATAGACATTGAATTACCCAACCACCCTTCTAACCCCCTTCCAAGTAGTTAACGTGCTTTATATAGACAGTAAAGACACGAATATGTGAATAAACGACATATGGAGAATGGTTAAGTAGATTCTCCTTCAATATAAAAAACTAATTATTAAAGTCATTAACACATACCCAATTAGAAAGTTGCCAAAGATTAGAAATTATAAACGAAATACATAAAAAGTTTGTCTTTACCAAGTGATGTAAGAGTTTAGCGAAGCATGGCCTTTGTTTGACAAAGACTCTTACTATCAATCTTGGATCCCGAGACTACACACACACTCTAAAAGATGGAAAAATGGATGATGATGGTGAATGATGGTGTTGTAGTGGTGGCAAGTGAAAGAGAAGTGGTTTGCCAAGGGATGGTTTGAAGTAGAACCAAGCACTTCTATTTATAGCTGAAATCAGAAGCTTCACCACGGCCCGTGCCCGCCTGGCACAGCCCCGTGGCCATCTCTCTCTCTTCCTCATTATCTGCTTGTCAGTTCTTGTACTAACACGGCCTCGTGTGTCAACGGCACGGCCCATGGCCAAAGTACTTGTTGTACTATCGCAGATTCTAAAAAATCTTTGAGTTAACCACGCCCTGTGTTAGCTTAGTACGGCCCTGTGTTAGCTGCCAGTTTTGTCTTTTGCAGTTGTCTTTTCTTCTGCACAACATCCACCTTCGGACACTACCCGTGTCTGGTGGACACGGCCCCGTGTCAAGTCCTCTGTTCTTGCTATTTTGTGGTTTGGATGAGAATCGGGGCTTGACGAGTTACGTCAACTCCTCCTTCTTTACATTTATGTTGGTTTTTGCTGTCTTTTTGCTCCTTTTGCACATTTAAGCTCTTTTGACCCTGAAAATTAAAAAAGAACAGAAAACCAAGCTTTTTCCAACATTAGTACTAAAAAAGGGTTGCTTTTATGCCATACTAGGTTATTACCCGGGATTGCTTCCCGGGCTCGGGAAACTTAGTTATATTAATTATTATTTGTTATTAATACGACCTCATTACATCAAGCATCTCATTGGATTCAACAACAATGTCTCCACATCACCGGATTAGATCATGAACCCATATTAGAGGTCAAACAAAAGCGCAACAGGACCACATGAATAACATCATTTCCACTTTTACTTCAATGCACTTACGTGATCGGGTGATTTGGGATTTTGTAAAAATGTTTGTTCTTGTACTTCTTTACAAAATTACATAGAATTCAAGAAAACGAAACAATGACTTAAAGAACTATAATCTAACACCCAATCTAATCGGGCAAACAGATGTTGACCAAAAGTCAAACACTTATTGACCAAAAGTCAAACAGATGTTTAACTAGATCCATTGTCTTCTTATATTTTAGCACTGTTTTCCTCTTCAAAACACTGTTCAACCTAACATGGGTTTCTATCAACTGTTGACCAAAAGTCAAACAGATGTTAAAACCACTGTTTGAGTTATTCAAACGTCTGTTGAATACTAAATGAGATGTTAACCAAAAGTCAAACAGATGTTAACCAAAAGTCAAGCAGATGTTGACCAAAAGTCAAACAAAGTGACCTTTACATGATTTCTTATACATATTTAACATGTCTCATTTGATCAATTTCAGTTTTAGTTTGGAAATTGTGGACACCAGTCCCGGCAAAAGGCGATATGTTTCTTAATATAATCGAAACTGAAGAAACACTGGTTTAATTGACCAGAATCAACTGAACCAGGGGGTTTGAATCTGCATAAAGGGTTTATCTCCTCTCGTTCGATTCGTGGGTGAATGCTCTCCTTCTTCTCACAATAACTGCAAAACAACCACCATTAGACTCGCCACAGGGAGAATGGGGGTTCTCTCCGTGACCACCCTCCGGCGTGAGAATAAGTACAGGTTTTATGAAGAAGAAGAAGTAGTGAAAGTGAAGTGAATGTAACTTGAGATTTATACCTGAATTATCCTTCTATTTATAGCCGAAGTTTGGGCGGGAAAACTGTTGGGTGTCGAATCCAGCAAATAAAATAATAAGAAAACTACTAGTATGAGTGGAAGTAGAGTTCGTGTCCACAGGGATACAGGTTAACAAATTATGCCAAAACGTTTTAGACACAGATACGGTTGTTTTGAAAAAGGAGGGGTTTTGATTTAGACTTAAAATTAATGAGAACAAAAATTTTATAAAAATGCTAATTAAAGTGGTTGTGAAAATTCAAATGTTAAAAACTAATTTCAACACCAGGGCAATTTCTTGATTCGGTTCGACTTACGATCATTAACGGTCACGGTGCAATAATCCTTTTTAAATAATAGTTTGTATCGACACTAGACGTCACGCAGTTCGGACATCCACTCTATCTAATGTCTAACCAAACACCGTTCGTTGATTAGAGCCAACCCGCTACACTAAACTCACGCCGTTCGGATTTTAGCGTGCGGGTTGCGGGATAGAAGTATCAATTACAATCAAACACTCACGCCGTTCGGAGTGTCTAATTATATTGTATGATTCTATAATAATTTTGGGTTCATAGACAAACTCAAAATATTATTTGTACCTTGTGTCAAAAATTAAAACTTTGTTAGGGTTCTAAAAATTGATTGAACTTTATTAGAAAAATTAATAAGTTGATCAGGTTTATTAACAATCTAATATTTTCCGGATCGAATCCGTATAAAAACAAGAATCATATAAACAAACCACTAAAATAATTGAATCTAACGTGCTCGTTTCACATAAGTTTATGAACCAAATCAAAGAAAATAAACACTGATGTCGAAACTATAAAAGTCTAGACAAACTCAAAATATTATTTGTTCCTTGTGTCAAAAATTAAAACTTTGTTAGGGTTCTAAAAATTGATTGAACTTTATTAGAAAAATTGATAAGTTGATTAGGTTTATTAACAATCTAATATTTTCCGGATCGAATCCGTATAAAAACAAGAATCATATAAACAAACCACTAAAATAATTGAATCTAACGTGCTCGTTTCACATAAGTTTATGAACCAAATCAAAGAAAATAAACCCTGATGTCGAAACTATAAAAGTCTAGCCAAACATGATGGCTAAAACAATAAAGTTTAATTCAAAACAAAACATCCAAAAGAATCTTACGAAACAAAAAAACAACCAAATATTGTTTTCTTGTTCTAGGAAATCACAAACCACAAAAGTGCCTTCTTGCCAATCTCGAGTTCCAGCCGTCTAAAAGATGAACTCCTTTTTCTCAAAGTTGTTGCTTTATAATATTGATATCTTCCCCCATTTTCTCAATTGGGCTTCCATCCTTATTTGTAATTTCACAATAATCTCAAAATTGATATGGCCATCCAAATTTAGCCCAAGGAGATTTTAAGCTTAGCCCAATTTAACTAATTACAATCCACCAAAACCTTTTTATTTAATGAGCCCAACTCATGGTCCGTCTAAATTTGATTTCGCATTAATATAAGCTTCTTCATCATCTTTCAATGCTCATAATCTACTCAACCTTTTAGTTATTGCTCGTAATCACTCTGCGCCTACAATATCAACCAAAAACAAACCAAAGTAGATTCCATTCCACAAAAACAAGTGTTTCGCAAATAATGAGGTACGACTATGAAATATGCATGATATATGATGAAATATTAATATTAATATGCTATAAAAATGTGCCTAAAATGCAACTAACAAAAACCTGTTGGTGAAATATTGACGGAAAGTGCTATTTTCGTGAGCGGTTACTTTTCTCTCCGTTAATCATTAACGAGTGTGAGAGCACACAGATCGCGATCTCGATCAACGGTTGGGGTATTGCCATGTGGAAAGTGGACAAGTGAAAACTTCTCTTTAATTCCGTGCCATCATCGTGACTTCAAGGGAGTCTGGGATGATGTCACGTGGCCATACGGTTATAACCGTCTGGTGGTGCACGATGGAGCATTCTAGAAGAATACGACTGTAATCCCGTATGGCTCCTTATTGTATGGTATCAGTGAAGTTTATTTTATCCAACTCCGGATATTGATTATGCGGAAGTGTTTATTGGGATTTTTATCCTTATCTGTTACAGAGACTAGCGCAAGGATTTGTTAATTTACTTTTGGCGTGCAGGTGTTGCTTGTTGTTTACCTTTTAAGTCCTCTTTGTAGGACCAGTGCGCGACCGCGCAAGGTCTAAAGAGGGTTAGAAGGATGAGGTTGTGGTATGGTCCCAAGTACTTGAAGCAAGGTTTTTGGGACCTTACCCCTTCAGAAACTGTATGTGTTTCTATTTGCTTGAAGTGATTATCAGAGAATAGAACTCGATGTTTTTATTCCTTTAATGGCATAATTAACCAGCTTATCATTGTCAAAGAATAGGGCTTATAACTTTGAACATGATTTTGCTATTATTTTGTACTATATTTTTGATCAAGGAATCATTTCAAGCGAGTAACTGAGTATACTGTCTTTAGCTTACATCGCCGGTAGTATCTAACTGAATTTATTTCTTGAAGTTTCTTTCCTTAGATGTGTGATACTTGTGCCCCGTAAACACCGCACGATGTAGGACAATATATATATCAAAGAAACAATGTGTTTTAGTCTCAATTTTTTTTTTATTTTTTTTTGACAATTTCACGTTTTGATTCTAGTTCGATTTCAAGCTTTAAATCGCTTTCTGGAAAGTTATACGCAAATTAATGCGTAAGCGTAGTCAGTTTAATGAGATAAACACTCTGGAACAGTGACGTAGGCTTAACATACCTTAAATAACTTTTATATAACTTAGAAATAAGTTTTGAAGGCTTTGGTGTGTCAAAAACAAGTTTATTCGATCACATGGACTATTTGCGTCAAACTACGAAAGTCTACTAATTCGTATAGCAACGAACATTCTGAAACTTGATCATAAGCTAAACATACCCTAAATATCCTTTACATAACTTAGAAATAGGCTTTGAGGGGTTCGGTATGCGAAAATACGCTTATTTGATCAATAGGGACTAAAAGCGTCAAAAAGTGCATAAGTTTGCATTTACGCACATATCTTACGTTCTGAACATATCCGGACATCCAAAAATTTTTGTAATCATTAAAATATTTTATTTTAGTGATTGGAATGCAAAAATACCATTCCTCGCGCAATTTGGATCGTTTTCGCGTCCGTTCGAGTTTTCGTTGTAATTAACCGAATAACGTGACCGTACGACCAAACGAACCGACATCCGAGATATTTTCTAGCATATTTCATGTCCCCTATACTTTGACATCTTTATCGAGCCTTGAAAATGGGTTAACGAGGCTTAAATGTGTCAAAAACCAAGTTTTATGCATGCAGGGACCATTTCTGACATTCTGAGATTTTGGTCTCTGGCGTGGCGCGACTGGCCTCTCGCGGGGTGCCACAGACTAATCTGTGCAGAATTTGATTTTCTTCAAACAGCAGCTGGTTCCTTTGATTTTAACCATTGTTTTAGCATACCTTGGGCTGGTTTTTGGACTCCCATGGTATTCTAAACCATGTGCCACAAGTGTATGGCTAGGATCAAATCTCTAAACACATGGAATGATCCTAAAGGTGCTTGATTTCCTATAAATACCCATCAAATTTCACTTTCCAGCTTGCTCATTCACTTTCTTCTTCTTCATCTGCTCATTTGGGGCTATCCCTTCTTGGTTGAAGGCTCCAACTTCAGTTTTCTTTCTTCTTGATCCAAGCTTAGACCCTTTGTAAGTCTCCTTCATGCTTGGTTATGCATTTCAAGCATGAAAGTCAAACAGTGTTTGACTTTCTGCTTTAACCATGTTATGGTCAACACAAAGTTCGTTTGAACTTTGCAACGTGAGCGTAATCACGATGGTTATAGTCCCTTGTGACTATACCTACTGATTACCACGTTGATTAGGCTTATTAACGAGTCAAAGTTTTGGTCAAAATACGTATTTATGTGTATTTTGCAACGAAGATATTTTTGGGTATCAAAACACTTTGTTTTGATATCAAGCTTGTTTTCTAACTTAGTTAAACATGTTTTAACATGTTTAACTCATCACTTTTAGTCTAGTGCTTGTTTGGGGTCGTAAGTCAAGCGGTATTGACAACCGCTTAGACTTTCGAACCCGATCCGTTTGGTCGATCATTAGGATTCGACCAAACATGTTTTGTGACCATAGTTGTATAGGGAATAACCTTTCGAGGTTATACCTTATGGTCACTTAGTTTAATTAGTTGTATGATAGGTAGTTTATATGCCTTAGAAAAATGACCAAAATGCCCTTTTTATGCATAATTGGATTTTAAGCATATGTAACTTAATTTTTGTCACTTAAACTGATTATACAACATATTTAAACATGTTAGGGCATATAATACTTGTCATAGGACTAGTTAGGCGTTTCGAACGCGTTTTTGCGCGAACGACGCGGTAAAGTTGCATAAGCTACCTTAATGGGTCGTAGCGGGTCATAAGCACTTAGGACAGGTTCCGATTTAGAATGTAGGCTTTGTTAAACCATGTCACATGAGTTCCAATACTCATTTGGTTTACGAGACCTCATTCTACCCGATCTTCCGATTTAGGTGTCACACCCCGACCGCGTTAAACAACAAACCGCGGCGGAAACGTCGGGGAGTGTAGCAACAGAATTATTGTTTCACAACCATGGTAATTAAAGTTTTGTTTTATTTATAAACAAAGAGGTTACATTGTCTTAAAATAACAGAAACAAAGAGTACATAATGAAAATTAAACTAGTCTAACTTCATTTTATGTCACTAAGGCACAGGTCCGCCTAAGTGTATCTTGCTCATCCTATGCATCAGCTCCTGAAAACACATGTGAAAATAGGTACGTCAGCATAAGAATGCCTGTGAGATACATAGGTTTATTGATTTAGGATTCATGACTTGTATTTGAAAGAAAAGTTTAACAAAAAGTTAGTCATGAATCTTATTAAAAGTGTTTACTTTTATAAATCATACGAAAAATCGATAAGGAATTTAGATGGTATAAAAGAAAGATGTGTGGTTAAATAAATAACCAAGTAAAATAAATTTGTATGAGTTATGTTGTTTGTAAAATTAATGTCTTGTGAAATTATGTTCTTTGTGTAAAATGTAACATGTCTAAACTGAAATGGTTTAAATAACGCTACGATATGTAATATCATAAAAGCACTTATATATAGGAAGTACCAGCGGCGTATCCACCATGCTTTTATCATATTACACATGCCTCGTTATTTAAATCACTTACCCAAACAAACCACCAACATGTCTCGTTTAAACAAATGTCAAAATGTTTATGTATACAATGTCTATTGTCAAATGTAAATCATGTAATGTGTAATCAAATGTTATGTATGGCAAGTGAAATGTGTCAACTAAAACCATAGATAAATGCACAAAACAATGTATTGAAATAAATCATAGTTTAAATCAAAAGTTATGTTTTGTAAAATAAATGCATGCATTACTGATACAAACATCTATGCGGTATTGTTAAAACGCATACATTCAAGCCTTGCGACTGTGGCGACAAACCCTTAAACAAATTAAAGGTTTATCTAAATTATGTATATCGGATTCAGTCATTCCTTCCACCCAAACAAACCTAGGATTTCAGGAATGGGAGTTGTCAATTCCTATGGTACCACTACTTACTACCGAGCGGCGTGATCAATGTTAATGACCGTATTTCTGTCCCGTTAAACAAACCAAATGTCATACCAAATGTAAGCATGTTATGTGTAAACAATGTACTAAGTATGCAAAATGAACATACATAGCAAAAATGTGATGTAAATCAATGTGTAGATATGCTAAAATAAACATATGAAACAAATGTGTTTATGAAATCAATGTACTATCATGTTAATTAAACATACATAACATAAAACATGGATGAAATCATGTACTATATGTGTACTAGTGAACATAACAAGTATATGTTATGAAAAAGCATGAAAGTAACAAGTAGGCATATGTGTTTCACCCCAAAATATTTGAAAACAGTAAAAGAGGGGTCTATGTACTCACTTGAGAATGCTTAGAAGTCTTTGAATAACAACCAAGCAATGCTAGAAGATCACGGAATCAATCGGCACCTAATATAGCTAACTATGTTAATAAACCGGACCTAAATTGGAAGATCAGATAGAATGAGGTTTCGTAAACCAAATGAGTATTGGAACTCATGTGATATGGTTTAACAAAGCCTACATTCTAAATCGAAACCTTAACCTAAGTGCTTACGACCCATTACGACCCGTTTAGGTAGCTTACGCTATTTTAACGCGTCGTTCGCGTAAAACGCGTTCGGACAACCTAACTAGTCCTATGATAATTATTATATGCCTTAACAAGTCTAATTATGTTGCCTAATCAGTTTAGATGTCAAAATTTAAGTTACATATGCTTAAAATGAATTTATGTGCAAAAGGGCATTTTGGTCATTTTCCTAAGGCATATAAATTACCTATCATACAACTAACTAAACAAAGTGACCATAAGGTATAACCTTGGAAGGTTATTCCCTATACAACTATGGTCACAAAATATGTTTGGTCGGATCCTAATGTTCGACCAAACGGGTCGGGTTCGAAAGTCTAAGCGGTTGTTTAGACCGCTTATCTTACGACCCTATATAAGCACTAAACTAAAAGTGACGAGTTAAACATGTTAGAACATGTTTAACGAAGTTTAGAAAACAAGTTTGATATCAAAACAAAGGGTTTTGATACCCAAGAATAGTTTGGTTGCAAAATACGCATTAACGCGCATTTTGACCGAAACTATGACTCGTCACTATGCCTAAATAACGTGGTAATCAGTAGGTATAGTCACAAAGGACTATGACCATCGTGATTATGCTCACGTTGCGAAGTTCAAACGAACTTCGTGTTGACCATTGACTGGTCAAAGCAGAAAGTCAAACACTGTTTGACTTTCATGCTTGAAAAACATAAATAAGCATGAAGGAGACTTACAAAGGGTCCAAGCTAGGATCAAGATCAAGAAAACTCAGGTATGAAGCTTCAACAAGTGAAAACCCCAACTTAGAGCTGATCTTGAATGAAATGAGCAAAGAACCCAATGAAAGAACCATGCTATTTATAGTAAGTTAGGATCATTTGGATCATTACAAGTGTTTAGAAGGATCAATCCTAGCCATACATTTGAGGACATGGTTTTAAAATACAATGGGAGTTGAAAACCAGCTCCAGGTATTGAGAATTTTGCAAAATAAACCCTGTTGCTGAAACTGAGTTGCTGAGTTTGGGTCCCTGACGTGCTGTCGTAGGTACACGCAAATTTAATCCAACTTACAACTAGTAGATAGCAGTAAATGGGTATCGAACACAGGGAGTTTGTGGAATATGTGTTGATTTGATAGTCTTGCAAATTAACTACAATTAACCTAATATGCAGAAATTAAAGATCAAGAATTTGGATTGTTTGATTTAAAACTAAGTTATCAACTAATTGCTAATCAATATTGGATTTTTAATTCAAATTATGAGAACAATAATCATCTTAGGGTTCAGTTTCTTTTAACACTTGTGCAAAATTCCAACTAGAAAGAGTTACATAGACATAACTCATGCATAAATAATTGTTGTGATAAAAGGGAACAAAGTACTCGGATTATATCATTGCAAGGTCATTTCTCGATGATCAATCAATCAATATCCAACCCTAACCCTTCCCGTGATATCTCGATTGTCAACGACACCAAGAACGTGCGATTTAGACTAGAATTTCAATACCAATTATGACAACTGTGCCCTGTAATCGATGTTCAATGCAAAACAATGTTAATTATTAATAAAACAATTTGTTTTGGTGCTATTATGTGTGTATTTGTGTTTGATGTTTTTACAATTCGATTCGATTCCGATTTCAAGCTTTAAATCGCTTTCTAGAAAGTTATACGCAACCTGGTGCGTAAACACAGTCAGTTTAACGCGACAAACACTCCAGAATAGTGACATAGGCTTAACATACCTAAAATAACCTTCACATAACTTAGAAATAAGTTTTGGATGGTTTGGTGTGTTGAAAACAAGTCTATTCGATCGCAGGGACTATTTGTGTCAAACTACGAAACTATACCGATTCGTATGGTATCGAAGAGTCCGGAACTTGATCATAAGATAAACATACCATAAATAACCTAAACATAGCTTAGAAATAAGCTTTGAGGGGTTCGGTGTGCGAAAACATGCTTATTTGATCTTACAGGGACTAAAAGTGTCAAAAACAACGTAAGTTTGCATTTTCACGCATATCTTACGTTCTGACCACATCTGGACATCCAAAATTTTTGTACACACTAAAATATTTTTATTTTAGTGATCGGCATGCAAAAATTCCATTCGTCGTTAATTTGGATCGTTTTCGCATCCGTTTGAGTTTCATCGTAATTTAACGAACAACACGACCGTACGACCAAACGAGCTGACATCCGAGAGTGTTCCAAGCACATTTTGAGTCCTCTAAACTTTCTTGACCTTGTAGAGCCTTGAAAATGGCTTAACGGGGGTCAAAAGGGGCCGAAATGGGCTTAAAACACATGCAGGGACCTAAACTGTCAATTTTCAAACTTATGCTGATCCGGGGAGGCCAGACGGGGCGCGTAAGCTCCCTCCCTCAGCTTACGTGGGCCGTGTGAGTTTCCCAGTGACAGAAACTTGATTTCAGCAAACTGTTTGATAGTTTAGGGGCTGTTTATGCAAATTCTTTGTGTGGTAGCCAAGTTAACACCTCTCCAAGGCTTCTAACCTGCTCATAACATTTGTATAGATGAGATTTAATGCTTAGAGGTTACACAAACATGTGTAATGATCTTGTGAAGTTGCAACAACTATAAATAGCCAAGCACTTTCACTTGTTCATTGCTCATTTCCTCCTTATCTTCTCTACAATCTAATTTGGGAGCTCTCCCAAGTGTTTGGAGCTTTCTAATCTGATTATTCTTTGTAGAAAAGTTAGCTAGGACCTATTGTAAGTCTTCTTTCATGTTTATTCTTTATGTTTAAGCAGAAAGTCAAACAGTTTGGCCAACAGTTTGACTTTCGGTTTTGACCTTCAATTGGTCAAGTCAAAGTTCAGTTGAACTTTGCAACGTGATTGTAATTACGATGGTTATAATCCTTAGCGATTATACCTACTGATTACCACGTTAACTAGGCATAGTGACGAGTCAAAGTTTCGATCAAAATGCGTTTTAGCACGCATTTTGCAACGGAACTATTTTCGGGTATCAAAACCCGTTGTTTTGATACCAAATCAGTTTTCTAAGTTAATTAAACATGTTTTGACATGTTTAACTCGTCACTATTAGTTTAGTGCTTGTTTAAGGTCGTAAGTTAAGCGGTCTAAACAACCGCTTAGACTTTCAAACCCGACCCGTTTGGTCGATCATTAGGATCTGACCAAGCTTGATTAGTGATCATAGTTACATAGGGAATAACCACTGAGGTTATACCTTATGATCACATAGGATTGGTTAGTTATTTGTTAAGTAGTTTGTATGCCCATATGAAATGACCAAAACGCCCTTTTGAAGCTTAAATCCGTATTTTACATATGTGAACATGTTTTTGACATATAATCTGATTTAGTAACATGTTTAGGTATTATTGGGCATGTAAGACTTGACATAGCACATAGTTAACCATCCGAACATAGTTTTGCGCGAACGACGCGTTAAAGTAGCATAAGCTACCTTAATGGGTCGTAACGGGTCGAAAGCACTTAGGTTAGGTTCCGATTTAGAATGTAGGCTTTGTTAAACCATATCACATGAGTTCCAACACTCATTTGGTTTACAAGACCTCATTCTATCTGATATTCCGATGTAGGTGTTGGTTTATTTACTAGTGATTCGATTACTAGGTACTACTTGAATTTCCTTGGTTTGTCTGAGCTTCGCTAAGTTCTTTAGATCAAGGATACCCTTTCATTCAATATGAGTACATAGTTCCCCTATTTTACTGTTTTCAATTGTTTTGGGGTGATTCATATGTTTTAAAACGATTTTGATATTTTAACGATGTTTTCAAAAACGATTAAGATGGTTTATATTAAACTAAATATGATTTCGATAATGTGAACGAAACTTGTTGGTTGTAACTACATAACGAATGACATTCATTAGCATTGATCAAGCCGACCAGTATTAGGTTATGGTACCATAGGATCTGACAAATCCCGTTATCAGACTACACCCATGGTTATGTGTGCGGGTTATGTAGGTAACGACTGAATCTGATGATTGTTAACTTACCCTTTGGTGGTTTGTTAATACGAGGAACGAGGTAGTCGAGTCACGAAGGTTTGAATGTTATTAGCGAGACGACCATAAGTAGTTTCACTATTAAAACGAAAACGATTATGGGACGAATTAAACGATTTGGAAATGACTTAAACGAGATAAAACGATTTGAACGAACGATTGGTTTGGGTTGTGATTAGGTAATGGGATGGGTGTAACATGATAAAAGCATGGTAGATACGCCGCTGGTACATCTTATATATAAGTGCTTTTATCATGTTGGATCTGAGTTTGGTTTTGATTGTATTTTCTGTTTGAATTAAGATGGAAATGGATGAGTTGTGCAGCGGAATTAATATGGAAACAAACTTTGCATACAATCAAACGGGAGTATTTCAACAGAGAACCGAATGATTGAATTTAATTTCAACAACGATTACAAAGTAATGCTTGAATACAAACTCCCCCTCAGCCAGAGCTCAATGTTTGTTCGTGCAAAGAAGACGGTGTTGCAAAGAGCTAATAGAACAGTACAGAGCACTGTTCTATTTATAGGCACTAGCAAACCACTGAGCATCTTAGCTGACGTCACCATGAAAGTGACATCTAACCTCCTAACAAACTCTAACCTCTGATCTATACAAACACTGCTATACTAACTACTGCTATTACATTTCATTACATAAAAGACACTTAAACAGCTGCTGCATCCTTCCACTATTGTGAACCCGGCAGTGCCTGTCCGGATCAGTAGTACTTGACTCAAGACAGTAGATTGAGCAGCAGGGCTTTAGTCTTCTATCAGTCTTTACAAGAGCAGCAGATTAACGGTCAGTGGCTTGTACGATCAGTAGATAGGAGGTCAGCAGATGTTGAAACCACTTTCAAGGGGAGAGGCTTGTATGTAACATCTGCTTATTCTGGATCCACTGCTCTGACCCAGTTTTGGCTTTAATTATTTGTTCCTCTGATAGGGTTCGATCCCAACAATCTCTCCCTAGAACTGATAATGCCAAAACTCTTCATTATTGTGGAGTGTTTATTGCCTCATCAGCAGTTCCCTTATCTGACCTTTAAATTGTAGTTCAAAGTCTAGGGCATCTGTGTCATCATCATCCCTGCTAAGTGGAAGATCAAGGAGATCCTGCAAATCTTCAAGACTCAGGCCAAGAGCTTGTTCCCTTGATATTTTCTTCACTTCTCCACCAGACCTGAGCAAAGTCAATACGCAGGTCTGTTTGTCAGTTTCCCACTTTTGTATTTTTGAGCCTGGTGGGTTTCTTGGGAGATGTTTATTTGCAGAGGTATTTGGTGAGGCTGGCCTATTCATGACTGGCTGAGCAGCACTTGCAGATTGTTCCAATTCAAGATCTTCTTTTAACATTAATTTCATGCCTGCTTTTACAATAGCATCTCCAGCTTTTAGATCTTGAATTGTTTCAGTACTCGACTGGTTTTGGCTCCTTCTTTTGTAGATGGCAGCACCAGCTGGAGCAGTGGTTCTTTTAGCTTGCAGCTTTGGTGGTCTTTTTGAAACCTCTGCTTTAGAATAGTCAGGCTTTTGTGGAACTTTTGGATCTTTCTTTCTGAGTTCCTCTAACCTTTTGTAGGTAGCCCTGACCCTATCCTCTCCCCACTTTGACACATAATTCTTTGACCCATAATCAGCTGCTATCAGCTCCTCTTTCATTCTCTTCAACTTTAATGCCTTCTCAGCTTCAAATTGTTTGAACTTTTCAGGGGGAGTCTGCTTGACCTTGTTTTTGATCATTTCTTGAATCCTGGCTGCCTCTTTTTCAAGCTCAGGAATGGTCCAGTTTTTGTACATGTGTTTCTTCCCCTTGTATTTCTTGTAGGTCATGATGTTCTCAATGTAGTCTTTTCTCAAGGACTCATCTGCCCTTTCTGAAATTTGCTGACATACATTTTTAGCAAATCGCTCCATAGCACTGACCTGTGAGAGTAAAAACTGATAGTTTTGCTGAAATTCTCTATCAGATTTCCCCTTTCTGTTTTTGATTGCGATATCCTCTGCTTGCTTGGCCTTGAGCTTCAAGTATTCTTCGATATTGTTAGGCCTGGGATATCCTGCAATTGATGGCAAACTCCTTTTAACTGGGTCATCCTCATAGTAGAAAGATTTGATTTCTTCCCTAACTGCAATGAGTTCCAGAGGAAATGAGACACCAGCAGGAGGTAATGGCTTTAAAATTTGAGCTGAAGAGAGAGGTATGGGTTTAGGAATTATGACAAGTGATAAGGATTTTGAAGATGTTGGTGGTGGTGAATTGTCATCATCTTTAAGAATTAGCCTTCTCCTTTTTGTTTGAGGAGGGACTGATGATGTTTTAGGTGAAGCAGTGGTGGTAGATTTAGTGGCAGTGGTTTGTGATTGACTAACAGCTGTTGAAACAACTGGTGTTTCAACCACTGTTGTCATTACAACAGATGTTCTAACACCTGTTGTCTTCTGCTTTTTGTCAGCAGGTGAAAATGGTGGTGAGATTGTTTTTGGTGGTGACAGTGGTGGTGGTAAAGTAGTGGTTGTGGGGTGTGTTGAAGTGGTGTGTGATGAAGTGAGAACAGATGTTGAAACCACTGAAGTACCAACAATAGTTGATACAACAGGAGTTACAACAGCTGTTTGGGTGGAGGTTTGATGCTGATGGCTTTTGGATGGTGGTTTTGGAGGCTTTAGAAATCTGGATGGGATGGACTTAGGTTTCCTTTTTGTCTTAGGATTTTTAGTATCCTTTGAACCAGAACAACCCTGCGCATACAGCTCCATAAAAGCTCTTTTCTCCTCATTCCACCTTGAAATATCCTTTGCCAATCTATCCTTCTTTACACTTGCTACTCCTTCATCAAGTGCTTCCTGGGTAGCATCAACCTTTTTACTACCATCTGGCAATGGATTTTTTCTGGTTATAGCATCCTTTTCAGGTTCAATGTACAGACCATCATCTATTCCTTTCTTCTTCCACTCCTGAATTTTCTCCCCCTTTTTGGCATTATCTTCTGGGAGTTGATTAATGAAAAGCACTGTTGGAGGAGCAGTGCCAGTGGTTTCCAATAAATGGGCCTTGATTGCCTTAATATCTGCTTGAGTGTTCTTGTACCTAGACTCCATAATGTTTCTCAGCTTTTGGACATGAAGTTCATGTTGCTGATCAGCCAGTTCTTTTTGATGTTGGAGAAAAGGTTGGAAAAGATTCCAGAGCTCATTTGTAGCAGATGCTTGTGGTGGAGCAGGTGCTTGAGGTGGAACAACAGTGGATTGCATCTTTTGTGTTTTCAACACCTGCTGTAGCATATTTTTAAGATCTGCAACAGATGTATCCAACTTTTCAATTCGTTCTGTCAAATCCTGATATTTTAAATCATCACCCAATTTAATGGGATCATCTGATTTCCCACTATCAGTGGTTTTATCAGTGGTTGAGGTAGGGAGTGTACTCCAAACACTAACCATTGATGCCCCTTTTTCTTGGTACTGGGGTCTTCTTCCTTCAACACTTGACAACCTTTTGATGTTGCCAGTAGGATAAATAAATCCACTGGTGGTTGGCAGAGGTGCTATGTAAGGAATTGCCTCCAAGGAAGTCTTATTAATGTAACCACTGTCCAACTGTAAACCAGTGGGTTCAACAGTTATAGTGGCTGCTTCACTTGGACTACCACCAAGAGTTACATGTAACTCAAGGGGTGTAACCTCCTCAGGTTGTGTTGGTGGGTTAGCAAGGATTGATACATCAGACCCAGTCATTTGTTGAGGTATGTTCTCATTGATAGGTGATTGAGAAGGACTGGTTAGTGCCTGGTTCAAATCAATTGCATCCAACAGCAGTTTAGTGGGTGTGGGAATTGTGGATGTGATGTTTGGTGTAGAAAGAGGATTTGCTCCGGGAATTGAGCTGTGGATGATGGAAACGAGTGTTTCCAGAGCATCATGATGTGGTGTCCCAATTTGTACAACCTGATCTTTTTGTGAAGAAGCAGGAGGGGTTTCGGCTATGGGCTGAGATATTTGTACCAACTGCTGTGAGGAAGTAGCAGCAGTGGTTTCGTGTGACTTTTGTGTTGTCACTGGCAGTAGCTCTGGTATCTCATCTTCCAGAGATGCCTTTTTGATGGGTTTGGGAGGTTTTTGTGTTTTTCTTTTTATTGGCTTTTTGGTGATTGTAGGTGTGGGTTTCAAAGCAGTTGTTCTGCTGCTTTGATCACCTTGAGCAGTGGGCTCAGCAGCAGATACCTGAGGAGCAGTTGTAACTGCTAAAATCTGCTCAGGCACCTTTGCTTGTGTTTTGCAAGGTGTTGACATCCTTGTAAAAGTTTCAGCAGTTAAGCAATTTATTTGAATGGAGTGACCTTGGTTTATTGCAGAAAGATCATCCTTACTGAATTTCTTTTCAAAATAATAACTTAAAAACCTTGGAAACAGTAAGAATGATTTTGTTTCAACATTATTAACCAAATCATTAAAGATTTCCTGAGAATAATTAAAATTTTCTTCTTGAAGAATAACATATCCCAGATTTTGAATCTTTAATGGTATTTCATTAAAAGAAGTGGTTTTGTTTGAAACACACATTAGGAGGGTATGGAATAAAAATCTTGTTGCAGAAGGAAAGAAACCTTTTTGTAAGGTAGCTTTCTTCATCATAGTGTCTGCATACCCTCTCTCAATGAAGTTAATTTTCAACTCGTTTTTAGGGAAAGAAAGTTTACCTTGCTGATCCTCGAGTTGAAAGACCTCTGAAATTGACTGTGGTGTGATTTGGACATTTTTACCCTTTAGAGAAGAGTTGATGGCAGTTACAGTTTCTCCTTGTGTTTCAAGGGTTGCATTCTTCCAAAACTCTCTTTGGGTTGCAAAATAAATTGGTGCATTGGCTGTTAACAAAGTTTTGTACTTTGATTTAGCCATTGTGTTGATGATGGAGTCGAAAGCTGCTGTGGTGTCGAGTTTTGTGAGAAGACCCAGAAGATTGTGAGATGGTTTGTGTGGAATTTCAGTGGGATTGGCCTTTTGAGAGGCCGCTTTCGACGATGATTTGGAGGTGGGTTTTGTGGATGGCTTCGATTTTGTCATTTTGAAGATGATGATCGAAGAAATTTGCGGAGAAATGAGATGAAAAACTGCTTTGAGAAGAGAATTTTTGAGAATTCAATTCGACAGTAAAACCCTGTTTTTGGTGTGAAGTGGGGGGGTTTTTATAGAGGAAAAAGTGAAGGCTGACGTGGCAGCAGTTACAAAAGTACTGACCACTATGTACTACCCACATGCCAAGCTCTGAGGAAATGAAGGACAGTACTTTTATGAAAGTTACTGATGAAGGCAGTGGTTACAACGGTAAAATGGAAGCAGTAGATGATTTTCACTATTAGTGGATAAGACACTGCTTTTGAGCAACAGAGTTTATCAAGGAAATGAGAGAACAGAGGATGGCTTTCAGCAGTGGATAGACTTTGAAGTAGAGCAGACTTTTGAACAAACAGTGGTTATGGCTGACTTTTAAGGATTTTAATGAAAATTTCATTTTTGGCTATTTTTAAGGATGGATTTTTGATTTTCTGAAAACATTTTGATGCTTTTATGCATAGAAAAACAAGATGTTGCTTGTTATTCCATGTTTAGCATCCCAATCCTAGAGACCAAGCTTTCAAAGGTGGCTGTATCAAGTGCTTTTGTGAGCACATCTGCCAACTGGTCTTTAGTTGGGACATGATGCAGAGAAATCAAACCTTTTTCATAGCAATCCCTCACAAAGTGATGTCTGATGTCGATGTGTTTGGTGGTTGAATGAGAAACTGGATTTTTGATGATATTTTCTGCTGCCTGGCTATCCAACATGAGTGGTGTCTTTAAGGCAGTGATACCAAAATCCAGCAACTGATTTTGAAGTCACAGGAGTTGGGCTGTACAGCTTGCAGCAGCAATGTATTCAGCTTCAGCAGTGTATGTTGAAACAGCTGCTTGCTTTTTGCTTTGCCATGAGACTAAGCAATCACCTAGAAACTGGCACCCTCCTGATGTGGACTTCCTTGTGGTGTTACATCCAGCAAAGTCACTGTCTGAAAAGCCTGAAAGCTTGATATTCCCATTAGCTGGATACCAGATACCAAGTGTGGGAGCACCTTTTATGTATCTGAAGATCCTTTTCACAGCAATGAGATTTGATTTTCTGGGAGCTGATTGACTTCTTGCACAGACACATGTTGCAAACATGATGTCTGGTCTAGATGCAGTTTGGTACAATAAAGACCCAATCATGCTTCTATATAAAGTTTGGTCAATCAGCTCATCCTTTTCATCAGACATGACAAGCTTATTTGTTGCCATGGGTGTGCTGCATGGTTTACAATCATTCATATCAAATTTATTCAAAAGTTCTTTAGCATATTTGCTTTGATGAATGAAAGTTCCATTTTGCATTTGCTGAACTTGGAGACCAAGAAAGCATTGCAGCTCACCCATTGCACTCATTTCAAACTCAGCTGTCATGAGTTCTCTAAACTCTTCACACATTGAGTTACATGTGCTTCCAAAAATAATGTCATCCACATAAATCTGGACAATCATTAAATCCTTCCCTCTCCATTTTAGAAACAATGTTTTATCAATGGTACCTCTTTTGAAACCATTGGAGAGTAGGAAGTTGGAAAGAGTTTCATACCAGGCCCTTGGTGCTTGTTTCAGGCCATACAAAGCTTTGTTTAGCCTGTAGACATGATCTGGATAAAATGGATCCTCAAAACCTGGAGGTTGACAAACATATACCTCTTCTTGAATTGTACCATAGAGGAAAGCACTTTTGATATCCATTTGAAACACCTTCATGTTGTGGTTGACAGCAAAGGCCATGAATAGTCTAATGGCTTCCAATCTTGCAACAGGGGCGAATGTTTCATCATAATCAATCCCCTCTTCCTGTCTGTAACCTTGAACCACAAGCCTGGCTTTATTCTTGACAACAATGCCCCTTTCATCTGTTTTGTTCTTGAAGACCCACTTTGTGCCAATGGGACTAACCTCTTCTGGCAGTGGTACAAGCTCCCATACTTGTTGTCTTTTAAACTGTTGGAGCTCCTCTTGCATGGCTTCTACCCAGCTGTTGTCTTTCAGTGCCTCTTGGTACTTGACTGGCTGATGGAGTGATAAAAACCAGCAAAAAGACAAATGTTTTGGGTTTGGCTTCTTGTGAGCACCCCTTCATTGATGTTGCCAATGATTTGATCAGGTGGATGAGATCTCAAGTAGATTAAATCTCCTTGGTATGGGATGATGGCATTTGTTGGTGAAGGCTGCAGATGTGTATCATCTGAGCTAACCACTGCTGGGGACTTTGATGATCCAACAGTGGCTTCAAAAGGTGATGGAATTGGTGGCAATGATGAGGACACATGCTGACTTTTATCCACTGTTTGGGGACTTTTGTCAGCAGTGTTTGAGGATGTGGAAGCAGTGGTTGATGGGCTACTTTGGTCAACAACTGTTGAGGTAGCAGTGGTTGAGCTTTGACAGTTGTTTTGAACATCTGATGCTCTTCCCATTTTGACAGACTTTTGAGGGATGATGATTTCATACCCATAGTCTGGTGTTGAATCCTCTGATGGACCTGCACTGTTAGTCTTGACAGCAGTATTTTCAAAAGTAAAATTTTCAAGATCAAACAGATCTGCAAGATTTGCTGGGATTTTCATTGATGAAAGTTCATTGAACTTTACATTCAAAGTCTCCTCCATTGCCTTGGTCCGTGTATTGAACACTTTGTAGGCTTTGGCAGTGGTTGAGTATCCCAGATGATAACCGCAATCAATTTTGGCTGCAAATTTTGAAATGGAATCTTTTAAGTTCAAAATAAAGCATGGGCAGCCAAACACCTTGAAGTAAGAGATCAGTGGTTTGATTTTATACAGAATTTCATAAGCAGTCTTTTTGTGCCTGGGGTTTATTAAAACTCTGTTCTGGACATAGCAAGCAGTGTTTACTACCTCTGCCCAGAAAGTTAATGGCAAACCTGAATCTGCAAGCATAGTTCTGGCAGCCTCAATCAATGTTCTGTTCTTTCTTTCAACTACCCCATTTTGCTCTGGTGTTCTAGGGATGCTATACTGCCTTACAATCCCTTTCTTCACACAGAAGGCATCCAATTCCTTATTTTTAAATTCTGTGCCATTGTCACTCCTGAAGCTTTTCACTGGAAGGTCAAATTGCTTTTCAACCTGTGTCACAAAGTCTTGCAAAATGCCTGCAGTTTCATCTTTTGAGTGCAAAAAGAAAGTCCATGTAAACCTAGAAAAGTCATCAACAATAACCAGACAATATCTCTTCTTTTTGAGACTCATGACTTGAACTGGGCCAAACAAATCCATGTGTAGCATTTGCAAACACTGGGTTGTTTTGGACTCTTCAATGGACTTATAAGAACTTTTATGCTGTTTTCCTTTTAAACAGGAAATGCAATGTTCAGGACATGAAAACAATTTTTGTGGTAGGACTCTCACCAAACCATTTTTTGAAATTTCAATGATTGTCTTAAGATTTGTGTGCCCCAGTCTTCTGTGCCAAAGTTCTGTCTCTTTGTTAGAGGCAGCTGAGAACAGACAGGCTGGGACACTCTTTTGACATATCAACAACATAAACATTGCCACTTCTTTGAGCAACAAGTTTTGTTTGACCAGTTTTTATTATTGCTTCAATCTTTTTGACCATTTCTGGTCCAACAATCCTACAACAGTCTTTTGTGAAGAATGACCCAAATCCCTTGTCACTCATTTGGGACACACTCAGAAGGTTGAATTTTAGATTGTCTATCAGATTGACATTTTCAAATTTTACATTTCCAGACTGCACTGTACCAGACCCCAGAACTTTCCCTTTACTATTATTCCCAAAGGATATATCACCCCCTCCATGGATTTTAAAGTCTTTGAGGAGGGCTTTACATCCTGTCATGTGCCTGGAGCCTCCACTATCTACATACCAAAGACTATCAAAGCATGCAGAAGCTCCCTGCACATGAAGTAAAAGGATTAGTTCATTAGGGTCTCCAAAGCCAACAAGGCTTTGGATGGGGTCTCAACAGTGTCTGGGATGGATGCAGAATGATGGACAGTGGTTAGGTCAGGGGTTTGGACAGTTTTAGTACTGTTTCTTGCTAACCACTGTTGGGGGTCTTGACCAATCACCTGTTGGTAACCAAAAGGATGCCTGTTCACTTTAGGTTTAGATAGCCTTTTGTAGGCCTCATAAACGTGTGGAATCCTTTGGTAAGACTGTTTTTCCTTGCCTTTTCTGAACTGATTGGCAGGGGGTGCATCAGTAACCTGAACATCTCTTTTGACAGATGTTTGGTTCAGCTGTTTTGTGACAGCTGTTTGAACTGGCACAAACAGTGGTTGTTTCTTCGTGAATTTGACAGATGATGTTGATGGACTCAAGGATGTTTTAGTAATGTACTCATTCTTTTTCACATCAAAGTTTTTGAGATACACACATGCTTGAGTTTTGTGGTTTGTTTTACCACACACAATGCAGCTTTCAGCTGAAACAATGACACTTGTTCTGTTCAAATCATAAGCTTTTAAGTGGAAACAGTCTTTTGTTAGATGATTCCTTTTCTCACAGAATTCACAAAACAAGTTATCAATTTTTTCTTTCTTCTTTCTCTTTTCGGACTCCTTTGCAGCAGAGGTTTTAACCTCTATTGGGATGTCCTTGAGAGGGATGACTTTAGCTTTTGGAGTTTTAACACCATCAGTTGATGTAAAGTCCATTGGCTTGAAATTTTCAAGAATATCACACTCATCAGACCATTTTGGTTTAAACTGATAATCTTTAAGCTCCTCAAAAGTGGAGGATCCCATTGGTCTGTCAAGTGTGATTTTGTTACCAAGTTTGTCAGTGATTTTCACTTCTTGGCCATTCTTGTTTGTGGGTATGAACTCAGTGGTTACATCAGTGGTTTGAATAGATTTTCCAAAAGCAATGTTTTCCTCATCATGTTTTCTATAACCAACCCCAAATTTCACATTGCTTTTTATCTGTTTTTCAAGCATAACCTCATACCCTTTGCATGATTCCACCCATCTTTCACAGGTAATCTGGGTGGACTCCAACTCCTTTTTGCAAACTTGGTATTTTTCTACCATAGTTTGGAGTTGAGTTTTGGTTATGCTTTGTTCTTCTTTCAGACTGCTGATCTCTTTTTCCTTTTCAGTCAATTTGTTTTTAAGTTCTTTTAAAGACCTTTCAAATTTGACTTCATCAGTTAAGATTTTGTCCCGAAGGTTTTCATTTACCTCTTTGATGTTAGCAAAAGCAATAATGCAATTGTCAGAACACAGTTTTTCAAGAACTTGAGGTGATACCTTGGCAGCAGCCATCATTGCACAATCACATTGATGATTTTCTTCATCATCAGCTCTTTCTTCTTTCTCACCTGCTTTCTCATTTATCTCTTCTTCTTTGTCCTCTTTGGACCATGGGTCTGTCAGTGGTTCAATCAGGGTTTCTGAATTTTCTCCCAGCAGCAGTTCACCAGCAACTGCATTAACAACTGCTTCAGTCACCTCATCCACTGTTTCATCACTTAGCTGTTCACCTTCAGTTTCAATCCCCTCTGGTATTGACTCTAATGCCATCAAACAAAATTTATCATTAGAAGATTCATTAGAAGCATAGAGTGCAAAATTTTCATCACTAAGCTCATCAGGCATACTGCTCCAGTCAACAAAGCCTTGAGTGAAAAAGCTTTGCTGAACTGGTTGTACCACTGCTGGAGCAGCAGTTTGAGGTGCAGGTTGCACATGTGCCTGGGGGACAGGGGTTTGAACATATTGAATCTGTGGAACAGTGGTTTGGACATAGTGCACTGGCACAGGGGCAGCAACATAATGTGCAGCGTTAACATGAGCTGCAGGGGTATATTGGGCATAGTGCACAGTGCCTTGATTTTGAGGTCTAGGATTTGAGCAAGGGTGAGTGATTATAGGACCAGCAGTTTGACTCCTGCATTCCCTAGCGAAATGTCCCAACCTATTACACTTGTAACACTTGATTTTCGATTTATCCAACCCAACCCTCAGATTCCCATGTAAACCTGGGAATTTTCGCCCTGTTCTTTTGTAGAATTTGCTAGTTATAACACTGAGCAAAGCCAATTGGTGCAGGATATCCATTTCCTCTAAGTCAGTGGGATCAAAATGTTGTAAATCATTAAGTTCAAAGCACAAATTTTCTGACATCTGGTTTTCAGTGTTTGCAGTGAAAGTATAGTTTGCAGAGTGAGAATCAGGGTTGGTAAAGTTACCACCAGCTGTTATATCAATGAAATGATCATAACCCTGTTCCTTACTACTGCCACCAGTTTCTTCCTAACCCAGAAGAGCTGTGCTACCGAATGAGTAATCATCAGTGGCTTTTCCAGACTCTTGCAACTTCTTTTTCTGGTTCAACTCCCTTTCATAAGTTAGGAGTCTACCATGAAGTTGGGTCAGGGTCAGATCTTTGAACTCAACAGAGTTTCTAGTCACAAATGCAATTGTGTCCCATTTATCAGGTAGCGATCTAAGAAACCTGCTATTTTGGGTTGATTTTGGAAATTCAACCTTAACAAGCCTTAGTTCACTGATGAGACAGCTAAAACGTTCAAATTGTTGGGTCAATGTTTCACCCTTAATGTGACAAAAGGTTTCATACTGCTGATTCAGAATTTCCCTGTTGTTTTCAATAACTTCTTCGGTACCCCCAAATTGTTCCTTCAATGCATCCCATAGCTCTTTGGCAGTGTTACAATGTAACAGTCCAGCATAGATCTCATTTGGTAATGCAGATGCTAAATGCTTTGGCATCCAGTTCGAACTTTTGAAAATCAGTTTCAGTATAGTTTTCATAAGGTTTTGGTACGTTCTTCTTTGGATCCTCAGCACTTGGCACCATAGGAACATGGGGACCAAAAACGACAGACCTCCAACATCCAGTGTTCTGTTGAGCAAGGATGTGACCCATCCTTCGCTCACAGATGTTGTATTCATTTCTTTTAAGCATAGGTGGTTTAAAAAGCGAGCCAACATTATTCTTATCATCCTGTGATTGTGACGTCATCTTGGTTGTTTTACAGGCACTGATTAATCAACTTTAATGGTGATTAAACCTTACTCTGTTTTTCAACAAACCGAACAAACTATCGATATCAACGATTTTGAGCTGAACTATTTATGTCAAAATGATTGTTAAATCAAATTTGACTGTCCAAGCTCTGATACCAATTGTTGGATCTGAGTTTGGTTTTGATTGTATTTTCTGTTTGAATTAAGATGGAAATGGATGAGTTGTGTAGCGGAATTAATATGGAAACAAACTTTGCATACAATCAAACGAGAGTATTGCTTTGATCAAGACATTTTCAACAGAGAACCGAATGATTGAATTTAATTTCAACAACGATTACAAAGTAATGCTTGAATACAAACTCCCCCCTCAGCCAGAGCTCAGTGTTTGTTCGTGCAAAGAAGACGGTGTTGCAAAGAGCTAATAGAACAGTACAGAGCACTGTTCTATTTATAGGCACTAGCAAACCACTGAGCATCTTAGCTGACGTCACCATGAAAGTGACATCTAACCTCCTAACAAACTCTAACCTCTGATCTATACAAACACTGCTATACTAACTACTGCTATTACATTTCATTACATAAAAGACACTTAAACAGCTGCTGCATCCTTCCACTGTTGTGAACCCGGCAGTGCCTGTCCGGATCAGCAGTACTTGACTCAAGACAGTAGATTGAGCAGCAGGGCTTTAGTCTTCTATCAGTCTTTATAAGAGCAGCAGATTAACGGTCAGTGGCTTGTACGATCAGTAGATAGGAGGTCAGCAGATGTTGAAACCACTTTCAAGGGGAGAGGCTTGTATGTAACATCTGCTTATTCTGGATCCACTGCTCTGACCCAGTTTTGGCTTTAATTATCTGTTCCTCTGATAGGGTTCGATCCCAACATATCATATTACATTTCATGTCATTATTTAGTTCACTTGGGAAACGATTTGAAACGATGTCACACAACGAGGTTTTCGAAACGATATAAACCATACGAGTTTTATTAACGAGATGTTTTACGAAATGGTTTACTAAAACAAAAGTTTTTGAGTTAAGAATCATGGCTACGAGATTTTATAAATTATAACCATCTTGATTTGAGTTGGTTAATCATGTTGTAATATTATATACTGTTCAAAAACAAGGTTTTCGAGGTATTGCAATATATATAAACGAGCCATGATTCCGATACTCTTACAAAACCTATGTGCTTGCCAGCATTTCTTTGCTGACTATGTTTTTACATATGTTTCAGGTGATAATGCTTGATGTGGATTGCTAGGAAGCATGTTCACTTAGGATCTGGACGTGGCCTTAGTGACATAAAAACGATAGTAGACGATGTTTAATTTGCTTGTTTGGTTTTAAGACAATGTAAATTACTCAATGAATCAATAAAACGAAACTTTTAATCACCATGGTTGTTGAAACGATGATTCTGTTACAACACTCCCCGACCTTTCTGCCACGGTTTTGTTATTTTAACGTGGTCGGGGTGTGAGAGAAGAGTTTGTATCAGAGCCAATGGTTATAGGGAATTAGGTTATTAGCATTGCTTTGACCTAGACTATAACTTTCTAGGACCCTAACACAAGTTTACTTGTGTTTAGATTTTAAAACAATACCGTCACCTATCCTTAGGTGATAACCACAACGAGAACACAATAACAAATCCGCTTCGAAAATTAATCATCTATCCTTGGATGATTGATTGTAAGGTTTTGAACCCTTCCAATTTGATTCATTTTCGGTTTTATGCCCTCTGAGTTTTCAAAATTTCGTCAAAGTTTGGGTCTAAATAATGTGAACACGTGCAAACTGGAAGAGTGAATGCATGTACCCTGAGTTTTGTGTCTAAGGCTAGAGTGTTCGTACAAATCCGCAGTATCGGACCAGTCACTCTTACCTGGGAACTCTTGGGGTGAGTGTTCACTTATAGGCGAGCATGTCTTCATTTTTACATTATTATGATCTATTTACTTTGATTAGTCACTGCGTATCGTTTGTTTGTTCGAGGTAACGAACAAATGATCGCACTCCTTATGTTTTGTCGATGTTTTCAATACCTCTTTCGTTTCTCCAACTGTCGACCTCACTCGTTTCTCATGTTTCCTTGTTAGACAATGCCTCCTCGACGCGATGCTTAAACTTTTACTGCTGAATAAATCGCAGCCCTTGTCTCTCAGCAAATGGCTGCTATACTTCCAGGCGTTGTGACCCAAATCCATGAGCTATACAATAACAATAATAATAACAACAATAACGCACAGTGTAATTTCAAGAATTTCAATTCTGCGAAGCCGCTTAAGTTTTCTGGGTCACAAGGAGCAACTGCGCTCCTGCAGTGGTTTGAGAGTATCGAGAGCACATTCAGACATGTGCAGTGTGCGAATGCGCGTAATGTTGAGTTTGCTTCAAGCATGTTTGAGAAGCGAGCTCTTACATGGTGGAACGGAGTGATGCGTGATAGGGGTGCTGAAGTGGCATTAGCGCAAACTTGGGATGAGCTCCGAGCTCTCATGATGAGAGAGTTCTGTCCCCGTCACGAAATTCGAGCTTTGGAACGAGAATTTGACGATCTGAAACAAGACGGGGGTGAACACCGTGCTTACACGGACCGATTCGAGGAGCTTAGTTTGTTGTGTCCCACTATGGTTACCCCACTAGAGAAAGCAATCGAGAGGTATATCGATGGTTTACCCGATTCTATTCAGGATATTGTGACCGACGTTAATCCTACTACCGTCCGTCAAGCAATCGAGTTATCGGCTACCCTGACTGAGTCACAAGTCAGGAAGGGTAAACTCACCCGCAAGGGTGATAAAAAGAAGTCGACCGATTCTGACAAGGGTAAGGGTAAGGGTAAGAAGCAGGCTGAGTCTTCTAAAAAGTCAAGGAAGCGCAAGGCTTCCCAGAACTTTGCAGTCACTGCTCAGAACCCACCGACTCAACCTCCTGCAAAGAAAGCGTATGCTGGTACCGCACCTCACTGTGCTCGATGTAATGGTCACCATGTTGCCCAACAGGCCTGTAAACAGTGTGCTACGTGTGGTATATTTGGGTATTTGGCCAACATTTATCGTATGGGTCAAAATTAGGTTGCCCAAGTTCCAGTACAAGCTCAAGGGAATGCTGTGACTTTCCCACCTAGTTCCTGTTTTAATTGCGGAGAAATGGGTCATTTCCGCAACAATTGTCCAAGATTGGTAAACGCGAATGCGAATCCGAACGCAATCACGAATGTAAATCCCGCTCGTGGACGAGCATTCAATCTAAACACTAACGAGGCTTGAGCTGACAACGAGGTTGTTAACGGTACGTTTCTTGTTAACAATCAACTTGCATCTGTTCTTTTCGATTCTGGTGCCGATAGGAGTTTTGTTTCATTATCCTTTGAGCCTTTACTTACGATACCTAGAACTAAACTGAGGAAACCCTTATCTGTCGAAGTTGCTACTGGTAAACCCCTTGTTCTCGATTCATTTATTCATGGTTGTCAATTGAACCTCGATAACCATCTTTTTCCCATTGACCTCGTACCGATGCAACTTGGGAGTTTCGACATTATCGTGGGGATGGATTGGTTAACCACATATCATGCTGAGGTGGTTTGTTTTGATACGATCATTCGTATTCCTCTTTCGTCTGGCGATGTTCTGGAAGTTCGTGGCGAGAAACCATCTGGTGGATTGAAACTCATGTCGTGTATAAAAGCCCAAAGTTACTTACGAAAAGGATATGTTGCTTTCCTGGCACATGTCACCGAGGAGAAAGGCAAAAACAAGAGTATTCAGGATTTCCGATTGTTCGGGATTATCCAGAGGTGTTTCCTGATGAACTGCCTGGTTTGCCTCCAGTTCGTCAAGTCAAATTCCATATTGATCTTGTACCCAATGCTAACCCGATTGCGAAAGCACCTGATCGTCTTGCACCGTCTGAGATGCAAGAGTTATCGAAACAGCTTAAAGAATTATCTGATAAAGGATTCATTCGTCCGAGTTATTCACCTTGGGGCGCTCCTGTCCTCTTTGTGAAAAAGAAAGATGGATCTTTTCGAATGTGTATCGATTATCGTGAGCTTAATAAGCTTACCATCAAGAATCAATATCCCCTACCCCGAATCGATGATATCTTTGATCAACTGCAAGGTGCTACATATTTTTCCAAGATCGATCTGCGTTCTGGGTATCATCAGCTTCGTGTATTCGAAGAAGATATTCCCAAAACTGCATTCCACACGAGATATGGGCATTTCGAGTTCACTGTCATGCCTTTTGGTTTGACGAATGCCCCAGCTATCTTCATGGACTTAATGAATAGGGTATGTAAACCTTATTTAGACAAGTTCATCATTGTGTTTATCGACGATATTCTTATTTATTCAATGTCTCGAGCCGATCACGAGCAACACCTTCGTTTGACACTGGAACTCCTGAAGAAGGAACAACTTTTTGCTAAATTCTCCAAGTGTGAATTTTGGCTTAAAGAGGTTCAGTTTTTGGGACATATTGTCAACGAGCAGGGTATTCATGTGGATCCATCCAAGATTGTTGCAATCAAGGATTGGAATACACCAACGACACCGACATAGATTCGATCTTTTCTTGGTCTTGCTGGCTATTATCGTCGATTCATTTCGAATTTCTCGAAGATTGCGGTTCCACTCACTGCTTTGACTCAATAGAATAAGCCTTTTGAGTGGGGACCCAAGCAAGAAGAAGCATTCCAAACGCTGAAATAGAAGCTATGTGATGCTCCTGTTTTATCTTTGCCCGAGGGAAACGATGATTTCGTTGTCTATTGTGATGCGTCCAACTTAGGCCTTGGTTGTGTTCTTATGCAACGAGGTAAAGTTATTGCATATGCATCTAGACAATTGAAAGTTCACGAGAAGAACTACACAACTCATGATCTTGAGTTAGGTGCTGTGGTTTTCGCTCTCAAAATCTGGAGACACTACCTCTATGGTACGAAATGTGTGGTGTTCACAGACCACAAAAGTCTCCAACATATTCTTAATCAGAAGGAGTTGAACATGAGGCAACGACGTTGGGTTGAACTCTTGAACGACTACGATTGAGAGATTCGCTACCATCCTGGTAAGGCGAATGTCGTAGCTGATGCGCTTAGTCGAAAAGAGCGTGTCAAGCTTCATTCTGTTCGAATTCTATCTGATCTTCAAACTCGTGTTCTTCAAGCTCAGCAATTTTGTGTTTCAAAAAATGTGATGGGTAAGGAATTACCACGTCAACTTGAGCTTAAACTCGAAGCGAATGACGATGGTTTGCTCTATTTCAAGGATCGTTTGTGGATTCCGAAACAAGACGATCTGCGCACCTTGGTAATGGACGAATCTCACAAGTCTTGATATTCTATCCATCCTGGTGTTGATAAAATGTACAAGGATCTTCGTACTAAGTTCTGGTGGCCTGGTATGAAGAAAGATGTTGCCTTGTATGTGTCGAAATGCCTAACTTGTCTCAAAGTCAAGGCAGAACATCAACGACCTTCTGGCTTGCTTGTACAACCAGAGATACCAGTATGGAAGTGGGAGAACAATGTGATGGATCTCATCACTAAGTTACCACGTACATCCAAAGGTCATGATGCGATTTGGGTTGTTATCGATCGATTAACGAAGTCAGCTCATTTTATTGCGATTCGCGAGGATCTATCTGCTGATAAACTTGCAAAAATTTATGTTGATGAGATTGTATCTCGACATGGTGTTCCTTTGGACATCATATCCGATCGTGATGCTCGATTTTCATCTCATTTTTGGAAAGCCATGCAATCTGCTATTGGAACCCAACTAAATCTAAGCACTGCTTATCATCCCCAAACAGATGGACAATCTGAGAGAACGATTCAAACTTTGGAGGATATGCTTAGAGCATGCGTGATAGACTTTGGTGGTAATTGGGATTCTCATCTGCCACTGATCGAGTTCTCTTACAACAATAGTTATCATGCTATTATTAAAATGGCACCATTCGAAGCTCTCTACGGTCGAAAATGTCGTTCACCTGTTTGTTGGAAGGAGACCGGTGAAGCTCAGCTTACTGGGCCGGAGCTTGTTCTGGAAACAACAGACAAAATCAAGAAAATTCGCGATAATCTTGTGACAGCTAGATGTCGTCAAAAGAGTTATGCGGATTTACGACGCAAGCCCTTAGAATTTCAAGTCGGAGACCATGTCCTACTCAAGGTGTCACCTTGGAAGGGAGTGGTGAGATTTGGAAGGAAAGGAAAACTTGCACCACGATATGTTGGACCATTTAAGATTGTTGAAAGAGTTGGAAAGGTTGCCTATCGACTAGAGCTACCTCCAGAGCTTGGAAATATTCATCCGACTTTTCACGTATCCAATCTGCGAAAGTGTTTAGCTGACGCTGATGTTCACATTCCTCTCGACGAGATCCAAATCGATGAAACGATGCACTTTGTCGAGAAACCTGTGGAGATAGTGGACCGTACTTACAAATAGTTGAAGAACAAACGAATTCATTTGGTCAAGATTCGCTGGGAATCCAAACGTGGCCCAGAGTTTACTTGGGAACGTGAGGACCAAATGAAGGCGAAATACCCGCAATTGTTCTCACAAGTTTCCTCTAGTTAAAATTTCGGGATGAAATTTCCTAAAGTAGGGGAGACTGTGACAACTGTGCCCTGTAATCGATGTTCAATGCAAAACAATGTTAAAGATTAATAAAACAATGTGTTTTGGTGCTATTATGTGTGTATTTGTGTTTGATGATTTTACAATTCAATTCGATTCCGATTTCAAGCTTTAAATCGCTTTCTGGAAAGTTATACGCAAACTGGTGCGTAAACGCAGTCAGTTTAACGCGACAAACACTCCGAAATAGTGACATAGGCTTAACATACCTAAAATAACCTTCACATAACTTAGAAATAAGTTTTAGATGGTTTGGTGTGTTGAAAACAAGTCTATTCAATCGCAGGGACTATTTGTGTCAAACTGCGAAACTATACCGATTCGTATGGTATCGAAGAGTCCGGAACTTGATCATAAGCTAAACATACCATAAATAACCTAAACATAGCTTAGAAATAAGCTTTGAGGGGTTCGGTGTGCGAAAACATGCTTATTTGATCTTACAGGGACTAAAAGTGTCAAAAACAACGTAAGTTTGCATTTTCGCGCATATCTTACGTTCTGACCACATCTGGACATCCAAAATTTTTGTACACACTAAAATATTTTTATTTTAGTGATCGGCATGCAAAAATTCCATTCGTCGCTTAATTTGGATCGTTTTCGCATCCGTTTGAGTTTCGTCGTAATTTAACGAACAACACGACCGTACGACCAAAAGAGCCGACATCCGAGAGTGTTCCAAGCACATTTTGAGTCCTCTAAACTTTATTGACCTTGTAGAGCCTTGAAAATGGCTTAACGGGGGTCAAAGGGGGCTGAAATGGGCTTAAAACACATGCAGGGACCTAAACTGCCAATTTTCAAACTTATGCTGATCTGGGGAGGCCAGGCGGGGCGCGTAAGCTCCCTCCCTCAGCTTACGCGGGACGTGTGAGTTTCCCAGTGATAGAAACTTGATTTCAGCAAACTGTTTGATAGTTTAGGGGCTGTTTATGCAAATTCTTTGTGTGGTAGCCAAGTTAACACCTCTCCAAGGCTTCTAACCTGCTCATAACATTTGTATGGATGAGATTTAATGCTTGGAGGTTACACAAACATGTGTAATGATCTTGTGAAGTTGCAACAACTATAAATAGCCAAGCACTTTCACTTGTTCATTGCTCATTTCCTCCTTATCTTCTCTACAATCTGATTTGGGAGCTCTCCCAAGTGTTTGGAGCTTTCTAATCTGATTATTCTTTGTAGAAAAGTTAGCTAGGACCTATTGTAAGTCTTCTTTCATGCTTATTCTTTATGTTTAAGCAGAAAGTCAAACAGTTTGGCCAACAGTTTGACTTTCGGTTTTGACCTTCAATTGGTCAAGTCAAAGTTCAATTGAACTTTGCAACGTGATTGTAATCACGATGGTTATAATCCTTAGCGATTATACCTACTGATTACCATGTTAACTAGGCATAGTGACGAGTCAAAGTTTCGGTCAAAATGTGTTTTAGCACGCATTTTGCAACGGAACTATTTTCGGGTATCAAAACCCATTGTTTTGATACCAAATCAATTTTCTAAGTTAATTAAACATGTTTTGACATGTTTAACTCGTCACTATTAGTTTAGTGCTTGTTTAAGGTCGTAAGTTAAGCGGTCTAAACAACCGCTTAGACTTTCGAACCCGATCCGTTTGGTCGATCATTAGGATCCGACCAAGCTTGATTAGTGATCATAGTTACATAGGGAATAACCACTGAGGTTATACCTTATGATCACATAGGATTGGTTAGTTATTTGTTAAGTAGCTTGTATGCCCATAAGAAATGACCAAAACGCCCTTTTGAAGCTTAAATCCGTATTTTACATATGTGAACATGTTTTTGACATATGATCTGATTTAGTAACATGTTTAGGTATTATTGGGCATGTAAGACTTGACATAGCACATAGTTAACCATCCGAACATAGTTTTGCGCGAACGACGCGTTAAAGTAGCATAAGCTACCTTAATGGGTCGTAACGGGTCGAAAGCACTTAGGTTAGGTTTCGATTTAGAATGTAGGATTTGTTAAACCATATCACATGAGTTCCAACACTCATTTGGTTTACAAGACCTCATTCTATCCGATCTTCTGATTTAGGTGTTGGTTTATTTACTAGTGATTCGACTACTAGGTACTACTTGAATTTCCTTGGTTTGTCTGAGCTTCGCTAAGTTCTTTAGATCAAGGATACCCTTTCATTCAATGTGAGTACATTGTTCCCCTATTTTACTATTTTCAATTGTTTTGGGGTGATCCATATGTATTAAAATGATTTCGATATTTTAATGATCTTTTCAAAAACGATTAAGATGGTTTATATTAAACTAAATACGATTTCGATAATGTGAACGGAACTTGTTGGTTGTAACTACATAACGAATGACATTCATTAGCATTGATCAAGCCGACCAGTATTAGGTTATGGTACCATAGGATCTGACAAATCCCGTTATCAGACTACACCCATGGTTATGTGTGGAGGTTATGTAGGTAACGACCGAATCTGATGATTGTTAACTTACCCTTTGGTGGTTTGTTAATACGAGGAACGAGGTAGTCGAGTCATGGAGGTTTAAATGTTATTAGCGAGACGACCATAAGTAGTTTCACAACTAAAACGAAAACGATTATGGGACGAATTAAACGATTTGGAAACGACTTAAACGAGATAAAACGATTTGAACGAACGATTGGTTTGGGTTGTGATTAGGTAATGGGATGGGTGTAACATGATAAAAGCATGGTAGATACGCCGTTGGTACATCTTATATATAAGTGCTTTTATCATATTATATTTCATGTCATTATTTAGTTCACTTGGGAAACGATTTGAAACGATGTCACACAACGAGGTTTTCGAAACGATATAAACCATACGAGTTTTATTAACGAGTTTTAACGAGATGTTTTACGAAGTGGTTTACTAAAACAAAAGTTTTTGAGTTAAGAATCATGGCTACGAGATTTTATAAATTATAACCATCCTTTTTTGAGTTGGTTAATCATGTTGCAATATTATATACTTTTCAAAAACAAGGTTTTTGAGGTATTGCAATATATATAAACGAGCCATGATTCCGATACTCTTACAAAACCTATGTGCTCGCCAGCATTTCTTTGATGACTATGTTTTTACATATGTTTCAGGTGATAATGCTTGATGTGGATTGCTAGGAAGCATGTTCAATTTGGATCTGGACGTGGCCTTTGTGACAAAAAAACGATAGTAGACGATGTTTAATTTGCTTGTTTGGTTTTAAGACAATGTAAATTACTCAATGAATCAATAAAACGAAACTTTTAATCACCATGGTTGTTGAAACGATGATTCTGTTACAACACTCCCTGACGTTTCCGCCACGGTTTTGTTGTTTTAACGTGGTCGGGGTGTGACTCCAATTAACAAGCTACAAACAATTATGCATACACCATGATAATCAAAGCAAACACAAAGTTATCATTCTAGAAATTAAGGAAAATCACACAAGAGTTGTAGAGAAACATTCACCTAAGATGATCACCACAAATTTAGCCGGACATTGTTCGGTTGATCATCATAACATCAAAGTTCAAGTTCATACGAATCAAAAACCAAAACCAAATGTTTAGAATTGTTCCCAAATGATATCCCTAGCTGAAATTCGCCCCCAAGGTGCAGAGTAAACGTTCCAATCATGAATAATGTGAAAAGGCACATGAAAACGGTTTTAAATGAGGCAGTTACACTTTTCCTCGTCACCTCTATCGTAACTTACAGTAGCTACCGTAAGTTACGGTAGACTCCAAACTGCTACGGTGGATCTTTACTGAGTTACGGTGGAAACTTGTGACTTTCAGGGCTACCGTAACTTACGGTAGCCACCGTAAGTTACGGTGGACCCCTGAATCTTCCATTTTGTTTCTTCTTTCCTTCCATGCTTGACCCGTTCCACTCCAGTCCATCCAAGGCAGTGATTTATCCATTTTAAGCTCCAAAGTGTACCTGAAACATAAGCAACTGTAGTCATCTAATTCAAGATAATTACGCGATCAAGTGAGGGATAAACTCGTCTTTTAACACCATTAAGGGTTGTCCTATGCACCACCCGTCACATCCCCACACTTAACCGTTGCTTGTCCCAAGCAACTCATCAAAACCATTTTCAAAACAAGCGATCAACATAAACCAAGCATAAACATGTAGTCCTTTTTACTAACCCTTTCTTAACACCTAAACTAACACACCCCTCGCTATATCTCTCCTCTCGGCAACAAGTAAGCACCAGCATTTGTAAGCTAGACACACAAAAGGCAAACGGGTGATTGCACAACTATAGGCTTGTACCTAAATCGGTCCTTCTCCTCACAAGTGCCAAACATGAATGCAAATCAAAGGGACTTTAAGGTTGTAACGTGGCTAGGTGTACGGGTAGGAAATGGAATATATATGTAGTAGCGAAGAACTTAACCCGATCTTTTATTACACGATAAAATAAACAAACAACTACCAAACTTAACTTCTATATACAAGATAACTCAACATCAATTTTTTTCTTTTTCATTGCTTTTTTCCATTTTTTAATCAAAGCTATCAAAGCAACCTTCAACATAACATCAAACGTATCTACACACTAATAAAACAACTACTAACACTATAAGACCGGGTCAAGTCGGGTAAATTTCTAAGGGAACTAGCTAAGGGTAACAAATGATAGGCTTTAGGCACAAAATTGGGCAACTAAATGTCCAAACCCCCGCCCCTCTCGATACCATGCTCATATATATAATTAATGAGGTCCAACCCCCCAAAACCCACACTCGCGCACACATATGATGAGGCTACCTAAATGCCCTTATCCTTTCTACATTCATATCCAACTAAGGCCTCAAACCGTATTCAAGCACAAGTTCTAATGCACCCCCACCCGTTGCCACTCTCATGAAGGACAAGTATTATTTATTTACAAGTGTGGCTTCAACTCTCACCAAGAATAAAGGGTATTAAGGGTTACCGGTGCATCATTTGGGGTTAGTCCAAGGTGTTCAAATTCTCACAATGTTTTGCTTGATTTAATTTTTTTTTTTCAAAAACCTCAAAATTTCTCCCCATCCCCACACTTGGGATACATTGACCCCAATGTATGGTTTTGGGAAGATTTGATCGCTTAAACTCTTTAACATCAACCAAAAGCTCATAAACTCAAACCACAAATTTCTTTTTGATATTTTTCATTTTATATTTTTTTGTTATATTTTATATTTTTATTTTTTTAAACATCACACCACCAACTTCCACCACCCAAACATAACATCACAAACTAAACACCACCCATCCACCCGACCATAAACATATCAAACTAACAAATATTCACAAAATATACAAGAAGGAGCACGACCTGACTAATAGTAGTGCGACTGAGGAGGCCCGAAAATGGAAGACATCATCTCATTCCATTATCCGAAGGCAAATGCGCCACTACCACTTCCACTTTGTTGCGAAGCTCCTTGTTGTTGTTGACGCAGATCTATCCACTGCGAATGATGGAGAGGCGGGGTCGGATACGATACACTACCATCATATGGTGGTAGAGACGCATAATCCACCGGAGGTGGATCCACAACCACGGGCCGCCCTGCATGCCAATCGGCATGCATCCTTCGGGCTTGATCATCTTCATATTGGTTATTCATCTCTAACTCAAGGGAATAGGCATGAGAACGGTTCCACGATTCAGTTCGGTCAAAGTTGTGCTTTAAAGCTCGCTCCATACTAGCATTCATCATTGTTTGGTGATCAAAGAAAGTACGCTCCGACCCCGACCATGTATCAAAAACGGATGCCGGAGGACGTTGGTTCTCAATGACCTTTTGCATAGGACCATTGTATGCCCAATTCGGCTTGTATGAACGCTCCGTGTAGTCATAGAAAGCGCCACCATATCCCCTATTTGGGCCCCTTGGCCCATATCCACATTCTCACCGTGAGGCTCATCCGCATAATCCTCATCCCCACTCGGGGGTTCCGCCTCACTTTTCGGTTCATCCTCTTCACCCGGTAAGAGATCCCTTGCATCAACTTTTAACGCTCTCCATCTTTGACCCTCCGATTTAAGCTTGTGATATCTTTCCGATTGAGTGTAGGTCCATCCAATACCCATCTTTTGTATATCAAAAGGCTTGTGCCTTTTCGGTGCTCCTCTATCCTCTGATGTGATCGCCTTAAACTGCTTCAACAACCCCGTAATAGTTCGGCAATAAGGGATGATGCTCCTCCCTACTTTGTTACGGCATAATCAAATACCGTATCGGAAAGCGAGGAGACCCATGGAGCAACGAATAAAGGACAGGTACTTCCGGGAACGTTACCTGTTTCTTATCTCCTCTTCATGGAATGACATTCAAAATGCAAATAGTTAGCAGCAATTTTGCTTCAATCTTCAAGTTTCTTCGATACAATATGCCACCATAAGTGCCAGGCAAGAACAAAGCCGCTAGCATGTCATTCCACCTCGGATGTTTCTCCGGCTTAATCAACAGATCATCAAGACTAGGGAATGTGTAATCACGAGCAGGCAAACTGTCATATTTCGCTAACTTCCGCAATGAATCGAATGACATTTCTACCCTTATCCCATTAACCTCGCCCGTCAACTTCATCTGCGATGGCCTATCATACTTGTTGCATTGTAGGGTTGCCATCCATTCTTGAATCTTGGGCATAAACCAATTCTTATTGTCTTTGTCGTAACAACTGAGCGCCGCCTCCCATCCTAAGTCGCGAAACTGGGCAAACACATTAAACGGCCCAAACTCAACCTCTCTAACTTCCCTCTCACAAATAAATGCAGCAACCTTGTTTTTTAACCGGTTCATTAGATCATGAAATAGTGTCGGCTGCCACTCCTCCGGCTGCTCATCCAATGGACCCCATTCCCACCTTGGCTTATCAGACGGGTCCAATTCCACCATCTCTTCATCATCACTCTCACTATCATCAACCCTACCCAAATATTGCCTCTTCTTTGGTTGTTGTTCCGGCTGTTTTCCTTTTCCTTTTGAAGAAGAAGAGCTCGCTCCGGCTCTTTCCTTAGTTCTTACCATTTCCTACACACATTGCAAAACAAACAACACAACCAAACACAAAAAGTCAGCCCCTTTTCTCCAAAACATCCCCACACTTGCTTGTTACTATGGTTGTAGGTGCTTGTGAACACAAGATTTCATAAGTCATTTTCAAAAAATTGGGCATGGTGCCTCTACAATGTAGAGATTCTCAAAAGTTCACAACTTTAACATCAATCCTACATCTACAACCATAACAATGTTCACGTAACAACTCTTCATGATGAAAATATGAACAAGCAAGTGGGTATGAATAAGTAACAAAAATAACCTTCCTTTTAACAATGCATCATCAAAAGTGACAAATAAACATCACATACCTTGGATTCAAGATGCTAGAACACAAGTAAAACAAGAACTTCAAAAACCCCCAAAATTTTCGAACCTAGGGTTTATAAATTGGACCTATAAACGATGTTTTCGAACAAATATCTTCTCAAAATCGGCAAGTACATGAAATTTCAGTCAAGATAGACCCAAATTTCACTTGATTTGGCCAAGAATTGAAGAAGATATGAAGATTTGAAGTTGGGGAAGGTTGTGAGGTTATGGAGATCTTGTGGGGTTTTGTGACAGTGAAAGATGAGGTTTCTGGTTAGGGAAAGAAGAAGAAAATGAGTGGTCAGGGGTCAAGTCACGTGATTCCTTTATCTTTTTTTTATGTAACTGCTGCACGCGAACCGTCCCTCACATCGCCAGCGGCTACCGTAATTTACGGTGGCCACCATAAATTATGGTAGACCTCTGGCATAAAACCCTACCGTAACTCAGTAGCCTTTCACCGTAACAAAAAAAATTTTTTACACTCCACCGTAACTTACGGTGCCACCGTAAATTACGGTGGCATCTGGGCATCTGGGCTCCGCCAAAAAGTTGCAAATTTTCATGGTTTTTCTTTGTATTTTTCAGTTTTTTAATTTTTTTGTGTTTTTAAAATTTGTCAAAAACATGGAAAAATTACCCTACCCCCTCGAAAGTCCCGTGTTGTCCTCAACACGATGTTAGAACTATTCGTAACCCGAATGTCCCCACACTTGTTTCAAACACGGACTTCAAACGAATACGGTAACGTGCAAACTAAACAAAACAAACAAAATAAAATGCTAACTATGTACACTACCAAACCTGGGCCTCTCATGGTTGTTCATCATCTACCGGGCGTAGGATGTAGCCCGCCTTGTCAAGCTCCAAGTTGTTGATGTCATTCCCCTCCAAGTATGGCTTTAACCAATGGCCATTCACCGTTTGTTGTTTATTGGTTTGCTCATCTTGGATATCTACATCACCAAATCTCCCAACTCTCCGAATGACATATGGACCCATCCATTTGCTTTTAAGCTTGCCCGCGAACATCTTCAACCTCAAGTTGTACAACCATACCTTTTGACCCACTTCAAAAGTCTTTTTTCTCAGCTTTGCATCATGGACCTTTTTGAGCTTGTCTTTGTAAGCCGATGCACACTCGTACGCCTCGTCTCTAATTTCTTCTATTTCACTCAATTGCAACTTCCTCATCTTCCCCGCTTCATCATAGTCCGCATTCACCGTCTTGATTGCCCAATGCGCCCGATGAGCTAACTCCATTGTCAAGTGACAACCCTTTCCATAAACCATCCGATAAGGTGTTGTGCCAATTGGAGTCTTGTAGGCCGTCCGGTATGCCCACAACGCATCATCCAATTTGCTCGACCAATCCTTCCTATCCGTTCTAACCGTCTTCATGAGGATTTCTTTAATTTGACGGTTGGACACTTCAACTTGTCCACTAGTTTGCGGATGGTAAGGTGTGGCAATCCAGTGATTCACGCTATACCGCTTCAACAATTTCCCAAAATTAAAGTTCTTGAAATGCGAACCACCGTCACTTATGATAACAATCGGAATGCCAAAACGGGAAAAGATGTTGGATTGAACAAATTTACATACAACCGAATGATCATTTGTTCTTATTGCAATAGCTTCAATCCACTTTGAGACGTAGTCCACCGCCACCAAAATATATAAAAACCCATTGGAATTCGGAAAGGACCCATCAAGTCAATGCCCCATACATCAAATATTTCCACAACCAAAATTGGTTGTAATGGCATCTCGTCCCTCTTTGAAATGCTTCCCATCCTTTGGCAATTTACACAATTTCTTGCATATTCACACGCATCCTTGAAAATAGTGGGCCAATAAAACCCACACGACAAAACCCGATAACCCATTTTATGACCACTAAAATGACCACCACATGCGGATGAGTGGGCATGAGTCAAGATTTCCAACACCTCCGTTTCGGGCACACATCTCCGAATGACTTGATCGGGCCCGATCTTGAAAAGGTCCGGTTCATCCCAAATGTATTGCTTCACTTGGACCATAAATTGTTGTCTTCGCTTCTTGGTCCAATGATTTGGGATGGCACCCGTGGCTAAATAATTTACGTAATGAGCATACCACGGTGCAACAAAGGTGGATACGGCTAGTAGTTGCTCATCAGGAAACCTTTCATTTATCTCACTCAAATCGTCAATCCCTTCCACCGGAATCCGAGACAAGTGATCCGCCACTACGTTCTCACTTCCCTTTTTGTCTCGGATCTCTAAATCAAACTCTTGTAACAACAACACCCACCGGATTAAACGGGGCTTCGCGTCCTTTTTCTCCATCAAATACCGGACTGCGCTATGATCCGAATAAACAACCACTTTGCTCCCCCAAATGTACAAACGAAACTTATCCAAAGCATACACCACCGCTAATAACTCCTTTTCGGTTGTGGTGTAATTCAGTTGCGCTTCGATAAAGTCTTACTTGCATAGTAAATTACCACCGGCTTTTTGTCAACTCGTTGACCCAAAACTGCACCAATTGTAGTGACGCTTGCGTCACACATGATTTCAAATGGCTTGGACCAATCCGGCGGTTGCAAGATGGGAGCTTTCACCAAGTGTTCCTTCAAAACATTAAAGGCTTGCAAACACTCATTAGTAAAATCAAATGGAACATCCTTTAACAACAAGTTACATAAAGGTTTGGTGATAACACTAAAACCTTTTATGAAACGTCTATAAAATCCCGCGTGTCCCAAAAACGACCTTACACCCTTAACATTTTTCGGTGGTGACAAAGATGATATTACCCGTATTTTCGCCTTGTCCACCTCCATACCCCTTTCCGATATTACATGGCCTAACACAATGCCCTCTTGCACCATGAAATGACTTTTCTCCCAACTAAGAGCTAAATTTTTCTCAACACATTTTTTTAAAACTTTTTGTAATTCATTGAGACACGATTCAAAACTAGTGCCAAAAATTGAAAAGTCATCCATAAATACTTCAAGCGACTCTCCAACCATGTCCGAGAAAATACTCATCATACATTGTTGGAAAGTTGCCGGTGCATCACCCAAGCCAAATGGCATTCGCCGAAAGGCAAAGGTACCATATGAACAAGTGAAGGTGGTCTTGTGTTGGTCATCCGGGTGTATTGCTATTTGATTGTAACCCGAATACCCTTCCAAAAAGCAGTAATATTTTTGACCCGACAGTTTTCAATGATTTGGTCAATAAAAGGTAGCAGGAAATGGTCCTTAGAAGTGGCGGCATTCAATTTGCGGTAGTTAATACATACACGCCACCCGGTGACCGGTCGGGTGGCAATTTGTTCACCATTTTCATCCTTGACTACTTGAATACCGGCCTTCTTAGGCACAACTTGGGTAGGACTTACCCAAGCACTATCAGAAATTGGATAGATAATTCCCGCATCCAACCATTTAATTACCTCTTTCTTTACTACCTCCCTTAGGTTCGGATTCAATCGCCGTTGAGCTTCTCGTGTCAGTTTTGCATCTTCGGTGGTGATTATCTTGTTCATGACGATTGATGGACTAATTCCTTTAGGATCGGCAATCGTCCATCCGATAGCTCCTTTGTTCTCCATCAAGACTTCCAATAAGGCTTGTTCTTGCGCCATCTCTAAATTAGAGGCAATAATGACCGGTAGAGTGTCATTATCCCCTAGAAAAGCATACTTCAAATGGCTTGGCAAGTCTTTGAGTTCCAACTTTGGCGGTTCTTCTAGTGATGGTTTAGTACCCGAGCTTATTTCCACCGGCAAGATTTCAAATTGGTGGGTCTATGGCGGTCGACCTTCTTTCAAAGCAATAGCATCCTGTTTTTCCTCTTCAACCCTTAGCGCACAAGCATGTACCTTTTTAGAAAAATCACAAAGACAAACATCCATACTATCCTCCTCGTACTCATGCGGGTTGCATCCGTCGACTAAATCTGCCATGAAACACTCATCAACACCAACAACATTAGAATTGTTAGTAAACATTCAAGCGCATTTTCGATTCCCAAAAGTCATATCGACTGTACCAAATCTACAATCGATCACAGCATGCGTGGTGCTAAAAAATGGCCAACCCAAAATAACATTTTGTTGTTGTTTTGGGTCCGCGGATGAGTAGTCCAAGACTAAAAAGTCAACCGGGTAATAAAACTCATCAATTTTCACAATCACATTTTGAACCATCCCCCGAGGTAGCTTATGAGACAAATCGGCCAAAACAACCGTTGTCTCTACCCTTGCTAACGGACCAAAGTCGTATTGGTCATATAAGCCCCCCGGTAAAATGCTCACCCCGGCTCCAAGATCTAGTAATGCCTTTGCCATTTGAAAATTACCAACTTGTATATTAATTAATGGCGTGCCCGAATCTTGGAGCTTAGGAGGAAGCTCCCCATTCAAAACCACACTTACTTGCCTGGTTAAATCTACCCGCTTAGGCATTTTCTTCTTTTGTTGCCTTTTTTGTGTGCATAACTCTTTTAAAAATTTTGCGTATGCGGGTACTTGTTTTATTGCATTAAGTAATGGAAGGTTAATTTTTACTTGTTTGAACATGTCCCACAATTCTTCTTTTTGGGGACCTCTTGATGCAATAAACTTTTTCCTACCCGGGTCAAGTAATGCCGATGGAAACGGGACTTGACTCGGTTCACCTTCATCTTTTTCATTCTTTTCATTTTAACCCAACCTCGGTTTTTTAACATTTGATTCTTTAGGTATAACCGGTGAAACTTCATCATCACTTTCATTACCCGTAACATCCTCAACTACCCCCTCAACCAAACCCGGTGACAAATTGGCTTTAAATTCTTTGCCACTTCTTAAAACACTAACATGACTAATATTAACATTGTTACCTCGTGACGAACCATGGGAAGGATTTACCTTGGTGTCGCTAGGAAGTTGACCTTTGCTTTTCTTCAACCCCGCCACGTCGGTTGCCAATTGACCCATTTGGGTTGTTAGTGATTGAATGCTCTTGTCACGAACCTCATCCTTTTGCATCCGGACTTCGTTAAGTTGATTCCTTTTTTGCATATCTTGTTGCATAGCCCGAAGCATATCCATAACTTCACTCCCGCTCGATGAATTTTGACCCGAACCACTTTGACCCGTTTGTTGAAATTGCCCTTGGTAGCCATAATTGTTTCCACCCCTATAGTTGCCTTGATTGTATTATTGGCGAGGTGCAAAGTTACCTTGAACTCCTTGAAAGTTTGGGTTAGCTTGGTTCGCCGCGTTCCCATAGCGGAAATTAGGATGGTTTCGTAACCTGGGGTGGTATGTGTTGGAGTTCATATTGAAATTTCGACCACCCCCTTGAATTGAATTCACTTCTTCTAATTGCTCAACAACCACTCCCACTACACAAACTTCCTCCATGTGGCCTATTTCATTGCAATTAGTGCACACATTATACACTTAATTCGTGGTTTGAATATTGCCACTCTCTACCCCATGCACTTGTGGCCTTTGTATCACATGCCTTGCCCTTCTTGAAGATTGGGCCTTCCTTTTGGAAGTCACCGCCAATTGTTCTAAAAATGCCCAATCGTCTTGTTCAAAGTTTGTACCAAACGTACCATTAGTAATCGACATCAAATCACGTGCATCCTCCAAACTCAACCCTTCATGAAATGCGTTCAACAACTCCCATAGTTGGATACCGTGATGAGGGCAATTCCTTAGCATCATATTGAATCTTTCGAAAGCTTCATGAAACATCTCCCCCGATTTTTGTTGGAAGCTTCTCAAACCTCTCCTTGCATCGTTGGTCTTTTGAGAAGTATAAAACTCGTCCAAAAATATTTGTTGCATGTCGGCCCATGTAAAAATTGACGCGGAAGGTAGGGTGTGAAACCATCTATTCGCTTTGTCTTCCAAAGAAAATTGAAAGAGAACCAACTTGACATCATCCGAAGAGAACCCTTGGCCTCCAATCGTGTTGCAAATAGAATCGTATGTCTCCAAATGGAAATAAGGTTCTTCCGTTGCTAACCCCTTAAATTTTGGTAGACTTTGGAGAGCGATTATTCTAACTTCAAACGTTCTTCCATCGGCATGATGAGGAATCACTACCGACGAAGGATTGCTAGTGATAATAGGCCGGAAGTGAGCTTCAATTCCCCGGACTACTTCCCGGTGATGTCTTTGAGGGGCACCCAATGGTGCTCTTGGTTGACCCATTTGCCCTTGCATAGGCCCTTGAGGAGCAAATGGTGGTTGGTATTGATATTGATGCATTGGCGGTTGTTGTTGAATCGGTCTTTGAAATTAAGGTTGCGTATTTTGAGGACGCACTTGATGTAGCGGTGTAGGGCGTTGCAATTGTGGCCCTTGTGGTCTTATATGTTGCACCCCGACCGGTAATCTACTCGTGTCTTGAAATTGTTGGATCGGTTGACTTTGTTGACCCGCTCCTCCTTGAGGTCCTAAATATCCTCCATCGCCCCCATAATAGAAACCTTCCTCTTCATACCCTCTAAAATCCTCTTCATAACCATCATCATATTCGTCCCCTTGAATACCCGAGGATTGCCCGAATGGAAGGGATGAGTATTGAAAGCCCAATTGGTTAGATGGTCGGTAAGATGAAGTAGCATGGACAATGGTTGAATTGGGTGGTATTGGATAAGTAGAGGATGATTGACCCGTAGTTGGGGGAAAGAAGTGTGAAAATGGTGGAATTTGTGGTAGAAGGACTAAAGGTAAGATTGGGTTCAACTTGAGTAGTAATCGGTACTTGAGTAGTAATCGGTTGTGTGGTGTTGGTTGGTGTAACGTCATGAGGTGGAGTAGGATTTGTAGTGGTATTAGGCATGGTGGTGTTTGGTGATGGTTGTGTGGAAGTAGGTAGAATGATGACGTCGTTTGACCCGTTGTGGGTGGTATTTGAGATTCTTGCATGATGTTTCGTGGTGTAATGGGTGAAGTAGGTGAACCAATAATTCTGTTTTCTCGTACCAAAACTCGGTTTTTCCTTAACGTTCTCTCAATTTCCAGATCAAACGATAGTGGTGACGACTTGTGAGAGCCTCTAGTATGCATATACCTTAGTAGCTGCACACTAAACACAACCAGCGTAAACCTGAAAATAACAAAACAAAACTAATAAACTAACACACGTTGCGCACTACTCCCCGGCAACGGCGCCAAAATTTGACGTGCTGTCGTGGGTACAAGCAAATTTAATCCACGTTACAACTAGTAGATAGCAGTAAATAGGTATCGAGCACAGGGAGTTTGTGGAATATGTGTTGATTCGATAGTCTTGCAAATTAACTACAATTAACCTAATATGCAGAAATTAAAGATCAAGAATTTGGATTGTTTGATTTAAAACTAAGTTATCAACTAATTGCTAATCAAGATTGGATTTTTAATTCAGTTTATGAGAACAATAATCATCTTAGGGTTCAGTTTCTTTTAACACTTGTGCAAAATTCCAACTAGAAAGAGTTACATAGACATAACTCGTGCATAAATAATTGTTGTGATAAAAGGGAACAAAGTACTCGGATTATATCAATGCGAGGTCGTTTCCCAATGATCAATCAATCAATATCCAACCCTAACCCTTCCCATGATATCTCGATTGTCAACGACACCAAGAACGTGCGATTTAGATTAGAATTGCAATACCAATTAACAAGCTATAAACAATTATGCATACACCATGATAATCAAAGCAAACACAAAGTTATCATTCTAGAAATTAAGGAAAATCACACAAGAGTTGTAGAGAAACATTCACCTAAGATGATCACCACAAATTTAGCCAGACATTGTTTAGTTGATCATCATAACATCAAAGTTCAAATTCATACGAATCAAAAACCAAAACCAAATGTTTAGAATTATTCCCAAATGATATCCCCAGCTGAAATTCGCCCCCAAGGTGCAGAGAAAACGTTCCAATCATGAATAATGTGAAAAGGCACATGAAAACAGTTTTAAATGAGGCAGTTACACTTTTCCTCGTCACCTCTACCGTAACTTACGGTAGCTACCGTAAGTTACGGTAGACTCCAAACTGCTACGGTGGATCTTTACTGAGTTACGGAGGAAACATGTGACTTTCAGGGCTACCGTAACTTACGGTAGCCACCGTAAGTTACGGTGGGCTCCTGAATCTTCCATTTTGTTTCTTCTTTCCTTCCATGCTTGACCCGTTCCACTCCAGTCCATCCAAGGCAGCGATTTATCCATTTTAAGCTCCAAAGTGTACCTGAAACATAAGCAACTGTAGTCATCTAATTCAAGATAATTACGCGATCAAGTGAGGGATAAACTCGTCTTTTAACACCATTAAGGGTTGTCCTATGGACCAATCGTCATTTCCTGTCACGTGGTGCGCCAGGGTACACTGGGCTTGGCGCGTGGCGCGGGGGGAGCTTAGTTCTAAGTTCCAAGAATTGTCAAAACAGGTCCCTACATGCTTAAAACTTGATGTTTGGCACGTTTAAGCCCCGTTAACCCCATTTCAAGGCTCTAAAATGAAGTTAAAGTATAGGGAACTTAAAATATGCTCAAAAACATCTCGGATGTTGGTTCGTTTGGCCGTACGATTGCGTTATTCGGTTAATTACGATGAAACACGACCGTACGCGAAAAAAGGATCCAAATTACGCGACGAATGGAATTTTGTCAAGCCAATCACTAAAATAAAATATTTTAATGATTACAAAAATTTTTGGATGTCCGGATATATTCAGAACGTAAGATATGCGCGAAATTGCCAACTTATGCACTTTTTGACGCTTTTAGTCCCTGATTGACCAAAAAGTTAGTTTTAGGACACCGAACCCCTCAAAGCCTATTTCTAAGCTATCGAAAGGATATTTATGGTATGTTTAACTTATAATCAAGTTCCGTAATGTCCATTACTATACGAATCGGCATACTTTCGCAGTTTGACGTAATTAGTCCTTGCGATCGAATAAACTTGATTTTGCCATACCAAATCCTTCAAAACTTATTTCTAAGTTATGTAAAGGTTATTTAAGGTATGTTAAGCATATATTGATGTTCTGGAGTGTTTGTCGCGTTAAACTAATTACGTTTACGCATCAGTTTGCGTATAACTTTCCAGAAAACGATATAGAGTTTGAAATTGAACAAAAATCGAAACGAGCAAAATGTCAAACATAAATAAACAACCATTGGGGTCAAATAACATTGTTTTATTGATAATTGAATAGATTAGATTTTATACAATGATTACAAGCACATATGTCACAGTCTCCCCTACTTGTGGAAATTTCGTCCCGAAATTTATTTAGAGGAAACTTGTGAGAATAAATATGGATATTTCGCCTTCATCTGATCTTCACGTTCCTAGGTAAATTCTGGTCCACGTTTAGATTCTCAGCGAACTTTGACAAGTGGAATGCGCTTGTGTTTGAGCCATTTAACTTCACGTTCCATGATTTCCACAGGCTTTTCAACAAAATGCATCGTGTTGGTCACACGAATTTCATCAAGAGGTATGTGGAGGTTCTCATCAGGTAAACACTTTTTGAGTTTGGACACGTGGAAGGTCGGATGAACATTTCCAAGTTCAGGAGGTAACTCAAGTCTGTAGGCTACCTTTCCGATTCTTTCGACGATCTTGAATGGTCCAACATATCTAGGTGCAAGTTTTCATGTCTTTCCAAATCTGATCACACCTTTCCAAGGTGAAACCTTGAGTAGAACGCGATCACCGACTTGGAATTCCAAGGGCTTGCGTCGTCGATTCGAGTAACTCTTTTGACGGCTTCGAGCTGTCTGAAGGTTAAGGCGAATTTTCTTGATTTTATCTATAGTCTCTAGAATGAGCTCAGGTCCAGTAAGCTGAGCCTCACCGATCTCATTCCAGTAGACTGGTGAACGACATTTTCGACCATAGAGATCCTCAAAAGGAGCCATGTTGATGCTGGAGTGATAACTATTGTTGTAGGAGAATTCAATCAAGAAGATACGAATCCCAACTACCACCAAAATCGATCACACAACCTCTAAGCATATCCTCCAGTGTTTGGATTGTTCTTTCAGATTGACCATCAAATTGCGGATGATAAGCTGTGCTCAAATTAAGTTGGGTTCCCCTAGCAGATTGCATGGTTCTCCAAAAAAGAGACAAGAATCGAGCATCTCTGTCAAAAATAATGTTCAAGCGAACGCCATGACGGGACACAATCTCATCCACATAGATTTTTGCAAGTTTGTCGGCAGATAGATCCTCATGGATTGGCAAGAAATACGCTGAATTGGTAAGATGATCAACAACTACCAAGATGGCATCATGACCTTTCTTAGTGCGCGGAAGTTTGGTAATAAGATCCATAGCAATGTTTTCCCATTTCCAAATTGGAATCTCTGGTTGCTCCAATAATCCAGAGGGATGTTGATGTTCAGCCTTAACCTTAAGACAAGTAAGGCATTTGGATACGTACAAGGCAATGTCTTTCTTCATACCAGGCCACCAATACTGAGTTCGAAGTTCCTTATACATTTTATCTGCACCAGGATGAATAGAATAACGAGACTTATGAGCTTCATCCATAAGCAAGGTGCAGAGATTGTCTTGACTTGGGACCCACAAACGGTCCATGAAATAATACAATCCATCGTCTTTTAGCTCGAGATCAGGCTTAATATGAAATGGTAATTCCTTACCCATCAAATCTTGTGAAACACAAGTATGTTGAGCCTGAGAAATGCGGGTTTGAATATCATATCGAACTCGAACACAATGAAGCTTGACATGCTCTTTACGACTCAATGCATCGGCTACGACATTCGCCTTACCAGGATGGTAGCGAATTTCGCAGTCATAGTCGTTTAGAAGTTCAACCCAATGTCGTTACCTCATGTTAAGTTCTTTCTGATTGAAGATATGCTGAAGAATTTTGTGGTCAGTGAAAACCACACATTTTGTACCATACAAATAGTGTCTCCAGATTTTGAGAGCGAAAACAACTGCACCTAACTCAAGATCATGAGTCGTGTAGTTCTTCTCATGAACCTTCAACTGTCTCGATGCGTAAGCTATGACTCTATTCCTTTGCATGAGAACACAGCCAAGACCTAATTTGGATGCATCACAGTATACGACAAAATCATCATTGCCCTCAGGCAAAGATAGAATAGGTGCATAGCAGAGTTTCTGTTTCAAGGTCTGAAAAGCTTCTTCCTGTTTGGATCCCCATTCAAAGGGTTTATTTTTCTGAGTTAGAGCAGTTAGAGGAACTGCAATCTTGGAGAAGTTCTCGATGAAGCGGCGGTAATAACCCGCGAGACCAAGAAATGAATGAACTTCAGTTGGAGTAGTAGGCGTATCCCAATCCTTAATCGCACGGATCTTGGAGGGATCTACATGAATACCTTGTTCATTGACAATATGTCCCAAAAATTGAACTTCCTTAAGCCAAAATTCGTATTTGGAGAATTTGGCAAAAAGTTGCTCTTTCTTCAGGAGTTCCAGAGTAAGACGAAGATGTTGCTCATGATCGGCTCGAGTCTTAGAATATATCAAGATGTCATCAATAAAAACATTGATGAACTTATCCAAGTAAGGCTTACAAGCCCTCTTCATCGAGTCCATGAAAACAGCAGGAGCATTAGTCAAACCGAATGGCATAACTGTGAACTCATAATGCCCATATCTTGTGCGGAATGCAGTCTTGGGAATATCTTCTTCAAGTACACGAAGTTGATGATACCCAGAACGTAGATTAATCTTTGAAAAATAAGTAGCACCGTGTAACTGATCAAAGAGATCATCAATGCGAGGTAGGGGATATCGATTCTTGATGGTAACCTTGTTAAGCTCACGATAATCGATGCACATCTTGAAAGAGCCATCTTTCTTCTTGTTGGACCGGTTTTGACTCCGAAACGATTGCGAAACGAACGTGAAACGTGCGGAATCCGTACACGAACGCGACCTAACACACGTGACGTAATATAAACGTGATTCTATTATAAATCTGAAAACGTACAGCACCTTGAATCACAATGACAACACTTTCTCTCTCTAGATTCTCTCTCTAGATCTAGAAAGCTCCAAATGACAAATGTAGCAAAAGTCTCTAAACTAAACATAATCTCCCTATTTATAGGCCTTGACTATTAATGAGATTTCTCATTAATTACAATTATGCCACCTTGCCTTTTTGACTAGCTATCATTAATATAACGACTCGTTTTCTTCTGTTTCTCGCTACTTCTCGGATTGACGAAGGCTATAGACATAAATGCACTAACAGACTCCCCCTTGGATATTGCCGCAGTCAATCTCGATCATTGAGTCAAACTCGTAGCATCTTCTTTTTCTCTTTTAGACTTCTTGAACAGAATCCCGGTGGATCTGTCTTCAGCTTTAGTTTCTTCTCCTTTCGGTAGACTCTTTTCTTCATCAGGCTCCCCCTTTCATCAAGCTTTCATGCTTTGGGATCGACACCTTGCTTTTCGATTACAAGCTCCCCCTTGCTTTGAGCTCGTCTTCAGACTCCCCCTTAGACTCAGCTTCCGGGATCGTAGTCTGGAATCTCATCTGCAAACACTCAAACATTTATAAGTAATATCATTTCAAATTTCAACTATCCAGGAATTGTAACCTGGTTCTATTCAACTTTCTAAAATTTCACTCCCCCTGTCAACAATCTTTACAGATTTGGCAGTGTTAAGTATCCAAAATCCCTCACAGTTAATCATCCAAGTCCAACTTAATGACCTTGGAGATATCACAAACTGTTTTGATTTTTGATTTTAATTCAAGTTTCAATTTAATGAACTTGTTTTATTTTCAGAAACACAATCAGCTTACTTAGATTTTGAAACTCAGCATTTCAGATATCAGTTGTCGAAAATAAAGCAGAATCAAAAATCTTTTTGTATTTTCTGAAATGTAAAGCAGTAAAGAAATATGTACAAACATATTTACAGACAATATTTTTGTTTGAGTATGCGTCAGAGGATCATATCAGTTTATGACAAGTCACAAGTACCGTTGAGCTTAAAATCACATTACGCATTAAACAATTCACTTAGATTGTCGATATACTTATCCACTTAAATATTCATACAAAGTTCAACTGATTCAGGATACGAATTAGGTGTTTTAAGAACTTAAACTCATTCATGTGTACCACCTCTTGAATATACTCCCGTATCCAGAATCCCAATAATCAGTCTTACAGGTGAGTATACTACAATGATATCTGTATATAAATTAGGTATGCGAGGGCCGAGGGATCTCAGGTCGATACTTCCGTATACGCAGAGAGATATCAGCTTCGACTTTTCGGAATGTCCCCTTTAGAGGATCTTTTTGCTTACAACAGCAGCGACTATCAATTTTATTGTTTCATCAGCATGCTGAGGGTTTAATGCTATGTTTCAAGCATTGCAGAAAGTATTATTCGAGGACTAGGTCAGAACTTCCATTCAGCAGAAGTCCCAGAATAATACCCCAGACATCATTGAGTATAAAGACCTAGTATATCAGATTATGAGACCTTTCAAACGAGATTTCAGGGGTTACGTATATATCCAAGTAGTGTTCCCCACGAAATAAGCAAGTATGAAATTTATGTTTATATCCCGAAAAGTTTACTAAATGTATAAAAATCTACCGACACATCCACGGTGAAATCGTTTAACACATTTAAACTTTCCAATTCTTTAGCGTACTGTAACTGTCTACTGATGTACTATCATTTCCTCTTTTTACACAAAAACTCAATTTTTGAATTTTATCATGTTTTTTGGTCATTTTCAAATTATCAAATGTTTTTGTATTTTCTGACAATATTACTCCCCCTAAAATGCAAAATCATATAAAAAAAATTTGACAACCAACACTGATAGCTTTGTCTCGCCATCCATTTTCTGCTTCAAGTACTCTGTTTTGCAGAAAATATAACATACCCCCATGATTTACAACACATTGATATTTTACAGTTTGAAAACCGTTTGTCAATCTGATGAAAGTAATCATGTTTGTTCAGCCGTGAGGGTTTCGGCATATTCAATCAACACATATTTTTGTATTTTTGAATATTTGACAAAAATTAAAAACAAACATATTTTTGGTTTTTCAAATTTTTCAATTTTTAGGGTTTTTGAAAATATTGTTTATTTATTTACAGAAAACATATAAACTTCCTGTTTCAACCAACACAGGATCCAGCAGCCTCCTCTCGATGTGCCAGGCTGCTCCAATCTCCAATTTCACAATCTTTGAATTCCATGAGCACCTGCACAAACAAACTACTCAATTACTTGAACAATTTAGCCCAGGCCTGTTGAACCTTAGGCATTTCAACACAATAATTTTCATTCAATGCTGGAAATTCTTTATCATTTTTCACAAAAATTTCTCAATTTTAACTTCAACTTTCTCATCTTTTACCAAATCAACATGTTTCTTAACACTCCATGTTTGACCTTTTGGTGTTCCTCGTTTGTAAAAATGTGAAACTTTTTGAACATTTTGATTTTGAACAACAACTCTTGGTTTCCAAAACTCTTGAGGTTTTGTCATATCAACTGTGGTTTTCCAACTCTGTGTTGTTCTGAATCTGGGTGTGTAAGAATTCCAGATCTGTCTAGAATCAAACCTATTCTGGTATGATTTCCAGTTTTGATTTGAAGCAAACTTGTTTGTATTGAACCTCCAAGTTTGTTTCGAATCAAATTTGGTTGACCTTTGTCTCACATTCTCAGATTTTTGTTTCTCAGCATCAATCTTCTTTTTGTCAACATCCACAGGTTTTAGATTTGGACACTTGCGTGCAAGATGTCCCTTTTGTCACATTTGAAACATGTTCTCATGGACACATCTTTGACCTGTGGTTGTTGCTTTTTATTTTTAGCAAAGAACTCATCATTAGATTGTCTCATTTTGAGTTCTTTTTCTTTTTCTAAACTGCCTCCTTGAACAAAACTCATTTTTGTTTGAAAATTCGGAGTTTCATTTCTTTTCCAACTTTGTTTCTTCTTATAACCCAACCCAGCCTTCATGTTTTTCTTCTTGTAACCAGGTTTGTTATACGAACCTCTATGACTCTTACCAGCAAACTTTGAAATCTCAGACTTTTCAATCTCAACCATTTTGAAAACTTTATCAACTTTTTCTGAAATCACATTCTGAATCGGGAATACAACATCTAAGAATAATTTGTCTGATCCAATCATGGTATAAACCAATCCTTTTGAATCATCATTCAAACTTTCCTCGGATTTTGTGTTTTTCAGATAACCATCATGAAGATTTCCTTCATCTTCATCCTGTGATTCAGATTTACCTGTATCAACCGACTCTTCTTTCAACACACTTTCAACGACTTTACCTACCACCTCTGAATCATGAGAATCATCAGATTTGGAATAGGTTATGTCAATGTTGTCTGGCAATTGGTCTACCATGTTGAAAGCTTTTTCGACCTTTTCCTCATCATAAAATGCAAATTTTCCCGGTGGTGGAACTTGATGAAACTCTGAGCCAATGCCTTTCTTGTTCTGCTCAGACTCACCATCTCCCGGTTTTATATTGAAAATTCTTTCAAGCACATATGACGACACGTGGTAACTTTTTAACTTGTTGTTATCCTGTTCTAAATCAGCAATTTTTCGCTTCAACTTAGCAACATCCTCAATATAGGAATTAACAACATCTTGTTTTATCGCATACATTCGTTTAAGCTCTTTAGTTGTTTCAGACATATAATTCATTCTAGATTGAGCATATTTCATTTCATCTTTCACTTTGTCGTATGACTCTTTCATAATATCATATGCTAATTTCATTGAGTCATAATCTTTCTTCATTTCTTGACAAGCAATTTCTTTTTGTTCACATTCATTTGTCATTTTCAAAACATTTTCTTTCAAAACTTCATTTTCTTTCTCTAATTTGTTACATTTTTCTGAAATTTTTTCATCATTTTCTTTAAAAACCTTTTCTTTTTCTAGCATTTCTTTGCATTTTTCTTTGAAAATCTTTTCAATTTTTGTGAACTCAAAATCTCTTGTTCTAAATTGCTCATCTTTTTCAGTACAAGCTCTGCACGGTTCCATGCATTTCTTGCACTGATCAATCAGTTTCAAGTTTTCAGAATCAGAATTTACCTCAGTGATTGGCACTTCGGTGTTTTCAGCAACCTCTGTCTGCTCAGCAACATTCTGCTTTTCTTCACCACCGACTTCATCACCAACATTACCAGCTTCCTCATTCTCATTCTTTTCTTCATTTTCTTCTTTCTTCACCTCTTCTTCAATCTACTGTTCTTCAGTAACAGCTTTCTCAATCTCTTCATTTTTGATTTCCTTCACAGCTTCAACTTCAATAGTTTCTGCTTTAACCTCTTCAGCATCTTTCTTCAGATCATTCACCATTTCTTCAACACTCTTCTTCATTCTTTCTTCATCCCTTTTTCTCAGACACGATAACATGGCATATCTGATCTCTTTTTCATACCTCTTAACGTATGTGTCATCTTTCATCACATTTCTATAGTATTCAGCTCTCAACGGGACTTTGAGAAGAACATCATCGAAGATTATGTCTTTCTTGGGAACAACCGGTTCTCCTTCTCTGTTATAATAACATTCTCTCTTTTTATCCCATCTTTTGCTCCCGACAGCCATCTCATACTCTTCCTGCATGTCATCCATTCTGTTGTAGACCACGTTTCTTTCTCTGTAAGTCTTCTCACTCAAGATCTCTTCTCGAGTTTTCTCTTTGATCTCAACTTTTTCTTCATGGATTTCAGCAGTGTCTTTGTCTTTGTTTTCATCTTGAATTTTAGCAACAAAAACAAACTTTCTTTCTTATGTCATAGCTCTCCCTTGAGCTGTTTTACGAACATTCTCTAAACGATCTTCTTCTGGACAAACTGTGCTCCAGTCAAATCCTTCATCAGGATAGATTACTGCATATGCTCTTGATTTTTATCTCGGCTTATCTTCAATCAACTTTGGTTCTTCTCTGCTTCGATGGTAAATCGCCTTTCGATAATAATCATCGTTGAAAGGACGTTTACTTCCTTCACCAACTTCAGAGTTTCTGCATTCTCTTTTGAAATGACCCTTTTGCTTGCATTTGAAGCAGGTCACTTTAGATTTGTCGAATCCAAGCTTTGTTGAAGCACCTCCAAGCGATTGTTTCCCGGTAATCACCATATACCTCTGAGCTCTTCGGATACAACTAGCTAAACACCAACGAATGTCAATGAGCTCCATCTCTTCCGGATCAATCTGGTCATAGTCTTCTTTGGTCAATTCAGAATTTCCAATTTTTCCAGCTACTAGACCTTCATATGACTCCAGAACAGATGCAAGGAAACTCATTTGCTGCTTCGCTGCATTTATGCTCATTGCAGGAGAATTCTTCAGTTTAAGAGCAATGTTGCACAGAATTTCTTCAGATTCATCAGAATTTGTCTTTGAAGATGAATGATATCCAGAATGATGACTTGTTGACGTTGTTGGTGGTTCTTTCATCTTTTCACCACTAAATGCTGTTTTTGGTGAACCAACGCCTTTATCAGAAGGCACACTGCCTTTGTAGTACAAGCCAACGTTCTGTTGATGTGAAGAATCAGTCATCTTGTTTTGCTTTTGTAGCTCCAGATCATGACTTTCAATCTTTTCAAACAAAGCATCAAGAGTAATTGTATCATACAAAGCATCATTTTTCAAAATAAAAACAAACGTTTGCCACTGATCTGCTCGTGGTAACGCTTCAATCACTTTGTCTATCAATTCCTCTCTTGTTTTATTTATCTCTAATCTCTCCAGCTCAATTTTAAGATGACAGAATCTCTCAATCATTTGCCTCACCGACTCTCCTTTTATGTTATCAAACAGATCAAATTCTTTCTTTAATAAAGCGATTTTGTTTTTTTAATCTGTTTACCCCCTTCAGCTCTAACACGTAAAGCTTCCCAGACAGACTTAGATGACCCATCATGAGTTAATAAAGCAAAAATATCATTTCTGATTGCCGACTGGATCAATGCTATCATTCTCTGTTCAGCTCCGTATTCAGCTTTATCTTCTCTAGAAAACTTCTTGAACACAAGATCTTCGCCTTTATCGTCTTTTGGTTTTTCATACCCATACTCCAAGCAAAACCAGCTTTCATGAGCATACGCTTTCGCCCAGTTGATGAAACGTTCTTTCCACCAGGTATAATCCTCAATGCTATCAAGAGTTGGTGGCTTTGAATGAGTTCCGTAAAAGTTATCATGCTTGATGTTCTCATTTAACACCTTAGAAATGGTTTTTGGTGTAATATTTGTAGCCTCAGACGATTCAGTTGCGAACGCGTTGTAAAACGTATTGAAAAATTCTTCAGCCATGATGTAAACCTGTCAACAACAAACAAACGCACAATCTGTTTTAAACTTTTATCAATTATCTGAAACAAACTGGTACTCGAACTAATGATTTTGTATGTGGACTGAACGTTGACCAACTGTACGGACTGATATGACCCGGAATGAATTCAATTGACCTGACCCTTCAAAATCTTTGAATTCTGAACCGTATGAACTGGACAATTATCACGCAGCTTGACCACACAAAATGACTTGACCAATCAAACGTATTGATCAAACCGTGCTCCAAACCTTGTAACCTGATTGCCGACAAGTGACAACTGACAAACTGATATATCACAACACTATTTCAGCAAACACTTTTGCAAATAACCGACAACAACAATGTATATCTAATTCTGATTGTGATTGGATTTGATAGGGCTGCACCCACTAACCCAACAACATGATTGGGCCGCCAATTTCCACTAAACCCAATACTGATTGGACTGACTTTTGTTTTATGTAGCCGACAATATTATCTTGGAATCACATGCAAGACCTTAGTCAACAATTTTCATCCGACAATTTTAATACTCAACTGAATATTATTGGACCCCAAATTATAGTGGACAAACAACAATGCATGGTCGGTAATCAGTTCATATTTCAAATTATGATTGGGCCGAATATGTTTGTATTCAGTCGATGACTGATAAGCGGACCTAATGAGCGGACTGCCGAATAAGCGAACCTACCAACTTGACCTTATAAGCGGACCACCTGATGTACCTATAAGCGGACCTGAAAAGCGAACCTATTGTTGTTCACAAAAGCGGACCAGACATGTCACAATAAGCGGACCATACATGTCACAATAAGCGGACCTCCTGCTATCCTATGAGCGGACCTCAACAAATGTTCAAATAAGCGGACCAGATGAGCGAACCAGATGAGCGGACCAGAATTTTGACAGCAAAAACGAACTGAAAATCTTCGATTACTCCTAAACGGCTAGGAATTTGGATCTGAAACTTGGTAGGGTTGTAAATCAAGTGTTTACGCACAACATATCAAAAAATCAGCCGATTCGGACCGTAAAATCCCGTTCAATTTGACTAAAAACAGTGAAAAACGTGAAAAACGTGAAAAATATGAAAAATATGAAGAAGTAGATTAAATTCAGATCTGAATCTGATGAAATCACGATCGAAAATGTGTGTTGGATCAGTGCAATCGAGCTCCTGCTCTGATACCACTTGTTGGACCGGTTTTGACTCCGAAACGATTGCGAAACGAACGTGAAACGTGCGGAATCCGTACACGAACGCGACCTAACACACGTGACGTAATATAAACGTGATTCTATTATAAATCTGAAAACGTACAGCACCTTGAATCACAATGACAACACTTTCTCTCTCTAGATTCTCTCTCTAGATCTAGAAAGCTCCAAATGACAAATGTAGCAAAAGTCTCTAAACTAAACATAATCTCCCTATTTATAGGCCTTGACTATTAATGAGATTTCTCATTAATTACAATTATGCCACCTTGCCTTTTTGACTAGCTATCATTAATATAACGACTCGTTTTCTTCTGTTTCTCGCTACTTCTCGGATTGACGAAGGCTATAGACATAAATGCACTAACACTTCTTGACAAAAAGAACGGGAGTACCCCAAGGTGAAAAGCTTGGACAGATAAAACCTTTGTCAGAAAGCTCCTAAAGCTGCTTGGATAACTCTTGCATCTCAGACGGTGCAAGATGATACGGAGATCTAGCAATAGGATTAGCACCAGGTACAAGATCAATACGAAACTCGACTTGGCGTGCTGGGGGTTAACCAGTTAATTCTTCAGGAAACACTTCGGGATAACCCCGAACGACAGGGATATCTTGAATAGACTTACCTTTGCCTTTATCCGCTACAACATGTGCCAAAAAGGCCACATAGTTCTTTCGCAGATACTTTCGAGCTTGAGTACAAGACATGAGTTTGAGACTACTAGCAGGTTTCTCACCACGAACCTCTAGGATCTCACCTGACGAAAGAGGCACACGAACAATCTTTTCAAAACAAACTACCTCTGCGTGATACTTGGCTAACCAATCCATACCCACTATAATGTCAAAACTTCCAAGTTGTATAGGCGTGAGGTCAATAGGAAAAATATGGTTATTAAGGTTCAACTGGCAGTTTCGAAGAACAGAATCAAGAACAATGGGTTCTGTGACAACCCGAACTTTCAAGGTCTTTCCTTGACACGCTACTTTTTTCACACCAGTGTCTTCACACATTGTGTTTGCGTTGTAAAAATTGTGCACGTTTGATATCTGATTGATATACTGTGTTACTGTATTATTGGGTTATGGTATTATTGTTTTGTTACGTTGATTGGTGTATGGCTCATTGACTGATACAAGAAACTGTAAGTATTACTCATTGTGTAGTGCCATAGTAAACATCAAACATGATGACTTTCGTCACCCACACACACACTACGAAACATGGTGACTTTCGTCATCCATGGTGTTTCGTCGCCACAACAGGCCTCGGCCCAAAGTGGATTCGGCCCAACTTCCTTATATTAAAACCCCCTTGTAATTAGTTGCTCGTAGAACACACAAAACCCTAATACTCTCACCCCTTTCCTATTCGCGACGGCAGACCCCCCTCTATCGTGATCAACCTCTACTAATATGCACACCCTCTATCTCCGGTTAGTATAATCCTTTATTAAATATGGTTCCTTGATTGACTTGCTGTGTTAATAATTGATTGGTTATGATCATTGTTTTGTTATTAAAACAATTCATATGAGTATTCTGTGATGGTCTGTTCGATGCATAGTAGGAGGGTACAAAGTCAACATAAAACAAATAAACACATGAGGCTCACGTGAATACTTGAATTAGCATGTTTTGATGTAGTCCACTAACACATTATGGTCCAATGAGGTTTCAACCTCTATCAGATACCACATGCTATTAATTGTTGATTGAAGTTTTGAATCAGGTCATGTGATTACTTATTAATATCGGCACTATATTCATAATATTATCTTATTGGGCCGCTCCTCTAATGTAGATTGAATATAGCCGACAAGCATAGATCAAATATAACACGTATGCAGACAACTAGAATGCTCTTATGTTAGTGTGTATGTATACGGTTGCAACGTTTGAAGTACGTCATGATAATAATCTGCCGATTTTTGGATTGGTTATGCTATGTACGTGAAATTTAAAGTCGATACAGGATCTTGATTTTTTTTATGCTGATATGAATGCTAGTAAACCGTTTGGATTATTGATTAGTGATTTGTATGTGACATAAGAAACTAGGATTAGTATAGTTTCTTGTTGAATGGACACTGCCATGTTAAAAGGAATGATAATGGTTCGCAAATAAGGCACCCGTTCATGATGAAAAAGTATCGAATGGCCTGAATTGGTAACCTGTGAATGCGTAACTGATACCTGTTGTTATGAAGTCAAGGTTGGGTAGTTGGTATCGATGAAACATAGTGATACTCCGGTGTGAATGGTCTCGACGAAACTCATGATGTTTCGCCATGGCTGATCTCGATGAAACTCATGGGAGTTTCGCCGAGACAGTAAGCAAACTAACTCAAAAGTGTAAACAGTGCATGATGCTTATAATATTAGATGTTATAGTTATGAACTAGTATTAGTGCATGATGATAGAACTCGATGATGTGGTGGGACACGATATCCATAGATATGGCTGGGTGGTGAGTGATGCATAAATTGGGTAGAATACGATATCCTCCTTGGGTAGGATATGTACCGCCATCCTCCATGGGTAGGATGCCAATATTAATCCTGCGTATTCTCCTTGGGTAGAACATGACTACACACGATATCCTCCTTGGGTAGGATATGTACCGCCATCCTCCATGGGTAGGATGCCAATATTAATCCTGCGTATTCTCCTTGGGTAGAATATTTACGTTCATCCTCCTTGGGTAGGACAACAACCTTAACTTACTAGACAAAACTCTATCATTAAGTCCCTCATTTTATATCGACTTAATCTCCGAGGCCGATGGCGAGCGGGTAATTAGTTAATAGCGCTATTAGGTTTGATAAACCTCACACCGTGCCGGTCGGATGGGCGTGTACTAATGGATCATGGCAAACATGTTGGGTTTTTCACATGTTTATCAAAGTATTTTATCCTTATAAAATAAAAACGCAGCGGAAAATATTATTTAAAACATGTTACTTACAAGATATAAAAACCATTTTATATGTAAAACCCAATCCCCGGATCCATATACGAACATGCATGCTATCAAAATTAAAACACAACCATAGAGTGTTTAGAATACTACCTTCCAAGGAGTAAAGGATATGAAGAAGATGATGATTCTTGAACGGTTGCCTTCAAGTGTAGAAGACCTCAAGCTTGTATACCCCAAGCCTTCCAACAAACACTTTGAATTTAGCTAGGATTTTACACTTGCAACTCACTTGAAAGATCCCCTCTTGGAACCATCATATGGCCGAAAATTAGAGGGGAGTTTATGGAGTTCTTGCACTTGATATATCAACTTGAAAAACCTCTTGTATGGCATACCTTGGCCGATTTTGGAGAGTCCTTTTTTACAAGTTCTTACACTTGAAAAATGATCTCCTAAAATGGAACACTTTAGCCGAAAATTCTAGAGCATTTCTACAAGTTCTTCTCAAGTTCATGCCTTTCAAATTATGTCTTCAAGAGTTTATGAAAACATGTGAGAGAGTTGCCACCCAATCTTGCCCAATGAGAGAGTCTCTAACCATGCAAAGTGCATGGATTTTCATTGGACCAAAATGGTCTTGGAAAGACCACCCAATCAAAGAGCTTCTAACACATGCATTTGCATGCAATTTGATTGGACCATCCTAGTCTTGGGAAGAGGGGGGCGGCCCACCTTATTATTATATAAAAAAATTCAATTTTTCTTTTTAAATAATATAAGTCTTACATATATATTTTATAACTTTTATAAAATATAACATCATATGTTATAAGGCTTATGCTATTTTTATTATGTTATTTAACCTATTAAATAACAAAATAAAATATTCTCTCAAAATAAATTATCCATATAATTTATTTGTTTGTCAAGTGCAATTATTTAGAAAACCAATTTCTAAATATTCTAAGTGTTAATATTTATTTGTTTGATCATATCATAAATAAATATTATAAGTGTTTGTCTAGCTTGTATTTGGGTAAGACTCGACTTGGATCATAACGTACTAGCCACATCAATTTAATATGTGTCTTGGGCATACAGAGTCCAATAATCTCCCACTTGCACAAGATACATAAAAATTGATGCAAGTAGTAAATGACGCCTAACTATGGTTTACTACCCCTAATACGTATGATTATATGTCCCATTCAATAACATCATCCCCTTCAAGTCCCTTTCTTGAAAATGATTTAGGTGAATCTATCATTTATCCTTTCGTTACAGATGTCATGTCAAATCCAGAGACACAGAGTGATCACTCTCTGTTGATTTAACTTTAGCAGGCCTTAGACATCTTACTCTCAACGAATAAGAGGAACAAATCCCATCTTGACTACATACGTCTCTCACAATCACCTTGTACCACACCTGAGCTTAGCCTTATGTACTGTCATATTACTAACAGCGAAGAAATAAGTCAAGGTACAATATTTGGTGAATATCAAGACCCAATATGTATCTCAGGTCTGAGGATACTATGATATTCTCCTTTACTCAAATTTACTTATGATCAATCACAAATGATTCCATGTAGTAATATTCGAGAGCGAGTCAATCCAATATTTGTATCCCACAAATATCTATGAACTTTGGCAGCAACACTTTACTCTATATTGATACCTAATGAATATCCACCAATCCAAATTCATAATAGTCTTACATTCATATTTGTTCCCACAAGTATGATCGACTACGGACATTTAGAATAAGCAACTTATTCACGGATTTAAACATGCTAAAACGGAACATAACTCAACATACCATAAAGAGTTATATTAATAATTGTTCCAATATCCAAATACAAAATAGATCAAATCCAATCACTAGAATATCGAAGTCCTAAGGCACAAGTATGATCCTTCATGCTTTGCTTGTTTAAGGAGCTTCGTGAGTGGATCCGCAATATTTTGATCAGTATGAACTTTGCGAATACATATCCTTCCCTTTTTCAACTTCATCCCTTATGTAGTTGAAACTCCGCTCAATGTGCCTAGTCTTTTGATGTGCACGAGGTTCCTTGATTTGAACAATCGTACTATCGTTATCACAAAGATCTCTAGGGGTCCTGAATGGTACAGACTTCCCCTAGATCGGCAATAATTCAAGTGGCAGATCCACATGAATCATTTCGATCAATGAAGCGGCGATGTATTCTGATTCTGTAGTGGACAATGCTACCCTGATTGTGATCGAGAACCATCTTGATCAATTTGGAAACTCGTATGCATGTAACCCTTTACAACAAATTCCGAAACTCGCATCTCTGTAACCTTTTACATCGAGTTCTTTTTCACAGATCCATATATTAGAAATATATCCTTAGTCCTTCTGAGGTATTTCAATATATTTATAACAATCACTCAATGACCGTTTCTCGTTGGTATCTACTCGTCATGCTTTAAGCGCATAACTTGTCCGGTCTAGTGCATACCATTAAATACATAATGAATCCTATAGCAGACGCATATGGGATTCTTTTCATTCTTTCTTACTCATCTTTTGAGCTTGGACATTGAGACGCACTCAATATTGTCCTCTCTTGAATGGGTACCAAACCTTTCATAGCGTTCTCTATCTTGAACCTTTTCAAGACTTTATCCATGTATGCACTTTAGTTTAAACCTATCAAGCGCCATGATCTATCCCTATAGATCTTTATTCCCAAAATATAGGCGACTTCACCAAGATCCTTAATTGAAAAACAACTTTCAAGCCAGGCTTTTACACCCTCCAAGGTTGGAATGTTATTTCCAAATAGTGATCGACATATTATACTAAGAAAGTAATGATGCTCCCACTAGCCATCTTATATACACAAGCTTCATCGACGTTCTTGATGAATCCATATTCCCAAATCTCTTCATCAAAACGGTGATTCCAACTTCTAGATGCTTGTTTCATTCTATAGATTGATTTCTTTAACTTGCATACTTTCTCAGGATGTTTTGGATCGACAAAACCTTCAGGCTTAACTATATAGACATCTTCCTCAAGATATCTATTAAGGAAAGTCGTTTTGAGATCCATTTGCCAAATCTCATAATCATATTGTGCAAGTATGGCAAATGATATCCTAGTTGACTTTAGCATCGCCACGGGCGAGAAGGTCTCATCATAATCAACCCTTTGAGTTTGAGTGAAACCTTTTGCTACAAGTCTCGCTTTACAAGTATCCAAGTTACCATGCATATCGGTTTCCTTCCTGAAAACCCACTTACTTCCAACTACTTTGGAGTTAAGAGGTGCTACAACCAATTCCCATACTTGGTTGTTATACATGGACTGCAACTTTACGTTCATGGCTTCAAGCCATTTGTCACAATAGAATTTTGACATTGCATCATGGTATGTGGTTGATTCACCTGAATCTACCACGTAGCATCCATCTATGAAAAATCCATATCTTTCAGGTGGACTACTAATTCTACCAGATCTGCGAACGTTTTGTGTGTGTTTATCAACCACTTGATCATTTTTCAACAACCTTTTGTTGAGTGCTAGTTTTAACCAAACGTGTATTGGCTTGTGGTTCTTGATCCTTATCAAGTTTCACTTGTTCTAATAATTCCTTCCACAAGGAACTTAGCTTCCAAGAACTCAGACTTTCGAGCAACAAATACCTTTTGCTCTATTGGATCGTAGAAATAATATCCTATATCATCTTTAGGATATCTTACAAAGATACACTTAGTGAATCGTACTTTTATTTGGGGTGTATTGCTTTACAGAAGCTTCATAACCCATACCTTTTAAATAGGACAATGATGGAACCCTTCCATGCCATATTTCAAAAGGTGTCTTATCCACTTTCTTGGTTGGACCATACGGGCCACGGAGAGCAAAGCGTAACCCCAAAGTGATAGAGATAAGGCGCTCCTAGCCATCATAGATCGAACCATATCTAATAGAGTTCGACTCCTCCTCTATCGAAACGAAGCACTTTAAAAGAGTTGATTTTGTACTTCACTTTTTGAAGATTCTGAACGTTTCAAAAACTTCTTCTTTATGTCAAGTACACATAACCATAACTACTATAGTTGTCGGTAAAAGTAATGAAGTATCTTTCACCATTCCTAGTCATTGGCTTAAAAGGATCACATACATTCGAATGTATGATACCTAATAAATCTTTTGCCCTTTCCCACTAAGGGATTACTTGGTCATTTTACCTTGTAAATAAGATTCGCATGTATCAAATGAACCAATTTCATTTGTTTCCAAAAGACAATTCTTTCGAAGTGTTTACATGCGACATATGTTTATATGACCAAGGCGATAATGCCAAGGATAGGTCTTACTCAAATCCAATTTGAGTTTCTTGGTGATTGATTGGTACATTAAACTATCAAATGATGTATTATTATGAACCGATTCATAAATACCATTTGAAGGCATAGGTTTAAAGTAAAACATGTCATTCATCGATATAAATGTCAATGTTTGCAAACTTTAAGTCAAAACCATATTGTCTTATAAGGGAAACTTGAATAATGTTCCTAGTCAAACTAGGAGCATTCAAGGCATTTTAAAACAATTTCCAAACCATTTGGAAGTTTCAAAACATAGTCTCCTTTCTTGTAATGTTTATTTCTTTTGAACCTTTTGCAACGAATTGCAAACATGATTTCCACATCCGGTATCTAATACCCATGTGTTAGAAGAAATAACATTAAGGTCAATATGTATCATTAAGATTGTACCTGAGGTTTGCCTAGCATCCCTCTTGTTTTTCAACTCTTTGAGATAGGTTGGACAATTCCTATTTAAATGCCTTATCTCACCACACTCAAAGCATGGATCATTCGTGGCAACCTTTGCCTTCGATTCTTTTGGTTTCAGTGGTTTCGCTTTAGTCTTTCTTTTCTTTTTCCCTTTGATTTTCCCGTTACCGTTTGCAACATTTGCTTTGGTGTCGGGGTGATGCCCTTTCTAGTTGCCACCCTCATTGATCGTTAGAATGAATAAAACCCTTTTATCCATATCGAGCCTTTCGAGGTGATCAATGTGGCTTTTCGTCTTAAAGACATAAGATGAGTCCGATTGGGTTTCCTCCATTCGACATGCATGAAGCGCTCGAACCGTTTCGAAGCGTTCTACCCTTAGGAACATTTCCTACAATTGGTTAATCATGTCGTATGCTCATGATGTTCAAAATCCTTTTGAATTTTGGGAATCATAATTCTTAACATGAGGCAAGAGGCTTGCGTAGTATCCTCGATATACTTAATCCAATCGTCATAGGCATCCTTATCTTCCATAAGATGTTCATTGGGATTAGGATCGTTCAACACAGAGGATATCTTTTCTTACTTGAGAACGATTCTTAAATTTCTATATTAATCCATAAAGTGTTTTGATTGAGACGATCATTGTCAAGGATTGTTTTTAATGATAGGTTACGGACAATTTGGGTAATATTGTTAGCGGCCATCTACAAAATTTTACAACGTTCAATTTTAGTATTTTCGATATTATTATATTTTAATCATTAATACCCTTTTGTGTCTTATAGACAATTAATAATTAAAATCTAGAATCCAACGTTACATTTAAATATTGGTTAGGTGACCTTTATCCCATTATTTAAATTAACAAGGTAGTCAACGTTTGACGATTGCAACTCTTTGCAACTTCTAGCCATATGGGATCGGTTAAACATCTTTATGTTTAGTTGGCATGTTTAATCCCATCAACACCTTTGTTCCCCATGCTTCGGTGACCATAAGTTCATGGTTTCCAAATCAAGTCGTCCAACTTACACACATGTGTGAGTTTATACACATAAGTGGTTAGGTGACCTTTATCCCACAAACATGGTAAACCTACCTCGAATATACAAGTTCCCTCAAATGTGGTTAGGTGACCTTTATCCCACAAAAGAGTTCCCAAGTGATTCGAGTGTTGTATAAAAGGATGGTGTTTGACTTGTTTTATAAAAGGGATTTTGAGTTTTCAAAATTCTAGTTTAGAAAACTTTATGTACCATACATTTGCATGCATTCAAATCCTTGGTACTTTTGTGAAAATAAATTTTCAAGGTTCTTTATAATAAAACCCATTTTATTATAAAAAATCATTAATTTTTAATAACCTTTTATTAACCAATTTTAATGATCTTTTAAAGAACCAATTTTAAGCTTGTTCTTGATTATTAGTTTGTTAAGCATGCATATCCAAATATCATCAAACAACAAAATAAACAACCACACAAGCACAACACCCATATCATTAGGTGCATAACCATAGCCAACTATTTTGACAACACTTGTTAGCCGAAACAAGTGTGCCAAAAGGTCTTTCCTAAGGGGTGAATATTGACACAAATAATGTGTCGTTGAACTCCCACTTGAGCCCGCATCCGAATGCTTCAAGTCTTCTTCTTGTGTTGTGATTTCTTCACATTCATTGGTCTTCAAAATGTCTTTTATATTCAGCTCCAAACTCTTTTGGACTTAAAAAATGTGTTTTGGTTATCGGGCTAAAATCCCGTTAAGAACCGTGAAGTCCTTTAGGCCCGAAAATAGCCAAAACCAAAAAACGCATTTTTGTGTGCATCTTCTTTTACAAAAGTTATCCTAATACATTTTTCTAGTAAAATAAAATTCATCTAATCTATTTATTTTACATACCAAATAAAAATAAATAAATTACATAACTTTACAAATGGAAGAACAAAATAATAATTATTACAACCCATTGAAATAATTAAATATAAATCACAAACACAAATATTCAACAATATTCACACAAGGTCATGGCTAGGTTATGAACACAAAAATATATATATCCAAATATATAAAATTCAAGAAGCAAAACGGTTCCCTTTTACAACCTACAATTTTCGGTCAAGAATGAAAAACCGAAAAATGTGGGTTTTTGTCCAAACAAAATAATCATCCAAATGAAATAATTTTTCAAGATTCATTTATGCATGTAAGAATATAATCTTGAAAAACAAAAGGGATAACCATAGTGAAAATTTCGGCCATAGGGTTTTACCCAAACCCGAAACCCGAAAATTTCATATCCTATGAAGCATGTACTCATATAAGCGGCTCTGATACCACTGTTGGGTTTTTCACATGTTTATCAAAGTATTTTATCCTTATAAAATAAAAACGCAGCGGAAAATATTATTTAAAACATGTTACTTACAAGATATAAAAACCATTTTATATGTAAAGCCCAATCCCCGGATCCATATACGAACATGCATGCTATCAAAATTAAAACACAACCATAGAGTGTTTAGAATACTACCTTCCAAGGAGAAAATGATATGAAGAAGATGATGATTCTTGAACGGTTGCCTTCAAGTGTAGAAGACCTCAAGCTTGTATACCCCAAGCCTTCCAACAAACACTTTGAATTTAGCTAGGATTTTACACTTCCAACTCACTTGAAAGATCCCCTCTTTGAACCATCATATGGCCGAAAATTAGAGGGGAGTTTATGGAGTTCTTGCACTTGATATATCAACTTGAAAAACCTCTTGTATGGCATACCTTGGCCGATTTTGGAGAGTCCTTTTTTACAAGTTCTTACACTTGAAAAATGATCTCCTAAAATGGCACACTTTAGCCGAAAATTCTAGAGCATTTCTACAAGTTCTTCTCAAGTTCATGCCTTTCAAATTATGTCTTCAAGAGTTTATGAAAACATGTGAGAGAGTTGCCACCCAATCTTGCCCAATGAGAGAGTCTCTAACCATGCAAAGTGCATGGATTTTCATTGGACCAAAATGGTCTTGGAAAGACCACCCAATCAAAGAGCTTCTAACACATGCATTTGCATGCAATTTGATTAGACCATCCTAGTCTTGGGAAGAGGGGGCGGCCCACCTTATTATTATATAAAAAAAATTCAATTTTTCTTTTTAAATAATATAAGTCTTACATATATATATTTTATAACTTTTATAAAATATAACATCATATGTTATAAGACTTATGCTATTTTTATTATGTTATTTAACCTATTAAATAACAAAATAAAATATTCTCTCAAAATAAATTATCCATATAATTTATTTGTTTGTCAAGTGCAATTATTTAGAAAACCAATTTCTAAATATTCTAAGTGTTAATATTTATTTGTTTGATCATATCATAAATAAATATTATAAGTGTTTGTCTAGCTTGTATTTGGGTAAGACTCGACTTGGATCATAACGTACTAGCCACATCAATTTAATATGTGTCTTGGGCATACAGAGTCCAACAAAACAGTCAATGATGATAGACATTGACTTAGGGCACAACTTACTTTCGTCAGTAGTCGATATGGTAACGGTCTAGTGGTTCATATGGGGAAGCCCCCACTGATTATGGATATGGATTGGTAAATAATGATACTGGTTAACTCGTGGTTTACGAAACAATTTATGGTTTTCAAAATAAACTTGTAAAGCTAAACAACCAACTGTGAACTCGCTCAACTTTGTTGTTGATTCGTTGTTACATGCCTTGCAGGTTTTTAAGTGCTTATTGCTGGAACTTGCTGTCTGGGAGGCTGGAGTGGTCATGGGTCGAGATACGTGGAATCGCAACACAAGACTAATGGTTTTTACATGTGGTTTATAAACACTTCACGAATGAATTATGCTTCCGCTGTAAACTGTGAATTATTTGTAACGTTGTAACACTTAATGTTAATAAATGATATTTTTATTTAAATATACCTATGAGTTCAATGTGACTGGTGGCTAGATCTTGGTCAGTCACGCCTCCTGCGGTGATACTCCGCTTGTGGATTTTGGGGGTGTGACAGATTGGTATCAGAGCCATTGGTTATAGTGAACTTGGTTTTAAAAAGGGGAAAAGCGTTTTTATAAAACCAGACTATAACCGAACAGTTCTGAAAACGTGAATACGACCATGACACTCAGCTCCAGATTGCAAGGTTCGTCTTTCTTACTTATTTCATACGTTACGTGACTAGCACACACATGTTTATGACGAAACATACGAACACACACTCGTCACTATAGCATGATGGCATGGATTGCTTGCTTACCTTATGTTGCGTTGATAGTATGCCATAGCCCTTGGATTTTTGTGATCTTATTACTTTGACAACTTCCGTTTGACATTTGAGTTTGAGGAACTATTTGACATGAGTTAAGAGGAGCTGAGATGAGCATGCAAATCACAATATTATTGTGGGTGCACACATAATAATAATGTGGGGTGCATGCGAGTCCCACTGAGGCTTAACAAGTGAAAAAGGGGTTCCGTTCTATTAATTGATCGATGTGAAACATAACAAACCTATAGGGGTCATAGCAGTGATTGTCCCCTACCCGAACGTGAACTTTCCATTCCTCTCTGGATCCTTTCGAATCTCGACGCTATCGAGTGTTACCTGAACACCCATCTGAACGCCTAGCGAACTGTGTAGAATATTAGGTGCTTGTACGAACATCCCCGAGTTAGATGTTGCAACGATAATGATTGGTCTGTATCTCTCTCACCTTTCTTCGTTTGCTGGAAACTTAACGTATTGACGCCTTAGATCCCGAAGTGCGATCACTTCTGCAACACTCTCGTAACATATCGTGTATTACTCAGTCAACTTGCAAGAACGATGGACTTTAGCATTTGAACGACCCTAGTTACCAACAATGAACATCAGTGATTTGACTCCAATCGAATCCTTAACCCCAACCAGCGACTCATGGGAGTCAACTTTTACGAATTAATCAGGAGATAAGCAATGACAACTGACTGTAGATTGGAATGTGAAACTCCCCGCGCAGTGAGTAGTGCCTTAGCATGTACCATGGAATGTGAAGAGGTGGACCCTGTCGCTAAAGGGTCGTGGAGCCCCGTTTCAAACAACAGCATTAGAGGCAACAGTCACGGCAACAACAAGGTATTTGTAATGGTAACCAACAGTATGGAAAGTGAAGGTGCCTACGGCATGGAGTGGATGATGTTAAATCCAACAACAACAAATAAGGGAACGACGGCCGTACTGGAAATCCTCGCAACGAGTACAACAACACGGGAAATGATGCTCATGGAGGGACATTAGGGATTGGCGTGGGCGATGCCGGGATTATAACAACATGGTGGCCTACGTGTTCTTGGTTACTAATCACTTCGTCACTGTTCTGCTTAACCCTGATGCTTCTTGAACCGAACCTGTTGTGGAATCGGCTGAGGGCAAGACAATGGAAACCTCATATGATCGTTAGGATGCAAACTCGACCTTATGGGACAAGTGTTCGACATCGACCTTTCTTCTGTTGTTCTTGATAGATGTACCATGTGAAGAGAAGATTCTACGTATCCCTCTCCTAGTGGAGGATTGTTATCTGTTCTAACGCGTCAGAGTGGTGCAGAGGTTAGCATCAATTCAACAGTGAAGGCCAGAAGTGTCCACGGAAGGATTATCCCGCTATGATAGCACTCGTTACTGATGTCAAGGCTAAGGAAAAGAGGATCGAGGATCCACCCTTTGTTCGTGATTTCTCCCTGAGTGCTACCAGAAGAACTATCAGGCTTACCTTCACATCGTTAGATGGAATATCAGATTGGTACCATGACAGAAGCAACCCTTGTTACTAGTATTCCTTACCGTCTTGCACCAGGAGGGTTACGAGAGTTGTCAAATCAACAACAGGGACTGTTGGTCAGGAGCTTGGTCGGACTTAGTTTTTGCTTGGACAGGAGGTTGGGGAGTCCCGGCTATATTCGGGAAGATAAAGCCTTTCCGTATGTGTATTGATTATTAAGAACATAACAAGGTGACGGTTAGGAACCGCTTGTCTCGACCATGTATTGGCCACCTGTCGACCAGCTGCGAAGATCAAGTTTCCATTCGAGTATTGGCTAGCGAACGAACTATCATCAGATGGAACTCCAAGAGGAGAATGCTCTTAGAACAACATGTCGAACGCAATGCAGCCATTTCAACTTTGTACATCATGATCATTGAGTTGATCAACAAACCAGCAGCTTCAGGGACCGCATGAATCGACCGTATTTGTTGACGAGGTTCTGAATCCTGACTAGGAGAATGGAATGCCATGGGTAGCATATGTATCCTATTTCAGCACTTCTATCGGAGGAGCCATTGCATGCAAAGTCTTGTTAAACGTCGCATCTAGACTCGAGAGATGCATTTTGATTATGTAACCAACGGAGTGGAATGCACGTGGATCTCGCTAAGATGCATCTTGTTAGAAACTGATCGACACCAAAGATTTCGTCGGGGATGCAACAATTACTTGGTTTCGCTAGATACTATCGCAGCTTACCCACAAGATTTTCGAAGGTCGCACAGCTTAAATCTCTTTAGCACAGTAGGGTGCTGTGTTCGTGAAGGACGAAACAGGAGGATGTCTTTTCAGCTTTCGATTTCCATCTCCGCAATGCACTGCGCATCGTCTTTACCCGAGGGTGCGGGTGATTTAGTAGTATATCAGGATATTCCAAATCAGAGTCCCGGTTGCACACCGACGCAACACGAGAGAGTGATGACTTACGTGATGGAGTTACCAAGAGGAACCGACGACACACAGCTGGCGATGAAAACCGTTCTTGGGATTTTGGATGGAGGCATCACTTGGACGATACCCGATGCGTTACTTAGACCGATCACAAGGGCCTCCCATGCACTTTGACTTCGACAGAGCTAATTCAGATAATGGCATCACTGGAGGAAACTTTAGGACAATTACAACTATGAAACTTGAACGTGCACGATCCTTGCAGCTCATTATCGACTCTAACTTACCTGGTCAGACACGCTCTGTTCAATCTGGAGAACTGAAAAAAGAGGAGCAACCTTTGACTGGTCGGACGATACTTGTTACCTCATGGAGTGAATGTGGGTCTCACTATACGGCAACTGTAGGGAACTCTTGTTGAGTAAAGCACACTGGCTTCGATAATCTAGTCGTCTGGGTTTTTGTTAGTTCATACGTTTGTAGCTTCCGTCAGCATGTAGTCATGTTTTGTGTATATGTGTCTTTGTAAACAATTATGTAATGTATATGTGTAGATTGAACGACAACTCAGGAAACAGGGCTTAACTGTAAAGTGTTGACTTTTGTTGACCAGTGTCATCCGATCGGATTGTCATCCGATCGGACAGCACTCATCCGATCGGATAGCTTGTTATTCGTTCGGACAGGATGTCATCCGATCAGATAGCTTGCTATCCGAACGGACAACACTCAACACTTCCTGAGTTGCCTTTAAATACTCATCCAGGTATATCATTTGATGACTTTTGACTCTAGTGAGAAACTGATCAGTGTCTGTCTTCTACCGGAGCTTTGTACTTTCAGAACAACTAATAGAAAGAACAGACCGTGTTTAATCGTTGAATTCTGTGTTGATCATCTGTGATTTGTCATAATGGATTCCGCACATTAGACAAAGTCGATTCATCTTGTTCCTTACAATCATATCCTATGCAACGGGACCAACAAGTGGTATCAGAGCTTCCAGGGAGCTGAATCGAGATCAACGACACCGAATTCATCGGAATTTGAGTTTCACTTGCCGATCAGAGTCAAATTTCACCGGAGATTTGACATTTCTTGCTGATCAGAGTCAAATTTCACCGGAGATTTGACATATTTCTTCTCTTTCTACTCATTTCTTGCATTATTTTCTCAGTTTGTCACTATAAAATTAGAAAAACTTAAAATTGAACGTGAATCTACGGTTAAAAATTGATAAAATTGATATCATTTGATTCCCAATCAATCAAAGTATAATCCTACTAAGTTTCATAATCAAATTCAATCAAAAACTAGATCAAATTCATCAAAAACCATGTTTAGCTGTTCATATGTGCTGACGTCATCCACTCGCTCGGACAACTGTCACCATCCGATCCAGGAGTTTTATAAGATGATTGAGAGGTTTGGGCACTTGAAATTGGAGCTGGTGAGACATGGAATTACCTATTCTCAAGAAGAGTTAGTCGACAAATTGTTTGATTCGTTGCCAGATGAGATGGATTGGCAATACAATGCGTTAATGCTGAAGAATACTATCAAGACTGAAGAGATGACAGTGGATCTGCTTATCGAGAGACTAGAGAGTCACGAGCTGGAGATAAAGAAGACACACAAAGTCAATCACTCATCATATCAACAGAATTTGGAGTTGTATTATCCAAAAAGCATGATTCCCAAGAATACGTCTCCCAAGACAGCTTTTTCTGCTAAAAATTCCAACAAAATCCAAAATTCCAACACATCTAGCAAAGAGAGTGCAAGCAGTGGATTTTACAGTGGCTCTTCGTCTACTTCAAACCAATCAGCTGCAAAGAACTTATTTCAATGCAATATCGCTGTGGATTTAAAGAACGCTCAAAACTTCAGCGAGGAGTCTACAAAGCAACAGATGGTTTTCTTAGCTTCTGTGCTAGAGTCGTATGAGAGCCTTGTGGCAGGCAAGATAGGTAACACCAACCTAACTAATGAAGACTACGATCAAATAGATCCTGAGGAGATGGAATTGATCGACATAAGGTGGTGTATGGCCAGTGCCGTGAGAAGGACACAGCGTTTTATGGAGATTACAGGAAGAAAGTCTATTGGTGGACCATCTACCAAGTTAGGCTTTGACAAGTCAAAAGTGACCTGTTTCAAATGTAAACAGAAAGGTCATTTTAAAAGAGAGTGACGGAATGCTTATGCTGATGATTATGAAAATCCGTTCAAAGAAGATTACTACAAGAGAGCGATCTATCATCAGAATAAATCAGAACCACCCAGAATGAAACAACTTGAGGATAATAAAGAAAAATTCAGAGCTCTTGCTGTGATTCATGATGATGAAGGTTTTGATTAGAGCGAGTTGTTACCTGAGGAGGATGCGGTTAGATATGCTTTTATGGCAAAGAATGTTGAACCTGTTCGTTTTAAAGATAACAGAAATGAAGAATAAAAGTATGTAAACAGAAAGATGATAGCTCAAAACAGAATGATCAGAATATCCGATATATACACTGAAGAAAAAAGGGCGAAGAGATGGGATCCAGACAGAGAATGTTATCTTGACACCATGGGAAACATTGCTATTGACTATAAGACCCTCGATCTTGAAACCATAATTCAACAAATTGCTGAAGAAGAAGAAGGTTGGCAAAGAAAATGGTGGGGAAGTGGAGAAGAGAAAGAAGAGAAAGAAAAAGAAAAAGAAAAAGAAAAAGAAGAAAAGTCAAAGAAGATTGATGATGGGATCATTGATACTTCACAGGAGTTGATAGCTGAAAACATAGGAAAGATGGCGGACAAAGTGCTGGCAGCTAAGGAACTTGAGGTAGACTCTAAGTCCGTATCTGAGTCTAAAAGCCAGGTCAGTTCAAATGCGTCAACGAGTGCGTCAGGTAAGAAAGTAAATGGTGACATTGACTGCAAAAATTGCATGAAAGAGTGCAAAGTTTGTAGTACAATCACTTATCTCAATGGTAAGAAAGTTGATGATCTGACTGCTAGAGTCCGAAGTGTTGAGGATCAGATTCTTAACCGTGATAAAATGTTGAAAGCTTCGAACGACAGATTAAAAGAATTAACTGACAAAATCAAAACTGATAAAATTGACATAGAAAGAGTTAGGAAAGAAAATGAAAAACTAATTCTTGAAAATCGTCAAATTTCTGAAAGTTTTGAGAAGCTAAAACGCACGGTAAAAGATTCTGATGACAGAAACGGTAAAACATACAAAGAAAATTGTCAATTGCAAGGTGTTTTGAGGGTTAAAGAAGAATTAATCAACCAACAATTGGATAAGAGTGCTAAATTGAAGCTTTAGTTTGAAGAAGCTAAGATTGAGAATGAGCGTATTAATTTGAAACTGAACAGTTACAACTCTGCAAACTTTGTTTTGCAACACATTGTTCCCAAACCCATTGGGAAAAACAAAGCAGTCGAAGATGTATACTGTGATGGAACTGGGGTCGGGTTTCATCAAGTTCCGCCACCAATTCTAAACAATTTTTCAAAGAAACAATCAGGGTTGGTTAATGATGAAGTTGAAACGAATGAGGTTAAACTTCCAGAGTCAATTGATGTGACATTTTCTTCATCATCATCTGATGATAGTGATCAAACTGATATTGTTAAAAGCATGGCTGAAAGTGTTTTAAAGTCTGATAGTGATTCAGCTGATGATGATGAATGTTTTCTGGACAAATACATTCCGAAATCAAAATCCAAAAACAACTTAAATGATGAACCTACTGTTGTGATGTATAAGATGGCGGGATCTGATAAGTTGTATTCAGATCTTGAATTTCCTTTAAAAAATGTGAATGTGGGAAAATTGAGAAATGTTTTTAAATTGATTGAGATTGATATATTAGAAATCGAAGGTTTGAGAAATTCAAAGAGGCAATTAAATTTTGAGAAAGATAAAGTTTACTACAAAAAACCTGTCATTCCACCATGTTTTTCTAACAACAACCGAAAAAAATGGTCGGGTGGATATCAGGGTGGTAAGAACTATCAGAAAAAGAATGTTCAAAACAGAAAGTTTGCTGAGAAAAAGGTGTTTGTGAACAGTTCAAGTTCACTTTCTGATGAAGAATCTGAGATTTTTACAAAATCAAACAAAGAGTTTTTTTTAGAAGAAGGCCTCACAGCCTCAGTCTGAAGGCACAAGTCGGGTAGTTGACACCCGAACATGCTTCAAATGCAATCAAGTTGGACACATTGAACGAAAGTTCACCAACTTGAAGCCTAAGTCTGAAGTTGTCAAGAATCTGAAAAGAAAAGATGATGTAAAAGGAAAAGCTCCAATGTTTGTTGAGAAAAAGTTTTTGAAGAAAGAAAATGTCGAAGTTAAAACCTCAAAAGAGTCAGTTAAGAAAAACGAACGTAAAGAAGTCGGTAAATAATAATGACAAATTTTACAAACGGGTTGCGTCATCTCAACAAGCATGGAAGCTGAAATCTATTGAAGAGAAAGCAAGTTCTACAAAACCAAAGGTGTCTGAGACTAAAAAATCATCATCTTCAACCAAGAAGATGTATGTACCTTTGGATTTATATGAGAAACTAGAAAAACAAAAATCGACTTCTGAAAAGAAGTATGTGGTAAAGAAAGACCAATCATCTAGTCAACCTCCGAAAAATGATTTCTCCTTACACAAAGAGGTTGAGATTGGGTCTGAAGAGAGCTTGAAGATAAATGATATGAATTTTCCACCACTTTACACTGCTAAAACACACATTAATGTCAAGTTACCCGAGTCAAAAGAGGCTTGGGTGGCAACAAAATCTCACTAAATATTTGTGATATGTGCAGGAGCTTCCAAGATCCGTTTCACGTTGGATTATGGATAGTGGAGCTTCTCGGCACATGACAGGGAAGACAGAGTTGCTGTATGATGTTAGAAATTTCAATGGAGGTTATGTAGGGTTTGCAGGTAAGCAAGGTGGTAGAATTGTTGGTGAAGGAACGTTATCCAATGGGATTGTCACGTTTGAAAGAGTTAACTACATTGCTGAGCTGGAAAATAATCTACTGAGTATCTCGCAGATTTGTGACAGGATGTATACCACTCACTTCACAGACAAAGAATGTTTGATCTTGAAGTCAGGCTTTGTTATCCCTGAAGAATGGATTATCATGAGAGCGCCTAGAGTGAATGATCTGTATGTATTGGACATGAGTGTAGCAACTACAACAACGGGTCAGGCTCATTATTTTGTGTCTAGAGCAACGGAGAAAGAATCGCAGTTGTGGCATCGCAAGATGGGCCACATTCACCTACGAAAAATGAATCACCTGGTGCATAATGATTTAGTTCTGGGTGTTCACATTAAAGGTTTTCATCTGGAAGGGGAGTGCATTAGTTGTATCAAAGGCAAGCAAAAGAAAAAGTCACACCCTAAAAAGGAAGTCAATTCAGTCACAAGACCTCTGGAGAGACTTCACATGGATTTGTTTGGTCCTGTGAATGTCAAAAGTATTACAGGAGATCTATACTGTCTTGTGGTTACTGATGATTATTCCAGATTTTCGTGGGTATCATTCTTGAAGTCTAAAGATGAGACTTTCGAAAGTTTAATGGCGTTGTTCAGAAAAATTGAAAATTTGTACCAAACTCGTATCAGAAGAATCAGAAGTGACAACGGTACAGAGTTTAAGAACAACTGAATGGAAGAATCTTGTGATGAGAAAGGAATATTGCATGAATTTAGTGCTCCTTATACTCCACAACAAAATGGAGTTTCAGAACGAAAGAACAGGACACTAATCGAAACGGCCAGAACAATGCTTGCTGATTCAAAGCTACCAATCAACTTTTGGGCAGAAGCAGTGTCAGCCGCTTGTTATACTCTCAACCGGGTTCTCACAGTAAAGAAATTCAACAAGACGTGTTTTGAGCTGATAAATCTCCGCAAACCTAACCTGAAGTATCTGGAACCGTTTGGATCTCCCTGCACAGTTTTAGAGCCTTTTGGGAAGTTTGGTCCAAAGAGCATTGAAGGAATATTCGTGGGTTATTCTAGTCCACAAAAACGAGTCTTTGTTCCATGTTTAAAGCGGATCATTGAAGCATACACTGTTGAATGTCAGGGCCATACAATGCCACCGCAGAATCCCGGCGACTCATGGCGTTTCAATTATGATACTTTGTGGGATTCCTTCGACATGGAGGAAGAACCAGAGTTCTTTGACGAGTTGGATATTCTAAGAGAGTATGAGTCATCAGATGAAAGATTCCCAGCAGAAACTTATCGCAAAAAACAAGCTTCTAATGATGATGAAGCAGGTCCAAGCAATGCTGGTGAACATGATGAGATTTCACAATCTTCAGAACCTGAACATGCTCCGGATAATCAGACGGCAGTCAACGATAATTTAGAATTTAATGATAGACTAGTTTTCGATCGTGATGATTCAGATTCTGAGGGGGAGCAAATTCAGTTTTCAAATCAAACAATTCCAGTCAACAAACAAGATGCAAATCAAAATGTCACAAATTTGGAAGGCGAGGTAGATGTTTCAGGCGAGGCGATGCCAAGAACTCTTTCATACCATCCAGAGGAGTTGATAATCGGAGAATTGCAGTCAGGCGTCCGCACTCGAAGACAACTTGATCAAGGGCTTACATGTTTTTATTCAAAAGTTGCTCCATTACAAACTGACTTTTCACTAAGTTGTTTTATCTCGCAGATTGAACCAAGGACTTATAAAGAGGCGCTTATTGAAGATTCTTGGGTCAATGCGATGCAGGAGGAACTGAGCCAATTCGAGAAGTTAGGTGTGTGGAAGTTAGTAGATTTGCCTGATGGTCATCGGAAGATAAACACGAAATGGGTGTTTAAATGTAAGAGGGATGATTGAGGGGTTGTTGTTCGTAACAAAGCTTGACTCATAGTCTAGGGTTTCAGTCAGCAGGAGAGTATAGATTTCACTGAAGTGTATGCTCCGGTTGCTAGACTTGAAGCAATCAGAATCTTCCGCGCATTTGCATCATGGAAAAGGATTTAAAGTCATTCAGCTAGATGTGAAGTCGGCGTTTCTCTATGGCAAGGTGAAAGAGGAGGTTTATGTCGGACAACCACCGGGCTTTACTGACCCAATTCACAAAGATAAAGTTTATCTCTTGGATAAGGCGTTATACGGCTTACAGCAGGCCCCGAGAGCCTGGTATGAGACCTTGTCTCAACATCTGTTAGCCAACAACTTCATCCGAGGAAAGATAGACGCCACTCTGTTCACAAAAGAAGTCAACGGGCATCTTCTGATAGTCCAAATTTACGTGGATGACATAATTTTCAGGTCTACAAATGAACAACTCTGCAAAGATTTTGAAAAGGTTATGAAGCAGAAGTTTGAAATGTCATCAATGGGTGAGATAAAGTTCTTCTTGGGGCTTCAGGTTGATCAACTTCCCAAGGGAACGTTCATACATCAAACAAAATACGTTCATGATATTCTGGAGAAATTCGGGATGTCAGGAATGTCACCTATGTCCACCCCATTAGCAACGAACCATGGAATAAACCCTGATCTCACCGGAGAGAAGGTGGATGAAACGTTGTATCGCTCCATGATCGGTTCGTTAATGTACTTGACGGCATCAAGACCGGATATTATGTATCCAACTTGCCTCGCAGCTCGGTTTTAGTCAAATCCTAGAGCCTCGCATATGGTAATTGTGGAAAGGATTATACGCTACCTGAAAGGAACTCCATCACTGGGGTTGTGGTATCCAAAAGTAGGCGATTTCACGCTCGAAGGATATTCTGATTCCGATTTCGGATGCTGCAAAGTCAACGCTAAATCAACAACAACGGGGTGCCAGTTTTTTGGACCACGATTGGTCACCTGGCAATGCAAGAAGCAGACCTCTGTAGCTTTATCCACATGTGAAGCCGAATATGTATCTGCTAGCAGCTGCTGCTCTCAGATCTTGTGGATCCAGCAACAGATGCGAGACTACGGTTTGCAATTTCTTAACTCCCCTATCTTTGTTGATAATGAGGCAGCTATAAACATAACAAAAAATCCTGTTCATCACGCTAAAACAAAACACATTGAAATTCATCATCACTTCATCTGAGACTGTTTTGAGAAGAAGTTGATACGAATAGAAAAAATCCACACCAATGAACAAAAAGCTGATTTACATACCAAAGCATTTGACAAAACACGTTTTCAATATCTTTTGAAACTTAATGGTATGAAGTTACTATCGGATGCGGAGGAAATCGTTGGCGTTGATGAAGGTACCACTGTAGATGATGTTGAAAAGCAATCTGCAATGGTTTGTCGATTTTTTACTTGTTTTGGTCTTTAGGGGGAGATAGGTTATAATTTTAGAAAATACAAAAACAATAAAAAAATTTCAAAACCCAAAAACATGATAAAATTCAAAAAGAGCTTGTGTAAAAAGGGAAAATGATAGTACATCAGTTAGACAGTTACGGCATGCTAAAGAAATGGAAAGTTTAAATGCATTAAACAGTCTCACTGATGATGTGCCGATAGGTTTTTACACATTTAGTAGGTTTGTTCGGGATATAAACCTAAATCTTACTTGCTTATTTCGTGGGGAACACTACTTGGATATATAGGTAACCCCTGAAATATTGTTTGAAAGATCCCTCTTTCTGAGATACTAGGTCTTTATACTCAGTGATATCTGGGGTATTATCCCGGGACTTCTGATTTTGCGGAAGCAATGGCCTAGTCCCCGGAGAATACTTTACCACATGCTTGAAATATAGCGCCGCCCTCAGCATTAAATGATGAGACAATAAAATTGCTAATCAATGCTGTTGTAAAAAAGATTCTCTAAAGGGGACCCACCCAAGTCGAACCGTCATCTCTCTACTGAACGGAAGTTCTGACATGAGCTCTCACGGTTTCGTACTATTTCATAATTTATTCCCTTACAGATATCATCTGTGGTATACTCACCTGTAAGACTGAATATTGGGATCCGGATACAGGAGTATACTCAAGAGGTGGGACACACGTATAAGTTTAAGTCTCTAAAATACTAAATCCGTAACCTGGACAGATTGAAATGTGTGTGAAAATTTAAGTGGATCAGTATATCGACAATCTAAGTGAATTTTTTAATTCTGAATATGAAATTGAAGCTCAACGGTACTTGTGACTTGTCGAATAGCTGATATGATTCCCTAACACGCTCACCAAAAATATGTCTGTAAATAGATTACATTTACTGTATTTCATTTCTAGTTTATAAACTTTATTAAAAATCCAAAAAGATTTTACATTTCTGCGTTATTTTCCGACAAACCAAAGTGGAAAGCTGATCTTCAGATTCACAGTTTGAGAAAGATGCAGGAAGTTACTGAGCTGGAAGATGAGTTTGGAGCTAATCATGCTAATCATGAAATTGAAAAGTCAAAACAAGTTCATTAAGTTGAAACTTGTAATTTTTTCTGAAAAAAAAGGTTGAACACGAATAAAGAAAATGTCAGTATGCTTTGAATCGGGTCAACCATGGTCATTAATTTGGACTTGGTTGGCAAAATAAGTACCTAGGGTCATTAATTTGGACCTAGATACTTAAGTGGATTTCTAAAAACTGATAAAATTTGAGAAAATTTCAAATGGTCAAAAAGTCAAAGTTTTTAAAAGACAAGTAGTGTGCCTCACTCAGATCGCAATCCGATCGGATGACAATCCGCTCGGATGGCAATCCGGTCGGATGACCATCCGACTCATGCATCACTATATATAGGGGGTCAAAGGTCAGTCAAAGCTTACCCGCTCGGACAACCTTCTTTCTCTCTCACACACTTTGATTTTCTGATCTTATTTTCTTCGGATTTCTTTGCACGAATCTTTGGATCGTTCGTTTGCACAACTTTTACAATGGCAAAGGTATGTAATTCTTACTCAAAACTGTTAAAATTCGATGTTTGTTGAATGTTCTTGACGATGACGTCATTGTCGGAGGGTTTAAGACAGATCTAGGTAGTTTGAGTCAGTTTTGATGAGATTTAAGCATAGGGTTGTGTTCGGAATGATCAGATCTATAGTTTTTCCGGTTTAATTTGTGTCATAACATGCTAAAACCAAGTAGATCTGATGTTAGGACGTTATGGATGTCGGTTGAGTTTTTGTCGAATTAAACTCTGATTAGGACGTTTTAGAGAACATTGAACATAGGGTTTTGTTCACGACGAGATTCTCTGTGTAGATCTGTGTTCAATTTGAGGATTTGCCTTAGAAAAATTTTGATATTTCTAGAATGTTCTTTAACTGTTTTTTGAATCGGATAGCAATCCGATCGGATGACAATCCGTTCCATCATTTATTTCTTGAAATCTGTGCCAATGTTTGAGTCGAATTGCAATCCGATCGGATGACAATCCAATCGGATGGCAATCCATTCCATCACTTGATTCTTGAAGTTTGTGCATCTCCTGCCATCCGATCGGATAACAAAGCACTCACATGATACGGATGACAATCCGATCGAATGACCATCCGATCGGACAACCATATCATTCACAAGACTCGGACAACAAAATTCAAACTCATTCAGAAGGTAATCCGCTCGGATGACAATCCGTTCGGATAAGCCATTCAAGCTATTCAAAAGGCAATCCGAACGGATGATCATCCGGTCGGATAGCCATCCGAGTCTCTGCACTAGGTAGAGTGAAATCTTCAGTGTTAGAAAATTTTTGATAAAATTCCAAGAATTCTTCTGCAGGACTGGGAGAAAACGCATAACATTTACTGCCTGTTAGAAAAAGAATATACAGAGAAATTAGTAATTGAAGAGGTTGCAAAATTCTTGAGAGAAAGCAGAATTGCTAAGGCATTAACTGATAAAACCTTAGTTTATGAATCACATGTTAGATGTCTTTGGAATTCTGCACGATACGAAGAGAAAGATAAAACAATCTACTCTGCAGTAACAAAGAGAGATGAAAAGGGAAAGAAAAATAGATTTGGAGATTAAGATAACAATTGGTGATGTAAGACGTGTGTTAGACTTACGTGATTCTGATAATGATCCAACCATTATCTCTGAACGTCTAGCAAAAGGTTTATGGTGCAGAATGGGGTTTACAGGAAGTGTAAATGGAAAGATCTTGAAAACAAGTTTCAGTAATGCTTACAAGTTCTTGGTACATTGTGTTATTCATGCTTTATCACAGAGGAAGGGTGCCTATGATGAAGCTTCTGACTATATCATGAACATTGTCACTTGCCTTGTGTTGAACCGACCATATAATATTTCTCAAGTGATTTTTGACTACATGACTGAAAATACAAAGGCTAAAAACAAGAAGTACATTATGTATCCTCGCTTTTTTCAAATGTTGATTGATGATAAGTTCAAGGATCTTGAGAAAAGTGATGATGATATTTTGGGACTAAGACACATGACAGCAGAGACAATAAGCAGACTTACTAAGGGTCCAAACATAGGAGCAAAAAGGATGATATGCAGAATTAGTAAACCAGCTTATGTTGCTCCAGAGAATGATGCTTGGAGACATCAAGATAGTGAGTCTGACAATGAAAATGAGAAAATGAGTTTGTTTTCTGAAAAGAATACTAGATGGTGGTGTGTAAAAGACGGAAAGAGAAAGAGAACTCCCAAGTCATCCCCTACAGTTCCGATTCCAAAGGAACCAGTTCCTAAGATTGTTATTAAGGGTACAGTGAAAGGGGGAGTAATAAGAGAAGTTAGAATTTTAAAATGTTATATTATTCTAATGACATCTTCTATGTCTATTTTGCAGAACCACAACAGAAATTGGTGGATGACATAGTTTTGGAACCGTCTGCAGTTATTCAAGAAGGAGCTGAGTTGCTGTCACAATCTCTTGAAAGCTTTTTGAAAAAGAATGAGGATGTTGCTGCTCAGAAAGAGAAAAGTTCAAGTGTTCAATCTAAAGGTTTCAAAGGCAAAGAACCTGAAGGTGTTGTTCAAGATGTCTCAAGTGATGAAGATTCTGAAGCTACAGAGTCAGAATCAGAACTTGATCCAACTACACTTGGCAGAGGCAAAGCACAACTGAAGAAAAAGCCTACAAAGAAACAAAAAGTATCAGATGAGGAAGACTCTTCTTTTGAACCGGATCAACCAAAGAAACAAATAAAGAAGCGCAAAGCTGTTCAAACTGGAGTTATTCCGAGAAGCGTGCGTGCAAAGAAAGGAGAAGCTAAAGCTTAAAAAGATCAAGGAGGAAAAGGCAAAAAGCATGCTGAATCATCAAAGGCTCAAGAACCAGAGGTTAAAAAGAAAGTTGGTCACGATGATTATGTTAAAGTGACTGAGGATGATTTTTTCGGCAATCTTCCACCTGCAACTGGAGTTTTTAGTGAAGATATTCCAGAAGATGATTATGACATGTTCAATAATGAAGTTGTAAAAGAATTACTGAAGAAAGTTGCTGCTCTCGAAAAGGCTAAAGACAAAGCTGAAGCAGAACGTGATGTTTTAAAGAAGCAAGTTAATCAGCTGATGAAAGCTCATGATCAAATCAGGATGGTGCTGATAGAAAAAGAGAAGATGATAAATGAATTGAAGGATGACAGCAGTGATATTTCTAAAATGTTTGAATTATTGACAGCATAAATTTCGTCATTAAATGTGAAGATAAAGAATCTTCAAGATGTGAATCAGATGCTTAATCAGTTTCTCAGTGAAATGAGTGAAGCTTCATCAAATGAAATGAAGGCTATGAAGTTAGAGATGGAAGCAATGAAGGCTGATAAAGTAATGAAAGACAACCAGCTTAACATGTTATATGCGGTAATGGAAAGTCACTTAAAGATTGATGTTCATGCTGCTTTCAATGATCTTGAAGTTAAAAAGGTAGAGGATAGAAGAAGTGAACGAGAAAGACGACTAGCTGAAGATGCCACTCAAAAGAACAAAAGTGTTATTGAAGAAGTTCAAGAAGCTGGTGGGTCTTCTAGTCAAGTTGACATTGAAATGGTTGATGTGGATAATATTCAAGAACACGTTGAAGAGCAGGTTGTTGAAGATATTCTAGAACAAGATGCTGAAAATGAACAGAATCAAAACTTTATGATGGTTGGTGAGTCCTCTCTATTCATTGATACTGATGAAGTTATTCGAAGAGTTGCTGCTATTCAAAAGAAGAGAAAGGCCAAAGAAGTGTTGTTGCTAGAATGGAAGACACAGCAATTCGTTCTTGTTGGAAAAGCTTCTACAGTGCCTTACAACATATCAGAAATTGTTCGCAGAATGAAAATTGAGGAGAGGCGAAAAGAAGCAAAGAAAGCACGTGGAGAAGATGTTAGTGATTCTGATCTTAAAATTTTTGGTGATGATGAAGAGAATAAAGATGAAAATGATGATAAAGACGAGTCCGTTCAGAAAGATGATAAGAAAGATGATGATGACAAGAAAGACGATGATGTTGATGATCAAGGGTCTTCTGTCTTGTTAATCAATAATCCTAATGTTCAAGAAAGGATTGAAGAGTTACTAAATGATGAAATTAATGAACAGGAAGATGATACTCAACATGAAGCCTCATCATCTGGAAAACAACATGCAGACCAGGTATTTCTAACAAACCCTACTGTTATCTACCTACATAAGAAATATGAAGGTGAGATCGAGGTTCAGAGAACTAGAGCTGAAATGTTAGAAGAGTTGGGTTTGGAAGATGGAAAGTTCAAGTTGGATATTGAGGATGAGATTCCTCAGTCTCCAGAGAAAGATTTTGAGCCAAGATATGCCCATGAAGCTGATCATTACGATGATGTCATTGTTGAAGATGCTTCAGATTCATCCGATGAAAATACTGATTTTCATTATGCTGGAATTGATGAAACATTTCCGTCACTTGCTGAAATGTTCAAAGATAAAAATGAAGATGAAATCAGAAGGAAAATTGTTGAAAAAGTTTCTACCGAAGGTATTCCAGAAACAATTCCCAGAGAAATTCTTGCTGAAGAACGAAAAAGGTGGTTCAAAGTTATGCCCAAAGAAAGAAAAACTCTTAGAGCTCTTCAGTATTTCACACATGACAAAAATCTTTCATGGGGAGATATTCTATCATGGGGATATCTTGAAGATCTTAAAGTCTATGCTATCAGACGGGAAGAAGGAGTTCAGTACTTCGAATTTCTGTCAGATATCAGTTCTATACTGTGGTGGGATGTGGATGAGTTGGTGAAAACAAAGAATATCAAGCAGTTCTACTATGGTCTAGAAGTTAGACAACATGATCAAGATTTGTGGAACTACATCAAATTGCAAGCAAAGAATGGTTATCCTGATTAGAAGTCACAGTATCCAAAGCAGATTGTCACATATCTAGAGAATGGTAGAAAAGATATATCTTTGGATGTAAAGCCGCCTAGATGCTTGAGGAATATGCCTCTCAGAGCCATTGAGCAAGACTTCCATGATTTATTTCAAGGCTGGATGTACAACAAAACGACGGTTGAGGCAGTTATCTCTCTCTATGACAAGTCCATAGGAAAGTCTCGAAGAATAAGTATTCTGGATCCAATGTGGCTTGTTAACTGTTCAAAGAAGGATATCGATTGTTTGTTCTACAACAAGATTGTTTACGAAAAGAGAGACAAAGCTCAAGCACAGCAATACCAAACAGTTGTAGATGTATGTTTTGCATAAGATATCAATTCAGGAAGATACTGGAAGACAAAATGGAGAGATCTGGAGATTGATGAATTCCTGAAAAAGTACAAGCGTGAACAAAGATCTAAAAAGATTGCTGAAAGAGCTGCTGAATTGGGCAAAAGAATTTTGGGAAAAGTGCCTCCAACAGATCAAACACCTATTGAATCAGAAGAGAACAAGATTCCCAAATGGGATCGGAAGCGTGATGGTGATCCAGTTTATAGAAACTGGTGGTTAAGTGAAGGAAGGCATAAAAGACGTATAATGTTAGAAGAAAAGGCAGAAAAGAGAAGACAGAGAGCTCGTGAACAAAGACGCAATAGGAGGAATTAAAGACTATGCTGGAAGGAACTACAACTACATCCGAGGGGGAGTCTGTTAGTGCATACGTCTGTAGCTTCCGTCAGCATGTAGTCATGTTTTATGTATATGTGTCTTTGTAAACAATTATGTAATGTATATGTGTAGATAGAACGACAACTCAGGAAACGGGGCTTAACTGTAAAGTGTTGACTTTTGTTGACCAGTGTCATCCGATCAGATTGTCATCCGATCGGACAACACTCATCCGATCGGATAGCTTGTTATTCGTTCGGACATGATGTCATCCGATCGGATAGCTTGCTATCCGAACGGACAACACTCACCACTTCCTGAGTTGCCTATAAATACTCATCCGGGTATATCATTTGATGACTTTTGACTCTAGTGAGAAACTGATCAGTGTCTGTCTTCTACCGGAGCTTTGTACTTTCAGAACATCTAATAGAAAGAACAGACCGTGTTTAATCGTTGAATTCTGTGTTGATCATCTGTGATTTGTCATAATGGATTCCGCACATTAGACAAACTCGATTCATCTTGTTCCTTACAATCAGATCCTGTGCAACAGGACCAACAGTTTTGATGAGAGGCATAGGGATTTTATAAACCTTGTACTGATTATCGGGCATGAAGGCCCACCTAGCTAGGTATGGGCGTGATGTTTGACTTCTGGGAAAGTCAAGGCGAAGTAATCAGAAACACCTATATGGAAAGCGAAAACAGACTGCCATAGAATTGGTCGCTAGTCTACTTACAACTCGAAACGGAAACAATATCCCCTGGATGATCGTTGATTGTCTCATGTAACCAGCACACCTTCTAGCCATCAAGGAAACATATAGGTCTTCTTCACTTGCAGGCACGGGGTGCCAACCTCCATTATCTCTGATCGCGACCCATGATTTGCATCTGATTTGTGACCAGCGATGCACAAATCCCTTGACTCACGTCTAGACATGAGCACAGCATATCAACCACGGACGAATGGGCAGACTGAATGCACCATCCAAACTCTTGGGGACATGCTTCAAGCATGTGTAATCGACTTTGGTAATGGCTGGGAGCGGCATCTACCTTTAGTGGAGTTTTTGTATAACAACAGTTACCACACCAGTATTCAGGCCGCTCCGTTTGAGGCATTGTACGGACGTAAATTCCGATCACCTCTTTGCTGGGCAGAAGTGGGTGACAGCCAAATCACTGGCCCAGAACTTGTGGTAGACACAACTGAGAGGATTGCTCAGATACGACAACGAATGGCGGTAGCTCGTGACCGTAAGAAAGTTACGCTGATAAGCGCAGGAAACCACTCGAGTTCCAGGTTGGGGATCGAGTGCTACTCAAAGTCTCACCTTGGAAAGGTGTAGTTCGTTTTGGAAAATGAGGCAAACTCAATCCGCGTTATGTCGGACCGTTCGAAATCATTGAGAAAATTGGCAAAGTCGCTTATAAGTTGAATCTACCTGAAGAACTCAGTGGAGTTCACAACGTATTCCATGTGTCGAATCTGAAGAAGTGTATGTCAGATGAAATCCTCATAGTTCCTTTCAAGGAGCTCACAATCAACGATCAGTTGCGATTTGTCGAAGAACCAGTGGAAAATCTTGAACCGGGAGGTCAAGATTCTCAAACACACCAGGATACCTATTGTTCGAGTTCGCTGGAACTCCTGTCGTGGCCCAGAGTTTACTCGGGAACGAGAAGACCAAATGAAGCACAAATATCCCCAGTTATTCGAGAACAGTACAACCACTACTGAGGCTGAAGCTATTGCGGAATTTCGGGATGAAATTCCAAACCAACGGGGGGATGATGTGACACCCCAGGAAAACCAGGGAACCACTCAACCTAACTAGCTTCCTTAGTAACTACGTACTAAATTTCGGGATGAAATTTCTTTCAAGTTGGGGATGATGTGACAACCCGAACTTTCAAGGTCTTTCCTTGACACGCTACTTGTTTCACACCAGTGTCATCACACATTGTGTTTGCATTGTAAAAATTATGCACGTTTGATATGTGATTGATATACTGTGTTACTGTATTATTGTGTTATGGTATTAATGTTTTGTTACGTTGATTGGTGTATGGCTCATTGACTGATACAAGAAACTGTAAGTATTACTCATTGTGTAATGGCATAGCAAACATCAAACATGATGACTTTCGTCACCCACACACACATGACGAAACATGGTGACTTTCGTCATCCATGGTGTTTTGTCGCCACAACAGGCCTCGGCCCAAAGTGGTTTCGGCCCAACTTCCTTATATTAAAACCCCCTTGTAATTAGTTGCTCTTAGAACACACAAAACCCTAATGCTCTCACCCCTTTCCTATTCGCGATGGCAGACCCCCCTCTATCGTGATCAACCTCTACTAACATGCACACCCTCTATCTCCGGTTAGTATAATCCTTTGTTAAATATGGTTCCTTGATTGACTTGCTGTGTTAATAATTGATTGGTTATAATCATTGTTTTGTTATTAAATCAATTAATATGAGTATTCTGTGATGGTCTGTTCGATGCATAGTAGGAGGGTACAAAGTCAACATAAAACAAATAAACACATGAGGCTCATGTGAATACTTGAATTAGCATGTTTTGATGCAGTCCACTAACACATTATGGTCTAATGAGGTTTCAACCTTTATCAGATACCACATGCTATTAATTGTTGATTGAAGTTTTGAATCAGGTCATGTGATTACTTATTAATATCGGCCCTATATTCATAATATTATCTTATTGGGCCGCTCATCTAATGTAGATTGAATATAGCCGACAAGCATAGATCAAATATAACACGTATGCAGACAACTAGAATGCTCTTATGTTAGTGTGTATGTATACGGTTGCAACGTTTGAAGTACGTCATGATAATAATCTGCCGAATTTTGGATTGGTTATGCTATGTACGTGAAATTTAAAGTACGATACAGGATCTTGATTTTTTTATGCTGATATGAATGCTAGTAAACCGTTTGGATTATTGATTAGTGATTTGTATGTGACATAAGAAACTAGGATTAGCATAGTTGCTTGTTGAATGGAAACTGCCATGTTAAAAGGAACGATAATGGTTCGCAAATAAGGCACCTGTTCATGATGAAAAAGTATCGAATGGCCTGAATTGGTAAACTGTGAATGCGTAACTGATACCTGTTGTTATGAGGTCAAGGTTGGGTAGTTGGTATCGACAAAACATAGTGATACTCCGGTGTGAATGGTCTCGACGAAACTCATGATGTTTCGCCATGACTGATCTCGACGAAACTCATGGGTGTTTCGCCGAGACAGTAAGCAAACCAACTCAAAAGTGTAAACAGTGCATGATGCTTATAATATTAGATGTTATAGTTATGAACTAGTATTAGTGCATGATGATAGAACTCGATGATGTGGTGGGACACGATATCCATAGATATGGCTGGGTGGTGAGTGATGCATAAAACAGTAGGCTGTTAATCTAATTTGATTACTATGGATTATGTGTGTTCAATGCTAAACAAATCATAATTTCCGTTGTATAGCGTATCCATGGGATTAAATTGAGCATTGGGGTAAATGGATTTATGATCTTGATGATTGACTGATAACTGATAATCAAAGAGTATTGGGCCTGAGTGACTGGGCCGCACACACACTTGTGTATTTGATGTTTAACCTGTTAACTATATGTATATATGTGAACCTACATGTGAGCCGAGTACTTGCTATGTGATGACTATGAATTGATAGGTGCATGATTAACCGTTGTGTTTAGTAATATGCTATGTGTATTGCTGGTAGGTTACTGGTGAAATGTGTGAAACGAGTATGAGACTATGTGTTCATGATACTGACTGTCTGTGGTAACCATGATAGGGTGTGGTTGACCAACTGGGAACTGGAAAAAAATAAATTAGCAATCCGAGCAAACCAAGGTGAGTTCACACACTTTCTAAGGCATGGGATTCCCGGTGGTTGGGAATGGGTTAAAGAATTAAAACGGAACCTACATATCCTCCTTGGGTAGGATATGTACCGCCATCCTCCATGGGTAGGATGCCAATATTAATCCTGCATATTCTCCTTGGGTAGAATACGTACGTTCGTCTTCCTTGGGTAGGATAACAACCTTAACTTACTAGACAAAACCCTATCATTAAGTCCCTCATTTTATATCGACTTAATCGCCGAGGCCGATGGCGAGTGGGTCATTAGTTAATAGCACTATTAGGTTTGACAAACCTCACACCGTGCCGGTCGGACGGGCGTGTACTAATGGATCATGGCAAACAGTCAATGATGATAGACATTGACTTAGGGCACAACTTACTTTCGTCAGTAGTCGATATGGTAACGGTCTAGTGGTTCACATGGGGAAGCCCCCACTGATTATGGATATGGATTGGGAAATAACGATACTGGTTAACTCGTGGTTTACGAAACAATTTATGGTTTTCAAAACAAACTTGTAAAGCTAAACAACCAACTGTGAACTCGCTCAACTTTGTTGTTGATTCGTTGTTACATGCCTTGCAGGTTTTTAAGTGCTTATTGTTGGAACTTGCTGTCTGGGAGGCTGGAGTGGTCATGGGTCGATATACGTGGAATCGCAACACTAGACTAATGGTTTTTACATGTGGTTTATAAACACTTCACGAATGAATTATGCTTCCGCTGTAAAATGTGAATTATTTGTAACGTTGTAAAACTTAATGTTAATAAATGAAATTTTTATTTAAATATACCTATGAGTTCAATGTGATTGGTGGCTAGATCCTGATCAGTCACGCCTCCTGCGGTGATATTCCGCTTGTGGATTTTGGGGGTGTGACAGGTTCACCACTAGTAACTTCTACAGTTAAGGGCTTTCCTAGTTTTGTTCTAGACATGCGAAGCAAAGGTTCAAAAGATAATGACACAAAACTTTTATCGGCACCTGAATAAAAAAGAACAGATGCAGGCTGATTGTTAACAAAGAACGTACCGTTGACCACTTCATTGTCTGCTCGTGCCTCATTAGCATTCATGTTAAAAACTCAACCACGAGCTTGAGCCTGATTTGCGTTAGGTAACCTCGGTCACCGGTTTCGATAGTGGGTCAGATCCCCACAATTGAAACACGAACCATGCGGATAGTGAGGTCGTGCAACTTGAGCCTGTTGAGCAGGCGGTTGAGCAGCTTGATTAGGAGCAAAACGACAAACATTGGCAAGATGACCAGATTTTCCACAATTTGCACAGAAATGACACTGAATTTGCGGTTGATGGTGACTATTGCATCTGTTGCACAACAGTGCATTCCCCGCATACCGTTTCTTTGCTGGTGGTTATGCGGGCTGGTTAGGGGCTGCCTGGTTTGGTTGTGAAGTAACAGCGAAATTATGTGAAGCCTTGCGCTTCCTTGACCCTTTCGAAGAACCAAATTTCTTACCCTTCTTGTTCTCACCCATATCAGACAATTGTTTCTTATCCTTGTCACCTTTTCTGTGTATCTTACCTTTCCTGATCTGCGACTCAGTCAAAGTCGCAGCTAACTCGATTGCCTGGCGAACTATCGTTGGGTTGCTACCAGTGACGATATCTTGTACGGGGTCAGGTAAACCATCGACATACCTCTCGATAGCTTTCTCGAGTGGGGTAACCATTGTAGGGCATAGCAAACTCAACTCCTCATACCCATCAGTGTAAGCCCGGTGCTCACCACTGTCCTGTTTCAAATCATCAAACTCCCTTTCTAACCCCCTTTGTTCATGACAGGGACATAATTCCCTCATCATAAGAGCCCTAAGCTCTAGCCAGGTCTGTGCTAAGGCAACGTCAGCACCACGGTCTCTCATTAACCCATTCCACCAGGTAAGAGCCCTCTTTTGGAACACACTAGAAGCGAACTCGACCATGTGGTTATCAGGATACTGAACATGGCCAAAAGTACTCTCAATGATCTCAAACCACTGTAGGAGCCCAGTTACTCCCTCAGAACCACTAAACTTGAGCGGTTTAGCCGAATTGAAACTTTTGAAGTTGCATGGAGCATTTTGGTTATTGTTGGCTTGGTTAACTTGAGCAACAATGTGTGGGAGTACAGCAGCCATTTGATGCGAAATGATTGCTGCCAATTCGGCATTAGGTATCGGATTTTTGCGTCGAGGAGGCATTCTAAAAAGGAAACATAAGAGAAAACAAGTGAGATGATAAGATGAAAAGAAATGAGATGATACAAAAATAGAAAAAAGCAGAGATGGTGGTCATTCGTCCGTACCACAAAGCAAACAAACGACACACAATAACTAATCAAAATAAATGGGTCAAAATAATGTATCGCGAAGACATGCTTTAGCCTATAAGTGGATACTCACCCCAAGAGTTCCCAGGTAAGAGTGACTGGTCCAATTATGTGGATTTGTACGAACACTCTAGCCTAGACAGAAAACCCGAGGTACAGGCACCCACCCTTCCAGATTGCACGTGTTCACATTATTTAGAACCAAAACTTTGACGAGATTGTGAAAGCCTAGGAGGCATTAAGCCAAAAGAATCATTCAAGAACGGATGATTGAATTTTCAAAATCAATTTAGAAATTTGTAGGGTTCAAAACCTTATAACAAATCACCTACGAATAGATGATTGATTTTCAAAAATCATTTAGGAAAAATTGTGTTCTTGTCTTGGTAATCACCTAAGGATAGGTGAAGTGCATGTTTTAAGATCTAAACACAAGATAACTTGTGTTAGGGTCCTAGAAAAGTTATAGTCTAGGTCAAAGCATTACTAATAACCTAATTCCCTATAACCATTGGCTCTGATACCAACTCTTCTGTCACACCCTGACCGCGTTAAACAACAAACCGCGGCGGAAACGTCGGGAAGTGTAGCAATAGAATTATTGTTTCACAACCATAGTAATTAAAGTTTTGTTTTATTTATAAACAAAGAGGTTACATTGTCTTAAAATAACAGAAACAAAGAGTACATAATGAAAATTAAACTAGTCTAACTTCATTTTATGTCACTAAGGCACAGGTCCGCCTAAGTGTATCTTGCTCATCCTATGCATCAGCTCTTGAAAACACATGTGAAAATATGTACGTCAGTATAAGAATGACTGTGAGATACATAGGTTTATTGATTTAGGATTCATGACTTGTATTTGAAAGAAAAGTTTAACAAAAAGTTAGTCATGAATCTTATTAAAAGTGTTTACTTTTATAAATCATACGAAAAATCGATAAGGAATTTCGATGGTATAAAAAAAAAGATGTGTGGTTAAATAAATAACCAAGTAAAATAAATTTGTATGAGTTATGTTGTTTGTAAAATTAATGTCTTGTGAAATTATGTTCTTTGTGTAAAATGTAACATGTCTAAACTGAAATGGTTTAAATAACGCTACGATATGTAATATCATAAAAACACTTATATATAGGAAGTACCAGCGGCGTATCCACCATGCTTTTATAATATTACACACGCCTCGTTATTTAAATCACTTACCCAAACAAACCACCAACATGTCTCGTTTAAACAAATGTCAAAATGTTTATGTATACAATGTCTATTGTCAAATGTAAATCATGTAATGTGTAATCAAATGTTATGTATGGCAAGTGAAATGTGTCAACTAAAACCATAGATAAATGCATAAAACAATGTATTGAAATAAATCATAGTTTAAATCAAAAGTTATGTTTTGTAAAATAAATGCATGCTTTACTGATACAAACATCTATGCGGTATTGTTAAAACGCATACATTCAAGCCTTGCGACTGTGGCGACAAACCCTTAAACAAATTAAAGGTTTATCTAAATTATGTATATCGGATTCAGTCATTCCTTCCACCCAAACAAACCTAGGATTTCAGGAATGGGAGTTGTCAATTCCTATGGTACACTACTTACTACCGAGCGGCGTGATCAATGTTAATGAACCTATTTCTGTCCCGTTAAACAAACCAAATGTCATACCAAATGTAAGCATGTTATGTGTAAACAATGTACTAAGTATGCAAAATGAACATACATAGCAAAAATGTGATGTAAATCAATGTGTAGATATGCTAAAATAAACATATGAAACAAATGTGTTTATGAAATCAATGTACTAGCATGTTAATTAAACATACATAGCATAAAACATGGATGAAATCATGTACTATATATGTACTAGTGAACATAACAAGTATATGTTATGAAAAAGCATGAAAGTAACAAGTAGGCACATGTGTTTCACCCCAAAATATTTGAAAACATTAAAAGAGAGGTCTATGTACTCACTTGATAATGCTTAGAAGTCTTTGAATAACAACCAAGCAATGCTAGAAGATCACGGAATCAATCGGAACCTAATATAGCTAACTATGTTAATAAACCGGACCTAAATTGGAAGATCGGATAGAATGAGGTTTCGTAAACCAAATGAGTATTGCAACTCATGTGATATAGTTTAACAAAGCCTACATTCTAAATCGAAACCTTAACCTAAGTGCTTACGACCCATTACGACCCGTTTAGGTAGCTTACGCTATTTTAACGCGTCGTTCACGTAAAACGCGTTCGGACCGCCTAACTAGTCCTATGATAAGTATTACATGCCTTAACAAGTCTAATTATGTTGCCTAATCAGTTTAGATGTCAAAATTAAAGTTACATATGCTTAAAATGAATTTATGCGCAAAAAGGGCATTTTGGTCATTTTCCTAAGGCATATAAATTACCTATCATACAACTAACTATACGAAGTGACCATAAGGTATAACCTCGGAAGGTTATTCCCTATACAACTATGGTCACAAAATATGTTTGGTCGGATCCTAATGATCGACCAAACGGGTCGTGTTCGAAAGTCTAATCGGTTGTTTAGACCACTTATCTTACGACCCTATATAAACACTAAACTAAAATTGACAAGTTAAACATGTTAGAACATGTTTAACGAAGTTTAGAAAACAAGTTTGATATCAAAACAAAGGCTTTTGATACCCAAGAATAGTTTGGTTGCAAAATACGCATAAACGCGCATTTTGACCGAAACTATGACTCGTCACTATGCCTAAATAACGTGGTAATCAGTAGGTATAGTCACAAAGGACTATGACCATCGTGATTATGCTCACGTTGCGAAGTTCAAACAAAATTCGTGTTGACCATTGACTGGTCAAAGCAGAAAGTCAAACACTGTTTGACTTTCATGCTTGAAAAACATAAATAAGCATGAAGGAGACTTACAAAGGGTCCAAGCTAGGATCAAGATCAAGAAAACTCAAGTATGAAGCTTCAACAAGTGAAAACCCCAACTTAGAGCTGATCTTGAATGAAATGAGCAAAGAACCCAATGAAAGACCCATGCTATTTATAGTAAGTTAGGATCATTTGGATCATTATAAGTGTTTAGAAGGATCAATCCTAGCCATACATTTGGGGACATGGTTTTAAAATACAATGGGAGTCGAAAACCAGCTCCAGGTATTGAGAATTTTGCAAAATAAACCCTGGAAATCAACCATGTTGTTGAAACTGAGTTACTGAGTTTGGGTCCCTGTCACGTGGTGTGCCAGGGTACACTAGGCTTGGCGCGTGGCGCGGGGGAGCTCAGTTCTAAGTTTCCAGAATTGTCAAAACAGGTCCTTGCATGCTTAAAACTTGATTTTTGGCACGTTTAAGCCCCGTTAACCCCATTTCAAGGCTCTAAAATGAATTTAAAGTATAGGGAACTTAAAATATGCTCAAAAACATCTCGGATGTCGGTTCGTTTGGCCGTGCGATTGCGTTATTCGGTTAATTACGACGAAACACGAACGGACGCGAAATAAAACTAATGGAATTTTATCAAGCCAATCACTAAACTAAAATATTTTAATGATTACAAAAAATTTTGGATGTCCGAATATATTCAGAACGTAAGATATGCTCGAAATTGCAAACTTATGCACTTTTTGACGCTTTTATTCCCTGATTGACCAAAAAGTTTGTTTTAGCTCACCGAACCCCTCAAAGCCTATTTCTAAGCCATGTAAAAGATATTTATGGTATATTTAACTTATGATCAAGTTCCGGAATGTCCGTTACTATACGAATCGGCATACTTTCGCAGTTTGACGTAATTAGTCCCTGCGATCGAATAAACTTGATTTTGCCATACCAAAGCCTTCAAAACTTATTTCTAAGTTATGTAAAGGTCATTTAAGGTATGTTAAGCATATATTGATGTTACAGAGTGTTTTTCGCGTTAAACTGATTACGTTTACGCATTAGTTTACGTATAACTTTCTAGAAAACGATATAGAGTTTGAAATTGAACAAAAATCGAAACGAGCCAAATGTCAAACATAAATAAACAACCATTGGGGTCAAATAACATTGTTTTATTGATAATTGAACAGATTAGAGTTTATACAATGATTACAAGCACAGATGTCACATTAGGTGTCGATTTATTAACTTAGCGATCCGATTACTAGGAACCACTTCTACACTTGAACAATTGATCCTTTGAGCTTTGTTATATCATTTGAATAAGACCTACACGCAATCCCAGGCGAGTACATAGTTCTCCTCTTTTACCATTTTCAAATGTTTTGGTGTGATTTATATGTCTAACCGATTTGTTTTCCAAATGTATGGCATATATGTGTTTACTAAGTGCTTTTATGTGTATTATTCCGATTATGAAAATACGATGTTTATTCAAATCCTCAAAAGATCTACCTATCTTCATAGTTAGATTCTTATAGGATATTTGAAGTACAGTCTTAGATCTTCCTATCTTCATAGTGAGATTTTTAAGAAGTACTTTACGACACGATGGTTATGGTTTATGTGTAGATTGTTGGTGATTTAGATAACGAAACTAGATAATACAATAAGCACATGGTGGATACGCCGCTGGTACTTCCTATATATAAGTGTGCTTATTGTATTACCCTTTGTGGCGTTATCCCGAATCACCATTAGGATTTAGAATGTTGTGATACAATGATTCAATGTAATCGAGATCGAATCCTTTTAGCATCAAATTATCCTTATAGATTGATACTTGTAGGATGTTTAAAGTGCTAATATTGGAGTCCTTGTTTGGATCCATTGTGTACTTTAATGCGTGTTTGACTAGACGATGTGACGATAACCGTATCCCTGTAATATTTATCTATCTTCATAGCTAAACATATATGGGATGTTTAAAGTGCTAATATTGGAGTCCTTATTTGGATTCATTGTGTACTTTAATGCGTGTTTACAAGTTGTTGACAAGTTGACGATTTTGTGTTTATGTGGTAGTTGTGATTTAGATAACGAAACAGGTGTAATAATATAAGAACATGGTGGATACGCCACTGGTACTTCCTATATATAAGTGTTCTTATATTATTACTCTTGTAGCGTTATCCGAATCACTTTAGGATTTTGTGTACGATTGATTCAATGTTCGATTCTCCAAATCCTTGTAGAATCTCCCATATCTTTATATGTTAGATTCTTAGAAGGATATCTAAAGTATTATTATGAATCATTGACTTGATTTATATAATACTCACACAAGTTTTGATTTATTTCAAAACAGTTATTATTAATCCTTGATTGAATTTCTAATAACACATTAACGAGTTTTACGATGATTTAAACGAGATTACGATGTACAATTTTAAATGGCATAAAAATGACTTAGTAATAATCATATTGCCATATACAAAACTATTTGCAACAAGTTTTTACAATCAAGATTATGTAATGCAGCATTGATGGGATTTTAACATGTTTATCAAAGTAATTTCATCCATATGAAATAAAAACGCAGCGGAAAATGAGTTTAAAACATGTTACTTTTATAAGATATAAAACCATTTATATGCAAAATCCCAAAACCCGGATCCATATATGAGATGTATACTATCAAACACAACCATAGGATGTTTAGAAAACTACCTTCTTGAAGTACAAGGATGATGAAATGGATGATGCTTCTTGAAATGGTTGTCTTCAAGAGTAGAAGACCTCAAGCTTGTATACCCCAAGCTTCCAACAAACACCACAAGTTTAGCTAGGATTTTACACTTGAAGATCAAAATTGAACACTTGAAAAAACCCTCTTATGGCCGAAAATTAGAGAGCAAAAATTCAGCTCTTCATATTCATTTTTGGTCATCCATTTTATTTAAAATACTAGAGAGAATATCATCAAAACCAAGACCCAATCAAAAACTCTTACACATGCAAAATTGCATGTCATAGCATTGGACCAACATGGGTCTTGGGAAGACCCCATAGTGGACGGCCCTTAGGGGTTTTTAAAAAAAAAAATTCCAATTTTTTTATAACAAATAAAGTCTTGTTTAATGTTATAACTTTTATAAAATATAACACTATGTTTGCAAGACTTTATATAATCTTTTATAATGTTATTTAACCTATTAAATAACAAAATAAAATATTCTCTCAAAATAAATTATCCACATAATTTATTGGTTTCTCAAGTGTAATTATTTAGAAAACCAATTTCTAAATATTGTAAGTGTTAATATTTATTTGTTTGATCACATCACAAATAAATAATCTAAGTGTTTGTCTAGCTTGTATTTGGGTATGACTCGACTTGGATCATAACGTACTAGCCACATCAATTTAATATGTGTCTTGGGCATACAGAGTCCAACAATGCAATACTAAACTTTTGCCATTCTTTGGCTTTAAGATTCATTTTCAATGGACAACTCTTGTAGTTGTCAAAGTATTGCAATATCAAAACTTTTACCATTTATTTGGCTAACAAAACCTATGTATTCGCCGACATTTTTATGCTGACTATTTTTCACATATGTTTCAGGTTTACAATTATTCAAGCATGCAACGCATAGGACAGCATCTGGCCTTAGACTTCTTAAATCAAAAGACAATTACATGTATTATTTGTTTGTAAAACGATGTTAACATTAATGAAACAATTTTAGTACCAGTAGTTGTGAGCAATTTGTAACGTGACTCCCCGATATTTCCACCGCGTGTTGTTGTATTACGCGATTGGGGTGTTACAAGATGTATGGTTATACCAGTGTCTCAAAATTCACCAACATCAATACCGGTTTTAAAACTAAGATTAACGGCTCCAAATTTCTGACTTTATAAAACGGTCATTACAAAATTCAGGATTGGCTGGCTGCATTATTTCCGTTAGACATGGACCCAATAATTTACATCTACATATATAGCTTTAGAACCACAACTTCAAAACTAAACCAACAAGTCTACCATCGATTTCTAAAAGCGAACAACTACAACCCAAAAACTTGGTTCCATCTATCCTTCTGCATTTGCCTTCTTCAATCCCATGAACATTCATCCAAACAAAAAAAGCTTGTTACCTTTCACAAAGTTAAGTGTAAATTCTTGACCTGGAGCCATGCCTTTATCATTCACAAACTTTCTCATTCCTTGCACATAATATCTTGGTTGACCTCGAGATGAACCTATAGCAACTTGTGTGACACATGTGCTTGCGTATTCATTATTTGGACTCTGAATAGTTCAATTATCAAAGAAACGATGTATTTTGATCCCTATATTCGTTTATTTGTGTTTAACAATTTCTCATTTCAATCCTTGTTCAATTTCGAGCTCTATTTCGCTTTCTTGAAAGTTATACGCAAACTGACGCGTAAACGTAATCAGTTTAACGCGACAAACACTCCGGAACATCAATATATGCTTAACATACCTTAAATAACCTTTACATAACTTAGAAATAAGTTTTGAAGGGTTTGGTATGGCAAAATCAAGTTTATTCGATAGCAGGGAGTATTTACGTCAAACTATAAAAGTCTGCTGATTCGTATAGTAACGTACCTTCCGAAAGTTGATCATAAGTTAAACATACCCTAAATATCCTTCGCTTAGCTTAGAAATAGGCTTTGAGGGGTTCAGTGTGCAAAAAATAAACTTTTTGGTCAAACAGGGAATAAAAGCGTCAAAAAGTGCATAGGTTTGCATTTTGGCGCATATCTTACGTTCTGAGCATATCCGGACATCCAGAAATTTTTGTAATCATTAAAATATTTTATTTTAGTGATTGACATGCTAAAATTCCATTCGTCGCGTAATTTGGATCGTTTTTCACGTCCGTTCGAGTTTCGTCGTAATTAACCGAACAACGCAAGCATACGACCAAACGAACCGACATCCGAGATGTTTTCAAGCATAATTCATGTTCCCTATGCTTTAACTTCATTATGGAGCCTTGAAATGGGGTTAACGGGCCTTAAACGTGTCAAAAAGGCCTTATATATGCATGCATGGACTAATCTTGTAACTTTTGAAACTGTTTCTGAATTGATCAGAGGTCGCGGGCCGCATAAGAAGGGGTCTCAGCCTACGCGGGACGTGAGAGCTGCCCAGATCAGCAAAACTCAGTTTCTGAAATCAGCAGCTGGTTTCTGAGTTATTGTACATGGTTTCTTTATTCTATGGACTGGAATTTAGGCTCCCATTGTATACAAAACAATGTGCCACACTTGTATGGTCCAGATTGAAGCTCAAAGTTCGAGAAACGATCTTAATGGTTCGTGAAAATCTATATAAACCCACCTCAATTCATTCCAAACTCACACATTTGATCTAATTTATACTCTAAGTTGAAGCTTTAGCTTCATACCTGAGTATTTTAGATCAAATTCTTCCTTGCTTAGACCTTTTGTAAGTTTCTTTCATGCTTTTATGCGTTTTTAAGCACGAAAGTAAAACAGTGTTTGACTTTCTGCTTTGACAAGTCAATGGTCAACATGAAGTTCGTTTGAACTTTGCAACGTGAGCGTAATCACGATGGTCATAGTCCTTTGTGACTATACCTACTGATTACCACGTAATTTAGGCATAGTGATGAGTCATAGTTTCGGTTAAAATACGCGTTTATGCGTATTTTGCAACCAAACTATTCTTGGGTATCAAAACCCTTTGTTTTGATATCAAACTTGTTTTCTAACTTAGTTAAACATGTTTTAACATGTTTAACTCGTCACTTTTAGTTTAGTGCTTATATAGGGTCGTAAGATAAGCGGTCTAAACAACCGCTTAGACTTTCGAACCCGACCCGTTTGGTCGATCATTAGGATCCGACCAAATATATTTTGTGACCATATTTGTATAGGGAATAACCTTCCGAGGTTATACCTTATGGTCACTTCGTTTAGTTAGTTGTATGATAGGTAGTTTATATGCCTTAGGAAAATGACCAAAATGCCCTTTTTGCGCATAAATTCATTCTAAGCATATGTAACTTAAATTTTGACATCTAAACTGATTAGGAAACATTAGTAGACTTGTTAAGGCATATAATACTTGTCATAGGGCTAGTTAGGCGGTCCAAACGCGTTTTACGCGAACGACGTGTTAAAGTAGCGTAAGCTACCTAAACGAGTCGTAACGGGTCATAAGCACTTAGGATAGGTTCTGATTTAGAATGTAGGCTTTGTTAAACCATATTACATGAGTTCCTATACTCATTTGGTTTACGAAACCTCATTTTATCGAATCTTCCGATTTAAGTCCGGTTTATTAACATAGTTACCTATATTAGGTGCCTATTGATTCTGTGATCCGTCAAGCGTTGCTTGGTTGGTATTTAAAGAAACCTAAGCTACCTCAAGTGAGTACATAGTCCCCTCTTTTACTGTTTTCAAATGTTTTGGGGTGATACACATGTGCCTACTTGTTACTTTCGTGCTTTCACAACATATACTTGCTATGTTCAATAAGTACACATATAGTACACGATTTCAACTATGTTTATGCTATGTATGTTTAATTAGCACGCTAGCACTTGGATTTCATAAACACTTTTGTTGCATATGTTCACTCAGCATATGGACACATTGATTTTCATAAACATTTCTACTTTGTATGTTCATTTAGCATACTTAGTACATTATTTTCATATAACATGCTTACACTTGGTATAACATTTGGTTTGTTTATTTTAACGAAACTAATACATTCATTAACATTGATCATGCCAATCGGTAGTAAGTAGTGGTACCATAGGAACTGACAACTCCCGTTCCTGGCTTCCTAGGTCTGTTTGGAAGTAGGGAATGACTGAATCCGGTATACATAATTTTGATAAACCTTTAATTTGTTAAGGGTTTGTCTCCTCAGTCGAAAGGCTTGAATGTAGACGTAAAACATTACCGCATAGATGTTTGTATCAATAAAGCATTCATTTTACAAAACATAATTTTTGACTTAAACTATGATTTACTCAAATACATTGTTTTGTACATTTTACCTATGGTTTTTAGTTGACACTTTTCACTTGCCATACATAACATTTGATTATACATTACATGATTTACATTTGACATTTGACATTGTTTACACATAAACATTTTGAAATTGGTTTAAACAAGGTATTTTGGTGGTTTGTTTGGGTAAGTGATTTAAATAACGAGGTGTATGTAATATGATAAAATGATGGTGGATACGCCGCCGGTACTTCCTATATATAAGTGCTTTTATGATATTACATATCGTTGCGTTATTTAAACCATTTCAATTTAGATATATTACATTTTTCACAAATAACATATCATCATAAAACATTGTTTTACAAATAACATATTTATAAAAACTCATTTTACTTGGTTTTCATTTAACCATACATCTTTCTTTTACATCATCTGATTTCTTATCAATTTTCGTATGATTTATAAAAGAAAACACTTAACAAGATTCATGACTACCTTTTGTTAAACATTTCTTTAAACTCACAAGTCATGAATCCTATTTTCAACAAAACCTATGTAACTCACAGGCATTTTTATGCTGTCGTACCTATTTTAATATGTGTTTCAGGTGCTGTTGTTAGATGATCATGATGCAAACATAGGATTGGACGAGGGCCTTAGTGACTTAAAACTATGAAAGACAATTTAATTCTTGTTATGCTTCTATAAATTTCTAGACAATGTAAACATTTTAATTAATAAAACAAAACTTCAATTACCATGTGTTATGAAACAATGATTCTGTTACTCCACTCCCAGACTTTTCCGCCGCGATTTGTTGTTTTAACGCAGTCGGTGTGTGACAGAAGAGTTGGTATCAGAGCTCATGGTTATAGGGAATTAGGTTATTAGTAATGCTTTGACCTAGTCTATAACCTTCCTAGGACCCTAACACAAGATTCTTGTGTTTAGATCTTAAAACAATACCGTCACCTATCTTTAGACGACAACCACAACAAGAACACAAATTTCAAATCCTCTTTGAAAACTAATCATCTATTCTAGGATGACTTATTATAAGGTTTTAAACCTTCAAAGTTTTCAAAATCTCGTCAAAGTTGGGTCTTATAATGTGAACACGTGCAATCTGGAAGGGTGGATGCCTGTACTCTGAGTTTTCTGTCTAAGGCTAGAGTGTTCGTACAAATCCACATAATCGGACCAGTCACTCTTACCTGGGAACTCTTGGGGTGAGTGTCCACTTATAGGCTAAAGCATGTCTTCGCGGTACATTAATATGACCCGCTTACTTTGATTAGTCCCCGTGTCATTTGTTTGCCTTAGGTAACAAACAAATGGTCACAATCTTTAGGCGTTGTCGATATATTTAAACATTCTGTTTTGATTATCCGATAACATCTCACTTGTTTCCTCCCATGTCTTTCATTATCTTTAGGATGCCTCTTCATCACAACAACTCTCAAATGACCGAACTAGGTGCTACAATTGCCCGACAAATAGGTGTGGTACTCCAGAAGACCGTTGAATTAGCTGTTACCATGATTCGTCTCAAGGATGAAACCACCCTAGAGACCCCCAAGGAAACAAAAACCAAGCCTTTAAAAAGGTCAAGGAAGCGTAAGGCTTTAGAGAACTTCGTTAGGGCTGCCCAAAACAATCATGCTGCCCCCAATCACCTAGCACAACCTCTTGCTAAGAAAGCCTATGCTGGTACCGCACCAATATGCAACAAGTGTAATGCGCACCACCAAGCTCACCTTCAGTGTCGTCGGTGTACATCATGTGGGCAATTCGGTCATTTGGCAAATGTTTGTCTAACTAACCCAAACCAAGGTGGTCCAACCCAACCTCAAGTCAACCCTGCTCGAGCTCGTTTTCCGCCTGGTACTTGCTACAACTGTGGCAAGATGGGTCATTTCAGGAACAAATGCCCAAAGCTTGTCAATGCAAATATGACCCATGAATGAGCATCGGTGTCACACCCCGACCACGTGTAACATACAAAACGTGGCGGAAACATCGGGGAGTGTTGTAACAGAATTAATTGTTTCATAACCATGGCATTCAAAGTTGTATTTTATTTATTAAACAAGAGTGTTACATTGTCTTGAACAGTAAACAAAAGAGTTTATAACATAATTAAACAAGTCTATCTCCATTTTTAGTCTCTAAGGCACAGGTCCGCCCTAGAATCATGATCGACATCCTACGGAAAAGCTCCAGAAAACACATGTGAAAATAGGTACGTCAGCATAAAAATGCCTGTGAGATACATAGGTTTTGTGAAAATAGGATTCATGACTTGTGTTTAAGAAAATGTTTAGTCATGAACCTTGTAATTTGCTTTATCTTGTAAATCATTTGAAAAATGATAAAATCAGTTGATATGTATAAGTAAATGTAAAGTTAAATGAATAACCATGTAAAATGAGTTGTATAAGGTGAACTGTTTATGTAAAACAATGTCTTGTGAAAAGTATGTTATTTGTATAAAATGTAATATGTCTATACTGAAATGATTTAATTAACGTTGCGCTATGTAATATTATACAAACACTTATATATAGGAAGTACCAGCGGCGTATCCACCATGTTTGTATCATATTACACACGCCTCGTTACTCAAATCACTTACCCAAACAACCACCAATGTAACTTGTTCATGTACAAACCAATTGTCAAGTGTTATTGTGTAAACCATATCAAAATGTCTATGTCCAATGTAAACCACCAAATGTGTATATCAATGTCAAAATGTTTATGTTCAATGTAGATCATGTAATGTGTAACCAGAAATGTCATGTATGGTAAGTGAAATGTGTCAAACTAAACCATATGTATAATGCACAAAAACAAGGTATTGAAGTAAAACATAGTTTAAATCAAAGTTATGTTTTGTGTAACAAATGCATGCTATACTGATACAAACATCTATGCGGTATTGTGAAAATGCATACATCCAAGCCTTGAGACTGTGGCGATAAACCCTTAAACAAATTAAAGGCTTATCTAAATTATGTATATCGAATTCGGTCATTCCTTTCATCCCCATACCCAGGATGTCCGGAACGGGAGTTGTCAATTCCTATGGTACCACTACCTACTAACGAACGACGTGATCAATGTTAATGAATGTATTGTTCCATGTTAAACAAACCAAATGTCATACCAAAAATGTAAGCATGTGAAAACAATGCACTAAGTATGTAATCAAATGAACATACGTATCGTGAAATGTAATGTAAAACGATGTACTAAGTAATGCACACAATGGGCACACCTAGCATAAAATGTAATGTAAAACGATGTACTAAGTAATGCACACAATGGGCACACCTAGCATGAAATGTAATGTAAAACGATGTACTAAGTAATGCACACAATGGGCACACCTAGCATAAGATGTAATGAAATCATGTACTATAATGTACTAACAAACATAGCAGGTATATGATGTGAAAACAGGAAAGCTTGAAAGTAACAAGTAGGCACATGTGTTCCACCCCAAAACAGTTTGGAAAACAGTAAAAGAGGGGTCTATGTACTCACTTGAGATTGCTCAGTAGTTCTGGAGTGACAACTAAACAATGATAGAGATCTCGGAATCAAACGGCACCTAATATAGGTAACTTTGTTAATAAACCGGACCTAATCGGAAGATCGGATAGAATGAGGTTTCGTAAACCAAACGAGTATAGAAACTCGTGTAATATGGTTTAACAAACCCTACATACTAAAACGAAACTTAACCTAAGCGTTTACGACCCATTACGACCCGTTTAGGAAGCTTATGCTACTTTAACGCGCCGTTCGCGTAAAACGCTTTCGGAACGCCTAACTAGCCCTATGACAAGTGTTATATGCCTAAACATGTTACATAATCAGTTATGTGACAAAAGTTTAGGTTACATATGCTTAATTACCAATTATACATGAAAAGGGTATTCTAGTAATTTACCTAAGGCATATAAACTACCTATCATACAACTACTCAAACGATGTGACCATAGGGTATAACCTCGGAAGGTTATTCCCTACCTACTATGGTCACCTAATATATTTGGTCGGATCCTAATGATCGACCAAATGGGTCGGGTTCGAGGTGTAAGCGATTTATTAGATCGCTTACCCTACGACCCTAGACAACGTGGTAATCAGTAGGCATAGTCCCAAGGGACTATAACCAACGTGATTACACTCACGTTGCGAAGTTCAAACGAACTTCGCATTGACCATAAACTGGTCAATGCAGAAAGTCAAACAAAGTTTGACTTTCAGACTCTAAAAGACTCGAAAAGCAATAAAAGAACGAAAGAATACTTACGAAGGGTCCCCGAATGCTAATTTCGATTCAAAAATCTCAGGTATGAAACAATAGTTTCAACTTAGAGTTTCTCAAATCAAAATTCTTGTAATTTGGAAGCATGGGGGGTGGGGTATTTATAGTGTTTGGTCCACCGTTAAGATCGTTTCATGGAAACCGTGATTCGATCACATCCGTACACTTGTTGGAAGGTTATGGAAGCTAAAAATGGTCCTTATCATCTGACTAGACAATTGAGAACATGTGGTGGTGGATCAAACAGCTGCAATCTGTTGTTAAAAGCATTAAATCTGGTCTGATAGTCGGACGCGGCCCGCTTCAGGATATGCTAAAACTCAGGCGGGCCGCCTGAGAGTCCTGGTCAGACAACAAGTTTCAGAAATGACAGTTTCAGTCCCTGCATGTGTTTAAGGACATTCCCGACACTTCTAAGGCCCGTAAAGCCAACTTTAAGGCCCTAAAATGATGCCTAAACATTGTGGACATGAAACATGCTCAAAAATATGCCGTAGGTTTGTTCGTTTGGCCGTAGGAACGCGATGTTCGCTTAATTACGACGGAATGCGCATAAGCGCGAAAAACGATCCAAAAGACGCGACGAATGAATTTTTGGCAAGCCAAACACTAAAGCATAATATAGTCATGCTTACATAAATTTTTGGATGTCCGGATGTATTCAGAACGTAAGTTATGCGCGAAAATGCAAACTTGTGCACTTTTTGACACTTTTAGTCCCTGAATGACCCAAAAGTTTATTTTAGCACACCGAACCCCTCAAAGCCTATTTCTAAGCTATGTAAAGGATATTTATGGTATGTTTAACTTATGGTCATGTTCCGGAATGTCTGTTACAGTTTAAATTGGCATACTTTCGCAGTTTGTCAAGTTTAGTCCCTGTAAGCGAATTAACTTGTTTTTGCCATACCAAAGCCTTCAAAACTTATTTCTAAGTTATGTAAAGGTTATTTAAGGTATGTTAAGTATATGTTGATGTTCCGGAGTATTTTTCGCATTAAACTGAGTACGTTTACGCACCAGTTTGCGTATAACTCTCCAGAAAGTGATATAGAGTTTGAAATTGAATAAAAGTCAAAACATGAAAAATGTAAAACACAACCAAAAAAACATTGGGATCAAATAACATTGTTTTATTGATAATAGAAATGTTCACAATGATTACAAGCACAGATGTTACAGTCTCCCCTACTTGTGGAAATTTCGTCCCGAAATTTATTTAGAGGAAACTCGTGGGAAAAGATGCGGATATTTCGCCTTCATTTGATCTTCGTGTTCCCAAGTAAACTTGGGTCCACGTTTAGCTTCCCAGCGAACTTTGACCAAAGGAATGCGCTTGCGTTTAAGCCACTTGACTTCACGTTCCATGATTTCCACTGGTTTCTCAACAAATTTCAGTGTTTTGCCAACACGAATTTCGTCAAGCGGTATGTGGAGGTTCTCATCAGCTAAACACCTCTTGAGATTGGATACGTGAAAAGTTGGATGAACATTTCCAAGTTCAGGAGGTAACTCAAGTCTGTAGGCTACCTTTCCGATTCTTTCGACGATCTTGAATGGTCCAACGTATCTAGGTGCAAGTTTTCCTTTCTTTCCAAATCTGATCACACCTTTCCAAGGTGAGACCTTAAGTAATACTCGATCACCGACTTGAAATTCCAAGGGTTTGCGTTTTGGATCCGCGTAACTCTTTTGACGGCTCATAGCTGTCTGAAGGTTATCACGAACTTTCTTGACCTTGTCAGTTGTCTCTAAAATGAGGGCAGGTCCAGTAAGTTGAGCCTCGCCGATCTCATTCCAGCAGACTGGTGAATGACATTTTCGACCATAGAGAGCCTCGAAAGGAGCCATTTTGATGCTGGTGTGATAACTGTTGTTGTAGGAGAATTCAATCAACTTAAGATGTGAATCCCAACTACCACCAAAATCGATCACACAAGCTCTTAGCATATCCTCCAGAGTCTGGATTGTTCTTTCAGATTGACCATCCGTTTGTGGATGATAAGCTGTGCTCAGATTAAGTTGGGTCCCCATAGCAGATTGCATGGTTCTCCAAAAATGAGAAGTGAAACGAGCATCTCTGTCAGAAATGATGTTCAAAGGAACACCATGTCGAGCCACAATTTCATCCACATAGATTTGAGCAAGTCTGTCAGCAGGAAAATCCTCGCGGATTGGCAAGAAATGCGCTGACTTAGTAAGACGATCAACGACTACCCAGATGGCATCATGACCTTTCTTTGTGCGTGGAAGTTTGGTAACGAGATCCATAGTAATGTTTTCCCATTTCCAAACTGGGATCTCTGGTTGCACCAATAAACCAGAAGGACGTTGATGTTCAGCCTTAACCTTAAGACAAGTAAGGCATTTTGACACGTATAAGGCAATGTCTTTCTTCATACCAGGCCACCAATAGTGAATACGAAGATCCTTATACATTTTATCTGAGCCCGGATGAATAGAATAACGAGACTTATGGGCTTCATCCATAAGCAAGGTACGAAGATCATCCTGGCTTGGGACCCACAAACGGTCCATGAAGTAATACGATCCATTGTCCTTCAGTTCCAGAGCAGGTGTTATGTGATAAGGAAATTCCTTATCCATCAAACCTTGTGAAACACAAGATTGTTGGGCCTGAGAAATGCGTGTTTGGATATCGGATCGAGCTTGAATAACAGACTGAACACGTACACAATGAATCTTAGTACGTTCCTTGCGACTCAATGCATCGGCCACGACATTCGCCTTACCAGGATGGTAGCGAATCTCACAGTCATAGTCGTTTAAAAGCTCAACCCAACGTCGTTGTCTCATGTTGAGTTCTTTCTGATTGAAGATATGCTGAAGACTTTTGTGGTCAGTGAAAACTACACATTTTGTACCATACAAATAGTGTCTCCAGATCTTTAGAGCGAAAACAACTGCACCCAACTCAAGATCATGAGTGGTGTAGTTCTTCTCATGTATCTTCAACTGCCTTGATGCATATGCTATGACTTTGTTCCTTTGCATCAGAACACAACCAAGACCCAACTTCGATGCATCACAATACACGACAAAATCATCATCACCCTCAAGCAATGATAGAACAGGCGCATCGCAAAGCTTCTGCTTCAATCTTTGAAAAGCTTCCTCTTGTTTGAATCCCCAATCAAAGGGTTTGTTCTTCTGAGTTAGACCAGTTAGAGGAACTGCAATCTTTGAGAAGTTTTCAATGAAGCGGCGGTAATAACCCGCTAGACCAAGAAAAGAACGAACTTCAGTAGGAGTAGTAGGCGTATCCCAATCCTTAATCGCACTGATCTTGGAGGGATCTACATGAATACCTCGTTCGTTGATAATATGTCCTAAAAATTGAACTTCTTTAAGCCAAAATTCTCACTTGGAGAATTTGGCGAAAAGTTGCTCTTTCTTTAGGAGTTCCAGAGTAAGACGAAGATGTTGCTCGTGATCAGCTCGCGTCTTAGAGTAAATCAGGATGTCGTCAATAAAAACAATGACGAACTGATCCAAATAGGGTTTGCAGACCCTATTCATTAAGTCCATGAAAACAGCAGGAGCATTAGTCACACCGAATGGCATAACTGTGAACTCATAATGCCCATATCGAGTACGGAACGCTGTCTTGGGAATATCTTCTTCATGCACCCGAAGTTGATGATATCCAGATCGCAGATCAATCTTTGAAAAATAAGAAGCGCCCTGTAGCTGATCAAAGAGATCATCAATGCGAGGTAGGGGATATCGATTCTTGATGGTAAGCTTGTTAAGCTCACGATAATCGATACACATCCTAAAAGATCCATCCTTCTTTTTAACAAAAAGAATGGGAGCACCCCAAGGTTAAAAGCTAGGACGGATAAAACCTTTATCAGAGAGCTCCTGAAGCTGCTTAGACAACTCTTGCATCTCAGACGGTGCAAGACGATATGGAGCTCTGGCAACGGGATTTGCACCAGGTACGAGATCAATGCGGAACTCTACTTGGCGTGCTGGGGGTAGACCAGGTAAATCTTCAGGGAACAATTCAGAATAATCCCGAACGACAGGAATATCTGAAATAGTCTTACCCTTGCCTTTATCTTCTGTAACATGTGCTAAGAAAGCCACATAGTTCTTCCGCAGATATTTCCGAGCTTTAAAACAAGACATGAGTTTGAGACCACCGGCAGGTTTCTCACCTTGAACCTGTAGGATCTCGCCTGTCGAAAGCGGCACACGAACAATCTTCTCAGAACAAACTATCTCTGCGCGATGCTTGGATAACCAATCCATTCCCACAATAACGTCGAAGCTTCCAAGTTGCATAGGCGTGAGGTCAATAGGAAAAAGATGGTCGTTAAGGTTCAACTGGCAGTTGTGAAGAACAGAATCAAGAATAATGGGTTCACCACTAGCAACCTCTACTGTCAAAGATTTACTTAGTTTCGTTCTTGACACGCGAAGCATCGGCTCAAAAGACAATGACACAAAACTCTTATCGGCACCAGAATCAAAGAGAACAGATGCAGGCTGATTATTAATAAAGAACGTACAGTTCACCACGTTATCATCTGCCTGCGCCTCTTGGGCATTCATGTTAAAGGCTCGGCCTTGAGCCGGAGCCTGATTCGGATTCTGGTTGGCTAGCCTTGGGCACCGGTTCCTGTAGTGGGTCAGATCCCCACAATTGTAACAAGCACCCGGTGGGTAATATGGTCGTGCAGCTTGACCCTGTTGCTGAGCAGGAGGCTGAGCAACTTGTTGTGCCGGGTTCTGAACTGCGCGATTCTGAGCAAACCGACAAACATCGGCAAGATGACCTGACTTCCCACAGCTAGTACAGAAACGGCACTGATGTTGCGGCTGATGGTGACTGTTGCATCTATTGCACAACGGTGCATTCCCAGAATAGGGTTTCTTCGCTGGAGGCTGTGCGGGTTGGTTGGGAGCTGCCTGATTAGCTTGGGCAGTGATAGCAAAATTTTGGGAAGCCTTACGCTTCCTTGACCTTTTTGAAGAACCAGAGTCCTTTCCATTCCTGTTTTGACCTTTCTTGCTATCCCCCTTGTCAGCCGACTGTTTCTTGCCCTTGTCACCCTTCCTGTGCAGCTTTCCCTTTCTAATCTGCGACTCAGTCAATGTCGCTGATAACTCGATCGCCTGACGGAGTGTGGCAGGTTCACTACCAGTAAGAATGTCTTGTACCGAGTCAGGTAGGCCGTCGATGTACCTTTCGATAGCCTTGTCGAGGGGGGTAACCATAGTCGGGCAAAGCAGACTCAACTCCTCAAATCTATCAGTATACGCCCTGTGCTCACCACTATCTTGTTTCAAAACATCAAACTCTTTCTCCAAAGCTCGCTGCTCATGACGAGGACAGAATTCCCTCATCATAAGGGCTCTTAGTTCAGCCCATGTCTGTGCCAAGGCAATCTCAGCACCCCTATCTCTCATAACCCCGTTCCACCATGTCAAAGCCCTCTTCTGAAATACGCTCGAAGCAAACTCGACATTGCGATTGTCAAGACACTGCACGTGGCGGAAAGTATTCTCAGTGCTCTCAAACCACTGAAGAAGCCCAGTCGCTCCCTCAGAACCACTAAACTTGAGTGGTTTAGCCGAGTTAAAATCCTTGTATTTGCATGGAGCATTGTTGTTGTTGTTGGCTTGGTTCCATTGAGCAAAGAGATTTGGAAATTGGGCAGCCATCTGCTGCGCAATTATTTCTGCCAGTTCGGCAGTTGCTATCTGGTTCTCGCGTCGAGGAGGCATTCTAAAAGAGGAAACATGAAAAGAAACGAGTGAGATGTTTGGATGAAAAGAATGAGATGAAACGAAATCAACAAAAGCAAAGATGGTGGTCATTTGTCCGTATCACAAAGTAAACAAACGACACACAGTGACTAATCAAAGTAAATGGATCAAAAATAATGTATTTCGAAGACATGCTCGCCTATAAGTGAACACTCATCCCAAGAATTCCCAGGTAAGCACAACTGGTCTCGCGTCTGGTTGAGATGTATACGAAGTGCTTGCCTAGACAGAAAACCCAGAATATAGGCATTCACCCTTCCAGTTTGCACATGTTCACATTATTTAAGACCCAAAACGTTGATGAGATTTTGAAAATTTGAAGGCACAAGGCCAAAAATTTAATCAAACTAGAAGGGTTCAAAACCATATAACAGAGGGTTCAAAACCTTACAATAGAGGGTTCAAAACCTTGTAATAAATCATCCAAAAACAGATGATTGTTTTTCAAAAATCGTTTCGGAAAATTTTTGGCTTTTGTTCTGATAATCACCTAAGGATAGGTGATGTGCATGTTTTAAGATCTAAACACAAGATAACTTGTGTTAGGGCCTTAGAAAAGTTATAGTCTAGGTCAAAGCATTACTAATAACCTAATTCCCTATAACCATTGGCTCTGATACCAACTCTTCTATAGGAAGTACCAGCGGCGTATCCACCATGTTTGTATCATATTACACACGCCTCGTTACTCAAATCACTTACCCAAACAACCACCAATGTAACTTGTTCATGTACAAACCAATTGTCAAGTGTTATTGTGTAAACCATATCAAAATGTCTATGTCCAATGTAAACCACCAAATGTGTATATCAATGTCAAAATGTTTATGTTCAATGTAGATCATGTAATGTATAACCAGAAATGTCATGTATGGTAAGTGAAATGTATCAAACTAAACCATATGTATAATGCACAAAAACAAGGTATTGAAGTAAAACATAGTTTAAATCAAAGTTATGTTTTGTGTAACAAATGCATGCTATACTGATACAAACATCTATGCGGTATTGTGAAAATGCATACATCCAAGCCTTGAGACTGTGGCGATAAACCCTTAAACAAATTAAAGGCTTATCTAAATTATGTATATCGAATTCGGTCATTCCTTTCATCCCCATACCCAGGATGTCCGGAACGGGAGTTGTCAATTCCTATGGTACCACTACCTACTAACGAACGACGTGATCAATGTTAATGAATGTATTGTTCCATGTTAAACAAACCAAATGTCATACCAAAAATGTAAGCATGTGAAAACGATGCACTAAGTATGTAATCAAATGAACATACGTAGCGTGAAATGTAATGTAAAACTATGGACTAAGTAATGCACACAATGGGCACACCTAGCATAAAATGTAATGTAAAACGATGTACTAAGTAATGCACACAATGGGCACACCTAGCATGAAATGTAATGTAAAACGATGTACTAAGTAATGCACACAATGGGCACACCTAGCATAAGATGTAATGAAATCATGTACTATAATGTACTAACAAACATAGCAGGTATATGATGTGAAAACAGGAAAGCTTGAAAGTAACAAGTAGGCACATGTGTTCCACCCCAAAACAGTTTGGAAAACAGTAAAAGAGGGGTCTATGTACTCACTTGAGATTGCTCAGTAGTTCTGGAGTGACAACTAAACAATGATAGAGATCTCGGAATCAAACGGCACCTAATATAGGTAACTATGTTAATAAACCGGACCTAATCGGAAAATCGGATATAATGAGGTTTCGTAAACCAAACGAGTATAGAAACTCGTGTAATATGGTTTAACAAACCCTACATACTAAAATGAAACTTAACCTAAGCGTTTACGACCCATTACGACCCGTTTAGGAAGCTTATGCAACTTTAACGCGTCGTTCGCGTAAAACGCGTTCGGAACGCCTAACTAGCCCTATGACAAGTGTTATATGCCTAAACATGTTACATAATCAGTTATGTGACAAAATTTTAGGTTACATATGCTTAATTACCAATTATGGTATTCTGGTAATTTACCTAAGGCATATAAACTACCTATCATACAACTACTCAAACGATGTGACCATAGGGTATAACCTCGGAAGGTTATTCCCTACCTACTATGGTCACCTAATGTATTTGTTCGGATCCTAATGATCGACCAAATGGGTCGGGTTCGAGGTATAAGCGATTTATTGGATCGCTTACCCTACGACCCTAGACAACGTGGTAATCAGTAGGCATAGTCCCAAGGGACTATAACCAACGTGATTACACTCACGTTGCGAAGTTCAAACGAACTTCGCATTGACCATAAACTGGTCAATGCAGAAAGTCAAACAAAGTTTGACTTTCAGACTCTAAAAGAATCGAAAAGCAATAAAAGAACGAAAGAATACTTACGAAGGGTCCCTGAATGCTAATTTCGATTCAAAAATCTCAGGTATGAAACAATAGTTTCAACTTAGAGTTTCTCAAATCAAAATTCTTGTAATTTGGAAGCATGGGGGGTGGGGTATTTATAGTGTTTGGTCCACCGTTAAGATCGTATCATTTGCGTCGGAAATCCATATTTTCCAATATTGTTTTTATCGAGTTTAAAACTTATAGAATAAATAAGTATTCTACAAAATGGTGTAAGTTTCACTTACCTTGCATCCGGTTATTGCTCTTTTCGCGTACCCGATCCGATTGACCCCCTTCTTTCTCAAGCCTCCATCTAGCTTGTCAAGAGTCAAACTATCATCATAATTTGTAAGACGGTTAGATTAGTCACCATTATTATGACTATTTCATCTTACGGATTTTATGTCAAAACTTCTATTCTACTTCTTCATTGGTTAGTTTGACTTTCTAAAATCAACTACCTTTAATCATATAATATGCACAATCAAGGCAAATCAATATTATGATTAGAAATCGTTTTATCCCATATCTTATGTAATTAGTCAAGTTAGCTAATTACGCGTTCTTTCATAATTCCATCTTTTCATACAAAACCCAATTCATGGTAATTATGATTCATGTACCCAAACACCTAAATTGTTCAAGTACTATATATTTACTATCTAATATGATGATTCTAATCACAAATTAGGCACTAACATCATCATATTATAAAAACCCATTTCAAGTCATGTATGATCAACACTCAAACTTGCAAATTGTTCAAGTATCTTGTTTCTACTATCAACTATGATGATTTTAAACATGTGTATATCATCATCTTCACTACATAATCAAAACCCACTTGTCTAAAAGTGGTAAATCATCAAATTACTCAAATCATAGCAATTTTACTTCAATTTTCTACTTAGGGTTTGTTCCTAAGCAATCACACTTCATAAATTCGGCCATAGCCTCTACGATTCATGCATAGATCTCATCATGCAAAGTTAACTAATTTTCACAACTTCATGAATGTTAGAAATTCGACATACCTTACTATCCCCTTGACTTGGTGATCGTTTCTATGTATTCAAATCTGGATTTGGCCTTCGATTGATCCTCCAATTTGAAGGTTTTGTTGAGTTTTAGGGTTAGCTCCCATGGAGCTTGTCTCCTGATCATCTCACGCACGCACGCAAACACACAGGAGTGTGTGTGTTGTGTTTTGTTTTTAAGTTTATAATTCCATTTGCAAGATACCCGGCTTTAGTCCCTCGTGTTTGGTTAGTTATTAATTAGGTCACAACCTAATTATTTTCAACAATATTCCCACTTATTAACTAGGTTTAATATTCCTAGTTAATTTAGCGGGTTCGGGAATATTTATGACTAAGTTTATTTTAGGTCCCGTTAACTCGGGCCTTTTATAAATTTTATTTTCCTTAGAAGCATTTATTTACGTTTTATTATATATCAGGTTTATCTATTTAAATCCTAATATTTACCGGGTTACTTTTACCGCTAACGGTATTTTACCCGTCTTTTAGTATTTACGGGGTTTGATTACCAAACCCGTTTTTGGGGTGTTACAAGTCTACCCCCTTAAAGAGGTTTCGTCCCCGAAACCTTTCTCACGTACTTTACTAGATTAGATCATCCGAACCTTAGCTTCGGTGATCGCTTGAGCATTGCTCGCACATAATACTCTTACCAGGGAAGTAGGGTAATGTGTTTTTGGTTTCAAAGCGTATACGCCTTTTATGTGTATGGCCTCGCAGGCCGATACTTTCATTTTGTATTTCTTATTCTGGTCCTTTATTTGACCGAGCTATCATCTGATCACTCGGTTATATTTATTTTCAACATGCTTACTTCAAGCTAATCTTATATCGACAAGTGCTTGTATAAGTCGTAACACTAATCTGACTTTGAAAGGTTTTACCGGCTAGACTGATTAGTCGTCGTCATTTTACTCCCCGTCATTAGGGTATATCTTATTGCCAACCCGGCCATTTACGATCTCTTCGCTTTTAACCCATTTAGTTAACCTAGCGAAACCCATCGCTTTTATACGAACTTTATCTCCCGTTATTATTTTACGCCGGAGGTTACAACCAGTTTCCTCGTCTTATACTATTGACCCGTAGGTTCTTTCACTTAGCCTCGTAGGCTATTTCTTTAAATTTTCACCTTTTTACCTTTTTAAGGTGAAACCCCGACAATTCGATTCTTTCTATCTGTGACCCAAGGGTCTTCTTGGTCTCGCAGACCTTAGCCTCATTTATAATATCGTAGGTTATGATAATCCCGTAGATTATCTTTTATTCAAGTCTTTATTCAAATGTATATATATATATACACATATATAGCTCCAAGGCACCCCTTGTTATATTTGGAATCATTTATTTTCGCTTTTGAGCTTTAGTTGACCTTGACCCTATTCTAAGGCTTCATTCGTTTACTTTCGGACTAATCTTCCGACTTTATGACTCCTTACATTATTTACACATCGGTTTGTTTTACACTCACTGTTTCCCGGTTCATAATTATACTTCTTTACAACCCATTAATCGGGTTCTTTTATCTTAATGTTTTTAACGCCTATAATCCTTTGCATAGGTTTATTAATATTTCTCACTTTCATTTACTCGGTTCGTGCTTACTTGTTTTAGCAAGCGTTGCCCTTTATTAAATTCGTTTGACTTGTCGCGTGAAAATTCATCACTTATGAATGTCAAACTTCATTCTTTGTTCGACCCGTTCAACTTTAAAATAGTTGAACGTAAATTTATCAAAATTTTTATTTGCAGTGTCTTATCGTCTTTTAGTCATAACTCGAAACCCGAGTCTTTTGACTTTCCATCCGAATTCCCGTTTCTCGGTCTACTCATGTGTTTAACTCCTTACCCATCAAACGGGTGTTTTACCAAAGTCGTTATTATTGCAACCCTTCCGGTATGCATTAAGACTTCGTTTCACTTTTATATTCCGACTTTGTCCTCAGGTTTGGCGTTTTACAAAAACGGCCCGTTAAGAGTCATATTTGCATTCTCCGGGTTCGAGTGTAAGTACACTCTCTCCCAATGTATATCTTAGTTATTTTACATTAATCTTTGTCCCCTTCTCTCGTGCTCATTATCCTAATGTAATACGCTTCCGTCACCCGGCTGTGCGCTTACATTATTATCAAGTATTTTGCTCTTTTGATTCATTTGGGTACTTTTAATTTGTCCCATTCACCCCGTCCTTACTACATCAGATGTAAATGTGTCCGCTATAAGAAGCTCATGGTATCATATGTCACTACTTACTTGGCCAGAGTAAGCGATAAACACATGACACACACGACCCTTTTATAGTTTTCACATTACGCCCAATGTAAGTAACGCCTCTATTTAGTTTTCTTGGAAATAATATCCTGGATAGGTATTCTATTCAGGTTTTCCAAGTTTCTAATTTACATATGCAACAATCATTCTCTACATGTTTGTTGCATATTGCTATTTGTGCGATTATATTTAAAAGCGCGCACCTGGTAATGCTTGCCCCGACGGGCGTTCCTCGCCATTAACCTTGTTCACGGTCGTTACGCGATTTAGTCCTTGGTAAGAATGCTCCTCTTGTCATACTTCGGACCGTTCCTCTATCATATCTGTAATTTGTTTAACCCTTGTCATCTTTAAATGCAAGTGTCCTTCAATTAAAACATTCACAAAAGTTAGCCATGTCAACTTTACTAAACGCCCGTATCATAATACAAGGCTTTTCTACCATATGTGTCAATGCACAAAATTTTGTTAGCTATATCTATCATTTGATTGGAGTAATGTGTATTACACGGTAACCCTATGTGTTGTTTACAACACTTTAATACGCTAAACCATTAACATACATGCACTTACCGGATTTGCGATCAAGCCTCAAACCGAACACATTTGTCAACAACCTTGAGCTCTGATTACCAACTTGTAACAACCATAATTTTATTTAGCGATTTTCGTAAATAATCAGAAATTACTGAGTATTTATATTTAAACATTCATGCTCAAATACGGGTTTATTAAAACTTTTCTAAACTTGAAAGCAAAACAACATAATGTAATTTAATTCATCGTTTTAGTATAACGACGAAACAACTTGCGGAAGCTTCATTTAACGTGTGTTCGGTTCTTGCTCGACGCTTAATCTTCATCCGGAACTCTCGACATTCACCTATGATCAATACCAGCTTAAATGTTAGTATTGATAGTTTAAATAACGGTACAAGACAAGATAAATGATAATGGAAGGAAATCCCTAACATTAATCTCTTGATCCCAAAAACAAGGACTTCAAACTGGCCTCCACTGTAGCTTACGGTAACCACCGTAAGCTATGGTGGCCTCTGTTTTAAAATACTCCCACCGTAAGGCAGGAGGTAACTATCGTAAAGATTTCAGCCCCACCGTAACTTACGGTGGGCACCGTAAGTTACGATGGTCCCTGTATCAGACCTTTCCATTTTTGCCGTTTTTGAAACAAAAACTTCCGTATCTTTCAATCCGCATATCCGTTTGACCTCCTGTTTCTTCCTACATGATCGTAATTTGATTCTCCATCTCATGGAGTTTAAAGCCAACATTCAAACTAAAAAAATCCTAAATTTTTAAGCATTCGGCTTATTATTAAAAATCCACATTTTGACCCGTTGGTATTTAGGACCTCCAAACTTGTTTCTAGTTAATCATAAATCATAGACCAAGGTATTTAACTCAAAATATCTATCTTGGATTCATAAGTTTTGTGAATTACGCGGCAAACACCCAAGTTACGCGTGTAATTCATTTTAACCCGTTTAGGAGATCTTTTATGCATTTTGGTCCAAAACTAGCTCCTTTCTTTTCAATACTTGGTAATGCCACACCTAAATATCTGCTTATGTTCCACCACAACTATTTTTGTGGTGGATTTAGCATAAATAACCTATTATCCCACATTTACCCATCGGTTGGTCATTTTCCGCAAATGACCATTTTTGTGCATTTGACCCAAAAATGTATATTCCTATAACTTTTATTCATATTTAATGATTCCATAATCTTAATGAAAGTTCCTAAACAACCCATTACCCTTCAAGGACGTTTTAGTCAACATTAGCCCCTCACTTACTATGAAGGGCTTTTGCTACATATTTGGCCATGAAGTACGTTATCCACAACCATATTTACACATACCTGGCTCGGGTCAACTTATTGACCCGTTTCGATACCTTGCCTCTATAATATGCTAATTCGTAGCGCTTTAATCCATAAACCATTATTATCCTGTAAGCATAAGACTTGACACATACTTATTAGTCGTCATTTGTCAACTGGCACTAAAAGTCACCCTTTGACCCGTTTGGTCTAAACGACCAAACATTTTGTATTTGAATTTAGAATGGTATATATATATATATATATACCATCTCGTTATTTAACCCATTTCGGCTTACGCCGTAGGGTATCTTATAACTTTTACTTATATTTATCAGCACCCGACTAAATTACCATTTTATCCATATCCTTATTATGAGTTACCCCATACGGTAACATCTCAAGATTCATTGTATGATTTTCATTTACGGCTATATTACCATTCATCATGGTTTTTTATCAATTTTGTGTATGTCCCGACTCGTATCATTTGCGTCGGAAATCCATATTTTCCAATATTGTTTTTATCGAGTTTAAAACTTATAGAATAAATAAGTATTCTACAAAATGGTGTAAGTTTCACTTACCTTGCATCCGATTATTGCTCTTTTCGTGTACCAGATCCGTTTGACCCGCTTCTTTCCCAAGCCTCCATCTAGCTTGTCAAGAGTCAAACTATCATCATAATTCGTAAGACGGTTAGATTAGACGCCATTATTATGACTATTTCATCTTACGGATTTTATGTCGAAACTTCTATTCTACTTCATCATTGGTTAGTTTGACTTTCTAAAATCAACTACCTTTAATCATATAAAATGCACAATCAAGGCAAATCAATTTTATGATTAGAAATCGTTTTATCCCATATCTTATGTAATTAGTCAAGTTAGCTGATTACGCGTTTCTTTCATAATTCCATCTTTTCATACAAAACCCAATTCATGGTAATTATGATTCATGTACCCAAACACCTAAATTGTTCAAGTACTATATCTTTACTATCTAATATGATGATTCTAATCACAAATTAGGCACTAACATCATCATATTATAAAAACTCATTTCAAGTCATGTATGATAAACACTCAAAATTTCAAATTGTTCAAGTATCTTGTTTCTACTATCAACTATGATGATTTTTAACATGTGTATATCATCATCTTCACTACATAATCAAAACCCACTTGTCTAAAAGTGGTAAATCATCAAATTACTCAAATCATTGCAATTTTACTTCAATTATCTACTTAGGGTTTGTTCCTAAGCAATCACACTTCATAAATTCGGCCATAGCCTCTACGATTCAGCATAGATCGCATCATGCAAAGTTAACTAATTTTCACAACTTCATGAATGTTAGAAATTCGACATACCTTACGATCCCCTTGACTTGGTGATCGTTTCTATGTATTCAAATCTGGATTTGGCCTTCGATTGATCCTCCAATTTGAAGGTTTTGTTGAGTTTTAGGGTTAGCTCCCATGGAGCTTGTCTCCTGATCATCTCACACGCACACACACACATGAGTGTGTGTGTTGTGTTTTGTTTTTAAGTTTATAATTCCATTTGCAAGATACCCGGCTTTAGTCCCTCGTTTTTGGTTTGTTATTAATTAGGTCACAACCTAATTATTTTCAACAATATTCCCACTTATTAACTAGGTTTAATATTCCTAGTTAATTTAGCGGGTTTGGGAATATTTATGACTAAGTTTATTTTAGGTCCCGTTAACTTGGGCCTTTTATAAATTTTATTTTCCTTAGAAGCATTTATTCACGTTTTATTAAATATTAGGTTTATCTATTTAAATCCTAATATTTACCGGGTTACTTTTACCGCTAACGGTATTTTACCCGTCTTTTAGTATTTACGGGGTTTGATTACCAAACCCGTTTTCGGGGTGTTACAGTTTCCTATGGTAACCTTTGTTGGACTCTGTATGCCCAAGACACATATTAAATTGATGTGGCTAGTACGTTATGATCCAAGTCGGGTCATACCTAATAACAAGCTAGACAAACACCTATAATATTTATTTATGATATGATCAATCAAATAAATATTAACACTTATAATATTTAGAAATTGGTTTTCTAAATAATTGCACTTGAGAAACTAATAAATTATATGGATAATTTATTTTGAGAAAATATTTTTTTTGTTATTTAATGGGTTAAATAACACTCAAAAGGTTGCAAAAATATTTTATAAAAGGTTATATTATATTTTATAAAAGTTATAAATTAAAACCAAGACTTATAAATGCAAAAAGGAAAAATCCTCATTGGTTGAATGTGGTGGCAAAAGGGACGGCCTTGGGGGAGCTTCCCAAGGTGTTTTCACCACTAATCTTTCATGCAATCCTTTTAGAAAAAATTGATATATGATTTGCTTGTTTTTAGAACAATCATCTTATCATTTTTCATACACTTTTTTCTCAAAAATTCAAGTGCAAAGAACTCTCAAAATTCTCTTGAGAATTTTCGGCCAAGGGTGGTTTTTAAGAGAGTTCAATAGTGAAAATCCTAGCAAACTTAAGGTGTTCGTTGGAAGCTTGGGGTATACTAGCTTGAGGCTTTCTTGTTTGGAAACTACCATCCAAGAATCATCATCATCTTCCATCTCCTTGCTCTTTGAAAGGTTGTTTCTTAAAACACCCTATGGTTGTGATTTTGATAGCATGCATGTCATATATGGATCCGGTTATTGGGTTTTGCGTTTAAAATGGTTTTAAATCTTGTAAAGTAACATGTTTTAAATATATTTCATGCAATCCTTTTCGAAAAAATTGATATTTGATTTGCTTGTTTTTAGAACAATCATCTTATCATTTTTCATACACTTTTTCTCAAAAATTCAAGTGCAAAGAACTCTCAAAATTCTCTTGAGAATTTTCGGCCAAGGGTGGTTTTTAAGAGAGTTCACTAGTGAAAATCCTAGCAATCTTAAGGTGTTCGTTGGAAGCTTGGGGTATACTAGCTTGAGGCTTTCTTGTTTAGAAGCTACCATCCAAGAATCATCATCATCTTCCATCTCCTTGCTCTTTGAAAGGTTGTTTCTTAAAACACCCTATGGTTGTGATTTTGATAGCATGCATGTCATATATGGATCTGGTTATTGATAGCATGCATGTCATATATGGATCCGGTTATTGCGTTTTAATTTTATTTGGATAAAATTACTTTGATAAACATGTGAAAAACCCAACAACCTTCACAAGAAACGTTCTCTCTAACCATTGTTCAAAACTCCAACTTCTTGCTAATTCGCACGCTCTCTACATTTTACTACATCAAGGACATCGTTTTGAGGTTTTGTACAACCATGCACAAACTCATCAGGATGGAGTTAAATCTTCGGATCTAAACCTTTCCCAATTAGCAACCAATTGGTTCAGATAACAAAAGCTTGCAAAAAAATTCAAATGTGAATCAGAGATTTTACTTAGGGAACAGAGGATTTTCTGAAAGTAAAACATCCACATCTACTCTCACAAGTTTCCTCTAAATAAATTTCGGGACGAAATTTCCTAAAGTATGGGAGACTGTGACACCTGTGCTTGTGTAATCATTATTTGGACTCTGAACAGTTCAATTATCAGTGAAACGATGTATTTTGATCCCTATATTCGTTTATTTGTGTTTAACAATTTCTCATTTCAATCCTTGTTCAATTTCGAGCTCTATTTCGCTTTCTGGAAAGTTATACGCAAACTGACACGTAAACGTAATCAGTTTAATGCGAAAACACTCTGGAACATCAATATATGCTTAACATACCTTAAATAACCTTTACATAACTTAGAAATAAGTTTTGAAGGGTTTGGTATGGCAAAATCAAGTTTATTCTATCGTAGGGACTATTTGCGTCAAACTGCAAAAGTCTGCTAATTCGTATAGTAACGTATGTTCCAGAACTTGATTAGAACTTAAACATACCCTAAATATCCTTCGCATAGCTTAGAAATACGCTTTGAGGGGTTCGGTGTGCAAAAAATAAACTTTTTGGTCAAACGGGGACTAAAAGCGTCAAAAAGTGCGTAAGTTTGCATTTTCACGCATATCTTACGTTCTGAGCATATCTGGACATCCAAAAATTTTTGTGATCATTAAAATATTTTATTTTAGTGATTGGCATACTAAAATTCCATTCGTCACGTAATTTGGATCGTTTTTCGCGTCCGTTCGAGTTTCGTCGTAATTAACCGAACAACGCAACCATACGACCAAACGAACCGACATCCGAGATGTTTTCAAGCATAATTCATGTTCCATATGCTTTAACTTCATTATGGAGCCTTGAAATGGGGTTAACGGGCCTTAAAAGTGTAACACCTGTGTCATTTCAACCATCAAACAAATGCCAAACCAATGAAATATTGTATTTCATACTTTGGACTTGTATAAATAAGTGTATCTTGTGCACATATCAACTCTTGTTCGATTTCAAACTCTAAATCGCTTTCTGGAAGGTTATACGCGCACTAATGCGTAAATATAACCAGTTTAATGCAACAAACACTCCGGAATAGTGAAATAGGTTTAACATACCTTAAATAACCTTTACATAACTTAGATATAAGTTTTGGAAGGTTTGGTGTGGTGAAATCAAAGTTATATCGCTTACAGGGACTAAAGTTGACAAACTGCGAAAGTATGCCAATTTGAACTGTAACAGACATTCCGGAACATGACCATAAGTTAAACACACCTTAAAATATCCTCTACATAGCTTAGAAATAGGCTTTGAGGGGTTCGGTGTGCTAAAATAAACTTTTGGGTCATTCAGGGACTAAAAGTGTCAAAAAAAGTGCACAAGTTTGCATTTTCGCGCATAACTTACGTTCTGAATACATCCGGACATCCAAAAATTTATGTGAGCATGACTATATTATATTTTAGTGCTCGCCATAAGAAAAATCCATTCGTCGCGTCATTTGGTTCGTTTTTCGCATTCGGGACCAGATTCGATGTATTAGCCGTTGTTTAATTCACAACCACACATTCTAAACTTGCTTAGTCAGCGGATAAGGATGGAATTTTGGCACCATAACTTTGCAACACATGTATGGATGGAATTTAAACACCTAAACACCATAACTTTGCAACACATGTATGGATGGAATTTAAACACCTAAACACCATAACTTTGCAACACATGTATGGATGGAATTTAAACACCTAAACACCATAACTTTGCAACACATGTACGGATGGGATTAAGGCACGTTTTCCATGAAACGATCTTAACGGTTCGGGTATTCCTATAAATACCCCATACCCCCCATTGCAAAAATCACTAGAATTCTGATTTGAGAACCTCTAAGTTGAAACCATTGTTTCATACCTGAGATTCTTGAATCGGGATTAGCATTCGGGGACCCTTCGTAAGTATTCTTTCGTTCTTTTCCTTATTTTATTGCTTTTCGAGTCAGAAAGTCAAACTTTGTTTGACTTTCAGCGTTGACCAGTAATGGTCAATGCGAAGTTCGTTTGAACTTCGCAACGTGAGTGTAATCACGTTGGTCATAGTCCCTTGGGACTATGCCCACTGATTACCACGTTGTCTAGGGTCGTAGGGTAGGCGATCTAATAAATCGCCTATACCTTCGAACCCGACCCAGTTTGGTCGATCATTAGGATCCGACCAAATACATTAGGTGACCCTAGTATAGGGCATAACCTTCCGAGGTTATACCCTATGGTCACATCGTTTAAGTAGTTGTATGATAGGAAGTTTATATGCCTTAGGTAAATTACCAGAATACCCTTTTCATGTATAATTGGTAATTAAGCATATGTAACCCAAACCTTTGTCACATAACTGATTATGTAACATGTTTAAAGCATATAACACTTGTCATAGGACTAGTTAGGCGGTCCGAACGCGTTTCACGCGAACGACGCGTTAAAGTAGCATAAGCTACCTAAACGGGTCGTAATGGGTCGTAAACAATTATGTTAGGTTTCATTTAGTATGTAGGCTTTGTTAAACCAAATGACACGAGTCTCTACACTCGTTTGGTTTACAAACCCTAATGCTACCCGATCTTCCGATCTAGGTCCGGTTAATTAACATAGTTACCTATATTAGGTGCCGTTTGATATCCGCGATCTCTAGCATTGTTTAGTTGTCACTCCAGAACTACTGAGCAATCTCAAGTGAGTACATAGACCCCTCTTTTACTGTTTTCCAAACTGTTTTGGGGTGGAACACATGTGCCTACTTGTTACATTCATGCTTTCCCGTTTTCACATCATATACCTGCTATGTTCGTTAGTACATTATAGTACATGATTTTATGACATTTCATGCTAGGTGTGCCCAATTGTGTGCATTACTTAGTACATCGTTTTACATGACATTTTGACATAGACATTTGACATAGACATTTCGGCATAGACACTTTAACATGATTGACATTTGATCATGCATTTCCCACAAAACATAACTTTGATTTAAACCAAGTTTTACTTCAATACTTTGTTTTTGTGCATATGGTTTAGTTGAGACATTTCACTTGCCATACATGACATTTTGACGTAGATATTTGACATGGATATTTGACATAGACATTTTGATATGATCTACATCTTGACATGAACACTTTGACATATTACCCAATACATTTGACAATTGATTTAAACATAGACTTCTTACATTGGTTGGTTTGGTTTGATTAAGTGATTAAGTAACGATGGGTATGTAATATGATACAAGCACGGTGGATACGCCGCTGGTACTTCCTATATATAAGTGTTTGTATGGTATTACATATCATAGCGTTATTTGAATCATTTCAGTTTGAGACATAGAACATTTTATACAAATAACATACTTTTCACAAGACATTGATTTATAAACATCTTATCTTATGCAAACATATTTTACTTGGTTATTCATTTAACCTTACATTTATTTATACTTATCATCTGATCTTATCGATTTTCAAATGATTTACAAAGCAAAGCAAATAACAAGGTTCATGACTAAACATTTTCTCAAACATAAGTCATGAAACCTATTTTCACAAAACCTATGTATCTCACAGGCATTTTTATGCTGACGTACCTATTTTCACATGTGTTTTTCAGGAACTGTTGCATAAGATGATCAAGATACACATAGGCAGTCTTGGGCTTTAGTGACAATAAAAGATGCAAGACTAGTTAATTATGTTGTATTTCTTGTTTGTTAAGACATTGTAACACTTTTAATCAATAAAACGAAACTTCAATTGCCATGGATTTGAAACAATTAATTCTGTTACAACACTCCCCGACATTTCCGCCACGTTTTGTATGTTCTACGTGGTCGGGGTGTGACAGAAAAGTGGTATCAGAGCCAATGGTTATAGGGAATTAGGTTATTAGTAATGCTTTGACCTAGTCTATAACCTTCTTAGGACCCTAACGCGAGTTTACTTGCGTTTAGTCATAAAACAATACCGTCACCTATCCTTAGGCGACTACCACAACAAGAATATAATTTTCAAAACCGCTTTGAAAACAAATCATCTGTTCTAGGATGATTGATTACTAGGTTTTGAACCCTCTATTATAAGGTTTTGAACCCTTTGAGTTTTCAAAATCTCGTCAAGGTTTTGGGTTTTAAATAATGTGAACACGTGCAAACTGGAAGGGTGAATGCCTGTATTCTGAGTTTTCTGTCTAGGCAAGCACTTCGTATACATCTCAACCAGACGCGAGACCAGTTGTGCTTACCTGGGAATTCTTGGGATGAGTGTTCACTTATAGGCGAGCATGTCTTCGCGATACATTATTTTTGACCTATTTACTTTGATTAGTCACCGTCTCATTTGTTTTCCTTAAGTAACAAACAAATGATCGCAATTTTATGCATTGTTATTCTGTTTTCATTTCCCTTGTTCCCTCCCATATCTCCTATGTTCTTCATGGTGTCTCTTCATCGCAACAAGACTCGAGTGTCCGGACCAGGTGATACAACTGCCCAACAAATAGGCGTAGTACTCCAGAAGACCGTTGATTTAGCTATCACCATGAGTCAGCTCAGGAATGAAGCCGTGCCAGGGAACCGCTCCTTGGAGAAGTCAGTGAAACCGTCATCATCCAAATCAAATACCATGTTACAAATGTACCCCCGGTGGACGATGGAGACATTTGGATAACATGTGTCGCTTTGCTGTTTAAAGCAAGGCAGTAGCAAACCCTGTTGCTGCTTAACCTTCAAGTTCTGCTTCATATGTCGCCCTGGCATATCTAGCGCCTGAACCTCATGAACTTTCTACCTTGTGTATCGACTTAAGCACGCCTAGTGCAAGGTGTCGAAGCACCTCTCGTTACACAAATTTCAAAATCCATAAAGGATCTTTCTATCCTCATAATCAGATCCTTGTGGATGAATATCACTCAAATCGGATCCCTTAATTGAATTATCCGTATGCCTTAATACGTACATTACCATTCAATAAGGACAAAGCCGAATTCTTATTTAGATCTTCCTATCTTCATAGTTAGATTCTAATGATTTAAGTGTCGCATGGAATCCACGGATTGGATTCCTGGTGTGCTTTAAATATCCGTATCCAAAGATAACAAAGTAAAGATCAAGTTAAACAATTATGTGATTATGTTCTTATGTGTTTTGTGTTTTTATGTGATCCATCCAAATCCTCGTAGAATCTTTCTTATCTCCATATGAAGGATTCGTAGTAGGATATTCAAAAAGGTACTATCTTAAATCCTTAATGGACTTCTACGTTGTAGTTAAATCCCTTGGATTATAAAGTACTATTCCAAAGTTTAAGGGCAACATATGTTGATAAAGTTAGATAGATTGGTCCGAAAATCTAGTTAAATACATCCTACGTCGATGTAGTTAAATTTTCCCCGTAGGTAGTTTAGTTAAAGAGATCCTACGTCGATCTAAGTTAAATAGATTGGTTCGACAATCTAGTTAAATACATCCTACGTCGATGTGGTTAAATTTTCCCCGTGGATAGTTTGGTTAAAGAGATCCTACGTCGATCTAAGTTAAATAGATTGGTCCGACAATCTAGTTAAATACATCCTACGTCGATGTGGTTAAATTTTCCCCGTGGGTAGTTTAGTTAAAGAGATCCTACGTCGATCTAAGTTAAATAGATTGGTCCGACAATCTAGTTAAATACATCCTACGTCAATGTGGTTAAATTTTCCCCGTGGGTAGTTTAGTTAAAGAGATCCTACGTCGATCTAAGTTAAAAAGATTGGTTCGACAATCTAGTTAAATATGTCATGTATTTATGTAGTTAAATAGGCCCTCGGGTGGTCTAAATCAAGAGATTGTTCGTTAATCTAATCCTTTGGTGACCTAGTTAAAGAGACTCTATTGCAGTCAAGTTAATTCACCACAGGATTATTCGTTTGATTTTTCCCCATACGCATTATGAAATAAACTGTGCGGACTGTGCAAGGAACTACGTAATTATGGAGGCCTACATAATTATGAAATTCAGTGCATAGGAATCACAGGAAGTTTTGTCATGTGTTAAGACCAACAGTGGCAAGAGTAATGATACGGGAGAAGTCTTGGACTTTGACCAATGTCATTTATTCTCACTACCCAATTCTGATTTCAAGCACACACAAGTTTCCTATGATAATTCTTCACGGGAACTGTTCTCCTGTCTATAGTTCAAAACTCCATGTTTTGTTACTACAAATGACTTCAATTTGAGGGTTGACATCTTTGCTAAGAATCCTAACATAGCCCAGAGTTTTACTTAAGGGCTCAATGGATTTTTCTGAAGGCAAAACCGTCACAGCTGTCTCCACAAGTTTCCTCTAAAACTAAATTTCGGGACGAAATTTCCTAAAGTAGGGGAGACTGTAACACCTGTGTCATTTCAACCATCAAACAAATGCCAAACCAATGAAATATTGTATTTCATACTTTGGACTTGTATAAATATGTGTATCTTGTGCACATATCAACTCTTGTTCGATTTCAAACTCTAAATCGCTTTCTGGAAGGTTATACGCGCACTAATGCGTAAATATAACCAGTTTAATGCAACAAACACTCCGGAATAGTGAAATAGGTTTAACATACCTTAAATAACCTTTACATAACTTAGATATAAGTTTTGGAAGGTTTGGTGTGGTGAAATCAAAGTTATATCGCTTACAGGGACTAAAGTTGACAAACTGCGAAAGTATGCCAATTTGAACTGTAACAGACATTCCGGAACATGACCATAAGTTAAACACACCTTAAAATATCCTCTACATAGCTTAGAAATAGGCTTTGAGGGGTTCGGTGTGCTAAAATAAACTTTTGGGTCATTCAGGGACTAAAAGTGTCACAAAAAGTGCACAAGTTTGCATTTTCGCGCATAACTTACGTTCTGAATACATCCGGACATCCAAAAATTTATGTGAGCATGACTATATTATATTTTAGTGCTCGCCATAAGAAAAATCCATTCGTCGCGTCATTTGGTTCGTTTTTCGCATTCGGGACCAGATTCGATGTATTAGCCGTTGTTTAATTCACAACCACACATTCTAAACTTGCTTAGTCAGCGGATAAGGATGGAATTTTGGCACCATAACTTTGCAACACATGTATGGATGGAATTTAAACACCTAAACACCATAACTTTGCAACACATGTATGGATGGAATTTAAACACCTAAACACCATAACTTTGCAACACATGTACGGATGGGATTAAGGCACGTTTTCCATGAAACGATCTTAACGGTTCGGGTATTCCTATAAATACCCCATACCCCCCATTGCTAAAATCACTAGAATTCTGATTTGAGAACCTCTAAGTTGAAACCGTTGTTTCATACCTGAGATTCTTGAATCGGGATTAGCATTCGGGGACCCTTCGTAAGTATTCTTTCGTTCTTTTCCTTATTTTATTGCTTTTCGAGTCAGAAAGTCAAACTTTGTTTGACTTTCAGCGTTGACCAGTAATGGTCAATGCGAAGTTCGTTTGAACTTCGCAACGTGAGTGTAATCACGTTGGTCATAGTCCCTTGGGACTATGCCCACTGATTACCACGTTGTCTAGGGTCGTAGGGTAGGCGATCTAATAAATCGCCTATACCTTCGAACCCGACCCAGTTTGGTCGATCATTAGGATCCGACCAAATACATTAGGTGACCCTAGTATAGGGCATAACCTTCCGAGGTTATACCCTATGGTCACATCGTTTAAGTAGTTGTATGATAGGAAGTTTATATGCCTTAGGTAAATTACCAGAATACCCTTTTCATGTATAATTGGTAATTAAGCATATGTAACCCAAACCTTTGTCACATAACTGATTATGTAACATGTTTAAGGCATATAACACTTGTCATAGGACTAGTTAGGCGGTCCGAACGCGTTTCACGCGAACGACGCGTTAAAGTAGCATAAGCTACCTAAACGGGTCGTAATGGGTCGTAAACAATTATGTTAGGTTTCATTTAGTGTGTAGGCTTTGTTAAACCAAATGACACGAGTCTCTACACTCGTTTGGTTTACAAACCCTAATGCTACCCGATCTTCCGATCTAGGTCCGGTTAATTAACATAGTTACCTATATTAGGTGCCGTTTGATATTCGCGATCTCTAGCATTGTTTAGTTGTCACTCCAGAACTACTGAGCAATCTCAAGTGAGTACATAGACCCCTCTTTTACTGTTTTCCAAACTGTTTTGGGGTGGAACACATGTGCCTACTTGTTACATTCATGCTTTCCCGTTTTCACATCATATACCTGCTATGTTCGTTAGTACATTATAGTACATGATTTTATGACATTTCATGCTAGGTGTGCCCAATTGTGTGCATTACTTAGTACATCGTTTTACATGACATTTTGACATAGACATTTGACATAGACATTTCGGCATAGACACTTTAACATGATTGACATTTGATCATGCATTTCCCACAAAACATAACTTTGATTTAAACCAAGTTTTACTTCAATACTTTGTTTTTGTGCATATGGTTTAGTTGAGACATTTCACTTGCCATACATGACATTTTGACGTAGATATTTGACATGGATATTTGACATAGACATTTTGATATGATCTACATCTTGACATGAACACTTTGACATATTACCCAATACATTTGACAATTGATTTAAACATAGACTTCTTACATTGGTTGGTTTGGTTTGATTAAGTGATTAAGTAACGATGGGTATGTAATATGATACAAGCACGGTGGATACGCCGCTGGTACTTCCTATATATAAGTGTTTGTATGGTATTACATATCATAGCGTTATTTGAATCATTTCAGTTTGAGACATAGAACATTTTATACAAATAACATACTTTTCACAAGACATTGATTTATAAACATCTTATCTTATGCAAACATATTTTACTTGGTTATTCATTTAACCTTACATTTATTTATACTTATCATCTGATCTTATCGATTTTCAAATGATTTACAAAGCAAAGCAAATAACAAGGTTCATGACTAAACATTTTCTCAAACATAAGTCATGAAACCTATTTTCACAAAACCTATGTATCTCACAGGCATTTTTATGCTGACGTACCTATTTTCACATGTGTTTTTCAGGAACTGTTGCATAAGATGATCAAGATACACATAGGCAGTCTTGGGCTTTAGTGACAATAAAAGATGCAAGACTAGTTAATTATGTTGTATTTCTTGTTTGTTAAGACATTGTAACACTTTTAATCAATAAAACGAAACTTCAATTTCCATGGATTTGAAACAATTAATTCTGTTACAACACTCCCCGACATTTCCGCCACGTTTTGTATGTTCTACGTGGTCGGGGTGTGACAGAAAAGTGTCAAAAAGGGCTTTATATGCATGCAGGGACTACTCTTGTAACTTTTGAAACTGTTTCTGAATTGATCAGAGGTCGCGGCCCGCGTAAGAAGGGGTCTCAGCCTACGCGGGGCACGAGAGCTACCCAGATTAGCAAAACTCAGTTTCTGAAATCAGCAGCTGGTTTCTGAGTTATTGTACATGGTTTCTTTATTCTATGGACAGGTATTTAGGCTCCCATTGTATACAAAACAGTGCGCCACACTTGTATGGTCCAGATTGAAGCTCAAAGTTCGAGAAATGATCTTAACGGTTCTTGAAAATCTATATAAACCCACCTTAATTCATTCCAAACTCACACATTTGATCTGATTTATACTCTAAGTTGAAGCTTTAGCTTCATACCTGAGTATTTTAGATCAAATTCTTCCTTGCTTGGACCTTTTGTAAGTTTCTTTCATGCTTTTATGCGTTTTTAAGCATGAAAGTCAAATAGTGTTTGACTTTCTTCTTTGACCAGTCAATGGTCAACACGAAGTTCGTTTGAACTTTGCAACGTGAGCGTAATCACGATGGTCATAGTCCTTTGTGACTATACCTACTGATTACCACGTTATTTAGGCATAGTGACGAGTCATAGTTTCGGTCAAAATACGCGTTTATGCGTATTTTGCAACCAAACTATTCTTGGGTATCAAAACCCTTTGTTTTGATATCAAACTTGTTTTCTAACTTAGTTAAACATGTTTAACTCGTCACTTTTAGTTTAGTGCTTATATAGGGTCGTAAGATAAGCGGTCTAAACAACCGCTTAGACTTTCGAACCCGACCCGTTTGGTCGATCACTAGGATCCGACCAAACATATTTTGTGACCATAGTTGTATAGGGAATAACCTTCCGAGGTTATACCTTATGGTCACTTCAATTAGTTAGTTGTATGATAGGTAGTTTATATGCCTTAGGAAAATGACCAAAATGCCCTTTTTGCGCATAAATTCATTCTAAGCAATTGTAACTTAAATTTTGACATCTAAACTTATTAGGCAACATTATTAGACTTGTTAAGGCATATAATACTTGTCATAGGGCTAGTTAGGCGGTCCAAACGCGTTTTACGCGAACGACGTGTTAAAGTAGCGTAAGCTTCCTAAACGTGTCGTAACGGGTCATAAGCACTTAGGATAGGTTCCGATTTAGAATGTAGGGTTTGTTAAACCATATTACATGAGTTCCTGTACTCATTTGGTTTATGAAATCTCATTTTATCTGATCTTTCGATTTAAGTCCGGTTTATTAATATAGTTACCTATATTAGGTGCCGATTGATTCCGTGATCCCTCAAGGGTTGCTTGGTTGTTATTTCAAGAAATCTAAGCTATCTCAAGTGAGTAGATAGTCCCCACTTTTAGTTTTTTCAAATGTTTTGGGGTGATACACATGTGCCTACTTGTTACTTTCGTGCTTTCACAACATATACTTGCTATGTTCATTAAGTACACATATAGTACACGATTTCATCTATGTTTATGCTATGTATGTTTAATTAGCACGCTAGCACATTGATTTCATAAACACTTTTGTTGCATATGTTCACTTAGCATATGGACACATTGATTTTCATAAACATTTCTGCTTTGTATGTTCATTTAGCATACTTAGTATATTATTTTCATATAACATGCTTACTTGGTGTAACATTTGGTTTGTTTAACGAAACTAATACATTCATTAACATTGATCATGCCAATCGGTAGTAAGTAGTGGTACCATAGGAATTGACAACTTCCGTTCCTGGCTTTCTAGGTCTGTTTGGAAGTAGGGAATGACTGAATCCGGTATACATAATTTTGATAAGCCTTTAACTTGTTAAGGGTTTGTCTCCTTAGTCGCAAGGCTTGAATGTAGACGTAAAACATTACCGCATAGATGTTTGTATCAATAAAGCATTCATTTTACAAAACATAACTTTTGACTTAAACTATGATTTACTCAAATACATTGTTTTGTGCATTTTTCCTATGGTTTTTAGTTGACACTTTTCACTTGCCATACATAACATTTGATTATACATTATATGATTTACATTTGACATTTGACTATGTTTACACATAAACATTTTGACATTGGTTTAAACAAGGTATTTTGGTGGTTTGTTTGGGTAAGTGATTTAAATAAGGAGGCATATGTAATATGATAAAAGCATGGTGGATACGCCGCTGGTACTTCCTATATAAAAGTGCTTTTATGATATTACATATCGTAGCGTTATTTAAACCATTTCAATTTAGATATATTACATTTTTCACAAATAACATATCATCATAAAACATTGTTTTACAAATAACATATTTATACAAACTCATTTTACTTGGTTTTCATTTAACCATACATCTTTCTTTTACATCATCTGATTTCTTATCGATTTTCGTATGATTTATAAAAGAAAACACTTAACAAGATTCATGACTAACTTTTGTTAAACATTTCTTTAAACTCACAAGTCATGAATCCTATTTTCAAAAAAACCTATGTAACTCACATGCATTTTTATGCTGACGTACCTATTTTCATATGTGTTTCAGGTGCTGCTGTTAGATGATCATGATGCAAACATAGGATTGGACTTGGGCCTTAGTGACTTAAAACTATGAAAGACAGTTTAATTCTTGTTATGCTTTTGTAAATTTCTAGACAATGTAAACTTTTTAATTAATAAAACAAAACTTCAATTACCATGTGTTATGAAACAATGATTCTTTTACTCCACTCCCCGACTTTTCCGCCGCGATTCCAAACATCACCTGCCGCGTCCATAATCTTCAAACCTGTCTTACGATTCAGTCCAAGATCTTCAGCTTGTTATTTAAAAAGGCGATGTAACAAACAACGAACAATTCAATAAACAAAGAATTAACACATCTTTAAAATCTGACAAAAGTATTATATATTAGTAAACTCATCATCACAAACTTACAAAATGATCGTCCACACAGAAAGAAATAGGTATGATCTGATTATTTTCATTCACAACAACCATACCACCTTCATTGACATTAACGATGTCATGTACAGCTTCAATATCTGAACTCAAGATAATCTCTTCTACCACCTTTTCTTTAACAACAGCACAGACCTTTGGTGGAAGCACTAAATCGCAGGTAGCACAATTGAAAACCGTGATATGAAAAGTCTGAAGATCTATCATATCAAAGACAATCAGATGATCAGCAGTTATTGACAAGTCATTCTTTATCTACTTCCATCCGGTAGTTATGTAAAGTTCATTGTTGATATCTTCCATCCGTACAGACCAGTTCTGCTTTCCAGATCCTTTAATAACAACCGGATATGAAGGAATAGTGTTTAACATCTTGTGATGAACAAAAGAACGATTAATACTCTACAATCCGAATAAAATGTGACAACTGGCCCAAACCGGTAATTTCCGCACACATTAATTATTGCTTAATGACTGCAATTATGTGCTTAACTGTCAACAATATCTGATTTCCTACTAAACAAGTGAATTCATGCACGTTGTATACTACAAAATATTGCTTTATGCATAAACGAGAGCGTTGCGTCAAAAATACTAGTAGACTCACCGGTAAGACACACTGTGTCAACAGAACTGCAGAAAGCAGTCAGACAATAAAATTGAGGCCTAGGTGTAGGTCCGACGACAAAAGTGCATTAAAACCCAAGAGTGCATACAAGGGTTTAATATATATGCAATACGGAAGCGAAAGTAAGCACTAAAAAGCACCCGAAACGCACTTTAAGTGCAAAATTTATAAAATTCGGCAATAATTCAGCATTTAGACACATGAATAATTTGCAGAAATGTCGTTTTATTATCCAGAATATTTCCCTAAGTGTTGGGAATCGATAGTGTTACAAAAAGATACTTATTAAACACTAAAAGATGCAATTTAGCACTTTAACGAATCGGTATGTAACCGAACAACCGGATTTTACCCGGAACATGAAAATATTGTTATCTTCATTATTTATCTTTTTCTGAGCCAGTTAGGGTCCCTGAATACCCTAACACCCAATGTAACGCATGACACACCACTAACCAGGTTAAGCACTTAACTAACTTACTTAACCTAACTAATATCCAACTAATTAGTTGGAATCGGACCAAGACCCCCCCCCCTTAACAAAACCGTCCCCATGAGGGGGACCCACTTTGTACAATTTGATTATAATATTTCTTGTGCCTAAAATCTAGTAGACATATGGACCTATGGTTAATACACACACTAATTATCTATAAGATCATGTATTAGCCCACCATAACATGATCATCACACAACACCACAACACACACTTCTCTCCCTCTCTTCTAGCTTACGGCCGAACACACCCACCCCCCATCCATCCATTTTCGATTTCTATCTTGCAAGTTCCAAGCTCTACAAGTGTTAAGGATCTCGTATAAGGAAGCTTGGTGCAATCGGAAGGCGAAGGAACTCTTTATCTTGCTTTTATCCACCCTATTTGCGCTTAGATTCTTCCCTAGCCTCGAGCTAGTGGTATGTTACTTAAATCACTCTCTTGAACTATTTTAAAGTGGTTAATATGATTTGTAACGGTTAAAACTCGTTAACTTACAAGATGAAGCATAAAAGTCTACTTAAAACACTAAAATTGGTGGTTAAAAGCTTGAATGTTGTGTAAATCATGTAGTATTTGATTTGTGTGATTATTTGGACCCAATCTATGTTGTGGTAGCTCGGATCATCATTTAACCCGGTTTAGTCATGATCTTGGATTATGACATAAAGCTTGTCTAAGTATAACAAGGGTTAGAAGATGAAACTCTACCACACACGAATCATGAACTTATGTAAAAGTGTTTTAACTTGTAAAATAGTGATTAAAACTAGTAGATCTACGGATCTACAGGTGGTATTTTTAAAGGACCGAGTGTCGAGAAATCATGTTTTTCTAAAGACGGATCTTACACTAACAAGAATGGTTTTTAGAACACACAAGTGTGTAAACACTTGTGTAACACAAGGTTTCGACAAAATAACTATTTTTGAAAAAGATGACGAGAAGTTGTAAAAACGGAACTTCTCTAAAAACGAGGTTTTTACGTAACCGGATTGATTTATACAAAGATCCACTAAAAATAATGGAAAGATACTACCTATTTTGGAAAAACCACAAGTTCATGTATTTCTGCGATTATATCTATTTTAACTAGTTGCATATTGTTTATTGTTGAATGAGGAGATTGTTGACGATTTAAAAGAAAATAAACACATGTTTTGAAAACATGGGAAACCTCCATTTTTAGGGGAAACTCTGTCAAAATTTTTATAAATTTTGACACTTAGAAAAATATAAGTTTTTGAGAAACTTATTCCCTAAAAATGTGTTTAAAAGTATTACCAAGGTTTCCCTAATTTTTGGTGATAAGAAATGAGGATTTCTTCAAGAATAAAAATGGATATAAGTATGTATATTTTTTTTGAGAAAAATATATATTATTTTATCACCAACTTTTGTGCTAAGTGTGTATAGTATGTGTTATACGTACTAGTGTATTAAGACTTAAAAATACACTAAATACTCATGAGGAGTATAAACATAAAAATACACATACAAAATACAAGATACATAATTCGGGTGCGAAGTGCAAAACACAAAAGACTTATATTTATTTTAGAGGAAATAATATAAGTAAGATACGTAGTTAAAAATATGAAATATTTTTAACACAACAATACAAATACAAAAGAGAGTGACTGTACTTGTGCGACGCAAGTCTAGTGACTAACGTTAAGAAAACGCGTATAGGTTACGACGTTAATTAAGCAAATCCGGTGAAGTTTACGACGCACAGGAACGCAAAGTTGTGAGTTCATGCTCCCCCTTTTCTCTTAACTGTTTTCAGTTTTATAACTTCGGGGGTGAAATACATGTTACAAATATTACAATGTTTACAAATGGTATGATGGATACAAGAATGATACGAGAAATCGTGTCACGAATAGGGTACCATAAGCACCATTAATCGTGTACATACTTAGACCGCAGAACAAAAGGTTAGATCTAATGGGTTCCGGGCAGCCCCACTCTTGGCCACTCTTTTACCAAGCAGTGTTTTTGTGTCTCAGTCGTGAATCGACTACAGAAAAATGCCTATGGTTTGGTGACTTCCTATGTCGTGTCACATGTTAATGGCTTTGCAACCCATTAACACTTGATACATACAGACATATTTGATTTATACATGAGTACGTGGTGTACACAAAAGACTTGATTTATACAAAATACAAATTATGTTTTCATACAAAGTATACAAACGTGAAAAACAAAAATTGCATGAATTCACACCAACTTTATGTTGACGTTTTTCCAAAACTCACATGTATTTTAGGTAACTAGGATGGATGTGCGCGTGGTCTTACTCATGCTCGTGGATGTCGCTTTGTTTATCTTTAAATAAAGTTGTGACTTTTAAGACAATATGTTATCGCGTGTTGTAAACACTTGACATATGTTTTCAGTAATGTAATATTTGAAGGTATTTTTGAGCATGTAGTATGTTTACTCTTCGTATGCAATGAGAACCTTTCATGATCACACCTCGTGCTTCCGCCGCAGAAAGGGGTGTGACATAAAACACATTATATAGTACATTAGTAAAAATATATCAGAAAATTAAGTAAATAAATTAAGAACAACAATTAAACAACTATATCTCCAAAAAAATTACATGATGCATATTGTTCGAAGTTACATACCACAAAATCTTCGTTACCAGATGGTTTGTAGTAAAATTCATCACAAGGAGCAAGAGAAATGTCTTGATAAAAATATAATATTCTGAAACTTTCTAATGCTTCTTCATAGTGAAATATCAACCATGAATCTGAAGGTATTTTGAAACTGTCTACCAACTGACACCAACCATTATAGAAATAATATCTGCTATTGCTTAGAGGATAGATCTTGACTTTAAAAATGTTTCTAGTTGTGGTCCGGATGTTTGTATTTCCAGTTGGATAATTAAACTGTTGAATCCATTTTTCATACTGTTTTGGCAAAATCTAAGCATAAATAAATAAAACACTTTTATTGCTAGATATCATACGAAAAGAATAAAATTAAGTGTTAAAGTAAGATCAGATAAAATTCCTAACCAAACATTTCCTTTTACTGTCTTCAAGGTAACACGAAAATCCATAAATCATTGTCACGTAAAACTGTAACAGTATCAATTATATAGAATCAAAATCAATAACATTAAGAAACAAATGAATACAATCATTGAGGTATGCAATACATCTAAATAAAAGATGATACAACTAATATATATCAAAATAACAATAGACAAAATAAAAAAGGTGAGAATACATGTATTTTCTTATCATATCAAAATATATATTTTTTTTATAGCAAATCATATAATTCAAACTTAAAACCTACTTTTCCGATTAAGTATCACAAATAGACATGGAGGATCATCAGCTAAATAAATTGTATAGAAAGACAGGATAGTGACTTGTGTCTGTACCAAACAAAAACTTAAAAACAATATACCAACTACTAATCAAAATAAGTTCAACTTTACAAATACACATGAGAATACATCAGTTAAAATCAGAAATTTATATTATACTTCAGAATAACATCGTTACATAAACAACTTTATAAACAACATTACAAATAAACATGAGAATACATCAGTAAAGATTGAAATTTTATATCATACATAAGAATCACATGAACAACTTTATAAATAACTTTACAAATACAAATGATAATACACCAGTAAAGATTGAAATTTTATATCATACATCAGAATAAGATAAATACATGAGCAAAGTGAAATCCAATAAAATCAACAATGGATAAGACATATGGTAGATACACCAAATTTCAGATCACTTTTTTTAGAATCATATATGTCTATCATAACATGCATTATAACTACATAGTAATCGGATATAAAACAAAATTAGGACTATCAGAAGTTGTTCGAGTATAGGTCGCAACAATAAACGCAATCATAACCAACAATGGAATGAAAAAAAAAACAGGGAGATACATGAATACACCACCGTTGATTACAACTTCTTCATTAAAACAGCAAGAACCATAATCGGCTATGGAATTCAAACTAAAATAATAAAATGAAAAAGTACAAAACAAATCAGATTATTTAACAATACCTTTGTTATTATCCAAGATGATATTGATGAAGATCGGAAGAAGTCGAAGAAGATGAGAGAGTTTCTTGGAGAAAGTGTACAAAGATACGTGGAGAGAGAAAGGAACCGAGATTTTGTAGGATCTTGAAAAAGTTAGAAGGTTTAAATATTTCCCATGTAACCGGGTCGGATCATCCCAATTAGTTTTGGTCAACATCTGTTTGACTTTTGGTCAACATCTGTTCAAGTTTTGGTCAACATCTCATTTAGTATTCAACAAAAATTTGAATAACTCAATAAGTGGTTTGAACATCTGTTTGACTTTTGGTCAACAGTTGGATGGAAACCCATGTTATATTGACCAGTGTTTTTAACAGACGTTTAAACATCTGTTTAGACTTAAACAGATGTTGGGACTTAAACAGATGTTTGGCCTTTTATATTAGCTGTTTGGACTTAAACAGATGTTTGACCTTAAACATATGTTTGGCCATAAACAGATGTTTGGCCTTGAACAAATGTTTGACCTTAAACAGATGTTTGCCCATAAACAGATATTTGGCCTTAAACCAAACATCTGTTTAAGGTCAGCATCTGTTTGACTTTTGGTCAATATCTGTTAACATATAAACACTGTTAACATAAATTAAAAATAAATAGCTAATAGACGGCACACATTTAGCATCTTAAATCATCAAGACCCTTAAGAATTTGACCATATGATTTAATCATGTGTTTTATCTTAGATGGGACAACTTGAAAAGAAAATTAACTAAAAGGATAACATATTAAATGGGTAAGAAACGCTCAAAGTGTATTTTACTGCATAAATACTGTTACATATAAACACTGTTAACATAAACACTGATGCAATATCTGTTGTTGATGCTGAACTACTATTGTTGTTGGGCAGTGGTTCACCTTTGGTTGATCAGCCCTTTGGCTATTTCTTGTAGCTTTGCTGAGTCAGGATTTTCTACCAACATCCGCTTGATGGCCACTTTAAAGTATTAGAATTCTTGTTGCGCCTCTTCTTCTTCATCCATTTGTTTTTGCCTCTTTGTTTGATAGACAGCAACAGCAGATGAAACAGTGGGTTTAGTAGATCTTTTAGTTGGTAAGGTCTGTTTGATTGAAACCTCTGATGCTGGATAATCTGGATTTTTAGGAACAGAGGGATCTTTCTTTCTTCTTTCTTCCAATTTTTTGTATGTCTCTATCACTTTAATCTCTGTCCACCTTGTGATTTGATTCCTTGAGCCATTGATAGACAGCAACAGCAGATGATAAGGAAGTTTCACCTTCAACGGAAGAAACTAGTTATTAAAGTCATTAATACAAAACCAAATAAAAAGTGCGAAAAGATTAAAAATCAAAAGTATTACACTAAATGCTTATCTTCACCAAGTGATGTAAGAGACTTAGGCAAACATAGCCTTTGATTATCAAGAACTCTTACTATCAATCTTGGATCCCGAGACTACTACACACACTCTAAGATGGATGATGGATGATGGTGGTGGATGTGGGGTGTAGTGGTGGTGGAGTGTGGGTGAAGTGGCAGAGAGGTGGTTTGCCAAGGGATGCCTTTAAAGTGAACCAAGCACCTCTATTTATAGCCTGCATAAATGCCCGGACACGGCCCCGTGTCCATTGGGCAGGACCCTGTGTCCATCCTCTTTCTCTTTCTTCATTAATTGCAATTTGTCTGCATTAGCTCCACATGCCCCCGTGTGCAGAAGCGTATCTGTACTATCAAGATTTGCAAGATTATGTGAATCTTAGCGTTGATCACGGCCCGTGTGGAGCTAGGCACGCCCCCGTGCTGGGAATAGAAGCTTCTACAACTTTGTCTTTTCTGCAGACACTTGGCCATGCCCCCGTGTCCGCTGGGCACGGGGCCGTGGTCAGCCTTCTGTTTCTTTGTTTTTGCTTGGGAATATGCTGTCGAGGGGTCGGGCATGCCACGTTTATTCCTTTTCTTGTATTTATGTTAGATTTTGCTGCATATTTGTTTCTTTTGTTCATTTAAGCTCATTTAATCCTAAAAATACAAAAGGAAGACAAAAGCACACTTTTTCCAACATTAGTACTAAAAAAGGGTTAGTTTTATGACTCATTTGATGTATTTTATGTCACACCCTGGCTTTTGCGGAAGCGTGGGTTTATTTGGTGTGGCTTCTTAATATCATAGCAACAATCACAACAATGCTATATGATAAAAACACAAGATGCTCATCCATTAATATAGTTAGAAAATACCATAACATAATTGTCTTGAATCATCAACCCAAAATAAGTTACAACCATGACTTGTTTAAAAACGAGTTCCTAACGGACTCAACAAAAGACCTTAAATAAAATGAGGTTTGGAGACGTGTGACCCGTCCAGGAAAGGGTTACACCTCTCAAACCCTACACCCCTGGATGACATCTTTTATTTAATACGCAGCTTAACGTGCATCACCCGCCAGATCCGATCAATTCCCTGAAATACATGTAGTTTGAAAAATCAACAAAAAGTTGAGCGAGTTCATGTGTATGTGAGTATGTATAAACCTTTGTAAACGATGTATGTATAACCCTTGAACGATGTATGAAAGTCCCTGGTTTGTAGCAATAAGGAAATAAAATAGATCACCAATGGTTTGCAAGGCCATTGATATGTGTGAAGTGATGCAGGAAGACTCAAACCTAGCGGAGTTGCACCGGGCTTCCGGCTGTAAGACACAGTCACCACTATGGGCCGCCCCGGCCTCATGGGTGTGGGCACGCTACACCCAAATAGATCTATCACTCATGTCCCTTGGTCCTACGACGAGGATTAATGGCCTTTAGTATCTGCCTACCCACTCACATGATCTAACGGTGTATGAAAAAGTTCCCTCCTTAAGTTAAACATACCATGTATAGAAATGTCTGTATAATTGTAACATGTATTTCACCCCCGAAGTATAAAACCGAAAACAGTTATGAGAAAAGGGGGACATGAACTCACTGTAGTGCATCTCCTGTGTCGTATCGTCAACTCAAACTTGGTCCGCTACACGACAACCTACAACGTACTAATGTCTATTAGACGAACGGGCCGTGCCTTGCTTTTTTATTTATTGGTTTGTGTTACGTTACTTAGATATCATTCCAAGCTATAACTCATTGTTAAAAAAATAATTATTATTTTAACTTACATTTTATTTTTAGGTCTTGAAATAATAGTTAGACAACTATTTCGTATTCATATTTCTCAAGTATTTTATGTGCGTATTTCCTTCCCAAGGATGGGGGTATTTATACATGTATTTTTGTGATAATTCATACTTCTCGTTCTCCCATCCAAAATATATTCGTAAAAACATTTTCCGGAATTATAAGTGTGAGGGTATTTTGCTAAGTTACATTATTTTTCCCTAAAGAATGTAACTAGTTCACAAAATAAACAAATAATCACAAAAGCGTTTTAGTGTAAAATATATATTCTAAATATATATTTATCCGTTTTTATTTAAGAAAATCAACCTCTGACACTTGTATTTTGTTACAAAAATTATGGCGAAGTTTATATTCGAAACACAAGTTATCAAATATACTTGTAACACTTGTTTGGAAAAAAATTTCTAAGTGTTGGAATTTTTAGAAAATTTCGCCAGAGTTTCCTTTGTAAACGGAGGTGTCCATGCTTACTAGCATATCATTTTCTTTACAAAATTTCACTCAATCAATCACAACAATTTATTAGACAATGTTACACTAACCAAGTGCAAAAACAATGCACTTTTCATAATAACATGAACTTGGTTTTTAGTAAAAACGCGTAGTAACTTAGTAAAGCTTTTGGTGGACTTAGTTACCTTCCAAAGTGTATTCGTTTCTTTAAAAATCATTTTCTTACAAAAGTTTAGTGTTTACAACTTTTAAACAATTTCTACAAAATTTAACCTTTTGAACTCTTCTTGTAAATAAAATGTTTGCACACTTGTTTTATTTCCAAAATAGTATAAGTGTATGTAAAGTCATGATTTTCCAAAAATCGATTCTCTAACTCGGTTTATTTAGAAAAGTCTTTTGTAAACTCGGATCTTCATGATCATTAACTTATTTTGTTCACTTATTTCAAGAAAAATTATTTTTATTCAAGTTCATGATTAAACTAGAAGGTGGTTATTTTATGTAACACATAACCACTTTCTAATCTTGTTAAATCGTATTTCTAAATATTATTTAACAAGATCCACATGGTGATTAACACCACATAACCAAGAATCAATAAGAAACCAACAATACATTCATAACAACATCCTACTAGTAACATTTCATCTTCATGTTCCATTCTAATGTAAACTTTATGTAAAGCTTCATGTAAACTTTTATGTTCAAGTTTCTTGTTTAAACTCTTTTAGTGTTCTTATGAATCTCAACATAATATAACTTTTAACTACTCAAAGTAGGAATAAACAAGAGTAAATCAAGACTTACAACTAGCACAAGGCTAGGGAAGAATCTCTAGTGAAAATGGTGGTGAAAAAGCAAGAAAGAAAGCTCCTTGAAGTTCCACAAGTTGCAAGCTCCTTTAATCCTTCTTCTACACTTGAATGAAGCTCAAAAATGGAAGGAGATGGTGTTGATATGGTGAAGGTGGTGGCGGTTGTGGTGAACCGAGAGGAGGGAGAGAGAGTGAGGGTAAGCGGTGTGAAGATTGTGAATGATATTATGATCTATGCACCATGCTTTTAAAGATTACTTCAAATATAATGTCCAATTCCACAAGTAACAATCTAATTAAAATAATGGAATAAATCTAGTAGAAGATGTGAAGTATGGTGAAGATGATTTGTGGGTCCACTTGGGACCGAAATCGGTTAGGGTGGGGGGGTTAAAGGTAAAAATTTGCAACTAAATGGTAAAGGTAAGTTAGATTTCAAGTAATATGATTTCATATGGTATTTACTAGAGAAATTAGTGGCTGTTATGGTAAACGGGGATCATGACTAGCCAAAAATAATTAAACAATGTATTTGACAAAAATTTAGTGTCCCGGGTAATGTCCGGTTGTTCGGTTAGATTCCGTTCCGTTAAAGTGTTTAATTATTCCGTAAAGTGTCTTTTATATATCTTTTTGTAACACAATTAATTCCCGGCACTTAGGAAAGCATACAGGACCATTCTGCCATATTTTTGCACCTTACTAGTAGGTTACAATGCTGAATTTTATTAATAAATGCAGAATTCTGCACTTAAAGTGTGTTTTAGGCACTTCCCGGCACTATAACTATCACCTAGTGACGCAGTTTTATGGTCCTTACTTCCCTACACTCCATACTAGTATAATATCCTGTCCCTGGCTCATACTGGCCTCAAAAACATTGTCTGTCTATGTGATGGCATTGTCAGCATGTTTTCTGAATTATCCGTTCAGTGTGCTAACTGTGCTTTGTGCATCAAGTATGTCACTAAGGTTTGTGTGTAATAAATGGAGTGACTGTATACAATATGATGCATATGTATCTATGATGCATAATTCATAAAGCAGTTTAAATTGTCAGTTGTAATCAAGCACAGTCATTAAGCACATAATTAAAATTAAATAATTGTACGGATACCTGTAATTGTGAGGGTTGTCATATTCTCCCCCGTTAAGAAAATTTCGTCCCGAAATTTTAGGTTCTGCTTCTAGTTGCAGGGGTCTTGGGGAATAAATGTGGGTACTTGGCCTTCATACGATCCTCACGTTCCCATGTGAATTCCGGGCCATGTCCTGCATTCCATCGAACCTTGACGAGCTTGACACTACTCCTGCGTGTTTTGTTAACTTTCCAATCCGTAACCTCAACCGGTTCTTCAATAAAGTGGAGTGTGTCGTCAACATGAATTTCATCGGTAGGAATGACCACGGTTTCCTGAGTTGGACTCTTTTTCAGGTTTGATACATGAAATGTATTGTGAATGCCATTTAGTTCAGCAGGTAAATCCAACCTGTATGCTACGAGACCAATCCGTTACAGGATTCTGAATGGAACAATGTATCTGGGGTTCAACTTCCCACGCTTCCCAAAGCGTGCCACACCCTTCCAGGGTGAAACCTTCAACAATGCCATATCTCCCACCTCAAATTCCAGAGGTTTCCTTCTTAGGTCCGCATAACCCTTTTGTCGATCTCGAGCCGCTTTGATGCGTTCTCGGATCTGGAAAATCTTGTCTGTTGTTTCCTGGACCAATTCTGGACCAACAAGTTGTCTATCTCCCGCGTCTGCCCAGCATAGGGGTGATCGACACTTACGCCCATAGAGAGCTTCGAACGGTGCGGCTTGAATGCTTGCATGATAACTATTATTGTATGAAAATTCGACTAATGGTAGGTGAGTGTCCCAACTTCCACCTAAATCCATTACGCAAGCTCGCAACATGTCTTCTAATGTTTGAATCGTTCGCTCACTCTGTCCGTCTGTTTGCGGGTGAAAAGCAGTACTCAGATTCAACTGAGAGCCAAAAGCTTCTTGAAAAGACTGCCAAATCCTTGAAAAGAATCTTCCATCTATATCAGAGATGATTGAGAGAGGCACTCCATGTCGTGCAACAATCTCTCTCAGGTAGATCTCACCAAGTTTGCTCGTGTTGTCTTTTTCCCTGATGGGCAAAATGTGCACAGATTTCATTAAACGGTCTACTATCACCCAAATTGTATCGTGGCCCTTGGGCGTCCTTGGTAATTTTGTTATGAAGTCCATTGAAATCTGTTCCCATTTCCACTGTGGTATTTCAGGTTGTTGCAAGAGACCTAAAGGCTTCTGGTACTCGGCCTTTACCTTGGCGCAGGTCAAACATTTTCCAACATATACAGCGATATCGCCTTTCATCCTTGGCCACCAATAAAAATCCTTTAGATCTTGTTACATTTTATCCGATCCAGGATGGATCGAGTACCGTGACTTGTGAGCCTCATAAAAAAGAACGTTTCTTAGACCACCAAAGAAAGGAACCCAAATTCTTCCCGAGAAACATAACGTTCCATCCTCCTTTGGTACTAATTGCTTCTCCATTCCCCGGAGATACTTGTTCTCAAGATTTTCCCTTTTAAGAGCTTCCCTTTGTGCAGCACGAATGCGCAATGTGAGGTCTGTTTGCACTATCATTTCCAAATCCCTAACCCTTATGGGCTTAATCCTTTCTTTCCGACTCAAGGCATCGGCGACTACATTCGCCTTCCCTGGGTGATACTTGATCTCACAATCGTAGTCGTTCAACAATTCAACCCAGCGTCTTTGTCTCATGTTAAGCTCTTTTTGATCGAAGATATGTTGCAGGCTCTTGTGATCAGTGAAGATTGTACACCGCGTGCCATACAAGTAATGTCGCCAGATTTTCAAAGCAAATACCACCGCGCCTAATTCCAAATCATGCGTGATATAATTTTTTTCATGAACCTTCAGCTGTCGTGAAGCATAGGCTATAACTTTTTGTCGCTGCATCAGCACGCAGCCTAAACCTTGACGCGAGGCGGCGCAATATACCATGAAGTCGTCTGTGCCTTCGGGTAGAGATAAGATTGGTGCGTCACAAAGTTTGTTTTTCAATAACTAAAATGCCTCATCTTGTTTGTCTCCCCAATCAAACTTCTTATCCTTTTGTGTGAGAAAGGTCAAAGGTTGAGCGATTTTCAAGAAATCCTCAATAAATCTGCGGTAATACCCGGCCAAACCTAGAAACTGACGAATCTCGGTTGGCGTCTTTGGAGTCTCCCAGTTCTTGATTGCCTCGATCTTTGCGGGATCCACATGAATTCCGTCTCCATTAACCACATGACCAAGAAACTGAACTTCGCGTAACCAGAACTCGCACTTCGAGAATTTCACGTATAGCTTCTCCTTCCTAAGCAGCTCTAAGATTGCTCTTAGATGATGCTCATGTTCTTCTTTTGTTTTTGAGTAGATCAGGATGTCGTCAATGAACACGATCACAAACTTATCAAGGTAGGGTTTGCAGACTCTGTTCATTAAATCCATGAATACCGCTGGTGCGTTTGTCAACCCGAATGGCATAACCAGGAACTCGTAATGCCCATAGCGAGTCCTAAAGGCCGTTTTTGGGATACTTTCTTGTTGAATCCTCAACTGGTGATAACCTGATCGTAGATCGATCTTTTACTAAAAACTCGAACCTTGTAACTGATCGAACAGGTCGTCAATCCTTGGCAAAGGATATCTGTTCTTAATTGTCAGCTTGTTCAGTTCCCGGTAGTCAATACACATGCGGAAACTACCATCCTTCTTCTTGACAAACAAAACTAGAGCTCCCCAAGGAGAGAAGCTTGGCCTGATGAATCCCTTGTCTAACAACTCTTGGAGTTGCGTTGACAACTCCTACATTTCCGAAGGTGCAAGTCTATAAGGTACATTAGCCACAGGCACGGCGCCTGGAACTAAGTCAATACGGAACTCGACTTGTCTTTGTGGCGGCAATCCTGGCAAGTCTTCTGGAAAGACTTCAGGATACTCCTTCACGACTGGAATATATTCTATCTTTGGCTCCGCGGCTTCTTTATCCATGATATGTGCCAAGAAGGCAACACATCCCTTCTTCAAACACCTTCTAGCTTTCAAACAACTAATGATCCTTAGAGGTGTATCGCGCTTCTCTCCGTGTACTACAATCGTCTCTCCATCCGTCATTGGGATAGGGATGGTCTTCTCGTGGCATATAATTTCGGCTCTGTTGCTTGACAACCAGTCCATCCCTACTACCACGTCGAAGCTTCCCAACTCGACTGGTAGTAGATCCAGTGTAAACTCGTGTTCTCCCAACTCTATCACGCAACCCCTAATGACTTCATTTGTTTCCACTAGCTTTCCATTAGCCAGTTCAATTGAGTAAGGAATATCTAACTTACTAGCAGTTAACCCAAGCATATTCTTAAATTCTAATGATACAAAGCTATAGTCGGCACCAGTGTCAAATAGAACAGATGCAAAGCGTTGATTTATAGGGAACGTACCAGTGACAACATTCGGGTCCGGGCGTGCTTCCCTTGCTCCAATATTGAATACCCTTCCACGAGCTTGATTGAGTTTTGGCCATTCACGTTCGAAATGCCCGATGTCTCCGCAGTTAAAACATCCCGGCCCTTGGCCGTTACCATCCCATTACCTTGATTGTTGTTGCGGTTCCCACCTTGATTACCACGATTCCCAGAATTATCCCTATTACCATTCCCGCCAGTGCGGTTTCCATTCCCGTTACCTCCTCGATTGTTGTTCCTATTACCAAAACCTCCTTGGCCACCCCGGCCATCACCAACCCAACAAGTGTCTTTTAAGTGACCAATCCTTCCACAGGATTCACATTTGTTAAGCCTGCACCGGCCAGCATGATGAAACTGGCATAATTCGCACTTGGGCAGAATGCCCATGTATCCTTTCCCTTTGGCTTCAGCATCATGCTTATTTTCAGCTGGTCGGTTCACATCCTTCCTCTTGTTGGCACTGCCGGTACTTGTTTTAAAGTTGGAGAACTTCCTCTTGTTCTCCCCTGAAGATTCAACATGAGTTTCTTTCTTTTTCGGTTTAGAATTTGAGAATTTGTTCAATCTGATTGCTTCCTCAGTGAGTGCCACGCTGAGATCAATGGCTTCGGTAATCATTGGAGGCTTCAACGTCGTTACCATGCTCATGATCTGGGGTGCTAATCCCCAGATGAAACGCTCCACGCGTTTGAATTCAGGCGTAACCATGTAAGGCACCACATGGGACAAATCATGAAACCTCTGAACATACTCGGCGATCTTCGGGCCATCCATTTTAAGATTCCAGAATTCCGTTTCCAGTTTTTGTATCTCGGACCATGAACAATATTTCTTCCTCATGAGCTCCTTCAGCTCCATCCACGTCAATGCATATGCCGCCGCCTCTCCCAGGGTTTGTACTTGCAAATTCCACCATGATAAAGCACCATCAAGAAAAAGCCCTGAGATGTAAGTAACTTGCTGCTCAGGAGCACACTTGCTCATCCTTAAGATAGAATCCGTCTTTTCTGCCCATCTGACGAATACAACAGCACCTCAGTGTCGTCGAAATTTAAGGGTTTGCAATCCAGGAATTGCTTGTAGGTACAACCATTTGGTGGGTTGTTGTTGTTGTTGTTTGAGTTATTCCTGCTTGTTTCGGCTCGCGAGGCCTCATAGTCAGCTATCGCTTGTGAAATACGTTCCTGCAGTTCTGCCTCAGTAGTAGGCAAACGTGGTTCTCGTCGTGGAGGCATCTTCTAAAAGAAGATCATATTGGTCAGGTCATAGTAAGTATGGTAAGTAAGTAATTTGCGTATATAATCACATCCATCAACCTCATATCACATAACATCCCATGTTATAATATAAAACAAATAATTCAACAATGCATGTAGTGAGAACGTTGCCATTGAGCTTTCATTTAATCGTGACCACAACATAGTTTTACATGTTTCACAGTACATCATACATCAAAATAAGATCATTGGGTTACATAACCACAAAATACAAGTCAGTCTACACAAAACATATACAAAAATGTGGTCTTCCAAAAGTCTTCATATGTTGGCCCAATTGCGACTCTCTCACCAAAACAGTCTACCTGCACTAAACCAAAAATATAGCTACGCTGATGGCGGAGGATGAGGTGGAAAAGAGAAAAGAAAACGACGCATGTGCACCCAATCCTCCTCAAGTGCGTGGACAACTCGCAGCAGATAGGCAATCTGCTGCTCCGGTGTGAGGAAGCGGACATCAGAGTCCGGGGGTAGTGGAAGAGGAGTTGGTGGTGTAGAAAAAGGAGACTGACAATGGCACGGGGGAGGACGTGGGATCCTCTCCAACTCATGAACTCTCCGGCTTAGTGCCTCCTGCTGTAACTGTAGGGAGATGAGTATATCGTCCGTCGTGCACCCCACATGATAAGGGTGATAAGGGTCTGATAACGGCATAACATTGGGCGAAGACCACAGAAACGGCTCGCCCGAAGGTACAAAAGATGGTGTAGTGTGAGGAAACTGAGACATGAATGGAACAGCTGACGATACAGGCGGTACAAAAGCAGGCTGCTGTCTCGACGAACCCTCCCCAGGACAAGGTGGAGGAATGTCCTGGAGAAATGTGATAGGAAGGTCAGTGCGATGGACATCAGAGATGTGTGGGTGGAACAATGGAGCATCAACAGGTGTGGAAACAGGTGCCACAGGAGGAGTGACTGGTAGCACAAACGGAGGGTAGTCATCATCATCCTCGATCCACCCATTACGGGTGTCAGCATAACGAGGATCGATGTGAGTGGCAAAAGGTGCATGGTCAGCATACACAGGGGCCGAAACAGGTAATATCGGTGCAATAACGGGAATATCAACAATGGGTGGTGCAATGCCTGGTGCATCCACAACAGGCGGTGCAACGACTAGAGCATCATCAAGAACGTGGTCGTGCACAGGTACAGGGTCATGAGCAACAACAGGCTCTGGTGCCATGACAGGCTCAGGGTCAGCAAAGGCCATATCGAAGTCGGCAGGTACATCAAGAAACTAATCAATAGGAACCACGGGTGCCTCCAAGGGCTGGTCATCAGGAATAAACTCGATCTCGTGATCGGGATCAAAATCAGGAGGAAAAACTGTATCAAACTCGTCCTCGAACACAGGATCAAACTTAAACTCGTGGGGTGAACCAGGTACACCTGACATAGCTGTATCGGAGTCGGAGTCAGCAGGATATCGACGCAATCCGATGGCGTGCAAAGTGGAAGATGATACTGACTCAAAAGAATCAGTACCGGACTGATCAGCTAAAATCTCCTCAGCGAGAGCCTCAGCAGGTGGTAACACAACAGCATCCGCAACTGGAGCCTCAACCAAAGGAATGGCGACATCATCAGCAATCGGGGCCCCACCCTCATGGTCGTCCTCAGGGGGACCCTCGACGAAAAGGTCGATGTCGTCATCAGACACAACATCGAGTGGCAAATCCTCTACGGGAAATGCGGCAAGTGGAACAGGAGCAGGGATCAGAACGAGGGGTAGATCCCCATCAGGAATACCATCAGCTTGCTGAAAATCGTCACTGAAATCCGGCAACGCGAAAGGCTGGAAATTGTCGTCGTCACTACTGTCCGTATTAGATGTAAAGACCTCTGGATCTGTGTGCATCGGGTCATCTGAATCTACTGCCACGGGGTCAGAAACTCCACTCGAAGGAGACATGACGTTTGTAACAAAACAATCAGGACAATTGCACATATATCAACATATAATCAAGTAAGCATGTAAGTCACAATAATGTAAGCAAGTAATTGTCCTAGTCTTCCCCAGACTTTCCCACCCAGTCTCTCAGACTGAACTCCCTAGTCTCTAAGACTAAACTCCCAGTCTCTAAGACTGCTCCATGGCCTCTAAGACCAACCTCCCAGTCTCTAAGACTAAACCACCCTCAGTCTCTAGGACTGAACCTCCCCACCCTTTAAGGCTGAAATATGAATTTCGAACGATGTATTTGTGCCTTTTGTTTGTAAAAGGTTTGTGCCCCGGATCTGGACTTTTAGTGTATGCAATGTAAAAAAAATGTTTGAAAACATTTTCGTGAGAGCCCTAGTGATCATAGTCTAGACTCGAGAATGAATCCTAGTTCGCTATGATCGAGGCTCTGATACCAAGCTGTCACACCCTGGCTTTTGCGGAAGCGTGGGTTTATTTGGTGTGACTTCTTAATACCATAGCAACAATCACAACAATGCTATATGATAAAAACACAAGATGCTCATCCATTAATATAGTTAGAAAATACCATAACATAATTGTCTTGAATCATCAACCCAAAATAAGTTACAACCATGACTTGTTTAAAAATGAGTTCCCAACGGACTCAACAAAAGACCTTAAATAAAACGAGGTTTGGAGACCTGTGACCCGTCCAGGCAAGGGTTACACCTCTCAAACCCTACACCCCTGGATGACATCTTTTATTTAATACGCAGCTTAACGTGCATCACCCGCCAGATCCGATCAATTCCCTGAAATACATGTAGTTTGAAAAATCAACAAAAAGTGAGCGAGTTCATGTGTATGTGAGTATGTATAAATCTTTGTAAATGATGTATGTATAACTCTTGAACGATGTATGAAAGTCCCTGGTATGTAGCAATAAGGAAATAAAAGAGATCACCAATGGTTTGCAAGGCCATTGATATGTGTGAAGTGATGCAAGAAGACTCAAACCTAGCAGAGTTGCACCGGGCTTCCGGCTGTAAGACACAGTCACTACTATGGGCCGCCCCGGCCTCATGGGTGTGGGCTCGCTACACACAAATAGATCTATCACTCATGTCCATTGGTCCTACGACGAGGATTAATGGCCTTTAGTAGCCGCCTACCCACTCACATGATCTAACGGTGTATGAAAAAGTTCCCTCCTTAAGTTAAACATACCATGTATAGAAATGTCTGTATAATTGTAACATGTATTTCACCCCCGAAGTATAAAACCGAAAACAGTTATGAGAAAAGGGGGACATGAACTCACTGTAGTGCGTCTCCTGAGTCGTATCGTCAACTCAAACTTGGTCCGCTACACGACAACCTACAACGTACTAATGTCTATTAGACGAACGGGCCGTGCCTTGCTTTTGTATTTATGGGTTTGTGTTACGTTACTTTGATATCTTTCCAAGCTATAACTTGTGACAACTCGTATTTCAGAACCTATCTTTGTACTTTGATGTAACATATGTGAACGTGATACGATTATATGAACTTGGTTGATTAATTGAATGTTATGATTATGTGTTTATATGAATGTATGTATGATGTAATCGCACAACACAACCCAACCTCACAAGCCATTCGGGCTACACAACTTGTACTCGAATCTATAGGGCAGCCCAAGTTTGGGTTCGTCCCATTCCCATTAGTTCGATTAACACATAGGGTGTTAGTACCCATCTCACACTTTACCAAAACACACAAATTTACAAACCCTAGCTCTCTTCCTCTCTCTCTCAAACTCGACGGCAACACACCCTCCCCATCGAAGATCTTTCCTTGTTCGGATCAATCCTTGTTCTTTCTCTAACCGGTTAGTGTTCTATGATGTTGTTGTTAAATGATATTATGGATGCCATGACATAGTGTGTATAAATGATGACGTTCTTGTGAATCGGATATGTATGATAATGTTAATCGGCTATCATGTCTTGTTTTCGGATTGATTGCATGATGAGTTAATGATATCTTGTGATTGAATGTGATTTAAATCATTAATCGTTGATGTGCATGAAATCGGCTTGCATTTGTGTATTGGATAATGTTTATGCTAATCGGATTTCATATTATTGTTTTAAGAACCGAATGTTTGTTAATCGGCTGCATGATTGTTGAAATCAGGTTAGTTGTAGGGTCGATCATGAGGTGTTATATGATGGTTCGAAACCCCTAGATGGATATGTTTAAGTGTTTTGATTATTGTTCATGATTATGATCATGTTAGGGTTCATGAGAATGGATGTTAAAAACCTTTGTTTGATCGATTAAGGGATTGGTTAGAATCTGTGATTGTGTTAATTGATAAATGACAAATTTGGAAACCACTAAATGTTTGTAACTGATATGCATGAAAAATGGAAATTTAAAACCATTCGCACAAGACCTCTTGGTCGCACAAGAGGTCCATTCGCACAAGATGTCTAGTCGCACAAGCTGATCTGGTCGCACAAGATGACCTGATCGCACAAGAGGTCCCCAGTCGCACAAGACTATTGGATCGCACAAGTTGTTATGTTTGTTTAACTGTTGGGCCGGATATTCATGTAGGGCTGGGCTAGTTCTGATCGCACAACCCAATCGGATCGCACAAGTCGACCGGATCATACAAGCTGTCCGGATCGCACAAGGCTTAGATTTATTTGATTGGGCCGTGTTCATGTTTATAGTTTGTTGGGTTTCTTGTTATTGGGCCGGGTAGTATTGGGCTCCAACAGATGACTCGCACAAGGCCATTAGACTTGTGCGAGCCTAATCTTTTAATTCGCACAAGTTGAATATGTTATGATTGTTAAACGTGACGATGTGAATTTGCCATGATCTGTATGTGTTCCTTATCTGCTAGCTTATGTGATACTTATGTGCACTACTTGCAACCAAAACCTGACTTGTATGGTAACCATGTTAGGACGTGGTTGACCACTAGCAGCTAGACTTGACCTTTCTGTGTATCTGCCGAGCAAACCAAGGTGAGTTCACACTAGCCAAGGCATGGGATTCCCGGTGGGTTGGGATTGGGATTGAATAACTACTCGTACAACCATTACAATTAAACTAATTACTACTGTCCTCGGATTGCACGTACGTAAAACCTACGTACAGTTATACTTATTACTGTCCTCGGATTGAAGGGCACGTATGTAAAACCTACGTACACGACTATAAGACCATCAACTCTATCAAAGGAAGTCCCTCATTTATCGACTTAATCGCCAAGGCCTATGGCGAGCGGGTCATTAGTTAATAGCGCTATTAGGTTTAACAAACCTCACACCGTGCCAGTCGGACGGGCGTGTACTAATGGACTATGGGCAAAGGGTCAATGTTGATAGACATTGACTTAGGGTACCTCTTACATTTTCGTAGCAGTCGATACGCGTGGTCTAGTAACACATGGGAAGCCCCCACTAATCATCGCAAACATGCCTGGAATGGCCGCGATACGAACTAATACGATACATGGTTTACAAAACGACATATGATTTACAAAACGAATACTTTAACTAAACAACCAACTGTGAACTCGCTCAACTTTGTTGTTGATTCGTTGCTACATGCCTTGCATGTCATTAGGTACTTATGGAGGTTGCACAGGGAGGAACGGTCGTTGTGGGATATGGCAGTGTTTGCCATGCTATAAACATTACTTTATTTCGTACTTAATACTTACAACGGGTTTTACAATTATGCTTCCGCTAAACACTTAACTATGCTTTGGTTTTTGAACACCTTTCATATTGTTTGGTTGAATTATGTTTACTTACATGCTTGTTCAATATGATTGGTGGCTTGATCCTGGTCAGTCACGCCTCCAAGCGGTGATACTCCGCGTGTGGATTTTGGGGGTGTGACAGATTGGTATCAGAGCCATTGGTTATAGAGAACTTGGTTTTAATAAGGGAAAACGTTTTTGTTAAAACCAGACTATAACCTGTACAGTGCTCTACGATTCACAACGACGCTTCACTCCACGTGCAAGGCTCGACATTCTAGGTGATATAGTTTATGTTTACATTACCTACTTGCTAGACTACATAGAGCTTTGCTTATGGTATGCTTAGATAAACGTAGTCACTGTTAATTAAAAACACGAGTGTGCTTACTCTCTTCTGTCATCGCACTTTCGCGAACCTCTCTCACACGTGTTTCTCTTGATATGAAGATCATGTCTGGACGCGTTAACATGACACAAGCCCAGTTGACGGCTCTGGTTAACCAACAAGTTGTTGCGGCACTTGCAGCTGCTCAGGCAGGAGGTATACCCTGCCATCCCGACTCACTCTAGGATCTCTAGATCCTGCTCTCATGAATCCAACCTTTGTGTTAAACTTTGTTCTTTCTTACTCTCACGACAGGTCAACCTGCACAGCCTCCTGTGTGCACCTTCAAAACTTTCATGGACTGTCGTCCTGGTACTTTCAGTGGCACGGAAGGGGCAGTTGGTCTCCTCCACTGGTTTGAAAAGCTCGAATCTGTTTTCGAGATGTGTGAATGCCCTGAGACTCGCAGGGTGAAGTATGCTACCGGTACTCTAGAGGGTTTAGCGCTCACTTGGTGGAACGCTCAGGTTCAAATGCTGGGGTTGGTTGCTGCTAACGCCACCCCATGGAAAAATTTTAAAGAGATGATCAAGGAAGAATACAACAATCATGACGAAATTCACAAACTGGAAGTCGAGTTCTTCAACCTCAAGATGACAGGGTCAGAGATTGAAGCTTATACAAAAAGATCAAATGAGCTTGCTATTCTGTGTCCTACCAGTGTGGACCCTCCAATTAAGCGAATCGAACTTTATCTCAAGGGCTTAGTGCCAGAAATCCAAAGTCATGTGACTTCAGCAAACCTCGCCACCATCCAGCAGGTTGTTCAATTGGCTCACCGTCTCACTGATCAGGCGGTGGAGCAGAATAGGTTACCAAAGCGTATTAGTGCTACAGCTACTTCTGAAACTCCCAGTGACAACAAACGTAAGTGGGGTGGAACTTCAAGCAAAGGTTCAACTTCTGTTCAGTCTCAGTCTCAGCAGAGAAGAACTGAAGACTACAAGAGCCCTGGTCAGCAATCTTCTGGTATCCAAGGGCAAGGTGGATATCGAGGAAACCTTCCAAAGTGCAACAGATGTAACAGAAACCACAGTGGTCAGTGCAACAAGGGTCGTTGCCAGAGGTGTCTCAAGATGGGTCATGAAGCTAAGGATTGTAGGAGCTTACGACCTGCGAATCAGAACCAGCGACAACAACCACCAGCTCCACAAGACCAGCAGCAGCAACAACGAGACAACAAGGGATGCTATCAGTGTGGAGCTGAAGGCCACATCAAGAGAAATTGTCCCCAGCTGATTCAGAACCAGAACAATAACAATAATAACAATCAGGGGAATGGAAACAACGGGGGTAACAACGGCAATGGTGCAAGGGGTCGTGTATTCATTATTGGTCAAGGTATCCCAACGTGGTGACGGGTAAGTTCCTTCTCGACGACTTTTACGTTACTGTCTTATTTGATTCGGGTGCCGATACTAGCTACGTGTCTTTAAAGGTTAGCCAAATGCTTAAGCGTACCCCAACACCTTTGAACCCTAAGCACACTGTAGAGTTAGCTAATGGTAAAAATTTAGAGGTCACGCACGTAGTCAAGGGTTGTAACCTTGTTCTTGCTGGTCATACTCTCTCAATCGATCTCCTTCCTATCACTCTGGGTAGTTTCGACGTTGTCATAGGGATGGACTGGTTATCCCAACACCAAGCAGAGATTCTTTGCAACGAAAAGATTGTTCGTATTCCTCGCCCAGGTGATGAACCTCTATTGATTCGTGGTGACAAGAGTGGTGCTGTTGTGAGCATCATCTCTTTCCTTAAGGCCCAGAAATGTTTGCGTAAGGGCCACACTGCTATTTTGGCTCTCGTTACTGACACCTCGAAGAAAGAGAAAAGGATAGAAGATTTTCCGATTGTACGCGACTATCCTGAGGTATTCCCTGAGGAGTTACCTGGTCTTCCGCCTCATCGCCAAGTCGAATTCCAAATCGAGCTAGCTCCTGGAGCAGCGCCCATAGCTCGTGCACCGTATCGTTTAGCTCCATCAGAGTTGGAAGAAATTTCTACACAACTACAAGAACTCTTGGATAAGGGTTTTATTCGTCCTAGCTCTTCGCCCTAGGGAGCTCCAGTCCTGTTTGTGAAGAAGAAAGACGGTACTTTCAGGATGTGCATCGACTACCGTGAACTCAACAAGGTGACTGTGAAGAATCGCTATCCTCTTCCACGCATCGACGACCTATTCGACCAGCTGCAAGGGTCGAGCTACTATTCAAAGATTGATTTGAGATCAGGATATCATCAACTGAGAGTCCGAGAGGAGGACGTCTCCAAAACAGCCTTTAGAACTCGATACGACCACTATAAGTTTTTGGTCATGCCTTTTGGTCTGACAAACGCACATGCGGTCTTCATGGATTTGATGAATAGAGTGTGCAAGCCTTACCTGGACAAGTTCGTCATAGTTTTCATCGACGACATCCTGATCTACTCTAAGAGTCAGGAAGAACACGAGCAGCATCTACGACTTATTTTGGAACTCCTTCGAACAGAACAGTTGTACGCCAAGTTTTCAAAATGCGACTTCTGGCTTCGTGAAGTCCATTTCTTAGGCCATGTGGTGAACAAGGATGGGATTCATGTGGATCCATCCAAGGTAGACTCGATTAAGAATTGGCCTGCACCTCGTACACCAACGGAAATTCGCCAATTCTTGGGCTTCGCAGGTTACTATAGAAGGTTCATTAAGGACTTCTCCAAGATTGCACAGCCTCTCACCTCACTGACACAGAAAGGCGTTGTTTATCGATGGGGAAACGCACAGGAATTAGCATTTCAGCACTTAAAGGATAGACTTTGCAGTGCACCTATCCTTTCATTGCCAGAGGGTACAGACGACTTTGTGGTTTACTGTGACGCATCCATTCAGGGTCTTGGTTGTGTATTGATGCAGCGGGATAAATTTATAGCCTACGCCTCACGCCAACTTAAAGTTCATGAAAGGAACTACACTACGCACGATCTAGAGCTGGGAGCTGTTGTTTTTGCACTTAAGATATGGAGACACTATCTGTACGGTACCAAGTGCGCCATCTACACAGATCACAGGAGTCTCGAGCATATCTTCAAACAGAAGGAACTGAATATGCGACAACGACGATGGGTTGAGCTACTGAATGATTACGAATGCTCGATCAGGTACCACCTAGGAAAAGCCAATGTTGTGGCTGACGCCCTCAGTCGAAAGGACACTGCGCCTAAGCGCGTATGAGCTTTACAACTCACTATACAGTCTAGTCTTCCTTCTCAGATTCAAGATGCTCAGGTAGAAGCATTGAAACCAGAAAACATCAGGGCTGAAGCCCTACGCGGCTCAAGGCAACGATTAGAACAGAAGGAAGATGGTGCTTACTACGTAACAGGACGCATTTGGGTCCCACTCTATGGCAACCTACGAGAGCTTGTGATAGATGAGGCACACAAGTCTCGCTACTCGGTACATCCTGGTTCGGATAAGATGTACCACGATATCAAAACTACGTATTGGTGGCCTAGCATGAAAGCTCACATAGCAACGTACGTTAGCAAGTTCTTGACTTGTGCGAGAGTCAAGACGGAATATCAAAAACCTTCAGGCCTACTCCAACAACCAGAAATACCACAATGGAAATGGGAGCAAATATCCATGGATTTTGTTACTGGCCTGCCTAGATCTCAACGTGGTAACGATACTATTTGGGTGATCGTGGATCGACTCAAAAAGTCTGCTCATTTCTTGGCTATCAAGGAAAGGGATAAGTTCTCCACTCTAGCAAACGTATATGTTAAGGAAGTTGTCTCGAGGCACGGAGTGCCCACCTCTATCATCTCGGATCATGATGCACGTTTTACTTTGGAACTGTGGCAAGCGATGCACAAGTCCTTTGGCTCATGTTTAGATATGAGCACAGCTTATCACCCGTAAACGGATGGGCAGTCTGAACACACCATCTAGAAGGGTGTGGTTCGTTTTGGTAAACGAGGCAAACTTAACCCACGATACGTCGGACCCTTCAAAGTCATCGAGAAAATAGGCAAGGTGGCCTACAAACTAAACCTACTATCAGAACTCTGTGCGGTTTACAACGTTTTCCACGTGTCGAATCTGAAGAGGTGTCTGTCAGATGAGACTCTCGTAGTTCCTTTGAAGGAGCTCACTATGGACGAGCAGTTACGATTCGTCGAGGAACCAGTTGAGATCACGGACCGGGATGTTAAGGTCCTCAAGCGCACCAGAATACCTCTCGTTCGAGTTCGTTGGAACTGACATCGCAGCCCAGAGTTCACCTGGGAACGCGAAGACCAAATGAAACAAAAGTATCCCCAACTATTCGCAAACAGTACAACCACTACTGAGGCCGAAGCTACGGAATTTCGGGACGAAATTCCAGATCAACGGGGGGAGGATGTGACACCCCAGGAAAACCAGGAAAACCATGCAAATTAACTAGCTTCCTCAGTGAGTACGTACCAAATTTCGGGACGAAATTTCTTTCAACTTGGGGATAATGTGACAACTCGTATTTCAGAACCTATCTTTGTACTTTGATGTAACATATGTGAACGTGATACGATTATATGAACTTGGTTGATTAATTGAATGTTATGATTATGTGTTTATGTGAATGTATGTATGATGTAATCGCACAACACAACCCAACCTCACAAGCCATTCGGGCTACACAACTTGTACTCGGATCTATAGGGCAGCCCAAGTTTGGGTTCGGCCCATTCCCATTAGTTCGATTAACACATAGGGTGTTAGTACCCATCTCACACTTTACCAAAACACACAAATTTACAAACCCTTGCTCTCTTCCTTTCTCTCTCAAACTCGACGGCAACACACACTCCCCATCGAAGATCTTTCCTTGTTCGGATCAATCCTTGTTCCTTCTCTAACCGGTTAGTGTTCTATGATGTTGTTGTTAAATGATATTATGGATGCCATGATATAGTATGTATGAATGATGATGTTCTTGTGAATCGGATATGTATGATAATGTTAATCGGCTATCATGTCTTGTTTTCGGATTGATTGCATGATGAGTTAATGATATCTTGTGATTGAATGTGATTTAAATCATTAATCGTTGATGTGCATGAAATCGGCTTGCATACGTGTATTGGATAATTTTTATGCTAATCGGATTTCATATTATTGTTTTAAGAACCGAATGTTTGTTAGTCGGCTGCATGATTGCTGAAATCGAGTTAGTTGTAAGGTCGATCATGAGGTGTTATATGATGGTTCGAAACCCCTAGATGGATATGTTTAAGTGTTTTGATTATTGTTCATGATTATGATCATGTTAGGGTTCATGAGAATGGATTTTAAAAACCTTTGTTTGATCGATTAAGGGATTGGTTAGAATCTGTGATTATGTTAATTGATAAATGACAAATTTGGAAACCACTAAATGTTTGTAACTGATATGCATGAAAAACGGAAATTTAAAACCATTCGCACAAGACCTCTTGGTCGCACAAGAGGTCCATTCGCACAAGATGTCTAGTCGCACAAGCTGATCTGGTCGCACAAGATGACCTGATCGCACAAGAGGTCCCCAGTCGCACAAGACTGTTGGATCGCACAAGTTGTTATGTTTGTTTAACTGTTGGGCCGGATATTCATGTTGGGCTGGGCTAGTTCTGATCGCACAACCCAATCGGATCGCACAAGTCGACCGGATCGTACAACCTGTCCGGATCGCACAAGGCTTAGATTTATTTGATTGGGTCGTGTTCATGTTTATAGTTTGTTGGGTTTCTTGTTATTGAGTCGGGTAGTATTGGGCTCCAACGGATGACTCGCACAAGGCCATTAGACTTGTGCGAGCCCAATCTTTTAATTCGCACAAGTTGAATATGTTATGATTGTTAAACGTGATGATGTGAATTTGCCATGATCTGTATGTGTTCCTTATCTGCTAGCTTATGTGATACTTATGTGCACTACTTGCAACCAAAACCTGACTTGTATGGTAACCATGTTAGGACGTGGTTGACCACTAGCAGCTAGACTTGACCTTTCTGTGTATCTGCCGAGCAAACCAAGGTGAGTTCACACTAGCCAAGGCATGGGATTCCCGGTGGGTTGGGAATGGGATTGAATAACTACTCGTACAACCATTACAATTAAACTAATTACTACTGTCCTCGGATTGAAGGGCATGTACGTAAAACCTACGTACAGTTATACCTATTACTGCCCTCGGATTGAAGGGCACGTACGTAAAACCTACGTACAGTTATACTTATTACTGTCCTCGGATTGAAGGGCACATACGTAAAACCTACGTACACGACTATAAGACCATCAACTCTATCAAAGGAAGTCCCTCATTGATCGACTTAATCGCCGAGGCCTATGGCGAGTGGGTCATTAGTTAATAGCGCTATTAGGTTTAACAAACCTCACACCGTGCCAGTCGGACGGGCGTGTACTAATGGACTATGGGCAAAGGGTCAATGCTGATAGACATTGACTTAGGGCACCTCTTACATTTTCGTAGCAGTCGATACGCGTGGTCTAGTAACACATGGGAAGCCCCCACTAATCATCGCAAACATGCCTGGAATGGCCGCGATACGAACTAATACAATACATGGTTTACAAAACGACATACGATTTACAAAACGAATACTTTAACTAAACAACCAACTGTGAACTCGCTCAACTTTGTTGTTGATTCGTTGCTACATGCCTTGCAGGTCATTAGGTACTTATGGAGCTTGCACAGGGAGGAACGGTCGTTGTGGGATATGGCAGTGTTTGCCACGCTATAAACATTACTTTATTTCGTACTTAACACTTACAACGGGTTTTACAATTATGCTTCCGCTAAACACTTAACTATGCTTTGGTTTTTGAACACCTTTCATATTGTTTGGTTGAATTATGTTTACTTACATGCTTGTTCAATATGATTGGTGGCTTGATCCTGGTCAGTCACGCCTCCAAGCGGTGATACTCCGCGTGTGGATTTTGGGGGTGTGACATAACTCATTGTTAAAAAAATAATTATTATTTTAACTTACATTATATTTTTAGGTCTTGAAATAATGGTTAGACAACTATTTCGTATTCATATTTCTCAAGTATTTTATGTGCGTATTTCCTTCCCAAGGATGGGGGTATTTATACATGTATTTTTGTGATAATTCATACTTCTCGTTCTCCAAAATATTATCCATCCAAAATATATTCGTAAAAACATTTTCCGGAATTATAAGTGTGAGGGTATTTTGCTAAGTTACATTATTTTGCCCTAAAGAATGTAACTAGTTCACAAAATAAACAAATAATCACAAAAGCGTTTTAGTGTAAAATATATATTCTAAATATGTATTTATCCGTTTTTATTTAAGAAAATCAACCTCCGACACTTGTATTTTGTTACAAAAATTATGGCGAAGTTTATATTCGAAACACAAGTTATCAAATATACTTGTAACACTTGTTTGGAAAAATATTTTCTAAGTGTTGGAATTTTTAGAAAATTTCGCCAGAGTTTCCTTTGTAAACGGAGGTGTCCATGCTTACTAGCATATCATTTTCTTTACAAAATTTCACTCAATCAATCACAACAATTTATTAGACAATGTTACACTAACCAAGTGCAAAAACAATGCACTTTTCATAATAACATGAACTTGGTTTTTAGTAAAAACGCGTAGTAACTTAGTAAAGCTTTTGGTGGACTTAGTTACCTTCCAAAGTGTATTCGTTTCTTTAAAAATCATTTTCTTACAAAAGTTTAGTGTTTACAACTTTTAAACAATTTCTACAAAATTTAACCTTTTGAACTCTTCTTGTAAATAAAATGTTTTCACACTTGTTTTATTTCCAAAATAGTATAAGTGTATGTAAAGTCATGATTTTCCAAATATCGATTCCCTAACTCGGTTTATTTAGAAAAGTCTTTTGTAAACTCGGATCTTCATGATCATTAACTTATTTTGTTCACTTATTTCAAGAAAATTATTTTTATTCAAGTTCATGATTAAACTAGAAGGTGGTTATTTTATGTAACACATAACCACTTTCTAATCTTGTTAAATCGTATTTCTAAATATTATTTAACAAGATCCACATGGTGATTAACACCACATAACCAAGAATCAATAAGAAACCAACAATACATTCATAACAACATCCTACTAGTAACATTTCATCTTCATGTTCCATTCTAATGTAAACTTTATGTAAAGCTTCATGTAAACTTTTATGTTCAAGTTTCTTGTTTAAACTCTTTTAGTGTTCTTATGAATCTCAACATAATATAACTTTTAACTACTCAAAGTAGGAATAAACAAGAGTAAATCAAGACTTACAACTAGCACAAGGCTCGGGAAGAATCTCTAGTGAAAATGGTGGTGAAAAAGCAAGAAAGAAAGCTCCTTGAAGTTCCACAAGTTGCAAGCTCCTTTAATCCTTCTTCTACACTTGAATGAAGCTCAAAAATGGAAGGAGATGGTGTTGATATGGTGAAGGTGGTGGCGGTTGTGGTGAACCGAGAGGAGGGAGAGAGAGTGAGGGTAAGGGGTGTGAAGATTGTGAATGATATTATGATCTATGCACCATGCTTTTAAAGATTACTTCAAATATAATGTCCAATTCCACAAGTAACAATCTAATTAAAATAATGGAATAAATCTAGTAGAAGATGTGAAGTATGGTGAAGATGATTTGTGGGTCCACTTGGGACCGAAATCGGTTAGGGTGGGGGGGTTAAAGGTAAAAATTTGCAACTAAATGGTAAAGGTAAGTTAGATTTCAAGTAATATGATTTCATATGGTATTTACTAGAGAAATTAGTGGGTGTTATGGTAAACGAGGATCATGACTAGCCAAAAATAATTAAACAATGTATTTGACAAAAATTTAGTGTCCCGGGTAATGTCCGGTTGTTCGGTTAGATACCGTTCCGTTAAAGTGTTTAATTATTCCGTAAAGTGTCTTTTATATATCTTTTTGTAACACAATTAATTCCTGGCACTTAGGAAAGCATACATGACCATTCTGCCATATTTTTGCACCTTACTAGTAGGTTACAATGCTGAATTTTATTAATAAATGCAGAATTCTGCACTTAAAGTGTGTTTTAGGCACTTCCCGGCACTATAACTATCACCTAGTGACGCAGTTTTATGGTCCTTACTTCCCTACACTCCATACTAGTATAATATCCTGTCCCTGGCTCATACTGGCCTCAAAAACATTGTCTGTCTATGTGCTGGCATTGTCAGCATGTTTTCTGAATTATCCGTTCAGTGTGCTAACTGTGCTTTGTGCATCAAGTATGTCACTAAGGTTTGTGTGTAATAAATGGAGTGACTGTATACAATATGATGCATATGTATGTATGATGCATAATTCCTAAAGCAGTTTAAATTGTCAGTTGTAATCAAGCACAGTCATTAAGCACATAATTAAAATTAATTAATTGTACGGATACCTGTAATTGTGAGGGTTGTCACATTTTATATGTTGCATTTTACACACATCAAATACCCCCACACTTGAATCTTTGCTTGTCCTAAAGCAAAACTCTTTATAATGTGGCTTACACTCCCAAATGGAATGGGTAGAAGAGAAGTTTTTGGGCTTGTCTTGAGTGTCGGGAATCCAAGATCTTTATTAGGTTTTATTTTTATGCTATTTAGAATCCTATTCGTTATGATTTATTTAGAATGTTTCATAAGAGAAATTACTTATCTGGGCATAACATGCCTCTTTAAAATTCCATTTATATACAAGTTCACATACCTCACGGGAGATCACTCAACACTCGGCCGAAGATGTATTTTTGTGAAACACTCGAGACCGGCATGGAACTTACTTCTACCATATGCTTGCCAAGCAATCAATCCTCCTCCTTTTTAACTATAAACCTTTGTAAATTTCAAGAGGACTTGGGAAAGGGTTAAGCTTGGGTTAAAGGTAGGTGGTTTTGGCTTAGTGGTTAGTAAAAAGGGCTAAAAGTTTAAAAAACGTCGGTCGTTGTAAAACCTTTTGTTTTTGTGACTTTTATTCAAACAAAACATTTTCAAACAAAGTTTCTTTGAGGAACTTGTTTGTTTTATTGCTAGACTTCATTTTTTTGTGATAAGGAGCGTGACAAGAAAACCGAGCTTTTTACTAAAATAAAAGGTTTAAAAATAAAAAGGGTTTTGGTAGGTAAAGGTGTTTATTTTGTGGGTTTAGAAACGAAAAGGTTTAGGCTCAAAGGGGTTAACTAGGGGGATTTTGGGTAGGTGATAAAAAAAAGTGAAAAATAATGGTGTTGAAGAGAAAATGGTTAGTCCTAATGGCTCCATCATTTACTTACTTGGGTTTAAGTTGGTAAGGACCGGGAATGTATCGTCCTGGTAAGTTTTAGAGTTGTAAGAAACCAAGCGGCTATTCACACAAGAAACGAAAAATGAGCATTTAATTTAAAGATGTATGCTTTTATGCTCAACAAAGGCTCAAAACTCACTTTTTGTGGGAATAGGTTTATAATGTGATCAAGTATATATAATCAAATTTTAACTAGATTTGTCATGCCTTTTCATAATTTTCTTATGTTTGTTCTTTTTATCATGACACTATTGGTTGTAAACTTGTAAAAATATAACCTTTTTAGAACTTGTTATTCCCAAATTAAACCAAGACAAGTAAAAAAAAATGAAAAGTTTTTGAAAAAAATTGGGGTGATTAGCGGTTCCAATAGAGTTTTGTGTAAGGCTTGTTATTAGGACTTGCAAAATTCAAGGTTTTAGCATCCCCCCCACACTTAAATTACACATTGTCCACAATGTGTCCCAAAAATAAGTTTTTAGGTTGATTGAATGTGTAAAAAGGTGTTTAAAATAAAGTTTTGATGTTACTGGGCATCTAGACACGACCCCGTGCTGGGGGGGGGGGGTCCCGTGGTCAGACTGGCAGTAACGAAAACTTACAGAAGGTGGACACGGGGGCATGCCTGGTGAACACGACCTCGTGTTGGGCAGAATTTAAACAAACAACAAGTACTGGGCGGTGGACACGGGGGCGTGCCGGCTGGGCACGGTCCCGTGTTGACAATCTGCAATCCTTGAAAACAGGTTTCCGCTTTCGGTTCTATTTTCCAGGCTTATGTAGCACTAATACTTAGTGCTTCTAAGCCTCGTAGGTACCTGTTTTACTTGTTAGGACCATCAACCGTGTTAACGGAAAAGTAAATTGTCCAACAATGGCACCAACATCCTACTTTACCATAAGTTCAACATCCACAACATAAACTAAAAAAAAATGCAGGAAATTAAAAGTGTTAACGGAAAAGTAAGTTGTCCAACAATGGCACGCAGGCCATGAAATTGTTTGTGAGAGAAAAGGGGTTAACCTGTTAGGACCTTCAACCGTGTTACATCACCTCCTACCGCCTCCAGCTCAATCCATATCGTCGTCCTCGTCATCTCCTCCTTGGCCCGCCATGTACTCCCGGATGTTGCCGATGTCATCCAGAATTTCGGAGATGTTCCTTTCTATGACTCCGACCCGGGTGTTCGTGTTGCTTGCCATATTGTAGGTGTTGCGGGTGCACATGAGGTTTTCCTACAAGAGATCATGTAAACTTTGGAAATTAAGAAAACCACCTCCTTGAGAGGAGGATTGGCCCGGATCACCGTGATGCTGATACTGGTACTGGGGAGGAGGACGAATTTGTGGAGCATGAAGGACGAGAGCTTCTTGAGGGTTCCACACATGCTCTTGAACCGTTTGAAATCTGACTGTCCCGTCGTCTGCTTCGTTGATTATATTCATGGTGCGACATATGACGAGGTCAACTTTTCCCAACCATGGGCCCTTCCTAAAGGACTGTTAAGATCTGAGTTTGGTTTTGATTGTGTTTTACGTTTGAATTAAGATGAAGATGGATGAGTTATGCAGCGGAATTAACATGGAAACAAACTTTGCACACAATCAAACGAGAGTATTGCTTTAATCAAACATTTTCCACAAAGAACCGAAAGAATGAATTTATTTCAATAACGATTACAATGCAATGTATGAATACAAACTCCCCCTCAGCCTGAGCTCACAGTGTTTGTTCGTGCAGGAAGAATATTTTGCAAAGAGCTAATAGAACAGTACAGAGCACTGTTCTATTTATAGGCACGAGCAAACCACTGAAGCATCTAAGCTGACGTCACCATGAAAGTGACATCTAACCTCCTAACAAACTCTAACCTCTGATCTATACAACCTCTGCTATGCTAACTACTGCTATTACATTTCATTACATAAAGACATCTAAACAACTGATGCATCCTTCCACTGATGTGAACCCAGCAGTACTTGTCCGGATCAGCAGAGCTTGACTCAAGGCAGTAGATTGAACATCAGAGCTTTAGTCTTCCATCAGACTTTTACTTGTTCAGTAGTTTGTAGGTCAGCAGTTTGTACGATCAGTAGATAGGAGGTCAGCATATGTTGAAACCACTTTCAAGGGGAGAGACTTGTGTATATAACATTTGCTTATTCTGGATCCACTGCTCTGATCCAGTTTTGGCTTTAATTATCTGTTCCACTGGTAGGGTTCAATCCCAACAATCTCCCCCTGGAACAGATAATGCCAAAACCCTTCATTATTGTGGAACTTTATTGCCTCATCAACAGTTCCCTTATCTGACCTTTAAGTTGTAACTCAAAGTCTAGGGCATCTGTGTTATCTTCATCCCTACCAAGTGGAAGATCAAGGAGATCCTGCATATCTTCAAGACTTAGGCTAAGTGCTTGTTCCCTTGTTATTTTCTTCACTTCTCCACTAGACCTGAACACAGTCAGTACATAGGTCTGTTTGTCAGTTTCCCACTTTAGTACTTTTGAGCCTGGTGGGTTTCTTGGGAGATTTTTATTGGATGAGGTGTTAGGTGAAGCTGGCCTATTGATGACTGTCTGAGCAGTACTTGCAGGTTGATCCAATCCAAGAGTTTCTACAATCATTTTCTTGATGCCTTCTTTTACAAGGGCATCTCCTTCTATTAGCTCTTGAATGGTTTCAGCACCCAACTATTTTTGTTGCCTTCTTTTAAAGATGGTTGCACCAGCTGGAGCAGTGGATCTCCTGATTTGCAGCCTTGGTGGTCTTTTTGAGACCCCTGCCTCAGGATAATCAGGCTTTTGTGGAGCAGTAGGATCTGTCTTTCTCAATTTCTCCAAACTTTTGTAGGTAGCCCTGACTTTATCTTCTTTCCATCTCAACACTTGATTTTTGGACCCATAATCAGCAACAACCAATTCCTCTACCTTTTTATCAGGTACATTCTTTTTGAACTTTGCCCAATCTGGAGGAGTATGTTTCACTTTATTCTTGAACATGTCTTGAATCCTGGCTGCTTCACTTTCCAACTCAGGAATGGTCCAGTCCTTATACATGTGTTTTTCTTCTTTGTATTTCTTGTGGGCCATGATGTTTTCAACATAATCTTTTCTCAGGGATTCATCTGCTTTTTCTGATACTTGTTGGCACACATTCTTTGCAAATTGTTCCAAAGATCTGACTTGTGTGAGCAAGTATTGATAGTTTTGCTGAATTTCTCTATCAGATTTCCCTTGTGAATTTCTTTTTGAGATATCCTCTGCTTGTTTAGCTTTGACTTTCAGATATTCTTCAATATTATTTGGCCTTGGATATCCTTCAACAGATGGCACACTCCTTTTAGCATGATCATCCTCATAGTAAAAAGATTTTATTTCTTCTCTGACTGCTATGAGTTCAAGAGGAAATTTAACACCTGCAGGAGCTAAGGGCTTTTGAATTTGAGCTGATGAGAGAGGAACAGGTTTGGGTATTGTAACAAGTGATAGGGATTTTGAAGATGTTGGTGGTGGTGATGGTGAATCATCATCTGGTGTGAAAATCCTTCTCCTTTTTATTGTAGGAGAGGCAGATGATGTTTTGGGTGGATCAGTGGTGGTGATTTGAGTGGCAGTGATTTGTGATTAACTAACAGCTGTTGAAACAACTGGTGTTTCAACCACTGTTGTCATTACAACAGATGTTGTAACATCTGCTGTCTTCTGCTTTTTGGCTGGAGGCGATGGTGGTGATGTTGTTTTTGGTAGTGATGATGGTGGTGGTAAGACAGTGGTTGTGGTGTGTGTTAAAGTGGTGTGTGTTGAAGTGATAACAGATGTTGAAACCTCTGAAGTACCAGCAGTAGTTGATACAGCAGGAGTTACAACAGCTGTTTGGATGGAGGTTTGATGTTGGGGGCTTTTGGATGGTGTTTTTTGGAGTATGCTTTGTGGTTCTGGATGGTGTGGACTTGGGTTCCCTCACTTTTCTAGTGGGATTTCTTTTTGGCTTAGGATTTTTAATATCCTTTGGCTCAGAACAACCCTGCGCATTCAGCTCCATGTAAGCTCTTTTCTCCTCATTCCACCTTGACATATCCTTTGCCTCTCTGTCCCTTTTTACACTTGCTATAGCTTCATCAAGTGCATTTTGGGTAACATCAACCTTTTTGCTACCATCTGGCAAAGGTATCTGCTTGGTCATATTCTCCATTTCTGGTTCTATGTAGAGACCATCATCTACTCCCTTTTTCTTCCATTCTTTAAGTTTCTCCTCCTTTTTGGCATTATCTGGGAGTAATTGATCAATGAAGAGAACAGTTGGAGGAGCAGTGCCAGTAGTGTTCAATATGTGGGCCTTGAGAGCCTTGATGTCTGCTTGTGTGTTCTTGAACCTAGACTCCATTGTGTTTCTCAGCTCTTGTACATGTATTGCATGTTGCTGATCAGCCATTTATTTTTGTTGTTGGAGAAAAGGTTGAAATAGATTCCAGAGCTCATTTGCAGCAGGTGCTTGTGGTGGAGCAGGTGCTTGAGGTGGAACAACAGTGGATTGCATCTTTTGTACTTTCAACAACTGTTGTAGCATGTCTTTGATATCTGCAACAGCTGTATCTAGTTTGTCAACTCGTTCCGTCAAATCCAGATATTTTAAACCATTACCCAATTTAATGGGATCATCTGATTTCCCACTAGCAGTGGTTTTATCAGTGGTCGAGGTAGGGAGTGTACTCCAAACATTAACCACTGATGCCCCTTTGTCTTGGTACTGGGGTCTTCTTCCTTCAACACTTGACAGCCTTTTGATGTTGCCAGGGGTCAAAACAAATCCGCTGGTGGATGTCAGAGGTGCTATAAAAGGAATTTCCTCCAAGGAAGTCTTATTGATGTAACCACTGTCCAAATGCAAACCAGTGGGTTCAGCACTTGTAGTGGCTGCTTCACTTGGATTACCACCAAGAGTTACTTGTAACTCAAGGGGTATAACCTCCTCAGGTTGTGTTGGTGGGTTAGCAAAGATTGATACATCAGACCCAGTCATTTGTTGAGGTATGTTCTCATTGATAGGTGATTGAGAAGGACTGGTTTGTGCCTAGTTCAAATCAATTGCATCCAACAAAAGTTTAGTTGGTGGGGGAATTGTGGATGTGAGGTTTGGTGTCAAAAGAGAATTTGCCCCGGGCATTGGGCTGTGGATGATGGAAGCAAGTGATTCCAGAGCATCATATTGTGGAGTCCCTATGTGTACAACCTGTTCTTTTTGAGAAGAAGCAGGAGGGGTTTCGGTTATGGGTTGAGATATTTGTACCAACTGCTGTGAGGAAGAAGCAGCAGTGGTTTCTTGTGACTTTTGTTTTGTCACTGGCAGTTGCTCTGGTATCTCATCCTCCAGAGTTGCCTTTTTGATAGGTTTGGGGGGTTTTTGAGTTTTCTTTTTGTTTGGCTTTTTTGGTGATTAAAGGTGTGGGTTTCAAAGCAGTTGTTTTGCTACTTTGATCACCTTGAGCAGTGGGCTCAGCAGCAGATACCTGAGGAGCAGTGGTAGCTGCTAAATTCTGCTCAGGCACCTCTGCTTGTGTTTTGCAAGGTGTTGACATTCTTGTAAAGGTTTCAGCAGTTAAGTTGTGCATTTGAAGAGATTCACCTTGTTTTATTACAGAAGCATCAGTCTTTCCAAGTTTCTTTTCAAAATAATAACTTAGAAATCTTGGAAACAGTAAGAATGCCTTTGTTTCAACATTTTTAACCAAATCATTAAAGATTACCTGAGAATAATTAAAATTTTCTTTTTGAAGAATAGCATGCCCCAGGTTTTGAATCTTTAAAGGTATTTCATTAAAAGCAGGGGTTTTGTTTGAAACACACATTAGGAGGGTATGAAATAAAAATCTTGTTGCAGAAGGGAAGAAACCTTTTTGTAAGGTATCCTTCTTCATCATTGTATCTGCATACCCTCTTTCAATGAAGTCAATTTTTAACTCGTTTTTAGGGAAAGAAGTTATACCTTTCTGATCGTCGAGTTGAAAGACCTCCGAGATAAATTGCGGTGTGATTTTGACAGTTTTACCCTTTAGAGAAGAGTTAATGGCTATTACAGCTTTTCCTTGTTTTTCAAGGGTTGCATTCTTCCAAAACTCTCTTTAGGTCGCCAAGTAAATTGGTGCATCTGCTGTTAACAAAAGTTTTGTACATTGATGCAGATATGATATCAATGATGGAGTCGAAGATATTAGTGGTGCCGGGTTTTGTGAGAAGACCCAGAAGGTTGTGAGACGTTTTGTGTGGAATTTCAGTAGGTTTTGCCTTTTGAGATGCCTCTTTTAAAGATGATTTGTAAGTGGGTTTTGCAGATGACTTCGATTTTGTCATTTTGGAGATGATGATCGAAGAAGGTTGTGAAGGAATTTGAGGAAAAACTGCTTTGAGAAGAGAATTTTTATGAATTCAATTCGATAGTAAAACCCTGTTTGGGGTTTTGAAAGAGGTTTTATGGAGAAAAATCGAATGCTGACGTGGCAGCAGTTACAAAAGGACTGACCACTATGTACGGCCCACGTGCCAACCCCTGATGAAATAAAGGACAGTACTTTTATGAAAGTTACTGATGAAAGCAGTGGTTACAACGGTAACAAATGGAAGCAGTGGATGATTTTCACTATCAGTTGTCACACCCCGACCACGTAAAACAACAAAGCGTGGTGGAAATGTCGGGGAGTGTTGTAACAGAATTATCGTTTCATAACCATGGATACAAAAAGTGTTTCGTTTTATTGATAATATTAAGCATTAACATTGTTTTAACACATAACAAACAAGTTTTATATCAACTGTCATCGTTTTATGTCACTAAGGCCTCGTCCAGATCCTATGTGATGCATGCATCCTAAAAGTCATTCAAGCAACAATACCTGAAACATATGTAAAAACAAAGTCAGCAAAGAAATGCTGCCGAGTACATAGGTTTTGTAGGAGTATCGGAATCATGGCTTGTTTACATATATTGCAACACCTCGAAAACCTTGTGTTTAAAAAAGTGTATAATATTGCAACATGATTAACCAACTCAAATCAAGATGGTTATAATTTATAAAATTTCTTAGCCACGATTCTTAACCCAAAAGCTTTTTGTTTTAGAAAACCATCTTGTAAAACATCTCGTATAAACTCGTTAATAAAACTCGTATATTATTTCGAAAACATCGTTGAGTGACATCGTTTCAATATCGTTTACCCAAGTGAAATAAATAACGCCACGGTATATAATATGTTGAAAACACTTATGTATAAGAAGTACCAGCGGCGTATCTACCATATTCTCACCACATTACACCCGTCCCGTTATCTAAACAATAGCCAAAAACCAATCGTTTACCCAATTCCTTTAACATCTTTTCCAAATCATTTAACATCGTTTCAAAATCGTTTAACATCGTTTCCAAATCGTTTACTCGTTTAAATCATCCTCGTTTTAATTGTGAAAACTTATATATATAGTCGTCTCGCTAATCACATTCAAACCTTCGTGACTCGCCTACCTCGTTCCTCGCTTCTCGTATTAACAAACCCCCAAAGTGTAAGTTAATAATTACAGATTCAGTCGTTACCCACAACACCCACACATAACCATGGGTATAGTGCAATAACGGGATTTGTCAGATCCTATGGTACCATAACCTAATACTGGTCGGTTCGGCCAAATTAATGAATGTCATTCGTTATGTAACTACAACCAACAAGTTCGTTCACATTATCGAAATCGTTATTAGTTTAGTATAAATCGTTCTATTCATTTTGAAATCATCGTTTAAACCTTGAAAAAATTTTGTACATATGAATCACCCCAAAACATTTGAAAACAGTAAAATAAGGGAACTATGTACTCACTTGTAGTGCAAGGTATCCTCAATCAATAGTACTTCAACAAACTCGAGTAAACCAGAGAAATCAAGCAGCACCTAGTAATCGAACCACTAGTCAAACAATAGATGCCTAAATCGGAAGATCGGACAGAATGAGGTCTTGCAACCCAAATGAGTGTTGGAACTCATGTGATATGGTTTAACAAAGCCTACATCCTAAATCGGAACCTAACCTAAGTGATTTCGACCCATCGCGACCCATTAAGGTAGCTTATGCTACTTTAACGCGTCGTGCGCGCAAACGCGCGTTTGAGACGTCTAACTAGTCCTATGACAAGTATTATATGCCTATACAAGTTTAATCATGTAATTTTAGGTTACATATGCTTAATTACCAATTATGCATGAAAAGGGCATTTTGGTCATTTACCTAAGGCATATAAACTACTTATCATACAACCATCTAAACTAGGTGACCATAAGGTTTAACCTCGGAAGGTTATTCCCTATGCTACTATGGTCACCTAACGTGTTTGGTCAGATCCTAATGATCGACCAAACGGGTCGGGTTCGAAAGTATAAGCGATTGATTAGATCGCTTACCTTTACGACCCTATATAAGCACTAAACTAAAAGTGACGAGCTAAGCATGTTAAAACATGCTTAACTAAGTTAGAAAACAGGTTTTGATATCAAAACAAATGGTTTTGATATCCTAAAGTAGTTTGGTTATAAAATACGCGTAATTGCGCATTTTGGCCGAAACTTCGACTCGTCACTGAGCCTAGATAACGTTGTAATCAGTAGGTATAGTCACTAGGGGCTATAACCATCATGATTACACTCACGTTATGAAGTTCAAACGAACTTCACATTGACCATAAACTGGTTAATGAAGAAAGTCAAACGCAGTTTGACTTTAACGCTAAAACGAATGAAAAGAACGAAAGAACACTTACAGAAGGTCCCCGCAAGATTTGATTCCGATTTTTCTCTCAGGTAGGAAGCATATACTTCCAACTAGAGAGCATAAATCAGATTTCAAATTGTGGGTTTTGAAGTGAAATGGATGGGGTATATATAGGATTTCTAAAACCGTTAAGATCGTTTCTCGAAAATTGAGCTTTGATCTGGACCTTACATGTGTGCCTGGGAGCCCCTAATATGGACTATTTTCATTGAATACCAGCCCATGGTTTTGTAAAACCATGGGTTAAAACCATCAACACTTCAAAATGGACTAGGTTCAATGAATCAACCAGAAATTTCAAAAATGGTCCCTGCACTTGTAAAACTTGATTTTTTGGCACTTTTAAGCCCCGTTAACCCCATTTCAAAGCTCTAAAATAAAGTTAAAGTATAGGGAACTTAAAATATGCTCAAAAACATCTCGGATGTCGGTTCGTTTGGTCGTACGGTTGCGTTATTCGCTTAATTACGACGGAAGTCGTAACGAACGCAAAAACGTTCCAAATTAAGCGACGAATGGAATTTTATCATGCCAAACACTAAAATAAAATATTTTAATGCTTACATAAATTTTTGGATGTCCGGATGTATTCAGAACGTAAGTTATGCACGAAAATGCAAACTTAGGCACTTTTTGACGCTTTTAATCCCTGAATGAGCATAAAGTTTATTTTAGCATACCGAACCCCTCAAAGCCTATTTCTAAGCTATGTAAAGGTTATTTAGGGTATGTTTAACTTATGATCAAGTTCCGTAATGTTCGTTACTATACAAATCGGCATAGTTTCGCAGTTTGACACAAATAGTCCCTGCGATCGAACAAAGTTGATTTCAACACACCTAACCATTCAAAACTTATTTCTAAGTTATGTGGAGGTTATTTAAGGTATGTTAAGCCTATGTCACTACTCCGGAGTGTTTGTCGCATTATACTGACTGCGTTTAAGCACCAGTTTGCGTATAACCTTCTAGAAAGCGATTTAGAGCTTGAAATTGGAATCGAATCAAATTGTAAAATCACTAAACACAATTACACATATAATAACACCAAAATACATATAATAACACCAAAGCAAATTGTTTTATTAATAATCATCATTGTTTTACATCGTACATCTATTACAGAACATAGTTGTCACAGTCTCCCCTACTTCAGGAAATTTCGTCCCGAAATTTTAACTAGAGGAAGCTGGTGAAAACAAATGCGGATATTTCATTTTCATATGGTCCTCACGTTCCCAAGTAAACTCTGGGCCACGTTTGGATTCCCAGTGAACTTTAACCAATCGAATCCGTTTGTTCTTCAACTGTTTGAAAGCACGGTCCACGATCTCCACGGGGTTCTCGAAAAAGTGCATTGTTTCATCGATTTGGATCTCTTCGAGAGGAATGTGTAGATCAGTGTCAGCTAAACACTTTCGCATATTGGACACATGAAAAGTCGGGTGAATATTTCCAAGCTCTGGAGGTAGCTCTAGACGATAGGCAACCTTTCCAATTCTTTCCACAATCTTAAATGGTCCCACATATCGAGGTGCAAGTTTTCCTTTCTTTCCAAATCTCACCACTCCCTTCCAAGGTGACACCTTGAGTAGGACACGGTCTCCGATTTGAAATTCTAAGGGCTTGTGTCGTAGATCCGCATATCTCTTTTGATGGTTTTGCGCTGTCACAAGATTATCGTGGATTCTCTTAATTTTGTCTGTTGTTTCCAGAACGAGCTCAGGTCCAGTAAGTTGAGCTTCACCGGTCTCGTTCCAACAGACAGGTGAATGACATTTTCGACCGTAGAGAACTTCGAATGGTGCCATTTTAATGCTAGCATGATAGCTATTGTTGTAAGAGAACTCGATCAGTGGCAGATGAGAATCCCAATTACCACCAAAGTCTATCACGCATGCTCTAAGCATATCCTCCAAAGTTTGAATCGTTCTCTCAGATTGGCCATCTGTTTGGGGATGATAAGCAATGCTTAGATTCAGTTGGGTTCCCAAAGCAGATTGCATGGCCTTCCAAAAATGAGATGAAAATCGAGCATCACGATCGGAAATGATATCTAAAGGAACACCATGTCGTGATACAATCTCGTCTACATAGATCTTGGCAAGCTTCTCAGCAGAGAAATCCTCACGGATTGGTAAGAAGTGAGCAGATTTTGTCAAACGATCAACTACAACCCGAATAGCATCGTGACCTTTAGACGTATGCGGTAACTTAGTAATGAGATCCATGGCAATGTTTTCCCATTCCCAAACCGGTATCTCTGGTTGTACAAGCAGACCAGAAGGTCGTTGATGTTCTGCCTTGACTTTGAGACAAGTTAGGCATTTTGACACATACAAGGCAACATCTTTCTTCATACCAGGCCACCAGATCTTAGTACGAAGATCCTTGTACATTTTATCAGCACCAGGATGGACAGAATATCGAGACTTCTGTGATTCGTCCATCGCTAAAGTGCGAAGATCGTCTTGTTTCGGAATCCACAATCGATCCTTAAAATTGACGTGGTAATTCATTACCTATCAAATTTAGGTAAACACAAAATTGCTGAGCTTGAAGGACACGAGTTTGAAGATCAGATAGTGTTCGACCATAATGAAGCTTGACTCGCTCCTTTCGACTAAGCGCATCGGCTACAACATTCGCCTTACCAGGGTGGTAGCGAATCTCGCAGTCATAATCGTTTAAGAGTTCAACCCATCGTCGTTGCCTCATGTTCAGCTCTTTCTGATTAAGAATGTTGTCACACCCCGACCACGTGTAACATACAAAACGTGGCGGAAAACGTCGGGGAGTGTTGTAACAGAATTAATTGTTTCATAACCATGGCATTCAAAGTTGTATTTTATTTATCAACATAAGAGTTACATTGTTTTAAACAGGAATAAAGAGTTCAGAACATAATTAAACTAAGTCTATCTTCATTTTATGTCTCTAAGGCACAGGTCCGCCCTAGTGTCATGATCATCATCCTACGCAATAGCTCCTGAAAACACATGTGAAAATAGGTACGTCAGCATAAAAATGCCTGTGAGATACATAGGATTTGTGAAAATATGATTCATGACTTATAAGTTTAGAGAAAGTTGTTTAACAAAAGTCAGTCATGAACCTTGTAAATTGTTTTGTTTTGTAAATCATACAAAAAGCGATGATATATATAAATAAGAGGATGATGTAAGGTTAAATTAATAACCAAGTAAAATGAGTTTGTATAAGATAAGTTGTTTTGTAAATCAATGTCTTGTGAAAATAAGTTGTTTATGTAAAACGTAATATGTCAAATATTGAAATGATTTAAGTAACGTTACGACATGTAATGTCATACAAACACTTATATATAGGAAGTACCAGCGGCGTATCCACCATGCTTGTATCATATTACACACGCCTCGTTACTCAAATCACTTACTCAAACCAACCACCAATGTAAATTGTTTATGTATAAATGAATTGTCATGTGTTAATGTGTAAACCATATCGAAATGTCTATGTCCAATGTAAACCACTCAATGTGTATATCAATGTCAGAATGTTTATGTTTAATATAGATCATGTAATGTGTACCCAAACATATCATGTATGGAAAGTGAAATATATCCACTAAACCATATGTAAAATGCACAAAAACAAGGTATTGAAGTAAAACATGGTTTAAATCAAAGTTGTGTCTTGTGGAACAAATGCATGCTATACTGATACAAACATTTATGCGGTATTGTGAAAATGCATACATCCAAGCCTTGACACTGTGGCGATAAACCCTTAAACAAATTTAAGGTTTATCTAAGTTATGTGTATCGAATTCGGTCATTCCTTTCATCCAAACCAACCTAGGATGTCCGGAACGGGAGTTGTCAATTCCTATGGTACCACTACCTACTAACGAACGGCGTAGCTAATGTTAATGAATGTATTGTTCCATGTTAAACAAACCAAATGTCATACCAAAATGAAAGCATGTGATGTAAACAATTGTACTAAGTATGCACACAATGGGCATACATAGCATGAGATGTAATGTGAAACAATGTACTAAGTATGCACACAATGGGCATATATAGCATGAAATGTAATGTAAAACAATGTACTAAGTACGCACACAATGGGCATACATAGCATGAAATGTAATTAAATCATGTACTATAATGTACTAACGAACATAGCAGGCATATGATATGAAAACATGGAAAGCATGAAAGTAACAAGTAGGCACATGTGTTTCACCCCAAAATGTTTGGAAAATAGTAAAAGAGGGGTCTATGTACTCACTTGAGATTGCTCAGAAGTCCTAAGATAACCACCAAGCAATGCTAGAGATCACGGAATCAAACGGCACCTAATATAGGTAACTATGTTAATAAACCGGACCTATATCAGAAGATCGGATAGAATGAGGGCTCGTAAACCAAATGAGTATTGGAACTCATGTAGTATGGTTTAACAAGGCCTACATACTAAATGAAACCTAACCTAAGCACTTACGACCCATTACGACCCGTTTAGGAAGCTTATGCTACTTTAACGCGTCGTTCGCGTAAAACGCGTTCGGACCGCCTAACTAGTCCGATGACAAGTAACATATGCCTTAACATGTCTAATATTGTTGTCAAATCAGTTTAGATGTCAAAAGTTATGTTACATATGTTTAAAATGAATTTTGGCATCAAAGGGGTATTTTGGTAATTTACCTAAGGCATATAAACTACCTATCATACAACTACTTAAACGAAGCGACCATAAGGTATAACCTCGGAAGGTTATTCCCTATATGCTATGGTCACCTAATGTGTTTGGTCGGATCCTAATGATCGACCAAATGGGTCGGGTTCGAAGGTATAAGCGATTTATTCGATCGCTTACGACCCTAGACAACGTGGTAATCAGTAGGCATAGTCACAAAGGACTATAACCATCGTGATTACAATCACGTTGCGAAGTTCAAACGAACTTCGCATTGACCATAAACTAGTCAATGCAGAAAGTCAAACAAAGTTTGACTTTCATACTCGAAAAGAAATAAAAGAACGAAGGAATACTTACGAAGGGTCCCCGAATGCTAATCTAGATCAAAATAGCTCAGGTATGAAACAAAGGTTTCAACTTAGAGCACATTAGATCAGATTCTTGTGAGAAATGAGTGAACATAAGGTGGGTATTTATAGTTTTCGGTTCACCGTTAGGATCGTTTCTTGGAGAAGAGGGAAGGATCTAGCCCGTACACTTGTCGGAATGTTGTGGTAACTGATTTTGGCCACCACCAGGGATTAACATGTGGCACTTGACCTTTGGGGAGTGTTTAAGGGCAGTTAACAGCTGAGAAAAACGTTTTGATGCATCTGGCCCCTGCTTGCGCACCGCAACAAAGAGAGTGTTGAGGTGCGCAAGGACCAAGTTTGGCAGAATTACAGTTTTGGTCCCTGCTGTGTAATAGGCTCATTTCCGACACGTTTAAGGCCCGTTAACCCCATTTCAAAGCTCTAAAATGAAGTTAAAGTATAGGGAACTTAAAATGTGTTCAAAAATATCTCGGATGTCGGTTCGTTTAGCCGTACGGTTGCGATGTTCGGTTAATTACGACGGAATGCGCATAAGCGCGAAAAACAATCCAAATGGCGTGACGAATGGATTTTTCTTATGCCAAACACTAAAATAAAATATTTTAGTGCTTACATAAATTTTTGGATGTCCGGATGTATTCAGAACGTAAGTTATGCGCGAAAATGCAAACTTGTGCACTTTTTGACGCTTTTAGTCCCTGAAAGACCCAAAAGTTTATTTTAGCATACCGAACCCCTCAAAGCCTATTTCTAAGCTATGTAAAGGATATTTATGGTATGTTTAACTTATGGTCATGTTCTGGAATGTTCGTTACTTTTCAAATTGGCATACTTTCGCAGTTTGTCAAGTTTAGTCCCTGTAGGCGAATTAACTTGTTTTTGCCATACCAAAGCCTTTAAAACTTATTTCTAAGTTATGTAAAGGTTATTTAAGGTATGTTAAGTATATGTTGATGTTCCGGAGTATTTGTCGCATTAAACTGATTATGTTTACGCACCAGTTTGCGTATAACTCTCTAGAAAGCGATATAGAGTTTGAAATTGAATAAAAGTCAAAACATGAAAAATGTAAAACACAACCAAACAAACATTGGGATCAAATAACATTGTTTTATTGATAATTGAACTGTTCACAATGATTACAAGCACAGATGTTACAGTCTCCTCTACTTGTGGAAATTTCGTCCCGAAATTTATTTAGAGGAAACTCGTGGGAAAAGATGCGGATATTTCGCCTTCTTTTGATCTTCGTGTTCCCAAGTAAACTCGGGTCCACGTTTAGCTTCACAGCGAACTTTGACCAAAGGAATGCGCTTGCGTTTAAGCCACTTGACTTCACGTTCCATGATTTCCACTGGCTTCTCAACAAATTTCAGTGTTTTATCAACACGAATTTCGTCAAGCGGTATGTGGACGTTCTCATCAGCTAAACACCTCTTGAGATTGGACACGTGAAAAGTTGGATGAACATTTCCAAGTTCAGGAGGTAACTCAAGTCTGTAGGCTACCTTACCGATTCTTTCGACGATCTTGAATGGTCCAACGTATCTAGGTGCAAGTTTTCCTTTATTTCCAAATCTGATCACACCTTTCCAAGGTGAGACCTTAAGTAATACTCGATCACTGACTTGAAATTCCAAGGGCTTGCGTTTTGGGTCCGCGTAACTCTTTTGACGGCTTCTAGTTGTCTGAAGATTATCACGAACTTTCTTAACCTTATCTGTTGTCTCTAAAATGAGGGCAGGTCCAGTAAGTTGAGCCTCGCCGATCTCATTCCAGCAGACTGGTGAACGACATTTTCGACCATAGAGAGCCTCGAAAGGAGCCATTTTGATGCTGGTGTGATAACTGTTGTTGTAGGAGAATTCAATTAACGGAAGATGTGAATCCCAACTACCACCAAAGTCGATCACACAAGCTCTAAGCATATCCTCCAGAGTCTGGATTGTTCTCTCAGATTGACCATCTGTTTGCGGATGATAAGCTGTGCTCAGATTAAGTTGGGTCCCCATAGCAGATTGCATGGTTCTCTAAAAATGAGAAGTGAAACGAGCATCTCTGTCAGAAATGATGTTCAAAGGAACACCATGTCGAGCTACAATTTCATCCACATAGATTTTAGCAAGTTTGTCAGCAGGAAAATCCTCACAGATTGGCAAGAAATGCGCTGACTTAGTAAAACGATCAACAACTACCCAGATGGCATCATGACCTTTCTTTGTGCGTGGAAGTTTAGTAATGAGATCCATAGTAATGTTTTCCCATTTACAAACTGGGATCTCTGGTTGCACCAATAAACCCGAAGGACGTTGATGTTCAGCCTTAACCTTAAGACAAGTAAGGCATTTTGATACGTATAAGGCAATCTCTTTCTTCATACCAGGCCACCAATAGTGAATATGAAGATCCTTATACATCTTATCTGAGCCAGGATGGACAGAATAACGCGACTTATGGGCTTCATCCATAAGCAAGGTGCGAAGGTTATCTTGGCTTGGGACCCACAAACGGTCCATGAAGTAATACGATCCATTGTCCTTCAATTCTAGATCAGGTGTTATGTGATAGGGAAATTCCTTATCCATCAAACCTTGTGAAACACAAGATTGTTGAGCCTGAGAAATGCGTGTTTGGATATCGGATCGAGCTTGAATAACAGATTGAACACGTACACAATGAAGCTTAGTACGTTCCTTATGACTCAATGCATCAGCTACGACATTCGCCTTACCAGGATGGTAGCGAATTTCGCAGTCATAGTCGTTTAGAAGCTCGACCCAACGTCGTTGCCTCATGTTGAGTTCTTTCTGATTGAAGATATGCTGAAGACTTTTGTGGTCCGTGAAAACCACACATTTTGTACCGTACAAATAGTGTCTCCAGATCTTTAGAGCGAAAACAACTGCACCCAACTCAAGATCATGAGTGGTGTAGTTCTTCTCATGTATCTTCAACTGCCTCGATGCATATGCTATGACTTTGTTCCTTTGCATCAGGACACAGCCAAGACCCAATTTAGATGCATCGCAATAAACGACGAAATCATCATTGCCCTCAGGCAAAGTCAGAACAGGCGCGTCGCAAAGCTTCCGCTTCAAGTTTTGAAAAGCTTCCTCTTGTTTGAATCCCCACTCAAAGGGCTTGTTCTTCTGAGTTAGAGCAGTTAGAGGAACTGCAATCTTTGAGAAGTTTTCAATGAAGCGGCGGTAATAACCCGCTAAACCAAGAAAAGAACGAACCTCAGTAGGCGTATCCCAATCCTTAATCGCACTGATCTTGGAGGGATCTACATAAATACCTTGTTCGTCGACAATATGTCCTAAAAATTGAACTTCTTTAAGCCAGAATTCACACTTGGAGAATTTGGAGAAAAGTTGCTCTTTCTTTAGGAGTTCCAGAGTAAGACGAAGATGTTGCTCGTGATCAGCTCACGTCTTAGAATAAATCAAGATTTCGTCAATAAAAACAATGACGAACTGATCCAAATAAGGCTTGCAGACCCTATTCATTAAGTCCATGAAAACAGCAGGAGCATTAGTCAAACCGAATGGCATAACTGTGAACTCATAATGCCCATATCGAGTACGGAACGCTGTCTTGGGAATATCTTCTTCATGCACCCGAAGTTGATGATACCCAGAACGTAGATCAATCTTCGAAAAATAAGAAGCGCCCTGTTACTGATCAAAGAGATCATCTATGCGAGGTAGGGGATATCGATTCTTGATGGTAAGCTTGTTAAGCTCACGATAATCGATACACATCCTAAAGGATCCATCCTTCTTCTTGACAAAAAGAACGGGAGCACCCCAAGGTGAAAAGCTAGGACGGATAAAACCTTTGTCCGAGAGTTCCTGAAGCTGCTTAGACAACTCTTGCATCTCAGATGGTGCAAGACGATATGGAGCTCTGGCAATGGGATTTGCACCAGGTACGAGATCAATGCGGAACTCGACTTGGCGTGCTGGAGGTAGACTAGGTAAATCTTCAGGGAATACTTCAGAATAATCCCGAACGACAGGAATATCTGAAATAGACTTACCCTTGCCTTTATCTGCTGTAACATGTGCTTAAGAAGGCCACATAGTTCTTCCGCATATATTTCCGAGCTTTAAAACAAGACATGAGTTTGAGACCACCGGCAGGCTTCTCACCACGAACCTGTAGGATCTCGCCTGTCGAAAGCGGCACACGAACAATCTTCTCAGAACACACTATCTTTGCGCGATGCTTAGATAACCAATCCATACCCACTATAACGTCGAAGCTTCCAAGTTGCATTGGCGTGAGGTCAATAGGAAAAAGATGGTCATTAAGGTTTAACTGGCAGTTGCGTAGAACAGAATCAAGAACAATGGGTTCACCACTAGCAACTTCTACTGTCAAGGGTTTTCCTAGTTTCGTTCTAGACACTCGAAGCATTGGCTCAAAAGACAATGACACAAAACTCTTGTCAGCACCAGAATCGAAAAGAACAGATGCAGGCTGATTATTAATAAAGAACGTACCGTTCGCCACTTCATTGTCTGCTTGTGCCTCTTGAGCATTCATGTTGAAAACTCGCCCTCGAGCCGGAGCCTGATTCTGATTTGGATTCTGATTCTGGTTAGCCAGCCTTGGGCACCGGTTTCTGTAATGGGTCAGATCCCCACAGTTATAACAAGCACCTGGAGGGTAGTGTGGTCGTGCAGCTTGACCCTGTTGCTGAGCAAGAGGCTGAGCAACTTGTTGAGCCGGGTTCTGAACTGCGCGATTTTGAGCAAACCGACAAACATCGGCAAGATGACCTGACTTCCCACAGTTAGTACAGAAACGGCACTGATGTTGCGGCTGATGGTGACTGTTGCATCTATTGCACAAAGGTGCATTCCCTGAATAAGGCTTCTTCGCTGGAGGCTGTGCGGGTTGGTTGGGAGCTGCCTGGTTAGCTTGGGCAGTGACAGCATAGTTTTGGGAAGCCTTACACTTCCTTGCCCTTTTCGATGAACCAGAATCCTTTCCATTCTTGTTTTGACCTTTCTTGCTATCTTCCTTGTCAGACGACTGTTTCTTGCCCTTGTCACCCTTCCTGTGTAATTTATTCTTCCGAATCTGCGAATCAGTCAATGTCGCTGATAACTCGATCGCCTGACGGAGTGTGGCAGGGTTACTACCAGTAATGATGTCTTGCACTGAGTCAGGTAGGCTGTCGATGTACCTTTCGATAGCCTTGTCGAGTGGGGTAACCATAGTCGGGCAAAGCAGACTCAACTCCTCAAACCTATCAGTATATGCCCTGTGCTCGCCACTATCTTGTTTCAAGTCATCAAACTCCTTCTCCAACGCTCGTTGTTCATGACGAGGACAAAACTCCCTCATCATAAGAGCTCTAAGTTCAGCCCATATCTGTGCTAGAGCAACTTCTGCACCACGGTCTCTCATTGCCCCATTCCACCATGTAAGAGCCCTCTTCTGAAACACGCTCGAAGAAAACTCGACCTTGCGATTATCCGGACACTGAACATGACGGAAAGTATACTCAATGCTCTCGAACCATTGAAGAAGCCCAGTCGCTCCTTCAGAACCACTAAACTTGAGTGGTTTAGCCGAGTTAAAATCCTTGAATTTGCATGGAGCATTGTTGTTGTTGTTGGCTTGGATCCATTGAGCAAAGAGGTTTGGGAATTGAGCAGCCATTTGCTGCGCAATGATTTCTGCCAGTTCGGCAGTTGCTATCTGGTTTTCGCGTCGAGGAGGCATTCTAAAAGAGGAAAAAATGAAAGGGAACGAGTGAGATGATTGGATGAAGAGAATGAGATGAAACAAAATTAACAAAAGAAAAGATAGTGGTCATTTGTCCGCATTACCAAGCAAACAAACGACACACAGTGACTAATCAAAGTAAATGGATCAAAAATAATGTATTGCGAAGACATGCTCGCCTATAAGTGAACACTCATCCCAAGAATTCCCAGGTAAGCACAACTGGTCTCGCGTCTGATGAGATATATACGAAGTGCTTGCCTAGACAGAAAACCCAGAATACAGGCATTCACTCTTCCAGTTTGCACGTGTTCACATTATTTAAAACCCAAAACCTTGACGAGATTTTTTTGAAAATTCAAAGGCATAAAGCCAAAAATTTAGTCAAACTGGAAGGGTTCAAAACCTTACAAAAGAGGGTTTAAATCCTTGTAATAAATCATTCAAAAACAGAAGATTGTTTTTCAAAAATCGTTTCGGAAAAAATTTGGTTTTTGTTTTGATAATCACCTAAGGATAGGTGATGTACATGTTTTAAGATCTAAACACAAGATAACTTGTGTTAGGGTCCTAGAAAAGTTATATAGTCTAGGTCAAAGAATTACTAATAACCTAATACCCTATAACCATTGGCTCTGATACCAACTCTTCTGTCACACCCCGACCACATGTAACATACAAAACGTGGCGGAAAACGTCGGGGAGTGTTGTAACAGAATTAATTGATTCATAACCATGGCATTCAAAGTTGTATTTTATTTATCAACATAAGAGTTACATTGTTTTAAACAGGAATAAAGAGTTCAGAACACAATTAAACTAAGTCTATCTTCATTTTATGTCTCTAAGGCACAGGTCCGCCCTAGTGTCATGATCATCATCCTACGCAATAGCTCCTGAAAACACATGTGAAAATAGGTACGTCAGCATAAAAATGCCTGTGAGATACATAGGATTTGTGAAAATAGGATTCATGACTTATAAGTTTAGAGAAAGTTGTTTAACAAAAGTCAGTCATGAACCTTGTAAATTGTTTTGTTTTGTAAATCATACAAAAAGCGATGATATGTATAAATAAGAGGATGATGTAAGGTTAAATGAATAACCAAGTAAAATGAGTTTGTATAAGATAAGTTGTTTTCTAAATCAATGTCTTGTGAAAATAAGTTGTTTATGTAAAACGTAATATGTCAAATATTGAAATGATTTAAGTAACGTTACGACATGTAATGTCATACAAACACTTATGTATAGGAAGTACCAGCGGCGTATCCACCATGCTTGTATCATATTACACACGCCTCGTTACTCAAATCACTTACTTAAACCAACCACCAATGTAAATTGTTTATGTATAAATGAATTGTCATGTGTTAATGTGTAAACCATATCGAAATGTCTATGTCCAATGTAAACCACTAAATGTGTATATCAATGTCAGAATGTTTATGTTTAATGTAGATCATGTAATGTGTACCCAAACATATCATGTATGGAAAGTGAAATATATCCACTAAACCATATGTAAAATGCACAAAAACAAGGTATTGAAGTAAAACATGGTTTAAATCAAAGTTGTGTTTTGTGGAACAAATGCATGCTATACTGATACAAACATTTATGCGGTATTGTGAAAATGCATACATCCAAGCCTTGAGACTGTGGCGATAAAACCTTAAACAAATTAAAGGTTTATCTAAGTTATGTGTATCGAATTCGGTCATTCCTTTCATCCAAACCAACCTAGGATGTCCGGAACGGGAGTTGTCAATTCCTATGGTACCACTACCTACTAACGAACGGCGTAGCTAATGTTAATGAATGTATTGTTCCATGCTAAACAAACCAAATGTCATACCAAAATGAAAGCATGTGATGTAAACAATTGTACTAAGTATGCACACAATGGGCATACATAGCATGAGATGTAATGTGAAACAATGTACTAAGTATGCACACAATGGGCATATATAGCATGAAATGTAATGTAAAACAATGTACTAAGTACGCACACAATGGGCATACATAGCATGAAATGTAATGAAATCATGTACTATAATGTACTAACGAACATAGCAGGCATATGATATGAAAACATGGAAAGCATGAAAGTAACAAGTAGGCACATGTGTTTCACCCCAAAATGTTTGGAAAACAGTAAAAGAGGGGTCTATGTACTCACTTGATATTGCTCAGAAGTCCTAAGATAACCACCAAGCAATGCTAGAGATCACGGAATCAAACGGCACCTAATATAGGTAACTATGTTAATAAACCGGACCTATATCGGAAGATCGGATAGAATGAGGGCTCGTAAACCAAATGAGTATTGGAACTCATGTAGTATGGTTTAACAAGGCCTACATACTAAATGAAACCTTACCTAAGCACTTACGACCCGTTTAGGAAGCTTATGCTACTTTAACGCGTCGTTCGCGTAAAACGCGTTCGGACCGCCTAACTAGTCCTATGACAAGTAACATATGCCTTAACATGTCTAATATTGTTGTCAAATCAGTTTAGATGTCAAAAGTTATGTTACATATGTTTAAAATGAATTTTGGCATCAAAGGGGTATTTTGGTAATTTACCTAAGGCATATAAACTACCTATCATACAACTACTTAAACGAAGCGACCATAATGTATAACCTCGGAAGGTTATTCCCTATATGCTATGGTCACCTAATGTGTTTGGTCAGATCCTAATGATCGACCAAATGGGTCGGGTTCGAAGGTATAAGCGATTTATTCGATCGCTTACCCTTACGACCCTAGACAACGTGGTAATCAGTAGGCATAGTCACAAAGGACTATAACCATCGTGATTACAATCACGTTGCGAAGTTCAAACGAACTTCGCATTGACCATAAACTGGTCAATGCAGAAAGTCAAACAAAGTTTGACTTTCGTACTCGAAAAGAAATAAAAGAACGAAGGAATACTTACGAAGGGTCCCCGAATGCTAATCTAGATCAAAATAGCTCAGGTATGAAACAAAGGTTTCAACTTAGAGCACATTAGATCAGATTCTTGTGAGAAATGAGTGAACATAAGGTGGGTATTTATAGTTTTCGGTTCACCGTTAGGATCATTTCTTGGAGAAGAGGGAATGATCTAGCCCGTACACTTGTCGGAATGTTGTGGTAACTGATTTTGGCCACCACAAGGGATTAACATGTGGCACTTGACCTTTGGGGAGTGTTTAAGGGCAGTTAATAGCTGAGAAAAATGTTTTGCTGCATCTGGCCCCTGCTTGCGCACTGCAACAATGAGAGTGTTGAGGTGCGCAAGGACCAAGTTTGGCAGAATTACAGTTTTGGCCCCTGCTGTGTAATAGGCTCATTTCCGACACGTTTAAGGCCCGTTAACCCCATTTCAAAGCTCTAAAATGAAGTTAAAGTATAGGGAACTTAAAATGTGTTCACAAATATCTCGGATGTCGGTTCGTTTAGCCGTACGGTTGCGATGTTCGGTTAATTACGACGGAATGCGCATAAGCGCGAAAAACGATCCAAATGGCGTGACGAATGGATTTTTCTTATGCCAAACACTAAAATAAAATATTTTAGTGCTTACATAAATTTTCGGATGTCCGGATGTATTCAGAACGTAAGTTATGCGCGAAAATGCAAACTTGTGCACTTTTTGACGCTTTTAGTCCCTGAAAGACCCAAAAGTTTATTTTAGCATACCGAACCCCTCAAAGCCTATTTATATGCTATGTAAAGGATATTTATGGTATGTTTAACTTATGGTCATGTTCTGGAATGTTCGTTACTGTTCAAATTGGCATACTTTCGCAGTTTGTCAAGTTTAGTCCCTGTAGGCGAATTAACTTGTTTTTGCCATACCAAAGCCTTTAAAACTTATTTCTAAGTTATGTAAAGGTTATTTAAGGTATGTTAAGTATATGTTGATGTTCCGGAGTATTTGTCGCATTAAACTGATTACGTTTACGCACCAGTTTGCGTATAACTCTCCAGAAAGCGATATAGAGTTTGACAAGAATACCCTGCTCATTGACTATATGACCCAAGAATTGAACTTCTTTAAGCCAGAATTCACACTTGGATAATTTAGCAAAAAAGTTGTTCCTTCTTCAGGAGTTCCAATGTTAAGTGAAGGTGTTGCTTGTGCTCGGCTCGAGATTTTGAATAAATGAGAATATCGTCAATGAACACAATAATGAACTTATCCAAATAAGGTTTGCAGACCCTATTCATCAAGTCCATAAATATAGCTGGAGCATTCGTCAAACCAAAAGGCATGACAGTGAACTCGTAATGCCCATATCTTGTGCGGAAAGCAGTTTTGGGAATATCTTCTTTGAGAACACGAAGTTGATGATACCCAGAACACAGATCGATCTTGGAAAAGCATGAAGCACCCTGCAGCTGGTCAAAGAGATCATCAATTCGAGCTAGGGGATATCGATTCTTGATGGTGAGCTTATTAAGCTCACGATAATCGATACACATTCGAAAAGATCCGTCTTTCTTTTTCACGAAGAGGACAGGAGCTCCCCAAGATGAAAAGCTCGGTTGGATGAATCCTTTATCAGATAACTCTTGAAGCTGTTTCTATAACTCTTGCATCTCCAATGGTGCAAAACGATAAGGTGCTTTTGCAATCGGGTTGGCATTGGGTATAAGGTCAATATGAAACTCGACTTGACGAACTGGAGGCAAACCAGCCAGTTCATCAGGAAACACCTCTGGATAATCCCGCACAATCGGAATATCCTGAATACTCTTTCTCTTGTCTTTCTCCTCGGTGACATGTGCCAGAAAAGCAACATATCCTTTTCGCAAATAACTTTGGGCTTCCATACACGACATAAGCTTCAAACCATCTGGTGGTTTTTCGCCACGAACTTCCAGAACATCGCCAGAAGACAAAGGAATACGAACAATCTTATCGAAACAAACCACCTCAGCGTGGTGTTTGGTTAACCAATCCATTCCAACGATAATATCGAAACTCCCAAGTTGCATCGGTGTGAGGTCAATAGGAAAAAGATGGTTATCAAGGTTTAACTGACAATTACGGATAATAGAATCGAGAACAAGAGGTTTACCAGTGGCAACTTCAACAGATAAAGGTTTCCTCAGTTTAGTTCTAGGCATCGCAAGCAAAGGCTCAAATGACAATGAAACAAAACTTCTATCGTGTGACACCTAGGTCACTTCGACCATCAAACAAATACTGTAACAATGAAATATTGTATTTCATAATTGGGATTTGTATAAATATGTGTATCATTTGCACATATCAATTTTTGTTCAATTTCAAACTCTATATCGCTTTCTGGAGAGTTATACGCAAACTGGTGCGTAAGCGTAACCCGTTTAATGCAACGAACACTCCGGAATAGTGAAATAGGCTTAACATACCTTAAATGACCTTTACATAACTTAGAAATAAGTTTTGAAGGCTTTGGTATGGCAAAATCGAGTTAAATCGCTTACAGGGACTAAAGTTGACAAACTGCGAAAGTATGCCAATTTGAACTGTAACAGACATTCCAGAACATGACCATAAGTTAAACATACCATAAATATCCTTCACATAGCTTAGAAATAGGCTTTGAGGGGTCGGTGTGCTAAAATAAACTTTTGGGTCATTCAGGGACTAAAAGCGTCAAAAAGTGCACAAGTTTGCACTTTCGCGCATAACTTACGTTCTGAATACATCCGGACATCCAAAAATTTATGTAAGCACTAAAACATTTTATTTTAGTGTTTGGCATAAGAAAAATCCATTCGTCGCATCATTTGGATCGTTTTTCGCGCTTATGCGCATTCCGTCGTAATTAAGCGAACATCGCGATCGTACGGCCGAACGAACCGACATCCGAGATATTTTTGAGCACATTTTAAGTTCCCTATACTTTAACTTCATTTTAGAGCCTTGAAATGAGGTTAACGGGGTTCAAACGCATCGAAAATAGCTTAAACGGGCTGCAGGGACCATTTCTGCCATTTTTGAAACTTTTCTGAATCTGGCACATGCTAGCGTAGCGCGAGAACCTTATGCCTTACTAGTGGCGCTACGCGAGCACCTCATCTGGGTAGAAACTTGCAGAAACATCAAATCTGGTCCGTTCCACATTCGCACACGGTTTTGGGCAATACCATGGGCTCAAATGGTTTTCTAAAACCTGGGTTTTGAGGTGGAGGGTTGAGATTGAAGCACGGTTAACGAGGAACGATCTTAAAGGATCTACGAATCCTATAAATACCCCTTGCCTTCATTTTCCAAAACCCACAAGAATCCTGATTTGAGAAGCTCTAAGTTGAAAATATTGTTTCATACCTGAGCTACTTGGATCGAGATTAGCATTCGGGGACCCTTTGTAAGTGTTCCTTTGTTCTTTTATTACTTTCCGAGTCTGAAAGTCAAACTTTGTTTGACTTTCTGCATTTGACCAGTTTATGGTCAATGCGAAGTTCATTTGAACTTCGCAACGTGAGCGTAATCACGATGGTTATAGTCCCTTGTGACTATGCATACTGATTACCACGTTGTCTAGGCTCAGTGACGAGCCGTAGTTTCGGTCAAAATGCGCATTCATGCGTATTTTGTAACCAAACTACTCTTAGGTATCAAAACCGTTTGTTTTGATACCAAACTTGTTTTCAAACTTAGTTAAGCATGTTTTAACATGCTTAGCTCGTCACTTTTAGTTTTGTGCTTGTCTAGGGTCGTAAGGGTAAGCGATCTAATAAATCGCTTATACCTTCGAACCCGACCCATTTGGTCGATCATTAGGATCCGACCAAACACATTAGGTGACCATAGTATATAGGGAATAACCTTTCGAGGTTATACCTAACGGTCACATCGTTTAAGTAGTTGTATGATAGGTAGTTTATATGCCTTAGGTAAATTACCAAAATACCCCTTTAATGCCAAAATTCATTTTAAACATATGTAACATAACTTTTGACATATAAACTAATTTGATAACAATATTAGACATGTAGAGGCATATTTTACTTATCATAGGACTAGTTAGGCGTTCCGAACGCGATTCACGCGAACGACGCGCTAAAGTAGCATAAGCTACCTAAACGGGTCGTAATGGGTCGTAAGCACTTAGGTTAGGTTTCATTTAGTATGTAGGCTTTGTTAAACCATATTACACGAGTCTCTATACTCGTTTGGTTTACGAACCCTCATTCTATCTAATCCTCCGATTTAGGTCCGGTTTATTAACATAGTTACCTATATTAGGTGCCGTTTGATATCCGTGATCTCTAGCATTGTTTGGTTGTTACTCAAGGACTACTAAGCAATCTCAAGTGAGTACATAGACCCCTCTTTTACTGTTTTCCAAATGTTTTGGGGTGGAACACATGTGCCTACTTATTACTTTCATGCTTTCCTGTCTTCACATCATATACTTGCTATGTTCATTAGTACATTTATAGTACATGATTTCATTACGTTCTATGCTATGTATGCCCATTGTGTGCGTACTTAGTACATTATTTTACATTACATTTCATGCTATGTATGTCCATTGTGTGCATACTTAGTACATTGTTCTACATTACATCACATGCTATGGATGTTCATCATACTTAGTACATTTGTTATTTATCACATGCTATGTATGTTCATCATACTTAGTACATTTATTTCACATCACATGCTATGTATGTTCATCATACTTAGTACATTTATTTTACATCACATGCTATGTATGTTCATCATACTTAGTACATTTATTTCACATCACATGCTATGTATGTTCATCATACTTAGTACATTTGTTTAACATCATATGCTATGTATGTTCATCATACTTAGTACATTTATTATTCATTCACATGCTTACATTTTGATATGATATTTGGTTTGTTTTGATGGATCAATATACATTCATTAACACCGATCACGCCGTTCGTTAGTAGGTAGTGGTACCATAGGAATTGACAACTCCCGTTCCTGAAATCCTAGGATTGTTTGGATTGGAAGGAATGACCGAATTCGATATACATTTACAATAAGATAGACCTTAAATTTGTTTAAGGGTTTATCGCCACAGTCTCAAGGCTTGGATGTATGCATCCTCACAATACCGCATAGATGTCTGTATCAGTATAGCATGCATTTCCACAAAACATAGCTTTGATTTAAACCATGTTTTACTTCAATACTTTGTTTTTGTGCATATGGTTTAGTTGATATATTTCACTAGCCATACATATCATTTTGGTTACACATTACATGATTTACATTTGACACATAAACATTATTGACATTGGTTATACATTACATGACTTACATCTTGACATAAACATTTTGACATATTATTCAATACATTTGGCAATTGGTTTAAACATAGACATCTTACATTGTTGGTTTGGTTTAAGTAAGTGATTTAAGTATCGAGGCGTGTGTAATATGATACAAGCATGGTGGATACGCCGCTGGTACTTCCTATATATAAGTGATTGTATGGTATTACATATCGTAGCGTTATTTGAATCATTTCAATTTGGACATATAACATTTTATACAAATAACATTCTTTTCACAATACATTGTTTTACAAACAACTTAATTTATACAAACTCGTTTCACATGGTTATTCACTTAACCATGTATTATTCTTTTATACATATATATATCATTTGGTTTATTTATCACTTTTCAAATGATTTACAAGACAAAGCAAATTACAAGGTTCATGACTAAACATTTTCTTAAACATAAGTCATGAATTCTATTTTCACAAAACCTATGTATCGCACAGGCATTTTTATGCTGACGTACCTATTTTAACATGTGTTTCAGGATATGATGCATAGGATTTATCCAGATACACTTAGGCGGACTTGGGCCTTAGCGACAATAAAAGATGCAAGACTAGTTATTTATGTTATGTTTCTTTGATTGTCAAGACATTGTAACTATTTTAATCAATAAAACAATATTTCAATTTCCATGTGTTATGAAACAATGATTCTGTTACAACACTCCCTGACGTTTTCCGCCACGTTTTGTTGTTCTACATGGTCGGGGTGTGACATATCGGCACCAGAATCAAAAAGAATAGATGCAGGTTGATTGTTAACAAGAAACGTACCATTGACAACCAAGGTACCTCTGACAACGAGGTTGTCAGCTCGAGCCTCGTTTGCATTCAGATTGTACGCTCGCCCACGAGTGGGATCGACAATTGGAAAAACAAAGAGGTATTGAAAACATCGACAAAACACAAGAGAGGCGGTCATTCGTTCGTTACCTCGAACAAACAAACGACACGCAGTGACTAATCAAAGTAAATAGGTCAAAAATAATGTATCACGAAGACATGCTCTCCTATAAGTGAACACTCACCCCAAGAGTTCCCAGGTAAGAGTGACTGGTCCGATTATGTGGATTTGTACGAACACTCTAGCCTTAGACAGAAAATTCAGAGTACAGGTACTCACTCTTCCAGTTTGCACGTGTTCACATTATTTAGACCCAAACTTTGAAGAGATTTTGAAAACTCGGAAGGCACTAAGCCAAAAATGAGTTAAACTGGAAGGGTTCAAAACCTTACAACAGAGGGTTCAAAACCTAGTAATCAATCATCCTAGAATGGATGATTAATTTTCAAAGCGGTTTCGAAAATTGTGTTTCTCATTGTGGTTATCACCTAAAGATAGGTGACGATTTTGTTTTAAAAATCTAAACGCAAAGTTTACTTGCGTTGGGGTCCTAAAAGTTATAGTCTAGGTCAAAGCATTACTAATAACCTAATTCCCTATAACCATTGGCTCTGATACCAACTCTTCTGTCACACCCCGACCACGTAAAACAACAAAGCGTGGCGGAAACGTCGGGGAGTGTTGTAACAGAATTATCGTTTCATAACCATGGATACAAAAAGTGTTTCGTTTTATTGATAATATTAAGCATTAACATTGTTTTAACACATAACAAACAAGTTTTATATCAACTATCATCGTTTTATGTCACTAAGGCCTCGTCCAGATCCTATGTGACGCATGCATCCTAGAACATCATTCAAGCAACAATACCTGAAACATATGTAAAAACAAAGTCAGCAAAGAAATGCTGGCGAGTATATAGGTTTTGTAGGAGTATCGGAATCATGGCTTGTTTACATATATTGCAATACCTCAAAAACCTTGTTTTTAAAAAAGTGTATAATATTGCAACATGATTAACCAACTCAAATCAAGATGGTTATAATTTATAAAATTTCGTAGCCACGATTCTTAACCCAAAAGCTTTTTGTTTTAGAAAACCATCTTGTAAAACATCTCGTATAAACTCGTTAATAAAACTCGTATATTATTTCGAAAACATCGTTGAGTGACATCATTTCAATATCGTTTACCCAAGTGAACTAAATAACGCCACGGTATATAATATGTTGAAAACACTTATGTATAAGAAAAAATGCCAGCGGCGTATCTACCATGTTCTCACCACATTACACCCGTCCCGTTATCTAAACACTAGCCAAAAACCAATCGTTTACCCAATTCGTTTAACATCGTTTCCAAATCGTTTACTCGTTTAAATCGTTTAAATCATCCTCATTTTAATTGTGAAAACTTATATATATAGTCATCTCGCTAATAACATTCAAACCTTCGTGACTCGACTACCTCGTTCCTCGCTTCTCGTATTAACAAACCCCCAAAGGGTAAGTTAATAATTACAGATTCAGTCGTTACCCACAACACCCACACATAACCATGGGTATAGTGCAATAACGGGATTTGTCAGATCCTATGGTACCATAACCTAATACTGGTCGGTTCAGCCAAATTAATGAATGTCATTCGTTATGTAACTACAACCAACAAGTTCGTTCACATTATCGAAATCGTTATTAGTTTAGTATAAATCGTTCTATTCGTTTTGAAATCATCGTTTAAACCTTGAAAACATTTTGTACATATGAATCACCCCAAAACATTTGAAAACAGTAAAATAGGGGAACTATGTACTCACTTGTAGTGCAAGGTATCCTCAATCAATAGTACTTCAACAAACTCGAGTAAACCAGAGAAATCAAGCAGCACCTAGTTATCGAACCACTAGTCAAACAATAGACGCCTAAATCGGAAGATCGGATAGAATGAGGTCTTGCAAACCAAATGAGTGTTGGAACTCATGTGATATGGTTTAACAAAGCCTACATCCAAAATCGGAACCTAACCTAAGTGCTTTCGACCCATCGCGACCCATTAAGGTAGCTTATGCTACTTTAACGCGTCGTGCGCGCAAACGCGCGTTCGAGACGTCTAACTAGTCCTATGACAAGTATTATATGCCTATACAAGTTTAATCATGTTGTATAATCAGTTATGTGACAAAAGTTTAGGTTACATATGCCTAATTACCAATTATGCATGAAAAGGGCATTTTGGTCATTTACCTAAGGCATATAAACTACTTATCATACAACCATCTAAACTAGGTGACCATAAGGTATAACCTCGGAAGGTTATTCCCTATGCTACTATGGTCACCTAATGTGTTTGATCGGATCCTAATGATCGACCAAACGGGTCGGGTTCGAAAGTATAAGCGATTGATTAGATCGCTTACCTTTACGACCCTATATAAGCACTAAACTAAAAGTGACGAGCTAAGCATGTTAAAACATGCTTAACTAAGTTAGAAAACAGGTTTTGATATCAAAACAAATGGTTTTGATATCCTAAAGTAGTTTGGTTACAAAATACGCGTAAATGCGCATTTTGGCCGAAACTTCGACTCGTCACTAAGCCTAGATAACGTGGTAATCAGTAGGTATAGTCACTAGGGGCTATAACCATCGTGATTACACTCATGGTATGAAGTTCAAACGAACTTCACATTGACCATAAACTGGTCAATGAAGAAAGTCAAACGCAGTTTGACTTTAACGCTAAAACGAATGAAAAGAACGAAAGAACACTTACAGAAGGTCCCCGCAAGATTTGATTCCGATTTTTCTCTCAGGTAGGAAGCATATACTTCCACTTAGAGAGCATAAATCAGATTTCAAATTGTGGGTTTTGAAGTGAAATGGATGGGGTATATATAGGATTTCTAGAACCGTTAAGATCGTTCCTCGAAAACTGAGCTTTGATCTGGACCTTACATGTGTGCCCATGGTTTTCTAAAACCATGGGAGCCCCTAATATGGACTATGTTCATTGAATACCAGCCCATGGTTTTGCAAAACCATGGGTTAAAACCATCAACACTTCAAAATGGACTAGGTTCAATGAATCTGCCAGAAATTTCAAAAATGGTCCCTGCACTTGTAAAACTTGATTTTTTGGCACTTTTAAGCCCCGTTAACCCCATTTCAAAGCTCTAAAATAAAGTTAAAGTATAGGGAACTTAAAATATGCTCAAAAACATCTCGGGTGTCGGTTCGTTTGGTCGTACGGTTGCGCTATTCGCTTAATTACGACGGAAGTCGTAACGAACGCAAAAACAATCCAAATTAAGTGACGAATGGAATTTTATCATGCCAAACACTAAAATAAAATATTTTAATGCTTACATAAATTTTTGGATGTCCGGATGTATTCAGAACGTAAGTTATGCGCGAAAATGCAAACTTAGGCACTTTTTGACGCTTTTAATCCGTGAATGAGCATAAAGTTTATTTTAGCATACCGAACCCCTCAAAGCCTATTTCTAAGCTATGTAAAGGTTATTTAGGGTATGTTTAACTTATGATCAAGTTCCGTAATGTTCGTTACTATACAAATCGGCATAGTTTCACAGTTTGACACAAATAGTCCCTGCGATCGAACAAAGTTGATTTCGACACACCAAACCATTCAAAACTTATTTCTAAGTTATGTGGAGGTTATTTAAGGTATTTTAAGCCTATGTCACTACTCCGGAGTGTTTGTCGCGTTATACTGACTGCGTTTAAGCACCAGTTTGCGTATAACCTTCCAGAAAGCGATTTAGAGCTTAAAATTGGAATCGAATCAAATTGTAAAATCACTAAACACAATTACACATATAATAACACCAAAATACATATAATAACACCAAAGCACATTGTTTTATTAATAATCATCATTGTTTTACATCGTACATCGATTACAGAACACAGTTGTCACATTAGTGGATAGCATATCAGTGGATAAGACACTGCTTTTGAACAACAGTGTTTATCAAGGAAATGAGAGAACAGGGGTTGACTTTCAGCAGTGGACAGACTTTGAAGTAGAGCAGACTTTTGTACAAATAGTGGTTATGGCAGACTTTAAGGATTTTAATGAAAACTTCATTTTTAACTATTTTTAAGGATGGATTCTGATTTTCTGAAAACATTTTAATGCTTTTATTCATAGAAAAACAAGATGTTGTTTGTTATTCCATGTTTAGCATGCCAATCCTAGAGACCAAACTTTCAAAGGTGGCTGTATCTAATGCTTTTGTGAGCACATCTGCCAGCTGGTCTTTAGTTGGAACATGATGCAGAGAAATCAAACCTTTTTCATAGCAATCCCTCATAAAGTGATGTCTGATGTCGATGTGTTTGGTGGTTGAATGGGAAACTGGATTTTTGATGATATTTTCTGCTGCCTGGCTATCCAACATGAGTGGTGTCTTTAAGGCAGTGATACCAAAATCCAGCAATTGATTTTGAAGCCACAGGAGTTGGGCTGTACAGCTTGCAGCAGCAATGTATTCAGCTTCAGCAGTGGATGTTGAAACAGCTGCTTACTTTTTGCTTTGCCAAGAGACCAAGCAATCGCTTAGAAACTGGCACCCTCCTGAAGTGGACTTCCTTGTGGTGTTACATCCAGCAAAATCACTGTCTGAAAAGCCTGAAAGCTTGATATTCCCATTAGCTGGATACCAGATACCAAGTGTGGGAGCAACTTTTATATATCTGAAGATCCTTTTTACAGCAATGAGATTTGATTTTCTGGGAGCTGATTGACTTCTTGCACAGACACATGTTGCAAACATGATGTCTGGTCTAGATGCAGTTAGGTACAGTAAAGACCCAATCATGCTTCTATAAAGTGTTTGGTCAATCAGCTCATCCTTTTCATCAGACATGACAAGCTTATTTGTTGCCATGGGTGTGCTGCATGGTTTACAATCATTCATATCAAATTTATTTAAAAGTTCTTTAGCATATTTGCTTTGATGAATGAAAGTTACATTTTGCATTTGCTGAACTTGGAGACCAAGAAAGCATTGCAGCTCACCCATTGCACTCATTTCAAACTCAGTTGTCATGAGTTCCCAAAACTCTTCACACATTTTATTACACGTGCTTCCAAAAATAATGTCATCCACATAAATTTGGACAATCATTAAATCCTTTCCTCTCCATTTTAGAAACAGTGTTTTATCAATGGTACCTCTTTTGAAACCATTTGAGAGTAAAAAGGTGGAAAGAGTTTCATACCAAGCTCTAGGTGCTTGTTTCAGGCCATACAAGGATTTGTTTAGTCTGTAGACATGATCTGGATAAAATGGATCCTCAAAACCTGGAGATTGACAGACATACACCTCTTCTTGAATTGTACCATAGAGGAAAGCACTTTTTATATCCATTTGGAACACCTTCATGTTGTGGTTGACAGCAAAGGCCAGGAACAGTCTTATAGCTTCCAATCTTGCTACAGGGGCAAATGTTTCATCATAATCAATCCCCTCTTCCTGTCTGTAACCTTGAACCACAAGCCTGGCTTTATTCCTGCCAACAATGCCCCTTTCATCAGTTTTGTTTTTGAAGACCCACTTTGTGCCGATGGGGCTGACATCTTTTGGCAGTGGTACAAGCTCCCACACTTGTTGTCTTTTAAACTGTTGGAGCTCCTCTTGCATGGCTTCTACCCAGCTGTTGTCTTTCAGTGCCTCTTGGTACTTGACTGGCCGATGGAGTGATAAAAAACCAGCAAAAAGACAAATGTTTTAGGTTTGGCTTCTTGTGAGCACCCCTTCATTGATGTTGCCAATGATTTGATCAGGTGGATGAGATCTCAAGAAGATTAAATCTCCTTGGTATGGTATGATGGCATTTGTTGGTGAAGGCTACAAATGTGTATCATCTGAGCTAACCACTGCTTGTGACTTTGATGATCCAGCAGTGGCTTCAAAAGGTGGTGGAATAGGAGGTAATGGTGTGGACACAAGCTGACTTTTATCCACTGTTTGGGGACTTTTGTCAGCAGTGTTTGATGATGTGGAAGCAGTGGTTGATGGGCTACTTTGGTCAACAACTGTTGAGGTAGCAGTGGTTGAGCTTTGACAGCTGTTTTGTACAACTGATGCTTTTCCCATTGTGGCAGACTTTTGAGGGATAATGATTTCATACCCATAATCTGGTGATGAATCCTCTGATGGACCTGCACGGTTAGTCTTGACAGCAGTGTTTTCAAAAGTGAATTTATCAAGATCAAAAAAATATGCAGGATTTGCTGGGATTTTCATTGATGAAAGTTCATTGAACTTTACATTCAAGGTCTCCTCCACTGCTTTGGTCCGTGTATTAAACACTTTGTAGGCCTTGGCAGTGGTTGAGTATCCCAGATGATAACCACAATCAACTTTGGCTGCAAATTTTGAGATGGAATCTTTTAAGTTCAAAATAAAGCATGGGCAGCCAAATACCTTGAAGTATGAGATCAGTGGTTTGATTTTATACAGAATTTCATAGGCAGTCCTTTTGTGCCTGGGGTTTATTAAAACTCTGTTTTGGACATAGCAAGCAGTGTTTACTACCTCTGCCCACAAAGTCAAAGGCAAACCTGAGTCAGCAAGCATGGTCCTAGCAGCTTCAATCAGTGTCCTATTCTTTCTCTCAACTACCCCATTTTGCTCTGGTGTTCTAGGGATGTTGTACTGCCTTACAATCCCTTTCTTCACACAGAAGGCATCCAACTCCTTATTTTTGAATTCTGTGCCATTGTCACTCCTGAAGAGTTTTGCTGGAAGGTCAAATAGCTTTTCAACCTGTGTCACAAAGTCTTGCAAAATGCCTGCAGTCTCATCTTTTGAGTGTAAAAAGAAAGTCCATGTAAACCTAGAGAAGTCATCAATAATAACCAAACAATATCTCTTCTTTTTGAGACTCATGACTTGAACTGGGCCAAACAAATCCATGTGTAGCATTTGCAAACACTGGGTTGTCTTGGACTCTTCAATGGACTTAAAGGAGCTTTTATGCTGTTTTCCTTTTAAACAGGAAACACAATGCTCAGGACATGAAAACAATTTTTGTGGCAAGCCTCTTACAAGGCCATTTTTTGAAATTTCAGTAATTGTCTTGAGATTTGTGTGCCCCAGTCTCCTGTGCCAAAGTTCTGTCTCTTTGTTAGAGGCAGCTGAGAACAGACAGGCATCAGCTCTGGGACACTCTTTTGACATATCAACAACATAAACATTGCAACTTCTTTGAGCAACAAGTTTTGTTTTTCCAGTTTTCATTATTGCTTCAATCTTTTCAACCATTTCTGGTCCAACAATCCTACAACACTCCTTTGTGAAGAATGACCCATACCCCTTATCACTCATTTGTGAAACAATCAAGAGGTTGAATTTCAGATTGTCTATCAGATTGACATTTTCAAATTTTACATTTCCAGACTGCACTGTACCAGACCCCAGAACTTTCCCTTTACTATTATTCCCAAAGGATATATCACCCCTTCCATGAATTTTGAAATCTTTGAGTAGGGCTTTACATCCTGTCATGTGCCTGGAGCCTCCACTATCTACATACCAAAGGCTATCTAAGCATGCAGAAGCTCCCTGCACATGAAGTAAAAGGATTAGTTCATTAGGGTTTCCAAAGCCAATAAGGCTTTGGATGGGGTCTCAATAATGTCTGGGATGGATGCAGATTGATAGACGGTGGTTAGGTCAGGGGTTTGGACAGTTTTAGGACTGTTTCTTTCTAACCACTGTTGTGGGTTTTGCCCAATCACCTGTTGGTACCCAAAAGGATGCCTGTTCACATTAGGTTTAGAGGGCCTTTTGTAGGTCTCATAAACGTGTGGAATCCTTTGGTAAGACTGTTGTTCCTCACCTCTTCTGTATTGATTGGCAGGGGGTGCATCAGTAACCTGAACATCTCTTTTGACAGATGTTTGGTTCAGCTGTTTTGTGACAGCTATTTGAACTGGCACAAACAGTGGTTGGTTCTTGGTGAATTTGACAGATGATGTTGATGGACTCAAGGATGTTTTAGCTGTGTACTCATTCTTTTTCACATCAAAGTTTTTGAGATACACATATGCTTGAGTTTTGTGGTTTATTTTACCACAGATGGTGCAGCTTTCAGCAGGAATAATGACACTTGTTTTGTTTAGATCATATGCTTTTAGATGAAAACAGTCTTTTGTTAGATGGTTTCTCTTTTTACAAAATTCACAAAACAAGCTATTGATCTTTTCTCTCTTCTTTCTCTTTTCAGACTCCTTTGCAACAGAGTTTTTAACCTCTGTTGGGATGTCCTTAAGAGGAATGACTTTTGCTTTTGGAGCTTTAACACCATCAGTGGTTGTAAAGTCCATGGGATTGAAATTTTCAAGAATGTCACACTCATCAGACCATGTGGGTTTAAACTGGTATTTCTCAATCTCCTCAAAAGTAGAGGATCCCACTGGTCTGTCAAGTGTGATTTTGTTACCAAGTTTATCAGTGATTTTCACTTCTTGGCCATTCTTGTTTGTGGGAATGAATTCCGTGGTTACATCAGTGGTTTAAACAGATTTTTCAAAAGCAGTGTTTTCATCATCATGTTTTCTATAACCAACACCAAATTTCACATTGCTTTTAATCTGTTTTTCAAGCATTACCTCATATCCTTTGCAGGATTCCACCCATTTCTCACATGTGATTTGGGTGGACTCTAACTCCTTTTTGAAAACTTGGTATTTTTCAACCATAGTTTGGAGTTGAGTTTTGGTTATGCTTTGCTCTTCTTTGAGACTGCTGATCTCTTTATCCTTTTCAGCCAATTTGTTTCAAATCTCTTTTAATGACTTTTCAAATTTGACTTCATCAGTTTAGATTTTATCCCTAAGGTTTTCATTTACCTCTTTGATGTTAGCAAATGCAATAATGCACTTGTCTGAACATAGTTTTTCAAGAACTTGAGGTGATACCTTGGCAGCAGCCATCATGGCACAATCACATTGATGATTTTCTTCATCATCTGCTTTTACTTCTTTCTCACCTGCTCTCTTTTCTTCCTCTTCTTCCTTGTCTTCTTTGGACCAGGGATCTGTCAGTGGTTCAATCAGGGTTTCTGAATTTTCTCCTGGTAGCAGTTCACCAGCAACTGCAGTAACCACTGCTTCAGTCACCTCATCCACTGTTTCAGTACTTAGCTGTTCACCTTCAGTTTCTACCCCCTCTGGTATTGACTCTAATGCCATCAAGCAAAATTCATCATTAGAAGGTTAATTAAAAGCATAAAGTGCAAAATTTTCATCACCAAGTTCATCAGGCATGCTGCTCCAGTTAACAAAGCCTTGAGTGAAGAAGCTTTGCCGATCTGGTTGTACCACTGCTGGAGCAGCTGTTTGAGGTGCAAGAGGTTGCACTTGTGCCTGAGGGACATGGGTTTGAACATACTGAATTTGTGGAACAGTGGTTTGGACATAATGCACAGGCACAGGGGTTACAGCATAGTGAGCAGTGTTAACATGGGCTGCAGGGGTATATTGGGTATAGTGAACAATGCTTTGATTTTGTGGTCTAGGGTTTGAGTTGGGATGAGTGATTATAGGACCAGTAGTTTGACTCCTGCATTCCCTAGCAAAATGACCTAGCCCATTGCACTTGTAACACTTGATTTTTGATTTATCCAACCCCACCCTTAAATTCCCATGTAACCCTGGGAATTTTCTCCCTGTTCTTTTGTAGAATTTGCTTGTTTTTACACTAAGAAAAGCCAATTGATGCAAAATGTCCATCCCTTCTAAGTCAGTGGGATCAAAGTGTTGCAAATCATTTAGTTCAAAGCACAAATTATCTGACATCTGGTTTTCACAATTTGCAGTAAAAGCATAATTTGCAGAGTGAGGATCAGGGTTGTTAAAATTTCCACCAGCAGTTATATCAATGAAGTGATCATAACCCTGATCCTTACCACTGCTACCAGATTCTTCCTGACCAAAAAGAGTTGTGCTACCGAATGAATAATCATCAGCAACTTTGCCAGACTCTTGCAACTTCTTTTTCTGGTTCAACTCCCTTTCATAGGTCAGGAGTCTTCCATGAAGTTGGGTCAGGGTCAGATCTTCGAACTCAGCAGAGTTTCTAGTGACAAAAGCTATGGTATCCCATTTTTCTGGTAGTGACCTAAGGAACCTGCTATTTTGAGTTGAATTTGGAAATGTTACTTTAACAAGCCTTAGTTCACTAATGAGACAACTGAATTGCTCAAATTGCTGAGTCAGTGATTCACCCTTGATGTGACAAAATGTTTCATACTGCTGATTCAGAATTTCCCTATTGTTTTCAAAGACTTCTTCTATTCCCCCAAACTGTTCCTTTAGTGCATCCCATAGCTCTTTGGCACTGTTACAGTGTAACAGTCCAGCATAGATTTCATTTGGTAATGCAGATGCTATGATGCTAAATGCTTTGGCATTGAGTTCGAACTTTTGAAAATCAGTTTCAGTATAGTTTTCAGTTGGTTTAGGAACGAACTTCTTTGCATCCTCAGCACTTGACACCATAGGAACATGGGGACCAAAAACAACAGACCTCCAACATCCTGTGTTCTGTTGAGCAAGGATGTGACCCATCCTTCTCTCCCAGATGTTGTATTCATTACGTTTAAGCATGGGTGGTTTAAAAAGCGAGCCAATGTTATTCTTATCATCTTGTGATTGTGACGTCATCTTGGTTGTTTTACAGGCACTGATTAATCAACTTTGATGGTGATTAAACCTTGCTCTGTTTTTCAACACAAACGAACAAACTATCAGTATCAACGATTATGAGCTGAACTATTTTTGTCAAAATGATTGTTAAATCAAATTTGACTGTCCAAGCTCTGATACCAATTGTTAAGATCTGAGTTTGGTTTTGATTGTGTTTTACGTTTGAATTAAGATGAAGATGGATGAGTTGTGCAGCGGAATTAAGATGGAAACAAACTTTGCACACAATCAAACGAGAGTATTGCTTTAATCAAACATTTTCCACAAAGAACCGAAAGATTGAATTTATTTCAATAACGATTACAATGCAATGTATGAATACAAACTCCCCTCAACCTGAGCTCACAGTGTTTGCTCATGCAGGAAGAAGATTTTGCAAAGAGCTAATAGAACAGTACAGAGCACTGTTCTATTTATAGGCACGAGCAAACCACTGAAGCATCTAAGCTGACGTCACCATGAAAGTGACATCTAACCTCCTAACAAACTCTAACCTCTGATCTATACAACCTCTGCTATGCTAACTACTGCTATTACATTTCATTACATAAAGATATCTAAACAACTGCTGCATCCTTCCACTGATGTGAACCCAGCAGTACTTGTCCGGATCAGCAGAGCTTGACTCAAGGCAGTAGATTGAACAGCAGAGCTTTAGTCTTCCATCAGGCTTTTACTTGTTCAGTAGTTTGTAGGTTAGCAGTTTGTACGATCAGTAGATAGGAGGTCAGCAGATGTTGAAACCACTTTCAAGGGGAGAGACTTGTGTACATAACATCTGCTTATTCTGGATCCACTGCTCTGATCCAGTTTTGGCTTTAATTTTCTGTTCCTCTGGTAGGGTTCAATCCCAACAAGGACCTCGACATCCTTTGCACAAAATGCTTGAAGAGGCGGTAGATCCACCCTCCAAAAACGTTAGGAGTCGGGGGATTGGCGAGTTGGTTCAAGTGCATGTTGCGAAGGAGCAAGTATGGAAAATCGAAAGGCACATGGTTGTGAATGCCATCAGATCACGCAAGCCAACAACACCAGTACTGTCATGTCTCTGGCAAAGGGCGTTGCTGAGGACCCTATGAATGTAGCGGTATAGAGGGTCCCACAACTGTGTGCTCTTGGTCTGTCTTGGGTTATAGTGTCTTTCCCCAATCTGAGCCCATGTTGCTTGGTGTTGGTCTTATGGGAGTTCATGGAGGACCCCAGTGTTCTTCTCATCTCCAACATCCTCTTCAGCATACAACCCGATGATTTCCCCAAATTGAGAAATCGAAATTGAGAACATATTCCCTGCACAACGGAATTCCACCCCCTCATTGTCAAATGGCTCCGCTTTTGCCTTGAGGGCAAACGTGCTATAAAACTCCATATTGTACTCATGAACGGAGTGGAGCCTGGTGCAAAGAGCTGCCCTAAGCAGACCAGTGACAAGATTGTAGAAGCGGTCGATCTGGCCTACTCCTTCTAGAGTGTCCAAGCAAACTTGTCAGGGGTTTTCTTTGGGCCTTGTCTGGAGAATCTCAAACCGTGTTTGAGCAGCCCACTCATTCTGGTTAAACCTTGTAAACTTTTTGGCCATCTGAAAGAAAACACCAAATAATTACCATGAAACAGTAAATTTTTGAAGAAAACTGAAAACAGCTAGCTGAACACGGCCCCGTGTCCACTGGACATGCCCCATGTTCGCAGGAAATTGGCTAGACACGCCCCCGTGCTCGCTGAGCACGACCCCATGCTCAGGCGTCTGTTTCCCAAAAACCCAATTTTTCGACCCAATCCCGAAAACTTGAAAATTTTTGGTTGAGTAGGGGCGGTTTTCCCTGAAAATGAAACCCCAAATGCTTTTTTTCCCAAAAGCAAACCATTTACCACATCAATTTTATCTTTTTCGGTTAAAAAACAAGGGTTTGAGGTTTTTGTTTGAAATCGGGCAAATCTACAAACAATACAAGTTGATTTACTTCCTATAACATGAATCTACACTAATACTAACAGATCTAAGCAAAAATTTGGGGTTTGATTCGGTTTAAGTTGAAGAACCCTAGATTTTTCCCAAATTTTTGATGTTATACTACATGCAAGTGATTAATCTAACTAATTATGATGATAGAATCATACCTTGACGTTGTTGGAAGTCGAAAAAATGTGGAAATCTACAGAAATTTCCTATGGAACTAGAGAGTTTGCGGGGAAAACGGGTCGTGTGGAAGTGAAGAAATGACTAGAAAAGGGGTTTTTATCCCGACAGTTACGCGGACACGGCCCTGTGGGCGGGCAATTTTTTTTAAGTGCACGTGTGAGTGACCTGTTTCCTGAAACTTGGTTTTAGAAATCTTACCGATTTAGAAGCTTTCCCGTCATTCGTCACTTACAAGATACGATGTTGATGCTCAAACCTTTGTTTAATCTTCGGCCGCTTATAGCGAGATTTCCTCCTCTTCATCCTTAATAAATCCTTGATAGAGCTATAGCCATTGGCCATTGACTTTGAATGGGATTCCATTTCGAGATTTAATTTCAATTGCACCGTGTGGAAAAATGTGGGTGATGGAAAAAGGTCCCGACCACCTAGAATTTAATTTACTAGGAAATAATCAAAGTCGTGAATTAAACAATAGAACTTGATCTCCTACCCGAAATTCATTTGGTTTAATGTGTTTATCATGCAAATTTTTCCTTCTTTCCTTATAAATTTCGGAGTTGGTGTATGCGTGATTCCTTAATTCGTCTAATTCGTTTAATTGATGAAATCGATTTTTACCAGCCATTTCTAAGTCTAAGTTTACGTTTTTAATTGTCCAGTAGGCTTTGTGTGCTATCTCCACCGGCAAATGACAACTTTTTCCATAGACAAGTTTATATGAGGTTGTACCTATTGTTGTTTTATATGCAGTTCGAAAAGCCTATAAAGCATCGTCTAATTTATCAGCCCATTCCTTTTTATTTAATCCTATGGTTTTTTCAAGTATTCTTTTTAAACCTCGATTAGTCACTTTGGCTTGTCAGTTTGTTTGAGGGTGATATGCTGTTGAGACCCGGTGATAGACCCCATACCTTGTTAAAAAAATTTCAAGTTGATGGTTACAAAAATGGGTACCTCTATCACTTATTAATGCTTTTAGAGTTCCAAAACGAGAAAATAAGCGTTTCAGGAATCTTACCACAACTCTTCCATCGTTGGTTGGAAGCGATTCGGCCTCGGTCCATTTAGACAAGTAATCCACTGCCACAAGTATATATTTGTTTCCTTTTGACGGTGGGAAGGGTCCCATAAAGTCGAGTCCCCACACATCAAAAATTTCACAAATAAGAATGCTATTTTGTGGCATTTCGTTTTTGGAAGAAATATTACCTTATCTTTGGCAAGCATCACATGTCTTGATAAGACTTTGGGCGTCTTTGTAAATGGTTGGCCAATAAAATCTTGAATCATATACCTTTCGTGCGGTACTAGCGGCACCATGATGTCCTCCGTATGGACCTTCATGACAATGGCGGAGAATTCTTCTTGCTTCACCACCATGTACGTGGTCGGCACACATTTTGAAAAGATAAGGATCTTCCCAAAAATAATGCTTTACATCGGCAAAGAATTTTTTTCTTTGATGATGTGGCCATCCTTTTGCGACTATACCGCAAGCTAAGTAGTTAGCATAGTCGGTGTACCATGGCTCTTCTCGGTATTCTACCATTTCTAGGGACTTCGTTGGGAATTTTTCATTGATTAGCTCTTCCCTAGTTGCCTCCAAAGCTGGATCTTCCAAGCGGGAAAGATGATCTGCAGCGGCGTTTTCTGATCCTCTTTTGTCTTTTATTTCAATGTCAAATTCTTGTAGGAGTAGAATCCATCTAATTAAACGCAGTTTAGCATCCTGTTTCTTAAAGAGATATCGAATGGCTGCATGGTCTGTATAAATTATCATTTTAGAAAGAACAAGATAAGAACGAAATTTATTAAAAGCAAATACTACAGCTAGTAATTCTTTTTCTGTTGTGGTGTAAATTTCTTGTGCATCATTAATTGTTTTACTAGCATAATATATTGGGTGAAAATGCTTATCTTTTCGTTGTCCTAAGACGGCTCCAACTGCAAAGTCAGTTGCATCACACATGATTTCGAAAGGTAATTTCCAATCAGGCACTATCATGATAGGTGCATTGACTAACATTTCTTTTAGTGTTAGAAATGCTTGGTTGTAATCCTTTTCAAAGATGAAATGGGCATCTTTTTCAAGTAATTTTGTTAGAGGTCTTGAGATTTTTGAAAAGTCTTTGATAAATCGTCTATAAAATTCGGCATGCCCAAGGAAACTTCTGATAGCTCTAACGGAGGATGGGGTGGTAATCAAGAAATAGTGTCTATTTTTGCTCGATCAACCTCCATTCCTTCGCTTGAGATTTTGTGACCGAGTACTATTCCCTCCGTTACCATGAAATGGCATTTTTCCCAGTTAAGGGCGAGGTTAGTTTCCTCACATCAGGATATCATTCGTTCGAGGTTATCGAGGTTATCGAGACATTGGTCGTATGAATCTCCAAAGATAGAAAAGTCGTCCATGAAGACTTCCATTGTCTTTTCTATCATATCATGGAAGATGGCAACCATGCAACGTTGAAAGGTTGCGGGGGCATTACATAGACCAAAAGGCATGCGTCGATAAGCAAAAGTTATGTAGGGACATGTGAATGTTGTCTTTTCTTGGTCTTCGGGTGCTATCGGTATTTGAAAGTAACCTGAAAAACCATCTAAGAAACAATAAAATTTGTGACCGGATAATCTTTCTAACATTTGATCAATAAAGGTAAAGGAAACTGATCTTTCCTTGTTGCCTCATTTAATCGACGATAATCTATACATACTCTCCATCCTGTGATGGTTCTTGTTGGTATTAATTCATTTTTCTCGTTAGTTACTACCGTCATACCTCCTTTCTTAGGAACTACTTGGACGACACTTACCCAAGGACTATCGGAGATTGTGTAAATGAGTCTGGCGTCAAGTAATTTGATGACTTCATTTTTAACCACTTCTTGGATGTTTGGGTTTACTCTACATTGTGGTTGTATTACCGATTTATAGTCATCATTCATTAAAATTTTGTGTGTGCACATGGAAGGACTTATTCCTTTAATATCTACAAGCTTCCAAGCGATCGCATTTTTGTGTTTTGTCAAAAGTGTGATTAATTTTTCTTTTTCTACACTAGTTAATTTTGACGAAATAATTACAGGTAATTTACCATCTTTGTCGAGAAAAGCATATTCCAAACCTTTTGGAAGTTCTTTGAGCTCAAGAGGTGGGTCTTTAGGAGACTCCTTATTTGGTTGCTCATTTTGATCAAGAACCAAAAAGGTTTGTTCAATGGCGACCTTTTCTTCAACAAAGTGGTCAATTTCTTCTCTTGTATCGGGTGGTTCATCTTCATCTTTAATTAGGAGGTCATCCGAATGGATATTTCATTGAACGCTCAAGATCGACACTTTTTTTTAATGCCCCTAATTGAATGGGTAGATTTTTATACTTCCGATTTTTCAAAGCTTCGTGAGTCTTTACAAAAGGTCGTCCCAACACTAGTGGAGCGTCATCAAGGATGACGAAGTCGGTTGGGATTACCATTTGATTGGTTTGAACTAACACATCTTCAACTATCCCTATTGATTTTATTTTTTTCCAATTAGATAGAAAAAAAGGGTATTTGAAGTGGAGAAAAATCACCAATACTTAATTTTTCGAAAATGTAGTTTGGCATTATATTAACACAAAGATCTTTATCAATTGTAATATTACTAATAAAGGAATTTAAAAAAAACATGGAACCGGTGTAATGTTAATTTCAAATGGATCTTCTTTCATTAGCGTAGTTTGATCATTTGTTAACTTAATGCTTACCATTTCGTCAATTTTAGTGTTAGTGTTTAACTCTTTTAAAAACTTAGCATGAGTGGGTACTAAAGAATGATTTTCGAAAGAAGGTGACAAGAGATTAATTTCTTTAAAATTAGACTCTTCTTGAATTTTAACGTTAACGGACTCACCTTTTTCGTTGTTTAACTCATGTGTCGGCTTTTCACTTACTTGTTCTTCCATTTTTACCTTTTCAACTATCTCTTCCTTATTATTGATTAATTCTTCCCTTGCACGGGATTCTTTTATATAGCGCTCGATAGTTTTAAGGTGTTCTGTTATCTTATCGGCTATAGGTGTGATAGAATAAGGATCCTCAAAGCTTGAATTCGGAAGTTCGATCCTTGGTTCCTCATGATACTCATTTGAGGTAGATGGTTCACACCATTGTTCCTCATTGTAAGTATATGATGGATAAGGGTCGTAACTTTGTTCTTCATAATACTCATATGAGGTGGGTTGGTCAAGCCATGGTTCCTCATATTATGTATATGAAGGTGGAGGCTCATATCTTGGTTCCTCAAAGTATGAGTATGAAGGCTCATACCTTGGTTCATCAAAATATGAGTATGAAGGAGAAGGTTCATACCTTGGGTCTTCATAGGATGTATATGAAGTGGATGGCTCGTACCTAGGCTCCTCATAGTAGTTGTATGAAGGGGATGGTTCAAAGAGGTCACAATATTGTACCGAATGAGGGTTACCACAAATGGTACAATAGTCTTCCCTATAATCATCCTCCTCATAGTGGTAGTTGTAATCTTCTGAGTATTAATCCATAAGAATCACTCAGCAGACCACAACAGAGTTTCAGGACTAGAAAACAAAAATAAAAACGGAAACAGAGGCTGGAAACGGCCCCGTGTTCAGTGAGCACGGCCCCGTGTTCAGGTTCTGTATCTGGGCGTTTTAATAAAAGTGACTGGTTTTGTGCAGCACGGGGGAGTGTTCAGCGAACACGACCCTGTGTTCAGACTCTGTATCTGGGAGTTTAATAAAAATTGTGCAGTACGGGGGCGTGTTCAACGAGCATGATCCCGTGTTCAGTTTACTGTAATGCAAAACTACCTAAAAACGAAAAAATGTGCGCGCGTTTTAAAAAGGTTTTGGAAAACTGATTAGGCCGTCGATTTTAAGCTTTCTTAAAATCCTTGTGTCCCCGGCAATGGCGCCAAAAACTTGATGTGCATAGTGTGTTGTTATATGTTTTTATTGATATTTTAAGCCCTTTTTAACACTTTAGTCAAGTTTTAAATTTATAAAACACGATATTCTACTAACACTAAACACACATATGGGCAAGTGCACCCATCGTGAGCGTAGTGTAGCGTTGGTAAGATACCGAGGTTGTCCAAGGACACAAGAGCTTTTAGTACCGGTTTATACTCAACGTCTAATCAAATCAAAATTTTAGAAAAGGTTTTAAACATGAAAATAAAACTAAAAATGCTGAAAAATAAAATAAAATAAAAACAGATAGACAAGATGAATCACTTGGATCCGACTCGCCTTTAGTGTAACCTTTGATGATTTCCGCACTTTTGCACTTTTTAAGAGATTATCTTAGTTATAGTAGTAGGCCCCTCTTTTGAAGGTGACGTTACCCTCAACCTAGTAGTTTGAGTCAGCAAGGATACAATCCTAAAGGGTCGGAATATTGGAAGATAATTAATTAAGTTATTAATGCGTAATGTGGTAGGCCCCTCTTTTGAAGGTGACGTTACCCTCGGCTAAGTGGTTTGAGTCAGTAGGGATACAATCCCAAGTAGCCGGGTTAATGTATTAATAGTAGTTTACATATGAGGGGATCAAGCCATTCACACCCCCGCCATCCAATACCAGTGGGTATTGAAGGAGGTCCTAGTAAGCTTGACCCAGGTCCTTGCAGGATCTATACACTGAACAAGGCAAGAACCTTACCAAACCATTCCCTTAACCCACGACCAAGTAGCCAACATATCTCTATATAGAAAGTAGAGTTATGAATGGTGAAAATCTTTTATTTTATATAGATAGTAAAATAATGCCAAGACACCACGGACAAATGATAGGAAGTTTCACCTTCAACATAAGAAACTAGTTATTAAAGTCATTAATACAAAACCAAATAAAAAGTGCGAAAAGATTAAAAATCAAAAGTATTACACTAAATGCTTGTCTTCACCAAGTGATGTAAGAGTCTTAGGCAAACATGGCCTTTGATTATCAAGAACTCTAACTATCAATCTTGGATCCCGAGACTACTACACACGCTCTAAGATGGATGATGGATGATGGATGATGGTGGTGGATGTGGGTTGTAGTGGTGGTGGAGTGTGGGTGAAGTGGGAGAGAGGTGGTTTGCCAAGGGATGCCTTTGAAGTGAACCAAGCACCTCTATTTATAGCCTGCACAGAATCCCGGACACGGCCCCGTGTCCATTGGGCATGGCCCCGTGTCCATCCTCTTTCTCTTTCTTCATTAATTTCAATTTGTCTGCATTAGCTCCACACGCCCCCGTGTCCCCTGGACACGGCCTCGTGTACAGAAGCGTATCTGTACTATCAAGATTTGCAAGATTCTGCGAATCTTAGCGTTGACCACAGCCCGTGTGGAGCTGGGCACGCCCCCCGTGATGGGAATAGAAACTTCTACAACTTTGTTTTTTCTGCAGACACTTGGCCACGCCCTCGTGTCCGCTGGGCACAGGGCCGTGGTCAGCCTTCTGTTCTTTGTTTTTGCTTAGGAAGATGCTGTCAAGGGGTCGGGCATGCCACGTTTATTCCTTTTCTTGTATTTAGGTTAGATTTTGCAGCATATTTGTTCCTTTTGTTCATTTAAGCTCATTTAATCCTGAAAATAGAAAAGGAAGACAAAAGCACACTTTTTCCAACATTAGTACTAAAAAGGGTTAGTTTTATGCCTCATTTGATGTATTTTATATGTTGCATTTTACACACATCTGCCATAATTTGCACTTATAAGCTCTTCCTTCATTCTCTTCAATTTCAAAGCCCTTTCAGGTACATTCTTTTTGTACTGGGACCAGACTGGTGGGGTTGGTTTTATTGTTGAGTCTTCAAGCATCTTTTGTATTCTTGCAATTACTTGCTTGAGCTCACTTATGGTCTAGTCTTTGAATTGATGCCTTTCTGCCTTGTATTTCTTGTTTTGTATGATGAGCTCATTGTAATCTTTCATTAGGCTTTCATCATCTCTTTCTGATAACTGTTGACAAAGATCTTTTGAAAACTGCTCTAATGTTCTGACTTGGCTGAGCAGATATTGCAGATTTCTCTATATTTCTTTATCAGATTTTCCGTTTGTGTCTCTTTTTGAGATATCCTCTGCTTGTTTGGCTTTCAATTGAAGGTATTCTTCAATGTTCTTTGGCAAAGGATACCCTTGAAGAGATGGAAGATTCCTCTTTTCAGGATCATTTTCAGAATAGAAGGATTTAATCTCCTCCCTAACTGCTGGAAGATCCAGAGGAAATTTCACACTCAAAGGAAGCAAGGAAGTAGTTTAGTTAAGGGTTAGAATTGAAGCAGTTTAAGTAGGTTTTTGCATAGTTGATAGGATCAAAGGTTGTGAAGATATTGGAGGTGGAGAAGGTACAATGTCATCTTCAAGTATGACATTTGTTATCCTCCTTCTTTTGATTTTTGGTGTGGTTGGAGGTATTGAACTTGGAGTTGTATTTGTGGATTGAGTGGTGGTTGGTAAAGTGACAACAGCATTTGTTGTGACAACATCTGTTGAAACCACTGATGTATCAACAGCTATTGATATAACAGGTGTCTCAACATCTGTTGGCTTTGTGGTTTGAGGTGAGGAACTTTTGGGGATTTCAGAAGGTGATGTATCAACCATTGATGTATCAACAGCTGTTGATATAACAGATGTGGAAGAGGGTTTGTTGAACTTTCTGGTAGTTCTTATTCTTTTTGAAGTACCTTGCTCTTCCTTTTCCATCAAAACTTTCTTCTCCTTTTCAAATCTTTTGACACCCTTTTGTTCCATTCTCTCTTTTCTATCTGCTTTTTGTTCAGCAAAGGAATTGAGAGTCACATCAACCTTCTTTGTACCATCTGGCCTTGGAATTTCTACAACAGGTTTAGCCTTTGGATCAGGTTCTAGATACAAACCATCCTTTCCTTTCTTTCCTTTCTCCCCCTTTTTGGCATCATCAGGGTTTTCTACATAGACAATTGTAGGAGGAGAAGTACCAGTGGTTTGAAGTAAATGAGCTTTGATGGCTTTAATGTCAGCTTGAATATCCTTATACCTTGCTTCCATCACATTTCTGAACATTTGTAGCTGAATTTCATGTTGTTGATCAGCATATTTTCTTTGTTGATGAAACAGAGGTTGTAAAAGTTGCCATAGCTCACTTGTTGTGGTAGCAGATGATGAAGCAGTGGATTGAGACTTTGAGGATTGTAACAACTGTTGCAGCATATTTTTTATATCTGCCACAGATGTTTCAAGATTAGTAACTCTCTCCGTCAAATCCTGATATTTTAAACCATCACCCAATTTAATGGGATCATCTGATTTCCCACCAGCAGTGGTTGTATCAGCAGTTGGACCAGGAGAAGTCTCCAATGGTTCATCCACTGATGCCCCTTTTTCTTGGAACTGGGGACTTCTTTCTTCAGCAGTAGTTACCTTAGTAAGCACACCAGTGCTTAGCGTGGACACACCAGTGGATACCTTGGTTCCCAAGGGAGAAATTGCCTTCAAGGGAGTCTGACTTATGAAACTACTGTCCAGGTGTAAACCAGTGGATTCAACACCTGTAGTAGCTGCTCCACTTGAACTACCACCAAGAGATACATGTGACTCTAGGGGTGTAACCTCCTCAAGTGTTGATGGGTTAGCAAAGGTAGAGGCATCAGACTCAGTCACTTGTTGGAGTATATTCTCAGTGATGGGTTGTTGAGAAGAACTTATTAGTGTTTGATCCATATCCAATGCTTTCAACGGATGTAAAATGTTGGACGGTAATGTGGTTGTTGGGATAGGAGTTGAAAGAGAATTTGCCCCGGGCTATTGAACATACTCTCAAGTGAGGGTAATGTATCTTGGTTGGGTGTCCCTGTGATTACAACCTATTCCTTTTGTGAGGAAGCAGGAGGAGTTGAGGCCTGTGGTGGAGATCTTTCCAACTGTTGTGAGGAAGTAGCAACAGTGGGTGTTGGTGACTTTTGTGTTGTCACAGGAGTTACTTCTGGGATCTCATCTTCCAGAAGGTCCTTTTTGGAGGGTTTGGGGGGCTTTTTAGATTTTTTCTTCATGGTCTTTTTGGTGATTTTTGGTGGGGGTTGCACAACAGTGGTTGTGCTGCTGTGGCCATGAAGAGCAGTGGGCTCAGCAGTAGAAACCTGAGGAGCAGATGTGGATGCATCTAAAGTTTGCTCAGGCTCCTCTGTTTGTGTTTTTAAAGCTTTTGACTCTGACAACCTTGTAAAAGTTTCAGCAGACAAACTATTTATTTCACAAGGAGCACCTTGAACAAGCACTTGTGCACTGTCGTTTGGTACTTTCTGCTGTAAATAGTAGCTTAAAAACCTTGTAAACAACATGAATGGTTTTTTCTTATCTTTTATATTATTGACATTTTTAACCAAATTATTGAAAATCTCTTGGGAGTAATTGAAATCTTGTTTAGCCATAATAGCATATCCCAAGTATTGAATTTTCAATGGAATTTCATTGAAAGTTGTTGTTTTGTTTGAAACACACATGAGTAAAGTATGAAATAAAAATTTCATAGGAGGTGGGAATGCTCCTTTTTGCATAGTAGCTTTGGTCCATTGCTCTTCATACCCCCTTTCAATCAAATCCCGTTGATACTCTTCTTTAGGGAAAGAGTTTTTACCTGTATGATCATTCATCTCAAAAACCTCAGATATGGTTTGTGGAGTAATAGCAACCTGAATCCCACCTACTGTTGATGTAATAACCCAAGGCTTGTTGTCTTGAACTTCTAATTTTGCATTTTTCCAAAAATCTCGTAGGGTTTCTTGGTAAATAGGTGTGTTACAGGTCAACAAAGTTTTGTACTTTGAGGATGAAAGAGCATCGATGATTGAGTGAAAATTTGTGATTTTACTTGTTTTCTCAAGTGTACATAGATAGTTATGAGGGTTTTTGAGAGCAAGAGCCATGGTGATTCGAAGGAATTTGTGAGAGGAAGAAGAAGATGAAGCGTTTGAAGGAATTTGATGGAAACGGCTTTTGAAAGAATTTTGGAATTCGAAATGGCAGTTAAAACCCTGTTTGGGGATTTGATCAGGGTTTTATAAAAGTGAAAAGTGAATGCTGACGTGGCAGCGGTTACAAAGATCAGACGGCTAAGAACTGTCCACGTGACAACCTCTGATGAAAATGGATGACAGTTGTTTAGGGAAACCACTGATGGTCAATATCAGTGGATGTCAACAATAAAAATGTGAGCAGTGGCTATTTTTTATCTATTAGTGGATAGACAACAGTGATTGAAACACTAATGTTTGGACTTAAACAGATGTTTGACCTTAAACATATGTTTGGCCATAAACAGATGTTTGGCCATAAATAGATGTTTGGACTTAAACATATGTTTGACCTTAAACAGATGTTTGGCCATAAACAGATGTTTGGCCATAAACAGATGTTTGGCCTTAAATAAATGTTTGACCTTAAACAGATGTTTGTCCTTAAAACAAACATCTATTTAAGGTCAACATCTGTTTGACTATTGGTGAACATCTGTTTGACTTTTGATCAACATCTGTTTGAGTTTTGGTCAACAGTTTGATGGAAACCCATGTTAGATTGAACAGTGTGAATGAATAAACACTGAAGTATCATAAAACTGTGAATGAATATACCTAATCCGAAATTGTTACACATTTTCACAAATCTAACAACCATCATCGAACCTGTAACAAACTCAAAACACTGATACACTAAACACTGTTACATAAGAAACACTGATACATAAATACTAATGTTGAATCCGCTGTAGATGCTGAACCACTGCTGTTACTGGCCAGTGGTTTTCCTTTGGTTGATCAGGCCTTAGGTACATCAGTGCTTGTCTTTAATAGGGCTTTATCTTCAACAGTGGATATGCCTCATCAGTCTTTAAGGGCATCAGTCTTTATAAGGAGCAGTGGTTAGTTATAACAGTCCTTAGCATGATCAGCTGTTATAACCACTCCATAACCCTTTGAGAGGAAGCAAGTGTCGATCTATTCAATTGAGAGGAATCATTGCATTACATCCCTGTTGAAAAACAGAATCGATAAATTTAGGGAAAATGGGGTTGAAAGATGATAACCCAACATTGGAGGATCTCATTCTACAGCTTCGATAAATTCAGGGGTATTCTCAAATAATGGTTCGTAGATGTTTGAAAACCTACAAATGTCCAAAGTGTTGAGAGTAAACCTTTGCATTTTAGGTTTGTTTTTTATTTTGATTAATTGTTGATGATGTTGAGAGTTTTTATTGACACTGACATTTTAGAATATGTTAAGATGCATGTTGAGATTATTAAAATAAACTATTACATAGAAAACTAGAAATTTAATGAAATATTTATAAACTATTACACGCTAGAGTTAACACTTGCTAGTATTTCATAGACTCTGGCCTTTCTCCATGTGATTTCATTCTCTCTTTTGTTTTTCAGGTCAGTTAGCATGTTGCAGATTTTCTGATCCTGATTTAGAAGTTGTGTCAGAAACTCTTTTGCATTCTTCTGGAATTCTGATGGAGGAGAGTGGAGGACTTCGTCGAGTAATGCTATGTTGTTCCAGGTTTTGTTGTAATTAGTGTCATTGATTATGTCGACTTTCCTGTTTAGTTCTTCGTCTGTTCTTTTTTCTTTGAGTGTCCACATCGAGAATTGGGTTTTAACATCGCTGGTGTCTGACCAGTGGTAGAAGCTGAAGTTTGACATGTAGATTTTTGTTGGATTTTCTGATGTGGAACAATTTTTCACAGACATTGATTTGTAAGACAATTTTTGATGTTTAAAATGAAAAGTAATCATCGGTCTTTTATAGAGTTTAAAAACGCGTCTACATGGTAAATGAAGAGGTTAATTGTAATTATGATAATCTGCTTTTGTTCTTTGAATTTCGAAAATTTGTCCCCTGGGTTTCTTGGTATTTAATTTTACACTTTTCCCATAAAAGTTGGGGTTTGAAAAGGTTTTTGCATTAAAAGACTGCCGTTTTGAAATATACATTAATATGTTTATATCAAATCTACACGTTTTGATTGATTAAGTATATAAACTCATAGCCAATTTACCTGTTTTTCATCACGTTTTCCTACGAAGATATCATACTTTCAGGAAAGTCGAGTAATATAGTTTATTGAAATGGCGTCATTCACTTCTGTAAAATCAGATGATTTAAAGCAGCGTTTTGTCAGGCAAATCAAGGACCAGGTGTATGTAGATAGGGCTACTCTTCAAGAGCTGAAGAGATGTTTTGATGGATTGCAAGTTGGCCTGTTCACGAGAGAGCAGGTTTCCAGAAATCTTATGCGGATGCCTTCAACTTCCGTTCGTGAGCTGTGTGTTATCAGTAATATAGAATGCGGTGATAGAGACGTGGAGTTCATGGCAATGCTGAAGGACATACATCGAGAGGTTCAGCAATCGATGGAGTTGAAGCTAAAGTTTCTTAATTCTTGCTGTTATTGTTAGATTTGAAAGTTTAGTTGTTTAGTATGTTATGTAATTATTGGACTTTTAATGTCATGAATAAATGAATAAATTTTAATCTTATGAATCTATGTTGCGTTTGTAGGGAAAAAAAAAGAGAGAGAACGTCAATTTTAAATTACCATTTTCCATATTTTGAATTTTAAAAGTTATTGATATTATCAGTAATTACTGATTTGATTTGAAAGCAATTGTCATCATGACTTTCCTAATTTTTATTTTAAATTTAATTAAGATAAAATAATCGTCAATTTGAAATTCCCATTTTGCATATTTTCAATGTCCAAAGCTCAAGAAATTAGCATTAATTACTGATTTGATATGCAACAAATTGTCATCAACAGTTTTTATTTTTATTTTTTATTTTAACTTTAATTTTTATCACCAAAACAATGTTGGAGGAACTCTTATGTCATTGGAATGTAACGATTAGGTAAAATGGTAATTTCATTGTAATTCTAGTTTTCATTTGATAATTTCATTCGATCATTAATTAACCACATCAACAATAAAAATGTGAGAAGTGGCTGTTTTTTAGGGAAACCACTGATGGTCAATATCAGTGGATGTGAACAATAAAAATGTGAGCAGTGGTTGTTTTTTAACTATCAGTGGATAGCCAACAGTGATTGAAACACTGACGTTTGGTCAGTCAGTGGTCAACATGAAGAATGAAGAAACAGAGGTTATCTTTCAGCAGTGGATAACTTTTAACAATCAGATGTTTGAACCAAAACAGTGGTTGTAACAAACTTTTAAGGATTAATGAAAACTATCATTTTTAACTATTTTGAAGAGTGTTAAAATATGAGAAAACAGTGGATCTAGTTAAACATCTGTTTAGACTTAAACAGATGTTGGGGCTTAAATAGATGTTTGGCCTTCTATATCAGTTGTTTGGACTTAAACAGATGTTTGACCTTAAATAGATGTTTGGCCATAAACAGATGTTTGGCCACAAACAGATGTTTGGCCTTAAACAAATGTTTGACCTTAAACAGATGTTTGCCCATAAACATTTGTTTGCAAAAAAAAAGACCAATTTCAAGAATACTATACCCAAACAATCAAAATGAGGAGCTTAATAATCATCCAAGTGTACTTCATTTTTATTTATTAGTATAAAGATCAAACCACTGTTTTATTTATAGTACAGATCAAACCACTAAGGTGATGTGATAAATACTGTTACATATAAACACTGTTGTGATAAATACTGTTACATATAAACACTGATGTAATAAATACTGTTACATATAAACAATGAAGTGATATGACATCTAAAAACCTAACAGACTATAAAACACTTATGTGATAAATACTGTTACATATAAACACTGTTAACATAAACAAAGGTAGAATATCTGTTGTTGATGCTGAACCACTGTTGTTGGGCAGTGGTTCACCTTTGGGTTTGTCTAGGGTTTGTCTCGAGAGATAAACTCTAGGGTTTGTCTCGAGAGATTGTATATACATAACATACCATTAAGCGAATCAACATGGGGAGCAGTCAATCATGGAACCAACATAATTTTCATCATAAACACTGAAGTATCATAAAACTATGAATGAATATACCCAATCTGAAATTGTTAGACATTTTCATAAATCTAACAACCATTATTGAACCTGTAACAAAATCTAAACACTGATACACTAAACACTATTACATAAGAAACACTGATACATAAATACTGATGTTGAATCCACTGTAGATGCTGAACCACTACTATTACTGACCAGTGGGTTTCCTTTGGTTGATCAGGCCTTAGGTACATAAGTGCTTGTCTTTAACAGGGCTTTGTCTTCAACAGTGAATAGGCCTCATCAGTCTTTAAGTCCATTAGTCTTTATAAGGAGCAGTGGTTAGTTATAACAGTCCTTAGCATGATCAGCTATTATAACCACTCCATAACCATTTGAGAGGAAGCAAGTGTCGATCTATTCAATTGAGATGAATCATTGCATTACATCCCTGTTGAAAAATAGAATCGATAAATTTAGGGAAAACGGGGTTAAAAGATGATAACCCAACAATGGAGGATCTCATTCTACAGCTTCGATAAATTCAGGGGTATTGTCAAATAATGGTTCCTAGATGTTTGAAGACCGATAAATGTCCACAGTGCTGCGTGTTTGGACATTTGTCGGTCTTCAAACATCTAGGAAGCATTATTTGAGAATACCCCTGAATTTATCGAAGCTGCAGAATGAGATCCTCCATTGTTGGGTTATCATCTTTCAACACCATTTTCCCTAAATTTATCAATTCTGTTTTTCACACCTCCCAAAGCCACATATCTGCCTCCAAAGAGATCGAGACAGCTTGAAGCATGACCTAGACTTGCTGTAATTCCACCAGTTCAGTATTTAATCCCAATATACGAACTCAATACAAATAACAAATATTTGGTGTGCTACACATGTAAATAATTCAGGAAACGGATTTGAAACCATAAATATGGATTATAGAGATCTATGAATGAAACATGGGTGAATAAACCAACAAAACAGATTGTGAAAAACAAAAACTACAAACATATCAAAATCAATCTACTCGTAATCACATGGTACACCAATGCAAGCATCTGAATAAACAATAACAAATCAAAGACAAAATCAAAAGCTACAAACATATCAAACAAATTTCATAGAATCATGAAAGAAATTAGGTCACGGGTTGTTACCAGATTTAGCGAGAGAAGAATCGATGGAAGCATTGGAGAAGATGACGATTTCAAGAAACTTCAATCTGGAAAACATGACAGCGAAGCAGAAGACGATTTCAAGAAATATAAGATCTGTATACAGATTTGAAACCCTAAATCTGGATTATAGAGATCTATGAATGAAACATGAATCATAAAATAAAAAATTACCTTCGTGATATTAAGTAGATCGGCTTTTAAATCAGAAGAATTGTAGAGGAGGCACCTGATTAGATGAACAATCGATTTGAGAAGAGGAAAGATTGGATCCGATTAAAATGTCTACACCTGTAATAGGTTGAATCAGAACATATTATATTGAAATTTGATTTAACACCCATGATTAAACACTTTTAAGAATTATAGCATACAAAATGAGAAATTAAGATCCATTTTCCATAAAGATACCAACCACCACATTCCTCACATATTAAGTTTTCTAACATGCTGGTTGCTGCACATTAAACACACTAATCAAAATGAAAGAATAACAAACGGACTCAAGAGTAACAATAGAAGTTAAACATCAATAACAAATACCTGAATTTCACCAGGTAGCAATATTCCCCTAAGCCACTTGAAATTCCAATTTATTATATCATGTTCTCTCATATTTGAAACGGGTCGAAGAACCGGATGTAGTGGATCATTTTTATGAAAATATATATAAAAAATCCTTTCTGGTTGCTGAAATTAAGAGAATAATTACGAGTTCTGTAAGGAAACTAAGCATGATCTAAATTGTGAGCATCTACCTGATCTACTGCAAAACATAAACGAATAACATAAGAAAACGAATCAAACCCAAATAACATTTTTATACATAGACCTACTGAAATCAAAGATATCAATTCTAAGGGTGCTTGTAAAAGGTTGTAAATCTTCCTATTTCATGACAATCGAAACAATAGAAACAAAGAATTTTCTGAAGCTTCAAAACTAAATAAAAAAACCAATAGAAAACTAATCCTATGAATTTCAAAATTCACGATGAGAATTATCATACCTAACAATGGATAAATCTGTTAGTCTGAACTAAGTGTACAGTTTCTAATCCCACAAACGATTAAACTAAAAATATAAACAATACTTGAATCCTGTCCGAAAAATCCAAACACATGCAACAATAAAAAACAAAAACCTTCATAGTCGGATCGAATAATCAATAAAAAAAATGATCGAAGATGAATGCTATACCTGGATTTGATCGTATCTTCAAAGAAATATCGTTGATGGTAAAATATACCTGAAAAGAAGCGACGGTGACAAAAATCCGTCATCATCGGCGTCACTGACGAACATGAACAGTTCAGATCTAAAAAAGCCTAATCGGAACAAATCTAAACCAAACCCTGACCTGAACATAACGATGAAACCCTAATCTAAAAGCTTCAAGGTTGAGATTAACCACCACCCTATCGTCTGACTTTAATGAAGATAGAGCACCGACCAGATCTCCATCTTCTCCTTGTTGCAGGGTAGAGAGCAATTGAAACCCAGGGACCTGACTACAATCTGGCAGCGTACCAGCAGAGTGGAGGTTAGACCCTCGTTCATGAGATTGTGGCCCAAGAGGGGGGAAATCAGCTGAAAATAAGGGATTAGGGGGATCAGGCCGTCGATTGGAGTGGATGTTGCGAGGATTAACCTCAAAAATTGATGGTTTCATGAACAAATTAGTGTGCGGAAGGAGAAAAAAGGATGAACAGATAGAGAGGATTTGCAAATAGGAGAGTTTTGAGAAGAGGAAAATGTGAGGAGGAATGATTTAGAGTGAAGAAATAGGGTTTTTAGATGGAGACGGTACTGTTGGGCAGGAAAATGGAAAAAAAGATGCCCTAATCTACTGACACGTGGCCCAAATAGCTTTCATTTATTATATATAATAGATTTGATATATTTTATATGTTGTATTGCAATCACATCAAATACCCCCACACTTGAATCTTTGATTGTCCTCAAGCAAAACTCTATTACATGGCTTACACACCAAAATGGAATAAGTAGAAGAGAAGGTTTTTGTCTCATCTTTAGAGTGTCGGGAATCCAAGTTCTAAGTTTATTTTGTTTTTATTTTATTTACAATCCTATTCGCCATGATTTATTTAAAACACAGTTTAATAAAATTTATTTACTTTGGGCTAAACATGCCTTTATAAAATTCCATTTAGTTATATACAAATTTACACACCTCACAAGTGGTCACTCAACATGTGACAACCGTAAAAAATACAGGTATCCGTACAATTAATTAATATTGATTAGTGCTTAATGACTGTGCTGAATTACAATTAATGACTTAAACTGCTTTCTGATTACTGCAACATACTTACATGTGCATCACATATTACATAACGTCATCTCATTATCACATGCAAACTTTATTGACATACATGATGCACAAAGCACAGTTAGCGGATAACTCAGAAAAATGCTGACAATGTTCAGTACATAGACAGACAGTGTTTTGAGACCCCGTATGGGCCAGGGACAAGGTACTACACTAGCATGGAGTGTAGGGAAGTAAGGACCATAATACTGCTTCACTAGGTGATAGTTTAAGTGCCGGAAAGTGCCTAAAACCCACATAAAGTGCAGAATTCTGCATATTTCATCAAAATTCAGCAATTTAACAAGCTAGTAACATGCAAAAGTATGACTAAATGGTCCTGAATGCTTTCCTAAGTGTCGGGAATCAAAAGTGTCACAAAAGAGTACTTAAAGATCACTAAACAGAATAGTTTGACACTTTAACGAACCGGTATCTAACCGAACAACCGGACACTACCCTAAACACCAAAATTACACTAGAAGCATTGTTTTAGTGTTTCTAAGCTAGTTATGATCCCCGAACACCCTAACATACTATATGACACATGTTACACATAAACACTAAACATTATACTTAACTTCTAACTATTTAATCTAACTATGGTTTAAACTTACACTAATACCCCCCCCCCTTTGGGACGGTTACAAGATGGCCCCACCACCTTGATCTTCTCAATCTTACTAGATATGGTTGGATCCTACAAGATTGTTGAAAGATTATGGCATGTACTTAGGGAACATATTAACCATTGGGTAATAGCTTAAGATGGTTATAAGAAGACTAGAGGCCATCATTCTCATCACCACACTTCACCACAACTCTCTCCCTCTCCTCCCTCCTTCTTCTCGGCCGAACCCCAACCACACCACCATCATCATCATTTGTTCATTCCAAGTGGTACTCAAGGTGTAAGGAGCCATATACGAAGGTTTGGTGGTCTTGGATCTTGAAGGACCTCTCCCGATTGCTTTTATCCTCCACATTTGTCATCACCATCTCTTGTGTACATCCCTAGCCTTTGTGCTAGTTGTAAGACTCTCATAATCCTTATTTACGTCATGTGTAGTTGGTTAAAGGATGTAGTATGTTGTTAATCACAAAAACACCAAAGAATATAAACATGAATCATGAACATAAGCTTGATATATGATGAAACTATGTTGTTTAGTGTATGAATGATACTTGCTTGTTATTTACTTGAGATTATGATGTTGATCATCATAAGCAGCTTGCTAGATTGTGATTAAACACATGATCTAGCAAGAGATAGGATGATTATGTGATAAAACAAGATGATCATCCTCATGTGTTAAGCATGAACTTGAAGAATAAAGTGATTTCTTGAAAAATAATAAACAAAGTGAGTTAGTAATCTTATGGATCTAAGATTTATGAATGGTTTTCCAAAAGGACCAAGTTCAAAATGTGATTTTTAGAAGATCTTGGTTCTTACTTAAATATACACTATTTTTTGTGATAAAACAAGTATAAGAACACTTTGTTTACAATAAAAATTCAAAAGAATGATTTTTGGAAAAAATCATCTAACAAGTTGTAAACACACAAATCTTTCAAGAATGAATTTTTAAAGAAATAAACACACTTTAAAGGGGTAACTAAGTCTACTAAACATACTACCAAGTTACTACAAGTTTTTATGAAAACTCAAGTTCATGATCATTATGTAGATAGCTTTGTTTTAGCACTTGGTAAGTGTAGATTGATTGTTGATTGTTTATGATGATTTTTTAAAAGAAAATGATATGCTTTAATAGCATGGACACCTCCATTTTTAGGGGAAACTATGGAAAAAATTTCTAAAAATACAAACACTTAGAAAAATATTTTCTAAACAAGTATTTACAAGTGAGTTTTAACCATGGTTTTCAATATAAACTTTGCCATAGATTTTGTTACAAAAATACAAGTATCGGAGGTTGGTTTTTATAAATAAAAATGGATAAATATGTATTTAGAATATATATTTACATTAATAACACATTGTGTGTGATTATTTGTATACTTGGTGTAATAGTTATGTTATTTTAGGATTTAAAGTAATACAACTTAACCAAAACACCAAGAATTTACAATCCAAAATAATACCAAAAATCACAAGGAATAAATATATAAGTTACACACTTAATATTGTGAAATCGAACGCAAGAACGTAACTTACAAAATATTCCGGAAAATACCGTTATAAATATGTTTTTGGTAAATATTATTTTGGATACAAGAAATGAAAATATAATCTTTGAAAATATTACAAGAGTAATATTGTATTTTCAACAAGGAGAAAATATATTATTTTTTGAAGTAAAATATATTTTCTTGAATATTTAGAAGATATATGATTTTTGAGAAAAATATATATTTTCTTGAAATACATTATTTTTAGACAAAATGAGTTTACATATATATTTTCTAAAGTGAGACTTGAAAATATATTATTTTGAGACTACCAATACGAGAATACAAAGATACTTGTATGAGATACCCCCATCCTTGGGAATGAAATACAAAAATAAATACTTGAGAAGTATTAATACAGAAATATTGCTTAAACGATTATTCCAAAATTAAATATAATTTAAGGTTAAAATAATTATTATTTTAACAAAAAATTATAATTTGGAATAATATTGGAAACATAAAAGGAACGTAACTCAAAACGTTAAACTCTAAGCCAAGGCACGGCCCGTTCGTCTAATAGACAGTAGTACATTGTTGGTAGTCGTGTTTGCTGAAGAGAATTGGGTTACGATTCTGAAGACGCAATAATGTCCCCCTTTTCTTTAAACTGTTTTGGTTTATTTACTTCGGGGGTGAAATGCATGTTACAAAAAGGATTACATACAAATACAACTGGTATGGTTAGCCTAGGAAAGAACCATAGATCATGTGAATGGGTAGGCGGATACTTGAGACCATTAATCCTCGTATAAGGACCGAGGGGCATGAGTGATAGATCTATTTGGGTGTAGCGAGCCCACACCCATGAGTGTGACAACTGTGTTCTGTAATCATCGTATAATGTAAAACAATGTTGATTATCAATGAAACAATGTGCTTTGGAGTTATTATATGTGTTATTGTGTTTAATGATTTTACAATTTGATTCGATTCCGATTTCGAGCTTTAAATCACTTTCTGGAAGGTTATACGTGAACTGGTGCATAAACGCAATCAGTTTAACACGACGTACACTCCGGAACTGTGACGTAAGCCAAACATACCCTAAATATCCTTTACATAACTTAGAAATAAGTTTCGAAGGATTCGGTATGGGGAAAACACATTTAGTTGAACTAAAAGAACTAATTACGACAAAACTGTGAAACGAACGTTGGTGACCGCCCGGATAATATTTAAATCCTGAAAATATTATGTTATGATTAAAATTTTATTTTAATCAGGTTCGTGTTGAAAAATAAATTAAAACGCTTAAAAATGTTATTTTTCAAGTTTAAGCGCGTACCGCGTGTTATTGCGTAACACAGTGCTTCTACTGCAAAACGCAGACAACGCAGCCAGTCTTGGCAACTGAAATTTATTTCAGTAATAATTTGGTAAGTTTATTTTTATAGAATAATAAAAATAATTTAGAACGCCATAAACCGGGATTTAAACGCTAGATAAAATATCCGGTATCCAGTTAAACACCCGCTTTAGCCTATATATTATATATCTACATACAAGAATGCATGAATATGAGAGTGGAGGGTGGAGGTGGTGGCCCCATGTGCCTTCCCTTGCCACTTCTCATTCAACTTTGCCACTTGTTGATGCAAGTAATCTTTCTTAGATTTCCATATCTTTTATAATCTTGCATATCTCTTCCAATATCTTACTAAGATCACATCTTCACACAACACTCAACATCCTCACTCTCTTTCCCTCCTAAAACCGTACACCCCTCTCTCTCTCCATCTTCATATCTTTAAAAAATTTTCTTGAGAATCAAGTCCATTTCCAAGCATATTTCAAGTGATTGTGAAGAATCAAAGGTGTTTTCAAGTGATTCAAGCTTCCTATCATCAAAATCTCATCCCACAACCTACTTGAATCTTGAAGGTATAACATTTATTTTTAAATCATACTTTTGATTCTTGGTTGTTCTTGATGATTTGAAGTTTCTCTTGAATCTTGGAATTTTCACTAAACTTGAAATCTAAAATGAAATGGGTCTTGATACAAAAATAAAAATGGTGGTGTATATATATGTATATAACCGTACATATATATGTGTGTATATGAGTTTTTTTTTTTTGAGTTTGAGTTTGGTTCTTGATAAGTACATGTTTAGGTTGTTGCTTGTTCTTGAATAATAGTCAAAATGCAAGTGGTTGATGATCTATGTATAATATGATAAATGACCAAGTACATCAGCAAATAAACCTGAATATATCATATATTTGATGCATTTAAACTCATATGAAAAGTTGAGGTTATGATAGTATGCTTTAGGCACTTGTACATGAAGATACATGTTGATGTAAAGCTCAATAAATGGTAAAAAGGGTTGTATGACAAAAATGTTTTAGATCAGCTCAAGAAATGATAGCTTTGCATGTTGTACATATAGCTTAAAAAGTGGTAAATTGTGTGAAATTTGCATGATTTATGTGCCTTATGTAAGACCTGCACCATCATGAGTATAACCACTATTTTATTCAGTAAATAACATGGGTTATTTGAAAATTTCAAGTCGTTTCGATATGGGATGGTTCTGGTAGTGTTTGATGCAAAACTATGCGGTAAAACGGTTAAAAATCGCCTTTTCGGAGGATTTTTACAAAACTGTTTTAGATCAGTAACCAAACTGATATTATTGATATAAAAACAATCATTTTAACTTATATTAAGTTTACTTGGTGTTTGGTTAGTCATACGTGACTTCCGACGCCCAAAAATGTCACCGAATCGCTAAAATAAGTGTTTTTCGACATACACTAGAATGGGTTGTTCATGAGTAAATTTTATGTGTTACAATGTGCTATGTATTTTGCAATATGTGTATGATGATGTGCTAGTGTTGACGAGATTATGTGTATTACGCTTGAGTATATATATACAAATACACCAAAATAATCAAAAATAATACCTTTTCGAGAAATCTCAAAGTTATGTGAAAATTCTAAGTATCGGAGAAACTCATGTATTTTTTTGTGGGTTTTTTATTATTAAATCATTCTTATTTAATTTAGGACGAATAAACAATTTGAGGGATTGTGTTAACGTATAAAAACGCACCCAAAGGTGAGTACATAGATACCCTCTTTTACATATTTTCGATTGTTTTGGGGTGATTCATATGTATCAAAACGATTTCGATATTTTAACGATGGTTTCAAAAACGATTACGATGGTTTATACTTAACTAATAACGATTTCGACAATGTGAAAGAACTTGTTGGTTGTAGTTACATAACGAATGACATTCATTAATTTTGGCCGAACCGACCAGTATTAGGTTATGGTACCATAGGATCTGACAAATCCCGTTATCAGACTTCACCCATGGTTATGTGTGGGTTAGGTGGGTAACGACTGAATCTGATGATTGTTAACTTACCCTTTGGTGGTTTGTTAATACGAGTTAAACGAGTTGAACGATTAACGAGTCACAAAGGTTTGAATGTTATTAGCGAGACGACCCAAAAGTAGTTTTCACAATTAAAACGAGAACGATTTGTACGAGAACGATTTTGAATGATTGAACGATTATGAATGATTTAAACAAGTGAACGATGATCTATAACGAGAACGGGTTAAACGATGTTACACAACGAGGTTTACTAAACGATATAAACCATACGAGTTTTATTACGAGGACGATTTACGATTTGGTTTACGAAAACAAATGTTTTGGGTTAAGATTCATGGCATCAAGGTTTATAAATTATAACCAATCTGTTTTGACTTGGTTATTCATTTTACAATACAAACATTTTACTAAACAAGGTTTTCTACTATCGAATAACGAAGTTGTATGAGTTATTTCAACATGTAAACGAGCCATGAATCTGACACTCACACAAAAACTATGTGCTCGCCAACATTTCTTTGCTGACTTTGTTTTTACATATGTTTCAGGTGATGTTGCTTAATGTTGATCGCGAATAGGATGCATGCTCACTTAGGACTGGACGAGGCCTTAGTGATTTAATAACGATGATAGACCATGTTTGACTTGCTTGTTTAACTTTAAGACAATGTTTAATATTTAATAAAATGAAACTCTTTGTATCCATGGTTTGAAACAATAATTCTGTTACAACACTCCCGGACGTTTCCGCCACGATTTGTTGTTTTACGTGGTCGGGGTGTGACAGAAGAAATTGGTATCAGAGCCAATGGTTATAGGGAATTAGGTTATTAGTAATGTTTTGACCTAGACTATAACTTTCTAGGACCCCAACGCAAGTTGATTTGCGTTCAGATTTTTAAAAACAAAATCCGAATCTGCTTCGAAAATTAATCATCCGTTCTAGGATGATTGATTACTAGGTTTTGAACCCTCTGTTGTAAGGTTTTAAACCCTTCCAGTTTGACTCATTTTTGGCTTAGTGCCTTCTGAGTTTTCAAAATCTCGTCAAAGTTTGGGTCTAAATAATGTGAACACGTGCAAACTAGAAGAGTGAATGCCTGTACCCTGAGTTTTCTGTCTAAGGCTAGAGTGTTCGTACAAATCCAAATAATCGGACCAGTCACTCTTACCTGGGAACTCTTGGGGTGAGTGTTCACTTATAGGCGAGCATGTCTTCGCGATACATTATTTTGATTCGTTACTTTGATTAGTCACTGCGTGTCGTTTGTTTATTCGAGGTAACGAACAAATGATTTCCTTCCTTGTGTTTCGTCGATATTTTCAATACCTCTTTTGTTTTTACTAATTGTTGACCTCACTCGTTTCTCATATTTCCTTATTAGACTGCTGTGCTTCCAGGCTTTGTCTCTCAGCAAATGGCTGCTGTGCTTCCAGGCGTTGTGACCCAAATCCACGAGCTATACAACAACAATAACAATAACAATAACAATGCACAATGTAATTTCAAGAGTTTCAATTCTGCTAAGCCGCTAAAGTTTTATGGGTCACAAGGAGCAACTGCACTCCTTCAATGGTTCGAAAGTATCGAGAACACATTCAGACATGTGCAATGTCCGAATGGGCGTAAGGTTGAATTTGCATCAAGTGTGTTTGAGAAGCGTGCTCTTACATGGTGGAACGGAGTGATGCGCGATAGGGGTGCCGAAGTGGCATTGGCACAAACATGGGAAGAGCTTCGAGCTCTCATGATGAAAGAGTTTTGTCCCCGTCACGAAATTCAAGCCTTGGAACGAGAGTTTGATGATCTAAAACAAGATGGGGGAGAACACCGTGCTTACACGGATCGATTTGAGGAGCTCAGTCTTTTGTGTCCTACTATGGTTACCCCGTTGGAGAAAGCGATAGAGAGGTACATCGATGGTTTACCCGATTCCATACAAGATATTGTGACTGGCATCAATCCTACTATAGTTCGTCAAGCGATCGAGTTATCTGCTACCCTGACTGAGTCGCAAGTCAGGAAGGGAAAACTTACCTGCAAAGGTGATAAGAAGAAGTCGACCAAATCTGTCAAGGAAAAGGGTAAGGGTAAGAAAGGTGAGTCGTCGAAGAAGTCGAGAAAGCCAAAGGGTGCTCAGAACTTTGCAGTAACTGCACAAAATGCTCAGAACCCTCAGAACCCACCAGCTCAACCGCCTGTGAAAAAAGCGTATGCTGGTACCGCACCTCATTGTGCTCGCTGCAACGGTCATCATGTTGCACAACAAGCTTGTAGGCAATGCACAACGTGTGGTAAGTTTGGGCATCTGGCCAACAACTGTCGTTTGGGTCAGAATCAGATTGTTCAGAATCAAGCTCCAGTTCAGGGGAATGCTGCTAGATTCCCACCGGGTTCATGTTTCAATTGTGGAGAGTTTGGTCACTTCCACAACAATTGTCCGAGGCTAGTGAATGCAAACGCGAATGCTAATGCGAAACCGAATGCGAATGTCAATGCAAATGTGAATCCCGCTCGTGGGCGAGCGTACAATCTGAATGCTAACGAAGCAAGGGCTGACAACGAGGTGGTTAATGGTACGTTTCTTGTTAACAATCGACCTGCATCTATTCTTTTTGATTCTGGTGCCGATAGAAGTTTTGTTTCATTATCTTTCGAACCTTTGCTTGCTATACCTAGAACTAAACTGAGGAAACCCTTATCTGTCGAAGTTGCTACTGGTAAACCTCTTGTTCTCGATTCTGTTATTCGTGATTGTCAGATAAACCTTGATAACCATCTTTTTCCCATTGACCTCACGCCGATGCAACTTGGGAGTTTCGATATTATCGTGGGGATGGATTGGTTAACCAAACATCATGCTGTGGTGATTTGTTTCGATAAGATTGTTCGTATTCCTCTTCTGTCTGGCGATGTTCTGGAAGTTCGTGGCGAAAAGCCATCTGGTGGTTTGAAGCTTATGTCGTGTACAAAGGCCCAAAGTTATTTGCGAAAGGGATATGTTGCTTTCCTGGCACAGGTCACCGAGGAGAAAGGCAAGAGCAGGAGTATTCAGGATATTTTGATTGTTCGGGATTATCCAGAGGTGTTTCCCAATGAACTGCCTGGTTTGCCTCCAGTTCGTCAAGTCGAGTTTCATATTGACCTTGTACCCAATGCCAACCCGATTGCGAACGCACCTTATCGTCTTGAACCGTCGGAGATGCAAGAGTTATCGAAACAGCTTCAAGAGTTGTCTGATAAAGGATTCATCCGTCCAAGCTTTTCACCTTGGGGAGCTCCTGTCCTCTTTGTGAAGAAGAAAGATGGATCTTTTCGAATGTGTATCGATTATCGTGAGCTTAATAAGCTTACCATCAAGAATCGATATCCCCTACCTAGAATTGATGATCTCTTCGACCAGCTGCAAGGTGCTTCATGCTTTTCCAAGATCGATCTGCGATCTGGGTATCATCAACTTCGTGTTCTCGAAGAAGATATTCCCAAAACTTCTTTCCGTACAAGATATGGGCATTACGAGTTCATTGTCATGCCTTTTGGTTTGAAGAATGCCCCAGCTATCTTCATGGACTAAATGAATAGGGTCTGTAAACCTTATTTAGACAAGTTCATCATTGTGTTCATCGACGATATTCTCATCTATTCCAAGTCTCAAGCCGACCACGAGCAACACCTTCGTTTGACATTGGAACTCCTTAAGAAGGAACAACTTTTTGCTAAATTCTCCAAGTGTGAATTCTGGCTTAAACAAGTTCAGTTCTTGGGTCATATTGTCAATGAGCAGGGTATCCGTGTGGATCCTAGCAAAATAGCAGCTATTAAGGATTGGAATACACCAACGACACCTACAGAGATTCGATCATTTCTTGGTCTTGCTGGTTATTATCGTCGATTCATTTCTAATTTCTCAAAGATCGCGGTTCCACTCACTGCTTTGAGTCAGAAAAATAAGCCTTTTGAGTGGGGACCTAAGCAAGAAGAAGCGTTCCAAACGCTGAAACAAAAGCTCTGTGATGCTCCTGTTTTATCTCTACCTGAGGGAAACGATGATTTTGTTGTCTATTGTGACACGTCAAATCTAGGACTTGGTTGCATTCTTATGCAACGAGGTAAAGTCATAGCTTATGCGTCTAGACAGCTGAAAATTCATGAGAAGAACTATACAACTCATGATCTTGAATTAGGAGCGGTGCTTTTTGCACTTAAAATATGGAGACACTACCTCTATGGAACGAAGTGTGTGGTTTTCACAGACCACAAAAGTCTCCAGCATATTCTCAATCAAAAGGAGTTGAACATGAGGCAATGATGTTGGGCTGAACTCTTAAGCGATTATGATTGTGAGATCCGCTACCATCCTGGTAAGGCGAATGTTGTAGCCGATGCGCTTAGTCGAAAGGAACGAGTCAAGCTTCATTCTGTTCGAACTCTAACTGATATTCAATCTCGTGTCCTTCAAACTCAACGATCTTGTGTGATCAAAGGCTTATTGAAATATGATCTACCGCTTCAATTCGAACTTAAACTTGAAACGAAGGACGATGGGTTGCTATATTTTAAGGATCGTTTGTGGATTCCGAAACAGGACGATCTTCGCACCTTGGTAATGGACGAATCTCACAAGTCTCGATATTCTATCCATCCTGGTGCTGATAAAATGTACAAGGATCTTCTTACTCAGTTCTGGTGGCCTGGTATGAAGAAGGATGTTGCCTTGTATGTATCGAAATGCCTAACTTGTCTCAAAGTCAAGGCTGAACATCAACGACCTTCTGGTTTGCTTGTACAACCAGAGATACCGGTTTGGAAGTGGGAGAACATTGCAATGGATCTCATCACTAAGTTACCGCGTACGTCTAAAGGTCACGATGCTATTTGGGTTGTTATCGATCGATTAACGAAGTCAGCTCATTTTATTCCGATTCGCGAGGATCTATCTGTTGATAAACTTGAAAAGCTTTATGTTGATGAGATTGTATCACGACATGGTGTTCCTTTGGATATCATTTCCGATCGTGATGCTCGATTTTCATCTCATTTTTGGAAGACCATGCAATCTGCTTTGGGAACCCAACTGAATCTAAGCACTGCTTATCATCCCCAAACCGATGGACAATCGGAGAGAAGGATTCAAACTTTGGAGGATATGCTTAGAGCATGCGTGATAGAGTTTGGTGGTAATTGGGATTCTTATCTTCCACTGATCGAGTTCTCTTACAATAACAGTTATCATGCTAGTATTAATATGGCACCATTCGAAGCTCTCTACGGTCGAAAATGTCGTTCACCTGTATGTTGGAATGAGATCGGTGAAGCTCAGCTTACTGGACCTGAGCTCATTCTGGAAACAACAGACAAAATCAAGAAAATTCACGATAATCTTGTGACAGCTAGAAGCCGTCAAAAGAGTTATGCGGATTTGCGATGCAAGCCCTTAGAATTTCAAATCGGAGACCGTGTCCTACTCAAGGTGTCACCTTGGAAGGGAGTGGTGAGATTTGGAAAGAAAGGAAAACTTGCACCACGATATGTTGGACCATTTAAGATTGTTGAAAGAATTGGAAAGGTTGCCTATCGACTAGAGCTACCTCCAGAGCTTGGAAATATTCATCTGACTTGTCACGTGTCCAATTTGCGAAAGTGTTTAGCTGATGCTGATCTTCACATTCCTCTCGACGAGATTCAAATCGATGAAACAATGCACTTTGTCGAGAAACCTGTGAAGATAGTGGACCGTACATACAAACAATTTAAGAACAAACGGATTTGATTGGTCAAAGTTCGCTGGGAATCCAAACGTGGCCCCGAGTTTACTTAGGAACGTGAGGACTAGATGAAGGCGAAATATCCGCATTTGTTTTCACAAGTTTCCTCTAAATAAAATTTCAGGACGAAATTTCCTAAAGTAGGGGAGACTGTGACAACTGTGTTCTGTAATCATCGTATAATGTAAAACAAAGTTGATTATCAATAAAACAATGTGCTTTGGAGTTATTATATGTGTTATTGTGTTTAATGATTTTACAATTTGATTCGATTCCGATTTCGAGCGTTAAATCACTTTCTGGAAGGTTATACGCGAACTGGTGCATAAACGCAATCAGTTTAACGCAACGTACACTCCGGAACTGTGACGTAAGCCAAACATACCCTAAATATCCTTTACATAACTTAGAAATAAGTTTCGAAGGATTCGGTATGGCGAAAACACGTTTAGTTGAACTAAAAGAACTAATTACGACAAAACTGCGAAACGAACGTTGGTGACCGCCCGGATAATATTTAAATCCTGAAAATATTCTGTTATGATTAAAATTTTATTTTAATCAGGTTCGTGTTGAAAAATAAATTAAAACGCTTAAAAACGTTGTTTTTCAAGTTTAAGCGCGTACCGCGTGTTACTGCGTAACACAGTGCTTCTACTGCAAAATGCAGACAACGCAGCCAGTCTTGGCAACTGAAATTTATTTCAGTAATAATTTGGTGAGTTTATTTTTATAGAATAATAAAAATAATTTAGAACGCCATAAACCGGGATTTAAACGCTAGATAAAATACCCGATATCCAATTAAACACCCGTTTTAGCCTATATATTATATATCTACATACAAGAATGCATGAATATGAGAGTGGAGGGTGGAGGTGGCGGCCCCATGTGCCTTCCTTTGCCACTTCTCATTCAACTTTGCCACTTGTTTATGCAAGTAATCTTTCTTAGATTTCCATATCTTTTATAATCTTGCATATCTCTTCCAATATCTTACTAAGATCACATCTTCACACAACACTCAACATCCTCACTCTCTCTCCCTCCTAAAACCGTACACCCCTCTCTCTCTCCATCTTCATATCTTCAAAATTTGTTCTTGAGAATCAAGTCCCTTTCCAAGCATATTTCAATTGATTGTGAAGAATCAAAGGTGTTTCCAAGGTGTTTTCAAGTGATTCAAGCTTCCTATCATTAAAATCTCATCCCACAACCTACTTGAATCTTGAAGGTATAACATTTATTTTTAAATCATACTTTTGATTCTTGGTTGTTCTTGATGATTTGAAGTTTCTCTTGAATCTTGGAATTTTCACTAAACTTGAAATCTAAAATGAAATGGGTCTTGATACAAAAATAAAAATGGTGGTGTATATATATGTATATAACCGTACATATATATGTGTGCATATGAGTTTTTTTTTTTTTTTTTTTTGAGTTTGAGTTTGGTTCTTGATAAGTACATGTTTAGGTTGTTGCTTGTTCTTAAATAATAGTCAAAATGCAAGTGGTTGATGATCTATGTATAATATGATAAATGACCAAGTACATCAGCAAATAAACCTGAATATATCACATATTTGATGCATTTAAACTCATATGAAAAGTTGAGGTTATGATAGTATGCTTTAGGCACTTGTACATGAAGATACATGTTGATGTAAAGCTCAAGAAATGGTAAAAAAAGGGTTGTATGACAAAAATGTTTTAGATCAGGTTACAAACACTAAAAATAACATTATTTGGTATATTATAAGGACATAAAACTTTGACATAGGTTTGATAGCTTTGCATGTTGTACATATAGCTTAAAAGGTTGTAAATTATGTGAAATTTGCATGATTTATGTGCCTTATGTAAGACCTGCACCATCATGAGTATAACCACTATTTTATTCAGTAAATAACATGGGTTATGTTAAAATTTCAAGTCGTTTAGATTTGGGATGGTTCGGGTAATGTTTGATGCAAAACTATGCGGTAAAACGGTTAAAAATCGTCTTTTCGGAGGATTTTTACAAAACTGTTTTAGATCAGTAACCAAACTGATATTATTGATATAAAAACAAGTATTTTAACTTATATTAAGTTTACTTGGTGTTTGGTTAGTCATACGTGACTTCCGACGCCCAAAAATGTCACCGAATCGCTAAAATAAGTGTTTTTCGACATACACTAGAATGGGTTGTTCATGAGTAAATTTTATGTGTTACAATGTGCTATGTATTTTGCAATATGTGTATGATGATGTGCTAGTATTGACGAGATTATGTGTATTACGCTTGAGTATATATATACAAATACACCAAAATAATCAAAAATAATACCTTTTTGAGAAATCTCTAAGTTATGTGAAAATTCTAAGTATTGGAGAAACTCATGTATTTTTTTGTGGGTTTTTTATTATTAAATCATTCTTATTTAATTTAGGAAGAATAAACAATTTGAGGGATTGTGTTAACGTATAAAAACGCACCCAAAGGTGAGTACATAGATCCCCTCTTTTACATATTTTCGATTGTTTTGGGGTGATTCATATGTATCAAAACGATTTCGATATTTTAACGATGGTTTCAAAAATGATTACGATGGTTTATACTAAACTAATAACGATTTCTACAATGTGAACGAACTTGTTGGTTGTAGTTACATAACGAATGACATTCATTAATTTTGGCCGAACCGACCAGTATTAGGTTATGGTACCATAGGATCTGACAAATCCCGTTATCAGACTTCACCCATGGTTATGTGTGGGTTAGGTGGGTAATGACTGAATCTGATGATTTTTAACTTACCCTTTGGTGGTTTGTTAATACGAGTTGAACGATGAACGAGTCACAAAGGTTTGAATGTTATTAGCGAGATGACCCAAAAGTAGTTTTCACAATTAAAATGAGAACGATTTGTACGAGAACGATTTTGAATGATTATGAACGATTTAAACAAGTGAACGATGATCTATAACGAGAACGGGTTAAACGATGTTACACAACGAGGTTTACTAAACGATATAAACCATACGAGTTTTATTACGAGGACGATTTACGATTTGGTTTACGAAAACAAATGTTTTGGGTTAAGATTCATGGCATCAAGGTTTATAAATTATAACCAATCTGTTTTGACTTGGTTATTCATTTTACAATACAAACATTTTGCAAAACAAGGTTTTCTACTATCGAACAACGAAGTTGTACGAGTTATTTCAACATGTAAACGAGCCATGAATCTGACACTCACACAAAAACTATGTGCTCGCCAGCATTTCTTTGCTGACTTTGTTTTTACATATGTTTCATGTGATGTTGCTTAATGTTGATTGCGAATAGGATGCATGCTCACTTAGGACTGTACGAGGCCTTAGTGATTTAATAACGATGATAGACCATGTTTGACTTGCTTGTTTAACTTTAAGACAATGTTTAATATTCAATAAAACAAAACTCTTTATATCCATGGTTTGAAACAATAATTCTGTTACAACACTCCCCGACGTTTTCGCCACGATTTGTTGGTTTACGTGGTCGGGGTGTGACAATGAGGACCAGGGTGGCCCATAGGGTGACTATGTCTTCCAGCCGGAAGCCCGGTACACCTTTGCTAGGTTTGAGTCTTCCTACACCGTCACACATATCAGTGGCCTTGCAGACCATTGGTGATCGTTTCCTTGTTTGCTATCATACCGGGACTTTCATACTTACACTGTTTACAAAGGTTTATACATAAATATTCAAAACACATGAACTCGCTCAACTTTTGTTGATGTTTTTAAACTACATGTATTTCAGGAAACTAAGTGGATATGGCAGGTGTTGCATGTTTTCAAGCTGCGTTATAAATAAAAGATGTCGTCCAAGTCTGTAGGCTTTAGGAGATGTATCTTACTCCTGGACGAGATACATGGTTCTAAGCTCGGGTTAGTTTAAGTTATGTTGTCGAGTCTTCGTGAACTCATTAAAACATGTTATGGTTTGTAACTTAAATTTGGTGTCGATGTTTCAAACAAGTGTGTTGTGGTATTTTCAAACTTAATTTTTATGGATGAATATCTTTTGGTTTTTATCATATAGCATTGTTATGATTGAATGCTATGGTATTAAGAAGTCACACCAATAACCACGCTTCCGCAAAAGTCAGGGTGTGACACAACACTCGACCGATGATGTATTAAGTGAAACGCTTATGCCCAATTTTGGAAGTTACTCCTTCCATAGGCTTGACAACCGATCAAATCTCCACCTTTTGATGTTAAATCCTTGTAAATATCAAGAGGGCTTTGAAGGGTGTCACACCCTGACTTTTGCGGAAGCGTGATTATGTGTGACTTGCGTAATATCATTGCATTCAACCATAACAAACAACTATATGATAAAACACAAGATGTTCATCCATTACTTAAGTTTAAAAGATCACGAACAACATTGTTTAGAAAATCCAACACAGACTTCAAATCCAAATTACAAACCATGCAAATTGTTTTAGAGTTCCATAAGGACTCGACAAAAGACTTTAAATAAAACCAGGCTTTGAAAGATGTGTCTTATCTAGGATAAGACACACTATCCAAACCATTAGACTTCAGATGACATCTTTTATTCCCATCATTACTTGAAACCTCCAAACGCCCGCCAGATCCACATTTAATTCCCTGAAATACATGTAGTTTGAAAACATCAACAAAAGTTGAGCGAGTTCATGTGTTTTGTATGTGTGCACGAATAAACCTTTGAAATCACTGTAAGTATGTATGTTTGTAAACCCGGTATGAAAGCAAACAAGGAAAACAGATCGATTAATGGTTTACAAGGCCATTAATATGTGTGACGTGATGCAGGAAGGCTCAAACCTAGCAGATTTTGCACAGGGATTCCAGCTGTAAGACATAGTCACCTCATGGGCCAAACCCTGGTCCACATGGGCGGGGCTCGCTACACCCAAATAGATCTATCACTCATGTCCCTCGGTCCTACAATGAGGATTAATGGTCTTAAGCATTGTACCCACCACTCACATGATATAGCAGTACTTTTCCTTAGCTAACCATACCACATATAAACGTTTGTAAACAGTTTGTAACATGTACTTCACCCCCGAAGTTATAAAACTGAAAACAGTTAAAAGAAAAGGGGGACATGAACTCACAGCTTTGCGTTCTTTGAATCCGACTGTAACTCAAAGTTTCCTCTGGTGTACACGACTACCTACAACGTACTACGATCTATTAGACGAGTGGGTCGTGCCTTGACTTAGTATTAGTTAGTGTCTTTGAGTTACGTTTCATTGTGTCTTCAATATTATTCCAAGTTATATAATTATTTGTTAAAATAATTAATATTTTAACTTAATTATATTTATTAAATTTTGGAATAATAGTTAAAATAATATATTTTAACTTGTTACATTTTATGTATTTTATACATGTATATCCTTCCCAAGGATGGGTGTATTTGTATTCGTATTCTTATTCTTGTATATTTTTGCCAAGTATCGGTGGCGTATTCTGGAGTGTATTTATACATACGAGAATACGTATTTTTATTGTGTTTATTAAGTATCCTTATACTTAATTTTTGTATTAACTTTTCCGGAATAATATCTTTAATAAAAATACATCAATATATATTTCCAAAATATATATTTTTAGAAATATTACTTAGAAAAATTATTCATAATTTTTCTCTTGGCAAAAATATTTATAAATCTTATACAAGTCTCAAAAATAATATGTTTCCAATTCTAACTAAGAAAATATATATAAATCCTTTTTTCATCCCAAAAATAATATATTTCAAGTTTGTTTAAGAAAATACATTTTCTCTCAAAATAATGTATTTCATGTTTGTTTGAGAAAATATATATATATATTTTTACTTGCCAAAAATAATATATTTTCTCCTTGTCAAAAATATGATATATTTTGTAATGATTGTAAAAATCATATTTTTGTTCTTTTGGTGTCCAAAATACTTATTACCAAAATATACTTATGAATAAATTTTTCGGAATATTTTGTAGGTTATATTCCTTGTTCGGTTTCTCCAATATTTTGGGTATAATTTATATGTTCATCCTCTTGGAATTTTGGTAATATTTTGGATTGTAATTTTTGGTATTTTGATGAGTTATATTATTTCAAGTCCTAAAATAATATAACTAACACACATAATATACAAATAATCACACACATGGTGACTTCTAAATATATATTTCCTAAATACATATTTAGTCACTTTTATTTATAAAAACCAACCTCCAATATTTATAATTTTTGTAACAAAATTTATGGCAAACTTTATATGAAAATTCATGGTTTAAAATAATCTTGTAAATACTTGTTTAAAAATATTTCTTTAAGAGTTTAATTTTTTTAGAAAACATTTGCCATAGTTTCCCCTAAAAATGGAGGTTTTCATGCCTTCAAGGCATTTCATTTTCTTTTGTGAATCAACACAATCAACAACAAATCATTCTATACTTACCAATTTGCCAAAAACAAGCATAAACTACTAGCTCATGAACTTGAAAATTTATAAAAGTGTGTAGTAACTTACTAGTGTATTTAGTAAGTCTAGTTACCCTTTAAAGTGTGGTTGTTTATTTAAAAACTTCATTTATAAAGAAATTAGATCTTCACAACTTGTAATTAATTTTTCTAAAAATGTTTCTTCTTGGATTTTTCTTGTTAAATACATGATCCTACACTTAATTAACCACTAAAATGTGGTTTGTTTATTTATTTAAGAACCAAAATTAAGTAAACTTTGTATTTTTAACTTGGTTTCTTGAAAAATCATTCTTGAAATCATAGATTTACAAGACTTTACACACACTTTGATCATCACTTAACAAGAAAACAACTTATTCTTTCAAGTTCATGATTCACATGAGAATGATCTATGGATCTTTAACATTTTCATCCTCTCATCTTGCTAGATTATGTTTTTAATCATTATCTAGCAAGATCATATGATGACCTACATCAAAAACATGAGTAAACAACAATCAACAAGCATAACAACACTTAAACATCATGATTTGTTATGATTTTAACCTTATGTTCAAGTTTCAAGTTCAAGATTCTTAGTGTTCATCATGATCATCAACTTGTATCTTCTTTTAACCACTAAAATAAGATGAAAAATGAAGTTTAGAGTGTTCTTACTACTAGCTCAAGGCTAGGGATGATCACTAGATGAAATGAAGTGGATAAAAGCACAAGAGAAAGGTCCTTTAGCTTCCAAAGGCTCCAAGCTTCCTTATACACCTTCTTACACCCTTGTATATGTGTGGATTGAATGGAAGTTGAAGGATGATGATGGATGTATGGGGAGTGGGTTATGGCCGAAGGTAGGGGAAGAAGGAAGGAGAAGAGCTGAGTTGGTGATATGTGATGCAAATGAAGTTATGGACTAGGAGTTTATCTTATAACCTTTCCAACAAGGGTTAAACCATTGGTTTTTATGTTATATAAAGAGAAAACATGATCTAATATAAAATTCTCATAAAATCTTGGTGTGGGGCCCTTGTTGGCCGATTACTAGGTGGGGGGGGGGGTCTTAGGCTAAGGTTTCAACTAGTAGTTAGTTCATGGTTAGATTTCAAGTATCTAGTTAGGTGTTTAGTCATTAGATGTTTATATAGTGTGTTATGATGTTCGGGGACCATAACTAGCTTGGTAACGTTAAAACAATGCTTCTAGTGAAAATTTGGTGTTTCGGGTAGTGTCCGGTTGTTCGGTTGGTTATCAGTTCGTTAAGGTGCTAAACTATGCAGTTTAGTGTGCTTTATGTTACCTTTTGTGATAGTTTTGATTACCGACACTTAGGAAAGCATTCAGGACAATTTAACCATATTTCTGCATGAAATTAGTGTGTTTAAATGCTTAATTTTGCTGAATTCTGCAGAAGTCTGCAGTTTATGTGAGTTTTGTGCACTTTCCTGCACTTAAACTATCACTAGGAAGGCAGTTTTGTGATCCTTACTTTCCTACACACTATACTAGTGTAATACTTGGTTTCTGGCTCATTCTGTGTCTCAATACAATGTCTATCTATGTACTGAACTCCCACAGCATTTTTCTGATTTGTCTAATAATTGTGCTAACTGTGTTTTGTGCACATTTGAATCAACAAAGTTTGCATGCAATAATGATATGACATTTGCAATATATGATGCACATGTATGTATATGGTAATAATCAGAAAGCAATGCAAGTCATTAATTGAAATTCAGCACAGTCATTAACCACTAATCATTGTTTAATAATTGTACGGATACCTGGAATTTTGACAGTTGTCACATTCTCCCCCTGTTAAGAAAATTTCGTCTCGAAATTTTAAGCTCTGCTACTAGCTGTAGGGGAGTTGGGGAACAAATGCGGGTATTTTGCTTTCATGCGGTCTTCACGCTCCTAAGTAAACTCTGGGCCGTGACGTGCATTCCATCGAACCTTGAAAAGTTTAACACTACTCCTCCGAGTCTTGTTAACCTTCCAATCCGTAACCTCAACGGGTTCTTCGGTAAAGTGGAGTGTGTCGATTATGTGAACTTCATCAGCAGGGATAACCACTATTTCTTGAGTTGAACTTTTCTTCAAATTAGATACATGAAATGTATCATGAACACCATTGAGTTATGCCGGTAACTCCAACTTGTATGCTACAGGACCAACCCATTCCAGGATTTTAAGCGGTCCGATATAACGTGGGATTAACTTACCATGCTTCCCAAAGCGTGCCACACCCTTCCAGGGTGAGACTTTTAAAAGAACCATATCACCCACTTCAAATTCCAAAGGCGTCTTTGGTCCGCATAGCTCTTTTGTCGATCACGGGCCGCCTTGATGCGCTCTCGGATCTGCATGATCTTATCAGTTGTCTCTTGGACCAGTTCAGGACCAACCAGCTGTCTATCACCTGCATCTGCCCAGCACAATGGTGATCGACACTTGCGTCCGTAGAGAGCCTCGAACGGTGCAGCTTGAATGCTTGTATGGTAGCTGTTGTTATAGGAGAACTCAACCAAAGGCAGGTGAGTGTCCCAACTGCCACCTAAATCCACAACACAAGCACGTAGCATATCTTCAAGCATATGAATCGTTCTCTCGCTTTGACTGTCCGTCTGTGGATGAAAAGCAGTACTCAGATTCAACTGAGAACCAAAAGCTTCTTGAAAGGATTGCCAAATCCTTGACACATGTTAGTGCATTCATCTGTTGACTTCATTCTATATCGAGTCTCAGTTGCGTTGCGGATCTGAACGAGTGTGACATCATCTTATACAATGATGACAACATCAACATGACATCATCAATGACATATCTACACAACAAGACAAAGCTATTTGGCATTCACGTGATATCAGATTTTAATATTGTAATTTCGTTCTTGTGTACATTTAGTATATTAGGTGATTTCGCTTATAGGGTAAGATGAGGATTTCGCTCATGTGTCAACATGGTGATTTCGCTCATATGTCATGTCATTGGAGCGAAATCATGCATACTATAAATACCCGAATATGTGATCTCATATGTAACTTGGAGCGAGACCTGTTCATGTGCTAGGTAACCGAACTCTGTCAAAATCATTTCAGAAAGCATAAATAAAGAAGATATTGAAAGGAACAGCTGTTGTTACGTTGCGTATATTGATTCCGCCTTTATACGTGATGATGAACTTTCTCAACTGATCGTTTAGGGTCACGACACGGTCCAACAAGTGGTATCAGAGCTTCAGGACGAGGAGTTCATACTACTACAGCTGATTCGACTGAATTTTCTTACTTCTACTCACTTTCTTTCATACGTTTCTGATTTGAACTGGTTTTTACGGATAAAACGGTCTGATTTTTGAGTATTACGTGTGAAACATACGATTAACAAACCCTAGAAAGTTTCAGGTTGAAATACGGACTAAAACTTGGTGAAAATTAGTTAAAACCTGATTTCGCTTTTATGAACATCGAGAGATAGTTGACTGATTTCGCTTTTACGGACACTTTAAATCTGATTTCGCTTTTACGGACATTAGTTGTCTGATTTCGCTGATAAGGACATTATTTGATTTCGCTTATTTGTCACTTTGTCAACATTAGTCAGTATAGTCAGTCAACTTTATCAGCATTTCATGTGACTCATTAATGTCTTCGGTGGTGAACATGTGAATTTGTGTGCTTCAATAAAATTACATGTGATAGATAACAGTTTGTCAACACTAAGATTGTTGGTCCAATCAAGATTAAATTGTAATTGAGTTTGTCTGCATACTAGTTTTGTTGTCAAGATTTATACCAACGGTCCAATGAGTTGAGGTAAAGTGTTAAAGCCCATGTGATGTCCATGTAGTGTAACGGCCCAATCAAGAATGAATATGATTTAAAATTGTCGGGCATTTAATTGAAGGTAACAAAAGCCCACGTGAAAACAGAGATTTGTTTTTACCCACTAGATTTACGGCCATTTAATGATTGTTGTTCATTATGATATTTGTGCATTGATTTGATAATAACATCACATGATATGTCAGATTTGTGTTGAATCATAGTTGATAAGTGATTTGTCGTGTAGTGCCTTTAAGTATTTGATAACTAGTTTGGGTCTGCATCATCCATTATTAGTCACTATTATAAAAATTTCGAAAATTTTGCTAATAGGTTAAGTTGATTGAGTTTGTTTGTTTGCTCAAGGTAATTGAAGATGTCAAACAACGGTGAAGAGTTCTACAATACTTTTTACAACGCGTTCAATTCCGAATCATCAGATAGAAGATCTGAGATGAAAGAATATTCAAAAGAGATTTCGGAAAATTTGAAGTTTGAGAACATGTACGGAAGCCAACAGAAGCCACCAAAGTTAATGAAAGTGGAAGATTATAATTGGTGGAAAAACAGATTTGAGGGTTGGATAAAAGCTTTTGCTACTGAAAGCTGGTTAAAACTGACACATGAATACGTTGCACCAGTAAAAGAGGGAGGAGAGTTAATAGATGCAAAAGATTTTACAGAAAAAGATATAAAAAATGTTGTGGCTGAACATAGAAAGATAACATTGATCAAACAGTCAGTAAGAGAGGATATTATTTCATTACTCGAACAAGAAAAGACTTCAAAGAGTTTGTGGGAAGCGTTAGAGAAAAAATGTGTAGGAAGTAATGAAATTGTCAAAAACAAAAAGAAATTGTTGCGTAAAGAGTTTGATTTATTCAGTTGTATGAAAAATGAATCTATTTGTAAAATGATTGAGAGATTCGGACATCTGAAAATGGAGCTGACCAGACACAAAATCTTACCTTCTGAAGAGGAGCTGGTAGATAAATTGTTTGATTCATTGCCAAATGATCAAGAGTGGCAATACTTCGCTCTAATGTTGAAAAACACAATCAAGCCTGAAGATTTGAAAGTGGATTTGCTGATTGAAAGACTTGAAAGCCATGAGTTGGAGATAAAGAGATATAAAGTCAACAATCCAACTTATCAGCAAAATGTGGAGCTTTACTACAGAGGAAATGCACCACAGGCTGGATCTCCAAAAACAACATTTTCTGCAGAAAGTTCTAACTCAGTGAACAATGAAAGTCTTCACAGTGGATCTTCTTCAAACACCTCAAGTCAATCTGCTTCCAAGAATTTGTTTCAGTGTAATATCGCGGTGGATCTGAAGAATGGGCAGAATTTCAGCGAAGAATCGGCAAAACAACAGATGGTTTTCTTGGCATCTGTACTTGAATCGTATGAAAGCCTCGTTGCAGGGAAGATTGGCAACACCAACTTGACGAAAGAAGATTATGATCAATTAGACCCCGAGGAGATGGAACTAATGGATATCAGATGGTGCATGGCCAGTGCGGTTCGTCGGGCACAGCGGTTCATGGAGATCACGGGGAGAAAGTCAATTGGTGGACCATCTACCAAATTGGGATTTGATAAATCCAAGGTGACATGCTTCAAATGCAAACAAAGAGGTCATTTTAAGCGCGAGTGCAGAAATGCGTATGCTGCTGATGATTCTGAAAACCCGTTCAACGAAGATTATTACAAGAAAGCGATTTACCATCAGAACAAGTCTGAGCCACCAAGATTAAAGCAACCAGAAGAAAGATCAAGGGCTCTTGCAGTTATATATGATGATGAAGGTTACGATTGGAGTCAAGTTTGCCCTGAAGAAGATGCAGTTGGTTATGCATTTGTTGCAAATGATGATCATGATAGATGGTGGAGAAGAGACAGTGCGAGATGGGAGATTGGAAAATTGTCTGAACCATTTAAGGAAGCACAAAGAGCCAAGAGATGGAATGAAGAACTAGAGTGTTACATGGATCCACAGGGTAATCCAGTAGTTGATCCATCAAAAGTGGATTTTGATGCTGTAACCAATGTGTTTCCAAGTGAGGGCACTTTCAACACAAGAAGGCTTTCTGATAAAAGCTATTTGCCAAATTTGATGATCAAGTTAAAAGAAGTTTTTGAAGCAAGTTTACCGAAGGTGGTAGAACTGAAGAAAAGAAAAGAAGAAGAATTGAAGAAGATGATTGAAGAAGTGAAGACTGTTGCAAAGTTTGCTGGAGAGGAACAGAGAGCTGAAGAAACGCAGAAGAATGAAGAAGCTCAGAAAGAAGAAAAGGAGGAAGATCAGAAAACTGAGTCAGAAGAACCGGTGCTGAAAGAAACTGAGGTTAGAAAATCTTCTGATTTGTCGAATGTTGAAATCTTTGATAACAAAGAAAACAAGTGCAGGAATTGCATAGAAATGTGCAAAGCCTGTACTGAAAAAGATGATATAATCAAAACAAAAGATATTGAAACAAGCAAACTTGAAAATGTTTTCAAAATGAAATGTAAAGAAATGATTGAAAAAGAAGAAATTTTGAAACTAAAAGTTGAAAAATTGACACAGAAATGTCAAGGTCTTGAAAAGGATAATGATGTTTATAGACAACTGTGTTCTACAAAATGTGTCGATTGTGTTGAAAAAGAATCGAAATTTCAAGATTTACAAAAACAGTATGATTCTTTAAAGTGGTCGAGTCAGAGAGTACAAGAAGCTTATGATACTTTGAAGAGCCAAGTCAAAAGTTTTGATCAAAGATTGTCTGAAACTTTAACAACCAAAGAAATGTATGAGAGACAGTTTAAAGAAAAGCAAATTGAATTAAACAAATGTGTTGATGAAATTGCAAATCTTAAACAAGTCTTGGCTGAAAAAGAAAAGGTTGTTACAAAACTTCAAAGTTATCATAACTCTTCGTACATTCTCGAACGCATTTTCAACATCACACCAGATGACAAAGATACTGAAAATTGCAAAAAGGGTATTGGTTCAGAATTTCATCAGGTACCACCACCATTGAGAAATAATTATACTTTTTATGATGAGGAAAAGGTGGCAAAGGGTTTGAATATAGCTGCCCAGTTACCTGAAAGTATCGATGTGACTTACTCCAAATCTGATGATGTTAATGATTCAGAGGTGGTAAGTAAGGTTGTTGAAAGTGTTTTGAAAGATGAGTCTACAAAAGGTAAGTCTGAATCACAGGATGAAAATGAAGGAAATCTTTATGATGGTTATCTGAAAAACACAAAATCCGAGAAAAACTTGAATGATGATTCAAAAGGATTGGTTTATACCATGATTGGATCGGACAAATTATTCTTAGATGTTGTATTCCCGATTCAGAATGTGATTTCAGAAAAGGTCAATCAAGTTTTCAAAATGGTTGAGATTGAGAAGTCTGAGATTCCAAAGTTTGCTGGTAAAGGTCATAAATCTTTTTATAACAAACCTGGTTTTAAAAAGAAAAACATGAAGGCTGGTTTGGGTTATAAAAAGAAACGGAATTGGAATCAAAGTAAAAAACCAAATTTGCAACAAAAGATGAGTTTTGTTCAAGGGAAAAGTTTGAAAGAAGAGGAAAAACTCAAATTTGGACAACAGTCTAATGAGGAGTTTGATGCTATGAAAAAGAAACAACAACAGGCCAAGGATGTTTCAAAGAAAGTATGTTTTAAATGTGATCAGATTGGACATGTTGCACGAAAGTGTCCAAATCCAAAGCATGTTGATGTTGAAAAACAGAAGTCTGAGGATGTGAAATCAAGGTCAACCAGATTTGATTCGAAACAAACTTGGAGGTACAATACAAACAAGTTTGCTTCAAATCAAAATTGGAAATCAAACCCGAACAAGTTCGATTCAAGACAGACTTGGAACTCTCACACACCCAGATTCAGAACAACACAGAGTTGGAGAACATCTGTTGATATGACAAAACCTCAAGAGTTTTGGAAACCTAAAAATGTTATTCAAAAACAAAAGGTTCAAAAAGAGACAAATTTTTACAAAAGAGGTACTCCGGAAGGTCAAATGTGGAGTGCTAAGAAACAAGTGATGTTGGAAAAAGATGAGAAAGTTGAAGTCAAAGTTGAACAAGTTTTAAATGACAAAGAGTTTCCAAAATTGAATGAACATTATTGTGTTGAAATGCCTAAGGTCCAACAGACCTGGGCTAAATTGTTCAAATGATTGATAAAGTTTGAATGTGCAGGTGCTCAACGAAGCTGAAGATTGTGAGAATGGTAGTTGGAGCAACCTGGCACAGGAAGAGGTTGCAGGACCCTGGTTTGGTTGAACAGGGAGTTTAGCTAGATTGTTTTCTATACATAAATAAACAATATTTTCAAAATTCTAAAAATTGGAAAAATTAAAAACCAAAAATATGTTTTTAGTTTGTTAAAATTTGAAAAACCAAAAATATATGTTGTTTTTAATTTTGTTTTGATTGTATGTTGATTGAATACGCCGAAACCCTCACGGCTGAACAAACATGATTACTTTCATCAGATTGAAAAACGGTTTTCAAACTGTAAAAATCAATGTGTTGTAAATCATGGGGGTATGTTATATTTTCTGCAAATCAGAGCACTTTTAGCAGAAAATGGATGGCGAGACAAAGCTATCAGTGTTGGTTGTCAAATTTTCTTTATATGATTTTGCATTTTAGGGGGAGTAATATTGTTAGAAAATACAAAAACATTTGAAAATTTGAAAAAGCCAAAAACATGATAAAATTCAAAAATTTGAGTTTTGCGTAAAAAGAGGAAATGATAGTACATCAGTAGACAGTTACAATACGCTAAAGAATTGGAAAGTTTAAATGTGTTAAACGATCTCACCGTGGATGTGTCGGTAGAGTTTTATACACTTAGTAAACTTTTTCGGGATATAAACCTAAATTCAAACTTGCTTATTTTGTGGGGAACACTACTTGGATATATAGGTAACCCCTGAAATCTCGTTTGAAAGGTCTCTTAATCTGATATACTAGGTCTTTATACTCAATGATGTCTGGGGTATTATTCCGGGACTTCTGCTGAATGGTAGTTCTGACCTAGTCCTTGGCTAATACTTGTTGCAATGCTTGAAACACAACATTAAACCCTCAGCATGCTGAAACAATAAAATTGATAAATGCTGCTGTTGTAAGCAAAAAGATCCTCTAAAGGGGACACACCGAAAAGTCGAAGCTGATATCTCTCTATGTATACGGAAGTATCGACCTGAGATCCCTCGGCCCTCGCATACCTAATTTATATACAGATATCATTGTAGTATACTCACCTGTAAGACTGATTATTGGGATTCTGGATACGGGAGTATATTCAAGAGATGGGACACATGAATGGGTTTAAGTTCTTAATACATCTAATTCATATCCTGAATCAGTTGAAATTTGTGTGAAAATTTAAGTGGATCAGTATATCGACAATCTAAGTGAATTGTTTATTTCTTAAAGTGAAATTAAGCTCAACGGTACTTGTGACTTGTCAAAAACTGATATGATCCTCTGACGCATACTCAAACAAAAATATTGTCTGTAAATATGTTTGTACATATTTCTTTACTGCTTTATATTTTCAGAAAATACAAAAAGATTTTGATTTCTGCTTTATTTTCGACAACCGATGTCTGAGTGCTGAGTTTCAAAATCTATGTAAGCTGATCGTGTTTCTGAAAATAAATCAAGTTCATTAATTTGAAACTTGAAGTTTTAAAATCAAAAATCAAAAACAGTTTGTGATATCTCCAAGGTCATTAAGTTGGACTTGGATGATTAACTGTGGGGGATTTGGATGCTTATATTGTTATAGAGCTAGTTTCCGATACGATTCGATGAAACTGCCAAATTCATGAGAAGTGATTTTGAGGAGATTGAATTGTCAGATTACGATATCTGGAAGATAAAAATGTTGTTACTTATAGTTGTATGAGTGATTGCAGATGAGATTCCAGACTACGATCCCGAGAGCAGAGTTTAAGGGGGAGTCTGAAGACAAGCTGAAAGTTAGGAGGAGCTTGTAGCTAGAAAGCTAGGTGTCGATCCCAAAGCATGGAAGCTTGATGAAAGGGGGAGCCTGAAGCTGATAAAGACTGAAGACTGAGAAGACTCGACACTTAAGACTCGTCAACATCTGAGGGGGAGTCTGTTAGTGCATTCATCTGTTGACTTCATTCTATATCGAGTCTCAGTTGCGTTGCGGATTTGAACGAGTGTGACATCATCTTATACAATGATGACAACATCAACATGACATCATCAATGACATATCTACACAACAAGACAAAGCTATTTGGCATTCACGTGATATCAGATTTTAATATTGTAATTTCGTTCTTGTGTACATTTAGTATATTAGGTGATTTCGCTTATAGGGTAAGATGAGGATTTCGCTCATGTGTCAACATGGTGATTTCGCTCATATGTCATGTCATTGGAGCGAAATCATGCATACTATAAATACCCGAATATGTGATCTCATATGTAACTTGGAGCGAGACCTGTTCATGTGCTAGGTAACCGAACTCTGTCAAAATCATTTCAGAAAGCATAAATAAAGAAGATATTGAAAGGAACAGCTGTTGTTACGTTGCTTATATTGATTCCGCCTTTATACGTGATGATGAACTTTCTCAACTGATCGTTTAGGGTCACGACACGGTCTAACAACACAAATCGTCTGTCTCTATCTGATATAATCGAGATAGGCACTCCATGACGTGCCACTATCTCCCTTAGGTACAGCTCAGCTAGCTTACCTGTGTTATCCTTTTCTCTAATCGGCAAAAAGTGCACAGACTTTGTTAATCGGTCCACGATTACCGAAATTGTATCATGACCTCTAGAAGTCTTGAGCAACTTTGTTCTGAAATCCATTGAGATCTACTCCCACTTCCACATGGGTATCTCTGGTTATTGCAGAAGACCTGAAGGCTTCTGATACTCGGCCTTCACTTTGGCGCAAGTCAAACACTTTCCAATGTAAGTAGCAACATCACCCTTAAGTTTTGGCCACCAGTAATAATCCTTCAAATCTTGGTACATCTTGTCCGATCCTGGATGGATCGAGTACCTCGATCTATGAGCTTCATAAAAAATAACATCTCTAAGTCCACCAAAAAGCGGAACCCAAATTCGTCCCATAAAATACAAGGTTCCTTCCTCATTGGGTACCAGCTTGTTCTCCATCCCACGGAGATATTCAGCCTTTAAGTTTCCCTTCTTAAGAGCTTCTCTCTATGCAGCAAGAATACGCAACGTGAGATCTGTCTGGATAATCATCTCTAAATCCCTAACCCTTATGGGGTTAATCCTTTCTTTCTGACTCAAGGCGTCTTCCACCACATTCTCCTTTTCTGGATGATATTTGATTTCGCAATCATAATCATTTAACAGCTCTACCCAATGTCGTTGTCTCATGTTAAGCTCTTTCTGATCAAATAGGTGCTGAAGGCTCTTGTGATCCGTGAAAATCGTACATCGGGTACCATACAAATAATGCCGCCAAATCTTCAAAGCAAACACCACTGCGCCTAACTCCAAATCGTGTGTGGTGTAGTTCTTCTCATGAACCTTTAATTGGCACGAAGCATAAGCGATAACCTTTTGTCGCTGCATTAGCACACAGCCCTATCCCTAACGCGAGGCGTCACAATATACCACGAAGTCGTCGGTGCCTTCGGGTAGGGATAAAATAGGTGCATCGCAAAGCTTATTTTTAAGCAGCTGAAAAGCTTCTTCTTGTTTATCTCCCCACTCATACTTCTTATCCTTTTGAGTAAGGGAGGTCAGCGGTTGAGCAATCTTGGAAAAATCCTCAATGAATCTGTGATAATACCCTGCTAAACCTAAAAACTGTCGAATCTCGGTTGGCGTCTTCGGAGTTTCCCAATTCTTAATCGCCTCGATCTTGGTGGGATCCACATGAATTCCATTCTCGTTTACCATGTGACCAAGGAACTGTACTGCTCGTAACCAAAACTCGCACTTTGAGAACTTAGCATAGAGCTTCTCCTTCTTCAGCAGCTCTAAGATGGCTCTAAGGTGTTGATCATGGTCTTCCTTCGTCCGTGAGTAGATCAAAATATCATCGATAAATACAATCACGAATTTATCGAGATATGGCTTGCAAACTCGGTTCATCAAGTCCATAAATACTGTCGGTGCATTCGTCAAACCAAACGGCATTACTAGAAACTCGTAATGCCCATAACGAGTTCTAAAGGCAATCTTCGGTATATTCTCTTCCTGAATCCGTAGCTGGTGATAACCTGATTGAAGATCGATCTTGGAGTAGTAACTTGAACCCTGAAGTTGATCGAATAAATCATCAATCCTCGGCAAAGGATACCGATTCTTGATGGTTAACTTGTTCAGTTCTCGGTAGTCAATGCACATACAAAAACTACAGTCCTTCTTCTTGACAAATAGAACTGGAGCTCCCCAACGCGAGAACCTTAGTCTAATGAATCCCTTGTCCAGAAGCTCCTGAAGCTGCGTCGACAACTCTTGCATCTCTGAAGGCGCAAGTCGATAAGGTGCCTTGGCGACAGACACGGCGCCTGGAACTAAGTCAATATGGAATTCGACTTGTCGTTGGGGCGGTAATCCTGGCAAGTCTTTGTGGGAAGACTTCAGGATATTCCCTTACCACAGGGATATCTTCGAGCTTTGGTTCTTCTGCTTCTTTATCGACTACGTGAGCTAAGAAGGCAACACATCCTTTACGCAAAAACTTCCGTGCCTTCAAACAACTGATAATCTGTAGAGACGTATCTTGCTTCTCCCCATGAATCACGATCTTCTCTTCATTCGCCAACGGGATGCGGATAATCTTCTCATGACATACGATCTCAGCTCGGTTACTCGACAACCAATCCATTCCAACCACTACGTCGAAGCTTCCCAATTCAACTGGCAGGAGATCAAGCGTAATCTCACGCTCTCCAAGCTCTATCACACATCCTCTAATTACTTTGTTGGCTTCTACTAGATTTCCATCAGCTTGTTCTATCGAGTACGGGATATCTAACTTACTTGCGACTAAACCAAGTATACTCTTAAACTCTAGAGATACGAAGCTATAGTTGGCACCGGTATCAAATAGCACGGATGCAAAATGTTGATTGATAGGGAACGTACCAGTAACTATGTTCGGATCCTAAAGAGCTTCCCTAGCTCCAATGTTGAAGACTCTTCCCTGAGCTTAGTTGTTCTTTGGGCAATCCCACTTGAAGTGCCCTACATCACCACAGCCAAAACAACCTTGGCCACGACCATTCCCATTATCGCCTTGATTGTTGTTATTATTCCCTCTGCGGTTTCCATTTCCCGCCTGGTTTCCGTTTCCATTCCGGTTTCCATAACTTCCCTGATTATTGTTTCCTCTTTGGTTCCTATTCCCATAACCGTTCCCACCACGGTTGCCATTGGTATTACCATTTCCATTTCCTTTTTTACCACCATTCCCACGACCAGTACCAACCCAGCACGTTTCCTTCGAATGACCATTCTTTCCACAGGTTTCACATTTCCTAAACCTACACTGGCCGGCATGATGAAACTGACATACATTACACTTGGGCAGAGTGCCCATGTATCCTTTCCCTTTGTTCTCAGAGCTTGCAGCACCAGTCCTGACCTCGACTGGTGGATTAGCATCTCTACGCTTATTAGTACTGCTGTTGTTTCCTTGGGTACCCTTCTTGAAATTTGAGAACATCCTTTTGTTCTCTCCAGACGACTCGACATGAGTCTCTTTCTTCTTTCCCTCAGAAATCGAAAACTTGCCCAATATGATTGCTTCTTCAGTCAGTGCCACACTCAAGTCGATGGCTTCAGTAATTGTTGGTGGCTTGGAAGCAGTTACGATGCTTAGTATTTGGGGTGCCAATCCCCAAATGAAGCGTTCAACTCGCTTGAACTCTGGTTCTACCATGTAGGGGACAACATGAGACAAATCATGGAATCTCTGCACGTACTCAGCTATCTTAGGATTATCCATTTTCAGATTCCAAAACTCGGTTTCCAACTTCTGAATTTCAGCCCTTGAACAATACTTCTTACGCATCAGCTCCTTCAACTCGTCCCACGACAACGCATACGCTGCAGCTTCACCTAGAGTCTGAACCTGAAGGTTCCACCATGACAGAGCCCCATCGAATAATAGTCCAGAAATGTAGGTGACTTGATGCTCTGGCGCACAGTTACTCATCCACAGCACAGAATCTATCTTCTCAGCCCATCTCACAAAAGCTACGGCACCTCCAGTGCCGTCAAAGTATAGAGGCTTGCATTCCAGGAACTGCTTGTAAGTACAGCCTATACAAGCAACATCATTCACAGAAAGCATTAGCAAACGCACATGGAAATGTCCAAACGTATCATAATGTGCCTTAAGTGACTTAAACATTACCGTTAGGTGGGTTATTCCCTGAGGTGCCTCCGCTGTGTTCGGAGCGAAGGGCCTCATGTTGTGCGATTGCCTGTGAAATTCGTTCTTGCAATTCTGCCTCGGTTGTGGGCAACTGAGTGTTCCTTCGAGGAGGCATCTTCTAAGAAGAAGATTGTATAGGTCAGGTCTTAATCGTATAATAAATAGTACGTATTCATAATAGCGTTTATTATAGCAAGCAATCATATAGCATCACAATCATAGCACAAACATGTAAATCAACGTGTTTAATGAGAACATAACGATTGAGCTTTCATTAATCATCGACCACAAGTATTGTTACATGTTTTACAAGTGTATCATATCAAAAGGAACACAGGGTCACACTACCCTTGTCCAATAAGTCTACCAATCTATAAAAGTCATACAATCAAAAGGTGATCTCCAAAAGGCTTCACAAGCTCATCTCAATAGTGGTGCTCTCATCAAAAGTAATGGAACCTACATAAAACCAAAAACCCACTATGCTGATGGTGGTGGTGGTGGAGGAGGTAAAGGAAAGAAAAGCAAGTTGCGCACATGCGCAAGCTCTTCCTCAAGCTCATAGACATGACGCAGCAGATAACTAATCTGCTGCTCGATGGTGAGAAATGAAGCATCAAACTCTAGAAAAGGAGTAAGAGGAGCATTTGGATGTGAAAATGGAGACGGCGATGAACGAGGGGGAACAAAAGCAGGCTGACAAGGACATGGTCAAGGACGCGGAGTCAGCTCAAGCTCCAAAATCCTGCGACTCATAATCTCATACTGAAGCTGAAGTGATAAAAGTAACTCATCCTGTGTATAGAATACGGTGGGAACCATCAAAATGGATCTAAAATGAGAGGTGAAGAAGTAAAAGGAGAAAAAGGTGCAGACTGAGGGATATGTCGAAAAGTTGCTGAAACGTAAGGGTCATGACTAGGCTGCTGGCCTGATGTACCTACCCCTGGATGGGGTGTGGGTATGTCCTGCAAGAAAACAATAGGTAAGTCAACACGATGGACATCAGAGTCCACCGGATGAAAAGGAGCAACATCAGCGGGTGCGGGTGCAGGTGGAGGAATAGGTGGCTCAATAACAGGAGGGTCAACGGGTGCAGGAACTGGGTCAGGTATGAGAGGTGCAATGTCAGGTAAGCCAAAGGGAATAGGGTCATGAGCAGGTAAGGGCTCAGGATCAGCAGGTGCAACATCAGGCTGATCAACAGGAACAAAATCTAGCTCAAGATCAAGCTCGGGATCGTGTGGAGGAGATGGTGCAGCTGACATAGCCGTATCATCATCAGAATCAGTTGCATAGCGTCGTAATCCAACTGCCTGCAATGCTGAGGATGTCATAGACTCAAAGGAATCTGAGACAGAGTGTAAACTAGTATCAGAGGATATCTCGATAACAGGAATCTCAAGAAGCGGAATAGCAACAGCGTCCTCGTCTAGCTCTCTATCACCATGGGCATCATCAGGAGGACCATCAACAAACAGATCAACATCATCATCAAACAGATCATCAAAAGGCCAATCCTCAGGAGGGATGACCACAAGAGGGACATGAGCGAGGATCGGTGCCACAATATGCTCACCATCGGGATGCCCGATGATAAGATGATCTGGACTGGAATGGGGACAACAAAAGGATCCTCATCTGGAATACCATCATCAAGCGGTAAGTCATCTCCAAAATCAGGCAACGCGAACGGCTGAAAGTCGTCGTCGTCGTCTGATAGCATGTCTGGGTCGCTCTCAGTATCAGATGTAAAGATCTCTGGCTCTGGTGCGATCTCGTTATCGGAAACAATAGCCATAGGGTCATCAGTGTCGGACAATCCGCTCTCGGATGAAGACATAGTGTCTGTAACAGAACAATCATAACATATGCATATATATTAACCACTATCATTTAGCATGCAATCAAAGACAATGTATCATGAAATCATGTATCCTCAGTATTCCTCACGAATCCTTTCTATCCTTCCTAGTCTCCCAGACTAAACCACAAATGTGACCTTACAATCATGTTTCTTGTCTTTTCGTTTGTAAAAATGTTTGTTTCCCTGGATCTGGGCGTTTCGTGTATGCAATGAAAACATGCTGTAAAAATATTTTCGTGAGAGCCCTAATGATTGTAGTCTAGACTCGAGAGAGAATCCTAGTTCGCTACAATCGAAGCTCTGATACCAAACTGTCACACCCTGACTTTTGCGGAAGCGTGATTATGTGTGACTTGCTTAATATCATTGCATTCAACCATAACAAACAACTATATGATAAAACACAAGATGTTCATCCATTACTTAATTTTAAAACATCACGAACAACATTGTTTAGAAAATCCAACACAGGCTACAAATCCAAATTAAAAACCATGCAAATTGTTTTAGAGTTCCATAAGGACTCGACAAAAGACTTTAATTAAAACCAGGCTTTGAAAGATGTGTCTTATCTAGGATAAGACACACTATCCAAACCCTTAGACTTCGGATGACATCTTTTATTCCCATCATTACTTGAAACCTCCAAACGCCCGCCAGATCCACATTTAATTCCCTGAAATACATGTAGTTTGAAAACATCAACAAAAGTTGAGCGAGTTCAAGTGTTTTGTATGTGTGAACGAATAAACCTTTGAAATCACTGTAAGTATGTATGTTAGTAAACCCGGTATGAAAGCAAACAAGGAAAACAGATCGATTAATGGTTTGCAAGGCCATTAATATGTGTGACGTGATGCAAGAAGGCTCAAACCTAGCAGATTTTGCACCGGGCTTCCGGGTGTAAGACATAGTCACCTCATGGGCCAAACCCTGGTCCACATGGGCGGGGCTCGCAACACCCAAATAGATCTATCACTCATATCCAAAATATATATTTTAAATATTACTTAGAAAAATTATTCATAATTTTTCTCTTGGCAAAAATATTTATAAATCTCATACAAGTCTCAAAAAAAATATATTTCCAAGTCTAACTAAGAAAATATATATAAATCCATTTTTCATCCCAAATATAATATATTTCAAGTTTATTTAAGAAAATATATTTTCTCTCAAAATAATGTATTTCATGTTTGTTTGAGAAAATATATATATTTTCTTCCAAAAATAATACATCTTCTAATAATTCCAAGAATATATATATTTTTACTTGCCAAAAATAATATATTTTCTCTTTGTTAAAAATATGATATATTTTGTAATGATTGTAAAAATCATATTTTTGTTCTTTTGGTGTCCAAAATACTTATTACCAAAATATACTTATAAATAAATTTTCCGGAATATTTTGTAGGTTATATTCCTTGTTTGGTTTCTCCAATATTTTGGGTATAATTTATATGTTCATTCTATTGGAATTTTGGTAATATTTTGGATTGTAATTTTTGGTATTTTGATGAGTTATATTATTTCAAGTCCTAAAATAATATAACTAATACACATAATATACAAACAATCACACAAATGGTGACTTCTAAATATATATTTCCTAAATACATATTTAGTCACTTTTATTTATAAAAACCAACATCTAATATTTATAATTTTTGTAACAAAATTTATGGCAAACTTTATATGAAAATTCATGGTTTAAAATATTCTTGTAAATACTTGTTTAAAAATATTTCTCTAAGTGTTTAATTTTTTTAAAAATTTTTTGCCATGGTTTCCCCTAAAATGGAGGTTTCCATGCCTTCAAGGCATATCATTTTCTTTTGTGAATCAACACAATCAACAACAAATCATTCTACACTTACCAATTTGCCAAAAACAAGCATAAACTACTACCTCATTAACTTGAAAATTTATAAAAATGTGTAGTAACTTACTAGTGTATTTAGTAAGTCTAGTTACCCTTTAAAGTGTGGTTGTTTATTTAAAAACTTCATTTTTGAAGAAATTAGATCTTCACAACTTGTAATTAATTTTTCTAAAAAGGTTTTTTCTTGGATTTTTCTTGTTAAATACATGATCCTACACTTGATTAACCACTAAAAATGTGGTTTATTTATTTAAGAACCAAGATTAAGTAAACTTTGTATTTTTAACTTGGTTTCTTGAAAAATCATTCTTGAAATCATAGATTTACAAGACTTTACACACACTTTGATCATCACTTAACAAGAAAACAACTTATTCTTTCAAGTTCATGATTCACATGAGGATGATCTATGGATCTTTAACATTTTCATCCTCTCATCTTGCTAGATTATGTTTTTAATCATTATCTGGCATGATCATATGATGAACTACATAAAAAACATGAGTAAACAACAATCAACAAGCATAACAACACTTAAACATCATGATTTCTTATGATTTTAACCTTATGTTCAAGTTTCAAGTTCAAGATTCTTAGTGTTCATCATGATCATCAACTTGTATCTTCTTTTAACCACTAAAATAAGATGAAAAATGAAGTGTAGAGTGTTCTTACTACTAGCTCAAGGCTAGGGATGATCACTAGATGAAATGAAGTGGATAAAAGCACAAGAGAAAGGTCCTTTAGCTTCCAAAGGCTCCAAGCTTCCTTATACACCTTCTTACACCCTTGTATATGTGTGGATTGAATGGAAGTTGAAGGATGATGATGGATGTATGGGGAGTGGTTTACGGCCGAAGGTAGGGGAAGAAGGAAGGAGAAGAGGTGAGTTGGTGATATGTGATGCAAATGAAGTTATGGACTAGGAGTTTATCTTATAACCTTTCCAACAAGTGTTAAACCATTGGTTTTTATGTTATATAATGAGAAAACATGATCTAATATAAAATTCTCATAAAATCTTGGTGTGGGGCCCTTGTTGGCCGATTACTAGGTGGGGGGGGGGGGGGGTCTTGGGCTTAGGTTTTAACTAGTAGTTAGTTCATTGTTAGAGTTCAAGTATCTAGTTAGGTGTTTAGTTATTAGATGTTTATATAGTGTGTTATGATGTTCGGGGACCATAACTAGCTTGGTAATGTTAAAATAATGCTTCTAGTGAAAATTTGGTGTTTCGGGTAGTGTCCGGGTGTTCGGTTGTTTACCGGTTCGTTAAGGTGCTAAGCTATGCAGTTTAGTGTGCTTTATGTTACCTTTTGTGACAATTTTGATTCCCGACACTTAGGAAAGCATTCAGGACCATTTAATCATATTCCTGCATGATATTAGTGTGTTTAAATGCTTAATTCTGCATAATTCTGCAGTTTATGCGAGTTTTGGGCACTTTCCGGCACTTAAACTATCACTAGGAAGGCAGTTTTGTGATCCTTACTTTCCTACACACTTTACTAGTGTAATACTTGGTTTCTGGCTCATTCTGTGTCTCAATACAATGTCTGTCTATGTACTGAACTCCGTCAGTATTTTTCTGATTTGTCTAATAACTATGCTAACTGTGTTTCGTGCATAATTTGAATCAACAAAGTTTGCATGCAATAATGATATGTGATTTGCAATATATGATGCACATGTATGTATATGGTAATAATCAGAAAGCAATGCAAGTCATTAATTGAAATTCAGCACAGTCATTAAGCACTAATCATTGTTTAATAATTGTACGGATACCTGGAATTTTGACAGTTGTCACAAAGGGTAGGTGGTGTTTTGGGTTGGTATGTTTTATTGAAAAAAGGTGAAAACGTAAAATATCGGTTTTTCTATTACTTTATGGCTTAGAAAAAAAAATACTTAGGCATATTTTTCTGATTTCTTTTGTTTCTTGGTTGCCAAAGTTGAAACCGAGCTGTGATCATAAATTAATAACCGATAGGTTTACAAAAGTGAAAGATGAAAAATGAAAAGGTTTGTTTTTGTGGGTTTGAAATGAAAAGGTTTTTAAGGTTCAAAGGGTTTAACTAGGGGGATGTTTTTGGATAAAGCAAAGAAAAATAAAGGTTTTGTTTTTGAAAAATGGGTTTATCCTAATGCCTTTATCATTTACTTACTTGGATTTTTGTCGGTAAGGACTTGGAACGCATCATATTGTCAAGTTCTAGATTCGTGAGAACCAAACGGGTTATTCACACAAGAAACGAAAATTGAGCAATTTGTGTAGATGTATATTTGTATGCTTGGTAATGGCTAAAAACTCACTTTTGTGGGAAAAAGGGTTGTAGTGTAAAAATGTATATATAATCAAATTTTACAAAGATTTGTCATGCCCGTTTTCGTAATTTTCTAAATTGGTTCTTTTTATCACGACGCTATCAGTTGTAAATTCGTAAAAACATAATTTTTAGAAGTTGTTTTACCCAACTAAACTAATATAAGTAAAATAAAATAATAAAAAAATTGAAAAAAATTGGGGTGATTAGCGGTTCCAAGGCGAGTTTTGTGTAAGGCTTGATTTACGACAAACGATTCAAGGTTTTTATTATCCTCCCCCCACATTTAAATTACACATTGCCAACAATGTGTCCCAAATAGGATTTATTTTGAAAAAATATGTAAAAAGTGTGAAAATAACAAAAAATTTTGGTTACTGGCACTTGCAGCACGGGGGCGTGCTATGGGGACACGGCCCCGTGTCCAAAGTGCCAGTAACAAATGAAATCAGAAGACTTACAGTGGGGTGACCACGGGGGCGTGCTGGGTGAGCACGGCCCGTGCCACCTTCTGGCAGAAATTTTTTTAACAACAGTAAGTTGGGCACGGGGGCATGCTGGGTGAGCACGGCCCCGTGCTGTAGCCACTGTTTTGCAGTTAATGAGTCAGGAGGTCTCTGATTTACGTGCATGGGTTCCATTTTTCACCATCCATCTTCCTCTATTGAGCATGTCTTACTTCTACAAAGCTAAATACTCAACAGAAAACATTAAACTAGATATTATGACATAGTTTGCAGTTTTCTCACGACGTGGCGATTGTATTAATATGGTTTAACATATTTACCCATGTCCTATGATTGGTAGACTTTTCACGACTTAATCATGCAATAATTACATCATAATGAGAGAAATTAAATGTTTAATCAAGCGTTTAAGTTGTACGGAATTGCCATTATTTTTGCCGGTTGTCACATCGATAACTGTCACATTGATTAGGGTCTAAATTGTAATTTAGGTTGAATTTGTGTTTGATGTAAATTAACTAAGTGTTGGGTGTGTTTGATGTATAACCTAGAACTAGTTTGGTTTCCCCTGATTAAGTGTGTCTGTAGTATAGGTTTTATCTGGAACTTTTAGAAGTTCGAGACTATAGTCTTTGCCTATATATATGGTATTTGTGATGTAATTGGAAGAACTTTTGAGCATTTGTAAGTTGTAAATTGTGTGTTTACAGTGTGTGTTAATACAAGTACATATTTGGTGAATTCTCTATGTTTCTACTTCTTTCTGTTTTGCGTCTACAGTATGTACATGCTTGCTTCATGATGGATTTCGCACATCATGATGTATTGTGTTCGTGATTCGATCCTTGTAGTTAAGTTTTAGGTGACCTTACAAGAAAACTAAACCAATAGCATACTCAAATTAACGAGAATGCTTGTTGTTAATACGGTTTAACTTTAAAAAAAATATACTATCGCATGAAAAAGTTATAGCCGTTTGAAAATCAAAGGGGCGGGAATTCAAGGGAGAGATCATAATACCCTTTTCGTATTTGTTTTTTCAATTGTTTAAACCATATATTTACCAAAATGCCACCGCCTAAATTTTAGTCTTTGATCATTGGAAATCAACGGCTCTTCTTCTTCTCTCGTGTATACTTGGTACACAATTAGTGCATTGTACGTCACCCTCCTTCAAAATCTATAACTAGTATGTTTACTTTGTTTTTAGTTTTGTATTTTCCGAAATAGATTACTCTCAAATTAATATGATGTTGATGTTTATATTTAATATATGATATGAAGAATAAAATTAGTTACGACATTATCTAGTTCCTGAATCTGATCTAACTGGTTGAACTGGCCCGACCAGTGGATCGGTAAGGACGCCGGCTTAACGTCTGGTCCGATCATGAAAACATTACCTATAGGGGGCGGTGTTTAATGCCCCTTCACTGCCACATCACTAAGGAGTTACCTGGTTACTCTTAACCTTACTATTGGTCAAACGTTAGGATATTATAAATAACATTGTAATTTTAAACCATAAGTGTTTACTTAAATAGTGAACTTGCTTGATCTACAATAGTTAAATTGCCCAAATTTCTATAAATGACCTAATCATCTTCACTTTGATAAACTCAACGAGAGGTCGAGAGTAATGCCTAGTTATGTACAAGACATATGTTACAATTAAGGGGAAAAAGCCCATTGTACTTTACTTTCATTAAATTGTGAATTTTTAATATTGTTGTTACTCTTTTAATTAAAAGCTAGTAATACCGACGGATATTTAAATTTCATAAGTGATAAATTTGTGAAGATATTTAAATGAGAAGTATAGATTAAAAGGGAAAAGATAAATCAAAACATTTACTCACAATAAAAAACAACAGGAAAAGGCCAACACCTGAACAATTGAAGACACACAATAAACTTAATGACCTAAAATTAAACCCACAAGCAAAAACCGAGTTCCCAGTTATTTAATATGATCATACTCCAAATCATCTTTTGGGTCTGATAAAAACTAGTTAGTCGGTGGAGGAGACTCGTAGACATATTCGACCGAGGCAATTGGTGAAGCAGGGACATCATGTGAGCGTGGGCGAGGTACATCATGCCCAGGATCTGTAGGTGGATCTACAATACTATCATTTGCGGTTGCTAAAAGAGTTGAAATCAGCAACATGCAACAGAGGATAACACGTGTGTGTTTCATTTCGCTAACTCGAGTATTTCTAGTGTTTGGTTTGCATATTTTCATCAGCTTGAATGGTATATATACACTTTCTTAAACATGTTTAGTTTTTAAAATAATTATTAAATACTTGTCTTTAATGTGAACGCAAACATAGCACATGTTTTACTATTCAAACCTATGTAAGATCATAACATCAACAATAATATAATATAATAATGAGTATATTTCTTCACAAATGAATTTTAGTCATATCTTTTCATATGATTGTATTAATATTCAACATGGTCACTAAATTCGTGCATGGTCACTAAATTCATGCCATAGTTGACTAAATTTATTGGTTTTACCAAATTTTTTTAAACTTAGATAACATACTTATCTCACTATTTGTTTAAAAAATTATATCATAAAATCGAACATTTTTTTTTCTTTTTGATAAGAGTACACAATTGATTTACTTTTTATAATAAAAAAAATAGTTTTCTAATTACAAAAACGAAGGTGTTGTTGTCTAAAAGCACAATTATTAATACCAGATCTACCACATATCGACACCCTAAAAATGATATAACAATACAATTATATGCACAATTATCTAGAACTTGACACATATCAACAACGTGTTAATATATAACAACATAGTTATATGCACAATTTGATTATAAGTCTTTTAGAATATATACAAGTGTACTCATACAATAGAGAAAAAAATTGTTAGATTTAATGGTATATTTAAAAATAATAATATCGTATAAAAAGTCATTGCCGTTTTCGAGGAACATGAAAAAAGTTAACAATGGTAGGCTATACAAATTTTATCCATCCACCTCACTTCTAGCTCTTTACAAACTTTTAAGTATTTACTAAACTGCCAATGAATTAATATTAGTCATTAAAGTAATGTGATCAAGATTAAAGAGTGTTTTTTACTTCACCACGACTAAAAGTATTGTGTATCTGATCAAACCTCCAAAAGCAAATACATATGGAATTATGGTACAAAGTGTACGAAGTGAAGAAAACATAAAAAAACGCATGATAGCTTTTTTTAAATATATGTTTGACTTTAATTAGAATTACTTGTATGTAATTATATAACTACGTTAGTTATTTATTTATTTATTTTTTTTTGTAAATGGTTACCCCGGTGATTCTATATATTCACAACCAATAAAAACAAGTAGTAAGGAGACGTCCTTACTAGTTCAAACATGAGACACACCCTCATGAAAGTGAAACAAAGAAAACCAAACAACCAACGAAAGAGAAAAACAACCACTAGACAACTATCTAGACAAAACCGACGCAAATCTTATAAAAACTCAGCCATGGCCCATCACTAAGTCAGCTCCATGAATATCCCATTTCTCCAACAGCTCACGAACTCTAGCTGTGTTCTTGAATCTAAGCCCCATCAACTTATATCGAACATTTTCTAGTACAATCTGACATATGGTGTCCGGAGGCCTCGCATGGTTCCTGAAAAGTCTATTGTTCCTTTCCTGCCAAATAACGTATGCCAGAGCAGCAACCAGTAATCTACATACCAGTTTTCTCGCCGATTTAGACCGAGAACGTATTCCAAGCCAGTCGACAATGTCACTCCACTTAGCGTCCACATTCTCCATGCCCACTTTAGATCGAACCGTATACCAAACTTTCATGGAAAATTCTCATTCAAAAAACAGATGATCATGCGAATCAACATTCGCATAACACAAAAGGCAGCACATCATATTCATGTTCTTCCTCCTCGAATGGCTCCATTGCAAAATTTTGTCTTGAGTCAAGAGCTTACGACGCACAATAAGCCACATCAAAAACGCATGGCGAGGAATAAATTGAGAAAACCAAATGATACTTACCCAGTTCACCTCCAGCTCCCTTGTACGAACCGACTCCCATACCGTAGAAGATGAGTGTTCGCCCAAATGATCTCCATCTTTCCAAAGTAACCTATCTTGAACATTTAAATTCCAATGCATCTGATCCAATTGTATAAGAACCGGGTATGTGTCTTTCCAAGCATCTGGCCATAGCCACGAGCTATTCGAATAAACATCAGCAACTGAAGCATTTAGCGAAAATCCCTCCCTAGTTATTACTCTAGGCGATGGGAAATTGCATAACGGACCAATATCACTCCACCAGTCAAACCAAGCTGAAGTACGGCTACCATTACCAACCTTAGACCACACATGGTGCCGAATCAAGGGGCGAATTCGAACCATCTTTTTCCAGCTCCAACAACAACTAGCCGGCATCTTATGATCCCAAAAGTTACGGCCTCTTAGCCGATAGGAGTGAATCCAAGCAACCCACAGCGAATTACGATTACTTAGAATACTCCAAATATACAAAACCATAAAGGATTTGTTTACATCAGTAATCCGACGAATCCCCAAGCCCCCTTCATGCTTTGGCACACATACCGACTTCCAAGACACTTTCGCTCTACCATGCTGAGAAGAGGATTGAGCCTATAAGAAATTCCGCATTTTTGTTTCCAATTCCTTAACCACCCTGGCTGGAAGGATAAAAACTGAAGACCAGTACACATGTAAAGCCGAAAGCACCGAAATAATCAACTGCAATCTGCCAGCAAAGGATAGCATTTTATTCTTCCAATTATTGATCCGCTGTTCAAGACGTTCCACAAGAATACTACAATCCTTGTACAATAGCCTGGAGGTAATAAGAGGAACACCCAAGTATCTCACGGGAAGCGAACCCTCCACAAAAAGCATAATATTCAAAATTTCACTTTTGACGTGATTAGGAACATTACAAAAAAACCCTGTACTCTTCTGAAGACTAGGGACTAAGCCTGACATTCGAGTAAACTTTGTGAGGGATAACATAATACACCTAGCCGAAGCCACATCTCCTCTAGCAAACAGAAATAAATCATCCGCAAAACAAAGGTTAACAATATGCTGCTTCTCACATTTATTATGGAACCTAAAAGTCGAATCCATTCTTGTCGCCTGATTCAAAATGCACGTCAATACTTCCATCACCAGAGTAAACAGATACTGAGATAGGGGATCCCCCTGCCTTAAACTCCTTTTGCCTTTAAAGTACCCATGTATATTCCCGTTAACACAAATCGAATAAGAGGCTGTTGACACACACAACATTATCCAATCCACCATAGTACCATTAAAACCAAAACCCATCAGCACATTTTTAATAAAGCTCCATTCAACCGTGTTGTAAGCTTTTTGGATATCCACCTTGAAAGCACATCTCGGGGGACCAAAATCTCTATGGTAATTATGCATCAACTCCTGAGTAAGAAGAATATTATCCGATATTTTCCAACCCGGAACAAAAGCCGATTGGTTAATAGTCACGATCCCGCTTAAAGAACCCTTCAACCTATCCGCCAGCACCTTACTGATACATTTAAAAATAACATTACAACAGGATATAGGTCGGTAATCTGTAACTTTCGACGGGGCCGACACTTTTGGAACTAGAACGACTAATGTATGATTAAGTTGTTGAAGAAGCTTCCCCGTATTAAAAAAATCAAGAATAGCGTTCGAAACATCGCTCCCCACTATGTGCCAAGAACTCTTGAAAAAAGCAGCCGTATACCCGTCAGGCCCGGGAGCTTTATCACTTCCAATAGAGAACATAGCTGATTTTATTTCTTCCAAAGTAACCGGCCGAACCATGTTATTGGCAGCTTCAGGACTCAACTTATTAGAAAAAATATCAGGCGAAGGAACTAAAGACACTTGACCTTCACCTCCTAAAAACTGCTCGTAATATTTGACAAAAGCCGTAGCCACCCCATCACCCTCAAATATCTCTCCACTCGAGTCAGATATCATCTCAATACGGTTTATGTGGTTCTTACATTTTAATGACGTATGAAAGTAGGCCGTATTGGCATCACCCGCTCTGAGCCAGTCAACTTTAGATTTCTGCTTGAGAAACCTCTCCTCATCAAGAGAAGCTTCCTGAAAATCACGGAGCACAGAGGCTTCTTGACTTCGTAACAGATCATTCAAAGGGTCCCTATCAATATCTTTCTGGATCGCCTCAAGCTCCCCACGAAGATTGATAACCTTCTGATGAAGGTTCCCCTGCTGAAACAACAGAACACGAAGAGGAGATTTCAAAGTCTTGAGTTTCTTAATCACGCGGAATTGATGAACCCCATTAATATGAATATCCCATTTAGACTTAACAATATCCAAGAAGTTCGGTTTATAAACCAAGAAATTTGCAAATTTGAAAGGCCTTGGCTTCGGCTTCCCAGCCGATAACAACTTCAAGACACACTGACAATGATCCGAAACACCACAAGGCCTAAAGACGGCGACAGAATCTGGAAAAGCACTAACAAAAGGAGCATTACCCATAATTCTATCAATCTTTTTAAGCAATCCTACTCCCTTTTTGGGTTTTTGACTCCACGTGAAGTGAAGACCCGTTCGATTTATATCAAAGACCTCAATATCCTCAACACATTCTTTAAATTCACGCATGCCATTAGAAATAGAGGAGATACCGATCGACTTATCCTCCAGATTCAGAGCTGAGTTGAAATCTCCCCTAATAACCCAAGGTTTATCATAAACCAGACCCTTATGCATACGAAGATTCTACCATAACTGTCACACCCCCAAAATCCACACGCGGAGTGTCACCGCTTGGAGGCGTGACTGACCAGGATCAAGCCACCAATCATATTAAACATGTAATTAATATATAAAAGTAAATGCCATTCAACCACCAATATGAAAGGTGTTCAAAATAGACGTAGGTTATCACTGTTTAGCGGAAGCGTAAGAATAAACCCAACAAAATAAAGTATGAAATGCCATAAAGTGTTTAACGAAACAATCACGATCCAAGCCCACAACGACCAGCTTCTCCCTGTGCAAGCTCCATATATCTAACGACCTGCAAGGCATGTAACAGAGGATCAACAACTAGTTGAGCGAGTTCACAGATAACAGTTCAGTAATAGTATAGCGTGAGTAGTAGTATGTTCGTTCGTTACGTCATGTATCGTATTAGATTCCATCGCGGCCTCCCAGGCAGGTATGCGAAGATATTAGGGGATGTTTTTCCCAAGTATTCTAGACTAGGTTTATTTGTATCGCGGCCTCCCAGGCAGGTGTGCGAAGACTTGTAAATTTAGTTCGCGGCCTTCCTATGGCAGGTGTGCGAAGTCAGTCATAATATCGCGGCCAACCCTTGGCAGGTGTGCGAAGATCAGTTCAATAAGTGTTACTAGTCTAGTCGTATCTTATCGTTAGGTTCTACCGTCTGAGTATACACAATAATTCATCAAATCCCATTCCCACCCGGGAACCCCATGCCTTGGCTGTATGAACTCACCTTGGTTTGCTCGGTATGCTAAGTATGTGCTCAAGGTAAATCAATCACGTCCTAGAGTATGCACGTATACATAATCAGTTTATAATCACGAAGTTGGCACGTTGGTACAATCATAGTGAACATCGCATCAATAAGCACCGAGTATCACATTGCACGTATTCTTAGTCATATAAGTAATGTCTCATACTTAACAGGAGTTAGATATCTCAGTTAAATTCTAACATAGATAAGTCAGGTTACTGTGCAAAGTATTCAAGTCGGCGAAACACAGATTGGCGAAACACATTCTGTTTCGTCAATCATCCTTTGGCGAAACACAAATCCTATTTCGTCAACTATCCTTTGGCGAAACACAATCCTATTTCGCCGAGGGTTCTGTTTCGTCAAGGAGATCAGTTACGTCACCTACCCATCAGTTACATAAAATACGATTGTGCATCATGTATTATACCTATTCATTCAAATTATCAATCATAGCCGACAACTAACCAACATGTACATGCTATTAGTGGACCTATTCATATGGTGTCTGCAAGTTTACACACGTGATCCCTTAGTCTAGCAAGTCACACATATTCATCATACCAAGTCATTAAATCTGATAAGTATGGAATCGAGATAGTGGGTCTGACAAACTATTACAATTATGTTGTATGCAATAACATGATTGGACCAACTAACAACATGATGACATGCACTAATATGTATGTGATTTACTTGAAAACCATTCGACCAGATCTATTCATGCAGTCATCTATGACTAAATCAAACAGCAGCAAGATCACATATATTCCAATAAACACAAACCATACAAAGCCCTAGATCGACATTATAACATCAATCCCTCACTATATTCAATCACAGTCAAACGTCACATCAATAAACATAACAGTTTGTGAACAATTCTCATAAATATACACATAACAATTAAACATCCTTAAGCATCTTAGTCAACAGGATAAGTAGGTCACTAACCCGAGATGAAGGAAACGATGATTTAATCGTTCGGGAGGGTTCGGGTGTTCACAGAGCTACCGTCACACAGAGGAGAGTCCTAGGGTTTCAACTTTTGCCCACAGTGTGCAATAGGAGTCGTTTTCACGTAATTATACACGAATTAGCGTTCTGGGCCCGTAATGGGCTTCGGTGAAACTGGGCTCGGCGAAACTGACTTCTGTTTCGTCGAGATGCTCTTGACGAATCAAGGGCCTGTTTCGTCGAGAGGTTGTATGGCGAATCACATTTGATTCGTCGGGTCCTTAATGGGCTTTTAGGTCCGTAATGATTTAATCAGTTAAGTTCACATGCCACAAACAAACACATACTCATGCAAACACAATGCACTTTATCCTATTACAACGGTATCAGTTATAAGTCATATAAACAACCAACTAATAGTCACAGTCAACAGTCAGAGTCAACGTGCATATAATGCGAAAGTGAAAGTCGGAAACTCGAGTTGTCACATTATCCCCAACTTGAAAGAAATTTCGTCCCGAAATTTAGCATGCGGTTACTGAGGAAGCTAGTGGTGTGACGTTGTTTACCTGTATTGTATCGCGGCTCCCCGAGCAGGTTTGCGAAGATTACTGGTTTTCCTGGGGTGTCACATTATCCCCCCGTTGATTTGGAATTTCGTCCCGAAATTCTGTATTGGTAGCTTCAGCCTCAGTAGTAGTTGCATTGGTTCCGAATAACTGGGGATATTTGAGTTCTATTTGATCTTCACGCTCCCAGGTGAACTCTGGGCCGCGGCGGGAGTTCCAACGAACTCGTACAAGAGGGATTCTTGTGTTCTTGAGGACCTTAACATCCCGGTCCGTGATTTCAACAGGTTCCTCGACGAAGTGCAACCGTTCGTCGATAGTGAGTTCCTTCAAGGGAACTATGTGGGTCTCATCTGACATACACTTCTTCAGATTCGACACGTGAAAGACGTTGTGAACTGCACTGAGTTCAGCTGGTAGGTTCAATCTGTAGGCTACCCTGCCTATCTTCTCAATAACTTCGAAAGGTCCGACGTATCGTGGACTGAGTTTGCCGCGTTTGCCAAAACGAACCACACCCTTCCAGGGCGAAACTTTGAGTAGCGCTCGATCCCCAACCTGGAATTCGAATAGTTTTCTATCTTTATCGGCGTATGCTTTCTGACGGTCACGAGCTGCCGCCATGCGTTGTCGTATTTGAGCAATCTTTTCAGTAGTATCAACTACCATTTCTGGACCTGTGATTTGACTATCTCCCACCTCTGCCCAACAGAGAGGTGACCGGCATTTACGCCCGTACAATGCCTCGAATGGTGCAGCTTTAATGCTGGTGTGGTAGCTGTTGTTGTAAGAAAATTCCACAAGTGGCAGATGTTTTTCCCAACCATTGCCAAAGTCAATTACGCACGCCCGAAGCATGTCTTCTAGAGTTTGAATGGTGCGCTCAGACTGCCCATCCGTCTGAGGGTGATAAGCTGTGCTCATGCCTAAACGAGAACCAAAAGATTTGTGCATTGCTTGCCATAGTTCTGAAGTAAATCGTGCGTCACGATCAGAGATGATGGAGGTGGGCACCCCGTGCCTCGAGACCACTTCTTTTAAGTAAATGTCTGCTAAGGTAGAGAACTTGTCTGTTTCTTTGATGGCCAAGCAGTGAGCAGACTTTGTGAGTCGATCCACGATCACCCAAATAGTATCATTTCCGCGCTGAGATCTAGGTAAGCCAGTAACAAAATCCATAGAAATTTGTTCCCATTTCCATTGTGGTATTTCAGGTTGTTGGAGTGGTCCTGACGGTTTCTGATATCCTGCCTTGACCCTCGCACAAGTCAAGCATTTGCTAACGTATGTGGCTATGTGGGCCTTCATGCTAGGCCACCAGTATGTGGTTTTGATATCGTGGTACATTTTATCCGAACCTGGATGTACCGAGTAGCGAGATTTATGAGCTTCATCCATTACAAGCTCGCGTAAGTTACCATAGAGTGGCACCCAAATGCGTCCTGTTACGTAATAAGCACCATCTTCCTTCTGTTCTAAGCGTTGCCTTGAGCCGCGTAGGGCTTCAGCCCTGACGTTTTCTGGTTTCAGTGCTTCTACCTGAACATTTCGTATCTGGGAAGGAAGACCAGACTGTATAGTGAGTTCTAAAGCTCGCACGCGCTTAGGTGCGGTGTCCTTTCGACTGAGGGCGTCAGCCACAACATTGGCTTTGCCTGGATGGTACCTGATTGAGCATTCGTAGTCGTTTAGCAGTTCGACCCATCGTCGCTGTCGCATATTCAGTTCCTTCTGTTTGAGGATATGCCCCAGGCTTCTGTGGTCCGTGTAGATAGCACATTTGGTACCGTACAAGTAGTGTCGCCATATCTTAAGTGCAAAAACAACCGCTCCCAGCTCTAAATCATGTGTAGTGTAATTCCATTCGTGAATCTTAAGTTGGCGCGAAGCATAAGCAATAACTTTATCCCGCTGCATCAACACACATCCAAGACCCTGGATAGATGCATCGCAGTAGACTACAAAATCGTCTGTGCCTTCAGGCAATGAGAGGATAGGTGCACTACAAAGTCTATCCTTTAAGTGCTGAAACGCTGTTTCCCGTGTATTACCCCAACGACAAACAACACCCTTCTGCGTCAGTAGTGTAAGCGGCTGAGCAATCTTCGAGAAGTCTTTGATGAACCGTCTATAATAACCTGCCAAACCCAAGAATTGGCGTATTTCTGTCGGTGTGCGAGGTGCAGGCCAGTTCTTGATCGAATCCACCTTGGATGGATCAACATGGATCCCATCCTTGTTTACCACGTGGCCTAGAAAGTGGACTTCACGAAGCCAGAAGTCGCATTTTGAAAACATAGCGTATAGCTGTTCCGTTCGAAGAAGTTCCAAAATAAGTCGTAAGTGCTGCTCGTGTTCCTCCTGACTCTTCGAATAGATCAGGATGTCGTCGATGAAAACAATGACAAACTTGTCGAGATAAGGTTTGCAAACCCTGTTCATAAGATCCATGAAAACTGCAGGCGCGTTCGTTAGCCCAAATGGCATGACCAAAAACTCGTAATGGCCGTAGCGAGTTCTGAATGCTGTTTTGGAGACGTCCTCATCCCGGACTCTCAGTTGATGGTAACCCGACCTCAAGTCTATCTTGGAGTAGTAGCTCGACCCTTGCAACTGGTCGAATAGGTCGTCGATGCGTGGAAGAGGATAGCAATTCTTCACAGTCACCTTGTTCAGTTCGCGGTAGTCTATGCACATACGGAAGGCACCATTTTTCTTCTTCACAAATAACACCGGGGCTCCCCAGGGCGAAGAACTAGGTCGTATGAATCCCTCATCCAAGAGTTCTTGTAGCTGCGCTGATAATTCTTCCAATTCTGATGGAGTTAGGCGATACGGTGCGCGAGCTAGAGGTGCTGCTCTAGGAGTTTATCGCCATGAATCACCAAAGGTTCTTAACCAGCACGAGGAATGCGGACGATATTTTCTTTGCAAGGAATCTCTGCTCGATGTTGAGGTAGCCAATCCATACCAATAACGATGTCGAAACCATCACAATGTTGGGGTCATTCCTAGCATCATCTTGACCAATCACGAACACTCGACCCCTGGCACCATTGCCGTCGTTATTACCCCCGTTGTTGTCTCCACTATTGTTCCCGTTTCCTTGGTTGTGGTTCTAATTCTGGTTCTGGTTCAACTGTGGGCAGTGTCTTCTGAGGTGACCTTCAGCACCACACGGATAACATCCCTTGTTACCCTGCTGATTCTGTGGAGCTTGTGGCTGCTGTTGTCGGTTCTGGTTTGTAGGACGTGAGTTTCTACCATCTTTGAGTCCATGACCAAACTTGTTGCATCATTGACAATGATTTCGGTTGCACTGCCCGCTGTGGTGCAAGTTACATCGTTTGCACTTAGGGTGGTTTCCCCTGTATCCACCCTGCCCTTGACTACCAAAAGGTTGTTGACTAGGACTTGGTAGTCGTCGATCTTTCGCTGCTGTGCCTGGGACGGAATCGTAGTCGAACCCTTGCTAAAGGTTCCATCCCACTTTCATTCGTTGTCACTGAGGGTAGCAGAAGTAGTTGGAGTAGTAGTGGTAGTAGTAGCGCTGATACGTTGAGGCAGCTTGCTCTGTTCCACTGCCTGGTCTGTGAGACGATGAGCAAGATGAGTAACATCTTGAATAGTAGCAAGATTAGCCGTCATCACATAGTTTTGAATTCCTGGTACTAAGCCTTTGAGGTACAGCTCAAAGCTCTTTATGGGAGGATCCACCATAGTTGGACACAAAATTGCCAATTTGTTGGATCGTTATCGTATACTCTTCTTATCTCTGACCCCGTCATCTTCATGTTAAGGGACTCCACTTCCCACTTGTGGATGGCATCATAACTACTGTATTCACGTTTGATTGGTTCCTTAAAATCATTCCATGGGGTGGCATTAGCAGCCGCCAGCCCCAGCATCGTAACTTGCGCGTTCCACCAAGTTTGCGCAGTGCCTTCGAGAATATCAGTGGCATATTTCACCTTACGAGCCTCAGGTCATTCGCACATTCGAAGACCGATTCGAGTTCCTCGAACTAATGGAGGAGTCCAACAGCTCCTTCAGTGTCGCTGAAAGTAGTAGGACGACAGTCCATAAAAGTCGTGTATGTGCATACAGGTGGCTGAGCGTGTTGACTTGTCGTGTGCGTAAGAGTAATCAATATTAAGCACAAGTGTTGAGTTACGAAAGTAGGATCTAAAGATCCTAGAGTAAGTGGTGATGGCAGGTTACACCTCCTGCCAGGGCAGCTGCGAGTGCTGCAGTAACTTGTTCAGTGATCGAAGCAGCCAACTGGGCTTGAGTTAGGTTAACGCGTCCACTCATGATCTTGATATCAGGGAGAACATGAGTGAGAGAGGTTCGCGAATAGTGTGATGACAGAAGAGTGTGAGCATATAAGCGTTCTCAAGCAGTAACGAATAGTAAACAATGTAATCTAAGCATACCACGAGCAAAGTTCTATGTAATTCTAGCATGTAGGCAATAAACATAAAACCTTATTACCTAGGATGTCGAGTCTTGCACGTGGAGCGAGGCGTCGTTGTGGATCGTTGAGAGCACTGTTCTGGTTATAGTCTGGTTTTAACAAAAATCGTTTTCCCCTTATTAAAACCAAGTTCTCTATAACCAATGGCTCTGATACCAATCTGTCACACCCCCAAAATCCACACGCGGAGTGTCACCGCTTGGAGGCGTGACTGACCAGGATCAAGCCACCAATCATATTGAACATGTAATTAATATATAAAAGTAAATGCCATTCAACCACCAATATGAAAGGTGTTCAAAATAGACGTAGGTTATCACTGTTTAGCGGAAGCGTAAGAATAAACCCAACAAAATAAAGTATGAAATGCCATAAAGTGTTTAACGAAACAATCACGATCCAAGCCCACAACGACCAGCTCCTCCCTGTGCAAGCTCCATATATCTAACGACCTGCAAGGCATGTAACAGAGGATCAACAACTAGTTGAGCGAGTTCACAGATAACAGTTCAGTAATAGTATAGCGTGAGTAGTAGTATGTTCGTTCGTTACGTCATGTATCGTATTAGATTCCATCGCGGCCTCCCAGGCAGGTATGCGAAGATAATAGGGGATGTTTTTCCCAAGTATTCTAGACTAGGTTTATTTGTATCGCGGCCTCCCAGGCAGGTGTGCGAAGACTTGTAAATTTAGTTCGCGGCCTTCCTATGGCAGGTGTGCGAAGTCAGTCATAATATCGCGGCCAACCCTTGGCAGGTGTGCGAAGATCAGTTCAATAAGTGTTACTAGTCTAGTCGTATCTTATCGTTAGGTTCTACCGTCTGAGTATACACAATAATTCATCAAATCCCATTCCCACCCGGGAACCCCATGCCTTGGCTGTATGAACTCACCTTGGTTTGCTCGGTATGCTAAGTATGTGCTCAAGGTAAATCAATCACGTCCTAGAGTATGCACGTATACATAATCAGTTTATAATCACGAAGTTGGCACGTTGGTACAATCATAGTGAACATCGCATCAATAAGCACCGAGTATCACATTGCACGTATTCTTAGTCATATAAGTAATGTCTCATACTTAACAGGAGTTAGATATCTCAGTTAAATTCTAACATAGATAAGTCAGGTTACTGTGCAAAGTATTCAAGTCGGCGAAACACAGATTGGCGAAACACATTCTGTTTCGTCAATCATCCTTTGGCGAAACACAAATCCTATTTCGTCAACTATCCTTTGGCGAAACACAATCCTATTTTGCCGAGGGTTCTGTTTCGTCAAGGAGATCAGTTACGTCACCTACCCATCAGTTACATAAAATACGATTGTGCATCATGTATTATACCTATTCATTTAAATTATCAATCATAGCCGACAACTAACCAACATGTACATGCTATTAGTGGACCTATTCATATGGTGTCTGCAAGTTTACACACGTGATCCCTTAGTCTAGCAAGTCACACATATTCATCATACCAAGTCATTAAATCTGATAAGTATGGAATCGAGATAGTGGGTCTGACAAACTATTACAATTATGTTGTATGCAATAACATGATTGGACCAACTAACAACATGATGACATGCACTAATATGTATGTGATTTACTTGAAAACCATTCGACCAGATCTATTCATGCAGTCATCTATGACTAAATCAAATAGCAGCAAGATCATATATATTCCAATAAACACAAACCATACAAAGCCCTAGATCGACATTATAACATCAATCCCTCACTATATTCAATCACAGTCAAACGTCACATCAATAAACATAACAGTTTGTGAACAATTCTCATAAATATACACATAACAATTAAACATCCTTAAGCATCTTAGTCAACAGGATAAGTAGGTCACTAACCCGAGATGAAGGAAACGATGATTTAATCGTTCGGGAGGGTTCGGGTGTTCACAGAGCTGCCGTCACACAGAGGAGAGTCCTAGGGTTTCAACTTTTGCCCACAGTGTGCAATAGGAGTTGTTTTCACGTAATTATACACGAATTAGCGTTCTGGGCCCGTAATGGGCTTCGGTGAAACTGGGCTCGGCGAAACTGACTTCTGTTTCGTCGAGATGCTCTTGACGAATCAAGGGCCGGTTTCGTCGAGAGGTTGTATGGCGAATCACATTTGATTCGTCGGGTCCTTAATGGGCTTTTAGGTCCGTAATGATTTAATCAGTTAAGTTCACATGCCACAAACAAACACATACTCATGCAAACACAATGCACTTTATCCTATTACAACGGTATCAGTTATAAGTCATATAAACAACCAACTAATAGTCACAGTCAACAGTCAGAGTCAACGTGCATATAATGCGAAAGTGAAAGTCGGAAACTCGAGTTGTCACATTATCCCCAACTTGAAAGAAATTTCGTCCCGAAATTTAGCATGCGGTTACTGAGGAAGCTAGTGGTGTGACGTTGTTTACCTGTATTGTATCGCGGCTCCCCGAGCAGGTTTGCGAAGATTACTGGTTTTCCTGGGGTGTCACAATAACTCCCTTCTAGAAACATAATAATTCGCGGCATAAACCAAAGAACAAAAAAACTTACTCTTATCAGCTTTATTTATAACCTGGACATGTAAAACTTGAGCCGCCTGAGCAAGCACCATAACATCCACCTCCACAGGGTCCCAACCCAATATGATCCGAGCACCTTTATTACAACATCCCCCATTAGAAGTCCAATCCCATCTCCTAAACATAGCATTACAAACCGTCTGAAGATTATCCACACCCACATGAGACTCTAAGATCGCACATAAACTAAGATTATTATTTTTTAGCATCTGGCGAACCTCATTTTGTTTCAGAGGTCGGTTCAAACCCCTTATATTCCAAACTGCCAAACTAGTCATTTAGAAACCTCTGAAGATGGAGTGCTTGCCCCTTTTTAGAACCGTCATTACGCGTATCCTCTTTAAGAAAGTCATTAGTTTCATTATATACTTCCACCACCTCGTCGTCATATGATTCATCTTGGTCACCTTCCGTTCCTCGACTAGCTTTGCTAGATTCGCCAACATCATCTCTTAGAACATCAAAAGGATTGCTGGTCACCAGAGTAGCCGGTTTATCTATCTTCTTAGTATCTCCATCCTTGGTACATATAGGCCTGTATTCGAATTTGGATTTCTGCTTGTTAACTGGGATGCCAGGCTTCTTTGCAAGTTTTTTACCCTCAACTGTTGTAAACCCATCATCATCAACTATTCTTTTACCCTTTCCACGAGACTGAGTCGTCTCCTTATGATTGAGGTCATTGTTTTGACGTTGCAGATTCCTTCTAATCTGTTTCGGACATGTTTCATCAGAGTGGCTGAAAACACAACAGTGGCTACACCTATGCGGGCTCCATTCATATTCCACATACATTTTTTCTTTAACAAACCCATCACCCTCAAGGTCTAGAACAACTATAACTAATTCCTCATTGAACTCATTATCAGCAGAAATTTCAATGAGAGCACGAGCATAACTACTTCTTCCCCAAGCATCTATACACATATTAGTAGTAAACGAATCCAGCATTTTAGGTTCCCCAATCGCTATAGCAATGAGACTCAAACCATCCTCCGTGTAAGCGGCGATTGGGACATCATGGATCTTAACCCATAGTTGTAACAGCTTCACTTCCTTCTTCTCCAAGCTTTGTAGATGCCGACTAGATATTTAAAAATAACGGTTGTGAACGAATAATCCATGGGCCTGCTTTTAAAGCATTCATCATACCAGATTGATCCGCAAATTTAAAAAAGAAAAATCCATTGGCATTCATCATAGTTTTTTGTAATCCGAATTTCTTCCAATTGTTCCGAACAAAATATTCCACTACCGGGTAGGCCACTCGATCCCCCAAAAAATAACCATACAGCGTATTAGCAAGCTTATCTTGAAAAGCTCTAACCGATTCCCGGGGTAACACCACATCACATCCCTCATATTTCTCAGAACTAGCAAGGTTACGAAAGTTTACCTTCCTGGATTGATTGTTCAATACCGATTCAGCATAGGACAAGGGTTTCGAATTCCCAACATTAGGTTGACTACTTTTTACCTCCTCATTCTCTGCATGATGCATCTCCGATCCAAAAATATCCGAACTCTCAGTAAACTTACCATCCACATGCAAACCAGAATCTTTGACACTGTTTGTATTAGACGGTTTACAAAAATCAGTAAACGTTTGAAACTTCACCTACTGCTCCCCTACCGGTGTAGAGATCTTTGACAAGCCGTCCAAGACTGAGGAACCAGACGTAGAGTATAAACCTCTCCTAGGCATCAATGGGTTACCATCTATGTTCGTAATTCTCATACCAATCCCACGAGTACCTGTAGTTCCTCCATCAGATTTCATAGTATGTTGATTATGATCAACAGGATACCATCACTACCACTCTCCATGCAAACGATGACACAAGAAAACCGAAGAAACCAGAAAAACTACAAACGCATGCAAACCCTAAACTAGCACTTTACCGAATGAATCTCATCTAATCGAAATAGGGATTCAGGTGAATCAAGGTTACTGCCCAACCAGTAGGACCGATAAACCCTAACCACTATTCCAACGGAATCGAAACACAAAGTAAAGGTAGGCGACGGAAAAGAAAGACAGAAACCCTAGATTTAACTCAATCACTATTGCTAACTAGTTCGAATTATATAACTACGTTAGTTACATAATTGCTCTAGGATATGTTTGGGTTAGTTTAGAATTACTCTAAAGTAACTATATAATTCTGGATATAAGTTTATAGGATATGTTCGAGCTGGATTAGAATTACTCTAGCGTAGTTATATAATTATTCTAATTATAAGTTATTGTTAAAGATAATTACACATATGGACTCTGTAGTTTATACCTAGTTTCATATTTGGGTATTAACTTTTTTTTAACAGGTTTGATGCTTGTGATTATTAGTTTGTACCGAGTTTAGGTATTAACACTAACTTCTGTTAAATTTGAGTAGAATGACTAAAATACACATTTGTAACTACAGGGACCATGTATGTAACGAATCATTGTTTATTACATGGATTATTTGTGTAATTTCTTAATAAATATAAAAACAAAACAGTCCCAACCCACATGAAATCAGATACTCGTCTAAACCAAAATTTCGTATTTTGCGTAAGTTTCAGTAGTTGAAAACAATGTCTCTATTTTCTTGTGGTCTGTAGATGAAAATTCAAGAACACATTTCATCATTTTATTATACACTAGGTTTTTTTTCAGTCGCACGTTGCGGCGAAACGGAGCAAACGATAATGTAAAACAAACGTTATTTGAAAATGTAGAATGTTGTTTAGAAAGCCAAACCATTAGAATCGGTTCAGTTTATCATCGTATCATTTTACAATAGCAAATAAATACTTTATTTTTGAATATAAATTCGTTTTTAATAAAACTTATATTAATCGAGGGTAAAAAGTAAGCTCAACTACGTACTTAAGTTTTTAGAAAAAAAATTAACGAACATAATTTTTTTTTGAAAGGTGACGAACATAATTTATTAATTGATAAAGTAAAGGTAAATTTAAAAAAAGAAGAAAATATTATGGAAAACAAAATAAATGATAAAGAAAATATGGTTTTAGAAAAGGAAAAATAAAAATACATTAAAAGCTAAAAGTAAATAGAAAAAAAATTAAAATATATTAAAAGTTAAAAATAATAAATATTAAAAAATATATTAATATAATAAAATATTAAAAAGCTATATATTATTATTTTAAATTTGAAATTACTATTCATTATATAATTGCTAAGTTGGGTTCAATTTATAAAGTTTCTTGAACTGAAGTTCAATTATAATAAAACTTTATATAATTTTAATCTATAATCCATAAAGTTTTGTGCTTTCATCATTATAGGGTTCCCTTGTTTTCTTTCAATTTAAGCTAAGCATGTTTTGATATATCCTCTATTTTCTATAGGGCTGTTCATAAAGCTCGCGGCTCGTAGCTCGGCTCGTAGCTCGCTCGATAGAAGCTCGAGAAAAACTAGCTAAAAAACTCAATTTAAGATGACATGAACCAAGCTGGCTCATTTTTATAACCAAGCCCAGCTCGAGCTAAGCTCGGCTCGGCCCATGGCTCGGCTCGTTGGCTCGTTCTTAGGCTCGTTTAACTCCGACGTAAAGCTCAAGCCAAGTTTAGCCGCCAGAATTAATTTCGAGCTTGAGCTCGACCCCACCCTGGCTCGACTCGGCTCGACTCGTTTACAGCCCTAATTTTCTACTTTTACTTTTACTTTTACTTTTACTTTTTGCAAATTACATAATTCACATAAGAGTAAAATGCACGGATAGTCCCTGTGGTTTGGTAAAATTTCATCCTTAGTCCCCAACTTTTGGAAATTACACCCGTGCTCCCTGTGGTTTGACAGTTTGTTACTCGGATAGTCCCTGAAGTGGATGGGGGTTAGTTTTCTCCGTTAAGTCCATGTGAAATTACAAAATTACCCTAGCTTTTATTATATTCATCAACATCATCATCATTCAACAGTTGACTAATTCATCAGTTCACTCATCTTAGCAAGAACACATTAATCATTCATCCAAAAATCCAATTCTAAGAACACATCTTCAAAATTCACCAACACTCCATAACACAAACCGAGTCCCAATCTAGTACACAAATTCAAAAGGTGGGCACAAATCCATCTATACACCATCATCTATCATCATCGCACAAAGCCAGCTGCCTATACAAATCCATCGCACAAATCCATTTGTACAAATCCATACAAATTCCAGATCTGTTTATGATCATGTGTTGCTTTAGGCCACTCCGGTACAAACTCCAGATCTGTGTTGTTTGATTCATGCCCAAAACAACAACCGTAACTTCGGCACCACCCCCACCACAGTCGCACCATGTAACGAAGACGACGACGTTACGACTTATTGGTTTGATAGAGATCGGTTGGCCAACTGATCTAAAGCATTTGACTCGTGTTACATTTAATTGGTTTATGGGTTTTTAGGGCTTCTGGTTGAATTTGAAGATGAAGTTTCGTCACAGTTGAATTTGAAGTCGGTGGAGGGTGGAGGCGGCTGTAGAGGGTGACGGTGAAGGTTGGCGGTGTAGAGAAGATGACAGGGGTGGGAGAAGATTAGGTTTTTATAATTAGTTAATAGGTGTCCACTTGAGATCATAAGGGTAGTTTTTTTGTTTTTTTAAAGAGAGGGGTAAATAAGTAATTTCATATGGAGTTAACGGAGAAAACTAACGGACATCCACTCCAGGGACCATTCGAGTAACAAACTGTCAAACCACAGGGATCACGGGTGTAATTTCCAAAAGTTGGGGACTAAGGGTGAAATTTTACCAAACCATAGGGACTATCCGTGCATTTTACTCTTCACATAATAACTAACCTAATTCTCACTATTTCCTGTTTTCACCACGTTAAATTTGTAGTTTATATAATCGGCTAGCATCGAAAGCCGGTTCAAATTCGAAAATGGATGAAAAACAGCTGGATTCGAATGCTCCTCTACTCTCAATCAGACGATTATCAGCAGCTGGTTCAAATTCGGACCGATTTCTCCCAATTCCTTTAGATAAACAGCAATAACCCGATAACAATCACTTCCGGTTGCTAGATCCCAATGGGAACCCGAACAAGAGGTCACAAAACCCACAGCGGTTCGCTTCAATTGGGAACAAATTCGGGGCCAAGTGAAAAATGATAAAAAAAAAAACCCCAAAAACACCCGAAATCCTCAGGTATTTCAATCCGGACCGATCCGGATTGATGAACAATCACCAGTTGATGTTAATGGAGAGGCTGAAGCAATGGAAAAACTTTTAATGTCGATTTCGTGCAATTATAGTGAACAGAAGAGTGAAGTATAGTCTTCGAAAGCGTTCGATTTTGATTTCCAGACTCGCGATTATCTAATGAATCGGGTTTTACCACAACGAAGTCGATGATCGTTCAACAAAAAAGTTGCAAAGAAGCAAGAGCCTACGGTTCTCGAGCCTCCGAAGTATGTGAAGAATTTATGTGGGTTTAGACGCGAATCTGATTTCATGTGGGTTGGGGATTGTTTTGTTTTTATATTTATTAAGAATTTATTACATAGATGGTCCCTGTAGTTACAAAAGGGTTAACAGAAAAACTAACAAAAGTTAGTTTAATGCCCAAACTCGTTACAAACTAATAATCACAAGCCTCAAACCTGTTAAAAAAGTTAGTACCCAAATGCGAAAATAGCTATAAACCACAGTCCATCTGTGTAATTAACTCTTATTGTTATTTATAAACATGTCATGGTGCTTTTTATTGTTTCTTTCACTTTGTACGATAACGAGTTGACGCTAACCCGCGCGTTGCAGCGGGATGTTGATTATAAATGTCCTTAGTGTCAGTTAAAGAGATGCGAACATTGTAAAGTTAATGAAAACCCTTCTTTTCAAAAAGGAAATCATCTCAGTAAATATATGCATAACTCTCATATCTATAAATATATTGCATAATTCTACTTCGTCGTCCTGGTCTTCCAAATTCATTCGGGTATGTAATGCCAATAAATAAATAAATGGACCAACTTTAGTGGGAGATCATTGTACATCAATATAAATACTAACTAAATTAATTAGAGCAGCAAAACTCACATTTGTCACAAATATGTTTTTTAATAGCATGTTTAAATTAGAGCAGCAAAACTCACATTTGTCACAAATATGTTTTTGTAATAGTAAGTTTTTATTGCATTTTAATCCAACATCCCTCCCAATATGTTTTTTGAAATCGGACAGTGGATTAACTTTTCTTTATTTGTGATGACAAAATGGTTAACATGGTTAATTTTGAAAAAAAACCATGTTAATTTGTTTGAAAAAAACATTTCTTTCAATGGTTATGTGATCACAAACATATTGGGGTATTACCAATAAGCATAATAAAAATGTTAACCAAATCTGAGACGATTTGACATCACCCAAAATTTTAGTCCCTAACCTTTGTTGCCAATACCGTACAAACAAAGACCATAAGCATACTTCAGAAGATGTGCAATTGTATAATTCAGATTCCACGAACAAAATATAACGGTTAACAACAATTGCAACGAAGACAAAATTTCCATATGGAATTGTAAACATGGTTTATACCATACAAACAGGGAATCTATGCGTTAATAATGAATTTTACAATCAAGCGTATTATATATATCTTTAACCTACTATAGAATATATGGTCACACACCTTAACAAATTGAAGCGAGTACTTAAAAGATTGTACAAATACCGTAAAATATTGTAAGTGATGTGTCATGTAAATCTATCCGCACTTGCCGAAAAATATATTTGGTCTTTTCAAGGGCAATTCGGTCTTTGTACAAACATTTTCTCCCTCCGTCTATTCCGCCGTGTTGAATTCTCCGTCTTTCTTTTCGCTTTCACTCCTGCACTCTCTCCATAATACGTATATGCATGTATACACATTCATTCCAATTCCAACCCCTGGATCGAACATGAATCATTAACAAATATGTTTTCATCGTCACCGGAGACAACACCACCATTGCGTTGTGGACGTCATTACCGGAATCGAAACTACGGATGGAATAATTAGAAAGAACGCCGGGAAAAACAGGAGTGGAAGACGATCGGAGATTCAGGAAGAACGAAGGGGAAAAAATTGGGCTAAGAAGAGAGAAATAGAAAATGGTTGTTGCCGGACGCTTGTGGCGGTGATGGCAGTTGTGTCATAGTATGTATATGTTAAATTAGAATAGTCACGTCGGTTTGTGTATGTGGTGAAATGAAACCAATCTCTAACGGTGTGTTTTTTAATTTTCTGAGACGTCGGTTTGTTACAGGTTGTATTCAGTTACCACAAAGAGTCATGTATGTGAGGGAACCGGTGCTCGTTACTAAGACATATACATATCTTTTGAATAAAGATAATGATTATAATATCTAATATTAATTTGGATAAAGTTTAATAACAGTCGTGGCGATTAACATTCGATTTACACGTAATGCATATGTCCAATAATAATAATTTTTAAAATATCGTTGGACCAGGGGAAGATGATAACATTAATTAAGGTTAAATATAGTGGCAGTTAAGGACTTGGTTTGATAATAAAATGACGGTTTATTTTTCTTGAAAAGTGGCGTTGTAGTTGACGGTTTTTTAGGACACAACGTTTATGTTTGTTGAGGCTGAGTGCGGGTGGGAATTTGGTTGGTAATTGTATAAGGATATAATTTCCATGTGTACTGAACTAAACCTTATGCGTGTGTGCAAGTGTGAATCCTTCTCTTGTATTGAATGATAACACTAAGAAATCTTGATCCTCTCTGAATAGTATTCTGAATTTGGAGACTTTGAATAAAGTACAAATAAAAATGCAACTGACTTATACAAGATTTATGAAGCACTTCAAAGGGATATTTTTTTTTCTCTCAAACGCGTAAGGAGACTTTTCAAAGGAATATTTTTTTTTATCTCAAACGCGTAAGGAGACTTTTCATATATGTTTAATATTCCAATTAATTGGTTTAGAAAAGTGGCCAAAACCATCGTACTTTTTTTAGCGGCTAAAACTGGCCAACACTATCTTATTTTTTTAACAGCCAAAACTATCTAATGCATTAACAAAACCACCAAAACCAAAACACATACGGTGTATATAGGTGGAGGGGGCAACCCAGGGGTAGCGTGCGAGGGTTTGAACCTACAACGGCTACACCGCTGCCACCCCTTCGGATAGGCTTGGCGGGCAGGTTGTAAGGGTAGTGGAAGCTGCAGTTGTGTGGCCAAATATGACGGATGGAAACATGGGTTGAACGGTCTTATGGAGCCTTAAAAACTTATTTTACAATTAAACACCTTATATATAACTCATTTCTTTTACAAACACTACACCACACTTCGCATACTCTTTTTTTTAACAATCTCTAAACAAACATTAAACCCTCTATTAATCAAATGGCCGAATGGACCAAAAAACGAAGAGATCACGTTGGCAAGTGTTTGGGTTACTTTCACTGTGCGCATGGTTCGAGGGTCTTGTGAGACGTGGCTTCAAATCATCAACGTATTTCAGGAACAAATAGGTAACCAATCCCACAAAGTATACGAACTCGTGAATAGGTGGCATATTATCCAACTTAATGGTGCCAAGTTTGACAAATTGCTCAAAGAGGCAATGAACAATCAATAAAATCAAAACCTGGACGCCATTTGGGTAGCCCTTGGTGAATATAAACGGACATACGACCCCCAGTAATTTGAATCTCACCTTGAGGTTCGGAAAATCATGTGAATTCGTCCGCAATAGAAAGAAGTTTTATGTATTTTACCAATTTTAAGTTGTGTTATATGTTAATTCTAAGTTATTTATTATCTTTATGCTTTAATAATATTATAATTTAGTAATTTCAATTTGTTGAATTTGTTTTTTATTTAAAAAAAAAAAGTTGTAGGGTATTTGAAAGGAGTGATACAAGTGTTTTCATGGTTTGAACGTAGTTTAGGATAAAAATTTTGTGACAGTGCTAGAATACATGAAAGGAGTGGCTCCATAAGCAAATTAAAATCTTATGTTGGGATCTCAAAACTTTGGGTAGAGTTTTAATAGTCACGCCGCTTCCCAAAAGATAAAAAAGATAAGAGTCTTTTATCACTCGGCTAAAGCGTCATCGAATGAATTAGTTACAAGGGGAATTAGAATTACAAATTGTCAAGCCATCTTTATTTGTTTCAACTCAAACCAATGTCGTCTTTGGACCATTAATCGATCATTTTACATTTTCAATGGACATATGGAACAACATGCCTAAGTCTTCGATTTACACTGGCGAGTTAATTGATGGATGTTGACATACATACGAAAAGTCTCCTCTAGACCTCAACCACTCTACTGCCTTACACACCATATATCAAAAACATCTACGTAGCATAACGTGTGATTTAGTAAATAAATCTTGAATACATGACTTTTATTTTCTAGGGGGAAGGAGTGCCCATATTAGATACCCAAACTCTCTCTAATCTTCTTGAATTACGTCACTTAAACCATCCACTGCCTTCTCCTACCCTCTTTAATGGCGTCACTTAAACCTTGGTACCATCTTCCTTTTTTCTTGTTTTATTACAAATATAAATAATTAAACACAATAAATTAATACATTTCTAAAATATAAAATTACTACATTCCTAAACATGAATATTAAACATTCAACATAATCTAAAAATAATACATTTCTGAAAGGAAATTAAGTTTTTTTTTTTTTTTTTACAAAAATAGGAAAAAAAACTATAATATATAAAGAGTATTTAAAAGATAAAAACATAAATTAATTTACATCACTATAATAAAAAGGGGAAATGGATTATATCACCCTAAACTAAGCAAAATTGGTCAATACCACTCTCAACTTTTAATTTGGCTCCCACCACCCTCTACTTAACATTTAGGTGTCGCTGTCACCCCTTCGTTAAATAATTACTAACTTAGTTTGTTTTTTAACCGGCTCGTTTGTACCTTTATTCTAATCTTATTAAAATTAGCATTTGTTTACATGGTGATCTGGATGTCGATAAATGGATAACAAATCGCCACAAGTCTAGGTAGATTCTAAAATCAGCTATGCAAGTTTCCTTGGCAAATGAAAACAAAATCAACAAAATGAAATTGGTACAGTTTCAGCTAAGAATGGTTTAATGTAGATTTAACCCCTGAAGTGGTTTGTTTAATGGTATTTTGTACTTAGGTTACGTGCTTCTATGCATATGCATCTTGTATCTACAACACATGTAAACTAAAATAGGTAACTAAAGATATATAGTAAAGAGTAAGTATCATATTTTGATCCATTCACAAAGAAATTGACTGTTTCACAAGATTTTAAGTTGACTCTGCTTTGACCAACTTTTCATGGCATTCGTTAAACCAAATTCTGATGATATATTTGAAATGGTTCTGTGTTGGATTGAAATGGTAAATAGAATTGCATGGTGGGTGATATGCCCGAGCCAAGGTGGGTGATACTACCACTACTCATACTCTGTTGTTAGGGTTGGGATATGATCGGCCCGGTTGACATTTATGTCCCTGGTTGCCCACTGACAACCGAGGCGCTCTTATACGGGCTTCTCTAGCTCCAGAAAAAGATCAACCGACACAAGGACTTCCATCACCAGTGGACCATGTGAGGCTCGCACTGCATTGTGTTATTTTACCATATCAGTTGCGTGTTTGATTTTCCTGCTGATGTATATATATACCTGCAACTATCACACACCCGATGATGGTTTTTCTATGGTTGATTGTTGTTTTTGTTAAGATGGTGATTGAATAAGACACCTAAAAATGTTTGTTCTCTCTACAAACTCCTGTTAATTATTGTATTTAGTGCTTAATCTGCACCATTTATAGAAACACAAGGCTATAAGTGGGATTTTATTGGGTTTGTTTGTATGGAAAATACAACTCAAATTTTATTTGGTCACAATTAATAAGGTAATGGTATGCTTACACATAAGATCTATTATTGAAAATGCTAGTTTTTGAAATGAGTTATTTCCATGTGTACTGAACTTAACCTTATGCGTGTGTGCAAGTGTGAATCCTTGTCTTGTATTGAATGATAACACTAAGAAATCTTGATTCTCTCTGAATAATATTCTGAATTTGGAGACTTTGAATAAAGTACAAATAAAAATGTAACTGACTTATACAAGATTTATAAAGCACTTCAAAGGGATTTTTTTTTCTCTCAAACGCGTAAGGAGACTTTTCATACATGTTTAGCTTTCCAATTAATTGGTTTAGAAAAGTGGCCAAAACCATCGTACTTTTTTTAGCGGCTAAAACTGGCCAACGCTATCTTATTTTTTTTAAAGCTAAAACTGGCCAAAACTATCTAATGCATTAACAAAACCTTGACCAAAATCAAAACACATATGGTGTATATAGGTGGAGGGGGCAACCCAGGGGTAGCGTGCGAGGGTTTGAACCTACAACGGCTACACCGCTGCCACCCCTTCGGGTAGGCTTGGCGGGCAGGTTGCAAGGGTAGTGGAAGCTTGAGTTGTGTGGCCAAATATGACCGATGGAAACATGGGTTGAACAGTCTTATGGAGCCTAAAAACTTATTTTACAAATAAACACCCTATATATAACTCATTTCTTTTACAAACACTACACCACACTTCACATACTCCTTTCTTTTAAGGAAAAATTACAAGTTTTGTCCTTTATCTTTATACCACTTTTCAGGCGGTGTCCTTTTTAACGAATGTTGACAGGAGGTGTCCTTTACTAAGTATTTTGTTGCAATTTTAGTCCTTTACACCCAACCCAGTTAAAAAACCCTGTTAATTGTTGACATGCGGTGTCCTTTACTAGGTATTTTGTTGCAAGTTTAGTCTTTTACCTAGGTATTTGTTGCAAGTTTAGTCCTTTACACCCAACAATTAACAGGGTTTTTTAACTGGGTTGGATGTAAACGACTAAACTTGCAACAAAATACCTAGTAAAGGACAACGCCTGTCAACATTCGTTATAAAGGACACCGCCTGAAAAGTGGTATAAAGATAAATGACAAAACATGTAATTTTTAACAATCTCTAAACAAACATTACACCCTCTATTAATCAAATGGCTGAATGGACCAAAAAACGAAGAGATCACGTTGGCAAGTGTTTCGGTTACTTACACTGTGTGCATGGTTCGAGGGTCTTGTGAGACGTGGCTTCAAATCATCAATGTATTTCAGGAAAAAATAGGTAACCAAACCTACAAAGTATACGAACTCGTGAATAGGTGGCATATTATCCAACTTAATGGTGCCAAGTTTGACAAATTGCTCAAAGAGGCGATGAACAATCAACAGAATCAAAACGAGGACGCCATTTGGGTAGCCCTTGGTGAATATAAACAGACATACGACCCAGATAATTTGAATCTCACCTTGTGGTTTGGAAAATCATGTGAATTCATCCGCAATAGAAAGAATTTTAATGTATTTTACCAATTTTAAGTTGTGTTATTTGTTAATTCTAAGTTATTTATTATCTTTATATTTTAATAATATTATAATTTAATAATTTCAATTTGTTGAATTTTTTTTATTTAAAAAAAAATGTTGTAGGGTATTTGAAAAGAGTGATACTAGTGTTTTGATGGTTTGAAGGTAGTTTAGGATAAAAATTATGTGACACTGCAAGATTAAAGGAGGCTAGAATACATGAAAGGAGTTGTTCCTCCACCATAAGCAAATTGAAATCTTATGTTGGCATATCAAAACTTTGGGTAGAGTTTTAATAGTCACGCCGCTTCCCAAAAGATAAAAAAGATAGGAGTCTTTTATCACTCGGCTAAAGCCTCATCGAATGAATTAGTTACAAGGGGAATTAGAATTACAAATTATCAAGCCATCTTTATTTGTTTCAACTCAAACCAATGTCATCTTTGAACCATTAATCGGTCATTTTACATTTTCAATGAACATATGGAACACCATGCCTAAGTCTTCGATTTACACTGGCGAGTTAATTGATGGATGTTGACATACATACGAAAAGTCTCCTCTAGACCTCTACCACTCTACTACCTTACACACCATATATAAAAAACATCTACATAGCATAACGTGTGATTCAGTAAATAAATCTTGAATATATGACTTTTATTTTCTAGGGGGAAGGAGTGCCCAGTTTAGATACCCAAATTCTCTAATCTTCTTGAGTTACGTCACTTAAACCATCCACTGCCTTCTCCTACCCTTTTTAATGGCGTCACTTAAACCTTCGTACCATCTTCCTTTTTTCTTGTTTTATTACAAATATAAATAATTAAACACATAAAATTAATACATTTCTAAAATATAAAATTACTACATTCCTAAACATTAATATTAAACATTCAACACATAATTTAAAAATAATACATGTCTGAAAGGAAATTAAGTTTTTTTTTACAAAAATTGAAAAAATCTATAATATATAAAGAGTATTCAAAAGATAAAAACATAAATTAATTTACATTACTATAATGAAAAGGGGAAATGGATTATATCACCCTAAATTAAGCAAAATTGGCCAATACCACCCCCAACTTTTAATTTGGCTCCCACCACCCTCTAATTAACTTTTAGGTGTCAGTGTCACCCCTTCGTTAAATAATCACTAACTGAGTTTGTTTTTTAATCGGCTCGTTTGCACATTTATTCTAATCTTATTAAAATTAGCATTTGTTTACATGGTAATCTGGATGTCGATAAATGCATAACAAATCGCCACAAGTCTAGGTAGATTCTAAAATCAGCTATGCAAGTTTCCTTGGCAAATGAAAACAAAATCAAATAGGTGGGTTGGAGATTGAGCGGCTACATGGAACAGTAATTCATTGCTCCTCGATGCAAGTTCGTTCTGTTCATCCAAATTCGCTTCCATTACCGCAGACAGATTATATGAACAGATCGATTGTGAGTGTAATTTTAGTGTCTATATATTGTAATATGTATCATGCTTTTATTAAATGGAAATTAACCCTTGAGATCCTCACAACAATCCAAGAAATTGATGTGAAGATACCGACATACATGATGCAATGTTTCGTTTTGTCCGTGCTCACTTACATCACATGTAGTAGGGAGGCATCTGGAACCGTTTTAAACTTAAAACCATCATCACCATTGGGATCAGTAGACTTAAAGAGGCGATAGTGGTTTGACTGATACGTTACCTGAAGGATTCACATGGCCTTCAATTTGGAACAATGAACTGCCGATGTCATTGAAGGAGATGGGAAGGAATTATTGAGAGACATTGAATATGGTCAGTTAATGAAGTCACAAGATTCAATATAAAAGGAATTAAAATCCAATATTCCATCGGGTTAGATACTTGTTATAAAGCTCCGCTTTTTCGTAACTTTCCTTAATTAGAAAGTTTGTATTGTATTTCTATTTTTTGAAACTTGTAATCCTTGTAATCGTATTTCGTTGTATTGTTGTAAAATCTGAGACTTGGATCATAATAAAATTTGTTATTTCATACAAATTATACCTTATATATTCGTGCATGCTTATACGTCTTGAATTCTTATTACATTGATGTCTTATTCATGATTCTTATAAATGCATGATGAAATTGCAAATACATGTCATACGTACCCAATTTACACGCTTTTTATCCATGTTTATACATCATTGATACTTATTTACGATTCACATACTTATGTTATACTTGATTACATGTTTATATACTTAAAAACACCTTATAACACACTTAATACCCTCAAATAATAACATATATAAAGTATAGGGGCTGAAAATAACAAAAATCAAACAAGTTTCTCGGCTGGAGGATGTCGTGACCCGCGACCGAACCCACCTTTGCCCGTCGCGACCCGCAAGGGACCGGAATCCGAAGAAAAATAAAATCAACTCATCCATTGGCCATTGTTGTGTTTGTTTGGTTGTGTTTTTCTCCTTAATTACTCACCTAACTCACCCTAAATCTCAACTATAAAACCCACTTCATTCCCACTCATTTTCCAATTTATGAACAGAAATCTCCCACTCAAAACACTCTCAATAAATATCAAATTCTCAGTTTATCATCAGAAAGTTCAAGGCTTTCTAGCTGAGTTCTAGCTCACTTTTACTTCACTTTTCTACTTTTTTCTTTCTTTTTAACACTTGGAACACCTCTAGGAGTGTTTCCATAGCTTCTCCATGGAAAACCAAGATGGAACATCACCATATTTGCGATCAAAAGTGTAAGAAACTTTTTCTTTTGGAATAAACTTTCTTTAAACTTATGTTTTCTTCAAACAAACTTGTGTTCTTATGCCATTAATCAAGTCCATGATTAGTGAGCCTAACCAAGGTTCTTTCACACAAATTCGGAGGTGTCATTTGCCTCTAAACTTTCTGTTTTGTAAGGGTTTTTAACCCATAAGTGTTGGAACCTTCCAAGCTTGTTCTTGTAACAAGACTTGGGTTTGGTATGAGTATGATTACTTGGAAGCCTTGGCTATCCTACCTTCAATCCACCACCTCACTTGATGATTTGTCCCTTGAATAGTATGTACATTTCCTTTCCATTTCATTCATGACCATCCGAGCTATCCTTGTGACAACATGTGTAGTGGTGAATCTTACGAAAGAGGTTAAAGGAAGGTTATCCTCCTATCTCTATGCATGACTTCTATGAAATTCCATAACCAACATGTTGGACATATTACATAACTATATAATATATATTAAATATAATTACATATTAATAATAATCAAGTGATTATTTGTCATGGTAGTAAGTTATATAATCTAAGACTTAAAAGTCTCGTTACGATTCTAATGGGTATCTTACCCATGAAATCATTTTAACCCATATGGGATTCATAGTGTCAAAAACGAGTGTTTAAGCCTAGATGATTACTTTCTCTTATACATACTTTGTGTTCTTTAAAATCCGAATACTCACACACCTATGTTTCCTCGTGTAGGCGAACTCAATGTTCCATCCTCAAACAACCAACTCTTCATGGAATTACCAAGTGGAAGCTTGCAAAACCGTGAGTACACTTGACCCATTTCCTTTTTACACAATTTGGGTTGTAACATGTTAACGTACAAAATACACAAACACACACTTAAACATACTTTAATTCCCTCAATCCATTATACATGCTTAATTGTTATGCTTAGGTTTATGCTAGATACATACATGCTATTGTCATTAAATTAGCTAGCCCAAACTTAACATATATAGCGCTATAGGAGTACCACGCCGCCTGCGGGGTCCTGTTATGCTTTTTATTCATAAATAGACTCGTTACTTTTGTGGCAAGGGACACTTATAATTCTTGTGGACACTTGGGTTTGACACTTAGTATTGCATGCTAGATAACCTTGTATACAATTTGTCATGTGGATTCGAGTAAATTCTTTTCATACTTATGCTATGTATATACAAACTTGTGTACTCGCCAATGCTTTGCATTGAACCTTTATTTTTAACATGTTACAGGTTGATGATGATGTCTATGTCGAATCTAGTAGGGACGACATAGAAACGCACAAGAAATACTAGATTTGAATATTTTTGTTATGTTGGACTTGTTGTACTTGTCTTTTAATTGTTGTATTTGAATTTCATTCAATGTATTTGACAATTTATGATTATTAATGAAATCGGTTTTGAACTTAATTATTGTCGCAAATAGTGTTATGTGTGATGAGCAATCTATGTCGTCTCACTCCGATGATTCAGCCATCGGTTGGAGTGTGACACGTGTCCCAGTGGAAGGGACGGGTGCACACAAACTTAAGGTCACGGGTTCGACCCTGATTTATGCCCAGTTTGGGGTGATTTTTTTGAAATTTTAATTCCTTTATTTTGCTCTAAAATTTCGCTATTCTTTCTGTCAAGTTAAATTCATATAAATATATATATATATATATATATATATATATCTTTTTCTTATATAATCTATAACAATTAATTCTTTTTCTTTTTTTTATATAATTAAAATTTTAAATCTAATCATAGATAGATAACAAATTATTAAGAAAAATTATTACATATAAATAACTAATTTATAAACATTTTGGTTTATGTATTGTTTGATTGGATTATGTGTTACTTGGATTGTCTTTTAAATGGGAAATTAATAAGTATTGGACTATTAAATAGTATGTCGTGAGTTTTGTATCAACCAATCATGCTCCGATCACCTTGTCCGCTGCGGGTTGGGGTGTGACAAATTTCCTACCTTAGCTTTTCTATTGGTGGGATTTACTGAGTATGATGATGATAATACAAAAATCTTACAACAAAAAGTCATATATGGCTTAATGGACGATATTGGGCCTTATTGGATTACAATGGACACTGGTATGTCATAAAGTTGCATAAATCGGTTAATTCCAATAATCAGTTCAGTTAATCGGTATAACCGGTCAATTAGAACCAGTCATTTCGGCCCAATGATGGTTATTTGGGTTCTTAAAGGTCAATTAGGCCTAATGAAGGTCAGTTAAGGTCGTTGAGCTCAACGATTGTCAATTAGGCCCAATGACAGTCAATTAGAACCAACGATGGTAAACCAGGTTCAATGAAGGTCAGTTAGAGTTGTTGAGGCTCAATGATGGCCAATTAAGTCCAGTGGTGATCAAATAGACCCAATGATGTTTATTTAGGCCAAATGATGGTTAATTACGGTTTATGAGCTCAATGATGGCCCATTAGGCCCAATGAAAGTGAACTAGGTCTAACGATTGTCAGTTAGCTTCAATGATAGTTAGTTGAGCTTAATAAAGCTCAATTAGGCCTAATGAAGGCTAGTTAGGGTTGTTAAGCTCAATGATGGTCATTAGGCCCAATGACGGTCAATTAGACCCAACGATGGTAAACAAGGTTTAATGAAGGTTATTAGAGTTGTTGAGGCTCAATGATGGCCAATTAAGCCTAGTGGTGATCAAATAGACCCCATGATGGTCATTTAGGCCAACGATGGTAAAATAGGTTCAATGAAGGTCAATTAGAGTTGTTGAGGCTCAGTGATGGACAATTAAGCCCAGTGGTGATCCAATAGACCCAATGATGGTCATTTAGGCAAAATGATGGTTAATTATGGTTTTTGATCTCAATAATGGTCAATTAGGCCCAATGAAAGTCAACTAGGTTTTTAGTTGGGCTTAATAGTGGTCAATTAGGCCTAATGAAGGCCAGTTAGGGTTGTTAAGCTCAATGATGGTCAATTAGGCCCAATAAAGGTCAGTTAGAGTTGTTGACCTAAATGACGAATAATCAGGGCCAATAAAGGTGAACTAGTTGTTAGAATGCTCTAGTGAGTAGAGTGTGAATTCTAACACGACCTGAAAATAACACGAACCTAACAGATATTCACGGGTTTGAATTTAGTCTAAATGGGTTTGGGTCTGTTTTAGGTTGAACCTGTGGACCCATTCAACTCAAGAGGTCGGGTTCAGGTCAAACCGGTCGGGTTGACTCGTTTAACCCATTTATATTATATTATATATTTTTAAAATATGTTTTATGTTATAAAATAATTTGGGTGTGTATTTTATGCTATAATTATAACTTAAAAGAGAAATTAACATAAGATTGTATAACTTAAATTCGGTCGGGTCGTGTTCGGATTCATATTTATGACATGATTTTCATACACAACACAAATCTTTCATATGTAACATAAATATAATTTTTTGTTATTATTTTGTGTAATATATGAAAAAATATAACTTTTATTTTCATTTCCCACCACTTCCTCAAAAAAATTCTAATTTCCCTCTTATTTCTCTTGTGTCTCCCTCCTAAAACACGTTCATTTTTAGTTTTCCCCCTGTTTTCCTTTTACCCTAAATGGATCCCCCTCCCAAAACTCATACCCTGATCTTGTACCGATACCCCCTCTTCTCTTTTGTTTAATCAGACACGAAGCATCTCCATTAAGTCCATCTAATCTCTCCTCTGATTGAACGTGAACCGAAGGAAGAGGAATATAAATCGGAAGCCATCCGATTTGAGATTCCAGGATTCGGCAAGTTTGACGGAGCTTTGGTCCCGAAATGATCGATTCAGTGATTAGAAAGGAGTAGAAGTAGAATACGACACCAAATAATCACTTATAATCTGGTTTCTATTGATATATGAAAGTTTCAACACCTTGAAACCAGTTGGACAACATTTCCCCTCAGGGAACCAAAAAATTGTCCAAATGGGAACCCCACATCCCTATTTATAGGCAACAACCTATCCGCCCGAATGAACCTATGTCCATCCGTCCGGATGGACTTTTACATTATATAACCTATGAAGGATGGGGTTTGGACTGACCTGTTGTCCATCCGTCCGGATGGGCTTCATCTGTCCGGATGGACCTTGTACCATACAAAACCTTGTCCCGTTTTATACTATTCTATACAATATTCAACACACGCTCTATCTAGCTATTCTCACAGTGGCATACATACGAAATATGCACCAATAGATTCCCCCTTGGCTGTCACTGTCGAATCGTCACGTTGAAAACCTTGAGCCGTGTTTTGAATATTCTGAAACTCCAGTCAAGCATCTTGAAATCTTCAATAGATTCTCCCTTGACTGATGATCCGGGTTTGCTTTGACAATGTTATCCACAAATCCCCCCTGAAATGAATCTTCAGGTCTTTGTTTTCAAAGTTTATGACTCCTCCTCTGATTTGTTAAACTGCAATTTTCACGAACAATCACCAACTTGAAACAAATCAATGCAGTAATCTCTATTTCAACTTTAACCACATCCACGTTCGGTTTTTGATATAAAATTTCAGCAACATCGATCTCGCATTCCACATACTTGATCTGGGTATTGTACAAAAACCCAACCGGCAATTGAAAGAAACTTCAAATACCCCACTAGTTAATGTCAAATCTATGATTACTCCTGAAAATCTGAAATCCCGTTTACCATGATCAACGTTAAGCACCTTCAAGAATGATAGATCCGTGTAAACAGTATTCTCTACAATTAGCAAATCTTCATCGGATAACGAATCATCTGGTAACATATTCAGATCTTAGAAACATTCATTGACGATCAGATTAACATTCTTCCTCTTCAGTCATGAAAACAGAAATATAGTCTTCTCCGCTAGTTCCGGCAACAACTTAACCAACAAACATCTTCATTTCCCGGCTGTTAGTCAGAAAAACAATTCATCTACTCGAAGATTAACCATTCTGACACTTTAGACTATCACACGACTGTGATATCTTATAAGTATCATCTACTGATGCTAATCCTGTTGACCGGCTTGACGAAGACCTGGGACTCAAACCCTAAGACGTCAATCTGACCCTGATCTGTAGAGTCTGAACTTCCTATGATCAGGTAACTCACGAATCCAGATCCTATGCATCCCCTAACAATCCTTAAGTCAGAACCACCCGAATACTGTTGCATCATCATGAATTTCAAAAATGCTGGAATTTCATATTGAGAATTTTTATTCCCCTTCATTATTGCAAATTCTGACGTCATATCACTGAATTCCCCCTCAAACTGAGCAATCCAGTTCTCTTTTATATGTGAAAAACTCGACTCTACCAAAAATATGACAATTTTTTTCCCAAACGTCAGATTTTCATTATTGCGGAATTTACGTTATGGCCCATTAATAGTCAGATAACCCAGATAATAAAAATTCTGCACCAGTATCATGACTACCCCACTAATTTCCACAATCTGTGATCGCATCATCAAATTTGTTCGCTGAAGCCCCAGACGGTGTGCCCGAACAACCCAGCTTGGTCGTTAAAAACTTGAAAAAATTTTCAATCACCAAATTTTTTCTGGAGACTCACCTCGTCATTGCGATTAAAAAATGCCATTTTTTAGGCATTAGTCCATCCGTCCGAATGGAGTAAGTCCATCCATTTGAATGGACTGATTTTGGAACGAGTGGACTTTATAACGCTGAATGTCCCCACCCGTCCGGATGTACTCCATCCGTCCGGATGTGCCTATGTCTATCCGTCCGGATGTCGGATGGACTCTATCCGTACAAACATGTTCGAACATCTCAAGAACATTCCCAATCACATTTTTCAATCCAAAATCTTTATTTCTCCGAATTTCATGATGAAACTTCACAGTATTGTGCGAAAATCAATTCCGAATCTAATGATGTCTTCAATTTCAAATTCCATCCGTGAATTGATCTTCAATTTGATGTTTATTCGTTTTTTACGTCAAAACTCCCTACAAATCCAAAATTTACAAGCGTAGGTGATTCAACCAATTGTTAGATTGATTGAGTCGGTACCATAGCTCTGATACCAATTGAGATTCCAGGATCCGGCGAGTTTAACGGAGCTTTGGTCCTGAAATGATCGATTCGGTGATTAGAAAGGAGTAGAAGTAGAATACGACACCGGACAATCATTTATAATCTGGTTTCTATTGATATATGAAAGTTTCAACACCATGAAACCAGTTGGACAACATTTCCACTCAGGGAACTAAAAGCTTGTCCAAATTGGAATCCCACATCCCTATTTATAGGCAGCAACCTATCCGCCTGAATGAACATATGTCCATCCGTCCGGATGGACTTTTTTATTATATAACCTATGGCGGATGGGGTTTGGACTGACCTGTTGTCGATCCGTCTGGATGGACCTTGTACCATACTAAACCTTGTCCCGTTTTATACTATTCTATACAATATTCAACACACACTCTATCTAGCTATTCGCACAGTGGCAGACATATGAAATATGCACCAACACGATTTTAGACCTTAATCGGAGCTCGAAAAACCAATTAAGGACTGACGTGATTAAGGTAAGTGCAATCTTCGCATTTATTCAAAAAGCATTTTGTGGTTGTTTATTCAGACCATGTAAGCAATAATCCGCAAGTTCTTGTTTTTTATGGATATAATAAACTGAAAGTGCTTCAAGATTTAAACTTTATTGATAAAACTCCACAGATTCGTGAAAACTATGACATTCCTCCCGAAGTTCATGTGCATGATTGTTGATTTGTAGTGATTCGTTATGATCAGTTTTTGTTAATTTTAGTTCTAGTTAGCTAATTAGGTGAAAATTTGTAGTTAGTTTTAGATTTGTAGTGATTCATAATGCTCGTTTCCTGTTAATTTTAGTTCTAGTTAGTTTATTAGGTGAAAATTTCAAGTTGAATTTTAGGTTATGTAGAAGTTTGATTGATTATTTTGACCCGTAAATCAGTTCGGGTGGGAACAGTACGGTTTGAAACGGTTCGCGTCGAAACAATTAGGGTCGAAAAGATTCCCATCAAAGCAGTTCAGTTACAAATGTTTCCATCAAAATAGCACGGGTCGAAACGGTTCGTGTTTATAGTTTGTTTCGGTCCCTCTACAAGTTTGCATGCTCTAACAGGATGCAAATTTTGGGTATACCTTAAGATGAGTAGGCAGACCAAGTGACATGTCAAAAATAGTATGTTGTATCAATAGATCCAACCTGGTCATGGTGGGTAACTAACCTGAAACACCTCTCCCAAACATCTAATTTAGCTTTAATAAATAATAAAATTTTTTTGGAGGTTGCATCCATTGAACATACACTTTTAGCCACTTCCTCACATTTCTTGTTATCTTATATGATAGTTTTCTGATATTACCTTTTTCTGATAAAACATAGCCCAAATAGTTACATTCGTAAGTAAATGACTTGAAACAGTTGCCTTTTGTAGGATGTAATCCTGCTACTTCTGCAATGTTCATTAGCAGTAAATACATATAAATGCTTAGCTGAATGTATCATTTCCTTTCATATTGATGGATCTCTAAAGCAAAAGTTGTTGCTGAGTGGACTGCAAGGTGTGCATGGTATTAAGATGGTTTTTTGCTTTTAGTTTATTTTTATAATAAATTAATTATGCACGTGTAGAATAATGGGTGGTTCAGTCCCTTTTTAGGAAGATTTAGCTGCCAGACTTGATCTTTTCAAACCTTCATCAACAACAGTCTTGAGAAACGACCCCCAAGGTATGCTACTGTTTCTAACACTTTCATAACTGTTGAGTTTTCCTTCTTTGTTTATTTATTGTTATTATTTGTTTTTCTTTAATTTTGAATTGGTAGGCTTCCTTCTGGCATAAAGGAATTGGTGCTTATTTGATATCTGGAGAGTTTTGTCAAATGATCAATGTAAGTTTATAGAGAGTCTGTCACACCCCTTTCTGCGGCGGAAGCACGAGGTGTGATCATGAAAGGTTCTCATTGCAAACAAAAGGTAAACATACTACATGCTCGTAAAAATATCTTCAAATACCAAACATGTCATAATTCGAAAACATAAGTTAGCGTTTACATCGCGAGATAGCATAAAACATTGTCTTAAAAAGTTTACAACTTTATTTAAAGATAAACATAAGCGACATCCACAAGCATGAGTAAGGCCGCGCGCACTTCCACTTCTAATTACCTGAAATACATGTGAGTTTTGGAAAAACGTCAACATAATGTTGGTGTGAATTCATGCAGTGATTGTTTTGAATGTTTAAATACTTGAATGGAAACATAGTATGTAACTTGTAGGATGTATGAATGTTTGAATGTAACTTGTATAACGTATCTGTAACTGTACTATGAATGTTTGAATGTATTTGTGACACATATCTGTAACTCCGTACTATGAATGTTTGAATGTGTGAGATCGCTAGTGGTTTGCAAGGCCACTAACATGTGTCACGACATAGGAAGCCACCAAACCTAGGCATTTTTGTCGACTTTGACTGAGACACAGAAGCACTCATTGGTAGAAGTAGGCCAAGAGTGGGGTTGCCTGAAACCCATTAGATCTAACCTTTTGTTCCGCGGTCTGAATGTATACGTTGATTAATGGTGCTTATGGTACCTTATTCGAGACATGATCTAGAATGTTTCACTTGATGTTTTTGTACCCATCATACTATTTGTAAATTTTATAACATGTATTTCACCCCCGAAATTATAAAACCAAAAACAGTTAAAGAAAAGGGGGAGCATGAACTCACAACTTTGCGTTCCTTGCGTCGTAAACTTCACCGGGTTTGCTTTATCTAGCGTCATGACCTAAACGTGTTTTATTAACGTTAGTCACTAGACTTGAATCGCACAAGTACAGTCACTGTCTTTTGTATATGTTTTCTTGTGTTAAAAATAATTTATATTTTTAACTATGTGTCTTACTTATATTATTTTCTCAAAAATAAATATAAGTTTCTTGTATTTTGCACCCGAATTATGTAGCTTGTATGTTGTATGTTGTATGTGTATTTTTGTTACAAAAATTATGGATAGATTTATATTCGAAAAGCATAGTTTAGAACACATTAGCAAACATTTATCTAGAAAATATTCACTAAGTGTTAGGATTTTTAGAAAATTTCGCCATAGTCTCCTTTGTAAATGGAGGTGTCAATGCTAAGTAGCATATCATTTTCTTTAACACGTTAGGTCGTTCTCAAATAACCTACCCAACATTTAGACACGCAAATTACTACTTATGTCATTTCAGCTTTATTCTTCAAAACTGGGCTGTTTTGGGGATTTTAATAAAATAGTTAACTTAATCCAAAAATTCCCAAACTTTTATAGAATGTCTTAAATGATCCAAATATTATTGTGTAAAAATATCGGGATCCAATTCATTACCAATATTTTACAAAAAATCATTTTCCGGACTGCAATCAGATTCATCTTTTTCTGACTGCAGCCCACGGAATAATTTATTTAAAATTCATCGTAAGTCCGATTTACAAAATTCTAGTGGGAGAATTACAAATACATCAGTGGTCATCTACAGTACAAATTTCATGAGCTAATTCTACACAGAACTCAAGTTATGACTAAAAACATTTCGCCCATTTACTGCAGTAAAAACTCAGCTTTAGCTGCTGTTACAAAAAGGGTCTTTAAAAATAGTAAACGAAGTCCAAAAATTATGATTCCAGTGCCATTAGAACCGTATTTCATAATAACACGTGATAGACTCAAGAAAATCAAGTTTTTGTCAAGTTACGATCTGGTTACAGCCAACTGAAGTTGGCTGTAATATTTGGACATAATCTGTTTTCAGCTTATTGTGTTCTAACGCACGTTCTATTTGTTCCGTTAACATGTCTAGTGATCAACAACGACCTTTAACATCCATATTAACGAGTAAATCATCAAGTAATCAACAACATGTTCACTACAACATCCTACTACAACATTTCATCATGTAAATCTTCATGTAAAGCTTTATGTTTGAATCTTTTATGTTCAAGTTTCTTGTTCTTTAGTATTCTTCAAAATTTTCAACATAACAATTCTTTTAACCAATTAAAATAGAAGTAAATAAGAGTGTTGAAGGTGCTTACTACTAGCTTAAAGCTAGGGGAAGAACAAGGATGAAGATTGAGTGGTTAATAGCAAACGAATGAGGTCCTTGATGATCCGCAAACACCAAGCTTCCTATAACGCCTCCTTACACCTTGAGTGAACCTTGGATTAGATGAATGAAGATCAAAATATGGTGATGGTGGTGGTGTTTGGTTCAGCCGATTGCAAGAAGAAGGAGGAGAGAAGAAAGTGTATTGAGTTGTGGATGGATAATGAGAATGAAGAACTAATGGACTTTATAAACAACTTTCCAACATGAAATTACACATGGGTTAATATGTTTCAAGAGTACTAGACATGATCTAATAAACAATTTTATAAAATCATGGTGTTCCCAATGTCTCCATAACCGGTTGGGGGGGGGGGCATCTAGTTGGATCTTGATTCTTGTTTACTAGTTCTAGTTACATATTAAATGATATGTTTAGGGATTTTAGGTGTTAAGTGTTTTTATGATGTAATATGGTGTTTAGGGACCATAACTAGCTTGGTAATGTTAAAACAATGCTTCTAATAATATTTTGACGTTCCGGGTAATGTCCGGTTGTTCGGTTAAATACCGGCTCGTTAAAGTGCTAAATTGTACCGTTTAGTGTCCTTTAAGTATTCTTTTGTAACTCTTTTAATTCCTGACACTTAGGGAAGTATTCTGAATAATAAAATGTAAATTCTGCATGATATTTAAGTGTCAGAGAGCTGATTATAGCTGAATTTGCTGAAATTCTGCACTTAAAGTGCGTTTTGGGTGCTTTTTAGTGCTTATTTTGGCTTCCGGAATGTCTATATGTTAACCCTTGTATGTACTCTTGGGTTTTAATGTATTCTTGTCGTTGGACCTACACCTAGGTCTCAATTCTAATGTCTGACTGCTTTCTGCAGTTCTGTTGACACATTGTGTCTTACCGGCGAGTTTACTAGTATTTCTGACGCAATGCTCTTGTTTATGCATAAAGCAATATTTTGTAGTATAAAACGTGCATGAATTCACTTGTTTAGCATGTAATCAGTCAATGTTGACATTTAAGCACATAATTGCAGTCATCAACTAATAATTAAAGTGTACGGAAATTACCGGTTTGGTGCAAGTTGTCACAGTCTCCCCCCGTTAAAAGAATTTCGTCCCGAAATTCAGGCTGAACTAACTCTCCCAGGAGTCTTCTTGAATAGGTGGGGATACATTTCTTTGAACTGGTCTTCACGTTCCCATGTGTACTCGGGTCCGTGCTTAGAGTTCCAACGTACTTTGACAAGTTAAACAGTGCTCCTCCTGGTCTTGTTGACTTTCCAGTCTCTAACCTCAACGGGTTGTTCTGTAAATCGGAGGGCGTCATCAATATGTACTTCATCCGCAGGGATGATCACGTCTTCTTGTGTTGGACTCTTCTTGAGGTTGGATACATGGAACGTATCATGTACTCCATTAAGTTCTTCCGGTAATTCCAACTTGTATGCCACGGTACCAATTCTTTCCAATATTCTGAATGGTCCGATGTATCGTGGATTCAACTTTCCACATTTTCCGAATCTTACTACGCCCTTCCAAGGCGAGACCTTAAACAAAACTTTGTCTCGCACCTTGAATTCTAATGGTTTTCGTCTTTGATCAGCGTAGCTCTTTTGTCGATCTCGAGCCGCCTTAATGCGCTCTCGGATCTGCATAATCCTGTCGGTTGTCTCTTGTACAAGTTCAGGACCAACCATACGTTTATCTCCAGCGTCTTTTTCTCGGATCGGTTGGAAGTGCGCAGACTTCGTTAACCGATCGACTATCACCCATACCATATCGTGCCCTCTCGGGGTCCTGGCTAATTTCGTTATGAAATCCATCGAGATTTGCTCCCACTTCCATATGGGTATCTCTGGTTGTTGTAGTAGGCCGGACGGTTTCTGATATTCAGCTTTAACCTTAGCACAGGTTAGGCATTTTCCTACATAGACAGCAACGTCGCTCTTGAGTCTCGGCCACCAATAATATTCTTTTAAGTCTTGATACATTTTGTCCGATCCTGGATGGATCGAGTATTTCGACTTGTGCGCTTCATCAAGGATGACTTCTCATATGCCACCATAGAGCGGAACCCAAATACGCTTCTTAAAGTATAAGGCTCCCTCTTCATTTGGCACCATGTATCTCAGCATACCCCGGAGGTATTCAGCTTTACAGTTTTCCATCTTAAGGGCTTCTTGTTGTGCATCACGAATGCGTGTAGTGAGGTTCGTTCGTATGGTCATTTCCAATGCTCGAACCCTTAGGGTCTTAACCCTTTCTTTTCGGCTTAATGCGTCTGCTACAACATTTGCCTTTCCAGGATGGTACTTAATCTCACAGTCATAATCGTTCAGCAGCTCAACCCAACGTCGCTGTCGCATGTTTAGTTCTTTCTGATCAAATATGTGCTGTAGGCTTTTGTGATCTATGAAGATTGTACATCGAGTACCATATAGATAGTGTCGCCAGATCTTCAAGGCGAATACCATTGCGCCTAGCTCCAGGTCGTGAGTGGTATAGTTTCTTTCATGCACCTTCAATTGTCTTGAAGCGTAAGCGATAACTTTCTGGCGTTGCATGAGCACGCAACCCAAACCTTGTCGTGAGGCGTCGCAGTATACCACAAAGTCTTCAGTGCCTTCGGGTAATGATAGTATCGGTGCATCGCATAGCTTGTTTTTAAGTAACTGGAAGGCTTCTTCCTGTCTGTAACCCCATTCGTATTTCTTGTCTTTTTGAGTAAGGGTCGTTAGCGGTTGAGCTATCTTTGAGAAATTCTCGATGAATCGCCGATAATAGTCCGCTAAGCCCAAAAATTGCCGAACTTCAGTTGGGGTTTTGGGGGCTTCCCAATTCTTTATTGCTTCGATCTTGGATGGGTCCACATGAATGCCCTCTTCATTTACAATGTGACCAAGAAATTGTACTTCGCGAATCCAGAATTCGCATTTCGAGAACTTTGCATGAAGCTTCTCTTTCTTTAGTAGTTCCAGAATAGTTCTGAGATGTTGCTCATGTTCTTCTTTTGTTCGCGAGTAAATCAGGATATCATCAATAAATACAATCACGAATTTATCGAGGTATGGCTTGCATACGCGGTTCATTAGATCCATAAAGACTGCTGGTGCATTCGTCAGCCCAAATGGCATCACCAGAAACTCGTAGTGCCCATAACGTGTTCTGAATGCAGTCTTTGGTACGCTTTCCTCTTGGATTCTTAACTGATGGTATCCAGATCGAAGGTCGATCTTGGAATAATAGCTTGATCCTTGCAACTGATCAAATAAGTCATCAATCCTCGGTAGTGGATACCGATTCTTGATAGTGAGCTTGTTCAGTTCTCTGTAGTCGATACACATCCGCAGTGTTCCATCCTTCTTTTTCACGAATAATACTGGAGCTCCCCAAGGCGAGAAGGTTGGCCTTATGAATCCTTTATCCAACAACTCCTGGAGTTGTGTAGATAATTCTTGCATTTCGGATGGTGCAAGCCGGTAGGGTGCCTTGGCTACAGGAGCGGCTCCTGGAACCAAGTCTATACGGAATTCGACTTGTCGTTGCGGAGGTAGTCCTGGCAGATCTTGTAACAACCTTGATTTTCAAACATATACTTGTTTGATACACATATCATATTTTGAGATGCATTTTATTATTACCGGCCCAAACGCGTGAATAATTGCAATTTGTCTTAATTTTTTACTTGCAAACAAGGCCACACTAATTACAAGGGCCAAACATGTCATTTTGTGGAAGTATAAGTTAAGGGACCAAATTGCCATTCCTTGAAACTTGCTCAAAAACTTTGATTTTAAGTCCGAGGACTAAAACCGTCATTTTTAGAAAGTACAAAAGTCCGGGGACTAAATTGTCATTTTTAGAAATCTTATAAGTTCGGGTTAAAAGTGTAATTTTTGAAGACTATAAGTTTAGGGTCCTTTATGACATTTTTGAAACTTGTTTTATAAATAAAATATAAACTTTTAAAAGTTTAGGGTCTAAAATGTCATTTTGGAAACTTATATTTATATAAAATAAATATACATATATTTTTGAATTAAAAGTCCAAGGGCCATTAGGTCATTTTATCAAACTAGTAGTTTAGGGACTATTTTTGCTATTTTTTGAAACTGTATTTAACGGAAAACCCTAACCGGGTTAGATAATATAAAATGAATTCATGTTTAAAAACTAACTAAGTTAGCCTTTCTCAGTTAGTTATCCCAGGGACCATCTGTGCATGTTTCTGAAACACAGGGACCAAATTGAAAATTATTTTTAAAACCGGTATATGTCGCCTGTTCGCCGGATTCGAGCCAAAACGCTATCAAACAAGGATCCAATGATCTATACGCATGCCTGCATGATTCCACTCGACATTTGAACTGTCCAAAAACTTCAATTCAACCAAACCATGCATTTATGTTTCCGAAATCGAAATTTTATAAAAAAATTTATAGTGGGAATCGAATCAGTAATTACTCGTTTGTTTCCGAATCAATTGAAGTGTTTTATACACTCCCTGAGACCCCTCGAACCTCACACAACCTTCACAATCCTCAAACATATCGAAAAACACCTCCGTTTCGTCTCTGTTCTTCTCGCCGGAGCCGACTCGCCGGAGTTTAGTCGCTGGAGCTTGTCAGTCGATACCGGACCCGTCTTCGACCACCATTCGGTAAAATATCAATCACTCTATGTTCTGTAAAGTTTAATTTGAAAACAAACGTAAATTGATAGGGTAATTGATCGGGTTGACTTCTGTTGACCAAAATTGGGGAAGAAGATGATGATTTCATTTATTTTTATTTTTATTTTAAATGCAGATTTTTCATTAATTCATAACAATTCGATAATTATTTGTTAAAATCCAAAATTTTTATCATAAGTTATTTGAGTACCGAAGCATTTAATAAAAATATTAATGTCTGCAAAATTTTTATAAAACTATTTTAGTTTAATTAAAAACAGTTTTAACATTTAAAAATTTGTAGTACATCGGATTTTTGGAATTAATTGTTGAAATTTTTATGTTATATATATTAAATAGTATACCTTCTAAAAATAATTTTTATCATGATATTTGATACTGTTTTGATATTTTTATAATTAAAACAGTTAATTTACATGTTTTATTAAGTTGAATTTAATTAATTAAATTATGCTAAGGTTGTATTTTATATCCGAAATTATTTTTATAATATTATACATGTTTTATTGAAGATATTAAAAAACAGAAATCTTATTTTATATTTTGCATGTCATTTTTTTTATAATAAACTTATTGAATCAGTTTATTTGTAATAATCCTTTTTAATTCCAGATTATATTTATAAAAATTATTCAAGGCCATAATATTTATTTTAAATCTGTATTATTGCATGTCAATATTTAAAAATATTGTTTCTAATTTTTCTGTTTTAAATAATTATTTAGGTAATTATTTACACAATTATCCAGTTATTTCATTTTTTAACAAATAATTAAACTGTTTATTTAAAATATATTTATTTTCTGCCATGATAATTATTTTAAATCTGATTTATACTTGTTATAAAAATTAAAATGTTATTTTATTTATTTCTTCCCTAAATTAATTGTTAGATAATTAATTTGTATAATTATCATGTTCTTCAGAAATACATATATTATATACCACAGAAAATAATTTATAAATTCTACTTTTAAACTTGAACTGTTGGAGTTATAAATTTTAAAAATCCTTAAATTATTTTTAAACTGTTCACAATATTTTTTGTAAATTAATATATATCTATATATATATACATTTATAATCAGTTTTAAAAGCATAATTATTTATAAACACATATTTGTTGTTTAAATATACACATAACAAAGTTTTATTCATTATTTGTATAACTTAGTATTTTACATAAATACTTCATAAAATAACCAAGTTACCAAGTCATCCCCCAAACCGGATTAGTCAGACCGTACAACGCAGTAAACATAGTCACCCGTTTATACAAAATTACAGTTTTGCCCGTTTGTTGATGCTATGTTCTATATTTGTTTGGTGCATGTTTTTAGAGTGACGTGGAAAGACTTGTTCCCGCAAAACTCTTATCTATATACTTGTTTGGATTTATTTCACAAACCAGGTGAGTTCATAGTTCCCATTTTCTGTTTTACAATATTTTTGGGATGAAACATATGTAATAATGTGATACAAACTCATTTGCATTTTTGTGGCTATCTTGATCGTTTTCTTGCAATTGTTTAATTACTTGATGCTTAAACATTACATTCATTAACTCCGTACAAGCCGAACGGTAATATTATAGCGCTATAGGTGTGGCGCCCCATCCGACTTCAGGGTCTATTGTTGTTGTTGTTGTTGTTCATGTTATTCATTGCGGAAGTCTGGGTGATCAATGCCGTGTTTAGTCTACAAGGTTTGAATGTTCACCAAGCGGGACTTGTTTCATTCAATTGTTTAGAACATATCAAATGCCACATTGTTGAACATTTTATTTCATTATCACATTATTTGTTGATTACCAAACTAACCAAAACCTATGAACTCACTCAACCGTTTGTTGACCCAAATTGTTTTTAACATATGTTTCAGGTGTTGTTGAAGTTAGCTTTTGCAAGGATCACATAGGATTGCAAGACAAGTGCCTTAGCTTAGAATAAAAACACAGACCTTTGTGAACAATGTGTTGTATTTGTTTTGTACTAGTTTGGATGTGAATGCAATCCTATCAATCAACCTAATCATACTTCAACTTTAATTTAATTACCATGTGCTCATATGCATTCTATCAAATTTCGTGATGCCCTCGACGTTTCCGCCTCCGGTCAGGGTGTCACAGGTTGGTATCAGAGCCATGGTTATAGGGAATTAGGTTATTAGCAATGCTTGAACCTAGACTATAACTTACCTAGGACACATATCCACTAGATACTCTGTCCGCTTCTTTGTCTTTACCCCTATTCTTACTCTTGAAACCGAAGCCTCGTCACGACGGATTTCTCTCGTTTAACTTTTAGGCTACACAAGTTATTCATCATCTGTCCTTAGGTGATTCAAAAAAAAAATCTTTTTTTTTTCAAAACCTCCTCTGATTTTTACTCTCGTCAAACTCTTGGGCTCTAATAACGAACTCGTGCAATCTGGAAGGGTGGGTGCCTGTATTCTGAGTCTTCTATCTAGGCAAGCACTTCGCATATATCTCATCAGACGCGAGACCTGTTGTGCTTACCTGGGAATTCTCGGGATGAGTGTCCACTTATAGGCTAAAGCATGACTTCACTAAGTTATAAGGACCCAACCAGTTTGATTAGTCACTGATATTGTTTATTCGTGAAATAAACGATATCCATCTTGTTGTGTTTTCTCTCTCGTCTTCATTGACTTTATGAAACTATTCCACCAAAAACATTTCATTCCGACTCCTATGACCTTATGTTTTCCCCTACTGCTTGTAGACACGTAGCTGGTCCAATGACTCTCTTGCCCATGATTTTCCTAGCCATTAAAACACAATCACACTTCATCATTTTACCAAAGACATTTGTTCTCAAACAGAAACCAAACCATTTTTTTCTCATACCTATAGATATTATAACATCGTTTTACTAAAATTCTTTTCAAAATCAATAAATCATTTACTTTTCAATGATCACTAAGTTCATCATGCTAAATTTCCCCTCAAGGATCAACGTTTCCACGAGAACCTTCAAATTTCAAATTTCTTAATAATGGAAACTTACTATACACCGCACGATATGTCGTTTAAAATTTAAGACCATGGGCAAGAAAACTTCATAGGAACCGACAATTTTCGACTTATATAAACCCTTTTTAAAACAAAAGTAATTTCTTACAAAATATGGCATGCATAACTAGTAAGTAATTTATATTCTTTTTACATATATGAACTAGATCCTACTTTGCAAAACAAACTCAGTTTACCTTATTCGGTAAACTCAACGTTTTACATGCGCATATAATCGTGCACGTTTTAGTCGATATCTCGCGAAGATTTCACCTATGCCATCCGTTTTACATCCTCAATCTCTCGATCGTTTTATATGCCTAAATTTGTTTTATACTATATACACAATCATTTTTATTCGTATTTACACTCATAATCATATTCATAACCATACGTTTTTAAGCTTAACCTCATACTCGTATCCACGTTGTTATACTCATAAGTGTTGTTAGTCACACTTATACTTATATCCATACATTTATAGTCCAAAGTTTATACATTGTACGTTTATACCCATACTCACAATGATACCATTACATCACACGATATTAATATTCGTACGCACATTCATGCATTTTACGTTTATATCCACGCTTATACTTTACGCTTGTACCTACACTCATACTCCCAAGTTAGCAAGGGTTACAGATCGAAAACCTCAAGGCTTAGGAGTTTACAACCCGTAAGTATATATACGACCGTTGTATAACGGTCACATACAACGGTTACATAGCCATTGTAAAACGGCTATATTCCACCCCTATAAATAACCAATCAACAATCTCATTTTATTCGCAACAAAACTCTCTTTCTTCTCACTCTCTTCAAAGATGCATCCGAGTCGCCTGGTTCTGGTGTTTGCTGGTGTGATGCTTGGAATATTGCTATTTTTAATTCTTAGCCTTCCACCAGAAGAAATGGGTCACTTTTATTTCGTATACTGTTTCGTTATTGTACCATTGTATTATATTTGTATCATGATGAGTCTATGAATGTCGTGTTTAGTGTATTCATTTTAGAAATAAAATATTAATATTTTCAAAGTGTGTTGTGTTGTGAATAAAACCATTTAGTCCATATACAATCATGCATTACGAATTCACACTTATATTCACTTCCCCTCGTTTGCACAAATATTCCCATACGTACACACACTTATACGCTTTTTATACTTAAACATGTTTTACACATATATTCATATACATTTCACTTATCCCTACACCTATACGATTATGTTTACATTGACATTCACAATCATGTTGATACTCACACCTCCTACTTATTCAAAAGTGCTTACACTTTAAATGCGGTTCATACATTTTGCTCAAACTTGTACCCACATTTATACTCATTTTCCATACCCGATATGCCTATACTTATAATCATGCTCTTATTCATACATTTGTGTTATGCTCGCATATGTGTTCATATTTAAACTTATACTATGTTTACGCTCTTATTCATACTCAGAATATTATACACACCTACTAACTCAATTGTTGAAACAAAGCAATTTTCTTTGACCATGACCATAATTTATCACTTGGCAAGATATGCTATGCAGACTGTGCAACGAGTCAAGTAATTATGGGTGCACACATAATTATGAGGTTCGATGCATGGAAACCATAGTGAGCCTTGTTAAGTGTGATGGCATAAATTCTAGAAAGATTAGATAACGAGGCGCTTGTAATATCATAAGAACATGGTGGATACGCCGCTGGTACTTCCTATATATAAGTGTTCTTATTGTATTACTTGTCGTAGCGTTATCCAAGTCACTTGAGGATTTTGTGTTATCCTATTTGTGTTAACTTAAACAAGAATCGAAATCTTTTCATAATCATTCAATTCCGTTTCCGAGGGAGCAACCATTGAAAATGACCCCGTCTGTTTATTTTCGCTTCTGAAGAAATATCCACTGGGAAATGAATTATCCATTACTTGCTTATTTGTACACACATTTGTTTGCATAATATTTACATTACATATCTAGCATAGCATAGAGCCACACAAAACAATTTTTATAAAATGATCCTCGTAAAATCCTCGGAATTTGCAGCACCAAAAAATGACTTGATTATCATTACAATTACATCCTACGGTCTCTTTCGAATAAATTTCGGGACGGAATTTCCTAAAGTAGGGGAGACTGTAACAACCTTGATTTTCAAACATATACTTGTTTGATACACATATCATATTTTGAGATGCGTTTTATTATTACCGGCCCAAACGCGTGAATAATTGCAATTTGTCTTAATTTTATACTTGCAAACAAGGCCACACTAATTACAAGGGCCAAACATGTCATTTTGTGGAAGTATAAGTTAAGGGACCAAATTGCCATTCCTTGAAACTTGCTCGAAAACTTTGATTTTAAGTCCGAGGACTAAAACCGTCATTTTTAGAAAGTACAAAAGTCCGGGGACTAAATTGTCATTTTTAGAAATCTTATAAGTTCGGGTTAAAAGTGTAATTTTTGAAGACTATAAAGTTTAGGGTCCTTTATGACATTTTTGAAACTTGTTTTATAAATAAAATATAAACTTTTAAAAGTTTAGGGTCTAAAATGTCATTTTGGAAACTTATATTTATATAAAATAAATATACATATATTTTTGAATTAAAAGTCCAAGGGCCATTAGGTCATTTTATCAAACTAGTAGTTTAGGGACTATTTTTGCTATTTTTTGAAACTGTATTTAACGGAAAACCCTAACCGGGTTAGATAATATAAAAGGAATTCATGTTTAAAAACTAACTAAGTTAGCCTTTCTCAGTTAGTTATCCCAGGGACCATCTGTGCATGTTTCTGAAACATAGGGACCAAATTGCAAATTATTTTTAAAACCGGTATATGCCGCCTGTTCGCCGGATTCGAGCCAAAACGCTATCAAACAAGGATCCAATGATCTATACGCATTCCTGCATGATTCCACTCGACATTTGAACTGTCCAAAAACTTCAATTCAACCAAACCATGCATTTATGTTTCCGAAATCGAAATTTTATAAAAAAATTTATAGTAGGAATCGAATCAGTAATTACTCGTTTGTTTCCGAATCAATTGCAGCGTTTTATACACTCCCTGAGACCCCTCGAACCTCACACAACCTTCACAATCCTCAAACATATCGAAAAACACCTTCGTTTCGTCTCTGTTCTTCTCGCCGGAGTTTAGTCGCTGGAGCTTGTTAGTCGATACCGGACCCGTCTTCGACCACCATTCGGTAAAATATCAATCACTCTATGTTCTGTAAAATTTAATTTGAAAACAAACGTAAATTGATAGGCTAATTGATCGGGTTGACTTCTGTTGACCAAAATTGGGGAAGAAGATGATGATTTCATTTATTTTTATTTTTATTTTAAATGCAGATTTTTCATTAATTCATAACAATTCGATAATTATTTATTAAAATCCAAAATTTTTATCATAAGTTATTTGAGTACTGAAGCATTTAATAAAAATATTAATGTCTGCAAAATTTTTATAAAACTATTTTAGTTTAATTAAAAACAGTTTTAACATTTAAAAATTTGTAGTACTTCAGATTTTTGGAATTAATTATTGAAATTTTTATGTTATATATATTAAATAGTATACCTTCTAAAAATAATTTTTATCATGATATTTGATACTGTTTTGATATTTTTATAATTAAAACAGTTAATTTACATGTTTTATTAAGTTGAATTTAATTAATTAAATTATGCTAAGGTTGTATTTTATATCCGAAATTATTTTTATAATATTATACATGTTTTATTGAAGATATTAAAAACCAGAAATCTTATTTTATATTTTGCATGTCATTTTTTTTTATAATAAACTTATTGAATCAGTTTATTTGTAATAATCCTTTTTAATTCCAGATTATATTTATAAAAATTATTCAAGGCCATAATATTTATTTTAAATCTGTATTATTGCATGTCAATATTTAAAAATATTGTTTCTAATTTTTCTGTTTTAAATAATTATTTAGGTAATTATTTACACAATTATCCAGTTATTTCATTTTTTAACAAATAATTAAACTGTTTATTTAAAATATATTTATTTTCTGCCATGATAATTATTTTAAATCTGATTTATACTTGTTATAAAAATTAAAATGTTATTTTATTTATTTCTGCCCTAAATTAATTGTTAGATAATTAATTTTTATAATTATCATGTTCTTCAGAAATACATATATTATATAACACAGAAAATAATTTATAAATTCTACTTTTAAACTTGAACTGTTGGAGTTATAAATTTTAAAATCCTTAAATTATTTTTAAACTGTTCACAATATTTTTTTGTAAATTAATATATATCTATATATATATATACATTTATAATCAGTTTTAAAAGCATAATTATTTATATACACATATTTGTTGTTTAAATATACACATAACAAAGTTTTATTCATTATTTGTATAACTTAGTATTTTACATAAATACTTCATAAAATAACCAAGTTACCAAGTCATCCCCCAAACCGGATTAGTCAGACCGTACAACGCAGTAAACATAGTCACCCGTTTATACAAAATTACAGTTTTGCCCGTTTGTTGATGCTATGTTCTATATTTGTTTGGTGCATGTTTTTAGAGTGACGTGGAAAGACTTGTTCCCGCAAAACTCTTATCTATATACTTGTTTGGATTTATTTCACAAACCAGGTGAGTTCATAGTTCCCATTTTCTGTTTTACAATATTTTCGGGATGAAACATATGTAATAATGTGATACAAACTCATTTGCATTTTTGTGGCTATCTTGATCGTTTTCTTGCAATTGTTTGATTACTTGATGCTTAAAGATTACATTCATTAACTCCGTACAAGCCGAACGGTAATATTATAGCGCTATAGGTGTGACGCCCCATCCGACTTCAGGGTCTATTGTTGTTGTTGTTGTTGTTGTTCATGTTATTCATTGCGGAAGTCTGGGTGATCAATGCCGTGTTCAGTCTACAAGGTTTGAATGTTCACCAAGCGGGACTTGTTTCATTCAATTGTTTAGAATATATCAAATGCCACATTGTTGAACATTTTATTTCATTATCACATTATTTGTTGATTACCAAACTAACCAAAACCTATCACTCAACCATTTGTTGACCCAAATTGTTTTTAACATATGTTTCAGGTGTTGTTGAAGTTAGCTTTTGCAAGGATCACATAGGATTGCAAGACAAGTGCCTTAGCTTAGAATAAAAACACAGACCTTTGTGAACAATGTGTTGTATTTGTTTTGTACTAGTTTGGATGTGAATGCAATCCTATCAATCAACCTAATCATACTTCAACTTTAATTTAATTACCATGTGCTCATATGCATTCTATCAAATTTCGTGATGCCCTCGACGTTTCCGCCTCCGGTCAGGGTGTCACAGATCTTCGGGAAAAACATCAGGGAATTCCTTCACCACAGGAATATCTTCGAGTTTTGGCTCCACGGCCTTCTTATTTACAACGTGTGCTAGGAAGGTAACACATCCTTTCCTTAAGCATTTATGTGCCTTCATGCAACTGATGATTCGTAGAGGCGCGTCCCGTTTTTCTCCATGTACTATTAGGGTTTCATCTTTCGCCAGAGGGATGCGAATGATTTTCTCATGACAAATGACTTCAGCCTTGTTCTTGGACAACCAGTCCATTCCGACCACTACATCGAAGCTACCCAATTGAATAGGTAAGAGGTCGATGCTAAATCTTCGTTCACCAAGTTCTAGTGTGCAGCCTCTAACAACTTCGCCCGATTCAACAAGTTTACTATTGGCTAGTTCTATGGAGTAAGGAATATCCAATCTACTAGACTCTATCCCAAGCATACGTTTAAATTCCATAGACATGAAACTATAATCGGCACCGGTGTCAAATAATATGGATGCAAAGTGATTGTTAATGAGAAACGTACCGGTGACCACGTTAGGGTCCTCGCGTGCGTTCTTTGCTCCTATCACAAATGCTCGAGCCTGAGCGTTGTTTCCTTTTGGGCAGTCTTTCATGAAATGATCATTGCTTCCACAACTGAAGCATCCTTGGTTACGCCCAGCTCTATTACCATTCCGGTTACCGTTGCCGTTCCCACCATTGTTTCCATTACCATTACCATTGCGGCCTCCAATACCTTTTCCCCAACAATCCCGGTACGGTGGCCTGGCTTCCCGCAGTTCTCGCATTTCCCAACGCGACAATTTCCCACGTGGTGAAAGTCACAGCGGTTGCATTTGGGCAGAATGCCCTGATACTTCTTAGTTCCTGTATTTCTCGCAGCCGCGAAGGTTTTTGCCTCCATAGGTGGGTTAGCGTCACGCTTCTTGTTGTTCGAACCCTTGTTGTTGCTGTGGGTTACTTGGTTCAGATTTGAATGCTTTCTCTTCTTGTCACCAGACTACTCAGCATGCGTCTCGGTCTTCTCAGTTGGGTTTAGTGATAGTTTCTTCATACGAACACAATCTTCAGTAAGGCTGACAGCCAGAGTTACAGCCTCAGTGATTGTTTGAGGTTTGGCCGAAGTTACCATGCCATGGAATTCTGAGGCCAATCCCCAAATGTAGCGTTCAACGCGCTTGAATTCGGGAGTCACCATGTAGGGAAGCACTCTAGACAGATCGTGGAACCTTCGAGTATAACCATTAATATCAGCACCTTCCATAGTCAAGTGCCAGAACTCCGTTTCCAGTCTTTGGAGTTCAGCACGAGAGCAATACTTCTCTCTCATTCTTTCCTTCAGTTCATCCCAAGTTAGGCCATAAGCGGCATCATCGCCCAAGGTTTGGACTTGCAAGTTCCACCAAGTCAGAGCTTCATCGACAAACAACCCAGTAGCAAAAGTGACTTGCTGATCCGCGGTACACTTGCTCATGCGGATAGTGGCTTCAGTCTTTTCCGTCCAGTGCACAAACGCTACTGCACCTCCTGTACCGTCGTAGTTCTTTGGTTTACAGTCGAGGAACTGCTTGAAAGTGCAGCCTGTAATCGATTCAACCAATTCACACGTGAGCAATCGAAGAAATAATGAAACAAAGACCGTTCATAAATTTCTCCATGCTTAGCAAATCGTCTTAAGGTTACCTTGGGCTGCGTTGCCTCCAGATGAATCTCCATTCCCATTACGTCTAGCGTTGCTTGGGCCGCCACTGTCTTGAGTTCGGTTTGCCTCGTATTGGGCGATAGCAGCGGAGATCCTTTCTTCCAGTAGAGCGTTTAGCTCTTCAGCAGTTCTTGGCAGTGGGGGAGGAGGAGGTTGATCGCGAGCGTTCACAGCTTTCCTGGGTGCCATGTTCTGACAGAACATAACACAACAAGGTTAGACATTTGTTTGATATCGTCATACTAGACAGTAGTAGTATATATATTCATAGGTATATACCACATAAGTGACATCAAACAATTATTACTCTAGCAGAGTACTTAGTGGGCTTGCACTAAGGGAATCTATACGTGACAAGGCTTGCTGTGGTTTCTGTGCACTGAATTCCATAATTATGTATGCATCCATAATTACGTGACTCCTTGCACAGTCCGCACAGTTCGTTTCATCCTCGTATCTCTTCCTTCAGATGGGCCATCGCTTTCAGGTAAAGTCACGTATACTTGTGACATTCTACTTCTAGCATGTGTAAATATCAATTATCACACATAATTGCAAGTAATTCTTAATCATAGACAAGTGCTACCCCAGTGCACCCTAAGTCTCGTAGTGTCTTTTCTAGACTCTTGTAAACAGTTTCAGGTAGTGGATGTCGCGGGACGTTTTATGCAATGAAAACTCTTTGAAAAATTGTTTTCGTGAAAGGATCCTAGAGATTGTAGACTAGACTCGAGAAGGAATCCTGGTTCACTACAATCGTAGCTCTGATACCAATCTGTCACACCCCTTTCTACGGCGGAAGAACGAGGTGTGATCATAAAAGGTTCTCATTGCAAACGAAAGGTAAACATACTACATGCTCGTAAAAATATCTTCAAATACCAAACATGTCATAATTCGAAAACATAAGTTAGCGTTTACATCGCGAGATAGCATAAAACATTGTCTTAAAAAGTTTACAACTTTATTTAAAGATAAACATAAGCGACATCCACAAGCATGAGTAAGGCCGCGCGCACTTCCACTTCTAATTACCTGAAATACATGTGAGTTTTGGAAAAACGTCAACATAATGTTGGTGTGAATTCATGCAGTGATTGTTTTGAATGTTTAAATACTTGAATGGAAACATAGTATGTAACTTGTAGGATGTATGAATGTTTGAATGTAACTTGTATAACGTATCTGTAACTGTACTATGAATGTTTGAATGTATTTGTGACACATATCTGTAACTCCGTACTATGAATGTTTGAATGTGTGAGATCGCTAGTGGTTTGCAAGGCCACTAACATGTGTCACGACATAGGAAGCCACCAAACCTAGGCATTTTTGTCGACTTTGACTGAGACACAGAAGCACTCATTGGTAGAAGTAGGCCAAGAGTGGGGTTGCCTGAAACCTATTAGATCTAACCTTTTGTTCCGCGGTCTGAATGTATACGTTGATTAATGGTGCTTATGGTACCCTATTCGAGACATGATCTAGAATGTTTCACTTGATGTTTTTGTACCCATCATACTATTTGTAAATTTTATAACATGTATTTCACCCCCGAAATTATAAAACCAAAAACAGTTAAAGAAAAGGGGGAGCATGAACTCACAACTTTGCGTTCCTTGCATCGTAAACTTCACCGGGTTTGCTTTATCTAGCGTCGTGACATAAACGTGTTTTATTAACGTTAGTCACTAGACTTGTATCGCACAAGTACAGTCACTGTCTTTTGTATATGTTTTCTTGTGTTAAAAATAATTTATATTTTTAACTATGTGTCTTACTTATATTATTTTCTCAAAAATAAATATAAGTTTCTTGTATTTTGCACCCGAATTATGTATCTTGTATGTTGTATGTGTATTTTTGTTACAAAAATTATGGCGAGATTTATATTCGAAAAGCATAGTTTAGAACACACTAGCAAACATTTGTCTAGAAAATATTCACTAAGTGTTAGGATTTTCAGAAAATTTCGCCATAGTCTCCTTTGTAAATGGAGGTGTCAATGCTAAGTAGCATATCATTTTCTTTAACACGTTAGGTCGTTCTCAAATAACCTACCCGACATTTAGACAAGCAAATTACTACTTATGTCGTTTCAGCTTTATTCTTCAAAACTGGGCTTTTTTCGGGGATTTTAATAAAATAGTTAACTTAATCCAAAAATTCCCAAACCTTTATAGAATGTCTTAAATGATCCAAATATTATTTTCTAAAAATATCGGGATCCAATTCATTACCAATATTTTACAAAAAATTCATTTTCCGGACTGCAATCAGATTCATCTTTTTCTGACTGCAGCCCACGGAATAATTTATTTAAAATTCATCGTAAGTCCGATTTACAAAATTCTAGTGGGAGAATTACAAATACATCAGTGGTCATCTACAGTACAAATTTCATGAGCTAATTCTACACAGAACTCAAGTTATGACTAAAAACATTTCGCCCATTTACTGCAGTAAAAACTCAGCTTTAGCTGCTGTTACAAAAAGGGTCTTTAAAAATAGTAAGCGAAGTCCAAAAATTATGATTCCAGTGCCATTAGAACCGTATTTCATAATAACACGTGATAGACTCAAGAAAATCAAGTTTTTGTCAAGTTACGATCTGGTTACAGCCAACTGAAGTTGGCTGTAATATTTGGACATAATCTGTTTTCAGCTTATTGTGTTCTAACGCACGTTCTATTTGTTCCGTTAACATGTCTAGTGATCAACAACGACCTTTAACATCCATATTAACGAGTAAATCATCAAGTAATCAACAACATGTTCACTACAACATCCTACTACAACATTTCATCATGTAAATCTTCATGTAAAGCTTTATGTTTGAATCTTTTATGTTCAAGTTTCTTGTTCTTTAGTATTCTTCAAAATTTTCAACATAACAAGTCTTTTAACCACTAACAATAGAAGTAAATAAGAGTGTTGAAGGTGCTTACTACTAGCTTAAAGCTAGGGGAAGAACAAGGATGAAGATTGAGTGGTTAATAGCAAACGAATGAGGTCCTTGATGATCCGCAAACACCAAGCTTCCTATAACGCCTCCTTACACCTTGAGTGAACCTTGGATTGGATGAATGAAGATCAAAATATGGTGATGGTGGTGGTGTTTGGTTCAGCCGATTGCAAGAAGAAGGAGGAGAGAAGAAAGTGTGTTGAGTTGTGGATGGATAATGAGAATGAAGAACTAATGGACTTTATAAATAACTTTCCAACATGAAATTACACATGGGTTAATATGTTTCAAGAGTACTAGACATGATCTAATAAACAATTTTATAAAATCATGGTGTTCCCAATGTCTCCATAATCGGTTGGGGGGGGGGGCATCTAGTTGGATCTTGATTCTTGTTTACTAGTTCTAGTTACGTATTAAATGATATGTTTAGGGATTTTAGGTGTTAAGTGTTTTTATGATGTAATATGGTGTTTAGGGACCATAACTAGCTTGGTAATGTTAAAACAATGCTTCTAATAATATTTTGACGTTCCGGGTAATCTCCGGTTGTTCGGTTAAATACCGGCTCGTTAAAGTGCTAAATTGCACCGTTTAGTGTCCTTTAAGTATTCTTTTGTAACTCTTTTAATTCCCGACACTTAGGGACGTATTCTGAATAATAAAACGTAAATTATGCATGATATTTAAGTGTCAGAGAGCTGATTATAGCTGAATTTGGTGAAATTCTGCACTTAAAGTGCGTTTCGGGTGCTTTTTAGTGCTTATTTTGGCTTCCGAAATGTCTATATGTTAACCCTTGTATGTACTCTTGGGTTTTAATGTATTCTTGTCGTTGGACCTACACCTAGGCCTCAATTAATTCTAATGTCTGACTGCTTTCTGCAGTTCTGTTGACACATTGTGTCTTACCGGTGAGTTTACTAGTATTTCTGTAGGATCGTATTGAGACCCAAACGAGTCGTTCAGAAGAGATTTTATCAGTTTCAGATGCGGAAAATAAGAAACTGACTTCGAAACACCTTGGTTATCACTTTAAACATCTTGTGTATAGATTTAACAGCGATTACAGTCACAAGAAATACCGGCAGCACTTCGGTACAAGTTCCTATACTCTCCTCCAGTTCGCTTCAAATGAAAGGACATGAAACATATATATAGGAGATGCTAGACCGCTTGAACCTACACATACATGTTCAAGCGGACACACAAGTACAAGCGGTCCATTTCAAGCGAACCTACCTAATTTGTCTTCAAGCGAACTCAACAAAATTACTATTTTAAGCAAATCCTCAAATCTGATATGTATGTATGTTGTGTAATGATGTAGACTTGTGATGTCATATATGTGATGTCATCATGGTGAATGATGACATCATTCTTGACCAGATTCGCAACGAAACTGAGACTTGACATAAGACGAAGACGACAGATGTATGCACCAACAGACTCCCCCTCAGATGTTGACGAGTCTTAAGTGTCGAGTCTTTTACAATCTTCAGTCTTTATCAGTCTTTGGACTTCCAAAAACTTGTCCTGGCTCTTGTCTCACACTAAATCCTTCTCTCTCTAGCAGACTTCCCACGAACAATCTCTACTCGGATGTCTTCAAATTCCCCCTTTTGATATACTGGGATCGCAGTCTGGCTCGTTAAACTCACACATTCCTCAGGTATCGGAACCTGGCTCTCTATCTCTTAGAAACCTGCACATCCTCTACCTCACAATAAAATTTCTGATGATAACTTGTAAAAACAATCTCACTATCTAATGAACTACTTGCAGGAATTATACAATCAAAGAATGATTTTACAATGTTAATCATTGATGAACCACTTGAAGATATATCATTTTTATTTACAAAACAACACACTCTCCCAAACCATCTGTTCATCATGTTTACCACTCGGAATTTTGAAAATTAGCTTTCCAACACCAGTTGTCGAAAATCTTTTTGAATTATACAAAATTTATGCTAAAACACACTGAAAATCTTTTTGGATTTTTTAATAGAATGAAATGCAGTAAAGAAATATTTACATACACTATTTTTGTGAGTTTGCGTAAGAGGATCATATCAGTTTCTGAGACAAATCACCAACACCGTTAAGCTTTAAACATTTTAAGTTCTAAACGATTCACTTAGATTGTCAGTATACTGATCCACTTAAATTTTCACACAAAGATCAAATGTTTCGAGATACGGATTAATGTCTTAAGCACTTAAACTCAATCGCGTGTCCCACCTCAGAATATACTCCCGTATCCAGATCCTAATAATCAGTCTTACAGGTGAGTATACCACATATGATATCTGTAAGGGAATAAATTATAGTACGAAACTGTGAGAGCTCATGTCAGAACTTCCGTTCAGCAGAGAGATGACGGCTCGACTTTTGGTGTGTCCCCTTTAGAGGATCTTTTGATTACAACAGCAATGACTATCAATTTTATTATTTCATCAATTTGCTGAGGGCGGCGCTATATTTCAAGCAAGCAGAAAGTATTCTCCGGGGACTAGGCCATTGCTTCCGCAAAATCAGAAGTCCCGGGATAATACCCCAGATATCACTGAGCATAAAGACCTAGTATCTCAGAAAGAAGGACCTTTCAAACAAGATTTCGGGGGTTACCCATATACCCGAGAGATGTTTCCCCACGATATAAGCAAGTTTGAAATTTAGATTTATATCTCGTCACAATCTACTAAATGTGCAAAAACCTACTGGACATCATCAGTGAGACCGTTTATCACTTTTTAACTTTCCATTTCTTTAGCATGTTGTGATAGTCCACTGATGTACTATCATTTCCTATTCTTTGACATAAAAACTCATTTTTCATTTTATCATGTTTTTTGTCTTTTTCAAATTTTCAAATGTTTTTGGATTTTCAGAAATTTCTACTCCCCCTAAAATGCAAACACATTTTAGAAAATTTTAAAACAAATGAGCTCTTGACCCACTTAGTAAGAACAATTTGAAAACAAATTTTGATACTCTACCTGTACAAACAAACTGACAACTGAAATCGAATCACTTCAATTCGCCATCCACTTGGCATAAACAATCAGAACTCCCCCTCACAACAAACTATTTTCCCATTGTGATTTCAAAACACTTAAGTTTGTATTAATCAAATGGTTTTTCTGGAAAATTAGTTTTGTTGATTAATATTAACCATTTGTAGGTTAGGGGATAAACTCATCATTTTGTTTCTCAACCACTTGTAGGAAATCAGATACAACTTAATGTCCCTGATTTACCACTTGTAAGAATAGTTCAATCAAGTTCAACCTAATGACCTTGATTTTATCACTTGTATCACAAACTCTTTTTCAACCACATGGCTTACCAACCAATACCACATGTAAGTTGAATTTTCAAGATGCCGATACCTACTCCTCACTTACCAACCTGGGAGTTCCAGCAAGTCATATTTGTGACTAATTTCAATTTACCAAAAACATATGAAGGATGCCGATTCATGCTCCGCGATTACCAACTTGGGAGCTCCGGCAAGTCCACAGACTTATTGTTCATAATATGTACCATCCCAGTCACAAACCAGGGATGGTTCAACTTTATCTTTCTTCATCTTCTTCTCATAAAACTCCTTTACTCCTTTGACCTTCCTGTCAACCATTTTACCAAAAATATGATGAACTTTGGAATTAAAGACTTTCTCAACATCAAATTCTTCCTTTTCAGAAAAGAATTGATTTGAGATCTCAACTTTTCCAACTTTTTTCTTAAAAATTTCAGCCCGAAGTGATGGAAAATTCACATCATCCACGGTCGGTACTGAGTTTTCACCTTTTGAAACAATCTGTGGCTCCTCTGACTTTGTGGAACCAGATTCATCGCCAGAAGATAGCTCCTCTGATTTTGATGAATCAGAATCATTGCTAAAACTACCAACCGATTTCTTAACAACCCATTTTTGGTTGTCAACGTTTCCTCTTTTCTTATAAAATCTGTTTGAACATTCACCAATTTCAAAAGTCGAATTTTTGAAAAGTTTAGTTCTATCAATTAGTGGTTCAAACTCAACTTCTTTCTCTTTCAGTTTAGAAACTCCCTGTTTTGATTTTATTGCCTTGGAACAATCTTTGGCAATATGTCCAACAGTGTTGCATTTGAAACAGGTTCTCGTTTCTTTCATCGGATCAGCAATCTTCATCTCTTCTTGCTTCTTCGCAATGAATTCTTTGTTCGATTGCCACCAGAATTCTTTCTTTTCTTCTTTTTCTCCTGATGTTTCTGAAACAAATGTCATTTTTGATTTAAAATTTCGAACATATTTTTCATTTTTATAATTTTCTAGTGGAATAAAACCTAATCCTTTCTTTTTGAAATTACCGTAATGGTTTGGTTTCTTTTGAAAACCAGAACCAAAATTGTAACCTTTTTTCTTGTTCAATCTTTGTTGTACTCTTGAGGTGTATTTTTTTAGGTTTTTCAATAAGATTTACATCTTTTATTTCAGAAATATTAATTTCTGTTAGTTTGAAAACCTTTTTAATAATTTCAGATTTGACACCTCTTATTGGAAATTCCTCATCAGAATATAATTTGTCCAAATCATTCAAAGTATATGCCACTTTAGATGTTTCATCATTCAAATTAGATTTTGATAACATGAATTCTTTTTTATATACTCTTTTGCCCTGTTTGGAGGATTGACTCGATGTATCGGATTCAGACTTTGATTCTGACTTAGACTCCGACCTTGACTCCTCTGTTTCATCGTTATCTAACACATGATCCAACACTTTCTTCATCAATTGAGATTGTTGATCAGTGTCAGACGATGTAAACGTCACATCAATATTTTCTGGCAATTTAACTGAAAACTCCGACTCCCACTGTAAATTTGTAGCTTTTTTGACTCTCTCCGAATTTGGATTTCTAGGAGAAAATGTATTTTCAAGCGGTGGTGGACACTTGTTGTAACTGACACCTTGTTTTGTACCAGATGTCTTCTCTTTAGTATCCTTCTTCTTTTCTTTCTTTTTGTCAGGAGTCTTTTCTTCCGATGCCTTTTGTTCTTCAGTTACTTCATCATCCTCAAATGCCTTCATGCCTTCAACAGTTGGATAGATCCTGTCAATAACATAAGAAGTACATGAGTAACTTTTCAACAAACGATTAACTCTTTCAGTTTCGATTCTTTGAGTTTCAAGTTTCTGTTCTAACACAGCACACTTCTCGATGTAGTTGTTCACCACTTTTTGCTTTATCATGAAAGCTCCCTGAAGTGTCTTCATTGTTGTTGCTTGTTCTTTACTTGTTTGATTGTATTGATTCATAGCTTTGTTCAGAACATCATAAGATTCCTTCAAACTGTTCAAGTTATAAATCAATGTGCTGTTCTGCTTCTTTATAGCTTCACAAGTGTCACATTTCATAGGAATCTTTTTAGCATCAACTTCTTCATCAACTTTGAACTTTGGTACTTCCTTTACCTTTTTCCTTATCACCGGAACATCCTCATCATCACTGCTAACTGGAGTCTTGACCTTTTTCTTTTTCTTTTTAACTTTTTCATCTTTACTATCACTTTCAGCCATCATTTTTAAATGATCTACCATTTTTCTTGACCAATACTCACGATCATCATCACTATCCTCTTCAATACGAGCAGCATACGCTTTGTGAATTGAATCTTTGTTTGGATCATAATTATCCCAATTGAAATTTGCCCAGCTAAAACCTTCAGGCAATTTTTCATCATCTTGATTTATCAGGCATGCTTTGTTATCAGCCGAGATATAATTGTCCCAACTGAAACCTTCTGTTGGCTTTTGATCATCCTGATTCACCATGCAGGCTCTCTTTGAAGATTCTTCAATCACTTTTCTTCCATGAGCCACTTGTGGTTCTTGTTGTTGTTGAGCAACTTGATGATAGATAGCCTTCCGGTAGTAATCATTGTTGTTGTTAAACGGATTTTGAGCTCCACTTGCTTCACGGTTTTTGCACTCCCTCTTGAAGTGTCCTTTTTCCCTGCAACGAAAACAAGTGACTTTAGATTTATCAAAACCCAAAGTAGAAATATTAGCATCACGTAAATCATCTCTTCCGGTGATCTGCTTAAATTTCTCAGCCCGTCTTAATACACTAGCTAAACACCACTTAATATCCATTAATTCCATTTCCTCAGCGTCTATTTGATCGTAATCCTCTTTTGTCAACATAGGATTCCCGATCCGACCTGCAACAAAACTACCATAAGATTCCAACACATTACTCAACAAAGACATATGGCTCTTAGCAATTTCTGCTGAATAATCCTCATCATTCTCCAGATTCAGTACAATATTGCATTGTAGTTTCTTGCCATTCTTTGTTGTTGAAATGTTCGGATCAAAAGATGGATATGATGAAAAACTTGTGTTGCTGTTTGATCCTTTGGAAGAACTTTCAGATGAATTCTTTGCATTGAAAGCTGTCTGAACCTTTGGTGACAAGTTGGTGGATTTATCACTGACACCACCTTTGTAATAAAGCCCGATGTCTTGTTCACCGTCGAAATCTTTCATTCTCAAAGCTTTTCTCTGTTCCATCTCCTGAGCCTCAATCTTTTCAATAAACTTGCTCAGTGTCAGATTGCTAAAACCCTTTTTGTTCCTCAACATCATGAGATATGTACCCCAAGTCTCATAGGGCAAAGCATCAGCTAGCTTTTCAATCAGTTCCTCATTATCTTTCTCAATGCTCAATCTTTTCATATTGGCTAGCAAATTGCAGTATCTCTCAACTATTTGTTTTGTGCTTTCATTTTTCAGCCCTTGAAACAGATCAAACTCTTTCTTCAAAAGCGATTTCTTTTTTTGACCATCTCTTGACTACCATGAAACTTCGATCTTAACGCTTTCCAAATTGAGTAAGAAGTTCCATTGTGTTGCAAGAGAACCAAGATATCTTCTTTCACAGCTTGTTGTAAAAGACTTAGCATCATTTTCTCATCTTTGTATTTCTTTCTAGCATCGGCGCTTAGATCTTTAATTGCTATAACTTCTTCATCATCATTCGTCGGTCTAATGTATTTTGTCTCGACACATTCCCAAGCATCAAGATAATTTGCTTGTACCCAGTTTTCGAAACGACCTTCCCAACCTTTATACTCCTCGATGTTCATGAGTTTAGGCGGTTTTTGCATCGTCCCTGTTTCGTTTTCCAACATCGTATTCTGTGCAAGAGAAATCGGGGTTACTGGGGAAGCGAATGCCTTGTAAAAATCCTCGTCCATGTTTCGGATTTTCAAAGTTCACAAAACACAAACTTTCTTGTTTCAAAAATACTGGTCTCAAACAAGCTGTATCACCTTGTAAAATATACCTGAAACAAACAAACAAACAATCAGTTTAAACGGACAGAATACGTAAAAATGTGTGACGATTGAATCGATCTAGGACTCGTGTCGAAGATTTGTGGACTCGTTTAATGAATTCCGCAAACTGAATGAATGAACTAGATCAAATGGGCCACGAAATATGGACTTCCAATGGACTGCAAACAATGAATTTCACTTGGGCTGACAACAAACAATGATGATTGGGCCTCAAATTCCAATAACCCGACAACACTTTGGGCCGCAAACGAGATGAAATAACATGGGCTGGAGCACTTTAGTCGATTTATAATTTAGGCTGACAACAATTTCCAATTCAAATCAAATTTAATTGGATTTCAAAATCCACTAACTCGACAACAATTAATACAACATCACATGCACCTCTGACTTAAGATGCATCTCTTTGGGCCGCAATTCCTTTTTGAACAGGTCACAAAATATGATCACATGGACTGTCACTAGTTAATTGGACCTCTAAATGATAAAACATATCCACATGCAATTGTTTGATTATTTTTCTGGCCGACAACCTTTAATACACGACTCAATGTAATTTTGTAGTTTAAAATCTGATTGGGCCGCACCGTATGTAGTGGACTGACAACACGCAATGGACCAATTAAATGATTCAATATCTCGTACTTGTTGGGCCGACGACTGTTTTGAAAGAATCATATGCAATCACAAAGTGCAAACTGACACTAGGCACATGATTTCTTTTCCCGAAGTACTGACACCCTCATTTAATGATTTACACAATACACGAAGCACTTTTCTCGTGAAAAACAGTTCAAGCGGTATAACTTTCAAATGGTGTTTTCAAGCAGTCATCTTTTTCAAGCGAGATCAACACATATTTTCAAGCGGACAGTCTATTCAACCGGAATGACGACGTATTTTCAAGCGGAATGCCAGTTTCAAGCGGACATAATACTCTGAATCCGCTTGAAATGTCAATGACCTCAGCAAATTCGAACAAATTTCAAGCGAAAATACCAAAATGTCAAGTTTTAGATCGATTTTAATGCTAAAACTTTCCAGGAATTGTTAATACATGATTACGCATACACTGTGTGAATTTGAGCCGATTTTAACCGTGAAAAATTTTTTTAAGTTTGAAAAAGAAGATGTAGAAATCAGAAAAAGTGTTGAAAACAGACTGTTTTGGCAAGATCTCTTCCTCCTGAGCTCTGATACCACTTGTGGGATCGTATTGAGACCCAAACGAGTCGTTCAGAAGAGATTTTATTAGTTTCAGATGCGGAAAATAAGAAACTGACTTCGAAACAGCTTGGTTATCACTTTAAACATCTTGTGTATAGATTTAACAGCGATTACAGTCACAAGAAATACCGGCAGCACTTCGGTACAAGTTCCTATACTCTCCTCCAGTTCGCTTCAAATGAAAGGACATGAAACATATATATAGGAGATGCTAGACCGCTTGAACCTACACATACATGTTCAGGCGGACACACAAGTACAAGCGGTCCATTTCAAGCGAACCTACCTAATTTGTCTTCAAGCGAACTCAACATAATTACTATTTTAAGCAAATCCTCAAATCTGATATGTATGTATGTTGTGTAATGATGTAGACTTGTGATGTCATATATGTGATGTCATCATGGAGAATGATCACATCATTATTGACCAGATTCGCAACGAAACTGATACTTGACATAAGACGAAGACGACAGATGTATGCACCAACAATTTCTGACGCAATGCTCTTGTTTATGCATAAAGCAATATTTTGTAGTATAAAACGTGCATGAATTCACGTGTTTAGCATGTAATCAGTCAATGTTGACATTTAAGCACATAATTACAGTCATCAACTAATAATTAAAGTGTACGGAAATTACCGGTTTGGTGCCAGTTGTCACAGAGTCAATAACTGATTATTGTCCTTTTAAGTATAATTAAAAGTATGTTTCCAATTACAGACGGTAATTGCTGCTGGAGGTTTTTAACAAGGGCTCGGGGATGAATACTATAAGGTACTACTGATGCAATACATTTCTTATATTAATTCTTATCCATATACTTAATAATGGGTCTCTTCGGGTTATGTTTAATCTAAAATGGGAAAATTTAAACAAATCATTCATAAATGAATCAAGTCAAATGGGCCAAACAACTATATATTAATTTTCTTTTAAATGATTCAATATCTCGTACTTGTTGGGCCGACGACTGTTTTGAAAGAATCATATGCAATCACAAAGTGCAAACTGACACTAGGCACATGATTTCTTTTCCCGAAGTACTGACACCCTCGTTTAATGATTTACACAATACACGAAGCACTTTTCTCGTGAAAAACAGTTCAAGCGGTATAACTTTCAAATGGTGTTTTCAAGCGGTCATCTTTTTCAAGCGAGATCAACACATATTTTCAAGCGGACAGTCTATTCAAGCGAAATGACGACGTATTTTCAAGCGGAATGCCAGTTTCAAGCGGACATAATACTCTGAATCCGCTTGAAATGTCAATGACGTCAGCAAATTCGAACAAATTTCAAGCGAAAATACCAAAATGTCAAGTTTTAGATCGATTTTAATGCTAAAACTTTCCAGGAATTGTTAATACATGATTACGCATACACTGTGTGAATTTGAGCCGATTTTAACCGTGAAAAAATTTTTAAGTTTGAAAAAGAAGATGTAGAAATCAGAAAAAGTGTTGAAAACAGACTGTTTTGGCAAGATCTCTTCCTCCTGAGATCTGATACCACTTGTGGGATCGTATTGAGACCCAAACGAGTCGTTCAGAAGAGATTTTATTAGTTTCAGATGCGGAAAATAAGAAACTGACTTCGAAACAGCTTGGTTATCACTTTAAACATCTTGTGTATAGATTTAACAGCGATTACAGTCACAAGAAATACCGGCAGCACTTCGGTACAAGTTCCTATACTCTCCTCCAGTTCGCTTCAAATGAAAGGACATGAAACATATATATAGGAGATGCTAGACCGCTTGAACCTACACATACATGTTCAAGCGGACACACAAGTACAAGCGGTCCATTTCAAGCGAACCTACCTAATTTGTCTTCAAGCGAACTCAACATAATTACTATTTTAAGCAAATCCTCAAATCTGATATTTATGTATGTTGTGTAATGATGTAGACTTGTGATGTCATATATGTGATGTCATCATGGAGAATGATGACATCATTATTGACCAGATTCGCAACGAAACTGATACTTGACATAAGACGAAGACGACAGATGTATGCACCAACAATTTCTGACGCAATGCTCTTGTTTATGCATAAAGCAATATTTTGTAGTATAAAACGTGCATGAATTCACGTGTTTAGCATGTAATCAGTCAATGTTGACATTTAAGCACATAATTGCAGTCATCAACTAATAATTAAAGTGTACGGAAATTACCGGTTTGGTGCCAGTTGTCACAGAGTCAATAACTGATTATTGTCCTTTTAAGTATAATTAAAAGTATGTTTCCAATTACAGACGGTAATTGCTGCTGGAGGTTTTTTACAAGGGCTCGGGGATGAATACTATAAGGTACTACTGATGCAATACATTTCTTATATTAATTCTTATCCATATACTCAATAATGGGTCTCTTCGGGTTATGTTTAATCTAAAATGGGAAAATTTAAACAAATCATTCATAAATGAATCAAATCAAATGGGCTAAACAACTATATATTAATTTTCTTTTACTGATTTTTAAGTGAAGTGAGTCCCCTGTAATTAACTTATTTGAATCGTATTATAATGCAACCATGCATATTTATTTTGTAGAGGCTTTGTTTATATGATAATCATGATGTGGTCAGTGGTACACTTAGTTTTTTTTATTTATACCTAGCATCCTCTATCTCTCAAAATGAAGGAAGTAATTGACCCGACACAAAAAGTGTTGAACCCGACCCAAGCCGCACTAGAAATTGACCAGTTGACATTTCGTGTTGTTTGTGACATGGATACAATACACACACACACACACATATATATATATATATATATATATGGAGGTGATTGTTTTGTTGATGGGCTAAGACACATCAAAATTTGCCACCGGTTACAAGTTTACTCACTATCACTACAGCAGCAAGGTAGCCACCAGCCCATGGATGCAAATTTGCATCATTTTCAAGTTCAAAAGCAGTGAGTATATACGGACTTGAAGAAACAACCTAGAAATAGCTCTTAGTTTTTGTGTACATTTGTTTCCCTTTGCAACTATTGTAGATATGTTTCGATTAGAAGTTTATGCCTTCCATTAGTATTTAAATTGAAAACTTAATTATGTATGGATTTTTGGTTATTATTGTTAATATCTTTTCTTTTATAAATTATCTCATGTTTACAGTAATTTTTATTGTACAAAAAATGAAAATAAAATGGATAATTACACGAAAATGGCCACATAGAACCGTAATAAATGCGTGTGACCAAAAGTTAGACAATAGCTGCATTTAAAATTACAAAATTTCTTGTGGCTATAAATAACCATTAGCCACGCCATAGTTGCTTTGGTTTTTATTGTGTGACGAAATGATACCAAACGTCATGAGAAAAGAAAATTATGTGTGACCAAAGATTAGACAATAGCCACATTTAAAATTACAAAATTTCGTGTGGCTATAAATAACCACTAGCCACGCCATAGTTACTTTGTTTTTTGTTGTGTGACGGGATGATACCAAATGTAATGAGAAAAGAAAGTTATATGTGACCAATGGTTAGACAATAGTCACACTTATAATTGCAAAATTTTATGTGGCTATACGTAATCAATAGCCACACTTTCGTCACTTTTTTTTGTTTATGTAACGGAATGATAGCAAATGCCATGGGAAAAACAAATATGTGAAACCAAATGTTAGACAATAGCCACATCATCACTTTGTTTCTATTACGTGACGAACTAATAACAAATGTCATAGGAAAAATAAATATGTGTGACCAAAAGTTAGACAATAGACACACTTAAAATTAAAAAAGTGTGTTGTGTGTCCGGTAAAAATTTTAGCGACATTTACAATAACTTCATGTGACTATATAATAGAACGAGTAACACTTATAGTAAATTCATGTGGTCGTTGCTTCCTTTTAGCCATACTTAATAGACAAAATGTTTGATTACAACAACCCTTTTTGCCAAACTTTTTATTAATTGATGTGGCTAAAACATACTTTTTAGTAAATATATGTGACTATATAATAGAAACAGTCACACCTAAATTAAATTCATGTGGCAGTTGAAACCCTTTAGCCACACTTAACGGAGGAAATGCTAGATTTTAACAAAAAATGTTGGTACCTTTTAGCCACACATTTAAGTTCTAAAGCCACTAAAAAGTGTGTGTCCCTACGATGACTCGAGCTTTGGTCACACTTGACATGAAAAAACTATGTGTGGTGAAAGACATATAGTCACGCTTTTTTTTGCGTGGCTGTATCCCTATTTTGGCGTAGAGTTGAGCTAGAGGTCATTGGCATTTCACTGGCGAGTTAATTGATGGATGTTGACATACATACGAAAAGTCTCTTCTAGACCTCTACCACTCTACTACCTTACACACCATATATCAAAAATATCTACGTAGCATAACATGTGATTCAGTAAATAAATCTTGAATATATGACTCTTATTTTTTAGGGGGGGAAGGGGTGCCCAGATTAGATACCCAAACTCTCTCTAATCTTCCTGAGTTACGTCACTTAAACCATCTACCGCCTTCTCCTACCCTCTTTAATGGCGTCACTTAAACCTTCATACCATCTTCCTTTTTCTTTTTTTATTACAAATATAAATAATTAAACACATAAAATTAATACATTTCTAAAATCTAAAATTACTACATTCCAAAACATTAATATTTAACATTCAATACATAATTTAAAAATAATACATTTCTAAAAAGAAATTAAGTTTTTGTTTTATAAAAATAGAAAAATCTATAATACATAAAGAGTATTTAAAAGATAACAAGATAAATTAATTTACATCGCTATAATAAAAACATAAATTAAAAAAAAAAAGAAACCCCATACCTTTCTTCTCTAAATTAAACCTGCAACTTCCTCCATCAAGTCACCTCATCAACATTTTCTCCATATATATAGGGAGGGAGAAGATCATGCGAGAACCACCTCTTATTGCGAGAACCGCGAGAACCAATGTGAACACAACAAAAAATGCCTAAAAATAGCTAAAAATCACACAAAATTTTTTTTTTGAATTTTTTATAAAAAAATCGCTACTTTTCGAAGCAAAAAAAAAAAAAATTTTTTTTTTGGCTTCGAAAAGTAGCGATTTTTTTATAAAAAATATTAAAAGATTCAAAAATTTTTTTTTAGATTTTTTAGATTTTTTTAGGTTTTTTGGGGGTTTAGTTTTTAGCATTTTAGCTTGGGGGATGGGGGGGGGGGGTTAGGTTTTTGGGGGGTGGGGGGGGGGGGGTTAGGTTTTGGGGGGGGGGGGGGGTGGGGGTTAGGTTTTTTTTTATGTTTTTTTTAGCTATTTTAGGTTGTGTTCACATTGTTTCTTGCGGTTCTCACAATAAAGGTGGTTCTCGCATGAGCTCCTCCCTATATATATATATATATACTAGTCGTTTACCCGCGCGATGCGGCGGGAAACATATCACTTAGGCTGGTGAGTTTAGGGCTATGTAGTACGGCGGCGACCATTTACAACGCGATACTCGCCTTCTGTTTGTTTATCAATCCGCTCGGGATATATAGTACAGTGGCAAAGCTTGAACGAAAATTCACGAGAGGTGGGCTCTCAAAATCCAAATTAGCAGACTGGACTCTCAAAGCCCAATATATTACACTACAATACGAAAAGGGGACGCCCATTCCCCCAATGAAGTTTTAGCTCTTCTATATAGAAAACAAACACAATCTTGTAAAAGCGCATCTATGATTTTATGATATAAAATAAATTCTATACAAACACATCAATGAGTAATTTTATTACTTGTCATGTATGCCAAAATCCAGCCTGGTTACATAGCATCACTTAAAGAAACAAATAAAACAACATGCAACTAAAACTAATTAAAATTATGCATCTTTGGTTCGTTTCACAGTCTTAATTTTGGGGTGAATTCAGTCCGGCTAAAACCCAAAATGCGAAACGTGTTAATCTAAAATAAGACCGAGCCAGTTACCTACTATCTATTGGTTTGATCTTCAGTTTTAAGAAGCATGATATTCAAGTACAAAAGTGCAATCTTAGGTAAAACATAAACATGAAATATGCAATCAACAGCACGATGGGAGATAAGAAGTTGTTTCCAATAGACCTTGGCAAACGGGTAGGATCGGTCGGGTCGAGTCAAGGGTCAAAACGGGTAAATTATAAAAAAGGGTTTTTTTGGTTCGGGTCGAAACAGGTCTGGGTCGGAACGGGTCAGAACGTGTCCGGGTCCGAACAGGTTTCGGGCCGGGTCGTTTTTTTCAATATAACTTTGGTATATTTGTATTGAGATGTCAGGGATGCAAAATGTAAAGAAAAAAATTGATGAGTTTAGTTTGATCTTACAAGAACTTGTGTAAATTTGGTGACATCACTGCTGATACAATAAACCTGCTCGATTCCTGCATTACATACCAGATGATCCACTGCAAAACAGTTGATCTATGCATGTTAATTCACACAAAGGGATGGTGCTAAAATTAGTTTATCAGGCATTTATGTGTTACCCACAACGACCAAAATGTTTAGCGGTCTCATCCACAAACATCCTACACTCGTCTACCTTTGACACATCAGTAAGCATGAAAAGAACATCCAGAGAGCCAAGTTCACGAGCTCTGTGTGCTACTTGCTCAAGTCGACTCTCTGGTTTATTTCTGGCTATAATCGCGAGATACGCTCCTAGTTTTGCATATTCATATGCGATAAGCTGCCATTTTATAATACAAATTAAAGAAATCTTCCATTTTTTAATAAAAGATAACAAATCGTGTTATACGTACCTCTCCAAGTCCAGATGAAGCACCAGTGATCAAGACCACTTTTCCGGACATGTTTTCCTTACATCAGAAACATGAAGGAACACTGGAATAGTTTTGTTTCCAAGGGAATGTCCATGAGCACCTTTAACGAAACCAACAATTTCGTGTATCTCGATGAATGCAGAGACCTACCAAGTAAAGCGACGACAATTATGCACATTGTCAATTAATTTAGTGTGGAATTCAAATCAGTATCTCTTACACCATTCAAATCAGCACATCAACAAAAGAAACTAAATGAAACTCTTACATAATCATGTACGGAGTTTCCCCCAATTTGTTGCATTGTCATGATTTGACAACCAGCAACTCAGTAATAAACACGCAAGATGAGCCACAAGCTTCCCTTGTCCCTGAGCTTTGGCCTGTTTTGCGACTTTCATCCAAAGGTTTGTTTTTTCGCATCTAGATCCAAAAAATTTAAAATCTTTCCATTTTTCTCCGTTAAGTTGGGGGTATTTCTGTCTTTTTTGTTAACTTAAAGGGCAATTCGGTCTTTTTCAGGGTATTCGGTCTTGTTACATAGAGTGAAAAAGACTTAATTGCCCTTTGAATTAACAAAAAAGACGGAAATACCTTTGTCCTAACGGAGAAAAATAGATGGAGTTAACGATCCAGGTGAAAATGGCAAGATTTAACACTTTTTGGATCCAAATGCGAAAAAACAAACCTTTGGACGAAAGTCGCAAAACTGCCCAAAACTCGAAAATGACATTTCCCTCTAGGAAATAATATATAGTTCTTACATTCAAAGTGATGGTGTTGATTTTTCTCCACAACAAGATCAAACAAGTTTTTTTTAACACAAACGCAAGCCGTTCACACGCAGTGTCAAGAAGAGGGGCGAGCCACGATTTGGCAGCAGCGCTTGCGATCTCTGCAGCGGCCTCTGTATTTCCCCTTCCACCTCCTCTGCCAGCATGTGCAAGTATTATATTTGCCACCTGTCAAATAGATACACCAACTCAGCTAACAGCCCAGCAGAATGTTTGTATCATTTTGGCTCAATTGATAACGGTTTTATAAAAGAAATTATAAGCGACTGTTAGTTAGAATCAGCATACTCATAATGACATCTGGAGGTGAACAAACTTGTTCAACTTTCTCATGTGAAAGGACTGGTAGCTGCTCCTTTTGCTGTCTCTTTTTTCTCTCAAAAACTTTAACAAAGAAATCAACTTCTGCACAATGCAATATAAATTATAATGTCATACAAAACGCTGAAGTTGTTGATTTTTACATGATATACCAAAATCCCAACCAAAGTCATCAAAGTTTTTAGGGTCTATTTTAAAATACTACAACATAAATATCCAAAATAAAGCATCAGACAGTAAAGAACATATGATAAAACATATGTGACAACTCGAAATTTAGAACCCTTCTTGTATCCCGATGTAACATGCTTAAACGTGTGACTAGTTGACTTGTGTGATTAATGATAAGTGAACCTTTTATGTGATTATGTGTTATGTTATATGTATGCTTGTGTGTATAGTAGGTGTATATGCTTAAGTGAGCCGAGAACCAAGAACCCGACTCGAGACCATGTGGTCTCGAGTGAACAGTGCAACATGTGGGCCGGTTGGGCCGTGCACCTCATCCGAAACCCATTAGGGTGCACCATGTGGAACAAGTATATAAACCTTAGTGATAGCCATGTTTGCCATTTCTTTGGACAACATACTCACTCTCACACACACCCTCTCCTACAAACCTTAAACCCTAGAGAATCAAGCACCACCTTTCCCCTTCTTTACTCTCGGATCAAACCGGCAACCACAAGGACTCTCGGATCAACTCGTACACACCCACTTGGAAGCTTCATTCTCACCTTTGAAACCCATCAACCGGTTAGTGTCTTTATGATGTTTGATTGTTGTTAAATGAGAGTATGAATGATATGATTTAACTAGTGTAGTTGTATGCGTGATAAGGTTTTTGTGAATCGGATGTGTATGTTGTTGATAATCGGCTAACATGTTTCGGATATATTGCACAATGAGCTCATGATATCTTGTGTCTAAATGTGATTCAAACCATTAAAGGTGAATGTTCATGAAACCGACTTGCATAGGTGTATAGATAGCATCATGTTAATCGGATTAGTGTAGAGTTGATTTTGAGATGTTATGTGATGATTTGAAATCATTAGATGAGTATGTTCAAGTGTGTTGATTTGTTATTCATGATTATGTTTGTGATTAAGGCTAGAAACCGGAAATATGATGAACAAGTTTAAATAATTAACATGAACATAACTTGAATATATATGAAGAACAACTTGAAGATGCCTTGAATATTTGAATATTGATATGTTTGATCCGTTTTTGGTAAGTAATAGACAAGGAAACATGTTTGTAAATTGTGGTTGGATAGTACATAGCTTCATGAAATCGGAATGTTATTGGATAGTACAACTGTGCAGAATCAGCAATTGTTGGGGGTCGAGACCCCTGGTCTCGACTCGAGACCACCAAATGTCAACCCGAGATCCCTGGTTTCGACACAAGTTGCGAGTCGAGAACCTATAGTCTCGACTCGAGAACCTATAGTCTCGACTCGAGACCCCACTTGATCAACACCCAAACATCTTGACTTGAGACCATGTTTGCGAGTCCAGTTGCGACTCGAGACCACTACATGCATGACCCGAGACCACCTTAGTTGCGACTCGAAATCTTGTGGACTACAACTCGAGACCGCACAGTCTCTAGTAGAGACCGCACAGTCTCGACTCGAGACCACACACTTGTGTACGCTGTTTGGACCTGCATTGTTACAGGCTTAGGATTTGGGCCGGACTTTTGGGCTTGTTTACTTGTATACACGCTACTGTTCAACTCATAGGTATTATTGTAAACCGCCATGTTTATACGTGTATGCCATGAATAATACCTGTATGCAACTTGCTAGTATACGTGTAGAACATACGTGCACTACTTGGATATGAACCTGACGTGAATGGTATCTATGTTAGGACGTAGTTGACCACTTACAACTTGATTGACCTTTCTGTGTATCTGCCGAGCAAACCAAGGTGAGTTCACACCCTCTACAAAGCATGGGATTCCCAGGGGTCGGGAATTGGGGTTAAGGAACATGGGTTCCTCGTCCTCCTTGGGTAGGACAGCAATGGTTCAGGAATGTAATTCCTCGTCCTCACGGACAGATAACTCGTACTAGACCAAAACTCTATCACGAAGTCCCTCCTTTTTATATCGACTTAATCGCCGGGCCAATGGCGAGCGGGTCATTAGTTAGATAGCGCTATTTAGGTCTGACAAACCTCACACCGTGCCGCAGAGGACGGGCGTGAACTAATGGATCTGGGGCACGTCAATGATGATAGACATTGACAGTTTCAGGGCACATAAACATGACTACAGTCAGCAGTCGATATTGTAACAAGTCTAGTATAAACATGGGGTAGCCCCCACGGCCGAAATGCCAGATAACTAACACGGGGTAGCCCCCACGGCTGGATTGCCAGAGTAACCGGGAATAAACAAGTCACGTTTTTAACTATGGGGTAACCCCCACGGCAGGATGCCAGATAAAGGAAACTGTTTTCGAAACAACTTAAAACGAACACCCAACCGTGAACTCACTCAACTTGTTGTTGACTCGTTACTACATGCTTTGCAGGACAATAGGTACTCACCTGGAGCTTGCATGGAAGAGAGTCGTTGTGGGACATGGACGGCTGTGTGCCATATTAAACTTTGAAACAATTAAACTTATGTTTTGGCTTTAAGACTTATGCTTCCGCTTACAACTTAAACTATGTTTTGTTCGAACACCAATTGTATTGGTTGGATTTTATAACTACTTATATGCTTGTTCAATATGATTGGTGGCTGGATCCTGGTCAGTCACGCCTCCAAGCGGTAGTACTCCGCAGGTGGATTTTGGGGGTGTGACAACATAAGTATCAGAGCCATTGGTTATAGTGAACTTGGTTTTAATAAAGGAGAAACGTTTTTGTTAAAACCAGACTATAACCTGTACAGTGCTCAACGGTCCACAACGACGCTTCACTCCACATGCAAGGCTCAACATTCTAGGTGATGTGATCTGTGTATATATTGCCTACTTGTTAGTTACCTAGTACATTGCTCGTGGTATGCTTGGTTAGTATAACTATTGTTGCTTGAACACGTGTGTACTTACTCACTTCTGTCATCGCATTTTCGCGAACCCCTCTCACTCACGTTCTTCTTGATATGAAGATCACGTCTGGACGCGTTAACCTGACACAAGCCCAGTTGACGGCTCTGATCAACGAACGAGTTGCCGCAGCACTTGCAGCTGCACACGCAGGAGGTATATCCTGCAGTCCGAACTCATTCTAGGATTTTTAGAATCCTACTCTCGTGAATCAACCTTTGTGTTAAACTCTGTCTTTTCTTTCACCTACGATAGGTCAGCATGCTCAGCCACCCGTGTGCACTTTTAAGACTTTCATGGACTGCCGACCAACTACTTTTAGCGGCACTGAAGGAGCCGTAGGTCTCCTTCACTGGTTTGAGAAACTAGAATCTGTGTTCGAAATGTGTGAATGCCCTGAGGCGCGCAGGGTGAAGTATGCTACCGGTACTCTCGAGGGTTTAGCCCTCACGTGGTGGAACGCTCAGGTCCAAATGCTGGGTTGGTTGCTGCCAACGCCACCCCATGGGAAACTTTTAAGGAGATGATCAAAGAAGAATACTGCAGTCGGGATGACATTCATAAGCTGGAAGTCGAGTTCTTCAACCTCAAGATGACGGGGTCAGAGATTGAGGCGTACACTAAGAGATCGAATGAGCTTGCCTTACTGTGTCCTACTATGGTGGACCCTCCATTTAAGCGAATTGAACTCTTTCTCAAGGGCCTGGTGCCAGAGATCCAAAGCCATGTGACTTCAGCAAACCTCGCCACCATCCAGCAAGTTGTTCAGTTGGCTCACCGTCTCACTGATCAGGCGGTGGAGCAGAACAAGTTACCAAAGCGCATAGGTGCTGCAACTACTTCTGGTACCTCTAGTGACAACAAACGGAAATGGGATGGAACTTCAAGTAAGGGGTCGACTTCTGTTCAGTCCCAGTCTCAGCAGAGAAAGACTGATGACTACAAGAGTCCTAGTCAGCAATCATCTGGTGGTCAAAGTCATCGTGGGTACAAAGGGAATCACCCCAAATGCAATCGTTGCAGCCTGCACCACAGCGGGCCATGCACCAGGGGCAACTGTCATCGGTGCAACAAGCCAGGTCACGCTGCAAAGGATTGCAGGAGCTTATACCCCGCCAATCAGAATCGTCAGCAAGCTCAACAGAACCAGCGCCAACAGCAGCAACAGGGTGATAACAAAGGGTGCTTTCAGTATGGAGCTGAAGGCCATTTCAAGAGAGATTGTCCCCAACTGAACAGGAACCAGAACAACAACAACAACAACAACCAGGGGAATGGTAACAATGGGAACAACAACAACAATGGTGCCAGGGGGCGGGCGTTCGTGATCGGCCAAGGTGAAGCAAGGAATGACCCCAATGTTGTGGCGGGTAAGTTCCTTCTCGACGACTTTTATGTTACAGTTTTATTTGATTCGGGTGCCGATACTAGCTACATGTCACTAGAAGTTAGCTAAATGCTTAAGCGTATCCCAACACCTTTGAACAACAAGCACACTGTGTAACACCTGTGTCATTTCAACCATCAAACAAATGCCAAACCAATGAAATAATGTATTTCATACTTTGGACATGTATAAATATGTGTATCTTTTGCACATATCGACTCATGTTCGATTTCAAGCTCTAAATCGCTTTCTGGAAGGTTATACGCGCACTAATGCGTAAATATAACCAGTTTAATGCAACGAACACTCCGGAATAGTGAAATATGCTTAACATACCTTAAATAACCTATACATAACTTAGATATAAGTTTTGGAAGGTTTGGTGTGGTGAAATCAAAGTTAAATCGCTTACAGGGACTAAAGTTGACAAACTGCGAAAGTATGCCAATTTGAACTGTAACAGACATTCCGAAACATGACCATAAGTTAAACATACCATAAATATCCTTTACATAGCTTAGAAATAGGCTTTGAGGGGTTCGGTGTGCTAAAATAAACTTTTGTGTCATTCAGGGACTAAAAGTGTCAAAAATTGCACAAGTTTGCATTTTCGCGCATAACTTACGTTCTGAATACATCTGGACATCCAAAAATTTATGTAAGCATGACTATATTATATTTTAGTGTTCGCCATAAGAAAAATCCATTCGTCGCGTCATTTGGTTCGTTTTTCGCGCTTATGCGCATTCCGTCGTAATTAAGCGAACATCGCATTCGTACGACCAAACGAACCATCATCCGGCATATTTTTGAGTATGTTTTGAGTTCCCTATACTTTAACTTCATTTTAGAGCCTTGAAATGAGGTTAACGGGGTTCAAACGCATCGAAAAAGGCCTTAAACACGTGCAGGGACCATTCCTGCCACTTTTGAAACTTTTCTGAAACTGGGGGGTCAGTGGCGTAGCGCGACTGCCTAGGCCCTCACCGTCGCGCTACGCGACTGCCTAGTCTGGGGCAGAAACATGCAGAAAACTCATTTTTCGCATTTTCGGGACCAGATTCGATGTATCGACAGCTGTTTACAGCTGTTATCCACTCCCAAATCCCTTGCCAAGTGTTGATTCCCTATGGTTAGTGGCAATTTAGACACCATAACATTCCGACACTTGTACGGTTGCGATTAAGGCACGTTTTCCATGAAACGATCTTAACGGTTCGGGTTTTACTATAAATACCCATCACCCACAACCTCATTTCTTACAAGAATTCTGATTTTGAGAGCTCTAAGTTGAAACCATTGTTTCATACCTGAGTTCTTGGATCGGGATTAGCATTCGGGGACCCTTCGTAAGTATTCTTTCGTTCTTTTCCTTATTTTATTGCTTTTCGAGTCCGAAAGTCAAACTTTGTTTGACTTTCAGCGTTGACCAGTAATGGTCAATGCGAAGTTCTTTTGAACTTCGCAACGTGAGTGTAATCACGTTGGTCATAGTCCCTTGGGACTATGCCCACTGATTACCACGTTGTCTAGGGTCGTAGGGTAAGCGATCTAATGAATCGCTTATACCTCGAACCCGACCCAGTTTGGTCGATCATTAGGATCCGACCAAACACATTAGGTGACCATAGTAGGTAGGGAATAACCTTCCGAGGTTATACCCTATGGTCACATCGTTTAAGTAATTGTATGATAGGTAGTTTATATGCCTTAGGTAAATTACCAGAATACCCTTTTCATGTATAATTGGTAATTAAGCATATGTAACCCAAACCTTTGTCACATAACTGATTATGTAATATGTTTAGGCATATAACACTTGTCATAGGGCTAGTTAGGCGGTCCGAACGCGTTTCACGCGAACGACGCGTTAAAGTAGCATAAGCTACCTAAACTGGTCGTAATGGGTCGTAGACACTTAGGTTAAGTTTCATTTAGTATGTAGGCTTTGTTAAACCAAATGACACGAGTCTCCACACTCGTTTGGTTTACAAACCCTAATGCTACCCGATATTCCGATTTAGGTCCGGTTTATTAATGTAGCTACCTATACTAGGTGCCGTTTGATATCCGCGATCTCTAGCATTGTTTGGTTGTTACTCAAGGACTACTGAGCAATCTCAAGTGAGTACATAGACCCCTCTTTTACTGTTTTCCAAACTGTTTTGGGGTGGAACACATGTGCCTACTTGTTACTTTCATGCTTTCCTGTTTTAACATCATATACTGCTATGTTCGTTAGTACATTATAGTACATGATTTTATGACATTTCATGCTAGGTGTGCCCAATTGTGTGCATTACTTAGTACATCGTTTTACATGACATTTTGACATAGACATTTCGGCATAGACATTTTAACATGATTGACATTTGATCATGCATTTCCCACAAAACATAACTTTGATTTAAACCAAGATTTACTTCAATACTTTGTTTTTGTGCATATGGTTTAGTTGAGACATTTCACTTGCCATACATGACATCTTGACATAGACGTTTGACATGGATATTTGACATAGACATTTGACATGGATATTTGACATAGACATTTTGATATGATTTACATCTTGACATGAACACTTAGACATATTACCCAATACATTTGACAATTGATTTAAACATAGACTTCTTACTTTGGTTGGTTTGGTTTGATTAAGTGATTAAGTAACGATGCGTGTGTAATATGATACAAGCATGGTGGATACGCCGCTGGTACTTCCTATATATAAGTGTTTGTATGGTATTACATATCATAGCGTTATTTGAATCATTTCAGTTTGAGACATAGAACATTTTATACAAATAACATACTTTTCACAAGACATTGATTTATAAACATCTTATCTTATGCAAACATATTTTACTTGGTTATTCATTTAACCTTACATTTATTTATACTTATCATCTGATCTTATCGATTTTCAAATGATTTACAAAGCAAAGCAAATAACAAGGTTCATGACTAAACATTTTCTCAAACATAAGTCATGAAGCCTATTTTCACAAAACCTATGTATCTCACAGGCATTTTTATGCTGACGTACTATTTTCACATGTGTTTTTCAGGAACTGTTGCATAAGATGATCAAGATACACATAGGCAGACTTGGGCTTTAGTGATAATAAAAGATGCAAGACTAGTTAATTATGTTGTATTTCTTGTTTGTTAAGACATTGTAACACTTTTTATCAATAAAACGAAACTTCAATTGCCATGGATTTGAAACAATTAATTCTGTTACAACACTCCCCGACATTTCCGCCACGTTTTGTATGTTCCACGTGGTCGGGGTGTGACAGAAAAGTGGTATCAGAGCCAATGGTTATAGGGAATTAGGTTATTAGTAATGCTTTGACCTAGTCTATAACTTTCTTAGGACCCTAACGCGAGTTTACTTGCGTTTAGTCATAAAACAATACCGTCACCTATCCTTAGGCGACTACCACAACAAGAACATAAATTTCAAAACCGCTTTGAAAACTAATCATCTGTTCTAGGATGATTGATTACTAGGTTTTGAACCCTCTATTATAAGGTTTTGAACCCTTTGAGTTTTCAAAATCTCGTCAAGGTTTTGGGTTTTAAATAATGTGAACACGTGCAAACTGGAAGGGTGAATGCCTGTATTCTGAGTTTTCTGTCTAGGCAAGCACTTCGTATACATCTCATCAGACGCGAGACCAGTTGTGCTTACCTGGGAATTCTTGGGATGAGTGTTCACTTATAGGCGAGCATGTCTTCGCGATACATTATGAGGACCTATTTGCTTTGATTCAGCCTTTGTGTGTCGTTTGTTTGCCTCATGGTTCAAACAAATGACCATCACCCGTGATTTTGGTCGGTAACTGTAACATCCTATTCTTACCCACTGCCATTTCATTTGTTTTCTCTCTTATTCTTCTCTTTTAGAATGCCTCCACGACGCGAAAATCCAGTATCTGTTGACGAGCTGGCAGCTGTCATTACACAGCAAATGACTGCTGCAATCCCGATCATCGTTGCCCAATGTCACCAAGCTATCAACAACAATAATGCCCCATGCAACTTCAAGACGTTCAACTCGGCTAAGCCATCAAAGTTTTTTGAGTCTCAAGGAGCGACTGCACTTCTGCAATGGTTCGAGAGTCTAGAGAGCACTTTCAGGCATGTTCAATGTCCAAACGAGCGAAAGGTAGATTTTGCATCTAGTGTCTTCGAGAAACGAGCTTTGACATGGTGGAACGGTGTGGTGAGAGATAGGGGTGCCGAAGTGGCACTGGCCCAAACTTGGTAAGAACTTCGAGCACTGATGATGAAGGAATTCTGCCCTCGTCACGAGATCAGGGCATTGGAAAGGGAATTCGATGACCTTAAGCAAGACAGCGGCGAACATCGAGCATACACTGATCGATATGAGGAGCTGAGCCTGTTGTGTCCTACCATGGTTACGCCTTTGGATAAGGCGATCGAAAAGTACATTGATGGTCTCCCTGACTCAGTTCAAGACATTGTTACTGGTAGTAACCCCACTACGGTTAGGCAGGCCATTGAGCTATCTGCAACTCTGACTGAATCTCAGATCAGGAAACGTAAGCTTTTCCGGAAGGGTGACAAGAAACCAGTCGAGGAATCGAAACCAATCGAGGAATCAAAGACCATGGATGAGCAGACTGGATCCCTTGAGCGGTCAAAGAAGCAAAAGGCTTCTCAGAACTTCGCCATGGTCGCTCACAATGGTCAAGCCGTCCCCAACCAACCAGCTCGACCCCGTGCTAGGAAGCCATACAATGGAACTTCACCTTTGTGCAACAAATGTAACCTTTATCATCATGCTATGGTGAAGTGCCGCGAATGCCAAATTTGTGGACGTAAAGGTCATACAGCAAAAGTTTGCGTAGCAGCAGTTGCACCAAATCAAGCTGACAACAAACCTGCTCAAGCTCGCTTTCCACCAGGTTCTTGCTACAAGTGTGGCGAGATGGGACATTTCCGAAGAAATTGCCCAAAGCGTGCTAATGCAAATCCAGCACAGAGATGAGCCTCTGACCGACTAGAAGACAACACTCTTTAGAAATAATCACATCTTATGTATTATTTTCTTTTGTTGTCAAGGTCCATGAAACAGTTGTTAACATTGTTTATAAATAAATCTTTTATTTACATTACAATGTATTTATGTGATTGTATGTATAAACAACATATCCCCTACAATACCGACAATCAAGGAACCGCATTCCTTGAAGAACAAACTACTCCCAAAATTCTTCCATTTTGCAATCTCTTGCGTTTTACACAAAGATCCTAAGTACCCGTCTCTTGTAAAGAGACGAAGTACAAGGTGCAAGTTATAATTCTGTACGAATACCCCAAGTACCACTATAAATTCTTAATAGGGTACCTAAGGGTATTTCCGTATGTCCTAAATTATTGTGTACCTTTATTCGAATATTGCGTTCTCCTGAAAACGAAAATCGAATTTTTGGTAGATCATCCTATCTTCATGAATGTATTCTTGAAATGATTAAAGTGCCAAATGAAATCCACGAATTTGATTCCTGGTGTGCTTTAAGTATCCGCGTCCAAAGATAACAAATCAGTAACCAAGTTAAACAACTATGTGATTATATGCTTATGTGTTTCCTTTTATGTTTTTGGTGTAATCCAAGTTTTTGTTATCCAAATCCTCGTAGAATCTTCCATATCTTCGTATAAGGGATTCATAGTAGGATATCCAAAGGTGCTATATTAAATCCTCAACGGGCTTTTACGTGATAGTAAAGACCTTTGGATTATATTGTACCATTCCATAATTAGACCCTTGAGTGGTCTAGGTAAACAGATTGATCCAAAAATCTGGTTAGGAATATCATGTGATGATATAGCTGAAAGGACTCCTTTGTGGTCTAATTAAAAAGGATCCTTTGTCGATCTAATTAAAAGGACCCTATGGTAGTCTAGTCACTCATCACAAGTTTGATCTTTCCTCCCCTTCACATTACAAACAAATTGTGCGGACTATGCAAGGAATTGCGTAATTATGGATGCATACATAATTATGGAATTCAGTGCACGGAAACCACAGCTAGTTTGGTCGTGTGGTGAAAAATGACTCGTTTCGTTCGTTTTTGGTTTCTGAAGAAATGGTGAAAAATGACTCATTTCGTTCATTTTTGGTTTCTGAAGAAATGGTGGAAAATGACTCATTTCGTTCATTTTCGGTTCTAAAGAAGTTGAGAAAAATGACTCATTTCGTTCATTTTCGGTTCTGAAGAAGTTGTGGAAAATGACTCATTTCGTTCATTTTCGGTTCTGCAGAAGTGTGGAAAATGACTCATTTCGTTCATTTTCGGTTCTGAAGAAGTTGTGGAAAATGACTCATTTCGTTCATTTTCGGTTCTGCAGAAGTGTGGAAAATGACTCATTTCGTTCATTTTCGGTTCTGAAGAAGTTGTGGAAAATGACTCATTTCGTTCATTTTCGTTTCTGAAGAAGTTGTGGAAAATGACTCATTTCGTTCATTTTCTGTTCTGAAGAAGTTGTGGAAAATGACTCATTTCGTTCATTTTCATTTCTGAAGAAGTTGTGGAAAATGACTCATTTCGTTCATTTTCGGTTCTGAAGAAGTTGTGGAAAATGACTCATTTCGTTCATTTTCGTTTCTGAAGAAGTTGTGGAAAATGACTCATTTCGTTCATTTTCTGTTCTGAAGAAGTTGTGGAAAATGACTCATTTCGTTCATTTTCATTTCTGAAGAAGTTGTGGAAAATGACTCATTTCGTTCATTTTCGGTTCTGAAGAATGTCCGTCAAGGAAATGTTAGGATTATGCCTTTCATATCTTTGGTGGTTATTTGACACAAAGCCACAGATAGACTCCTACGAATGAATTTCGGGACGAAATTTCCTAAAGTAGGGGAGACTGTAACACCTGTGTCATTTCAACCATCAAACAAATGCCAAACCAATGAAATAATGTATTTCATACTTTGGACTTGTATAAATATGTGTATCTTTTGCACATATCGACTCATGTTCGATTTCAAGCTCTAAATCGCTTTCTGGAAGGTTATACGCGCACTAATGCGTAAATATAACCAGTTTAATGCAACAAACACTCCGGAATAGTGAAATAGGCTTAACATACCTTAAATAACCTATACATAACTTAGATATAAGTTTTGGAAGGTTTGGTGTGGTGAAATCAAAGTTAAATCGCTTACAGGGACTAAAGTTGACAAACTGCGAAAGTATGCCAATTTGAACTGTAACAGACATTCCGGAACATGACCATAAGTTAAACATACCATAAATATCCTTTACATAGCTTAGAAATAGGCTTTGAGGGGTTCGGTGTGCTAAAATAAACTTTTGTGTCATTCAGGGACTAAAAGTGTCAAAAAGTGCACAAGTTTGCATTTTCGCGCATAACTTACGTTCTGAATACATCTGGACATCCAAAAATTTATGTAAGCATGACTACATTATATTTTAGTGTTCTCCATAAGAAAAATCCATTCGTCGCGTCATTTGGTTCGTTTTTCGCGCTTATGCGCATTCCGTCGTAATTAAGCGAACATCGCGTTCGTACGACCAAACGAACCATCATCCGGCATATTTTTGAGTATGTTTTGAGTTCCCTATACTTTAACTTCATTTTAGAGCCTTGAAATGAGGTTAACGGGGTTCAAACGCATCGAAAAAGGCCTTAAACACGTGCAGGGACCATTCCTGCCACTTTTGAAACTTTTCTGAAACTGGGGGGTCAGTGGCGTAGCGCGACTGCCTAGGCCCTCACCGTCGCGCTACGCGACTGCCTAGTCTGGGGCAGAAACATGCAGAAAACTCATTTTTCGCATTTTCGGGACCAGATTCGATGTATCGACAGCTGTTTACAGCTGTTATCCACTCCCAAATCCCTTGCCAAGTGTTGATTCCCTATGGTTAGTGGCAATTTAGACACCATAACATTCCGACACTTGTACGGTTGCGATTAAGGCACGTTTTCCATGAAACGATCTTAACGGTTCGGGTTTTACTATAAATACCCATCACCCACAACCTCATTTCTTACAAGAATTCTGATTTTGAGAGCTCTAAGTTGAAACCATTGTTTCATACCTGAGTTCTTGGATCGGGATTAGCATTCGGGGACCCTTCGTAAGTATTCTTTCGTTCTTTTCCTTATTTTATTGCTTTTCGAGTCCGAAAGTCAAACTTTGTTTGACTTTCAGCGTTGACCAGTAATGGTCAATGCGAAGTTCTTTTGAACTTCGCAACGTGAGTGTAATCACGTTGGTCATAGTCCCTTGGGACTATGCCCACTGATTACCACGTTGTCTAGGGTCGTAGGGTAAGCGATCTAATGAATCGCTTATACCTCGAACCCGACCCAGTTTGGTCGATCATTAGGATCCGACCAAACACATTAGGTGACCATAGTAGGTAGGGAATAACCTTCCGAGGTTATACCCTATGGTCACATCGTTTAAGTAATTGTATGATAGGTAGTTTATATGCCTTAGGTAAATTACCAGAATACCCTTTTCATGTATAATTGGTAATTAAGCATATGTAACCCAAACCTTTGTCACATAACTGATTATGTAATATGTTTAGGCATATAACACTTGTCATAGGGCTAGTTAGGCGGTCCGAACGCGTTTCACGCGAACGACGCGTTAAAGTAGCATAAGCTACCTAAACTGGTCGTAATGGGTCGTAGACACTTAGGTTAAGTTTCATTTAGTATGTAGGCTTTGTTAAACCAAATGACACGAGTCTCCACACTCGTTTGGTTTACAAACCCTAATGCTACCCGATATTCCGATTTAGGTCCGGTTTATTAATGTAGCTACCTATACTAGGTGCCGTTTGATATCCGCGATCTCTAGCATTGTTTGGTTGTTACTCAAGGACTACTGAGCAATCTCAAGTGAGTACATAGACCCCTCTTTTACTGTTTTCCAAACTGTTTTGGGGTGGAACACATGTGCCTACTTGTTACTTTCATGCTTTCCTGTTTTAACATCATATACTGCTATGTTCGTTAGTACATTATAGTACATGATTTTATGACATTTCATGCTAGGTGTGCCCAATTGTGTGCATTACTTAGTACATCGTTTTACATGACATTTTGACATAGACATTTCGGCATAGACATTTTAACATGATTGACATTTGATCATGCATTTCCCACAAAACATAACTTTGATTTAAACCAAGATTTACTTCAATACTTTGTTTTTGTGCATATGGTTTAGTTGAGACATTTCACTTGCCATACATGACATCTTGACATAGACGTTTGACATGGATATTTGACATAGACATTTTGATATGATTTACATCTTGACATGAACACTTAGACATATTACCCAATACATTTGACAATTGATTTAAACATAGACTTCTTACTTTGGTTGGTTTGGTTTGATTAAGTGATTAAGTAACGATGCGTGTGTAATATGATACAAGCATGGTGGATACGCCGCTGGTACTTCCTATATATAAGTGTTTGTATGGTATTACATATCATAGCGTTATTTGAATCATTTCAGTTTGAGACATAGAACATTTTATACAAATAACATACTTTTCACAAGACATTGATTTATAAACATCTTATCTTATGCAAACATATTTTACTTGGTTATTCATTTAACCTTACATTTATTTATACTTATCATCTGATCTTATCGATTTTCAAATGATTTACAAAGCAAAGCAAATAACAAGGTTCATGACTAAACATTTTCTCAAACATAAGTCATGAAGCCTATTTTCACAAAACCTATGTATCTCACAGGCATTTTTATGCTGACGTACCTATTTTCACATGTGTTTTTCAGGAACTGTTGCATAAGATGATCAAGATACACATAGGCAGACTTGGGCTTTAGTGATAATAAAAGATGCAAGACTAGTTAATTATGTTGTATTTCTTGTTTGTTAAGACATTGTAACACTTTTTATCAATAAAACGAAACTTCAATTGCCATGGATTTGAAACAATTAATTCTGTTACAACACTCCCCGACATTTCCGCCACGTTTTGTATGTTCCACGTGGTCGGGGTGTGACACACTGTAGAGCTAGCAAACGGTAAGAGTTTAGAAGCCACACACGTAGTCAAGGGATGTAAACTTATTCTCGCTGACCAGACCTTCTCTATCGACCTTATTCCTATTGTCTTGGGTAGTTTTGACGTTGTCATTGGGATGGATTGGTTATCCCAACACCGAGCAGAGATTCTTTGCAATGAAAAGATTGTCCGTATTCCAGGCTCCGGTAGTGAACCTCTCATGATTCGCGGCGACAAGAGGAGTGCCGTTGAGAACGTCATCTCTCTCCTTAAGGCCCAGAAGTGCTTGCGGAAGGGCCACACTGCCATTTTAGCCCTCATTACTGACACCACAGAGAAAGAGAAGAAGATAGAAGATTTTCCAGTTGTACGTGACTATCCTGAGGTATTTCCTGAGGAATTACCTGGTCTTCCGCCTCATCGCCAAGTCGAGTTTCAGATTGAACTAGCTCCTGGAGCTGTGCCTATAGCTCGTGTGCCATATCGCTTAGCTCCATCAGAGTTGGAAGAACTCTCTACGCAACTACAAGAACTCTTGGATAAGGGTTTCATCCGTCCTAGCTCATCGCCTTGGGGAGCTCCAGTACTATTTGTGAAAAAGAAGGACGGTACCTTCAGAATGTGCATCGACTACCGGGAACTCAACAAGGTGACTGTGAAGAACCGCTACCCTCTACCGCGTATTGACGACTTGTTCGACCAGCTGCAAGGGTCGAGCTACTATTCAAAGATTGATTTGAGATCGGGATATCACCAGCTGAGAGTCCGAGAAGTGGACGTCTCCAAAACAGCTTTTAGAACTCGCTATGGGCACTATGAGTTTTTGGTCATGCCTTTTGGGCTGACGAACGCACCTGCGGTTTTCATGGACTTGATGAATCGAGTGTGCAAGCCTTACCTGGACAAGTTCGTTATAGTCTTCATCGACGACAACCTGATCTATTCTAAGAGTCAGGAGGAACACGAGCAACATCTACGGCTTATTCTGGAACTCCTTCGAACAGAACAGCTTTATGCAAAGTTCTCGAAATGCGACTTCTGGCTTCGTGAGGTCCATTTCCTAGGCCATGTGGGATCCATGTTGATCCGTCCAAGGTAGACTCTATTAAGAACTGGCCTGCACCTCGAACACCAAAGGAAATATGCCAATTCTTAGGATTGGCAGGTTACTACAGGAGGTTCATAAAGGATTTTTCTAAGATTGCACAGCCTCTCACTTCACTGACGCAGAAAGGCGTTGTTTATCGCTGGGGAAATGCACAGGAGTTGGCATTTCAGCACCTAAAGGATAGACTTTGCAGCGCACCTATCCTTTCCTTTCCAGAGGGCACAGACGACTTCGTGGTCTACTGTGACGCATCAATTCAGGGTCTTGGCTGTGTGTTGATGCAACGAGATAAAGTTATAGCCTACGCCTCACGCCAACTCAAGGTTCATGAGAAGAATTACACTACGCATGACTTAGAGCTGGGAGCTGTTGTTTTTGCACTTAAGTTATGGCGGCATTACCTGTACGGTACCAAGTGCGCCATCTACACCGACCACAGGAGCCTCGAACATATCTTCAAGCAGAAGGAACTGAATATGCGACAACGACGGTGGGTCGAACTACTGAATGACTACGAATGCTCGATCAGGTATCACCCGGGCAAGGCCGATGTTGTGGCTGACGCCCTCAGTCGAAAGGACACTACGCCTAAGCGCGTGCGAGCTTTACAACTCACGATCCATTCTAGTCTTCCTTCCCAGATACGAGACGCTCAGGTAGAAGCATTGAAACCAGAGAACGTTAGGGCTGAAGCCCTACGCGGATCAAGGCAACGCTTAGAACAGAAGGAAGACGGCGCTTACTACGTAACGGGACGCGTTTGGGTCCCACTCTATGGCAACCTACGAGAGCTTGTGATGGATGAAGCACACAAGTCTCGCTACTCGGTACATCCTGGTTCGGATAAAATGTACCACGACATCAGAACTACGTACTGGTGGCCTAGCATGAAGGCCCACATAGCAACCTACGTCAGCAAGTGCTTGACCTGTGCGAGAGTCAAGTCCGAATACCAGAAACCCTCAGGCCTACTCCAACAACCTGAGATACCACAATGGAAATGGGAGCAAATTTCCATGGATTTCGTTACTGGCCTACCTAGATCACAGCGCGGAAATGATACTATTTGGGTGATAGTGGATCGACTCACCAAGTCCGCACACTTCTTGGCTATCAAGGAGACGGATAAATTCTCCACTCTTGCAGAAATATACCTCAAGGAAGTTGTTTCGAGGCACGGGGTGCCCACCTCCATTATCTCAGATCGAGATGCACGTTTTACTTCAGAACTGTGGCAAGCAATGCACAAATCCTTCGGCTCACGATTAGACATGAGCACAGCGTATCACCCTCAGACGGACGGGCAGTCCGAGCGCACTATTCAAACCTTAGAAGACATGCTTCGTGCATGTGTAATCGACTTTGGCAACAGCTGGGAAAAGCATCTGCCACTTGTGGAATTCTCATATAATAACAGCTACCACACCAGCATTAAGGCTGCTCCGTTTGAGGCATTGTATGGACGTAAATGCCGGTCACCTCTTTGTTGGGCAGAGGTGGGGGATAGTCAGATCACTGGTCCAGAACATGTGGTAGACACGACCGAACAAATTGCTCAAATACGAAAACGCATGGCGGCAGCTCGTGACCGTCAGAAAGTCTACGCCGATAAGGGCAGGAAACCACTAGAGCTCCAGGTTGGGGAGCGGGTACTACTCAAAGTTTCACCCTGGAAGGGTGTGGTTCGTTTTGGTAAACGCGGAAAACTTAACCCACGATACGTTGGACCTTTCGAAATCATCGAGAAAATAGGCAGGGTGGCCTACAGACTGAACTTACCAGCAGAACTCGGTGCAGTTCACAACGTTTTTCACATGTCGAATCTGAAGAAGTGTCTATCAGATGAGACCCACGTAGTTCCTCTGAAGGAACTCACTATCGACGAATAGTTACGATTCGTCGAGGAACCAGTCGAAATCACGGACCGGGATGTTAAGGTCCTCAAGAGCACTAGAATACCTCTCGTTTGAGTTCGTTGGAACTCACGTCGCGGCCCAGAGTTCACCTGGGAGCGCGAAGATCAGATGAAACAAAAGTATCCCCAACTGTTCGCAAACAGTACACCCACTACTGAGGCTGAAGCTACGGAATTTCGGGACGAAATTCCAGATCAACGGGGGGTGGATGTGACACCCCAGGAAAACCGGGAAAACCATACAACTTAACTAGCTTCCTCAGTGAGTGCTTACCAAATTTCGGGACGAAATTTCTTTCAACTTGGGGATGATGTGACAACTCGAAATTTAGAACCCTTCTTGTATCCCGATGTAACATGCTTAAACGTGTGACTAGTTGACTTGTATGATTAATGATAAGTGAACCTTTTATGTGATTATGTGTTATGTTATATGTATGCTTGTGTGTATAGTAGGTGTATATGCTTAAGTGAGCCGAGAACCAAGAACCCGACTCGAGACCATGTGGTCTCGAGTGAACAGTGCAACATGTGGGCCGGTTGGGCCGTGCACCTCATCCGAAACCCATTAGGGTGCACCATGTGGAACAAGTATATAAACCTTAGTGATAGCCATGTTTACCATTTCTTTGGACAACATACTCACTCTCACACACACCCTCTCCTACAAACCTTAAACCCTAGAGAATCAAGCACCACCTTTCCCCTTCTTTACTCTCGGATCAAACCGGCAACCACAAGGACTCTCGGATCAACTCGTACACACCCACTTGGAAGCTTCATTCTCACCTTTGAAACCCATCAACCGGTTAGTGTCTTTATGATGTTTGATTGTTGTTAAATGAGAGTATGAATGATATGATTTAACTAGTGTAGTTGTATGCGTGATAAGGTTTTTGTGAATCGGATGTGTATGTTGTTGATAATCGGCTAACATGTTTCGGATATATTGCACAATGAGCTCATGATATCTTGTGTCTAAATGTGATTCAAACCATTAAAGGTGAATGTTCATGAAACCGACTTGCATAGGTGTATAGATAGCATCATGTTAATCGGATTAGTGTAGAGTTGATTTTGAGATGTTATGTGATGATTTGAAATCATTAGATGAGTATGTTCAAGTGTGTTGATTTGTTATTCATGATTATGTTTGTGATTAAGGCTAGAAACCGGAAATATGATGAACAAGTTTAAATAATTAACATGAACATGACTTGAATATATATGAAGAACAACTTGAAGATGCCTTGAATATTTGAATATTGATATGTTTGATCCGTTTTTGGTAAGTAATAGACAAGGAAACATGTTTGTAAATTGTGGTTGGATAGTACATAGCTTTAATGAAATCGGAATGTTATTGGATAGTACAACTGTGCAGAATCAGCAATTGTTGGGGGTTGAGACCCCTGGTCTCGACTCGAGACCACCAAATGTCAACCCGAGATCCCTGGTTTCGACACAAGTTGCGAGTCGAGAACCTATAGTCTCGACTCGAGAACCTATAGTCTCGACTCGAGACCCCACTTGATCAACACCCAAACATCTTGACTCGAGACCATGTTTGCGAGTCCAGTTGCGACTCGAGACCACTACATGCATGACCCGAGACCACCTAAGTTGCGACTCGAAATCTTGTGGACTACAACTCGAGACCGCACAGTCTCGAGTAGAGACCGCACAGTCTCGACTCGAGACCACACACTTGTGTACGCTGTTTGGACCTGCATTGTTACAGGCTTAGGATTTGGGCCGGACTTTTGGGCTTGTTTACTTGTATACACGCTACTGTTCAACTCATAGGTATTATTGTAAACCGCCATGTTTATACGTGTATGCCATGAATAATACCTGTATGCAACTTGCTAGTATACGTGTAGAACATACGTGCACTACTTGGATATGAACCTGACGTGAATGGTATCTATGTTAGGACGTAGTTGACCACTTACAACTTGATTGACCTTTCTGTGTATCTGCCGAGCAAACCAAGGTGAGTTCACACCCTCTACAAAGCATGGGATTCCCAGGGGTCGGGAATTGGGGTTAAGGAACATGGGTTCCTCGTCCTCCTTGGGTAGGACAGCAATGGTTCAGGAATGTAATTCCTCGTCCTCACGGACAGATAACTCGTACTAGACCAAAACTCTATCACGAAGTCCCTCCTTTTTATATCGACTTAATCGCCGGGCCAATGGCGAGCGGGTCATTAGTTAGATAGCGCTATTTAGGTCTGACAAACCTCACACCGTGCCGCAGAGGACGGGCGTGAACTAATGGATCTGGGGCACGCCAATGATGATAGACATTGACAGTTTCAGGGCACATAAACATGACTACAGTCAGCAGTCGATATTGTAACAAGTCTAGTATATACATGGGGTAGCCCCCACGGCCGAAATGCCAGATAACTAACACGGGGTAGCCCCCACGGCTGGATTGCCAGAGTAACCGGGAATAAACAAGTCACGTTTTTAACTATGGGGTAACCCCCACGGCAGGATGCCAGATAAAGGAAACTGTTTTCGAAACAACTTAAAACGAACACCCAACCGTGAACTCACTCAACTTGTTGTTGACTCGTTACTACATGCTTTGCAGGACAATAGGTACTCACCTGGAGCTTGCATGGAAGAGAGTCGTTGTGGGACATGGACGGCTGTGTGCCATATTAAACTTTGAAACAATTAAACTTATGTTTTGGCTTTAAGACTTATGCTTCCGCTTACAACTTAAACTATGTTTTGTTCGAACACCAATTGTATTGGTTGGATTTTATAACTACTTATATGCTTGTTCAATATGATTGGTGGCTGGATCCTGGCCAGTCACGCCTCCAAGCGGTAGTACTCCGCAGGTGGATTTTGGGGGTGTGACAACATAAAATCAGGCACTAATGATTCTAGTATTGATTACTATATTACCTGAAGAATACTTTATGTGGCACAAGCCTCACCCAGAGGTTACATGCATATGTCTGTCAAAGAAACAATTGATCCAGAATATTTTGCTCGAATTCCATCTACCTACATTATTTTAAAAAAGGCAACATGTAGATTACGCAACTGAAGGCGTATATCAACTTGACAGCTGGAAAGTAAGTTTAAGTAGTACCTTCTCCTGTATTTCAAAAAGCAACTTAATATTTTCATCTGTGACAACACTTGGTGGTTTCATATGCACACCTTGAGGTTTGGTTGCCAATAGAAGCTGTAAAATGTTAAGCATAGAACATTTTAAAAAAGAAATTAATATTTTTTAGATCATGATTTTAGGTGAAACGATCATGTATGTAGATATCGTCTCACCTGCTCGATTCTGTAGAATGGTGCTAGGTGGCTGTCGAAGTATTGTTTCTCTTCTGCTGCTCTACTCCCATGAACCGCCATATTCTTTGTTTAAAGGATTGATATATGAATCTGGAAGTACAAATACAACCCCAGGTAAACCTGTTCATGGAAGAATGAGCTTATATCAATCAATAGCAAACGGCGTCATCAGTTGTCAAAGGAAAAAGAAACTACACTTTTGAACTGCTCTGAAACTTCCTCTGACACCTCGACCTGAAATCCGTTGTATGTAGTTGTACTACACGCATAGATTTTCTTCTTAGCTTCTTCCACACTGAAATTATAAAATGTCGGAGTCAAACAACCGATCAGTAAATCACAATACCTTCTTTTACAGTATTACCACAATACTGAAGCACTGCTAAAAACTGAACTGACATAAACTATAAGTACATTAACCAAACTGATTACCATACATAATAACATGTGAAAGGATAATATCTTATGAACTCATTGCAGCGGAGGACATTATGTCAAATCCCTATTGTTTACAGATATTCACAAAAACACTGTTAAAAACCAAAATGCCACAAACTTTAAGTACTTTTCACAACGAACCCGATTAACATATCATAAACCTAACAAAAGCTAAAGTAAATAAATAATAACATAGTCATTAAAGCGTGAGTCATTATATCAAAGCCCTATTGTATATAGATATTATACACTAACACACTGTTAAAAACCAAATGAACATGAACAATAAGTTTTTTTTCGACCAAAGCGATTAACACATTGTAAACGCTAACAAAATCAAGCGTCATATGTCAAATCCCTATTGTATACAAATATTATACACTAAACACATACCACATCTGGTTATTCCGGTGCACCCTAACACGAACAACTCAACGACAGATCTCAAATATTACACAGATCCGATTAAAATTCCAGATGATACTTGCAAGATAAACACAATAATCAACTTCAAATTAAAGATACAAACTTCTTTAAAGAAAAAAAAAACTAAACTACAGAACACATACCACATCTGGTTATTCCGGTGCACCCTAACATGAACAACTCAACGGCAGATCTGAAATATTACACAGATCCGATTCAAATAACAAAAAAAAGATACTGTAAAAAGAAAGATACCGAGCGGTCAAACCAGTCGATCTGGTGTTGGATCTAGAGAGATTCATCGCTGAGGAAGCGTATATCTTGAAGCGACTGGTAAAGAAACCCTAGAAATGGTGGTGATGATAATGAGGAAGTCGATCTGGGGTCGGATGTAAAGAGATTCATCACAGAGAACCCTAGAATCGCCAGTGGGAGAAAGGTCGGAGTTGAGGAGAGGAGCGGCGTGTTTTGAAACCCTAATTTTGATGTACGTGTGTTTTATTTGGCCGCCCAAAATTTTGTTGATTTATCAGATTCAACATTTGTGCTTTAGTTGGTTGTACAATATGCTTTAAAGACTTGTAAAGTGGCAAATGACTATTCTTGCCCTTCCTATATGCTTATTAAAGTAGTATAGATATTATATATATATATATATATATATATATAATGTAAATGAAAGATTAAAGTGAAAAGGAACAATAAAAACAACACAATTTCACTACTTTCCTCCTTAACCCATCGGCTTTCGCCCAACCCAACCTCTACCTGCGGGACCCTACCTACACCAGTAGAGACGGTGTTTGGGTTACGGGTAAAGGGTACCCAATCCCCTTGGACCATGGCCCTGAGTCCCCTTAACCAACAATTCTCCTTTAGTAGAACATAAATCTTAATTATATTGAACTGTTTTGCTTTTAATGTGTTATAAATAACAAAGTCTTAAAAAATTTAATTTTAGTTTCACATTAGCATTTGTCACTATTGAAATACTTGTAAACACAAAACCCCAATTATCGAATCCCAAAACAAATGGATAATATGTACGATGTCGCAGATCCACTGAAGTTCGCCGCTTACCGGAACTTACTTGCAAAATGAGACACCGTTAGCCTCGTCATAGAGAGCCCGAGGAGGGGGTATCCGTGAACAAACTACGACGTGTGAATAAGATACTTTTTGTGACAACTGTCAAAATTCCAGGTATCCGTACAATTATTAAACAATGATTAGTGCTTAATGACTGTGCTGAATTACAATTAGTTACCTGAATTGCTTTCTGATTATTGCCATATACATACATGTGCATCACATATTGCATGATGTCATATCATTACAGGATGCAAACTATATTGATTTAAATGATGCACGAAACACAGTTAGCACAGTTACCAGATAAATCAGAAAAATGCTGACGGAGTTCAGTACATAGACAGACATTGTGTTGAGACACAGAATGAGCCAGAAACCAAGAGTTACACTATTATAGTGTGTAGGAAAGTAAGGATCACAAAACTGCCATCCTAGAGATAATTTAAGTGCCGGAAAGTGCCTAAAACTTACACAAACTGCAGAAATCAGCAAAAATCAGCAATATTCAGCATTTAAACACTCTAATATCATGCAGAAATATGGTTAAATGGTCCAGAATGCTTTCCTAAGTTTCGGGAATCAAAACTATCACAAAAGGTAGCATAAGGTTCACTAAACTGCATAGTTTAGTACCTTAACGAACCGGTAACCAACCGAACAACCGGACACTACCCGAAACACCAAATTTTCACTAGAAGCATTGTTTTAATATTACAAAGCTAGTTATGGTCCCCGAACATCATAACACAACATATAACAACTAGTAACTAAATAACCTAACTAATACTTGATTTGTAACTACTAAACTAACTATCTAGTTGAAACCTAGCCTAAGATCCCCCCCCCCCCTGCGCCACCTAGTTCACGGCCCAACATGTGGCTCCACTATTGATTTTATTTAGTTATTTTAATAGATTATGTTTGTTCTTTATAAAACATAAAAACCAATGGTTTACCAAGTATGAGAAGATTATAAGTTTAACCCTTAAGACCATAACCTCTCATTTCTCAAAACAACACCAACACACTTCTTCTCCTTCCCCTCTTCTAGTCTCGGTCGAACATCCACACTTATACATCCATCATCATCTTTCAAGTTCCATTCAATCCACATATATACAAAGGTGCTAGAAGTTGTATAAGGAAGCTTGGAGCCTTTGGAAGCTAAAGGACCTCTCAAACAAGCTTTTATCCACTCCATTTCATCTAGTGATCATCCCTAGCCTTGAGCTAGTAGTAAGAACACTCTACTCTTCATTTTACATCTTATTTGGGTGGTTAAAAGAAGATACAAGTTGTTAAACAAGAAGAACACTATGAATCTTGAACTTGAAAGTTGAACATAAGACTAAATACATAAGAAATCATGATGTTTATGTGTTGTTATGCTTGTTGATTGTTGTTTGCTCATGTTTTTTATGTTGATCATTATATGATCTTGCTAGATAGTGATTAAAGACATAATCTAGCAAGATGAGAGGATGATTATGTTAAGATCAAAGTGATCATCCTCATATAAATCATGAACTTGAAAGTATAAGTTGTTTTTCTTGTTAAGTGATGATCAAAGTGAGGTATAAGTCTTGTAAATCTATGATTATAAGAATGATTTTTTAAGAAATCAAGTTAAAAATACAAAGTTTACTTAGTCTTGGTTCTTAAAGAAATTAACCATATTTTTAGTGGTTAATAAAGTGTAGGATCATGTATTTAACAAGAAAAATCCAAGAAGAAATATTTTTAGAAAAATGATTTACAAGTTGTGAAGATCTAATTTCTTCAAAAATGAAGTTTCTAAATAAACAACCACACTTTAAAGGGTAACTAATCTTACAAAACACACTAGTAAGTAACTACAAATTTTTGTAAATTTTTCAAGTTCATGAGATAGTAGTTTATGCTTGATTTTGGCAAATTGGTAAGTGTAGATTGATTTGTTGTTGATTGTGTTGATTTGTAAAATAAAATGATATTCCTTGAAGGCATGGAAACCTCCATTTTTAGGGGAAACTATGGCAAAATTTTTCTAAAAAATTAAACACTTAGAAAAATATTTCTAAACAAATATTTGCAAGTATATTTTAAACCATGAATTTTCATATAAAATTTGCCATAATTTTTGTTACAAAAATTACAAGTATTGGAGGTTGGTTTTTGTAAATAAAAGTGACTAAATATGTATTTAGGAAAATATATATTTAGAAGTCACCATGTGTGTGATTATTTGTATATGATGGGTATTAGTTATATTATTTTAGGACTTGAAATAACATAACTCATCAAAATACCAAAAATTACAATCCAAAATATTACCAAAATTCCAAGGAATAAATATACAAATTATACCCAAAATATTGGAGAAATCAAACAAGGAATATAACTTGCAAAATATTCCGGAAATAAATTCACAAGTATATTTTGGTAGTTGGTATTTTGGACACCAAGAGAATGAAAATATGATTTTTACAATTATTACAAAATTATATCATATTTTTGACAATAAGAAAATATATTATTTTTGGGTGAATAAAAAATATATATTTTCTTGAAATTATTAGAAGAGGTATTATTTTTGAAAGAAAATATATATTTTCGGGGTGAAAAATATATTTTTGGGGTGAAAAATATATTTTCTTAAATAAACATGAAATACATTATTTTCGGGTGAAAAATAAGTTTATATATATTTTCTAAGTTAGACTTGAAGATATATTATTTTTGAGACTTATATTAAATTTATAAATATTTTTGCCAAAAGGGAAAAATATTTTTAGAATATATATTGATGAGTTTTATTAGAAATATTGTTCCGGAAAAGTTTATACAAAAATTAAGTATAAGGATACTTAATAAACACAATAAAAATACGTATTCTCGTACATATAAATACACACCGGAATACGCCGCCGATACTTGGCAAAAATATACAAGTATAAGAGTACTGATGTGTGCGGTGTGTTATAGGTTTTTAATGTATATTTTAAGCCCTTTTACACTTTTTAGCCAAGTTTTAAATTTATAAAACACGATATTTACTAACACTAAACACACATATGGGCAAATGCACCCATCGTGAGCGTAGTATAGTGTTGGTAAGATACCGAGGTCGTCCAAGGACATAAGAGTTTTTAGTACCAGTTTATCCTCAACGTCTAATCAAATCAAAAGTTAGAAAAAGGTTTTTTAAACTAGAAAAATAAAACTAACAAAAATGCTGAAAAATAAAATAAAAACAGATAGACAAGATAAATCACTTGGATCCGACTCGTGTGTAGTGTAACCTTTGATTATTTCCGCACTTTTGCACTTTTTAAGAGATTATCTTAGTTATTGTTGTAGGCCCCTCTTTTGAAGGTGACGTTACCCTCAACCCAGTAGTTTGAGTCAGCAAGGATACAATCCTAAAGGGTCGGATTATTGAAAGATAATTAATTAAGTTATTAATGCATAATGTGGTAGGCCCCTCTTTTGAAGGTGACGTTACCCTCGGCTAAGTAGTCTGAGTCAGTAGGGATACAGTCCTAAGTAGCCGGGTTAAAGTATTAATAGTAGCTTACATATGAGGGGATCAAAGAGTTTGGACCCCCGCCATCCAATACTAGTGGGTATTGAAGGAGGTCCTACTAAATTTGACCTAGGTCCTTGCAGGATCTATACACTGAATAAGGCAAGACTCTTACCAAACCGTTCCCTTAACCCCCGACCAGGTAGCCAACATATCTCTATATAGACCGTGGAGATATGAATGGTGAAAATCTTTTATTTTATATAGACAGTAAAATAATGCCAAGACACCACGGACAAACGTTAAGGAAGAACCACGTTCAACATAAGAAACTAGTTATTAAAGTCATTAATACATAACCAAATAAAAAGTGCGAAAAGATTAAAAATAAAAAGTATTACACTAAACACTTGTCTTCACCAAGTGATGTGAGAGACTTAGGCAAACATGGCCTTTGATTGTCAAGAACTCTTACGATCAATCTTGGATCCCGAGACGACTCACACACTCTATGATGGATGATGGATGATGGATGATGGATGATGGTGGTGGATGATGGTGTTGTGGTGGTGGTGGAGTGTGGGTGAAGTGTGAGAGAGGTGGTGTGCCAAGGGATGGTTTGCAAATGAGCCAAGCACCCTTATTTATAGCCTGAACAGCAGCTCGGGCACGGCCCCGTGTCCATCCTCCTTCTCTTTCTTCATTAATTGCAGTTTGTCTGCATTAGTTTACCACGCCCCCCGTGTCCGCTGGGCACGACCCCGTGTGCAGAAGCATATCTGTACTATTAAGATTTCCTCAGATTCTGTGAATCTTAGAGTTGACCACGCCCCCGTGTCCGCTGGGCACGCCCCCGTGGTGGGTGATAGAAGCTTCTACAGCTTTGTCTTTTCTGCAGACACTTGGGCACGCCCCCGTGCTCACTGAGCACGGGGCGTGTTCAGCCTTCTATTTTCTTGTTTTGCTTGGGAAGATGCTGTCGGGGGGTCGGGCATGCCACGTTTATCCCTTTTCTTGTATTTTTGTTAGATTTAGCTGCCTTTTTGCTTCTTTTGTTCATTTGAGCTCATTTAATCCTGAAAATACAAAAGGAAGACGAAAACACACTTTTTCCAACATTAGTACTAAAAAAGGGTTAGTTTTATGCCTCATTTGATGTAATTTATATGTTGCATTTTGCACACATCAAATACCCCCACACTTGAATCTTTGCTTGTCCTCAAGCAAAACCCTTTATAATGTGGCTTTACACTCCCAAATGGAATGGGTAGAAGAGAAGGGTTTGGGCTTGTCATAGAGTGTCGGGATTTCCAAGATTCTTTATTAAGTTTTATTTTTATTTATTTACAATCCTATTCGTCATGATTTATTTAAAACATTACATAAGATAAATTACTTATTAGGGCATAACATACCTTTTTAAAATTCCATTTATATACAAGTTTGTTAGTGCACTATGTCTATTGACTTTATCTTGTATCAAGTCATGTAATGAGATAGGATAGGATAACCAGTGCTCGAGTTGCTAGAAACTGAAATTAGTATGTTTATGAGTAATTTCGTTTGAAGATGTCAAGGTTAGTTTCAAACGAAATTAATCAAGTTAATTTCGTTTGAAACCAACCATGGCAAGTTCAAACGAAATTAGGTCTAGTATATATAGGGGAGCTTGGTTGTTCATTTGTAACGGAATTAGTGTGTGTGATCTGGTAACGAAGTGCTGCCGGATTGTCTCAAGGTGCTGTAATTCTATCAGATTAATACAAGAGACTTTATAATTACATCGAGCGTCCATTTCATTGATTCCGCCTTTGATTCGGATAAACAACTCTTCTTTCTGATCGACTCATTCAGGTCGTACAACGATCCTACAAGTGGTATCAGAGCTCAGGAGGAAGAGTTTAGCTTGATATCATCAATTTTATGACTTCTACACCTTCTTTTTCAAATTGGACAAGATTTTACAGACAAAATGGATTGAATTTCAAACATCTTATGTGAAACAGTGTTTTAACAAACCCTTGAGAGTTTCAGATCAAAATTCGGAGTAAAAGTGACAAAAATGGGCCAAAAACATAATTCTGTTTGAATGAGCTTCGTAATTTCGTTTGAAACTAGCACCTGATTTCGCTTGAATCAGTAATCTCATTTGAAAAGTTCACATTATTTCGTTTCAAAGTATAATCTCGTTTGAAAAGCCCACTAATTTCGTTTGAAGATGTCAGTCAACTGATTTCGTTTGAGATTGTCAGTCAAGTGATTTCGTTTGAAGTTGCATGTCAAGTGATTTCGTTTGAAGTATCATTCAAAGTGATCTCGTTTGAAAGTCAAGTTTGATTTCGTTTGAAGTTGCCAATCAAGTGATTTCGTTTGAAGAGTCAACTAAAGTGATTTCGCTTGAATAAGGGGTTCCGTTTGAAAGTGCAATTTCATTTGAAAGTGGACTTTTTGCGTCAAGATCATTTCACGTCAACCGAGTGTCAGTCTGTGGCAAGTTATTTGATATTGTTGAAACTGATTTTGTTTGATTGTTTTGTCTCCAGGTACATTGATTCAAGAATTTTCATCATGGCTGAAGAGTTCTTCAATACTTTCTACAACGCATTTACCTCAGATACGTTGGAAGCTTCAGATGTTACACCCAAAGTGATAACAAAAACAATTAAAGACAATATTAAACATGAGAACTTTTATGGAACTTATTCAAAACCACCGAAGCTTGATAATATTGAGGATTATGTTTGGTGGAAAGAAAGGTTTATCAACTGGACTAAAGCGTACGCACATGAAAGTTGGTTTTGCTTGGATTTTGGCTATGATAAACCTACTGATGACAAAGGAGAAGAAATCCCGATTAAAAGTTTTCAAGAAGAAGACAAACGAAGATTCTCATATGAGCAGAAAATGATCGCCTTAATTCAACAATCAATTCGAGATGATATTTTTTCTTTGCTAATTCATGATGGGTCTTCGAAATCTATATGGGAAGCTTTAAATGTGAAAGCTGAGGGGGGTAAACAAATTAAGAAAAACAAAATTGCGTTATTAAAATAGGAATTTGATTTGTTCGATAGTTTGAAAGGAGAGACTGTTAGACAAATGATTGAACGATTTTGTCACCTAAAAATTGAACTTGAAAGGTTTCAAATTGTGAAAACCAGAGAAGAAATAATTGACAAAGTAATTGAAGCGTTATCACGAGCTGATCAGTGGCAAACGTTTGTTTTTATTCTGAAAAATGATGCTTTGTATGATACAATTTCTCTTGATGTTTTGTTAGAAAAAATTGAGAGTCATGATCTGGAATTGCAAAAGCAAAGAAAAATGAGCAGTTCATCACATCATCAGAATGTTGGTCTGTACTACAAAGGCAATTTACCTTCGGTGAAAGCTGATAGTTCACCAAAGACAACATTCAGTGGTGAAAAGATGAAAGAACCACAAACAACCTCATCTAGCTACAATTCTGGATATCATTCATCTTAAAAAACAAGTCCTGCAGAAACAGAGGAGATATTGTGCAACATTGCTCTTAAGTTGAAAAATTCTCCTGCAATGAGCATCAATGCAGCAATGCAGCAAATGAGTTTCCTTGCATCAGTTCTGGAATCATATGAAGGTCTTGTAGCTGGCAAAATTGGAAACTCAGAGTTAACCAAAGAAGACTACGACCAGATTGATCCGGAAGAGATGGAACTCATTGATATCCGTTGGTGTCTGGCAAGTTGCATTCGTAGAGCTCAAAGATACATGGAGATTACCGGGAAGCAATCATTGGGCGGTCCATCAACGAAGCTTGGATTTGACAAATCCAAAGTGACCTGCTTCAAATGTAAAACAAAGAAGAAAACGGCACAGTGGAGATAAAAGAGAAAACTCAAGAAGAGATTTTGAAAGAGAAAACTGAGAGAGAAATTTTCGTTGTTGGATGCAAAATGGAGAAGATGCAGGAAGAATATGAAAATGCTGTTCGAAACAAAAGATGGGATAAGAAACAAGAATGTTTCGTCAACAAAGAAGGTGAACCAGTTGTTCCCAGAAGTGATATAGTTCACGATGAAGTTCTTCTAGTAATTCCTCGATTCGACGAATATTATTCAAATGTTGCAAAAGACAAAACATATGTAAAAAGGATGGATAAAATCATCAGAGATGTGATGACAACAAATCTGAGGAAGAGGAATGAAGAAAAAATGAAGAAGAATATTGAGAATCTGGTGAATGATTTGAAGAAGGTAGCTGAGGAAGTTCAAGTCGAAGCAGTTAAAGCAGAAGATGTGAAGGTAGAAAAAGTTGAGGAGAGTGAAGAGGTTGAGAAAGCTGTTACTGAAGAGCAGCAGGGTGTAGAAGATGAGAAGAAAGTTGAAAATTTAACTGAAGTAAAGAATGAGAATTCAAAGGTTGTTGGTAATGTTGGTGATGAAGTTGGTATTGATATTGAAGCTGTTGATGAGAATCAGCAGAAAGAAGTTGATCAGGCAGAAACTGAAATTAGTGCACTATGTCTATTGACTTCGTCTTGTATCGAGTCATGTAATGAGATAGGATAGGATAACCAGTGCTCGAGTTGCTAGAAACTGAAATTAGTATGTTTGTGAGTAATTTCGTTTGAAGATGTCAAGGTCTGTTTCAAACGAAATTAATCAAGATAATTTTGTTTGAAACCAACCATGGCAAGTTCAAACGAAATTTGGTCTAGTATATATAGGGGAGCTTGGTTGTTCATTTGTAACGGAATTAGTGTATGTGATCTGGTAACGAAGTGCTGCCGGATTGTCTCAAGGTGCTGTAATTCTATCAGATTAATACAAGAGACTTTATAATTACATCGAGCGTCCGTTTCATTGATTCCGCCTTTGATTCGGATAAACAACTCTTCTGATCGACTTATTCAGGTCGTACAACGATCCTACAAAGTTCACATACCTCACGGGGGATCACTTAACACTCGGCCGAAGATGTATTTTTGTGAAACATTCGAGAGCGGCATGGAATTTACTTCTACCATAAGCTTGCCAAGCAACCAATCCTCCTCCTTTTTAACTATATACCTTTGTAAATATCAAGAGGACTTTTGGGGTGAAGGGTTAGGCTTGGGTTAAAGGTAGGTGGTTGGGTTAGTGGTTAGTAGAAAAGGGCGAAAGGCGTAAAAAGCGTCGGTTTTTTTTGCAAAACATTTTTCTGACTTTTTATTCCAATGAAGCTTTATTCAAACAAGCCTTCTTTTGATGAACTTTGTTTGTTTATTGCTAACTTCATTTTTCTTTTCTTCTTTATTTTTTATTTTTTTTTCATATAAGAAAGTCACACAAAAACCGAGCTTTGTTACTAAAATAAAGGGTTTAAAATGAAAAAAAGGGTTTTGGTGGGTAAAAGGGTGTTTGTTTTGGGTTAAGAAATGAAAAGGTTTAGGCTCAAAGGGGTTAACTAGGGGGATTTTGGGTAGGTGGTAAAAAAGAAAAAGAAAATAATGGTGTTGAAATAAAAAAGGGTTAGTTCTAATGCCTCCATCATTTACTTACTCGGGTTTAAGTTGGTAAGGACTGGGAATGCATCGTCGTGGCAAGTTCTAGAGTTGTAAGAACCAAGCGGCTATTCACACAAGAAACGATAAATGAGCATTTAGTTTAAAGATGTGTATTTGTATGCTCAATAAAGGCTCAAAACTCACTTTTTGTGGGAATGGATTTTTATGTGATCAAGTATATATAATCAAATTTTAACTTAGGTTTGTCATGTCGTTTCATAATTTTCTTATGTTGGTTCTTTTTATCACGACGCTATCGGTTGTAAATTTGTAAAAATATCACCTTTTTAGAACTTTGAAATTCCTAACTTAAACCTAGACAATTAAGAAAAATGAAAGATTTTTGAAAAAAATTGGGGTGTTTAGCGGTTCTAATAGAGTTTTGTGTAAGGCTTGTAATTAGGACTTGCAAAATTCAAGGTTTTAGCACCCCCCCACACTTAAATTACACATTGTCCTCAATGTGTCCCAGAAATAAGTTTTAGGTTGATTGGACGTGTAAAAAGGTGTGAAAAGCAAAATTTTATGTTACTGGGCGTCTGGACACGGCCCCGTGGTGTCCGGGCACGGCCCCATGTTCAGATCGCCAGTAACAGAAATTGAGTAAAAATAAACAGAAGCCTGGACACAGGGGCATGCTGGGTGAGCACGACCCCGTGCTGAACTTGCTGTAATGAAGAAAAGTTTGTTGGGAGGCCCTGTTTTTGTGCATGGGGTGCTGGTGCAAGTTTCCCTTAGTATCCTTCACCATCCCAAGTGTGTTTTACCCATTACAACATCATCCAAACACCAATTTAACTAAAACCGTCATTCCATTAAAACTAACACATTACATAAGATCCTAGAAAATTTAAAGACAAGGCAGAAAAATAAAAAGCTAAAGGTCCTAAGATAGATGGGTCAAATGGTACATAAAATCATCCTAAGGAGTTCTATTTTTATCAAAATTTCAGGAAATAACTTTCCGGTATTTAAAAGATTTATAGAACTTTAGACTGAGGGGTATTCCCTAGATGTTACTAAAGCCATTCTTCTATTTCTCTTGGGAGAAAGAAGGCGGGATCGTTCTCTTCAACATCTTGCGGAGGGGGAGTGACACCAACCGGAACCCCTTGTAATACGTCCCGGGGTGGCTCCGGATGTATGGCGTACCATTTGGCCGGTATGATGACTTCGGGAACCACATTCCATGCCCTTTGGGTAATGATTGGAACCAAAGGAGGAGAAGCGAGAATGTTCAACCTTTGGTGCAAAAGGTTGACTTCTCGAAGACATCCCTCTAGTCCCACCGTCAAATGATTGATACGGTCGACCAATGCTTCTTCCACTCCCGTCATCTCATCAATGGCTTCTCTTAAAGCGTAAACGTAGTTTACAATCGAATCTTCAACCGTTGATGACCTTCTTCCTTGTCGGTTGTTCCTGGAGTGCGATGAAGATGTTCCGCTAGTTCTGCTCGCCATTATGAGAAAACATACCAAAAAGAGCTCAATTTTATGGAAACAGTACCTCGGACACGGCCCCGTGCTCAATGAGCACGGCCCCGTGTTTAGATATCTGCAGATTTTTGGAACAAGGAATCTTGGTGTTTTAATTTGTTTTCGTGATTTTTAAAACGTTTTAAAGCAGAAACAACTTAAAACATTGTTGTAGAACTTACTTTTAACAAGATTCCTTGAATAAAAATCTAACAAACATCTCAATAAGGCTTGGAATTATGGAGATTTCAAGCTCTAATGGAGGTGTCAAGAAAAATTGAAGAAGAAGGTAATGGATAAAAGTGGAAAAGACAAGATGGTTGTTGGGAACCTTCTTTAGAATATACCTAGGATGGTATGTGTGAAGATCCACCAGATCTTTGTCTTTGGAGTGGTCCATATGTGCAGGAATCTGGCTGCATTTATAGAAAACGACAGCACGTTGCACACGGCCCCGTGTCGGCTGGACACGGCCCCGTGTGCAGGTGAAGTCCTGACACATTTTGTCCGTATTCTGACACGAAATCAGAGGGGAATCTTTGGGTGGACACGGGGGCGTGCTAACTTGGACACGGCCCCGTGTCTAGAGGCTGTTTATGAAGCTTCTTCTATTTCTAAGGAACTTATTCAGATCGGGTGGTTCCTTACTGGATGGAACAACCCCAAAGTGCCTGAGATACCTTAATTGCTCTAGAGTAAGACGAGAACGCAAGAGGTTGTCGGTGAGGGTGATTCCTATGCTAAATGTAGGTGGACAAGTCCAACCCTTTCTCGGGCTCTCGTTAAAGAAGGTGTATGCCGAATCGCTCAGGTCTATGTATGCACCGAATTTTTAGTCGATGGAGAGTCCTTCACGGCACAATCGACACAAGGATGACTATCGCTCAAGTCCTCGCTAGAGTTAGAGGTGATTTCGGGAACAACGAAGTTGTTTTTATTCGAATGCGATCCCAATAATTCTTCTTGGGTATCTTCTTGAGGTGGATTAATGGAATCCAATTCAATTTCCTTTACCCAATTGTTTTGGTCAAAAATTACCGAAGCAATTTAGTGATCAAACTTAGTTTGTGAGGTAGTGTGCTATGTAAACTTGTAAAAATGTGTTAACTTTGTTGAAAATGTAAACAGTTTCAGGATACAGCTCCGAGATACAGAACTATATCAATTTGTAAACGAAATGCAAGTAAAGTAAAAATTGACACGAGATGTACGAGGAAAGCCCTTGACTTTCTAGATCGCCGGCATAAAACCTCGGGAGCTGACAATTGTCAGCTGCCTTGTTTGTTCTTATTGATTGAATAACAGCAAGATACAGCTTTAGGATAGTGCACGGATCAGCTCTAAGTGTTACAATGATTGTGATTTGTGAGTGTTTGTGATTGAAATTGTGATCTTAGCTGCCAAGTGTGTGTCAAAGTGGACGAGATTATGTGTGTAAACCTACTGATCCAGCACTCCTATTTATAGTTACAAGAAATAACAAACTATGCTAAAAATCCGGGATATTATGCTAAAAATCCAGGATACTGAGATTATTTCCTTTCTGAACGTTGCCAGGCTGTTTCAACTCGTTTTCCACGCGCATACCAACTATAACTCCGGGATTTAAGCTTCCATAACCGTTACAACATTAATATCTTTGACCAATCTTCGTAACTTTCCATAAAAATGCCAATCTTCAATGCTGACCGTTACAAGAACTATTTTTCCGCCATCAACGCCCTTATCCTAACCAATTTGAGCGGGTCTTCAGGATGACTTGGTCTTCATGAACGTTAGTCCCTTGTAGCCAACGTTTACAAGCAAATTGTTAGTAATAGTTAGGATACTGCCTCAGGATGTTACCAATATCCTGGTCCGGTATCCTGATCCGGTATCCTGATCATATACAACTAATAAAAAATCAAGATACAAAGTCAGGATATGGGCTCAGAATTTCACCCATAACAATTGTCCCCAAAAATATAACTGTTGGATATCCTAATTCCAACGGATATATTTTTTAGTCATTCCAACATGTCTGGTAAGGATATATGTTTTCTTCGATCTTGAGAAGCTTGGCAACTATCCCAAGCCTGTCCTGGTGAAAAAGGAGCCATCTGTTGTTGCTGCCAAAGGTTTCTCTTATGATAACCTTGGCTTCATGGAATCTATCGAGCCCATGACCTCCTTCCCTAATAAGGCAAGTATCTAGATCCTGTATCCCGTACACATATACTGAACCTGTATCCTGGTTAGTCTGTTTTTAATGATACCTGTATTTTGTAGGGTCTAAATCATCCGGTGGTCCTGCACTTAGAACAATTTTAATTTCCTGCAAGTAGAATAGTTAGACAGTTGAAGGTGGAGGGATCCTGTGTTTTCAGGACGAAGCCTTCAACTGTTTATGTAAATATGCTTTAAAAACTTAATTGTGTTCTTGGTGGATGGGTCTCTTTTTGAGACGAAACCAAGAATACAATCTTTTGGACTAATAATAATAAACTGACCTTTTAGTCTTATTTATTATGTTTTTATTTTGAAAGGTATGTTTTGAATATCCTGATCAAATATCCTGGTCAGGATATTGATGAAATGTTCAATACTTTTGTCATAAAAATGTTAGAGAAAACTTGGTTGAATATGACTTTTTAGAAAACTTAGATCATTTAGATAAGGTTTTCGAGACTTGAAGAATAATAAATCATACCAGAAACACTTAGGCAATAATTTCCAACCTTAACCTTTGAATCCTTTGCAATGTCCCCGGCATGGATGTCCCCTGTCTGTGCAGGATATTGCATCAGTGCATGACATACTTGAGTATTTCTTCACTTAGTGATTAAACTCCGTAGCTTCTTATCCACAAAAGAACGTGTGTAATCACAGCTTGTCATATCTTTGCACTCTTGTTAAAAACTTTAGTTTTACTGGGGATAAACCCTTAATGTACTGGGGATAAACCCTTAGTATCCTGGGGAAAATCCCAAATTTTCGTGCGCTACAGGCGGGAGTGTATAAACTCCAAGACTTAGAAAGGTGAAAACCTTTAAACCTTAGAGAGTATGAAAATACCCTTTCGCGAGAGAGGGTGATCAATCCTCATATACCTTAAGGATCTAGGGTATAGCCAACAGTAACGAAATTGTCAGCCACTTTTACATGAACTGGTCCCGCCACCTTGAACTATCCCTGGATAACTTGCGCTCTAGGCGGGGTGTTTAAACCCAATTCGTGAGAAAGGTGAATACCTTTAAACCTGTGAAGGGATCAGGATCCCTTAAACGTGAGAGAGGGGGCCAATCCTCTAATCTTTCGAAGTATCCTGAGTGTGTATCCTGAGCTATATCCCGAAGCATATTCTGCAAAACAACCTTAAACTAAGGTGGGTGTTAGCTTGGCTAACACCCCTCCGATGCTTAAGTTAGTATTGGGTTCAAATAAAATAAATTATATTTAAAAGAGACATAATTCATACCATCTTGAGTTAGAAATTAAATTCTAAACTCACTTGAAATAGGCTTTGAGATGTATAGCATTCCAGGATCTTGGTAGTATATCCCCCTCCATATTCTTAAGCTGGTATGCTCCTTTTCCGGATTCCGATTCAATCTCATAGGGTCCTTCCCACTTTGGAGCCAACTTTCCATCAGCAGGATTCGTAGTATTCTGAAAAGCTTTCCTTAACACCCAATCTCCGACTTGGAACCTTCTAGTCCATATATTCTTGTTATATGCTCTGGATATCCTCTGTTGATATGCCGCCATCCTTAGCTTTGCTGCATCTCTTGTCTCATCAATAGTATCCAGTTCTTGACATAAGATTTCAGGATTTGATTCAGGATCCGGTAGGCTTGATCTAGCTGTCGGTATCACCATTTCTGTCGGGATCACTGCTTCTGCCCCAAATACCAAAGAAAATGGGGTTTGCCCAGTAGCATTCTTCACAGTTGTTCTATCAGCCCATAGGACAAATGGTAGTTCCTCTGCCCATTTTCCTTTTTTGGCACCTAACCTCTTCTTTAAATTGTTGACGATTATCTTGTTCGAAGATTCTGCTTGTCCATTTGCTTGAGGATGCACTGGTGTTGACGTAATCATCTTAATTCCCCAACTTTTGCAAAAGTTAGTGGTTCTTTTGCTGATGAATTGAGAGCCACTGTCAAAAACTATCTCAGCTGGTACCCTAAATCTGGTCAGGATATTCCTCTTTATGAAGAATACCACTTCTTGATCCCTGACTTGAACAAAGGCCTCGGCTTCGACCCACTTGGAGAAATAATCTGTCATTGCCAGCATAAAAACCTTTCCTCCTGGTGCCTTTGGAAGTTTTCCCACTATGTCCATTCCCCATTTCATAAACGGCCAAGGGGATATGATAGGATATAATGGTTCTGCAGGCTGATGCAGGATGTTGCCGTGTCTTTGACATGCATCGCATTTTCGAGCATACTCCGCGGCATCCTTTCTCATGGTCGGCCAGTAATATCCTGTTCTCAACACCTTCGAGAACAGAGATCTGCCCCCAGTATGGTTGCCACAGTCTCCTCCGTGTATATCCTGAAGTACCTCCTTGGTTTCAGGATCTTCCAAGCACCTTAGGTACGGACCTGCAAGGGATTTCTTATACACAATATTATTTATAATAGTAAAACGAGATACCTTCATCCGAAAAGCCTTAGGATTTGCATCCTTTGGGATATCTCCTTCTTGAAGATACTTCACAATTGGAGTCATCCAGGATTCAGGATCCTTCTCAGGATATCCATCACCAGGATCCTGGATACATGCTACTTCTTTATCCTGAGATTTGAAATGTTCTATTGCTGGATACAAGATGTGCACTATTGGTATCTGAGTTCCCTCCGGTATCCTGATTGTAGATCCTAAGTTTGCTAGAGCGTCAGCTTCAGCATTCTTTTCTCTTGGTACCTGTTCAAGTGTAAAAATTTCGAAATATCCTGCTAATTTCTTAACAATTTCAAGATATTCAGCTAACTTTTCATCTTTTACTGCATAAGATCCATTGAAATGGTTAGTAATCAACAGGGAATCAACATATACTTGTAAACATCTAATATTCATATTTCTAGCTAATTCTAATCCTGCTATCAGAGCTTCATATTCTGCTTCATTATTAGTGGCAGGAAACTCACATCTAATAGCCTGGGGTAATATGTCCCCCTGTGGCGATTTTAGTAGTATACCCAAACCTACACCTCTTACATTAGATGCACCATCATATATAGTGTCCAAGATTCTATATTTTCTCCTAGTTCTTGCACTTCTAGGTCTATTTCATTTTGAATATCACTACTGAAATCAGCCACAAAGTCAGCTAAGGCCTGAGACTTTATGGCATTTCTAGGTTCATATATTAAATCACAGGCACTTAATTTTACTGACCACTTAGCCATCCTACCTGACATCTCGGGTTTCCTAAGCACATTCTTAACAGGATAATTAGTTTTAACGTGAATTCTATGTGTCTCAAAATAATGTCTAAGCTTAGTTGATGCCATAACTAGGGCCAATATCATTTTTTCTAGATGAGAATATCTAGTTTCAGCATCTAATAAACTTTTACTAATGTAATAGATAGGATACTGCTGACCTTCATGATCCTTTACAAGGACAGCACTTACTGCATTCCCAGATACTGCGAGATATAGGGATAATGGTTCACCATCCTAAGGCTTCATTAATAGAGGTGCGGTTGAAAGATATTGCTTTAATTCCTGTAGGGCTGCTTCATGCTTGTCACACCCCCAAAAATCCACACGCGGAGTACCACCGCATGAAGGCGTGACTGACCAGGATCTTAGCCACCAATCACATTGAACTCATGAATATATTCAAATAAAACTTTCATTTATTTATAATAGTGTTACAACATTACAATATTTCACAGTTTACAGCGGAAGCATATTTAATTCGTTAAGTGTTTAGAAACCACATATAAAAGCTCTTAGTCTTGCGTTGCGTTTCCATGTAACTCGACCCATGACCACTCCAGCTTCCCAGACAGCAAGTTCCAATGTTAAGCACCTAAAGGCCTGCAAGGCATGTAACAACGAATCAACAACAATGTTGAGCGAGTTCACAGTTGGTGTTCTTTGTTAAGTTGTTTCAAAAACCAGGAATTCATTTGTAAGTTGTAAGTTAATCAGTTTACCCTGTTTCCCAAACATATCCATAGTTGGTGGGGGCTTCCCCATGTTAACCACTAGACCTGTTTACCATATCGACCACTGACTAAAGTAAGTTGGTGCCCTGACGTCAATGTCTATCATCATTGACTAGTGCCCAGATCCATTAGTTCACGCCCGTCCTCTGCGACACGGTGTGAGGCTTGTCAAACCTAAATAGCGCTATCTAACTAATGACCCGCTCGCCATTGGCCCAGCGATTAAGTCGATATAAAAAGGAGGGACTTCATGATATAGAGTTTTGGTCTAGTATCCGTGTTGTCACCCTTCAGTAAAGATGGTGTGTACGTAATCCCCAAACCAGGAGATTACGCAGGTTCCGATTATATTCTTATCACATGTTGTCACCCTTCAATAAAGAGGGTGTGTACGTGTCCCAAACCAGGAGATCACACAGTTTTAGTTCAAATCCTTTACCCATTCCCAACCCCTAGGAATCCCATGCCTTGTAGAAAGTGTGAACTCACCTTGGTTTGCTCGGTAAGATTAAGTATCTTGTTTATCAGTTGAACAAACACGTCCTAAAAGGGTTACCGATAACAGTCAGTTCTACATGCACATGGACCACATCTTTCACGTACAATCAATTCACGTATTCATTGCTCACATAAAGCACAGTTATTTTACATGTAGTACACTCACGTAATCCAAATCATAACAGTAATCCACTAACTTAGTATCATCAAGAGATCACTTAGCATGTAACGACCCGTCAATGCTTCGGCCCACACATTGCATCATCAACGAAATGTATGCAGGTGCGTGCCCCCTTACCCCAAAACAGTCGCGGCCCGAGTGTAATTAGGTGGGCCGTATTGCTCATGAAACCCAGTTACCCACACCAAGCCCAATTAATACGTTACAAGAAAAACCCATTCGGCCCAATATTAAAGTAATTCCAATTTCAAGTGTTTGCTCCATACCAGACTTGTGTGACTATGATGTTACTGTGCAGCCATGAAAATCGATTACCTTCATCATTACACACTCAATCAACAATACAATTAATGCCAATTCATTTCTTCACACAGACTTCGATTCCAACAAGCAAAACATCATCTCTTCATTTAATACATATGATATCCTTTTACTGACAACATTATTATAATATCTATATTTGTTTGATTAGATCAAAAACACATGGGCCGTCACTTTTAGTCAAGATATCAACTTTATTAGGCCACTTCCCTTCAATACTATTGGACCACTCAACTAGACAACTACTAATATATCAACATTGGTTTTATGGATTCAGTGGACTTCTATGATAGGACCAAAAACAATTGATAGGTTCGAACAATTACAAATTGGATCAGTTATTGTTTGCCATCATTGGCCAATTCGAGAGGCATACATCAAACAAATAACAACCGAATCAAGCATCCCATACATCCCTAGTTCATCGCTGAAAATAACAATCAAGATGAAACAAAGCAAGTTTATCGGTTCAGTCATAACTACTCATCAACGTATAGTCATCAAATCATTCATTACCACACATAGCACTTTTGAATTTTTATTAATTCCAAGATCGGCAGAACGGATTATGGCAATTTACACACGGTCAAGACAATCAACAAGAACTAACATCCCATATTCATCATCCTTACAATTTTTCATATATTACGATGTAACATAATTATAATCGACAAGAACTATAATCACATAATTAACAAAGGTTGAGAGAAAAATATACTAACCGATGAATGATAAAGTCTTTTTCTAGAATGGGTGAACAATGAGTCTCCTAGGGAGAGGTCCGATCTATGCACACCGTATTTCGACCGGTCCACTGCCGTCGCATACATGGGGTTAATTAGGGTTGTAATGAGGTGAATGTTTGTGAGGTGATGAGGATTACGTACCCCCCCATATGCGCTGATTCTGATTTCGTGGGCCAGATCCGCGTTTGTTTCGCCGTTGGGCTCGAGAGAAGGAAACTGGGTCGAGGGAAATCAAGTGTTACATATGGAGAGTGTGGGCCAATGCTAAGTGTGTGCGTACATACGGATTTCATTCTAGCCGGCCCACTTCTAACATTGTTTGGGCTTAGGGAAAGTGAGCTAAGAACAGGATTGGGGAGTGTGGTCAGACGGGTTCTACGACTCCGAGTACAAGTGTGTGGTTGAATATACATAACCTCTAAACGCGTATCATTCAATATGTAACAACTTACAACCATATAATCATGCTCGTTCATGCAATCTTATAAACACAATCAAGGTAAAGCTATATATAACACATCACATATACATGCATATCACAGTTTCCATAATGAGTCTTGTCATATTTATATAAAATAAACCCCTAGACTACCAAGAGTAAACAATTTGATCAACAAGTCGTTATTATTGTTATATTTATATAAAATAAACATAACTCCCATTTATGAGCAAAAGTTAGCGCGGACGAGTATTGAGTTTAACTGTACTAGACAAAATAATAATAAAAATAAGGAAACAGTGGTAATCTGAAAGTGCGGGTTGTCACAATGCTTTTCTCCCCACTAGAACCTCTTATTCTTCTTCAGGATATCTTAGAATTCTTTGCATTTTTCCGAGGATCTTGATATAAATCTGTTTAATGCTGCTACTTGCCCTATTAATCTTTGAACATCTTTCATATTTGAAGGTGACTTGATATCCAAGATAGCTTTAATCAGCTCCGGGCTTGCTTCTATCCCCCTTTTAGTCACCATGTATCCTAAAAACTTTCCCGCCCCTACTCCAAAATGGCACTTGGCAGGATTTAGTTTCATATTATACTGGTCCAGGATATCAAATGCTCCTTTAATATCCTGGAGATGATCCTCAACCTTCTTGGATTTGACTACCATATCGTCAATGTACACCTCCATGGTGTCCCCCAGTTTGTCTTTAAACATCATGTTCACCAATCTCTGGTACGTTGCACCTGCATTTTTTAAACCAAAAGGCATAGCAGTATAACAGTAAATACCTGTTGGTGTCATGAAAGCAGTATCCTCCTGGTCTGAAGGTTCCATTTGGATCTGCTGGAATCCTGAGGATGCATCCATGAAGGTTAACATTTCATGACCGGCAGCGACATCCACCATCGAGTCTATATGAGGCAAAGGGAATGGGTCTTTAGGACATGCTTTGTTCAAGTCTGTGTAATCTACACAAACTCTCCATTTCCCATTCTTCTTTTGAACCACGACCACATTTGCTAGCCACTTGGGAAATTTGACTTCCCTGATCATCTTGGACTTCAATAGTCTTTCAACCTCTTCTTGAATAATTATGTTTCATTCTGGAGCAAACTTCCTTCTCTTTTGCTGGACAGGCTTGAAAGACCTGTCAATTCCAAGCTTGTGAGTTATAATATCCTTAGAAATACCTGTCATATCCTCATGCTTCCATGCGAATGTTGACATCCTGCATTTCAAAAAGTTAGTTAACTGATTTTCAATATCCTGTGGGATATTGGCTCCTACAAGCACCGAGATATCTGGATTATTCTGGTCCAGGATAATTTTCTTAACATCCTGCTCCGAAGCCTCCACAATATCCTGGGCTCGCATCTTTAATTGCTATACTGCTATGGATTTTCTTGAGGCCTTCATTGAAGAGGAGTAGCACTCCTTCGCCTCTTGTTGGTCACTTTCAACTTTGACTACCCCCCAAGGAGTAGGGATCTTGACACACTGATGATAGGTGGAAGGTACAGCTTTCATATCGTGAATCCATGGCCTGCCCAATATAATATTATAGCAGGATAATGAATTCATGACAAAAAACCGTTGCATCGAGTTTACTCCTTCGACATATACGGGCAGTTTTATCTCCCCAACAATATTCTCTGCTTCTCCACTAAACCCTACAAGCACAGTGGACTTTGAGGTAATCTCCATCTCGGGGATGTTCATTCTCTTCAAGGTTTCCATTTGGATGATGTTGACTGAACTGCCATTATCCACCAGTATCCTGCGCACAAAGTGATTAGCAACATATAAAGTTATTACCAAAGCATCATGATGAGGATCCTGGACAGTATCCCTGTCATCACTATTGAACGTGATCACTTTATCAGTCGTGAGGGTGGACATCCTGGTTGGCTTATCTCCCTTTTCTGCCTTAGCCTCTTTCGCATGTCTTTTTGCAGCAGAGTATGAAGTTCCACAAATGTCGGACCCTCCTGAGATAAAGTTGATTATCTTGGCGTCGGCGGGAAGTGATGCTGCTCGTTCAGGATCCTTCTAAATATCCTGACCCTTATTCTTCTTTCTGCCCAGAAGATCCTTCAGATATCCTTTGCTTAGTAGGTAGCTTATTTCTTTCCTCAGGGCAATGCAATCCTCAGTAACATGTCCAAAATCTTCATGGAAGGCACACCATTTGGACTTATCCTTCCAATCAGCTTTCTGTTGGTTCTTCCTAGGCCACCTCGCTTTGTCTCCTAAACCCTGCATAGCATACATCAGTTCAGGTATATTAACAGAAAAGCAATATTCTGACAACTCAGGGTACTCCTCAGGATCCTCGTCTTCGACAGCATTCACTTTCTTGCTGTCATTCCTGCCATATGGCTTAGAGCGGTATGGCTTATATGAGGATTCTGACTTCCTGTTAGTTGATTCGTATATTGGGGATGAATTCATCCGCTCTTGCATTTTCTTGTCAACTTCAAGCCTGATATATCTCAAAGCCCTTTTTCGAGCTTCATCCAAGTTCCTGCAAGGATTCATCACAAGATCCTGATAAAACTGGGAATCCTTTTGTAGTCCCATCTTGAATGCTTGGACTGCTGTAGCAATATCAAGGTGTGGGATATCCAAGGATTCCCTGCAGAATTTGTTCACATAATCCCTTAGGGATTCTTGAGGCCCCTGTGTTCTCCTGTAGAGGTCACTTGTTAGTTTTTCAAAGCTTCTACTACAAGAAAACTGACTATTAAACAAATTAACTAAATGAGCAAATGATGTAATCAAATAAGGTGGAACATTTAGAAGCCATTTCAAGGCTGATCCTGTTAGAGTAGAGCCGAAGCCCTTGCACAAGCATGCTTCCTTAAGTTCTGGCGGGATATGGTTAATCTCCATCCTCTCCCTATACTAGGCAATATGCTCCTCAGGATCCGTCGTCCCATCATACAGCTTCATGTTAGGAGTCTGGAATCTCTTTGGGATTTCTGCATCACAAATGGGGTGAGCATAACGGGATACGTTGTGACTATCCCGGGATACTTCCGGTATAGGCTGCACTATCCCAGGCACACTTGATATCATATCCTTCAACTTTTGAAGCTCTCTGGTTATCACTGATGTCACACCTGCATCCTGCAATGATCCAAGATTATTAGTAACAGGGATACTGGTGTTAACAGACAAGTTACCAGCTTGGTGATTCTGGCTATATCCTGGGGCGCATCCTGGAGCATATCCTGGATCCCTCACAGTCGACATCCTGGTTGAAGAGGGTATCCCAGGTATATGACTCCGGGAATGGCTAGGCACAATATTCCCCCTATTATCCTCAGCATATACTGCAGAACTGAAGTTTAAAGCTCTTGGTTGCAAGGGAGTGACAGTATCCTCAGCAGGCCTGCTTGAGCTGGATTTCAAGAGTTGTATCTCTCCTATCAGCATTTGGTTGGTCTCCTGCTGCTGCCTCATTTGCTCCTGTACACTACCAAATAAAGTTAGAATTTCTTCATTAGAGGCCAAAACAGGAGCAGATCCCTGAATGTTGCGAGCGGGGATAACATCCCGAGCCACATGAATTTCAGTTCCTTGGAAGCACCGAACCAATTGTTGCAGAGGTTGTAGCAGACACAGTGGAAAAGCTCATGTTTGATCTCGAGCCCATTGAAAATAGTGTAGTAAAAAGTTTTAAAAATATAAAACCGATAAACGATTTCACAAAAGATTTTAGTAGAAATAGCACCACTTGCCCCACGGTGGGCGCCAAATTGTTTTGGTCAAAAATTACCGATGCAATTTAGTGATCAAACTTAGTTTGTGAGGTAGTGTGCTATGTAAACTTGTAAAAATGTGTTAACTTTGTTGAAAATGTAAACAGTTTCAGGATACAGCTCCGGGATACAGAACTATATCAATTTATAAACGAAATGCAAGTAAAGTAAAAATTGACACGAGATGTACGAGGAAAGCCCTTGATCTTTCTAGATCACCGGCATAAAACCTCGGGAGCTGACAATAGTCAGCTGCCTTGTTTGTTCTTATTGATTGAATAACAGCAAGATACAGCTTCAGGATAGTGCACAGATCAGCTCTAAGTGTTACAATGATTGTGATTTGTGAGTGTTGTGAGTGTTTGTGATTGAAATGGTGATCTTAGCTGCCAAGTGTGTGTCAAAGTGGACGGGATTTTGTGTGTAAACCTACTGATCCAGCACTCCTATTTATAGTTACAAGAAATAACACACTATGCTAAAAATCCGGGATATTATGCTAAAAATCCGGGATACTGAGATTATTTCCTTTCTGAACATTGCCAGGCTGTTTCAACTCGTTTTCCACACGCATACCAACTATAACTCCGGGATTTAAGCTTCCATAACCGTTACAACATTAATATCTTTGACAAATCTTCGTAACTTTCCATAAAACATGCCAATCTTCAATGCTGACCGTTACAAGAGCTATTTTTCCGCCATCAACGTCCTTATCCTAACCAATTTGAGCGAGTCTTCAGGATGACTTGGTCTTCATGAACGTTAGTCCCTTGTAGCCAACGTTTACAAGCAAATTGTTAGTAATAGTCAGGATACTGCCTCAGGATGTTACCAATATCCTGGTCCGGTATCCTGATCCGGTATCCTGATCATATACAAGTAATAAAAAATCAAGATACAAAGTCAGGATATGGGCTCAGAATTTCACCCATAACACCAATTACGAATTAAATCCTCCAATTGAAATAGTTTGTCAAGAAGCATTTCTCCTAGAATATCTGATTGGGAGCTTTTGAGAGAGAAATAAGGATTATTTTTACTTTTGCCCCTCTTAAGGCTACAGGAAAATAATGGGTCTATATAATGGGGCTTATAATTTAGAAAATAACATTCTAAATCTTTATGAGAGCCTCCACATATTTGACACCACGTACCATAAGAGTGCCGAAAGTAAAAAATATCAGTATCACTCATGTTTGTGTCAGAAATTACCAACCGTCGGGATCTTACGGTTCTGTTTTCAGTAACTGAAACTTGGGCACGGGGGCGTGTTTAGTGGGCACGACCCCGTGTTCAGCTTACTGTCTGACTTAAAACAGGATTGCCAGTACCAAAGATTGGGCACGGGGGCGTGTTCAGCGGGTAGGCCCCGTGCTGAGTTCTGCAGAAGCTGAAAATCTAAAAAAAAATCCTAAAAAAAACAGAAAAATAAGAAAAACAATTAGGCCGCTGATTCCTAACTTTCTTCAAATCCTTGAGTCCCCGGCAACGGCGCCAAAAATTTGAAGTGTGCGGTGTGTTATAGGTTTTTAATGTATATTTTAAGCCCTTTTACACTTTTTAGCCAAGTTTTAAATTTATAAAACACTATATTTACTAACACTAAACACATATATGGGCAAGTGCACCCATCGTGAGCGTAGTATAGTGTTGGTAAGATACCGAGGTCGTCCAAGGACACAAGAGCTTTTAGTACCGGTTTATCCTCAACGTCTAATCAAATCAAAAGTTAGAAAACAGGTTTTTAAACTAAAAAAATAAAACTAACTAAAATGTTGAAAAATAAAATAAAATAAAAACATATAGACAAGATGAATCACTTGGATCCGACTCGTGTGTAGTGTAACCTTTGATTATTTCGGCACTTTTGCACTTTTTAAGAGATTATCTTAGTTATTATAGTAGGCCCCTCTTTTGAAGGTGACGTTACCCTCAACCCAGTAGTTTGAGTCAGCAAGGATACAATCCTAAAGGGTCGGATTATTGAAAGATAATTAATTAAGTTATTAATGCATAATGTGGTAGGCCCCTCTTTTGAAGGTGACGTTACCCTCGGCTAAGTAGTCTGAGTCAGCAGGGATATAGTCCTAAGTAGCCGGGTTAAAGTATTAATAGTAGCTTACATATGAGGGGATTAAAGAGTTTGGACCCCCGCCATCCAATACCAGTGGGTATCGAAGGAGGTCCTACTAAATTTGACCCAGGTCCTTGCAGGATCTATACACTGAACAAGGCAAGACTCTTACCAAACCGTTCCCTTAACCCCCGACCAGTTATCCAACATATCTTCATATAGACCGTGGAGATATGAATGGTGAAAATCTTTTATTTTATATAGACAGTAAAATAATGCCAAGACACCACGGACAAACGATAAGGAAGAACCACCTTCAACATAAGAAACTAGTTATTATAGTAGTTATTAATACATAACAAAATAAAAAGTGCGAAAAGATTAAAAATAAAAAGTATTACACTAAACACTTGTCTTCACCAAGTAATGTAAGAGACTTAGAACATGGCCTTTGATTGTCAAGAACTTTTACGATCAATCTTGGATCCCGAGACGACTCACACACTCTATGATGGATGATGGATGATGGTGGTGGATGATGGTGTTGTGGTAGTGGTGGAGTGTGGGTGAAGTGTGAGAGAGGTGGTGTGCCAAGGGATGGTTTGCAAATGAGCCAAGCACCCATATTTATAGCCTGAACAGCAGCTCTGGCACGGCCCCGTGTCCATCCTCCTTCTCTTTCTTCATTAATTGCAGTTTGTCTGCATTAGTTGACCATGCCCCCGTGTCCGCTGGGCACGACCCCGTGTGCAGAAGCGTATCTGTACTATCAAGATTTCCTCAGATTTTGCGAATCTTAGAGTTGACCATGGCCCCGTGTCCGCTGGGCACGCCCCCGTGGTGGGTGATAGAAGCTTCTACAGCTTTCTTTTTTCTGCAGACACTTGGGTACGCCCTCGTGCTCACTAAGCACGGAGCGTGTTCAGCCTTCTGTTTTCTTGTTTTGCTTGGGAAGATGCTGTCGGGGGGTCGGGAATGCCACGTTTATCCCTTTTCTTGTATTTTTGTTAGATTTAGCTGCCTTTTTACTTCTTTTGTTCATTTGAGCTCATTTAATCCTGAAAATACAAATGGAAGACAAAAACACACTTTTTCCAACATTAGTACTAAAAAAAGGGTTAGTTTTATGCCTCATTTGATGTAATTTATATGTTGCATTTTGCACACATCAATACGAACACAAATACACCCATCCTTGAGAAGGTATACATGTATAAACATATAAAAAGTAACAAGTTAAAATATATTATTTTAACTATTATTCCAAATTTAATAAATATAATTTAAGTTAAAATATTTATTATTTTAACAAATAATTATATAACTTGGAATAATATTAAGGACACAATAGAACGTAACGCAAAGACACTAATTAATACTAAGTCAAGGCATGACCCGCTCGTCTAATAGATCGTAGAACGTTGTAGGTAGTTTGTACACTAGAGGAAACTTTGAGTTATAGTCGGATTGAAGAACGCAAAACTGTGAGTTCATGTCCCCATTTTCTTTTAACAGTTTTTGGTTTTATAACTTCGGGGGTGAAGTACATGTTACAAATTGTTTACTTACGATTACATTTGGTATGGTTAGCTATGGAAAGGTACTGCTAGATCATGTGAGTGGTGGGTACAATGCTTAAGACCATTAATCCTCGTTGTAGGACCGAGGGACATGAGTGATAGATCTATTTGGGTGTAGCGAGCCCACACCCATGTGTACCGGGGTTTGGCCCATGAGGTGACTATGTCTTACAGCCGGAAGCCCGGTGCAAAATCTGCTAGGTTTGAGCCTTCCTGCACCACGTCACACATATTAATGGCCGAGCAAACCATTAATCGATCTGTTTTCCTTGTTTGCTTTCATACCGGGTTTACAAAACATACATACTTACAATGATTTCAAAGGTTTATTCGTGCACACATGCAAACACATGAACTCACTCAACTTTTGTTGATGTTTTCAAACTACATGTATTTCAGGAAATTGAATGTGGATCTGGCGGGCGTTTGGAAGTTTCAAGTAATGTTGGAAATAAATGATGTCATCCAGAGTCTATAGGTTTGGATAATGTGTCTTATCCTGGATAAGACACATCTTTCAAAGCCTGGTTTTTATTAAAGTCTCTGTCGAGTCCTTATGGAACTCTAAAACAGTTTGCATGGTTTGTAATTGGATTTGATGTTTGTGTTCGGATTTTAAGACAAAGTTGTTTATGATGTTTTAAACTTAATTAGTGGATGAACATATTGGTTTTATCATTTAGTTGTTTGTTATGGTTAAATGCAATGATATTAAGTAAGTCACACATAATCACGCTTCCGCAAAAGTCAGGGTGTGACGGTTTGGTATCAGAGCTTCGATTGTAGCAAACTAGGATTCTCTCTCGATTCTAGACTACAATCATTAGGGCTCTCATGAAAATATTTTTACAACATGATTTCATTGCATACATAAAACGCCCAGATCCAGGGAACAAACGCTTTTACAAAGGGAAAGACACGAAACACGATTACAAGGTTACATTTGTGGTCTAGTCTGGGATAGACTGGGAAGGATAGAAAGGATTTGTGAGGAATAATGAGGATACATGATTTCATGATACATTGTCTTTGATTGCATACTGAATGATAATGGTTAATATATGTGCATATGTTATGATTGTTCTGTTACAGACACTATGTCTTCATCCAAGAGCGGATTGTCCAACACCGATGACCCTATGGCTATTGTCTCCGATGACGAAATCGCACCAGGGCTGGAGATCTTTACATCCGATACCGAAAGCAACCCATATATGATATCTGACGACGAGGACGACTTTCAGCCGTTCGCGTTGCCTGATTTTGGAGATGACATACCGCTTGCTGATGGTATTCCAGACGAGGATCCTTTTGTTGTTCCCATTCCAGTCCATGATCACCTTATCATCGGGTATCCCGATGGTGAGCATATTGTGGCACCGATCCTCGCTCCTATTCCTCTAGTGGTCATCCCTCCTGAGGATTGGCCTTTTGATGATCTGTTTGATGATGACGTTGATCTGTTTGTTGATGGTCCTACTGATGATGCCCATGGTGATGGAGAGATAGATGAGGACGTTGTTGCTATTCCTCCTCCTGAGATCCCTGTTATCGAGCTATCCTCTGATGCTAGTTTGCACTCTATCTCAGATTCCTTTGAGTCTGTGACATCTTCCGCCTTGCAGGAAGTTGGATTACGATGCTATGCCACTGATTCCGAAGATGATACGGTGATGTCAGCTGCACCATCTCCTCCACATGACCTCGAGCCTGGACTTGAGCCAGATTTTGTCCCTGCTGATCAGCCTGATATTGCACCTGCTGATCCTAAGCTCATGCCTGATCATGACCCTATTCCTTTTGGCATACCAGACATTGCACCCCTCAAACCTGACCCAGTTCCTGCACCCATTGACCCTCCTGTTATTGAGCCACTTATTCCCCCACCTGCACCCGCACCCGCTGATGTTGCTCCTTTTCCCCCTATGGAGTCCGACGTCCATCGCACTGACTTACCTACTTTCTTCCTTCAGGATATAACCGCACCCTGTCCAGGGGAGGGTACATCAGGCCAGCAGCCTAGTCATGATCCTTATGTTTCAGCAGCTTTTCCACAGATCCCTCAGTCTACACCGTTTGCTCCTTTTACTTCTTCACCACTTGATGAGCCATTTCGATGGTTCCCACCGTACTCCATGCCGATTTCAGATCCCTACCATCCCTCTCATTTTGTTGGTTATACACGGGATGAGTTACTTCTATCACTTCAGCTCCAGTTTGAGGTTATGAGTTGCAAGATTTTGGAGCTTGAGCTGACTCCGCCTCCCCTACCGTGTCCTTGTCAGCCTGCTTTTATTCCCCCTCGTTCATCACCATCTCCATTTTCACATCCAGCTGCTCCTCTTACTCCTTTTCCAAAGTTTGATGCTCGATTCCTCACTGTCGAGCAGCAGATCAGTTATCTAATGCGTCATGTCTACGAGCTTGAGGAGGAGCTGGTGCATGTGCGCTGCTTGCTTTTCTTTCCTCCACCTCCTCCTCCACCACCACCATCAGCATAGTTGGTTTTTGGTTTTATGTAGGATACATTACTTTTGATGAGAGCACCACTATTGAGCTGAGCTTGTGAAGCCTTTTGGAGACCACCCCTTTTGATTGTATGACTTTTGTAGATTGGTAGACTTGTTGGACAAGGGTAGTGTGACCCTGTGTTCCTTTCGATATGATATACTTTGTAAAACATGTAACAATACTTGTGGTCGATGATTAATGAAAGCTCAATCGTCATGTTCTCATTAAACACGTTGTTGATTTACATGTTTGTGCTATGATTGTGATGTTATATGCTTGCTTGTTATGATAAATGCAATTATATATACGTATTATTAATAAGACCTAACCTATACAATCTTCTTCCTAGAAGATGCCTCCTCGAAGGAAAACTCAGTTTCCCATAACCGAGGCAGAACTACAGGAACGCATTTCACAGGCAATCGCACAACATGAGGCCCTTCGCTCCAAACACATCGGTGGCACCTCTGGGAATAACCCGCCTAACGGTAATGTTTAAGTCACTTAAGACACATTACAATACATTTGGACATTTCCAAGTGCATTTTGCTAATGCTTTTTGTGAATGATGTTGCTTGTACAGGCTTTACTTACAAGCAGTTTCTGGACTGCAAGCCTCTAAACTTTGACGGCACTGGAGGCGCTGTAGCTTTCCTGAGATGGGTTGAGAAGATAGATTATGTGCTGCGAATGAGTAAGTGCGCGCCAGAGCATCAAGTCACTTACATTTCTGGACTATTTCTAGATGGGGCTCTGTCATGGTGGAACCTTCAGGTACAAACTTTGGGTGAAGCTGCAGCGTACGCGTTGTCATGGGACGAGCTGAAAGAGCTGATGCGTAAGAAGTATTGTTCGAGGGCTGAAATTCAGAAGTTGGAAACTGAGTTTTGGAATCTGAAAATGGATGGTCCTAAGATAGCTGAGTACGTGCAGAGATTCCATGATCTGTCTCGTGTTGTCCCTTACATGGTAGAACCAGAGTTCAAGCGGGTTGAACGTTTCATTTGGGGATTGGCACCCCAGATACTAAGCATGGTAACTGCTTCCAAGCCACCAACAATTACCGAAGCCATCAACTTGAGTGTGTCACTCACTGAAGAAGCGATTCGTCTGGGGAAGTTCTCAATTTCTGAGACCAAGAAGAAAGAGACTCATGTCGAGTCGTCTGGAGAGAACAAAAGGAAGTTCTCAAATTTCAAGAAGGGTACCCAAGGAAACAACAACAGTGCTAACAAGCGTAGAGATGCTAACCCACCAGCTGAGGTCAGGACTGGTGCTGCAAGTTCTGAGAACAAAGGAAAAGGATACATGGGCACTCTGCCCAAGTGTGATATATGTCAGTTTCATCATGCCGGCTAGTGCAGATTTATGAAGTGTGATAATTGTGGAAAGAATGGTCATTCAAAGGAAACGTGCTGGGCTGGTAATGGTCGTGGAAATGGAAATGGCAGACAGAGAGGAAATGGAAATTCTAATGGCAATGGCAACCGTGGTGGAAATGGTTATGGGAATAGGAATCAAGGAGGAAACAATAATCAGGGAGGTAATGGAAACCAGAATGGAAACGGAAACCAGGCAGGAAATGGAAACCGCGAAGGAAATAATAACAACAATCAAGGTGGAAATGGTACTGGAAACGGCCAAGGTTGCTTTAGTTGCGGTGATGTAGGGCACTTCAAACGAGATTGCCCAAAGAATAACCAAGCTCAGGGAAGAGTCTTCAACATTGGAGCTAGGGAAACTCGCCAGGATCCGAACGTAGTCACAGGTACGTTCCCTATTAATCAACATTTTGCATATGTGCTATTTGATACTGGTGCCGACTATAGCTTCGTATCCCTAGAGTTTAAGAGTATACTTGGGTTAGTTGCAAGTAAGTTAGATATTCCGTACTCGATAAAACTAGCTAATGGAAAGCTAGTAGAAGCTAGTGAAGTGATTAGAGGCTGTGCGATAGAGCTTGGAGAACGTGAGTTTGCAATAGATCTTATACCAGTTGAGTTGGGAAGCTTCGACGTAGTAGTTGGGATAGATTGGTTGTCGAGTAATCAAGCTGGGATCGTATGCCATGAGAAGATTATCCGTATCCCGATGGCGAATGAAGAGACGATCGTGATTCATGGGGAGAAGCAGGATACGCCTCTACGGATTATCAGTTGTTTGAAGGCACGGAAGTTTTTGCATAAAGGATGCGTTGCCTTCTTGGCTCATGTCATGGATAGGGAAGCCGAAGAACCGAAGCTCGAAGATATCCCTGTGGTAAGGGAATATCCTGAAGTCTTCCCCAAAGACTTGCCAGTATTACCACCCCAATGACAAGTCGAATTCCATATTGACTTGGTTCAAGGCGCCGCGCCTGTAGCCAAGGCACCTTACCGACTTGCGCCTTCAGAGATGCAAGAGTTGTCAACGCAGCTTCAGGAGCTACTGGACAAGGGATTCATTAGACCAAGCTTCTCTCCTTGGGGAGCTCCAGTTCTGTTTGTCAAGAAGAAGGATGGTAGCTTCCATATGTGCATTGACTACCGGGAGCTGAACAAGTTAACCATCAAGAATCGGTATCCTTTGCCAAGGATTGATGATTTATTCGATCAACTTCAGGGTTCAAGTTACTACTCCAAGATCGATCTTTGATCAGTTTATCACCAGCTGCGGATTCAAGAAGAGAGTATACCGAAGACGGCCTTCAAAACTCGTTATGGACATTACGAGTTTCAAGTAATGCCGTTTGGGTTAACGAATGCACCGGCAGTATTTATGGATTTGATGAATCGGGTTTGCAAGCCATATCTCGATAAATTTGTGATTGTGTTTATCGACGAATTTTTGATCTATTCGCGGACAAAAGAAGACCATGAGCAACACCTTAGAGCCCTTTTAGAGCTTCTAAAGAAGGAAAAGCTCTATGCTAAGTTCTTGAAGTGCGAATTTTGGTTACGCGAAGTGCAGTTCCTCGGTTACGTGGTAAACAAGGATGGAATTCATGTGGATCCCACCAAGAGCGAGGCGATTAAGAATTGGGAAACTCCGAAGACGCCAACCGAGATCCGACAGTTTCTGGGTTTAGCAGGGTATTAACGTAGATTCATTGAGGATTTTTCCAAAATCGCTGAACCACTGACCTCCCTTACTCAAAAGGATAAGAAGTATGAATGGGGAGACAGACAAGAAGAAGCTTTTCAGCTGCTTAAGAATAAGCTTTGCGATGCACCTATTTTATCCTTACCCGAAGGCACCGACGAATTCGTGGTATATTGTGACGCCTCGCGTCAGGGATTGGGCTGTGTGCTGATGCAGCGACAAAAGGTTATCGCTTATACTTCACGCCAATTGAAGATTCATGAGAAGAACTACACCACACATGATTTGGAGTTAGGCGCAGTGGTGTTTTCCTTGAAGATTTGGCGGCTTTATCTGTATGGTACTCGATGTACGATCTTTACATATCACAAGAGCCTTCAGCACATATTCGATAAGAAAGAGCTTAACATGAGACAGCGGCGATGGGTAGAGTTGTTAAATGATTATGACTGCGAAATCAAATACCATCCAGGAAAGACGAATGTGGTGGCAGATGCCTTGAGTCGAAAAGAAAGGATTAAGCCCATAAGGGTTAGGGCTTTGGAGATGATTGTTCAGACAGATCTCTCGATGCGTATCCGTGCTGCACAAAGAGAAGCTCTTAAGAAAGAGAACTTAAAGGCCGAATATCACCGTGGGATGGAGAAAAAGTTGGTACCTAACGAGGAAGGAACCTTGTATCTTTTGGGACGAATTTGGGTTCCGCTTTTTGGTGGCCTTAGAGATGTTATTTTTGATGAAGCTCATAAATCGATGTACTCGATCCATCCAGGATCGGACAAGATGTACCAAGATTTGAAAGATTATTACTGGTGGCCAAGACTAAAGGGCGATGTGGCTACTTATGTTAGAAAGTGTTTGACTTGTGCCAAGTTAAAGGTCTAGTATCAGAAGCCTTCAGGTCTCCTGCAACAACCAGAAATACCCATGTGGAAATGGGAGCAGATCTTGATGGATTTCATAACAAAATTGCCCAAGACTCCCAGAGGTCATGATACGATTTGGGTAATCGTGGACCGATTGACAAAGCCTACGCACTTTTTACCGATCAGAGAAAAGGATAACAGAGGTAAGCTAGCTGAGCTGTACCTAAGGGAGATAGTCGCACGTCATGGAGTGCCTATCTCAATTATACCAGATAAAGATGGAAGATTTGTGTCAAGGATTTGGCAATCCTTTCAAGAAGCTTTTGGTTCTCAGTTGAATCTGAGTACTGCTTTTCACCCGCAGACGGACGGTCAGAGCGAGAGAACGATTCAGACGCTAGAAGATATGCTACGTGCTTGTGTTATGGATATGGGTGGTAGTTGGGATACTCATCCGCCTTTGGTTGAGTTCTCCTATAACAACAACTACCATACAAGCCTCCAAGCTGCACAGTTCGAGGCTCTCTACGTGTGACAACCCGAATAATTAAGGTTAGCATTACTCGAAACCCCACAACTTTTAATGTGTGTTTTATGCTAATATGCCTGCCTTGTGTATCACGACATAATTACATACATTTATTTGACTAACTGTACATGATTGTGTGCGTTCAATTAACTAACTGATTTAGAAAACTAAACTCAGCGACATGAGCATTTGGGCCACTTATGTACATCACACGGACTACCCTAATGCGTAACATAAATATGGGCCATTTATTTGTAATCCCTAATTACAACAAACCCTACCCTCTTACAAGTGCATCGGCAGTAGCAGACCCCGCCCCCCCCTGTCGTGATCATCATCATCATACTCTCATCGGTCGTTCGGTTAGTGTTTCATACGATTATTGAAATTAGTTGGTTATTTGACGATTGTGCATCTAAGTGAAACCTTTATGTGATATTCTCTGCATGTTGTACGATCAGGAACTAGTGACATCAATATTATTGTATTAATAAGTGTATACCTGAATCGAGTTGTATGCTGTGGTAGCCATGTGATTTGAGTAGCATGATAATTGGATAGTAAATTATATTTTGTGGTTTGCATGTAAATGTAGGGTTGTGTAGAGTGTCATGTGCAGTCATCATATGTGTTAATTGAATATGATCATTACTATCCTCAAAGTTTGAGTAAATGGATAAGTGACATGGGCTGCACACGTTATTCTTTTGATTATCGGTTGACTAAATGGCTGCAAGTTATGATTAAATGTATAATTTATGACTAAATGGATGAGTGACATAGGCTGCACATGTTACCCTCTTGATTGACAAAATATATATATTGGTGGTAGCCTAGTAGGATGTGCAAGTTATGAATCATTTAATAGTTAGATGAAGATGTTGGCTGCTTATTGTGATTCAGCCGAACTAAACAGAAAATATATGATAACTGTGGAACTTGTTTGATTGATAAGGAAAATAGTGCACATGAAGTTGTTATGATTAGATGTACTTGACTACATGATTGCTTGAGGATAATAAATACGATCAGAAATAGTTTGATAACATACTGCATCAATAGAAGGTTAATCCAATGAATAAGTTAGTTGTTATGTTAATATGATTCTGATACATGATAACTGGGTAACTAAAGGTTTAGATGGAATTATAATTGGCCGGGCCGGTTGTAATGTTTGGGCCGCATCATACACGAGCCACACCCAACAAACAAGTTAGTGGGTTGGTACAAATGGTTATTCATGCAATTGTGATAGGAACTGTTGGGTTGTAAAACTATTACTCGAGCTAGGGGGCTTGAGTAGGGAATGTGTTTTGATGTGAATAATTGCGATGTGTTGAGCGATGTTCAAGTCTAATGCCGGTGTACTATTTGTGAAACACGTGACGTATATTAATGTGGAACTGATTGTTATGCGTAATATGATAGGGCTTGATTGATCATTGTGAAAAACGTGAAATAAAACTTTACCGAGCAAAACCAAGGTGAGTTCTCTACATTCGAGCATGCGTCCCAGTGGTTGGGGACAGTCAGTGGTTTGGGTAAAAACGGGTATATTGGTTAATATTCTCACCTATCATTTTTGTAAGTCCCTTATTCGGGTATTAGTTGGTAGCGCTACTTAGGTTTGGCACCCTCACACCGCTCCTGGATAGGACGGATGTGAACTAATGACCCAGTCGGGCCCAGTACTAGATAGTGGTACGTGGGATAGGGTAGTCATGTACATCAGGAGCCGTCTTGTTCGGAAATGAGATATTAACAATATTACTTGCATTGGTTATTGAACTGTTTTACATACAACTGGTAACAAACGTTTTCTAAAACTGTTAACTCACCAGCTTTGTCTGATACACTTGTTACATGCTCGCAGGTCGTTAGATGATTGGAACAGGAGCTTGTTGGCTGGAGAGCAAGAGTGGTCATGGTCATGCTGAGGAATTTGTTTATCACATACTTATTTATTACATTCGTTTAGTACTTACTTTATGATAACTTTACGCTTCCGCTAAACTTATGGTTTTGGATAACTTATGTTTGGAACTTCAGTATTATTAAGCAAATGAACTTCATTTTAAACTTGTGATTCAATGTAATTGGTGGCTCATTGCTAGTCGTCACACGCTTAACAGGGACACTCCCTAGGTGGTAAATTGAGGGTGTGACAGTTTGGTATCAGAGCCACTGGTTATAGTGAACTTGGTTTTAAAATGTTTTATAAAACCAGACTATAACTGAACTAATCCGACATCGACCATGACACTCAGCTCCAGACAGCAAGGTTCGTCTCTTATTTACTATTGCATAGTACGTTTGGTACTTACCTATGATTCGTATTGCACTTAAATGCACAAATGACACTACAGCACGAATTTCCATGCAATCAGTCTATGATACTTGTTTTAGGAGTGGGACTCTTCTTGGGCTTACATGTTTTGTGTTATGACGCTCTTGTTCATGTAGTTTGGGTTAGGGAAGCCTTATAACATGAGTTAGGGGGAATTGAGATGAGCATGCAAACTAGATTATTATTGTGGGTGCACACATAATAATAATGTGGCGTGCATGTGAGTCCCAGTGAACCTTGACAAGTGTGAAGAAGGATCCTGCGTTGTTAGTTGGTCCCGTACTAGAACCTTGAAATCTGTGAATACCACGTAAATACTTGAAATCTATTTAAACTTGTTTATTAACTCGTCCTTTTCCCATACTTATAGAATCATGAACGGACGTGGTGGAGGCCGTCGTGGTGGACGTAGTGGAGGCCGCGGTGGTGGTCGTGGCCAAATCAATATGACTCAAGCTGAGTTAATGGATTTAATCAATGCTCAGGTGGCTGCAGCCTTGGCGGCTTATCAGGCTGGTACGACATGTACCAAACACTCTTTCCCTTTGAGTCGTATACTTGAGTCTTACTTGTTTGATTCTCTCCTATTAATAGGTCAGCCAGCACCACAAAATCAGCCTCACCCACCTGTCTGCACGTTTAAGTCTTTTATGGAATGTAAGCCACAGACCTTCAGTGGGACTGAAGGAGCTGTAGGACTCCTGCGCTGGTTTGAAAAGGCGGAGTCCGTATTCGCGATGTGTAACTGCCCAGTTGGGGACAGAGTGAAGTATGCTACAGGCACACTTGAGGATGGTGCCCTGACATGGTGGAATGCTCAGGTTCAGCTGTTAGGCATCGAGGCGGCGAACGCCACTACGTGGGAAGCCTTTAAGGAGTTGACGAGGGAAGAATACTGTCCTCGTGATGAGATACAGAAGCTAGAGAACGAGTATTATAATCTGAAATTGGTGGGATCCGAGGTTGAAGCATATGTGAAACGGTCGTATGAGTTGGCTGACTTGTGTCCAAACTTGTCCCGACCTATGTCTCAAAGAATTGAGTTGTTTATCAAGGGATTACCTCCACGAGTGAAGGGTTTGGTTACTGCAGCAAACCTCAACAACGTAACTGATATTGTCCGTATGACTCACAAGATTATTGATCAGGAGGTGGAAAGTAATTCACTACCACCACGTATCTCTAGTACTACGACAGCTGCTACTACTTCCACTACTCCTGCTACCGATAGCAAGCGTAAGTGGAGCGATATGGACAAGGGGTCCAACTCGGTACAGTCTCAGAAGAAAGCAGACACTGGCAGCAATCGCATTTTCAGCCAGACATCATCAGTGAATCAAAACCAGAGTAACAGTTCGGGGCAGGGATCTTATGCGGGGAAGTTACCTTTGTGCAACAAGTGTAACTATCATCACAAGGGTCAGTGTAATCGGGTGTGTCATAGGTGTCACCGATCAGGGCACATGGCTAAGGATTGTAGGGCTACACTTCCAGCTCAGCAGCAGCCAGTGCAGCAGCAGGGTAGGCAACAGAATCAGCCGAATCAGGGTGTACAGAAAGGGTGCTTCCAGTGTGGGGCTGATGGGCATTTCAAGCGAGACTGTCCTCAGCTGAGACAGAATACAGGGGGCAATAATAATGGAAACAACAATGCTGGGAACAATGGGGGCAATGTGGCACGTGGACGCGGATTTGTTCTGGGAGCTGGGGAAGCACGAAACGACGGTAATGTAGTTACTGGTACTTTTTCAATAAATGGTGTATTTGCTTCTATCTTGTTTGATTCTGGTGCCGATTGGAGTTACGTATCTTTGGGGTTCAGTCGTCAGTTAGGGTTAAGTCCTACACCTCTGGTAACGAAACACATAGTGGAGATAGCAAATGGTAAAACAATCGAAGCTTCACATGTTCTGGTTGGGTGTAAACTTGATCTTCTGGGTCAAGCATTCGACATTGACCTACTTCCCATTACTCTTGGAAGTTTCGACGTAGTTATCGGCATGGATTGGTTGTCCAAGTATCAGGCGGAAATTCTCTGCAAGAAGAAAATCGTGCGTGTTCCTCTCCCTAGTGGAGAATTCTTATCGGTTCAGGGTCATCGCAGTGGGACCCCGATTAGTATTGTTTCGTCAATGAAGGCTCAGGAGTATCTCCGTAAGGGCTATCCTGCTATTCTAGCCCTTGTCACTGATTCGCAGACTGACAAGAGGAGGATCAAGGATATTCCAGTTGTTCGGGAATTTCCTGACGTATTCCCTGAGGAACTCCCTGGCTTACCTCCACATCGACAGGTGGAATTCCAGATCGATCTCGCCCCAGGAGCAGCACCGATTGCTCGTGCTCCTTATCGTCTGGCACCAGGGGAGTTGCAGGAATTGTCAAACCAACTTCAGGAACTGTTGGATAGGGGTTTTATCCGACCTAGCTCTTCACCTTGGGGAGCCCCAGTTCTGTTTGTGAAAAAGAAGGACGAGTCTTTTCGCCTGTGTATAGATTACCGTGAACTCAATAAGGCGACGGTCAAGAATCGTTATCCTTTACCACGTATTGATGACCTGTTTGACCAGCTGCATGGATCAAGTTTCTACTCCAAAATCGACTTAAGGTCGGGTTATCATCGGGTACGGGTTAGAGAGGAAGATGTTCCCAAAACGGCATTTCGGACGCGGTACGGTCATTATGAGTTCTTGGTCATGCCAATCGGGTTGACCAACGCACCAGCGGTCTTCATGGATCTCATGAACCGCGTGTGCAAGCCATACCTCGACGACTTCGTTATCGTTTTTATCGACGACATTCTAATTTATTCCAAGAACAAGGAGGATCATGTGCGGCATCTACGTCTTATCCTAGAGCTCCTGAGGAGGGAGCAGCTGTACGCGAAATTTTCTAAGTGTGATTTCTGGATACGGGAGGTACATTTTCTGGGGCATATCGTTAATGAGATGGGCATACATGTGGATCCTGCCAAGATCGATGCCATTAGAAATTGGGCGGCACCAACGAATCCTTCAGAGGTGCGACAATTTCTTGGTCTAGCGGGGTATTATCGTCATTTTATTCGGGATTTTTCGAAGATTGCACAGCCTCTCACATCCTTGACACAAAAGAAAGTAGTTTATTCGTGGGGAGCAAAACAGGAGGATGCCTTCCAACTATTGAAACAGAAATTATGTAGCGCGCCGATTCTGTCTCTACCAGAGGGTACCGAGGATTTTGAGGTACATTGTGATGCATCGATTCAGGGTCTTGGTTGCGTGCTGATGCAGCGCAACAAGGTGATAGCTTATGCCTCTCGACAGTTGAAAGTACACGAGAAGAACTACACGACACACGACTTGGAGTTAGGAGCCGTGGTTTTTGCACTGAAGATTTGGAGGCATTATCTGTACGGTACGAAATGCACCATCTATACCGACCACAAGAGCCTTCAGCATATCTTCGACCAGAAAGAACTAAATATGCGTCAGCATCGTTGGGTAGAATTGTTCAATGATTACGAGTGTGCCATCAAGTATCACCTGGGTAAAGCTAATGTTGTAGCTGATGCCCTTAGCCGCAAGGAACCGAAACCGAAGCGTGTTTGTGCTCTACAGCTTACTATTCACTCTGATCTACCCACACGGATTCGTTCAGCACAGGTCGAGGCCTTAAAGGATGAAAACATTGAAGCAGAGGGTTTCCGTGGTATGAATAAGAAGTTCGAGCTAAAGTCTGATGGCATTTACTATGTTATGGAGAGATTGTGGGTTCCTCTGTTTGGCAACCTTCGGGAACTGGTAATGGATGAAGCACATAAGTCAAGGTATTCTGTTCACCCGGGGTCTGATAAGATGTATCACGATCTCAAAGTCTTGTATTGGTGGCCGAATATGAAAGCTATTATAGCCACATATGTGAGCAAATGCTTGACTTGTGCTAGAGTCAAGGCAGAGTATCAGAAGCCTTTGGGTCCACTACAGCAGCCTGAGATACCGATGTGGAAATGGGAGCAGATATCTATGGATTTTGTCACAGGCCTACCAAGAACCCAAGCTGGGAATGATACGATATGGGTAATTGTGGACCGTCTTACGAAGTCAGCGCACTTTTTACCAATTAAAGAAACAGACAAGCACTCCCAGCTCGCAGCGATATACCTTAAAGAGGTGGTGTCTAGGCACGGGGTGCCAACCTCCATCATTTCGGATCGAGATCCGTGTTTCACCTCAGAGTTATGGCAGGCTATGCACAGGTCGTTTGGTTCGCGTCTCGATATGAGTACTGCGTATCACCCACAGACCGACGGTCAGAGTGAGCGCACAATTCAGACACTTGAGGATATGTTACGGGCGTGTGTTATTGATTTTGGGAAGGGTTGGGAGAGACATTTGCCATTAGTCGAATTCTCCTACAACAACAGTTATCATACTAGCATCAAGGCAGCTCCGTTCGAAGCCTTGTATGGGAGGAAGTGTCGTTCACCTCTCTGTTGGGCCGAAGTGGGCGACAGTCAGATTTCAGGTCCTGAGTTGGTTATGGAGACTTCAGATATAATTGTAAAAATCAGAGAGCGTATGGCAGCTGCCCGTGATCGTCAGAAAGCCTATGCTGACAAACGTAGCAAGGAGGTTGTATTCGAGGTGAATGATCGCGTTATGTTGAAGGTTTCACCGTGGAAGGGCGTTGTACGTTTTGGAAAGCGTGGCAAGCTTAATCCACGCTACGTTGGACCGTTTAGAGTTCTTGAACGCATTGGTAAGGTGGCTTACAGGTTGGAATTACCTACTGAATTGGGTAATGTTCACGATGTTTTTCATCTATCACAACTGAAGAAGTGCTATGCTGAAGACCCACTGGCTGTACCTTTCCAAGAGCTGAAAATCGACGACAAACTACAGTTTATTGAAGAGCCCGTAGAGATCATGGATCGGGAAGTCAAAATACGTAAACACAGTCGAATTCCGATCGTCAGAGTCCGTTGGAATTCAAGGCGTGGACCGGAATTCACGTGGGAGCGAGAGGATCAGATGAAACTCAAATACCCACACCTTTTTCCTAAAGACAAACCAGAATCTAGTAAAGCTGGTGAATCTCGGGACGAGATCCCTTTTCAAGTTGGGGATGATGTGACACCCGAGCAACATCCGCAATAACCTTGATTCCTCATTTCATTCTTTCGTGTACACTTGTCAAATTTCGGGACGAAATTTCTTTCAAGTTGGGGATGATGTGACAACCCGAATAATTAAGGTTAGCATTACTCGAAACCCCACAACTTTTAATGTGTGTTTTATGCTAATATGCCTGCCTTGTGTATCACGACATAATTACATACATTTATTTGACTAACTGTACATGATTGTGTGCGTTCAATTAACTAACTGATTTAGAAAACTAAACTCAGCGACATGAGCATTTGGGCCACTTATGTACATCACACGGACTACCCTAATGCGTAACATAAATATGGGCCATTTATTTGTAATCCCTAATTACAACAAACCCTACCCTCTTACAAGTGCATCGGCAGTAGCAGACCCCGCCCCCCCCCCCCCCTGTCGTGATCATCATCATCATACTCTCATCGGTCGTTCGGTTAGTGTTTCATACGATTATTGAAATTAGTTGGTTATTTGACGATTGTGCATCTAAGTGAAACCTTTGTGTGATATTCTCTGCATGTTGTACGATCAGGAACTAGTGACATCAATATTATTGTATTAATAAGTGTATACCTGAATCGAGTTGTATGCTGTGGTAGCCATGTGATTTGAGTAGCATGATAATTGGATAGTAAATTATATTTTGTGGTTTGCATGTAAATGTAGGGTTGTGTAGAGTGTCATGTGCAGTCATCATATGTGTTAATTGAATATGATCATTACTATCCTCAAAGTTTGAGTAAATGGATAAGTGACATGGGCTGAACACGTTATTCTTTTGATTATCGGTTGACTAAATGGCTGCAAGTTATGATTAAATGTATAATTTATGACTAAATGGATGAGTGACATAGGCTGCACATGTTACCCTCTTGATTGACAAAATATATATATTGGTGGTAGCCTAGTAGGATGTGCAAGTTATGAATCATTTAATAGTTAGATGAAGATGTTGGCTGCTTATTGTGATTCAGCCGAACTAAATAGAAAATATATGATAACTGTGGAACTTGTTTGATTGATAAGGAAAATAGTGCACATGAAGTTGTTATGATTAGATGTACTTGACTACATGATTGCTTGAAGATAATAAATACGATCAGAAATAGTTTGATAACATACTGCATCAATAGAAGGTTAATCCAATGAATAAGTTAGTTGTTATGTTAATATGATTCTGATACATGATAACTGGGTAACTAAAGGTTTAGATGGAATTATAATTGGCCGGGCCGGTTGTAATGTTTGGGCCGCATCATACACGAGCCACACCCAACAAACAAGTTAGTGGGTTGGTACAAATGGTTATTCATGCAATTGTGATAGGAACTGTTGGGTTGTAAAACTATTACTCGAGCTAGGGGGCTTGAGTAGGGAATGTGTTTTGATGTGAATAATTGCGATGTGTTGAGCGATGTTCAAGTCTAATGCGGTGTACTATTTGTGAAACACGTGACGTATATTAATGTGGAACTGATTGTTATGCGTAATATGATAGGGCTTGATTGATCATTGTGAGAAACGTGAAATAAAACTTTACCGAGCAAAACCAAGGTGAGTTCTCTACATTCGAGCATGCGTCCCAGTGGTTGGGGACAGTCAGTGGTTTGGGTAAAAACGGGTATATTGGTTAATATTCTCACCTATCATTTTTGTAAGTCCCTTATTCGGGTATTAGTTGGTAGCGCTACTTAGGTTTGGCACCCTCACACCGCTCCTGGATAGGACGGATGTGAACTAATGACCCAGTCGGGGCCCCAGTACTAGATAGGGGTACGTGGGATAGGGCAGTCATGTACATCAGGAGCCGTCTTGTTCGGAAATGAGATATTAACAATATTACTTGCATTGGTTATTGAACTGTTTTACATACAACTGGTAACAAACGTTTTCTAAAACTGTGAACTCGCCAGCTTTGTCTGATACACTTGTTACATGCTCGCAGGTCGTTAGATGATTGGAACAGGAGCTTGTTGGCTGGAGAGCAAGAGTGGTCATGGTCATGCTGAGGAATTTGTTTATCACATACTTATTTATTACATTCGTTTAGTACTTACTTTATGATAACTTTACGCTTCCGCTAAACTTATGGTTTTGGATAACTTATGTTTGGAACTTCAGTATTATTAAGCAAATGAACTTCATTTTCAACTTGTGATTCAATGTAATTGGTGGCTCATTGCTAGTCGTCACACGCTTAACAGGGACACTCCCTAGGTGGTAAATTGAGGGTGTGACACTACGGACGCAAATGTCGGTTGCCATTATGCTGGGCAGATGCAGGCGACAGACAGCTGGTTTGTCCCAAACTGGTCCAAGAGACAACCGATAAGATTATGCAGATCCGAGAGCGCATCAAGGCGGCTCGTGATCGACAAAAGAGCTATGCGGACCAAAGAAATAAACCTTTGGAATTTGAAGTGGGTGATATGGTTCTGTTAAAAGTCTCACCTTGGAAAGGTGTGGCACGCTTTGGGAAGTGTGGTAAGTTAAACCCACGATTTATCGGGCCGTTCAGAATCCTGGAAAGGGTTGGTTCTGTAGCACACAAGTTGGAGCTACCAGAAGAACTAAATGGCATTCATGATACATTCCATGTACATAATCTGAAGAAAAGTCCAACTCAAGAGACAGTGGTCATCCCTGCTGATGAAGTTCACTTTGACGAGACGCTTCATTTCACTGAAGAACCCGTTGAGGTTACAGATTGGAAGGTTAACAAGACTCGGAGGAGTAATGCTAAGCTTGTCAAGGTTTGATGGAACGCACGCCACGGCCCAGAGTTCACTTGGGAGCATGAAGACCGCATGAAAGCTAAATACCTGCATTTGTTCCCCAACTCCCCTGCAGCTAGTAGTAAAGCTTAAAATTTCGGGATGAAATTTTCTTAACTGGGGGAGAATGTGACAACTGTCAAAATTCCAGGTATCCGTACAATTATTAAACAATGATTAGTGCTTAATGACTGTGCTGAATTACCATTAATTACTTGAATTGTTTTCTGATTATTGCCATATACATACATGTGCATCACATATTGCATAATGACATATCATTACAGCATGCAAACAATATTGATTTTAAATGATGCACGAAACACAGTTAGCACAGTTTACCAGATAAATCAGAAAAATGCTGACGGAGTTCAGTACATAGACAGACATTGTGTAGAGATACAGAATGAGCCAGAAGCCAAGAGTTACACTAGTATAGTGTGTAGGAAAGTAAGGATCACAAAACTGCCATCCTAGAGATAGTTTAAGTGCCGGAAAGTGCCTAAAACTTACACAAACTGCAAAAATCAGCAATATTCAGCATTTAAACACTCTAATATCATGCAGAAATATGGTTAAATGGTCCAGAATGCTTTCCTAAGTTTCGGGAATCAAAACTATCACAAAAGGTAACATAAGGTTCACTAAACTGCATAGTTTAGTACCTTAACGAACCGGTAACCAACCGAACAACCGGACACTACCCAAAACACCAAATTTTCACTAGAAGCATTGTTTTAACATTACAAAGCTAGTTATGGTCCCCGAACATCATAACACAACATATAACAACTAGTAACTAAATAACCTAACTAATACTTGATTTGTAACTACTAAACTAACTATCTAGTTGAAACCTAGCCTAAGATCCCCCCCCCCCCCCCGCGCCACCTAGTTCATGGCCCAACATGTGGCTCCACTATTGATTTTATTTAGTTATTTTAATAGATTATGTTTGTTCTTTATAAAACATAAAAACCAATGGTTTACCAAGTATGAGAAGATTATAAGTTTAACCCTTAAGACCATAACCTCTCATTTCTCAAAACAACACCAACACACTTCTTCTCCTTCCCCTCTTCTAGTCTCGGTCGAACATCCACACTTATACATCCATCATCATCTTTCAAGTTCCATTCAATCCACATATATACAAAGATGCTAGAAGTTGTATAAGGAAGCTTGGAGCCTTTGGAAGCTAAAGGACCTCTCAAACAAGCTTTTATCCACTCCATTTCATCTAGTGATCATCCCTAGCCTTGAGCTAGTAGTAAGAACACTCTACTCTTCATTTTACATCTTATTTGGGTGGTTAAAAGAAGATACAAGTTGTTAAACAAAAAGAACACTATGAATCTTGAACTTGAAAGTTGAACATAAGTAAATACATAAGAAATCATGATGTTTATGTGTTGTTATGCTTGTTGATTGTTGTTTGCTCATGTTTTTTATGTTGATCATCATATGATCTTGCTAGATAGTGATTAAAGACATAATCTAGCAAGATGAGAGGATGATTATGTTAAGATCAAAATGATCATCCTCATATAAATCATGAACTTGAAAGTATACGTTGTTTTTCTTGTTAAGTGATGATCAAAGTGAGGTATAAGTCTTGTAAATCTATGATTATAAGAATGATTTTTCAAGAAATCAAGTTAAAAATACAAAGTTTACTTAATCTTGGTTCTTAAAGAAATTAACCATATTTTTAGTGGTTAATAAAGTGTAGGATCATGTATTTAACAAGAAAAATCCAAGAAGAAATATTTTTAGAAAAATGATTTACAAGTTGTGAAGATCTAATTTCTTCAAAAATGAAGTTTCTAAATAAACAACCACACTTTAAAGGGTAATTAATCTTACTAAACACACTAGTAAGTAACTACAAATTTTTGTAAATTTTTCAAGTTCATGAGATAGTAGTTTATGCTTGATTTTGGCAAATTGGTAAGTGTAGATTGATTTGTTGTTGATTGTGTTGATTTGTAAAATAAAATGATATTCCTTGAAGGCATGGAAACCTCCATTTTTAGGGGAAACTATGGCAAAATTTTTCTAAAAAATTAAACACCTAGAAAAATATTTTTAAACAAATATTTACAAGTATATTTTAAACCATGAATTTTCATATAAAATTTGCCATAATTTTTGTTACAAAAATTACAAGTATTGGAGGTTGGTTTTTGTAAATAAAAGTGACTAAATATGTATTTAGGAAAATATATATTTAGAAGTCACCATGTGTGTGATTATTTGTATATTATGTCTATTAGTTATATTATTTTAGAACTTGAAATAGTATAACTCATCAAAATACCAAAAATTACAATCCAAAATATTACCAAAATTCCAAGGAATAAATATACAAATTATACCCAAAATATTGGAGAAACCAAACAAGGAATATAACTTGCAAAATATTCCGGAAATAAATTCACAAGTATATTTTGGTAGTTGGTATTTTGGACACCAAGAGAATGAAAATATGATTTTTACAATTATTACAAAATTATATCATATTTTTGACAATAAGAAAATATATTATTTTTGGGTGAATAAAAAATATATATTTTCTTGAAATTATTAGAAGAGGTATTATTTTTGGAAGAAAATATATATTTTCTCAAACAAACATGAAATACAATATTTTTTGGGTGAAAAATATATTTTCTTAAATAAACATGAAATACATTATTTGCGGGTGAAAAATAAGTTTATATATATTTTCTAAGTTAGACTTGAAAATATATTATTTTTGAGCTTATATGAAATTTATAAATATTATTGCCAAAAGGGAAAAATTACAATTAATTTTGCTTTGTGCTATTTCTTAAATATATATTTTGAGAATATATATTAATGAGTTTTATTAGAAATATTGTTCCGGAAAAGTTAATACAAAAATTAAGTATAAGGATACTTAATAAACAGAATAAAAATGCGTATTCTCGTACGTATAAATACACACCGGAATACGCCACCGATAATTTGCAAAAATATACAAGTACAAGAATACGAACACAAATACACCCATCTTTGAGAAGGTCTACATGTACAAACATATAAAAAGTAACAAGTTAAAATATATTATTTTAACTATTATTCCAAATTTAATAAATATAATTTAAGTTATAATATTTATTATTTTAACAAATAATTATATAACTTGGAATAATATTAAGGACACAATAGAACGTAACCCAAAGACACTAATTAATACTAAGTCAAGGCATGAACCGCTCGTCTAATAAATCGTAGTACGTTGTAGGTAATATGTACACCAGAGGAAACTTTGAGTTACAGTCGGATTGAAGAACGCAAAACTGTGAATTCATGTCCCCCTTTTCTTTTAACTGTTTTCGGTTTTATAACTTTGGGGCTGAAGTACATGTTACAAATTGTTTACATACGATTACATTTGGTATGGTTAGCTATGGAAAGGTACTGCTAGATCATGTGAGTGGTGGGTACAACGCTTAAGACCATTAATCCTCGTTGTAGGACCGAGGGACATGAGTGATAGATCTATTTGGGTGTAGCGAGCCTACACCCATGTGGACCGGGGTTTGGTCCATGAGGTGACTATGTCTTACAGCCGGAAGCCCGGTGTAAAATCTGCTAGGTTTGAGCCTTCTTGCATCACGTCACACATATTAATGGCCTTGCAAATCATTAATCGATATGTTTTCCTTGTTTGCTTTCATACCGGGTTTACAAAACATACATACTTACAATGATTTCAAAGGTTTATTCGTGCACACATACAAAACACATGAACTCGCTCAACTTTTGTTGATGTTTTCAAACTACATGTATTTCAGGAAATTGAATGTGGATCTGGCGGGCGTTTGGAAGTTTCAAGTAATGTTGGAAATAAAAGATATCATCCGGAGTCTAAGGGTTTGGATAGTGTGTCTTATCCTGGATAAGACACATCTTTCAAAGCCTGGTTTTTATTAAAGTCTTTGTCGAGTCCTTATGGAACTCTAAAACAGTTTGCATGGTTTGTAATTGGATTTGATGTCTGTGTTCGGATTTTAAGACAATTTTGTTTGTGATGTTTTAAACTTAATTAGTGGATGAACATCTTGGTTTTATCATTTAGTTGTTTGTTTGGTTGAATGCAATGATATTAAGCAAGTCACACATAATCACGCTTCCGCAAAAGTCAGGGTGTGACACTTTTCCGGGGAACATATTGTATTAAATTTAAGTATTGAATGGGTCAGAATGTCCTTGATGGGTGATCGTATTGAATGTGGGAATTCAATGTGAGAGTTGTCAGACCCCGTTAAATCTGATTACATCAGAGTTGGTGTGATCCGAATGGTATCTTCATTGCACAGCGGATGTATTTAAGCTAAGACTTCCAAACAGTTGAACGGCCACAAAGTACTCGAATCCCCATGGGTTCTCCTATTCCAACTGTTCCATAGTTTGCTCCTGCAACCTGAGAAAGAACATGCGAAAAGTCAACATAAAGTTGGCGAGTTCATAGTTTGTTTGTTTTGTATCAAATGCCTCTTAAACATTTGAAATCTTGCATTTGAAAACCGGTTTGTGAGATCATAGTATCCCAAAACATTTGAAATAACGTATCTGTATATCGGTAATGAAATGTTTTCTGTTATGTTTGTAAACCGATACATGTAACTGGTGTTTGTAAACCGATAATGAAATGTTTTCTATGGTATCTGTATGTCGATATTGAAATGTTTTCTGTCATATTCGTAAACTTGTATTTAAATCAGAGTATGTAGGATGCCTATGGAATCTAAGGATCAATCAGTGTGTAGCTAATACACTGACCTATGTGCCATAAGTAAGTAACCAAACCGAGACAACTCTGACATCCATTGGGATCACAAAAGCACTCCTAAGGGTATACTAACCAGGAGTGGAACACATTTCTAACTCTATAGATCTATACCTTTTACACCTTGGTCACTACGTGATTAATGGTTACAATTGCCATCATCCTACTTACGCACAGTGATCTGACATAATCTAATCCCATAGCTACATAGCGATCATTATAATGTGTGTATTATTGGGCCTAGCCCATGTCCTTGGGCCTAGCCCATGTCATTCGTGTTATTGGGCTTAGCCCTTATCATTAATGTTATTGGGCCTAGCCCATGTCATAAAACTCATGCATGTTTTGAGAAACGCTTATGTTTTTATAAAACTGCCATGTTTTGGCATAAACCTTTTGTAAACCATTTGAGTTCGTTGAATTTCATTTGCAAGATGGTTTATAAATATGTGTTTTCGTTCAGCGAAATATTGTGTACTTCTCGAAACTTGTATGTCTTTCCACCCCTGAAAACATTTATAAAAATGTAAAACGGGGGGTTATAAACACACCTTGATGTGATTCCAAGAACGTGAACTTGCTAGCGTGCAACCTATAACATTCCTAACAACGAATACATATAAGTTTCTAAACAAAACGACGTAGCTAACTACGTGTCCGAGCTCCACCGAATCGTCAACCATACAATTCTATGAAAGTGTTGTTATCTTGATTTGGAATAACCAATCTATGGTTATTTGATCCTATTTATAATCGGGATAAATGCTAAGTCTCGGAAACAACTTAGCTTCCGAGTGATTTAGGATATATATATATAGGACAAAGATCCGTTAGGAACCACCCTTTATTGCGAGAACCGCGAGAACCAATGTGAACACAACCAAAAATGCCTAAAAATAGCTAAAAAACACACAATTTTTTTTAATATATTTTTTTAAAAAAATCCCTACTTTTAGTAGCAAATTTTTTTTAAATTTAAAAAATAAAACTTTTTTTTTTTTGCTACTAAAAGTAGCGATTTTAACATAAAAAATATTAAAAAAAAATTTAGATTTTTTTTTATTTTTTAGGTTTTTTTTGAGGGTTTAGTTTTTAGCATTTTAGCTTGGGGGTGGGGTGGGGGGGGGTTAGGTTTTTTGTGTGTTTTTTGGGGGTTTTAGTTTTTTAGCATTTAGCTTGGGGGGGGGGGGGGGGTTAGGTTTTTTTTATGTTTTTTTAATCTATTTTAGGTTGTGTTCATAACGACTAACTAGACTACGTAAATATATTTATATATATATATATATATATATATATATATATACGGGATGGTTCAAATGAAATCCACTTTTATTGTGAACACTCGAAAACTAACTAAAAAAAGCCTAAAAAACTCACCAAAATATTTTTTTTTTCAATTTTTTTATAAAAAATCGTAGGTTTTTGTGTATAAAAAAACATTTAAAAAAATTATTATTACACATGTGTAATACTACACATGTGCACTACAAAAAATAATTTTTTTTTGAATTTTTTTTATATACTAAAAGTGGCGAAAATTATTATACAAAAAAAAAATTGGTATGTTTTTTTGGCTTTTTTAATTAGTTTTCGAGTTTTCACAATAACTAGTGGTTTTCATTTGAACCTTCCCCTATATATATATATATAGAGGAAGGTTCAAATGAAAACCACTTTTATTGTGAAAACTCGAAAACTAACTAAAAAAAGCCTAAAAAACACACAAATTTTTTTTTCAATTTTTTTATAAAAATCGCAGGTTTTTTTATATAATTTTTTTTAAAAAAAATTTGTAGTACACATGTGCACTACAATTTTTTTTTTGAAATTTTTTTATATATAAAAAGTGGCGAAAATTTGAATGCAAAAAAAAAAAAAAAAAATTGGTATGTTTTTTTGGCTTTTTTAATTAGTTTTCGAGTTTTCACAATAACTAGTGGTTTTCATTTGAACCTTCCCCTATATGAACCTTCCCCTATATATATATAGGGGAAGGTTCAAATGAAAACCACTAGTTAACGCGAAACTCGAAAACTAACTAAATAAGCCTAAAAAACATACTAATTTTTTTTCATACCAATTTTCGCTATTTTAGGTATATACACGCGATTCATCAGGTCCATGAAAACCGCAGGTGCGTTGGTTAAACCAAAATGCATAACAACGAACTCATAGTGGCCTTATCGCGTGCGAAAAACGGTTTTGGGTATATCTTCCTCTTGAATGCGCAACTGGTGATAGCCTGAGCGTAGATCGATCTTGGAGAAACATGTAGCACCTTGTACCTGATCAAACAAATCATCAATTCGGGGCAGGGGATAGCGATTCTTGATTGTCAACTTATTCAATTCCCGATAGTCGATGCACATCCTGAACGACCCATCCTTCTTTTTGACGAAAAGGACCGGTGCACCACATGGAGAGGTGCTCGGGCGAATGAAGCCTTTATCAAGTAATTCCTGGAGCTGACTCGAGAGTTCACGCATTTCAGATGGAGCGAGTCGATAAGGGGCTCTAGCAATAGGGTTTGCTCCAGGGATGAGGTCGATACGAAAGTCGATATCCCGACTTGGCGGTAGTCCGGGAAGATCCTCAGGAAAAATGTTAGGAAATTCTCGAACCACTGGAATGTCGTTTACACTTGGTCTTCCTTTCTTTTCCTTCTCCACTACTACAATGTTAGCCAAGAAAGCTCTGTATTCCTTACGGAGATACTTGCTAGCTTGGACACACGACATGAGCTTAAGACCTTTCGAAGTAGTTTCACCGTAAACACACAATATATCACCGTTAGCGAGCACGAATCGAATCATCTTATCAAAACACACAACTTCAGCATGGTTTTCACGAAGAAAGTCCATGCCTACTATGATGTCAAAACTTCCGAGCTGCATCGGGATGGGATCAATTGGGAAGATGTGATTGTTGAGCTCAAGAGTACAATCACGGAGAACAGAATTGACGGCGACGGTTCTTCCGGTGGCGACTTCGACATCGAACGTCGAGGGGAGATGGGAACTCTTACGATTAAGGAGCTTCTCGAATTCAAACGACACAAAACAGTTATCGTCTCCAGTATCAAACAAACACAAAGCATAAATACCGTTCACAAGAACGTACTATTGACCACGTTGTTATCGGCTTGGGCTTGGCGCGCATTGATGTTGAAGGTTCGGGCGCGGGCGGCTTGTTACTGTTGAGGTTGATGCTGCTGTTGTTGCTGTTGTTGAGGCTGCTGCTGCTGCTGGGGCTCTTGTTTCACAACCCTGTTCGGGCACATGTTCACGAAGTGGTTGGGATCACCACATGCGAAGCAGACTCTGGCGTTGATCGCGGGTGCCTGAGCTGCTTGTTGGCCTCGAGGAGTTGAAAGCAGAGCTTGATGAGCACTGGCTTGAGCTGGTGCTTGGCGGGGACCAGTACGGCAGTTAGCAGTGAAGTGGCCGTACATATTGCAGTGCACGCAAAATCGGCAGGCGATACCCACCGGGTGATGATAAGTACATGTTAGGCAGGCAGGGTGGGGACCAGTGTATGCACGCTTTGCAGGTGGTGCATAGATAACTGGAGCTGATCGATGTTGAGATTGCTGTTGAGCCGGCACGGCTTGAAGTGGAGCAGCAGTGGTAGTAACAGCATAGTTCTTGTTGCTAGAGCTGCTGTTGTTGTTCTTCTTCTTGCTGCGTGAGGACTTTGATAATTGAGCAGCATTGGTTTCAGTGGATGGTGCGGCGGTAGCTTGATGCAAGTTCTTGGTAGCTTTATCCCAGAAACCAGCCTTGAACCGCTTGTCGTTGATTTCAGCGGCAAGCAAGTAAGTCTCTTCGATTGTTGCTGGCTTTGCGGCATGCACAAAATCTGCAACACAGTCTGGTAGAGCTCGAATGTACTTCTTGATTGTCATGTCGGTAGTCTTGACTTAATCGGGGCAGATGATACTGAGCTGCTTGAAGCGAGCAGTCAGGGCAGCGTTGTCACCATCTTTCTGCTTCAGATGCCAGAATTGATACTCCAGCTTTTGGCGCTCATGGGGAGGGCAGAACTCTTCGAGCATAACGTTCTTCAACTCGTCCCATGACCGACCATAGGCTGCATCATTTCCGTGCTGGTTCCTCTCAGCCGTCCACCAGTCTAGTGCACGAGACTGGAAGACGCCAGTAGCATTCAGTTTGCGGAGATTGTCAGGACATCCGCTCTGTCGTAGGGTGACTTCGATCGAGTCGAACCATTGAAATAAGGTCGTAGGGCCATCTTCGCCAGTTAACTCTTTTGGTCCGCATGTCTTGAACTGTTTGAAGCTGAAAGCAGCTTTAGGTGTAGCTTTGGGAGCTTCGGTTCTGGACTCTTCAGACGATTTGCTCACATTCTCGTATATTTCACTCACGATCTGGGGAACAACCTTTGCCACCTGCTTAGCGACGATGGCAGCAAGGCGTTTGTCTCTCTGTTCCTGACGAGAAATTCATGGGTGACGGGTTCTAGATGACAACATTGTCTGCAACAGACATCGTCATAGGTCTCAGACACAACATAGTCGAATCTCACCTCACACGTCTAATACTACTAAAGCTTAGGAATACGATCATGTAAACACGTATGCACATAACCACATATTCACATAAGCACAGAAGCACATAAGCATGTAAGGCACAGAAGCACAAGAAGCACAGAAGCATATAACCACGTAATTCACCTAGAAGCACATGGGAGCAGTCAGAATATAGAAACCTATTATTCAAAGTCTACGCGTGTTCGAGAAATGGTGTCCGCGATTATCATAGCGAGTAGTATAGTATAATTGATTAACATAGCAAACAATATGGCGTAAGGTAGTTCCACGATTGGTAGCGATTTGTTAACGTTTTGCGATAGAGTGCAGTGCGAGTCGTGTGTGTCGATCAAAGCGAAAGCGAGAAGCGAATAAATCCCCCAAAAATCGTAACACATAACGGATAAAGTCATATAAAACACATAAAATCCACTTAAAATCGACAAATATCAGAGTCGGCAGTTTGCGGGCTCAGAATCATAACACATAAAAATCGAGAAATAGATTGTCTCAGGCTCGATAGACATTGATGACCCAAAGTGATTCGACTATTCACAAGGACTTTTTGTACACACTTTGACCTTCAGAACTGTGCTTTCGCCTCGAATCTGGGCGATCAGCACACATCCTTTCTAGTCATATCGTGACTTCAAGTCGTTGGAGTCCGTCGAGACTTTGGTGAGAGTTTGTAAAACAAAATTGGGCGGAATAAGTCGTCAAGGTTCGGGTTTCACCCCTGACTTAACAACTTCGTTCCTGTTTTGATAAAATAAAGGAGAATTATGCGTCAAAGTATGGATTTCACTCCTGATTCAACGCCGATTCTCGTGTTTATAGATAAAATTACGGGTCGAACAAGAAATTTAGTCGAGAGTTTGCGGTTTTCACACCTAATCTCGGCCTAATCGCTCGTTCATTTTTGAAAACTAAAGTGTAGTGATAGTGTAACGTAGGCGAGAATAGTGAGGAATAGCAGTAAGCTCGTACATAATCCCTAAAGGATATGCACAAGTCGGTCTGTTGGTTCCTAACTATAGACTAGGTCATTTCTAAGACATCGACCCGGACTAGGTCGAGTCTTGCCTAATTCCCTATAGTTATGGCTCTGATACCAATCTGTCACACCCCAACCGATGGCGGAAACATCGGGGCGTGGCACTGAGCGAAACAAATTGTCCAGAAGTTTCCATAACAACTATAATTACCAATTATTTAAAGCAACATGTCCCATACCATGTCATAAAAGATAACATAATTATTACAGGCAAGATCTAGTCAAATTGTTCTGTTCCGACAACTCAATTTTTTATTACACACAATTGTTTATTGTTCTAGGTCTTTCCTAGCCTCGATTTCACAACAAGCTAAGCAAATAAGCATCCTAAGCACCTGTCACACACGTTAAAGTAAAATTCAATACACATAGTGTAAAGGTGAGCATACAAGTTTAATAGATATAACAGAGTTCGAAATCGTTACGCATAACCAGCATGCACACAATGTAAAATGAGGCATGTTAGTTATCGACATGAACCTATCGATACCAATGACTGCGGGTTGACTGCCCAAGGCAGTTCGTAATACACACTCACCACTATGAGCCATGTAACAAATTGTCCTTAACAACCCCAGAGTAAACAGGTGCTGAGTCCAAACAAATAGTACTATCTTTGCTAAGGCAGGTAGACAGCATTCCATGTGTAAACATAACAAACAAGCATTCATTAAGTCACGTATAACATGCGGTAATCGGTTAGCGTTTAAAGTGTTGCGTAGTGTGTTCGATGTGATTTAGAATAAGTGACGTACGTAACACCCAAAAGTGCGTAAAGCAAAAAGGGATCGATTATACTCACAACGATTAATGGATTGAAGGGAGCGCTAGAGAGTAAGGTTAGCCTGAAAAGATTGATAGCATAACGATAAGCGACGCGTAAAACGAAACAAGTGTCAGTGAGTCGAACAGCAGTCCGATCGAATGGTAGTCCGATCGGGTGGCCGGTCGTTCAGGTGACAATCCGCTCGGATGGTCATCCGATCGGGTGACCTTTCAAGTGGATTGTTTCTTCCTTTGGGAAGGATGTGTTTGTGTATGATGGCTTGCCTTTTGAAGTTTTTTTTTGTAGCATTTGAAAACAAAGAAGTATCTCTACCTTTCAGGTCAGTCGATCTGACGGTAGTTCGATCGGACATCAATCCGATTGGCGAGTCTTCCCAGGTTGAGAACAAATTCACAGCAGGACGGTGATATTCGCTAATTTACACATATTTTAGTCCCCCGTTTTACCCCTATTTTATGCGTTTTCGGCCGTAAAACCGTCATTCGGATGCTCAATCATCTACACTTTTGTTTACAGGCCTAAAACAGCATACCAGACAAGATGATAGCGAAAACGAGGACTTTTCAGACAAAACGACGAAGCTGCGAACATTCTGTTAAGAAAACTGACATGGGCATGTGGAACGGTCGTGCGACCTATTGCACGACCTTGCATCTCCGAAACATGCAAGACAGTCCGGCACTAAACGACCAGTGCGACTAGGCGTGCAACAAGAACCCGGAACTGAACGACCGTGCGATATGAAGAACGACTGTGCGTGACCTACGACCAGTCAAGATCTGTGACGTCATGCAGTATGGTACACCATACCTACAATAATTGCTTAAAGTGAACGGTCGTGCAACAGGACGCACGACCGTGTGACATCGAAAAAATATAAAAACCTGCAGAAACATTCTGCTCGTAACTCTGGAATTTTGGAGAGCAATTCAGGCGATTTTCAGGCTCCGGAGGCTTCTGCTTTCACCCGGATTCAAGCCACATTGTCTCGTTTAGCTCAATTACTATCCGGATTCTTAATCTTATGCTTGTTTATGGTTTGGTTTTCTAATCTTTCCATGATTTTGTTAATCTTTCAAGCATTTAGATTAATGTTTATGTATTATTGTAGCCTTTGGGTAAAAACACAACAATCCCTTGTTTGATTACAATCATTAGTATGTTAATCTTTGTTTGTAATGACATTTGGAAGTATTTTCTATGTTAATCTTTGATGATTAGTTTGCAACCTTGTTATTGATATTGATTTCTTGATTATAAGTAATTGTGTTGGATGATTAGTATTTGGTTAGTTGAGATAGTTGAAAAATGAAGCTTAATTAATCTTGTATTAGTAAACTTTGAACTTGGTTAACTAGTTTAGCTTGGTTTAAATGTGTGCATCATGATACTAGAAATGGTTAGTGATTTAATAAAATGTAATTATTGTTAATCAAGAAAGCTTGCCGTCACATAAGGACCTAAACGGGTTAAATGGTGCCGTTATGAATTCTTGCCATGATTTGTTAACTTAGTTAGTAGTTTAGGCCAAAATTGCTATCTTGGTGAATTTATGTGTAAGATTTGTAAAATGAACTCGGTTGTGATTTAATCTAGTTTATGCTTGTCTCGGTGGTTGCATTGTGTTTATCGGTGTCGCTTTCCTTGATTAAGTGCGGTTAGAAAACTCCTAACGGATGACTAGCTTATTTTTAAGAGATTTTCATAGACATTTATCAATTGCACGTTAAAGAACAATTTTAGGTGGTTAAAGTGTGTTTATCGTTTTAGCTTTCCGAATGATTGTCATGTTAGGATTTCCGAAAGGGATAATAATTGTCTTAAAATGGAAAATTGACCGAATGCTTCTAGTGCCAAAACCGACTTAGGTGACATGCTTTGGTTGTGTATTAAGCAAGGCTATTTATCTATTTTCTATTATGTTTTATAAGTATTTGTTTATGCTTACTTTAGTTTATTAAAAATCACAAAACTTATGTTTTATAAGCATTCGGTTGGCAGACTGTTCAATCAAGTATCCGCGTGGATTTGTGGAAAACATGCTTGTAAAGATCGATAAATTTGTTTTCCCCGTGGATTTTGTTATTCTTGACATGGACGAGGATTCAAGAGTACCTTTGATACTTGGACGCCCTTTCCTCAATACAGCGAGGACGATTGTTGATGTGGCAGCTGGCCAAATCACGCTCCGAGTGAATGATGAGCATGTGACATTCGATATCAAAAGATCGATGCAACATCCGCAATGTCACGATGACAAGCTTTATTACGTCGACATTGTCGATGCATGTGTGTGCTCTCATTTTCAAGGTACTGTTGACGAGATTGATTCGGACACACGTCTGTCGTGTGGGGACCTGATTGGCATTACGCAGGAGGGCCACGATTTCGAGCAGCCAGTCTATCAGATTGGTGACGATGGTTCCCAAAGTCCGGAGAGATTTATTGAAATTGTTCATGTAGAAGAAGAGAAAGCAAACCCGTCGGTTGAAGATCCACCATCTTTGGAGTTGAAAGAACTCCCGCCACATCTCGAGTATGCATTTCTTGACGAGGAGCGTCGCTTACCAGTCATAATTTCGGCATCATTGGAAAAGGTTGAGAAGAATCAGCTTCTTGAGGTTCTAAAACTTCATAAGAGAGCCATTGCATGGAAAATCATGGATATCAAGGGCATCAATCCTTCTTTCTGTACTCACAAGATTCTGATGGAAGACGAGTACAAACCATGTGCACAACATCAGTGGCGTTTAAATCCAAATATGCAAGATGTGGTGAAGAAAGAAGTGATTAAGTTGTTGGATGCCGGGATGATTTATCCTATATCCGACTCTGTGTGGGTTAGTCCAGTGCAGGTTGTACCTAAGAAAAGTGGTATGACTGTAGTCTCAAATGATAGGAATGAGTTAATTCCTACCCGTACCGTCACTGGGTGGTGAGTTTGCATTGATTACCGCAAACTCAACGATGCTACTCGTAAGGATCACTTCCCACTTCCATTCATCGACCAGATGTTGGAACGTCTGTCGGGGAAGTTGTATCACTGTTTCTTGGGCAGGTTCTCTGGGTACTTCCAAATTCCTATCGCTCCTGAGGATCAGGAGAAGACTACCTTTACCTGTCCCTTCGGCACATTCGCCTACCGGCGGATGCCTTTTGGGTTGTGTAATGCACCAGCGACCTTCCAGATATGCATGGTTGCTATTTTTCATGATATGATCGAGGATTCCATGGAGGTTTTTATGGATGACTTTTCGGTATTTGGGGATTCCTTCGATCATTGCTTGGAAAATTTGAGAAAGATGTTGAAGAGGTGTGAGGAGACGAATCTAGTCCTAAACTGGGAGAAATGCCACTTCATGGTGAAGGAGGGCATAGTTTTGGGACACAAGATTTCTCATGCGGGCATGGAAGTCGATCCAGCTAAAGTCGACGTTATTTCACGACTTCCGCCTCCCACCTCTGTGAGAGCGATACAGAGCTTTCTTGGTCATGCAGGGCTCTACAGGCGATTCATAAAGGACTTTTCAAAAATCGCTAGGCCTATGACCCGTTTGTTGGAGAAAGACGCTCCGTTCATATTTGGAGATGATTGCTTGAGGGTTTTTGACCTTATCAAGCAAAAGTTGATTGAGGCCCCTATTTTAGTTGCACCGGACTGGAGTCTACCGTTTGAAATTATGTGCGACGCGAGTGATTACGCAATAGGGGCCGTTCTGGGTCAAAAGAAAGAAAAGCACTTTCACCCGATCTATTATGCGAGGAAAACTCTTCACGACGCTCAAGAGCATTACACCACGACTGAAAAAGAGCTCTTGGCGGTCGTTTTCGCATTTGATAAATTTAGATCGTATTTAGTGCTTTCGAAAACCGTTGTGTATACTGATCACGCAGCCATTAGATACCTCTTCACCAAACAAGACGCTAAACCGTGTCTAATCAGATGGATCTTGTTGGTGCAAGAGTTTGATATCGAAATCCAAGATAAAAAGGGTGCTTTGAATGTAGCGGCTGACCATCTATCTCGGTTAGAACATGGAGATATCGAGGACTCGCGTTGGGATTCAATCAATGACAATTTCCCACACGAGTCTTTGATGGGTGTAGAGATATGCGATGAGTCTCCTTGGTTCGCCGACTTTGCGAACTACCTTGCTTGTAGAATTCTGATTAAAGGGTTGACTCACCAGCAAAAGAGGAAATTCTTTTCAGATATCAGGCATTACATTTGGGACGACCCTTTTCTATTCAAGGTGGGTGCTGATCAGGTGATCAGAAGATGTGTATCAGGGACTGAGGCGACCGATATTCTGCGCCAGTGTCATGAGGGACCTACCGGAGGCCACCACGGAGCCAACTTCACCGCGAAGAAGGTGTTGGATTCCGGGTTTTACTGGCCGACCATTTTCCGTGACGCGCAGAGTTGGGTGAAAGCGTGCGATGCTTGTCAGAGGGCGACGAACATATCGGCACTCGACGAAATGCCCCAGAACTGGATACAGGTTTGTGAGGTCTTTGACGTTTGGGGGATAGACTTCATGGGACCGTTTCCCCCCTCACGAGGTAACAAATACATCCTGGTCGCAGTTGACTACGTATCAAAGTGAGCGGAGGCGCAAGCCTTACCCACAAATGACGCCAGGGTGGTCGTGAGATTCTTAAAAAGTTTGTTCGCCCGATTTGGCGCTCCGAAAGTGCTCATTAGTGACAGAGGGACTCATTTCTGTAACACACAGCTTGAAAAGGCTTTGTCCCGATACGGTGTGCATCACCGTTTGTCCACGCCCTATCATCCGCAGACGAGCGGGCAGGTGGAAGTCACGAACCGTGGGCTTAAGCGCATCCTTAAGCGGTCTGTTGGTGCAAACCGTAAAGAGTGCTCGGAAAAACTTGAGGAGGCATTGTGGGCATTCCGTACAGCTTATAAGACCCCTTTAGGGACCACCCCCTTGAGGTTGGTATACGGAAAGGCATGCCATTTACCGGTGGAGTTGGAGCACAAGGCTATGTGGGCTTTGAAAACCGCGAATTTGGACCTTAAAACCGGAGGTGAAGCCCGGTTTCTCCAAATTCATGAATTGGAAGAATTGCGTCAACAAGCCTATAAAAGCTCCGTACTCTACAAAGAGCGCACGAAGAAACTTCACGACAAACGCTTGAAGGACCACAAAGAATTCCAAGCGGGTGATCTTGTTTTTCTTTACAATTCACGGCTGCGCTTATTTCCTGGGAAGCTTCATTCACGCTGGACAGGACCATACACGGTTAAGGAGGTATTTCCGTATGGTACTGTTGCAGTAGAGAACGCAGATGGCGTTACATTCAAGGTAAATGGTCACCGATTAAAGTTGTACGTTGCCGGGCCGATAGAGTCGGCGGTGGAGGTAATTGACCTCCAAACCCCGCACACATCATAAGTGTGGGGAGGAGAGAGTCTACGCTACTGACTCGCGGATCAAAAATGTAGCAAGAGCGTATTTTGCCCTTTAGGGGTAGTATCGTCTTTTTAGGTGTTTTTCTAGTTTTAGCGTAATTTAGCTTAGTTAGGTAGTTTCCGTTAGTTTGTTTAATTTTCTTACGTACCGAGCGAAGGTTCTGTGTTGCAATATTGTTGTAACAGTTGGCGTGTTGAAAAAATGGCGAAAAACGGCCAAAACAGTTGCTGGAAATGGCTTCTGCAGAAAATTCTGATCTGCAGCTGTTGCACGGTCGTTCCACGAGTCGCAGGACCATGCGTTTCCGAGCTGGCTGGCACGGTGAGTCGCACCCCCGGTGCATCTTCGAGAACATGCTGCAGGTTTGAAAAATGTAGGTGACGCACGACCGTGCGAGCTGTTGCACGACCGTGCGAGAGGCAGGGGCAGTTTGGTCTTTTGCACATTATAAAAACCCCCATCTGCTTCCAAACCCTTCATTCGCGAACCCTAGCCATCTGCAGCCGTTCCAGAGAGATATTGCTTCAAATCGCACGGTTCTTCGCACGATTTCACACTCTTCTTCGCACGGTACGTTCCTTCATGTAGATTATCTGTTTTTTCGCTTTCTAGGGTAGATTCATCCGTTTCTTCAAGGCTTTTTTGTCACACCCCGACCACGTATAACATACAAAATGTGGCGGAAACGTAGGGGAGTGTTGTAACAGAATTAATTGTTTCATAACCATGGCATACAAAGTTGTATTTTATTTATCAACATAAGAGTTTCATTGTTTTAAACAGGAAATAAAGAGTTTATAACATAATTAAACTAAGTCTTTCTTCATTTTAAGTCTCTAAGGCACAGGTCCGCCCTAGTGTCACGATCATCATCCTACGGAAAAGCTCCTGAAAACACATGTGAAAATAGGTACGTCAGCATAGAAATGCCTGTGAGATACATAGGTTTTGTGAAAATAGGATTCATGACTTAAGTTTAAGAAAAAGTTGTTTATCAAAAGTCAGTCATGAACCTTGTAAATTGTTTAAAAAGTGATAAGATCGAATGACATGTATAAATAAAGAATAATGGGTGGTTAAATGTATAACCAAGTAAAATGAGTTGTATAAAATAAGTTGTTTGTAAAGCAATCTCTTATGAAAGATATGTTATTTATATAAAATGTTATATGTCTCAAATTGAAATGATTCAAATAACGCTACGAGATGTAATACCATACAAACACTTATATATAGGAAGTACTAGCGGCGTATCCACCATGCTTGTATCATATTACACACGCCTCGTTACTTAAATCACTTAAACAAACCACCAATGTATAAAGTCTATGTTTAGACCAATAGTCAAAAGTCCTTGTATAAGCCATGTCAAATGTTTATAAGTCCAAAAGTAGTCAAGTAATGTGAATCAAATGTTATGTATTGTAAGTAAAGTATTGTCACATAATCCAAATGTAGAAATGTACAAAACAAAGTATTTTGAATATATCAAAAAGTTATGTTTTGCAAAGTAATGCATGTTACATTGATACAAAAATTTATGTGGTAAGTTAACGCATACATTCAAGCCTTGAGACAGTCGGATAAACCTTTCAGTCAAGGTTATCAAAAGAAATGTTTTCGGATTCAGTCATTCCTTACATCCAAACAAACCCGGGATGTCAGGAATGGGATTTGTCAAGTCCTATGGTACCAGTACTTACTACCGAGCGGCGTAGCTAATGTTAATGAAGGTATAATAGTCTCGTTTATGCAAACCAAATGTCATAGCAAAATTGAACATGTTATATGAAAATAATGTACTAAGTATGCTAAGTTAACATACAAAGCAGAAAGTCATGTAAATCAATGTGCTAGCATGCTAGCAGTCAACATACATAGCAGAAATGTAAAGTAAAACAATGTACTAAATATGCACACAATGGGCATACATAGCATGAAATGTAATGAAATCATGTACTATAATGTACTAACAAACATAGCAGGTATATGATGTGAAAACAGGAAAGCATGAAAGTAACAAGTAGGCACATGTGTTTCACCCCAAAATGTTTGGAAAACAGTAAAAGAGGGGTCTATGTACTCACTTGAGATTGCTCAGAAGTCCTAAGATAACCACCAAGCAATGCTAGAGATCACGGAATCAAACGGCACCTAATATAGGTAACTATGTTAATAAACCGGACCTAATATCGGAGGATCGGATAGATTGAGGGTTCGTAAACCAAACGAGTAAAACGAAACTTAACCTAAGTGTTTGTGACCCATTACGACCCGTTTAACAAAGCCCGCATACTAAAACGAAACTTAACCTAAGTGTTTGTGACCCATTACGACCCGTTTAGGTAGCTTATGCTACTTTAACGCATCGTTCGCGTAAAACGCGTTCGGAACGCCTAACTAGTCCTATGACAAGTAAAATATGCCTTAACATGTCTAATATGGTTGTCAAATCAGTTTAGATGTCAAAAGTTATGTTACATATGTTTAAAACGAATTTTGGCATCAAAGGGGTATTTTGGTAATTTACCTAAGGCATATAAACTACCTATCATACAACTACTTAAACGAAGCGACCATAAGGTATAACCTCGGAAGGTTATTCGCTATATGCTATGGTCACCTAATGTGTTTGGTCGGATCCTAATGATCGACCAAATGGGTCGGGCTCGAAGGTATAAGCGATTTATTAGATCGCTTACCCTTACGACCCTAGACAACGTGGTAATCAGTAGGCATAGTCACGAGGGACTATAACCATCGTGATTACAATCACGTTGCGAAGTTCAAACGAACTTCGCATTGACCATAACTGGTCAATGCAGAAAGTCAAACAAAGTTTGACTTCCGGACTCGAAAAGCAATAAAAGAACGAAGGAACACTTACGAAGGGTCCCCGAATGCTAATCTAGATCAAAATAGCTCAGGTATGAAACAAAGGTTTCAACTTAGAGCACAATTGATCAGATTCTTGTGAGGAATGAGTGAAAATGTGATGGGTATTTATAGATTTCGTTCCACCGTTAGGATCGTTTCTTGGAAAAGAGGGAATGATCTAGCCCGTACACTTGTCAACATGTTGTGGTAACTAAAAATGGTTCCTCATGAGCTGAAAGGGCAAGTTAGAATGTGTGGTTGTGAATTAATCAGCTGAAATCTGCTGATTAGATGATCTTATCTGATCTGGGAGCCTGATGCGGCCTGCTTCAGGATTAGACAAAACTCAGGCGGGCCGCCTGGCCTTGTCTGATCAGCAACATGTTTCAGAAGTTACAGTTTTGGTCCCTGCACGTGTTTAAAGCCATTTCCGACACTTCTAAGGCCCGTAAAGCCAACTTTAAGGCCCTAAAATGATGCCTAAACATTGTGGACATGAAACATGCTCAAAAATATGTCGGATGTTGGTTCGTTTGGTCGTACGAACGCGATGTTCGCTTAATTATGACGGAATGCGCACAAGCGCGTAAAACGATCCAAATGACGCAACGAATGAATTTCTCTTATGCCAAACACTAAAATAAAATATTTTAGTGCTTACATAAATTTTTGGATGTCCAGATGTATTCAGAACGTAAGTTGTGCGCGAAAGTGCAAACTTGTGCACTTTTTGACACTTTTAGTCCCTGAATGACCCAAAAGTTTATTTTAGCATACCGAACCCCTTAAAGCCTATTTCTAAGCTATGTAAAGGATATTTATGGTATGTTTAACTTATGGTCATGTTCCGGAATGTTCGTTACAGTTCAAATTGGCATACTTTCACAGTTTGTCAAGTTTAGTCCCTGTAGACGAATAAATTTGTTTTTGCCATACCAATGCCTTCAAAACTTATTTCTAAGTTATGTAAAGGTTATTTAAGGTATGTTAAGTATATGTTGATGTTCCGGAGTATTTTTCGTATTAAACTGATTACGTTTACGCATCAGTTTGCGTAAAACTCTCCAGAAAGCGATGTAGAGTTTGAAATTACATAAAAGTCAAAACATGAAAAATATAAAACACAACCAAACAAACATTGGGATCAAATAACATTGTTTTATTGATAATAGAACTGTTCACAATGATTTCAAGCACGGATGTTACAGTCTCCCCTACTTGTGGAAATTTCGTCCCGAAATTTATTTAGAGGAAACTCATGGGAAAAGATGTGGATATTTCGCCTTCATTTGATCTTCGCGTTCCCAAGTAAACTCGGGTCCTCGTTTAGCTTCCCAGCGAACTTTTACCAACACGAATTTCGTCAAGTGGTATGTGGAGGTTCTCATCAGCTAAACGCCTCTTGAGATTGGATACGTGAAAAGTTGGATGAACATTTCCAAGTTCAGGAGGTAACTCAAGTCTGTAGGCTACCTTTCCGATTCTTTCGACGATCTTGAATGGTCCAACGTATCTTGGTGCAAGTTTTCCTTTCTTTCCAAATCTGATCACACCTTTCCAAGGTGAGACCTTAAGTAATACTCGATCACCGACTTGAAATTCCAAGGGCTTGCGTTTTGGATCCGTGTAACTCTTTTGACGGCTTCTAGCTGTCTGAAGGTTATCACGAACTTTCTTTATCTTGTCAGTTGTCTCTAAAATGAGAGCAGGTCCAGTAAGTTGAGCCTCGCCAATCTCATTCCAGCAGACTGGTGAACGACATTTTCGACCATAGAGAGCCTCGAAAGGAGCCATTTTGATGCTGGTGTGATAACTGTTGTTGTAGGAGAATTCAATTAACTAAAGGTGTGAATCCCAACTACCACCAAAATCGATCACACAAGCTCTAAGCATATCCTCCAGAGTCTGGATTGTTCTTTCAGATTGACCATCTGCTTGCGGATGATAAGCCGTGCTCAGATTAAGTTGGGTCCCCATAGCAGATTGCATGGTTCTCCAAAAATGAGACGTGAAACGAGCATCTCTGTCAGAAACGATGTTCAAAGGAACACCATGTCGAGCCACAATTTCATCCACATAGATTTTTGCAAGTCTGTCAGCAGGAAAATCCTCGCGGATTGGCAAGAAATGCGCTGATTTAGTAAGACGATCAACAACTACCCAGATGGCATCATGACATTTCTTTGTGCGTGGAAGTTTGGTGATGAGATCCATAGTAATGTTCTCCCATTTCCAAACCGGGATCTCTGGTTGCTCCAATAAACCAGAAGGACACTGATGTTCAGCCTTAACCTTAAGACAAGTAAGGCATTTTGATACGTATAAGGCAATGTCTTTCTTCATACCAGGCCACCAATAATGAATACGAAGATCCTTATACATCTTATCTGAGCCTGGATGAATAGAATAACGCGACTTATGGGCTTCATCCATAAGCAAGGTACGAAGATCATCCTGGCTTGGGACCCACAAACGGTCCATGAAGTAATACGATCCATTGTCCTTCAGTTCCAAAGCATGCGTTATGTGATAGGGAAATTCCTTATCCATTAAACCTTGTGAAACACAAGATTGTTGAGCCTGAGAAATGCGTGCTTGGATATCGGATTGAGCTTGAATAACAGATTGAACACGTACACAATGAAGCTTAGTACGTTCCTTACGACTCAATGCATCAGCTACGACATTCGCCTTACCAGGATGGTAGCGAATTTCGCAGTCATAGTCGTTTAAAAGCTCAACCCAACGTGGTTGCCTCATGTTGAGTTCTTTCTGGTTGAAGATATGCTGAAGACTTTTGTGGTTCGTAAAAACCACACATTTTGTACCGTACAAATAGTGTCTCCAGATCTTTAGAGCGAAAACAACTGCACCCAACTCAAGATCATGAGTGGTGTAGTTCTTCTCGTGTATCTTCAACTGCCTCGATGTATATGCTATGACTTTGTTCCTTTGCATCAGGACACAGCCAAGACCCAATTTAGATGCATCACAATAAACGACGAAATCATCATTGCCCTCAGGCAAAGTTAGAACAGGCGCGTCGCACCGCTTCTGCTTCAAGTTTTGAAAAGCTTCCTCTTGTTTGAATCCCCACTCAAAGGGCTTGTTCTTCTGAGTTAGAGCAGTTAGAGGAACTGCAATCTTTGAGAAGTTCTCAATGAAGCGGCGATAATAACCCGCTAGACCGAGAAAAGAACGAACCTCAGTGGGAGTAGTAGGCGTATCCCAATCCTTAACCGCACTGATCTTGGAGGGATCTACATGAATACCTTGTTCGTTGATGATATGTCCTAAAAATTGAACTTCTTTAAGCCAAAATTCGCACTTGGAGAATTTGGCGAAAAGTTGCTCTTTCTTTAGGAGTTCCAGAGTAAGACGAAGATGTTGCTCGTGATCAGCTCGTGTCTTAGAGTAAATCAAGATGTCGTCAATAAAAACAATGACGAACTGATCCAAATAAGGTTTGCAGACCCTATTCATTAAGTCCATGAAAACAGCAGGAGCATTAGTCAAACCGAATGGCATGACTGTGAACTCGTAATGCCCATACCGAGTGCGGAATGCTGTCTTGGGAATATCTTCTTCATGCACTCGAAGTTGATGATATCCGGAACGTAGATCAATCTTCGAAAAATAAGAAGCGCCCTGCAACTGATCAAAGAGATCATCTATGCGAGGTAGAGGATATCGATTCTTGATGGTAAGCTTGTTAAGCTCACGATAATCGATACACATCCTAAAGGATCCATCCTTCTTCTTGACAAAAAGAACGGGAGCACCCCAGGGTGAAAAGCTAGGACGGATAAAACCTTTGTCAGAGAGTTCCTGAAGCTGCTTAGACAACTCTTGCATCTCAGACGGTGCAAGACGATATGGAGCTCTGGCAATAGGATTTGCACCAGGTACGAGATCAATGCGGAACTCGACTTGGCGTGCTGGGGGTAGACCAGGTAACTCTTTAGGGAAAACTTCAGAATAATCCCGAACGACATGAATATCTGAAATAGACTTACCCTTGCCTTTATCTGCTGTAACATGTGCTAAGAAAGCCACATAGTTCTTCCGCAGATATTTTCGAGCTTTAAAACAAGACATAAGCTTGAGACCACCAGACGGTTTCTCACCTTGAACCTGTAGGATCTCGCTTGTCGAAAGCGGCACACGAACTATCTTCTCGAAACAAACTACCTCTGCGTGATGCTTGGATAACCAATCCATTCCCACAATAACGTCGAAGCTTCCAAGTTGCATAGGCGTGAGGTCAATAGGAAAAAGATGGTCATTAAGATTCAACTGGCAGTTGCGAAGAACAGAATCAAGAACAATGGGTTCACCACTAGCAACTTCTACTGTCAAAGGTTTACCTAGTTTTGTTCTAGACACGCGAAGTAATGGCTCAAAAGACAATGACACAAAACTCTTGTCGGCACCCGAATCAAAAAGAACAGATGCAGGCTGATTATTAATAAAGAACGTACCGTTCACCACATTATCGTCCGCCTGCGCCTCTTGGGCATTCAAGTTAAAAGCTCGCCCTCGAGCCTGAGCCTGATTTTGGTTCTGATTCTGATTTTGGTTGGCTAGCCTTGGGCACCGGTTCCTGTAGTGGGTCAGATCCCCACAATTGTAGCACGAACCAGGAGGAAAATGAGGTCGTGCAGCTTGACCTTGTTGCTGAGCAAAAGGCTGAGCAACTTGTTGGGCTTGGTTCTGAACTGCCTGGTTCTGGTTAACAGGAATGCGGCAGGTGGCAGCAAGATGACCAGGCCTTCCGCAGTTGGTGCACTGACGACACTGGAGGTGTGGTTGATGATGGCCGTTACACCTGTTGCACAAAGGTGCATTGCCAAGATAAGGCTTCTTGGCTAGTGGTTGCGCAGGCTGATTTGGTGCAGCTTGAGTCTGTGCAGTAACAGCATAGTTTTGGGAAATCTTCCGCTTCCTAGACCCTCCAGAATTCTTTCCCTTCTTGTTTTGACCTTTCTTGCTATCTTCCTTATCAGACACCTGCTTCTTACCCTTGTCACCCTTTTTGTGCAGCTTCCCCTTTCGAACCTGCGACTCAGTCAATGTTGCTGCTAACTCGATTGCCTGACGGAGTGTGGCAGGGTTACTACCAGTAATGATGTCTTGTACTGAGTCAGGTAGGCCGTCGATGTATCTTTCGATAGCCTTGTCTAGTGGGGTAACCATAGTTGGGCAAAGCAGACTCAACTCTTCAAACCTATCAGTATATGTCCTGTGCTCGCCACTGTCTTGTTTCAAGTCCTCAAACTCTTTCTCCAACGCTCGCTGTTCATGACGAGGACAGAATTCCCTCATCATAAGGGCCCTAAGTTCAGCCCAAGTTTGCGCTAGAGCAACTTCTGCACCCCGATCTCTCATAACCCCGTTCCACCATGTGAGAGCCCTCTTCTGAAACACGCTCGAAGAAAACTCGACCTTGCGATTATCCGGACACTGCACGTGGCGGAAAGTATTCTCAATGCTCTCGAACCATTGAAGAAGCCCAGTCGCTCCTTCAGAACCACTAAACTTGAGTGGTTTAGCCGAGTTAAAATCCTTGTATTTGCATGGAGCATTGTTGTTGTTGTTGGCTTGGTGCCATTGAGCAAAGAGATTTGGAAATTGAGCAGCCATCTGCTGCGCAATTATTTCTGCCAGTTCGGCAGTCGCAATCAAATTGTCGCGTCGAGGAGGCATTCTAAAAGAGGAACATGAAAGGAAACGAGTGAGATGATTGGGTGAAAAGAATGAGATGAAACAAAATCAACAAAAGCAAAGATGGTGGTCATTCGTCCGCATTACCAAGCAAACGAACGACACACAGTGACTAATCAAAGTAAATGGATCAAAAATAATGTATTGCGAAGACATGCTCGCCTATAAGTGAACACTCATCCCAAGAATTCCCAGGTAAGCACAACTGGTCTCGCGTCTGATGAGATATATACGAAGTGCTTGCCTAGACAGAAAACCCAGAATACAGGCATTCACTCTTCCAGTTTGCACGTGTTCACATTATTTAAAACCCAAAACATTGACGAGATTTTGAAAATTTGAAGGCACAAGGCCAAAAATTTAGTCAAACTGGAAGGGTTCAAAACCTTGTAATAAATCATCCAAAAACAGAAGATTGTTTTTCAAAAATCGTTTCGGAAAAATTTGGTTTTTGTTTTGATAATCACCTAAGGATAGGTGATGTACATGTTTTAAGATCTAAACACAAGATAATTTGTGTTAGGGTCCTAGAAAGGTTATAGTCTAGGTCAAAGAATTACTAATAACCTAATTCCCTATAACCATTGGCTCTGATACCAACTCTTCTGTCACACCCCGACCACGTATAACATACAAAACGTGGCGGAAACGTCGGGCAGTGTTGTAACAGAATTAATTGTTTCATAACCATGGCATACAAAGTTGTATTTTATTTATCAACATAAGAGTTTCATTGTTTTAAACAGGAAATAAAGAGTTTATAACATAATTAAACTAAGTCTTTCTTCATTTTAGGTCTCTAAGGCACAGGTCCGCCCTAGTGTCACGATCATCATCCTACGGAAAAGCTCCTGAAAACACATGTGAAAATAGGTACGTCAGCATAAAAATGCCTGTGAGATACATAGGTTTTGTGAAAATAGGATTCATGACTTAAGTTTAAGAAAAAGTTGTTTATCAAAAGTCAGTCATGAACCTTGTAAATTGTTTAAAAAGCGATAAGATCGAATGATATGTATAAATAAAGAATAATGGGTGGTTAAATGTATTACCAAGTAAAATGAGTTGTATAAAATAAGTTGTTTGTAAAGCAATGTCTTATGAAAGATATGTTATTTATATAAAATGTTATATGTCTCAAATTGAAATGATTCAAATAACGCTACGAGATGTAATACCATACAAACACTTATATATAGGAAGTACTAGCGGCGTATCCACCATGCTTGTATCATATTACACACGCCTCGTTACTTAAATCACTTAAACAAACCACCAATGTATAAAGTCTATGTTTAGACCAATAGTCAAAAGTCCTTGTATAAGCCATGTCAAATGTTTATAAGTCCAAAAGTAGTCAAGTAATGTGAATCAAATGTTATGTATTGTAAGTAAAGTATTGTCACATAATCCAAATGTAGAAATGTACAAAACAAAGTATTTTGAATATATCAAAAAGTTATGTTTTGCAAAGTAATGCATGTTACATTGATACAAACATTTATGTGGTAAGTTAACGCATACATTCAAGCCTTGAGACAGTCGGATAACCCTTTCAGTCAAGGTTATCAAAAGAAATGTTTTCGGATTCAGTCATTCCTTACATCCAAACAAACCCGGGATGTCAGGAATGGGATTTGTCAAGTCCTATGGTACCAGTACTTACTACCGAGCGGCGTAGCTAATGTTAATGAACGTATAATAGTCTCGTTTATGCAAACCAAATGTCATAGCAAAAGTGAACATGTTATATGAAAATAATGTACTAAGTATGCTAAGTTAACATACAAAGCAGAAAGTCATGTAAATCAATGTGCTAGCATGCTATCAGTCAACATACATAGCAGAAATGTAAAGTAAAACAATGTACTAAATATTCACACAATGGGCATACATAGCATGAAATCTAATGAAATCATGTACTATAATGTACTAACAAACATAGCAGGTATATGATGTGAAAACAGGAAAGCATGAAAGTAACAAGTAGGCACATGTGTTTCACCCCAAAATGTTTGGAAAACAGTAAAAGAGGGGTCTATGTACTCACTTGAGATTGCTCAGAAGTCCTAAGATAACAACCAAGCAATGCTAGAGATCACGGAATCAAACGACACCTAATATAGGTAACTATGTTAATAAACCGGACCTAATATCAGAGGATCGGATAGAATGAGGGTTCGTAAACCAAACGAGTATGGAGACTCGTGGAATATGGTTTAACAAAGCCCGCATACTAAAACGAAACTTAACCTAAGTGTTTGTGACCCATTACGACCCGTTTAGGTAGCTTATGCTACTTTAACGCGTCGTTCGCGTAAAACGCGTTCGGAACGCCTAACTAGTCCTATGACAAGTAAAATATGCCTTAACATGTCTAATATGGTTGTCAAATCAGTTTAGATGTCAAAAGTTATGTTACATATGTTTAAAACGAATTTTGGCATCAAAGGGGTATTTTGGTAATTTACCTAAGGCATATAAACTACCTATCATACAACTACTTAAACGAAGCGACCATAAGGTATAACCTCGGAAGGTTATTCCCTATATGCTATGGTCACCTAATGTGTTTGGTCGGATCCTAATGATCGACCAAATGGGTCGGGCTCGAAGGTATAAGCGATTTATTAGATCGCTTACCCTTACGACCCTAGACAACGTGGTAATCAGTAGGCATAGTCATGAGGGACTATAACCATCGTGATTACAATCACGTTGCGAAGTTCACACGAACTTCGCATTGACCATAACTGGTCAATGCAGAAAGTCAAACAAAGTTTGACTTTCGGACTCGAAAAGCAATAAAAGAACGAAGGAACACTTACGAAGGGTCCCCGAATGCTAATCTAGATCAAAATAGCTCAGGTATGAAACAAAGGTTTCAACTTAGAGCACAATTGATCAGATTCTTGTGAGGAATGAGTGAAAATGTGATGGGTATTTATAGATTTCGGTCCACCGTTAGGATCGTTTCTTGGAAGAGAGGGAATGATCTAGCCCGTACACTTGTCAAGATGTTGTGGTAACTAAAAATGGTTCCTCATGAGCTGAAAGGGCAAGTTAGAATGTGTGGTTGTGAATTAATCAGCTGAAATCTGCTGATTAGATGATCTTATCTGATCTGGGAGCCTGATGCGGCCCGCTTCAGGATCAGACAAAACTCAGGTGGGCCGCCTGGCCTTGTCTGATCAGCAACATGTTTCAGAAGTTACAGTTTTGGTCCCTGCACGTGTTTAAAGCCATTTCCGACACTTCTAAGGCCCGTAAAGCCAACTTTAAGGCCCTAAAATGATGCCTAAACACTGTGGACATGAAACATGCTAAAAAATATGTCGGATGTTGGTTCGTTTGGTCGTACGAACGCGATGTTCGCTTAATTATGACGGAATGCGCACAAGCGCGTAAAACGATCCAAATGACGCAACGAATGAATTTCTCTTATGCCAAACACTAAAATAAAATATTTTAGTGCTTACATAAATTTTTGGATGTACAGATGTATTCAGAACGTAAGTTATGCGCGAAAGTGCAAACTTGTGCACTTTTTGACACTTTTAGTCCCTGAATGACCCAAAAGTTTATTTTAGCATACCGAACCCCTCAAAGCCTATTTCTAAGCTATGTAAAGGATATTTATGGTATGTTTAACTTATGGTCATGTTCCGGAATGTTCGTTACAGTTCAAATTGGCATACTTTCGTAGTTTGTCAAGTTTAGTCCCTGTAGACGAATAAATTTGTTTTTGCCATACCAATGCCTTCAAAACTTATTTCTAAGTTATGTAAAGGTTATTTAAGGTATGTTAAGTATATGTTGATGTTCCGGAGTATTTTTCGTATTAAACTGATTACGTTTACGCATCAGTTTGCGTAAAACTCTCCAGAAAGCGATGTAGAGTTTGAAATTACATAAAAGTCAAAACATGAAAAATATAAAACACAACCAAACAAACATTTGGATCAAATAACATTGTTTTATTGATATTAGAACTGTTGACAATGATTTCAAGCACATATGTTACATTTTTAGGGTTCTCTTCATAAACAAATCAAAACCCTAACCCTTGTAAGAACCATTCGTATCGTGAACATCCGGTTAAGTTTCCGACCCCTGTTTGTACAAAAAAGTTGTTGGTTTTGAAAAAATCTGGCTATTCGAAGTTCAGGGGTTTGAAATCTGCAGAACAGGTGTCGTACGGACGTTCCTTGTATGGAACGGTCGTGCCATTCCGGATGATTCACGATATCTGCTTGTTGGCCGGTGTTGCACGGTGGTGCCATTAGTCGCATGCCGTGCAGTTTCGACGGATTTGGGCAACTGGTGTTTGTTATCGGCGACGCACGACCGTGCGTCTCGTCGCACGACCGTGCCACAGGCCCAGATCAGAATCACAGTAGCTTCATAACTGTCTGCTCGGCTGTTTTCAATTGAAAATTTTCCTGTTCCCATCTTTCTAACGATATATCTCATACAGATGGATCACCCTTTCCTTCAATTCAATCCCGAAGATGAACGAGAGGCTCTTTGCATCCCGAGACGGGATGCCTTATGGGCAAGGCGGGGGCAATTTGGAGTCCCCCGGTGGCTAGATTGGGAAGTTATGGGGGAGCTAAACCAGAGTGACCGACTTGACAGCATGCTCACTTTCCCACTTGCCCGCTTAATATCTATCAACCGACCCGTCTACCTTGAGCTGACAATAGAGTTCTTTTCAACATATTCCTATGAGAAGCCGGTTGCTCATAGAAGGCCCAAATTCCGCTACAAGGAGCGGATAACTTTCCGGTTAGGTGGACGATGGCATACTTGGACAGTAGGTCGATTAGGTAGGAAGCTCAGGATCTACACAAGAGAAGACATGGATTCTGAAGTCTTCACAGATCAGTTCACTTTTCCGAATGATGATGCACGAAACCAGTTTTGGGCTGAAAATGCTATAGGTGACCCTTACGACCCAAGAATGTCGAAGGCTTCACGACTGAGAGATCCTTTGGTGCAAGTGATGCATCATGTTTTTAGCCACACAATTTGCGGGCGCATGGACAGTCTTGGGAACTGTCCAACACCAGATTTGATTTTTCTCTATGCGCTGGTTGAGAAAGTCCATATCAACCTAGCCGCAAGGATGGCCGAATACTTCGTGAAGTGCTCGGGGCGGAAGCCCAACAGTCAAATCCACGGCGGTCAGTACGTGACCGAAATTGCTTATAATCTGGGTTTGATGACTGACGAGGTACTTCAGGGTCTCACTCTGATAACCGAGGGTGTTTATGTTGACATTAGGTCACTGAAGGCGATGGGAGTGATTGTTGAGTTGCCTCACGGGGATAGATTGAAGGGGTTAAACAACGAGGTCTGGGACCCGTTGCCTCCAGTTGTGGAGGAACATGAGGATGAGGTGATGCATGATCAGGAGCATCCGGAGCAGCAGCACCAGCACCAGCCACAGACACCACCACACTCGCCACAGCACCATGCATTCCACCAGCATCAGGACTGGCCCGAGTTCTATCAGCAGTTCCAGCAGATGCAAGTTAACCAGGATCAGATCTGGGTTAACCAGGAACAGCATGGGGTTTATATTGACCAGATCCGGTCTAGACAGGACGAGATTAGGGCCGCTCAGGATCATATTCGGGCAAACCAGGATAGTTTGTATCAGGGAGTGAGTGCTGGGTTTTCATATTTGTTTGGGGAGATGCATCATGCATATCCCGACTACTTTCAGCATCCCCCACAGTTCCCACCGTGGAACCCACCTGGTTACGGAGATGCGGGTTCGTCCTTCACTAGAGACGATGATGGTGATGACGAGTAGGAGTCGGTGGTATTGATTGTTGGTGGTTGTTTTTATTTCAGTACTTTATATTTTGGGTGTTCATTTTGTTTGTTATTTCAACATCCTCGGATTGTATTTTGTTTTCAGACAATTTACTTTATGTCTTGTATTTGTTTGGATGTTAGTCTTATATTTATGTACATTATGGTTTATTTATGTTTACTCTGTTTCTGTTCTGTTTTGGTGTACATGTGACATACTTGCAGATCCGACATATCTTGGACCGGAGCACGTGACAGATACAGCTTCGGAAGTCTCGTTGCATCAACATCATCTTGAGGGGAGTACTATTATCCTTTTCTCTATATTTAGGGTCTCGCATTGGGGATAATGCGAAGTTCAAGTGTGGGGAGGGGGTTAACTTTGTTTGTCCTCTATAAAAAAAATCAGAAAATCAGAAAAATCATTCAAAAATACCTGTATTTTGTATATATTTTAGTAAATAAACCGGTTGGTTGTGTTTTAGAAAGCTTCGGACTTGATAAAAACTCGACAAGCAAAATATTTTTGAAAAAGGAAACCGGAAAGCGTGACAAACAAAGAAAGACTTGCATGATAGTTTTCACACTTTTACCCATTCCTTCCGTTACGTGAGCATATTTGAGCCTTGATATTGTTATATATTTGTTCATTTCGGATATAGGAGTGAGCCGGATGTTATGTGTAATTTAGAACTTGTCACTAGTATGCTTGTTAAGACCATGAACTTGCGGAATTGTGTAGAAGTGATAGAGGCACTTAGATTACCCCTTTGTTGTAAACCTTGTTCTTTGTGTTGTGCTTCCCGTAAACCTTATATTACCCTTTAGGATTAACCATGTCGAGCCTTCCCGTTTACCTTTGTTTACCCACTTTATCGCCCACTTAGCCAAATTTAGCCTTTTTATGTTTTAAACCTTTTTAGTGTTGAAACTCGGTCAAAATAATCGTTTAACTAGCGTTTGTGGTAGTTTATTGTTTTTTTATCTAGTTCCTTGTTAAAAAAAAAAAACAGAAAATAAAACACCCTAAAATAGGGTGAAGTCGACGAAAATCGAGCAATTTTGAATGCTTAAATGTTAAAATATCGTTAATTAGCTCGATTGCGCAATAGTCGCCTTTTTAAGGCATTTGTATGTATAGTTGTATTGTTTGTTGCTAGTTAAACGCTACTACCGAGTTTTAACCATTTTCGCCACTTTAAATATCCATTTCCATACCCTTCGCCCAAGCCTAACGTTACAACCCGTACAGACCTCTTGATTTACACTTTTTCGCATGTTACTTGGTGGAGACGAGATCTTATGACAAGCTTATGATATTACACATTTCATTGACGAGGCGTTGAGTGTTTGCACGTACACATTTTATGTATGTTTCATAAATAAAACCGAGTGTGTGTGAACATTGTGAGTTGTGTGAAGATTAACATGTTGAGTCAATTAAATGTGAAGTCACGGTTTTTTGGTTGTCGCTGTATATTTGCATATGCTTGTTGGGTTTGAGTCTTTTGATGTCGTCTTTCGAAAAACCGGCTAACCGTTTATAGTTGTTTTCAATAAAATAGTGTGTAAATTATCGTTCTTGTTTGATTCTATCTTTTATTGTATTTTAGTTTAGCTTGCTTAAGGACAAGCAAGGTTTAAGTGTGGGGAGATTTGATATTCGCTAATTTACACATATTTTAGTCCCCCGTTTTACCCCTATTTTATGCATTTTCGGCCGTAAAACCGTCATTCGGATGCTTAATCATCTACACTTTTGTTTACAGGCCTAAAACAGCATACCAGACAAGATGATAGCGAAAACGAGGACTTTCCGGACAAAACGACGAAGCTGCGAACATTCTGTTAAGAAAACTGACCTGGGCGTGTGGAACGGTCGTGCGACCTATTGCACGACCATGCATCTCCGACACATGCAAGACAGTCCGGCACTGAACGACCAGCGCGACTAGGCGTGCAACAAGAACCCGGAACTGAACGACCGTGCGATATGAAGAACGACCGTGCGTGACCTATGACCAGTCAAGATCTGTGACGTCATGCAGTATGGTACACCATACCTACAATAATTGCTTAAAGTGAACGGTCGTGCAACAGGACGCACGACCGTGCGACATCGAAAAATATAAAAACCTGCAGAAACATTCTGCTCGTAACTCTGGAAATTTGGAGAACAATTTAGGCGATTTTCAGGCTCCGGAGGCTTCTGCTTTCACCCGGATTCAAGCCACATTGTCTCGTTTAGCTCAATTACTATCCGGATTCTTAATCTTATGCTTGTTTATGGTTTGGTTTTCTAATCTTTCCATGATTTTGTTAATCTTTCAAGCATTTAGATTAATGTTTATGTATTATTGTAGCCTTTGGGCAAAAACACAACAATCCCTTGTTTGATTACAATCATTAGTATGTTAATCTTTGTTTGTAATGACATTTGGAAGTATTTTCTATGTTAATCTTTGATGATTAGTTTGCAACCTTGTTATTGATATTGATTTCTTGATTATAAGTAATTGTGTTGGATGATTAGTATTTGGTTAGTTGAGATAGTTGAAAAATGAAGCTTAATTAATCTTGTATTAGTAAACTTTGAACTTGGTTAACTAGTTTAGCTTGGTTTAAATGTGTGCATCATGATACTAGAAATGGTTAGTGATTTAATAAAATGTAATTATTGTTAATCAAGAAAGCTTGTCGTCACGTAAGGACCTAAACGGGTTAAATGGTGTCGTTATGAATTCTTGCCATGATTTGTTAACTTAGTTAGTAGTTTAGGCCAAAATTGCTATCTTGGAGAATTTATGTGTAAGATTTGTAAAATGAACTCGGTTGTGATTTAATCTAGTTTCTTCTTGTCTCGGTGGTTGCATTGTGTTTATCGGTGTCGCTTTCCTTGATTAAGTGCGGTTAGAAAACTCCTAACGGATGACAAGCTTATTTTTAAGAGATTTTCATAGACATTTATCAATTGCACGTTAAAGAACAATTTTAGGTGGTTAAAGTGTGTTTATCATTTTAGCTTTCCGAATGATTGTCATGTTAGGATTCCCGAAAGGGATACTAATTGTCTTAAAATGGAAAATTGACCGAATGCTTCTAGTGCCAAAACCGACTTAGGTGACATGCTTTGGTTGTGTATTAAGCAAGGCTATTTATCTATTTTCTATTATGTTTTATAAGTATTTTTTTATGCTTAGTTTAGTTTATTAAAAATCACAAAACTTATGTTTTTACCGGTAGTTTAGTGACAAAGGTCTAGTATTATTTCTCCGCCCATTTCCTTGGATCGATACTTGGTTCTTACCGATACTTTACTACATATATGACGGGGTACACTTGCCTCTTTCGTGTGTGTTTTGATGTTAAAGTAATAATCACTTTTATAAATTTAAAACCGATTCGTGTGTAATTTTATTGCAAAATTATGTATATATACGCACACGTCAGACGGTCACTCGATCGGATGGCAATCCGATCGGGTGGCAATCCTTGCGCATTGAACATGTTGGAAATTGTTAAGTATTTGAAGTCTCAAAACATCTCATGGTAGGATGGTCGGTCGATCGGGTGGCAACCCGATTTGGACGACAATCCGTTCGGTGTTCAAAACTCCTGGAGTTTGTATTAACAGTCAAATGCGGGGCCAAGGTGCAGGCCGATCGGGTGGCAACCCGATCGGGAGACAATCCGATCGGACACTAGCCTGATCGGGCGACACTCCAACCTGGTTGGCCAGATCATCTTCTTCCTTGGTCATTTTGATAGTTTGTCATTTTATCGAGAAGATTTGATAACGTATTAGACAACAGAAACCTCGTCACGACTTAGTAACTTGATCGGACAGGAATCACCCAAATCCAACCAGTTAACTGTTCGAGACGGTTTTCCATGTTTAACCCGAAATCGGTAATCTCGTGGATAGAATCCAGATCTTGAACCAACACAACCACGAGAATGAGTAGAAGATCAGGACAAGCTTCGATTCTATCGGTTTTGAGTGCATTGAGTGTAAAAGAGTTGAAAGAAAGTTGGAAAACCATCTTTCAATCCTTTTCACCTTGATTGTGTTTAGATCTATGAAAGATCTTTGTATTTTTATGTGGAAATCGTTCAGATCTAAGTTGTTCTTGAAGGATTGAAGCTAAATCATGAAGTTCATAAGAACAACATGATGACATCATCCTAGAACACCTCAAATCTAGTGAGAAATCGAAGAAAATGTGAGATTGGAGCGCTGGTCGGACAGGAGAGTGCAAAACTGGTAAGTTGTGATGTCGATAGGGGTATTTATAGGGTTTCCCAAAAAGGAAATGGGAGGAGAGGGGCTGGTCGATCGAGCAGTACCCTGGTCGGGTGGTAGCCCGATCGAGTGGCACCTCGATCAGATGGCTGTCCGATCGGGTGGCAGTTTGATCGGCTGGCCACTCGATTAGAGGGCACGACGCGTTGAGTTTTACGATTTCGATTCACGTGTAGAGCGTTGCGATGTTATAGAGTTTCCTAGTAAAATTACTTTTAATCCCAACTACTATATCAACATACAATCATCCTTATTTCATATTTGTATAGCGTTTGCGATTTGATTGCGATTGAGTTTCGATTGCGTTTCGATTAACCACCACACATAACATAATTAAACATGCACAAGTAACACATAAGGCACACACACACATAGAACAATATCCAGACGTTTAATTCGAGTTGCGATTGTGATAAAGCGATAAAACATGCGATAAATATCGAATAAACCTCGATTATTAATAAGTACTCCACATAATACTACTAACGTAAAGCATAAAATAGACTGTCTACGAGTCAAAGAAGTCAAAACAGGAATTGAGCAAGGAGTGACAGATCGCAATTAGCAATCTTGTCTCCCTTTGACTTCAATCTTGAATTTGACTTTCGAAACACGGGGTGTTACAATGGTAAGTTGTATGGTAATTGTTGATGATTGATGATGAGTTTTTAAAAAGAAAATGATATGCTATTAAGCATGGAAACCTCCATTTTCAAGGGAAACTATGGCAAAAGTTTTGCAGAAATTAGACACTTAGAAAAATATTTTTAAACAAATGTTTACAAGTAATTTTTGATCTTGGTTTTAAATATAAAATTTGCTATAAATTTTGTTGCAAAAATTACAAGTATTGGAGGTTGATTTTTAACAATAAAAATGGCTAAGTATATATATTTAGGAAAATATATATTTAGATGTCACAAAAATTATGTGCTACTTGTATATTGCTTGTATTAGTTATAATAAAAATTAGGAACCTTGAAAATAATATAACACACCAAAATACTAAAAATTGTAATACGAAATATTACCAAAATCACAAGAAAATAAATATATATCTTAGACCCAAATATCAGACAAATTGGACAAAGGACATTTGGGAAATTATGTGTATATATTTCAGAAATAAATTCGTAACTCGACAAATATGATAAACGGTATTTTTGAAACCGAAGAAAAGACAAAGTATGGGTTTTTACAACTATTAAAAAATATATCATATTTTGTCAAAATAGAAAATATATTATTTTTGAAGTAGGAGAAAATATATATTTTCATGAACAACACAAAAATATACTATTTTGGTGAAAACTAAAAATATATGTTTTTCAAGATTTAATCTTAAAAATATATTATTTTTAAGATTTATATGAAAGTATACGTATTTTTGCCAAATAAATTTATAGATATTTTTCTATAAAATTTTTCTTAAAATATATATATTTTAAGAGCATAAAGTTGGTGATTTTTAATTGTAGAAAATAATATTCTGGAAAATTCTACATAAATTAAGTAAAGAATACTTAATAAATACAAGAAAATACGTATTCCTATACGTATAAATACATACCGGAATACACTACCAATACTTGGCAAAATACGCAAATACAAGTATACCTATACTTGGAAGATATATATGTGAGAACCACGTGACAAATTAAGTTAAAAATATATTATTTTTAACAATATTCCAAATAATTGGATGGAAATAGTTTAAGTTATATCCTTATTTTAACTAATAATTATATAATTTGGAATTATATAATGTACATCAAGCCTATAACTCAAAGTATATTAAATTCCAAAAATATGTCTTAATAAACAACTAAGGCTAAGAGCCGTTACACGACCTTAACGTCTAATAAAACATAGTACGTGTGTAGGTAGTGATACGTCCCGTAAAACGAAACTTTGATTATACGAGACAGCTACGCAAACTTGTGAGTTCATGTCCCCCTTTTCTTTTAATTGTTTTCGGATTTATAAGTATCGGGGGTGAAATACATGTCAACTTGGGTATGATTTAGCTAAGGAACGAACTATTAGATCATGTGACCATAGGCTGAACTGAAGTGCCATTAATTCTTTTAAGGACCACGGGACAAAGGTTAGATCTAATGGGTATGGCCGAGCCCCACTCATGGTCCATGCATGACCACTTTGAGGGCTGTTGTGTCCCAGTCGAGGTGATTCGACACAGTCGAGGTGATTCGGCACAGTCGAGGTGATTCGACACAGTCGAGGTGATTCGACACTAAAGATCGTCTATTCGGGTTGAGTACTCCCTATGTCGTCACATATATTAATGTCCTTGCAAAATATTAATTGATCTGTTCATAGACGCTTTACATACCTGTTTTCAAAGGAATCTCTCAAATGTTTACAAGTTTATTGGAACTCATACAAAAGCATGAACTCACTCAACTTTTGTTGATGTTTTCAAATTACATGTATTTATGGAAGGCAATGGAAATGTTTTCAAAAAGTGCATTACAAGATTTGATGTCATCCACTTTTGAAGGGTTTGGTTTGTATATCTTATCTTGGATAAGATATATGAAGCAAAGCCATGGTTAAAAGTAGTCTTTTGTTAAAAAGTCCATGTATGAAACTTAATCTCTTTTGATGGGTTGAAACTTAACATCTTCTGTGTTGTAATATCATTTGAAACTTATGAATGGATGAGCATCATTTTTAATCATATAGTTTTTTTATAATCGAATGCAATGAAAACTGATCAAGTCACACATACACGCTTCTGCAAAAGTCACGGTGTGACAGGTTGGTATCAGAGCTTCGATTGTAGTGAACTAGGATTCCTTCTTGAGTCTAGACTATAATCACTAGGATTCTCTCACGAAAACATTTTTACAAAAAGGTTTTTCATTGCATTTACGAAAGCGCCAAGATCCATGAAGCAAACAATTTTTCAAAGGAAAGACAAAGCATAGACATTAGTAGGGAGGGGAAAATACCCCAACTAATGTGCTAATTGAGGTATAGCCTATGTGAGATAGACTTGCCAAAGACGAAATGACCCACGAAAGGACTTACGAGAGTTATATGTGACATGTATTTCTTTACCTGTATATACAAAGTAACATTACTATTCATTAATATATATATGCATATATGTGTATGGAATAATTATTGACGGGAACGAGATACCTTTGACTTCGAATTCTATTATTGTTCTTGACTCGCACAATGAGAGTATTGACCTCGCGTTCATTGCGGAGCTTATGGCTGATGAAATCACTAAACAAGACCCTGAGCTTAATTCCGCATAAGATGGCTATTCTTCCCCCTCGAATACGAAGGTGCCTGACTACGGGAGTGATGGCGAGGTGGAGGTGGTAACCCTGGATAACAACTTTATCATTGGGACGAGGTCCCTGTGGCTTTTACGAAACATGATTGACGACACTCTTGTCCAGAAAAGGAAGATGAGGTACTCATCTTGAAGGTGCCCCTCCAAGTACTATTGTTAGGAACTCTCTTTATTCCTACTTTGACTAGCATTGTGCCATTTCACGCGTAACGACAACGGACGTTGGCGCATGGACCATCATAATCGTCCCATCTATGTCGAAGGTATGAGGATAGTAGTGTCCCCTATCTAGCTGATCAGCTGCTTCGAACGAGAGAAAATTAGGGTGACCATGCAAGACAATTTATTATTACGAGGGCCCACGTAATAACAACTTGTAGTGCATGGGGAGTCCTGGTGGACTCTGCGGGTCAAGCTAATGATCACCACCCATTCAAAATTTCTAAGTGTTCAAACCTCCATCTAATGGAACAATACCGAGATAGTTACTATAACATTCTACAAAGTAGGAAGTCTGTCTTTGCCTACTTGGTGCCTAACACTTCTACCCGTAATACGAGTCATTTGGGAACCGATATCTACGCAAGAGAAGATGGCTAACACTCAGAAAAGATTCTTCTCATCCTTCACCTCACATGCACCCTATCACCCACTACCTATATCACCACCACCACTACCAACACCCCTATCAGTAACTCTACACTTTCTATCCTGTAAAGCACCCCATCGTTTGGGTAGTGCATTCGCGCCATGGAAAACCGCTTTACAGTTGCTACAAGGCACAATTCGGTTCCGAGGAAGAAGTTACGTACCCTCACGACCTTATCTCTACGTTTTCACTATCACCCCCTATACGTGGTAGTAATGTGTAACATCCCGAAAATACAAATTTTTATATTTGCAATTAAGTTGTGAATAAATTAAGTAAAGTAATCTAATTAGTAATGGTACTAACCTAGTTAGTTTAACACTTATGAGTAGTTAAAGACATTAAAACAAAATAAAAGAAACTAGAGGGACTAAAGTGTCAAACTTGAAACTAGTTTTAATAAACATTTTTATTAAAACACAAACTCAATAGAAATTGAGTTGGTGGGATCGACCAGAAGCCAGGGGAGGGCGACCAAGCTCCTCCAAAACCCTAACAAGCACAAATCTCATAAATTGAAGGTGATAATCTGGTCCAAATTGAAATCTGAGTTAAGATTAGTAATCCCCATCACAAGGGGGTTGTAAGGTATGTAAAATTCTATAAAAATTCTCTGTTTGAAATTCTTATGAATTTGGGAGATTCAAAGTTGATGATGCATGTTTGTGATTTGATTAGTTTAGGGATGATATAGTGTCTAGAGGTAAAACCTAGACAACTACATGTGAAATCATGTCCAAATTCAGGAAATTCCATGAACACATTGAAGATGGGTTATGGGTTTTACAAGATAATGATGAACACTAGGGTTTAGAATGATTATTCTAGTGTAATTTGATCATAGAAAGTGATTTCAGAAAAGTATGAGGTTTAAATGCTATATGAAAGCTTTATTGATGTTAAGTTAGCTAAATAGCAAGGTATGAACTTGAATATGAAAGGTATAAAGATTCTGCCTTTATAGTGTTTGTTGAAATGCCTCAAAGAAGGTTTGAAACTGAATTGTTAAGTTAAAAAAACGCATAATTATGATGTATGACAAAATGTGCGTTATATATGTGAAACAACGAGTTCTAAACATAAAGTGATTGAACTCTATAGGAAAGGAAGCCGGGGCATCGAGCGGGCAAACCGGTGTGGACGCACGTTTGAAGGGCTTGCTTTAAAGGTATGTAACTTGATTAGTTACAATTGAGTAAATTTTGATATGTAGTATATATGTAATTGATTTGTGAATAAAAGTTGAGTTGGAATTAAGCGATAATGTTCGCTAGTTCGAATAATAGGCCAAGAAATTGGTTAGACCTCATTGGTAGTCATCAAAAATGGAGAATTCCTTAGATGAGCTAAACGGGTCAAATAACCAAATAAGGCATGGTAAAGCATTGTAGTATGGTTACTCGGTCTTTGTTAATATTTTTAAGAAGATCTATTGAAATATGAAAAATCAGTATGTTGGTAGGTTAGAATAAGAAATCCGAGAAATGGGTTTTGGCAAAACAAGCAAAAAGGCAAATAATGTTACAGAGACTACCGTAAGTTACGGTGTCACCGTAACTTACGGTAGAGATCAGGATGTTACGGTGGGTGTCTACTGGTTTACGGTAGACCAGAAGTTTCAAATGTCTATCGTAACTTACGGTAGGTACCGTAAGTTACGGTAGAGTTCTGAAACGTCTGTAAATGTTTGCATATCATAGTTAAATCGAATCCGTTTTAAACGTAGTTTCGATTATGTATTACTTTTAAATACTTTAATACTAATGTTTAATATAAACATTTCAGTTTCTAGGTATTCAAAGATTACGGATGACGGTCAAGCATGCTTTTGAAAAACCGAACATTATTTACAAGCTTCCGCAATGTTTTAATCTTACTTAGACTTTGTTTATGGGTTGTAAACAATTTGTTAAACAACTTTTGAATGTTCCAACTTAGTCGTTAGTTGACTAAGGTTTATGCTACTTATGAACTTCTCTTTATGAAACTTATGTTAATTTGGTATCTTTTGTATAAAAATGACAAAAATTATTATTAAATTCAAGTAAAATTAGACGGGTGTTACAAGTTGGTAATCAGAGCTTAAGGTTGTCAACAAGTGTTCGGTTCAAGCTTGATCGATCGTCCGGTAAGAATTGACTTATTATGTTAACAAATTATATCTTATGTAAGAATGAGAAAGGAATTGATATGCATGGGAAGAGTGTGTTAACACACTCAAACCCGGAAAATGCATTAAATGTGAACGGTTAAAACAAGTTAAGAACTTGACTAAACCGAAACAAATGAAGCAATGTTATGAATGAAATGTTTAATGTTTAAATGTAAACATTTCAGTTTCAAGATGTCTGATGGAAATGATGATAATCCGGTGCAAACAAGCACCGAACAAATGAAAGAGATAATTGCCGAAGAAGTAGGGAAGGCAATTGAAGGTAGTCTATCCGGGTTTATAGACAAAATTCAAAACACAGTGTTGTCGCTTGTTGAAGAGCGAGTTAAAAGGTTGGAGGATAGTGTCAACCTTATGAAGGAGAAAACGGGAGATCGTAAAGGGTGCTCATATAAAGAATTTATGGCGTGCAAACTGCCAATCTATAATGGGGAAGTTGACCCGATAATCTGCCAGAGGTGGATAAGTGATGTTGAAGGAGTGTTTGAACGAACCCACTGCGACGTAGGTGACTTTGTTTCTTACGGAACGGGTCAATTGAGAAATCAAGCCAAGGATTGGTGGGACAATAAAAAGAAGGAAATGGGAGCCGAAGCGGCAAGGGTCATGACTTGGGATGAGTTTAAGGTGCCGTTCCTTAAACACCATAGTCCCAAAGCAATTATCAACAGGATCAAAAAGGAATTTATCCAGCTAAGACAAAAAGGAGAATCAATTGATAAGACCACGGGCATCTTCATGGATAAGCTGAGATTTTGTGACGAGTTAGTCACCACTGAAGAGCAGAAGATATACTATTATTACAACATGCTGAGTGCAGAATACCGGGAGTTTATGACTCCCTCAAAATATGAAACTCTCACAGAAATCATCAACACCGCCCGGGAGCGGGAAATCGAGTTAAAGAAACAAGTTGAGAGGGGTGAGCGAAGGGCACAAGATGTGAATCCAAGCCCTACAAAGAAAGCTAGAACTGCTGAATCGGGGAAGAAGGTGGAGGCTAAAGGCGGGTCGCCAAGTTGCAAAGTATGTGGAAAGGGGCACAAAGGCGAGTGCCGCTTCAAAGACAAGTCGTGTCCGGTATGTGGGAAGACGGGGCACACTGCATCGTTATGTCCCGGAAAAATTTCCGTTTGTTACAAATGTTATCAACCCGGCCACAAGAAGTCTGAATGCCCCGAGTTGGTTGGAAAGAGAGACACAAAAGAGTCTCCAACGGAAGCTCCAAAGGCAAAGGCTAGATCTTTCCAACTTACTGCGACTGAAGCAAAGATAGAACCCGATGTGGTCTCAGGTATATTTACAATTAACTCAATTCCAGCACGTATATTGTTTGATACGGGTGCGAATAAATCCTTCATTTCACATGGATTTATTCGACATCCTTCATTTGTATTGACGAAGTTATCTGTGCCCTTAGAAGTAGAAATAGGGGACAACAAAAGTTTTATAGTTTGTGACGTTTGTCGAGGCTGCAAATTAAGCATAGACGATGAAGAATACTTGATAGATCTAATCCCGATGTCAATGGGAGAATTTCAAGTAGTCGTTGGGATGGATTGGCTATCTCAGCACCGCGCGAAGGTCGTGTGTTTTCGTAAGGAGATAAAGCTAATATCTCCGAGCGGGAAACACGTCACTATCTATGGCGAAAAAGGAGGCAACCCAATAGTATGCTCAATGTTGAAAGCTCACAAGCTTATGAAGCGAGGATGCAAGGCATTCATGATATACGCAAATGAGCCAAAGAATGAATCACGAAAGATTGAAGATGTACCGGTAGTACGAGACTATGAAGATGTGTTTCCGGAGGATTTGCCGGGGATACCTCCTGAACGGGAAGTAGAGTTCGGGATCGAATTGATTCCGGGCGCAAAACCCGTGGCTAGAGCACCGTACCGACTTGCGCCGTCTGAGTTACAAGAGTTGATGTCCCAGATCCAAGATCTGCTTGACAAAGGATTCACAAGACCGAGTGTGTCTCCTTGGGGTGCACCGGTACTGTTTGTGAAAAAGAAAGACGGAAGTATGCGCATGTGTATCGATTACCGGGAGTTAAACAAACTCATGGTAAAGAACCGATACCCGCTTCCGAGGATAGATGATTTATTCGACCAATTACAAGGTGCGAACTGGTTTTCAAAGATTGACCTTAGATCGGGGTATCACCAACTAAAGGTCAAGGAGGAAGATGTACCGAAGACGGCTTTCCGTACGAGATACGGACATTACGAATTCCTCGTGATGTCATTTGGGCTAACAAATGCACCCGCGACTTTCATGGACCTCATGAACCGGGTTTGCAAGCCAATGTTGGATAAGTCGGTCATCGTGTTTATCGATGATATTTTGGTGTATTCGAAAAGCGAAGCTGAACACGCATACCACTTACAAGAAGTGTTAGAGACACTTAGACGAGAAAGGCTGTATGCGAAATTCTCCAAGTGTGTCTTTTGGTTACGAGAGGTACAATTTCTTAGCCACATCATAAGTGCCGACGGAGTATTGGTGGATCCATCAAAGATCGAGGCCATGTCAAAATGGAATCCTCCGAAGAACCCTTCGGAAATTAGAAGCTTTTTGGGGCTTACGGGATACTATAGGAGATTCATTCAAGATTTCTCCAAGTTTGCGTCACCGCTAACAAAATTAACCCGGAAGGAAGAAAAGTGTATTTGGGGTGTAGAAAAGAAAGAGCGTTTCAAACGCTAAAAGAGAAGTTAACTCAAGCTCCGGTACTGACATTGCCGGACGGAGTCGAAGACATGGTGGTTTATTCGGATGCTTCACTAGCGGGGCTCGGATGCGTTTTGATGCAACGGGGCAAAGTTATAGCTTATGCCTCGAGGCAATTAAAGATACACGAGAAGAAATATCCCACGCACGATCTTGAGTTGGATGCGGTAGTATTTGCCTTAAAAATATGGAGGCACTACTTATATGGGGTAAAGTGCACCATATTCACCGATCACAAGAGCTTGAAATACTTCTTTGATCAGAAGGAGTTAAATATGCGACAAAGGCGATGGCTAGAAACGGTGAAAGATTTCGACTGTGAAATACACTATCACCTCGGAAGGGCAAACGTGGTGGCGGATGCCCTAAGCAGAAAGACGGATTATGTTCCGATACGAGTACGATCATTGCAACTCATTGTGACCTCGGGCTTACTTGAACGAATCCGAGAGGCACAAGATGAAGCAGTAAAGACGGAAAACTGGAGAAAGGAAAGGATTGTTGGCCAAGTTAAGGATCTCGAAGTAGGAAACCACGGTTTGAAAACGCGTTTCAATAGAATTTGGGTTCCTAACACATGTGGAGTTAAAAAGCTTCTACTTGATGAAGCTCATAAGTCTCGTTATTCCATCCATCCGGGAGCAACCAAAATATATAATGACTTAAAGCAAAACTATTGGTGGCCCGGAATGAAAAGAGATGTGGCGAAGTACGTGGAAAGATGCTTGATATGTTTACAAGTCAAGGCGGAACACCAAAAACCATACGGTAAACTCCAACCGTTGGAAATTCTGGTTTGGAAATGGGAACATATTACGATGGACCTATTAACCAAACTACCAAAGACAAACCGCGGTTTCGATGCCATATGGGTAGTGGTGGATAGATTGATGAAAAGTGCTCACTTCATTCCGATTTGTGAGACTTATACGTCAGAAAAGATGTCGAAAGTTTATACTAATGAGATAATAGCACGTCATGGAGTACCGGTATCCATCGTGTCTGATAGGGATACCCGGTTCACTTCAAATTTCTGGCGAGATTTCCAAGAACAGATGGGAACCAAATTGTTCATTAGCACTGCGTACCATCCTCAAACAGATAGACAGAGTGAAAGAACAATACAAACATTGGAAGACATGCTACGGGCGTGTATAATCGACTTTGGAGGAAGTTGGGATGTTTACCTACCATTGGTCGAGTTTTCATATAACAACAGCTACCATGCTAGTATTAAGATGGCACCGTACGAAATGCTCTATGGTAGGAAATGCCGAACCCCGGTATGTTGGGGTGAAGTAGGCCCACGTGAACTCGCCCACCAAGATATAGTACGAGCCACTAATGAAACGATTGATGTGGTTCAGGCACATTTGAAAGCGGCTCAAGATAGACAAAAGGCGTATGCTGACAAAAGGAATAGGCCAATCGAATTCCAGGTTGGTGACAAGGTCATGCTCAAAGTATCCCCATGGAAGGGGGTTATCAGGTTTAGAAAAAGAGGAAAATTAAGCCCGAGGTTTATAGGGCCATTTGCGATCATAGAACGGGTAGGAAAGGTAGCTTACCGCCTTGAACTACCGGAAAAATTAAGTGGAATTCATAGCACATTTCATGTGTCACATCTTCGGAAGTGTCTAGCGGATGAGACAACTTATATTCACTACAATGATATTGAAGTGGATGATCGCTTGAATTATATCGTAAGGCCCATAGAAGTTTTAGACCGAAAGACTAAGCATTTACGAAACAAACATATCGATCAAGTCAAGATCAAGTGGGAGCACAGGAAGGGCTCGGACACTACATGGGAGTCCGAAGAAGAGATGCGACGTCTCTACCCTACATTATTTGGTACGTGCTTTGGTTTCGGGGACGAAACCCTTTTTAAGGGGGGGTGGACTTGTAACATCCCGAAAATACAAATTTTTAAATTTGCAATTAAGTTGTGAATAAATTAGGTAAAGTAATCTAATTAGTAATGGTACTAACCTAGTTAGTTTAACACTTATGAGTAGTTAAAGACATTAAAACAAAATAAAAGAAACTAGAGGGACTAAAGTGTCAAACTTGATACTAGTTTTAATAAACATTTTTATTAAAACACAAACTCAATAGAAATTGAGTTGGTGGGATCGACCAGAAGCCAGGGGAGGGCGACCAAGCTTCTCCAAAACCCTAACAAGCACAAATCTCATAAATTGAAGGCGATAATCTGGTCCAAATTGAAATCTGAGTTAAGATTAGTAATCCCCATCACAAGGGGGTTGTAAGGTATGTAAAATTCTATAAAAATTCTCTGTTTGAAATTCTTATGAATTTGGGAGATTCAAAGTTGATGATGCATGTTTGTGATTTGATTAGTTTAGGGATGATATAGTGTCTAGAGGTAAAACCTAGACAACTACATGTGAAATCATGTCCAAATTCAGGAAATTCCATGAACACATTGAAGATGGGTTATGGGTTTTACAAGATAATGAAGAACACTAGGGTTTAGAATGATTATTCTAGTGTAATTTGATCATAGAAAGTGATTTCAGAAAAGTATGATGTTTAAATGCTATATGAAAGCTTTATTAATGTTAAGTTAGCTAAATAGCAAGCTATGAACTTGAATATGCAAGATATAAAGATTCTGCCTTTATAGTGTTTGTTGAAATGCCTCAAAGAAGGCTTGAAACTGAATTGTTAAGTAAAAAAAACGCATAATTATGATGTATGACAAAATGTGCGTTATATATGTGAAACAAAGAGTTCTAAACATAAAGTGATTGAACTCTATAGGAAAGGAAGCCGGGGCATCGAGCGGGCAAACCGGTGTGGACGCACGTTTGAAGGGCTTACTTTAAAGGTATGTAACTTGATTAGTTACAATTGAGTAAATTTTGATATGTAGTATATATGTAATTGATTTGTGAATAAAAGTTGAGTTGGAATTAAGAGATAATGTTCGCTAGTTCGAATAATAGGCCAAGAAATTGGTTAGACCTCATTGGTAGTCATAAAAAATGGAGAATTCCTTAGATGAGCTAAACGGGTCAAATAACCAAATAAGGCATGGTAAAGCATTGTAGTATGGTTACTCGGTCTTTGTTAATATTTTTAAGAAGATCTATTGAAATATGAAAAATCAGTATGTTGGTAGGTTAGAATAAGAAATCCGAGAAATGGGTTTGGGCAAAACAAGCAAAAAGGCAAAACATAATGTTACAGAGACTACCGTAAGTTACGGTGTCACCGTAACTTACGGTAGAGATCAGGATGTTACGGTGGGTGTCTACTGGTTTACGGTAGACCAGAAGTTTCAAATGTCTACCGTAACTTACGGTGGGTACCGTAAGTTACGGTAGAGTTCTGAAACGTCTGTAAATGTTTGCATATCATAGTTAAATCGAATCCGTTTTAAACGTAGTTTCGATTATGTATTACTTTTAAATACTTTAATACTAATGTTTAATATAAACATTTCAGTTTCTAGGTATTCAAAGATTACGGATGACGGTCAAGCATGCTTTTGAAAAACCGAACATTATTTACAAGCTTCCGCAATGTTTTAATCTTACTTAGACTTTGTTTATGGGTTGTAAACAATTTGTTAAACAACTTTTGAATGTTCCAACTTAGTCGTTAGTTGACTAAGGTTTATGCTACTTATGAACTTCTCTTTATGAAACTTATGTTAATTTGGTATCTTTTGTATAAAAATGACAAAAATTATTATTAAATTCAAGTAAAATTAGACGGGTGTTACATAATGCACAACCCCCCATCTTTTGGGAAGTATTCATGTTTTTGTAAAACTAAAGACCTAGGAAGACCAATGTAGAAGGAAAATAGTCACTACTTTTGTATTATGAAACTTGTATAACCGATGTGATGTAACCTTGAGTCCATTTTGTTTTTCTTCTGTTAAAAACAATGTATCAAGTTTTCGAACATATATGAAAGTTCGGTGGTTGTTTTCTTATTTATACATTGTTGATTATACGTGCATGTGATGTTTATGTGATTTCATATTTGTTGTTGTGATGAATATTTATGTCATATGTATATATATACATATATACCTCATAGACAATTATTTGGTGAATGTTATCTAACCTACCCGATACTTCTTGCTAAAGAAAATGCCGCCCAGACGTAGCACATACACCAATACGTTATCGAGAACTGAAGTCGAACTCAATGAGCGCATATCCCAAGCAATAGCGCAACATGAAGCTCTCCACTCTGAACACAGTGGTGGTACTTCAGGAAACAGTCCTGCAACAAGTTGCATCTATAAACAGTTCCTGGACTGCAAGCCATTGAATTTTGATGGTACAGGAGGTGGCGTTGCTTTTGTTCGCTGGGCTGAAAAGACTGGCTCCATTCTGAGAATGAGTAAATGTTCACCAGAGCAGAGAGTCACCTATATCTCAGGATTTTTCATGGACGGTGCACTCTCTTGGTGGAACCTTCAGGTTCAAACCCTTGGTGAAACGGCTGCTTATGCGTTGAGCTGGACGAGCTCAAGGAATTGATGCGAAAGAAATACTGTGCTGGGCCGAAATCCAGAAGCTTGAGACTGAGTTATGGAATTTAAAAATGGATGGGCCGAAGATTGATGAGTACATCCAACGCTTTCATGATCTATCAACGTTTGTTCCCTACTTGGTCGAGCCTGAATTCAAGAGGATTGAGCGATTCATTTGGGGACTTGCACCTCAAATCCTGAGCATGGTTGCTGCCTCAAAGCCTCCAACCATCGCAGAGGCTATCGATTTGAGCGTTGCACTAACTGAAGAAGCTCTTCGTATGGGAAAGTTTTCGAAATCTAAGACAAACAAGAAAGAGACTCAGGTGGAGTCTTCGGGCGACAACAAAAGAAAGTTTTCAAACCTTAAGAAAGGCACCCAAGCAAGTCATGACAACTCAAATGCAAATAAAAAAAAGGGAAGCAAACCTGCCTCGTGGCACGGAAGCTTATGGAGCCACCAATGAGGCCAGTGGTAAGGTTTATTTGGGGACTAAGCCGAGATGTGACGAATGCAAGTTTCACCATGAAGGTCGATGCCTGAGACCTAAGTGTGACAGATGTGGAAAAGAGGGACACAACAAGGATACCTGTTGGGCAAGGTATCCCAACCAAGGAGGAAATGGTAACTACAACCAAGGCGAAAACGGTAATGATAGAGTTCTAGGTTGCTTCAACTGTGGTGACGTGGGGCACTTTAGAAAAGATTGCCCTAGGAAGAACCAAGCACGAGGAAGAGTGTTCGTGATTAGAGCTCGTGGGCCCGTCAGGACCCGAATGTTGTGACAGGTACATTCCCTATTAACCGACACTATGCATCCATTCTGTTTGATACTAGCATCAACAGTTTTGTATCGGTAGAATTTAAGAATACACTTGGCCTAGTTTCAAGTAAGCTAGACGTCCCATATTTTATAGAGTTGGCAAATGGAAAGTTAGTTAAAGGAAATGATGTAATTAAGGGTTGTACTTTGGAACTTGGAGAGCAGGAATTTTCTATTGATCTCGTACCGGTTGGTTTAGGTAGTTTTGATGTTGTAGTCGACATGGATTTGCTATCCAAGAATAGAGCTGAAGGTGTCTATCATGAGAAAATCATTCGCATCCCTGTTGCGAATGATGAAACACCTATAGTACACGGCCTTCACGCAGTTGATGCGAGAACGCGAGGCCCCATAAGGCGGTAGATTGTGATGTCCCACATTGATTATGAAGGCACATAAGTGCCTCCGAAAAGACTGCATAGCTTTCATTGCTCATGATGTCGACAAGGGGACCACGGAGCCAAGGCTAGAAGACATCCCCATTGTGAAGAAGTTCCCAGAAGTCTTTCTCGAAGACTTTCCTGGGTTACCTCCACAGCAGCGAGTGGAGTTTCGGATAGGCCTAGTGCCAGGAGCGGCACCAGTGGCAAAGGCACCTTACCGATTAGCTCCGTCTGGGATGCAAGAACTATCGACTCAAGTACAAGAGCTGCTAGACAAAGGAATTATCAGGCCGAGCTTCTCGCCCTGGGAAGCTCCAGTGTTGTTAGTTAAGAAGAAAGATGGCAGTTTCCGTATGTGTATCGACTACTGGGAATTGAATAAGTTAACCATCGAGAATCGGTATCCCTTCCCAAGGGATGATGACTTGTTCGACCAATTTCAACGTTCTAGCTACCACTCCAAGATCGACTTGAGATCGGGATATCATCAACAACGAATACGAGAAGAAAGCATTCCTAATACGGCCCTTAGGACACACTATGGACATTACGAGTCCATTGTCATGCCGTTTGGCATAACAAACGCAACGGCGGTATTCATGGACCTCACGAATCGGGTGTGTAAGCCGTATCTGGATAAGTTTGTGAGTGATTTTCATTGATAACATCCTTATATGCTACCAAACCAAGGATGAACATGAGGTGCATCTGCGAGCTATCTTGGAACTCTTGAAGAAAGAAAAACTGTATGCAAAGTTGTCAAAATGCGAATTTTGGATTCGCAAGCTGCAATTCCTAGGTCATGTGGTGAACAAGAATGGAATTCATGTCGACCCTACAAATATTGAGGCGATCAAAAATCGGGAAGCACCAAAAACCCCAACTAAGATACGACAATTTCTAGGGTTATGAGGTTATCACAGACGATTCATACAGAACTTTTCGAAGATTGCTCAGTCGTTAATAACCTTAACCCAGAAGGATAAGAGATTCGATCGGGGCGAAGCACAAGAAATCGTTTTTCAGACGATGAAGGATAAGCTTTGTGACGCACCGATTTTATCTTTACCCGACGGTGCCAACGATTTTGTGGTTTATTGTGATGCTTCTCGACAAGGGCTCGGTTGCGTGTGGATGCAATGAGATGAAATCATCGCATACGTGTCACGTCAGTTGAAGGTTCATGAGAAGAACGATACAACACACGACCTTGAGTTTGGAGTTGTGATAGTCGCGTTGAAGATTTGGCGTCATCACTTGTACGATACATGTTGCACGATCTTTACAGACCATAAGAGTTTGCAACACATTTTCGATCAGAAGGATTTAAACATGAGACAGCGATGATGGGTCGAGCTGTTGAATGATTATGATTATGAGATAAAGTATCACCCGGGCAAGCCGAACGTTGTAGCGGACGCTTGAGCCGCAAGGAACGTGCAAAGCCTCTAAGGGTGCGAGCCCTAGAGATGACAATACAAATTGATCTCACAGTTCGGATTCGTGAAGCCTAGCAGAAAGCGCTTAGACCAGAGAATCTATAAGTTGAATCGTTACATGGAATGGAAGTGAAATTGTTGCCCAGGGAAGATGGAACATCATACTTCACGGAACAAGCTTGGGTTCCATTTCGCGGCAATAAACGTGCGCTTATTTTGGATGAAGCACATAACTCGAGGTACTCGATACATCCCGGATCCGAGAAGATGTACCAAGACTTGAAGGATTGGTATTGGTAGCCCAAGATGAGAGCCGACATCGGTAAATATGTGGGTAATTGTCTTACTTGCGCCAAAGTTAAGGCAGAGTATCGGAAACCATCAGGGCTTCTACAACAACCTGAGCTTCCCGTATGGAAGGGGGAACAGATCTCAATGGATTTCATTACCAAGCTACCGAGAACCCAAAGAGGTGAAGATATGATTTGGGTGATTGTTGATCGAAGGACGAAGTCTGCACATTTCCTACCGATCAGCGAGAAAGCTAGCACGAAGAAGCTAGCAGAGATATTTCTCAGGAAGGTTGTGGCACATCACAGAGTGCCTGTTTCTATCATATCCGACCAAGATGGTCGTTTTGTACCAAGGATTTGGCAGACATTTGAGAAAGCTTTTGGATCACAGCTGAACCTTAGCATAGCCTTTCACCCTCAGACAGACGGCCAGAGTGAGCGAACGATACAGATTCTGGAAAACATGCTACGAGCTTGTGTGATGGACTTTGGTGGAAGTTGGGATACTCACTTGCCTTTAGTGGAGTTTTCCTACAACAATAGCTATCACACCAGCATTCAGGCCACCCCTTTTGAAGCTTTATATGGAAGAAAGTATCGGTCCCCGCTGTGTTGGGCGAAAACCGGGGATAAACAGGTTATTGGTCCAGAGTTGGTTCAGGAGACTACAGAAAAGATTGCTCAGATATGTGAACGTATCAAGTTTGCTCGTGACAGACCGAAGAGCTACGCCGACAAGCGGCGGAAACCGTTGGAATTTAAAGTTGGAGATATGGTCTTGTTGAAAGTCTCAACTTGGAAAGGCGTAGTATGGTTTGGAATCTGTGGAAAGTTGAAACCGCGTTACATTGGACCCTTTGAGATCCTGGAAAGGATCGGAACCGTGGCTTACAAACTGAAGCTCCTAAAAGAACTTAGCAGTGTTCACGACACGTTTCACGTGTCTAATCTCAAGAAGAGTCCTATTCCAGAAACAGTTATCATTCCCGCAGACGAGATTCACGTCAACGACAAACTCCAATTTACTGAAGAACCTGTTGAGGTTACAGACCGGAAAGTCCACAAGACATGGAGAAGTCATATTAAACTTGTCAAAGTACGTTGGAATTCACGCTCTGGCCCAGAGTTTACCTGGGAGCGTGTAGACCAAATGAAGTCTAGGTATCCGCAATTGTTTCACAACTCCCCTGCAACCGATAACGTAGCTTGAATTTCGGGACGAAATTCTTTTAACGGGGGGAGAATGTGACAACTGGCACTTTTCCATGTATATCCGTACAATGTGAACAGTAACTTGTGACATATGATGGTTTAATGATATGAATGGTTTCCCGTTTACTTTCAAAGACATACAAGTACATTACATGTTGCATGTCATTTATGATTGTTAAATGCAACTTGAAACAATTAAATTAGTGCACAGAACAAAGCTAGCACCATTATCAGACTAAATAGAAGTACTGACGGGAGTTCAGTACACAGACAGACAACAAGTTAGGACACAGAATGAGGCCTAGAACCAAGATTTACACTAGAATACTATGTAGGGAAGTAAGGGTTATAAAAATGCCTTCCGAGTGACGATTTAAGTGCCAGAGAGTGCCCGAAACACACTCTAACTGTAGAATTCTGCAAAAAAAAAAAAAAACTGCAAAATTCAGCATTTAAACATCAAAATATAATGCAGAAATGAGGTTTAATTGTCCAGAATAGCTTGATAAGTGTCGGGAGTGAAAATTGTCATAAAAGGTACCTCATAGCACACTAAACTGCGCAATTTAGCACCTTAACGAACCGGTAACCAAACGAACAACCTGGCACTACCCGAAACACCAAAATTTAACTAGAAGCATTGTTTAAATGTTACAAAACTAGTTATCAACACCAAACATCATATTACATCTTAAATCACCTAAACACATCAACACCTAACTTAAACACTTGAAATGTAACCAAACTAACTAATTACCATTAAAATGTAACTAGACCCCCCCCCCCATTGTGGACTGTTACAACAAGGGCCCCACACTTTGATTTTCTTTGAATATTTTATGTGATATGTTAGAAAGATATTAGACACATTAACCCCCATGTAATAAAATGTTGGAGATGAATTTATAAAAAAACCACAAGACTTTACCATCTCATCCTCATCATATTCAACTCACAACATCTTCTCCTCTCCTCTCTACAACTTACGACCAACACCCCCTAAACTCACTTCCATTTTTCTTCAACTTTCTAAAATAAACTAAGCACTCTACAAGTTGATAAAAGCATAGTTAGGAAGGTGGGGAGCAAGGAGATTGGAAGGACCTTCTTGGAGAGCTATTAACCACTTCATTTCTTCATCACTTTGCATCTTGTTCTTCCATAGCCTTAGAGCTAGTAGTAAGCTTCTTTGGTCTTGTTTTTACACTTGATTTGAGTAGTTAAAGTATGAAGTAACATGATAATCTAAAGAATCTCATCAAAACAAGAACATGAACATGAACATAAAGCTTGAAATCAAGAAAATCTAAGTTGTTTAAGTGCATGTGATGAACTTGTTTGTTGATTACTTGCATGTATGGTGTAGATCACCACATAAAGCTTGCTAGATGATGATTTAAAACATGATCTAGCAAGTATGAGGATGATTCTTGAAAAATCTATGATGATCATCCTTTATGTTAAACATGAACTTGAAGATGAGTTTGATTTAGCATAGGATGATGATTCCTACAAGTTGTAAACCTTAAAAATATAAGATTTCAAAAATGAAAGGTTCAAGAAACTAAAGATTTCATCAAGATTCTACATGATTTGGTTTTAAAGAAAATAATCATGTTTTAAGAGTTGAAATGGAACTAGTAAAGTGTATGAAACATGAAAAATGCAAGAAGATTAACTTTTGTAAAAGTGTCTTACAAATTCTAAAGGACGAAAATTCATAAGAATGAGTTTTATGAAACAAAAACCATGGATTTAGCGTTATTACACCTTACTAAACAACATGTTAAAATACAACAAGGTTTTATTAAACTTCAAGTTCATTTCACCTTACAAAAGTGCATGTTTATGGCTATGGTAAGTTGTATGGTAATTGTTGATGATTGATGATGAATTTTTAAAAAGAAAATGATATGCTATTAAGCATGGAAACCTCAATTTTCAAGGGAAACTATGGCAAATTTTTTGTAAAAATTAGACACTTATAAAAATATTTTTAAACAAGTGTTTACAAGTAATTTTTGATCTTGGTTTTAAATATAAAATTTGCCATAAATTTTGTTATAAAAATTACAAGTATTGGAGGTTGATTTTTAAAATAAAAATGGCTAAGTATATATTTAGGAAAATATGATAAACGGTATTTTTGAAACCGAAGAAATGACAAAGTATGGGTTTTTACAACTATTATAAAATATATCATATTTTGTCAAAGTAGAAAATATATTATTTTTGAAATAGGAGAAAATATATATTTTCATGAACAACACAAAAATATACTATTTTGGTGAAAACTAAAAATATATGTTTTTTTCTAGATTTAATCTTAAAAATATATTATTTTTAAGATATATATGAAAGTATACGTATTTTTGCAAAATAAATTTATAGATATTTTTCTATAAAAATTCTCTTAAAATATATATATATTTTAAGAGCATAAAGTTGGTGATTTTTAATTGTACAAAATAATGTTCCGGAAAATTCTACATAAATTAAGTAAAGAATACTTAATAAATACAAGAAAATACGTATTCCTATACGTATAAATACATACCGGAATACACTACCAATACTTGGCAACATACGCAAATACAAGTATACCTATACTTGGAAGATATATATGTGAGAACCACATGACAAATTAAGGTAAGAATATATTATTTTTAACAATATTCCAAATAATTGGATTGAAATAGTTTAAGTTAAAATATCCTTATTTTAACTAATAATTATATAATTTGGAATTATATAATGTACATCAAGCGTATAACTCAAAGTGTATTAAATTCGAAAAATAAGTCTTAATAAACAACTAAGGCTAAGAGCCATTACACAACCTTAACGTCTAATAAAACATAGTACGTGTGTAGGTAGTGATACGACCCGGAAAGCAAAACTTTGATTATACGAGACAGCTACGCAAACTTGTGAGTTCATGTCCCCCTTTTCTTTTAACTGTTTTCGGATTTATAACTATCGGGGGTGAAATACATGTCAACTTGGGTATGATTTAGCTAAGGAACGAACTATTAGATCATGTGACCATAGGCTGAATTGAAGTGCCATTAATTCTTTTAAGGACCACGGGACAAAGGTTAGATCTAATTGGTACAGCCGAGCCCCACTCACGGTCCATGCGTGACCACTTTGAGTGCTATTGTGTCCTAGTCGAGGTGATTCGACACTAAAGATCGTCTATTCGGGTTGAGTACTCCCTAAACAACGTGGTCGTACGACCAAACGAACTGATATCCGAGATATTTTCAAGCATATTTCATGTCCCCTATACTTAAACTTCATCATTAAGCCTTGAAAATGGGTTAACGGGGTTTAAACACATCGAAAATGGCTTAAAAGTGTTGCAGGGACCATTTTTGCCAGTTTTCAAAACTTGCTGGTTCTGGTTTGTGGTGGCGTAGCGCAACCCCAAAGGGGTGGTGCCATGGCGCGACACCACGACCTACTTTTGGCAGAAAATCCATTTTCAGCAACTTGTTTGAACTTGAGGGTCTTTTATGCAACTTTTGCAATACCTTGAGCTGGTTTTGGACTCCCCTAGTATACTAAATCAGTGGGTAACACATGGAGGGCCAAGATCAAAGCTCAAAACCCAAGAAACGATCCTAACGGTTCTTGAAAATCTATATAAACCCACTTGATTCATTTGCATCCTCACACATTTGATTCAAATTCAGCTAAGTTGAAGCTCTCATTTATGAAGGCTTCATACCTAAGTTGTTTTTGATCAAATCTTCCTAGCTTGGACCTCTTGTAAGCTTCTTTCATGCTTTTTATGCATTTCAAGCATGAAAGTTAAACAATGTTTGACTTTCTGCTTTGACCAGTCAATGGTCAACACAAAGTTCATTTGAACTTTGCAACGTGAGCGTAATCACGATGGTTATAGTCCCTTGTGACTATACCTACTGATTACCACGTTGATTAGGCGTAGTGACGAGTCACAGTTTCGGTCAAAATACGTGTTTATGCGTATCTTGCAACGAATCTATTTTTGGGTATCAAAACACTTTGTTTTGATATCAAACTTGTTTTCTAACTTAGTTAAGCATGTTTTAACATGTTTAACTCGTCACTATTAGTTTTGTGCTTATATAGGGTCGTAAGATAAGCGGTCTAAACAACCGGTTAGACTTTCGAACCCGACCCGTTTGGTCGATCATTAGGATCCGACCAAACACATTTTGTGACCATAGTTGTATAGGGAATGACCTTCCGAGGTTATACCTTATGGTCACTTCGTTTAGTTAGTTGTATGATAGGTAGTTTATACGCCTTTGGAAAATGACCAAAATTCCCTTTTTACGCATAAATTCATTTTAAGCATATGTAACCTAAATTTTGACATCTAAACTGATTAGGTAACATTATTAGACATGTTAAGGCATATAATACTTGTCATAGGACTAGTTAGGCGGTCCGAACGCGTTTTACGTGAACGACACGTTAAAGTAGCGTAAACTACCTTAACGAGTCGTAACGGGTCATAAGCACTTAGGATAGGTTCCAATTTAGTATGTAGGCTTTGTTAAACCATATCATACGAGTTTCAATACTCATTTGGTTTACGAAACCTCATCCTATCCGATCTTCCGATTTAGGTCTGGTTTATTAACGTAGTTACCTATATTAGGTGCCGATTGAGTCTGTGATCCTTCTAGCTTTGTTTGGTTGTTATCACAAGACTCCTTAGCAAAATCAAGTGAGTACATAGTCCCCTCTTTTACCGTTTTCAAATATTTTGGGGTGATACACATGTGCCTACTTGTTACTTTCGTGCTTTCATGTCATATACTTGCTATATTCATTAGTACGCATATAGTACATGATTTCATTTATATTCTACTTTGTATGTTCATTTAGCATATTTAGTACATTATTTTCTCATAACATGCTTACATTTGGTATAACATTTGGTTTGTTTAACGAAATTAATACGTTCATTAACACCGATCATGCCGCTCGGTAGTAAGTAGTGGTACCATAGGAATTGACAACTCCCATTTCTGGCTTCCTAGGTTTGTTTGGAAGTATGGAATGACTGAATCCGATATACATAAATTTTGATAAACCTTTAATTTGTTTAAGGGTTTGTCTCCACAGTCGCAAGGCTTGAATATATGCGTTTTAACATTACCACATAAGTGTTTGTATCAATAAAGCATGGGTTTTGCAAAACATATCTTTTGACTTAAACTATGATTTATATCAAATACATTGTTTTGTACATTTTTACTTATAGGGGTTGAGTAAATGATTTTATTCACCATACATCACATTTTTTTTACACATAAACATTTTGACATTGGTTTAAACAAGGTATTTTGGTGGTTTGTTTGGGTAAGTGATTTAAATAACGTGGCGTGTGTAATATGATAAAAGCATGGTGGATACGCCGCTGGTACTTCCTATATATATGTGATTTTATGATATTACTTATCGTAGCGTTATTTAAAGCATTTCAAATTAGACATATTACATTTTACACAAATAACAAATCTTCACAAAACATTGTTTTACAAACAACATATTTTATACAAACTTATTTTACTTGGTTATTCATTTAACCACACATCCTTCTTTTATATCATCTGATTTCTTATCGATTTTCGTATGATTTTTAAAAGAAAACACTTTACAAGATTCATGACTAACTTTTATTAAACATTTCTTTAAACTTACAAGTCATGAATCCTATTTTAACAAAACCTATGTATCTCACAGGCATTTTTATGCTGACGTACCTATTTTCACATGTGTTTCAGGTAGTGTTGTTAGATGATCATGATGCAAACATAGGATGATCATGATGCAAACATAGGACTGGACGAGGCCTTAGTGACATAAAACTATGAAAGACAGTTTAATTCATGTTATGCTTCTTAAATTCTTAATCAATTTAAAAATTTTAATTCAATAAAACAAAACTTCAATTACCATGTGTTACGAAACAATGATTCTACTACTCCACTCCTCGACTTTTTCGCCGCGATTTGTTGTTTTGCGCGGTCGGGGTGTGACAGAAGAGTTGGTATCAGAGCTCATGGTTAGAGGGAATTAGGTTATTTGTAATACTTTGACCTAGTCTATAACCTTCCTAGGACCCTAACACAAGATTCTTGTGTTTAGATCTTAAAACAATACCGTCACCTATCTTTAGGTGACAACCACAACGAGAACACAAATTTCAAATCCGTTTTGAAAACCAATCATTTATTCTAGGATGATTTATTATAAGGTTTTGAACCTTCAAAGTTTTCAACATCTCATCAATGTTTGGGTCTCGTAATGTGAACACGTGCAATCTGGAAGGGTGGGTGCCTGTATCCCGAGTTTTTTTGTCTAAGGCTAGAGTGTTCGTACAAATCCACATAATCGGACCAGTCACTCTTGGGATGAGTGTCCACTTATAGGCTAAAGAATCTCTTCGCGATACATTAATATGACCCGCTTACTTTGATTAGTCACCGTGTCGTTTGTTTGCCATAGGTAACAAACAAATGATCACAATCTTTTTGCGTTGTCGATATATTTAAACATTCTGTTTTGATTATCCGATAACATCTCACTTTTTTCCTCTCATGTCTTCCACTATCTTTAAGATGTCTCTTCATCGCAGCGACACTCAAATGTCCGAACGAGCTGCTACGATTACCCAACGAATAGGCGTAGTAATCCAGAAGACTGCTGAATTAGCTATCGCCATGTATCGTCTCAAAGATGAAGCTACCCAAGAGACACCAAAGGAAATAAAAGCCAAGCTTTCACAAAGATCAAGGAAGCGTATAGCTTCAATGAATCTTTCAGTGATTGCACCAAATCAAGCAGGACCTAGCCAGGTGGCAACACCACCAGCTAAGAAGCCATACAGAGGAAAAGCTCCTCTATGAAATCGATGCAACCATCATTATACGAATCAAACCCCATGTCTCAAATGTACCTACTGTGGGCGATGGGCACATTTGGTCAAAACATGCCGTTTTGCTATCCAAAATAAAACTGTTGTAGATCCTACTGCTACTCAAGCAGATCCGGCACAAGCTCGTTTTCCGCCTGGTACTTGCTACAATTGTGGCGAGGTGGGTCTGATGTGCACAAAATGCAACATATAAATTACATCAATTGTGGCATAAAACTAACCCTATTTTAGTACTAATGTTGGAAAAACTGTGTTTTTGTCTTTCTTTTGTATTTTCAGGATTAAATGAGCTCAAATTAACAAAAGAAGCAAAAAGGCAGCTAAATCTAACATAAATACAAGAAAAGGAACAAACGTAGCATGCCCGACCTCCCCGACACCTTCTTCCCAAGCAAAACAAGAGAATAGAAGGCTGAACACGCCCCGTGCTCAGTGAACACGGGGGCGTGCCCAAGTGCCAGCATAAAAGACAAAGCTATAGAAGCTTCTATCGCCCACCACGGAGCCGTGCTCAGCGGACATGGGGCCGTGGTCAACTATAAGATTCGCAGAATCCAAGCAAATCTTGATAGTACAGATATGCTTCTGCACACGGGGGCGTGCCCAGCGGACACGGGGGAGTGGTCAACTAATGCAGACAAACTGCAATTAATGAAGACAGAGAAGAGGATGGACACGGGGCCATGCCCAATGGACACGGGGCCGTGCCCGAGCTTTTGTCAGGCTATAAATAGGGGTGCTTGGCTCATTTGCAAACCATCCCTTGGCACACCACCTCTCTCACACTTCACCCACCACCCACCACCACCATAACACCATCATCCACCACCATCATCCATTGTCCATCATAGAGTGTGTGAGTCATCTCGGGATCCAAGATTGATCGTAAGAGTACTTGACAATCAAAGGCCATGTTTGCCTAAGTCTCTTATGTCACACCCCGACCGCGTTAAAACAACAAAACCGCGGCGGAAACGTCGGGGAGTGTCGTGGCAGAATTATCGTTTCATAACCATGGATACAAAAAGTGTTTCGTTTTATTGATAATATTAAACATTAACATTGTCTTAACACAAACAAACAAGTTACATATCGACTAATATTGTTATTATGTCACTAAGGCCTCGTCCAGATCCTATGTGACTCATGCATCCTAGTAATCATCATCAAGCATCAACACCTGAAACATATGTGAAAACAAAGTCAGCAAAGAAATGCTGGCGAGTACAAAGGTTTTATAGGAGTGTCGGATTCATGGCTAGTTTAAATGTTGCAATACTTTATTAAAAACCTTGTTTTGAAAAGAGTATAATATTGCAACTTAATTAACCAACTCAAATCAAGCAGGTTATAGTTTATAAAACCTCGTAGCCATGATTCTTAACCCAAAAACATTTGTTTTAGTAAAGCAAATTGTAAAACATCTCGTATTAAATCGTTAATAAAACTCGTTAATAAATCTCGTTAATAAAACTCGTATGGTTATATCATTTCGAAAACCTCGTTTGTGTGACATCGTTCCAAAATCGTTTACCCAAGTGAACTAAATAACGCCACGGTATGTAATATGTTGAAAACACTTATATATAAGAAGTACCAGGGGCGTATCTACCATGTTTTCACCACATTACCCCCGTCCTGTTATCTAAACACTTAACCAAAAACCAATCGTTTATCCAACTCGTTTAATCTCGTATGAATCGTTCCCAAATCGTTAATTCGTTTAAATCGTTTAAATCATCCTCGTTTTAAGTGTGAAAACTATTTGTGGTCGCCTTGCTAATAACATTCAAACCTTCATGACTCGACTATCTCGCTCTCGCATTAATAAACCACCAAAGGGTAAATTAACATTCAGATTCAGTCATTACCCACCTAACCCACACATAACCATGGGTGCAGTACGATAATGGGATTTGTCAGATCCTATGGTACCATAACCAAATACTGGTCGGCTTGATCAATGCTAATGAATGCCATTCGTTATGTAAATACAACCAACTAGTTTATTCGCTTTATTGAAATTGTTATTAGTTTAGTATAAACCATCTTAATCGTTTTTGAAATCATCGTTATAATATCGAAAATCGTTTTGAAAACCATCGTTAAACCTTGAAAACATTTTGCACATATGAGTCACCCCAAAAAAATTGAAACAGTAAAATAGGGGAACTATGTACTCACTTGGAGTGCAAAGTATCCTCAATCAATAGAACTTCAACAAACTCGAGCAAACCAGGGAAATCAAACAGCACCTAGTAATCGGATCACTAGCCAAACAATACACGCCTAAATCGGAAGATCGGACAGAATGAGGTCTTGTAATCCAAATGAGTGTTGGAACTCATGTGATATGGTTTAACAAAGGCTACATCCTAAATCGGAAGCAAACCTAAGTGCTTTCGACCCGATGCGACCCATTAAGGTAGCTTACGCTACTTTAACGCGTCGTGCGCGTAAAAGCGCATTCAAGACGTCTAACTAGTCCTATGACAAGTGTTATATGCCTAAACATGTTTAAATATGTTGCATAATCGGTTACGTGACAAAAGTTTATGTTACATATGCTTAATTACCAATTATGCATGAAAAGGGCATTTTGGTCATTTACCAAGGCATATAAACTACTTATCATACAACTAATTAAACCTAAGTGACCATAAGGTATAACCTCGAAAGGTTATTCCCTATGTCACAAAACATGTTTGGTCGGATCCTAATGATCGACCAAACGGGTCGTGTTCGAAAGTCTAAGCGGGTGTTTAGTCCGCTTGACTTACGACTCTACATAAGCACTAAACTAAAAAGTGACGAGCTAAACATGCTAGAACATGTTTAGTTAAGTTAGAAAACAGGTTTTGATATCAATACAAACGGTTTTGATACCCTAGAGTAGTTTGGTTACAAAATACGCATAAACACGCATTTTGGCTGAAACTACGATTCATCACTACGTCTAGTCAACGTGGTAATCAGTAGGTATAGTCACAAGGGACTATAACCATCGTGATTACGCTCACGTTGCAAAGTTCAACGGAACTTTGTGTTGACCATTGACTGGTCAAAGCTGAAAGTCAAACTTGTTGACTTTCATGCTTGAAACTCAAGAACAAGCAAGAAGAGGACTTACAAAGGGTCCAAGAAGGATGTTTGATCTAAAATAGCTCAGGTATGAAGTGCAAGCACCCCAACTTAGAGCTGATTTCAGATCAAGTGTGAGAATGAAGTGAAGTGGGGGTTGCTATTTATAGTAAGTTAGGATCAATAGGATGATTCCAAGTGGTTTGAGGGAGTAATCTTGGCCATACATGTGTGTTAATGGTATTAGAATACAATGGGGGCCGAAAACCAGCTCCAGGTATTGCAGATATTACATTAAAACCCCTGAATTTAGCCCAGAATGCTGTTTCTGAACTTTCTGTCTGGCAAGGCCAAGCGGCCCGCGTAAGATGTGGCTTGGGCTTACGCGCCCCGCCTGGGCTATCTTTGGCAGATTGTCAAAACAGGTCCCTGCACTTCAGAAACTTGGATTTCGGCTCATTTTTGACACGTTTAAGCCCCGTTAACCTCATTTCAAGGCTCTAAAATGAAGTTAAAGTATAGGGAACTTAAAAAATGCTCAAAAATATCTCGGATGTTGGCTCGTTTGGTCGTACGGTTGCGTTGTTCGGTTAATTATGACGGAAGTCGAAATGAAAGCAAAAACGATCCAAATTAAGCGACGAATGGAATTTTATCATACCAATCACTAAAATAAAATATTTTAATGATTACATAAATTTTTGGATGTCCGGATATATTCAGAACGTAAGATATGCGCGAAAATGCAAACTTGTGCACTTTTTGACGCTTTTAGTCCCTGAATGACCAATAAAGTTTGTTTTAGCATACCGAACCCCTCAAAGCCTATTTCTAAGCTATGTAAAGGATATTTAGGGTATGTTTAACTTATGATCAAGTTCCGGAGTGTTCTTTACTATACAAATCAGTATAGTTTTGCAGTTTGACACAAATAGTCCCTGCGATCGAACAAACTTGATTTCAACACACCAAACCATTTAAAACTTATTTCTAAGTTATGTGGAGGTTATTTAAGGTATGTTAAGCCTATGTCACTATTCCGGAGTGTTTTTCGCATTATACTGACTGCGTTTACGCACCAGTTTGCGTATAACCTTCTAGAAAGCGATTTAAAGCTTGAAATTGGAGTCGAATCTAATTGAAAATTCACCAAACACAAATACCCACATAATAACATCAAAACACATATAGTAACACCAAATCACATTGTTTTATTAATAATCATCATTGTTTTATATCGTACATCGACTATAGAGTACAGTTGTCACAGTCTCCCCTACTTCAGGAAATTTCGTCCCGAAATTTTCTTTAGAGGAAACTTGTGAAAACAAATGCGGATATTTTGCCTTCATTTGGTCCTCATGTTCCCAAGTAAACTTTGGGCTACGTTTCGACTCCCAACGAACTTTAACCAAATGTATCCGTTTGTTCTTCAACTGTTTGAAAGTACGGTCCACGATCTCCACTGGTTTCTCGACTAAGTGAATCTTTTCATCGATTCGGATCTCGTCGAGAGGAATGTGAAGATCAGCGTCAGCTAAACACTTTCACAAATTGGACACGTGAAAAGTCGGGTGAATATTTCTAAGCTCTGGAGGTAGCTCTAGTCGATAGGCAACCTTCCCAATTCTTTCCACAATCTTAAATGGTCCCACATATCGAGGTGCAAGTTTTCCTTTCCTTCCAAATCTCACCACTCCCTTCCAAGGTGACACCTTGGGTAGGACACGGTCTCGGACTTGAAATTCTAAGGGCTTGCATCGTAAATCCGCATAACTCTTTTGACGGCATCTAGCTGTCACAAGATTATCGCGAATTTTCTTGATTTTGTCTGTTGTTTCCAGAACGAGCTCAGGTCCAGTAAGCTGAGCTTCACAGTTCTCGTTCCAACAGACAGGTGAACGACATTTTCGACCGTAGAGAGCTTCGAATGGTGCCATTTTAATGCTAGCATGATAACTATTGTTGTAAGAGAACTCGATCAATGGCAGATGAGAATCCCAATTACCACCAAAGTCTTTCACGCATGCTCTAAGCATATCCTCCAAAGTTTGAATCATCCTTTCAGATTAACCATCTGTTTGGGGATGATAAGCAGTGCTTAGATTCAGTTGGGTTCCCAAAGCAGATTGCATGGTCTTCCAGAAATGAGATGAAAATCGAGCATCACGATCAGAAATGATATCCAAAGGAACACCATGTCGAGATACTATCTCATCAACATAAATCTTTGGAAGTTTATCAGCAGATAGATCCTCGCGAATCGGAATAAAATGAGCTGATTTCGTTAGTCGATCGATAACAACCCAAATAGCATCATGACCTTTAGATGTGCGCGGTAACTTAGTGATGAGATCCATAGCAATGTTCTCCCACTTCCAAACCGGTATCTCTGGTTGTACAAGCAAACCAGAAGGTCATTGATGTTCAGCCTTGACTTTGAGACAAGTTAGGCATTTTGATACATACAAGGCAACATCCTTCTTCATACCAGGCCACCAGTACTGAGTACGGAGATCCTTGTACATTTTATCAGCACCAGGATGGATAGAATATCGAGACTTGTGAGATTCGTCCATCACTAGGGTGAAAAGATCGTCTTGTTTCGGAACCCACAAACGATCCTTGAAATAGAGTAGACCATCGTCTTTCCTTTCGAGCTTAAGCTCAAGCTGAAGCGGTAGCTCATCTTTCAATAAACCCTTGATCACACAGGATCGTTGAGCTTGAAGTACACGAGATTGGATGTCGGATAGAGCTTGGACAGAGTGAAGCTTGACTCGCTCTTTTCAACTAAGCGCATCGGCTACGACATTCGCCTTACCAGGATGGTAGCGAATCTCGCAATCGTAATCGTTCAAGAGTTCAACCCAACGTCGTTGCCTCATGTTCAGCTCTTTCTGATTAAGAATATGCTGGAGACTTTTGTGGTCTGTGAAAACCACACACTTCGTTCCATAGAGGTAGTGTCTCCAGATTTTAAGTGCGAAAACCACAGCTCCTAACTCAAGATCATGAGTCGTATAGTTCTTCTTGTGAAATTTCAATTGTCTAGATGCATATGCTATAACCTTACCTCGTTGCATGAGGACGCAACCAAGGCCTAAGTTGGACGCATCGCAATAGATAACGAAATCATCGCTTCCCTCAAGCTGAGATAGAACAGGAGCATTACATAACTTCTGCTTCAGCGTTTGGAATGCTTCTTCTTGCTTGGGTCCCCACTCAAAAGGCTTATTCTTCTGAGTCAAAGCAGTGAGTGGAATATCAATCTTCGAGAAATTAGAAATGAATCGACGATAATAACCAGCAAGACCAAGAAAATATCGAATCTCTGTAGGTGTCGTCGGCGTACTCCAATCCTTAATAGCAATAATCTTGGATGGATCCACATGAAAACCCTGCTCATTGACTATATGACCCAGAAACTAAAATTCTTTAAGCCAGAATTCACACTTGGAGAATTTAGCGAAAAGTTGTTCCTTCTTAAGGAGTTCCAACGTTAAGCGAAGGTGTTGCTCGTGATCGGCTCGAGTCTTCGAATAAATGAGAATATCTTCGATGAACACAATAACGAACTTGTGTAAATAAGGTTTACAGACCCTATTCATTAAGTCCATAAAGATAGCTGGGGCATTCGTCAAACCAAAAGGCATGACGGTGAACTCGTAATGCCCATATCTCGTGCGGAAAGCAGTTTTGGGAATATCTTCTTCGAGAACACGAATTTGATGATACCCAGAACACAGATCGATCTTAGAAAAACATGAAGCACCTTGCAGCTGGTCAAAGAGATCATCAATTCGAGGTAGGGGATATCGATTCTTGATGGTAAGCTTATTAAGCTCACAATAATCGATACACATTCGAAAAGACCCATCTTTCTTTTTCACAAAGAGGACAGGAGCTCCCCAAGGCGAAAAGCTTGGACGGATGAATCCTTTATCAGATAACTCTTGAAGCTGTTTCGATAACTCTTGCATCTCTGACGGTGCAAGACGATAAGGCGCTTTCGCAATTGGGTTGGCATTGGGTACAAGGTCAATATGAAATTCGACTTGACGAACTGGAGGCAAACCAGGCAGTTCATCAGGAAACATCTCTGGATAATCCCGAACAATCGGAATATCCTGAATACTCTTGCTCTTGCCTTTCTCCTCGGTGACATGTGCTAGAAAAGCAACATATCCTTTTCTCAAATACCTTTGGGCTTCCATACAAGACATAAGCTTCAGTCCACCTGAAGGTTTCTCGCCACGAACTTCTAGAATTTCGCTAGAAGTCAAAGGGATACGAACAATCTTATCGAAGCAAACCACCTCAGCGTGGTGTTTGGTTAACCAATCCATTCCAATGATAACGTCGAAGCTCCCAAGTTGCATCAGTGTGAGGTCAATAGGAAAAAGATGTTTATCACGGTTCAACTGACAACCACGAATAACAAAATCGAGAACAAGAGGTTTACCAGTAGCAACTTCGACAGATAAGGGTTTCCTCAATTTAGTTCTAGGTATCGCAAGCAAAGGTTCAAAAGATAATGAAACAAAACTTCTATCGGCACCAGAATCAAAAAGAATAGATGCAGGTCGATTATTAACAAGAAACGTACCATTCACCACCTCGTTTTCAGGCCTCGCTTCGTTTGCATTCAAATTGTATGCTCGCCCTCGAGCAGGATTCACGTTGGCGTTGACGTTCGCATTCGGGTTCGCATTAGCATTCGCGTTTGCATTCACCAGCCTCGGACAGTTGTTGCGGAAGTGACCAAACTCTCCACAATTGAAACATGAACCTGGTGGGAATCTAGCAGCATTCCCTTGTACCGGAGCTTGAACCTGGGCAACCTGATTTTGTCCTAAACGACAAACATTGGCTAAATGCCCAAGTTTACCACACGTCGTGCACTGCTTACAAGCTTGCAGTGCAACATGATGACCGTTGCAGCGAGCACAATGAGGTGCGGTACCAGCATACGCCTTTTTCGCAGGAGGTTGAGCCGGTGGGTTCTGATCAGTCTGTGCCGTAACAGCAAAATTCTGGGCACCCTTTCGCTTCCTCGATTTCCTCGACGACTCACCTTCTTTACCCTTACCCTTTTTCTTGTCCTTCCCAGAATCAGTCACCTTCTTTTTATCACCCTTGCGGGTGAGTTTACCCTTCCTGACTTGAGTCTCAGTCAGGGTAGCAGACAACTCGATCGCTTGACGAAGGGTAGTAGGATTAACACCGGTCACAATATCCAGCATTGAATCGGGTAGACCATCGATATATCTCTCGATTGCTTTCTCTGGTGGGGTAACCATGGTGGGACACAATAGACTGAGTTCCTCAAAACGATCCGTGTACGCACGGTGCTCAGCCCCTTCTTGCTTTAAATCGTAAAACTCTCGTTCCAAAGCTCGAACCTCGTGACGGGGACAAAACTCTTTCATCGTGAGAGCTCGAAGCTCTTCCCATGTTTGTGCCAATGCCACTTCGGCACCCCTATCACGCATAATACCATTCCACCAGGTAAGCGCTCGCTTCTAAAACACGCTCGATGCGAATTCAACCTTACGCGCATTTGGACACTGCACATGCCTGAATGTGCTCTTGATACTCTCAAACCACTGCAGGAGCGCAGTTGCTCCTTTCGACCCAGAAAACTTTAGAGGCTTAGCAGAATTGAAATTCTTGAAATTACACGGTGCATTATTGTTGTTGTTATTATTGTTGTTGTTCTATATCTCGTGGACTTGGGTCACAACACCGGGAAGCACAGCAGCCACTTGCTGAGAGACCAGGGCTGCGATTTCTTCAATAGTAAAAGATTGTGCTTCACGTCGAGGAGGCATGGTCTAACAAGGAGATATGAGAAACGAGTGAGGTTGATAATTAGGAAAAGCAAAAGAGGTATCTACAAAACACAAGGAAGGCGATCATTTGTTTGTTACCTCGAACAAGCAAACGACAAGCAGTGACTAATCAAAGTAAATGGGTCAATATAATGTATCGCCGAAGACATGCTCGCCTATAAGTGAACACTCACCCCAAAAGTTCCCAGGTAAGAGTGACTGGTCCGATTATGTGGATTTGTACGAAAACTCTAGCCTTAGACAGAAAATTCAGGGTACAGGCATTCACACTTCCAGTTTGCACGTGTTCACATTATTTAGTCCCAAACTTTGATGAGATTTTGAAAACTTAAAGGGTTCAAAACCTTATAACAAAGGGTTCAAAACCTAGTAATCAATCATCCTAGAACAGATGATTAGTTTTCAAAGCGAATTCGAAAACTGTGTTCTCGTTGTGGTTATCACCTAAGGGTAGGTGACAGTTTTGTTTTAAAAATCTAAACGCAAATTTCTTCGCATTACGGTCCTAAAAGTTATAGTCTAGGTCAAAGCATTACTAATAACCTAATTCCCTATAACCATTGGCTCTGATACCAACTCTTCTGTCACACCCCGACCGTGTTAAAACAACAAAACCGCGGCGGAAACGTCGGGGAGTGTCGTGGCAGAATTATCGTTTCATAACCATGGATACAAAAAGTGTTTCGTTTTATTGATAATATTAAACATTAACATTGTCTTAACACAAACAAACAAGTTACATATCTAATAATATTGTTATTATGTCACTAAGGCCTCGTCCAGATCCTATGTGACTCATGCATCCTAGTAATCATCATCAAGCATCAACACCTGAAACATATGTGAAAACAAAGTCAGCAAAGAAATGCTGGCGAGTACATAGGTTTTATAGGAGTGTCGGATTCATGGCTAGTTTAAATGTTGCAATACTTTATTAAAAACCTTGTTTTGAAAAGAGTATAATATTGCAACTTAATTAACCAACTCAAATCAAGCGGGTTATAGTTTATAAAACCTCGTAGCCATGATTCTTAACCCAAAAACATTTGTTTTAGTAAAGCAAATTGTAAAACATCTCGTATTAAATCGTTAATAAATCTCGTTAATAAAACTCGTATGGTTTATATCATTTCTAAAACCTCGTTTGTGTGACATCGTTCCAAAATCGTTTACCCAAGTGAACTAAATAACGCCACGGTATGTAATATGTTGAAAACACTTATATATAAGAAGTACCAGTGGCGTATCTACCATGTTTTCACCACATTACCCCCGTCCCGTTATCTAAACACTTAACCAAAACCAATCGTTTATCCAACTCGTTTAATCTCGTATGAATCGTTCCCAAATCGTTAATTCGTTTAAACCGTTTAAATCATCCTCGTTTTAAGTGTGAAAACTATTTGTGGTCGCCTTGCTAATAACATTCAAACCTTCGTGACTCGACTATCTCGCTCTCGCATTAATAAACCACCAAAGGGTAAATTAACATTCAGATTCAGTCATTATCCACCTAACCCACACATAACCATGGGTGCAGTACGATAATGGGATTTGTCAGATCCTATGGTACCATAACCTAATACTGGTCGGCTTGATCAATGCTAATGAATGCCATTCGTTATGTAAATACAACCAACTAGTTTATTCGCTTTATTGAAATCGTTATTAGTTTAGTATAAACCATCTTAATCGTTTTTGAAATCATCGTTATAATATCGAAAATCGTTTTGAAAACCATTGTTAAACCTTGAAAGCATTTAGCACATATGAGTCACCCTAACAAATTGAAAACAGTAAAATAGCGGAACTATGTACTAACTTGGAGTGCAAAGTATCCTCAATCAATAGAACTTCAACAAACTCGAGCAAACCAGAGAAATCAAACAGCACCTAGTAATCGGATCACTAGTCAAACAATAGACTCCTAAATCGGAAGATCGGACAGAATGAGGTCTTGTAAACCAAATGAGTGTTGGAACTCATGTGATATGGTTTAACAAAGCCTACATCCTAAATTGGAACCTAACCTAAGTGCCTTCGACCCGATGCGACCCATTAAGGTAGCTTACGCTACTTTAACGCGTCGTGCGCGCAAAAGCGCATTCGAGACGTCTAACTAGTCCTATGACAAGTGTTATATGCCTAAACATGTTTAGATATGTTGCATAATCAGTTACGTGACAAAAGTTTATGTTACATATGCTTAATTACCAATTATGCATGAAAAGGGCATTTTGGTCATTTACCTAAGGCATATAAACTACTTATCATACAACTAATTAAAACTAAGTGACCATAAGGTATAACCTTGAAAGGTTATTCCCCATGTCACTAAACATGTTTGGTCAGATCCTAATGATCGACCAAACGGGTCGTGTTCGAAAGTCTAAGTGGGTGTTTAGTTCGCTTGACTTACGACTCTACACAAGCACTAAACTAAACAGTGACGAGCTAAACATGCTAGAACATGTTTAGTTAAGTTAGAAAACAGCTTTTGATATAAAAACAAATGGTTTTGATACCCTAGAGTAGTTTGGTTACAAAATACGCATAAACACGCATTTTGGCCGAAACTACGATTCGTCACTACGCCTAGTCAACGTGGTAATCAGTAGGTATAGTCACAAGGGACTATAACCATCGTGATTACGCTCACGTTGCAAAGTTCAACGAAACTTTGTGTTGACCATTGACTGGTCAAAGCTGAAAGTCAAACTTGTTGACTTTCATGCTTGAAACTCAAGAACAAGCAAGAAGAGGACTTACAAAGGGTCCAAGAAGGATGTTTGATCTAAAATAGCTCAGGTATGAAGTGCAAGCACCCCAACTTAGAGCTGATTTTAGATCAAGTGTGAGAATGAAGTGAAGTGGGGGTTGCTATTTATAGTAAGTTAGGATCAATAGGATGATTCCAAGTGGTTTGAGGGAGTAATCTTGGCCATACATGTGGGTTAATGGTATTAGAATACAATGGGGGTCGAAAACCAGCTCTAGGTATTGCAAATATTACATTAAAACCCCTGAATTTAGCCCAGAATGCTGTTTCGAAACTTTATGTCTAGAAAGGCCTCGCGGCCCGCGTAAGATGTGGCTTGGGCTTACGCGCCCCGCCTGGGCCATCTTTGGCAGATTATCAAAATAGGTCCTTGCAGTTCAGAAACTTGGATTTCTGCTCATTTTTGGCACGTTTAAGCCCCGTTAACCTCATTTCAAGGCTCTAAAATGAAGTTAAAGTATAGGGAACTTAAAACATACTCAAAAATATCTCGGATGTCGGCTCGTTTGGTCATACGGTTGCGTTGTTCGGTTAATTACGACGGAAGTCGTAATGAACGCAAAAACGATCCAAATTAAGCGACGAATGGAATTTTATCATGCCAATCACTAAAATAAAATATTTTAATGATTACATAAATTTTTGGATCTCCGGATATATTCAGAACGTAAGATATGCGCGAAAATGCAACCTTGTGCACTTTTTGACGCTTTTAGTCCCTGAATGACCAATAAAGTTTGTTTTAGCATACCGAACCCCTCAAAGCCTATTTCTAAGATATGTAAAGGATATTTAGGGTATGTTTAACTTATGATCAAGTTCCGAAGTGTTCGTTACTATACAAATCAGTATAGTTTTGCAGTTTGACACAAATAGTCCCTGCGATCGAACAAACTTGATTTCAACACACCAAACCATTCAAAACCTAATTCTAAGTTATGTGGAGGTTATTTAAGGTATTTTAAGCCTATGTCATTATTCCGAAGTGTTTGTCGCGTTATACTGACTGCGTTTACGCACCAGTTTGCGTATAACCTTCCAGAAAGCGATTTAAAGCTTGAAATTGGAGTCGAATCTAATTGAAAATTCACCAAACACAAATGCACACATAATAACATCAAAACACATATAGTAACACCAAACCACATTGTTTTATTAATAATCATCATTGTTTTATATCGTACATCGATTACAGAGTACAATTGTCACATCTTACATCACTTGGTGAAGACAAGTGTCTAGTGTAATACTTTTTATTTTTAATCTTTTCACACTTTTTACTTGGTTATGTATTAATGACTTTAATAACTAGTTTCTTATGTTGAAGGTGATTCTGTCACACCCCCAAAATCCACCATGCGGAGTACCACCGCTTGGAGGCGTGACCTGACCAGGATCGAGCCACCAATCATATTGAACATCGTAATTAAGTAAATATGACCAACCACAATATGATTGGTGACCAAAGCTAGTTAACCTTGTTTAGTTTAAACAGCGGAAGCATAAAAGTAAATCCAAAAGCATAAGTCCATAGTTTAAAGTTCAAAACGCAAGTTTAATAAGTTCATAAGGATTTAAATAATAAGCACGGAACATAGCAGTCCGTACACCACAACGACTCCTTCCTCGTGCAAGCTCCAAGCGTTTAACGACCTGTAAGGCATGTAACAACGAGTCAACAACAAAGTTGAGTGAGTTCACGTTTGGTTGTTTAGTTTTAAGTTGTTTCTGAAAAACGTGGTTTGACTTTCGTTGGCTTAATTGCCGTGGGGGTTACCCCATAGTTGAAAGTATGTTTAACCAGTTCCTTTTTCATTACCCAATCCATAACCATAATCAGTGGGGGTTTTCCCCGTTTGAACTACTAGACGGTATGATATCGACTGCTACGCAAATAAGTTGTGCCCTATATCAGCGTCTATCATCACTGATAATCTGCCATAGTCCATTAGTACACGCCCGTCCGACCGGCACGGTGTGAGGTTTGTTAAACCTAATAGCGCTATTAACTAATGACCCGCTCGCCATTGGCCTCGGCGATTAAGTCGATATAATGAAGAGGGACTTATTGATAGAGTTTTGTCTAGTTAGTTTTTAAGGTTGTTGTCCTGCACCAGGAGGACGAACGTACGTATTCTGCACCAGGAGAATTCGTAGGATTAATAATGGCATCCCTCCCATAGGGAGGATGGCCGTACATATCTCCCCAAAGGGATATGTGGATTCCGTTTTAAATTCTTTAACCCATTCCCAAACCACCGGGAATCCCATGCCTTGTAGAAAGTGTGAACTCACCTCGGTTTGCTCGGTTAGGTTCTCGAATATAGCTAACAGTCAAGGTCGGTCAATCACGTCCTAATATGATTACCAGTTAGTCATTTAGTGATTTTCAATTAGAGCACAAAGTTCCTACACGTATCTATCACATAACATGCATCACTTTAACGGTTTATGCCCATATAAGTTTCCCATCCATTCCCCACTCATAAACAAACATACGATACTGCACATAACACATATAACATGTTAGATCATTCACAGATAGCATACTCAACATTTAGACACGCAAATTACAGCTTATGTCATTTCAGCATAAATATTCAAAACCGGCTGTTTTCGGATATTTTAATAAAATAGTTAACTTATTCCAAAAATCCCCAAATTTTTACAGAATGTCTTAAACGTTCCATTTTTTATTGTGTAAAAATATCGGGTTCCAGTTTATTACGAATATTTTATAAAAATTCATTTTGCGGACTGAACTCAGATTTACCTTTTTTTGACCACCGTCCACGGAACAATTTATTAAAAATTCATCGTAAGTCCGGTTTACGAAATTCCAGTGGGGTAATTACATCGGTGGTCATCTACAGTACAAGTTTCATGATCTAACTCGACACAGAACTCAACTTATGACAGAAAACAAAACGCATATTTTCAGCAGAAAAAATGCAGCTCTAGCTACTGTTACGAAATGACGCTTTAAAAATAGTAAACGAAGTCCAAAAATTACGATTCCGGTGCCATTAGAACCGTATTTCATAATAACACGTTTTAGACTCAAAATATCAGTTTTTCGTTGAGTTTATGACTTGTTTACAGCCAACTGAAGTTGGCTGTAAAACTTGGACAGATTTTGTTTTCATTCTTTAACTTACTAACTTGTGTTCGATTGATTCCGTTAATCATGTTTAGTGATCACAACAACATCAAACATCAATATTAACCAACAAATCATCAGAAAATCAACAAGAATCATAACAACACAAGATCTACATGGTTTACACACATAACTTCTCGTTATCCACACTTTAACACATTATGTTCAAGACTTGTTCATGAGCTTTAAAGTTTCTTAACTTTTTATCATTCTAACATCTATTAACCGCTTAAATAACATAAAGAATGATCGGATCTAAGTTCTTACCACTAGCTCAAGGCTAGGGAAGTAACAAGTCAGAAATATGGAGGATAATAGCACACGAGAGAGGTCCTTCGAGTTCCAAGCACACCGGGCTTCCTACTTCACCTCCTAGCACCTTGCTATCACGTTGGATTGGATTGAAGTTGCAAGAAAATGGGTGTGGGTGTGTGGGAGTTCTCGGCTGATTGCAAGAGAGGGAGAGGAGAGAGTTGAAATTTTGAGGTGGTGATTATGTGAAATGGTGGACACTTGGTTAAATTTATAATCCATACACCCTTATTAACCACTAGATTATGTTCCCACTAGATATAAGACAACAAGAAATAAAATATTCAAAATGGTAAGAGTGTGTCCCCTATGCAACCGATTTGGTTATAAGTGGGGGGGCATTTGGTTCAATTTCAACTAAATGGTTAGCACTAGATATGTTAATTAGGAATTAAGATAGGTTATTTGTGTGTTATGTATTGTAACGGGTGTTAGGGTATTCGGGGACCCTAACTAGCTCAAAAAAGTAGAAACAATGTCTTTAGCAATATTTCTATGTTCCGGGTAAAGTCCGGTTGTTCGGTTTGACACTGTTCCGTTAAAGTGCTTAATTAATCTATAAGGTGTCCTACATATATATTTTTGTAATGTTTTTAATTTTCAACACTCAGGAAAGCATACTGGACTATTTAGTAACTTTTCTGTATACTATTAGTATGTTAACAAATACATGTAAGCATAACACAGTAATCAGAGAGCAGTTAAGTAATTCCACACAGTCGTCAAGTACTTTAATTGTCATTAATAAATTGTACGGAATACATGGAATTTGAGGGTTGTCATATTCTCCCCCTGTTAAGAGAATTTCGTCCCGAAATTTAGCGCGTGGTTACTGAGGAAGCTAGTTAAGTTGCATTGTTTTCCTGATTTTCCTGGGGTGTCACATCATCCCCCCGTTGATTTGGAATTTCGTCCCAAAATTCTGCAGTAGCTTCAGCCTCAGTAGTGGTTGCGTTTTTCTTAAACAGTTGGGGATACTTGAGTTTCATTTGGTCTTCTCGTTCCCAGGTATACTCTGGGCCACGACGAGCATTCCAACAAACTCGGACCAGAGGTATCCTGGTACGCTTGAGGATCTTAACATCTCGATCCGTAATCTCTACTGGTTCCTCGACGAATCGCAGCTGGTCGTCGATTGTGAGTTCCTTTAGAGGAACTATGAGAGTCTCATCTGACAGACACTTCTTCAGATTCGACACATGGAATACGTTGTGAACTACGCTGAGTTCTTCATGTAGATTCAACCTGTAGGCTACCTTGTCAATTTTCTCAATGATCTCGAAGGGTCCAACGTATCGCGGGTTGAGTTTGCCTCGTTTGCCAAAGCGGATTACACCTTTCCAAGGTGAGACTTTGAGTAGCACTCGATCCCCAATCTGGAACTCGAGTGGTTTTCTTCCCTTATCAGCATAGCTTTTCTGACGGTCACGAGCTGCCGCCATTCGCTGTCGTATTTGAGCAATTCTCTCGGTGGTATCTACCACAAGTTCTGGGCCAGTGATTTGGCTATCACCAACTTCTGCCCAACAGAGAGGTGATCGGCATTTGCGTCCGTACAATGCCTCGAATGGAGCGGCTTGGATGCTGGTGTGGTAACTGTTGTTATATGAGAACTCCACTAACGGGAGATGCTTTTCCTAGCCATTGCCTAAGTGTTGGAAATTAATTGTGTTACAAAAAGATACATAAAAGACACTATACGGTACAATTTAACACTTTAACAGAACGGTACGGTACCTAACCGTACAACCAGACATTACCCGGGACACCAAAATTTTGTCAGAAACATTGTTTTATTATTTTTAGCTAATTATGGTCTCAAAATACCCCAACACACTATAAAAAAATGTCATGCACATAATACCCTAGATAATACACTTAACCTCCTAAATAATTACCTACTTAAGATCAAAATTTTACAATTAACCCCCCCCCTCTCAATATTTACGGCCCCATAGGGGACCCACCACCATCATCACAAATATATTCCCTAGATTTCTTTTTGATATTACTTGATTTAGTTGCCAAAATATGAGATCATGATCACAAGGATGGCCAATGGAGTTCAAGGAAATCATTACATCTTCACACTCCCCAACCCTCACACTCTCTCTCCCCCTCTCGGCCTACACATAACCGCCACCCCTCACCCATTTCAACATTCATCCACTCCATTTCCAAGTTCAAATCAAGTGCTAGAAGAAGTCTTGTGGAGCTTGAAGCTTGGAGGTTTTGAAGGAACTTCACACATTTCTTTCTCACACCATCTTCATCACCTTTGTTTATAAGTTCATCCCTAGCCTTTGTGCTAGTTGTAAGTCTTTGGTTACACTCTTGGTTACTTGTATGTTGATTATTCGAAAGATTGTAGTTTGATGTTTAACTCAAGAACACAAAAAGATAATGAACAAGGAACATGAACATAAGTTTACATAAAGATGAAATCTTGTTGGATTAGGTTTGGTTAAAACATGCATGGTATTTGATAGTTGATTTCTTGATAAACCCGTTGTTAGGACATTTTTTGATACGATTTAGTAACGTTTAAACTATAAAGAAACATGCTAATTAAGATTTTCAGCCAACTTCAACTGGCTGTAAATGGATCATAATAAATCGAAAAACTGATTTTCAGAAGCCAAAATTATGTATTTTCGAAAAACGGATCAAATGGCACTGGAATCATAATTTTTCGAGGTCGTTTACTATTTTTAAACGTCTGTTTTTGGACAGCAGCTCAAGATGCGTTTTTACTGCAGAAAATGTGTGTCATGTTTTTCGTCATAACTTGAAACCTGAGTAGAACTAGCCCATGAAATTTATACTGTAGATGATCACTGATGTCATGGTCATCCCCCAACTAGAATTTCGTCATCGGACTTACGATGAATTTTAAGTGAATTATTCCGTAGACTGCAGTCAGAAAGTGACAAATCTGATTGCAGTCTGGTAAATGATTTTCTATAAAATATTGGTAAGGAACTGGACCCCGATATATTTACACAATAATACTTGGATCGTATAAGACATTCTATAAAAATTTAGGAATTTTTGGAATAAGTTAACTATTTTATTAAAATGCCCGAAAACAGCCCAGTTTTGTATATTAAAACTGAAATGACATAAGTAGTATTTTGCATGTCTAAAGGTCGGGTTGGTTATTTGAGAACGATCTAACGTGATATATGTTAAAGAAAATGATATGCTATTTAGCATGGACACCTCCATTTACAAAGGAGACTATGGAGAAATTTTCTGAAAATCCTAACACTTAGTAAATATTTTCTAGACAAGTGTTTACTAGAATATTTTAGACTATGTTTTTCAAACATCAAACTCGCAATAAATTTTGTAACAAAATACAAAGTATCAGAGGTTGGTTTTATACATGAAAATGGTTAAATATATATTCTCTAAAAGGGACTTAAAAATATAATTCCAATACGAGCATACATGTGTAAAATATCCCATCCTTGGGAAGGGAACGCATATATAAAATACTTTAGAAGTATTAATACAAGAATATTGAAGGTACAAATATCCCAACACGACATATGATTAAGTTGAAATATTAATTATTCTGAAAAATAATTATCACTCGGAATAATATAAGAAACATCACTCAAAACATTAAACTCTAAGCCAAGGCACGGCCCGTTCGTCTAATAGACATTAGTACGTTGTAGGTTGTCGTGTGGCTGACAGAGGTTGAGATACGGTACAAGACGCACTACAGTGAGTTCATGTCCCCCTTTTCTCTTAACTGTTTTCAATTTTATACTTCGGGGGTGGAATACATGTTACAATTATTACAGACATTTTTATACATGGTATGGTTAGCTTAAGGAGGGTTTTTACTACGCGATCAAGTGAGTGGTGGGCATGACACTTAAGGCCATTAATCCTCATTGTAGGACCACGGGACATGAGTGATAGATCTATTTGCGTGTAGCGATCCCACACCCATGAGGCCGGGGCGGCCCATAGTGGTGACTATGTCTTCATACCGGAGACAAATTTGCTAGGTTTGAGTCTTCCTGCACCAGTTTCACACATACCATTGGCTTTGCAACCCATTGGTGATCAGTTTTCCTTATTGCTACATACCAGGGACATTTATACATACAAGAAATATTTTAAAGGCTTATACACACAGACTTACACATGAACTCGCTCAACTTTTTGTTGATGTTTTTAAACTACATGTATTTCAGGGAATTAATCGGATCTGGCAAATGATGCATGTTAGTCAAGCTGCGTACTAAATAAAGATGTCATCTAGGGTCGTAGGGTTTGAGAAGTGTAACCTCTTCCTGGACGGGTTGCATGTCTCTAATCCTCGTTTTGTTGGTAGTCTTTTGTTGAGTCTTATGAACTCGCTTTTAAACAAGTCATGGTTTGTAATTTATTTTGAAGTTGATGTTTTAGACAATGTCGTTGTGGTACTTTCTAAACTATTTTAATGGATGAACATCACGTATTTTTATCATATAGCATTGTTGTGATTGTTGCTATGGTATTAAGAAGTCACACCAAATAATCCACGCTTCCGCAAAAGCCAGGGTGTGACAGCTTGGTATCAGAGCCTCGATCATAGCGAAATAGGATTCTTCCTCGAGTCTAGACTATGATCACCAGGGCTCTCACGAAAACGCTTTCAAACACTTTTTTTTACATTGCATACAATAAATTTCCAGATCCAGGGAACAAACATTTTTACAAACAAAAGGCACAAATACACGATTCAAAAAGGCTATGTATATAATTCAGTCTTAGAGGCTGGGGAAAATTTCAGCCTTAGAGGCTGGGGAAAATTTCAGTCTTAGAGGCTGGGAAAAATTGGAGTCTTAGAGACCGGGAAAGGTTTGGTCTTAGAGACCAGGGATTTAGTCTGAGAGACTAGGGAGTTTAGTCTTAGAGATTAGGTGGGATAGTCTGGGAAGACTAAGATGCATACATGATTACATTGCTATTTGCTTACATGCTTATCTGATATATGTGCATATGTTATGGTTGTGTTACAGACACCATGGCATCTTCTTCTTCTGATAGCGGAGTGTTAGACACGATCGACACTATGGCCATTACCTCGGATGACGAGATAGCCATGGACTTGGAGGTTTATACATCAGACACCACGAGTACCGACGAAGATGATTTTCAGCCTTTTGCCCTACCAGTCTTCGGAGACGACTTGCCCTTAGCTGATGGTCCACCGGGAGAGGATCTACCCCTTGTCCTGATCCCTGCCCCTCTCCCATTTGTCGCAGTTCCCTTTGAGGAACAGCCTCTCGACGCGTTACCCGATGGCGACATCGATCTACTTATCGAGGGTCCCCTGGAGGGAGACCAGGATGGCGGGGCCCCGATGGAGGATGATGTTCCACTAGCTGATATCCCAGTTGTCGACCCCGTTGTTCCTATGGTTGAGATTCCTGCTGTTGATGCCATTGTTGTGCCACCTGTCGAGGCTCCTATTGTGGAGGCCTTACCTGATCCGTCTGTTTCCTACCCGCTTGAGTCAGCATCATCCGCCACTATTCACGCCCAGGACGTGCAACACTACTCCACCGACACTGATTCAGACATGGCGATGTCTTCTGCACCCGTTGTTTTCCATGACTTTGACCCGGATCCTGAGGTCGAGTTTTTACCTGATGAACCTGCTCCAGCTGATCCAGAGCTTGGAGTCGCACCCGAGCCTGTTTTCGCTCCCGACCCTATTCCTGTTGATGCACCAGCCGTTGCACAACCAGCTGCCGAGGTCCCAGTTGTTGCACCTATACTTGACCATATGCCGATGTTTGATGACCATGCACCTTTTGCGACACATATTGATCCGAGATACGCCAACACCCGTAACGGGTGGATTGAAAATGATGATGACTATCCTCCATTTGTTCTACCCGTCACTCCACCTGCTGCACCTATTTTCGCACCAGTTGATGTTCCACTGTTCCACCCACACTGACACCCATCGCACCGACTTACCCACTACCTTTCTCCAGGACATACCTCCTCCCCGTTCAGGGGAAGGACCTTCTACTAGGCCGCATGGTCACATGCCACCCTTGACAGCAGCTTTTCCATATATACCCCCTTTTGCACCGACTGCACACATGACTTTTACTTCCTCCGCACCCACGGGCGAGCCCTTCATGTGGTTTTCTCCCAATGTTATGCCTTTATCAGACCCATACCACCCTTTCCATATGGGATATACCACGGATGATATACTCATATCCTTGCAGTTACAGCAGGATGCGTTGAGCCGACGAGTCCAGGAGCTGGAGAGGATTCCACGTCCTACCCCTTGTCATTGCCAGTCTTCATTTAAGACTCCACCAGCTCCTCTCGGACTACACCCTGATTCTGATGTCCGTTTCCTCACCACGGACCAGCAGATTGCTTACCTCATATGTGTTGTACATGCTCTCGAGGAGGATTTGGCGCACTTGCGCAGATTAGTTCTCACTCCTCCACCTCCTCCTCCCCCACCATCAGCTTAGGGGTATTAGGGATTCCAGGTCTCCTACAAACAGGCTACCTTTGGTAAGAAGACAGCTATCGAGCCATGACTATGAAGACTTTTAAAGACCACGTTTTTTATTTTTGATTTATTGGTTGTTGTAGTTGTTAGACGACTCAGACAAGGGTGATGTGACCCTTAGTCTCTTTTGACATATGATACAATTGTAAAACTGTATTGGTGGTCTTGTTTTATGCAAAGCTTAATCGCAGCCTTCTCATTACATGCATTGTTGAGTTATCTGTTTATGATTATGACATGGGATGATATGTGTTATTGTGTTGATTATTGTTATTACATATGCATATTACTTATATACATACTATGACCTGACTGTTACGATCTTCTTATGAAAGATGCCTCCACGACGCGACACACGCTTGCCTACTACTGAAGCAGAACTACAGAAACGTATTTCAAAGGCAATAGCAGACTATGAGGCCTCGCGCGCCGAAACAAGCAGGAATACCTCAAACAACAACAACAACCCGCCCAATGGCTGTACCTACAAACAATTTCTGGATTGTAAGCCCTTGAACTATGATGGCACTGGGGGTGCTGTTGCTTTTGTCAGATGGACGGAGAAGACGGACTCTGTGTTTAAGGATGAGCAAGTGTGCTCCTGAACACCAAGTTACATACATCTCAGGGATCTTTCTTGATGGTGCCCTATCCTGGTGGAACCTTCAAGTACAGACCCTGGGGGAAGCGGCGACGTATGCTTTGACATGGACTGAGCTGAAGGAGCTCATGAGGAAGAAATATTGTTCACGGGCCGAGATACAGAAACTGGAAACTAAATTCTGGCTCCTCAAAATGGATGGTCCAAAAATCGCTGAATATGTGCAAAGGTTCCACGACTTGTCACACGTTGTGCCGTATATGGTTGACCCTGAGTTTAAGCGCATTGAGCGTTTCATCTGGGGATTGGCACCACGGATCATGAGCATGGTGACGACGTCCAAGCCTTCAACGATTACCGAAGCCATTGATCTCAGCGTGGCACTTACAGAGGAAGCCATCAGATTGAACAAGTTTTCAATCTCTGAACCGAAAAAGAAGGAAGCACATGTTGAATCATCACCAAGTGAGAACAAGAGGAAGTTCTCAAACTTCAAAAAGGGTACCAGCAGTGTCAGCAGGAAAGATTAGGGAAGTGCACCAGCCAGGGCCAGAACTGGTGCCGAAAACAAAGGAAGAGCATACATGGGCACCCTGCCAAAGTGTGATGCATGCCAATATCATCACCCCGGCCCATGCAAATTCAGGAAATGTGAGTCCTGTGGGAAGACTGGCCACTCAAAAGTAACATGTTGGGCTGGTAATGGTGTTGGGCTGGTAATGGTGTTGGTCATGGAAATCAAAGAGGTTATGGAGGAGGGAATGGAAACCGCCATCAGGGAGGAAATGGCGAGAATGGGAATCAAGCTGGTAACCGGGGAGCTAACGCCAATCGTGGCAGAAATGGAAGTGGTAACGGTTGTCGACCGGGATGTTTTAACTGCGGAGACACCAGGCACTTCAAGCGGGAATGCCCGAAAGTCAATCAAGCTCAGGGAAGGATATTCAACATTGGAGCAAGGGAAGCACGCCAGGACCCGAACGTTGTCACGGGTACGTTCTTGATAAATCAACACTTTGCATCTGTTTTATTTGACACTGGTGCCGACTATAGCTTTGTATCGTTAGAATTTAAAAGTATGCTTGGGTTAACTGCTAGTAAGTTAGATATTCCGTACTTAATTGAACTGGCTAATGGAGAGCTGGTTGAAACGATTAAAGTCATCAGAGGATGCGTGATAGAGCTGGGAGAGCAAGAGTTTACACTGGATCTACTGCCAGACAAGTTGGGAAGCTTCGACGTGGTAGTAGGAATGGATTGGTTGTCAAGCAACAGAGCCGAGATTGTATGTCACGAGAAGACCATTCGCATCCCAATGGTTAATGGAGAAACGATAGTGGTACACGGAGAGAAGCGTGATACGCCCTTAAGGATCATTAGTTGCTTGAAGGCTAGGAAATGTTTGAAGAAGGGATGTGTTGCCTTCTTGGCACACATCATGCATAAGAAGGCCGCTGAGCCAAAGATAGAAGACATTCCTGTTGTAAGGGAATATCCGAAAGTCTTTCCAGAAGACTTGCCAGGATTACCACCACAAAGACAAGTCGAGTTTCATATTGACTTAGTCCCAGGCGCCGCGTCGGTGGCTAAGGCACCTTATAGACTTGCACCGTCAGAGATGCAGGAGCTGTCGACACAACTTCAGGAGTTGCTAGACAAGGGATTTATCAGGCCAAGCTTCTCGCCTTGGGGAGCTCCAGTCTTGTTTGTTAAGAAGAAAGATGGTAGTTTTCGCATGTGCATCGAATACCGGGAGCTGAATAAGTTGACAATCAAGAATATATATCCTTTGCCAAGGATTGACGACCTGTTCGATCAATTACAAGGTTCAAGTTTCTACTCCAAGATCGATCTTCGATCAGGATATCATCAGTTAAGGATACAAGAGGAAAGTATTCCCAAGACTGCTTTTAGGACTCGCTATGGACATTACGAGTTCCTGGTTATGCCGTTTGGTCTGACAAATGTGCCAGCTATGTTCATGGATTTGATGAACAGGGTTTGTAAGTCGTACCTCGATAAGTTTGTGATTGTGTTCATTGACGACATTTTGATTTATTCAAAGACAAAAGAAGAGCACGAGCAACATCTAAGAGCTATTGTAGAGCTGCTTAGGAAAGAGAAGTTGTACGCGAAGTTCTCAAAGTGCGAATTCTGGTTACGCGAAGTTCAGTTCCTAGGTCATGTGGTAAATGGAAATGGAATCCATGTGGATCCCACAAAGATCGAGGCGATCAAGAATTGGGAGTCTCCGAAAACGCCAACTGAGATTCGGCAATTCTTGGGATTGGCTGGGTATTATCGCAGATTCATTGAGGATTTCTCAAAAATCGCTCAACCAATGACTGCCCTCACGCAGAAAGACAAGAAGTTTGATTGGGAAGACAAGAAAGAAGAAGCATTCCAATTGTTGAAGAACAAACTTTGTGACGCACCGATCCTATCTTTACCCGAAGGCACTGACGACTTCGTGGTATATTGCGACGCTTCGCGTCAAGGTTTGGGCTGCGTGTTGATGCAGTGACAAAAAGTTATAGCCTATGCTTCGCACCAGCTGAAGGTTCACGAGAAAAACTACACCACGCATGACTTGGAGTTAGGCGCTGTGGTGTTTGCATTGAAGATCTGGAGACATTACTTATATGGCACGCGGTGTACCATCTATACTGATCACAAGAGTCTGCAACACATCTTTGATCAAAAGGAGCTTAACATGAGACAAAGACGCTGGGTTGAATTGTTAAACGACTACGATTGTGAGATCAAGTATCACCTAGGGAAGGCGAATGTAGTCGCCGATGCCTTAAGTCGGAAAGAAAGAATTAAGCCCATCAGGGTTAGGGCTTTGGAAATGATTGTTCAGACAGACCTCTCGTTGCGCATCCGTGCCGCGCAGAGAGAAGCTCTCAAAGGGGAAAACCTTGTGAATGAATACCTTCGTGGAATGGAGAAGCAATTGGTACCAAGGGAGGATGGAACGTTATGTTTCTTGGGAAGAATTTGGGTTCCTTTCTTTGGTGGTCTGAGAGACGTTATCTTAGATGAGGCTCTCAAGTCACGGTACTCGATCCATCCAGGATCGGATAAGATGTACCAAGATCTTAAGGATTTCTATTGGTGGCCAAGAATGAAAGGCGATGTAGCGGTATATGTCAGCAAGTGTTTAACTTGCGCCAAGGTAAAGGTTGAATACCAGAAGCCTTCAGGTCTCCTGCAACAACCTGAAATACCCCAATGGAAATGGGAACAGATTTCTATGGACTTCATCACGAAATTGCCAAGAACACCCAGAGGTCACGATACGATTTGGGTAATCGTGGACCGTCTGACCAAGTCTGCACACTTCTTAGCAATCAAGGAAAAGACAACACGAGCAAGTTAGCTAAGCTATACCTGAGAGAGATTGTTGCACGTCATGGAGTGCCGCTCTCAATTATTTCTGATAGAGATGGAAGATTCGTGTCAAGGATTTGGCAATCCTTCCAAGAAGCTTTTGGTTCTCAGTTGAACCTGAGTACTGCCTTCCACCCGCAGACAGATGGACAGAGCGAACGAACGATTCAGACGTTGGAAGACATGTTGCGAGCTTGCGTAATGGATTTAGGTGGAAGTTGGGACACTCACCTACCATTGGTAGAATTTTCATACAACAACAGTTATCATGCAAGCATTCAAGCCGCACCGTTCGAAGCTCTCTATGGATGCAAGTGTCGATCACCGATATGTTGGGCTGACGCAGGAGATAGACAGCTTGTCGAACCGGAATTGGTCCAGGAGACGACAGACAAGATCGCACAGATCTGAGAGCGCATCAAAGCGGCTCGTGATCGACAAAAGTGTTATGCGGATCGAAGAAGGAAACCTCTGGAATTTGAGGTAGGAGATATGGTTTTGTTGAAACTTTCACCCTGGAAGGGTGTGGCACGCTTTGGGAAGCGTGGGAAGTTGAACCCCAGGTACATTGGACCATTTAAAATCCTGGAGAGGATTGGTTTGGTGGCATATAAGCTAGATCTACCCGCAGAACTAAATGGCGTTCATGATACATTCCATGTTTCAAACCTGAAAAAGAGTCCAACCCAAGAGACAGTGGCCATTCCAGCCGATGAAATCCACATTGACGAAACGCTCCACTTTACTGAAGAACCAGTCGAGGTCACGGATTGGAAGATTAACAAAACACGCAGGAGTAGTGTCAAACTCGTCAAGGTTCAATGGAATGCACGACATGGCCCAGAATTCACGTGGGAACGTGAGGATCGTATGAAGGAGAAATACCCACATTTATTCCCCAAGACCCCTGCAACTAGAAGCAGAACTTAAAATTTCGGGATGAAATTTTCTTAACGGGGGGAGAATGTGACAACCCTCACTAAACCAGGTATCCGTACAATTAATTAATATTAATTACGTGCTTAATGACTGTGCTTGATTACAACTTATGACGTAAACTGCTTTCTGATTTCTGTAACCCACATACATATGCATCACATTTCATCCTGTCACTCCACTCATTACATACAAACTTTAGTGACATACTTGATGCACAAAGCACAGTTAGCACAGTTAGCGGATAACTCAGAAATATACTGACAGTGCCAGTACATAGACAGACAGTGTTTTGAGACCCAGTATGGTCCAGGGACAAAGTACTACACTAGTATGGGTGTAGGGAAGTGAGGACCATAAGACTGTGTCACTAGGTGAGAGTTTGAGTGCCGGAAAGTGCCTAAAACTCAATTTAAGTGCAGAATTCTGCATTTTCAGCAAAATTCAGCTTTTAACACACTCGTATTATGCAAAGAATTGACTAAATGTTCCTGAATGATTTCCTAAGTGTTGGAAATTAATTGTGTTACAAAAAGATACATAAAAGACACTATACGGTTCAATTTAACACTTAAACGGAACGGTACCTAACCGAACAACCGGACATTACCTGGGACACCAAAATTTTGTCAGAAACATTGTTTTATTATTTTTAGCTAATTATGGTCTCTAAATACCCCAACACACTATAAAAAAATGTCATGCACATAATACCCTAGATAATACACTTAACGTCCTAAATAATTACCTACTTAAGATCAAAATTTTACAATTAACCCCCCCTCTCAATATTTACGGCCCCATAGGGGACCCACCACCATCATCACAAATATATTCCCTAGATTTCTTTTTGATATTACTTGATTTAGTTGGCAAAATATAAGATCATGATCACAAGGATGGCCAATGGAGTTCAAGGAAATCATTACATCTTCACACTCCCAAACCCTCACACTCTCTCTCCCTCTCTCGGCCTACACATAACCGCCACCCCTCCCCCATTTCAACATTCATCCACTCCATTTCCAAGTTCAAATCAAGTGCTAGAAGAAGTCTTGTGGAGCTTGAAGCTTGGAGGTTTTGAAGGAACTTCACACATTTCTTTCTCACACCATCTTCATCACCTTTGTTCAAAAGTTCATCCCTAGCCTTTGTGCTAGTTGTAAGTCTTTGGTTACACTCTTGGTTACTTGTATGTTGATTATTCGAAAGATTGTAGTTTGATGTTTAACTCAAGAACACAAAAAGATAATGAACAAGGAACATGAACATAAGTGTACATAAAGACGAAATCTTGTTGGATTAGGGTTGGTTAAAACATGCATGGTATTTGATCGTTGATTTCTTGATAAACCCGTTTTTAGGACATTTGTTGATACGATTTAGTAACGTTTAAACTATAAAGAAACATGCTGATTAACATTTTCAGCCAACTTCAACTGGCTGTAAACGGATTATAATAAATCGAAAAATTTATTTTCTGAAGCCTAAATTATGTATTTTTGAAAAACGGATCAAATGGCACTAGAATCGTAATTTTTCGAGGTCGATTACTATTTTTAAAGGTCTGTTTTTGGACAGCAGCTCAAGCTGCATTTTTACTGCAGAAAATGTGTGTCATGTTTTTCGTCATAACTTGAAACCTGAGTAGAACTAGCTCATGAAATTTATACTGTAGATGATCACAAATGTCGTTGTCATCCTCCAACTAGAATTTCGTCAATCGGACTTACGATGAATTTTAAGTGAATTATTCCGTAGACTGCAGTCAGAAAGTGACAAATCTGATTGCAGTCCGATAAATGATTTTCTATAAAATATTGGTAATGAACTGGACCCTGATATTTTTACACAATAATATTTGGATCGTATAAGACATTCTGTAAAAATTTGGGATAAGTTAACTATTTTATTAAAATGCCCGAAAACAGCCCCGTTTTGTATATTAAAACTGAAATGACATAAGTAGTATTTTGCATGTCTAAAGATCGGGTTGGTTATTTGAGAATGATCTAACGTGATATATGTTAAAGAAAATGATATGCTATTTAGCATGGACACCTCCATTTACAAAGGAGACTATGGCGAAATTTTCTGAAAATCCTAACACTTAGTAAATATTTTCTAGACAAGTGTTTACTAGAATATTTTAGACTATGTTTTTCAAACATAAAACTCGCCATAATTTTTGTAACAAAATACAAAGTATCGGAGGTTGGTTTTATACATGAAAAAGGTTAAATATATATTCTCTAAAAGGGACATAAAAATATAATTCCAATACGAGCATACATGTGTAAAATATCCCATCCTTGGGAAGGGAACGCGTATATAAAATACTATAGAAGTATTAATACAAGAATATTGAATGTACAAATATTCCAACGCGACAAATGATTAAGTTGAAATATTAATTATTCTGACAAATAATTATCACTCGGAATAATATAAGAAACGTCACTCAAAACATTAAACTCTAAGCCAAGGCATGACCCGTTCGTCTAATAGACATTAGTACGTTGTAGGTTGTCGTGTGGCTGACAGAGTTTGAGATACGGTACAAGACGCACTACAGTGAGTTCATGTCCCCCTTTTCTCTTAACTGTTTTCAGTTTTATACTTCGGGGATGGAATACATGTTACAATTATTACAGACATTTTTATACATGGTATGGTTAGCTTAAGGAGGGTTTTTACTACGCGATCAAGTGAGTGGTGGGCATGACACTTAAGGCCATTAATCCTCATTGTAGGACCACGGGACATGAGTGATAGATCTATTTGGGTGTAGTGAGCCCACACCCATGAGGCCGGGGCGGCCCATAGTGGTGACTATGTCTTCATACCGGAGACAAATTTGCTAGGTTTGAGTCTTCCTGCACCAGTTTCACACATACCATTGGCTTTGCAACCCATTGGTGATCAGTTTTCCTTATTGCTACATACCAGGGACATTTATACATACAAGACATATTTTAAAGGCTTATACACACAGACTTACACATGAACTCGCTCAACTTTTTGTTGATGTTTTTAAACTACATGTATTTCAGGGAATTAATCGGATCTGGCAAGTGATGCATGTTAGTCAAGCTGCGTACTAAATAAAGATGTCATCCAGGGTCGTAGGGTTTGAGAAGTGTAACCTCTTCCTGGACGGGTTGCATGTCTCTAATCCTCGTTTTGTTGGTAGTCTTTAGTTGAGTCTTATGAACTCGCTTTTAAACAAGTCATGGTTTGTAATTTATTTTGAAGTTGATGTTTTAGACGATGTCGTTGTGGTACTTGCTAAACTATTTTAATGGATGAACATCACGTATTTTTATCATATAGCATTGTTGTGATTGTTGCTATGGTATTAAGAAGTCACACCAAATAATCCACGCTTCCGCAAAAACCAGGGTGTGACAGTCTATATGGAGGTATGTTGGCTACCTGGTCGGGGGTTAAGCGAATGGTTTGGTAAGAGTCTTACCTTGTTCAGTGTATAGATCCTGCAAGGACCTGGGTCAAATTTAGTAGGACCTCCTTCAATACCCACCGGTATTGGATGGCGGGGGTCCAAACTCTTTGATCCCCTCATATGTAAGCTACTATTAATACTTTAACCCGGCTATTTAGGACTGTATCCCTGCTGACTCAGACTACTTAGCCAAGGGTAACGTCACCTTCAAAATAGTGGCCTACCATAATATGCATTAATAACTTAATTAATTATCTTTCAATAATCCGACCCTTTAGGATTGTATCCTTGCTGACTCAAACTATTGGGTTGAGGGTAACGTCACCTTCAAAAGAGGGGCCTACTACAATAACTAAGATAATCTCTTAAAAAGTGCAAAAGTGCGAAAAAAATCAAAGGTTACACTAAACACGAGTCAGAGCCAAGTGATTCATCTTGTCTATCTGTTTTTATTTTTCAGCAGTATAGTTAGTTTTTATTTTTCTAGTTTAAAAACCTTTTTCTAAACTTTTGATTTGATTAGACGTTGAGGATAAACCGGTACTAAAAGCTCTTATGTCCTTGGACGACCTCGGTATCTTCCCAACACTATACTACGCTCACGATGGGTGCACTTGCCCATATGTGTGTTTGGTGTTAGTAAAATATCGTGTTTTATAAATTTAAAACTTGACTAATGTGTAAAAATGGCTTAAAATATACTTAAATCCATATCACACTTTACGCACATCAAGTTTTTGGCGCCGTTGCCGGGGACACAAGGATTTTAAGAAAGCTTAAAATCGACGGCCTAATCAGTTTTTCAAAACCTTTTCAAAACGCGCGCACATTTTTCTGCATTTTAGTCTAGTTTTGCATTTACAGTAGGTTGAACACGGGCCGTGCTCGCCGAACACTGGCCGTGCTCGCTGAACACGGGGTCGTGCTGCATATTTTTCATAAAACACCCAGATACAGTAGCTTGAACACGGGGTCGTGCTCACTGAACATGCCCCTGTGCTCAACGAAATCAGTAACTTTAATTAAAACACCCAGATACAGATTCTGTACACGGGGCCGTGTCCACTGAACACGGGGCCGTGTCCAGCCTCTGTTTCCGTTTTTATTTTTGTTTTCTGATCTCGAGACTTGGTTGTGGTCTGCTGAGTGATTCTTATGGATCAATACTCAGGAGGTTACAACTACACCTATGAGGAGGATGATTATAGGAGTAGCTATTGCACTAATTGTGGTGACCCGCACTCGGTTCAATATTGTAACTTATATCAATCGTGCACTTCATACACCTACTATGAGGATCCCAGGTACGAGCCATCAACTTCATACACATCCTATGAAGACCAAAGGTATGAACCTCCTCCCTCATACTCATATTTTGATGAACCAAGGTATGAGCCTCCTTACTCATACTTTGAGGAACCAAGATATGAGCCACCACCTTCATATGCTTATTATGTGGAACCATGGCGTGAACAACCCACCTCATATGAGTATTATGAAGAACAAAATTACGACCCTTATCCATCATATACTTACAATGAAGAACAATGGTGCGAACCATCTACTTCATATGGGTATTATGAGGAACAAAGGATCGAACAACCAGATTCAAGCTTTGAAAATCCCGATCCTTTTTCTATAACCGAAGTGACCGATAGGATATTAGAACACCTTAAAGTTATCGAGTGCTATATAAAAGAATCTCGTGCAAGGGAAGAGGAGTCCCGTGCAAAAGAAGAATTAAATAAAGAAGAGATAATTGATAGTGTAAAAATGGAAGAACACATAAGTGAAAAACTGACACATGAGTTAAACAACGAAAAAGGTGAGTCCGTTAACATTAAAATTCAAGAAGAGTCTAATTTTGAAGAAATTAATCTCTTGTCACCTTCTTTTGAAAATCATTGTTTAGTTCCAACTCATGCTAAGTTTTTAAAAGAGTTAAACACTAACACTAAAATTGACGAAACGGTAAGTGTTAAGTTAACTAAAGATCAAACATCGCTAATAAAAGAAGATCCATTTGAAATCAACATTACACCGGTTCCATGTTTTTTTCAAAATTCATTTATTAGTAATGTCACAATTGATAAAGATCTTTGCGTTAACATAATGCCCAATTACATTTTCGAAAAATTAAGTATTAGTGATTTTTATCCACTTCAAATACCCATTTTTCTATCTAATCCGAAAGTAATAAAATCAATCGGTGTAGTTGAGGACGTCTTGGTTCAAACAAATCAAATGGTAATCCCAACCGACTTTGTCATCCTTGATGATGCTCCTCTAGTGTTGGGACGACCCTTTGTAAAAACCCACGAAGCTTTGAAGAACCGGAAGTATAACAATCTACCTATTCAATTAGGGGCATTTAAAAAGAGTGTTGATCTTGAGCGGTCAATGAAATATCCATTCAGCAATAATGACCCCCTAATTGAAGATGAAGATGAACCACCCGATACAAGTGAAAAGTTTGACCACTTTGTTGAAGAAGAGGTCGCCATAGAACAAACTTTTAAAGTTCTTGATCAAAATGAGCAACCAAATAAGGAGTCTCCTAAAGACCCACCTAATGAGCTCAAAGAACTTCCAAAAGGTTTGGAATATGCTTTTCTAGACAAAGATGGTAAATCACCTATAATTATTTCATCTAAGTTAGATAGGTTAGAAAAAGAAAAATTAATTAACCTTTTGAAAAAACACAAAAATGCGATTGCATGGAAGCTTGTAGATATTAAAGGAATAAGTCATTCCATGTGCACGCACAAAATTTTAATGAATGATGACTACAAATCGGTAATACAACCACAACGTCGAGTAAATCCAAATGTTCAAGAAGTGGTTAAAAATGAAGTCATCAAATTACCTAACGCCAGACTTATTTATCCTATCTCCGATAGTCCTTGGGTAAGTCCCGTCCAAGTTGTTCCAAAGAAAGGAGGTATGACGGTAATAACTAACGAAAAGAATAAATTAACACCAACGAGAACCGTCACAGGATGGAGAGTATGTATAGATTATAGACGATTAAATGAGGCAACAAGGAAAGATCAATTTCCTTTGCCCTTCATTGATCAAATGTTAGAAAGATTATCCGGTCATAAATTTTACTATTTCTTGGATGGTTTTTCAGGTTACTTTCAAATCCCAATAGCACCCGAAGACCAAGAAAAGACAACTTTCACATGTCCCTATGGAACTTTTGCTTATCGACGCATGCCATTTGGTCTATGTAATGCCCACGCAACCTTCCAACGTTGCATGGTGGCCATCTTCCATGACATGATAGAAAAGACAATGGAAGTCTTCATGGACGACTTTTCTATCTTTGGGGATTCATACGACCAATGCCTCGATAACCTTGAACGAATGCTATCCCGATGTGAGGAAACTAACCTCGCCCTTGATTGGGAAAATGCCATTTCATGGTAACTGAGGGAATAGTACTCGGTCACAAAATCTCAAGCGAAGGAATAGAGGTTGATCGAGCAAAAATAGACACTATTTCTCGATTACCACCCCCATCCTCCGTTAGAGCTATCAGAAGTTTCCTCGGGCATGACGGATTTTATAGGCGGTTTATCAAAGACTTTTCTAAAATTTCAAGGCCTCTAACAAAATTACTTGAAAAAGATGCTCCTTTCATCTTTGACAAGGATTGCAATCAAGCATTTCTAACCCAAAAGGAAATGCTAGTCAATGCACCTATCATGATAGCGCCTGATTGGAAATTTCCTTTCGAAATCATGTGTGATGCAAGTGACTTTGCAGTTGGAATTGTCTTGGGACAAAGAAAAGAAAAGCATTTTCACCCAATTTATTATGCTAGTAAAACACTTAACGATGCACAAGAAAATTACACAACAACTGAAAAAGAATTACTGGCTGTGGTATTTGCTTTTGATAAATTTCGTTCTTATCTTGTTCTTTCTAAAACTATAGTCTATAAAGATCATGTAGCCATTCGATATCTCTTCAAAAAGCAGGACGCAAAACCACGTTTGATTCGGTGGATTTTACTCCTCCAAGAATTTGATATTAAAATCAAAGACAACAGAGGAGCAGAAAACACCGCAGCAGATCATCTTTCACGCTTAGAAGACCCAGCTTTGGAGGCAACCAGGGACGAGCAAATCAACGAAAAATTTCCGACGGAGTCCCTAGAAATGGTGGAATACAAAGAAGAACCATGGTACGCCGACTATGCTAACTACTTAGCTAGCGGTATAGTCGCAAAAGGTTGGCCACATCATCAAAGAAAAAAATTCTTTGCTCATGTGAAGCATTATTTTTGTGAAGACCCTTATCTTTTCAAAATGTGTGCCGACCAACTCATCTGACGATGCGTACATGGTAGCGAAGCACGAAGAATTCTCCGCCATTGTCATGAAAGTCCATATGGAGGACATCATGGTGCCGCTAGTACCGCATGAAAGGTATTTGATTCAGGGTTTTATTGGCCAACCATTTACAAAGACGCCCAAAGTCTTGTCAAGACATGTGATGCTTGCCAAAGAACAAGTAATATTTCTTCCAAAAACGAAATGCCACAAAATGGCATTCTTGTTTGTGAAATTTTTTATTTGTGGGGACTCGACTTTATGGGACCTTTCCCACCGTCAAAAGGAAACAAATATATACTTGTGGCAGTAGATTACTTGTTTAAATGGGCCGAGGCACTTCCAACAAACGATGGAAGAGTCGTGGTAAGATTTCTGAAAAAATTATTCACTTGTTTTGGAACACCTAAAGCATTAATAAGTGATAGAGGTACCCATTTTTGAAACCATCAACTTGAAATTTTTTTAACAAGATATGGGGTCTATCACTGGGTCTCAACAGCATATCACCCTCAAACAAACGTACAAGCCGAAGTGACTAATAGAGGTTTAAAACGAATACTTGAAAAAAACCATAGGGTTAAATAGAAAGTAATGGGCAGATAAATTAGATGATGCTTTATGGGCTTTTCGAACTACTTATAAAACAACAATAGGTACAACCCCATATAAGCTAGTCTATGGAAAAAGCTGTCATTTGCCAGTAGAAATTGCACACAAAGCCTACTGGGCAATTAAAAATGTAAACTTAGATTTAGAATTTGCCGGTAGAAATCGATTTTGTCAGTTAAATGAATTAGATGAACTTAGGAATTATGCATACTCGAACTCCTAAATTTATAAGGAAAGAATGAAAAACTTGCATGACAAACATATTAAACCTAATGAATTTCGAGTTGGAGACCAAGTTCTTTTGTTTAATTCACGACTTTGATTATTTCCTGGTAAATTAAAGTCTAGGTGGTCAGGACCTTTTTCCATCACCCATATTTTCCCACACGGTACAGTAGAAATTAAGTCTCGGAATGGAATTCCATTCAAAGTCAATGGCCAACGACTGAAACTCTATCAAGGATTTATTGAGGATGAAGAGGAAGAAATCTCGCTTCAAACGGTCAAAGAATAAAAGCATCAACATCATACCTGGTAAGTTTCGAACCAACGGGATGACATCTTAATCGGTAAGTCTTCTAACCAAGTTTTGGGAAAACATGGGCACTCACACGAGCACTAAAAAAAATTCAACTTTGCTCGGCACGAGGCCGTGTCCGCTGGACACGGGGCCGTGTCCACGCAACTGTCGGGATAAATCCCCTTTTTTTTTCATAACAGTTACACCATTCCACAAGCCCCGTTTCCCCGAAAACACTCTGGTTCAAGGCGATTTTTCGCAGATTTTTGACGTCTCCTCTACTTCTAACAACACCAAGGTATGATTCTATCATCATTAGTAGTTAAATTAATCATTTGCATGTAGTTAAAACTTCAAAAAATTGGGGAAAAATCTAGGGTTCTTGAACTTCATCCGGATCGTACCTCAAATTTTTGCTTAAATCTGTTAGCATTAGTTTAGATTAATGTTATAGGAAGTAAATCCACTTGTATTGTTCAAAGATTCGCCCGATTTCTCACAAAAACCTCAAACCCTTGTTCTTGAACCGAAAAAGATAAAATTGAATGGGTAAACGGTTTGTTTTGGGAAAAACGGCACTTGGGGTTTCATTTTCAGGGAAAACCGCACCTAGTGGACCACAAATTTTCAAATTTTCGGGACCAGGTCGAAAAATGAAATTTTTGAGTAACAGATGCCTGGATACGGGGTCGTGTCCGCTGAACACAGGGCCGTGTCCAGCTCGCTGTTTGCAGTTTTGTCCGAAAATTCCACTGTTTCATGCTAACTTTTGGTGTATTCTTTCAGATGTCGAAGAAATTCATGAGGTTCAATGCAAATGAGCTCGATGCTAGGGCTAGATATGAAGTACTTCAAACAAGACCGGAAGAATACCCAAGACAAGCATGCATGGATCTGTTAGCAATGGTGAACCAACTCGACCGGTTTAACAACCTCGTTACCGGCCCACTAAGAGTCGCCCTAACCACTCGACTTCGCTCAGTCCATGAGTGTACTATGGAATTCTATAGCACCTTCATGTTCAATTCAAGGTGCGACCCATTTGACAATGATGGGGTAGCATTCCGATGTGGTGGAACTAGGTACTCGATTTCGATGGCATAATTTGGGACGATAGTCGGGCTGTATGCGAAGGAAGATGCGGGTAATGAAGAAAACACCGGAGGGGTGCGAGAGTTGGATGAGAACGAACGCCAAGCCGCGTGGGCTCAGATTGGTGAAGGGCACTACAACCCGCGCAGCACTAAGAGCACTAAGCTGAGGGACCCGCTCTACCGTTACATCCATAGGGTCCTCACTTACTCTCTTAACCAAAGGCATGATAGCAGTGGCGTTGTGGGTTTGAGAGATTTGGTGGTCCTTCATTGCATTCATACCCGCAGACACCTAGATGTTCCGTACCTCCTGCTTCGTAACATGCATCTGAACCGGCTTGCTACTTCACCAACCCCTATCTTCTTCGGGGGGTGGATATACCGTCTCTTCAAACACTTCGTGAACATACCTAGGTCCTTCGAAAGGAGTCCATGGTCGGGAAGAGTGGATGTACACATCTGCCGCTCCATGAACATAATTTATGAGGCTGAAGACGGGACAATTAGCTTCCAAAGGATGCAGGGGCATGCATGGAACCCGCAAGAGGCACTTGTCCTTCACGCTCCACAGCATCATCAGTACCAGTATCAGCCCCACGGTGATCTGGGCCAATCCTCCTCACAAGGAGGCGGTTTTCCTAACTTCCAAAGTTTACATGATTTATTGCAGGAAAACCTCATGTACACCAGGAACACCTATAGCATGGCAAGCAATACGTACACCCGGGTAGGAGCAATCGAGAGAAACATTTCTGACATCCAAGATGACATCGGGAATATCCGGGAGTACATAGCGGGGCATGGTGGAGGAGATGATGATGATGAGGACGAGGACATGGACTAGGCGGGAGGAGTAGAGGTAGGAGCAAATGGTTGGAGATCCCACAGGTTAACCCCCTTTATCTTGAACAATTTCCGGCCTGCGTGCCGTGTGTTGAACAATTTACTTTCCTTTAACTCTTTTTACTTTCTGCATTTGTTTTTCTTTTTAACTTTGTGATGTGGATGTTGAACTTGGTAATTTAGGATGTTTGCAATGGTTTGGTGTAGTGTTTATTGATAAAACAGGTACATACGAGGCTTAAAGCACTAAACATAAGTGCTACTAAAGCCGGGACAGGAAAACCGGAGCCAGAAACCTGTTTTTCAACTTTGCAGATTGTCTACACGGGGTCGTGTCCAGCCGACACGCCCCCATGTCCACTTCCCCAGACCTGCTGTTTGTCTAAATCTGCAGACTTTTGCCAGACACGGGGTCGTGCCCAGTGGACACGCCCCCGTGTCCAACTTCTGTAAGTTTTCGTTACTGGCACTCCGACACGGGGTCGTGTCCATCCGACATGGGGCCGTGTCCATCCGACACGGGGCCGTGTCCAGACGCCCAGTAACATAAAATTTTGCTTTTTCACACCTTTTTACACATTCAATCAACCTAAAAACTTATTTTTGGGACACATTGAGGACAATGTGTAATTTAAGTGGGGGGGGGGGGGGGGATGCTAAAACTTTGAATCTTGCAAGTCCTAATTACAAGCCTTACACAAAACTCTATTGGAACCGCTAATCACCAAAAAATTTTTCAAAAAAATTTTCAATTTTTTTACTTGTCTAGGATTAATTTGGGAATTTCAATTTCTATAAAGGTTATATTTTTACAAATTTACAACCGATAGCGTCGTGATAAAAAGAACCAACATAAGAAAATTATGAAAATGCATGACAAGTTTAGTTAAAATTTGATTATATATACTTGATCACATAAAAACCCATTCCCACAAAAGTGAGTTTTGAACCTTTATTGAGCATACAAATACATATCTTTAAACTAAATGCTCATTTTTCATTTCTTGTGTGAATAGCTGCTTGGTTCTTACAACTCTAGAACTTGCCACGACGATACATTTTCGGTCCTTACCAACTTAAAACCGAGTAAGTAAATGATGGAGGCATTAGGACTAACCCTTTTTATTTCTACACCATTATTTTTCTTTTTTTACCACCTACACAAAATCCCCCTAGTTAACCCCTTTGAGCCTAAACATTTTCATTTCTCAACCCAAACCAAACACCCTTTTACCCACCAAAACCTTTTTATTTTTATCCCTTTGGTTTTAGTAACAAGCTCGGTTTTTCGTATGGCTTCAAAACATATATATATATATATATATATATATATATATATATATATATATATATATATATATATATATATATGTTGATGATGAAGCAAAAGAAATAAACAAGCAAGTTCATCAAAAATAACTTTGTTTGAATAATGGTTTCATCAAAAAAAAAATTGCAAAAATAAAAAGTCTTACGAAAACCGATGTTTTTACGCTTTTCGCCCTTTTCTACTAACCCAACCACCTACCTTTAACCCAAACCTAACCCTTCACCCAAAAGTCCTCTTGATATTTACAAAGGTTTATAGTTAAAAAGGAGGAGGATTGATTGCTTGGCAAGCCTATGGTAGGAGTAAGTTCCATGCCGCTCTCGAGTGATTCACTAAAATACATCTTCGGGCGAGTGTTGAGTGATCCCCCGTGAGGTATGTGAACATGTATATAAATGGAATTTTAAAAAGGCATGTTATGCCCTATTAAGTAATTTATCTTATGTAATGTTTTAAATAAATCATGACGAATAGGATTGTAAATAAATAAAAATAAAACTTGATAAAGAATCTTGGAAATCCCGACACTCTATGACAAGCCCAAAAACCTTATCTTCTACCTATTCCATTTGGGAGTGTAAAGCCACATTATAAAGAGTTTTGCTTGAGGATAAGCAAAGATTCAAGTGTGGGGGTATTTGATGTGCACAAAATGCAACATATAAATTACATCAATTGTGGCATAAAACTAACCCTTTTTTAGTACTAATGTTGGAAAAAGTGTGTTTTTGTCTTCCTTTTGTATTTTCAGGATTAAATGAGCTCAAATTAACAAAAGAAGCAAAAAGGCAGCTAAATCTAACATAAATACAAGAAAAGGAACAAACGTGGCATGCCCGACCTCCCCGACAGCTTCTTCCCAAGCAAAACAAGAGAACAGAAGGCTGAACACGCCCCGTGCTAAGTGAACACGAGGGCGTGCCCAAGTGCCAGCATAAAAGATAAAGCTATATAAGCTTCTATCGCCCACCACGGGGCCGTGCTCAGCGGACACGGGGCCGTGGTCAACTATAAGATTCGCAGAATCCAGGCAAATCTTGATAGTACAGATATGCTTCTTCACACGGGGGCGTGCCCAGGGGACACGGGGGAGTGGTCAACTAATGCAGACAAACTGCAATTAATGAAGACAGAGAAGATGATGGACACGGGGCCGTGCCCAATGGACACGGGGCCGTGCCCGAGCTACTGTTCAGGCTATAAATAGGGGTGCTTGGCTCATTTGCAAACCATCCCTTGGCTCACCACCTCTCTCACACTTCACCCACCACCCACCACCACCATAACACAATCATCCACCACCATCCTCCATTGTCCATCATAGAGTGTGTGAGTCGTCTCGGGATCCAAGATTGATCGTAAGAGTTCTTGACAATCAAAGGCCATGTTTGCCTAAGTCTCTTACATCACTTGGTGAAGACAAGTGTCTAGTGTAATACTTTTTATTTTTAATCTTTTCACACTTTTTACTTGGTTATGTATTAATGACTTTAATAACTAGTTTCTTATGTTGAAGGTGATTCTTCATTTTCGTTTGTCCGTGGTGTCTTGGCATTATTTTACTGTCTATATAAAATAAAAGATTTTCACCATTCATATCTCCACGGTCTATATGGAGGTATGTTGGCTACCTGGTTGGGGGTTAAGGGAACAGTTTGGTAAGAGTCTTGCCTTGTTCAGTGTATAGATCCTGCAAGGACCTGGGTCAAATTTAGTAGGACCTCCTTCAATACCCACCGGTATTGGATGGCGGGGGTCCAAACTCTTTGATCCCCTCATATGTAAGCTACTATTAATACTTTAACCCGGCTATTTAGGACTATATCCCTGCTGACACAGACTACTTAGCCGAGGGTAACGTTACCTTCAAAAGAGGGGCCTACCATAATATGCATTAATAACTTAATTAATTATCCTTCAATAATCCGACCCTTTAGGATTGTATCCTTGCTGACTCAAACTACTGGGTTGAGGGTAACGTCACCTTCAAAAGAGGGGCCTACTACAATAACTAAGATAATCTCTTAAAAAGTGCAAAAGTGCGGAAATAATCAAAGGTTACACTAAACACGAGTCGGAGCCAAGTGATTCATCTTGTCTATCTGTTTTTATTTTTATTTTTATTTTTCAGCATTTTAGTTAGTTTTTATTTTTCTAGTTTAAAAACCTTTTCTAAACTTTTGATTTGATTAGACGTTGAGGATAAACCGGTACTAAAAGCTCTTGTGTCCTTGGACGACCTCGGTATCTTGCCAACACTATACTACGCTCATGATGGGTGCACTTGCCCATATGTGTGTTTGGTGTTAGTAAAATATCGTGTTTTATAAATTTAAAACTTAACTAACGTGTAAAAAGGGCTTAAAATATACTTAAATCCATATCACACTTTACGCACATCAGGGTCATTTCAGGAACAAATGCCCAAAGCTTGTCAATGCAAATCTGACCCATGAATGAGCATCTGGCTGACTGGAAGCTGATGCTGCTTTGAAATAACTAGAATCTTATGCTTTTGTTTCTTTTGTTTTCCTTGAACTTCGAGAACAATTTGGTTGATTTATAAATAAATCGTGGTTCACAATTCTGATGTACAAATATAGTTACATATGTGTATGGCATTCCCCTATGATACCAACACCAAGGAACTGTGTTCTTTGCGAAACAAACTACCCTTGAAGTTTTCCCACTCATAATCGCTCATGATTTCCACGAAAATCCTAAGTACTCGTTTCCCTCTAAGAAACAAAGTACAAGGTACAAGTTACAACTTTGGACGAACACTCAAAGTACCACTTTAAATCCTTAGATATTTAAGGGTACTTTTCATAAGTCCTTCAATAAACTCATGTGATATGTTTATGTACATATCATTATATTCTGGATTTCATAACAACATGCATACATATGTTTTTAAAACGTCATTCATGATTTCAAAAATATTTCATATGATTTAAAAACATTTTAACATAGAACATTTACTTAATATACCAAGTGTATGATTTCAAAAGCATTATTCATGTTTTGAAAAAAAAAAAAAACCTTATACATGATTTCAAAACTACCTCACATGATCTTAAAACAATTTATAAACATATTTACCTAATATATCTACCGTATGATTTCAAAAGTATTACGTAAGGTTTCAAAAACATTAAACACATTTCTAAGGAACCCCATGCATAGTTTAAAAAAAAACATTCTGCTCATATGATTGACTTAACGTACGTAGTACACAACCCCTAAATTCTGCTTCATATGTCGCCTTGGCATATCTAGCACATTAACTTCATGAACACTTTACCTCATATATTGACCTAAGCATACCTAGTACAAGGTTTCGAAACATCTCTCGCCTCGCAAATTTCAAAAATCCACATAGGATCTTCCTATCTTCATAATTAGACCCTTGTGGGTGTTTAACACTCAAAATCGGAGTCCTTAATTGGATTCTTTGTATGCTTTAATACGTACATTATGATTCAATAAGGACAAAGCCGAATTCCTATTAAGATCTTCCTAACTTCATAGTTAGATTCTTAAAGATGTTTAAAGTACCAATTGAAGTCCATGGATTGGATTCCTGGTGTACTTTAATTACACGTGCACAAATCAACAACAAACTAACGAACAAATAAATAACAAGATGATAACAAATTTATGACCTAGTTGAACAATTATGTGTGTATGTGTTATGTGTTTTTGTGTAATCCGAATATTCGTTATCCAAATCCTCGTAGAACCTCCCATTTCCTCATATGAGGGATTCATAGAAAGATATCCAAAGGTACTACCTTAAATCCTTAATGGGCTTCTACATAATAGTTAAGACCCTTGGATTATAGATTACTATTCCATAATTCAAAAGAGACCCCTTGTGTGGTCTAGTTAAAAAGATTGATTTGAAAATCTGGTTAAGAATGTCATGTGATGATATAGCTGAAAAGACTCTTTGGTGGTCTATTTAAAGAGATCATTTGTTGATTTAATTAAAAGGACCCTATGGTGGTCTAGTCACAATCATCACAGGTTTATTCATTTGATTTTCTTCCCCTACACATTATAAAATGCACTGTGCGGACTATGCAAGGTATTACGTAATTATGGATGCATACATAATTATGGAATTCAGTGCATAGAAACCACAGTAAGATTTGTCATGTATAAGAACCTATGGTGGCAAAAATAACGAAACATGAACAATGTAATGGAGATACGGTGGACGCACCGATGGCGCTTCATATATTTATATAAGTGTCTCTCTTACATTGCAAGCATGACATTATTTTAGTTACTAGAAGTTCAGAACCTTAACCAATGTTGTTTTATGTTTTCGACTTCAAGTTTCGAGCCCACACAAAGTTTCCTATGTCACACCCCAACCGATGGCGGAATCATCGGGGCACGGCACTGAGCGAAACAGATTGTTCAAAGAAATTCCATAACGACTAAATTACCAAATAGTTTAAATATTATGTCCCATACCATACCCCATAAGATAATCTAGTTATTACAGACAAAGATATTCTTCAAACAAGGAAAACATGTTCCGACAACTCAGATTTTCAAATAAAATAAATTGTCTTTGTTTCTAGACTCTTTCCTAGCCTCGATTTCACAGCAAGCCAAGCATTCTAACATCTTAAGCACCTGCCACATACATTAAAGTAAAAGTCAATACACATAGTGTAAAGGTGAGCATACAAGTTTAATAATAGCATATAGAGTTTGAAATCGTTTACGCATAACCAGCATGTACAACGTATAATATGAAGCATGTAAGTTATCGATAAAGATCCTATCAATACCAATGACTGCGAGTTGACTACGAGTAGCGAGTGCGCAACACATATTCACCACTGTGAACACGTGAAGTAATTGTCCTTAACAACCCCTGAGTAAACAGGTGCTGAGTCCAAACTATAGTACTATCGTTGCTAAGGCAGGTATACAGCAATCAATGTGTTAACATAACAAACAGGCATTCATCGAGTCACGTATAACATGCATTAGAGGTCTGCGTATAAATAGTGTTGCGTTGTGTGTTCGATGTGATTTAGAATAAGTAACGTATGTAACACCCAAAAGTGCGTAAAGCAAAAGGGGATTGAGTATACTCACAGCGATTAAGTTAATGGATTGAAGGGAGCGCTAGAGCGGAAATTAGCCTGAACAGTTAACGATAGCATAAGCGAGAGTCGGCGCGTAAAATAGTGTAGGTGTACCAAGGATCGGATGGTAATCCGATCAGATGGCAATCCGATCGGATGGCCAGTCGATCGAGTGGAAATCCGTTCGGGTGGCAATCCGTTCGGATGGTCATCCGATCGGATGGCCATTCGATTGGATTGTCACCTCGTTTCGTGAGGATGCGTTTGTGTATGATGGTTTGTACTTTGAAGTTTTCGTTGTAGCATTCTAAGATAGAGAAGTATCTCTACCCTTTAGGTTGGTCGATCGAACGGCCGTTCGATAGGACAGCAATCCGATTGGCGAGGCTTCTCAGTTTGAGAACAAGTTCTCAGCAGGATGGTCACTAGATCGGATGGCTATCCGATCGGGTGGCAATCCATTTGTATTGAACATGTTGAGAATTGGTTAAGTATCCAAGTTCCAAGTATCACACGATCGGACGGTCACTCGATCGGATGGCAATCCAATCGGATGGTAATCCGTTTCAAAGTTCAGACCCTTGAATAGTTTGAAAATAGTTTAGGTGAGGAACCAAGTGCAACCCGATCGGATGGCTAGTCGATTGGGTGGCAATCCGATCGGGTGGCAATCCGATCGGACGACAATCCGTCCCGACGATCCGTTCGTCTTGACACTTGATTCATTTGAAGTTTTGTAGTGTTTGAACGAGACATCTTGATAACATGCTTGAACAACAGAAACCCTTTCTTGGCCCAAGTGACTCGACCGAACAGGAATCACCCTATTCCGACCGGTTCACGGTTCGCGTCAGCAGTTCATGTTTAAGCCTGAAGTCAATATCTCTTGGACAGAATTCGGATCTGGAACTAATACATCACCAAGAATGGGTGGAAGATCAGAACGAGCTCCGATTCCATCGGGTTTGAGTGCATTGAGTGTAAAAGACTTGAAAGAAAGTTGGAAAACCTTCTCTCAATCCTTTTATCCATGAATTCGTGTAGATCTAAGTGAAATCATTGATAAATGTTGTTGAAATCCTTCAGATCTAAGTTGTTCTTGGTGGAATGAAGCCAAACATTGAAGTTCATAAGAACTCCATGATGACATCACCCTAGAACACCTCAAATCCGATGATTTCATGGTTAAAAGTTAAGATTCAAAAGATAGAAAGGTGTAGGAGTGCGTGTAGATCAAGAAAGTACAAGATTTAGGTTGAAAACTTACAAGATTCGAGAGAAATTGAGAGAAATGTGGGCTAGAGCGAGCTAGGTCGAGTGAGAGCTGTCACATCAACTGATGTGACATATGAGGGGTATTTATAGGGTTTCCTAAAAAGGAAAGTGGGGAGGAGGCTGATCGATCGGGTGGCAACTCGATCGGATGGCAACCCGATCGGATGGCAATCCGATCGGATGGCCACTCGGTCGGTTGGCCACCCGATTCGAGTGTTCAGAGCGATGAGTTTGGTCGTTTTGATTCGAGTGATGAGCGTTGCGACGCGATTTGAGAGAGCGATGCGATAGTATTACCCATCAAATTACCTTTAATGCCAACTACTATATCTAGCATATAATCACATAAGTAACTTGCGTTTAGCGTTCGATTCGATTGCGATGCGATAGATTGCGATTTCGATTAAAACTTCAACATAAACATAACATGCACAAGTAACACATACATAGCAGACACACGTAAACAATATGCAGAACACATAATTCGAGTTGCAAATGCGATAGCGATAAATTGATTACACATGCGATTAACCTCGGTTATTAACGAGTACTCCACATAATACAACTAATGCGATAACATAAATAGACTATCTACAAGTCAAAGAAGTCAAAACAGGAGTTGAGCAAGGAGTGACAGGTCGCAATTAGCAATCTTGTCTTCCTTTGACTTCTATCTTGACTTTGACTTTTGAAACACGGGGTGTTACAGCCTCCCCTTTTTAAGGGAATTTCGTCCCGAAATTAGGCTGAAGCCGTAACAAACAACTGTGGGTACTTCGCCTTCATGTCGCTTTCGAGTTCCCAAGTGAACTCTGCGCCTCGTTTGCCTTCCCAGTGAACTTTCACAATGGGAATGCGCGAGCGTCGGAGCTGCTTGGTTTGGCGGTCCATGATTTCGACAGGCTTTTCCATGAAGTGTAGTGTTTTGTTTACTAGAAGATCCTCGAGGGGTACATGTAAATCATCATCAGCCAGGCGCTTTCTGAGGTTCGAAATGTGGAAAGTCGGGTGGACGTTGTTAAGTTCCTCCGGTAGTTCGAGTCTGTAAGCCACTTTTCCGATCCTTTCCAGAATCTTAAAGGGTCCAACATATCGAGGCGCGAGCTTTCCTCTCTTGTCGAATCTGACCACACCCTTCCAAGGTGATACCTTTAGGAGTACATGGTCTCCAACATCAAATTCGAGGGGCCTGCGTTGTCTATCGGTGTAACTTTTCTGACGACTCCAAGCTTTCAGTAGATTGTCTCGAATTTGGAGGATTTTGTCAGTCTTTTCTTGTAGTAGCTCAGGACCGGTTAATTACGAGTGCCCGATCTCGTTCCATACAATAGGCGATCGACATCTTCTTCCATACAATGCCTCAAATGGTGCCATTTGAATGCTGGAATGATAACTGTTATTGTACGAGAATTCGACTAAAGGCAAGTATGCGTCCCAATTACCACCGAAATCTATGACACACGAACGGAGCATGTCTTCAAGGGTACGAATCGTTCTTTCAGTCTGACCATCGGTTTGGGGATGGAATGCGGTACTTAGATTAAGCATAGTACCGAGAGCAGATTGAAATGTTTCCCAACAACGCGAGGTAAACCGAGCATCCTGGTCAGAAATGATGTCACGAGGCATCCCATGTCGACAAATGATCTCTTTGGTGTAGATTCGGGCTAATTTTTCTACCTTGTAGTCTTCCCGTATTGGTAGAAAGTGAGCAGATTTAGTCAAACGGTCAACGACAACCTAGATGCTGTCGTGACCTGAGGGCGTGCGTGAAAGTTTCGTTATGAAGTCCATAGCTATACTCTCCCACTTCCACACAGGGATCTCGGGCTGAACGAGTAAGCAAGAGGGTCTTTGGTTCTCAGCCTTGACCTTCGAGCAGGTTAGGCACTTCGAAACATAGAGGGCAATATCTCTCTTCATGCACGGCCACCAGTACTTGTAGCGCAGGTCCTGGTACATCTTGTTGGCACCATGATGAATAGAATATCAGGATTTGTGGGCTTCGTCCATCAGAATCTGTCGTAAATTGGTCCGCTTAGGTATCCAAATTCGGTCCAGATAATGGAATATCCCATTCGACTTATTTTCTAGCTGGGCTCCATCGTTGAGAATCCTTTCCTTCTTCAAAGTGCTTTCATTAAAGCAGGCATGCTGGGCTTCGCGGATGAGGGTTTCGAGATCATATTGGGTTTGGATATTACGGGCGCTATGCAAATCACTCCGTCAGCTGAGAGCGTTGGGAACGACATTTGCTTTGCTAGGATGATAACGAATCTCATAGTCATAATCGTTGAGAAGTTCTACCCACCGGTGTTGACGCATATTTAGTTCCTTCTGATCAAAGATGTGTTGTAGGCTCCTATGATCGGTGAAGATCATACATTTGGTACCATAAAGGCAGTGTCGCCATATCTTTAACGCAAAAACAACTGCACCTAGCTCGAGGTCATGGGTTATAGAGTTCTTCTCGTGGATCTTGAGCTGACGAGACGCGTAAGCAATAACCTTGTCTCGTTGCATGAGAACTCAACCAAGGCCAAAGTTTGAGGCATCACAAAAGACTATAAAGTCATCGTTTCCGTTGGGTAGAGTGAGAACAGGAGCATTGCAAAGCATGTACTTGAGGGTTTGAAAGACAGTCTCTTGTCCAATTCCCCAAACAAAAGGTTTGTCTTTTTGCGTGAGAGAGGTGAGCGGCACAGCGATTTTAGAGAATCCTTTGATAAATCGGCGATAATAGCCTGCTAGTCCGAGAAAAGAGCGGACTTCAGACGGGTTCTTAGGTGTGACCCAACTCTTGACAGCTTCGATCTTCGCGGGGTCGACGTGAATTCCTTGACTATTGACAATGTGACTGTCACACCCCGACCACGTAGAACACACAAAACGTGGCGGAAACATCGGGGAGTGTTGTAACAGAATTAATTGTTTCAAATCCATGGCAATTGAAGTTTCGTTTTATTCAACAAATATGAGAGTTTACATTGTTTAAACAAGAAACAAAGGGTACATAACATAAAGTAGCTAGTTCTTGTCTCGTTTTAAGTCACTAAGGCACAGGTCCGCCTAAGTATGTCTTGATCATCTTATGCAACAGCTCCTGGAAAACACATGTGAAAATAGGTACGTCAGCATAAAAATGCCTGTGAGATACATAGGTTTTGTGAAAATAGGTTTCATGACTTATGTTTGAGAAAGTGTTTAGTCATGAACCTTGTAATTTGCTTTGTCTTGTAAATCATTTGAAAAACGATATGATCAGATGATATGTATAAATAAGAGAATAATGTATGGTTAAATGAATAACCATGTAAAATGAGTTTGTATGAGATAAGTTGTTTGTAAAACAATGTCTTATGAAAAGTATGTTATTTGTATAAAATGTTATATGTATCAAACTGAAATGATTTAAATAACGCTACAATATGTAATACGATACAAACACTTATATATAGGAAGTACCAGCGGCGTATCCACCATTCTTGTATCATATTACACACGCATCGTTACTTAATCACTTAATCAAACCAAACCACCAAAGTAATGTTTAACAATTGTAGAAATGTTTATGTATGGTCAAATACGGTTCACAGGTACAAACGGTTCACAGATACAAACGGTTCACAGATACAGACGGTTCACGGATACAAACGGTTCACAGGTACAAACGGTTCACAGGTACAAACGGTTCACAGATACAAGCGGTTCACAGGTACAAATGGTTCAAAATGCGGTATAATGTGTTCACATGCTGGATGAGCATATGCAACAGAAATGTAATGTAAAACGATGTACTAAGTATGCACACAATGGACATACATAGCATAAAATGTAATGTAAAACAATGTACTAAGTAATGCACACAATGGGCACACCTAGCATAAGATGTAATGAAATCATGTACTATAATGTACTAACAAACATAGCATGTATATGATGTGAAAACAGGAAAGCATGAAAGTAACAAGTAGGCACATGTGTTCCACACCAAAACGTTTGGAAAACAGTAAAAGAGGGGTCTATGTACTCACTTGAGATTGCTTAGCAGTCCTTGAGTAACAACCAAACAATGCTTAGAGATCGCGGATATCAAACGTCACCTACTATAGGTAACTACATTAATAAACCGGACCTAGATCGGAAGATCGGGTAGCATTAGGGTTTGTAAACCAAACGAGTGTAGAGACTCGTGTCATTTGGTTTAACAAAGCCTACATACTAAATGAAACTTAACCTAAGAGTTTACAACCCATTACGACCCGTTTAGGTAGCTTATGCTACTTTAACGCGTCGTTCGCGTGAAATGCGTTCGGACCGTCTAACTAGTCCTATGACAAGTGTTATATGCCTAAACATGTTACATAATCAGTTATGTGACAAAAGTTTAGGTTACATATGCTTAATTACCAATTATACATGAAAAGGGTATTATGGTAATTTACATAAGGCATATAAACTACCTATCATACAACTACTCAAACGATGTGACCATAGGGTATAACCTCGGAAGGTTATTCCCTACCTACTATGGTCACCTAATGTGTTTGGTCGGATCCTAATGATCGACCAAATGGGTCGGGTTCGAGGTATAAGCGATTTATTAGATCGCCTACCCTACGACCCTAGACAACGTGGTAATCAGTAGGCATAGCCCCAAGGGACTATAACCAACGTGATTACACTCACGTTGCGAAGTTCAAACGAACTTCGCATTGACCATTACTGGTCAACGCTGAAAGTCAAACAAAGTTTGACTTTCTGACTCGAAAAGCAGTAAAAGAACGAAAGAATACTTACGAAGGGTCCCCGAATGCTAATCTCGATCCAAGAACTCAGGTATGAAACAATGGTTTCAACTTAGAGCTCTCAAATCCAGATTCTAGTGGGTTTTGAAGTTGTGTGGGTTGGGTATTTATAGGAATACCCGAACCGTTAAGATCGTTTGTTGAATATCGTGCCTTAATCGTATCCGTACAAGTGTCGGAAAGTTATGGTGCCTAAATGACATCCTTATCAGCTGAATATGCAAGTGGGAAAGGTGTGGTTGTGGTTAAAACAGCTGGAACACGCTGACTGTTCGTTCTAATCTGATCAGACATGCGGACGCGGCCCGCTTCAGGATCAGGGAAAACTCAGGCGGGCCGCCTGAGGCTTCTGATCAGCAAACATGTTTCAGAAATTGCAGTTTCAGTCCCTGCACGTGTTTCAGCCCATTTCCGGCACTTTCAAGACCCGTAAAGCCAACTTTAAGGCCCTAAAATGATGCCTAAACATTGTGGACATGAAACATGCTCAAAAATATGTCGGATGATGGTTCGTTTGGCCGTACGAACGCGATGTTCGCTTAATTACGACGGAATGCGCACAGGCGCGAAAAACGATCCAAATGACGAAACGAATGGATTTCTCTTATGCCAAACACTAAAATAAAATATTATAGTGCTTACATAAATTTTTGGATGTCCGGATGTATTCAGAACGTAAGTTATGCGCGAAAATGTAAACTTGTGCACTTTTTGACACCTTTAGTCCCTGAATGACACAAAAGTTTATTTTAGCATACCGAACACCTCAAAGCCTATTTCTAAGCTATGTGAAGGGTATTTATGGTATGTTTAATTTATGGTCATGCTCCGGAATGTCTGTTACAGTTCAAATTGGCATACTTTCGCAATTTGTCAACTTTAGTCCCTGTAAGCGATGTAACTTGATTTTGCAATACCAAAGCCTTCAAAACTTATTTCTAAGTTATTTAAAGGTTATTTAAGGTATGTTAAGTATATGTCACTATTCCGGAGTGTTCGTTGCATTAAACTGGTTATATTTACGCATCAGTGTGCGTATACCCTTCCAGAAAGCGATATAGAGTTTGAAATCGAACAAGAATTGATATGTGTAAACGATACACATATTTTTACAAATCCCAAGTATGAAATACAATATTTCATTGGTTGGGCATTTGTTTGATGGTCTCAGTGACACAGGTGTCACAGTCTCCCCTACTTTAGGAAATTTCGTCCCGAATTTTATTCGTAGGAGTCTATTTATGACTTTGTGTCAGATAACCACCAGAGATATGTAAAGCATAATCCTGTCATTTCCTTAACGGACATTCTTCAGAACGAAAATGAACAAACGGAGTCATTTTCCTCAACGAGTATTCTTCAGAAGCGGAAATGAGGGAATAAACAAACGGGGATTCATTTCTTTAACGGACAATCTTCAGAAACGAAAATGAACAAACGGAGTCATTTTCAACGGATACTTCCTCAGAAACGGAAATGAAAATGATAGACAAACGGATATTCATTTCCTCAACGGACAAATCTTCAGAAACGAAAATGAACAAACGGAGTCATTTTCAACGGATACTTCCTCAGAAACGGAAATGAAAATGATAGACAAACGGATATTCATTTCCTCAACGGACAAATCTTCAGAAACGAAAATGAACAAACGGAGTCATTTTCAACGGTTGCTTCCTCAGAAACGGAAATGAAAATGATAGACAAACGGATATTCATTTCCTCAACGGACAAATCTTCAGAAACGAAAATGAACAAACGGAGTCATTTTCAACGGATACTTCCTCAGAAACGGAAATGAAAATGATAGACAACGGATATTCATTTCCTCAACGGACAAATCTTCAGAAACGAAAATGAACAAACGGGGTCATTTTCAACGGTTGCTTCCTCAGAAACGGAAATGAAAATGATAGACAAACGGATATTCATTTCCTCAACGGACAAATCTTCAGAAACAAAAATGAACAAACGGAGTCATTTTCAACGGTTGCTTCCTCAGAAACGGAAATGAAGAATTAAACAACGGATATTCATTTCCTCAACGGATAATCTTCAGAAACGAAAATGAACTAACGGAGTCATTTTCAATGGTTGTTTCCTCAGGTTTGGAAATGAAGGATTAAACAACGGATATTCATTTCCTCAACGGATAATCTTCAGAAACGAAAATGAACTAACGGAGTCATTTTCCTCAACGGGTATTCTTCAGAATTGGAAATGAAGGATAAACGAATATTCATTTCCTCAACGGATATTCTTCAGAAGTGAAAAATGAATAGCTAGTTCATTTTTCCTCAATGGATACTTCATCAGAATTGGAAATGAATAGGGTTAACTTCTAGGTACATGACAAAGCTCGCTGTGGTTTCTGTGCACTAAATTCCATAATTATGTATGCATCCATAATTACGTAATTCCTTGTACAGTCTGCACAGTTTGTCTTGTAATATTCATAAGCACATAAACACATAGTTGTTTAATTGTTATTATCTTGTTATTGATTGCTATTAACTTGGCACCTCGTACTTCGTTTCTCTTGGAAGAAACGGGTACTTAGGATTTTCGTGGAAACGCAAGAGATCATACAATGGAAGAAATTTGGAAGTAGTCTGTTCTTCAAGGAATGCGGTTCCTTGATTGTCGGTATTGTAGGGGATATGTTGTTTATACATACAATCACATAAATACATTGCAATGTAAATAAAAGATTTATTTATAAACAACGATAACGACTGTTTCTTGGATCTTGACAACAAAAGACAATAATACATAAGACGTGATTATTTCTAAACGATGTTGTCTTCTGGTTGATCATATGCTCATCCCTGCGCTGGATTTGCATTAGCAAGCCTTGGGCAATTCCTACGAAAATGGCCCATCTCGCCACAGTTGTAGCAAGATCCCTGTGGAAAACGAGCTTGAGCAGGATTATTGCCAGCTTGATTTGGTGCAGCTGCGGTTGGGCAAACCCTAGCTGTATGACCTATAAGTCCGCAAACTTGGCATGTGCGGCACTTCACCCCAGCATGATGATGTAGGCCACATTGGTTGCACAAGGGTGCAGTTCCGTTGTAGGGTTTCCTGGCAGGGGGTTGAGCTGGTTGGTTGGGGACGGCTTGATCATTGTGAGTAACCATGGCAAAGTTCTGAGAAGCCTTTCGCTTCTTTGACCTCTTAGGGGATTCAGTCTGTTCATCCATGGTCTTTGATTCCTCGATTGGGTTCGATTCTTCGACCGGTTTCTTGTCACCTTTTCGGAAAAGTTTACTTTTCCTGATCTTTGATTCAGTCAAGGTTGCAGATAGCTCAATGGCCTGCCTAACTGTAGTAGGGTTGCTACCAGTCACGATGTCTTGTATTGAGTCAGGGAGGCCATCAATGTACTTTTCGATTGCCTTATCCAAAGGCGTGACCATGTTTGGGCATAACAGACTTAACTCTTCATAACGGTCCGTGTAGGCTCGATGCTCACCGCTGTCTTGCTCAAGATTGTCGAATTCCCTTTCCAAGGCCCTGATCTCGTGACGAGGACAGAATTCCTTCATCATGAGAGCCCTGAGTTCAGCCCATGTCTGTGCTAGAGCAACTTCTGCACCACGATCTCTCATCACCCCGTTCCACCACGTAAGGGCCCTCTTCTGAAACACACTCGAAGAGAACTCGACCTTGCGATTGTCAGGACACTGCACGTGGCGGAAAGTATTCTCAATGCTCTCAACCCTTTGAAGAAGCCCAGTCGCTCCCTCAGAACCACTAAACTTGAGTGGTTTAGCCGAGTTGAAACTCTTGAAATTGCATGGACCGTTGTTGTTGTTGTTGGCTTGGTTCCATTGAGCAAAAAGGTTTGGGAATTGAGCAGCCATCTGCTCGGCAATAATTTCTGCCAGTTCGGCAGTCGCTATCTGGTGTTCGCGTCGAGGAGGCATTCTAAAAGAGGAAACATGAAAGGAAACGAGTGAGAGAATTAGACGAAAAGAATGAGATGAAACAAATCTGATGAAAGCAAGGATAGTGGTCATTTGTTTGTTACTACAAAGCAACAAACGACCTTGGTGATTTATCAAAGTAGATAGGTCAAAAATAATGTATCGCGAAGACATGCTCGCCTATAAGTGAACACTCATCCCAAGAATTCCCAGGTAAGCACAACTGGTCTCGCGTCTGATGAGATGTATACGAAGTGCTTGCCTAGACAGAAAACCCAGAATACAGGCATTCACCCTTCCAGTTTGCACGTGTTCACATTATTTAAAACCCAAAACCTTGACGAGATTTTGAAAATTCAAAGGGGTTCAAAACCATATAACAGAGGGTTCAAAACCTTACAATAGAGGGTTCAAAACCTTGTAATAAATCATCCTAGAACAGATGATTAGTTTTCAAAGCGGTTTTGAAATTTATGTTCCTGTTGTGGTAATCGCCTAAGGATAGGTGACGGTATTGTTTTATGACTAAACGCAAGTAAACTCGCGTTAGGGTCCTAAGAAGGTTATAGACTAGGTCAAAGAATTTCTAATAACCTAATTCCCTATAACCATTGGCTCTGATACCATCTTTTCTGTCACACCCCGACCACGTAGAACATACAAAACGTGGCGGAAACATCGGGGAGTGTTGTAACAGAATTAATTGTTTCAAATCCATGGCAATTGAAGTTTCGTTTTATTCAACAAATATGAGAGTTTACATTGTTTAAACAAGAAACAAAGGGTACATAACATAAAGTAGCTAGTTCTTGTCTCGTTTTAAGTCACTAAGGCACAGGTCCGCCTAAGTATGTCTTGATCATCTTATGCAACAGCTCCTGGAAAACACATGTGAAAATAGGTACGTCAGCATAAAAATGCTTGTGAGATACATAGGTTTTGTGAAAATAGGTTTCATGACTTATGTTTGAGAAAGTGTTTAGTCATGAACCTTGTAATTTGCTTTGTCTTGTAAATCATTTGAAAAACGATATGATCAGATGATATGTATAAATAAGAGAATAATGTATGGTTAAATGAATAACCATGTAAAATGAGTTTGTATGAGATAAGTTGTTTGTAAAACAATGTCTTATGAAAAGTATGTTATTTGTATAAAATGTTATATGTATCAAACTGAAATGATTTAAATAACGCTACAATATGTAATACCATACAAACACTTATATATAGGAAGTACCAGCGGCGTATCCACCATTCTTGTATCATATTACACACGCATCGTTACTTAATCACTTAATCAAACCAAACCACCAAAGTAATGTTTAACAATTGTAGAAATGTTTATGTATGGTCAAATACGGTTCACAGGTACAAACGGTTCACAGATACAAACGGTTCCCAGATACAGACGGTTCACGGATACAAACGGTTCACAGGTACAAACGGTTTACAGGTACAAACGGTTCACAGATACAAGCGGTTCACAGGTACAAATGGTTCAAAATGCGGTATAATGTGTTCACATGCTGGATGAGCATATGCAACAGAAATGTAATGTAAAACGATGTACTAAGTATGCACACAATGGACATACATAGCATAAAATGTAATGTAAAACAATGTACTAAGTAATGCACACAATGGGCACACCTAGCATAAGATGTAATGAAATCATGTACTATAATGTACTAACGAACATAGCATGTATATGATGTGAAAACAGGAAAGCATGAAAGTAACAAGTAGGCACATGTGTTCCACCCCAAAACGTTTGGAAAACAGCAAAAGAGGGGTCTATGTACTCACTTGAGATTGCTTAGCAGTCCTTGAGTAACAACCAAACAATGCTTAGAGATCGCGGATATCAAACGGCACCTACTATAGGTAACTACATTAATAAACCGGACCTAGATCGGAAGATCGGGTAGCATTAGGGTTTGTAAACCAAACGAGTGTAGAGACTCGTGTCATTTGGTTTAACAAAGCCTACATACTAAATGAAACTTAACCTAAGAGTTTACAACCCATTACGACCCGTTTAGGTAGCTTATGCTACTTTAACGCGTCGTTCGCGTGAAATGCGTTCGGACCGTCTAACTAGTCCTATGACAAGTGTTATATGCCTAAACATGTCACATAATCAGTTATGTGACAAACGTTTAGGTTACATATGCTTAATTACCAATTATACATGAAAAGGGTATTCTGGTAATTTACCTAAGGCATATAAACTACCTATCATACAACTACTCAAACGATGTGACCATAGGGTATAACCTCGGAAGGTTATTCCCTACCTACTATGGTCACCTAATGTGTTTGGTCGGATCCTAATGATCGACCAAATGGGTCGGGTTCGAGGTATAAGCGATTTATTAGATCGCCTACCCTACGACCCTAGACAACGTGGTAATCAGTAGGCATAGCCCCAAGGGACTATAACCAACGTGATTACACTCACGTTGCGAAGTTCAAACGAACTTCGCATTGACCATTACTGGTCAACGCTGAAAGTCAAACAAAGTTTGACTTTCTGACTCGAAAAGCAGTAAAAGAACGAAAGAATACTTACGAAGGGTCCCCGAATGCTAATCTCGATCCAAGAACTCAGGTATGAAACAATGGTTTCAACTTAGAGCTCTCAAATCCAGATTCTAGTGGGTTTTGAAGTTGTGTGGGTTGGGTATTTATAGGAATACCCGAACCGTTAAGATCGTTTGTTGAATATCGTGCCTTAATCGTATCCGTACAAGTGTCGGAAAGTTATGGTGCCTAAATGCCATCCTTATCAGCTGAATATGCAAGTGGGAAAGGTGTGGTTGTGGTTAAAACAGCTGGAACACGCTGACTGTTCGTTCTAATCTGATCAGACATGCGGACGCGGCCCGCTTCAGGATCAGGGAAAACTCAGGCGGGCCGCCTGAGGCTTCTGATCAGCAAACATGTTTCAGAAATTGCAGTTTCAGTCCCTGCACGTGTTTCAGCCCATTTCCGGCACTTTCAAGACCCGTAAAGCCAACTTTAAGGCCCTAAAATGATGCCTAAACATTGTGGACATGAAACATGCTCAAAAATATGTCGGATGATGGTTCGTTTGGCCGTACGAACGCGATGTTCGCTTAATTACGACGGAATGCGCACAGGCGCGAAAAACGATCCAAATGACGAAACGAATGGATTTCTCTTATGCCAAACACTAAAATAAAATATTATAGTGCTTACATAAATTTTTGGATGTCCGGATGTATTCAGAACGTAAGTTATGTGCGAAAATGCAAACTTGTGCACTTTTTGACACCTTTAGTCCCTGAATGACACAAAAGTTTATTTTAGCATACCGAACACCTCAAAGCCTATTTCTAAGCTATGTGAAGGGTATTTATGGTATGTTTAATTTATGGTCATGCTCCGGAATGTCTGTTACAGTTCAAATTGGCATACTTTCGCAATTTGTCAACTTTAGTCCCTGTAAGCGATGTAACTTGATTTTGCAATACCAAAGCCTTCAAAACTTATTTCTAAGTTATTTAAAGGTTATTTAAGGTATGTTAAGTATATGTCACTATTCCGGAGTGTTCGTTGCATTAAACTGGTTATATTTACGCATCAGTGCGCGTATAACCTTCCAGAAAGCGATATAGAGTTTGAAATCGAACAAGAATTGATATGTTTAAACGATACACATATTTTTACAAATCCCAAGTATGAAATACAATATTTCATTGGTTGGTCATTTGTTTGATGGTCTCAGTGACACAGGTGTCACAGTGACCGAGGAATTGAACCTCCTCCAGCCAGAATTCACACTTGGAGAACTTGGCATAGAGTCGATTTCCCCGGAGTAGCTCGAGAACCAAACGTAGATGCTGCGCATGTTCGGCTTTCGACTTGGAATAGATCACGATATCATCGATGAACACGATGATGAAGCGGTCGAGAAAAGGTTTACACACGCGATTGGTTAAAACAAAAGGCATAACAACGAACTTGTATTGGCCGTATCGGGTGCGAAAAGCGGTTTTGGGAATATCCTCCTCTTGTATACGTAACTGGTGGTAGCCTGAGCATAGATCGATTTTGGAGAAACACGTAGCACCTTGTAACTGGTCAATCAAATCATCGATGCGAGGCAGAGGGTAACGATTCTTGATTTTCAGCTTATTCAATTCCCGATAGTCGATGCACATCCGGAACGACCCATCCTTCTTTTTGACGAAAATGACTGGTGCGCCCCAAGGAGAGGTGCTAGGGTGAATAAAGCGTTTGTCAAGCAATTCCTGGAGCTGACTCGAGAGTTCGCACATTTCAGACAGAGCGAGTCGATAAGGAGCTCTTGCAACAGGGTTTGCTCCAGGAATGAGGTCGATGCGAAAGTCGATATCACGACTCGGAGGTAGACCTGGGAGATCTTCAGGAAAAACGTTAGGGAATTCACAAACAACAGGAACGTCTTTCGCTTCAGTCTTTCTTTTCTTTTCCTTCTCTGCTACTTCAATGTTAGCCAAGAAAGCTCTGTATTCCTTGCGGAGATACTTGCTAGCTTGGATACAAGACATAAGCTTGAGGTCCTTCGAGAGAGTTTCACCATACACACACAGTTGATCACCATTAGCGAGCGAGAATCGAATCATCTTATCGAAGCAAACAACCTCGGCATGGTTTTCGCGAAGAAAGTCCATGCCTATTATAACATCAAAACTACCGAGCTGCATCGGAATAAGGTCGGTGGGAAAGATGTGATTGTTGAGTTCTAGAGTACAATCACGAAGAAAAGAGTTGACGACGACGGTTCTTCCAGTGGCAACTTCAACATCGAACGTCGAGGGGAGATGGGCGCGCTTACGATTAAGAAGCTCTTCGAACTCAAACGATACAAAGCAGTTATCAGCTCCAGTATCAAACAAACACGAATCATAAATACCATTCACAAGGAACGTACCATTGACCACGTTGTTGTCAGCCTGAGCCTGTCGCATATTAATGTTGAAAGTTCGAGCACGAGCGGCTTGTTGCTGGTGTTGCTGAGGCTGCTGCTGCTGTTGCTGAGGTTGCTGCTGTTGAGGCTCTTGCTTCACAACCCGATTGGGGCACATGTTCGCGAAGTGGTTGGGATCACCACACGCAAAGCAGACTCTGGCGTTGACCGCGGGTGCCGGAGCTGCTTGTTGGCCTTGAGGGGCGGGGAGTAGAGCTTGATGAGCAGTAGCTGGTGCCGGTGCTTGACGAGGATCTGTACGGCAATTGGCGGTAAAATGGCCGTACATGTTGCAATGTACACAAAATCTGCAGGCGATCCCCACCGAGTGATGATAGGTGCAAGTCGGGCAAGCAGGGTGAGGACCAGTATAAGCACGCGTTGCCGGTGGTGCTTGAGTTACCGGTGCCGCAACCTGGCGGTGTTGAGTTTGCTGCTGAGCTGGTATAGCTTGGAGTGGGGCAGCGGTAGTTACAACACAATTCTTGTTGCTGGAGTTGTTGTTGTTCTTCCTCTTGCGACGAGAGGCTTTTGAAGACTGAGGAGCGACAGCGGTTTCTGTGGTTGGTACGGTGGTAGCTTGATGGAGATTCTTGACGGCTTTATCCCAGAAGCCAGACTTGACTCGCTTGTCGTTTATTTCAGCGGCAAGCAGGTAAGTCTCCTCGATTGTTGTTGGCTTTGAAGCTTGCACAAAATCTGCGACACAATCTGGCAGCGCACGGATATACTTCTTGATTGCCATGTCAGAAGTCTTAACTTGATCGGGACAGACTATGCTAAGCTGCTTGAAGCGAGCGGTTAAAGCTGCATTGTAACCCTCCTTTTGCTTGATGTGCTAGAATTCGTCCTCCAACTTTTGGCGCTCATGGGGAGGGCATAACTCTTCCAACATGACGTTTTTCAACTCATCGCACGTCAAACCATAAGCTGCATCGTTTCCGCGTTTGTTCCTCTCGGCCGTCCACCAGTCTAAAGCGCGGGACTGGAAGACGTCAGTAGCATTCAGAGGGCGGAGTTCGTCAGGACAACCACTCTGGCGCAGGGTGGCCTCGATCGAATCAAACCATTGGAATAAGGCCGTAGGACCATCTTCGCCAGTAAATTCTTTCGGTCCGCAAGCTTTAAACTGCTTAAAGCTAAAAGTAGCTTTGGGAGCATCGGTCCTTGACTCTTCAGAAGATTTGCTCACATTCTCGTACAGTTCACTGACGATTTGAGGAATAACCTTCGCCATTTGCTTGGCAACCATAGCGGTGAGGCGTTTATCTGCTTGCTTTCGGTGAGCAGCTTGAGTAGCGCGAGAACCAGATGATGACATTGTCTGCAACAGACATCGCCACATGACTCAACACAAATTTCGATTATTCCTAGTATAGTCTAGCGATCACCGTAAAGCTCAGGAACACGCATAAGAAAGAATCACATAGGCACATAAACACATAAGCACATAATCACGTAGAGCACAGAAACACATAAGCACGTATGGCACAGAAGCATATGAGGCAGTCAGAATATAGAAACCTAGCTATATGTTGCACGTATTCCCTATCCTTCACAGCGCGTATAGTGATTAATTACAGCGATTGCGAGTATCGAGCTGGGATTGCGAATAATGACCAGCGATTTGCTAGCATCTTGAGATAGATGTGCAGTGCGAGTCGTGAGTGTTGATCGAAAGAGAATGAGCGAAAAGCGAACAAATCACCAAAATGGAAACATACAACCACATAAAACACATAAAATCCACATAAAATCGGCATATATTAGAGTCAGCAATTGCGGGCTCAGAATTGAAACACATAGAAATCGAGAATAGATTGTCTTCGGCTAGATAGACTTCGACTACCCAAAGTGATTCAACTATTCACATGAACTTTTTTTGCACACTTTGGCCTTCTAGTCTGTGCTCTCGCTTCGATTCGAGCGATCGACACACATCCTTCCAGTTACAGTGTGACTTCAAGTCGTTGGAGTCTGTCAAGACTTTGGTGAGGGTGTTGTAAAACCACATTTAAGAGTAGAACGAGTCATTAAGATTTGGGTTTCACCCCTAACTCAAAGACTACGTTCCTGTTGGTGTGATAGAATCACTAGATTAATATGGAGATTTGCGTCGAAGTATGGATTTCACTCCTAATCCAACGCAATCCCTCCTGTTTTATAGTAAAAATAGCAATTCGAACGAGCAATCTGGTCGAGAGTTTGCGGTTTTAACATGTAATCTTAACCAGATCATTCGTTTATGTGAGTAATCAGCCTTAGGAAAGGCTGATCTTGCGCGGAACGGTAGTATGCGATGTTCGCGCAAGTGTGTAGTGTATAACTAGTTCGAGCGAGAAATAGCGAGAATGGCAAATAAGCTCGCACAAAACCCCTACCGGGTATGCACAAGTCGGTCTGTTGGTACTTAACTATAGACTAAGTCGTTTCTAAGACATCGACCTGGACTAAGTCGAGTCTTGCCTAATTCCCTATAGTTATGGCTCTGATACCAATCTGTCACACCCCAACCGATGGCGGAATCATCGGGGCGCTGCACTGAGTGAAACAGATTGTTCAAAGAAATTCCATAACAACTAAATTACCAAATAGTTTAAATATTATGTCCCATACCATAACCCATAAGATAATCTAGTTATTACAGACAGAGATATTCTTCAAACAAGGAAAACATGTTCCGACAACTCAGATTTTCAAATAAAATAAATTGTCTTTGTTTCTAGACTCTTTCCTAGCCTCGATTTCACAGCAAGCCAAGCATTCTAACATCTTAAGCACCTGCCACATAGGTTAAAGTAAAAGTCAATACACATAGTGTAAAGGTGAGCATACAAGTTTAATAATAGCATATAGAGTTCGAAATCGTTTACGCATAACCAGCATGTACAACGTATAATGTGAAGCATGTAAGTTATCGACAAAGATCGTATCAATACCAATGACTGCGAGTTGACTGCGAGTGCGCAACACATATTCACCACGATCGGACGGTCACTCGATCGGATGGCAATACGATCGGGTGGTAATCCGTTTCAACGTTCAGACCCTTGAATAGTTTGAAAAAAGTTTAGGTGAGGAAACAAGTGCAACCTGATCGGATGGCCGGTCGATCGGGTGGCAATCCGATCAGACGATAATCCATCCCGACGATCCTTTCGTCTTGACACTTGATTCGTTTGAAGTTTTGTAGTGTTTGAACGAAACATCTTGATAACATGCTTGAACAACAGAAACCCTTTCTCGGCCCAAGTGACCCGACCGAACAGGAATCACCCTATTCCGACCGGTTCACGGTTCGCGTCAGCAGTTCATGTTCAAACCTGAAGTCAATATCTCTTGGACAGAATTCGGATCTGGAACTAATACATCACGAAGAATGGGTAGAAGATCAGAACGAGCTCCGATTCCATCGGGTTTGAGTGCATTGAGTGTAAAATACTTGAAAGAAAGTTGGAAAACCTTCTCTCAATCCTTTTATCCATGAATTCGTGTAGATCTAACTGAAATCATTGATAAATTGTGACAACTCGTATTTCAGAACCTATCGTTGTGCTAAGGGTAGCATGTTTTGAACTTATGTAACGTATGTGAACATTATGTGACTATGTGAATTTGATGATTAAATGGAATGTTATGTTGTTATGTTATGTGATCTTGTGTAATACACGTATGTATGTAATATGAGCACACAACACAACCCAACCGCACAAGTCTAATCCGATCACACAAGCCCATTCGGGCTACACAACTTGTACACGGATCAAGAACAGCCCATGTTGGCTCGGCCCACTTCTCTTATGCACATACACACACCATTAGGGAGTTGTTTCTCATTTGTTGCAAAACAAGAATACCCACCAAACCCTACTCTCTCTCTACCCTCTCAAAGCCGACGGCAAACAACACCCCTCCCCAATCGAAGCTTTTGGTTCAGATCAACTCTCATCCCATTCTTTAATCGGTTAGTGTGTTATTTTGAATGCATGATTGATGATATGTTGGTATATATGTTTATCATGATAATATAGGGAGGTCATGTGTATGAGATTGTTAAGAAATTGTGTTCATAAAGTCGGCTCACATAGGTATTTGATAATGTTAATATGATTCGAAATTTCATGAAGTTAGGCAAGAATTTAATGAATATATTACTTGGCTGATGATGTGATATGTCATGCTAATTGATGAGTGATGATTCTGATGATTTGGTCCAATAGTATTAGGACTAGGGGCATGGTTGTCGGCCACTTTATATAAACCTTTTTGACTATATTGATGTTATGCATGTGCAGCCAAACAAATAGAAATCATGATCGGCTACTAGGTATTTACTTGCATGTGGGTGTCAGTGTCATGTGATGTTGTTGTGGATGGAATGATGATTCGGTTTGTGTGATGGACATGATGATTATAACAAACATTAATGAGGTTTAATGATATTCGAATTATAATCATGATTGTATAATGATTTCTGAGAACTGATTTACGATTGAATGATGATATGATGTAATTGATGTAACTGTTAGAATTATTTTAGGGTTTTGGGGAAACTCATAACTGTTAGTGATGATGATTACCCATTTTTATCGAATATTGTTTGGGTTGGAAACTGTTAATTGTTGATGGATAACTACATAAAAGGAAACCATAAAACTGATTGCATAAAATCCGGACATTTAAACTAATCGTACAAGACTCCTTAGTCGCATAAGAAGTCTAGTCGCACAAGGCATCCATAGTCGCACAAGACTATTGGATCGCACAAGTTGTGTTTTGTTATTTGTTTAGGCCGGGTATACATGTTGGGCTGGGCTAGTTCCAATCGCACAAGAGATTCCGGATCGCACAAGAAATCCATGTTTAATTATTTGGGCCGTTTACTTACCGGACTGTTATGTTAATTGGGCCGGACTTTCTGAATCGCACAACCCATTGTGGATCGCACAAGTATACTGATCGCACAATAGGTTGGGCCGTTGTTTTAATTGGGCTTTATCTTTCGGGTTGCACAAGTTTAGACATTTCGTGTTTAACTGTTTTGCTGACATACATTATGTGTTTGCCATGATCAATACGTGTTCACAACCTGTTAGACTATGTGTAATCATACGTGCTTTACTTGAACCAAAACCTGACTTATATGGTAACCATGTTAGGACGTGGTTGACCACTAGCAGCTAGACTTGACCTTTCTGTGTATCTGCCGAGCAAACCAAGGTGAGTTCACACTAGCCAAGGCATGGGATTCCCAGGGGTTGGGAATGGGATTGAATAACTACTCGTACAACTATTACTATTAAACTAATTACTACTGTCCTCGGATTGAAGGGCACGTACGTAAAACCTACGTACAGTTATACTTATTACTGTCCTCGGATTGAAGGGCACGTACGTAAAGCCTACGTACACGATCATAAGACCATCACCTCTATCAAAGGAAGTCCCTCATTTATCGACTTAATCGCCGAGGCCTATGGCGAGCGGGTCATTAGTTAATAGCGCTATTAGGTTTAGCAAACCTCACACCGTGCCAGTCGGACGGGCGTGTACTAATGGACTATGGGCAAAGGGTTAGTGCTGATAGACATTGACTTAGGGCACCTCTTACATTTTCGTAGCAGTCGATACGCGTGGTCTAGTAACACATGGGAATCCCCCACTAATCATCGCACACATGCCTGGATTGGCCGCGATACGGATTAATATGATACATGGTTTACAAAATGAACATACGATTTACGAAATGAATAATATAACCAAATAACCAACTGTGAACTCGCTCAACTTTGTTGTTGATTCGTTGCTACATGCCTTGCAGGTCATTAGGTACTCATGGAGCTTGCACAGGGAGGAACGGTCGTTGTGGGACATGGCAGTGTGTGCCATGCTTTAAACATTACTTTATTTCATACTTAATACTTGCTATGGGTTTTACAAATTATGCTTCCGCTAAACACTTAACTATGCTTTGGTTTTTGAACACCTTTCATATTGTTTGGTTGAATTATGTTTATTATATGTTTGTTCAATATGATTGGTGGCTTGATCCTGGTCAGTCACGCCTCCAAGCGGTGATACTCCGCGTGTGGATTTTGGGGGTGTGACATAAATGTTGTGGAAATCCTTCATATCTAAGTTGTTCTTGGTGGAATGAAGCCAAACATTGAAGTTCATAAGAACTCCATGATGGCATCACCCTAGAACACCCCAAATCCGGTGATTTCACGGTTAAAAGTTAAGATTCAAAAAATAGAAAGGTGTAGGAGTGCGTGTAGATCAAGAAAGTACAAGATTTAGGTTGAAAACTTACAAGAATCGAGAGAAATCGAGAGAAATGTGGGCTGGAGCGAGCTGGGTCAAGTGAGAGTTGTCACATCAACTGATGTGACATATGAGGGGTATTTATGGGGGTTCCTAAAAAGGAAAGTGGGGAGGAGGCTGGTCGATCGGGTGGCAGTCCGATCGGGTGGCAACTCGATCGGATGGCAACCCGATCGGATGGCAATCCGATCGGATGGCCACTCGGTTGGTTGGCCACTCGATTCGAGTGTTCAGCGCGATGAGTTTGGTCGTTTTGATTCGAGTGATGAGCGTTGCGACGCGATTCGAGAGAGCGATGCGATAGTATTACCCATCAAAGTACCTTTAATCCCAACTACTATATCTAACATATAATCACTATAAGTAACTTGCGTTTAGCGTTTGATTCGATTACGATGCGATAGATTGCGATTCGATTAACACTTCAACATAAACATAACATGCACAAGTAACACATACATAGCACACACACGTAAACAATATCCATAACACATAATTCGATTTGCGAATGCGATAGCGATAAGCGATAAATTGATTAAACATGCGATTAACCTCGATTATTAACGAGTACTCCACATAATACAACTAATGCGATAACATAAGTAGACTATCTACAAGTCAAAGAGTCAAAACAGGAGTTGAGCAAGGAGAGACAGATCGCAATTAGAAATCTTGTCTTCCTTTGACTTCAATCTTGAGTTTGACTTTCGAAACACGGGGTGTTACATCCTATAATAACCTTCACGAGAAACATTCTCCCTATCCATGGTTTGAAACTCCAACTTCTCGTCGAATTCACACACTCTCTACATTTCACTATAACAAGGACGTCATTTCGACAATTCCATGGTACTCTTGAGGTTTGGTACAACCATACACAAACTCATCAGAATAGACTTTAAATCTTCGGATCTAAACCTTTCCTTATAAATAGTAGACTGATTCAAATAACAAAAGCTTGCTGGAAATCCAAACATGAACCAGAGATTCCACTTTGGGAACGGAGGATTTGTTTAAAAGCAAAACATCCACATCTACTCTCACAAGTTTCCTCTAAATAAATTTCGGGACGAAATTTCCTAAAGTAGGGGAGACTGTGACACCTGTGCTTGTGTAATCATTATTTGAACTTTGAACAGTTCAATTATCAATGAAACAATGTATTTTGATCCTCATATTTGTTTAATTATGTTTGACAATTTCTCATTTCAATTCTTGTTCAATTTCAAACTCAAAATCGCTTTCTGGAAAGTTATACGGAAACTTATGCGTAAACGTAATCAATTTAATGCGACAAACACTCCGGAACATCAACATAAGCTTAACATACCTTAAATAACCTTCACATAACTTAGAAATAAGTTTTGGAGGGTTTGGTGTGCAATCAAGTTTATTTGCTTACAGGGACTATTTTTTACAAACTGCGAAAGTATGCCGATTCGTATAGTAACGTACCTTCCGGAATATGATCATAAGTTAAACATACCATAAATATCCTTTACATAGCTTAGAAATAGGCTTTGAAGGGTTTTGTATGCGAAAATAAACTTATTTGGTCAAATAGGGACTAAAAGCGTCAAAAAGTGCATCAGTTTGCATTTATGCGCATATCTTACGTTCTGAACATATCCGGACATCCAAAAAATTTTATAATCATTAAAATATTTTATTTTAGTGATCGGCATGCTAAAATTCCATTCTTCGTGTAGTTTGGATCGTTTTTCGCGTCCGTTCGTGGTTTCGTCGTAATTAACCGAACAACGTGGTCGTACGACCAAACGAACCGATATCCGAGATATTTTCAAGCATATTTCATGTCCCATATACTTAAAATTCATCACTAAGCCTTGAAAATGGGTTAACGGGGTTTAAACGCATCGAAAATGGCTTAAAAGTGTTGCAGGGACCATTTTTGCCAGTTTTCAAAGCTTGCTGGTTCTGGTTTGTGGTGGCGTAGCGCGACCCCAAAGGGGTGATGCCGTGGCGCGACGCCACGGCCTACTTTTGGTAGAAAATCCATTTTCAGCAACTTGTTTGAACTTAAGGGTCTTTTATGCAACTTTTGCAATACCTTGAGCTGGTTTTGGACTCTCCTAGTATACTAAATCAGTGGGTAACACACAGAGGGCCAAGATCAAAGCTCAAAACCCAAGAAACGATCCTAACGGTTCTTAAAAAACTATATAAACCCACTTGATTCATTTGCATCCTCACACATTTGATTCAAATTCAGCTCTAAGTTGAAGCTCTCATTTATGAAGGTTTCATACCTGAGTTGTTTTTTATCAAATCTTCCTTGCTTGGACCTCTTGTAAGCTTCTTTCATGTTTTTTATGCATTTCAAGCATGAAAGTCAAATAGTGTTTGACTTTCTGCTTTGACCAGTCAATGGTCAACACAAAGTTCATTTGAACTTTGCAATGTGAGCGTAATCACGAATGGTTATAGTCCCTTGTGACTATACCTACTGAGTACCACGTTGATTAGGCGTAGTGACGAGTCATAGTTTCGGTCAAAATACGTGTTTATGCGTATCTTGCAACGAATCTATTTTCGGGTATCAAAACACTTTGTTTTAATATCAAACTTGTTTTCTAACTTAGTTAAGCATGTTTTAACATGTTTAACTCGTCACTATTAGTCTAGTGCTTATATAGGGTCGTAAGATAAGCGGTCTAAACAACCGCTTAGACTTTCGAACCCGACCCGTTTGGTCGATCATTAGGATCCTACCAAACACATTTTGTGACCATAGTTGTATAGGGAATGACCTTCCGAGGTTATACCTTATGGTCACTTCGTTTAGTTAGTTGTATGATAGGTAGTTTATATGCCTTAGGAAAATGAACAAAATGCCCTTTTTACGCATAAATTCATTTTAAGCATATGTAACCTAAATTTTGACATCTAAACTGATTAGGTAACATTATTAGACATGTTAAGGCACATAATACTTGTCATAGGACTAGTTAGGCGGTCCGAACGCGTTTTACGCGAACGACGGGTTAAAGTAGCGTAAACTACCTTAACGAGTCGTAACAGGTCATAAGCACTTAGGATAGGTTCCAATTTAGTATGTAGGCTTTTTTAAACCATATCATATGAGTTCCAATACTCATTTGGTTTATGAAACCTCATCCTATCCGATCTTCCGATTTAGGTCCGGTTTATTAACGTAGTTACCTCTATTAGGTGCCGATTGATTCTGTGATCCTTCTAGCTTTGTTTGGTTGTTATCACAAGACTCCTAAGAAAAATCAAGTGAGTACATAGTCCCCTCTTTTACTGTTTTCAAATATTTTGGGGTGATACACATGTGTCTACTTGTTACTTTCGTGCTTTCGTGCTTTCATGTCATATACTTGCTATATTCATTAGTACGCATATAGTAGATGATTTCATTTATATTCTACTTTGTATGTTCATTTAGCATATTTAGTACATTATTTTCTCATAACATGCTTACATTTGGTATAACATTTGGTTTGTTTAACGAAATTAATACGTTCATTAACACCGATCATGCCGCTCGGTAGTAAGTAGTGGTACAATAGGAATTGACAACTCCCATTTCTGGCTTCCTAGGTTTGTTTGGAAGTAGGGAATGACTGAATCCGATATACATAAATTTTGATAAACCTTTAATTTGTTTAAGGGTTTGTCTCCACAGTCGCAAGTCTTGAATGTATGCGTTTTAACATTACCACATAAGTGTTTGTATAAATAAAGCATGGGTTTTGCAAAACATATCTTTTGACTTAAACTATGATTTATATCAAATACATTGTTTTGTACATTTTTTTCTTATAAGGGTTGAGTAAATGTTTTTATTCACCATACATCACATTTGTTTACACATAAACATTTTGGCATTGGTTTAAACAAGGTATTTTGGTGGTTTGTTTGGGTAAGTGATTTAAATAACGAGGCGTGTGTAATATGATAAAAGCATGGTGGATACGCCGCTGGTACTTCCTATATATAAGTGCTTTTATGATATTACATATCGTAGTGTTATTTAAATCATTTCAAATTAGACATATTACATTTTACACAAATAACAAATCTTCACAAAACATTGTTTTACAAACAACATATTTTATACAAACTTATTTTACTTGGTTATTCATTTAACCACACATCCTTCTTTTATATCATCTGATTTCTTATCGATTTTCATATGATTTTTAAAAGAAAACACTTTACAAGATTCATGACTAACTTTATTAAACATTTCTTTAAACTTACAAGTCATGAATCCTATTTTAACAAAACCTATGTATCTCACAGGCATTTTTATGCTGACGTACCTATTTTCACATGTGTTTCAGGTACTGTTGTTAGATAATCATGATGTAAACATAGGACTGGACGAGGCCTTAGTGACATAAAAAGTATGAAAGACAGTTTAATTCATGTTGTGTTTCTTAAATTCTTAATCAATGTAAACATTTTAATTCAATAAAACAAAACTTCAATTACCATGTGTTATGAAACAATGATTCTGTTACTCCACTCCCCGACTCTTCCGCCGTGATTTGTTGTTTTACGCGGTCGGGGTGTGACAGTTTGGTTTGTATATCGTATCTCGGATAAGATATATGAAGCAAAGCCATGGTTAAAAGTAGTCTTTTGTTAAAAAGTCCATGTATGAAGCTTAATCTCTTTTGATGGGTTGAAACTTAACATCTTTTGTGTTGTAATATCATTTGAAACTTAAGAATGGATCCACGTCATTTTTAATCATATAGTTGTTTATTATAATCGAATGCAATGAAAACAGATCAAGTCACACAAACACGCTTCCGCAAAAGTCAGGGTGTGACAAGGATTTTAAGTAGGCTTGGGGCCCAGGCCCACAAGCCCGTTTCTTGTGATATGCACGGCTCGATACGTGTCTGAAGCCTGTTTTCTCACCCGAACTTCGTAATGTGTCGTAAAACAAAATTTTAGAGCCAAATCACTAAAAATTACATCAAAAACTGTTGTTTGACATGTTCGTTCGATTGGTCACGTTAAATCGCGTAAAAGCCTCGTTTGTCTTTTTTATTGTCAGTTTTTGGATCCCATTTCGTCTGCGGATATTAAAATTCATTTACGGCGCTAAATATGTCATAATATATCAGTTTTATAGGTAATACGCATGTCCAGTGTTTCTGCTTCGTTGCTGGTGCGTTCTTACTACCACATTTTTCGTTCATGTTTGCGTTTTGTGATGTTCGAAAGCATGATCATTTCGAAAAACCAAAGTCATACGCATATGTTATATATGTAAAGTTCGTATTTTTCGGCGTTGTTAGTATTTCATATGGTGTCAGTTCGTTATCATTCATCGCTTAACAGATTTCCCGAAAATCACCATACGCGCACTGTAAAGTTAGATAGGCGTTCCTAGGCATTCCAAAAGCCTAATTAAGTTAAATCGTGCCTTAAACACTATTTATTATCACCTTAAACATTTGTTAATTGCGTAAATTAAAACCAAAATGTACCGATTATCACATTCTCCCCCTGTTACATAAATTTTGTCCTCAAAATTTAGACTATGTTATCTCCTCAGAGTTGTGTCGTTCATAGGTAAGTCCATATAATGCCAAAGTGAATGATAACTCGTTGAATCAATACGTGTTCAAGTTACGTGAATTCAAGGACATTTTGCCTCAATGAGAACCCAACGGTTCAACTGAGTTTGTTCCAGGAATCGATGTCAAGCGAACTAAGCGTAGTGATACTATCACCAATGTGACTAAGTTTACGGGGGTTTAACAAAAGAGGAATTTTGACCAGTAGAATTCCAAATGAACGTTCAGAATCCACCAATAAATTTTTGGAACAATCGAATTCACCACCAATGGAAACTTGCATTGGTTGTCGTATAAATGGAAAACAGAATCAACAAATTCATTTGTAATAGAAACATGAAAATGATTCATCAACTATCGAACCAATGAATGAAATAAATCAACATGTTGACATTATTGAATTGCAAGGATACACCGAAATGAAATACAACCGAACATGGTGTATCATTGTCTTAATATATAGCTGCACTAAGACAATTTAAATGATTAGTTAAACAAAAAGCATACGTAGTTTTGCATGAAACGATCAATCATGATTATCCCATGCTACAAGTGTATACCAATGCCACAAGGTGTCATAGTGAATGAAATAATTCAATAATAGCGGTGATCGAACAAGTTCACCGTGTTTTGAAATCAGATGTGTGGTTCAACGAAGTGGATCTCAATATTTGTTCCAAACAAACCTCATAGGATTTTCAATTGATAATGAAACAACAAATAATTAGTGTGTTCGATCGAAGATTAAGAGCAATGAATATCACAAAACATTCGATCGATAATGAAAGAACCGTTAGGAGGTACAACGGAATGTATAGCAAGACTTTGTGTACGATTATCTTAACACACAATTGTATTAAGACTCTGTTAATATGATAAATCGATAAAGCGGATTTAATATAAATAAATAATTCAATCCATACATGATGTCTGCAAACGAGATTAGCGCAAGCTTCAAATTTGTGGAAACGACATCACAAAGTGATCGTGATTCAAAGAAACGATTCAATGAAGTTACAGACCAAAGAAGCCTATTATGGTTCGAAACAAATGAAGTACTTGTTAGGATTATGTTGAATATGATGGCCTCAATCCATCATATAGAACCTCGAGTTTAATATATATTGCGAGCAAGTTCAAGCAATTGAACTTGGTTTAATCACAATCTAACAATGGATACATGCATCAACAAAAAAATTTTGACATGGTTACAATGGAGAACCATGTATGTAACTAAAAAAGGAAAGGAGTTTTTTCAAAAAAAAAATTGTTTACTCGATATCAAAGAGTCAATGCTTTGCATTAATATGGGTCATCTAGATCACAATGCAAAGATTGAGCATAGCGAAATAATATATGAAATGTTGATAAAACAACCATTCGAAGTTAAACCACATGCGTAGCAAACAATGCATGTGTAACATACGATTTTTTCAAGAAATAAGCAAATGAGTATTTGCTATCATGAAAGAAATCCTCGTGATACAATGACCATTAGGAGGAGTAGGGGTACGAAAATCTACTCACTATATGTAAAAAGTCGAAATTTCAACAGAAGAAATTTAAGGACATTACCTGGAATTTCATGTGATGATTGGTTGTTATGTGACATTACCATTAAATGTCGAACATAGCATAATTTCCATTAATGAAGTAGGGGGAATGCGGAGACATGTGACTTCTTTATAGCGCCAACAATTGTGAGTCTCTTTAGACTAAATACCGACTGTTGTGAAATCTTGTTGAAACGTACCTCAGCGTGATTCATGTCGCTTGTATGATCGTGTAGAAAATTGACGCATTTCGGTCCGTAGTTCTCCCGCTGACGGGATTAGCATTGTTGTTGTCATGCCCAATCATGTTTTCCCAAGGCCTTGCCTCGAAAATTGTGTGTGATGTACTTCGACGTCCGCTGACGTATAGCTTAAGTTTCACGTATAGTTGCGCAATAGAGTTTCATTCCACGTAGGTTATCTGCTCGGGTAATTAAAATAGCATAGACAATATAGATAATGGCGTTTGCCCGAGTTGTTGTCACACAGTGACCCGCAGCGGAAAGGTACGGGGCATGATGATTGCCCATAGCTCATAACAACTAATTATTGATTCAATATTTAAAGCATATCCATTTAAATAGTCACATAACATATATTAATCAAAATTGTCCGTACATTGTTCAAAACAAACATATCAAGATTTCAATTTAACTTCCTAAGGCCTATCCTACGTGTCCACATCACTTGAAAAACCTGCACCACGTTAGAAAAATATATATTTGGGTCAACAAATATGTTGGTGAATAATTTCCTCCTTTTATAGAAAACAGTTTTATATTTATTTCTTTTAAAAAAATATTTTTAACATGCACCTCAAGGTTAATATGAAATTGGTCTCATATCATAGTCAACATACCCGTATACCAAATACACCAAACAAAAATACCCAACCAAATAACAACACAAACAACCAAAATAAATAGAATCCTGACAATAGCGTGCATTAGGCTCAAGCCCCGAGGAGCGAGTCTAATAACGTTGGCGACACTAGGCTACAACCCATGGCCGTGGGGAACCTAGTCAGCCATGGATCCACTAGACAAAATAGCATGCAATAGACTTGCATTAGATAGCATATAGAATAATAGAATCTACATAAGACGTTCACATAGTAACACTTGATTATAACATGTTAAGTAAATCGAAAAGTGTAACATGATTATAACAACTCTCCCAAAACCCTTAAAACATTCCTATGCGTCCTAAAATACACCCGTATACAAAAAACGAGCTTAAAATACCTTTATATTTATAAAAATCGAATAAAAACAAAATTAAGGGGCGCTCGCAGGGCGCGACCTAGTTAAACAAAGGAGTCGCGAGGCGATAGCTGGACACCAGGCGAAACCCTGTGATGCCACGTGTCCCCCTGGGTGTGAAGTCTAGCCGTTGATTCATCAAGGCTAGATCCCTAGCCTACGTTCTCGTGGGCTGTGAAGGCCGTAGCCAACTCTCTCGCGGGCCGCGACCCGCTGCTCGATCAGGCCTATATAAAGGGTCGAGAGGCTTCAGTTTCAATTCGTTCAAAATCAAAATTTCCTCTCTAAATTCTGAATAGTAGAAATAATTCTCGAGTATAATACCCACTAAAAAGCGAAGCTCTGTGTCACACCCCGACCACGTAGAACATACGAAACGTGGCGGAAACATCGGGGAGTGTTGTAACAGAATTTAATGTTTCAAATCCATGGCAATTGAAGTTTCGTTTTATTAATTAAAAGTGATACAATGTCTAATCAAACAAGGAAAAACAACATAATTAACTAGTCTTGCATCTTTTATTGTCACTAAAGCCCAAGTCTGCCTATATGTATCTTGATCATCTTATGCAACAGCTCCTGAAAAACACATGTGAAAATAGGTACGTCAGCATAAAAATGCCTGTGAGATACATAGGTTTTGTGAAAATAGGTTCCATGACTTATGTTTGAGAAAATGTTTAGTCATGAACCTTGTAATTTGCTTTGTTTTGTAAATCATTTGAAAAACAATGAGTTCAGATGATATGTATAAATAAGTAAATAATGTATGGTTAAATAAATGACCATGTAAGATGAGTTTGTATAAGATAAGTTGTTTGTAAAACAATGTCTTGTGAAAAGTATGTTATTTGTATAAAACGTTCTATGTCTCAAACTGAAATGATTCAAATAACGCTACAATATGTAATACCATACAAACACTTATATATAGGAAGTACCAGCGGCGTATCCACCATGTTTGTATCATATTACACATGCATCGTTACTTAATCACTTAATCAAACCAAACCATCAAAGTAATGTTTAACAATTGTAGAAATGTTTATGTATTGTAAGTAATGTAAAGTTAAACGAATAACCTTATAGTAGCATATCAAAAGTATACTTTGGATTTGTAAGTAACATATTAAACTATGTTTTGGTTTCATAAGTAACATATCAAAATATGCTTTGGATGATAAATAACATATTAAACTATGTTTTGGTTTTGTAGATAACATATTAAAATATGCTTTAGATGTTTAACAAAATATATGTTGGTTTTGTACAATACCACACATGAGAGTATATAAAAATATACTTTAATAGTGTGATTTAAGAATTCATTCAGACCTGGTGCATCAAAATACACCTTTGAGACTATAGAAATACCACAAAGGCAATCCCTATTTGGTTGGAGCAACAAATTGGTTTCAGACATTCCATGACAACAGGAATGGGGTGTCAAATCCTATAGCGCTATATCATACTAACAATCGGTCTGGTGAACATAAAATAAGTACAATTCAACAGTTTATTTTATGTTCTTTGAGAAATAAATGTTTAAACCATAGATAGTCATTTAGTTTGTCAAATGATAAGTAATAACATGTATAATCAATTATACTTTGAAATCAAGAAAATATAAGCATGTGATGAAATCAGATGTACTAAGTAATGCACACAATGGGCACACGTAGCATGAAATGTAATGTAAAACGATGTACTAAGTACGCACTCAATGGGCATACATAGCATAAACTGAAATGAAATCATGTACTATAATGTACTAATGAACATAACCGATATATGATGTGAAAACAGGAAAGCATGAAAGTAACAAGTAGGCACATGTGTTCCACCCCAAAACAGTTTGGAAAACAGTAAAAGAGGGGTCTATGTACTCACCTGAGATTGCTCAGATGTCTAAAGATAATCACCAAGTACTGCTAGAGATCTCGGAATATCAAACGGTACCTAATTTAGGTAACTACATTAATAAACCGGACCTAGATCGGAAGACTGGGTAGCATTAGGGTTTGTAAACCAAACGAGTGTAGAGACTCGTGTCATTTGGTTTAACAAAGCCTACATACTAAATGAAACTTAACCTGAGTGTCTACGACCCATTACGACCTGTTTAGGTAGCTTATGCTACTTTAACGCGTCGTTCGCGTGAAACGCGTTCGGACCGCCTAACTAGCCCTATGACAAGTATTATATGCCTAAACATGTTACATAATCAGTTACGTGACAAAAGTTTAGGTTACATATGCTTAATTACCAATTATACTTGAAAAGGGTATTCTGGTAATTTACCTAAGGCATATAAACTACCTATCATACAACTACTTAAACGATGTGACCATAGGGTATAACCTCGGAAGGTTATTCCCTACCTACTATGGTCACCTAATGTGTTTGGTCGGATCCTAATGATCGACCAAACTGGGTCGGGTTCGAAGGTATAGGCGATTTATTAGATCGCCTACCCTACGACCCTAGACAACGTGGTAATCAGTAGGCATAGTCCCAAGGGACTATGACCATCGTGATTACAATCACGTTGCGAAGTTCTAACGAACTTCGCATTGACCATTACTGGTCAACGCTGAAAGTCAAACAAAGTTTGACTTTCTGACTCGAAAAGCAGTAAAATAAGGAAAAGAACGAAAGAATACTTACGAAGGGTCCCCGAATGCTAATCCCGATCCAAGAACTCAGGTATGAAACAATGGTTTCAACTTAGAGCTCTCAAAATCAGAATTCTAGTGAGAAATGCAATGGGGGTGGATGGGTATATATAGTTTTCGGTGAACCGTTGAGATCGTTTCTTGAATAAGGGGAAAAGATCTAATCCGTACACTTGTTGAAAGGTTATGGTGCCACAAATGCTCCTTAACTTTGTGACACATCATCTTAAAACATGTGGTTAAGGATTAATTGGTTGCAACTTGTGATTAAAACACTGAATCTGGTCCAGAAGGGGGCTCGCGTGACGCTAAGGCCCGTCGCGTCACGCTAGGCCCCTGTTTTGGCAGATTTTCCAGAAATGGTCCCTGCACCTTGTTTAAGCGATTTTCGATGCGTTTGAACCCCGTTAACCTCATTTCAAGGCTCTAAAATGAAGTTAAAGTATAGGGAACTCAAAACATACTCAAAAATATGCCGGATGATGGTTCGTTTGGTCGTACGAACGCGATGTTCGCTTAATTACGATGGAATGCGCATAAGCGCGAAAAACGAACCAAATGACGCGACGAATGGATTTTTCTTAAGGCGAACACTAAAATATAATGTAGTCATGCTCACATAAATTTTTGGATGTCCGGATGTATTCAGAACGTAAGTTATGCGCGAAAATGCAAACTTGTGCACTTTTTGACACTTTTAGTCCCTGAATGTTCCAAAAGTTTATTTTAGCACACCGAACCCCTCCAAGCCTATTTCTAAGCTATGTAAAGGATATTTATCGTATGTTTAACTTATGGTCATGTTCCGGAATGTCTGTTACAGTTCAAATTGGCATACTTTCGCAGTTTGTCAACTTTAGTCCCTGTAAGCGATTTAACTTTGATTTCACCACACCAAACCTTCCAAAACTTATATCTAAGTTATGTAAAGGTTATTTAAGGTATGTTAAGCCTATTTCACTATTCCGGAGTGTTCGTTGCATTAAACTGGTTATATTTACGCATCAGTGCGCGTATAACCTTCCAGAAAGCGATTTAGGGTTTGAAATTGAACAAGAGTTGATATGTGTAAAAGATACACATATTTTTACAAATCCCAAGTATGAAATATAATATTTCATTGGTTTGGTATTTGTTTGATGGTTGAAGTGGCACAGGTGTTACAGTCTCCCCTACTTTAGGAAATTTCGTCCCGAAATTTAATTCTAGAGGAAACTTGTGAAGACCGCTGTGACCGTTTCGCCTTCTAATAGTTCCATTGAACCCTTAAGTAAAACTCTGGGCCATGTTAGGATTCTTAGCAAATTTGTTAACCCTCAAAGTGAATTCCTTGTAGCAGTAAAACATGGAATTTTTTTGAACCACGGACAGAAGAACGTTTCTTATGAAGACTTATCATTTGAAACTGTGTGTGTGATTGAGACCAGAATTGAGAAGTGTGAGAATAAATGACATCGGTCAAAGTCCGAGACTTCTCCCGTATCATTATTCTTGTCACTTTAGGTCTTAACACATGACAAAACTTCTTGTGGTTTCTGTGCACTGAATTCCATAATTATGTAGGCCTCCATAATTACGTAATCTCTTGCACAGTCCGCACAGTCCATTTCATAATGCATAGAGGAAAAATCAATTGAATAAACATGAAGCGACTTGACTAGATCACCAAAGGATCTTTTTAACTAAATCAACGAACGATCTTTTTAACTAGATCAACTCATGATCTTCTTAACTAGACCGTCGTACGATCTCCTTAAATAGACCACTTAAGGGATCTTTTCAATTATATCATCATATGATATTTCTAATCAGATTTTCAAAAATTAATCTGTTTAACTAGTCCTCCCAAGGGTCCAATTATAGAATAGTACTTTAAAACCCAAGGGACTTGACTACAACGTAGAAGTCCATTAAGGATTTAAGATAGTAACTTTGGATATCCTATTATGAATCTCTCATATGTAATATAAAAGACTCTACGAGGATTTGGATGGATCACATACAACCACAAAACATGTAAGAAAACACATAAGCACATAATTAGTTAACTTTATTCTTTAATTTGTCGTCTTTGGGGCATGGATATTTAAAGCACACTAGAAATCCAATCCATGAATTTCATTTGGTACTTTAATCATTTCCAAGGATTCATCAAAAAAGATAGAAGGATTCTCAATAAGAGTTTGGCTTTGTTTCTTAGAAGAAACAAGTGTTTAAGGTTCTTGGGGAGATCACAAGTGATCATAAAATAACTGAACCATACGAATAGTTTGTCTTTGAGTTGACATCATAAGATTGTATCCAACGATCACACAATCGTATCAGTTTTGCAAAAATAAAAACGACGAATTTTTATTTATATAACAACTGACTTGTCTTTAAACATCATAAGATAACAGCCAAGGAACAATAACAAAACACTAGTTGTTTACTGCCGCATCATTGTTCATGTTTGCCCCATTGACGTTGAACACTCGTCCATGCGCTGGAGGTGCGTTAACAAGTCTTGGGCAATTGTTCCTGTAGTGGGTAAGGTCACCACAATTATAACATGACCCCGGAGGGAACCGTGCTTGAACAGCAGCAGGGTTTGCAGCAGCTTGATTTGCATAACGACAAACATTGATCAAATGTCCCAACCGCCCACAGTGGGTACATTTGTGACACTGCTCTTGCGCTAGATGATGACGGTTGCACTTGTTGCACAAAGGTGCAGTACCAACATAGTTTTGCCTTTTGCGAGGTTGTGCTGGTTGGTTTGGTGCAACCTGTTTGTCTTGAGCAGTTACAGCGCAGTTCTGAGAGGCTTTGCGCTTCTTCTTCTTGGACACCTCAGCATTTTCTTCCTTTGGTTCCACATGAGCAGTCTTGTCAGTTGGTCTTGGGTCGCCCTTCCGAAACAGCTTTTTCTTTCTGATGTGGGATTCAGTCAGAGTGGCAGACAGTTCAATGGCTTGTCTGACAGTAGTAGGGTTACTACCAGTAACGATATCCTGAACTAGATCAGGAAGACCATCTGTATATTTCTCGATCGCCTTATCCACAGGAGTAACCATAGCAGGACACAACAGACTCAATTCTTCAAAACGGTCAGTATAGGCTCGATGCTCGCCACTGTCTTGCTTCAAATCATCAAACTCCCTCTCCAAAGCTCGCAGTTCATGACGAGGGCAAAACTCCTTCATCATAAGAGCCCTAAGCTCAGCCCAAGTCTGTGCTAATGCAACCTCAGCACCGCGATCTCTCATCACCCCGTTCCACCATGTAAGAGCCCTCTTCTGAAACACACTCGAAGAAAACTCGACCTTACGATTTTCAGGACACAGAACATGACGGAAGGTATTCTCAATGCTCTCGAACCACTGAAGAAGCCCAGTTGCTCCCTCAGAACCACTAAACTTGAGCGGTTTTGCCGAGTTGAAACTCTTGAAATTGCATGGAGCATTGTTGTTGTTGATGGTTTGCATCATTTGAGCATAAAGATTTGGGAAGGCAACAGCCATTTGCTGTGCGATGATTTCTGCCAGTTCGGCATTATCCATCTGATTGTCGCGTCGAGGAGGCATTCTAAAAGAGGAAACATGAAAGGAAACGAGTGAGAGAATTTAGACGAAAAGAATGAGATGAAACAAATCTGATGAAAGCAAGGATAGTGGTCATTTGTTTGCATTACAAAGCAAACAAACTACACACAGTGACTAATCAAAGTAAATGGGTCAAAAATAATGTATCGCGAAGACATGCTCGCCTATAAGTGAACACTCATCCCAAGAATTCCCAGGTAAGCACAACTGGTCTCGCGTCTGATGAGATATATACGAAGTGCTTGCCTAGACAGAAAACCCAGAATACAGGCATTCACCCTTCCAGTTTGCACGTGTTCACATTATTTAAAACCCAAAACCTTGACGAAGTTTTGAAAACTCAAAGCGGTTCAAAACCATATAATAGAGAGTTCAAAACCTAGTAATCAATCATCCTAGAACAGATGATTAGTTTTCAAAGCGGTTTTGAAATTTATGTTTTTGTTGCGGTTGTCGCCTAAGGATAGGCGACAGTATTGTTTTATGACTAAACGCAAGTAAACTCGCGTTAGGGTCCTAAGAAGGTTATAGACTAGGTCAAAGCATTACTAATAACCTAATTCCCTATAACCATTGGCTCTGATACCATCTTTTCTGTCACACCCCGACCACGTAGAACATACGAAACGTGGCGGAAACATCGGGGAGTGTTGTAACAGAATTTAATGTTTCAAATCCATGGCAATTGAAGTTTCGTTTTATTAATTAAAAGTGATACAATGTCTAATCAAACAAGGAAAAACAACATAATTAACTAGTCTTGCATCTTTTATTGTCACTAAAGCCCAAGTCTGCCTATATGTATCTTGATCATCTTATGCAACAGCTCCTGAAAAACACATGTGAAAATAGGTACGTCAGCATAAAAATGCCTGTGAGATACATAGGTTTTGTGAAAATAGGTTCCATGACTTATGTTTGAGAAAATGTTTAGTCATGAACCTTGTAATTTGCTTTGTTTTGTAAATCATTTGAAAAACAATGAGTTCAGATGATATGTATAAATAAGTAAATAATGTATGGTTAAATAAATGACCATGTAAGATGAGTTTGTATAAGATAAGTTGTTTGTAAAACAATGTCTTGTGAAAAGTATGTTATTTGTATAAAACGTTCTATGTCTCAAACTGAAATGATTCAAATAACGCTACAATATGTAATACCATACAAACACTTATATATAGGAAGTACCAGCGGCGTATCCACCATGTTTGTATCATATTACACATGCATCATTACTTAATCACTTAATCAAACCAAACCATCAAAGTAATGTTTAACAATTGTAGAAATGTTTATGTATTGTAAGTAATGTAAAGTTAAACGAATAACCTTATAGTAGCATATCAAAAGTATACTTTGGATTTGTAAGTAACATATTAAACTATGTTTTGGTTTCATAAGTAACATATCAAAATATGCTTTGGATGATAAATAACATATTAAACTATGTTTTGGTTTTGTAGATAACATATTAAAATATGCTTTAGATGTTTAACAAAATATATGTTGGTTTTGTACAATACCACACATGAGAGTATATAAAAATATACTTTAATAGTGTGATTTAAGAATTCATTCAGACCTGGTGCATCAAAATACACCTTTGAGACTATAGAAATACCACAAAGGCAATCCCTATTTGGTTGGAGCAACAAATTGGTTTCAGACATTCCATGACAACAGGAATGGGGTGTCAAATCCTATAGCGCTATATCATACTAACAATCGGTCTGGTGAACATAAAATAAGTACAATTCAACAGTTTATTTTATGTTCTTTGAGAAATAAATGTTTAAACCATAGATAGTCATTTAGTTTGTCAAATGATAAGTAATAACATGTATAATCAATTATACTTTGAAATCAAGAAAATATAAGCATGTGATGAAATCAGATGTACTAAGTAATGCACACAATGGGCACACGTAGCATGAAATGTAATGTAAAACGATGTACTAAGTACGCACTCAATGGGCATACATAGCATAAACTGAAATGAAATCATGTACTATAATGTACTAATGAACATAACCGATATATGATGTGAAAACAGGAAAGCATGAAAGTAACAAGTAGGCACATGTGTTCCACCCCAAAACAGTTTGGAAAACAGTAAAAGAGGGGTCTATGTACTCACCTGAGATTGCTCAGATGTCTAAAGATAATCACCAAGTACTGCTAGAGATCTCGGAATATCAAACGGTACCTAATTTAGGTAACTACATTAATAAACCGGACCTAGATCGGAAGACTGGGTAGCATTAGGGTTTGTAAACCAAACGAGTGTAGAGACTCGTGTCATTTGGTTTAACAAAGCCTACATACTAAATGAAACTTAACCTGAGTGTCTACGACCCATTACGACCTGTTTAGGTAGCTTATGCTACTTTAACACGTCGTTCGCGTGAAACGCGTTCGGACCGCCTAACTAGCCCTATGACAAGTATTATATGCCTAAACATGTTACATAATCAGTTACGTGACAAAAGTTTAGGTTACATATGCTTAATTACCAATTATACTTGAAAAGGGTATTCTGGTAATTTACCTAAGGCATATAAACTACCTATCATACAACTACTTAAACGATGTGACCATAGGGTATAACCTCGGAAGGTTATTCCCTACCTACTATGGTCACCTAATGTGTTTGGTCGGATCCTAATGATCGACCAAACTGGGTCGGGTTCGAAGGTATAGGCGATTTATTAGATCGCCTACCCTACGACCCTAGACAACGTGGTAATCAGTAGGCATAGTCCCAAGGGACTATGACCATCGTGATTACAATCACGTTGCGAAGTTCTAACGAACTTCGCATTGACCATTACTGGTCAACGCTGAAAGTCAAACAAAGTTTGACTTTCTGACTCGAAAAGCAGTAAAATAAGGAAAAGAACGAAAGAATACTTACGAAGGGTCCCCGAATGCTAATCCCGATCCAAGAACTCAGGTATGAAACAATGGTTTCAACTTAGAGCTCTCAAAATCAGAATTCTAGTGAGAAATGCAATGGGGGTGGATGGGTATATATAGTTTTCGGTGAACCGTTGAGATCGTTTCTTGAATAAGGGGAAAAGATCTAATCCGTACACTTGTTGAAAGGTTATGGTGCCACAAATGCTCCTTAACTTTGTGACACATCATCTTAAAACATGTGGTTAAGGATTAATTGGTTGCAACTTGTGATTAAAACACTGAATCTGGTCCAGAAGGGGGCTCGCGTGACGCTAAGGCCCATCGCGTCACGCTAGGCCCCTGTTTTGGCAGATTTTCCAGAAATGGTCCCTGCACCTTGTTTAAGCGATTTTCGATACGTTTGAACCCCGTTAACCTCATTTCAAGGCTCTAAAATGAAGTTAAAGTATAGGGAACTCAAAACATACTCAAAAATATGCCGGATGATGGTTCGTTTGGTCGTACGAACGCGATGTTCGCTTAATTACGACGGAATGCGCATAAGCGCGAAAAACGAACCAAATGACGCGACGAATGGATTTTTCTTAAGGCGAACACTAAAATATAATGTAGTCATGCTCACATAAATTTTTGGATGTCCGGATGTATTCAGAACGTAAGTTATGCGCGAAAATGCAAACTTGTGCACTTTTTGACACTTTTAGTCCCTGAATGTTCCAAAAGTTTATTTTAGCACACCGAACCCCTCCAAGCCTATTTCTAAGCTATGTAAAGGATATTTATGGTATGTTTAACTTATGGTCATGTTTCGGAATGTCTGTTACAGTTCAAATTGGCATACTTTCGCAGTTTGTCAACTTTAGTCCCTGTAAGCGATTTAACTTTGATTTCACCACACCAAACCTTCCAAAACTTATATCTAAGTTATGTAAAGGTTATTTAAGGTATGTTAAGCCTATTTCACTATTCCGGAGTGTTCGTTGCATTAAACTGGTTATATTTACGCATCAGTGCGCGTATAACCTTCCAGAAAGCGATTTAGGGTTTGAAATTGAACAAGAGTTGATATGTGTAAAAGATACACATATTTTTACAAATCCCAAGTATGAAATATAATATTTCATTGGTTTGGTATTTGTTTGATGGTTGAAGTGGCACAGGTGTTACACTCTGCCTCATTGTAAGTATTATAACCCCCAGTTACGTATTAGTACTCTGCCTTATTGATCTAGAGCCCCGTAACGCATGTCAAGGCTCTGCCTGACTCAGTCATTGGAGTTCTGTCCTCGGGGTACAGCTAATGTAAATTGGGTTATCTTACTAACACATGCGCATTGTTTAATTTAATAGATTATAACCAGGAAGTTACCAGAAAGCAGTAGGGTTATCTAAAATAGCAATGTGAGTACATCTGCTTTTCATAAACTGTTTTTACAAAATCTCAATTGTTTTAAAGTATAATTAACAGTGATTGAGTATTTGTGATTCTACAATTACTGTCGGTAAGTTGGGGTTTTGTATACATTACTTGTTACTAATACTGTGAATAGTAACATGACCACAAGTCAGGATTGACAATACCGTGGGTGGTAATTTGGTAGATATAAACAAATGTAATTGTGGATGCCCTCAATACTGTAAAGATATAAAAATTGTTTTGATTAAAATGGGATGCACTGCCAATATTTCTTGCTGATAAAACTTTTTAAAACGCGTTTCAGGTAACAAAATGTGAAAGCCAAATAGATGCCAGCTAGAGAGCACTGAAGGCTTGGAAAAGTGGCTATAAAAGTTACCTAAACAAGAAAGAAGTTTTATTTCAATAAATTAGGGTTTATCCCTATAAACATATTATAAATGGAAACTTGGGTTTTTCCCATGTATTTATTATTTATAAAATGTGGTGTTTTACTCTGATAAACTATTTCTTAACTACGGTCCTGATGTAAATTTCCGCTGCCAAATTAATAAACACCGATACGACTAATCTGGATCTCGCGACACCGCTCCAGGGACAAGGGGTCGGGAGTTGCGACAGAGAGTGGTATCAGAGCTACAACCACTTATTTGAGTCACATAAGTGTTCTGCTGACAACAAAATTTTATCAATTCTATTAGGAAATAATATATGTGATTATGAGTATACATGTATATTATTGTTTTGTGTTATTTGAAAATCTGTTAGTTTTCAGTATGATTGAGCAAGGTACGTCTGACGCCTACCATCATCTAGATAGTTCTCCTAAAAGTGAAGGAACCTCATCACAGCCTACTTCTTCGGGGTATTATGCTGATATAGAAGAAGAGATTTTCATATTTAAGGTGCAATCCGAGGAACCATTCCCTTCGAAAAAGAGAGGATTGTTTTGTAGGGGAGCACACGAGAGGAGAAAGCGAATGAGAAAGTTGCAGCAACAAAGAGCGTTAGCAGCAGCTAATTGGGAAGTCAATGCCCAGACACAAGACTTAGTCAATAGACGTTTTGCAAACTTCCATATACTAGCCACCACTGCAGCAGATCCAAACCTTGACAAATTATCGCACCACAACCATTGCCTTTATTTCCAACCCAACCAATGGAGATAGAGCCTAACCCAGGAAACGAATTTCCCATACCAGCCTTTGACCCTGATGAGATACCTAGAATCCCAGCACCTAATCCCCTAGCGTATGATCCATGGGGAGATGACCACAGGGATTATAGGGAACTCTACCCACAGGAAGAACCCATACCAAACCCCATAGCACAGTACACTAACCTTAACCATTTAGATCCATATTAGGATAATGATCAGTATGTCCAGGAGATATTAAACAACCCGTACCCATATGGAGAACCGTTACCTTTGTACCCTGATCCAGTATCCGCACCACGACCACCCATGAGTGACGAGAATGTGCAGGTACTCCGCACTTATGGTGAGGAATTGATAGAAGGAGGAGAGAGAATAAGACAGATAGGAGAGAAGCTCGTGCGGAAATACGACGAGCGGGAAATGCAGTTTTGGATATATATATATATATATATACATATATATATATATATATATATATATATATATAGGGGAAGGTTCAATGGGGAACACTAAAAAAAGTGGGGAACAGCGGGGAAGCGACTCAAACGAACTCCGATTGGACTCATTCCAGCGGCGTTGGAACCAGCTCGTCGAACCCTAACTAAGATCTCTTAAACCTAAACCCTAAAGCTAAAAATATGGCTAAAACCTAAGGTAAACCGTAAAATCTAAACTAAAAACCCTAAAATCTAAACCCTAAAGGCAAAAACTAAAGCTAAACCCTAAACCCTAAAGCTAAACCCTAAAACTAAACCCTATAGCTAAACCCTAAAGCTAAACCCTAAAAGCCAAACCCTAATATATTTAGGGTTTAGGGGTTATGATTTAGGGTTTAGGGTTAAGAGGTCCTAGTTAGGGTTCGACGAGCCAGTTCCAACGCCGTTGGAATGAGTCCAATCGGAGTTCGTTTGAGTCGGTTCTCCACTGTTCCACACTTTTTTAGTGTTCCCCAATGAACCTCACACTATATATATATATATATATATATATATATAAATGCGTGTAGTTTGAAAAAAAAACTTAAATCAACTAAAATATATAACCTAATACCTATTAATGCATAACTAGTAGTGTGTTTACATTTTAGTTTTAGATTATAACAAATATTTATATATATATATATATATATATATATATATATATATATATGAAAAGAGTAAATGTCGCAATGCTCGACGATTTTGATCAATTTGTTTGTCTGATTGTTTGCATTAAATCTTTTTTTGTGATATTAATACCTGATAAATGTTTGTAAATCCAGATGGACAACGAAGAAAATCAGGAAAACCAAAATAATGATAATAATGGAAACCAAATAGATAACAGTGCCATCCAACACATAGTAGCACAAGGAATTATAGATGCTATGCCATATATTATTAAGTCTGTTAAAGAAGCAGAACATAATAAAAGTGGAAGTAAACGACCACCTAGTGAACCCAGTCACAGCGTGAATAATGGACCGCTACTCCAATTACCTATTCCAAAAAGAAGAAGAACCATGTCTTATGGTTGTTCTTACAAAGAATTCTGGTCTTGCAAACCAATAGAATTCTCTGGCAATGAAGGAGCCATTGCAGCTCTACATTGGATTGAAAAGATAGAGGCAGTCTTAAAAATAAGCAAATGTGCAGATGAAGATAAGATTATGTTTGCTTCTAATCTTTTTAAGAATGCAGCCTTAGAATGGTGGAATACTATTCTCCAGTCTAGGGGAAGTGACAGAGTTTATAATATGGAATGGATCAACTTTAAGGATGTCAATTTGGTCTTAATTCCACGATCTAAAACAAGATAGTGGGTAACATCGTGCCTATACCGATCGTTACGAGGAGTTGAGCTCGTTATGCCCTACGATGGTTACACCTTTGGATAAGGCAATCGAAAAATACATTGATGGCCTTCCTGACCTGGTTCAGGATATAGTCACTGGTAACAACCCTGCAAATGTTAGACAAGCTATCGAGTTAGCAGCTAGCCTAACTGAATCTCAAATCAGAAAAAGGGAAACTATTTCTCCAGGGCGACAAAGAACAGACTGCTAAAACTACATAAGAGAAACCCAAGGAAATCAAAGCTGAACCTTCCAAGAAATCTAGGAAGCATAAGGCTTCACAAAACCTTGTTGTGGTTACTCGACCCAACCAAGCTGCTCCCAACCAACCAGCACAAACCCCTGCTAGAAACCATACAATGGAACTGCACCTCTGTGCAACCAATGTAACCTTCATCATCATGCCAGTGTACATTGCCGTAAATGCCTAAATTGTGGGCTGATTGGTCATACAGCTAGGGTTTCCCAAGTTGCGACTACACAAAATCAAATTGTTAACAACCCTGCTTAAGTACGTACTCTTAACGCTAGAGTTAACAAGGCACGTGCCAACAACAATGCAGTATTAAACAACTAGGATTTTGCTTTTCGATTTCTTTTGTTATCCAAGACTCATGTACATTTTTTAGTTGGTTTATAATGATATCAGTATTCCTATATCAAATTACAAATTGACATGCTTATTCATATATGTGTAACGTGCGACTATATATCGAAATACGGAGTTCTCATTCTTTATAGAATCAAACATCTTTCGTGAAACATCCCATTTGTGATCGCACATTCTTTACCAAACCTATGAACCCGTCTATCTAGGGCTGTAAACGAACCAAACGTTCGGCGAACAGTTTGTGAACCGTTCGACGGGAAGTTCATTTGTGTCCGTTCGTTTATTAAACAAACGAACACGAACAAGAAATTTCGTTCGTTTAGTTAAACGAACAAACATGAACAGAGGTCGCGTTCGTTCGTTTATGTTCGTGAACGTTCGGTAACGTGTTCGCTTGTGTTCGATAGTTCATTTGTGATTTTAGTTTTTATATTTATTTAAATATATCAAAATTCTGACAAATTAAATATCTAATAAGTGTCAGTCTATTATATATTATGTTCATGAATGATTGTTTGTGTTCGTTTGTTTCCATTTATGTTCATGAACATTAGTTTGTGCTTATTTGTTTTCGTCAACGTTCATTGCCTAAAATTAACAAACAAACACAAACGAACACGAACAACTTCATTTCCTTAACAAACGAACACAAACATAAAATCCGGTTCGATAAGTGTTCGTGAACGGTTCACGAACAAATATATTTTTTAACAAACGAACACGAACAAGGTCTCGTTCGTGTTCGTTCGGTTCGTTTACAACCCTACGTCTATCCGTGAAACACGTACAGTGTTATCGATTAGTGGAAAACACGTAAGACGCACACATTATTTTAATTGTTGAAACAAAGCATCTTTCTTTGACCACGTCCATAATTTATCACTTGGCAAGATAAGCTATGAAGACTATGCAACGAGTTAAGTAATTATGGGTGCACACATAATTATGAGATTCGATGCATGGAAATCATAGTGAGTCCTGCTAGGTGTGATGACATAAAATCTAGGGTGATTAGATAACGAGACGAATGTAATACAGTAAGAACATGGTGGATACGCCGTTGGTACTTCCTATATATAAGTGTTCTTATTGTATTATCTGTCGTAGCGTTATCCAAATCACTTGAGGATTCATGTTATCTCACACCCATATGTGTAAACTTAAACAAAAGCCATCTATATTCATTTTCGTTTCTGATGAAGTATCCACTGAGGAAAAATGAACTAGCTACTCATTTTTCGCTGTTGAAAGAGATATCAATTGGGAAATGAATAATCCATTCAAAAACCATATTCATTTTCGTTTCTGATGAAGTATCCATCGAGGAAAATGAACTATTCGTTCATTTTCGCTTCTAAAGAAATATCCATTGGGAAAATGAATAAATTCATTCCGCTTCTGATGAAGTATCCACTGAGGAAAATGAATTGCCCATTCATTTTCGTTTCTAAAGAAATATCCATTGGGGAATGAATAAACCCGTATTGATTCTTTCATTTCCACTTCTGATTAAATATCCACTGAGGAAAATGAATTATCCATTAATTTTCGCTTCCAAAGAAATATCCATCGGGGAAATGAATAATCTATACAACAATCCTTCATTTCCACTTCTGACGAAGTATCCACTGAGGAAAATGAATTATCCATTCATTTTCGCTTCCGAGGAAATATCCATCCGGGAAATGAATAATCTATACATTAAACCTTCATTTCCACTTCTGACGAAGTATCCACTGAGGAAAATGAATTATCCATTCATTTTTGCTTCTGAAGAAATATCCATCGTGGAAATGAATAATCTTTACAACAATCTTTCATTTCCAATTCTGACGAAGTATCCACTGAGGAAAATGAATTATCCATTCATTTCCGCTTCCGAAGAAATATCCATCGAGGAAATGAATAATCTATACATTAAACCTTCATTTCCACTTCTGGCGAAGTATCCACGGAGGAAAATGAATTATCCATTCATTTTCGCTTCTGAAGAAATATCCATTGGGGAAATGAATAATCTATATAACAATCCTTCATTTCAACTTCTGACAAAGTATCCAATGAGAAATATGAATTATCCATTCATTTTCGCTTCCGAAGAAATATCCATCGGGGAAATGAATAACCTATTCAACAATCTTTCATTTCTACTTCTGACGAAGTATCCATTGAGGAAAATGAATTATCCATTCATTTTCGCTTCTGAAGAAATACTCATTGAGAAATGAACAGCCTATATATTCCTTCATTTCTGTTTCTGATAAACGTATCCATTGAAGAAAATGAATTATCCATTCATTTTCGCTTTTGAAGAAATATCCATTTGGAAATGAATGACCTATTCATCTTTCATTTCTGCTTCTGACGAAGAATCCATTGAGGAAAACAAATTATCCATTCATTTTCGCTTCTGAAGAATAACCACCGGGGAAATGAAACACAAATCCTTATATAATCTTCCTATCTTAATAGTTAGATTCTTAAAGGGACACTTAAAGTACTAGTTTTAAATCCTTGATTGGATTTCTAAGAATGCTTTACAAGACACAGAAACAAAGAGCCAAATACTTACAAGATCTTTCTATCTTAATAGTTGCATTCTTAAAGGATACTCACAGAACTATTGGTTGATTTTGTTTTACCATTAATCAATCCCTCATTCCCACTTCCTACATTAATCGTGGAAGAATCCATTAGGGGATGAGCATCATAGGTATAACAGCCCATTCCCATTTCCTGCATTATCTGAGGAAGCATCCACTAGGTAATGATAAAGTTTTGCCTTACATGGAGGTCCTTGATGGGTTATTCTATGCAAATAGATAAAACTCTAGATTCTGCGCAAGACACTTGCTTAACAAAACTTATACAAACAGACTCATATGAATAAATTTCGGGACGAAATTTCCTAAAGTAGGGGAGAATGTGACAACTATGCCTACAGTTACACTAACCAATCCCGAACAATTTCATAAGCAATGAAACCTTGTGTTTTACTTATTGGATTGTGTAATTATCTATGATATTTTTACAATATCAATCCTTGTTCGATTTCAAACTCTTAAACACTTTCTAGGAAGTTATACGCAAATTGTTATGTAAACGTAATTAGTTTAACGCGACATACACTCCGGAACAGTGACATAAGCTAAACATATCGTAAATATCCTTTACATAGCTTAGAAATAAGTTTTGAAGGATTCGGTATGGCAAAAACAAGTTTATTCATTCACAAGGAGTATTTGTGACAAACTGCAAAAGTATGCCAATTCGCGTAGCGACGTACACTCTGGAACAGTGACATAAGCTAAACATACCCTAAATACCCTTTACATAGCTTAGAAATAAGTTTTTAGGGGTTCGGTTTGTGAAAAATAAGCTTATTTGGTCACAAGGGTTAAACACGTCGAAAACAAGTTTTAGAGGCTGCAGGGACCATTTTTGCCAAACTGTGAAACTGAACTGGAGGGCGTGGCGGGGTGCGATGGGCAGAGCCTCCTCCATCGCGGGGCGCCAGGGACCATGTTGGGTAGAAACTTCATGTTAGCTTCCAAGCTTGTTGCAACTTGTTTCCTAACATGGTTTTACAATCTTGTGGGCTATTTTAAGTGTCCTCCAAGGCTTGCAACCTAGTCCAAACACATGTAGGGATGAGATTAATCCTTGGGTATTACACAAACACTTGTCATGGTCCTATGATTCATGAATTAGTATAAATACCCAAGTTCATTCACTTCATTCCTTGCTCAATTCATTCTTTCTTTCTCACATCTGCTCTAATTGGAGGCTACCACTTAGTTGGAGGCTTCCTAATTGAGTTTTTTCATCCTAGAACACTTGTAAGTGTTCTTCCTAGTCTTGTTTAGTTATTTTTAGCTATTTTAAGCTAAAAGTCAATCAGTGTTTGACTTTCGGCTTTGACCATTAATTGGTTAAGAAAAACTTCAATTGAACTTTGCAACGTGATCGTAATCACGATGGTTATAATCCCTAGCGATTATACCCACTGATTACCACGTTTACTAGTCGTAGTGACGAGCCAAAGTTTCGGTCAAAATGCATGTTTATGTGCATTTTACGACTGAACTATTTTCGGGTATCAAAACACTTTGTTGATAACAAATCAGTTTTCTAACTTAGTTAAACATTTTTTAACATGTTTAACTCGTCAATACTAGTTTAGTGCTTATTTAGGATCCGACCAAACATATTTTTTGACCATAGTTGTATAGGGAATAACCTCCAGAGGTTATACCTTATGGTCACTTTGTTTGGTTAGTTATTTGTTAAGTCGTTTATATGCTCATTAAAAATGACCAAAATGCCCTTTTTGTGCATAACTTCATTTCTAACACATGTAATCAAAATTTTGACATCTAAACTGATATAATAACATTTTCAAACATGTTTGGGCATATTAGACTTAACTTATGACATATATAACCATCTGACCTTATATTTACGATTTAAGACACGTTAAAGTAGCATAAACTATCTTAACGAGTCGTAAGGGGTCACAAGCACTTAGGATAACCTTCTAATCAGAATTTTAGGTCTATTAAATCATGCCATATGAGTTCCAATACTCATTGAATTTATAGAACTTCATTCTATCCTGTCCTCCGGTTTAGGATCCAATTATTAACATAGTTATCTATATTAGGTGTCGTTTGATTCTGTAATCCTTCGAGCTTTATTTGGTCTTAATTTCTAGACTATTAAGCAATCTCAACTAAGTACATATTCCCCTCTTTTACTTTTTACAAATATTTTGGGGTGAAACACTTGTGCCTATTTGTTATTCTCATGCTTTCATGCTTTTCATGACATATACATGCTATCTTCATCTAGCACACATATAGTACATGATTTCAATTATGTTTTGCTCTGTATGTTGACTTAGCATACTAGCACATTGATTTCAAGGATACTTTTGCGGCATATGTTAACTTAGCATATGAGCACATTGATTTACATTACGTTTTGTGGCATATGTTGACTTAGCATATGAGCACATTTATTTACATTACATTTTGCTGCGTATGTTGACTTAGCATGCTTAGCACATTGATTTCAAGGACCCATTTTGCTTCATATGTTGACTTACCATATCTAGCACCTTGATTGCATGAACACCCTACTTAGTATGTTGACTTAGCATACTTAGTACATGGTTTACAAAGACATTTTACATGACATGCTCACATTGATTATGACGTTTTGGTATGTTAAACGAGACTAGATACATTCATTAACATTTTCCCACCGACCGGTAGTATGTATGGTGTTGGGTTTTTCACATGTTTATCAAAGCTATTTTATCCGTATAAAATAAAAACGCAGCGGAAAGATTATTTAAAACATGTTACTTACAAGATATAAAACTCATTTTATATGTAAAACCCAATACCCGGATCCATATACGAATATGCATGCTATCAAAAATAAAACACAACCATAGAGTGTTTCAAGAATACTACCTTCCAAGGAGTAAACGATATGAAGAAGATGATGCTTCTTGAACGGTTGCCTTCAAGTGTAGAAGACCTCAAGCTTGTATACCCCAAGCCTTCCAACAAACACTTTGATTTTAGCTAGGATTTACACTTATGAACTCACTTGAAAAATCCCCTCTTGGAACTAACCCTTGGCCGAAAAATAAAAGAAGAAAAATAGAGTTCTTGCACTTGATTTTCAAACTTGAAAAACTTTAGAACCAACTCATGTTGGCCGAAAATTAGAGAGCAATTTTCTAAGTCTTCTCTTGAATTTTTGTCATAAAAATTCTCCATGAGAAGTATGAGAGATAATGAAAGTTCAAAGTCTTCCACTTATATTTTTTGTCATAAAAAAAGTTATTAAAAAGTGTGAGATATGTTGCCACCACATCCACCCAATCATGGAGCCTCTAACCATGCAAATTGCATGTCCTCCTATTGGACCAAAATTGGTCTTGGGAAGACCATGTTGGGGTGGGGCCCACATGTGTTTAATAAAAAGAAATTCAAAATTTTATTTTAATTTAAGTCTTGTTTTATATTTTATAACTTTTATAAAATATGTTATAAGACTTATATAATATCTCACAAGCTTTTATAATGTTATTTAACCCATTAAATAACAAAATAAAATATTTTCTCTCAAAATAAATTATCCATACAATTTATTAGTTTGTCAAGTACAATTATTTAGAAAACCATTTTCTAAATATTATAAGTGTTAATATTTATTTGTTTGATCATATCATAAATAAATATTATAAGTGTTTGTCTAGCTTGTATTTGGGTATGACTCGACTTGGATCATAACATACTAGCCACGTCAATTTAATATGTGTCTTGGGGATACAGAATCCAACAATCTCCCATTTGCACAAGATACATAAAAGATTGATGCAAGTATTAAGGACCACCTAACTATAGTTTACTACCCCTAATACGTATGACTATATGTCCCATTCAATAACATCATCCCCTTCAAGTCCCTTACTTGAACATGATTTAGGTGAATCTATCATTTATCATTTCGTTAGAGATGTCATGTTAAATCTAGAGACATAGAGTGATCATTCTCTATTGATTTAACTTTAGTAGGCCTTAGACATCTTACTCTCAACGAATAAGAGGAACAAATCCCATCTTGACTACATACGTCTCTCACAATCACCTTGTATCACACATGAGCTTAGCCTTGTGTACTGTCATATTACTGACAGCGAAGAAATAAGTCAAGGTATAATATTTGGTGAATATCAAGACCCAATATGTATCTCAGGTCAGAGGATACTATGATATTCTCCTTTACTCAAATTTACTTATGATCAATCAAAAATGATTCCATGCAGTAATATTTGAGAGCGAGTCAGTCCAATATTTGTATCCCACAAATATCTATGAACTTTGGCAGCAACACTTTGCTCTATATTCATACCTAATGAATATCCACCAATCCAAGTTCATAATAGTCTTACATTCATATTTGTTCCCACAAGTATGATCGACTACGGACATTTAGAATAAGCAACTTATTCATGGATTTAAACATGCTAAAATGGAACATAACTCAACATACCATGTGAGAGTTATAATAACAGTTGTTCCAATATCCAAATATAAAATAGATCAAATCCATTCACTAGAATATCGAAGTCCTAAGGCACAAGTATAACCCTTCATGCATTGCCTGTTTAAGGATCTTCGTGAGTGGATCCACAATATTTTGATCAGTGGGAACTTTGTGAATACATATCTTTCCCTTTTTAAACTTCATCCCTTATATAGTTGAAACTCCGCTCAATGTGCCTAGTCTTTCGATGTACACGAGGTTCCTTGATTTAAGCAATCGCACCATCATTATCACAAAGATCTCTAGGGGTCTTGAATGGTAGGGACTACCCCTAGATTGGCAATAATTCAAGTGGAAAATCCATATGAATTATCTCAATCAATGAAGCGGAGATGTATTCTGATTATGTAGTGGACAATGCTACCCTGATTGTGATCGAGAACCATCTCGATCAGTTTGGATACTCATATCCATGTAACCCTTTACAACGAGTTCTTCTTCACCAGATCCATATATTAGAAATATATCCTTTGTCCTTCTAAGGTATTTCAATATATTTTTAACAGTCACCCAATGACCGTTACTCGCTGGTATCTTTTCGTCATGCTTAATGCACATGACATGTCCGGTCTAGTGCATATCATTACATACATAATGAATCCTAAAGCAGACGCATATGGGATTCCTTTCATTCTTTCTTGCTCATCCTTTGAGCTTGGACATTGAAACACATTCAATATTGTCCCCTCTTTGAATAGTACCAAACCTTTCATAGAGTTCTCCATCTTGAACCTTTTCAAGACTTTTCAATGTATGCACTTTAGTTTAAACCTATCAAGCGCCTTGATCTATCCCTGTAGATCTTTATTCCCAAAATATAGGCGACTTCACCAAGATCCTTAATGGAAAAACAACTTCCAAGTGTCACACCCCGACCGCGTAAAACAACAAATCGCGGCGGAAACATCGGGGCGTGTTGCAACAGAATTAATGTTTCATAACCATGGATACCAAAAGTGTTTCGATTTATTAAACATTGAATAATTACATCGTCTGGAAATCTAACTACACAGATTAAACATAATCTATCATTGTTATTGAGTCACTAAGGCCTTGTCCAGTCCTATGTGAGCATGCATCTTATCAATCGATATCATTCAACAATACCTGAAACATATGTGAAAACGAGGTCAGCAAAGAAATGCTGGCGAGATACATAGGTTTTGTGAAAATAAGATTCATGACTTCTGTTTAAGAAAATGTTTAGTCATGAACCTTGTAATTTGCTTTGTCTTTGTAAATCATTTGAAAAAAAATAAGTTCGGATGATAAGTATAAATAAGAGAATAATGCATGATTAAATGAATAACCATGTAAAATGAGTTTGTGTAAGATAAGTTGTTTGTAAATCAATGTCTTGTGAAAAGTATGTTACTTGTATTAAATGTTCTATGTCTCAAACTGAAATGATTCAAATAACGCTATGATATGTAATACCATACAAACACTTATATATAGGAAGTACCAGCGGCGTATCCACCATGCTTGTATCATATTACACACACATCGTTACTTAATCACTTAATCAAACCAAACCAAACAATGTAAAATGTCTATGTTTAAATAAATTGTCAAATGTCTATGTCAAATATCCATGTCAAATGTCTATGTCAAATATCCTTGTATGGCAAGTGAAATGTCTCAACTAAACCATATGCACAAAAACAAAGTATTGAAGTAAAACTTGGTTTAAATCAAAGTTATGTTTTGTGGAAAATACATGATCAAATGTCAATCATGTACAAATGTTTACCCAATCGTTAACCCATTTTGTAAAATCGTTCTAGTCGTTCTTGTTTTAATTGTGAAACTACTTTATGGTCGATTCTCTAATAACATTCAAACCTTCTTGACGCGTTCCTCGCTCCATCTCGCTCTCGCTCTCGTTCTTAACAAACCCTTACCAAAGGATAAGTTAATAATTACAGATTCAGTCGCTACCCACAACCCCCACACATAACAATGGGTGCAGTAAATAACGGGATTTGTCAGATCCTATGGTACCATAACCTAATACTGGTCGGCTTGATCATTGCTAATGAATGTCATCGGTCATGTAAACTACAACCAACAAGTTTGTTCACTTTTTGAAATTTGTTATTAGTTTTTGAAATCATTGTATTCGTTCTTGAAATCATTGTATTCGTTCTTGAAATCATTGTTAGCGTTCTTGAAATAATTGTTAGCGTTCTTGAAATAATTGTTATTGTTCTTGAAACCACATAGTAATTGTTATTGAAATCATTGATAAAGCATTTAGCACATATGAGTCACCCCAAAACAGTTGAAAACAGTAAAAGAGGGGAATAATGTACTCGCCTGGGAGTGCTTAGGAGTCTTGAACAACTACCAAGTAAGCTAGAGGAGTCCCGGAAATCAAACGGTACCTAACATAGGTAACTACATAATTAACCCGGACCTAAATCGGAAGACTGGGTAGCAGGAGGGTTTGTAACCCAAATGAGTGTAGGAACTCATATGATATGGTTTAACAAAGCCTACATACTAAATGAAACTTAACCTAAGTATTATCGACCCATCGCGACCCATTAAGGTAACTTATGCTACTTTAACGCGTCGTGCGCGTGAAACGCGTTCGGACCGTCTAACTAGTCCTATGACAAGTGTTATATGCCTAAACATGTTACATAATTAGTTATGTGACAAAAGTTTAGGTTACATATGCTTAATTACCAATTATACATGAAAAGGGTATTCTGGTAATTTACCTAAGGCATATAAACCACCTATCATACAACTACTCAAACGATGTGACCATAGGGTATAACCTCGGAAGGTTATTCCCTACCTACTATGGTCACCTAATGTATTTGGTCGGATCCTAATGATCGACCAAACTGGGTCGGGTTCGAAGGTATAAGCGATTTATCAGATCACTTATCCTACGACCCTAGACAACGTGGTAATCAGTAGGCATAGTCCCAAGGGACTATAACCAACGTGATTACAATCACGTTGCGAAGTTCAAACGAACTTCGCATTGACCATTACTGGTCAACGCTGAAAGTCAAACAAAGTTTGACTTTCTGACTCGAAAAGCAGTAAAATAAGGAAAAGAACGAAAGAATACTTACGAAGGGTCCCCGAATGCTAATCCCGATTCAAGAATCTCAGGTATGAAACAATGGTTTCAACTTAGAGGTTCTCAAATCAGAATTCTAGTAATTTTAGCAATGGGGGGGTATGGGGTATTTATAGGAATACCCGAACCGTTAAGATCGTTTCATGGAAAACGTGCCTTAATCCCATCCGTACATGTGTTGAAATGTCATGGTGTTTAGGTGTTTAAATTCCATCCATACATGTGTTGAAATGTCATGGTGTTTAGGTGTTTAAATTCCATCCATACATGTGTTGAAATGTCATGGTGTTTAGGTGTTTAAATTCCATCCATACATGTGTTGAAATGTCATGGTGTTTAGGTGTTTAAATTCCATCCATACATGTGTTGAAATGTCATGGTGTTTAGGTGTTTAAATTCCATCCTTATCCGCTGACTAAGCAAGTTAGAATGTGTGGTTGTGAATTAAACAACGGCTAATACATCGAATCTGGTCTCGAATGCGAAAAACGATCCAAATGACGTGACGAATGGATTTTTCTTATGGCGAACACTAAAATAAAATATTTTAGTGCTAACATAATTTTTTGGATGTCCGGATGTATTCAGAACGTAAGTTATGCGCGAAAATGCAAACTTGTGCACTTTTTGACACTTTTAGTCCCTGAATGACCCAAAAGTTTATTTTAGCACACCGAACCCCTCAAAGCCTATTTCTAAGCTATGTAAAGGATATTTATGGTATGTTTAACTTATGGTCATGTTCCGGAAGGTCTGTTACAGTTCAAATTGGCATACTTTCGCAGTTTGTCAACTTTAGTCCCTGTAAGCGATTAAACTTGATTTCGGCATACCAAACCTTCCAAAACTTATTTCTAAGTTATGTAAAGGTTATTTAAGGTATGTTAATCCTATGTCACTACTCCGGAGTGTTTGTTGCATTAAACTGGTTATATTTACGCATCAGTGCGCGTATAACCTTCCAGAAAGTGATTTAGAGTTTGAAATTGAACAAGAATTGATATGTGCAAATGATACACATATTTTTACAAATCCCAAGTATGAAATATAATATTTCATTGGTTTGGTATTTGTTTGATGGCCGTGGAGGCACAGGTGTTACAGTCTCCCCTACTTTAGGAAATTTCGTCCCGAAATTTATTTAGAGGAAACTTGTAAGAGTTTAAAACATGAAGTTGAAAAGATCGAACAATATTGGTTAGGGTTCTGAACTTCTAGTAACCTTTAATAACATCATGATTGCAATGTAAGAGGGATACTTATATACAAGTATATGAAGCGTCATTAGTGCGTCCACCGTACCTCCATTACATCGTTCTCATTTCGTTATTTTTGTCACTATCGGTTCTTACACATAATAAATCTTACTGGGTTCCTATGCACTAAATTTCATAATTATGTACGCGTCCATAATCAGACAATTCCTTGCACAGTACACACAGTCTATTTTATAGTGTGTAGGGGAAAACCAAATGAACAAACCTGTGATGAGTGTAACTAGACCGCCATAGAGTCCTTTTAATTAAATCAATAAATGATCTAAATAGACTATCAAGGAGTCTGTTCAGCTACATCACTAGATGTCGTTCTTTAACCAAATTGTGAATCAATCTTTTAGACTAGACCACTTAAGGGTCTCTCATCGAATCATGGAATGGTACTATATAACCCAAGGGTCTTAACTACTACGTAGAAGCCCATAAGGATTTAAGGTAGTACTTTTTGAATATCCTACTATGAATTCCTCATATGAAGATATGAAAGATTCTATGAGGATTTGAAAAATCGTAACACACAAAAACATAGAGGAGAACACATAAACACATATCATATAACCACAAAATTGTTCGTTAATTTGTCTTGTAAATTGCGTACATGCATTTAAAGCACACTAGGAATCCATTCCGTGGATTTCATTTGGTACTTTAAACGTTACCAAGAATCCAACTATAAAGATAGAAAGATTCAAAAAGAAAATTCGATTTCGATTATTAGGAACCGAAGTGTTCGAATTATGGCACATAAGGAATCCAATTAAGGACTCTGATTTGAATGATAATCATCCACAAGGATCTAATTGTAAAGATAAAAAGATCCCATATGAATTTTAGAAGTTGAAGATGTTTTGAAACCTTGCACTGGATGTGCTTAGGTCAAAACATGATGTAAAATGCTTATGAAGTTGAGATGCTTGATATGTCAAGGCGACATATGAAGCAGAATTTTGAAGGTTAAGGCAATGTATGAGGAAAATATTTTTTTTGAAAACTATGCATGGGGTTCTTTTAAGAAAAAAATGTGTTTAACGTTTTTGAAACCTTATATATAATACTTTTTGAAATCATAAAGTAGGTGTATTAGGTAGATATATTTACAAAAATGTTTTAAAATCATGCGAGATGAATTTTGAAATTATGTATAAGGTTTTTGAAAGATATGAATGATGCTTTTTGAAATCATGCACTTGATCAGAAAATGTATTGTGTTAATATTGTCTTTAGACTATATGAAATATTTTGAAATTAGAAAGGTTGGTTTTGATAACATGGCCAATGTTTTTGAAATAACATAGACAATGCATCTAGAAAATTTGTTTTTCAAACTATATGAAATGTTTTGAGATCATGAAGATTGTTTTGAAATACTTGTACTGTATATGTTGAAAAAATCAAAACGTAATGGGTATGAGATTTGAAAACACCCTTAGTTATCTAACCAAGGATTTAAAGGCACAGATGTGCGAAAAGCACGATTACTCATAATGTCACTTAATTTACTGTACTTTGTTTCTTAGAGTGAAACGAGTACTTAAAATTTTCGAGGGAATCATGAGCAATCATTTGAAAGAGAGAAATCACAAGAGTAGTTTGTAAGGTACATAGTTCCTTGATGTAGGTATCATAGGAAAAGCCATACACACCTAGTAGGGGGTTGAGCTGGTTGGTTGGGGACTGCTTTACCATTGTGAGCGACCATGGCGAAGTTCTGAGAAGCCTTTCGCTTCTTTGACTTCTTAGGGGATCGTTCATCCATGGTCTTTGATTCCTCGATTGGTTTCTTGGCTGATAGTGTTGTCGCCTGACTAGGTCCTGCCTGTCTTGGTGACTCTTGAGTGGCTTCATCCTGGAGATGATACATGGCAGTAGCTAATTCAACAGTCTTCAGGACTACTTCGCCTATTCGCTGAGCGAATTTGGCTGCTTGCTCAGATATCTGGGCGTCATTGTGATGAAGAGACATTCTTGAAGAAAAAGAAAGGCATAGGGAGAAACAGGTGAAAGATTATTGGACAATCAAAACAGAATGATAACGCATGAAGATTGCGATCATTTGTTTGTTACCTAAGGCAAACAAAAGAGACGGTGGCCGATCAAAGTAAATGGGTCAAAAATAATGTATCGCGAAGACATGCTCGCCTATAAGTGAACACTCATCCCAAAAATTCCCAGGTAAGCACAACTGGTCTCGCGTCTGATGAGATGTATACGAAGTGCTTGCCTAGACAGAAAACCCAGAATACAGGCATTCACCCTTCCAGTTTGCACGTGTTCACATCATTTAAAACCCAAAACCTTGACGAAGTTTTGAAAACTCAAAGGGGTTCAAAACCATATAATAGAGAGTTCAAAACCTTACAATAGAGGGTTCAAAACCTAGTAATCAATCATCCTAGAACAGATGATTAGTTTTCAAAGCGGTTTTGAAATTTATGTTCTTGTTGCGGTTGTCGCCTAAGGATAGGCGACAGTATTGTTTTATGACTAAACGCAAGTAAACTCGCGTTAGGGTCCTAAGAAGGTTATAGACTAGGTCAAAGCATTGCTAATAACCTAATTCCCTATAACCATTGGCTCTGATACCATCTTTCTGTCACACCCCGACCGCGTAAAACAACAAATCGCGGCGGAAACATCGGGGCGTGTTGCAACAGAATTAATGTTTCATAACCATGGATACCAAAAGTGTTTCGATTTATTACTGACAGCGAAGAAATAAGTCAAGGTATAATATTTGGTGAATATCAAGACCCAATATGTATCTCAGGTCAGAGGATACTATGATATTCTCCTTTACTCAAATTTACTTATGATCAATCAAAAATGATTCCATGCAGTAATATTTGAGAGCGAGTCAGTCCAATATTTGTATCCCACAAATATCTATGAACTTTGGCAGCAACACTTTGCTCTATATTCATACCTAATGAATATCCACCAATCCAAGTTCATAATAGTCTTACATTCATATTTGTTCCCACAAGTATGATCGACTACGGACATTTAGAATAAGCAACTTATTCATGGATTTAAACATGCTAAAATGGAACATAACTCAACATACCATGTGAGAGTTATAATAACAGTTGTTCCAATATCCAAATATAAAATAGATCAAATCCATTCACTAGAATATCGAAGTCCTAAGGCACAAGTATAACCCTTCATGCATTGCCTGTTTAAGGATCTTCGTGAGTGGATCCACAATATTTTGATCAGTGGGAACTTTGTGAATACATATCTTTCCCTTTTTAAACTTCATCCCTTATATAGTTGAAACTCCGCTCAATGTGCCTAGTCTTTCGATGTACACGAGGTTCCTTGATTTAAGCAATCGCACCATCATTATCACAAAGATCTCTAGGGGTCTTGAATGGTAGGGACTACCCCTAGATTGGCAATAATTCAAGTGGAAAATCCATATGAATTATCTCAATCAATGAAGCGGAGATGTATTCTGATTATGTAGTGGACAATGCTACCCTGATTGTGATCGAGAACCATCTCGATCAGTTTGGATACTCATATCCATGTAACCCTTTACAACGAGTTCTTCTTCACCAGATCCATATATTAGAAATATATCCTTTGTCCTTCTAAGGTATTTCAATATATTTTTAACAGTCACCCAATGACCGTTACTCGCTGGTATCTTTTCGTCATGCTTAATGCACATGACATGTCCGGTCTAGTGCATATCATTACATACATAATGAATCCTAAAGCAGACGCATATGGGATTCCTTTCATTCTTTCTTGCTCATCCTTTGAGCTTGGACATTGAAACGCATTCAATATTGTCCCCTCTTTGAATAGTACCAAACCTTTCATAGAGTTCTCCATCTTGAACCTTTTCAAGACTTTTCAATGTATGCACTTTAGTTTAAACCTATCAAGCGCCTTGATCTATCCCTGTAGATCTTTATTCCCAAAATATAGGCGACTTCACCAAGATCCTTAATGGAAAAACAACTTCCAAGTGTCACACCCCGACCGCGTAAAACAACAAATCGCGGCGGAAACATCGGGGCGTGTTGCAACAGAATTAATGTTTCATAACCATGGATACCAAAAGTGTTTCGATTTATTAAACATTGAATAATTACATCGTCTGGAAATCTAACTACACAGATTAAACATAATCTATCATTGTTATTGAGTCACTAAGGCCTTGTCCAGTCCTATGTGAGCATGCATCTTATCAATCGATATCATTCAACAATACCTGAAACATATGTGAAAACGAGGTCAGCAAAGAAATGCTGGCGAGATACATAGGTTTTGTGAAAATAAGATTCATGACTTCTGTTTAAGAAAATGTTTAGTCATGAACCTTGTAATTTGCTTTGTCTTTGTAAATCATTTGAAAAAAAATAAGTTCGGATGATAAGTATAAATAAGAGAATAATGCATGATTAAATGAATAACCATGTAAAATGAGTTTGTGTAAGATAAGTTGTTTGTAAATCAATGTCTTGTGAAAAGTATGTTACTTGTATTAAATGTTCTATGTCTCAAACTGAAATGATTCAAATAACGCTATGATATGTAATACCATACAAACACTTATATATAGGAAGTACCAGCGGCGTATCCACCATGCTTGTATCATATTACACACACATCGTTACTTAATCACTTAATCAAACCAAACCAAACAATGTAAAATGTCTATGTTTAAATAAATTGTCAAATGTCTATGTCAAATATCCATGTCAAATGTCTATGTCAAATATCCTTGTATGGCAAGTGAAATGTCTCAACTAAACCATATGCACAAAAACAAAGTATTGAAGTAAAACTTGGTTTAAATCAAAGTTATGTTTTGTGGAAAATACATGATCAAATGTCAATCATGTACAAATGTTTACCCAATCGTTAACCCATTTTGTAAAATCGTTCTAGTCGTTCTTGTTTTAATTGTGAAACTACTTTATGGTCGATTCTCTAATAACATTCAAACCTTCTTGACGCGTTCCTCGCTCCATCTCGCTCTCGCTCTCGTTCTTAACAAACCCTTACCAAAGGATAAGTTAATAATTACAGATTCAGTCGCTACCCACAACCCCCACACATAACAATGGGTGCAGTAAATAACGGGATTTGTCAGATCCTATGGTACCATAACCTAATACTGGTCGGCTTGATCATTGCTAATGAATGTCATCGGTCATGTAAACTACAACCAACAAGTTTGTTCACTTTTTGAAATTTGTTATTAGTTTTTGAAATCATTGTATTCGTTCTTGAAATCATTGTATTCGTTCTTGAAATCATTGTTAGCGTTCTTGAAATAATTGTTAGCGTTCTTGAAATAATTGTTATTGTTCTTGAAACCACATAGTAATTGTTATTGAAATCATTGATAAAGCATTTAGCACATATGAGTCACCCCAAAACAGTTGAAAACAGTAAAAGAGGGGAATAATGTACTCGCCTGGGAGTGCTTAGGAGTCTTGAACAACTACCAAGTAAGCTAGAGGAGTCCCGGAAATCAAACGGTACCTAACATAGGTAACTACATAATTAACCCGGACCTAAATCGGAAGACTGGGTAGCAGGAGGGTTTGTAACCCAAATGAGTGTAGGAACTCATATGATATGGTTTAACAAAGCCTACATACTAAATGAAACTTAACCTAAGTATTATCGACCCATCGCGACCCATTAAGGTAACTTATGCTACTTTAACGCGTCGTGCGCGTGAAACGCGTTCGGACCGTCTAACTAGTCCTATGACAAGTGTTATATGCCTAAACATGTTACATAATTAGTTATGTGACAAAAGTTTAGGTTACATATGCTTAATTACCAATTATACATGAAAAGGGTATTCTGGTAATTTACCTAAGGCATATAAACCACCTATCATACAACTACTCAAACGATGTGACCATAGGGTATAACCTCGGAAGGTTATTCCCTACCTACTATGGTCACCTAATGTATTTGGTCGGATCCTAATGATCGACCAAACTGGGTCGGGTTCGAAGGTATAAGCGATTTATCAGATCACTTATCCTACGACCCTAGACAACGTGGTAATCAGTAGGCATAGTCCCAAGGGACTATAACCAACGTGATTACAATCACGTTGCGAAGTTCAAACGAACTTCGCATTGACCATTACTGGTCAACGCTGAAAGTCAAACAAAGTTTGACTTTCTGACTCGAAAAGCAGTAAAATAAGGAAAAGAACGAAAGAATACTTACGAAGGGTCCCCGAATGCTAATCCCGATTCAAGAATCTCAGGTATGAAAAAATGGTTTCAACTTAGAGGTTCTCAAATCAGAATTCTAGTAATTTTAGCAATGGGGGGTATGGGGTATTTATAGGAATACCCGAACCGTTAAGATCGTTTCATGGAAAACGTGCCTTAATCCCATCCGTACATGTGTTGAAATGTCATGGTGTTTAGGTGTTTAAATTCCATCCATACATGTGTTGAAATGTCATGGTGTTTAGGTGTTTAAATTCCATCCATACATGTGTTGAAATGTCATGGTGTTTAGGTGTTTAAATTCCATCCATACATGTGTTGAAATGTCATGGTGTTTAGGTGTTTAAATTCCATCCATACATGTGTTGAAATGTCATGGTGTTTAGGTGTTTAAATTCCATCCTTATCCGCTGACTAAGCAAGTTAGAATGTGTGGTTGTGAATTAAACAACGGCTAATACATCGAATCTGGTCTCGAATGCGAAAAACGATCCAAATGACGTGACGAATGGATTTTTCTTATGGCGAACACTAAAATAAAATATTTTAGTGCTAACATAATTTTTTGGATGTCCGGATGTATTCAGAACGTAAGTTATGCGCGAAAATGCAAACTTGTGCACTTTTTGACACTTTTAGTCCCTGAATGACCCAAAAGTTTATTTTAGCACACCGAACCCCTCAAAGCCTATTTCTAAGCTATGTAAAGGATATTTATGGTATGTTTAACTTATGGTCATGTTCCGGAAGGTCTGTTACAGTTCAAATTGGCATACTTTCGCAGTTTGTCAACTTTAGTCCCTGTAAGCGATTAAACTTGATTTCGGCATACCAAACCTTCCAAAACTTATTTCTAAGTTATGTAAAGGTTATTTAAGGTATGTTAATCCTATGTCACTACTCCGGAGTGTTTGTTGCATTAAACTGGTTATATTTACGCATCAGTGCGCGTATAACCTTCCAGAAAGTGATTTAGAGTTTGAAATTGAACAAGAATTGATATGTGCAAATGATACACATATTTTTACAAATCCCAAGTATGAAATATAATATTTCATTGGTTTGGTATTTGTTTGATGGCCGAGGAGGCACAGGTGTTACACCAAGCCAGGTTTTTACACCTTCCATGGTTGGAATGTCATTTCCATATAGTAGAATGTCATCGACATACAACACTAAGAAAGTAATAATGCTCCCAGTAGCCTTCTTATACACAAGCTTCATCGACGTTCTTGATGAATCCAAAATTCTCAATTTCTTTATCAAAACTATGATTCCAACTTCTAGATGCTTGTTTCAATCCATAGATTGATTTCTTTAACTCACATACTTTATCAGGATGTTTTGGATCGACAAAACCTTCAGGCTGAACTATATTGACATCTTCCTTAAGATATCTATTAAGGAAAGCCATTTTGACATCCATTTGCCAAATCTCATAATCACATTATGCAGGTATGGCAAATAATATCCATATTGACTTTAGCATCGCCATAGGCGAAAAGGTCTCATCATAATCAACCCATTGAGTTTGAGTGAAACCTTTTGCTACAAGTCTCGTTTTACCAGTATCCAAGTTACCATGCATATCGGTTTTCTTCCTGAAAACCCACTTACTTCCAACTACTTTGGAGTTAAGAGACGACACAACCAATTCCCATATTTGGTTGCCATACATGGATTGCATCTCTACGTTCATGGCTTCAAGCCATTTGTCATAATCGGATTTTGACATTGCATCATGGTATGTGGTAGGTTCTCCTGAATCTACCACGTAGCATCCATCCATGAAAAATCCATATCTTTCAGGTGGACTACTAATTCTACCAGATATGTGAACGTTTTGTGTGTGTTGATCAACCACTTGATCGTTTTCAACAACCTCTTGTTGAATGCTAGTATCAACTAAACATGTATCAGCTTATGGTTCTTGATCCTCATTAAGTTCCATTGTTCTATTAATTCCTTCCACAAGGAACTTAGCTTCCAAGAACTCAGCCTTTTGAGCAACAAATACCTTTTTACTCTGTTGGATTGTAGAAATAATATTGAAGAAACACTAGATAAATAACCGGAATCAAGTTATCTAGGGGGTTACGTTCTGCATAAAAAGGGGTGGTTCTCTCTCGTTTGATTCGAAGGGACTGATCTTCTTCTCCGGTGAACTTTGCAAAATAGAACACCGTTAGTCTCGTCACGGGGAAAATGGAGATTTTCTCCGTGACCCACTCCGGCGTGAGAATAAGTATGTGTTTATGAAGAAGAAGAAGTATTGATAAAGTGAGTGTAACTTGCCGTTCATACCTGAATTACTCTCGTATTTATAGCCGGAAGTTTGGGCGGGAAAACTAGTTGTTGAAATATTAACGAAAGATGCTAACACCGTAAACGATTATTTTCCCTCTGTTAATTCTCTTGATCGGATTGTGAGATCACACGGATCGTGATCTTGATCGACAGCTGGGGTGTTGCCACGTGGAAAGTGTGCAAATGGAGATTTCTCCCCAATTCCATGCCATCATCATGTTTTCAGGGTTTCCTGGGATGATGAAACGTGTTCCAGACGGTTATAATCGTCTGGTGGTGCACGAATGAGTCTTCTAGAAGATTATTGCCATAATCCGGTGTGACTCCTTATCATGTGGTATCAGCTCAGTAAATAATATCCAAGTCTGGGTATTACTAAGCAGAAGTGCTTGTTAGGATTTTTACCCTTTGTGTAGAGTTGGCGCAAGGATTTATGCATTTTCTTTCAGCGCACAAGTGTTGCCTGTTATTTTTCTCTTAAACTCTCTGTGGGACCAGTGCGCGGCCGCGCAAGGTCAAAAAGAGGTTAAAAGATAAGGTTGTGGTATGGTCCCAAGTATTTATTCCGAGATTTTTGGTACCTTACCCCTTCAAGTCCCCCCAGTCTTGTGTTGCTCTTATGCAAATAAGTGGAGCACTAGACTATATGAGAGAAATGCTTTTGGGCGCGAAAATAGGGAATCTTCTATTAGAATATACACTTTGCTAATTATAGTGATTTCGAAAATCTTTGACTTTGGGTGGGAAAGGTACAGTAAGGACTGTGTGACAGGCTGTCACTGTCAGGTGCACATTACTGACCGTGCTTTACACGCGCGCATGAACTTGCGTTTGTGTTGTTTCCCACTCGCCCCTGTTGCTTGGGTAACTGTGCTATCCCGAAAAAGGTGTTGTTGCAGTTACCGAGGCTTTTTATGGCGGTGGGTATATAAGTGTTTTGGATTTCCCCTTTCCAGTAATCATTACTTTGTTGAAAAATTCTCCTCTTTATGTCTTCTTTATCTGTTTCTAGAAATAAGTTTCAATTTCTCCCTCCTATGTCAACTGGCGATCATCACGAAGACTCATCGGAAGAAATGTCTATCGAACTTCCACCATTGAAGTGGTCTAGGGCAACTTTTGAAGGATTGATCCGGAATCTCAGGTTTCTGGATAACTGGGGTGCCCGATACCCTGAAGATGGTCAGACGGTTGCGGATGCTCCGGCTGGGTATGTAACCCTATTTTGGGATTTCTTTTTTGAAGGCAACTTCTGTTTGCCTGTGACAAAATTTTTCCTTGAAACTCTTGAGTATTATAAGTTTCACATCTCCCAGATGCATCCAATTGGTATAGTTAGGGTTCGGCATTTTGAGTTTGTGTTTCGGACGATGCATATCGAGCCGACGGTTTCTCGATTTCGAGTCTTTCATCAAATGCACTGCACCCAGGGGTTTTATTCTTTCGTTCAAAGAGCATCGGTAAAGAAAATTTTGCTGCATCCCCCAAAATCCTTCCATGATTGGAAACAAAAATTCTTCTTTATTAAAGCAGGGGTTTTTTCCGATGAAGGTGATTTTCAGAGGAAAAGAGGACGTCCCTACTGAAACCATTCAGACTCCTGTTGACGAGAATTGGTATCAGGATCTGAAAGACATTTCGTCTATTCCTCTACCAGAGAAAGCCCTTGTTGGTGCCGCTATGAGTCTGAACTGGAAGATGGAACGAGAAGAGAAGCCGGTGTACATGGAGGATGGCAAGGGTAAGATTTTTGCCCTGTTTCTTTACTTCTGCTTCTTTTTTTTTTTTGAAATTCATCCTCACTTCTCCTTGTTTTGCAGTTGTCTCGTTATACGTTGTTGCGTTTGGTAGAGAAGGTGAAAAGATGTCTACTATTGCAAAAAAGCCAGATGAGGAATTGTGGTATCATCGTATTGTGAAGAATTTTGTTCTTCCGCGGGAGAGTGCTCTTTCTGCGCAACCTGTTGATGGTGCTAGTAAGCTTGTATAGTAGCATTTTTCATTTTGCGCGTGTGTTAACGCTGTTGTTTTTGTAGTAGGTGAATTGTCTAACTTGGGCATAGGCCCTGAAAAGAAAAGGCGCGCGCCAATTGCTACTGCTGCGCCAAAGAAGAATGATGTTGAAAAAGCTCAGTCTTCTAAGGCCAAAAATGTTGGCGGGGAGAAGAAAGGTATGCGCCACTCTTCTGACCCCTGGTGTGATTATGTGGTGGTTTCTGATTCTTTGGAAGGTCTTGCGCCTGCAGTTATTATTAGAAGACCGAAGCCAGAACCAAAAGAGACTACTGATATCCCTGCGTCCAACCCTGACGATCCTATTGACTTGGAATCGAGCCCTGAGCGCTTGGTGAGGACTAAGGGAGGAAAAAGAAAATAGTCTGGCGCTGAGGCTGAATGTCAGCCTGCAAAGAAGATTCAGAGGAAGAAGATTACCAAGAGAGGCAATCTGGAAGCCTTTATTTCATAATCTGTTCCTGGTAAGTGTCTTCTATTGCTCTCTTCTTCATATGCTTTACTGAATATTTTGTGACTTATAGACTTTGTTTTTCAGAAAAATCAGTTTCTCCTGTTCCCACAGAACCGCTGCCTGTGGTTAATGAAGAACTCCCACTCTCTCCTCCGCGCGCTTCTGTTGCTGATCAGTTAAAGAATACTGAGGTTCCCGAGGGTGGTGCGGAAAAAGCTGTTGGGGTTGAGGATCTCAGGGCTGATAAGCCTGCTGATGTTGTTGCGGATGCAGAAAAGGTTATTAGCCCAGAGATTGTGGATGATGTTGGTGACCCACAAGCTCCTAAACTTGCTGCTCATGATTCAGAAAAAAGGGAAAACTGCCGAAGAAATCCCTGTTACAACTCCTTTTAAATCTTCTGGCGCTATGCCCGAGAATGTTGAGAAGGTTACTGTTGAAGATCAGGGCTCATTTTATGATGCTGGCAGGAATTCTCCAATCCGCCCAGATGATACTCTGGGGGATTATTATTATTATAGGACTTATTCGGAGAAGGATGCTTCCAAAATTCATGCCCCTATTTGGAATCTGAAGAAAGGTGATACTTTCTCAGATTGGCGCATGTGTCGGGACTGGTTGCAGGGGATATTTCCGCCAGGGGAGATTAAGTTTCAAGAAAGTCGGCTTCATGAGCAAACTTACCATGCCTATCTTGAAGAGGCTGCTTCTTATACATCCACTACGCATCGCATAGTGCGTGAGTGGCATAGTATGCACAAGGAGTGGGTTGATTTCAAGGTGTCCAAGAAGAAAGTTGCGGATGACGAGAACCGTGTTGCCCAACTGAAGGCTAAGTTGGAAGCTGATCAGGCCAAATTTGAGGCTGATCGAAAAACAGAGGAATGGTCCGTTGCTAGTTGGAAAAGGAAAGCGGAGGCTGAAGTTGCCCTTCTTGCCGAGGAGCGCAAGAATTTTAAAAGAATTTGTGAGAAAGATAATAATGAGAAAATAGGTCTCCGTAATGTTATTAATAATCTCAAGGCTGAAGTTGAGAAATTGAAGAAACAGGATACGGAGATCGAGAAGTTGAAAAAAGAAAAAGCTGATGCTGAAGCTGCGCGAGATGAGGCACGTGCCCATAGGGAGCGCAGTGAACAACGAGAGGTACATGCCTGCGCCACTCTTGCTCTTAGAGATAAAGAGATAGAAGAACTTACCGCTTTGCTTTCTGACCAGGAACAACTTAAAAAGGATTTGGAGCTTGCGCACTCTGAGAAGCTAGAAAATTCCGAAACGGCGCGGGCCACAGCAGAGAGCGAGCTTGAACCTTTGAAAAGTGATATGTTATGGTTGAAAGAGCGTGGGATTGCCTGTGTAAGTTGCTTTTTTGCTCGTTTTCTTTGAGGGAATGTTTCGTGCCTTTCTCTTATTTATCTTTCTTGTTCTTGTAGGTTGCTGAATTAGTGTTGAACTCTGTAGAGCTTGATAAAACCGTTGCGCGCTTAGTTGTTGCCGCGCGGAGTGACAGGTATGCTCAGGGATATGCAGAGTGTTCACACCATGTGACTAACGCCTTGAAAGTTGACTGGGATACTAGTAAATCTGCTACTCATGGAGTTAATACTGGTGCCGCCCCTGCAGCTTTAAAAACAGAATTTAACAATTTGCAGCTTCCTGTTATGGATCTTATAAATGTTGCTTTGCAATCTGAAGATCACGTGGCGCAACTAAAAGAAATCTTCCCAGATGAAGACGAAGATCTAGCGTAGGTTTCTTTTTTGTAATTGTATTGAACAATTTATTAATTTTTTTTTGTGGTTTTTTGGGATGTGCATCCCTTTTCTTGTTAATGCGCAGCCGCGCAATTGACGTACACTGAAACACTGTCGTGTTTGATAGTTTTCTGAGGCGTACTGGTGCGCCAAGAATAGTATGATGTGTGTTTTGATTTACAATATTTTGCATGGGTTCAATTACTTTGATCAGGTAAGGTGAATGAAGGTGGTATAAAGCTCATGTGCGAACGTGTGGTCGTGTATGATGTAATCACTGACCATTCATGAGACTTGTATTATATTTACCATAATGTTTTTGCGCTTACCAAAAGAAATTGCATGCACTTTGTAAGAAAAAACACAAGAATAATAGAAACTTTGTTGTTTATTTCGGGATAAGGCGCAGAGGCCGTTACAAAGTCTATTAAGATAAATACACGGGACTTAACTTACTCTATTTCCTGCTTAAACTTGATAAACTGTAGAGTTTGTTCCGTTCTTGCGAGGAGATCATAGAGTTACTTCTTAATTTTTCGCTTTCTTACTCGGGCTTCTTCGCCCCGGGTAATTTGTTTTTTTCCTTGCGCACGTTTTGTAGTAGGTGAGTGAGCTCACCACTTTTAAGGGCCTTTTCTATCTCGGTGCGCAAGGAGATGCAATTGTTGGTGGTATGACCACTGTCCTTGTGGTAATCACAATACTGAGCTGGGTCCTGTCCACGTTTGTTTTTCATGGGTGGTGGAGGCTTAAACTGATAATCCTCTGTGCTTAAAACTTCCGCAGGAGTTTTGGTTAAGGGAGTCCATTGTCTCTCCCTGTTCTCTTGTTTGGCCTCTCTCTGCACGGCAAGTTTATTGATTGTGGCTCGAGCAGCCTCGGATGAATAGGTCCCTGAGCTAGAATCGCGCCACCCTTTTTTAAATCTCTTCCCGCCACTTGAGCCTAAATCTGAGGGTCGGTTGTGCGGGGGTGGGGGCCTGTTGGTAGTGAGATTCTTTTCTGTTTGGGCGTAGACCTTAGCCGCCGCCATCACTTTTTCCCAGCTCTTCGGGAGTCCTTCCGTCCCAGACAGGACTTTTATCATATCGTCGCACCTAACTGCGTATTTAAATTGGGCGCGAATCAACTGCTCATGGACGTCCCCGATCTCGAGTACCTCTTTGTTATAACGGGTAATGAAGTCTTCCAAACTTTCATCATCATGACGCCAGATGTTCATTACATCCGCTGTATCGCGGATAGATCGCCTTTGCTGGCTGAAATGAACCAGAAACTTCTCGCGCAAATCTTTCCATGACGTGATTTTCCCAATGGGTAAGTTATCAAACCAGATTCTTGCAAGGCCTGTAAGGGTTTGTACGAAAAGGTGGCACCATAATGGTAGGGTCCAGCCTCCTACTAGCCCTGCGCTTGTGAAAACTCTCAAATGATCGTCAGGGTCTGTCATTCCGTTGAACTTGCCCACGTTGGACGGTAGCTTTGCTTTCTCTAGCGGAGCCAGAGCAATTTCGGTAATAAATTTTGAATTCTCCGCTGCCTCCGCAGGACGATAAATCAGATCATAATTGTGCTCAGCCTCAGGATTGTAAACCGCCCGGGGTCTACACTTGTTGTAATTCGGTTGTAACCGACTAAACACGCTGGCACTTTCACCTACACGGTAAGTTGGATCATATTCACTGGTGTGGGTGTTCCGCTGAGAACCCAACCTGGTGTGAACTGATGATCTCCGGTGAGGGTGTGACTCATCTCGATGCTCTCTTTGACGACTTTCTGATTGGGTATACTCGTATCTCGATGGAGATCTAGATTAAACCTCTGTGTCTTCATGGGATGGGCCATCACGTTGAAAAGCATCAGCACGGGATCCAAGCCTTCGTGATTGAGCTTGGGGAGCAGTTTGTGCACACAGCTGTGTATATACTGCATTTAGTGCCCCCTGAGACCTGACGTACCAGGAGATTGGGGTTTCTCCTGGGGGCAAAATTGAGTTTACAGGGATCTCTGGCTGTACCCCTGGGGTGATAGGTTCGTTCAGATGATTGGATTGCACCTCGTTGAAGAAACACTAGATAAATGACCGGAATCAAGTTATCTAGGGGGTTACGTTATGCATAAAAAGGGGTGGTTCTCTCTCGTTTGATTCGAAGGGACTGATCTTCTTCTCCGGTGAACTCTGCAAAACAGAACACCGTTAGTCTCGTCACGGGGAAAATGGAGGTTTTCTCCGTGACCCGACTCCGGCGTGAGAATAAGTATGTGTTTATGAAGAAGAAGAAGAAGAAGAAAAAGTATTGATGAAGTGAGTGTAACTTGCCGTTCATACCTGAATTACTCTCGTATTTATAACCGGAAGTTTGGGCGGGAAAACTCGTTGTTGAAATATTAACAGAAGATGCTAACACCGTAAACGGTTATTTTCCCTCCGTTAATTCTCTTGATCGGATTGTGAGATCACACGGATCGTGATCTTGATTGACAACTGGGGTGTTGTCACGTGGAAAGTGGGAAAATGGAGATTTCTCCCCAATTCCATGCCATTATCATGTTTTCAGGGTTGCCTGGGATGATGACACGTGTTCCAGACGGTTATAACCATCTGGTGGTGCACGAATGAGTCTTCTAGAAGATTATTGCCATAATCCGGTGTGACTCCTTATCATGTGATATCAGCTCAGTAAATAATATCCAAGTCTGGGTATTACTAAGAGGAAGTGCTTGTTAGGATTTTTACCCTTTGTGTAGAGTTGGCACAAGGATTTATGCATTTTCTTTCAGCGTGCAAGTGTTGCCTGCTATTTTTCTCTTAAACTCTCTGTGGGACCAGTGCGCGGCCACGCAAGGCCAAAAAGAGGGTTGAAAGATAAGGTTGTGGTATGGTCCCAAGTATTTATTCCGAGGTTTTTAGTACCTTACCCCTTCAAATATCATATATCATCTTTAGGATATCCTACGAAGATACACTTAATGGATTGTATTTTTAATTTGTTTTGGGTGTATTGCTTCACATAAGCTTCACAACCCATACCTTTAAATATGATAATGATGGAACCATTCCATGCCATATTTTAAAAGGTGTCTTATCCACTTTCTTGGTTTGGGCCATATTTAATATACAGACCGTGGAGAGCAAAGCGTAACCCCAAAATGATAGAGATAATACGCTCCTAGCCATCATAGATCGAACCATATCCAAATAGAGCTCGATTCCTCCTCTATCGGAAGGAAGAACTTTGATTGAGTTGATTTTGTACTTCACCTTTTGAAGGCTTTGAACATCTCAAAACTTTAACTTTGTGTCTCAGCAAGTACACATAACCATAACTACTATAGTTGTAGGTAAAACTAATGAAGTATCTTTCACCATTCCTAGTCATTGGCTTAAAAGGATCACATACATCCGAATGTATGATACCTAATAAATCTTTTGCCATTTCCCACTAAAGGGTTTCTTAGACATTTTACCTTGTAAACTAGATTCACATGTATCAAATGAACCAAATTCATTTGTCTCCAAAAGACCATTCTTTCGAAGTGTTTACATGCAACGTTTGTTTATATGACGAAGGCGATAATGCCAAAGATAGGTCTCACTCAAATCCATTTTGAGTTTCTTGGTGATTGCTTGATACATTTAACTATCAAATGATGTATTCTCATGAACTAATTCATAAATACCATTTGAAAGCATAGCTTTAAAGTAAAACATGTCATTTCGAAATATAAATGTCATTGTTTACAAACTTTAAATCAAAACCATATTGTCTTATAAGGGAAACTTGAATAATGTTCCTAGTCAAACTAGGAGGATATAAAACATTTTTCAAAATGATTCCCAAACCACTTGGAAGTTTCAAAACATAGTCTCCTAGGGCTTCAACTTGAACTTTCGCTCCATTTCCCATGGAGAGACTAATGTCTCCCTTCTTGTAATGCTTATTTCTTTTGAACTCTTTGCAACAAATTGCAAACATGAGTTCCACATCCGGTATCTAATACCCATGTGTTAGAAGAAATAATATTAAGGTCAATATGTATCATAAAGATTGTACCTGAGGTTTGCCCCGCATCCCTCTTATTTTTCAACTCTTTGAGATAGGTTGGACAATTCCTTTTCAAATGTCCTATCTCATCATATTCAAAGTATGGATCGTTCGTGGCAACCTTAGCCTTCTTTTCTTTTGGTTTTGGTGGTTTCGCTTTAGGTTTTCTTTTCTTTTTCCCTTTGAATTTCCCGTTTCCATTTGCAACATTTGCTTTGGTGTCGGGGTGATGCCCTTTCTTGTTGCCACCCTCATTGATCGTTAGAACGGATAAAGCCCTTTTACCCATATTGAGCCTTTCAAGATGATCAATGTGGCTTTTCATCTTAAGGACATAAGATGAGACCGATTGGGTTTCCTCCATTAGACATGCATGAAGCGCCCGAAGCGTTCTACCCTTGCATATTGTAGGAACATTTCTTTCAATGGGGTAAAATCATGTCGTATGTTCATGATGTTCAAAATCCTTTTGAATCTCGGGAATCATAATTCCTAACATGAGGCAAGAGGCTTGCATAGTATCCTCGATATACTTAATCCAATCGTTATAGGCATCCTCATCTTCCATAAGATGTTCATCGGGATTAGGATCGTTCAACACATAGGATATCTTTTCTTACTTGAGAACGATTCTTAAGTTTCGATATTAATCCATGAAGTGTTATGATTGAGACGATCCTTTTCAAGGATTGTTATTAGTGATAGGTTACGGACAGTTTGGGTAATACTGTTAGCGGCCATCTACAAAATTTTACAAGGTTCAATTTTAGTATTTTCGATATTATTATATTTTAATCATTAATACCCTTTTATGTCTCATAGACAATTAATAATTAAAATCTAGAATCCAACGTTACATTTAAATATTGGTTAGGTGACCTTTATCCCTCTATTTAAATTAACAGGGTAGTCAACGTTTGACAATTGCAACTCTTTGCAACTTCTAGCCATATGGGATCGGTTAAACATCTTTATGTTTAGTTGGCATGTTCAATCCCATCAAAACCTTTTGTTCGCCATGCTTCGGTGACCCTAAGTTCATGGTTTCCAAATCATGTCGTCCAACTTACACACACGTGTGAGTTTATACACATAAGTGGTTAGGTGACCTTTATCCCACAAACATGGTAAACCCACCTCGAATATACAAGTTCCCTCAAATGTGGTTAGGTGACCTTTATCCCACAATAAGAGTTCCCAAGTGATTCGAGTGTTATATAAAAGGATGGTGTTTGACTTGTTTTATAAAAGGGTTTTTAATATTTCAAAATTATAGTTTAGAAAATATTATGTACCATATATTTGCATGCATTCAAATCCTTGGTACTTTAGAAAAAACAATTTTCAAGGTTCTTTTAATAAAACCCATTTTATTATAAAATCATTAACTTTTAATAAAACATTTTATTATCCACTTTAATGATTTTGTTAAGAACCAATTTTAAGCTTGTTGTTGATTATTAGTTTGTTAAGCATGCATATCGACATATCATCCAAACAACAAAATAAGCAACCACACAAGCATAAAATACATAACAATAGGTGCATAACCATAGCCAACTATTTTGACCACACTTGTTAGCCGAAACAAGTGTGCCAAAAGGTCCTTCCTAAGGGTTGAATATTAACACAAATAATGTGTCGTTGAACTCCCACTTGATCCGGCATCCAAATACTTCAAGTCTTCTTCTTGTGTTGTGATTTCCCCACTTTCTTTGAGCTTCCAAATGTCTTTTATATTCAGCTCCAAACTTCTTTGTACTTCAAAAATATGTTTTTGTTATCGGGCTAAAATCCCATTAAGAACTATGAAGTCCTTGAGGCCGGAAATTAGCCAAAACCAAAAACTCATTTTTGTGTGCATCTTCTTTTACAAAAAAATATCCTAATACATTTTTTCTAGTAAAATAAAATGCACCTAATCTATTTATTTACATGCCAAATGAAAATAAATAAATTACATATTTTACAAATGGAAGAACAAAGAAAATAATTAACTATTACAACCCATTAAAATAATTAAATATAAATCACAAACACAAACATTCAACAATATTCAAACAAAAGGTCATGGCTAGGTTATGAACACCAAAATATATATCCACATATATGTAATTCAAGAAGCAAAAATGGTTCTCTTTTTATAACCCATTTTCGGCCAAGAATGAAAAACCGAAAAAGTGGGTTTTTTTGTCCAAACAAAACAATCATACATATGACATAATTTTTCAAGATACTTTTATGCATGTATGAAAATAATCTTGAAAAACAAAAGGAAGAACCATGGTGAAAATTTCGGCCATAGGGTTTAACCAAACATGAAGCATGCACTCATATCCTATGAAGCATGCACTCATATCCTATGAAGCATGCACTCATATAAGCGGCTCTGATACCATTGTTGGGTTTTTCACATGTTTATCAAAGCTATTTTATCCGTATAAAATAAAAAACGCAGCGGAAAGATTATTTAAAACATGTTACTTACAAGATATAAAACTCATTTTATATGTAAAACCCAATACCCGGATCCATATACGAATACGCATGCTATCAAAAATAAAACACAACCACAGAGTGTTTCAAGAATACTACCTTCCAAGGAGTAAACGATATGAAGAAGATGATGCTTCTTGAACGGTTGCCTTCAAGTGTAGAAGACCTCAAGCTTGTATACCCCAAGCCTTCCGACAAACACTTTGATTTTAGCTAGGATTTACACTTATGAACTCACTTGAAAAATCCCCTCTTGGAACCAACCCTTGGCCGAAAAATAAGAGAAGAAAAATAGAGTTCTTGCACTTGATTTTCAAACTTGAAAAACTTTAGAACCAACTCATGTTGGGCGAAAATTAGAGAGGAATTTTCTAAGTCTTCTCTTGAATTTTTGTCATAAAAATTCTCTATGAGAAGTATGAGAGATAATGAAAGTTCAAAGTCTTCCACTTAAATTTTTTGTCATAAAAAAAGTTATTAAAAAGTGTAAGATATGTTGCCACTACATTCACCCAATCATGGAGCCTCTAACCATGCAAATTGCATGTCCTCCTATTGGACCAAAATTGGTCTTGGGAAGACCATGTTGGGGTGGGGCCCACATGTGTTTAATAAAAAGAAATTCAAAATTTTCTTTCAATTTAAGTCTTGTTTTATATTTTATAACTTTTATAAAATATGTTATAAGACTTATATAATATCTCACAAGCTTTTATAATGTTATTTAACCTATTAAATAACAAAATAAATATTCTCTCAAAATAAATTATCCATATAATTTATTAGTTTGTCAAGTGCAATTATTTAGAAAACCAATTTCTAAATATTATAAGTGTTAATATTTATTTGTTTGATCATATCATAAATAAATATTATAAGTGTTTGTCTAGCTTGTATTTGGGTATGACTCGACTTGGATCATAACGTACTAGCCACATCAATTTAATATGTGTCTTGGGCATACAGAATCCAACATATGGTTTACCATAGGTTTGATAACCTCATTCCCGCTTCCTAGTTTGTTTGGAAGTATCCATATGGGGAATGACAGAACCCGATGAACATTGATAAACCTTTGTCTTTATAAGGGTTTATCCGACAAATGACAAAGCTTGAATGTATTCGTTATCAAACCTGATAAATGTCATAACAATAAAAGCAATGGTTTTCAAAACATAACTTTTGATTTAAACTTTTTTTTTATTCAAAGACATTGTTTTGTACATGACATTTGGTTACACAAAGACATTGGTTATACATGACCTTATTACATGTGGTTTGAGTAAAGGCTTTTTACTTGCCATACAAGACATTGGTTGCTACCTGACATTTGTTATACTAGACATGGTTTATACTTGACATTAGACATTGTTGTACATGACATTTGACATTGGTTTAAACAAGACATTATCTGGTAGTTTATTGGTAAGTGATTTAAATAACGAGACGTGTGTAATGTGATAAAAGCATGGTGGATAAGCCGCTGGTACTTCCTATATATAAGTGCTTTTATTACATTATGTCACACCCCGACCGCATAAAACAACAAATCGCGGCGGAAACATCGGGGCGTGTTGCAACAGAATTAATGTTTCATAACCATGGATATCAAAAGTGTTTCGTTTTATTAAAAATTGAATAATTACATCGTCTTGAAATCTAAATACACTATTTAAACATGGTCTATTATTGTTATTGAGTCACTAAGGCCTTGTCCAGTCCTATGTGAGCATGCATCTTATCAATCGATATCATCCAACAATACCTGAAACATATGTGAAAACGAGGTCAGCAAAGAAATGCTGGCGAGATACATAGGTTTTGTGAAAATAAGATTCATGACTTCTGTTTTAAGAAAATGTTTAGTCATGAACCTTGTAATTTGCTTTGTCTTTGTAAATCATTTGAAAAATAATAAGTTCGGATGATAAGTATAAATAAGAGAATAATGCATGATTAAATGAATAACCATGTAAATGAGTTTGCATAAGATAAGTTGTTTATAAATCAATGTCTTGTGAAAAGTATGTTATTTGTATAAAATGTTCTATGTCTCAAACTGAAATGATTCAAATAACGCTATGATATGTAATACCATACAAACACTTATATATAGGAAGTACCAGCGGCGTATCCACCATGTTTGAATAATATGTCAAAGTATTCATGTCAAGATGTAAATCATGTCAAAATGTCTATGTCAAATATCCATGTCAAATGTCTATGTCAAATATCCATGTCAAATGTCTATGTCAAATATCCATGTATGGCAAGTGAAATGTCTCAACTAAACCATATGCACAAAAACAAAGTATTGAAGTAAAACTTGGTTTAAATCAAAGTTATGTTTTGTGGGAAATACATGATCAAATGTCAATCATGTACAAATGTTTACCCAATCGTTAAACCATCTTGTTTTAATCGTTCAAATCGTTCTTGTTTTAATTGTTCGAATCGTTCTTGTTTTACTTGTGAAACTACTTAATGGTCGATTCTCTAATAACATTCAAACCTTCTTGACTCGATCCTCGTTCCAACTCGCTCTCGTTCTCGTTCTTAACAAACCCTTACCAAAGGATAAGTTAATAATTACAGATTCAGTCGCTACCCACAACCCCCACACATAACAATGGGTGCAGTAAATAACGGGATTTGTCAGATCCTATGGTACCATAACCTAATACTGGTCGGCTTGATCATTGCTAATGAATATCATCGGTCATGTAAACTACAACCAACAAGTTCGTTCACTTTATTGAAATTGTTATTAGTTTTTGAAATCATTGTATTCGTTCTTGAAATCATTGTTAGCGTTCTTGAAATAATTGTTATTGTCCTTGAAACTACATTGTAATTGTTATTGAAATTATTGTAATCGTTCTTGAAACCACATTGTAATTGTTATTGAAATCATTGATAAAACATTTAGCACATATGAGTCACCCCAAAACAGTTGAAAACAGTAAAAGAGGGGAATAATGTACTCGCCTGATAATGCTTGGAGGTCTTGAACAACAACCAAACAAAGCTAGAGGGAGCACGGAATCAGTCGGCAATCTAAAACTATATAAATAAACCGGACTTAAATCGGGAGATCGGATAGGATGAGGCTTGGCAAACCAAATGAGTATTGGAACTCATATGATATGGTTTAACAAGGCCTACATACTACAATGAGACTAACCTAAGTGCTTTCGACCCATCGCGACTCATTAAGGTAACTTATGCTACTTTAATGCGTCGTGCGCGCAAAGCGCGTTCGGACCGCCTAACTAGTCCTATGACAAGTGTTATATGCCTAAACATGTTACATAATCAGTTATGTGACAAAAGTTTAGGTTACATATGCTTAATTACCAATTATACATGAAAAGGGTATTCTGGTAATTTACCTAAGGCATATAAACTACCTATCATACAACTACTTAAACGATGTGACCATAAGGTATAACCTCGAAAGGTTATTCCCTACACTATGGTCACCTAATGTATTTGGTCGGATCCTAATGATCGACCAAACTGGGTCGGGTTCGAAGGTATAAGCGATTTATTAGATCGCTTACCCTACGACCCTAGACAACGTGGTAATCAGTAGGCATAGCCCCAAGGGACTATAACCATCGTGATTACAATCACGTTGCGAAGTTCAAACGAACTTCGCATTGACCATTACTGGTCAACGCTGAAAGTCAAACAAAGTTTGACTTTCTGACTCGAAAAGCAGTAAAATAAGGAAAAGAACGAAAGAATACTTACGAAGGGTCCCCGAATGCTAAAATCGATTCAAAAATCTCAGGTATGAAACAAATGTTTCAACTTAGAGTTCCTCAAATCAAGTTTCTAGTAAGTTTAGCAATGGGGGTGTTGGGGTATTTATAGGAATACCCGAACCGTTAAGATCACTTGTCGAATATCGTGCCATGATCCAACCCGTACACTTGTCGGAAACTCATGGTGACTAAATTGGCCACTCACCATAGGGTATCAACATGTGGCAAGGGATTAAGGAGTGGAGAACAGCTGTTAACAGCTGTTAATACGTCGAATCTGGTCCCGAATGCGAAAAACTGAGTTTCTGCATGTTTTCTGCCCAGAATAGGCAGTCGCGTAGCGTGACTGGTAAGGCTACATGCAGTGGCGCTACGCCACTGCCCCCTTGTTTCAGCAAACTTTCAAAATTGGCAGAAATGGTCCCTGCAGCCCGTTTAAGCGATTTTCGATGCGTTTGAACCCCGTTAACCTCATTTCAAGGCTCTAAAATGAAGTTAAAGTATAGGGAACTCAAAACATGCTCAAAAATATGCCGGAGGTTGGTTCGTTTGGCCGTACGAACGCGATGTTCGCTTAATTACGATGGAATGCGCATAAGCGCGAAAAACGATCCAAATGACGCGACGCATGGATTTTTCTTAAGGCGAACACTAAAATATAATGTAGTCATGCTTACATAAATTTTTGGATGTCCAGATGTATTCAGAACGTAAGTTATGCGCGAAAATGCAAACTTGTGCACTTTTTGACACTTTTAGTCCCTGAATGACCCAAAAGTTTATTTTAGCACACCAAACCCCTAAAAGCCTATTTCTAAGCTATGTAAAGGATATATATAGTATGTTTAACTTATGGTCATGTTCCGGAATGTCTATTACAGTTCAAATTGGCATACTTTCGCAGTTTGTCAAGTTTAGTCCCTGTAAGCGAATTAGCTTGTTTTTGCCATACCAAAGCCTTCAAAACTTATTTCTAAGTTATGTAAAGGTTATTTAAGGTATGTTAAGCCTATGTCACTATTCTGGAGTGTTTGTTGCATTAAACTGGTTATATTTACGCATCGGTGCGCGTATAACCTTCCAGAAAGCGATTTAGAGTTTGAAATTGAACAAGAATTGATATGTGCAAATGATACACATATTTTTACAAATCCCAAGTATGAAATATAATATTTCATTGGTTCGGTATTTGTTTGATGGCCGTGAAGGCACAGGTGTTACAGTCTCCCCTACTTTAGGAAATTTCGTCCCGAAATTTATTTAGAGGAAACTTGTGAGGGCTTGGAAATATGAAGTTGAAAAGATCGAACAACATTGGTTAGGGTTCTTGAACTTCTAGTAACCTTAATAACATTATGTTTGCAATGTAAGAGGGACACTTATATACAAGTATATGAAGTGTCATTGGTGCGTCCACCGTACCTCCATTACATCGTTGTCATTTTGTTATTGTTGTCGCTATCGGTTCTTACACATAATAAATCTTACTGGGTTTCTGTGCACTAAATTTCATAATTATGTACGCGTCCATAATCAGACAATTCCTTGCACAGTTCTCACAGTCTATTTTATAATGTGTAGGGGAAAACCAAATGAACATTCTTATGATGAGTGTGACTAGACCCCATAGAGTCCTTTTAATTAAATCAATAAATGATCTAAATAGACTATCAAGGAGTCTGTCCAGCTACATCACTAGATGTCGTTCTTTAACCAAATTGTGAATCAATCTTTTTTACTAGACCACTAAAAGGGTCTCTTATGAAACATGGAATGGTACTATATAACCCAAGGGTCTTAACTATTACATAGAAGCCCATTAAGGATTGAAGGTAGTACTTTTTGAATATCCTGCTACGAATCCCTCATATAAAGATATGAAAGATTCTGCGAGGATTTGGATAACGAATATCCAGAGTATTGAAAACACAAAAACGCATAAAAGAAAACATAAGATGAATAAACACATAGTCACATAATTGCATACTCGTTCAATCGCATAATCGTTCAATTTGACCTTTAATTTGTTATCTTTGGACACGGGTATTTAAAGCATACCAGAAACCCAATCCGTGGATTTCCTTTGGCACTTTAAATATTTTCAAGAATCTAACTATGAAGATAGGAAGATCTTAAAAGGAATTCGGTTTGTCCTAATTGAGTTGTTTTGTACATTTTAAAGTGTACAAGGAATTCAATTAGGGCTCCGATGTCAACGAAGGTGTTGATCGTGATCGGCTCAGGACATGAATAGATCAAGATGTCATCAATAATAACAATGACGATCTGATCCAAATAAGGCTTGCAGACTCTATTTATTAAGTCCTTGAAGATGGCTGGAGTATTTGTCAACCTAAAAGGCATGACTGTAAACTCGTAATGGCCATACTTCATGCAGAAAACCGTTTTGGGAATATCTTCTTCGAGAATACAAAGTTGATGATACCCAAAACGTAAATCGATCTTGGAAAAGCATGAAACGCTATGCAGTTGATCGGAGAAATCGTTGATTTAAGGTAGGGGATATCGATTCTTGATGGTAAGCTTACTAGGCTTACGTTAATTGATATTCATTCGAAAAGATCCATTTTTCTTTTCACAAGGAGAACAGGAATTTCTCCAAGGTGCAAAGTTCGGACGGATGAATCCTTTATCAGACAACTCTTGAAGCTGTTTTGATAATTCTTGCATCTCGAACGGTGCAAGATGATAAGATGTTTTAGATTTATAAGAAACAAGTGTTTGAGGTTCTTAGGGAGATCACAAGTGATCGTAAAAATGACAGAACCACACGAGTAGTTTTGTCTTTGTGTTGACATCATACGGTTGGATCAAACATTCATACAATTGCATTAGTTAAAAATAAAACCACAAATTTTATTTATATAACAACTGCATTGTCTTTAAATGTTACAAGATAACAACCAGAGGAAATACAAAATGCTAATCGTTCATCGCTGCATCGTTGATAGCCTCATTGATGTTAAACACTCAACCATGTGCTGGATTCACATTGACGTTGGCGTTCGCATTTGGGTTTGCGTTAGCATTTGCATTCACCAGTCTTGGGCAGTTGTGGCGGAAGTGACCAATCTCTCCGCAGTTGAAACATGAACCCAGTGGGAATCTCACAGCATTCCCCTGAACCGGAGCTTGAACCTGAGCAGCCTGATTTTGTCCCAAACGACAAACCTTGGCCAAATGCCCAAGTTTACCACACGTCGTGCATTGCCAGCAAGCTTGTTGTACTACGTGATGACCGTTGCAGCGTGCACAATAAGGTGCGGTACCGGCATATGCTTTCTTTGCAGGTGGCTGAGCTGGTGGGTTCCGCGGGTTCTGAGCAGTCTGTGCTGTAACAGCAAAGTTCTGACCACCCTTTCGCTTTCTTGATTTCTTTGACGTCTCACCTTCCTTTCCCTTCTCGTTTTGACCTTTCTTGCTATCCTCCTTGTCAGACCCATGCTTCTTACTCTTGTCACCCTTTCTGTGTAACTTATTCTTCCGAATCTGCGACTCAGTCAATGTCGCTGATAACTCGATCGCCTGACGGAGTGTGGCAGGGTTACTACCAGTAAGGATGTCTTGTACCGAGTCAGGTAGGCCGTCGATGTACCTTTCGATAGCTATGTCAAGTGGAGTAACCATTGTTGGGCAAAGCAGACTCAACTCCTCAAACCTATCAGTATACGCCCTGTGCTCACCACTATCTTGCTTCAACTCATCAAATTCCTTCTCCAAAGCTCGCTGCTCATGACGAGGACATAATTCCCTCATCATAAGGGCCCTAAGTTCAGCCCACGTCTGTGCCAGAGCAACTTCTACACCACGATCCCTCATAATCCCGTTCCACCATGTGAGAGCCCTCTTCTGAAACACACTCGAAGAAAACTCGACCTTGCGATTGTCAGGACACTGCACGTGGCGGAAAGTATTCTCAATGCTCTCGAACCATTGAAGAAGTCCAGTCGCTCCTTCAGAACCACTAAACTTGAGTGGTTTAGCCTGGTTAAAATCCTTGTATTTGCATAGAACATTGTTGTTGTTGTTGGCTTGGTTCCATTGAGCAAAGAGGTTTGGGAATTGAGCAGCCATTTGCTGCGCAATGATTTCTGCCAGCTCGGCAGTCTCTATCTGGCTTTCGCGTCGAGGAGGCATTGTCTAAAAGAGGGAACATGAAAGGAAACGAGTGAGAGAATTAGACGAAAAGAATGAGATGAAACAAATCTGATGAAAGCAAGGATAGTGGTCATTTGTTTGTTACTACAAAGCAACAAACGACACACAGTGACTGATTAAAGTAAATGGGTCGAAAATAATGTATCGCGAAGACATGCTCGCCTATAAGTGAACACTCATCCCAAGAATTCCCAGGTAAGCACAACTGGTCTCGCGTCTGATGAGATGTATACGAAGTGCTTGCCTAGACAGAAAACCCAGAATACAGGCATTCACCCTTCCAGTTTGCACGTGTTCACATTATTTAAAACCCAAAACTTTGTCGAGATTTTGAAAATTCAAAGGGGTTCAAAACCATATAACAGAGGGTTCAAAACCTTACAATAGAGGGTTCAAAACCTTGTAATCAATCATCCTAGAACAGATGATTAGTTTTCAAAGCGGTTTTGAAATTTATGTTCTTGTTGTGATCGTCGCCTAAGGATAGGTGACGGTATTGTTTTATGACTAAACGCAAGTAAACTCGCGTTAGGGTCCTAAGAAGGTTATAGACTAGGTCAAAGCATTACTAATTACTAATAACCTAATTCCCTATAACCATTGGCTCTGATACCATCTTTTCTGTCACACCCCGACCGCGTAAAACAACAAATCGCGGCGGAAACATCGGGGCGTGTTGCAACAGAATTAATGTTTCATAACCATGGATATCAAAAGTGTTTCGTTTTATTAAACATTGAATAATTACATCGTCTTGAAATCTAAATACACTATTTAAACATAGTCTATTATTGTTATTGAGTCACTAAGGCCTTGTCCAGTCCTATGTGAGCATGCATCTTATCAATCGATATCATCCAACAATACCTGAAACATATGTGAAAACGAGGTCAGCAAAGAAATGCTGGCGAGATACATAGGTTTTGTGAAAATAAGATTCATGACTTCTGTTTTAAGAAAATGTTTAGTCATGAACCTTGTAATTTGCTTTGTCTTTGTAAATCATTTGAAAAATAATAAGTTCGGATGATAAGTATAAATAAGAGAATAATGCATGATTAAATGAATAACCATGTAAATGAGTTTGCATAAGATAAGTTGTTTATAAATCAATGTCTTGTGAAAAGTATGTTATTTGTATAAAATGTTCTATGTCTCAAACTGAAATGATTCAAATAACGCTATGATATGTAATACCATACAAACACTTATATATAGGAAGTACCAGCGGCGTATCCACCATGTTTGTATCATATTACACACGCATCGTTACTTAATCACTTAACCAAACCAAACCAAACAATGTAAAATGTCTATGTTTAAATCAATTGTCAAATGTATTGAATAATATGTCAAAGTATTCATGTCAAGATGTAAATCATGTCAAAATGTCTATGTCAAATATCCATGTCAAATGTCTATGTCAAAATGTCCATGTCAAATGTCTATGTCAAATATCCATGTCAAATGTCTATGTCAAATATCCATGTATGGCAAGTGAAATGTCTCAACTAAACCATATGCACAAAAACAAAGTATTGAAGTAAAACTTGGTTTAAATCAAAGTTATGTTTTGTGGGAAATACATGATCAAATGTCAATCATGTACAAATGTTTACCCAATCGTTAAACCATCTTGTTTTAATCGTTCAAATCGTTCTTGTTTTAATTTTTCGAATCGTTCTTGTTTTACTTGTGAAACTACTTAATGGTCGATTCTCTAATAACATTCAAACCTTCTTGACTCGATCCTCGTTCCAACTCGCTCTCGTTCTCGTTCTTAACAAACCCTTACCAAAGGATAAGTTAATAATTACAGATTCAGTCGCTACCCACAACCCCCACACATAACAATGGGTGCAGTAAATAACGGGATTTGTCAGATCCTATGGTACCATAACCTAATACTGGTCGGCTTGATCATTGCTAATGAATGTCATCGGTCATGTAAACTACAACCAACAAGTTCGTTCACTTTATTGAAATTGTTATTAGTTTTTGAAATCATTGTATTCGTTCTTGAAATCATTGTTAGCGTTCTTGAAATAATTGTTATTGTCCTTGAAACTACATTGTAATTGTTATTGAAATTATTGTAATCGTTCTTGAAACCACATTGTAATTGTTATTGAAATCATTGATAAAACATTTAGCACATATGAGTCACCCCAAAACAGTTGAAAACAGTAAAAGAGGGGAATAATGTACTCGCCTGATAATGCTTGGAGGTCTTGAACAACAACCAAACAAAGCTAGAGGGAGCACGGAATCAGTCGGCAATCTAAAACTATATAAATAAACCGGACTTAAATCGGGAGATCGGATAGGATGAGGCTTGGCAAACCAAATGAGTATTGGAACTCATATGATATGGTTTAACAAGGCCTACATACTACAATGAGACTAACCTAAGTGCTTTCGACCCATCGCGACTCATTAAGGTAACTTATGCTACTTTAACGCGTCGTGCGCGCAAAGCGCGTTCGGACCGCCTAACTAGTCCTATGACAAGTGTTATATGCCTAAACATGTTACATAATCAGTTATGTGACAGAAGTTTAGGTTACATATGCTTAATTACCAATTATACATGAAAAGGGTATTCTGGTAATTTACCTAAGGCATATAAACTACCTATCATACAACTACTTAAACGATGTGACCATAAGGTATAACCTCGGAAGGTTATTCCCTACACTATGGTCACCTAATGTATTTGGTCGGATCCTAATGATCGACCAAACTGGGTCGGGTTCGAAGGTATAAGCGATTTATTAGATCGCTTACCCTACGACCCTAGACAACGTGGTAATCAGTAGGCATAGCCCCAAGGGACTATAACCATCGTGATTACAATCACGTTGCGAAGTTCAAACGAACTTCGCATTGACCATTACTGGTCAACGCTGAAAGTCAAACAAAGTTTGACTTTCTGACTCGAAAAGCAGTAAAATAAGGCAAAGAACGAAAGAATACTTACGAAGGGTCCCCGAATGCTAAACTCGATTCAAAAATCTCAGGTATGAAACAAATGTTTCAACTTAGAGTTCCTCAAATCAAGTTTCTTGTAAGTTTAGCAATGGGGGTGTTGGGGTATTTATAGGAATACCCGAACCGTTAAGATCACTTGTCGAATATCGTGCCATGATCCAACCCGTACACTTGTCGGAAACTCATGGTGACTAAATTGGCCACTCACCATAGGGTATCAACATGTGGCAAGGGATTAAGGAGTGGAGAACAGCTGTTAACAGCTGTTAATACGTCGAATCTGGTCCCGAATGCGAAAAACTGAGTTTCTTCATGTTTTCTGCCCAGAATAGGCAGTCGCGTAGCGCGACTGGTAAGGCTACATGCAGTGGCGCTACGCCACTGCCCCCTTGTTTCAGCAAACTTTCAAAATTGGCAGAAATGGTCCCTGCAGCCCGTTTAAGCGATTTTCGATGCGTTTGAACCCCGTTAACCTCATTTCAAGGCTCTAAAATGAAGTTAAAGTATAGGGAACTCAAAAAATGCTCAAAAATATGCCGGAGGTTGGTTCGTTTGGCCGTACGAACGCGATGTTCGCTTAATTACGATGGAATGCGCATAAGCGCGAAAAACGATCCAAATGACGCGACGCATGGATTTTTCTTAAGGCGAACACTAAAATATAATGTAGTCATGCTTACATAAATTTTTGGATGTCCAGATGTATTCAGAACGTAAGTTATGCGCGAAAATGCAAACTTGTGCACTTTTTGACACTTTTAGTCCCTGAATGACCCAAAAGTTTATTTTAGCACACCAAACCCCTAAAAGCCTATTTCTAAGCTATGTAAAGGATATATATGGTATGTTTAACTTATGGTCATGTTCCGGAATGTCTATTACAGTTCAAATTGGCATACTTTCGCAGTTTGTCAAGTTTAGTCCCTGTAAGCGAATTAGCTTGTTTTTGCCATACCAAAGCCTTCAAAACTTATTTCTAAGTTATGTAAAGGTTATTTAAGGTATGTTAAGCCTATGTCACTATTCCGGAGTGTTTGTTGCATTAAACTGGTTATATTTACGCATCGGTGCGCGTATAACCTTCCAGAAAGCGATTTAGAGTTTGAAATTGAACAAGAATTGATATGTGCAAATGATACACATATTTTTACAAATCCCAAGTATGAAATATAATATTTCATTGGTTCGGTATTTGTTTGATGGCCGTGAAGGCACAGGTGTTACACATTACATATCGTGGCGTTATTTAAACTACTTCGACAAAGACAAGACATGACATTTTTAGACAAGACATGACATTTTTGTACAAGACACGACATCTTTTACACAAGACATGATGCTTTATTTCAAGACATGACATATTTTACACAATTCATTTTCATTTGGTTATTTATTTAACCATGCATTATTTCTTTTAAATCATTTGATTTTCACATTGATTTTACAAAAGAAAACATTTTCACAAAGGTTCATGGCTACTTTTTAGTTAAAAATTTCTTTTAACAAAATCAAAGCCATGAATCCTCAACAACAAAACCTATGTTACTCACAGGCATTTTTATACTGACGTACCAATTTTCACATGTGTTTCAGGTGCTTATGTTTGACTTTGAGCATGCTTCACATAGGGCGGACTTGGGCCTTAGTGACTTTAAAACCTACAAGACATTTGTTGTGTATTAATTGTATGCTCCAAAACAATGAAAACTATTAACTCAATAAAACAAAACTTTATGAGCCATGTGTTACGAAACAATTTGTAACGTGACTCCCCAATGTTTTCATCTGCGTGTTGTTGCATTACGCGATTGGGGTGTTACAAAGCAAACTTTTTATCTTTTTGCATGATGGAAGTTAGCGGTTGATCTATCTTAGAAAAATTCTCAATAAATCTTTGATAATAGCCGGCTAATCCTAGAAATTGTCGTACTTCAGTTGGAGTTTTGGGTGTCTCCCAATTGTTAATCGCCGCTATCTTCGATGGATCTACATGTATGGCTTTCTCATTCACAACATGTCTGAGAAATTGTACTTCGCGAATCCAAAATTCGCACTTAGAAAACTTCGCGTAAAGTTTCTCCTTCTTTAATAGCTCCAAAATGGTCCTCAAATGTTGCTCGTGCTCCTCCTTCTTTCATGAATATATCAATATATCATCGATAAATACTATCCAAATTTATCGAGATATGGTTTGCGCACACAATTCATTAATTCCATAAAGACCGACGGTGCGGTCGTTTACCCAAAAGGAATAATGAGAAACTCGTAGTGACCATAACGAGTTCGGAATGCCGTCTTCGGTATGCTCTCTTCTTGAATCCGTAATTGATGATAACCAGACCTTAGGTATATCTTGGAATAGAAGCTTGATCCTTGCAGTTGGTCGAATAAATCATCAATCCTCGGTAATGGGTACCGATTCTTGACAGTGAGTTTATTCAACTCTCGGTAGTCTATGCACATCCTGAAAGTTTCGTCCTTCTTCTTCACAAAGAAAACTGGAACTCCCCAAGGCGAGAAGCTTGGTCTAATAAATCCCTTATCCAACAACTCTTGAAGTTGTGTGGATAGCTGTAACACCTCGAAAATTCACGTCCTATAATGTGTAGACACGTGTCATATGTTTGAACGTGTGAAAGAATGTTATAAAAGGGCTAAAGTTGACAAACATGGAAAGTATGAGATTATACGGGTTCTAAATGTCAACGGTGGATAAATATACTTCATAATAACCCTACATGATGTTCATATCATCAAACGAATAAATCATGGATCATACGAAGCAAAAAGTGAGAGATTACAAACTACAGGGGTTAAATGTGTCAACATGTTTAAGTTATACCTCTGAGTGACCTTTTAACAAACCCGAAGCTTTGTAACTGTTAATTATGCTCACTAGAATGCGCGATATAAATTTCATAAAGTTTCGTTATCGTATGAGAAAGTTATGATCAAATTCGTGTGCGAGGGGTTAAAGTGTTAACGTTGAAAGTTAAGACTTTTCGGGTTAATCGGAAGTGTTCAGGGACTTGGTAAAGTGGGTACAAGTCTTAAAGCCCTTTTGGATAAATATAAAGCGGGTCAAATTGCAAGAAAATACTGAGTTTCCCTTTCGAAAGGCCAAGGGACACTTATGTGGAAAATAGAAAATTTAAAATCTGATAACATGGTCCAGGCGGGCCGCGTAAAGGTTAAAAGAACCTTACGCGGGCCGCGTTAACCGCCCAGAAGCAGAATCAGCGAACAGCAGCCTGGAAATGCGTAGAACCGACCTTTAATCGACATTAATGCAACATGGGCAACCCCTAAACAGTCCTACACACTTAGGGACAAATGTTGACGATTTGTGGTCAGTGCTAGACCTTGGTGTCAACAATTTGTGGTGAAAATTTCACTATAAAAGGGCCAAGAGTTGCAACATTGTTCTTCACACCATTCTCTGCACTTCTGATCGATTCTGGAGCTCAAGCCTGCTCTCAAGTGATCACATTTCGTGCATAAGACCTTGGTAAGCTTGCTAAACCTTTCTTAATTAAGTTTTAGCTTAGTTTTAGCTTAAAAGTCAAACCGTCGTAATTAACGGTTGACTTTAAGATTAATCACTAATGGTCCAGTGATTAGTCGAATCAAAAGTAGTTATAAGTTGGTAATTATGTGGGTAATAAACCCTCAAAAGGGTCCCCCCTGATTACCACTCTAACCAGGTCAAAAGTCGGGTCAAACTTGCTAAGAAAAAGTCAACAGAATGTTTAAATTACAATTTATGCATAATTAGCAATGTAGAACACATACAACCTGTTGGATCATTGTTATAACTTGGTAATAAGTGTAAGAACATGTCTAAACATGTTCAACCCGACAATTTCCTGTTTAGACCCGGTTCGGAACCGAAAGTCACATAGTTTGACTTTCACTTTGACTTTCAGTTCTGACCCGTTTAGGCATGTTTTAGAAATGCCTCAGAGCTTTAATTGGACTAGGTTACATGTTAGAATAACCCTCTGGGATGTTACACCTTGGTTCATTAGTTATCCAATTAATATGCATCTTTCCGTTAATTGCTCATATGTTGACCGTTATGCCCTTATTACCTTAAAACGTGATTTTTGGAAATGTAAAAGAGTAGAAACTTTAATTACTGATATATAAACTTGTGTGCAAAGTTTGACATCAGTTTGAGGTGTAGATTGAGAGTTATGCTCCTTATCGTAAATTGAAAGCTTTATGTTAATAAAATGGCGTAATTAGCGTATAGCCTAGTTAAACATACTTTTTGGTATCAAAATCTTTACCCACTGATGTAATATATTATTTTGGGAATTTTAAAGATTTTTAATTAATTTTAGGCTGAGCATAACTCATAGTCGTAGGCTTAATCCGGTAAATGGCGGTTTTGCCCTTACGGTCCATAAAATGAATTTTACATATCTAAACGACTCCAAACCTTTTGCTACTGATTAGATATGATAAATGAATTATTTTAAACCTCCTGGAAATATAAAAATATCAGATTTCTATATAGAACCCGGAAACGGCTTCTAATCGCCTAATTAAGCGTTTTTAGCGCATAGTATGCACTAGAACTATTTTAAACATACTAAGGTTGATACCTACTGATATTTGAGGTAAATTATAATACTTTAACAGTAAGCAAAAGTTGATAAACTCAGACTTCATTTTTGAGCTTTTCGGCTTATGTGAAATTACCAAAATACCCCTACGGGGCATAGTTTGGTTATAATTGATAAATATCACATATACCCTTTATCCTACTGATATAACTTAGCAAATTATGTAGTTTTGCTGATTACATCAGACCTGTAACTCAGGTTGTTACTTAAACTCTTTTATAAACTTTTAAATGACCAAACTACCCCTACGGGGCCTAGTTTGTGTTTAAACACGTTTCGTGCATAATGAAAGACATCTTACTGATGTCACAACATATTTGAGGCATAATTAACTTAGGAAACCTGTATATAGCTCTCATGAATACCCGTCACGCTTATTACGCGTACGGTTCGGTTTATGTTACAAGTTTACATAAATTAGCCGAAACGGGTCAAACCTTAACGGTTTTATCTCAAAATCCAGAATGTGAATAATAAACCCATATTAAAAAAGCCTGCAAACTTGTCGGGTCTAAATCACATTCTATCCGGTCTTCGCTTAATCGTGCGTACGAACCGTATCCTTGAAACTAGCCGGTCTAAGCTTAAGCTTAATTAAAGACCCGTTAGAATTCTAATAGGTTATTATAAAACCTTCGTTCTAGATTAGGAGGACCAGTAAAAGCTACGTGCATTTTGCTTATTGTGATTTATACATTGCTCAGGTAAATACTTTTAACTTATTTTCCCTATACGGGCTTGGGTTACGGTATATAGCATACCGCTTGATCGAGCATCAAATCCTCCACCGTTGAGTGGGTAATTGACTAATTTGATCGGCTCGTTTAAACAGTCTTGTTACTTAAAGCCTTTGGGGGGTTAATGACCATGTCCCGGATATCCTTGGCATCATTTTACGAAATGGCCACGACTTAAGCGCGGGGTGTAGGCGTACACCCGTCAGTGCACAAAAGTATATTGTGGTGTGTCTATTGATCTTTAACCCGGACAAGATCCGGGCTACTGAACGCACAAGGAACATGTAATTCGTTCACAAGATTATAATATTAAATAATTCTCCCAAGTTAAATAAAATGTTTATGCCACGTGCATCCAAACCAATTTTTAATCATTTTCCAAAATGAGTCAGTTGAATGTATTTACCAGTGTAAACTGACGTATTTTCCCAAAAAGATTAAATGCAGGTACTAAGCGAAATTGGCTGGGATTTCTCCTTAGCATCATTAGAAGTCTCGCAAGCTTAAGATGCCTGAAGTCTGTTGAACCATTAATATTATTTTTATTTCGATCCATCTGTGGATAAACTTCCGAATATTGTGACATTTGATATTACAATATTAAATTCGGTTGTATCCTATTTCTAAATTGCTTCCGCTGTGCATATTGATTATTGTGTTGTTTGACTATTATGTTGCCAACCACGTCACGATACTCCCCCACCGGGCCCACCGGTGACACGTGGAAATCGGTGTGTGACAGGTTGGTATCAGAGCCAACACTGAGTGAATTAAACACTAGCCTTTTGTGTTTAATCTCAGTTACACAATTGCACAATTCTAAACTTTCGAGTCTAGACATATAACATAGGACAAATTCTACCTTATTTGGTTTTTGTTTTGACCTTTAAATTTTTATATATGTTGTTTTGTTATCTCATGTTATAATGACAGGATTTGAAAATGCCGCCAAGATTCTTCAGGAGAAGGGGAAGAGGCAAGGGGCCAATCACCGCCCCCAATGATAATGAAGCTGGACCATCACATGCGCGAGCTCCGTCTACTACCGAGAGTGACGACCCTCGGCAGAACAGGAGGAACTTGTTTGAACCAGCCAGACGATCGGTATCACACAGCTCTACACCTCCGGTTCAAAACCCTTACGGGCCACAACCAGAGTACGAGCCCAACAACCCTCAGCCTTCGTATATACCCTTATAGCGATCCTTATCGTATCATTCTTTCGGGGACCCCACACCTGTTTTTCGGGGCCAGTTTAATCCGGTAGGCTACATACAAGAACCCGTGGGTTTTAACCCACTGGGGCCAGAGGATCATTTCTCTGACGATCATGCGGACGACATGGACGAGGATACGGACCCCGTCGAGCCTGCCAGTGGTACTCCAAACCACCCGATAGAGATCTCTGACGGATCTTCTTTCCATAGATCACCCTATGTTGGTCCAGATAGCTTCCAAGCTATGTTCAACCGGCACGAATGGTACTATACACCTCCTCACCATTCGTCGCCCCAGCAGCAGCAGCCGCAACAACAACAGGATCCCTCTGAGGATTCCAGATTCGTGGCAGTCACGCCACCGCCTCCACCGCCGCCAGTGCAGCCGGCACCTCCGCAACCGCCGAGGCGAAGGAGAACCGGTGCGCGCATGTCGTCACGAGCAGGGGATTTTCATTTCAGTTCCCCACGTCAATCCAGTGGCAGCCACTATCCGCCACATCAGGAGGACCCACAAATGGGTGGACCTTCTAACCCAGCTGTACCGCAGCCACCGCCGATGGGTTTTGACAACCCAATACCCGCATATACGGGTTCTATGGCATACAACGCGTTTGAACCACCGACTCACCACAACTATGGTTACTCGGAGGCCGATCCTTACATGGTAGCGACTAATTACAACGCCTTTAACCCAGAAGGACCCTATGGCGCTCCTTGGGAAGTAGGGTACCCAACTCGTGGGTACCACATACCGGCCAGACCTATCATTCGGACGCAGTCGCAGCCGCCACGATTTTCTCCCCCTGAGCGGGAGGAAATTCTTCATAGACTGGACCAGGTTGAGCGGGACTTTCGCCGCGACCGCCAGGAGAGGCAAAGCTTCTTCCAAGAATTAACAAGCTTGATCAAAGGAAAGAGCAAGAAGGACCGCTGAATCCTTCCAATTGTTGTATAAACCCCTGCGTGGGTATGCTTGTCTGTTTTGACCCCTGCGTGGGTCTATTTTTCTGTAAACCCCTACGAGGGTATGTTATTTGTGTAAGTCCCTGCGTGGACAATTATGTTATTAAGCCCCTGCGAGGGTATGTGTGTTATTAAGCCCCTGCGTGGGTAAGTACTTTTTAAACCCCTGCGTGGGTAAGTTTGTTATTTGAAAAGACCCGTTTAGGGCAGCGTGTAATATTTTAATAAAGTAATGGAATGTTTGTTTTATAAATTTCATGTTTGCCATTACGTGCATAGATATATTATATATGAAATAAATAAATCAAAACTCATTCTTTTTTTTTAATAAATATCTGCCTATGTAAATTTTTAAATAAGAATCTTAAAGAGTGAAACCTAGCCTTCGGGTCATTATAAGGCCGGGCCAAGATGGTAAGACCTGTTTAAAAGATTCATATCCCTGTTAACATCTGAAAATATGTTAACACTCCTGGCAGAAGTGATTCATTAAAAATCACATACGTCATTTTTATAAAGGAATTCCTTAGAAGATTCCTAACCCAGTTTAATGATCTTTGAATCCTGGGTTTGCATCATCAATTAAGATGATCATATTTTTACCATACGTGGTAATATAGTGCCTACGGGCCTTGCTCATTTCTACATGAGCCAAAAAGACAGTGGTAGCAATGACTCCCTGTCCAAAAAGGTAATGAACTAGGTTCAAACCTCAAATGCTTTGATTCTCTGAAATCCTAGCATATAATTTTATAATTGTCTTTATGACTAGGCCATTTGTGCCAGTATATCTACATACGCTGATTCTCTGGAATCATAGCTTATAAATTAAAAGTGTCCTTGTGACTAGGCCTTTTGTGCCACAAATAAAACTGTTATTGTTTTATAATTAGGATAATTATGATAGAAATCCTAAATATATATGATTAATAAATTAACCAAATATGGTCTCTGTTACCATGGTTAATGAATTACCCTAAGGGGCTGTTCCATAATAAACTCCCAAATAAACTATTGTTCTTGTTTTCTGTAACAGTTCAATTAAAATGGCTAACTCGGACGAGGGTAATAGTCATCCAGTGGAGAATAACGAGAACGCCCGAATTAATTTAACAGGTGCTTAATTGAAAGCAATAATAGACGGCGCAGTTACACAAGCCTTGGAAAGGCAGTACGAAGAGTATAGTGGGACTCGTAGTAGGACCCTATCTACTCAGCCTTCAAAGCCACCGTCCAAGAAGGACGAACCGAAGAAAGATGATGACCGACACTCCTCAAACCACCACAGTGCTCCATCTCAAAACATTGTATTGAACCAAGGACCTCGTGAGAAGGGATGCTCATATAAATACTTTGTTTCATGTAAGCCCCGGGACTTCACTAGGGAAAAAGGGGCCATTGACTGTATGACATGGCTAGACGAGATGGATACGGTTGTAGACATCAGCGGATTCGCTGAGAGAGACGTGGTCAAGTTTGTGTCGCAGTCTTTTAAGGGTGAAGCTTTAGCATGGTGGAGATCTCTGATTCAAGCCACCGGGAAAATCCCACTGTACAACATGTCTTGGGATCAATTTGTTGCCCTTATCAGGGAAAATTACTGCCCTCAACATGAGGTGGAGAAGATCTGACTTTCTATCATTGGTGATGACAAACCTTGACTGTCAAGCTTACCTAACGAGCTTCAACACGATGTCCCGGTTGGTTCCATATCTGGTAACCCTTGAGCCAAAAAGAATCGCTCGTTTTATCGGTGGTTTAGCCCCGGAAATCAAGGCAAGCGTAAAAGCTTCTCGGCCAGCTACCTTCAGATCTGTAGCTGACATATCTTTGTCACTTACTCTGGATGCAGTCCGACAAAGGTCGCTGAGAAACAAAGAGGCTGAGAAGAGAAAACGTGAAGATGATGGTTCACGTAGATCGAACAAGAAGCACCGTGGGAACGGTGACCACAAGAAAGGATCGGAGTCAAGGAAAGATGGGCATAATTCTGGTGAGAAGCCCAAATGCAAAATTTGCAAGAAGCAGCACTTTGGAAAGTGCAGACTTGAGTCGAACCCACAGACTCAATCAAAAACCTATGCTTGTGGTATATGCAAGTCCACGGATCACAAAACCTTGGATTGCAAGAAGATGAAAGACGCAACGTGCTACCGTTGCAATGAAAATGGCCACATTAAAACCAACTGCCCTAAGTACACCAAGAAGCCTGAAGAGGCCAAGAAGACTAATGCCAGAGTCTTCAGAATGGACGCAAAAGAAGCGGTTCTAGACGAAAACGTTATTACAGGTACTTTCCTTATAAATGACGTCTATGCTAGAGTACTTTTTGATTCAGGCGCTGATAATTCTTTTGTAGATAACAAGTTTTGTGAATTGTTGAAATTACCTGTCAAAACCTTAAAAGTGAATTATGAGGTGGAGTTAGCAGACGGCACCCTAGAAACCATCTCAACTGTGTTAGATGGATGTGTTATATCCATTAAGAACCATTCTTTTCCTCTATCTCTACTTCCCTTTAAGTTGGCCGGTTTTGACATAGTTCTGGGTATGGACTGGTTATCTCATAACCAGGCCCAAATCGTCTGTAACAAGAAACAAGTGGTGATAAAGACTCCGTCTGGTAAATCACTTACCATTCGGGGAGACACCCAATTTGGGCTACCTGAGCAAGCGACTATGCTCAAGGCTTCAAAATGTTTAAAGAAGGGTTGTGTCATCTACATGGCACAAGTGATTATTGATGAGCCTAAACCGAAGATAGAAGACATCCCTGTCATCTCTGAATTCCCAGAAGTTTTTCCGGAAGAACTACCTGGTTTGCCACCAGATAGGCAAGTGGAATTCAGGATTGATATCATCCCCGGAGCGGCACCAGTTGCTAGAGCACCCTATAGATTGGCGCCAACGGAGATGAAGGAATTAAGAACACAGCTGGATGAATTGCTAGCTAAAGGTTTCATTAAGCCTAGTTCGTCTCCTTGGGGAGCACCAGTCCTGTTTGTCAAGAAGAAAGATGGATCGATGCGTCTGTGCATCGATTATCGTGAGCTTAACAAGGTCACAATAAAGAATAGATATCCTTTGCCCAGGATCGACGATTTGTTCGATCAATTGCAAGGAGCAAGTTATTTCTCGAAGATTGACTTGAGGTCAGGCTACCATCAACTGAAGGTTAGAGATGAAGACGTACACAAAACTGCATTTAGAACTCGTTATGGTCATTACGAGTTCCTAGTGATGCCTTTTGGGCTCACAAATGCACCGGCCGCGTTCATGGATCTCATGAATCGCGTTTGCAAGCCACACTTAGATAAATTCGTCATCGTCTTCATCGATGACATCCTTATTTATTCAAAGAACCAAGCTGACCACGGGAAACACCTTCGTTGTATTCTCAAACTCCTGCATCATGAGAAACTCTATGCCAAATTCTCAAAGTGCGAGTTCTGGCTTCGAGAAGTCCAATTTCTTGGACATGTGGTGAGTGAGCGTGGTATCCAAGTGGATCCCGCTAAGGTTGAAGCAGTTATGAACTGGCAAGAGCCAAAGACGCCTACGGAGATTCGTAGCTTCCTGGGATTGGCAGGATATTACAGGCGTTTCATTGAAAAATTTTCAAGGATTGCTGCGCCCCTAACTTCCTTGACTAAGAAGAAAGTAAAGTTCGTTTGGGGCCCTAAGCAGCAAGAGTCCTTTGATATTTTGAAACAGAAGTTGAGCAACGCTCCTGTGCTGACATTACCTGAAGGCACCGAAGAATTCGTAGTTTACTGCGATGCTTCACACACCGGCATGGGGTGTGTGCTTATGCAGAAAGGCAAGGTTATTGCCTATGCATCACGACAGTTAAAGGTGCATGAAAAGAATTACACCACCCACGACTTGGAATTGGGTGCCGTTGTATTCGCACTAAAACTGTGGAGGCATTATCTTTATGGAATCAAGTGTGTGATCTATTCTGATCACAAGAGCCTCCAGCATCTGTTCAATCAGAAAGAATTAAACATGAGGCAACGCCGTTGGATGGAGACTTTGAACGATTATGATTGTGAAATCAAGTACCATCCCGGCAAGGCGAATGTAGTCGCCGATGCCTTGAGTCGAAAGGAGAGGGTGAAACCCATCCGAATCAATGCCAAGCGCATGGAGATAAAGAATAATTTGATGGAAAGGTTGTTAGCTGCACAGAAGGAAGCTGTGTTGGAAGCTAACTATCCTAATGAAAAGTTAGGAGTAACTGAGGAGCAGTTAACTCTTAGCAAGGACGGAATTCTAAGATTAAATGGGCGAATATGGGTTCCAATTTATGGAGGACTTCGAGATGTCATCCTCCAGGAAGCCCATAGTTCCAAATACTCCGTTCATCCTGGAGCTGATAAGATGTACCAGGATCTAAAGGCAAATTATTGGTGGATAGGCTTGAAGAAGTCTGTAGCCACTCATGTAGCTAAATGCTTGACATGTGCGCAAGTCAAAGCCGAGCATCAGAAACCGTAAGGTTTGCTACAACAGCCTGAACTTCCTACGTGGAAGTGGGAAATGGTAACCATGGATTTTATTACCAAGTTACCCAAGACAAGGAAAGGAAATGATACAATATGGGTTATAGTTGATAGACTGACTAAGTCAGCACATTTCTTACCCATCAAGGAGACTTATAGCTCCGACATGTTAGCCCAGTTATACGTTGATAAGATTGTAGCCTTACATGGCATACCTGTGTCTATTATCTCTGACCGAGATACTAGATACACGTCACATTTTTGGAAGAGTTTCCAACAATCTTTGGGCACACATTTGAATTTTAGTACGGCTTATCATCCTCAGACTGACGGTCAGAGTGAGCGTACTATTCAAACGTTGGAAGACATGCTACGTGCATGTGCGATCGATTTGGGTGGTAGTTGGGATAAGAACTTACCATTAATCGAATTCTCCTACAACAATAGCTACCACACCAGCATAAAGGCTGGGCCTTTTGAGGCATTATATGGTAGAAAGTGTAGATCGCCCGTGTGTTGGGCGGAAGTTGGAGATGTCCAATTATCAGGACCAGAGATAGTCTTTGAAACGACGGACAAGATTGTCCAGATTCGTGACCGTCTCAAGGCTGTCCGAGATAGGCAGAAGAGTTACGCAGATCCAAAGCGTAAAGCTTTTCACTTCGAAGTAGGTGATAAAGTGTTGCTCAAAGTATCACCCTGGAAAGGAGTGATGCGATTTGGTAAGAAAGGCAAGCTAAGCCCGAGATACATAGGACCTTTCGAGGTTATCGAACGTGTCGGGTCAGTTGCCTATAAGTTAAACTTACCGGAAGAGCTCAGTGGAATTCACAATGTGTTCCACATCTGCAATCTGAAGAAGTGCTTCGCTGACGAATCACTGGTTATACCACACACAGATGTGCATATAGATGAGAGCTTGAAATTTGTGGAAAAACCTTTGTCGATTGAAGATCGACAGGTTAAGAAGCTTCGAAGAAAGCACGTACCTATTGTAAAGGTCAAGTGGGATGCCCGTAGAGGTCCCGAATTCACATGGGAGGTTGAGTCCACGATAAAAGAAAAGTACCCTTATTTGTTTCAGTAAATCTCGGGTCGAGATTTATTTTAAGGGGGTGAGGATGTAACACCTCGAAAATTCACGTCCTATAATGTGTAGACACGTGTCATATGTTTGAACGTGTGAAAGAATGTTATAAAAGGGCTAAAGTTGACAAACATGGAAAGTATGAGATTATACGGGTCTAAATGTCAACGGTGAATAAATATACTTCATAATAACCCTACATGATGTTCATATCATCAAACGAATAAATCATGGATCATACGAAGCAAAAAGTGAGAGATTACAAACTACAGGGGTTAAATGTGTCAACATGTTTAAGTTATACATCTGAGTGACCTTTTGACAAACCCGAAGCTTTGTAACTGTTAATTATGCTCACTAGAATGCGCGATATAAATTTCATAAAGTTTCGTTATCGTATGAGAAAGTTATGATCAAATTCGTGTGCGAGGGGTTAAAGCGTTAACGTTGAAAGTTAAGACTTTTCGGGTTAACCAGAAGCGTTCAGGGACTTGGTAAAGTGGGTACAAGTCTTAAAGCCCTTGTGGATAAATATAAAGGGGGTCAAATTGCAAGAAAATACTGAGTTGCCCTTTCGAAAGGCCAAGGGATACTTATGTGGAAAATAGAAAATTTAAAATCTGATAACAGGGTCCAGGCGGGCCGCGTAAAGGTTAAAAGAACCTTACGCGGGCCGCGTTAACCGCCCAGAAGCAGAATCAGCGAACAGCAGCCTGGAAATGAGCAGAACCAACCTTTAATCGACATTAATGCAACATGGGCGACCCCTAAACAGTCCTACACACTTAGGGACACATGTTGATGATTTGTGGTCAGTGCTAGACCTTGGTGTCAACAATTTGTGGTGAAAATTTCACTATAAAAGGGCCAAGAGTTGCAACATTGTTCTTCACACCATTCTCTGCACTTCTGATCGATTCTGGAGCTCAAGCCTGCTCTCAAGTGATCACATTTCGTGCATAAGACCTTGGTAAGCTTGCTAAACCTTTCTTAATTAATTTTTAGCTTAGTTTTAGCTTAAAAGTCAAACCGTCGTAATTAACGGTTGACTTTAAGATTAATCACTAATGGTCCAGTGATTAGTCGAATCAAAAGTAGTTATAAGTTGGTAATTATGTGGGTAATAAACCCTCAAAAGGGTCCCCCCTGATTACCACTCTAACCAGGTCAAAAGTCGGGTCAAACTTGCTAAGAAAAAGTCAACAGAATGTTTAAATTACAATTTATGCATAATTAGCAATGTAGAACACATACAACCTGTTGGATCATTGTTATAACTTGGTAATAAGTGTAAGAACATGTCTAAACATGTTCAACCCGACAATTTCCTGTTTAGACCCGGTTCGGAACCGAAAGTCACATAGTTTGACTTTCACTTTGACTTTCAGTTCTGACCCGTTTAGGCATGTTTTAGAAATTCCTCAGAGCTTTAATTGGACTAGGTTACATGTTAGAATAACCCTCTGGGATGTTACACCTTGGTTCATTAGTTATCCAATTAATATGCATCTTTCCGTTAATTGCTCATATGTTGACCGTTATGCCCTTATTACCTTAAAACGTGATTTTTGGAAATGTAAAAGAGTAGAAACTTTAATTACTGATATATAAACTTGTGTGCAAAGTTTGACATCAGTTTAAGTTGTAGATTGAGAGTTATGCTCCTTATCGTAAATTGAAAGCTTTATGTTAATAAAATGGCGTAATTAGCGTATAGCCTAGTTAAACATACTTTTTGGTATCAAAATCTTTACCCACTGATGTAATATATTATTTTGGGAATTTTAAAGATTTTTAATTAATTTTAGGCTGAGCATAACTCATAGTCGTAGGCTTAATCCGGTAAATGGCGGTTTTGCCCTTACGGTCCATAAAATGAGTTTTACATATCTAAACGACTCCAAACCTTTTGCTACTGATTAGATATGATAAATGAATTATTTTAAACCTCCTGGAAATATAAAAATATCAGATTTCTATATAGAACCCGGAAACGGCTTCTAATCGCCTAATTAAGCGTTTTTAGCGCATAGTATGCACTAGAACTATTTTAAACATACTAAGGTTGATACCTACTGATATTTGAGGTAAATTATAATACTTTAATAGTAAGCAAAAGTTGATAAACTCAGACTTCAGTTTTGAGCTTTTCGGCTTATGTGAAATTACCAAAATACCCCTACGGGGCATAGTTTGGTTATAATTGATAAATTTCACATATACCCTTTATCCTACTGATATAACTTAGCAAATTATGTAGTTTTGCTGATTACATCAGACCTGTCACTCAGGTTGTTACTTAAACTCTTTTATAAACTTTTAAATGACCAAACTACCCCTACGGGGCCTAGTTTGTGTTTAACCACGTTTCGGGCATAATGAAAGACATCTTACTGATGTCACAACATATTTGAGGCATAATTAACTTAGGAAACCTGTATATAGCTCTCATGAATACCCGTCACGCTTATTACGCGTACGGTTCGGTTTATGTAACAAGTTTACATAAATTAGCCGAAACGGGTCAAACCTTAACGGTTTTATCTCAAAATCCAGAATGTGAATAATAAACCCATATTAAACAAGTCTGCAAACTTGTCGGGTCTAAATCACATTCTATCCGGTCTTTGCTTAATCGTGCGTACGAACCGTATCCATGAAACTAGCCGGTCGAAGCTTAAGCTTAATTAAAGACTCGTTAGAATTCTAATAGGTTATTATAAAACCTTCATTCCAGATTAGGAGGACCAGTAAAAGCTACGTGCATTTTGCTTATTGTGATTTATACATTGCTCAGGTAAATACTTTTAACTTATTTTCCCTATACGGGCTTGGGTTACGGTATATAGCATACCTCTTGATCGAGCATCAAATCCTCCACCGTTGAGTGGGTAATTGACTAATTTGATCGGCTTGTTTAAACAGTCTTGTTACTTAAAGCCTTTGGGGGGTTAATGACCATGTCCCAGATATCCTTGGCATCATTTTACGAAATGGCCACGACTTAAGCGCGGGGTGTAGGCGTACACCCGTCAGTGCACAAAAGTATATTGTGGTGTGTCTATTGATCTTTAACCCGGACAAGATCCGGGCTACTGAACGCACAAGAAACATGTAATTCGTTCACAAGATTATAATATTAAATAATTCTCCCAAGTTAAATAAAATGTTTATGCCACGTGCATCCAAACCAATTTTTAATCATTTTCCAAAATGAGTCAGTTGAATGTATTTACCAGTGTAAACTGACGTATTTTCCCAAAAAGATTAAATGCAGGTACTAAGCGAAATTGGCTGGGATTTCTCCTTAGCATCATTAGAAGTCTCGCAAGCTTAAGATGCCTGAAGTCTGTTGAACCATTAATATTATTTTTATTTCGATCCATCTGTGGATAAACTTCCGAATATTGTGACATTTGATATTACAATATTAAATTCGGTTGTATCATATTTCTAAATTGCTTCCGCTGTGCATATTGATTATTGTGTTGTTTGACTATTATGTTGCCAACCACGTCACGATACTCCCCCACCGGGCCCACCGGTGACACGTGGAAATCGGGGTGTGACAATAGCTCTTGCACCTCGGAAGGTGCTAGTCGATATGGAGCCTTGGCCATGGGTGCGGCTCCCGGTACCAAGTAGATGCAAAATTCGACTTGTCATTGTGGTGATAATCCCGGCAAGTCTTCGAGGAAGACTTTGGGTAATTCTTTAACCATAGGAATATCCTCAAGTTTTGGTTCCACAGCTTTCTTGTCGACTACATGTGCTAAAAAGGCTATGCAACCTTTCCGTAAGCACTTTTGAGCTTTCATAGAATTGATGATCCATAAGGGCGTGTCGCGCTTCTCTCCGTGCACGATGATGTCTCCTCATTCGTAAGCGGAATACGAATAATCTTCTCGTGATCGGATAGCCAATCCATGCCAACTACTACGTCAAAACTACCCAACTGGATGGGTAAAAGATTGATGCTAAATTTTTGCTCACCAAGTTGTAATGAACACCCTTTTACAACTTCTCCTGACTTAACAAGTTTACCGTCTGCTAATTCTATCGAGTAAGGAATATCTAGCTTACTTGACTCAACACCAAGTATATTCTTAAATTACATAGAAATAAAGCTAAAATTGGTGCCGGTATCAAATAATATAGATGCGGAATGATTGTTGATAAGAAACGTACCGATGACCACATTAGGGTCTTGGCGGGCATTCCTTGCTCCAATGACAAAGGTTCTTCCCTGAGCATTATTTTCCTTGGGGCAGTCTTTCCTGAAATGATCCTTACTCCCGCAACCATAGCATCCCTAACCGTGTCCATTCCTGTTCCCAGTTCCATTCCGATTCCCATTACCATTACCATTTCCGTTCCCGTTTCCATTATCAGCTCCATTTCCTGTTCTATTTCCATTCCCAGCGCCACCTCCATTGCCTGTTACCTAACAATTCTCGGTTCGAGGACCCATCTTCCCACACTTGTCACATTTTACCACACGGCAATCACCCAAGTCATGGTACTTTCACTTGTCACACTCGGGCAGACTACCCTAATATTTCTTTACCCCAGTGTCGTTTGTAGCGGCAAACGTTTCTGCCCCTCGTGGTGGATTGGTGTCTCGCTTCTTGTTGTTGTTGTTGGGGTTATTGTTGTTGGCACAAGTTCCTTACTTGAGATTCGAGTGCTTCCTCTGCCTATCACTGGAAGACTCGACATGTGATTCTACTTTCTCAAGTATTTTCAAAGACAACTTCTTCATTCTGACTGCATCTTCGGTGAGGCTGGCTGCTAAGGTCACGGCCTGCGTGATTGTAGTGGGGTTTGCTGATGTCACCATGCTTCGGATTTTAGGAGCTAGACCCTAGATATAGTGCGCTTGAATTCTGGCGTCACAAGATAAGGAATCACATGCGATAGGTCGTGAAACCATTGCGTGTAACCTACGATGTTAGCTCCGATCATAGAGAGGTTCCAGAATTCAGTTTCTAGTTTATGGAGTTCAGCTCGGGAGCAATACTTCTCCCTCATCCTTTCTTTCAGATCATCCCAAGACATTCCATATGCAGCATCGTCACCCAACGTTTGTACTTGAAGATTCCACCAGGTAACTTGCTGATCAGCAGAGCACTTGCTCATTCGGATAGTTGAATCAATTTTCTCAGTCTAGCGCACAAATACCACTGCACCTCCGGTGCCGTCATATTTAAGTGGGTTGCAGTCTAATAATTGCTTGTAAGTGCATCCTGAAATTTGCATAACTTATTCATGAATGAGCAAATAATGAAACCCACGAATAGATTATAAAATGAATTTTTTAAGTTATAACAAATCAACTAAACATTACGTTGAGCAAGGTTTCCTCCAGATGAACGCCATATCCGTGTCTGCTAGATCCACCCGTGCCGCCACTATGCTTGACATGATTCGCCTCATGCTGGGTGATAGCTTGCGATATCCTTTCTTCAAGCAGTGAGTTTAGCTCTTCCGAAGTCCTAGGTAGTAGTGAGGGTGGAGGTGGGTTTACCCATCGTGTGCGAATCATCCTTCTTTTTGGTGACATATTCTTCCAAATAATAACACGACAGTGATTAGGGTAGTATGTGAGGGATATGAGGTGTGAGTGGGTGTAGGGGTAGGAATAGGTGTGGGTGTAGCTAGGACCATAGAGGAGGCATCATCAGCAGGATATGCCTCTAGACCAATGACCCGAAGTGCAGATGAAGCAATTGACTCCCTAGAGTCTGAATCAGAAGAGATATCGACAACTGACACAGAAGATGAACCAACCTCAAGGATAGCAATATCGATGACCTCTCCGTCGCCAAGGTCCTCGTCAGCATGATCCACATGATTATGGTTACAATTTCAGTATAATAGTTGTTGAGTTATTGTATATTTTAGAAGAAAAATGGGAAATAAATAAGTAGAGAAGTATAAGAAAAGGATGCGAGATTTGACCAGTCAAGTCAACGTACGACTGATTATTTTTAGCAAGGTTGGATATCTTTGACTACAACAAATGACCAGTTAGAGTAGGTTTGTATGAGACATGATAATAAGTATTTCCATACATCCTTTCTTAGTAAGTTTGTGAAGTCAAAGCATTACATTTATTTTTGGTTAAAGGAAACATTTTTGTGTAGAAAGTATAGATGTTTTTTCTAAAAACCACCCAAATTCTATAACCATAGAATTCATTCGTTTTGACTTATTATGTTTAAATAAATTTACTTAGGTTGAAACTGTCACACCCGGTCATAGGCGGAAGCACGAGGTGTGATTGTGATTGATTCTCATTGCATACGAATTAGCAAACATACTATGCGGTCAAAATAAACTCCAAATGCCATTCCATAAGTTTCAAAACATAAACATGAGTTAATAATAGTGTTTACATTACTTCAAAATAAACTAACTTTTAAAAGTCAACAACATAGTTCAAGTTCTAGAAGATCAAGGATTTGTTCCTCATATCACCGCCAAGAGGCGGGATATAATGAACAACCCAACAAAAGTGGCATGGAGTTATGACGCTCCACATCTTGAAGCAAAGTTCCCGCAATGATTCCACTAATTTCCAGAAATACATGTAAGTTTGAAAAACATCAACAAAGTTGGTGAATTCATGTATTTATTGTGTAATAAATGAATATTTGTAAAATGTGAGATGTGTTTGTATGAAAATCGGTATGTAAACATAAATGAAATCATGATCACTAATGTTTTGCAAGGACATTAATATGTGTGACGACATAGGAAGCAATCCTAACATTGACGACTTTTGTTCCGATTACCCTCGATTGGGACATAAAAGCACTCTTCCGTGTGGGTCATATGGACCAAGAGTGGGGCTCGTCGATACCCAATAGATCTACCCATTTCTGTTCCTCGATCTAAACTTGATTAGTGGTCCTTAAGTAAAACCCTATTCGCACGTGATCTAGTTGTTTCATTTCCTATTCTAGCATACCTTTTGTACATGTATTTCCCCCAAAAGTTTTAAGAAAACTAGAAAACGTTTAAAAGATGGGACATGAACTCACAGATTTGCATCCTAAAGCGTCGTAAATTCACCGGTACTTCTTTTAGTTTGTGACGTAACCTACAAGTGTTCTAAATGTGTTATCCACCTAAGCTTATGATTACTATGTACAAGTTATCCATCTTGGTTATGTATTTTCTTTGTCTTAGGTGTATATGTTTTAGAGTTGTTATTATATATTTTACAAAATATATATAGTTTTGTATACTTGTGAGTTGTGTTAACGGATCTAGTTCCGCTTGTGGCTTCGTGCCTCGCACGAGTAAGAAGTGCATGTCCACGACATGTGTGGGTCGTGCCCATTGTAGCCGGTTTTCACCCGTCGTCGTGTTATCGTTATATCAAATTGAATTTTCTATTTGTAAATATATATATTTTTATTCTCAAATAAATGAATATATATATATATATATATATTGAATTTTTGTTTAGGATATGTGTTAAAAATAATATATTTTTAACTTATCTTTGTATACATATTCTTGTATTATTTTGTGTATACTTGTCCTTTTATTTGTTTGATCAAGTCAAAGTTGGTTTATGCTTTTATTAAATAATATTTTCGATATTATTTTAGTATAAATATATTTGTAATTTTACCAAATGTATACTCAGGCAAGTATGTATGTATTTAGGTGTAAATACATATTTTGTATTTAATGCCAAAAACCATTTCATATGATTTTATACTTTCCGGAATTATATTTCTTAAAATTATTATATTTTTAAGGCTTGTTTTATATATATATATATATATATATATATATATTAATCTCACTTGTTTAATTTATATATTTTTCTTCTTCATATAGATATATATTTGTCAATAGTCCAAGTGTCGAAGATATTTGTTAAAGAAATATATTTAAATATATATTTTTTATTTTATCCATACACCCATTTGGATAAGTATATTTATTTTTATACTTAGTTGTATTTTGTGGTATTTTTGGGTGTATTTTATATTTGTATCCTTTGTGTGTATTTTATAATTTTTGAACTCTACTTGTATACTAGTACATAATACAAATAAACTCACAATTTTTTGTGTGACCACTAAATATATATAACTTGTTCTAATTATATATATTTATATCCATTTTAATTCTTAAGAAAAACACTATTTTCTTAACTTATATTTTGTATAAAAATTTGGGAAAAATTATGGCTAAACACTTTGAGCATTTTTCTTGTAATAAAACTCTTGTAAAAAGTATATTTTTCTAAGTGTTTAAATTCTACAAAAATTTTGCCATAGTTTCCCCTAAAATTAGGAGTTTTTCATGTTTATAAACATGTGTTAATTTTCTTTTAAAACTCAACAATCATCCACAACAATCTTGTAAGTAACAATATACAAAATAATCCATACTTTTCATGCTAACAACTTGAAATTTCATATGAACTGTAGTATTTTAGATCTATACTTTTAACAGGTGGATCTACTTGAAACAATTCTTGTTTGCTAAACTTTGTAAACTTTGTAAGAACTTATTTTTGAAAACTTGTTCATCCACTTTATTTGTGAGTTTATAAACATAAACATAAACATATCATTTTAACTATACTTACAAGTTCATATATATTTCAAGATTTTCAAGTCTACTAACTAGTTCATCATGAATCTTTCAAGATCCATGTGTATACTTGTTAGATCTACACTTTTAACAAGCATGCATGTTATGGATTTCATCCATATCACAAAACAAACAACTACAACTTCATAACAACTTCAACATAACACAAAAATCACTTATTTATATTAGATTTTGTTATTTCTTCATATGTTCATACTTTAAAGTTTAGTTTTCTTGATGGTTTAACGTGTGTACATCTTTATCATACTACTAATGAACACCAAAATAAAGGATTAGAAGACTCGCAACTAGCACTATTGGCTAGGGAAGATGCAACAAGAACAAGAAGATGAAGAGAGGATAAAAGTGGTGGTTAAAAGCTCCCTTGAGAGGTCCTTGCACTTCCGAGACTTGAACCTTCCTTAGATGATCTTCATACACCTTTGGGAACCCTTGAAATGGCTTGAAAGTGAACAAAGAATGAAGGTGGTTATGGTGGTGGTTTGGTCGAAGGTTAGGGAGGGAGAGGAGAGTGAAATGTGTTTAAATGTTTGGTAATAGAATGAAAGAAATGGAGATAAGGATTCTCTATATAACCTTATGCACACAACTTTACTTCCATACACCTTATTGTCCAACAATCAACTTACAAGATCATGAGACCTCTTGGGGGCTTGTGGAGCCCCCATGGGAACCGTAATTTTGAGGGGGGGGGGGGAGGGGGGTTTGTTCCAAAGTTTGATAGTTAGGGGACTAGGACGTAAATTGAAGTTTTAATTAGGGGTTAAATGGAATTAAGGGTTTTTAAATGAAACAAGGTGTTTACTGATAATAACTTGCCTTATGATGTCAAAATATGTCTAACTAGTTCATATTTGGTGTGTTGATAGTGTTCGGATAATTGTTCGGTGCTTGTTTCGTTGTCGGTTCGCGAAAATGTTATGTTGCGTAACTTATAAGGTATGATATGTTTTTTTGTGTTTTAATGTTATCCCCGATACTTTTTAAGTTGTTTTTGATGTTTATATTATTTCTGGACTTGGTATAATTTGCCGGATTCTGAATCCTGCGAAAAATTGTTATTCATGGTTCAAAACGGACACTTTTAAAGTTAGTTAAATTTTCCAGAAAGTGTTAACAACTTTACTCGTTTTCCCACTTGGGATTTGATATATTTTTGATGTCGGACCTACGTCTAAGTTCTAAATCTACTATTTTGCTGAGTATTGAGGCTGTGCTGACACAACCTAAATAACTGGTGAGTTTACTAATTGTTTTGACGCAACACTTAACTTGTTTCACAATGCGATGAATGAAATATATGATATGCATGATTAAGATGTATAGCATGCAGACATGTAATGTTGACATTTAAATCACATAATTGCAGAAAATAAATAATTATCTAATGGTACGGAAGTTACCTGATTGTGCCGTTTGTCACAGAAACGAAGTGCAATCTTCGTAGCATGTCTATTGATTAAAGATTTATTATAATAATTCAACAACTATTTCTTTATAATCCATTTTCAATTAAACATTAGAAATGTATAGTGATTTGTTGTTTAATAAAATATGGTATGCAAGATTTTCTAAAAACAACATGTGTTTGCACATACTTTCAACCAGATATCACTATTTAAAATAGTAGTTCTCATGAAAGGTAGTGACTACTTTTAATTATTTGTTTAGGCTGATTATTTATTTAGTTGTAAATCAGAGTTCAAATGCATCAATACACAAGATTTGTGAGAATAACTCATGACTATTTTAATATTAATCAAACGAAAAACTAAACCAAAAATTACAATATTTATACACATATCTACACTTTCTATTAAAATGTCGTATATATGCATGATTTTATAAAAAAAAACAATCTGTATTTGCACATGAGTTTCACTACTAGCTATTTACATAAATCAGTGACGGTTATTTCAGCAAGGACAAGGGATGAAGATGGCCAACGACCAACTAATATCAGCTGGCAACAAAAGCCGTATTATGTATTATTATTAATTAATTATACATGGTGATATAATGAAAATAACTACAAAGGAAATCTTGTCAAAATACAATAGATATAATTACAAAAGAAATATAAGTAAAACATATCTCCTAGTTATGATAGAGATAATTACAATAAACGATAACCATTATATGTTTTATATAATAGAATTTAACCTCCATCTTATCATTTTAGCATGTTAGCAATTTGTCTCGAAACATCTTGCATTGTTGGCCTTATGTCAGGGTTCGAATTAATGCATTTAATTGCTAGAATCAATATTGATGTTAGAATTTCTTTGATTTCCGAGAGTGGAACAAGAAGACGATGGTCCACCAAATCATTGAGCTTGAACTGATCATCTGCCAGCGGAGATGCTAGAGAAGTAATGATATTGCCTGGATGCTCCCCTTTGATGATTTCTAACACAAGAACTCCGAAACTATAAACATCACATTTTTCCGTTACACTCAATGTGTAAGCAAGTTCTGTGCAAAAAATATTAACATAATGAATTGTGTTCTAATTATAGAGATGACGTGATAGTTCGTGTGACGAACGAAAGGAAAAAAAAAATAATATTACCGGGTGCAAGGTATCCAAATGTTCCTACAATGTTTGTCCAATTCGAAGAATTTGTGCTCATAATTTTGGAGGTACCAAAATCTGAAACACAAGCTTCGTACTCAGAATCAATGTCGCGATGAACGATAGCTGGGGAACAATCATGATGCATATAAGATAAAGCGTATGCAACACCTTTGATAATGTTCACCCTCTTCATCCAATCCAAATTTTGAGCAATTTCATCGCACAAAATATCAGCTAGACTACCCCCTTCCAGATACTCATAAACCAAAAATGAGTTTTGAGAATGCGAACAATAGCCAAGCAGTTTTATGATGTTTCTATGTCGTATTCTTGTCAATGCTCTAATCTCATTTAGGAAATCATTGTGATTGATCACCTCAGAAGAAGCGTGAAGTTTCTTTACAGCAAGTATATCACCTGATGCCAATTTCACTTTGTACACACTTCCACATCCTCCCATTCCAATGCAATAGGCTTTGTTAAACTGCTCGGTTCGGTTTAGGATTTCATCGTAAGTCTCTTTTCCATTGAAAGTGGAAACTGAAAAGAAACTTAGGCCATGTTTATGCTCCTCAACATGGTGTGTTGATGGCAGCCTCTTCGTTCTCCAATTACAGAAAGTGAATATACCCACTAGACTGCCGAGTATAAGAGCTCCAAGAAGTGGAAGTGAAATCACTAGTGCGAGATTGGTTTTCCGATCTGGGGAATGGCTTTCTGATGCACATTGTTTCATTCCAGTAACATTTCCGCACAAATCTTCATTTCCTAGCAATGCTTCTACTGGAAGATCCATAAAGACTTTGCTTTTGGGAAGGGGACCTCGTAAGCGATTATAAGAAAGATCAATGTTCGACAATCCATTCATTGATTCAAAACTCTCCGGAATGTTACCTGAAAGTTCATTGTGAGAGAGATTTAGTATCTCCAAGCTACTCATACTTGAAAGCCCAGAAGGTATCTCTTTGATGAGTGAATTATGACTCAGATCAAGATTAGACAACTGAACCAATCTACCTAATTGGACTGGGATTCCACTAGTAAATCCATTGTTGCTTAAGTTTAAGGAAAATAGTTTTGAGCAATGCCCGAGGGAAGATGGAATGGAACCATTCAACTTATTCATGGACAGATCAAGATACACGAGATGGGCTAGCGATCCTAAATCTTGTGGCAAGACACCAGAAAGCCGATTATTGCTTAGAATAAGAGTTATCCTTCCAAATTCTTTGGGTATCTCTCCTACCAAATCGTTGGAAGAAAGATTAAGAATTTCTAACTGAATTGAGTTTCCGAGGGAAGTAGGTATTTTACCTTGGATTCGATTCCCTCCCATCTGTATAGTGGTTAAATTTGTGCACTTACTCCAGTTGTCTGAGATTTCCCCGTAAAGCTGGTTACCATTTAGATTAATGTAAGTGAGGTGCGGATAGACACCAAAACTCACGGAAACATCTCCAGTAGGTTGGTTTCCGTCAAAACGGACTCGGATCAAGCTAGAACAGTTGTACAAGCTCTTAGGAATTCGTCCTGTTAGTTTATTATTATCAGCAAGAAGATACTCTAGTTTCCTTTGATTGCAGATTTCATCAGGTAAATTGCCAGAAAAACTGTTGTTGCTTATTAGAATTTCAACCAATTTCAGCTTTCCAAATTCTTGTGGAATAGAACCAGAAAGTTGATTATTGTTAAGCGACAATTTTTCAAGGCTTTGTAAGTTACCAAATGAACTTGGAATGGAACCACTGAGTTGATTGTTTCCTAGTTGCAGATTAGAAAGGGATGTCAAGTTTCCCAACTCTTGTGGGATGGGACCGGAAAGTTTATTAGAATGGAGACGAAGAACAAAAAGGGATCTGAGTTTACCGAGAGACAAAGGAATAGGACCACTGAGATCGTTCAATTGTAGCTCCACCCGTATGACTGAAGTCATGTTACCTATTTCTCTTGGGATTGATGTCACACCCCCAAAATCCACTCGCGGAGTACTACCGCTTGGAGGCGTGACATGACCAGGATCAAGCCACCAATCATATTGAACATAAGTATGTATATCAAAAGTCATTCATCAATACGATAGGTGTTTTCAAAACCAAATATAAACAAGTGTGAAGCGGAAGCATTAATGTAAACCCAACATAAGTTTTAAGTACAAAATGTCATTTATGTTTAACAACACGTTCACGATCCATGTCCACAACGACCGTGCCTCCCGTGCAAGCTCCAAAAGTACCTAAGGTCCTGCAAGGCATGTAACAGAGAGTCAACAACTAGTTGAGCGAGTTCACAGTTAGTTATTCAGTTATAGAATTCGTTTCATAAATCAGTTGTTCGTTTTGTAAACCATGTTTCTTATTAATTCCCATCGCGGTCCTCCAGACATCTGTGCGAAGTTTAGTGGCCGTATCGCGGTCCTCCAGACATCTGTGCGAAGGTTAGTGGCCGTATCGCGGCCTTTTCAGGCATCTGTGCGAAGATTAGTGGGGGCTTCCCCATGTGTTAGACTAGTCGTGTTTGTACGTGCCCTTCTTGATCCAAGGACCGTAGCGAGTGTGAGTGTACGTAGGTTTTACGTACGTTAAGGTTGTTGTCCTACCCAAGGAGGACGAACGTAGGTATTCTACCCAAGGAGAATACGCAGGATTAATATTGGCATCCTACCCATGGAGGATGGCGGTACATATCCTACCCAAGGAGGATATGTAGGTTCCATTATAGTTTCATAACCCATTCCCAACCCACCGGGAATCCCATGCCTTGGTAAGAGTGTGAACTCACCTTGTTTGCTCGGTATGCTAAGTTAAGTGCTCATAGTTAATCAGTCAAGTCCTATAGTGTACGTATGTTCAGTCAGTTTACGTTCGTAATATTTCATATGTCAATTATGTCACAAAGTATGTTCATGCATTTCTCATCAAATAACACATATCAGTAGGTTCATGTTCATACAGTCATACCCCATATACTGAGTTCTTGGTAATAACTATCTTGGTAAATCAATTAACATGCTTGATGGAGGTTAACAGACTTAACCAGGTTAATGCATTAAGCAAAGATAACAAGCTTCCTGAATAAACAAATATAACAGGAATAATAAACTACCAGTGCTAGTTAAATAACAGAGTTAACAAGTTAATAAAGTTAACTACTTAACAGAGTTTGTCCACTAACAGAGTTACTCAAACAATAAAGTTATTAACATACACATTTAACATAGTTAAATAAACTAACTAAGTCATTCAAGTGATTAGTTTAACTGAATAACATACTAATTAAATGACATTAATTATTAACAGTTAACATGTTGCCAAAACACAAAGGTGCCGAAAACACCCTATAGCCGAAAACACATACATGGCCGAAAACACTAAGTGGGTCGAAATCCAATAAGTGCCGAAATGCCATTGTTGCCGAAATCCCATATGTGGGCCGAAAACCAAACATGGCCGAAATCCCTTATGTGTTGCCGAAAACCAAACATGGCCGAAATCCCCTAAGTGGGCCGAAAACCCTTTGGGCCAAACACACTTGGGCCGAAATCACTTGAAGTGATTTCGTCCACCTTGAAAATGGTGGGGTGTTTTCGTGAAACATCATCATCCTCAACAAACTCACTGTAACTTAAAAACCCAGTAGCTATTTCATTACAGAAGCATGTTTAATCATCTACAAGCCATTCAATCAATCATTGATATCAAACAAATACTTTATCAAAACTTTGTGAGATCAGGAACATACTTGAATCAGTTTATCTTTCATTAACCAACACAAATTACCCACTGTTGATCATACTTCAAATATATTCATACATTTCATAGATAATAATCATCTTATCAAGCACACAATAATCAATCCCATAATCACATATATACATACAACATGATTAAACATCCAATAATCATACGATAAGCATTTTAAACAATAAACATGAAGATTACTAACCAAGGATTATGAACAGAGGTTATGCTTCAAGATGAGTTCTCTTAGTGGGTTTTCAGAGATAGAGAGAGGAAACAATGTGATAGGATAGTTTTGATAAGTGTGAAACTTCTCTGAGAAGTTTTATGAGATAAATATCTAAAATACTCCACTGGGCCAAGCCCATTGTGATTTCGTTGGTCATAGTGGACGAAAACACATTAAAGTGTTTTCACCACTTGGGGTGTTTTCATGAGTAATAGTTTACAGTAAAGTTCCATCATTGTTTAACATGTTAAATAATAACACCTTATCATACAATCACACATAATAATTATTATGGATTTCCAAGTATAAAATATTAGTCGAAATACGTTACAACGTATTACAAAAGTAAGCGTTGTGAAACAACGAGTCGTATTAACAAACAACAAAAAAAAAATTAACGTGCACTAAATGCTAAGATAGAATCTTGGAAACTCGAGTTGTCACATTATCCCCAACTTGAAAGAAATTTCGTCCCGAAATTTTGCATGCGGTTACTGAGGAAGCTAGGTAAGTTATCGTTTACTGGTTTTCCTGGGGTATCACATCATCCCCCTGTTGAGTTGGGATTTCATCCCGAACTTCTGTAGTAGCTTCAGCCTCAGTAGTAGTTGCATTGTTTTCGAACAACTGGGGATATTTGAGTTCCATTTGGTCTTCGCGTTCCCAGGTAAACTCTGGGCCACGACGGGAGTTCCAACGAACTCGAACAAGAGGTATTCTGGTGTTCTTGAGGACCTTAACATCCCGGTCCGTGATTTCAACTGGTACCTCGACGAAATGCAACCGTTCGTCGATAGTGAGCTCCTTCAGAGGAACTATGTGGGTCTCATCTGACAGAAACTTCTTCAGATTGACACGTGGAAGACGTTGTGAACTGCACTGAGTTCAGCTGGTAAGCTCAGTCTGTAGACCACTTTGCCTATCTTCTCTATGAGGTCCAACATATCGTGGATTGAGTTTGCCTCGTTTGCCAAAACGAACAACACCCTTCCAAGGTGAAACTTTGAGTAGTGCTCGATCCCCAACTTGGAATTCGAGTATTTTCCTGTCTTTATCGGCGTATACTTTCTGACGGTCACGAGCTGCCGCCATGCGTTGTCGTATTTGAGCAATCTTTTCAGTAGTATCAACTACCATTTCAGGACCTGTGATCTGACTGTCACCCACCTCTGCCCAACAAAGAGGTGATCGGCATTTACGCCCGTACAATGCCTCAAATGGAGCAGCTTTAATGCTGGTGTGGTAACTGTTGTTGTATGAAAATTCCACAAGTGGCAGATGCTTTTCCCAGCCCTTGCCAAAGTCAATTACGCACGCCCGAAGCATGTCTTCTAGAGTTTGAATAGTTCGCTCAGACTACCCGTCTGTCTGAGGATGATAAGCTGTGCTCATGTCTAAACGAGAGCCAAAAGATTTGTGCATTGCTTGCCACAGTTCTGAAGTAAAACGTGCATCACGATCAGAGATAATAGATGTGGGCACCCCGTGCCTCGAGACAACTTCTTTAAGGTATACGTCTGCTAGAGTGGAGAACTTATCCGTTTCCTTGATAGCCAAGAAGTGAGCAGACTTTGTGAGTCGATCCACGATCACCCAAATAGTATCATTTCCGCGTTGAGATATAGGTAGGCCAGTAACAAAATCCATGGAAATTTTCTCCCATTTCCATTGTGGTATCTCAGGTTGCTGGAGTGGGCCTGATGGTTTCTGATATTCCGCTTTGACTCTCGCACAAGTCAAACACTTGCTAACGTAAGTTGCTATGTGGGCCTTCATGCTAGGCCACCAATATGTAGTTCTGAGGTCGTAGTACATCTTATCTGAACCAGGATGTACTGAGTAGCGAGACTTATGAGCTTCATCCATTACAAGCTCGCGTAGGTTGCCATAGAGTGGGACCCAGATGCGTCCTGTTACATAGTAGGCGCCGTCTGCCCGTTGTTCTAACCTTTGCCTTGAGCCGCGTAGAGCTTCAACCCTGACGTTTTCCGGTTTCAATGCTTCTACCTGAGCATCTCGTATCTGTAAAGGAAGACTAGACTGAATAGTGAGTTGCAACGCTCGTACACGCCTAGGTATAGTATCCTTTCGACTGAGGGCGTCTACCACCACATTGGCTTTGCCCGGATGGTACTTTATAGCACATTCGTAATCGTTCAGTAACTCGACCCATCGACGTTGTCGCATGTTCAAGTCTTTCTGCTTGAAGATATGCTCAAGACTCCTGTGATCGGTGTAGATGGTGCACTTGGTGCCATACAGATAATGTCGCCATATCTTGAGCGCAAAAACAACAGCTCCAAGCTCTAAATCGTGCGTAGTGTAATTCCGTTCGTGAATCTTAAGTTGGCGCGAAGCATAAGCAATAACTTTATCCCGTTGCATCAACACACATCCAAGACCTTGGATTGATGCGTCGCAGTAGAATACAAAATCGTCCGTGCCTTCAGGCAATGAGAGGATAGGTGCGCTACAAAGTCTATCCTTTAAGTGCTGAAACGCTGCTTCCTGTGTATCACTCCAACGGTAAGCAATACCTTTCTGTGTCAGTAATGTAAGCGGCTGTGCAATCTTTGAGAAATCTCTGATAAACCGTCTGTAATAACCCGCCAAACCCAAGAATTGGCGTATTTCGGTCGGCGTACTAGGTGCAGGCCAGTTCTTGATCGAATCTACCTTGGATGGATCAACATGAATCCCATCCTTGTTTACCACGTGGCCTAGAAAGTGGACTTCACGAAGCCAGAAGTCGCATTTTGAAAACTTAGCATACAGCTGTTCCGTTCGAAGGAGTTCCAGAATAAGTCGTAAATGCTGCTCATGTTCCTCCCGATTTTTCGAATAAATTAGGATGTCATCAATGAAAACAATAACAAACTTGTCAAGATAAGGTTTGCACACCCTGTTCATAAGATCCATGAAAACCGCAGGCGCGTTCGTTAGCCCGAATGGCATGACCAAAAACTCGTAATGGCCGTAGCGAGTTCTGAATGCTGTTTTGGAGACGTCCTCATCCCGGACTCTCAGTTGATGGTAACCTGACCTCAGGTCAATCTTTGAGTAATAGCTCGACCCTTGCAACTGGTCGAATAAGTCGTCGATGCGTGGAAGAGGATAACGATTCTTCACCGTCACCTTGTTCAGTTCGCGGTAATCTATGCACATACGAAAGGTACCGTCTTTCTTCTTTACAAATAATACTGGAGCTCCCCAGGGCGAAGAGCTAGGACGTATGAAACCCTTTTCCAAGAGTTCTTGCAATTGCTTAGACAGTTCTTCCAGTTCAGTTGGAGCTAAGCGGTAAGGCGCTCGAGCTATAGGTGCTGCTCCTGGAGCTGGCTCGATCTGAGATTCGACCTGGCGATGAGGCGGTAATCCAGGTAACTCTTCAGGAAACACTTGAGGAAAGTCGTGTACTACAGGAATATCCCCAATCTTTTTCTCTGTCGTCGATGTATCAGTAACGAGTGCCAAAATAGCTATGTGGCCCTTTCGTAAACACTTCTGTGCCTTTAATAAGGAGATGATGCCACTCACGACACCACTCTTGTCGCCTTGAACTTCGAGAGGTTCTTTTCCAGAACGAGGAATACGAATGATCTTCTCCTTGCATAGGATCTCTGCTTGTTGTTGGGATAACCAATCCATACCGATGACAATGTCGAAACTACTCAGAGTTATAGGAATGAGATCGATAGAGAAAGTCTGACCAGCGAGGATAAGATTACAACCCTGAACTATGTGTGTGGCCTCTAGACTTTTACCGTTAGCTAACTCTACGACATGTTTGGTGTTCAAAAGTGTTGGTGCGCGTTTAAGCATTTGACTAACTTAGAGACATATAACTGGTATCCGCACCCGAATCAAACAATACAGTAACATAAAAAGTCGTCGAGAAGAAACTTACCAGTAACTACGTTGGGATCATTCCTTGCGTCACCCTGACCAATCACATGGTTGTTGCTGTTCTTGAGTTACAGGACGTGAGTTTCGACAATCCTTAGCTTCATGACCTATCTTGAGACACCTCTGACAATGACCCTTGTTGCACTGACCGCTGTGGTGCCTATTGCATCTGTTACACTTTGGATGATTTCCTCGATATCCACTCTGCCCACGACTACCAGAAAATTGCTGACTATGGCTCTGGTAGTCATCTATCTTCTGCTGCAGCGCCAGAGGCTGAACCGGAATTAATCCCTTGCTCAAGTTTCCATCCCACTTACGTTTATTGTCACTAGAAGCACATGTAGTAGCAGCTTTAACACGTTTCGGTAGTTTGTTTTGTTCTACTGCCTGATCTATGAGACGATGAGCAAGCCGAGTGACTTGCTGGATAGTGCCAAGATTTGCTGCGGTCACATGACTCTGAATTTCGGGCACCAGACCTTTGAGATACAGCTCGATGCGTTTGGTGGGAGAGTCTACCATAGTGGGACAAAATGTGGCTAATTCATTTGATCTCTTCGTATAAGCCTCAATTTCAGACCCCGTCATTTGTAAGTAGAGGAACTCCACCTCTAGTTTGTGGATGTCTTCCCGACTGCAAAACTCTTCCTTAACTAGGTCCTTGAACTCGTTCCATGGGGTGGCATTAGCGGCTGCCAGTCCTAACATTTGAACCTGTGCTTCCCACTAGGTTAATGCAGCACCTTCGAGTGTTCCAGTAGCAAACTTTACTCTACGAGACTCAGGGCAATCACGCACCTCAAAGTCAGTTTCGAGCCTCTCGAACCAATGGAGTAGGCCTACAACTCCCTCAATACCGCTAAAGGTACTAGGTCGGCAATCCTTGAGATTTTTGAGGGTGCAGACAGGTGACTGAGCGTGTTGACCTCCTGCTTGTATGGCTGCGAGTGCCGCAGCAACTCGCTCGTTAATGAGAGCCGTCAACTGGGCTTGAGTCATGTTGATACGTCCAGACATGATCTTCATAGCAAAGATAACATAAGTAAGGGAGGTTCACGAATAGTGCGATGACAGAAGAGAGTAAGCACACAAGTGTTCTCATGCAATAGTGTTAAGTTAACCTAAGCATACCCGGAGCAAAGTTCTATGCAATTCTAGCAAGTAGGCAATAAGACATGTACCATATTACCTAGAGTGATGAGTCTTGCACGTGGAGCGAGGCGTCGTTGTGGATCGTTGAGCACTGTTCTGGTTATAGTCTGGTTTTAATAAAAACGTTTTCTCCTTATTAAAACCGAGTTCTCTATAACCAATGGCTCTGATACCAATCTGTCACACCCCCAAAATCCACTCGCGGAGTACTACCGCTTGGAGGCGTGACATGACCAGGATCAAGCCACCAATCATATTGAACATAAGTATGTATATCAAAAGTCATTCATCAATACGATAGGTGTTTTCAAAACCAAATATAAACAAGTGTGAAGCGGAAGCATTAATGTAAACCCAACATAAGTTTTAAGTACAAAATGTCATTTATGTTTAACAACACGTTCACGATCCATGTCCACAACGACCGTGCCTCCCGTGCAAGCTCCAAAAGTACCTAAGGTCCTGCAAGGCATGTAACAGAGAGTCAACAACTAGTTGAGCGAGTTCACAGTTAGTTATTCAGTTATAGAATTCGTTTCATAAATCAGTTGTTCGTTTTGTAAACCATGTTTCTTATTAATTCCCATCGCGGTCCTCCAGACATCTGTGCGAAGTTTAGTGGCCGTATCGCGGTCCTCCAGACATCTGTGCGAAGGTTAGTGGCCGTATCGCGGCCTTTTCAGGCATCTGTGCGAAGATTAGTGGGGGCTTCCCCATGTGTTAGACTAGTCGTGTTTGTACGTGCCCTTCTTGATCCAAGGACCGTAGCGAGTGTGAGTGTACGTAGGTTTTACGTACGTTAAGGTTGTTGTCCTACCCAAGGAGGACGAACGTAGGTATTCTACCCAAGGAGAATACGCAGGATTAATATTGGCATCCTACCCATGGAGGATGGCGGTACATATCCTACCCAAGGAGGATATGTAGGTTCCATTATAGTTTCATAACCCATTCCCAACCCACCGGGAATCCCATGCCTTGGTAAGAGTGTGAACTCACCTTGTTTGCTCGGTATGCTAAGTTAAGTGCTCATAGTTAATCAGTCAAGTCCTATAGTGTACGTATGTTCAGTCAGTTTACGTTCGTAATATTTCATATGTCAATTATGTCACAAAGTATGTTCATGCATTTCTCATCAAATAACACATATCAGTAGGTTCATGTTCATACAGTCATACCCCATATACTGAGTTCTTGGTAATAACTAACTTGGTAAATCAATTAACATGCTTGATGGAGGTTAACAGACTTAACCAGGTTAATGCATTAAGCAAAGATAACAAGCTTCCTGAATAAACAAATATAACAGGAATAATAAACTACCAGTGCTAGTTAAATAACAGAGTTAACAAGTTAATAAAGTTAACTACTTAACAGAGTTTGTCCACTAACAGAGTTACTCAAACAATAAAGTTATTAACATACACATTTAACATAGTTAAATAAACTAACTAAGTCATTCAAGTGATTAGTTTAACTGAATAACATACTAATTAAATGACATTAATTATTAACAGTTAACATGTTGCCAAAACACAAAGGTGCCGAAAACACCCTATAGCCGAAAACACATACATGGCCGAAAACACTAAGTGGGTCGAAATCCAATAAGTGCCGAAATCCCATTGTTGCCGAAATCCCATATGTGGGCCGAAAACCAAACATGGCCGAAATCCCTTATGTGTTGCCGAAAACCAAACATGGCCGAAATCCCCTAAGTGGGCCGAAAACCCTTTGGGCCAAACACACTTGGGCCGAAATCACTTGAAGTGATTTCGTCCACCTTGAAAATGGTGGGGTGTTTTCGTGAAACATCATCATCCTCAACAAACTCACTGTAACTTAAAAACCCAGTAGCTATTTCATTACAGAAGCATGTTTAATCATCTACAAGCCATTCAATCAATCATTGATATCAAACAAATACTCTATCAAAACTTTGTGAGATCAGGAACATACTTGAATCAGTTTATCTTTCATTAACCAACACAAATTACCCACTGTTGATCATACTTCAAATATATTCATACATTTCATAGATAATAATCATCTTATCAAGCACACAATAATCAATCCCATAATCACATATATACATACAACATGATTAAACATCCAATAATCATACGATAAGCATTTTAAACAATAAACATGAAGATTACTAACCAAGGATTATGAACAGAGGTTATGCTTCAAGATGAGTTCTCTTAGTGGGTTTTCAGAGATAGAGAGAGGAAACAATGTGATAGGATAGTTTTGATAAGTGTGAAACTTCTCTGAGAAGTTTTATGAGATAAATATCTAAAATACTCCACTGGGCCAAGCCCATTGTGATTTCGTTGGTCATAGTGGACGAAAACACATTAAAGTGTTTTCACCACTTGGGGTGTTTTCATGAGTAATAGTTTACAGTAAAGTTCCATCATTGTTTAACATGTTAAATAATAACACCTTATCATACAATCACACATAATAATTATTATGGATTTCCAAGTATAAAATATTAGTCGAAATACGTTACAACGTATTACAAAAGTAAGCGTTGTGAAACAACGAGTCGTATTAACAAACAACAAAAAAAAATTAACGTGCACTAAATGCGAAGATAGAATCTTGGAAACTCGAGTTGTCACAATTGATCCATTCATACGATTGTCGTATAGACTTAAGACACTAAGATTCTTTAGATTGACCAAAGTTTCTGGTAATAATCCAGTTATATAGTTTGTATTCATATAAAGCTCCTCTAGATCATAAAGATTTCCCAATTCATGAGGAATTGGACCAGAAATATTGTTACGATTCAGATAAACATAACGCAAATTCAATAACTGACCAAAACAGGTGGGAATCGAACCATGTAGATTATTATTACTCAACGCAAGCCCGGAAAGTAATCTCATTTGACAAATGGCTTGCGGAATAGAACCAGTCAGCTGATTTTGAAACAAATGAAGGGTGGAAAGGTTTCTCAGTTCCCCAATCTCTAGTGGGATTTTTCCAGTTAACTTATTAGAGGAGAAATCAAGATAAACAAGTTTTGACAGGTGACCAATTGTAGGTGGGATAATCCCAGAAAAGTTGTTTAAACTAAGTTCGAAATATAAGAGATTTGGGAACGAGGAGAAGGACAAGTGATCAAGAGTACCGTTTAAATCAGATGAGGAAAGGTTCAATCTGATTATGCTACCATTTTCATTACATGAAACACCATACCAATTGCATGGAGACATTGTCTTTTGATCATTTGTCCACGAAGGTAGAAGGAAGCTAACATTTTGGTTATGAAGAGTTGATTTCCATTTTAGGAGAGCATCAACTTCATTTGAAGAACCTACAACATATAAGGTACAGAACATTAAACATGTTGCAAGAAAGATGATTGAAAGGGAAAAAGGTGCCATGCTTTGTGTTTATGGATGTCTAGGAGTAAACCTTTTTGCTGTAATTTATATTGGTTGGTTTTGGAGTGTTGGTCAATCTAATATTCCAAAAACATAGTTTTCCTGGCTGGAATTAAATGAATGGAAGACAATTTGGGAGCCAAGAACGGATAGGTGAGAAAACAAGTTAGATGTTCCAAGTTTCCTATTGAATTTTTCAAATATAACTGGCTGTGTCGATTTGTCAACAATTGTTTTAAGTTTTATATCGAATTTGTCAAAAATTCTTTAATAAGATTCCACATAATACATTTTTATAGAACATTTTTTGAACAAAATTTCTAAAACACTTTATAATATAATTACAAGACAAACAAATATAAGCAAGCCGTAATTCTACAATAAACTTTTATACAATTTTACACCCTTGGGTTTGGGGCAATGACAACTTTACACCCTATATCAAAATTTTGCTTTATTACACCCTAACGTTTTCTTATTGCATCAATGTTGGCCCTTCTTTGAAGACAATGTTAATTTGACTGTTAAAAATTTGTTAAAGGTCGTTTTTACCTCTGATTATTATTATTATTATTATTATTATTATTATTATTATTATTATTATTATTATATAAAAGCTCAAGTCCTTAGCTACAATAGATAAAATATCATTCATTTAAAAACTATTGAGTAAATTGTCATTTTAGTCCCTGAGGTTTGACCAAAATTACCACTTTAGTCAAAATGAGAGAAAACAAAACTATTCGAACTAAAATGGCAAGAAAAAAACCATTTAGACTAAAGTGACAATTTTAGTCAAATCTCAGGGACTAAAATGACAATTTACTCAAAACTATTTACATAAATGTCATTTATGCCTTTTTTTTTCCTTCTCATCCTACATATAAAAACACCTCAATGGTTTGAGTCAACAGGAGATAAATTATCCATTTTGAAAACTATTTATAAAAATGCCATTTATGCCATTTTTTCTGATCGTATACATCAAAACACTTGAATGATTTAAGTCAAAAACTTTTGTTTTTGTTTTTTTTAGTTTTCCCCAAAGCAGCACATTTGTTCAATAATATAATATCAATATCAATATTAATATTAAATAATAAATAAGCTATATATATATATTTTGAATGACTAATGTTACTCTCACAAACTCCTATATTTACAAATAAATCACCTTTGCTTGAGATTGAACCTAAGACCACCCATTAAGAAGCAAAAGCCTCTACCAAGTAATCTAGCCTCACTAGGCAATAAATAAGCTATATGATATAATTATATGAAGGTTATATAATTTTTTAAACATAAACTGAAAATACAAAATTATAAAACAAATCTTACATTAATTCTAAATATACTTTGTCACGTATTTATTTTTAACTATGATTTAAAAAAAGTTTTATTCTTATATGTTAAATATGGTTGACTTTTTGAGTTTCTTTACTATAACGAACTGAACCAATGTATTTGAACATCGGGACATGTACCGTATAACATTGGTTTATTTTTATGTTTTCTAAAATGACGTCGTTTATCCTTTTTTGAAATAATATATTATAGTGTTGTTTAAAAATTCCGAATATACTTTTACGATGTGGTTATTATTATGTGTGATTTGATAAAACAAAATATCCGAATGGATAAAAAATAGTTGATAAAAGAAATATCCGAATGGAAAATAACGTTATTTTACTAATTTCGTGAAAATAACGTTAAAAGAGAAGAATGGTTAATCATGCATCATGTGGTGGCATTGATAGCCGAAAGACAAGGGAGTACATGCACTAATCGACCTTTGTATTAATTGCTGATTGTTATGTGCCTTATGTCCAAGGCTTGATGCAAAACTACTATCAAGTCGGGGGTCTCACTTGAAGCAACCTCTCTACTCCTACGGGGTAGAGGTAAGGTTGTCTACATCTTACCCTCCTCAGACCCTACCTTAGCTTTGCTATTAGTGTGATTTACTGAGTATGATGATGATGAGGGCATGAATAAGCAAAGCCAAACAATTTTTAAGAAACAACTTATTTACTTATTAGCTTCACACCCCATGATGTGTGTAAAATGCAACATATAAATTACATCAAATAAGGCATAAAACTAACATTTTTTAGTACTAATGTTGGAAAAAGTGTGCTTTTGTCTTCCTTTTGTATTTTCAGAACCAAATAAGCTTAAATGAACAAAAGGAACAAATATGCAACAAAACTAACATGAGTACAAAGAAAATGAATAAATGTGGCATGCATGCCCGACCCCTCGACAGCATCTTCCTAAGCAAAAACAAGAAACAGAAGGCTGACCACGGCCCCGTGCCCAGCGAACACGGGGGCGTGGTCAGATGCCTGCAAAACATGACAAAGCTATAGAAGCTTCTATTCCCAGCACGGGGACATGCCCAGCTCAACACGGGCCATGGTCAACGCTAAGATTCGCAGAATCTTGCAAATCTTGATAGTACAGATACGCTTCTGCACATGGGGCCGTGCCCAGAGAACACGGGGGCGTGTGGAGCCTAATACAGACAATTGCAATTAATGAAGAAAGAGAAAAAGGCTGGCCACGGGGCCGTGTCCGGGCTTCTGTGGAGACTATAAATAAGGGTGCTTGGTTCACTTCAAAGGCATCCCTTGGCAAACCACCTCTCTCCCACTTCACCACCACTCCACCACCACTACAACACCCACATCCACCACCATCATCCATCATCCACCTTAGAGTGTGTGTAGTAGTCTCGGGATCGAAGATTGATAGTAAGAGTTCTTGTCAATCAAAGGCCATGTTTGGCTAAGTCTCTTACATCACTTGGTGAAGACAAGCATTTAATGTAATACTTTTGATTTTTAATCTTTTCGCACTTTTTATTTGGTTTTGTATTAATGACTTTAATAACTAGTTTCTTATGTTGAAGGTGAAACTTCCTTATCATTTGTCCGTGATGTCTTGGCATTATTTTACTGTCTATATAAAATAAAAGATTTTCACCATTCATATATCTACGGTCTATATAGAGATATGTTGGCTACCTGGTCGGGGTTAAGGGAATGGTTTGGTAAGGTTCTTGCCTTGTTCAGTGTATAGATCCTGCAAGGACCTAGGTCAAGCTTACTAGAACCTCCTTCAATACCCACTGGTATTGGATGGCGGCGGTGCGAATGGCTTGATCCCCTCATAAGTAAACTACTATTAATACATTAACTCGGCTACTTGGGATTGTATCCCTGCTGACTCAAACCACTTAGCCGAGGGTAACGTCGCCTTCAAAAGAGGGGCCTACCACATTACGCATTAATAACTTAATTAATTATCTTTCAATATTCCGACCTTTTGGGATTGTATCCTTGCTGACTCAAACCACTGGTTGAGGGTAACTTCACCTTCAAAAGAGGGGCCTACTACTATAACTAATATAATCTCTTAAAAAGTGCAAAAGTGCGGAAATCATCGAAGGTTACATTAAAGGCGAGTCAGATCCAAGTGATTCATCTTGTCTATATGTTTTTATTTTATTTTTGTTTTTAGCATTTTAGTTTTTACTTTTATGTTTAAAATCTTTTCTAAAACTTTTGATTTGATTAGACGTTGAGGATAAACCGGTACTAAAAGCTCTTGTGTCCTTGGACGACCTCGGTATCTTGCCAACGCTATACTACGCTCACGATGGGTGCACTTGCCCATGTGTGTGTTTAGTGTTAGTAGAATATCGTGCTTTATAAATTTAAAACTTGACTAACGTGTTAAAAAGGGCTTATTTAACATAAACCATGTCCTTATTTAACATAAACCATGTCCTCAAGGTTGATATGAGGAAAGACATGCAGGATAACCGATTTATCCTCCCATGTGGCAACAGAGTCTCGTAGTCCCTCCCATTGGATCAACCATTGTTCAACCTGGAGACTGGAGTGATCAAGAAAACGAGTGTCCATGATGGCTTTGGGTAGAATCACCAAAGAAGCATAGGAGTTAATAAGCCCAATAGGGGTGACCTGGTGGTCTGCAACACCGGTGCACTTGCGGAGTAAAGATATATGAAAAACATCATGAATCTTAGCGGAAGCCGGTAATTCCAACGATAAGCAACGGTGCCCACTTTAGCTATAATCTTATTAAGGCTGAAATAACATCTAGCCAACTTATGATGGCATTGAAGACGAATAGAGTGTTGGCGGTAGGTTTGTAACTAAACAAAAACCTAGTCCCCAACCGTTAAGGAGATATCCAGCGATTTTTATTAGCAAAGGCTTTCATACAAGCCTGGGCCTTTAGTAGATTGTGCTTTAAGAGTGACAAGACAACATCTCTTTCCAAAAGCTGGGCTTCCAAAAGAGGATTGTGTGACAACTGTGTTCTGTAATCGATGTACAATGTAAAACAATGTTAATTATCAATAAAACAATGTGCTTTGGTGTTATTATCTGTGTTTTGGTGTTATTATGTGTGTATTTGTGTTTGATGATTTTACGATTTGATTCGAGTTCGATTTCAAGCTTTAAATCGCTTTCTAGAAAGTTATACGCAAACTGGTGCGTAAACGCAGTCAGTTTAACGCGTCAAACACTCCGGAATAGTGACATAGGCTTAACATACCTTAAATAACCTTTACATAACTTAGAAATAAGTTTTGGATGGTTTGGTGTGTCGAAATCAAGTTTGTTCGAATGCAGGTACTATTTGTGTCAAACTGTGAAACTATACCGATTTGTATGGTAACGAACATTCGGGAACTTGATCATAATTTAAAGATACCCTAAATATCCTATACATAGCTTAGAAATAGGCTTTGAGGGGTTCGGTATGCTAAAATAAACTTTATTGATCAATAGGGACTAAAAGCGTCAAAAAGTGCATAAGTTTGCATTTTCGCGCATATCTTACGTTCTGAAAATATCCGGACATCCTAAAATTTATGTAATCATTAAAATATTTTATTTTAGTGATTGGCATGATAAAATTCCATTCGTCGTATAATTTGGTTCGTTTTTGCGCCCGTTCGAGTTCTCGTCGTAATTAACCGAATAACGCAACTGTACGACCAAACGAACCAAGATCTGGGATGTTTTTGAGCATATTTTAAGTTCCCTATACTTTAACTTCATTTTAGAGCCTTGAAATGGGGTTAACGGGGCTTAAACGTGCCGAAAACCAAGTTTTTAGCATGCAGGGACCTGTTTCGCCAAATTTTGAAACTTGAAACTGATCCCCCTCGCGCCACGCGCCAGCCCAGGGAGTCCCTGGCGCGCCACGCTACAGAGGACCAAAATCAACATTTCATTTTCAGCATCTGGCTTGATTTCCAGGGTCTTTTGTGTAAAATTCTCAATACCTAGAGCTGGTTTTCGACTCCCATTGTATTGTAATACCATGTTCTTCAATGAAGGGCCAAGATTGATCCTCTCAAACACTTGTAAAGATCTTAGAGATCCTAACTTTCTATAAATAGCAAGGTTTCTCATTTGGGTTCTTCACACTTGAATTCAATCATCTTCTCTAAGTTGAAGCTCTCCTTGTGAAGCTTCATACCTGAGAATTTTTTAGTTCAAATCTTCATAACCTAGACCCTTTGTAAGTTTCCTTCATGCTTGTTTATGTTTTTCAAGCATGAAAGTCAAACAGTGTTTGACTTTCTGCTTTGACCGGTCAATGGTCAACACAAAGTTCGTTTGAACTTTGCAACGTGAGCGTAATCACGATGGTTATAGTCTCGTGTGACTATACCTACTGATTACCACGTTGTCTAGGCGTAGTGACGAGTCGTAGTTTCGGCCAAAATGCGTATTTATGCGTATTTTGTAACTAAACTACTCTTGGGTATCAAAACCCTTTGTTTTGATATCAAAAACCAGTTTTCTAACTTAACTAAACATGTTCTAACATGTTTATCTCGTCACTTTTAGTTTAGTGCTTGTTTAGAGTCGTAAGTCAAGCGGTCTAAACCACCGCTTAGACTTTCGAACTAGACCCGTTTGGTCGAGCATTAGGATCCGACCAATCATGGTTAGTGACCATAGTTGCATAGGGAATAACCTTTCGAGGTTATACCTTATGGTCATGTAGGATCGAGATTCGATCTGAACGAGTCTATCAGAGGAGTTCTAATCCATATCAAAGGCGGAAATCAATGATATAGACTTGATTACAGCTTGATTCACTCTTTAATTGTCTTGTTTATTGATTTGAAAGCATTACAGATCAAATGACACGTCGGCAGCACTTCGGCACCAGAATCAGGAACGTTACAAATGAATACACAGCTCAGGTATTTATAGTGTTTGCATTTCGCACGGAATGGTCAAATGTCATTTCGTACGAAATGGACCAAGTCCATTTCGTGCGAAAATGGATTCTTCCATTTCGTGTGGAATGGTTCAACCACACTCAAATCCTATCAACTAGCCTACCGAGCTTCATTCTATCCAATCTAGACACAAGACTCGATACAAGACGAAGTCGACAGACATATGCACCAACAGACTCCCCATTGGATGTCGACGAGTCTTCAGTGTGACAAAACTTTAGAATGTCAACTCTTCAGTCTTGATCAGTCTTCGTGCTCTTCCAAAGTATCTGACAGTGTAAGCATCATTCAATCTCTTTCTTTTCCAGCAACTCAATCTGGCTCCTTATCATTCAAACTCCCCCTTGAATGTTGATCTATCAATCTTCAGTCTCCTCTCTTCTTCACAGGTTCAGAATCGCTATCTGGCTCTTGATCTAGGATCATGACCTGGTTCACACTCTGCTCAGGTTTAGCCATGGGAACCTGCATAAATCTCTACCTAACAATAAATTTCACAAATTTAACAATTTGACAAATTTATAAATCACTTGCAGCAATCCATCAAAAAGATTTAACATTTTATAATATCTGATGATCACTTGTAAGAAAATCATTCAAATTTGACATTTTTTAATTCAAAACATTTTTCATTTCAACAGACTCTCCCAAACCATTTGTTCATCATGTTTAGCACTTGGAATTTTGAAAATCAGCTGTTCATCATCAGTTGTCAAAAATCTTTTTGAATTTTTCAAAATTTTATGCTAAAACACACTGAAAATATTTTTGGATTTTGTTTTTAATAAAATGCAGTAAAGAAATATTTACAATCTAGGTTTATATTACCTGTAAATATTTTTGCGAGTTTTGTGTAAGAGGATCATATCAGTTTTTGACAGATTACAAGCACCGTTGAGCTTAGTTACATGTAACATCTGTGCTTGTAATCATTATGAACAGTTCAATTATCAATAAAACAATGTTATTTGATCCCAATGTTTGTTTGGTTGTGTTTTACATTTTTCATGTTTTGACTTTTATTCAATTTCAAACTCTATATCACTTTCTGGAGATTTATACGCAAACTGGTGCGTAAACGTAATCAGTTTAATGCGACAAATACTCTGGAACATCAACATATACTTAACATACCTTAAATAACCCTTACATAACTTAGAAATAAGTTTTGAAGGCTTTGGTATGGCAAAAACAAGTTAATTCGCTTATAGGGACTAAACTTGACAAACCCGAAGCTTTGTAACGGATAATTATGCACTAGAATGCATGATACAAAATTTCATAAAGTTTCGTTATCGTACGAGAAAGTTATGATCAAATCCGTGTACAAGGGGTTAAAACGTCAACGTTGAAGTTTAGGACCTTTCGGGTAACAATAAAGTTAACCGAGGACTTAACAAAGTGAGTAAATATCTTGAAGCCCTTATATGTCAAATTAGGGGGTTCAAAGTGCAAAGTATAAGTTAATTGACCTTTCAAAAAGCCAAGAGCCATTTATGCAAAAACTAGAAAGAATTACAATTCTGATCAAAGGCTTACGGACCGTAAGCCTTACCCTTACGGTCCGTAAGGGTCGTAATGGGTCGTAAGCACTTATGTTAGGTTTCATTTAGTATGTAGGCTTTGTTAAACCATATTACACGAGTCTCCATACTCGTTTGGTTTACGAACCCTCATTTTATCCGATCCTCCGATTTAGGTCCGGTTTATTAACATAGTTACCTATATTAGGTGCCGTTTGATTCCGAGATCTCTAGCATTGCTTGGTGGTTATCTTAGGACTTCTGAGCAATCTCAAGTGAGTACATAGACCCCTCTTTTACTGTTTTCCAAACTGTTTTGGGGTGAAACACATGTGCCTACTTGTTACTTTCATGCTTTCCTGTTTTCACATCATATATCTGCTATGTTTGTTAGTACATTATAGTACATGATTTCATTACATTTCATGCTATGTATGCCCATTGTGTGCGTACCTAGTACATTGTTTTACCTTACATTTCTGCTATGTATGTTGACTGATAGCATGCTAGCACATTGATTTACGTGACTTTTCTGCTTTGTATGTTAAATTAGCATACTTAGTACATTGTTTTCATATAACATGTTTACTTTTGCTATGACATTTGGTTTGCACAAACGAGACTATTATACGTTCATTAACATTAGCTACGCCGCTCGGTAGTAAGTACTGGTACCATAGGACTTGACAAATCCCATTCCTGACATCCCGGGTTTGTTTGGATGTAAGGAATGACTGAATCCGAAAACATTACTTTTGATAACCTTGACTGAAAGGGTTATCCGACTGTCTCAAGGCTTGAATGTATGCGTTAACTTACCACATAAATGTTTGTATCAATGTAACATGCATTACTTTGCAAAACATAACTTTTTGATATATTCAAAATACTTTGTTTTGTACAATTCTACATTTGGATTTTGTGACAATACTTTACTTACAATACATAACATTTGATACACATTACTTGACTACTTTTGGACTTATAAACATTTGACATGGCTTATACAGGGACTTTTGACTATTGGTTTAAACATAGACTTTATACATTGGTGGTTTGTTTAAGTTATTTAAGTAACGAGGCGTGTGTAATATGATACAAGCATGGTGGATACGCCGCTAGTACTTCCTATATATAAGTGTTTGTATGGTATTACATATCGTAGCGTTATTTGAATCATTTCAATTTGAGACATATAACATTTTATATAAATAACATATTTTTCACAAGACTTTGGTTTACAAACAATTTACTTTATACAACTCATTTTACTTGGTTATACATTTAACCACGCATTATTCTTTTATTTATACATATCACTCGATCTTATCGCTTTTTAAACGATTTACAAAACAAAACAATTTACAAGGTTCATGACTGACTTTTGATAAACAAACTTTTTCTAAACTATTAAGTCATGAATCCTATTTTCACAAACCTATGTATCTCACAGGCATTTTTATGCTGACGTACCTATTTTCACATGTGTTTTCAGGAGCTTTTCCATAGGATGATGATCGTGACACTAGGGCGGACCTATGCCTTAGAGACTTAAAATGAAGATAGACTTTGTTTAATTATGTTATGTGCTCTTTGATTCCTGTTTAAAACAATGTAACTCTTATGTTGATAAATAAAATACAACTTTGTATGCCATGGTTATGAAACAATTAATTCTGTTACAACACTCCCCGACGTTTCCGCCACGTTTTGTATGTTATACGTGGTCGGGGTGTGACAGAAGAGTTGGTATCAGAGCCAATGGTTATAGGGAATTAGGTTATTAGTAATGCTTTGACCTAGACTATAACCTTTCTAGGACCCTAACACAAGTTATCTTGTGTTTAGATCTTAAAACATGCACATCACCTATCCTTAGGTGATTATCAAAACAAAAATTAAATTTTCCGAAACGATTTTTGAAAAACAATCTTCTGTTTTTGAATGATTTATTACAAGGTTTTGAACCCTCTTTTGTAAGGTTTTGAACCCTTCCAGTTTAACTAAAATTTTTGGCTTATTGCCTTCTGAATTTTCAAAATCTCGTCAAAGTTTTGGGTTTTAAATAATGTGAACACGTGCAAACTGGAAGAGTGAATGCCTGTATTCTGGGTTTTCTGTCTAGGCAAGCACTTCGTATATATCTCATCAGACGCGAGACCAGTTGTGCTTACCTGGGAATTCTTGGGATGAGTGTTCACTTATAGGCGAGCATGTCTTCGCGATACATTATTTTTGATCCATTTACTTTGATTATTCACTGTGTGTCGTTTGTTTGCTTGATAATGCGGACAAATGACCACCATCTTTTCTTTTGTTAATTTTGTTTCATCTCATTCTCTTCATCCAATCATCTCACTCGTTCCCTTTCATGTTTCCTCTTTTAGAATGCCTCCTCGATGCGAAAACCAGATAGCAACTGCCGAACTGGCAGAAATTATTACGCAGCAAATGGCTGCTCAATTCCCAAACCTCTTTGCTCAATGGAACCAAGCCAACAACAACAACAATGCTCCATGCAAATTCAAGGATTTTAACTCGGCTAAACCACTCAAGTTTAGTGGTTCTGAGGGAGCGACTGGGCTTCTTCAATGGTTCGAGAGCATTGAGAATACTTTCCGCCACGTGCAGTGTCCTGACAATCGCAAGGTCGAGTTTTCTTCGAGTGTGTTTCAGAAGAGGGCTCTCACATGGTGGAATGGGGTTATGAGAGACCGTGGTGCAGAAGTTGCTCTAGAACAAACTTGGGCTGAACTCAGGGCCCTTATGATGAGAGAATTCTGTCCTCGTCATGAACAACGAGCGTTGGAGAAGGAGTTTGATGACTTGAAACAAGATAGTGGCGAGCACAGGGCATATACTGATAGGTTTTAGGAGTTGAGTCTGCTTTGCCCGACTATGGTTACCCCACTCGACAAGGCTATCGAAAGGTACATCGACGGCCTACCTGACTCAGTGCAAGACATCATTACTGGTAGTAACCCTGCCACACTCCGTCAGGCGATCGAGTTATCAGCGACATTGACTGAGTCGCAGATTCGGAAGAATAAATTACACAGGAAGGGTGACAAGGGTAAGAAGCAGGCATCTGACAAGGAAGATAGCAAGAAAGGTCAAAACAAGAAGGGAAAGAATTCTGGAGGGTCTAGGAAGCGGAAGGCTTCCCAAAACTATGACGTTACTGCACAGGCCCAAGCTGCACCAAATCAGCCTGCGCAGCCACTAGCCAAGAAGCCTTATCTTGGCAATGCACCTCTGTGCAACAGGTGTAACGGCCATCATCCACCACACCTCCAGTGTCGTCAGTGCACCAACTGCGGAAGATCTGGTCATCTTGCCGCTACTTGTCGCATTCCTGTTAACCAGAACCAGGCAGTTCAGAACCAAGCCCAACAAGTTGCTCAGCCTCTTGCTCAGCAACAAGGTCAAGCTGCACGACCTCATTTTCCTCCTGGTTCGTGCTACAATTGTGGGGATCTGACCCACTACAGGAACCGGTGCCCAAGGCTAGCCAACCAGAACCAGAATCCAAATCAGAATCAAGCTCCGGCTCGAGGTCGAGTCTTCAACATGAATGCTCAAGAGGCACAAGCAGACAATGAAGTGGTGAACGGTACGTTCTTTATTAATAATCAGCCTGCATCTGTTCTTTTTGATTCGGGTGCCGACAAGAGTTTTGTGTCATTGTCTTTTGAGCCAATGCTTCGCGTGTCTAGAACGAAACTAGGTAAACCTTTGACAGTAGAGGTTGCTAATGGTGAACCCATTGTTCTTGATTCTGTTCTTCGCAACTGCCAGTTAAACCTTAACGACCATCTTTTTCCTATTGACCTCACGCCAATGCAACTTGGAAGCTTCGACGTTATAGTGGGTATGGATTGGTTATCTAAGCATCGCGCAGAGATAGTTTGTTCTGAGAAGATTGTTCGTGTGCCGCTTTCGACAGGCGAGATCCTACAGGTTCAAGGTGAGAAACCGTCTGGTGGTCTCAAACTCATGTCTTGTTTTAAAGCTCGGAAGTATCTGCGAAAGAATTATGTGGCCTTCTTGGCACATGTCATAGCAGATAAAGGCAAGGGTAAGTCTATTTCAGATATTCCTGTCGTTCGGGATTATTCTGAAGTTTTCCCTGAAGATTTACCAGGTCTACCTCCAGCATGCCAAGTCGAGTTCCGTATTGATCTCGTACCTGGTGCAAATCCCATTGCTAGAGCTCCATATCGTCTTGCACCGTCTGAGATGCAAGAGTTATCTAAGCAGCTTCAGGAGCTCTCTGACAAAGGTTTTATCCGTCCTAGCTTTTCACCTTGGGGTGCTCCTGTTCTTTTTGTCAAGAAGAAGGATGGATCTTTTAGGATGTGTATCGACTATCGTGAGCTTAACAAGCTTACCATCAAGAATCGATATCCCCTACCTCGCATCGATGATCTCTTTGATCAATTACAGGGCGCTTCTTATTTTTCAAAGATCGATCTACGATCTGGATATCATCAACTTCGTGTGCATGAAGAAGATATTCCCAAGACAGCGTTCCGTACTCGTTATGGGCATTATGAGTTCACATTCATGCCATTCGGTTTGACTAATGCTCCAGCTGTTTTCATGGACTTAATGAATAGGGTCTGCAAACCTTATTTGGATCAGTTCGTCATTGTTTTTATTGACGACATCTTGATTTACTCCTAGACGCGAGCTGATCACGAGCAACATCTTCGTCTTACTTTGGAACTCCTAAAGAAAGAGCAACTTTTCGCCAAATTCTCCAAGTGTGAATTCTGGCTTAAAGAAGTTCAATTTTTAGGACATATTGTCAACGAACAAGGTATTCATGTAGATCCTTCCAAGATCAGTGCGATCAAGGATTGGGATATGCCTACTACTCCTACTGAAGTTCGTTCTTTTCTTGGTCTAGCGGGTTATTACCGCCGCTTCATTGAGAACTTCTCGAAGATTCCAGTTCCTCTAACTGCTCTAACTCAGAAGAACAAACCCTTTGACAGGGGATACAAACAAGAAGAAGCTTTTCAAAACTTGAAGTAGAAACTTTGTGATGCTCCTGTTCTATCATTGCGTGAGGGCAATGATGATTTTGTCGTTTATTGCGATGCATCTAAATTGGGTCTTGGCTGTGTTCTGATGCAAAGGAACAAAGTCATAGCATATGCATCGAGGCAGTTGAAGATACATGAGAGGAACTACACCACTCATGATCTTGAGTTGGGTGCAGTTGTCTTCGCTCTTAAAATCTGGAGACACTATTTGTACGGTACAAAATGTGTGGTTTTCACGGACCACAAAAGTCTTCAGCATATCTTCAATCAGAAAGAACTCAACATGAGGCAACGACGTTGGATCGAGCTCCTAAACGACTATGACTGCGAAATTCGCTACCATCCTGGTAAGTCGAATGTCGTAGCCGATGCATTGAGTCGTAAGGAACGTACTAAGCTTCATTGTGTACGTGTTCAATCTGTTATTCAAGCTCGATCCGATATCCAAACACCATTTCTCAGGCTCAACAATTTTGTGTTTCACAAGGTTTGATGGATAAGAAATTTCCCTATCACATAACACCTGATCTGGAACTGAAGGACAATGGATCATATTACTTCATGGACCGTTTGTGGGTCCCAAGCCAAGATAACCTTCGCACCTTGCTTATGGATGATGCCCATAAGTCGCGTTATTCTGTTCATCCTGGCTCGGATAAAATGTATAAGGATCTTCATATTCACTACTGGTGGTCGTGTATGAAGAAAGACATTGCCTTATACGTATCAAAGTGCCTTACTTGTCTTAGGGTTAAGGCTGAACATCAGCGTCCTTCTGGCTTATTGGTGCAACCAGAGATCCCAGTTTGGAAATGGGAAAACATTACTATGGATCTTGTTACCAAACTTCCACGCACAAAGAAGGGTCATGATGCCATCTGGGTAGTTGTTGATCGTCTTACTAAGTCAGCGCATTTCTTGCCAATCCGTGAGGATTTTCCTGCTGACAAACTTGCAAAAATCTCTGTGGATGAAATTGTAGCTCGACATGGTGTTCCTTTGAACATCATTTCTGACAGAGATGCTCGTTTCACTTCTCATTTTTGGAGAACCATGAAATCTGCTATGGGGACCCAACTTAATCTGAGCACGGCTTATCATCCGCAAACGGATGGTCAATCTGAAAGAACAATCCAGACTCTGGAGGATATGCTTAGAGCTTGTGTGATCGACTTTGGTGGTAGTTGGGATTCACATCTTCCGTTAATTGAATTCTCCTACAACAACAGTTATCACACCAGCATCAAAATGGCTCCTTTCGAGGCTCTCTATGGTCGAAAATGTCGTTCACCAGTCTGTTGGAATGAGATCGGCGAGGCTCAACTTACTGGACCTGCTCTCATTTTAGAGACAACTGACAAGATTAAGAAAGTTCGTGATAACCTTCAGACAGCTAGAAGCCGTCAAAAGAGTTACGCGGACCCAAAACGCAAGCCCTTGGAATTTCAAGTCGGTGATCGAGTATTACTTAAGGTCTCACCTTGGAAAGGTGTGATCAGATTTGGAAAGAAAGGAAAACTTGCACCTAGATACGTTGGACCATTCAAGATCGTCGAAAGAATCGGAAAGGTAGCCTACAGACTTGAGTTACCTCCTGAACTTGGAAATGTTCATCCAACTTTTCACGTGTCCAATCTCAAGAGGTGTTTAGCTGATGAGAACCTCCACATACCACTTGATGAAATTTGTGTTGATAAAACACTGAAATTTGTTGAGAAGCCTGTGGAAATCATGGAACGTTAAGTCAAGTGGCTTAAACGAAAGCGCATTCCTTTGGTCAAAGTTCACTGGGAAGCTAAACGTGGACCCGAGTTTACTTGGGAACGCGAAGATCAAATGAAGGCGAAATATCCGCATCTTTTCCCACGAGTTTCCTCTAAATAAATTTCGGGACGAAATTTCCACAAGTAGGGGAGACTGTAACATTTGTGCTTGTAATCATTATGAACAGTTCAATTATCAATAAAACAATGTTATTTGATCCCAATGTTTGTTTGGTTGTGTTTTACATTTTTCATGTTTTGACTTTTATTCAATTTCAAACTTTATATCACTTTCTAGAGATTTATACGCAAACTGGTGCGTAAACATAATCAGTTTAATGCGACAAATACTCTGGAACATCAACATATACTTAACATACCTTAAATAACCCTTACATAACTTAGAAATAAGTTTTGAAGGCTTTGGTATGGCAAAAACAAGTTAATTCGCTTATAGGGACTAAACTTGACAAACCTGAAGCTTTGTAACGGATAATTATGCACTAGAATGCATGATACAAAATTTCATAAAGTTTTGTTATCGTACGAGAAAGTTATGATCAAATCCGTGTACAAGGGGTTAAAACGTCAACGTTGAAGTTTAGGACCTTTCGGATAACAATAAAGTTAACCGATGACTTAACAAAGTGAGTAAATATCTTGAAGCCCTTATATGTCAAATTAGGGGGTTCAAAGTGCAAAGTATAAGTTAATTGACCTTTCAAAAAGCCAAGAGCCATTTATGCAAAAACTAGAAAGAATTACAATTCTGATCAAAGGCTTACGGACCGTAAGCCTTACCCTTACGGTCCGTAAGGGAGGCCCAGATGCAGAAAAACGTTTTTCTCAGCTGTTAACAGCCTTTAATCCCTCCAAAGGCCAAGGCCAAGTGTCAAACTCTTATGGTGGATGGCAAAATGAGTTACCACAACTTTCCAACAAGTGTACGGCTTAGATCGTGCCCCCTTTTCCAAGAAACGATCCTAACGGTGAACCGAAAACTATAAATACCCACCTTATGTTCACTCATTCCTCATAAGAATCTGATCTAATGTGCTCTAAGTTGAAACATTTGTTTCATACCTGAGCTATTTTGATCTAGATTAGCATTCGGGGACCCTTTGTAAGTGTTCCTTCGTTCTTTTATAGCTTTCGAGTCCGAAAGTCAAACTTTGTTTGACTTTCTGCATTGACCAGTTTATGGTCAATGCGAAGTTCGTTTGAACTTCACAACGTGATTGTAATCATGATGGTTATAGTCCCTAGTGACTATACCTATTGATTACCACGCTATCTAGGCTCAGTGACGAACGCGTTTCACGAGAACGACGCGTTAAAGTAGCATAAGCTACCTAAACGGGTCGTAATGGGTCGTAAGCACTTAGGTTAGGTTTCATTTTAGAATGAAGGCCTTGTTAAACCATATTACACGAGTCTCCATACTCGTTTGGTTTACGAACCCTCATTCTATCCGATCCTCCGATTTAAGTCCGGTTTATTAACATAGTTACCTATATTAGGTGCCGTTTGATTCCGAGATCTCTAGCATTGCTTGGTGGTTATCTTAGGACTTCTGAGCAATCTCAAGTGAGTACATAGACCCCTCTTTTACTGTTTTCCAAACTGTTTTGGGGTGAAACACATGTGCCTACTTGTTACTTTCATGCTTTCCTGTTTTCACATCATATATCTGCTATGTTTGTTGGTACATTATAGTACATGATTTCATTACATTTCATGCTATGTATGCCCATTGTGTGCGTACCTAGTACATTGTTTTACCTTACATTTCTGCTATGTATGTTGACTGATAGCATGCTAGCACATTGATTTACGTGACTTTTCTGCTTTGTATGTTAAATTAGCATACTTAGTACATTGTTTTCATATAACATGTTTACTTTTGCTATGACATTTGGTTTGCACAAACGAGACTATTATACGTTCATTAACATTAGCTACGCCGCTCGGTAGTAAGTACTGGTACCATAGGACTTGACAAATCCCATTCCTGACATCCCGGGTTTGTTTGGATGTAAGGAATGACTGAATCCGAAAACATTACTTTTGATAACCTTGACTGAAAGGGTTATCCGACTGTCTCAAGGCTTGAATGTATGCGTTAACTTACCACATAAATGTTTGTATCAATGTAACATGCATTACTTTGCAAAACATAACTTTTTGATATATTAAAAATACTTTGTTTTGTACAATTCTACATTTGGATTTTGTGACAATACTTTACTTACAATACATAACATTTGATACACATTACTTGACTACTTTTGGACTTATAAACATTTGACATGGCTTATACAAGGACTTTTGACTATTGGTTTAAACATAGACTTTATACATTGGTGGTTTATTTAAGTGATTTAAGTAACGAGGCGTGTGTAATATGATACAAGCATGGTGGATACGCCGCTAGTACTTCCTATATATAAGTGTTTGTATGGTATTACATATCGTAGCGTTATTTGAATCATTTCAATTTGAGACATATAACATTTTATATAAATAACATATTTTTCACAAGACTTTGGTTTACAAACAATTTACTTTATACAACTCATTTTACTTGGTTATACATTTAACCACACATTATTCTTTTATTTATACATATCACTCGATCTTATCGCTTTTTAAACGATTTACAAAACAAAACAATTTACAAGGTTCATGACTGACTTTTGATAAACAAACTTTTTCTAAACTATTAAGTCATGAATCCTATTTTCACAAACCTATGTATCTCACAGGCATTTTTATGCTGGCGTACCTATTTTCACATTTGTTTTCAGGAGCTTTTCCATAGGATGATGATCGTGACACTAGGGCGGACCTATGCCTTAGAGACTTAAAATGAAGATAGACTTTGTTTAATTATGTTATGTACTCTTTGATTCCTGTTTAAAACAATGTAACTCTTATGTTGATAAATAAAATACAACTTTGTATGCCATGGTTATGAAACAATTAATTCTGTTACAACACTCCCCGACGTTTTCCGCCACGTTTTGTATGTTATACGTGGTCGGGGTGTGACATTACACATTAAGAATTAAACAGTTCACTTAGATTGTCGATATACCGATCCACTTAAATTCTCACACAAATTTTAACTGATTCAGGATACGAATTAGGTGTATTAAGAACTTAAACTCATTCATGTGTCCCACCTCTTGAATATACTCCCGTATCCATATCCCAATATTCAGTCTTACAGGTGAATATACCACAGATGATATCTGTAAGGGGTTAATTGCGAAACCTTGAGAGCTCATATGTTTTGCTGAGTTGAAGGCTCGACTTTTGGTGTGTCCCCTTTAGATGATCTTTTTTACAACAGCACATGATTTGCAATTTTTCAATGATTCATCATTTTTTATGCTGAGGGCGGGCTTTTATTTCAAGCAGCAGTAAAGTATTATACGGGGACTAGGCCATTGCTTCCGCATTATCAGAAGTCCCGGGATAATACCCCAGATATCACTGAGCATAAAGACCTAGTATTTCAGAAAGAGGGGTCTTTCAAACGAGATTTCAGGGGTTACCTATATATCCAAGTGGTGTTCCCCACGAAACAAGCAAGTTTGAATGTAAGTTTATATCCTGAAAAAATTTACTAAATGTGTAAAAACCTATCGACATATCATCAGTGAGACCGTTTAATGCTATTTAATAATTACATTTCTTTAGCATACCGTAACTGTCTACTGATGTACTATCATTTCCACTTTTTCACAACAAAACTCATTTTTTTATTTTTCAAATGTTTTTGGCTTTTACAGATTTTATCATGTTTTTGGATTTTTCAAATTTTCGGATTTTTACTCCCCCTAAAATCAAAAATATGTTTCAATTTTTGATTTTCAAAGAAAATTTGAAAACAAACTATACAAATAAAGTGACAACTTATTCGAATTGCTTCAATTCGCCATCCACTTGGCATAAACAATCAGAACTTCCCCTGACAACAAACTATTTTCCCATTATGATTTCAAAACACTTAAGTTTGTTTTAATCAAATGGCTTTTCCGGAAAATTAGTTTTGTTGATTTCACTTGTAAAATCGGGGTTATGATCATCACATTGTTCTTCAAACCATTTGAATGAAAGTTAAATCAAGTTCAATTTAATGACCTTGATTAACCACTAGTCGATTCAACCATACTATTTGTAAAATGAAATATGACAATTTTCAAGAATAACTACCACTTATAGGTTGAAAAACCACTTGTATTTGTTGGAAGATGCCGATTCCTACTCCACACTTACCAACCTGGGAGTTCCGGCAAGTCACACTTGATAAATTTTCATAGTTTTAGAATTTTTCACAAAAACAATTTTCTTTAAGAATGATGCCGATTCATGCTCCACGATTACCAACTTGGGAGCTCCGGTAAGTCAGGGTTTTAAGTAGAAAATGCTGTCACCCAAGCCTGACCAGCCTTGGGTGATTGTGATTCATCTCTATCCCACCATCTTTTTTATTTGTAAAAATCTTTCACACCCTTTACCTTCCCGTCAACCATCTTCCCAAAGATATATTTTACATTTCCATTGAAAACCTTTTCAGCATCAAATTCTTCCTTACCAGCAAAGAATTGATCTGAAATCTCAATTTTATCAACCTTTGATTTCAGGTTTTCTCTTGACAATGACGGAAAGTTTTCATCGTTCATTTCTGGAACGGAATTCTTCTCACTTTTCACAACAAATGACTCCTCTGACTTTGACGAGTCAGATTCATTGTCAGAACTAGTTTCAGATTTAACAACTCATTTTTGTTTGTTCAAATCGACTTTTCTTTTGTAAAAATGTTTCGAACTTTCACCAGTTTCAAAAGTCGAATCTTTGAACCTTTTAAGACTTTCTGTTGGTTGTTTTATTTTATCAACACGTTTCTTTTTCAGATTTGAGTTAGAAGAAACTCCTTGTTTTGTATAAGTGGACTTGGAGCAATTCCAAGCAATGTGTCCAACTTCTTGACATTTGAAACAGGTTCTACGTTCAACTCTCTTCTCAGATTCTTTCACCACATTCTTTTTCCTTTCAGCAAGAAACTCTTTGTTTGTCTGTCTCCAGAATGGTTTCTTTCCTTCTTGTAACACCTCGAAAATTCACATCCTATAATGTGTAGACACGTGTCAAATGTTTAAACGTGTGAAAGAATATTATAGAAGGACTAAAGTTGACAGTCATGGAAAGTATGTGGATATACATATTCTAAATGTCAAAAGTGAATAAATATGTTGTATATTGACCCTACAAGATGCTCATACCTTCAAACGAATAAATCATGGATCATACGGAGCTAAAAGTGAGAGATTACAAACTACAGGGGCTAAATGTGTCAACATGTTTCAGTTATACCTCTGAGTGACCTTTTGACAAACCCGAAGCTTTGTAACGGTTAATTATGCTCACTAGAATGCACGATTTAAATTTCATAAAGTTTCGTTATCGTATGAGAAAGTTATGATCAAATTCGTGTGCGAAGGGTTAAAGCGTAAACGTTGAAAGTTAGGACTTTTCGGGTAACAATAAAGTTAACCGGGGACTTGGCAAAGTGGGTATATGTTTTAAAGCCCTTATAGATCAATTATGAGGGTTCATAATGCAAGAAACAAGTGCCTAATCGAAGTTTGAAGAGCCAAGGACCATTGCATAAAAAATCTAAAATTCAGATTTTGCTGCAGGAGGGCCTAGCATCACGCTAGGGTCCTGGGGGGGGGGGGGGCTTGGCGTCGCGCTAGGGGTCATCTGATCCCATTTTCTTGGGTTTTTGCCTGCTATGTGCTTTCTACTCGACTCTTGAATGATTTTCCACATCTTTCTTGGCCCCTAGGCACCCCCTAAGCACTAGGCACACTTGTTAATCAGTTGTGGGCACTTGTAGACTTATGTGTCAACATATTGTGGTGTTTAAATCACTATATAAAGACCAAGAGTTGCAACCAAGTTCCTCACACCTTCATTTGCACTTCTGATCATTCTTGGAGCTCCCAAGCAGGCTCAAGTCTTCACAATTCGTGCATAGGACTCTTGTAAGTATACTTGACCTTTCTAAATTAAGTTTTAGCTTAGTTAAGGCTTAAAAGTCAAACCGTCGTAATTAACGGTTGACTTTAGGATTAATCACTAATGGTCCAGTGATTAGTCGAATCAAAAGTAGTTATAAGTTGGTAATTATGTGGGTAATAAAACCTCAAAAGGGTTCCCCCTGATTCCCACTCTAACTAGGTCAAACGTCGGGTCAAACGTGTAATTAAAAAGTCAACATAATGTGTAAATTACAATTTATACATAATTAGCAATGTAGAACAAATACAACCTGTTTGATCATTTATATAACTTGGTAATTAGTGTAAGAACATGTCTAAACATGTTCAACCCGACAATTTCCTGTTTAGACCCGGTTCGGAACCGAAAGTCGCATAGTTTGACTTATACTTTGACTTTCAGTTCTGACCCATTTTGGTATGATTTAGAAATACCTAAGAGCTTCATTTGGACCAGGTTACATGCTAGTATAACCCTCTGTGATTATACACCACGGTTCATTAGTTAACCGATTAATACGCATGATTCCGTTAATTGCTCATATGTTGACCATTATGCCCTTTTCACCTTAAAACGTGATTCTTAAAAATGTAAAAGACTAGAAACCTTAGTTACTGATATATAAACTTGTATGCAAAGTTTGACATCAGTTTGAGGTGTAGAATAAGAGTTATGCTCATTAGCGCAAATTGGAAGCTTTATGTTAATTAAACGACATAATTAGCGTATAGCCTATTTAAACCTACTTTTTGATATCAAATATTTTACCCACTAATTTAATATATTATTTTGGAATTTTTAAAGATTTTTAATTAATTTTAGGCTGAGCATAACTTATAGTCGTAGGCTTAATCCGGTAATTGTCGGTTTTGCCCTTACGGGCCATAAAATGAGTTTTACATATCTAATCGACTCCAAACCTTTTGCTACTGATCTTAAATGATAAATAAATTATTTTAAGCCTGCTAGAATAATAAAAATATCAGAATTATGTATCAAACCCGGAAATGGCTTTTAATCGCCTTATTAAGCGTTTTTAACGCATAGTATGTACTAAAAACTATTTTAAACATACAATGGTTGATACCTACTGATATTTGAGGCAAATTATAATATTTTAACAGTAAGCAAAGGTTGATAAACTCAGACTTCAGTTTTGAGCTTTTCGGCTTATGTGAAATTACCAAAATGCCCCTACGGTGCATAGTTTGGTTATAATTGATAAATTTCACATATATACTTTACCCTACTGTTATAACTTGTTAAATTGAGTATGTTTGCTGATTACATCAGACCTGTAACTCAGACAAACACTTAAACTCTTTTATAAACTTTTAAATGACCAAACTACCCCTACGGGGCATAGTTTGTGTTTAAACTCGTTACGGGCATAATGAAAGACAACTTACTGATTTCACAACATATTTGAAGCATATTAACTTAGGAAACCTGTAGATGGCTCTCATGAATACCCGTCACGCTTATTACGCGTACGGTTCGGTTTATTAACTAGTTTACATAAATTAGCCGAAACGGGTCAAACTTTATCGGTTTCATCTCAAAATCCAGAATGTGTATGAAATACCCATATTAAGCAAGTCTCTAAACTTGTCAGGTCTAAATCACATTCTATCCGGTGTTCGCTTAATCATGCGTACGAACCGTATCTTTGAAACTAGCCGGTCTAAGCTTAAGCTTAACTAAAGACCCGTTAGGATTCTAATAGGTTATTATAAACCTTCGTTCCAGATTAGGAGGACCAGTAAAAGCTACTTGTAATTTGCTTATTGTGATTTATACATTGCTCAGGTAAATACTTTTAACTTATTTTCCCTATACGGGCTTGGGGTTACGGTATATAGCATACCGCTTGATCGGGCATCAAATTCTCCACCGTTGAGTGGGTAATTGAATAATTTGATCGGCTCGTTTAAATAGTCTTGTTACTTAAAGCCTTTGGGGGGTTAATGACCATGTCCCGGATATCCTTGGCATCATTTTACGAAATGGCCACGACTTAAGCGCGGGGTGTAGGCGTACACCCGTCAGTGCACAAAAGAATAATGTGGTGTGTCTATTGATCTTTAACCCGGACTTGATCCGGGCTACTGAACGCACAAGGAACATGTAATTCGTTCACAAGATTATAATATTAAATAATTCTCCCAAGTTAAAAAGATTAATCTTGCCTCTGTGCATTTTAATCGAATTATAAAACATTTATGCCAGGTGCATCCAAACAAATTTTAAATCATTTTCCAAAATGAGTCAGTTGATTGTATTTACCAGTGTAAACTGACGTATTTTCCAAAAAGGCTAAATGCAGGTACTATACGAAATTGGCTGGATATTTCTCCTTAGCATCAATAGAAGTCTCGCAAGCTTAAGATGCCTAAAAGTCTGTTGAACTATTGTTTCCATTTTATGTTCGATCCTTCTGTGGATAAACTTCCAAATATTGTGACATTTGATATTACAATAATAAATTCGGTTGGGTTATATTTTCAATTGCTTCCGCTGTGCATATTAACATTGTGTTGTTTGACTATTATGTTGCCAACCATGACGTCACGACACTCCCCACCGGGCCCACCGGTGACACGTGGAAATTGGGGTGTGACAGGTTGGTATCAGAGCCAACATTGAGTGAATTGAACACTAGTCTTTCGTGTTTAATCTCAATGACACCGTAGCACATTCTTTGACCTTCTGAGTCTAGACTTAACTTAGGAATATTCTCAATCCTAACCTGGAAATTTTTGCTTCCAAAATTTTTTATATATACGTCGCCAAGCGAAGAAACTGTAATAAAACTTCTCCACATCTGGAGCCTTGAAATGCTGAGCTTCGTACCGCGGCTAGAATGAAACGAGCATCCAAGGAGAGGACACTCAGAAATAAATAAAGAAGAAACTCCTCTTGCTGAAGATCATTTCCTTAATAAGTCCTTATAAGGACACAATTATCTTTCAGTCCCTTCGAGGACAACATTTTTCCTTTCAAGTCCCGCTTAGGGCAACTTTATACTTTTATTTTTATATAGTGGAATGATTAAGTTTAAACTTTCATTCTAAACAAGAATATTAAATAAATGGAAAATAACATTTCCTTTTGCAAGATCTACCATTATAATAAAATGGCAAAATCTAAAAAGGACAAGACCTAGCTTCGGGTCATATTAAGACCGGCCAAGATGGCAGTTCCTCAATTTAGATTCAGATCCTTATTAACATTTCAATTTAGAAATTGTTCTGCGATAAATATTAAAAGAATCTTAAGAGTGAAACCTAGCCTGAGTGTCATTATAAAGACCTGGCCAAGATGGTAAGACCTGTTTAAAAGATTCGTATCCCAGTTAACATCTGAAAACATGTTAACACTCCCGACAGATGTGATTCGTTGGAAATCACACACGTTATTAAGGATTCTTCAAAAGATTCCTAACCCAGTTTAATGATCCCTGAATCCTGGGTTTACATCATCAATTAAGATGATCATATTTTAACCATACATGGTAATATAGTGCCTACGGGCCTTGCTCATTTCCACATGAGCCAAAATACAGTGGTAGCTATGACTCCCTGTCAGAAAAAGGTAATGAACTAGGTTCAAACCACAAATGCTTTGATTCTCTGAAATCATAGCATATAATTTATATATGGCCTTGTGACTAAGCCTGTTGTGCTAATATATTTAAAGGCCTTGATTCTCTGAAATCATGGCTTATGATTTAAAAATGTCCTTGTGACTAAGCCTGTTGTGCTAATATATTTAAAGGCCTTGATTCTCTGAAATCATGGCTTATGATTTAAAATTGTCCTTGTGACTAAGCCTGTTGTGCTAATATATTTAAGGGCCTTGATTCTCTGAAATCATGGCTTATGGTTTAAAAAAAATTGTCCTTGTGACTAGGCCTTTTGTGCTATTAAATAAAACTGTTATTGTTGCTTTGATTCTCTGAAATCATAAGCGTATAATTTATAAATGTCCATGTGACCAGTCCATTGGGTGCCACTAATAAAACTGTTAATGTTTTATAATTAGGATAAATTATAATAGAAATCCTAAATAAATATGATTAATAAATTAACCAAATATGGTCTCTGCTTACCATGGTTAATGAATTTCCCTAAGGGGCAATTCCGTAATAAACATCCCTTAGAAGGGAAGTGCCTACGGGCTATAGTTGATGTCCTCTGAGACTAAAGACAGTGGTAGCCTACAACTCCCTGTCAAGAAAAGGTAATGAACTTGGATTCAAACCTTAATGCCTCGATTCTCTGAAATCATGGCTTATAAATTTAACTTGTCTACGCGACTAGGCCATTGTGCCATTATTAAAACCTTAATGCCTCGATTCTCTGGGATCATGGCTTAAAAATTAAACTTGTCTACGCGACTAGGCCATTTGTGCCATTATTAACTTGTAAATTAGAATTTATGATCAAAATCCTGAATAAAGTAAATATCCTTCCTTCCCTGCCAGTATGCATTTTAAAAAGAATCTTAAAGGTGAAACCTAGCCTACGCGGCCAAGATGGTGAAACCTATTCAAAGGATTCAGATCCTTGTTAACACCTAAGAACGTGTTAGCACTCTCGACAAATGTGATTCGAGAAAGTCACAACAGTCATCCCTATACTGGAAATTTTTAAAATTCTAAATTGCCTTATGATTTAGAAATCATGGCTTATATCATCTTATAAGATGATCATATTATAAACATCCGTAAGTGATGAAGTGCCTACGGGCTAAAATTTGTTGTCAGATAAGACAACGACAGTGGTGGTCTTTGACCTCCTGTCTAAAATGTTGGACTATGTCCAAACATAATAGTCTATATGATCAATGCGATCATGACTAATATCATCTAATACGATGATCATATTATTTAACATCCTTTAGTGATGTTTTGCCTACGGGCTATAATATATTGTCCATTTGAGACATTGACATTGTTATCCTTATGATTCCTTGTCTGAGGTGGTGGGCTATGCTCAAGCCAAATAGTCAATATGATTAATGCAATCATGACTTATATCATCTAATAGGATGAACCTATTATAAACATCCATTAGTGGTGTTTCGCCTATGGGCCATATTATATTGTCCATGTGTGACAAAGACATTGTGATCTTTACGATTCCCTGTCCAAGGTAGTGAGCTATGCTCAAGCCTAATAGTCTATATGATCAATGCGATCATGACAAAAATCATCAATGCGATGATTAAAAATTTTAACATCCTTAATGATGTTTTGCCTAAGGGCTATATTATATTGTCCAATTGAGACAAGGCAATTGTAATCTCTTGTGATTCTTTGCCCAAGGGGGTGAGCTATACTCAGATCCCATAGTCTATACTATCATTGCGATCCTGACTAGTATCATCAGTATGATGATCATAATATTAACATCCCTCGTGATGAAATGCCTACGGGCTATACTTTATTCTAGTATCGGTAAGACAAAGATAGTAGTGATCTTTATGATCCCCTGTTCAAAATGGTGTGATTATACCCAAACCTAATAGTCAATATGATCGATGTGATCATGACTAATATCATTAGATACTAAAATTATAGATAGACATCCATTAGTGATGTTAATTGGTTTACCTTTCTTTCAAAAGAATCGCCTTTCAAGACGATGACAGTTGTAGTCTATGACTCCCTGTCCAAAGGTGAAGAACTATGTTCAAGCCTTAAGACTCCTGATCTAATAAGATTGCAGCCTATGAATTGATGTCCTGGTGACAAATCCACAAGTTATATTTCAAATCACCCATAAAAAGCCTCCGAGCTATAATTCGTCGTTCATGACAAGTTAACATACTAAATGTTAACATCGCTGGTGACAGGCCTTAGTGCCACATCCTATAACGTCCTAGAGACAAGGCCATTTGTGCCGCATCTAAATGTCATTACGACAAGGCCTTCGCGCCATATGATTACTTATGTCCTTCATGACTGGGCTTATAGCCATATCTTTCTACGTCCCTCGCGACAGGCTTCTATGCCATTTATGTATATATATATATATAACCAAAGTCATGTAAGGCTAGCCTTTGAGCTATTTATAATCGTCCTTGTGACAAAGACAGTTGTGACATTATGGTCCCCTGTCAAGCAGGTATTGGACACGCTCCAAACCTTGAATGCCATTGATAGTCCTTTTGTGACCTAAGCTAAATGTAATAGATATACATTCAAATAGCATTCATTAAGAATGTTCGGAACATAATGGCCTATACGGTTCGTAGATGCCGTGGCTAATCTATGTCAGGTCATCAGGATGATGACTAATAATGGTTTAATTTGGTATTTAGTACCAAGTTTTGAGTATGGAAAACTCGGATGAGATAGGTAATAGTCGCGATGCTATTAATGCGACAAAAGCAAATAATGTCTCAAACATAAACCTCAATATTAATGGAGTAAATCTCCAAGCGGTGGTTAACGCAGCAGTTTGAAAGGCCAAGGGGAAAAGGTCATGAAACAACCCAAAGAGCCGAATGCTTCTCGCTCTAAATTTCATCCAAAACCACGTTCAAATGCTCGTGAGAAGAGCTTTGTTCACACTTCGATATGAAGGATGAACCAAATGAGGAGGATAACTCCCAGAAATCTAAGAAAGAAAGCAAGTACAGGCTTAATAAAAAGCAACGAAAGTTCAGTGAGAAGCCTGTATGTAAGAATTGCTATCAAAGACACTAGTGACAGTGTCGAATAGAACCAGGACCAAAGCAGTGTGACATCTGCTAAGGAACAGGTCATCATTTCCACGGAATGTAGGGACATAAAGAATGCAGTCTATCACGGCTGTGGTGAGTAAGGCCGCATCAGAACTAGATACCATAAAGCTGCCAAAGAGGGTGCAGCTAAGCCTGGAAAGGCTAAAGGAAGAAATGCCTGAACTCACCTGATGAACGCCAAGAGGCAGTTCACGATGTCATCAAGTACGTTCATTATCATTTACCAATGATAATTTTCTGCTAAGTGTCCTGATTTAATACAGGCAATAATAAATCTTCATAAACCATAAGCGTAGCAAACTTTTATATTATCCACAAGGTATAACTTACCAAGGAAACCATAGTAACCGATTCTTCTAGTATCGGCAAGGAATCCTTCCGAAAAATCTAAGAGTACTCTTTCTTCGCATAGAGTACGACAACATATGTTATTTTAATTATTTTTCTCATTGTTTTTCTATCGCCTGCGAATGCCAAACTATGTTTGATAGAAGTGCCATATGAGGATTGGCGTATTCTAGTGTGTCCCATAGATTACTTCCATGCCTGATCAGTATGGAGGTTTAATACATGGAACCCCTAAGATATCCCAATGATCATATTGTACTAAAGTCGACTAGTAGTATCCAAAGAAGATATCCAGAATGGAATTATCCAAGTAAATGTTCCCGATTAAGAAATTCGTGGACTTGTAACATAAATGTGTCACTTATTTGACACAAGCAATGATGGATGAACTGGAGCCTGAGATATGGAAAAATCTCTGTAGCCTCCTTGTCTCTTGATTATCTTCTCATAAGTTTTCCCTGCTTACCTCCTGGAAGGCAGGCAGAATTAAGATTAACATCCCGCTGTGGGCTGGAGTATTGTGAAAACTCCATATTGATTATGGAATAATCGAAACCTTGATTAAGTAAGTTTTAAGACATAGGCTCATATAGCCTGACTCAATATTCTGAGGGTTTTATGTTATTAAATAAGAAAGACGGTTCATATTGCTTATGTATTAATTGCCGCAACCCTAGTTGGGCAACGATTAAGAATTTGCCATCAGCTACCCAGGATCTAAGGGCAAACTATTGGTGGATAGGCTTGAAAAAGTCTGTAGCCACCTATGTAGCTAAATGCTTGACATGTGCGCAAGTCAAAGCCGAGCATCAGAAGCCGTTAGGCTTACTACAACAGCCTGAACTTCCTACGTGGAAGTGGGAAATGGTAACTATGGATTTTATTACCAAGTTACCCAAGACAAGGAAAGGAAATGATACAATATGGGTTATAGTTGATAGACTGACTAAGTCAGCACATTTCTTACCCATCAAGGAGACTTATAGCTCCGACATGTTAGCCCAGTTATACGTTGATAAGATTGTAGCCTTACATGGCATACCTGTGTCTATTACCTCTGACAGAGATACTAGATACACGTCGCATTCCTGGAAAAAGTTTCCAACAATCTTTGGGCACGCGTTTAGATTTTAGTACGGCTTACCACCCTCAGACTGACGGACAGAGTGAGCGTACCATTCAAACCTTGGAAAACATGCTACGTGCATGTGCGATCGATTTGGGTGGTAGTTGGGATAAGAACCTACCGTTAATCGAATTCTCCTGCAACAATAGCTACCATACCAGCATTAAGGCTGCGCCTTTTGAGGCATTATACGGTAGAAAGTGTAGATCGTCCGTTTGTTGGGCGGAAGTTGGAGATGTCCAATTGTCAGGACCAGAGATAGTCTTTGAAACAACGGACAAAGTTGTCCAGATTCGTGACCGTCTCAAAGCTGCCCGTGATAGGCAGAAGAGTTACGCAGATCCAAAGCGTAAAGCTTTTCACTTCGAAGTAGGTGACAAAGTGTTACTTAAAGTATCACCCTGGAAGGGGGTGATGCGATTTGGTAAGAAAGGCAAGCTAAGCCCGAGATACATAGGACCTTTCGAGGTTATCGAACGTGTCGGGTCAGTTGCCTATAAGTTAAACTTACCGGAAGAGCTCAGTGGAATTCACAATGTGTTCCACATCTGCAATCTGAAAAAGTGTTTCGCTGATGAATCATTGGTTATACCACATACAGATGTGCATATAGATGAGAGCTTGAAGTTTGTGGAAAAACCTTTGTCGATTGAAGATCGACAGGTAAAGAAGCTTCGAAAGAAGCATGTACCGATTGTAAAGATCAAATGGGATGCCCGTAGAGGTCCTGAATACACGTGGGAGGTTGAATCCACGATGAAAGAAAAGTACCCTTACTTATTTCAGTAAATCTCAGGTCGAGATTTATTTTAAGGGGGTGAGGATGTAGCACCTAGAAAATTCACGTCCTATAATGTGTAGACACGTGTCAAATGTTTAAACGTGTGAAAGAATATTATAGAAGGACTAAAGTTGACAGTCATGGAAAGTATGTGGATATACGTATTCTAAATGTCAACAGTGAATAAATATATTGTATATTAACCCTACAAGATGCTCATACCTTCAAACGAATAAATCATGGATCATACGGAGCTAAAAGTGAGAGATTACAAACTACAGGGGCTAAATGTGTCAACATGTTTAAGTTATACCTCTGAGTGACCTTTTGACAAACCCGAAGCTTTGTAACGGTTAATTATACTCACTAGAATGCACGATTTAAATTTCATAAAGTTTCGTTATCGTATGAGAAAGTTATGATCAAATTCGTGTGCGAAGGGTTAAAGCGTAAACGTTGAAAGTTAGGACTTTTCGGGTAACAATAAAGTTAACCGGGGACTTGGCAAAGTGGGTATATGTTTTAAAGCCCTTATAGATCAATTATGAGGGTTCATAATGCAAGAAACAAGTGCCTAATCGAAGTTTGAAGAGCCAAGGACCATTGCATAAAAAATCTAAAATTCAGATTTTGCTGCAGGAGGGCCTAGCGTCACGCTAGGGTCCCTGGGGGGGGGGGGGGGCTTGGCGTCGCGCTAGGGGTCATCTGATCCCATTTTCTTGGGTTTTTTCCTGCTATGTGCTTTCTACTCGACTCTTGAATGATTTTCCACATCTTTCTTGGCCCCTAGGCACCCCCTAAGCACTAGGCACACTTGTTAATCAGTTGTGGGCACTTGTAGACTTATGTGTCAACATATTGTGGTGTTTAAATCACTATATAAAGACCAAGAGTTGCAACCAAGTTCCTCACACCTTCATTTGCACTTCTGATCATTCTTGGAGCTCCCAAGCAGGCTCAAGTCTTCACAATTCATGCATAGGACTCTTGTAAGTATACTTGACCTTTCTAAATTAAGTTTTAGCTTAGTTAAGGCTTAAAAGTCAAACCGTCGTAATTAACGGTTGACTTTAGGATTAATCACTAATGGTCCAGTGATTAGTCGAATCAAAAGTAGTTATAAGTTGGTAATTATGTGGGTAATAAAACCTCAAAAGGGTTCCCCCTGATTCCCACTCTAACTAGGTCAAACGTCGGGTCAAACGTGTAATTAAAAAGTCAACAGAATGTGTAAATTACAATTTATACATAATTAGAAATGTAGAACACATACAACCTGTTTGATCATTTATATAACTTGGTAATTAGTGTAAGAACATGTCTAAACATGTTCAACCCGACAATTTCCTGTTTAGACCCGGTTCGGAACCGAAAGTCGCATAGTTTGACTTATACTTTGACTCTCAGTTCTGACCCATTTTGGTATGATTTAGAAATACCTAAGAGCTTCATTTGGACCAGGTTACATGCTAGTATAACCCTCTGTGATTATACACCACGGTTCATTAGTTAACCGATTAATACGCATGATTCCGTGAATTGCTCATATGTTGACCATTATGCCCTTTTCACCTTAAAACGTGATTCTTAAAAATGTAAAAGAGTAGAAACCTTAGTTACTGATATATAAACTTGTATGCAAAGTTTGACATCAGTTTGAGGTGTAGAATAAGAGTTATGCTCATTAGCGCAAATTGGAAGCTTTATGTTAATTAAACGACATAATTAGCGTATAGCCTATTTAAACCTACTTTTTGATATCAAATCTTTTACCCACTAATTTAATATATTATTTTGGGATTTTTAAACATTTTTAATTAATTTTTGGCTGAGCATAACTTATAGTCGTAGGCTTAATCCGGTAATTGTCGGTTTTGCCCTTACGGGCCATAAAATGAGTTTTACATATCTAATCGACTCCAAACCTTTTCCTACTGATCTTAAATGATAAATAAATTATTTTAAGCCTTCTAGAATAATAAAAATATCAGAATTATGTATCAAACCCGGAAATGGCTTTTAATCGCCTTATTAAGCGTTTTTAACGCATAGTATGTACTAAAAACTATTTTAAACATACAATGGTTGATACCTACTGATATTTGAGGCAAATTATAATATTTTAACAGTAAGCAAAGGTTGATAAACTCAGACTTCAGTTTTGAGCTTTTCGGCTTATGTGAAATTACCAAAATGCCCCTACGGTGCATAGTTTGGTTATAATTGATAAATTTCACATATATACTTTACCCTACTATTATAACTTGTTAAATTGAGTATGTTTGCTGATTACATCAGACCTATAACTCAGACAAACACTTAAACTCTTTTATAAACTTTTAAATGACGAAACTACCCCTACGGGGCATAGTTTGTGTTTAAACTCGTTACGGGCATAATGAAAGACAACTTACTGATTTCACAACATATTTGAAGCATATTAACTTAGGAAACCTGTAGATGGCTCTCATGAATACCCGTCACGCTTATTACGCGTACGGTTCGGTTTATGTAACTAGTTTACATAAATTAGCCGAAACAGGTCAAACTTTATCGGTTTCATCTCAAAATCCAGAATGTGTATGAAATACCCATATTAAGCAAGTCTCTAAACTTGTCAGGTCTAAATCACATTCTATCCGGTGTTCGCTTAATCATGCGTACGAACCGTATCTTTGAAACTAGCCGGTCTAAGCTTAAGCTTAACTAAAGACCCGTTAGGATTCTAATAGGTTATTATAAACCTTCGTTCCAGATTAGGAGGACCAGTAAAAGCTACTTGTAATTTGCTTATTGTGATTTATACATTGCTCAGGTAAATACTTTTAACTTATTTTCCCTATACGGGATTGGGGTTACGGTATATAGCATACCGCTTGATCGGGCATCAAATTCTCCACCGTTGAGTGGGTAATTGAATAATTTGATCGGCTCGTTTAAATAGTCTTGTTACTTAAAGCCTTTGGGGGGTTAATGACCATGTCCCGGATATCCTTGGCATCATTTTACGAAATGGCCACGACTTAAGCGCGGGGTGTAGGCGTACACCCGTCAGTGCACAAAAGAATAATGTGGTGTGTCTATTGATCTTTAACCCGGACTTGATCCAGGCTACTGAACGCACAAGGAATATGTAATTCGTTCACAAGATTATAATATTAAATAATTCTCCCAAGTTAAAAAGATTAATCTTGCCTCTGTGCATTTTAATCGAATTATAAAGCATTTATGCCAGGTGCATCCAAACAAATTTTAAATCATTTTCCAAAACGAGTCAGTTGATTGTATTTACCAATGTAAACTGACGTATTTTCCAAAAAGGCTAAATGCAGGTACTATACGAAATTGGCTGGATATTTCTCCTTTGCATCAATAGAAGTCTCGCAAGCTTAAGATGCCTAAAAGTCTGTTGAACTATTGTTTCCATTTTATGTTCGATCCTTCTGTAGATAAACTTCCGAATATTGTGACATTTGATATTACAATAATAAATTCGGTTGGATTATATTTTCAATTGCTTCCGCTGTGCATATTAACATTGTGTTGTTTGACTATTATGTTGCCAACCATGACGTCACGACACTCCCCACCGGGCCCACCGGTGACACGTGGAAATTGGGGTGTGACACTTCTTCTACTAAACTTGTACCTGAAACAAATTTAGTTTTTGGTTTATAAGTTTTCTCATTTTTATAATTTTCTGGGGGAATGAAACCTAATCCTTGCTTTTTGAAATTACCGTTATGGTTTAGTTTCTTTCGATAACCTGAACCAGAACTATAACCTTTTTTCTTGTTCAATCTCTGTTGAACTCTTGAAGTGTACTTTTTAGGTTTTTCAGTAAGATTTACATCTTTTATTTCAGAAATATTAATTTCTGTTAATTTGAAAACCTGTTTGATCATTTCAGTTTTGACACTTCTTATTGGAAATTCTTCATCAGAAAATAATTTGTCAGAATCTTTCAAAGTATATGCTACTTTGAATGTTTCATCATACAAATTATTCTTTGATAACAGAAAATCTTTATTATAAACCCGTTTGACTGGTGAACTCGGACTTTTGTCTGATGAACTTGAACTTTCAGATTTAGACTCCGACTTTGACTCTTCATCCATATCCAACACCTGATCAACCACTTTCTTTAATAACTCAGACTCATGATTAGTGTCAGACGCTGTGAATGTGACATCAATATTGTCTGGTAACTCATCAATGGTTTCAGACTTTAACTTTATGTTGAGTGCCTTTTTTAATCGCTCCTCATTTGGCTTTCTGGGAGAATAACTTTCATAGATCAGAGGCGGGCACGTGTTATACTTGACACTTTGTTTCTTACCAGTATCCGTATCTTCCTTCTTTTTATCTTGAAAAGCTTCAAATCCTGCAATAGTAGGATAAACTCTGTCAATCAAATAATCACGAGTTGTATAACTCAACAGCAATCGTTTGATTCTTTCACTTTCAATCTTTTCGGGTTCCAAATCCTGCTTCAGCTTTGCACAGTCTTCAATATACTCATTAATGACCTTCTGCTTTATCATTAATGTTGAACTCATCATCGTCATAGCAGCATCTACTTCTAAGTTTGTCTTGTTCAGACTATCAACTGATCTGTTTAGCACATCATACGATTCTTTTACATATTTCACATCAAACAACAATTTTTCTTTCAATTATTCTAGTTCACGATACTTCTTGTCTTTCTCCTCACAATCTTTGCAAGGTTTCAAGCATTTCAGACAAGGTTTCGTGACCTCAACAATCTTCTCAACTTTGACAATCTTTTCAACTTCAACAATCTTCTCAACTTCGACAATCTTTTCAACTTCAACAATCTTTTCAACTTCGACAATCTTTTCAACTTCAAAAATCTTCTCAACCACTTTCTCAATCACCTTTTCAATTATCGGTTCTTCATCAAATTTTATTCTTACTTCACACTCCTCAACTTCAACCTTTTCTGTCGAATTTTCATCAGCTTTTGCTTCTTCAGCTTCCATTTTTTCTTTTTCTTCAGCAATTCTTCTTGCTTCCAACTCTCTTTTCATTCTAGCAGCCTTCTTCTCATTCAACATCTCGATCTTATCTGCAAAAAAACAAATTAAAACTATAAGTATCCAGACCTTTTCTAGCTTTATTGATATACTCTTCTTCATCATCGGTGTCTGCATCACATCCTAATTCCTTAAAAATCGGTATTCTTTTTGGACTAGATTTGATTGACTCTTCTTCCAAGATTTGAGCAACAAAAGCTGATTTTTCTAAGAATTCTTTATCTGGAATGTATTTATCCCAGCTAAATCCTTCTAGCAATCTTTCATCATCTTGATTTACCATATAAGCTTTCTTCTTTCCATCTTCAATAGCACGGGATGATGACGATTGTTGAGTAAGCTGATGATAAACTGATTTTTGATGATAATCGTTGTTTCCAAACGGATCTTGTCTTCCTGTTGCTTCTTTATTTTTGCACTCACGTTTAAAATGTCCCTTCTCTCTGCAACGAAAACAAGTAACCTTTGATTTGTCAAAACCTAACGAAGATGTAGCAACATCATGAAGATCATCTCTACCGGTGATTTGTGTGAATTTTTCTGCTCTTCTTACAGCACTGGCTAAACACCACTTGATGTCCATCAACTCAAGTTCTTCAGCATCAATCTGGTCATAATCCTCTTTGGTGAGCATCGGATTCCCAATTCTTCCAGCAACTAAGCTTTCATACGACTCTAACATAGTAACAAGTGATGCCATGTGTTGCTTTGCAGTTTCTGGAGAGAGATTTTGACCATTTTGAATATTCAAAGTAACATTGCATTGCAAATTTGTTGAATTATGTCGTTGAGGACTTGGTGTTGTGAAATTTGGATCAAAACTTGAATATGAAGTAGAATATCCACCATTCTGAGTCACAGTACTAACATTTGTTCCAGAAGAACTATCAGCACTGAAAGCGGTCTTGATCTTTGGACTTAGAGTAGTCTCAAATTTGTTTCCTCTGTAATATAGACTAACATCCTGTTGGGCATTTGGATTATTCATGATAGCAGTTTTCTGAATATCCAATTCATGTTTTTCAATCTTCTGAATGAATTTACTCAAATTCATGCTTTCAGACTTTCTCATATGTTTCAAAATCAACAAATATGTTCCCCATTTATTTTGTGGTAGAGCATCAGGAAGCTTATAAACCCATTCGTCGTCTTCTTTTTTTATCTCTAATCTTCTCATTTCCCGAACAAGATGACAATATCTATCGATAGTAGTTTTTGTTGATTCACCTTCAAATGCTACAAACATATCAAATGATTTCTTTAATAATGCACGTTTGTTTTTTATCATATCAGCGCTTCCCTTAAACTTGTTAATCAATGCCAACCAAATTGATCTAGCAGTTTCTTCATGTTGAAGTAACACACAAATATCTTCTTTTACGGCTTGTTGGAGAAGACTAATCATCATTTTTTCACTGGTGTATTTCAATTTCTCAATTGTTGAATAATCACTTAAAGCTTTTTCAATCCCACGCTTATCTTTTGGTTTAACGTAATCTACACCCAACGAGCACCAGGCATCAAACTTATAGGCTTGCACCCAGTTTTCAAAACGATTTTGCCACCCTTTAAAATCCTCGATGTACATAAGCTTTGGAGGCTTTTGAGAAGTTCCTGTTTCATTTTCAATTTCAAGAGTTTCGGTAACTGAAATTGGTGCAGCTGGTGCGGTAGCGAACACATTATAAAATTCCTCTTCCATGTTTAGGTATCCTGTTACACAAATTCACAAAGTTCAAGCAAAATGTAAGTTCACCCGAAATGAGATTTCAAACGAAATGAACCCCTTTGGTACGAAATGGAACTTTGGTACGAAATGGCTTTTCAAACGAAATAACACTTTCACTTGAAATGCAGGATTCAAGCGAAATGGTCCTCTGGTACGAAATGGAAGTCTATTTCGTACGAAATGAAATACTCAGTGTCTATTCCGTGCGAAATGAAGTCCAAACGTTCGATTTCGTGCGAAATGAAGTCCAAGATGTTGATTCCGTGCGAAATGGATTCCACAAAGATGATTCCGTGCGAAATGGATTCCACAACGATGATTCCGTGCGAAATGGACTCCACAAAGATGATTCCGTGCGAAATGGACTTTATCAATCCGTACGAAATGATGATGATATCATCCTATCGGCCATAATTTTGTCAAATTGATCTGGATTTAGGTCGATTTTAGGTCCAATTCTTTCAAGGCTTTGTTAGAACAGTGTTTCGCGTGTTATATGAGAAATTCAATCGATTTTAACCATAAAAACCTGTTAATTTTGAAAAAGAAGGTGTAGAAGTCAGAAAATTGATGAAAACAAGCTGAATTTGATAAGAACTCCTCCTCCTGAGCTCTGATACCACTTGTAGGATCGAGATTCGATCTGAACGAGTCTATCAGAGGAGTTCTAATCCATATCAAAGGTGGAATTCAATGATGTAGACTTGATTACAGCTTGATTCACTCTTTAATTGTCGTGTTTATTGATTTGAAAGCATTACAGATCAAATGACACGTCGGCAGCACTTCGGCACTGGAATCAGGAACGTTACAAATGAATACACAGCTCAGGTATTTATAGTGTTTGCATTTCGCACGGAATGGTCAAATTTCATTTCGCACGGAATGGTCAAATTTCATTTCGCACGGAATGGTCAAATTTCATTTCGTACGAAATGGACCAAGTCCATTTCGTGCGAAATGGATTCTTCCATTTCGTGCGGAATGGTTCAACCACACTCAAATCCTATTAACTAGCCTACCGAGCTTCATTCTATCCAATCTAGACACAAGACTCGATACAAGATGAAATCGACAGACATATGCACCAACAGGTCACTTAGTTTAAGTAGTTGTATGATAGGTAGTTTATATGCCTTAGGTAAAATGACCAAAACGCCCTTTTCATGCATAATTGGATTATAAGCATATGTAACTAAAACTTTTATCAATTAACTGATTATGCAACATATTTAAGCATGTTTAGGCATATAATACTTGTCATAGGACTAGTTAGACGTCTCGAATGCGCATTTGCGCAAACGACGCGTTAAAGTAGCGTAAGCTACCTTAATGGGTCGCAATGGGTCGAAAGCACTTAGAATAGGTTCCGATTTAGTATGTAGGCTTTGTTAAACCATATCACATGAGTTCCAATACTCATTTGGTTTACGAAACCTCATTCTATCCGATCTTCCGATTTAGGTGTCGATTTATTTAACTAGTGATTCGATTACTAGGTGCTGCTTGAGTTTCCTTGATCTGCTTGAGTTTGTTGAAGTTCTTTTGATTGAGGATACTTTGCACTTCATGTGAGTACATAGTCCTCTCTTTTACCATTTTCGATTGTTTTGGGGTGATTCATATGTACTAAATGTTTTCGAGGTTTTAACGATGGTTTCAAAAACAATTGATATGGTTTTTTACAAAATTAATAACGATTTCGATAAAGTGGACAAACTTGTTGGTTGTAGTTACATAACGAATGACATTCATTAACATTGATTAAGCCGAATAGTATTAGGTTATGGTACCATAGGATCTGACAAATCCCGTTATCAGACTACACCCATGGTTATGTGTGGGGGTTATGTGGGTAACGACTGAATCTGTGATAGTTAACTTACCCTTTGGTGGTTTGTTCATGCGAGAAGCGAGATAGTCGAGTCACGAAGGTTTGGATGTTATTAGCGAGACGACCAAAAGTAGTTTTCACAATTAAAACGAGGATGATTTAAACGAGTTGGATAAACGATTGGTTTTTGGTTAGTGTTTAGATAACGGGACGGGTGTAATGTGATGAAAACATGGTAGATACGCCGCTGGTACTTCTTATATATAAGTGTTTTCCTCATATTACATACCGTGGCGTTATTTAGTTCACTTGGGTAAACGAGGTTAACACGATGTCACATAACGATGTTTTCGAGAAGATATAATCCATACGAGTTTTATTAACGAGTTTTTACGAGATGATTTACAAATTCGATTTAATTAAACGAATGTTTTGGGGTTAAGAATCATGGCTACGAGATTTTATTAATTATAACCAATTTGATTTAAGTTGTTTTATTTTGTTGCAATAATATATACTTTTCAAAACAAAGTTTTTTTTAATAAGGTATTGCAACATGTAATCGAGCCATGAATCCGACACTCTCATAAAACCTATGTGCTCGCCAGCATTTCTTTGCTGACTTTGTTTTTACATAGGTTTCAGGTGTTGTTGCTTGATGTTGATTGCTAGGATGCATGAGTCACATAGGATCTGGACGAGGCCTTAGTGACATAATAACAATGATAGTCGATATGTAACTTGTTTGTTTTGGTTTTAAGACAATGTAAATTACTTAACGAATCAATAAAACGAAACTTTTTGTATCCATGGTTGTGAAACAATAATTCTGTTACAACACTCCCCGACGTTTCCGCCACGATTTGTTGTTTTACGTGGTCGGGGTGTGACAGAAGAGTTGGTATCAGAGCCAATGGTTATAGGGAATTAGGTTATTAGTAATGCTTTGACCTAGACTATAACTTTCTAAGACCCTAACGCAAGAAGGTTTACGTTTAGATTTTAAAACAAAACCGTCACCTATCCTTAGGTGATAACCACAATGAGAACACAAATTTCGATTCCGCTTTGAAAACTAATCATTTCTTCGTAATTGGTTTGTTATAAGGTTTTGAACCCTTTAAGTTTTCAAAATCTCGTCAAAGTTTGGGTCTAAATAGTGTGAACACGTGCAAACTGGAAGGGTGAATGCCTGTACCCTGAGTTTTCTGTCTAAGGCTAGAGTGTTCGTACAAATCCACATAATCAGACCAGTCACTCTTACCTGGGAACTCTTGGGGTGAGTGTTCACTTATAGGCGAGCATGTCTTCGCGATACATTTTTTTGACCCATTTACTTTGATTAGTCACTGCATGTCGTTTGTTTGTTCGAGGTAACGAACAAATGATCGCCTTCCTTGTGTTTTGTCGATGTCTTCAATACCTCTTTTGTTTTTCCAATTGTTAACCTCACTCGTTTCTCATGTCCTTTTTAGACAATGCCTCCTCGACGTGATGCACAACCTCTAAATAATGAAGAAGTCGCAGCCCTTGTCGCTCAGCAAATGGTTGCAGTGCTTCCAGGCGTAGTAACCCAGATCCATCAGTTATACAACAACAATAATAACAATAATGCACAGTGTAATTTCAAAACTTTCAATTCTGCTAAGCCGTTGAAGTTTTATGGGTCTCAAGGAGCAACCGCGCTCCTGCAATGGTTCGAAAGTTTGGAAAGCACGTTCAGACATGTGCAATGTCCGAATGAGCGTAAGGTTGAATTTGCATCCAGTGTGTTCGAGAAGCGTGCTCTTACATGGTGGAACGGTGTTATTCATGGTAGGGGTGCCGATGTGGCGATGGCACAAACTTGGGAAGAGTTTCGAGCTCTCATGATGAGAGAGTTCTGTCCCCGTCACGAAATTCGAGCTTTGGAACGAGAATTCAATGGTTTGAAACAAGATGGGGGAGAACACCATGCTTACACGGATCGTTACGAGGAGCTCAGTCTTTTGTGTCCCACTATGGTTACCCCGTTGGAGAAAGCAATAGAGAGGTATATCGATGGGTTACCCGATTCTGTGCAAGACATTGTGACTAGCAGTAATCCTACTACTGTTCGTCAAGCAATCGAGTTGTCTGCTACTCTGACCGAGTCTCAGGTCAGAAAAGGAAAACTGACCCGCAAAGGTGACAAGAAGAAGTCAGCTGACGCCACAAAAAACAAGGAAAAGGGTAAGGGTAAGAAGAAGGGAGAGTCTTCTAAGAAATCAAGGAAGCGCAAGGCTTCCCAGAACTTTGTTGTTACTGCTCAGAACCCACCGACTCAACCTCCTGCAAAGAAATAGTATGCTGGTACCGCACCTCACTGTACAAGGTGCAATGGTCATCATGTTGCACAACAGGCATGTAAGCAGTGCACAACATGTGGTAAACTTGGGCATCTGGCCAACATTTGTCATCTGGGTTAGAATCAAGCTGCTCAGGTTCAAGCTCCAGTTCAGGGGAATGCTGCTAGATTCCCACCTGGTTCGTGTTTCAATTGTGGAGAGTTTGTTCATTTCCGCAACAACTGTCCGAGGTTGGTGAATGCAAATGCAAATCCGAACGCGAATGTCAATGCGAATGTGAATCCCGCTCGTGGACGAGCGTACAATCTGAATGCTAACAAGGCTCGAGCTGACAACAAGGTTGTCAATGGTACGTTCCTTGTTAACAATCGACCTGCGTCTGTTCTTTTTTATTCTAGTGCCGATAGAAGTTTTGTTTCGTTATCTTTTAAGCCTCTACTTGCGATACCTAGAACTAAACTGAGGAAACCCTTATCTGTCGAAGTTGCTACTGGTAAACCTCTTGTACTCGATTCTGTTATTCGTGATTGTCAGTTGAACCTCGATAACCATCTTTTTCCTATTGACCTCACCCCGATGCAACTTGGGAATTTCGATATTATCGTGGGGATGGATTGGTTAACCAAAAATCATGCTGAGGTGGTTTATTTCGATAAGATTGTTTGTATTCCTCTTTCGTCTGGCGATGTTCTAGAAGTTCGTGGCGAGAAACCATCAGGTGGTTTGAAACTCATGTCGTGTACGAAAGCCCAAGGTTATTTACGAAAATGATATGTTGCTTTTCTGGCACATGTCACCGAGGAGAAAGGCAAGAGCAAGAGTATTCGGGATATTCCAATTGTTCGGGATTATCCAGAGGTGTTTCCTGATGAACTGTCTGGTTTGCCTCCAGTTCGTCAAGTCGAGTTTCATATTGATCTTGTACCCAATGCCAACCCGATTGTGAAAGCACCTTATCGACTTGCACCATCTGAGATGCAAGAATATCGAAACAGCTTCAAGAGTTATCTGATAAAGGATTCATCCATCCAAGCTTTTCACCCTGGGGAGCTCCCGTCCTCTTTGTGAAAAAGAAAGATGGATCTTTTCGTATGTGTATCGATTATCGTGAGCTTAATAAGCTTACCTTCAAGAATCGATATCCCCTACCTTGAATCGATGATCTCTTTGATCAGCTGCAAGGTGCTACCTGCTTTTCCAAGATCGGTCTGCGTTCTGGGTATCATCAACTTCGTGTTCTCGAAGAAGATATTCCCAAAACTGCATTCTGCACAAGATATGGGCATTACTAGTTCACTGTCATGCCTTTTGGTTTGACTAATGCTCCAGCTATCTTCATGGACTTAATGAATAGGGTCTGTAAACCTTATTTAGACAAGTTCATCATTGTGTTCGTCGATGATATTCTTGTTTATTCGAAATCTCGAGCCGATCACGAGCAACACCTTCATTTGACATTGGAACTCCTGAAGAAGGAACAACTTTTTGCTAAATTCTCCAAGTGTGAATTTTGGCTTAAAGAAGTTCAGTTTTTGGGTCATATAGTCAACGAGCAGGGTATTCATGTGGATCCATCCAAAATTGCAGCAATTAAGGATTGGAATACACCAACGACACCTACAGAAATTCGTTCTTTTCTTGGTCCCGCTGGTTATTATCGTCGTTTTATTTCGAACTTCTCAAAGATTGTGGTTCCACTCACTGCTTTGACTCAGAAGAATAAGCCTTTTGAGTGGGGACCCAAACAAGAGGAAGCATTCCAAACGCTGAAACGGAAGCTATGTGATGCTCCTGTTCTATCTTTGCCCGAAGGAAATGATGATTTTGTTGTCTATTGTGATGCGTCGAACTTAGGCCTTGGTTGTGTTCTTATGCAACGAGGTAAAGTCATATCTTATGTGTCAAGACAACTGAAAGTTCACAAGAAGAACTACACGACTCATGATCTTGAGTTAGGTGTTGTGGTTTTTGGCCTAAAAATCTGGAGACACTATCTTTATCGCACAAAGTGTGTGGTTTTCACAGACCACAAAAGTCTCCAGCATATTCTCAATCAGAATGAGCTGAACATGAGGCAACGGCGTTGGGTTGAGCTCTTAAATGATTATGATTGCGAGATTCGCTACCATCCTGGTTAGGCGAATGTCGTAGCTGATGCGCTTAGTCGAAAGGAGCGAGTCAAGCTTCATTTTGTTCGAACTCTATCTGATATTCAAACTCGTGTCCTTCAAGCTCAACAATTTTGTGTTTCACAAAATTTGATAGGTAAGGAATTACCACGCCAACTTGAGCTTAAACTCAAAGTGAAAGGCGATGGTTTACTCTATTTCAAGGATCGTTTGTGGATTCCGAAACAAGACGATCTTCGCACCTTGGTAATGGACGAATCTCATAAGTCTCGATATTCTATCCATCCTGGTGCAGATAAAATGTACAAGGATCTTCGTACTCAGTATTGGTGGCCTGGTATGAAGAAGGATATTGCCTTGTATGTATCGAAATGCCTAACTTGTCTCAAAGTCAAGGCTGAACATCAACGACCATCTGGTTTGCTTGTACAACCAGAGATACCGGTTTGGAAGTGGGAGAACATTGCGATGGATCTCATCACTAAATTACCACATACATCTAAAGGTCACGATGCTATTTGGGTTGTTATCGATCGATTAACGAAGTCAGCTCATTTTATTCCGATTCGCGAGGATCTATCTGCTGATAAACTTGCAAAGATTTATGTTGATGAGATTATATCTCGACATGGTGTTCCTTTAAATACCATTTCTAATCGTGATGCTCGATTTTCATCTCATTTTTTGGAAGACCATGCAATCTGCTATGGGAACCCAACTAAATCTAAGCACTGCTTATCACCCCCAAACAGATGGACAATCAGAGAGGACAATTCAAACTTTGGAGGATATGCTTAGAGCATGCGTGATAGACTTTGGTGGTAATTGGGATTCTCATCTTCCATTGATCGAGTTCTCTTACAACAACAGTTATCATGCTAGTATCAATATGGCACCATTCGAAGCTCTCTACGGTCGAAAATGTCATTCACCTATCTGTTGGAATGAGATCGGTGAAGCTCAGCTAACAGGACCTGAGCTCATTCTGGAAACAACAGACAAAATCAAGAAAATTCGCGATAATCTTGTGATAGCTAGAAGCCATCAAAAGAGTTATGCGGATATGCGACGCAAGCCCTTAGAATTTCAAGTCGGAGACCGTGTCCTACTCAATGTGTCACCTTGGAAGGGAGTGGTGAGATTTGGAAGGAAAGGAAAACTTACACCTCGATATGTTGGACCATTTAAGATTGTTGAAAGAATTGGAAAGATTGCCTATCGACTAGAACTACCTCCAGAGCTTGGAAATATTCATCCGACTTTTCACATGTCCAACTTGCAAAAGTGTTTAGGTGATGCTGATCTTCACATTCCTCTCGACGAGATTCAAGTTGATGAAACGTTGCACTTTGTCGAGAAACCTGTGGAGATAATGGACCGTGCTGTCAAACAGTTGAAGAACAAATGGATTCGATTGGTCAAAGTTCTCTGGGAATCCAAACGTGGCCCAGAGTTTACTTGGGAACGTGAGGACCAAATGAAGGCGAAATATCCGCATTTGTTTTCACAAGTTTCCTCTAGTTTAAATTTCGGGACGAAATTTCCTAAAGTAGGGGAGACTGTGACAACTGTGTTCTGTAATCGATGTACAATGTAAAACAATGTTAATTATCAATAAAACAATGTGCTTTAGTGTTATTATATGTGTTTTGGTGTTATTATGTGTGTATTTGTGTTTGATGATTTTACGATTTGATTCGAGTTCGATTTCAAGCTTTAAATCGCTTTCTTGAAAGTTATACGCAAACTGGTACGTAAACGCAGTCAGTTTAATGCGTCAAACACTCCGGAATAGTGACATAGGCTTAACATACCTTAAATAACCTTTACATAACTTATAAATAAGTTTTGGATGGTTTGGTGTGTCGAAATCAAGTTTATTCGATCGCAGGGACTATTTGTGTCAAACTGCTAAACTATACCGATTTGTATGGTAAGGAACATTTCAGAACTTGATCATAAGTTAAACATACCCTAAATATCCTATACATAGCTTAGAAATAGGCTTTGAGGGGTTCGGTATGCTAAAATAAACTTTATTGATCAATAGGGACAAAAAGCTTCAAAAAATGCATAAGTTTGCATTTTCGCGCATATCTTACGTTCTGAATATATCCGGACATCCAAAAATTTATGTAATCATTAAAATATTTTATTTTAGTGATTGGCATGATAAAATTCCATTCGTCGTATAATTTGGATCGTTTTTGCGCCCGTTCGAGTTCTTGTCGTAATTAACCGAATAACGCAACCGTACGACCAAACGAACCGACATCCGAGATGTTTTTGAGCATATTTTAAGTTCCCTATACTTTAACTTCATTTTAGAGCCTTGAAATGGGGTTAACAGGGCTTAAACGTGCCGAAAACCAAGTTTTTAGCATGCGGGGACTTGTTTCGCCAAATTTTGAAACTTGAAACTGATCCCCCTCGCGCCAGCCCAGGGAGTCCCTGGTGCGCCACGCTACAGAGGACCAAAATCAGCATTTCATTTTCAGCATCTGGCTTGATTTCCAGGGTCTTTTGTGTAAAATTCTCAATACCTGGAGCTGGTTTTCGACTCCCATTGTATTGTAATACCATGTTCTTCAATGAAGGGCCAAGATTGATCCTCTCAAACACTTGTAATGATCTTAGAGATCCTAACTTCCTATAAATAGCAAGGTTTCTCATTTGGGTTCTTCACACTTGAACTCAATCATCTTCTCTAAGTTGAAGCTCTCCTTGTGAAACTTCATACCTGAGAATTTTTGAGTTCAAATCTTCATAGCTTGGACCCTTTGTAAGTTTCCTTGATGCTTGTTTATGTTTTTCAAGCATGAAAGTCAAACAGTGTTTGACTTTCTGCTTTGACCGGTCAATGGTCAACACAAAGTTCGTTTGAACTTTGCAACGTGAGCGTAATCACGATGGTTATAGTCTCGTGTGACTATACCTACTGATTACCACGTTGTCTAGGCGTAGTGACGAGTCGTAGTTTTGGCCAAAATGCGTATTTATGCGTATTTTGTAACCAAATTACTCTTGGGTATCAAAACCCTTTGTTTTGATATCAAAAACCTGTTTTCTAACTTAACTAAACATGTTCTAACATGTTCAGCTCGTCACTTTTAGTTTAGTGCTTGTTTAGAATCGTAAGTCAAGCGGTCTAAACCACCGCTTAGACTTTCGAACTAGACCCGTTTGGTTGATCATTAGGATCTGACTAAACATGGTTAGTGACCATAGTTGCATAGGGAATAACCTTCCGAGGTTATACCTTATGGTCACTTAGTTTAAGTAGTTGTATGATAGGTAGTTTATATGCCTTAGGTAAAATGACCAAAACGCCCTTTTCATGCATAATTGGATTATAAGCATATGTAACTTAAACTTTTGTCACTTAACTGATTATGCAACATATTTAAGCATGTTTAGGCATATAATACTTGTCATAGGACTAGTTAGACGTCTCGAACGCGTATTTGTGCAAACGACGCGTTAAAGTAGCGTAAGCTACCTTAATGGGTCGCAATGGGTCGAAAGCACTTAGAATAGGTTCCGATTTAGAATGTAGGCTTTGTTAAACTATATCACATGAGTTCCAATACTCATTTGGTTTACAAAACCTCATTCTATCCGATCTTCCGATTTAGGTGTCGATTTATTTGACTAGTGATTCGATTACTAGGTGCTGCTTGAGTTTCCTTGATCTGCTTGAGTTTGTTGAAGTTCTTTTGATTGAGGATACTTTGCACTTCATGTGAGTACATAGTCCCCTCTTTTACCATTTTCGATTGTTTTGGGGTGATTCATATGTACTAAATGTTTTCGAGGTTTTAACGATGGTTTCATAAACAATTGATATGGTTTTTTACAAAATTAATAACGATTTCGATAAAGTGGACAAACTTGTTGGTTGTAGTTACATAACGAATGACATTCATTAACATTGATCAAGCCGAATAGTATTAGGTTATGGTACCATAGGATCTGACAAATCCCGTTATCAGACTACACCCATGGTTATGTGTGGGGGTTATGTGGGTAACGACTGAATCTGTGATAGTTAACTTACCCTTTGGTGGTTTGTTAATGCAAGAAGCAAGATAGTCGAGTCACGAAGGTTTGGATGTTATTAGCGAGACGACCAAAAGTAGTTTTCACAATTAAAACGAGGATGATTTAAACGAGTTAAACGTTTTCGAAACGACTTAAACAAGTTAAAGGAGTTGGATAAACGATTGGTTTTTGGTTAGTGTTTAGATAACGGGACGGGTGTAATGTGATGAAAACATGGTAGATACGCCGCTGGTACTTCTTATATATAAGTGTTTTCCTCAAATTACATACCGTGGCGTTATTTAGTTCACTTGGGTAAACGAGGTTAACACGATGTCACATAATGATGTTTTCGAGAAGATATAAACCATACGAGTTTTATTAACAAGTTTTTACGAGATGATTTACAAATTCGATTTAATTAAACAAATGTTTTGGGGTTAAGAATCATGGCTATGAGATTTTATTAATTATAACCAATTTGATTTAAGTTGGTTGATTTTGTTGCAATAATATATACTTTTCAAAACAAGGTTTTTTTAATAAGGTATTGCAACATGTAAACGAGCCATGAATCCGACACTCTCATAAAACCTATGTGCTTGCCAGCATTTCTTTGCTGACTTTGTTTTTACATAGGTTTCAGGTGTTGTTGCTTGATGTTGATTGCAAGGATGCATGAGTCACATAGGATCTTGACGAGGCCTTAGTGACATAATAACAATGATAGTCGATATGTAACTTGTTTGTTTTGGTTTTAAGACAATGTAAATTACTTAACGAATCAATAAAACGAAACTTTTTGTATCCATGGTTGTGAAACAATAATTCTGTTACAACACTCCCCGACGTTTCCGCCACGATTTGTTGTTTTACGTGGTCGGGGTGTGACAGATTGCCGGTTGAGTCACGAATGTAACGCTCAATTGTCGCAATGTAACGCTCAATTGTCGCAAGGGGAGGGGTGACGACCGTATAACACTTCAAAAGGTGTCATCTTGGCAGAAGTTTGATACGATGTGTTGTACCAACTAAGCCATTCTTTGGGTCGATCATAAACATAGCACCTTAAGTACATTTCCAAACACTTATTTAATACCTCCGTTTGTGTAACATCTGTGCTTGTAGTCATTGTGAACAGTTCTTTTATCAATAAAGCAATGTTATTTGATCCCAATGTTTGTTTGGTTGTGTTTTACATTTTTCATGTTTTGACTTTTATTCAATTTCAAACTCTATATCACTTTCTGGAGAGTTATACGCAAACTGGTGCGTAAACGTACTTAGTTTAACGCGACAAATACGTGGGAACATCAACATATACTTAACATACCTTAAATAACCTTTACATAGCTTAGAAATAAGCTTTAAGGGGTTCGGTGTGCTAAAATAAACTTTTGGGTCATTCAGGGACTAAAAGCGTCAAAAAGTGCACAAGTTTTTTCGCGCATAACTCACGTTCTGAATACATCGGGACATCCAAAAATTTATGTAAGCACTAAAATATTTTATTTTAGTGTTTGGCATTAGAAAAATCCATTCGTCACGCAATTTGGATCGTTTTTCACGCTTATGCGCATTCCGTCGTAATTAACCGAACAACGCGATTGTACGGCCAAACGAACCGACATCCAAGATATTTTTGAGCACATTTTGAGTTCCCTATACTTTAACTTCATTTTAGAGCTTTGAAATGGGGTTAACGGGCCTTAAACGCATCAGAAATGGCCTTAAAACACAACAGGGACCAAAACTGCAATTCTGCCAAAGTTCATGGCTTACGGACCGTAAGCCATGACCCTTACGGTCCGTAAGGGGTCTCCAGATGCAGCAACTCGATTTTTTTTCTGCTGATTAGCGACCTTTCAGCCTCCAAAGGTCAATTACACGTGTTAAACACTTATGGTGGGGGCAAATGACATACCACAACATTACAACAAGTGTACGGGTGAGATTCGATCACGTTATTCGAGAAACGATCCTAACGGTTGTCCATTTACTATAAATACCCCCCCCCACCTTCACTCATTCCTCATAAAATCTGATCTAAAGTGTTCTAAGTTGAAGCCTTTGCTTCATACCTGAACTATTTGGGTCTAGATTGCTTGCGGGGACCCTTTGTAAGTGTTCCTTCGTTCTTTTATTGCTTTTCGAGTCCGAAAGTCAAACTTTGTTTGACTTTCTGCGTTGACCAGTTTATAGTCAATGCGAAGTTCGTTTGAAGTTCATAACGTGAGCGTAATCACGATGGTTATAGTCCCTAGTGACTATACCTACTGATTACCACGTTATCTAGGCTTAGTGACGAGCCGTAGTTTCGGTCAAAATGCGCATTCTTGCGTGCTTTGTAACCAAACTACTCTTAGGTATCAAAACCCATTTGTTTTGATACCAAACCTGTTTCTAAACTTAGGTAAGCATGTTTTAACATGCTTAGCTCGTCACTTTTAGTTTAGTGCTTGTATAGGGTCGTAAGGTAAGCGATCTAAACAATCGCTTATACTTTCGAACCCGACCCATTTGGTCGATCATTAGGATCCGACCAAACACATTAGGTGACCATAGTATATAGGGAATAACCTTCCGAGGTTATACCTTATGGTCGCTTCGTTTAAGTAGTTGTATGATAGGTAGTTTATATGCCTTAGGTAAATTACCAAAATGCCCTTTTGACGCCAAAATTCATTTTAAGCATATGTAACATAAATTTTGGTATCTAAACTGATTTGGTAACAATATTAGACATGTTAAGGCATATTTTACTTATCATAGGACTAGTTAGGCATTCCGAACGCGTTTCACGCGAACGACGCGTTAAAGTAGCATAAGCTACCTAAACGGGTCGTAATGGGTCGTAAGCACTTAGGTTAGGTTTCATTTAGTATGAAGGCTTTATTAAACCATAGTACATGAGTTCCCATACTCATTTGGTTTACGAGCCCTCATTCTATCTGATCCTCCGATATAGGTCCGGTTTATTAACATAGTTACCTATATTAGGTGTCGTTTGATTTCGTAATCTCTAGCATTGCTTGGTGGTTATCTTAGGACTTCTGAGCAATCTCAAGTGAGTACATAGACCCCTCTTTTACTGTTTTCCAAACATTTTGGGGTGGAACACATGTGCCTACTTGTTACTTTCATGCTTTCCTGTTTTCACATCATATACTTCCTATGTTCATTAGTACATTTATAGTACATGATTTCATTACATTTTATGCTACGTATGCCCATTGTGTGCGTACTTAGTACATTATTTTACATTACATTCTATGCTATGTATGCCCATTGTGTGCGTACTTAGTACATTATTTTACATTACATTTTATGCTATGTATGCCCATTGTGTGCGTACTTAGTACATTATTTTACATTACATTTTATGCTACGTATGCCCATTGTGTGCGTACTTAGTACATTATTTTACATTACATTTTATGCTACGTATGCCCATTGTGTGCGTACTTAGTACATTATTTTACATTACATTTTATGCTATGTATGCCCATTGTGTGCATACTTAGTACATTGTTTTACATTACATTACATGCTATGTATGTTCATCATACTTAGTACATTCGTTTCACATCACATGCTATGTATGTTCATCATACTTAGTACATTTATTATTCATTCACATGCTTACATTTTGATATGATATTTGGTTTGTTTTGATGGATAAATATACATTCATTAACACCGATCACGCCGTTCGTTAGTAGGTAGTGGTACCATAGGAATTGACAACTCCCGTTCCGGACATCCTGGGTAGCTTTGGATGAAAGGAATGACCGAATTCGATATACATAACTTAGATAAACCTTTAATTTGTTTAAGGGTTTATCACCACAGTCTCAAGGCGTGGATGTATGCATTCTCACAATACCTCATAGATGTTTATATTAGTATAGCATGCATTTGTTCCACCAAACATAGCTTTGATTTAAACCATGTTTTACTTCAATACTTTGTTTTTGTGCATATGGTTTAGTTGATATCTTTTCACTAGCCATACATATCATTTTGGGTTACACATTACATGATTTACATTTGACACATAAACATTATTGACATTGGTTACATATTACACGATTTACATTTGACACATAAACATTATTGACATTGGTTACACATTAGATGATTTACATTTGACACATAAACATTATTTACATTGGTTATACATTACATGACTTACATCTTGACAATAAACATTTTGACATATTATTCAATACGTTTGGCAATTGGCTTAAACATAGACATCTTACATTGTTGGTTTGGTTTGAGTAAGTGATTTAAGTAACGAGGCGTGTGTAATATGATACAAGCATGGTGGATACGCCGCTGGTACTTCCTATATATAAGTGATTGTATGGTATTACATATCGTAGCGTTATTTGAATCATTTCAATTTGGACATATAACATTTTATACAAATAACATACTTTTCACAAGACATTAATTTACAAACAACTTATTTTATACAAACTCATTTTACATGGTTATTCATTTAACCATACATTATTCTCTTATTTATACATATCATCTGATCTTATCGTTTTTCAAATGATTTACAAGACAAAGCAAATTACAAGGTTCATGACTAAACATTTTCTCAAACATAAGTCATGAATTCTGTTTTCACAAAACCTATGTATCTCACAGGCATTCTTATGCTGACGTACCTATTTTCACATGTGTTTTCAGGAGATGATGCATAGGACTTATCAAGATACACATAGGCGGACTTGGGCCTTAGTGACAATAAAAGATGCAAGACTAGTTATTTATGTTATGTTTCTTTGATTGTCAAGACATTGTAACTCTTTAAATAAATAAAACAATATTTCAATTTCCATGTGTTATGAAACAAAGATTCTGTTACAACACTCCCCGACGTTTTCCGCCACATTTTGTTGTTCTACGTGGTCGGGGTGTGACAGAAAAGTTGGTATCAGAGCTCTTGGTTATAGGGAATTAGGTTATTAGTAATACTTCGACCTAGTCTATAACCTTCCTAGGACCCTAACGCGAGTTTACTTGCGTTTAGTCATAAAACAATACTGTCACCTATCCTTAGGCGACAACCACAACAAGAACACAAATTTCAAAACCGCTTTGAAAACTAATCATCTGTTCTAGGATGATTGATTACTAGGTTTTGAACCCTCTATTGTAAGGTTTTGAACCCTCTGTTATAAGGTTTTGAACCCTCTGTTAGAAGGTTTTGAACCCTCTATGTTTTCAAATCTCGTCAAAGTTTGGGTCGTATAATGTGAACACGTGCAAACTGGAAGAGTGAATGCATGTACCCTGAGTTTTCTGTCGAAGGCTAGAGTGTTCGTACAAATCCGCAGTATCGGACCAGTCACTCTTACCTGGGAACTCTTGGGGTAAGTCTTCACTTATAGGCGAGCATGTCTTCAGTAATACATTAATATGATCCGCTTACTTTGATTTGTCACCGTCTCATTTGTTTGCCTTAGGTAACAAACAAATGATCGCAAATTCTTATGCATTACCATTCTGTTTTGTTTAGCCGATGACGCGTCACTTGTTTCTTCCTATGTCTTTCATTTTTTCTAGAATGTCTCTTCATCACGATGACGCCCAGATATCCGAGCAGACTGCCAAATTGGCTCAGCGAATAGGCGAAGTAGTCCTGAAGACTGTTGAATTAGCTACTTCCATGTATCGTCTCCAGGATGAAGCCACTCAAGAGTCACCAAGACAGGCAGGACCTAGTCAGGTGACAGCACCACCAGCCAAGAAACCAATCGAGGAATCAAAGACCATGGATGAACGATCCCCTAAGAAGTCAAAGAAGTGAAAGGCTTCTCAGAACTTCGCCGTGGTCACTTACAATGGTCAAGCCGTCCCCAACCAACCAGCTCAACCCCCTGCTAGGAAGCCATACAGTGGAACTGCACCCTTGTGTAACCAATGTAGCCTTCATCATCACGCTAGGGCGAGGTGTCGCAAATGCCAGATTTGTGGACTTATAGGTCATACAGCAAAGGTTTGCCCAACTGTAGCTGTACCAAATCAAGCTGGCGACAATCCTGCTCAAGCTCGTTTCTCACGAGGGTCTTGCTACAACTGTGGCGAGATGGGCCATTTCCAAAGGGATTGCCCAAAGCTTGCTAATGCAAATTTGACCCACGGATGAGCAGTTGGCTGAGTAGAAGATGTTGCTATCTTATGCTTTTGTTTCTTTCGTTTTCTAGTAATGTGAAACAATCTGTTTTATTCATAAATAAAGTTGTTGTTCGCAATTCTAATATACAAGTATAGTTACATGTGTGTATGGCTTTTCCCTATAATACCTACACTAAGGAACTATGTTCCTTACAAACTATTCTTGTGATTCTCTTTCAAATGATCGCTCATGATTCCCTCGAAAATTTTAAGTACTCGTTTCATTCTAAGATACGAAGTACAGAAAAATAAAGTGACATTATGAGTAATCATGCTCCTGCACATTTGTGCCTTTGAATCCTTGGTTAGATAACTAAGGGTATTTTCAAATCTCATACCCATTACGTTTTGATTTTTCAACATACACAGTACAAGTATTTCAAAAACAATCTTCATTATCTCAAAACATTTCATATAGTTTGAAAACAATTTTTTTTCAAATGCATTGTCTATGTTATTTCAAAAACATTGGTTATGTTTTCAAAAACAACTTTCATAATTTCAGAATATTTCATATAGTCTGAAAACAATATTAACACAGTACATTTTCTTATCAAGTGCATGATTTCGAGAAGCATCATTCATGTCTTTCAAAAACCTTGTACATGATTTCAAAATTTATCTCGCATGATTTTAAAACAATTTTTTTTTAAATATATACCTACCTAATACACCTACTCTATGATTTCAAAGGTAATATATATAAGGTTTCAAAAACATTGAACACATTTTTAGAACCCCATGCATAGTTTTCCAAAAATATTTTCTTCATACATTGACTTAACTTTCAAATTTCGCTTCATATGTCGCCTTGGCATATCTGGCATCTCAACTTCATAAGCATTTTACTACATGTTTTGACCTAAGCACATCAAGTGCAAGGTTTCAAAACATCTTCAACTTCTAAAATCCATATGGGATCTTTTTATCTTCACATTTAGACCCTTGTGGATGATTATCATTCAAATCAGAGTCCTTGATTGGATTCCTTTTGTACCTAAATTCGAACATTTCGGTTCCTTATAATCGAAATCGAATTTTTCTTTTAAAAATCTTTCTATCGTTATAGTTAGATTCTTGATAATGTTTAAAGTACCAAATGAAATCCACGAGATGGATTCCTAGTGTGCTTTAAATACATGTGCTCTGTTAGCAGAACAAATTTTTAGTTAAACAATTTTGTGGTTATGTGACTATGGGTTTATGCACCTTATGTTTTCTTTTATGCATTTTGTGCTTTTACACTATGGATATTCGTTATCCAAATCCTCGCAGAAACTTTCATATCTTCATATGAGGGATTCGTAGCAGGATATTAAAAAGGTACTACCTTAAATCCTTAATGGGCTTCTATGTAATAGTTAAGACCCTTGGATTATATAGTACCGCTCCATGATTCATAAGAGACCCTTTTAGTGGTCTAGTCAAAAAGATTGATTCAGAATCTGGTTAAAAAATGACATACGGTGATATGGCTGACAGACTCCTTGATAGTCTATTTAGATCATTTATTGATTTAATTAAAAAGACTCTATGGCGGTTTAGTCACACTCATCACAGGTTTGTTCATTTGGTTTTACCCTACACATTATAAAATAGACTGTGTGAACTATGCAAGGAATTGTCTAATTATGGACGCGTACATAATTATGAAATTCAGTGCACGGATACCACAGTAAGATTTATTATGTGTAAGAACCGATAGTGGCAACAATAACGAAACGTGAACAATGTACAGGAGGTATGGTGGACGCACCAATGACGCTTCATATACTTATATATAAGTATCCCTCTTACATTGCAAGCATGATGTTATTAAAGTTACTAGAAGTTCAGAACCCTAACCAATGTTGTTCGATCTTTTCAACTTCACGTTTTAAACTCTCACAAGTTTCCTCTAAATAAATTTCGGGACGAAATTTCCACAAGTAGGGGAGACTGTAACATCTGTGCTTGTAGTCATTGTGAACAGTTCTTTTATCAATAAAGCAATGTTATTTGATCCCAATGTTTGTTTGGTTATGTTTTACATTTTTCATGTTTTGACTTTTATTCAGTTTCAAACTCTATATCACTTTCTGGAGAGTTATACGCAAACTGGTGCGTAAACGTACTTAGTTTAACGTGAAAAATACTTCAGAACATCAACATATACTTAACATACCTTAAATAACCTTTACATAGCTTAGAAATAAGCTTTAAGGGGTTCGGTGTGCTAAAATAAACTTTTGGGTCATTCAGGGACTAAAAGCGTCAAAAAGTGCACAAGTTTGCACTTTCGCGCATAACTCACGTTCTGAATACATCCGGACATCCAAAAATTTATGTAAGCACTAAAATATTTTATTTTAGTGTTTGGCATTAGAAAAATCCATTCGTCACGCAATTTGGATCGTTTTTCGCGCTTATGCGCATTCCGTCGTAATTAACCGAACAACGCGATTGTACGGCCAAACGAACCGACATCCGAGATATTTTTGAGCACATTTTGAGTTCCCTATACTTTAACTTCATTTTAGAGCTTTGAAATGGGGTTAACGGGCCTTAAACGCAACAGAAATGGCCTTAAAACACAACAGGGACCAAAACTGCAATTCTGCCAAAGTTCATGGCTTACGGACCGTAAGCCATGACCCTTACGGTCCGTAAGGGGTCTCCAGATGCAGCAACTCGATTTTTTTCTGCTGATTAGCGACCTTTCAGCCTCCAAAGGCCAATTACACGTGTTAAACACTTATGGTGGGGGCAAATGACATACCACAACATTACAACAAGTGTACGGGTGAGATTCGATCACGTTATTCGAGAAACGATCCTAACGGTTGTCCATTTACTATAAATACCCCCCCCTACCTTCACTCATTCCTCACAAAATCTGATCTAAAGTGTTCTAAGTTGAAGCCTTTGCTTCATACCTGAACTATTTGGGTCTAGATTGCTTGCGGGGACCCTTTGTAAGTGTTCCTTCGTTCTTTTATTGCTTTTCGAGTCCGAAAGTCAAACTTTGTTTGACTTTCTGCGTTGACCAGTTTATGGTCAATGCGAAGTTCGTTTGAACTTCATAACGTGAGCGTAATCACGATGGTTATAGTCCCTAGTGACTATACCTACTGATTACCACGTTATCTAGGCTCAGTGACGAGCCGTAGTTTCGGTCAAAATGCGCATTCTTGCGTGTTTTGTAACCAAACTACTCTTAGGTATCAAAACCGTTTGTTTTGATACCAAACCTGTTTCTAAACTTAGGTAAGCATGTTTTAACATGCTTAGCTCGTCACTTTTAGTTTAGTGCTTGTATAGGGTCGTAAGGTAAGCGATCTAAACAATCGCTTATACTTTCGAACCCGACCCATTTGGTCGATCATTAGGATCCGACCAAACACATTAGGTGACCATAGTATATAGGGAATAACCTTCCGAGGTTATACCTTATGGTCGCTTCGTTTAAGTAGTTGTATGATAGGTAGTTTATATGCCTTAGGTAAATTACCAAAATGCCCTTTTGATGCCAAAATTCATTTTAAGCATATGTAACATAAATTTTGGTATCTAAACTGATTTGGTAACAATATTAGACATGTTAAGGCATATTTTACTTATCATAGGACAAGTTAGGCATTCCGAACGCGTTTCACGCTAACGACGCCTTAAAGTAGCATAAGCTACCTAAACGGGTCGTAATGGGTCGTAAGCACTTAGGTTAGGTTTCATTTAGTATGAAGGCTTTATTAAACCATACTACATGAGTTCCCATACTCATTTGGTTTACGAGCCCTCATTCTATCCGATCCTCCGATATAGGTCTGGTTTATTAACATAGTTACCTATATTAGGTGTCGTTTGATTCCGTAATCTCTAGCATTGCTTGGTGGTTATCTTAGGACTTCTGAGCAATCTCAAGTGAGTACATAGACCCCTCTTTTACTGTTTTCCAAACATTTTGGGGTGGAACACATGTGCCTAGTTGTTACTTTCATGCTTTCCTGTTTTCACATCATATACTTCCTATGTTCATTAGTTCATTTATAGTACATGATTTCATTACATTTTATGCTACGTATGCCCATTGTGTGCGTACTTAGTACATTATTTTACATTACATTCTATGCTATGTATGCCCATTGTGTGCGTACTTAGTACATTATTTTACATTACATTTTATGCTATGTATGCCCATTGTGTGCGTACTTAGTACATTATTTTACATTACATTTTATGCTACGTATGCCCATTGTGTGCGTACTTAGTACATTATTTTACATTACATTTTATGCTACGTATGCCCATTGTGTGCGTACTTAGTACATTATTTTACATTACATTTTATGCTATGTATGCCCATTGTGTGCATACTTAGTACATTGTTTTACATTACATTACATGCTATGTATGTTCATCATACTTAGTACATTCGTTTCACATCACATGCTATGTATGTTCATCATACTTAGTACATTTATTATTCATTCACATGCTTACATTTTGATATGATATTTGGTTTGTTTTGATGGATCAATATACATTCATTAACACCGATCACGCCGTTCGTTAGTAGGTAGTGGTACCATAGGAATTGACAACTCCCGTTCCGGACATCCTGGGTAGGTTTGGATGAAAGGAATTACCGAATTTCATATACATAACTTAGATAAACCTTTAATTTGTTTAAGGGTTTATCGCCACAGTCTCAAGGCTTGGATGTATGCATTCTCACAATACCTCATAGATGTTTATATCAGTATAGCATGCATTTGTTCCACAAAACATAGCTTTGATTTAAACCATGTTTTACTTCAATACTTTGTTTTTGTGCATATGGTTTAGTTGATATCTTTTCACTAGCCATACATATCATTTTGGGTTACACATTACACGATTTACATTTGACACATAAACATTATTGACATTGGTTACACATTACACGATTTACATTTGACACATAAACATTATTGACATTGGTTACACATTACATGATTTACATTTGACACATAAACATTATTTACATTGGTTATACATTACATGACTTACATCTTGACAATAAACATTTTGACATATTATTCAATACGTTTGGCAATTGGCTTAAACATAGACATCTTACATTGTTGGTTTGGTTTGAGTAAGTGATTTAAGTAACGAGGCGTGTGTAATATGATACAAGCATGGTGGATACGCCGCTGGTACTTCCTATATATAAGTGATTGTATGGTATTACATAACGTAGCGTTATTTAAATCATTTCAATTTGGACATATAACATTTTATACAAATAACATACTTTTCACAAGACATTAATTTACAAACAACTTATTTTATACAAACTCATTTTACATGGTTATTCATTTAACCATACATTATTCTCTTATTTATACATATCATCTGATCTTATCGTTTTTCAAATGATTTACAAGACAAAGCAAATTACAAGGTTCATGACTAAACATTTTCTCAAACATAAGTCATGAATTCTGTTTTCACAAAACCTATGTATCTCACAGGCATTCTTATGCTGACGTACCTATTTTCACATGTGTTTTCAGGAGATGATGCATAGGACTTATCAAGATACACATAGGCGGACTTGGACCTTAGTGACAATAAAAGATGCAAGACTAGTTATTTATGTTATGTTTCTTTGATTGTCAAGACATTGTAACTCTTTAAATAAATAAAACAATATTTCAATTTCCATGTGTTATGAAACAATGATTCTGTTACAACACTCCCCGACGTTTTCCGCCACGTTTTGTTGTTCTACGTGGTCGGGGTGTGACAGTTTGGCCGTCAGATTGGGGGTGGTAAGCGGCTGTAAATGATAAGTGAGTTCCATGCAACCGGTGAAGTTCTTTCTAGAAATCCGACATAAAGCGGGGGTCACGATCTGAAACAATATTCGTTGGGATTCCATGTAGGCTGATAACATTCGATAAGAAATGGAAGCAACGGTAGAGCTTGTAAAGTGTGTTGGCAGGCCCACAAAGTGTCCATACTTGGATAAACGATCCACGATTACAATGATCACGGTTTTACCATGAGATGGTGGGAGGCCGGTAATAAAATCCATAGATATGCTTTTAAAAACCAACTAAGGGATGGGTCAGGATTGGAGTAAACCCCGGGGTGGGAGAAACGAAGCCTTCATTTGTTGACAAATTTGGCGTTGGGCCACAAAACTCTTAACATCGTGACACGTATTCTTCCAGTAGAAGTTAGAAGATAAACGATGGAAGGTGCGAGTAACACCTGAATGCCCGCCGATTACTGAAGAGTGGTACTCAGAATGGATTTTTTGGCACAAAGGGGAGCCAGTTGGAATGAAAAGGCGACTTCGAAAGAAGAGTAACCCGTCTTTGTAAAGATAATCGGAATAAGCGTAGGGTCACTAAGAATTTCAAAGCAGAGAGTTTGTTGATCAGGAGTGGATTGAATAGTGGACCTTAAGTCTTGCAAAAAAGAAAATTCAATACCTGAATAGGCTGATAGGTGGGCAGTAGGGACACGACATAATGTATCAGCAGCTGCATTGGTTTTACCGTGTCGGTAGCGTATCGAAATCATAGCTGAGTAATTTTCCCACCCATTTCTGTTGATCGGGTGTTTGAATGACCTGGTCTTGCAATTGGCGCAAAGATTGCTGATCCATTAGAATATAAAATCGCCTCCCAAGTAAATATTCGCGCCATTTAGAAACCGCTTAAGTGATAGCAAACATCTCTCTTTGATAAGTAGAAGCGTGTTGCCTGCGTGGGCACAATTTTTTACTAAAATAAGTAATAGGTTGATTGTCTTGGGATAAGATTGCACCAACACCCAAACCCGAAGCATCAGTTTCGACCATGAAAGGCATAGAAAAATTCGGGAAACGAAGAATGGTATGTCACTTAATAAGGCCTTAAGCTATGAAAAAGCATCAGTCGTGTGGTCGAGGTCCATTGAAAGAAATCTTTGCGAAGTAAGTCGGATAAAGGTCCGACAATGGAAGCATAGTTTCGAATGAAACGCCTGTAATAACTGGTAAGACTAAGAAACCCGCGAGCATCTTTGACAGTTTTTGGAGTGGGCCATAGCCGAATGGCATCAATTTTAGAAGGGTCGACAGCCACCCCATCCTTAGATATAATATGGCCTGGGTAACTGACCATGGTTTGACCAAATGTACACTTTGAAAGTTTAGCCACAAGATGATTGCCATTAAGAACTTGAAAAACAAACTTTACTCGATGGGCATGCTCCACCCAAGTAGAATTATATGTTAAAATGTCATCAAAGAAGACCAATACAAATTTTCAAATATAAGGCCAGAAGATATCATTCATTAACCGCTGAAATGTCGATAGCGCATTGGTCACGCTAAACGGCATAACTAGAAATTCAAAGTGCCCGTCATGAGTACGAAACGCCGTTTTGGTTACTGAATCCTCATGTAATCGAATTTGGTGACAACCCGCCAATAAGTCTAGTTTAGAAAAAGAAAGTAGCCCCATACAGCTCAAAAAAAAGCTCATCAATAGTGGGAATCAGGAAGCGGTCACAAACCGTAAGCACATTGAGAGCCCGATAGTCAACACAGAATCACCAAGTCCCATCTTTTTTGTGGACCAATAAAACTGGGGACGCAAAAGGACTTGTGGTAGGATTAAAGATCCCCTGTTGAAGCATTTCACGAACCAACCGTTCAATTTCCGATTTCTAAAAATGCGGGTAACGATAAGGCTTAACTGAAACTAGAGCGGAGTTTGGCATTAAGGTAGTGTGATGGTCTTGTTAACGAGCCGGTGGCAAGTTGATAGGCGGCAGAAAAACTAATGGAAAGTCAGCGATTAAGGACTGAATATTAGGAGGAATATCACCCAGAGAAGAATCTGAAGGAATAAGTTGATGGTGAAAACATTTAGCAATGGACTTAGTTTGGGATAACCGGTGTAACTCGTTGAACTGGATTGGGTGAGGCGTGGTAGTCGAATCACCTTTCCATTTAATATGTTTCCCCTGCCAATCAAATTCAAATGAAGCTTTGGCATAATCCATAAAAACGGGTCCAAGTGTTGATAACCAAGAAGCGCCTAATACCAAATCCCATCCTTGAAGAGGTAAAAAGTACAAATCAACCTGGATAGCATAATTTTGAATTACGAGTTCCACTTGACGAGCTAGACCCAAACATGGCAATTTTTCACCACTTCCGACCAAAACCGAAAAGGAGTAATAGATTCAATGGTAAGATTAAGGAAACTTGCCACGCGATTTTGAACAAAACAATGGGTACTTCTGCCATCCAGTAGTACCTGAACCGGTTGACCTTTAATGGAGCCAGTGAAACGCAAGGTGGTGGCGGAACAACCTCTAGCCAAAGCGTTGTACGAAATAGCTAAATGATTTTGAACCTCCTGAACTTGTAAGGTATCTATCAATAAAGCATCAACTGAACAATTTGGATCAGGGTCAGGCTGTGGATTGAAATAAGGAGAATCATCCTCAAAAAATAACAATTGAAGAGCCGCTTTACAATGATGATCGGTAGTATACTTCTCATCGCATCTCTAGCATAGACCTAGGGCTCGTTTCTGAGCTAATTCAACAGAGTTGAGGCGGCGAAAACTCACAGAATTTGGGATTTTAGGGTTAGGTGTGTTTACTAGTGAAGAAGAAATAGGGGAATGAATGGACTTAGGTGTAGGTAAAATGGGTTTTCCAGACCCAAGTGTGAGACGGCCCAAACCCTTTTCAATTTGGATCGATTTTCATGCATTTGGGCCATTTGCATAGCCTCCTCTAAATGGGTAGGTCTGTGTATAATAATGAATTGCTTAATATCCTGTCGAAGACTGGATATAAAGCATTGGAGTAACAATTCAGGGGGTAGAAGCATAGAAAGATTGGATACCTCTTCAAAACGATGACGATACTCAGCGACAGTAGAAGTTTGTTGTAATTTGGGAGTGTCGATGAAGCTAATCATACCAATCGGCAGCCTCATCATCCAAATAAAATGAGGCGATCATTAATCGGTCCAGATTCGAAATGGTATAGAACTCAAAATACCAATTCGCCTGAGCAACCCATCTCTCTGGATTGGACCCGCTAAAATGCGCCAGGTAAATAGGTGTGGGTTTATGCCGCCCGAAAATGGACACACTGGAGTCACCGCAACCACCACCAGAAGGGAACTCGACCTGAGGTTTTTGTTTTGTGATAAGACCCACTGAAACACAGAGTTTGTTAATCCCTTTTTAGTATCTTCTAATGAAGAGGCGATAGCAGAGACATCAGATTGCAGAGTTGTTTGAGCTCGAAATGCCTGATTTTGGCAATCCTGCGATTGCCGATGAGAGTCTTGTAATACCTTCAATCCTTCATCCAATTGTTTCAAACGAGTACCATCAGCCATGCTTGCTAATGGGACAATGAAAGCACCAATGAAGTGTTAAGCTAAAATTGAGTTGAAATTGAACAGAGATTAGGGAAGGAAGGGGATTTTTATTGAATAGTAAGAAGGTGATGGGAATATAGAATACAGACTAGATGGGAGAGAGAAAGCATAACAAACTCACACACATTTTTTTCATTACCTCACCCTATAACATTCTTCCCTAAATACCCTGCCAAGTTTTGTTAACCCTCAGCTCACGTGGCAGTAGTGATATAGTCCTGCAATTTAATTGGAAATCTTCCTAGGCCTGCTACTCTTATGTGCCATCTTCTGGCCCATATCCATTGGGCTATTAGCCATCACAATACGGACAGATTTAACGCGTGGTTTATGGTCAAATGATGTCTAGATTCATGATTCGTGAGATTTCATCACCAGATCTGTTCGATGTTGATGATGTTCTTGTGTCTTGAAGATAACTGATGATGATGTGTTCGATGTTGATGTTCTTGGTCACCAGATCTGTTCGATGTTGATGATGTTCGGTTTGTGAGATGAAGATGATGTTGATGATATAACTAATGATGATGTGTTTCATGGATTTTTCAGATCAAGATGAACATGGTGTCTTGAAGTTCTAGGGGTTTTGTTTTTGATTTGTTCTTGAAGATCTGGGTTCTTGTTCATGTGCAGATAATAGAATTTGTTCATGGTGTTCTTGTTCAGGAAAGAACAAGAAATAAGAAGAGATGAGGGTGTAAAAATGATAGAATAAAAAGGCAAAATGACCATTTTACCCTTTGACCATTAGTGGGTAACGGTTGACTTTACTGTGTTTAGGTCCAGGGTCTAACATTGATGCAATCAGAAAACGTCGGGGTGTAATACAGCAAAAGTTTTGAAATAGGGTGTAAATGATAGAATAAAAAGGCAAAATGACCATTATACCCTTTGACCGTTAGTGGGTAACGGTTGACTTTAACTGATTTTATATCCAGGGTCTAATATCGATGCAATCAGAAAACGTCGGGGTGTAATACAACAAAAGTTTTGAAATAGGGTGTAAAGTTTTCAGCGCCCCCAAACCCCGAGTGTCAAATTGCAGTTTCCTCTATTTATAAATTGGAATTATATATACTATTGACAGTGCACTTGACTTGGAAAAGCTTAAGTACTAAGAATACAGTGAATTTTGTGTAGGAATTAGGTTCACCTTTTGTAAAATATAATTACAAAATATATAATAACGAGACTCTCGTTATTCGTAGGAAATATCATAGTACAATATCGGTTGCAATAACTAAATAAAAAGAATATATAATATAATTATATATACCAATCTTGATTCAAGCCGCATCTCTGGTGGGTCCTTCACGCGCACTTGATAGCATCCTAGACTCGAGTATTCATCATCTTGAGTCTTGAAAAATACTCCTTGACTGCAACAAAGAGAACACTAAAACGTTGACGATTTTGGTTGAGGCACGTGTTCAACACGCTTCCCTTAAAACAGATTTCGCGCCTCTACTAAAGACGACGCGTCTGTCTCCCAGGGTACAACAGCCGAAACAGTATGTACTGCCGGAAATGGCCACACGCCCGAGGTTACACCGAATAGAATTATAGTGTTTGAACTTGTGGAAAATAATGATATGAAAGTGATGGAATCGAGTAGAGAAAACTTATCTCTCTATAATTCCCAACATATGGATGTTCAAGTCTTCACCACTTCTCCAAGAATTCTTCATACATATTATCTTTCTCTTGTAGTTTTCTCATAATTCCAATGAGTCACATAGCCTACCATTTTTTACAAGAGCTGTATATTGTAAAGAGTTTCTCTTAAGTTGTGATTTTATTAGAGACATAAAACTCTAATAAAAGTTTCACTTAATTAGTGATTTAATTAGAGTCATAAAAACTCTAATAAAAACTAATCAAGTGATATAAAACTCTACTCAAGAGTTTCACCAAATGAAGGAGTTTAATTAGTAATTATAATTTCACTAAATTATAAATTAACTAAATATCCATTCACTAATTTTCCCAACAATCCCCCACATGAATGGAGATTGTTCAAAACACATCAAATTTCCAATGGAACCTCGACAGTTGAGTTTTGCATACGATAGGTAGGTGTTACCCTTTGAACCTTCGCTCATGAAATGCACATAGCCCACTAGCTCTGAGTAGATCTCGATGTCTTTGAACTCGTCTGCCGTTTGTGTAGACGACAATACACTCCACACAAGACTCTCCCTAGCCGGGTCATCTCCTCATAGTCGTGTCCAATAATGGTCATGGAACACTTTCCTGGTTCTGCGAGAGCTCTAGGAATTGTGCCCTCAATTCCATTCGAAGCGACCCCACTTCTCTCTAACATAGGTGATTCTCCTTAGATCATTAAAAGCATTGTGGTTATCGTGATCTATCCAAATCATTTACCACATATTATGCTTAGCCTCATACTTGTCACTTTTAGGAATGGACTAGGAAGTTTATTAATCTTTATAATAAACTGCCTTATTAAATGCGTAGGGTTATTCCCCCACAGTGACCTCGCTTATTCATACAATTAGGTTTTCCTATTGAACTCAATTCTTGGGATCTCCAGTCTACTGAGTTAGGTTTCCACCATATGAACTTCATTTTTCAAGGGCTTCAGTCCCATTCCACAACTTGATCTCTAATAAACCCTCAGGTTGTTGGATCCATAACATTAGCAAATAACTTTGCGTATTTGAGATCAGTTGTCATGATGTGTTCTTAACTCGTAAGTTAATTTTGCCTATTGTCAACTTCTAAGACTATAACCTCAGTGGCCATCTGAATCTGGTTATAACATATGTCTTCTTAAGATACGTGTATCATTTAAGGCAAACACATCTCCATTATGCACTACGACCTTTGCGTCCTCCACTTAGTCGTCTATTTGCAATGTTAGATTGGATTACAAAATCCTTATTGCTAAAAACAAATGCAAGACACCCCCCACATTTAAGTGTTATTGGATAACATTTAGATGTGTTAATGAGAACCATTTCTACATACCCTTATAGGGTTGTTTCTTAATGGTTCATCCCCCACATTTCTTGCCATTTGATCAACATTTCCGTAACACCACTTACGGCGACATTTATACACATATGATTGAACAAGACCAACCTTATTGTATCAGTGAATTCAACTCATATTGCATTAGCTTACACAAGCTTCCGAGCTGACCAAAGCAACACATGCCATTGTCATAAGTTTGTCACCAACTTAGAATAATTCTAATTTAACATCTAGAATAAGCTTAGACAATGAGTTCTCCTCATTAGCTTTTCAAACAAACTTTTAAAAGTTACATGTCATTTCCTTATAATGAATGAAAATTCTCTCTCAGCTTTGTCCATACACAAATTCTTTTTGTGTTCATACACATTTGAATGTTTAGAGTTAATTAGTCTCCGTCAAGACCCATAATTAACCAAGTACTAGTCTAGCATGCTTTAGACTATAATACTTTAGCTTGTGAACAGAAGATGCATCATTCTGATTCTTCACAGCCCTAAGGATATCATAATATCACTTTGCAACATTCATCCCTTGTTAAGACAAAATAATGAGACTTATTCGTAATCATAAAACATCAATATTTAGGAAGGTCTCACAAATTATTGTATATAGCACAAAGCTAAATTTCATCATTCATTTAAGGAACATAACTTGTTTACCTTTGATCTCCAACGATCTACCATTGACTCATAAGTACTTAAACATAAGCCTTAATCCAAGTCACTTGGTGAACACATTCATCACCAACAAGATGAATGTTTCTCATCTACAATCACTATTATGTGTGTGATAGAGTCAGCTAGATTGACACTCAACAACATGGCATTCATAATTTTGCCATAAGTGATTTGCACACATCTATTGTTATTCATTAGGAGACATGTATATTTAGGATGCTCTCCTAAATGAAGGTAAAATCTCCATATAGATCTAACAATAATCAAGTGGCAGACGCATCTACTTATAAATCTCGCAAGATTTATTAAAGGTATACAATAACATATAGTACTTTTACTTTCATATGTTAGAATTCACACTTGTGAATTTTTCAATGACTTCTAATGAAGTATGCGACATGAATGTCGTTAGTGTATTTCATCTCAATACACTCACTACGTTCTTTCATTACTCATTCGTGATGTGGTTATACATTTGATGTTTCGTCTTTGACTTTTAGTCAATGTAACAACTCTCAAGTTGTTTATGTCCAAGTATTTTCATGTACTATCCGTTTAAAAACCATATTCTTTTAAACAATGTATAACCGACGTTATAATTATTTTCCACAAAAATAATTTATACGTCACAACCATTAGTGATTTATTTCTTTGTAAAAAATTGCATGTGTTATCCGAAGATATTGAACACAAAACAATAAAATACATTGGAAACTAAATCATAAGTGTCAATCACTTTTGAAATTTAAACGGAAGCATAGACAATATGTAGACATCAAATAGCAAAGTGCTTTTATCTTCAACACTTTATAATCTGACCGAAATCTTCTCAACAATATTGTCCCATGGCGTGTCTTGAGGTACTCCCTCAATAAGACTCCATGCACTTGTAAGTACAAGTTTCCCATTTCATCTTGAAACTTTAAACTTGGACAATTATGCTCAAAACAACACCAAGTTGTTACAAATACTACATTTAAGTAGTAAACTTGAACAATTAAATTTGTTCACAACAACACCAAGTTGTTTTCACCAAATAACATTTTTTTAACACACATGTTGGAAAAAAATGTTATAACAAACACATTATAGAATCGAACGTTTACATAAAACGTTTTCCAAAGATATAGTTTATAAAATCAACTGTTTCTCATAAGTTTTAATGCACACATAGGCAATTAAATGTTTACATAAAACATTTCTGTCCATTATGAACAATCTCTAACCTCGTATTCGTGATACACATTTTCTAACACACATGTTAGAAAACTTTAAGTCATTTTATATATATATATATATATATATATATATATATATATATATATATATATATATATATATATATATATATATATAACATGACCAAATTAAAGCATCAAATGTCATCACTAAAACTCTACTCAAGAGTTTCACATATGAAGAGTTAAGAGTCTCAATAATTATATATTTAAACTCTAATAAAACTCATCAAATGTCACCATTAAAACTCTACTCAAGAATTTCACATATAAAGAGTTTAATTAGTAATTAAACTTTCACTCAAATTGATTTAGAAATCACAAATTAAAGTTGGTGATGAATCCCACACAACTACACTATCACTTTATTGTGATTTATTTTTGAAGCCAATCAAACATCAACTTCAATGTATGACCTTTTATTTCTAAATCATACAAAGCATTAAAATCAATGCTACAACAAATTACTTATATAAAATGTTTACATAAAACATTTCAAAGCATTTGTATTTTAACCATTTTTAACAATCATGTTAAAATGAAAGAAATTCTAACGCGCACGTTAGAAATATTAACATTTTCACAAAATGTTAATTTGACTTGCTAAAAGCACGTATATGGTTCAAATAAATAAGTCATTTCTAATACACACGTTAGAAACTAAACAATTAAAAATTGCTTCCAAACTAACGCGTTTCATGAACGTTTCTAACACACATGTTAGAAGACAAATGATTACAAAAATCATTATAAGACTTATTTGTTCATATCAATCCATGGGTGGATGAAAAGTCTACTTTAAATAGAGACTTAATTAGATACATAAAACTCTAATCAAGTAACATAAAACTCTTATTTAAAGACATAAAAAACTCTACTAAAGAGAATTTAACGTTTACAAAAAACGTATGGTTTACACCAATAATTCCGGTCTAACACACATGTTAGAGAATTTAACGTTTACAAAAAACGTATGGTTTACACTAATAAACCCGATCTAACACAAAAGTTAGAAAAATTAACGATTCCCAAAATCGTTTTAAAACTAAATGTTGGAAACAAAACTATTCGTTTTGTACCACGGTATAGGATTTAAGATTGTATCTCAATCTCAAAAAATCCAAACACAACAAGTTGTACTACATACATATTTCCAAAAAAAAATATTTATAAGATCATAACATCTAACAATATTTTTTTTTTAATTCTATTATAAATCCTTTCGTAAACCCAAAATCCTTATAAATAAGGTTTTTAAGATTGTACCAACAATCTCATGAAATCTGTTTTAAGTTTCTAGGAATTAGGTTCACCTTTTGTAAAATATAATTACAAAATATATAATAACGAGACTCTCGTTATTCGTAGAAAATATCATAGTACAATATCGGTTGCAATAACTAAATAAAAAGAATATATAATATAATTATATATACCAATCTTGATTCAAGCCGCATCTCTGGTGGGTCCTTCACGCGCACTTGATAGCATCCTAGACTCGAGTATTCATCATCTTGAGTCTTGAAAAATACTCCTTGACTGCAACAAAGAGAACACTAAAACGTTGACGATTTTGGTTGAGGCTTCCCTTAAAACAGATTTTGCGCCTCTACTAAAGACGACGCGTCTGTCTCCCAGGGTACAACAGCCGAAGCAGTATGTACTGCCGGAAATGGCCACACGCCCGAGGTTACACCGAATAGAATTATAGTGTTTGAACTTGTGGAAAAATAATGATATGAAAGTGATGGAATCGAGTAGAGAAAACTTATCTCTCTATAATTCCCAACATATGGATGTTCAAGTCTTCACCACTTCTCCAAGAATTCTTCATACATATTATCTTTCTCTTGTAGTTTTCTCATAATTCCAATGAGTCACATAGCCTACCATTTTTTACAAGAGTTGTATATTGTAAAGAGTTTCTCTTAAGTGGTGATTTTATTAGAGACATAAAACTCTAATAAAAGTTTCACTTAATTAGTGATTTAATTAGAGTCATAAAAACTCTAATAAAAACTAATCAAGTGATATAAAACTCTACTCAAGAGTTTCACCAAATGAAGGAGTTTAATTAGTAATTATAATTTCACTAAATTATAAATTAACTAAATATCCATTCACTAATTTTCCCAACATTTTGGATGTGTATGCTGCATTGAATATGGCTGAACATTCATCCCTATAGATGATACAACAGAATACGAGACAATAATAATCTTCTATCAAATACTGTAACAAACTAAAGGCTAACTGCGTGTGAATATAACACGGTTCGACAAGAATGGAGCTATTGTGGGGTGGCAGAGGCGGCACATATAATGATATTTCTAATTACATAAAGCTGTTACTTTTTTATTCAAAGTCGACCCCTACAATATGTTTTATTCATTGAAATACATGTAATGAATTAATGGACCCAATGTTTGCGTTCACACACAGCAATCACTTTGGAACTAGTACTAGTTACCCTTGGAAAGAAAACCTCTTGTTGACATAATCGTGGCCAAATTGCTATGCCGGCTGCCTGAAATGAGCATTGCATATATATAAACTTGAGCACATCAACACATTGATGGATACAAGGGTTTTTGAAGCATGTTATTGTTTTTTTCTTTTCACCAAGTTTAATACTTTGCAAGATTCAAATCGTAGCAGTGATTTTTTTTTTGAAACTTAAATCGTAGCAGTGATGACTGTTAGAGATTAAACAAAGTATAGTTTAGGTTGCCAAAATGAAATCTACCTGAAAAAGCAGCAACGAGCAAGGCGTTCTTTGACATTAGAATTTGACCATTGCAAATCGTCCCACCAATCTTTATCCACTTCAATGCTCTGAAGCCCCATTGCACTGCTCATATCAAAGGGCAATTCTTTTAGTGTGGGACAATCTTGTATCTTTAAGGTCTCCAATGAAGTCCAAGCAAGTCTGGTGCTTATCTTTCTTAAACTTTGCAGATTACAAAGAATCAGTGCTCTTAGTTTTGGGAAAGCGCATGAGCTAACATCCTGAGAACACATAACAATCTCTTCAACCCTACAACAGTCGTGAACTTCTAGATGTTGGAGTTCTCGAAGTTGCTGAACTATAGCATTGCAAAATACCATAGTCATCACTGGACAGTTACATAGAACCAAAGTCTTCAGTTTGGATAGGCTTCCCGGTTGCACACGGCCCTCCCATATTCTTTCGAGTTTAGGCATGTGACTTGCATCCAACCTTTCCAAATTAGGCAACAATGATTTGTTTTGTGTGTGATAACCGCCGACAATTGTTGTCATGTTGTTGCAACTTTGAATTAGACAACCTTGCACATAATCCATGTTTTCGATGACATTGCTAGATAGGTACTCAATGTCATTGTGGTTGATTAACTCAAATGCATCTACTTTGCAAAGTATTATATTGATGGCATCATTTTCTCCCCTCTCACAATGATATTTTAGGTACCTATCATAACGGTAGAATTCAGGGATTTCAGGGCCACAAGACATGAAACATCCAATGTAAACCTGAAACGAACGTGTTTCAAAATCTTTCCTTGTTTCAAGAAAACTTCTAAGATGTCTTTCATTGGGCACATAGATCTTCACAGTGTCATCAACAACCTGTATCACATCTATAACCATGTTGTTAAGACAAAACTGGAAAGAAATCAGCTTAGGTAGTGTGCTGACTTTTTCAACTACATCTTCAATCAAAGTATTACACCATTCTTCCATTTCTGAATCCACATCAATGATTAACTCTTCAAGTCCTGATAATTTAAAAAGCACATCATAGTTGTCTTGTGTTGACATGGTAAAGGATACTAACAAACGCCTCATTCGAGTTAGGCCTAAAATCTGATTTGGTAATTTACCAACTCCACTGCCACGGATATCAAGCACTTCAAGAGACTTAAGTTGTCCTATAAAACCAGGAAGCTCTTTCAACACATTGCAACCATTCAGATAAAGAACTTTAAGACTTGATAGCCTCCTTATCGATGATGGTAGTGTCATGATCTCTGTCATGTAAAGATCTAAAACCAAAAGGCTTGGCATGTGTTGAAAGAATGAATCAGAAATCTTCTTATGTTTTGAATATTTCTGGACAAAAAGTGTGGAAAGCTGAGTTGAACGGGGCGCATCAGGTAAGTTATCAAGTGAATTGTTGGCCAAAGAGATCCATTCCTTATCCGTCCACAAATCAACACACTGGCGCTTTGGAATAACGCCGTTAAGTTTTTGCTGCAATTCACTCGTTTTCACCAGATATCTATCTTTCCTGTCTTCCGACAAAAGATTTAATGCTGCTGCGCGTATCAACTTATGCATCCTTACATATTTCCCAGTTGCACCTTCCTCAAGTAAAATTAAATTTTGGAGGCGACGCAATATATTACGTCCACCAATTTTTGCATCATCACTTCCCTTAAGAAAACTTTCAGCTTCCCAGCATTCCAATAAGCCCTCTGTGGAAATTTCAGTGTCTTCTGGATACAATGCACTGTAAAGAAAACATGGCTTATGTTCTTGATCCAAGTGATCACAACAGAACTTAAGCAAGTCTTTCATGGGCTCATTATTTCCTTTTTCTGGCCACCTTCTTAACGTTTGTAACCCATCACTCCAACTTATCTCACTGAGTTCATGGTTTTCTATCGACTTGAAGATACGTGCTGCCATTTTTATCATCAATGGATGACCACCACACAAAGATACAGCTTTGTGAGCCATGCGTTCAAGCTGTGGCTTACCTTTAACATCATTGGGGAGAGATAATAGCCTATGGAACATGTTCCATGACTCGCTTTGAGATAACTTCTTCACTTCAATACTGGAACATGAAGGAAGCCGAACATTTCGATATTTTGTTGTCATGACTATTTTACTGCCTTTGGCTCCTTCAGGAATACCTATCAATTCTAAATCAAGTTCTGCCTTGACATCATCTAGTAGAAGCAGATACTTTACATCTGCTAGTTCTTTATTTATACTTCTGGCAACTTTGGAAGCATCTGCAGCATCTTCGGTGTCCATTATTAGTCTTTCAGCTATCACATGTTGCAGCATCTCTATGCTCAAATTCTCCTTGTTATTTTCCTCACCTGAAACTGTCACCCAGATTACTCTTTCATACATACTAGCAACTTTTTCATGGTTATTCAAATTCTGCAATATAGTTGTTTTCCCTGCCCCCAACATTCCTATCACCCTTACTGCTTTAAGATCTTCGTTTGATAGATCCAACAATATTTTGTCCAAAACGCCCTGGAGTGTTGGAATATACGATATATCCGGGGCTGTCACCTTCACTACGCGCTCAGCAACTTTGTGGACCAAAGTATCCCCCAATTGATGTCCTTCCGTCACAAGTTCACCAATTTCTAAGCACATGGTTGCCATTTGTTTGCTGAGCTTCGATCGGGGAAGTAAATGAATCCATGTTGAGGTTTGTTGCTTCTCTGTGAACCTGCTTTCAAGTTCTTGCACAACCTTTTCAACTGCCATCACCCTGTGAAACCAGTCCTCCATGGTTCGGTTTTTTGTTGACTTGTATTTTAAGGTTCTATCCTTCAGATCATCCCTTACTGCACACAGGGTCTGCATTTTTGCCTCAAAGCGTGAATGGTTATCATTCATACAGATTGAAGCCTCGGTGATTCGTTGGATAGAATCCCATACTGTTTCAGCTGCTTTTGGAAGTAGTGCTGCAGCAACAACTTCCTCATCCATCAAGACACTACAAACCTACAATAAGCAACAACAGTAGTCAAATAAGTGTATTAGAGCATGTGAATTTTTATAGGCAGTTAGTAGTTAGTTATACTTCTCTGTTACAGATATAAGGAGGCCTTGTATTATAGTCTATCAAGTTACAATACTACACAATCCACCAACCAAACTCTTAAGGGGAGGAATTGGGATTTTTGGCTTAAAAAGGCAAAAATTAATGATGTTTAACTTATTGTTATGAAGAAAAAGGCAATTTAGCCATCCATACTCATAACACACCACAATCTAGAATCTAATATTAACTATCGATACCAACTTCATGTATAGTGAATTCGTAGAAAACATGTCAATAACATATATATAAATGACTAATCGTTACTGAATTAAACTAATTCCACTAAACTCAAATTCATATTAAGTTATCTACTTCTTGTAATCCAAATTTCAACCGTAATTTGGGATATAAACCCAGTAATCTTATACCTGACTGGCTGGCTAGAGAGTCATGCTAAAATCGAAGTTATCAAATCCATCGAAATATTCGGCGTTGCATCAGAGGACAGCGATAAATCTGGTAAGTAAGGAGACGACGAAGACTAAGCATGAGTTGACCGATTTTGATAAGGTTAGGATAAATTATTGCAAATATTTTGTCATATTTATATCCATTTGTTGCATACCAGTGTTATGCCCGCCTCCTTTTTATAAGGCGGTAAACAGAATATTTCTCAGTTTAATAACATATATGTCTGTGTTTTGTTTACTTGAACATACTATTGATAACAAAAATATCAATAAAAATTACATCCAGACATTGGTAAAAATACGTTCGTCATAGAGTAACTTTATTAAAGTTCAAAAGTAATAGCGTTTGTCCACCAATAGCAACAGTCACTATTTCCCGTAGCAAAGGGAAAAGGCTAAGAGATGAAATACTAAAAGAAAAAATAGAGGGACTAAACATGTACATAACCAAAGTTAAAGTAGATGCACTAAACATGCATATGAAGAAAAGCTAATCAATAAAAATGATTTTTTTTAAACAGATGGGCTAAACACGTATATTAGCAAAGTTGAAGGTTTAAAAGCAAGATACAAAAAGTGATCAATCACTAAAATGAATAAAAGTAGAAGGATTAAACATGTACACTACAAAAGTTATAGAAGAGGAACTAAACACGTATATAAACAAAGTTAACAAATAAAAATATTTTTTTTAAAGCAGAGGGGATAAACACGTATTTTAGCGAAGTTGAATGTCGAAAGTAAAATACAAAAAGTCACGACCAATGATGGGGTGTCAGGCAGCTGTCTGACACTATTTCCCCTCATCGTAAATGTATGTATTATACATATCAAAGTGATGATGAATAGTAAAAAAATTATATATTAAAGTATTTAATTCTTAATAGTAATTTATAATTTATAATTTGATCTTTTAATAATAATTTTAAATCTTTACTTAGTTTCATTTGTTTTTTTATCATTTTAAGTTGTTTGCTCACGTATTGTGCCGGTACGTTACCGTGAATATTGTTTATTATTATTTAATTTGAAATTTTAGTAATTTTAAAATAAATACTAAATCCGCAATTATGTTTATCTATCTTTTTACCATTCCAAGTTATTTGCTCGCGCATTGTGACGGTACGTTACCGCGGGCATTGGATCGATATTGAGCCGGTTCGTTACAGTACCAGTACGATATATGCATTCGTTATTGATCGTTGAGTAATTTTAAATTTGCACCTATTTTTATTTTTTCCATTTTAAGTTGTTTGCTCACGCATTGTGACGGCCGTTACCGTGGATATTGTTTATTATTATTATTATTATTATTATTATTATTATTATTATTATTATTATTATTATTATTATTATTTAATTTGAACTTTTAGTAATTTTAAAATAAATACTAAATCCGCAACTATGTTTATCTATCATTTTACCATTCCAAGTTATTTGCTCGCGCGCTGTGACGGTACGTTACCGCAAGCTTTGGATCGATATTGATCCGGTTCGTTACATTACCGGTATGATATATGCATTTGTTATATAAATTATATACCATGTGTTTTACATCGGACGAAAATTATAAAAACGAACATTGTACCGACACCAATGTTGTTTGAATGCCGGTTCAGATTGTAACGCTACTGTTACCGATATTCATTTATCGTCGAATATATAGTTGTATAAATGAAGATTTACGAAACCAGAAACCATAAAAATGAATCTAGGTACCGGTACCGATGTTCCGTATGGTAGCGATACAACGTCAGCTTTTCAAAATAGAAAACAATAAAATAAATATCAGTACCAAACCGTTGTTGTACGTCTGGTTCATTACGTTAGCGGCACGATATCCATTATCAAACAGGAAACCATAACAATGTATCCATACCAGTATTGATGTTGTCCAGTTCAGTTTGGTACGATATGGTAGTGATACGGTGTGAGGTTATCCAAAGCAAAAAAAATAAAAATAAATACCGGTATCGATGCAAACGTTGTTCAATCGGTTTCGGTTCGATTTGGTATGATAGCAGCATGGTGTTCGTTTTCAATAAAATCTATATCGCATTGTTGAAAAAAATAACCAAGAACGCCAACGAATCAAACCAATATAAAGTGAACAACATCAGTGTTGGTATCGATATATGTTTTTATTGTTTTCAATCGATGTAAGATTTTCTCTTTGGATTACAATAACGAGTGTCCGTACTATAACGAACCGAACTAATACCAACCGACTTTCCGCCGTGAAGCGCGGAAGATTACAACTAGTTTAAATTAAATTTAAAATGATTGCTTATTTAGGCATTTCATCAATAGGTGAGGAGGCTTGTATAGTATTCGTTGGTTGTTAAAAAGATAATTATTTTATATAGAGTTAACTGTCATTTTAGTCCATGTCGTTTGAGCCATTTTGGCACTTTAGTCTAAAAGTTTCATTTTTTGCTTGTGAGTCCAAAAAGGTTTAACCGTTGCCATTTTAATCCATTGGGTTAACTTTATCTATTTTTTCTGTTAACGAGAAGGGCAATTTTGGTCCTTTTATATGTAATTCTGTTAACTAGAAGGGCAATTCAGCCATATAAAATGACCGAATTGCCTTTCTCGTTAACAGAAATAATGGATGAAGTTAACCCAGTGAACTAAAATGGCAACGGGGAAACCTTTTTGGACCCACGGGTAAAAAATGAAACCTTTGAATTAAACTGGTAAAATGGCCAAACCACATGGAATAAAATGTCATTTAACTCTTTTATAAAATATATATTAATCGCAATTTTATGAGCAAAAGAAGTAAACGGGTTTTAATACTTACTAAAAAGGAATGTAAAAGAAAAGCAGTTTTATGAAGTGTGTATTTCAAGCTCTACTCTAGCTTAGTGTTGTATAAATTGCATGACGCAATAGTATGGTTTTAGGTCATGTTTAGATGAGCTTATTTTACCTTCTTATGACTTATTGATTTTTTGGAAAAGGAGTTAAAAAAGCAATGGAAAAGCTAATCCAAACATACCCATAATATGGGATCAAATTAATATTCTTACCCCTAATATGTAAACAAAAACAATCTCTCAAAAATTATATATGCATACAATTGGAAGCATAGTTTAAACATCTTTAATGATATAAAGTTTTGAGTAAACATGGAGAATGAGGGAGGTTAGTCCTGAATTATAAATGGTGAATGAGGGAGGTTAGTCCTGAATTATAAATGGTGTCTTAACGAGTGTAGGGGGAGATGATTGCACTTCTTAAGTTCTTTAAAGCCCATAATCACTTTCTAAAAAATTAAGTGATGTGGATATATGTACAATCCCCCACCCCAGCTCAGTTGGGAGTTGGGCCGGTTGGTTTCTTTGGAGACTCCGGTTCGACTCCCGGGTGTAGCGAAAGGTGTGGGGACCAGGCAATGATGGTAAGCGCTTGTTAGCCAATGTTGCGCAAGTTCGAGCCTAAGCCGCCCCGGTTTTATCCGGCCATTACTCCAGCGAGGTATCTCGTGTGGAGGTGGTACGGTTCCGGGCGATAGCCGTAGCCAAGTCTGCCTACTCCTAGCGCTGGCCCGGTTAAGACAACGTAGTCTGGGTCAGATCTTGGTTAGGGTCCCCGACTTGGGGTTGTGAATATCTACAAATAGAAGTTCACCTGTCAAAAAAAAAAACTATCTAGTACGGAAAATAGTTAGCAGAATTTTGTATATACTCCCACTAGGTTATAACCCCGTATATTATACGGGTTGAATAAATGAATTTTATATATTCAATAATAAAACAATATATCTTTAAAAACCATGTTTATTGCACGGGTTGAATAGATGTAAATTTATATATTAAATAATAAAAAATTATATCTACAGGAACCATATTGTATGGTTTGAATAAATGTAATTTTATATACCAAATAATAAAATGGTTATATCTTTAAAACCACGTGTATTACACGGGCTGAATAAATGTAATGTAGTTTACCAAATAATTAAAAAAGTTATATGTTTAAAAACCCCTGTGTATTACACAACTTGAATAAATATGATTTTATATACCAAATAATAAGAAAAATATATTTAAAAAAAAGTAATGGATATACTCGGTACGCGATAGATATGGTGATTGCGGAGAAGATTATTGAAAAGAAGATATAGTGGTCAAACATGTTATTCAAGAAGCAAATACGTAGCTATTTGAGTGATAAAATATATATTTTATTAAAAAAACCGTAATAAATCTAATTTAAAAAAATTAAGACTTTTGTATTATTAGTAAAAATATTTTATATTTGTAATTTTGTTTGGTATTATTTTATTAAAAAGTACATATTATACATATAATTATATTCTGTCTTAAGTTAGTGATGCCATTCAAAATTTTTTCGATTTTATGTCTAGCATTATATATACTATGGTAAAAGTTTATTAGAGATTGAATCATCGAAAAGAATAAGAGTAAATTTGTATATTACAAATAAAAAGTAGGTATCTGGCGTATAATATAGAAAATCAAATAAATAATATTATAATTGAGAAGTATACATTAAATTTAAACTAAATAATTATTATCTATAGTTAAGTAGGAGAGATTAAACAAAATAATATTTAGTAGGAGAGTTATCTATAATTAATTAAAAGAGATTAAACTAAATAATAATTATCCATAAGATATTAAACTAAATAATATATTAGTAGAATGATTATCTATTATTAATTAGTAGAGATTAAACTAAAATAACAATTATCTGTAAGACATGACCTAATATAATGACAAGTGTCTCTAAATGGTTTCTTTTATTATATAGTACTAGCGGTAAGACACGTGTGCAAACACGGGTCGTTTCTTAGAAAACCATGCATAACAAATATAAATGATGAATATAATTATATTTATATAGACTTATAAATAAAATAAATAAATAAGTCAGTCGGTAAATACTTAAAGTTTAGAGTATAAAAATTTAAAGTTTAGATTGTGCTAAGTCTTGTTTTTCTTCCATAAGTGTCTGAAGAACCATTTTGATGATGTATTCTTCTTGAGTCTTGTCTTCTTTTGTTAATTTATCCATCTGCTTTTGTTTCCTTCTTTGATTAAGGATGGTAGCATGTGGAGCAGTGGATCTCCTAATTGGCAATTTTTGTTGTTTGATTGGAACCACTGCTTCCGGATAATCAGGCTTTCTAGGAGCAGTTGGATCTCTCTTCCTTAACTCTTCCAACCTTTTGTAGGTAGCTAACACCTTTTTTTCTTTCCACCTTGTAACCTGGTTCCTTGACCCATATTTAGCAGTTATCAGCTCTTCTTTCATTCTTATCAGTTTCAAGACCCTTTCTGGTACATTTTTCTTGTAATTGGCCCAGACTGGAGGAGTTTGCTTTACCTTGTCTTGAATCATCTTTTGAATTCTGGCTGTCACCTCTTGCAGTTCACTGATGGTCCATTCTTTGTATTGATACTTTTCTGCCCTGTACTTCTTGTATGCCATGATGTATTCAAGATAGTAATTTCTCATGCTTTCATCATCTTTTTCTGATAATTTATGACAAAGGTCTTTTGAGAACTGCTCTAAAGTTCTAACTTTGGTGAGCAGGTATTGCAAATTTCTTTGAATCTCTTTGTCAGACTTTCCCTCTGTGTCTCTTTTAGATATATCCTCTGCTTGTTGGGCCTTTATTTTGAGATATTATTCTATATTTCTTGGCAAAGGATAACCTTGAACAGATGGGAGTTTCCTCTTTTCAGGGTCATCTTCAGAGTAGAAGGATTTGATTTCCTCCCTGACTGCTGGAAGATCTAGAGGATATTGTACTTCTGCAGGGACAATGGCAATGTTTTGATTGAAGGCTTGAACTGAAGATAATGGAACAGGGTTTGGAATGGTGACAAGGGACAGTGGTTGTGTAGATGTTAGAGTTGAGGAAGTGTCATCTTTCAGTACAATGTTTGTTATCCTTCTCCTTTTGTGCTTTGGAGAAGTTGGTGGTGTATTTGTGGGTTGAGTGGCAGTTATTGAAGTAGTGGGTATCTGACTAATAGCTGTTGAAACAACTGGTGTTTCAACCACTGTTGTCACTACAACAGTTGATGTGTCAACTGTTGTTTTCTGCTTTTTGGCAGCTGGTTTTTGTGGTGGTGATATTGTTTTTGGTATGGCAATGGATTGAGTGTGGGTTGATGTAGTAGTGATGGCAGTTGTTGAGATAACATCTGTTGAAACAACTGAAGTACCAAAAACTGTGGATACAACAGGTGTTTTAACATCTGTTGGTTTGGAGGTTTGATGAGAGCAACTTTTGGGATTTGAGGAGTTTGTTTGGTGGTTTTGGAAGGTGTGGTTTTGGGTTGGCTTACTTTTCTGGTAGGCTGTCTTCTTTTAGGTTTAGAAGTACCCTGCTTTTCTTTTTCCATCAAAACTTTTTTCTCCTCCTCAAACCTTTTAGACCCTTTTATTTACATTGACTCTTTTATGTTTGCCTTTAATGCAGCAAATGCATTTTATGTTTGGAACCATCTGGCCTTGGGATTTCTACCACAAGTTTGGACATTCGTTTTGGTGGCATGTATAAACCATCTTCTTTTCCCTTCTTCCCTTTAGTTTTCTCCCCCTTTTTGACATCATCAGGATTTTCAACATAGATGATTGGAGGAGGAGCAGTGCCAGTGGTTTGAAGCAGATGAGCTTTAATGGCTTTGATATCTGCATGAGTATCTTTATACCTAGCTTCCATGACATTTCTGACCATTTGAAGTTGAACTTCATGCTGTTGATCTGCATATTGTCTTTGTTTGTGAAGTAGAGGTTGAAACAGATGCCATAGCTCAGCAGGGGATGGAGCAGATGTCACACCCCCAAAATACCACATGCGGAAACCCCCGCGAGGCGTGTGACGTACCAGGATCTAGCCACCAATCACATTGAACTCATACATGATTTAAATAAAACTTTCATTTATTAAGGTAAAGTATTACATTACATAAAGCATGACTCATCGTATTCAGCGGAAGCATAAATCATTTGTTAAGTGTTACATAAACTGTATGAACAAAAACCCTTAGACTTGTCTCGCAATCCCATGCTTTACGACCCATGACCACTCCAGCATCCCAGACAGCAAGTGATTACCAAGTGATTAGTTTTACGAAAACGTTAGTTACCAAGTGATTAGTTCCGTTCATTGATTACAATGTTGATAATACCTCGGATACAAGACGGCTCCAGATTTATTTTGCCCTTCCCCCAATGTTCCTATCAAAGCATTGGGCATGACTAGGTCATTAGTTCACACCCGTCCTCTCAGATACAGGGTGAGGGTGCCAAACCTAGATAGCGCTACCAACTAATACCCCGTTACCTCTCAGGTAACAAACAAGATGGGACTTAAAGGTGATAGGATGAGTGTATTATCCAACATTCCATATTTTACCCACAAGACGTATTCCTCTCAGGAATACCCAATTGATTTACCCAAAACCTATCCCTCTCAGGGATACCCAATGACTGTCCCAACCACCGGGACACATGCTCAAGAGGAATGAACTCACCTTTGGTTTGCTCGGTACGATTAGTTACTTTGTTTATCAATTGATCAAGCACGTCCTAACATGGTTTATCAATAACAATCAGTTTTGTATTCACATTGAACCAGGTGTTTTGTCTTATATTACACAAGTTACATTCACATAATATGCATGTTATAACTGTTAGCCATGTCACACATCATCCATGTTAGCAAAGTTTATCCACACAACAGATTATTGTGCCACGTACAAGTTTACTTCACAAGTCCAAGTCTCAATTAACACTTAACAGCCGGTTATCATCATGAAATCTCATAGTAGGTAGTTGGTTCTTTTACAAGTTCATATTTCACAAGACACGTAACAGTTAACATTCCTAAACACAATCATCCAACATTACACACGCCGTATACTTCTACTGTTTCATCTATAATCCTTACGACGAAACTTCATAGACGACGAAGAACGTACTTCGTCGAGACCATGCATAACGAAACATCCCCATTTTTCGTCGGGGTACATATGACGAAACATCCCTATGTTTCGTCGGGTTACATATGATGAAACATCCCTATGTTTCGTCGAGATCAGATACAACACCTTTATCATATAACAACAGTTAACAGTTATACATTTTCTGCAGGTTCACAAGATTAAACGACGGTCATTGCATACATTCTAGCAAACCCTAATATAACCAATCATCATAACAGTTTCCATTTCCCACATATAATTCTTAATCATTGAACCCACAACCCTAATTATCAATTAAATCAAGCAACGGTTATAACATACTCATTCCTACATCATGAAATCCTTGGTTTTAACATCTAGATCAAGTCACAACATTAGTTTCATATTGTAGCATGCATGATCAGATCAGTTATGTCAAACTCATATAAACCCTAACCATCACCTTATGATTAACATCCCTTTTTACAAGAATCAATTCACATGCTTATATTCAAATCAGATTAGAACAATTTTGTTTCAAGGTATAATCATTATTCATGGTCATGCTACCTATTCGTGAACATCATAACATACCCCCTTATCAATTTAATCAAATCAAACTTCAATTCGATTCACAAACCAAAACCCTAAATACTAATCATCATACAAATATAATTCAACCCAACAACTTGCAACCATATAATCACATAAAACTAAGGATTGATGTCGCAACCCCTGATCCCTTATCTGTCCCGGGAACGGGCGGACGCGAACTCAGTAGTGGTGGTATCAGTTTGTAAATTTGCCAGCGGAAATTACATCAGGACCGTAGTTAGGAAATGTTTATCAGAGTAAAACCACCATATTTAATATTAATAATCACATGGGTAAAACCCAAGTTTCTTATTACAATACATTTATAGGGATAAACCCTATATTATTGAATTTAAAACATCGATTATTAGGTAACTTTTATAGCCACATTTTTTCCAAGCCTTCAGTGCTCTCCAGCTGGCTTTTTACTAATTGGCTATTACATTGTGTTACCTGAAACGTGTTTTAAAAACATTTGTCAGTGGGAAATACTGGTGAGTGAATCCCAGTTTAATCAAGAAACATTTTATTAATTAAAACAGTATTGAGAGCGATCACATTGTTTATTTCTACACAATTACTCATTCAGTACTGTCAATCCTGACTTGTGGGTCATATTACACATTGGCTAACTCGTCGTCCAATGGTAACGTACTGTCATCCCCGACTTACTACTCGCGGTAGTAAATTTTGTATACAAAACCCCAACATACCGGCAGTAATTGAAGAACTACAAAGACTCAATCACTGCTTAATCATATTATTAAGCATTAAAGGTTTTATAAAATATTACAAAAATGTTAACAAAAAGAGGATAAACTCGCATTGCTATCTTAGACTTCGCGTAAGGGTTTCCTGGATATAATCTATAATTTATACAAATGTACATTGGTTAGTATCATAACCCTTTGAAAATATTAATGATACCCTCCCCGAGACGGCATTCTAACAACTACGTCAGGCAGAACCACGACAGTTGTTACGGAACCCTAAATCAATCGGGCAAAGTATCTTTTACGAAACTGGGGTTATAATACTTACAACAGAGCACAACCTCGCTAATTAGGGGGATATAATACCTGACTATAATGCCTCTAATTCAGAAATTGTGATTTGAGAATGAATTGTGAACGAGTTTCGACTGAGACCCGAAGCCATCTATTTATAGTTGCTGAATTGGACTCTCACGCGGCCCGCGTGAAAGATAAGGGTCGCTTACGCGGCCCGTGTACTAGCCCGGGTAGGGTTTAGGTGATCCGAGTCATCGCCTAGACTTGACACGATGTCGACACATGTCAGCCTCTAGTGTTGTCATGTTATCGATCTCTCGCGGCCCGCGTTAGATTGAGATGGGGTCTACGCGGCCCGCTTGGACTTAAGAAATCAGACGGAATCAGGTTCTAACCTTCATACCGCCCGCGTAAATGTTGGGGTGGGTCTACGCGGCCCGCCTCAACTTAATAATCAGATTTTATATTTTATTTTATATGCTATACTGTATTTTGGGCTCGGTTTTCACATACGGGGTTTATTTAAAGACATATTGAGACATTTTTAAATATAATAGAGTGTCGGAAATAATATGAGAGTGTCGGTTTTACTGAGGGTTGTTACATTCTCCCCACCTTGTTTTAGAACTCATCCTCGAGATCTACTGGAACAAATGCGGATATTTCTTTTGCATTTCTGATTCAAGCTCCCATGTGTACTCAGGTCCTCTTTTGGAGTCCCACTTCACTTTTGTAACAACTATGCTTGTAATCACTATGAACAGTTCTGTTATCAATAAAACAATGTTATTTGATCCCAATGTTTGTTTGATTGTGTTTTACATTTTTCATGTTTTGACTTTTATGTAATTTCAAACTCTACATCGCTTTCTGGAGAGTTATACGCAAACTAGTGCGTAAACGTACTCAGTTTAATGCGAGAAATACTCCGGAACATCAACATATACTCAACATACCTTAAATAACCTTTACATAACTTAGAAATAAGTTTTGAGGGCTTTGGTATGGCAAAAACAAGTTAATTCGCTTACAGGGACTAAATATGACAAACTGCGAAAGTATGTCAATTTGAACTGTAACGAACATTCCGGAACATAACCATAAGTTAAACACACCTTAAATATCCTTTACATAGCTTAGAAATAGGCTTTGAGGGGTTCGGTGTGCTAAAATAAACTTTTGGGTCATTCAGGGACTAAAAGTGTCAAAAAGTGCACAAGTTTGCATTTTCGCGCATAACTTACGTTCTGAATACATCTGGACATCCAAAAATTTATGAAAGCATGACTACATTTTATTTTAGTGTTCGCCTTAAGAAAAATCCATTCGTTTCGTCATTTGGATCGTTTTTCGCGCTTATGCGCATTCCGTCTTAATTAAGCGAACATCGCGTTCGTACGGCCAAACGAACCGACATCCGAGATATTTTTGAACATGTTTTGAGTTCCCTATACTTTAACTTCATTTTAGAGCCTTGAAATGAGGTTAACGGGGTTCAAACGCATCGAAAATCGCTTAAAAGGGCTGCAGGGACTAAACCTGTCATTTTTGAAACTTTTCTGATCAGATGGAGGGCTAGCGTAGCGCGAGCCCAAAGGCTCTATCCGTAGCGCTACGCTAGTGAGTGTTCTGACCAGATTCAATGTTTAAATCACAAGTTGCAACTAATCAATCCTTAACCACATGTTTTTAAGTGATGTGTCACTAAGTTATGGAGCATTTGTGGCACCATAACATTCCGACAAGTGTACGGCTTTGATCGTTGCCTCCTTCTCCAAGAAACGATCCTAGCGGTGGACCATTTCCTATAAATACCCATCCACCCTCAACCCCAAAACCCACAAATCTGATCAAGAAAGCTCTAAGTTGGAACCTTCGTTTCATACCTGAGCTATTTCGATCTGGGTTAGCATTCGGGGACCCTTCGTAAGTATTCTTTCGTTCTTTTCCTTATTTTTACTGCTTTTCGAGTCAGAAAGTCAAACTTTGTTTGACTTTCAGCGTTGACCAGTAATGGTCAATGCGAAGTTCGTTTGAACTTCGCAACGTGATTGTAATCACGATGGTCATAGTCCCTTGGGACTATGCCTACTGATTACCACGTTGTCTAGGGTCGTAGGGTAGGCGATCTGATAAATCGCCTATACCTTCGAACCCGACCCAGTTTGGTCGATCATTAGGATCCGACCAAATACATTAGGTGACCATAGTGTAGGGAATAACCTTCCGAGGTTATACCTTATGGTCACGACGTTTAAGTAGTTGTATGATAGGTAGTTTATATGCCTTAGGTAAATTACCAGAATACCCTTTTCATGTATAATTGGTAATTAAACATATGTAACCTAAACCTTTGTCACATAACTGATTATTTAACAGGTTTAGGCATATAATACTTGTCATAGGACTAGTTAGGCGGTCCGAACGCGTTTCACGCGCACGACGCGTTAAAGTAGCATAAGCTTCCTAAACGGGTCGTAATGGGTCGTAAACAATTATGTTAAGTTTCATTTAGCATGTAGGCTTTGTTAAACCATATCACGTGAGTTCCGACACTCATTTGGTTTACAAACCCTAAGGCTACCCAGTCTTCCGATTTAGGTCCGGTTTATTAACATAGTTACCTATACTAGGTGCCGTTTGATTCCGAGATCTCTTGCATTGCTTGGTGGTTATCTTTATACAACTGAGCAATCTCAAGTGAGTACATAGACCCCTCTTTTACTGTTTTCCAAACTGTTTTGGGGTGGAACACATGTGCCTACTTGTTACTTTCATGCTTTCCTGTTTTAACATCATATACATGCTATGTTCGTTAGTACATTATAGTACATGATTTCATTACATCTTATGCTAGGTATGCCCATTGTGTGCATTACTTGGTACATTGTTTTACATGACATTTCATGCTAGGTATGCCCATTGTGTGCATTACTTAGTACATCGTTTTACATGACATTTCATGCTAGGTATGCCCATTGTGTGCATTACTTAGTACATTGTTTTACATGACATTTCACGCTACGTATGTTCATTTGAATTACATACTTAGTGCATCGTTTTCACATGCTCACATTTTGTTATGACATTTGGTTTGTTTACATGGGACAATATATCCATTAACATTAGCTACGCCGTTCGTTAGTAGGTAGTGGTACCATAGGAATTGACAACTCCCGTTCCGGACATCCCAGGGTAAGGGGACAGAAAGGAATGACCGAATTCGTTGACATTAAGACAGGTAGACCTTTAATTTGTTTAAAGGGTTTTATCACCACAGTCGCCAGGCTTGGATGTATGCATATTCACAATACCGCATAAATGTTCATATTAAATAGTTGCATGCATTTACACAAAACGTAGCGTTGATTTAAACTAAGTTTTACTTCAATACTTTGTTTCTGTGCATATGGTTTAGTTGAGACATTTCGCTTGCCATACATGACATTTTGACATAGACATTTGACATGGATATTTGACATAGACATTTTGATATGATTTACATCTTGACATGAACACTTTGACATATTATTCAATACATTTGACAATTCATTTAAACATAGACTTCTTACATTGTTTGGTTTGGTTTGATTAAGTGATTAAGTAACGATGCGTGTGTAATATGATACAAGCATGGTGGATACGCCGCTGGTACTTCCTATATATAAGTGTTTGTATGGTATTACATGGCGTAACGTTATTTGAATCAGCTCAGTTTGAGACATAGAACATTTTATACAAATAACATACTTTTCACAAGACATTGATTTACAAACAACTTATCTTATACAAACACATTTATACATGGTTATTTATTTAACTTGACATTTACTTATACATATCATCTGATCTTATTGTTTTCAAATGATTTACAAGACAAAGCAAATAACAAGGTTCATGACTAAACATTTTCTCAAACATAAGTCATGAATCTTATTTTTCACAAACCTATGTATCTCACAGGCATTTTTATGCTGACGTACCTATTTTCACATGTGTTTTCAGGTGCTTTTCCATAGGATGTTGATCATGATACTAGGGCGGACCTGTGCCTTAGAGACTTTAAAAGATGATAGACTATGTTTAATTATGTTCTGAACTCTTAAATTTCCTGTTTTGAAACAATGTAACACCTTTGTTTATAAATAAAATACAACTTGGTATGCCATGGTTATGAAACAATTAATTCTGTCGCAACACGCCCCGATGTTTCCGCCGCGATTTGTTGTTTTACGCGGTCGGGGTGTGACAACTTTGACCAGAACTAGTCTCTTGTCATTGAGATTCTTGATTTTCTTGTCTTCAATCTGTAGAGGCCTTTCTATAAACTTGAGTTGTTCATTTACCTCTATATCCTTAAGAGGTACTATCAGTGATTCATCAGCTAAACACTTTTTGAGATTTGATACATGAAATACATCATGTATTCCTGCCATTTCCTCTGGCAGTTGTAGCTGATAGGCTACAGGTCATATTCTTCTAATAATCTCAAAAGGTCCAATATACCTGGGACTTAGATTTCCTCTTTTGATGAATCCTACCACTCCTTTCCAAGGAGAGACTTTCAACAATACTTTATCTCCTACTTGAAATTCCAATGGCTTGCGTCGGTTATCGGCATAGCTCTTTTGTCGATCACGTGCTGCTTTCAGTCGTTCCTTGACTTGAATAATCTTGTCGGTTGTTTCCTGCACTATCTCAGGTCCAGATAGTTGCTTCTCCCCAATTTCTGCCCAACAGACTGGGGTTCGGCACTTTCGTCCATAAAGTGCTTCGAATGGTGCAGCATTGATACTTGTGTGATAACTGTTATTATAAGAAAATTCTATTAAAGGTAAGTGATCGTCCCAATTACCTCCGAAATCAATTACACAAGCTCTAAGCATGTCCTCCATTGTCTGAATTGTCCTTTCACTTTGTCCATCCATTTGAGGATGATAAGCTGTGCTTAATTTTAACTTGGTTCCCATTGCCTTTTGGAAACTTGACCAAAAATGAGAGGTAAATCGGCTATCTCTATCAGAAACAATTGATAAAGGAATGCCATGTAAAGAAACAATTTCATTTACATACAACTTAGCTAACTGTTCCATACTGAAAGTTTCTTTCATTGGTAGGAAATGAGCTGACTTGGTTAGGCTATCTACAATCACCCAGATTGTATCATTTCCTTTCTTTGTTTTGGGTAATTTGGTAACAAAATCCATTGTTATCAATTCCCATTTCCACACCGGCATTTCTAATTGTTGTAGAAATCCTGAGGGTTTCTGGTGTTCAGCTTTGACTTGTGAACAAGTTAAACATTTAGAAACATAGGCTGCTATGTCCTTTTTCATTCCTATCCACCAGAAATTTTTCCTTAAATCCTGGTACATTTTATCATTTCCTGGATGCATCGTATACTTGGACTTATGGGCTTCTTCTAATATACGATTACGCAGGTTTCCTAATTTTGGTATCCATATTCTCTTTTTATGGAATCTCCAAATTCCATCAGTTCCTTGTTCTAATTCTTTTAACATACCTTTTAATTTTTCAGTATTATCCTTGATTACTGATTCTTGTGCTTCTCTTATCTGATCATTTAAATCTATTTGTAGATTTAATTTGAGAGAACGTACCCTTTTTGATTTTTCATAATACTTTCGGCTTAAAGCATCTGCCACTACATTTTCTTTTCCTTCATGATACTGAATATCACAATCATAATCACTAAGCATCTCCATCCAGCATCTTTGTCTCATATTCAATTCCTTTTGCTTGAAAATATACCTTAAACTCTTATGATCAGTGAATATGGTAAACTTACTACCATAAAGGTAATGTCTCCAAATCTTAAGAGCAAAAATTATAGCCCCTAACTCTAAATCATGGGTTGAATAATTCTCTTCATGATTCTTAAGTTGTCTAGATGCATAAGCTATAACCTTTTGTCGTTGCATTAATACACATCCATAGCCTAATTTAGAAGCGTCACAATAGACTACAAAGTCTTCAGCTCCTTCTGGTAATGCTAGTATGGGTGTATGGGTTAATTTATGCTTAAGGATTCTAAAAGCTTCTTCTTGTTTTAATCCCCATTCAAACTTAACAGATTTACAGGTCAGCTTAGTTAAAGGAATGGCTATTCTAGAGAAATCTTGAATAAATCTTCTATAATAACTGGCCAATCCTAAGAAACTTCTAACCTCGGTTGGTGACTCAGGGGTTTTCCATTTAGTAATCGCCTCGATTTTTGTTGGATCCACATGAATTCCTTCATGATTGACTAGGTGTCCAAGAAACTGTACATGTTCTAGCCAAAACTCGCACTTTGAAAATTTAGCGTAAAGCTTTTCCTTTCTTAATAAACTTAAAAGTACGTGAAAATGCTTTGCATGATCCTCTTTATTCTTAGAGTAAATGAGAATATCATCTATGAAAACAATTATGAATTTATCCAAATATGGCTTACATATTCGGTTCATCATGTCCATAAATGCAGCTGGGGCATTGGTTAAACCAAATGGCATGACAGTAAATTCATAATGGCCATACCTCGTTCTAAATGCGGTCTTAGGAATGTCCTCTTCATGTACCTTTAATTGATGATATCCTGACCTTAAATCGATTTTAGAAAAAAAATCGAGCTCCTTGCAGTTGATCAAACAGATCATTGATTCTTGGTAATGGGTACCGATTTTTAATCGTAACCTTGTTTAATTCATGGTAGTCAATGCACATACGCATTGATCCGTCCTTCTTTTTAACAAACAGTATCGGCGCTCCCCATGGCGATGAACTTGGTTGTATAATGTGACAACCCGTACTCTCGTTGTCAAGACAAGGGTAGTTTGGTAAAAACGTGCGCTTAATAATCATTATTACTATTATTATTTATTAAAATAATGAATTGGATTACCGTTATAGTTAAAAACCGGGCCAGTTGTTGAGCAGACGCGTAGTTGTTTAAACGGATTCGCACTTGGGCTAGGCCCAACCCAACTTATTTAAAACTAAAACCCTAGACTATAATATACAATTTAACCTCCCACCCTCTCTCATTTTGCTCTCAAAAACCAAAAACCCCACAAAGATGTGCAGCCGCACAACACCAGACACCCCTCTATCTCCTCTCCCGAGTCCAACGATCGGAGCCGGATTCCGGCGATCTCCGACGCCCTTTGTTCTCCGATCAGCTCCTCTCCAGCACTTCCCTTCTTTTCTAGTGAGCTCACACACAAAACCCGACCCACTCCTCTTCTCCCTTTCACTCTCTCACAGCCGCACACCTCGTGTTCAATCAGAGGACTCCGGCGACCCTCTCACACCCCCACACCCACCTATCTACACGTCATTACCCTACATCGGACACATACACTTCATGACTTGGTGGTGGGTCGGAGACATTTTGGCGGCTGCAATGGTGATGGTGGCTCCGGCTAGCGACTGTAGTGGTTCTGGTTGCAACAGAAGAGGAAATGGTGGAGTGTGGTGCAAGTTCGGGTTCTCGGTTCTGACCCAACTAGCTCAGGTCTCGTGGTAGTCCGACCGGGTCAGATCTGGCTTTGTTTGTTCGGGTCAGCCGTGGGTTTGAAGCTTTGAGTATCGTCAAGTTCAGTCTCGGGTCACACCTACAACCCTTCGGTCAGTTTACTTATGTTTTATATTTTGATCTTGTCAATGGTTGGCTGCTTGTTTGTGTTATGAATACAAAAGGGTCCTAAAATACTTGAAACTGTTGTGATTATATTATGGATTTGGTTGAGTAATTTGCGGTTGATAACTGTTGTGGTATACATATGATTAGAGTGTGATTTAGGAATTTCATGACAAACTGATTTGATACTAGTGGGATGTTTGTATGATGTAGATGATAGATATAAAGAGCCTTGGATGTATAATAGTAACTGTTATGTGAAATATTTGTGACAACCCGCACTAAACCAGGTATCCGTACAACTTAATTAATGATTAATTACTGCTTAATTACTGTGCTTGTTGAAACTAGCTGATAAACTGCTACCTGCATACTGATACATGCACTTACTTGCATCATACTTTATTTGCTGTCACTACATTATTTACATACTGGACCCTAGTGACAAACATGATGCACAAAAAGCACAGTAGCACTAAACGGATACACAGTGAACATGCTGATATAACCAGCCTCAGGCAGACACTGCCTCTAAGGCCTGTTAAGAGCCTCATATATTTTGGCTACACTGGTAGTGAGTGTAGGGATTTAAGGGTTGTGGCACTGCGTCTCTAGGAATAAGATACACTGATTCGGATGTGCCAAAAACGTACTTTAAGTACCAAACACAGCACTTTAATAATTAATCCAACTTCTAGCTGACTAGTAAAGTGCCAGAACATGAGAAAATAACACTAGACACTTTCTAAAGTGTCGGGAAAACAAATTGTGTCACTAAAAATGTTAATAACGACACTTTAAAGCTTTTGTAACGCTTTAACGGATTACTATCCAACCGGACACCCGGACTTTACCCGGAACATGAAAATATTACTATTTTCACTAATTATATTTTTCTGAGCCAGTTAGGGTCTCTGATTACCCTAACACCCGTCATAACACATAACATACAACTAACTAAGTTAAATACTTAGTTAACCTATTTAACCAAACTAAACCTCCTAATTACTAGTTTAAATCGAACCAACCCCCCCCCCCCCCTTCTCATAACCGGCCCCAAACTATGGGGGACACACAAGTACAAGGGTGATTACCTAAATCTAGTTTGTGTAATATCATGAAGACATATTAACCAATGGTTAATAACATCTAGATTTTCTATAAATACACACTTAAACTAACAAGAACATTATCACTTCACAAATCACCAACTTACTCTCTCTTCTCTTCTCTAAAACTCTCGGCCGAACCCCCCTAGAACCACCCACCCACTTTCGACTTTCATCCTCATCATTCCAAGATCATACACGCGTTGAGGATCACGTATTAGGAGCCTCGGAGCAAGCGGAACACGAAGGACCTCTACCGTTAGCTTTTATCCACCACTTTTTCGTCAGGATTCTTCCCTAGCCTTGAGCTAGAGGTATAACACTTAAAACTTGTTTTTAAGCTTATCTAAGGTGGTTAAAAGGAATGTTGTCGGTTAAATATCGTTAACATGCATTTTGAATCTTTAAAGTCTAGTAAAAATACTAAAATGGTGGTTAATAGCTTACAAACTTGTGTAAAAGTTGTAGTATTTGGAATTTGTGATTTTTGAGACCCGATCTATGATGTGGTAGCTCGGATCACCGTTTAACCCGACTTTGTAAGATCATGGATCTTCACATAAGCTCGTTTTTGTTTAACACGAGGGTTAAAAAGTGAAACTCTACCACACAAGATACATGAACTTGTGTAGAAATATGTTACTTGTGTAAAAGTGATTTAACCGGTACAATGGTGTTTAAAACTAGCGGATCTACGTATCTGCAAGTGGTATTTTTGAAGAACCACACATTAAAGAAACCATGTATTTTAAAGAAAGGATCTTACACTAACAAATGTGATACTTTTATAAACCACAAGTGTGTAAACACTTGTGAAACGAAAAGATTCGACAAATAACTATTTTTGGGAAAAATGACTAGAAGTTGTAAAGACGGATTTCTCTAAACACGGGGTTTTTACGAGGTCAAAGTTACTTTATATAAAGATCTACATATATAAAGGGGATTTACACTATAGATTCGGAAAAACTGCAAGTTCATGCGATTATGCGATTTACATACTTATCGACTAGTTTGATGTGTCGGAAATTGTTTGTTTGAATAAAGAAGTTGTTGAATTGATTTGTTAAAAGAAAATGATACGCTTGAAAGCGTGGCCACCTCCAGTTACAGAGGAAACTCTGGCGAAATTTTCTAAAAACCTAACACTTAGGCTTATTTACACAACAAGTGTTAGAACTACTTTTGGACATATTTCGAAACATAAATTTCGCCAGCACTATATTTTACTAAATATTCGGAGGTGGGATTTTCACAAAGACTAACGTGATAAATATATTTGTCACAACACTGTTTATAATTATTTTGTGAAAATACATAAATATTATTTTAGAGTAAAAATAATATTTACAAGCGTTAATGATTCCAAAACTTTACGAACGCTTCCACAAACATATAAGTTACACCGGTAATTACATTACCACACGACTAATAAAACGTAACTTACGCACATGTATTGTATCCCCCATCCTTGGGAAGAAGTTTAACTACCAAGTGTATACTGAACATAAACACGAAATAGTTGTCTAGCTATTTCCCAAAGACTTAAACTATAAAGCTAAAGCACGGCCGTCCGTCTAATAGAATTAGCACTTGTAGGTCGTTGCACAGCTTACTGTATTGGAGACACTTGGTAGAGACGCGCATTCACTGTGAGTTCATGTCCCCCTTTTCTCTAACTGTTTTCAGTTTTCTTAACTGCGGGGGTGAAATACATGTTACTTTGTTTACAAGTACTATTATACACGGTATGATTAACGTAAGGAGGTTTTAGATCATGTGAATGGGTAGTTAGAACACCGAGGGACTCGAGCGGTAGATCTATCTGGGTGTAGCGAGCCCAGCTCTAGGCCCAACAGAACGGACCTCTCGGAGGACCAACAGAACGGACCTGGAGTGACTTGGTACCCAACGCAAAAATCGGCTAGGGTTGTGTCTACCTACTTGCATTTCACAACATGCTAATGGCCTTGCAAACCATTGGTGATCACAAGTCCTCTTACACTGCTACATACCAGGAAACTTTTATACTTACAAGTGTTTTACTTACTCACTTGCACATGAACTCGCTCAACATTATTGTTGATTTTTCAACTCACATGTATTTCAGGAAATTAACCGGATCTGGCACGGTATGGAACGTTTTCCGCTGCACTTGTCATGGAGTCATCAGGGTTTAGGGGATGTGTCTCTTTCCTGGACAAGACACAGTCCTTAAACCACGTTTATGTTATGTTATAAGTTGTAATGTCTACTGAACAAGGTTATGGTTGTATGTTAAAACAATGGTATTGTGTTTGATTTTCAAAACTTAATGGATGACTTGCATGGTTTTTAATTCATATAGCTTGTTATGATTAAGCTATGGTATTAAGAAGTCACACCAAAATTAACCACGCTTCCGCAAAGCCAGGGTGTGACAGCTTGGTATCAGAGCTCTGATCATAGCGAACTAGGATTCTTTCTCGAGTCTAGACTATGATCACTAGGGCTCTCACGAAAACATTTTTCTGCATACCACTTAAGTCCAGATCCAAAACTTTTTTTACAAACAAATGTTGAGCACATTTTATTTATTTATAGGCTCAGCTTGGAGGGCTGAGGATCGGTCTGGAGGACCGAGGTGATCGAGGTAGTTAAGCACGTTGGTTTGTTATAGGATCGATCTGGAGGATCGAGGCTCGGTCTAGGTGACCGAGGTAGTGGGCTAGCAAGGCTAGGAAGAAAAGGCTCAGCTTGGAGGGCTGAGGATCGGTCTGGAGGATCGAGGTTTGGTTTAAGTGAAGGATAGAGCAGTATTGTAGACTGGGTGGTATTGGCTAGTAAGACTAGGAGGATTATGTGATGCCTTACTTGATGACTTATGTGATTACTTGATTTATGATTGACTATTTGTGCATGATTGTGTATATGTTACAAACACATGGATTCTGCAGACACTGGTGGTTCAGGCACCACAGGCCCGAGGCCTATAGTTTCAGACGACATTGAGTCATCGGAGCACGAGGTTTACACGTCCGACTTCACTAGCACAAATGAGGACGATTTCCAGCCTTTTGCACTACCTGACGGTGCTGGCGAGCTCGCAGATGGTCCTATCGCAGGGGATCTACCATTGGCACTGATCCCTGCTCCTATACCGCTGGCTGCGTACCCAGCTTACGATTTACCCATCGACGATGAAGAGGATGATATCGATATGTTTGATGAGGAGCCTTTCGAGGAGGATGCTCAGGGCGAGGCCCTTCCTGCTGCCGATCCCTTATTGATCGCAGACGCACCCGTCCCGGAGTCACCTGTTCACTCCCCAGTCGCGGACTCCTTTGAGTCTATGGCTTCTGTACCCTCACATGTCCAAAGTGCACAACACTTCCCTCATGAGTCAGAGCCTGATCAGGCATCTTCTGTTGCTCCTATCCCCAGTTTCACTTTTGACCATGATGATGAGGGGGATTCCGATCCTATGTTTCCCCCAGGATTCGACCCTGATCGTGACATAGAGTTTGTTCCCATGGACCAGTTTATGGAGGACCCAGTAGACGCTGTTAACCTATTTGATCCTATTGACCCAGATTTTGAGTTTGAGATGGCTTTTGATGACTTCGAGCCTGCCGTTGCTCCTGAGCAGGCAGCCGCTCTAGACCCTATACCAGAGCATGACCCAGTACATGCTGGTATCCCTTTTGAGCCTGTTGTTGCTGATCTCCCTGTCGATATTCCTGTGATTGAGGGCGATCATGTTGCTGTTGCTCCCATTGTTCCTTTACCCGTTGGTGATATACCTGCTGACCACCTTATAGAGCACTTTGCACCCGTTCACCCTGTTGTTGCTCCCTTATTTGATCCCGTTCCCCTAGAGCCCGGACATGCACTGTTCGCGGCACATATGGATCCACCGGATGAGTCCGCACAGCACGGTTGGATACCGGCTGATGAGGATGTTCCACCTTTTCCTCCACAGATTCCTGTTGCACCACATGTTGACTTTTCATTTCAGGTTCCTATGTTTATACCTCCAGCAGGGCCTGGAGAGGGTTCTTCAGCTCACCCTGATGGGCATGTACCGATGCCTATCCCTTTTTATGCCTCAGACGTCATTTGTTCCACCCGCTGTTGCACCGTTTCACGTGGCACCTTTCGACCCCACTAGCGAGCCATTTCTTTGGGCACCTGGCTCCGGTGTGCCACCTACCGACCCCTATCATGCTTTTCACAGGGGATACACTATTGAGGACGTCTTGATGTCCTTGGTCGCACAGCTCGAGTCACATACCCAGCGTATTCAGGAGCTCGAGAGAGCTCGACTGTCATGTCAGTGTCATGGTCAGACACACTCCCCTTTACAGCCGTTTCGACCATTACCTCCGGATATTGCTGCTCGTCTCTTTACATTAGAGCAGCAGGTTGCCTCTATTATTCGTACTCAGCGAGCCCAGGAGGAGGACTGGCTCCAGTTACGCCGCTTGTTTTATACTCACTTTCCCCCTCCTCCACCACCATCTGCATAGAGCTCACCAGTCACTGATTAGATAGACGAGGATGAGAAGACGGCGATTGTTGGATTGCACAGCATTTTGGAGACCACTTTATGATTTTGACTTTTGACATGTACTTGATGTTGTATTTGACACTGATCTGTTATGATTTTTGGACAGGGGTGATGTAGCCCCTAGTTGATGGATGATTGTATGACACTATGATGTACTGATACACTTACTCTGTGGTCTTGATGTATGGCAATCGCAGTATTCTCATCATATCTGTTTCGCTTGATTACTTATTTGCATTGTTATGGTATGAGATGTGGATGATTGATATATGTGATGTATTGATGACATGAGATATTACGTGCTATTACTATTACTATATACGTACTTTTCGCTATGGCCTGACCAACGTAAACCATCATTTAGAAAATGCCGCCAAGACGCGAGCCAAACATGCCAACCAATGAGGCAGAACTCCAGCAAATTATTGCTGCTGCCATAGCACAGTATGCAGCTTCTCAGCCAGGGGCAAGCGGAAGTGTTAACCAAGGCAATAACAATCCACCTCACGGTAATACCACGCCATTCGGACCTACCATGAACTAGTTGGAGATTTTAGCGATGATGCTAATGCCAAACACATGTTTTAACATACGTGCAGGATGCACCTACAAGCAGTTCTTAGACTGCAAACCAGTTAACTTCGATGGCACAGGAGGTGCAGTTGCCTTTACCCGCTGGGCTGAGAAAACCGATTCTGTTTTACGCATGAGCAAGTGTGCAGAGGATCAGCAAGTCACATACATTTCAGGGCTGTTTCTAGATGGAGCCCTATCCTGGTGGAACCTACAAGTACAAACACTAGGCGAAGCTGCCGCCTATGCCCTGACTTGGGCCGAATTGAAAGAACTAATGCGCAAAAAGTACTGTTCACGCGCAGAAATTCAAAGGTTGGAGACTGAATTTTGGCACTTAAAGATGGATGGACCAAAGATTGCAGAATACGTCCAGAGGTTTCACGACTTATCTCAAGTGGTTCCTTACATGGTTACGCCAGAATACAAGCGAATCGAGCGCTTCATTTGGGGTTTGGCTCCCCAAATAATAAGCATGGTAACCTCCTCCAAACCAGCGACTATCACTGAAGCCATCGATTTGAGCGTGGCTCTCACCGAGGAGGCGATTCGTCTAAACAGGTTTGGTGATGTTAAGGCAAAGGAGAAAGAGACTCATGTTGAGTCGTCAGGTAGTAACAAAAGAAAGTTTTCGAACTTCAAACAAAGTGTTAACGGTGATGGTAAGAGAGGAGCACCAAACACGCCAGCTCAGGGTACGACTGGCAGTGGAAGGAAAGGAAGGGGATATATGGGCACCCAGCCCAAGTGTAATGCCTGCCAGCGTCACCATTCCGGTCAATGTGGGCTAAAAACATGTGAAGCATGTGGGAAACGTGGACACTCGAAGGATACTTGTTGGGTCCCTGCCGGTCGCGGAGGCCAGGGAGGATATGGAAATAGGAATGATAACCGTGGTGGAAACGGAAACCGCCCACAAGGAAACTACGGGGGTAACAGAAATCAAGGCAACAATGCTAACCAAGCGGGCGCAGTGAATCGTAATCAGGGGAATGATCAAGCTGGTGGTAATGGACAGAGGCTCGGATGTTATAACTGCGGGGAAATCGGGCATTTTAAGAAGAATTGCCCAACACTGAATCAAGCTCGTGGTAGAGTGTTCCAACTCGAAGCTAGGGAAGCACGCCAGGATCCAAATGTTGTTACTGGTACGTTTCCTATCAATCAACGCTATGCATCCGTTTTATTTGATACTGGTGCCGATTATAGCTTCGTATCGCTAGAATTTAAGAATATGCTTGGGTTAGCCGCTAATAAGTTAGACATTCCCTACTCGATCGAATTGGCTAATGGAAAGTTAGTTGAAGCCAACGAAGTAATCAGAGGCTGTGTTATAGAATTGGGAGAACGTGAGTTTACTTTGGATCTACTACCAGTCCAATTGGGAAGCTTCGACGTGGTGGTAGGAATGGATTGGTTATCCGGAAACAAGGCTGAGATAGTATGACACGAGAAAGTTGTTCGTATCCCAATTGATGATGGTGAGACAATTGTGGTTCACGGAGAGAAGCGTGACACGCCGCTAAGATTTATCAGCTGCTTGAAAGCAAGGAAGTGTTTACAGAAAGGATGTGTTGCTTTTCTGGCACACATCGTGGATAAGAAGGCTGCTGAGCCAAGAATCGAAGACAGCCCTGTCGTAAGGGAATATCCAGAAGTCTTCCCGGAAGACTTACCTGGACTGCCACCTCAGAGGCAAGTGGAGTTTCACATTGACTTAGTTCCAGGCGCCGCGCCTGTGGCTAAGGCACCATACAGACTTGCTCCGTCTGAGATGCAGGAATTGTCAACGCAACTTCAAGAGTTGTTAGACAAGGGTTTTATCCGACCAAGCTTCTCGCCTTGGGGAGCTCCGGTCTTGTTTGTCAAGAAAAAGGACGGAAGTTTCCGCATGTGTATTGACTACAGAGAATTAAACAAGCTGACGATCAAGAACAGGTATCCTCTGCCAAGAATTGATGATCTGTTCGACCAACTTCAAGGTTCAAGCTTTTACTCTAAGATCGACCTTCGATCTGGATACCATCAATTAAGGATACAGGAGGAAAGTATCCCGAAAACAGCCTTTCGAACTCGCTATGGACACTACGAGTTCCTCGTTATGCCATTTGGTTTGACAAACGCACCTGCGGTATTCATGGATCTAATGAATAGGGTTTGCAAGCCATACCTGGACAAGTTTGTGATTGTATTCATCGACGACATCTTGATTTACTCAAAGACGAAGGCTGAACACGAACAACATCTTAGAACCATATTGGAGCTGCTAAAGAAGGAACAGCTGTACGCCAAATTCTCCAAGTGCGAATTTTGGCTACGTGAAGTCCAGTTTCTTGGACATGTGGTTAATGGGGATGGAATTCATGTTGATCCCACAAAGATCGAGGCGATCAAGGATTGGGAAACGCCAAGGACGCCAACCGAGATTCGGCAATTCTTGGGTTTGGCTGGCTACTATCGAAGGTTCATCGAGGATTTCTCGAAAATCGCTCAACCTTTGACGCTCCTCACGCAGAAGGATAAGACGTTTGATTGGGGAATCAAACAGGAGGAAGCATTTCAGATATTGAAGGATAAGCTTTGTAACGCGCCAATCTTAGCTCTACCAGAAGGTACCGACGATTTTGTGGTATACTGCGACGCATCGCGTCAAGGATTGGGTTGTGTGTTGATGCAACGCCAAAAGGTCATTGCTTACGCATCACGTCAACTGAAAGTGCACGAAAAGAACTATACCACGCATGATCTAGAGCTTGGCGCAGTGGTCTTTGCACTAAAGATCTGGAGACATTACCTTTATGGTACGAAGTGCACAATCTTCACCGATCACAAAAGCCTACAGCATATATTTAACCAGAAGGAGTTAAATATGAGACAAAGACGATGGGTTGAGTTGCTAAACGACTACGACTGCGAGATAAAGTATCATCCAGGGAAGGCGAATGTAGTCGCCAATGCCCTAAGTCGTAAAGAAAGAATCAAGCCCATAAGGGTCAGGGCTTTGGAAATGATCATACGAACCGATCTTTCCTTGCGCATTCGTGCTGCACAAAAGGAAGCTCTCAAGGAGGGAAACCTTGAGGAAGAATATCTCCGTGGAATGGAAAAGCTTTTGGTACCAAACGAGGAAGGAACATTATGTTTTGAGAAAAGGATTTGGGTTCCTCTGTTTGGTGGATTAAGGGAAGTTATTTTCGACGAAGCGCACAAGTCACGGTACTCTATCCACCCTGGATCGGATAAGATGTACCAGGATCTCAAGGATTATTATTGGTGGCCTAGGATGAAAGGCGACGTTGCTGTTTACGTGAGCAAATGTTTAACGTGCGCTAAGGTCAAGGCAGAATACCAGAAGCCTTCGGGACTTCTGCAACAACCTGAGATTCCCAAGTGGAAATGGGAACAAATCTCAATGGATTTTGTTACAAAATTACCAAGAAAGCCAAGAGGCCACGATATGATTTGGGTGATTGTTGACCGCCTAACAAAATCCGCACACTTTCTGCCAATCAAGGAGAAAGACAGTACTAGTAAACTTGCAGAAATTTACATGAGAGAGATCGTAGCACGTCATGGAGTACCACTCTCGATCATCTCTGATAGAGACGGAAGGTTTGTGTCAAGAATATGGCAATCTTTCCAAGAATCTTTTGGCTCACAATTGAATCTGAGCACTGCGTTCCATCCGCAAACTGACGGCCAGAGCGAGCGAACGATACAAACTTTGGAAGACATGCTGAGGGCATGTGTTATGGATTTGGGCGGTAGCTGGGATAAACACTTACCCTTGGTCGAATTTTCATACAACAACAGCTACCACACCAGTATTGGTGTCGCGCCATTTGAGGCCATATACGGACGCAAGTGCCGATCACCACTATGTTGGTCTGACGCAGGTGATAGGCAGCTTGCTGGTCCCGAGATCGTCCAAGAGACGACAGACAAGATCGCGCAAATTCTTAAACGCATCGAAGCCGCTCGCCACAGACAAAAGGCCTACGCGGATCCAAACCGGAAGCATGTGGATTTCCAAGTTGGAGAAATGGTGTTATTGAAAGTTTCACCCTGGAAGGGGGTGGCACGCTTTGGAAAGCGTGGGAAGTTAAATCCGCGCTACATTGGTCCTTTCAGAATTCTGGAAAGAATTGGGACAGTAGCATACAAGTTGGACCTACCTGCCGAACTAAATGGTGTTCACGATACATTTCATGTATCCAATCTAAAGAAAAGTCCAACTCAAGTTGACGTTGCCATTCCTATCGACGAGATTCATATTGACGACACGCTCCACTTCGTTGAAGAACCTGTTGAGGTCACGGATTGGAAAGTTAACAAGACCCGCCGGAGCAGTGTCAAACTCGTCAAAGTACGTTGGAATGCCAGACATGGTCCTGAATTTACCTGGGAACGTGAGGACCGGATGAAAGAGAAATACCCCCACTTATTTCCTAAGAACTCTGCATCTACAAGCAGGACGTAAATTTCGGGACGAAATTTATTTAACGGGGGGAGAATGTGACAACCCGCACTAAACCAGGTATCCGTACAACTTAATTAATGATTAATTACTGCTTAATTACTGTGCTTGTTGAAACTAGCTGATAAACTGCTACCTGCATACTGATACATGCACTTACTTGCATCATACTTTATTTGCTGTCACTACATTATTTACATACTGGACCCTAGTGACAAACATGATGCACAAAAAGCACAGTAGCACTAAACGGATACACAATGAACATGCTGATATAACCAGCCTCAGGCAGACACTGCCTCTAAGGCCTGTTAAGAGCCTCATATATTTTGGCTACACTGGTAGTGAGTGTAGGGATTTAAGGGTTGTGGCACTGCGTCTCTAGGAATAAGATACACTGATTCGGATGTGCCAAAAACGTACTTTAAGTACCAAACACAGCACTTTAATAATTAATCCAACTTCTAGCTGACTAGTAAAGTGCCAGAACATGAGAAAATAACACTAGACACTTTCTAAAGTGTCGGGAAAACAAATTGTGTCACTAAAAATGTTAATAACGACACTTTAAAGCTTTTGTAACGCTTTAACGGATTACTATCCAACCGGACACCCGGACTTTACCCGGAACATGAAAATATTACTATTTTCACTAATTATATTTTTCTGAGCCAGTTAGGGTCTCTGATTACCCTAACACCCGTCATAACACATAACATACAACTAACTAAGTTAAATACTTAGTTAACCTATTTAACCAAACTAAACCTCCTAATTACTAGTTTAAATCGAACCAACCCCCCCCCCCCCCTTCTCATAACCGGCCCCAAACTATGGGGGACACACAAGTACAAGGGTGATTACCTAAATCTAGTTTGTGTAATATCATGAAGACATATTAACCAATGGTTAATAACATCTAGATTTTCTATAAATACACACTTAAACTAACAAGAACATTATCACTTCACAAATCACCAACTTACTCTCTCTTCTCTTCTCTAAAACTCTCGGCCGAACCCCCCTAGAACCACCCACCCACTTTCGACTTTCATCCTCATCATTCCAAGATCATACACGCGTTGAGGATCACGTATTAGGAGCCTCGGAGCAAGCGGAACACGAAGGACCTCTACCGTTAGCTTTTATCCACCACTTTTTCGTCAGGATTCTTCCCTAGCCTTGAGCTAGAGGTATAACACTTAAAACTTGTTTTTAAGCTTATCTAAGGTGGTTAAAAGGAATGTTGTCGGTTAAATATCGTTAACATGCATTTTGAATCTTTAAAGTCTAGTAAAAATACTAAAATGGTGGTTAATAGCTTACAACTTGTGTAAAAGTTGTAGTATTTGGAATTTGTGATTTTTGAGACCCGATCTATGATGTGGTAGCTCGGATCACCGTTTAACCCGACTTTGTAAGATCATGGATCTTCACATAAGCTCGTTTTTGTTTAACACGAGGGTTAAAAAGTGAAACTCTACCACACAAGATACATGAACTTGTGTAGAAATATGTTACTTGTGTAAAAGTGATTTAACCGGTACAATGGTGTTTAAAACTAGCGGATCTACGTATCTGCAAGTGGTATTTTTGAAGAACCACACATTAAAGAAACCATGTATTTTAAAGAAAGGATCTTACACTAACAAATGTGATACTTTTATAAACCACAAGTGTGTAAACACTTGTGAAACGAAAAGATTCGACAAATAACTATTTTTGGGAAAAATGACTAGAAGTTGTAAAGACGGATTTCTCTAAACACGGGGTTTTTACGAGGTCAAAGTTACTTTATATAAAGATCTACATATATAAAGGGGATTTACACTATAGATTCGGAAAAACTGCAAGTTCATGCGATTATGCGATTTACATACTTATCGACTAGTTTGATGTGTCGGAAATTGTTTGTTTGAATAAAGAAGTTGTTGAATTGATTTGTTAAAAGAAAATGATACGCTTGAAAGCGTGGCCACCTCCAGTTACAGAGGAAACTCTGGCGAAATTTTCTAAAAACCTAACACTTAGGCTTATTTACACAACAAGTGTTAGAACTACTTTTGGACATATTTCGAAACATAAATTTCGCCAGCACTATATTTTACTAAATATTCGGAGGTGGGATTTTCACAAAGACTAACGTGATAAATATATTTGTCACAACACTGTTTATAATTATTTTGTGAAAATACATAAATATTATTTTAGAGTAAAAATAATATTTACAAGCGTTAATGATTCCAAAACTTTACGAACGCTTCCACAAACATATAAGTTACACCGGTAATTACATTACCACACGACTAATAAAACGTAACTTACGCACATGTATTGTATCCCCCATCCTTGGGAAGAAGTTTAACTACCAAGTGTATACTGAACATAAACACGAAATAGTTGTCTAGCTATTTCCCAAAGACTTAAACTATAAAGCTAAAGCACGGCCGTCCGTCTAATAGAATTAGCACTTGTAGGTCATTGCACAGCTTACTGTATTGGAGACACTTGGTAGAGACGCGCATTCACTGTGAGTTCATGTCCCCCTTTTCTCTAACTGTTTTCAGTTTTCTTAACTGCGGGGGTGAAATACATGTTACTTTGTTTACAAGTACTATTATACACGGTATGATTAACGTAAGGAGGTTTTAGATCATGTGAATGGGTAGTTAGAACACCGAGGGACTCGAGCGGTAGATCTATCTGGGTGTAGCGAGCCCAGCTCTAGGCCCAACAGAACGGACCTCTCGGAGGACCAACAGAACGGACCTGGAGTGACTTGGTACCCAACGCAAAAATCGGCTAGGGTTGTGTCTACCTACTTGCATTTCACAACATGCTAATGGCCTTGCAAACCATTGGTGATCACAAGTCCTCTTACACTGCTACATACCAGGAAACTTTTATACTTACAAGTGTTTTACTTACTCACTTGCACATGAACTCGCTCAACATTATTGTTGATTTTTCAACTCACATGTATTTCAGGAAATTAACCGGATCTGGCACGGTATGGAACGTTTTCCGCTGCACTTGTCATGGAGTCATCAGGGTTTAGGGGATGTGTCTCTTTCCTGGACAAGACACAGTCCTTAAACCACGTTTATGTTATGTTATAAGTTGTAATGTCTACTGAACAAGGTTATGGTTGTATGTTAAAACAATGGTATTGTGTTTGATTTTCAAAACTTAATGGATGACTTGCATGGTTTTTAATTCATATAGCTTGTTATGATTAAGCTATGGTATTAAGAAGTCACACCAAAATTAACCACGCTTCCGCAAAGCCAGGGTGTGACAATATTGGGTACTGTTCATATTAAATTAAGATTAGAATTGTGTGTTTTCCTTATTTATCATAACCTGATGATGTTCTAATAGTGTGGTGTTAAGAATGGATCATGATATATGGGTATTTGAATGACTAGTGATGTAGCTAGTGGAATGAAGTTGATTATAACCCACTGCTTGTTCATTGTTAATTACATGTTTGTTTCGAAACATTTCGAAGGAGTGACTATTGTTACCTGATGATTAATAATGATGATATGATTTTTCTGTTATATGATATAAAGGTGTTTGATGATGTTTAGGGTGCATGATAGAATAATTTTTGTGATAAAATGGCTGCATATGTTTCGGGTGGAATATAGTGATAAATCAGTATTAGATAATGGTTGATTAGAATCCGCTTAGAATTATGAACGTGATGAACAGTTTGGATATGTGATGAATATTTGAAAAATATGTTGATTGATATGATTTGAATTGGTAGGATAATGGAAACATGTTAGTAAATTTTGATTGGACAGTACATACTCGTGAAATCTGATTGGATAGTACCAAAGTTGGAGAATGTTGGAGAATGTTCTAGAAGCATTCCACCTGTGCTAGCATCAGTGGTTGCGAGTCGAGACCGCGAGGTTGCGACTCGAGACCATTGAACGACTACTCGAGACCAAGCATGCACATTAGGGGACTCGAAACCTACAAGGTTACGACTGGAGATCTTCAGGTCTCGACTCGAGACCTAACTCGAGGTTTCGATTCGTGCATGCATCACCCGAGACCTCCCATTTGCAACCCGAGACCTATTGGTTGCGACTCGAGACCTCGCGATCTTGAGTCGAGACCACACGGTTTCGACTGGACTACTTCACTCAGTTATTGGGCCGCACAAACTGCTGTTATGGACTGTGTGTCACTGTTGCTGTTTGACTGTTTATGTGCTAGGATAAGCCCAAATGCCCTGTATGATGTTTTGACATGCATGCTACATGTTAGATATGTGTAATTTATACGTGATGTTACTTGCTTACGAACCTAATAAATATTTGTAACCATAATAGGGTATGGTTGACCAACTTAACACAAGTAAATTGTCTGCCGAGCAAACCAAGGTGAGTTCACACACTAAAAGCATGCGTCCCAGGGAGGGACACGAACAAACTAAAGAACACTTTTAATTACTATTTCCGGGGGGAAAATGCGAATGGATACTATTTCCGGGGGAAAATGCGAATGTATACTTTTAAATTACTATTTTCGGGGGAAAAATGCGTTTGGATATTATTTATAAATCACAACTAGCAAAACTAAACGAATCTCTATCATACAAAGTCCCTGCTTACAGTACCGATTAATCGCCGGGGGCGAACGGGTTATTAGTTGATAGCGCTATTAGGTTTGACAACCTCACACCGTGACCGGGGGAGATCAGGCGTGAACTAGTAGACCTTGCATCTTGGTCAATGATGATAGACATTGACTTGGGGCACAACAACTTTTCGTCAATAGTTTCGGTAACGCCAGTTTAGTAGCTTTCATATGGGGTAGCTCCCCATGACGTGATTATAAATGCTTTATCTAAACAACTTACGTTTTCAAAAAATTAAAACTGGACAACTCGTGAACTCGCCAACATTATGTTGATACCCTACTGCATGCTTTGCAGGTTGCTCGATACAGCTCTGGACGGACGTTGCAATCGGATGGAGTGCGTGGTTCGTAAGTTTCATATGAACAACTTGTGGTTTTAAATTACGATGTGTTCTTCTTTCCTTTCCGCTGCAAACTCAAGCTATGTTTTGAAAAATTTAAAATTGGTCGCTAATTATACCATCATTTGTAATATTAACTAAACGGTTCAAAATAATTAGTGGCTAAGATCCTGGTCGTCACACGTCTCGCGGTAATACCCCGCGTGTGGATTTTGAGGGCGTGACATATAAATCCTTTCTCTAACAATTCGTCCAATTGTTTCTTTAGTTCCTGCATTTCGGCAGGTGCCAAACGGTAAGGTGCTTTGGCAATCGGTGCCGTTCCTGGTATTAAATGGATTCTGAATTCGACTTCTCTATCTCGAGGTTGTCCTGGCAATTCTTCTCGAAATACCTCTGAAAACTGAGATACTACTGGAATATCTTTTAAATCCTTTCCTTTAGTGTTAGTGATTATGGAAATCAAATACACTATAGAACCTTTTCTTATATAACTTGCAGTTTTCATCACAGAGATAAATTTTGTGGATCTAGATGGTTTATCTCCTTTTATTGTGATCATTTTACCTTTTGGTGAATTTACTTGAATTGACTTTTGATCACATAAAATACTGGTTTTATTGGCTATTAACCAATCCATTCCTAAAACAACATCAAATCCTGCCAGATTCATGGGATAAAGGTTTGCAATAAATTCCTGATTTAAAATTTCTATTCTTGCTCCCTGCAAGATTTAAGAAATCCTAACGGTTTCTCCATTAGCTGTCTCTACTAGACATTCTTGTGGTAGTTTAGTTAATGACTGATTTAGAAATTTGCAAAATAATGTATTAATAAAACTTTGGTTTGCACCAGAGTCAAATAATACTTTAGCAAAAATATCATTAACTAAAAACGTACCAGCTATGACATCTGGAATCATCTTGGCTTCATCTACAGTCAGAACAAATGCTCTAGCATTTTGAGTATTCTTGTTGTTTGTAGCTGGAGCTAATTTTGGGCAATTAAGCTTGATATGACCTTGTTCTCCGTAGTTGTAACATATCTTGTTATTACCTTTCTTCCTGCAATTTTCTTCCTTGTGTCCCGATATTTTGCAAAAGTTACAGTACATGGAGCATCTTCCCGAATGCTTTCTTTTGCAATTCTTACAGTAAGGTGCAGAAGTAGAACCTATATTTCTCCCACGATTAGAATTTCCAGAACGAAATTCTTGTGTGAGCTTCTGGGTTAGATTCCTTCTTTGATCCTCTTCTCGGGTACGGACTAATTCATCAGTCTAGGTATTTGCTAGTTCTACCGCTTCTTCTATGGTTTGAGGTCTAGCTGCCTTGACTACGTGTCTTATTTCTCCAATTAATCCCCAGATATAACGGGAGATTAACACTAGTTCTGGTGAAGCAAGAGTTGGCACTATTCTAGCATATTCGAAGAATATCTTAGTGTATCCCTTACTATCCACACCAGTCATTCTAAGGTTTAGGAATTTGTTTGCAATCTGTTCCTTCTCATTGGGTGGGCATAATTTTCTTTCTACCTTGTTCTTAAATTCTTCCCATTCCATATTGTAGGTTCTATCACTTCCTCTTGATTGGAAAATAGTATTCCACCAATCTAGTGCTGAATTCTTAAATAGATTAGAAGCAAACAATATCTTATCTTCTTCAGCACACTTGCTTATTCTTAAGACTGCCTCAGTCTTCTCTATCCAGCGTAGAGTTGCAATAGCCCCTTCATTTCCCGAGAATTCCATTGGTTTACAAGACCAGAATTCTTTTATAAGAACAACCGTAAGACACGGTTCTTCTTCTTTTGGGAATGGGCATTTGAAGTACGGGTCCATTGTTTATACTGTTTTCGGGTTCGATTGGTCGCTTACTGCTATGCTTACTTTTATTATTCGCTTCTTGAATAGTTTGAATAATAAATGGCATTGCATCTATGATTCCTTGTGCCACTATATGTTGAACAACACTATTATCCATTTGATTTCCATTGTTATTGGTGCTTGGATTCTCATTAACCACGTTAATGTTACTCTGGTTATCATTATTCAGATTCCCTTGATTTCCTTCATCGGCCATCTGAATTTTAAACATTTTCCCCATATTAATATCACAAGATAATATTTAATATAGTTAATCATATGATACGCAATCTAGCCAAAAATGTGGATCATTGCGACTTTTACTCTATTTCCATATACTATTATGCATCTATTACATTCTAGTACTGAAATAAAAATTACAATACTGACAGAAATAGAATCACACTAATAGTAATATGCATCCGTACACACATATTTTATTTTATTTTTTATTTTATTATATTGTTATTACTATTACCAACTCCTCTATCACATCACGGATATGGATTTCTCCAAAAATCCATGTTGCGCTCATCGTATTTCCATACGAGATGCTCTCCCACCTGTCGCATTCTCTCACTGCTTTCTAAAATTTCCTCTCCAAAAGTCCTAAGTTCTTGCACGTTTTCTGCACTCATTGGGGGTGCAGTTCTAGGACTGGGTTCGGAATCTGGGGTGCGGGTTCCTGATATGGGGTTGAAAGTGCCAGAAATTGGTAAGGATCTTCTAAGATCTCCCTAATATAGTTATCATGGTAATAGGGATCTAAAGGTGTAACAACTGTGCTTGTAATCACTATGAACAGTTCTATTATCAATAAAACAATGTTATTTGATCACAATGTTTGTTTTGTTATGTTTTACATTTTTCATGTTTTGACTTTTATCCAATTCCAAACTCTACATCACTTTCTGGAGAGTTATACGCAAACTAGTGCGTAAACGTACTCAGTTTAATGCGAGAAATACCCCGGAACATCAACATATACTCAACATACCTTAAATAACCTTTACATAACTTAGAAATAAGTTTTGAAGGCTTTGGTATGGCAAAAACAATTTAATTCGCTTACAGGGACTAAATATGACAAACTGCGAAAGTATGTCAATTTGAACTGTAACGAACATTCTGGAACATGACCATAAGTTAAACACACCTTAAATATCCTTTACATAGCTTAGAAATAGGCTTTGAGGGGTTTGGTGTGCTAAAATAAACTTTTGGGACATTCAGGGACTAAAAGTGTCAAAAAGTGCACAAGTTTGCATTTTCGCGCATAACTTACGTTCTGAATACATCTGGACATCCAAAAATTTATGAAAGCATGACTATATTATATTTTAGTGTTCGCCTTAAGAAAAATCCATTCGTCGCGTCATTTGGATCGTTTTTCGCGCTTATGCGCATTCCGTCGTAATTAAGCGAACATCGCGTTCGTACGACCAAACGAACCATCATCCGAGATATTTTTGAGCATGTTTTGAGTTCCCTATACTTTAACTTCATTTTAGAGCCTTGGAATGAGGTTAACGGGGTTCAAACGCATCGAAAAAGGCCTTAAACACGTGCAGGGACCATTGCTGCCAATTTTGAAACTTTCTGATTCAGGGGGAGTGCTAGCGTAGCGCGACGCCTATGGGGCTACCTGTCACGCTACGCGACTGACTATCTGATCAGATTCAATGTTTCTAAACACAAGTTGCAGCTGATTGATCCTTAACCACATGTTTTAAGTTGCTTAGTCACTAAGATAAGGAGCATATGTGGCTTCCATAACCTTTCAACAAGTGTACGGATGGGATCGAATCACGGTTTCCATGAAACGATCTCAACGGTTCACCGAAAACTATATATACCCCATGCCTTTCATTGTTTTAAAGCACAAGAATTCTTATTTGAGAGCTCTAAGTTGAAACCATTGTTTCATACCTGAGTTCTTGGATCGGGATTAGCATTCGGGGACCCTTCGTAAGTATTCTTTCGTTCTTTTCCTTATTTTACTGCTTTTCGAGTCAGAAAGTCAAACTTTGTTTGACTTTCAGCGTTGACCAGTAATGGTCAATGCGAAGTTCGTTTGAACTTCGCAACGTGATTGTAATCACGATGGTTATAGTCCCTTGGGACTATGCCTACTGATTACCACGTTGTCTAGGGTCGTAGGGTAAGCGATCTAATAAATCGCTTATACCTCGAACCCGACCCAGTTTGGTCGATCATTAGGATCCGACCAAACACATTAGGTGACCATAGTGTAGGGGATAACCTTCCGAGGTTAAACCCTATGGTCACATCGTTTAAGTAGTTGTATGATAGGTAGTTTATATGCCTTAGGTAAATTACCAGAATACCCTTTTCATGTATAATTGGTAATTAAGCATATGTAACCTAAACTTTTGTCACATAACGGATTATGTAACATGTTTAGGCATATAACACTTGTCGTAGGACTAGTTAGGCGGTCCGAACGCGTTTCACGCGCACGATGCGTTAAAGTAGCATAAGCTACCTAAACGGATCATAATGGGTCAATAAGACTTAGGTTAAGTTTCATTTAGCATGTAGGCTTTGTTAAACCATATCACGTGAGTTCCTACACTCATTTGGTTTACAAACCCTAATGCTACCCAATCTTCCGAGATAGGTCCGGTTTATTAACATAGTTACCTATACTAGGTGCCGTTTGATTCCGAGATCTCTAGCATTACTTGGTGATTATCTTTAGACATCTGAGCAATCACAAGTGAGTACATAGACCCCTCTTTTACAGTTTTCCAAACGTTTTGGGGTGAAACACATGTGCCTACTTGTTACTTTCATGCTTTCCTGTTTTCACATCATATACTGCTATGTTCGTTAGTACATTATAGTACATGATTTCATTACATCTTATGCTAGGTGTGCCCATTGTGTGCATTACTTGGTACATTGTTTTACATTACATTTCATGCTAGGTATGCCCATTGTGTGCATTACTTAGTACATCGTTTTACATGACATTTCATGCTAGGTGTGCCCATTGTGTGCATTACTTAGTACATCGTTTTACATGACATTTCATGCTAGGTGTGCCCATTGTGTGCATTACTTAGTACATCGTTTTACACGACATTTCACGCTATGTATGTTCATTTGATTACATACTTAGTGCATTGTTTTCACATGTTTACATTTTGGTATGACATTTGGTTTGTTTACATGGGACAATACATTCATTAACATTAGCTACGCCGTTCGTTAGTAGGTAGTGGTACCATAGGAATTGACAACTCCCGTTCCGGACATCCCAGGGAAAGGGGACAGAAAGGAATGACCGAATTCGATGATATAAGACAGATAGACCTTTAATTTGTTTAAAGGGTTTATCACCACAGTCGCAAGGCTTGGATGTATGCATTTTCACAATACCGCATAGATGTTCATATTAAATAGTTGCATGCATTTACACAAAACATAGCGTTGATTTAAACCAAGTTTTACTTCAACATTTTGTTTTTATATGGTTTAGTTGAGACATTTCACTTGCCATACATGACATTTTGACATAGACATTTGACATGGATATTTGACATAGACATTTGACATGGATATTTGACATAGACATTTTGATATGATTTAAATTGACATAGACATTTGACATGGATATTTGACATAGACATTTGACATGGATATTTGACATAGACATTTGACATGATTTACATCTTGACATGAACACTTTGACATATTACCCAATACATTTGACAATTGATTTAAACATAGACTTCTTACATTGTTTGGTTTGGTTTGATTAAGTGATTAAGTAACGATGCGTGTGTAATATGATACAAGCATGGTGGATACGCCGCTGGTACTTCCTATATATAAGTGTTTGTATGGTATTATATGTCGTAACGTTATTTGAATCATTTCAATATTGTGACATAGAACATTTTATACAAATAACATACTTTTCACAAGACATTGATTTACAAACAACTTATCTTATACAAACACATTTTTACATGGTCATTTATTTAACCTGACAATTACTTATACATATCATCTGATCTTATTGTTTTCAAATGATTTACAAGACAAAGCAAATAACAAGGTTCATGACTAAACATTTTCTCAAACAAAAGTCATGAATCTTATTTTCACAAAACCTATGTATCTCACAGGCATTTTTATGCTGACGTACCTATTTTCACATGTGTTTTCAGGTGCTTTTCCATAGGATGTTGATCATGATACTAGGGCGGACCTGTGCCTTAGAGACTTTAAAAGAAGCTAGACTATGTTTAATTATGATCTGAACTCTTAAATTTCCTGTTTGAAACAATGTAACACCCTTGTTTAATAAATAAAATACACTTTGTGTGCCATGGTTATGAAACAATTAATTCTGTCGCAACACGCCCCGATGTTTCCGCCGCGATTTGTTGTTTTACGCGGTCGGGGTGTGACAAAAGGGTCCATACCTGGATAGGCTCCTATGTTCTGTATGGGTGTGTCCTCATGTATCGGGTAACGTTACACAAAGTCAATATTGTCGTCCCACCAGGGGTCGTAATTTGGGTCTAGGGGATTTGGTGCAGGTACCCTAGGTATTTCTTCTGGATTGAAGTCATGCATCTCCACCTGGTTTTCAATGTTTTCTATCTCCATGGGTTGGTCTGGGATTAGTGGTTGTGGGGCTACTAGTTGTTCCAGACTCGGGTCAGCAGCAGTTGTGGCTAAGATGTGGAAATTGGCTAGGCTTCTATTAAGCATATCCTGTGTATGGGCATCTGTCTTTCGCTTAGCGGCTGCTAAAACTTTTTGCTGTTGCAACTTTCGCATTCTTTTCCTACGTGCAAAGGCTTCCTTACTGAACCATCCTCGTTTCTTATGAGGGAATGGCTCTTCTGACTGAGCTTTAAAAGCAAACATTCCTTCTTCCTGATCAGCAGAATACCCAGAAAGGGCAGGATGTGAAGAGGTACCTTCACTCCTAGGTGAATCAGACAACTGATGACTCATGTCTGAGGGTCCTTGATCACTCATACTATAAACTAACAAATAGTCAAATAACACATAACAAATAAATATAGTTATGCACGTATTTCCATAATTTATTTCCTAACACAAAATTTAGAATTTAAATGTCAGCAGAACACTTCTTTGGCTTAGACCAGTGGCTAGGCTCTGATACCACCTTCTGTCGCAACCCCCGATCCCTTATCTGTCCCGGGAACGGGCGGATGCGAACTCAGTAGTGGTGGTATCAGTTTGTAAATTTGGCAGCAGAAATTACATCAGGACCGTAGTTAGGAAATGTTTATCAGAGTAAAACCACCATATTTAATATTAATAATCACATGGGTAAAACCCAAGTTTCTTATTACAATACATTTATAGGGATAAACCCTATATTATTGAATTTAAAACATCGTTTATTAGGTAACTTTTATAGCCACATTTTTCCCAAGCCTTCAATGCTCTCCAGCTGGCTTTTCACTAATTGGCTATCACATTGTGTTACCTGAAACACGTTTTAAAAACATTTGTCAGTGGGAAATACTGGTGAGTGAATCCCAGTTTAATCAAGAAACATTTTATTAATTAAAACAGAATTGAGAGCGATCACATTGTTTATTTCTACACAATTACTCATTCAGTATTGTCAATCCTGACTTGTGGGTCATATTACACATTGGCTAACTCGTCGTCCAATGGTAACGTACTGTCATCCCCGACTTACTACTCGCGGTAGTAAATTTTGTATACAAAACCCCAACATAGCGGCAGTAATTGAAGAACTACAAAGACTCAATCACTGCTTAATCATATTATTAAGCATTAAAGGTTTTGTAAAATATTACAAAAATGTTAACAAAAAGAGGATAAACTCACATTGCTATCTTAGACTTCGCGTAAGGGTTTCCTGGATATAATCTATAATTTATACAAATGTACATTGGTTAGTATCATAACCCTTTGAAAATATTAATGATACCCTCCCCGAGACGGCATTCCAACAACTACGTCGGGCAGAACCACGACAGTTGTTACGGAACCCTAAATCAATCGGGAAGTGTATCTTTTACGAAACTGGGGTTATAATACTTACAACAGAGCAGAACCTCGCTAATTAGGGGGATATAATACCCGACTATAATGCCTCTAATTCAGAAATTGTGATTTGAGAATGAATTGTGAACGAATTTCGACTGAGACCCGAAGCCATCTATTTATAGTTGCTGAATTGGACTCTCACGCGGCCCGCGTGAAAGATAAGGGTCGCTTAAGCGGCCTGCGTACTAGCCCGGGTAGGGTTTAGGTGATCCGGGTCATCGCCTAGACTTGACACGATGTCGACACGTGTCAGCCTCTGGTGTTGTCGTGTTATCGATCTCTCGCGACCCGCGTTAGATTGAGATGGGGTCTACGCGGCCCGCTTGGACTTAAGAAATCAAACGGAATCAGGTTCTAACCTTCATACCGCCCGCGTAAATGTTGGGGTGGGTCTACGCGGCCCGCCTCAACTTAATAATCAGATTTTATATTTTATTTTATATGCTATACTGTATTTTGGGCTCGGTTTTCACATACGGGGTTTATTTAAAGACATATTGAGACATTTTTAAATATAATAGAGTGTCGGAAATAATATGAGAGTGTCGGTTTTACTGAGGGTTGTTACAATTGAGTAAAGCAATGGTATCGATAAACTAACCAAGAGAACCAATGTGTAGATCACGTAAATCTTCGGGGAAGAACTGAGGCAACCGTCGAGTTCGCAAAAAGGAGAAGGGAGAGGAGTGATTTAGGGTTTTGAGGATTTCAGTTATGTTAATAGAAGTTATAAGAGTCTGGGCCGCGAACTATCCTGGGCCGAAGGCCCTTTTCTGCGAAATACCTCCTTCGACGAAAGACTCCATTTTTCGTCGAAATGATTATCTTCTTTGACGAAAGACTCCATTTTTCGTTTAAATAATTATTCTTCGAGATGGCTTGGCGAAGAATCCTATTCTTCGTCGAGGTGAGTTGTGACGAAGAACATTATTTTTAAACTCTCAGTAAACTATATTTGATTATATTAACACCACACATATTTAACACTACACATACAACCACCAAAAATAACACACAACCTATCAATCATTCACACAACTACACTCAACCACATGAATCAAATTGTAAAACTTGATTATGGAATCAGTGATGTGTATGGGAAGGACCTTGAATTCTCAGATTGTCACATCATCCCCAACTTGATAGAAATTTCGTCCCGAAATTTGACAAGTAATCCAAAACGTCAAGATGCAAGATGTTAACTCAGGATGACTGTGGATTTTCCGCGGGTACCACATCATCCCCAACTTGAAAGGGAATTTCGTCCCGAAATTCGTCAATGATATCAGAAGTTGATACAACCGTTTGAACAACTGAGGATACTAGAGCTTACTCCGATCATTGCGTTCCCACGTGAACTCCGGTCCACGTCTTGAGTTCCAACGAATTCTCACGATTGGAAATTGGACTATGTTAACGAACCTCACTTCCTTGTCTATGTCTTTGACTGGCTCCTCGACAACTGCAACTTGTCTAATAAAGGTATCATAAATGTTTCATCAAACACTGCCTTAGATTCGAGACATAAATGACATTGTGCACGTTACCCAATTCGTCGGGTAACTCGAGTTTGTAGGCCACGTGATCAATTCTTTCCAGAATTCTGAATGACTCAATGTAACGTAAATTAAGCTTGCCACGCTTCCCAAGCGTACCACACCCTCCCAGGGTGAGACTTTCAACATGATACGATCGCCTACAGCGAACTCCCAATGTTTCCTAAGCTTATCAACTTTTCTGACGGTCACGCGTTGCCGCCAAACGATTTCTGATCCAAGCAATCTTCCCAAGAGTTTCGAGTACAGGTCCTGGACCCGTGATTAGGTTGTCACCCACCTTAATCCAACAAAGAAATTAGCGTTACTGTCCATGCAATGCCTCAAATAGAGTTGTCTGATACTAGAATGGTAACTATTGCAGTAAACTCAACCAAGGTAAGCCAGTGACACACACGTTCGCAGCATGTCTTCGAGTGTCAGGATGGTTCGTTTACTCAGATCGTTTATCCTACGGTGATAGGTGATGCTCATGTCTAGACGTGAGCCAAGGGTGTTGTGTATTGCCTGTCATAAATCAGGTATAGTTCAAAATCAGAGGTAACAGGAGTTGGCACCTCGTGCCTAAAATCCGCCTCTCTCAGAGGAACATTCACGGCTGTGAAGACTCGTCAGTTTCCTTGATTGCAAGAGAGTGTGCTGGTAACGTGAGACAATCGATTACTCAGGTGATATTGTTTCCGTTTTGAGTTGTAAGTAGACTAGTGACAGAATCCATGGCAATCTGTTCTCGTTTCCATATAGGTGTTTCTGGTTACTGATACTTCACCTTGACTTTCCCACAAATCAAACATCATTCACCTACATAGCTAGGTAGGCCTTCATGCCTGATCACCAGTGCAAGATTTGTAGATCCTAATATCCCTCATCAAAACCCAGACGACTAGAATATCGAGGCTGGTGTGCTTTGCTCAACATGAGTTCCCTACAGTTGCCGTATAATGAGACCCACATTCGTTCCATGAGGTAGAGAATATCGTCTGACCCATATTCTCCATGGCCTGCATGGGTTTAACTTGAAAATTCTCTTCCTTCAGTTCTCCAGTCTGAATAGAGCGAGTCTGATCAGGTAAGTTAGAGTCGATAGTGAGCTGCAAAGCTTGGGCACATTCAATTCACAGTCGTAATCATTCAAAAGTTCCATCCAGCGATGCGATTACATGTTTAGTCCATCCGAAACAAGGGTACATGGGAGGCCCTTGTGATCGGTCTAAGTAGTGCATTTGGTACCGTCCAAGTAATTCCTCCAGCTCAAATCCGAGATCGTGGCTTCCACCCCAGGTCGTGAGTCGTGAAATTCTTCCTATTAATCCACCACATAAGCCATCACCCTCTCGTGTTGCATCGGTGTGTAACTGAGACTCTGATTCGGACCATCATGGTATACCACCATATCACCCACACCCTCGGGTAAGGACAATACTCAGTGCATTGTAGAGTTGAGTTTCAAAAGCTGAAGAGACATCCTCCTGTTTTATCTCCCAAGAATTCACAGCAGCTTGCTGTGTTAAAGAGATTAGCGCTGCGCGATCTTCGAAAATCCGTTGATGAGTCTACGATAGTATCTAGAGAGACCAAGAAATTGTTGTATCCTCGAAGGAGTCTTTGGTGCCGATCATGTGACACCTGGGTCACTGTGACCATTAAAAAAATACCAAACCAATGAAATATTGTATTTCATACTTGGGATTTGTACAAAGATGTGTATCATTTGCACATATCAATTCTTGTTCGATTTCAAACTTTAAATCGCTTTCTGGAAGGTTATACGCGCACTGATGCGTAAATATAACCAGTTTAATGCAACGAACACTCCGGAATAGTGAAATAGGCTTAACATACCTTAAATAACCTTTACATAACTTAGAAATAAGTTTTGAAGGCTTTGGTATGGCAAAATCAAGTTAATTCGCTTACAGGGACTAAATTTGACAAACTGCAAAAGTATGCCAATTTGAACTGTAACAGACATTCCGGAACATGACCATTAGTTAAACATACCATAAATATCCTTTACATAGCTTAGAAATAGGCTTTGAGGGGTTCGATGTGCTAAAATAAACTTTTGGGTCATTCAGGGACTAAAGGCGTCAAAAAGTGCATAAGTTTGCATTTTCGCGCATAACTTACGTTCTGAATACATCCGGACATCCAAAAATTTATGCAAGAACTAAAATATTTTATTTTAGTGTTTGGCATAAGAAAAATCCATTCGTCGCGCAATTTGGATCGTTTTTCGCGCTTATGCGCATTCCGTGGTAATTAAGCGATCATCGCGATCGTACGACCAAACGAACCAACATCCGGGATATTTTTGAGTATGTTTCATGTCCACAATGTTTAGGCATCATTTTAGGGCCTTAAATTTGACTTAACGAGCCTTAAACATGTCGGAAATGGCCTTAATACACAACGGGGACTGAAATGGAAACTTTGGAAACTGTTTGCTGATCAAAAGGACCTAGGCGTGACACCTAGCCCCCTTGGCGTCACGCGAGGCCCTTTCAGATCAGCAAAGGTCATTTTAACAGCTCTTATGCACTCCAAACCCAATTCCACTTGTTAATTCCTGCTCATGGGGGGCCATATTGATGTTCCATAACATTCCAACAAGTGTAAGGGTGAGATTATATCACGGTTTTCAAGAAACGATCTTAACGGTTCGAGAAATCCTATAAATACCCATCAAGTTCATTTGCAAAACCCACTTGAAATATGAGAATTCTCTAAGTTGGGGTGTTTTATCACTTCATACCTGAGAATACTTGGAAGTTCAATCTTGCGGGGACCCATTGTAAGTGTTCTTTCATTCTTTTCATTCGTTTTAGCGTTAAAGTCAAACTTTGTTTGACTTTATGCATTGACCAGTTTATGGTCAATGTGAAGTTCGTTTGAACTTCATAACGTGAGCGTGATCACGATGGTTATAGTCCCTAGTGACTATACCTACTGATTACCACGTTATCTAGGCTCAGTGACGAGTCGTAGTTACGGCCAAAATGCGCATTCTTGCGTATTTTGTAACCAAACTACTCTTAGGTATCAAAACCATTTGTTTTGATACCAAACCTGTTTTCTAAACTTAGTTAAGAATGTTTTAACATGCTTAGCTCGTCACTTTTAGTTTAGTGCTTATATAGGGTCGTAAGGTAAGCGATCTAAACAATCGCTTATACTTTCGAACCCGACCCGTTTGGTCGATCATTAGGATCCGACCAAACACATTAGGTGACCATAGTATATAGGGAATAACCTTCCAAGGTTATACCTTATGGTCGCTTCGTTTTAGTAGTTGTATGATAGGTAGTTTATATGCCTTAGGTAAATTACCAAAATGCCCTTTTTACGCCAAAATTCATTTTAAGCATATGTAACATAACTTTTGACATCTAAACTGATTTGGCAACAATATTAGACATGTTAAGGCATATTTTACTTATCATATGACTAGTTAGGCGTTCTGGACGCGTTTTACGGGAACGACGCGTTAAAGTAGCATAAGCTACCTAAACGGGTCGTAATGGGTCGTAAGCACTTAGGTTAGGTTTCATTTTAGAATGAAGGCCTTGTTAAACCATATTACATGAGTCTCCATACTCGTTTGGTTTACGAGCCCTCATTCTATTCGATCCTCCGATTTAGGTCCGGTTTATTAACATAGTTACCTATATTAGGTGCCGTTTGATATCCGTGATCTCTAGCATTGTTTGGTTGTTACTCAAGGACTACTAAGCAATCTCAAGTGAGTACATAGACCCCTCTTTTACTGTTTTCAAACTGTTGTGGGGTGGAACACATGTGCCTACTTGTTACTTTCATGCTTTCCATGTTTTCACATCATATACTTGCTATGTTCATTAGTACACTATTAGTACATTGTTTTACATTATATTTCATGCTATGTACGCCCATTGTGTGCATACTTAGTACATTGTTTTACATTACATTTCATGCTATGTATGCCCATTGTGTGCATACTTAGTACATTGTTTTACATTACATTTCATGCTATGTATGTCCATTGTGTGCATACTTAGTACATCGTTTTACATTACATTTTATGCTATGTATGTCCATTGTGTGCATACTTAGTACATTGTTTTACATTACATTCTATGCTATGTATGTCCATTGTGTGCATACTTAGGACATTATTTTACATTACATTCTATGCTATGTATGTCCATTGTGTGTATACTTAGTACATTTATTATTCATCACATGCTTACATTTTGGTATGACATTTGGTTTGTTTAAATGGGACAAAGTACATTCATTAACACCGATCATGCCGCTCGGTAGTAGGTAGTGGTACCATAGGACTTGACAACTCCCATTCCTGAAATCCCGGGTTTGTTTGGATTGGAAGGAATGACCGAATTCGACTACATTTCTAGGTGGACCTTAGACTTTGTGCTAGGGTTTATTCTACAGTCACAAGGCTTGGATGTATGAATTTTCACAATACCGCATAGATGTTTATATCAGTATAGCATGCATTTGTTCCACAAAACATAACTTTGATTTAAACCATGTTTTACTTCAATACCTTGTTTTTGTGCATTTTACACATGGTTTAGTTGATATATTTCACTTACCATACATAAACATTTTGACATTGATATACACAATTCATGATTTACATTAGACATAAACATTTTGACATTGATATACACAATTCATGATTTACATTAGACATAGACATTAGACATGGTTTTCACATAAACATTTTGACATTTGATTATACATAAACATTTTACTTTGGTGGTTTGGTTTGAGTAAGTGATTTAAGTAACGAGGCATGTGTAATATGATACAAGCATGGTGGATACGCCGCTGGTACTTCCTATATATAAGTGCTTGTATGGTATTACATATCGTAGCGTTATTTGAATCATTTCAATTTAGACATATAACATTTTATACAAATAACATACTTTTCACAATACATTGTTTTACAAACAACTTATCTAATACAAACTCATTTTACTTGGTTATTTACTTAACCATGTATTATTCTTTTATATATATATCATTTGGTTTATTTATCACTTTTCAAATGATTTACAAGACAAAGCAAGTTACAAGGTTCATGACTAAACATTTTCTTAAACATAAGTCATGAATTCTATTTTCACAAAACCTATGTATCTCACCGGCATTTTTATGCTGACGTACCTATTTTCACATGTGTTTCAGGATATGATGCATAGGACTTATCAAGATACACTTAGGCGGACTTGGGCCTTAGTGACAATAAAAGATGCAAGACTAGTTATTTATGTTATATTTCTTTGATTGTCAAGACATTGTAACTCCTTTAATCAATAAAACAATATTTCAAATTTCCATGTGTTATGAAACAATGATTCTGTTACAACACTCCCCGACATTTCCGCCACGTTTTGTTGCTTTACGTGGTCGGGGTGTGACAGAAAAGTTGGTATCAGAGCCCATGGTTATAGGGAATTAGGTTATTAGTAATGCTTTGACCTAGTCTATAACCTTCCTAGGATCCTAACGCGAGTTTACTTGCGTTTAGTCATAAAACAATACCGTCACCTATCCTCAAGTGACAACCACAACAAGAACACAAATTTCAAAACCGCCTTGAAAACCAATCATCTGTTCTAGGATGATTGATTACTAGGTTTTGAACCCTCTGTTATAAGGTTTTGAACCCCTTTGAATTTTTGAAACCTTGTCAAAGTTTGGGTCTTATAGTGTGAACACGTGCAATCTGGAAGAGTGGATGCCTGTACTCTGAGTTTTCTGTCTAAGGCTAGAGTGTTCGTACAAATCCACATAATCGGACCAGTCACTCTTACCTGGGAACTCTTGGGGTGAGTGTCCACTTATAGGCTAAAGCATGTCTTCGCGATACATTAATATGACCCGCTTACTTTGATTAGTCACCGTCTCATTTGTTTGCCTTAGGTAACAAACAAATGATCGCAATTTTATGCGTTTCCATTTTGTTTTAATTTTCCGATAACATTTCACTTGTTTCTTCCTATGTCTTTCATTTCCTTCTAGAATGTCTCTTCCTCTCAGCAACAGTCAAATGTCCGAGCAAACAGCCAAATTTGCCCAGCGAATAGGCGAAGTAATCCTGAAGACTGTTGAATTAGGCATTGCCATGTCTCGTCTCAACAATGATGCCACTCAAGAGCCACCAAAGGAAGTAGAAGTCAAGCCAGCACCACCAGCCAAGAAACCAATCGAGGAATCAAAGACCATGGATGAACGATCCCCTAAGAAGTCAAAGAAGCGAAAGGCTTCTCAGAACTTCGCCATGGTCGCTCACAATGGTCAAGCCGTCCCCAACCAACCAGCTCAACCCCCTGCTAGGAAGCCATACAAAGGAGCTGTTCCTCTGTGCAAACGATGCAACCGTCATCATTCAAACCTCATACCCTGCTCCAAATGTACCTACTGTGGACGGAGGGGACATTTGGTTAACATATGCCGCTTTGCTATCCAAAACAAAGCTGTTATAAACCTTGCTGCTGCTCAACCTCCTGCTAGGAAACCTTATGCCGGTACTGCACTGATGTGCAACAAGTGTAATGCACCTCACCGAGCTTACCTGCAGTGTCGTCTGTGTGCATCATGTGGACGACTCGGTCACCTGGAAAATGCTTGTCAATTCAACCCAATCCAAGGTGGTCCAAACTAACCCCAAGTCAACCCTGCTCCAGCTCGTTTACCATCTGGTACTTGGTACAACTACGGCGAGACGAGCTATTTCAGGAACAAGTGAACAAAGATTGTCAATGCAAATCTGACCCACAGATGAGCATTTGGCTGAGTATAAGATGTTACTGTTTTAAATCTTATGCTTTTATTTCTTTGTTTTTCTTGTAATGTGAAACAATCAGTTTTGTTTATAAATAAATCGTTGATCACAAATTCTGATATACAAGTGTAGTTACATGTGTGTATGGCATTTCCCTATAATACCTATATTAAGGAACTATGTTCCTTACAAACTACTCTTGTGAATATTTCCCATTTTTGTGTTTACTCATGATTCCCATAGAAAATTCTAAGTACTCGTTTCATTCTAAAATACGAAGTACAGAAAATAAAGTGACATTATGAGTGATCGTGCTTTTGCACATATGTCCCTTTGAAATCCTTGGTTAGATAACTAAGGATATTTTCAAATCTCATACCCATTACGTTCTGATTTTTCAACATGCATAACATAAGTATTTCAAAAACAACCTTCATGATTTCAAAACATTTCATATAGTCTGAAAACAATTTTTCTTTTCAAATGCATTGTCTATGTTTTCAAAAACCAACCTTCACGATTTCAAAATGTTATTAATATAGTATAATTACTTATATCAAGTGCATGATTTCAAAGGCATCAATCATGTTTTCAAAAACCTTATACATATTTTCAAAATTCATCTCGCATGATTTTAAAACAATTTTTTTTATATAAATATATACCTACCTAATACACCTACTTTATGATTTCAAAGATATTATATATATAAGGTTTCAAAAACATTGAACACATTTTTTAACTCCATGCATAATTTTCAAAAATATTTTTTTTCTCATACATTGACTTAACCTCCAAATTCTGCTTCATATGTCACCTTGACATATCTAGCATCTCAACTTCATAAGCATTTTTACTTCATGTTTTGACTTAAGCACATCCAGTGCAAGGTTCCAAAACATCTTCAACTTCTAAAATCAATATGGGATCTTTTTATCTTCACAATTAGACCCTTGTGGATGATTATCATTCAAATTAGAGTCCTTAATTGGATTCCTTGTGTACCTAAATTCGAACATTTCGGTTCCTTATAACCGAAATCGATTTTTCCCTTAAAAGATCTTTCTATCTTTATAGTTAGATTCTTAGAAATATTTAAAGCACCAATCAAAATCCACTGATTGGATACCTGGTGTGCTTTGAATGCATGTGCACAGTTAGCAGAACAAATTAACAAAATGATTCTAAAATCAAGTTAAACAATTATGTGATTATGTGTTTATGCATTTTGTGTTTTCTTTTATGCATTTTTTGTTTTTGTATACTCTGGATATTCGCTATCCAAATCCTCGTAGAACCTTTCGTATCTTCATATGAGGGATTCGTAGTAGGATATTTAAAAGGTACTACCTTAAAATCCTTATTGGGCTTCTACGTGTTAGTTAAGACCCTTGGATTATATAGTACCACTCCATGATTCATAAGAGACCCTTTTAGTGGTCTAGTCAAAAAGATTGATTCAAAAATTTGGTTAAGAATGACATGTGATGATATAAGCTGAAAAGACTCCTTGGTTGTCTATTAAAATCATTTATTGATTTAATTAAAAGGACCCTATGGTGGTCCAGTCACAATCATCACCGGCTCGTTCATTGTTTTCTTCCCCTACACATTATAAGATGCACTACTTGACTATGCAAGGAATGACGTAATTATGGATGCATACATAATTACGAAGTTCAGTGCACGGAAACCACAGTAAGACTTATTATGTGTAAGAACCGATAGTGGCAACCATAACGGAATGTGAACAACGTAATAGAGGAACGGTGGACGCACCAATAACGCTTTATATACTTGTATATATAAGTGTCCATCTCACATTACAAGCATGACGTTATTTAAAGTTACTAGAAGTTCAGGACTCAAACCAGTGTTGTTTGATCTTTTCAACTTCATGTTTCAAGCTCTCACAAGTTTCATCTGAATAAATTTCGGGATGAAATTTCCTAAAGTAAGGGAGACCGTGACACCTGGGTCACTATGACCATCAAACAAATACCAAACCAATGAAATATTGTATTTCATACTTGGGATTTGTACAAAGATGTGTATCATTTGCACATATCAATTCTTGTTCGATTTCAAACTTTAAATCGCTTTCTGGAAGGTTATACGCGCACTGATGCGTAAATATAACCAGTTTAATGCAACGAACACTCCAGAATAGTGAAATAGGCTTAACATACCTTAAATAACCTTTACATAACTTAGAAATAAGTTTTAAAGGCTTTGGTATGGCAAAATCAAGTTAATTCGCTTACAGGGACTAAATTTGACAAACTACGAAAGTATGCCAATTTGAACTGTAACAGACATTCCGGAACATGACCATAAGTTAAACATACCATAAATATCCTTTGCATAGCTTAGAAATAGTCTTTGAGGGGTTCGGTGTGCTCAAATAAACTTTTGGGTCATTCAGGAACTAAAGGCATCAAAAAGTGCATAAGTTTGCATTTTCGCGCATAACTTACGTTCTGAATACATCCGGACATCCAAAAATTTATGCAAGCACTAAAATAAGAAAAATCCATTCGTCGCGCAATTTGGATCGTTTTTCACGCTTATGCGCATTCCGTCGTAATTAAGCGATCATCGCGATCGTACGACCAAACGAACCAACATCCGGGATATTTTTAAGCATGTTTCATGTCCACAATGTTTAGGCATCATTTTAGGGCCTTAAAGTTGACTTAACGAGCCTTAAACATGTTGGAAATGGCCTTAATACACAACGGGGACTGAAATGGAAACTTTGGAAACTGTTTGCTGATCAGAAGGACCTAGGCGTGACACCTAGCCCCCTTGGCGTCACGCGAGGCCCTTTCAGATCAGCAAAAGTTGTTTTAACAGCTCTTATGCACTCCAAACCCAATTCCACTTGTTAATTCCTGCTCATGGGAGGGCATATTGATGTTCCATAACATTCCAACAAGTGTAAGGGTGAGATTATATCACGGTTTTCAAGAAACGATCTTAACGGTTCGAGAAATCCTATAAATACCCATCAAGTTCACTTGCAAAACCCACTTGAAATCTGAGAATTCTCTAAGTTGGGGTGTTTTATCACTTCATACCTGAGAATACTTGGAAGTTCAATCTTGCGGGGACCCTTTGTAAGTGTTCTTTCATTCTTTTCATTCGTTTTAGCGTTAAAGTCAAACTTTGTTTGACTTTATGCATTGACCAGTTTATGGTCAATGCGAAGTTCGTTTGAACTTCATAACGTGAGCGTGATCACGATGGTTATAGTCCCTAGTGACTATACCTACTGATTACCACGTTATCTAGGCTCAGTGACGAGTCGTAGTTTCGGCCAAAATGCGCATTCTTGCGTATTTTGTAACCAAACTACTCTTAGGTATCAAAACCATTTGTTTTGATACCAAACCTGTTTTCTAAACTTAGTTAAGCATGTTTTAACTTGCTTAGCTCGTCACTTTTAGTTTAGTGCTTATATAGGGTCGTAAGGTAAGCGATCTAAACAATCGTTTATACTTTCGAACCCGACCCGTTTGGTCGATCATTAGGATCCGACCAAACACATTAGGTGACCATAGTATATAGGGAATAACCTTCCGAGGTTATACCTTATGGTCACTTCGTTTAAGTGGTTGTATGATAGGTAGTTTATATGCCTTAGGTAAATTACCAAAATGCCCTTTTTACGCCAAAATTCATTTTAAGCATATGTAACATAACTTTTGACATCTAAACTGATTTGGCAACAATATTAGACATGTTAAGGCACATTTTACTTATCATAGGACTAGTTAGGCATTCCGAACGCGTTTTACGCGAACGACGCGTTAAAGTAGCATAAGCTACCTAAACGGGTCGTAATGGGTCGTAAGCACTTAGGTTAGGTTTCATTTTAGAATGAAGGCCTTGTTAAACCATATTACACGAGTCTCCATACTCGTTTGGTTTACGAGCCCTCATTCTATCTGATCCTCCGATTTAGGTCCGGTTTATTAACATAGTTACCTATATTAGGTGCCGTTTGATATCCGTGATCTCTAGCATTGTTTGGTTGTTACTCAAGGACTACTAAGCAATCTCAAGTGAGTACATAGACACCTCTTTTACTGTTTTCAAACTCTTTTGGGGTGGAACACATGTGCCTACTTGTTACTTTCATGCTTTCCATGTTTTCACATCATATACTTGCTATGTTCATTGGTACACTATTAGTACATTGTTTTACATTACATTTCATGCTATGTACGCCCATTGTGTGCATACTTAGTACATTGTTTTACATTACATTTCATGCTATGTATGCCCATTGTGTGCATACTTAGTACATTGTTTTACATTACATTTCATGCTATGTATGTCCATTGTGTGCATACTTAGTACATCGTTTTACATTACATTTTATGCTATGTATGTCCATTGTGTGCATACTTAGTACATTGTTTTACATTACATTCTATGCTATGTATGTCCATTGTGTGCATACTTAGTACATTATTTTACATTACATTCTATGCTATGTATGTCCATGGTGTGCATACTTAGTACATTTATTATTCATCACATGCTTACATTTTGGTATGACATTTGGTTTGTTTAAATGGGACAATGTACATTCATTAACACCGACCATGCCGCTCGGTAGTAGGTAGTGGTACCATAGGACTTGACAACTCCCAATCCTGAAATCCCGGGTTTGTTTGGATTGGAAGGAATGACCGAATCCGACTACATTTCTAGGTGGACCTTAGACTTTGTGCTAGGGTTTATTCTACAGTCACAAGGCTTGGATGTATGAATTTTCACAATACCGCATAGATGTTTATATCAGTATAGCATGCATTTGTTCCACAAAACATAACTTTGATTTAAACCATGTTTTACTTCAATACCTTGTTTTTGTGCATTTTACACATGGTTTAGTTGATATATTTCACTTACCATACATAAACATTTTGACATTGATATACACAATTCATGATTTACATTAGACACAAACATTTTGACATTGATATACACATTTCATGATTTACATTAGACATAGACATTAGACATGGTTTTCACATAAACATTTTGACATTTGATTATACATAAACATTTTACTTTGGTGGTTTGGTTTGAGTAAGTGATTTAAGTAACGAGGCGTGTGTAATATGATACAAGCATGGTGGATACGCCGCTGGTACTTCCTATATATAAGTGCTTGTATGGTATTACATATCGTAGCGTTATTTGAATCATTTCAATTTAGACATATAACATTTTATACAAATAACATACTTTTCACAATACATTGTTTTACAAACAACTTATCTAATACAAACTCATTTTACTTGGTTATTTACTTAACCATGTATTATTCTTTTATATATATATATATATATATATCATTTGGTTTATTTATCACTTTTCAAATGATTTACAAGACAAAGCAAGTTACAAGGTTCATGACTAAACATTTTCTTAAACATAAGTCATGAATTCTATTTTCACAAAACCTATGTATCTCACCGGCATTTTTATGCTGACGTACCTATTTTCACATGTGTTTCAGGATATGATGCATAGGACTTATCAAGATACACTTAGGTGGACTTGGGCCTTAGTGACAATAAAAGATGCAAGACTAGTTATTTATGTTATATTTCTTTGATTGTCAAGACATTGTAACCCCTTTAATCAATAAAACAATATTTCAAATTTCCATGTGTTATGAAACAATGATTCTGTTACAACACTCCCCGACGTTTCCGCCACGTTTTGTTGCTTTACGAGGTCGGGGTGTGACAGATCAAGTTCAAATAAAATGGATCTTAGCGAGATCCACGTGTATTCCCAATTCGTTGACTACATGACCAAGAAAGTGTAATTCTCAAATCCTGAAGTCACACTTAGGTAGACTTCGCGTGGAGTTGCTCATTCCCTAGGAGGTCTAGAACAGAATACAGGTGCCGTTCATGGAGTTCCTTTCCCCTGGTAATGATTCTAATCATCACAGATAAATGCGGTCAACGAATCTGGCGAAAGGAGGTTGACGCATACTACTCATGTGATCCTTGAGGCTGCTGGTGTGTTGGATATCTTAAATAGCTTGAACAGAAAATCGTAGTGGCCATACTGGATCTGTAACACCGTGTTAGGAATCATCCTCCCCATGGTCTTCCATCAGATGACAACCCAATTTTAAGTTAGTTCCCGAATAGAATCCTAGATTATTGCAACGGGTCAAGCTGGTTATCGATGCGAGTCAGAGGGTGACGGTCTATGGTCGCCACCTTATGGTAGTCTGTACACATCCAAAGGACTCGTCCTCCGTTCCCATAATAGAGCTTGTTTTCCCCAAAACGAGGAGCTAGATCTATCAACTCCCATCCTGTAGTTTCCTGAAGTTGATTGGACAGTTCTTGCAACTTTCCAGGCGCCAGACGATAAGGAGTGCGAGTAATCAAGGCTGCCTCTGCTAATGAGATCAATCTGAGACTCTGCCTAATCAGTTGTGGAAGTAAACCTGAAAGTTCCTCGAGTAGCACGTTGAGAGGAATCACGAACAATTGGTGGATCCTCGTTCCTCTTTCCTTAGCCCAAACATTAGTAACGGTTGCCAACATAGCGGGGTAGTCCCTCCGTAGACGCTCCTGGCTTTCATTGCTGAAATGATACTAACCTTTACACCATACCGATGCTTTAGGACAGACGATGATTCGCCACTAGGGAGAGGGATACTCAAAATTTCCTCCCCATAAGGTATATCTGCGCGTTATCTTGATAACCAATCCACACTAACTACCACAACAAAACTATCAAGGGTAAATGTCGAACACTTGTCCCACAAGGTCGAGTTTGCATCCCAACGATCATAGGAGGTTTCCATTGACTTGCCATCAGTCAGTTCCACTGCAGGTTGGTTTCCAAAAGCATCGGCGTTAAACAGAATAGAGACGAAGCGATTAGTTACCAAGAACGCGCAGGCCACCACATTGCTATATTCCTGGCGTCGTCCACGCCGATCCTAAATGCCCTTCCATGAGCATCATTTCCAGTGTTGCTGTTTCTCGTTACGAGAATTTCCAGTACTGCCGTCGTTCCCTTGGTTGTTGTCGTCTTGATTTAACAACGGCCAATCCATGTCGTAGACGCCTTCATTTCCATACTGTTGGCTACAATTACGAGTACCTTGATGTTTCCGTGATTGTTACCTCTAATGTCGTTGCTTGGAATGGAGCTCTACGATCTTTCACCAACCGGGTCCACCTTTCATGTTAGTGCATTACGTCTATTGACTTCGTCTTGTATCATGTAATAGGATAGACAATGCTCGAGGTGCAAGAAACTGAGATTAGAAGGTTTAGAAGGTAGTTCGCTTGAAAGTGTCAAAGACAAGTTCAAGCGAAACCAACTCAACTGAGTTCGCTTGAACATGTCTTTGTCATTTCAAGCGAAACCATCAACAAGATCAGAGTTCGCTTGAAGCTGCCAAAACCATTTCAAGCGAAACCTACTAACCTATAAATAGTGCACTTGTCATTTCATTTGGTATGCTTCAGAATTTGTAGCGAAGTGCTGCCAAAATCTGTTCAGGTTGTAATTGATGTTATATTGAATCAAAGTGACAGATTTAATAGTATCAAGCTGTTTCCACGTCCGTTTCACTGATTCTGCCTTTGAATCAGATTATACGCTCTTCTGGTTGACTCGTTTGGGTCCAACAACGATCCTACAAGTGGTATCAGAGCATAGGAAAAAGAGTTTAGCTTGATATCATCTATTTTCTGACTTCTACAACTTCTTTTTCAATCTGAACAAGTTTTAACCGTCAAAATTGGATCAAATTTTCACAGATTGTGTAAAACTACATATTGACAAACCCTAGAAAGTTTCACTACAAAATTCGAAGTAAAAATGACAAAATTGGACCAAAAACTAGGTTTCGCTTGAACGAACACTTTGGGTTTCGCTTGAAAATAACTGCTGAGTTCGCTTGAGAGTGCTTTTTGGTCTAAGTTCGCTTGAAAATATAGTTGGTTTCGCTTCAAATTGACCTTCGCTTGAAATCAGACCTGTTGGTTGCGCTTCAAATCGACATTTACTTGAAATCAGACCTGTTGGTTTCGCTTTAAATCGACATTCTCTTGAAATCAGACCTGATCTCGCTTGAATCATTGCTTTCGCTTGAAAGTTCATCAGGTTTCGCTTGAAGTGCTATCCAGTTTGAAGTGTCAGTTTTGCCTTTCGCTTGAAAGCTGATTTTCAGTGTCAATTTGGGATTTTGCTTCAACTTGTTGTTTCGCTTGAAGTCTCAGTTCGCTTGAAAGTGAAAATTCCAAGTCAAGATCATTTCACACCAATCAAGTGTCAGTTTATTTCAGGATATTTGATATTGATTGTACTGATTGTGTTTGTTTGATTGTATCTGTTCAGGATTACATCATGGCTGAAGAATTCTACAACACGTTTTTCAACGCATTCACATCCGAATCGTCCGAGATTACCACTGTTACACCAAAAACCATCACGAAAGCTATTAATGAAAACATCAAGCATGATAACTTCTACGGAACACACTCAAAGCCACCAACTTTGGAAAGCATTTAGGATTATACATGGTGGAAAGAACGTTTTCTTAACTGGGCAAAAGCATACGCACATGAAAGCTGGTTTTGTTTAGAGTTTGGATATGAAAGACCGAAGGATGACAAAGGTGAAGAGATTCCGTTCAAGAAATTACCTAAAGACGACAAAGCAGAATATGCAGCTGAACAGAGGATGATTGCTTTGATTCAGACGGCAATTAGAAATGATATTTTTGCATTGCTTAATCATGATGGGTCGTCAAAATCTGTTTGGAAAGCTTTACAAGCTAAAGCTGAGGGGGGTAAACAAATTAAAAAGAACAAAATTGCGTTGCTTAAAAAAGAATTCGATTTATTTGATAACATTAAAGGAGAGTCGGGGAGGCAAATGATAGAGAGATTCTGTCATTTAAAAATTGAACTTGAACGTTTCAAAATTGAGAAAACAAGAGAGGAAATTATTGATAAAGTCATTGAAGCGTTACCACGAGCTGATCAGTGGCAGACGTTTGTTTTTGTCTTAAAAAATGATGCTTTGTATGATGAAATTTCTCTTGATGCATTGTTTGAAAAGATAGAGAGTCATGATCTGGAGTTACAGAAGCAAAGCAAGATGACTGGTTCTTCACATCAACAGAATGTTGGTCTATACTACAAAGGCAGTGTACCTTCGGAGAAAGGTGTTGGTTCACCAAAGACAGCATTCAGTGGAGAGAAAATGAAAGAACCTCAAACAACTTCATCAAGTTATCATTCTGGATATCATTCATCTTCAAAATCAACTTCTGATGAAACTGAGGAGATTCTGTGCAACATCGCTCTCAAACTGAAGAATTCTCCGTCGATGAGCATCAATGCAGCTAAGCAGCAAATGAGTTTCCTTGCATCTGTTCTGGAATCGTATGAAGGTCTTGTAGCTGGTAAAATTGGAAACTCTGAATTGACCAAAGAAGACTACGACCAGATTGATTTGGAAGAAATGGAGCTCATTGACATTCGTTGGTGTTTGGCAAGTTGCATTCGCAGAGCTCAGAGATATATGGAGATTACAGGGAAGCAATCGTTGGGAGGTCCATCAACGAAGCTTGGATTTGACAAATCCAAAGTGACCTGCTTCAGATGCAAGCAAAAGGGTCATTTCAAAAGAGAATGCAGAAATTCTGAAGTTGCTGAAGGAAATGAACGTCCTTTCAACGATGATTATTATAGAAAAGCGATCTACCACAGAAGCAAAGAAGAACCAAAGATGATTAAAGATAAAACCAGATCAACAGCTTGTTTTGTAATTCACGATGATGAAGGTTATGATTGGAGTGAGATTTGTCCAGAAGAAGATCGTTTGGAGAAATGTTCGAAAAACAGCTCATGGCAAAGCTATAACAGAGGAAAGAAAGTTTGTTTTTGTTGCTGAAATTCGTGAAGAAAACAATGAAGAAAAAGATAAAGTTGAGATGAAAGTGAAAACCAGAGAAGAGATTCTGAAAGAAAAGACCTACAAAGAAAGAAACATTGTGTTGAACAGAATGGATGAAATGCAGGAAGAGTATGAGAGTGTAGTAAGCAACAAAAGATGGGATAAAAAGAGAGAGTGTTACTTCAACAGAGAAGGAGAACCAGTTGTTCCAAAGAAAGACATAATTTTTGATGATGTTCTTCTCATAATTCCTTTGAGAGCCGAATATTATAGAAATGTGATGAAAGATAACACATATGCTAAAAGGCATGAAAAGGAGATTAGATATGCCATGACATCGTGTCTGAGAAAAAGGGATGAAGAGAGAATGAAAAAGAGTGTTGAAGAAATGGTGAACAATCTGAAGAAGGTTGCTGAAGAGGTTAAAGCAGAAGTTGTTGAAGTTGAGTTTGTGAAGGAAATCAAAAGTGAAGAAGTTGAGGTGAATGAAGAGGTTAAGAAAGATGTTACTGAAGAACAGTAGATTGAAGAAGAGGTGAGGAAAGAAGAAGAAGTAAAGAATGAGAATTTGAAAGCTGATAATGTTGGTGATGAAGTCGGTGTTGAAGAAAAGCAAGATGATGCTAATCAAAAGAAAACTGAGGCAATTGCATCAAACACCAAGGTGCAAATCAATGAGGTACATTCTAATTCTGAAATCTTAAAACCGATTGATCAGTGCAAGAAATGCATGGAACCGTGCAGAGCTTGTACTGAAAAAGATGAGCAATTCAGAATAAGAGATCTTGAATTCACTAAAATTGAAAACATTTTTAAAGAAAAATGCAAAGAAATGCTAGAAAAAGAAAAAAAATTGAAAGAAAATGATGAAAAACTTTCAGAAAAATGTAAAAAGTTAGAAACAGAAAATGAAGTTTTGAAAGAAAATATTTCTAAAATGACAGAAGAATGTTCACAAAAAGAAATTGCTTGTCAAGAAATGAAGAAAGAATATGACTCAATGAAATTAGCATATCATATTACGAAAGAGTCATACGAAAAAGTGAAAGATGAAATGAAATATGCTCAATCAAGAATGAATTATCTTTCTGAAACAACTAAAGAACTTAAACGAATGTATTCTATAAAACAAGATGTTGTTAATTCATATATTGAGGATGTTGCTAAGCTAAAGCGACAGATTGCTGATTTAGCACAGGACAACAACAAGTTAAAGAGTTATCACGTGTCGTCATATGTGCTTGAACGAATTTTCAATATAAAACCGGGAGATGGTGAGTCTGAGCAAAACAAGAAGGGCATTGGCTCAGAGTTTCATCAAGTTCCACCACCGGGAAAATTTGCATTTTATGATGAGGAAAAGGTCGAAAAAGCTTTCAACATGGTAGACCAATTGCCAGACAACATTGACATAACCTATTCCAAATCTGATGATTCTCATGATTTAGAGGTGGTAGGTAAAGTCGTTGAAAGTGTGTTGAAAGAAGAGTCGGTTGATACAGGTAAATCTGAATCACAGGATGAAGATGAAGGAAATCTTCATGATAGTTATCTAAAAAACACAAAATCCGAGAAAAGTTTGAATGATGATTCAAAAGGATTGGTTTATACCATGATTGGATCGGACAAATTGTTCTTAGATGTTGTATTCCCGATTCAGAATGTGATTTCAGAAAAGGTTGATAAAGTTTTGAAAATGGTTGAGATTGAGAAGTCTGAAATTTCAAAGTTTGCTAGTAAGAGTCATAGAGGTTCGTATAACAAACCTAGTTTCAAGAAGAAAAACATGAAGGCTGGGTTGGGTTATAAGAAGAAACAGAATTGGAAGAAAAATGAAGTGCCAACTTATCAAGCAAAAATGAGTTTTGTTCAAGGAGACAATTTAGAAAAAGAAAAAGAACTTAAAATTGGACAACAGTCTATTGAAGAGTTCCTAGCTCAAAAGAAAAAGCAACAACCACAGGTCAAAGATGTGTCCATGAGAACATGTTTGAAATGTGATCAAAAAGGACATCTTGCTCGCAAGTGTCCAAATCTGAAATCTGAAACCTGTTGACAAAAAGAAGATTGATGCTGAGAAACAAAAATCTGAGAATGTGAGACAAAGGTCAACCAAATTTGATTCAAAACAAACTTGGAGGTACAACACAAACAAGTTTGCTTCGAATCAAAATTGGAAGTCAAATTCATATAGGTTCGATTTTAGACAGACCTGGAATTCTCATACATCCAGAGTCAAAACAACTCAAAGTTGGAAAACAACTGTTGATATGACAAAACCACAAGAGTTTTGGAAACCAAAAGTTGTTCAAAAACAGAATGTTCAAAAAGAGTCTCATTTTTACAAAAGAGGTACTCCGAAAGGTCATACATGGAGTATTAAGAAACAAGTGACTTTGGTAAAAGATGAGAAAGTTGAAGTCAAAGATGGAAAAGTTTTTGATGACAAAGATTTTCCTAAACTGCATGATACATATTGTGTCAAAATGCCTAAGGTCAAACAGACTTGGGCTAAATTGTTCAAGTAATCAAATAGTCTGAATGTGCAGGTGCTCAACAAATCTGAAGATTGTGAGACTGGAAGTTGGAGCAGCCTGGCACAACGAGGAAAGGAGGCTGCTGAATCCTGTGTTGGTTGAAACAGGAAGTTTATTTGTTTTTCTGTACATAAATAATCAATATTTCAAAAACCCTAAAAATTGAAAAACTTGAAAAACCAAAAATATGTTTTGTTTTGTCAAAAATACAAAAATATGTTGCTTGAATACGCCGAAACCCTCACGGCTGAACAAACATGATTACTTTCACAAGATTGAAAAACGTTTTTCAAACTGTCGAAAATCAATGTGTTGTAAATCATGGGGGTACTTTATATTAGTTTTTCTGCAAAACAGAGCATAGTTAGCAGAAAATGGATGGCGAGACAAAGCTAGCAGCATCGTGTTGTCAAATTTTTCTTTAAATGGTTTTGCATTTTAGGGGGAGAAAAATTGTTAGAAAATACAAAGACATTTAAATATTTGAAAATACAAAAACATGATAAAATCTATTGGCAAAAAGACAAAAACATTAAAAATGAAAATTGAGTTTTTGTGTAAAAAGAGGAAATGATAGTACATCAGTAGACAGTTACAGTACGCTAAAGAATTGGAAAGTTTAAATGTGTTAAACGATCTCACCGTGGATGTGTCGGTAGATTTTTATACATTTAGTAAACTTTTTCGGGATATAAACCTAAATTCAAACTTGCTTATTTCGTGGGGAACACTACTTGGATATATAGGTAACCCCTGAAATTTCGTTTGAAGGACCCCCCCTTTCTGAGTTACTAGGTCTTTATGCTTAGTGATATCTGGGGTATTATTCCGGGACTTCTGCTGAATGGAAGTTCTGACCTAGTCCCCGAATAATACTTTCTGCTTGCTTGAAACATAGCGCTACCCTCAGCAAATTGATGAAACAATAAAATTGATAGTCATTGATGTTGTAATACAAAAGATCCTTTAAAGGGGACACACCTAAAGACAAACCTGAGTTCTCTGCTGAACGGAAGTTCTGACCTGAACTCTTATGGTTTCATAATTTATTCCCCTTAAAGATATCATCTAGGTATACTCACCTGTAAGACTGAATATTGGGATCTGGATACGGGAGTATATTCAAGAGGTGGGACACATGAATGGGTTTAAGTTCTTAATACACCTAATTCATATCCTGAATCAGTTGAAATTTGTGTAAAAATTTAAGTGGACAAGTATATCGACAATCTAAGTGAATTGTTTAATTCTTAATGTGTAAATAAGCTCAATGGTACTCGTGACTTGACAAAAACTGATATGATCCTCTAACGCATACTCAAACAAAAATATTGTCTGTAAATATGCTTGTACATATTTCTTTACTGCTTTATATTTTCAGAAAAATACAAAAAGATTTTTTATTCCACTTTATTTTCGACAACCGATGTCTGAGATGCTGAGTTTCAAAATCTAAGTAAGTTGATTGTGTTTCTGAAAATAAAAACAAGTTCATTAATTTGAAACTTGATTTTAAAAATTAAAAAGAATTTTCAAAAACAGTTTGTGATATCTCCAAGGTCATTAATTTGGACTTGGAAGATTAACTGTGAGGGAGTTGGATTCTTTAATGCTGATAAATCATTTAGTTTGTTGATAGGGGGAGTGGATTAGAGAAGTTGATTGATAACATGATAACATTGTATTTATAGATGTTTGAGTGATTGCAGATAGTCCAGATTATGATCCCGAGAGCAGAGTCTAAGGGGGAGTCTGAAGATAAGCTTGTAGCAAAAGAAGAGCTTGTAGATGGAAAGCTAGGTGTCGATCCCAAAGCACGGAAGCTTGACGAAAGGGGGAGCCTGAAGCTGATGGAGAAGATAAAGATTGATGGATGCTTATAATTTTACAATTTAGATGAGAAGGCAGAATGATCAAGATTGAAGATGTGTCATACTGAAGACTAGACACTAAAGACTTTGTCAATATCCGAGGGGGAGTCTGTTAGTGCATTACGTCTATTGACTTCGTCTTGTATCATGTAATAGGATAGACAGTGCTCGAGGTGCAAGAAACAGAGAGTAGAAGGTTTAGAAGGTAGTTCGCTTGAAAGTGTCAAAGACAAGTTCAAGCGAAACCAACTCAACTGAGTTCGCTTGAACATGTCTTTGTCATTTCAAGCGAAACCATCAACAAGATCAGAGTTCGCTTGAAGCTGCCATACCCATTTCAAGCGAAACCTACTAACCTATAAATAGGGCACTTGTCATTTCATTTGGTATGCTTCAGAATTTGTAACGAAGTGCTGCCAAAATCTATTCAGGTTGTAATTGATGTTATATTGAATCAAAGTGACAGATTTAATAGTATCAAGCTGTTTCCACGTCCGTTTCACTGATTCCGCCTTTGAATCGGATTATACGCTCTTCTGATTGACTCGTTTGGGTCCAACAACGATCCTACATTTCACATTCCGTGTCACGTACTAAGGCACTACTCACTGCGTGGGAAGTCACACATTCCACTCTATAGTCAATTGTCATCGTTCATGTCCCAATTGATTCGTGGGAGTTGACTCCCATAAGTTGCTGGCTAGGGTTAAGGATTCGATTGAAGTCAATTTGATGGTGTTCGTTCCCAGTAACCAGGGTCGTTCTAATACTGAGGTCGGTGAGATACTATGCTCATCCTTTTGTCCATCGATCTAGCAAGTTGATTGAGTAATACACGGTATGCTGCGACAGTGTTGCAGAAGTGATCGCCCTTCGGAATCTAAGACGTCAATACATTGAGTTCCAGTAAACGAAGAGGAGTGAGAAAGGTATAGACCAATCTTTCGACGCTGCGACATCCAACTCAGGGACGTTCGTACAAGCACCTAACATTCTACACAGTTCGCTAGGCGTTCAGATGGGTGTTCAGGTAATACTCGATAGCATCGAGATTCGTAAGGATTCAGAGAGGAATGAGAAGATCACGTTCAAGTGGGAGGCAATCACTGCTAGGACTCCTATAGATTTGTTACGTTTCACACTGTTCGAATAACGGAGCAGAACCCCTTTTTCACTTGTTAAGTCTCACTGGGACTCACATGCACCCCACATTATTATTATATGTGCACCCACAATAATATTGTGATTTGCATGCTTATCTCAGTTCCTCCTAACTCATGTCAAATGGTTCCTCAAACTCAGACGTCAAACGGAGGTTGTCAAAGTAATAAGATCACAAAATTTCAAGGACTAAGGCATACTATCAACGCATCATAAAGTAAGCAAGCAATAAATGCCATCATGCTATAGTGACGAGTGTGTGTTCATATGTTACGTCATAAATAAATGTGTACTAGTCATGTAATGTATGCAACAAGTGAGAAAGACGAACCTTGCAATCTGGAGCTGAGTGTCATGGTCATATTCATGTATTCAGAACTGTTCGGTTATAGTCTAGTTTTACAAAACGTTTTAAAACCAAGTTCACTATAACCAGTGGCTCTGATACCAAACTGTCACACTCCCAAAATACCATATGCGGAAACCCCCGCGAGGCATGTGACGTACCAGGATCTAGCCACCAATAACATTGAACTCATACATGATTTAAATAAAACTTTCATTTATTAAGGTAAAGTATTACATTACATAAAGCATGACCCATCGTATTCAATGGAAGCATAAATCATTTGTTAAGTGTTACATAAACCGTATGAATAAAAACCATTAGACTTGTCTCGCAATCCCATGCTTTACGACCCATGACCACTCCAGCATCACAGACAGCAAGTTCCACGATCCACATGATCTATAACCTGCGAGCATGCACACACGTGTATCAGACAATGCTGGTGAGTTCATAGTTTTACGAAAACGTTAGTTACCAAGTGATTAGTTTCTTTCATTGATTACAATGTTGATAATACCTCGGATACAAGACGGCTCCATATTTATTTTGCCCTTCCCCCAGTGTTCCTATCAAAGCATTGGGCATGACTAGGTCATTAGTTCACACCCGTCCTCTCAGATACCGGGTGAGGGTGCCAAACCTAGATATAGCTACCAACTAATACCCCATTACCTCCCAGGTAACAAACAAGATGGGACTTAAAGGTGATAGGATGAGTGTATTATCCAACATTCCAGATTTTACCCATAAGACGTATTCCTCTCAGGAATGCCCAATTGATTTACCCAAAACCTATCCCTCTCAGGGATACCCAATGACTGTCCCAACCACCGGGACGCATGCTCAAGAGGAATGAACTCACATTTGGTTTGCTCGGTACGATTAGTTACTTTGTTTATCAATTGATCAAGCACGTCCTAACATGGTTTATCAATAACAATCAGTTTTGTATTCACATTGAACCACGTGTTTTGTCTTATATTACACAAGTTACATTCACATAATATGTATGTTATAACTGTTAGCCATGTCACACGTCATCCATTTTAGCAAAGTTTATCCACACAACAGATTATTGTGCCACGTACAAGTTTACTTGACAAGTCCAAGTCTCAATTAACACTTAACAGCCGGTTATCATCATGAAATCTCATAGTAGGTAGTTGGTTCTTTTACAAGTTCATATCACAAGTTCATATTTCACAAGACACGTAACAGTTAACATTCGTAAACACAATCATCTAACATTACACACGCCGTATACTTCTACTGTTCCATCTATAATCCTTACAACGAAACTTCATAGACGAAGAATGTACTTCGTCGAGACCATGCATGACGAAACATCCCCATTTTTCGTCAGGGTACATATGACGAAACATCCCTATGTTTCGTCGGGTTACATATGACGAAACATCCCTATGTTTCGTCGAGATCAGATACAACGCCATTATCATATAACAACAGTTAACAGTTATACATTTTCTGCAGGTTCACAAGATTAAACGACGGTTATTGCATACATTCTAGCAAACCCTAATATAACCAATCATCATAACAGTTTCCATTTCCCACATATAATTCTTAATCATTGAAACCCACAACCCTAATTATCAATTAAATCAAGCAACGGTTATAGCATACTCATTACTACATCATGAAATCCTTGGTTTTAACATCTAGATCAAGTCACAACATTAGTTTCATATTGTAGCATGCATGATCAGATCAGTTATGTCAAACTCATATAAACCCTAACCATCACCTTATGATTAACATCCCTTTTTACAAGAATTAATTCACATGCTTATATTCAAATCGGATTAGAACAATTCTGTTTCAAGGTATAATCATTATTCATGGTCATGCTACCTATTCGTGAACATCATAACATACCCCCTTATCAATTTAATCAAATCAGACTTCAATTTGATTCACAAACCAAAACCCTAAATACTAATCATCATACAAATATATAATTCAACACAACAACTTGCAACCATATAATCACATAAAACTAAGGATTGAGTAAAGCAATGGTATCGATAAACTAACCAAGAGAACCAATGTGTAGATCACGTAAATCTTCAGGGAAGAACTGAGGCAGCCGTCGAGTTCGCAAAAAGGAGAAGGGAGAGGAGTGATTTAGGGTTTTGAGGATTTCAGTTATGTTAATAGAAGTTATAAGAGTCTGGGCCGCGAACTATCCTGGGCCGAAGGCCCTTATCGGCGAAATACCTCCTTTGACGAAAGACTCCATTTTTCGTCGAAATGATTATCTCCTTCGACGAATGTCACAACCCCCGATCCCTTATCTGTCCCGGGAACGGGCGGCCGCGAACTCAGTGGTGGTGGTATCAGATTTTGTTAATTTGGTAGCGGAAATTACATCAGAACCGTAGTTAGGAAATATTTTATCAGAGTTAAAACCACCTTCTTTTATAATAGTAAACACATGGGCAAACCCAAGTTTCTTATTACAACATGTTTATAGGGATAAACCCTTCTTTATTGATTTTAAAACATCGTGTTTTAGATAACTTTTTTAGCCACTAATTTTCCAAGCCGTCAGTGCTCGCGAGCTGGCTTTTTCCCAGTTGGCTTTCACATTGTGTACCTGAAACATGTTTTAAAAATATTTTATCAGCAAAAAATACTGGTGAGTTAATCCCAGTTTAATCAAAAACAGGTTTTATCATTCGCAGTATTGAGAGCGATTACAATGTTTATATCTACACAATTACTCACTCAGTACTGTCAATCCTTGACTTGTGGGTCATATTACACATTGGCTACTCGTCGTCCAATGGTAACGTACTGTCGTCCCGACTTACTACTCGCAAGTAATAAATTTTGTATACAAAACCCCAAATACCGGCAGTAATTGAAGAACTACAAAGACTCAATCACTGCTTAATTGCATTGTAAAATAATTAAGGTTTTGTAAAATATTACAAAAACATTATCAAAAAGAGGATAAACTCACTTTGCTATTTTAGACTTCGCGTAAGGGTTTCCTGGATATAATCTATAATTTATACAAATGTATATTGGTTAGTATCATAACCCTTTGAAAATATTAATGATACCCTCCTCGAGACGGCATTCCAACAACTACGTCGGGCAGAACCACGACAGTTGTTACGGAACCCTAAATCAATCGGGCAGCGTATCTAATACGTAACCGGGGTTATAATACTTACAACGAGGCAGGGCTTCGCTATTTAGGGGGTATTATGCCCGAAGATTATTATTATTCTTCAGAATTTAGAGAAAGAAAGAAAGAATGAACGATTTGTAGCTGAAGGCCATCGATCCTATTTATAGTTGTGAAATCTGGTCTCCACACGGCCCGCGTAGGATGAGGGAATGGTTTACGCGGCCCGCGAGGGCAGCTAGGGTGGCAAATGGTCACTGAGTCATCGACACGTGTCAGCACCGGGTTTAACCTTATCTCATAGCTGTCGCGGCCCGCGAAGAATGCAGCAAGAGTTTACGCGGCCCGCTTGAACTTTAGAAATCAACGAAGTCAGACCTTAGCCTTTATACGGACCGCGTAAGAGTTGAGGTGGGTTCTACGCGGCCCGCCTCAGTTCAATATTCAGACTTTATATTTTATTTCTAATGCTATATCGTAATTCGGGCTCGGTTTTCACATACGGGGTATATTTAAAGACATATTGGGACATTTTAACATATATTAGGGTGTCATAAAAATTATGAGGGTGTCGGATTTACTGAGGGTTGTTACATTCTCCCCACCTTGTTTTAAATCTCGTCCTCGAGATTTTGGGTTATGAAATTTCCTCGGAGTTAGATCAAGTCTTGTAGCTATCAACAATAGTGTCGAACCGTCTTGGGAAGCATCTAGTGGATGAAACATTGTCTTTTGAGCAGAAAATCAACTTATCTGGCCTTGAGGTAGTGTAAGAATAATAGACAAGATGATTAAAGTAATATGAGATTGTCAAAAGAGTTATGTTGATAAAAAATCTTCTAAGTAGTTAAAGTTTCTTTATAGAAAGGGGGTAGTTAGATTCGTCTAATGCTGTAGAGCCCGTAGCTTATTAATTACAACTAACAAAAATGCTAAGATTATTTTTTTTAATTGCTTAGCAGATGAATCCTTAGTGGGATTTTTTTCTAAGAATGAATTTAAGGAACATAATTGTTTTGATTAGTTCCAGGAATTATTTAACTGAACATGATAAAATTTTAGGTTCACAAGATCAATGGGAACATAGGATTTGAATATAAACGACTTTTAGGGATAATAAGATTCAATGTCAAAAGAGAACTTACCTTGTTTGTTTAAAAAGAACGTTGAATCAATAATCTCAATTGAAGATAAAAGTATGAAAAATGATTTATCAATAGTCAACCCAGAAATCAGTGACATTTATTTAAATAGCAAAGATACACTTGATAATACAATAGAATTTAGTGTATCATAGTCTTAACACACAATTGTATCAAGATTGGATGATACGTCAAACGAATGACGTATGATTAGGGCTTATCATTAGCACAGGCTGCAAATTTATACAGACACCGCAAGGTGTTGTAGTTACTAGAAAAAAAAATTATAATTACGGTGACCAAATGAATATACCGTTTTTGAAATTAACTGAAAATTTCAAATGAAGTGAATCGGGATATTCAAAAGATAGGATGTTCGAAAGAAATAAATATTATAGGATCAATTCAAAAATAAAGGAAATGTTGGAGGTACATTGGAATAAGAATCTTAACACAAAATCGTATTAAGACTAGTTTAGGATAATGAGTCAATAAAATAGACAATTTCGTACCTCAAATGTGAAAATGAAATAAGTCCAAGTTTCAAAGAAATCGCCACCGCAAGGTGTCATGTATTAACAAATGATGGATTAGATTTGTAGACTTTGAATAGGTGTACTATGATTTAAACAAATGAATTTTCATTGAATATGATGATCTCAATTCATCATATGGGATTTTGAATCGAATGTACAGGAGCAAATTCAAATAATTTGAGCTTGGTGTGGATATATTCCAATAATGGATATATGTATTGATAAGAATAGTTTCAATCAGGTAAGTAATGTTTGAAAAGAAAAGGAGTTGTCCAAGAAATTTGTTGGCTTGATTATCAAAAGTCAACATTTAGGTTATAGATTATCAGAACGAATGTAACGAAGTATTAAAATTCAATAATAAATGATCTTTTGAAATGAATTTTCATGCATGCCAAGCAATGTATGAGCAGCATATGGATTTGTCAAGAAATGAGACAAATGAGTATTGACTTTATGAAAGAGAAATAAAGACTTCTTATTATAAAACTTGGATTAAAATCAAAAGTCAATTTAATACTTTAGTACTGACAAAACGTAAGGGTGCTTTTATTAAAAGTTATTGTGATCTTTGGTGTTTATGCGTTCTTCTTAGCTTCATCTGGGTTTCTGTCCTTGTTGCTGGGTGACTTAGATAGTTTCGGGCAGTAGGGACGGATGTGACCTGGTTCTCCGCATTTGTAACATACATTAGTTTTCTTTCTACATTCTTCTTCTGTATGTCCAGCCTTTTTGCAGTAGTTACAACGAAGTATCTTCTTAGAATGGTATTTCCCTGCGTGCTTTTTGCTGCTGTAGGTAGGCTGTGCAGTTTCTATTTTCATTCCTTTATCCTTGGAGAATTTGTTAGAGTAGAATTCCTTATATGAGTAGCCATAGGTTGTGGTTTTCTTTCGTTTGGAAGATGGAGTTTTGATATGAATATCGTAACCTCCATTGGTACTAGGGTTAGGTTTGAAGTGATGGGTATGCTTACAGTGGATAGTAGGATTCTTGTTTATAGGCACAGAAATCTTAATAGCTTCAATGATTGAGGGTATGGCATTTGATATTCCTTGAGCTATTATATTTTCTAGAGTGGTTTTATCCCAAAAAATTTCATTACCAGTACGAATTGCTTGATCATATGTTATTTCCTTTGACATCTGAATTACAAACATGTTCAGATATAATTATTACAGTATTAAGCAATCATGCATGCACATTTTGTATAGCATACTTATAGTTATAACTATTCGTATTACATGGTGGTAGATACAGATATGTATATTTTATAAGAAAATGTATATATTATATATTGTTTCTCCCTTTAGTGGAATGGCTTTTCTCTATACTTCCTTAATTTAATTATATTTCCAGAACTCATGACTGGATAGGTATGTAGAAAATAAAGATAAGAGCTTTATATGAAATCCGTCCTGGACTCTTTGTTAATTTTAAGAGATGGTGCTATTACAAATATCCTTAAGGTACTTTCTGAATTAAAGATGGGTGAAATAGGTTTTGAATAAACATAGAGGTTTCCTTCTTTATAAAAACTTATCCTTTTTTTTTCAAAAGATATTTGTTTGTAAATACTATTAAGAAAATCGTGTCTTGCATATATATATTAATATAAAGTTTTAAAATTTCCTGTATTGCATTCATATAATACCAATTCAAAGAATTCCTATTACGCAACTAGTTTGTATTATTTAATTATTATACATTAATCATTAACTCAAATATTTTTCTTTATAATTTAGGATACACAATCCTATAATTAATATGACTGGTTAATCTTATAATCTTATATTAACTATTTCCATGCATAAGACCTATTCTGGACATACCTTAATATTAAAGAATTATAGAAATGCTTTCATCGTTTAGTTAGGCCTTTCTACGTAGTCTAACCAACCCAAATCTCTAAAATTTTAAATGATTTTATTTAATCATGAGTACCCAACATATTCATTTAACCATTTTATTTTATTGCTAAGTATTTTAATAGAAATCTTTACAAGTAATCTCAACATCAGTTATTTCATAAAATTATGAAAGTATGAAGTTTTATGGTCAACTAGTTATAAACCAGAAAGGATAAATGGAGTGGTAAATTGGTGCACCTGGGTTTCAAAACTTGCTTTGGCTAGATCAACTAAAGTAATCTTTTTTTTTTTAATTTTATTACTTCTTAAAATTTAATAGCTTCGGTTTTATTTATTTGCATATAAATTATTTTGAAACAATATTATTAAGACCACAAAGTTTTTTAAAGCTTTATACCATATATTTCCATATGTATTTTAAATTCAAGTAAATGATTGGTTCTAAAAGAGAGTCATAAACATGACTGTTTTGTTAATAACTAACTTAGTTTAATGTATATTAACAATTGAAGTTAATTAAATACATTTTATAGGTATACAAATGATTACATTTGTACATTTTATATATCAGATCTAATAATATATATATATATATGACAATATTAAAACATGTATTAATAATAAATCGTGTAATTATTTTAACTGATTAACTCCTATTTTTAAAAAAAATATTTCATGATTCTTTTAACTATTTTAACGTATACATATTTGAGTAGGTGATATTAATTATCACAGATAAATTTCTAGTACAAACATTTGGGTACAATTATAAAAAAAATGGATTGATTAAAAACGGCAAACCTTGCGGCTTATATATATATGTTTATTACAAACTACAACTGGAATTCAAAATATACTAGTGACTATGCATATGTAACTTATTTTAGTCTATTTAAGTTATAGGAGTATTAGGCTCAACATGCTTTTATATAAGGTTTATTCTATCTCCTGTCTCTACTAAGTTGTTATCTAATAGGCGAAGTTCCCTTAAAGTTTCTAGCTCATAGGTGGCATGGATGTTAGTACTGGTTTAGTGGTCCAACTATTTAATATAAGTTGGCATTTACCATTATAGTGGCTAACATATGGAGATTTACCCATTGTTCATCTAATTCCTCTTTCCTTAGTAAGTTATTGCTTGTTTCCTAAGTTTGTGCATTTATTTCCTGATTGATTATCGCTCCCTTTGGTTGTGACTTCTTTATTTTCTCTCGACTTTTTCTAATAATCCAACTTCTCTTCTTAGTGGTAAATGGTTTCTCAGACTGTGCCTTACGAATAAATATTTCTTCCTCACTATCTGCTGAGTATCCTGAGGGATTTGGTTGAAATAAGGTTCCCTTATCTTTTGGTGAACTATCTAGTTGACGATAAATGTCCGAAATTCTTTCCATACACATAATGTAAACTAACAAATAGTCAAATAATATAAAACACATAATCACATAAGTTATTTCCTAACACAGAATTTAAAATTTAAGTGTCAGCAAAACACTTCTTTGGCTTGAACCAGTGGCTAGGCTCTGATACCACCTTCTGTCACAACCCACGATCCCTTATCTGTCCCGGGAACGGGCGGCCGCGAACTCAGTGGTGGTGGTATCAGATTTTGTTAATTTGGCAGCGGAAATTACATCAGAACCGTAGTTAGGAAATATTTTATCAGAGTTAAAACCACCTTCTTTTATAATAGTAAACACATGGGCAAACCCAAGTTTCTTATTACAACATGTTTATAGGGATAAACCCTTCTTTATTGATTTTAAAACATCGTGTTTTAGATAACTTTTTTAGCCACTAATTTTCCAAGTCGTCAGTGCTCGCGAGCGGGCTTTTTCCCAGTTGACTTTCACATTGTGTTACCTGAAACATGTTTTAAAAATATTTTATCAGCAAAAAATACTGGTGAGTTAATCCCAGTTTAATCAAAAACAGGTTTTATCATTCGCAGTATTGAGAGCGATTACAATGTTTATATCTACACAATTACTCACTCAGTACTGTCAATCCTTGACTTGTGGGTCATATTACACATTGGCTACTCGTCGTCCAATGGTAACGTACTGTCGTCCCGACTTACTACTTGCAAGTAATAAATTTTGTATACAAAACCCCAAATACCGGCAGTAATTGAAGAACTACAAAGACTCAATCACTGCTTAATTGCATTGTAAAATAATTAAGGTTTTGTAAAATATTACAAAAACATTATCAAAAAGAGGATAAACTCACTTTGCTATTTTAGACTTCGCGTAAGGGTTTCCTGGATATAATCTATAATTTATACAAATGTATATTGGTTAGTATCATAACCCTTTGAAAATATTAATGATACCCTCCCCGAGACGGCATTCCAACAACTACGTCGAGCAGAACCACGACAGTTGTTACGGAACCCTAAATCAATCGGGCAGCGTATCTAATACGTAACCGGGGTTATAATACTTACAACGAGGCAAGGCTTCGCTATTTAGGGGGTATTATGCCCGAAGATTATTATTATTCTTCAGAATTTAGAGAAAGAAAGAATGAACGATTTGTAGCTGAAGGCCATCGATCCTATTTATAGTTGTGAAATCTGGTCTCCACGCGGCCCGCGTAAGATGAGGGAAAGGTTTACGCGGCCCGCGAGGGCAGCTAGGGCGGCAAATGGTCGCTGAGTCATCGACAGGTGTCAGCACCGGGTTTAACCTTATCTCATAGCTGTCGCGGCCCGCGAAGAATGGAGCAAGAGTTTACGCGGCCCGCTTGAACTTAAGAAATCAACGAAGTCAGACCTTAGCCTTTATACGGCCCGTGTAAGAGTTGAGGTGGGTTCTACGCGGCCCGCCTCAGTTCAATATTCAGACTTTGTATTTTATTTCTAATGCTATATCGTAATTCGGGCTCGGTTTTCACATACAGGGTATATTTAAAGACATATTGGGACATTTTAACATATATTAGGGTGTCATAAAAATTATGAGGGTGTCGGATTTACTGAGGGTTGTTACAACGAAAGACTCTATTTTTCGTTGAAATGATTATTCGTTGAGATGGCTTGGCGAAGAATCCTATTCTTCGTCGAGGTGAGTTGTGACGAAAAACATTCTTTCTACACTCTCAGTAAACTATATTTGATTATACACCACACATATTTAACACTACACATACAACCACCAAAAATAACACACAACCTATCAATCATTCACACAACTACACTCAACCACATGAATCAAATTGTAAATCAGGATTATGGAATCAGTGATGTGTATGGGAAGGGCCTTGAATTCTCGGATTGTCACAGCAGATGTTGCAGATGGTGCAGCAGTGGGTGTAGCCTTTTGAGCTTGTAACAACTGTTGCAGTATAGTTTTGATTTCTACAACAGATGTGTCAAGTTTATCAACCCTCTCCGTCAATTCTTTGTATTTTAAACCATCACCCAAGTTAATGGGATCATCTGATTTCTCACCAGTGGTGGTTGTATCAGTGGTTGACTTAGGAAAAGTTTCCCAAAAATCATCCACTAATGCCCCTTGTTCTCGGTACTGAGGACTTCTTTCTTTAGCAGAACTTACCATTTTAAGGTTACCAGTGTATAATGGAAACACACCAGTAGACACTATGGTTCCCAAAGAATAAATTGCCTTCAAGGGAGTCTCACTAATGAAACTACTGTCCTGGTGTAAACCAGTGGGTTCAACACCTGTAGTAGCTGCTCCACTTGAATTACTGACAGGAATTACTTGTAATTCCTGCAGTGTTGCCTCCTCAACTATTGGTCGGTTAGCAGAGATAGAGACACCAGACTCAGTCACATGTTGTGGTATATTCTCATTGACAGGTGACTGAGAAGAACTGATTTTTATCTGGGCTATATCAAGTGCATCCAACAGAGGTATCATTGATAGTGAGAGTTGTGCAGTGAAGATAGGGGTAGAAAGAGAATTTGCCCCGCGAGCTGGCTGTCGAAGATAGATTCAAGTGAATCTATTCTTTCATATTGTGGTGTCCCTGTTGATACAAACTGATCCTTTTGAGAGGATGCAGGAGGAGTTTTAGGCTCAGGTTGAGATCTTTCTTCCATCTACTGTGAGGAAGTAGCAGCAGTGGTTTCAGGTGACTTTTGTGTTGTCACAGGTGTTACCTCAGGGATCTCATCTACCAGAGTCACCTTTTTGGTGGGTTTGGGGGGATTTTGGATAGTTTTCTTTTTGGTCTTTTTGGTGATTTTTGGTGTGGGTTTCACAGCAGGGGTTGTGCTTCTGTGATCACCAGGAGCAGTGGGCTCAACAGCAGGTGCCTGAGGAGCAGTTGTTGCTGCTAAATTCTGCTCAGGTGCCTCTGTTTGTGTTTTTGAAGGTTTTGACAGCCTTGTGAATGTTTCGGAAGTTAGACTGTTTATTTGAATAGGATTTTCTTAGGATAAGCACATGTGCATTATCCTTTGAAAAATTCTTTTGTAGATAAAAACTTAAAAACCTTTGAAATAATAAAAATGATTTTTTATTAACATTCTTAACAATATAATTGAAAATCTCCTGAGAGTAGTTAAAATTTTCTTCAGCCATGATAGCATAGCCCAGGTATTGGATTTTCAATGGTATTTCACTAAAAGTTGTTGTTTTATTTGACACACACATGAGGAGGGTATGAAATAAAAACCTCGGAGCAGATGGAAAACTGCCCTTTTGTAAAGTATCCTTTTTCATTTCTTCTTCATACCCTCTCTCAATGAAATCAGTTTGGTACTCTGTTTTTGGGAAAGAGCTTTTACCTGTATGATCATTGATTTCAAAAACCTCTGAAATGGTTTGAGGTGTGATGACCACTGGAATTCCCCTTATTGATGAAGTAATAGCTAAGGTTTTTTTGTCCTTAGTTTCAAGCTTTGCATTTTTCCAGAACTCTCGTTGGGTATCCAGGTAGATGGTTTCATTGCAGGTCAACAAAGTTTTGTACTTTGAAGATGAAAGTGCATCAATCACGGAATGAAAACCTGTGTTTTGACTTGTTTTTGCAAGTGTACACACGTAGTTATGACAGGTTTTGAATGGAAGATCCATGATAAATCAAAGGTAGTTAAGAAAGAAGGAAGAAGATGAGTAATTTGAGAGAATTTGATAAAAACTGCTTTTGAAAGGAATTTTGAATTCGACTCGACAGTCAAACCCCTGTTTGGGGTTTTGATCAGGGTTTTATAGGTGGAAAAAGTGAATGCTGACGTGGCAGCGGTTACAAAAGATCTGACGGCTAAGTACTGTCCACGTGACAACCTCTGATGAATCAATATCAGTAGTTTACAGTGCTGAAAATGAAAATAGTAGCTGACTATAACTATCAGTGGATAGCCTATCAGTGGATTAAAACACTGAGCTTTAACAACAGTCATTATATAAACAGTGGTTCAAGCATGTTCCTTCTCCAAAAAAACAATATTTTAACCCAACAGTTGTTTCAATCCCATTCAACCTCCACAAAACACTATTTTAACCCAACAGTGGTTTTAAACCACCATTTTAACCAAACAGCGGTTTCAACCACAGTTTTCTCAACAGTAGTTCCAAACATCTGTTTTCATCCATCTGTTGACCAAAGTCAACAGATGTATTAACCACTGTTTTATTTTCAAAAATCTGTTCCCAATAACATAGCTTTGATCATTTAAACATACATTTGCCAATATTACAAGCTTTTACACTCTCAAACCTAAATATTTATTTACTTAATTTAAATAACAAACATGGTTAATAATTTTAACACAACTAATTATATAAAAACTACAAGTGTCAAACAGAGGTAACTATATAATAAACAAAGTTCAAAACAGCAAACAGCAATCAATAGAATACAGCATACTTAACAACATCCAAATTACCAGCAACTACGTCGTCAACGACAATTGACGTGTCTTTAAAGGAGAGTAGTTTTTTTTGTACTGAATCTCCACTTCAGAGAGCATGCATCATCTGAAATCCATGACTTGACAATTCCCTATAAAAATTCTTGGAAAGACATTTGAAACGACCAATATCTTCTGCAGAGAGCCTTGTGAAAATCTCGTCAACAATCACTTGAAACCCAAATTTTTCCATTTTGCAGTGAACCAATGCGTCTTTGAAAGTAAAAGAAATTGTAATGATATTGATAAACAAAAATTTTTTGAAGATGATTGAGTAGATGGATGAAAACGGTAATGATCAAAACCTCTGCCCAATGTATTTTATATACCCAATGAAGGCGGTTATGACTAAATACATCGTCAGACGAAAGAATATGATGCGACACTCGTTAGGCTTTTAATGCATTTCCATGGGAAAATATAAAATTAAACACGTTATTATAATTACAATTAACCTCTTCATTTACCTATAAGACGCCTTTACCATAAGATAGAACTGATTGAGTGACGTGCATTAATTGCAAAGTACATATCCCCAGGCATTTTGAATTTGAAATTACCGGCAATTTCAAAACCACTGCTATGGTATATGTTTGCCAAAGGAAACATCTGCTAAGTTATACTTTCTTGGCTATGGGCAATAGTTTGCACTCTTGAATGTGGGCCAGACCTTTGAGATTTAAATATAGAGCAGTAGTTTAAAATTAAATGTATTTTAACTCAGATAAAAAATCTCAGATTAAAAATTGACACATCAGCAGTCATCATTTAGTTGGAATACAAAGATATTGCGAACATCTGTTAAAGCCTCTCCTGTTGGCAACAACAGATGTTGGCAATTGAGAGGAGGAAATTCTTCGAAAATCTCTATTAGGCAACAACAGATGTTGGCAATAGTAGCAAGTCAAATAGCCGTTAGATCAGCAGATGATGATTTACAGCAGATGTTCTCTTTTGTCAAACTTTAACTTTGACAGATCTATACACTAACAGAAATTGATACAACATCAACATAATCTAATTAAACTCAGAGACAATTTCACTTCTACATCAAAAGTACCGATCTGCAATAATCAGATGATATTAAAAATTACATAATAATACTTATTCAGCTTAAAATTACAACGAAACATTAAAATCTAACAACACCAAGAAATTTACGAACCTAACAGCAAAAATTTAGTGCTTTTAGCTTAAAATTTAGTGCTTTTAGCTTTAAACTCCATCAATGTATATCTTCGACAATCGCCATGAACTCCACGGAAGTACTCAATGCATCAACATCAGGTTTCTCGAAACCTGATCTCTCATGAACAGACCAAGATGCAGTACATGAAAACACTTCTTCAGCTGTTGAAGAGTAGCCATGTCCTCATATATTTAATCCTTAACTTTGTTCATAAAGAGCTGCTTTTAACCAAACTTTATGCTTCTTTTAATACAAAAAAATCAGGAAAGACCATTACTCTAGTAAGATAAAATCTTATCTTACAGCAGTAGCAGATCCTTTCTTGCGTTTAGTAGGAACTACTGCGGCTTCTACATCATCATCATCTTCCCAAAGTCATATATAATCATCATTTAGTCATAAGCAAAAATTATTTTAAATGTACATTTAATAATCTTTCTTTGTGTTTAATTTAACTTTGTGCTTATTTTAATACAAACCTATAATAACCCGCAACAGATTGTATGAATTTCAAACAACTGTGATTAGACTGAAATATAAAGCGAGAATTAGAGTATATCACTTCAAAATTAAAAATTAAAAATTTCAAAATTGGATGTAGCAAAAAACACATACTTTAAACGATGTTGGAACAATGATACTGGAAACAACCATAGAACAATCATCATCATCATCATCTGCAGCAGATCATTCACAATCATCATTTAGTCATAACTCAGATAACAAAACTTTAGTAAAAATCAAAAACAAAAACAAACATAATCATATATATCACATTACCATGATCAAGGCAAACCACATATCCCCAAAAAAATTTCTGAAAGTGGGTCAGAGAGAGCTTCAGTTTTCTCTAATCCTTTATGAACAAATGCCGAGTATTGAGAAGAAGGGATTTGAGGGAGAGATACATTACAAATGTGGTTTGAAAATACAAAAGAAGAGAACACGTTTATATAAGAAGATGATTGACACAAGTGCGTGAGTGACATGCATTAATTGAAAATTACATATCCCCATGCATTTTGAATTTCAAATTAGCCGCAATTTCAAAACATCTGCTGCTGCTAGATATACGTTTGCCAAAGGAACCATCTGCTACTTTCTTGTAGATGGGCAGTGGTTTGCCCTTTGGAATGTGGGCCAGACCTTTAACATTTGAATACACAAGGCAGTGGTTTGAAATTAAATTAAATGTATTTTAAAGTGATTTATATATTAGGCTTTATGATGCGATAATGACATAAGAAAAGCCTTGTTGGACAGCCTCTCCTGCTGACACATCAGCTTTTCTTATGTCATTGGAATTTCTCCTTTTATAGAAAGTATAGATATATAAAGTTGTGAAAAAATCATGTAGACCCAATTCACACTCAAAATATTATATATGCTCTTGTTAAATGATATGTTTTTTTCATTTATAATAGTTTTACCCCTCATGTATATTTTTTTGAACTTTTTTATGTTAGTTTTCAATATCTTTTTCAAAATTTTAGGGTTTACCTCCTATTTGCTTCATTCACGAGGAAAAAGACGCCCTTCAGTTTGGTTCTCTGACTTTGAAAATTCTTTGTTGACGAAGTTTCAATTTACAAGTGTGATAAACATTGTGAATGTGTTGTTCTTTGTGGCGTAAGTTGATGTAATATGTAACTGGGTCGGTAGCTTCTTGCTATGGGCCTTTGTATGTTGTTTATTATATAAAAGTTAGCGTTTCCTTTAAAAAATAATAGAGGACTTGAAATATAATTGTTGAGTGGTATAGGGGCGTTGTTGTGACTTCTTGATTCAAATATTAGAATGGTTTATTGTATTCTTGCCAAATAAAGCACCTCCTTCAATTCTAAACTCATGTCGATATTGTGATGGTCCTTAAGAACTTCACTGTTTAAGACCATAAATGAAGGGATAAACTGCATAATTTTCACAAATATTGACTTTATTAAACAAGGTAATGAATGCAACATGATAATCCATTACCTTACCTTCTTGCCACATTGACATGAGTTCCTCTATAGCACTTCCCATGGTCTGGCTATTTCTTGTTGGATCGTCGATCCTTAATTGTGTGAAATTACTCATAATTCTTAATTGTTGCTGTAAATTGTCAAACTTAATTGACCAATGCCTCTAGTTGTTCTTGAATTGCCTACACCACCTTGAATTGTCCTTAGAAATTGAGTTTATTCAGAGGATAGTACAACTCCAATACCACTATTAGGGTAAGATTTAGAAAATAGAAGATAAGAAGAAGTATCACATAGGAGAAGAGAAGAATTCTCAAATCAATCGTCATTCATCAGCTGGTTGTTCAAGCACAACTGGACAAACCTTCTATACTACACAACAATTACCTTTTAGGTCCCAGTATTATTTGTTAGGTAACATTCTTGGTGTTGCGATTTAGTTCAATCCCACGGAAAAACCCCTCATCTGGGAAAACTCGAGTTATAATTCGTGTCTAGTTTACTTAATTATTTAATTTTAATTAATTCGCAACTTTATGATAGAGTTAAATGCTTGGTTGGTCCCTGTGGTTTACCAAAATTTCATACTTGGTCCTAGTGGTTTACTAATTGCACGCGTGGTCCCAAAAGTTGTCAAAAATGAACTCGGTTGGTCCCCTGACCTAAACTCTGTTAAATTTCTCAGTTAACTATGTGTGAAATGACTATATTACCTTTGAACAATTAAAAGAAATTAAAATATATATATATAAAGAAGATGGTTCACTAGTCATCTTCTTCAACCCCTCTCTCTATATTACCCACCACCACCATCTCCCTAAACCACCACCGTGAATCACCGTAACCAGCCATCATCTCCCCAAACCACCATCTCTGTCAACACCATCGCCTCTCCAAACCACCACCATCTCCCTAAACCACCACCGTTTAAACTCATTACCTTTCTTTCGGTCCAGTTTGCATTTCACAAATCTGAAAAAGTACCGTTCCAATTGTCAAATCAAATCACCCCCAAATCCTAACCCTAACCGGAGATTATCACCTACAGAATGAGCGACACACCCGATTATCCACAACAACCTGCAACCGAACTGTCAAAAACCACTAGTGGATCTTTCTATACGAACAGAATCGGTGAAGTAAAATCATGGCTAACTTCTCAATTCGATGCGGCCGGTAAAGATCATGTTCCTGATTTCGAATACACCTCTCGTAGCATCTCACATTTGCATAATCTGGCCACAATTTCTCAAGCGAGAACACAAGCTGGTGAAGTAATAACTGCGACATCTTTCTGGCCATAGTCGCTAACCAGCCTGCTGTTAATCTTTTCATCTTGGTTCTCCTTCACAGACTTTCTCTTCTGATTTGAAGTAATAACTGCGACATCTTTCTTCTTTTTCAGATGAATCCTGTTTTCAAGGGTCAACCTGCGGAACTTTTTACTTTGACCCCCTCACAATATCGGCATTTTTCCGGTGAATCTATTGTTTTTCCGGCGAAGGTGGTGGTTGTGGAGGTGGTTGCAGGTTGTGAAGGAGGAGGTGGTGACTGAGTTTTTGAAAGGGAGAGAGAAAAAGGGGTGATGAAGAAGATGAGTAGTGGGCCCCTATTTCTTTATATTTTTTTAATTGTTCATGGGTAATATAGTAATTTCACACGTACTTAACTGAAAAAACTAACAAAGGTTAGTGATAAGGACCAACCGAGTGCAAAAATTACAACTATTAGGACCAACTCTGTAATTAGTAAACCACTGGGACCAAGTTTGCAATTTTCGCAAACCACAGGGACCGACCAAGCATTTAACTCTTTTATGATATTTAGAAACCCCCCCCCCCCCCAACATATAAAAACAGTTAGTGTCGTGTCAGTCACTCTAGAGTGTCTAGTTAACGTAGTTAAACAGAGTCCTGTGGGTTCGATTTCCGGACTTAATTACTTAGTTTTACTAGAGTCGATCGGTTCGCTTGTCAGTTAGTAGTTTAGAGAGTCTAGAGTATTACTTAGCGTCTAAATTAGGTTAATTGAGGTCATTTTTATTAAACTACCTTTAACACATCACGCACCATTCGATTGGAACAATTTTTGTATTGACTATTGTTGTATTACTTTAATTGCACCTTTCAGTTGGATATTCTTGTTGTATTTCAATGTTCAGGATAATTGTCTATAATGTATTGGTTAACAAGAAATTGAAAATTATTATGAGTCACAATGTCATTAAATGCTACTATTAATTTTGTTTCCATAGTTGATTGGCATTGTTTTCGTTGGAGGCTATTGTCAAAAAATGTTAACCTGCATTGTTGTTGAATAACATTAGGGTTAGGCTAACCGTACTCCCCTCCTCTGCCTTACTTTTCATAAACCCTTCTTAAAAATTCACTTTAAAACTTCTCATATTTAACTACTGTAAAAATATATCATTTTTTAAAAATGTTATTTTCTATTGGTCATGCATCACTTGTTAAACCCAAGAATGTCACACCCCCAAATTACCACATACGGATGTCACCTCGAGACGTGTGACGTATCAGGATCAAGCCACTAATTACGTCGAACTAACAGTAAAAATTATTAAACATAAACGACATGTTCAACAATAATAGTGTAATTCCAAATAACATTTCAACAAAATATACGTCCAACGGAAGCAATTGTAATTGTTTAAACATAACTAAACCAAACAGTTTTAGAATACAAAGTGTTAAGTGTTTCCTCAAATGATACGCCCCATGACATTTCCCGCTCTCTAGACAGCAAGTTCCAAAGCATGATGTATCTAACGACCTGCAAGCATACAGAAAAGTGTGTCAACATAAAGTTGGCGAGTTCACAGTTTTGTTTAGCATAAATCAAGTAAGTGTTTAGTTTAAAGACATGCCAAGAATAATAAACTCGATACCGAATGACTGTCATGTTTGTTGTGCCCTCATCAATGTCTATCAGCATTGATACAAGTGTTTAAGGTCATTAGTTCATGCCCGGCTCCCAGCACGGTGTGAGGTTTGTCAAGCGTACTAGCGCTATCAACTAATACCCCATTACCTCCCAGGAAACTAGCTCAGTAGTAAGTTGGGACTTTCGTGATAGAGTTTGAGTTTATTAACTAACATCAAAATTAAACCAAGACATTTAAAAGTATTCCTCCAAGGAATATTAGTTTGCCCCCCCCCCCCCCAGGATGCATGCTTGTGAAAGAGTAGTGAACTCACCTTAGTTTGCTCGGTATGTGCTTCTACGTGTTAAATAAATGCTAGGCCCATTACACACGACCTAATGTATAATAAGCGTAAGTATGTATACGAGTAGGGTTTTCATTACCCTAATTATCCAAACAACAAGTGTTTACTGTGATTAGGTTATCAAGTTTACTATACAGTAATTACAGTGGATTCTCTAGATGATGACATGTGGTATGTTTTTGTGAAACTTTGACATAACATGTAAGCTCAGAACAATTATTATCACATATCATCACAATGCTATTACATGTAAACCCGATACATATTGAATCATACTTTAAGTTCGGAAGTATGAACCCATATATTTAAATTCGGACATATATATGATATTTAAATGTCATTGTAGTTACTCTGTTCATCAAAATTATGATCGGTTTTATAGTTACAAATATGATGTTTGTTTTTTTAATTTTTGGTATATTTATATATAGTAACATCCTTATTTCTTATTTATAAACATTTACATATACACTTATTTTGATGGACTTTTTAAGTATAGGAGATATAGATCATGTGTTTGTTTTTTTGACTGGATATGTCTATTAAACTCTTCATCATACGGAAAGCAACATAATCATATTTTTGAAATCATATCCCATGCATTGTGAAGAAGCAAATAGCTTTAGAAAGATAACATATAGTATTTTTTATACTAATTTTGTGAGGAAGTAAATAGCTTTAGAATGACTCACACCTACAATGAAAGGTAGGATTTAGACATATTTTATATAGTTAGCTCTGTTTGACACTTTCATATTTTATATAATTAGTTGTGTTAAAATTATTAACCATGTTTGTTATTTAAATAATTAAATAAATATTTAGGGTTGAGAGTTTAAAAGCTTGTAATAGTGGCAAAGGTCTGTTTATGTTTTGAAACCTCTATTTGTTGTGAACAGATATTTGAAAATAAAACAGTGGTTGGTCAACAGATGTTTGAAACCACTATTGGGTTAAAACAGAGTTTTGTGGAGAAAACAGTGGTTGAAACCACTGTTGGGTTAAAACAGTGTTTTGTGGAGAAAGAACATGTTTGAAACTACTGTTGAGTTAAAACAGTGTTTTGTGGAGAAAGAACATGCTTGAATGCAAATGTTATTTCGTTCACAAAGATTAATAAATCGTACATTTTCGTATTTTTTATACTCTAAACTTTAAGTGCTTATAGACTAACTTATCTATTTATAACTATAACCACATTCACCATTTATATGTGTTATGCATGGTTTTCTAAAAGTCACCCGTGTTTGTACACGGCTCGTACTATTAGTACTATATAATAAAAGAAACCAATATGGGACATTTGTCATCATATTAAACCTTCTATATTTTGATTTTTCCTCCAATCTCTCCTTCTTAATTATACATAATTATTATGGGTGAGGATCAAATAAGAAGTTTATTTTGGCTACAAAGGATAGGAAGCAATAGGATTATGATATGTGGCAAAATTCAACATTTTCTTCACTTTCTATCTCAATAATCACTACATTATAGTGCGATTTTCGTCACCAATCAATGATTCAAACACCCAATCAACCTGTTCTTCAACTTTTTTGAAGAAACCCAGTTTAATTTTAAACAATATCTCATTTTTCCCTGTGATTTTGAAGCGAATCACTCGATTCGTTCGATTCGGTCGCTAATAAATGTGTTTTAGAGAGAACACTTTCTTTTGGTTTTTAGGCCATTGCGTTTTAGAATTAAGACATTTTTATGTGTTTTCTGGTCATTGCGTTTTAGAAAACCACATTTTTGAAGTGTTTTTAGTCCATTGCGTTTTAGGTAAAACACATTTTTATGTGTTTTCAGTCCATTGCGTTTTAGAAAAAAAAAAACATTTTTAAGTGTTTTCTGGCCATTGTGTTTTAGAAATAAGACATTTCTTTGTGTTTTTGGTGCATCGCATTTTAGGTAAAACACATTTTTATGTGTTTTCAGTCCATTGCGTTTTAGAAAGTATACTTTCTTTTGTGTTTTTAGGCTATTGCGTTTTAGAAATAAGACATTTCTTTGTATTTTCTGGCCATTGCGTTTTAGAAATAAGACATTTCTTTGTGTTTTTTTGTGCATTGCGTTTTAAAAAAGTCATTTTTTACGTTTTTTTCATTGCGTTTTACGCAACTGGGTTTTCGAAATGTTTTTTCGAAAATATAGCAATAGTATACTTTTTTTTAAAGATAAAAAAACGCTCGTTTTTTGGTGCAATTTTTATAAAAAAATAATGTTTATGAAAAAGTTATTATAGTTTAAAAAATGGGGGGGATTGGAGGAGAGATAAACTATTGTCCTTGATTGACTATAATGCCCTTACACAAACTCACTCGCCTCTTTTTTTCTCTTCAATTTCATTCATTTAATCTTAGCTCTTGATTAAATCAACTGATGATCAAGATTACTTCCTAGTAAAAAAAACTTTCTATTATATCCTAACCCTAATTATTATTTAGTTTAATTTAATCTACTTGGGTAGGGATAGTAGTGTAAATTAATTCAGAAGTGTGAGAAGTGTATTATAACACTATATAACACCATATAAACACAATATAACAATATGTAACACCATATAACACTATGTAAGACTATATAACAAATATAACACTATACATCTATCATAGACATGCTATCAGACAAAATATAGTGTGACAACCCTCAAATTTACGTGTATTCCGTATAATTTGTTAATGATAATTAAAGTGCTTGACGACTGTGTGGAATTATTTAACTGCTCTCTGATTACTGTGTTATGCTTACATGTATTTATTAACATACTAATAGTATACATAAAAGTTACTAAATAGTCCGGTATGCCTTCCTGAGTGTTAAAAATTAAAAACGTTGCAAAAATATACATGTAGGACACTTTACGGATTAATTAAGCACATTAACGAAACAGTGTCAAACCGAACAACCGGACTTTACCCGAAACATACAAATATTGCCAAACACATTGCTTATACTTCTCTGAGCTAGTTAGGGTCCCCGAACACCCTAACACACTTTATATTATAACACACATAATATTACACTAACTATACCCTTTAAACTCTAACTAAATCCTAACTATATCATTGCATCCCAACCCTATACCCCCCCCCCCCCCCGTCTTGAAGACGGTTACCATGGGTGTCACCACCCATGGATTTGTTTAGTATTTTAATTGATCATGTTGGTAAGGAAGGGACATATTACACAAAGGTTAAAGGTGAGATTGGTTTATAAAATGGCACAAGGGATCATCACATTTCATTCTCAACACAACATCCAACAACAACCCTCCTTTCTTCTCTCCTCCTTTGAGTTCGGCAGCCACCTTCCACCATACTACTACCACCATCATCAAGCTCTTGTTCAATCATTTCTGATCGTGACGCGCGTTTTACTTCTGAACTGTGGCAAGCAATTGATGTGTGCAAAATGCAACATATAAATTACATCAATTGTGGCATAAAACTAACCCTTTTTTAGTACTAATGTTGGAAAAAGTGTGCTTTTGTCTTCCTTTTGTATTTTCAGGATTAAATGAGCTCAAATTAACAAAAGAAGCAAAAAGACATCAAAATCTAACATAAATACAAGAAAATGAACAAGACGTGACATGCCCGACCCCACGACAGCATCTTCCCAAGCAAAACAAGATAACAGAAGACTGAACACGCCCCGTGCTCAACCAGCACGGGGGCGTGCCCAAGTGTCAGCAGAAAAGACAAAGTGGTAGAAGCTTCTATTGCCCACCACGGGGCCGTGCTCAGCGGACACGGGGCCGTGGACAACTATAAGATTCGCACAATCCAGGCAAATATTCATAGTACAAAGATTCTTCTGCACCACGGGGTCATGCTCAGCGGACACGGGGGCCTGGTCAACTAATAAGACAAGCTGCATTAAATGAAGAAAGAGAAGGATGTGGACACGGGGCCGTGCCCGAGCTTCTGTTCAGCCTATAAATAGGAGTGCTTGGCTCAAGCTCAAACCATCCCTTGGCACACTACCTCTCTCACACTTCACCCACCACCCACCACCACCATAACACCATCATCCACCACCATCATCCATTGTCCATCATAGAGTGTGTGAGTCGTCTCGGGATCCAAGATTGATCGTAAGAGTTCTTGACAATCAAGGCCATGTTTGCCTAAGTCTCTTACATCACTTGGTGAAGACAAGTGTCTAGTGTAATACTTTTTATTTCTAATCTTTTTCGCACTTTTTATTTGGTTTTGTATTAATGACTTTAATAACTAGTTTCTTATGTTGAAGGTGATTCTTCCTTATCGTTTGTCCGTGGTGTCTTGGCATTATTTTACTGTCTATATAAAATAAAATATTTTCACCATTCATATCTCCACGGTCTATATGGAGATATGTTGGCTACCTGGTCGGGGGTTAAGGGAACGGTTTTGTAACACCCCGCCCCAATTAGGGCTGACGTGTTACATAATTCGGTAATCAGAGATAATTAATAACTTAATTAAAACATAAATTCCATAGGTTTAAAAACAAAAATCCCCAAAATGACATAACGGTCTCAACAGAAAAACATAAATGTCTAAACTTATTGAATATAAGGTTTTATTAAACTCCTTATTCCAACTCTTGCTTTTTATTATCACTCTTCACACATTTCCCCGATTTCCCTGAGTACCTGTTTAAGACATAATAAAAGAAAACAAGAAAAAAAGAAACGGTTGAGCCAAAAATTGCCCAGTAACGGAGAAACAATAGCACTAACACATAAATGATAGAAGCAATACACTAAGCACTTTAACGATGCAAACAATACAATACGCTGAATGATCACTGATGAATACCATAAAGGTATATTAGAAATACCCATGTGAGCCACTAACAATAAACACTAACACTTTGTACATTAGCTGCAGTTCCAATGCACCATTATGTAGAGGGGATGTGGGCACTCACACCTATCCCACTACCACTAACACTTACACTTACACTCCTAGGATCGATCCATACGCCTCTCAATAATCAATAAGTGCAATCACTTAGCACACAATACAATATAGAGACGCCGTGGGCCTTTCGCACCGCCACGGATGGTGCACGTCAACTGTGCCTATGATGACGCCCTATGTCCCCATAGGTGGGTATGCTCGGGTATTGAGGTTAATGAAACGATTTACTCAAGTCAAAGAAAATACACTAATGATACACTAAGGCTATGTCACATCTAGCCAAAGAAAAATAATAAATAATAAAACTCATGGGAACATGCGACAATGAGTATAGTTGTGTAACTTATCGCATGCGTAGCAAGGACAATAATTCGATATAATGTATGTAACGTCAATTAGAGAATGTAGAAAACTCAACGGTTCAAGTAGCAATCACGAACGAATACGATATCATGAATTAAAGAAATTATGCTAAGAGCAAGACACCATAAAATCCGTACCTTAATTTGCAAATAGTTGTAGCTTCCAACTAACGTGACACTAACGTCTCTCTTGAATAATAGGGTGACCTAAAAATATATCAGTTGGGATTAAGGTTGTGTTTCGAAACCGTTATGATTTGTTTATACATATAAATATATATTGATTGGTATCGATATAAAACAACTTTATAAACTTGCCAAGACATGCAATTAATGGCCTTTTATTTTACCATATAGATATGGATTAATTATTATAATTCTTTGGTTCAAAAGTTATTAATTTATGTGTGTTGTGGAAAATCACGTGTTTAACTTTGCTCATTCAATGAGGTCTAAGCTGGGAGTCAAGTTATTGGGGGGTGCCGTCAGCCATGATCGGGACTTCATCAGGGATCTGGCTGTTAAGAGGGCCTCCCGGGCTGTCGATCTCATGAGGGTACTCCCGCAACTTAAGAATCCACAATGTGAACTCCTTTTACTGCGTTCGTGCATGGGAGTTGCCAAGCTTATCTTTGGTCTCCGCACATGCCAACCTTCTTATGTTGGAGCGGCTGTTACTTTGTTTGATGAAGGACTTCGGCAAGCCATTGATGATATCGTGGTTGGCGGGGGACCGTTCTTTGGGGACTTGCAATGGCGATTGGCTTCCTTGCCAATCAAGGAGGGTGGGCTTGGATTACTATCGGCGGGGGATGTCTCGTCTTTTGCCTTCGTGGCCTCCAGAGTGCAATCTTTGGAACTTCAAGATCATATTCTGCGAGCTTGTTGTATGGGTGATTTGGATTCGGAATTTAGGGCTGCATTGGATGGTTTACAAGTCGTTCTTCCTGATGTTGACCTTGGCGGTTTTGCTAATAAAGACACCGCCCCCCGTGAACCTCAAACTATTTTGGCGAGTGCTTTTTATGGTAAAACCGTGAAGGAAATCAATGGTGTTTTCGGGTTATCCCCTCGGCAAAAAGCTGTTTTTGATTGTTTACGAGCCCCCCACGCTCAAGATTTCCTTACTGTTATCCCGATCGAGGGCTTGGGGCAATGTATGTCGGCAGTAGAATATCGGTCTGTCCTCAAATATCGTTTGATGATACCGTTGTACCCTGAGGATGAACCGTGCCCTGTTTGTCGGAAGGTGTGTCTTGATAGCTTCGGGGAACATGCCCTTCACTGCAAAGAGCTTCCTGGCTTCAAGTACAGACACGATCTGGTTAGAGATGTGTTGTTTGACGTTCTCAAGCGAGCTGGTATCGCTGCTAAAAAAGAGGCTCCGGTTAATTTCCTAACGGACCCGAAGGAGGGGAGGTCTTCCCTTCGACCAGGCGATGTGCTGGTTTTTGGATGGTCCGGGGGTAAGCATGCTTGCATTGATCTCACGGGGGTGTCGCCTCTTGCCGGTTTCAGGGGCAGTGGTTTTGTTTCAGGGCAAGCGACGCGGAAGGCTGAGGCGGGGAAAATATCCAAGCACGAGCAGGCCTGCATAGATAATCAACATGCCTTCCTTCCTTTCGCGTTCGATACCTTTGGTTGTCTGGCCCCTGTGGCGACCGGTTTCTTGAAGCGGGTTCAAAAGGCAGCACTTGCGCATGCGACAGTGTCTGTAGGCCATAGTTATGTGTTTAGCCGAGTAGGATTTGCAATTCAAAAGGGGGTGGCGGCGCAGCTTGTTGCCCGTCTACCAACCCATGATTTGTAATTTGCTCTAACAATATATATAATATTCATCAATCAGGTTGTGTTTAGCATAAAAAAAAAAATTAAATAAATAAATGAAGTCTTAGAGTTGAAGTCCAACCTCCGTTATCGTTGTTTATTATTATTATTATTAAAAGAACATATTATTATTGTTAAATAATAAAAGAAAGAAACCTCATAGTGTATCCATTATCATTCCAGTGATCGTTCAAAATCATGTTCAGTTTAAAAATAAAATCTCTACAATCTGTTCATTATTGTTAGAAAGGTTATATATTAGGCCATGTCTATTCACACACACATCTAGTCTATCCACACACCCCCCAGTGTCAAGCTGTGGCCAGAGCGCGGCGTTTTGGTCCGGTTAACCAGACAAAGACTGACGGGTCTGTTGACCGGACCAAAACGCCGAGCTTTGGCCGCGTTCTGGTCCTATCAACCAGACAAAGACTGACACCCGGCCAGTCTTTTGGCTGGTTGACAGGACCAGAACGCGGCCAAAGCTCGGCGTTTTAGTCAGGTCAACAGACCCGTCAGAAACCCGTCAGTCTTTTGTCTGGTTGACCGGACCAAAACGCCGCGCTCTGGCCACAGGTCGACACTGGGGGGTGTGTAAATAGACAAAGGGGTAGGTGGGGTGTGTGAATAGCAAGACCCTATATATTATTGTACCATAACAGCACATGCTCAACTGTGCTATTATTATATTCTATTTTATTTTATTTAAAATAAACACTATATATCATTGTCATTTAAAACAGAAAATAAAAACATCACAATGATTAAAGAGTTGAGGAAAAGACACCAAGACATTATCGTTCCGGTGATCGGAAAACGGTTTTAAAAAAAATGTTCGATCGTAAGCTAAGTTTATTTATCTATTTCATGGTTAGTGCAAATTTTGAGAATAGAACTAGTAGGCCAACATCAAAACAAAAAGTCTGAGATAATTTTCTTATCTTATACAACCAACTATGTGTTGTGTTATGTTCAGAGCATAAGGAGATAGTGTCGATACCTTATGTCGTGAAGGACAGGCGACTGGTGCGATGCAATGCGGATACCCCGGAGATCGTAGACGACGAGTCAGTGGTTACGGGGTGATGAAGCGGAGTTATCAGTGTGGATCCGGTACGAAATGAGACGATTAAATGAACTCGACAGTGGCGACTAAGAAAAATATAACGTGGGTCAAACTATGAGCAACAAAATGAGCGACTACCGAATTAACAACGAATCTTACCAGCAACTGATCGCGGTCTTTTGCTGCGTTGAACACAAGGACCACAAGCGGAATGAGTAAGTTGGTAGGTTCAAACTGGTGGCCAGCGGTGTCGTTTGTGTCTGTGTCGGAGCACTTGGAAGCTTTACAGAATGGTTTAATGGTAGAGGAGGGTTAGTTTTTGAAAGGGTTTCGTAGGCTTAATTGAGATCGATTTAAAGGAGTAGTATATTGTTTGAAAGGGATACGAAATCCCGTGATTTGCGTTGATGGTTTTGAAAAGAATAAGGCTGCCATAAATGCTCGAAAATATGGGAATGATCATAATTGCCAACTGCATGGAAATGATCATAAATGCTCGAAAATATGGAAATGATCATAAATGTCATAAGTGGAAACTTTATTCTTCTTTCCAAGTTGTATACAATAAAGGAACGAAAGTAAGGTCTCTATTCATTTATTTATTTATTTTAGTTAATTTTATTTATCTTTTTTTTTTTTCTTTTCTTCTTGTCGGTTACACTAAACAAAGGACAAATTTGTTTTTTGTTTTTTTTTTTTTTTTTTTTGCAATCTATGAATTATGTTAGTCAAAATACTAATTTAATATCATAACATTTATGGACCAGAGTATGATTCATCATTCTTGTTATTACTAAAATCACTATATTTAATTATTTAGGTTTTAGATGAATAAAAATACTAGCATTTGAAACATTGATTATTCGACATAATATGTCGCACTATTTATTTATTTCGTTAGGGTTTTGAAAGTTTCGTACATTACAGGTTTGGTAAGAGTCTTGCCATTGTTCAGCGTTTAGAGGTCCTGCAATGGACCTGGGTCAAATTTAGTAGGACCTCCTTCAATACTTAACGGTATTGGATGGCGGGGGTCCAAACTCTTTGATCCCCTCATAAGTTAACTACTATTAATACTATAACCCGGCTATTTAGGATTGTATCCCTGCTGACTCAGACTACTTAGTCGAGGGTAACGTCACCTCCAAAAGAGGGGCCTACCATAATTTGCATTAATAACTTAATTCATTATCTTTCAATAATCCGACCCTTTAGGATTGTATCCTTGCTGACTCAAACTACTGGGTTGAGGGTAACGTCACCTTCAAAAGAGGGGCCTACTACAATAACTAAGATAATCTCTTAAATAAGTGCAAAAGTGCGGAAATAATCAAAGGTTACACTATACACGAGTCGGAACCAAGTGATTCATCTTGTTTATCTGTTTTTCTTTTATTTTTATTTTCAGCATTTTTAGTTAGTTTTTATTTTTCTTAGCTTAAAACATTTTTCTAAACTTTTTGATTTGATTAGACGTTGAGGATAAACCGGTACTAAAACCTCTTGTGTCCTTGGACGACCTCGGTATCTTACCAACACTATACTACGCTCACGATGGGTGCACTTGCCCATATGTGTGTTTAGTGTTAGTAAATATCGTGTTTTATAAATTTAAAACTTGACTAAAAAAGTGTTAAAGGGGCTTAAAATATACACCTAATATATATAACGCTTCACACGCATCACAATGCACAAGTCTTTTGGCTCACGTTTAGATATGAGCACCGCTATCACCCACAGACGGATGGGCAATCTGAACGCACCATCCAGACCCTTGAAGACATGCTTAGGGCGTGTGTAATCGATTTTGGTAATGGCTGGGAAAAGCACCTCCCGTTAGTGGAGTTTTCGTATAACAACAGCTACCACACCAGCATCCAGGCCGCTCCGTTTGAGGCATTGTACGGACGTAAATGCCGATCACCTCTCTGTTGGGCAGAAGTTGGTGACAGCCAAATTACTGGCCCAGAACTTGTGGTAGATACCACTGAGAAGATTGCCCAGATACGGCAACGAATGGCGGCAGCTCGTGACCGTCAGAAAAGCTATGCTAATAAGGGAAGAAAACCACTCGAGTTCCAGGTTGGGGATCGAGTGCTACTCAAAGTCTCACCTTGGAAAGGTGTAGTCCGTTTTGGCAAACGAGGCAAGCTCAATCCGCGTTATGTCGGACCGTTCGAAATCATTGAGAAAATTAGCAAAGTCGCTTATAGGTTGAATCTACCTGAAGAACTCAACGGAGTTCACGACGTATTCCACGTGTCGAATCTGAAGAAGTGTCTGTCAGATGAGACCCTCATAGTTCCCTTAAAGGAGCTCACAATCAACGACCAGCTGCGATTCGTCGAAGAACCAGTAGAGATTACGGATCGAGATGTTAAGATCCTCAAGCGTACCAGGATACCTCTGGTCCGAGTTCGTTGGAATGCCCGTCGTGGCCCAGAGTATACCTGGGAACGAGAAGACCAAATGAAACTCAAGTATCCCCAACTGTTTAAGAAAAACGCAACCACTACTGAGGCTGAAGCTACTGCAGAATTTCGGGACGAAATTCCAAATCAACGGGGGGATGATGTGACACCCCAAGAAAATCAGGAAACCAACGCAACGTAACTAGCTTCCTCAGTAACCGCGAGCTAAATTTCGGGACGAAATTTTCTTAACAGGGGGAGAATGTGACAACCCTCAAATTTACGTGTATTCCGTACAATTTGTTAATGATAATTAAAGTGCTTGACGACTGTGTGGAATTATGTAACTGCTCTCTGATTACTGTGTTATGCTTACATGTATTTATTAACATACTAATAGTATACAGAAAAGTTACTAAATAGTCCGGTATGCCTTCCTGAGTGTTAAAAATTAAAAACGTTGCAAAAATATACATGTAGGACACTTTACGGATTAATTAAGCACTTTAACGGAACAGTGTCAAACCGAACAACCGGACTTTACCCGAAACATAAAAATATTGCCAAACACATTGCTTATACTTCTCTAAGCTAGTTAGGGTCCCCGAACACCCTAACACACTTTATATTATAACACACATAATATTACACTAACTATACCCTTTAAACTCTAACTAAATCCTAACTAGATCATTGCATCCCAACCCTATACCCCCCCCCCCTCTTGAAGACGGTTACCATGGGTGTCACCACCCATGGATTTGTTTAGTATTTTAATTGATCATGTTGGTAAGGAAGGGACATATTACACAAAGGTTAAAGGTGAGATTGGTTTATAAAATGGCACAAGGGATCATCACATTTCATTCTCAACACAACATCCAACAACAACCCTCCTTTCTTCTCTCCTCCTTTGAGTTCGGCAGCCACCTTCCACCATACTACCACCATCATCAAGCTCTTGTTCAATCATTCCTCATACATACAAAGGTGTAAGAGGTCATACAACGAAGCTCGGTGCTCTCGGAAGTGGAAGGACCTTCTCCATTAGCTATTAACCACCACATTTCTTCACTCGAACTTCCCTAGTCTTGAACTAGTGGTAAGAACTTAGATCCGTTCATCTTTCATGTTATTAGAGTGGTTAATAGTTGTTTGATGATGAAAATCCATGAACACTAATGAACCATGAACAAAGTCTTGCATATAAACTAACTTTGTAATGAAATATTGTTGAAATATAATGAAGTGATGATAATATGAAGTTGTCTTGATTATATTGCTGAATACTTGCTGATCTACTTGTAATATTGATGTTTGATGTTGTTATAATCACTAAACATGTTAACAAAATCAATCGAACACAAGTTAGGAAGTTAAAAGCTGAAACAGTAGGCTGTTTGGTGATTACAGCCAACTTCAGTTGGCTGTAACAGAACCGTAACTTAATGAAAAATGTATTTTCTGAACTCTAGGTTTATGTATTATGAAATACGGTTCTAATGGCACCGGAATCATAATTTTTGGACTTCGTTTACTATTTTTAAAGTGTCATTTCGTAACAGCAGCTAGAGCTACATTTTTCTGCTGAAAATATGCGTTTTGTTTTCTGTCATAAATTGGGTTCTGTGTAGAGTTAGATCATGAAACTTGTACTGTAGATGACCACCGATGTATTTGTAATTCTCTCACTGGAATTTCGTAAATTGGACTCTCGATGAATTTTAAATGAATTATTCCGTGGACTGTGGTCAGAAAAAGATAAATCTGAGTTCAGTCCGGAAAATGAATTTTTATAAAATATTAGTAATGAACTGGACCCCGATATTTTTACAAAATAAAATTTGGAACGTTTAAGACATTTTGTAAAAATTTGGGAATTTTTGGAATAAGTTAACTATTTTATTAAAATATCCGAAAACAGCCCGGTTTTGAATATTAATGCTGAAATGACATAAGTTGTAATTTGCATGTTTAAATGTCGGGTAGGTTATCTGTGAATGATATAACGTGTTATATGTGTTATGTGCATTATCGTATGTTTGTTTATGAGTGGGGAATGGATGGGAAACTTATATGGGCATAAACCGTTAAAGTGATGCATGTTATGTGATAGATAAGTGTAGGAACTTTGTGCTCTATTTGAAAACCACTAAATGACTAACTGGTAATCATATTAGGACGTGATTGACCGACCTTGACTGTTAGCTATATTTGAAAGTCTAACCGAGCAAACCGAGGTGAGTTCACACCCTTACTAAGGCATGGGATTCCCGGTGGTTGGGAATGGGATTGAATAACTATTTATATTATCAACACTACTAGACTACCTACTACTGTCCTCGGATTGAGAAGGGCACGTACGTAAAACCTACGTACACTCACACTTACTACTGTCCTCGGATTGAGAAGGGCACGTATGTAAAACCTACGTACATTCACACTTACTACTGTCCTCGGATTGAGAAGGGCACGTACGTAAAACCTACGTACATTCATACTTACTACTGTCCTCGGATTGAGAAGGGCACGTACGTAAAACCTACGTACACTCATACTTACTACTGTCCTCGGATTGAGAAGGGCACGTACGTAAAACCTACGTACACTCATACTTAACACCGTCCTCGGATTGGGAAGGACACTTATGGATACGCCTAGTCTAGTAACATACATAATGGGAAGCCCCCACTAAATATCGTAAAGGTTTGGGAATCAAGGATAATGGGTAATACATGGTTATGAAACGAACTTACGATTTCTGATACGAACTCATTAACTGAACAACCAACTGTGAACTCGCTCAACTTTGTTGTTGATTTGTTGTCACATGCCTTGCAGGTCGTTAGATGCTATGGAGCTTGCACATGGAGGTGGTCGTTGTGGAATGCGAACTAATATGTCCCGTACTTACTAAATAAATGTTATGAACTTATGAAACTTATGTTTGGGGTCTTTAAACTTATGAACTACAAACTTATGTTTTGGTTTAACGTCTTATGCTTCCGCTGTTTAAATTGAACTTGGTTAACTTCCTTTTGGTCACCAATTGTATTGTGATTGGTTTTATTTACTAAAATACGTTGTTCAATATGATTGGTGGCTCGATCCTGGACATGTCACGCCTCCAAGCGGTGATACTCCGCATGAGGATTTTGGGGGTGTGACATATAGTGTTATAATTGTTACATAGTGTTATATGGTGTTACACATTGTTATACTGTGTTTATATGGTGTTATATAGTGTTATAATACACTTCTCACATTTCTGAATTAATGTACAGGATCCTCTACCTATTCTACTTAATTATAAATTGTGGATTATGGTCGGTCTTTGAAAAATTCAAAGGGATTGAAGAGGTGGTTTCCATATCGGATGTCCTATGGGCCGATCGAATCACTTTACTATTTTCAACCTTTTAATTTCCAAATCTTATAAAACAAAACTTTTGTAACATTTTATTTATGATTTTTTTTAAAGAATTTGTCCTAACCAAAATGTAAAAGGCTGATATAATTTCTCATATTGAATTACTGGGTGATCTATATACAACTTTTTGAAAGTTACATTTTTAAGCAAAGTAAATGCAAGATATATTATTTTTGAGGTTGTGCTTCTGAACCAAATTTTATCTTGAGATTCACATATTTTATTATTTTCGTTTCTAATACGAATTAATAATAATAATAATAATAATAATAATAATAATGATATTATTATTATTAGAGTGAATTTCAAGTATTGTCCTTTATCTTTATACTCATTTTCAGGCGTTGTCCTTTATGTTCAAAATTGACGAGTTTTGTCCTTTATGTTTTCATATTATACACGTTTTGTCCTTTAGGCCTAACCCAGTTAGTTTTTTCAGTTAAATTTGGTCATGTGCTTTGCACATGAGGGCATTTTTGTCAATTCAAAGGTTGCAGAAGCTTTGAGCTGTAAATCTGCCGTTGAACTTACCATTGAATTGACAAAAATGCCCTCATGTGCAAAGCATATGACCATTGAATTGAACATAAAGGACAGCGCCTGAAAATGGGTATAAAGATAAATGACAATCCTTTAAATTCACTCTTATTATTATTATAATTATTATTATTATTTTTGGTCTAAGTTTGGCCTAAAGTTTTTTAGGAAATAAGTTGGGTTAAATATAATTTGTTTTCATTTGAGTATGTAAATGCGAGTCACTGCATATTTTGACGCCGTCGCAACACGCAATAGGTAACTGGGATGTATTTTTTTAGTTAATCTATATTTGTATCTTCTATATACTATACTTTATAATAATAAAAGAAAACATGGGGATACTGGTCATGGCCATCTATGCTTTAGTTTTCTCGCCTCAATACTCATTTATAGATAATTATTATTTAATTATTGATAGTTACTATATGCATTAACAAGTGAATTTAATATGAAATTAATTATGAATTTTGTAAATAAACTTATCTCTTACATAAAAAACTTATATTAAGTCTACAAATATTACTAAATTCAAAATTATCTTCGTTAAAATATTATAAAAAGAAAGAATAATATTTTTTTATGGGTGATTTCTAAAAATTTTCAAATATTTAAGAGTTAATTACAAAAATCATCCTTTATGTATGCTACTTATTGCAAACTATGTCCTTTGTCTTCAATATATACAAGAAACGTACTCAATGTTTGCAAACCCTTGCGTGTTATGTCCTTTAGCCCTAACTGAGTTTATTTTCATGGTTAAATCTGAACAAGTAGACCCCACATAAGGGTATTTTGATAATTTCACTCTAATTACTATAATAAACAATTTTAAAAATAATAAATAAAAGAGTTTTATTTATAGAGTAAACTGCCATTTTGGTCTCTGTTGTTTGGGCAGTTTTACCATTTTAGTCCAAATCTCAAACTTTTTGAATCTGGTTCCCTGTGGTTTGCATTTTGTTGCCATTTTAGTCCAAATCTCAAAAACTCTCATTTTTTAATGTTCCAACATGCTTTTTTTGTCTTTTTGTGCAGCGGTATATTTGTCCAAGTACATTTCATTAAACATTTTCTTAATTAAAAAGATAAAGTAAATAAATTATTAATTCCTTTATCTACCCTTATTAATATTCAATATTCATAGAAAACCCCCGCATCCTTTAATAAAATCCATGGCCTCAAAAGATAAAACCCTAAAATCCTTCATCAGCTGTACACCCTTTCTCCCTCATCTGATCAGAACCCTCCGGTCGCCGGAGCCAGGGTTCCGGCCAAGAGCTGGTGCTCTCTACCTGTTCGACAAGCAAGCCTTAACCCCCCTTTTCTTCTTTGTACATACCTGCACCCACCCATCTCTCACCCAAAACCCTCTATCTCCTCTCTGTCGTTCAGCTGACTATACACACTGATGTCCCATAGATGATGTGAGGAAGAAAATGGTGAAGAAATAGAGAGATGGTATGTGAAGGAAAGCCGAAAACGGCGGCGGCGCAGGCAACGGCGGCTCACCGGCGGCGGCGACAGTAGAAATAACGTGGGGACGATGACGAAGAGGACTGATGATGATGACCGATGGTGATTTTGGAAGACAGTGGCAGTGGTGGAGGCTTATTCATATTGTTCACTTATGTCAGCATCTACTTCCGAATAATGTTCATATTGTTCTACTGTGGGTTAGGGTTTTAGTTGGGGAAGATGATGTGCCGATCTACTATGGGCAGTGTTGCAAAAGTCGCTAGGCGGTCTCTAGTCGGCCGACTCGGGAGTTGGGAGTAATCGGAGTACTCGAAGAGTACTCGGGGAGTACGCGGACATGATAAATATAAAGAAAATTAATTGGTGTATATTATATATATGTTAAAAGAAGCATAATTCATGTCAAAATGAGTATAATTTAAAATGAAACATGTTTGAAGTTCAAATCTCACTGAGTATAAAGCCGAGTAGTCCGAGTAGAAGGCCAAGTAGGCCGAGTAGTGCGATTACAAGGCTAAGTAGGCCGAGTACAAGTCCGAAGTTGTAACACCCCGAAAATATAAAACTTTATATTAGAATTATAAAGTATAAAGAAACGGGAATTTACTAACTAGGAATTTTAACCTAGTTAGTTACAAGTCTAGAAATAACTTATAATAGGGTTAAAAGCTACCAAACTATATGTTGAACAAAGTGGAGGGGCCTAAGTTGTTAAAATTGAAACTTAATTTGATAAAATAAATAAAAAATAAACCAAACACCCCAAAAGAGGTGTCTGGTCGATCAGAAGAAAGAGCAGGTCGACCCCCATGCTCCAAACCCTAAAAATTCACTAAAACTCTCAAATTGGAGGTGCAAATTTGGTCCAAAACGAAATCCGAGCTTAGAATTGTGATCCTCATCGCAAGAGGATTATAAGGTATGTAAAACTTGATGAGAATTCTCTACTTGAAATTCTCATGAATTTAGGAAATCTGAAATTTGATGATGCATGTTTGTTACTTGGGTAGATTAGAAAAGATAAAGTGTCTAGGAGCAAAACCTAGACAACAATATGTGAAATCATGATAAAATTCTGAAAATTTCATAAACACAATGAAGGTGATTCATGGGTTTTGTGGGATAATGATAAACACTAGGAGGATAGTGGTTGTTCTAGTAATATTTGACATGTACAAAGTGATTTCAGAATTTTAGAACAAAAAGTTCATGTAAAATGGTTGATTGATGAAAAATTAAGGCTATATAATAAGTTGAGAACTTGATAATATATAGTGTAAATTTCTGCCCTTAAAGTGTTCGCATAAATGCCTCAAAGAAGGCTTAAATCTGAAAATTTAGGTTAAACCGCATGAATTTGATGTTTAGGCAAAATATGCGAATTATGAATTGAAAAGAGTTCTAAACATGTTATGGTTGAACTCAATAGGAAAGGATACCGGAGCTTCAAACGGACAAGCCGGTGGCGACTTGCGTTTGAAGGGCGTGCACTAAAGGTATGTAACTTGACCCGTTACATTGAATGAATTGTTGTTAAACTATGCGTTGTGGATTAAAAGTTGTGTTGATTGTAGCGACCTTGTTCATTACTTAATCCGTATGTTAAGAATTGGTTTGTAGTCGTTTGGTAGTCATCAAAATGGAGGATTTCCGTAGATGAACCAAACGGGTCAAATAATGTCACATTATAATGATAATATTGTAAATAAATAGAAATGGCGAAAATGGTCACAAGAGCACGAAGCCATAGGTTTGGTAATGAAGTGCCGGTGATAATAAGCCCCGGAAGTTGGGTAATAAACGCCTTAGGTTTGTTAGTCAATTAGTAGTGAATCGTGTCATGTAGAAATGGGTCGGATAATTTCATATGGTCATATAGTCTTTCGGTCCGTAAACAAATTTTTCGGTTTAAAAATTGTAATAGGCATGTCGGCAATGAATTTACAGACGCATAGGAAAAAGAATCACCTAAAACGGACTTACGAGTCAAAAGTTGTGGCCATTTTAAGTTGGGACTTGAATAAACATGGAGCTGGGTTTATTCAGCATCAGCAAAAGCAAGAGTCTGTTGAAATAGGGGCTAGGCGTCACGCGAGCCCCCTTGGCGTCGCGCGACGCCCTCATTCCGGAAATTTTTATTTTTTTTTCTAATGTTGACCCATGGAACTTGTTTGTATTCATTTTAACTTGATCAAAACTAACTTTTGTTGTGGTTTTGATCTTAGGTGATGATGGAAACTAACGGGAAGATGATCGAGCAAACTTTTGAAGAACCGAACACTATTTACAAGCTTCCGCAATGTTTTAAATTTTATTAGATTTTGTTATGGGTTGTAAACAATTTGTTAAACAACTTTTGGATGTTCTAACTTAGTCGTTAGTTGACTAAGGATTTATGCTACTTATGAACTTGACTTTTCAAGGTTATATTAATTTGGTATCGTCTATTATAAAAATGGTATGAATTAATATTAAATTCAAGTAAAATTAGACGGGTGTTACAAGTTGGTAATCAGAGCTTAAGGTTGTCAACAAAGTGTTCGGTTCAAGCTCGATCAATCGTCCGGTAAGAATTAACTTATTATGTTAATAAATTAGGTCTTATGTAAGAAATGAGAAATGAATTGAGATGCATGGGAAGAGTGTGTTAACACACTCAAACCCGGAAAGTGCATTAAATGTGAACGGTTAAAGCAAGTTAGGAACTTGGCTAAACCGAAACAAATGAAGCAATGTTATAAATGAAATGTTTAATGTTTAAATGTAAACATTTCAGTTTCAAGATGTCTGATGGGAATGATGATAATCCGGTGCAAACAAGCACCGAACAAATGAAAGAGATAATTGCCGAAGAGGTAGGGAAGGCAATTGAAGGAAGTTTATCCGGGTTTATAGACAAGATTCAAAGCACGGTGTTGTCGCTTGTTGAAGAGCGAGTCAAAAGGTTGGAAGATAATGTCAACCTTATAAAAGAAAAGTCGGGAGAACGCAAAGGGTGTTCGTACAAGGAATTCATGGCGTGTAAACCGCCAATCTATAACGGGGAGGTTGACCCGATAATTTGCCAAAGATGGATAAGTGATGTGGAAGGGGTGTTTGAACGAACCCATTGTGACGTAGGTGACTTTGTTGCTTACGGAACGGGTCAATTGAGAAATCAAGCCAAGGAATGGTGGGACAATAAAAAGAAGGAAATGGGAGCCGAAGCGGCGAGGGTTATGACTTGGGACGAGTTTAAGGTACCATTCCTTAAACACCATAGTCCCAAAGCGGTTATTAACAGGATCAAAGAAGAATTTATCCAGTTAAGACAAAAGGGAGAATCAATTAATAAGATCACGGGTATCTTCATGGATAAGCTGAGATTCTGTGACGAGTTAGTCACCACAGAAGAGCAAAAGATATATTACTATTACAACATGTTGAGTGCCGAGTACCGTGAGTTCATGACTCCATCAAAGTATGAAACCCTCACGGAGATTATCAACACCGCCCGGGAGTGGGAAATAGAGTTAAAGAAACAAGTAGAAAGGGGCGAGCGGAGGGCACAAGATGTGAATCCAAGCCCTACAAAGAAAGCTAGAACTGCTGAATCGGGGAAGAAGGTGGAGGCTAAAGGCGGGTCGCCAAGTTGTAAAGTATGTGGAAAAGGGCATAAGGGTGAGTGCCGCTTCAAATACAAGCCGTGTCCGGTATGTGGGAAGACGGGGCACACTGCATCGCTATGTCCCGGAAAAGTTTCCGTTTGTTACAAGTGTTATCAACCCGATCACAAGAAATCTGAATGCCCCGAGTTGGTGGGAAAGAGAGACACAAAAGAGTCTCCAACAGAAGCTCCCAAAGCGAAGGCTAGGTCCTTCCAACTCACCGCGGCTGAAGCGAAAACAGAACCCGATGTGGTCTCAGGTATATTCACGATTAACTCAATTCCAGCACGTGTATTGTTTGATACGGGTGCGAATAAATCCTTCATTTCGCATGGATTTATTCGACATCCTTCATTTGCATTGACAAAATTATCTGTGCCCTTAGAAGTTGAAATAGGGGACAACAAAAGTTTTATAGTTTGTGATGTTTGTCGAGGCTGCAAATTAAGCATCGACGATGAGGAATACTTGATAGACTTAATCCCGATGTCAATGGGGGAATTTCAAGTAGTCGTTGGGATGGATTGGCTATCTCAGCACCATGCAAAGGTCGTCTGTTTTTTGTAAAGAGATAAAACTAACATCTCCGAGCGGAAAACACGTCACCATCTATGGCGAAAAAGGAGGCAACCCCATAGTATGCTCAATGTTGAAAGCTCACAATCTTATGAAGCGAGGATGCAAGGCATTCATGATATACGCAAATGAGCCCGAGAAAGAATCACGGAAGATTGAAGATGTACCAGTAGTACGAGACTATGAAGATGTGTTTCCGGAGGATCTACCGGGGATACCGCCTGAACAGGAAGTAGAGTTCGGAATCGAATTGATTCTGGGCGCAAAACCTGTAGCAAAAGCACCATACCGACTCGCACCGTCGGAATTACAAGAGTTGATGTCCCAGATTCAAGACTTGCTTGACAAAGGATTCATAAGGTCGAGTGTGTCTCCTTGGGGCGCACCGGTACTGTTCGTGAAAAAGAAGGACAGAAGCATGCACATGTGTATCGACTATCGGGAGTTAAACAAACTCACGGTAAAGAATCGATACCCGCTTCCGAGGATAGATGATTTATTCGACCAACTACAAGGTGCAAACTGGTTTTCAAAAATTGACCTTAGATCGGGGTATCACCAATTAAAGGTTAATGAGGAAGACTTGCTTGACAAAGGATTCATAAGGTCGAGTGTGTCTCCTTGGGGCGCACCGGTACTGTTCGTGAAAAAGAAGGACAGAAGCATGCACATGTGTATCGACTATCGGGAGTTAAACAAACTCACGGTAAAGAATCGATACCCGCTTCCGAGGATAGATGATTTATTCGACCAACTACAAGGTGCAAACTGGTTTTCAAAAATTGACCTTAGATCGGGGTATCACCAATTAAAGGTTAATGAGGAAGATGTGCCGAAGACGGCTTTCCGCACGAGATACGGACATTACGAATTCCTCGTGATGTCATTTGGGCTAACAAATGCACCCGCGGCTTTCATGGACCTCATGAACCGGGTTTGCAAGCCAATGTTGGATAAGTCGGTCATCGTGTTTATTGATGATATTTTGGTGTATTCGAAAAGCGAAGCTGAACACGCACATCACTTACAAGAAGTGTTAGAGACACTTAGACGAGAAAGGCTGTATGCGAAATTTTCTAAGTGTGCTTTTTGGTTACGAGAGGTACAATTTCTGGGCCACATCATAAGTGCCGACGGAGTATTGGTGGATCCGTCAAAGATCGAGGCCGTATCAAAATGGAATCCCCCGAAGAACCCTTCGGAAATTAGAAGCTTTTTGGGGCTCGCGGGATACTATAGGAGATTCATTCAAGATTTCTCCAAGATTGCGTCACCGCTAACAAAGCTAACCCGGAAGGAAGAAAAGTTCATTTGGGGTGTCGACCAAGAAAGAGCGTTTCAAACGCTAAAAGAGAAGTTAACACAAGCTCCGGTACTGACATTGCCGGACGGGGTTGAAGATTTGGTGGTTTATTCGGATGCTTCACTATCGGGGCTCGGATGCGTTTTGATGCAACGGGCCAAGGTGATAGCTTATGCCTCGAGGCAATTGAAGATACACGAGAAGAAATATCCCACGCACGATCTTGAGTTGGCTGCGGTGGTATTTGCCTTAAAAATATGGAGGCACTACTTATATTTGACTAAGATGTACAATTGTAACATCTGTGCTTATTATCATTGTGAACAGTTCTATTATCAATAAAACAATGTTATTTGATCCCAATGTTTGTTTATTTATGTTTGACATTTTTCATGTTTTGACTTTTGTTCAATTTCAAACTCTATATCACTTTCTGGAGAGTTATACGCAAACTGGTGCGTAAACGTACTTAGTTTAACGCGACAAATACTTCGGAACATCAACATATACTTAACATACCTTAAATAACCTTTACATAGCTTAGAAATAAGCTTTAAAGGGTTCGGTGTGCTAAAATAAACTTTTTGGGTCATTCAGGGACTAAAAGCGTCAAAAAGTGCACAAGTTTGCACTTTCGCGCATAACTCACGTTCTGAATACATCCGGACATCCAAAAATTTATGTAAGCACTAAAATATTTTATTTTAGTGTTTGGCATTAGAAAAATCCATTCGTCACGCAACTTGGATCGTTTTTCGCGCTTATGCGCATTCCGTCGTAATTAACCGAACAACGCGATTGTACGGCCAAACGAACCGACATCCGAGATATTTTTGAGCACATTTTGAGTTCCCTATACTTTAACTTCATTTTAGAGCTTTGAAATGGGGTTAACGGGCCTTAAACGCATCAGAAATGGCCTTAAAACACAACAGGGACCAAAACTGCAATTCTGCCAAAGTTCATGGCTTACGGACCGTAAGCCATGACCCTTACGGTCCGTAAGGGGTCTCCAGATGCAGCAACTCGATTTTTTTCTGCTGATTAGTGACCTTTCAGCCTCCAAAGGCCAATTACACGTGTTAAACACTTATGGTGGGGGCAAATGACATACCACAACATTACAACAAGTGTACGGGTGAGATTCGATCACGTTATTCGAGAAACGATCCTAACGGTTGTCCATTTACTATAAATACCCCCCCACCTTCACTCATTCCTCACAAAATCTGATCTAAAGTGTTCTAAGTTGAAGCCTTTGTTTCATACCTGAACTATTTGGGTCTAGATTGCTTGCGGGGACCCTTTGTAAGTGTTCCTTCGTTCTTTTATTGCTTTTCGAGTCCGAAAGTCAAACTTTGTTTGACTTTCTGCGTTGACCAGTTTATGGTCAATGCGAAGTTCGTTTGAACTTCATAACGTGAGCGTAATCACGATGGTTATAGTCCCTAGTGACTATACCTACTGATTACCACGTTATCTAGGCTCAGTGACGAGCCATAGTTTCGGCCAGAATACGCATTCTTGCGTATTTTGTAACCAAACTACTTATGGGTATCAAAACCGTTTATTTTGATACCAAACCTGTTTCTAAACTTAGTTAAGCATGTTTTAACATGCTTAGCTCGTCACTTTTAGTTTAGTGCTTGTATAGGGTCGTAAGGTAAGCGATCTAAACAATCGCTTATACTTTCGAACCCGACCCATTTGGTCGATCGTTAGGATCCGACCAAGCACATTAGGTGACCATAGTATATAGGGAATAACCTTCCGAGGTTATACCTTATGGTCGCTTCGTTTAAGTAGTTGTATGATAGGTAGTTTATATGCCTTAGGTAAATTACCAAAATGCCCTTTTGACGCCAACATTCATTTTAAGCATATATAACATAAATTTTGGTATCTAAACTGATTTGGTAACAATATTAGACATGTTAAGGCATATTTTACTTATCATAGGACTAGTTAGTCATTCCGGACGCGTTTCACGCGAACGACGCGTTAAAGTAGCATAAGCTACCTAAACGGGTCGTAATGGGTCGTAAGCACTTAGGTTAGGTTTCATTTAGTATGAAGGCTTTATTAAACCATACTACATGAGTTCCCATACTCATTTGGTTTACGAGCCCTCATTCTATCTGATCCTCCGATATAGGTCCGGTTTATTAACATAGTTACCTATATTAGGTGCCGTTTGATATCCGTGATCTCTAGCATTGTTTGGTTGTCACTCAAGGACTACTGAGCAATCTCAAGTGAGTACATAGACCCCTCTTTTACTGTTTTCCAAACATTTTGGGGTGAAACACATGTGCCTACTTGTTACTTTCATGCTTTCCATGTTTTCATATCATATGCCTGCTATGTTCGTTAGTACATTATAGTACATGATTTCATTACATTTCATGCTATGTATGCCCATTGTGTGCATACTTATTACATTGTTTTACATTACATTTCATGCTATATATGCCCATTGTGTGCATACTTAGTACATTGTTTTACATTACATTTCATGCTATGTATGCCCATTGTGTGCGTACTTAGTACATTGTTTTACATTACATTTCATGCTATATATGCCCATTGTATGCATACTTAGTACATTGTTTTACATTACATTTCATGCTATATATGCCCATTGTGTGCATACTTAGTACATTGTTTCACATTACATCTCATGCTATGTATGCCCATTGTGTGCATACTTAGTACAATTGTTTACATCACATGCTTTCATTTTGGTATGACATTTGGTTTGTTTAACATGGAACAATACATTCATTAACATTAGCTACGCCGTTCGTTAGTAGGTAGTGGTACCATAGGAATTGACAACTCCCGTTCCGGACATCCTAGGTTGGTTTGGATGAAAGGAATGACCGAATTCGATATACATAACTTAGATAAACCTTTAATTTGTTTAAGGGTTTATCGCCACAGTCTCAAGGCTTGGATGTATGCATTTTCACAATATCGCATAAATGTTTGTATCAGTATAGCATGCATTTGTTCCACAAAACATAACTTTGATTTAAACCATGTTTTACTTCAATACCTTGTTTTTGTGCATTTTACATATGGTTTAGTTGATATATTTCACATACCATACATGACATTTTTGGATACACATTACATGATTTACATTAGACATAAACATTCTGACATTGACATACACAATACATGATTTACATTAGACATAAACATTTTGACATTGATATACACAATTCATGATTTACATTAACCACAGATATTTGATATGGCTTACACGATAACATTTTGACATTTGATTATACATAAACAATTTACATTGGTGGTTTGGTTTGAGTAAGGGATTTAAGTAACGAGGCGTGTGTAATATGATACAAGCATGGTGGATACGCCGCTGGTACTTCCTATATATAAGTGTTTGTATGGTATTACATATCGTAGCGTTATTTGAATCATTTCAATTTTTGACACATGACATTTTATACAAATAACATACTTTTTACAAGACATTGTTTACAAACAACTTGTCTTACACAAACTCATTTTTACATGGTTATTCATTTAACCTTACATTTATTTATACATATCATCTGATCTTATCGTTTTTCAAATGATTTATAAGACAAAGCAAATTACAAGGTTCATGACTAAACATTTTCTTAAACACAAGTCATGAATCATATTTATACAAACCTATGTATCTCACAGGCATTTTTATGCTGACGTACCTATTTTCACATGTGTTTTCAGGAGCTTTTGCGTAGGATGATGATCGTGACACTAGGGCGGACCTGTGCCTTAGAGTATAAAAATGAAGATTGACTAGTATAATTATGTTATAAAATCTTGATTTCCTGTTTAAAACAATGAAACTCTTATGTTGATAAATAAAAATACAACTTTGTATGACATGGTTATGAAACAAATAATTCTGTTACAACACTCCCCGACGTTTCCGCCACGTTTTGTATGTTATACGTGGTCGGGGTGTGACAGAAGAGTTGGTATCAGAGCCAATGGTTATAGGGAATTAGGTTATTAGTAATGCTTTGACCTAGACTATAACCTTTCTAGGACCCTAACACAAGTTATCTTGTGTTTAGATCTTAAAACATGCACATCACCTATCCTTAGGTGAATATCAAAACAAAAAAACCAAATTTTTCCGAAACGATTTTTTAAAAACAATCTTCTGTTTTTGAATGATTTATTAGAAGGTTTTGAACCCTCTTTTGTAAGGTTTTGAACCCTTCTAGTTTGGTTTTTGGCCTTGTGCCTTCAAATTTTCAAAAATCTTGTCAAGGTTTTGGGTTTTAAATAATGTGAACACGTGCAAACTGGAAGAGTGAATGCCTGTATTCTGGGTTTTCTGTCTAGGCAAGCACTTCGTATATATCTCATCAGACGCGAGACCAGTTGTGCTTACCTGGGAATTCTTGGGATGAGTGTTCACTTATAGGCGAGCATGTCTTCGCGATACATTATTTTTGATCTATTTACTTTGATTAGTCACTGTGTGTCGTTTGTTTGCTTGATAATACGGACAAATGACCACCATCTTTTCTTTTGTTAATTTTGTCTCATCTCATTCTCTTCATCCAATCATCTCTCTCGTTCCCTTTCATGTTTTCCTCTTTTAGAATGCCTCCTCGACGCGAAAACCAGATAGCGACTGCCGAACTGGCAGAAATCATTGCGCAGCAGATGGCTGCTCAATTCCCAAACCTCTTTGCTCAATGGAACCAAGCCAACAACAACAACAATGCTCCATGCAAATACAAGGATTTTAACTCGGCTAAACCACTCAAGTTTAGTGGTTCTGAAGGAGCGGCTGGGCTTCTTCAATGGTTCGAGAGCATTGAGAATACTTTCCGTCATGTTCAGTGTCCGGATAATCGCAAGGTCGAGTTTTCTTCGAGCGTGTTTCAGAAGAGGGCTCTTACATGGTGGAATGGGGTAATGAGAGACCATGGTGCAGAAGTTGCTCTAGCACAGACATGGGCTGAACTTAGATCTCTTATGATGAGGGAGTTTTGTCCTCGTCATGAACAACGAGCGTTGGAGAAGGAGTTTGATGACTTGAAACAAGATAGTGGCGAGCACAGGGCATATACTAATAGGTTTGAGGAGTTGAGTCTGCTTTGCCCGACTATGGTTACCCCACTCGACAAGGCTATCGAAAGGTACATCGACGGCCTACCTGACTCAGTGCAAGGCATCATTACTGGTAGTAACCCTGCCACACTCCGTCAGGCGATCGAGTTATCAGCGACATTGACTGAGTCGCAGATTCGGAAGAACAAATTACACAGGAAGGGTGACAAGGGCAAGAAACAGTCGTCTGACAAGGAAGATAGCAAGAAAGGTCAAAACAAGAATGGAAAGGATTCTGGTTCATCGAAAAGGGCAAGGAAGCGTAAGGCTTCCCAAAACTATGCTGTCACTGCCCAAGCTAACCAGGCGGCTCCCAACCAACCCGCACAGCCTCCAGCGAAGAAGCCCTATTCAGGAAATGCACCTTTGTGCAATAGATGCAACAGTCACCATCAGCCGCAACATCAGTGCCGTTTCTGTACTAACTGTGGGAAGTCAGGTCATCTTTCCGATGTTTGTCGGTTGCTCAGAATCGCGCAGTTCAGAACCCGGCTCAACAAGTTGCTCAGCCTCTTGCTCAGCAACAAGGTCAAGCTGCACGACCTCATTTTCCTCCTGGTTCGTGCTACAATTGTGGGGATCTGACCCACTACAGAAACCGGTGCCCAAGGCTGGCTAACCAGAATCAGAATCCAAATCAGAATCAGGCTCCGGCTCGAGGGCGAGTTTTCAACATGAATGCTCAAGAGGCACAAGCAGACAACGAAGTGGTGAACGGTACGTTCTTTATTAATAATCAGCCTGCATCTGTTCTTTTTTATTCGGGTGCCGACAAGAGTTTTGTGTCATTGTCTTTTGAGCTAATGCTTCGCGTGTCTAGAACGAAACTAGGTAAACCTTTGACAGTAGAGGTTGCTAGTGGTGAACCCATTGTTCTTAATTCTGTTCTTCACAACTGCCAATTAAACCTTAACGACCATCTTTTTCCTATTGACCTCACGCCAATGCAACTTGGAAGCTTTGACATTATAGTGGGTATGGATTGGTTATCTAAGCATCACGCAGAAATAGTTTGTTCTGAGAAGATTGTTCGTGTGCCGCTTTCGACAGGCGAGATCCTACAGGTTCGTGGTGAGAAGCCTGCCGATGGTCTCAAACTCATGTCTTGTTTTAAAGCTCGGAAGTATCTGCGAAAGAATTATGTGGCCTTCTTAGCACATGTTACAGCAGATAAAGGCAAGGGTAAGTCTATTTCAGATATTCATGTCGTTCGGGATTATTCTGAAGTATTCCCTGAAGATTTACCTGGTCTACCTCCAGCACACCAAGTCGAGTTCCGTATTGATCTCGTACCTGGTGCAAATCCCATTGCTAGGGCTCCATATCGTCTTGCACCGTCTGAGATGCAAGAGTTATCTAAGCAGCTTCAGGAGCTCTCTGACAAAGGTTTTATCCGTCCTAGCTTTTCACCTTGGGGTGCTCCCGTCCTTTTTGTCAAGAAGAAGGATGGATCTTTTAGGATGTGTATCGATTATCGTGAGCTTAACAAGCTTACCATCAAGAATCGATATCCCCTACCGTGCATAGACGACCTCTTTGATCAGTTACAGGGCGCTTCTTATTTTTCGAAGATTGATCTACGTTCTGGGTATCATCAACTTCGGGTGCATGAAGAAGATATTCCCAAGACAGCGTTTCGTACTCGTTATGGGCATTATGAGTTCACAGTCATGCCATTCGGTTTGACTAATGCTCCTGCTGTTTTCATGGACTTAATGAATAGGGTCTGCAAACCTTATTTGGATCAGTTCGTCATTGTTTTTATTGACGACATCTTGATTTACTCCAAGACGCGAGCTGATCACGAGCAACATCTTCGTCTTACTTTGGAACTCCTAAAGAAAGAGCAACTTTTCGCCAAATTCTCCAAGTGTGAATTCTGGCTTAAAGAAGTTCAATTTTTAGGACATATTGTCAACGAACAAGGTATTCATGTAGATCCCTCCAAGATCAGTGCGATTATGGATTGGGATACGCCTACTACTCCTACTGAGGTTCGTTCTTTTCTTGGTCTAGCGGGTTATTATCGCCGCTTCATTGAAAATTTCTCGAAAATTGCAGTTCCTCTAACTGCTTTAACTCAGAAGAACAAGCCCTTTGATTGGGGATACAAACAAGAGGAAGCTTTTCAAAACTTGAAGCAGAAGCTTTGCGACGCGCCTGTTCAGACTTTTCCTGAGGGCAATGATGATTTCGTCGTTTATTGTGATGCATCTAAACTGGGTCTTGGCTGTGTTCTGATGCAAAGGAACAAAGTCATAGCATATGCATCGAGGCAGTTGAAGATACATGAGAAGAACTACACCAATCATGATCTTGAGTTGGGTGCAGTTGTTTTCACTCTAAAGATCTGGAGACACTATTTGTACGGTACAAAATGTGTGGTTTTCACGGACCACAAAAGTCTTTAGCATATCTTCAACCAGAAAGAACTCAACATGAGGCAACGACGTTGGGTTGAGCTTTTAAACGACTATGACTGCGAAATTCGCTACCATCCTGGTAAGGCGAATGTCGTAGCTGATGCATTGAGTCGTAAGGAACGTACTAAGCTTCATTGTGTACGTGTTCAATCTGTTATTCAAGCTCGATCCGATATCCAAGCACGCATTTCTCAGGCTCAACAATCTTGTGTTTCACAAGGTTTAATGGATAAGGAATTTCCCTATCACATAACACTTGATCTGGAACTGAAGGACAATGGATCGTATTACTTCATGGACCGTTTGTGGGTCCCAAGCCAAGATAACCTTCGCACCTTGCTTATGGATGAAGCCCATAAGTCGCGTTATTCTGTTCATCCTGGCTCAGATAAAATGTATAAGGATCTCCGTATTCACTATTGGTGGCCTGGTATGAAGAAAGACATTGCCTTATACGTATCAAAATGCCTTACTTGTCTTAAGGTTAAGGCTGAACATCAACGTCCTTCTGGCTTATTGGTGCAACCAGAGATCCCAGTTTGGAAATGGGAAAACATTACTATGGATCTTGTTACCAAACTTCCACGCACAAAGAAAGGTCATGATGCCATCTGGGTAGTTGTTGATCGTCTTACTAAGTCAGCGCATTTCTTGCCAATCCGTGAGGATTTTCCTGCTGACAGACTTGCTAAAATCTATGTGGATGAAATTGTAGCTCGACATGGTGTTCCTTTGAACATCATTTCTGACAGAGATGCTCGTTTCACTTCTCATTTTTGGAGAACCATGCAATCTGCTATGGGGACCCAACTTAACCTGAGCACAACTTATCATCCGCAAACGGATGGTCAATCTGAAAGAACAATCCAGACTCTGGAGGATATGCTTAGAGCTTGCGTGATCGACTTTGGTGGTAGTTGGGATTCACATCTTCCGTTAATTGAATTCTCCTACAACAACAGTTATCACACCAGCATCAAAATGGCTCCTTTCGAAGCTCTCTATGGTCGAAAATGTCGTTCACCAGTCTGCTGGAATGAGATCGGCGAGGCTCAGCTTACTGGACCTGCCCTCATTTTAGAGACAACTGATAAGGTCAAGAAAGTTCGTGATAACCTTCAGACAGCTAGATGCCGTCAAAAGAGTTACGCAGACCCAAAACGCAAGCCCTTGGAATTTCAAGTCGGTGATCGAGTATTACTTAAGGTCCCACCTTGGAAAGGTGTGATCAGATTTGGAAAGAAAGGAAAACTTGCACCTAGATACGTTGGACCATTCAAGATCGTCGAAAGAATCGGTAAGGTAGCCTACAGACTTGAGTTACCTCCTGAACTTGGAAATGTTCATCCAACTTTTCACGTGTCCAATCTCAGGAGGTGTTTAGCTGATGAGAACCTCCACATACCGCTTGACGAAATTCGTGTTGACAAAACACTGAAATTTGTTGAGAAGCCAGTGGAAATCATGGAACGTGAAGTCAAGTGGCTTAAACGCAAGCGCATTCCTTTGGTCAAAGTTCGCTGGGAAGCTAAACGTGGACCCGAGTTTACTTGGGAACGAGAAGATCAAATGAAGGCGAAGTATCCGCACCTTTTTCCACGAGTTTCCTCTAAATAAATTTCGGGACGAAATTTCCACAAGTAGGGGAGACTGTAACATCTGTGCTTATTATCATTGTGAACAGTTCTATTATCAATAAAACAATGTTATTTGATCCCAATGTTTGTTTATTTATGTTTGACATGTTTCATGTTTTGACTTTTGTTCAATTTCAAACTCTATATCACTTTCTAGAGAGTTATACGCAAACTGGTGCGTAAACGTACTTAGTTTAACGCGACAAATACTTCGGAACATCAACATATACTTAACATACCTTAAATAACCTTTACATAGCTTAGAAATAAGCTTTAAGGGGTTCGGTGTGCTAAAATAAACTTTTGGGTCATTCAGGGACTAAAAGCGTCAAAAATTGCACAAGTTTGCACTTTCGCGCATAACTCACGTTCTGAATACATCCGGACATCCAAAAATTTATGTAAGCACTAAAATATTTTATTTTAGTGTTTGGCATTAGAAAAATCCATTCGTCACGCAACTTGGATCGTTTTTCGCGCTTATGCGCATTCCGTCGTAATTAACCGAACAACGCGATTGTACGGCCAAACGAACCGACATCCGAGATATTTTTGAGCACATTTTGAGTTCCCTATACTTTAACTTCATTTTAGAGCTTTGAAATGGGGTTAACGGGCCTTAAACGCATCAGAAATGGCCTTAAAACACAACAGGGACCAAAACTGCAATTCTGCCAAAGTTCATGGCTTACGGACCGTAAGCCATGACCCTTACGGTCCGTAAGGGGTCTCCAGATGCAGCAACTCGATTTTTTTCTGCTGATTAGTGACCTTTCAGCCTCCAAAGGCCAATTACACGTGTTAAACACTTATGGTGGGGGCAAATGACATACCACAACATTACAACAAGTGTACGGGTGAGATTCGATCACGTTATTCGAGAAACGATCCTAACGGTTGTCCATTTACTATAAATACCCCCCCACCTTCACTCATTCCTCACAAAATCTGATCTAAAGTGTTCTAAGTTGAAGCCTTTGCTTCATACTTGAACTATTTGGGTCTAGATTGCTTGCGGGGACCCTTTGTAAGTGTTCCTTCGTTCTTTTATTGCTTTTCGAGTCCGAAAGTCAAACTTTGTTTGACTTTCTGCGTTGACCAGTTTATGGTCAATGCGAAGTTCGTTTGAACTTCATAACGTGAGCGTAATCACGATGGTTATAGTCCCTAGTGACTATACCTACTGATTACCACGTTATCTAGGCTCAGTGACGAGCCGTAGTTTCGGCCAGAATACGCATTCTTGCGTATTTTGTAACCAAACTACTTATGGGTATCAAAACCGTTTGTTTTGATACCAAACCTGTTTATAAACTTAGGTAAGCATGTTTTAACATGCTTAGCTCGTCACTTTTAGTTTAGTGCTTGTATAGGGTCGTAAGGTAAGCGATCTAAACAATCGCTTATACTTTCGAACCCGACCCATTTGGTCGATCGTTAGGATCCGACCAAGCACATTACGTGACCATAGTATATAGGGAATAACCTTCCGAGGTTATACCTTATGGTCGCTTCGTTTAAGTAGTTGTATGATAGGTAGTTTATATGCCTTAGGTAAATTACCAAAATGCCCTTTTGACGCCAAAATTCATTTTAAGCATATATAACATAAATTTTGGTATCTAAACTGATTTGGTAACAATATTAGACATGTTAAGGCATATTTTACTTATCATAGGACTAGTTAGGCATTCCGAACGCGTTTCACGCGAACGACGCGTTAAAGTAGCATAAGCTACCTAAACGGGTCGTAATGGGTCGTAAGCACTTAGGTTAGGTTTCATTTAGTATGAAGGCTTTATTAAACCATACTACATGAGTTCCCATACTCATTTGGTTTACGAGCCCTCATTCTATCCGATCCTCCGATATAGGTCCGGTTTATTAACATAGTTACCTATATTAGGTGTCGTTTGATATCCGTGATCTCTAGCATTGTTTGGTTGTCACTCAAGGACTACTGAGCAATCTCAAGTGAGTACATAGACCCCTCTTTTACTGTTTTCCAAACATTTTGGGGTGAAACACATGTGCCTACTTGTTACTTTCATGCTTTCCATGTTTTCATATCATATGCCTGCTATGTTCGTTAGTACATTATAGTACATGATTTCATTACATTTCATGCTATGTATGCCCATTGTGTGCGTACTTAGTACATTGTTTTACATTACATTTCATGCTATATATGCCCATTGTGTGCATACTTAGTACATTGTTTTACATTACATTTCATGCTATGTATGCCCATTGTGTGCGTACTTAGTACATTGTTTTACATTACATTTCATGCTATATATGCCCATTGTGTGCATACTTAGTACATTGTTTTACATTACATTTCATGCTATATATGCCCATTGTGTGCATACTTAGTACATTGTTTCACATTACATCTCATGCTATGTATGCCCATTGTGTGCATACTTAGTACAATTGTTTACATCACATGCTTTCATTTTGGTATGACATTTGGTTTGTTTAACATGGAACAATACATTCATTAACATTAGCTACGCCGTTCGTTAGTAGGTAGTGGTACCATAGGAATTGACAACTCCCGTTCCGGACATCCTAGGTTGGATTGGATGAAAGGAATGACCGAATTCGATATACATAACTTAGATAAACCTTTAATTTGTTTAAGGGTTTATCGCCACAGTCTCAAGGCTTGGATGTATGCATTTTCACAATACCGCATAAATGTTTGTATCAGTATAGCATGCATTTGTTCCACAAAACATAACTTTGATTTAAACCATGTTTTACTTCAATACCTTGTTTTGTGCATTTTACATATGGTTTAGTTGATATATTTCACATACCATACATGACATTTTTGGATACACATTACATGATTTACATTAGACATAAACATTCTGACATTGACATACACAATACATGATTTACATTAGACATAAACATTTTGACATTGATATACACAATTCATGATTTACATTAATCACAGATATTTGATATGGCTTACACGATAACATTTTGACATTTGATTATACATAAACAATTTACATTGGTGGTTTGGTTTGAGTAAGGGATTTAAGTAACGAGGCGTGTGTAATATGATACAAGCATGGTGGATACGCCGCTGGTACTTCCTATATATAAGTGTTTGTATGGTATTACATATCGTTGCGTTATTTGAATCATTTCAATTTACGACACATGACATTTTATACTAATAACATACTTTTTACAAGACATTGTTTACAAACAACTTATCTTACACAAACTCATTTTTACATGGTTATTCATTTAACCTTACATTTATTTATACATATCATCTGATCTTATCGTTTTTCAAATGATTTATAAGACAAAGCAAATTACAAGGTTCATGACTAAACATTTTCTTAAACACAAGTCATGAATCATATTTATACAAACCTATGTATCTCACAGGCATTTTTATGCTGACGTACCTATTTTCACATGTGTTTTCAGGAGCTTTTGCGTAGGATGATGATCGTGACACTAGGGCGGACCTGTGCCTTAGAGAATAAAAATAAAGATAGACTAGTATAATTATGTTATAAACTCTTGATTTCCTGTTTAAAACAGTGAAACTCTTATGTTGATAAATAAAAATACAACTTTGTATGCCATGGTTATGAAACAAATAATTCTGTTACAACACTCCCCGACGTTTCCGCCACGTTTTGTATGTTATACGTGGTCGGGGTGTGACAACAATGATCTGAAACAAAATTATTGGTGGCCTGGAATGAAAAGGGATGTGGCGAAGTGTGTGGAAAAATGCTTGACATGTCTACAAGTCAAGGCGGAGCACCAGAAACCATACGGCAAACTCCAACCGTTAGAAATCCCGGTTTGGAAATGGGAACATATTACAATGGACCTATTAACCAAGTTGCCTAAGACAAATCGTGGTTTCGATGCCATATGGGTAGTGGTAGACAGATTGACGAAAAGTGCTCACTTCATTCCGATTCGTGAGACTTATACGTCAGAAAAGATGTCAGAAGTTTACACTAATGAGATAATAGCACGTCATGGAGTACCGGTATCCATCGTGTCTGATAGGGATACCCGGTTTACTTCAAATTTCTGGCGAGATTTCCAAGAGCAAATGGGAACCAAATTGTTCATTAGCATTGCGTACCATCCTCAAACAGATGGACAGAGTGAAAGAACATTACAAACATTGGAGGGCATGCTACGGGTGTGTATAATCGACTTTGGAGGAAGTTGGGATGTTTACCTACCGTTAGTCGAGTTTTCGTATAATAACAGCTACCATGCTAGTATTAAGATGGCACCGTACGAAATGCTCTATGGTAGGAAGTGCCGAACCCCGGTATGTTGGGGTGAAGTAGGTCCACGTGAACTCGCCCACCAAGATATAGTACAAGCCACTAATGAAAAGATTGATGTGGTTCGGGCACACTTGAAAGCGGCTCAAGACAGGCAAAAGGCGTATGCTGATAAAAGGAATAGGCCAATCGAATCCAGGTTGGCGACAAGGTTATGCTAAAATTTTCCCCATGGAAGGGCGTTATTAGATTCAGAAAAAGGGGGAAGCTAAGCCCGAGGTTTATTGGGCCATTTAAAATCATCGGAAGGGTCGGCAAGGTAGCTTACCGCCTTGAGCTACCGGAGGAACTAAGCGGGATTCATAGCACGTTTCACGTGTCACAATTACGAAAGTGCCTAGCGGACGAAACAGCCTATATCCATTACGATGATATCGAAGTGGATAATAGTCTGAATTATGCTGTGAGACCGGTGGAGATTGTAGATCGAAAGGTCAAACACTTGTAACACCCCGAAAATATAAAACTTTATATTAGAATTATAAAGTATAAATAAACGGGAATTTACTAACTAGGAATTTTAACCTAGTTAGTTACAAGTCTAGAAATAACTTATAATAGGGTTAAAAGCTACCAAACTATATGTTGAACAAAGTGGAGGGGCCTAAGTTGTTAAAATTGAAACTTAATTTGATAAAACAAATAAAAAATAAACCAAACACCCCAAAAGAGGTGTCTGGTCGATCAGAAGAAAGAGCAGGTCGACCCCCATGCTCCAAACCCTAAAAATTCACTAAAACTCTCAAATTGGAGGTGCAAATCTGGTCCAAAACGAAATCCGAGCTTAGAATTGTGATCCTCATCGCAAGAGGATTATAAGGTATGTAAAACTTGATGAGAATTCTCTACTTGAAATTCTCATGAATTTAGGAAATCTGAAATTTGATGATGCATGTTTGTTACTTGGGTAGATTAGAAAAGATAAAGTGTCTAGAAGCAAAACCTAGACAACAATATGTGAAATCATGATAAAATTCTGAAAATTTCATAAACACAATGAAGGTGATTCATGGGTTTTGTGGGATAATGATAAACACTAGGAGGATAGTGGTTGTTCTAGTAATATTTGACATGTACGAAGTGATTTCAGAATTTTAGAACATAAAGTTCATGTAAAATGGTTGATTGATGAAAAATTAAGGCTATATAATAAGTTGAGAACTTGATAATATATAGTGTAAATTTCTGCCCTTAAAGTGTTCGCATAAATGCCTCAAAGAAGGCTTAAATCTGAAAATTTAGGTTAAACCGCATGAATTTGATGTTTAGCCAAAATATGCGAATTATGAATTGAAAAGAGTTCTAAACATGTTATGGTTGAACTCAATAGGAAAGGATACCGGAGCTTCAAGCGGACAAGCCGGTGGCGACTTGCGTTTGAAGGGCGTGCACTAAAGGTATGTAACTTGACCCGTTACATTGAATGAATTGTTGTTAAACTATGCGTTGTGGATTAAAAGTTGTGTTGATTGTAGCGACCTTGTTCATTACTTAATCCGTATGTTAAGAATTGGTTTGTAGTCGTTTGGTAGTCATCAAAATGGAGGATTTCTGTAGATGAACCAAACGGGTCAAATAATGTCACATTATAATGATAATATTGTAAATAAATAGAAATGGCGAAAATGGTCACAAGAGCACGAAGCCATAGGTTTGGTAATGAAGTGCCGGTGATAATAAGCCCCGGAAGTTGGGTAATAAACGCCTTAGGTTTGTTAGTCAATTAGTAGTGAATTGTGTCAAGTAGAAATGGGTCGGATAATTTCATATGGTCATATAGTCTTTCGGTCCGTAAACAAATTTTTCGGTATGAAAATTGTAATAGGCATGTCGGCAATGAATTTACAGACGCATAGGAAAAAGAATCACCTAAAACGGACTTACGAGCCAAAAGTTATGGCCATTTTAAGTTGGGACTTGAATAAACATGGAGCTGGGTTTGTTCAGCATCAGCAAAAGCAAGAGTCTGTCGAAATAGGGGCTAGGCGTCACGCGAGCCCCCTGGCGTCGCGCGACGCCCTCATTCCGGAAATTTTTATTTTTTTTCTAATGTTGACCCATGGAACTTGTTTGTATTCATTTTAACTTGATTAAAACTAACTTTTGTTGTGGTTTTGATCTTAGGTGATGATGGAAACTAACCGGAAGATGATCGAGCAAACTTTTGAAGAACTGAACACTATTTACAAGCTTCCGCAATGTTTCAAATTTTATTAGATTTTGTTATGGGTTGTAAACAATTTGTTAAACAACTTTTGGATGTTCTAACTTAGTCGTTAGTTGACTAAGGATTTATGCTACTTATGAACTTGACTTTTCAAGGTTATATTAATTTGGTATCGTCTATTATAAAAATGGCATGAATTAATATTAAATTCAAGTAAAATTAGACGGGTGTTACAGAAGTATTCTGAATACAAGGTCGACTACTCTGAGTACAAGGCCGGGTAGTCCGAGTACAGGCCGAGTAGGCCGATTTTGACCGCCGCCGACTAGTCAAGTCCGACTAGGGTAAACTCGCCTCAGAGGTGGTTCGAGGACCGAGTACTCGCCGAGTACAAGGCCGAGTAGGCCGACTTTTACAACATTGACTGTGGGTTAGGGTTTTTTTTGGGGGGTTGAAGATGATCTCTGGTTAGGGTTTTATTTGGGAGGTTGAAGATGATGTAAATAGGGAACACGAACTGATAGGGTATTTATTTGGGGGGTTTTTAATTAAGAAAATGTTTTAATGAAATGTACTTGGACAAATATACTCCTGCACAAAAAGACAAAAAAAGAATGTTGGAACAGTAAAAAATGAGAGTTTTTGAGATTTCGACTAAAATGGCAACAAAATGCAAACCACAAGGACCCAGATTTAAAAAGTTTGAGATTTGGACTAAAATGGCAAAACTGCACAAACCACAGGGACCAAAATGGCAGTTTACTCTTATTTATATTATATATATACAAACACACACATACATTCTCTCTCTATCTCTACCCTCTTTCTCACTCTAACTATCCACCACTACAACCACCCGACCACCACCCACCTGCCACCACCACCCATCTCTTCCACCGCACCACCCGCACCCCCAACTAAACAAAATAACAAATACCTTCATATCCTCATTAAAAAATCCATAATCCAAATTGGACACATAAAGCCTCGTTCCAGTTTCAATTCTAGAAGCCCTGCCACCAGGTCCAAAACTCAGATCCACACCACCTAACATATCTTGATTTTAAGCAGCAGGCAGCATCCGGTGCCTAAATCAGATGCACAAAACCTTTACAAACATCTACAACATTCCACCCAATTCAACCATTAAATCAACCTGATCTAAACTAACTAATCAACCTTAGTTGCGCCATAAGGAGTAGATCTATTAACACTGCGGTTGTTGAAGCGACGTGCAGGCCGTGGTCGCCGCTGTCGCCGGACTTCTTGTTGCTCTTGATTAGGTCGTCGAGTGACATATCTAAAGCAGCACCGACTATGATTAGGTGGAGAAAAGGTGGTTTGTTGAGCGAATTTGTAGGTGCAGATGAGATGATTGAAGGTGGTGGTGGTCGGAGAGGTGGGTGGTGGATCTGGAAGAACGGTGGAGGATAAGAGAGAGTGGTGGTTTGACGGCGCATCTGGATCTCCGACGACGGCGGTAGCTGCTGGATCTTCGACGACGGAGACTGCTAGTGTTGACGGTGGTGGAGGTGCGGTGGTTGGGTTTGTGCAGCGGTGGTCGGCCACCGGTGGTGGGGGTTGTGCAACAGGAGTGGAGGTGCGGTGGTGGAGGTGTTGACGATGGTAGAGGTTGTGGTGGTGATGGTGTGTAGATGGTGCTGGGTGTGTATGTGTGATAGAGGTAGAGATAGAGAGGATGAAGGAGAGCTCTGGTCATTGAGGTATATATAATATATTTTTTTAAACATAATTGTTTATTTAGGGTAAAATGTCTAAAATACCCCCATGTAGGATCCACCTGGTCAGATTTAACTATAAAAACTAACTCAGTTAGGGCTAAAGGACATAAGACGCAAGAGTTTGCAAACATTAAGTATGTTTCTTGTATATATTAAAGACAAAGAACACTGTTTGCAATAAGTAGCATACATAAAGGACGATTTTTATAATTTACTCAATATTTAATGTGATTGGATGGTTTGAATGGTAAAAATATGTCAAATAAAATAATAAAATATATTAAAAGAATCAAATTTTAGTCCTTCATTATTTATATGTTTTCATATTTCTATATATTTATAATTGTATTTTACACTTAAGTGTATTAAAATGATATTTAAAAGAGTATCTACCCTTTAGTTGAATTAATATTCATCAACAAATAAAAAAAAAGTTACTACACGGTTGAGAAAAAAACTATGTTTTAAAATTAACTAAACATGATTTATATATGTCACGTCAAAGTCTATTTTTAAAGACATGTCTTGACGACCACATATGTTAACATATGACAAATGTTTTATTTAACCCGTATAATAAGTGGTTTTATTCAATTCGTATAATACACATGATTTTTAAAAACATACTTTCTTTTTATTACTAAGTTTATAACATTGCATTTATTTAACTCGTGTGATACACGGAGCTATAATCTAGTTAGTTTATAGGTAAAACATGACAAAATTGGTGTCAGATGATTTGGTTCATAAGTTTGACTTTTGAAATTATAGGGTTAAATTTGCAAATTTTACACTTTTGGGATAGTTTATGGGTTAAATATGAACCAGGGTTTGATCTGCTAAGTAGCCATGGGTTGCAACCACCGGCTGGAGGGTTTGCTGTTAGGGTGCTTATTCAATTACTTATACATATATATATATGAGTAAAATGCATGGTCTGTGTATATATATTGTAGGTTCAGGGTGGCGGTGGAGGTTGGTGGGTTTAGGGTGGAGGTGGAGGTAGGTAGCTATAGTGGAGGTGGAGGTAGGTGGCTCTGTTGATGGTGGCCGGTTATTTATAAGATCGCTGGGTGTGGGGCTTGAGTTTGGGGCTTGGATTGACATATGGCGAAGATGGTCTCCACCAGGCCACCCAAAAAAGGTGGGGTGTGATAGCGGCGTGGGTTGGGAGCTTGGGTTGACATGTAGAAATTTATTTTATTTACTTTTTATATTTTGACATTTATAAAATAATACACGCCACTAATTTAATTTAAATAAAAAAGTTACATAAAATCCTAATAAATTAAAAAAACAACTTAATAGATCCTAAAAATTAAAAAAAAAAACAACCTAATGAATCCTAATAAAATAAAAAAAAACTTCATAATAAATTCTAAAAAAAAAATTACAAAGTACGATAAATATTAAAATGGGGACCCAATGAAATTCCGGGTTCCCATAGTGCCTTTACTCGATTTTGGCGATTTCCATTCGATCGTCGTAGCTTAGTTCGCCCACAGGCATACGATCGAAGCATGCTTTAAACTGATCCAGGTGCGGTTTTAGCTCCCACCACTTATGTTGACACGCGTTCAAGTTGTGACGCGTGTTTCCAACATGTTGTTGGTATTCCTGAAACGCTCGTGTCCAGTAGGCGGTTTGACCACGGCGTAGCATTCGTCACTAGCGCTAGCTCCTCCTCCTCGGCCCAGTTAACCATTTTCGGTTTTTGGGTTGGTTTTAGATGAAGATTTGTGTTTGAAGAAAGTGTAAATAATTTGGGGGTTTGGAGTGAGTATTTATAGGTAAAAATTAGTAAAAGTTTTTAAAAATTCGATTTACATAGCGGTTACCGCCATGGCCAATGGTTAGCCTAAACGGCTATGGGCAACAGTCATATTTTGCTAGCCAATCCCCAACCATCCACATTATCTAGCCAACCCGCCCCACATCAGGCTTCATAGCCACGCTAGAGGGGCAACGCCACTACCCTGGCTGGCCCGGTGTGGTTAAAGCGGCGTTGGTTTGGTTCCCACGCCCCAAACCCAAGCCCACACCTCGCGGTCTAAGGGAGGGGCGAATAAGGTGGGTCCACACTTTTTAATAAGGTTCGTATTATTGGCACACCTTGGGGGATTAAATCGACACCCTCAATACGCATCGTATAGGCCTATACGATGCGTATTGAGGTGGGTTCAAACTTCTATGTCAGTCAAAGGCTGACAATGTCCCCTTACCAAAAAGTAATACGCATCGTATAGGCCTATACGATACGTATTGAAGGTGTCGATTTAATTTTTTTAATTTTGCAAGGTAGCTTCCTGTCACGCGGTAGCTTTCCGTCACGCGAACGAAGAAGCAGAATTTTGGACATTTGTTGGTGTTCAAACATCTAGGAAACATTATTTGAGAATACATCTGAATTTATCGAAGCTGTAGAATGAGATCCTCCACTATTGGGTTATCATCTTTCAACCCCATTTTCCCTAAATTTATTGATTATGTTTTTCAACGGGGATGTAATGCAATGATTTCTCTCAATTAAATAGACAGACACTTGCTTCATAGGACTCACTTGAATCGTCTCAGATGTAATAACAGTACGTTTAGCATCCGTGCCTGCTTGAATTGCAGAAAGCAAAGGATAACGAAGATGAACATTGAATTTATCACGAAAGTACTGAACAACTGTGACAACCCTCACTAAACCTGGTATCCGTACGACTTAATTAATAATTAATTACTGCTTAATTACTGTGCTTGCTTGAACTTGTGAATAAACTGCTACTTGAATACTGATACATGTACTTACTTGCATCATACTTTACTTGCTGTCACTACATTATTTACCTGCTGAACCTTAGTGACAAACATGATGCACAAAAAGCACAGTAGCACTTTAACGGATAACCTATTGAACATGCTGATAGAGCCAGCATCAGGCAGACACTGCCTCTAAGGCCTGTATGAGCCAGAAATATTTTGCTACACTAGTGGTGAGTGTAGGGATACAAGGGTTATAGAACTGCGTCTCTAGGAATAAGTTACAATGACTGGATGTGCCTAAAACGTACTTTAAGTACAAAAATTCAGCACTTTACATAATAATTCAGCGTTAAGCTACCTAATAAAGTGCCAAAACATGAGAAAAATATTACTAGACACTTTCCAAAGTGTCAGAAATGAGTTGTGTCACTAAAAAGGGTATTAACGACACTTTAAAGCTTTGTTAAGCACTTTAACGGATTACTATCCAACCGAACAACCGGACTATACCCGGAACGTGAAAATATTGTTAATAACATTATTTATCTTTTTCTGAGCCAGTTAGGGTCCCTGAATACCCTAACACCCTTTGTAACGCGTGACACACAACTAACCGGGTTAAGCACTTAACTAACTTACTTAACCTAACTATTATCCTAACTAACTAGTTGGAATCGGACCAAGACCCCCCCCCTAACCGAATCGGTCACCAAGTGACCCCACTCTTGTCCTAGTTTTGATTATAATATTCATTAGTGCTTAATATCTAGCAAGCATAGTGACCAATGGTTAATACACCTACTAATTGTCTATAAGTATGAGCTTATACACACATGATCATTTCCATCACACAACACAACTCAAAACTCTCTCCCTCTCTCTAAAGAAGCTACGGCCGAACACCCCCTTGTGCATACATCCGATTTCGAGTTTAGTTCAAGTCATTCCAATCATCTACAAGTGTTAAGGGTCGCATATAAGGAGTCTTGGTGCAAACGGAAGGCGAAGGACCTCTCTACTTTGCTTTTATCCACGCATTTTTCGCATAGATTCTTCCCTAGCCTCGAGCTAGTGGTATGTTACTTAAATCGCCTTCTTGAACTATTCTAAAGTGGTTAAAACGATATATGACGGTTAAAATTTATGAACATGCAAGTTGAAGCACAAAAGTCTACTTAAAACACTAAAATGTTGGTTAATAGCTCATATGTTGTGTAAATCATGTAGTATTTGATTTGTGTGATTATTTGGACCCGATCTATGTTGTGGTAGCTCGGATCATCATTTAACCCGGTTTAGTCATGATCTTGGATTATGACATAAAGCTTGTTTAAGTGTAACAAGGGTTAGAAGATGAAACTCTACCACACACGAATCATGAACTTGTGTAAAAGTGTTTTAGTTTGTAAAATAGTGATTAAAACTAGTAGATCTACGGATCTACAGGTGGTATTTTTTAAGGACCGAGTGTCAAGAGAAAACATATTTTTAAAGACGGATCTTACACTAACAAGAATGGTTTTTAGAACACACAAGTGTGTAAACACTTGTGTAACACAAAGTTTCGACAAAATAACTATTTTTGAAAAAGATGACGAGGAGTTGTAAAGATGGAACTTCCCTAAAAACGAGGTTTTTACAAAATCGGATAGTTTTATGTAAAGATCCACTAAAAGTAATGGGATTTACTTCATAGTTTGAATAAATCACAAGTTCATGAAGTTTATGAGATTTATATATATTTTGACTAGTTTGTGGTTTGAACATTGTTTTGATTGAATAATAAAAATGGTTGGTTTGATTTATAAAAGAAAATGATACGCTTGAAAGCGTGGCCACCTCCAGTTACAGAGGAAACTCTGGCGAAATTTTTCTAAAAACCTAACACTTAGAATTATTTTCACTATAAGTGTTAGAGATACTTGTCGACTTGTTTTCAACTATGAATTTCGCCACGACCTTATTTATAAAATATCGGAGGTGGGATTTCACAAAATAAAACGTGATACATAAATATATTTAGTATATATTTTTCACAACATCACTTATATAAGTGTTTATGATTATTTTGTGAACTACATAAATATTATTTTTAGGGTAAAAATAATATTACTAAGTATTATTTTGGGAAAATCACATGTATTAAAATGTAATATTTTTGGGAAGAATACTTATATTTTGAAGTTGGAAATAAAATATATTAAGTGAGACTTAATAGTGAAATCCGAATGTTACGAACATACATATATTAAATCCCCCATCCTTGGGAAGGAGAATAACTACCAAGTATACAGAATGTAAACACGAAATAATTGCCTAACTATTTCCCAAAAACTTAAACCATAAAGCTAAGGCACGGCCATCCGTCTAATAGAGTTAGCACGTGTAGGTCGTCATACAGCTGATCGATTTGGAGGCATACTTGGTAGAGATGCACCACGGTGAGTTCATGCCCCCCCTTTCTCTTAACTGTTTTCAGTTTTCTAAACTACGGGGGTGAAATACATGTTACTTTGATTACAAGTACTTTATACATGGTATGGTTAGCGTAAGGAGGTTTACTACTTAGATCATGTGAGTGGGTAGGCGTGAACTGGAGGCCATTAATCCTCATTATAGGACCGAGGGACGTAAGCGGTAGATCTATCTGGGTGTAGCGAGCCCAACCCCAGGTCCAACAGTACGGGCCTCGGGGTGACTTTGTGCCCCGACGCAAAATCGCAAGGTTTGAGTCTTCCTACTTGCACTTCACACATATCAATGGCCTTGCAAACCGTTGGTGATCTCTTTTTCCTTATTTGCTACATACCAGGATTTTTATACTCACAAGGTTTATTTACTCACTTACACATGAACTCGCTCAACATTATTGTTGATTTTTCAACTTACATGTATTTCAGGAAATTAAAGATCTGGCGCGGTATGTTATGTTTTCCCGCTGCATAAGGGTTCCAAGGTTATCCCAGTTTAGGAAATGTGACTCTTTCCTGGACAAGTCACAAATCTTAAATTGTGTTTATTTCATGTTGATGTTTACGTTTTTCAAGACAATGTTTTATGTTATGATGTTGTAAGTCTCTAAGGCAATGGTATGTTACTCTGGTTTTAAAACTTAATCAAATGGATGATCTTGCATGATTTTATTTCATATAGCTTTGTTATGGTTAAGCTATGGTATTAAGAAGTCACACCAAAATAACCACGCTTCCGCAAAGCCAGGGTGTGACAGCTTGGTATCAGAGCTCTGATCATAGCGAACTAGGATTCTTTCTTGAGTCTAGACTATGATCACTAGGGCTCTCACGAAAACATTTTTACTGCATACCACTTAAGTCCAGATCCAAAACGTTTTTACAAACAAATGTTGAGCACATTTTATTTATTATTTATAGGCTCAGTCTAGAAAGGCTGAGGCTCGGTCTGAGAGGCCGAGGCTCGGTCTGGGAGATCGAGGTAGTTGGCTAGTGGGACTAGGAGAAATGGCTAGTGGGACTAGGAGAATTGGCTAGTGGGACTAGGAGAATTGGCTAGTGGGACTAGGAAGAGCAGTCTGAGAGGCTGGGAGGCTAGTGGGACTAGGAGAACTATTTGAATGCTTACTTGGTAACTTATGTGATTATCTGATTGTATGATTAACTGTTTGTGCATGTTTGTGTTTATGTTACAGACACCATGGACACCTCTGGCACTGGTGACTCAGACACCACAGGACCTAGACCTATAGTATCGGACGACCTAGAGTCTTCTGAGCGCGAGGTTCACACATCCGACGTTACGAGCACGGATGAGGACGATTTCCAGCCCTTCGCTTTACCTGATGGTGCTGATGAGCTCGCTGATGGCCCTTTGGCCGGGGACCTACCGTTAGTGGAGATCCCTGCTCCCATACCGCTTGCTTCATATCCTGCTTACGATTTACTCATCGACGCCGACGCTGACGACGACGTCGATCTTTTTGATGACGAGCCCTTAGAGGACGAGGTTCAGGGCGAGGCCCTTCTTGCTGCTGGTGATCTTTTGATGATCGCAGATGCTCCCGCTGAGGAGTCACCTGCTCACTCTCCGGTCCCAGGCTCTTTCGAGTCTGTGGCCTCCGCACCTTCACACACTCACAGTGCGCAGCACTTTTCTCATGGATCAGATCCTGACCAGGCATCCTCTGTTGCCCCTATTCCTAGCTTTGCTTTCGACCACGATGATGTGGAGGATTCCGATCCTGACTTTCCCCCAGGATTCGACCCAGATCAGGATATAGAGTTTATACCCATGGATCAGCCTATGGAGGATCCAGACGACCCAGTTGACCCTGTTGATCCCATCGACCCTGAGTTTGATTTTGAGATGGCCTTTGATGAGCCCGAGCAGCCACTCGACCCTGCTCCTGACCCAGTGCTTGAGCATGACCCTGCTCATGCTGGCATGATTATTGAGCCTGTCATTGCTGACCCACCTATTGATGATCACCCAGTAGATGCCCCGTTGTTGGAGGGCGATCATGTTATTGTTGCTGATCATGTTGATCCCCCACTTTTTGCTGATGCACCAGTTGACCCTCTTGTTGCACCTCATCTCGATCCTATGCCAGTTCAGTTTGATCGTGCGCTTTTTGAGGCACGGATCGACCCCCGAGACGAGCACGCCCAGTGTGGGTGGATTCCTGCTGATGACGAGGTCCCACCTATTCCCCCTCAGATCCCTGATACCCGTCACATTGATACTTCCTTCTCATTTCCTCGGTTTACACTTCCAGCACGAGCTGGAGAGGGCTCTTCGGCTCACCCTTTTGGACACATACCGGTATCTATCCCTACTATACCACCGTCTGCTACCTTTCCCCCTGTTTCTCCATTTCATGTGGCACCTTTTGATCCCACCAGTGAGCCGTTCCTTTGGACATCATCTTCTGCTATGCCACCGACTGACCCCTACCATTCTTTCCATATGGGGTATACTATTGAGGACGTTTTGATGTCTTTCGTCGCCCAGCACGAGGCACACACGCAGCGCATACAGGAGCTTGAGAGAGCCCAGCCGCCGCCGTGTCAGTGCCAGGGTCAGACCCACTCTCCTTTGCAGCCCTCTCGACCTGTACCACCAGACTATGCTGCACGCCTTTTTGCCCTGGAGCAGCAGGTTGCTTCATTCTTGTGTACCCAGAGAGCCATGGAGGAGGACTGGCTCCACTTGCGCCGCTTGTTTTACACTCACTTTCCCCCTCCTCCACCGCCATCCGTGTAGAGCTCTTCAGTACCGTATGGGTAGACATTGGTGAGAAGACGGCGAATGCTTTTGACTGCACAGCATTTTTGGAGACTACATTATGATTCTGACTTTTGTTGACATGTATTTGATGTATTGACACTGATTTGATATAGTTTTTGGACTAGGGTGATGTAGCCCTTAGTCGACTGATGTTGTATGACGCTGTGATGTACTTGTACGCTTACTATGTGGTCTCGATATATGGCAATCGCAGTATTCTCATCATACTTGATGCTTGATTTGATTATTTGTATTCTATGACATGGGATGTTGTGTGATTGATGTTTGTGACATGGGATGTTGTGTGATTGATATGATTATAACATGAGATGTTATGTACTATTACTATCGTTATATACATATGCTATATTATGACCTGACTTATGTATTATAACTATGGCCTGACCGACGTAAACCATCTTATAGAAGATGCCGCCGAAACGTCCAACGCAGATGCCTACCAATGAGGCAGAACTCTAGCAAGTCATCGCTGCTGCCATCGCACAATACGCCGCTTCGCAAGGAGGACCCAGCGAAAGCAGCTCGAACAACAATGGCAACAATAATCCACCTCATGGGTGCACCTACAAGCAGTTTCTAGACTGCAAACCGGTCAACTTTGATGGCACAGGAGGTGTTGTCGCCTTTGTTCGTTGGGCTGAGAAAACCGAATCTGTTCTTCGCATGAGCAAATGCGCACCAGACCAGCAAGTCACCTATATCTCAGGGCTATTCTTGGATGGAGCCCTCTCTTGGTGGAATCTGCAAGTACAGACACTTGGTGAAGCTGCTGCCTACGCGCTAACCTGGACCGAACTGAAGGAACTTATGCGCAAGAAGTACTGCCCTCGCGCGGAAATCCAAAGATTGGAAACTGAGTTCTGGCACTTGAAAATGGACGGTCCAAAGATCGCAGAATACGTTCAAAGGTTCCATGACTTATCGCATGTGGTACCCTACATGGTCACTCCGGAGTTCAAGCGGATTGAACGTTTCATTTGGGGATTAGCACCTCAAATCATAAGCATGGTGACCTCATCCAAGCCTGCGACCATTACTGAGGCGATTGATTTGAGCGTAGCTCTCACTGAGGAGGCGATCCGCCTAAACAAGTTTGGTGATGTTGAGCAAAAGAAGAAAGAGACTCACGTCGAGTCATCAGGAGGTAACAAACGGAAGTTCTCGAACTTCAAGCAGGGCGCCAGTGTGGTTGTTAAGAAAGGAGAACAAAACGTGCCAGCTCAGGATACAACTGGTGGTAGAAGGAAAGGTAAGGGATATATGGGTGCACATCCCAAGTGTAACTCTTGCCAACGCCATCACTCTGGCCGATGCGGGCCAAAAGTTTGTGAAGCTTGTGGAAAGACTGGTCACTTGAAGGATTCTTGTTGGGCTAGTGCTGGCCGGGGAGGCCAGGGAGGATTTGGGAATAGGAATAATAATCGTGGTGGTATTGGGAATCGCCCATAGGGGAACAATGGAGGAAACGGGAATCGAGGCATCGATGCGAATCAAGCTGGTAATGTGAACCAAAACAACAACCAAGCTGGAAATGGAGGTGGAAACGGGCAAAGACTTGGATGCTTTAACTGTGGTGATATTGGGCATTTTAAAAGGAATTGCCTAGAGTTGAACCAAGCCCGTGGAAGAGTGTTCCAAATCTAAGCAAGGGAGGCGCGCCAGGACCCCAATGTTGTTACTGGTACGTTCCCTGTAAACCAACGCTATGCATCCGTTTTATTTGATACTAGTGCCGATTATAGCTTCGTGTCGTTAGAGTTTAAGAATATGCTTGGTTTAGCCGCTAATAAGTTAGATATTCCCTACTCAATCGAGTTAGCTAATGGGAAGTTAGTAGAAGCCAATGAAGTTATCAGAGGTTGTGTGATCGAATTGGGAGAGCGTGAGTTTGCTTTGGATCTACTACCAGTCCAGTTGGGAAGCTTCGACGTGGTGGTAGGAATGGATTGGTTATCAGGCAACAAGGCTGAGATAGTTTGTCACGAAAAGGTTGTTCGTATCCCAACCGAAGATGGCGAAACAATTGTGGTTCACGGAGAGAAGCGTGATACGCCGTTAAGAATTATTAGCTGCCTGAAAGCGCGAAAGTGTTTGCAGAAGGGATGTGTTGCCTTCCTGGCACACATTGTGGATAAGAAGGCTGCTGAGCCAAAGATCGAAGACATCCCTGTCGTGAGGGAATACCCAGAAGACTTACCTGGACTGCCACCTCAGAGGCAAGTAGAGTTTCACATTGACTTAGTTCCAGGCGCCGCGCCTGTGGCTAAGGCACCGTATAGACTTGCTCCGTCTGAGATGCAGGAACTGTCGACACAACTTCAAGAGTTGTTAGACAAGGGTTTTATCCGACCAAGCTTCTCGCCTTGGGGAGCTCCGGTCCTGTTTGTCAAGAAAAAGGACGGTAGTTTTCGTATGTGCATCGACTACCGGGAGCTGAACAAGCTGACGATCAAGAATAGATATCCTATGCCAAGAATCGATGATCTATTCGATCAACTGCAAGGCTCAAGCTTTTATTCAAAGATCGATCTTCGATCTGGATATCATCAGTTAAGGATACAAGAGGAGAGTATCCCAAAGACAGCCTTCAGAACTCGTTATGGACACTACGAGTTCCTTGTTATGCCGTTTGGTTTGACAAACGCACCTGCAGTCTTTATGGACTTGGTGAATAGAGTTTGCAAGCCGTACTTGGACAAGTTCGTGATTGTGTTTATCGACGACATCTTGATTTATTCAAGGACAAAGGCTGAGCACGAACAGCATTTAAGAGCTATTTTGGAGCTGCTAAAGAAAGAACAGCTGTATGCCAAATTCTCTAAGTGCGAGTTTTGGCTACGTGAAGTACAATTTCTTGGACACGTGGTGAATGGAGATGGAATCCACGTGGATCCAACCAAGATCGAAGCGATCAAGAATTGGGAAACGCCAAAGACGCCAACCGAGATTCGACAATTCTTGGGATTGGCTGGCTACTATCGAAGGTTCATTGAGGATTTTTCGAAGATCGCTCAACCATTGACGCTCCTCACGCAGAAAGATAAGAAGTTTGATTGGGGAATCAAACAGGAAGAAGCGTTCCAGATATTGAAGGATAAGCTCTGCAATGCGCCAATCTTAGCACTACTGGAAGGTACAGATGATTTTGTGGTATACTATGACGCCTCACGTCAAGGATTGGGTTGTGTGTTGATGCAACGCCAAAAGGTTATTGCTTACGCATCGCGTCAACTGAAAGTGCACGAGAAGAACTATACCACACATGATTTGGAACTTGGCGCTGTGGTATTTGCATTAAAGATCTGGAGACACTACCTTTATGGTACAAAGTGTACAATCTTTACAGATCACAAGAGCCTACAGCACATATTCAACCAGAAGGAGCTGAATATGAGGCAAAGACGATGGGTTGAGTTGCTGAATGATTACGACTGCGAGATAAAGTATCATCCAGGGAAGGCGAATGTGGTCGCCGATGCCCTAAGTCGAAAGGAGAGGATCAAGCCCACAAGGGTTAGGGCTTTAGAAATGATTATCCGAACCGATCTTTCCTTGCGCATTCGTGCCGCGCAGAAAGAAGCTCTCAAGGAAGGAAACCTTGAAGAAGAATACCTCCGTGGGATGGAGAAGCTACTGGTACCAAACGAGGAAGGAACGTTACGTTTTGAGAAAAGGATTTGGGTTCCTTTGTTTGGAGGTTTAAGGAAGGTTATTTTTGATGAAGCTCACAAGTCGCGGTACTCTATCCACCTAGGAGCGGATAAGATGTACCGGGATCTCAAAGATTATTATCGGTGGCCTAGGATGAAAGGCGATGTTGCTGTTTATGTGAGCAAATGTTTGACATGCGCTAAGGTTAAAGCCGAATACCAGAAGCCTTCAGGACTTCTGCAACAACCTGAGATTCCCAAATGGAAATGGGAACAAATCTCCATGGATTTTATTACGAAGTTGCCAAGAACGCCAAGAGGCCATGACACTATTTGGGTAATAGTGGACCGATTAACAAAGTCAGCACACTTCTTACCTATCCGAGAGAAGGATAATACGAGCAAATTGGCTGAAATTTACATGAGAGAGATCGTCGCACGTCATGGAGTACCTCTCTCCATCATCTCTGATAGAGACGGAAGGTTTGTGTCAAGGATATGGCAATCCTTCCAAGAAGCCTTTGGCTCACAATTGAATCTGAGCACTGCGTTTCATCCGCAAACTGACGGTCAAAGCGAGCGAACGATACAGACTTTGGAAGACATGCTGAGAGCGTGTGTTATGGATTTGGGCGGTAGCTGGGATAAGCATTTGCCTTTGGTCGAATTTTCATGCAACAACAGCTACCACACCAGTATTGGTGTCGCGCCATTCGAAGCCCTTTACGGACGCAAGTGCCGATCACCCCTATGCTGGGCTGACGCAGGTGATAGGCAGCTTGCTGGTCCCAAAATCGTCCAAGAGACGACAGACAAGATTGCGCAGATTCTTAAACGCATCGAAGCAGCTCGCCACAGACAGAAGGCCTATGCGGATCCAAACCGAAAACACGTGGAATTCCAAGTGGGAGAAATGGTTTTATTGAAGGTTTCACCCTGGAAGGGTGTGGCACGCTTCGGAAAGCGTGGGAAGTTAAATCCGCGCTACATTGGTCCTTTAAGAATTTTGGAAAGAATAGGACTAGTAGCATACAAGTTGGACCTACCTGCTGAACTCCATTCAGTCCACGATACATTTCATGTATCCAACCTGAAGAAAAGTCCAACTCAAGAGAACATTGCCATTCCCATCGACGAGATTCTTGTTGACGACACGCTCCATTTCGTTGAAGAACCGGTTGAGGTTACGGATTGGAAGGAAAACAAGACCCGCCGGAGCAGTGTCAAGCTCGTCAAAGTTCGTTGGAATGCCAGACATGGTCCTGAATACACCTGGGAGCGTGAGGACCGGATGAAAGAGAAATACCCCCACTTATTTCCTAAGAACCCTGCATCTACAAGCAGAACTTAAAATTTCGGGACGAAATTTTTCTAACGGGGGGAGAATGTGACAACCCTCACTAAACCAGGTATCCGTACGACTTAATTAATAATTAATTACTGCTTAATTACTGTGCTTGCTTGAACTTGTGAATAAACTGCTACTTGAATACTGATACATGTACTTACTTGCATCATACTTTACTTGCTGTCACTACATTATTTACATGCTGAACCTTAGTGACAAACATGATGCACAAAAAGCACAGTAGCACTTTAACGGATAACCTATTGAACATGCTAATAGAGCCAGCATCAGGCAAACACTACCTCTAAGGCCTGTATGAGCCAGAAATATTTTGCTACACTAGTGGTGAGTGTAGGGATACAAGGGTTGTAGAACTGCGTCTCTAGGAATAAGTTACAATGACTGGATGTGCCTAAAACGTACTTTAAGTACAAAAATTCAGCACTTTACATAATAATTCAGCGTTAAGCTACCTAATAAAGTGCCAAAACATGAGAAAAATATTACTAGACACTTTCCAAAGTGTCAGAAATGAGTTGTGTCACTAAAAAGGGTATTAACGACACTTTAAAGCTTTGTTAAGCACTTTAACGGATTACTATCCAACCGAACAACCGGACTATACCCGGAACGTGAAAATATTGTTAATAACATTATTTATCTTTTTCTGAGCCAGTTAGGGTCCCTGAATACCCTAACACCCTTTGTAACGCGTGACACACAACTAACCGGGTTAAGCACTTAACTAACTTACTTAACCTAACTATTATCCTAACTAACTAGTTGGAATCGGACCAAGACCCCCCCCCCCAACCGAATCGGTCACCAAGTGACCTCACTCTTGTCCTAGTTTTGATTATAATATTCATTAGTGCTTAATATCTAGCAAGCATAGTGACCAATGGTTAATACACCTACTAATTGTCTATAAGTATGAGCTTATACACACATGATCATTTCCATCACACAACACAACTCAAAACTCTCTCCCTCTCTCTAAAGAAGCTACGGCCGAACACCCCCTTGTGCATACATCCGATTTCGAGTTTAGTTCAAGTCATTCCAATCATCTACAAGTGTTAAGGGTCGCATATAAGGAGTCTTGGTGCAAACGGAAGGCGAAGGACCTCTCTACTTTGCTTTTATCCACGCATTTTTCGCATAGATTCTTCCCTAGCCTCGAGCTAGTGGTATGTTACTTAAATCGCCTTCTTGAACTATTCTAAAGTGGTTAAAACGATATATGACGGTTAAAATTTATGAACATGCAAGTTGAAGCACAAAAGTCTACTTAAAACACTAAAATGTTGGTTAATAGCTCATATGTTGTGTAAATCATGTAGTATTTGATTTGTGTGATTATTTGGACCCGATCTATGTTGTGGTAGCTCGGATCATCATTTAACCCGGTTTAGTCATGATCTTGGATTATGACATAAAGCTTATTTAAGTGTAACAAGGGTTAGAAGATGAAACTCTACCACACACGAATCATGAACTTGTGTAAAAGTGTTTTAGCTTGTAAAATAGTGATTAAAACTAGTAGATCTACGGATCTACAGGTGGTATTTTTTAAGGACCGAGTGTCCAGAGAAAACATATTTTTAAAGACGGATCTTACACTAACAAGAATGGTTTTTAGAACACACAAGTGTGTAAACACTTGTGTAACACAAAGTTTCGACAAAATAACTATTTTTGAAAAAGATGACGAGGAGTTGTAAAGATGGAACTTCCCTAAAAACGAGGTTTTTACAAAATCGGATAGTTTTATGTAAAGATCCACTAAAAGTAATGGGATTTACTTCATAGTTTGAATAAATCACAAGTTCATGAAGTTTATGCGATTTATATATATTTTGACTAGTTTGTGGTTTGAACATTGTTTTGATTGAATAATAAAAATGGTTGGTTTGATTTATAAAAGAAAATGATACGCTTGAAAGCGTGGCCACCTCCAGTTACAGAGGAAACTCTGGCGAAATTTTTCTAAAAACCTAACACTTAGAATTATTTTCACTATAAGTGTTAGAGATACTTGTCGACTTGTTTTCAACTATGAATTTCGCCACGACCTTATTTATAAAATATCGGAGGTGGGATTTCACAAAATAAAACGTGATACATAAATATATTTTGTATATATTTTTCACAACATCACTTATATAAGTGTTTATGATTATTTTGTGAACTACATAAATATTATTTTTAGGGTAAAAATAATATTACTAAGTATTATTTTGGGAAAATCACATGTATTAAAATGTAATATTTTTGGGAAGAATACTTATATTTTGAAGTTGGAAATAAAATATATTAAGTGAGACTTAATAGTGAAATCCGAATGTTACGAACATACATATATTAAATCCCCCATCCTTGGGAAGGAGAATAACTACCAAGTATACAGAATGTAAACACGAAATAGTTGCCTAACTATTTCCCAAAAACTTAAACCATAAAGCTAAGGCACGGCCATCCGTCTAATAGAGTTAGCACGTGTAGGTCGTCATACAGCTGATCGATTTGGAGGCATACTTGGTAGAGACGCACCACGGTGAGTTCATGTCCCCCCTTTCTCTTAACTGTTTTCAGTTTTCTAAACTACGGGGGTGAAATACATGTTACTTTGATTACAAGTACTTTATACATGGTATGGTTAGCGTAAGGAGGTTTACTACTTAGATCATGTGAGTGGGTAGGCGTGAACTGGAGGCCATTAATCCTCATTATAGGACCGAGGGACGTAAGCGGTAGATCTATCTGGGTGTAGCGAGCCCAACCCCAGGTCCAACAGTACGGGCCTCGGGGTGACTTTGTGCCCCGACGCAAAATCGCAAGGTTTGAGTCTTCCTACTTGCACTTCACACATATCAATGGCCTTGCAAACCGTTGGTGATCTCTTTTTCCTTATTTGCTATATACCAGGATTTTTATACTCACAAGGTTTATTTACTCACTTACACATGAACTCGCTCAACATTATTGTTGATTTTTCAACTTACATGTATTTCAGGAAATTAAAGATCTGGCGCGGTATGTTATGTTTTCCCGCTGCATAAGGGTTCCAAGGTCATCCCAGTTTAGGAAATGTGACTCTTTCCTGGACAAGTCACAAATCTTAAACTGCGTTTATTTCATGTTGATGTTTACGTTTTTCAAGACAATGTTTTATGTTATGATGTTGTAAGTCTCTAAGGCAATGGTATGTTACTCTGGTTTTAAAACTTAATCAAATGGATGATCTTGCATGATTTTATTTCATATAGCTTTGTTATGGTTAAGCTATGGTATTAAGAAGTCACACCAAAATAACCACGCTTCCGCAAAGCCAGGGTGTGACAGCTTGGTATCAGAGCTCTGATCATAGCGAACTAGGATTCTTTCTTGAGTCTAGACTATGATCACTAGGGCTCTCACGAAAACATTTTTACTGCATACCACTTAAGTCCAGATCCAAAACGTTTTTACAAACAAATGTTGAGCACATTTTATTTATTATTTATAGGCTCAGTCTAGAAAGGCTGAGGCTCGGTCTGAGAGGCCGAGGCTCGGTCTGGGAGATCGAGGTAGTTGGCTAGTGGGACTAGGAGAAATGGCTAGTGGGACTAGGAGAATTGGCTAGTGGGACTAGGAGAATTGGCTAGTGGGACTAGGAAGAGCAGTCTGAGAGGCTGGGAGGCTAGTGGGACTAGGAGAACTATTTGAATGCTTACTTGGTAACTTATGTGATTATCTGATTGTATGATTAACTGTTTGTGCATGTTTGTGTTTATGTTACAGACACCATGGACACCTCTGGCACTGGTGACTCAGACACCACAGGACCTAGACCTATAGTATCGGACGACCTAGAGTCTTCTGAGCGCGAGGTTCACACATCCGACGTTACGAGCACGGATGAGGACGATTTCCAGCCCTTCGCTTTACCTGATGGTGCTGATGAGCTCGCTGATGGCCCTTTGGCCGGGGACCTACCGTTAGTGGAGATCCCTGCTCCCATACCGCTTGCTTCATATCCTGCTTACGATTTACTCATCGACGCCGACGCTGACGACGACGTCGATCTTTTTGATGACGAGCCCTTAGAGGACGAGGTTCAGGGCGAGGCCCTTCTTGCTGCTGGTGATCTTTTGATGATCGCAGATGCTCCCGCTGAGGAGTCACCTGCTCACTCTCCGGTCCCAGGCTCTTTCGAGTCTGTGGCCTCCGCACCTTCACACACTCACAGTGCGCAGCACTTTTCTCATGGATCAGATCCTGACCAGGCATCCTCTGTTGCCCCTATTCCTAGCTTTGCTTTCGACCACGATGATGTGGAGGATTCCGATCCTGACTTTCCCCCAGGATTCGACCCAGATCAGGATATAGAGTTTATACCCATGGATCAGCCTATGGAGGATCCAGACGACCCAGTTGACCCTGTTGATCCCATCGACCCTGAGTTTGATTTTGAGATGGCCTTTGATGAGCCCGAGCAGCCACTCGACCCTGCTCCTGACCCAGTGCTTGAGCATGACCCTGCTCATGCTGGCATGATTATTGAGCCTGTCATTGCTGACCCACCTATTGATGATCACCCAGTAGATGCCCCGTTGTTAGAGGGCGATCATGTTATTGTTGCTGATCATGTTGATCCCCCACTTTTTGCTGATGCACCAGTTGACCCTCTTGTTGCACCTCATCTCGATCCTATGCCAGTTCAGTTTGATCGTGCGCTTTTTGAGGCACGGATCGACCCCCGAGACGAGCACGCCCAGTGTGGGTGGATTCCTGCTGATGACGAGGTCCCACCTATTCCCCCTCAGATCCCTGATACCCGTCACATTGATACTTCCTTCTCATTTCCTCGGTTTACACTTCCAGCACGAGCTGGAGAGGGCTCTTCGGCTCACCCTTTTGGACACATACCGGTATCTATCCCTACTATACCACCGTCTGCTACCTTTCCCCCTGTTTCTCCATTTCATGTGGCACCTTTTGATCCCACCAGTGAGCCGTTCCTTTGGACATCATCTTCTGCTATGCCACCGACTGACCCCTACCATTCTTTCCATATGGGGTATACTATTGAGGACGTTTTGATGTCTTTCGTCGCCCAACACGAGGCACACACGCAGCGCATACAGGAGCTTGAGAGAGCCCAGCCGCCGCCGTGTCAGTGCCAGGGTCAGACCCACTCTCCTTTGCAGCCCTCTCGACCTGTACCACCAGACTATGCTGCACGCCTTTTTGCCCTGGAGCAGCAGGTTGCTTCATTCTTGTGTACCCAGAGAGCCATGGAGGAGGACTGGCTCCACTTGCGCCGCTTGTTTTACACTCACTTTCCCCCTCCTCCACCGCCATCCGTGTAGAGCTCTTCAGTACCGTATGGGTAGACATTGGTGAGAAGACGGCGAATGCTTTTGACTGCACAGCATTTTTGGAGACTACATTATGATTCTGACTTTTGTTGACATGTATTTGATGTATTGACACTGATTTGATATAGTTTTTGGACTAGGGTGATGTAGCCCTTAGTCGACTGATGTTGTATGACGCTGTGATGTACTTGTACGCTTACTATGTGGTCTCGATATATGGCAATCACAGTATTCTCATCATACTTGATGCTTGATTTGATTATTTGTATTCTATGACATGGGATGTTGTGTGATTGATGTTTGTGACATGGGATGTTGTGTGATTGATATGATTATAACATGAGATGTTATGTACTATTACTATCGTTATATACATACGCTATATTATGACCTGACTTATGTATTATAACTATGGCCTGACCGACGTAAACCATCTTATAGAAGATGCCGCCGAAACGTCCAACGCAGATGCCTACCAATGAGGCAGAACTCTAGCAAGTCATCGCTGCTGCCATCGCACAATACGCCGCTTCGCAAGGAGGACCCAGCGAAAGCAGCTCGAACAACAATGGCAACAATAATCCACCTCATGGGTGCACCTACAAGCAGTTTCTAGACTGCAAACCGGTCAACTTTGATGGCACAGGAGGTGCTGTCGCCTTTGTTCGTTGGGCTGAGAAAACCGAATCTGTTCTTCGCATGAGCAAATGTGCACCAGACCAGCAAGTCACCTATATCTCAGGGCTATTCTTGGATGGAGCCCTCTCTTGGTGGAATCTGCAAGTACAGACACTTGGTGAAGCTGCTGCCTACGCGCTAACCTGGACCGAACTGAAGGAACTTATGCGCAAGAAGTACTGCCCTCGCGCGGAAATCCAAAGATTGGAAACTGAGTTCTGGCACTTGAAAATGGACGGTCCAAAGATCGCAGAATACGTTCAAAGGTTCCATGACTTATCGCATGTGGTACCCTACATGGTCACTCCGGAGTTCAAGCGGATTGAACGTTTCATTTGGGGATTAGCACCTCAAATCATAAGCATGGTGACCTCATCCAAGCCTGCGACCATTACTGAGGCGATTGATTTGAGCGTAGCTCTCACTGAGGAGGCGATCCGCCTAAACAAGTTTGGTGATGTTGAGCAAAAGAAGAAAGAGACTCACGTCGAGTCATCAGGAGGTAACAAACGGAAGTTCTCGAACTTCAAGCAGGGCGCCAGTGTGGTTGTTAAGAAAGGAGAACAAAACGTGCCAGCTCAGGATACAACTGGTGGTAGAAGGAAAGGTAAGGGATATATGGGTGCACATCCCAAGTGTAACTCTTGCCAACGCCATCACTCTGGCCGATGCGGGCCAAAAGTTTGTGAAGCTTGTGGAAAGACTGGTCACTTGAAGGATTCTTGTTGGGCTAGTGCTGGCCGGGGAGGCCAGGGAGGATTTGGGAATAGGAATAATAATCGTGGTGGTATTGGGAATCGCCCACAGGGGAACAATGGAGGAAACGGGAATCGAGGCATCGATGCGAATCAAGCTGGTAATGTGAACCAAAACAACAACCAAGCTGGAAATGGAGGTGGAAACGGGCAAAGACTTGGATGCTTTAACTGTGGTGATATTGGGCATTTTAAAAGGAATTGCCCAGAGTTGAACCAAGCCCGTGGAAGAGTGTTCCAAATCTAAGCAAGGGAGGCGCGCCAGGACCCCAATGTTGTTACTGGTACGTTCCCTGTAAACCAACGCTATGCATCCGTTTTATTTGATACTAGTGCCGATTATAGCTTCGTGTCGTTAGAGTTTAAGAATATGCTTGGTTTAGCCGCTAATAAGTTAGATATTCCCTACTCAATCGAGTTAGCTAATGGGAAGTTAGTAGAAGCCAATGAAGTTATCAGAGGTTGTGTGATCGAATTGGGAGAGCGTGAGTTTGCTTTGGATCTACTACCAGTCCAGTTGGGAAGCTTCGACGTGGTGGTAGGAATGGATTGGTTATCAGGCAACAAGGCTGAGATAGTTTGTCACGAAAAGGTTGTTCGTATCCCAACCGAAGATGGCGAAACAATTGTGGTTCACGGAGAGAAGCGTGATACGCCGTTAAGAATTATTAGCTGCCTGAAAGCGCGAAAGTGTTTGCAGAAGGGATGTGTTGCCTTCCTGGCACACATTGTGGATAAGAAGGCTGCTGAGCCAAAGATCGAAGACATCCCTGTCGTGAGGGAATACCCAGAAGACTTACCTGGACTGCCACCTCAGAGGCAAGTAGAGTTTCACATTGACTTAGTTCCAGGCGCCGCGCCTGTGGCTAAGGCACCGTATAGACTTGCTCCGTCTGAGATGCAGGAACTGTCGACACAACTTCAAGAGTTGTTAGACAAGGGTTTTATCCGACCAAGCTTCTCGCCTTGGGGAGCTCCGGTCCTGTTTGTCAAGAAAAAGGACGGTAGTTTTCGTATGTGCATCGACTACCGGGAGCTGAACAAGCTGACGATCAAGAATAGATATCCTATGCCAAGAATCGATGATCTATTCGATCAACTGCAAGGCTCAAGCTTTTATTCAAAGATCGATCTTCGATCTGGATATCATCAGTTAAGGATACAAGAGGAGAGTATCCCAAAGACAGCCTTCAGAACTCGTTATGGACACTACGAGTTCCTTGTTATGCCGTTTGGTTTGACAAACGCACCTGCAGTCTTTATGGACTTGGTGAATAGAGTTTGCAAGCCGTACTTGGACAAGTTCGTGATTGTGTTTATCGACGACATCTTGATTTATTCAAGGACAAAGGCTGAGCACGAACAGCATTTAAGAGCTATTTTGGAGCTGCTAAAGAAAGAACAGCTGTATGCCAAATTCTCTAAGTGCGAGTTTTGGCTACGTGAAGTACAATTTCTTGGACACGTGGTGAATGGAGATGGAATCCACGTGGATCCAACCAAGATCGAAGCGATCAAGAATTGGGAAACGCCAAAGACGCCAACCGAGATTCGACAATTCTTGGGATTGGCTGGCTACTATCGAAGGTTCATTGAGGATTTTTCGAAGATCGCTCAACCATTGACGCTCCTCACGCAGAAAGATAAGAAGTTTGATTGGGGAATCAAACAGGAAGAAGCGTTCCAGATATTGAAGGATAAGCTCTGCAATGCGCCAATCTTAGCACTACTGGAAGGTACAGATGATTTTGTGGTATACTGTGACGCCTCACGTCAAGGATTGGGTTGTGTGTTGATGCAACGCCAAAAGGTTATTGCTTACGCATCGCGTCAACTGAAAGTGCACGAGAAGAACTATACCACACATGATTTGGAACTTGGCGCTGTGGTATTTGCATTAAAGATCTGGAGACACTACCTTTATGGTACAAAGTGTACAATCTTTACAGATCACAAGAGCCTACAGCACATATTCAACCAGAAGGAGCTGAATATGAGGCAAAGACGATGGGTTGAGTTGCTGAATGATTACGACTGCGAGATAAAGTATCATCCAGGGAAGGCGAATGTGGTCGCCGATGCCCTAAGTCGAAAGGAGAGGATCAAGCCCATAAGGGTTAGGGCATTAGAAATGATTATCCGAACCGATCTTTCCTTGCGCATTCGTGCCGCGCAGAAAGAAGCTCTCAAGGAAGGAAACCTTGAAGAAGAATACCTCCGTGGGATGGAGAAGCTACTGGTACCAAACGAGGAAGGAACGTTACGTTTTGAGAAAAGGATTTGGGTTCCTTTGTTTGGAGGTTTAAGGAAGGTTATTTTTGATGAAGCTCACAAGTCGCGGTACTCTATCCACCTAGGAGCGGATAAGATGTACCGGGATCTCAAAGATTATTATCGGTGGCCTAGGATGAAAGGCGATGTTGCTGTTTATGTGAGCAAATGTTTGACATGCGCTAAGGTTAAAGCCGAATACCAGAAGCCTTCAGGACTTCTGCAACAACCTGAGATTCCCAAATGGAAATGGGAACAAATCTCCATGGATTTTATTACGAAGTTGCCAAGAACGCCAAGAGGCCATGACACTATTTGGGTAATAGTGGACCGATTAACAAAGTCAGCACACTTCTTACCTATCCGAGAGAAGGATAATACGAGCAAATTGGCTGAAATTTACATGAGAGAGATCGTCGCACGTCATGGAGTACCTCTCTCCATCATCTCTGATAGAGACGGAAGGTTTGTGTCAAGGATATGGCAATCCTTCCAAGAAGCCTTTGGCTCACAATTGAATCTGAGCACTGCGTTTCATCCGCAAACTGACGGTCAAAGCGAGCGAACGATACAGACTTTGGAAGACATGCTGAGAGCGTGTGTTATGGATTTGGGCGGTAGCTGGGATAAGCATTTGCCTTTGGTCGAATTTTCATACAACAACAGCTACCACACCAGTATTGGTGTCGCGCCATTCGAAGCCCTTTACGGACGCAAGTGCCGATCACCCCTATGCTGGGCTGACGCAGGTGATAGGCAGCTTGCTGGTCCCAAAATCGTCCAAGAGACGACAGACAAGATTGCGCAGATTCTTAAACGCATCGAAGCAGCTCGCCACAGACAGAAGGCCTATGCGGATCCAAACCGAAAACACGTGGAATTCCAAGTGGGAGAAATGGTTTTATTGAAGGTTTCACCCTGGAAGGGTGTGGCACGCTTCGGAAAGCGTGGGAAGTTAAATCCGCGCTACATTGGTCCTTTAAGAATTTTGGAAAGAATAGGACTAGTAGCATACAAGTTGGACCTACCTGCTGAACTCCATTCAGTCCACGATACATTTCATGTATCCAACCTGAAGAAAAGTCCAACTCAAGAGAACATTGCCATTCCCATCGACGAGATTCTTGTTGACGACACGCTCCATTTCGTTGAAGAACCGGTTGAGGTTACGGATTGGAAGGAAAACAAGACCCGCCGGAGCAGTGTCAAGCTCGTCAAAGTTCGTTGGAATGCCAGACATGGTCCTGAATACACCTGGGAGCGTGAGGACCGGATGAAAGAGAAATACCCCCACTTATTTCCTAAGAACCCTGCATCTACAAGCAGAACTTAAAATTTCGGGACGAAATTTTTCTAACGGGGGGAGAATGTGACAACCCTCACTAAACCAGGTATCCGTACGACTTAATTAATAATTAATTACTGCTTAATTACTGTGCTTGCTTGAACTTGTGAATAAACTGCTACTTGAATACTGATACATGTACTTACTTGCATCATACTTTACTTGCTGTCACTACATTATTTACATGCTGAACCTTAGTGACAAACATGATGCACAAAAAGCACAGTAGCACTTTAACGGATAACCTATTGAACATGCTGATAGAGCCAGCATCAGGCAAACACTACCTCTAAGGCCTGTATGAGCCAGAAATATTTTGCTACACTAGTGGTGAGTGTAGAGATACAAGGGTTGTAGAACTGCGTCTCTAGGAATAAGTTACAATGACTGGATGTGCCTAAAACGTACTTTAAGTACAAAAATTCAGCACTTTACATAATAATTCAGCGTTAAGCTACCTAATAAAGTGCCAAAACATGAGAAAAATATTACTAGACACTTTCCAAAGTGTCAGAAATGAGTTGTGTCACTAAAAAGGGTATTAACGACACTTTAAAGCTTTGTTAAGCACTTTAACGGATTACTATCCAACCGAACAACCGGACTATACCCGGAACGTGAAAATATTGTTAATAACATTATTTATCTTTTTCTGAGCCAGTTAGGGTCCCTGAATACCCTAACACCCTTTGTAACGCGTGACACACAACTAACCGGGTTAAGCACTTAACTAACTTACTTAACCTAACTATTATCCTAACTAACTAGTTGGAATCGGACCAAGACCCCCCCCCCCCCAACCGAATCGGTCACCAAGTGACCTCACTCTTGTCCTAGTTTTGATTATAATATTCATTAGTGCTTAATATCTAGCAAGCATAGTGACCAATGGTTAATACACCTACTAATTGTCTATAAGTATGAGCTTATACACACATGATCATTTCCATCACACAACACAACTCAAAACTCTCTCCCTCTCTCTAAAGAAGCTACGGCCGAACACCCCCTTGTGCATACATCCGATTTCGAGTTTAGTTCAAGTCATTCCAATCATCTACAAGTGTTAAGGGTCGCATATAAGGAGTCTTGGTGCAAACGGAAGGCGAAGGACCTCTCTACTTTGCTTTTATCCACGCATTTTTCGCATAGATTCTTCCCTAGCCTCGAGCTAGTGGTATGTTACTTAAATCGCCTTCTTGAACTATTCTAAAGTGGTTAAAACGATATATGACGGTTAAAATTTATGAACATGCAAGTTGAAGCACAAAAGTCTACTTAAAACACTAAAATGTTGGTTAATAGCTCATATGTTGTGTAAATCATGTAGTATTTGATTTGTGTGATTATTTGGACCCGATCTATGTTGTGGTAGCTCGGATCATCATTTAACCCGGTTTAGTCATGATCTTGGATTATGACATAAAGCTTATTTAAGTGTAACAAGGGTTAGAAGATGAAACTCTACCACACACGAATCATGAACTTGTGTAAAAGTGTTTTAGCTTGTAAAATAGTGATTAAAACTAGTAGATCTACGGATCTACAGGTGGTATTTTTTAAGGACCGAGTGTCCAGAGAAAACATATTTTTAAAGACGGATCTTACACTAACAAGAATGGTTTTTAGAACACACAAGTGTGTAAACACTTGTGTAACACAAAGTTTCGACAAAATAACTATTTTTGAAAAAGATGACGAGGAGTTGTAAAGATGGAACTTCCCTAAAAACGAGGTTTTTACAAAATCGGATAGTTTTATGTAAAGATCCACTAAAAGTAATGGGATTTACTTCATAGTTTGAATAAATCACAAGTTCATGAAGTTTATGCGATTTATATATATTTTGACTAGTTTGTGGTTTGAACATTGTTTTGATTGAATAATAAAAATGGTTGGTTTGATTTATAAAAGAAAATGATACGCTTGAAAGCGTGGCCACCTCCAGTTACAGAGGAAACTCTGGCGAAATTTTTCTAAAAACCTAACACTTAGAATTATTTTCACTATAAGTGTTAGAGATACTTGTCGACTTGTTTTCAACTATGAATTTCGCCACGACCTTATTTATAAAATATCGGAGGTGGGATTTCACAAAATAAAACGTGATACATAAATATATTTAGTATATATTTTTCACAACATCACTTATATAAGTGTTTATGATTATTTTGTGAACTACATAAATATTATTTTTAGGGTAAAAATAATATTACTAAGTATTATTTTGGGAAAATCACATGTATTAAAATGTAATATTTTTGGGAAGAATACTTATATTTTGAAGTTGGAAATAAAATATATTAAGTGAGACTTAATAGTGAAATCCGAATGTTACGAACATACATATATTAAATCCCCCATCCTTGGGAAGGAGAATAACTACCAAGTATACAGAATGTAAACACGAAATAGTTGCCTAACTATTTCCCAAAAACTTAAACCATAAAGCTAAGGCACGGCCATCCGTCTAATAGAGTTAGCACGTGTAGGTCGTCATACAGCTGATCGATTTGGAGGCATACTTGGTAGAGACGCACCACGGTGAGTTCATGTCCCCCCTTTCTCTTAACTGTTTTCAGTTTTCTAAACTACGGGGGTGAAATACATGTTACTTTGATTACAAGTACTTTATACATGGTATGGTTAGCGTAAGGAGGTTTACTACTTAGATCATGTGAGTGGGTAGGCGTGAACTGGAGGCCATTAATCCTCATTATAGGACCGAGGGACGTAAGCGGTAGATCTATCTGGGTGTAGCGAGCCCAACCCCAGGTCCAACAGTACGGGCCTCGGGGTGACTTTGTGCCCCGACGCAAAATCGCAAGGTTTGAGTCTTCCTACTTGCACTTCACACATATCAATGGCCTTGCAAACCGTTGGTGATCTCTTTTTCCTTATTTGCTACATACCAGGATTTTTATACTCACAAGGTTTATTTACTCACTTACACATGAACTCGCTCAACATTATTGTTGATTTTTCAACTTACATGTATTTCAGGAAATTAAAGATCTGGCGCGGTATGTTATGTTTTCCCGCTGCATAAGGGTTCCAAGGTCATCCCAGTTTAGGAAATGTGACTCTTTCCTGGACAAGTCACAAATCTTAAACTGCGTTTATTTCATGTTGATGTTTACGTTTTTCAAGACAATGTTTTATGTTATGATGTTGTAAGTCTCTAAGGCAATGGTATGTTACTCTGGTTTTAAAACTTAATCAAATGGATGATCTTGCATGATTTTATTTCATATAGCTTTGTTATGGTTAAGCTATGGTATTAAGAAGTCACACCAAAATAACCACGCTTCCGCAAAGCCAGGGTGTGACAACAACCGAGATAATAGCTCCGGTTTCAACACATGATAAAGCGCTTCTCTAGACAATCTGAGATTATGTTTCGTTAATTGGGAACCACATATTTGCTTCAAGATTTACGTCTGATGTCCAAGTTTGATCACATTTGACTTATTCTACGATAATCCAATGACTTTCTTCCCACGTGTCTGCACCATGATCTTCATATTCTTTGTTCAATACCAACTCATCTTTAGTAGTGTTTGTTTGAGAACCTGATTCAGATACACAACGGTTTTCCAATTCCATATCAATAAGCAAATACACAACGGTTCTCCAATTCCAGATCAGTAATGTAAGGAGAAGCGTTGAGATAACGGACATCCATCAAGCTCAAAAAGAAAACTTGTGTTTCCCATAGTCACAAATGATTGCGGTTTGTATTTCCCATAGCCACCATTTCCGTAGTAAAAAACGGTTGCGGTTTGCACATTCAATTTTCATTGCTTCTTTAAAATTAACAAGGCGGTCTCTTTGCACCGTGATCTTCATATTCTTGGTTAAATACCAACTCATTTTTAGTAGTATTTGTTTGAGAACCTGATTGAGATACATAAATCTTGAAGCAAATATGTGGTTCCCAAATGGTTACAGAAACCACTAGCAGAAGAACCCAACACATCTTCGTGTTACGGAGAATGTTCTCGAAATTGAAGGAAAAGGAAAAATGGTTTCTGAAGTTTCATCTTCTATGATGATTCGAAACATTCCGAATAACTACACAAAGATTTGTTGCGTACTAATTATTGAAAAGATTTGTTGAAATCGAAGAAATGAGTAAAAAAGATGAATTGAGGCGTGCATTGTTTAAATTTGAATCAGTTGGTATGTGTTCATATCAGCGTTGTTTATCACCCTGTGTGAGCATTGGAAGCCCGCCTGTGACAACCCGAGTTTGCAAGGTCTCTATTCGACTTAACTTAGTACTTGTTGTCAAGTGTGTTTTTGTATTTAATTGTCGTGCAATATACGTATTGTTTATATGTCCTTGGTGTGCATTATGTGGGTGCATGTTTGTAGTATGCTTGGTATTAATATTATGATATATATTTAATAACAATGAAATGGAACTTTGGCTGAAATCACACCCCACATGAAAACACTCTTCCCACGAAAACACTAGAGTGATTTCGTCCACATGTGGCCAACGAAAACCAGAATGGGCTTTGGCCCAGTAACGTCCGATTATAATATTTGTTCATAGCCTATACGCATAAGTTAATCGGAAAACCCTAACCGCCTCTCACATTCTCTCTCGTTTTTCTTTGAAACCGACGGCTGCCCTTATCTCATTCGAAGTTTGATTCCCTGATTTGATCATCCTTATTCGGTTAGTGGATTATAAACACTTGTGATTATTTGGTTGATATTATGATGTAACTGTTAGATAACTTTGTTTATGGATTTAATATATGCGATTAGGTTATATGATTATGCATGTGAATTGTATTGAAAAGTGCAGCCAATGTGGATAGAAGTCGGTCATAGCATTCATATTTGCACATGGATTTGTCTCATATTTGCACATGGATTTGTCAGAAAGCATGTGTTTGTTTATTTGTTTTCAACTTTGATTCTTGTTTAGCATTATGATGATGATGATGATCTGACAACTTGTCATGTGCCGTTGACTATTTAGTGAATGATTTTGATCTCGCAATAATTTGATAATTTACATGGTTATATATCGATGGTTTGATTTAATGATTTTTGTCGATGATTGATCATGTATTGTAAGTGATGATTAGGGTTATTGTTAACTGCTGTGATGATGATGATTTATTGTTTAGGCCGACGAAAACACTCACCCTCAACGAAAACACGACTCAACAAAAACACCTTGGGATTTCGTCGCCTAAGTGTTTTCTCCAGAAGGTGATTTCGCCAAAATAGTGTTTTCGCCCACAAGGGTTATAGCCAATGGGTGATTTCGCCGCATATATGTGATTTCGTTGAATGACTGACACAGTAATTCCGTTAGCTGCTAACCCTGTTAAGTTAAGACTGTTAACTCGGTTAATTCTGATTTGACCCTGTTGTTTCCGATTAGCTCTGTTACGTACGTTAACTATGTTAGATGTATTGATTCTGTTAAGCATGCTGACTAGGGTACATATCTATGTTGAGCATGTCATGTATGTTAAGTATGTCATCTCTATGTTAAGTATGTCAAGCATGATTAACTCTGATAAGTATGACAACTTAGTAAGGGACTTGCATGTGATTTGGAACCTCGTATGGAATGATTATTGTTTATGCATTGCATGATGTAACTGTCAAACACACTCTGTGATATTGATTGCATGCGAAACCTTACAATCCTGTACTGATTGAACATACGTGTATAAATATAGGACTTGACTGATTACTTGTGAACGTACTTTAGCATACCGAGCAAACCAAGGTGAGTTCACACTCTTACCAAGGCATGGGATTCCCGGGGTTGGGAATGGGATTGAATGATTACTTGTACTTACATCACTACTGAAATACGTACCACTGACCTCGTTAGGTGTAGGACACCTATAGATACAGCTAGACTAGTAAAACACGGGAAGCCCCCACTAATCTTCGCACACATGTCTGTGAGACCGCGATACAAATGCTAATCTTCGCAAACATGTCTGTGAGACCGCGATACGAATACTAATCTTCGCAAACATGTCTGGGAGACCGTGATACAAATACAAATACAGCTAGTCTACGATACATGGGAAGCCCCCACTAACCTTCGCACACATGTCTGGGAGATCGCGATACGAATTAATACGATACCTGGTACAAGCGAACAAATGATTTACGAACGAATACTATAACTAAACAACCAACTGTGAACTCGCTCAACTTTGTTGTTGACTCGTTGTTACATGCCTTGCAGGTCGTTAGGTACTCATGGAGCTTGCACGGGGAGGCACAGTCATTGTGGGACATGGATCGTGGATGCCATGTTAAACGTTTATGACATTACAAACTTATTACTTATGTTGGGTCTTACATTTATGCTTCCGCTAAACATTGATACTATACATTTGTTTTGAACACCTTTTCATATTGTTTGGTTGAATTACATTTACTCATGACATTGTTCATTATGATTGGTGGCTTGATCCTAGTCAGTCACGCCTCCAAGCGGTGACACTCCGCGTGTGGATTTTGGGGGTGTGACAGATTGGTATCAGAGCCATTGGTTATAGTGAACTTGGTTTTAATAGGGGGAAAAAGTTTTTGTAAAACCAGACTATAACCTGAACAGTGCTCAACGATCCACAACGACGCTTGGCTCCACGTGCAAGACTCAACATTCTAGGTGATACGATTTATGTTTACATTGCCTACTTGCTAGATTACATAGAACTTTGCTCATGGTATGCTTAGATAAACGTAGCAATTGTTGATTTAAAACACTTATGTGCTTAATCTCTTCTGTCATCGCACTTTCGCGAACCTCTCTCACTCATGTTCTCTTTGATACCAAGATCATGAGTGGACGCGTTAACCTAACTCAAGCCCAGTTGGCGGCTTTGATCACTGAACAAGTTACTGCAGCACTCGCAGCTGCCCAGGCAGGAGGTATAACCTGCCATCACCACTTACTCTAGGATCTTTAGATCCTACTCTCGTAAACCAACACTCATGCTTAAGTATGTTTACTCTTACGCACACGACAGGTCAACACGCTCAGCCACCTGTGTGCACGTTCAAAACTTTCATGGACTGTCGTCCTAGTACTTTTAGTGGCACTGAAGGGGCCGTTGGACTCCTCCACTAGTTCGAGAAGCTCGAGTCAGTCTTCGAAATGTGTGAATGCCCTGAGGCTCGTAGGGTGAATTAAGCCACTGGTACTCTCAAAGGCACTACGCTAACTTGGTGGAACGCGTAAGTTCAGATGCTGGGGCTGGCGGCTGCCAATGCCACCCCATGGAATGATTTTAACGAACTGATCAAGCGAGAATACTGTAACTGTGATGACATCCACAAACTGGAAGTGGAATTCTTTAACTTGAAGATGACGGGGTCAGAGATAGAGGCGTATACGAAGCGATCTAACGAACTGGCAATTTTGTGCCCAACTATGGTAGATCCCCCCCTTCAAGCGCATTGAGCTGTACCTCAAGGGCTTGGTACCAGAGATTCAAAGTCATGTGACTTCTACCAACCTTGCTACTATCCAGGATGTTACTCGTCTTGCTCATCGTCTCACAGACCAGGCAGTGGAACAGAACAAGCTGCCTAAGCGTATTGGTGCTACTACAAATACTACTTCTGCTACTCCTAGTGGCAACAAAAGAAAGTGGGATGGAACCTCCAGCAAGGATTCGACTACGGTTCAGTCCCAGGCACAGCAGCGAAAGATCAATGACTACCAGAGTCCTGGTCAGCAATCTTCTGGTAGTCAAGGGCAGGGTGGTTATCGAGGAAACCTCCCGAAGTGCAACAAATGTAACAGACACCACAATGGTCAGTGCAACAGGGGTCGTTGCCAGAGGTGTCTCAAGATGGGTCATGAAGCTAAGGATTGCAGGAGCTCACGACCTACGAATCAGAACCAACAACACAATCAGAACCAACAACAACAACTACCAGCTCCACAGAACCAGCAGTGACAGCGAGGTAACAGGGGATGCTTTCAGTGTGGTGCTGAAGGCCACATCAAGCATAACTGCCCTCTGTTAAACCAGAATCAGAACAACAATAACAATAATCAGGGCAATGGGAACAACAACGGGGGAACAATGATGGAAACAATGGTGCCGATACCAGTTATGTGTCTCCAAAAGTTAGTCAAATGCTCTAACGCACACCAACTCCTTTAAACACCAAGCATGTCGTAGAGTTAGCAAATGGTAAAAGTCTAGAGGCCACACACGTAGTTAAAGGTTGTAAGCTCGTCTTAGCTGGTCAGACTTTCTCTATCGATCTCATTCCTATAGTTCTGAGTAGTTTCGACATCGTCATTGGGATGGATTGGTTATCCCAACAGCAAGCAGAGATCCTATGCAAAGAGAAGATTGTTCGTATTCCCCGTTCTGGCAAAGAACCTCTCGTGATTCAAGGCGACAAGAGTGGTGCTGTAGTGGGCATCATCTCATTCCTTAAGGCCCAGAAGTGTTTGCGAAAGGGCCACACTGCTATTTTAGCACTCGTTATTGATGCATCGACGAAAGAGAAGAAGATAGAGGATATTCTAGTTGTACGTGACTTTCCTCAAGTGTTTCCTGAGGAATTACCTGGGCTACCGCCTCATCGCCAGGTCGAATTTCAGATCGAGGTAGCTCCTGGAGCAGCACCCATAGCTCGAGCACCTTATCGCTTAGCTCCAACCGAACTAGAAGAACTGTCTAAGCAATTGCAAGAACTCTTGGGAAAGGGTTTCATTCGTCCTAGCTCTTCGCCCTGGGGAGCTCCTGTATTGTTTGTGAAGAAGAAAGACGGTACCTTCCGTATGTGCATAGATTACTGTGAACTAAACAAGGTGACCGTAAAGAATCGCTATCCTCTCCCACGCATTGACGACTTGTTCGATCAGCTACAAGGGTCGACCTACTATTCAAAGATTGATCTGAGGTCAGGCTACCATCAACTGAGAGTCCGGGACGAGGACATCTCCAAAACAGCATTCAGAACACGCTACGACCATTACGAGTTCCTGGTCTTGCCATTCCGGTTAACAAACGCACCTGCAGTCTTCATGGATCTTATGAACAGAGTGTGCAAGCACTACCTGGATAAGTTTGTGATTGTATTCATCAACGACATTCTGATCTACTCTAAGAGTCAGGAGGAACACGAGCAGCATTTACGACTTATTTTGGAACTCCTTCGAACAGAACAGTTGTACACCAAGTTTTCGAAATGCGACTTCTGGCTTCGTGAAGTCCACTTTCTAGGCCACGTGGTAAACAAGGATGGGATTCATGTTGATCCATCCAAGGTAGATTCGATCAAGAACTGGCCTGCACCTCGCACACCAACAGAAATTCGCCAATTCTTGGGTTTGGCAGGTTACTATAGAAGGTTCATCAAAGACTTCTCCAAGATTACGCAACCTCTCACTATACTAACGCAGAAAGGTGTCATCTACCGTTGGGGTAATACACAGGAATCAGCATTCCAGCACTTAAAGGATAGACTTTGTAGCGCACCTATTCTCTCATTGCCAGAGGGCACAGACGATTTTGTGGTTTATTGCGACGCATCCATTCAGGGTCTTGGATGTGTGTTGAAGCAACAGGATAAAGTCATAGCCTACGCCTCACGCCAACTTAAGATTCACGAAAGGAACTACACTACACACGATTTGGAGCTGGGAGCTGTTGTTTTCGCACTCAAGATATGGAGACATTACCTGTACGGTACCAAGTGCACTATTTACACCGATCACAGGAGTCTCGAGCATATCTTCAAGCAGAAAGAGTTGAACATGCGACAACGTCGATGGGTCGAGCTATTGAATGTTTAAGAATGTGCGATCAAGTACCATCCGGGCAAAGCCAATGTGGTGGCCGATGCCCTCAGTCGAAAAGATACCACACCTAGGCGTGTGCGAGCACTACCACTTACTATCCAGTCTAGCCTTCCTGCACAGATACGAAATGCTCAGGTAGAAGCATTAAAACCAGAAAACGTCAGGGCTAAAGCCCTACGCGGTTCAAGGCAACGGTTGGAACAAAAGGCAGACGGCGTCTACTATGTAACGGGACGCATCTGGGTCCCACTCTATGGCAACTTACGCGAGCTTGTAATGGATGAAGCTCATAAGTCTCGCTACTCAGTACATCCTGGTTCGGATAAGATGTACCACGATTTGAAAACTACATATTGGTGGCCTAGCATGAAAGCTCATATAGCAACTTATGTTAGCAAGTGTTTGACTTGTGCGAGAGTCAAGACTGAATATCAGAAACCATCGGGCCTACTCCAACAACTAGAGATACCACAATGGAAATGGGAGCAAATTTCCATGGATTTTGTTACTGGCCTGCCTAGATCTCAACGTGGGAATGATACTATTTGGGTGATCGTGGATCGACTCACAAAATCTGCACACTTTTTGGCTATTAAGGAAACGGATAAGTTCTCCACTCTAGCAGACGTCTATCTTAAGGAAGTTGTCTCGAGGCACGGGGTGCCAACCTCAATTATCTCTGATCGCGATGCACGTTTTACTTCTGAACTGTGGCAAGCGATGCACAAATCTTTTGGCTCTCGTTTAGATATGAGCACAGCTTATCACCCTCAGACGGATGGGCAGTCTGAGCGCACTATTCAAACTTTAGAAGACATGCTTCGTGCATGTGTAATCGATTTCGACAACGGCTGGGAAAAACACCTCCCGTTAGTGGAGTTCTCGTATAACAACAGTTACCACACCAGCATTCAAGCCGCTCCATTCAAGGCATTGTACGGGCGTAAATGCCGATCACCTATTTGTTGGGCAGAGGTGGGTGATAGTCAGATCACGAGTCCAGAACTTGTAGTGGACACAACAGAAAGAATTGCTCAGATACGGCAACGCATGGCGGCTCGTGACCGTCAGAAAGCCTACGCAAACAAGCGTCGGAAACCACTCGAGTTCCAAGTTGGGGATCGAGTGCTACTCAAAGTCTCACCCAGGAAGGGTGTGGTTCGTTTTGGCAAAAGGGGCAAACTTAATCCGCGATACGTCGGACCATTTGAAATCATTGAGAAAATAGGTAAGGTGGCCTACAAACTAAACCTACCAGCGGAACTCAGTGCAGTTCACAACGTTTTTCACGTGTTGAATCTGAAGAAGTGTCTGTCAGATGAGACCCTCATAGTTCCTTTGAAGGAGCTCACTATCGACGATCAGTTGCGATTCGTCGAGGAACCAGTTGAAATCACGGACCGGGATGTTAAGGTCCTCAAACGCACCAGAATACCTCTTGTTCGAGTTCGTTGGAACTCCCGTCATGGTCCAGAGTTCACCTGGGAACGAGAAGACCAAATGAAACTCAAGTATCCCCAGTTGTTCGGAAACAGTGCAACCACTACTGAGACTGAAGCTACTACAGAATTTCGGGACGAAATTCCAAATCAACGGGGGGATGATGTGACACCCCAGGAAAACCAGTAAACTGCACAACACAACTAGCTTCCTCAGTAACCGCATGCTAAATTTCGGGACGAAATTTCTTTCAAGTTGGGGATAATGTGACAACCCGAGTTTGCAAGGTCTCTATTCGACTTAACTTAGTACTTGTTGTCAAGTGTGTTTTTGTATTTAATTGTCGTGCAATATACGTATTGTTTATATGTCCTTCGTGTGCATTATGTGGGTGCACGTTTGTAGTATGCTTGGTATTAATACTATGATATATATTTAATAACAATGAAATGGAACTTTGGCTGAAATCACACCCCACATGAAAACACTCTTCCCACGAAAACACTAGAGTGATTTCGTCCACATGTGGCCAACGAAAACCAGAATGGGCTTTGGCCCAGTAACGTCCGATTATAATATTTGTTCATAGCCTATACGCATAAGTTAATCGGAAAACCCTAACCGCCTCTCACATTCTCTCTCGTTTTTCTTTGAAATCGACGGCTGCCCTTATCTCATTCGAAGTTTGATTCCCTGATTTGATCATCCTTATTCGGTTAGTGGATTATAAACACTTGTGATTATTTGGTTGATATTATGATGTAACTGTTAGATAACTTTGTTTATGGATTTAATATATGCGATTAGGTTATATGATTATGCATGTGAATTATATTGAAAAGTGCAGCCAATGTGGATAGAAGTCGGTCATAGCATTCATATTTGCACATGGATTTGTCTCATATTTGCACATGGATTTGTCAGAAAGCATGTGTTTGTTTATTTGTTTTCAACTTTGATTCTTGTTTAGCATGATGATGATGATGATCCGACAACTTGTCATGTGCCGTTGACTATTTAGTGAATGATCTTGATCTCGCAATAATTTGATAATTTACATGGTTATATATCGATGGTTTGATTTAATGATTTTTGTCGATGATTGATCATGTATTGTAAGTGATGATTAGGGTTATTGTTATCTGCTGTGATGCTGATGATTTATTATTTAGGCCGACGAAAACACTCACCCTCAACGAAAACACGACTCAACGAAAACACCTTGGGATTTCGTCGCCCAAGTGTTTTCGCCAGAAGGTGATTTCGCCAAAATAGTGTTTTCGCCAACAAGGGTTTTAGCCAATGGGTGATTTCGCCGCATATATGTGATTTCGTTGAATGACTGACACAGTAATTCCGTTAGCTGCTAACCCTGTTAAGTTAAGACTGTTAACTCGGTTAATTCTGATTTGACCCTGTTGTTTCCGATTAGCTCTGTTACGTACGTTAACTATGTTAGATGTATTGATTCTGTTAAGCATGCTGACTAGGGTACTTATCTATGTTGAGCATGTCATGTATGTTAAGTATGTCATCTCTATGTTAAGTATGACAACTTAGTAAGGGACTTGCATGCAATTTGGAACCTCGTATGGAATGATTATTGTTTATGCATTGCATGATGTAACTGTCAAACACACTCTGTGATATTGATTGCATGCGAAACCTTACAATCCTGTACTGATTGAACATACGTGTATAAATATAGGACCTGACTGGTTACTTGTGAACGTACTTTAGCATACCGAGCAAACCAAGGTGAGTTCACACTCTTACCAAGGCATGGGATTCCCGGGGTTGGGAATGGGATTGAATGATTACTTGTACTTACATCACTACTGAAATACGTACCACTGACCTCGTTAGGTGTAGGACACCTACAGATACAGCTAGACTAGTAAAACACGGGAAACCCCCACTAATCTTCGCACACATGTCTGTGAGACCGCGATACAAATGCTAATCTTCGCAAACATGTCTGTGAGACCGCGATACGAATACTAATCTTCGCAAACATGTCTGGGAGACCGCGATACAAATACAAATACAACTAGTCTAGGATACATGGGAAGCCCCCACTAACCTTCGCACACATGTCTGGGAGACCGCGATACGAATTAATGCGATACCTGGTACAAGCGAACAAATGATTTACGAACGAATACTATAACTAAACAACCAACTGTGAACTCGCTCAACTTTGTTGTTGACTCGTTGTTACATGCCTTGCAGGTCGTTAGGTACTCATGGAGCTTGCACGGGGAGGCACAGTCGTTGTGGGACATGGATCGTGGATGCCATGTTAAACGTTTATGACATTACAAACTTATTACTTATGTTGGGTCTTACATTTTTGCTTCCGCTAAACATTGATACTATACTTTTGTTTTGAACACCTTTTCATATTGTTTGGTTGAATTACATTTACTCATGACATTGTTCAATATGATTGGAGGCTTGATCCTGGTCAGTCACGCCTCCAAGCGGTGATACTCCGCGTGTGGATTTTGGGGGTGTGACACCGCCAAATAGTCTTGCAATTATATCGTGTCAAGATGTTTCAGTCTACACACATTCTCACTCAACGAATGTTAGGGTTTCGTTTCTTCATGCTTCTACTCCGTAGTAAAAAACGGTTGCGGTTTGCACATTCAATATTCATTGCTTCATTATAAATTAACAATGCGGTCTCGATTGATAGCTTCAGTTTACTTACATTCATACGACACATGACAAAAGCGCTTCTTTAGACAATCTAGGATTATTTTCTAACTAAACCCTTGAATCCCAATGCTTCTCTAAAAATATTTGTTTCTTTTGCTAGTGTTTCCCATAGTCAGAAACGATTGCGGTTTGTATTTCGCATAGCCACCGTTTCCGTAGTAAAAAATGGTTGCGGTTTGCACATTCAATCTTCATTGCTTCATTAAAATTAACAAGGCGGTCTCGGTTCCATATTTTAGAGAGCCCTTTAAGTACGGATCCTACAGCTGCATTTGGAACAAGAAGTCCAACAATCCGTTCATTATCTGTTGTTGTCTAAACAATATGAATGCACGCAACGAATTTGACAACTGTGACAACTTATTAAAAGTATAAATCACCTCCAATCCTTTCCTGGTCAAATCACACACTATAAAGTTTAAACTTATCGTGTGTTCTAGTTTAGAAGGATGACCGAATAGAGATCTGAATAACAAACTGTGGAGAACTTGTTTGCGTTATCCTTCAACATACGCTAAAAACTCTAAAATACGAAAAAAAAAACTCTAAAATACGAAACAAAACTCTAAAATATGCAAAATTACCCTAAAATACGCTAAAATACGATAAAATACATGAAAATATGCTAAAATACGCTGCAATATGTTAATATAAGTCATATTACGAAAAAATACATGAAAACACGTTAAAATACGCCAAAATACGTAAAAATACCCTAAAATAGGTTAAAATAAGCTAAAATACATTAGAATACGCTCAAATACGTCAAAAATACAATAAAATACGCAACAATATGTTTGAATACGTCAAAATAGGCAAAAACACATCAAAATACGCGACTAATGATATTTCCACACACGTATACATGTAACACGACACTATGCAGTACAAGTGGATTTCAAACAAAGTTGTACGTAATCATAGAATACGATATTCGCACGCAACCGAATGACACCGAAACGACGTATGTTGAAGGTATACGTCATAAAACGACAAAATATGCGAAAGTTTGGCAAAAAACGACATGTATACGCGTTGAACCGAGGGAAACACGATAAAACTAATTTTGAAATTATGCCATATACGATCGTATAGGCCTATGTTGTTCGTATATCGGCTTAATACGCATCGTATTGGCCTATACGATGCGTATTAAACTTTGAAGTTTCTCAAAAATTGTCACACCCCCAAATTCCACAAGCGGAGTATCACCGCAGGAGGCGTGACATGACCAGGATCAAGCCACCAATCATATTGAACAATGTATATAAAGTAAATAAAAATCCAACCACACAATACAATTGGTGTTCAAACATAATTTATAAATTTCAAGTTAAACACCGGAAGCATCAAATGTAAAACCAAAACATAAGTTATAAGTTTAGCAAGTTTAACATGGCACACACTGTCCATGTCCCACAACGACTCCTTCCACTCGTGCAAGCTCCATAGATACCTAACGACCTGCAAGGCATGTAACAATGAGTCAACAACAAAGTTGAGCGAGTTCACAGTTGGTGTTCGTTTTAAAGTGGTTTCAAATATCATGAGTTTGTTTGCAACTATAGGTTAACCAGTTTTCCCTGTTTTCCAAACCATAATTAGTGGGGGTTACCCCATGTTGTAAACCACTAGACTAGTTATATATATTGGCGTCCTTCCCAATCCGAGGACGGAGGTACGTATTCTACCCAACCGAGAATACGCAGGTTAAATGTAGGCGTCCTTCCCAATCCGAGGACGGAGGTACGTATGTTTCCCAATTCGAGAATACATAGGTTTAGAGTAGGCGTCCTTCCCAATCCGAGGACGGAGGTACGTATTCTTCCCAATCCGAGAATACGTAGGTTTAGTGTAGGCGTCCTTCCCAATCCGAGGACGGAGGTTCATATTCTTCCCAATCCGAGAATACGTAGGTTTAGTGTAGTCTATTAGTGGTGAACATACAGGTTTCATCTTAGCTTCTTAATCCCATTCCTAACCCACCGGGAATCCCATGCCTTAAGAGTGTGAACTCACCTCGGTTTGCTCGGTAAGATTAGTTACATATGATCCAACTCAATCAACCAATCCTAATGCGGTTATCATACAACAATCAGTTTGGGTATAAGAAATCACTCACACCTCTTTACATATTTCAGCAAATAAAGTCAAGTGTACACATTTCAGATTGATCACACACCTAACCCGTTTGCATACCATCACCTAATCATGCACCTATTATATTACCAAACAGAATGATCATGGTCCATTCACATTTAGACTAACACATTCAGGTCACGCACTTTCCTTGATGCGATCCAATAGCATATGATCTAAACCTAGGATATGTGGCCCACTGCATGAGCCCAAAACTAAAATCAGTTTAAATATGTGCGGCCCCAAACTGCATATCCCAGCCCAATTGTCCGATTCATGGCCCAAACAAGTGTCCGTGTGTGTAACCTGATGGAAAGTGGGCCACTACCCCCGGTGTGCGACGTGCCTTGTGTGACCCACTACCCGTTCGTTGCCCAACAGCAGGTATGCGACCCAATGTTTAGGCAGCCCAGTTTCGTGTGTGTGTATGGCCCAATCTTAGAATCCATCTATAACGTGTGTGGTTTAATATCAAATACTTCTCCACATTACTCGTAAACATTCGCTATCATCAACACCGACCTCAACATGGTTCAATCAATATTCTATCTCTAAGAATTATGTAACAGTTCATGCATTCACTTTCTTTAGTCAAATTGGGTCAAGCACCTTCGGTTATTCCCACAAATATATATGATCATTCCATTAGGAGCTATGGTTCGAATGTGTAATTACTTGATCATAACATCAGTCAATTAATTACGTCCCTAAATCCAAATCATAATCACTTTCATGTATAAACAATATAAACCATTTGCATATTTTAATCATAGTATTCAATCATGTTTTAATGAATCCAAATATTAAATCATGCAACTCATACTTTAGACACAATCATTACATCACCGATTAAACATTATCAACATACACACACTTCAAGAGGCACATGCAACGGAAGATTAGTCAAATCACAAACAACCCCACTTACAGAAACTAACCTTTGCTCATGATTCCTATTCAAAATACATCATGATACATCAACAGTTGGATCGAGTTTCATGTAATTATTATTTAGCAAAACTCCTAACATAACATTCATCTTAATCGGCAATCACATATCATCACCAAATAATTAATCATCCAACCTTATTCAATAACTCATATAAACAGTAGCATGCAACATGATATACCAATAGATAAGGACACTAACCAAGAATCTGACCAAACAATATGCTAACTCGAAGGGGAAGGGGGTCTGCCACTGCAATTCGTGCAATCAGGGGAAACCTAGGGTTTCTTTCTTGTGTGATACGTCGCATATGGCAAATTGCATGCCAATATATAGCACTTATTTAAACCGGTTGGGGTTTTAGTTTAATTAGGTATGCTTTGGGATTTCAAAGGTTTTGGGCTGCAATAGTTAGGGGTGCGGCCCACATAACAAATAGTTAATCCACTTGGGCTTTACCCGGCCCAAGCATGACTTCGGTGTGCAATTGTGGTTGGTTTGGGCTTCGGCTCGTGTAACTTGGCCTGGAATAACTAGTGTGTGTGTGTGGGCCGAAGGGGGTGTAATAAGTGCGGCCTAATTATAATCTAAGGCCCAAACATACGAACAGTGATTCTCGTTTACATTAAGGTTTAACAAATAACAAATAGCAAGCATTCACCGTAACGTGTGATAAAAACGTAATGTAACAAGAATAATACCAGATTAAGAGTTACGAGGTTAGACGACACTAACCTTGAAAGTTCGGGTTGTCACAAAAATAACCCTGAATTTATCAGAAAAACATAGTTATTTCAGTAATTTCATCGATTAATACGCATCGTATAGGCCTATGCGATGCGTATTAAACTATAAATTTCTCAAAAATGTGTTTCAAATAAAGGGTCCCATCATTACAACCACTTGTTTTCAACGAGGATGTAATGCAATGATTCCTCTCAATTGAATAGACAGACACTTGCTTCATAGGACTCACTTGAATCGTCTCGGAAGTATTGAACAACCGAAATAACAGCTGCGGTTTCATCAGCTGCATCATTTACCGTGGAATGCATCCTTATTTATGTAAATCGCACAAACAAGCATGCCTTGAACGAGTCTAGAACACTCGTAATCCTCAACCGCTTTGAAATTGGACGAAATCTATTAAGAAACTGTTCGATTTCACGGTGAGTGGAGAAATTAGCGACGGAGAAACTGTTCGATACAGACATGCATCTGGAAAAAAGCATATAAAGAACCTTCAAAAGTTAGAGAATATAATGACTTCAAAAGTTAAACATATTTTATTAGCTATTATACCTCCTTTAATAGCAAGATGAGAATGATGAGATATCAGCAGTTAGCTAGAAGAAGTTTCTCTCAATCAGGTGTTCCAATAGAATTCCCCTGTTTAACAATGTCTTGTTCATTGTTTCAGATGACTTGCTTGGTAACAAAGAGGAACACTTTCTTCTTTTGTTCTTCAATCTTTGTTACTTGTTAATGTTTTATTTTTTTCTACTTTTAGAAAGGTTTGACCACCTCACGACTGTAATAAAACGGAACATAATCCCAGATTGTCTAGAGAAGCGCCTTTATCATGTGTCATATGTTGGACGAAATATATGGATGGAAAGCCCGCATAGTTTATTTTTTTATAATTTTACATACGATTTAGAGAAAGAGAGAATACGTTACGAGATTCTTCGAGAATTAGAAAATGAGAAAATACGAAACGACAAGGGTGTTGGTCTTTTCTCCCACGTGTGATCCAGAGGTCGGTCTCGGGTGGGCATAAGATCCGTGGGCCCTATTGTCGGAATCTGTGACTCCGTGGAAGATATGATTAAGGTAAGCGTGCCGTATCATGTGTCATGTGTCATAAAACGGAACATAATCCTAGATTGTCTAGAGAAGCGCTTTTATCATGTGTCATATTAGAGAAACATAATTTTATAGACGATTTAGATTAACAGAGAATACGTTACGAGATTCTTCGAGAATTAGAAAAGGAGAAAATACGGAACGACAAGGGTGTTGGTCTTTTCTCCCAAGTGTGATCCAGAGGTCGGTCTCGGGTGGGCATAAGATCCGTGGGCCCTATTGTCGGATCTGTGACTCTATGGAAAATGAGATTAAGGTAAGTGTGCCGTAAAGTTGCACCTGTTGTCTAGAGAAGCGCTTTTATCATGTGTTATAAAACGGAACATAATCTCAGATTGTCTAAAGAAGCACTTTTATCATGTGTTATATTAGAGAAACATAAATTTACAGGCGATTTAGAGAAACAGAGAATACGTTACGAGATTCTTCGAGAATTAGAAAAGGAGAAAATATGGAACGACAAGGGTGCTGGTCTTTTCTCTCACTGTGCAAACTTGAAGAATCTCACCACTGTGCAAACTTGAAGAATCTCACCATATGACATATGATAAACACGCTTCTTTAGACAATCTGGGATTATGTTCCACAAATTGGGAACCACATATTCGTGTGTAAAAACTCGAAAAGATGACCGAATAGAGATCTGAATATCCCCTTGGTAGTTGTTTACTACATGACACATGATAAAAGCGCTTCATTAGACAATCTGGGACTATGTTCCGTTTTAACACGCCGCTTAAATCTCAGTTATGTCTCATTGCATTATGACAATATTGACAAGGGTGGTAGTATTTTCTCCCACTGCGCAAACTTGAAAAATCTCACCATAACACATTGTAGACTGGTGGACTTGAATGATTTTAATATATTTCATCTTGGACTATCTAGTCTAATACTTGAAAATGGATATGATCGTGTCAAGATCTTTATTTATCATGTCATCGACCAACTGCTCGAATCCCTTTCGTTTCTCGGGTTCGCATTCGATACAACACAACAAAAAATAAACTTCAAAAAATCAGTGCCTTGATACGCATCGTATAGGCCTATACGATGCGTATCAAGCCCGCCGCCAGGCATAACCTGCACCTGTCAGTCTGCCATGTCTTTTACTTTATTTCAATACGCATCGTATAGGCCTATACGATGCGTATCGAATTGAAAAGATGTGCGGATAGACAGAGGGGGTGTGCCATTAGAAAACCCCTTTTAATAATCCATATTGGTTTTTACTTTTTTATAGGAAATTGGATAATGAATGGTTGGCCTTTTATTTTGGGTCATGCTAGTCGCACACGGTGAAAATTATTTTCACACCCCAAAGCGCCGCGCTATGGCCATAGCGGGGCGCTTTGGTTGACAAAAGTTGATTTGACTGACGTTGGAAACATAAGTTGCAGAGACATAAAGGTGATACGATGTTGCAGTGTCCCGTGAACCCTAAGCGCCACGCTATGGCCAAAGCGCGGCGCTTCGACCCCAAATTTTGATTATTTAAACCTGCATAGACAGAACATTTAGCATTCGAGGGTATTCGGTGATTTTGTTGTTTGTCGATTTTCTTTGCTCTATTAGTTACATGTCTTGAAAAAACGATGTCGTGGTTAAGCAACTATCTTTTCGGTCCATATTCTGACGAGTCGGTTGTTCCTGATTCTTACGAGGGGACCGCTATTTCTGACTCGTATGAGAAACCGGTCTCGTCCAACTTGAGGGAGGCAGAGGTTGTATCTGGCATTCGTTATCGTGATAACACGGTGACGCTGGATTTGAATACCCCTGTGGAGGACCCTTACGTACAACAAGGTTATTCGAATTTCGGTTACGGTGGCGAGCAAAGCTTTGTACAGCAGGAGTGTTATCCAAATCACAGTTACGGTTGTCAACAGAGCTTTGAACATCAAGTCTATTCGAACCTCGGTGACGATGGTGAGCCGGAGAATGTGTCTGTTGACGAGGAAGGCTGTTACCCGGTTACATTTTCGTTTGATACAACGCAGACCTTTTCGTCACGTAAAGAGTTGGTGCGTTGGGTACAAGACACGGCAAAAGACAATGGTTACCTCATTGTGATTAAGAGGTCGAATAAAAGAGGAGGGAATTACAAGATTTGGTTTCAATGTACGTTTGGTGGGGAGCATAAGAGTATAGCTACACAGAGGAAAACGGGTAGCAAGAAAATAGGCTGCCCGTTCGAGATGATCGGGTTTTTGGAATCATCCGGAAGTGTTTGGAGGATCGAGGTGACGAAGGCGAATCATAACCACACTCCTATTGAAAACTTAGAGGGTCACGCGTATGCGAGAAGGCTTTCTTCGGAGGATAAAAAACTGGTTAAGGAGCTGGCAGAGCAAGATATTCCCAACCAAAGTATCTGGCGAACGCTGACAAAAAACAATCCGGCTAGAAAGCTTATTCCGAAAGATATACACAACGCTGTTCAGAAGATCAACACCGAAAAAAAATGTCGGTAAGTCTCCGATGCAAAAACTTGAAAACATTCTTCTCGAAAAAGATTACACTTATTACATGCGCACGAATGAGATATCGAACGAAGTTGACGATGTCTTCTTTGTTCACGAAAAATCATTCACTATGTGGTGTGCCTTCCCGCATGTGCTAATGATTGACGCCACCTACAAAATGAACATGTACAACCTGCCATTTGTTCAGGTCGTAGGCATGACGTCGACAAACAAATTGTTTACGGCTGCTTGTGCGGTAATTTCCGCTGAGAAGTCAGAGAACTACCTATGGGTGTTGCAGAGGATCAAGTTTATGCTGGTAGGATGTATGGAACCGCGCGTGATTTTAACAGACAGGGATTTTGCGCTAATGAATGCGTGTGAACAAGTTTTTCCAAAAGCGCATAAGTATCTTTGTCGGTTCCATATTCAACAAAATATTAATAAGAACAGCAAGAAGAAATTCTCTGACAAGGAGTGGAAAGAATTCGTACGTACATTTTGGACATTGTGCGAGTCTACGACCGAGGAAATATACAGGTATAACTTGGAAAACCTTGAAGCACAGCTGAAAGAAGATGACCGTGAACGTGGGTATTTCTTACATAATTATGTTCAAATTTTATATAATAACAAAAACTGACTATTTACGTTTTTTTAATTTTAGAGGTTTTTGATTATTTGAAGAAATCCTGGTTGGATCCGTACCGTGAAAAGTTTGTATCTTGCTGGATTAACAAAACTATCAACTTTCACCAAACTACGACCAACAGGGTTGAGGGCATGCATGCAACACTAAAAAGTCACTTTCCAAGTCATCGCAACACACTGGATAAACTTGTACTGTATGTTGATCATGTTGTTGATAGACAATACGCCGAGATTAGTACTAGCTTTGAAACAAGCCTCCGAAAAGTGATGACGCACCACAAGAATCAGCCCATGCTTGCATATATTCTCAGAAAGGTTTCAATATATGCGATTGAGATTTTGAGTATAGAACTAAAACGTAAGGAAGACGGGTTGAGAGCCTACGGTGCAAGCTGTGGTTGCCAACTTTTTACCAGCTGTGGTTTGCCATGTGCCTGTCGTTTGGAAAAGCTGGAAAATAACGGTAATTAATATCTTTGACCTTTCTCGTTATGATTTTGCCACCTAATTTGTTTTCATCCACAGGTCAGCAACTCCGGATCACACACATAGACGTGTTCTGGAAGAAACTTAACTTCAAGCCTGCAAGGACTAAGATAGAGGATATCGACGTAGACGCGGAATTTGAAAAATTGAAACAACAGATCGATCCAACACCCCCTCAAGTGAAAAGGAGCTTCTTTGAAAAGTTTCAGCAAATCCTCAATCCAGGGAACAATAACAAAAAACCTCCTGCTGTTCTGAAGAAAACTCGTGGTCGCCCAACATTGAAAACGCAAGAAGAAAGAAAGGTTGAAGCCGCTAGAAAAAGCTCGTACATTCCGTCAGAAGAAACTTGGGTCGAGGCCTCAGACGATCTTCCCCGTCACAGCTCGTACATATCACCCGAAGATTCTAGAAGACAAAAGAATACCAAACCGCTCAACCTACACCCTGATTTCCCGATGATCAAGCTCGGTCCTAAGACGGATATAGCGATCCGCAACTACGCATCTCAGATTCCCAAAGTGATCCATCCATACATCGTTAGAATAAAGGACGTGAAACCAGATGGTCATTGTGGGTTTTGATCGGTGGCTGTTGGGTTAGGAGTGAAACAAAATTCATATTTGATGATCCGGAAACAACTTATAAAGGAGTTACGTATGAACGAATCGCTTTGGAGGCAGGTTTTCGATCCGGAAAACATAGGACATTATGATGCGCTGGTTAGATGGATCGATTTCAAGGGGGTGGGACGAGCAGGTATCGAAAATTACATGTCGATGCCTGAGACGGGGTTTCTTATTGCCCAACGATACGGTGTGATTGTTCACACCTTTGACATTCGTGGGAGCGATACAATTTTCCCTCTGCTGGGCGGGCCAAACGAAGCTGAGGAACCTCACCTAGTGGTTACGGTTGTGTTCGTCGACGATGGGCATTTCATACATGTAGAGCTTGGAGGTTGTTATCCAATGCCTCCCCCAAACCTACTCTGGACAGCGAACAGAACAGATCGCGCAGCAGTCTGGCATACATTATACAGAGATCAGATCAACGCGTACGAAATGCTTACGTATCGTGCCCCTGACCTTAATGTAACCCCATATGTTCACGATGTATGTTAAATGTGTTTAATAATAATCACGTTTGTGTTTGTTCAATATATGCGTTACATCACGTTAAAAACCGAATGTCACCGACACGACCCAATCAGATTCAATGCGCACTTGTACGACCCAAAATGACAATATACATCATAATACTACAATTAATGAAAAAATACGTCATGTTCATGTACGGTAGGCGGCTGATACACATAACACTTCTCACAGGAGTACTTGTGCTTTCAAACCAAAATGATACGATATAACGGAATAAGACATCACACGTAACCGATTTGATCCGGAACTTGCAGTATAGTCCATATATATTAAAAAATGATGTATAATGGAAACAACGTAAAATTTAGACTATTCTCGACGCGTTTGTGAATTAAAAACAATTTAAAGAAATTTAAAAAAGGCCCAAAGCGCCCCGCTTAGGCCATAACGCAGCGCTTTGGCCCCGAAGCGCCCCGCTTAGGCCATAGCGCAGCGCTTTGTCCCCTCGTAAAACCTGAAGCGGGGCAGCCTTCTCCCCCATTTCAACCACAAACACAAAAACACACACAAAGGTGCGATTTCACACACTTGAGCCGGAGATCTTCGTTTTCAAGCTTTCAACCGCTAAAAGGTAAGATCGAACACCCTTAATCGTTTTGGTTAAATGTAAATGTTTAAATTTGTGTTGATTGGGGCGGGTTTTGTTGATCGGCTGGGTTCTGTTCTTCATAACGAAGAACCAAAGCGCCGCGCCGAGGCCATAGCGGAGCGCTTTGGTTCATGTTTTTTTTATATTATTTGTTTATTTTATATTATTTGTTTATTATATTATATGTTTATTATTATTATTTGTTTATTTTATATTATTTGTTTATTATTTTATATTTAATATTATTTGTTTATTGTTTTATATTTAATATTATTTGTTTATTGTTTTATATTTAATATTATTTGTTTATTATTTAAATTGTTTAAATAATATTATTTATTTATTATTTTATATTTAATATTATTTGTTTATTATTTAAATTGTTTAATAATATTATTTGTTTATTGTTTTATATTTAATATTATTTGTTTATTATTTAAATTGTTTAAATAATATTATTTATTTATTGTTTTATATTTAATATTATTTGTTTATTATTTAAATTGTTTAAATAATATTATTTATTTATTATCTTTTCAACGTGCAGGGATGGATTCCTCCGATGACGAGATTGAGCATATGGAGGCTGAGGTAGAGGTGGGAGAGGAGGGAGAGCCGGCAAGTCCGTACCTGCAGTTTCCGCAGGGGTCACGGGCGAGGGGGAGATGCGCTAGGTTGCGCACCATAGAGATTGGGGGCATGTAGGGATAGACTGGGACCTGCTGGAGACCGTGGGAGAGGCGGCGCGGGCGCGTGATATAGTTGGACTAGATACTCCTTGGTCGCGCCTATTTCAGATAGCGATGGAGGACTCGTACCCTGAGCTTACGGTCGAGTTTCTTTCTACGTTTACATACGCGCCGCATCCGGCGGATTACGTGGAGGACCCGGATTTTCCAGTCCACGAGGTTACATTCCGTCTCGCCGGTCAGCAGTTTCAGATGAGTGTGCGGGAGTTTGCTGTCCATACAGGTTTGTACACAGAGCCCGAGCTTGATACTGATTTATATACGCAGGCGGTTACGGTGATGGACAGGCAGACGCTTATCAGTTTCTGGAGGGCCATAGCCAGGGTTCCCTTTGGGAAATCCTGGCAAAAGGCCACCACCATTAGAGACCCCTTGTACCGATACCTGCATCATGTTATCGCGTCATCTATCGTGCCGCGGGGTACCAGGAGAGAGAAGGTCAACCTCAGTGACCTTTTCTTTCTATACTGCCTACTTCGCCGCCAGGCCTGCGATCTAGCAGCCTGCCTGGCAGATTACTTTGCCACAACATACCACCGGCAGCTCCGCGGGCAGCTGCACACTGGCTCATACATCACCGCCATTGCACGCTCGCTAGGGCTCGTGCCCGAGTATGATCCGGAGCTGTCCGATCCGATCCCGTCTACCAGGTTGGGCCGCGCGTCAGTATCTGCCATGCAGATCTCCCGTACCTTTGATGTTGGTCTGAGGTTTAAGGGCCGTGACGGGCTGATTTGGCATCCGGAGGTGGTGCCGGAGGTTATCCCGGTTGTTATTGAGCTGAGGCCTGGAGTGTTAGCCGCTCCTCCTGTTAAGGAGGCCGCTCGGCAGGCTCAGCTACAGGCTCTGGGACTCGATCAGTACCCGGGCCAGCCTCAGGATCAGGCTCAGGCTCAGCCTCAGGATCAGGCTCAGGCTCAGCCTTAGGCTCAGGCTCAGCCTTAGGCTCAGGTTCAGCCTGTATTCGAGGATCCGGCTCAGGAGGAGCATATCGAGGAGATCCCGGTACCACCAGTTCAGCCAGCTCCTGAGCCGCCACAGTACCCGCAACACGTTTACGCTGACCTGCCTCCGGCAGCGCGTGAGGTGGCTCGGGACTTCGACCGGCGCCTCCGACGCCAGGGCGCACGCATTGACTGGATCGTCGAGACGCTCGTTGCTCTACGAGAGCTCGCTGGGTTGCCTCCACTTCCCCTCCCACCGTCCCCACCGCACGAGGATTAGTCCCTTAGTTTGTTTGTTTGTTTGGTGTTTTGTTATGTATTATGTACTCAGTTGTATCTTTTTGTTTTGTATGTACAAACTGATATATATATATATATATTGCAGTTAATCTTCTATTTACATCACGTTGGTTTTGGATTGTTTACGTTTAATTCTTATGGCTTTCTGTACATTTTATTTAACGTGTTAGTTTAATTTAACAAAATAAACTACGTTAACAGTTTATAAAGACGCACTTATATTATATACGTTCTATAAAAATAATGACGTAAAAAAACGTAATTATAAAACAACTATGAATTATATTTAACTAATATTTTATAATAATAATAAAAATCAAATACAATTTTTTTCCTCCAAAAAACATTACCAAACTAACCCACATCCCACCTATTTCAAAAAAAAAAAAACAACACAAACTTATCTGCACACGGTTTTTGTCTTTTTGCTCACCTAAAGCGCCCCGCTTTGGCCATAGCGGGTTGCTTTAGGTGTGCAAAAAGACAAAGACCGTGTGCGAATAGACCATCCCTTTATTTTGTGGGAGACGACGAGCAAATACCAAAGTCAAAATGTCAACCTTTTGACCTAGCTCCACAGATAGATATTTCTTTCTTGAATCCAATCAATCATATTCTCTCCGATTTTTGGGATCAGATCTCAACATCGATAGGCGCAACCAAGTAAGAATTTTCTATCCGCATATATATATATATATCAATATTGTTACATAATTTTAGGTTTTCTTCTTATCATTTTCCGATCCCCTTTTCAGATTCACGCCGATTCATCCTAACCCGGTTGCAGATTCATCTCAAAACAGGTAATTCTTTCTTCGCTAATCTGTTCCTTGTAATTTCATATTTTACGGAAAGTAAATCTTGTTGTTTTAATGTTGATCTATTGATATTAATATTATACTTGTTTGTAAAATAAATATGTAGATTCATCGTTGTATCCTTTGACTTGTGTTAAATTTGCAAAGATAATATGAAGTTTGATTTGTACAATTTTTTGTTTAAAGAATTAGCTAAATATGGAATTTGTTTGATCAGCTTTTGTTTGGATGTTGATTTAATTATCTAAGATTGAACCTTGTTTTTATAGGAATATGGGCTATCTGGATTCGATAACGTCTGCGATCCCGGGTCAATCTAATGGTGATTCCCCGGACAGTGGTGGTGGTGTGAGCGAAGACTCAAAGTTTAGCTATGGGTTTGCAAGCTCTCCTGGAAAGAGATCTTCGATGGAGGATTTTTATGAAGCGAGAATCGATTGTGTAGATGGTGAAATGATTGGTTTGTTTGGAGTGTTTGATGGTCATGGTGGTGCTCGTGCTGCGGAATATGTGAAGCATCATCTTTTTAATACTCTGATTAAGCATCCGAAGTTTATATCGGATACGAAAGCAGCTATATCTGATGCGTACAGTCATACCGATACGGAGTTTCTGAAATCAGAGAACAATCAGAACCGAGATGCTGGATCAACTGCTTCGACAGCTATTCTAGTCGGCGACCGTTTGTTGGTGGCAAACGTTGGTGACTCACGCGCTGTTATCTCCAGGGGTGGTAAAGCGTTTGCTGTTTCTCGTGACCATAAGCCGGATCAAAGTGATGAACGACAGAGGATTGAGGATGCTGGTGGGTTTGTCATGTGGGCTGGAACGTGGAGAGTTGGTGGCGTTCTTGCTGTTTCTCGTGCGTTTGGTGATAAGTTGTTGAAGCAGTATGTCGTGGCTGACCCAGAGATTCAAGAGGAGAAAGTTGATAACTCACTGGAGTTTTTGATCCTTGCTAGTGACGGTCTGTGGGATGTTGTGACAAATGATGAAGCTGTTGCGATGGTGAAACCGATTGAGAGCCCAGAAGATGCGTCAAAAAGGCTGGTGCAGGAAGCTTCTGAGAGAGGTAGTGCTGATAATATTACGGTAGTGGTTGTTCGTTTCTTGGAGAATGAAGCTAGTGGCTCGACTTCCCATTGAAACGTAAGTGTGCTCTGCTCAATAGAGATTTCGTGTTTGTTTTTAATAGATTGGCTGGCCTTACTGACCAACTTTCTACTGTGTTCAGTGGCGTAGGTGTTCTGTGTGCGTTGAAAACATAATAAGTGTACAATTAATGCAAATTTCTCTACTCTTTTTGTATGAGCTTATGAAAGAAATACGTTTCTCTCTTTTGGTTGTGGCTTATAGGCAGGCAAGTTGTATTTTGTTTTAAGTTTTCGTTGTGTTCGTTTCTTGATATGGAAGTCATGAGTTTGCATGTTAGTTATGTTTCATTGTTATTGTTAATTTGTTATATTAATTAAGTATCAAACAGTAAATTCTCCATTCAAACCACCATCGTGTAACTTTATGATTTTGTTCCTTATATAAATGTCAAGCAATGATAAGAGTATCCTTGTCTGGGCCTGCTCCTGAAGAACCAGAAGCTCACTCGGGTCTGGTTTCTAAAGAACCAGAAAGGAGGAGTCGTTGCGTTTGTGTTTGTGGTAGCGCCAGAGGTTAAAGATAGCTTGTGCCATGGACAAGGATGTCTGGAACAACAGTCGTTGGTATATGGCTTGTTTGTGGTAGTTTTTCCAGTCTAGTCATTACGATGGAGAACGCAAGACTGAAAACAGGTGCTGAGGAGTTAGGAGACGTTGCTAATGGTGGAACTATGGCGCCTGTTGTGGGAGCACTGGTAGGTGGCGTTCTGTGACGATTGTGGTGGAATCAGCTTCCATGTTTCGGTCAGAAGATGGGAAGATTGTTCTAGCCTGTTCGGATCTGGATGCTGTCAAATGAAGAATGAAATCTCGTCACCGAAATATTGGCTTCTAGATTGCTTCAACTTACAACCTTCTGACCAAATATTGTTCAACTTGCCTCTTTCTTCGACGTGATTGCTTCAAAATAGGACACCATGAGCTTCACCACTGGAAGAGAGGTTCTCATGTGATCACCATCTGTCGTGAAAATAAGTATATGATCGGAGATAAAATGTATAAAGTGTAAAAGTGAGAGTTGTGAGAGTATCATACCTGAATATTACTTTGCATCAACTATTTATAGGAGGGAACTTACGGTTGATGTTACTATCACGTGATGTGGTCCCACATGGTATGCATAACTGTTTTGATAGTGACATCTTAAATTCCATTCATCCGGGATAAACATTACCTTTGTCATGATTGTGTATTTTCTGTCACATCACTCTAACAAAATAGTACGTGAATTAGTGTGGATTATTTTGGGTTTACTTTTAATAATTCAGGTACATTATTTTATCTACTCGTGTCGGGTTCCGGACCATACATCTTCAACACCTAAGGACAAAAATCATGTTAGCCTTGAAATATATGTTCTATAAAAGTAGAGGGTGTTCAAATGCAAACCTAGTAAATGGGTTGTGTTAATCACTTGAAAGCGTGTTCACCGGTCTAACCTATTAAAAAACCCTTTTAATTCATATCAATCCTAAAAAGAGTTAATTTTATTGGGTAAGGTTCAAATACATATTAGTCTCCTAAAATTAAGATGTCTTAATTCATTGTGTTTTTTCTTTGTTTGTGTCATTGTGTCTTTTGCGACTTAAAATGTTTTTTTCCCTCCACATTAAGTTATATTTCTCGGCTATTTATCATATTTGCGATCCATTTTGTCTTTGTACCCTTCATAGATTTCGACCCTTTGTAAGATAACTTTACTCAATTTTCTTTTATCAATAACATTGTATCTCCTTTACTAATTTTTTAAGTGATGGGCAAAATACGAGAGTTCCAAGAGATTCGGGGGATATGAAAGGTTTTAAGGCTTTAAAAAATTATACATTATGTTTTAGGGGATGATTATACTGTGCAAAGGCTATAGGACAACATGGGTCGTCGATTGCAAGATCTATGGCTCAAAAAGACGAGGTAGCAATTACGTAAATTAAACCATTCTACTATTGAAAGAACAAATAGAAAAAAAAGGCATTTTCGTCATAAAAATTGAAAACCCTTCTCTTTAAACAAAACCATCTCTTCATTCTCTTCATTATTCAAAATCAAAATTAGGAATTTGCAAAAACCTAAATCGCTCATTCATCTTCTCAACACGAAATATGCATGGATTGTTCACTGAAATATCAACATAAGTGCATTATGTTATTCTATATACAATTTTATAGTAGAATTTTATCTAAAGTACGTCATTAAGTTCACATGTAGAAATAAACAACCTTCACAATCAGATAAATCTGAAATGGAGCCTTCGAAAAAAAAAAAGATGATGTAAGTCCCAATTACTATGGATCACAGTGATAATCATTGATTTACACACAAACACGTATTAGTTAGGTGTTTGAATGTGTATAAACTAACAAAAAACAAAAGAAATAAGATGAAAATGAGATAGATCTACTAGAAACTAGATGAAAAAAGGAAACCAATACTCAAGAAAACATATAATGACATAGATCCCAAATGATATTACAAATCAGCTCCTGGATTCACACAATAAGCTCCAAAACCCGTTTACACCTTCAAAAACACACACTTAAGACCTCTCCAAACCCTAGGGTGCACACTTACTATTTATAGGTTTGGTTACCTACGTATTTATAAATATGCAGGTCGCGTATTTATAAATATGCAAGTGATATAAATGCGTTGCGAAAGTGTAAAACAACTATTAAGCTTTTACGGTTTAACCCTAGACTTCTAAAACCTATCCAAGACACCCAAACATGATATCTCAAATACCAACGGTCCTAACAAATGAAGGTAAGTACACTACTTAGTTTCTTTGGTTGAATTATGTGAAAATGAATTTAACAGTTGCTTGAAAATTTTGAACCAAAGAAGAACAATGACAAACCATCTATAAAAAGACTGATGATAATGATTCTAGATTTAGGGATTCATTGTGTATCTGATATGTGATTTTAAATTTAAGTATACATTGAGTATCTGGTACGTAATTTTGGTCTTCGTTATGTATTTGATACGTGATTCTATATTTAGGTATACAGTGAGTATCTGGCACGTGATTTAGGTATTCATTATGTATTTGATACGTGATTCTAGATTTAGAATTCATTAAGTATCTGGTACATGATTTAGTTATTCATTGATCATTTGGTGCGTAATAATAGATGTAACATTACATTGAGCATTTGTGACTGCTTTAACACCTGGTACGTGATTATTACATTGAGTATTTGTTACTGCTTGCACACATGGTATGTGATTCTAGATGTAGGTATACATTGAGTATCTGGTACGTCATTTAGGTATTCATTTATCATTTGGGACGTGATTATAGATGTGGGGTTACATTAAGCATTTGTTACTGCTTACACATATGGTACGTGATTATTGATATCGGGTTATATTGAGGATTTGTTTTGTTTGCACACATGGTACGCGATTATAGATGTAGGGTTATGTCACACCCACAAGTTAGAGTTAGGCATGACTTCTTGGTATCATTATATATGCAGCTGAATATATAACTAAGGTTTGTGGAATGCTGAACGCCAAGTCACCTATGCACCTTCAAGGTAGTTGTTCAATCTAAAAGCCTATCTTGAACATGTCAAGGTCTCGACCTTCTAAGGTTCCGAACATTTCACCTATTTCCAACCATGCCATAGTTAAACGTTACTTGAAAAACATGCTTAAAAATGTCAACATTAAGTTAGTGAGTTCACAAGTTTTGTTCGACATAATGTAAATCATTTTCCTTATATGTTTTGAAAAGATCGTCATTAAAATGTATAATAGACACATCTTTGTAAATCCAACATACTCGTCTTTTGTCTTTTGAAAAGATAAGATTAACATATCTTTGAAAACCAACCATACTTGTTGATAAATATATCCTTGAAAAATGTGTATACTTACCACGAAAGTCATAATACATATACCCATAAAAGACGTAATGCATGTATCATTTAATAACCCGGCATAATTACTCGTAAAAAAATATGATACCAATATCTTTAATAACCCGACATACTTACCTGTGAAAGACATAATACCTATATCTTTAATAAACCAGCATATAGGCTAACAAAAGACATAATACCTATATCTTTTTTTACTTGGCATATAGATCGATGTAAGTCATAACACCTATGTCGACAAACTTCGTCATCCATAACTTTAATGGTTTCTATCAGTTTTTAATCATTTCATACACCGGATACACATATCCTGAGTGATCTTATTGTTAAGCTAGCAAAGATGAATAATGTTGTAATTACTGTTAGGGATGGATTTTCACATCTTATGGATTACGGATCCTCAAGCGGAGCCAGGATCACGGATCCTCAGTTCAGTTTGAATTAAGGATCCTCACAAGACGTTGCAGGAATAAGGATCCAGGATCCTCATTATTATCCTTATACTAACAGTTGTTTCCATTATATTTGAACTCGTTTTGCAGGATTATTCGAGTGGGACTTGGTCTTGCCGAGATTCCAGGGGAATATACCTTTCAATTCTGCACGTGCATGGCCTTCGTGACCGTTGTGGAGATCGTGGGAAGCTAGCATCTTTTTCAGATTGTTAGTTTGTTAGCTTATTTCTATTTTTATAAGGGGATAACAAGCTTGATTAGATAGAACAATTAGCAACACACACTACTCTCGTGAACTCTCTGCAACTTCTTGGCGATTACACATTTTTTGCACACTAGTGATCCTTGTAACAAGCTTGTTATCATCCCAATTTGTAACATTGTTTGCTTAATATACTTGGTGATTGGTAGTTTTCATCACCCGAGGTTTTTTGTGCCGGAGATCATACATTGATCAAAGGCTTTTTCCTCGTATAAATCCTCGTGTCCAACATTCATTTCATTCATATATTGTTCATACATTTGTTCATCAATTCAAGCATCACACCTCACAAAATCAGATTTGGTTGTATTATCCTTGTGTGATTTTTGACCAAAACAGTTTGGCGCCCACCGTGGGGCAATTGGTGCTTCATTTCTGAGAAATTTTGTTCATTTCGAGCATTTCGGTTCATTACCTTCAACCACATGGCTTCCCAGGGAAAAAACACTTCAAGCTCCATGCCGGCGATCACCTCTTCATAGGGCATTCCGCCTTTGTCTCCTGCACCTTCTGGATCCCAGAAGAATGCTGAGAATGCTGTGAAGAAACAAACCCCCATTTTCCCAAAACCAACTTCTACTGCTTCTACTGGTCCTACTAATAATGATCTTTATTCTTTGATTTTGCAGTTGAAGGATCACATGCAGCAGGACAGAACTAATGACAGGATCCTTCGAGAGATTGATGACATCAAGAAATTGATGACATCAACTAAGGATCACTCTCCATTGGCGCCCAGATCACTGAATTTTGATTCTCCAGCCATAACAGCCCAGCACTCCACAGCATCAGGCACTCAATACCAGGGTGGATTGTCGAGTATACGTTATGGATCGTTGGCAATGACTCATGCTTAAGGATCCTACTTTCAGCCTTCAGGATCCTCTCTTCAGCCTCAAGGATCCTCCTCCCAGTATCAAGGATCCTTCTTTAGTTCCGGAGGATATATGGGAGCACAGACGGTTCAAGGATCCTCACTCCAGGGTCAAGGATCCTCTTCTCAGGTTCAGGGATCCTCTCAGGTTCAAGGATCCTCCTCTCAGGTTTAGGGATCCTCATCTCAGGTTTACGGATCCATGGATTATCCTCCAAGACCCCTAGTCTCAGCATACCAAGGATCCAACATCTTTCAGGATCAAGGATCCTTAAGGAGTGTACAACCCGAAAGTTCAGATATTCAATTGGGAGACTTCATCCCTATGCATACTATTGCTTCATCTGGTCCCTCGATCATGCCAGAATCACGTCAATATGGATTCACATCCGGAATTCCAAACTTGAATCCTTCAGGAGGTAACACTTTGAGTAATTCTTATAATGCTAACCATGGCTTTGTGCAGGATACAGGTATCAACCAAGCTATGGCCAGAGAGTTACAAAAGCTCAAGGATATGATATCCAGCGTTCCGGGGGTGGTTAAACCCATTCCTGAAATTCCATATGGGAGTCACAAGATATCTCATTTTGCACCACCTATTTGTGATGCAGAAATACCGAAGAGGTTTCAAACACCTAACATGAAGCTGTACGATGGCTCAACTGATCCTGAAGAGCATGTAGCTCAGTACAGAGAAAGGATGGAGATCAGTCCCATCCCTGAGAGGTTAAAAGAAGCATGTCTATGCAAGGGTTTCAGATCCACATTGACAGGATCAGCTCTTAAATGGCTGCTAAGTCTTCCCCCTTACTCTATTACTTCATTTGCTAATCTAGTTAATTTGTTTAATAGCCAATTCTCATGCAGTAGGAGGTTTGAACGTTTAACTAGTGATCTATATAGGGTAAAGCAAGGTCAAAATGAATCACTTAGAGATTATATTACTAAATTCAGTAGAGAATCCTTAGAAATTCCTAACCTGGATATAGCTATGGCTGTAGAAGCCTTCAAAATGGGTTTACTTAAGGATTCATAGTTCTATGATGATCTTGTCATGACCCCTTGCAGGAATCTTGATGAAGTAAGAACCAGGGCCCTTAGATTCATCCGCTTAGAGGATGATAAAATGATACAAGAAAGACTGGCATGATCATCAAAACAAGAAAAGCAAGGATCCTGCTTTAGGAACAACAAATCCAAACCATACAACAGATCTGATAACCAGAACATGCATGCAGTGGAGCAAGAAGAGGATGATGAGGATTATCCTCCCATTTCTAAATATTGCTTTTCTGTTGATTGTTAGGGATGGATTTTCCATGCCTAAGGATCACGGATCCTCAAGTGCAGCCAGGATCACGGATCCTCAATTCTGTTTGAATTAAGGATCCTCAGAAGACGTTGCAGGATTAAGGATCCAGGATCCTCATTGTTATCCTAACACTAACGGTTGTTTCCATTATATTTAAGCTTGTTTTGCAGGAATGAACGAGTGGGGCTTGGTCTTGCTGATATTCCTGGGGAATATGCTCTAATATTCTGCACGTGCATGGCTGGAATGACCGTTATAGAAGTCGTGGGTAGCTTGCACATTTGGTGGATAGTTTGTTATTTAGATTATTTCTATTTTTAAAGGGGATAACTAACTTAATAGTTAGAACAATTAGCAAACACACACACTCTCGCAAGCTCTCTGCAATACATTGGTGATTTCATACATTTTGCACACTAGTGATCCTTGTAACAAGCTTGTTATCATCCCGAGTTGTAACAATAATTTGTTTAATTATAGTTGGTGATCGGTAGTTTCCATCACCTGAGGTTTTTTATGCCGGAGATCATACATTGATCAAGGGCTTTTTCCTCGTATAAATCCTTGTGTCACTTGTTCATTTCATTTACAAGTTGTATATACATTTGCTCATTGATTCAAGCATCATACCTCACAAAAGAAGATTTGGTTACATTATCCTAGTCTGATTTTTGACCAAAATAGTTTGGCGCCCACCGTGGGGCAATTGTTGCTTCATTTCTTGAAAATTTTGTTCATTGTGTTCATTTCGGTTCATTATCTTCAACCATATGGCTTCTTCAGCAAAGAACACTTCAAGCTCTATGCCGGCAGTCACTTCTTCACAGGGCATCCCACTTTGCCTCCACCACCTTTTGGATCCCAGAAGAATGCTGAAAATGCGGCGAAGAAACAAAGCCCCATTTTCTCAAAACCACCAACTTCTGCTGTTTCTTCTAGTCCTTCTAACATATCTTTATTCTTTGATTTTGCAGATGAGGGATTACATGCAGCAGCAGGACAAAACTAATGACATGATCCTTTGAGAAATTGATGACATCAAAAAATTGAAGAGATCAGCGGAGGATCACTCTCCACTGGTACCTAGATCACTAGATTTTGACACTCCAGCTATAACCACCCTGCAATCTGCAGCTCCAGATATCCAGTACCAGAGTGGACCATTGGGAAGACGTTATGGATCAACAACTATGAGTCAGGCTTTAGGGTCCCACTTCCAGTCTTCAGGATCCTCTTTTCAACCTTTAGGATCCTCTTTCCAGCATCAGGGATCCTTCGTTAGCTCAGGAGGACATATGGGGGCGCCCGCGGTTCAAGGATCCTCCCAGGTTTTAGGATCCTCCCAGGTTTTAGGATCCTTCCAGGTTCAAGGATCCTCCCAGGTTCAAGGATCCTCCTTTCTGGTTCAAGGATCCTCATCTCAGGTTTACGGATCCATGGATTACCCTCCAAGCCCCCGAGTCACGGCACATCAAGGATCCAACATCTTTCAGGATCAAGGATTCTTAAGGAATGTGCAACCCGGAACTTCAGATGTTCACCTAGGAGACTTCATTCCAATGCAGACCATTGCATCATCTGGCCCCTCAATTGTACCAGAATCCCGTCAATATGGATTCACATCTGGAATTCCAAACTTGAATCCTTCAAGAGGTAACACTTTGAATAATTCTTATAACACTAACCATGGCTTTGTGCAGGATACAGGTATCAATCAAGTTATGGCTAGGGAATTACAGAAACTGAAGGATATGATATCCAGCGTTCCAGGAGTGGTTAAGCCCATTCCTGAAATTGCAGATGTAAGCCACAGGATATCTCGTTTTGCACCACCCATTTGTGATGCAGAAATTCCAAAGAGGTTCCAAATACCAACCATGAAGCTATATGATGGTTCAACGGATCCTGAAGAGCATGTAGCTCAATACAGAGAAAGGATGGAGATCAATCCAATTCCTGAGAGGTTAAAAGAAGCATGTCTATGCAAGGGTTTCGGATCCACACTGACATGATCAGCTCTTAAATGGCTGCTAAGTCTTCCCCCTTACTCTATTACTTCATTTGCTAATCTAGTTAATCTGTTTAATAGCCAATTCTCATGTAGCAGAAAATTTGAACGTTTAACTAGTGATCTATATAGGGTAACACAAGGTCAAAATGAATCACTTAGAGACTATATCACTAAGTTTAGTAAAGAATCATTGGATATTCCTAATTTGGATATTGCTACGGCTGTAGAAGCCTTCAAAATGGGTTTACTTAGGGATTCATTGTTCTATGATGATCTTGTCATGACCCCTTGCAGGAATCTTGATGAAGTGAGAACCAGGGCCCTTAGATTCATCCGACTAGAGGATGATAAAAGGATCCAGGAAAAACTGGCAGGATCCTCGAAGCAGAAAAAACAAGGATCCTACTTCAGGAACAACAAGTCCAAATATTATAACAAGTATGACAACCAGAACGTGCATGCAGTAGAACAGGAAGAGGATGATGAGGATTATCCTCCCATTTCTGAATATTGTTTTTCTGTTGATAACAATGAACTGATCCTTGCAATGCAGAATTTAGGTAAGAAAGCAAGATGGCCCAGGAAAAAGTGATAAGCCAGCTGCAACAAAAGACAAGTCTAAATGGTGTGCATATCATGAGGATTTCGGACATCTCACTGAAGAATGTATTGCACTTAGAAAAGAAATCGGTTATTTGTTAAGCAAGGGGCACTTGAAGGAGCTTTTGGGAAGAAAAAAGTCAAGGATCCAGGATCCTGAAAAGGTCCCAGAAAGAGCTCCTGCTCCTCCGACAGATGCACAAGTTATAAACTTCATATCCGGTGGATCAGACATTTGTGGCACTTCCTTTTCAGCAGCCGAAAGGCATGCCAAGGAGACCAAGATGGATAATGGGGACAGAACCATCCGAACCTCTACTGTAACACATGAGAAAGGTATAACTTTTGATGAGGATGATCGAGTGGATGTTCAGGATCCTCATCTTGATGGTCTTGTTATTACCTTGTTTATATCTAATCATTTTATTCGCAGGATCTTGATAGATGGAGGAAGCTCGGTGAACATCATTCAGATGGATGTCCTCAAAAAGATGAATATTCCTGAATCAGAAATCATCCCAAGATCCTCAGTTCTTGTGGGGTTCAGTGAGAAACCAAGAATACATAGGGGGACATTAAGCTTCCCATCTACATAGAGGGACTTCATTCTTTTAAAAAAAAATTGTTATAGATTGCTTATCCTGTTGCAATGTTATCCTTGGCAGGCCATGGATACATGACATGAAAGCAGTTGCATCTACATATCATCAGTGTGTAAAACTTCCTAGTCCATGGGGGGGGTGATAAAGATCGAGAGTGACCAACAAGAAACAAAGAATTACTATACCTCATCAATGAAGCCAGCCTCAAGACCAAGGGAGCAATAGCAATTAAAGCATCCTCCAAGAGATGTCCTGGAGGCAAGAGAACAAGATGTGAAAGATATCCTTATGGATCCTCATGATCCTGAACCCAAAGTCTTCATAGGATCAGGGATCCTCAGCAACATTGAACAGGATTTGGTATCCTTCCTCAAGAGAAGAAAAACTACCTTTGCCTGGAAACATGAAGACATAACAGGTATCTCTAAAGATATAATTACTCATAAGCTTGGCATTGACAGGTCATTCAAACTCATACATCAAAAGAGTAGGAAGTTTGCACCTGAGAGGAATGCCATTATCCAGGAGGAGGTAGATAAGCTGCTCCGAGCAGGTATGATTAGAGATGTTAAGTATCCAAGATGGTTAGCCAATGTGGTTGTTGTTCAAAATAAAAACGGAAAGTGGAGGGTATGTGTCGATTTCACTGACTTAAACAAGGCATGTCCCAAGGATCCTTTCCCATTACCCACATTGACTCCATGGTGGATGCTACCGCGGGTCATGAGTTGTTGACTTTTATGGATGCTTCATCTGGATTCCAACAAATTCAGATGGAACCATCTGACCAAGAGGACACACCCTTTATGACCCCAACTGGTATCTATTGTTATATTGCTATGCCGTTTGGACTAAGAAATGCAGGTGCTACTTATCAAAGGCCAGTCAATATGATGTTTAAGGGTCAAATAGGACACACTATGGAAGTCTATATAGATGACATGGTGGTTAAGTCCAAGAGAGCTGAGGATCACCTTAGAGACCTAGAGGAAGCATTTGATATCCTTGACAAATTCAATATGAAATTGAATCCTTCAAAGTGTCAGTTTGGTGTTAAAGCAGGCAAATTCCTAGGTTACATGGTAACAAAAAAAGGCATAGAAGCAAGTCCAGAGCAAATTAAGGCAATTGTGAATATCAAATCTGTGACAACCGGTGATTTACGGCTCTAAATTACATGAATTACAGGTGATTAACGCAATAATAAATAGTGTTTAAGACATAGATTAACTTAATTAGGCATTTGGAGTGCCTATGAACGTCTATACGACTTTACAGGGCCAGAACGGTGGTTTACGAAAGAATCTACTGAATATTAAGCGACAATGAACTGATACCGTACGAAATACTGACAACGCCGACAAGTATGAATGTTACACGAATATTTTATGTCTATGAAATTAATTTTGTGAATTTATTAGGCTTCCATGCGACACAAATGCAACGTGAACTAAAAACGCGATGGTAGGAAACGCATCGGCAACGAAACGAAAGCGACGGAGACGCCTGTCACCTTAAGAACTTACATTTTACGCTATATTTAGCTCCGTAATGAAATTTTAGTAATTACAGTCGAAACCGGATCAGAAAAACGGTTTGAAACGACAAAGCACGCTCTTTACTAGATTTAACACACCCGACGAACGAAAGCGTCAAAACCGACTTCCGACGTACGTTTAACTTGTTTTCGACTTTAAATATATACGCTACTATTTTACACGAGGCTCGGGAATGAAAACGAGCCTTGAGGGCGAGATCGGGCCATTCGATATAACTAGAAACAGGCTTGTGGGCCTTAGGCCCAAGCCCATAAGACACTCACTATATAAAGGGATTTTAACCCAAAATCCTCATTTTCCACCCACACTTTCTCACTCCACCCCTCATACTCTCCCTGCTCTCTCTCTCTCTTTAGAACCCGGATCCCGGCGAACTTCCGGCAAGGAGCCGGTGAAGTCCCGGCGGCGACGGCCGGTGACCGCGGTGGTGAGGCGGCGGAGCCGCCGTAGGCGGCAGAGGTTCCGGCGAGGTTCCGGCGTCATTTTTCCCGACACGATGGCGATCTCCGTTTTCGAAGATTCTGAGCCGTTTGGGCTCACGCGCAACTCCGGCGAAGTTCCGGTCAAGATTCTGGCGATCACGTTTTAAACTTTTAACTCAGTGGATGCGTAGATCGGCTCACAAGGGGTGTTTCTGCACATTTTCAAGGAACTTTATATTCCGGCGACTTTCCGGTAAGTTGAACTCGACTCGTTTTGCTATTTTCTTTGTTTTCTGAACGGAAACGAGTGACGACTGTCACACCCCTTTCTACGGCGGAAGCACGAGGTGTGATCATGAAAGGTTCTCATTGCATACGAAGAGTAAACATGCTACATGCTCGTAAAATATCATTCAAATACCATAATTTGAAAACATACGTTGGCGTTTACATCGCTAAGTCGCATAAAACATTGTCTTAAAAGTTTACAACTTTATTTAAAGTTAAACACAAGCGACATCCACGAGCATAAGCAAGACCGCGCGCACATCCATCCTAGTTACCTGAAATACATGTGAGTTTTTGGAAAAACGTCAACATAATGTTGGTGTGAATTCATGCAGTTTTGTATTTCATGTTTGTATACTTTGTATGAAAACATAGTTTGTGAGTAAATCAAGTTTTCATATATAAATTCAGTTTCATGTGTACACCACGTACATATGTATATTTCAATTTCTTCTTGAGTACCCCACGTACTCAAGTATAATTCTCATTCTCTTGAGTACCCCACGTACTTCAAGTATAATTCAATCTTCTTGAGTACCCCACGTACTTCAAGTCATATATCAATTTTAGTATGGTATGAATTTTATGTAAATACAGTATTTCTGTAATTATCAGATTGTTAATGGGTTGCAAAGCCATTAACATGTGGCACGTCATAGGAAGTCACCAAACCTAAGGCATTTAATTGGTATATTCTGAGACACAAAAGCACCACTCGATTCTCGCCCCGACCGAGTGTGAGGCTGCCAGGCACCTGTTAGATCTAACCTTTTGTTCTGCGGTCTGAATGTATACGTTGATTAATGGTGCTTCTGTACCCTATTCGTGACACTATTTCTCATAACGCATCCTACTTGGTTCTCGTCCTCACCAAGCGCGTTTCTTGTTATCATTTCTCATAGCGCCTTATACTTGGTTCTCGTCTCACCAAATGCGCTTCTCATATTCTTATATTTTGTCACACTTGGTTCTCGTTCTCACCAAGTGTACTTCTTGTATTTATATCATACCATTTATAAATATTGTACTTTTGTACATGTATTTCACCCCCGAAGTTATAAAAACTGAAAACAGTTAAAGAGAAAAGGGGGAGCATGAACTCACAACTTTGCGTTCCTAGCGTCGTAAACTCCACCGGATTTGCTTAATTAACGTCGTAACCTATACGCGTTTTCTTAACGTTAGTCACTAGACTTGCGTCGCACAAGTACAGTCACTCTCTTTTGTATATATTCTTGTGTTAAAAATATTCTATATTTTTAACTACGTATCTTACTTATATTATTTTCTCCAAAAATAAATATAAGTCTTTTATGTTTTGCACTTTGCACCCGAATTATGTATCTTGTATTTTGTATGTGCATTTTTATGTATATACTCCTCATGAGCATTTAGTGTATTTTTAAGTCTTAATACACTAGCACGTATAACACATACTATATACACTTAGCACAAAATTTGGTGATAAAATAATATATATTTTTCTCTCAAAAATATATACTTATTATCCATTTTTATTCTTCAAGAAATCACCATTTCTTATCATCAAAAGTTAGGGAAACCTTGTTAATGTTTTGAGGTATATTTTTAGGGGATAAGTTTCTCAAAACTCATATTTTTCTAAGTGTCAAAATTTATAAAAATTTTGACAGAGTTTCCCCTAAAAATGGAGGTTTCCCACGTTTTCAAAACGTGTGTTTATTTTCTTTTAAATCATTATCAATCATCAACAACAATTATCAACAATAATCGTCAACAATAATCACTAATTTCATGAACTTGAATATTTACAAAAATGTGTAGTAACTTACTAGCACAGTTAGTAAGTCTTGTTATCTATAAAAATAAGTTTAATTTCTTAAAAACTTTATTTTTAAAGAGTATGAAGTTTTACAACTTCTAGTCGGTTTTTACGAAAATTATTTCTTTGTAAAAACCCTTGTTACACAAGTATCCATACACTTGTTTGTTCACAAAAACCACTTTTGTTTGTGTAAGACCCGGTTTAGAACATGTGATTTCTTTAAAGTGTGGTTCTTCAAAAATACCACTTGCAGATACGTAGATCCGCTAGTTTTAAACACCAATGTACAGGTTAAATTACTTTTACACAAGTAAAATATTTTACACAAGTTCATGTCTCTAGTGTGGTAGAGTTTCGCCTTTTAACCCTTGTAGTAACCAAAAACGAGCTTATGTGAAGATCCATGATCTTACCAAACCGGGTTAAACGGTGTTCCGAGCTACCACATCATAGATCGGGTCTCAAATATAACAATTTTCAAGTCCTACAACTTTTACACAAGTTATATGTTATTAACCTCCATTTTAGCATTTTTACTAGACTTTAATGCATCAAAACATAAGTTAACGATATTTAACCGACAAAAATCTTTTTAACCACTTTAGATATGTTCAAGAACAAGTTTTAAACAATATACCTCTAGCTCGGAGCTAGGGAAGAATCTTGGCGAAAAGTGGGTGGATAAAAGCTAACGGTAGAGGTCCTTCGTGTTCCGCTTGCTCCGAGGCTCCTAATACGTGACTTGTGAAGATTGTATATGCTTGGAATGGAGAGATCAAGGACCGAAAGTATGATGGTGGTGAGGGTGGTGTTCGGCCGAGATGGGAGGAGAGCAAGGGAGAGAGTTGAAGTTGGTGTTTGATTGTGATAACTACTCATGTGTAACACTTGCATTATATAGACAAATGGTAAGAGTTTTATCCCAAGGTTAATGTGTCTCCAAGATGCTTAGCAACTAAGATTTGCCAAATCACTAGTACAAGGGGGTGTCCCCCTAGATATGGGGCCGGTTATGAGAAAGGGGGGGGGGGGGGGTTCGATCCAAACTAGATTAGTTAGGTGATTAGTTTAGGTTAAATAGGTAAGTTAAGTGTTAAACTCCGTTAGTAATGTATAGCGTGTTATGACGGGTGTTAGGGTAATCAGGGACCCTAACTGGCTCAGAAATTTATAGATAGTGAAAATAATAATATTTTCATATCCCGGGTATAGTCCGGTTGTTCGGTTACATACCGATTCGTTAAAGTGCTAAATTACACCTTTTAGTGTCTAATAAGTGTCTTTTTGTAACACTATCGGTTCCCAACACTTAGGGAAATATTCTGGGTAATAAAACGACATTTCTGCATAATATTTATGTGTCTAAATGCTGAATTATTGCTGATTTGTATAATTTTTGCACTTAAAGTGCGTTTCGGGTGCTTTTTAGTGCTTATTTTTGCTTTCGCAATGTATAGAAATTAAACCCTTACATATACTCTTGGGTTTTAATGTACTTTTGTTGTTGGACCTATACCTAGGCTCCAATTTTATTGTCTGGCTGCTTTCTGCAGTTCCGTTGACACATGGTGTCTTACCGGTGAGTTTACTATTGACGCAACGCTCTCGTTTATGCATAAAGCAATATTTTGTAGTATACAACATGCATGAATTCACTTGTTTATTATGTGTTCAGCCATTGCTGACAATTAAGGACATAATTGCAGTCATTAAGCAATAATTATAGTGTACGGAAATTACCGGTTTGTGCCAGTTGTCACAGTCTCCCCCCGTTAAAAGAATTTCGTCCCGAAATTCAGACTGAACTAACTCTCGCTGGAGTCTTCTTGAATAGGTGGGGATACTTTTTCTTGAACTGGTCTTCACGTTCCCATGTGTACTCGGGTCCGTGTTTAGAGCTCCAACGTACTTTGACAAGTTTCACACTGCTCCTCCTGGTCTTGTTGACTTTCCAGTCAGTAACCTCAACGGGTTGTTCTGTAAATCGGAGGGCTTCATCAATATGCACTTCATCCATCGGGATGGTCACGTTTTCTTGCGTTGGACTCTTCTTCAGGTTGGATACATGAAACGTATCATGTACTCCATTAAGTTCTTCCGGTAACTCCAACTTGTATGCCACGGTACCAATTCTTCTCAAAATTCTGAATGGTCCGATGTATCGTGGATTCAACTTTCCACGCTTTCCAAATCTGACTACGCCCTTCCATGGTGAGACTTTTAACAACACTTTGTCTCCCACCTTGAAATCTACCGATTTTCTATTTGGATCCGCGTAGCTCTTTTGTCGCTCTCGAGTCGCCTTAATGCGCTCTCGGATCTGCGCAATCTTGTCGGTTGTCTCTTGTACAAGTTCAGGACCAACCATACGCTTATCTCCAGCGTCTGCCCAACATAAGGGCGATCGGCATTTGCGGCCATACAGAGCTTCGAACGGCGCGGCTTTTATGCTCGTATGATAACTGTTATTGTAGGAAAACTCAACTAAAGGTAGATGAGTATCCCAGCTGCCGCCTAGATCCATGACACATGCGCGAAGCATATCTTCTAACGTTTGTATAGTCCGTTCGCTCTGGCCGTCTGTTTGTGGATGGAATGCCGTGCTTAGATCTAACTGAGATCCAAAGGCTTCCTGAAATGATTGCCAGATTCTTGAGACAAAGCGTCCATCTCTGTCTGAAATGATTGAGATTGGCACTCCATGTCGTGCCACAATTTCTCTTAAGTATATCTCTGCCAGCTTTCCAGTGCTATCCTTCTCTCGGATTGGTAGGAAATGCGCAGACTTCGTCAATCGATCAACTATTACCCATATCATATCGTGCCCTCTCGGGGTCCTGGGTAACTTCGTTATGAAGTCCATCGAGATTTGTTCCCACTTCCACACGGGAATTTCTGGTTGTTGTAGGAGGCCGGACGGTTTCTGATATTCGGCCTTAACCTTCGCACAGGTTAGGCATTTTCCGACATAAACAGCAACGTCGCTTTTGAGTCTCGGCCACCAATAGTACTCTTTCAAGTCTTGGTACATCTTGTCCGATCCTGGATGGATCGAATATCTCGATTTGTGGGCTTCATTAAGGATGACTTCTCGTATGCCACCATAGAGTGGAACCCAAATACGCTTCTTAAAGTATAAGGCTCCCTCTTCGTTTGGCACCATGTAATTTAATGCACCCCGGAGGTATTCAGCTTTACGGTTCTCTTCTTTAAGAGCTTCTTGTTGTGCTTCCCGAATGCGTGCCGTGAGGTTCGTTCGAATCGTCATTTCCAATGCTCGAACCCTTAGGGTCTTAACCCTTTCTTTTCGGCTCAACGCGTCTGCTACAACGTTCGCCTTTCCAGGATGGTACTTAATCTCACAGTCATAATCATTCAGCAGCTCGACCCAACGTCGCTGGCGCATATTCAATTCTTTCTGATCAAATATGTGTTGTAAGCTTTTGTGATCTGTGAAGATTGTACATCGAGTACCATATAAAGAATGTCGCCAAATCTTCAAGGCGAATACCACTGCACCCAGCTCCAGGTCGTGAGTGGTATAATTTCTCTCATGAACCTTCAGTTGTCTTGAAGCATAAGCGATGACTTTTTGGCGTTGCATGAGCACGCAACCCAAGCCTTGTCGTGAGGCGTCACAGTATACCACGAAGTCTTCAGTGCCTTCGGGTAACGATAGTATCGGTGCATCGCAGAGCTTGTTCTTAAGTAGCTGAAAGGCTTCTTCTTGTTTGTGACCCCAGTCGTACTTCTTGTCTTTCTGAGTCAGGGTCGTTAGCGGTTGGGCTATCTTCGAGAAATTCTCAATGAATCGCCGATAGTAGCCCGCTAAGCCCAAAAATTGACGGACTTCGGTCGGGGTCTTGGGAGCTTCCCAATTCTTTATTGCTTCAATCTTGGACGGGTCTACATGAATGCCCTTCTCATTCACCACGTGACCAAGAAATTGTACTTCGCGAATCCAGAATTCGCATTTCGAGAACTTTGCATAAAGTTTCTCTTTCTTCAGTAGCTCCAAGATGGTTCTGAGATGTTGCTCGTGCTCTTCTTTCGTTCGCGAGTAAATTAGGATATCATCGATAAATACAATCACGAATTTATCGAGATATGGTTTGCACACGCGGTTCATTAGGTCCATAAAGACCGCTGGTGCGTTCGTCAATCCAAACGGCATCACAAGAAATTCGTAGTGCCCATATCGCGTTCTGAATGCAGTCTTTGGCACGCTTTCATCTTGGATTCTCAGCTGATGGTATCCAGATCGAAGGTCGATCTTGGAATAGTAGCTTGATCCTTGCAGTTGATCAAATAGGTCATCAATCCTTGGTAGCGGATACCGATTCTTGATTGTGAGCTTGTTCAGTTCCCTGTAATCGATACACATCCGCAGTGTTCCATCCTTCTTCTTCACGAATAATAATGGAGCTCCCCAGGGTGAGAAGCTTGGCCTTATGAATCCTTTATCCAACAACTCCTGGAGCTGTGTAGATAATTCTTGCATTTCGGATGGCGCAAGTCGATAGGGTGCCTTGGCTACAGGAGCAGCTCCTGGTACCAAGTCTATACGGAATTCGACTTGTCGTTGCGGGGGTAGTCCTGGCAGGTCTTCAGGGAACACATCAGGAAATTCCTTCACCACAGGAATGTCTTCGAGTTTTGGCTCCACAGCCTTCTTGTCTATAACGTGTGCTAGGAAAGCGACACATCCTTTCCTCAAGCACTTCTGTGCCTTCATACAGCTGATGATTCGAAGAGGCGCGTCTCGTTTTTCCCCATGTACAATTAGAGTTTCACCATTCGCTAAAGGGATGCGAATGATTTTCTCATGACAAATAACTTCAGCTTTGTTCTTGGACAACCAGTCCATTCCGACTACTACATCGAAGCTACCCAATTGAATAGGTAAGAGATCGATGCTAAAATTCCGTTCGCCAAGTTCTAGTGTGCAGCCTTTAACAACTTCGCTCGATTCAACAAGTTTACCATTGGCTAGTTCTATGGAATAAGGAATTTCTAATCTACTAGATTCTATTCCGAGTATACGTTTAAATTCCACAGACATGAAGCTATAATCGGCGCCAGTGTCGAATAATATGGATGCAAAGTGATTGTTAATGAGAAACGTACCGGTGACCACGTTAGGGTCCTCGCGTGCGTCTCTTGCTCCAATCACAAATGCTCGAGCCGGAGCGTTGTTTCTCTCTGGGCAGTTCTTCATGAAATGATCATTGCTTCCACACTTGAAGCATCCTTGGTTCTGCCCTTTCCCGTTACCATTCTTGTTAACAGCACCGTTTCCATTTCGATTCTTTCCTTTTCCCCAACAGTCTTCTGTTTGATGACCCAATTTACCACATTTGTCGCACCTTGAAATGCGACAAGCTCCTTCATGATGAAACCTACATTTTTGGCATCTAGGCATGGAGCCTTGGTATGCTTTGGTTGCAAGGGTCTTCGCCTCCTGAGATGGGTTAGTGTCACGTTTCTTGTTGAAACCCTTGTTGTTGCGAGTAGCTTGGTTCAAACTTGTATGCTTTCTCTTTTTGTCACCGGACGACTCAGCATGTGTCTCGGTCTTTTCTGTTGGGTTTAGTGATAGCTTCTTCATACGAACACAATCTTCAGTAAGGCTGACAGCCAGAGTTACAGCCTCGGTGATTGTTTGTGGTTTGGCCGACGTCACCATGCCACGAAACTCTGAGGCCAGTCCCCAAATGTAGCGTTCCACACGCTTAAATTCAGGAGTCACCATGTAGGGAAGCACTCTTGACAGATCGTGGAACCTTCGAGTGTAACCATTGATGTCAGCACCTTCCATAGTCAAGTGCCAGAACTCTGTTTCCAGCCTTTGGAGTTCTGCACGAGAGCAGTACTTCTCTCTCATCCTTTCCTTCAGTTCCTCCCAAGTGAGGCCATAAGCGGCGTCATCACCCAAAGTTTGGGCTTGCAGGTTCCACCAAGTCAGAGCTTCATCGACGAATAACCCAGTAGCAAAAGTGACTTGCTGATCCGCGGTACACTTGCTCATGCGGAATGTAGCTTCAGTCTTCTCCGTCCAGCGCACAAATGCTACTGCACCTCCTGTGCCATCATAGTTCATCGGCTTGCAGTCGAGGAACTGTTTGAAAGTGCAGCCTTGAGCTGCATTGCCTCCAGAAGAATCTCCATTCCCATTACGCCTAGCGTTGCTTGGTCCTCCACTGTCTTGAGTTCGGTTCGCCTCGTACTGGGCGATAGCAGCGGAGATCCTTTCCTCTAGCAAAGCGTTCAGCTCTTCAGCAGTTCTTGGCAGTGGGGGAGGAGGAGGTTGATCGTCATTGCGAGCATTCACAGCTTTCCTGGGTGCCATGTTCTGACAGAACATAACACAGCAGGGTTAGGCATTTGTTTGATATCGTCACACTAAACAGTAGTATCATATATATTCACAGGTATATATACCACATAAGTGACATCAAACAATCATTACTCTAGCAGAGTACTTAGTAGGCTTGCACTGAGGGAATCCACACGTGACAAGACTTGCTGTGGTTTCTGTGCACTGAATTCCATAATTATGTATGCATCCATAATTACGTAACTCCTTGCACAGTCCGCACAGTTCGTTTCATCCTCGTATTTCTTCCTTCAGATGGGCCATCGCTTTCAGGTAAAGTCACATATACTTGTGACATTCCACTTCTAGTACATGCTAATTATCACACATAATTGCAAGTAGTTTCTAGTCAATGACAAGTGCTACTCAAGTGCACTCTAAGTCTCGTAGTGTCCTTTCTAGACTCATGTAGACAGTTTCAGGTAGTGGATGTCGTGGGACGTTTTATGCAATGAAAACTCTTTGTAAATTGTTTTCGTGAATGGATCCTAGAGATTGTAGACTAGACTCGAGAAGGAATCCTGGTTCACTACAATCGCAGCTCTGATACCAATCTGTCACACCCCTTTCTACGGCGGAAGCACGAGGTGTGATCATGAAAGGTTCTCATTGCATACGAAGAGTAAACATGCTACATGCTCGTAAAATATCATTCAAATACCATAATTTGAAAACATACGTTGGCGTTTACATCGCTAAGTCGCATAAAACATTGTCTTAAAAGTTTACAACTTTATTTAAAGTTAAACACAAGCGACATCCACGAGCATAAGCAAGACCGCGCGCACATCCATCCTAGTTACCTGAAATACATGTGAGTTTTTGGAAAAACGTCAACATAATGTTGGTGTGAATTCATGCAGTTTTGTATTTCATGTTTGTATACTTTGTATGAAAACATAGTTTGTGAGTAAATCAAGTTTTCATATATAAATTCAGTTTCATGTGTACACCACGTACATATGTATATTTCAATTTCTTCTTGAGTACCCCACGTACTCAAGTATAATTCTCATTCTCTTGAGTACCCCACGTACTTCAAGTATAATTCAATCTTCTTGAGTACCCCACGTACTTCAAGTCATATATCAATTTTAGTATGGTATGAATTTTATGTAAATACAGTATTTCTGTAATTATCAGATTGTTAATGGGTTGCAAAGCCATTAACATGTGGCACGTCATAGGAAGTCACCAAACCTAAGGCATTTAATTGGTATATTCTGAGACACAAAAGCACCACTCGATTCTCGCCCCGACCGAGTGTGAGGCTGCCAGGCACCTGTTAGATCTAACCTTTTGTTCTGCGGTCTGAATGTATACGTTGATTAATGGTGCTTCTGTACCCTATTCGTGACACTATTTCTCATAACGCATCCTACTTGGTTCTCGTCCTCACCAAGCGCGTTTCTTGTTATCATTTCTCATAGCGCCTTATACTTGGTTCTCGTCTCACCAAATGCGCTTCTCATATTCTTATATTTTGTCACACTTGGTTCTCGTTCTCACCAAGTGTACTTCTTGTATTTATATCATACCATTTATAAATATTGTACTTTTGTACATGTATTTCACCCCCGAAGTTATAAAAACTGAAAACAGTTAAAGAGAAAAGGGGGAGCATGAACTCACAACTTTGCGTTCCTAGCGTCGTAAACTCCACCGGATTTGCTTAATTAACGTCATAACCTATACGCGTTTTCTTAACGTTAGTCACTAGACTTGCGTCGCACAAGTACAGTCACTCTCTTTTGTATATATTCTTGTGTTAAAAATATTCTATATTTTTAACTACGTATCTTACTTATATTATTTTCTCCAAAAATAAATATAAGTCTTTTATGTTTTGCACTTTGCACCCGAATTATGTATCTTGTATTTTGTATGTGCATTTTTATGTATATACTCCTCATGAGCATTTAGTGTATTTTTAAGTCTTAATACACTAGCACGTATAACACATACTATATACACTTAGCACAAAATTTGGTGATAAAATAATATATATTTTTCTCTCAAAAATATATACTTATTATCCATTTTTATTCTTCAAGAAATCACCATTTCTTATCATCAAAAGTTAGGGAAACCTTGTTAATGTTTTGAGGTATATTTTTAGGGGATAAGTTTCTCAAAACTCATATTTTTCTAAGTGTCAAAATTTATAAAAATTTTGACAGAGTTTCCCCTAAAAATGGAGGTTTCCCACGTTTTCAAAACGTGTGTTTATTTTCTTTTAAATCATTATCAATCATCAACAACAATTATCAACAATAATCGTCAACAATAATCACTAATTTCATGAACTTGAATATTTACAAAAATGTGTAGTAACTTACTAGCACAGTTAGTAAGTCTTGTTATCTTTAAAAATAAGTTTAATTTCTTAAAAACTTTATTTTTAAAGAGTATGAAGTTTTACAACTTCTAGTCGGTTTTTACGAAAATTATTTCTTTGTAAAAACCCTTGTTACACAAGTATCCATACACTTGTTTGTTCACAAAAACCACTTTTGTTTGTGTAAGACCCGGTTTAGAACATGTGATTTCTTTAAAGTGTGGTTCTTCAAAAATACCACTTGCAGATACGTAGATCCGCTAGTTTTAAACATCAATGTACAGGTTAAATTACTTTTACACAAGTAAAATATTTTACACAAGTTCATGTCTCTAGTGTGGTAGAGTTTCGCCTTTTAACCCTTGTAGTAACCAAAAACGAGCTTATGTGAAGATCCATGATCTTACCAAACCGGGTTAAACGGTGTTCCGAGCTACCACATCATAGATCGGGTCTCAAATATAACAATTTTCAAGTCCTACAACTTTTACACAAGTTATATGTTATTAACCTCCATTTTAGCATTTTTACTAGACTTTAATGCATCAAAACATAAGTTAACGATATTTAACCGACAAAAATCTTTTTAACCACTTTAGATATGTTCAAGAACAAGTTTTAAACAATATACCTCTAGCTCGGGGCTAGGGAAGAATCTTGGCGAAAAGTGGGTGGATAAAAGCTAACGGTAGAGGTCCTTCGTGTTCCGCTTGCTCCGAGGCTCCTAATACGTGACTTGTGAAGCTTGTATATGCTTGGAATGGAGAGATCAAGGACCGAAAGTATGATGGTGGTGAGGGTGGTGTTCGGCCGAGATGGGAGGAGAGCAAGGGAGAGAGTTGAAGTTGGTGTTTGATTGTGATAACTACTCATGTGTAACACTTGCATTATATAGACAAATGGTAAGAGTTTTATCCCAAGGATAATGTGTCTCCAAGATGCTTAGCAACTAAGATTTGCCAAATCACTAGTACAAGGGGGTGTCCCCCTAGATATGGGGCCGGTTATGAGAAAGGGGGGGGGGGGGGGGTTCGATCCAAACTAGATTAGTTAGGTGATTAGTTTAGGTTAAATAGGTAAGTTAAGTGTTAAACTCCGTTAGTAATGTATAGCGTGTTATGACGGGTGTTAGGGTAATCAGGGACCCTAACTGGCTCAGAAATTTATAGATAGTGAAAATAATAATATTTTCATATCCCGGGTATAGTCCGGTTGTTCGGTTACATACCGATTCGTTAAAGTGCTAAATTACACCTTTTAGTGTCTAATAAGTGTCTTTTTGTAACACTATCGGTTCCCAACACTTAGGGAAATATTCTGGGTAATAAAACAACATTTCTGCATAATATTTATGTGTCTAAATGCTGAATTATTGCTGATTTGTATAATTTTTGCACTTAAAGTGCGTTTCGGGTGCTTTTTAGTGCTTATTTTTGCTTTCGCAATGTATAGAAATTAAACCCTTACATATACTCTTGGGTTTTAATGTACTTTTGTTGTTGGACCTATACCTAGGCTCCAATTTTATTGTCTGGCTGCTTTCTGCAGTTCCGTTGACACATGGTGTCTTACCGGTGAGTTTACTATTGACGCAACGCTCTCGTTTATGCATAAAGCAATATTTTGTAGTATACAACATGCATGAATTCACTTGTTTATTATGTGTTCAGCCATTGCTGACAATTAAGGACATAATTGTAGTCATTAAGCAATAATTATAGTGTACGGAAATTACCGGTTTGTGCCAGTTGTCACAACGACCTTACTTTTTCTTGCTTTCCGGTGACGGCGGAGAGGCGCTGGGTAACATGATGGTGTCGGCGGTGGTGGTCGTCGGCTGTGGTGATGGCACGGGAGGTGGCGGCGGTTTTTTTTCCTTCCGACAAGCTCACCGGTTCAGGTCGGATGCGGGTATGGTTCAGGTCAGATTTGGTACGTTTGGGTTCAGTCAACACGGGTTACGAAGCAGTTCAGTTGACTCGGTCAAACCGAGTCAACTCGGTCAAACCGAGTCAACTCGGTCAACTTCGGTCAACATGTGGTTCGGGTCAAGGTTTTGGGTCTGGTCAAACCTGGTAAAGACGGTCAGCGAGTCGGGTCTTGCGGTTTGTGGTTCGGTTCGGTTGACTCGGTCAAACCGAGTCAACTTGGTCAACCGGGTCAGCTCAGTCAACTCAGCGAGTCAACTCAGCCGGTCAACTCGGTTGACCCGGTCAACTCGGTTGACCCGGTCAACTCAGTCAACCTCGTCGGCGTTCGACACTAGAAAATGGTATAAGTTTAAGTCGCGATTATTTTCGTTAACTATTCCTTATTTTAATAATACGTGATAACGAGCTCGAACCGACATGATTATAGTTTACATTTTATGAAATTTTTGGCAAATTGATATATTGGTAATTGAATCTTGGATTGAATTTTCATAAAATGACGACAACTTGTGTTGTCGGGGCGTCCAAAAACAGAGAAAACTCTGTCCGTTTTTCGAGAAAATACGAAAATAATTGCGTTTTATTATAACACAAAACAAATCGGAATGTTACTTATCTTTCCTAAAACAAGACGCAAATACGTAATTTCTTTCTACGACACTTTACAACTTACAATAAACGACGATTCGGAAAATTATTTACAATGATAAATATAGTTATTTTAAACTTCAAAATTCGACAATTCTTTTACATGATTTATATAACTATTTGTGTTGTTTCAAACGCCGATAATACGACTTCCTTTATAAAAATAAATATAGTTTATGTATTTATTTCAAATACCAAACAACACAAATTCGTTTTATAAACGAATATAGTTTATACATATGTTTCCAATATCAAGCAACAAGATTTCGTTTTGTAAAATAAATATAGTTTACATATTTATTTCGAACATCAAACAAGGCGACGGTTCTTTTATAAACTTAAATATAGTTTATATACTATTTCAAATATCAAACGACACGACGATTGTGTTACTAAAATAAATATAGTTTATATATTTATTTGAAGTATTAAACGACACGAATTCGTTTTACAAAAATAAATATAGCTTATATATTTATTTCAAACATCGTATAACACGAATTCTTTTATAAAATAGATATAGTTTATCTATTTATGTCAAACATTCAACAACTCGACGATCCTTTTATAAAATAAATATAACTTTTTATATTTATTTTTAAACGCCTAAACGGCATATGCCTATATTTTGTTAAGACGCGAAACATAATACGAGTTGGTTATATATTGTTTTATTTTCATATAACTATTATTTACATATGCCTACGAATTCTCGAGACGATTAATGTGATTATATCGATATAGTTATATGTTTTCATATGAATATTCATATATTATAAACCTCTCGAGAGCTAAGTCTTTCTAAGACTTATTTATTACCGCCAATAAACGAGCTAAATGAATATAACCTAATCGTTTCATCAAGTTAACAACTTACCGTTGAATCGTTCGGTTAACGATTCGGTAGAGCTCGGTGACACGTAGTTTAGTTACTTCGTTTTTTTAGAAACTTATAAGATATTCCGTGTTAGGAATATTGTAGAATGCACGCTAGCGAGTCACGTATTGGAAACGAAATCACGAAGTCGTATATAGCTAGCTTTGCACATGGAAATTCAGGTGAGTTCATAACCCCACCTTTTTACGGTTTTACATTTTCGTAAATGTTTTCGGGGTTGAAAGACATGCACGTTTTGCAGAAACATACAAAATTTTCGGTGAACAAAGATTTCATATTTTAGACAAGGCACGTTTTGCAGGAACATACGAGGTTTTTGAATGAATGAAAACTCATATTTTAAGACATGTTACGAACGGATTTCAAGGAACTCAAATGGTTTACGAATGAATCATATTAAATATATCGGTTTTTCAAACAAATGAGTATTATCGAAAAGTGAATGATTTTCATGACTAGGGATGGGATCGTCTAGTTATAATAAGGGGGTTGGGTGGGTCTGCGTTTGAGAAACGGGACACCCTGTGAGTAAATGTTACAAAAGGATTACATACAATTACAATTGGTATGGTTAGCCTAGGAAAGAACCATAGATCATGTGAATGGGTAGGCGGATACTTGGGACCATTAATCCTCGTATAAGGACCGAGGGGCATGAGTGATAGATCTATTTGGGTGTAGCGAGCCCACACCCATGGGGACCAGGGTGGCCCATAGTGGTGACTATGTCTTCCAGCCGGAAGCCCGGTATAACTTTGCTAGGTTTGAGTCTTCCTACACCGTCACACATATCAGTGGCCTTGCAAACCATTGGTGATCTTTTCCTTGTTTGCTTTCATACCGGGATTTATATACATACATACACGGTTTACAAAGGTTTTATACAAGTTCAAAGCATAGGATTATGCGGGCATGAAGTCAAAGTCAGGGTGGGCATTGACGGTTATAAGAACATTACAAATACGAGGGTTTACAAATACAGGGTTCTACGAACATAATGCGTTACAAATACAAAGTTTCCATATAACTTGACAAGAAAATGATTTCTAAATTCGTTTTCAGAATAATATTTCAAAAACCGGTTATGCAAAAGATTTATTTCAAATCTTTTACAAACAAACTATGAACTCGCTCAACTTTATGTTGATTTTTCGCATGTTTCTTTCTCAGGTTGCATTTCAGAAATTATGGCACGGTTGGAATAGGAGAACCATTGGAAATTTGAGTACTTAGTGGGCATTCAATTTTCTAGAAGTCTTAGCTTATATTTGCTTCCGCTGTGCAATGAAGATACCAGTCCAGTCACGCCATCTCTGATATTTTCGGGGTGTGAGAAAATCTCCTGCCAATGCTAAGGATGTGCAAAGGTTGACAGGGAGGATCGCAGCCTTGAACAGGTTCATATCAAAGTCATCAGAAAAGTGCAAGGAATTCTATGACATTTTGAGAAAGAACAAGAAATTTGAGTGGACTGAAAAGCATGAGAATGCTCTCAAAGCCCTTAAGGATTACCTATCCTCAGCTCCTGCCTTGATGAAACTAGAAAAAGGGGATATATTATCCTTATATCTAGCGGTATCCTCTAAAGCAGTAAGTGCAGTCCTTGTTAAGGATCACGAAGGTACACAACATCCTGTCTATTATGTAAGTAAGAGTTTGCTTGATGCTGAATCCATGTATTCACATTTAGAAAAACTTATCCTTGCTTTGATTATGGCATCTACTAAACTAAGACATTATTTTGAAACTCATGCCATTATTGTTAAGACTAACTTTCCAATTAAGAATGTTCTCAGGAAACCTGAAATGTCAGGAAGGATGGCTTAATGGACGGTGAAGCTTAGTGCTTATGATATAAGATATGAACCAAGAACTGCCATCAAATCCCAAGCCTTAGCTGACTTTGTGGCATATTTTAGTAGTGATTTACAAAGAGAAGCTGAGTTAGAAGTTCAGCATCTTGAAGAGACTAAGGATCCTTGGATACTCTTCACTGATGGAGCCTCTAATGTCAAAGGAACAGGACTTGGAATACTACTAAGATTGCCACAGGGGGACATAATACCCCACTCAATAGCTTGTGAGTTTCAAACTACTAATAATGAGGCTGAATATGAGGCCTTGATAGCTGGTTTGTAAATTGCCAAGCATATGAGGATCAGATATCTTGAGGTACATGTAGATTCACTGTAAATTACTAATCACTTTAATGGATCTTATGCTGTTAAAGGTGAACGACTAATCAAATACCTTGAGATAGTCAAGGAATTGGCACTCTCTTTTGTTTCATTTAGTTTGACACAGGTACCTAGGGAAGAGAATGCAGAAGCTGATGCATTAGCCAATCTTGGATTATCATTGAAGATTCCAGGGGATATTAAAATTCCTATCATCCATATTTTGGATCCTGCTATTGAGGATTATATAGCTATGGAGATAGAAGAGGATTCTGCAGTCATTCCCAGTGATAATGCACAATCTCATTCAGGATCATGGATCCTTCCAATTATGAGATATATACAACATGGAGAGATTCCTACAGGAGAAAACCCCGGGGCTTTCAAAATCAAGGTATCTCAATTTACAATATTAAATGACATGTTATATAAACGATCTCTTGTAGGTCCATATCTAAGGTGCATAGAGGATCCTAAAATTCAAGAAGTCCTAAAGGATTTTCACGAAGGAGATTGTGGAAACCATACTGGGGGCATGGCATTGTTCTCAAGGATCCTTAGGACAGGATATTATTGGCCTACTATGAAGAAGGATGCTGTGGATTATGCCAAGAAATGTGATGCTTGTCAGAGACATAGTAATATCCTCCATCAGCCAGCAGAGCTCCTGCATCCTATATCCTCTTCTTGGCCATTCATGAGATGGGGAATGGATATAGTTGGTAAACTTCCCAAAGCACCAGGAGGAAAAGTGTTCATGCTTGCCATGACTGATTACTTCTCCAAGTGGATAGAGGCTGAAGCCTTTGCTCAAGTCAGAGAAAAAGAAGTGATATCCTTTATTAAAAGAAATATTATTAACAGATTTGGTATCCCTTCTGAAATTGTTTGTGATAATGGATCCCAATTTATTGGGAGTAGAACTACTAACTTTTGTGACAGCTGGGGGGATTAAGATGATAACATCAACACCAGTCCACCCACAAGCTAATGGTCAAGCAGAATCATCCAACAAGATCATCATCAACAACTTGAAGAAGAAGCTTGGATCCAAAAAAGGAAAATGGGCAGAAGAACTACCTTATGTACTATGGGCTGATAGAACAACCCCCAAGAATGCTACTGGCCAGACTCCATTTTCTTTAGTATTTGGAGCAGAATCAGTGATTCCTACAGAGATGGTGGTTCCTACTGCTAGAACAAGCATCCGTGATCCTAAAGGAAATGCTGAAAACTTGGTTCAAGATTTGGATACCATAGAAGAACTCAGGGATTTTGCAAGGATAAGAATGGCTAGTTATCAACAAAGGATGGCTGGAGCCGACAATAAGAATGTCAGGATCAGGAAGTTCCAAGTTGGTGATATGGTGTTGAGGAAAGCATTCTAAAATACCACCAATCCTGCTGATGGCAAGTTAGCACCAAAGTAGGAAGGTCCCTATCTTATTGAAGCTGAGGCATGAAAGGGGGCATATCGATTACTAACAATGGAAGGTGATTTGCTACCAAGAGCTTGGAATGCTATCCACCTGAAGAGATACTTCATGTAATAAGGATCTATGATCCTTAGCTATTTTTGTGTCCAATGTTCATGAAGGATCCTTTGAGGATAGATGATCCTCACTCTGGTAATGATCTAACCTCAATTTATCCACTTCTTTAATTAACCTATTTACAAGAAGAAGGATCCTGGATCCTTTATCGTTCTTTCATTTAGTTCTGAGTTTTGCAGAAGATTGATGTATCCTTAGCAAAGGATCAAGTATACACAGAAGTGTCCTAAGTTTTATGGGCTTGTCCCCAGTATTTGGGCTTGTCCCCAGTTCTTTTGGGTTTGTCCCCAGTATTTGGGCCTGTCCCCAGTTTCACCAGTAGAGCACGATGATCCTGGTGCAGTTCAAGGCAATGGGACCAGTACCCGCTTTAGGGGCTGACAATTTCATTGTACTGGTTGTATTCAAGATCCTACGTATAATGGTAGATGTACCATACATCCGTTCCTAAGGTTTCTAACGTTTTCACGTTAGCTAAGGTTTTGGCATTTTCATGTCACTAAGTTTGGATAGTCGCCAGTGAGGGCCATACTCCAGTTTACAGAAGATCCTTTGGGCTTATCCCTAGTTTTTTTGGGCTTGTCCCCAGTTTTTTGGGCTTGTCCCCGGTTTATTGGGCTTGTCCCCAGATTGTTGGGCCTGTCCCCAATTGCTAACTCTTCTCTTATATTGGCTTAGTCCCAAGTTATGTTCCATTTCAGGTTTTTGAAGCTAAACAACTAAGGATCCTTGATCGTAACCTTTTAACAAGGTTTGTCTTTTGGTTATCCTAATTGTAAGTATTGAAGGTTTAGGATCCTAACTTGGATTCTCAGGTATGATCTTTAATCACCTTAATTTTATTCTTTATCTATTTAAGTGACCCTTATTCTTTGACAACAGGAATACATGATCCTTAAATTACATCACCTTTTTTTGAATTTATCGATTATAGGATATTTGATCCTTGATCATATCCTAATCTTTTTGACGTAATCTACTAAAGTTTTGTTCTTAACTTATGAATTCAAACAAAGTGTATTATAACAATTGAAAGGTAAAGTATTCACAAAAATAACAACACATGATAAGCCAAAAGATTAAACTTTTATTTATTTAGCAAAAGGTTAACCCTCTAAAGGTTGTCAAAATTACCTACCCCAAGCATCTACCAGCAATCCGTGGCCCGTCCGCTGGGTAGGTAAAGGGTGTCCATGATAATAAGTTCTAAGTAAGTGCAGGAATAGAAAGACGGCAGGATCACAATGGCTTCATCCCCCAAACAGAGGATCCCTCCACCATTTGTTATCCTACCTATTGTCTGAAGGATCAGTGATCCTTAAACCTAAGAACTATTGTTTGGTGTTATTACAGACCAGTCTAGAAATTTCCATAAAAAATGGGCTTCGGCCACGTCTAGAAATTTCCATCATCGCCCATTTTTGCAGCTCACACCTTCGCTGCATCACCATCACCCCCAACCTCTGTATCCTCAGCCTGATCCTTCACCCCGCTGCCACTAGCTTCGATCATCAGGACCTCTCTAGCCTCCTCTTCATCGTCTAGCTCAGCCAGCTTGGCCTTCCAACCTTCCTGGTCCCAGGTGGTCCTGTCAAAGCTAGGATCCTCAGCTTCCTTTGCCATCTGCAGTTTAATCTTGAGCATAGAAATTGTGGCGGAAAGCTTAGCACCCTCCATAACTTCAGCCTTCTCCTGGTGAGCAGTAATGTGGGCCATGACCAGCTGCTTTTTCACCAAGTTGAGATCCTTCTCGAGGGAAGAGATGGTCTGATCCTTAGCCAGGTACAGCTTTTGGAAGTCCAGCTCCTTTTGCTCAGCCTCTTCAGCGTAGGAATCCATGAGCATTTGAATCTCAGCAAATTTCTGTAAGAGAATGACACGCATCAGGATCCATTATCCTCAATATGGGTAAAACAGATTCAAGGATCAAGGATCCTTACCTCAGAGACGTATTCCTCAAACTGATGCTGGAGGAGAGGTAGGCCTTCAAGAGTGTCAGCGGTTTTCTTCTTCTTTGCACCCTTGCCTTTGGTGCTGACAGCCTTAGGGACTGGGATGCTGGGACTAGCATCAAGTCGTTTTTTGTCAGACCTGGAGGAAGCAAATGCGTCAAGATCACTGACGCTGAAGCGAGAGGCTGATTTTGAAGACTTTCCGGCACCTACAAAGGACAAATAACAGATAAGTATCTTTATTCTATATCTATTTAAATGTTTAATTATACATAAATGAGAATACTTACTTGACATGGTGACTGAACCAGAGGATACTTCTTGTGAATCCTTTGTTTTGGCTTGGAATGTTCTAACAGCAGGATCAAGGTTCCAAAAGGCAGCAATCCTTTCTTTTGTTGCAGGTGACTCAATGAGATGAGAAAACTGAAATAGTTGCATAATAAAAATAGAAAAGGATCAGTTATCCTAGACAAAAACAGAGTCATCCTATGATCCTCCTATAAGGATCCTATATTCTACCATGGGTGGCCCACTTTTTGGGGAGATCTTTCCCGTTTGGTATAGAATCCCTCCTAACAAAGAAGAATCGGTTTTTCCAGTGGGTATTGTTTTTTGTGGTCTTGAGGATTGGGTGAGGATCACCAGGTTTGTGTTTGAATAAGAAGCGGTGTGAACCATGGCTCACAAGATTGTACAACTCAGCCAACTCAGACATTCCTATCTCTGTACCCTCTTGCTCAATAATATTTTCTAAGGTATATAGGACCCTCCACATCATCGGCATGGCCTGAATATAGCATATGTCGGTGAGTGTAAAGAAAGATTGAGTGAAGGCAGGGAAAGGATAGGCGAATCCTATTAAGAATGGGGTGGCCGGAAAAGCAACCCAAGTTTCGGAGACAGAATCACTTTTGGCAGAAGGGTCGAAAGGTTTGAAGACGGTATCCGCCGGGAAACAATGGCGAATCCGGTCGATCTCCGGGTCAGTGAAGCGGCAAAGTTCCTTTGAAGGATTTTGGATAATGCCTTGGCTTTTCAGGGGACTATCCTTCTTTGGATCCTTGGCAGGGGAGGATCGTAGCTTCATTGTAATCTTAAGATTTTGATGAAACAGAAATTCAGAATAAGCGAATGAAGAGAGAAGGAGAAAGAGAGATACCTGATCGGTCTTTGAATGAGGATTTAAAGGGAAGTAACGCACGAATTTAAATGCCTCTCAAACCTTATCTCTAATCTCAAATTTATAATGATGATTTTGCAGGTTGTCATGTCAATGACGTATGTTGTGCAACGGCTAGTTAGATTTTAACGACTATATATCCTTTGGCTAGTTTGTTCGAGATAAGATCAAAAATATGACTCATTAATTTATATTTTACTCCTCATATTTTGGGGGCAATTATTAGGGATGGATTTTCCAAGCCTAAGGATCACGGATCCTCAATGCTGTTTGAATTAAGGATCCTCAGAAGACGTTGCAGGATTAAGGATCCAGGATCCTCATTGTTATCCTAACACTAATGGTTGTTTCCATTATATTTAAGCTTGTTTTGCAGGAATGAACGAGTGGGGCTTGGTCTTGCTGATATTCCTGGGGAATATGCTCTAATATTCTGCACGTGCATGGCTGGAATGACGATTATAGAAGTCGTGGGTAGCTTGCACATTTGCCGGATAGTTTGTTATTTAGATTATTTCTATTTTTAAAGGGGATAACAAGCTTGATAGTTAGAACAATTAGCAAACACACACACTCTCGCAAGCTCTCTGCAATACATTGGCGATTTCATACATTTTGCACACTAGTGATCCTTGTAACAAGCTTGTTATCATCCCGAGTTGTAGCGATCATTTGTTTAATTATAGTTGGTGATCGGTAGTTTCCATCACCCGAGGTTTTTTATGCAGGAGATCATACATTGTTCAAGGTCTTTTTCCTCGTATAAATCCTTATGTCACTTGTTCATTTCATTTACAAGTTGTATATACATTTGCTCATTGATTCAAGCATCATACCTCACAAAAGAAGATTTTGTTACATTATCCTAGTCTGATTTTTGACCAAAACACTGATAACAATGAACTAATCCTTGCAATGCAGAATCTAGGTGAAAAAGCAAGATGGCCCAGAAAGAGTGATAAGCCAGCGGCAACAAAAGATAAATCCAAATTGCGTAACGAACGTTCGACGTGCGGAATCCGTGAACGTGCGTGACCGAACACACAATAACGTACTAGAATCGTGAATCTATTGAAATATATGACGTGTACGATACAAGAATCACGTAGAGAGTACTTTCTCTCTCTAGACTTGAATCTTCTAAATCACCAAAATGAGCAAAAGTCCTCTAACTTTAAATCTAAGGCTCCTATTTATAGCCCTTGGAATTAATGAGATTTCTCATTAATTACCAAAGTTCCACCTTGCTACTTCTATCTAAATATTACAGTAAAATCCTAGATTACTTCAGTATCAGCTACGGAATGGATTGACGGAGGCGATAGACATCGTGTACTAACAGACTCCCCCTTGGATATTGCCGCAGTCAATCTCGTAGCGTCTTGTCTTTCTCTTTCACGAACAGAATCCCCGTGGATCTGTCTTCAGTTTCAGTTGCTCCTCTCCTCGGTAAACTATTTCTTCAGGCTCCCCCTTTCGTCAAGCTTCCGTGCTTTTAGGATCGATGCCTGGCTTTCCGTAGCAACAGAATCAGAAACCTACACATCTCAACCTCTCGTAAGACAAAATAATTTTGACTCTAAAAGAATTCACTCAAAATTCTCAAACATATAACACACAATATTGTGATTCAAATTAATGAATCATCTAAACATTTGAGGATTATCTTCCAACTTCTCATCATCTTAACCAAACCAATTGTTCATCTTGTTTAGCCTTTGAGATTTTGAATATCAGCTTTTCAACATTAGTTGTCGAAAATCTTTTTGGATTTTTCAAAAATTTATGCTAAAACACACTAAAATCTTTTTGGATTTTTTTTTCAATAATATGAAACAAAAGTGCAAAAACAAAGTTTAAACGCAGAAATAAAATATATACAAACACTATTTTGTGAGTTTGTGTAAGAGGATCATATCAGTTTTTGAGACAAATCACTAGCACCGTTAAGCTTTAAACATATTAAGTTCTAAACGATTCACATTGATTGTCGATATACTGATCCATCTTAAATCTTCACACAAATTTCAATTTACTCAGGATACGATTTAGATGTCTTATGAACTTAGCTCATTCATGTATCACACCTCTTGAATATACTCCCGTATCCAGAATCCCAATATTCAGTCTTACAGGTGAGTATACTACAATGATATCTGTACATAAATTAGGTAATGCGAGGGCCGAGGGATCTCAGGTCGATACTTCCGTATACGCAGAGAGATATCAGCTTCGACTTTATGGTATGTCCCCTTTAGAGGATCTTTTAGCTACAACAGCAGCGACTATCAATTTTATTGTTTCATCAGCATGCTGAGGGTTTATGCTATGTTTCAAGCATTTGTGGAAAGTATTATCCAAGGACTAGGTCAGAACTTCCATTCAGCAGAAGTCCCAGAATAATACCCCAGACATCATTGAGTATAAAAACCTAGTATATCAGAATACGAGACCTTTCAAACGAGATTTCAGGGGGTTACCTATATATCCAAGTAGTGTTCACCACGAATTTCACAAGTTTGAAATTTTAGATTTATATCCCAAATAAATCTACTAAATGTGCGAAAACCTATCGACACATCATCAGTGAAGCCGTTTATCACATTTGACATTTCATTTCTTTAGCATGCTGTGATAGTCCAACTGATTTACTATCATTTCCTCTTTTTCACAACAAAACTCATTTTGAATTTTTCAATGTTTTTGAATTTTTCAAATTTTCTAATTTTTTTTAAAATTTTTACTCCCCCTAAAATCAAAATATGTTTCAATTTTGATTTTATGAGAAAATTTGAAACATAAAGCAGTAAACTATACAAACAAAATGACAAACTGATGAGAATTGCCTCAATTCGCCATCCACTTGGCTTAAACAATCAGAACTCCCCCTGACAAAAAACTATTTTCCCATTATGATTTCAAAACACTTAAGTTTATTTTAATCAAAATGGTTTTTCCGGAAAATTAGTTTTGTGTGTCGTTTCACAAACATGGGCTTTCATTACATTGTTCTTTCACAATCACTTGTAGGTTTTTCACAAAAACAATTTTCAACAATCATACCACTTGTAAGATAGTTAAATCAAGTACAACTTAATGTCCTTGATTAACCACTAGTAAGTCGAAATATCACAGTTACCAACCTGTGAATTTCTCAAGAAAGATGCCGATTCCTACTCCTCAATTACCAACCTGGGAGTTCCGGCAAGTCAGGTTTTTCCAGTTAAAGAGATTCACCCAAGCCTGACGGTCCTTGGGTGTTTTGAACATACCTTTTTGATTCATAAAATTCTTTAACTCCTTTTACCTTACCCTCAACCATTTTTCCAAAAATATTTTTTACTTTGCTATTAAAAGCCTTTTCAACATCAAATTCTTTCTTTTCAGAATAAAACTGATTCGAAATTTTCACTTTCCCATCTTTTTGTTTAAAATTTTCAGTCCGCAATGGTGGAAAGTTGATATCATCCATTGGCGGAACTGAATTTTCTCCTTTTTGCTCAACAGGTGGCTGTTCTGACTTTGACGAGTCAGATTCATCGCCAACACGTGGCTCCTTTGTTTCCGAAGAAACAAATTCATCGCCAAGAACTTTTTCTTTCTTCACACACCATTCTGTCCTCAGATTTGTATCTGATGAATTCGTTTTGCTTGATTTGTCATTCTTTGGAGAGCAAGACGATTTATCAGAACTTTTATCTGATTTTCTTGTTGTATCCGAGGACAAAATCCTTTCAAGATAATCTCGAGCTTTCTTCCTTTTCTTTCTCAATCGATCTTTCTGCCCTTGTGAAAGTTTCACTTTCGGTTCTTTCACTTCCTGTTTTTTCTGTGTTCTGGGCTTTTCATCGACTTTGACTGATTTTGTCACCTTTTTCTGAGATTCAGCCCTCGATCTTTCCATTGATCTCATTGGGCAATCTCTTGCAATATGTCCTTTGATTTGGCAGTTATAGCATCTCCTCGTTTCAAACCACTGATTCTGGCAGTTAACAGCAATGTGTCCTTAAACACCACAAGTGTAGCACACTCTGTTATCGTACCATTCACCACTTTCACACCAAACACTTAGATCATAGCATTGTTTAGCTTTGTGGTAATCTTCACTCCTCTTGAAAACTGGATTTGGCTTTTGAGCACTGTGGTCAAACCTGCACCACATATTACCAACTTTTTGTAAGTTTTGGTTTTTCAAATTTTGTGGTTTTTTTATCTTGATTGGATGACTGAACTGATGAGCTTTTATTGTTGTTTTGAAAATTTTTCGAATTTTTAACTTTTTGTTTATCTTCTACAACCTTCTTAACAGGTTTTTGCTTTGAGCATTCACCTATTTCAGTAGATTGCAAAACAGTATTTTTAAATTTTTCTTTTAATTCTAAAAATATTTTTTTTTCTCATTTTTCTCATTTTCATCATCAGTTTTATCATCACAATCTTCAATTTTGACTTTGTCAAAATTTGTGACATTTTCACTTATTAGAACAGAATTGATCGGTTTTGGACAGATATAATCTGGTACTGATGAATTCACAAAACCTTTCAATTTCTTTTCAAGCTCATCAATTTTATTCCGAGCAATTTCAGCTTCATTTTCAAGCCTAATGATTTTCTGAAGATGAGAATTTATTTCAATTTGTTTTTCAAGATTATTTTTAAAGATAACAGATTTCTCATCTTCTAAAATCTTCATTTGACTTTGAAAATCTTTTTCAATTTTCAATTTTTCATTTTCAAAATCTTTTTCCTTTTCTTTCAAAATTTGTTTTCCAATGTCAAACTGTTCAAACCACTCAACAGTTTGACATTTTCAGATTTCAAATTCTCAAAATTTTCTGTCATTTCAAGAATCTGTTTATCATCAGATCTTTTCTCATCCTTCACACGATTGATTTCTAATGTTAAACTCTCCACATCCTTCAAGAGTTTAACGTTGTCTGCTTCGAATTTTTCGCATTTTGAGCACACAACTTCACATTTTGAAGTTCCATCTTGCTTGGATTCTTCATTCTTTGAAATATCCTGTGTCTCTGTCTTGTATGTGCCTGCACAAAAAATTTTAACAAAATCAAGAGGATTCATATATTCATCAATATAACAACCCCTCTTAATATCGTATTTCATAACAATTTTTGCTACACTACACATATTAACTCTTTCTCATATTTCAACAATCACGTCCAAACTTATTTTGTCTAGATTTTTATCTAATATATTCATCAACTCTTTCTTTTTCTTTTCATTTTTATACTTGAGTGTTTTGAGCTCATTGATAAATTCATTTAGATAAAAATTTGAGAACCTAGAATCCTTTTTTAGTTCACTCAAAAATTCATCCCACTCAGAAGGTAACGCGTCAGCAAATTTTGATACCTTTTCAGCATTTGATATCCTTATCTCGTACCTTGTTAAATTTTCAATTAGACAATTAAACCGTCTTTCCAACACATCCACTGTTTCATTTTTCATACACAAAAAACATTTAAATCTTTTATCCCAAATATTCTTATTCTCATTCCGATATTTACTACCCCAACACCCATCAAACCAATCATTTAATCTTTCAAGGTCATAGTTTTCCTCTTCGTCAAACATTTTAACCACACTTTCTTCGTTAAACGACATGATTCAAAAATTGTTTTTAGTTCAAAGTCCACAATGTTTCAATTTCTTGGTATTTGCACCCTGTAAATCACCTCGAATCACCTGCAAACAAACAATCAAACGATCAGTTTTAAACGAACTGAATACGTGAAAGTGTGCAATGGTTGAATCCATCTAGGACTCGTGTCAATGGACAGAGTTAATGAGCCGATCGATCAATGGACAGAGTTGGGCCGATTAATACTCAATGATGATTGGGCCAATTAATAAGATCAAATCACATGGGCCGATGAAACAATTAATCAAATCAAATGTAGTTTTGGGCCGTTAATGATGGTGAAACTTGGGTCGAATAATCCACTATGGATGGTTTGAATATTATAACCAACTGATTGGGCCGATGTTTCTTTTAATCTGATTGGTCCTCAACTTTGCCGACAAACTGAAATCTCAAACACTAGTTCCGACAACATCACATGCAATTCATTGATTATCTCAAATGTATTAAATGACCGACATTTAAATCTGAATTTGTGATTGGGCCGACAATCTTTTAAATGTTCAGACAATACGATGACGATGGCAGTTATAAGCGAAACCACCGAGATGACTAATAAGCGAAACCTATTGGACCATATGAGCGGAACTAATATTGATCGTATGAGCGGAACCTTTAAAGTCACTATGAGCGAACCACTGAATGTACTTAAGAACGAACCACAAAATGTTCTTATGAGCGAACCAAAAAAGCGAACCACTTAAAATGTCACAATAAGTGAACCCTATGAGCGAACCTCCTCTACCACAAAAGCGAAACCTGCAATTTTGACGCGAAATCAGACCGAAAATCTTCGATTTCTCCTAAACGGCTAGGAGTTTGGATCTGAAACTTGGTAGGGTTATAGATCAGGTGTTTTCGCACAATATATCAAAAATTCAGCCGATTCGGACCGTAAAATCCCGTTCAATTTGACGAATTTCAGTAAAAACGTGATAAAAGTGAAAAAAAATGATGAAATAGATGAACTTCGGATCTGAAATTGCTGAAATCTGGTACGAATCAATGCGTTTGATCAGTGCAATCGAGCTCCTAGCTCTGATACCACTTGTAGGACCGGTTTTGACACCGTTCGATTGCGTAACGAACGTTCGACGTGCGGAATCCGTGAACGTGCGTGACCGAACACACAATAACGTACTAGAATCGTGAATCTATTGAAAGATATGATATGTACGATACAAGAATCACGTAGAGAGTACTTTCTCTCTCTAGACTTTCTCTCTCTAGACTTGAATCTTCTAAATCACCAAAATGAGCAAAAGTCCTCTAACTTTAAATCTAAGGCTCCTATTTATAGCCCTTGGAATTAACGAGATTTCTCATTAATTACCAAAGTGCCACCTTGCTACTTCTATCTAAATATTACAGTAAAATCCTAGATTACTTCAGTATCAGCTACGGAATGGATTGACGGAGGCGATAGACATCGTGTACTAACACATATCATGAAGATTTCGGCCATCTCACTGAAGAATGCATAACACTCAGGAAGGAGATCGGTTATTTGTTAAGTAAAGGGCACTTGAAGGAGCTTCTCGGAAGAAAAAAGTCAAGGATCCAGGATCCTGAAAAAGTTCCGGAAAGAGCTCCTGCTCCCCCAGCAGATGCACATATTATCAACTTCATATCTAGAGGATCAGACATATGTGGCACTTCCTTTTCAGCAGCTAAGAGACACGCCAAAGAAACAAAGATGGATAATGGGGACAGACCCGTCCGGACCTCGATCCTTACACAGGAGAAAGTTATATCCTTTGATGAGGATGATCGTGTGGATATTCAGGATCCTCATCATGATGGTCTTGTTATTACTTTGTTTATATCTAACCATTTTGTTCGCAGGATTCTCATAGATGGAGGAAGCTCTGTGAACATCATTCAACTAGATGTCCTCAAGAAGATGAACATCCTTGGATCAAAAATCATCCCAAGATCATCAGTCCTTGTGGGATTCAGTGTAGAAACCAAGAACACATTGGGGGACATTAAACTTCCCATTTATATAGAGGGAGTTAATACTTTTAAAAAATTTTGTGTTATAGATTGCTTATCCTGTTGCAATGTTATTCTTGGCAGGCCATGGATACATGACATGAAAGCGGTCCCATCTACATACCATCAATGTGTAAAATCCCTACACCATGGGGTGTGGTAAAGATTGAAAGTGACCAACAGGAAGCTAAAAATTGCTACACTTCATCAATGAAGCCAGCCTCAAGACCTACGGAGCAATAGCAATTAAAGTATCCTCCAAGAGATGTCCTGGAGCTGGAGGCTAAAGTATCCTCCAAGAGATGTCCTGGAGGCAAGAGAACAAGATGTCAAGGATATCCTGATGGATCCTCAGGATCCTAAATCGAACTTTTTTATAGGATCCGAGATCCTCAACAATATTGAAGAGGATCTAGTATCCTTCCTAAAGAGAAGAAAAACTACCTTTGTCTGGAAGCATGAAGACATGACAGGTATTTCCAAAGATATTATTACTCATAAACTTGGCATTGACATGTCATTCAAACCTATACATCAGAAGAGGAGGAAGTTTGCACCTGAGAGGAACGTCATCATCCAGGAGGAGGTAGATAAGCTGCTCAGAGCAGGTATGATTAGAGAGGTTAAGTATCCAAGGTGGTTAGCCAATGTGGTTGTTGTTCAAAAGAAAAATGGAAAGTGGAGGGTATGTGTCGATTTTACTGATTTAAACAAGGCATGTCCCAAGGATCCTTTCCCATTACCCCACATTGACTCCATGGTGGATGCTACCGTGGGTCATGAGTTGTTGACTTTCATGGATGCTTCATCTGGATTTCAACAAATTCAGATGGAACCATCTGATCAAGAGGATACAGCCTTTATGACCCCTACTGGTATCTATTGTTATATTGCTATGCCATTTGGACTAAGAAATACATGTGCTACATACCAAAGGCTAGTTAATATGATGTTTAAGGAACAAATAGGACACACAATGGAAGTCTATATAGATGACATGGTGGTTGTTTTGGTCAAAAATCAAGCAAGGATAATGCAACCAAATCTTTTGTTGTGAGGTGTGATGCTTGAATATATGAACAATTGTATGAACAACTCATAAATCAAATAAAGAGGTGACACAAGGATTTATACGAGGAAAAAGCTCTTGATCAAGAGTTGATCTCCGGCATAAAAAACCTCGGGTGATGGAAACTACCGATCACCAACTAAGATTAAACAAAAAAAAGTTACAACTCGGGATGATAACAAGCTTGTTACAAGGATCACTAGTGTGCAAAAGTGTTAAAGTGTATGAAATCGCCAAGTAAACTTGTCGAGAGCTGTTCGAGAGTGTGTGTTTGCTAAAATTAGCCAAGTGTTCTAACTCAAGCTTGTTAACCCTTTTTTAAAATTAGAAATAACTAAACTAACTAACTGCCCGCTAATTGTGCTATCTTCCCACGATCTCCATAACGTTCACAAGGGCCAAGCACGTGCGGAATATTGAGGGAACATGCTCCACGAATATCGGCAAGACCAAGTCCATGCACATATTCCTGCAAAACGAGCTCACCTACAAGGTAGACAACTGTTAGCGTAAAGATAACAATAAGGATCCTGAATCCTGGTCCTGCAACACATTCTGAGGATCCTAAATTCAAACAGAATTAAGGGTCCGTGATCCTGGCAGTACTTGAGGATCCTTGATCCTTAGGATTGGAAAATCCTCCCCTAACAATTGCCCCCAAAATATAAGGAGTAAAGTGTAAATTAGCGAGTTATATTTTTTGATCTTATCTGCAACTAACTAACGGATATATAGCCGTTACAATCTAACTAGCCGTTGCAAATTATACGTCATTGAAGCGACGTCCCTGCAGAATCATCATTATATATAGGTTAGAGATAAGGACTAATGTGCATTTAAATTCGAGCAATACTCCCTTTAAATCCTCATTCGAAGATCAAACAGGTACTTCTCTCTCCTTTCTCTCTTCACCTTCTTACTCAGTTCCTTATTTCTTTACCATCATCCATGACCAAGATGATGTTAAGATCTTCACCGGCTAAGGATCACCAAAAGGATAGCCCTCTAAAGAGCCAAGGAATCATCAAAGATTCTCCGAAGGAACGCTGCTGCTTTACTGATCCTGAGATCAACAGGATTCGTCATTGCTTTCCGGCGAACACTGTCTTTAAACCTTTCAACCCTACCGCCTTGAGTGACTTCATTTCTGCAACTTGGGTTGCTTTTCCGGCCACCCCATTTCTGATAGGATACTCCTATCCTTTCCTTGCTTTTACCCAGTCATTCTTCTCCCTTACCGGCATATCCTATATCCAGGCTATGCCAATGATGTGGAGGGTTTTATATACCCTTGAGAGAATCATTGAGCAGGAGGATATAGAGTTAGGAATGTCGTAATTGGCCGAACTATATAACCTTGTGAGCCATGGTTCACACCGCTTCTTATTCAAACATAAACCCGGTGAAGAACACCCAATCCTCAAGACCACCAAAAATGACACCAACTGGAAGAAGCGTTTTTTCTTCGTTAGGAGGGATTCTATCCCGGATGGGAAGGATCTCCCCTTAAAGTGGACCACTCATGGTAGGATAGAGGATCCTTATAGAAGGATCATAGGATAACCCAGTTCTTGTGAGGATAACTGGCCCCTTTTGTTTCTATTTTGCAGCTATCTCTATTTCCCATATCATTCCATCACCCGCAACGAAAGAGAGGATCACCGCTTTCTGGAATCTTGATCCTGCAGCAAGATCATTTCAAGCAAATACCAAGGATTCTCAAGAAGTATCCTCAGTCTCAGTCACAATGTCAAGTAAGTATCCGAGTTTGTATATATTTAGATGTTTAAATGTAAATAAAACAAGAATACTTATCTGCTGTTTTGTATTGGTAGGCGCTGTAAAATCTTCTAAGTCAGCCTCCCGCTTTAGTGTTAGTGATCTCAGCACTGTGGCTCCCAGGTCTGGGAAGAAGAAGTCTGCTGCTAGCCCAAGCACTCTAGTCCCCAAGCCTGTCATTTCCAAGGGAGGAAATACGAGGAAGGCTACCGAAGCTGACAATCTTGAAGGTCTGCCTCTCATTCGCCACCAGTTTCAGGAATACTTTGCTGATGTAAGGATCACCAACTTTGCTTCATTATCCTGCCCACTTGAGGATCACGGATCCTGAACTTTACCTTGTCTTTTTGCAGAAATTCGCCGAGATCAAAATGCTCTTCGATGCATACGTTGAAGAGGCTGAGCAGAAGCATTTGGAGTTCCAGAAATTCTTCCTGGCTAAGGATGAGACTATCTCTCGCCTTGAAAAGGATCTCGATCTGCAAAGCAGCAGGTGGTCATGGCCCAGATAAATGCTAATCATGAGAAGCATGAGGTGCTGGAGGATGCTAAAGTCTATGCTGCCATCACCATGTACAAAATCAAGCTGCAAATGGCCCAAGAGGCTAAGGATCCTGACTTCGACAGGACCACTTGGGACAAGGAGGGCTGGAAGGCAAAGCTGGCTGAGCTAGATGATGAGGAGGAGGCTACCGAGGTCTTGGCGATTGAGGCAAGTGGCAGCGGGATGGATCTAGCTGGTGGTGCTGATGCTGGTGGTGATGCAGCCAAGGTGTGAGCTGTAGAAATGGGCGATGATGGACATTTCTATACGCGGCCGGAGCCCATTTTTTAGGATTTGGTAGTGGTTTTTTGGTTATGAAGTTTTTATTTCAAACAATAATGGTTTGTAATAACTAAACAATAGCTATTAGGGTTGAGGATCATGGATCCTTTGAACAATAGGTGGTGGAGGGATCCTCTATTTGGGGGATGAAACCACTTGTTATCCTGCCATCTTATATTTCCTGCACTTTTAAGACCTGTTAACAATGGACACCCTTTGCCAACCCAAGTGGACGGGCCACGTATTGCTGGTAGAAACTTGGGTTAGCAATTTTGACAACCTTTAAGGGTTTAACATTTTGTGAATAAATAAAACTCTCATCTTTTGGCTATTTCTTGTGTTGTTATTCTTGTGAATTCTTCATTTTCCAGCTGTTGTTATATACTTTCTTTGAATTCATAAGTAAAGAATAAAGGTTTAATAAATCATGTCAAAAATTTTTAGGATATGATCAAGGATCAAATATCCTATAATCGATAAATTCAAAAAGTAGTATAGTTTAAGGATCATAAATCCTGTTGTCAAAGGATAAGGGTCACTTATATAAATAAAGGATAAAATCAAAGTGATCAAGGATCATACCTGAGAATCCAAGTTAGGATCCTAAACCTTTAACATTTACAACCAGGATAACCAAAAGACAAACCTCAGTAAAAGGTAAGGATCAAGGATCCTTGGCTGTTTGACTTCAAAAACCTGAAATGTAACATAACTTGGGACTAAGCCAACATAAGAGAAGAGTTAGCAACTGGGGACAAGCCCAACAATTCTGGGGACAAGCCCAATATACTAGGGACAAGCCCAAAAAAAACTAGGGACAAGCCCAAAAAACTGGGGACAAGCCCAAAGAACTGGGGACAAGCCCAAAGGATCTTGTGTAAACTGGAGTATGGCCCTCACTGGCGACTATCCAAACTTAGTGACATGAAAATGCCAAAACCTTAGCTAACATGAAAACGTTAGAAACCTTAGGAACGGATGTATGGTACATCTACCATTATACGTAGGATCCCGGATACAGCCAGTACAATGAAATTGTCAGCCCCTAAAGTGGGTACTGGTCCCATTGCCATGAACTGTACCAGGATCATCGTGCGCTACTGGGGACAGGCCCAAATAACTGGGGACTAGCCAAAATAACTGGGGTCAAGCCCAAATAACTGGGGTCAAGCCCAAATAACTGGGGTCAAGCCAAAATAACTGGGGTCAAGCCCAAATAACTGGAGACTTCTGTGGATACTCAATCCTTCGTTAAGGATACATGAACCTTCTGCAAAACTCAGAATCAAGTGAAAGGAGGATAAAGGATCCATGATCCTTTTCCTTGTATATAGGATAATTAAAGAATGAAATAGTTTGAGATTAGATCATTACCCAAATGAGGATCATCTATCCTCTAGGATCCTTCAAGGATGTGGATCATAAATATTGCTAAGGATCACAAATCCTTATCACATGAAGTATTTCTTCAGGTGGACAGTATTCCAAGCTCTTGGTAGCAAATCACCTTCCATTGTTAAGAATCGATATGCCCCCTTTCCAGCCTCAGCTTCAATCAGGTAGGGGCCTTCCCACTTTTGTGCCAATTTTCCATCAGCATGATTTGTGGTATTCTGAAATGCTTTCCTTAATACCATATCACCAACTTGGAACTTCCTGATCCTGACATTCTTATTGTAGGCTCCAGCCATCCTTTTTTGATAACTAGCCATCCTTATCCTTGCCAAATCCCTGAGTTCTTCTATAGTATTCAAGTCTTGAACCAAGTTTTTAGCATTCTCTTCAGGATCACGGATGCTTGTTCTTGCAGTAGGAACCACCATTTCTGTAGGGATCACTGATTCTGCTCCAAATACCAAAGAAAATGGAGTTTGACCAGTAGCATTCTTGGTAGTTGTCCTATCAGCCCATAATACATAAGGTAGTTCTTCTGCCCACTTTCCTTTCTTGGATCCAAGCTTCTTCTTCAAATTGTTGATGATGATCTTGTTGGATGATTCTGCCTGACCATTAGCTTGTGGGTGGACTGGTGTTGATGTTATCATCTTAATCCCCTAGCTGTCACAAAAGTTAGTAGTTCTACTCCCAATAAATTGGGATCCATTATCACAAACAATTTCAGAAGGGATACCAAATCTAGTAATAATATTTCTTTTGATAAAGGATATCACTTCTTTTTCTCTGACTTGTGCGAAGGCTTCAGCTTCTATCCACTTGTAGAAATAATCAGTCATGGCAAGCATGAATACCTTTCCTCCTGGTGCTTTGGGAATTTTACCAACTATGTCCATTCCCCATCTCATGAATGGCCAAGAAGAGGATATAGTATGCAAGAGCTCTGCTGGTTGGTGAAGGATATTACTATGTCTCTGACAAGTGTAACACCTGTGCCTTCACGGCCATCAAACAAATACCAAGCCAATGAAATATTATATTTCATACTTGGGATTTGTAAAAATATGTGTATCGTTAGCACATATCAACTCTTGTTCGATTTCAAACTCTAAATCGCTTTCTGGAAGGTTATACGCGCTCTAATGCGTAAATATAACCAGTTTAATGCAACAAACACTCCGGAATAGTGAAATAGGTTTAACATACCTTAAATAACCTTTACATAACTTAGATATAAGTTTTGGAAGGTTTGGTGTGGTGAAATCAAAGTTTAATCGCTTACAGGGACTAAAGTTGACAAACTGCAAAAGTATGCCAATTTGAACTGTAACAGACCTTCCGGAACATGACCATAAGTTAAACATGCCATAAATATCCTTTGCATAGCTTAGAAATAGGCTTTGAGGTGTTCGGTATGCTAAAATAAACTTTTGTGTCATTCAGGGACTAAAAGTGTCAAAAAGTGCACAAGTTTGCATTTTCGAGCATAACTTACGTTCTGAATACATCCGGACATCTAAAACTTTATGTAAGCATGACTACATTATATTTTAGTGTTCGCCTTAAGAAAAATCCATTCGTCGCGTCATTTGGATCGTTTTTCGCGCTTATGCGCATTCCGTCGTAATTAAGCGAACATCGCGTTCGTACGGCCAAACGAACCGACATCCGAGATATTTTTGAGCATGTTTTAAGTTCCCTATACTTTAACTTCATTTTAGAGCTTTGAAATGGGGTTAACGGGCCTTAAACGTGTCAAAAATGGCCTAAATACAGTTCAGGGACCAAAACTGTAATTCTGCCAAACTTGCACCATACGATGCGTATGGTATATATACCATACGATGCGTATGGGGTCTCCAGACCAGGTGCAATGTTTAAACAGCCTGTTTTCAGCAGATTTAACCACAACCACAAGTTCCTAATTATCTAGTCATGTGATAAGGATGGAATTTTAGTCACCATAAGGTTCCGACAAGTGTACGGGCTAGATCTTTTCCCCTTTTCCAAGAAACGATCTCAACGGTTACCCGAATTCTATAAATACCCATCCACCCTCAACCCCAAAATCCACAAATCTGATTGAGTATTAGCATTCGGGGACCCTTCGTAAGTATTCTTTCGTTCTTTTCCTTATTTTTTTTTACTGCTTTTCGAGTCGGAAAGTCAAACTTTGTTTGACTTTCAGCATTGACCAGTAATGGTCAATGCGAAGTTCGTAGGAACTTCGCAACGTGAGTGTAATCACGTTGGTCATAGTCCCTTGGGACTATGCCCACTGATTACCACGTTGTCTAGGGTCGTAGGGTAGGCGATCTAATAAATCGCCTATACCTTCGAACCCGACCCAGTTTGGTCGATCATTAGGATCCGACCAAATACATTAGGTGACCATAGTAGGTAGGGAATAACCTTCCGAGGTTATACCCTATGGTCACATCGTTTAAGTAGTTGTATGATAGGTAGTTTATATGCCTTAGGTAAATTACCAGAATACCCTTTTCATGTATAATTGGTAATTAAGCATATGTAACCTAAACTTTTGTCACATAACTGATTATGTAACATGTTTAGGCATATAACACTTGTCATAGGACTAGTTAGACGGTCCGAACGCGTTTCACGCGAACGACGCGTTAAAGTAGCATAAGCTACCTAAACGAGTCGTAATGGGTCGTAAACAATTAGGTTAAGTTTCATTTAGTATGTAGGCTTTGTTAAACCAAATGACACGAGTCTCTACACTCGTTTGGTTTACAAACCCTAATGCTACCCGATCTTCCGATCTAGGTCCGGTTAATTAAAATAGTTACCTATATTAGGTGCCGTTTGATATCCGCGATCTCTAGCATTGTTTGGCTGTCACTCAAGGACTACTGAGCACTCTCAAGTGAGTACATAGACCCCTCTTTTACTGTTTTCCAAACGTTTTGGGGTGGAACACATGTGCCTACTTGTTACTTTCATGCTTTCCTGTTTTCACATCATATACCTGCTATGTTCGTCAGTACATTATAGTACATGATTTCATTACATTTTATGCTATGTATGTCCATTTAGTTCATACTTAGTACATCGTTTTACATTTACATTTTATGCTATGTATGTCCATTGCGTGCATACTTAGTACATTGTTTTCATCACATGCTTACATTTTGGTATGACATTTGGTTTGTTTACATGGGACAATACATTCATTAACACCGATCATGCCGCTCGGTAGTAGGTAGTGGTACCATAGGACTTGACAAATCCCGTTCCGGACATCCCAGGGAAAGGGGATGAAAGGAATGACCGAATCCGAATACATATTCTCTTGATAACTCACTTTTACATAGTTATCCGTCTGTCTCAAGGCTTGGATGTATGCATATTCACAATACCGCATAAATGTTCATATTAAATAGTTGCATGCATTTACACAAAACATAGCTTTGATTTAAACCAAGTTTTACTTCAATACTTTGTTTTTGTGCATATGGTTTAGTTGAGACATTTCACTTACCATACATGACATTTTGACATAGACATTTGACATGGATATTTTGACATAGACATTTGACATGGATATTTGACATAGACATTTTGACATGATTTACATCTTGACATGAACATTTTACATTGTTTGGTTTGGTTTGATTAAGTGATTAAGTAACGATGCGTGTGTAATATGATACAAGCATGGTGGATACGCCGCTGGTACTTCCTATATATAAGTGTTTGTATGGTATTACATGTCGTAACGTTATTTGAATCATTTCAGTTTGAGACATAGAACATTTCATACAAATAACATACTTTTCACAAGACATTGATTTATAAACAACTTATCTTATACAAACACATTTTCTTGGTTATTCATTTAACCTTACATTTATTTATACTTATCATCTGATCTTATCGTTTTTCAAATGATTTAAAAGACAAAGCAAATAACAAGGTTCATGACTAAACATTTTCTCAAACATAAGTCATGAATCTTATTTTCACAAAACCTATGTATCTCACAGGCATTTTTATGCTGACGTACCTATTTTCACATGTGTTTTTCAGGAGCTGTTGCATAAGATGATCAAGATACATATAGGCAGACTTGGGCTTTAGTGACAATAAAAGATGCAAGACTAGTTAATTATGTTGTATTTCCTTGTTTGTTAAGACATTGTAACACTTTTAATCAATAAAACGAAACTTTAATATCCATGGTTGTGAAACATTAATTCTGTTACAACACTCCCCGATGTTTCCGCCACGTTTTGTATGTTCCACGTGGTCGGGGTGTGACAGAAAAGATGGTATCAGAGCCAATGGTTATAGGGAATTAGGTTATTAGTAATGCTTTGACCTAGTCTATAACCTTCTTAGGACCCTAACGCGAGTTTACTTGCGTTTAGTCATAAAACAATACCGTCACCTATCCTTAGGCGACGACCACAACAAGAACATAAATTTCAAAACCGCTTTGAAAACTAATCATCTGTTCTAGGATGATTGATTACTAGGTTTTGAACCCTCAATTGTAAAGTTTTGAACTCTCTATTATATGGTTTTGAACCCCTTTGAGTTTTCAAAACTTCGTCAAGGTTTTGGGTTTTAAATAATGTGAACATGTGCAAACTGGAAGGGTGAATGCCTGTATTCTGGGTTTTCTGTCTAGGCAAGCACTTCGTATACATCTCAACCAGACGCGAGACCAGTTGTGCTTACCTGGGAATTCTTGGGATGAGTGTTCACTTATAGGCGAGCATGTCTTCGCGATACATTATTTTTGACCCATTTACTTTGATCAGTCACCGTCTCATTTGTTTGCCTTAGGTAACAAACAAATGATCGCAATCTTCATGCGTTATCATTCTGTTTTGATTGTCCAATAATCTTTCACCTGTTTCGCCCTATGCCTTTCTTTTTCTTCAAGAATGTCTCTTCATCACGATGACGCCCAGATATCTGAGCAAGCAGCCAAAATTCGCGCAGCGAATAGGCGAAGTAGTCCTGAAGACTGTTGAATTAGCTACTGCCATGTATCATCTCCAGGATGAAGCCACTCAAGAGTCACCAAGACAGGCAGGACCTAGTCAGGCGACAACACCATCAGCCAATAAACCAATCGAGGAATCAAAGACCATGGATGAACGATCCCCTAAGAAGTCAAAGAAGCGAAAGGCTTCTCAGAACTTCGCCATGGTCGCCCACAATGGTAAAGCCGTCCCCAACCAACCAGCTCAACCCCCTGCTAGGAAGCCATACAATGGAACTGCACTCTTGTGCAACCAATGTAACCTTCATCATCACCCTTGTGTGAAGTGCCGCAAATGTCAGATTTGTGGACTTATAGGTCATACAGCAAGGGTTTGCCCAATTACAGCTGTACCAAATCAAGCTGGCGACACTCCTGCTCAAGCTCGTTTCTCACGAGGGCTTTGCTATAACTGTGGCGAGATGGGCCATTTCCTAAGGGATTGCCCAAAGCTTGCTAAGGCAAATCTGACCCACGGATGAGCAGTTGGCCGAGTAGAAGATGTTGCTATCTTATGCTTTTGTTTCTTTCGTTTTCTTGATTGTGAAACAATCTGTCTCGTTCATAAATAAAAGTAGTTGTTCACAGATTATGATGTACAATTGTAGTTACATATGTGTAGGATTTTCCTATGATACCTACATTAAGGAACTATGTTCCTTACAAACTACTCTTGTGATTCTCTCTTTCAAGTGATCGCTCATAATTTCCTCGAAAGTTCTAAGTACTCGTTTCATTCTAAGAAACGAAGTACAGGAAATAAAGTGAAATTATGAGTAATCGTGCTCTTTACATATCTGTATCTTTGAAATCCTTGGTTAAATAACTAAGGGTATTTTCAAATCTCATACCCGTTACATTTTGATTTTTCAACATACACAGTACCAGTATTTCAAAACAATCTTCATGATCTCAAAACATTTCATATAGCTTGAAAACAATTTTTCTAGATGCATTGTCCATGTTATTTCAAAAACATTGTCCATGTTATCAAAACCAACCTTTCTAATTTCAAAATATTTCATATAGTCTGAAGACAATATTAACACAATACATTTTCTTATCAAGTGCATGATTTCGAAAAGCATCATTCATGTCTTTCAAAAACCTTATACATAATTTCAAAATTCATCTCGCATGATTTTAAAACATTTTTGTAAATATATCTATCTAATACACCTACTTTATGATTTCAAAAGTATTATATATAAGGTTTTAAAAACGTTAAACACATCTTTCTTAAAAGAACCCCATGCATAGTTTTCAAAAATATTTTTTCCTCATACATTGACTTAACCTTCAAAATTCTGCTTCATATGTCGCCTTGGCATATCTAGCATCTCAATTTCATAAGCATTTTTACTTCATGTTTTGACATAAGCACGTCCAGTGCAAGGTTTCAAAACATCTTCAACTTCTAAAATCCATATGGGATCTTTTTATCTTCACAATTAGATCCTTGTGGATGATCATCATTCAAATCAGAGTCCTTAATTGGATTCCTTATATACCTAAATTCGAACATTTCGGTTCCTTATAATCGAAATCGAATTTTGTTCTTTTAAAGATCTTTCTATCTTTATAGTTAGATTCTTTATAATGTTTAAAGTGCCAAATGAAATCCACGAGATGGATTCCTAGTGTGCTTTAAATACATGTACTCTGTTAGCAGAACAAACTTCTAGTTAAACAATTTTGTGGTTATGTGACTATGTGTTTATTCATCTCATGTTTTCCTTTATGCATTTTTGTGTTTTTATACTCTGGATAATTCGTTATCCAAATCCTCGCAGAATCTTTCATATCTTCATATAAGGGATTCGTATCAGGATAGTCAAAAGGTACTACCTTAAATCCTTAATGGGCTTCTATGTAATAGTTAAGACCCTTGGATTGATATAGTACTACTCCATGATTCATAAGAGACCCTTTAGTGGTCTAGTCAAAAAGATTGATTCACAATTTGGTTAAAGAATGACATCTAGTGATGTAGCTGAACAGACTCCTTGATAGTCTATTTAAATCATTTATTGATTTAGTCTAAAGGACTCTATGGCGGTCTAGTTACACTCATCACAGGATTGTCCATTTGGTTTTACACTACACATTATAAAATAGACTGTGCGGACTGTACAAGGAACTACGTAATTATGGAGGCCTACATAATTATGGAATTCAATGCACAGAAACCCAGTAAGATTTATTATGTGTAAGAACCGATAGCGACAACAATAACGGAATGTGAACGATGTAATGGAGGCATGGTGGACGCACCAATGATGCTTTATATACTTGTATATAAGTATCCCTCTTACGTTGCAATCATGATGATTATTAAAGTTACTAAAAGTTCAGAAACCTAGCCAATGTTGTTCGATCTTTTCAACTTCATGTTTTAAACTCTCACAAGTTTCCTCTAAATAAATTTCGGGACGAAATTTCCTAAAGTAGGGGAGACTGTAACACCTGTGCCTTCACGGCCATCAAACAAATACCAAGCCAATGAAATATTATATTTCATACTTGGGATTTGTAAAAATATGTGTATCGTTAGCACATATCAACTCTTGTTCGATTTCAAACTCTAAATCGCTTTCTGGAAGGTTATACGCGCTCTAATGCGTAAATATAACCAGTTTAATGCAACAAACACTCCGGAATAGTGAAATAGGTTTAACATACCTTAAATAACATTTACATAACTTAGATATAAGTTTTGGAAGGTTTGGTGTGGTGAAATCAAAGTTTAATCGCTTACAGGGACTAAAGTTGACAAACTGCGAAAGTATGCCAATTTGAACTGTAACAGACCTTCCGGAACATGACCATAAGTTAAACATGCCATAAATATCCTTTGCATAGCTTAGAAATAGGCTTTGAGGTGTTCGGTATGCTAAAATAAACTTTTGTGTCATTCAGGGACTAAAAGTGTCAAAAAGTGCACAAGTTTGCATTTTCGAGCATAACTTACGTTCTGAATACATCCGGACATCTAAAAATTTATGTAAGCATGACTACATTATATTTTAGTGTTCGCCTTAAGAAAAATCCATTCGTCGCGTCATTTGGATCGTTTTTCGCGCTTATGCGCATTCCGTCGTAATTAAGCGAACATCGCGTTCGTACGGCCAAACGAACCGACATCCGAGATATTTTTGAGCATGTTTTAAGTTCCCTATACTTTAACTTCATTTTAGAGCTTTGAAATGGGGTTAACGGGCCTTAAACGTGTCAAAAATGGCCTAAATACAGTTCAGGGACCAAAACTGTAATTCTGCCAAACTTGCACCATACGATGCGTATGGTATATATACCATACGATGCGTATGGGGTCTCCAGACCAGGTGCAATGTTTAAACAGCCTGTTTTCAGCAGATTTAACCACAACCACAAGTTCCTAATTATCTAGTCATGTGATAAGGATGGAATTTTAGTCACCATAAGGTTCCGACAAGTGTACGGGCTAGATCTTTTCCCCTTTTCCAAGAAACGATCTCAACGGTTACCCGAATTCTATAAATACCCATCCACCCTCAACCCCAAAATCCACAAATCTGATTGAGTATTAGCATTCGGGGACCCTTCGTAAGTATTCTTTCGTTCTTTTCCTTATTTTTTTTTACTGCTTTTCGAGTCGGAAAGTCAAACTTTGTTTGACTTTCAGCATTGACCAGTAATGGTCAATGCGAAGTTCGTAGGAACTTCGCAACGTGAGTGTAATCACGTTGGTCATAGTCCCTTGGGACTATGCCCACTGATTACCACGTTGTCTAGGGTCGTAGGGTAGGCGATCTAATAAATCGCCTATACCTTCGAACCCGACCCAGTTTGGTCGATCATTAGGATCCGACCAAATACATTAGGTGACCATAGTAGGTAGGGAATAACCTTCCGAGGTTATACCCTATGGTCACATCGTTTAAGTAGTTGTATGATAGGTAGTTTATATGCCTTAGGTAAATTACCAGAATACCCTTTTCATGTATAATTGGTAATTAAGCATATGTAACCTAAACTTTTGTCACATAACTGATTATGTAACATGTTTAGGCATATAACACTTGTCATAGGACTAGTTAGACGGTCCGAACGCGTTTCACGCGAACGACACGTTAAAGTAGCATAAGCTACCTAAACGAGTCGTAATGGGTCGTAAACAATTAGGTTAAGTTTCATTTAGTATGTAGGCTTTGTTAAACCAAATGACACGAGTCTCTACACTCGTTTGGTTTACAAACCCTAATGCTACCCGATCTTCCGATCTAGGTCCGGTTAATTAAAATAGTTACCTATATTAGGTGCCGTTTGATATCCGCGATCTCTAGCATTGTTTGGCTGTCACTCAAGGACTACTGAGCACTCTCAAGTGAGTACATAGACCCCTCTTTTACTGTTTTCCAAACGTTTTGGGGTGGAACACATGTGCCTACTTGTTACTTTCATGCTTTCCTGTTTTCACATCATATACCTGCTATGTTCGTCAGTACATTATAGTACATGATTTCATTACATTTTATGCTATGTATGTCCATTTAGTTCATACTTAGTACATCGTTTTACATTTACATTTTATGCTATGTATGTCCATTGCGTGCATACTTAGTACATTGTTTTCATCACATGCTTACATTTTGGTATGACATTTGGTTTGTTTACATGGGACAATACATTCATTAACACCGATCATGCCGCTCGGTAGTAGGTAGTGGTACCATAGGACTTGACAAATCCCGTTCCGGACATCCCAGGGAAAGGGGATGAAAGGAATGACCGAATCCGAATACATATTCTCTTGATAACTCACTTTTACATAGTTATCCGTCTGTCTCAAGGCTTGGATGTATGCATATTCACAATACCGCATAAATGTTCATATTAAATAGTTGCATGCATTTACACAAAACATAGCTTTGATTTAAACCAAGTTTTACTTCAATACTTTGTTTTTGTGCATATGGTTTAGTTGAGACATTTCACTTACCATACATGACATTTTGACATAGACATTTGACATGGATATTTTGACATAGACATTTGACATGGATATTTGACATAGACATTTTGACATGATTTACATCTTGACATGAACATTTTACATTGTTTGGTTTGGTTTGATTAAGTGATTAAGTAACGATGCGTGTGTAATATGATACAAGCATGGTGGATACGCCGCTGGTACTTCCTATATATAAGTGTTTGTATGGTATTACATGTCGTAACGTTATTTGAATCATTTCAGTTTGAGACATAGAACATTTCATACAAATAACATACTTTTCACAAGACATTGATTTATAAACAACTTATCTTATACAAACACATTTTCTTGGTTATTCATTTAACCTTACATTTATTTATACTTATCATCTGATCTTATCGTTTTTCAAATGATTTAAAAGACAAAGCAAATAACAAGGTTCATGACTAAACATTTTCTCAAACATAAGTCATGAATCTTATTTTCACAAAACCTATGTATCTCACAGGCATTTTTATGCTGACGTACCTATTTTCACATGTGTTTTTCAGGAGCTGTTGCATAAGATGATCAAGATACATATAGGCAGACTTGGGCTTTAGTGACAATAAAAGATGCAAGACTAGTTAATTATGTTGTATTTCCTTGTTTGTTAAGACATTGTAACACTTTTAATCAATAAAACGAAACTTTAATATCCATGGTTGTGAAACATTAATTCTGTTACAACACTCCCCGATGTTTCCGCCACGTTTTGTATGTTCCACGTGGTCGGGGTGTGACAGAAAAGATGGTATCAGAGCCAATGGTTATAGGGAATTAGGTTATTAGTAATGCTTTGACCTAGTCTATAACCTTCTTAGGACCCTAACGCGAGTTTACTTGCGTTTAGTCATAAAACAATACCGTCACCTATCCTTAGGCGACGACCACAACAAGAACATAAATTTCAAAACCGCTTTGAAAACTAATCATCTGTTCTAGGATGATTGATTACTAGGTTTTGAACCCTCAATTGTAAAGTTTTGAACTCTCTATTATATGGTTTTGAACCCCTTTGAGTTTTCAAAACTTCGTCAAGGTTTTGGGTTTTAAATAATGTGAACATGTGCAAACTGGAAGGGTGAATGCCTGTATTCTGGGTTTTCTGTCTAGGCAAGCACTTCGTATACATCTCAACCAGACGCGAGACCAGTTGTGCTTACCTGGGAATTCTTGGGATGAGTGTTCACTTATAGGCGAGCATGTCTTCGCGATACATTATTTTTGACCCATTTACTTTGATCAGTCACCGTCTCATTTGTTTGCCTTAGGTAACAAACAAATGATCGCAATCTTCATGCGTTATCATTCTGTTTTGATTGTCCAATAATCTTTCACCTGTTTCGCCCTATGCCTTTCTTTTTCTTCAAGAATGTCTCTTCATCACGATGACGCCCAGATATCTGAGCAAGCAGCCAAAATTCGCGCAGCGAATAGGCGAAGTAGTCCTGAAGACTGTTGAATTAGCTACTGCCATGTATCATCTCCAGGATGAAGCCACTCAAGAGTCACCAAGACAGGCAGGACCTAGTCAGGCGACAACACCATCAGCCAATAAACCAATCGAGGAATCAAAGACCATGGATGAACGATCCCCTAAGAAGTCAAAGAAGCGAAAGGCTTCTCAGAACTTCGCCATGGTCGCCCACAATGGTAAAGCCGTCCCCAACCAACCAGCTCAACCCCCTGCTAGGAAGCCATACAATGGAACTGCACTCTTGTGCAACCAATGTAACCTTCATCATCACCCTTGTGTGAAGTGCCGCAAATGTCAGATTTGTGGACTTATAGGTCATACAGCAAGGGTTTGCCCAATTACAGCTGTACCAAATCAAGCTGGCGACACTCCTGCTCAAGCTCGTTTCTCACGAGGGCTTTGCTATAACTGTGGCGAGATGGGCCATTTCCTAAGGGATTGCCCAAAGCTTGCTAAGGCAAATCTGACCCACGGATGAGCAGTTGGCCGAGTAGAAGATGTTGCTATCTTATGCTTTTGTTTCTTTCGTTTTCTTGATTGTGAAACAATCTGTCTCGTTCATAAATAAAAGTAGTTGTTCACAGATTATGATGTACAATTGTAGTTACATATGTGTAGGATTTTCCTATGATACCTACATTAAGGAACTATGTTCCTTACAAACTACTCTTGTGATTCTCTCTTTCAAGTGATCGCTCATAATTTCCTCGAAAGTTCTAAGTACTCGTTTCATTCTAAGAAACGAAGTACAGGAAATAAAGTGAAATTATGAGTAATCGTGCTCTTTACATATCTGTATCTTTGAAATCCTTGGTTAAATAACTAAGGGTATTTTCAAATCTCATACCCGTTACATTTTGATTTTTCAACATACACAGTACCAGTATTTCAAAACAATCTTCATGATCTCAAAACATTTCATATAGCTTGAAAACAATTTTTCTAGATGCATTGTCCATGTTATTTCAAAAACATTGTCCATGTTATCAAAACCAACCTTTCTAATTTCAAAATATTTCATATAGTCTGAAGACAATATTAACACAATACATTTTCTTATCAAGTGCATGATTTCGAAAAGCATCATTCATGTCTTTCAAAAACCTTATACATAATTTCAAAATTCATCTCGCATGATTTTAAAACATTTTTGTAAATATATCTATCTAATACACCTACTTTATGATTTCAAAAGTATTATATATAAGGTTTCAAAAACGTTAAACACATCTTTCTTAAAAGAACCCCATGCATAGTTTTCAAAAATATTTTTTCCTCATACATTGACTTAACCTTCAAAATTCTGCTTCATATGTCGCCTTGGCATATCTAGCATCTCAATTTCATAAGCATTTTTACTTCATGTTTTGACATAAGCACGTCCAGTGCAAGGTTTCAAAACATCTTCAACTTCTAAAATCCATATGGGATCTTTTTATCTTCACAATTAGATCCTTGTGGATGATCATCATTCAAATCAGAGTCCTTAATTGGATTCCTTATATACCTAAATTCGAACATTTCGGTTCCTTATAATCGAAATCGAATTTTGTTCTTTTAAAGATCTTTCTATCTTTATAGTTAGATTCTTTATAATGTTTAAAGTGCCAAATGAAATCCACGAGATGGATTCCTAGTGTGCTTTAAATACATGTACTCTGTTAGCAGAACAAACTTCTAGTTAAACAATTTTGTGGTTATGTGACTATGTGTTTATTCATCTCATGTTTTCCTTTATGCATTTTTGTGTTTTTATACTCTGGATAATTCGTTATCCAAATCCTCGCAGAATCTTTCATATCTTCATATAAGGGATTCGTATCAGGATAGTCAAAAGGTACTACCTTAAATCCTTAATGGGCTTCTATGTAATAGTTAAGACCCTTGGATTGATATAGTACTACTCCATGATTCATAAGAGACCCTTTAGTGGTCTAGTCAAAAAGATTGATTCACAATTTGGTTAAAGAATGACATCTAGTGATGTAGCTGAACAGACTCCTTGATAGTCTATTTAAATCATTTATTGATTTAGTCTAAAGGACTCTATGGCGGTCTAGTTACACTCATCACAGGATTGTCCATTTGGTTTTACACTACACATTATAAAATAGACTGTGCGGACTGTACAAGGAACTACGTAATTATGGAGGCCTACATAATTATGGAATTCAATGCACAGAAACCCAGTAAGATTTATTATGTGTAAGAACCGATAGCGACAACAATAACGGAATGTGAACGATGTAATGGAGGCATGGTGGACGCACCAATGATGCTTTATATACTTGTATATAAGTATCCCTCTTACGTTGCAATCATGATGATTATTAAAGTTACTAAAAGTTCAGAAACCTAGCCAATGTTGTTCGATCTTTTCAACTTCATGTTTTAAACTCTCACAAGTTTCCTCTAAATAAATTTCGGGACGAAATTTCCTAAAGTAGGGGAGACTGTAACACCTGTGCCTTCACGGCCATCAAACAAATACCAAGCCAATGAAATATTATATTTCATACTTGGGATTTGTAAAAATATGTGTATCGTTAGCACATATCAACTCTTGTTCGATTTCAAACTCTAAATCGCTTTCTGGAAGGTTATACGCGCTCTAATGCGTAAATATAACCAGTTTAATGCAACAAACACTCCGGAATAGTGAAATAGGTTTAACATACCTTAAATAACCTTTACATAACTTAGATATAAGTTTTGGAAGGTTTGGTGTGGTGAAATCAAAGTTTAATCGCTTACAGGGACTAAAGTTGACAAACTGCGAAAGTATGCCAATTTGAACTGTAACAGACCTTCCGGAACATGACCATAAGTTAAACATGCCATAAATATCCTTTGCATAGCTTAGAAATAGGCTTTGAGGTGTTCGGTATGCTAAAATAAACTTTTGTGTCATTCAGGGACTAAAAGTGTCAAAAAGTGCACAAGTTTGCATTTTCGAGCATAACTTACGTTCTGAATACATCCGGACATCTAAAAATTTATGTAAGCATGACTACATTATATTTTAGTGTTCGCCTTAAGAAAAATCCATTCGTCGCGTCATTTGGATCGTTTTTCGCGCTTATGCGCATTCCGTCGTAATTAAGCGAACATCGCGTTCGTACGGCCAAACGAACCGACATCCGAGATATTTTTGAGCATGTTTTAAGTTCCCTATACTTTAACTTCATTTTAGAGCTTTGAAATGGGGTTAACGGGCCTTAAACGTGTCAAAAATGGCCTAAATACAGTTCAGGGACCAAAACTGTAATTCTGCCAAACTTGCACCATACGATGCGTATGGTATATATACCATACGATGCGTATGGGGTCTCCAGACCAGGTGCAATGTTTAAACAGCCTGTTTTCAGCAGATTTAACCACAACCACAAGTTCCTAATTATCTAGTCATGTGATAAGGATGGAATTTTAGTCACCATAAGGTTCCGACAAGTGTACGGGCTAGATCTTTTCCCCTTTTCCAAGAAACGATCTCAACGGTTACCCGAATTCTATAAATACCCATCCACCCTCAACCCCAAAATCCACAAATCTGATTGAGTATTAGCATTCGGGGACCCTTCGTAAGTATTCTTTCGTTCTTTTCCTTATTTTTTTTTACTGCTTTTCGAGTCGGAAAGTCAAACTTTGTTTGACTTTCAGCATTGACCAGTAATGGTCAATGCGAAGTTCGTAGGAACTTCGCAACGTGAGTGTAATCACGTTGGTCATAGTCCCTTGGGACTATGCCCACTGATTACCACGTTGTCTAGGGTCGTAGGGTAGGCGATCTAATAAATCGCCTATACCTTCGAACCCGACCCAGTTTGGTCGATCATTAGGATCCGACCAAATACATTAGGTGACCATAGTAGGTAGGGAATAACCTTCCGAGGTTATACCCTATGGTCACATCGTTTAAGTAGTTGTATGATAGGTAGTTTATATGCCTTAGGTAAATTACCAGAATACCCTTTTCATGTATAATTGGTAATTAAGCATATGTAACCTAAACTTTTGTCACATAACTGATTATGTAACATGTTTAGGCATATAACACTTGTCATAGGACTAGTTAGACGGTCCGAACGCGTTTCACGCGAACGACGCGTTAAAGTAGCATAAGCTACCTAAACGAGTCGTAATGGGTCGTAAACAATTAGGTTAAGTTTCATTTAGTATGTAGGCTTTGTTAAACCAAATGACACGAGTCTCTACACTCGTTTGGTTTACAAACCCTAATGCTACCCGATCTTCCGATCTAGGTCCGGTTAATTAAAATAGTTACCTATATTAGGTGCCGTTTGATATCCGCGATCTCTAGCATTGTTTGGCTGTCACTCAAGGACTACTGAGCACTCTCAAGTGAGTACATAGACCCCTCTTTTACTGTTTTCCAAACGTTTTGGGGTGGAACACATGTGCCTACTTGTTACTTTCATGCTTTCCTGTTTTCACATCATATACCTGCTATGTTCGTCAGTACATTATAGTACATGATTTCATTACATTTTATGCTATGTATGTCCATTTAGTTCATACTTAGTACATCGTTTTACATTTACATTTTATGCTATGTATGTCCATTGCGTGCATACTTAGTACATTGTTTTCATCACATGCTTACATTTTGGTATGACATTTGGTTTGTTTACATGGGACAATACATTCATTAACACCGATCATGCCGCTCGGTAGTAGGTAGTGGTACCATAGGACTTGACAAATCCCGTTCCGGACATCCCAGGGAAAGGGGATGAAAGGAATGACCGAATCCGAATACATATTCTCTTGATAACTCACTTTTACATAGTTATCCGTCTGTCTCAAGGCTTGGATGTATGCATATTCACAATACCGCATAAATGTTCATATTAAATAGTTGCATGCATTTACACAAAACATAGCTTTGATTTAAACCAAGTTTTACTTCAATACTTTGTTTTTGTGCATATGATTTAGTTGAGACATTTCACTTACCATACATGACATTTTGACATAGACATTTGACATGGATATTTTGACATAGACATTTGACATGGATATTTGACATAGACATTTTGACATGATTTACATCTTGACATGAACATTTTACATTGTTTGGTTTGGTTTGATTAAGTGATTAAGTAACGATGCGTGTGTAATATGATACAAGCATGGTGGATACGCCGCTGGTACTTCCTATATATAAGTGTTTGTATGGTATTACATGTCGTAACGTTATTTGAATCATTTCAGTTTGAGACATAGAACATTTCATACAAATAACATACTTTTCACAAGACATTGATTTATAAACAACTTATCTTATACAAACACATTTTCTTGGTTATTCATTTAACCTTACATTTATTTATACTTATCATCTGATCTTATCGTTTTTCAAATGATTTAAAAGACAAAGCAAATAACAAGGTTCATGACTAAACATTTTCTCAAACATAAGTCATGAATCTTATTTTCACAAAACCTATGTATCTCACAGGCATTTTTATGCTGACGTACCTATTTTCACATGTGTTTTTCAGGAGCTGTTGCATAAGATGATCAAGATACATATAGGCAGACTTGGGCTTTAGTGACAATAAAAGATGCAAGACTAGTTAATTATGTTGTATTTCCTTGTTTGTTAAGACATTGTAACACTTTTAATCAATAAAACGAAACTTTAATATCCATGGTTGTGAAACATTAATTCTGTTACAACACTCCCCGATGTTTCCGCCACGTTTTGTATGTTCCACGTGGTCGGGGTGTGACAGAAAAGATGGTATCAGAGCCAATGGTTATAGGGAATTAGGTTATTAGTAATGCTTTGACCTAGTCTATAACCTTCTTAGGACCCTAACGCGAGTTTACTTGCGTTTAGTCATAAAACAATACCGTCACCTATCCTTAGGCGACGACCACAACAAGAACATAAATTTCAAAACCGCTTTGAAAACTAATCATCTGTTCTAGGATGATTGATTACTAGGTTTTGAACCCTCAATTGTAAAGTTTTGAACTCTCTATTATATGGTTTTGAACCCCTTTGAGTTTTCAAAACTTCGTCAAGGTTTTGGGTTTTAAATAATGTGAACATGTGCAAACTGGAAGGGTGAATGCCTGTATTCTGGGTTTTCTGTCTAGGCAAGCACTTCGTATACATCTCAACCAGACGCGAGACCAGTTGTGCTTACCTGGGAATTCTTGGGATGAGTGTTCACTTATAGGCGAGCATGTCTTCGCGATACATTATTTTTGACCCATTTACTTTGATCAGTCACCGTCTCATTTGTTTGCCTTAGGTAACAAACAAATGATCGCAATCTTCATGCGTTATCATTCTGTTTTGATTGTCCAATAATCTTTCACCTGTTTCGCCCTATGCCTTTCTTTTTCTTCAAGAATGTCTCTTCATCACGATGACGCCCAGATATCTGAGCAAGCAGCCAAAATTCGCGCAGCGAATAGGCGAAGTAGTCCTGAAGACTGTTGAATTAGCTACTGCCATGTATCATCTCCAGGATGAAGCCACTCAAGAGTCACCAAGACAGGCAGGACCTAGTCAGGCGACAACACCATCAGCCAATAAACCAATCGAGGAATCAAAGACCATGGATGAACGATCCCCTAAGAAGTCAAAGAAGCGAAAGGCTTCTCAGAACTTCGCCATGGTCGCCCACAATGGTAAAGCCGTCCCCAACCAACCAGCTCAACCCCCTGCTAGGAAGCCATACAATGGAACTGCACTCTTGTGCAACCAATGTAACCTTCATCATCACCCTTGTGTGAAGTGCCGCAAATGTCAGATTTGTGGACTTATAGGTCATACAGCAAGGGTTTGCCCAATTACAGCTGTACCAAATCAAGCTGGCGACACTCCTGCTCAAGCTCGTTTCTCACGAGGGCTTTGCTATAACTGTGGCGAGATGGGCCATTTCCTAAGGGATTGCCCAAAGCTTGCTAAGGCAAATCTGACCCACGGATGAGCAGTTGGCCGAGTAGAAGATGTTGCTATCTTATGCTTTTGTTTCTTTCGTTTTCTTGATTGTGAAACAATCTGTCTCGTTCATAAATAAAAGTAGTTGTTCACAGATTATGATGTACAATTGTAGTTACATATGTGTAGGATTTTCCTATGATACCTACATTAAGGAACTATGTTCCTTACAAACTACTCTTGTGATTCTCTCTTTCAAGTGATCGCTCATAATTTCCTCGAAAGTTCTAAGTACTCGTTTCATTCTAAGAAACGAAGTACAGGAAATAAAGTGAAATTATGAGTAATCGTGCTCTTTACATATCTGTATCTTTGAAATCCTTGGTTAAATAACTAAGGGTATTTTCAAATCTCATACCCGTTACATTTTGATTTTTCAACATACACAGTACCAGTATTTCAAAACAATCTTCATGATCTCAAAACATTTCATATAGCTTGAAAACAATTTTTCTAGATGCATTGTCCATGTTATTTCAAAAACATTGTCCATGTTATCAAAACCAACCTTTCTAATTTCAAAATATTTCATATAGTCTGAAGACAATATTAACACAATACATTTTCTTATCAAGTGCATGATTTCGAAAAGCATCATTCATGTCTTTCAAAAACCTTATACATAATTTCAAAATTCATCTCGCATGATTTTAAAACATTTTTGTAAATATATCTATCTAATACACCTACTTTATGATTTCAAAAGTATTATATATAAGGTTTCAAAAACGTTAAACACATCTTTCTTAAAAGAACCCCATGCATAGTTTTCAAAAATATTTTTTCCTCATACATTGACTTAACCTTCAAAATTCTGCTTCATATGTCGCCTTGGCATATCTAGCATCTCAATTTCATAAGCATTTTTACTTCATGTTTTGACATAAGCACGTCCAGTGCAAGGTTTCAAAACATCTTCAACTTCTAAAATCCATATGGGATCTTTTTATCTTCACAATTAGATCCTTGTGGATGATCATCATTCAAATCAGAGTCCTTAATTGGATTCCTTATATACCTAAATTCGAACATTTCGGTTCCTTATAATCGAAATCGAATTTTGTTCTTTTAAAGATCTTTCTATCTTTATAGTTAGATTCTTTATAATGTTTAAAGTGCCAAATGAAATCCACGAGATGGATTCCTAGTGTGCTTTAAATACATGTACTCTGTTAGCAGAACAAACTTCTAGTTAAACAATTTTGTGGTTATGTGACTATGTGTTTATTCATCTCATGTTTTCCTTTATGCATTTTTGTGTTTTTATACTCTGGATAATTCGTTATCCAAATCCTCGCAGAATCTTTCATATCTTCATATAAGGGATTCGTATCAGGATAGTCAAAAGGTACTACCTTAAATCCTTAATGGGCTTCTATGTAATAGTTAAGACCCTTGGATTGATATAGTACTACTCCATGATTCATAAGAGACCCTTTAGTGGTCTAGTCAAAAAGATTGATTCACAATTTGGTTAAAGAATGACATCTAGTGATGTAGCTGAACAGACTCCTTGATAGTCTATTTAAATCATTTATTGATTTAGTCTAAAGGACTCTATGGCGGTCTAGTTACACTCATCACAGGATTGTCCATTTGGTTTTACACTACACATTATAAAATAGACTGTGCGGACTGTACAAGGAACTACGTAATTATGGAGGCCTACATAATTATGGAATTCAATGCACAGAAACCCAGTAAGATTTATTATGTGTAAGAACCGATAGCGACAACAATAACGGAATGTGAACGATGTAATGGAGGCATGGTGGACGCACCAATGATGCTTTATATACTTGTATATAAGTATCCCTCTTACGTTGCAATCATGATGATTATTAAAGTTACTAAAAGTTCAGAAACCTAGCCAATGTTGTTCGATCTTTTCAACTTCATGTTTTAAACTCTCACAAGTTTCCTCTAAATAAATTTCGGGACGAAATTTCCTAAAGTAGGGGAGACTGTAACACCTGTGCCTTCACGGCCATCAAACAAATACCAAGCCAATGAAATATTATATTTCATACTTGGGATTTGTAAAAATATGTGTATCGTTAGCACATATCAACTCTTGTTCGATTTCAAACTCTAAATCGCTTTCTGGAAGGTTATACGCGCTCTAATGCGTAAATATAACCAGTTTAATGCAACAAACACTCCGGAATAGTGAAATAGGTTTAACATACCTTAAATAACCTTTACATAACTTAGATATAAGTTTTGGAAGGTTTGGTGTGGTGAAATCAAAGTTTAATCGCTTACAGGGACTAAAGTTGACAAACTGTGAAAGTATGCCAATTTGAACTGTAACAGACCTTCCGGAACATGACCATAAGTTAAACATGCCATAAATATCCTTTGCATAGCTTAGAAATAGGCTTTGAGGTGTTCGGTATGCTAAAATAAACTTTTGTGTCATTCAGGGACTAAAAGTGTCAAAAAGTGCACAAGTTTGCATTTTCGAGCATAACTTACGTTCTGAATACATCCGGACATCTAAAAATTTATGTAAGCATGACTACATTATATTTTAGTGTTCGCCTTAAGAAAAATCCATTCGTCGCGTCATTTGGATCGTTTTTCGCGCTTATGCGCATTCCGTCGTAATTAAGCGAACATCGCGTTCGTACGGCCAAACGAACCGACATCCGAGATATTTTTGAGCATGTTTTAAGTTCCCTATACTTTAACTTCATTTTAGAGCTTTGAAATGGGGTTAACGGGCCTTAAACGTGTCAAAAATGGCCTAAATACAGTTCAGGGACCAAAACTGTAATTCTGCCAAACTTGCACCATACGATGCGTATGGTATATATACCATACGATGCGTATGGGGTCTCCAGACCAGGTGCAATGTTTAAACAGCCTGTTTTCAGCAGATTTAACCACAACCACAAGTTCCTAATTATCTAGTCATGTGATAAGGATGGAATTTTAGTCACCATAAGGTTCCGACAAGTGTACGGGCTAGATCTTTTCCCCTTTTCCAAGAAACGATCTCAACGGTTACCCGAATTCTATAAATACCCATCCACCCTCAACCCCAAAATCCACAAATCTGATTGAGTATTAGCATTCGGGGACCCTTCGTAAGTATTCTTTCGTTCTTTTCCTTATTTTTTTTTACTGCTTTTCGAGTCGGAAAGTCAAACTTTGTTTGACTTTCAGCATTGACCAGTAATGGTCAATGCGAAGTTCGTAGGAACTTCGCAACGTGAGTGTAATCACGTTGGTCATAGTCCCTTGGGACTATGCCCACTGATTACCACGTTGTCTAGGGTCGTAGGGTAGGCGATCTAATAAAACGCCTATACCTTCGAACCCGACCCAGTTTGGTCGATCATTAGGATCCGACCAAATACATTAGGTGACCATAGTAGGTAGGGAATAACCTTCCGAGGTTATACCCTATGGTCACATCGTTTAAGTAGTTGTATGATAGGTAGTTTATATGCCTTAGGTAAATTACCAGAATACCCTTTTCATGTATAATTGGTAATTAAGCATATGTAACCTAAACTTTTGTCACATAACTGATTATGTAACATGTTTAGGCATATAACACTTGTCATAGGACTAGTTAGACGGTCCGAACGCGTTTCACGCGAACGACGCGTTAAAGTAGCATAAGCTACCTAAACGAGTCGTAATGGGTCGTAAACAATTAGGTTAAGTTTCATTTAGTATGTAGGCTTTGTTAAACCAAATGACACGAGTCTCTACACTCGTTTGGTTTACAAACCCTAATGCTACCCGATCTTCCGATCTAGGTCCGGTTAATTAAAATAGTTACCTATATTAGGTGCCGTTTGATATCCGCGATCTCTAGCATTGTTTGGCTGTCACTCAAGGACTACTGAGCACTCTCAAGTGAGTACATAGACCCCTCTTTTACTGTTTTCCAAACGTTTTGGGGTGGAACACATGTGCCTACTTGTTACTTTCATGCTTTCCTGTTTTCACATCATATACCTGCTATGTTCGTCAGTACATTATAGTACATGATTTCATTACATTTTATGCTATGTATGTCCATTTAGTTCATACTTAGTACATCGTTTTACATTTACATTTTATGCTATGTATGTCCATTGCGTGCATACTTAGTACATTGTTTTCATCACATGCTTACATTTTGGTATGACATTTGGTTTGTTTACATGGGACAATACATTCATTAACACCGATCATGCCGCTCGGTAGTAGGTAGTGGTACCATAGGACTTGACAAATCCCGTTCCGGACATCCCAGGGAAAGGGGATGAAAGGAATGACCGAATCCGAATACATATTCTCTTGATAACTCACTTTTACATAGTTATCCGTCTGTCTCAAGGCTTGGATGTATGCATATTCACAATACCGCATAAATGTTCATATTAAATAGTTGCATGCATTTACACAAAACATAGCTTTGATTTAAACCAAGTTTTACTTCAATACTTTGTTTTTGTGCATATGGTTTAGTTGAGACATTTCACTTACCATACATGACATTTTGACATAGACATTTGACATGGATATTTTGACATAGACATTTGACATGGATATTTGACATAGACATTTTGACATGATTTACATCTTGACATGAACATTTTACATTGTTTGGTTTGGTTTGATTAAGTGATTAAGTAACGATGCGTGTGTAATATGATACAAGCATGGTGGATACGCCGCTGGTACTTCCTATATATAAGTGTTTGTATGGTATTACATGTCGTAACGTTATTTGAATCATTTCAGTTTGAGACATAGAACATTTCATACAAATAACATACTTTTCACAAGACATTGATTTATAAACAACTTATCTTATACAAACACATTTTCTTGGTTATTCATTTAACCTTACATTTATTTATACTTATCATCTGATCTTATCGTTTTTCAAATGATTTAAAAGACAAAGCAAATAACAAGGTTCATGACTAAACATTTTCTCAAACATAAGTCATGAATCTTATTTTCACAAAACCTATGTATCTCACAGGCATTTTTATGCTGACGTACCTATTTTCACATGTGTTTTTCAGGAGCTGTTGCATAAGATGATCAAGATACATATAGGAAGACTTGGGCTTTAGTGACAATAAAAGATGCAAGACTAGTTAATTATGTTGTATTTCCTTGTTTGTTAAGACATTGTAACACTTTTAATCAATAAAACGAAACTTTAATATCCATGGTTGTGAAACATTAATTCTGTTACAACACTCCCCGATGTTTCCGCCACGTTTTGTATGTTCCACGTGGTCGGGGTGTGACAACAAGGATCACACTTCTTGGCATAGTCCACAACATCCTTCTTCATAGTAGGCCAATAGTATCCTGTCCTCAGGATCCTTGGGAATAATGCCATGCCCCCAGTGTGGTTTCCACAATCTCCTTCATGAAAATCCTTTAGGACTTCTTGGATTTCAGGATCCTCAATGCATCTTAGATATGGTCCTGCAAGAGATCATTTATATAACATGTTATTCAATATTGTAAATTGAGATACCTTAATTTTGAAAGCCCTGGGGTTTTCTCCTGTAGGAATCTCTCCGTGTTGGATATATCTTTTGATTGGAAGGATCCATGATCCTAAATCAGATTGTTTATCATCACTAGGGATGATTGCAGAATCCTCTCCTATCTCCATGGCTACATGATCCTCAATAGCGGGGGTTAGGATGTGGATAATAGGGATTCTGATATCCTCTGGAATCTTCAAGGATGATTCTAGATTGGCCAATGCATCAGCTTCTGCATTCTCTTCCCTTGGTACCTGTGTTAAACTAAAAGAAACAAAAGAGAGTGCCAATTCCTTGACTATCTCTAGGTATTTGATTAGCTTTTCACCTTTAACAGCATAGGATCCATTAAAGTGATTAGTAATTAACAATGAATCTACATGTACCTCAAGATACCTGATCCTCATATGCTTGGCAATTTGCAAAAGCTATCAAGGCCTCATATTCAGCCTCATTATTAGTAGTTTGAAACTCACAAGCTATGGAGTGGGGTAATATGTCCCCCTGTGGTGATTTTAGTAGTATTCCAAGTCCTGTTCCTTTGACATTAGAAGCTCCATCAGTGAAAAGTATCCAAGGATCCTTAGTTTCTTCAAGCTGTTGAACTTCTAACTCAGCTTCCCTTTGCAAGTCACTACTGAAATCTGCCACAAAGTCAGCTATGGCTTGGGATTTAATCGCAGTTCTAGGTTCATATCTTATATCATAAGCACTAAGCTTCACTGCCCATTTAGCCATCCTTCCTGACATTTCAGGTTTCCTGAGAACATTCTTAATTGGAAAATTAGTCTTGACAATAATGGCATGAGTTTCAAAATAATGTCTTAATTTAGTAGATGCCATAATCAAAGCAAGGATAAGTTTCTCTAAATGTGAATACCTGGATTCAGCATCAAGCAAACTCTTACTTACATAATAGACAGGATGTTGTGTACTTTGGTGATCCTTAACAAGGACTGCACTTACTGCTTTAGAGGATACCGTCAGATACAAGGATAATATATCCCCTTTTTCTGGTTTCATCAAGGCAGGAGCTGAGGATAGGTAATCCTTAAGGGCTTTGAGAGCATTTTCATGCTTTTCAGTCCACTCAAATTTCTTGTTATTTCTCAAAATGTCATAGAATTCCTTGCACTTTTCTGATGACTTGGATATGAACCTGTTCAAGGCCGCGATCCTCCCTGTTAACCTTTGCACATCCTTGGCATTGGCAGGAGATTTGATATTCACAATAGCCTTAATTTGCTCTGGACTTGCTTCAATGCCTCTTTTTGTTACCATGTATCCTGGGAATTTTCCTGCTTTAACACCAAAGTGACACTTGGAAGGATTTAGTTTCATATTAAATTTATCAAGGATATCGAATGCTTCCTCCAAGTCTCTAAGGTGATCCTCCGCTTTCTTGGACTTAACCACCATGTCATCTATATAGACTTCCATAGTGTGCCCAATTTGTTCGTTGAACATCATATTGACTAGCCTTTGATAAGTAGCACCTGCATTCCTTAGTCCAAATGGCATAGCAATATAACAATATATACCAGTTGGGGTCATAAAGGCTGTATCCTCTTGATCAGATGGTTCCATCTGAATTTGTTGAAATCCAGATGAAGCATCCATAAAAGTCAACAACTCATGACCCGCGGTAGCATCCACCATGGAGTCAATGTGGGGTAATGGGAAAGGATCCTTGGGACATGCCTTGTTTAAATCAGTAAAATCGACACATACCCTCCACTTTCCGTTTTTCTTTTGAACAACAACCACATTGGCTAACCACCTTGGATACTTAACCTCTCTTATCATACCTGCCCGGAGTAGTTTATTTACTTCCTCCTGGATAATGGCATTTCTCTCAGGTGCAAACTTCCTCCTTTTTTGATGAATTGGCTTGAATGACATGTCAATGCCAAGTTTATGAGTAATTATATCTTTAGATATACCTGTCATGTCCGCGTGCTTCCAGGCAAAGGTAGTTTTTCTCCTTTTAAGGAAGGATACTAGATCCTGTTCAATGTTGCTGAGGATCCCTGATCCTATGAAGACTATGGATTCAGGATCATGAGGATCCATAAGGATTTCTTTCACATCCTGTTCTCTTGCCTCCAAGACATCTCTTGGAGGATGCTTTAATTGCTATTGCTCCCTTGGTCTTGAGGCTGGATTCATTGACGACGTGTAGCAATTCTTAGCTTCTTGTTGATCACTCTCAATTTTCACCACTCCCAATGGACTAGGAAGCTTCACGCATTGATGATAGGTAGATGGGACTGCCTTCATGTCATGTATCCATGGCCTGCCAAGGATAACATTACAACAGGATAAGCAATCTATAACACAGAATTTTTTATAAGAATGAAGTCCTTCAATATAGATGGGGAGTTTGATGTCCCCCAATGTGTTCTTGGTTTCTCCACTGAATCCCACAAGAACTGAGGATCTTGGTACAATATCTGATTCAGGGATGTTCATCTTCTTGAGGACATCAAGCTGAATGATGTTTACTGAGCTTCCTCCATCTATCAGGATCCTGCGAACAAAGTGGTTAGATATAAACAAAGTAATAACAAGACCATCATGATGAGGATCCTGGATATCAACACGGTCATCCTCATCAAAAGTTATAATTTTATCCTTGGTAACATAGGAGGTTCGAATGGGTCTATCCCCATTATCCATCTTGATTTCCTTAGCATGTCTCTTTGCTGCTGAAAAGGAAGTACCACAAATGTTTGATCCACCGGAAATGAAGTTTATAACTTGTGCATCTGCTGGAGGGGCAGGAGCTCTTTCTGGAACCTTTTCAGGATCCTGGATCCTTGACTTTTTTCTTCCCAAAAGTTCCTTCAAGTGCCCCTTGCTTAACAAGTAACCAATTTCTTTTCTAAGTGCAATACACTCTTCAGTAAGATGCCCGAAATCCTCATGATATGCACACCATTTGGACTTGTCTTTTGTAGCAGCTGGTTTATCCCTTTTCCTTGGCCATCTTGCTTTCTCACCTAGATTCTGCATTGCAAGAATTAGTTCATTGTTATCAACAGAAAAACAATACTCAGAAATTGGAGGATAATCCTCATCATCCTCTTCTTGTTCTACTGCAGGCACATTCTGGTTATCAGACTTGTTGTAGGACTTAAACTTGTTATTCTTGAAGTAGGATCCTTGCTTTTCCTGTTTCGAGGATCCTGCCAATCTCTCCTGGATCCTTTTATCATCCTCTAATCGGATAAATCTAAGGGCCCTGGTTCTCACTTCATCAAGATTCCTGCATGGGGTCATAACAAGATCATCATAGAATAATGAATCCCTAAGCAAACCCATTTTAAAGGCTTCCACAGCCGTAGCCATATCCAGATTAGGAATGTCTAAGGATTCTTTACTAAACTTAGTGATGTAACCTCTAAGTGATTCATTTTGACCTTGTGTTACCCTATATAGATCACTAGTTAAACGTTCAAATTTTCTACTACATGAGAATTGACTATTAAACAGATTAACTGGATTAGCAAATGAAGTAATAGAGTAAGGGGGAAGACTTAGCAGCCATTTAAGAGCTGATCCTATGAGTGTGGATCCAAAACCCTTGCATAGACATGCTTCCTTTAACCTCTCAGGAATTGGATTGATCTCCATCCTTTCTCTGTATTGAGCTACATGTTCCTCTGGATCCGTCGAACCATCGTATAGCTTCATAGTTGGTATCTGGAACCTTTTGGGTATCTCAGCATCACAAATAGGTGGTGCAAAATGAGATATCCTATGGCTGCCATCTGGGATTTCAGGAATGGGCTTAACCACCCTTGGAATGCTGGATATCATATCCTTCAGTTTCTGTAACTCCCTAGCCATAGCTTGATTGATACCTGTATCCTGCATAAAGCCATGGTTAGTGTTGTAAGAATTATTCAAAGTGTTACCTCCCGGAGGATTCAAGTTTGGAATCCCAGATGTGAATCCATATTGACGGGATTCTGGTACGATTGAAGGACCAGAAGATGTAATGGTCTGCATTGGAATGAAGTCTCCTTGATGAACATCTGTGCTTGGGGGTTGTACGCTTCTCAAGAATCCTTGATCCTGAAAGATGTTGGATCCTTAAACCTGGAAGGAGGATCCTTGAACCTGAGAGGATCCTAGAACCTGAGGGGATCCTTGGACCTGAGAGAATCCTTGGACCTGAGAGGATCCTTGACCCTGAGAGGATCCTTGAACCTGAGAGGATCCTTGGACTGTGTGCGTCCCCAAATAACCTCCTGGGCTGATGAAGGATCACTGATGCTGGAAAGAGGATCCCGAAGGCTGAAAACAGGATCCTTGAGGCTGGAAGTGAGACCCTAAAGCCTGACTCATAGTTGTTGTTCCATAACGCCTTCCCAAAGGTCCACTCTGATACTGGATGTCCGGAGCTGCAGTTTGCAAGGCGGTTATAGCTGGAGTGTCGAAATCCAATGACCTTGGTATCAGAGGAGAGTGATCCTCCCCTGATTTCTTCTGTTTCTTGATATCACACATCTCCCGGAGGATCCTTTCATTGGTTTTGTCCTGCTCTTGTATGTGATCTCTCATCTTCAAAATTAAAGTAAAAAGATCATTAGTAGTAGGATTAGAAGAAAAAGAAGAATTTGGTGGTTTTGGAAAAATGGGGCTTTTTCTCTTTGCAGCATTTTCAGCATTCTTCTGAGATCCAGAAGGTGGTGGAGGCAAGGGTGGAACGCCCTGTGAAGAACTCATTATCGACATTGAACTTGAAGTGCTCTTTGCTGAAGAAGCCATCTGCTTGGTTGTAATGAACCGAAATGATCACAAAAACAAGAATTTCTCAGAAATGAAGCACCAATTGCCCCACGGTGGGCGCCAAACTGTTTTGGTCAAAAATCAAGCAAGGATAATGCAACCAAATCTTTTGTTGTGAGGTGTGATGCTTGAATATATGAACAATTGTATGAACAGCTCGCAAATCAAATAAAGAGGTGACACAAGGATTTATACGAGGAAAAAGCCCTTGATCAAAAGTTGATCTCCGGCATAAAAAACCTCGGGTGATGGAAACTACCGATCACCAACTAAGATTAAACAGAAAAAAGTTACAACTCGGGATGATAACAAGCTTGTTACAAGGATCACTAGTGTGCAAAAGTGTTAAGGTGTATGAAATCGCCAAGTAAACTGTCGAGAGCTGTTCGAGAGTGTGTGTTTGCTAAAATTAGCCAAGTGTTCTAACTCAAGCTTGTTATCCCCTTTTTAAAATTAGAAATAACTAAACTAACTAACTGTCCGCTAATTGTGCTATCTTCCCACGATCTCCATAACGTTCACAAGGGCCAAGCACGTGTGGAATATTGAGGGAATATGCTCCACAAATATCGGCAAGACCAAGTCTATGCACATATTCCTGCAAAACGAGCTCACCTACAAGGTAGACAACTGTTAGCGTAAGGATAACAATAAGAATCCTGAATCCTGGTCCTGCAACACATTCTGAGGATCCTAAATTCTAACAGAATTAAGGGTCCGTTATCCTGGCAGTACTTGAGGATCCTTGATCCTTAGGATTGGAAAATCCTCCCCTAACAGTGGTTAAGTCCAAGAGAGTTGAGGATCACCTTAGAGATTAGGAGGAAGCATTTGATATCCTTGATAAATTCAATATGAAATTGAATCCTTCCAAGTGTCACTTTGGTGCAAAAGCAGGCAAGTTCTTAGGTTACATGGTGACAAAAAGAGGCATAGAGGCAAGTCCAGAGCAAATCACGGCGATTGTGAATATTAAGTCTCCCGCTAATGCCAAGGATGTGCAAAGATTGACAGGGAGGATCGCAGCCTTGAACAGGTTCATCTCAAAGTCATCAAAGAAATGCAAGGAATTCTATGACATACTGATAAAGAACAAGAAATTTGAGTGGACTGGAAAACATGAGAATGCACTCAAGGCCCTTAAGGATTACCTATCCTCAGCTCCAGCCTTAATGAAACAAGAAAAAGGGGATATATTATCCTTATATTTGGCAGTCTCTTCTAAGGCAGTAAGTGCGGTCCTTGTTAAGGATCATGAAGGTACACAACACCTTGTATATTATGTAAGTAAAAGTTTGCTTGATGCTTAATCCAGGTATTCACATTTAGAAAAACATATCCTTGCTTTGATTATGGCATCAACTAAATTACGCCATTATTTTGAAACACATGCTGTTATTGTTAGAACTAACTTTCCAATTAAGAGTGTTCTCAGGAAACCTGAAATGTCAGGAAGGATGGCTAAATGGGCAGTAAAGCTTAGTGCTTATGATATAAGATATGAGCCAAGAACTGCCATTAAATCCCAAGCCTTAGCTGACTTTGTGGCAGATTTTAGTAGTGATCTACAAAGGGAAGCTGAGTTGGAAGTCCAACAGCTTGAAGAAACTAAGGATCCATGGATACTCTTCACAGATGGGGCTTCAAACATCAAGGGAACTGGACTAGGAATACTACTAAAATCGCAACACAGGGACATAATACCCCACTTAGTAGCTTGTGAGTTTCAAACTACTAATAATGAGGCTGAATATGAAGCTTTGATAGCTGGTTTGCAAATTGCCAAGCACATGAGGATCAGGTATCTTGAGGTACATGTAGATTCATTGTTAATTACTAATCACTTTAATGGTTCTTATGCTGTTAAAGGTGAAAGACTAATCAAATATCTAGAGATAGTCAAGAAATTGGCAGACTCTTTTGCTTCTTTTAGTTTGACACAGGTACCCAGAGAAGAAAATGCAAAAGCTGATGATTTGGCCAACCTAGGATCATCATTGAAGATTCCAGAGGATATTAAAATTCCCATAATCCATATTTTGACTCCTGCTATTGAGGATCACACAGCTATGGAAATAGTAGAGGATTCTGCAATCATACCTAGTGATGGTGCACAATCACATTCAGGATCCTGGATCCTCCCAATCATGAGATACATACAACATGGGGAGATTCCTACAGGAGAAAACCCCAGAGCTTTCAAAGTCAAGGTATCTCAATTTACAATACTAAATAACATGTTATATAAACGATCTCTTCCAGGTCCATATCTAAGGTGTATAGAGGATCCTGAAATTCAAGAAGTCCTAAAGGATTTTCATGAAGGAGATTGTGGAAACCACACTGGGGGCAGAGCATTGTTCTCAAGGATCCTTAGGACATGATATTATTGGCCTACTATGAAGAAGGATGCTGTGGATTATGCCAAGAAATGTGATGCTTGTCAGAGACATAGCAATATCCTTCATTAACCAGCAGAGCTCCTGCATCCTATATCCTTTTCTTGGCCATTCATGAGATGGGGAATGGATATAGTTGGTAAACTTCCCAAGGCACCAGGAGGAAAAGTGTTTATGCTTGCTATGATTGTTTACTTGTCCATGTGGATAGAAGCTGAAGCCTTTGCTCAAGTCAGAGAAAAAGAACTGATATCCTTTATTAAAAGAAACATCATTACCAGATTTGGTATCCCTTCTGAAATTGTTTGTGATAATGGATCCCAATTCATTGGGAGTAGAACTACTAACTTTTGTGACAATTGGGGGATTAAGATGATAACATCAACACCAGTCCACCCACAAGCTAATGGTCAAGCAGAATCATCCAACAAGATCATCATCAACAACTTGAAGAAGAAGCTTGGATCCAAGAAAGGAAAGTGGGTAGAAGAGCTACCTTATGTGTTATGGGCTAATAGAACAACTCCCAAGAATGCTACTGGCCAGACTCCATTTTCTTTAGTGTTTGGAGCAGAATCAGTGATCCCTATAGAGATGGTAGTCCCTACTGCAAGAACAAGCATCCGTGATCCTGAAGGAAATGCTGAAAAATTGGTTCAAGACTTGGATACCATAGAAGAACTCAGGGATTTGGCAAGGATAAGATTGGCTAGCTATCAACAAAGGATGGCTGGAGCTTATAACAAGAATATCAGGATCAGAAAGTTTCAAGTTGGTGACATGGTGTTGAGGAAAGCATTCCAAAATGTTTTGGTCAGAAAATCTGATGATGATAATGCAACCAAACTCTTTGTATAGGGGAATGATGCTTAAAATGTGTAACAACAATGAGGATCACTTCAATGTAGAATGCACAAACAACACAAGGATTTATACGGGGAAAAAGCCCTTGATCAAGAGTTGATCTCCGGCACAAAAAACCCCGGGTGATGGAAACTACCAATCACCAAGCTCAAATAAATGAATAAACGTTTACAACTTCGGATAGTAACGAGCTAGGTACAAGGATCACTACGGTGAAATGTGTAAAAAGTGTAAGTAATTGCTGAGTGTTTGAACGAGAGCTTGTATGAGCGTGTTTGCGAGTGTGTGAAACTGCCAAAATGACTAAGTGTCACTAACTAGCTCGTTACCCCTTTAAAATAAGAAAAATATCTAGTTAACAAACTCTCCGACTTTCGGGCCAAGCCTCCACGTTCTCCATAACGTCTAGTTTTGATCTAGCACGTGCAGAATACTTCGGGAATATTCTCCAAGAATGCCGCTAAGACTTGGTCAAGCTTGTTATACCTGCGAGATGTTATAAAACATAAGTAAACAATCGTCAGTATGAGGATCCTTGAAGTGATCCATGATCCTGATCCTAAAGCCCTTCTGAGGATCATCACCTGTCACAGAAGTAAGGATCACTAGTTAGGATAACAAATAAGGATCACTAATTGTTAGAAAATCCTCCCCTAACAATTGCCCCCAAAATATAAGGAGTGAAATTGTAAAATTAGCGAGTTATGTTTTCTCGATCTTATCCGTAACAAACTAACGGATATATAGCCGTTAATTTTGAACTAGCCGTTGCGATGATGATGTCACGGAAGTGACAACCTGCAAGATCATGATTATAAATAGAGATATAGATAGGATCAAATGCATTTAAATTTTCAGAGAAACTCCCTTTATAATCCACATTCCGAAGACGTTCAGGTATTCTCTCTCTCTATCCTTTTCCCTCTCTTGCTCTGTTTTCATCTTTCCATCAAATATGTTGCTCCGAAGTTCTCCGGGCAAAGATCACAAGAAAGATAGCCCTTTGGAAAGTCAGAAAATCATCAAGGACTCCGCGAATGAAAAGTGTTGTTTTGACGAGGCACAGATAGACAAAATCCGTTGCTGTTTTCCGGCGGATGCCTTTATCAGACCCTTTGATCCTACTACCCTTAGCGACTATGTTTCAGAAACATGGGTTGCATTTCCAGCCACTCCATTCACCATAGGATACACCTATCCTTTCCCAGAGTTTACTCAATCCTTCTTTTCCCTTACCGGCATCTCTTATATCCAAGCCATGCCGATGATTTGGAGGGTCTTGTATACCCTGGAGAGGATAATCGAATAGGAAGGCATTGCTTTGGGCATGTCAGAATTAGCGGAGCTGTATGATCTTACTACCTTTGGTTCCCATCGTTATTTGCTTAAGCGAAAACCCGGTGCAGATCATCCTCTTCTGAAAGTCACCAAGAATGACAAAGACTGGAAACGTCGCTTTTTCTTTGTCAAGAGAGATTCTATCCAGGATGGAAAGGATCTTCCTAAAAATTGGGCTACCCATGGTAGGATGGAGGATCCTGATAAGGATCACCAGGAACTTTCTTTGATTGCAAGGATAACTTATATTTTTGCTTTCTTGTTTTGCAGCTATCACCATTTCACGTATCCGCACATCACCTGAAACCAAGGATAAGCTCGCTGCTTTTTGGAAGCTTGATCCTGAAACAAGGACATTCAAGATAGACACCCAAGACTCACAAGAAGTATCCTCAGGTTCCATTACCATGTCGAGTAAGTATCCTGTCTTTTACATAGTTTAAATATTAAAATAAATAGATATATTGAAATAGGATAAGGATACTCATCTTGCTTTGAATGTGTAGGCGCTGGAAAACCTGTCAAGCCTGTTTCCCAATTCAACACAGCTGACCTTGATCTCGTACGACCCAGGAGGAAGAGATCCACCAACAGTCCCAGCATTTCCATTCCAAAGGCACCCACTAAAGGAAAGGGTGTCAAGAAAAGGAAAATTTCTGATGCTGAGGATCTTCAAGGGCTGCCACTGATCCGCCACCAATTCCTTGAGTACTTCAATGAAGTAAGGATCCTTAACTTTGCCTAGGTATCCTGCTCTTATGAGGATCACTTGACCTTGAACTGCCTTATCCTCTTTTTGCAGAAATTTGCTGAGATCGAGGACTACGTGGGTAATATTGAGGAGCTGGACAAGAAAATAGCTGATCTTCAACAGGTTGCCGTGCTCAAAGATCTTGCACTTGCTGATGCTCGGAAGGAACTCCAGGATACCAAGCAGGCAATGGCCAAGGTGTTGGTTAACTTTGATTATGAAAAGCATGACCTCATCGAAAATGCCAAGCTCTCTGCTGCCATCACAATGTATCAGACTAAGTTGAAGATGGCCCAAGAAGCTCAAGATCCTAGCTTTGATAAGAACAGCTGGGATATTGAGGGTTGGAAGGAAAGGTTAGCTGAGCTTGAGGATGAGGAAGAGGAGGCTACTGAAGTCTTGGCGATTGAAGCAAGTGGCAGTGGGAAGGATCAGGTGAAGGATACCGCAGCTGGAGGAGAAGAGGATGCAGCAAAGATGTAGGCTGCACAATTGGGCGATGATGGATATATGTGCTAAGGCCGGAGCCCAATTTTTTAGTTTGGTGGTTGTTTTTTGTGGTTGTGATGTTTAAAACAATTTCATGGGTTGTACTTTGAACAATAGGTTTTTAGGATTAAGGATCATGTATGATCCTTTGGACAATAGGCAGGATTGCAATTGGTGGAGGGATCCTCTGTTTGGGGGATGAAGCCATTGTGATCCTCCTGCCTTTAATATTCCTGCACTACTTTTGAACTCATTATCATGGACACCCTTTACCTACCCCAGCGGACGGGCCACGTTTTGCTGGTAGAAGCTCGGGTAGGTAATTTTGACAACCTTTAAAGGGTTAGTCTTATGTGAATAAATGAAAACTTAACCTTTTGTCGCTTATCTTGTGTTGTTATCCTTTTTAGTATGTTATTTTCCAACTGTTATAATGTTCAATTTGTTTATACTTATCAAGCCTTGAAAAACTAGAAAAGATATCCAAAAAGTTTAGGATATGAACAAGGATCACATATCCCATAACAGATAAGTTTTAAAAAATGTCATGATTTAAAATTTATAAGTTCAGTTGTCAAGTATAAGGGTTATTTAAAAGAATAATGAATAGAATCAAAAGAGTTAAGGATCATACCTGAGGATCCAAGTTAGAATCCTAACCATAATAAGGATAACTAAAAGATAAACCTTCGAGTGAAATAAGGATCAAGGATCCCTAGCTGCCTATCTTCAAGGACCTGAAATAGAGCATAACCTGGGACTAAGCCGATATAAGAAAAGAGTTAGCAACTGGGGACAAGCCCAAGGATAACTGGGGACAAGCCCAAGGATAACTGGGGACAAGCCCAAGGATAACTGGGGACAAGCCCAAGGATCGTATGTAAACTGGAGTATGGCCCTAACTGGCGACTATCCAAACTTAGTGACATGAAGATGCCAAAACCTTAGCTAACGTGAAAACGTTAGAAACCTTAGCTAACGTGAAAACGTTAGAAACCTTATGAACGGATGTATGGTACGTCTACCATTATACGTAGGATCCTAAGCATAGCCAGAACAATGGAATTATCAGCCCCTATAATGAGTACTGGTCCCAAAGCCTTGAACTATACCAGGATCATCGTGCGCTGCAGGCGGAATCTGGGGACAAGCCCAAATAACTGGGGTTAAACCCAAAGGACGGATTGCTTCTGTGGATAACCAATGTTGTGCTGAAGATACCTGAGCTTTCAAAACTTGAACTCACGTGAGAGATGGATAAAGGATACATGATCCTTATCCTTAGATGAAAAAATTAAGAAATGAAATAGTTCAAGATTAGGATATTACCTGAGTAAGGATCACCGATACTTTGAGGATCCTTTAAGGATATCTCTTCGATGAGGATCACCTATAGCATAAGGATCCTGCTTACATGAAATATTTCTTCAAGTGGACAGCATTCCAAGCTCTTGGTAGCAATTCACCTTCCATGGTTAGCAATCTATATGCCCCCTTTCCTGCTTCAGCTTCAATCAAATAAGGGCCTTCCCATTTTGGAGCCAATTTTCCATCAGCAGGATTGGTGGTATTCTGAAATGCTTTCCTTAACACCATATCTCCAACTTGAAACCTCCTGATCCTGACATTTTTATTGTAAGCACCAGCCATTCTTTGTTGATAACTGGCCATCCTGATCCTAGCCATATCCCTGATTTCTTCAATAGTATCCAGGTCTTGAGCCAAGTTTTCATCATTTTCCTCAGGATCACGGGTACTTGTTCTAGCAGTAGGAACCACCATTTCTGTTGGGATCACTGATTCTGCCCCAAACACCAAAGAGAATGGTGTTTGACCAGTAGCATTCTTAGGGGTTGTCCTGTCAGCCCAGAGCACATAGGGTAGCTCTTCTGCCCATTTTCCTTTCTTGGATCCAAGCTTCTTCTTCAAGTTGTTGATGATGATCTTGTTGGATGATTCTGCTTGGCCATTAGCTTGTGGGTGGACTGGTGTTGATGTTATCATCCTAATCCCCCAGCTGTCACAAAAGTTAGTGGTTCTGCCCCCAATAAATTGGGAACCATTGTCACATATAATCTCAGAGGGAATTCCGAATCTAGTTATAATATTTCTTTTAATGAAGGATATAACTTCCTTTTCTCTAACTTGGGCAAAAGCTTCAGCCTCTATCCACTTGGAGAAGTAATCAGTCATAGCTAGCATGAATACTTTTCCACCAGGTGCCTTAGGGAGCTTGCCAACTATGTCCATACCCCATCTCATAAATGGCCAAGAGGAGGATATAGGATGCAATAATTCGGTTGGTTGATGAAGGATATTGCTGTGTCTCTGGCAAGGATCACATCTTCTGGCATACTCCACAGCATCTTTCTTCATGGTTGGCCAGTAGTATCCTGTCCTCAGGATCCTTGAGAATAAAGCCCTGCCCCCAGTGTGGTTTCCACAATCTCCTTCATGGAAGTCTTTTAGAACTTCCTGAACTTCAGGATCCTCAATGCATCTCAAGTATGGTCCTGCAAGAGATCGTCTATACAACATATTATTCATAATTGTGAATTGAGATACCTTAGATTTGAAAGCCCTAGGGTTTTCTCCTGTAGGAATCTCTCCATGTTGTAAGTATCTCATAATTGGTGAGATCCATGATCTGGATCCTGAATAGGATTGAATATCCTCACTAGGGATAACTGCAGAATCATCTCCTATCTCCATAGTCTGGTGATCCTCGATAGCCGGGGTCAGGATATGGATAATAGGAATCTTGATATCCTCTGGGATCTTCAAAGATGATCCTAAGTTAGCCAATGCATCAGCTTCTGTATTTTCTTCCCTTGGTACCTGTGACAAACTAAAGGAAACAAAAGAGAGTGCCAAACTTTTGACTATCTCCAAATATTTGGTTAGCTTTTCACCTTTAACAGCATATGATCCATTAAAGTGATTTGTAATTAACAAAGAATCTACGTGTACCTCAAGATACCTGATCCCCATATGCTTTGCAATTTGCAAACCAGCAATTAAGGCTTCATATTCAGCCTCATTATTAGTGGTTTGGAACTCACAAGCTATAGAATGGGGTATTATGTCCCCCTGTGGCGATTTTAGTAGTATTCCAAGCCCTGTGCCTTTGACATTTGAGGATCCATCAGTGTGGAGTATCCAAGGATCCTTGGTCTCTTCTAGCTGCTGGACTTCTAGCTCAGCTTCTTCTTGTAGATCACTACTGAAATCAGCCACAAAGTCAGCTAATGCTTGGGATTTGATAGCTGTCCTAGGCTCATATCTTATATCATAGGCACTCAGCTTTACTGCCCACTTAGCCATCCTTCCGGACATCTCTGGTTTCCTGAGGACATTCTTAATTGGAAAATTAGTTTTAACAATGATAACATGAGTTTCAAAATAATGTCTTAACTTGGTAGATGCCATTATTAATGCAAGGATAAGTTTTTCAAGGTGTGAGTACCTGGATTCGGCATCAAGTAGACTTTTACTTACATAATAAACGGGATGTTGTGTACCTTGATGATCCTTAACAAGGACCGCACTTACTGCTTTTGAGGATACTGCGAGATACAAGGATAACACTTCACCTTTTTCTGGTTTCATTAAAGCCGGGGCCGAGGATAGGTAATCTTTGAGGGCTTTTAAAGCATTTTCATGCTTCTCCGTCCACTCAAATTTCTTGTTCTTCCTTAGGATATCATAGAATTCTTTACATTTCTCGGAGGACTTGGATATGAATCTGTTCAAGGCTGCTATCCTTCCTGTTAACCTTTGAACATCCTTAGCATTAGCCGGAGATTTGATGTTCACTATTGCTTTGATTTGTTCCGGGCTAGCTTCGATGCCTCTCTTAGTCACCATGTATCCTAAGAATTTACCTGCTTTAACACCAAAATGACATTTCGAAGGATTAAGCTTCATATTATATTTGTCAAGGATATCAAATGCTTCCTCCAAGTCTCGTAGGTGATCCTCAGCTTTTAAGGATTTCACCACCATATCATCTATGTAAACCTCCATAGTTTGTCCAATCTGATCCTTGAACATCATATTCACCAGCCTTTGGTACGTTGCACCTGCATTTCTCAATCCAAACGGCATAGCAATATAGCAATATATACCAGTTGGAGTCATGAAGGCTGTATCCTCTTGGTCGGATGGTTCCATTTGGATTTGTTGAAATCCAGATGAAGCATCCATAAAAGTTAACAGTTCATGACCCGCAGTTGCATCCACCATGGAGTCAATGTGGGGTAAAGGGAAAGGATCCTTGGGACATGCCTTATTTAAATCGGTAAAATCGACACATACCCTCCACTTTCCGTTTTTCTTTTGAACAACAACCACATTGGCCAACCATCTTGGATACTTGACCTCTCTAATCATACCTGCCCGGAGCAATTTTTCTACCTCTTCCTGGATAATGGCATTCCTTTCTGGTGCAAACTTTCTTCTTCTTTGATGTATTGGTTTGAAGGATCTGTCGATGCCGAGTTTATGGGTGATAACATCTTTGGATATACCAGTCATGTCTTCATGTTTCCATGCAAAGGTAGTCTTTCTCCTTTTGAGGAAGGATATGAGGTCTTCTTTCATTTCGCCAAGGATCCCTGATCCGATATAGATTTTGGATTCAGGATCATCAGGATCCATGAGGATTTCTACCACATCCTGCTCTCTGGCCTCCAAGACATTCCTTGGAGGATACCTTGATTGCTATTGCTCCCTTGACTTCGAAGCTGGTTTCATCGATGAAGTGTAGCAATTCTTAGCTTCCTGCTGATCACTATCGATCTTTACTATTCCCCAAGGACTAGGGAGCTTCACACATTGATGGTAAGTAGATGGGACTGCTTTCATATCGTGTATCCAGGGCCTGCCAAGGATAACATTACAACAAGATAAACAGTCAATAACACAAAATTTTTGATAAGAGTGTAAGCCTTCAATATATATTGGGAGTTTAATGTCCCCCAGGGTGTTCTTAGTTTCGCCACTAAATCCCACGAGCACGGAGGATCTTGGTATGATCTCTGATTCAGGGATACCCATCTTCTTTAGAACATCAAGCTGGATAATGTTCACTGAACTTCCTCCGTCTATTAGGATCCTGCGGACAAAACAGTTAGATATAAAAAGAGTAATAACTAAACCATCGTGATGAGGATCCTGGATATCAGTACGATCCTCTTCATCAAAGGTTATGACTTTTCCTTCGGAGACACTCGATGTTCGAACCGGTCTTTCTCCATTATCCATTTTAGTTTCCTTCGCATGCCTCTTAGCTGCTGAGAAGGATGTGCCACAAATGTCGGATCCCCCAGAGATAAAGTTTATCACTTGTGCGTCTGCTGGAGGGGCTGGAGCCTTCTCAGGGATCCTTTCAGGATCCTGAGTCCTTGACTTTTTTCTTCCCAACAACTCTTTTAGATGCCCTTTGCTCAGCAAGTATCCAATTTCCTTTCTTAATGCAATGCATTCTTCTGTTAGGTGCCCAAAATCTTCATGATATGCACACCACTTTGATTTATCCTTAGTTGCAGCTGGCCTGTCATTCTTTCTTGGCCATCTAGCTTTATCACCTAGGTTCTGCATGGCAAGGATTAGTTCATTGTTATCAACACTAAAGCAATATTCAGAAATTGGAGGATAATCCTCATCATCCTCTTCTTGATCAATAGAATGCACGTTCTGATTATCAGATTTGTTGTAGGATCTGAACTTGTTGTTTCTGAATGAGGATCCTTGCTTATCCTGCTTTGAGGATCCTGTTATCCTCTCCTGAATCCTCTTATCATCCTCTAGCCGGATGAACCTGAGGGCCCGGGTTCTTACCTCATCTAGGTTCCTGCACGGTGTCATAACAAGATCATCATAAAATAAGGAATCCCTAAGTAATCCCATTTTGAAGGCCTCAACAGCCGTGGCTATATCTAAGTTGGGAATGTCTAAGGATTCTTTACTAAATTTGGTAATGTAATCCCTTAATGATTCATTATGACCCTGGGTTATCCTATATAAATCACTAGTTAGTCGTTCAAATTTTCTACTACAGGAAAACTGAGTATTAAACAAGTTAACTAGGTTTGCAAATGAGGTAATAGAATAGGGAGGAAGACTTAGCAGCCATTTGAGAGCTGATCCAGTAAGAGTGGATCCGAATCCTTTGCATAGGCATGCTTCCTTTAACTTTTCTGGGATTGGATTGATCTCCATCCTCTCCCTGTATTGTGCTATGTGTTCTTCAGGATCCGTCGAACCATCATACAGTTTCATTGTAGGCACATGGAACCTCTTGGGTATCTCAGCATCACAGATTGGTGGTGCAAAGCGAGATATCTTGTGGCTCCCATCTGCAATCTCTGGAATAGGTTTGACTACTCCCGGAACACTCGAGATCATATCCTTTAGCTTTTGCAATTCTCTGGCCATGGCATGATTGATACCTGGATCCTGCATAAAACCATGGTTAATAGTATGAGAATTATTAAAAGTGTTACCTCCCATTGGATTCAAGTTAGGAAATATGGAGGTTAATCCATATTGTTGAGATTCTGGAATGATCGAGGGGCCAGCAGAGGCATTGGTCTGCATTGGAATAAAATCTCCTTGATGGACATCTGAACTTCCTGTTTGCAAACTCCTCAAGGATCCTGGCATCTGGAAGGATCCCTGAAACTGGGATGATCCTGGAACAAAGGATGATCCTTGAACCTGGGATGATCCTGGAACGAAGGAGGATCCTTGAACCTGGGATGATCCTGGAACGAAGGAGGATCCTTGAACCTGGGATGATCCTGGAACGAAGGAGGATCCTTGAACCTGGGATGATCCTGGAACGAAGGAGGATCCTTGAACCTGGGATGATCCTGGAACGAAGGAGGATCCTTGAACCTGGGATGATCCTGGAACGAAGGAGGATCCTTGAACCTGGGATGATCCTGGAATGAAGGAGGATCCTTGAACTTGGGATGATCCTGGAACGAAGGAGGATCCTTGAACTTGGTGCATTCCTGAATATCCTCCTGTACTCGTGAGGGATCCCATATGCTGGGGATAGGATCCTGCTGGCTGGAAATATGAACCTAGTGCCTGGGTCATAGCTGTTGTTCCGTAGTGCACTTCCTTTGGTCCACCCGCATATTGAATGTTTGGAACCACTGACGGCTGAGAAGTAACCACCGGAGTGTCAAAATTCAAAGATCTGGGCATCAGTGGAGAATGATCCTCTACCGTTTTCTTCTGTTTCTTAATTTCATCAATCTCCCGGAGGATCCTTTCGTTGGTTTTATCCTGCTCTTGTGCATGATTCCTCATCTGCAAAATCAAGGTATAGAGATCATTAGTAGTAGGATTAGTTGAAACAGAAGAAGTAGGTGGTTTTGAGAAAATGGGAGTCGGTTTCTTCGCAGCATTTTCTGTATTCTTCTGGGATCCAGAAGGTGGTGGAGGCAAAGGAGGAACGCCTTGTGAGGAAGTGAATGAGGGCATCAAGTTTGAAGCATTCTTCGATGAGGAAGCCATCTGCTTGGTTGTAGTGAGCCGAATTAAGCACAGAAATGCGTATTTTCTTAAGGACGAAGCACCAATTGCCCCACGGTGGGCGCCAAACTGTTTTGGTCAGAAAATCTGATGATGATAATGCAACCAAACTCTTTGTATAGGGGAATGATGCTTAAAATGTGTAACAACAATGAGGATCACTTCAATGTAGAATGCACAAACAACACAAGGATTTATACGGGGAAAAAGCCCTTGATCAAGAGTTGATCTCCGGCACAAAAAACCCCGGGTGATGGAAACTACCGATCACCAAGCTCAAATAAATGAATAAACGTTTACAACTTCGGATAGTAACGAGCTAGGTACAAGGATCACTACGGTGAAATGTGTAAAAAGTGTAAGTAATTGCTGAGTGTTTGAACGAGAGCTTGTATGAGCGTGTTTGCGAGTGTGTGAAACTGCCAAAATGACTAAGTGTCACTAACTAGCTCGTTACCCCTTTAAAATAAGAAAAATATCTAGTTAACAAACTCTCCGACTTTCGGGCCAAGCCTCCACGTTCTCCATAACGTCTAGTTTTGATCTAGCACGTGCAGAATACTTCGGGAATATTCTCCAAGAATGCCGCTAAGACTTGGTCAAGCTTGTTATACCTGCGAGATGTTATAAAACATAAGTAAACAATCGTCAGTATGAGGATCCTTGAAGTGATCCATGATCCTGATCCTAAAGCCCTTCTGAGGATCACCACCTGTCACAGAAGTAAGGATCACTAGTTAGGATAACAAATAAGGATCACTAATTGTTAGAAAATCCTCCCCTAACACAAAATACCATAAATCCTGCTGATGGCAAGTTAGCACCAAAGTGGGAAGGCCCCTATCTTATTGAAACTGAGGCAGGAAAGGGGGCATATCGGTTATTAACAATGGAAGGTGATTTGCTACCAAGAGCTTGAAATGTTGTCCATTTGAAGAGATCCTTCATGTAAGAAGGATTAAGGATCCTTGGCTATCTTCATATCCGGTATACATTAAGGATCCTTAGAGGATATATGATCCTCATTCTGGTAATAATGTGATTCTAATTTACCTAATCCTTTAATTTATTTATTTACAAGGAAAAGGATTCAGGATCCTTTATCCTTCTTCACTAAAATTATGAGTTTTGCAGAAGTTCATGGATCCTTGATAGAGGATCAAGTATCCATTGAAGTCTCCTAAGTTTTATGGGCTTGTCCCCAGTTTTATGGGTTTATCCCCAGTTTTTGGGCTTGTCCCCAGTTTAAGGTATCCACTACCTTCGCCAATAGCGCACAATTATCCTGATGCAGTTAAAGGGAATGGGACCAGTACCCGCTTTAGGGGCTGACAATTTCATTGTACTGGCTGTATTCAGGATCCTAAGTATAATGGTAGACGTACCATATATCCGTTCCTAAGGTTTCTAACGTTTTCACGTTAGCTAAGGTTTTGGAATTTTCATGTCACTAAGTTTGGATAGTCGCCAGTAAGGGCCATACTCCAGTTTACACAAGATCCTTTGGGCTTGTCCCCAGTTTTTTTGGCTTGTCCCCAGTTTTTTGGGCTTGTCCCCAGTTTATCGGGCTTGTCCCCAGTTTGTTGGGCTTGTCCCCAGATACTAACTCTTCTTTTACAGTTGTCTTAGTCCCAAGTTATGTCTCATTTCAGATTTCTAAAGCTAAACAGTTAAGGATCCTGGATCCTAACTTCATACAAGGGTTTGTTTTTTGGTTATCACGATTGTAAGTATTAAGGATTTAGGATCCTAACTTGGATTCTCTGGTATGATCCTTATTTACCTTAACTTTATTCTTGATTTATCTATGTTACCCTTATACTTTGACAACAGGATATATGATCCTAAAATTATCTCACTTTTTGAACTTTTCGATTATAGGATATTTGATCCTTGATCATATCCTAAGCTTTTTGATATAAATTAATTTTTATATACTTTCTTTATTAACTCGTAAGTTCATAGGAATATGCAATGATAATTGAAAGGTAAATAGACACAGAATGTACAACACAAGATAGCTAAAAGATTAAAGTTTTATTTATTAAAAGTTAAACCCTTCAAAGGTTGTCAAAATTACCTACCCCAAGCATCTACCAGCAATACGTGGCCCGTCCGCTGGGGTAGGTAAACGGTGTCCATATTAACAAAAGTCCAAAGTGCAGGAATTAAAGATGGCAGGATAATAGTGGCTTCATCCCCCAAACAGAGGATCCCTCCACCTACTATCATCCTACCTATTGTCCAGAGGATCAGTGATCCTTAAACCTAAAGCTATTGTTCAAATACAGACCAGCATTGTTTGAAAACACCAATAAACAAAAACCAACCATTAAACCATAAAAAATGGGCTCCGGCCACGTCTAGATAAATCCATCATCGCCCATTGCTGCAGCCTACACCTTCGCTGCATCATCACCACCAGCTACCTCCTCCACCGGATCCTTCAGCCCACTGCTACTAGCCTCAATTGCCAAGACCTCCTTAGCTTCCTCATTATCATCTAGCTCTGCCAGCTTCAGCTTCCAAGCCTCCTGATTCCAGGCAGACCTGTCAAAAGACGGATCCTCAGCCTCCTTTGCCATTTGCAGCTTGATTTTGAGCATGGCGATTGTAGCAGAGAGCTTTGCCCCTTCCATCACCTCTTCCTTCTCCTGCTGAGCCGTGATCTGGGTCAGGACCAACTCCTTCTTCACCAGGCTGATGTCCTTCTCGAGGGAGGAGATTTTCTTATCTTTTGCCAGGAACATCTTTTGGAAGTCCAGGTTCTTTTGCTCAGCCTCTTCAAGATGATGATCAAGGAGCATTTGGATCTCAACAAATTTCTGTATAAAACAAGCACATGGTCAGGATCCGTTATCCTCAGAAATGGAAGATCAGACTCAAGGATCCAGGATCCTTACCTCGGAGACATACTCCTCGAACTGATGTTGGATGAGAGGGAGGCCTTCAAGGGGTTCATAGGCTTTTCTTTTCTTGTCACCCTTGCCTCGCGTGCTCATGCCTTTAGGGTTCGGGATGCTGGGACTGGCAGCAAGTTCCTTCTTGATGGACTTGGAGGAAGCAAATGCGTCAAGGTCACTGACACTGAACCTGGAAGCTGATTTTGAGGATTTTCCAGCGCCTACAAGTGTAAAACACAGATAAGTATTCATATTTTACTTTCATTTAATTGTTTATTCATAAACATATTTGAATACTTACTTGACATTGTGAAGGAACCGGAGGATACTTCTTGTGAGTCCTTTGCTTTGGCTTGAAATGTCCTTATAGCAGGATCAAGGTTCCAGAAAGCAGAAACTCTTTATTTTGTTGCAGGTGTTTCTTGAATATGAGAGAGCGAGATAGCTGCAAAAACAGAAAGAAGGATCAGTTATCCTTAACAGAAAAAGAATCCTACTTTGGTCCTTGTCTAAGGATCCCATATCCTACCATGGGTGATCCACTTTTTGGGAAGGTCTTTCCCATCTGGGATTGAGTCCCTCCTTACAAAGAAGAAATGGCTCTTCCAGTGGGTATCATTTTTGGTGGTTTTGAGGATTGGATGAGGCTGACCAGGTTTATGCTTGAACAAGAAACGGTGTGAACCATGGCTAACAAGGTTGTATAACTGACTCAACTCAGACATCCCTATTTCTACACCCTCCTGCTCGATGATGTTCTCAAGGGTATAAAGAACTCTCCACATCATTGGCATGGCTTGTATGTAGCACATGCCCGTGAGTGTGTAAAAGCAGGGAAAGGATAAGAAAACCCTATTAGAAAAGGCGTTGCCGGAAAAGAGATCCAAGCATCAGAAATATAGTCGCGCTTCATTGAGGAGTCAAATGATCTAAAGACGGCTTCAGCCGGAAAACAATGGCGTATCCGATCAATCTCAGGATTGGTGAAACGACAGAGTTCCAATGAATGGTTTTTGGTTACACCCTGGCTCTTCAGGGGACTATCCTTCTTAGGATCCTTGGCAGGTGAGGATCGGAGGGTCATATTCGCCATGGATGCTCGAGAATAGAGGATCAGAAGAAGAAAATTTAGAGAGAAGGGAGAAGAGAGATACATACCTGTTTGATCTCCGGATGAAGATTTAAAGGGGTGAAACGCTCGAATTTAAATGTATCTCGATCCTTATCTCTAACCCTGTATATATAATGATGATTTTGCAGGAGGTCTTGTCGCTAACATCACATTCGCAACGGCTAGTCTGTTAGCAACGACTAGTTTTTCGCTAACCAGTTCATTAGAGATAAAGCAGAAAATATGACTCATCTAGTTATATTTAATTCCTCATATTTTGGGGGCAATTTTTAGGGATGGATTTTCACATCTTATGGATCACGGATCCTCAAGTGCAGCCAGGATCACGGATCCTCAGTTCAGTTTGAATTAAGGATCCTCACAAGACGTTGCAAGAATAAGGATCCAGGATCCTCATTATTATCCTTATACTAACAGTTGTTTCCATTATATTTGAACTCGTTTTGCAGGAGTATTCGAGTGGGACTTGGTCTTGCCGAGATTCCAGGGGAATATACCTTTCAATTCTGCACGTGCATGGCCTTCGTGACCGTTGTGGAGATCGTGGGAAGCTAACATCTTTTTCGGATTGTTAGTTTGTTAGCTTATTTCTATTTTTATAAGGGGATAACAAGCTTGATTAGATAGAACAATTAGCAACGCACACTACTCTCGTGAACTCTCTGCAACGTCTTGGCGATTACACATTTTTTGCACACTAGTGATCCTTGTAACAAGCTTGTTATCATCCCGATTTGTAACATTGTTTGCTTAACATACTTGGTGATCGGTAGTTTCCATCACCCGAGGTTTTTTGTGCCGGAGATCATACATTGATCAAGGGCTTTTTCCTCGTATAAATCCTCGTGTCCAACATTCATTTCATTCATATATTGTTCATACATTTGTTCATCAATTCAAGCATCACACCTCACAAAATCAGATTTGGTTGTATTATCCTTGTGTGATTTTTGACCAAAACAATTACCATGGGTTGTATAACCAAACACTGATGTTATTTTTGCCCTAAACCAATGTTTACCACAAACACAGAACGTTTTGGATATCATGCATTTATTACCATACCGGATAAGTTAGCACGACTAACCATGAAGGGTTTGTCAAACCAAATAGATCTCTTCAGAATATCCATGACTATACTAGTTAGTGGTTATACTAAGTAAAGGACGTTCCGTGGTAATGTTACATCTCATGTCTGTAATACAATCAAGATCAAGCTTACATATTATCATATGAACACCCTACGGGTTTCTGTTGACTATTATGCATGTACAAGTATGAAAAACCATCCATGATGCAATTAGCATGTTCCATGTCACTTGTATATTTAATCATAAAGTAAGGTCGTTTTCTATCCAAATAATGTGGATAGCTTACGTGTTTTTGTAACTAAATATGCATGTACGAGTATGGAAAATCACCCATGATGCAATTAGCACGTTTCATGTCATTTGAATAGTTAATCATAAACTAAGTTCATTTCATCTCCAAATCACATGGATATCTTACGTGTTTTTGTAACTAAATCTGCATGTACGAGTATGAAAAATCATTCATCAAACAATTAGCACGTTTCATATAAATTGCATAATTAATTACAAACTAAGCATGTCTCTCCCGCGAAGTACAAAACAAGTAAAAAAGGGTCGTGAGCTCAGAAAATTCATGTTCCTACTTCTACCCGAAGACTTCTGCTAAGTGTACGACACTACATGATTTCTTCAAAGCGAGAGGCACTAATAAGACCTCAGATCTAATCCGAATGACACATGTTAGGACTTCTACCCTAAACCAAGTGTATATAGTGTTGATAAGGCTAGTGGTTGGTGATTTTTTTTACAACGAAGCCCGTTAACGTTTATTTCTGAAACTAGAACTTACGTTTTATACTTATAGGTTTCCAAATATACATAACATGAAGTTACAGAAATATGACAAGCTTCGAGGCTTGTGTAACATCCTAAAAATTAGCGAATTATTATGTTTAGACAAAACGGCTAACCGAGACTTATAGAAGTGAATTCATTGACAGGTTTGGTGCATGGGACCCCTATAAACAAACCGATTATCAAGTTTGGCGCCTAAGTGCGGGTTTTAAGAATTTGAGGGACCCATTTGGAATTAGCTAAAAACGTTTATTATTACTTTGGTAACAAGTCGCCCAAAAACGATTTAAGAGGTGTTTAATTGAAACTTTACAACTTACAAGTTACAACAAAGTTTTATATAAAAACCCTAGGTCTCGTGCGACCTAGGGTATTTCAGCCGCACAACAAAGAAAACGACAACAGAAAGGAGAGACGAGAAAAAGGAAACGGCAAAAGTGAATCTGGGTTCGTTCGATCTTCTGAATTCCGATATGAGGTAATGACTTGTTCTACTTGTTCATGTTTCTATGTTTTGGTTTACATGGGGATTTCTAAGGTATGGTTTCAGTCGGTTTACGGAGCCACACGAGGTTATGTGGTAGCATGGTAGTCGCCTATGTCTGAGGTGGTGATTAGTCATGGTCACATCGATCACTTGTGTTTAGTGATGATGTGGTCGGGTAGTAATGGTTTGTGACACTGTGTAGGTTGGTGGATGGCGATGGTATGATGATGATCAGGTGTGGCAAAAATAACGATCTGTGAAAGAGGAGAACAGTGGTAGTGTGCGGTGGTATTTGGTGAGATGGAGGGTGTTCGTGGTGGTGAAGACAGTTTGGTTACAGCGGATGATGGTGGTGGTGCATGGTGTTAACAATGGTGGCATGATGGTGGAGTTGGGGTTGGATGGTGACGCGTGACGGTAGTGATGATGGTTAGTTATGGTGGATGTGGTGTCACGAGGAAGATGAAGGGGTGCTTGTGCTTTGCGGGTGAACAGTTTACGGTTAGCACACGTTTAAAGGTGGAGACAATTTGGGTGTATGGAAAAAAAAAACGTGACTTGCTTTGGGTATTGAGAATTTGGGATGGTTATTTCATGTAAAAAAAATTGGCATGCATGAATGGGAGGTGACGCATGATGATTATGGTTATGATGGAAGTTTAGTGTGTTGTGCATGGGATGTTATAAAATACGTATGAGGTGTGGTGGTTTGTGGTATTGTATGGTGATAATGATTTTAATAATAAAAGGATTCACATGGGATCGATCCATGATGTAAAGCATGCTTTCATGCATAAATTAAATAGATTGAATGTTGTAAGAAATATGACGTATGGTGAAGAGTGGTTGTGTAAATCAAACTTAAAATATTCTTGCTTGGTGGATTTTTATTATTTACTTGAGTGGGCGGAGCCATAGCTTGTTCGGGTTAACGGGTTCGAATAGGTTCAAGATTATTTGAAGTTAATGGTCCATGATTTGGGGTTCGCGTTATGGTAGAAGCAGAGATGTTGACGGGTCGGGTTCCATAGTATTTATTCGAACAAAAGGTAGTCACAAGTTATTCGGTTACAAGTTTCGCTTGAGGACGCGGTTCGAGGCGTTAGCTCATTGACTTGGAAGTTTGCAACCGGTGAGTTCTAATCCCCTTTTTTCTTAAATATTTTGAGGGATAGCATAAATGTTTTTCACATGTTTTCATACGTACTACGAGTTTAATATATTAATGAGTCTTGCGATTAAAATGTTTTTCCACGAACAATGTTTTTATGCGACGTAGTGATTAATTGGGCTATATTAGTCTTGCATAAGCGTATGACATTTTGTTTAGTTATGTCGAGGTCGTATAGGGATGGGGCGTGGTAGGTGTCGATATTAAAAGCACAAGTTGTGTCATGATAAATTTTATCCTATCATAGGTTTCGGACCTTAGTGGTAGTGAGATTGTGAAGGTAGTAGTTGCCGAGTAGTTGACGTGCTTTTAACATTATGTGTGTATTTATTTGCCTTATGTGAATTAGCATCCTTGAGGTGCTTGATGTCGGTTACTAGTGATGGCGGCGTTACCTTCAGGGTGGCGTCAGGTCACGAGATGCGGTTACTAGTGATGGCGGCGTTACCTTCGGGGTGGCGCCAGGTCATAAGACATGAGTTACTTGTGATGGCGGCGTTACCTTCGGGGTGGCACCAGGTCACAAGACGTGAGTTACTAGTGATAGTGGTGTTACCTTCGGGGTGACGCCAGGTCACGAGAAACACCCTTGAGGTGTTTAGATGATTAGCCCTAGTGGCAACGACGGACCCTTCGGGGTTAATATGTGGGTGACAGACTATTCGGAGTCAAATTGGAGGAGACGAAACCCTGACGAGGGCAAATGATGATAGCCTACGGGCAACAAATGATGTGTTAGGTTCCCACCTTATGTGCTTATGTGTTTCACGCTAGTTAAATGGTGGGTATGTGATAATTATTTGTGCAGTTGACGAGTGATGTCAAATGATGCGGGTGACGAATGATGTTCTATTATACAGTTGTCGAGTGATGTTAAACCATGTAGTCGACGGACGAGGTTAAGTTACAATTGAGTTTTAGGACATTAGTTGTTATGTCCTAGATACGGATTAGTTTGGTTAATCGTCCTATGAATTAAGATGCATATCGGGTTGTCCTTTGATGTTTAAGTGATCTGATCCAAATCGGAAAGGATTACTTGTAGGATGATTGGGCCTAAGATATGGGTGGAGTTTTGGTTTACGGGTTGGGCCCGTTAAACTTTAGAAATCATGTTAACGTAATTTATTAAATGCTGGTGTTTTTACAAAGGTGGTGTTTTGGTTTTCAAATAAAGCGTTTACGATGTGTTTTAAAAGCTTTAACTTAAACTATTAGAACCCACTCAGCGTAGCTGACTTTTGCATGTATGTTAGATTGTTTTACAGGTGTGTGATTCGAGTCAGAGTTGCTCTTGGCCAGCGGATGAGATTACTTGTGTTAGGGTGGAAGGCATTCAGTTTGTTAACGGCTAAATAACATTTTGACTTTAAATAAATTATGTATTGTTTTTTTTAATTGAAAATTTTCCGTTGCGTATTTCGAGTAAAGTCTTATTTTTAAACATTACACTGTAATGTGACCCGACGGTAAGGTGCCCAGTTTGGGGGCCTTACAGCTTGCGGGTTACATCTCGATACTTGTTAGTTTTACCGGTTTTTACTGTTTATTTCTATAGTTTATGGATATCAGTTTGGAAATAGAAGTTGATTTAAATACCTGTTTATCCCCTAAATTCATTATAAATTATTCCAATGACCAAATAATTCCACAAAATTCCCAAAATCTTTTCTGAATTCATAAACTTCTGGAAAGAATATTATTTTTTATATTTTTTTGGTTTTTGTTAAGAAAATGTAAATAAAAGTCTTCAAAATGTAATTTAAAGCCCTTATTTAAAACCACAGCTCCTCAACTCGGATTCTCTTGAAATTTGGTAAAGTATCTTTTTATGACCAATAAATATTATTATAAAACTAGACACTTAAAAAAATAATTTTTTGGCCAACAACCTTGTCTTGACATCCCAAAGGTACTCTAAAAATTTTAGAATTTTTCAAGATCTATAGTTAGGGTTTCTATGCTTATGGCTTTCTTTTAGGTTTTTTGGTACTGATTTTTGTTTAGTTATTTTCAGTGTTTTTCACCAATTTCTCCTCATCAAACCACTATATTAACCTTGTTATTATAAACTAATGGGATTCATCAAAATGTGATGAATCTAAGCTCTTTTGAACAAGTCTTGTAAACTAGTGCTTACTTCAAGTTTATTTTATACACCCTTTTGTTCTTGTACTTTGTTCATCAACTTTTTGAAGGTTATTTCCAGAAATTTTGCATGGTTATAATCTTAACAACGCAATGGTGATTTTGGTTTAAGAATCTTTCAAAAATGTTAAACATATTGCAAGATGTGATACATAATACTTATTAGTTTTAGTGTGTTGAATGTATTATCATGTTTTTGGTGAATCATCGAGCAAAATCACTACATATACATATGTATAACGGATGATTCCTCTATCACAACATGATATTTATATATTTGGCCACTAAAACTTGTTCATCATCAAACAAAACACTAACTTGGATTTATTCACATGATCATGTCTTCCACGAGTGTTTTCTTTGAATATTTGAAGCACACCCAAGTTCTTACATGGATTAAGAGCTTAAGGGTGCTTCAAAACTCATAATAATACCTTAGAACATTTGAGATGAATGAAGAATACTTTGGTTATTCTTGAGAGAGTTTTAGAAGAAGATTGGAAGTGTTTAAGGTGTGATATGGTGTGGGCGGGATATGGATTCGGTTTTGAGGGGGGGGGGGGGGTTGGCTAAGATCAAGAGGGTGGGGGTGGTAGGGTGAGTGTGGGGTGTATGAAAAGATTCCTTACTCATGAAATGATGGTGTGAGGGAGGTACACACATGGCTAGATGCTTCTCTTTTAAACATATAGGTTTAGGGGTGAGTTGGAAGACTTATCACTAAGGTAGGAGATATTTTGGCTCTACCAAATCTGAAATTATATTAAGAGTTAAATGCCATTTTAGTCCTTGTGGTTTGGGCCATTTTGCCAGTTTAGTCCAAAGGTTTCATTTTTAACATCTGGATCCAAAAAGGCTTCATCATTGCCATTTTGGTCCAACTGACTTAACTCCATCCATATGTGTTAAGTATGCCAATGGCATTTTAGTCATTTCATAAATAATAAAAGATACACATTGACTTAGAAGAGTTTTGAGCTGACTCGTTGACCGATTCTGTTAACAAACTTCAGGCTCGTATGATAATGCAGAGAATAAATATGTTTCTAATCATTCTGATTACAAGTGAGCATCTAGCTCTAACCTTACAAACTTCTGCAGCCCAAGATCGAAAGTTGGAAAGATTAGTTCATAATGTTATTCTAGAACTATGGAGACCTGACCCTAGTGAGTTGACTACACTTGCAACAGAGGATCCCAACGCCTCTCTCTCTCTCTCTCTACACTTGCAACATCTACAACGATGTTGAACATCAACACCAACAACAACAACACAAACTCAGCTCCATTGTTTCCTGCAACTATCACCCTAACAACCTCCACAAACGCCCACTTAAATTACCCCCAATTTCTTCCAAACAACCCCACAATGCAAACCCACCAAACCCATCTCTCAATTCCTCCAAAATTGCTCAAAGTTCTGGTTTAGTTACTGTTCATGGTCTCAATGCAGGTTTTTGCAACTGTCAGGGACGGTGGTGGCTTGTGATGGCCTTGCGGTAGTAGTGGTGGTAGTGTACAATTGAAACGGTGAAGGTGGATGATTTTAAAAAAGAACAAGAAATGGTTCAGATCTGTTACGGTGGTGATTGGGGTTTAGAGACAGAGACGGGTTAAATATGCTACGACGGCGGTGAGGGTCACTAGCGGCGGTAGCGGTGGTTGCTGCCGGTGTGGAGTTGGTGGGGACGGTGGGTGTTGGTGGTGAGGTTGTTGATGGTGATGTCATCTGGTGGTGGTTGGTTATGGAGAATAAAGAGATAGTGGATAGATAGAGAGAGGACTGTATGTGTGTGGGGGCGGTGGTGGCTGATAGTGGTGGGCGGTGGTGACTGGTGGGGGCGGTAGCTGGGTAGCAGGAGAGATAGAGGGGTAGAGAGAGATATATAGACAGAGGTGTAAGGTATATATTATTTTTTTTAAATATGGTGGATTTAATAAAAACTTTATATAAAATAAAAGGAAAAAGACCAAGTTTCCCCTGACTTAACTGAGGTCCATGGATGGAGTTAAGTCACTTGGACCAAAATGGCAACAATGAAACCTTTTTGGTTCCAAATGTTAAAAATGAAACATTTGGACTAAACTGGAAAAAATAGCCCAAACCACAGGGACTAAAATAGCATTTAACTCTTATATTAAACATACCAAGTTTTACATAGTTTAGGCAGTGTTTTATCAATTATATAAGTTTTAGGACTTTTATAACCTATATAGATAATAGGCTATGTGTTGTTTATTTTTTTCACTAGATATTAAATTTACATCCTAGGATATGTAGAGTATAAAATTTAACATTGCCATAATCCTAAAAAACCATACGAATAATAGATAATACTTGTTATTGATGAATTCCACCGAGTTTATCAAATTAGGTTTTTGTTGTATTGTTTATTTTCATATCAATATTGTTCGTTGTTTTAAGATTGTCTGTTGATCGTTTTAGCTTGAAATAGCACTTGTGTGTTCGTTGATGCTAGCATTCACTACCAGACATACTATAATTTTGCCTAGTCATGTACATGTTCAATATTGTATAACCTACTTAACGCTAAACTAAGTCTACATGATCTACGTATAATGATCCATGTAATTTGGATTGTACGGATGATAACATGGCTAAACGAGGGTTGTTACATTCTCTCATTGTTAAGGAAATTTCATCCTCGAAATTTAGGCTATGTTATCCTTAAATTCTAGGTATAAGTTCATTAACAACAAAAACGTCAAAGCATAAAATCCCTATTAGAGAGGCTTAACATTTTCGAGCTAAATTTTCTTAGGGAAATTGATGACAATCTTTGTCTAAAGAGTTCGGTTGAAAGAGGTGCGAGTGGAATTTCAAATTCCTACGAGAATCAGATAAGCAAAGCTTCACAGTTAATGGACAGGGCAATCATGTCGATTTCAAGAAGAGTTGTTACCTAGTCTACATTGACTCAAACGTTTAATATGTCCTCCACATCGTGTGGATATATAAAGTTATACTTTCTAGCTAATAAGACGTGTAAGATGTCCCCCACGTCGTGTTGATGCACCAGATTATAATTTCTAGATAGCGCCATGTTGTATAGATTGCTTATTTGATTGCTAGACAACTCATAAACTTCTTGAATAAAGTATTCTCAAAAGTAAAAGTGTGACTAGGCAAGACATAGTGGATCATCTTTTAGCAATTTCTTTACATAATGAAGGTTGAAATTAGCGAATATGTTACCATCGATAGAGTATTTAGGGTAACAGCACTAAAGATATTACAAGAACATGATCAATTCAATTGTTTAGTAGGACAAGAAGCTCTCGAATACAAAATAATGATTGCGAAGGTATACACTAGATCTCTTTGGCTAATAGTGGAATTAATGTTTACCTACTAAGCTACATTGATCAAAACTTACAAAACTTTTTCTACAAAATAATCCAAAGCTGAAAACCATTTCGAGGTCGTTTTTTGAGCATATGGAAAAGTTGCTTGTTTTGGACCTCTACAAAACCAGACTCGAGTCAATGTCTTCTATGAGCAACATACAAAGGCTTAAAGTTCTTTATGTCAATGGATGTGCTATGTCAAAAGAGCTTCCATTAAAAATTGAAGGTCTTGTTCATATGCTTGAAGTTCTTGATATACGTGGTTTTATAATCAGAAGGTTTAAACATTTGAGGTGATTGATGGTATCTATCAATGGAGATAGTTCTTTGAGTCATCTTCTGATAAGTGAACTCTCTTCACTGAAGGAGTTGATCATAGATGTAAAATCATAGGTTATCCATATGGATGAAGATGCATATATGCCATGGTGCAATGAGTTGATAGGAGATCTCATAGAGAAACTTGACACTTTGAAAGAATTAACCACGCTTAAATTTTGCTTTAAAGATGATGTTGTAGATGTCACTCAAGTCAGGGTTGATACTTTAAAAATCTTCATTCCAAAACAAGGCAACCTTATATTTGTTTTAATGGAAAGAAGAATCCTCAACTCTAGTGCATTACAAGTTTATATTTGTTTTTGAATAATTTCAAACCTTCAAATTCCAAAGTTCAAAACCGGCTGTTTCTATGGTTATGATAGCTTTGTATTGTCTTGTGATAAGCTAGCCATTAACCCAATAATTGAAGAGGTTTTAGTTATAGTAAAAGCTCTCATCATGATGAAAGACAATACTATGGAGCATCTAGATCAAATCAGGATGTCAAGCATTAGCATTCATCACCTTCATGGTAGTTTGGTTTTAAGATGAAACAAACTCGAAACCCTCATGCAAACCGTTGGCTTCTTAAACCTTAAGACTTTGGTTCTTAGTGAATGTTCTCAATTGAAAGTAGTGTTCTCAAATAATGTGGTTCAACAGGTTATGCGTATCCATCGTCTAAAGATAAGAGATTGCCAGAGATCAACATGTTATTAACCAGTGGTTGTCACTCCTTAAAAATTGTAGCGAAAGAGGCGCATGGTGGTGATGGATGTTGGAAACCATAAATATAAGTTTATCAGCATTAAGAATCAAATTATCTTTTATAGTCATTCATAATTAAAAGTTTAAGGTGTTTAGTTGGGAAAAGGACCCATTATGTGGATCAACCTACAAAATATTCATTGTCTTAAAACATCATGCCCGAAGGCATTAGGTTGCCAAAAGCCCTTTTCAAATTCTGAAGTCACTAGGTACCTGAAAAACACGCTTAAAAAGTGTGAATACAAGGTTGGTGAGCTCATAAGTTCAACTCAATTTAACATTATTATAAGTTAATTTCCATTTAAAAGACATGACGACTTTAAACCAAGTGGTAATATCGTAAGCTTCTAAGAAATACGATAAATTATTCACAACCATGAGCCTATAATCAATACAAGACTTCTTTTCGTCCCACATTTTCTTTCGACATATATTCTCTTGTTATATTTTGACCAAAATGACTATTCACGAGAGTGGGTTATCAAACCCGATAGATCTATACCCTGTACCCTTACAAAGGCTAATGATTACGGCGACGGGGACATATTCCCATGGTTCTTTTCCTCGAAAGGATTCACACACGCCCTCTTAGGGGGGGGGGGCACATTTCTTTTACTCAAGACCAATCATGTATTACCTTATAATGTTGTCTATAGTCATGATAAACAATAAAACATGTTCTTCCCACAAAAATTGTAAAACATTAATTCAAAAGGGTGTTGCGTGTTTGGGTGCATAATGAAGTTATCAATTAAGCCAGTAAAATAGACATTCAACCCTAAAGAGCCCTATATACGAGGGACACTTTAGAATCCAACTACAAGTCTACTATGGAAGTTGTTCACTCAAGTTATTGGACCCCTAAAACTTTTTATTTCATTAACCCATAAATTTGGATGACTAGTTGGTGACTATGACATGTGGTTAGGTTAATCAATTTTATAAGTGGTGGACGGTAAGTTTATCAAAGTTTTATCTAACACAATTTTATATAATAACTACAAACAAACACACACACATATATATACACACACTTGATAACATAAGAATACGTATACATACAACAATCCATAACACACATTCGATGTATTAAATCATATAATTCACTAATCATGTTAAGTAAACTAATCTACGAATAGATAACTAAATATAGTGGATATAAAACATTTAAGACGTGTTACTATAAGGACTAGAGTATAATATATTTACATTCTATATTTAAAATAACAAGTCTTGGGGTTTAGTATATTAAAATAATCATTTTTAGTCTTAACATGTCATAAAACACATAGATTCCAATTTCCGTGTAGCAACGATATACTTTCACAAATCGAACTTCTTATAGTTTTATGACATATCGAATATTATCATATTAACCCTACTAAAGTGTATTCTATCATTCCAATCAAAGTCTTATCAAACAATCTCATAATACCCAATATATGACAAATTTCTAAGCATAAAAGTAGCATTTTTGAAGACAAACACCTTATATAAGCACAAAATCAAAACATGATCATTTTATGCACCTTAGGAACTATTTATTAGATATATAATACATCTAACTTTCCGTCCTAAACCAGTTCCATCACATAAGCATCTTTTATACTGAAAATTAACATTTTTACGACCCTTTTAAGCCTAAAATAACTTTGTATGCATGCTCAATCATCACAATCAAATCCATACTTCATAATTAGTATTATAGATGCAAAATAACATGTTTATATCATCATATCTACAAATAACATCCATTTCATGATTAAATCTACCATTTTCACCATATTTCAAGCATAGTACGCATATCCAAACACCCCAAAATCAATACTACTTTAAATATATTATACCTGTTTATAATATGTAAAATAACATTAAAATATCATCATATAACCAGATGTTAAATCATTATTTACATGCATGTATAAATCTAATCATTTGAAAAGCATTTCGGACACCAAACTTTCATCCAATGTATATAAACAAGATGATTTTCATACATGCAATTAATAAAGTACTTTCAAACATAAAAAATCTCAAAAATTAGATTTGATATATCCCTAATGAAACCATGTTTGCAGTTTTAATCTAACACATTTCAAGCATCATTTTCAAACAATAAGAACACATACACGCATGGCATATACCTATGACTAGGGATGGGATTGGTACATTACCCGTACTCATACCCGTATCGGTACCAAAAATACAGGTATCAAATTTTAACGAATTTTAACAAATCTGGGTAGCAAATACCGTACCAAATATATAGGTACGGTACGGGTATTTCGGTACGGTACCCGCTTTGGTACCATTTTGTTTTTATTTAGTTTTTGACCACTCGTACGGATACTAAATAGGTAAAATTGACATGAGTACCAATATAGTACAAGTACCAAATAGGTAAAATTGGTACGAGTACCAATATGATTGGGTGCAATATAAGTAAAATCAATACGAGTACTATAAATACCATAATACGAAATAAAACATAACATAAAAACTTTTAAAGGTCTATATAAAATTCGGTACCAGTACCCGTTTTTACCCGTACACGTACCAATACCGAAAGTACCGAATACCAAAATCAATAAAACAGGGTACGATACATGTCGGTACGGGTACAGATACAATACGGGTACCAGTATGGTTATTTGGGAAAAAACCCATCCCTACCTACGATCCACACCAATATGGACAAACCATCAAAATCATTTAAACCAAATGTTTCCTTGTTTTTGTTGATTTCGTGAAAAATTCCACTAGTTTTGTGAACAACTTGCTTAAAAACAAGATTTAAAAGCAAAACAAGATGAATCTTAACTAAGGATCTTACCGGAATTTTTCCAGAAAATATATTGACCATAAAACTTGCATAAAGGCTCCTAAAGTCCTGATCTTGACATACATAAAGAGAGAACTTGAAAACAAACTCGCCGAAATTTGGCCGGAACTCTCATTGGAGTTGCTCTAGAGCTCAAACCACTCTGAGTTAGCGAAAACTAACATCGCCATGAAAACGGTAACATCGAAATTAGTAGGAATCGTGAGTTCACTCACATGAAAACTTTGCCGAAAAAATCACCAGAGGTTAGCCGGATCTTCTAGAAAGGGAGAGAGTAGAGAGAAGTGAGAGTGTAGAGAGAGATGATGAAGGTGAGATTGAGAATGGAGAAGAAATGAACATGATGAGGGTATTAATAGGGACTTCTTGGGCCATGGGCTTAGGTTTGGGTTTTATGCTTGGGCTTATGGAGTAGGCTCACGGAGTGGCTCCTTACCTCCTTATCCAATATCGCATACACTACTCCGTTTCAGTCCGTTCTTGCGTCAAATTTTTGTATTCGCTCGTAAATTTTTATGATAAATTATTTTCAAAGTTAAAATAATTATTTTTATACTACTACTAATAATAATAATTTTCTGTTTAGGCTTAGTTAGCCCGTGCGCTTGCGGTGTGCCTTTAAATCGCGTAAATCGATTCGCTCGCGAATATTTGTCGTTTTCACGATCTATAATTATCGTAAATCATTAAAACACACACACACACATATAGGAGAATGATCTGTTAGGAACCACCCTTTATTGCGAGAACCGCGAGAACCAATGTGAACACAACCAAAAATACCTAAAATAATCTTAAAAACACCCAAAAAATGTTTTTTTTTTTTTTACTTTTTTTTTGGAAAAATCGCTATATTTCGTCAATAATAAAATAAATTAAAGAATTTTTTTTTTCGAGTAACAGTTATCCATGCAAATGTGCATATGTATCATTTCTTTGACAAATTCCGTAATTCATTACAAATATTAGACAATTGCACTTTCATTTACACTATCATATGTACACTACTTTTTACATTACCAATATTAGAAAGCACATGTGCATCTATATGTATCAACATGAAATAAGGTGTTTTTGGTACTCTACTTTGAATACACTTTCCCTTTCATCTATCATACCATCCATAATACACTACCATTACCTCCTGCCATCCATAATACAATACCATTACCTCCTACCATCCATAATACAATACTATTACCAATATTTTCACTTTATTACATGTATATTAACACCATTTATACCATCCAATCAACATATTATATCATAAAGTGACAACTATAACCAAACCATCAACCACTAGATATAACTAACCAAAAACATTGTATATGGGCCTACTTCTCCATTCAAAATCACAAACTTTTTGTACCAAAATACGTTATATCATGGTTATACATAATGATGCACATGTGCATTTTGAATATTGGTAATGTAAAAAGTAGTGTATTACGGATGGTATTATAAATTAAAGTGCAATTGGTTTTTATTGATAATGTATTACGGAATTTGTCGAAGTAATGATACATATGCACATGTGCATGGATAACTGTTACTCGGAAAAAAAGTTTGTTTTTTTTTTGTAACGAAATATATCGATTTTTTTTAAATATTAAAAAAAATTTGAGTGCTTTTTTTATTTTTATTTTATTTTATTTTGTATTCACATTGGTTCCCGCGGTTCTCACAATAAAGGTGGTTCTCAAATGAACCTTACCCTATATATATATATATATATATATATATATATATATATATATATATATATATATATAGGTTCGGGATTTAGAGAAAACGGTAGAAAGTGTGAGAACGGTGAGAACGCTTATCGATCGTCCGATCAAAACAATCTATGGACTAGATTGGCGCGGTGGCGTTTTCGTAAATAACAACAATTTTATTACGTGGACGCGCTTCATTAAGGATAAAAGGATCTTTTGACTTCTCTACACAAAATGCCATCTCATGAAATAAAACTGTGACAACTGGCACCAAACCGGTAATTTCTGTACAGTCTAATTATTATTTAATATCTGCAATTATGTGCTTAAATCTCAACATTGTCTGATTACATGTTATACTTGTGAATTCATGCACGTTTTATACTTCAAATATTGCTTTGTGTATTACTTTTAGCGTTGCGTCAGAAAGACTAGTAAACTCACCGGTAAGACACACTGTGTCAGCAGTACTGCAGAAATCAGTCAGATAATAGAATTAGGGCCTAGGAGTAGGTCCAACATCTAAAATACATTAAAACCCAAGTGTGGATACAAGGGTTAATATATAAACTTTCCAGAAGCTAAACTATGCACTAAAAGACACCCGAAACGCACTTTAAATGCAGAATGGCATAAATCAACACTAATTCAGCTACAATCAGCTTTTAAACACATTAATATCATGAATAATTTATGTTTTATTGTCCAAAATAACTTACAAAGTGTCGGGAATTAAAACTGGGACAAAAGGGGCTTCATACATAGTAAAACTGCGCAATTCAGCACTTTAACGAACCGTAACGAACCGAACAACCGGACAATAACCGAGACATCAAAATTGGACTAGAAGTAATGTTTTTATGATATTAAACTAGTATTGATAATAGAACACCTTAAAGATCATAAAAACCCCTAAACACACTTAGACTAACTTAAACCCCCTCGTTTACACTTTAAACCCTCCACTTCCCAAAATTTACACTTTACCCCCCCCCCCTTTTCACCCAAGGCCGGCCCCAAAGGGCCCCACATGATTTATATTATTTATATAACTTGGTTCCCTAACTTGAGAACAACTAAATCTTAAAGAAAGATCTTGTGTTGGTTTTTCTTATAAATAACCCTAAGTGTTTACACATTACCCATCATTCTCAAAATCACTTCATCTTCCTCCCTCCTCCCTCTTTGCTCTCGGATCACCTTCACCACCCATACATCACCCATTTTCACTTCATTTCCTAGCAATCCAAGGCCATTATAAGGTGTAAGAAGCTCATTTATGGTGCTAGAACTTGAAGGGTCACCTTGTGGAGCTTTTAACCTCTCACTTTCTTCCTTGTTCCTCATCTCCATTTTTGTGCCACTTCCCTAGCCATTAGAGCTAGTAGTAAGCTTCTTGATCACTAATTTAAGTCATGTTTATGTTATGTACAAGTTTCACCATCTAAACAACTTAACTTCTAATGTTAAAAATGAAAAGATCTAACATATTCATGAAGAAAATAAGTGATTACATGAAATTTTAGTGTATGTAATGAAGTTGTTGATGTGGTATCTTGTGTTTATGATTAGATCAAGTATGTTAAAGCTTGGATCTACCAAGTTTAAGCATGGATCTTGAAGGATCCATGGTTAAACTTGAAGGTGAACATATGAAGCAAAATGTGAACTTGAAATATGAATTCTTATGCATAAACTTGTAATCTTGAAGTAATAAAGTGTGTGTAGAACCAATTTATGAAACTAAAACTCATGGAAAGTTTATTAAAAATTTAACATAAAGCTTGTTTTTGAAAGATCTAAAGTTATTAAGCATGGATCTTGATAGATGCATGGTTAAACATGATGTTAAAAATAATGATCTTTCTAATAAACATAAAAGTGGACTTAGAATATGATTTACAAACTTTAAAGACCATTAAACTCATCATATGAGTTGGTTAATAAAATAAAGTTTCATAAAAAGTTTGTTAAAATACTCAAGAACACTTATTTTTGGAAAGATCACCTTATGTAAAGTGTAGATCTAAAAGACTACACATTTTTAACAAGAATCAAGTTCACCATGATGTTTCATATGAAGAAAATTAATGTATGTTGTTGGTGATTATTGTTGGAAAATTGTTTTGATGTTGAAAAGAAAATAAACACATGTTTTGAAAACATGGGAAACCTCCATTTTTAAGGGAAACTATGTCAAAAATTTTATAAAATTTTGACAGTTAGAAAATATAAGTTTTGGTGAAACTTATTCCCCAAAAATTCACCTAAAAATATTTACCAAGGTTTCCCTAATTTTTGTAAGAAATTACAAGATAAGAAATGATTATTTCTTCAAGTTCAAATTTATATTAAGTAGATATATTTTTAGGGAAAATATATTTATTTAGTGATCACCAAATTTTGTGCTAAGTGTATATTATGTGTATTATACGTAGTAGTGTATTAGGGAACATGAAAATACACTAAAAACTCCCATGGAGTATGAATACAAAAAAATACACATACAAGTACATGAGAATACTAAAATATACAAGTATACAAAATTCCTCACAAGGAAATACATGGATAAATACAAGAAAATCTATTTACAAAAATATATCCCTTAACACATTATTGAACTTGGACAAGTTATGGACTTAAATATATATTTTTGGGCAAAAATATATAACATATACCAAGTATTGGAATTTATACAAAATCGGGTGGATATCAAGAATAACCATATATATATTTTATAACATGACAAAATATATATTTCATACAAGTCTTAAAAATATATTATTTTTAAGAAATATAATTCCGGAAAGTAATAAAAATCAAGAGTTAATAGCCAAAATGGTCCCTGAGGTTTGCTCACTTTTGCCACTTTAGTCCAAAATCTAAAATTTTTAAATCTGGGTCCCTGAGGTTTGCATTTTGTTGCCATTTTAGTCCAAATTTCAAAAACCCCCTATTTTGACTGCTGAAAGCTGCTTGTTTTGTCTTTTTGTGCAGGGGTAGTTTGGTCCATCTCAGGTTTTTTATAACATATTAATTATTAATTAAGAGTTAATAATCACCAGTTCTCTCTCTCTCAGTTCTCTCTCTCTCTCTCACTAAAACACAGCATCCCCACCACCGCATCATCACCACCACCATCGCCACCTCCTCCCCACCGTTATCCCTCTTCTCACCACCACCGCCACCTCCTCCCCACCGTTATCCACCATAACCATCAGCCACCACCGCTGCCATAAACCATCAGCCACCACCGCATCACCTCCACCAAATCAAAAGCCACCGCCTCCACCATCACCTAAACCTGAAAATAACCCACATCCGCCGATTCTGTCATCAACAACCAAGCACCACTGTCACCGTCAACACTTGAAAACAACCCACATCCGCCGGAGAAGGTGGTTCGAGAAAAAATTGAAAGAAAGAAGAGGGTGTTGAAAAGTTTACTCGATTACACGGTTGCCGGACCTGAACCAAGCGTGAACCGAAGCCCAGCTGAACCAAATCTGAACAACAAAAATAATCACCGCCACTGCCGGCAACCACCTTAGCCACCATCTCTGTCGTTTCCATCTTTCTCTCTCCGACTTCCTCTCTGATCTCCTCTCTTTGATCTCCCTCTCTCTCAAAGATTTTTGGTGTGTGTATGTGTGCATATTGATCCAGAAGAGGGAAGGGTTTCACGGGAAGAGAAGGGGTGCATTACGGTGAGCTTATAACAGGAAAGAGACCGACAGATCCGGCTGATTACGGTGATGGAGGTGGCTGATTAGGGTGGAGGTGGTGGCTGATTACGGTGATGGATGTGTCTGATTAGGGTTTGGATTGGGGAAAGATGAAGATGAAGGTGCAATTTTGACAGGTGAAGTTGTGTCTGATTAGGGGAAAGATGTAGATGTGTCTGATTAGGGTTTGAACAGGTGAAGTTGGGGAAGATGAACCCTTTAAATAGGGTGATTTATTTGGTTTACTCTATTATTTTTAATCAATACCGAGTTAAAATAAAAACAAAATGACTAAAATACCCCTTTAGAAAAGGACAAAAAAGCAGTTTTTTTTTTGTGAAATCTGATCTGATTTAAGTTTTGGACTAAAATGGCAACAAAATGCAAACCCGATGGACCCAGATTTAAAAATTTTGGATTTTGGACTAAAGTGGCAAAAGTGAGCAAACCTCAGGGACCATTTTGGCTATTAACTCAAAAATCAAAGTATTGATTTTTGGTGAAAAATACAAAATACACAAGTATTTACATAAAATACAAAGTATACTTCCCTAAGTATACTTGCACCAAAAATAGTATTGAAAATATTATTTCATAAAATACTTATATTTAATTTTTGGGAAAATAATATAACTAACATACATAGTTAAAAATTTTATTATTTTTAACAAAGAACATATACATAAACAAAAGATGGTGACTTGTACTTGTGTGATACAAGTCTAGTGACTAACATTAATAGAACACGTGTAGGTCACGACGCTACCGGTGAAGTTTACGACGCTGGAAGCGCAAAGTTGTGAGTTCATGTCCCCACTTTTAAATTTTTACTTGTTTTCTAAACTTAATTAGAGTAAAATCCAGCCTAAAAACACCCCCAAAAAATCCTATATATACAACATCTCAGACCTTCAATTAAAAACACACACAAAAACCCAAACGCCATATTTCATATATCTCATTCGCCTTAGAAACGCCAAAAAACCCAAACATCAAATACCTTCTAACCCTAAACGAATTTTTGAAATTCAGTTTGGTTGTCTGTAAAGATTTCGCTCAATGAAATGGACAAAATCCTTAAGTGAGGATGTTGTTCATTTCATTGAGTAAATCTTATTGACTAACCCTCAACTTCCATCCAATTTATAACGCCAAAACATACAAAAACATTATTGAGCTTTGTTGTCAATAAAATTTAGCTGTATGGGGTTGACAACATTGTCAGTTATCTTTCTTAACAGAGGATTAACAATGTTGTCCATCTCATACAGCAAAACATTATTGAATTTAGCATGATCAAATTTTGAGTTTTAAGGTGCTCTTATTTCGTGGCGTTCTTTTTATCGGTAAAACGCCAAAAAAGTTAAAAAATCAAACAGCGTTCATTGTGAAATTCAAGATTGTTGGCAGAAGGGTCTAAACTCAATAACATTTTGCTGCATGAGATGGACAAATCTTCAAGAAAAAGATGCTGATGTCAGACTGTGTGCTTCCAAACAGCCACACATAAAACTACTTGAAAAACAAAAAAACAAAATGAATCATACGAAAGACGAACCAGCCAGTTAGTTAACATGATTCTAAAAAAAGAAGAAGGAAACCGGTGACAGTGAAGATTTGGAAGATCAATTGTTTATGTATTATTTTTTTTATTTTCCTTTTCAGTTGATTGTTATATAATAAAAACGTCATAAATAATAAAAACGCCAAAACAACCAAAATGCTTGTTTAAACGATATCATCCCGTTAAACGCCACCAAAAACTCCCAAACTATAATAAAATTACTTTGAAAAAGTATTATAAAAAACCCAAAAAAAAAATAAAAAAAAAAAAGCAAACTTGAAAATGTAACTAGAAACAAAAAATACAAATAAATAATACTGAAGATAGGGAAAATTTATTATATTAGAATCTAAAACGTCAAACTTGAAAGATGGGACGTGTTACAGACTTCAGAGATAAAGCTTATCAAAAAACAATAATTAAAAACAGTAACTGAAAAGACGAATACTTTATTATAATAATGCACCGCCTAACTTAGGCGCCAAAAAGACATCCTATAAAATGATACGTCTCAGCAACTTCCATTTGATCAAACAAAAAAACAAACGCCAATACTACTAAATACCACTCACTGAAAAACGCCAAAAAAAAATCAAAGATGGTTAATATGCTTTCTTAGATATTCATAATAGTTCTTCGTGAAATTTCACTGAATGAATTATTATCAGAAGGGAGTAACTCAGAAAGATTTTGCTGCATTAGATGGACAAAAATTCAAGAAAAAGATTCAGATGCCAGTCATATGGCATTTTGTATTTTTTGTTTTTGAAAAAAGTTTGGATGACAAGAAGAGATCAATGACAATGAAGAGTGGGTTGATTATAAAGATAAAGACCAAGATAAAGAAAAAGCAAAAAACCCACTCACACGAGATAGATCTATGTCCCCAAACATTCACAAAAAAAAACCAGATCAACAGACGAGCAGGCAAAATATCAAACCAATGGGTTTGTTAAGTTTTACATAAAACGCCATATATTTGGTGACAGTTCTGGTACTATTAAAGAAGAGAGACTGATGACAGTGAAGATTGGGAAGAGAGATCCGATTAGGATTTTTAATTTATTTCCTTCGCTTGTATTTTTTTTTACTGTGGCTGAAACGCCAAGACAGTGGCGGAACTAGAAGAAATATCCAGGGGTATCCTAAGTATCCCAATTTTTTTTTACTGTACATTTATAATACGAATTTTTTTTACCTATGTTACGGGGCAGGGCCGATACTGGAAATTTAAGTGCCCTGGGCGAGCCAAAATAAAAAGACCGTAAGGCCTTTCCGAACAAAAAAATAGCATATGATATCTATCTGATATAAAGTGATTCCTATCAAATGAAATTAACAAAATCTTAAATGTTTTAGAATTACAATCAATAACTAATAAAGTAAAAAAAACTTCAAATGAGATAGAAAAATATTTGGAATTACAATAAGTATTAATAAATTACTAAGAAAACTTAAAAAAATAACATCTTAGCTTTCTCTAAAACATACCTACGTTTTGAAAGAAAATTTCACTAAAATCAAAAAGAGCAAGTATAAGTACTGAAAAGTTAAAAAATAATATAAACAATTCAAAGCAGAAAAAGCTGAATAAGTAAAATATTAGTTTTCATGCACCTATCAACATCTTCTTCTTCCTTTGTTCTCGCCCACCTGCAATTTTTTTCAATCTTCGCTGCTCTTGCGCTGGTTTTAAAAGATACGTAATTCCACCTATCATCTAAGGGTATCCTTATACTTGCTCAGGATCGATACATAAACAGAGAAAAAAAATTACACTTCGTCAAGAAAGTTGAGGGGTATCCCGGGCAACCCTTGGGGATACTCTAGATCCGCCCCTGCGCCAAGATAACCCAAACGCCAAAATATTTATAAAAAATAATAGAACAATGGGCCAACTTGTTTAAAACGCCTTGAAAAACGTCATTCAAATAGATAATGGCAAACGATTTGAATAAACGCCATAAACGCCAAAATGTTAATACAATGAAACCATTAAACGCTATTAAATATTGAATTTTGTTAACGCCAAAAATCTTAAAAACCAACAATATTGAGAAAAGCGGAACTGGAAAAGAAGAAGATGAAAGGACAAAAAGCCTCTCCGCCATTTTCTAAGCGGCGAGACACATGTTGGGCCAGGAAGCGTTCTCACCGTTCTTACACTTTTGAGCGTTTTCACCTGATCCCGTTTCTCTCTATATATATATATAATATTAACCCGGTTGTCACCAATGTTCGTTTCGAGTATTTTACACATACTAATTACAGCCCATATCATAGTAAGGCTTTTCTAAACATCAGAATGACTTTATTTATTGAAATTTAAGTATAAACACACAATTATAAGGCTTTGCGTAGTGGGCGGCATGGGTGGGCGGTATGCCCCCATAGCGCCGCCATGGCGCCGGAAACACCATAACGCAGGGCGCTATGCCCAAAAAAAAATTGAATGGCGCGATGATAATGGCGCCGCTATCCTCCTTCCTTTCAAACATTCCACCAATCAGAAGCAAGCAATTTTTTTTATATTAATTAATAAAATTGAAAATTATTAAATAGGTAATGATGGGTAGGGGCTTTATGACTACGGGCTCTAGTGATATAACGCCCCATGAAGCCCCCGTGTGACGTGGCACGACACGTGTCGCATAACGCCCCACAAGGGGCTTTATGACTACGGATGGCCTAATATAAACAAGCTTTAAGACAATACGGATAATAATATGAAAATACAAGATGTCATAGTGGTGTGATATTTTACTAACACTTACAACTCTCGTATTCACAATTTACGGATGTAGAGTTGCCTTCTGTGAATACCTTGCAAATACACAAGTGTACCAAGCTAATAGAATTACCTCTCGACGCAAACAGTGCAAAGAACCTACTAATATGTTCTTTACTATGGCCTGGAAGAAGCATGCACGTGTGTCCCTGCATGTTATTTTTCTATATGTTAGTTCATGTTACTTTAGTTATTTCTAGTTATTTGTTAAGTGCATTTTAGTGGGTCAAATAATGGGATAATGGGCAGTTACTATTGGAAAAATTGGTGAAAATAGCAATTTTCACAAATATAGGAAAATAATTTTTTCCTATTTTGTACTAAAAATAAATAAAAGAAACAGAGATTTCTTTATATATTTATTGGTGTGTTAGTGTTCCATGTCGGAAGAGCTTCGCAACGAACTAAACCACGTAAAAAACTGTCACACCCCCAAAATCCACCCTGCGGAGTATTACCGCTTGGAGGCGTGACGTGACCAGGATCAAGCCACCAATCATATTGAACAAGCATGTAAGTAATATATAAAGATCTAACACATTGCAATTTGGTGTCTAAACCAAACAATAGTTTAACTTGCAAGCGGAAGCATAATGTTTAAAACTAAGTCATAAGTTTAAACGTTTCAAAAGTTTAGTATGGCACACAGCTGTCCATGTCCCACAACGACTCTTCCTACTCCAATGCAAGCTCCATAGATACCTAACGACCTGCAAGGCATGTAACAACGAGTCAACAACAAAGTCGAGTGAGTTCACGTTTGGTTGTTTAGTTAAAGCATTCGTTTCGTAAATCATATGTTCGTTTTGTAAACCATGTATCGTGTTAATTCGTATCGCGGTCTCCCAGGCATGTTTGCGAAGATTAGTGGGGGCTTCCCATGTGGATAGTATTAATCCGTATCGCGATTTCCCAAATATGTTTGCGATGATTAGTGGGGGCTTCCCATGTTGTACACTAGTCGTGTGTGTACGTGCCCTTCTTGATCCAAGGACCGTAGCGAGTATGAGTGTACGTAGGTTTTACGTACGTGCCCTTAAATCTGAGGACAGTAGTAAGTATGAGTGTACGTAGGTTTTACGTACGTGCCCTTTAATCCGAGGACAGTGAAAAGTAGTTTAGTAGTAATGATAGTACGAGTAGTTATTCAAATCCCATTCCCAACCCACCGGGAATCCCATGCCTTAGAAAGTGTGTGAACTCACCTCAGTTGCTCGGTTTGACTCTAAAAAATAGCTAACAGTCAAGGTCGGTCAATCACGTCCTAGTATGATTTACCAGTTAGTCATTTAGTGGTTTTCAAATAGAGCACAAAGTTCCTACACGTATCTATCACATAACATGCATCACTTTAACGGTTTACGCCCATATAAGTTTCTCATCCATTCCCCACTCATAACAAACATACGATATTGCACATAACACATATAACATGTTAGATCATTCACAGATGGCATACTTGACATTTAGGCACGCAATTTACAACTTATGTCATTTCAGCATTAATATTCAAAACCGGCTGTTTTCGGACATTTTAATAAAATAGTCCACGGAACATTACCAATATTTTATAAGCTAGCCATTAACCAGCCTGTTTTCGGACATTTTAATAAATTCCCAAATTTTTACAGGATGTCTTAAACGTTCCATATTTTATTGTGTAAAAATATCGGGGTCCGGTTCATTACCAATATTTTATAAAAATTCATATTCCGGACTGAACTCAGATTTATGTATTTCTGACCACAGTCCACGGAACAATTTATTAAAAATTCATCGAGTGTCCGATTTACGAAATTCCAGGGGGGTAATTACAAATGCATCGGTTGTCATCTACTGTACAAATTTCATGGTCCGATTCATCACAAAACTCAGGTTATGACTGAAAGCATGACACCCATTTATTGCTGTCAAAATTCAGCTTAAGCTGCTGTTACAAATTAACACTTTAAAAATAGTAAACGGAGTCCAAAAATTACGATTCCAGTGCCATTAGAACCGTATTTTATAATAACATATTTTAGATTCATAATATCGGTTTTTCGTTGAATTTACGACCTGTTTACAGCCTGATGAAGTCGGCTGGAAATCATTACTCAGCTTGCTGTTTTGTGGTTTAAATGTTACTAAAATGTATTAACAAGTGTCCGAACAACGGGTTTATCAAAAGTTTGACGTTCAAACATCATATATGCATTAACTAACCTTAAACCAACAAGTTTTCATCTTTATGTATCAATCATAAGTAAACTTTTTATATTTATCTATTTGTTCTTGACACTTTAGTGATTTTAAACATACTACACCCTTTGATCATAGAAACGAGATGAAACAAAATTAACAAGAGGGTAACAAAGGACTTACTACTAGCTTATAGCTAGGGATGAATCTAGTGCAAAGTTGGTAAGAAAAAGATAGTGAAAAGTCTTGAAACAAGCTCCTTTGAAACCCTTCAAGAGGCAACCTCCATAGATTCACCTTCAAAGCTTGGAATGCCCTTGTTAATGGAAGAGATGGATGAATGAAGTGGTGGTGATGGGTTTCGGTCATAGGGGAACCGAATGAGAGAGAAAGGAGTAGTGAGATGGAGTGTGTAAGGATGAGAATGATGTGTGTAAGAGGTAGCCATACTTATGTATGATTTACTCACTTCTACAAGCAAGAAATCAATTAAACAATTGAATTAAAATCTAAACAAATATATGGAAGTATGGAGGGATGATATGGTGGGTCCACATGGACCAATTTTCGGTTGGGGGGGGGTCTATTTGCAAAGTTTGTAACTAAATGGCAAGTATTAGTTAGATAGCAAGTATATACTAGTTAGTAGGGAAAAATAGTGGGTGTTGTGGTATACGGGGCCCATGACTAGCCAAAAATAATAAAACTATGTCCATGACAAAAATTTAGTGTTCCAGGTAATGTCCGGTTATCCTGTCGGATACTGTTCCGTTAAAGCGTTTAATTGTACCGTAATGTGTCTTTTAAATATATTTTCGTAACACGGTTAATTCCTAACACTCAGGAAATTATACTGGACTATTCAGTAACTTTTCTGTATACTTCTAGTATGTTAACACGCACATGTAAGTATAACACAGAAATCAGAGAGCAATTAAATGATTCAGCACAGTCATCAAGCACTTTCATTATCACTAATTAATTGTACGGAATACATGTAAATTGAGGGTTGTCACATTCTCCCCCTGTTAAGAGAATTTCGTCCCGAAATTTAGCGCGTGGTTACTGAGGAAGCTAGTTAAGTTGCGTTGTTTTCCTGATTTTCCTGGGGTGTCACATCATCCCCCCGTTGATTTGGAATTTCGTCTCGAAATTTTGCAGTAGCTTCAGCCTCAGTAGTGGTTGCGTTTTTCTTAAACAGCTGGGGGTACTTGAGTTTCATTTGGTCTTCTCGTTCCCAGGTATACTCTGGGCCACGACGAGCATTCCAACGAACTCGGACCAGAGGTATCCTGGTACGCTTGAGGATCTTAACATCTCGATCCGTAATCTCTACTGGTTCCTCGACGAATCGCAGCTGGTCGTCGATTGTGAGTTCTTTGAGAGGAACTATGAGGGTCTCATCTGACAAACACTTTTTCAGATTCGACACATGGAATACGTTGTGAACTCCACTGAGTTCTTCAGCTAGATTCATCCTGTAGGCGACTTTGCCAATTTTCTTAATGATCTCGAACGGTCCGACATATCGCGGATTGAGTTTGCCTCGTTTGCCAAAGCGGACTACACCTTTCCAATGTGAGACTTTGAGTAGCACCCGATCCCCAACCTGGAGCTCGAGTGGTTTTCTTCCTTTATCAGCATAGCTTTTCTGACGGTCACGAGCTGCCGCCATTCGCTGTCGTATCTGAGCAGTTCTCTCGGTGGTGTCTACCACAAGTTCTGGGCCAGTGATTTGGCTGTCACCAACTTCTGCCCAACAGAGAGGTGATCGGCATTTGCGTCCGTATAATGCCTCAAATGGAGCGGCTTGGATGCTGGTGTGGTAGCTGTTGTTGTACGAAAACCCCACTAGCGGGAGGTGCTTTTCCCAGCCATTACCAAAATCGATTACACATGCCCTAAGCATGTCTTCAAGGGTTTGGATGGTGTGTTCAGATTGCCCATCCGTCTGCGGGTGATAAGCGGTGCTCATATCTAAACGTGAGCCAAAGGACTTGTGCATTGCTTGCCACAGTTCAGAAGTAAAACGTGCGTCACGATCAGATATAATAGAGGTTGGCACTCCGTGCCTTGATACCACTTCCTTTAGGTAAATGTCTGCAAGAGTAGAAAACTTATCCGTTTCTTTGATAGCCAGAAAATGTGCAGACTTGGTCAGTCGATCTACGTTCACCCAAATAGTATCGTTTCCGCGTTGAGATCTGGGCAGACCAATAACGAAATCCATGGAAATTTGCTCCCATTTCCATTTCGGGATCTCCGGTTGTTTGTAAGCTTGATGGTTTCTGATATTCAGACTTGACTCTCGCACAAGTCAAGCACTTGCTGACGTAGGTTGCTATGTGGGCTTTCATGCCAGGCCACCAGTATGTGGTCTTTAAGTCGTGGTACATTTTATCCAAACCAGGATGTACTGAATAACGAGACTTATGTGCTTCATCCATCACAAGCTCGCGTAAGTTGCCATAAAGTGGAACCCAAATACGCCCTGTTACATAGTAGGCGCCGTCTTCCTTTTGTTCTAGCCGCTGCCTCGATCCTCGTAGGGACTCAGCCCTGATGTTCTCTGCTTTCAATGCTTCAACCTGAGCATCGCGAATCTGAGCGGGAAGGTTAGGTTGGATGGTAAGCTGTAGAGCACGTACACGCCTAGGTATGGTATCCTTTCGACTGAGGGCGTCGGCCACAACATTGGCTTTGCCCGGATGATACTTGATTGCGCATTCATAATCGTTCAAGAGCTCAACCCATCGGCGTTGACGCATGTTTAACTCCTTTTGCTTGAAGATATGCTCGAGACTCATGTGATCGGTGTAAATGGTGCACTTGGTACCGTACAGGTAATGTCTCCATATCTTAAGCGCGAAAACAACTGCTCCCAGCTCCAGATCGTGAGTAGTGTAATTTCTTTCGTGAACCTTGAGTTGGTGTGATGCATAGGCAATGACCTTGTCACGTTGCATCAACACGCAACCAAGTCCTTGGATGGAAGCATCGCAGTAAACCACAAAATCATATGTGCCCTCAGGCAATGAGAGGATAGGCGCGCTACAAAGTCTATTCTTCAAGTGCTGAAATGCGGACTCCTGTGCATCACCCCAACGATAGGTGACACCCTTCTGAGTCAGTGAAGTGAGAGGTTGCGCAATCTTGGAGAAATCTTTGATAAACCTTCTGTAATATCCTGCCAAACCCAAGAATTGGCGGATTTCTGTTGGTGTGCGGGGTGCAGGCCAGTTCTTGATTAAGTCAACCTTGGATGGATCAACATGAATCCCATCCTTGTTTACCATATGGCCTAGAAAGTGGACTTCGCGAAGCCAGAAGTCACATTTCGAAAACTTGGCATACAACTGCTCCTTTCGAAGAAGTTCAAGCATAAGTCGCAGATGCTGCTCGTGTTCCTCCTGACTCTTAGAATAGATCAGGATATCGTCGATGAACACAATAACGAACTTATCCAGGTAAGGTTTGCATACTCGGTTCATGAGATCCGTGAAGACCGCTGGTGCATTCGTCAGCCCGAATGGCATAACCAGAAACTCGTAATGGCCGTAACGAGTTCTGAATGCTGTTTTGGAGACGTCCTCATCTCGGACCCTCAGCTGATGGTATCCTGATCTCAAATCAATCTTGGAGTAATAGCTCGACCCTTGCAACTGGTCGAACAAGTCGTCAATGCGTGGAAGAGGGTAACGATTCTTCACAGTCACCTTGTTAAGTTCGCGGTAGTCAATACACATTCTGAAAGTACCATCTTTCTTCTTTACGAACAAGACTGGAGCTCCCCAGGGCGAAGAGCTAGGATGTATAAAACCCTTTTCCAAGAGTTCTTGTAGTTGCGTGGATAGTTCTTCGAGTTCTGATGGAGCTAGACGATATGGTGCTCGAGCTACTGGTGCTGCCCCAGGAGCTAGCTCGATTTGAAATTCAACTTGGCGGTGAGGCGGAAGACCAGGTAATTCCTCAGGAAATACCTCGGGAAAATCGCGCACAATAGGAATGTCTTCAATTTTCTTCTCTTCCGTTGATGTGTCAGTAACGAGTGCTAAAATGGCAGTGTGGCCCTTTCGCAAACACTTCTGGGCCTTAACGAAAGAGATAATGCCTACAACAGCACCACTTTTGTCGCCTTGAATCATGAGGGGTTCTTCACCAGAGCGAGGAATGCGGACGATTTTCTCCTTGCAAACAATCTCCGCTTGATGGTGAGATAGCCAATCCATCCTAATAACGACGTCGAAACTACCTAGTGTGATAGGAATAAGATCGATAGAGAAAGTCTGACTAGCTAAGACGAGGTTACAACCTTTAACTACGTGTGTGGCTTCAAGACTTTTACCATTTGCTAGCTCTATCGTGTGCTTGGTGTTCAAAAGTGTTGGGGTACGGTTAAGCATTCGACTTACCTTTAGGGACCCATAACTGGTATCGGCACCCGAATCAAATAGAACATTAACATAAAAGTCATCCAGTAGGAACTTACCCATCACGACGTTGGGATCATTCCTAGCATTACCCTGACCAATCACGAACACACGGCCCCGGGCGCCATTGTCTCCATTGTTTCCCCCGTTGTTATTCCCGCTGCCTTGATGATTGTTGTTGTTATCCTGATTTTGATGTAACTGGGGGCAGTCCCGCTTGAAGTGGCCTTCAGCACCGCACTGAAAGCATCCCCTGTTGCCCCGCTGTTGCTGCTGCTGGTTCTATGGAGCTTGCTGCTGCTGCTGACGATTCTGATTTGTAGGCCGTGAGCTCCTGCAATCCTTGGCTTCATGACCCATCTTGAGACACCTCTGGAAACGTCCCTTGTTGCACTGACCACTGTGGTGTCTGTTACATTTGTTGCACTTTGGGTGGTTTCCTCGATATCCACCCTGCCCTTGTCTACCAGAAGATTGCTGACCAGGACTCTGGTAGTCATCAATCTTTCGCTGCTGCGCCTGGGACTGTACTGTAGTCGAACCCTTGCTGTTGGCTCCATCCCATTTTCGTTTGTTGTCGCTGGGAATAGCAGAAGTAGTAGTAGCAGTAGCACCTATACGCTTAGGCAGCTTGTTCTGTTCTACTGCCTGGTTTTTAAGGCGATGAGCAAGACGAGTAACATCCTGGATGGTAGCAAGGTTAGCAGCAGTCACATGGCTTTGTATCTCTGGTACTAAGCCTTTGAGGTACAGCTCAATGCGCTTGATGGGAGGATCCACCATAGTTGGACATAACACTGCCAGTTCGTTGGATCGCTTCGTATACGCCTCTATCTCTGACCCCGTCATCTTCAGGTTAAAGAACTCCACTTCCAACTTGTGGATGTCATCGCGATTACAGTATTCTCGCTTGATCAGCTCCTTGAAGTCGTTCCATGGGGTGGCATTAGCAGCTGCCAGCCCTAACATTTGAACTTGCGCGTTCCACCAAGTCAACGCAACGCCTTCGAGAGTACCAGTGGCATACTTCACCCTACGAGCCTCAGGGCATTCACACATCTCGAAGACCGATTCGAGCTTCTCGAACCAGTGGAGGAGTCCGACGGCCCCTTCAGTGCCACTGAAAGTACTAGGATGACAGTCCATAAAAGTCTTGAACGTGCACACAGGCGGCTGGGCATGCTGGCCTCCTGCTTGAGCGGCTGCAAGTGCCGCAGTAAATGTGTCGTTGATCAAAGCCGTCAGCTGGGCTTGTGTGAGGTTGATTCGCCCACTCATGATCTTCACCATACAGAGAACACAAGTGAGAAGTGCGTCGTATCATTACGCAAGTGTGGAATGACAGAAGAGAGTGAACACACAAAGTTTTCAAGCAGTAGATACTATGTTATCTAAGCATATCATAAGCAATGTTCTATATAACTAACAAGTAGGTAATATAAACATGAATCGTATCACCTATAGTGTCGAGTCTTGCACGCGGAGCGAAGCGTCGTTGTGGATCGTTGAGCACTGTACAGGTTATAGTCTGGTTTTAATAAAAACTTTTTCCCTTATTAAAACCATGTTCTCTATAACCAATGGCTCTGATACCAATCTGTCACACCCTCAAAATCCACCCTGCGGAGTATCACCGCTTGGAGGCGTGACGTGACCAGGATCAAGCCACCAATCATATTGAACAAGCATGTAAGTAATATATAAAGATCTAACACATTGCAATTTGGTGTCTAAACCAAACAATAGTTTAAGTTGCAAGCGGAAGCATAATATTTAAAACTAAGTCATAAGTTTAAACGTTTCAAAAGTTTAGTATGGCACACAGCTGTCCATGTCCCACAACGACTCTTCCCACTCCGATGCAAGCTCCATAGATACCTAACGACCTGCAAGGCATGTAACAACGAGTCAACAACAAAGTTGAGTGAGTTCACGTTTGGTTGTTTAGTTAAAGCATTCGTTTCGTAAATCATATGTTCGTTTTGTAAACCATGTATCGTGTTAATTCGTATCGCGGTCTCCCATGCATGTTTGCGAAGATTAGTGGGGGCTTCCCATGTGGATAGTATTAATCCGTATCGCGATTTCACAAATATGTTTGCGATGATTAGTGGGGGCTTCCCATGTTGTAGACTAGTCGTGTGTGTACGTGCCCTTCTTGATCCAAGGACCGTAGCGAGTATGAGTGTACGTAGGTTTTACGTACGTGCCCTTAAATCCGAGGACAGTAGTAAGTATGAGTGTACGTAGGTTTTACGTACGTGCCCTTTAATCCGAGGACAGTGAAAAGTAGTTTAGTAGTAATGATAGTACGAGTAGTTATTCAAATCCCATTCCCAACCCACCGGGAATCCCATGCCTTAGAAAGTGTGTGAACTCACCTCGGTTGCTCGGTTTGACTATCAAAAATAGCTAACAGTCAAGGTCAGTCAATCACGTCCTAGTATGATTTACCAGTTAGTCATTTAGTGGTTTTCAAATAGAGCACAAAGTTCCTACACGTATCTATCACATAACATGCATCACTTTAACGGTTTACGCCCATATAAGTTTCCCATCCATTCCCCACTCATAACAAACATACGATATTGCACATAACACATATAACATGTTAGATCATTCACAGATGGCATACTTGACATTTAGGCACGCAATTTACAACTTATGTCATTTCAGCATTAATATTCAAAACCGGCTGTTTTCGGACATTTTAATAAAATAGTCAAATTATTCCAAAAATTCCCAAATTTTTACAGGATGTCTTAAACGTTCCATATTTTATTGTGTAAAAATATCGGGGTCCGGTTCATTACCAATATTTTATAAAAATTCATATTCCCGACTGAACTCAGATTTATGTATTTCTAACCACAGTCCACGGAACAATTTATTAAAAATTCATCGAGTGTCCGATTTACGAAATTCTAGTGGGGTAATTACAAATGCATCGGTTGTCATCTACTGTACAAATTTCATGGTCCGATTCATCACAAAACTCAGGTTATGACTGAAAGCATGACACCCATTTATTGCTGTCAAAATTCAGCTTAAGCTGCTGTTACAAATTAACACTTTAAAAATAGTAAACGGAGTCCAAAAATTACGATTCCAGTGCCATTAGAACCGTATTTTATAATAACATATTTTAGATTCATAATATCGGTTTTTCGTTGAATTTACGACCTGTTTACAGCCTGATGAAATCAGCTGGAAATCATTACTCAGCTTGCTGTTTTGTGGTTTAAATGTTACTAAAATGTATTAACAAGTGTCCGAACAACGGGTTTATCAAAAGTTCGACGATCAAACATCATATATGCATTAACTAACCTTAAACCAACTAGTTTTCATCTTTATGTATCAATCATAAGTAAACTTTTTATATTTATCTATTTGTTCTTGACACTTTAGTGATTTTAAACATACTACACCCTTTGATCATAGAAACGAGATGAAACAAAATTAACAAGAGGGTAACAAAGGACTTACTACTAGCTTATAGCTAGGGATGAATCTAGTGCAAAGTTGGTAAGAAAAAGATGGTGAAAAGTCTTGAAACAAGCTCCTTTGAAACCCTTCAAGAGGCAACCTCCATAGATTCACCTTCAAAGCTTGGAATGCCCTTGTTAATGGAAGAGATGGATGAATGAAGTGGTGGTGATGGGTTTCGGTCATAGGGGAACCGAATGAGAGAGAAAGGAGTAGTGAGATGGAGTGTGTAAGGATGAGAATGATGTGTGTAAGAGGTAGCCATACTTATGTATGATTTACTCACTTCTACAAGCAAGAAATCAATTAAACAATTGAATTAAAATCTAAACAAATATATGGAAGTATGGAGGGATGATATGGTGGGTCCACATGGACCAATTTTCGGTTGGGGGGGGGGTGTATTTGCAAAGTTTGTAACTAAATGGCAAGTATTAGTTAGATAGCAAGTATATAATTCCATATACCAGTTAGTAGGGAAAAATAGTGGGTGTTGTGGTATATGGGGCCCATGACTAGCCAAAAATAATAAAACTATGTCCATGACAAAAATTTAGTGTTCCAGGTAATGTCCGGTTATCCTGTCGGATTCTGTTCCGTTAAAGCGTTCAATTGTACCGTAATGTGTCTTTTAAATTTATTTTCGTAACACGGTTAATTCCTAACACTCAGGAAATTATACCGGACTATTCAGTAACTTTTATGTATACTTCTAGTATGTTAACACGCACATGTAAGTATAACACAGAAATCAGAGAGCAATTAAATGATTCAGCACAGTCATCAAGCACTTTCATTATCACTAATTAATTGTACGGAATACATGTAAATTGAGGGTTGTCACAAAAACGGGGCTAAGATGAATGAGATATCGATACTCAAAGTTGGGTGTTTGAAACATTGAATGCTGAAACAAAAGGAAAAGTAGCACCTTGTCCCACATCGGAGGAGATATGGAACTTAAATGGGTATTTAAGTGGGAACTCTCCATCTTTATTGTTTCATGGAAGCACAAACTAAGTGTACTCGCGAAGGGTGCGGAGTACCTTAATCCGCACACGCGCGCGTGGCGTGGGCGATGAGGCGCACTTTGCACTTCGCACACTCGGATCGCCGCTTGAGAGCCACCTTTGTATTTTTGACCACGTGCGCGTTGTGGATCACAGGGGCTGCAAGGACCAAGTGGTTGAAGTGGCGTGCGGGTTCAAGGCGTGTGACGTGGCAGCCCGCGCGCGAGTACACGTGGCATGAAGGCGTGCGGTTGCGCGCATGGTGCATGGACCCTGATGTGACGTGCGCCGCGCACTAAAGTGAGTCAAAATGGCGCGACTGTGTGGCGTGCTCGTATAGGCTCACAGGTGACGTGGCGCACGCGCGCAGACGCGCATGGACTTGAGTCAGTGTGGCGCACACGCGCATGGCAGTGAGCCAAAATGGCGCATGCGCGCATGAGCGCACTAGTGTGTCTTGCGCGCGCGTAAAGCTTCCAACATTGAATGACAGTGCAGTTACAGTTCAGCTTCGAAACTGACGAGTCAAACGGTTTTAACTGCGAATTAAATGACGTATTAAATTGCATTGAAGGCGTTTAATGCAATTTAAACCTCTACTTTAATTCCTTTTGACTGTTTCGAATTAGGAGCAGTATAAATACAACTCCATACCCAGCTGCAGAAGACACCAGCAACACAACAGCAAAATTCAACTTTCTCTCTACAACTTTCTGATCTTCTCCAGCATTTTTCAAGGTAGCCTTCGGGGTGTAGGCCAATTCCGGCAGTACTTCTGCTCCGGCTGTTGTACCCTGGGAAACAAAACGAGTACTCCTGGGAGACTCGGAATTTGTTTTAAGGGAAGCGTGTGTACACGTGACTCAGACTTTCTTCTTCATCTAATTTCTTGTATTTCAGTTTATTTCAGTTGTAATTGTAATAGTTTTTCTAGCTTTCTTATTTCTGTATTGTAATCATTTAATAAAATTTATTTTATTTTATTTAATTACGCGAACGGTTCCTACAATCTTAAAACAAATTTTTAAAACAGCGTTCGTGTAATCAAAACCATTCTGTTTGTGATTCAAACCAGTTTTGTTTCACCCAGTTTATGTTTTAAAAAACAATTTTTTTTTCTGTTTTCATTTTCAAAGGAGCAACTTTGGTTGAAAACAGTTCTGGTTACATTCAGAATTTGTCATAAAAATTGCTAAAAACTTTCTGCCTTGGTCTTCAAAGTTGGACTTAGAAGCCAAACAGTAAGTTCTAAAAATTATAAATTTTCTGTTTTCTAGTCTTCAAAGTTGGACTTAGAAGCCGAAACAGCAAATTTGTGGAAAAATAAAATTAACTGGTTAATTCTGTTTTAGTTGAGTAAAATAGAATTTTTGGACTAAACTTGGTAATTTTATTTTTCAGCATGTCGAACGAAAATGTCAACGTTAACAACACGAATGTTGTGACGGGAACCCCCTTGAACGCCACCACTGTGGGAGCGTCCACAGTGGCAAATCACGCTGAACGACCCGATAAGTTCTCAGGTCTACACTTCAAAAGGTGGCGGCAGAAGATGTTCTTCTACCTGACCACTATGAACCTTGCGAGGTTCTTAACTGAAATCGCTCCCCAACCAGTGGAAGGGGAGACCGACGTACAAAGACAGTGCGCGGTAGATGCGTGGAAGCATTCGGATTTCATTTGTCGAGGCTATGTGTTAAACGGGCTTTCGGATGCATTGTATAATGTGTACTACAATGTCAAGACTTTAAAATGGTTGGCACAAAGAAATTTGTGGTAGCCCGTTTTTTGGAATTTAAAATGGTTGATTCTAAAACAGTTATGAATCAAGTCCAAGAATTGCAAATTATACTGTATGACATCCTTGCTGAAGGCATGACACTTAGCGAGACATTCCAAGTGGCAGCTGTTATGGGTGAAATTCTGAGCCCATATCCTGACACTATATCTTGATTTTATGATAGCTGATTATGTTCAGGATACCGGACTAGGATATTGGTAACATCCTGAGGCAATATCCTGACTATTGCTAACAATTTGCTTGTAAACATTGGTTACAAGGGACTAACGTTCATGAGGACCAAGTCATCCTGAGGACCCGCTCAAATTGGTTAGGATAAGGACGTTGATGGCGGAAGAATATCTCTTGTAACGGTCAGAATTGAAGAAAGGCATATTTTATGGGAGTTACGGATGCTGGTCAATGCTATTAATCTTGTAACGGTTATAGGAGCTTAAATCCCGGATTTATAGTTAATATGCACGTGGAGAACGAGTTGAAATAGCCCTCCAACGTTCAGAAGGGAATATTCTCAGTATCCCGGATTTTTAGCATAGTTAGTTAATTCTTGTAACTATAAATATGGATGACCAGATCATAGGAAAGACACTTTTTCGAGCTCTCACATTCACACTCTCATTTCTAGCTGCAAATACACACTAACACTCATCACTTGCAATCGTTGTAACACTTAGTAGAGATCTGAGCATTATCCTGCACTGTATCCTGAATATTCAAGCAATAAGAAGAACAAGGCGTCCGATGATTGTCAGCTCCCGAGGTTTTATGCCGGAGATCTAGATTGATCAAGGGCTTTCCTCGTACATCTCGTGTCATCCTTTACATTTTTATTCATTGTTTGATTATTGATATAGTCTGATATCCTCGGGCTATATCCTGAAAACTGTTTTTGTTAATAACTTAACCAACATATTTTTCACAAACACCTCTAGCACACTACCTCACTTAACTAATTTGATCACTTAATTGCTTCGGTAATTTTTGACCAAAACAATTTGGCGCCCACCGTGGGGCAAGTGGTGCTATTTTTACTAAAAACCTTTACACAACTGATTTCATTGGCTTCAAAATCAAAAATGAGCTCTTCTACCATGCCTGCTACAACCTCTGCTACAACTGGTTCGGTGCTTCCTCCTCCTCCACAAGTTCAAGCTCCTTTAAAGAGAAATGAAAGCCAAATATCCCAAGACACTCCTCCTGCTCAGAATGTCAACAGATCTGGTGTTCCAGGGAGGACTCCTGTTATGGTTTCTAATGATGAAATTTGAACTTTGTTTGGTAATATACAGGATTAGATGAAGCAACAACAGGAAACTAACCAGATGATAATGAGAGAGATACAACTCTTGAAGTCCAACTCCAAGAGACCTGCTGAGGACACTGTTACCCCTTTGCAGCCCAAGACGCTGAACTTTAGTTCAGCAGTATATACTGAGGATAATCAGGGCAATATCATACCGAGTCATTCTCAGAGCAATATCCCAGAGATACCCTTAACAGCTAGAATGTCGACTGTGAGTGACGTAAGATATGTTCCAGAATACGCCCCAGGATATGGCCAGAATTGCCAAACTAGTAACTTGTCTGACCAGTATCACTGTTACTAATAATCTTGGATCATTGCAGGATACAGGTGTGACATCAGCGATAACCAGAGAGCTTCAAAAGTTGAAGGATATGATATCAAGTGTGCCTGGGATAGTGCAGCCTATACCGAAAGTAGCACGTGATAGTTACACCATATCCTGCTTTGCTCACCCCATTTGTGATGCCGAAATCCCAAAGAGATTCTAGACTCCCAACATGAAGCTGTATGATGGGACGACGGATCCTGAGGAGCATATTGCCCAGTATAGGGAGAGGATGGAGATTAACCCTATCCCGTCGTATCTTAAAGAAGCATGCTTGTGCAAGGGCTTCGGCTCTACCTTAACAGGAACAGCCTTGAAATGGCTTCTAAATGTTCCACCTCATTCAATTACATCATTTGCTCGTTTAGTTAATTTGTTTAATAGTCAGTTTTCTTACAGTAGAAGCTTTGAAAAACTAACAAGTGACCTTTACAGGATAACACAGGGACCTCAAGAATCCCTAAGGGATTATGTGAACAAATTCAGCAGGGAATCCTTGGGCATCCCACACCTTGATGTTGCTAAAACAGTCCAAGCATTCAAGATGGGACTACAAAAGGGTTCCCAGTTTTATCAGGATCTTGTGATGAATCTTTGCAGGAACTTGGACGAAGCTCGAAACAGGGCTTTAAGATACATCAGACTAGAAGACGACAAGAAAATGCAAGAGAGGATGAATTCATCCTCAACATATGAATCAACCAACAGGAAGTCAGAATCCACATATAAACCATATCGTTCTAAGCCATATGGCGGGAATGATAACAAGAAAGTGAATGCTGTCGAGGATGAGGATCCCGAGGAGTATCCTGAATTGTCAGAATATTGTTTTTCTGTTAATATACCTGAACTAATGTATGCTATGCAGGGCTTGGGAGATAAAGCAAGATGACCTAGAAAGAACCAGCAAAAGGCTGATTGGAAGGATAAATCTGAGTGGTGTGCCTTCCATGAGGATTTTGGACATGCTATGGAGGATTGCATAGCCCTAAGGAAGGAAATAAGCTACCTGCTGAGCAAAGGATATCTGAAGGATCTTCTGGGCAGAAAGAAGAATAAGGGTCAGGATACTGAGAAGGATCCTGAACGAGCAGCATCACCTCCCGCGGATGCCAAGATAATTAACTTTATCTCAGGAGGATCCGACATCTGTGGAACATCTTATTCTGCAGAAAAAAGGCATGCCAAGGAGGCTAAGTCAGAAAGAGGAGACAAACCAACAAGGATGACAACACTTACAAAGGACAAAATGATAACATTCGACAGTGACGACCGGAATAACATCCAGGATCCTCACCATGATGGTTTGGTTATTACTTTATATATTGCTAACCATTTTGTAAGCAGGATATTGGTGGACAATGGCAGCTCGGTCAACATCATCCAATTGGAAACCCTGAAGAGAATGAACATCCCCGAGATGGAGATTACCTCAAAGTCCATTGTGCTTGTAGGGTTTAGTGGAGAAGCAAAGAATACTATTGGGGAGATAAAACTGCCCGTATATGTCGAAGGAGTAAACTCGATGCAACTGTTTTGTGTCATGGATTCATTATCCTGCTATAATATTATATTGGGCAGGCCATGGATTCACGATATGAAAGCTATACCTTCCACATATCATCAGTGTGTCAAGATCCCTACTCCTTGGGGGGTAATCAAAATTGAAAGTGACCAACAAGAGGCGAAGGAGTGCTACTCCTCTTCAATGAAGGCCTCAAGAAAATCCCAGCCAGGATAGCAATTAAGGATACAAGCCCAGGATATCGTGGAGGCTTCGGAGCAGGATGTTAAGAAAGTTATCATGGATCAGGATAATACAGATATCTCGGTGCTTGTAGGGGCCAATATCCCTCAGAATATTGAGAATCAACTTACTAACTTTTTGAAATGCAGGATATCCACGTTTGCATGGAAACACGAAGACATGACAGGTATATCGAAAGATATTATAACTCATAAACTTGGGATTGACAGGTCTTTCAAGCCCGTTCAACAAAAGAGAAGAAAGTTTGCTCCTGAAACAAAATGCAATCATACAAGAGGAGGTTGAAAGGTTATCGAAATCCAAGATGATTAGGGAAGTGAAATTCCCCAAGTGGCTAGCAAATGTGGTCGTAGTTCAAAAGAAGAATGGGAAATGGAGAGTTTGTGTAGATTAACAGACTTGAACAAAGCATGTCCTAAAGACCCATTTCCTTTGCCTCATATAGACTCGATGGTGGATGCAACTAACGGTCATGAGATGCTAACCTTTATAGATGCATCCTCAGGATCCCAACAGATCCAAATGGAACCCTCAAATCAGGAGGATATTGCTTTCATGACACCAACATGTATTTACTGTTATATTGCTATGCCATTCGGTTTGAAAAATGCAGGTGCAACATACCAGAGATTGGTGAACATGATGTTTAAAGACAAACGGGGGGACACCATGGAGGTATACATTGATGATATGGTGGTAAAGTCCAAGAAAGCTGAGGATCTTCTCCGGGATATTGAAGGAGCATTTGATATCCTGGACCGGTACAATATGAAACTAAATCCTTCAAGTGTCATTTTGGAGAGGGACAGGAAAGTTTTTAGGATATATTGTCACACCCCGATATTTCCACGTATTACCGGTGTAACAACTGTGCTTGTAATCACTATGAACAGTTCTGTTATCAATAAAACAATGTTATTTGATCCCAATGTTTGTTTTGTTATGTTATACATTTTTCATGTTTTGACTTTTGTTTAATTTCAAACTCTACATCGCTTTCTGGAGAGTTATACGCAAACTAGTGCGTAAACGTACTGAGTTTAATGCGAGAAATACTCTGGAACATCAACATATACTCAACATACCTTAAATAACCTTTACATAACTTAGAAATAAGTTTTGAAGGCTTTGGTATGGCAAAAACAAGTTAATTCGCTTACAGGGACTAAATATGACAAACTGCGAAAGTATGTCAATTTGAACTGTAACGAACATTCCGAAACATAACCATAAGTTAAACACACCTTAAATATCCTTTACATAGCTTAGAAATAGGCTTTGAGGGGTTTGGTGTGCTAAAATAAACTTTTGGAACATTCAGGGACTAAAAGTGTCAAAAAGTGCACAAGTTTGCATTTTCGCGCATAACTTACGTTCTGAATACATCTGGACACCCAAAAATTTATGGAAGCATGACTATATTTTATTTTAGTGTTCGCCTTAAGAAAAATCCATTCGTTGCGTCATTTGGATCGTTTTTCGCGCTTATGCGCATTTCGTCGTAATTAAGCGAACATCGCGTTCGTACGACCAAACGAACCATCATCCGCAATATTTTTGAACATGTTTCATGTCCACAATGTTTAGGCAACATTTTAGGGCCTTAAAGATGGCTTTACGGGCCTTGGAAGTGTCGGAAATGCCTTGAAACACGTGCAGGGACCAAATGTGTAACTTTTGAAACTTTCTGAAACAGGTGAGGCAGTCGCGTAGCGCGAGCCCTAGGGCTCTACCTGTCGCGCTACGCGAGTGAGTGATCTGGGCCAGATTCAAAGTTTAATCACAAGTTGCAGCCACTTTAATCCTCCACCACATGTTTGCAACTTGCTTAATCACTAAGATTAGGAACAATTGTGGCACCATGACTTTCCGACAAGTGTACGGCCTTGATCGTTTCCCCTTTTCCAAGAAACGATCCTAGCGGTGGACCATTTCCTATAAATACCCATCCACCCTCAACCCCAAAACCCACAAATCTGATTAGGAGAGCTCTAAGTTGGAACCTTCGTTTCATACCTGGGCTATTTTGATCTGGGTTAGCATTCGGGGACCCTTCGTAAGTATTCTTTCGTTCTTTTATCGCTTTCGAGTCCGAAAGTCAAACTTTGTTTGACTTTCTGCATTGACCAGTTTATGGTCGATGCAAAGTTCGTTTGAACTTCATAACGTGAGCGTGATCACGATGGTTATAGTCCCTAGTGACTATACCTACTGATTTCCACGTTATCTAGGCTCAGTGACGAGCCGTAGTTTCGGGCAGAATACGTATTCTTGGGTATTTTGTAACCAAACTACTCTTAGGTATCACAACCGTTTGTTGTGATACCAAACCTATTTTCTAAACTTGGTTAAGCATGTTTTAACATGCTTAACTCGTCACTTTTAGTTTAGTGCTTATATAGGGTCGTAAGGTAAGCGATCTAAACAATCGCTTATACTTTCGAACCCGACCCAGTTTGGTCGATCATTAGGATCCGACCAAATACATTAGGTGACCATAGTGTAGGGAATAACCTTCCGAGGTTATACCTTATGGTCACGACGTTTAAGTAGTTGTATGATAGGTAGTTTATATGCCTTAGGTAAATTACCAGAATACCCTTTTCATGTATAATTGGTAATTAAGCATATGTAACCTAAACCTTTGTCACGTAACTGATTTTGTAACATGTTTAGGCATATAATACTTGTCATAGGACTAGTTAGGCGGTCCGAACGCGTTTCACGCGCACGACACGTTAAAGTAGCATAAGCTTCCTAAACGGGTCGTAATGGGTCGTAAACAATTATGATAAGTTTCATTTAGTATGTAGGCTTTGTTAAACCAAATGACACGAGTCTCTACACTCGTTTGGTTTGCGAAACCTCATTCTACCCAGTCTTCCGATTTAGGTCCGGTTTATTAACATAGTTACCTATACTAGGTGCCGTTTGATTCCGAGATCTCTAGCAATTGCTTGGTGGTTATCTTTATACAACTGAGCAATCTCAAGTGAGTACATAGACCCCTCTTTTACTGTTTTCCAAACTGTTTTGGGGTGGAACACATGTGCCTACTTGTTACTTTCAAGCTTTCCTGTTTTAACATCATATACATGCTACGTTCGTTAGTACATTATAGTACATGATTTCATGACATCTTATGCTAGGTATGCCCATCGTGTGCATTACTTGGTACATTGTTTTACATGACATTTCATGCTAGGTATGCCCATTGTGTGCATTACTTAGTACATCGTTTTACACGACATTTCACGCTATGTATGTTCATTTGATTACATACTTAGTGCATTGTTTTCACATGCTCACATTTTGTTATGACATTTGGTTTGTTTACATGGGACAATATATCCATTAACATTAGCTACGCCGTTCGTTAGTAGGTAGTGGTACCATAGGAATTGACAACTCCCGTTCCGGACATCCCAGGGTAAGGGGACAGAAAGGAATGACCGAATTCGTTGACATTAAGACAGATAGACCTTTAATTTGTTTAAAGGGTTATCACCACAGTCGCCAGGCTTGGATGTATGCATATTCACAATACCGCATAAATGTTCATATTAAATAGTTGCATGCATTTACACAAAACATAGCTTTGATTTAAACCAAGTTTTACTTCAATACTTTGTTTTTGTGCATATGGTTTAGTTTGAGACATTTCACTTGCCATACATGACATTTTGACATAGACATTTGACATGGATATTTGACATAGACATTTGACATGATTTACATTTGACATATCATTCAATACATTTGACAATTGAATTAAACATAGACTTCTTACATTGGTTTGATTAAGTGATTAAGTTAACGATGCGTGTGTAATATGATACAAGCATGGTGGATACGCCGCTGGTACTTCCTATATATAAGTGTTTGTATGGTATTACATGGCGTAACGTTATTTGAATCATTTCAGTTTGAGACATAGAACATTTTATACATATAACATGCTTTTCACAAGACATTGATTTACAAACAACTTATCTTATACAAACACATCTTTTTACATGGATATTTATTTAACCTGACATTTACTTATACATATCATCTGATCTTATTGTTTTCAAATGATTTACAAGACAAAACAAATTACAAGGTTCATGACTAAACATTTTTCTTAAACATAAGTCATGAATCTTATTTTCACAAACCTATGTATCTCACAGGCATTTTTATGCTGACGTACCTATTTTCACATGTGTTTTCAGGTGCTTTTCCATAGGATGTTGATCATGATACTAGGGCGGACCTGTGCCTTAGAGACTTTAAAAGATGATAGACTATGTTTAATTATGTTCTGAACTCGTAAATTTCCTGTTTGAAACAATGTAACACTCTTGTTTAATAAATAAAATACACTTTGTGTGCCATGGTTATGAAACAATTAATTCTGTCGCAACACGCCCCGATGTTTCCGCCGCGATTTGTTGTTTTACGCGGTCGGGGTGTGACAGAAGAGTTGGTATCAGAGCCAATGGTTATAGGGAATTAGGTTATTAGTAATGCTTTGACCTAGACTATAACTTTTCTAGGAACCTAACACGAGTTATCTTGTGTTTAGATCTTAAAACATGTACATCACCTATCCTTAGGTGATTAACAAAACAAGGAATCAAAATTTTTCCGAATCGATTTTTGAAAAACAATCATCTGTTTTTGAATGATTTATTACAAGGTTTTGAACCCTCAATTGCAAGGTTTTGAACCCTCTGTTTTATGGTTTTGAACCCTTTTCAAGTTTGGTTTTTTTTTTTTTTTTTGGCCTTGTGCCTTCTAAATTTCAAAAATCCCGTCAAACGTTTTGGGTTTTAAATAATGTGAACGTGTGCAAACTGGAAGGGTGAATGCCTGTATTCTGGGTTTTCTGTCTAGGCAAGCACTTCGTATACATCTCAACCAGACGCAGAGACCAGTTGTGCTTACCTGGGAATTCTTGGGATGAGTGTTCACTTATAGGCGAGCATGTCTTCATTATACATTATTTTTGATCCATTTACTTTGATTAGTCACTGTGTGTCGTTTGTTTGCTTTGTGATACGGACGAATGACCACCATCTTTGCTTTTGTTGATTTTGTTTCATCTCATTCTTTTCATCCAATCATCTCACTCGTTTCTTTTCATGTTTTCCTCTTTTAGAATGCCTCCTCGACGCGAAAATCCGATAGCAACTGCCGAACTGGCAGAAATCATTTCAGAGCAAATGGCTGCTCAATTTCCAAATCTCTTTGCTCTGTGGAACCAGGCCAACAACAACAACAATGTTCCATGCAAGTACAAGGATTTTAACCAGGCTAAACCACTCAAGTTTAGTGGTTCTGAGGGAGCGACCGGGCTTCTTCAGTGGTTCGAGAGTATAGAGAATACTTTTCGCCATGTGCAGTGTCCGGATAATCGCAAGGTCGAGTTCTCCTCGAGTGTATTTCAGAAGAGGGCTTTGACATGGTGGAACGGGGTTATGAGAGACCAGGGTGCTGAAGTCGCTCTCGCACAGACATGGGCTGAACTGAGAGCCCTTATGATGAGGGAATTCTGTCCTCGCCATGAACAGCGAGCGTTGGAGAAAGAGTTTGATGTTTTGAAGCAAGATAGTGGTGAGCATAGGGCTTATACTGATCGGTTTGAAGAGTTGAGTTTACTTTGCCCGACAATGGTCACCCCACTCGACAAGGCTATCGAGAGATACATCGATGGTCTACCTGACTCAGTACAAGACATTCTTACTGGTAGTAACCCAGCCACACTTCGTCAGGCGATCGAGTTATCTGCGACATTGACTGAGTCACAGATCCGGAAGAACAAGTTACATCGGAAGGGTGACAAGGGCAAGAAGCAGTCGGGTGACAAGGAAGATAGCAAGAAAGGTCAAAACTTGAATGGAAAGAACTCTGGTTCTTCGAAGAGGGCAAAGAAGCGTAAGGCTTCCCAAAATTTTGCTATCACTGCTCAAGCTAACCAGGTAGCTCCCAACCAACCTGCCCAGCCTCCAGCGAAGAAACCCTATTCAGGGAATGCACCTTTGTGCAATAGATGCAACAGTCACCACCAGCCACAATTTCCATGCCGTTTCTGTACTAACTGTGGGAAATCAGGCCATCTCGCCAATGTTTGTCGATCTGCTCAGAATCCCGCGGTTCAGAACCCGGCTCAACAAGTTGCTCAGCCTCCTGCTCCGCAACAGGGTCAAGCTGCACGACCACAATACCCACCGGGTGCTTGTTATAATTGTGGGGATCTGACCCACTATAGAAACCGGTGCCCAAGGCTAGCCAACCAGAACCAGAACCAGAATCCAGCTCCGGCTCGAGGCCGAGTTTTTAACATGAATGCCCAAGAGGCACAGGCTGACGATAATGTGGTGAACGGTACGTTCTTTATTAATAATCAGCCTGCATCTGTTCTTTTCGATTCCGGTGCCGATAAGAGTTTCGTGTCTTTGTCCTTTGAACCAATGCTTCGCGTGTCTAGAACGAAACTAGGCAAATCTTTGACAGTAGAGGTTGCTAGTGGTGAACCCATTATTCTTGATTCTGTTCTTCGCAAATGCCAGTTGAATCTTAACGACCATCTTTTTCCTATTGACCTCGCGCCTATGCAACTTGGAAGCTTCGACGTTATTGTGGGAATGGATTGGTTATCCAAGCATCACGCAGAGATAGTTTGTTCTAAGAAGATTGTTCGTGTGCCACTTTCGACAGGCGAGATTCTGCAGGTTCAAGGTGAGAAACCCACCGGTGGTCTCAGACTCATGTCCTGTTTTAAAGCTCGGAAGTATCTGCAGAAGAACTATGTGGCTTTCTTAGCACATGTTACAGAAGATAAAGGCAAGGGTAAGTCTATTTCAGATATTCCTGTCGTTCGGGATTATTCTGAAGTGTTCCCTGAAGATTTACCTGGTCTACCTCCAGCACGCCAAGTCGAGTTCCGCATTGATCTCGTACCTGGTGCAAACCCCATTGCCAGAGCTCCATATCGTCTTGCACCGTCTGAGATGCAAGAGTTGTCTAAACAGCTTCAGGAGCTCTCTGACAAAGGTTTTATCCGTCCCAGTTTTTCACCATGGGGTGCTCCCGTTCTTTTTGTCAAGAAGAAGGATGGATCCTTTAGGATGTGTATCGATTATCGTGAGCTTAACAAGCTTACCATCAAGAATCGATATCCTCTACCTCGCATCGATGATCTCTTTGATCAGTTACAAGGCGCTTCTTATTTTTCGAAGATTGATCTACGTTCTGGGTATCATCAACTTCGGGTGCAAGAAGAAGACATTCCGAAGACAGCGTTCCGTACTCGTTATGGACATTATGAATTCACAGTCATGCCATTCGGTTTGACTAATGCTCCTGCTGCTTTCATGGACTTAATGAATAGGGTCTGCAAACCTTATTTGGATCAGTTCGTCATTGTTTTTATCGATGACATCTTGATTTACTCTAAGACGCAAGCTGATCACGAGCAGCATCTTCGTCTTACTCTTGAACTCCTGAAGAAAGAGCAACTTTTCGCCAAATTCTCCAAGTGCGAATTTTGGCTTAAAGAAGTTCAATTTTTGGGACACATTATCAACGAACGAGGTGTTCATGTAGATCCCTCCAAGATCAGTGCGATTAAGGATTGGGATACACCTACTACTCCTACTGAAGTTCGTTCATTTCTTGGTCTAGCGGGTTATTATCGCCGCTTCATTGAAAACTTCTCTAAGATTGCAGTTCCTCTAACTGCTCTAACTCAGAAGAAAATGCCCTTTTACTGGGGATTCAAACAAGAGGAAGCTTTTCAACACTTGAAGCAGAAGCTTTGCGATGCGCCTGTTCTATCATTGCCTGAGGGTGATGATGATTTTGTTGTGTATTGTGATGCATCGAAATTGGGTCTTGGCTGTGTTCTGATGCAAAGGAACAAAGTCATAGCCTATGCATCAAGACAATTGAAGATACATGAGAAGAACTACACCACTCATGATCTTGAGTTGGGTGCAGTTGTCTTTGCTCTCAAGATCTGGAGACACTATTTGTACGGTACAAAATGTGTGGTTTTCACTGACCACAAAAGTCTTCAGCATATCTTCAACCAGAAAGAACTCAACATGAGACAGCGACGTTGGGTTGAGCTTTTAAACGACTACGACTGTGAAATTCGCTGCCATCCTGGTAAGGCGAATGTCGTAGCTGATGCATTGAGTCGTAAGGAACGTACTAAGCTTCATTGTGTACGTGTTCAATCTGTTATTCAAGCTCGATCCGATATTCAAGCGCGCATTTCTCGAGCTCAACAATCTTGTGTTTCACAAGGTTTAATGGATAAGGAATTTCCCTATCACATAACACCTGCTCTTGAACTGAAGGACAATGGGTCATATTACTTCATGGACCGTTTGTGGGTCCCAAGCCAGGATGATCTTCGTACCTTGCTTATGGATGAAGCCCATAAGTCTCGCTATTCTATTCATCCGGGCTCAGATAAAATGTATAAGGATCTTCGTATTCACTATTGGTGGCCTGGTATGAAGAAAGACATTGCCTTATACGTATCAAAATGCCTTACTTGTCTTAAGGTTAAGGCTGAACATCAGCGTCCTTCGGGTTTATTGGAGCAACCAGAGATCCCAGTTTGGAAATGGGAAAACATTACTATGGATCTTGTTACCAAACTCCCGCGCACAAAGAAAGGTCATGATGCCATCTGGGTAGTCGTTGATCGTCTTACAAAGTCAGCACATTTCTTGCCAATCCGCGAGGATTTTCCTACTGACAGACTTGCTCAAATCTATGTGGATGAAATTGTAGCTCGACATGGTGTTCCTTTGAACATCATTTCTGACAGAGATGCTCGTTTCACTTCTCACTTTTGGAGAACCATGCAATCTGCCATAGGGACCCAACTTAATCTGAGCACAGCTTATCATCCGCAAACGGATGGCCAATCTGAGAGAACAATCCAGACTCTGGAGGATATGCTTAGAGCTTGTGTGATCGATTTTGGTGGTAGCTGGGATTCACATCTTAAATTGATTGAATTCTCCTACAACAACAGTTATCACGCTAGCATCCAAATGGCTCCTTTCGAAGCTCTCTATGGTCGAAAATGTCGTTCACCAGTCTGCTGGAATGAGATTGGCGAGGCTCAACTTACTGGACCTGCCCTCATTTTAGAGACAACTGACAAGGTCAAGAAAGTTCGTGATAACCTTCAGGCAGCTAGAAACCGTCAGAAGATTTACGCGGACCCAAAACGCAAAGCCTTTGAATTTCAAGTCGGTGATCGAGTATTACTTAAGGTCTCACCTTGGAAAGGTGTGATCAGATTTGGAAAGAAAGGAAAACTTGCACCTAGATACGTTGGACCATTCAAGATCGTCGAAAGAATCGGAAAGGTAGCCTACAGACTTGAGTTACCTCCTGAACTGGGAAATGTTCATCCAACTTTTCACGTATCAAATCTCAAGAAGTGTACAGCTGATGAGAACTACTCCATACCGCTTGACGAAATTCGTATTGGCAAAACACTGAAATTTGTTGAGAAGCCAGTGGAAATCATGGAACGTGAAGTCAAGTGGCTTAAACGCAAGCGCATTCCTTTGGTCAAAGTTCGCTGGGAAGCTAAACGTGGACCTGAGTTTACTTGGGAACGCGAAGATCAAATGAAAGCGAAATATCCACATCTTTTTCCACGAGTTTCCTCTAAATAAATTTCGGGACGAAATTTCCACAAGTAGGGGAGACTGTAACAACTGTGCTTGTAATCACTATGAACAGTTCTGTTATCAATAAAACAATGTTATTTGATCCCAATGTTTGTTTTGTTATGTTATACATTTTTCATGTTTTGACTTTTGTTTAATTTCAAACTCTACATCGCTTTCTGGAGAGTTATACGCAAACTAGTGCGTAAACGTACTGAGTTTAATGCGAGAAATACTCTGGAACATCAACATATACTCAACATACCTTAAATAACCTTTACATAACTTAGAAATAAGTTTTGAAGGCTTTGGTATGGCAAAAACAAGTTAATTCGCTTACAGGGACTAAATATGACAAACTGCGAAAGTATGTCAATTTGAACTGTAACGAACATTCCGAAACATAACCATAAGTTAAACACACCTTAAATATCCTTTACATAGCTTAGAAATAGGCTTTGAGGGGTTTGGTGTGCTAAAATAAACTTTTGGAACATTCAGGGACTAAAAGTGTCAAAAAGTGCACAAGTTTGCATTTTCGCGCATAACTTACGTTCTGAATACATCTGGACACCCAAAAATTTATGGAAGCATGACTATATTTTATTTTAGTGTTCGCCTTAAGAAAAATCCATTCGTTGCGTCATTTGGATCGTTTTTCGCGCTTATGCGCATTTCGTCGTAATTAAGCGAACATCGCGTTCGTACGACCAAACGAACCATCATCCGCAATATTTTTGAACATGTTTCATGTCCACAATGTTTAGGCAACATTTTAGGGCCTTAAAGATGGCTTTACGGGCCTTGGAAGTGTCGGAAATGCCTTGAAACACGTGCAGGGACCAAATGTGTAACTTTTGAAACTTTCTGAAACAGGTGAGGCAGTCGCGTAGCGCGAGCCCTAGGGCTCTACCTGTCGCGCTACGCGAGTGAGTGATCTGGGCCAGATTCAAAGTTTAATCACAAGTTGCAGCCACTTTAATCCTCCACCACATGTTTGCAACTTGCTTAATCACTAAGATTAGGAACAATTGTGGCACCATGACTTTCCGACAAGTGTACGGCCTTGATCGTTTCCCCTTTTCCAAGAAACGATCCTAGCGGTGGACCATTTCCTATAAATACCCATCCACCCTCAACCCCAAAACCCACAAATCTGATTAGGAGAGCTCTAAGTTGGAACCTTCGTTTCATACCTGGGCTATTTTGATCTGGGTTAGCATTCGGGGACCCTTCGTAAGTATTCTTTCGTTCTTTTATCGCTTTCGAGTCCGAAAGTCAAACTTTGTTTGACTTTCTGCATTGACCAGTTTATGGTCGATGCAAAGTTCGTTTGAACTTCATAACGTGAGCGTGATCACGATGGTTATAGTCCCTAGTGACTATACCTACTGATTTCCACGTTATCTAGGCTCAGTGACGAGCCGTAGTTTCGGGCAGAATACGTATTCTTGGGTATTTTGTAACCAAACTACTCTTAGGTATCACAACCGTTTGTTGTGATACCAAACCTATTTTCTAAACTTGGTTAAGCATGTTTTAACATGCTTAACTCGTCACTTTTAGTTTAGTGCTTATATAGGGTCGTAAGGTAAGCGATCTAAACAATCGCTTATACTTTCGAACCCGACCCAGTTTGGTCGATCATTAGGATCCGACCAAATACATTAGGTGACCATAGTGTAGGGAATAACCTTCCGAGGTTATACCTTATGGTCACGACGTTTAAGTAGTTGTATGATAGGTAGTTTATATGCCTTAGGTAAATTACCAGAATACCCTTTTCATGTATAATTGGTAATTAAGCATATGTAACCTAAACCTTTGTCACGTAACTGATTTTGTAACATGTTTAGGCATATAATACTTGTCATAGGACTAGTTAGGCGGTCCGAACGCGTTTCACGCGCACGACACGTTAAAGTAGCATAAGCTTCCTAAACGGGTCGTAATGGGTCGTAAACAATTATGATAAGTTTCATTTAGTATGTAGGCTTTGTTAAACCAAATGACACGAGTCTCTACACTCGTTTGGTTTGCGAAACCTCATTCTACCCAGTCTTCCGATTTAGGTCCGGTTTATTAACATAGTTACCTATACTAGGTGCCGTTTGATTCCGAGATCTCTAGCAATTGCTTGGTGGTTATCTTTATACAACTGAGCAATCTCAAGTGAGTACATAGACCCCTCTTTTACTGTTTTCCAAACTGTTTTGGGGTGGAACACATGTGCCTACTTGTTACTTTCAAGCTTTCCTGTTTTAACATCATATACATGCTACGTTCGTTAGTACATTATAGTACATGATTTCATGACATCTTATGCTAGGTATGCCCATCGTGTGCATTACTTGGTACATTGTTTTACATGACATTTCATGCTAGGTATGCCCATTGTGTGCATTACTTAGTACATCGTTTTACACGACATTTCACGCTATGTATGTTCATTTGATTACATACTTAGTGCATTGTTTTCACATGCTCACATTTTGTTATGACATTTGGTTTGTTTACATGGGACAATATATCCATTAACATTAGCTACGCCGTTCGTTAGTAGGTAGTGGTACCATAGGAATTGACAACTCCCGTTCCGGACATCCCAGGGTAAGGGGACAGAAAGGAATGACCGAATTCGTTGACATTAAGACAGATAGACCTTTAATTTGTTTAAAGGGTTATCACCACAGTCGCCAGGCTTGGATGTATGCATATTCACAATACCGCATAAATGTTCATATTAAATAGTTGCATGCATTTACACAAAACATAGCTTTGATTTAAACCAAGTTTTACTTCAATACTTTGTTTTTGTGCATATGGTTTAGTTTGAGACATTTCACTTGCCATACATGACATTTTGACATAGACATTTGACATGGATATTTGACATAGACATTTGACATGATTTACATTTGACATATCATTCAATACATTTGACAATTGAATTAAACATAGACTTCTTACATTGGTTTGATTAAGTGATTAAGTTAACGATGCGTGTGTAATATGATACAAGCATGGTGGATACGCCGCTGGTACTTCCTATATATAAGTGTTTGTATGGTATTACATGGCGTAACGTTATTTGAATCATTTCAGTTTGAGACATAGAACATTTTATACATATAACATGCTTTTCACAAGACATTGATTTACAAACAACTTATCTTATACAAACACATCTTTTTACATGGATATTTATTTAACCTGACATTTACTTATACATATCATCTGATCTTATTGTTTTCAAATGATTTACAAGACAAAACAAATTACAAGGTTCATGACTAAACATTTTTCTTAAACATAAGTCATGAATCTTATTTTCACAAACCTATGTATCTCACAGGCATTTTTATGCTGACGTACCTATTTTCACATGTGTTTTCAGGTGCTTTTCCATAGGATGTTGATCATGATACTAGGGCGGACCTGTGCCTTAGAGACTTTAAAAGATGATAGACTATGTTTAATTATGTTCTGAACTCGTAAATTTCCTGTTTGAAACAATGTAACACTCTTGTTTAATAAATAAAATACACTTTGTGTGCCATGGTTATGAAACAATTAATTCTGTCGCAACACGCCCCGATGTTTCCGCCGCGATTTGTTGTTTTACGCGGTCGGGGTGTGACAACCGGTGGGCCCAGTGGGGAGTATCGTGACGTAGTTGATATCATCATAGACAATTTATCACAGTTTAATACACAGCGAAAGTCGAAAGATAAAATCATTACAAGCCGAAGTAGAAGTAATATCAAGTGTATTACACGGGATGTAAAGGATCCACAGGCGGATCAAATAAAAGAAGATAATTGTTCAACAGACTTTTAAGTGACTTAGCTTGCAAGACTTTTATTTATTCACTCAGGAGTAGCCAGCCTATTCCGTCTAGTACCTGCACTTAACCTTTTTGGAAAATACGTCAGTTTACACTGGTAAATACAATTGACCGACTCATTTTGAAAATGTTTAAGAAAATTGATTTGAATGCACAAGGCACAAAATATCTTTTATAACTTGGGAAAATTATTTTAAATAATCTTGTATACAGATTTATATGTTTGCCGTCCGTCAGGGTCGGCTAGAAGAGCCGGACAAGGTTAACTGACACACCACAGGTATAATACCCATAAGCAATTTTCCTTATTGTGGAGTACCTTTTATACATACGCAACTATCAGGTGTATGCCTACACCTCGTGCTTAAGTCGTCGCCATTTCAATTAATGAGCCGAGGATATCCAGGACATGGTCATTAACCCCCCAAAAGCCATATACCAAACAAAACAAATTAAAACGGGTTATGCAAATATAATAATCACAATCCGATTTAAATAATTACACACCCGACCAAGCGGTTTTATTATAATACCGTATCCCAAGCCCGTATAACGGAAAATAAGTTAAAAGTATTTACCTGAGCAAATTATACAATTTATCCCAGCCGTATACAATCAAGAAAATGCAGATATCTTTTACTGGGCTCCTAAATCTGGAATGAAGGTTTTAATAACCTATTAGATTCCTAACGGGTCTTAATTAAGTCTAAACTTAGACTGGTTAGTTTTAAAGGAAGGTATACGGTTCAAAACGCAAGATTAAGCGAAGACCGGAATAGAATGTGATTTAGACCCGACAAGTTTGAAGACTTGTATAATATGGGTAAACTAAACACATTCTGGATTTTGAGATAAAAATGATAAGGTTTGACCCGTTTCGATTAATTTATGCAAACTAGTTACATAAACCGCACCGAACGTGAAAAATGCATAACGGGTAAACAAATGATTCATGAACAGGTTTCCTAAGTTAACATGCCTTAAATATGTTGTGATATCAGTAAGATACCTTCCATTATGCCCAAAACAAATTTAAACTCAAATTAAACCCCGTAGGGGTATTTTGGTCATTTTAAAGGTTATAAAAGAGATAAATTATTAATCTGAGGTTTAGGTCTGAAAATATCAGTAAAAATATTTAATTTAAGAAGTTATATCAGTAAGGTATTGCCTATATGTGAAATTTATCATTTATAACCAATTCATGCACCGTAGGGGCATTTTGGTAATTTCACATAAGCTTTAAAGGTCAATTTTGGAAATCTGAATTTAAAACTTTTGCTTACTGTTAAAGTATAAAAATTTACTAAAAACATCAGTAAGTATTAAGTCTCATATGTTTAAAATAGTTTTAACTCATACTATGCGTTAAAAACGCGTAAAAGTCGCTTTTAAGCGATTTTCGGGTTATATAAGAAAAGCTGATATTTTTATCATTCCAGAAGGTTTAAAATATTTTATTTATCATATAAAATCAGTAGCAAAAGATTTGGTATCAATATGTGATGTAAAACTCATTTTATTCAAGAAAAGGGGATAACCGACAATTACCGAATCAAAGCTAGAACCCTATGATATGATCAGTTTAAAAATAAATAAAAATCTTCAAAAATACCAAAATATTATATTACATCAGTGGGTAAAAAGTTTGGTGTCAAAATTTGGGTTTAGATAGGCTTTATGCTAATTATGCTGTTTAATTAATAAAAAGCTTCTTAATTACGATGTTGAGCATAACTCCTAATCTAGACCTCAAACTGATGTCAAATTATTAGGACAAGTTTATAAATCAGTAACAAAGGTTTTTGTCCTCTCATATTTTCAAAAATCTCGTTTTAAGGTCAAAAGGGTATAATGGTCAACATTTAGGCATATAAAGGAAACATGCAAATGAATCGAATAAATTAGGATCCAAGTTGTATAATCTTAGAGAGTTATACTAATATGGAACATGGACCTAATGGAAGCTTAAGGCATTTCTAGAACAATCTAAATCGGGTCAGAACTGAAAGTCAAAGCAAAAGTCTATTTTTGCGACTTTCGGTTCCGAACCGAGCCTAAACTCAAAATTGTAGGGTTGAACATGCTTAGACATGTTCTTACATTAATTACCAAGTTATACAAGTGATAAAATAGGTTTCATGGCTTCTACATTGTTAATTATGTGTTTTTTTGAAAATTAGCTTTCTGTTGACTTTTTATAATTAAGTTTGACCCGACAATTGACCTAGTTAGAGTGGAAATCAGAGGGTGCCCTTTTAAGGGTTTATTACCCACATAATTACTAACTTAAAGCTACTTTCAATTCGAGAAATGACTGGACCATTAGTGATTAATCACTAAGTCAAAGCTTAATTACGACGGCTTTGACTTTAGGTCATTAAACTAATAAAACACTAATTAGAGAGGTTAAGGAAGCTTACTGAAGTACTTAGCACGATTTAGAAGCTAATGGAATCTTGCTTGAGGTCCAGAGAGCTCCAGAAATTCAGTTAGAATGATTTTCCAAGTGAATGCAAAAATGTTGCAACTTAGAATTCTTTATATAGCAACTTAGAATGCATGAGATCACTCCACCAAGGCCTACCAATGATCCCTAATGATTCCCAAGTGTCCATATGCATGAAAATTTGTTGGCCAAGCTCCTGATTTCGAAAACTACCATGCAATGGCGGTGCTACCTGCTGTTACAGGCATCTGTGCAGTTTTTGGGAGCTGGCAACTTCTAGGCGGCCCGCGTAAGGATTGGCCAAGGCCTTACGCGGCCGGCATGAGGCCCAGATCCGGTCACAAGTTTTATTTAATTGCAACTTTGGTCCCTGGTCCTTTAAAACATGTTTTAACTATTATTTATTACACTTTTGACCCTCAAACTTGACTTTTAAGGACTCCAAATCATAAACAAACTTCGTTAAGTCCTCGGTTAGATATACGATCACCCGAAAGAAAATATGAATTTCAACGTTGACGCTTTTAACCCCTCACTTACGAATATTAACGTATTTTCCTCATACGATATCGAAACCTTTTGAAATTTTTATAACTCATTAGTGAATCGCACAAGTGGTTCGGCCCAAACCATTGGGATTACACAAGTTGAACTTTGAATTTGTTTAACCGATTAGCTTAACATGTTCAATGTGTATGCCATGATCATTACGTGTTCTTGACTTGTTAGTTCTGTGTAAACTTACGTGCACTACTTGAACCTAGACCTGACTTGTATGGTAACCATGTTAGGACGTGGTTGACCACATATAGCTCAAGTGACCATTTTGTTTATCTGTCGAGCAAACCAAGGGGAGTTCACACACTTTCCAAGGCATGGGATTCCCGGTGGTTGGGAATGGGTTAAAGAATTAAAACGGAACCTACATATCCTCCTTGGGTAGGATATGTACGGCCATCCTCCATGGGTAGGATGCCAATATAAATCCTGCGTATTCTCCTTGGGTAGAATACGTACGTTCGTCCTCCTTGGGTAGAACAACAACCTTAAACTTACTAGACAAAACTCTATCATTAAGTCCCTCATTTTATATCGACTTAATCGCCGAGGCCGATGGCGAGCGGGTCATTAGTTAATAGCACTATTAGGTTTGACAAACCTCACATCGTGCCGTTCGGACGGGCGTGTACTAATGGATCATGGCAAACTGTCAATGATGATAGACATTGACGTAGGGCACAACTATTGTTCGTCAGTGGTCGATATGGTAACGGTCTAGTGGTTCACATGGGGAAGCCCCCACTGATTATGGATATGGATTGGGAAATAACGATACTGGTTAACTCGTGGTTTACGAAACAACTTATGATTTTCAAAACAAACTTGTAAAACTAAACAACCAACTGTGAACTCGCTCAACTTTGTTGTTGACACGTTGTTACATGCCTTGCAGGTCGTTATGTACTTATGGAGCTTGCACAGGGAGGAGTGATCGTTGTGGGACATTGACTGTTGAGTTCCATGTTAAACATTTAAACTTATGAACTTATTACTTATGTTTGGGTTTTACTTTATACGCTTCCGCTGTTAACTAAAAGTTGGTTACTTTCTTTTAGACACCAATTATATTGTGGTTGGTTTTATTACGTAATTATGTTGTTCAATATGTTCCTGGTCAGTCACGCCTTCATGCGGTGATACTCCGCTTGTGGATTTTGGGGGTGTGACAGATTAGTATCAGAGCCATTGGTTATAGTGAACTTGGTTTTAAAAGGGAAAAAGCTTTTTGATAAAAACAGACTATAACCTGCACAGTGCTCAAGGATCCACAACGACGCTTCGCTCCACGTGCAAGACTCAACATTCTAGGTGATATGGTTTATGTTTATATTACCTAGCTGTTAGTTACATAGTGCATTGTTCATGGTATGCTTTTGGGTAACGTAGCAACTATTGTTAGATACTCATTGTGTGCTTACTCTCTTCTATCAACCCACACTTACACTTTGTCACGACACTTTTCTCACTCGTGCTCTCTTTATTGTGAAGATCATGAGTGGATGTATCAACCTAACTCAAGCCTAGCTGACGGCTTTAATCAATGAGCAAGTTGCTGTAGCGCTCGCAGCCGCTCAGGCAGGAGGCCAACATGCTCAGCCTCCTGTGTGTACTTTCAAAACTTTCATGGACTGCCGACCTACTACTTTCAGTGGCACTGAAGGAGCTGTAGGCCTCCTCCACTGGTTCAAGAAGCTCGAATCTGTTTTCGAGATGTGTGAATGCCCTGAGGCTCGTAGGGTGAAGAATGCTACTGGTACTCTCGAAGGTGTAGCGCTCACATGGTGGAACGCTCAGGTTCAGATACTGGGGTTGGTTGCTGCTAATGCCACCCCATGGAACGACTTCAAAGAATTGATCAAGGAAGAGTACTGTAATCGTGATGACATCCACAAGCTGGAGGTAGAGTTCTTCAACTTAAAGATGACGGGGTCAGAAATTGAAGCGTACACGAAAAGATCGAACGAGCTGGCTATCTTGTGTCCTACTAAGGTGGATCCTTCTATTAAACGTATCGAGCTGTACCTTAAAGGCTTAGTGCCAGAGACCCAGAGCCATGTGACGGCATCAAACCTCGCCACTATCCAGCAAGTTATACGTTTGGCTCATCGTCTCACTGATCAGGCGGTCGAGCAGAACAAGCTGCCCAAGCCCCCAGCGACAACAAGCGCAAATGGGATGGAGTCTCAAGCAAGGGTTCAACATTAGCTCAGTCTCAGTCTCAGCAGTGAAAGACTGATGACTACCAGAGTCCTGGTCAGCAATCTTCTGGTAGTCAAGGGCAGGGTGGATACCGAGGGAACCACCCCAAGTGCAACCGATACAACAAGCATCATAGTGGGCAGTGCAACAAGGGTCGTTGTCTGAGGTGTAACAAGTTTGGTCATGAAGCAAAGGATTGCAGGGGCGCACGACCTGCAAATCAGAATCGTCAACAACAGGCACCAGCTCCACAGAATCAGCAGCAGCAACAGCAGGGTATTAAAGGATGCTATCAGTGTGGTGCTGAAGGTCACTTTAAGAGGAACTGCCTCCAGTTGAACCCGAATTAGAACAACAACAATAATCAGGGGAACGGGAACAATAACGGGGGTAACAACGATGGCAATGGTGCCAGGGGACGCGTTTTCGTGCTGGGTCAGGGTGATGCGAGGAACGATCCCAATGTAGTGATGGGTAAGTTTCTTCTGGATGACTTTTATGTTAATGTTTTATTTGATTCCGGTGCCGATACTAGCTATGTGTCCTTAAGGGTTAGTCAGATGCTTAAACGTGCTCCAACACTTTTGAACACCAAGCACATTGTAGAACTAGCAAATGGTAAAAGTTTAGAGGCCACACACATAGTTAAGGGTTGTAATCTCGTCTTAGCTTGTCAGACCTTGTCTATCGATCTTATTCCTATCGTTCTGGGTAGTTTCGACGTCGTTATTGGGATGGATTGGCTATCTCAACATCAAGCGGAGATTATTTGCAAGGAGAAAATCGTCCGTATTCCTCGTTCTGGTGAAGAACCTCTCGTGATTCAAAGCGACAAGAGTGGTGCTGTTGTGGGCATCATCTCTTTCCTTAAGGCCCAGAAGTGTTTGCAAAAGGGCCACACTACTATTTTAGCCCTCGTTACTGACACCTCGAAGAAAGAGAAGAAGATAGAAGATATTCCGATCGTACGTGACTTTCCTGAGGTATTTCCTGAGGAATTACCTGGTCTTCCACCTCATCGACAAGTCGAATTTCAAATCGAGCTAGCTCCTGGAGCAGCGCCCATAGCTCGAGCACCCTATCGTTTAGCTCCATCAGAACTTGAGAACTGTCCTCACAACTACAAGAGCTATTGGACAAGGGTTTTATTCGTCCTAGCTCTTCGCCTTGGGGAGCCCCAGTATTATTTGTGAAGAAGAAGGACGGTACCTACAGAATGTGTATTGACTATCGCGAAGTCAACAAGGTGACTGTAAAGAATCGCTATCCTCTTCCACGCATTGATGACTTATTCGACCAGTTGCAAGGGTCGAGTTTTTACTTAAAGATTGACCTGAGGTCAGGTTACCATCAACTGAGAGTCCGAGACGGGGATATCTCTAAAACAGCATTCAGGACTCGTTATGGGCATTACGAGTTTCTGGTTATGCCTTTCGGATTTACGAATGCACCCGCGGTCTTAATGGATCTCATGAACCTAGTGTGCAAACCTTACCTGGATAAGTTTGTCATTGTCTTCATCGACGACATTCTGATCTATTCGAAGAGTCAGGAGGAACACGAGCATCACCTAAGACTTATTTTGGAACTCATTCGAGCAGAGCAGCTGTATGCCAAATTTTCGAAATGTGACTTCTGGTTTCGCGAAGTCCATTTCCTAGGCTACGTGGTAAACAAGGATGGGATTCATGTTGATCAATCAAAGGTCGACTCGATCAAGAACTGGCCTGCACCCCGTACACCAACAGAAATCCGCCAATTCTTGGGTTTGGCGGGCTACTACAGAAGGTTCATTAAAGATTTCTCCAAGATTGCGCAACCCCTCACTTCACTAACACAGAAGGGTGTCACATATCGTTGGGGTGATGCACAGAAATCGGCATTTCAGCACTTAAAGGATAGACTTTGTAGCGCGCCTATCCTCTCATTGCCTGAAGGCACAGATGATTTTGTGGTTTATTGCGAAGCTTCCATCCAAGGACTTGGTTGCGTGTTGATGCAACGTAACAAGGTCATTGCCTACGCATCGCGCCAACTTAAAGTTCACGAGAGAAACTACACTACACACGACTTGGAGTTGGGAGCAGTGGTTTTTGCCCTTAAGATATGGAGACATTACCTGTACGGTACCAAGTGCACCATTTACACCGATCACAGGAGTCTCGAGCATATCTTCAAGCAAAAGGAGTTAAACATGCGACAACGTTGATGGGTCGAGCTCTTGAATGATTACGAATGCGCGATCAAGTACCATCCGGGCAAGGCTAATGTTGTGGCCGACGCCCTCAGTCGAAAAGATGCTACACCTAAGCGAGTACGTGCGTTACAACTGACCATCCAATCTAGTCTTCCTACTCAGATACGGGATGTTCAGGTTGAAGCATTGAAAGCAGAGAATATCATGGCCGAGTCCCTACGAGGATCAAGGAAACGATTAGAACAAAAGGAAGACGGCGCTTACTACGTAACATGGCGTATCTGGGTCCCACATTATGGAAACTTACGCGAGCTTGTGATGGATGAAGCGCATAAGTCTCGTTACTCTGTACATCCTGGTTCGGATAAGATGTACCACGATCTCAAGACCACGTACTGGTGGTCTAGCATGAAAGCCAACATAGCATCCTACGTCAGTAAATGTTTGACTTGTGCGAGAGTCAAGATCGAATATCAGAAACCATCAGGCCTGCTTCAACAACCAGAGATACCGACATGAAAATGGGAGCAAATTTCCATAGATTTTGTTACTGGCCTACCTAGATCTCAACACGGAAATGACATTATTTGGGTGATAGTGGATAGATTGACTAAGTCTGCACATTTTTTGGCTATCAAAGAAACAGACAAGTTTTCTACTTTAGCAGGCGTTTACCTAAAGGAAGTAGTATCGAGGCACGGGGTGCCAACCTCCATCATTTCTGATCATGACTCACGTTTTACATCAGAATTGTGGCAAGTTATGCACAAGTCTTTTGGCTCTCGATTAGACATGAGCACATCATATCAACCGCAAACGGATGGGCAGTCTGAACGCACCATCCAAACCCTTGAAGACATGCTTAGGGCATGGGTAATCGATTTTGGCAACGGTTGGGAAAGACACCTCCCTTTGGTGGAGTTTTCGTATAATAACAGCTACCACACCAGTATTCAGGTCGCTCCGTTCGAGGCATTGTACGGACGTAAATGCCGATCACCACTTTGCTGTGCAGAACTTGGTGACAGCTAAATCACTGGCCCAGAACTTGTGGTAGACACAACTGATAAGATTGTTCAGATTCGACAACGAATGGCGGCAGCTCGTGACCGTCAGAAAAGCTACGCTAATAAGCGCAGGAAACCACTCGAGTTCCAGGTTGGGGATCGAGTACTACTCATGGTCTCACCTTGGAAAGGTGTAGTTCATTTTGGAAAAAGAGGCAAACTCAATCCGCGTTATGTCGCACCGTTCGAAATCGTAGAGAAAATAGGCAAAGTGGCCTACAAACTGAACCTACCCGAAGAACTCAGCGGAGTTCACAACGTTTTCCACGTGTCGAATCTGAAGAAGTGTCTGTCAGATGAGACCCTCATAGTTCCTTTGAAGGGACTCACAATCGATGACCAGTTGCAATTCGTCGAGGAACTAGTTGAAATCACAGACCGGGAGGTTAAGATTCTCAAGCGTACCAGAATTCCTCTTGTTCGAGTTCGTTGGAACTCCCGTCGTGGCCCAGAGTTCTCCTGGGAATGAGAAGACCAAATGAAACACAAGTATCCCCAGTTATTAGAGCAGAATGAAACCACTACTGAGGTCAAAGCTACTGCGGAATTTCGGGACGAAATTCCAAACCAACGGGGGAAGGATGTGGCACCTCAGGAAAACCATACCACTTAACTAGCTTCCTCAGTGAGTACGTGCTAAATTTCGGGACGAAATTTCTTTCAACTTGGGGATAATATGACAACTCGTGTTCTAGAACTCTTTTGTGTGCTTTGATGTAACATGTCTGAACGTTATGTGATTATGTGATGCATTGATTTAATGGAATGTTATGATATTGTGTTATGTGGATTGTGAAATATATATTTTATGTTTATGTGACGTGATCGCACAACACGAACCCAACCACACAACTCTAACCCGATCGCACAAGCCTTTGGGCTTTTTGCTTCACACCCTTCTCGGCCTACACTTAGTGTACTCGAAACCCAAAAGGGCTACCCATGTGTGGGTTCGGCCCATTGTCATTTGATGTGCATAACCTCATGAGATGAGGGTATACTCCTCATTATTTGCTAAACACTCTAAACACACAAACCCTACTCTCTCATTCTCTCCTCTCAAAGTCGGCGACCACATCTCTCTTTCTCTCGAAGCTCTTTTGATTCGGATCATCCTTGTTCTAGCCTCTAACCGGTTAGTGTTTTAACTACTAATTGTATGTTACATGATGTTGTGATCTATATGTTCTACATGACGAATTAGGGATAATATGTGATTGATTGTGATGTAAACTGTTGAGGTTTGGTGTTCATATGATCGGCATACATGTGTAGTATATACGGATCAATATAGAGTTTGATGATGCTATGATTTGAATGATGATATAAAACCGAATGTATGTTAATCGGTTGTGGTGTAATTGGATTCGGATGATTAGTATGTTTTGTCAAGAGTTGTTGCATGTTGAGTTAAGGATTTTGGTGTTAACCCTACTGTTGATTCGATGAAGATGATGATGAGTTGTTAGGATATTAGGGTTCATATGAATTAATGATGATTGCTTGATTTGATCGATTATTTGTTTAGATAGAAACTGTTAGAATTGATTGGTAAAAGTTAAAGATGTAACCGACTTCCTAAATTACGGGAGTAATTAACGGTCGCACAAGTCCCATAGTCGCACAAGAGTTGATCGTACAAGCTCTTGGATCGCACAAGGGCTAATCGCACAAGTAGGGCACAACTAAGCAAAGCACACAGTACAACTATGGTATGCATGATCGCACAAGACTTGTGGATCGCACAAGACAGTGTCGATCGCACAAGGCTTGGGCCACACACATCTGTTGGACATTACTATGCTATTGGGCCTCAAAGCCCAAACCCAGTCGCACAAGGACTTTTCAATCGCACAAGTCCATCCGGACCGCACAAGACCAATATTTGTTATTAATTGGGCCGTGTATATATGTTTGGGCTTTTAATTGTTTGGGTCGGGTTTGTGGTGAATCGCACAACATGTAATGGATCGCACAAGATTGTGCTGATCGCATAACATGTTGGGCCGGGGTGGTTGTTGGGTTCCATTAGTGAATTGCACAAGTGGTTCGGCCAAAACCATTGGGATTACACAAGTTAAACTTTGAATTTGTTTAACCGATTAGCTTAACATGTTCAATGTGTATGCCATGATCATTACGTGTTCTTGACTTGTTAGTTCTGTGTAAACTTACGTGCACTACTTGAACCTAGACCTGACTTGTATGGTAACCATGTTAGGACGTGGTTAACCAAATATAGCTCAAGTGACCATTTTGTTTATCTGCCGAGCAAACCAATGTGAGTTCACACACTTTCCAAGGCATGGGATTCCCGGTGGTTGGGAATGGGTTAAAGAATTAAAACGGAACCTACATATCCTCCTTGGGTAGGATATGTACGGCCATCCTCCATGGGTAGGATGCCAATATAAATCCTGTGTATTCTCCTTGGGTAGAATACGTACGTTCGTCCTCCTTGGGTAGGACAACAACCTTAAACTTACTAGACAAAACTCTATCATTAAGTCCCTCATTTTATATCGACTTAATCGCCGAGGCCGATGGCGAGCGGGTCATTAGTTAATAGCGCTATTAGGTTTGACAAACCTCACACCGTGACGTTCGGACGGGCGTGTACTAATGGATCATGGCAAACTGTCAATGATGATAGACATTGACGTAGGGCACAACTATTGTTCGTCAGTGGTCGATATGGTAACGGTCTAGTGGTTCACATGAGGAAGCCCCCACTGATTATGGATATAGATTGGGAAATAACGATACTGGTTAACTCGTGGTTTACGAAACAACTTATGATTTTCAAAACAAACTTGTAAAACTAAACAACCAACTGTGAACTCGCTCAACTTTGTTGTTGACACATTGTTTCATGCCTTGCAGGTCGTTAGGTACTTATGGAGCTTGCACAGGGAGGAGTGATCGTTGTGGGACATGGACTGTTGAGTTCCATGTTAAACATTTAAACTTATGAACTTATTACTTATGTTTGGGTTTTACTTTATATGCTTCCGCTGTTAACTAAAAGTTGGTTACTTTCTTTTAGACACCAATTATATTGTGGTTGGTTTTATTACCTAATTATGTTGTTCAATATGATTTGGTGGCTTGATCCTTGTCAGTCACGCCTTCATGCGGTGATACTCCGCTTGTGGATTTTGGGGGTGTGACATATTAACTGAGAGACGGGTACACGGACCGGGTGACACGGGTATACTCACCCCACGCCACTTGTCGCACACCTACCTTTTGGCCAATCGCAATACATGCATCACGCATGCATGCCACTTGGCGAACATGCACTTTGGTTCTTGCTTTTATAAAGACAAGATGAACAAAATAAAGAAAAGGTTTTTGCAACAAGAAAATGGATCTCAATATTAACCGAGCCATAACCGGTTTACCGCCTTCGGGAACCGCCACCCCATGCCATCCGCGGGCCGCCGTCGCCGCCCCGTCTCCGCCTCTACCCTGCCTCCGATTGCCGTGGCTGCCGCCGCTGTTTCCCGTGGCGGGCCGCCGCTCGGCGCCACCTCTTTCGTCGTGTTTCGTTGGTTCGTTTACTAGCACTTGTTCGTTGAACCTCGGTGTCTCGACCGGTTAGTCATTAACCGAGGTATATCTTTCTCATCGGTAGTTAAATATATTTCACTGTGCTCGTATTTGCATGTAACCGGATCATGTCGGGTTTCGTTTTGTTGATCATTAGTTTATATTTCCGCTGCGTTTTATTAATTAACTCGCTTAATTAATTAACTATTTTTATTAAGCCATTTTTTTTTATAAATAAAGTTTTGACCGATCACCACGGAAACCCAACACACCCAACAACTTCAATGTTGGAGACATGCTGATGATTCAATCTTGGGATCGAGTCTATATGGAGAAAATCCAAAATATGTTAAACATAACAGCTAATTGATTTGGAGTGTGAGCATCACCAGCTCTAACACAGCTAGCAATAATCGAACTTCAATATATGGTCCAAGCAGGTAATCTACCAACCTTTTAGCTTTTGACTAAGGTAAAATTTCCTAACTACTTTCAACATGAGCATTACAGGTTCCATATCGTTGTATGATTACAATAACAAGTTCAAAAATGGCTAATAAAATGGTTTATGGATTTAGCAAAGCCTGAAAGATTATACCCTCGAACAGCTGGTGCCGGAGGGCACACACTTTTCTTTTTAAAAACATTTTCATAGATAGATAATCTCAATAATAAACTTTAAACAAAATTGAAGACACAAGAAACAAAAGTGTACAACCAAATAAATAATCAATGAAACTTTCGAAGTTAAAAAAAAACTTACACGGAGCAATGACTAAGTGAGCAGATAAAGGGCCAACCGTGTGCTTCTGGTTCAGCCGCTATTTGCCGAAGTTTCCTAAAATTCGGATGAGATTAAGATGTAGTATGTATGCACATACATACTGCGTCTCAGGCTTTTTAAGTCAGCATCATAAAATAACTCAATATTTAAAGATTCGGACTCTGTCTCTCCCTAACAATGCATTATGAAAGTATATTAAAAAAATAACATACTTAAAATTTCAGTTACATAGGGCAAAATAAGATTGCTTTATGATGAAGGAAAAAATTCACCTATTAAGTATTGATGTACCAACATTTTAACAACTATTTACATGATAACAAAAAAGACACCATTGTAATATTTTGTGCAGCATGTATGGCAAGTGTGTGTCTATTCCGTAAGGTTGGATCCCCATATACTCGCATATATTCACTAAACGAGGCCTGATAGCAGGGACCATTTTGAAAAAAAACAACATAAGGTAGGTTAGTAACATAACACTAATAATGAGGTTATACTCGAGCAATATTGCTACAGATATAACTGAAAAGTGTAAATTAGACCTGCTGATATTATCAAGGGTAAGTTCGTCATTGAATAACTTTGCAAATCCTAGAATTTCCTCGTTAGCAACAGAACCACTTGTTCTAACCTGCATATCAGTTTGTAAGAACAAATGACCTGATCAATGTCTTGACCTTGTTCAAAAGAAGCTCATGCATTATACTACACAAGCAAAGAAGTGCTTCCTGGCTCATGCAAAACATACAATAACTTCATTAGCACGTGTTCTTAAGTTGAGTGTACCTATTACAAACTTAGCAATCAACAGGACCTTAAGTTGACAGGCTTCCATTTGAGCGCCCAAAAACAAAGATTGGTTGCCAGTCGGCCATTGGCGTAGCTTAGTGGGGGCGGGAGGGGGCGGCCGACCCCCCGAACTTTTCGCTCAGTAGTGGAGAGTATGTAGTTTTTGTATATAAATTTTTGGGTATATACGATTTTTACCCCCCGGTTTTATAGAAATTTTTGGGTATATACGTTTTCGACCCCCCGGTCGGAAATCTCAAGCTTCGCCACTGCAGTCGGCAAAGCTGACAATGTATGTTGATACAAGTGCTGGGTGTTACAAATTACTAGTTTTTACTATGAATACCCTGTTCTTTGTCATTTTCTGCATAAAAGAGAAGGAAGGAACCTAACTCAACATATTGACTGACCGATGTAAATCACTAATGCTTCATCTTCTAAAGAAATTCAAACCCTAAAGTAACACACTGTCCAACTTTATCTGAAAAACAACACGAAATGTCCATATTACCTCCCAACTCGAATGTAAACAACAGATATAGCATTTCCTAACCATTAAAAACATCTTTCAAAGTGCAACAAAGTAGACATCAATTTACCAATCACAACAAACACCTTGAAAACATCTGGCCACCACCAAAGTTCACACCACTTTATAACAAAAACAATTCACAAATCCAGTAGTAATTCCAACAGTTTCTTAATTTCTCACAAAACCAACACCAATGGCTAAAGAGCTGTTAAATTTGGTGACTATTTCTATCGATTAACACACAGATGCATGTTCTGTGGATGAAAGTAAAAGACTTATGAAAGTAACAGCTATCAAAAAGGGAATATAACACAATCAAAATGACAGAAATAAACCCTAAAATCAAACATCTATCAGTGGACAAGGAAAACAGAAGGCGTGAAACACCTCATAAACCCTAAAATAACCTAAATAATACCTGAATTGTAGACGGAGGGTGGGGGGTTTGTGGTGGAGGAGACGACAGAGACGCGGAGACGGTGGCAGGTTTGTGGCGGAGGAGACGGCGGAGGCCGGAGAAGATGAAGATGCCTTGAATCGCTGAATCGCTGATGATAGCCTGATGAAGATGATGATGTTCACCCGTGCTTTTTCTATTCAAAACCTAATGACCCGTATGCCGTACTTTTAATTTAATCAACCCAACTTGACTATTGAATAAAAGTTTTAACTTTTTAAGTGACCCATTTCAACCTCTTATTTATTTTTTTAACCCAAAATAACCCATTGTAGTTTTTAAAAAGGTTAAAATAACCCATTTAATAGCTTCTGGGTCAGGATTATTTTAATATTTTAAAACATAACAATGGTATACAAATATTAATGTACATATGTTAGGGATCTAATAAAGTTGACCTGGCAGCGACATTTAACACGAGGACCAACACGACTTCATGGTAGGGTGCACGGTTGTTACATTCGAGCTCCCTTGCTAATCAACTAACCTTCTCATTGGCATGTCGGAAACTAGAGGTTCATATTTTGATTTTTTAAAAGAAAATGGAACGCGAGGCCGCCTGCTGGGCTGACCAGTTTCTCATGATGAGACCTATATTTTTTTAACCAGAAGTAAAAGATTTAGTTTTATAGATCAGCAGGAACATGAACAAGAAATTCAGAATGCTTACCATAGATAGACACCACTAGAGAAATGATCCGGATGATGTAGAACTCTTATGTTCTTGTGAAGTGCAACGAGCTTTTTCTTACTATAAAAACTATTAATTTTCAGAGCAAGAGCAAGCTCTTTGTACATCAGGTGTCTATTGAATAAGCGTCCTATAAAACTGATGTTTTATGACTCAAATATCAGGTGTCCTATTACAGTGTATTATAATAACACCACAATGATTAAGCGTTCTCTAAAGGTTAAACTTATAAGACCCAAGTGTCAAGTGTCTTTTTAAGTTATATTATAATAAAACTCTGGCGAATAAGCGTCCTTTAAAACTAATGTTTTATGACTCAAATATCAAGTGTTCTATTATGGTGTATTATAATAACACCATAATGATTAAGCGTCCTGTAAAGTTTAAAGTTATAAGACCCAAGTGTCAAGTGTCCTATTAAGTTAAGTTCTAATATGACTTCGACTACAAAGGATCCTATAACACTGAACATTTATGACTTAACTACAACGTGTCCTATTAAGTTATGTTATAATAGGACCCCAGATGATCAAGTGTCCTAATACAGTACCACGTAATGGGATACTAACAATTAAATGTCTTATAAGGTACTTTATTAGGATCTACATTTTAAGCGTCCTATTAAATTATATAATAATAGGACCCCCAAAATATCATCCATCCTATTAAATAGTTTTTTTAGGACACCGGTTTAGTAGAGTATATTATAAAAGGCCCTCAAAAGTTCATTAGTCCTATTAAATAGTTTTTTAGGACCCTCTTTTACAAGCATCCCACAGAAAAGGTCCTAAAAAGCCATTTTTGTTGTAGTGATTCCTGATCTGGACAATTTTCTCTGAAGTTTCAAGTACAAGTTTTGGACCTGTGATCTGGCTGTCACCCACCTCACCCCAACAAAGAGGAGAACGACATTTCCGTCCGTACAAGGCTTCGAACGGAGCTGCCTGGATGCTGGTATAGTAGCTATTGTTATAAGAGAACTCTATCAAAGGCAGGTGTTTCTCCCAGCCCTTGCTAAAATCTATTACGCACGCACGCAGCATGTCTTCAAGTGTCTGGATGGTTCGCTCACTTTGACCATCCGTCTGTGGGTGATAATCAGTGCTCATGTCGAGACGCGAGCCGAACGATTTGTGCATCGACTGCCACAAATCCGAAATGAAACGAGGGTCACGATCAGAGATAATAGAGGTCGGCACCCCGTGCCTAGAAACCACTTCCTTCAGATAGACAGCTGCAAGTTGTGAGAACTTATCCGTTTCCTTGATTGCTAGAAAATGTGCTGACTTCGTGAGACGATCAACGATCACCCAGATGGTATCGTTTCCGTTTTGAGTTCTCGGCAAACCCGTGACGAAATCCGTTACGATTTGCTCCCATTTCCACATGGGTATCTCTGGTTGCTGAAGTAGACCTGAGGGTTTCTGATACTCCACCTTAACCTTCGCACAAGTCAAGCATTTACTCACGTACGACGCAATTTGAGCTTTCATCTTCGGCCACCACCTTGAGATCCTGATACATCTTATCCGAACCCAGATGAACAGAGTATCGAGACTTATGCGCTTCGTCCATGACAAGCTCCCGAAGATTACCAAACAGAGGAACCTATATGCGTTCCATGAAATAGAGAATACCATCAGATATCTCTATAACTCGTTTCTCCATGCCCCTAAAGTACTCTGCTTCAATGTTTTCCTCTTTCAACGCTTCAGTTTATGCAGAACGGATCTGGCCAGGCAAATTAGATTGGATGGTGAGCTGCAAGGCGCGAAAACATTTGGGTTTCGGTTCCTTTCGACTGGAGGCATCAACTACCACGTTAGCCTTACCCAGATGATACTTGATTGCACAGTCGTAGTCGTTCAAAAGTTCTACCCAGCGACGCTGTCGCATATTCAATTCCTTCTGGTCAAAGATATGCTGAAGGCTCCTGTGGTCAGTATAAATAGTGCATTTAGTGCTGTACAGGTAATGCCTCCAGATTTTTAGCGCAAACACTACAGCTCCCAACTCTAAGTCGTGAGTCGTGTAATTTCTCTCGTGAACCTTCAATTATCGAGAGGCGTATAAATAGTGCATTTAGTGTTGTACATGTATCACCTTCTCGCGTTGCATCAGCACGCAACCTAGACCCTGAATAGAAGCATCACAGTACACCACAAAATCTTCGGTACCCTCAGGTAAGCACAAAATTGGTGCACTTCAGAGTTTTTGTTTCAACAGCTGGAAAGCATCTTCTTGTTCCGTTCCCCATGAGTATGCAACGCCTTTTTGTTTCAACGAAGTAAGAGGTTGAGCAATCTTCGAGAAGTCTTTAATAAATCTCCGATAGTACCCTGCGAAACCGAGAAATTGTCGCACCTCCAAGGGATTCTTTGGTGCCGCCTAATTTCTAATAGCATCGATCTTTGCAGGATCCACGTGTATTCCCGATTCATTCACAATGTGGCCAAGGAAGTGTACCTCTCGAATCTAGAAGTCACACTAAGAGAGTTTTGCGTAGAGCTGCTCCTTCCTTAGAAGCTCCAAGATAAGATGCAGGTGTCGCTCGTGATCCTCCTTGCTCTTAGAGTAGATTAGAATGTCATCGATGAACACGATAATGAAATCATCAAGATACGGCTTGCATACACGGTTCATGAGGTCCATGAAGACCGCTGGTGCGTTCGTCAACCCAAACGGCATAACCAGAAACTCATAATTCCCATACCGCATTCGAAAGGCCGTTTTAGGAACATCCTCCTCCTGAACTCTCATCTGATGATAGCCCGATCTTAAGTCGATTTTCGAGTAAAAACTTGACCCTTGCAACTGGTCAAACAGATCGTCGATGCGTGGCAGAGGATAACGGTTCTTGACAATCACCTTGTTGAGTTCCCGATAATCAATACACATACGAAAGGACCCATCTTTCTTCTTTACAAACAGAACTGGGGCTCCCCAAGGCGAAGAACTGGGTCGGATAAAACCTCTATCCAACAGCTCCTGAAGTTGATTAGATAGCTCTTGCAACTCCCCAGGTGCAAGACGATAAGGAGCTCGAGCAATTGGGGCCGATCCTGGCGCAAGATGAATCTGAAATTCCACTTGACGGTGAGAGGGTAAACCAGGAAGGTCCTCAGGAAATACGTCAGAAAATTCACGAACAACTGGCAGGTCTTCGATCTTCCTCTCTTCAGGCTGAGGATCAGAAACAAGTGCTAAAATAGCAGGATACCCCTTTCGTAGACACTTCTGAGCTTCCATAGCTGAGATGATACCAACCATCGCCCCACTGCGATGCCCTTGAATCGAAAAAGATTCTCCATTGGGGAGAGGAATACGCACAATTTTCTCTTTACAAAGGATGTCTGCACGGTGCTTGGACAACCAGTCCATACCAACCACTACGTCGAAACTACCGAGGGTAACAGGAAGGAGATCAATGTCAAACACTTGACCCACAAGATCTAGTTTGCATACCACAATAATGTGCGAGGCTTCAATTGACTTACCATTAGTTAATTCTACTACATGCTTAATTTCTAGAGGTGTTGGAGTTAACCCTAATCGTTGACTTCTAAGGACACATAACTCCAATCGGCACCAGAATCAAATAACACAGAAGCAAAGAGATTGTTCACAGAAAACGTACCAGTCACGACATTGCCATTGTTCTTAGCATCACCAGCTCTAATCGTAAATGCCCTCCCACGAGCACCATTGCCCCCATTGTTTCCATTATTGTTATTCCCAGCATTGTGATTGTTATTATGACGGTTGTTGTTGTCATTGGCGTTCTGATTTAGCTGAGGGCAATCCCGTTTAATGTGACCCTCGTCCCCACACTGGAAACACCCCTTCCTAATGCCTTGGTTCTGATAGGGCTGCTGCCTTTGCTGTTGCTGATACTGCTGATTTTGCTGCTGCTGCTTTGGGTATGGAGCTCTACAGTCTTTTGCCATATGGCCCACCTTATCACACCTATGGCAAGCCCGGACACACGGTCCATGATGATGATACCCACACTTGTTGCACTTTGGCTTCCTACCAAGGTAGGAACCTCGGCTCTGATTGCTGCCTTGGCCTTGGTTAACTGAGGATGACTGACTGAAACTACGATTATTGCTGTTGTCAGGCCTTTTCTGCGATTGGCTTGCACAGGTTGCTTTGTCAGCATCATTCCATTTACGCTTGTTATCACTAGCAGGTGTGGTAGCCGTAGCAGCAGGGGTAGTAGCAGAAACACAGGGCGGTAGCGATCCATGCTCGACCTCTTGGTCAGTAATCTTGTGTGCTAAACGGATAATTTGAGGCAGATTGTTAAGATTTGCAGTAGTGACCAAACACTTTACTAATGGTGCTAGGCCCTTGATGTACAACTCAATTCTTCGAGGTGGGGGTCGAGACAAGTTAGGGCACATGTTTGCTAGCTCATGAGATCGTTTCATGTACGCTTCAATTTCGGACTCTTCCATCTTCAAATTGTAGTACTCGTTCTCGAGCTTCTGAATCTCGTCACGAGGACAGTACTCCTCCCGCATCAACTCCTTAAAATCATCCCAAGTCATTGCATTAGCCATTTCGATGCCCAACATTTGAACTTGGGCATTCCACCAAGTTAAGGCACCATCCTCCATGGTGCCCGTAGCATACTTCACTCGGTCCCCTACGGGACAGTTACACATAGCGAACACTGACTCAGCCTTCTCAAACCAACGCAGTAACCCCACAGCCCCTTCAGTCCCACTAAATGTCTGTGGCTTACAATCCATGAATGTCTTAAACGTGCAAGCAGGCGGATTGTTTTGATTCTGATTCGCTTGTTGACCTAAGAACGAAAGAAAACACAGCACACGAGTAAGGGTTGTGTACATGACACAAGAATAAAAAGGGTATTTGGCACATTTCGTACTAGCTTGATAGGCTGCCAAAGCCTCAGCCACACGTGTGTTAATCAAGTTTGTCAACTCAGCCTTAGTCATCGCAATGTGACCATGCCCATGGCCTCATCCGCTCATGATTCTTTATGAGAAAAGAGAAAAGGTTAAGGGTCGAGATAAGGTAGAAGTCAAACCTCACAATAACTTCTACAGACTACTAGGTTAATATCAGACTACAGAGCGGAACCCCCTTCACATTTGTTAAGCCTCACTGGGACTCACATGCACCCCACATTATTATTATGTGTGCACCCATAATAACAATGCAATTTGCATGTTTATCTAAGCTCCTCCTAACTCGTGCTAAAAGTTTCCTCAAGTTCGAGTAGCAAGACAAAAGGTATCACAATACATAAATCACGAAACTCTAGAGGAAGGTCGAATTGTGATTCTATTAGCCACCTAACATAGGCAAGTAACACATGAATTCAGTCTGTAGTGCTAAGTGTGCAATCACATGCAACATCATACGTAAGTGTACACTAGATATGCTATGCAATAAGTAAACGAGAGATGAACCTTGCAATTTGGAGCTGAGTGTCATGGTCGATTTCGAAGCTGTTCGGTTATAGTGTGGTTTTATAAAAACGTTTTAAAACCTAGTTCACTATAACCAGTGGCTCTGATACCAAACTGTCACACCCCCAAAATACCACATGTGGAAATACCGCGGGACGTGTGACGTACCAGGATCCAGCCACCAATCACATTGAACCACAACATAGTATTAAATAAAAGTTTCCATTTATTTCATTAAGTAATTCCAAAACACAACTTAAAACAAATTCGTTCAGCGGAAGCATATTTAAACAGTTATTCAAGTATTTCAAAACAAATGTGCAAGATCAATAAACATGTATCCAAGAGCTACGACCCATGACCACTCCAGCACTCCCAGAAAGCAAGTTCTATCCGTGAATCTAATGACCTACAAGCATGCAGACAAGTGTGTCAGACGACGCTGGTGAGTTCAAAGTTTGTTAACACGTATTAGTTACCAGGTATAAGTATAAAACATTTCAGAGATTAGATGTTGTTAATAACTAGATTACCACAGATGGCTCCAGATTATTTGCCCTTCCCCAATGCTCTATCAAACATTGGTCAAGTGGTTAAGGTAATTAGTTCACGACCGTCCTCCCCGGTACGGTGTGAGGGTGCCAAACCTAATAGCGCTATCAACTAATAACCCCGTTGCCTCCCCGGAAACCAATCGGTATATGATGGGACTTAATGATAGAAATGAGTGTATTAACCAACATCCCAGGTTTAACATTCCAGTCAAACCCAATTACCCGACATTCCTCCCCGGAACGTTACCAGATGTCCCTCCCCGAGGCGCATGCTTGGAAAAAGAGCAGTGAACTCACCTTAGATTTGCTCGGTTTAATTAGTTACCCTTTCCAGTTAGTCAACAATACTTATCAGTTCCATAAACAACTAGGTAACGCATTTTCACAGTTTGTATGCATCACAAGAACACCGTATGATATGTAGCAAATACTCAATTTTCATGCTAGTCCACATTCCACGTGCATATCATGCAATAGCATTCAACAGTTAAAGTGATTATTCACATTAATACATACAAGTTTCCTCATTTCCAACTAGTGTTGTCATCATGCACAAACGAAATCGTGTAGCCAAACATTCACATCAAACACATTATACAATATATGAATTGGTCTGTTAATTTATTCTCAAATGGCATCACGACGAAGATCCATGCTTCGTCGTTCACTTTCATGGCAAAGATCTTCCTCGACGAAGGTTTCCCCTCGACGAAGATCCACACTTCGTCCAGAAGGGTTGTGACGAAGATTGATAATGTTCGCCAATAGGTATGTCGACGAAGATTGACATTCTTCATCGACTTAAGTTGTTCGTCGCCAAACCAAAGCAGTTTCAACATTTCCTACACCCTAATGTCTTTGACTGTTAGTCTATCGCCGATCACAATCCAATCGGTTTCTAGGTCCATTATGCAAACACATCATCAATATTATCAATAGTTTTCCAAGCTTTCGTATAAGTCACATAACCCTAGTCATGACAATTTCATGTTATCGCCCAATCCAACCGAACAACAATATCATGAAACCCTTAACTTATCAAACACCAAAATCAAACCTAGCCATGAACTCTAGATTACCAGATCATCATCATTCATGTAACCGTATCACACTCTTCTGTCACACCCTGACCACGTATAACATACAAAACGTGGCGGAAAACGTCGGGGAGTGTTGTAACATAATTAATTGTTTCATAACCATGGCATTCAAGGTTGTATTTTATTTATAAACATAAGAGTTACATTGTCTTAAACAGGAAATAAAGAGTTCAGAACATAATTAAACTAAGTCTATCTTCATTTTATGTCTCTAAGGCACAGGTCCGCCCTAGTGTCACGATCATCATCCTACGGAAAAGCTCCTGAAAACACATGTGAAAATAGGTACGTCAGCATAAAAATGCCTGTGAGATACATAGGTTTTGTGAAAATAGGATTCATGACTTATAAGTTTAGGAAAAGTTGTGTAATAACAGTCAGTCATGAACCTTGTAAGTTGTTTTGTTTTGTAAATCATTAAAAAGCAATGATATATATAAATAAGAGAATAATGTAAGGTTAAATGAATAACCAAGTAAAAATGAGTTTGTATAAGATAAGTTGTTTTGTAAATCAATGTCTTCTGAAAATAAGATGTTTATGTAAAATGTAATATGTCAAATATTGAAATGATTTCAATAACGCTACGACATGTAATGTCATACAAACACTTATATATAGGAAGTACCTACGGCGTATCCACCATGCTTGTATCATATTACACACGCCTCGTTACTCAAATCACTTACTCAAACCAACCATCAATGTAAATTGTTCATGAATAAATGAATTGTCATGTGTTAATGTGTAAACCATATTGAAATGTCTATGTCCAATATAAACCACTAAATGTGTATATCAATGTCAAAATGTTTGTCTTAATGTAGATCATGTAATGTGTACCCAAAAGTATCATGTATGGTAAGTGAAATATATCAACTAAACCATATGTAAAAATGCACAAAAACAAGGTATTGATGTAAAACATAGTTTAAATCAAAGTTATGTTTTGTGGAACAAATGCATGCTATACTGATACAAACATTTATGCGGTATTGTGAAAATGCATACATCCAAGCCTTGAGACTGTGGCGATAAACCCTTAAACAAATTAAAGGTTTATCTAAGTTATGTACATCGAATTCGGTCATTCCTTCCAATCCAAACAAACCTAGGATTTCAGGAACGGGAGTTGTCAATTCCTATGGTACCACTACCTACTAACGAACGGCGTAGCTAATGTTAATGAATGTATTGTTCCATTGTAAACAACCCAAATGTCATACCAAAATGTAAACATGTGATGAAAACAACTGTACTAAGTATGTAACAAATGGACATACATAGCATGTGACGTGAAACAAATGTACTAAGTATGCACACAATGGACATACATAGCATGAAATGTAATGTAAAACAATGTACTAAGTACGCACACAATGGGCATACATAGCATGAAATGTAATGTAAAACATGTACTATAATGTACTAACGAACATAGCAGGTATATGATGTGAAACATGGAAAGCATGAAAGTAACAAGTAGGCACATGTGTTTCACCCCAAAACATTTTGGAAAACAGTAAAAGAGGGGTCTATGTACTCACTTGAGATTGCTCAGAAGTCCTAAGATAACCACCAAGCAATGCTAGAGATCACGGAATCAAACGGCACCTAATATAGGTAACTATGTTAATAAACCGGACCTATATCGGAAGATCGGATAGAATGCGGGTTCGTAAAACAAACGAGTATGGAGACTCGTGTAATATGGTTTAACAAAGCCCACATACTAAAACGAAACTTAACCTAAGTGTTCGTGACCCATTACGACCCGTTTAGGTAGCTTATGCTACTTTAACGCGTCGCTCGCGTGAAACGCGTTCGGACCGGCTAACTAGTCCTATGACAAGTAACATATGCCTTAACATGTCTAATATTGTTGTCAAATCATTTTAGATGTCAAAAGTTATGTTACATATGTTTAAAATGAATTTTGGCATCAAAGGGGTATTTTGGTAATTTACCTAAGGCATATAAACTACCTGTCATACAACTACTTAAACGAAGCGACCATAAGGTATAACCTCGGAAGGTTATTCCCTATATGCTATGGTCACCTAATGTGTTTGGTCGGATCCTAATGATCGACCAAATGGGTCGGGTTCGAAGGTATAAGCGATTTATTAGATCGCTTACCCTTACGACCCTAGACAACGTGGTAATCAGTAGGTATAGGCACAAGGGACTATAACCATCGTGATTACAATCACGTTGCGAAGTTCAAACGAACTTCGCATTGACCATAAACTGGTCAATGCAGAATGTCAAACAAAGTTTGACTTTCGGACTCGAAAAACAATAAAAGAACGAAGGAACACTTACGAAGGGTCCCCGAATGCTAATCTAGATCAAAATAGCTCAGGTATGAAACAAAGGTTTCAACTTAGAGCACATTAGATCAGATTCTTGTGAGGAAAAGTGAAGGGTGGAGGTGGGTATTTATAGTTTTTGGTTCACCGTTAGGATCATTTCTTGGAAAAGGGGGCACAATCTAAGCCGTACACTTGTTGGAAAGTTGTGGTAACTCATTTGCCATCCACCATAAGAGTTTGACACTTGGCACTTGGCCTTTGGAGAGTGTTAAGGGCTGTTAACAGCTGAAAAAAAACATTTTGCTGCATCTGGCCCCTACTTACGGACCTAGTTTGGCAGATTTACAGTTTCAGTCCCTGCAACCTCAAAACTTGGTTTTCGATGCGTTTTTTGACACGTTTAAGCCCCGTTAACCCTATTTCAAAGCTCTAAAATGAAGTTAAAGTATAGGGAACTTAAAATGTGTTCAAAAATATCTCGGGTGTCGGTTCGTTTAGCCGTACGGTTACGTTGTTCGGTTAATTACGACGGAATGCGCATAAGCGCGAAAAATGATCCAAATGGCGTGACGAATGGATTTTTCTTATGCCAAACACTAAAATAAAATATTTTAGTGCTTACATAAATTTTTGGATGTCCGGATGTATTCAGAACGTAAGTTATGCGCGAAAATGCAAACTTGTGCACTTTTTGACGCTTTTAGTCCCTGAATGACCCCAAAAGTTTATTTTAGCATACCGAACCCCTCAAAGCCTATTTCTAAGCTATGTAAAGGATATTTATGGTATGTTTAACTTATGGTCATGTTCCGGAATGTTCGTTACAGTTCAAATTGGCATACTTTCGCAGTTTGTCAAGTTTAGTCCCTGTAAGCGAATTAACTTGTTTTTGCCATACCAAAGCCTTCAAAACTTATTTCTAAATTATGTAAGGAGTATTTAAGGTATGTTAAGTATATGTTGATGTTCCGGAGTATTTTTTGCATTAGAAAGTGATATAGAGTTTGAAATTGAATAAAAGTCAAAACATGAAAAATGTAAAACATAACCAAACAAACATTGGGATCAAATAACATTGTTTTATTGATAATAGAACTATTCATAATGATTACAAGCACAGATGTTACAGTCTCCCCTACTTGTGGAAATTTCGTCCCGAAATTTATTTAGAGGAAACTCGTGGGAAAAGATGCGGATATTTCGCCTTCATTTGATCTTCGCGTTCCTAAGTAAACTCAGGTCCACGTTTAGCTTCCCAGCGAACTTTGACCAAAGGAATGCGCTTGCGTTTGAGCCACTTGACTTCACGTTACATGATTTCCACAGGTTTCTCAACAAATTTCAGTGTTTTACCAACACGAATTTCGTCAAGTGGTATGTGGAGGTTCTCATCAGCTAAACACCTCTTGAGATTGGACACGTGAAAAGTTGGATGAACATTTCCAAGTTCAGGAGGTAACTCAAGTCTGTAGGCTACCTTACCGATTCTTTCGACGATCTTGAATGGTCCAACGTATCTAGGTGCAAGTTTTCCTTTCTTTCCAAATCTGATCACACCTTTCCAAGGTGAGACCTTAAGTAATACTCGATCACCGACTTGAAATTCCAAGGGTTTGCGTTTTGGGTCTGCGTAACTCTTCTGACGGCTTCTAGCTATCTGAAGGTTATCACGAACTTTCTTGACCTTATCTGTTGTCTCTAAAATGAGGGCAGGTCCAGTAAGCTGAGCCTCGCCGATCTCATTCCAGCAGACTGGTGAAAGACATTTTCGACCACAGAGAGCCTCGAAAGGAGCCATTTTGATGCTGGTGTGATAACTGTTGTTGTAGGAGAATTCAATTAACGGAAGATGTGAATCCCAACTACCACCAAAATCGATCACACAAGCTCTAAGCATATCCTCCAGAGTTTGGATTGTTCTTTCAGATTGACCATCCGTTTGCGGATGATAAGCCGTGCTCAGATTAAGTTGGGTCCCCATAGCAGATTGCATGGTTCTCCAAAAATGAGAAGTGAAACGAGCATCTCTGTCAGAAATGATGTTCAAAGGAACACCATGTCGAGCTACAATTTCATCCACATAGATTTTTGCAAGTCTGTCAGCAGGAAAATCCTCACGGATTGGCAAGAAATGTGCTGACTTAGTAAGACGATCAACGACTACCCAGATGGCATCATGACCTTTCTTAGTGCGCGGAAGTTTGGTAATGAGATCCATAGTAATGTTTTCCCATTTCCAAACAGGGATCTCTGGTTGCACCAATAAACCAGAAGGACGCTGATGTTCAGCCTTAACCTTAAGACAAGTAAGGCATTTTGATACGTATAAGGTAATGTCTTTCTTCATACCAGGCCACCAATAATGAATACGAAGATCCTTATACATCTTATCTGAGCCCGGATGAATAGAATAACTAGAGTTATGGGCTTCATCCATAAGCAAGGTACGAAGATCATCCTGGCTTGGGACCCACAAGCGGTCCATGAAGTAATACGATCCATTATCCTTCAGTTCCAGATCAGGAGTTATGTGATAGGGAAATTCCTTATCCATCAAACCTTGTGAAACACAAGATTGTTGAGCCTGAGAAATGCATGCTTGGATATCGGATCGAGCTTGAATAAAAGATTGAATACGTACACAATGAAGCTTAGTACGTTCCTTACGACTCAATGCATCGGCTACGACATTCGCCTTACCAGGATGGTAGCGAATTTCGCAGTCATAGTCGTTTAGTAGCTCAACCCAACGTCATTGCCTCATGTTGAGTTCTTTCTGATTGAAGATATGCTGAAGACTTTTGTGGTCAGTGAAAACCACACATTTTGTACCGTACAAATAGTGTCTCCAGATCTTAAGAGCGAAGACAACTGCACCTAACTCAAGATCATGAGTGGTGTAGTTCTTCTCATGTATCTTTAACTGCCTCGATGCATATGCTATGACTTTGTTCCTTTGCATCAGGACACAGCCAAGACCCAATTTAGATGCATCGCAATAAACGACGAAATCATCATTGCCCTCGGGCAAAGTTAGAACAGGCGTGTCGCAAAGTTTTTGTTTCAAGTGTTGAAAAGCTTCCTCTTGTTTAAATCCCCAGTCAAAGGGTTTGTTCTTCTGAGTTAGAGCAGTTAGAGGAACTGCAATCTTTGAGAAGTTCTCAATGAAGCGGCGGTAATAACCCGCTAGACCGAGAAAAGAACGAACCTCAGTGGGAGTAGTAGGCGTATCCCAATCCTTAATCGCACTGGTCTTGGAGGGATCTACATGAATACCTTGTTCGTTGATGATATGTCCTAAGAATTGAACTTCTTTAAGCCAGAATTCACACTTGGAGAATTTGGCGAAAAGTTGCTCTTTCTTTAGGAGTTCCAAAGTAAGACGAAGATGTTGCTCGTGATCAGCTCGCGTCTTAGAATAAATCAAGATCTCGTCAATAAAAACAATGACGAACTGATCCAAATAAGGTTTGCAGACCCTATTCATTAAGTCCATGAAAACAGCAGGAGCATTAGTCAAACCGAATGGCATGACTGTGAACTCGTAATGCCCATACCGAGTGCGGAACGCCGTCTTGGGAATATCTTCTTCATGCACACGAAGTTGATGATATCCGGAACGTAGATCAATCTTCAAAAAATAAGAAGCGCCCTGTAACTGATCAAAGAGATCATCTATGCGAGGTAGGGTATATCGATTCTTGATGGTAAGCTTGTTAAGCTCACGATAATCGATACACATCCTAAAGGATCCATCCTTCTTCTTGACAAAAAGAACGGGAGCACCCCAAGGTGAAAAGCTGGGACGGATAAAGCCTTTGTCAGAGAGCTCCTGAAGCTGCTTAGACAACTCTTGCATCTCAGACGGTGCAAGACGATATGGAGCTCTGGCAATGGGATTTGCACCAGGTACGAGATCAATGCGGAACTCGACTTGGCGTGCTGGGGGTAGACCAGGTAACTCTTCAGGGAATACTTCAGAATAATCCCGAACGACAGGAATATCTGAAATAGACTTACCCTTGCCTTTATCTGCTGTAACATGTGCTAAGAAAGCCACATAGTTCTTTCGCAGATACTTCCGAGCTTTAAAACAAGACATGAGTTTGAGACCACCGGCAGGCTTCTCACCATGAACCTGCAGGATCTCGCCTGTTGACAGCGACACACGAACAATCTTCTCAGAACAAACTATCTCTGCGCGATGCTTGGATAACCAATCCATACCCACTATAACGTCGAAGCTTCCAAGTTGCATAGGCGTGAGGTCGATAAGAAAAAGATGGTCGTTAAGGTTCAACTGGCAGTTGCGTAGAACAGAATCAAGAACAATGGGTTCACCACTAGCAACTTCTACTGTCAAGGGTTTTCCTAGTTTCGTTCTAGACACGCGAAGCATTGGCTCAAAAGACAATGACACAAAACTCTTGTCGGCACCCGAATAAAAAAGAACAGATGCAGGCTGATTATTAATAAAGAACGTACCGTTCACCACATTATCGTCCGCCTGCGCCTCTTGGGCATTCATGTTGAAGACTCGCCCTCGAGCCTGAGCCTGATTCTGATTTGGATTCTGATTCTGGTTAGCTAGCCTTGGGCACCAGTTTCTGTAGTGGGTCAGATCCCCACAGTTATAACAAGCACCTGGTGGGTATTGTGGTCGTGCAGCTTGACCCTGTTGCTGAGCAGGAGGCTGAGCAACTTGTTGAGCCGGGTTCTGAACTGCCCGATTCTGAGCAAACCGATAAACATCGGCAAGATGACCTGACTTCCCACAGTTAGTACAGAAACGGCACTGATGTTGCGGCTGATGGTGACTGTTGCATCTATTGCACAAAGGTGCATTCCCTGAATACGGCTTCTTCGCTGGAGGTTGTGCGGGTTAGTTGGGAGCTGCCTGGTTAGCTTGGGCAGTGACAGCATAGTTTTGGGAGGCCTTACGCTTCCTTGCCCTTTTTGATGAACCAGAATCCTTTCCATTCTTGTTTTGACCTTTCTTGCTATCTTCCTTGTCAGACGACTGTTTCTTGCCCTTGTCACCCTTCCTGTGTAACTTATTCTTCCGAATCTGCGACTCAATCAATGTCGCTGATAACTCGATTGCCTGACGGAGTGTGGCAGGGTTACTACCAGTAATGATGTCTTGTACTGAGTCAGGTAGGCCGTCGATGTATCTTTCGATAGCCTTGTCAAGTGGGGTAACCATCGTTGGGCATAGCAGACTCAACTCCTCAAACCTATCAGTATATGCCCTGTGCTCGCCACTATCTTGTTTCAAGTCATCAAACTCCTTCTCCAACGCTCGTTGTTCATGACGAGGACAAAACTCCCTCATCATAAGAGCTCTAAGTTCCGCCCATGTATGTGCTAGAGCAACTTCTGCACCACGGTCTCTCATTACCCCATTCCACCATGTAAGAGCCCTCTTCTGAAACACGCTCGAAGAAAACTCGACCTTGCGATTATCCGGACACTGAACATGACGGAAAGTATTCTCAATGATCTCGAACCATTGAAGAAGCCCAGTCGCTCCTTCAGAACCACTAAACTTGAGTGGTTTAGCCGAGTTAAAATCCTTGTATTTGCATGGAGCATTGTTGTTGTTGTTGGCTTGGTTCCATTGAGCAAAGAGATTTGGGAATTGAGCAGCCATCTGCTGCGCAATGATTTCTGCCAGTTCGGCAGTCGCTATCTGGTTTTCGCGTCGAGGAGGCATTCTAAAAGAGGAAAACATGAAAGGGAACGAGTGAGATGATTGGATGAAGAGAATGAGATGAAACAAAATTAACAAAAGCAAAGATGGTGGTCATTCGTCCGCATTACCAAGCTAACAAACGACACACAGTGACTAATCAAAGTAAATGGATCAAAAATAATGTATCGCGAAGACATGCTCGCCTATAAGTGAACACTCATCCCAAGAATTCCCAGGTAAGCACAACTGGTCTCGCGTCTGATGAGATATATACGAAGTGCTTGCCTAGACAGAAAACCCAGAATACAGGCATTCACTCTTCCAGTTTGCACGTGTTCACACTATTTTGAACCCAAAACTTTGACGAGATTTTGAAAATTTGAAGGCACAAGGCCAAAAACCAAACTGGAAGGGTTCAAAACCATATAACAGAGGGTTCAAAACCATATAACAGAGGGTTCAAAACCTTACAATAGAGGGTTCAAAACCTTGTAATAAATCATCCAAAAACAGAAGATTGTTTTTCAAAAATCGTGTCGGAAAATTTTGGTTTTTGTTTTGATAATCACCTAAGGATAGGTGATATGTATGTTTTAAGATCTAAACACAAGATAACTTTGTGTTAGGGTCCTAGAAAGGTTATAGTCTAGGTCAAAGAATTACTAATAACCTAATTCCCTATAACCATTGGCTCTGATACCAACTCTTCTGTCACACCCCGACCACGTATAACATACAAAACGTGGTGGAAAACGTCGGGGAGTGTTGTAACAGAATTAATTGTTTCATAACCATGGCATTCAAGGTTGTATTTTATTTATAAACATAAGAGTTACATTGTCTTAAACAGGAAATAAAGAGTTCAGAACATAATTAAACTAAGTCTATCTTCATTTTATGTCTCTAAGGCACAGGTCCGCCCTAGTGTCACGATCATCATCCTACGGAAAAGCTCCTGAAAACACATGTGAAAATAGGTACGTCAGCATAAAAATGCATGTGAGATACATAGGTTTTGTGAAAATAGGATTCATGACTTATAAGTTTAGGAAAAGTTGTGTAATAACAGTCAGTCATGAACCTTGTAAGTTGTTTTGTTTTGTAAATCATTAAAAAGCAATGATATGTATAAATAAGAGAATAATGTAAGGTTAAATGAATAACCAAGTAAAAATGAGTTTGTATAAGATAAGTTGTTTTGTAAATCAATGTCTTCTGAAAATAAGATGTTTATGTAAAATGTAATATGTCAAATATTGAAATGATTTCAATAACGCTACGACATGTAATGTCATACAAGCACTTATATATAGGAAGTACCGGCGGCGTATCCACCATGCTTGTATCATATTACACACGCCTCGTTACTCAAATCACTTACTCAAACCAACCATCAATGTAAATTGTTCATGAATAAATGAATTGTCATGTGTTAATGTGTAAACCATATTGAAATGTCTATGTCCAATATAAACTACTAAATGTGTATATCAATGTCAAAATGTTTATGTTAATGTAGATCAGGTAATGTGTACCCAAAAGTATCATGTATGGTAAGTGAAATATATCAACTAAACCATATGTAAAAATGCACAAAAACAAGGTATTGATGTAAAACATAGTTTAAATCAAAGTTATGTTTTGTGGAACAAATGCATGCTATACTGATACAAACATTTATGCGGTATTGTGAAAATGCATACATCCAAGCCTTGAGACTGTGGCGATAAACCCTTAAACAAATTAAAGGTTTATCTAAGTTATGTACATCGAATTCGGTCATTCCTTCCAATCCAAACAAACCTAGGATTTCAGGAACGGGAGTTGTCAATTCCTATGGTACCACTACCTACTAACGAACGGCGTAGCTAATGTTAATGAATGTATTGTTCCATTGTAAACAACCCAAATGTCACACCAAAATGTAAACATGTGATGAAAACAACTGTACTAAGTATGTAACAAATGGACATACATAGCATGTGACGTGAAACAAATGTACTAAGTATGCACACAATGGACATACATAGCATGAAATGTAATGTAAAACAATGTACTAAGTACGCACACAATGGGCATACATAGCATGAAATGTAATGTAAAACAATGTACTAAGTACGCACACAATGGGCATACATAGCATGAAATGTAATGTAAAACATGTACTATAATGTACTAACGAACATAGCAGGTATATGATGTGAAACATGGAAAGCATGAAAGTAACAAGTAGGCACATGTGTTTCACCCCAAAACATTTTGGAAAATAGTAAAAGAGGGGTCTATGTACTCACTTGAGATTGCTCAGAAGTCCTAAGATAACCACCAAGCAATGCTAGAGATCACGGAATCAAACGACACCTAATATAGGTAACTATGTTAATAAACCGGACCTATATCGGAAGATCGGATAGAATGCGGGTTCGTAAACCAAACGAGTATGGAGACTCATGTAATATGGTTTAACAAAGCCCACATACTAAAACGAAACTTAACCTAAGTGTTCGTGACCCATTACGACCCGTTTAGGTAGCTTATGCTACTTTAACGCGTCGCTCGCGTGAAACGCGTTCGGACCGCCTAACTAGTCCTATGACAAGTAACATATGCCTTAACATGTCTAATATTGTTGTCAAATCAGTTTAGATGTCAAAAGTTATGTTACATATGTTTAAAATGAATTTTGGCATCAAAGGGGTATTTTGGTAATTTACCTAAGGCATATAAACTACCTGTCATACAACTACTTAAACGAAGCGACCATAAGGTATAACCTCGGAAGGTTATTCCCTATATGCTATGGTCACCTAATGTGTTTGGTCGGATCCTAATGATCGACCAAATGGGTCGGGTTCGTAGGTATAAGCGATTTATTAGATCGCTTACCCTTACGACCCTAGACAACGTGGTAATCAGTAGGTATAGTCACAAGGGACTATAACCATCGTGATTACAATCACGTTGCGAAGTTCAAACGAACTTCGCATTGACCATAAACTGGTCAATGCAGAAAGTCAAACAAAGTTTGACTTTCGGACTCGAAAAACAATAAAAGAACGAAGGAACACTTACGAAGGGTCCCCTTATGCTAATCTAGATCAAAATAGCTCAGGTATGAAACAAAGGTTTCAACTTAGAGCACATTAGATCAGATTCTTGTGAGGAAAAGTGAAGGGTGGAGGTGGGTATTTATAGTTTTTGGTTCACCGTTAGGATCATTTCTTGGAAAATGGGGCACGATCTAAGCCGTACACTTGTTGGAAAGTTGTGGTAACTCATTTGCCATCCACCATAAGAGTTTGACACTTGGCACTTGGCCTTTGGAGAGTGTTAAGGGCTGTTAACAGCTGAAAAAAAACGTTTTGCTGCATCTGGACCCTACTTACGGACCTAGTTTGGTAGATTTACAGTTTCAGTCCCTGCAACCTCAAAACTTGGTTTTCGATGCGTTTTTTGACACGTTTAAGCCTCGTTAACCCTATTTCAAAGCTCTAAAATGAAGTTAAAGTATAGGGAACTTAAAATGTGTTCAAAAATATCTCGGGTGTCGGTTCGTTTAGCCGTACGGTTACGTTGTTCGGTTAATTACGACGGAATGCGCATAAGCGCGAAAAATGATCCAAATGGCGCAACGAATGGATTTTTCTTATGCCAAACACTAAAATAAAATATTTTAGTGCTTACATAAATTTTTGGATGTCCGGATGTATTCAGAACGTAAGTTATGCGCGAAAATGCAAACTTGTGCACTTTTTGACGCTTTTAGTCCCTGAATGACCCCAAAAGTTTATTTTAGCATACCGAACCCCTCAAAGGCTGTTTCTAAGCTATGTAAAGGATATTTATGGTATGTTTAACTTATGGTCATGTTCCGGAATGTTCGTTACAGTTCAAATTGGCATACTTTCGCAGTTTGTCAAGTTTAGTCCCTGTAAGCGAATTAACTTGTTTTTGCCATACCAAAGCCTTCAAAACTTATTTCTAAGTTATGTAAGGGTTATTTAAGGTATGTTAAGTATATGTTGATGTTCTGGAGTATTTGTCGCATTAAACTGGCTACGTTTACGCACCAGTTTGCGTATAACTCTCTAGAAAGTGATATAGAGTTTGAAATTGAATAAAAGTCAAAACATGAAAAATGTAAAACATAACCAAACAAACATTGGGATCAAATAACATTGTTTTATTGATAATAGAACTGTTCATAATGATTACAAGCACAGATGTTACAATCACGTATTCATTTGATATCCATAACACTTAATTTAGTTATCGATCCTATTCTTACAATCAAAATTACAGTTTTTATCTATACTCAAACATAAGGATTTTCAGAATCAACACTATGAATCAAATTAAGTTTGCACATAAACAAATACGGTTAACCAGAATTAAAACAGATATCATAGTACTAACCACATATTTCGAGATGATGAGGAGGGTGTTAAGGTCGAGAAGAAAGCTTCGATCAGTGTAATGTTTTCGTCACACAGGAGGGAGAGGAAGAAGGGTCTAGGGTTTGTTAATTGTAAACTTCACGTACAAATAGCTATGACCGAGTCATGCTGGACTTCACTTGGGTCGTGGTCCGAGAGCCCCCTCCTTCGGCGAAGGATACCCATAGACAAAGTATATACTTCGTCGGGCACAATGATGACGAAGATCATTCTTCGTCGCTAAGGGTTAGTGACGAAGGTTCCATATTTCGTCGAGTCCGAGAATGACGAATGTATTAGGTCCAACCCTTTAAACTGTTATTAAGTTTTCATTAACTTTCATTAATCATTAATATTGCACAATTAAATCCACTAACTATCAAGACTCTAATCTTTCAAACAATTACACATTACATAACATAAAACAAATTGCCAAAACAGAATTGCGACACAAGAGATACGTAGATGAAAGAACTTGAAATATCGGGTTATCACATACCTACTCGCATGTGACGCGCATAACCTCTATTAGATTGGTTCTTGCTATAGCGGCTTTAAGAAATTTGGAAGTTCACCAAATGGATGTTAAAACCGCATTTCTAAATGGCGATTTAGAAGAAGAGATTTACATGGAGCAACCTGAAGGTTTCTCTGCCCAGGTCAAGAGGGTAAAGTATGTAAACTCGTCAAGTCTTTGTATAGCTTGAAGCAAGCACCAAAACAATGGCACCAAAAATTTGATCATGTCATGATTGACAATGGTTTCAAAATAAATGAGTGCGACAAATGTGTTTATTTCAAAGACACAAATGAAGGTTATGTGATCTTATGCCTTTATGTAGACGATATACTTATCATTGGGAGTAATGATAAAATTATCAAAGATACTAAAAGCATGTTGAAAGCGAGATTTGATATGAAAAACATGGGTTTAGCGGATGTGATTCTTGGAGTAAAGATCATAAGAACCCAAGATGGTCTTGTGTTAAGTCAATCTCACTATGTAGATAAAATTCTTGAAAAATTCAACTCGGGAGATACGAGTGTAGCTCGAACTCCAGTTGATATCTCCCAACATCTCAAAAAAAATAAAGGAGATGGAGTTGCTCAGTTAGAGTATTCAAGAATTATTGGCAGTCTAATGTATCTACTGACATGTACTAGACCCGACTTAGCTACGCGGTGAGTAGGCTAAGTAGATACACCATCAATCCGTGAGCCGATCATTGGAAAGCTATCACAAGGGTGCTTAGATACATAAGATACACAAGAGATTATGGACTGCATTATACCCGACAACCAGCAGTGATCGAAGGATACACTGATGCAAACTGGATATCGGATAATAAAGATTCCAAATCAACAAGTGGTTACGTGTTTACACTTGGAGGAGTTGCTATTGCTTGGAAGTCTTCTAAGCAAACGGTCATAGCAAGATCCACAATGGAATCCAAATTTATCGCCTTGGATAAGTCAGGAGAGGAGGCGGAATGGCTACGTCAATTCGTGGAATATATTCCAGGATTTCCAAAGCCTTTGCCAGCCATTTGTATACATTGTGATAGCCAATCAGCGATTGGTAGAGCTCAAAGCTTGATGTACAATGGCAAATCAAGGCATATGCGACGTAGACATAACATGGTATGACAACTACTCTCAACGGGTGTTACCACAATTGATTATGTGAGATCAAAGGATAACATTGCAGACCCGTTTACAAAAGGCTTAAGCAGAGAGTTAGTAGAAACGTCGTCAAGAAGAATGGGACTAAAGCCCGTGATAAATGGGAATATGAGGGAAACCTAACTTAGTTGACTGGAGATCTCAAGATCTAAGTTCAATATGACAATTTAATCATATTACCAAAACTGAGTCACTGTGGGGGAGTACCCTAAACTAAATAAAAGGGAGTTATGTACTTCCTAGTCCATTCCAATCAGTGACATTGAAGTGAGGTTAAGCATATTAAGGTTAACGATTTCGGGAAATCAAATAACCATGATGCTTTTAATGATTCATGGGAATCACCTATGTGAGAGAGAAGTAGGGTCGCTTTGAATGACTTTGTGGGGTGCGCAATCCTAGAGCTCTCGCAGAACCAAGCTAGTGTTCCAGGACCATAATAGGACATGACAATGAGGGGTTGGCCAAACCAGGGAGAGTATTGTGTGAAGTGTATTTTCGTTTACACAAATGGGGGTATGTTCAAGGACATCGCGTCTACAAACCGCTAGTAAGCTAAGTATGCTTCACAAAAAAAGGTTCAAAGGTAACAACCTACCTATCTTGCAATACTCAACTGTCGAAGTTTATCGTTGAAAAGTGTAAGGGAAGATCGATTTCCATACATGTGGAGGATTGTTGGAAATTTGATGAAAATAACATTTTTCATGTGGGGGATTGTTGGAAAAATTGGTGAAAATAACAATTTCACAAATATAGGAAAATGATTTTTTCCTATTTTGGACTAAAAATAAATATAAGAAACAGAGGTTTCTTTATATATTTATTTGTGGGTTAGTGTTCTATGTCGGAAGAGCTTCGCAACGAACTAAACCACGTCCAAAACGGAGCTAAGATGAATGATATATCGATGCTCAAAGTTGGGTGTTTGAAACATTGAATGCTGAAACAAAAGGGAAAGTAGCACCTTGTCCCACATCGGAGGAGATATGGAACTTAAATGGGTATTTAAGTGGGAACTCTCCATCCTTATTGTTTCATGGAAGCACACACTAAGTGTACTCGCACCCTAACTGGCACACGCGTGCGCGCGTGGCGTGGGCGATGAGTCGCAATGATGGCGCACTTTACACTTCGCATCGCCACGAGCCTCTTGAGAGCCGCCTTTGTATTTTTGACCACGTGCGCGTTGTGGATCACAGGGGCTGCAAGGACCAAGTGGTTAAAGTGGTGTACGGGTTCAAGGCGTGTGGCGTGTGCGGCGCACCAGAGTGAGCCAAAACGGCGCGACTGTGTGGCGTGCTCGTATAGGCTCACAGGTGACGTGGCGCACGCGCCCATGGCAGTGAGTCAAAATGGCGCATGCGCGCACACTAGTGAGTCTTGCGCGCGCGCGCAGAAGCTTCCAGCATTGAATGACAGTGCAGTTATAGTTCAGCTTCGAAACTGACGAGTCAAACGGTTTTAACTGTGAATTAAATGACGTATTAAATTGCATTGAAGACGTTTAATGCAATTTAAACCTCTCCTTTAATTCCTTTTGACTGTTTTGAATTAGGAGCACTATAAATACAACTCCATACCCAGCTGCAGAAGACACCAGCAACACAACAACAAAATTCAACTTTCTCTCTACAGCTTTCTGATCTTCTCCAGCATTTTTCAAGGTAGCCTTCGGGTTGTAGGCCAATTCCGGCAGTACTTCTTCTCCGGCTGTTGTACCCTGGGAAACAAAACGAGTACTCTTGGGAGACTCGGAATTTGTTTTAAGGGAAGCGTGTGTACACGTGACTCAGCCTTTCTTCTTCATCTAATTTCTTGTATTTCAGTTTATTTCAGTTGTAATTGTAATAGTTTTTCTAGATTTCTTATTTTTGTATTGTAATCGTTTAATAAAATTTGTTTTATTTAATTTAATTTCGCGAATGGTTACTACAGTTACCATACTCCACATTTCCTCCATATTTTAGGTTTCAAGTTAGTGGTAGTTAGTTATTTTATTTTCTTTGTTTGTAAGGTATGAATGAAAAATTATGAATTGAGTCTGAATTCTCTCTAAAGTTCTTTCTGGCTTCCGACTAATTTCTTTGGATCAATTGGTTAACGATTCAGTTCGTAACACCTACGTGCCATCAAAGTTGAAAGATGTGGTGGGGGAACTTGCAACTGGGCCATGATATCAAACGGAAATTTGAGCGCTACTGTAAATTCTGGTAATGTGTCATAAATATCATCTTAACATTATTAGCATATAAAAACTAGTGTACAATGATCCAAATGTTTTTATCTTTCTTTTTTCAACACGTTGCAGTGGTCAACCTTTAACTTAAAAAGCAAAGTATTAACAGTACAAATGGTGTGCATATCTTCTTTTATTGAATACACTTGGATTTTAAACTTCAAAAGCCCAGTTTTAATCATTTTCACATGCTTTTGTGTAGCGACTAACATGGCAGTTTGTTAGAGGTAATTTGTTTCAAGGATTCTCTTGCAACTAGTTTCCTTGTTATGCAAGAAAATTACTCTGGTTATATAGTGTATGGCTATAATATGAGGGTGGGGTGGGGGTGTGCAATTCTATGTTGCCAGATTCGGTTCTTGTTGTTCCTGCTGAATTTTAATATACATCCACCTACATATAGATACTTCATGCATAACCTTGCAGTCCCTCTCCTGTAAAAGCATTTTATCATTTGGCACATAGCATGTTCATGATAGATACATTCCACTGGTGTTGGCACAAATTCAAATTGAAATCAGAGTTAAATGCTTGGTTGGTCCCTGTGGTTTGTAAAAATTGCAGATTTGGTCCTAATGGTTCACTAATTACAAAGTTGGTTCTAATAGTTGTAATTTTTGCACTCGGGTGGTCCTTATCACTAACCATGTGGTTTGCGAAAATTGCAGACTTGGTCCCAGTGGTTCACTAATTACACGCGTGGTCCTAATAGTTGTGATTTTTGCACTCGGGTGGTCCTTATCACTAACCTAAGTTAAATATCTCAGTTAAGTGCGTGTGAAATAACGAGATTACCCTTAACTAAAAAACAAAAATACCAATAAAATCGTCATCCTCATCTTGTTCACAGTGCCTCCAATTCTTTTCTTCCCACCGGAGAACTACCGACCTTTGCCACCAAAATAATCCTCTCACAATTCCCCGTGCCTCCGCCTTTCCGGCGGCATCGTCGTCCTCGATCGTCTCTTCTGCTCGCCAGAGCTTTGTAAATTTGTCGAAATCAAAAGTTTTCAAAATCCAGTCGGTTTCCGTTTCTGGATCGTTGATGTAGCGATTTGAATTTGATATGTCTAATTCTGTCCAGTTCGTTATCAGTCTATTATATTTTCTTGATGTAACGATTTGAAATTGATATATAATTCAATTCATGAGCAGCTCGTTTGCCGGTTCGTTTTCCGACAGGTATGTTTGTAGATCCAACAAGTTCATGAGCAGCTCCGGAATCATCAACTCCAAGGGCGGCGGACTTACCCCCATTAAGCTTAAAAAACCAAATATAAATAAGTGCCCACCCCATCCTACCCTTCTTCCCCACTTCATCACCCACCCCCACTATTTCCCTAAACCACTGAAAACGACCGATTAACATAATAAACAACACCACATATGCATCAATTACACATAACACACGTCAATTTTTAAATAACATAAACAATTAGAAACAAAATTACACAAAATTAAATCATCAGAAACTAAATACGTACCTGGTCGACGATGGTCAGGCAACCTACCAGAAAAAACTATTGTTGGTAAATTTAATTTGAACCAACCTCCACCAGACATCCTCCGACTTGTTGGATCTACAAACATACCTGTCGGAAAACGAACCGGCAAACGTGCTGCTCATGAATTGAATTATATATCAATTTCAAATCGTTACATCAAGAAAATATAATAGACTGATAACGAACTGGACAGAATTAGACATATCAAATTCAAATCGCTACATCAACGATCCAGAAACGGAAACCGACTGGATTTTGAAAACTTTTGATTTCGATAAATTTACAAAGCTCTGGCGAGCAGAAGAGACGATCGAGGACGACGATGCCGCCGGAAAGGCGGAGGCACGGGGAATTGTGAGAGGATTATTTTGGTGGCAAAGGTCGGTAGTTCTCCGGTGGGAAGAAAAGAATTGGAGGCACTGTGAACAAGATGAGGATGACGATTTTATTGGTATTTTTGTTTTTTAGTTAAGGGTAATCTCGTTAGTTCACACACACTTAACTGAGATATTTAACTTAGGTTAGTGATAAGGACCACTCGAGTGCAAAAATTACAACTATTAGGACCATGCGTGTAATTAGTGAACCACTGGGACCAAGTCTACAATTTTCTCAAACCACAAAGACCAACCAAGCTTTTAACTCAAACAAAAAATATATAAATTATAATTATTAACAAATTCAAAAGGTCCCATTTCCACCCCTACCCCTCCCCCACCTCCTTTTTCTTCACCTTATCTTTCCCTTTAAAAACTCAGCCACCACCACAACCTGCAACCACCTCCACCAACACCACCACCTCTGCGATCTGATCACCACCACTTTCACAAACCATCTCCACCTTCACAAACCGCCACCACTTTCACAAATTAAATAAGAACAGATCAATCAAACGAGAGATCTGATCAATCTCTCAATCAAGAATGGCAGAAGAACTAGTATTAGACACATCGATCAGAGACTGGGTATTAATCCCCCAATCAATCGCCATGGTTCTCATCGGAATCCTCTGTAGGCAGGTTGTAATTAGGGCTCGAAACCTTCGAGCGGCTACCACCATATCTGACGATATTAAACGATTTGAGTCAGTTAAAGTGTTAACGGGAGTTACAGTTATGAATGAGAGTTTTGCGAGTTGAGAAGAGGAATCTGATTCACGTTCGAGCTCCAGAAGAGCATTAATGGCAAATGAGATTTAAAGGAGGAAGAGCTTTAATGGCAGATGAGCAGGAATCTGATTCACGTTCGATCTGTTATAGTTGTCTTGTTGCTACTTGCTTGTTGAATAATTGAAATTGTGGTGGATTTTGATGAATTTTGTGGCATGAGATCTGAAACTTGTTGGTTCTGTTACGTTTTTAAGAAAGAGAGAGAGGGAGAAGAGAGAGAGAGAGACATATATGAAGGATAAAGAAGATGAGGGTGAGCCCACCCATCTTTTATTTATTTTATGTTTTTTTTAATTAGTCAGGGGCAATCTAGTCATTTCACACACATTTAACTAAGAAATATAACATAGGTTACTGATAGGGATCACCCGAGTGCAAAAATTACAACCACTAGGATCAAGTGTGTAATTATTGAACCACTAGGACCAAGTCTGCAATATTTGCAAACCACAGGGACCAACCAGACATTTAACTCTTGAAATTACGTTTGTATTTTCATATTTATGGTCATACCATTGTCAAAGTTGTGTGTTTTTAGTGAATTTTCAATTTCAGAGTATATGATTGTAATGTTTTCTCTTCTTAATTTCTTATTTAAATAAATGGTGAGATTAAGAAGTCCTCTTCTTATCTTCTTCAGTTGAAGTTGAAGCTGGTGGTGGTTTGTCAATTTAATGGTTATAAGCATCATGGTTGATGCCTAGTTGCGACCACCTCTATTATTATATATCAGGTAGGTTGCTTGGTTAACAAGATGTTAACAAATCCAAGATCTTGGTCTACTCATGTTTCGCCGACATGCAAGACTTATGGATATCAGGGTATACGGAGTGGGGTGCGGCAAAGTGTGGTAAACTTAGTTTACCATTCGGGAACACCATCGCCAACATAGTTTGTCACTCAAAAGTTTGCCAATTCGGTTATGGCTTGCCGAAGTGGTGAAGGGAGGGAAGGAGAGAGAGAGAGGGGGTGTGTGTGGTAGGGTCCATGCCATCTCAACCAATCACACCTTTTTCCTTTTTTTTAAATAGTTTACCACTTCACCAAGTGTCTAACCATTGCCAACACTTTTGAGCATAGTTTACTACTTTGACATGGCACACTCTCATTGGTTGATTTTTTAGTTTGACACTCTCAAGTGTCTAACCACTCCTTATACCCTTAGTGTTTGGATTGGGGTCCTTGTAGCCGTCTATATATTTGGGGCTATTGGGACATGACGTTCTGTAGATTTCACCGTTTATGTGGGCGTGTTTGTAATTTTGTAATCAGACCATGCGTAGTGGTTTGCAGAATAATGCCCCCACCCTTGGGCTTTTTCTGTCATGTGGCAGTCCAGTCAGCATGGGCTTATTGGGCGTTTTTGCATAAGTGACGAGTGAGAATAATGCCCAATAACGGCTCATCCAATCATTACACAATTATTTATTTTTAAAATTAAAAACTTAAAATACTTCATTAAATTAAAAAAAATTACAGTACTAGAAATAAAAACAATAAAAACCGACTAAACTTAAAAAAATACACTAGTTTTCGTCTTCGCTTTCTTCATCCTCGCCAACTTCGTCTTCCTCGTCCTCCGTTTCTTCTTCACCCTCAGGTGGGATATACCGAACCGACCATGCGTGTTGTACCAAATCAACCGTTAACAAGAAATGGTACGGTTCGTAACGCAATTCTCGTGCATTATTCACTCTTTCTTCCATTGACGCCTGTGGATGCTCCTCCTGAACGGCTTCCGGTACATAATTCTGGCATATCGCCTTTCCTTCGTCTTCCAAAATCATGTTGTGCATACAAGCGTACATAACATCTCTCATTTTTTGCTTGGTCCATGCATGACAAGGATTTCTCAAATAGTGCCATCGTTGTTTAAGAACCCCAAAGCATCTCTCAATGTCTTTTCGTGAAGACTCTTGAACCTTTTAAAAGTGTGCTCTTTTTTCATCTATAGGATCACTAAATGTCTTCATAACAATCGAATACCTAGGATAAATTCCGTCGCACAAATAATATCCATGAGGGTAGTAGTTTCCGTTTGCGTAAAAAGACGCTTTTGGAGCTCTGCCAGAAATCCAGTCCTCTAACGACAGAGATTGTTCAAAATCATTTATATCATTGCATGACCTGACCACTCCAAAGTAAGCCGACCAAACCCAAAGGTCCTGTGAGGCAACCGCCTGAAGAATAACAGTAGGTCCCTTTTGGTCACCCCATGTGTGTTGACCTCGCCATGCGGTCGGGCAGTTATCTCAATGCCAATGCATGCAATCCAAGCTCCCGATCATACCAGGCAAACCATGCTCAGCCGAATGTACCTCGTAAATCTTTTGAAGGTCGTCCCATGTGGGCGTTCTCAGATAACGCGCACCGTACAAATCTATAATACCTTTATAAAAACAAACGTATACAAACATAAGCTTAAAAAAAAATACTTGTAATGTTTATAGTAAAGTATAGGAATGTACCGCGACAAAAATGCTCCAAGGTGTCTCGCGTTGTTTTCTCGGCCATTTTTAAATACTCGTCGTTGATGTCGGGCGTGTTTCTGTAAGCAAGGACTCGTAACGCAGACGTACACTTTTGAATACCGGTGAATCCAAGTGTCCCTTTCGCATCCGCTTTTTGTTTAAAATAATCATAGTTGCTTTCCAAGTCGTCGACGAAGCGTAGAAACAAACGCTTACTCATTTGGAAACGACGCCTAACAACTTCTAGGTTCGGAAATGTTGGCGCCTCATCGAAATAATCTTTCATCAACCGATCGTTTGCCGCACGTCGGTCTTGTTCAATATAATCTCTTATTTTAACTCCACGTTCAGGGCGGCGACAATGCTTCACATATCTCACCGCTAGTTAACAAGCACTCGTAACCGCCTCTTGCTCGACCTCCTCATCGGTGGATTCACCGTCATCCGCTAAAAACTCTCTAAAGTAATAATTTGAGATGGACGAGGAACAAGGGGAACCCATTATTTTTTATAAAAATGGTTGAATATTTGAGATTGTTGAGGTTTATGTTTGAAAAAAAATGGAATGGAAGTGTGTATTTATATATAGGTGAGAAAAGGAAAAAAATTATATATATATAACCGTTGCATGTGCTTCTGATTGGTCAATTAATCGCCCAAATCGCGTGATTTAAACCACGCCAAAACAAAGTTTTCGAGCAAACACGCCCAGGGAGCGGTCCAAGGGTGAAATCCGGCGTGATTGGGGCGATTTAAAAAAAAACGCCCGTTACAGGTGGTCTCATAGATGGTCTGGTAATTATATAAGTTTCTCAATAGGTCTAGATACTTTTGTAATCCTAGAAAGGTTTTATGATTTCTTACTTTTGGTCCCCCCAAAGCCTGTTTTTGGGATAACAAGAAGTTACGTTGTTTCTTTGTTTATATAGTATGTCGGGTGATGCCCTTTATCTAAAGAAAACAATAAATAAAGGGTAGATTATGGAAATTAGATTTCAAATCAAATTCATTAGCATACAAGTGGTGAGGACCTCATTTGAATCCAACGTTTTTGGGAAGATTTGTGGCAGAGTGATCACCGTTTGTCGATAATTTACCCACGTTTATACAAGTTTTTTTTGGGGTAAAAGGTTACCCCGTTGAATTTTATAAATCAACAAATAAGTAGAAGAGTGTGATAGAATGTCACACACAAAACTAGACTTGGCATACCAAGACTAGGACCATCCAAACAAAAACTAAACAACAAGACCCGAACAAACAGCCAAAAACAAAGCCATAGACAAACATTCAAGAACCAATTAAACAACTAAAAACAAAATCAGCCCGGGTCATTCTCCATGTTCTTCGTAGGAATCTTCCATTTCTCTAATATCCTTGTGTACTTCAGTTCCCTTCTGAATTTAAATGCCATCAATCTAAGACGAACAGTATTTATGATCACATGAGACACCATGGAAGCACTGCGATGGTTTTGGGAAAATAAACGATTGTTTCTTTCTTGCCATATAAAATATGCTGAAGCAGCTACCAACAGTTTGCAAACAATATGTTCTGGTTTCTTGGTATTAGAGTTCTGCTCCATCCAGACTATTATAGAATCCCAAGTATCATTTATACAAGTTGGAGACTAATAAAGATTGTTTGAATAAGGATCGACTAGGCGGTCATCGGTGGGAATGGAGAAGAGATCTGAGAGCTGGTGTCAAAGAGAATCAGTTGAGATGTTTTTTGTATCATTTGGGATCAATTATGCTTTCTACAAAGCTATATACTTGGATATGGAATTGTGAAGCATGGAAGAATTTTTAGTTAAAGGGGTTCGTTCTATGATTGATGAATTTATTCTCCTTACAGGAGATACAGCTACGATTTGGTTCAAATGCATTCCTATGAAAGGCAACATATGTGCATGGAGAATTCTTCTTAATAGGCTAAAGGTATAGATATCCCTTCCTTATTATGTCCGTTGTGTTTAAAAGTTAATGAATCATGTGACACCTGTGTCACTACAACCATCATACAAATACCAAACCAATGAAATATTGTGTTTCATACTTGGGATTTGTATGAATATGTGTATCATTTGCACATATCAATTCTTGTTCGATTTCGAGCTCTAAATCGCTCTCTGGAAAGTTATACACGAACTGATGCGTAAACGTAATCAGTTTAACACGACAAACACTCCAGAACAGTGACATGGGCTTAACATACCTTAAATAACCTTTACATAACTTAGAAATAAGTTTTGGGAGGTTTGGTGTGTCGAAATCAAGTTTATTCGCTTACAGGGACTAATTTTGACAAACTGCGAAAGTATGCCGATTCATACTGTAGCGAACATTCCGGAACTTAATCATAAGTTAAATATGCCCTAAATATCCCTTTCATAGCTTAGAAATAGGCTTTGAGGTGTTTGGTGCGCAAACATAAACTTTTTGATCAATAGGGACTAAAAGCGTCAAAAAGTGCATAAGTTTGCATTTTCGCGCATATCTTACGTTCTGAATATATCCGAAAATCCAAAAATTTATGTAATCATTAAAATATTTTATTTTAGTGATTGGCACGATAAAATTCCATTCGTCGCGTAATTTGGATCGTTTTTCGTGTGATTTCGTGTTTCGTCGTAATTAACCGAACAACCCAACCGTACGACTAAACGAACCGACATCCGAGATGTTTTTGAGCATATTTTAAGTTCTCTATACTTTAACTTCATTTTAGAGCCTTAAAATGGGGTTAACAGGGCTTAAACGTGCCAAAACGCATCAAAAATCAACTTTGGAGATGCAGGGGCCTGTTCTGCCAATTGCTGAAAGTTGCTGCCAGCACACAAGAGCCATACGGACCGTATGGAGTTGCTTACGGTCCGTAAGCCACTCCCAGGTCAGCAGACTTCATTTTTTTGTAAAACCCAGCTATCCCATTGTTTTGCACATGGTTTTTATGAATCTAGGGGCTGGTTTTAAGCACCAATGGTATTCTAAAACAAGGGGCACACATGGACGGTCCAAATTGATGCTTGTTTATCGAGGAACGATCTTAACGGTTTTGGAAATCCTATATAAACCCACCCCCACTTCCATTTTCACTCACCATGATCTGAATATTCTCTAAGTTGAAGCTCAAATGCTCCATACCTGAGAATTTATAGATCATATCTTCTAGCTTGGACCTTTTGTAAGTATTCTTTCGTGCTTTTATGCGTTTTTAAGTATGAAAGTCAAACAGAGTTTGACTTTCTGCTTTGACCGGTCAATGGTCAACACGAAGTTCGTTTGAACTTCGTAACGTGAGCGTAATCACGATGGTTATAGTGTCTTGTGACTATACCTACTGATTACCACGTTAATTAGGCGTAGTGACGAGTCATAGTTTCGGTCAAAATACGCGTTTATGAGTATTTTGCAACCAAACTATTCTTGGGTATCAAAACCCTTTGTTTTGATATCAAACTTGTTTTAAAACCTTGTTAAACATGTTTAACTCGTCACTTTTAGATTAGTGCTTATATAGGGTCGTAAGATAAGCGGTCTAAACAACCGCTTAGACTTTTGAACCCGACCCGTTTGGTCGATCATTAGGATCCGACCAAGCATGTTTAGTGACCATAGATGTATAGGGGATAACTTTCCGAGGTTATACCTTATGGTCACTTAGTTTAATTAGTTGTATGATAGGTTGTTTATATGCCTTAGGTAAAATGACCAAAATGCCCTTTTCATGCATACTTGGTATTTAAGCATATGTAACCCAAACTTTTGTCACTTAACTGATTATGCAACATATTTAAACATGTTTAGGCATATAATACTTGTCATAGGACTAGTTAGGCGTTCCGAACGCGTTTTACGCGAACGACACGTTAAAGTAGCATAAGCTACCTAAACGGGTCGTAATGGGTCGTAAGCACTTAGGTTAGGTTTCGATTTAGTATGTAGGATTTGTTAAACCATATCATATGAGTTCCGACACTCATTTGGTTTACGAAACCTCATTCTATCCGATCTTCCGATTTAGGTCCGGTTATTAACATAGTTACCTATATTAGGTGTCGTTTGATTTCCGTGACCCCTCTAGCTTTGCTTGGTTGTTATTCAAGTCTTCTAAGCACTCTCAAGTGAGTACATAGTCCCCTCTTTTACTGTTTTCAAATGTTTTGGGGTGAAACATGTGTACTTAATTGTTATTTTCATGATTTCAAAGTATAAATTGATTATACATGCTAGTACTTATCTTTTGACAAACTGAATGATTATCTATGGTTTATGTTTTGGTCAAAAATCACACAAGGATAATGTAACCAAATCTAAAATTGTGAGGTATGATGCTTGGTTAATTGTATGAACGACAAGTATATGAAATCAACGATGAACACCGAGATTTATACGAGGAAAAAGCCCTTGATCTTTAGAAGATCTTCGGCATAAAAAACCTCGGGTGATGGAAACTACCGGTCACCAACTATATTGTAAAAACAATAATGATCCTTGTACAACTTCGGAAGAAAACAAGCTCATTACAATGGATTGCTAGTGTAAGTGTGTGTATTTCGCTAAGTGTTTGCAGAGAATTGTCTGTTTTTGTGTGTTGTATTCGAATTATGCCTAAAATGAGCTGTTTTCCCCTTTAAAGATAGAAAAATATCTAGTAACCAACTTTCCTAGAAAGGTGGAGGTCACCCATGTTCTCCAAAACGGTTATTTTTCCATCAAGCATGTGCCTATGAAGCATATTCCACGAGATTCCAGCAAAGACTAAGCCCATGTCATCCATTACCTGTGTATAAACATTAAAAACGTGACAATTGTTAGAAATCATAAGTTCTGTTAAGGATCCTGGATCCTCAGACTCCCTGCATCATTCGTTAAGGATCCGTGATCCATGCCCAGTCTCAGGATAGATGATCCTTAGCATAAAATTCATGCCCTAACAATTGCCCCCAATATGGCAGTTGTGATAAGGATTCACAGCTGTCATATTTCCGTTAGAAGCGAACTAGCTGTTGCTGCTGGTAACTAGTCGTTACACTGCCTGTCGTCACTGATAAGACCTGCTATAATCATCATTGCAAAATATAGAGTTAGAGATAACTCCTCAAATGCCTTTACAGACAAGAAGATCCTTCTGTTTGTGGAGAATGAATCCTTCTACACCGTTCGCTATTAACCTTCCTGCACTTTAATTTCTGCATAGACACTTTAACTGTTAGATAGCCCTATCCGGCCTGGGTGGATGGTCCACGGTTTTGCTAGTGAAATCCAGGCTAGATGATTTTGATACATAATGAATGGGTAATAACATTAAACCTTTTTTAGCTACATATATTGTTGTTTCTTTCCTCTTTATGTTTCATGTATGCTTTCTATTTTCAAAGATATCATCGCCAAACAACCGAAAAGTTATTGGAATTCTGATGATAATGTTAAACTTTTAATAGAAAACTTGAAGTGTTCGAACAAATGTGGATCAATGATCCTTAACCAAAAAGGATAAGAGACAACTTGCAGCTTAGAAAAAGTTAGAATAACATACCAGAGAATCCAAGTTAGGATTCTATATCCTTGTAAATTAATACTGAATAAACAAACTGTGAAAAGTAAAGTTTCGAGGATCCAGGATCCTTATTGTCAGAACTTGTATAACTTTAGAGCTCCAAGATCCTGTAAGAAAAACAAACTTGGGACCAAGCCAAATAATTGGGAATGAACCCATAATAACTGGGGACAAGCCCAACAAACTGGGGACAAGCCCAAATAAACTGGGGACAAGCCCAACAAACTGGGGACAAGCCCAAATGACTGGGGACAAGCCCAAATAAATGGGTGTAAACTGGGGTCAAGCCCAAATAACTTGTGTAAACTGGAGTATGGCCCAAACTGGCGACTATCCAAACATGAGCGACATGAAAATGCCGAAACCTTAGCTAACGTGAAAACATTAGAAACCTTAGGAACAGATGTATGGTACCTCTACCATTATACGTAGGATCCTGAATACAACCAGAACAATGAAATTGTCAGCCCCTAAAGCGGGTACTGGTCCCATTGCCTTGAGCTGCACCAGGATCATCGTGCGCTATTGGCGAAACTGGGGACAGGCCCAAAAACTGGGGACAAGCCCAAATAATTGGGGGCAAGCCCAACAAACTGGGGACAAGCCCAAATAAACTGGGGACAAGCCCAACAAACTGGGGACAAGCCCAAATAAACTAGGGACAAGCCCAACAAACTGGGGACAAGCCCATAAACTTTGGGGAGTTGGCCAACCACTTTGATCTTCTGTAAAATGATAACAACTCAAAGATAGAATCATATATCCTTTAAAGATCCCGGATCCTTAATCAGAGTACTGGCATCGCTGAGGATCCCTGATCCTTCTTACATAAAGTACTCCTTTAGATGAACAGCGTTCCAAGCTCTTGGTAAGAGGTCACCATCCATTGTTAACAAATGATATGCCCCCTTTCCTGCTTCAGCTTCAATTAAGTAGGGATCTTCCATTTTGATGCTAATTTGCCATCAGCCGAATTCGTAGTGTTCTGGAATGCTTTCCTTAAAACAAAATCACCAACTTGAAATCTTCAGAACCTGACATTCTTGTTGTATGCTCCAGCCATTCTTTGTTGATAACTGACCATCTGTCACAAAAGTTAGTTATTCTACTCCCAATAAATTGGGACCCATTATCACAAATAATTTCAGAAGGCATTCCAAATTCAGTAATAATGTTTCGCTTAATGAAGGATATAACTTCCTTTTTTTACTTGTGCAAAGGCTTCAGCTTCTATCCATTTGGAGAAGTAATCAGTCATGGCCAACATAAATACTTTTCCTCCTGGTGCTTTAGGAAGTTTACCAATTATGTCCATTCCCCATCTCATGAATGGCCAGGAAGAGGATATAGGATGCAGAGGCTCCGCTGGTTGATGAAGGATATTGCTTTGTATTTGACAAGCATCACACTTCTTTGCATATTCCACAACATCCTTCTTCATGGTAGGCCAATAATATCCTGTTCTAAGAATCCTTGAGAATAGTGCTCTGCCCCTAGTGTGGTTTCCACAATCTCCTTCATGGAAATCTTTCAGAACTTCTTGAATTTCTGGATCCTCGATGCACCTTAAATATGGACCTGCAAGGGATCGTTTATATAACATGTTATTTAGTATTGTAAATTGAGATACCTTGACTTTGAAAGCTCTAGGATTTTCTCCTGTAGGAATCTCTCCATGTTGTATATATCTCAGGATCGGAAGGATCCAGGATCCTGAACTTTACTGTGCACCATCACTAGGTATGATTGTTGAATCCTACACTATCTCCATAGTTGTGTGATCCTCAATAGAATGAGCTAAGATGTGGATTATGGGAATTTTAATATCCTCTGGAATCTTCAGTGATGATCCAAGGTTGGCTAACGTATCAACTTCTGCATTTTCTTCCCTGGATACCCGTGTTAGACTGAAAAAAGCAAAAGAATATGCCAATTTCTTGACTATTTCTAAGTACTTGATTAGCTTTTCACATTTGACAGCATAAGAACCATTATAATGGTTAGTAATTAACAGAGAATCTACATATACTTGAAGATACCTGATCCTCAAATTCTTAGCTAATTGAAAACCTGCTATCAAGGCTTCATACTCTGCCTCATTATTAGTGGTTTGAGAGCCTTCATGATCCTTAACTAGGATCGCACTTACTGCTTTAGCTGAAACAACTTGAGTGCAGCTTCATGTTTCCAAGCAAAGGTAGACTTTCTTCTTTTCAAGAAGGATATTAAATCCTGCTCTATGTTGTCTAGGATCCCGGATCCTATAAAAAATTTGGATTCAGGATCCTCTGGGTTCAACAAAATATCCTTGACGTCTTGCTCTCTTGCCTCCATGACGTCTTGCTCCTTGGTGGCTGGTTTCATTAAAGAAGTGTAATAGTTCTTTGCCTCCTGCTGATCACTCTCTATCTTCACCACATCCCATAGAGTTGGGAGCTTGACACATTGATGATATGTTGAGGGGGACTGCCTTCATATCGTGTATCCATGGCCTGCCAAAGATAACATTACAGCAAGGTAAGCAATCAATAACATAGAATTTTTTAACAGAATTCACTCCCTCTATATAAATAGGAAGTTTGATGTCCCCCAATGTAATCTTTGTCTCTCCACTGAATCCCACAAGGACAGATGATCTTGGGACAATATCAGATTCAAGTATGTTCATTCTTTTGAGGACATCCAACTGGATTATGTTCACTGAGCTTCTCTCGTCAATGAGAATCCTGCAAACAAAATGGTTAGATATAAATAATGTAATAACCAAACCGTTATGATGAGGATCCTATATGTCCACACGGTCATCCCCATCAAAGGATATGACTTTTTCCTGGGTAAGAATGGAAGTTTGAACAGATCTGTCCCCATTCTCCATCTTTGTTTCCTTTGCATGTCTCTTAGCTGCTGAGAACCTCCGGAGATGAAATGGATGATTTGAGCATCAGCTGGTGGAGGAGGAGCTTTTTCCGGAACTTTCTCAGAATCCTGGATCCTTGACTTTTTCCTTCCAAGCAATTCCTTCAAGTATCCTTTGCTCAAAAGATAACCTATCTGCTTCCTTAATGTTGTGCACTCATATGTGAGATGACAGAAATCCTCGTGATAAGCACACCATTTCGACTTATCCTTGCTAGCCGCGAACTTCTCATTCTTTTTTGGCCACCTGGACTTGTCACCAAAATTCTGCAAAGCAAGGATTAGTTTACTATTATCAGCAGAAAAACAATATTCAGAAATAGGAGGATAATCCTCATCATCTCCCTGTTATTCCACAGCATGCATATTCTGGTTGTCATGCTTGGAGCATTGCTTGGATCAGTTATTCTCAAAATATGATCCTTGTTTGTCTTGCTTTGAGGATCCTGACAATCTCTCCTGGATCCTTTTGTCATCCTCTAAACGGATGAACCTAAGGGCCATGTTCCTTACCTCATCTAGGTTCCTGCAAGGTGTCATAACAAGATCATCATAGAACTGAGAATCCTTAAGTAAACCCATTTTAAAAGCTTCAACAGCAGTAGCAATATCTAAGTTAGGGATTTCTAAGGATTCCCTACTAAATTTAGTTATATAATCCCTTAATAATTCATTATGTCCTTGGGTGATCCTATATAGGTCACTAGTTAAACGTTCAAATTTTCTACTGCATGAGAATTGGCTATTAAACAGGTTAACTAGATTAGCAAATGAAGTAATAGAGTAAGGGGGAAGACTTAGCAGCCATTTAAGAGCTGATCCTATTAGTGTGTGTTAGGGGAGGATTTTCCAATGATCAGTGATCCTCAATTACTATTGGGTTTAGTGATCCTCACTTCTGTTTGAATTAGTGATCCTCAGAAGTGTTGCAGGATCAGGATCATGGATCATCTTAAGGATCCTTATACTAACGATTGTCTACTTTGAATATGATGATGTTTTGCAGGAACATGAGCTTGGACTTGGTCTTGGCGATATTCCTGGAGCATATTCCATATTTATTCCGCACGTGCATGGCAGAAATGAATGTTATGGAGGTCGTGGGGGACTTGCACCAAATGAGGAATGTTTGTTAGTTTAGATATTTTCCATTTTTAAAAGGGGTAGCGAGCTAAATAGAAAATACTTGGCTATTTTTGGCTAAACACATACTCTTGCAACTGCTCTCACCAGCTCTCGATAATTCACTTGGCGATTACACACTTTTTTACACAATACACTATAGTGATTCTTGTAATTAGCTCGCTATCATCCGAAGTTGTAATACATTTCTTGTTTAATTTGAGTTGGTGATCGGTAGTTTCCATCACCCGAGGTTTTTTATGCCGGAGATCATTCATTGATCAAGGGATTTTTCCTCGTATAAATCTTTGTGTCACTTATTCATTTCGTTTCTGAGTGATCCTTAGTGTTGTTCATTGATTCAAGCATCATACCTCACAACAGAAAGTTTGGTTGCATTATCATTGCTTGATTTTTGACCAAAACAGTTTGGCGCCCACCGTGGGGCAATTGGTGCTTCATTCCCAAGAAGATTCATACCTTTGTGGTCATTTCGGTTCATAACAACCAGGCAGATGGCTTCCTCAGCGAAGAACACTTCAAACTTAATGTCGTCATTCAGTTCTTCACAAGGCGTTCCTCCTTTGCCTCCACCACCTTCTAGATCCCAGAAGAATGCTGAGAATGCTGCGAAGAAACAAACCCCCATTTTCCAAAAACCACCAACTTCTTCTGTTTCAACCAATCCTACTACTAATGATCTTTACGCTCTGATTTTGCAGATGAGGAATCACGCACAAGAACAGGACAAAACCAACGAAAGGATCCTCCGGGAGATCGCTGAGATCAAGAAACAAAAGAAATCAGTGGAGGATCACTCCCCTCTGATGCCAAGGTCGCTGAACTTCGACACTCCAGTCATAACTTCCCAGCACTCAGCAGCTTCGGATGTGCAACACTTGGGTGAATTACCAGGAAGACGTCATGGAACAACAACAATGAGTCAGACATTTGGCTCTCACTACCAGCCTCAGGGATCCTATTTTCAGCCATCGGGATCCTCTATTCAGCATCAAGGATCCTTCAGCTCAGGAGGATATTTGGGAATGCACACGGTCCAAGGATCCTCCCAGGTCCAAGGATCCTCCCAGATCCAAGGATCCTCCCAGGTCCAAGGATCCTCCCAGGTCCAAGGATCCTCCCAGATCCAAGGATCCTCCCAGGTCCAAGGATTCTCTATTGTCCCAGGATCCTTTCAGGTTCAAGGATCCTCTCAGCCTCAAGGATCCAACGTCTTTCAGGATCAAAGATTCTTGAGAAGTATGCAGCCTCAGAGCTCGGATGTTCATCAAGGAGACTTCATACCAATGCAAACCATTGCTTCCTCTGGTCCTTCAATCATGCCAGAGTCTCGTTAATATGGATTCACATCCGCAATTCCAAACATGAATCCTCCGGGAGGTAACACTTTTAATAATTCATATAACACTAACCATGGCTCTATGCAGGATACAGGTATCAATCAGGCTATGGCTAGGGAGCTACAGAAGCTTAAGGATATGATATCCAGTGTACCAGGAGTGGTTAAACCTATTCCTGAAATTGCAGATGGTAGCCATAGGATATCTCGTTTTGCACCACCCTTATGTGATGCTGAGATACCTAAAAGGTTCCAGATACCATCTATGAAGCTGTATGATGGTTCAACGGATCCAGAGGAGCATGTAGCTCAATACAGGGAGAGGATGGAGATCAATCCAATTCCTGAAAGGTTAAAAGAAGCATGTCTATGCAAGGGATTTGGATCCACACTTACAGGATCTGCTCTTAAATGGCTGATAAGTCTTCCCCCTTACTCTATTACTTCATTTGATAATCTAGTTAACTTGTTTAATAGTCAATTCTCTTGTAGTAGAAAATTTGAACGATTAACTTGGGAATTATATAGGGTAACTCAAGGTCAAAATGAATCACTTAGAGATTACAACACTAAGTTTAGTAAAGAATCCTTAGATATTCCTAACTTGGATATTGCTACGGCTGTAGAAGCCTTTAAAATGGGATTGCTTAGGGATTCATTATTCTATGATGATCTTGTGATGACACCTTGCAGGAATCTTGATGAAGTAAGAACCAGGGCCCTTAGGTTCATCCGCCTAGAGGATGACAAAAGAATCCAGGATAGATTGACAGGATCCTCAAAACAGGAGAAGCAAGGATCCTACTTCAGGAACAACAAATCAAAGTCTTACAACAGATCTGATAACCAGAACGTGCATGCAGTGGAACAAGAAGAGGATGATGAGGATTATCCTCCTATTTCTGAATACTGTTTTTCTGTTGATAACAATTGTTTTGGTCAAAAATCAAGCAAAGATAATGCAACCAAACTTTCTGTTGTGAGGTATGATGCTTGTATTGATGAACAACAATAAGGATCACTATGAAATGTAATGAACAAGTGACACAAAGATTTATACGAGGAAAAAGCCCTTGATCAATGAATGATCTCCGGCATAAAAAACCTCGGGTGATGGAAACTACCGATCACCAACTCAAATTAAACCAGAAATGTAATACAACTTCGGATGATAGCGAGCTAAGTACAAGGATCACTATAGTGTGTTGTGTAAAAAAGTGTGTAATCGCCAAGTGAGTTAACGAGAGCTGGTGAGAGCAATTGTACGAGTGTGTGTGTAGCCAAAAATAGCCAGGTGTTTTCTAATTAGCTCGCTACCCCCTTAAAAATGGAAAATATCTACTCTAACTAACATTTCGCAAATGGTGCAAGTCCTCCACGACTCCAAAACGTCCATTTCTGGCCAAGCACGTGCGGAATACTTCAAGGAATATACTCCAGGAATATCGCCAAGACCAAGTCCAAGTTGATACTCCTGCAAAACAATTTCGAATTCAAAGTAGACAACCGTTAGTACAAGGATCCTTATGATGATCCATGATCCTGATCCTGCAACACTTCTGAGGATCACTACTTCAGACAGAATTGAGGATCACTAAACCCAACAGTAAATGAGGATCACTGATCATTTAGAAATCCACCCCTAACAATTGCCCCCAAAATATAAGGAGTAATTTTGTAAATAAATGAGTTATATTTTTTTCTTATCCGCAATTAACCAACGGATAACTAGCCGTTATAATCGGACTAGCCGTTGCGAACATGACGTCACTGAGGTGATAATCCTGCAGAATCATCATTATAAATAGGAGTTAGAGATAGGGATCATTTCACATTTAAATTCAAGAGAACTCCCTTTAAATTCACATCCGACGATTAAGCAGGTATTTCTCTTCCCCTTCCTCCTTTACGTTTTCTTTCTCTGCTCCTTCTTTCTTCACCTTCTTCACAATTAAAATGATGCTGAGATCCTCACCGGCGAAGGATCATAAGAAGGACACTCCTCTCAAGAGCCAGGGGATCATCAAGGATTCAGCGAATGAGAGGTGCTGCTTCACTGATCCGCAAATAGACAAAATTCGGCATTGCTTTCCGGCAAACACCTATTTCAAACCGTTGGATCCTACCGTTCTAAGTGACTACATTTCAGAAACTTGGGTAGCTTTCCCGGTCACCCCTTTCACAATAGGATATTCGTATCCTTTCCCTGAATTCACCCAGTCTTTTTTCTCCCTCACCGGCATCTCCTATATTCAAGCTATGCCAATGATCTGGAGGGTCTTATATACCCTTGAGAGGATCATTGAGCAAGAAAGAATCAACCTGGGAATGTCGGAATTGGCCGGGATGTATGATCTCACAACATTTGGATCCCATCGATATCTGTTCAAGCGTAAACCCGGTGAAGAACATCCCATCTTCAAAGCCACTAAGAATGATACTAATTGGAAACGGCGATTCTTCTTTGTCAGAAGAGATTCTATCCCGGATGGAAAGGATCTGCCAAGGAAGTGGAGCACCCATGGTAGGATAGAGGATCCTTAGAAGGATCACTGAGTAAGCTCATTTTTTATGATGATTACTAATATGCTTCTGTTTCTTTTGTGCAGCTATCACATTTTCACATATCATACCTTCACCTGCCACCAAGGAGAGACTTGCTGCTTTCAGAAGACTTGATCCTGCAATAAGGTCATTCAAAACAAACACTCAGGATTCACAAGAAGTATCCTCAAGTTCTGTCACTATGTCAAGTAAGTATCCTGTATTTTGTATAGTCAAATATTTAAATAAATAGTTGAATAGAAATAGAATAAGGATAGTTATCTGTTTTAAATATGTAGGTGCTGGAAAGTCTTCACGATCTGCCTCTAAATTCAGTGTTGCCGAGCTTGATACTGTCAGATCCTCAAAGAAGAAGTCTGCTGCTAGCCCCTCTGTTGTAATCCCCAAGGCTATCACTTCAAAGGGAAGAGGTGGAAAGAAAAGCAAAACCTCTGAAGCTGACAACCTTCAAGGCTTGCCTCTGATCCGCCATCAATTCCTCGAGTACTTTAATAATGTAAGGATCACTAACTCAGACTAGTTATCCTATACACTTGAAGATCACCTGATCCTAATCTTTGCATTGTCTTTTTTTTGTAGAAATTTGCTGAGATCGAGGATTATGTGGGGAATGTTGAGGAGCTTGAGGAGAAATACTCAGATCTCCAGAAGGTGGCGGTACTCAAAGATCACAAGATTGCTTCCCTTGAAAAGGATCTCCTTGATGCCAAAGCTCAGACAGCTGCTATCCTGATCAATTTTGATTATGAGAAGCACGAGATCACAGAGGATGCCAAGGTCTCCGCTGCCATTGCCATGTACAAGACCAAGCTACAGATGGCTCAAGAAGCTCAGGATCCCGCATTTGATAGGAGCAGCTGGGACATGGAAGGCTGGAAGGCCAGGCTGGCTGAGTTGGAGGATGAGGATGAGGCTAACGAGGTCCTGGCAATCGAGGCTAGTGGTAGTGGCAAGGATCAAGCGAAGGATACTGGAGCTGGAGGGGATGATGATGCAGCGAAGGTGTAAGCTGCATAAATGGGCGATGAAGGACATTACTAGACGTAGCCGGAGCCCATTTTTTAGTTTGGTTATGGTTTTTATTTTGATGATGTTTTGATGAACAATGGTTGGTCTGTACTTAAACAATAGTAATTAGGGCTAAGGATCGTGGATGATCCTTTGAACAATAGGTAGGATTACAATTGGTGGAGGGATCCTCTGTTTGGGGGATGAAGCCATTGTGATCCTGCCGTCTTTTAATTCCTGCACTATCAAGACCCTTAGACAATGGACACCCTTTACCTACCCCAGCGGACGGGCCACGTATTGCTGGTAGATGATCGGGGTAGGTAATTTTGACAACCTTAAGGGGTTTAATCTTTTGTGAATAAAATAACTTTAACTTTTTGGCTATATCCCGTGTTGATATCCTTGTTAGTATTTTACTTTCCAACTATTGTGATGTTTATTTTGTTTAAACTTATCAAATAGAGAAAAAATTTAAGAAATGTCCCCAAAAAGTTTAGGATATGATCAAAGATCACATAATCCATAGCCGATTAGTTTTGAAAAGTTATATAATTTAAGGATCATAAGTTCAGTTGTCAAAGGATAAGGGTTACTTAAATAAATAATGAGTATAATCAAAATAGTTAAGGATCATACCTGAGAATCCAAGTTAGGATCCTAACCTTTAACAGTTGTAAATATGATAATCCAAAAGACAAACCTTAGTAAAAGGTAAGGATCAAGGATCCTTGGTCATTTATCTCCAAAACCCTGAAATAAGGTACAACTTGGGACTAAGCCAACATAGGATAAGAGTTAGTAACTGGGGACAAGCCCAACAATTCTGGGGACAAGCCCAATATACTGGGGACAAGCCCAAAGGATAACTGGGGACAAGCCCAAAGGATAACTGGGGACAAGCCCAAATGATCGTATGTAAACTGGAGTATGGCCCTCACTGGCGACTATCCAAACTTAGTGACATGAAAATGCCAAAACCTTAGCTAACGTGAAAACGTTAGAAACCTTAGGAACGGATGTATGGTACGTCTACCATTATACGTAGGATCCTGAATATAGCCAGTACAATGAAATTGTCAGCCCCTAAAGCGGGTACTGGTCCCATTGCCATGAACTATACCAGGATCATCGTGCGCTACTGGCGAAACTGGGGACAGGCCCAAACTGGGGACTAGCCCAAATAACTAGGGACAAGCCCAAAGGATAACTGGGGTCAAGCCCAAATAACTGGGGTCAAGCCCAAATAACTGGATACCTCTGTGGATACTCAATCCTTAGTTAAGGATACCTGAACCTTCAAAACTCAGAGAATCAAGTGAAAGAAGGATAAAGGATGCAGGATCCTTATCCCTATATAAGAGAATAAAAGAATGAAATAGTTTGAGATTAGAGGATTACCGAGATGAGGATCATCGTTCTGTAAGGATCCTTCAAGGATACTTGCCAGGTAAGGATCTTGGATCCTTATCACATAAAGTATTTCTTCAAATGGACAGCATTCCAAGCCCTTGGTAGCAAATCACCTTCCATTGTTAGCAATCGATATGCCCCCTTTCCTGCCTCAGCTTCAATCAAGTAAGGGCCTTCCCACTTTGGTGCCAACTTTCCATCAGCAGGATTGGTGGTATTCTGAAATGCTTTTCTTAGCACCATATCACCAACTTGGAATTTCCTGGTCCTGACATTTTTGTTGTAAGCTCCAGCCATCCTTATCCTTGCCAAGTCCCTGATTTCTTCTATAGTATCCAGGTGTTGAACCAAGTTTTCAGCATTTTCTTCAGGATCACGAATGCTTGTTCTTGCAGTTGGAACTACCATTTCTGTAGGGATCACTGACTCTGCCCCAAACACCAAAGAAAATGGAGTTTGGCCTGTAGCATTCTTGGGAGTTGTCCTATTAGCCCAAAGCACATAAGGTAGTTCTTCTGCCCATTTTCCTTTCTTGGATCCAATCTTTTTCTTCAAATTGTTGATGATAATCTTGTTGGATGATTCTGCCTGACCATTAGCTTGTGGGTGGACTGGTGTTGATGTTATCATCTTAATCCCCGAGCTGTCACAAAAGTTAGTTGTTCTATTCCCAATAAATTGGGATCCATTATCACAAACAATTTCAGAAGGGATACCAAATCTAGTAATGATATTTCTTTTAATGAAGGATATAACTCCCTTTTCTCTGACTTGAGCAAAGGCTTCAGCCTCTATCCACTTAGAGAAGTAATCAGTCATAGCAAGCATGAATACTTTTTCACCAGGTGCCTTAGGAAGCTTTCCAACTATATCCATTCCCCATCTCATGAATGGCCAAGAAGAGGATATAGGATGCAAGAGCTCTGCTGGTTGGTGAAGGATCTTACTATGCCTCTGACAAGGATCACATTTCTTGGCATACTCCACAGCATCCTTCTTCATAGTGGGCCAATAGTATCCTGTCCTCAAGATCCTTGAGAACAATGCTCTGCCCCCAGTGTGATTTCCACAATCTCCTTCATGGAAATCCTTTAGGACTTCTTGGATTTCAGGATCCTCAATGCATCTTAAATATGGTCCTGCAAGAGATCGTTTGTACAACATATTATTCAATATTGTAAATTGAGATACCTTGATTTTGAAAGCCCTAGGGTTTTCTCCTGTAGGAATCTCTCCATGTTGTATGTATCTCATGATTGGAAGGATCCATGATCCTGAATGAGACTGAGTATCATCACCAGGGATGATTGCAGAATCCTCTCCTATCTCCATAGCTACATGATCCTCGATAGCCGGGGTCAGGATATGGATAATAGGGATCTTGATATCCTCCGGGATCTTCAAGGATGATCCTAAATTGGCTAATGCATCTGCCTCTGCATTCTCTTCCCTTGGTACCTATATCAAACTAAAGGATACAAAAGAGAGTGCCAATTTTTTGACTATCTCCAAATATTTGATTAGCTTTTCACCTTTAACAGCATAGGATCCATTAAAGTGATTAGTGATCAGTAAAGAATCTACATGTACCTCAAGATACCTGATCCTCATATGCTTTGCAATTTTCAAACCAGCTATCAAGGCTTCATACTCAGCCTCATTGTTGGTAGTTTGAAATTCACAAGCTATGGAGTGGGGTATTATGTCCCCCTGTGGCGATTTTAGTAGTATTCCAAGCCCTGTTCCGTTTACATTGGAGGATCCATCAGTGAACAATACCTAAGGATCCTTGGTTTCTTCAAGCTGTTAGACTTCTAATTCAGCCTCCTTTTGCAAATCACTACTAAAATCTGCCACAAAGTCAGCTAAGGCTTGAGATTTGATGGCAGTCCTTGGTTCATATCTTATATCATATGCACTTAACTTCACTGCCCACTTAGCCATCCTTCCTGACATTTCAGGTTTCCTGAGAACATTCTTAATTGGAAAATTAGTCCTAACAATAATGGCATGAGTCTCAAAATAATGTTTTAATTTAGTGGATGCCATAATTAATGCAAGGATAAGTTTTTCTAAATGTGAATACCTGGATTCAGCATCAAGTAAGCTCTTACTTACATAATAAACAGGATGTTGTGTACCTTGGTGATCCTTAACAAGGACCGCACTTACTGCTTTTGAGGATACCGCCAAATATAAGGATAACACATCTCCATTTTCTGGTTTCATCAAGGCTGGGGCTGAGGATAGGTAATCCTTAAGGGCTCTGAGGGCACCTTCATGCTTCTCAGTCCATTCAAATTTCTTGTTTTTCCTCAGGATATCGTAGAATTCCTTACACTTTTCTGAGGATTTGGATATGAATCTGTTTAAGGTTGCGATCCTGCCCGTTAATCTTTGCACATCCTTAGCATTGGCAGGAGATTTGATATTTACAATAGCATTGATTTGCTCTGGAATTGCTTCAATGCCCCTCTTTGTCACCATATATCCTAAGAATTTACCTGCCTTAACACCAAAATGACACTTAGAAGGATTTAGTTTCATATTAAATTTATCAAGGATATTGAATGCTTCCTCCAAGTCTTTAAGGCGATCCTCAGCTTTCTTGGACTTAACCACCATGTCATCAATATAGACTTCCATAGTGTGTCCAATTTGTTCCTTGAACATCATATTAACTAGCCTTTGATAAGTGGCACCTGCATTCCTTAATCCAAACGGCATAGCAATATAACAGTATATACCAGTTGGGGTCATAAAGGCTGTATCCTCTTGATCAGATGGTTCCATCTGAATTTGTTGAAATCCAGATGAAGCATCCATAAAAGTTAACAACTCATGACCCGCGGTAGCATCCACCATGGAGTCAATGTGGGGTAAGGGGAAAGGATCCTTGGGACATGCCTTGTTTAAATCTGTAAAATCGACACATACCCTCCACTTTCCATTTTTCTTTTGAACAACAACCACATTGGCTAACCATTTTGGATACTTAACCTCTTTAATCATACTTTCCTGAAGTAGTTTATCTACCTCTTCCTGGATAATGGCATTCCTTTCAGGTGCAAATTTCCTCCTCTTTTGATGAATTGGCTTAAATGACCTGTCAATGCCAAGTTTATGAGTAATTATATCTTTAGATATACCTGTCATATCCTCATGTTTCCAGGCAAAGGTGGTTTTCCTTCTTTTGAGGAAGGATACTAGCTCCTGTTCAATATCGCTAAGGATCCCTGATCCTATGAAGATCTTGGATTCAGGATCATCAGGATCCATGAGGATTTCTTTCAAATCCTGTTCTCTTGCCTCCAAGACATCTCTTGAAGGATACTTTAATTGCTATTGCTCCCTTGGTCTTGAGGCTGGTTTCATTGATGAGGTATAGCAATTTTTATCTTCCTGTTGATCGCTCTCAATTTTCACCACTCCCCAAGAACTTGGAAGCTTTACACATTGATGATAGGTGGATGGGATTGCCTTCATGTCATGTATCCATGGCCTGCCAAGGATAACATTACAACACGATAAGCAATCTATAACACAAAACTTTTGATAAGAATGCAATCCTTCAATATAGATTGGGAGTTTGATGTCCCCCAATGTATTCTTAGTTTATCCACTGAAGCCCACAAGCACCGAGGATCTTGGGATAATATCAGACTCAGGGATATTCATCTTCTTGAGAACATCAAGCTGAATGATGTTCACAGAGCTTCCTCCATCTATAAGGATCCTGCGAACAAAGTGGTTAGAAATAAATAATGTAATTACAAGACCATCATGATGAGGATCCTGGACGTCAACACGATCATCCTCGTCAAAGGTTATGACTTTATCCTGGGTGACAACGGAGGTCCGAACGGGTCTGTCTCCATTATCCATCTTGGTTTCCTTAGCATGTCTTTTTGCTGCTGAAAATGATGTACCACAGATGTCTGATCCGCTGGATATGAAATTTATGACTTGTGCATCTGCTGGAGGAGCAGGAGCCCTTTCCGGGATCCTTTCAGGATCCTGGATCCTTGACTTCTTTCGACCCAAGAGTTCCTTCAAATGCCCCTTGCTCAACAAGTAGCCAATTTCCTTTCTTAGTGCAATACATTCTTCAGTGAGATGCCCGAAATCCTCATGATATGCACACCACTTGGAATTATCCTTTGTAGCAGCTGGTTTATCACTTTTCCTTGGCCACCTAGCTTTCTCACCTAGATTCTGCATTGCAAGGATTAGTTCATTGTTATCAACAGAAAAACAGTATTCAGAAATAGGAGGATAATCCTCATCAACCTCTTCTTGTTCCACTGAATGCACATTCTGGTTATCAGACTTATTGTAGAACTTGGACTTGTTGTCCCTGAAGTAGGATCCTTGTTTCTCCTATTTTGAGGATCCTGCTAATCTATCCTGGATCCTTTTGTCATCCTCTAGACGGATAAACCTAAGGGCCTTGGTTCTTACTTCATCAAGATTCCTGCAAGGTGTCATCACAAGATCATCATAGAATAATGAATCCCTAAGCAATCCCATTTTAAAGGCTTCTACAGCCGTAGTAATATCCAAGTTAGGAATATCTAAGGATTCTTTACTAAACTTAGTGATGTAATCTCTAAGTGATTCGTTTTGACCTTGTGTTACCCTATATAGATCATTAGTTAATCGTTCAAACTTTCTACTACAAGAGAATTGACTATTGAACAAGTTAACTAAATTAGCAAATGAAGTAATAGAGTAAGGGGGAAGACTTAGCAGCCATTTAAGAGCAGATCCTGTAAGTGTGGATCCAAATCCCTTGCATATACATGCTTCTTTTAACCTTTCAGGAATTGGATTGATCTCCATCCTCTCCCTGTATTGAGCTACATGCTCCTCTGGATCCGTTGAACCATCATACAGTTTCATGGATGGTATCTGGAATCTTTTAGGTATCTCAGCATCACATAAGGGTGGTGCAAAACGAGATATCTTATGGCTACCATCTACAATTTCAGGAATGGGTTTAACCACTCCTGGAACACTGGATATCATATCCTTGAGCTTCTGTAACTCCATGGCCATAGCCTGATTGATACCTGTATCCTGCATTAAGCCATGGTTAGTGTTGTATAAATTATTGAAAGTGTTACCTCCCACGGGATTCGTGTTTGGAATCCCAGATGTGTATCCATATTGACGAGACTCTGGCATGATTGAAGGACCAGAGGAAGCAATGGTTTGCATTGGTATGAAGTCTCCTTGATGAACGTCCGAGTTCTGAGGCTGCATACTTCTCAAGAATCCTTGATCCTGAAGAACGTTGGATCCTTGAAGTTGAGATGATCCTTGAACCTGAAAGGATCCTGGAACCAGAGAGGATCCTGGGACAAGGGAGGATCCTTGGATCGGGAAGGATCCTTGGACCTGGGAGGATCCTTGGACCTGGGAAGATCCTTGGACCTGGGAGGATCCTTGGACCTGGGAGGATCCTTGGACCTAGGAGGATCCTTGGACCTGGGAGGATCCTTGAACCTGGGAGGATCCTTGGACCTGGGAGGATCCTTGGAGCTGGGAGGATCCTTGAACTGCCTGCATTCCCAAATATCCTCCTGACGTGAAGTATCCCTGATGCTGAGAAGAGGATCCTGATGGTTGAGAAGAGAATCCTTGAGGCTGAAAGTGAGAGCCAAATGCCTGACTCATAGTTGCTGTTCCATAACGCCTTCCTGGTAATTTACCCAAGTATTGCACGTCCGGAACTGCTGAGTGTTGGGAAGTTATGGCTGGAGTGTCAAATTTTAGCGATCTTGGCATCAGAGGAGAGTGATTCTCCACTGACTTCTTCTGTTTCTTGATCTCATCGATCTCCCGGAGGATCCTTTCGTTGGTTTTGTCCTGCTCTTGTGCATGATTCCTCATCTGCAAAATCAGAGTGTAAAGATCATTAGTAGTAGGATTAGTTGAAACAGAAGAAGTTGGTGGTTTTTGGAAAATGGGGATTGCTTTCTTCGCAGCATTCTTCTGGGATCCAGAAGGTGGTGGAGGCAAAGGAGGAACGCCTTGTGAAGAACTGAATGACGGCATCAAGTTTGAAGTATTCTTCGCTGAGGAAGCCATCTGCTTGGTTGTAACGAACCGAAATAAGCACGAAAATATGAATCTTTCTAGGATTGAAGCACCAATTGCCCCACGGTGGGCGCCAAACTGTTTTGGTCAAAAATCAATCAAAGATAATGCAACCAAACTTTCTGTTGTGAGGTATGATGCTTGAATTGATGAACAACAATAAGGATCACTATGAAATGTAATGAACAAGTGACACGAAGATTTTTACGAGGAAAAAGCCCTTGATCAATGAATGATCTCCGGCATAAAAAACCTCGGGTGATGGAAACTACCGATCACCAACTCAAACTAAACCAGAAATGTAATACAACTTCGGATGATAGCGAGCTAAGTACAAGGATCACTATATTGTGTTGTGTAAAAAAGTGTGTAATCGCCAAGTGAGTTAACGAGAGCTGGTGAGAGCAATTCTACGAGTGTGTGTGTAGCCAAAAATAGCCAAGTGTTTTCTAATTAGCTCGCTATCCCCTTAAAAATGGAAAATATCTACTCTAACTAACATTCCGCAAATGGTGCAAGTCCTCCACGACTCCATAACGTCCATTTCTGGCCAAGCACGTGCGGAATACTTCAAGGAATATACTCCAGGAATATCGCCAAGACCAAGTCCAAGTTGATACTCCTGCAAAACAATTTCGAATTCAAAGTAGACAACCGTTAGTACAAGGATCCTTATGATGATCCATGATCCTGATCCTGCAACACTTCTGAGGATCACTACTTCAGACAGAATTGAGGATCACTAAACCCAACAGTAAATGAGGATCGCTGATCATTTAGAAATCCACCCCTAACAACAATGAACTAATCCTTGCAATGCAGAATCTAGGTGAGAAAGCTAGGTGGCCGAGAAAAAGTGATAAACCAGCTGCTACAAAGGATAAGTCCAAGTGGTGTGCATATCATGAGGATTTCGGGCATCTCACTGAAGAGTGTATTGCACTAAGAAAGGAAATTGGTTATTTGTTGAGCAAGGGGCATTTGAAGGAACTCTTGGGACGAAAGAAGTCAAGGATCCAGGATCCTGAAAGGATCCCAGAAAAGGCTCCTACTCCTCCAGTAGATGCACAAGTTATAAACTTCATATCCGGTGGATCAGACTTTTGTGGTACTTCCTTTTCAGCAGCCAAGAGACATGCCAAGGAAACCAAGATGGATAATGGAGATAGACCCATCCGGACGTCCACTGTCACCGAGGATAAGATCATAACTTTTGATGAGGATGATCGTCTTGATGTCCAGGATCCTCATCATGATGGTCTTGGAATTACATTGTTTACTTCTAACCACTTTGTTCGCAGGATCCTTATAGATGGAGGAAGCTCTGTGAACATCATTCAGCTTGATGTCCTCAAGAAGATGAATATCCCGGAGTCTGATATTGTCCCAAGATCCTCAGTACTTGTGGGATTCAGTGGGGAAACCAAGAACACATTGGGGGACATCAAACTCCCAATCTATATTGAAGGATTGCATTCTTATAAAAAAATTTGTGTTATAGATTGCTTATCTTGTTGCAATGTTATCCTTGGCAGGCCATGGATGTAACATCTGTGCTTGTAATTATTGTGAACAGTTCTATTATCAATAAAATAATTTTATTTGATCCCAATGTTTGTTTGGTTGTGTTTTACATTTTTCATGTTTTGACTTTTATTCAATTTCAAACTCTACATCGCTTTCTGGAGAGTTATACGCAAACTGATGCGTAAACTTAATCAGTTTAATGCAACAAATACTCCGGAACATCAACATATACTTAACATACCTTAAATAACCTTTACATAACTTAGAAATAAGTTTTAAAGGCTTTGGTATGGCAAAAACAAGTTAATTCGACTATAGGGACTAAATTTGACAAACTGCGAAAATATGCCAATTTGAACTGTAACAGACATTCCGGAACATGAACATAAGTTAAACATACCATAAATATCCTTTACATAGCTTAGAAATAGGCTTTGAGGGGTTCGGTGTGCTAAAATAAACTTTTGGGTCATTCAGGGACTAAAAGTATCAAAAAGTGCACAAGTTTGCACTTTTGCGCGTAACTCATGTTCTGAATACATCCGGACATCCAAAAATTTATGTAAGTACTAAAATATTTTATTTTAGTGTTTGGCTTGAGAAAAATCCATTCGTCGCGTCATTTGGATCGTTTTTCGCGCTTATGCGCATTCCGTCGTAATTAAGCGAACATCGCGATCGTACGGCCAAACAAACCGACATCCGAGATATTTTTGAGCATGTTTTGAGTTGCCAATACTTTAACTTCATTTTAGAGCCTTGAAATGGGGTTAACGGGGCTTCTACATGACAAAAATGCATCGAAAACCAAGTTTTGGGCATGCAGGGGCTAAAAATGTAAATCTGTCAAAGTTCTTAGGCCTGGGGCGTAAACCCAAGCTTAAACTTTACGCGGCCCGCGTCAGGGTCCCAGACAGCAGAATGTGCAGAAACATCGAATCTGGTCCGTTCCACTTGTTGCACATGGTTTTGGGGAATCTATGGGCTGGTTTTGATGTGCACATGGTATTACAATACCATGGGTGCAAGTGTATGGCCAAGATTGAAGCACGTTTTCCAAGAAACGATCCTAACGGTTCGGGAAATCCTATAAATACCTGTTGATGCAGATTTGTGTCTGATGCTTGTCGAATAGATTAGATTTATTATTTTACGCTGAATTTGTAATAGTTAGTGAAACGGTCTATCGAACGTGTATAGACCCGCTCGTTTGAAGTGGTCAAACGAGAGGGTTATTCGGTTGACCATGTGTGTTTGAAAGACAAAGGGGTGTGGCTATAAATAGCAACCCTTTGTCAGTTCAAACACTTGGAGATTTTAGGAGGTTCAAGTCCTCACCAGGGAGAGATCACCACTTGCTCTCTCCCCGGATGTAAACGGCTCTGGTAAAGGTTCGTTTATCTTGTTAATCGGGCCGGCTTGTACTCTTATGTTATCAAATCAATACAAGTTAGTCGTTTATCCGTCTATGATCTTCCCGTCTTGAACCGATCTCACACGAATCACGGTTTCGGTCACGAAACTCGGTCCTACAATTGGTATCAGAGCCATGGTGCCTGATTTAGTAAATCTAACAGTTTACTAAGTCACATGTGCTCTAGATCTGTGATTTTCATGATTTTTGTTCAAGATCTAAAAATGGTGAAATGAAGAAAAACCCAGATTCGAGACCGATTATACGGATCTGAGCTGAGTCGGACCGTACAAAGTGTTGGGTTTTATGTTTCTCACCGAAATCAACAAGTTTTCATCATCAAATATCAAGTTTTTAAGATTTTCGTCAGATCTGCAAAGTTAACAGGGGCTGTGTTCTTGAAGAAATGGTGGCGGCTGTTAAGAAATTTTAGGGTTTCCGACGAAACATCACTACCCATGACGAAACGAAATCCTTCGGCGAAACAGTATTCCTGTTTCGTCGACCAGTCACACAAGATCTGTTTCGTCGCCAACATCAACATCAGTTTCGTCGTCATTCTTTAATCTGTTTCGTCGGACCAAACAAATCACTTTCGTCGACCAGAGATCTGTTTCGTCGGCTGGTATCGCAGAAAGATAAAGGATAACAATTAGGTTTGTCGGCTGAATCAGATGTTGTATCACAGAAAGATGACCAGGTTGTTGCTGCTAGTTGTTCATCGAAGATGACTTTGGATTTGTTGTTGTTTGTGAATCAAAGATAACAGAGAACAGGGTATGATGATGGTGGCTGGTGCAATTTTTATTTGAAGCTTCTGGTCTTGTGTATCGCAGAGAGGAGAGAGACCTAAAAGGAATAAGTTGTCGGCTGATAAAGTTTAGGTATGTTGACTTATTTGGTCTTTATTGGATCCCTTATAATATGTGATAACATTTTTTAGTTGGGCTTGAAATTTATAAGTGTTGGGCTATCGATCTTTGGGCCGACTACACCAGATTTGTTACAACAGTTTGTTTTGTGGGCATTATAAATTGAGTATGGGCCACCTTTGACAAAATACTTAACACATGTTGTTACGCCCATATTCGTATTTGACAAAAAGTCGCAGCGGAAACACTAACCATAAAATTTCTTGCATTAAAAATATCTCAACTTATTAAAACTTTTAACTTTAACTTGATTCTTAATCAAAATCTGTCATCCTCTTATTTGTTAACTAAAAACATAGCTTTCACTTATTACATTTCACATTCAACGTCCCCGTACAATCTCTCTCGTGACTCGGTCTTCGATCCCTAATCCTTGTGATAATCGCTCATCATCCGTACAACCTGCATTCACCACATACATTCATAACATTAGTACACATTAAAGGAACAAAGTTCATTCGCATACACTTCACACTTCGTCATCCTTTAAGCTTTAAGCATTTCATCTGCATATCCATTTCCTGGTGAGGCTTCAATAATGTACCTGCATTACTTCTCATTCTCAAGGTACACCATTAGTACCATTAACACTCAATGTGTCTAGATCATGCATACATACGTACTTACATACAAACATACATACACATTTGCATACATCCATACCTTTCCTACAACTTTACATAATACAAACATACATACACATTTGCATACATCCATACCTTTCCTACAACTTTACATAATACAAACATACATACACATTTGCATACATCCATACCTTTCCTACAACTTTACATACATGCAAACACTCATACATACCTCCATACGTACTTACATACACAACTACATACGTACATACCATTCCTACATCTTTACATATAGACATAAGCTTGTACATATCCTTATACATACCTACATACACATCCACATATGTACATACCTATCCTACATCATTATATACGTACTTATATGTACACATACCAACATCATAATAATACCCACATGACATTATGCATCTTACATACATACAACCCTACGTGCATCAAACCCAACTCATACATACATATTCTCATACATACCATCACACATTCGCTTATTCTTGATCACATACTTATAAACATGCTCATGTAGATACACACATGCTTTCATACATTTCTACATACTTGTATACAGATATACAAACATACATACATACCCATCTACAAATGCGCTTACTCTAATGGTCATAAAACATATGTTAAAATAGTCGTACGCAACTTAAAACGCGTTTAAACGAGTTCCCAAGCCAAAACGAGACCTGAAAACAACTTTTGCTGAAACGTGCCACCGTCGCGTAGCGCGACGGCCAGGGGCCTTACCAGTCGCGCTACGCGACTGCCTTATTTTGATCAGCAAGTTGCAGCTGGTTGCTGCAGATTTCCAGCACGTCCGCGTTTCACGGAAACGGTCATAACTTCTTCGTTATTGGTCCGTTTTACCCGATTCTTTTTCCTACGCGTCCGTAATTTAGTTCCCCATCTTATGGTGTCAAGATCCGACATCCGGATTAACAAAATTCTAGGTTTTAAGTCTTCGGCTTAAAACCCTTTTTACTATTAATTGACCCATTCATAATTCTACCACATAACTTGTTTATTTGACCTTAACTTCATATGAATTGATGATATCAAGGACTTTTGTCATAAAAGATTCATTCCCGGATACTTTACATCTTATTTCACTCTTTTGCGCTCATAAGCTTATTTTGACCCGTTAAGGGTATTTGCGCATTAAATGGTCTATGACATACAAAACCATACTCTTCGCTTTTACTCATGACCATAACATTACTCTAATCGATTAGCTCATTTCCAATAGGCATTTAAGGTCGTTCGCCCGATATACCTATCAAGGGCGTTTTTGTCAACATTGCTCCATCCTTTACAACCAAGGACTTCATTGCATATTTAACCAATCCTACCACTTAACTTCAACTCTAACGCATATACCTTACTCGGATCAAAGCTAAGATCCGTTTAATACTTCATCGATTTCATTCAACTCATTCCTATTTGACCTCAATTAACACATTTAGTTAAATACATATAACTTTACATAAACAACTAAGAAGTGATTACGGAATCACTTACGTCATGCATCCGTGTTCACATCCGTTTCCACGCCTCTTCTTGACCCGTTAGCCTTTCGCGCTTGAGTCCATCTCCACATGATTCCTATGCTTTCATGTCATTGAAATCACTCTATCATTAGCATACTCATTTGTACATGATAACAATCGTATCAATCCCATATTTCACACTTAACTTTCATTAATCATTTCTAACAAACATAACTCATATAATCATGTCCGTATACGTTTAACTCATGTAACTCATCACGTCATTACATTTAACACGGATTGTTATTACATGTACATACGACTTCTCATCAACCTACATTTATGACAACGAGTCAACTCATGTTGCTTATACTTAGTTGACTTTCAAAAGTCAACTATTAACCATACATAACTATCGACTTATCAACATATACCCGTAACATCATAATCGACTATACGGACGACATTATAAACATGTTATCATCACATTTTATTCACTTCATCTAACGACAATTCATCATTTCTTATCCCATTTCTTTAAACATTCACACGCATGTATGATTCCAAACATCATTAACATAAGTGAATCATCATATTACATTACATCTTCTAAAACCCACTTCATAACTACTTGTTAATCACTTACAAGTGATCTAATCTAAAATTCTTCATAATTCATCATACTTTTGATATATGTACTACCTTGTAAGCATAGTGTACAACTAGTTCATGCATATCATTCTAATCTCATACACAATTCATCAATTTCTTCCTCCTAATCAACATGATTCATACATGCATAACATCAAACATACTAGTATCACATTTCTTTCAATTCTTCTAACAAGAATACATCATACAACTCGAAATACATCAATATTAAGCAAGAACTTAGACATAGATGATTTACCCATGTCATCATCTTCACCATAACAAATGGGTTTCACCCTTAAACATCAAATTAACCTATTTCATGCATAATCCATATTCCAAATGATGAATCTAACACATACTCATGCTCAATTTCATACGAATTCGTGATTTACAACATAACCCATTTCGTGCATCATCACCAATCTAGAATCTAAGACATACCTTACGATCCCCTTATGAAGGTGATCATTAATCCGTGTTCATTCATGAATTTAGACCTTGATTTACCCTTCAATTTGATGATTCTTCATGTTTAGGGTTTTGAGCTCTCATGGAGCTCCTGCTCTTCTAGAACACACGTACGTGTGTGTGTATTTGTGTGTTTTTCATAAATAATATTCAACTTTCATTTACCCTATTTTAGTCCGTCAAGTTTGCCACTAAATAATATTGGCACAACCATCATCCTTTAATTACTTTTTACCATATTCCTAACTAGGTTAAATAACCTAGTCACTTATTTCTAGATGTACCATATCGTAGCATTTTAACGAATATGAATATTCGGGTTTTGGGGTGTTACACATGTCTTCGTTGCTTGATGCTGGGTATCGAAGTCAAGAGAAAGAGTGAAAGAGTGAAAGTGGAGTAGTTGGCGGATGCATTTTTTTTATTTTGAACAGATGGTTTATTGCTAATTAGGATGTATTATTTGGGCCAAGGATTTTACATGGTTTGCAAAGTGGGGTCGGGTATTCGCAGAGTTGATTTGAATCGGGCTTCCAAAATTTCAACATCAAATTCATACGAATTTTGGGAGCGCGCGGGATGATGCGGCATGATGAAAACAAGAGATGATGAAAACTTGATTTTTTTTTAAAATTGTGGGGTAGTCACGGTTACCGACGCAAACGTCAAATTTGGTACTTGACTACTATGGGCCAAAAACAAAACGGTATGTTCACTTCCGCACGTCAGTATTTATCTTTGTTATCGGTTATTCGAAGATGTTCGAAAGCATTTTGTTTATTGTCATATTTTCGCATTTGAAAACGAACATATGAACCTAGATTCTCAATACCGGTCCTAACGAGTTCACAAAGTCGAAGAGTTATGCCTATGATGAAAGTTTTCGGATTGGGTGTTAGCAGAAATTTGGGGGGATACAAGTCGGATCCTACGAGGCTAGGGGACTTTCATTTTCAACTAGAATATGCAAAGAAGAAAGCCGTTTTCGTGATTTTTCGATTTGAAAGATTCTACTCAGTGGAGAGAATTTGTTCAGTAAAGATTGACGACAGTTCCGCTAAGTGAAGGGAACTGGTGAACATTTGAAACTTAACGACAGTTCCTTTAAAGTGGAAGGGAATCTGTTAAGGTTTAGAGATCTTACCAAAGAAATGGGGGAATAAAAATTTTCGTATGTTGAATTTCTTCGGTAAATTTCTAAACGCAATCACAGGTGGTAGAGTTTGTGATTTTCTAGTGACACAAAGACGGTTTACAGAAGACAGTTCACCAGAAACCTCTACCAATGTAGTATGCTTGAAGATCAAGACTTGATGCAGTTTTTAAAAGAATGGAACCCTTATCAAATGCCGGTTGGAGTATTGGAAGATCAGCGGAAGATCGGTCAATTGAGCCTTTTGAGGAAATTGCACAACGCCCAACACGGATACGCGTACTTTGAGGGGGAACTATTATACAAGAAGCGTCAAGATACTACTTACCTGGATCATCGGTCAAGGGGGAATTTGTTAACACAGAGAAGATGAATACTTGACTGAAGATCGATTGCAGTTGCATTTTCAGCATTCGACAGCAACGGACAAGGGGGAATTTGTTGATGCAGATTTGTGTCCGATGCTTGTCGAATAGATTAGATTTATTATTTTACGCTGAATTTGTAATAGTTAGTGAAACGGTCTATCGAACGTGTATAGACCCGCTCGTTTGAAGTGGTTAAACGAGAGGGTTATTCGGTTGACCGTGTGTGTTTGAAAGACAAAGGGGTGTGGCTATAAATAGCAACCCTTTGTCATTTCAAACACTTGGAGATTTTAGGAGGTTCAAGTCCTCACCAGGGAGAGATCACCACTTGCTCTCTCCCCGGATGTAAACGGCTCTGGTAAAGGTTCGTTTATCTTGTTAATCAGGCCGGCTTGTACTCTTATGTTATCAAATCAATACAAGTTAGTCTTTTATCCGTCTATGATCTTCCCGTCTTGAACCGATCTCACACGAATCACGGTTTCGGTCACGAAACTCGGTCCTATAAATACCCCATGCCTTCATTTGCAAAACCCACTAGAATTTTGATTTGAGAAACTCTAAGTTGAAACCATTGTTTCATACCTGAGTTACTTGGATCGAGATTAGCATTCGGGGACCCTTCGTAAGTATTCCTTCGTTCTTTTATTGCTTTTCGAGTCCGAAAGTCAAACTTTGTTTGACTTTCTGCATTGACCAGTTTATGGTCAATGCGAAGTTCGTTTGAACTTCGCAACGTGATTGTAATCACGATGGTTATAGTCCCTTGGGACTATGCCTACTGATTACCACGTTGTCTAGGGTCGTAAGGGTAAGCGATCTAATAAATCGCTTATACCTTCGAACCCGACCCATTTGGTCGATCATTAGGATCCGACCAAATACCTTAGGTGACCATAGTATATAGGGAATAACCTTCCGAGGTTATACCTTATGGTCGCTTAGTTAAGTAGTTGTATGATAGGTAGTTTATATGCCTTAGGTAAATTACCAAAATACCCTTTTCATGTGTAATTGGTAATTAAGCATATGTAACCTAAAATTTTGTCACATAACTGATTATGTAACATGTTTAGGCATATAACACTTGTCATAGGACTAGTTAGGTGGTCCGAACGCGTTTTACGCGAACGACGCGTTAAAGTAGCATAAGCTTCCTAAACGGGTCATAATGGGTCGTAAGCACTTATGTTAGGTTTCATTTAGTATGTAGGCTTTGTTAAACCATATTACACGAGTCTCCATACTCGTTTGGTTTACGAACCCTCATTCTATCCGATCTTCCGATATAGGTCCGGTTTATTAACATAGTTACCTATATTAGGTGCCGTTTGATTCCGTGATCTCTAGCATTGCTTGGTGGTTATCTTAGGACTTCTGAGCAATCTCAAGTGAGTACATAGACCCCTTTTTTACTGTTTTCCAAACTGTTTTGGGGTGAAACACATGTGCCTACTTGTTACTTTCGTGTTTTCCTGCTTTCACATCATATACTTACTATGTTCATTAGTACATTTATAGTACATGATTTCATTGTGTTCATGCTATGTATGTCCATTGTGTGCATACTTAGTACATTGTTTTACATTACATTTCATGCTATGTATGTCCATTGTGTGCATACTTAGTACAGTTGTTTTCATCACATGCTTACATTTTGTTATGACATTTGGGTTGTTTACAATGGAACAATACATTCATTAACATTAGCTACGCCGTTCGTTAGTAGGTAGTGGTACCATAGGAATTGACAACTCCCGTTCCTGAAATCCTGGGTTTGTTTGGATTGGAAGGAATGACCGAATTCGATATACATAACTTAGATAAACCTTTAATTTGTTTAAGGGTTTATCACCACAGTCTCAAGGCTTGGATGTATGCATTTTCACAATACCGCATAAATGTTTGTATCAGTATAGCATGCATTTGTTCCACAAAACATAACTTTGATTTAAACCATGTTTTACTTCAATACCTTGTTTTTGTGCATTTTACATATGGTTTAGTTGATATATTTCACTTACCATACATGATATTTTTGGTTACACATTACATGATCTACATTAAACATAAACATTCTGACATTGATATACGCATTTAGTGGTTTACATTGGACATAGACATTTCGATATGGTTTACACATTAACACATGACAATTCATTTATACATAAACAATTTACATTGGTGGTTGGTTTGAGTAAGTGATTTGAGTAACGAGGCGTGTTTAATATGATACAAGCATCGTGGATACGCCGCTGGTACTTCATATATATAAGTGTTTGTATGGCATTACATGTCGTAGCGTTACTTAAATCATTTCAATATTTTACATATTACGTTTTACATAAACAACTTATTTTCACAAGACATTGATTTACAAAACAACTTATCTTATACAAACTCATTTTACTTGGTTATTCATTTAACCTTACATTATTCTCTTATTTATACATATCATCGCTTTTTGAATGATTTACAAAACAAAACAATTTACAAGGTTCATGACTGACCTTTGTTAAACAACTTTTTTTCTAAACTAATAAGTCATGAATCCTCTTTTCACAAATCCTATGTATCTCACAGGCATTTTTATGCTGACGTACCTATTTTCACATGTGTTTTCAGGAGCTATTGCGTAGGATGATGATCGTGACACTAGGGCGTACCTGTGCCTTAGAGACTAAAAATGAAGATAGACTAGTTTAATTATGTTATGAACTCTTTGTTTCCTGTTAAAGACAATGTAACCCTTATGTTGATAAATAAAATACAACTTTGAATGCCATGGTTATGAAACAATTAATTCTGTTACAACACTCCCCGACGTTTTCCGCCACGTTTTGTATGTTATACGTGGTCGGGGTGTGACAATGGATACATGATGTGAAGGCAGTCCCATCCACCTATCATCAATGTGTAAAGCTTCCAAGTCCATGGGGAGTAGTGAAAATTGAGAGTGATCAACAAGAAGCTAAGAATTGCTATACCTCATCAATGAAGCCAGCCTCAAGACCAAGGGAGCAATAGCAATTAAAGTATCCTTCAAGAGATGTCTTGGAGGCAAGAGAGCAGGATGTGAAAGAATTCCTCATGGATCCTGATGATCCTGAATCTAGGATCTTCATAGGGTCAGAGATCCTTAGCGAAATCGAACAGGAGCTAGTATCCTTCCTTAAAAGAAGGAAAACTACCTTTGCCTGGAAACATGAGGATATGATAGGTATATCTAAAGATATAATTACTCATAAACTTGGCATTGACAGGTCATTCAAGCCTATACATCAAAAGAGGAGGAAGTTTGCACCTGAAAGGAATGCTATTATCCAGGAAGAGGTAGCTAAACTACTTCGGGCATGTATGATTAGAGAGGTTAAGAATCCAAGATGGTTAGCCAATGTGGTTGTTGTTCAAAAGAAAAATGGAAAGTGGAGGGTATGTGCCGATTTTACTGATTTAAACAAGGCATGTCCCAAGGATCCTTTCCCATTACCCCACATTGACTCCATGGTGGATGCTACCGCGGGTCATGAGTTGTTGACTTTTATGGATGCTTCATCTGGATTTCAACAAATTCAGATGGAACCATCTGATCAAGAGGATACAACCTTTATGACCCCAACTGGTATATATTGTTATATTGCTATGCCATTTGGACTAAGGAATGCAGGTGCTACTTACCAAAGGCTTGTCAATATGATGTTCAAGGAACAAATTGGACACACTATGGAAGTCTATATTGTTGACATGGTAGTTAAGTCCAAGAAAGCTAAGGATCACCTTAAAGACTTGGAGGAAGCATTCAATATCCTTGATAAATTTAATATGAAACTTAATCCTTCCAAGTGTCATTTTGGTGTTAAGGCAGGTAAATTCTTAGGCTATATGGTGACAAAGAGGGGCATTGAAGCAAGTCCAGAGCAAATCAAGGCTATTGTGAATATCAAATCTCCTGCCAATGCTAAGGATGTGCAAAGACTGACAGGCAGGATCGCAGCCTTGAATAGGTTCATATCCAAATCCTCAGAAAAGTGCAAGGAATTCTATGATATCCTGAGGAAGAACAAGAAATTTGAATGGACTGAGAAGCATGAAAGTGCCCTCAAAGCTCTTAAGGATTACCTATCCTCAGCCCCTACCTTGATGAAACCAGAAAAGGGGGATGTGTTATCCTTATTGTTTTGGTCAAAAATCAAGCAAAGATAATGCAACCAAACTTTCTGTTGTGAGGTATGATGCTTGAATTGATGAACAACAATAAGGATCACTATGAAATGTAACGAACAAGTGACACGAAGATTTATACGAAGAAAAAGCCCTTGATCAATGAATGATCAACGGCATAAAAAACCTCGGGTGATGGAAAGTACCGATCACCAACTCAAATTAAACAAGAAAATGTAATACAACTTCGGATGATAGCGAGCTAAGTACAAGGATCACTATAGTGTGTTGTGTAAAAAAGTGTGTAATCGCCAAGTGAGTTAACGAGAGCTGGTGAAAGCAATTGTACGAGTGTGTGTGTAGCCAAAAATAGCCAAGTGTTTTCTCATTAGCTCGCTACCCCTTTAAAAATAGAAAATATCTACTCTAACTAACATTCCGCAAATGGTGCAAGTCTTCCACGACTCCATAACGTCCACTTCTGGCCAAGCACGTGCGGAATAAACATAGAATATTTTCCAGGAATATCGCCAAGACCAAGTCCAAGTTAATACTCCTGCAAAACAATTTTGAATTCAAGGTAAACAACCGTTAGTACAAGGATCACTATGATGATCCATGATCCTGATCCTGCAACACTTATGAGGATCACTACTTCAGACAGAATTGAGGATCACTAAACCCAATAGTAAATGAGGATCACTGATCATTTAGAAATCCACCCCTAACAATTGCCCCCAAAATATAAGGATTAATTATGTAAATAAATGAGTTATATTTTGTTCTTATCCATAACAAATTAACGGATAACTAGCCGTTGGAGTCGGACTAGCCGTTGCGAGTATGACGTCACTGAGGTGACTATCCTTCAAAATCATCATTATAAATAGGAGTTAGAGATAGGGATCAATTCGCATTTAAATTCAAGAGAAACTCCCTTTAAATTCATATCCGCAGATCAATCAGGTATCTCTCTTCCTCTTCTTCCTTTACGTTTTCTTCTTTGCTCCTTCTCTCTTCACCTTCTTCAAGATGATGTTAAGATCCTCCCCTGCTAAGGATCACAAGAAGGACAGTCCTCTTAAAAGCCAGGGGATCATCAAAGATTCAGCGAATGAAAGGTGCTGCTTCACCGATCCGCAAATAGACAGAATCCGGCATTGCTTTCCGGCGAACACCTATTTCAAACCGTTTGATCCCACCGTTCTAAGTGATTACATTTCTGAAACTTGGGTAGCTTTCCTGGTTACTCCTTTCACAATAGGATACTCGTATCCTTTCCCTGAATTCACCCAGTCTTTCTTCTCCCTCACCGGCATCTCCTATATTCAAGCTATGCCAATGATCTGGAGGGTTTTATATACCCTTGAGAGGATCATTGAGCAGGAAGAGATTGCTCTAGGAATGTCGGAATTGGCAGAGATGTATGACCTCACCACATTTGGATCCCATCGATATCTATTCAAGCGTAAACCCGGTGAAGAACACCCAATCTTCAAAGCCACCAAAAATGATACCAACTGGAAACGGCGTTTCTTTTTTGTCAGAAGGGATTCTATCCCGGATGGAAAGCATCTGCCAAGGAAGTGGGCCACCCATGGTAGGATAGAGGATCCTGAGGAGGATCACCAGATAACCTTTTTTTTGTATAAGGATCACTAACACCCTTTTGTTTCTGTTGTGCAGCTATCTCTGTCTCGCATCTTATACCATCACCTGCCACCGAGTTAAGGCTCGCTGCTTTCAGAAGACTTGATCCTGCAACAAGGTCATTCAAAACAAACACCCAGGATTCACAGGAAGTATCCTCAGGTTCTGTCACTATATCAAGTAAGTATCCTGCACCTTGTATGGTCAAATATTTAAATAAATAGTTGAATAGAAATAGGATTAGGATACTTATCTGTTTTGAATGTGTAGGCGCTGGGAAATCCTCAAAATCTGCCTCCAAGTTCAACATTACTGATCTTGACAATGTCAGATCCTCCAAGAAAAAATCTGCTGCTAGCCCCTCCGTTGTAATCCCCAAGGCTACCACTTCGAAGGGAAGAGGTGGAAAGAAAAGAAAGACCTCTGAAGCTGACAACCTTCAAGGCTTACCTCTGATCCGTCACCAATTCCTCGAGTACTTTAATGATGTAAGGATCACTGACTCAATCTAGTTATCCTATCCACTTGAGGATCACCTGACTCTAATCTTTGCATTGTCTTCTTTGTAGAAATTTGCTGAGATCGAGGACTATGTGGGGAATGTTGAAGAGCTAGAGGAGAAACACTCTGACCTCCAAAAAGTAGCCATGCTCAAAGACCTCAAGATCGTTTCCCTTGAAAAGGATCTCAACGATGCCAAAGCTCAAACAGCTGCCATTCTGATCAATTCTGATTATGAAAAGAGCGAGATCACTGAGGATGCTAAGGTCTCCGCTGCCATTGCCATGTACAAGACCAAGCTACAGATGGCTCAAGAAGCTCATGATCCTGCCTTTGATAGGAGCAGCTGGGACATGGAAGGCTGGAAGGCCAGGTTGGCTGAGTTGGAGGATGAGGATGAGGCTGATGAGGTTCTGGCAATCGAGGCTAGCGGTAGTGGCACGGATCAGGCGAAGGATACTGGAGCTGGAGGGGATGATGATGCAGCGAAGGTGTAAGCTGCATGAATGGGCGATGAAGGACATTTCTAGACGTAGCCGGAGCCCATTTTTTAAGTTTGCTTATGGTTTTTGTTTTGATGAACAATGGTTGGTCTGTACTTAAACAATACTAATTAGGGTTGTAGATCATGGATGATCCTTTGAACAATAGGTAGGATTACAAATGGTGGAGGGATCCTCTGTTTGGGGGATGAAGCCATTGTGATCCTACCGTTTTTAATTTCCTGCACTACCAAGACCTTTAGACAATGGACACCCTTTGCCAACCCATGTGGACGGGCCACGTTTTGCTGGTAGAAACGTGGGTTGGCAATTTTGACAACCTTAAAGGGTTTAATCTTTTGTGAATAAAAATAACTTTAACTTTTTGGCTTATCCTGTGTTGATATCCTTGTTAATATTTTACTTTCCACCTGTTGTGATGTTTATTTTGTTTAAACTTATCAAGTAGAGAAAAAATTTAAGAAATATCCCCAAAAAGTTTAGGATATGATCAAAGATCACATATCCTATAATCGATAAGTTCTGAAAAGTTATATAGTTTAAGGATCACAAGTTCAGTTGTCAAAGGATAAGGGTTACTTAAATAAATAATGAGTATAATCAAAATAGTTAAGGATCATACCTGAGAATCCAAGTTAGGATCCTAACCTTTAACAGTTGTAAATATGATAATCCAAAAGACAAACCTTAGTAAAAGGTAAGGATCAAGGATCCTTGGTCATTTATCTCCAAAACCCTGAAATAAGGTACAACTTGGGACTAAGCCAACATAGGATAAGAGTTAGTAACTGGGGACAAGCCCAAGAATTCTGGGTACAAGCCCAATATACTGGGGACAAGCCCAAAGGATAACTGGGGACAAGCCCAAAGGATAACTGGGGACAAGCCCAAAGGATAACTGGGGACAAGCCCAAAGGATAACTGGGGACAAGCCCAAAGGATCGTATGTAAACTGGAGTATGGCCCTCACTGGCGACTATCCAAACTTAGTGACATGAAAATGCCAAAACCTTAGCTAACGTGAAAACGTTAGAAACCTTAGGAACGGATGTATGGTACGTCTACCATTATACGTAGGATCCTGAATATAGCCAGTACAATGAAATTGTCAGCCCCTAAAGCGAGTACTGGTCCCATTGCCATGAACTATACCAGGATCATCGTGCGCTACTGGCGAAACTGGGATCAGGCCCAAACTGGGGACTAGCCCAAATAACAGGGGTCAAGCCCAAATAACTGGGGTCAAGCCCAAATAACTGGGGTCAAGCCCAAATAACTGGGGTCAAGCCCAAATAACTGGATACTTCTGTGGATACTCAATCTTTAGTTAAAGATACCTGAACCTTCAAAACTCAGAATCAAGTGAAAGGAGGATAAAGGATGCAGGATCCTTATCCTTATCCTTACATAAGAGAATAAAAGAATGAAATAGTTTGAGATTAGAATATTACCAGAATGAGGATCATCTATTCTGTAAGGATCCTTCAAGGATAATAATCAGGTAAGGATCATCGATCCTTGTCACATAAAGTATTTCTTCAAGTGGACAACATTCCAAGCTCTTGGTAGCAAATCACCTTCCATTTTTAGCAATCGATATGCCCCCTTTCCTGCCTCAGCTTCAATCAAGTAAGGGCCTTCCCACTTTGGTGCCAACTTTCCATCAGCAGGATTGGTGGTATTCTGAAATGCTTTTCTTAGCACCATATCACCAACTTAGAATTTCCTGATCCTGACATTTTTGTTGTAAGCTCCAGCCATCCTTAGTTGATAACTGGCCATCCTTATCCTTGCCAAGTCCCTGATTTCTTCTATAGTATCCAGGTCTTGAACCAAGTTTTCAGCATTTTCTTCAGGATCACGAATGCTTGTTCTTGCAGTTGGAACTACCATTTCTGTAGGGATCACTGACTCTGCCCCAAACACCAAAGAAAATGGAGTTTGGCCTGTAGCATTCTTGGGAGTTGTCCTATCAGCCCAAAGCACATAAGGTAGTTATTCTGCCCATTTTCCTTTCTTGGATCCAAGCTTCTTCTTTAAATTGTTGATGATGATCTTGTTAGATGATTCTGCCTGATCATTAGCTTGTGGGTGGACTGGTGTTGATGTTATCATCTTAATCCCCCAGCTGTCACAAAAGTTAGTAGTTCTATTCCCAATAAATTTGGATCCATTATCACAAATAATCTCAGAAGGGATACCAAATCTAGTAATAATGTTTCTTTTAATGAAGGATATAACTTCCTTTTCTCTGACTTGAGCAAAGGCTTCAGCCTCTATCCACTTAGAGAAGTAATCAGTCATAGCAAGCATGAATACTTTTCCACCAGGTGCCTTAGGAAGCTTTCTAACTATATCCATTCCCCATCTCATGAATGGCCAAGAAGAGGATATAGGATGCAAGAGCTCTGCTGGTTGGTGAAGGATATTACTATGCCTCTGACAAGGATCACATTTCTTGGCATACTCCACAGCATCCTTCTTCATAGTGGGCCAATAGTATCCTGTCCTCAGGATCCTTGAGAACAATGCTCTGCCCCCAGTGTGATTTTCACAATCTCCTTCATGGAAATCCTTTAGGACTTCTTGGATTTCAGGTTCCTCAATGCATCTTAAATATGGTCCTGCAAGAGATCGTTTGTACAACATATTATTCAATATTGTAAATTGAGATACCTTGATTTTGAAAGCCCTAGGGTTTTCTCCTGTAGGAATCTCTCCATGTTGTATGTATCTCATGATTGGAAGGATCCATGATCCTGAATGAGACTGAGTATCATCACCAGGGATGATTGCAGAATCCTCTCCTATCTCCATAGCTACATGATCCTCGATAGCCGGGGTCAGGATATGGATAATAGGGATCTTGATATCCTCCGGGATCTTCAAGGATGATCCTAAATTGGCTAATGCATCTGCCTCTGCATTCTCTTCCCTTGGTACCTGTGTCAAACTAAAGGATACAAAAGAGAGTGCCAATTTTTTGACTATCTCCAAATATTTGATTAGCTTTTCACCTTTAACAGCATAGGATCCATTAAAGTGATTAGTGATCAGTAAAGAATCTACATGTACCTCAAGATACCTGATCCTCATATGCTTTGCAATTTGCAAACCAGCTATCAAGGCTTCATACTCAGCCTCATTGTTGGTAGTTTGAAATTCACAAGCTATGGAGTGGGGTATTATGTCCCCCTGTGGCGATTTTAGTAGTATTCCAAGCCCTGTTCCGTTTACATTGGAGGATCCATCAGTGAACAGTACCCAAGGATCCTTGGTTTCTTCAAGCTGCTGGACTTCTAATTCAGCCTCCTTTTGCAAATCACTACTAAAATCTGCCACAAAGTCAGCTAAGGCTTGGGATTTGATGGCAGTCCTTGGTTCATATCTTATATCATATGCACTTAACTTCACTGCCCACTTAGCCATCCTTCCTGACATTTCAGGTTTCCTGAGAACATTCTTAATTGGAAAATTAGTCCTAACAATAATGGCACGAGTCTCAAAATAATGTCTTAATTTAGTGGATGCCATAATTAATATAAGGATAAGTTTTTCTAAATATGAATACCTGGATTCAGCATCAAGTAAGCTCTTACTTTCATAATAAACAGGATGTTGTGTACCTTGGTGATCCTTAACAAGGACCGCACTTACTGCTTTTGAGGATACCGCCAAATATAAGGATAACACATCTCCTTTTTCTGGTTTCATCAAGGCTGGGGCTGAGGATAGGTAATCTTTAAGAGCTCTGAGGGCACCTTCATGCTTCTCAGTCCATTCAAATTTCTTGTTTTTCCTCAGGATATCGTAGAATTCCTTACACTTTTCTGAGGATTTGGATATGAATCTGTTCAAGGCTGCGATCCTGCCCGTTAATCTTTGCACATCCTTAGCATTGGCAGGAGATTTGATATTTACAATAGCTTTGATTTGCTCTGGACTTGCTTCAATGCCCCTCTTTGTCACCATATATCCTAAGAATTTACCTGCCTTAACACCAAAATGACACTTAGAAGGATTTAGTTTCATATTAAATTTATCAAGGATATTGAATGCTTCCTCCAAGTCTTTAAGGTGATCCTCAGCTTTCTTGGACTTAACCACCATGTCATCAATATAGACTTCCATAGTGTGTCCAATTTGTTCCTTGAACATCATATTAACTAGCCTTTGATAAGTGGCACCTGCATTCCTTAATCCAAACGGCATAGCGATATAACAGTATATACCAGTTGGGGTCGTAAAGGCTGTATCCTCTTGATCAGATGGTTCCATCTGAATTTGTTGAAATCCAGATGAAGCATCCATAAAAGTTAACAACTCATGACCCGCGGTAGCATCCACCATGGAGTCAATGTGGGGTAAGGGGAAAGGATCCTTGGGACATGCCTTGTTTAAATCTGTAAAATCGATACATACCCTCCACTTTCCATTTTTCTTTTGAACAACAACCACATTGGTTAACCATTTTGGATACTTAACCTCTCTAATCATACTTGCCCGAAGTAGTTTATCTACCTCTTCCTGGATAATGACATTCCTTTCAGGTGCAAATTTCCTCCTCTTTTGATGAATTGGCTTAAATGACCTGTCAATGCCAAGTTTATGAGTAATTATATCTTTAGATATACCTGTCATATCCTCATGTTTCCAGGAAAAGGTGGTTTTCCTTCTTTTGAGGAAGGATACTAGCTCCTGTTCAATATCGCTAAGGATCCCTGATCCTATGAAGATCTTGGATTCAGGATCATCAGGATCCATGAGGATTTCTTTCAAATCCTGTTCTCTTGCCTCCAAGACATCTCTTGAAGGATACTTTAATTGCTATTGCTCCCTTGGTCTTGAGGCTGGTTTCATTGATGAGGTATAGCAATTTTTAGCTTCCTGTTGATCACTCTCAATTTTCACCACTCCCCAAGGACTTGGAAGCTTTACACATTGATGATAGGTGGATGGGACTGCCTTCATGTCATGTATCCATGGCCTGCCAAGGATAACATTACAACATGATAAGCAATCTATAACACAAAACTTTTGATAAGAATGCAATCCTTCAATATAGATTGGGAGTTTGATGTCCCCCAATGTATTCTTAGTTTATCCACTGAAGCCCACAAGCACCGAGGATCTTGGGATAATATCAGACTCTGGGATATTCATCTTCTTGAGAACATCAAGCTGAATGATGTTCACAGAGCTTCCTCCATCTATAAGGATCCGGCGAACAAAGTGGTTAGAAATAAATAATGTAATTACAAGACCATCATGATGAGGATCCTGGACGTCAACACGATCATCCTCATCAAAGGTTATGACTTTATCCTGGGTGACAACGGAGGTCCGAACGGGTCTGTCTCCACTATCCATCTTGGTTTCCTTAGCATGTCTTTTTGCTGCTGAAAAGGATGTACCACAGATGTCTGATCCACTGGATATGAAATTTATGACTTGTGTATCTGCTGGAGGAGCAGGAGCCCTTTCCAGGATCCTTTCAGGATCCTGGATCCTTGACTTCTTTCAACCCAAGAGTTCCTTCAAATGCCCCTTGCTCAACAAGTAGCCAATTTCCTTTCTTAGTGCAATACATTCTTCAGTGAGATGCCCGAAATCCTCATGATATGCACACCACTTGGACTTATCCTTTGTAGCAGCTGGTTTATCACTTTTCCTTGGCCACCTAGCTTTCTCACCTAGATTCTGCATTGCAAGGATTAGTTAATTGTTATCAACAGAAAAACAGCATTAAAAAATAGGAGGATAATCCTCATCAACCTCTTCTTGTTCCACTGAATGCACATTCTGGTTATCAGACTTATTGTAGAACTTGGACTTGTTGTTCCTGAAGTAGGATCCTTGTTTCTCCTGTTTTGAGGATCCTGCTAATCTATCCTGGATCCTTTTGTCATCCTCTAGACGGATGAACCTAAGGGCCCTGGTTCTTACTTCAGCAAGATTCCTGCAAGGTGTCATGACAAGATCATCATAGAATAATGAATCCATAAGCAATCCCATTTTAAAGGCTTCTACAGCCGTAGTAACATCCAAGTTAGGAATATCTAAGGATTCTTTACTAAACTTAGTGATGTAATCTCTAAGTGATTCATTTTGACCTTGTGTTACCCTATATAGATCACTAGTTAATCGTTCAAACTTTCTACTACAAGAGAATTGACTATTGAACAAGTTAACTAAATTAGCAAATGAAGTAATAGAGTAAGGGGGAAGACTTAGCAGCCATTTAAGAGCAGATCCTGTAAGTGTGGATCCAAATCCCTTGCATAGACATGCTTCTTTTAACCTTTCAGGAATTGGATTGATCTCCATCCTCTCCCTGTATTGAGCTACATGCTCCTCTGGATCCGTCGAACCATCATACAGTTTCATGGATGGTATCTGGAATCTTTTAGGTATCTCAGCATCACATAAGGGTGGTGCAAAACGAGATATCTTATGGCTACCATCTGCAATTTCAGGAATGGGTTTAACCACTCCTAGAACACTGGATATCATATCCTTGAGCTTCTGTAACTCCCTGGCCATAGCCTGATTGATACCTGTATCCTGCATTAAGCCATGGTTAGTGTTGTATAAATTATTGAAAGTGTTACCTCCCACGGGATTCGTGTTTGGAATCCCAGATGTGTATCCATATTGATGAGACTCTGGCATGATTGAAGGACCAGAGGAAGCAATGGTTTGCATTGGTATGAAGTCTCCTTGATGAACGTCAGAGTTCTGAGGCTGCATACTTCTCAAGAATCCTTGATCCTGAAGAACGTTGGATCCTTGAAGTTGAGATGATCCTTGAACCTGAAAGGATCCTGGAACCAGAGAGGATCCTGGGACAAGGGAGGATCCTTGGATCGGGAAGGATCCTTGGACCTGGGAGGATCCTTGGACCTGGGAAGATCCTTGGACCTGGGAGGATCCTTGTGAAGGGTTTTTAACATGTTTATCAAAGCTAATTTTATCCGAATAAAATTAAAACGCAGCGGAATAAGGATTTAAAACATGTTACTTTACAAGATTTAAAACTCTTTTAAATGCAAAAACCCAAAATCGGATCCATATATGACATACATGCTATCAAAATACAACCATAGGGTGTTTGAGAATTCAACCTTTCTTTGGAGCAAGGAGATGGAAGATGATGATGAATCTTGAATGGTAGCTTCCAAACGAGAAAGCCTCAAGCTAGTATACCCGAAAGCCTCCAACAAACACCTTAAGATTGCTAGGATTTGCACTTAAAAAAAAACTCTCTTGAATGACCACCCTTGGCCGAAATTTTCTAGAGAAAATTGGAGAGTTCTCACTTGTGTTCTTGCACTTGAATTCTTTTAAGTTTTTAATCTTATTTTCAAGTCTTGCAACAACTTTGCCTTAAAAGAATGAGAGAGAAGGTTGCCACCCAAATTGGCCAATCAAGCATCAACTAGACATGCAAAATGCATGCATTATGATTGGACCAAAAAAACTTTGTGAGTTCCCATGAGGGGGGCGGCATAGCTTTTATTTTTTATAAAAAAATTTCAAAAATTTTCTTATAATAACAATTTAGGTCTTATATAATTTTATAACTTTTATAACATCATGTGTTATAAGACTTATACTACTTTTATTATGTTATTTAACCTATTAAATAACAAAATAAAATATTCTCTCAAAATAAATTATCCATATAATTTATTAGTTTGTCAAGTGCAATTATTTAGAAAACTAATTTCTAAATATTCTAAGTGTTAATATTTATTTGTTTGATCAAATCATAAATAAATATTATTGGTGTTTGTCTAGCTTGTTATTGGGTATGACCCGACTTGGATCATAACGTACTAGCCACATCAATTTAATATGTGTCTTGGGCATATAGAGTCCAACAATCTCCCACTTGCACAAGATACATAGAAGATTGATGCCAGCAGTAAATGACGCCTAACAACGGTTTACTACCCCTAATACGTATGACGAAGTGCCATTCAATAACATCATCCCCTTCAAGTCCCTTACTTGAAAATGATTTAGGTGAATCTATCATTTATCCTTTCGTTACAGATGTCATGTCAAATCCAGAGACACAGTGTGATCATTCTCTGTTGATTTAACTTAAGCAGGCCTTAGACATCTTACTCTCAACGAATAAGAGGAACAAATCCCTTCTTGACTACATACGTCTCTCACAATCACCTCGTACCATACCTGAGCTTAGTCTTATGTACTATCTTATTACAGACAGCGAAGAACTAAGTCAAGGCATAATATTTGGTGAATATCAAGACCCAATATGTATCTCAGGTCAGAGGATACTATGATATTCACCTTTGCTCAAATTTACTTATGATCAATCATAAATAATTCCATGCAGTAACATTTGAGAGCGGGTCAGTCCAATATTTGTATCCCACAAATATCTATGAACTTTGGCAGCAACACTTTGCTCTATATTCATACCTAATGAATATCCACCAATCCGAGTTCATAATAGTCTTGCATTCATATTTGTTCCCACAAGTATGATCGACTACGGACATTTAGAATAATTAATTTATTCACGGATTTAAACATGCTAAAATGGAACATAACTCAAAATACCATAAAAGAGTTAAAATAACAATTGTTCCAATATCCAAATACAAAATAGATCAAATCCAATCACTAGAATACCGAAGTCCTAAGGCACAAGTATGACCCTCATGTTTTGGCCGTTCAAGGAGCTTCGTGAGTGGATCCGCAATGTTTTGATCGGTGTGAACTTTGCGAATACATATCTTTCCTTTTTCAACTTCATCCCTTATGTAGTTGAATCTCCGCTCAATGTGCCTAGTCTTTTGATGTGCACGAGGTTCCTTGATTTGAGCAATCGCACCCTCGTTATCACAAAAGATCTCTAGGGGGTCTTGAATGGTAGGGACTACCCCTAGGTCAGCAATGAACTTTTTTAACCACGCAGCTTCTTGTGCTGCCAATGAGGCGGCGATGTATTCTGATTCTGTAGTGGACAATGCTACAACATCCTGCTTCGAGCTCTTCCAAGAGATTGCAGCTCCATTCAAAATGAAGACATACCCAGATTGTGATCGAGAACCATCTCAATCAGTTTGGAAACTCGCATCCGTGTATCCTTTTACAACGAGTTCCTCTTCACCAGATCCATATATTAGAAACATATCCTTAGTCCTTCTAAGGTATTTCAATATGCTCTTAACAGCCATCCAATGACTGTTACCTGGATTTTGCTGGTATCTACTTGTCATGCTTAAAGCGCATGACACGTCCGGTCTAGTGCATATCATTGCGTACATTATGGATCCTATAGCATACGCATATGGGATTCCTTTCATTCTTTCTTGCTCATCCTTTGAGCTTGGACATTGAGTCACATTCAATATTGTCCCCTTTTGAATAGGTACCAAACCTTTCTTAGAGTTCTCCATCTTGAACCTTTTCAAGACCTTGTCAATGTATGCACTTTGGTTTAAACCTATCAAGCGCCTTGATCTATCCCTATAGATCTTTATTCCCAAAATATAGGCAGCTTCTCCAAGATCTTTAATGGAAAAACATCTTCCAAGCCATGCTTTTACACCTTCCATGGTTGGAATGTCATTTCCAAATAGTAGAATGTCATCGACATACAATACTAAGAAAGTGACGGTGCTCCCACTAGCCTTTTTATACACACAAGCTTCATCGCCGTTCTTAATGAACCCAAAATTCCTAATCTCTTCATCAAAACGGTGATTCCAACTTCTCGATGCTTGTTTCAATCCATAGATTGATTTCTTTAACTTGCACACTTTGTTAGGATGTTTTGGATCGACAAAACCTTCAGGCTGAACCATATAGACATCTTCATCAAGATATCCATTGAGGAAAGCCGTTTTGACATCCATTTTCCAAATCTCATAGTCATAATATGCAGCTATGGCAAATAATATCCTAATCGACTTTAGCATTGCCACTGGCGAGAAGGTCTCATCATAATCAACCCCTTGAGTTTGAGTGAAACCTTTTGCTACAAGTCTCGCTTTATAAGTATCCAAGTTACCATGCATATCTGTTTTCTTCTTGAAAACCCACTTACTTCCAACTACTTTGGAGTTAAGAGGTGGCACAACCAATTCCCAAACTTGGTTGTCATACATGGATTGCATCTCTACGTTCATAGCCTCAAGCCATTTGTCGCAATCAGATTTTGACATTGCATCATGGTATGTGGTTGGTTCATCTGAATCTACCACATAGCATCCATCCATGAAAAATCCATATCTTTCAGGTGGATTACTAATTCTACCTGATCTGCGAACGTTTTGTGTATGTTGATCAACCATTTGATCATTTTCAACAACCTCTTGTTGAGTGCTAGTATCAACCAAACGTGTATCGGCTTGTGGTTCCTGATCCTCATCAAGTTCCACTGTTCTACTAGTTCCTTCCATAAGGAACTTATCCTCCAAGAACTTACCCTTTCGAGCAACAAATACCTTTTGCTCTATTGGATCGTAGAAATAATATCCTATATCGTCTTTAGGATATCCTACGAAGATACACTTAATGGATCGTACTTCTAACTTGTTTGGGGTGTATTGCTTCACATAAGCATCACAGCCCCATACCTTCAAATATGATAATGATGGAACCGTTCCATGCCATATTTCAAAAGGTGTCTTATCCACTTTCTTGGTTGGGGCCATATTTAATATACGAGCCGCGGAGAGCAAAGCGTAACCCCAAAATGATAGAGGCAATGTGCTTCTAGCCATCATTGATCGAAGCATATCCAATAGAGTTCGATTCCTCCTCTCAGACACACCATTATGTTGTGGTGTTCCAGGTGGAGTAAGTTGTGAGATGACCCCACAACTCCTAAGATGATTTTGAAAAGCATCACTAAGGTATTCACCTCCTCTATCGGAACGAAGAACTTTGATTGTCTTGGTGAGTTGATTCTCTACTTCGTTTTGGAAGATTTTGAACGTTTCAAAAACCTCATCTTTATGTCTTAGCAAGTACACATAACCATAACGACTGAAGTCGTCGGTAAAAGTTACGAAGTATCTTTCACCATTCCTAGTCATTGGCTTAAAAGGACCACATACATCCGAATGTATGATGCCTAATAAATCTTTTGCCCTTTGGTTTGTGCCACTAAAGGGTTTCTTGGTCATTTTACCTTGTAAACAAGATTCGCATGTATCAAATGAACCAATTTCATTTGTTTCCAAAAGACCATTCTTTTGAAGTATTTGCATGCGATTTCTATTTATATGACCAAGACGACAATGCCAAAGATAGGTCTCACTCAAATCCATTTTGAGTTTCTTGGTGTTTGCTTGGTACATCGAATTATCAAATGATGTATTATCATGAACCAATTCATAAATACCATTTGAAGGTGTAGCTTTAAAGTAGAACATGTCATTCATCAAAGCATAAATTTCATTGTTCACAAACTTCAAATCAAATCCATATTGTCTTAAAAGGGAAACAGAAATAATGTTCCTAGTCAAACTAGGAGCATACAAAACATTTTTCAAACATATTTCCAAACCACTTGAAAGTTTTAAAACATAGTCTCCTTGGGCTTCAACTTGAACCTTCGCTCCATTGCCCATGAAGCGACTAGTGTCTCCCTTCTTGTAATGCTTATTTCTTTTGAACCCCTGCAACGAATTGCAAATATGAGTTCCACATCCGGTATCTAATACCCATGTGTTAGAAGAAATAACATTTAGATCAATATGTATCATAAAGATTGTACCTGAGGTTTGCCCTGCATCCCTCTTGTTTTTCAACTCTTTGAGATAGGTTGGACAATTCCTTTTCCAATGCCCTATCTCTCCACACTCAAAGCATGGATCGCTCGTGGCAACCTTTTCCTTCTTCTCTTTTGGTTTTGGTGGTTCTGCTTTAGCCTTTCTTTTTCCCTTCCCTTTGACGTGCCCCTTTACTTTGGCAACATTTGCCTTGGAGTCGGGGTGATGCCCCTTCTTGCCTCCCTCATTGATTGTTAGAACGGGTAAAGCCTTTTTACCCATTCCCGCTTCGGCCATTTTGAGCATTGCATGAAGCTCACCAATGCTCTTGTCCCATCCATTCATGTTATAGTTCATAACAAAGCTCTCAAATTTCTTTGTTAAAGAGTTGAGGATCAAATCCGTAGCCAACTCTTTAGAGACGGGACAATTGAGCCTCTCGAGGTGATCAATGTGGCTTTTCATTTTAAGGACGTAAGATGAGACCGATTGGGTTTCCTCCATTCGACATGCATGAAGCGCTCGAACCGTTTCGAAGCGTTCTACCCTTGCTTGTTGTAGGAACATTTTCTTTAATTGGGTAATCATGTCGTATGCCCCATGATGTTCAAAGTCCTTTTGAATCTCGGGAATCATAGTTCCCAACATGAGGCAAGAGGCTTGCATGGAGTCCTCGGTATACTTAACCCAATTATTGTAGGCTTCTACATCTTCCTCGTCAGGTTGATCGGGAATAGGATCGTCCAACACATAGGATATCTTCTCTTGCTTGAGAACAATTATCAAGTTTTGAAACCAATCCATGAAGTTGTTATGGTTGAGACGATCCTTTTCAAGGATGGTTCTTAGTGATAGGTTACGGACGGTTTGGGTAATCGGGTTTGCATTGTTAGCGGCCATCTACAAAATTTAACAAAGTTCAATTTTAGTATTTTCGATATTATTAAAATTTTAATCATTAATACCCTTTTAACGTCTCATAGACAATTAATAATTAAAATCTAGAATCCAACGTTACATTTAAATATTGGTTAGGTGACCTTTATCCCATTATTTAAATTAACAAGGTAGTCAACGTTTGACGATTGCAACCCTTTGCAACTTCTAGCTATATGGGATCGGTTAAACATCTTTATGTTTAGTTGGCATGTTTAATCCCATCAACACCTTTGTTCTCCATGCTTCGGTGACCCTAAGTTCATGGTTTCCAAATCAAGTCGTCCAACTTATACACACATGTGAGTTTACACATATAAGTGGTTAGGTGACCTTTATCCCACAAACATGGTAACCCCACCTCAAATATACAAGTTTCCTCAAATGTGGTTAGGTGACCTTTATCCCACAAAGAGTTCCCAAGTAATTTGAGTGTTGTATAAAAGGATGGTGTTTGACTTGTTTTATAAAAGGGATTTTTATTTTTCAAAATTCTAGTTTAGAAAAATTTTATGTACCATATATTTGCATGCATTCAAATCAATGGTACTTTAGTGAAAACCAATTTTCAAGGTTCTTTCAATAAAACCCATTTTATTATAAAAATCATTAATTTTTAATAAAACCTTTTATTAATCGTTTTAATGATTTTGTAAGAACTAATTTTAAGCTTGTTACGGGTTATTAGTTGTTAAGTATGCATATCCAAATATCATCCAAACAACCATAAATAAAATATAACCATACAAGCACACAACACATATGTTAAAAGGTGCATAACCATAGCCAACTATTTTGACCACACTTGTTAGCCGAAACAAGTGTGTCAAAAGGTCCTTCCTAAAGGGTGAATATGGACACAAAAATAGTGTTGGTGAACTCCCACTTGATCCCGCATCCAAATGCTTCAAGTCTTCATCTTGTGTTGTGATTTCTTCACTTCTTTGAGCTTCCAAATGTCTTTTAAATTCAGCTCCAAACTCCTTTGGACTTCAAAATGTGTTTTGGTTATCGGGCTAAAATCCCGTTAAGAACTATGAAGTCCTTTATGCCCGGAATTGGCAAAACCAAAAACGCATTTTTGTGTGCATCTTCTTTTACATAAAAGTATCCTAATACATTTTTCTAGTAAAATAAATGCATCTAATCTATTTACTTACATACCAAATGAAAATAAATAAATTACATATTTTTTCAAATGGAAGACAAAATAATAATTATTACAACCCATTGAATAATTAACTAAAATCACAAACACAAACATATTCATACAAGTTCATGGCTAGGTTATGAACACCAAAATATATATCCAAATATATATATAAATTTCAAGAGCAAAAAATGGTTTCCTTTTACAACCTACATTTTTCGGCCAAGAATGAAAAACCGAAAAATGTGGGTTTTGTCCAAACAAAACAAATCATCCATATGACATAATTTCATTTCAAGATTCCTTTATGCATGTAGGAAATAAATCTTGAAAAACAAAAGGAAATCCATGGATAAAATTTCGGCTATTGGGTTTCTCCAAACCCGAAAACCCGAAAATTTTTAAATCCGATGAAGCATGCACTCATATAAGCGGCTCTGATACCATTGAAGGGTTTTTAACATGTTTATCAAAGCTAATTTTATCCGAATAAAATTAAAACGCAGCGGAATAAGGATTTAAAACATGTTACTTTACAAGATTTAAAACTCTTTTAAATGCAAAAACCCAAAATCGGATCCATATATGACATACATGCTATCAAAATACATGTAACAACTGTGCTTGTAATCACTATGAACAGTTCTATTATCAATAAAACAATGTTATTTGATCACAATGTTTGTTTTGTTATGTTTTACATTTTTCATGTTTTGACTTTTATCCAATTCCAAACTCTACATCACTTTCTGGAGAGTTATACGCAAACTAGTGCGTAAACGTACTCAGTTTAATGCGAGAAATACTCCGCAACATCAACATATACTCAACATACCTTAAATAACCTTTACATAACTTAGAAATAAGTTTTGAAGGCTTTGGTATGGCAAAAACAATTTAATTCGCTTACAGGGACTAAATATGACAAACTGCGAAAGTATGTCAATTTGAACTGTAACGAACATTCCGGAACATGACCAAAAGTTAAACACACCTTAAATATCCTTTACATAGCTTAGAAATAGGCTTTGAGGGGTTTGGTGTGCTAAAATAAACTATTGGGACATTCAGGGACTAAAAGTGTCAAAAAGTGCACAAGTTTGCATTTTCGCGCATAACTTACGTTCTGAATACATCTGGACATCCAAAAATTTATGAAAGCATGACTATATTATATTTTAGTGTTCGCCTTAAGAAAAATCCATTCGTCGCGTCATTTGGATCGTTTTTCGCGCTTATGCGCATTCCGTCGTAATTAAGCGAACATCGCGTTCGTACGACCAAACGAACCATCATCCGAGATATTTTTGAGCATGTTTTGAGTTCCCTATACTTTAACTTCATTTTAGAGCCTTGAAATGAGGTTAACGGGGTTCAAACGCATCGAAAAAGGCCTTAAACACGTGCAGGGACCATTGCTGCCAATTTTGAAACTTTCTGATTCAGGGGGAGTGCTAGCGAAGCGCGACGCCTATGGGGCTACCTGTCGCGCTACGCGACTGACTATCTGATCAGATTCAATGTTTCTAAACACAAGTTGCAGCTGATTGATCCTTAACCACATGTTTTAAGTTGCTTAGTCACTAAGATAAGGAGCATATGTGGCTTCCATAACCTTTCAACAAGTGTACGGATGGGATCGAATCACGGTTTCCATGAAACGATCTCAACGGTTCACCGAAAACTATATATACCCCATGCCTTTCATTGTTTTAAAGCACAAGAATTCTTATTTGAGAGCTCTAAGTTGAAACCATTGTTTCATACCTGAGTTCTTGGATCGGGATTAGCATTCGGGGACCCTTCGTAAGTATTCTTTCGTTCTTTTCCTTATTTTACTGCTTTTCAAGTCAGAAAGTCAAACTTTGTTTGACTTTCAGCGTTGACCAGTAATGGTCAATGCGAAGTTCGTTTGAACTTCGCAACGTGATTGTAATCACGATGGTTATAGTCCCTTGGGACTATGCCTACTGATTACCACGTTGTCTAGGGTCGTAGGGTAAGCGATCTAATAAATCGCTTATACCTCGAACCCGACCCAGTTTGGTCGATCATTAGGATCCGACCAAACACATTAGGTGACCATAGTGTAGGGGATAACCTTCCGAGGTTAAACCCTATGGTCACATCGTTTAAGTAGTTGTATGATAGGTAGTTTATATGCCTTAGGTAAATTACCAGAATACCCTTTTCATGTATAATTGGTAATTAAGCATATGTAACCTAAACTTTTGTCACATAACGGATTATGTAACATGTTTAGGCATATAACACTTGTCGTAGGACTAGTTAGGCGGTCCGAACGCGTTTCACGCGCACGATGCGTTAAAGTAGCATAAGCTACCTAAACGGATCATAATGGGTCAATAAGACTTAGGTTAAGTTTCATTTAGCATGTAGGCTTTGTTAAACCATATCACGTGAGTTCCTACACTCATTTGGTTTACAAACCCTAATGCTACCCAATCTTCCGAGATAGGTCCGGTTTATTAACATAGTTACCTATACTAGGTGCCGTTTGATTCCGAGATCTCTAGCATTACTTGGTGATTATCTTTAGACATCTGAGCAATCACAAGTGAGTACATAGACCCCTCTTTTACAGTTTTCCAAACGTTTTGGGGTGAAACACATGTGCCTACTTGTTACTTTCATGCTTTCCTGTTTTCACATCATATACTGCTATGTTCGTTACATTGTTACTTGGTACATTGTTTTACATTACATTTCATGCTAGGTATGCCCATTGTGTGCATTACTTAGTACATCGTTTTACATGACATTTCATGCTAGGTGTGCCCATTGTGTGCATTACTTAGTACATCGTTTTACACGACATTTCACGCTATGTATGTTCATTTGATTACATACTTAGTGCATTGTTTTCACATGTTTACATTTTGGTATGACATTTGGTTTGTTTACATGGGACAATACATTCATTAACATTAGCTACGCCGTTCGTTAGTAGGTAGTGGTACCATAGGAATTGACAACCCCCGTTCCGGACATCCCAGGGAAAGGGGACAGAAAGGAATGACCGAATTCGATGATATAAGACAGATAGACCTTTAATTTGTTTAAAGGGTTTATCACCACAGTCGCAAGGCTTGGATGTATGCATTTTCACAATACCGCATAGATGTTCATATTAAATAGTTGCATGCATTTACACAAAACATAGCGTTGATTTAAACCAAGTTTTACTTCAACATTTTGTTTTTATATGGTTTAGTTGAGACATTTCACTTGCCATACATGACATTTTGACATAGACATTTGACATGGATATTTGACATAGACATTTGACATGGATATTTGACATAGACATTTGACATGATTTACATCTTGACATGAACACTTTGACATATTACCCAATACATTTGACAATTGATTTAAACATAGACTTCTTACATTGTTTGGTTTGGTTTGATTAAGTGATTAAGTAACGATGCGTGTGTAATATGATACAAGCATGGTGGATACGCCGCTGGTACTTCCTATATATAAGTGTTTGTATGGTATTATATGTCGTAACGTTATTTGAATCATTTCAATATTGAGACATAGAACATTTTATACAAATAACATACTTTTCACAAGACATTGATTTACAAACAACTTATCTTATACAAACACATTTTTACATGGTCATTTATTTAACCTGACAATTTCTTATACATATCATCTGATCTTAATGTTTTCAAATGATTTACAAGACCAAGCAAATAACAAGGTTCATGACTAAACATTTTCTCAAACAAAAGTCATGAATCTTATTTTCACAAAACCTATGTATCTCACAGGCATTTTTATGCTGACGTACCTATTTTCACATGTGTTTTCAGGTGCTTTTCCATAGGATGTTGATCATGATACTAGGGCGGACCTGTGCCTTAGAGACTTTAAAAGAAGCTAGACTATGTTTAATTATGATCTGAACTCTTAAATTTCCTGTTTGAAACAATGTAACACCCTTGTTTAATAAATAAAATACACTTTGTGTGCCATGGTTATGAAACAATTAATTCTGTCGCAACACGCCCCGATGTTTCCGCCGCGATTTGTTGTTTTACGCGGTCGGGGTGTGACAGAAGAGTTGGTATCAGAGCCAATGGTTATAGGGAATTAGGTTATTAGTAATGCTTTGACCTAGACTATAACTTTTCTAGGAACCTAACACAAGTTATCTTGTGTTTAGATCTTAAAACATGTACATCACCTATCCTTAGGTGATTAACAAAACAAGGAACCAAAATTTTTCCGAAACGATTTTTGAAAAACAATCATCTGTTTTTGAATAAATTTTTACAAGGTTTTGAACCCTCAATTGTAAGGTTTTGAACCCTCTGTTATATGGTTTTGAACCCTTTTTCAAGTTTGGTTTTTGGCCTTGTGCCTTCTAATTTTCAAAAAAATCCCGTCAAACGTTTTGGGTTTTAAATAATGTGAACATGTGCAAACTGGAAGGGGTGAATGCCTGTATTCTGGGTTTTCTGTCTAGGCAAGCACTTCGTATACATCTCAACCAGACGCGAGACCAGTTGTGCTTACCTGGGAATTCTTGGGATGAGTGTTCACTTATAGGCGAGCATGTCTTCATTATACATTATTTCTGACCCATTTACTTTGATTAGTCACTGTGTGTCGTTTGTTTGCTTTGTGATACGGACGAATGACCACCATCTTTGCTTTTGTTGATTTTGTTTCATCTCATTCTTTTCATCCAATCATCTCACTCGTTTCTTTTCATGTTTTCCTCTTTTAGAATGCCTCCTCGACGCGAGAACCAGATAGCTACTGCCGAGCTGGCAGAAATTATTGCGCAGCAGATGGCTGCTCAGTTTCCAAATCTCTTTGCTCAATGGAACCAAGCCAACAACAACAGCAATGTTCCATGCAAATACAAGGATTTTAACCAGGCTAAACCACTCAAGTTTAGTGGTTCTGAGGGAGCGACTGGGCTTCTTCAGTGGTTCGAGAGCATAGAGAATACTTTTCGCCATGTGCAGTGTCCGGATAATCGCAAGGTCGAGTTCTCCTCGAGCGTATTTCAGAAGAGGGCTTTGACATGGTGGAACGGGGTTATGAGAGACCGGGGTGCAGAAGTTGCTCTCGCACAGACATGGGCTGAACTTAGAGCCCTTATGATGAGGGAATTCTGTCCTCGCCATGAACAGCGAGCGTTGGAGAAAGAGTTTGATGTTTTGAAGCAAGATAGTGGTGAGCACAGGGCTTATACTGATCGGTTTGAAGAATTGAGTCTGCTTTGCCCAACAATGGTCACCCCACTCGACAAGGCTATCGAGAGATACATCGATGGCCTACCTGACTCGGTACAAGACATTCTTACTGTTAGTGAACCTGCCACACTCCGTCAGGCGATCGAGTTATCAGCGACATTGACTGAGTCGCAGATTAGAAAGGGAAAGCTACACAGGAAGGGTGACAAGGGCAAGAAGCAGTCGGCTGACAAGGAAGATAGCAAGAAAGGTCAAAACTTGAATGGAAAGAACTCTGGTTCTTCGAAGAGGGCAAAGAAGCGTAAGGCTTCCCAAAATTTTGCTATCACTGCTCAAGCTAACCAGGTAGCTCCCAACCAACCTGCACAGCCTCCAGCGAAGAAACCCTATTCAGGGAATGCACCTTTGTGCAATAGATGCAACAGTCACCACCAGCCACAACTTCCATGCCGTTTCTGTACTAACTGTGGGAAATCGGGCCATCTCGCCAATGTTTGTCGATCTGCTCAGAATCCCGCGGTTCAGAACCCGGCTCAACAAGTTGCACAGCCTCCTGCTCAGCAACAGGGTCAAGCTGCACGACCACAATACCCACCAGGTGCTTGTTACAATTGTGGGGATCTGACCCACTATAGAAATCGGTGCCCAAGACTGGCGAACCAGAACCAGAACCAGAATCAGGCTCCGGCTCGAGGCCGAGTTTTTAACATGAATGCCCAAGAGGCACAGGCTGACGATAATGTGGTGAACGGTACGTTCTTTATTAATAATCAGCCCGCATCTGTTCTTTTCGATTCTGGTGCCGATAAGAGTTTCGTGTCTTTGTCTTTTGAGCAAATGCTTCGGGTGTCTAGAACGAAACTAGGCAAATCTTTGACAGTAGAAGTTGCTAGTGGGGAACCCATTATTCTTGATTCTGTTCTTCACAACTGCCAGTTGAATCTTAACGACCATCTTTTTCCTATTGACCTCGCGCCTATGCAACTCGGAAGCTTCGACGTTATTGTGGGAATGGATTGGTTATCCAAGCATCACGCAGAGATAGTTTGTTCTAAGAAGATTGTTCGTGTGCCACTTTCGACAGGCGAGATCCTGCAAGTTCAAGGTGAGAAGCCTACCGGTGGTCTCAAACTCATGTCTTGTTTTAAAGCTCGGAAGTATCTGCAGAAGAACTATGTGGCTTTCTTAGCACATGTTACAGAAGATAAAGGCAATGGTAAGTCTATTTCAGATATTTCTGTCGTTCGGGATTATTCTGAAGTGTTCCCTGAAGATTTACCTGGTCTACCTCCAGCACGCCAAGTCGAGTTCCGCATTGATCTCGTACCTGGTGCAAATCCCATAGCCAGAGCTCCATATCGTCTTGCACCGTCTGAGATGCAAGAGTTGTCTAAGCAGCTTCAGGAGCTCTCTGACAAAGGTTTTATCCGTCCTAGCTTTTCACCCTGGGGTGCTCCCGTTCTTTTTGTCAAGAAGAAGGATGGATCCTTTAGGATGTGTATCGATTATCGGGAACTTAACAAGCTTACCATCAAAAATCGATATCCCCTACCTCGCATTGACGATCTCTTTGATCAGTTACAGGGCGCTTCTTATTTTTCGAAGATTGATCTGCGATCTGGATATCATCAACTTCGGGTGCAAGAAGAAGACATTCCGAAGACAGCATTCCGTACTCGTTATGGACATTACGAGTTCACAGTCATGCCATTCGGTTTGACTAATGCTCCTGCTGTTTTCATGGACTTAATGAATAGGGTCTGCAAACCTTATTTGGATCAGTTCGTCATTGTTTTTATTGACGACATCTTGATTTACTCTAAGACGCGAGCTGATCACGAGCAGCATCTTCGTCTTACTCTGGAACTCCTGAAGAAAGAGCAACTTTTCGCCAAATTCTCCAAGTGCGAATTTTGGCTTAAAGAAGTTCAATTTTTGGGACACATTATCAACGAACGAGGTGTTCATGTAGATCCCTCCAAGATCAGTGCGATTAAGGATTGGGATACACCTTCTACTCCTACTAAGTTCGTTCATTTCTTGGTCTAGCGGGTTATTATCGCCGCTTCATTGAAAACTTCTCTAAGATTGCAGTTCCTCTAACTGCTCTAACTCAGAAGAAAATGCCCTTTTACTGGGGATTCAGACAAGAGGAAGCTTTTCAACACCTGAAGCAGAAGCTTTGCGATGCGCCTGTCCTATCATTGCCTGAGGGTGATGATGATTTTGTCGTGTATTGTGATTCATCGAAATTGGGTCTTGGCTGTGTTCTTATGCAAAGGAACAAAGTCATAGCTTATGCATCGAGGCAGTTGAAGATACATGAGAAGAACTACACCACTCATGATCTTGAGTTGGGTGCAGTTGTCTTTGCTCTCAAGATCTGGAGACACTATTTGTACGGTACAAAATGTGTGGTTTTCACAGACCACAAAAGTCTTCAGCATATCTTCAACCAGAAAGAACTCAACATGAGACAGCGACGTTGGGTTGAGCTTTTAAACGACTACGACTGTGAAATTCGCTACCATCCTGGTAAGGCGAATGTCGTGGCCGATGCATTGAGTCGCAAGGAACGTACTAAGCTTCATTGTGTACGTGTTCAATCTGTTATTCAAGCACAATCCGATATCCAAGCACGCATTTCTCTAGCTCAGCAATCTTGTGTTTCACAAGGTTTGATGGATATGGAATTTCCCTATCACATAACACCTGCTCTGGAACTGAAGGACAATGGGTCATATTACTTCATGGACCGTTTGTGGGTCCCAAGCCAGGATGATCTTCGTACCTTGCTTATGGATGAAGCCCATAAGTCTCGTTATTCTATTCATCCGGGCTCAGATAAGATGTATAAGGATCTTCGTATTCACTATTGGTGGCCTGGTATGAAGAAAGACATTGCCTTATACGTATCCAAATGCCTTACTTGTCTAAAGGTTAAGGCTGAACATCAGCGTCCTTCGGGTTTATTGGAGCAACCAGAGATCCCAGTTTGGAAATGGGAAAACATTACTATGGATCTCATTACTAAACTTCCACGCACAAAGAAAGGTCATGATGCCATCTGGGTAGTCGTTGATCGTCTTACAAAGTCAGCGCATTTCTTGCCAATCCGTGAGGATTTTCCTACTGACAGACTTGCTCAAATCTATGTAGATGAAATAGTGGCTCGACATGGTGTTCCGTTGAACATCATTTCTGACAGAGATGCTCGTTTCACTTCTCACTTTTGGAGAACCATGCAATCTGCTATGGGGACCCAACTTAATCTGAGCACAGCTTATCATCCGCAAACGGATGGTCAATCTGAGAGAACAATCCAGACTCTGGAGGATATGCTAAGAGCTTGTGTGATCGATTTTGGTGGTAGCTGGGATTCACATCTTAAATTGATTGAATTCTCCTACAACAACAGTTATCACACTAGCATCGGAATGGCTCCTTTCGAAGCTCTCTATGGTCGAAAATGTCGTTCACCAGTCTGCTGGAATGAGATTGGCGAGGCTCAACTTACTGGACCTGCCCTCATTTTAGAGACAACTGACAAGGTCAAGAAAGTTCGTGATAACCTTCAGGCAGCTAGAAGCCGTCAGAAGATTTACGCGGACCCAAAACGCAAAGCCTTGGAATTTCAAGTCGGTGATCGAGTATTACTTAAGGTCTCACCTTGGAAAGGTGTGATCAGATTTGGAAAGAAAGGAAAACTTGCACCTAGATACGTTGGACCATTCAAGATCGTCGAAAGAATCGGAAAGGTAGCCTACAGACTTGAGTTACCTCCTGAACTTGGAAATGTTCATCCAACTTTTCACGTGTCCAATCTCAAGAAGTGTACAGCTGATGAGAACTTCACCATACCACTTGACGAAATTCGTGTTGGCAAAACACTGAAATTTGTTGAGAAACCAGTGGAAATCATGGAACGTGAAGTCAAGTGGCTTAAACGCAAGCGCATTCTTTTGGTCAAAGTTCGCTGGGAAGCTAAACGTGGACCTGAGTTTACTTGGGAATGCGAAGATCAAATGAAGGCGAAATATCCACATCTTTTTCCACGAGTTTCCTCTAAATAAATTTCGGGACGAAATTTCCACAAGTAGGGGAGACTGTAACAACTGTGCTTGTAATCACTATGAACAGTTCTATTATCAATAAAACAATGTTATTTGATCACAATGTTTGTTTTGTTATGTTTTACATTTTTCATGTTTTGACTTTTATCCAATTCCAAACTCTACATCACTTTCTGGAGAGTTATACGCAAACTAGTGCGTAAACGTACTCAGTTTAATGCGAGAAATACTCCGCAACATCAACATATACTCAACATACCTTATATAACCTTTACATAACTTAGAAATAAGTTTTGAAGGCTTTGGTATGGCAAAAACAATTTAATTCGCTTACGGGGACTAAATATGACAAACTGCGAAAGTATGTCAATTTGAACTGTAACGAACATTCCGGAACATGACCATAAGTTAAACACACCTTAAATATCCTTTACATAGCTTAGAAATAGGCTTTGAGGGGTTTGGTGTGCTAAAATAAACTTTTGGGACATTCAGGGACTAAAAGTGTCAAAAAGTGCACAAGTTTGCATTTTCGCGCATAACTTACGTTCTGAATACATCTGGACATCCAAAAATTTATGAAAGCATGACTATATTATATTTTAGTGTTCGCCTTAAGAAAAATCCATTCGTCGCGTCATTTGGATCGTTTTTCGCGCTTATGCGCATTCCGTCGTAATTAAGCGAACATCGCGTTCGTACGACCAAACGAACCATCATCCGAGATATTTTTGAGCATGTTTTGAGTTCCCTATACTTTAACTTCATTTTAGAGCCTTGAAATGAGGTTAACGGGGTTCAAACGCATCGAAAAAGGCCTTAAACACGTGCAGGGACCATTGCTGCCAATTTTGAAACTTTCTGATTCAGGGGGAGTGCTAGCGTAGCGCGACGCCTATGGGGCTACCTGTCGCGCTACGCGACTGACTATCTGATCAGATTCAATGTTTCTAAACACAAGTTGCAGCTGATTGATCCTTAACCACATGTTTTAAGTTGCTTAGTCACTAAGATAAGGAGCATATGTGGCTTCCATAACCTTTCAACAAGTGTACGTATGGGATCGAATCACGGTTTCCATGAAACGATCTCAACGGTTCACCGAAAACTATATATACCCCATGCCTTTCATTGTTTTAAAGCACAAGAATTCTTATTTGAGAGCTCTAAGTTGAAACCATTGTTTCATACCTGAGTTCTTGGATCAGGATTAGCATTCGGGGACCCTTCGTAAGTATTCTTTCGTTCTTTTCCTTATTTTACTGCTTTTCGAGTCAGAAAGTCAAACTTTGTTTGACTTTCAGCGTTGACCAGTAATGGTCAATGCGAAGTTCGTTTGAACTTCGCAACGTGATTGTAATCACGATGGTTATAGTCCCTTGGGACTATGCCTACTGATTACCACGTTGTCTAGGGTCGTAGGGTAAGCGATCTAATAAATCGCTTATACCTCGAACCCGACCCAGTTTGGTCGATCATTAGGATCCGACCAAACACATTAGGTGACCATAGTGTAGGGGATAACCTTCCGAGGTTAAACCCTATGGTCACATCGTTTAAGTAGTTGTATGATAGGTAGTTTATATGCCTTAGGTAAATTACCAGAATACCCTTTTCATGTATAATTGGTAATTAAGCATATGTAACCTAAACTTTTGTCACATAACGGATTATGTAACATGTTTAGGCATATAACACTTGTCGTAGGACTAGTTAGGCGGTCCGAACGCGTTTCACGCGCACGATGCGTTAAAGTAGCATAAGCTACCTAAACGGATCATAATGGGTCAATAAGACTTAGGTTAAGTTTCATTTAGCATGTAGGCTTTGTTAAACCATATCACGTGAGTTCCTACACTCATTTGGTTTACAAACCCTAATGCTACCCAATCTTCCGAGATAGGTCCGGTTTATTAACATAGTTACCTATACTAGGTGTCGTTTGATTCCGAGATCTCTAGCATTACTTGGTGATTATCTTTAGACATCTGAGCAATCACAAGTGAGTACATAGACCCCTCTTTTACAGTTTTCCAAACGTTTTAGGGTGAAACACATGTGCCTACTTGTTACTTTCATGCTTTCCTGTTTTCACATCATATACTGCTATGTTCGTTAGTACATTATAGTACATGATTTCATTACATCTTATGCTAGGTGTGCCCATTGTGTGCATTACTTGGTACATTGTTTTACATTACATTTCATGCTAGGTATGCCCATTGTGTGCATTACTTAGTACATCGTTTTACATGACATTTCATGCTAGGTGTGCCCATTGTGTGCATTACTTAGTACATCGTTTTACATGACATTTCATGCTAGGTGTGTCCATTGTGTGCATTACTTATTATATCATTTTACACGACATTTCACGCTATGTATGTTCATTTGATTACATACTTAGTGCATTGTTTTCACATGTTTACATTTTGGTATGACATTTGGTTTGTTTACATGGGACAATACATTCATTAACATTAGCTACGCCGTTCGTTAGTAAGTAGTGGTACCATAGGAATTGACAACTCCCGTTCCGGACATCCCAGGGAAAGGGGACAGAAAGGAATGACCGAATTCGATGATATAAGACAGATAGACCTTTAATTTGTTTAAAGGGTTTATCACCACAGTCGCAAGGCTTGGATGTATGCATTTTCACAATACCGCATAGATGTTCATATTAAATAGTTGCATGCATTTACACAAAACATAGCGTTGATTTAAACCAAGTTTTACTTCAACATTTTGTTTTTATATGGTTTAGTTGAGACATTTCACTTGCCATACATGACATTTTGACATAGACATTTGACATGGATATTTGACATAGACATTTGACATGGATATTTGACATAGACATTTGACATGATTTACATCTTGACATGAACACTTTGACATATTACCCAATACATTTGACAATTGATTTAAACATAGACTTCTTACATTGTTTGGTTTGGTTTGATTAAGTGATTAAGTAACGATGCGTGTGTAATATGATACAAGCATGGTGGATACGCCGCTGGTACTTCCTATATATAAGTGTTTGTATGGTATTATATGTCGTAACGTTATTTGAATCATTTCAATATTGAGACATAGAACATTTTATACAAATAACATACTTTTCACAAGACATTGATTTACAAACAACTTATCTTATACAAACACATTTTTACATGGTCATTTATTTAACCTGACAATTTCTTATACATATCATCTGATCTTAATGTTTTCAAATGATTTACAAGACAAAGCAAATAACAAGGTTCATGACTAAACATTTTCTCAAACAAAAGTCATGAATCTTATTTTCACAAAACCTATGTATCTCACAGGCATTTTTATGCTGACGTACCTATTTTCACATGTGTTTTCAGGTGCTTTTCCATAGGATGTTGATCATGATACTAGGGCGGACCTGTGCCTTAGAGACTTTAAAAGAAGCTAGACTATGTTTAATTATGATCTGAACTCTTAAATTTCCTGTTTGAAACAATGTAACACCCTTGTTTAATAAATAAAATACACTTTGTGTGCCATGGTTATGAAACAATTAATTCTGTCGCAACACGCCCGAATGTTTCCGCCGCGATTTGTTGTTTTACGCGGTCGGGGTGTGACAATACAACCATAGGGTGTTTGAGAATTCAACCTTTCTTTGGAGCAAGGAGATGGAAGATGATGATGAATCTTGAATGGTAGCTTCCAAACGAGAAAGCCTCAAGCTAGTATACCCGAAAGCTGTAACACCTGTGTCATTTCAACCATCAAACAAATGCCAAACCAATGAAATATTGTATTTCATACTTTGGACTTGTATAAATATGTGTATCTTTTGCACATATTAACTCTTGTTCGATTTCAAACTCTAAATCGCTTTCTGGAAGGTTATACGCGCACTAATGCGTAAATATAACCAGTTTAATCCAACGAACACTCCGGAATAGTGAAATAGGCTTAACATACCTTGAATAACCTTTACATAACTTATATATAAGTTTTGGAAGGTTTGGTGTGGTGAAATCAAAGTTTAATCGCTTACAGGGACTAAATTTGACAAACTGCGAAAGTATGCCAATTTGAACTGTAACAGACATTCCGGGACATGACCATAAGTTAAACATACCATAAATATCCTTTACATAGCTTAGAAATAGGCTTTGAGGTGTTCGGTATGCTAAAATAAACTTTTGTGTCATTCAGGGACTAAAAGTGTCAGAAAGTGCACAAGTTTGCATTTTCGCGCATAACTTACGTTCTGAATACATCCGGACATCCAAAAATTTATGTAAGCACTAAAATATTTTATTTTAGTGTTCGCCATAAGAAAACATGCAGAAACTCAGTTTTTCGCATTCGGGACCAGATTCGATGTATTAGCCGTTGTTTAATTCACAACCACACATTCTAAACTTGCTTAGTCAGCGGATAAGGATGGAATTTAAACACCTAAACACCATGACTTTGCAACACATGTATGGATGGAATTTGAACACCTAAACACCATAACTTTGCAACACATGTATGGATGGAATTTAAACACCTAAACACCATAACTTTGCAACACATGTACGGATGGGATTAAGGCACGTTTTCCATGAAACGATCTTAACGGTTCGGGTATTCCTATAAATACCCCATACCCCCCATTGCTAAAATCACTAGAATTCTGATTTGAGAACCTCTAAGTTGAAACCATTGTTTCATACCTGAGATTCTTGAATCGGGATTAGCATTCGGGGACCCTTCGTAAGTATTCTTTCGTTCTTTTCCTTATTTTATTGCTTTTCGAGTCCGAAAGTCAAACTTTGTTTGACTTTCAGCGTTGACCAGTAATGGTCAATGCGAAGTTCTTTTGAACTTCGCAACGTGAGTGTAATCACGTTGGTCATAGTCCCTTGGGACTATGCCCACTGATTACCACGTTGTCTAGGGTCGTAGGGTAAGCGATCTAATGAATCGCTTATACCTCGAACCCGACCCAGTTTGGTCGATCATTAGGATCCGACCAAACACATTAGGTGACCATAGTAGGTAGGGAATAACCTTCCGAGGTTATACCCTATGGTCACATCGTTTAAGTAGTTGTATGATAGGTAGTTTGTATGCCTTAGGTAAATTACCAAAATGCCCTTTTTACGCCAAAATTCATTTTAAGCATATGTAACATAACTTTTGGTATCTAAACTGATTCGGAAACAATATTAGACATGTTAAGGCATATTTTACTTGTCATAGGACTAGTTAGGCGGTCCGAACGCGTTTCACGCGAACGACGCGTTAAAGTAGCATAAGCTACCTAAACGGGTCGTAATGGGTCGAAATCACTCAGGTTAAGTTTCATTTAGTATGTAGGCTTTGTTAAACCAAATGACACGAGTCTCTACACTCGTTGGTTTACAAACCCTAATGCTACCCGATCTTCCGATCTAGGTCCGGTTAATTAACATAGTTACCTATATTAGGTGCCGTTTGATATCCGCAATCTCTAGCATTGTTTGGTTGTTACTCAAGGACTTCTGAGCAATCTCAAGTGAGTACATAGACCCCTCTTTTACTGTTTTCCAAACTGTTTTGGGGTGGAACACATGTGCCTACTTGTTACTTTCATGCTTTCCTGTTTTCACATCATATACCTGCTATGTTCGTTAGTACATTATAGTACATGATTTCAATACATTTTATGCTATGTATGTCCATTATGTGCATACTTAGTACATTGTTTTACATTGCTTTTCTGTTGCATATGCTTATCCAGCATATGAACACATTATACTACATATTGAACCGTTGTAAACATTTGACTATGTGAACCGTTGTAATCATTTGACTATGTGATCCGTTTATATCTGTGAACCATTTATATCTGTGAACCGTTTGTATATGTGAACCGTTTATATCTGTGAACCGTTTGTATCTGTGAACCGTTTGTATCTGCGAACCGTGTGAACCGTATTTGACCATACATAAACATTTCTACTATTGTTAAACATTACTTTGGTGGTTTGGTTTGATTAAATGATTAAGTAACGATGCGTGTGTAATATGATACAAGCATGGTGGATACGCCGCTGGTACTTCCTATATATAAGTGTTTGTATGGTATTACATATATCGTAGCGTTATTTGAATCATTTCAGTTTGAGACATAGAACATTTTATACAAATAACATACTTTTCACAAGACATTGTTTTACAAACAACTTATCTTATACAAATCCATTTTACTATGGTTATTCATTTAACCATACATTATTTACATTTATTTATACTTATCATCTGATTTTATCGATTTTCAAATGATTTACAAAGCAAAGCAAATAACAAGGTTCATGACTAAACATTTTCTCAAACATAAGTCATGAAACCTATTTTCACAAAACCTATGTATCTCACAGGCATTTTTATGCTGACGTACCTATTTTCACATGTGTTTTTCAGGAGCTGTTGCATAAGATGATCAAGATACACATAGACAGATTTGGGCTTTAGTGACAATAAAAGATGCAAGACTAGTTAATTATGCTGTATTTATTTGTTTGTTAAGACATTGTAACACTTGTAATCAATAAAACGAAACTTCAATTGCCATGGATTTGAAACAATTAATTCTGTTACAACACTCCCCGACATTTCCGCCACGTTTGTATGTTCTACGTGGTCGGGGTGTGACAGAAAAGATGGTATCAGAGCCAATGGTTATAGGGAATTAGGTTATTAGTAATGCTTTGACCTAGTCTATAACCTTCTTAGGACCCTAACGCGAGTTTACTTGCGTTTAGTCATAAAAACAATACCGTCACCTATCCTTAGGCGACGACCACAACAAGAACATAAATTTCAAAACCGCTTTGAAAACTAATCATCTGTTCTAGGATGATTGATTTCAAGGTTTTGAACCCTCTATTGTAAGGTTTTGAACCCTCTGTTATATGGTTTTGAACCCCTTTGAATTTTCAAAATCTCGTCAAGGTTTTGGGTTTTAAATAATGTGAACACGTGCAAACTGGAAGGGTGAATGCCTGTATTCTGAGTTTTCTGTCTAGGCAAGCACTTCGTATACATCTCAACCAGACGCGAGACCAGTTGTGCTTACCTGGGAATTCTTGGGATGAGTGTTCACTTATAGGCGAGCATGTCTTCGCGATACATTATATTGACCCGCTTACTTTCACTGTCTCATTTGTTTGCCTTTGGTAACAAACAAATGGTCACAATCTACATGCCTTGTCATTTTCTTTTGACTATCTGTCGCTTGTTTCCTCCTACGCCTTTCGTTATCTTCAAGATGCTTCTTTATCGCAACAACAATGTCCGAACCAGGTGCTGCAATTACCCAGCGATTAGGCGTCGTACTCCAGAGGACCGTTGACTTAGCTATCACCATGACACGCCTCAGGGATGAAGCTGTATAAGGGAACTGCTCCTTGGTGCAATCAATGCCATCGTCATTATTCAAATCAAATACCATGTTACAAATGTACCCACGGTGGACGATGGAGACATTTGGTTAACATGTGTCGCTTTGCTGTTCAAAGCAAAGCAGTTGCAAACCCTGTTGCTACTTAACCTTCAAGTTCTGCTTCATATGTCGCCTTGGCATATCTAGCGCCTCAACCTCATGAACTTTCTACTTTGTGTATCGACTTAAGCACGCCTAGTGCAAGGTGTCGGAACACTCTCGTTACACAAACTCCAAAATCCATGTGGGATCTTTCTATCCTCATAATTAGATCCTTGTGGATGGGTATCATTCATCGGAATCCTTAATTGAATTCCTTGTATGATTCAATACGTACATCACAATTCAATAAGGACAAAGCCGAATTCCTATTAAGATTTTCCTATCTTCATAGATAGATTCTTGAAATGATTAAAGTGCCAAATGAAATCCACGAATTGGATTCCTGGTGTACTTTGAGTATCCACGTCCAAAGATAACAAATTAATAACCAAGTTAAACGACTATGTGATTATGTGCTTATGTGTTTCCTTTTATGTTTTTGGTGTAATCCAAGTTTTGTTATCCAAATCCTCGTAGAATCTTCCATATCTTTGTATAAGGAAATTCAAAGTAGGATATCCAAAGGTACTATATTAAATCCTCAATGGGATTTTACGTAATAGTAAAGACCCTCGGATTATATTGTACTATTCCATAATTAGACCCCTGAGTGGTCTAAGTAAACAGATTGATCCAAAAATCTGGTTAGGAATATCATGTGATGATATAGCTGAAAGGACTCCTTGGTGGTCTAATTAAAAGGATCCTTTGTTGATCTAATTAAAAGGACCCCATGGTAGTTTAGTCACACTCATCATCAGGTTTGATTTTCCCTCCCCTTCACAGTTCAGACAAATTGTGCGGACTATGCAAGGAATTGCGTAATTATGGATGCATACATAATTATGAAATTCAGTGCACAGAAACCACAGTGAATTTTGTCATGTGTCTAGAGTCTATTCCGTTCATTTTTGTTTCTGAAGATGTAAAATGACTATTCCGTTCATTTTTGTTTCTGAAGATGTAAAATGACTATTCCGTTCATTTTTGTTTCTGAAGATGTAAAATGACTATTCCGTTCATTTTTGTTTCTGAAGATGTAAAATGACTATTCCGTTCATTTTTGTTTCTGAAGATGTAAAATGACTATTCCGTTCATTTTTGTTTCTGAAGATGTAAAATGACTATTCTGTTCATTTTTGTTTCTGAAGATGTTGTGGAAAATGACTATTCTGTTCATTTTTGTTTCTGTAGATGTAAAATGACTATTATGTTCATTTTTGTTTCTGAAGATGTAAAATGACTATTCTGTTCATTTTTGTTTCTGAAAATGTTGTGGAAAATGACTATTCTGTTCATTTTTGTTTTTAAAGAATGCCAGTTGAGAATAACTCTGTTCATTTTTCATTTCTGAAAAATGTTCGTTAAAGAGAAATTACAGGATTACGTCTTGTTCATCTTTGATGGTTATTTAACACAAAGTCACAAATAGACTCCTACGAATTAATTTCGGGACGAAATTTCCTAAAGTAGGGGAGACTGTAACACCTGTGTCATTTCAACCATCAAACAAATGCCAAACCAATGAAATATTGTATTTCATACTTTGGACTTGTATAAATATGTGTATCTTTTGCACATATTAACTCTTGTTCGATTTCAAACTCTAAATCGCTTTCTGGAAGGTTATACGCGCACTAATGCGTAAATATAACCAGTTTAATCCAACGAACACTCCGGAATAGTGAAATAGGCTTAACATACCTTGAATAACCTTTACATAACTTATATATAAGTTTTGGAAGGTTTGGTGTGGTGAAATCAAAGTTTAATCGCTTACAGGGACTAAATTTGACAAACTGCGAAAGTATGCCAATTTGAACTGTAACAGACATTCCGGGACATGACCATAAGTTAAACATACCATAAATATCCTTTACATAGCTTAGAAATAGGCTTTGAGGTGTTCGGTATGCTAAAATAAACTTTTGTGTCATTCAGGGACTAAAAGTGTCAGAAAGTGCACAAGTTTGCATTTTCGCGCATAACTTACGTTCTGAATACATCCGGACATCCAAAAATTTATGTAAGCACTAAAATATTTTATTTTAGTGTTCGCCATAAGAAAACATGCAGAAACTCAGTTTTTCGCATTCGGGACCAGATTCGATGTATTAGCCGTTGTTTAATTCACAACCACACATTCTAAACTTGCTTAGTCAGCGGATAAGGATGGAATTTAAACACCTAAACACCATGACTTTGCAACACATGTATGGATGGAATTTGAACACCTAAACACCATAACTTTGCAACACATGTATGGATGGAATTTAAACACCTAAACACCATAACTTTGCAACACATGTACGGATGGGATTAAGGCACGTTTTCCATGAAACGATCTTAACGGTTCGGGTATTCCTATAAATACCCCATACCCCCCATTGCTAAAATCACTAGAATTCTGATTTGAGAACCTCTAAGTTGAAACCATTGTTTCATACCTGAGATTCTTGAATCGGGATTAGCATTCGGGGACCCTTCGTAAGTATTCTTTCGTTCTTTTCCTTATTTTATTGCTTTTCGAGTCCGAAAGTCAAACTTTGTTTGACTTTCAGCGTTGACCAGTAATGGTCAATGCGAAGTTCTTTTGAACTTCGCAACGTGAGTGTAATCACGTTGGTCATAGTCCCTTGGGACTATGCCCACTGATTACCACGTTGTCTAGGGTCGTAGGGTAAGCGATCTAATGAATCGCTTATACCTCGAACCCGACCCAGTTTGGTCGATCATTAGGATCCGACCAAACACATTAGGTGACCATAGTAGGTAGGGAATAACCTTCCGAGGTTATACCCTATGGTCACATCGTTTAAGTAGTTGTATGATAGGTAGTTTGTATGCCTTAGGTAAATTACCAAAATGCCCTTTTTACGCCAAAATTCATTTTAAGCATATGTAACATAACTTTTGGTATCTAAACTGATTCGGAAACAATATTAGACATGTTAAGGCATATTTTACTTGTCATAGGACTAGTTAGGCGGTCCGAACGCGTTTCACGCGAACGACGCGTTAAAGTAGCATAAGCTACCTAAACGGGTCGTAATGGGTCGAAATCACTCAGGTTAAGTTTCATTTAGTATGTAGGCTTTGTTAAACCAAATGACACGAGTCTCTACACTCGTTGGTTTACAAACCCTAATGCTACCCGATCTTCCGATCTAGGTCCGGTTAATTAACATAGTTACCTATATTAGGTGCCGTTTGATATCCGCGATCTCTAGCATTGTTTGGTTGTTACTCAAGGACTTCTGAGCAATCTCAAGTGAGTACATAGACCCCTCTTTTACTGTTTTCCAAACTGTTTTGGGGTGGAACACATGTGCCTACTTGTTACTTTCATGCTTTCCTGTTTTCACATCATATACCTGCTATGTTCGTTAGTACATTATAGTACATGATTTCAATACATTTTATGCTATGTATGTCCATTATGTGCATACTTAGTACATTGTTTTACATTGCTTTTCTGTTGCATATGCTTATCCAGCATATGAACACATTATACTACATATTGAACCGTTGTAAACATTTGACTATGTGAACCGTTGTAATCATTTGACTATGTGATCCGTTTATATCTGTGAACCATTTATATCTGTGAACCGTTTGTATATGTGAACCGTTTATATCTGTGAACCGTTTGTATCTGTGAACCGTTTGTATCTGCGAACCGTGTGAACCGTATTTGACCATACATAAACATTTCTACTATTGTTAAACATTACTTTGGTGGTTTGGTTTGATTAAATGATTAAGTAACGATGCGTGTGTAATATGATACAAGCATGGTGGATACGCCGCTGGTACTTCCTATATATAAGTGTTTGTATGGTATTACATATATCGTAGCGTTATTTGAATCATTTCAGTTTGAGACATAGAACATTTTATACAAATAACATACTTTTCACAAGACATTGTTTTACAAACAACTTATCTTATACAAATCCATTTTACTATGGTTATTCATTTAACCATACATTATTTACATTTATTTATACTTATCATCTGATTTTATCGATTTTCAAATGATTTACAAAGCAAAGCAAATAACAAGGTTCATGACTAAACATTTTCTCAAACATAAGTCATGAAACCTATTTTCACAAAACCTATGTATCTCACAGGCATTTTTATGCTGACGTACCTATTTTCACATGTGTTTTTCAGGAGCTGTTGCATAAGATGATCAAGATACACATAGACAGATTTGGGCTTTAGTGACAATAAAAGATGCAAGACTAGTTAATTATGCTGTATTTATTTGTTTGTTAAGACATTGTAACACTTGTAATCAATAAAACGAAACTTCAATTGCCATGGATTTGAAACAATTAATTCTGTTACAACACTCCCCGACATTTCCGCCACGTTTGTATGTTCTACGTGGTCGGGGTGTGACAAAAGCCTCCAACAAACACCTTAAGATTGCTAGGATTTGCACTTAAAAAAAAACTCTCTTGAATGACCACCCTTGGCCGAAATTTTCTAGAGAAAATTGGAGAGTTCTCACTTGTGTTCTTGCACTTGAATTCTTTTAAGTTTTTAATCTTATTTTCAAGTCTTGCAACAACTTTGCCTTAAAAGAATGAGAGAGAAGGTTGCCACCCAAATTGGCCAATCAAGCATCAACTAGACATGCAAAATGCATGCATTATGATTGGACCAAAAAAACTTTGTGAGTTCCCATGAGGGGGGCGGCCTAGCTTTTATTTTTTATAAAAAAATTTCAAAAATTTTCTTATAATAACAATTTAGGTCTTATATAATTTTATAACTTTTATAACATCATGTGTTATAAGACTTATACTACTTTTATTATGTTATTTAACCTATTAAATAACAAAATAAAATATTCTCTCAAAATAAATTATCCATATAATTTATTAGTTTGTCAAGTGCAATTATTTAGAAAACCAATTTCTAAATATTCTAAGTGTTAATATTTATTTGTTTGATCAAATCATAAATAAATATTATTGGTGTTTGTCTAGCTTGTTATTGGGTATGACCCGACTTGGATCATAACGTACTAGCCACATCAATTTAATATGTGTCTTGGGCATACAGAGTCCAACACCTTGGACCTGGGAGGATCCTTGGACCTGGGAGGATCCTTGGACCTGGGAGGATCCTTGAACCTGGGAGGATCCTTGGACCTGGGAGGATCCTTGAACTGCCTGCATTCCCAAATATCCTCCTGATGTGAAGTATCCCTGATGCTGAGAAGAGGATCCTGATGGTTGAGAAGAGAATCCTTGAGGCTGAAAGTGAGAGCCAAATGCCTGACTCATAGTTGCTGTTCCATAACGCCTTCCTGGTAATTCGCCCAAGTATTGCACGTCCGGAACTGCTGAGTGTTGGGAAGTTATGGCTGGAGTGTCAAAGTTTAGCGATCTTGGCATCAGAGGAGAGTGATTCTCCACTGACTTCTTCTGTTTCTTGATCTCATCGATCTCCCGGAGGATCCTTTCGTTGGTTTTGTCCTGCTCTTGTGCATGATTCCTCATCTGCAAAATCAGAGTGTAAAGATCATTAATAGTAGGATTAGTTGAAACAGAAGAAGTTGGTGGTTTTTGGAAAATGGGGGTTGGTTTCTTCGCAGCATTCTCAGCATTCTTCTGGGATCCAGAAGGTGGTGGAGGCAAAGGAGGAACGCCTTGTGAAGAACTGAATGACGGCATCAAGTTTGAAGTATTCTTCGCTGAGGAAGCCATCTGCTTGGTTGTAACGAACCGAAATAAGCACGAAAATACGAATCTTTCTAGGAATGAAGCACCAATTGCCCCACGGTGGGCGCCAAACTGTTTTGGTCAAAAATCAAGTAAAGATAATGCAACCAAACTTTCTATTGTGAGGTATGATGCTTGAATTGATGAACAACAATAAGGATCACTACGAAATGTAATGAATAAGTGACACGAAGATTTATACGAGGAAAAAGCCCTTGATCAATGAATGATCTCCGGCATAAAAAACCTCGGGTGATGGAAACTACCGATCACCAACTCAAATTAAACAAGAAAATGTAATACAACTTCGGATGATAGCGAGCTAAGTACCAGGATCACTATAGTGTGTTGTGTAAAAAAGTGTGTAATCGCCAAGTGAGTTAACGAGAGTTGGTGAAAGCAATTGTACGAGTGTGTGTGTAGCCAAAAATAGCCAAGTGTTTTCTCATTAGCTCGCTACCCCTTTAAAAATAGAAAATATCTACTCTAACTAACATTCCGCAAATGGTGCAAGTCCTCCACGACTCCATAACGTCCATTTCTGGCCAAGCACGTGCGGAATACTTCAAGGAATATACTCCAGGAATATCGCCAAGACCAAGTCCAAGTTAATACTCCTGCAAAACAATTTCGAATTCAAGGTAAACAACCGTTAGTACAAGGATCACTATGATGATCCATGATCCTGATCCTGCAACACTTCTGAGGATCACTACTTCAGACAGAATTGAGGATCACTAAACCCAACAGTAAATGAGGATCACTGATCATTTAGAAATCCACCCCTAACACTTATACTTAGCAGTATCCTCAAAAGCAGTAAGTGCGGTCCTTGTTAAGGATCACCAAGGTATACAACATCCTGTTTATTATGTAAGTAAGAGTTTACTTGATGCTGAATCCAGGTATTCACACTTAGAAAAACTTATCCTTGCATTAATTATGGCATCTACTAAATTAAGACATTATTTTGAGACTCATGTCATTATTGTTAAGACTAATTTTCCAATTAAGAATGTTCTCAGAAAACCTGAAATGTCAGGAAGGATGGCTAAGTGGGCAGTGAAGCTGAGTGCATATGATATAAGATATGAACCAAGGACTGCCATCAAATCCCAAGCCTTAGCTGACTTTGTGGCATATTTTAGTAGTGATTTGCCAAAGGAGGCTGAGTTAGAAGTCCAACAGCTTGAAGAAACCAAGGATCCTTGGATACTATTCACTGATGGAGCCTCCAATGTAAAAGGAACAAGACTTGGAATACTACTAAAATCGCCACAGGGGGACATAATACCCCACTCCATAGCTTGTGAATTTCAAACTACCAACAATGAGGCTGAGTATGAAGCCTTGATAGCTGGTTTGCAAATTGCTAAGCATATGAGGATCAGGTATCTTGAGGTACATGTAGATTCATTATTAATCACTAATCACTTTAATGGATCCTATGCTGTTAAAGGTGAAAAGCTAATCAAATATTTGGAGATAGTCAAAGAATTGGCACTCTTTTTTGTTTCCTTTAGTTTGACACAGGTACCAAGGGAAGAGAATGCAGAGGCTGATGCATTAGCTAATCTAGGATCATCCTTGAAGATCCCGGAAGATATAAGGATTCCTATTATCCATATCCTGACCCCTGCTATCGAGGATCATGTAGCTATGGAGATAGGAGAGGATTCAGCAATCATCCCTAGTGATAATACTAAATCTCATTCAGGATCATGGATACTCCCAATCATGAGATACATACAACATGGAGAGATTCCTACAGGAGAAAACCCTAGGGCTTTCAAAATTAAGGTATCTCAATTTACAATATTGAATAATATGTTGTATAAACGATCTCTTGCAGGACCATATCTAAGATGCATTGAGGATCCTGAAACCCAAGAAGTCCTAAGAGATTTCCATGAAGGAGATTGTGGAAACCACACTGGGGGCAGGTCATTATTCTCAAGGATCCTGAGGACAGGATACTATTGGCCCACTATGAAGAAGGATGCTGTGGAGTATGCCAAGAAGTGTGATCCTTGTCAAAGACACAGTAATATCCTCCACCAACCAGCAGAACTTTTGCATCCTATATCCTCTTCTTGGTCATTTATGAGGTGGGGAATGGATATAGTTGGTAAGCTTCCTAAGGCACCTGGTGGAAAAGTATTCATGCTTGCTATGACTGATTACTTCTCCAAGTGGATAGAGGCTGAAGCCTTTGCTCAAGTCAGAGAAAAGGAAGTTATATCCTTTATTAAAAGAAACATTATTACTAGATTTGGTATCCCTTATGAAATTGTTTGTGATAATGGATCCCAATTTATTGGGAATAGAACCACTAACTTTTGTGACAGCTGGGGGATTAAGATGATAACATCAACACCAGTCCACCCACAAGCTAATGGTCAGGCAGAATCATCCAACAAGATCATCATCAACAATTTGAAGAAGAAGCTTGGATCCAAGAAAGGAAAATGGGCAGAAGAACTACCTTATGTGCTTTGGGCTGATAGGACAACTCCCAAGAATGCTACTGGCCAAACTCCATTTTCTTTGGTGCTTGGGGCAGAATCAGTGATCCCTACAGAGATGGTGGTTCCAACTGCAAGAACAAGCATTCGTGATCCTGAAGAAAATGCTGAAAACTTGGTTCAAGACTTGGATACTATAGAAGAAATCAGGGATTTGGCAAGGATAAGGATGGCTAGTTATCAACAAAGGATGGCTAGAGCCTACAACAAAAATGTCAGGATCAGGAAATTCCAAGTTGGTGATATGGTATTAAGGAAAGCATTTCAGAATACTACCAATCCTGCTGATGGAAAGTTGGCACCAAAATGGGAAGGCCCCTATTTGATTGAAGCTGAGGCAGGAAAGGGGGCATATCGATTGCTAACAATGGAAGGTGATTTGCTACCAAGAGCTTGGAATGCTGTCCATTTGAAGAAATATTTCATGTGACAAGGATCCATGATCCTAACATGACAAGTATCCTTGAAGGATCCTTATAAGACAGATGATCCTCTTTCTGGTAATATTCTGATATCTAACTACTTCATTCTTTAATTATCTCATATAAGGGTAAGGATCCTGCATCCTTTATCCTCCTTTTACATGATTCTGAGTTTTGAAGGTTCAGGTATCCTTAACTAAGGATTGAGTATCCACAGAAGTATCCAGTTATTTGGGCTTGACCCCAGTTATTTGGGCTTGACCCCAGTTATTTGGGCTTGACCCCAGTTTGGGCCTGTCCCTAGTTTCGCCAGTAGCGCACGATGATCCTGGTATAGTTCATGGCAATGGGACCAGTACTCGCTTTAGGGGCTGACAATTTCATTGTACTGGCTATATTCAGGATCCTACGTATAATGGTAGACGTACCATACATCCGTTCCTAAGGTTTCTAACGTTTTCACGTTAGCTAAGGTTTTGGCATTTTCATGTCACTAAGTTTGGATAGTCGCCAGTGAGGGCCATACTCCAGTTTACACACGATCCTTTGGGCTTGTCCCCAGTTATCCTTTGGGCTTGTCCCCAGTTATCCTTTGGGCTTGTCCCCAGTTATCCTTTGGGCTTGTCCCCAATATATTGGGCTTATCCCCAGAATTGTTGGGCTTGTCCCCAGTTACTAACTCTTATCTTATATTGGCTTAGTCCCAAGTTGTATCCTATTTCAGGTTTTTGGAGATAAACGACCAAGGATCCTTGATCCTTACTTTCTACTAAGGTTTGTCTTTTGGGTTATCCTGATTATAAGTATTAAAGGATAGGATCCTAACTTGGATTCTCAGGTATGATCCTTAACTATTTTGATTTTACTCATTATTTATTTGAGTAACCCTTATCCTTTGACAACTGAACTTATGATCCTTAAAATATGTTACTTTTCAGAACTTGTCGACTATAGGATATGTGATCCTTGATCATATCCTAAACTTTTTGAGGATATTTATTAAATATTTCTTTATTTGATAAATTTAAACAAAATGAACATCACAATAATTGAAAAGTAAAGTACTAACAAGGATAGTAACACGGGAGATAGCCAAAAAGTTAAAGTTATTTTATTCACAAAAGATTAAACCCTTTAAGGTTGTCAAAATTGCCAACCCACGTTTCTACCAGCAAAACGTGGCCCGTCCACATGGGTTAGCAAAGGGTGTCCATTGTTTACGGGTCTTGGTAGTGCAGAAAATAAAAGACGGAAGGATAACGAGTGGCTTCATCCCCCAAACAGAGGATCCATCCACCACCCATTATCCTGCCTATTGTTCAAGGATCCATGATCCTTCACCCTAGAAATTGTTGTCTAAAGTTATTACAACCCATCATTGTTCAACAAAAACACCATAACCAAAATAAACTACCAAATTCTAAAAAAGTCTAGAAATGTCCTTCATCGCCCATTCATGCAGCCTACACCTTCGCTGCATCACCATCTCCTCCAGCTCCAGTATCCTTCACATGATCCTTGCCACTGCCACCAGCCTGGATTGCCAAAACCTCTTCAGCCTGTTCTTCATCCTCCAACTCAGCCAGCCTAGCCTTCCAGCCCTCCATGTCCCAGTTGCTCCTGTCAAAGGCAGGATCCTGAGCTTCTTGGGCCATCTGCAACTTGGTCTTGTACATGGCAATGGCAGCGGAGACTTTAGCATCCTCCTTGATCTCGTGCTTCTCATAGTCGGCATTGATCTGAGCTGCAACCATCTGAGTTTTGGCATCATTGAGATCCTTTTCGAGGGAAGCAATCTTGTGATCCTTGAGCACCGCCACTTTTTGGAGGTCAGAGTATTTCTCCTCAAGCTCTTCAACATTCCCAACATAGTCCTCGATTTTGGCAAATTTCTGCAAAGAAGACAATATAAAGTTAGGATCACATGATCCTCAAGTGGATAGGATAACTAAGCTAAGTCAGTGATCCTTACATCAGCAAAGTACTCGAGGAACTGATGGCAGATCAGAGGCAAGCCTTCTAGGTTGTCAGCTTCAGAGGTCTTCCTTTTCTTTCCACCTCTTCCCTTTGAAGTGGTTGCCTTGGGGATTATGACGGAGGGGCTAGCAGCAGACTTTTTCTTTGAGGATCGGATAGTGTCAAGATCAGTGACACTGAATTTGGAGGCAGATCTTGAAGGTTTTCCAGCACCTACACACCCAAAACAGATAAGTATCCTTATCCTATTTCTATTTAACTATTTATTTAAACATTTAACTATACAAAAAACAGGATACTTACTCGACATAGTGACAGAACCTGAGGATACTTCCTGAGAATCCTGGGTGTTTGTTTTAAATGATCTTCTTGCAGGATCAAGTCTCCGGAAAGCGGCAAGCCTTTCCTTTGTTGCAGGTGTTGTGATAAGGTGTGCGACAGTAATAGCTGCAAGATAGAATCAAAAGGACGTTAGTGATCCTTAAACAAAAACAAGGTCATTTGGTGATCCTTCTCAGGATCCTCTATCCTACCATGGGTGCTCCACTTCCTTGGCAGATCCTTTCCATCAGAGATAGAATTCCTTCTGACAAAGAAGAATCGACGTTTCTAGTTGGTATCATTCTTAGTGGCTTTGAAGATGGGGTCTTCTTCACCGGGTTTATGCTTGAGTAGATATCGGTGGGATCCAAATGTTACGAGGTCATACATCTCTGCCAACTCCGACATTCCCAGAGCAATTCCTTCTTGCTCAATGATCCTTTCAAGGGTATATAAGACCCTCCAGATCATTGGCATAGCTTGAATGTAGGAGATGCCGGTGAGGGAGAAGAAAGACTGGGTGAATTCAGGGAAAGGATACGAGTATCCTATTGTGAAAGGAGTGACCGGGAAAGCTACCCATGTTTCAGAAATATAATTACTAAGAACGGTGGGATCAAATGGTTTGAAATCGGTGTTTGCCGGAAAATAATGGCGGATTCTGTCTATTTGTGGATCAGTGAAGCAGCATCTTTCTTTTGCTGAATCTTTGATGATCCCCTGGCTCTTAAGAGGACTGTCTTTTGTGTGATCCTTAGCCGGAGAGGATCTTAGCATCATTTTGGTCATGAGGGTAGAGAAGAAGATGAACAGAGAAAGAAAACGTAAAGGGAGAAGAGGAAGAGAGATACCTGCTTGATCTTCGGATGTGGATTTAAAGGGAGTTTCTCTTGAATTTAAATGCGAATTGATCCCTATCTCTAACTTCAATTTATAATGATGGTCTTGCAGGATAGTCACTTCAGTGACGTCAGGATGGTAACGGCTAGCCCGATTACAACAGCTAGTTATCCGTTGATTCATTACGGATAAGAACAGAAAATATAACTCGTTTATTTACATAATTACTCCTTATATTTTGGGGGTAATTGTTAGGGGAGGATTTTCCAATGATCAGTGATCCTCAATTACTGTTGGGTTTAGTGATCCTCACTTCTGTTTGAATTAGTGATCCTCAGAAGTGTTGCAGGATCAGGATCATGGATCATCTTAAGGATCCTTATACTAATGATTGTCTACTTTGAATATGATGATGTTTTGCAGGAACATGAGCTTGGACTTGGTCTTGGCGATATTCCTGGAGCATATTCCATATTTTTTCCGCACGTGCATGGCAGAAATGAACGTTATGGAGGTCGTGGGAGACTTACACCAAATGCGGAATGTTTGTTAGTTTAGATATTTTCCATTTTTAAAAGGGGTAGCGAGCTAAATAGAAAATACTTGGCTACTTTGAATATGATGATGTTTTGCAGGAACATGAGCTTGGACTTGGTCTTGGCGATATTCCTGGAGCATATTCCATATTTTTTCCGCACGTGCATGGCAGAAATGAACGTTATGGAGGTCGTGGGGGACTTGCACCAAATGCGGAATGTTTGTTAGTTTAGATATTTTCCATTTTTAAAAGGGGTAGCGAGCTAAATAGAAAATACTTGGCTATTTTTGGCTAAACACACACTCTTGCAACTGCTCTCACCAGCTCTCGATAATTCACTTGGCGATTACACACTTTTTTACAAAATACACTATAGTGATTCTTGTAATTAGCTCGCTATCATCCGAAGTTGTAATACATTTCTTGTTTAATTTGAGTTGGTGATCGGTAGTTTCCATCACCCGAGGTTTTTTATGCCGGAGATCATTCATTGATCAAGGGCTTTTTCCTCGTATAAATCTTTGTGTCACTTATTCATTCCGTTTCTGAGTAATCCTTAGTGTTGTTCATTGATTCAAGCATCATACCTCACAACAGAAAGTTTGGTTGCATTATCATTGCTTGATTTTTGACCAAAACAGTGTGGATCCAAAACCCTTGCATAGACATGCTTCTTTTAACCTCTCAGGTATGGGATTGATCTCCATCCTTTCTCTGTATTGAGCTATATGCTCTTCTGGGTCCGTTGAGCCATCATATAGCTTCATGGTTGGTATTTGAAACCTCTTCGGTATTTCTGCATCACAAATAGGTGGTGCAAAACGAGATATCTTGTGACTCCCATCTGGAATTTCAGGAATGGGCTTAACCACTCCTGGAACGCTGGATATCATATCCTTGAGCTTTTGTAACTCTCTGGCCATAGCTTGGTTGATACCTGTATCCTGCACAAAGCCATGGTTAGCATTATAAGAATTATTCAAAGTGTTACATCCTGAAGGATTCAGGTTTGGAATTCCGGATGTGAATCCATATTAGCGAGATTCTGGTAGGATTGAGGGACCAGATGAAGCAATAGTTTGCATAGGTATGAAGTCTCCCAAATGAATCTCTGAACTTCTGGGTTCTGCACTTCTTAAGGATCCCTGATCCTGAAAGATGTTGGATCCTTGAGGCACCGAAGTTGGGGGTCTTGGAGGGTAATCCATGGATCCATGAGCCTGAGATGAGGATCCTTGACCCTGAGACGAGGATCCTTGAACCTGAAATGAGGATCCTGGATGTTGAGAGTAGGATCCTTGAACCGTCTGCGTCCCCATGTATCCTCTTGAACTAGTGAAGGATCCTTGATGTTGGAAGGAGGATCCTTGAGGCTGAAAAGAGGATCCTTGAAGCTGGAAGTAGGATCCTTGAGACTGCGCTGACTCCAGTGATCCTAGCCGAAGGATAGAGGATCCTTGAATCTGGACACTGGATCCTTTGGGAAACAGGATTGTTGATGATGGAGTAGCAAAATCCAACGACCTGGGCATCAATGGGAAGTGATCCTCTGCTGATTTTCTCAATTTCTTGATTTCATCAATTTCGCGAAGGATCCTGCCATTAGTTTCATCCTGCTGTTGCATGTATCCTCTCATCTGCAAAAATTAAGTATAAAGATCACTGTTAGTAGGTGTAGAGGAAGAAACAACAATTGATTTTGTGAAAACGGGGGTTGTCTTCTTCGGAGCATTCTCAGCATTCTTTTGGAATGCAGGGGGAAGATGATGCAACGGTGGAATGCCCTGTGATGAGGTAACCGCCGACATGGAACTCGAAGTAGTTTTCCATGAGAAGCCATGTGGTTGAAGGTAATGAGGAGAAATGAATGAAATGAACGATATTTCTTAGAAATGAAGCACCAATTGCCCCACGGTGGGCGCCAAACTGTTTTGGTCAAAAATCACACTAGGATAATGTAACCAAAACTGAAATTGTGAGGTATGATGCTTGGTTAATTGTATGAACGACAAGTATATGAAATCAACGATGAACACCGAGATTTATACGAGGAAAAAGCCCTTGATCTTTAGAAGATCTCCGGCATAAAAAACCTCGGGTGATGGAAACTACCGATCACCAACTATATTGTAAAAACAATAATGATCCTTGTACAACTTAGGAAGAAAACAAGCTCAATACAATGGATTGCTAGTGTAAGTGTGTGTATTTCGCTAAGTGTTTGCAGAGAATTGTGTGTTTTTGTGTGTTGTATTCGAATTATGCCTAAAATGAACTGTTTTCCCCTTTAAAGATAGAAAAATATCTAGTAACAAACTTTCCTAGAAAGGTGGAGGTCACCCATGTTCTCCAAAACGGTTATTTTTCCATCTAGCAAGTGCCTATGAAGCATATTCCACGAGATTCCAGCAAAGACTAAGCCTATGCCGTCCATTACCTGTGTATAAACATTAAAAACGTGACAATTGCTAGAAATCATAAGTTTTGTTAAGGATCCTGAATCCTCAGACTCCCTGCATCATCCGTTAAGGATCCGTGATCCATGCCCAGTCTCAGGATAGATGATCCTTAGCATAAAATTCATGCCCTAACAGTTTAAACACTAATTTTTCAAAGATTATTAAATATATTGTTGGGTTGTACTTATTTTATACATTCACCAAACCGATTGGTAGTATGATATAGCGCTATAGGACTAGACACCCCATTCCTGTTGTATGGAATGTCAGAAACCGAATTTTATCCAAATAGAAATTTCCTTTGTGGTATTTCTATAGTCTCTAAGGTGTAGTTTGATACACTAAGGTTTGAATGAATACTAAATCACATTCTCTTTTGTATATTTTGATATACTTCCAAAGTATAGTTTGATATGCTCCCATATGTGATATTGTTTAACAAAGTATAATTTGATATACTATGTACAAATCCAACATATATTTTGTTATTCACTAAAGTATAGTTGATATGCTATTTTCTAACTAAAACATAGCTGATATGTTATTTTCAAACTAAAACATAGTTTTTTTTTTGAAAGGCAACTAAAACATAGTTGATATGTTATTTTCAAACCAAAACATAGTTGATATGTTATTTTCAAAGCCAAAGCATAGTTTGATATGTTATTTACAAAACCAAAGTATACTTATGATATACTACCGAAAACTATTATTTTAACAACTAAAGTATATTTGATATACTATCTGTTTAACTATTTTGGAACTGAAATATATTTTAATATATTACTTATCCGACTTTCTTAAAACCAAGGTATATTTTTATATATACTATAAACCTTTTTATCAAAACATTGTTTTACAAACAACATATTTTATTCAAACTCATTTTACTTGGTTATCTATTTATCTATGCATTATTCTTTTATATCATCTAATTTCTTATCGATTTTCGCATGATTAATAAAAGAAAACATTTTTATAGGTTCATCACTACTTTTTGTTAAACATTCTTTTAAACTTACAAAGTCATGAATCCTATTTAAATAAAACCTATGTATCTCACAGGCATTTTTATGCTGACGTACCTATTTTTACATATGTTTCAGGTGCTGCTATGTGATGATTGTTGATGCATGCTACACATAGGATGGACATGTGCCTTAGCGACTTTAAAACTTGAAAGACAATATTTGTACTTATCTGATTTGTAATAAAACAACAAGTTCAATAATTCAATAAAACGAAACTATTTAATCCATGATCGTGAAACAATGATTCTGTTACGACACCCCCCGACGTTTCCGCCACGATTTGTTGTTTTACGTGGTCGGGGTGTGACAAATCCATTGAGCATTTGGTGGGTTCTTGCGATGTGGCTAAGAGATTGTGGAACTTGGTTGGATCTCCCAATTCCGGAGTCTTTTAATACTTCTCAACTGATGGAGTGGCTTCTTAACCTTCGAATTCTTAAGCACAAAAAGAAGTTGATCGGTTCAATTATATTTGTTCTTTGGTGGATTTTGTGTAGAATTAGGAACAAGGTGGTGTTTGGTAAGAAAAGTCAAGGACATTCCACTCTTTATAAAGAAATTTTACATGTTTCGTATTGGTATAGTAATAGAGAGCGTAGATGTAAGATTAGTTGGAGCGAGTGGATTATCATCCCCTTCCATGTTATTTATTTTTTTCTTGTTTTCTTTCTCCTAGCTGCTTACTAAGGTCTTTTCTAATAAAATTTCCCCGTTCAAAAAACAAAAAAAAACTACTCATACTTGATTCATGAATATTAGGGGTTGTTTGGTAGCCTCTTAATGACCATTCAGATGTTACCTCTTAATGGTTTAAAACCTCTGAATGAATAAGAGGTAACCTCAAGTCTGAATGGTTAAGAGGTAACCTCTGAATGATAAATTATCACATGTCACATTCTTCTACCTTCTTATTGGTAAAATTCTTAATGGTTCCATTAAGAGGTAGCCTCTTAATGACCATTCAGAGTCTACCAAACAGCCCCTTAGTGTATATTAGACTCGATCTCAATGATGTAGCCTATGTAAGGGAAGTTTCGTTCTATGGTTTGTGAATAGTGCAAACTAGCCGAGCTTAAACGAGCCCGAGCCTGAGCCTAAAAACAAGCTTATTTAGTAAACGAGCCTGAGCCCAAGCTTCGCTTATCAAGCTCGAGCTGGCTCGCGAGCCTAAGCGAGCTTTCTGTTTATATATATTTTTATTAATATATTAAACATATATTTATATAATAATAATTACCATTCATATAAATATAAAAAATAACTAACTTATATGTATAATAATAATTATAATTAATATAAATTAATTAATTAATACTAAACAAGTCGAGCCCGAGCCGAGCTCGAGCTTAAAAATTACCTTCGAGCCGAGCTCGAGCTTGTGAAATAAAGCTCGAATCGAGCCGAGTTCGAGCTCGAGCCTGATTAAGTTTGGGCTCGGCTCGGCTCGTTTGCACCCCTATTTGTGAATTCATCCTCAATTTAATCATAACAAAAGTCAAACGGTTTGTTTCAAGTTCCAGACATAACCAAACCGTGAAAAACTTGTTGTGAACAAAATCGTTTGAATCTTAAACCGGCTACACCGGTTGGTTTGCTTTTTCGGATGGTCCGGTCACTTTTCTACTATTTTTTGTCTCCCCTAATTTCAAATGTCGGTTGACATGCTGCCTTCATGTAAGCAAAAGATGTTCTTTCATTCCCTTACAGGCTTGCACCAACACTTTTGGCAAAACATAAAAAGAACAACATGTTTAGTGTATCTTTTACTAATGATTAACTTACATACCTGATGAAACAGTGGTTAACCGGGGAGGCTAATTTGCTGGTCTCGTCAAGTAGGGTTAATCCCTTCTTTCTGAGGATCGGCGTCCGGATCGTCTGCTGACCTGTCTCCTGCACAAGTAAACACACCGTGACTCGTAACAAGGAGGATGGGTGGGGGTGCTCCTTCTTACCGCTCTCCGGCGTGAGAATCAGTATTTGCTTGAGAGCAAAGTGTGTGTTAGTAGTAAGTGTGAGAGAGAGCAGATAAGCGATACCTCAAACCTGGTCTGGGATAGGTATATATAGCCGAAGAGTGAGGGAGAGTAATTGAGTGGCTAGACTGACAACGCACAACCCTTTGCAGGTATGTCATGCGCGTAGGTCATGGAGGTAACGCCACATCCTGCTGTGGCTGTTAGTCTGTCCGCCAGCGTTGCATACATGTGGGCTAGACATGTGACTGCTGTCAGTGCCACTTGCTGTTTTTGTAGGATCGGGATTCAATCTAAACGTGTCGATCAGAAGAGTTCTTGATCAATACGAAAGGCGGAATCAGACGTACTGATGTTATAGCAGCTTGATTTGCACTTAGAATCACTTTAACTGTCGATTGTATTGATTGATAGTGTTTACAGATCATTCGACACTTCGGCAGCACTTCGTCTCCGGAATCACAAAGTTACAAATGAAATCCAAGACTCACCTATTTATAGGAGATCCAGGTCGCACGAACCAGTCCTGCAGGTCGCACGAACTGGCCAGAAAGCACGAAACCGCTAGGTCGCACGAACTGCCAGGTCACACGAACTGGCCTAGCCACTTCGTGAGGAGTGGCTAGTTCAGGCCTGTTTCCCGTTTCTCTCGTACAACGTGTCCTGGTTTATCTATTCTATTACATGACTCGATACAAGACGAAGTCAACAGACATATGCACTAACAAACTCCCCCTTGGATGTTGACGAGTCTTCAGTGTATTGAGTCTTCAGTCTTGATCGGTCTTCTCGCTCTTTCCAAAGTATCTTTCTCTGTAAGCATCCTTCAATCTCTATCTTCCTTTTCCAGAATCTCAACCTGACTCTTCAAATTCTCTTGTTCAGATCTCTTGATTCTTTAAATTCTGAAATCTTCCAATTAACAGACTCCCCTTTGCTAACAGACTCCCCCCTTAAGTTGTTCCGGGATCGCAATCTGACATAGCATTCATTCTAAGATCGTGTCCAGGCTCAATCTCTGCTCAGGCTTAGACACGGGGATCTGCACAAATCTCTACCCAAAATTAATTTCACAATTTTTAAAATTTAACAAATTTAGAAACCACTTGTAGAAATCATTAAACATCAACAATAGTTATATCAAGTTCAAATTAATGACCTTGATTAACTAACAGTAAAATCAGCTTCAAAACATCACTTCAATTTTCATTTCAAACACACTCTCCCAACCCATCGTCGTTCATCATGTTTAGCACTCGGAATTTTGAAAATCAGCTTTTCAACATCAGTTGTCGAAAATAAGATGAAATAAAATCTTTTTGATTTTTCAAAATTTTATGCTAAATCACCTTCTTTTTGGTTTTTTTTTTATTTTTTTTTTAGATTTTCAGTGTGTTAAAATGCAATAAAGAAATATTTGCAGACAATATTTTTGTGAGATTGTGTAAGAGGATCATATCAGTTTATGACAAATCACTAGTACCGTTGAGCTTTAAACACTTTAAGATCTAAACGATTCACTTAGATTGTCAGTATACTGATCCACTTAAATTTTCACACAAAGTTCAATTGATTCGAGATACGAGATTAGTGTTTTAATGGACTTAACTTAATCGCGTGTCCCACCTCAGAATATATTCCCGTATCCAGACTCCTATATTCAGTCTTACAGGTGAATGTACACTAATGATATCTGTAAATGGGTAATGCGAGGCCATGAGAGCTCAGGTTAGAACTTCCATTCAGACAAAGAGATGATGGCTCGTCTTTCGGTGTGTCCCGTTTGGGGATCTTTTCTTCAACAACACATGATTAGCATTTTTCAATGTTTCATTATTTTTTATGCTGAGGGTGAGCTTTATAATTAAAGCAGTGCAGAGTATTATACGAGGACTAGGCTATTGCTCCCGCAAAATTAGAAGTCCTGGTATAATACCCCAGATATCATCACGCACAAAGACCTAGTATGTCAGAAATAGAAAGCCCTTCAAACAAGATTTCAGGGGTTACCTATATATCCGAGAGATGTTCCCCACGTGATAAGTAAGTATTTGATATTTAAGTTTATATCTCGAAAACAATCTACTAATCGTGTAAAAACCTACTGGCATATCATCAGTGAGACCGTTTATCACATTTTACCTTTCCAATTCTTTAGCGTACTATGATTGTCTACTGATGTACTATCATTTCCTCTTTTTTCACAACAAAACTCATTTTTGATTTTTCGATGTTTTTGGTTTTTAGATTTTATCATGTTTTTTGATTTTTTAAATTTTCAAAATTTCTAAATTTTTTACTCCCCCTAAAATCAAAAATATGTTTCAATTTTTTATTTTCCTGGAAAATTTGAAAATATGTTGCTTTTACTTTCAAATTTAAAGCAATAAACTGTACAAATAAAATGACAAACTGATGTGAATTGCTTCAATTCTCCATTCACTTGGCTTAAACAATCAGAACTCCCCCTGACAACAAACTATTTTCCCATTATGATTTCAAAACACTTAAGTTTTTTTAATCAAAATGGTTTTTTCGGAAAATTAGTTTTGTTGATTTCACATATCATGGGGTTTAATTCATCATTTTGTTCTTTCAACAGCTTATGAATGAATCCCTTTTTTCTTTTAACCACTTGTACAAACTATTACTTGTAGGATTTTCACAAAAACATTTTACAAGAATGATGTCGATTCATGCTCCACGATTACCAACTTGAGAGCTCCGGCAAGTCAGGATTTTACTTTTTAAAGAATCTCACCCATGCCTGATCAATCATGGGTGAACCGTCCTCATTTGGTTTTAACAACTTTCGATTCATAAAATTCTTTCTCTCCCTTCACCTTCCCATCAGCCATCTTACCAAAAATATGTAACACTTTACCATTAAATGCTTTTTCAACATCAAATTCTTCCTTATCAGAAAAGAATTGATCTGAAATCTCAATCTTACCAACTTTTGATTTCAAGTTTCCGTTTGACAATGGTGGAAAATTTTCATCATCCATTGTTGGAACGGAATTCTCATCATTTAGCACAACAGGAGGCTCCTCTGATTTTGACGAATCAGATTCATTGCCAGAAACAACCTCTGATTTTTTAACAACCCATTTATGTTTGTTTAAATTTGCTCTTCTTTTGTAAAAATGTTTCGAACTTTCACCAACTTCGAAAGTTGAATTTTTGAACTCTTTAAATTTCTCTATTGGTTGTTCTTTTTTATCAACACCTTTTTCTTTCAATTTAGAGTTAGAAGAAACTACCTGTTTTGTGTTGGTGAGCTTTGAGCAATTCCAAGCAATATGTCCAACCTCTTGACATTTGAAACAGGTTCTTCTTTCAATTTTCGGTTCAGATTCCTTCAACATATTCTTTTGCTTTTCGGCGAGAAACTCCTTGTTCGACTGTTTCCAGAAAGGTTTCTCCTTCTCTTCTTCTGAACTTGCTCCCGAAACAAATTTAGTTTTTTATTTATAAATTTTCTCATTTTTATGATTTTTGAGTGGAATAAAACCTAATCCTTTCTTTTTGAAATTACTGTTATGGTTTGGTTTCTTTCGATAACCCGAACCAGAACTGTAACCCTTTTTCTTGTTCAATCTTTGTTGAACTCTTGAAGTGTATTTTTTAGGTTTTTCAGTAAGATTTACATCTTTTATTTCAGAAATATTAATTTCTGTTAATTTGAAAACCTTGTTAATCATTTCAGTTTTAACACCTCTTATTGGAAATTCTTCATCAGAATATAATTTGTCAGAATCATTCAAAGTATATGCTACTTTGAATGTTTTGCCATTCAAATTATTTTGTGATATCAGAAAATCTTTATTGTAAACCCTTTTGACCGGTGAACTCGAACTTCTGTCTGATGAACTCGAATTTTCAGATTTAGACTCTGACTTTGACTCTTCATCTTTCTCCAACACCTGATCGACCACTTTCTTAATTAACTCGGACTCATGATCAGTGTCAGACGTTGTGAAGGTGACATCAATATCATCTGGTAATCCATCGATAGACTCGGATTTCAGATTCAGATTGAGTGCTTCAGCCACCTTTTCAAAATGTCGGGGGGTATAGCCATCCCACATTGGATTTGGTACTCTGTTATAATTCAAACCAGTTTTCTTACCAAAATTTTCTTCATCATCTGCAAACTTATGAGCTGCCACAGTAGGATAAATGCGATCAACAACATAATCTGAACTTTGATAACTTCGAAGTAAAGAATTCACTCTTTCGGTTTCGATCGTCATCGCTGCCAATTCTGGTTTCAGCCCTGCAACAATCTCAATGTATTTGTTGATTGTAGTTTGCTTTTGAAGAACTGTTGCTTTCAGAAGATTCTTCATCTGAATATCCTCATCACTGGCTCCTTTGTACAAGTTCACTTTGCTGCTGAGGAGATCATATGATTCCTTTATGCTTCTCACATTATGCAATAAGTTCTCTTTGAGCTTCTCCAATTCAGCATACTTTGTATCTTTCTCGTCACAATCTTTGCAAAGTACTAAACACTTTGCACAAGGTTTTTCAATCTCTACAATCTTTTCCACTTCAACAATTTTTTCAACTTCGACAAATTTTTCAACTATTTTCTCCACCACCTTTTCAATCACAATCGGTTCTTTCTCAACTTCTATCTTCACTTCACTATCTTCAACCTCGACCTTCTATGTCGGTTTTTCTTCAACTTTTGCCTTTTTAGCTTCCATCTGGACTTCTATTTTCTCTTCAACAACCTTTCTTGCTTCCATTTCTCTCTTTAGTCTAGCAGCCCTTTTCTCTTTCAGTATCTCGATTTTATCTGCAAAAAACAAATTAAAACTATAAGTATCCAATTGTTTTCTAGCTTTATTAATATACTCTTCCTCATCATCAGTGTCTGCATCACTTCCTGAAGACTTAAAAATCGGTTGTCTTCTAGGACTGTTCTTTGATTTGATTGTTCCTTCTTCCGAGGTTGAATCTTCAAAGAATCGAGCAACAAATGCTGAAAGTCTAGAGGGATCATAATCATCCCAATTGAAATCTTTTGGAATCCTTTCATCTTCTTGATCTAACAGACCCAAACAAGCTTTACCCTTTGATTCTTCAATAGTACGTGAATGTGAAGATTGTTGTTGATATGGTTGTTGAGCAACCTGATGATAAATTGCTTTTCTATGATAATCATTGTTTCCAAAAGGATCTTGTCTTCCGGTTGCTTCTCTGTTTGTACACTCTCGTTTAAAATGCCCTTTTTTTCTCGGCAACGAAAACAAGTAACCTTCGATTTGTCAAAACCTAGCTGAGATGTAGCAGCTTCACGAAGATCATCTCTTCCGGTGATTTGTTTGAACTTTTCTGCTCTTCTCAAAACGCTAGCTAAACACCACTTGATGTCCATCAACTCAAGTTCCTCAGAATCAATCTGGTCATAATCCTCTTTAGTGAGTATCGGATTGCCAATTCGTCCAGCAACCAAGCTTTCATACGACTCTAACATAGTAGCAAGTGATGCCGTGTGTTGCTTCGCAATATCTGGAGAGAAATTTTGACCATTTTGAATATTTAATGTAACATTGCATTGCAAAACTTGACCATTAGAGTTTGTTGAACTTTGTTGTTGAGAACTTGGTGTTGAGAAATTTGGTTCAAAACTTGAATAAGACGAAGAATATCCACTGCTCTGATTTGTAGTGTTTGCATTTGCTCCGGAAGTACCATCAACACTGAACGCAGTCTGAATCTTTGGACTCGGAGTGGTCTCAACTTTGCTTCCTCTATAGTATAGACTAACATCTTGTTGAGCACCCGGACTTCTCATCGTAGCAGTTTTTCGAATTGATAGCTCATGTTCTTCCAATTTCTGGATAAACATACTCAAATTCATATCTTCAAATTGTCGGTTATGTTTTAAAATCAACAGATATGTTCCCTATTCATTCTGTGGTAACGCATCGGCTAGCTTATCAACCCATTCATCATCTTCTTTCTTGATGTCCAATCTTTTCATTTCCATGACAAGATGACAATATCTCTCAATAATCATTCTTGTTGTTTCACCTTCAAGAGCTGTAAACATATCAAAATATTTTTTTAGTAATGCTTGTTTATTTTTTATCATATCAGCACTACCCATAAACTTTTTAATCAATGCTTTCCAAATTGATCTAGCAGTTCCCTCATGTTGAAGCAAAACAAAAATATCTTCTTTTACCGCTTGTTGGAGAATGCTAATCATCATTTTTTCACATGTGTATTTTATTTTTTCATCCAGTAAATATTGACTTAATTGTTTTTCATTTCCAAGGTCATCTTTCGGTAAAGTATAATCTTTCTCTAAAGAAACCCATGCATCAAACTTATTAGCTTGCACCCAGTTCTCAAAACGGTATTGCCATCCTTTAAAGTCCTCAATATACATAAGCTTTGGAGGTTTTTGGAAAGTTATCATTTCATTCTCGATACCGACAGTTTCGGCAACTGTAACTGGAGCGACCGGAGCAGTAGCAAACGCGTTGTAAAACTTGTTGTCCATGTTTCGATGAAAAGATTCACAAAAACACAAAGTTCAAACGAGCTGGAGTTTCAAACGAGCTGAAATCAAACAATCTGGTACTTCAAACGAGTTGAGATTTCACACCGTGCGAGCTGGTTCTTTAAAATCCTGGTTCAAACGACCTGGTTCAAATGATTTGGTTTAGTTCGATGGGAGTTGCTGTCACACCCCCAAAATCCACACGCGAAATATCACCGCATGGAGGCGTGACATGACCAGGATCAAGCCACCAATCATATTGAACAATGTGATATAATAAAGATAAACCAACCACAATATAATTGGTGTCCAAAATAAATTAACCAAATTCAAGTATCAGCGGAAGCATAAAGTGTAAAACCAAATTATAAGTTTTAAAGTTCAAATGTTCCACATGGAACTCAACCTTCCATGTCCCACAATGACTCTTCCCCATGCAAGCTCCAGCTAAGTACCTAATGACCTGCAAAGCATGTAGTAACGAGTCAACAACAAAGTTGAGCGAGTTCACAGTTGGGTGTTTGTTTAAGTTATTCAAAAACATAGTTTCCTTTAACTGGCACCCTTGCCGTGGGGGATACCCCATAGTTGAAAACGTGTTTTGTTTAATCCCGTTTACTCTGGCAATCCAGCCGTGGGGGCTACCCCATGTTTACACTACTAGACTCGTTACCATATCGACCACTGACTTTAGTCATGTTTATGTGCCCTTAGCGTCAATGTCTATCATCATTGACGTGCCCAAATCCATTAGTTCACGCCCGTCCTCTGCGGCACGGTGTGAGGCTTGTCAAACCTAAATAGCGCTATCTAACTAATGACCCGCTCGCCATTGGCCCGGCGATTAAGTCGATATAAAAGGAGGGACTTCGTGATAAAGTTTTGGTCTAGTGAAATTTAAACTGTCCAAGAGGACGAGGAATTACATTTCCTTAACCCGTACTGTCCTACCCAAGAAGGACGAGGAATCCATATTCCTTAACCCATTCCCAACCCACCGGGAATTACCATGCTTTGTAGAAAGTGTGAACTCACCTTAGGTTAGCTCGGCAGATACACGAAAGGTAAATCAAGCTGCTAGAGGTCAACCGCGTCCTAACATGGTTACCATACAAGTCAGGTCTAGGTTCAAGTAGTGCACGTAAGTTTTACACATAACTAACAGGTTACGAGCACGTATTGATCATGGCAAACACGAAGGACAAGTTAACAGTTAAATACACATAATGTTTCTTGTGCGACATAGATGAGTGGGCTGTTATGATCATGCAGGCCCAGCCATCTTGTGCGTTCAAAAAGTGAATCCCAGTAACAATCGGCCCAACAATTAAATAGGTAATTAACTTGTGCGGTCCAGTTCAGCTTGTGTGGCTGAACAAAGCTTGTGCGACTGAGCTTGGGCTTTGAGGCCCAAGAGTAATGCAGTTCAAGTAGTTTGTGTGTGGCCCAAGCCTTGTGCGATCATGCATAACGAAACAATACCCTGTGCTTTATGTGTTGGTACCCAACTTGTGCGATCACACTTGTGCGATCAGCCCCTTGTATGATCAGGTCAGATCTTGTGCGACCCGTCCTTGTGCGATCAAAGATGGGTCTTGTGCGATTGGTTAACAAATCCCTAAAATCATGCAACCAATTAACTTGTTTCCTTTTATCTTGCAAGACTAACTCTAACAGTTTCCATACTAAACAATAATCGATCAACAAGGGTTTTAACATCAGTTTCCTATGAACCCTAGACATGTTCAAGCATAAACAACAATCACAATATTAACCCGACTCATGTTTTTGATCACTAGCATACATCTTAACATGTCAACACAATAAATCATCCAAACACAAACACATCACAGCCGATTAGCAAGCATTCGGTTCTCAATCATCTTTAACATCATTCGATTATCAATCCTGTATTGATCTAACACGTTACATATGTAGACCGATTATATGAACACAAAACCTTAACAGTTTATATCACAATCAATCGCCTATCATCCCTAAACCATCATATAGATCACAACATCATCAATCATGAAATCAAAAGTAACACACTAACCGGTTAAAGAATGGAACAAGGGTTGATCCGAACGATAAAGCTTCGAGAGAGAGATGGGATGTTGTTGCCGTCGGCTTCGAGAGAAGGAAGAGGGAGTAGGGTTCGATGTGTGTAGAGTGTTTGCAAATAATGGGGAAACAAAACCTCACAAGGGTTTTGTATTGGTTTAAATAGGGGAGTGGTCGAACCCTAACATGGGCTGCCCATAAGTTTCGAGTGGGGAGTGGGCCGAGAGTTGTGTGGAACCGAAGCCCAAAGGCTTGTGCTATTGGCCAAGTGTTGTGCAGTTGGGTTGTGTTGTGCGATGGCATTATATATACATTACACACATAATCAAATCACATAACTAACATAACATTCAATTAATCATTAAAGTTCACGTAATCACGTAACGTTCACACCGGTTACATCAAAGTACAAAGAGAGGTTTGAAATACGAGCTGTCACATTATCCCCAAGTTGAAAGAAATTTTGTCCCAAAATTTAGCACGTACTCACTGAGGAAGCTAGTTAAGTTTCCTGGTTTTCCTGGGGTGTCACATCCTTCCCCCGTTGGTTTGGAATTTCGTCCCGAAATTCCGCAGTAGCTTCAGCCTCAGTAGTGGTTTTGCTTTTCTCGAATAACTGGGGATACCTGTGCTTCATTTGGTCTTTGCGTTCCCAGGTAAACTCTGGGCCACGACGGGAGTTCCAACGAACTCGAACAAGAGGAATTCTGGTACGCTTGAGAATTTTCACATCTCGGTCAGTAATCTCTACTGGTTCCTCAACAAATCGTAGCTGATCATCTATAGTGAGCTCCTTCAAAGGAACTATGAGGGTCTCATCTGACAGACACTTCTTCAGATTCGACACGTGGAAAACGTTGTGAACTCCACTGAGTTCTGCTGGCAAGTTTAGTTTGTAGGCCACTTTGCCTACTTTCTCTATTAATTTTGAATGGTCCAACGTATCGCGGGTTGATTTTGCCTCGTTTTCCAAAACGAACAACACCTTTCCAAGGTGATACTTTGAGTAGCACTCGATCGCAAACCTGGAACTCGAGTGGTTTCCTGCGCTTATCAGCGTAGCTTTTCTGACGGTCACGAGCTGCCGCCATGCGTTGTCGTATCTGAGCAATCCTTTATGTTGTGTCTACCACAAGTTCTGGGCCAGTGATCTGACTATCACCCACCTCTGCCCAGCAAAGAGGTGATCGGCATTTACGTCCATACAATGCCTCAAATGGAGCGGTCTGGATACTGGTGTGGTAACTGTTATTATACGAGAACTCCACTAATGGGAGATGCTTTTCCCAGCCATTGCCAAAATCGATTACACATGCCCTAAGCATGTCTTCAAGGGTTTGGATGGTGCGTTCAGACTGCCCATCCGTTTTCCGGTGATATGCTGTGCTCATATCTAATCGAGAGCCTAAGGACTTGTGCATTGCTTGCCACAATTCAGAGGTAAAACGCGCATCACGATCTGATATGATAGAGGTTGGCACACCGTGCCTCGAAACTACTTCCTTCAAGTAAATGTCTGCTAAAGTAGAGAACTTGTCTGTTTCTTTGATAGCCAAAAAGTGTGCAGACTTGGTCAGTCGATCCACTATCACCCAAATAGTGTCATTTCCATGCTGAGATCTAGGCAGACCAGTAACAAAATCCATCGAAATTTGTTCCCATTTCCATTTTGGTATCACTAGTTGTTGAAATAAGCCTGATGGTTTCTGGTATTCGACTTTGACTCTCGCACAAGTCAAACATTTACTGACGTAAGTTGCTATGTGAGCTTTCATGCTAGGCCACCAGTATGTAGTTTTGAGATCGTGGTACATCTTATCTAAACCAGGATGCACTGAGTAACGAGACTTGTGTGCTTCATCCATCACAAGTTCGCGTAAGTTTCCATGAAGTGGGACCCAAATGCGCCCTGTTACGTAGTATGCGTCGTCTTCCTTTTGTTCTAACCGTTTCCTCGATCCTCGCAGGGACTCCGCCCTGATGTTTTCTGCTTTCAAAGCTTCAACCTGAGCATCTCGTATCTGAGCAGGAAGACTAGATTGGATGGTGAGTTGTAACGCATGCACTCGCTTAGGTGTAGTATCCTTTCGACTGAGGGTGTCAGCCACCACGTTGGCTTTGCCCGGATGGTACTTGATCGCGCATTCGTAATCATTCAAGAGCTCAACCCATCGACATTGTCTCATGTTTAACTCCTTTTGCTTGAAGATATGCTCGAGACTCCTGTGATCGGTGTAAATGGTGCACTTGGTACCGTACAGGTAATGTCTCCATATCTTAAGAGCAAAAACCACTGCTCCCAACTCCAAGTCGTGCGTAGTGTAGTTCCTTTCGTGGACCTTAAGTTGACGTGACGCATAAGCAATGACCTTGTCACGTTGCATCAACACGCAACCAAGTCCTTGGATGGATGCGTCGCAATAAACTACGAAATCGTCTGTGCCTTCAGGCAATAAGAGGATAGGTGTGCTACATAGTCTATCCTTTAAGTGCTAAAACGTGGACTCCTGTGCATCTCCCCAACGATAGGTGACACCCTTCTGAATCAGTAAGGTGAGAGGTTGCGCAATCTTGGAGAAATCCTTGATAAACCTTCTGTAGTAACCCGCCAAACCCAAGAATTGACGAATTTCTGTTGGTGTACGGGGTGCAGGCTAGTCCTTGATCGAGTCTACCTTGGATGGATCAACGTGAATCCCGTCCTTGTTTATCACGTGGCCTAGGAAATGGACTTCACGAAGCCAGAAGTCACATTTCGAAAACTTAGCATAAAGTTGTTCTGCTCGAAGAAGTTCCAGAATAATTCGTAGATGTTGCTCGTGTTCCTCCTGACTCTTAGAATAGATCAGGATGTCGTCAATGAAAACAATAACAAACTTGTACAGGTAAGGCTTGCACACCCTATTCATAAGATCCATGAAGACCGCAGGTGCGTTTGTCAACCCGAATGGCATGACTAAAAACTCATAGTGCCCATAACGAGTTCTAAAGGTTGTTTTGGAGACGTCCTCTTCTCGGACTCTCAGCTGGTGATATCCCAATCTTAGATCAATCTACGAGCAAAAGCTCGACCCTTGCAGCTGGTCGAATAAGTCATCAATGCGTGGAAGAGGGTAGCGATTCTTCACGGTCACCTTGTTGAGCTCGCGATAGTCGATACACATATGGAAGGTACCGTCCTTCTTCTTCACAAACAAGACTGGAGCTCCCCAGGGCGAAGAGCTAGGACGAATAAAATCTTTATCCAAGATCTCTTGTAGTTGCGTTGACAGTTCTTCTAATTCTGAGGGAGCTAAATGATAAGGTGCACGAGCTATTGGCGCTGCTCCAGGAGCTAGCTCGATTTGAAACTCGACTTGTCTATGAGGCGGAAGACCAGGTAATTCATCAGGAAATACCTCTGGAAAGTCGCGTACAATCGGAATATCTTCTATCTGCTTCTCTTTCTTCGAGGTGTCTATCACGAGGGCTAATATGGCAGGGTGGCCCTTTCGCAAACACTTCTGGGCCTTAAGGAAAGAAATGATGCCCACCACAGCACCACTCTTGTCGCCATGAATCACCAAAGGTTCTTTACCAGAATGAGGGATGTGGACGATCTTCTCCTTGCATAGAATCTCTGCTTGATGTTGGGATAACCAAACCATCCCAATAACCATGTCAAAGCTACCAAGAACGATGGGGACAAGATCGATAGAGAAAATTTGACCAGCAAGAACAATATTACAACCCTTAACTATGTGTGTGGCTTCAAGACTTTTACCATTCGCTAGTTCTACAATGTGCTTGGTGTTTAAAAGTGTTGGGGTACGCTTAAGCATCTGACTAACTTTTAAGGACACGTAACTAGTATCGGCACCCGAATCAAATAAAACAGAAACATAGAAGTCGTCCAGTAGAAACTTACCCATCACGACGTTGGGATCGTTCCTTGCTTCTCCCTAGCCAATCACGAATACACGCCCCCTGGCACCATTGCCATCGTTGTTGCCCCTATTGTTACCATTCCCCTGATTATTGTTGTTGTTCTGGTTCTGGTTTAGCTGTGGGCAGTCTCTCTTGAAGTGGCCTTCAGCACCACACTGAAAGCACCCTTTGTTGTTGCCCTGTTGTTGCTGATGTTGCTGACGTTGATTCTGTGGGGCTTGTTGTTGCTGATGATTCTGATTCATGGGGTGTAAACTCCTGCAATCTTTTGCGGCATAGCCTGGCTTGTTGCACCGATGACAGTTACTCCTGGTGTAGGGCCCGCTGTGGTGTAGGTTACAGCGATTGCATTTGGGGTGAATTCCCCTGTACCCACCTTGACTTTGGCTACTCGTTGATTGCTGACTAGGGTTCTTGTAGTCGTCAGTCCTTCTCTGATGAGACTGGGACTGAACAGAAGTTGAACCTTTGCTTGAAGTTCCATCCCATTTACGCTTGTTGTCGCTGGGAGTATCAGAAGTAGTAGCACTAATACGCTTTGGTAATCTGTTCTGCTCCACCGCCTGATCAGGGAGACGATGAGCCAATTAAACAACTTGCTGGATGGTGGCGAGGTTAGCTGAAGTCACATGACTTTGAATCTCTAGCACTAAACTTTTAAGGTACAGTTCGATACGTTTGATGGGAGGATCCACCATAGTAGGACACAAGATAGCCAGCTCGTTCGATCTCTTCGTGTATGCTTCAATTTCTGACCCCGTCATCTTTAAGTTGAAGAACTCTACCTCCAGCTTGTGAATGTCGTCACGATTGCAGTACTCTTCCTTGATCAATTCCTTGAAATTTTTCCATGGGGTGGCATTAGCAGTAACCAACCCCAGCATTTGGACCTGAGCATTCCACCACGTGAGCGCTACACCCTCGAGAGTACCAGTAGCATACTTCACCCTGCGAGCCTCAGGGCATTCACACATCTTGAAAATAGATTCGAGCTTCTCAAACCAGTGGAGGAGACCTACAGCTCCTTCGGGACCACTGAAGGTACTAGGTCGACAGTCTATAAAGGTCTTGAAAGTGCACACAGGAGGTTGTGCAGGTTGACCTGCCGTGAAAGTAAGAAAGGACAAAGTTTAACACAAAGGTTGGTTCACGAGAGTAGGACCTAGGGACCCTAGAGTGAGTTGAAATGGCAGGGTATACCTCTTGCCTGAGCGGCTGCAAGTGCCGCAGCAACTTGTTCATTGATTAGAGCCGTCAGTTGGGCTTGAGTCAAATTCAGACATCCACTCATGATCTTCACATCGAAGAAAACACAAGTAAGAAAAGTGTCGCGCATATGTGCAAATGTGGAGTGACAGAAGAGAGTATGCACACAGAGTTCAAGCAACAGTCGTTATACTAACTAAGCATACCATGAGCAATGTACTATGTAACTAGAAAGTAGGCAATATAAACATAAATCATATCACCTATAGTGTTGAGCCTTGCACGTGAAGCAAAGCGTCGTTGTGGATCGTTGAGCACTGTACAGGTTATAGTCTGGTTTTGTCAAAAAGCTTTCCCCCTTTTTAAAACCGAGTTCACTATAACCAATGGCTCTGATACTAATCTGTCACACCCCCAAAATCCACACGCGAAATATCACCGCATGGAGGCATCACATGACCAGGATCAAGCCACCAATCATATTAAACAATGTAATATAATATAGATAAACCAACCACAATATAATTGGTGTCTAAAATAAATTAACCAAATTCAAGTATCAGCGGAAGCATAAAGTGTAAAACGAAATTATAAGTTTTAAAGTTCAAATGTTCCACATGGAACTCAACATTCCATGACCCAAAACGACTCTTCCCCATGCAAGTTCCAGCTAAGTACCTAATGACCTGCAAAGCATGTAGTAACGAGTCAACAACAAAGTTGAGCGAGTTCACAGTTGGGTGTTTGTTTAAGTTATTCCAAAAACATAGTTTCCTTTAACTGGCACCCTTGCCGTGGGGGCTACCCCATAGTTGAAAACGTGTTTTGTTTAATCCCGTTTACTCTGACAATCCAGCCATGGGGGCTACCCCATGTTTACACTACTAGACTCGTTACCATATCGACCACTGACTTTAGTCATGTTTATGTGCCCTTAGCATCAATGTCTATCATCATTGACGTGCCCAGATCCATTAGTTCACGCCCATCCTCTGCGGCACGGTGTGAGGCTTGTCAAACCTAAATAGCGCTATCTAACTAATGACCCGCTCGCCATTGGCACGGCGATTAAGTCGATATAAAAGGAGGGACTTCGTGATAGATTTTTGGTCTAGTGAAATTTAAACTGTCCAAGAGGACGAGGAATTACATTTCCTTAACCCGTACTGTCCTTCCCAAGAAGGACGAGGAATCCATATTCCTTAACCCATTCCCAAACCACCGGGAATTATCATGCTTTGTAGAAAGTGTGAACTCACCTTAGGTTAGCTCGGCAGATACACGAAAGGTAAATCGAGCTGCTAGAGGTCAACCACGTCCTAACATGGTTACCATACAAGTCAGGTCTAGGTTCAAGTAGTGCACGTAAGTTTTACACATAACTAACAGGTTACGAGCACGTATTGATCATGGCAAACACGAAGGACAAGTTAACAGTTAAATACACATAATGTTTCTTATGCGACATAGATGAGTGGGCTGTTATGATCATGCAGGCCCAGCCATCTTGTGCGATCAAAAAGTGAAGCCCAGTAACAATCGGCCCAACATTTAAACAGGTAATTAACTTGTGCGGTCCACTTCAGCTTGTGCGGCTGAACAAAGCTTATGCGACTGAGCTTGGGCTTTGAGGCCCAAGAGTAATGCAGTTCAAGTAGTTTGTGTGTGGCCCAAGCCTTGTGCGATCGGCACTCTCTTGTGTGATCCACAAGGTCTTGTGCGATCATGCATAACTAAACAGTACCCTGTGCTTTATGTGTTGGTACCCAACTTGTGCGATCACACTTGTGCGATCAGCCCTTTGTATGATCAGGTCAGATCTTGTGCGACCCGTCCTTGTGCGATCAAAGATGGGTCTTGTGCGATTGGTTAACAAATCCCTAAAATCATGCAACCAATTAACTTGTTTCCTTTTATCTTGCAAGACTAACTCTAACAGTTTCCATACTAAACAATAATCGATCAACAAGGGTTTTAACATCAATTTCCTATGAACCCTAGACATGTACAAGCATAAACAACAATCACAATATTAACCCGGCTCATGTTTTTTATCACTAGCATACATCTTAACATGTCAACACAATAAATAATCCAAACACAAACACATCACAGCCGATTAGCAAGCATTCGGTTCTCAATCATCTTTAACATCATTCGATTATCAATCCTGTATTGATCTAATACGTTACATATGTAGACCGATTATATGAACACAAAACCCTAACAGTTTATATCACAATCAATCGCCTATCATCCCTAAACCATCATATAGATCACAACATCATCAATCATGAAATCAAAAGTAACACACTAACCGGTTATAGAATGGAACAAGGGTTGATCCGAACGATAAAGCTTCGAGAGAGAGATGGGATGTTGTTGCCGTCGGCTTCGAGAGAAGGAAGAGGGAGTAGGGTTCAATGTGTGTAGAGTGTTTGCAAATAATGGGGAAACAAAACCTCATAAGGGTTTTGTATTGGTTTAAATAGGGGAGTGGTCGAACCCTAACATGGGCTGCCCATAAGTTTCGAGTGGGGAGTGGGCCGAGAGTTGTGTGGAACCGAAGCCCAAAAGCTTGTGCGATCGGCCAAGTGTTGTGCAGCTGGGTTGTGTTGTGCGATGACATTATATATACATTACACACATAATCAAATAACATAACTAACATAACATTCAATTAATCATTAAAGTTCACGTAATCACGTAACGTTCACACCGGTTACATCAAAGTACAAAGAGAGGTTTGAAATACGAGTTGTCACAGTTGCTGTTCGATCGATGGCACTACACGACAAATGTCTAAGTTGGCCGATCGGGTAGTAAAGAACTGCAATATATTGAAATATGTAATCAATGGCCGATTGTTTTTAAAGAACTGCAATATCACGTGAATTACTTTGAATTACTACAAAGTCACATGCAAGTTTTAAATGAATTTTCAATCAATTGTATCTTATAAGCTGATTGGACCGATGACTTTAATGAATCTGACATATTATATGCAATTTCAAGATAAATGGCTGACACCTTCTGTATTCACGTGATAAAGATTGAATCTCAATGTGTTAGTGAACAGCTTTCAATTAATGAACAGATAATAGAATCAATGTGTTCACATGTGCCGTCACTTTACAAGTTCAGACTTTTTAACCACACCGTGCGAACTGGTTTCAATTTCAAACGGTTTGAACCACCTCGTGCGAGCTGGAAGTATTTTCAAACGATTTGACCAGGTCGTGCGATCTGAAGCAACAAACTCAAACGACCTGATGAATTTTTCACACGATCTGAGCAGAATTCGAACGATCTGTGTGTTTCTAAGTCCAAAAGTTCATGATTTTGTCAATTTTTATCACGTTTTCGGTTGAATTTGGTTCTGATATGTTCACGGATTGATTAAAACTCAGTTTTGCGTGTTATATCACAAAATCATGTCATTTTAACCGTAAAAACTCGGTAAATTTGATGAAAAGTGTAGAAGAATGAGTAGAAATCAGATTTTATCCGTAAAAACAAGCTGAAATGGTAAGAACTCTTCCTCCTGAGCTCTGATACCACTTGTAGGATTGGGATTCGATCTAAACGAGTTGATCAGAAGAGTTCTTGATCAATACGAAAGGCGGAATCAGACATATTGATGTTACAACAGCTTGATTTGCACTTAGAATCACTTTAACTGTTGATTGTATTGATTTGATAGTGTTTACAGATCATTCGACACTTCGGCAGCACTTCGTCTCCGGAATCACAAAGTTACAAATGAAATCCAAGACTCACCTATTTATAGGAGATCCAGGTCGCATGAACCAGTCCTGCCAGGTCGCACAAACTGGCCAGTAAGCACAAAACCGCCAGGTCGCACGAACTGCTAGGTCGCACAAACTAGCCTAACTTCGTGAGGAGTGGCTGGTTCAGGCCTGCTTCCCGTTTCTCTCATACAACGTGTCCTGGTTTATCTTTTCTATTACATGACTCGATACAATACGAAGTTAACAGACATATGCACTAACAGTTTCGGACACTTAACTCAAAGTGTCAGTCCCACTTGCGTCGTCAATAGGATGCGGTGTTGGGCCGCATTACTATGTGCGGTAACCGCGATTGTTTCAGCGTCCCCTATCTTGACGAAAGTATCAATAGGATTTGGTGCTTAGCCGCATCGCTATGTGTGGTAACTGTGGTTATTACCACATCCCTTGTCGTGATGAAAAAGTCATTTTCATACACAAGGTAAGTCTTCTCATCACTAGACTGATTGGAACAGTTAATCGCGTTCGCGCGTGCCCGCATGGACGAAGATAAGTCCTTATTGATGGGAGTATTTGATAAGGGTGATGGTCATTCGCGACCGCTTTGGTGCGAGATCTGGGACCATACCCCTTCAACTCCCCCAGTCCAGTGTTGTATCCTCTGAATGTCTTTATCAGACTTTCCCTTTGTGTCGCTTTCTGATATATCCTCTGCTTGTTAAGCCTTCAGTTTCAGATACTCTTTTATGTTTCTTGCAGAGGATAACCTTGAAGAGATGGGAGATTCCTCTTTTCAGGATCATCTTCAGCGTAGAAGGATTTGATCTCCTCCCTAACTGCTGGAAGATCCAAAGGATATTGTACTCCCAAAGGGACTAAGGAAGTGTTTGGATCACGGGCTTGAACTGAAGAGATTGGAATAGGGTTTGGAATAGTGGCTATGATCAGAGGTTGTGAAGATGTTGGAAGAGGAGAAGTGTCATCTTCAAGTACAATATTTGTTACCCTTCTTCTTTTGTGCTTTGGAGTGGTTGGCGGTGTATTTGTGGGTTGAGTGGTAGTGTTTGAAGTGATGGGTGACTTACTAACAGCTGTTGAAACAACTGGTGTTTCAACAACTGTTGTCACCACAACTATTGATGTATCAATTATTGTCTTATGCTTTTTGGCAGGTGGTTTTTGTGATGGTGATGTTGTTTTTGGTATGGCAGTGGATTGAGTGATGGTTGATGAAATGATGGGGGCAGTGGTTGAAACAACATCTGTTGAAACCATTGAAGTATCAACAATTGTTGATACAGCAGGTGTCTCAACAAGCTTCCGCACACCGTTTCGTTGTATATTTTAAATGACGAACTTAATTACATTATGTTGTAAACTTTTAAATTGTAAAAGGTTTTAATTAACCAATATTTTTCAATGTATATGTAATGCTAATTACATGATTGTTTTTGTAAACTATACGTTAAACCCCGAATTGATAGAATGGGTGTTACAAGTTGGTAATCAGAGCTGAAGGTTAAAGGGTAAAGTGTTCGGTTCGAGGCTTGATCGCAAATCCGGTAAGTACATGTATGTTAATGGTTTAGTATAATTAAAGTGTTGTGAAGAACACATAGGGTTATCGTGTAATACACGTTACCCCAATGAAAATGACTGGTATAGTTAACGAAATCACGTGCGTTGACACGTATAGTAAAAAGCCTTGTATTACAATACGGGCGTTTATTAATGTTGAAATTACTAACGTTTGTAAATGTTTAGTTGAAGGATACTCGCACCTGAAGATGGCGAGAGTGTAACAAGTGACGGACATGACGGTGAAACGGTCCGAGGTATGACGAGCAGAGCATACTCATCAAGGATCTAAATCGCATAATGATCACGAACAAGGATAAAGGCATGGAAGACCCGTTAGGGCAAGCATTACCAGGTGCACGTTTTAAATTATCGCACAAATAGTAATATGCAACAAACAAGTAGAGAATGATGGTTGCATATATAGGATAAAACTTAGAAAACCTTAATAGGATATCTATTCAGGATGAGGTTTCCAAGAGTAAATAAGTAGAAAAAAGTGTTATTCACAATAATGAATAACAAAACAATAACAGGATTAAATTATATAAAATCTTGGACAGAAGTAATTATCCAAGTGTGTAATTCTCAATATAATGTTATTGAGAAAATTTGCGATCACATTAACGAATGTGATTATATAATAGTTCGATTGAAACGAAAACATTCTACAAGTTCAAATGTAAAACTAGTAAAACTAATGATTGTTGTTTTGCAATTAAATAAAGTTTTACTAAATGAAATCGGATATATGAAATAAATAGAGGCGTTACTTACATAGGGCGTGATGCAAAAACTATAAAAAGGTCATGTGTGTCATGTGTTAATCGCTTACTCTGGCCAAGTAAGTAGTGGCATATAATACCATGAACTTCTTGTAGTGGACGCATTTACGTCCAATGTAGTAAGGATAGGGTGAATGGGACGAATTAAAAAGGTACCCAAATGAATCAAATAAGTAAAATGTTCGATAGTAAACGTAAACGCAAGACGGATGACGGAAGCGTATTACGTTAGAATAACGAGCCCGAGAGAAGGGACAAAGATTAAAGTAAATGAGAACACAAACCAACTAATGTGAATGCTAAGGCATAGGGGATAAAGTTTGACTGTCAAAAGTGATGAAATTCACACAGACAAGTCAAAGGGGTAGAATAAAAGAATAAAGGACTTGACTAAATAAAAGCAATGGATTTCGCTAATACGACCAAATAAATTAAGGTGATGTCTAAAACCATATAAGAATGGTTACTTGATGGTGACTTCGGTAAAGATACCCGATGTATGGGTAGGATTGTGGGTGAATGCGTAAACCAAGAGACGGGAACGCGAAATAGAAAGTCAAAAGACTCGGAATATGAGTCATGACTAAAAGACGATGAGAATATGCAAATAGAAATTTTGATAACTACGTTCAACTATTTTAAAGTCGAACGGGTCGAATAAAGAACGGAGTTTGACGTTCACAAGTGATGAAATTTCACACGAACAAGTTAAACAAGTTGAATTAAGAATAACGCTTGATCACGTAAGTAAGCGCGAACCGAATAAATAAAAGCGCGAGATATTAACAAATCTATATAAAAGATTATGGGATAGGGTAGAAAGGGAAAAACGCTAACTATTGAAACAAGGATGTTAAAACATTAAAATGAAGAATCCGGGTAATGGGTCGTAAAGAATTATAAGTATGAACCAAGAAACGGTAAGAGTAGAACAAACCGACGTGTAAATGACGTAAGGAATCATAAAGTCAGACGATTAGTAAAGTCAGACGATTAGTCTGAAAGTAAACATATACGTACATTGAATAAAGACACGAATAAGAGATGATCTACGGGATCATCATAACCTATGAGATTAAAAGTAGTGCTAGGTCTACGAGACCAAGAAGACCCTTGGGTCGGAAATAGAAAGAAAACGAATTGTTGAGTCTCACCTTAAAAAGGTGGAAATCTAGAGAAAAAGTCTATGAGGCTAAGAAAAAGAACCTACGGGTCACTTGGGTAAAGCGTGGAAAACTGGTTACAATTCTCCATGTAAAATAATAATGGTCCGGAATAAAACTTAAACGGAAATTCCTAGACATGAGAAAAGACGTAAGACAGAGAAAACGTAAACTAAAAATTTACTTTTTAGTCAAAAGCAATGTTTTAAAAACATAAGTAGTATGAAAGGATTTAGAAAACTTTAAACACAAATAAGGCCGGAGATGACAAAATAGTATACTCGGATGACGGGGTATGAAGTGATGACGACTAATTAGTCTAGCCGGTAAAACTATTCAAAGTTAGGAAAATGTCATGACAAATGCAAAGCGCTTGCTAATATAAGACAAGCGCGGGATAAACATGTTAACAGACTGATGAAACTAAGTGGTCAAGTGACAACTCGGTCAATAAAGATAGAGGATATAAGCTAAAAATAACGGCCCACGAGGCCTTGCACATGAAAGACGTACGAGTTAATATAAATGAAAACATTAGATCGAAAGGAATGAATGAATGTCTTGAAAACGAAACTAAGTTTGTTTAGTCTAAATTAAAAGAAATACGTAAATAAGGTTTCGGGGACGAAACCTCTTTAAAGGGGGTAGACTTGTAACACCCGAAAATATAAACCTTTTCATTTATAAATTGGACGTCGGTAATAAATAGAATGAACTAACTAGGGGTAAAAAAACTAGTTGAGGAAAGCCTTGTAGTAACATGTTAGTGTGTTGAAAACACCTAAAATAAAAACCTAATGATAGTTGGAGGGTTAAAGGTGTCAAAATTGAAATAAGTTTTATTAAAAAATAAAAATAAAACCCAAACACACACAAGAGTGTGTGTCTGGTTGGACTAAAACACAGGGGCGACCAAGAGCTCTCCTCAAACCCTAGTTCATGCTAAAATTGAACAATTGAAGGCACAAATCTGACCCAAATCGAAATCCAAGCAAAGATTAGTGATCTCCTTCGTAAAGGGGTCATAAGGTATGCGAAAATTTGTTATTTGATTACATCTAAAATTCTGGATGAACAATTATAATTCAAAATTAGTGTTGCATGAATGTTGTTTGGATGAAATTAGAGTGAAATAGTGTCTAGGAACAAACCCTAGTCATTAGATTGTTGAAATTATGCTCAATGCTTGAGAATTCCATAATCACCATTGAAGGTGATTAGTGGGTTTTGTAAAAGCATGTTAAACACTAGGGTTATAGTTATCATTCTAGTGTATTTTGAACTCTATGAAGTAAATTCTGTGACATATGTGCTTGTGTTATCATTGTACAAACTTTGAACAATTCAATATCAATAAAACAATGTGTTTTGATCTCAATGTTTGTTATTTATGTTTGACATTATGCACGTTTTGATTTTTGTTCAATTTTAAACTTTATATTGCTCTCTAGAAAGTTAAACGCAAACTGATGCGTAAACGTAATCAGTTTAACGCGAAAAACACTCCGAAACCGCAACATAAGCTTAACATACCTTAAACAACCTTTACATAACTTAGAAATAAGTTTTAAAGGCTTTGGTATGGCAAAAACAAGTTTATTCGCTCGCAGGGACTATTTGCGTCAAACTGCAAAAGTCTGCCGTTTCCTAAGGCAACGTACCTTACGGAATATGATCATAAGCTAAACATACCATAAATAACCTAAACATAGCTTAGAAATAAACTTTGAGTGGTTCGGTGTGCGAAAATATGCTTATTTGATCTTACAGGGACTAAAAGTGTCAAAAAATGGAGTAAGTTTGCATTTATGCGCATATCTTACGTTCTGAGCACATCTGGACATCCAAAATTTTTGTAGACACTAAAATATTTTTATTTTAGTGATCGGCATGCAAAAATACCATTCGTCGATTAATTTGGATCGTTTTCGCGTCCGTTCGAGTTTCGTCGTAATTAGACGAATAACGCGACCGTACGACCAAACGAACCGACATCTGAGATATTTCCTAGCATTTTTTGTGTCCTCTATACTTTTACTATCTTTTAGAGCCTTGAAAATGGCTTAACGGGGGTCAAATGTGCCAAAAACGAGCTTATGCAAGTGCAGGGACCAAAGCTGTAAAAATGAAACTTTTGGCTGAACTGCAGGGAGGTCGCGGGCCGCGTAAGCCCAGACCCAATCCTACGCGGGGTGTGACAGAAGGCCCAGTTCCAGAAAGTTGATTTTTAGCAATTGTTTGCAAATCCAGGGGCTGTTCTTGCAAGTTCTTTGTGTAATGGCCAAGTTAACACCTCTCCAAGGCATATTAGCTAGCCCTTAACACTTGTATGGCTGTGATTTCTTCCTTGATGGCCAAACAAACACTTGTGATGATCTTGTTCATCATCCACAAGTATAAATAGCCAAGTTCTCATTCCATTTCACTCACCCTTGATCTGATTAATACTCTAAGTTGGAGCCTTTGCTTCATACCTGAGTGTTATAGATCAAGTTCTCCCTAGCTTGGACCCTTTGTAAGCTTCTTTCATGCTTTTATCGCTTTTCTAGCGTGAAAGTCAATGTTTGACTTTCTGCTTTGACCAGTCAATGGTCAACACAAAGTTCGTTTGAACTTTGCAACGTGATTGTAATCACGATGGTTATAATCCTTAGTGATTGTACCTACTGATTACCACGTTAACTAGGTGTAGTGACGAGTCAAAGTTTCGGTCAAAATGCGTTTTAGCACACATTTTGCAACGGAACTACTTTTAGGTATCAAATCACTTTGTTTTGATACCAAATCAGTTTTCTAAGTTAGTTAAACATGTTTTGACATGTTTAACTTGTCACTACTGGTTTAGTGCTTGTTTAGGGTCGTAAGTTAAGCGGTCTAGACAACCGCTTAGACTTTCAAATCCGAACCGTTTGGTCAATCATTAGGATCCGACCAAGCATGTTTAGTGATCATAGTTGCATAGGAAATAACCTCTGAGTTTATACCTTATGATCACTTAGGATTGGTTTGTTGTTTGTTAAGTAGCTTATATGCCCATAGGAAATGACCAAAATGCCCTTTTGTAGCATAAATCCATAATGTGCATATGTGAACATATTTTTGACATCTAAACTGATATGGTAACATATTTAAGTGTAATTGGGCATGTAAGACTTGACATAGCATTTAGATAACCATCCGACCATAGTTTTGCGCAACCGACGCGTTATAGTAGCTTATACTACCATAACGGGTCGAAACGGGTCAAAAGCACTTAGGTAGACTTTCAAATCAGAATGTTAGCTCTATTAAATCATACCATATGAGTTCAATTAATCATTTGATTTATAGAACCACATTCTATCCTATCTCCCGATTTAGGATTCGATTATTAACATAGTTACCTATATAAGGTGCCTTGTTGATTCCGTGATACTTGGAGCTTAATTTGGTCTTATTCTCAAGACTAATAAGCAATCCCAAGTGAGTACATAGTCCCCTCTTTTACCGCTTTCACACATGTTACTTTCATGCTTTCATTGCTTTATGACATAAACATGCTAGTTTCACCTAGTACACATATAGTACATGATTTCCCATTGTGTTTTGCTATGTATGTTTACTCAGCATGCTAGCACATTGATTTCATAAACAGCTTTGCTATGTATGTTTACTTAGCATGCTAGCATATTGATTTCATAAACATTTTTGCTATGTATGTTTACTTAGCATACTAGCACATTGATTTCATGAACATTTCTACTATGTATGTTTACTTAGCATACTTAGTATATGGTTTTCACATGCTACATTGGTTATGACATTTGGTATGTTTAATCGGGACAATAATACATTCATTAACATTGATCACGCCGCTCGGTAGTATGTAATGGTACCATAGGACTTGACAAATCCCGTTTCTGACTTCCTAGGTTTGTTTGGAAGTTGGGAATGACAGAATCCGATATACATAATTTAGATAAACCTTTAATTTGTTTAAAGGTTTGTCGCCACAGTCGCAAGGCTTGAATGTATGCTATAAACATTACTGCATAAATGTTTGTAATCATAAAGCATTGTTTTCTGCAAAACATAACATTTGATTTAAACTTAGGTTTATTCAAAAACTTTGTTTTGTACATTTTTCTACGAGGTTGAGTAAATTCTTTTATTCACCGTACATGACATTGTTTTCACATAGACATTATCATATAGTTTGAGTAGATATTTTCTACTTGTTATACATTACATTTGGTTTACATGATACAATTTACACACGACATAGTACATGGTTTACACATAAACATTTGACATTGGTTTTAAACAAGACATTTTGATTGGTTATTGATAAGTGACTTATGTAACGGGGCTATGTGTTATATGATAAAAGCATGGTGGATACGCCGCTGGTACTTCCTATATATAAGTGCTTTTATTGTATTATATATTGTTGCGTTATCTAAACCACTTTGACAAATACATGAAACATTTTATACAAGAACACGACATGGTTTTACAAATTACATATTTTATACAAATTCACTTTTACTTGGTTATTCATTTAACCATGCATTATCCTTTTAATTTCATTTGATTTTCATATGATTTTATAAAGGAAAACATTTTACAAGGTTCATGACTTCTTTTGTTAAACACTTCTTTTAAACTACAAGTCATGAATCCTGCATAAATAAAACCTATGTATCTCACATGCATTTTTATGTTGACTTACCTATTTTCGCATGTGTTTCAGGTGCTAATGCATGATGATGTTTGTGCTTCACTTAGGCAGACTTGGGCCTTAGCGACTTAAAAGACAGTTATTTATGTTATATTTCGTTTAAATTTTAAGACAATGTAACCTCTTTAATTAATAATACAATACTTTAATTACCATGGTTGTTGAAACAATAATTTTGTCGCTCCACTCCCCGACGTTTCCGCCGCGGTTTGTTGTTTTACGCGGTCGGGGTGTGACAGAAGAGTTGGTATCAGAGCCAATGGTTGTAGGGAATTAGGTTATTAGTAATGCTTTGACCTAGACTATAACTTTCAAGGACCCTAACACAAGTTTACTTGTGTTTTGATCTTAAAACAAAACACGTCACCTATCCTTAGGTGATTACCAAAACATGAACACAATTTTCCAAAACGATTTTTGAAAATTAATCATCTACTCTTAGATGATGTAACAACTGTGCTTGTAATCACTATGAACAGTTCTGTTATCAATAAAACAATGTTATTTGATCCCAATGTTTGTTTTGTTATGTTTTACATTTTTCATGTTTTGACTTTTATCCAATTCCAAACTCTATATCAATTTCTGGAGAGTTATACGCAAACTGGTGCGAAAACGTACTCAGTTTAACGCGACAAATACTCCGGAACATCAACATATACTCAACATACCTTAAATAACCTTTACATAACTTAGAAATAAGTTTTGAAGGCTTTGGTATGGCAAAAACAAGTTAATTCGCTTACAGGGACTAAACTTGACAAACTGCGAAAGTATGACGATTCGTACTGGAACAGACATTCCGGAACATAACCATAAGTTAAACACACCTTAAATATCCTTTACATAGCTTAGAAATAGGCTTTGAGGGGTTCGGTGTGCTAAAACAAACTTTTGGGACATTCAGGGACTAAAAGTGTCAAAAAGTGCACAAGTTTGCATTTTCGCGCATAACTTACGTTCTGAATACTTCCGGACATCCAAAAATTTATGTAAGCATGACTATATTATGTTTTAGTGTTCACCATAAGAAAAATCCATTCATCGCGTCATTTGGATCGTTTTTCGCGCTTGTGCGCATTCCGTCGTAATTAAGCGAACATCGCGTTCGTACGGCCAAACGAACCGACATCCGTCATATTTTTGAACACATTTTAAGTTCCCTATACTTTAACTTCATTTTAGAGCTTTGAAATGGGGTTAACGGGCCTTAAACGTGTCGAAAATGGGCTGATTGCACTGCAGGGACCAAAACTGTAATTCTGCCAAAGTAAGCTTACGGACCTCAACACCAATGACCTTACGGTCCGTAAGGTAACCTGCAGAACAGATTAGATTAAACAGTCAGCAGATTTCAGCTGATTAAACCTCATCCACACATTCTAAACTCGCCCTTTCAGCTCATAATAGGCCATTTTCAGTTACCATAACATTTGGACAAGTGTACGCACTAGATTAAATCACGTTATTCAAGAAACGATCTTAACGGTTACCCGAAATCTATAAATACCCAACACATTTCACTTCATTTCTCACAAGAATCTGATCATTTGTGCTCTAAGTTGAAACCTTTGTTTCATATCTGAGCTATTTTGATCTAGATTAGCATTCGGGGACCCTTCGTAAGTCTTCTTTCGTTCTTTTATTGCTTTTCAAGTCCGAAAGTCAAACTTTGTTTGACTTTCTGCATTGACCAGTTTATGGTCGATGCGAAGTTCGTTTGAACTTCATAACGTGAGCGTGATCACGATGGTTATAGTCCCTAGTGACTATACCTACTGATTACCACGTTATCTAGGCTTAGTGACGAGCCGTAGTTTCGGTCAGAATACGTATTCTTGCGTATTTTGTAACCAAACTACTTATGGGTATCAAAACCGTTTGTTTTGATACCAAACCTGTTTTCTAAACTTAGTTAAGCATGTTTTAGCATGCTTAGCTCGTCACTTTTAGTTTAGTGCTTAGATAGGGTCGTAAGGTAAGCGATCTAAACAATCGCTTATACTTTCGAACCCGACCCGTTTGGTCGATCATTAGGATCCGACTAAGCACATTAGGTGACCATAGTATATAGGGAATAACCTTCCGAGGTTATACCTTATGGTCACGACGTTTAGTTAGTTGTATGATAAGTAGTTTATATGCCTTAGGTAAATTACCAAAATACCCCTTTGATGCCAAAATTCATTTTAAACATATGTAACATAACTTTTGACATCTAAACTGATTTGACAACCATATTAGACATGTTAAGGCATATATTACTTGTCATAGGACTAGTTAGGCGGTCCGAACGTGTTTCACGCGAACGACGCGTTAAAGTAGCATAAGCTACCTAAACGGGTCGTAATGGGTCACAAACACTTATGTTAGGTTTCATTTAGTATGTAGGCTTTGTTAAACCATATTACACGAGTCTCCATACTCGTTTGGTTTACGAACCAGCATTCTATCCGATCTTCTGATTTAGGTCCGCTTTATTAATGTAGTTACCTATATTAGGTGCCGTTTGATATCCGTGATCTCTAGCATTGCTTGGTGGTTATCTTAGGACTTCTGAGCAATCTCAAGTGAGTACATAGACCCCTCTTTTACTGTTTTTCAAACTGTTTTGGGGTGGAACACATGTGCCTACTTGTTACTTTCAAGCTTTCCTGTTTTCACATCATATACATGCTATGTTCGTTAGTACATTATAGTACATCGTTTTACATGACATTTCATGCTAGGTGTGCCCATTTTTGTGCATTACTTAGTACCTCGTTTTACATGACATTTCATGCTAGGTGTGCCCATTTTGTGCATTACTTAGTACATCGTTTTACATGACATTTCACGCTATGTATGTTCATTTGATTACATACTTAGTGCATTGTTTTTCACATGTTTACATTTTGGTATGACATTTGGTTTGTTTACATGGGACAATACATTCATTAACATTAGCTACGCCGTTCGTTAGTAGGTAGTGGTACCATAGGAATTGACAACTCCCGTTCCGGACGTCCCAGGGAAAGGGGATGAAAGGAATGACCGAATTCGATGATATAAGACAGATAGACCTTTAATTTGTTTAAAGGGTTTTATCACCACAGTCACAAGGCTTGGATGTATGCATTTTCACAATACCGCATAAATGTTCATATTAAATATTTGCATGCATTTTTCCACAAAGACATAAGATTGATTTAAACCATGTTTTACTTCAATATTTTGTTTTCGTGCATATGGTTTAAGTTGAGACATTTCACTTGCCATACATGACATTTCGACATAGACATTTTACACAAAGACATTTGACATAGACATTTGAAATGGATATTTGACATAGACATTTGACATGGATATTTGACATAGACATTTGACACGATTTACATTTGACATATAACATGTTTGACAATTGGTTTAAACATAGACTTCTTACATTGGTTGGTTTGGTTTGATTAAGTGATTAAGTAACGATGCGTGTGTAATATGATACAAGCATGGTGGATACGCCGCTGGTACTTCCTATATATAAGTGTTTGTATGGTATTACATGTCGTAACGTTATTTGAATCATTTCAATATTGAGACATAGAACATTTTATACAAATGACATACTTTTCACAATACATTGTTTTACAAGAAACTTATCTTATACAAACTCAGTTTACATGGTTATTCATTTAACCATACATTATTCACTTATTTATACATATCATCTGAACTCATTGTTTTTCAAATGATTTACAAGACAAAGCAAATTACAAGGTTCATGACTAAACATTTTCTCAAACATAAGTCATGAAACCTATTTTCACAAAACCTATGTATCTCACAGGCATTTTTATGCTGACGTACCTATTTTCACATGTGTTTTCAGGTGCTTTTCCATAGGATGTTGATCTTGATACTAGGGCGGACCTGTGCCTTAGGGATTTTAAAAGAAGATAGACTATGTTTAATTATGTTCTGAACTCTTTAATTTCCTGTTTAAAACAATGTAACACCTTTGCTTATAAATAAAATACAACTTTGTATGCCATGGTTATGAAACAATTAATTCTGTTGCAACACGCCCCGACGTTTCCGCCGCGATTTGTTGTTTTACGCGGTCGGGGTGTGACAGAAGAGTTGGTATCAGAGCCAATGGTTATAGGGAATTAGGTTATTAGTAATGCTTTGACCTAGACTATAACTTTTCTAGGAACCTAACACAAGTTATCTTGTGTTTAGATCTTAAAACATGTACATCACCTATCCTTAGGTGATTAACAAAACAAGGAACCAAAAAATTTTTCCGAAACAATTTTTGAAAAACAATCATCTATTTTTGAATAAATTTTTACAAGGTTTTGAACCCTCAATTGTAAGGTTTTGAACCCTCTGTTATATGGTTTTGAACCCTTTTCAGTTTGGTTTTTGGCCTTGTGCCTTCAAATTTTTCAAAATCCCGTCAAACGTTGTGGGTTTTAAATAATGTGAACATGTGCAAACTGGAAGGGTGAATGCCTGTATTCTGGGTTTTCTGTCTAGGCAAGCACTTCGTATACATCTCAACCAGACGCGAGACCAGTTGTGCTTACCTGGGAATTCTTGGAGTGAGTGTTCACTTATAGGCGAGCATGTCTTCGCTAATACGTTATTTTGACCCATTTACTTTGATTAGTCACTGTGTGTCGTTTGTTTGCTTTGTGATACGGACGAATGACCACCATCTTTGCTCTTGTTGATTTTGTTTCATCTCATTCTTTTCATCCAATCATCTCACTCGTTTCTTTTCATGTTTTCCTCTTTTAGAATGCCTCCTCGACGCGAGAACCAGATAGCTACTGCCGAACTGGCAGAAATTATTGCGCAGCAGATGGCTGCTCAATTCCCAAATCTCTTTGCTCAATGGCAACAAGCCAACAACAACAACAATGGTCCGTGCAAATACAAGGATTTTAATTTGGCTAAACCACTCAAGTTTAGTGGTTCTGAGGGAGCGTCTGGGCTTCTTCAGTGGTTCGAGAGCAGTGAGAATACTTTTCGCCATGTGTAGTGTCCTGAAAATCGCAAAGTCGAGTTTGCTTCGAGCGTATTTCAGAAGAGGGCTTTGACATGGTGGAACGGGGTTATGAGAGACAGAGGTGCAGAAGTTGCTCTCGCACAGACCTGGGCTGAACTTAGAGCCCTTATGATGAGGGAATTATGTCCTCGCCATGAGCAGCGAGCGTTGGAGAAAGAGTTTGATGTTTTGAAGCAAGATAGTGGTGAGCACAGGGCATATACTGATCGGTTTGAAGAGTTGAGTCTGCTTTGCCCAACAATGGTCACCCCACTCGACAAGGCTATCGAGAGATACATCGATGGCCTACCTGACTCGGTACAAGACATTCTTACTGGTAGTAACCCTGCCACACTCCGTCAGGCGATCGAGTTATCAGCGACATTGACCGAGTCGCAGATTAGAAAGGGAAAGCTACACAGGAAGGGTGACAAGGGCAAGAAACAATCGGCTGACAAGGTGGATAGCAATAAAGGTCAAAACGGGAATGGAAAGAACTCTGGTTCTTCGAAGAGGGAAAAGAAGCGTAAGGCTTCCCAAAACTATGCTGTCACTGCCCAAGCTAACCAGGCAGCTCCCAACCAACCCGCACAGCCTCCAGCGAAGTAACCCTATTCAGGGAATGCACCTTTGTGCAATAGGTGCAACAGTCACCACCAGCCGCAACTTCCATGCCGTTTCTGTACTAACTGTGGGAAATCAGGCCATCTTGCCAATGTTTGTCGGTCTGCTCAGAATCCCGCGGTTCAGAACCCGGCTCAACAAGTTGCTCAGCCTCCTGCTCCGCAACAGGGTCAAGCTGCACGACCACAATACCCACCGGGTGCTTGTTATAATTGTGGGGACCTGACCCACTACAGAAACCGGTGCCCAAGACTAGCCAACCAGAACCAGAACCAGAACCAGAATCAGAATCAGGCTCCGGCTCGAGGGCGGGTTTTTAACATGAATGCCCAAGAGGCACAGGCTGACGATAACGTGGTGAACGGTACGTTCTTTATTAATAACCAGCCTGCATATGTTCTCTTTGATTCGGGTGCCGACAAGAGTTTTGTGTCATTGTCTTTTGAGCCAATGCTTCGAGTGTCTAGAACAAAACTAAGTAAATCTTTGACAGTAGAAGTTGCTAGTGGTGAACCCATTATTCTTGATTCTGTTCTACGCAACTGCCAGTTGAACCTAAATGATCATCTTTTCCCTATCGATCTCACGCCTATGCAACTTGGAAGCTTCGACGTTATCGTGGGAATGGATTGGTTATCCAAGCATCACGCAGAGATAGTTTGTTCTGAGAAGATTGTTCGTGTGCCGCTTTCGACAGGCGAGATTCTGCAGGTTCAAGGTGAGAAGCCTACCGGTGGTCTCAAACTCATGTCTTGTTTTAAAGCTCGGAAGTATCTACAGAAGAACTATGTGGCTTTCTTAGCACATGTTACAGAAGATAAAGGCAAGGGTAAGTCTATTTCAGATATTCCTGTCGTTCGGGATTATTCTGAAGTGTTCCCTGAAGATTTACCTGGTCTACCTCCAGCACGCCAAGTCGAGTTCCGCATTGATCTCGTACCTGGTGCAAATCCCATTGCCAGAGCTCCATATCGTCTTGCACCATCCGAGATGCAAGAGTTGTCTAAGCAGCTTCAGGATCTCTCTGACAAAGGTTTTATACGTCCTAGTTTTTCACCTTGGGGTGCTCCCGTCCTTTTTGTCAAGAAGAAGGATGGATCCTTTAGGATGTGTATCGATTATCGTGAGCTTAACAAGCTTACCATCAAGAATCGATATCCCCTACCTCGCATCTATGATCTCTTTGATCAGTTACAAGGCGCTTCTTATTTTTCGAAGATTGATCTGCGATCTGGATATCATCAACTTCGGGTGCAAGAAGAAGACATTCCGAAGACAGCGTTCCGTACTCGTTATGGGCATTATGAATTCACAGTCATGCCATTCGGTTTGACTAATGCTCCTGCTGTTTTCATGGACTTAATGAATAGGGTCTGCAAACCTTATTTGGATCAGTTCGTCATTGTTTTTATTGATGACATCTTGATATATTCTAAGACGCAAGCTGACCAAGAGCAACATCTTCGTCTTACTCTGGAACTCCTGAAGAAGGAGCAACTTTTCGCCAAATTCTCCAAGTGCGAATTTTGGCTTAAAGAAGTTCAATTTTTGGGACACATTATCAACGAACGAGGTATTCATGTAGATCCCTCCAAGATCAGTGCGATTAAGGATTGGGATACGCCTACTACTCCTACTGAAGTTCGTTCTTTTCTTGGTCTAGCGGGTTATTATCGCCGCTTCATAGAAAACTTCTCGAAGATTGCAGTTCCTCTAACTGCTCTAACTCAAAAGAAAATGCCCTTTTATTGGGGGTACAAATAAGAGGAAGCTTTTCAACACCTGAAGCAGAAGCTTTGCGATGCGCCTGTTCTATCATTGCCTGAGGGTGATGATGATTTTGTTGTGTATTGTGATGCATCGAAATTAGGTCTTGGTTGTGTTCTTATGCAAAGGAACAAAGTCATAGCTTATGCATCGAGGCAGTTGAAGATTCATGAGAAGAACTACACCACTCATGATCTTGAGTTGGGTGCAGTTGTCTTTGCTCTCAAGATCTGGAGACATTATTTGTACGGTACAAAATGTGTGGTTTTCACTGACCACAAAAGTCTTCAGCATATCTTCAACCAGAAAGAACTCAACATGAGACAGCGACGTTGGGTTGAGCTTCTAAACGACTATGATTGCGAAATTCGCTACCATCCTGTTAAGGCGAATGTCGTAGCTGATGCATTGAGTCGTAAGGAACGTACTAAGCTTCATTGTGTACGTGTTCAATCTGTTATTCAAGCTCGATCCGATATTCAAGCACGCATTTCTCAGTCTCAACAATCTTGTGTTTCACAAGGATTGATGGATAAGGAATTTCCTTATCACATAACACCTGCTCTGGAACTGAAGGACAATGGATCGTATTACTTCATGGACCGTTTGTGGGTCCCAAGCCTAGATGATCTTCGTACCTTGCTTATGGATGAAGCCCATAAGTCTCGTTATTCTATTCATCCGGGCTCAGATAAAATGTATAAGGATCTTCGTATTCACTATTGGTGGCCTGGTATGAAGAAAGACATTGCCTTATACGTGTCAAAATGCCTTACTTGTCTTAAGGTTAAGGCTGAACATCAACGTCCTTCTGGTTTATTGGTGCAACCAGAGATCCCAGTTTGGAAATGGGAAAACATTACTATGGATCTCGTTACCAAACTTCCACGCACAAAGAAGGGTCATGATGCCATCTGGGTAGTCGTTGATCGTCTTACAAAGTCAGCACATTTCTTGCCAATCCGTGAGGATTTTCCTGCTGACAGACTTGCACAAATCTATGTGGATGAAATTGTAGCTCGACATGGTGTTCCTTTGAACATCATTTCTGACAGAGATGCTCGTTTCACTTCTCATTTTTGGAGAACCATGCAATCTGCTATGGGGACCCAACTTAATCTGAGCACAGCTTATCATCCGCAAACGGATGGTCAATCTGAGAGAACAATCCAGACTCTGGAGGATATGCTAAGAGCTTGTGTGATCGATTTTGGTGGTAGCTGGGATTCACATCTTAAATTGATTGAATTCTCCTACAACAACAGTTATCACACTAGCATCAAAATGGCTCCTTTTGAGGCTCTCTATGGTCGAAAATGTCGTTCACCAGTCTGCTGGAATGAGATTGGCGAGGCTCAACTTACTGGACCTGCCCTCATTTTAGAGACAACTGACAAGGTCAAGAAAGTTCGTGATAACCTTCAGGCAGCTCAGAGCCGTCAGAAGATTTACGCGGATCCAAAACGCAAAGCCTTGGAATTTCAAGTCGGTGATCGAGTATTACTTAAGGTCTCACCTTGGAAAGGTGTGATCAGATTTGGAAAGAAAGGAAAACTTGCACCTAGGTACGTTGGACCATTCAAGATCGTCGAAAGAATCGGAAAGGTAGCCTACAGACTTGAGTTACCTCCTGAACTGGGAAATGTTCATCCAACTTTTCACGTGTCCAATCTCAAGAAGTGTACAGCTGATGAGAATTTCTCCATACCGCTTGACGAAATTCGTGTTGGCACAACACTGAAATTTGTTGAGAAACCAGTGGAAATCATGGAACGTGAAGTCAAGTGGCTTAAACGCAAGCGCATTCCTTTGGTAAAAGTTCGTTGGGAAGCTAAACGTGGACTTGAGTTTACTTGGGAATGCGAAGACCAAATGAAGGCGAAATATCCACATCTTTTTCCACGAGTTTCCTCTAAATAAATTTCGGGACGAAATTTCCACAAGTAGGGGAGACTGTAACAACTGTGCTTGTAATCACTATGAACAGTTCTGTTATCAATAAAACAATGTTATTTGATCCCAATGTTTGTTTTGTTATGTTTTACATTTTTCATGTTTTGACTTTTATCCAATTCCAAACTCTATATCAATTTCTGGAGAGTTATACGCAAACTGGTGCGAAAACGTACTCAGTTTAACGCGACAAATACTCCGGAACATCAACATATACTCAACATACCTTAAATAACCTTTACATAACTTAGAAATAAGTTTTGAAGGCTTTGGTATGGCAAAAACAAGTTAATTCGCTTACAGGGACTAAACTTGACAAACTGCGAAAGTATGACGATTCGTACTGGAACAGACATTCTGGAACATAACCATAAGTTAAACACACCTTAAATATCCTTTACATAGCTTAGAAATAGGCTTTGAGGGGTTCGGTGTGCTAAAACAAACTTTTGGGACATTCAGGGACTAAAAGTGTCAAAAAGTGCACAAGTTTGCATTTTCGCGCATAACTTACGTTCTGAATACTTCCGGACATCCAAAAATTTTTGTAAGCATGACTATATTATGTTTTAGTGTTCGCCATAAGAAAAATCCATTCGTCGCGTCATTTGGATCGTTTTTCGCGCTTGTGCGCATTCCGTCGTAATTAAGCGAACATCGCGTTCGTACGGCCAAACGAACCGACATCCGTCATATTTTTGAACACATTTTAAGTTCCCTATACTTTAACTTCATTTTAGAGCTTTGAAATGGGGTTAACGGGCCTTAAACGTGTCGAAAATGGGCTGATTGCACTGCAGGGACCAAAACTGTAATTCTGCCAAGGTAAGCTTCCGGACCTCAACAGCAATGACCTTACGGTCCGTAAGGTAACCTGCAGAATAGATTAGATTAAACAGTCAGCAGATTTCAGCTGATTAAACCTCATCCACACATTCTAAACTCGCCCTTTCAGCTCATAATAGGCCATTTTCAGTTACCATAACATTTGGACAAGTGTACGCACTAGATTAAATCACGTTATTCAAGAAACGATCTTAACGGTTACCCGAAATCTATAAATACCCAACACATTTCACTTCATTTCTCACAAGAATCTGATCATTTGTGCTCTAAGTTGAAACCTTTGTTTCATATCTGAGCTATTTTTATCTAGATTAGCATTCGGGGACCCTTCGTAAGTCTTCTTTCGTTCTTTTATTGCTTTTCAAGTCCGAAAGTCAAACTTTGTTTGACTTTCTGCATTGACCAGTTTATGGTCGATGCGAAGTTCGTTTGAACTTCATAACGTGAGCGTGATCACGATGGTTATAGTCCCTAGTGACTATACCTACTGATTACCACGTTATCTAGGCTCAGTGACGAGCCGTAGTTTCGGTCAGAATACGTATTCTTGCGTATTTTGTAACCAAACTACTTATGGGTATCAAAACCGTTTGTTTTGATACCAAACCTGTTTTCTAAACTTAGTTAAGCATGTTTTAGCATGCTTAGCTCGTCACTTTTAGTTTAGTGCTTAGATAGGGTCGTAAGGTAAGCGATCTAAACAATCGCTTATACTTTCGAACCCGACCCGTTTGGTCGATCATTAGGATCCGACCAAGCACATTAGGTGACCATAGTATATAGGGAATAACCTTCCGAGGTTATACCTTATGGTCACGACGTTTAGTTAGTTGTATGATAAGTAGTTTATATGCCTTAGGTAAATTACCAAAATACCCCTTTGATGCCAAAATTCATTTTAAACATATGTAACATAACTTTTGACATCTAAACTGATTTGACAACCATATTAGACATGTTAAGGCATATATTACTTGTCATAGGACTAGTTAGGCGGTCCGAACGTGTTTCACGCGAACGACGCGTTAAAGTAGCATAAGCTACCTAAACGGGTCGTAATGGGTCACAAACACTTATGTTAGGTTTCATTTAGTATGTAGGCTTTGTTAAACCATATTACACGAGTCTCCATACTCGTTTGGTTTACGAACCCGCATTCTATCCGATCTTCTGATTTAGGTCCGGTTTATTAATGTAGTTACCTATATTAGGTGCCGTTTGATATCCGTGATCTCTAGCATTGCTTGGTGGTTATCTTAGGACTTCTGAGCAATCTCAAGTGAGTACATAGACCCCTCTTTTACTGTTTTTCAAACTGTTTTGGGGTGGAACACATGTGCCTACTTGTTACTTTCAAGCTTTCCTGTTTTCACATCATATACATGCTATGTTCGTTAGTACATTATAGTACATCGTTTTACATGACATTTCATGCTAGGTGTGCCCATTTTTGTGCATTACTTAGTACCTCGTTTTACATGACATTTCATGCTAGGTGTGCCCATTTTGTGCATTACTTAGTACATCGTTTTACATGACATTTCACGCTATGTATGTTCATTTGATTACATACTTAGTGCATTGTTTTTCACATGTTTACATTTTGGTATGACATTTGGTTTGTTTACATGGGACAATACATTCATTAACATTAGCTACGCCGTTCGTTAGTAGGTAGTGGTACCATAGGAATTGACAACTCCCGTTCCGGACGTCCCAGGGAAAGGGGATGAAAGGAATGACCGAATTCGATGATATAAGACAGATAGACCTTTAATTTGTTTAAAGGGTTTTATCACCACAGTCACAAGGCTTGGATGTATGCATTTTCACAATACCGCATAAATGTTCATATTAAATATTTGCATGCATTTTTCCACAAAGACATAAGATTGATTTAAACCATGTTTTACTTCAATATTTTGTTTTCGTGCATATGGTTTAAGTTGAGACATTTCACTTGCCATACATGACATTTCGACATAGACATTTTACACAAAGACATTTGACATAGACATTTGAAATGGATATTTGACATAGACATTTGACATGGATATTTGACATAGACATTTGACACGATTTACATTTGACATATAACATGTTTGACAATTGGTTTAAACATAGACTTCTTACATTGGTTGGTTTGGTTTGATTAAGTGATTAAGTAACGATGCGTGTGTAATATGATACAAGCATGGTGGATACGCCGCTGGTACTTCCTATATATAAGTGTTTGTATGGTATTACATGTCGTAACGTTATTTGAATCATTTCAATATTGAGACATAGAACATTTTATACAAATGACATACTTTTCACAATACATTGTTTTACAAGAAACTTATCTTATACAAACTCAGTTTACATGGTTATTCATTTAACCATACATTATTCACTTATTTATACATATCATCTGAACTCATTGTTTTTCAAATGATTTACAAGACAAAGCAAATTACAAGGTTCATGACTAAACATTTTCTCAAACATAAGTCATGAAACCTATTTTCACAAAACCTATGTATCTTACAGGCATTTTTATGCTGACGTACCTATTTTCACATGTGTTTTCAGGTGCTTTTCCATAGGATGTTGATCTTGATACTAGGGCGGACCTGTGCCTTAGGGATTTTAAAAGAAGATAGACTATGTTTAATTATGTTCTGAACTCTTTAATTTCCTGTTTAAAACAATGTAACACCTTTGCTTATAAATAAAATACAACTTTGTATGCCATGGTTATGAAACAATTAATTCTGTTGCAACACGCCCCGACGTTTCCGCCGCGATTTGTTGTTTTACGCGGTCGGGGTGTGACAGATGATTTGTTATAAGGTTTTGAATCCTCCAAAATTCCAAAATGATTTTGAAACCAATCATCTATCCTTAGATGATTTCTTTTGGCTTAATGCCTTCCAAATTTTCAAAATCTCGTCAAAGTTTGGGTCTAAAAAATGTGAACACGTGCAAACTGGAAGGGTGGATGCCTGTACCCTGAGTTTTCTATCTAAGGCTAGAGTGTTCATACAAATCCGTAATATCGGACCAGTCACTCTTACCTGGGAACTCTTGGGATGAGTGTCCACTTATAGGCGAGCATGTCTTCGGTGATACATTATTATGACCTATTTACTTTGATTTGTCACTGTGTGTCGTTTGTTTGCTTTGTGGTAACGAATAAATGACTACCATCCTTGCATTTTGTTGATTTTATTGCTATCTCATTTCTTTCATCACATCATCTCACTCGTTTTCTCTCATGTTTCCTCTTTTAGAATGCCTCCTTAATACCATAAGATCTGGGGCTCTACTGATTGTGTTTGTTTGTATGATTTGAACAAATCAAATAGATATGAACAGTTTTAAGTGCAGCGGAAATGAATAACAAACTTTGTAACACAATCAAAGGAGAATATAGTTTGATAAACAATTGCTTTTCATAGAGTCGAAAGATTACATCAAAAGCAAAAGATTACAATGCAAGCTTACAGACTAAACTCCCCCTCAGCCTGATACTTCAGAGTTGGTTGCACAAGATGAAAGGATTGGATTGATGAGAAGAACTCACTCAAAACGAATCAAATATAACAGTACAGAGTACTGTCATATTTATAGGCAAACCAAACTACTGATGTACCTCAGCTGACGTCACCATGATAGTGACATCTAACAGCCTAACAAACTATAAACACTGGCTTATACAAACTACTGATGTCTAACAACTGATTGATAGTAAAATACAAAACAAGTTAAACACTATTCATGTTCCACTGTTGTAGCCTAAGCCCTGATTACTTGATCATCAGTGCTTTCTTCAAAAGGTGATCAGTCTTTGAATGAGCAGTGCTTGGGTCTTCAGCAGTTCTTAAGAGACAGCAGTAGATAGAGCTCAGTGTTTGCCTTTTAGCAGTCTTTAACTGTTTCATCAGTGTTTGGTTCATCAGTTGTTCTTCAGAGCGGTACTTAGAGTGTATCAGCAGATAGATAACCACTGTCAAGGGGAGAGCTTAGAGTAAACGTCTGCTTATTGTGAATCCACTGTTGTGACCAGGTTTTGGCTTTACATTATCTATTCCTCTGGTAGGGTTCAATCCCAACAATCTCCCCCTGGAACAGATAATGCCAAAACCTGTCATTATTCTGGATCTTTATTACTCATCAGTAGTTCCCTTTCTTTTCTTTTAAATTCTTCTTCAAATGCTTTGGAACTTGTATCATCTTCATCCCGGCACAGTGTAAGTTCAAGGAGATCCTGCAAATCTTGAACACTAAGGCCTAGTGCTTCTTTCCTTGATATGTACTTCACATCTCCATTGGATCTGACTATAGTCAATACGTGGGTCTTTTGGTCAGACATCCACTTTAGTACTTTTGAACCCAATGGATTTCTCGGGAGAGATTTATTTAGAGATGAGCTTTGGGATATTGGCCTTGAGAAAAATTGTAAAGCAGTATCCTGAACTTCAGACATTCTTTTGAAAGCTTCTTTTATGACTTCATTTGCTGCAGCTATATCTTCTGCAACCTCTTTGTCAATCAGCTCTTGTCTTTGTTGTTGATCAAGCTCACTGTCTGGGATGTCTGCTGAACTATGTGGTGATGCAGGCTTGGTTAACATCCTTTTAAAAAGGTTTTGAAGTTTTTCTGAGCTTTCTTCTTCTAGACCCATTTTCATGATGGATTCTGTGAAGTACTCAACTTCCTTTTCTTTAACCTCTTCATTGGTCAACTGTTCTTTTTCTTCTTTGTTTGTCACAAAAGTAGACCGGTACAGTGTTTTGAGGTTTTCTATCTGTTGTTCAAGCTTCATTCTTTGTTCATGCTTCTTTGAGGTGCTTGTAACAGTTATCTTTCTTTTCTTTAGCCTTTCATAGGCTTCATCAGTCTGCTGTTTTGACCATTTTGAAATGGCTTCAGCAGTGTCCATTTTTGCATCCACCAGCTCCTTTTTCTTTCTCTTATACTCAGCAGTTAGGTCAGCAATGAGCTTTTTGTATTTGCTCCAGTTTGGAGCATTCTTCTTCTTTGTAGGGTCATTCTTGATTTTCTCAATTCTTTCTGCCTCATGCTTTAGAGCGACTATTGGCCATTCTTCGAACTGTTGTTCTTCAGCAGGATAGAATTTCTCTTTCATGATGTAGGCTAGATATTGTTTTCTAAACTTTTTCTTTTGATCAGCCTTTTCTTTGTTTAGGTCTTGTGCAAACTCTTCTATCTGCTTTACTTTTGTGAAGTAGAACTCCAGTCTTTTAGCAATGCCATCTTCGCTTAACCGCTCACGTTCACTCTCAACTTTAGCTCTTAGTTTAGCTTGCCTTGCCTTGATTTTGAGGTAATCATCCATATCATCTGGTGGCATGTAGCCTATGAGTGAGGAGAATCTTCTTTTTGAAGAGCTTAGGATCATGTATACCCTCATCGGCAGTGATTGGCTTTCTTTTTCTGTTGAAGAGCTTTGGTTGTGATGTAGGGAAGGTGAGAGCAGTGGTGGATGATTGACTAACAACTGTTGAAACAACTGGTGTTTCAACTGCTGTTGTCATTACACCTGCTGATATGTCAACAAATGTCTTCTGCTTTTGAGCAGGGGATGACGGTGGTGAGGTAGTTTTTGATGATGGTGATGGTGGTGGTGAATCATCATCTGATATGAGATTCCTTCTCCTTTTTAATGAAGAAGGGGCAGATGATGTTTTGGGTGGATCAGTGGTTTGAATGATGGAGAGTGTCTGACAAACAACTGTTGAAACAACTGGTGCTTCAACCGCTGCTGTCATTACAACAGATGTTGTAACATCTGTAGTCTTCTGTTTTATGACAGGAGGCAGTGGTGATGGTGTGATTGTAGATGATGGTGGTAGAGCAGTAGTTGTAGTGGTGTGTGGTAGAGTGGTGTGTGTTGAAGATGTGTGTGTTGATGACATGGCAGCTGTTTGGCTACTGACAGTAGTTTTTGTAACTACTGGTGTATCAGCTGTTTGACTAACAGGTTTTGAGACCTGTTTTTCTTTTTCTTTTTCTTTTTCAGGCTCAATACAAAGGCCATGTTCTATTCCCATTTTATTCATTTTTCCCAACAGCTTGATATTCTCCCCCTTTTTAGCATTATCTGAAGGGGGGTTAACAAGAAATGATATGGAAGAAGGAACTTTGCCAGAGGCGCTTTGAATGCTAGCCTTTATAGCCTTGATATCTGCTTGAGTGTCTTTAAACCTTGATTCCACCATGTTGGTCAGCATTTGTACTTGAATAGCATGCTTTTTATCAGCCATATGTTGCTGTTTTTCAAGCATGGGTTGAAAAATATTCCAAAGCTCATTTGCAGCAAATGCATGTTGTGCAGGTGCTTGAGCAGGAACAGCAGTGGCTTGTGCTTTTTGAGCTTTTAAAATCTCGTGCACCATATTCTTTATTTCAGCAACTGAATCTTCAAGTTTTTCAACTCTGTTCGTCAATTCCTGATATTTTGAATCATCACCTACTTTAGTAGGATCATCTGAATCCCCACCAGCAGTGGTTATATCAATGTGTGACTTAGGAACACAGTCCCAAAAATCACCCATTGATGCCCCTTGTTCTCGGTACTGGGGACTTCTTTCTTCAGCACTCGATAAACCTTTGATGTTACTGGTGGTCAAAATAGGATCACTAGTGGTTATCGATGGTGCTATAGAAGAAATTGCCTTCAAGGGAGTCTTACTTATGAAACAACTGTCCAACTGAAGATCTGTTGATCCATCAGTTGTAGTTGCTGCTCCACTTGAACTACTGACAAGAGTTACTTGTAACTCCTGCAGTGTAACCTCCTCAACTGTTGCTGGGATAGCAGAGGTATAAGCATCAGACCCAGTCACTTGTGGGGGTATACTCTCAGTGATAGGTGATAGAGAAGAACTGGTTTGTGTCTGTGCAATATCAACTGCATGCAACAGGGGTATTATTGATTGTGGCATTATGATTGGTGAGGGTATGGGTGTTGAAAGAGACATGTCCTTGGGATCGGGACTGTGGAAGATAGAGCCAAGTGGATCTAGAGCTTCATAATTTGGTGTCCCTGTGATTACAACCTGATCCTTTTGTGAGGATGCAGGAGGAGTTTTAGGCATGGGTTGAGATCTTTCTTCCAACTGCTGTGAGGAAGTAGCAACAGTGGTTTGTGGTGACTTTTGTGTTGTCACAGGCAGTAGCTCTGGGATCTCATCTTCCAGAGTTGCCTTTGTTTTGGGTTTGGTGGGTTTTCTGGATGTTTTTCTTTTGGTCTTTTTGGTGATGTCAGGTGTGGGTTTCAAAGCAGTGGTTGTGCTGCCATGATCACCTGGAGCAGTGGGCTCAGCAGCAGATGTCTGAGGAGCAGTTGTAACTGCTAAATTCTGCTCAGCCACCTCTGCTTTTGTTTTTATAGGTGCCATCATTCTTGAAAATGTTTCATTTGTTAAGCTTTTTATTTGAAAATGTACACCTTGTTTTGGCAAATTTTCATCCTCTTTTTCAAATTTTTGTTTAAAGTAATAGCTTAGAAATCTTGGAAAAAGAAGAAATGATTTGCTATCAACATTCTTTACTATGTCATTGAAGATCTCCTGGGAGTAGTTGTAATCTTTATTGTTTAAAATAGCATAGCCCAGGCATTGAATCTTCAATGGTATTTCGTTAAAAGATGTTGTTTTATTTGAAACACACATCAAGAGTGTGTGAAATAAAAATCTGGGTGCAGACGGGAAATAACCTTTTTGTAAGGTATCTACCTTTGATTGTTCTGCATATCCCCTTTTCAGAAAATCAGCTTTTAACTTGTTTTTGTCAAAGGAATTTTTACCTTTCAGATCATCGAGTTTGAAGACCTCTGAGATTGATTGTGGAGTGATTTGAAATGCTTTACCCTGTATCGAGGAGTTAATGGCTATGACTTTATCGTCTTGTTTTTCAAGCGTCGCCTTTTTCCAAAACTCTCTCTGGGTTTGCAGATAGATGGGAGCATTTACCGTCAACAAAGTTTTGTACTTTGATGCAGATATTGTATCAATGATGGAGTCGAAAGTGTGGTTGTCTTTGAGTTTTGTGAGTAAACCCAAATAGTTGTGAGATTGTTTGTATGGTATTTCGATTGATTCTTCGGTCGTATGAGCGACCTCATTGGAGGGTGGTGGTGATTTTGGTTTTGATTTTGATTTTGACTTTGATTTTGTCATTTTTGCGAAGAAGAACGAAGAATGATTTTGAAGATTTTGAGAAGGAGGGTTGGAAACTGCTTTGAGGAGAGAATTTTGGAATTCAATTCGACAGTGTAAAACCCTGTTTGGGGTTTAGGGCAGGGTTTTATTTAGGAAAAAAGTGATCGCTGATGTGGCAGCGGTTATTACGATCTGAGGGCTAAAAACTGACCACGTGTCAAACACTGATGAAATGGATGAAGGATGGAGAACAGTTGTTTTAAGGGCCACTGACATATCAAGCATCAGTGGCTATAACGGTAAAAATTTTGGGCAGTGGATGATTTTTACTATCAGTGGATAGCATATCAGTGGATAGGACACTGATTTTGAACATCAGTGCTTGTCAAGAAAATGAGGGATCAGTGGTTAACTTTCAGCAGTGGACAGTGTTTAGAGATCAGTCGTTGGAACAAAACAGTGGTTAGGGTAAATGGTACATATCTGAAGGACAAGTATTCCAGCAACAGTTTTGAGAATTTTCATTCAAGGTTTTGCCATATGTCAATTTTGAAGGTCAGTGGTTTAGTACCCCAGATGATGAAAACTTTATTGCTAAGGCAACTCATTTTCGTTTAATATTTAATTAAAACATGAGTACCCTAGTAATTCAAGCATAGTTAGCAATCAACCTTTGATAAAAATTTAGGAGCAAGCCTGAGTATGACATGATTTTGACATATATACCATTTCCTTTTGACCCACTTATGAGGAGAATAATACCAGCAAAAAATAAGGTATTACATCCTGACAGGAACTGAAACTATTGCTAACAAAAACAAGCAAAAGTTCCAAATATATTATTCCAAAAAAAAATGAACAATATATCCTGATTATTCGAGAAAATCCTTTGTATGAAAAATGATTAAAGGATTTTCTGAGAATAGCATCAAAAGGATCTGGTAAATTTACGATAAAATACGTGATCATATCATGCTCAAGTTTTAAAAAAAAAACATGGTCAGTGGTTTGACAGCAGTTGGTAAAACATTCTGAATACATTTTGACCACTGTTTGGTACCATTTTCTTTGTCAGTTGATTGCAGTCATGAAGAATCATGGATAAATTTTTGAACATTTGTCTCATCCTCTTTGGAGTTCATTCATGGGAATCAAAATCTTTTCCTGAACAGATGAATGCACATAGTTGCTTAATACCCATTATTACCCTAAATTTTAACTCATAAGTGTTTTATGTTTATACTCTTTTCTTTTGACTTTAAAAGTTTTGAGACAAACACACTTCTGAGTTTTTGTGACTTTTCTTAATGTATTTTAACATAGTTGATTTTGTCCTTTTGAGGAGCTCAACCTGTTTTCAACACATAAGATCTGAATGACTAAAGTTTTACTTTCCCTCTTTTTATGTTAGCAAAACACCAATGTTCTATGAACATAGGTTTTGTTAATCTGAGGTTCATACTTTAGTTTTTAATGAAAACAACACAAATTACACATCAACAATTGAAGTCAATTTAGAAAATACGAAATAATCTCATAGTTTGACAGATATTGTTTTCAGATCTAGAAACCATGAGTGTCTTGTGCATGAATTCACTTGTTGTGTGAAATTTGTGTATCATATGACATCTTGGTTGATGTACAGAGTTTTTGAATAACCATTTTGATCATGATTTACCCGTTACTCTGTTTTTCAACTGAATACAACCAACCTTAGTATCAATGAATTTTGAGCTGAACTGTTATGCCAAATTGATTGTTAGATCGAATTTGACTGTCCAGGCTCTGATACCAATTGTTAAGATCCGGGGCTCTACTGATTGTGTTTGTTTGTATGATTTGAACAAATCAAATAGATATGAACAGTTTTAAGTGCAGCGGAAATGAATAACAAACTTTGTAACACAATCAAAGGAGAATATAGTTTGATAAACAATTGCTTTTCATAGAGTCGAAAGATTACATCAAAAGCAAAAGATTACAATGCAAGCTTACAGACTAAACTCCCCCTCAGCCTGATACTTCAGAGTTGGTTGCACAAGATGAAAGGATTGGATTGATGAGAAGAACTCACTCAAAACAAATCAAATATAACAGTACAGAGTACTGTCATATTTATAGGCAAACCAAACTACTGATGTACCTCAGCTGACGTCACCATGATAGTGACATCTAACAGCCTAACAAACTATAAACACTGGCTTATACAAACTACTGATATCTAACAACTGATTGATAGTAAAATACAAAACAAGTTAAACAGTGTTCACGTTCCACTGTTGTAGCCTAAGCCCTGATTACTTGATCATCAGTGCTTTCTTCAAAAGGTGATCAGTCTTTGAATGAGCAGTGCTTGGGTCTTCAGCAGTTCTTAAGAGACAGCAGTAGATAGAGCTCAGTGTTTGCCTTTTAGCAGTCTTTAACTGTTTCATCAGTGTTTGGTTCATCAGTTGTTCTTCAGAGCAGTACTTAGAGTGTATCAGCAGATAGATAACCACTGTCAAGGGGAGAGCTTAGAGTAAACGTCTGCTTATTGTGAATCCACTGTTGTGACCAGGTTTTGGCTTTACATTATCTGTTCCTCTGGTAGGGTTCAATCCCAACAGATTCTAACCAAATAGTTAGTGCTTAGTTATGTTTAGTTAAGTAACTAGATTAGTGTAATAGTGTGTTATGTAATATAACGGGTGTTAGGGTGTTCGGGGACCCTAACTGGCTCAGAAAAGAAAAAACAATGTCATTGACAAAATTTTTATGTTCCGGGTAAAGTCCAGTTGTTCGGTTGGATATTAATCCGTTAAAGTGCTAAATAAGCATTTAAAGTGTCGTTAATATTTGTTTTAGTGACACAATGAATTCCTGACACTTTGGAAAGTGTCTAGTATTATTTTCCCATGTTTTTGCACTTTACTAGTTAGCTTAAATGCTGAATTTTGGTAATAAAGTGCAGAATTTTCTACTTAAAGTGTGTTTTAGGCACATCCGATCACCATAAATATCACCTAGTGACGCAGTTTAACAATCCTCACCTCCCTACACTCCCTACTAGTGTAGTAATCTATTCCCGACTCATACTGGCCTCAGAGACAGTGCCTGTCTGATGCTGGCTATGTCAGCATGTTTACTGGGTTATCCGTTCATTGTGCTACTGTGCTTTTGTGGATCAAGTTTGTCACTATAGTTCTGTGTAAATAATGGAGTGACAGCAATAAAGTATGATGCATGTATGTGTATGTGTATGTATCAGTATTCAAGTAGCAGTTTAATCACAACTGTAAGCAAGCACATTAATTAAGTATTAATTAAATATTAATTAATTCGTACGGATACCTGGTTTGGTGAGGGTTGTCACATTCTCCCCCCGTTAAATAAATTTCATCCCGAAATTTTAGGCTCTGCTTCTAGTTGCAGGGGTCTTGGGAAACAAATGGGGGTATTTCTCCTTCATACGGTCCTCACGTTCCCACGTGAATTCAGGTCCATGCCTTGCATTCCAACGAACTTTGACGAGTTTGACACTGCTCCTGCGAGTTTTGTTAACTTTCCAATCCGTGACCTCAACAGGTTCTTCAGTGAAGTGGAGCGTGTCGTCGATATGAACTTCGTCAGCAGGAATGATCAGTGTCTCCTGTGTTGGACTCTTTCTCAAATTTGATACATGTAATGTATCGTGAACACCATTTAGTTCAGCGGGTAGGTCCAACTTGTAGGCAACAAGCCCAATCCTTTGCAGGATTCTGAAAGGGCCAATATAATGTGGATTCAACTTCCCATGCTTTCCGAAGCGTGCTACACCCTTCCAGGGTGAAACCTTCAATAAAACCATATCCCCAACTTGAAATTCCAAAGGTTTCCTCTTTGGATCTGCATAGGCTTTCTGCCTGTCACGAGCCGCCTCGATGCATTTTCGAATCTGCGCAATCTTGTCTGTCGTCTCTTGGACTATTTCGGGACCAACAAGCTGCCTATCACCTGCATCAGCCCAACATAGTGGTGATCGACACTTGCGTCCGTAAAGAGCTTCAAATGGCGCGGCTCCAATACTGGTGTGGTAGCTGTTGTTGTACGAAAACTCGACCAATGGTAAGTGATTATCCCAGCTACCACCCAAATCTATTACACATGCTCTCAGCATATCCTCCAAAGTCTGAATTGTTCGTTCACTTTGGCCATCAGTTTGCGGATGGAATGTTGTGCTCAAGTTCAACTACGAGCCAAAAGCTTCCTGGAAGGATTGCCAAATCCTTGATACAAATCTCCCATCTCTAACCGAGATAATCGAGAGGGGCACTCCATGACGTGCAACGATCTCTCGCATGTATATTTCCGCAAGTTTACTCATGTTGTCCTTTTCTTTGATTGGTAAGAAATGTGCGGACTTTGTTAGGCGGTCAACTATCACCCAAATCATATCATGGCCTCTGGGTGTCTTTGGCAGCTTTGTTATGAAATCCATTGAAATTTGTTCCCATTTCCACTTGGGAATTTCAGGTTGCTGCAGAAGTCCTGAAGGCTTCTGGTATTCAGCTTTTACCTTGGCGTACATTAAACACTTGCTAACATAAATAGCAACATCGCCTTTCAACCTAGGCCACCAATAATAATCCTTAGGTCCTGGTACATCTTATCCGCTCCTGGGTGGATAGAGTACCATGATTTGTGGGCTTCATCAAAAATAACTTTTCTCAAACCACTAAACAGAGGGACCCAAAGCCGTTTCATGAAACATAACGTTCCTTCCTCGTTTGGCACTAATTGCTTCTCCATCCCACGGAGATATTCCTCTTCAATGTTCCTTTCTTTCAGAGCTTCTTTCTGGGCGGCACGAATGCGCAGAGAGAGGTCTGTCTGTACGATCATCTCCAAAGCCCTAACCCTTATGGGCTTGATCCTTTCTTTTCGGCTCAGGGCATCAGCGACCACATTCGCTTTCCCTGGATGATACTTGATCTCGCAGTCGTAATCGTTCAGTAATTCGACCCAACGTCTTTGCCTCATATTAAGCTCTTTCTGGTCGAATATGTGCTGCAGACTCTTATGATCCGTAAAGATTGTACACTTTGTACCATACAAATAATGTCTCCAGATTTTTAGCGCAAATACCACTGCGCCTAGCTCCAAATCATGCGCGGTATAGTTCTTTTCATGAACTTTCAATTGGCGTGAAGCGTAAGCTATAACTTTCTGGCGTTGCATCAACACGCAACCCAATCCTTGATGCGAGGCGTCACAATATACCACGAAATCATCAGTTCCTTCTGGTAGCGCTAAGATCGGCGCATTGCAAAGCTTGTCTTTCAGTAACTGAAATGCTTCTTCCTGTTTGATTCCCCAATCAAACTTCTTATCCTTCTGTGTGAGGAAGGTCAATGGTTGAGCGACCTTTGAAAAATCCTCAATAAATCTTCGATAGTAGCCAGCCAAACCTAAGAACTGGCGAATCTCGGTCGGCGTCTTTGGAGTCTCCCAGCTCTTTATCGCCTCGATCTTTGTGGGATCAACATGGAATCCATTTCCATTAACCACGTGTCCAAGAAACTGGACTTCGCGTAGCCAAAACTCGCACTTCGAGAATTTGGCATACAACTTTTCCTTTTTTAGCAACTCCAAAATAGCTCTTAGTTGTTGTTCGTGTTCATTCTTCGTCTTTGAATAAATCAAGATATCGTCTATGAACACAATCACAAACTTGTCCAAGTACGGCTTACAAACTCTATTCATCAGATCCATAAAAACAGCTAGCGCGTTTGTCAACCCAAACGGCATCACCAGAAACTCGTAGTGTCCATAGTAAGTTCTGAAAGCGGTTCTAGGAATACTTTCCTCTTGTATTCTCAGCTAATGGTAACCAAATCGCAAATCAATCTTCGAGTAGTAGCTTGAACCTTGCATTTGGTCGAATAAGTCATCGATCCTTGGCAAAGGGTATCTGTTCTTGATAGTCAACTTATTAAGCTCGAGGTACTCTATGCACATACGAAAACTACCGTCTTTCTTCTTAACGAACAGTACTGGAGCTCCCCAAGGTGAGAAGCTTGGTCTGATGAATCCTTTATCCAATAGCTCCTGGAGCTGTGTCGACAACTCCTGCATCTCTGAAGGCGCAAGTCTGTAGGGTGCCTTGGCTACAGGCGCGGCACCTGGAACCAAGTCAATGTGGAATTCGACTTGCCTTTGAGGCGGTAATCCTGGCAAGTCTTCTGGAAAGACCTCCGGATATTCCTTGATGACTGGAATGTCTTCAATCTTTGGTTCAGCAACTTCCTTGTCCACGATGTGTGCTAAGAATGCAACACATCCCTTATTCAAGCACTTTCTGGCTTTCAGGCAGCTAATAATCTTCAACGGTGTATCATGCTTCTCTCCGTGCACTATGATCGTTTCTTCATCCGTCAGTGGGATGCGGATGGTCTTCTCGTGGCAAACGATCTCGCCTTTATTACTTGATAGCCAATCCATTCCGACTACCACATCAAAGCTTCCCAACTCGACAGGTAGTAAGTCTAGCGTAAACTCGTGCCCTCCTAGTTCAATCACACATCCTCGGACAACTTCACTGGTCTCAACTAGTTTCCCATTTGCTAATTCGATGGAGTACGGAACGTCTAACTTACTAGGCGTCAACCCAAGTATATTCTTAAATTCTAATGACACGAAGCTATAATCCGCACCAGTATCAAACAAAACGGATGCAAAGCGTTGGTTTATAGGGAACGTACCAGTAACAACGTTGGGATCCTGGCGCGCTTCCCTCGCCTCAATGTTAAACACTCTTCCGCGGGCTTGAATCAATCCTGGGCAGTCTCGCTTAAAGTGCCCAATGTCACCACAGTTAAAACAACCCAATTTTTTTCCATTACCACCTCCGTTCCCCGCTTGATTGTTGTTTTGATTTCGATTCACATCCCCAGCTTGATTTGCATTGTTCCCTCGATTTCCATTACCTCCATTATTCCCTTGTACACGATTACCATTGCCACCACGATTATTGTTCCGATTACCAAAACCTCCTTGGCCTCCCCGGCCTGCACTAGCCCAGCAGTTATCCTTCAAGTGGCCAACTTTTCCACAAGCTTCACATACTTTTGGCCCACACCGGCCAGAATGATGACGCTGGCAGGTGTTACACTTGGGATGAGTACCCATATATCCTTTTCCTTTCTTCCCAGTACCGGTTGCAGCTTGGACCGGTGTGCTTGATTCTCCTTTCTTGCCAACATTGCTAGTTCCCTGCTTGAAGATCGAGAATTTCCTTTTATTCTCACCAGACGACTCTACGTGAGTCTCTTTCTTCTTCGGCTCAACATTCGAAAACTTGTTCAGGCGGATGGCTTCCTCAGTAAGAGACACGCTCAGATCGATAGCCTCTGTGATTGTTGTAGGCTTGGAAGTAGTGACCATACTCATGATCTGTGGAGCTAAACCCCAGATAAAGCGCTCGATTCGCTTGAATTCCGGTGTGACCATGTACGGCACAACGTGGGATCAATCATGAAATATTTGGACGTACTCAGCGATCTTGGGACCATCCATCCTTAAATGCCAGAACTCGGTCTCCAACCTTTGTATCTCAGCACGAGAACAATACTTCTTTCGCATCAATTCTTTAAATCAGCCCAGGTCAATGCGTAAGCAGCGGCTTCACCAAGAGTTTGCACTTGTAAGTTCCACCAGGACAGGGCTTCGTCCAAAAATAGCCCAGAAATGTAAGTCACTTGTTGGTCTGGAGCGCACTTGCTCATTCAGAGAACAGACTCTGTTTTTTCGGCCCATCTTACAAAATCAACAGCACCTCCGGTGCCATCAAAGTTTACAGGCTTGCAGTCTAGGAACTGCATGTAAGTGCACCCTGCACATACGTTAGAATATACAGATGGTATTAGCGGACGTGCTATAAAAATACAAATGTATTGTAATACGTCCCAAACGACTTAACATTACCATGTGGTGGATTGTTATTGCCGTTATTGTTCGAATTGCTTCCGCTGGTTCCTCCGTTTGAGGCTGCATACTGCGCAATGGCGGCAGCAATGATTCCTTGAAGTTCTACCTCGTTGGCAGGCATACGCGTCTCGCGTCTTGGTGGCATCTTCTAAAAGATGGTTCACGTTGGTCAGGTCATAGTAAGTAAAGTGTACGTATGTATTCAACAATATCAACACATAACATCTCATGTTATAAAGAAATCAACCACATAACATCTCATGTTATAGAACATAAACAATCAATAATCAACATCACATATAATGAGAATACTGTGATTGCGCTGTCATAAATCAAGACCACAATGTAAGGTTTACAAGTTCATAACTGTATCGTACATCATCAGTGACTAAGGGCCACATCGCCCTAGTCCAAACTATCTAATCAGTGACATCAGCAACAAATATACAAATCATCAAAAATCACAATCGTCAAAATGTGGTCTCCAAAAGTTGTGTAGTCTGCACAATCGCGGTCGTCTCACCAAAAGTCTACCTGCGTCGAATCAAAAAGGCCTAAGCTGATGGCGGTGGAGGAGGGGGAAAACGAGAAAAGAGTAAACGTCGCATATGAAGCCAGTCCTCCTCCATAGCGCGATGAGAGCGCAATAAGTATGTTATCTGCTGCTCGGGAGTCCAAAAACGAGCGGCAGAATCAGGTGAAAGTGATCGAGGAGGGTGTGATACTGCAGGTGGGGTCTGGCACTGGCACGGGAGTCGTTGTGCTCTCTGTAGCTCCTGTACGCGACGGGTCAGCGCCTCCTGCTGTATCATGAAAGATGTGAGAGCATCCTCCGTAGAATACCCCACGTGGTATGGGTGATATGGATCCGTCGGTGGCATAATGGGGGGGCGTGGTCCAGAGGAATGGCTCACTAGATGGAGCGAAGGATGGTACAGTAAATTGTCACACCCCGACCACGTAGAACATACAAAACGTGGCGGAAACATCGGGGAGTGTTGTAACAGAATTAATTGTTTCAAATCCATGGCAATTGAAGTTTCGTTTTATTGATTAAAGTGTTACAATGTCTTAACAAACAAAGAAATACAACATAATTAACTAGTCTTGCATCTTTTATTGTCACTAAAGCCCAAGACTGCCTATGTGTATCTTGATCATCTTATGCAACAGTTCCTGAAAAACACATGTGAAAATAGGTACGTCAGCATAAAAATGCCTGTGAGATACATAGGTTTTGTGAAAATAGGTTTCATGACTTATGTTTGAGAAAATGTTTAGTCATGAACCTTGTTATTTGCTTTGCTTTGTAAATCATTTGAAAATCGATAAGATCAGATGATAAGTATAAATAAATGTAAGGTTAAATGAATAACCAAGTAAAATATGTTTGCATAAGATAAGATGTTTATAAATCAATGTCTTGTGAAAAGTATGTTATTTGTATAAAATGTTCTATGTCTCAAACTGAAATGATTCAAATAACGCTATGATATGTAATACCATACAAACACTTATATATAGGAAGTACCAGCGGCGTATCCACCATGCTTGTATCATATTACACACGCATCGTTACTCAATCACTTAATCAAAACAAACCAACCAATGAAAGAAGTCTATGTTTAAATCAATTGTCAAATGTATTGGGTAATATGTCAAAGTGTTCATGTCAAGATGTAAATCATATCAAAATGTCTATGTCAAATATCCATGTCAAATGTCTATGTCAAATATCCATGTCAAATGTCTACGTCAAAATGTCATGTATGGCAAGTGAAATGTCTCAACTAAACCATATGCACAAAAACAAAGTATTGAAGTAAATCTTGGTTTAAATCAAAGTTATGTTTTGTGGGAAATGCATGATCAAATGTCAATCATGTTAAAATGTCTATGCCGAAATGTCTATGTCAAATGTCTATGTCAAAATGTCATGTAAAACGATGTACTAAGTAATGCACACAATTGGGCACACCTAGCATGAAATGTCATAAAATCATGTACTATAATGTACTAACGAACATAGAAGTATATGATGTTAAAACAGGAAAGCATGAAAGTAACAAGTAGGCACATGTGTTCCACCCCAAAACAGTTTGGAAAACAGTAAAAGAGGGGTCTATGTACTCACCTGAGATTGCTCAGTAGTCCTTGAGTAACAACTAAACAATGCTAGAGATCGCGGATATCAAACGGCACCTAGTATAGGTAGCTACATTAATAAACCGGACCTAAATCGGAAGATCGGGTAGCATTAGGGTTTGTAAACCAAACGAGTGTAGAGACTCGTGTCATTTGGTTTAACAAAGCCTACATACTAAATGAAACTTAACCTAAGTGTCTACGACCCATTACGACCCGTTTAGGTAGCTTATGCTACTTTAACGCGTCGTTCGCGTGAAACGCGTTCGGACCGCCTAACTAGCCCTATGACAAGTGTTATATGCCTAAACATATTACATAATCAGTTATGTGACAAAGGTTTAGGTTACATATGCTTAATTACCAATTATACATGAAAAGGGTATTCTGGTAATTTACCTAAGGCATATAAACTACCTATCATACAACTACTTAAACGATGTGACCATAGGGTATAACCTCGGAAGGTTATTCCCTACCTACTATGGTCACCTAATGTGTTTGGTCGGATCCTAATGATCGACCAAACTGGGTCGGGTTCGAGGTATAAGCGATTTATCAGATCGCTTACCCTACGACCCTAGACAACGTGGTAATCAGTGGGCATAGTCCCAAGGGACTATGACCAACGTGATTACACTCACGTTGCGAAGTTCAAACGAACTTCGCATTGACCATTACTGGTCAACGCTGAAAGTCAAACAAAGTTTGACTTTCTGACTCGAAAAACAATAAAATAAGGAAAAGAACGAAAGAATACTTACGAAGGGTCCCCGAATGCTAAACTCGATTCAAAAATCTCAGGTATGAAACAAATGTTTCAACTTAGAGTTTCTCAAATCAAGTTTCTAGTGATTTTAGCAATGGGGGGTATGGGGTATTTATAGGAATACCTGAACCGTTAAGATCGTTTCATGGAAAACGTGCCTTAATCCCATCCGTACATGTGTTGAAAAGTTATGGTGTTTAGGTGTTTAAATTCCATCCATACATGTGTTGCAAAGTTATGGTGTTTAGGTGTTTAAATTCCATCCATACATGTGTTGCAAATTCATGGTGCCAAAATTCCATCCTTATCCGCTGACTAAGCAAGTTTAGAATGTGTGGTTGTGAATTAAACAACGGCTAATACATCGAATCTGGTCCCGAATGCGAAAAACGAACCAAATGACGCGACGAATGGATTTTTCTTATGGCGAACACTAAAATAAAATATTTTAGTGCTTCCATAAATTTTTGGATGTCCGGATGTATTCAGAACGTAAGTTATGCGCGAAAATGCAAACTTGTGCACTTTTTGACACTTTTAGTCCCTGAATGACCCAAAAGTTTATTTTAGCACACCGAACCCCTCAAAGCCTATTTCTAAGCTATGTAAAGGATATTTATGGTATGTTTAACTTATGGTCATGTTCCGGAAGGTCTGTTACAGTTCAAATTGGCATACTTTCGCAGTTTGTCAACTTTAGTCCCTGTAAGCGATTTAACTTTGATTTCACCACACCAAACCTTCCAAAACTTATATCTAAGTTATGTAAAGGTTATTTAAGGTATGTTAAGCCTATTTCACTATTCCGGAGTGTTCGTTGCATTAAACTGGTTATATTTACGCATCAGTGCGTGTATAACCTTCCAAAAAGCGATTTAGAGCTTGAAATCGAACATGAGTTGATATGTGCAAAAGATACACATATTTATACAAGTCCAAAGTATGAAATACATTATTTCATTGGTTTGGCATTTGTTTGATGGTCGCAGTGACACGGGTGTCACAGTCTCCCCTACTTTAGGAAATTTCGTCCCGCAATTAATTCGTAGGAGTCTATTTGTGACTTTGTGTTAAATAACCATCAAAGATGAACAAGACGTAATCCTGTAATTTCTCTTTAACGAACATTTTTCAGAAATGAAAAATGAACAGAGTTATTCTCAACAGGCATTCTTTAGAAACAAAAATGAACAGAATAGTCATTTTCCATAACATCTTCAGAAACGAAAATGAACAGAATAGTCATTTTACATCTTCAGAAACAAAAATGAACAGAATAGTCATTTTACATCTTCAGAAACAAAATGAACAGAATAGTCATTTTCAGAAACAAAAATGAACGGAATAGTCATTTTACATCTTCAGAAACAAAAATGAACGGAATAGTCATTTTACATCTTCAGAAACAAAAATGAACGGAATAGTCGCTAGACACATGACAAAATTTGCTGTGGTTTCCGTGCACTGAATTTCATAATTATGTATGCATCCATAATTACGCAATTCCTTGCATAGTCCGCACAATTTGTCTGAAATGTGAAGGGGAGGAAAAATCAAACCTGATGATGAGTGTGACTAAACTACCATAGGGTCCTTTTAATTAGATCGACAAAGGATCCTTTTAAATTAGGCCACCAAGGAGTCCTTTCAGCTATATCATCACATGATATTCCTAACCAGATTTTTGGATCAATCTGTTTACCTAGACCTCTCAGGGTCTAATTATGGAATGGTACAATATAATCCAAGGGTCTTTACTATTACGTACAAGCCCGTTGAGGATTTAATATAGCACCCAAAGATATGGAAGATTCTACGAGGATTTGGATGACAAGAATTTGGATCACACAAAAACATAAAAGGGAACACATAAGCACATAATCACATAATTGTTTAACTTGGTTATTAATTTGTTATCTTTGGACGCGGATACTCAAAGTGCACCAGGAATCCAATTCGTGGATTTCATTTGGCACTTAAATCATTAGAATCTAACTATTAAGATAGGAAGATCTAAATAAGAATTCGGCTTTGTCCTTATTGAATGGTAATGTTCGTATTAAGGCATACGAATAATTCAATTAAGGGCTCCGATTTGAGTGATATTCATCCACAAGGATCTGATTATGAGGATAGAAAGATCCTTTATGGATTTTGAAATTTGTGTAACGAGAGGTGCTTCGACACCTTGCACTAGGCGTGCTTAAGTCGATACACAAGGTAGAAAGTTCATGAGGTTCAGGCGCTAGATATGCCAGGGCGACATATGAAGCAGAACTTGAAGGTTAAGCAGCAACAGGGTTTGCTACTGCCTTGCTTTAAACAGCAAAGCGACACATGTTATCCAAATGTCTCCATCGTCCACCGGGGGTACATTTGTAACATGGTATTTGATTTAGATGATGACGGTTTCACTGACTTCTCCAAGGAGCGGTTCCCTTGCACGGCTTCATTCCTGAGCTGACTCATGGTGATAGCTAAATCAACGGTCTTCTGGAGTACTACGCCTATTTGTTGGGCAGTTGTAGCACCTGGTCCGGACACTCGAGTCTTGTTGCGATGAAGAGACACCATGAAGAACATAGGAGATATGGGAGGGAACAAGGGAAATGAAAACAGAATAACAATGCATAAAATTGCGATCATTTGTTTGTTACTTAAGGCAAACAAATGAGACGGTGACTAATCAAAGTAAATAGGTCAAAAATAATGTATCGCGAAGACATGCTCGCCTATAAGTGAACACTCATCCCAAGAATTCCCAGGTAAGCACAACTGGTCTCGCGTCTGGTTGAGATGTATACGAAGTGCTTGCCTAGACAGAAAACTCAGAATACAGGCATTCACCCTTCCAGTTTGCACGTGTTCACATTATTTAAAACCCAAAACCTTAACGAGATTTTGAAAACTCAAAGGGTTCAAAACCTTATAATAGAGGGTTCAAAACCTAGTAATCAATCATCCTAGAACAGATGATTAGTTTTCAAAGCGGTTTTGAAATTTATGTTCTTGTTGTGGTCGTCGCCTAAGGATAGGTGACGGTATTGTTTTATGAATAAACGCAAGTAAACACGCGTTAGGGTCCTAAGAAGGTTATAGACTAGGTCAAAGCATTACTAATAACCTAATTCCCTATAACCATTGGCTCTGATACCATCTTTTCTGTCACACCCCGACCACGTAGAACATACAAAACGTGGCGGAAACATCGGGGAGTGTTGTAACAGAATTAATTGTTTCAAATCCATGGCAATTGAAGTTTCGTTTTATTGATTAAAGTGTTACAATGTCTTAACAAACAAAGAAATACAACATAATTAACTAGTCTTGCATCTTTTATTGTCACTAAAGCCCAAGACTGCCTATGTGTATCTTGATCATCTTATGCAACAGTTCCTGAAAAACACATGTGAAAATAGGTACGTCAGCATAAAAATGCCTGTGAGATACATAGGTTTTGTGAAAATAGGTTTCATGACTTATGTTTGAGAAAATGTTTAGTCATGAACCTTGTTATTTGCTTTGCTTTGTAAATCATTTGAAAATCGATAAGATCAGATGATAAGTATAAATAAATGTAAGGTTAAATGAATAACCAAGTAAAATATGTTTGCATAAGATAAGATGTTTATAAATCAATGTCTTGTGAAAAGTATGTTATTTGTATAAAATGTTCTATGTCTCAAACTGAAATGATTCAAATAACGCTATGATATGTAATACCATACAAACACTTATATATAGGAAGTACCAGCGGCGTATCCACCATGCTTGTATCATATTACACACGCATCGTTACTCAATCACTTAATCAAACCAAACCAACCAATGAAAGAAGTCTATGTTTAAATCAATTGTCAAATGTATTGGGTAATATGTCAAAGTGTTCATGTCAAGATGTAAATCATATCAAAATGTCTATGTCAAATATCCATGTCAAATGTCTATGTCAAATATCCATGTCAAATGTCTACGTCAAAATGTCATGTATGGCAAGTGAAATGTCTCAACTAAACCATATGCACAAAAACAAAGTATTGAAGTAAATCTTGGTTTAAATCAAAGTTATGTTTTGTGGGAAATGCATGATCAAATGTCAATCATGTTAAAATGTCTATGCCGAAATGTCTATGTCAAATGTCTATGTCAAAATGTCATGTAAAACGATGTACTAAGTAATGCACACAATTGGGCACACCTAGCATGAAATGTCATAAAATCATGTACTATAATGTACTAACGAACATAGAAGTATATGATGTTAAAACAGGAAAGCATGAAAGTAACAAGTAGGCACATGTGTTCCACCCCAAAACAGTTTGGAAAACAGTAAAAGAGGGGTCTATGTACTCACCTGAGATTGCTCAGTAGTCCTTGAGTAACAACTAAACAATGCTAGAGATCGCGGATATCAAACGGCACCTAGTATAGGTAGCTACATTAATAAACCGGACCTAAATCGGAAGATCGGGTAGCATTAGGGTTTGTAAACCAAACGAGTGTAGAGACTCGTGTCATTTGGTTTAACAAAGCCTACATACTAAATGAAACTTAACCTAAGTGTCTACGACCCATTACGACCCGTTTAGGTAGCTTATGCTACTTTAACGCGTCGTTCGCGTGAAACGCGTTCGGACCGCCTAACTAGCCCTATGACAAGTGTTATATGCCTAAACATATTACATAATCAGTTATGTGACAAAGGTTTAGGTTACATATGCTTAATTACCAATTATACATGAAAAGGGTATTCTGGTAATTTACCTAAGGCATATAAACTACCTATCATACAACTACTTAAACGATGTGACCATAGGGTATAACCTCGGAAGGTTATTCCCTACCTACTATGGTTACCTAATGTGTTTGGTCGGATCCTAATGATCGACCAAACTGGGTCGGGTTCGAGGTATAAGCGATTTATCAGATCGCTTACCCTACGACCCTAGACAACGTGGTAATCAGTGGGCATAGTCCCAAGGGACTATGACCAACGTGATTACACTCACGTTGCGAAGTTCAAACGAACTTCGCATTGACCATTACTGGTCAACGCAGAAAGTCAAACAAGTTTGACTTTCTGACTCGAAAAGCAATAAAATAAGGAAAAGAACGAAAGAATACTTACGAAGGGTCCCCGAATGCTAAACTCGATTCAAAAATCTCAGGTATGAAACAAATGTTTCAACTTAGAGTTTCTCAAATCAAGTTTCTAGTGATTTTAGCAATGGGGGGTATGGGGTATTTATAGGAATACCTGAACCGTTAAGATCGTTTCATGGAAAACGTGCCTTAATCCCATCCGTACATGTGTTGAAAAGTTATGGTGTTTAGGTGTTTAAATTCCATCCATACATGTGTTGCAAAGTTATGGTGTTTAGGTGTTTAAATTCCATCCATACATGTGTTGCAAATTCATGGTGCCAAAATTCCATCCTTATCCGCTGACTAAGCAAGTTTAGAATGTGTGGTTGTGAATTAAACAACGGCTAATACATCGAATCTGGTCCCGAATGCGAAAAACGAACCAAATGACGCGACGAATGGATTTTTCTTATGGCGAACACTAAAATAAAATATTTTAGTGCTTCCATAAATTTTTGGATGTCCGGATGTGTTCAGAACGTAAGTTATGCGCGAAAATGCAAACTTGTGCACTTTTTGACACTTTTAGTCCCTGAATGACCCAAAAGTTTATTTTAGCACACCGAACCCCTCAAAGCCTATTTCTAAGCTATTTAAAGGATATTTATGGTATGTTTAACTTATGGTCATGTTCCGGAAGGTCTGTTACAGTTCAAATTGGCATACTTTCGCAGTTTGTCAACTTTAGTCCCTGTAAGCGATTTAACTTTGATTTCACCACACCAAACCTTCCAAAACTTATATCTAAGTTATGTAAAGGTTATTTAAGGTATGTTAAGCCTATTTCACTATTCCGGAGTGTTCGTTGCATTAAACTGGTTATATTTACGCATCAGTGCGTGTATAACCTTCCAGAAAGCGATTTAGAGCTTGAAATCGAACATGAGTTGATATGTGCAAAAGATACACATATTTATACAAGTCCAAAGTATGAAATACATTATTTCATTGGTTTGGCATTTGTTTGATGGTCGCAGTGACACGGGTGTCACATAAATGGTGCAACAGTGGGAACAACAGTGGGATGAACAATCTGAGGCACAAACTGGCCTCCTCCTGACACAAAAGGTGTATGACCAAATGGATGACGTGACGAACCCTCCCCAGGACGGGGTAGAGGAATGTCCTGGAGATAAGTGATCGGGAGATCTGTGCGGTGAGTATCTGTGATATGTGGGGGAATCAAGGGAACATCAATGGGAGCTGAAACAGGGGCTGAAACGGGTGCCACAGGGGGTGTAACAGGCATCACGAAAGGTGGGAAATCATCGTCGTCATCTATCCACCCATTGTGGGTGTGTGCGTATCGTGGATCAATGTGGGTCGCAAAAGGTGCGTGGTCAAACATCACCGGCATATGATCTGGAAGTGGGGCGACAACAGGATCCTCTATCATCAATGGAGCATCAATATGAACATCAACAGCATGATCATCCACCAACTGTGGAACAACAACAGGATGATCATCAACAGGTATATCATCAACCAAAGGAGCAACAGCAGGTGCATCGGCATGAACAGGATTAATGACCTCCAGTTCCCGCCTACCCACTCACATGATCTAAGTAGTAACCCTCCTTACGCTAACCATACCATGTAAAAAGTACTCGTAATCATAGTAACATGTATTTCACCCCCGAAGTGTAAAAACTGAAAACAGTTAAGAGAAAAGGGGGACATGAACTCATAGAAGTGCGTCTCGAAATAGTCTGTCCCAAAATAACCTGCTGCGTGACGACCTACACGTACTAACTTCTATTAGACGGACGGCCGTGCCTTGGCTTAAGGTTTAAGTTTTTGGGAAATAGTTAGGTAACTATTTCGTATTTCCACTTCTTAATTATTTTATAGTTATATTCCTTCCCAAGGATGGGGGTTTTAATACATGTGCGTTTCCGTAATTCCAAAAATATATTTTTAAGTCTCACTTAATAAAATATATTTTTATTCATTTGTCTAAAATATTCTATCTCCAAAATATACATATTTTTCCCAAAAATATTATATTTTATACCTTACAATTTCCAAAATAACACTTTTATCAAAATACACATTTAAGAGTATTTTTCCAAAAACACGTAAGTTACATTTAAAGTTCGGGTGGTAATAATAATACCGGTGTAACTTAGACATTTATTTGTGATAGCGTTGGTATTATTTTGGAGTCCTGCTTTCATAATGTATTCCAGTTATATTATTTTTACTCTAAAAATAATATATAGTCCACAAAATAATCATAAAATCACGCAAGTGTTTTACTATGAAATATATATTCTAAATATATATTTAACAAGTTTCCTTTACGAAAATCCACCTCTGAATACTTGGTTATTTTATAAATAAAATCATGACGAAGTTTGTTTGGAAAACAAGTCAAAAATAAATTCATAACACTTGTTGCAAAAATATTTTTCCAAGTGTTATATTTCTGGAAAAATTTCGCCAGAGTTTCCTCTGTAACTGGAGGTGGCCACGCTTTCTAGCGTATCATTTTCTTTTTAAAGTTCAAGCAACAATTTTCCAATCATCAATATTTAATGTTCAATCGTCAAACTAGTCAAAATAAGCATAAATCGCAAACACATGAACTTGTAAGTTGTGTAAAAATATGTAGTAACTTTTCAACACATTTAATAGATCTCGTCATCTTTAAAAATAACTTTTGTTTCTTGAAAACATTATTCTTAACGAATATGTAATTTTACAACTTCTTAGTCAAAAATTACGAAAGTATTTCTTTGTTAAACCCTTTTGTTACACAAGTGTTTACACACTTGTTTGTTCACAAAAACACCTTTAGTTTATGAAAGATCCGGCTTTAAAATAAGACTTGTGTATTTTACTTGGTTCTTCGAAAATACCACTTGTAAGTCTTTAGATCTACTAGTTTAGAACTCCATTTTACAAGAAAAACTATTTTTACACAAGTTCATGTTTATGTATGAAAGGGTTCGTCATCTTGTAACTTCCCTACTTAACATAATGCTAGTTCATGTTCCATGACATGATCTAGCATGGTTAGATGACGATCCGTTCCACTACTAGCATTAAACAACATAAAATAACCATAACTAAACAAGATCCATGAGTTTTACACCATTATTTTCTCTTTAACCACTATGTTTATCATTCTTGTAAGACTTTAAGTTTTAATCTTTAGTGTTCATGACTTTTATCTGTTAAATTTCTTATTAACCACTTTAGACAAGATCAAGAGGGTGTTTAGAATCACTTACAACTAGCACAAGGCTAGGGAAGAATCAAAGCGAAAACAAGGTGGTTAATAGCAATGTAGAGAGGTCCTTGTGATTCCGTAAGCACCGAGCTTGCTTGTATGTCACCTTGCACCCTTGAGTATGTAAGAAATGGTTGATCAAGACTTGAAGGTAGTGGTGGTGACGATGGTTGTGTTCGGCCGAGAGTAGCCAAGAGGGAAAGAGAGAGAGCTAAACTTTTGAGTTGGTGATTATGTGAATGTGAGGGACCTTTGTTCTTATTTAAAGACCATTCCATCTTAATTAACCAAGGGATATTGTGTTTAGTAGATATTAGACAACCATCAATATAATAATAAAAAATGTGTGGTGTGTCCCACATGGGGGAAATCCGATCGGTTGGGTGGGGTGGGGTGGGGTAATATGGTTGGATTCTAACCAAATAGTTAGTGCTTAGTTATGTTTAGTTAAGTAACTAGATTAGTGTAATAGTGTGTTATGTAATATAACGGGTGTTAGGGTGTTCGAGGACCCTAACTGGCTCAGAAAAGGAAAAACAATGTCATTGACAAAATTTTTATGTTCCGGGTAAAGTCCGGTTGTTCGGTTGGATATTAATCCGTTAAAGTGCTAAATAAGCATTTAAAGTGTCGTTAATATTTGTTTTAGTGACACAATGAATTCCTGACACTTTGGAAAGTGTCTAGTATTATTTTCCCATGTTTTTGCACTTTACTAGTTAGCTTAAATGCTGAATTTTGGTAATAAAGTGCAGAATTTTGTACTTAAAGTGTGTTTTAGGCACATCCGGTCACCATAAATATCAACTAGTGACGCAGTTTAACAATCCTCACCTCCCTACACTCCCTACTAGTGTAGTAATCTATTCCCAGCTCATACTGGCCTCAGAGACAGTGCCTGTCTGATGCTGGCTATGGCAGCATGTTTACTGGGTTATCCGTTCATTGTGCTGCTGTGCTTTTGTGCATCAAGTTTGTCACTATAGTTCTGTGTAAAAATGGAGTGACAGCAATAAAGTATGATGCATGTATGTGTATGTATCAGTATTCAAGTAGCAGTTTAATCACAACAGTAAGCAAGCACAGTAATTAAGTATTAATTAAATATTAATTAATTCGTACGGATACCTGGTTTGGTAAGGGTTGTCACAAAGACAGCTGAATGTGCACGAGAAAAACTACACAACTCATGATCTTGAATTGGGTGCAATAGTTTTTGCTCTCAAAATCTGGAGACACTACCTGTATGGTACAAAGTGTGTAGTGTTTACTGACCACAAGAGTCTCCAGCAAATTTTCAATCAGAAAGAACTAAACATGAGGCAACGACATTGGGTTGAACTCCTAAACGACTACGATTGCGAAATTCGCTACCATCCTGGTAAGGCGAATGTCGTGGCTGACGCATTAAGTCGTAAGAAACGTGCCAAGCTTCATTGTGTCCAAGTTCGATCTAACATTCAAACCTGCATTTCTCAGGCTCAACATACTTGTGTTACACTAGGTTTGATGGGTAAAGAGTTACCATGTCATATTAAGCCTGAGCTTGAACTAAGAGACTTTGGGTTATTTTATTTCATGGGCCGTTTGTGGGTCCCAAATCAAGATAATCTTTGCACCTTGTTAATGGATGAAGCTCATAAGTCTCGTTATTCTATTCATCCTGGTGTAGATAAAATGTATAAGGATCTTCGAACCCAGTACTGGTGGCCGGGTATGAAGAAAGACATTTCCTTATATGTTTCTAAATGCCTTACTTATCTTAAGGTTAAGGCTGAACACCAACATCCCTCTGGATTATTGAAGCAACCAGAGATTCCAATTTGGAAATGGGAAAACATTGCTATGGATCTCATTACCAAGTTGTCGCTCACTAAAAGAGGTCATGATGCCATTTGGGTAATCGTTGATCGTCTAACAAAGTCAGCACATTTCTTGCTGATCCGTGAGGATCTATCTGCTGACAAGCTTGCCAAGATATACGTTGATGAGATTGTATCTCGACATGGTGTTCCTTTGAACATTATATCTGACAGAGATGCTCGATTCTCGTCTCGCTTTTGGAGAACCATGCAATCTGCCATGGGAACCCAACTTAATTTGAGCACAACATATCATCCTCAATCGGATGGTCAATCTGAGAGAACAATCCAGACACTGGAGGATATGCTTAGAGCTTGTGTGATTTATTTTGGTGGTAGTTGGGATTTGCATCTACCATTGATCGAATTCTCCTACAAAAATAGTTATCACTCTAGCGTTGTCACACCCCCAAAATACCACACGCGGAAACCTCTGCGAGGCGTGTGACGTACCAGGATCCAAGCCACCAATCACATTGAACTCTTAGATAGGTTTAAATTAAACTTTAATTCATTAATATAAAGAGTTACAAACGATACACATCATTCATTGTATACAGCGGAAGCATATCTCATTTGTTAAGTGTATCATAAACCGTGCGTACATAACCATTAAGCTCGTATTGAGATTCCAAGTATAACAACCCATGACCACTCCAGCTTTCCAGACAGCATGTTCCACAAGATATAACCCTATATACCTGCAAGCATGCAGACAAGTGTGTCAGACGACGCTGGTGAGTTCAAAGTTTTGTTAACGTGTGTAGTTACCAGATATCTGTTAAGTCAACTCATCGTTTCGTTTTGTTTTGGGATTGTTATTAACGTAGGAGAGTCTTATATACTGGAAGTGTGTCCAATATATACCATGGGAGTGTGCCCAAAATAACCTGGGAGTGTGCCCAACCCCAATGCCCCTAACCAAGCATTGGTAATGATGTCCAGGTAACTAGATCACGCCCGTCCTTACGGCCCGGTGTGAGGGTGTCAAACCTAATAGCGCTATCAACTAGTTACCCCATTGCCTTACAGGCAACACGGTAGATGATCGATTCTGTGTTCAATAACCAACATCCCAAATAATAGTTTACCCAGTATTCCCTTTAGAAACGTTTACCAGATGTCCCAAACCACCGGGACGCATGCTTAGAAAAGTGCAGTGAACTCACCTTAGATTGCTCGGTATATCATGTTACCCGTTCCCAGTTGGTCAACCATACCCTACCGTGGTTACCAAAGATAGTCAGTTTAGTATTCACGTATATCACGTATCCTTAGTACACGTTACACAAGTAGCATACAAGTATAACACATGTCTTTATACAAGTCATAACAGTTAATCATACGGCCCATTGAACCATAGCGTTTATTGTAGAGTCACATAGCAAGTGTATGGGCTTCACATACAAGTAGATCTCGTAGCAGTACACATGTACTAGCAAGTTGCATACAGTCATATACCATAACAGACAACCCATTCCCTAATTAATCATTGAAGTTTGAATTTATAACAAAAAAACTCTTGTGCGTATACAGCTGGTTATGTCATTCAGATAATTCCATTTGTTGTAATATTGTACATTCAATTCATCCTAGCCCACTAGGTCAAAAAAATGGCGACCCACTATGTAGTGCATGACAGAACTTGTCATGTTGATCTAAAAGATATGCCTGCATGTTATCATGTGCAATTCAAGTGGGTGCTATGGAGAAATGTGCAATTTACATGATCTGGTCCATGTGTAGCGCATGTGTGCAGTTGACCTAGTCAACTCTGCCATTTTCAATTTCAATAACCACTCCCCCCATACAAGATCAAAACAGTTACAATATCACAATTTATAAAAACCCTAATTATCATTTATCTCTAACAGTGATTAATTAACATGAACATGATTGTCTTTATCAACCGTTTATTAGCAACATCATCAAACCAATTTCATGGGTATGGCATGCAAGGTGAGTCATCATATGTCTTCCATTCACATAACAATAATAATATACATAACACATACTTTTGTTCAGCCAAAGAATCGGCCCCCATTATTATACTATTATCCATATCACAACAGTGGCCTAGTTCCATGAATCTAATAACAACCAACATGCACAATTCATCAATCTAATCACATTATACATGGCACAATATCACCCATTCTCGGTCATCTCCATTACTAACGGAATCATTGAATTGGTTAAAACACATTGCCTACCCATCAATCGCACAGTGATGATAATTATTACTCATGCAACACTAATAATTATGCCAATCTATATTACCCACAAGAAACCATTACATATTTAATCACATTATTTGTCTACTGCTACAAGTCAATATCAACCCAAGATGTATTTAAATGAATACAATACATCAAGAACTCAACAAGCATGATAGAACTAACCTGAAAATGATATTCACTAAGACAAGGAGGGTGACTTCTAAGGAAAAGACTTCGAGAAGAATGAGAGGGGGGTTTCTCCTGCCGAACGTAACGTATGGAAGTAGGGTTTTGTTTGGTATGATGCGATGATGGGGACTTTAGAGATGTTACGCTCATTCAGTTATAAAGCCAATACTAACAAGTGGGCCAGTCCAAATAATACATGTAATGGTTGGGCTATTATGTTAAATAACACAAGGTGGGCCGAGGTCCAGTTCAACAGAAATAAGGACTAGCAAATGTGTAATGGGCTATGACTCGTGTTGTGGGCCGGTATATTGTCGAGTTTTTAAATGTGAGAGTGTGGCCCAAAAGATGTGCGGCCCAACCACATAGTTAACCAGTTATCGTACTTGTAAGTTCAACGAAGTTATATGAAGGAAAGAAAACGAATTGGAAATTAATATCACGAAATTAAACGTCGCTAACCTTGAGAATTCGAGTTGTCACATCATCCCCAACTTGAAAGAAATTTCGTCCCGAAATTTGACAAACAATCCAAAACAGCAAGATGTTAACGCAGGATGACTGTGGATTTCTCGCGGGTACGACATCATCCCCAACTTGAAAGGGAATTTCGTCCCGAATTTCGCTAATGTCAATAAAAATTGGCTCAACCACCTGAACAATTCAGGATATTAGAGTTTTATCAGATCTTTACATTCCCACCTGAACTCCGGTCCACGTCTTGAGTTCCAACGAACTCTCACGATTGAAATTTGACTAAGCTAACGAATCCTGACGTCCTGGTCCAGTAGATTACGCGACGCCTGCAACTCGTCGTTAGCCTTTGGTTTTAATAAGGTATCACTAGTTTTCCGTCGGTCAAACACTTCTTTAGATTCGAGGCATGAATGTCATTGCGAACGTTATCCAATTCTTTTGTTAACCCGAGCCTGTGAGCCATATCACCGATTCATTCCAGAAATCCGTCTGTCCCAACGCATCGTAAACTAAGCTTGTCACGTTTTCTACAGTGTACCGCACCCTCCCAGGGTGAGACCTTCGATTATGACACGTTCGCATACAGCGAACTCCCAGTGTTTCCTGAGCCCATCCGCTCTTCTGACAGTCAAGCATTGCCGTCAAACGATTTCCAATCTAATCAACCTTCCCAAGAGTTTCGAGTACAAGTCCTGAATCTGCGATTAGGTTGTCACCCACCTTGGTCCAACAAGGAGATTAGCGTTACTGTCTATGCAATGTCTCAAACAGAGATGTCTGAATACTAGAATGGTAGTTGTTACAGTAAATTCAACCAGAGGTAGGTGTCCTTCCAATGTCTCCAAGTGTCAGGATGGTTCATTTACTCTAACCGTTTGCCCTGTGATGATGAGTATGCTCCTGCCTATACGTGAGCCAAGAGGGTTGTGTAATGTTTGTCATAAACCAGGTATAGATCAAAATTAGAGATAACAGAAGTTGGCACCTCGTGCCTAAAAGCCGCCTCTCTCAGAGGGATATTCACAACTTGTGAAGGCTAAACAGTTTCCTTGATTGCAAGAGAGTGTGCTGGTTGCGCGAGACGATCAACGATCACCCAGGTGATATTATTTCCATTTCGGGTTGTGGTAGACTAGCGACAGAATTCATGGTAGTTTGTTCCCATCCTCCAAATGGGTGTTTCTGATTACTGACACTACTCAGAAGGTTTATGACATTCCACCTTGGCTTCCGCATAAGTCAAACGTCGTTCGCATGCTTCGTTGTGTAGGCCTTCAATCCCAGTCGCCGGTACAAGATCCTTGGATCCTAATATATTCCATCAAAATCCAGATGACTGGAATATCGAGGCTGGTGTGCTTCGCTCAACACAAGTTCCCTCGGATTGCTGTACAGTAGAATCCATATTTGTTCCATGAAGTAGCGAGTACCGTCCGTCTTGCCAAGAGTTGCTCCTCCATGCCTCGCATTGACCCAACTCTATAATTTCCTTCCTTCAGTGCTTTAGTTTGAACAGGGTGAATCTAATTGGGTAGATTAAAGTCGGTGATGAGCTGCGTGGCTCGTACACGTCCAGGTTTCACAGTTGGAATCATTAAAAGGTTCCATCAAGCGATGCCATATATGTTTAGCTCTTTCGAAACAAGGGTACACGGGAGGCCCTTATGATCGGTCTAGGTAGTGCATCTGGTACCGTCCAAGTAATGCCTCCATCTTAAATCCAAAAACCACGGTTTCCACCGCAGGTTGTGACTCATGCAATACTCTTTCGTAGACCCACTACGTGCGGCATTGTCCTCTCGTGTTGCATCGGCATGTAACTGGGTCTCCGGTTCGAACCATCATGGTATACCACGTGTTCACCCGTATCCTCGGGTTAAGACGCTACTCAGTGCATTGTAGAGTCAGATTTCAAAAGCTGAAAAGACGTTCTCCCACTTTGTCTCCCACGAGTACATGGCACCCTGCTATGCTCAGAGATTAAAGCTGTGCAATCCTCGAAAATCCTCTGATGCATCTACAGTAGTATCTAGCGAAACCAAGGAATTGCTGTATCCCCGCAGGAATCTTTGGTGTCGATCGGTTCCTAACCAAAACGGGTCTTAGCTAGATCCAAGTGTATTCCCTCTTCGTTGATTATATGACCAATAAGATACTTCTCGAATCCAGAAGTTACCTTTAACAAGACTTCGTGCGTAGTGGCTCCTCCCTCAGGAGCTCTAAAATAGGATACATATACCGCCCATGTGGTTCCTTCCTCCTGGTCATGATTCAAAGCGTCGTCATTAAACACGGTCGATTCATGTGGCCCATAAAGCTGCTGGCGTGTTGATTCACCCAAGAGTCATGGTACACATAGTCGCAATGGTCGTATTGCGTTTGATATGCCGTTCCAGGAACATCCTTCTCTTGGACTTCCATCTATCGATAGCTCGTTCGTTAGCCAATCCTCGAATGGGAGCTTGACCCTCGCAACTGGTCAACAGGCTGCCAATACAATGGTCGAGGCAAACAGTTCTTGACTGTCACCTTGTCGAGTTCTCGATAATCAGTACACATGTAGTTGATTTAACAGTTCCTGCAACCCTCCTGGTGCAAAACGGTAAAAGTACGAGTAATCAGGGCTGCTTCTGGCGTGAGATCAATTGAGATTCCGACTAACAGTTATGAAAGTAAACCTGAAAGTTCCTCGAATAGCACACTGAGATGAGTCACAAACAATTGGTGGATCCTCGATCCTATTTTCCTTAGCCTAATCATCATAAACGGTTGCTAACATAGTGGGGTCATCCCTCCGTAGATACTTCTGGGTCCTCATAGCTGGAATGGCGCTAACCCTTGAACCACTTGGATACTTTATAACAGACTACAACTTTCTCCTCACATGGTATATCTGCACGATAACTGAATAACCAATCCACCCTGACCACTGCATCAAAACAATCAAGGGTTGTAGAAGGTCGATGTCGAACACTTGTCCCACAAGGTCGAGTTTGCATCCAAACAAACATATGTAGTTTCAATTGACTTGCCATCAGCCGATTCCACAACAGGTTCGGATTCAAGGAGTATCAGGGCTTAATAGAACAGAGAGGAAGCGATTAGCTACTCATACTAGCTACTACGTTGCTAAAATCTTGGCGCTGCCCACGCCAATCCTAAATGTTCTTCCACGAACACCACTTCTAGTGTTGTTATTTTCATTACGAGAATTCCCGGTAGTGTCGTCATCCCCTTGGTTGTTGTCTTTAAATTATCAACGACCAATCCATGTCGTAGGCACCTTCATTTCCATACCGTAGGCTACGATTACAAGTACCTTGATGTTGTCACGTCTGTTGCCTCTAATGTCGTTGCTTGAAACAGAGCCCTACGATCTTCACCAACCAAGTCCATTTTTTCACATTCTGGGCCACGTCCTGATGTGCTACTCACTGTGCTGGTAGTCACTCATTCCACACTATGACCTGTTGTCATCACTTATGTCCTGATTGATTCGTAAGAGTCGACTCCCAAAAGTCGCTGACAAGGGTTAAGGATTCAATTGAGGTCAATTCGTTGGTGTTAGTTGTCGGTAATCAGGGTCGTCCAAATACTGAAGTCGGTAAAGTACTACGCTCATCTACTTGTCCATCGATCTAGTAAGTTGGCTGAGTATTACACGGTATGTTTCCAGAGTGTTGCAGTAGTGATCGCTCTTCGGGGTCTAAGTCGTTAGTACATTGGGTTGCAGTAAACAAAGAGGAAGTGAGAAAGGTATAGACCAATCATTTGACGCTGCGATATCCAACTCAGGGACGTTCGTACAAGCACCTAACATCCTCCACAGTTTGCTAGGCGTTCAGATGGGTGTTCAGGTAATACTTGATAGCATCGAGATTTGAAGGGTTTCAGAGGGAAATGAAAAGATCACATTCGTGTAAGATACAATCATCACTATGACTCCTATAAACTTGTTACGTTTCACATCGATCAAATAACAGAGAAGACCCCTTTTTCACTTGTTAAGCCTCACTGGGACTCACATGCACCCCACACTATTATTATGTGTGCACCCACAATAATATTGTGATTTGCATGCTCATCTCAGTTCCTCCTAACTCATGTCAAATGGTTCCTCAAACTCAGATGCCAAACAAAGAATATCACAAAACAGGGGTCACGGATCTCTAGGGTAACACCACACTATCAATCGTTTAACACTTGCAAGTAATACATGGACTCATATTGTTGTGCTACACATGCAACCACAGGCAATATCATATGTAAGTGTTCACTAGTTATGTTGTGCAATGAATAAACGAAAGACGAACCTTGCTATCTGGAGCTGAGTGTCATGGTCGTATCCTTGTTTTCAAAACTGTTCGGTTATAGTCTGGTTTTATGAAAATGTTTTAAAACCAAGTTCACTATAACCAGTGGCTCTGATACCAAACTGTCACACCCCCAAAATACCACACGCGGAAACCTCTGCGAGGCGTGTGACGTACCAGGATCCAAGCCACCAATCACATTGAACTCTTAGATAGGTTTAAATAAAACTTTCATTCATTAATATAAAGAGTTACAAACGATACACATCATTCATTGTATACAGCGGAAGCATATCTCATTTGTTAAGTGTATCATAAACCGTGCGTACATAACCATTAAGCTCGTATTGAGATTCCAAGTATAACGACCCATGACCACTCCAGCTTTCCAGACAGCATGTTCCACAAGATATAACCCTATAGACCTGCAAGCATGCAGACAAGTGTGTCAGACGACGCTGGTGAGTTCAAAGTTTTGTTAACGTGTGTAGTTACCAGATATCTGTTAAGTCAACTCATCGTTTCGTTTTGGGATTGTTATTAACGTAGGAGAGTCTTATATACTGGAAGTGTGTCCAATATATACCATGGGAGTGTGCCCAAAATAACCTGGGAGTGTGCCCAACCCCAATGCCCCTAACCAAGCATTGGTAATGATGTCCAGGTAACTAGATCACGCCCGTCCTTACGGCCCGGTGTGAGGGTGTCAAACCTAATAGCGCTATCAACTAGTTACCCCATTGCCTTACAGGCAACACGGTAGATGATCGATTCTGTGTTCAATAACCAACATCCCAAATAATAGTTTACCCAGTATTCCCTTTAGAAACGTTTACCAGATGTCCCAAACCACCGGGACGCATGCTTAGAAAAGTGCAGTGAACTCACCTTAGATTGCTCGGTATATCATGTTACCCGTTCCCAGTTGGTCAACCATACCCTACCGTGGTTACCAAAGATAGTCAGTTTAGTATTCACGTATATCACGTATCCTTAGTACACGTTACACAAGTAGCATACAAGTATAACACATGTCTTTATACAAGTCATAACAGTTAATCATACGGCCCATTGAACCATAGCGTTTATTGTAGAGTCACATAGCAAGTGTATGGGCTTCACATACAAGTAGATCTCGTAGCAGTACACATGTACTAGCAAGTTGCATACAGTCATATACCATAACAGACAACCCATTCCCTAATTAATCATTGAAGTTTGAATTTATAAAAAAAAACTCATGTGCGTATACAGCTGGTTATGTCATTCAGATAATTCCATTTGTTGTAATATTGTACATTCAATTCATCCTAGCCCACTAGGTCAAAAAAATGGCGACCCACTATGTAGTGCATGACAGAACTTGTCATGTTGATCTAAAAGATATGCCTGCATGTTATCATGTGCAATTCAAGTGGGTGCTATGGAGAAATGTGCAATTTACATGATCTGGTCCATGTGTAGCGCATGTGTGCAGTTGACCTAGTCAACTCTGCCATTTGTAATTTCAATAACCACTCCCCCCATACAAGATCAAAACAGTTACAATATCACAATTTATAAAAACCCTAATTATCATTTATCTCTAACAGTGATTAATTAACATGAACATGATTGTCTTTATCAACCGTTTATTAGCAACATCATCAAACCAATTTCATGGGTATGGCATGCAAGGTGAGTCATCATATGTCTTCCATTCACATAACAATAATAATATACATAACACATACTTTTGTTCAGCCAAAGAATCGGCCCCCATTATTATACTATTATCCATATCACAACAGTGGCCTAGTTCCATGAATCTAATAACAACCAACATGCACAATTCATCAATCTAATCACATTATACATGGCACAGTATCACCCATTCTCGGTCATCTCCATTACTAATGGAATCATTGAATTGGTTAAAACACATTGCCTACCCATCAATCGCACAGTGATGATAATTATTACTCATGCAACACTAATAATTATGCCAATCTATATTACCCACAAGAAACCATTACATATTTAATCACATTATTTGTCTACTGCTACAAGTTAATATCAACCTAAGATGTATTTAAATGAATACAATACATCAAGAAGTCAACAAGCATGATAGAACTAACCTGAAAATGATATTCACTAAGACAAGGAGGGTGACTTCTAAGGAAAAGACTTCGAGAAGAATGAGAGGGGGGTTTCTCCTGCCGAACGTAACGTATGGAAGTAGGGTTTTGTTTGGTATGATGCGATGATGGGGACTTTAGAGATGTTACGCTCATTCAGTTATAAAGCCAATACTAACAAGTGGGCCAGTCCAAATAATACATGTAATGGTTGGGCTATTATGTTAAATAACACAAGGTGGGCCGAGGTCCAGTTCAACAGAAATAAGGACTAGCAAATGTGTAATGGGCTATGACTCGTGTTGTGGGCCGGTATATTGTCGAGTTTTTAAATGTGAGAGTGTGGCCCAAAAGATGTGCGGCCCAACCACATAGTTAACCAGTTATCGTACTTGTAAGTTCAACGAAGTTATATGAAGGAAAGAAAACGAATTGGAAATTAATATCACGAAATTAAACGTCGCTAACCTTGAGAATTCGAGTTGTCACAAGCATCAACATGGCTCCTTTCGAAGCTTTATACGGTCGAAAATTTCGTTCACCGGTCTGCTAGAATGAGATAGGTGAAGCTCAGCTTACTGGACCTAAACTCATTCTAGAGACTACAGATAAGGTCAAGAAGATTCGCAATAACCTAAAGACAACTAGAAGCCTTCAAAAGAGTTACGCGGATCGACGACGCAAGCCCTTAGAATTTCAAGTTGGTGATCACGTCCTACTCAAGGTATCCCCTTGGAAAGGAATGATCCGATTTGGAAAGAAAGGAAAACATGCACCACGCTATGTTGGACCATTCAAGATCGTTGAAAGAATTGGAAAAGTGGCCTACAGACTAGAGCTACCTCCTGAACTTGGAAATGTTCATCCAACTTTCCACGTGTCCAATCTCAAAAAGTGTTTAGCTGATGAGAACTTCCACATACCACTTGATGAAATTCGTGTTGATAACACGATGCACTTCGTTGAGAAACCTGTGGAAATCATGGACCGTGAAGTCAAAAAGCTCAAACACAAGCACATACCTATTGTCAAAGTTCGCTGGGAATCTAAACGTGGCCCAAAATTTACTTGGGAACGTGAAGATCAAATGAAAGCGAAATATCCTCATTTATTCTCACAAGTTTCCTCTGAATAAATTTTGGGACGAAATTTCCTAAAGTAAGGGAGACTGTGACAGCTGTGCTTGTGTTATCATTGTACAAACTCTGAACAATTCAATATCAATAAAACAATGTGTTTTGATCTCAATGTTTGTTATTTATGTTTGACATTATGCACATTTTGATTTTTGTTCGATTTTAAACTCTATATTGCTCTCTAGAAAGTTAAACGCAAACTGATGCATAAACGTAATCAGTTTAACGCGACAAACACCCTGGAACAGCAACATAAGCTTAACATACCTTAAAAAACCTTTACATAACTTAGAAATAAGTTTTAAAGGCTTTGGTATGGCAAAAACAAGTTTATTCGCTCGCAGGGACTATTTGCGTCAAACTGCAAAAGTCTGCCGTTTCGTAAGGCAGCGTACCTTCCGGAATATGATCATAAGCTAAACATACCTAAAATAACCTAAACATAGCTTAGAAATAAGCTTTGAGTGGTTCGGTGTGCGAAAATATGCTTATTTGATCTTACAGGGACTAAAAGTGTCAAAAACGGCGTAAGTTTGCATTTACGCGCATATCTTACGTTCTGACCACATCTGGACATCCAAAATTTTTGTAGACACTAAAATATTTTTATTTTAGTGATCGGCATGCAAAAATACCATTCGTCACTTAATTTGGATCGTTTTCGCGTCCGTTCGAGTTTCGTCGTAATTAGAAAAATAACGCGACCGTACGACCAAACGAACCGACATCCGAGATATTTCCGAGCATATTTTGTGTCCTCTATACTTTTACTATCCTGTAGAGCCTTGAAAATGGCTTAACGGGGGTCAAATGTGCCAAAAATGAGCTTATGCAAGTGCAGGGACCAAAGCTGTAAAAATGAAACTGTTGGCTGAACTGCAGGGAGGTCGCGTGCTGCGTAAGCTCAGACCCAATCCTACGCGGGGCACGACAGAAGGCCCAGTTCCAGAAAGTTGATTTTCAGCAACTGTTTGCAAATCCAGGGGCTGTTCTTGCAAGTTCTTTGTATAATGGCCAAGTTAACACCTCTCCCAGGCATATTAGCTGGCCCTTAACACTTGTATGGCTGTGATTTCTTCCTTGATGGCCAAACAAACACGTTGTGATGATCTTGTTCATCATCCACAAGTATAAATAGCCAAGCTCTCATTCCATTTCACTCACCCTTGATCTGATTAATACTCTAAGTTGGAGCCTTTGCTTCATACCTGAGTGTTATAGATTAAGTTCTCCCTAGCTTGGACCCTTTGTAAGCTTCTTTCATGCTTTTATCGCTTTTCTAGCGTGAAAGTCAAATAGTGTTTGACTTTCTGCTTTGACCAGTCAATGGTCAACACAAAGTTTGTTTGAACTTTGCAACGTGATTGTAATCACGATGGTTATAATCCTTAGTGATTATACCTACTGATTACCACGTTAACTAGGTGTAGTGACGAGTCAAAGTTTCGGTCAAAATGCGTTTTAGCACGCATTTTGCAACGGAACTACATTTAGGTATCAAAACACGTTGTTTTTATACCAAATTAGTTTTCTAAGTTAGTTAAACATGTTTTGACATGTTTAACTCGTCACTACTAGTTTAGTGCTTGTTTAGGGTCGTAAGTTAAGCGGTCTAGACAACCGCTTAGACTTTCGAACCCGACCCGTTTGGTCGATCATTAGGATCCGACCAAGCATGTTTAGTGATCATAGTTACATAGGGAATAAGCTCTGAGGTTATACCTTATGATCACTTAGGATTGGTTAGTTTTTAGTTAAGTAGCTTATATGCCCATAGGAAATGACCAAAATACCTTTTGTAGCATAAATCCATAATGTGCATATGTGAACATATTTTTGACATCTAAACTGATATGGTAACATATTTAAGTGTAATTGGGCATGTAAGACTTGACATAGCATTTAGATAACCATCCGACCATAGTTTTGCGCAACCGACGCGTTATAGTAGCTTATACTACCATAACGGGTCGAAACGGGTCAAAAGCACTTAGGTAGACTTTCAAATCATAATGTTAGCTCTATTAAATCATACCATATGAGTTCAATTACTCATTTTATTTATAGAACCACATTATATCCTATCTCCCGATTTAGGATCCGATTATTAACATAGTTACCTATATTAGGTGCCTTGTTGATTCCGTGATACTTGGAGCTTAATTTGGTCTTATTCTCAAGACTAATAAGCAATCCCAAGTGAGTACATAGTCCCCTCTTTTACTGCTTTCAAATATTTTGGGGTGAAACACTTGTTCTTACATGTTACTTTCATGCTTTCATTGCTTTATGACATAATATGTTTACTCAGCATGCTAGCACATTGATTTCATAAACATCTTTGCTATGTATGTTTACTTAGCATGCTAGCACATTGATTTCATAAACATTTTTGCTATGTATGTTTACTTAGCATACTAGCACATTGATTTCATGAACATTTCTACTATGTATGTTTACTTAGCATACTTAGTACATGGTTTTCACATGCTACATTGGTTATGACATTTGGTATGTTTAATCGGGACAATAATACATTCATTAACATTGATCACGCCGCTCGGTAGTATGTAATGGTACCATAGGACTTGACAAATCCCGTTTCTGACTTCCTAGGTTTGTTTGGAAGTTGGGAATGACAGAATCTGATATACATAATTTAGATAAACCTTTAATTTGTTTAAAGGTTTGTCGCCACAGTCGCAAGGCTTGAATGTCTGCGATAAACATTACTGCATAAATGTTTGTAATCATAAAGCATTGTTTTCTGCAAAACATAACATTTGATTTAAACTTATGTTTATTCAAAAACTTTTTTTTGTACATTTTCCTACGGGGTTGAGTAAATTCTTTTATCCACCGTACATGACATTGTTTTCACATAGACATTATCATATAGTTTGAGTAGATACTTTCTACTTGCTATACATTACATTTGGTTTACATAATACAGTTTACACATGACATAGTACATGGTTTACACATAAACATTTGACATTGGTTTTAAACAAGACATTTTGATTGGTTATTGATAAGTGACTTATGTAACGGGGCTATGTGTTATATGATAAAAGCATGGTGGATACGCCGCTGGTACTTCCAATATATAAGTGCTTTTATTGTATTATACATGTTAGTGCAGTTGTCTGTCGACTTCATCTTCGTTCGAGTCTTAGATTAGTAATGAAAGATCAAGTCACGCAGTTCGAGTTAAACAGGAAACAAAGGTGAACAAGCCAGTTCAAACGAAGTGGACAGTTCAAACGAAGTGGACTGTTCAAACGAAGTGGACTGTTCAAACGAAGTGGACTGTTCAAACGAAGTGGACATTCAAACGAAGTGGCCAGTTCATACGAACTGGACCAGTTCGTATGAACTGGAGGTGCTTGTTCAAACGAAGTGGGAATAGTATATATATGTGACTTGTATTTTTCATTTGTAACTTTTAGATTCCGGTAGTGAGGTGCTGCCGAAGTGTCTCCAAGTCTGTAAACGTTCTAGAATCAATATAAGAGACAGTTAATAGTGAATATCAAGCTGAAACAAACTCTGATTCATCGTATTCCGCCTTTGAATCAGTTTAGAGCTCTTCTGAAGACTCGTTCAGATCGATTCTCGATCCTACAAGTGGTATCAGAGCTCAGGAGGAAGAGCTCTTGATATTTCAGCTCGTTTTCACGGAGATATTCTGATTTCTACTTCATTCTTTCACATTTTTTAAAATTTTTTCGAGAAAAGTTGATTAATATGGTCTGATTTTGACATATATCACCTAAAATTGTGCTTTAATCAATCGGTTAACAAAATACATGGTAAAATCGACCTAAAATTGATCAATTTTATCAAAAATAAATCAGTTCGTTTGAGACTTGTTCAAATCACACGAACCAGAATTTCGAACTCAGATCTACGAAGATTCAGTGGACGAAATTGAACGGAAAACACTTCATTGTGATCGGAATTTGTTGTAGAACAAGCCTTGGATATCAATTTTGACAAAAACTCATCAAATTGTTCAAAACTGCTTCACTTCGTTTGAAATTGGATCTCAGTTCGTTTGAAAAGTTCACCAGTTCGTATGAAGTGGCTCAGTTCGCATGAGATTGACATTCAGTTCGTATGAAGTGGCTCAGTTCGCATGAAATTGATGTTCAGTTCGTATGAAGTGGCTCAGTTCGTATGAGATCTTGTTCAGTTCGTATGAAGTAGACAGTTCGTTTGAATGTGTTCAAAGAGTTCAGTTCGTTTAGAGGATCAGTTTGTTTGAAAAGTTCAGTTCGTATGAATAGTTCAGTTCGTTTGAATTCTAGTTCGTGTGAACATCAGGTCATTTGAACCCCAACTTGTGTGAACTAGTTCGTTTGAACCATTAGTTCGTGTGAGAGATCGGTTTTAGTTTGTTTGGAGAACTCAGTTCGTGTGAACCTGAGATCGTTTGAACTTGAATTTCAGATCAGTTCGTGTGAACAGTTCAGATTGTTGGAAAACAATCCAGTTCGTACCAATTCTCAGTTCGTTTGAGGTTTGATCAGTTCACACGAAGGGTGATTTGTCAGTTCGTTTGAAAGTTTGACAATTTGTTTGAAACTTGACTCCAGTTTGTTTGAAAGCTGAGTTTGTGAAATTGTTTACCGAAAACATGGATTTTGAAGAAGTGTTGGCATATATGTATCATGAATCTCAACAGTATTTTCCGATAAAGCAAAAAGAAGAAACTGTCTCAGCAAAAGAAGTAGTTGAAAAGGTTCCGATTTTTGATCATTCATCTGATGAAGAGAGTGACAATTACGAAGAGGAAATCCGGAAACTTGAATATCTTAAACAACAACTTCCATCTGATCAACGTAGTGGAAAGTTATTTTATGCCGATAAAATTGAAAGATTGAAAGAAAAACAAAATGAAAAAAGAAAGAATCAAAAAGCGGTTGTTGTTAAAGAGGAGATCAGAGCTGAGAAAGAACTAAAAGCAGCAACAGCTGAAGAGCAAATCAAACCTAGTGATAAAAGGCAGGTTAAACAAGTTCCAGCTGTCAAGATTGAGAAAGAAGAATTTGAAAAACCTGTATCTGTGAAACCTGAACCAGTGTTAAAGAAAGAGGTTGCAGAAGACGCACCTATTTTTGATCATTCATCAGAAGAAGAAAGTAAGGATGAAAGTGTTCATGAGGAGAAGAAACAGGTTGAAAATATCTCAGCTTTAAAGGTTGAAACAAAAGCTGATGATAAACATATTCTTGTTTTGCTGAAAAATTGTGAGATGTTAACATTTGTAAATGACAAACTCTTGAAGGAAGTTGAGAGTTTGTCATTAGAAAACACAAATCTTAAAAAGTCAGAAAATGTTTTGAAAAATCAAATACTAAATTTAGAAAATGAAAAAGTAAAAATTGAGAAAGATTTTCAAAGTCAAATAAAAATTTTAGAAGATGAGAGAGATTTGTTTGGTAAAAACAATCTTGAAAAACAAATTGCAATCAATTCTCATCTTGAAAAGATTATTCGACTTGAAAAAGAGGCAGAATGTGCTCAAAAGAAAATCAAGGAATGGGAAGAAAAGTTGAAGGTTTTTGTGAATACTTCAACTATTCCTTGCCCAAAACCAGTTAATTCTGGTCCAATAAGTGACAATGTCACAAACTTTGACAAAGTCAAAGTTGAAGATTGTGATGAGAAATCTGATGATGAAAATGATAAAATGAAGAAAAAGAATTTATTTTTGAAGTTAAAAGAAAAGTTTCAAGAAACTGTTCCACAATCAACTGAAAAGGGAGAATGCTCTAAGCAAAAACCTTTGAAGAAGAAAGTGGAACAAAAACAAAAAGAGAAAAGTTTGAAAAATGTTCAAAAAGATAATAAAAGCTCATCAGATCGATCATCCAATCGCAATGAAAAATTACAAAAAGTAAAAAATGAAAATTCAAAAATTGTTGGCAATAAGTGGTGCAGGTCGGACCACAGTGCTCAAAAGCCAAATCCAGTAAACATGAGGAAGGAATATCACCAATCCAAACAATGCTATGATCTGAGCATCTGGTGTGAAAATGGTGATTGGTACGATAACAGAGTGTGTTACAGATGTGGTTATCAAGGACACATTGCTGTTAACTACCAAGGTTGGAGTTATGAGACGAGAAGATGCTTTAACTGCAACATCAGAGGTCACATTGCCAGAGATTGCCCAAGGAGATCAAATGAAAGATTGAGGGTTAATTCTCAGAAAATGGCAAAGAAATCAGTCAATGTCAAGCCCAAAGAACAGAAGGTTCAAGAACCTAAAGTTCAAGAAATGAAAGTGAAGCTTTCTCAAGGGCAAAAAGACAGACTAAGGAAGAAGAGGAAGAAGGCGAGAGAGTATCTCGAGAAGATTTTGTCCTCGGGTTCATCAGTAGGTACAAATAAGAGTTCTGACGAATCGATTCACTCGACTACAAAGTCAAGTAAAACGAATTCTTCAGATACAAATCTGAGGACGAAAGGGATTTTGAAGAAAGAGAAAGTGGTTAATCAAGAGATTAACAAAACAAAGAAAGTAAAATTTTCACTTTCTGGCGATGAATCTGTTTCTTCGGAAACAAAGGAGCTACATGTCGGCGATGAATCTGGCTCATCAAAGTCAGACAAGCCACATTCAGGCAATGATTCTGGTACGGTAAAGCCAGAAGAGCCAGTTGTTGAGGTAAAAATTGAGAATTCTGGTCTAACAATGGATGATGCAAATTTTCCACCATTGTTGAACAAGAATTCAAAATCACCCAAGGACAGTCAGGCTTGGGTGAATCTGTTTAAATGAAAAATCTGACTTGCCGGAGTTCCCAGGTTGGTAAGCGTGGAACAGGAATCGGCACATTTCTTGAGAAATTCACGAATGTGATATTTCGACTTACAAGTGGTAAATCGGGGACATTAAGTTGTACTTGATTTTCTACATGTGATTGTGTTGTTAAAATTGATAAATGTTAAATCTTACAAGTGATTGAAGAAAACAAAGTGATGAAAGATCCCTGAATTTGTGAAAAGACACACAAAACTTATTTTCCGGAAAAAATATTTTGATTAAAACAAACTTAAGTGTTTTGAAATCATTATGGGAAAATAGTTTGTGGTGAGGGGGAGTTCTGATTGTTCAAGCCAAGTGAATGGAGAATTGAAGTGATTCTCATCATGTTGTCACGTTTTTTGTACAGTTGTTTTTCAAATTTTCCCAGAAAATCAAAATTGAAACATATTTTGATTTTAGGGGGAGTAAAAATTTTATAAAAATTAGAAAATTTGAAAATGTCAAAAACATTAAAAAATGTAAAAAATGAGTTTTGTTGTCAAAAAGAGGAAATGATAGTAGATCAGTTGGACTGTCACAGCATGCTAAAGAAATGTAAAGTCAAAATGTGATAAGCGATCTCACTAAGGATGTGACGATAGGCTCAGCTAGACTAGTAGATTTGCGATAACGATACAAACTTAAATGAAAAAGCCTAGTTCTAGTGGGAAACATGGTCGAAAGCATAGTACTTAGTTTTGTCCTTCTTGACTGTGTACCTACTCAGTAATCGCTGATTGTCGAAAGACATAAAACTGGTTAAGTTCGTGAACTTTCACAACTTTGCTAAAAAGTCGCTGTGATTGTGCATTTTATTTTGCAAAGATTTAAACTTGTTTGATTTCTTTATTTTGTTTAAGCATCGGACATCCTCTGCGTATACGTGAGTATCGACCTGGATGTTGTTGCCTAAACGTTCTGCTTTATTTTCTTTGGTGTTTCGTTTAAGCTTTGGATCACCTCTGCGTATACGGGAGTATCGACCTGGTGGTTAAAGCCTAAACAACTTCAACTTATTTTTATTTTCTTATTTTGTTTAAACATTGGACTTTCTCTCCGTATACGGAAGTATCGACCTGATTGTTAATGTTTAAACATTCTGCTTTGTTTTCGCACAAATCACAGTTGATAAAGTTTAAAGGCATTACTTGAGTCAGTGTATTGCATGATGAGGGGATATGCTGAGATCGTGGGGTCCATAAGAGCTTAGTGCAAAATTAATATATCTTAAACGTATCGGTAAGCATGTCGAAAGGTTTTAGATTGAGTTTAAGAGGACAAACATATCGTCAATCAACGTGAATCGTTTAGAGCTTAAAACGATTAATAGCTTAACGGTGCTTGTGATTTGTCTAAAAACTGATATGATCCTCTTTCACAAACTCACAAAAAAATATATTTGTAGATATTTCATTTCTGCATTTTATTTCTGTTATTGCATTTATGTTTTTGAAAAATCCAAAAAGATTTTCGACAACTGATGTTGAAAAGCTGATATTCAAAATTTCAAGTGCTGAACATGATGAACTAGTTTGGGAGTGTGTGTATTGAATTGAGAAATTTATTTTGAGAAAGAAGTTTGATTAGTTAATCGAGATCATTAATTTGAACTTGATGTAATTTTTTCAGTAAGTTTTTTCTTATTGTTTTTAAGTAAAAACTTATGTGGTGGTGAGAAAATGTGTGCAGGAGTTGAGCTGAACAAGAGTTAAAGCCAGGATTTGATCTCAAGGTGATAGCTAATTCCAGATGGCGATCCCATCATGATGAGAGGGGGAGTCTGACGAGGTTAGAGCCAAAGAGAATATCCTGGTACATGCTAAGAAAAAAAAGAAGATCGATCAAGATTGAAGAGTCGTCATGTTGAAGACTCTCACTGAAGATTCCGTCAACATTCAAGGGGGAGTCTGTTAGTGCAGTTGTCTGTCGACTTCATCTTCGTTCGAGTCTTAGATTAGTAATGAAAGATCAAGTCACGCAGTTCGAGTTAAACAGGAAACAAAGGTGAACAAGCCAGTTCAAACGAAGTGGACAGTTCAAACGAAGTGGACTGTTCAAACGAAGTGGACTGTTCAAACGAAGTGGACTGTTCAAACGAAGTGGACATTCAAACGAAGTGGCCAGTTCATACGAACTGGACCAGTTCGTATGAACTGGAGGTGCTTGTTCAAACGAAGTGGGAATAGTATATATATGTGACTTGTATTTTTCATTTGTAACTTTTAGATTCCGGTAGTGAGGTGCTGCCGAAGTGTCTCCAAGTCTGTAAACGTTCTAGAATCAATATAAGAGACAGTTAATAGTGAATATCAAGCTGAAACAAACTCTGATTCATCGTATTCCGCCTTTGAATCAGTTTAGAGCTCTTCTGAAGACTCGTTCAGATCGATTCTCGATCCTACAATACATTGTTGCGTTATCTAAACCACTTTGACAAAGACATGAAACATTTTATACAAGAACACGACATGGTTTTACAAATTACATACTTTATACAAATTCACTTTTACTTTGTTATTCATTTATCCATGCATTATCCTTTTAATTTCATTTGATTTTCATATGATTTTATAAAGGAAAAGATTTTACAAGGTTCATGACTTCTTTTGTTAAACTCTTCTTTTAAACTACAAGTCATGAATCCAGCATAAATAAAACCTATGTATCTCAAAGGCATTTTTATGCTGACGTACCTATTTTCGCATGTGTTTCAGGTGCTAATGCATGATGATGTGTGTGCTTCACTTAGGCGGACTTGGGCCTTAGTGACTTAAATTGCAGTTATTTATGTTATATTTCATTTAAATTTTAAGACAATGTAAACTCTTTAATTAATAATACAAAACTTTAATTACCATGGTTGTTGAAACAATAATTCTGTCGCTCCACTCCCCGACGTTTCCGCCGCGGTTTGTTGTTTTACGCGGTCGGGGTGTGACAAATTCAGATTTGTTGATGTAAAAATTTGATATGAACTTGACTAATTGATGTTAATCTTGGCTAAATGACAAGTTATGAACTTGATTGTAGATGTGTAAAAATCATGCCCACAAGGTGTTTGTTAAAACACCTAAATGAATGTTCATATGTTGAAACCATGAATGAAACGCGTAATTTCCTAATTGATTTAATTAGGGGTGATATGTGATAATACGGAATCTAATCATAATGTAGGTTTTAGTTGATTTCACGTATCAGATGATTAGAGGTAGTTAACTAGTAGAAAGTTAAAACTAACCAATGACGAAGTCGAATAATGATTTCGACATAGAAAATACGTAAGGTGAAATAGTCGTATTTTTTAATGACTAATCTAACCACCTTGTGAATGATGATGTTAGTTTGACGCTAAACGAGCTAGGTGGAAGCTTGAGGACGAAGCGGGTCAAACGAATCAATAAGGAAAAGTAAGGCATAGTTTGGATGTGAGGTAAGTTAACCTTGCACCCTTTTAAATTACAGTACACTTACTTGTGAATATTGATTGGGAATTATGTTAAGTATTTGAAATATGATGTTCCGACATGGTACAATGCAAGTCGGAATAAGTAAAACTGGCGAGAAACCATAAGTTTTGGTAAAAAGGGAGTAAAATGGTAAACTAGTCGGGTGAAGACTAGTAAATAAGGAATTTGAAACAATACGTTATGGGGTAAATCGTTACGGGTAAAAAGTGGTTAAATAAATATCCAGACACGAGTTGACGGATAGTATAAAAGATGTGAAAAGACACTATTGGGTGTAAGTCTTAACGGGTCAAATAATTTAATAAATGTCTTCTAAATAATGAGAACTCACGGTGTAAACCGGGATAGGTTCAAGGGGCGAGATGGTGTCAAAATTGTAGGATCGTGTAAGGACCCGAATGAGTCGTTCAGAGGAGTTTTACTTCGTTTCAGGTGCGGAAAACAAGAAACAAAGGTAGAAACAGCTTAATCTTCACTTTAAACACTGATTTGATTAATCTAACAGCAATTACAATCAGTTTTCACACCGGCAGCACTTCGGTACAATATTCTGATTCCCCCCCAAATGACATGGTCACAAGCCTATTTATAGAGATTATGATTCCCCACGAAAGTGCAATGTTCATTTCGTGGGAAATCAACATTTCGTGGGAAATCACCATTTCGTGGGAAATCACCATTTCGTGGGAAATCACCATTTCGTGGGAAATCAACTCTAAAACTCTATTTTCCCGTACAATGTGCCCTGATCTAACATATCTAGTACTAGACTCGATACAAGACGAAGTCGACAAATGTATGCACTAACAGACTCCCCCTCAGATGTTGACGAGTCTCACGTGTCGAGTCTTCGCATCTTCAGTCTTGATCAGTCTCTGGGCTTCACTCTTTCACTCAGCATTAACAGACTCCCCCTAACAATGTGTTGGCATTCCTTCAGTTAATCAGCATCATCTGCTTCAGGATCGTAGTCTTGCTTTCACACATTCAAGATCTTTGCCTGGCTTAGACTTTGTTCACTAAATCGAAACCTGGCTTAAACTCTCTTCACAGCATCCTCAGGTATCGGAACCTGGTTCTTTAAATACTAGCTTCTCAGGATTGATTAACCTGGCTCTACTAAAGATGTTCCAAGATCGTAATCTAGCTCTCTATCTGCTCAGGATTATCACCTAGCTCAAACTTAAACCTGCTCAATCTCTACCTCAAAGTAAATTTCACACATTTAACAATTCAATGTATGCACTAACACTGACTCTCTCTCAAAAATAACTCAATAATCTTGATGAACCTCTTTAAAATTTGTTCAAAACACATTTGATTTTCAAACACATACTTCTTTTCACAAAAAAATGTCATCATGTTTAGCACTTGGAATTTTGAAAATCAGCTCTCCAACATCAGTTGTCGAAAATCTTTTTGAATTTTTCAAAAATTTATGCTAAAACACACCGAAAATCATTTTGGATTTTTGAAAGTAAAGAAATGTAGTAAAGAAATATTTACAGACAATATTTTTGTGAGTTTGTGCAAGAGAATCATATCAGTTTTTGACAAGTCACAAGTACCGTTGAGCTTAGTTACACATTAAGAATTAAACAATTCACTTAGATTGTCGATATACTGATCCACTTAAATTTTCACACAAATTTCAACTGATTCAGGATATGAGTTAGATGTTTTAAGGACTTAAACTCATTCATGTGTCCCACCTCTTGAATATACTCCCGTATCCAGATCCCAATATTCAGTCTTACAGGTGAGTATACCACAGATGATATCTGTAAGGGAATAAATTATAGTACGAAACCGTGAGACCTCAGGTCAGAACTTCCGTTCAGCAGAGAGATGACGGCTCGACTTTTGGTGTGTCCCCTTTAGAGGATCTTTTGAATTACAACAGCAATGACTATCAATTTTATTGTTTCATCAATTTGCTGAGGGCGGCGCTATATTTCAAGCAAGCGGAAAGTATTCTCCGGGGACTAGGTCATTGCTTTCGCAAAATCAGAAGTCCCGAGATAATACCCTAGATATCACTGAGCTTAAAGACCTAGTATCTCAGAAAAAGGGACCTTTCAAACGAGATTTCAGGGGTTACCTATATATCCAAGTAGTGTTCCCCACGAAATAAGCAAGTTTGAATTTAAGTTTATATCCCGAAAAAGTTTACTAAATGTGTAAAAACCTATCGGCATATCATCAGTGAGACCGTTTAACGCTATTTAAACAATACAATTCTTTAGCATACTGTAACTGTCTACTGATGTACTATCATTTCCTCTTCTTTGACACTAAAACTCATTTTTGATTTTATCATGTTTTTGCCTTTTTCAAATTTTCTAATGTTTTTGGATTTTCAGAAATTTCTTACTCCCCGTAAAATTCAAACACAATAACAGAAATTTGAAAATAAACTGTACACAACTTGACAACCGATATCGAATCGCTTCAATTCGCCATTCACTTGGCATAAACAATCAGAACTCCCCTTTTCACAAAACTATTTTCTCATTATGATTTCAAAACACTTAAGTTTGTTTTAACCAAAATGATTTTTCTGGAAAATAAGTTTTGTTGATTTTATCACTTGTAAAGTTTAGGGGTTTGGTTCATCATATTGTCCTTCTAATACCACTTGTAAGTTTGATCCAATCAAGTTCAACCTAATAACCTTGATTAACCATTTGTAGGATTAACAAAGAAAACTTAATGTCCTTGATTTACCACTTGTAGGTGTAAACCTTCATCAACCAACTTGTAGGAATACCACATCTACACAAAATCATTTTACCAATAAAGATGCCGATTCCTGCTTCACACTTACCAACCTGGAAGCTCCGGCAAGTCACACTTATCCTGTAAAAAATCAAACTATTTTTAAGATTCAAACACACAATCAATTACTAAGAAAGATGCCGATTCCTGATCCGCGATTACAAACTTGGGATCTCCGACAAGTCAGATTGTTTAAGGGAAAAGAATTTCCACCCAAGTATGACCAACCTTGGGTGTTTTTAGCTCCTTTAGCTCTTGTTCAGTTGGGTTAAAAGTTGCTTTCTTTGTTGCGTAAAAATCTTTAACCCCTTTTACTTTCCCATCAAGCATTTTCCCAAAAATTTTCTTAACATTTCCATTGAAAACTTTCTCGACATCAAACACATTCTTCTCAGAATAAAACTGATCTGAGATTTCCACCATACCAATTTTCTGTTTAATCTTTTCAAAATTCAGTGATGGAAACTCATCATCATTCACTGAAGGTACTTCTTTCACCTCACCTTGTGGCTCTTCTGGCTTTGTGGAACCAGAATCATTGCCGACTTTTACATCACCCTTCTTGACAACCCACATTTGATTATCCTTGGCTTTCTTTTTGTAAAAATTCTTTTTAGAACATTCACCAATCTCATAAGTTGAGTTTTCAAAAATTCTAAATTTTTCGGTTGGTGGTTCAACATCAACAACTATTTCTTTCAGTTTTTCAGAAACTCCCTGTTTAGTCTTAGCATTTTTTGGACAGTTCCATGCAATGTGACCAGCTTCATTGCATTTGAAACAGGTTCGAGTCTCCTTTGGATGAAACACTCCAGTTCCATTCCTTTTCTTCTCAGCAAGAAACTCCTGGTTTGATTGTCTCCAGAACGGTTTCCTCTGTTCATCCTCAGCACTTCCACCTGAAACAAATTCTGTTTTTGTTTTAAAATTTTCTCATTTCTATAATTTTCTGGTGGAATAAAGCCCAATCCTTTCTTTTTGTAGCTACCATTATGGTTTGGTTTCTTTTGAAAACCAGAACCAGAATTGTAACCCTTTTTCTTGTTTAATCGTTGTTGTACTCTTGAAGTGTATTTTTTAGGTTTTCCAGTAAGATTTAAATCTTTTATTTCAGAAATCTTAATTTCTGTCATTTTGAAAACCTTTTTGATCATTTCAAATCTAACAATTCTTATTGGAAACTCTTTGTCAGAATATAATTTGTCAGAATCATTTTAAGTGTATGCTACTTCAAATGTTTCATCATCCAAATTTGCTTTTGATAACAAAAATTCTTTACTGTATGCTCGTTTAACCGACGAATTTGGACTGTTGACCGACGAACTTGAACCTCCAGACCCAGACTTTGACTCAGACTCCTCATCTGTATCCAACACCTGATCGACCACCTTTTTGATTAACTCAGACTCATGATCAGTGTCAGACGATGTGAAAGTAACGTCAATGTTTTCTGGTAAATCATCAGTTGTATCAGTTTTAAGCTTTATATTGACTGCTTTTTCGACTTGATCCTCATTTGGTTTTATGGGAGAATACCCTTCCCAGATTGGAGGCGGACACTTGTTATAGCTAACAGTCGGTTTCTTACCATTATCTTTCTTCTTTGGCTTGTCATCTTGAAAAGCCTCCATACCTGCAACGGTCGGATAAATTCGATCAATAAGATAATCAGAACTAGAATAACTTTGTAATAATCGTCTGATTCTTTCATTCTCGATCTTCTCGGTTTCTAACTCTTGCTTCCATTTTGAACTTTCTTCGATGTAGAAGTTTATAGCTTTCTGTTTTGTCATCATTACAGCATTCATCATTGTTAATGCTTGTTCTCTTTCAGAATTTGTCTTTTGAAGACCAGTTACTGTTCTGTTCAAAACATCATAAGATTCTTTCACATAGTTGAGATTGAACAGCAACTGCTCCTTCTTCTTCTCATACTCAGCTATCTTTTCATCTTTTGCTAGACACTCCTTGCAAGATTCCAAACATTTTGTGCAAGGCTTGATAACTTCAACAATCTTTTCTATCTCAATGATTTTTTCAACTTCAACCACCTTTTCTGCTTCATGTATCTTTTCTGGTTCAGCAATCTCTTCAGCAACACTTTTTACTTCTTCATTCTGAATAGCTTCCTTTGTTTGATCACCACTTTCAGACTTCTGTTTCATTTGTTCTTTTGCAGCTTGTTTCTCTTTCAGTTTTTCCAAGCGATCTGCAAAATAAAAATGAAAAATTTCAGGAGAGAGATGAGTTTTAGCAACATTAATATGTCATTCTTCTTCATCATCACTGTTGTCGTCAGTTGGTGATTGATCAAACTCAATTGACTTTTCAGCATTATCATCCGAAGAACCAGAATCAGCTGGTGTTTGATCAAAAACAACTTCCTTTTCTGAACTTTCATCACTTTGTGAACTTTCATCTGAACTCTGTGAGCTTTCTTTAGATGCAACCGAAACTTCTTCTGTACTCTTCACATTTTCACCAATAGACTTCATCCATGTGGTAAACATATCTGGTTCTTTCACTATTTTATTAATGAAATCTTTTAATTCTCCTTTTTCATCAACAAACATATCCCAGCTAAATCCTTCAGGCAATTTTTCATCATCTTGAAAATTCCAGTTAAAGCTTTCTTGATTCCCCAGAAATGCTCTTTTTGAATCCTCGATCACTTTTCTACCATGAGCCACCTGTGGTTCTTGCTGTTGTTGCTGACCAACTTGCTGATATATGGCTTTCCGGTTATAGTCATCTTTTCCGAACGGATTCTTCACTTCACTAGCTTCCCTGTTCTTGCATTCTCTTTTAAAATGGCCTTTCTCCCTGCATCGAAAACAAATAACTTTAGATTTATCAAAACCTAAAGTAGACACATGTGCATCAAGAAAGTCATTTCTTCCAGTAATTAGCTTGAACTTTTCAGCTCGTCTAAGAACACTAGCTAGACACCATTTGATGTCCATTAGCTCCATCTCTTCAGCATCTATCTGATCGTAATCCTCCTTTGTTAACATAGGATTCCCGATCCGCCCTACGACCAAACCTTCATAAGATAGCAACACAGAACCAAGCAACGCCATGTGATCTTTCGCAATCTCTTCAGAAAAACTTTGACCGTCTGGAAGATTCAAAGCAATGTTGCATTGTATCACATAACCATTTCCTGTCTTTGTGCTTTGAGAATGGAAGCTTGATGTAGTATCTTTAGGATTAACACTCGGGTATAAAGAGAAACCACTGCTACTTTTAGAACTTTGATCAACTTTTTCAGATGAATCTCCAGCACTAAACGCAGTTTGGATTTTCGGGCTTCTTTCAACTTCTGGAACACTGCCTTTGTAATACATTTTTACATCCTGTTGACCACTTGGACTGTTCATCCTCGCGATCTTCTGCCGTTCCAAATCTTGACCCTCAATCTTCTCAATAAACTGAGAAATCGTTAATCCATCATAAACCCCAGTGTTCTTCAAAATCATCAAGTATGTGCCCCATTCTTTTTGTGGCAAAGCGTCAGCTACCTTGTCTACCCACTCTTCACGATCTTTTGTTATACTAAGCATCGACATGGATCGCACCAAGTGGCAATACCGTTCAATCAGCTTCTTTGTATCTTCACCCGGTAGACTGCTAAATAAATCAAACTCTTTCTTGAGCAACGCCTTCTTGCTCTTAATCATGTTCTCACTACCCTCAAACTTGACTCGAAGAGAATACAACTTCTTTCATCAGTTCAACAAGATTTCACGGTCAAAATCGGATCAATTTTTCACAGTTTGTGTAAAACAGCATATAGACAAACCCTTGAAAGTTTCATAGCAAAATTCGACCTAAAAATGACCAAAATCAACTCGAGAAGTGATTCCGCTCGAAAGAACTTTTTCTGATTCCGCTCGAGATCTTGATTCCGCTCAGCTTATTTCGCTCGAAATTGACTAATTCCGCTTCAAGAGTAAGATTCCGCTTCAAAGTTTCTTGCTGATTTCGCTCCAGGGTACCAAATCAGAGATTCCGCTCCAGAGAAGTTTCTGATTCCGCTCCAGTGAAGTTTCTAATTCCGCTTCAAATTACATTATCACAGATTCAGCTCCAAAATTGTTGCTGATTCCGCTCCAAAGTTACCAAATTGTTGATTCCGCTCCAAACAGTCTTCAAACAGATTCCGCTTGAGAAATTCCTGGTGATTCCGCTCCAAAAGAGTTGGTGGTTATTTCGCTTCAAACAGTTTGGTGGTGATTTCGCTCGAAACTATACTTAGCTATTCCGCTTGAAACTGAATTTGGTTATTCCGCTCGAAAAGATTGTTTGATATTTCGCTTGAACAAGAACAATGGATAACGATTTCTACAACGCGTTTGCTACTCCGTCTACTCCGGCTGTCATTGCTCAAAACATGAATCTAGAAAACGAAACGGGAACTACCCAAAAACCCCCGAAACTGATGAGCATTGAAGAGTATTATGGATGGAAAGATCGCTTTGAAAACTGGGTACAAGCTAATCATCTGAGATCATGGGAGTGTATTTTGAAGAGATATGTTCTACCTCGTACCGAAATGCAAATCGAAAAAGAACTCTCAGAATTTAGTGACAAAGAACGTGACATGTACCGAGCTGAAAAGATGATAATCAGTTTACTTCAGCAGGCTATCAAAGAAGACATCTTTGTGTTGCTACAACATGACAAGACTTCAAAATCAATCTGGGATGCTCTGATACCAATTGTAGGATCGTGTAAGGACCCGAATGAGTCGTTCAGATGAGTTTTACTTCGTTTCAGGTGCGGAAAACAAGAAACAAAGGTAGAAACAGCTTAATCTTCAATTTAAACACTGATTTGATTAATCTAACAGCAATTACAATCAGTTTTCACACCGGCAGCACTTCGGTACAATATTCTAATTCCCCCCCCCCCCCCAAATGACATGGTGACAAGCCTATTTATAGAGATTCTGATTCCCCACGAAAGTGCAATGTTCATTTCGTGGGAAATCACCATTTCGTGGGAAATCACCATTTCGTGGGAAATCAACTCTAAAACTCTATTTTCCCGTACAATGTGCCCTGATCTAACATATCTAGTACTAGACTCGATACAAGACGAAGTCGACAGATGTATGCACTAACAAAAATGCCATCTTATTAAGATAAATGGTCAATTAGACTAAACGGTTCAAATGGTGTTGTTAACACCATTTGACTATAATAACTGACGATCGCTTTGTGAGTTTTGTGATCACAGAGAAGAGCTATAAGGTTTGCGAAACTATTAATTAGTGATTAATAGCGAAAGGTATTTTAAACGGGTTAAAAACTTTGACCCGAGCCAGGTATGTATAAGTAAGAATATGGCTAAAATGTGAAATTTTGGTCAAATATATTGATAGAAGTCCTTCGCTGTAAATGAGGGACTAAAGTTGACCAAAACGCCCTTGATGGGTAAATCGGATAAATGACCCTTAAGATTCGTTTAGAAACATGTATTAGGATAAAGTAAATTTTAGTTAAGTGTTGAAGCATAGGCAAAAATCCTTTCTGGATCAAATGCCTCAAAATAGCTTCTTGTCGTAAAATAACAACCGAAAGGGAGTGAATTCGGAATAAATAATTGTGACACCTAAAATCCACCACCATAATAGTTGTGGCGGAATACCACTTGATAGAATTGAGAAATTGTGATGATAGAATTGAATATAGGAGGCTATGCGTAAAAGTGAATAAATACCCTTAGCGGGTCAAATTAAGCACATAACCATAAACGGGTTAATGATGTGTAATAACCCATGATTGAGACTAATATGATAGACAATATTGAATTTAAGAGATTTATGGGAAATAGGGATCAAACAAACTTGTTTGTTTGATAAATACATGAACGGGTCAAAATGTAGTAATTATATTTTAAGCAGAAAGCTTAAAAGCCCATACTTTTGTTAATCCGGATGTCGGATGTTAGCTCCATATGATGGACAATTAAATTACGGTCGTGTAGGAAAAGAAATCGTGTAAAACGGATATGGTTCAAAAGATATGCACGTTTTTTGTGAATTTATAAGTTGAGTAATTGAGCTGGGAATCTGCAGCTCAAAGAAAACAACCTTTCTGTCGAAACAAGGCAGTCGCGTCGCGCGACGACCAATCAAGTTCACTGTCACGGCACGTGATATATGCACGTTTTTGTGAATTTATAAGTTGAGTAATTGAGCTGGGAATCTGCAGCTCAAAGAAAACAACCTTTCTGTCGAAACAAGGCCGTCGCGTCGCGCGACGACCAATCAAGTTCACCGTTGCGGCACGTGACTATCGTCGCGGTACGCGACAACAGGGGTTGAACCTGTCGCGGCACGTGACGGGCATATATGCTGTAGATTTGTTGTTTGTTCAATTTTTGGCCTAAAGAACTTGGTTTATTACATTATAAAACTATCAAAACTAATGTTTGCGATGGTTTTTAAATCGTAGGTATATCTTGGGATGTCGGGTGATGATCAAGCTCATCGAGGAACCGAACACGATCTAGATACAAGCTTCCGCACACCGTTTCGTTGTATATTTTAAATGACGAACTTAATTACATTATGTTGTAAACTTTTAAATTGTAAAAGGTTTTAATTAACCAGTATTTTTTAATGTATATGTATTCCTAATTACATGATTGTTTTCGTAAACTATAGGTTAAACCCTGAATTGATAAAATGGGTGTTACAAGTTGGTAATCAGAGCTCAAGGTTAAAGGGTAAAGTGTTCGGTTCGAGGCTTGATCGTAAATCCGGAAAGTACATGTATGTTAATGGTTTAGTATGATTAAAGTGTTGTGAACAACACATAGGGTTATCGTGTAATACGCGTTACCCCAATGAAAATGACTGGTATAGTTAACGAAATCACGTGCGTTGACACGTATAGTAAAAAGCCTTGTATTACAATACGGGCGTTTATTAATGTCGAAATTACTAACTTTTGTAAATGTTTAGTTGAAGGATACTCGCACCTGAAGATGGCCAGAGTGTAACAAGTGACGGACATGACGGTGAAACGGTCAGAGGTATGACGAGCAGAGCATACTCATCAAGGTTCTAAATCGCGTAATGATCACGAACAAGGATAAAGGCATGGAAGACCTGTTAGGGCAAGCATTACAAGGTGCACGTTTTAAATTATCGCACAAATAGTAATATGCAACAAACAAGTAGAGAATGACGGTTGCATATATAGGATAAAACTTAGAAAACCTGAATATGATATCTATTCAGGATGAGGTTTCCAAGAGTAAATAAGTAGAAAGAAGTGTTATTCACAATAATGAATAACAAAACAATAACATGATTAAATTATATAAAAACTTGGACAGAAGTAATTATCCAAGTGTGTAATTCTCAATATAATGCTATTGAGAAAAGTAGCGATCACATTAACGAATGTGATTATATAATAGTTCGATAGAAAAGAAAACATTCTACAAGTTCAAATGTAAAACTAGTAAAACTAATGATTGTTGTTTTGCAATTAAATAAAGTTTTACTAAAAGAAATCAGAGATATGAAATAAATAGAGGTGTTACTTACATAGGTCATGATGTGAAAACCATAAAAAGGATAGAGGCGTTACTTACATAGGGCGTGATGTGAAAACCATAAAAAGGTCATGTGTGTCATGTGTTAATCGCTTACTCTGGCCAAGTAAGTAGTGGCATATGATACCATGAACTTCTTGTAGTGGACGCATTTACGTCCAATGTAGTAAGGATGGAGTGAATGGGACGAATTAAAAAGGTACCCAAATGAATCAAATAAGTAAAATGTTCGATAGTAAACGTAAACGCAAGTCGGATGACGGAAGCGTATTACGTTAGAATAACGAGCCCGAGAGAAGGGACAAAGATTAAAGTAAATGAGAACACAAACCAACTAATGTGAATGCTAAGGCATAGGGGATAAAGTTTGACTGTCAAAAGTGATGAAATTCACACAGATAAGTCAAAGGGGTAGAATAAAAGAATAAAGGACTTGACTAAATAAAAGCAATGGATTTCGCTAATACGACCAAATAAATTAAGGTGACGTCTAAAACCATATAAGAATGGTTACTTGATGGTGACTTCGGTAAAGATACCCGATGTATGGGTAGGATTGTGGGTGAATGCGTAAACCAAGAGACGGGAACGCGAAATAGAAAGTCAAAAGACTCGGAATATGAGTCATGACTAAAAGACGATGAGAATATGCAAACAGAAATTTTGATAACTACGTTCAACTATTTTAAAGTCGAACGGGTCGAACAAAGAACGGAGTTTGACGTTCACAAGTGATGAAATTTCACACGAACAAGTCAAACAAGTTGAATTAAGAATAACGCTTGATCACGTAAGTAAGCGCAAACCGAATAAATAAAAGCGCGAGATATTAACAAATCTATATAAAAGATTATGGGATAGGGTAGAAAGGGGAAAATGCTAACTATTGAAACAAGGATGTTAAAACATTAAAATGAAGAATCCGGGTAATGGGTCGTAAAGAATTATAAGTATGAACCAAGAAACGGTAAGAGTAGAACAAACCGACGTGTAAATGACGTAAGGAGTCATAAAGTCGGATTATTAGTCCGAAAGTAAACATATACGTACATTGAATAAAGACACGAATAAAAGATGATCTACGGGATCATCATTACCTACGAGATTAAAAGTAGTGCTAGGTCTACGGGACCAAGAAGACCCTTGGGTCGGAAATAGAAAGAAAACGAATTGTTGAGTCTCACCTTAAAAAGGTGGAAATCTAGAGAAAAATTCTACGAGGCTAAGAAAAAGAACCTACGGGTCACTTGGGTAAAGTGTGGAAAACTGGTTACAATTCTCCATGTAAAATAATAACGGTCCGGAATAAAACTTAAACGGAAATTCCTAGACATGAGAAAAGACGTAAGTGTCACACCCTGACTTTTGCGGAAGCGTATGATGTGTGACTGGTTTAATATCATTGCATTCAATCGTAATAAACAACTACATGATCAAAAACGATGTTCATCCATTCATAAAATTTGAGTATTACAAACACTGGTTATTTAAGTTTTAAACACAACCTTCGACTAGGTTACAAACCAACAAAAGTGGATGACATCTAAACTTGAAGTCTACTGCTAGAAATAACACCCGCGCCCAAGATCCATCCTGTTACCAGAAATACATGTAATTTTGGAAAACATCAACAAAAGTTAAGCGAGTTCATGCGTTTTGTGTGAGTACTGTAATCTTGTAAATCTTTGAGAGACTCCTTTGTAAACAGGTATGAAAAGCGTGTATGAGCATAATTGTTTTTCAAGGACTTTAAGGCATGTGAGGACATAGGGAGCACTCGTAATGAGTAGACTTATACCCTTGTCGATTTCCCTCGACTATGTCGATTTCCCTCAACTATGTCGAATTTCCCTTCTACTATGTCAATTTACCTTGACTATGTCAATTTCCCTTGACTATGTCAATTTCCCTCGACTGGGACACCGAAGCACTGCTTGGTACTAGTTGTGACCATGAGTGGGGCTCGGCCGTACCCGTTAGATCTAACCCTCGTCCCTAATTAAGTATTAGTGGCATTTCAATATTAAGTCTATGCTCACATGATCTAGTATTTCATAGGCAATTCATACCGTTTTAGTTTCGTAACATGTATTCCACTCCCGAGAGCTATAAAACTAAAAACAGTTAAGAGAAAAGGGGGAGCATGAACTCACTGTTTTGCGTCTTCAGTACTCGTAACTCAAATCTTGTCAGCAAACACGACTACCTGCAATGTGCTAGGGTCTATTAGACGAGCGGGCCGTGCCTTGCCTTAGTATTCATGTTTTGAGTTACGTTTCCTTTATGTCTTTAACATTATCCAAAGTTATAATACTTCTCAAGTATTTTTTTTTTTTTTTGTATTTCCTTCCCAAGGATGGGAGTATTTCATACATGCGTATTTGTATTCTCGTATTGGTAGTTTCCAAAATAATATATTCTCAAGTCTTACTTCAGAAAATATATTTAAACTTGTTTTGTCCCAAAAATAATGTATTTCAAGAAAATATATATTTTTCTCAAAAATCATATATCTTCTAAATATTCTAAGAAAATATATTTTTACTTCCAAAAATAATATATTTTCTCTTTGTCGAAAATATGATATACTTTGTAATAATAATAAAATCATACTTTCATTTCTTTTGTATCCACAACAATGTTTACCAAAAATATATTTGTAACGGCATTTTCCGGAATATTTTATAAGTTGCGTTCTTGTTCGGTTTGCCAATATTTAAGTGTGTAACTTATATACTTTATTCCAAGTAATTTTTGGTATTATTTTGGAGTTGTAAATTCTTGGTATTTGTAAGTTATATTATTTTACCCTAAAATAATATAACTATTCCACAAAGTAAACAAATGTTCACACAAGTGTCTTAATATAAAATATGTATTCTAAATATATATTTAACCACTTTTATTTACAAAAACCAACCTCCAATATTTGTATTTTTGTTACAAAAATTATGGCAAAGTTTATATTGAAAAACATGGTTTAAGACATACTTGTAAACAGTTGTTTAGAAAGTATTTTCTAAGTGTTTGTATTTTTAGAAAATTTTGCCATAGTTCCCTTTGAAAATGGAGGTGTCCATGCTATTTAGCATCTCATTTTCTTTTCAAAAATCATTCAAACCATCAACGATCATACCCTAAACATCTTACACTTACCAAGTGCAAAAACTATACATTTTACAATACAACATGAACTTGATCTTTTCACAAAAACTTGTAGTGACTTGGTAAAGTGTTTAGTGGGTTTAGTTATCCTCCAAAATATATTTACTTCTTGATAAACCTCATTCTTGGAAGTTTTAGATGTTTACAATTTGTAAACATGTTTTACAAAAATGTTTATTTATAACCTCTTCTTGTTTCTCTAGTATTTCTACACTTATTTCATCACTAAAATAGTGTAGGTTTAAGTAAAAACCATGATCTTTCAAAAATCATATTTTGAACTTGGTTTTCTTGGAAAATCATTCATAAATCTTGGATCTATAAGTTTACTAGCTCACTTTGTTTATTATTTTACAAGAAATCTCTTTATTCATCAAGTTCATGTTCATACAAGAAGATGATCATCCTATGTTGTTCCAAAATCATCCTCTCACTTGCTAGATCATGTGTTTAATCACAATCTAGTAAGCTCCATGTGATAATTAACATCATAATCTCTAGTAAACAACAATCAAACATCATACTTATACCAAGCAACATCATTTCATCAAGATTCAAGTTTATGTCTTTTAGTGATCTTGTGATTTTCATCATAATACATCTTTTAACCAATTAAAATGGAAGTAACAAAGGTTAAAAAGGATCTTACTACTAGCTTTAAGCTAGGGAGGAACAATGATGAAAATGGAGTGGATAAAAGCTTGTGTGAGTGGTCCTTCAAGTTCCGTTGCTTGCAACCTTCTTAGATAGGGTTAAGACACCTTAGAATCACCATAGACTACTTAGGAATTAGCTAGAAAAAATATGGTAGTATGGGGGTGTTTGGGCCGTAAGTTTTGAAGGGAGGGAGAAGATGGATGGAGGTTGAAGATGACATGAAGGTCTTGTCGGTATTATATACTAGTTTTCCAATCTTTGAAGATCCATAGGTACTAGGGCTGGCAATTTTACACGAATACACGACACGAACCTACACGAAGTTAACAGGTATCGTGTATGGTCTTAACATGTATCGTGTACCAAACAGGTAGACACGAGATTACCTGTTAATTTTCATGTATAAACAGGTTAAATACCTGTTAATACCCGTTAGTACACGATAAGAAATTAAATTAAATAAAACTCATCAGCCATGTGAGTGTGGGTTCCTTAATTTCTTTATATTTTCATTCCTCATTCAATTCAAAAAAAAACCCTAAACTCCCTCTGTAACTCTCAGATAGCATGTCGTGTTCGTGTTTTTGTTCGTGTTAACAGGTATTAACAGGTAATTTTCGTGTATAACAGTCGAACAGTCGTGTTAACAGGTATTAACAGGTAATTTTCGTGTATATCGTGTCGTGTTCGTGTTTGAAAAAAAGGACACGATAAGTTATCATGTCGTGTTCGTGTATGGGATTTCGTGTATCGTGTCTTATCGTGTCGTGTCTTATCGTGTCGTGTCTTATCGTGTACGGGTATACACGATATGTCAGCCCTAATAAGTACACAACATATCTTCTACAAGATCATTAGAGATCAGATAGGATCTTAGCAAGATTATGGGGATCAAGTGAGATTTTGTGGGATCTATGGTGGGGCCACAAGTGACCGTCCACACACAAAAAGGGGGGGCTAAATGTAACTTTCATCCAATTAGTACATTACAAAATCTTTCACAATCTAGGCAAGATCATATGAGATATAGTGAAATCTCATGAAGATTATGGTGGATCATGCAAGATCATGGAAGATCACACAAAATCTAGGTGGGGCCACACCTTCATAACCGTCCATATGGATGGGGGGTAAGTGTAAATTCCAACCATCAATTTCATAAATAAGTTAAAGTTTCAAGTGTAAAGTTTAGGGATTTAGTGTGTTATTATGTTATAAGAGGTGTTATGGTGTTCGGGGATCATAACTAGTTCAAAAACATTAAAACAATGCTTCTAGTATAATTTTGGTGTTTCGGGTAATGTCTGGTTGTTCGGTTAGATACCGGTTCGTTAAAGTGTCAAGTTATTCCGTTTAGTGTTCTTTAAGTACCTTTTTGTGACACGTTTAATTCCCGACACTTAGGAAAGCATACAGGACCATTTTGCCATATTTTTGCATATAATAAACTTGTTAAAATGTTGATTTTTTGCTGAATTATGCAGAATTCTGCACTTTGGGTGAGTTTTAGGCACTTCCCGGCACTTAAACTATCACTTAGGAATGCAGTTTTGTGGTCCTTACTTCCCTACACACTATACTAGTGTAATACGTCATCTCTGGCTCATACTGGGCCTCAAAATATTGTCTGTCTATGTATTGAACGTCGTCAGCTTTTTAGTTTGTCTGATAATGGTGCCAATTCTGTTATGTGCATTATTAGAACTATATCGTGTTGCATGTAGTAAGTCTTGCAACATGAAATGCCATTGTATGTATATAACAGTATTCAGAATTTCATTCGTCTTGTAAACTAGATCATGCACAGTTATTTAAAGCACAGATTACTGTTCAATTAGTGTACGGAATATACGGAAAAGTGACAGTTGTCACAGACTCCCCCCGTTAAAAGAATTTGGTCCCGAAATTCAAGCGATGCCATCGGTCGCAGGGGAGTTGTTAATCAAATATGGTCACTTAGGTTTACAATTTGTCTTCTTGTTCCCATGTAACTCTGGGTCATGATATGAATTCTAACGTACTCAAGTAAATCAACTATGTCTTCTCTGTGTTTTGTGGACTCTTGGTCCATAACCTTAACAGGTTCTATAGTAATTTTGTCGTTTGTCATTGAAGTGAATCTTATTTGTGGGAACAACGACTGTTCCTTGAGTCAGACTCCTCTAGACACATGGAATGTGTCGCGATCACTACTGATCTTTTCTGGAAGTTTCAACTTGTGAGCAATGGTTCCGATCCCTACACCGGGGGTCCAACCTTTACGTTTTCCAAATCACACCACGCCTTCTCTAGGCGAGGCTCCCATTAAAGCCATACTTCTTATCTCAAATTTCTACGATTTATGTCGCTCGTCGGCGCAATCTTCCTGTATTCCGCGGCCTGTCTTGATATGATCACATATCTGAATGATCTTGCCTCAAATTTTTCCTGAACCAACTTGGGCCAGTAGATTGGGGATCGACTTATTATGTTCCGCCTAAGGCTTCACACGAAGCGATTTAAACGGCGGTGTGATAAGTATTATTGTAGGAAAACTCCACTAGGGGCAAGTGAGAGTTCCAACCTTTTGTCAAAGTTCATCACACAAGCATGTAACATGTCCATACAGTCTGCATCGTTTAGTAGCTCAGTCCATCTTTGCTAATATTTAATTTCTTACGATCAACGGTGTGCTGCAACCCTTGTGATCAGTAAAGGTCGTGCCGCGTTTTCTTACAAGTAATGTTGTCAAATTTGCGGCGCGCAATCACTGTATCTAGATCATGGTTTCTTCTCATGATCCCTTAATCAACGTGATGCGTATGCAATGCCGTGGTCTCGTTGCATCGACGTGCAATTGAGACTTAGTTGAGAAACGTCACATAATTGCAATTCTAACTCCTTAGCTCTTGATTGCAGGGTTGGCATGAATCTCGTTCTTATCCACCATGTATCCTAAAGTTCTTACCTCGCGAATTTGAAATCCGCTTTTCGACATCTTAGCACATAACTGTTCTTTCTCTAAGAGTCGCAAGATAAATTGCAGATGTTGCTCATGACCTTCCTTGGTTGTTGAGCATATAAGAATGTAGTCAATAAATATAATTGTGATCTATCCAGGTATGGCTTACACGTTCGATTCATGAGGTCCATGAATATTTTCGATGCATGTGTTAAGCCAAATGGTACGACAAGGAACTCGTAATGCTCGAAGCGAGTCGTAAAGGTCGTTTTAGGGATATTTCCTTCTTGTATTCACAGTTGAGGACATCCTGTCCTCAAGTCGATCTTTAAGTGGTAACTAGAACCTTACGATTGGTCTGTTCATGTCATCAATCCTTGGCAAAGGATACCGATCCTTGATATCCAACTCTCTGGAATTGATGCAAAGTGGAAACTGTCAACTTTCTTCTTGTGTCCTTAACTGAGGATGTCATGTCCCAATGGTAACTGAGGATGTCTTCTTGCAGTTATATCGGAGGCTCATGCTTTCCGGATGAAGCTAGTCGGTAAGGCGTCATTCGGCACTGGTGTCGCTCCTGGCACTAGGTTCATCCTAAACTCCTCTTGTTGCTGTGGAGGTATTCCTGGCAAGTCCTCAGAAAAGGCTACTGGAACTTCCTCCACCACGGGGTTGTCTTCTAGCTCCAGCTCTATACTTGGGTATCCAATCCATGCTGACTACCATGTCATGACTTCCCAAGTCAACGGTAACAGAAGGTTCCGGCCTTCTGAATCCCCATAATATAATTCCTTAATTGCCTCGTCTGCTTAACTAGCCTTCTATATGCCCATTTCTAAAGAATACGGGACATCTATTTTACTCGAAACTAGGCCAAGCAGTTTCTTAAGTTCTAAGCAGGCAAGGTTAAAGTTGGTGCCAGTATTAATCAAAAATAGATACATAGGGTTGGTTAATAGGGAACATACCCGTAACCGCATCTGGATCCTGGCGTGCTTCACAAGCTTCGGTCGTGAAAGCCCTTCCTTGTTTGTTTCTTCCTAGGGCAATCTTTCCTAAAGTGCCCTGCTTCACCACATCTGTAGCAACCTGGTACTCTACCATTATCTCTTCCATCTGGATCCTTCGCCCAACAGGCATCCTTGCTGTGCCCTTCCTTTCCACACTTCCCGCACTTTGGCCTCAAACATCGACCTTCATGGTAAAAATTGCATTCCCGCACCTCGGTTTAGTTCCCAAGTAAACCTTACCACCAGTCTTATTAGTGGCTCCATCAGCTTTCCTGCCACGCGGCGGGTTTACTCCCTTTCTTTTGATCGCTTTAGAGCTTCCATAGCTGACTTGGGTGCTTATCTTTAGGTTTGAAGACTTCCTCTTCTTGTTTCCTGATGACTCCACATGAGTCTCTTTCTTGTTATCCTCAGATTCTGAAAATTTTCCCATGTGTAGGGCTTCTTCAGTAAGAGTGATACTTAAATCAATAGCCTCTGCAATGGTTGAGGGCTTTGAGGTAGTAACCATGCTCCTAATTTGAGGTGCAAGTCCCCAAATGAATCGCTCAATCCTCTTAAATTCCGGCTTGACTAAGTAGGGGACGACCCTAGACAAGTCGTGAAATCGATGGACATATTCAGGGATCTTCGGCCCGTCCATTTTCAAATTCCAGAACTCCACCTCAAGCTTCTGGATTTCAGCCCTAGAACAATATTTCTTCTCCATCATTTCCTTGAGCTCTTCCCAGCTCAGTGCATAAGCAGCATCTTCACCAAGGGTCTGAACTTGAAGTTTCCACCAGGAGAGTGCGCCATCCAAAAACAACCCTGAGATAAAGGTAACACTCTGCTGGGGTGAACAGTTACTCATTCTTATAATGGAGTCAGTCTTTTCTGCCCATCGGACAAATGTAACGCCACCTCCTGTGCCATCAAAGTTTAATGGCTTTGTAGGATCGTTCTGTGAACCAAACGAGTCTATCAGAAGAGTTCTCGGTCTAATCAAAGGCGGAATTCATTGATTAGACTTTGTAACAACTTGATTCACACTTAATTGTCTTGTATTATTGATATAACACGTTTACAGATCAGTAGACACGTCGGCAGCACTTCGGTACCGGAAACAAGAATGTTACAAATGAGATGGCAGCTCCCATATTTATAGGTGTTGGTATTTCGCATGGAATAGGCAAATGATATTTCGTGCGAAATAGCAAACTGTTATTTCGTGCGAAATTAACTATCATCACACATCTCCTATTTTCTAGAACTACGTGCCCTGATCTAACAATTCTAATACAAGACTCAATACAAGACGAAGTCGACAGACGTAATGCACCAACAGACTCCCCCTCGGATGTTGACGAAGTCTTCGGTGTCGAGTCTTTACAATCTTCAGCCTTGAACAGTCTTCAGGCTCTTCCAAAAATTATCTGACAGTGTAAGCACCCTTCATCTTTAACACTTCTACTCTCTCTCTTATCATCAGGATTCGTTTTTGGCTCTTGCATCTACAGACTTCCCTTTTCTAGCAGACTCCCCCTTAAGTTGTGCTGGGATCGTAGTCTTGCTTTCACAGGTTTTTAGAATCTCAACCTGGCTCTCTCATAGCTATAATCTGCACATTCTCTACCTCAAAATAAGATTTACAAATTAAACAATTTGACAAATTTTATGCTTTGCTTACCACTTGTAGACACAATCATTCAAAAGGACATAACATTTAAAAATCTCTGATGACCTCATGTAAGAAAAACATCATTTTCTAACAAATTATTCCCAAACCTATTCATCCTGTTCAGCATTTGGAATTTTGAAAATCAGCTCTTCAACATCAGTTGTCTAAAACCTTTTTGTATATTTCAAAATTTATGCTAAAACATTCCGAAAATCTTTTTGGATTTTTGTTTTTAATGGAAAACAGTAAAGAAATATATACAAACAATATTTTTTTGAGTTTGTGTAAGAGGATCATATCAGTTTATAAGACAAATCACCAACACCGTTAAGCTTTAAACATTTTAAGTTCTAAACGATTCACTTAGATTGTCAGTATACTGATCCACTTAAATTTTCACACAAATTTCACCTATTTCGAGATACGAGATTAATGTTTTAGAGACGTAAACTTATTCGCGTGTCCCACCTCAGAATATACTCCCGTATCCAGATCCCAATATTCAGTCTTACAGGTGAGTATACCTAGATGATATCTGTAAAGGGTTAAATGCGAGGGCCATGAGAGATCGGGCTATTGCTTCCGCAAAATCAGAGAGATGATGGCTTCGACTTTAGGTGTGTTCCCTTTAGAGAATCTTTTCTTCAACAGCACATGATTAGCATTTTTCAATGTTTCATCATTTTTTATGCTGAGGGGTGCTATATTTCAAGCAAGCGAAAAGTATTATACGGGGACTAGGCTATTGCTTCCGCAAAATCAGAAGTCCCGGGATAATACCCCAGATATCACTGAGTATAAAGACCTAGTATCTCAGAAAGAGGGACCTTTCAAACAAGATTTCGGGGGTTACCCATATATCCAAGTGATATTCCCCACGATATAAGAAAGTTTGAAATTTAGATTTATATCTCGACACAATCTACTAAATGTACAAAAACCTACTGGCACATCATCAGTGAGACCGTTTATCACATATTAACTTTCCAATTCTTTAGCATGCTGTGAAAGTCCACTGATGTACTATCATTTCCTCTTTTTACAACAAAACTCATTTTTTCATTTTATCATGTGTTGGTGCATACGTCTGTCGACTTCGTCTTGTATCGAGTCTTGTATTATATTAGATAGATCAGGGCACGCAAATCAAGAAAAGTGTGTTTGTAGGTAATTTCGCACGAAATTACATAGGTAATTCCGTACGAAATTAAGTAGTAATTCCGCTTGAACACGTCCGTGCGAAATTACTTGCCCTATAAATACCTGATGTGCCTATTCATTTGTAACGATTCTGATTCCGGTAGCGAAGCTCTGCCGAAGTGTCTATAGCATTGTAATCGATCTGATATCAATCTAAAGACAGTTTAAAGTGATTTCTCGTGCAATTCAGCTGAAATAACACCGATACATCTGTTTCCGCCTTTTGTATTGGTGAAGATTGTTGGACTCTGTATGCCCAAGACACATATTAAATTGATGTGGCTAGTACGTTATGATCCAAGTCGAGTCATACCCAAATACAAGCTAGACAAACACTTAGAATATTTATTTGTGATATGATCAAACAAATAAATATTAACACTTACAATATTTAGAAATTGGTTTTCTAAATAATTGCACTTGACAAACCAATAAATTATATGGATAATTTATTTTGAGAGAATATTTTATTTTGTTATTTAATGGGTTAAATAACTTAATAAAAGTTGTATAAAGTCTTGTGAACATATGATGTTATATTTTATAAATGTTATAAAATATATACAAGACTTATATTTTAAAAAAGAATTTGTATTTTTTTTATAAAATAAAAGCTAGGCCGCCACCCCCCATGGTGTTCTTCCCAAACATTTTTGTCCAATGGGATGACATGCAATTGTCATATGCTAGAGACCATTTGATTGGGTGGTCTTCCCTAAATTTTTTGGTCCAATGACAATGCATGCAAATGCATGTGTTAGAGGCTCATGCATTGGGTGTTTTTGGTGGCTACTTTCTCTCACCTTCCTTAAGACTTTTGTATGACAAAAATGGAAGAGGAGAACTTGAAGAAAACCTCTAAGTGATGCTCTCAAAAATCGGTCATGGGTCTCTTGATCCAAGGGTTTTCAAGTTCAATTTTCAAGTGCAAAAACTCGAGAAGATACTCTCTAATTTTCGGCCAAGGGGTTGGTTCCAAGAGGGGATCTTTCAAGTGAGTTGCAAGTGTTCAAATCCTAGCTAAAACTAAGGTGTTTGTTGGAAGGCTTGGGGTATACAAGCTTGAGGTCTTCTACACTTGAAGGCAACCATTCAAGAAGCATCATCTTCTTCATATCCATTACTCTTTGGAAGGTAGTATTCTAAACACCCTATGGTTGTGTTTTAATTTTGATAGCATGCATGTTCGTATATGGATCCGGGATTGGGTTTTACATATAAAAATGGTTTTATATCTTGTAAGTAACATGTTTTTAAACATTATTTCCGCTGCGTTTTTTATTTCATATGGATGAAATTGCTTTGATAAACATGTCAAAATCCCAACAGTGGTATCAGAGCCGCCTATATGAATGCATGCTTCATAGGATATGAAATTTTCGGGTTTCGGGTTTGGTTAAAACCCTATGGCCAAAATTTTATATATGGTTATCCTTTTGTTTTTCAAGATTATTTTAATACATGTATAAAAGTATCTTGAAAAATTATGTCATTTGGATGATTTGTTTGTTTGGACAAAAACCCACTTTTTCGGTTTTTTCATTCTTGACCGAAAAGTAGGTTGTAAAAAGGAAACCATTTTGCTTATTGAATTTTATATATGTGGATATATATATTTTGGTGTTCATAACCTAGCCATGACCTTGTGTGAATATGTTGAATATTTGTGTTTGTGATTTATATTTGATTATTTCAATGGGTTGTAATAATTAATTATCTTTGTTCTTCCATTCGTGAAATATGTAATTTATTTATTTTCATTTGGTATGTAAGTAAATAGATTAGGTGCATTTTATTTTACTAGAAAAATGTATTAGGATATTTTTTGTAAAAGAAGATGCACACAAAAATGCGATTTTGGTTTTGGCTAATTTCGGGCCAAAAGGACTTCATAGTTCTTAACGGGATTTTAGCCCGATAACCAAAACACATTTTGAAGTACAAAGGAGTTTGGACCTGAATATAAAAGACATTTGGAAGCCCAAAGAATGTGAAGAAATCACAACACAAGATGGAGACTTGAAGCATATGGATGCGGGATCAAGTGGGAGTTCAACGACACATCGCTTGTGTCATTTTTCACCCTTTAGGAAGGACCTTTTGGCACACTTGTTTCGGCTAACAAGTGTGGTCAAAATAGTTGACTATGGTTATGCACCTATTGATATGTGTGTTGTGTGGTTGTTTATTTTGTTGTTTGATGATATTTAGATATGCATGCTTAACAAACTAATAATCAACAACAAGCTTAAAATTGGTTCTTTAAAGATCATTAAAAATGGTTAATAAAAGGTTATTAAAAAGTAATGATTTTTATAATAAAATGGGTTTTATTAAAAAGAACCTTGAAAATTTGTTTTCACATAAGTACCAAGGATTTGAATGCATGCAAATGTATGGTACATAAAGTTTTCTGAACTAGAATTTTGAAAACTCAAAATCCCTTTTATAAAACAAGTCAAACACCATCCTTTTATACAACACTCGAATCACTTGGGAACTCTTATTGTGGGATAAAGGTCACCTAACCACATTTGAGGGAACTTGTATATTCGAGGTGAGTTTACCATGTTTGTGGGATAAAGGTCACCTAACCACTTATGTGTATAAACTCACATGTGTGTGTAAGTTGGACGACTTGATTTGGAAACCATGAACTTAGGGTCACCGAAGCATGGGGAACAAAAGGTGTTGATGGGATTAAACATGCCAACTAAACATAAAGATGTTTAACCGATCCCATATGGCTAGAAGTTGCAAAGGGTTGCAATTGTCAAACGTTGACTACCTTGTTAATTTAAATAGAGGGATAAAGGTCACCTAACCGATATTTAAATGTAACGTTGGATTCTAGATTTTAATTATTAATTGTCTATGAGACACAAAGGGTATTAATGATTAAAATATAATAATATCGAAAATACTAAAATTGAACCTTGTTAAATTTTGTAGATGGCCGCTTACAATATTACCTAAACTGTCCGAAACCTATCACTAATAATAATCCTTTAAAAGGATCGTTTCAATCAAAACACTTTATGGATTAATATCGAAACTTAAGAATCGTTCTCAAATAAGAATAGATATCCTATGTGTTGAACGATCCTAATCCCAATGAACATCTTACGGAAGATAAGGATGCCTATAACAATTGGATTAAGTATATCAAGGATACTATGCAAACCTCTTGTCTCATGATTAGGAATTGTGATTCCCGAGATTCAAAAGGGTTTTGAACATCATGAGCATACGACATGATTACCCAATTTTAGGAAATGTTCCTAAGGGTAGAACGCTTCAAAACGGTTCAAGCGCTTCATGCATGTCGAATGGAGGAAACCCAATCGGACTCATCTTATGTCTTTAAGATGAAAAGCCACATTGATCACCTCGAAAGGCTCAATATGGATAAAAGGGTTTTATCCATTCTAACGATCAATGAGGGTGGCAACTAGAAAGGGCATCACCCCGACACCAAAGCAAATGTTGAAAATGGAAACGGGTAATTCAAAGGGAAATGATTAGAAAGACTAAAGCGAAACCACCGAAACCAAAAGAGAAGAAGGCAAAGGTTTCCATGAACGATCCATGTTTTGAGTATGGTGAGATAGGACATTTAAATAGGAATTGTCCAACCTATCTCAAAGAGTTGAAAAACAAGAGGGATGCGGGGCAAACCTCAGGTACAATTTTATGAAACATATTGACTTTAATGTCATTTCTTCAATCACATGGGTATTAGATACCGATGTGGAACTCATGCTTGCAATTTGTTGCAAAAGGGTTAAAAGGAAATAAGCATTAAAAGAAAGGAGACTATGTTTTGAAACTTCCAAATGGTTTGGAAATTGTTTTAAAATGTCTTGAGTGCTCCTAGTTTAACTAGGAACATTATTCAAGTTTCCCTTATAGGACAATATGGTTTTGACTTAAAGTTTGCAAACATTATCGATGAATGACATGTTTTACTTTAAACCTATACCTTCAAATGGTATTTATGAATCGGTTCATAATAATACATCATTTGATAGTTTAATGTACCAATCAATCACCAAGAAACTCAAAATGGATTTGAGTAAGACCTATCTTTGGCATTATCGCCTTGGTCATATAAACAGATGTCACATGTAAATACTTCGAAAGAATGGTCTTTTAGAGACAAATGAAGTTGATTCATTTGATACATGCGAATCTTATTTACAAAGGTAAAATGACCAAGTAATCCCTTAGTAGGAAAGGGTAAAAGATTTATTAGGTATCATACATTCGGATGTATGTGGTCCTTTTAAAGCCAATGACTAGGAATGGTGAAAGATACTACATTACCTTTTACCAACGACTATAGTAGTTATGGTTATGTGTACTTGCTGAGACACAAAGTTAAAGTTTTGAAATGTTCAAAGCCTTTAAAGGTGAATTACAAAATCAACTCAATCAAAGTTCTTCGTTCCAATAGAGGAGGAATCGAACTCTATTTGGATATGGTTCATGATGGCTAGGAACACATCATCTCTATCATTTGGGGTTACGCTTTGCTCTCCGCGACCTGTATGACCCCAACCAAGAAAGTGGATAAGACACCTTTTAAAATATGGCATGGAAGGGCTCTATCATTATCATATTTAAAGGTATGGGGTTGTGAAGCTTCTGTGAAGCAATACACCCCAAATAAAAGTACGATCCACTAAGTGTATCTTTGTAGGATATCCTAAAGATGGTATAGGACATTGTTTCAACGATCCAACAGGGCAAAAGGTATTTGTTGCTCGAAAGGCTCAGTTCTTGAAAGCTAAGTTCATTGTGGAAAGAATTAGTAGAACAGTGGAACTTGATAAGGATCAAGAACCACAAGCCGATACACGTTTGGTTAAATACTAGCAATCAACAAGAGGTTGTTGAAAACGATCAAATGGTTGATCATTACACACAAAACGTTCGCAAATCTGGTATTATTAGTAGTCCACCTGAGAGATATGGATTTTTCATGGATGGATGCTACGTGGTAGATTCGGGTGAACCTACCACATGCCATGATGCAATGTCAAAATCCGATTGTGACAAATGGCTTGAAGCCATGAACGTAGAGATGCAATCCATGTATGACAACCAAATATGGGAATTGGTTTAACCGCCTCTTAACTCCAAAGTGGTTGGAAGTAAGTGGGTTTTCAAGAAGAAAACATATATGCATGGTAACTTGGATACTTACAAAGCAAGACTTGTAGCAAAAGGTTTCACTCAAACTCAAAGGGTTGATTATGATGAGACATTCTCGCCTATGGCGATGCTAAAGTCAATTAGGATATTATTTGCCATACCTGCATAATATGATTATGAGATTTGGAAAATGGATGTCAAAACGGCTTTCCTTAATAGATATCTTGAGGAAGATGTCTATATGGTTCAGCCTGAAAGTTTTGTCGATCCAAAACATCCTAACAAAGTATGCAAGTTAAAGATATCAATCTATGGATTGAAACAAGCATCTAGAAGTTGGAATCACCGTTTTGATGAAGAGATTAGGGAATATGGATTCATCAAGAACGTCGATAAAACTTGTGTATATATGAAGGCTAGTGGGAGCATCATTACTTTCTTAGTACTATATGTCGATGACATTCTACTATTTGGAAATGACATTCCAAACAAGGAAGGTGTAAAAACCTAGCTTGGAAGTTGATTTTCCATTAAGGATTTTGGTGAAGTCGCCTATATTTTGGGAATAAAGATCTATAGGGATAGATCAAGGCGCTTGATAGGTTTAAACAAAAGTGCATACATTGACGAAGTCTTGAAAAGATTCAAGATATAGAACTTTATGAAAGGTTTGGTACCTGTTCAAAAGGGGACAATATTGAAAGCGTTTCAATGTCCAAGCTCAAAGGATGAGCAGAAAAGAATGAAAGGAATTCCATATGCATCAGCTATAGGATTCATTATGTATGTAATGATATGCACTAGACCAGACATGTTATGCGCTTTAAGCATGACAAGAAGATACCAGCGAGTAACGGTCATTGGGTGACTATTATAAATATATTAAAATACCTCAGAAGGACTAAGGATGTATTTCTAATATATGGATCTGGTGAATAAAAACTCGTTGTAAAAGGTTACAGGGATGCGAGTTTCGGAATTCGTTGTAAAGGGTTACATGGATACGAGTTTCCAAACTGATCGAGATGGTTCTCGATCACAATAAGGGTAGCGTTGTCCACTACAGAATCAGAATACATCGCCGCTTCATTGATCAAGATGATTCATGTGGATCTGCCACTTGAATTATTGCCGATCTAAGGGTAGTCCCTACCATTCAGGACCCCTAGAGATATTTGTGATAACAATGGTGCGATTGCTCAAATCAAGGAACCTCGTGCACATCAAAAGACTAAGCACATTGAGCGGAATTTCAACTACATAAGAGATGAAGTTGAAAAGGGAAAGATATGTATTCGCAAAGTTCACACTGATCAAAATATTGCGGATCCACTCACGAAGCTCCTTGAACGAGCAAAGCATGAAAGGGTCATACTTGTGCCTTAGGACTTCGATATTCTAGTGATTGGATTTGATCTATTTTGTATTTGGATATTGGAACAATTGTTATTATAACTCTTTATGGTATGTTGAGTTATGTTCCATTTTAGCATGTTTAAATCCGTGAATAAGTTTCTTATTCTAAATGTCCGTAGTCGATCATACTTGTGGGAACAAATATGAATGTAAGACTATTATGAACTTTGATTGGTGGATATTCATTAGGTATGAATATAGAGCAAGGTGTTGCTGCCAAAGCTCATAGATATTTGTGGGATACAAATATTGGACTGGCTCGCTCTCAAATATTACTGCATGGAATCATCTGTGATTGATCATAAGTAAATTTGAGTAAAGGCGAATATCATAGTATCCTCTGACCTGAGATACATATTGGGTCTTGATATTCACCAAATATTGTACCTTGACTTATTTCTTCGCTGCCAGTAATATGACAGTACATAAGGCTAAGCTCAGGTGTGGTACAAGGTGATTGTGAGAGACGTATGTAGTCAAGACGGGATTTGTTCCTCTTATTCGTTGAGAGTAAGATGTCTAAGGCCTGCTAAAGTTAAATCAACAGAGAGTGGTCACTCTATGTCTCTGGATTTAACAGGACATCTGTAACGAAAGGATAAATGATAGATTCACCTAAATCATTTTCAAGTAAGGGACTTGAAGGGGATGATGTGATTGAATGGGACATATAGTCATACGTATTAGGGGTAGTAAACCGTAGTTAGGCGTCATTTACTACTTGCATCAATCTTCTATGTATCTTGTGCAAGTGGGAGATTGTTGGACTCTGTATGCCCAAGACACATATTAAATTGATGTGGCTAGTACGTTATGATCCAAGTCGAGTCATACCCAAATACAAGCTAGACAAACACTTAGAATATTTATTTGTGATATGATCAAACAAATAAATATTAACACTTACAATATTTAGAAATTGGTTTTCTAAATAATTGCACTTGACAAACCAATAAATTATATGGATAATTTATTTTGAGAGAATATTTTATTTTGTTATTTAATGGGTTAAATAACTTAATAAAAGTTGTATAAAGTCTTGTGAACATAAGATGTTATATTTTATAAATGTTATAAAATATATACAAGACTTATATTTTATAAAAGAATTTGTATTTTTTTTTATAAAATAAAAGCTAGGCCGCCACCCCCCATGGTGTTCTTCCCAAACCTTTTTGTCCAATGGGATGACATGCAATTGTCATAAGCTAGAGACCATTTGATTGGGTGGTCTTCCCTAAATTTTTTGGTCCAATGACAATGCATGCAAATGCATGTGTTAGAGGCTCATGCATTGGGTGTTTTTGGTGGCTACTTTCTCTCACCTTCCTTAAGACTTTTGTATGACAAATGGAAGAGGAGAACTTGAAGAAAACCTCTAAGTGATGCTCTCAAAAATCGGTCATGGGTTTCTTGATCCAAGGGTTTTCAAGTTCAATTTTCAAGTGCAAAAACTCGAGAAGATACTCTCTAATTTTCGGCCAAGGGGCTGGTTCCAAGAGGGGATCTTTCAAGTGAGTTGCAAGTGTTCAAATCCTAGCTAAAACTAAGGTGTTTGTTGGAAGGCTTGGGGTATACAAGCTTGAGGTCTTCTACACTTGAAGCCAACCATTCAAGAAGCATCATCTTCTTCATATCCATTACTCTTTGGAAGGTAGTATTCTAAACACCCTATGGTTGTGTTTTAATTTTGATAGCATGCATGTTCGTATATGGATCCGGGATTGGGTTTTACATATAAAAATGGTTTTATATCTTGTAAGTAACATGTTTTTAAACATTATTTCCGCTGCGTTTTTTATTTCATATGGATGAAATTGCTTTGATAAACATGTCAAAATCCCAACAAAGACCTCTTCTGAACGACTCGTTTGGGTCAGAAAACGATCCTACAAGTGGTATCAGAGCTCAGGAGGAAGAGTTCTTACCATTTCAGCTGGAAAATCTGATTTCTACATCTTCTTTTTAAAAATTGATTGTGAAAACTTGGTCAAAATGACTTGATTTTCTCACATTTTGTGCGAAACTGTGTTTTAGCGAATCCTTGAAAGAATTGGACCTTAATTCGATCTAAAATTGGTAAAATTTGTAATTTCGCTTGAAAAACAGATCGGTCATGATGATGTCAGCTGTATTTCGCACGAAATAGGCAATTGATTTCGCTTGAAATTGCTATTTCGTTTGAAAGTTATACTTAATTTCGCACGAAATTAGCTTGTATTTCATTTCAGAAGTTATTTCGCTTGAAAGTGAGCATCAGAGTGTTATTCCGTACGAAATAGTAGGTGATTTCACACGAAATTAGCTATTTCGTTTGAAGCTGATTTCGCACCAAAGGGTATTCCGCTTGGAAAGTTAATTTCGCTTGAAAGAGGATTGATTTCGTTTGAAACTTGATTCCGTGTGAAAAGTGATTTCGTGTGAGAAAGATATTTCGTTTGAAATTGAAAGTTTGTGAACTTTTGAAACTTAATCATGGAGAACGAGTTTTATAATGCCTTTGATAGTCCGATGACTATTGCTCAGAGTACATTACTTGAAATGAAACGGGAACAACACTAAAACCACCTAAGCTTATGGATATTGATGAGTTTAGTGGATAGGCCGAACGTTTTGCTAACTGGGTTGAAGCATATCACTTAGATGCATGGGAACATACTGAAGTTCAATATGCTAGACCGGTCGGAAACAATAATGTGAAAATACCAATTAGAGAATTGAGTGCTGAGGAGAAAAAGAAATACAAAGATGAGAAATTGATGGTTAGTTTGCTGCAGCAAGCGATTAAAGAAGACATCTTGATCTTACTTCAACATAATGGAAGTGCATTTTCGATTTGGAAAGAGTTAGAATCAAAGTTCATGGGAAGTACCGATATGCTCAAGAACAAAAAATCGCTTTTGAAAAAAGAGTTTGATCTATTTCGTGGTTTGAGAACGGAGAACACCAAGCAGATTATCGAAAGATATTGCAACTTGGTGAAAAACATGAACAGATTGGGCATCAACAAAGATAAAGATGAGTTGATTTAGAAGTTGGCTGATGCGTTGCCACATGATGTTTGGGGGACGTATTTGATGATGTTGAAGAATAAACCAGATTTTAACAATATCACGCTAAGCGAGTTTATTAAACATCTTGAAGCTCAAGAGACGGAACAAAGGAAAATTCCTAAAATGAAGAACTATGATGGAGAACAAGACATTGGGTTGTATTACAAAGGTGGAGCTAGTGAGAAGAACAACATTTCACCAAAGATTGAAACGGCCTTCAATACAAAAAGTTCTTCTGAAAGTTCATCTCAGGGATCAAGCAGCAAAACAGGATTTACTTCATTTCCATCGTTTGATCCACATTTTACAGCAACAAAGAGTGGCAAAGTACTTCAATGCAATATTGCATTAAATTTGGAAAATGATCAAAACTATTCAGAAGAAGTAGCTAAAAGTCATATGTCTTTGTTGGTAACTGTACTTGAATCTTATGGTAGTTTAGTTGCAGGGAGAATCGGGAATCCAATGCTTACAAAAGAGGATTACGATCAAGTCGATGCTGAGGAGATGGAGTTGATGGACATAAAGTGGTGCTTGGCGAGTGTGTTGAGACGAGCTGAAAAGTTTAAACAAATCACAGGCAGAGATGATTTTCGTGATGCAAATGTTTCAACTTTAGGATTTGATAAATCTAAAGTTACTTGTTTTTGTTGCATGGAAAAGGGGCATTTCAAGAGAGAGTGCACAAATCGCGAAGCAAACGGAGCTCAAAATCCTTTCGGAAACAACGACTACTATCGAAAGGCGATTTATCATCAAGTTGCTCAACAGCCATATCAACAACAACAGCCATATCAACAACAACAGCCACAAACTGCTCATGCTAGGAAAGAAATTGAAATTTCAAAGAAAGCTTGTGTTGGTAATCAAGATGATGGAAGTTCATCAAAAGGATTCAGTTGGAATAAATACATTTCAAAAGATAGTAAAGCTTGTATGGTAGATCAAGAGGATGAAAAATTGCCTGAAGGTTTCAGCTGGGATAATTATTGTCCAGACAAAGAATTCTTGGCTAAAGGTTTTGTTGCTCAGGTTATTAATGATTATACTGATGACTATTGGGCAGAAAAAATCAAAAAACATTTAAATGATGAAGCTGAGAAAAAGAAGAAATATGAAGAAGAAGAAGAAGAAGAGCAAATGAGAAAAGTTGAAGCTGAGAAAAAGAAAAAAGTTGAAGAAGAAATTCAAGTGAGAAAAGTCACAGAAGTTCCAGCATTTGAAATTAAAACAGATGCTGATGTAGTCAAGATTTCTGAGAAGTGTATGAACTGTGAATCTCTGATAAAGCAAAACAATGAACTGCTACACAATATAAAAAGGCTGAAAGAATCATATGATGTCTTGAACAAAGCCATGAATCAATACAACGAGACAAGCAGTGAACAAGCCATAGCAATGAATACACTTAAAGGAGCATACATGAGACAGCTCGACAATGTCAACTATTACACTGAAAAGTGTGCTGAGCTTGAGTTGAAACTGGAAACTCAGAGAATAGAAACCGAGAGAGTTAATAGATTGTTAAAAAGTTACTCATGTTCTACTTTTGTGGTTGACAGGATTTACCCCATAGTAGAAGAAATGAAGACTTTTGAAGAAGAAAAATCTGAAGAAAATAAATCTGAAACAAAAAAAGATGATGAAGTGAAGAATTCTGGTAAAATACCAAGTGTTGTCTATAACAAATGTCCACTCCCGGTCGAAAATGGATATTCTCCTCGAAATCCAAATTCATAAAGAGTCAAAAAGGCAACAAATTTACAATGGGAGTCTAAGTCTTCAGATAACTTGCCAGAAAATATTGATGTTACGTTCACATCATCCGACACTGATCATGAGTCCGAGTTAATAAAGAAAGTGGTCGATCAGGTGTTAGATAAGGATGAAATGGAGGAGTCCAAATCAGAGTTAAAGTCTGAGTCCAACACGTCAAAGTCAACAGTCAAAAAGGACAAACGGGTTTATAATAAAGAATTTTTGTTATCAAAATCTAATTTGAATGACGAACCGATCAAAGTAGCATATACTTTGAAAGATTCTGACAAATTATATTCTGATGAGTCATTTCCAATAAGAGGTGTTAAAACTGAAATGATCAAAAAGGTTTTTAAACTAACAGAAATTAGTATTTCTGAAATAAAAGATGTAAGTCTTTATGGAAAACCTAAACCTTAGACCTCAAGAGTTCAACAAAGATTAAACAAGAAAAAGGGTTACAGTTCTGGTTCTGGTTATCAAAAGAAACCAAACCATAACGGTAATTACAAAAAGAAGGGATTGGGTTTTATTCCACCGAAAAATCATAAAAATGAGAAAAGTTATAAACCAAAAACTGTTTTTGTTACAGGAAAATCATCTGAAGAAGAAAAAGAGCAAGTGTTCAGAAAGCAATCTAACAAAGAATTCCTTGCCAAGAAGCAAGAAGAAATGAAGAAAAGTATTGCTCAGAAGAAGAAAGAGACGAGAACCTGTTTTCAATGTAAAACAGTTGGTCACATTGCCAGAAATTGTCCAAAGGCAATACAAACAAAACAGGGAGTCTCTGGTAAACTGAAAGAAAAGATTGTTGAGAAAATTGAACCACCAACAAACAGATTTAAAGTTTTTGAAAATTCAACTTTTGAGGTTGGTGAATGTTTTCAAAATGTTTTCAAAAGTAAGGAGAAACTTAACAACCAAAAATGGGTTGTTAAGAATTCAAGTGAAAGTTCAGGCAATGAATCTGATTCCATAAAGTCAGAGGAGCCACGTGTTGAGTTAAAATTGGAAACATCAGTTTCGCCAATGGATGATGCAAATTTTCCACCATTGCGGGCTGAAAATTTTAAAACAAAAGTTGGAAAAGTTGAAATATCAAATCATTTTTTTTTTTCTGAAAAGAAAGAATTTGACATTGAAAAGGCTTTTAACCCCAAAGTAAAACATATTTTTGGAAAAAAAAATGATTGATCGAAGGGTCAAAGGGGTAAAGGAATTCTATGAGAAAAAGATGGCAGGTAAGCAACCGAGCGTTGGTAACTCGGAATCTCCCAAGGACCATCAGGCTTGGGAGAATCTTTCTAACTGAAAAACCTGACTTGCCGGAGCTTCCAAGTTGGTAATCTCGGAGCATGAATCGGCATCTTTCTTAAAAAAAATTGTTTTTGAAGAGGTTGACTTGCCGGAACTCCGAGGTTGGTAAGTGTGGAGTATGAATCGGCATTTTGAGATTTCAACCTACAAGTGGTAATTGTTGGTAAGCAAACTGACAAGTGGTTGAAAGAGAAGTTTTATCTTCAAGTGGTTAATCAAGGTCATTAAGTTGGACTTGATTTAACTTTCATTAAAATTGGAAAACAAAGTGATGAATTGATCCCCTAACCTACAAGTGGTTTTATGAAATCAACAAAACCTATTTTCCGGAAAATCCATTTGATTAAAACAAACTTAAATGTTTTGAAATCTTTATGGGAAAATAGTTTGTTGTTAGGGGGAGTTCTGATTGTTTATGCCAAGAGGATGGCGGATTGAAGCGATTTGATATCAGTTGTCAATTTACCTTGTATAGTTTGTTTTCAAATTTTTTTTAAATGCTTTTGAATTTTAGGGGGAGTAAGAAATTTTCAGAAAATCCAAAAAACATTTGAAAATTTGAAAAAGCACAAAACTCATTTTTGATTGGAAATTTTGAAAAACAACAAAAACATGATAAAATAAAAAAGAGCTTTGTTGTGAAAAAGAGGAAATGATAGTACATCAGTGGACTATCACAGCATGCTAAAGAATTGGAAAGTCAAAATGTGATAAACGATCTCACTGATGATGTGCCAGTAGGTTTTTACACATTTAGTAGATTATGTCGAGATATAAACCTAAATTTCAAACTTGCTTATATCGTGGGGAACATCTCTCGGATATATGGGTAACCCCCGAAATCTTGTTTGAAAGGTCCCTCTTTCTGAGATACTAGGTCTTTATACTCAGTGATATCTGGGGTATAATCCTGGGACTTCTGATTTTGCGGAAACAATAGCCTAGTCCCCGTATAATACTTTCTGTTTGCTTGAAATATAGCACCCCCCCCCCCCAGCATAAAAAAATGATGAAACATTGCAGAATGCTAATCATGTGTTGTTGAAGAAAAGATTCTCTAAAGGGAACACACCAAAAGTCGAAGCCGTCATCTCTCTGATTTTGCGGAAGCAATAGCCTGAGCTCTCAGGTCCTCGCATTTAACCCTTTACATATATCATCTAAGTATACTCACCTGTAAGACTGAATATTGGGATCTGGATACGGGAGTATATTCTAAGGTGGTACACGCGAATAAGTTTAAGTGCTTAAAACATTAATCTCATATCTCGAAATAGTTGAAATTTGTGTGAAATTTTAAATGGATCAGTATACTGACAATCTAGGTGAATCGTTTAGAACTTAAAATGTTTAAAGCTTAACGGTGTTGGTGATTTGTCTCAAAAACTTATATGATCCTCTTACTCAAACTCGCAAAAATATTGTTTGTATATATTTCTTTACTGCTTTTCATTAAAATCAAAATTCCAAAAAGATTTTATGTGTGTTTTAGCATAAAATTTTGAAAAAATTCAAAAAGATTTTCGACAACTGATGTTGAAAAGCAGTTTTTCAAAATTCCGAGTGCTAAACATGATGAACAAAAGGTTTGGGAAAGTTTGTTTGAGTTGTTTGAGATGAAGAAGATATTTGAAAAGAAAAATGATATTTCTACAAGTGATTCATCAGAGGTCAACATTGTAAAATCATTTATTGATTGATTGGTACCTGCATGAGATTTCTAAATTTGACAAATTTTAAATTTGAGAAATTTATTGTGAGGTAGAGTTTGTGCAGGTTAGCCAGGTTTTGATCCTGGGCAGGATGTGAGCCAGGTCATGATCTTGGAGGAAGCCAGACTGCGATCCCAAGCACAATTTAAGGGGGAGTCTGAAGTTGTATAGAGCCAAGTTCTGATCCTGGACCTGATGTTCATACAATCTGATAATGCTGATGAACTTAAGGAATCAAGAGACCTGATCAAGAGGAGTATAGAGACAGGTTGAGATTCTAAGAGAAAGAGAAAGTGATTGATTGAGGATGCGTACAATGGAGAATTTTTGGAGAGTTCGAGAAGACTGATAAAGGCTGAAGGATTGACAACCGAAGACTCGACACCGAAGACTTCGTCAACATCCAAGGGGGAGTCTGTTGGTGCATACGTCTGTCGACTTCGTCTTGTATCGAGTCTTGTATTGTATTATATAGATCATGGCACGCAAATCAAGAAAAGTGTGTTTGTAGGTAATTTCGCACGAAATTACATAGGTAATTCCGTAAGAAATTAAGTAGTAATTCCGCACGAAATTAAGTTTCGCATGAAACTAATTCCGCTTGAACAGGTCCGTGCGAAATTACTTGCCCTAAAAATACCTGATGTGCCTATTCATTTGTAACGATTCTGATTCCGGTAGCAAAGCTCTGCCGAAGTGTCTATAGCATTGTAATCGATCTAATATCAATCTAAAGACAGTTTAAAGTGATTTCTCGTGCAATTCAGCTGAAATAACACCGATACATCTGTTTCCGCCTTTTGTATTGGTGAAGACCTCTTCTGAACGACTCGTTTGTGTCCGAAAACGATCCTACATCATGTTTTTGCCTTTTTCAAATTTTCAAATGTTTTTGGATTTTCTAAAATTTCTTACTCTCCCCTAAAATTCAAAACTATTTAAAAGAAATTTGAAAACAAACTATACAAAGTAAAGTGACAACTGATTTTCAAGTTTCAATTCGCCATCCACTTGGCATAAACAATCAGAACTCCCTCTGACAACAAACTATTTTCCCATTATGATTTCAAAACACTTAAGTTTGTTTTAATCAAATGTTTTTTTCCGGAAAATAAGTTTTGTTGATTTCATAAAACCACTTGTAGGTTAGGGGTTTCATCACATTGTTTTTTCATCTTCAACCTTTTGAAAAATATAACAGTTTTAAGTTCAAACAACAAATACCACTTTGTAGAAAATCAAGTACAACTTAATGTCCCTGATTTACCACTTGTAAGTCGAAATATCATCAAAGTGAATTTCTCAAGAAAGATGCCGATACCTGCTTCACACTTACCAACCTGGAAGCTCCGACAAGTCAGAATTTCAAGTAGAAAATGCAGTCACCCAAGCCTGACCAGCCTTGGGTGATTTTGATTCAACTCTATCCCAACCTCCTTTTGATCTGTAAAAATCTTTTGCACTTTTCACTTTCCCATCTACCATCTTTCCAAATATATGTTTGACTTTCCCATTGAAAGCCTTTTCAGCATCAAATTCTTCTTTACCAGAGAAGAATTGATCTGAAATCTCAAACCTACCTTTTGATTTCAGATTTTCTGCCCGCAATGGTGGAAAATTTTCATCATTCAACTCAGGAACGAAATTCTCATTCTTTTTCTAAACAGATAACTCCTCTGATTTTATGGAATTAGATTCATTGTCAGAACTATTCTCAGATTTTACAACCCATCTTTGTTTGTTCAAATCGACTTTTCTTTTGTAAAAATGTTTTGAAACATCACCAGTTTCGAAAGTCGAATTTTCAAACACTTTAGATTTCTCAGTAGATTGTTTCTTTTCATCAACAGTTTTTTCTTTCAATTTTGAGTTAAAAGAAACTCCCTGTTTTGTGTTGTTGGACTGTTGGCAATTCCAAGCAATGTGTCCAATCTTGTGACATTTGAAACACGTTCTTCTCTCAACTCTTTGCTCAGTTCACATCATCATATTCTTTTTCCTTTCAGCAAGAAACTCTCGGTTTGACTGTCTCCAGAATGGTTTCTTCTGCTCTTCTTTAGAACTTCCTCCTGCACCAAATTTTGTTTTTGTTTTATAAGTTTTCTCATTTTTATGATTTTCTTGGGAAAAGAAACCTAATCCCTACTTTTTGAAATTACCGTTATGATTTGGTTTCTTTCGATAACCTGAAACATAACTGTAACCTTTTTTCTTGTTCAATCTCTGTTGAACTCTTGAAGTGTACTTTTTAGGTTTTTCATGAAGATTTAAATCTTTTATTTCAGAAATATTAATTTCTGTTAATTTGAAAACCTGTTTGATCATTTCAGATTTAACACTTCTTATTGGAAATTCCTCATCAGAAAATAATTTGTCAGAATCATTCAAAGTATATGCAACTTTAAACGTTTCATCATTCAAATTATTTTTTTATAACAAGAATTCTTTATTGTAAACCCGTTTAACCAGTGAACTCGGACTCTTTTCTGATGAACTCGAACTTTCATATTTAGACTCCGATTTTGACTCTTCATCCATATCTAACACCTGATCGACCACTTTCTTTAACAACTCAGACTCATGATCAGTGTCAGACGCTGTGAATGTAACATCAATATTGTCTGGTAACTCATCAATGGTTTCAGACTTTAACTTTATGTTGAGAGCCTTATTTAAACATTCCTCATTTGGCTTTCTGGGAGAATAACTATTCCAAATCGGGGGCGGACACTTGTTATATTTAACACTCTGTTTCTTACCAGTATCCTTATCTTCTGTCTTTTTATCTTGAAAAGCTTCAAGACCTGCAACAGTAAGATAAACTCTATCAATCAAATAATCACATGTTGTATAACTCAACAACAAACGTTTGATTCTTTCACTTTCAATCTTTTCAAATTCCAGATCCTGCTTAAGCTTTGCACAATCTTCAATATACTCATTGATGACTTTATGCTTTGTCATTAAAGTGGAACTCATCATTGTCATAGCAGCATCAACTTCTGAATTTGTCTTTTTCAGACCATCAACTGTTCTGTTCAGCACGTCATAAGATTCCTTCACATACTTCACATCAGACAATAAATTTTCTTTCATCTTTTCTAATTCAACGATCTTCTTATCCTTTTCATCACAATCTTTGCAAGATTCTAAACATTTCTGACAAGGTTTAATGACCTCAACTATCTTTTCAACCTCGTCAATCTTCTCAACTTCAACAATTTTTTCTACTTCAACGATTTTCTCAACTTCGACGAGTTTTTCAACTTCGACTATTTTTTCGACCTCAATAATTTTCTCTATCACTTTCTCCACTTCAACGATTTTTTCTATCACCTTCTCAATTACTGGTTCAACATTTGCTTCTTCAGCTTCCATTTTTGCCTTTTCATCAGCTATTCTTCTTACTTCCAGTTCTCTCTTCAATCTGGCAATCTTCTTCTGATTCAGCATCTTAACTTTATCTGCAAAAAACAAATTAAAACTATCAGGATCTAGACCTTTTCTAGCTTTATTAATGTATTCTTCTTCATCATCGGTATCTACATCACTTCCAAAATCTGGAAAAATCGTTATTCTTTTTTGACTAATTTTGACTTCATCTTCTTCCAGAATTCTAGCAACAAGACCTGAACCAGGTGGAATGTATTTATCCCAGCTAAATCCCTCTGCAACCTTTTCATCATCTTGGTCAATTATACCATAACAAGCTCTTTTCTCTTTTTCTTCAATGGCACGTGCATGTGCAGTTTGTGGTTGTTGAGCAATCTGATGAAAAATTGATTTTTGATAAGAATTGTTTTTTCCAGACTGATCTTGTCTTCCATTTGCTTCTTTATTTTTGCACTCACGCTTAAAATGACCTTTTTCTCGAAAACGAAAACACATAACCTTTGATTTGTCAAACCCTATCAGAGATTTAGACATCTCACTAAACTCATCTCTTTCGGTGATTTGTTGAAACTTTTCTGCCCTTCGAACAGCACTGGCTAAACACCACTTTACATCCATCAACTCAAGTTCCTCAGCATCAATCTGGTTATAATCCTATTTGGTAAGCATCGGATTTCCAATTTTGCCAGCAATCAAGCTTTCATATGATTCCAACATAGCAACAAGTGATGCCATGTGTTGCTTAGCTATTTCTGGAGAAAGATTTTGACCATTTTGAATGTTCAAGGTAACGTTGCACTGCAGGTTTGTAGAATTATGTCGTTGAGGACTTGGTGTTGTAAAATTTGGATCAAAGCTTGAATACGAAGACGAAGGTCCACCACTTTGAGTCACAGTACTTCCCTTTGTTCTAGAAGAACTATCAGCACTGAAACCATTTTGAATCTTTGAGCTTGGAGTAACTTCAAATTTGTTTCCTCTGTAGTATAAATTGACATCTTGTTGAGCATTTGGATTAGTCATGATTGCCGTTTTCTGGATATCCAACTCATGCTCTTCAATCTTCTGAATAAACTATGCCAGATTCATATTTTCAGATTTTCTCATGTGTTTTAGGATCAACAAATAAGTTCCCCATTTCTGCTGTGGTAATGCATCGGCTAGTTTATCAACACATTCATCGTCGTCTTTCTTTATGTCCAATCTTCCCATTTCCAAAACTAGATGACAATATCTATCAATGGTCATTTTTGTTGTTTCATTTTCAAAAGCTACAAACATATCAAATCACTTCTTCAGTAAAGCCTTTTTGTTCTTGATCATATCTGCACTTCCTTTAAACTTTTGAATCAATGCAGTCCAAATTGATCTTGCAGTACCCTCATGTTGAAGTAAAACAAAGATATCTTCTTTAACTGCTTGTGAAGAATACTGATCATCATTTTTTCACTTGTATATTTCAATTTTTCAACATCTGAATAATCACAGAAAGCTTTTTCAATCCCACGTTCATTTTTCGGTTTCTCGTAATCTTTCTCTAATGAACACCATGCGTTAAACTTATAAGCTTGCACCCAGTTTTCAAACCGATTTTGCCATCCTCTAAAATCTTCAATGTACATAAGCTTCGGCGGTTTTTGATAAGTTCCCATCTCATTCTCACTGTAAAGAGTTTCAGCAGCTGTAACAGGAGCAACTGGTGTAGCAAACGCATTGTAGAATTCCTCTTCCATGATTTAGTAATCTGTATCACAAAGTCAACAAAGTTCAAACAACAATGAAGGTTCACACGAAATAAGAGTTCAGACGAAAACACTTGGTGCGAAATAGCTACTACAAACGAAATCAAACTTTGGTGCGAAATATCGTTTTCAAACGAGATCAACTTTCACATGAAATACAAACTCAAGCGGAAACACTATTTGGTGCGGAATACCCTTCAAACGAAATAGCACCAACTCAAACGAAATACCCTGATTTCGTGCAAAATAACAAAACTGAAGTAATTTCGTGCGAAATTAAGTGTAATCACACATCTCCTATTTTCTAGAACTACGTGCCCTGATCTAACAATTCTAATACAAGACTCGATACAAGACGAAGTCGACAGACGTAATGCACCAACAGGCTTGCAGTCCAGGAACTGTTATAGGTGCAGCCAGTTGGAGGGTTATTTCCGGAAGTGCCACCGCTGGGTTGAGAGCGGAGGGCTTCATGTCGTGCAATTGCCTGCGAGATACGTTCTTGAAGCTTGGCTTCTGTCCTTGGTAACGTACTGATGTTTGTGTCACGTCTGGGCGGCATTCTCTTCTGTCAAAAGGTATGAGGTAAATTAGACAACATTCCATAATTGTCTATGAGGCACATTGTACCTTAAGCAATCATGTAATCACCCAATATCACATGCTTATATAATCAACAATGTACAAGTGAGGAAACAATTACTGAGCCTTTACACAGGCTTGCCAACTTGGCTTATAAAATGAACTCGAGGTTACTTCGCCTTGGTCATACAAGTTTCGTGAAGTGGTAGTTGTTCACGTAGGGGTGATAGAGAGTGTAACATCACTGGATCATTCTGAATGTTATCCATCTTCACTTGCTTAGATATCGGTTCCCAAACGTCTCATACACGGGTAGAAGTGTCAGACACGAAGTAGGCAAGACAGGTTTCCTACTTTATAAAGTGCTAAAGCAATGGTCTATGTATTATTCTACCAGATGAAGGTGTGAACACCTATAGATTATTTTTGGAGGGATGGTGATCATCAACCTGACCCACAGAGTCCACCAGGATTTCCATGCACTACAAGTTGTTATTACGTGGGCCCCCGTAATAATAAATTGTCTTGCACAGTTACCCCAATTTTCTCTCATCCAAGCAGATTATCAATCAAGGAGGGGACGCTACTGTCCTTATACCTCTGTAATGGAAAGGACCATTGCAGTGGTCCACGCGCTAACACTCGTTATCGTTACGCGCGTATGGGCACGATGATTAAATGAAATAGGAATAAGGAGAATTCCTAGTAGTTGGAGGGGCACCTTCAAGATGAATACTTCATCTTCCTTTTCTGGTCAAGTATGTCATCAATCTCGCTTCACAAAAGCCGCAGGGACCTCGTCCCGCTGATTAAGAATTCGTTCAAGGTTGCTGCCTCTACCTCGCCATCACCACCGTAGTCAGGCACCTTCACGATCGAGAGGGAAGAGCAGCCATCTCCTACGGAAGTAAGCTCAGAATCTCGTTTGGTAATCACTCTAGCCATGAGCTTTGCAATGAACGCGAGGTCGATAGCTTCATCGTGCGAGTTAAGTACAGTAATAGAGTTCGGAGTCGAAGGTATCTTATTCACGTCAACAATTATTCCGTACACTTATTCGTATGTATATATCAGTAAACAAATATGTTACTTAGCATAAACAGGCAATTCGATGCATCATATCACATATAACTCTCGTTTATTCTTTGGGGGTCATTTTGTATTTAGCAAGTCTAACTCGTGTAGACTATGCCTTAGTTGGCACCTTATCTTGAGGGTATTCCCTATTAATGTCCTTGCCTTGTCTCTTCTTTGAAAAGTGTTTGACTCATGGATCTTGACGCTTACGTGAATGCAATGAAAAACCTTTTTGTAAAATGTTTTTGTGAGAGAACTCTAGTGATTGTAGTCTAGACTCGAGAAGGAATCCTAGTTCATTACAGTCGAAGCTCTGATACCAAACTGTCACACCCTGACTTTTGCGGAAGCGTATGATGTGTGACTGGTTTAATATCATTGCATTCAATCGTAATAAACAACTACATGATCAAAAAACGATGTCCATCCATTCATAAAATTTGAGTATTACAAACACTGGTTATTTAAGTTTTAAACACAACCTTCGACTAGGTTACAAACCAACAAAAGTGGATGACATCTAAACTTGAAGTCTACTTCTAGAAACAACACCCGCGCCCAAGATCCATCCTGTTACCTGAAATACATGTAATTTTGGAAAACATCAACAAAAGTTGAGCGAGTTCATGCGTTTTGTGTGAGTACTGTAATCTTGTAAATCTTTGAGAGACTCCTTTGTAAACAGGTATGAAAAACGTGTATGAACATAATTGTTTTTCAAGGACTTTAAGGCATGTGAGGACATAGGGAGCACTCGTAATGAGTAGACTTATACCCTTGTCGATTTCCCTCGACTATGTCGATTTCCCTCGACTATGTCGAATTTCCCTTCGACTATGTCAATTTACCTTGACTATGTCAATTTCCCTTGACTATGTCGATTTCCCTCGACTGGGACACCGAAGCACTGCTTGGTACTAGTTGTGACCATGAGTGGGGCTCGGCCATACCCGTTAGATCTAACCCTCGTCCCTAATTAAGTATTAATGGCATTTCAATATTAAGTCTATGCTCACATGATCTAGTATTTCAAAGGCAATTCATACCGTTTTAGTATTCGTAACATGTATTCCACCCCCGAGAGTTATAAAACTAAAAACAGTTAAGAGAAAAGGGGGAGCATGAACTCACTGTTTTGCGTCTTCAGTACTCGTAACTCAAATCTCGTCAGCAAACACGACTACCTACAATGTGCTAGGGTCTATTAGACGAGCGGGCCGTGCCTTGCCTTAGTATTCATGTTTTGAGTTACGTTTCCTTTATGTCTTTAGCATTATCCAAAGTTATAATACTTCTCAAGTATTTATTTTTTTTGTATTTCCTTCCCAAGGATGGAGTATTTCATACATGCGTATTTGTATTCTCGTATTGGTAGTTTCCAAAATAATATATTCTCAAGTCTTACTTCAGAAAATATATTTAAACTTGTTTTGTCCCAAAAATAATGTATTTCAAGAAAATATATATTTTTCTCAAAAATCATATATCTTCTAAATATTCTAAGAAAATATATTTTTACTTCCAAAAATAATATATTTTCTCTTTGTCGAAAATATGATATAGTTTGTAATAATAATAAAATCATACTTTCATTTCTTTTGTATCCACAACAATGTTTACCAAAAATATATTTGTAACGGCATTTTCCGGAATATTTTAAAAGTTACGTTCTTGTTCGGTTTGCCAATATTTAAGTGTGTAACTTATATACTTTATTCCTTGTAATTTTTGGTATTATTTTGGAGTTGTAAATTCTTGTTATTTGTAAGTTATATTATTTTACCCTAAAATAATATAACTATTCCACAAAGTAAACAAATGTTCACACAAGTGTCTTAATATAAAATATGTATTCTAAATATATATTTAACCACTTTTATTTACAAAAACCAACCTCCAATATTTGTATTTTTGTTACAAAAATTATGGCAAAGTTTATATTGAAAAACATAGTTTAAGACATACTTGTAAACACTTGTTTAGAAAGTATTTTCTAAGTGTTTGTATTTTTAGAAAATTTTGCCATAGTTCCCTTGGAAAATGGAGGTGTCCATGCTATTTAGCATCTCATTTTCTTTTCAAAAATCATTCAAACCATCAACAATCATACCCTAAACATCTTACACTTACCAAGTGCAAAAACTATACATTTTACAATACAACATGAACTTGATCTTTTCACAAAAACTTGTAGTGACTTGGTAAAGTGTTTAATGGGTTTAGTTATCCTCCAAAATATATTTACTTCTTGATAAACCTCATTCTTGGAAGTTTTAGATGTTTACAACTTGTAAACATGATTTACAAAAATGTCTATTTATAACCTCTTCTTGTTTCTCTAGTATTTCTACACTTATTTCATCACCAAAATAGTGTAGGTTTAAGTAAAAACCATGGTCTTTCAAAAATCATATTTTGAACTTGGTTTTCTTGGAAAATCATTCATAAATCTTGGATCTATAAGTTTACTAGCTCACTTTGTTTATTATTTTACAAGAAATCTCTTTATTCATCAAGTTCATGTTCATACAAGAAGATGATCATCCTATGTTGTTCCAAAATCATCCTCTCACTTGCTAGATCATGTGTTTAATCACAATCTAGCAAGCTCCATGTGATGATTAACATCATAATCTCTAGTAAACAACAATCAAACATCATACTTATACCAAGCAAAATCATTTCATCCATATATCTTCATATGTTAGCTTGTGTTCAAGATTCAAGTTTATGTCTTTTAGTGATCTTGTGATTTTCATCATAGTACATCTTTTAACCAATTAAAATGGAAGTAACAAAGGTTAAAAAGGATTTTACTACTAGCTTTAAGCTAGGGAGGAACAATGATGAAAATGGAGTGGATAAAAGCTTGTGTGAGTGGTCCTTCAAGTTCCGTTGCTTGCAACCTTCTTAGATAGGGTTAAGACACCTTAGAATCACCATAGACTACTTAGGAATTAGCTAGAAAAATTATGGTAGTATGGGGGTGTTTGGGCCGTAAGTTTTGAAGGGAGGGAGAAGATGGATGGAGGTTGAAGATGACATGAAGGTCTTGTGGGTATTATATACTAGTTTTCCAATCTTTGAAGATCGATAAGTACTAGGGCTGGCAATTTTACACGAATACACGACACGAACCTACACGAAGTTAACAGGTTTTCGTGTATGGTCTTAACAGGTATCGTGTACCAAACAGGTAGACACGAGATTACCTGTTAATTTTCGTGTATAAACAGGTTAAATACCTGTTTACCTGTTAATACCCGTTAGTACACGATAAGAAATTAAATTAAATAAAACTCATCAGCCATGTGCGTGTGGGTTCCTTAATTTTGTTATATTTTCATTCCTCATTCAATTAAAAAAAATAAAACCCTAAACTCCCTCTGTAACTCTCAGATAGCATGGCGTGTTCGTGTTAACAGGTATTAACAGGTAATTTTCGTGTATAACAGTCGAACAGTCGTGTTAACAGGTATTAACAGGTAATTTTAGTGTATATCGTGTCGTGTTCGTGTTTGAAAAAAAGGACACGATAAGTTATCGTGTCGTGTTCGTCTATGGGATTTCGTGTATCGTGTGTTATCGTGTCGTGTCTTATCGTGTACGGGTATACACGATATGCCAGCCCTAATAAGTACACAACATATCTTCTACAAGATCGTTAGAGATCACATAGGATCTTAGCAAGATTATGGGGATCAAGTGAGATTTTGTGGGATCTATGGTGGGGCCACAAGTGACCGTCCACACACAAAAAGGGGGGGCTAAATGTAACTTTCATCCAATTAGTACATTACAAAATCTTTCACAATCTAGGCAAGATCATATGAGATATAGTGAAATCTCATGAAGATTATGGTGGATCATGCAAGATCATGGAAGATCACACAAAATCTAGGTGGGGCCACACCTTCATAACCGTCCATATGGATGGGGGGGGTAAGTGTAAATTCCAACCATCAATTTCATAAATAAGTTAAAGTTTCAAGTGTAAAGTTTAGGGATTTAGTGTGTTATTATGTTATAAGAGGTGTTATGGTGTTCGGGGATCATAACTAGTTCAGAAACATTAAAACAATGCTTCTAGTATAATTTTGGTGTTTCGGGTAATGTCCGGTTGTTCGGTTGGATACCGGTTCGTTAAAGTGTCAAGTTATTCCGTTTAGTGTTCTTTAAGTACCCTTTTTGACACTTTTAATTCCCGACACTTAGGAAAGCATACAGGACCATTTTGCCATATTTTTGCATATAATAAACTTGTTAAAATGCTGAATTTTTGCTGAATTATGCAGAATTCTGCACTTTGGGTGAGTTTTAGGCACTTCCCAGCACTTAAACTATCACTTAGGAATGCAGTTTTGTGGTCCTTACTTCCCTACACACTATACTAGTGTAATACGTCATCTCTGGCTCATACTGGGCCTCAAAATATTGTTTGTCTATGTATTGAACGTCGTCAGCTTTTTAGTTTGTCTGATAATTGTGCCAATTCTGTTATGTGCATTATTAGAACTATATCGTGTTGCATGTAGTAAGTCTTGCAACATGAAATGCCATTGTATGTATATAACAGTATTCAGAATTTCATTCGTCTTGTAAACTAGATCATGCACAGTTATTTAAAGCACAAATTATTGTTCAATTAGTGTACGGAATGTACGGAAAAGTGACAGTTGTCACAGTAAGACAGAGAAAACATAAACTAAAAATTTAGTTTTTAGTCAAAAGCAACGTTTTAACAAACATAAGTAGTATGAAAGGATTTAGAAAACCATAACCACATAAGGCCGGAGATGACAAAATAGTATACCTGGATGACAGGGTATGAAGTGACGACGACTAATTAGTCTAGCCGGTAAAACTATTCAAAGTTAGGAAAATGTCATGACAAATGCAAAGCGCTTGCTAATATAAGACAAGCGCGGGATAAACATGTTAACAGACTGATGAAACTAAGTGGTCAAGTGACAACTCGGTCAATAAAGATAGAGGATATAAGCTAAAAATAACGGCCCACGCGGCCTTGCTCATGAAAGACGTATGCGTCAATATAAATGAAAACATTATATCGAAAGGAACGAATGAATGTCTTGAAAACGAAACTAAGTTCGTTTAGTCTAAATTAAAAGAAATACGTAAATAAGGTTTCGGGGACAAACCTCTTTAAAGGGGGTAGACTTGTAACACCCGAAAATATAAACCTTTTCATTTATAAATTGGACGTCGGTAATAAATAGAATGAACTAACTAGGAGTAAAAATAACCTAGTTAGAGGAAAGCCTTGTAGTAACATGTTAGTGTGTTGAAAACCCCTAAAATAAAAACCTAATGATAGTTGGAGGGTTAAAGGTGTCAAAATTGAAATAAGTTTTATTAAAAAATAAAAATAAAACCCAAAGACACACAAGAGTGTGTGTCTGGTTCGACTAAAACACAGGGGCGACCAAGAGCTCTCCTAAAACCCTAGTTCATGCTAAAATTGAACAATTGAAGGCACAAATCTGACCCAAAATCGAAATCCAAGCAAAGATTAGTGATTTCCTTCGTAAAGGGATCATAAGGTATGCGAAAATTCATTATTTGATTCCATCCAAAATTCTGGATGAACAATTATAATTCGAAATTAGTGTTGCATGAATGTTGTTTGGATGAAATTAGAGTGAAATAGTGTCTAGGAACAAACCCTAGTCATTAGATTGTTGAAATTATGCTCAATGCATGAGAATTCCATAATCACCATTGAAGGTGATTAGTGGGTTTTGTAAAAGCATGTTAAACACTAGGGTTATAGTTATCATTCTAGTGTATTTTGAACTCTATGAAGTAAATTCAGATTTGTTGATGTAAAATTTTGATATGAACTTGCCTAATTGATGGTAATCTTGGCTAAATGACAAGTTATGAACTTGATTATAGATGTGTAAAAATCATGCCCACAAGGTGTTTGTTAAAACGCCTAAATGAATGTTCATATGTTGAAACCATGAATGAAACGCTTAATTTCCTAATTGATTTAATTAGGGGTGATATGTGATAATACAGAATATAATCATAATGTAGGTTTTAGTTAATTTCACGTATCATATGATTAGAGGTAGTTAACTAGTAGAAAGTTAAAACTAACCAATGACGAAGTCGAATAATGATTTCGACATAGAAAATACGTAAGGTGGAATAGTCGTATTTGTTAATGAATAATCTAACCACCTTGTGAATGATGATGTTAGTTTGAAGCTAAACGAGCTAGGTGGAAGCTTGAGGACGAAGCGGGTCAAACGAATCAATAAGGAAAAGTAAGGCATAGTTTGGATGCGAGGTAAGTTAACCTTGCACCCTTTTAAATTACAGTACACTTACTTGTGAATATTGATTGGGAATTATGTTAAGTCTTTGAAATATGATATTCCGACATGGTACAATGCAAGTCGGAATAAGTAAAACTGGCGAGAAACCATAAGTTATGGTAAAAAGGGGGTAAAATGGTAAACTAGTCGGGTGAAGACTAGTAAATAAGGAATTTGAAACAATACATTATGGGGTGAATCGTTATGGGTAAAAAGTGGTTAAATAAATATATGGACACGAGTTGACGGATAGTATAAAAGATGTGAAAAGGCACTATTGGGTGTAAGTCTTAACGGGTCAAATAATTTAATAAATGTCTTCTAAATAATGAGAACTCACGGTGTAAACCGGGATAGGTTCAAGGGCGAGATGGTGTCAAAATGCCATCTTATTAAGATAAATGGTCAATTAGACTAAACGGGTCAAATGGTGTTGTTAACACTATTTGACTATAATAACTGACGATCGCTTTGTGAGTTTTGTGATCACAGGGAAGAGCTATAAGGTTTGCGAAACTATTAATTAGTGATTAATAGCGAAAGGTATTTTAAACGGGTTAAAAACTTTGACCCGAGCCAGGTATGTATAAGTAAGAATATGGCTAAAATGTGAAATTTTGGTCAAATATATTGATAGAAGTCCTTCACCGTAAATGAGGGACTAAAGTTGACCAAAACGCCCTTGATGGGTAAATCGGATAAATGACCCTTAAGAGTCGTTTAGAAACATTTAATAGAATAAAGTAAAGTTTAGTTAAGTGTTGAAGCATAGGCATAAATCCTTTCCGGATCAAATGCCTCAAAATAGTTTCTTGTCGTAAAATAAAAACCGAAAGGGAGTGAATTCAGAATAAATAATTGTGACACCTAAAATCCACCACCATAATAGTTGTGGCAGAATACCACTTGATAGAATTGAATATAGGAGGCTATGCGTAAAAGTGTGTAAATACCCTTAGCGGGTCAAATTAAGCACATAACCATAAACAGGTTAATGATGTGTAATAACCCATGATTGAGACTAATATGATAGACAATATTGAATTTAAGAGATTTATGGAAACAGGGATCAAACAAACTTGTTTGTTTGATAAATTCATGAACGGGTCAAAATGTAGTAATTATATTTTAAGCAGAAATCTTAAAAGCCCATACTTTTGTTAATCTGGATGTCGGATGTTAGCTCCATATGATGGACAATTAAATTACGATCGTGTAGGAAAAGAAATCGTGTAAAACGAATATGTAGTTCGAAAGATATGTACGTTTTTGTGAATTATAAGTTGAGTAATTGAGTTGGGAATCTGCAGCTCAAAGAAAACAACCTTTCTGTCGAAACAAGGCCGCCGCGTCGTGCGACGACCAATCAAGTTCACCGTCGCGGCACGCGACTATCGCCGCGGCACGCGGCAACAGGGGTTGAACCCGTCGCGGCACGCGACAGGCATATATGCTATAGATTTGTTGTTTGTTCAATTTTTGGCCTAAAGAGCTTGGTTTATTACATTATAAAACTATCAAAACTAATGTTTGTCATGGTTTTTAAATCGTAGGTATATCTTGGGATGTCGGGTGATGATCAAGCTCATCGAAGAACCGAACACGATCTAGATACAAGCTTCCGCACACCGTTTCGTTGTATATTTTAAATGACGAACTTAATTACATTATGTTATAAACATTTAAATTGTAAAAGGTTTTAATTAACTAGTATTTTTCAATGTATATGTAATCCTAATTACATGATTGTTTTCGTAAACTATACGTTAAACCCTGAATTGATAGAATGGGTGTTACAGAAGCTGAATCTCATGTTGGTGATCAGCATACTGTCATTGTTGATGAAGCATAGGTTGAAACAGTTGCCATAGCTCAGTGGGGAATGGAGTAAATGTTGCAGCAGTGGGTGGAGCTCTTTGAGCATGTAACAACTGTTGCAACATGTTTTTGATATTTGCAACAGATGTTTCAATTTTGTCTACTATCTCCGTCAATTCTTTGTATTTCAAACCATCACCCAAATGAATGGGATCATCTAATTTCCCACTAGCAGTGGTTGTATCAGTAGTTGATTTAGGAAAAGTTTCCCAAAAGTCATCCACTGATGCCCCTTGTTCTTGGTACTGGGGACTTCCCTTTTCATTAACTATCTTGGTTAACACACCAGTGGGTAATTTAAACACATCAGTGGTAACTTTGATAGCATCAGAAATGGTTGCCATTAGTGGATTCAACACCTGTAGTAGCTGCTCCACTTGAACTACTGCCAGGAATTTCTTGTAACTCCTGCAGTGTAACCTCCTCAGCTGTTGATGGGTTAGCAATGATAGAGGAATCAGACTCAGTCACTTGTTGAGGTATTTTCTCAGTGATAGGTTGTTAAGAAGAACTGATTTTTGTCTGATCCATATCCAGAGCATTCAACAGCGGTAGAAAAGATGGTGGAATTTGTGAAGTGAGGATAGGGGTAGAAAGAGAATTTGCCCCGGGAGCAGGGCTGTGGAAGATGGATTCAAGTGGATCCAGAGCTTCATAATGTGGTGTCCCTGTGTGTACAACCTGATCCTTTTGAGAGGATGTAGGAGGAGTTTGAGGCTCAGGTTGAGATCTTTCTTCCATCTGCTGTGAGGAAGTAGCAGCAGTGGTTATAGGTGACTTTTGTGTTATCACAGGATTTTCTTCTGGGATCTCATCTTCCAGAAGATCCTTTTTGGATGGGGTGGTGGGCTTTTTGGTAATTTTCTTTTTAGGCTTTTTGGTAGATTTTGGTGGGGGTTTCACAGCAGTGGTTATGCTGCTGTAATCACCAGGAGCAGTGGGCTCAACAGCAGGAACCTGAGGAGCAGAGGTTGTCTCAGCTAAATTCTGCTCAGGTTCCTTTGTTTGTGTTTTGGAAGGTTTTGATAGCCTTGTAAAGGTTTCAGAAGATAGGCTGTTTATTTGAATAGGATTTCCTTGGATACGCACATGTGCACTATCCTTTGGAATTTTCTTTTGTAAATAAAAACTTAAAAATCTTGGAAACAATAGAAATGGTTTTTTCTTATCTTTGATATTATTAAGATTTTTAACCATATCATTGAAAATCTCCTGGGAGTAGCTAAAATCAACTTCAGCCATTATAGCATATCCCAGGTATTGGATTTTCAATGGTATTTCATTGAAAGTTGTGGTTTTATTTGAAACACACATGAGGAGGGTATGGAATAAAAATCTCATGGGAGGTGGAAAACTCCCTTTTTGCAAAGTATCTTTTTTCATTTGTTCCGCATACCCCCTCTCAATCAAATCAATTTGATATTCTTCCTTTGTGTAGGTCCCCTTAACCCGTGCGGATCGTAACAGAATCGTCGATCCAACCTAGAGTGCGGAATCCTCTAGATCAGATTTAACAGAAAACGTGTAGAAACAGAAATCACTATAAACCCGATCTTTATTGATTATCTTCTAACGATTACAATCAATCAAGATCTCTAATTCGTCCAAGCCTTTGCTATAACGAATTCTCTCCAAAAGCTAATTAGATGATTAACCTAAACCCTAATGCTAAGCTTTGTTTATATAGGACAAAGCTTTGCATATGGGCTAGGTCATGGGCTAGGCCCATTTCGCCTACCATCCCCATATGCGGGTTTGGTTTGGCCCAATCACTTTTAAATAACTATTACAAAGCTAAACTCGCTAACTGTTTATCGTTTTACTAATTACAAGATATCCAAAGACCAAATCTAAGTTGTTGTCACAAATATGCACCAACACTTTGGGAAAAAAATTTACCTGTATGATCATTCATTTGAAAAACCTCAGAAATGGTTTAAGGTGTGACAGCAACCTGAATTCCCCTTATGGTTGAAGTAATAGCACAGGGCTTTTTGTCCTGAACTTCAAGTTTTGCATTTTTCCAGAAATCACGTAGGGTATCCAGGTAGATAGGTGCGTTACAGGTCAACAAATTTTTGTACTTTGAAGACGAGAGAGCATCAATAATGGAGTGAAAGGTTGTGCTTTGACTTGTTTTGTCAAGTATACATAGGTAGTTATGAGGAGTTTTTAGTGCGAGAGCCATGGTGATTTGAAAGTAGGTGCGAGAGGAGGAAGAAGATGAGTGATTCGAAGGATTTTGATGGAAACCTCTTTTTGAAAGGAATTTTGAATTCGATTCGACAGTGAAAACCCTGTTTGGGGTTTTGATCAGGGTTTTATAAGGGTAAAAAGTGAATGCTGACGTGGCAGCGGTTACAAAGATCTAACAGCTAAGTACTGACCACGTAATAACCTCCGATGAATAATGGAGGACAGTTGTTTAGGAAACTACTGATGATCAATATCAGTGGTTTACAGTGGTGAAAATGAAAACAGTGGGTGATTTTTAACTATAACTGGATAGCCAACAATGATTGAAACACTGATTTTGGCCAGTCAGTGGTCAACATGAAGAATGTGGAAACAGCGGTTGTCTTTCAGCAGTGGATAACTTTTAACAGCCCGATGTTTGAACCAACACAGTGGTTGTAACAGACTTTTAAGGATTATTGAAAACTATCATTTTTAACTATTTTCAAAAGTGTTAAAATATGAGAAGACTTAAACAGATATTGGAGCTTAAACAGATGTTTCGCCTTATATATCAGTTGTTTGGACTTAAACAGATGTTTGACCTTAAACAGATGTTTGGCCATAAACAGATGTTTGGCCTTAAACAAATGTTTGACCTTAAACAGATGTTTGCCATTAAACAGATGTTTGATAGGCCTCATCAGTGCTTAGGTACATCAGTGCTTGTCTTTGACAGGGCTTTGTCTTCAACAGTAGATAGGCCTCATCAGTCTTTAAGTCCATCAGTCTTTATAAGGAGCAGTGGTTAGTTATAACAGTCCTTAGCATGATCAGCTTTATAACCACTCCATAACCCTTAGAGAGGAAACAAGTGTCGGTCTACATGGTAAATGAAGAGGTTAATTGTAATTATGATAACCTGCTTTTGTTCTTTGAGCTTCGAAAATTTATCCCTTGGGTTTCTTGGTATTTAATTTTACACTTTTCCCATAAAAGTTGGGGTTTGAAAGGGTTTTTGCATTTAAAGACTGCAGTTTTGAAATATACATTAATATGTTTATATTAAATCTACACGTTTTGATTGATTAAGTATATAAACTCATGGCCACTTCACCTGTTTTTCATCACGTTTTCCTACGAAGATATCATACTTTCAGCAAAGTCGAGTAACATAGTTTATTGAAATGGCGTCATTCACTTCTGTAAAATCAGATGATTTAAAGCAGCATTTTGTCAGGCAAATCGAGGAACATGTGTATCAAGATAGGGCTACTCTTCAAGAGCTGAAGATATGTTTTGATGGATTGCAAATTGGCCTGTTCACGAGACAGCAGGTTTCCAGAGATCTTATGCGGATGCCTTCAACTTCCGTTCGTGAGCTTTGTGTTATCATATATAGAGTGCGGTGATAGAGACGTGGAGTTCATGTCGATGCTGAAGGACATACATCGAGAGGTTCAGCAATCGATGGAGTTGAAGCTAAAGTTTCTTAATTCTTACGGTTATTGTTAGATTTAAAAGTTTAGTTGTTCAGTATGTTATGTAATTATTGGACTTTTAATGTCATGAATAAATGAATAAATTTTAATTTTATGAATCTATGTTGCGTTTGTAGGAAAAAAAAAGAAAGAGAACATCAATTTTAAATTACCAATTGCATATTTTGAATTTCAAAAGTTATTGATATTATCAGTAATTACAGATTTGAATTGAAAGCAATTGTCATCATGACTTTTCTAATTTTTATTTTAACTTTAATTAAGAGAAAATAACCGTCAATTTGAAATTCCCATTTTGCATATTTTTAATGTCCAAAGATCAAGAAATTAGCATTAATTACTGATTTGATATGCAACAAATTGTCATCAACAGTTTTTTTTAACTTTAATGTTGGAGGAACTATTATCTCATTGGAATGTAACGATTAGGTAAAATGGTAATTTCATTGTAATTCTAGTTTTCATTTGATAATTTCATTCTATCATTAATTAACCATATCAACAATAAAAATGTGAGCAGTGGCTGTTTTTTAGGGAAACCACTGATGGTCAATATCAGTGGATGTCAACAATAAAAATGTGAGCAGTTGCTGTTTTTAAAGTATCAGTGGATAGCCAACAGTGATTGAAACACTGAAGTTTGGTCAGTCAGTGGTCAACATGAAGAATGATGAAACAGAGGTTGTCTTTCAGCAGTGTATAACTTTTAAACACCGATGTGATAAATACTGTTACATATAAACACTAAAGTGATATGACATCTAACAACCTAACAGAGTATAAAACACTAATGTAATAAATACTGTTACATATAAAAACTGTTAACATAAACAAAGGTAGAATATCTGTTGTTGATGCTGAACAACTGTTGTTGTTGGGCAGTGGTTCACCTTTGGTTTTGTCTAGGGTTTGTCTCGAGAGATAAACTCTAGGGTTTGTCTCGAGAGATTGTATATACATAACATACCATTAAGCGAATCAAAATGGGGAGCAGACAATCATGGAACCAACATAATTTTCATCATAAACACTTAAGTATCATAAAACTGTGAATGAATATACCCAATCCAAAATTGTTAGACATTTTCATAAATCTAACAACCATCATCGAAGCTGTAACAAAATCTAAACACTGATACACTAAACACTATTACATAAGAAAAACTGATAAATAAATACTGATGTTGAATCTACTGTAGATGCTGAACCACTGCTGTTACTGACCAGTGGTTTTCCTTTGGTTGATCAGGCCTTAGGTACATAAGTGCTTGTCTTTAACAGGGCTTTGTCTTCAGCAGTGGATATGTTGTGACAACCGTCACTTTTCCGTACATTCCGTACACTAGATGAACAGTAATTTGTGCTTAAATGACTGTGCATGATCTGGTTTACCAGACAAATAAGTTTCTGAATTCCATACAAGTGAATTCATGCATGATATATGCTGCAAGAATTACGTTATGATAGCGTTGCGTCAAAAATATTAGTAAACTCACCGGTAAGACACATCGTGTCAACAGAACTGCAGAAAGCAGTCAAACATTAGAATTGAGGCCTAGGTGTAGGTCCGACGACAAAAGTACATTAAAACCCAAGAGTACATATAAGGGTTTAATTTATAGACATTGCGAAAACAAAAATAAGCACTAAAAAGCACCCGAAACGCACTTTAAGTGCATAATTTTGTATAATTCAGCTCAATTCAGCATTTAAACATATGAATATTATGCAGAAATTTTGTTTTATCATCCAGAATATTTCCCTAAGTGTTGGGAATTGAAAGGGTACAAGAAGGGTACTTAAAAGACACTAAAAAGTGTGATTTAGCACTTTAACGAACCAGTGTCTAACCGAACAACCGGACTTTACCCGGAACCTGAAAATATTGTTATTTTCATTATTTGTCTCTTTCTGAGCCCGTTAGGGTCCCTGAATACCCTAACACCCATTGTAAAGCACTACACATAACTAACCGGGTTAAGCACTTAACTAACTTATTTAACCTAACTATGTACCTAACTATTTAGTTAGAAATGGACTAGAACCCCCCCCCCCTCCTAACCGGCCCCAACTATGGGGAGACATACTTGGTACTCATTTGATTATTTTAATCTTCCTTGTCTCATATCTAGAAAACATAAGGACCATTGGATAATTAACTTGAAATTGCCTATAAGACTAAACTTAAACACACATGATTTCTCATAACCATCTCACCACTCAAACTCTCTCTTTCTTTCTATATAAGTCACGGCCAAACACCCCTCTTCCAACCATCCATTTTCGAGTTTTAATCTTGCAAAGTTCCAAGCTCTACAAGTGTTAAGGGTCTCGTATTAGGAAGCTTGGAGCAAGCGGAACGCGAAGGACCACTTCCGTTAGCTTTTATCCACCTCTTTTTCGTCAAGATTCTTCCCTAGCCCCGAGCTAGAGGTATAACACTTAAAACTCGTTTTTACACTTGTCTAAAGTGGTTAAAAGGAATTTTGTCGGTTAAATATCGTAAACATACATTTTGAAGCGTTAAAGTCTAGTAAAAACTATAAAGATGGTGGTTAATAGCTTGTAACATGTGTAAAAGTTGTAGTATTTGGAATTTGTGATTTTTGAGACCCGATCTATGATGTGGTAGCTCGGATCATCGTTTAACCCGACTTTGTAAGATCATGGATCTTCACATAAGCTCGTTTTTAGTTAACACAAGGGTTAAAAGGTGAAACTCTACCACACACGAGACATGGACTTGTTTAAAGGCATTTTATTTGTGTAAAAGTGATTTAACTTGTACGGTAGTGTTTAAAACTAGCGGATCTACGTATCCGCAAGTGGTATCTTCAAAGGACCAAGTGTCCAAGAAATCATATTTTCTAAAGACGGATCTTACATGAAAAAGAATGATTTTAGCAAACACACGAGTATGTAAACACTTGTGTAACATAAAGTTTCGACAAAATAACTATTTTTGTAAATGTTACCGGAAGTTGTAAAGATGTAACTTCTTTAAAAGCGAGACTTTCAAGGAACAAAGTTGATCTATACAAGGATCCACTAAAAATAATGGGAGAATACTACCTATTTTGGAAAAACCACAAGTTCATGTATTTCTGCGACTATATCTATTTTAACTAGTTGCATATTGTTTATTGTTGAATGAGGAGATTGTTGATGATTTAAAAAGAAAATAAACACATGTTTTGAAAACATGGGAAACCTCCATTTTTAGGGGAAACTCTGTCGAAATTTCTATAAATTTCGACACTTAGAAAAAAATATAAGTTTTAAGAAACTTATTCCCTAAAAATGTATCTAAAAATATTACCAAGGTTTCCCTAATTTTTGGTGATAAGAAATGAGGATTTCTTCAAGAATAAAAATGGATATAAGTATGTATATTTTTGAGAGAAAAATATATATTATTTTATCACCAACTTTTGTGCTAAGTGTATATAGTATGTGTTATACGTGCTAGTGTATTAAGACTTAAAAATACACTAAATACTCATGAGGAGTATAAACAGAAAGATACACATACAACATACAAGATACGTAATTCGGGTGCAAAGTGCAAAACACGAGATACTTATATTAATTTTAGAGAAATAATATAAGTAAGATACGTAGTTAAAAATATAGAATATTTTTAACACAAGAATACGTATACAAGAGATAGTGACTGTACTTGTGCGACGCAAGTCTAGTGACTAACGTTAAGAAAACGCGTATAGGTTACGACGTTAATTAAGCAAATCCGGTGAAGTTTACGACGCACAGGAACGCAAAGTGGTGAGTTCATGCTCCCCCTTTTCTTTAACTGTTTTCAGTTTTTATAACTCTCGGGGGTGAAATACATGTTACAAATACTATAATTTTTACAAAGGGTAAAAATACAAGAAGCACTCTTGGTGAGAACGAGAACTGAGTGCAATATGATTTGAGAATACGAGAAGCACTCGTGGTGAGTGCAATATGATGAGCATTAATAAATGCCTAGAAAATACTAGATCATGTGAGCATAGACTAATACAAAAGATGCCATAAAGTCTTGGTGAATACTAGACCAAGCCATTAAAAACATTCATTAAATAGGGACGAGGGTTAGATCTAATGGGTACGGCCGAGCCCCACTCATGGTCCTTAAGTGACCTCTTGAGTGCTTCGGTGTCCCAGTCGAGGGAAATCGACACAGTCGAGGCAAATCGACACAGTCGAGGGAAATCGACACAGTCAAGGGAAATTGACGCAGTCGAGGTTAATCGACACAGTCGAGGGAAAATCGACACAGTGAAAGGAGAACATACTAAAGCTCCCTATGTCCTCACATGCCTTAATGTCCTTGCTCATACACTCATTTAGTACGTGGTGTACACAAGAAAACGTGATGTATACAATAAATACTTGATTTATAAAGGTTACAAACTATGTTTTCATACAAGATATACAAGACGCATGAACTCGCTCAACTTTATGTTGATGTTTTCCAAAATTACATGTATTTCAGGTGACAGGATGGATCTTGGGCGCAAGTGTCGTAACTAGAAGTAGACTACAAGTCTAGATGTCATCCACTTTTGTTAAATTGAAACCTTGTCAAAGGCTGTGTTTTGAAGACTTAAATAACAAGTATTTGTAATACTTAAATTTTCATAAATGGATGAACATCGTTTTGATCATGTAGTTGTTTATTACGATTGAATGCAATGATAACAAGCTAGTCACACATCATACGCTTCCGCAAAGCCAGGGTGTGACAGTTTGGTATCAGAGCTTCGATTGTAGTGAACTGGGATTCTTTCTCGAGTCTAGACTACAATCACTAGAGTTCTCTCACGAAAACAATTTACAAAAAGGTTTTCATTGCATTCACGAAAGCGCCAAGATCCACGAGTCAGACACCTTACAAAGAAAATACAAGGCAAGGACATTAGTGAGGAATACCTTTAGAATAAGGTGCCAACCAAAGCATAGTCTACACGAGTTAGACTAGCCAAAAACAAAATGACCCCCAAAAACGAGAGTTATACGTGATATAATGCATTAAATTGCTTGATTATGCTAAGTAGCATATATGTTATTGATATACATACATACAAATAAGTGTACGGAATGATTATTTACGTGAATGAGATACTTTCGACTCCGACTCCTATTACTATACGTAACTCGCACGATGAAGCTACCGACCTCGCGTCCTTTGCAAAGCTCATGGCTGGGAGTGACTACCAAACAAGATGCTGAGCTTGCTTCCGTAGGAGATGGCTGCTCTTCCGATCGTGAAGGTGCCTAACTACGGTGATGATGACGAGGCAGAGGCGGCAACCTTGAATGAATCCTCAATCAACGGGACGAGATCCCTGCCGCTTATGTGAAGCAAGATTGACGATATGCTTAACCAGAAAAAGGGAGATGAAGTATTCATCTCGAAGGTGCCCCTCCAACTACTAGGAATTCTCTCTATTCCTATTCCATCTAATCATCATGCCTATACGCGCGTAACGATAACGAGTGTTAGCGCGTGGACCACTGCAATGGTCCTTTCCATGACAAGAGGTATAAGGACAATAGTGTCCCCTCCTTGATTGATCATCTGCTTGGACGAGAGAAAATTTGGGGTAACTGTGCAAGACAATTTATTATTACGGGGGCCCACGTAATAACGACTTGTAGTGCACAGAAATCCTGGTGGACTCTGCGGGTCGAGCTAATGAAAACCATACAAAATTAATCTATAGGTGTCCTCACCTTCATCTGGTAGAACAACACATAGATCAGTGCTTTAGCACGTTAGAAAGTAGGAAGCCTGTCTTAGCCTACTTCGTGACTGACACTTCTACTTGCATACGAGACGTTTGTGAAGACGATGTTTAAGCAAGAGAGGTGGAATGACATTCAGAAAGAGTCGGCGACGATACACTCCCTATCACCTCTACACAAACAACCCCATCAAAGGGGAATTATACGCACCAGTAAAGCTAAAGACCTAAGAAAACCAATGTAGCAGGAAATAACTAAAACTTGAATGACCAAGACGATGTAGCCTTGGGATCATCTCAAACAGTAAGCCAAGTTGGCAAGCCTATGTGAAGGCTCAATAACTGTTTATATATACGTGTGAAATTGGGTGGCTTATGGTGCTATGTATATCATAGACAATTGAAATATTGTCTAACCTACTTCATACCATTTTGGCAGAAGAGAATGCCGCCCAGGCGAGACACAAACACCAGTACGTTGCCAAGGACAGAAGCCGAGCTGCAAGAACGCATCTCGCAGGCAATTGCACGACATGAAGCCCTCCGCTCTGAGCACAGCAATGGCACTACTGGAAATAACCCTCCAACTGGCTGCACCTATAAACAGTTCCTGGACTGCAAGCCATTAAATTTTGATGGCACAGGAGGTGCCGTTGCATTTGTTCGTTGGGCAGAAAAGACTGACTCCATTCTAAGAATGAGTAACTGTTCGCCCCGACAGAGTGTTACTTATATCTCAGGGTTATTCGTAGATGGCGCACTCTCCTGGTGGAACCTTCAGGTTCAAACCCTTGGTGCAGATGCTGCTTATGCACTAAGCTGGGACGAGCTCAAGGAAATGATGGAAAAGAAATACTGTTCTAGAGCCGAAATCCAGAAGATTGAGGTGGAGTTCTGGAACTTGAAAATGGACGGACCAAAGATTTCCGAATACGTCCAACGATTTCACGACTTGTCTAGGGTCGTCCCCTACTTAGTCAAACCGGAATTCAAAAGGGTTGAACGATTCATTTGGGGACTTGCACCTCAGATCAGGAGCATGGTTACTACCTCAAAGCCCTCAACCATCGCAGAGGCTATCGATATGAGTGTCACCCTTACTGAAGAAGCTCTTCGAGCGGGAAAATTTTCGGAATCTGAGGATAACAAGAAAGAGACTCATGTGGAGTCGTCAAGCAACAAGAAGAGGAAGTCCTCAAACCTAAATATGAGCACCCAAGTCAACTATGGAAGCTCTAGAACAGGCAAAAGAGAGAAGGTAAAACCGCCGCATGACAGGAAAACTGATGGAGCCACTTATAAGGCCGGTGGTAAGATCTACTCGGGAAGTAAGCCGAAGTGCGGAGAATGCAATTTTCACCATGAAGGTCGATGTATGAAGCCTAAGTGCGGAAAGTGTGGAAAAGAAGGGCACAACAAGGATGCCTGTTGGGCGAAGGACCCAGATGGAAGAAATAAGAGAATACCAGGTTGCTACAAATGTGGTGAAGCAGGGCACTTTAGGAAAGATTGCCCTAGGAAGAAACAAGCAAGGAAGGGTTTTCACGATCGAAATTCGTGAAGCACGCCAGGATCCAGATGCGGTTACGGGTACGTTCCCTAATAACCAACCTTATGCATCTATTTTTAATACTGGCATCAACTTCAACCTTGCATGCCTAGAACTTAAGAAACTGCTTGGCCTAGTCTCAAGTGAGATAGACATCCTATATTCTTTAGAAATGGGCATATAGGAGGCTAGATTAAACAGTCAAAGCGATTAAGGATTGTATTTAGGGATTCAGAAGGCCGGAACCTTCTGTTACCATTGACTCGCGAAGTCACATTATGTTAGTCAGCATGGATCAGAAATCCAAGAATAGGGCCGAAGTCGTTTGATATGAGAAAATCAGACGCTCCTCGCTTGCGAATGATGAAACCCAACTTTCCTGCAATAGGTGCAAGGATGCTAGACCCCACAAGGTGGCAGATCTACGACATCCCTCACTAGTCGAAGAGGCATAGAAGCGCCTCCGAGTAGGCTACGGAGCCTAAAAACATCCCCGTGATGGAAGAAGTCCCAGTAGCCTTTTCAGAAGACTTGCTAGGAACGCCACTCTGTAGCGACGAGAGGAGTTCAGGATAAATCGCGTGCCAGGAGCAGCACCAGTGACGAATGACGCCATACCGACTAGCTTCACCAGCGAAACATGAACCTCTGATATAACTGCAAGAGCTGCTAGACAGAGGAAATTAAGGACATAACATCCTTAGTTAGGGAGACAAGGAGAAAGTTGGTAGTCTCCACTTTACATAAACTTCAGAAAAATTGAGAATCAGAATCCTTTGCCAAGGACTGACGACACAAATGAGCCAATCGTAAGGTTCCAGTTACCACTCAAAGATCAACTTGAGGACAAGAGGTCCTCCACTGTGAATACAAGAGGAAATATCCCTAAAACGACCTTTAGGACTTGCTTTGAGCATTACAAGATCCTTGTCGTATCATTTGGCTTGACACATGCATCGACAATATATTCATGGACCTCATGAATCGAACGTGTGAGCCATACCTGGATAAGTTATATACTTATTGACTACATTCTTATATGGCCAACGACCAAGGAAGGTCGTGAGCAACAGCCGCAATTTACCTTGCAATGATGACGAAAAGCGGATTTCGAGTTCGCGAAGGGAGAACTTTATGATACATGGTGGATAAGAACGAAATTCACGCAACCCTGCAACCAAGAGCTAAAGAGCTAGAGTTGCAATTATGTGACGTCTCTCGACAAGTCTCGATTGTACGCCGATGCAACGAGACCACGACATTGCACACGCGGCACATTAATTAAGGAATCACGAGAAGAGATCTTGAGATAGATACAGTGATTGCGCGCCGCAACTGGACGTCATTACCTGAAAGAAAACGTTGCACGATCTTTATTGATCACAAGGGTTGCAACACACCGATGATCGTAAGAACTCGAATATGAACTGAGCGTTCAGATATGTGATCATATCAGGACAGCCCGCAGAATACAGAAAGATTACGCTGATGAGCGGCAGAAATCATATGAATTTGAGACAAGAAGTATGACTAAAATGAGAGCCTCGCCTAGAGAGGACGTAGTGTGAATTGGAAAACGAAAAGGTTGAATCCCCGGTGTAGGGATCAGAACCATGGTTCACAAGAAGAAAACTCCGAGAAAAAGATCAGTAGTGATCGCGACACATTCATGTGTCTAGTCTATAGAGGAGTCTGACTTAAGGAACAGTCGTTGTTCCCACAAATAAGATTCACGTCAATAACAAATGATAAGAATTACTATAGAAACCCGTTGAGGTTTTGGACCAAGAGTCCGTGATACTATAGAAACCTGTTGAGGTTTTGGACCAAGAGTCCGTGATACTATAGAAACCTGTTGAGGTTATGGACCAAGAGTCCACAAGATACAGAAAAGTCATGATCGACTTACTTGAGTATGATAGAATTCATGACATGACCCAGAGATTTCATGGGAACATGAAGACAAATCATGAATCTAAGTGACCATATTGGTTTCACAACTCCCCTGCGACCGATGGCATCGCTTGAATTTCGGGACGAAATTCTTTTAACGGGGGGAGACTGTGACAACCGTCACTTTTCCGTACATTCCGTACACTAGATGAACAGTAATTTGTGCTTAAATGACTGTGCATGATCTGGTTTACCAGACAAATAAGTTTCTGAATTCCATACAAGTGAATTCATGCATGATATATGCTGCAAGAATTACGTTATGATAGCGTTGCGTCAAAAATATTAGTAAACTCACCGGTAAGACACATCGTGTCAACAGAACTGCAGAAAGCAGTCAAACATTAGAATTGAGGCCTAGGTGTAGGTCCGACGACAAAAGTACATTAAAACCCAAGAGTACATATAAGGGTTTAATTTATAGACATTGCGAAAACAAAAATAAGCACTAAAAAGCACCCGAAACGCACTTTAAGTGCATAATTTTGTATAATTCAGCTCAATTCAGCATTTAAACATATGAATATTATGCAGAAATTTCGTTTTATCATCCAGAATATTTCCCTAAGTGTTGGGAATTGAAAGGGTACAAGAAGGGTACTTAAAAGACACTAAAAAGTGTGATTTAGCACTTTAACGAACCAGTGTCTAACCGAACAACCGGACTTTACCCGGAACCTGAAAATATTGTTATTTTCATTATTTGTCTCTTTCTGAGCCCGTTAGGGTCCCTGAATACCCTAACACCCATTGTAAAGCACTACACATAACTAACCGGGTTAAGCACTTAACTAACTTATTTAACCTAACTATGTACCTAACTATTTAGTTAGAAATGGACTAGAACCCCCCCCCCCCCCTCCTAACCGGCCCCAACTATGGGGAGACATACTTGGTACTCATTTGATTATTTTAATCTTCCTTGTCTCATATCTAGAAAACATAAGGACCATTGGATAATTAACTTGAAATTGCCTATAAGACTAAACTTAAACACACATGATTTCTCATAACCATCTCACCACTCAAACTCTCTCTTTCTTTCTATATAAGTCACGGCCAAACACCCCTCTTCCAACCATCCATTTTCGAGTTTTAATCTTGCAAAGTTCCAAGCTCTACAAGTGTTAAGGGTCTCGTATTAGGAAGCTTGGAGCAAGCGGAACGCGAAGGACCACTTCCGTTAGCTTTTATCCACCTCTTTTTCGTCAAGATTCTTCCCTAGCCCCGAGCTAGAGGTATAACACTTAAAACTCGTTTTTACACTTGTCTAAAGTGGTTAAAAGGAATTTTGTCGGTTAAATATCGTAAACATACATTTTGAAGCGTTAAAGTCTAGTAAAAACTATAAAGATGGTGGTTAATAGCTTGTAACATGTGTAAAAGTTGTAGTATTTGGAATTTGTGATTTTTGAGACCCGATCTATGATGTGGTAGCTCGGATCATCGTTTAACCCGACTTTGTAAGATCATGGATCTTCACATAAGCTCGTTTTTAGTTAACACAAGGGTTAAAAGGTGAAACTCTACCACACACGAGACATGGACTTGTTTAAAGGCATTTTATTTGTGTAAAAGTGATTTAACTTGTACGGTAGTGTTTAAAACTAGCGGATCTACGTATCCGCAAGTGGTATCTTCAAAGGACCAAGTGTCCAAGAAATCATATTTTCTAAAGACGGATCTTACATGAAAAAGAATGATTTTAGCAAACACACGAGTATGTAAACACTTGTGTAACATAAAGTTTCGACAAAATAACTATTTTTGTAAATGTTACCGGAAGTTGTAAAGATGTAACTTCTTTAAAAGCGAGACTTTCAAGGAACAAAGTTGATCTATACAAGGATCCACTAAAAATAATGGGAGAATACTACCTATTTTGGAAAAACCACAAGTTCATGTATTTCTGCGACTATATCTATTTTAACTAGTTGCATATTGTTTATTGTTGAATGAGGAGATTGTTGACGATTTAAAAAGAAAATAAACACATGTTTTGAAAACATGGGAAACCTCCATTTTTAGGGGAAACTCTGTCGAAATTTCTATAAATTTCGACACTTAGAAAAAAATATAAGTTTTAAGAAACTTATTCCCTAAAAATGTATCTAAAAATATTACCAAGGTTTCCCTAATTTTTGGTGATAAGAAATGAGGATTTCTTCAAGAATAAAAATGGATATAAGTATGTATATTTTTTAGAGAAAAATATATATTATTTTATCACCAACTTTTGTGCTAAGTGTATATAGTATGTGTTATACGTGCTAGTGTATTAAGACTTAAAAATACACTAAATACTCATGAGGAGTATAAACAGAAAGATACACATACAACATACAAGATACGTAATTCGGGTGCAAAGTGCAAAACACGAGATACTTATATTAATTTTAGAGAAATAATATAAGTAAGATACGTAGTTAAAAATATAGAATATTTTTAACACAAGAATACGTATACAAGAGATAGTGACTGTACTTGTGCGACGCAAGTCTAGTGACTAACGTTAAGAAAACGCGTATAGGTTACGACGTTAATTAAGCAAATCCGGTGAAGTTTACGACGCACAGGAACGCAAAGTGGTGAGTTCATGCTCCCCCTTTTCTTTAACTGTTTTCAGTTTTTATAACTCTCGGGGGTGAAATACATGTTACAAATACTATAATTTTTACAAAGGGTAAAAATACAAGAAGCACTCTTGGTGAGAACGAGAACCGAGTGCAATATGATTTGAGAATACGAGAAGCACTCGTGGTGAGTGCAATATGATGAGCATTAATAAATGCCTAGAAAATACTAGATCATGTGAGCATAGACTAATACAAAAGATGCCATAAAGTCTTGGTGAATACTAGACCAAGCCATTAAAAACATTCATTAAATAGGGACGAGGGTTAGATCTAACGGGTACGGCCGAGCCCCACTTATGGTCCTTAAGTGACCTCTTGAGTGCTTCGGTGTCCCAGTCGAGGGAAATCGACACAGTCGAGGCAAATCGACACAGTCGAGGGAAATCGACACAGTCAAGGGAAATTGACGCAGTCGAGGTTAATCGACACAGTCGAGGGAAAATCGACACAGTGAAAGGAGAACATACTAAAGCTCCCTATGTCCTCACATGCCTTAATGTCCTTGCTCATACACTCATTTAGTACGTGGTGTACACAAGAAAACGTGATGTATACAATAAATACTTGATTTATAAAGGTTACAAACTATGTTTTCATACAAGATATACAAGACGCATGAACTCGCTCAACTTTATGTTGATGTTTTCCAAAATTACATGTATTTCAGGTGACAGGATGGATCTTGGGCGCAAGTGTCGTAACTAGAAGTAGACTACAAGTCTAGATGTCATCCACTTTTGTTAAATTGAAACCTTGTCAAAGGCTGTGTTTTGAAGACTTAAATAACAAGTATTTGTAATACTTAAATTTTCATAAATGGATGAACATCGTTTTGATCATGTAGTTGTTTATTACGATTGAATGCAATGATAACAAGCTAGTCACACATCATACGCTTCCGCAAAGCCAGGGTGTGACATATGTCTCATCAGTCTTTAAGTCCATCAGTCTTTATAAGGAGCAGTGGTTAGTTATAACAGTCCTTAGCATGATCAGCTGTTATAACCACTCCATAACCCTTTGAGAGGAAGCAAGTGTCCGTCTATTCAATTGAGAGGAATCATTGCATTACATCCATGTTGAAAAACAGAATCGATAAATTTAGGGAAAATGGGTTTGAAAGATGATAACCCAACAGGGGAGGATCTCATTCTACAGCTCCGATAAATTCATGGGTATTCTCAAATAATGGTTCCTAGATGTTTGAAGCCCGACAAAGACCGACAAATGTCCACAATGCTGCTTCTTTGGACATTTGTCGGTCTTCAAACATCTAGGAAACATTAATTGAAAATACCCCTGAATTTATCGAAGCTGTAGAATGAGATCCTCAACTGTTGGGTTATCATCTTTCAACCCCATTTTCCCTAAATTTATCAATTCTGTTTTTCAGACCTCCCAAAGCCACCTATCCGCCTCCAAAGAGATCGAGACAGCTTGAAGCATAACCTGCACTTGCTGTAATTCCACTAAGTCAGTATTTAATCCCAATATACCAACTCAATACAAATAACAAATATTTGGTGTGCTACAACTGTAAATAACTCAGGAAACAGATTTGAAACCATAAATATGGATTATAGAGATCTATGAATGAAACATGGGTGAATAAACCAACAAAACAGATTGTGAAAAACAAAAACTACAAACATATCAAAATTAATCTACTCGTAATCACATGGTACACCAATGCAAGCATCTGAATAAACAATAACAAATCAAAGACAAAATCAAAAGCTACAAACATATCAAACAAAGTGTATTAACAATTAGCAAAAGAATAACAATTACCTGATTTATGTGCGGCTCTTAACAAAAGAATCAACAATTTACCGATACTTGCCGAAACCATAACTGGTCAGATTTATGTGCGGCTCTTAACTACATTCTGTAGAATCTGTACATCTAACAAATAATCAAAGAACAAAGAAACAAACCAAAAAACATTCTGTAGAATCTGTACATCTAACAAATAATTAGAATGGTCATTTTTACCTTATTTCACAAATTTCATAATATGAAAATAAGTAAAACATAGAAAAAATGAAACCAAACACCTGATATTTGTCGTTCGAATCTTTGAGTTGGTCGTCATAGTCCTACAACCTTTCGATGTCGTTGGAATCGGTCGGTGATGTCAGTAGCCTAATCAACAAACAACAGCAAACAACAATAGCAAGTCGCCAATCAATCGACCTCAAAATCATATAGAAGCCCAAAAATAAAACAAACCCTAACCTAAAACTCAAAATGGAAAAATGAAAAAATATATTTATAACTAACCCTAAACCTCAAATCCATTACAGCATAACCATTCAATCGACCTCAAAATCATATAAAAGTCTAAAAATAAAATGAAAATTAGATAAGTGAACATCAAAATTGAACAACAAACCTGACCAAAAATTAACCAAGGGAACTACAGGTCGTAGAGCCGCCAACCTCCGATCATCTCCGTCATCAAGTTCCCAGCGGAACCCTAACCGAAGCACAACAATAGGTAAAGACGCATGAAGATCGAATGAGTGAACAATGAAAACAAAGATCGACACTTATAGAATGGAAGTTATTGATAATCTAACCTTGATTCGGATGGTTGATCTGAACATCTGTTAAGATCGGAATAGAGCAGAGCGAGAGAGAAAGTGGGGAAGCCCTAAATAAGAGATGAGATAGATAAAGAGAGGAGTGGTACTGTTGGGCAGGAAAAGGGAAAAAAGGTAGCCCTCATCTACTGACACGTGACTCAAATAACTTTCATTTATTATATATAATAGATTTGAAGAAGGATGACCAGTCAGCTGATCATTAGTCAATCTTTTAAGTTTTTTTTTGTTTATATTAGTTTTTACCCTTTAACATTTTGTATTGTCACTTACAACCCTTCAATTTTCTAAAAACTTTATAAACTTTTTTGTCTTTTAGTAAGTTTTGTCTATTTTAGTTTTTACCCTTTAACATTTAGTATTGGTACTTACAACCCTTTAACTTTTTTAAAAACTTTATCATATTTTACATTCTTATATTTATGTACGTGTTGGTATAAATTCAAGTTGATTACATTTTTTTTTGAAAATGGGTACGCTTAGATATATAATATACTTTTTTTTTACGTTTTGAGTTGATTTATGTTTTGACATAAATTTTGTTTTACAACAAGTGGGGTCAAATACAATATGTTTTCATTAGATTTTATAAATTCGACTTACTTTACTTTCAGCGTCACCGCAACGCACGATGCAATTTTTAACTTAAAAACCATTAATTTTTATTTATTTTTATGTAAGTGTCGGTATAAGTTCAGATTAGTGTTCGCCTTAAATTTCTTTTGCAAATAACTTGGGCCAAATATAATACGTTACCGTGCTTATTTTTATGTACATCCGCATCACGTGTGAAAATTTACTAGTTTTATATATATCCCTAGAATAACGCATTCCCATAGTCATAAAGATTATTTTCTAAATTTATTAATTTAGTTTTAGATCATGTGTAGTGGGATGAGAAGATAATGCTTTCACTATTGGGCGTTTTGCGTCATCTGACGGTCCAGTCAACAATGGGGCATTATGAGGCGTTATTCTAAAATGGATGTAGTGGTATAATGCACAATCCAATGATTACTCAATTAATTTTTTTTAACTAAAACTAATGAAGAAATGAGTGTAGCGGCAAGCCAAAAAAATCTTGATCAGATGTTTAATTTGGCACGTCCTAGCCTAATTTTTTGAAAAAAAACGCCCCCAGAGGCGGTTAATGGATGTGTTTAGACGTTTTCTTAAACCATCGGGTGTGGGGGTCGTCCCTTCCCCGTCTCGGGTCGTCGGCCACGTCGCACCCCCCCCCTGCGGGGTCGTCGCGTCCTTCCCGGCTTCTCCAAGCCGTTGGAGACGAGGCAAATGTTGTGTGCCCCCCTCTGACTTCTCTCTCTCTCCCCTTTATTATATATATTGGTTTTTATTATTGGTTGGGTAGTCCCTGAGGGAATAGTCCTCCACCCTTGATGAGGTGACGCCTACGTGTAGGGTAGTAGTGGGTTGTCTCTTTGGACACTAATTCACCAACTCACCAAATCCATTAATTAAACGTCTCCCAAAACCAAAACCCACCCACCAACCAACCAAAAACCCTTTTCTTTAAAAAGTATCTGTCCTTTCCTGCTTTTCAACAGAGTCCAGTCCAGTGGTCTCATCAATCATCCCCAGATACCCACTCCGAACGATTCTTCCTGAAATGGGTTTCTTCCGATGATCGTGTTTCACCGCCGATTGTGTTAAAGGAAAAGGGTTTGTTGATCACACATTGCGTTGCAGAGATGAAGAAGAAAGCGAAAAGGGTTGAGAAAAATGAAGATGACTGTGAAGAATGGTGCTTTCAATGCAAAGATGGTGGCGATTTGATCATTTGTGATCATAAGTGAGTCTGTTTTTCTTCAATGTTTTCTTCATCGGTTTCTGTTTGTTTGTTTATTCAACTCTTGTTTAGTAGACATAAATAATGGTATTTATTTTGGTCTTTTATCATGAAACCCCCAAATTAATTGTTATGGATTATGTTGACAAACATCACTTATAATAATTTATTGAAAAATGCATGTCTGTTGTTGTTGACTCAAGGGTATTTTGGTCTTTTAGCTTGGTTAAACATTTGAGTTCAGACAAATCAATTGTTATGGAGGATGATGTTGACAAACATTACGTCGTTACCTAATTTATTGAAAAAAAAAACCTTGTTTGAATGCATGTTTGTTGACTCAAGGGTATTCTGGTATTTTAGCTTGGTTAAAGATATGAGTTCAGGAAACCCCAAATCAAGTGTTATGGAGGATGTTGTTGACAAACATTACTTAATTTATTAAAAAATACATTGTTTGATCGCTTGTTTCCTAGACTTAAGGGCATTGAGGTCTTTTGACTTGGTTAAAGATATGAGTTCATGAAGCCCCCAAATCGGTTGTTATGGTAGTTCACCTATTGAGTAAAAAAAAAACACCTTTAGCTTTCCACTTTGATGATTTCTTCAATGATCTGAGCATTTGCTATACATGATGTCAAATGTTAAATCATCTGTTATAGGGGTCAGGTTGGGTCGGGTCGGGTCATAGTTACTGACTGGATCTAGCCTTTTCCGTTAGCCTTGGGACCACCCTCCATTGATCAAGTCAATGCCTATATAGCTGAATATGTATGTATGTATTTATTTATAATATATTAAGTTTTTTTTTTTTGTTATTATTTCAGGGATTGCTTGAAATCGTACCATCCTGAGTGTGTATACTTTGATGAGTCCTCTGGGAAATCTAAAAGCCGGTTTATATGTAGTAAGCTTGATTACTAAAAGTGTTATTAACATTATGAAAGTTGTGGCCAATTTAAATATTTTTTACGGTGATTAAGAAACAAGTCTTGTTTCCAGATTGGCATAAATGTGATACTTGTAAAAGAGCTTCAGATTTCCAATGCTATTGCTGTCCAAAGAGTGTTTGCGGACGTTGTATCAAATCTGCCGATTTTGTTCATGTTAAAGGGAAGAAAGGATTCTGTGAGCACTGCTTGAAGCTTACACTACTTGTGGAAGAAAAGAAAGATGTTGATTCTGATGGGGTATTTTTGGAAATTACCATTTTTACCTTGTTTATGTTTTAGAGTTCAATCACATATGATTGTTTGTTTGATAACTCTTCTAAATTGATAGAAACTAGCAAGTGCTAAATGATACGAATTAATATAATTTAACAAAAACGATAATAGTTTTTGAACGATTCTTAACTTGGAATTTGGTTTTCAGGAAACTGTAGACTTTAACAATCGGAACACGTACGAGACTCTATATAAGGAATATTGGGAGATTATTAATGACACTGAAAAGTTGACTCTTGAGGAACTATTATCCGCCAAAACAAAACTGAAATCTGGAAAAAATTACGATTCAGACCAAAACGACGACAGTGATGAGTACCAATGTTCGGATTCTGAAGAAAATGAAGAAAAGAAACCACACGGTTCTGGAAAGAAAATGAAAAGAGCAAAGCCTGAACCGTTAGAGAAAAAAGTCAAAACAAATGTAAAAAAGGAAGTCAAAGGGAAGTCAAAGTCAAACAAGGAAGAGTTCATGGGATGGGGATCAACGCGTGTCATCGAATTTCTTACCTACATAGGAAAAGATACATCTATTGCATTATCTCAACGTGAGCTAGAAAACATCGTTAAAAGATACAGTCAGGAAAAGAATCTAATCCAAAAGAACAAGATAGTCGAGTGTGACGAATGGTTACGGTCCGTTTTTAAAAGAAAAACAATACGAATGAATAGAATTTATGATTCTTTGGAGACCCATTTGGCTGAAAATCAGGTGTCATCCGACGAAGATGAAGATGAAGAAGAAGATGATTTACGGTATGACGAATCAGAGGAAATTGATCATGAACATAAGGAGGTGGTGGTGCTCAATAAAAGGAAGAAAAAGAATAATGACGGTAAAGTAGTAGAGAAACAAGAGGATGTGACAGATGTTTCGCATTACCAGTTTGCGGCAATTGTGCCTGAAAACATTAGGCTAGTGTATTTGAGAAGGAGTTTAGTGCAGGAGTTTACTAAAGAACCGGAGAGCTTCAAGAGTAAAGTAGTAGGAAGTTTTGTGAGAGTTAAAGAAGATACAAATGGTTGCTTTTCAAGGGGTTCTTATCAGCTTATGCAAATAACAGGTATTTCCTTTTTGATATTATGTAAATTTTATTTTGTTATTTTAGAAATCAATACAAATGGTGTTTGGATGTGCTTTTGTTGTAATAATCGTGTTTTTAGTGGTTTAAGTGTTTGAGAAATTCTATTGTTTAAAATTTGATATATTTAAAGTTATTTGTTTTTATGCAGCTTTTTTTTATAAATTATTATTTTTTCAGGTGTAAAGAAATGTTTGGTTGATGAAAATGAATTTATTCTGAAAGCATCAGAAACAGATATCTGCATCACTTCGCTGTCAGATGATGACTTCTCTGAGGTGAACTACCATTAAACCTTAAAGTGATACTAAAAAAGATGGTTGTGATGAATATGATTTTTTCTCCTGTTTTTTTTTAATGTTAACCATCAACCGTTTTTGAATGTTGTAAAATTTCAGGAAGAATGTCAAGATTTAAAAAAGAAAGTGAAATCTGGAATACTTCAAAAGCTTGAGTTGGTAAGCCTAAAAGTCATTGTGCATTCCCTAATATATTGCAATTTTTACAAATGTATATCTACATATACAAAACTGACCATGTCAACTTGTATTACAGACAGTTCTTGAAGAAAAGGCTAAGAGTCTGCACAGGGACATTGTGACACATGTATGTACGAGTAACCATTCATATATTATTTACCCAACTTTATTGTTTCTCACTAATGTTATTACCTCTTTAAGTATACAAGTTGGTTAATGCAATTGCTACCTGCTATAATCATTTTTTGTTACTTAGTGGATTCCTCGAGAGCTTGGCATATTGAAACATCGCATCGACCAAGCAAACGAGAAAGGATGGAGAAAAGAATATCCTTTTTCAGTAATTGATGGAACTTACTCTATACTAATCTAAATTTAGGGGTGCTCACAGCTCAGTTTGGCTGGTTTTGACAAAATTTCTCGGCAGAACCACTATGTACGATGTCACAATATTGCAAACCCATCCGAAATCATTAGGTTTCGCTGTTTGGACAGATTGAACCGGTTGTTATATTTATATTTTTCAAATTTGTTTGTATAAAATCCTTAAAAATGATTGAAACAGTTCATGAACATTGTACATATTAATAAGAAAAATAATTAAAACTGAAAAAAAAATGATGGTAAATGGCTGATTAGGTTTATGTGATCCTTGACCTATGTGTCTATTTTACGCTCTTTGAGTACTTGAGAAAAAGGGAACTCTTGCTAGATGAAAAAAACAAGCAAAAATTACTAGAAACGGTTCCAAGTGTGGTTCCAGATGTTGAAGATGACAACAAAGATTCACCAAAATCTATTCTAACACATTCGTCATCGGCTGCTTTCGGTATCACTTCAGGTAATGATAAAATCACGAAAATAGTCATTTTTCTTGGAAGTTTAATACCTATATAGTTATTTCAGAAACTAATCACTCATAGTTTTACTCGCACATCAGTCTTTTTCCCTAACAAATGACTCAAAACTAATGTGATACGTGACGCATATTGTGTATAGATTCACATATGTATTGTTATCTGCATATAGATACGCTATCAAAGATTCATATATCTCATGGCTATATACATAAAATTGTGTTGACAATGACCATAGGAGATTAGAAAAATGGCTACTTTTGTGGATCACTTTTTTTTTTTGTTGTAATTAATATAAAGAAGCACAATGTTTCTATCCTGTACAAAGTAAGTCAATAAATCTGCAATTTATTTGTGCAAAAGCGGTGAAAGAAGAGGTGCCTGCGTCTGAAACATACGAAATGGCGATGAAGCTGGAGAAATTTTTTGGTTCCCTGGAGAAGCAAGAAAAGTCAAGTAAACCATCTATTGTCAAAAGTCCAAGTCAATTGTTTGACTTTAGTAAAGAAAAGTCAAGCATGGATGATATAAGCAAGGCGGATGTTGAAGACACTGAAAGCTCTCAATGGTTCGTTACATGCCTGAGCGGTGAAAAGGTGGGGCCCGTATCGTTATCGGTGCTCAAGAACTGGAGCCAGACCCAAGCTGCATCAAAATCCATGATTTATAAGATAAACGAAAGCAAAGAACAGGCCAAGCCACTGACTGCTGTGCTGAATCTTGCTTTTTTTAGAAAATGATCATGTTTTCAGGGGTTCTTTTGAAACTTATGTTTTGACTTTGCTAAAGTCAAAGTAGTATGTCCAGTTCATGAGTCTATTTTTAGTGGTGGTATTATATAAGAGCAAGAGACCAGTGGTTTTGGAAACATGTTGTTCATAGTCTAAGAACAGGTAAGATTGGTCTCGTTGTGTTGAACTCTCTGCGTATTTTAGTTGTTTTGTGTTTAAATCTGGTGTTTTGCTATTTTGTTCTTGAGGCTTTTTGCTTCACATGTACATGGTTGAAATAGCTTTGCTGATAGATGACAAACTGAGCAAATTTTACTAAGTTTTAGCACTTTGGTTTACCCACACTTTTAATTATTAACTTTGGTAAAAATAATTTGTTTATTTTTTTTAAGTTAATGGGTGCTTATAGAGGTGACATTATTATTATATATATAATTTATGAACTTCTTAGATACATTTTTTTTTTATCTTTTTGTAATTTTTGTCTTTTATGAATTTGTTTTCATCTTTCCTTTTTCTTTTCTATTTTTTGGTTTTTCTTTTTTAAGTTTCAATCGAACCTGCTGTTGTACATGTAACAAAACAAACGGTCTAATACTGATCGAACGTCAGTACTGAAAGTGATATTCGTTTTTATTGTTTCTATCGATGTAAACACATCTTGGTATTTTTTGGTCATATCATGACTTTTTTTTTGTTTCTCTTTCGGTAAGTGTCGGTATCTTATTGAACCGAACCAATATCAAACGAATTCCTGCCATTAACGTTATTGTGTTTACGTTCCATTAAAAATTGGGCCGCCCCGCCGCAGAGCGCGGGTGTAACCCACTAGTTTGCTTAAATAATAATGCTTTTAGATTATCTATATTGTTTATTGAATGGATCGTGTTTTAGTTGACATGTTTAACTTGCTTAATTAAATGTTTTGCATTCGGGTTCACCTATTTATATTTAAATATACAAGTTGACCCCTAAACTGTAAATAAACAAGTCGATTTAATCAAACAAGATGACCCAATAACCTGTTTACAACTCAATTAACCCGTATATTACAACCATTCAATGTGTATGTTCACAATTTACTTATTCAAATAGTAGGTTTGACGTCCTTAATTCAAAATTAGTCTTGTTTACTTTAACGATTTAAGTCGGCACTACTAACACATCTAGAACTTATAAGATTTTGTGCATCTAAACCAGCTTTGAATACTTCCTTTTTCTACTTACAAACTTTAGATTTAACTGTTTTGATATTTTCAAGATGATATATAACTTTAGAACAAAGACCCGTTGTCTAGTCAAGTATGGTACAAAGATTTCAAGATGATTAGCATGTTGGGAGGACACAAACACAGTTCTAATGAACCATAAAACAGTGACAAGACAATGCAAAATCATATGGAGAATGTCTGTAAATTTCGAGTCTTTTAAGTGCTACCATGAAACTTGTTTGGTTATTAAATTAAATGAATGTTCTCATTTCAATGAAAAAAGTTGTCTAAGATTTCTTCACATGACATTCTCAGTTTCAGCTGCAGCTTCTTTCCTATATGCTTGTAATCTCTCTTTCAATTTCTTGCTCTCTTCAAAGTTGGCCTTCCTCTTTACTGCTTTCTGCCAAAGAAAACAAGATGAGAACACTATCATTTCTTTATGAAAATTTATTTTCTAAAAGATTTCCACATGTTTATAGCATTTCTTGGATACATATATTTAAGAAAATATATAAAAAAAAAAAACATCGATGAAGATAAGAGGCTTACTTCCTGACGGAAACATTTATCGAGCTTTATCTTGAGATCTGTGCACTCACCAAAGAATTTTCCATAAGGATGCTCATTATGGCACTTCTGAAACAGTTCGATTATCTACACCAAACACGAGAACATCAGTTTCAGAGATTATAGACGAAATGGGTAAATGAGTCTTTTAACTTACTTCAGCACACATTGGGTGTCTATGTAATGTCAATGGAGGATGCATTTACACGTCTTACAATCAAAATAGAGGGAACTGCACAGATTGAAACATTCAAAAACTCGCTTCACATCGTATAAAAAAAACCAAACATGAACAAGAAAAGACGTAAATCATCTGATATAAAAGGAAAAGCATATTAACCCCTTGGTTTAAAGAGCGAGAAGCGCACAAAAGTGACAAAGTCTAAAACCGAGGCGCGAAACGCCAAGCGCAAAAGTGCACCGCTTTTCGTACCCAAATCGCAAATAATTATGTAATTTTTTTTAGATTTAATAGCCAAAATGGTCCCTGAGGTTTGCTCACTTTTGCCACTTTAGTCCAAAACCCAAATTTGTTACATCTGGGTCCCCGAGGTTTGCATTTTGTTGCCATTTTAGTCCAAAAATGAAATCTGGTCAGATTTCTCAAAAAAACCTCAAGTTTTGTCCTTTTGCACAGGGGTAAAATGGTCATTTTGCTTTTCATTTAATATTCACAAATTAATATATATATATATATAATAATACTAGTAGGAAACCCGCGCGTTGCCGCGGCGGCGTATATTTACAATGCGGTACTCGTTTTTGTTAGCTTTTCAATGATGTCGTGATATATTTTATAGTATGCTTGTTAGTTTTCTTATTCGTAGCAACGGTGTATCATGTCATTGCCATGAGCCTAACAGTGTGTCCATCAACTGACACAGATCTTCAAATGTAAATGAAATTTAGAAAAATGAAACGTGATGAATGTGGTGAAAATCATTGCCTAACATGAAAATCAAACAAAAAATGTATCTGTCTTTTAAATAAGTGTAAGATACATGTACATCTGCAGGTTTACTTATAGACATGTATCTCCTAGAGGCAGTAAGATGGGAGAGTCCAGCAGTTTAGGTAATGAGTCAAAACCGGTTCATACTGAAATTAGTCATTTTCGAATGGCTTGAACAACCAGGATCATGATTGGTGGTTTGTGGTAAGAGGTTAGTGATTGATGAGTTTTTTTAAACAAAAGGTGGGGTCATTTACACGCCCAACACCACCCCGTGTTTTTTATATCACGCCCCCTTGCTGACGTGGGTGCAGGTTTGAGCCAGTTAACTTAAACAAATTTTGGTTAGAATAATAAAAGAAACAACAACGTAGGTATTACTGGTTTTGTATAAAATATCATACATTAAAGAACCAAGCTTAGCATTACCACCCAGCAAAACCAACTTCCCAAACAACAAACACTTGGTGTGCATTTTTTTGACTCGACTGTCATCACAATTGCACATCGGATCACATATGTGCTCAACGGTGACATGGTTTTAGTCTTGGAACAAGGTTTGATGAATCTTAGTTATATTCGTTGTTAAAGTACATCGCCGCAATTTTGCTCAAGGTTAATGAACGTAATAGCGCCGAAACTCACTATAATAGCGCCTTTCACAACACATGGAGTTTTAGGTGCTCCACGACCGAAAAATGCGCCTAGGCTCAAGAAGCGAGCGCTTATTATATAAGGTACTGAGAAATAAAATATTATACGTGGTTGATGTAGACAACGTATCAATATAAGAATTCACAGAATGGGCTTTTTTGTCAAAATAGCTAAACATTTAATTATAAGGATTAAACTTAGATATATTGTCAATCATAACTAAAGTAAATGAGACTTTTGAAAAAGAAAAAAAAACAAGATAATAAGATAGGCGAGCCCTATAAATAAGCCTTTTGAATAAGCTACAACCTTAATAAGAAAGAGCCAAATACTAAATAAGCCTTTTGAATTAGCTACAACCTCAATAAGAAAGAGCCAAATACTTAATCGTAGGTATGTTCTTCCTTTTTCCATGAATATTTATTTAGTAAACCAAACTATGATATTAGTGTAAAAACACATTCAATTAGTATATTGGTGGGGTAACGACAAGTCTCATGAATTAAAAAAAAACCTATTATTCTGTCCAAAATTATAGTAAAGTTAATTTAGGAGAATATTTTTAAAGCTAATTAATCAAAACAATATTATAGTGAGGTTAATTTAGAAGACTTTGTTTAAAGCTAATTACCCCATAAACTTCACCAACTCAAGGTTTCATCGCCCACCTGTACACACTCACATCTTACAAACAAACTAATACACACCTCACGCATACACCCTTTTATATATATACCAAAATATAAATCTCATGTAATATATATTATATATATAAATAATGTTTTAATTTTGAAAATTTTATTAAATAAATTACAAGTCTTAGGCGTATTAAATAAGAGAGTAAATTATAAATTTACATTGGTCACTATATTATATGTAAGAAAAATAAAAGAAAATTGAATTGTAGCATAGTATAATATTATTAATAGTAATAAATTATTATTAGTAAATGTAATATATTAATTCTTAAGTTATGCTAACTGGAATTTTTATGGTCCTTTATATTTGTTAACTATGATATGTAAATAAATAGTATATATTGAATGCATTTGTTATGAAAACGATATTTAATAGGAAACGAAACATAAGAACTCAAAACTTAATGGTTCTTTTCATCCTCTCCAATGCTCCATAATGGGAAAAAAGTAAATTGCATTAAGAGATTAGTAGGTAAAAGGGAAACTAAGTTGTACATTTGGGTTCATGGTTTGTAACTTTGGTTAAAGATATTTACAAAGCTTCTGAACCTTTGCTTTAATCGATATCTGTTCCCATCTTCTGACATTTGCTTTAGTTTGTTCCTAGGTAATTTGAATTGGCTTTTGGAAAAAGCAGGTTTTTCAAAACCACGTTCATCTGCAAGGGTTTCATAATGAAAACCTCTCATTTATTTATCTTCCCCATAGCTCCTCTCTATCTCTCTCTCTCTCCTTCTTCATTATTTCTACCACACACCATAGTGACTGAAAACAGAGTTTATCTGGCGACAACAGTTTTACCGAAAGGTTTCGCTGGTGGTAACTACCATTGTTGCATTCAATGTAAAACCGGCAGTACGGTGGGCTTTCGATTCGTTGGCTTCATGGCCTCTTATTCTACTTGAAAACCCACGTTGTTAAGTGTCAACAAGCAGCTAATGACCCACCGTCAAGCTGGTTTCGGGGAGTTTTACCAGCGGTGTTATCACTTGTGTCAAGAAGAAAAAGCCAGAAACGTTTGTTAACATTTGATTTCAACTTTCGAACTTTGTTGCTGATGATGTTTTTTGTCTTTATTTCTGTCCTCATGGTTTCCAATCTTAAATTCAGATATTATTTTATTTAAATATTTAATCTATCATTTTAGTGTGAATAATACTATATATTTAATTTTAAAGAGCACAGTTGCCTACTCACATGCGAGATGGAGTTGCTAAAACACATGGACCGGTTATTGCACAACCACTACAGTAGCGAAACACCCATAACAAATTTATCTCACAGTTTGAGGTTCCGACAACGGCACTACACTAACCGTTATGAACTCAGAGAGATAGTAACCGCAAGACGTAACGCAGTTATGTTTGCGCAACAACGACAGCACACCACCTATGGGGAAGGCGTACTCACTTAAGAATAAACGCATTGACTCTTGAGTCCTTGAAGGTGAAAAGAGTAGACAGAAGTGTGTGTTTCTTGTGTGTGAAGAGAAGGTGAGAGGTTGAATACTTGAATGGGTTAGGTGTGAGGAAGGTGAGAGGTTGAATACTTGAATGGGTTAGGTGTGAGGAAGGTGAGAGGTTGAATACTTGAGTGGGTAGGTGTGAGGTGTGATTGCCGAAAAGATTGTTTATATAGGCTGTTGGAAGGTGTATTAATTGGTTGGTGGTGGGTGACACGGATCGGGTTACTCAACCATTGATTTGAGGAATGGTATTTGGACGGTGAGGATTAGCACTGTAGTGAGAGAGGGGGAAGTTTTGAGACCAGATACACTACACGGATAGTGGTGATTCAAATTTCAAAAATCCTTGTACTCACCTCAATTGCCGCCAGATTCCAATTATTTCAAATGATATTTCAACTTATAAGATAGTATAGATATAACATATCCACTAAAAGTTAAAAACTCTTAACTTTCAACATCTCAATACTCTCTCTCTTATATACATTATATATAGTAATAGATACACACATCATCAGATGAGAACCGACTGTTGGTTGCAGTTCATCTTCATCATGTTCTTCAACACCCTCTCTCTCTTCTCTGAAATACCTCCACACCACCACCGCATCATCCCCACCACCACCATCCCACTGCCGCCAACACCACCACCACCGTGATGAGAACCGACTGTTGGTTGCTGATTTGGGTTAGGGTTCCGCTGTTGGTTGCTGAATCGTGTTGTTGCAGGTTTGGGGTTAGGGTTCCGGTGGCGATGGTTGGTAATTAGGGTTGTTGCAGGTTTGAAGGTGGTTGTGGTGGTGTGTTGTTGGAGGTGGTGGGTGAAGGAGGGAGACAGAGGAGACGGAAGAGATAGGGAGAACCGGCGGAGCCGGTGCCGTCGTCGACAGAGTCTTCAACCAGAGATCATCTTCCCCCAAAAAAAACCCTAACCACAGGAGATCGAAGCACATCATCTTCCCCAAAAAAAACCCTAACCCACAGGAGATCGAAGCAACGACATGGTGGTTATGCTGGAGTGTAGGTGATCGTCGTCGTCGGCCGCAGAGGATTGAAAGCACAAACTCCCGATTTGATTGCGTTCTGATTGTGTCACCTGTTGGTGGTGGTGGTGGTGGTGGTGGTGGTGTTGTTTTTACTATAACTTGTTTTACCTTTTTTGATTGAGTTTTATTCTAGAGTAAACTGCCAGTCCCTGTGGATTTTCAACAGACTTCCCGCATCAGAGTAAACTGCCATTTTGGTGGTGGTGGTGCCTTTTCAACAGACTTCCCAACAACTACATAAACTTTATCACCACCGCCAACAATCTTCAGCACCGGAGGAATATTCCGGCCAAACCCATCTCGGAAACTGGCCGGAGAAGAAAACCCAGAACAGGTTCCGGTGGCCATGGTGGCAGAAGGGTGGGATGCTCTCAAAAGCTTCATTAATAGGTGAAAATCAGCCGGCTATTATGTGTGTAAAGCGGAGGTTGTGGTTGGGGTTGGATGGCGGTGGCCGGGTGGTTGTTGTGGTCGGGCAGCGGTGGCTAGAGTGGTGGTGGGTGAGAGGAAAGTGGGTTGTTTATGGTGGTGGTGGTGGTGGAGCTAGAGTGGTGTTTAGAGAGATAGGAGGAGAGAGAGAGACCCAGATTTAAAAGAAGGTGGAGCTGGTGGAAGATGATCTGGTGGTGGATCTGCCTCTTTTTAGATATAAGGTGTGAAGATTTCAATGTATGGTGGAAGATGATTCACTTTAATTTCCATATAGTTTAGAGTGGTTATGCTGATGAAGATCTGGTGGTGGATCGGTCTCTTTGACTTGTTTTGAATTTTCATTATTATGATGTGTGTATATTATTATATATATATATATATTAATTTGTGAATTAAGAAAATATTAAATGAAAAGCAAAATGACCATTTTACCCCTGTGCAAAAGGACAAAACTTGAGGTTTTTTTGAGAAATCTGACCAGATTTCATTTTTGGACTAAAATGGCAACAAAATGCAAACCTCGGGGACCCAGATGTAACAAATTTGGGTTTTGGACTAAAGTGGCAAAAGTGAGCAAACCTCAGGGACCATTTTGGCTATTAACTCTTTTTTTTATATATTTCCTATAGGTTTCTAGCAGCATTTACCCAATACTTAGACAAGTATGCTTTATATATGTTTAATATGGAAATTACATACATGTACAACCTGAGAAGCATGATGTACAACAACCTGATGCACAAAAATATGGGAAATATATGAGGCACACACGTCAGGGTAAATTCTTTGCCAAGAAATCGCACCTTATGCTACCAAAAGCGCAGAGGCTTGAGCCTTGTTGGCGCCTTGTGCTTTATTAAACCAAGGTTGTATTCGAAGTCTTCAGTTTAACCAAAAATTAAAAAAGCTTCTCGCAAAATATTCCATCGTATATTTATACAAACCACAGTAACTAAAACTAAGTAAGATGCATAGGTGAAGAAACACTAGTTAAACACAAAAATAAATTCTTAAAAACTATCGATTTGCCAGCAAGTACATTTCATTTCACCATATATAAGATGTAAATGTAATTATGGCAAAAGAACGTGATGGGTTTGCGTCAGAACGGATCATGGGCTGAATAACAACAACAACAACAACAACCATACCCAGTAAATCCCACAAATAGCAAAACTATTTATAGGGTCTGGGGAGGGTGGGATGTAGACAGACCTTGCCTCTATCCATTGGGATAGAGAGGCTGCTTCCAGAGAGACCCTCGGCTCGAAAACGAATAGCAAACCAACACACCAAGTCAAAGAATATAGAAATAAGAAGTCGCCCATACCAAGAAAATGAACAGAGTGGCACAATATATTGTAAATAATGTAAAACAGCATACAACATCATTTGTGCAACCCTAAAACTATTATTTACTCACATAATAATCGAATTCCAAAATGGGCCAGGGTTTAATTGTGTTCCTTTGATGAACGACGGGTCAGGTCGATAACTAGCAAAAAGTGGGCATCACCTGCATAAAGACTATGAGGTTGGGTTGCTTAAACGATTCATTTAAGTCACAGATATGCAAAACTGGTTTAAAATTTTTGCAAAAGATATTTTTAGGGCATGTGTGTTAAAACAGAAGTGGCAGTCTATATACCCCAAAAACAAAACAAGTTTACTGGTTGTGGTGTGTATGTATTTCTCTGCAACATAACAAAACCCATCTTCCAATCTGGTTTTCCCTAAAATATCATCAAACAACATGAATTGTAAAAGCATCGGTCAAGTTATTCTACAAATGCTCCTAATCGTAAGAAGTGTATGAAGGATTTATAGAGTGACAAGTGTCCAATAACCTAAAATTAAACCCACTAAATCACCACCCAAAAACCTAAACCCCCACCACCACCCAAAAACCTAAACCCCCCCCCCCCCCCCAAAAAAAAACCTAAAAAAGTCTAAAAAAAGCTAAACACCCACCCCCACCCCACCACCACCCAAAAACCTAAACCCCCACCCACTCGGCAATTTTTTTTTTTTTTTTTTTTTTTTTTGCCGAGGGGCGGGGGTTTAGGTTTTTGGGTGGTGGTGGATGTTTAATATTTTTTTATTTTTTTTGTGTAGTGGGTTTTTTAAGAGCCTTTGTACCATTCTTACAATTAGATCCTTTGTATTTGATCCTAATCCGTAAAAGCATATATCATCATATAACAAATACCCCTAAAATAAACTATAACAACAAACAACAAGATCAAGCAACCGTTACATAAAATTGTAATAACCAGTTTACAGGTACAAGGATGAACCAAAAAATAAATAAACGAAAGGAATTCGAGCGATTTTAAAGTAAAGCCATGAATTTGGAATTTGGAACACATACATACAAAACCCTACTTTGACATAATAAATTAGTAAGGAGAGGGGGTGAACCTTAATCTCGATATGGCGACCAAACAACCAATCGCCAGCGAGAACTGAAATCTTCTTATAAAACAAGATGAACCAGGAACATTACATCCATCAAAGAATATGTGCCCACGTGGTTTTCTCATGTACCTCTAGTGATTAGTGAAAGGATGGATGTTTTTAGGCATGTAAATGAACTATTTGTGAATTTGTTTGTCGGCGAGTTCGTTTACGTTTATTTAATGAACGAACGAACACGAACAAACAATTTTTTTTGTTTGATTAAATGAACGAACGTGAACACATCTTGTGTTCGTTTATTTATGTTCGTGAAGACTCATTTATGTTCGTTCATTTATGTTCATTTATTTACGTTCGTTTAAATGTTAGTAAATGCACAAATAGTTATATTTATATGAATATTAAGTTTTCTAACTACTTATATAAGTATAATTAATTAGTAATTGAGTTTTCTAGTAATGAAAAATGAAATTTTAGAATTTTTCTTAGATTGTAACTGATCACATACTTAATATTTATATAAAAAACTACTTAATTTTAGTACCTAAGAACCCTAATTTTGATGTGCTTTCGGATGAACTGTAATATATTAGACTTGTTTATATTTATTCAATTACGTTCATTTGTGTTCGTTTATGTTTGTTCAATCATGTTAATTTATGCTTGTTTATGTTTATTCAAATATGTTCAGTTTTTTTTTGTTTATGTTCGTTTATGTTCATGAATTGTTCGTTTGGGCTTTAAACGAACGAACATAAATGAACACAAACATGCCTGATTTCTTAATGAACGAACACGAACAAAAAAATGTGTTCGATTATATGTTCGTGTTCGTGTTCATGCTCGGTTAAAGTTAAATGAACGAACACAAACATGCCTATGTTCGTGTTCGTTCGGTTCATTTACAGGCCTTAGGGGTGTGCAATAACCGAACCGTTAACCGAAACCGAACCCGAACCGAAAACCGACAAAACCGAACCGAAATTAACCGAAACCGAATTAACCGAAAGTCGGTTAACGGATATTTTTTACCATCGGTTAACCAAAATTAACCGAACTGAACCGAATCATTTATTTTTTTATATATTTCTAGCTTTTAAACCTCTATTTCATGTTTTATACTTTCATATTGAAGGGGTAAGGTCCCAAAAACCTCATAGAAAGGATTTGAGACCATACCACAAACTGGCCTTTTCAACCTTGTTAACCTTGCGCGGCCGCGCATGGGTCTTACTAAAGGAAGAAAGCAATCAGTAACTTATAATCGCACGCCCAAAGGATAACATGAATCCTTGCGCTTTCTCCCATTTAACAAAGGATCAAAATCCTTTTGTTCAAATACCTCCGCCTAAATATCCAGACTTGGATATTATTTTACCCAGACTTGGGATTTACTCATCTGTGTCCACACGGAAAGGTGTCACACCAGATTACAACAATAATCCTCTAGAAGGAAATACGATCGTGCACCACCCAGACGGTTATAACCGTCTGGACACGTGTCGTCATCACAAGCAACCCTGAAATCACAACGAAGGCATGCAATTGGAGAGTAATCTCCACTTAATCATTTTCCACGTGGCAATCCCCCAGCCATAGATCAAACCCCGATCCGTGTGCATTCACATCGGATCGAGACAACTTAACGGAAGAAAATATAACCGCTACGGCGTTAGCATCTTCCGTCATCTTTTCAATAACAGGTTTTCCCTCCCAAACTCCCGGTTATAAATAAGAGAACCGTTCAGGTATAAACTCAGATCACACTCACTTCTCAAATACTTATCTTCTCCATTACCAATACTTATTCTCACGCCGGAGTCGGGTCAAGGAGAGAACCCTCATATCCCCTTGACGAGGCTAACGGTGTTCTTTTTTGCAGAATCACCGGAGAAGAAACCCCGTTGCAACTGAATCAACCGAGAGAGAGCTAACCCTTTTATGCGGATTCAAACCCCCTAACTATCTCGGTTCCGACCATTTAGTTAGTGTTTCTTCATTGGCGCCCACCGTTTCTCAGTTTTTCTAGTTTCTACCTCGTTTCGATGCAGTTCATTTCGTTTTCTGTTTTTACACATGGCAGAAAATTCGTCGTCTCACCGACACCCTGGTCCTCGACCAAACGTCGGAAACAATTTACTAATAGAAGAAACTCCAGAACATTGGTTTAGCAGATGCCAAACTGCCTTAAACACAATCGTTATTCAAATCGCCAGATCTGATTTACCAAACATCAGATCTGGAAAAGAAATTGATACCACAATATTGGACCCACCAACACCACGTAGGGGGGACATCCAATCCAGCCAATGTAGCAGCTATCAAAAACAGATACACATGGTTCAGGGAGGTCCATCACGGAGATCAAATAAACGAAATTATGATCAACATTGGAGAGAACAGCAAGTCGTATTTCCTGTTGTCCCTGGAGGCCCTCAGGAAGAACGACCAGTAATTATTACTGGTATTTTCGGTCATTACCGAACGGACTATATGTTCATAGATCCAGGGAGCTCGATGGACATCATATACGAACAGTGCTTTAAACAGCTTGATTCAGAAGACAAAGCACGTCTAGAACCAGTCGATTTTCCCCTCACTGGATTCTGTAACGAAGCTGTATTCCCATTAGGGAAAATCACTTTCCCGGTGACTTTATCAGACGGCGAACATTCACGAACAGTTACAGTCAATTTCATGGTCATGCCGGCAACGTCACGTCATGATGTCTTGCTCGGGAGAAGGTCACAAAGGGAATTTAGCATGATCACTTCCATTCCACATGCTGCTTGTGGATTTCCGACAGAAACCGGAGTTGCAATTCTCTATTCAAGCAAAGAAGTCATGTTCATAGACGACGAACCACCAGCAAAGGTAGTCAAACCTTCGGCACCTAATGAACCAGAGAAATGGGTCTTGAACAACGAATATCCAGAACAGACCATTCTGATAGGACAAGCCATTTCACCAGCAACACGCATGCAACTAAAAGAATTGTTGTCTAACAACAAAGATATATTTGCCTGGTGCCCAGCAGATATGACTGGAGTTCCACGCGACATCGCGCAGCATTGTCTAAATATCAAACCATCAGTAGAACCTGTTGCTCAGGGGAGGCGCAGCTTCAGTGAAGAAAAAGCAAAAGCAATGGACGAGCAAGTAGCAGAGTTACTTAATGCGGGAATCTTGCGCGAAGTAAAATACCATACATGGGTAGCCAACCCAGTGATGGTACAAAAACATAGCGGCGGGTGGAGAATGTGCGTCGACTTCAAAGACCTGAATAAAGCATGCCCAAAAGATTGCTACGCGCTTCCAGAGATAGGCAAGAAAGTCGACTCTCTAGCATCATTCAGATGGAAATGTTTTCTTGACTGTTACAAGGGTTACCATCAGGTCCAGATGAAAGAAGAAGACGAAGACAAAACGGCGTTCCGCACAGATAAAGGCATTTTCTGTTATACCAAAATGCCGTTCGGCCTGCGCAACGCAGGCGCAACTTATCAACGCCTAATGGACACAATTTTCAAAGATGATATTGGCAAGACTGTCGAAGTATACATGGATGACCTCGTCATCATGAGCCATGAGGAAGGCACAATGCTTGATAATATTCAGCGCACGTTCGACTCTTTGCGCAGCGTGAGTCTAAAACTCAACCCAACTAAATGCTCCTTCGGCATGGAAGAAGGAAAATTTTTGGGATTCATCGTCACAAAAGATGGGTTTAAAGTAAATCCAGAAAAGGTGCAGGCTATTCAGCTAATGCCATCACCCGCAACAGTTAAAGAAATGCAAAGGCTCGCTGGACGCCTAGCGGCTTTGAACAGATTTTTGGCTAATCACGCAGCGAAGTCTTATCCATTCATCAGTACGTTACGAAACTGCGCAAAGAAAACTGACTTTCAGTGGACATCTGAAGCGGAAACCGCATTCAAACAAATGAAAGAATGTTTAATTCAGCTGCCAACACTGACAGCACCAAAAGAAAAAGAGCCGCTGATTTTATATCTATCTGCCGCGGAAGTAGCGGTTGGTGCTGTATTGATGGTAGAACGCGAGAACATCCAGACTCCAATCTATTACATCAGCAAAATGCTTACCGGCCCGGAAACTCGGTACTCAATGATAGAAAAGCTAGTCCTAGCACTAGTACATGCATCCCGACGCCTACGCAGGTATTTCTCGGGTCACGTCATCACAGTTCTTACCAATTACCACTTAGGCCAGATCTTATCCAAACCCGACGTGGCGGGACGATTGGCCAAATGGGCAATTGAACTGGGAGGATACAACATCTTCTACCGACCAAGACCCGCAATCAAAGGGCAAGTTCTAGCAGACTTCGCCACTGAAGTTCCTATCGATAAAATACAAGAATGTGAGGCAATCCAGAACCCAACACCTGTTTTCGACGACAGAGTCTGGACCTTACACACAGATGGTGCTTCCAACGACGATGGAGCAGGAGCAGGCCTCCGATTAATCAGCCCGGATAACCACGAGCTCACATATGCTATACGCTTAGATTTCAAAAGCACGAATAACGAAGCTGAGTATGAAGCCTTCTTAGCAGGTCTTCGCTTAGCGCTAAAAATGGGGGCAAGAAATCTTGAAGCTAACGTTGATTCAAAACTAGTGGCTGAGCAAGTTAATGGCAATTACGATGCAAAAGAGGCTATGGAACCTTGAACAAGCGCGGATGTTAATCAGCCAATTTCAAACATTCAAAGTTAATCACATAAACAGGAGCGAGAACAAGCACGCTGACGCGCTAAGCAAGCTAGCTGCTACCAGCTTTAAGCACTTAGCAAAAGAGGTACGCATAGAGGTATTATCCAACCCTTCCATTCATCTCAAACAAGTAAACGTCATAGAAATGGGAAATCCATCCTGGATGTCTCCAATTATCTTGTACCTTCAACACGGAAAACTTCCGGAAGGAAAAGCAGAAGCTCGAAAAATACAACATAAAGCAATAAATTACGAAATGGCGGATGGCGTCCTCTACCGAAAATCATTCATGGGCCCATTACTACGCTGTGTCGATAAAACAGACGCGCAATACCTTGTCAGAGAAATCCACGAGGGATTATGCGGGATACACGCAGGACCGCGCATGGTCGTGGCAAAAATAATGAGCGCCGGATACTACTGGCCAGGAATGCACATGGATGCAGTCGATCTATTAAGAAGATGCGAGGCATGTCAACGCCACGCACCAAAGACACGCCGACCCAAAAATCCGCTAATTCCCGTTACCTCCGCCTGGCCATTTCAACAGTGGGGCATCGACCTTGTCGGGCCATTTCCTGATGCGCCAGGCGCAGTAAAATTCATCATCGTCGCGGTAGATTACTTCACAAAATGGGTGGAAGCTAAAGCTCTGGCCTCAACAACAGCAATGGTAATCCGCAAATTTATATGGGAACATATTATTTGCAGATTTGGATTACCATTGCACATTATTTCCGACAATGGTACAACTTTTGCAGCAGAAGATCTCCAAAAATGGTTCAAAGAAATGAAGATCGAGCATAACTTTGCGTCCGTTGCGCATCCTCAAGCGAACGGACAGGTAGAAAGTGTAAACAAACAGATCGTTGACGGCATAAAAGCGCGACTCGGGACAGCGCGCAGAGGGTGGGTTGACGAACTTCCCAGCATCCTCTGGGCGCATCGAACAATGCCAAAGACTAGCACTGGCGAAACTCCGTTCAGTCTAGTCTATGGGTCTGAGGCCGTCATTCCAGCTGAAATAGGTTTACCGTCACCGCGCATGATAGCCATGGAAAAACAGAATAACGAGCAAGAAAGAAGAATGGATTTGGACCTTCTTGAAGAAAGGCGCGAGAACGCCGCCATAACAGAAGCAAGGTACAAATCTAAGCTCGAAAAATATTACAATGCGCGCGTCCGCGTTTGCACTTTTGTCCCTGGTGATTTCGTCTTGCGCGATAACGAAGCTTCAAACGCTGAAAAGCCGGGCAAATTAGCGCCAAGATGGGAGGGACCGTACGTCATTAATGAGGTCCTAGGCAAGGGGGCATACACCCTAAAAAGGATCGATGGGACCCTAGTCCCCCCGCACCTGGAACGCACAACAGTTGCACAGGTGTTACATATGAACTAAGTCTTCAAAGGCGGAAAGAACATACAGGCAATGTATTTCTTTATTATGTCTTGTATCACAAGCCCTGCGCTCTTATCAATACAAACATCATTTTTACTTATGTCACTGTTTATTACAAATTGCATGTAATTTCTTTGGTTCGCGCGAAAACAATATGGTCAAACATTGTATACCTCATGAACAGTCTAAAAACAAGGCAAGTTATTGCGCCTTTTAGACAAACGTTCAAACATGAGCACAATACCATCTCTCATTCGCCTTACCTATCCAAAAGCAATTAAAAAACATGCAACATATTGTAATCTAAACAAACAATTCACAAGCACAACAGTGCATCACAATATACAAAAAGTGTAACACAAACACTTCACAAGATCATGGCAATGATCTTCAAAAAAGACTGGTCCCAAAGACTAGAATATTCAAAAAAAAAAAAAAAAAAAAAAAAAAAAAAGACATTGTTTCAAACTAGTAGCAAGATAACAGCCACACCGGTGAAATACAAAAAAGAGATTTTTATAAGCATCAAGAGAAGGGATAAAACAACTCCCAAACCTAAACAGCATCGGAATCATCATCAACAGCAAACATCTGCTCACGAGTTTTCCGACGCTGATACACCAGCCGGCATTCTCCTTTCCGAAGCAGCGAGAACCGAGCCGTCAAACCATCAGCATCCAACACAACACCGGCACCATCAATAGCATCCATAGACGGAAGAAATTTACAACCAGAATCTACAGTTGCCGGAATATCAGTTTTCACCGGACTATCTGCTGCAACAACAGCTAAAGGAGGAGAACGAGATAGAAGCACAAGGCCTTCGGCAGCCTCGTAAACCCTAAAAATATCCAGCAAAAGACGAGTCTGGTACGAACGCTTCATCCTTTTTGCTCAAAACCCAATCGGAAGATAAGACATCTGGAATATGCATATATATAAACAAACTCAGCCTCGGGTAAAGAAAAACTTACTCATCATTGATTGTCAGAATTATATCACATCCAAACGGCGCTACAGGAACCAGGGTCATATCCCCATTAATGAAATCTGACAAGCGCCATTACGAATCTCAAGACAAAAAGAGAAATACCCACTCTTACTGCCAGTTGACGTCATTACATGTCAGAGCATGATTACAAAGTCAAGTTTTTCCTTTTTCAAACTTCCAAAGAGAAGATTTCTTATTTCTCGCGCCTAAAAAACACCTCCCTCTCATAAGTCCAGTGCTCCACTTACTTGCATAAGTACAACACTAGACTGGGGGGACTTGAAAGGGTAAGGTCCCAAAAACCTCATAGAAAGGATTTGAGACCATACCACAAACTGGCCTTTTCAACCTTGTTAACCTTGCGCGGCCGCGCATGGGTCTTACTAAAGGAAGAAAGCAATCAGTAACTTATAATCGCACGCCCAAAGGATAACATGAATCCTTGCGCTTTCTCCCATTTAACAAAGGATCAAAATCCTTTTGTTCAAATACCTCCGCCTAAATATCCAGACTTGGATATTATTTTACCCAGACTTGGGATTTACTCATCTGTGTCCACACGGAAAGGTGTCACACCAGATTACAACAATAATCCTCTAGAAGGAAATACGATCGTGCACCACCCAGACGGTTATAACCGTCTGGACACATGTCGTCATCACAAGCAACCCTGAAATCACAACGAAGGCATGCAATTGGAGAGTAATCTCCACTTAATCATTTTCCACGTGGCAATCCCCCAGCCATAGATCAAACCCCGATCCGTGTGCATTCACATCGGATCGAGAAAACTTAACGGAAGAAAATATAACCGCTACGGCGTTAGCATCTTCCGTCATCTTTTCAATAACAGGTTTTCCCTCCCAAACTCCCGGTTATAAATAAGAGAACCGTTCAGGTATAAACTCAGATCACACTCACTTCTCAAATACTTATCTTCTCCATTACCAATACTTATTCTCACGCCGGAGTCGGGTCAAGGAGAGAACCCTCCTCTCCCCTTGACGAGGCTAACGGTGTTCTTTTTTGCAGAATCACCGGAGAAGAAACCTCGTTGCAACTGAATCAACCGAGAGAGAGCTAACCCTTTTATGCGGATTCAAACCCCCTAACTATCTCGGTTCCGACCATTGAGTTAGTGTTTCTTCACACATCATGTAATAATACCTCTATTTCATTTATTTATGCCTTCATTTCATTTATTTATACATTCATTTCATTTATTTATACCTCCATTTTATGTATTTAAACATCTATTCATGCATTTATACATCTATTTCATTTATTTGTACATCCATTTCTTGTATTTATACATATATTTCATGTATTTATACCTCCATTACATGTATTTCTAAGCAAAAAAATTAGCCCTTGTTTGAATTGGTTATTAACCAAAAATTAACCGAACCGAACCGAACCGAAAACCGACAAATTAACCGAATTAACTGAACCGATTAACCGATGACTTCGGTTACGGTTACGGATAATGCTAATAACCGAACCGAACCGTGGACACCCCTAACAGGCCTAGATGTTTTTTATTAAGTGATGAATAGCCGAAGTCCTCTCTCTCTTTCTCTCTCTCTCTCTCTATATATATATATATATATATATATATATATATATATTTAATAAATATTTGTTAACATGTGTGTTGTGCTCCTACTGATTACCTTATGATAAACTATTATTTATATATTTAATAAATATTTCAAAATTTGATTACGTTTCATCAGAGGTTGCGGAGTGGGCAAGTTGCATAACAGGTTAGCACGGGTCTGGTTGCCCCACAAACACCTTTAGCTTAGGGGGTTGTATTACATTAAAAATAGATGTTGGACATCTTTCTATCCCTTTTAGTTAAAGAGTTTTGAATAACCTGGTTGAGATTAAAAACCCAATCCAAATTAACCCGTTTATAAGTAAACAGGTCAAGATAGCAACTTCTACATTTTCTAGCATTGACTGTCATATGGTTGCAATCTTCTTTGTCATTCTAATTATCATCTATTTTAATTATTTTTAAACAGGTTGAAAATTATATTATGTCATCTTCCAAAGTAAAAACCATGTTGGATAAGACAAGTGGGAGGCTTTGACGAACAAACTAGAGGACAAAGAACAAGAATTGCGTAATTCAACATTACATATAGAAAAACTTAGAGGAGTAGACTTCAGATATCACGCTAGATTTCCAATGATATACAGAAAGCATGAAACTTGATTTAATGGCCATGGATCATAGTTTTCTTGAAGCTAAAGAACTCCCCGAAGAAGCTGCTCAAGAACGTTGTAGGATGCAAGAACTTACTAAGAACTACAAGATTCAAATACAAAATGCTCAAAAATGTTACGCTGTTAGTTGAAGAATATAAAGAATTGAGGGAGAAGCTTAATGCATTTGAAAGCAATGAAGTTTCGGAAATCAAGATGAGGAATCAAATGGATATGAAGCTCAACTACATGAATATGAAATTCTTGTGAACCAGCTGAAGATATGTGAACATTTAAGTGATAGGATATAACAAACAGGTCACAACTATTGGTTAATTTTATTGCTAGCAGGAACAACTATAGGACAAAAAAATTAAGAAGCTGAAGAGTGAACTCAGGAGATGGCTGAGTTGAGATATCAGTTGGATTGGTTGAAGAATACAAAAAACATGCGTGTATAGAAGAAAGATCTTTACAAAGAATAACCGAGTTGGAGGCTCAGGTATCAATATAATTAGTTTAAATTCCCACTTCATAAGTCACCTATTTAATTAGTATGTGAGGTAAAGTTTATAATATTTCATCTTTTCATTATCATCAAGATTAAAAAAGATGGAAGGAAAACTCTTGTTGATGTTCAAGATCTTCCATATTCTTAGGAGGTTCTTCCAGGATCACAAGTTGTGCCTTTGACTTTAAGTTTCAGTACACAAGGTGTCCATTTCTCATTTTTGGAACCAACCCAAGTGTTTAGAAGGCTCAAGCAAACTTTGCCATTGTGATAAGGATTCGGATTAATTCTTAGGCCACCAAAATGATAGTGCACTTGCTGAAAAGAATTGTATAACATATCATATTAAAAACATTTTTATACAGTTGATAGTGTAAATAAATTGCTGCATGAAGTTACCATACTGTCCCAATCCAAAGAAGAGCTACACTAAAAACTTTCGAAACAAGCCTTGGAATCTGGAAAGAATCCTTCGAGGACAACAGACACTTTGAAAAAATGAAAGAACTGTTGAGTTATCAATCGGGCTTGAACGCGTTATTAAAATCTAAGTAGTATGGTGAGATGGTTTAAAGTAAACAACTTATCTATGGCCATGATCTTTTTTTTTGGGTTTTTAAAAGGAGGGCCGTACTCACCAATCAAAGCGAGAAATGAGACCACTTCAACACTAACCGGATTACAAGGGGTCCCGCCGCAACGCGCGGATGGGTAACCCCTAGTTACAATGGAGGACAAAAACATTCTTTATATAGTATAATGTTTCAAAATGACTAAACTTATTTTCTCTATAGGCCTCCCAGTTCTGATATGACTAAACTTGTGTTCTCTATAGGCTTCCCAGTTCTGATAAACATCAATAAGCTGCCAAAAGGTTATAGTTTCGCAATCTAGACACAGTCATCAAACTTTCGTAGAGCTATGTTAACTCATCTTAAAATCTTTAAAGAATATACGTCGAGAACATTCAAAATCATTAAATCTAAGAGATAATTAAAACACTTGTTAATAAAATAATCATCCTCATAGCCAAAGCAAAAATATAAACATTATACCTCCAAAGCCATCTCAATTTCAACTCCACTTCTGGCAACATCCATAACAATTATAAGAAGCACAGTTGCAGCCCTGTTTAGAAGGTGAATCATCCTCACTCGAATTTCACCCTACAAATATTCCATCAAACATTCACTATGAAATACTCAAATCTCACAATCAAATTTTCAAAGCAAGTTCACTATGCCTTAAGTTCTTCCATCACAAGCGATTTCAATCTAGCATAAGAAGATGCTAACTCATCGTCGTCAAGCATAAAACCGATAGAATTATGTCTACCCTTGGCGATAACAGTGGACCCCACATTAGATGTCATCACCACTAATGCATTCTTAAACAATACTCTACGACCCTGCATGACAACAATAGGTTATTAACTAATTAATTAAAAATAACTTCTTAATTTTGTTTTTAGATTTTCAAGATGTACGAACCTGAGAATCGGTGAGGTGGCCATCTTCAACAATCTGAAGAAGAATGTTGAAGATATCAAGATGGGCTTTTTCTATTTCATCGAGAAGGACAACAGTGAAAGGGCGTTTACGGATCGCTTCAGTGAGGGTCCCACCTTCACCATACCCCACATAACCTGATGGTGAACCTATTAGCTTGCTGACTGTATGTCTCTCCATGTATTCACTCATATCTAATCTTAGCATCACACTTTCCTGTAATTAAAACAATAAAATACTGTCACATAAAAGTAAAATTACATCTCTAGTGGGAAATTACGGTTTGGGAAATTAACCTCTGTTGCCTGATCCCTTTTAACCTTTGTTGACTAACCCTTTTAACCTCTGTTGACTAATCTGTTCTAACCTTTGTTGACTAACCCTTTAAACCTCTGTTGACTAACCCCTTTTAACCTTTGTTAACTAACCCCTTTTAACCTTTGTTAACTAACCCTTTTAACCTCTATTGACTAACCCTCTTTTAACCTCTGTTGACTAATTCGTTCTAACCTTTGTTGACTAACCCTTTTAACCTCTGTTGACTAATCCGTTCTAACATCTGTTGACTAACCCTTTTAATCTCTGTTGACTAACCCTCCTTTAACATTTGTCGACTAACCCTTTTAACCTCTGTTGACTAACCCTCCTTTAACCTCTGTTGACTAATCCGTTCTAACCTCTGTTGACTAACCCTTTTAACCTCTGTCGACTAACCCTTTTAACATCTGTTGACTAACCCTCTTTTAACCTCTGTTGACTAACCCTTTTAACCTCTGTTGACTAACCCCTTTTTAACCTTTGTCGACTAACTCTTTTAACCTCTGTTGACCAACTCTTTTAACCTCTGTTGACTAACCCTCTTTTAACCTTTGTTGACCTAATCCATCTAATATATAAGCTTTCAGTCAAACTAAAGTAAGATAACGTGTTTGAAATAGGGTTACCTCATTGTTTGAAAACTATGGTCTTAAAATAAGGCCTAATGTGTTTTTAAGGCCCGATTCTATACATTCTGCACATCCCTTTGAAATAAGAATTCCAACATGTGCATTTCCTCAAAATAACATAAAACTATGTTCATCACTTCACCTATTAGAACTTGTATCAATTGAAATCTCTTTATATTTAAAACTTTACTAAAAACTATTGTTCTTAAAAATCTGAAATGTAGAATATTGCAGCCTTCCTACTACAAATTCAATATCATCGTCACATACAAATTGCTTTTAAAATTCAAACTTCAACTTATTACATGGTAGAGTTATTCTACATTCTTTTCCATAACAAACACCTATTATTTCCATCTACAACATTCCTAATAACTTTCAAATTTGTTTATTTTTCTTGCTAAAAGGGCTTACCTCAGAAGCATTTCATACATGATAGCACCAAGAGACCACCTGAAGAAGCATAACAATCACATATCATCATTTATAATAACAATTACATATCATCATTTATTAACTACTAACCAGTCACATTCCAGTGAATAACCCTTCTTCAATAGAACCTCTAGAGCGATATAATCAGGAGTACCAACTGTCGAATAAGCCTACAATGTCCCCAATTTATAAGTTAAAAAAAGAATAATTAATAAACTAACTACTAATTATGATACATAAAGAACATTAATAATAAAAGATGTTACTTACAAGTGTCCTCCTATTTTTCTGCCAATGTTGCGACTGTTCTTGTTGTGTGCGTTTTGGGGTAGCCGAATTCCACTCGCCTGTTGAATTGGAGCCGTTATCCACCGTAGTAAAATCTTTTTCTTCCAATGTACTACAATCCAACGGTTTACACAATCCGAAATCTGATAATCTCAAATGCCCATATCTATCCAGTAGCAAATTATCAAGCTTGATATCTCTGTTGCAATCCAATATAGCAAATTAAGTCATATATATCATTGAATGATTAAACTTAATGAGATACATTAATTATAGCATACCGATGCACATAATTATGTTTGTGTATGGATTCAATTGCTAAAACTGTTTCAGCAACATAAAATCTGGCTTCATCATCAGTTAACGTATCTTTCCTCATAAGTAACGTCATCATGTCTCCACCAGGTAGATATTCCATTATGAGATATAGATATTCGTTATCTTGGAAAGAGCAGTAAAGCTTAACAATGCAATTGTTGTCCACCTCAGCAAGAAGATTCCTTTCAGCTCTCACATGCTCAACCTATAATGTATTTAAATAATCAAATTTGTATTGAGACTAAATGAAGCAAATTGTCATTTCATGTTACAAAATCATGTAATTGACCTCTACGTAACATTTCTGATTTCTTAAGCTTTTTCATGGCGTATACAGTGCCTGTTGTCTTCTCCCTGCAAATTCTGACCTATAACATATGATATCCATTAAATTGTTTCAATTATATACACACGAGACATATATGATGAGAACTATTTTTGAGTTCACATATTCACAATTCTATTCACCTCCAGTCATTGTAATCATATGTTATTATGATCTGCTATTTACAAATATGTTAAAAGAGTAACAAAACATGACAACAAGCTAACAACAGGATAGATAAGAAAGAGAAACCGTTACCTCACCAAATGCTCCCTTTCTGATCATTGTGAGTAGCTCAAAATCATCAACTCCCATTTTGTGCCTTTGAAGGCGCATGTTTTCGGTTTCCTTCTTCTCTAGAAATCTAAGCAAGTTATTTTGATCTTCCTCTGAAACGTCACCATCAGCCAATTTCTTCTCAAGTAGGATTCGCCTATTTAGTAAAAATTCCACATGTTACCTTTTTTTCTACAAGATCCCATAAATTACAATTTTAAATAATACTTTAAGGCTTCTCAGTGAAGGGACAAAACTTATTTTCTGAACTTTCTTTGTTCGCATTCACTTCTTAACTAAAAACCTGCTTCTCTTGGGCTAATTAGCGGTTACCTTTAATGATTAGAAAGACTAATTTACATGTTAGCTTTTTCAATTCGTATTCATGTAATATTATGAACCAGATGTTTTTATGTCAATAAACAACCATAATTATATAAAAATATTAGCAAGCACAATACATCCAAACTTCCAAACAAACTATTGAACCATGTAAATATAGTATCTTAAATAAATGTCTTTGTTTAGTGTGGTTTACTAGTATGCGGGTGTGATTATCCCTCTTAACACATATATCTAAATCCATATAACATTATTAAGCACAAAGCTTACCGTTCTCTCCTCTCTTGCAAATTCTTCATCTGTTCCTTGTAATGGTTTTCGATATACTTCTTAGCTGCAGCAACCTTTTGCTTTGTTATATTCGAGACCTCTTCATCCATCTCCGGGCTATTTGAATCCTCACCGTCAGCCATTGACTCCCTCTTTTTAGTATTTGACCTCAACCGATCTCTTGGTTGAAACTTATTCAGCCAACTCCGGGCTGAATCCATCAATATCCCTCAGCCCAAAGAATTCATCATATCTCTGCCCCAGAAACCCAAATATACGCAGTCGAGTTCGGCTAACAGATTTCTGCAATCACATTTACAAAAACACATATTAAACAACATTTTAACAGAAGCAACTTCAGACGATTCACATACCCAATTATTAAATTTGTTAATAAAAACTTTAATTACCGTAACAAAAGAGATTCAAACTACTAAATAATGAGTATTCTAGGTTACAAGATCAAATAACATTTCAACAACGCATCGTAAAATCAAACTAAAACTAAACATCGATATAAAATTCACCAAAAACTTCAACAGCTTACATTGACGGAATAAAATCAAACGGAAGAACTGTTGCAGAGATATGAAGACGCAAAATTACATCGATAGATTAAGAAATTTTGTTCGTAAATGAAAGATTGTAAAACCAGATACGTATGAAAATGGAAATCAGTGGATGTAATAAACCTGTTAATCTGCCATTTTTGTGTTTTGATTATCTCTCTTTGATTTTGAAAATGGAAATCAATTGGTCGCTGTCTGCATTACCTCCCCTTCAAGCCCTGAGATCCTGAACCGACGTCATCGTTTGGCAATGTGTGAAGCATATTCTGTGACAACCGGCAAATTTTCAGGTTATTTATTTATTAAATTACGTGCATTTAGACTTAATTATATAATTAATTGATTCCATAAAGTCTAGCAATGTCCAGGTAAATGCATGGGTTCACATTTGACGTCGTTGGTATCATCTTATCGTGTAGCGATAAAAGCGTATATAAAAAACGAGCGTTGGTGGATTATCCAGTACGCTATAAACAAAAAAAGGGGATACGAACACGGTTCCAGTATGCCTGGAACTTTAAAATTTATGGCATTACTAGTGTTTTTCAATGACGTGCGTTGCGCGAAAGGCATTGGTGTTTTCGATCGTGGGGTATGGTGGGGCGGGGGTTTGGGGCATAGGTTGACACGTGGACTTCGAGCCCACCCGCTGGTGAGTGACGTGTTGGGTCGGTATGGCGGGGCGTGGCTAGCCCGCGTGGGTTGGCCAGTTTTATAAAAATTAAAAAAAACCAAAAATTAAAAAAATACACAGAATTAAAAAAAGCCTAAAATTATTATTAAAAGTTCCTAAAAATTACAAAATTCTAAAAAAAAAGATTACAAAAAAAAAGCCTAAAGCGTTAGGTAGATTTCGAACATGGCGAGCTTGTCAAACGGCTTCCGCTCCTTGCCCAGGAACTCAATGTTGGCCACCGCCACCCGGTCTTCGTGACTTATATCACCGTCTGGGACGCTATCGTAGTAGGCTTTAAAACGGTCGAGCTTCGGTCGTAGCTCGCGCCACTTGTGTTGGCACGCGTTTAAATTGTGCTGGTCGTTCCCCACGTTGTGCCGGTAGCTAGCGAAAGCTTCCGGCCAGTAACGGGTCTCACCGGGTTGGCGGCCCTTCATCGCGTTGTGCCGGTATCAAGTGTGGGTAACGGGTTCGGGTAGGTGGAGTGAAGGGTTGAGGTAGCGATGTGGACAGACAGTGGGGTTGGGGGGTTTTATAGTGACTTGGGTGAACCGTTTGGCTTGGCAAAACGGCTATTTTTTAAAATTTAAACCTAGCCGCTATGGGCTAGCCAGCCCAGCCAATGAGAGCCGGCCACGGAGGACCGCTAGGCATGCCCAACGCCCGGGCTGAAACTCCCGGCCAAGGGGCCACGCTGAAACCCAAGCCCACCCGAGGTGGTGACTTGGGCATTTGTACCCAACCCACGCCCCAACCCTCGCTCCATACCCCACAGTCTAATAAATGAATATATGGTATTGCTCAATATAAAAAAAAAATCACATAATAAAGAATTAAAAAAACACTGTTCATTCAGTTTCCGGTCGTTCCCCATGTTGTGCCGGTAGCTAGCGAAAGCTTCCGGCCAGTAACGGGTCTCACCGGGTTGACGGCCCTTCATCGCGTTGTGCAGGTATCAAGTGTGGGTAGCGGGTTCGGGTAGGTGGAGTGAAGGGTTGGGGTAGCGATGTGGACAGACAGTGGGGTTGGGGGGTTTTATAGTGACTTGGGTGAACCGTTTGGCTTGGCCAAACGGTTATTTTTTAAAATTTAAACCTAGCCGCTATGGCCTAGCCAACCCAGCCAATGAGAGCCGGACACGGAAGACCGCTAGGCATGCCCAACGCCCGGGCTGAAACTCCCGCCCAAGGGGCCACGCCGAAACCCAAGCCCACCCGAAGTGGTGACTTGGGCATTTGTACCCAACCCACGCCCCATACCCCATAGTCTAATAAATGAATATAAGGTATTGCTCAATATAAAAAAAATCACATAATAAAGAATAAAAAAAAAACACTGTTCATTCAGTTTCCGGTCGTTCCCCATGTTGTGCCGGTAGTTAGCGAAAGCTTCCGGCCAGTAACGGGTCTCACCGGGTTGGCGGCCCTTCATCGCGTTGTGCCGGTATCAAGTGTGGGTAGCGGGTTCGGGTAGGTGGAGTGAAGGGTTGGGGTAGCGATGTGGAGAGACAGTGGGGTTGGGGGGTTTTATAGTGACTTGGGTGAACCGTTTGGCTTGGCCAAACGGTTATTTTTTAAAATTTAAACCTAGCCGCTATGGCCTAGCCAACCCAGCCAATGAGAGCCGGCCACGGAGGACCGCTAGGCATGCCCAACACCCGGGCTGAAACTCCCGTCCAAGGGGCCACGCCGAAACCCAAGCCCACCCAAGGTGGTGACTTGGGCATTTGTACCCAACCCATGCCCCAACCCTCGCCCCATACCCCATAGTCTAATAAATGAATATAAAGTATTATATGATAAAATCAAAACACTGGGCATTTGTACCCAACCCATGCCCCAACCCTCGCCCCGTACCCCATAGTCTAATAAATGAATATAAAGTATTATATGATAAAATCAAAACACTGGGCATTTGTACCCAACCCATGCCCCAACCCTCGCCCCGTACCCCATAGTCTAATAAATGAATATAAAGTATTATATGATAAAATCAAAACACTGTTCATTTAGTTTTGATTTTATCATATATGAATTATATGTTTGGCGTAAAAGAAAAACAATAGATCAAACTTATTATGGATAAGAAAAGTATCGTATTTTTTTGGTTTATCGCGTAAATGTAAGTTCGATTTCGTTTTAACATCTATACTTCTGGTTTCTAGCCAAACAAAATGTTATTATGAAATTTTTATTTTTTGTCTAATAATATTAGACAAGATTAATGTGTTAATAAAACTCTAATCACCCTAATAATTTAATTACCTAAATATCTAGAAGCTCACTTTTTGCAAATAATAAAAGTAAAAAAAGTCTTACGAAACCATCCCTCCCTCCCTCCCTCCCATACGTCTAGACCACACCACCGCACTTTGTCCTTTTTTTTAAACGTAAACTTCCTTAACGAAAAAACGATGACTTAAGACGGGCTGACAAAAAGCAACTACAAAATTACATATTTACAAAAGAACTCCAATACTTCCAATCTAATCATTTATGCTTCGATCTATTTGAATACCAAAGAAAGCTTAAAACCTTAATTTCGCTAATAATGCTATCAATTCTAACCATGGTTGCAAAAGTCGTTAGGCGTTCCCTAGTCGGTCGACCGGGGAGTTGAGAGTACTCGGCCTAGGCGGAGAGTACTCGGGGAGTACTCGGACATGTTAAATTATAAAGAAATTAGTTTTTGGAAATTAAATATATGTCAAATAACATAAATTTACTAATATCTATAACAAAAAACGTGAAAAATGATATTTATTCTTTAATAGAATAGGCATAGAAATTATGTTTTACTATTTTTTTTAAGTCAAAATCGGTCCGAGTTGACCTACTGGATATGATTTTGGCCGAGGTTGACCGCGTTTGACCGGTTCCGAGTAATTAGGCGGAGTCAAAGAAAGTCGCATCGGCAGCCTACCTTGTAGCGACTACTCGGCCTTGGAAACCTTGTTTTACAACCATGATTCTAACCGACGAATTTGAAAATTTGACGTTATTCCTAGCACATCAAATACTCTAACAAGCGATCATAATAATGTCTTTTACCGCGTCCTTGTGATTGGATTGGTTGAAAAATAAGTCCATGAGCATGGCAGTAAATTAGTGTGTTGGCAGAGATATTGTATTATTGGATTACAAAACCATCGTTCACTCATTTTCAAATAAAAAACACCACCATAACATTTACTCTTCCTCCCTCTTTCACAAACACACCGCCGCACACCCTCTCATCTTCCTCATAAAGCCGGTTACTGGAGAAATTCCCGCCGGTGACGGCTCCTCCGACGAGACGCCCACACACGCACGCACACCCCTAGCCCCCCTTATCCATTGGGTCTACATATTCACACACCCTAGTCCCTATTTACACACCCTCGTATACGCCTCGTATAGGTCTATATGTAGCGTATAACCTTTTTCAATTTCCAAGAGAATGTCTGATTATGTCATATTTTGTCTTATATGCCTCGCATATGCCTCGTATAGGCCTATATGGGGGCGTATAGACGAAAATGACCATTTTTACCCCTGAGTTAGGCCTAGACTGGGGGTAAATTGGTCTTTTTTGCCTCTCTTATACCCCTGAATTAGGCCTAGACTGGGGGCAAAACAGAGCTATAATGGTCTTTTTGTGACAACCCTCACCAAACCAGGTATCCGTACGACTTAATTAATGATTAATTACTGCTTAATTACTGTGCTTGTTTGAACTAGCTGATGAACTGCTACTTGATATCTGATACATGTACTTACTTGCATCATACTTTACTTATCGTCACTACATTATTTACATACTGAACCTTAGTGACAAACATGATGCACAAAAAGCACAGTAGCACAATAGCGGATAACCTATTGAACATGCTGATAAAGCCAGCATCAGGCAGACACTGCCTCCAAGGCCTATAAGAGCCTGAGATATTTTGCTACACTAGTGGTGAGTGTAGGGATACAAGGGTTGTGGAACTGCGTCTCTAGGAATAAGTTACGAGGACTGGATGTGCCTAAAACGTACTCTAAGCACAAAACTCAGCACTTTACATAATAATTCAGCTTTTAGCTAACTAATAAAGTGCCAAAACATGAGAAAAATATTACTAGACACCTTCCAAAGTGTCAGAAATAAGTGGTGTCACTAAAAAGGGTATTAACGACACTTTAAAGCTTTGTTAAGCACTTTAACGGATTACTATCCAACCGAACAACCGGACTATACCCGAAACATGAAAATATTGTTATTTTCATTATTTATCCTTTTCTGAGCCAGTTAGGGTCCCTGAATACCCTAACACCCGTCATAACATACTACACACTACTAACCGGGTTAAGTACCTAACTAACTAACTTAACCTAACTAGTAACTAACTAATACTTAGAATTGGACTAGTACCCCCCCCCTCTAACCGTCCCCATTAGAGGGTGACACCTCATGTACTTGTAAGATTATTATAATCACCTATGTCTAATATCTTGGTGACATGGTGACCCTTGGATAATGATCATATTATTTTGCCTATAAGTTCAAGATTAAACTCAACATATCATACTTACCACAACAAAAATCAACAACTCTCTCTCTTGCTCTACAACTTACGGCCAAACACCCCTATATCATCCATCATATTTTCGATTTTGATCTTCATACTTCAAGCATCTACAAGTGTTAAGGGTCTCGTATTAGGAAGCTTGGTACAAACGGAACGCGAAGGACCTCTTTCTCTTGCTTTTATCCACCCCATTTGCGCTTAGGTTCTTCCCTAGCCTCGAGCTAGAGGTATAATGCTTAAAACACCTTCTTGAACTAATCTAAAGTGGTTAAAAGGATTTGTATCGGTTAAAACTCGTTAACATGCAAGTTGATGCTTTAAAGTTTACTAAAAACACTAAAAATGGTGGTTAATAGCACATAAGTTGTGTAAATGATGTAGTATTCGAAATGTATGATTATTTAGGCCCGATCTATGATGTGGTAGCTCGGATCATCGTTTAACCCGGTTTGGTAAGATCATGGATCTTAACATAAGCTTGTTTTGAATAATACAAGGGTTAAAAGGTGAAACTCTACCACACGCGAATCATGAACTTGTGTAAAAGAGTTTTACTTGTGACATTGTGTTTAAAAACTAGCAGATCTACGTATCTGCAAGAGGTATTTTCAAAGAACCACGCATCAAAGAAATCATGTATTTTAAAAGATAGATCCTACACTAACAAGCATGATTTTTATAAACCACAAGTGTGTAAACACTTGTGAAATGAAAAGATCCGACAAAATAACAGTTTTTGTAAAAGGCGACTAGAAGTTGTAAAGATGGATTTTCTCTAAAAACGAGGTTTTTACAAGATCAAATTACCTTATATGAAGATCTACTAAATTTAAGGGGATTTACACCACAGTTTTGGGAAAACTACAAGTTCATGTAATTTTTGGCAATTTACACATATGTTGATTAGTTGTTGTGAGAAAAGTTGTTCTGATCAAATAAAGAAAATTGTTGAGTTGAATTGTTAAAGAAAATGATACGCTTGAAAGCGTGGCCACCTCCAGTTACAGAGGAAACTCTGGCGAAATTTTTCTAAAAACCTAACACTTAGAACTATTTACACTACAAGTGTTAGAATTATTTTTGACATGTTTTCGAAATATAAATTTCGCCATGGCTTTATTTACTAAATATTCGGAGGTGGGATTTTCACAAAATTTAACGTGATAAATATATACTTTCACACACTGTTTATGATTATTTTGTGAAAATACATAGATATTATTTTTAGAGTAAAAATAATATTTACGAACATTAACGATTCCAAAATAATACGAACGCTTTCACCATAAATATATAAGTTACACCGGTAACTATATTACCACTCGATTGTTAAACGTAACTTACGCACTTACGGAAATATTTATGAACGCGTATTTTAACAACTTATTATTGGAGAAAAATACTTATATTTTGGAATTGGAAATATATACATATTAAGTGAGACTTAATGATATAATTTGAACGCACATGTATCGAATCCCCCCATCCTTGGGAAGGAGATTAACTACCAAGTATATACAGAATGTAAACACGAAATAGTTGTCTAACTATTTCCCAAAAACATAAACCATGAAGCTAAGGCACGGCCGTCCGTCTAATAGAATTAGTACGTGTAGGTCGTCACACAGCTGCGTGAGCAGGAGATACTTGGTAGAGACGCTTCACTGTGAGTTCATGTCCCCCTTTTCTCTTAACTGTTTTCAGTTTTTAACTGCAGGGGTGAAATACATGTTACTATGATTACGAATGTTTCTTACATGGTATGGTCAGCTAAGGAAGGAACTGTTAGGTTATATGATTGGGTAGGTGAAACCTTAAGAACATTAGTCCTCGGAGTACGATCGAGGGATACGAGTGATAGGCCTATTTGAGCATAACAAACACCACCCATGCGCCCGCAGGTTGGACCATGTGGTGACCCCGTCTTAACACCACCCATGCGCCCGCAGGCTGGACCATGTGGTGACCTTGTCCTAACACCACCCATGCGCCCGCAGGTTGGACCATGTGGTGACCTCGTCCTATCCCCTCCCATGCGCCCGCAGGTTGGACCATGTGGTTACACATTAACTGATATGTTTCCTTATTTGCTTTCATACCAGAGTTTACAAAACCTTCATACTTACAATGATTATAAAGGTTTATTCGCGCGCACATACTAAACACATGAACTCGCTCAACATTATTGTTGATTTTTCAACTTACATGTATTTCAGGGAATTAAAGGATCTGGCGCGGTATGACACGTTTTCCCGCTGCACTAGTTACGAGGTCATCCGGGTTTGGGGAATGTGACTCTTTCCTGGACAAGTCACAGTCCTTAAACTGTGTTTATGTCATGTTGATGTTTGTGTCTGTTAATACAATGTTGTTGTATTTGGTTTTTAAAACTTAATTAAATGGATGATCTTGCATGGTTTTATTTCATATAGCTTTGTTATGGTTAAGCCAAGGTATTAAGAAGTCACACCAAATTAACCACGCTTCCGCAAAGCCAGGGTGTGACAGCTTGGTATCAGAGCTCTGATCATAGCGAACTAGGATTCTTTCTCGAGTCTAGACTATGATCACTAGGGCTCTCACGAAAACATTTTACTGCATACCACTTAAGTCCAGATCCAAAACTTTTTACAAACAAATGTTGAGCACATTTTATTATTTATAGGCTCAGCCTGGAGGGCTGAGGCTCGGTCTGGAGGATCGAGGCTCGGTCTAGGTGACCGAGGTAGTTGGCTAGTGAGGCTAGGAAGAGTAGGCTCAGTCATGAAGGCTGAGGCTCGGTCAAGGGGACCGAGCCTCGATCTAAGAGGTCGAGGTGGAGGATAGAGCAGTCTTAGAGACTGGGAGGAATTTGGCCAGGAGAATTATGTGATACCTTACTTGGTGACTTATGTGATTATATGATTATATGATTGATTATTATACGTATATGCGTTTGTGTTACAAACATCATGCTCTCATCATATACTAGAAAGATGGACACTACGAATCCCATGGCCATAGTGTCAGACGACATAGTTTCATCGAAGCACGAGGTGTACATTTCCGATACTACCGGCACAGACAATGACGACTTCCAGCCCTTTTGCGCTGCCTGAAGTCGTAGCAGAGCCTACTGATGGCCATCTTGTTGGGAGTTTGCCACTCGCGGTGATCCCTGCTCCTGTGCCCCCTTGCCGCTTATCCTGTTGATGATATGCCCCCCCCCCAACGTGGCCTCTAACGACGATAACGACCTACTAGAGGAGGACCCATTCGAGGGCAGGACCCTATTGCTGCTGGTATTAGACTACTGCATGCGGACGCTTCTGCAGGGGAAACTCATGCCAATTCCCCTATCCCAGACTCATTTGAGTTTCTGACATCCGCATCTTTGCACATACAGGGAGTGCAACACCACTCACACGACGCCGACCCTGATATGGCGTCATCAGCTGCCCCAGTTCTCGCACACAGATTTGAGTTTGATCGCGAGGACGATTCTGTTTTTCCACCTGGTTTTGATCCAGACCATGACATTGAGTTCATGCACTTAGACCAGCCTTTGGAGGATCCTGTAACCCCTGTGTTTGTTGATCCAGCTGATCTTGAGATGGAGTTTTTGATCCGGAGCCAGCCGTGGCCCCTGAGCCAGGCGTTGCTCCTGACCCCACATTGTAGCATGACCCTGTCCATGCCGATGCACCTGCTGTTGCTCCCTGAATTGATCATCTGCTTGGACGAGAGAAAATTTGGGGTAACTGTGCAAGACAATTTATTATTACGGGGGCCCACGTAATAACGACTTGTAGTGCACAGAAATCCTGGTGGACTCTGCGGGTCAAGCTAGTGAAAACCAATGTAGCAGGAAATAAGTTAAACACGAATGACCAAGGCGTTGTAGCCTCGAATAAGCCAAATTGGCAAGCCTATGTGAAGGCTCAGAAATTATTTCCTCACTCATACATCGAGTATATTACGTGTAAAATTGGGTGAGTACATGATGGCTTATGGTGCCATATATCTCATAGACAATTGAAACGTTGTCTAACCCGCTTCATACCACTTCGACAGAAGAGAATGTCACCCAGACGTGACACAAACACCATGCACGTTGCCAAGGACAGAAGCCGAGCTGCAAGAACGCATCTCACAGATAAATGCACGACATGAAGCCCTCCGCTCTAAGTACAACGATGGTAGTACTGGAAATAACCCTCCAACTGGCTGCACCTATAAGCAGTTCCTGAACTGCAAGCCTTGGAACTTTGACGGAACAGGAGGCGCCGTTGCATTTGTTCGTTGGTCCAAAAAGATTGACTCCATTCCAAGAATGAGTGACTGTTCGTCCCAACGGAGTGTTGCCTATATCTCGGGGTTATTTCTAGATAACTCACTCTCATGGTGAAACCTTCAGTCTCAGACCCTTGGCACAGACGCTGCTTATGCACTGAGCTGGGACGAGCTCAAGGAAACAATTGAGAAGAAATGTTGATTTAGGACTGGAATTTAGAAGCTTAAGGCGGAGTTCAGGAATTTGAAAATGGAGGAACCAGAAATTCCTGAACTTGTCCAGCGATCGCACGACTTGTCTAGGGTCGTCCCCTACTAAGTCATTGGCGTGGTATGATACAGTCGTGTACTTGTAAGCTTTACATTGTGGTCCCAATTTGTGGCTATGCAATCGCAGTATTCTCATCACTTGTGATGTTTGATCTACTGTTTATGTTCTATGACATGAGAGGTCATATGGGTGATTGATTTATAACATGAGATGTTATGTGATTGATTTAGATGTTATGTGTTGATATTGTTGTATACTTACGTACACTTTATGACCTGACCCATACGATCATCATTTAGAAGATGCCTCCAAGACGGGATGTACGCATACCCACCAACGAGGCGGAACTTCAGGGAATCATTGCTGCAGTCATCGCACAATACGAGGCCCATCACTCCGAGCGCAACGGAGGTACCTCAGGAAATACCCCACCCAACGGCTGCACCTACAAACAGTTCTTAGGCTGCCAGCCCCTACATTTCGACGGCACTGGGGGTGCCGTAGCCTTCGTACGCTGGATTGAGAAGACGGACACTGTTTTGCGTGCGAGCAAATGCGCCCCAAGAGATCAGGTCACGTACATTTCCGGGCTGTTCCGAGATGGGGCTCTGTCATGGTGGAAACTTCAGGTTCAGACAATGGGCGAGGCTGCCGCGTATGCTCTATCATGGGACGAGCTGAAAGAGCTAATGCATAAAAAGTACTGTTCGAGAACAGAAAGCCAGAAGGTAGAAACTGAGTTCTGGAACTTGAAGATGGAAGGTCCAAAAATAGCTGAGTATGTGGAGAAGTTCCAAGTTCTATCGCGTATCGTTCCTTACATGGTTACACCAGAATACAAGCGAATCGAGCGCTTCATTTGGGGTTTAGCTCCTCAAATCATAAGTATGGTAACCTCCTCCAAGCCTGCGACAATCACTGAGGCCATCAATCTAAGTATAGCCTTGACGGAAGAGGCAATCAGGATGAACAAATTTTCAACCTCTGAGGAGAAGAAGGAGACTCATGTAGAGTCATCTGGGGACAACAAGAGGAAGTTGGCAAATTTCAAACAGGGTGGGTACCCAGTCGAGTAGCAACGACAAGGCCAAAAAGAGAAAAGAGTACACGGGTATCCTACCAAAGTGCGACAACTGTCGACGACCCCATAACGGGCGGTGTAGATATGGAAAATGTGGTAACTGTGGCAAGGTGGGACATGTCAAGGAAACGTGTCGGCAAGGTACTAAACATGGAAATAGAGGTCAAGATGGTAGCGGAAATCGCGGAGGAAGTAACGACGACAACAACTATCAAGGCAGGGATGGTGACAATCAAGGCTGTGGCCAAGCATGTTTTAATTGCGGTGATGTGGGACATTTCAGGAAGTATTGCCCTAAGAACACTCAGGCACGTGGATGAAAGCTCAACAGCGGGGATAGAATCCGAGCGTGGATATCGGTACGTCTCATAATAGTCAATGTTATGCTCTACTCGACAGTATTGTCAAATTTTAGCTTTAGAAAATATAGTTGTTTTAGTAGTAAGTAACTTAGATACCCAGTTCTCGATAGAACAAGCCTAACAGAAGCTTCGATGTGATAATTGGATGGACTGATTATCGAACAACCCGGCGGAGATTGTCATCCGTGCCCCGACGATGAACGGAGAAATGATTGTGATCCATGGAGCAGGATACGCTCCTACGGATTATCAGGCAAAGGAAACACAAAAATTTTCGCACAAAGGATGTGTTGCATTCTTGGCTCATGTCGTGGAAAAAGAAGCCAAAGAACCAAAACCCGAAGATATCCCTGTGATTTGAGAATACCCCGAAGTCTTCCTCGAAGACTTGCCGAAATCGTCTCCTCAATGACTAGTCGAATCCCGCGTCGATTTAATTCCGGGCACTGCACCCGTAGTCGATGCATCGTAGCGACTTACATTTTCGGAGATGCAAGGATTGACAGAGAAGTTTTAGCAATGGATAGAGAAGGAAGATAACAGACCAAAATTCCCTTTTGGGGTAACCCCATTTCTACTCGTCAAAAAGAAGGATGATGATTTTCAAATAAACATCAACTACCGGGAGCTGAACAAGCTGACGATCAAGAATAGATACCCTCTGCCAAGGATTGATGATCTATTCGACCAACTGCAAGGTTCAAGCTTTTATTCAAAGATCGACCTTCGATCTGGATACCATCAGTTAAGGATACAAGGGGAGAGTATCCCAAAGACAGCCTTCAGAACTCGTTATGGACACTACGAGTTCCTTGTCATGCCGTTTGGTTTGACAAACGCACCTGCAGTCTTTATGGACTTGATGAATAGAGTTTGCAAGCCGCACTTGGACAAGTTCGTGATTGTGTTTATCGACGACATCTTGACTTATTCAAGAACAAAGGCTGAGCACGAGCCGCATCTAAGAGCTATATTGGAGCTGCTAAAGAAAGAACAGCTGTATGCCAAACTCTCCAAGTGCGAAATTTTGGCTACGTGAGGTCCAATTTCTTGGACATGTGGTAAATGGAGATGGAATCCATGTGGATCCAACCAAGATCGAAGCGATCAAGAATTGGGAAACGCCAAAGACGCCAACCGAGATTTGACAATTCTTGGGTTTGGCTGGCTACTATCGAAGGTTCATTGAGGATTTTTTTTTTCTAAGATCGCTCAACCATTGACGCTCCTCACTCAGAAGGATAAGAAGTTTGATTGGGGAATCAAACAGGAAGAAGCGTTCCAGATATTGAAGGGTAAGCTCTGCAATGCGCCAACCTTAGCACTACCAGAAGGTACAGATGATTTTGTGGTATACTGTGACGCTTCGCGTCAAGGATTGAGTTGTGTATTGATGCAACGCCAAAAGGTTATTGCTTACGCATCGTGTCAATTGAAAGTGCACGAAAAGCACTATACCACACATGATTTGGAACTTGGCGCAGTGGTTTTTGCATTAAAGATCTGGAGACACTACCTTTATGGTACAAAGTGTACGATTTTTACAGATCACAAGAGCCTACAACACATATTCAACCAGAAGGAGTTGAATATGAGGCAAAGACGATGGGTTGAATTGCTGAACGATTACGACTGCGAGATAAAGTATCATCCAGGGAAGGCGAATGTGGTCGCCGATGCCCTAAGTCGGAAGGAGAGGATCAAACCCATAAGGGTTAGAGCTTTAGAAATGATTATCCAAACCGATCTTTCCTTGCGCATTCGTGCCGCGCAAAAGGAAGCTCTCAAGGAAGGAAACCTTGAAGAAGAATATCTCCGTGGGATGAAGAAGCTACTGGTACCAAACGAGGAAGGAACGTTATGCTTCGAGAAAAGGATTTGGGTTCCTCTGTTTGGTGGTTTAAGGAAAGTTATTTTTGATGAAGCTCACAAGTCGCGGTACTCTATCCATCCTGGAGCGGATAAGATGTACCAGGATCTCAAAGATTACTACTGGTGGCCTAGGATGAAAGGCGATGTTGCTGTTTATGTGAGCAAATGTTTAACGTGTGCTAAGGTTAAAGCCGAATACCAGAAGCCTTCAGGACTTCTGCAACAACCTGAAATTCCCAAGTGGAAATGGGAACAAATCTCCATGGATTTTATTATGAAATTGCCAAGAACGCCAAGAGGCCATGATATGATTTGGGTGATAGTTGACCGCCTAACAAAGTCCGCACACTTTCTGCCAATCAAAGAGAAAGACAGTACTAGTAAACTTGCGGAAATTTACATGAGAGAGATCGTCGCACGCCATGGAGTACCTCTCTCGATCATCTCTGATAGAGACGGAAGGTTTGTGTCAAGGATATGGAAATCCTTCCAAGAAGCCTTTGGCTCACAATTGAATCTGAGCACTGCGTTTCATCCGCAAACTGACGGCCAGAGCGAGCGAACGATACAGACTTTGGAAGACATGCTGAGGGCGTGTGTTATGGATTTGGGCGGTAGCTGGGATAAACATTTACCTTTGGTCGAATTTTCATACAACAACAGCTACCACACCAGTATTGGTGTCGCGCCATTCGAAGCCCTTTACGGACGCAAGTGCCGATCACCCCTATGCTGGGCTGACGCAGGTGATAGGCAGCTTGCTGGTCCCGAAATCGTCCAAGAGACGACAGACAAGATTGCGCAGATTCTAAAACCCATCGAATCAGCTCACCACAGACAGAAAGCCTATGCGGATCCAAACCGGAAACACTTGGAATCCCAAGTGGGAGAAATGGTGTTATTGAAAGTTTCACCCTGGAAGGGTGTGGCACGCTTCGGAAAGCGTGGAAAGTTAAATCCGCGCTACATTGGTCCTTTCAGAATTTTGGGAAGAATAGGACTAGTAGCATACAAGCTGGACTTACCTGCTGAACTCCATTCAGTTCACGATACATTTCATGTATCCAACCTGAAGAAAAGTCCAACTCAAGATACCATTGCCATTCCCATCGACGAGACTCATGTTGACGACACGCTCCATTTCGTTGAAGAAACCGGTTGAGGTTACGGATTGGAAAGTAAACAAGACCCGCCGGAGCAGTGTCAAGCTCGTCAAAGTTCGTTGGAATGCCAGACACGGTCCTGAATACACCTGGGAGCGTGAGGACCGGATGAAAGAAAAATACCCCCACTTATTTCCTAAGAACCCTGCATCTAGTAGCAGATCTTAAATTTCGGGACGAAATTTATTTAACGGAGGGAGAATGTGACAACCCTCACCAAACCAGGTATCCGTACGACTTAATTAATGATTAATTACTGCTTAATTACTGTGCTTGTTTGAACTAGCTGATGAACTGCTACTTGATATCTGATACATGTACTTACTTGCATCATACTTTACTTATCGTCACTACATTATTTACATACTGAACCTTAGTGACAAACATGATGCACAAAAAGCACAGTAGCACAATAGCGGATAACCTATTGAACATGCTGATAAAGCCAGCATCAGGCAGACACTGCCTCCAAGGCCTATAAGAGCCTGAGATATTTTGCTACAATAGTGGTGAGTGTAGGGATACAAGGGTTGTGGAACTGCGTCTCTAGGAATAAGTTACGAGGACTGGATGTGCCTAAAACGTACTCTAAGCACAAAACTCAGCACTTTACATAATAATTCAGCTTTTAGCTAACTAATAAAGTGCCAAAACATGAGAAAAATATTACTAGACACCTTCCAAAGTGTCAGAAATAAGTTGTGTCACTAAAAAGGGTATTAACGACACTTTAAAGCTTTGTTAAGCACTTTAACGGATTACTATCCAACCGAACAACCGGACTATACCCGAAACATGAAAATATTGTTATTTTCATTATTTATCTTTTTCTGAGCCAGTTAGGGTCCCTGAATACCCTAACACCCGTCATAACATACTACACACTACTAACCGGGTTAAGTACCTAACTAACTAACTTAACCTAACTAGTAACTAACTAATACTTAGAATTGGACTAGTACCCCCCCCCCCCCCTCTCTAACCGTCCCCATTAGAGGGTGACACCTCATGTACTTGTAAGATTATTATAATCACCTATGTCTAATATCTTGGTGACATAGTGACCCTTGGATAATGATCATATTATTTTGCCTATAAGTTCAAGATTAAACTCAACATATCATACTTACCACAACAAAAATCAACAACTCTCTCTCTTGTTCTACAACTTACGGCCAAACACCCCTATATCATCCATCATATTTTCGATTTTGATCTTCATACTTCAAGCATCTACAAGTGTTAAGGGTCTCGTATTAGGAAGCTTGGTACAAACGGAACGCGAAGGACCTCTTTCTCTTGCTTTTATCCACCCCATTTGCGCTTAGGTTCTTCCCTAGCCTCGAGCTAGAGGTATAATGCTTAAAACACCTTCTTGAACTAATCTAAAGTGGTTAAAAGGATTTGTATCAGTTAAAACTCGTTAACATGCAAGTTGATGCTTTAAAGTTTACTAAAAACACTAAAAATGGTGGTTAATAGCACATAAGTTGTGTAAATGATGTAGTATTCGAAATGTATGATTATTTAGGCCCGATCTATGATGTGGTAGCTCGGATCATCGTTTAACCCGGTTTGGTAAGATCATGGATCTTAACATAAGCTTGTTTTGAATAATACAAGGGTTAAAAGGTGAAACTCTACCACACGCGAATCATGAATTTGTGTAAAAGAGTTTTACTTGTGACATTGTGTTTAAAAACTAGCAGATCTACGTATCTGCAAGAGGTATTTTCAAAGAACCACGCATCAAAGAAATCATGTATTTTAAAAGATAGATCCTACACTAACAAGCATGATTTTTATAAACCACCAGTGTGTAAACACTTGTGAAATGAAAAGATCCGACAAAATAACAGTTTTTGTAAAAGGAGACTAGAAGTTGTAAAGATGGATTTTCTCTAAAAACGAGGTTTTTACAAGATCAAATTACCTTATATGAAGATCTACTAAATTTAAGGGGATTTACACCACAATTTTGGGAAAACTACAAGTTCATGTAATTTTTGGCAATTTACACATATGTTGATTAGTTGTTGTGAGAAAAGTTGTTCTGATCAAATAAAGAAAATTGTTGAGTTGAATTGTTAAAGAAAATGATACGCTTGAAAGCGTGGCCACCTCCAGTTACAGAGGAAACTCTGGCGAAATTTTTCTAAAAACCTAACACTTAGAACTATTTACACTACAAGTGTTAGAATTATTTTTGACATGTTTTCGAAATATAAATTTCGCCATGGCTTTATTTACTAAATATTCGGAGGTGGGATTTTCACAAAATTTAACGTGATAAATATATACTTTCACACACTGTTTATGATTATTTTGTGAAAATACATAGATATTATTTTTAGAGTAAAAATAATATTTACGAACATTAACGATTCCAAAATAATACGAACGCTTTCACCATAAATATATAAGTTACACCGGTAACTATATTACCACTCGATTGTTAAACGTAACTTACGCACTTACGGAAATATTTATGAACGCGTATTTTAACAACGTATTATTGGAGAAAAATACTTATATTTTGGAATTGGAAATATATACATATTAAGTGAGACTTAATGATATAATTTGAACGCACATGTATCGAATCCCCCCATCCTTGGGAAGGAGATTAACTACCAAGTATATACAGAATGTAAACACGAAATAGTTGTCTAACTATTTCCCAAAAACATAAACCATGAAGCTAAGGCACGGCCGTCCGTCTAATAGAATTAGTACGTGTAGGTCGTCACACAGCTGCGTGAGCAGGAGATACTTGGTAGAGACGCTTCACTGTGAGTTCATGTCCCCCTTTTCTCTTAACTGTTTTCAGTTTTTAACTGCGGGGGTGAAATACATGTTACTATGATTACGAATGTTTCTTACATGGTATGGTCAGCTAAGGAAGGAACTGTTAGGTTATGTGATTGGGTAGGTGAAACCTTAAGAACATTAGTCCTCGGAGTACGATCGAGGGATACGAGTGATAGGCCTATTTGAGCATAACAAACACCACCCATGCGCCCGCAGGTTGGACCATGTGGTGACCCCGTCTTAACACCACCCATGCGCCCGCAGGCTGGACCATGTGGTGACCTTGTCCTAACACCACCCATGCGCCCGCAGGTTGGACCATGTGGTGACCTCGTCCTATCCCCTCCCATGCGCCCGCAGGTTGGACCATGTGGTTACACATTAACTGATATGTTTCCTTATTTGCTTTCATACCAGAGTTTACAAAACCTTCATACTTACAATGATTATAAAGGTTTATTCGCGCGCACATACTAAACACATGAACTCGCTCAACATTATTGTTGATTTTTCAACTTACATGTATTTCAGGGAATTAAAGGATCTGGCGCGGTATGACACGTTTTCCCGCTGCACTAGTTACGAGGTCATCCGGGTTTGGGGAATGTGACTCTTTCCTGGACAAGTCACAGTCCTTAAACTGTGTTTATGTCATGTTGATGTTTGTGTCTGTTAATACAATGTTGTTGTATTTGGTTTTTAAAACTTAATTAAATGGATGATCTTGCATGGTTTTATTTCATATAGCTTTGTTATGGTTAAGCTATGGTATTAAGAAGTCACACCAAATTAACCACGCTTCCGCAAAGCCAGGGTGTGACACTTTTGGACCCCACTATACGCCCAGTCTAGCCCTATATGGGGCATATATTTTTAATATTTTTTGTTTTCTTTTTTTAATATCCATAACACTAATATTAATTATAAAAAAACTCATATTAATATCAATAACACTAATATTAATTATGAAAAACTCATCTTAATTATAATAACACTCATATTAACTATAAAACACTCATATTAATATCAATAACACTAATATTAATTATAAAAACTCATATTAATTATAATAACTCTAATATTAATTATAAAAAAACTCATATTAATTATAATAACTCGTATAGGGTTGTAGGTGTAGTATAGGCCTCTCATAGGACTATAGGTGTGGTTTATGTCTCGTATAGACATATACAGGTGTTGTATCATATCATGTACTTGTTATTTTTATTTATTTAAAATAGAAAACTTGTTTTTGTATAAAAGTTTGCTAAAATGATTAGTATTGTATAAAATGTTTGTTAAAAAAAACCTTATATACGCCCCATATAGGCCTATACGTGGCATATATGGGGCATGGGTCATATATGAGACCTATAGGAGTGGTCCTATACGCCCCGTATAGGCATATACGAGGCATATAGGAGCAGTCAAACCAGAACTGACATGAGTCAGACACACTGAGTTTGATGTAACCCTATACGCCTCGTATAGGCCTATACGAGGCAAAGGGTGTGTAAATAGGCAGGTAGGGTGTGTGGATAGTTTGAGCCTATCCATTATACCCACACCCTGTTAATCTCTCTCTAGGACTCCGATTCCGGCAACCGGAGCCGGCCGACCGATAGCAGAGCCAGCAATGATGAAAGGCGGCGGTGGTTACGGGATTTCCGGCAACACACACCCCCACCCCCTTCGTTCTCTCTCTCGCACACAATTTCTGACCGGAGTACGGTGGAGATTGGCGGCGGTGCCGCCATTCACGACAAACAAGTGGTTTTTCACGGTGATTTTCCGGTAAGACCTGGTTTCCCTTTTCTTCTTCTTTTATTTTCGCTATTTCTTCAAGATCATTAAAGATCCACATATTTTTCCGGCCGATGTCGATGTTTCAGGTGGGGATTGTGATATATCCGAAGAGGATATGATGATGAGGATGATGACAGATGACGGAAAGCGCCGCAGCTGGCGGCTTTAGTCCAACCGGCGACGGCGACAGTAGATGTGGGGGCGTTTTGGTTCAAGTTATGTTTCAGTCTTGGCACAGGTTTTGGTTTCGGAGCTCCGTTCGGGTATCAGTTCAAGTTCGAGGCTACGAGTTCGGGTCGAACAGGGTCAATGCCAGTCAATGTTGGTCGACTCGGGTCACGGTTCAAGTTCGGGTTTAGTCAACAAGGGTCAAGGTTCAGTCAACACCGGGTCGACTCGGTCAACCAGTCAAAGTCAGTCAACAGGTCAAAGATGGTCAACGCGGTCAGCACGGTCAATGCAAGACCTGGTAAATATTTAAACATCGCGAGATCATTTTATTACGTGGTTATACATTTTATAATTAAGCGAAACCATCATATCATAGTTTATACATTTAGTAATTATTTACGTTTTTGGTACAATTGACGGAAAGTATATATACTGTGGTTGCTTATAGTGTTGAGTTTTGAAAAATTTATCGGCACATTAGTTATCGGGATCGTCCAAAAACAGAGGAAACTCTGTCCGTTTTCCGTTAAAAATCTGAAATACGAAACGCATATTATTCTAAAAACAACACATATCGAAGTTCAAGTTTTCTTATAAGACGAATATAAATGTACATTTATTTTGGCAACGTTTTATAACATATAAAACGAACACTTCGACAAACACGAGATTCTAGTTAACAAAATTCGAAAAACTTGTATCTAATAAATATGATTATTTATATTTATTTCAAGACGCCGAGAATTCGAATAACCTCGAATACTTTTATAAAATAAACATAATGTCTATATTTATTCCGAACGCTGGGATTCAGAGCACTTTTATAAGATAAATATAACGTGTATATTTATTTCAAACATCGTAAATTCGTATACTTTTATAAAATAAATGTAATGTTTTATATTTATTTCAAACGTCGACTTTAAACTCTTTTATGAACTAAATATAGTTTCTATATTTATTTCAAACGTCGGAATTCAAAAATGTTATTTCAAACATTTAGTATTTGAAATTCATATTAAATAAATATAATTATTTAGATTTATCTCAATCGTATATGTCACACCCCCAAAACCCACCTGCGGAGTACCATCGCTTGGAGGCGTGACTGACCAGGATCCAGCCACCAATCATATTGAACATGCAAGTTAAAGGATATAAAAGTTTAACCAATACAATTGGTGTCCAAACAAAACATAGTTAAGTTGCAAGCGGAAGCATAATGTTTAAAACCAAAACATGAGTTTAAATGTTCAAAGTTTAACATGGCAGACAGCTGTCCATGTCCCACAACGACCCTCTTCCATGCAAGCTCCAGCTAAGTACCTAAAGACCTGCAAAGCATGTAGTAACGAGTCAACAACAAGTTGAGTGAGTTCACGGTTGGGTGTTCATTTTAAGTTGTTTCGAAAACAGTTTCCTTTATCTGGCATCCTGCCGTGGGGGTTACCCCATAGTTAAAAACGTGACTTGTTTATTCCCGGTTACTCTGGCAATCCAGCCGTGGGGGCTACCCCGTGTTAGTTATCTGGCATTTCGGCCGTGGGGGCTACCCCATGTATACACTAGACTCGTTACCATATCGACTGCTGACTGTAGTCATGTTTATGTGCCCTGAAACTGTCAATGTCTATCATCATTGACGTGCCCCAGATCCATTAGTTCACGCCCGTCCTCTGCGGCACGGTGTGAGGTTTGTCAGACCTAAATAGCGCTATCTAACTAATGACCCGCTCGCCATTGGCCTGGCGATTAAGTCGATATAAAAAGGAGGGACTTCGTGATAGAGTTTTGGTCTAGTACGAGTTATCTGTCCATGAGGACGAGGAATTTATATTCCTGAACCGATGCTGTCCTACCCAAGGAGGACGAGGAATCCACATTCCTTAACCCCATTCCCAAACCCCTGGGAATCCCATGCTTTGTAGAGGGTGTGAACTCACCTTGGTTTGCTCGGCAGATACACAGAAAAGTCAATCAAGTTGTAAGTGGTCAACTACGTCCTAACATAGATACCATTCATGTCAGGTTCATATCCAAGTAGTGCACGTATGTTCTACACGTATTGTACACAAGTAACGATCATGGCATACATGTCTAGCATGGCAGTTCATCAACAATTCGCAACAAGTTCCACAGTAACATTTATGTAATAACCAAAGTCTAAGTGTGCGGCCTAACCAGTTGGGCTCGTAATAGCATGCAGGTCCAAAACAGTGTACGACATACACAATTTGTAATACACAGAAAGCCCATACATTCGGCCCACTAACTTAGGCCCGTAACTATGCAAGTCCAATCCAGCGAGTGTGCGTACATGGTCTCGAGTCGAGACTGTGCGATCTCGGTTTAAGCCTATGAGTTCTCGAGTCACGCATGCATTGGTCTCGAGTCGCAACTGGACTCGCAAGCATGGTCTCGAGTCATGATGTTTGTGTGCTGATGTTGTGTGGTCTCGAGTCGAGACTAGGGGTTCTCGACTCGCAACCTGGGTCGCAAACTGCAGTCTCGAGTTATCATGTTTAAGGTCTCGAGTCGAAACCAGAGGTCTCGACTGGACATCAGCTGATCCTTCACAGTGTACTATCCAATAGAGTTTTGATTTCATGTAGCCATGTACTATCCAACCACAATTCACAAACATGTTTCCTTGTCTATTACTTACCAAAAATGGATCAAACAATAAGTTTTTCAAATATTCAAGGCACCTTCATGGCATATTCATGTTGTTCATCATACATTCAAATAGTTCATCATGATCATTCAAACTTGTTCATCATATTTTAGGGTTTTTGGCATCAATCACCATCATAACACGAACAACAATCAAAACACTTGAACATACCCATCTAATGGTTTCTTATCACTACATGACACCTAAAAATCGATTCTACACTAATCCGATTTCCATATTCATGTAGCCGATTAACAAGCATTCGGTTCTTAGCACAAGAACATACAATCCGATTATCATGAACATTATCTAGTACACATATGCAAGCCGATTTCATGAACATTAACAACTTATGATTTAAATCACATTTAGACACAAGATATCATTAGTTCATTATGCAATATATCCGAAATCAAAACATGTTAGCCGAACAACATTATCATACACATCCGATTCACAAGAACATCATCATTCATAACAACTATTCTAACAACAAACATCATAAAACACTAACCGGTTGATGAGGTGTGCGTGAAGGAGAGTGGGTTTGTTGTCCGAAAGTCTCCGAGTGAAGAACACAAGCGAATCTGAGAGCTCGGCTTGCTATCCTTGATCCGACACAAGGAAGGAGAGTGGTGTTGCTTGGGTTTTAGTGATGAAAGGAGAGTGTGTGTGGAAATGTTGCAAATGATGCAAAGAGGCAAGGTTGGTCACTCTTGTGGGTTTTATACCCGGACCGAGTTGGTGCACCCTAGTGGGTCTCGGGTGGATTAGATGAGGTGCGGCCCAACCGGCCCAACTATTACACTATTTACTCGAGACCGCATGGTCTCGAGTCGGGTTCTTGTGTCTCGGGTCGCGTACATACAAACATACATATAAACATAGCACATAATCACATAGGATGTTCACCTATCATTCATTAAATCAATAAGTCAATTAGTCACATAACGTTCAGGCATGTAACATCGAGATACAACGAAAGGTTCTAAATTTCGAGTTGTCACATCATCCCCAAGTTGAAAGAAATTTCGTCCCGAAATTTGGTAAGCACTCACTGAGGAAGCTAGTTAAGTTGTATGGTTTTCCCGGTTTTCCTGGGGTGTCACATCCACCCCCCGTTGATCTGGAATTTCGTCCCGAAATTCTGTAGCTTCAGCCTCAGTAGTGGGTGTACTGTTTGCGAACAGTTGGGGATACTTTTGTTTCATCTGATCTTCACGCTCCCAGGTGAACTCTGGGCCGCGACGTGAGTTCCAACGAACTTGAACGAGAGGTATTCTAGTGCTCTTGAGGACCTTAACATCCCGGTCCGTGATTTCGACTGGTTCCTCGATGAATCGTAACTGCTCGTCGATAGTGAGTTCCTTCAGAGGAACTATGTGGGTCTCATCTAACAGACACTTCTTCAGATTCGACACGTGGAAAACGTTGTGAACTGCACCGAGTTCTACTGGTAAGTTCAGTCTGTAGGCCACCCTGCCTATTTTCTCGATGATTTCGAAAGGTCCAACGTATCGTGGGTTGAGTTTGCCTCGTTTACCAAAACGAACCACACCCTTCCAGGGTGAAACTTTGAGTAGTACCCGCTCCCCAACCTGGAGCTCTAGTGGTTTCCTGCCCTTATCGGCGTAGACTTTCTGACGGTCACGAGCTGCCACCATGCGTTGTCGAATTTGAGCAATTCGTTCAGTTGTGTCTACCACATGTTCTGGGCCAGTGATCTGACTATCCCCCACCTCTGCCCAACAAAGAGGTGACCGGCATTTACGCCCGTACAATGCCTCAAACGGAGCAGCTTTAATGCTGGTGTGGTAGCTGTTATTGTACGAGAATTCCACAAGTGGCAGGTGCTTTTCCCAGCTGTTGCCAAAGTCGATTACACATGCACGAAGCATGTCTTCTAGGGTTTGAATAGTGCGCTCGGACTGCCCGTCCGTCTGAGGGTGATACGCTGTGCTCTTGTCTAATCGTGAGCCAAAGGATTTGTGCATCGCCTGCCACAGTTCTGAAGTAAAACGTGCATCTCGATCCGAGATGATAGAGGTGGGCACCCCGTGCCTCGAAACAATTTCCTTGAGGTATACGTCTGCTAGAGTGGAGAACTTATCCGTTTCCTTGATAGACAAGAAGTGAGCAGACTTTGTGAGTCGATCCACGATCACCCAAATAGTATTGTTACCTCGCTGAGATCTAGGCAGGCCAGTAACGAAATCCATGGAAATTTGCTCCCATTTCCATTGAGGTATCTCTGGTTGTTGGAGTAGGCCTGAGGGTTTCTGATATTCTGTCTTGACTCTCGCACAAGTCAAGCACTTGCTGACGTAAGTTGCTATGTGGGCCTTCATGCTAGGCCACCAATACGTAGTTTTGATATCGTGGTACATCTTTTCCGAACCAGGGTGTACCGAGTAGCGAGACTTGTGTGCCTCGTCCATCACAAGCTCTCGTAGGTTGCCATAGAGTGGGACCCAAATGCGCCCCGTTACGTAGTAAGCACCGTCTTCCTTCCGTTCCATGCGTTGCCTTGAGCCGCGTAGGGCTTCAGCCCTGACGTTTTCTGGTTTCAATGCCTCTATCTGAGCGTCTCGTATTTGGGAGGGGAGACTAGAATGTATAGTGAGCTGCAATGCTCGCACGCGCCTAGGCGTAGTGTCCTTTCGACTAAGGGCATCAGCCACAACAATGGCTTTGCCAGGATGGTACCTGATTGCGCATTCGTAATCGTTCAACAACTCGACCCATCGTCGTTGACGCATATTCAGTTCTTTCTGTTTGAAGATGTGCTCGAGGCTCCTGTGGTCGGTGTAGGTGGCACACTTGGTACCGTACAGGTAGTGTCGCCATATCTTAAGTGCAAAAACAACAGCTCCCAGCTCTAAATCGTGTGTAGTGTAGTTCTTCTCATGAACTTTAAGTTGGCGTGAGGCGTAAGCTATAACTTTATCTCGTTGCATCAACACACAACCAAGACCTTGAATTGATGCGTCGCAGTAGACCACGAAGTCGTCGGTGCCCTCGGGCAAGGAAAGGATAGGTGCACTGCAAAGTCTATCCTTTAAGTGCTGAAATGCTACCTCCTGTGCGTTTCCCCATCGATAAACAACGCCTTTCTGCGTTAGTGAGGTGAGAGGCTGTGCGATCTTAGAAAAATCCTTAATGAACCTCCTGTAGTAACCTGCCAATCCCAAGAACTGGCGAATTTCCTTTGGTGTACGAGGTGCAGGCCAGTTCTTAATCGAGTCCACCTTGGATGGATCAACGTGAATCCCATCCTTGTTTACCACGTGGCCTAGGAAATGGACTTCTCGAAGCCAGAAGTCGCATTTCGAGAACTTTGCAAAAAGCTGTTCTGTTCGAAGGAGTTCCAGAATGAGTCGTAGATGTTGCTCGTGCTCTTCCTGACTCTTAGAATAGATCAGGATGTCGTCGATGAAGACTATAACGAACTTATCCAGGTAAGGCTTGCATACTCGGTTCATTAAGTCCATGAAAATCGCAGGTGCGTTTGTCAGCCCAAAAGGCATGACCAAAAACTCATAGTGTCCATATCGAGTTCTAAAGGCTGTTTTGGAGACGTCCTCTTCTCGGACTCTCAGCTGGTGATACCCCGATCTCAAATCAATCTTTGAATAGAAGCTCGACCCTTGCAGTTGGTCGAACAAGTCGTCAATACGTGGTAGAGGGTAACGATTCTTCACCGTCACCTTGTTGAGTTCACGGTAGTCGATGCACATTCTGAAGGTACCGTCTTTCTTCTTCACAAACAGAACTGGAGCTCCCCAGGGCGATGAGCTAGGACGAATAAAACCCTTATCCAAGAGTTCTTGCAGATGCGTAGAGAGTTCTTCCAACTCTGATGGAGCTAAGCGATAAGGTGCACGAGCTATGGGCGCAGCTCCAGGAGCTAGTTCGATCTGAAACTCGACTTGGCGATGAGGCGGAAGACCAGGTAATTCCTCAGGAAATACCTCAGGATAGTCGCGTAGAACTGGAAAATCTTCTATCTTCTTCTCTTTTTCCGAGGTGTCAGTAATGAGAGCCAGAATGGCTGTGTGGCCCTTTCACAAGCACTTCTGGGCCTTAAGGAAAGAGATGACGTTCTCGACAGCACCCTTCTTGTCGCCACGAATCATGAGAGGTTCACCACTAGGACCAGGAATACGGACAATCTTCTCGTTGCAAAGGATCTCTGCTCGGTGTTGGGATAACCAATCCATCCCAATGACAATGTCGAAACTACCCAAGACGATAGGAATAAGGTCGATAGAGAAGGTCTGGTTAGCGAGAACAAGTTTACACCCCTGGACTACGTGTGTGGCTTCTAAACTCTTACCGTTTGCTAGCTCTACAGTGTGCTTGTTGTTCAAAGGTGTTGGGATACGCTTAAGCATTTGACTAACTTTTAGTGATACGTAGCTAGTATCGGCACCCGAATCAAATAAAACTGTAACATAAAAGTCGTCGAGAAGGAACTTACCCGCCACAACATTGGGGTCATTCCTTGCTTCACCTTGGCCAATCACGAACGCCCGCCCCCTGGCACCATTGTTGTTGTTGTTCCCATTGTTACCATTCCCCTGATTGTTGTTATTGTTGTTGTTGTTGTTGTTCTGGTTCCTGTTCAGTTGGGGACAATCTCTCTTGAAGTGGCCTTCAGCTCCACACTGAAAGCACCCTTTGTTATCACCCTGCTGCTGCTGCTGGCGTTGGTTCTGTTGAGCTTGCTGACGATTCTGATTGGCGGGGTATAAGCTCCTGCAATCCTTTGCAGCGTGACCTGGCTTGTTGCACCGATGACAGTTGCCCCTTGTGCATGGCCCGCTGTGGTGCAGGCTGCAGCGATTGCATTTGGGGTGATTCCCTTTGTACCCACCATGACTTTGACCACCAGACGATTGCTGACTAGGGCTCTTGTAGTCTTCAGTCTTCCTCTACTGAGACTGAGACTGAACAGAAGTTGAACCCTTGCTTGAAGCTCCATCCCATTTCCGTTTGTTGTCACTGGAGACACCCGAAGTAATTGCAGCACCTATGCGCTTTGGTAACCTGTTCTGCTCCACCGCCTGAACAGTGAGACGGTGAGCCAACTGAACAACTTGCTGGATGGTGGCGAGGTTTGCTGAAGTCACATGACTTTGGATCTCTGGCACCAAGCCCTTGAGAAAGAGTTCAATTCGCTTAAATGGGGGGTCCACCATAGTAGGACACAGTAAGGCAAGCTCATTCGATCTCTTAGTGTACGCCTCAATTTCTGACCCCGTCATCTTGAGGTTGAAGAACTCGACTTCTAGCTTATGAATGTCATCACGACTGCAGTATTCTTCCTTGATCATTTCCTTAAAAGTTTCCCATGGGGTGGCGTTGGCAGCAACCAACCCCAGCATTTGGACCTGAGCGTTCCACCATGTGAGGGCTAAACCCTCGAGAGTACCGGTAGCATACTTCACCCTGCGCGCCTCAGGGCATTCACACATTTCGAACACGGATTCTAGTTTCTCAAACCAGTGGAGGAGACCTACTGCTCCTTCAGTGCCGCTAAAAGTAGTTGGTCGGCAGTCCATGAAAGTCTTAAAAGTGCACACGGGTGGCTGAGCATGCTGACCTATTGTGGGCGAAAGAAAGACAGAGTTTAACACAAAGGTTGGTTCACGAGAGTAGGATCTAAAGATCCTAGAATGAGTTCGGACTGCAGGATATACCTCCTGCGTGTGCAGCTGCAAGTGCCGCAGCAACTCGTTCGTTAATCAGAGCCGTCAACTGGGCTTGTGTCAGGTTAACGCGTCCAGACATGATCTTCATATCAAGAGGAACGTGAGTGAGAGGGGTTCGCGAAAATGCGATGACAGAAGTGAGCAAGCACACACGTATTCAAGCAACAGTAGTTATACTAACCAGGCATACCATGAGCAATGTACTATGTAACTAACAAGTAGGCAATATATACACAGACCATATCACCTAGAATGTCGAGCCTTGCATGTGGAGTGAAGCGTCGTTGTGGATCGTAGAGCACTGTACAGGTTATAGTCTGATTTTAATAAAACTTTTCCTTTATTAAAACCAAGTTCACTATAACCAATGGCTCTGATACCAATCTGTCACACCCCCAAAATCCACCTGCGGAGTACCATCGCTTGGAGGCGTGACTGACCAGGATCCAGCCACCAATCATATTGAACATGCAAGTTAAAGGATATAAAAGTTTAACCAATACAATTGGTGTCCAAACAAAACATAGTTAAGTTGCAAGCGGAAGCATAATGTTTAAAACCAAAACATGAGTTTAAATGTTCAAAGTTTAACATGGCACACAGCTGTCCATGTCCCACAACGACCCTCTTCCATGCAAGCTCCAGCTAAGTACCTAAAGACCTACAAAGCATGTAGTAACGAGTCAACAACAAGTTGAGTGAGTTCACGGTTGGGTGTTCATTTTAAGTTGTTTCGAAAACAGTTTCCTTTATCTGGCATCCTGCCGTGGGGGTTACCCCATAGTTAAAAACGTGACTTGTTTATTCCCGGTTACTCTGGCAATCCAGCCGTGGGGGCTACCCCGTGTTAGTTATCTGGCATTTCGGCCGTGGGGGCTACCCCATGTATACACTAGACTCGTTACCATATCGACTGCTGACTGTAGTCATGTTTATGTGCCCTGAAACTGTCAATGTCTATCATCATTGACGTGCCCCAGATCCATTAGTTCACGCCCGTCCTCTGCGGCACGGTGTGAGGTTTGTCAGACCTAAATAGCGCTATCTAACTAATGACCCGCTCGCCATTGGCCTGGCGATTAAGTCGATATAAAAAGGAGGGACTTCGTGATAGAGTTTTGGTCTAGTACGAGTTATCTGTCCATGAGGACGAGGAATTTATATTCCTGAACCGATGCTGTCCTACCCAAGGAGGACGAGGAATCCACATTCCTTAACCCCATTCCCAAACCCCTGGGAATCCCATGCTTTGTAGAGGGTGTGAACTCACCTTGGTTTGCTCGGCAGATACACAGAAAAGTCAATCAAGTTGTAAGTGGTCAACTACGTCCTAACATAGATACCATTCATGTCAGGTTCATATCCAAGTAGTGCACGTATGTTCTACACGTATTGTACACAAGTAACGATCATGGCATACATGTCTAGCATGGCAGTTCATCAACAATTCGCAATAAGTTCCACAGTAACATTTATGTAATAACCAAAGTCTAAGTGTGCGGCCTAACCAGTTGGGCTCGTAATAGCATGCAGGTCCAAAACAGTGTACGACATACACAATTTGTAATACACAGAAAGCCCATACATTCGGCCCACTAACTTAGGCCCGTAACTATGCAAGTCCAATCCAGCGAGTGTGCGTACATGGTCTCGAGTCGAGACTGTGCGATCTCGGTTTAAGCCTATGAGTTCTCGAGTCACGCATGCATTGGTCTCGAGTCGCAACTGGACTCGCAAGCATGGTCTCGAGTCATGATGTTTGTGTGCTGATGTTGTGTGGTCTCGAGTCGAGACTAGGGGTTCTCGACTCGCAACCTGGGTCGCAAACTGCAGTCTCGAGTTATCATGTTTAAGGTCTCGAGTCAAAACCAGAGGTCTCGACTGGACATCAGCTGATCCTTCACAGTGTACTATCCAATAGAGTTTTGATTTCATGTAGCCATGTACTATCCAACCACAATTCACAAACATGTTTCCTTGTCTATTACTTACCAAAAATGGATCAAACAATAAGTTTTTCAAATATTCAAGGCACCTTCATGGCATATTCATGTTGTTCATCATACATTCAAATAGTTCATCATGATCATTCAAACTTGTTCATCATATTTTAGGGTTTTTGGCATCAATCACCATCATAACACGAACAACAATCAAAACACTTGAACATACCCATCTAATGGTTTCTTATCACTACATGACACCTAAAAATCGATTCTACACTAATCCGATTTCCATATTCATGTAGCCGATTAACAAGCATTCGGTTCTTAGCACAAGAACATACAATCCGATTATCATGAACATTATCTAGTACACATATGCAAGCCGATTTCATGAACATTAACAACTTATGATTTAAATCACATTTAGACACAAGATATCATTAGTTCATTATGCAATATATCCGAAATCAAAACATGTTAGCCGAACAACATTATCATACACATCCGATTCACAAGAACATCATCATTCATAACAACTATTCTAACAACAAACATCATAAAACACTAACCGGTTGATGAGGTGTGCGTGAAGGAGAGTGGGTTTGTTGTCCGAAAGTCTCTGAGTGAAGAACACAAGCGAATCCGAGAGCTCGGCTTGCTATCCTTGATCCGACACAAGGAAGGAGAGTGGTGTTGCTAGGGTTTTAGTGATGAAAGGAGAGTGTGTGTGGAAATGTTGCAAATGATGCAAAGAGGCAAGGTTGGTCACTCTTGTGGGTTTTATACCCGAACCGAGTTGGTGCACCCTAGTGGGTCTCGGGTGGATTAGATGAGGTGCGGCCCAACCGGCCCAACTATTACACTATTTACTCGAGACCAAATGGTCTCGAGTTGGGTTCTTGTGTCTCGGGTCGCGTACATACAAACATACATATAAACATAGCACATAATCACATAGGATGTTCACTTATCATTCATTAAATCAATAAGTCAATTAGTCACATAACGTTCAGGCATGTAACATCGAGATACAACGAAAGGTTCTAAATTTCGAGTTGTCACATCATCCCCAAGTTGAAAGAAATTTCGTCCCGAAATTTGGTAAGCACTCACTGAGGAAGCTAGTTAAGTTGTTTGGTTTTCCCTGTTTTCCTGGGGTGTCACAGTATAGAATCCGAATATTCTTATAAGATGAATATAGTTGGTCATATTCATTTCGAACGTCAAGATTTTTGGATATATATATATATATATATATATATATATATTTATTTATTTATTTACGTCTTACGAAAACTACGAAGAGTCGTAGTACTAATCATCTACGCCTTCTATTCGCGACGACTAACACGACTTCGTAAATATAGTCATGTATTATATATATATATATATAGGGAGGGGCTCATGCGAGAACCACCCTTATTGTGAGAACCTTGAGAACCAATGTGAACACAACCTAAAATAGCTAAAAAAACCTAAAAAAACCTAACCCCCACCCCCCACCCCCCAAAAACCTAAACCCCCACCCCCCCCCCCCAAAAAAAAAACCTAACCCCCCCCCAAAAAAAAACCTAAACCCCCCCCCCCCCAAGCTAAAAAAACCCTAAAAAAACCCTAACCCCACCCCCCCCCCCAAAAAAAAAAACCTAAACCCCCCTCCCCCACCCCCCAAAAACCTAAACCCCCCCCACCCCCCCCCCCAAGCTAAAATGCTAAAAACTAAACCCCCAAAAAACCTAAAAAAATCTAAAAAAATAAAAAAAAAATCCAAATTTTTTTTTTGATTTTTTAATATTTTTTAGATTAAAATCGCTACTTTTCGAAGCAAAAAAAAAAAAAAATTAAAATTTTTTTTTTGTTCGAAAAGTAGCGATTTTAACCTAAAAAATATTAAAAAAATCAAAAAAAAATTTTTTGTGTGATTTTTAGCTATTTTTAGGCATTTTTGGTGTGTTCACATTGGTTCTCGCGGTTCTCACAATAAGAGGTGGTTCTCGCATGATCTTCTCCCTATATATATATATATATATATCCTAATCACTCGGAAACTAAGTCGTTTTCAAGACTTAGCGTTTATCCTGATTATAAATGGGATCAAATAACCATAGAATGGTTATTTCAAATCAAGATAATAACACTACCTTGGAATCGTATGGTTAACGATTCAGTAGAACTCGGACACGTAGTTTAGCTACATCATTTTAATTAGAAACTTACAAGTATTCCTTCGTAGGAATGTCATAGATTGCACGCTAGCAAGTTCACATTCTTGGAACGATATCACGGAATCACATTAAGCTAGCTTTGCACTGGATATCGAGTTGAGTTCATAACCCCCACTTTTTACGGTTTTTACATTTTTATAAATGTTTTCGGGGTGTGGAAAGACATGCAAGTTTTTGCAAAAGCAAACAATATTTCGATGATCGAAAACACACATTTATAAACCATTTTGTAAATGAATTTCAACGAACTCAATTGGTTTACGAAAGGTTTATGCTAAACATGCCGGTTTTACAAAACAAACGCGTATTCTCACAAACGTGCATGATTTTCATGACTAGCGACGGGATTGTCCTAGTTACAACAACGGGACTGGGTTGGTCTGCATATGAACAACGAGACACCAGTGGATTTTGTGTCCCCCTCATCTCTTAAATATTTTCAGTTTTATAACTCTCGGGGGAAATACAAGTTTTCGATGGTATGGTTTGCCTAGGGAATGAACTATTAGATCATATGAGATAAGGCTCTCTCTTAAGCGCCATTAATCTTTTGTAAGACCGTGGAACAAGAGTGGTAGATCTATTGGGTGTAGCGAGCCCCACTCATGGGTCCTTGTGTGGCCGCATGTAGTGATTTTTGTTGTCCCAACCGAGTGGACCGGAGGAAATCGTCTAGGGTTGAGTGCTTCCTATGTCGTCACACATATTAATGTCTTAGCTACACATTAAGGATCAGGTTCATAGACGCTTTAAATACCAGTTTTTGATACTCGGATTTTCAAATGTTTTTAAGATTCATTTGATGCAAATTTACAAAAATATGAATTTACAAACTTTGGTGATGTTTTCAATTATGTACAAGCAAGAGGACGTGTTGGTCCTGCTTACAAAGACTCTTTTGGGCTCAGCCCATTCTCACTCGTGCAAGGCATAAAGACTCTCATGGGCTAGACTCACAGATTTCATATAACATGCCGAGAAAAATGATTTTAATATGTTCTCTTAGCAACTTTTAAACTGGTTATCAAAAAGATTTGTTTTAAATCTTTTTCAAACAAATTATGAACTCACCAACTTTATGTTGATTTTTCGCATGTTCTTTCTCAGGTTGCATTTTCAAAACTATAGAACGATTGAAATAGGAGAAACCCATGGGGATTCGAGTACCTAGCAGGCGTTCATTTTCTAGAAGACTTAGTGTGACAACTGTCAAAATTCCAGGTATTCGTACAACTATTAAACCATAATTAGTGCTTAATGAATGTGCTGCATTACAATTAATGACTTGAACTGCTTTCTGGTTATTGCCATATGCATACATGTGCATCATATATTGCAAATGATATATCAATAATGCATAAGAACCTTATTTGACTCAATTGATGCATTAGTTATCAGACAAATCAGGAAAATGCTGACGGAGTTCAGTAAATAGACAGACGTTGTATTGAGACCTAGAATGGGCCAGAAACTAAGTATTACACTAGTATAGTGTGTAGGAAAGTAAGGATCATAAAACTCCCTTCCTAGAGATAGTTTAAGTGCCGGAAAGTGCCTAAAACTCACATAAAGTGTTGAATTCAGCAAAAATCAGCAATTATCAGCATTTAAACAATCTAATATCATGCAGAAATATGATTAAATGGTCCTGAATGCTTTCCTAAGTGTCGGGAATCAAAACTGTCATAAAAGGGTACATAAAGCACACTAAACTGCATAGTTTAGCACCCTAACGAACCGGTAACCAACCGAACAACCGGACACTACCCGAAACACCAATTTTTTTTACTAAAAGCACTGTTTTAACATTACCAAGCTAGTTATGGTCCCCGAACATCATAACACTACATAAATACCTAGTAACTAAAGTATCTAACTAAATACTTGGATTTTTACCATAACCTAACTAATGTTTACAACCTAAGCCTACTACCCCCCCCACCTATGAAATCGGCCAACATATGGCCCACCTCAAGATTTGTTTAAATATAATATGTGATCTTGTTTATGCTTTCCTAAACATGTTATCCAATGGAGAAACACTTGGAAATGGATTATAAGTAAACTTGGAAGATCATAACTTCATTTCTTACACACACTTCTCTCCTCTCCCTCTCTTGTGCTCTCGGCCAAAAACCAACACACACACACTCACCATCATTCAACTATTCTCATACATTATAAGCATATACAAAGGTGTTAGAGGTTACATAAAGAAGCTAGGAGCTTTCGGAAGTTCAAGGACCTCTTTCATTTGCTTTTATCCATCTCTTATCTTCACTTGATCATCCCTAGCCTTGAGTTAGTGGTAAGAACATCATACACTCTATTTTACATCTTATATTAGTGGTTAATTGAAGATTCATGATGATAATCTTGAAGAACACTAAGAAACTTGAACTTGAAACATGAACATAAGCTTGAATACATAAGAAATCTTAATGTTTATGTGTTGTGACGTTATGCCATCTCTTATCTTCACTTGATCATCCCTAGCCTTGTAGGTAGTTGGATTGCGACGTTATGCCACTGACTCTGACGATGACACAGCCATGTCAGCTGTACCATCCCCTCCACATGACTTTGAGCCTGGACTTGAGCCCGATTTTGTTCCTGATGATCAGCCGGATGCTGCACCTGCTGATCCTGAGCCGATACCTGCTCCTGTGCCTTTACCTGGTCATGACCCTATTCCATTTGGATTACCTGACATTGCACCCCTCATACCTGACCCAGTTCCTGCACCCGCTGACCCTCATTTTATTGAGCCATTCATTCCTCCACTTGCACCCGCACCCGTTGATGTTGCTCATTTACACCCTGTGGAGTCCGATGTTCATCGTGTCGACTTACCTACTATTTTCTTGCAGAACATACCCGCACCCCGCCCAGGGGAAGGCACTTCATGCCAGCAGCCTAGTCATGACCCTCATATTTCAGCAGCTTAGCCACACATGCCCTAGTCTGCACCTTTCGCTCATTTTACTTATTCACCACTCGATGAGCCATTTCGATGGTTCCCACCGTACACTATGCCGATTTCTGATCCCTACCATCCATCACACTTTGCAGGCTATACACGGGATGAGTTACTTCTATCACTTCAGTTTCAGTTTGAGATCATGAGTCGTATGATTTTGGAGCTTGAGATGACACCGCGTCCTTTACCATGTCCTTGTCAGCCAACTTTTGTTCCCCCTCGTTCATCACCGTCTCCATTTTCACATCCTCCTGCACCTCTCACTCCGTTTCCTGAGTTTGACACTCGATTTCTTACCGTTGAGCAGCAGATCAGTTATCTGTTGCGTCATGTCTATGAGCTTGAGGAGGAGCTTGCGCATGTGCGCAGCTTGCTTTTTGTTCCTCCTCCTCCTCCACCATCAGCATAGCCGGTTTTTGGTTTTACGTAGGTAGCTTTGCTTTTTATGAGAACACCACTATTGAGCCTAGCTTGTGAAACTTTTTGGAGACCACCTTTTAACTGTATGACTTTTGGTAGATTGATAGACATTTTGGACAAGGGTAGTGTGACCCTGTGTTCCCTTTTGATACGAAACTTTTGTAAAACATGTAACAATACTTGTGGTCGATGATTAATGAAAGCTCAATCATCATGTTCTCATTAAATACGTTTTTAAATTACTTGTTTAAGCTATAATTGTGTCGATTACTTGATTGCTTGTTATAATGAATACTATTGTATACATACTATATATATATATCATACGAATACGACCTGGCCTATACAATCTTCTTTATAGAAGATGCCTCCTCGAAGGAACACTCAGTTGCCCACAACCGAGGCAGAACTGCAAGAACAAATTTCACAGGCAATCGCACAACATGAGGCCTTACGCTCTGAACACAGCGGAGGTACCTCAGGAAATAACCCACCTCACAGTAATGTTTAAGTCACTTAAGACACATTACGATATGTTTGGACATTCCATGTGCGTTTGCTAATGCTTTCTGTGAATGATGTTGCTTGTACAGGCTGTACTTACAAGAAGTTCCTTGACTGCAAGCCTCTGAACTTTGACGGCACTGGAGGTGCTGTAGCTTTCGTTAGATGGGCTGAGAAGACAGATTCTGTGCTGCGAATGAGCAAGTGTGCGCCAGAGCACCAGGTCACCTACATTTATGGATTGTTTCTCGATGGAGCTCTATCATGGTGGAACCTCCAGGTTCAGATCCTAGGTGAGGCTGTAGCGTATGGTATGACATGGGATGAGATGAAAGAGTTGATGCACAAGAAGTACTGTTCAAGGACTGAGACTCAGAAGTTGGAAACCGAGTTTTGGAATCTGAAGATGGATGGCCCTAACATTGCTGCGTATGTACAGAGATTCCATGACATGTCACGTGTTGTCCCCTACATGGTAGAGCCAGAATTCAAGCGAGTTGAACGTTTCATTTGGGGATTGTCACCCCAAATTATGAGCATGATGTTTTGGTCAAAAATTACCGAAGCAATTAAGTGATCAAATTAGTTAAGTGAGGTAGTGTGCTAAAAACGTGTGTTGAAAATATGCTAGTTAAGTTGTTTACAAAAACAGTTTCAGGATATAGCTCAGGATATTGAGCTATATCTATGATCAAACAATGAGAAAAAATGTAAAGGGTGACACGAGATATACGAGGAAAGCCCTTGATCAATCTAGATCGCCGACATAAAACCTCGGGAGCTGACAATCGCAGCTGCCTTGTTCTTCTTATTGCTTCAAATATCAGGATACTGTGCAGGATATGATGCGGATCAACTAAGTGTTACAATGAAATTTTAATACAAGTGTTAGTGCGTTGTGAGTGTTTGCAAGTAGAGAGAAAGAGTGTGCGGGAGATTATGTGTGTTTCTATCTGATCCGATCAATCCATTTATAGTAAAATAAACTAACTAACTAACCTATTATTCCGGGATTCAACGAATATTCCTAAGGTGAACGTTGTAGTCCACGTCTTCCGGCTTCAACGTCTATAATATAACTGATTTGCCCGAGTCTTGAGGCGAAGAAGTCCACCTGACCGTTAGAGACTGGTTACAACAACCTGCATGTGAGTCAATTAGTAACTACCAGGATATCGTATCCGGATGTTACCAATATCCTGATCCAGCATCCTGGTCACAATAAAACAAACAAAGTCAGCATATCAGTCAGGATATATGAGCAGAAAATCACCCACAACAATTGTCCCCAAAAATATATCTGTTGGTATACCAATTCCAACGGATATATTTTTAATATTATCCCTCAAATCGAGGTTAATAAACCGAAACGACGCTTGATGTGACTTGGTACAACTTCCAATGCGATATTTACTCTTTACCCCCTATACTCAGCCCCTTATTTAGCTGATTTATTCATCATCATGATCATCACTTTCCAAGACATTTTCCAGGTATTTCCTCTTTCTCTTCTCTGTTTTTCTTTTCTTGAATTTCTTGTTTCTTGGTCGATACCCCTCATGGCATCACGAACAAGATCACGTTCAAACGAGCCGGTCCCAAACCTCATGAGTCAAAACCTTATCCAAGAACCAGAAAAAGAGATCTGTTCTTTCAATAATGCCGACATCGCCGCTTTGAAGGATTCCGGTGCCTTTCCTACCGGAGTGGTCATTCGCCCTTTCGATCGGGAAGTCCGATCAGACGCAACATCAAACGAGTGCGTCTGCTTTTTCGCCTATCCCTTTTCCACCCTTCATCTCCCGTTTCTTTGAGCTTACCGGCCTCAGTTATGCTCAAACTATGCCAATGGTGTGGCGAGTTTTAATGGTGTTAAACCAAATTAAATCTCGTCATTGCCCTGACCTATGCATCGAAGACCTTCCCATAGCATATCGACTGAGATCCCATGGCAACAGCCACTTTCTTTTGTTCTCCACCTCTAAGAACCCCCTAATTCTCAAGGCCACTAAGAATGAAGATCAGTGGCAACGAAAGTTCTTTTTCGTTAAAAGGGAGTCTATTGACAAGGGTTTTGACCTGCTAGTTAGATGGTTAACCAAGGGTAGGATTTAGGGTTTTAGGAATATCCCCAAATATATCCTTAAATTATATCCTTGACTGATATCCTAATATTTTGTGCAGCGAATTTCAGAGACCTAGCACCCCCAAGCGCGGAATCGGAGCCCAGGATCAAAGAGATCTATCGACTTCCTGCCAGTGAAAGAACCTTCTCCCTGTCTCTTACAAACTCAAGTCAAAAATCAAGTTCAGAAATGTCTGGTAAGTATATGATTAGATTGATTATAGAGAATAAGTATAAATAATTAAACATTTCTCCCTGTGTACAGTGCCGGTCATCAACCTTGAAGGCTTCCAGCTCGACGAGTTGGACAGTTATTCTAGCCTTGCACCTGCTAAGCAAGAGACCAATCCGAAGCCAACCGTTACTCCCAAGCCTACCAGTTCGAAAACCATTACCACACCCAAGGCTCCCCCAGCATCCAGAACCCGAGCCTCCAGCTCCCGGAAGAGGAAAGAAGCAGACTACCCTGCTGCACCTCATGTATTCCCGTTTGAGAACTATGGGTTTACAGAATCCAGCAAGTTCATGACCGGCTTCCTCAACCAGGTTCGTATCCTTGACCTATATCCTGCACCATATGCTGGTCATAAATGTTAATAGAGGCTAATACCTGTTTCCTTATTTTGCAGGGTCTCGAACGCCTGGTATTCCTTTACGAAGATGCATGCGGCTTGAACACCATGCTAGAGAGCAAGCTGAAAAAGGCTGAAACTACCATTACGGACCAAGCAGCGGTTGCCACCGCTAAATCGGAGCATTACGAAGCTAAATACAAGGCAATGGTCTAAGAGCACCAGTCTGCCATCCAGAAGGTCACCCACGGGGCTCAAGCCAAGTCCGATGCTGCCCAAGTTCAACATGAGCAGGACATGGCTTTATACCGGGAAAGCCTCAAGAATTCCGTTGTCATCTCCCTCCTCCAGGCCAGACTGAAAATGGCTTATGAAGCTATGGCTATGGGCTTTGAATGTCCTTCATGGAATATCAAGGCTTGGGAGATGAAGCTGAAAGATCTTGGTGGTAATCCTGTGGAGCCTCCTGTGAAGCCTATGGCGGAGGAGCCTGCTGAGGTGGCCGAGAAGGTGGATGATGCTGATGCTCCGAGGGATGCTGGTGGTGATGCTGGGAAGAATGCTGGGGGGAATGCTGAGAAGGATGCTGCTGACGAGATCATGATGGAAGAAGGAGTTGCCCCTTAGAGGCAGTGGAGTGGGCGATGATGGATGTATGTGCCAAGGCCGGAGCCCACTTTTTTTTAGATTCGATGGTTGTGGTTGTCTGAATAATTTACTTTTCTTGTCTATGAACAATTTACATTTCCTGCACTAAAACACTATGATGACCAAAGGTGGATGGGTCCTGGGTTTCAGGATGAAGCCCTTGGTCATCAACTAGTATAATCTGTTTTGAACAATACAACGGTTGGAGGCGGATGGGTCTCGGTTTGAGATGAAACCTTCAACCGTTGTGTAAATATGGTAAGGAACTAATCGTTCTTTTGGTGGATGGGCCTCGGTTTGAGGTGAAACCAAAAGCACAACTTTGTCTATGAACAATTTACATTTCCTGCACTAAAACACTATGATGACCAAAGGTGGATGGGTCCTGGGTTTCAGGATGAAGCCCTTGGTCATCAACTAGTATAATCTGTTTTGAACAATACAACGGTTGGAGGCGGATGGGTCTCGGTTTGAGATGAAACCTTCAACCGTTGTGTAAATATGGTAAGGAACTAATCGTGCTTTTGGTGGATGGGCCTCGGTTTGAGGTGAAACCAAAAGCACAACTTTTGACATGTTAATAATATAACCTCCTTTTGACTTATTTGTTGTTGCCTTTCAAATTTTTTTTGTTATGCATTGCTTAGTTTAAATTTCAGCTTTCCAAAATTAGTGCCATTATTTTTTGAATATATCCTGATCAGTATACCTGGCGATATCCTACAAAGACTTTCGTCTAATAGGGTTTCTTCAAAATTCAAACAATTCAGGTAAAGTTTTTAAAGAAAAAAGGACAGTTTATTTTACAAAATTTGTTTTGATAATACTTATTTGACCAGAGTTTTAGTTTTCAACCCAAGTATTATATCCCAAATATTCCAACCAAATATCCTGAAACATATTCCGAAAACACATTTTGAGAATATATCCTAAGAATATATCCTCATTAGGATATTTAAGCCTTCTTCAAACATAGTTTCAAAAGTTCAAATGACTTATATAAGGTTTACAAAGGAAAGATCATACCAGGAATAGAGTGTAACCCTATTTTCGAGCTTCAATCCTTTTGCAATTTTTTTCCAGTAAGATGTCCCCAGTCCGAGATACTTTAGATGTATTGCATTCCAGGATCTTGGTAGCATATCCCCTTCCATATTCTTGAGTCGATAGGCTCCTTTTCCTGATTCCGATTCAATCTCATAGGGTCCTTCCCACTTCGGAGCCAACTTTCCATCAGCAGGATTAGTAGTATTCTCAAAAGCCTTTCTTAATACCCAATCTCCAACCTGGAACCTTCTAGTCCTTATATTCTTGTTATATGCTTTGGATATCCTCTGTTGATATGCTGCCATCCTTAGCTTTGCTGCATCTCTTGTTTCATCAATAATATCCAATTCCTGGCAAAGGGCATCAGGATTCTGCTCAGGATCCCGAAGATTGGATCTTGCCGTAGGTATCACCATTTCCGTCGGGATCACCGCTTCTGCTCCAAATACCAAGGAAAACGGGGTTTGGCCAGTTGCACTTTTCACCGTTGTTCTATCAGCCCATAAAACAAAGGGTAATTCTTCTGCCCATCTTCCCTTCTTAGCTCCAAGCCTTTTCTTCAAATTGTTGACAATTATCTTGTTTGAGGATTCTGCTTGTCCATTTGCTTGAGGATGTACCGGTGTGGATGTGATCATTTTGATTCCCCAACTCTTGCAAAAGTCAGTAGTCCTCTTACTTATAAACTGAGATCCATTGTCACAAATTATCTCAGCTGGTACTCCAAACCTGGTCAGGATATTCCTTTTTATGAAGGATACTACTTCTTGATCTCTGACTTGAACAAACGCTTCAGCTTCAACCCACTTAGAGAAATAATCAGTCATTGCCAGCATGAAGACCTTTCCTCCGGGAGCCTTTGGCAATTTTTCTACTATATCCATTCCCCACTTCATGAACGGCCAAGGGGAAGCGATAGGATAAAGTGGCTCAGCAGGTTGATGTAATATATTACTGTGTCTTTTAAACGCATCACATCTTCGAGCATATTCTGCAGCATCTTTTCTCATCGTCGGCCAATAGTATCCTGTTCTTAATACATTTGAGAATAACGACCTGCCCCTAGTATGGTTACCACAATCCCCTTCGTGTATATCCTGAAGCACTTCTTTAGTTTCGGGATCCTCCAAGCACCTCAGATATGGTCCTGCAAGAGATTTCTTATACAAAATATTATTTATAATAGTGAATCGTGATACCTTCATTCTAAAGGCCTTAGGATTTTCATCCTTTGGGATGTGTCCTTCCTCAAGATATCTCATGATTGGAGCCGTCCAAGACTTAGGATCCTCCTCGGGATACTCATCATCAGGATCCTGAACACTTACTACCTCCTTATCCTGAGGATCCGTCGCAGGATACAGGATATGTAATATTGGTATTCGGGTCCCCTCCGGTATCTTGACTGATGATCCTAGATTTGCCAAGGCATCAGCTTCAGCATTATCCTCTCTTGGTACCTGTTCAAGTGTAAAAATATCGAAATATCCTGCTAATTTTTTGAGAATTTCGAGATACTCGATCAACTTCTCACCTTTAACTGCATAGGTCCCATTAAAATGATTTGTAATTAACAAGGAATCAACAAATACTTGTAAACCCTTGATATTCATGCTCTTAGCTAATTCTAATCATGCATTTAAAGCTTCATATTCTGCTTCATTATTAGTGGCAGGAAACTCACATCTAATAGCCTGGGGTAATATGTCCCCCTGTGGCGATTTTAGTAGTATACCCAAACCTACACCTCTTACATTAGATGCACCATCAGTATATAGTGTCCAAGATTCTATATTTTCTCCTAGTTGTTGTACTTCTAGGTCTACTTCATTTTGAATATCACTACTGAAATCAGCCACAAAGTCAGCTAAAGCCTGAGACTTTATGGCATTTCTAGGTTCATACACTAGATCATATGCACTTAATTTTACTGACCACTTAGCCATCCTACCTGACATCTCTGGTTTCCTAAGCACATTTTTTTACAGGATAGTTGGTTTTAACATGAATCCTATCTGTTTCAAAATAATGTCTAAGTTTTGTTGACGCCATAACTAGGGCTAATATCAATTTCTCTAAATGAGAATATCTAGTTTCAGCATCTAATAAACTTTTACTAACATAATAAACAGGATACTGCTGACCTTCATGATCCTTTACAAGGACGGCACTTACTGCATTCCCTGATACTGCAAGATACAGGGATAATGGTTCACCATCCTCATGATTCATCAATAGAGGTGCGGTTGAAAGATACTACTTCAAATCCTGCAAGGCTGCCTCATGCTTCTCTCCCCATTCGAATTTCTTATTCTTCTTCAGGATATCATAAAATTCCTTGCATTTTTCCGAGGATCTTGAGATGGATCTGTTTAATGCTGCTACTCGCCCTGTTAATCGTTGAACATCTTTCATATTTGAAGGTGAGTTGATATCCAGGATAGCTTTAATCTGCTTCGGGCTTGCCTCTATCCCCCTTTTCGTCACCATGTATCCTAGAAACTTTCCTGCTCCCACTCCAAAATGGCATTTAGCAGGAATTAATTTCATGTTGTACTGGTCCAGGATATCAAATGCTCCCTTAATATCCTGGAGGTGATCCTCAGCCTTCTTGGATTTTACTACCATATCATTGATGTACACCTCCATGGTGTCCCCCAGTTTATCTTTAAACATCATGTTTACCAATCTCTGGTATGTTGCACCTGCATTTTCCAAACCAAAAGGCATAGCAGTATAACAATAAATACATGTTGGTGTCATGAAAGCAGTATCCTCCTGATCCGATGGTTCCATTTGGTTCTGTTGGGATCCTGAAGAGGCATCAATGAAGGTTAGCATCTCGTGACCAGCAGTAGCATCCACCATTGAATCGATATGAGGTAGAGGAAACGGGTCTTTGGGGCAAGCTTTGTTCAAGTCCGTGTAATCTACACAGACTCTCCATTTCCCGTTTTTCTTTTGCACCACAACTACGTTTGCCAGCCATTTAGGAAACTTCACTTCCCTGATCATCTTGCTCTTTAATAGTCTTTCAACTTCCTCTTGAATGATAGTGTTGCGTTCTGGAGCAAATTTCCTTCGTTTCTGCTGGACAGGCTTGAAAGACCTATCAATTCCGAGCTTGTGAGTTATAATATCCTTGGAAATTCCTATCATATCCTCGTGTTTCCACGCGAATGTTGACATCCTATATTTCAAAAAGTTAGTCAATTGATTTTCAATATCCTGAGGGATATTGCTTCCTACAAGCACCGAGATATCCGGATTATCCTCATCCAGGATAACTTTCTTCACATCCTGTTCTGAAGCCTCCATGATATCCTGGCCCCGCATCTTTAATTGCTATGCTACACTGGGCTTTGTAGAGGATTTCATCGAAGAAGAATAACACTCCTTAGCTTCCTGTTGATCACTTTCCACCTTGACTACTCCCCAAGGGGTAGGGATCTTGATACATTGATGATATGTTGATGGCACAACTTTCATATCATGGATCCAAGGCCTACCTAATATGATATTATAGCAGGATAATGAGTCCATGACACAAAAGCGTTGCATTGAGTTGACCCCTTCAACATACACGGGCAACTTTATCTCTCCAACGGTATTCCTAGCTTCTCCACTGAAACCAACGAGCACAGTGGACTTCGAAGTAATATCCATCGGGGATACATTCATCCTCTTCAATGTTTCCAGCTTGTGACACCTGTGCTTGTAATCATTGTAAACAGTTCAGTTATCGATAAAATAATGTTATTTGATCCCAATGTTTGTTTATTTATGTTTATCATCTTTCATGTTTTGACTTTCGTTCAATTTTAAACTCTACAACGCTTTCTGGAGAGTTATACGCAAACTGGTGCGTAAACGTAATCAGTTTAATGCGACAAACACTCTGGAACATCAACATATGCTTAACATACCTTAAATAACCTATACATAACTTATAAATAAGTTTTGAAGGCTTTGGTATGGCAAAATCAAGTTAATTCGCTTACAGGGACTAAAATTGGCAAACTGCGAAAGTATGCCAATTTGAACTGTAACAAACATTCCGGAACATGACCATAAGTTAAACACACCCTAAATATCCTTTACATAGCTTAGAAATAGGCTTTGAGGGGTTCGGTGTGCTAAAATAAACTTTATGCTCATTCAGGGACTAAAAGCGTCAAAAAGTGCATAAGTTTGCATTTTCGCGCATAACTTACGTTCTGAATACATCCGGACATCCAAAAATTTATGTAATCACTAAAATATTATGTTTTAGTGATTGGCTTGTCAAAAATCCATTCGTCGCGCAATTTGGACCGTTTTTGCGTCCGTTACGACTTCCGTCGTAATTAACCGAACAACGCAATCGTACGGCCAAACGAACTGACATCCGACATATTTTTGAGCATATTTTAAGTTCCATATACTTTAACTTCATATTAGAGCCTTAAAATGAGGTTAACGGGGCTTAAACGTGTCAAAACACATCAAAAATCAAGTTCGGAGTCACAGGGGCCTGTTCTGCCAAAAAAATCAAACTTTGCTGGTCTGCACAAGGCTTACAGACCGTAAGCACTTATCCATACGGTCCGTAAGGACCTCCCAGATCAGCAAAACCAGTTTTAATAGCTGTTAACAGCTGTTATACGCTCTTAACCCACATGCAAATGGTATTTCTGAAACTATGGGCTTAATCTAGGGGCTCCAATGGTTTTGTAAAACCATGGGTGCACATGTACGGACAAGATCAAAGCATGTTATTCGACGAACGATCTTAACGGTCCTAAGAAATCTATAAATACCCCTCAAGTTCACAACTCAAAACCCACACCTTTGAATCTGAAATTGTTCTCTAAGTTGATGTGTTTATCACTTCATACCTGAGGATATTCGGATCAAAACTTCCGTTCTTGGACCCGTTGTAAGTCCTCTTTCGTTCTTTTAGCGTTTTCTGCGTTGACCAATTTATGGTCAACACGAAGTTCGGTTGAACTTCACAACGTGAGCGTAATCACGATAGTTATAGTCCCTTGTGACTATACCTACTGATTCCACGTTATCTAGGCTCAGTGACGAGTCGTAGTTTCGGCCAAAATGCGTATTCTTGCATATTTTGTAACCAAACTACTTTTAAGTATCAAAACCATTTGTTTTGATACCAAACCTGTTTTCTAACCTTGTTAAACATGTTCTAACATGTTTAGCTCGTTACTTTAGGTTTAGTGCTTATATAGGGTCGTAAGGTAAGCGATCTAAACAATCGCTTAGACTTTCAAACCCGACCCGTTTGGTCGATCATTAGGATCCGACCAAACGCATTAGGTGACCATAGTTGTATAGGGAATAACCTTCCGAGGTTATACCTTATGGTCACGACGTTTAGTTAGTTGTATGATAGGTAGTTTATATGCCTTAGGTAAATTACCAAAATGCCCTTTTTACGCCAAAATTCATTTTAAGCATATGTAACATAATTTTTGATATCTAAACTGATTTGGCAACAATATTAGACATGTTAAGGCATATTTTACTTATCATAGGACTAGTTAGGCGTTCCGAACGCGTTTTACGCGAACGACGCGTTAAAGTAGCATAAGCTACCTAAACGGGTCGTAACGGGTCGTAAGCACTTAGGATAAGTTTCTTTTTAGTATGTAGGCTTTGTTAAACCATATTACATGAGTTCTTACACTCATTTGGTTTACAAACCCTCATGCTACCCAATCCTCCGAATAGGTCCGTTTATTAATGTAGTTACCTATATTAGGTGCCGTTTGAATCCGTAATCTTCTTGCTTTGTTTGGTGGATATCTAAAGTCTATTGAGCAATCTCAAGTGAGTACATAGACCCCTCTTTTACTGTTTTCAAACTGTTTTGGGGTGAAACACATGTGCCTACTTGTTACTTTCGTGTTTTCCATGTTTTCATATCATATGCTTGTTATGTTCATTAGTACACATATAGTACATGATTTCATACATGTTCTGCTATGTATGTTCACTTAGCATGCTAGCACATTGTTTTACATTACATCTTATGCTATGTATGTTCATTTAGTGCATACTTAGTGTTGGGGGTCATTTTGTTAACATATGTATCCTGACCAATATCCTGCCTTTGTTTGTTTATTTGTGATCAGGATGCTGGGAGAGGATATTGCTAACATCTTGGGTGATATCCTGAGGTTTATTGAATTAACCACGTGCAGGTTAAGGGTTGAGACTTGCTAACGGTCAGGAGGACTTCTTCTCCACAAGACTCGGACGAATTTGTTGAGAAAGAGACGTTGAGCCCGAAAGACCAGGTCTGCAACGTTCCAAGAAGGAATATTCGGTGAATCCCGCGAGTTTAGGGTAGTTAGTTATTTTATCTTTACTATAAATAGATGAGGTCGGATCAGCTTAGAACACATCATTTCACACTTACACTCTCGAACACAATCACTCTCTAGCTAATTGCAAACACCACACTTGTATTTCATTTTCGTTGTAACACTTAGTCGATCCGTACCACATCCTGCACTGTATCCTGATTTTTGAAGCAATTGAAGAACAAGGCAGCTGCGATTGTCTGCTCCCGAGGTTTTATGCCGGCGATCTAGATTGATCAAGGGCTTTCCTCGTACATCTCGTGTCACTTCCTTTACTTTTTGCTCATTATTTGCTCATTGTTTGATCGTAGATACAGCTCAATATCCTGAGCCGTATCCTGAAACTGTTTTTGCAAGTAATTTAACTAACACATTTTTGACACTTACTTCTAGCACACTACCTCACTTAACTAATTTGATCACTTAATTACTTCGGTAATTTTTGACCAAAACAATTTGGCGCCCACCGTGGGGCAAGTGGTGCTCTTTTTACTAAAACTTTTTGTCAAATCGCTAATCGGTTTTCTATTTTCAAAACTTTTTGCCACATTATCTATAATGGCCTCAAGATCAAACATGAGTTCCTCTACTGTGTCTGCTATGACTTCTGCTACTACCGGTTCGGTGCTTCCACCACCTCCTCCAAGGATGCCAGCCTCTACACAATCTCAAGATGTTATCCCAACTCGGAGTGTCCAGGGATCTGCTCCCGTTTTAGCTTCTAATGATGAAATTTTAACCTTATTTGGAAGTGTGCAGGAACAAATGAGGCAGCAACAGGAAACAAACCAAATGCTTTTGAGGGAGATACAACTCCTGAAGGCTGGCTCGAGCAGATCTGCGGAGGAAAATGTCACTCCGTTACACCCCAGAGCGTTGAACTTTAGCTCAGCTGTGTATACCGAGGATAATAGGGGGAATATCGTGCCCAGTCTTCCTCAGAATCATACTCCTGAAATACCCTCCTTGGTCCGGATGTCAACCATAAGGAGCTCAGGATATGCTTCAGGATATGGGCAGAATCCTCCAACTGGTAACGTGTCTAATAATAATAATACTCATGCTACTAACAGTGGTGGATCTTTGCAGGATACAGGTGTAACATCAGCACTTACCAGGGAACTTCAGAAGTTGAAAGACATGATATCTAGTGTACCTGGGGTGGTCCAGCCGATCCCGGAAGTATCTCAAGATAGCCACAAGATATCTCGTTTTGCATACCCTATATGTGATGCTGAGATCCCAAAGAGATTCCAAACTCCCAACATGAAGCTTTATGATGGGACTACGGATCCTGAGGAGCATATTGCTCAGTATAGGGAAAGAATGGAGATTAACCCTATTCCTCCGGAGCTCAAGGAAGCGTGCTTGTGCAAGGGATTTGGTTCTACTCTAACAGGATCAGCCTTAAAATGGCTGTTAAACGTTCCTCCTCACTCAATTACTTCATTTGCTCATTTGGTTAATTTATTTAACAGTCAATTTTCTTGTAGTCGGAGTTTTGAGAAACTAACCAGTGATCTTTACAGGATAACTCAAGGGCCTCAGGAATCCTTGAGGGATTATGTGAACAAATTTAGTCGAGAATCCTTGGATATCCCACATCTTGATGTTGCAACAGCTGTGCAAGCTTTTAAGATGGGATTACAAAAGGATTCTCAGTTTTATCAGGATCTTGTAATGAATCCCTGCAGGAATCTCGATGAAGCTCGTAACAGGGCCTTGAGATATATCCGTCTGGAAGATGACAAGAAGATGCAAGAAAGGATGAACTCATCCAACACTTATGAATCAACTAATAGGAAGTCAGAATCCTCATTTAAGTCATATCGGCCTAAGCCATATGGTAGAAATGAAAACAAGAAAGTGAATGCTGTCGAAGATGAGGATCCTGAAGAGTATCCTGAGTTGTCTAAATATTGCTTTTCTGTTAATATTCCTGAATTGATGTATGCTATGCAGGGTCTAGGAGATAAGGCTAGATGGCCTCGAAAGAATCAACAAAAGGCTGACTGGAAGGATAAGTCAAAATGGTGTGCTTTCCACGAAGATTTCGGACATATGACTGAGGATTGCATTGCTTTAAGGAAAGAAATAAGCTATCTTCTAAGCAAGGGATATCTGAAAGATCTCTTAGGAAAAAAGAAGAATAAGGGTCAGGATACTGACAAGGATCCTGAACGAGCAGCATCACCTCCCTCGGACGCCAAGATAATCAACTTCATTTCGGGGGGATCCGACATTTGTGGAACTTCGTATTCGGCAGCAAAGAGACACGCAAAGGAAGCCAAAGCCGAAAGGGGAGACAAACCTGTCAGGATGGCTACACTCACAACTGACAAAGTGATCACATTTGATGCTGATGACAGGGATACTGTCCAGGATCCTCACCATGATGCTCTGGTAATAACGTTATATGTGGCTAACCATTTTGTACGCAGGATATTGGTTGATAATGGCAGCTCCGTCAACATAATCCAGCTAGAGACACTTAAAAGAATGAATGTATCTCCAATGGATATGACTTCGAAGTCCACCGTGCTTGTTGGGTTCAGCGGAGAGGCCAGAAACACAGTGGGAGAGATAAAGTTGCCGGTGTACGTTGAAGGAGTCAACTCGATACAACGTTTCTGTGTGATGGACTCTCTATCCTGCTATAACATTATACTGGGAAGACCATGGATTCACGATATGAAGGCCGTGCCATCAACATATCACCAATGCATCAAGATACCTACCCCTTGGGGAGTTGTTAAAGTTGATAGCGATCAGCAGGAGGCGAAAGAATGCTACTCATCCTCGATGAAATCCTCAGCCAAAACTATTGCAGCATAGCAATTAAAGACGCAGGCCCAGGATATCGTGGAGGATCCAGAGCAGGATGTGAAGAAAGTTATCCTGGACCGGGATAACCCCGATATTTCGGTGCTCGTAGGGACCAATATCCCTCAGGATATTGAAGAACAATTAATTAACTTTTTGAAATGCAGGATGTCTACGTTTGCATGGAAGCATGAGGATATGACAGGCATATCCAAAGATATCATCACTCACAAGCTTGGAATTGATAAGTCGTTCAAGCCTGTGCAACAAAAAAGAAGGAAGTTTGCTCCTGAGCGGAACACGATTATCCAGAAGGAAATTGAAAGATTATTAAAGTCAAGAATGATCAGAGAGGTTAAGTTCCCAAGGTGGCTAGCAAACGTGGTTGTAGTACAGAAGAAGAATGGGAAATGGAGAGTTTGTGTAGACTACACAGACTTGAACAAAGCTTGTCCTAAAGACCCATTTCCTCTTCCCCATATTGATGCAATGGTAGATGTCACTGCCGGGCATGAAATGCTGACCTTCATGGACGCATCCTCAGGATTTCAACAGATCCAAATGGAGCCTTCTGACCAGGAGGATACCGCCTTCATGACGCCAACAGGTATTTATTGTTATACAGCTATGCCTTTTGGTTTGAAAAATGCAGGTGCAACATACCAAAGATTGGTAAACATGATGTTTAAAGACAAACTGGGGGACACCATGGAGGTGTACATTGACGATATGGTGGTAAAATCAAAGAAAGCTCAGGATCACCTCCAGGATATTAAAGGAGCATTTGATATCCTGGATCAATACAACATGAAGCTGAATCCTGCTAAATGCCATTTCGGAGTGGGGGCAGGAAAGTTTCTTGGGTATATGGTGACGAAAAGGGGGATAGAGGCAAGCCCGGAGCAGATTAAAGCTATCCTGGATATAAAATCACCCTCGAATATGAAGGATGTACAAAGATTAACAGGCCGAGTAGCAGCTCTAAACAGATTTATCTCAAGATCCTCAGACAAATGCAAAGACTTCTATGATATCCTAAAGAAGAACAAAAGATTCGAATGGGGGGGGGGGGGGGAAAGCATGAAGCAGCCCTACAGGATTTGAAACGGTATCTCTCAACCGCACCTCTATTGATGAAGCCGGAAAATGGTGAACCACTATCCCTGTACCTTGCTGTATCAGGGAATGCTGTAAGTGCCGTTCTTATAAAAGACCATGAAGGTCAGCAGTATCCTGTTTATTATGTTAGTAAAAGTTTGTTAGATGCTGAAACTAGGTATTCTCATTTAGAAAAATTGATACTAGCATTAATTATGGCATCAACGAAACTTAGGCATTATTTCGAGACACATAGGATACATGTTAAAACAAACTATCCTATCAAAAATGTGCTTAGGAAACCAGAGATGTCAGGCAGGATGGCCAAGTGGTCAGTAAAGTTGAGTGCTTATGATTTAGTATATGAACCTAGGAATGCCATAAAGTCTCAGGCTTTAGCTGACTTTGTGGCTGACTTTAGTAGTGACATTCAGGATGAGGTAGATCTAGAAGTTCAACAGCTAGGAGAATCCTCAGGATCCTGGACATTATATACTGATGGTGCATCTAATGTAAGAGGAGTAGGATTAGGAATACTACTAAAATCGCCACAGGGGGACATATTACCCCAGGCTATTAGGTGTGAATTTCCTGCTACTAATAATGAAGCAGAGTATGAGGCTTTAATTGCAGGATTAGAGTTGGCTAAGAGCATGAGTATCAAAAATTTGCAAGTATATGTCGACTCTCTGTTAATTACTAACCATTTTAATGGATCCTATGCAGTTAAGGGAGAGAAATTAATCGAATATCTCGATATTCTCAAAAAATTAGCAGGATATTTCGATGTTTTTATACTTGAACAGGTACCAAGGGAAGATAATGCTGAAGCAGATGCCTTAGCAAATCTGGGATCATCGATCAGGATACCTGAAGGGACACAAATACCAATAGTACATGTCTTATATCCTGCAACGAATCCTCAGGATAAAGAAGTAGCTGGTATTCAGGATCCTGGGGAGAATATCCTGAAGAGGATCCTAAAACCTGGACGGCTCCAATCATGAAATATCTCAAAGAAGGACACATTCCTGGAGATGAAAATCCTAAGGCATTTAGGATGAAGGTATCACGATTCACTATTATAGTTAATATTTTATACAAGAAATCTCTTGCAGGACCGTATTTGAGATGCTTGGAGGATCTTGAAGCCAAAGAAGTCCTTCAGGATATACATGAAGGAGATTGTGGTAACCATGCTGGGGGCAGATCGTTATTCTCAAAAATATTAAGAACAGGATATTATTGGCCAACAATGAGAAAAGATGCCGCAGAATATGCTCGAAGATGTGACTCATGTCAAAGACATACATACTGCATCAACCGGCTGAACCATTATATCCTATTGTTTCCCCTTGGCCATTTATGAAGTGGGGTATGGATATAGTGGGAAAGCTACCAAAAGCTCCGGGAGGAAAAGTCTTTATGCTAGCAATGACGGATTATTTCTCTAAGTGGGTTGAAGCTGAAGCATTTGTTCAAGTTAGAGACCAAGAAGTAGTATCCTTCATAAAGAGGAATATCCTGACCAGATTTGGAGTACCAGCTGAGATAATCTGTGACAATGGTTCTCAGTTCATAAGTAAGAGGACTACAGACTTTTGCAAGAGTTGGGGAATCAAAATGATCACATCTACTCCGGTACATCCTCAAGCAAATGGACAAGCAGAATCCTCTAACAAGATAATTGTCAACAACTTAAAGAAAAGGCTTGGAGCCAAAAAAGGAAGATGGGCAGAAGAATTACCCTTTGTTTTATGGGCTGATAGGACAACGGTAAAGAATGCAACAGGTCAAACCCCATTTTCGTTGGTGTTTGGAGCAGAAGCAGTGATTCCAACGGAGATGACAATACCTACTGCAAGATCTATCTTAAGTGATCCTGAGCAGAATCCCGAAGCCTTGAGTCAGGATTTAGACACTATAGATGAAAAGAGAGATGCGGCAAGGCTAAGGATGGCAGCATATCAACAGAGAATATCCAGGGCATATAACAAGAATATTAGAACCAGAAGATTTAAGGTTGGAGATTGGGTATTAAGAAAGGCTTTCCAAAATACTACTAATCCTGCCGATGGCAAGTTAGCTCCAAAATGGGAAGGACCATATGAAGTTGAATCAGAAGCAGGGAAAGGAGCATATAGACTCAAGAATATGGAGGGAGATATGCTACCGAGATCTTGGAATGCTATACACCTTAAGCTCTATTTCAAGTGAGTCTAGAATTTAATTTCTAACTCAAGATGGTATGAATTCTACTTCTTTTAAATATGTTTGGTGTAATTTGTTCTTTATAACCTGATACTGACTTAAGCATCGGAGGGGTGTTAGCCAAGCTAACACCCACCTTAGTTTACATTTGTTTTGCAAGATATGTTTCAGGATATAGCTCCAGAATATGCACTCGGGATAACTCAGAAGATTAGAGGATTGGCCCCCTCTCTCACGTTTAAGGGATACTGATCCCTTCACAGGTTTAAAGGTATTCACCTTTCTTCCGAATTGGGTTTAAACACCCCGCCTGGAGCGCAAGTTATTCAGGGATAGTTCAAGGTGGCGGGACCAGTCCATGTAAAAGTGGCTGACAATTTCGTTACCATTGGCTATATCCTGAATCCTAACGGTATATGAGGATTGATCACCCTCTCTCACGAAAGGGTATTTTCATACTCTCTAAGGTTTAAAGGTTTTCACCTTTCTAAGTCTTGGAGTTTATACACTCCTGCCTGTAGCGCATGAAAAATTGGGATTTTCCCCAGGATACAAAGGATTTATCTCCAGTACATCCTTGGGTTATACCCTCGGGACGAGAAAAACTGCTTATGCAATGCAAACTGACATTAAGTAGATTTCTAAGATACTTGAAGACATTGTACACAGGGGACATTCCTGCCAAGATGGTGGTGTAAAGCTTGCGACTAATGCACTAAGTACCTTGAACTGGGGATATCTTCATTGGAAGAGTTGGAGTAGGTTTATATCCTATGTCTGGTATAATCTTTCCTTTGTAAGCCTCATTTAAGTTTTTAGTAACATCATGTTAAGTATCTTGACATATATCCTCAAAGTCCTTTTAAGGATATTTGATTAGGATGTTTGAAACTAGTATTGGCTTGAAACTTTGATCATCATCAAAACTTGGTTTTGAAGAGATAAACTATTTTTTACTTTCTAAAGAAATTTTTACAAAATTGAAAGAACGTCTGGAAGATCCATTTAAAGGGCTTCTGCAGTATGTTTCTGAGCATACTGGTCAGGATATTTAGTAAAATAACAGTATGAAATTTTTACAAAGCTAAGACTTACACTAAACAATGCAAAGTAACAGAAAGAAAAGTCAAAAGATGAAATTATTCTTAAAGCGATCAATACTGGTTGATAACCGAAGGTTTCATCCTGAAACCCAGGACCCATCCGCCTTCGGTTATCAAATTGTTTAGAGATAGAAATGAAAATTGTTCATAAAGACATAAAATTGTTCGAATGAAAATAAGCTCTAGGGGGTAGTGCCTTCTTGCTCCATAGCGGTTTCAGCAACATCCATTTTGGGATCCGCCTCAGCATCCTTGTCAGCATCGATTGCCTTTTCAACTGCTTTAGCAGGATCATCGACAGTTGATTTGGAAGAGGTACCGCCAAGATTCTTCAGCTTGGTCTCCCAGGCTCCAACGTCCCAAGAAGGGCATTCGAAGCCTAATGTTTTGGCTTCGTGAGCCATCTTCAACCTAGCCTGGAGAAGAGAATTACGACGGAACTTTTGAGGCTTTCTCGGTAACTGACCATATCCCGTTCGTACTGCACATGGGCAGCTTCCAGATCGGCTTGGGCTTGAAGAGTAGCCTTGTTAAGAGCAACTTGGTGTTCCTGGGTCATAGCTTTGTATTTCTCCTCGTAATGACGAGACTTGGCGGCCGTGATCATACCTTGGTCTGAAATTGTGATTTCTGCTTCCTTTAGCTTAGATTCAAGTGTTTTGTTAAGCTTGCAGGATTCTTGATATAAGTGAACCAAACGCTCAAGACCCTGCAAAGGTAAAAGGACAGGGATCAATATTATTATTAAGTCTTTGAAAATAGTCTAAATTGCAGGATATGGTATAAAGATACTAACCTGGTTGAGAAAAGAAGTCATAAAACCGCTGGCTTCGATGAATCCATGCTTTTCATAAGGAAATGTGTCAGAAACGACAGGGGAATCGGGTTCTTTCCTTTTGCGGGAACTCGAACTCCGAGGTTTGGTAGCCGGTGAAGGTTTAGGAATGATGATGGCTTTGGAGCTGCTGGGTTTGGATGTAGCAGTGGTCTTGGAGCCAGGTTCTTTCTTGACCTGGATCTGGTCAGAATAGCTATCCAGTTCGTCAAGATCAAAGACTTCAGGGATCTTAGCTGGTGCTGTGTAAAGGGAAAAGTTTTACTCTTTATCATTATATTGTTTTGACTAATTATTCTGAAAGGAATTCTTACCAGACATCTCGGATGACGAGTACTGACTTGAACTCGGAACGTGTGTGGTAAAAGTCCTGTCTATTGCAGGTAACCGGTAAACGGTATTGATTCTCTCTTCTGACTCAGCGGTAGGAGGAGCAACTTCCTTAAAGTTCACTGCATAAAGGTCAAAAAGAAGAATATTATTAGGGGATAACAATTAAATTGTCTATAAGGATATTTATGATCCTACCGGTGGTTAACCACTCCACCGGAAGGTTGGCACCCTCAGCAATGGAATCTCGTTTGACAAAGAAGAATTTGCGTTGCCATCCGTCTTCGTTTTTGGTGGCTTTGAGAATCAGGGGTTTGCTGGAGGTTGAAAAAAGCAAGAACCGGCTAGAGCCGTGGGACCGGAGGCGATAAGCAATAGGTAGATCCTCGATGCAGAGGTCAGAACAATGGAGGTTTTTGATTTGGTTGAGTACAATTAGTACTCTCCAAACCATGGGCATGGTTTGAGCAAAAGAGATGCCAGTAATACGAAAGAATTGCATCATGAATTCTGGAAAGGGGTATCGAAGGCCTAGTGAAAAAGGATATGCTGGAAAACAGATCCATTCGGTAGAAGAAACATCCGATCGGATTGACCGATCAAATGGCCTAAAGACTGTGCTGTCAGGGAAAGCGCCGGAGGCTCTTAAAGCTGCAATATCTGCGTTGTCAAAGGCGCAGATCTCCTTCTCGGGATTTTTGAGAAGATTCTGCTGGGTGAAGGTCTCGGCGGCCATTGCTTGAAAGATGAAGTAAATTGACAGGAAGAAAGTCAAAAATGGAGAATTACCTGAAGGGTCTGTTGAAGATATCTGCTTTTCAAACAAGAAAAGAGAAGATATAGGGGCATTGTGGATCTCCATGGAGTAAAAAACGCGTTGGAAGTTATGATGTGATCTTGACCGTCGCTTCATTTTAAATGCCTTGAGTTGTGGGATAAGGTTTTTGAAATATATCCGTTGGATTGGTATGCCAACCGATATATTTGGGGACAATTGTTGGGGGTCATTTTCTTAACATATGTATCCTGACCAATATCCTGCCTTTGTTTGTTTATTTGTGATCAGGATGCTGGGAGAGGATATTGCTAACATCTTGGGCGATATCCTGAGGTTTATTGAATTAACCACGTGCAGGTTAAGGGTTGAGACTTGCTAACGGTCAGGAGGACTTCTTCTCCACAAGACTCGGACTAATTTGTTGAGAAAGAGACGTTGAGCCCGAAAGACCAGGTCTGCAACGTTCCAAGAAGGAATATTCGGTGAATCCCGCGAGTTTAGGGTAGTTAGTTATTTTATCTTTACTATAAATAGATGAGGTCGGATCAGCTTAGAACACATCATTTCACACTTACACTCTCGAACACAATCACTCTCTAGCTAATTGCAAACACCACACTTGTATTTCATTTTCGTTGTAACACTTAGTCGATCCGTACCACATCCTGCACTGTATCCTGATTTTTGAAGCAATTGAAGAACAAGGCAGCTGCGATTGTCAGCTCCCGAGGTTTTATGCCGGCGATCTAGATTGATCAAGGGCTTTCCTCGTACATCTCGTGTCACTTCCTTTACTTTTTGCTCATTATTTGCTCATTGTTTGATCGTAGATACAACTCAATATCCTGAGCCGTATCCTGAAACTGTTTTTGCAAGTAATTTAACTAACACATTTTTGACACTTACTTCTAGCACACTACCTCACTTAACTAATTTGATCACTTAATTACTTCGGTAATTTTTGACCAAAACACTTAGTACATTGTTTTACATTACATTTATGTTGCATATGTTCACTCAGCATATGTACACATTGTTTTACATTTCACGCTATGTATGTTCTTTAGCATACTTAGTGCATTGTTTCCACATCACATGTTTACATTTGGTGTAACATTTGTTTGTTTAATGAAACTAATACATTCATTAACAGCGATCATGCCGCTCGGTAGTAGGTAGTGGTACCATAGGACTTGACAACTCCCATTCCTGAAATCCTGGGTTTGTTTGGACGTAAGGAATGACCGGATCCGAAAACATTTTTGATAACCTTTGATCTGTTCTAAGGTTTATCCTACTGTCTCAAGGCTTGGATGTAGACGTTTAACTTACCGCATAAATGTTGTATCAGTAAAGCATGCATTATTCTACAAAGCATAACTTTTGATTATTCAAAATACTTTGTTTTGTACATTTTTACTTGTGGTTTAAGTAGTCTCATTTTACTTACCATACATAACATTGTTTACACATTACATGATTTACATTTGACAATAAACATTTGACCATACATAAACATTTCTACAATTATTAAACATTACATCTTGGTGGTTTGTGTCACACCCGCTCGTAGCGGAAGCGCGAGGTGTGATCTGATCAGTTCTCATTGCATAACAATATAAGTGAACAATACTAAATGAATAAAAACAAGCTCCAATGCCATTGTTATAATTGTTTCGAAAGAACGCAACATAAGTTAAATGTATTTGTTACAAACCATCAAATGAAAATGCGTTTTCATCGTTCTATACATCAAAATGTAAGTCTTAAAATGTCAAGGCTTTGACCACTATATCACCGCAAAGAGGCGGTATATAACGGGCAAACCCTTCAAATGGTGGCATGGAGTCTTGATACTTGCTTTCCTTGACTGAAATGTCTGCCAGGTCCACTAATTTCCTGAAATACATGTTAAGTTTGAAAACATCAACAAAAGTTGAGCGAGTTCATGCAGTTTAGCTGTATGAGATGTATCTGTAAAATGTGAGTTGTATAAAATGTATCTGTAAAATGTGAGTTGTATAAAATGTATCCATAACATGTGAGTTGTATAAAATGTATCTGTATGTATGATGTATAAACTGTATCCACAACATATAAGTTGTATAAAATGTATCTGTATGTATGATGTATAAACTGTATCCACAACATATGAGTTGTATAAAATGTATCTGTATGTATGATGTAGTATGTAAAGCGTCAATGAAATCGTTGATCATTAATGTTTCGCGAGGACATTAATATGTGTGACGAATTAGGAAGCAATCCAACCCTAGACGATTTAATGTCGACTCCTATCGACTGGGACACAAACGCACTCTTCTGTATGGGTCCACGACCAAGAGTGGGGCTCGCCAAAACCCATTAGATCTAACCCCTTGTACCTAGGTCCAAACTGGATTAATGGTGCTTATATGTATAACCCTAATTCGCACATGATCTAAGGTGTTTCATTCCCTAACTTTAACATACGATGAACATGTATTTTCCCCGATAGTTGTAAAGTTGTAAAACATTTAAATGAATAGGGGACATGAACTCACTGAATTGCGTCCGTGAATAGAAGTAATTATGATCTCACGTGCGGTCGTCCTGAATAGCGTTGCGACCTACAAATGTTCTTATTTTTGTTAGACACTTCGGTCTTTGTAAAGAACTTGAGTACAAGTCTTGCGTCTTCAATATGTGTAAGACTTGTATGTCTTTACTGTTCGTTAACTGTGTATTCGATGAATGAGTTGTTCAAATGTTATATATATATTCTTCACCAAATATATATATATAAATGTTATCTTGTATCTTGTGAGTTTAATAGTCGGATCTAATCCGCTGAATTTCGTGTCTTATATGTATCCATTGTATAGTTGTGTTTACAAAAATGGTATCATTGGGCCAAGCCCATGTTTTCAAGTTATTGGGCTTAAATAGTGCTGGGCCTTAAATAGTGTTGGGCCTCAATAGTGTTGGGCCTCAAATAGTGTTGGGCCTCAAATAGTGTTGGGCCTCAAATAGTGTTGGGCTTGAATAGTGTTGGGCTTGAATAGTGTTGGGCTTGAATAGTGTTGGGCTTGAATAGTGTTGGGCTTAAATAGTGTTGGGCTTTGGCCCATATGTTTAGTATTTGGGCTTAGCCCATGAATTTATGTTAAGCCCATTATGAAGATAAGCCCATTAAGAAAAATAGCCCATTAAGTAAAATAGCCCTTTAAGTAATAGAAGCCCATTTATTTTTATAAAAACCTTTTTATAAAAATTTACTAAGTATACTTGTTAGTAAATAAAAACATACTAGTTTTTATAAGTTTATAAACATCCGAAATTTGTTATCGATAGGATACTTATATTTCGTGTCGATAAATCGTCTAAACGTCGTAGTAACTCCTCGGATTGGCAATTCACTTATGTAGTCGTCCGTCGTTCATTTTGACCATAATTGGTGTCCGATTATTAGAATCGTCCGTAACTCGTTTTAAGGCGTTATTATGTGAAGTCTTATAAGACTTTGATTATTATGTATCATGTGTTCATTATTACCATTGTAATAAAGTTCCTATCTTTGATATATATAACTAATACATCAAATACCACACATCACTTAAGTTGTTAAAATGATCAAATATATATTTTCAAAAAAAAAATATATATATTTATCTTGTCTTTTCTTTTATAATAGCTTTTCCAAAATAATAAAGATTTAACCAAAAATGATAGTTTTCTTAACATAATGTTTTTAAAAAAAATGGCCATATAACCTTTGTATTAATCATTTGGCCATGTTTATAAACATATCATTTTCTTTTCCAAATCACCCTCAATTTACTCAACATCTTAACTAAAAACATATGAGATTTTTATAACATAAACTTATCAAAATGATCTCCAAATCATGTAGAGTTTTAAACATGATTATTTCATATGCTAACAAGTTCAAAAATCAAGTTTAATTCTAGTTTTAACAACTTTTATAAAAATCTCAAGTTGTATGTTACTTTTTATAATCTTGTGAGAGTATTGTTTTTAACCAAAAACCTTATATATTTTCACAAGATCAATAGTTATGATCATCCATTTAATCCTTTGTGTTAAAAAACCTTTAACATAAACATGCATAATTTTTAGATCATATCTTAAAACATCTTCTAACAATTTATTTGCATCATAAACATCATAACAAGACTAAATAAGCATATATCAAGTCTTAGATCATAATATAAACAATCATAATTATATCATGATTTTTATTCTTTGCTTCTTTGTATTTTCTTCATGTTTATTATGTATGATTTCCTTGGTTATTATTAGTAATAATAACAATCATAATCATAATATATTTGTAAAAAAAAAAAATAGTTATAGAAGCTTACTTCTAGCACTAGGCTAGGGATGATCTTGGAAGATTATTAAGAACTAAGAAGATGATAATCTTGATGGTAGAACACTTTGGTATGGATGAAAACCCTTCCTTTTACTTCCAAAAGCTTTAGATCACCTTATGTTACTTGGAAATCCATGTTGATCATGAAGGAGGTAATAAAAATAAGTGGGTTTTTGAAGGTGTTCTTGTGAAAAAGATGAAGATGATGAGAGTGTTCTTTGGGTAATAAAAATGAAAGGTGTAAAATGAGTGGTGAAATGCTAGTTTACTTAATGTGTAAGTATTGTAATATTTCACCAACATAACCCACTTGCAAAATAAGATGAATATCTAGATATTTAGCAAGTAATTAAGGGTATGTGGGACCCCTTAATTTCGGCCCATATGTGGGGGGGGGGTACCTTATGTGTTGCAAAGTGTTAGTAAAAATTAAGGTCTTGAAATGTTGTAATATGGTTAAGTGTTTAAGGGTTTATGTTTTTGCAACTTTTCGAGATGATTCACGACTTGAAATGTTCATAAACTAGTTTTACAAGACCAAGAAAAATGTTCACTAGTTCGCTACATGTGTCAAAATATAGTTCGGCTAAATGTTTAGCGCTCGTTTCGCAAGAAGATAGTCGAAAGGTTAACATATATAAGTTATAGGGAAATATTCGGTTATGTATTTATGTGATATTCCCTATGTATTTTTATATGAAATTCGTGCTTAAACAACACTTTTGCATCTTGTAATTAAAATACAAATGCTGAATTTTTGCGGAAAAATTAATGAAATGGTCACTTTTAGCGCTTTTCGGACAATTTTTAGTGCTACCGGACATTGGTAAAATATTAACCAAACTCTTGTATTCCTGTATAGGGTTTAATATATAATTGATGTTGGACTATCGTCCGAGTCCTAAAGATGTAGTTTAGATGATTTATGCGGATCCTGAGTTTTCGTCAGCACCCAGTTCACTAGGTACTACTCTAGTTGTTTTCGATGAATTGTTTGCACTATTTCAAATGTACCCAATAAAAATGAATAATATGCATCATAAATGAATATTCCTTGAGTGTTCTAAGATGTATATCATGTAATCATGCAGTTCGAATATTCAAAACACATACTTGTATAATGTAAATCATTGCTTTAAATGTACGTAAATTACCAGAAAGTGGCAGTTGTCACATTCTCCCCCTGTTATTAAGAATTTCGTCCCGAAATTCAAGCTGAGTCATCCTATACAGGAGACTACTCGAACAGGTGAGAGTATTTGGCTTTGATTTAATGTTCACGTTCCCAAGTATACTCGGGTCCGTATCGAGAGTTCCAACGTACATTATAATAATTTGATGCGACTCCTCCATGATTTCTAGACTTTACAGTCCATGACTTCAGCAGGTTCTTTAGTGAATTGGAGTTTGTCGTCAATGTGAATAAAATGATAACGGTTGCTTGTGTTGGACTCTTTTTAAGATTCGACACATGAAACGTGTCGTGCACACTGTTAAGTTCATCTGGGAACTTCAACTTGTAGGCAACGGTGCCAATCTTTTCCAAGATTTCAAATGGACCAATGTAACGCGGGTTAAGCTTTCCACATTTACCGAACCTCGCTACGCCTTTCCAGGGCGAGACTTTTAACAAGACTTTGTCTCCGACCTCGAAAGATAATTGTTTTCGCTTTTTGTTTGCGTAGCTCCTTTTGTCGATCGCGAGCCGTCTTGATACGGTCTCGGGTCTGAAAATTTTTATCCGTAGTCTCTTGGACTAGTTTCGGACCAATTATTTAACTATCGCCTGTTTCCGCCCAACATAGCGGAGAGCGACTCTTTCGACCATAAAGAGCTTCAAACGGTGCAGCTTGTATAGTAGTATTGTAGCTGTTATTGTAGGAAAACTCAACTAAAGGTGGATGAGTATCCCAATTGCCGCCTAAATCCATAACACATGCGCGAAACATATATTCGAGTGTTTGGATTGTCCGTTCGCTCTGGCCGTCAGTTTATGGATGAAAGGCCGTACTTGGATTCAAATGAGATCCAAAGGCCTGTTGAAATAATTTCCAAATTCTAGAAATAAAACGATCATCTCGGTCTGAAATGATTGAAATAGGCACTCCATGACGAGCCACTATTTCTTTGAGATAGAGTTCTGCTAGTTTCTCAGTATTATCCTTCTACCAAATCGGTAAGAAGTGCGTGGACTTTGTTAGTCTATCTATAATTACACATATCATGTAGTGGCCTCTTGAGGTCCTGAGTAACTTCGTAATGAAGTACATCGATATTTGTTCCCATTACCAAACGGGAATCTCGGGTTGTTGTAACAAGTCCGAGGGATTTTGCTACTCGACTTTGACTTTCGCGCAAGTCAAGCATTCTCCGATATAAGTCGCGATATCACTTTTGAGGTTAGGCCACCAATAGTATTCTTTCACTACTTAGGCCTATGTGCTTCCTCAAAATGTCATCTCAAAGGCCGCCAAAGAATAGAACCCAATTTCGACTCTTAAGGTATAAAGTTCCATCTTCTTTACACTAATTGTTTCTTCATGCCTCGAAGTGTTTCTGCTTGAATATGCTCTTCCTTGAGCGCTTGTGAATCATCTTCTCTAATGCTTGAACTCTCAGTGTTCTAACTCGCTCCTTGCGGCTCAAGGCATCTGCTACAACGTTTGCCTTGCCCGGATGGTACTTTATTTCACAATCATTGTCGTTCAACAATTCAACAAACATCGTTGACGCATATTTAATTCTTTTTGGTTGAATATGTGTTGAAGAATTTTATGATCCGTGAAAATAATGCATTGAGTACCATCTAAATAATGTCGCCATAATTTTTTTTTAAAGCGAATACCACCACGCCTAACTCAAGGTCGAGAGTGGTATAGTTCTTCTCATGAACTTTTTAATTGGCGCGACGTGTACACGATAACTTTTTCACGTTGCACGAGTACGCAACCCAATCCTTGATGCGAAGCATCATAGTTTACAACAAAGTCATCGGTATCGTCGGATAATGATAAGGTTGTAAAATGCTATGCACCAATCTTAAGAATAAGTTGTAATGCTATTTCTTGTTTTTCGATTGGGGCGAATTTATTGTCTTTATCAACTCTAAAATGGTTCTCAAATGTTGCTCATGTTCATCAGTCGATCGAGAGTATATCAAAATGTCGTCAATAAACACTATGACGAATTTGTCGAGATACGGCTGGCACACACGATTCATTAAATCCATGAAGACCGCTGGTGCATTTGTTAAACCAAAAGGCATAACGAGAAACTCGTAATGACCGTAACGAGTCTTAAAAGCCGTTTTCGGTATGCTTTCCTCTTGAATTCGTAACTGATGATACTCCGATCGTAAGTCTATCTTAGAGTAGAAGCTAGAACCTTTCATAAACCATTTGAGTTAGTTGGAAATTCATTTGTAACATGATTTAGAAATATGAATTTTCGTTCATCGAAATGTTGTGCATTTTTGCAAAACTTGCATGTCTTTCCACCCCCAAAACCTCTATAAAGATGTATAGTGGTAAAGAGTAGGGGTTATGAACTCACAACATCCTCATTCGGTCAACTACAAGGTTCAGAAGGTGCTAATCGACATGGAGATTTGGCTATGGGTGCGGCTCCAGGTACCAAGTCGATGTGAAACTCGACTTGTTGATATGGTGGTAGTCCTAACAAGTCTTCAGGAAAGACTTCAGGGAATTCTTTTACCACAGGAATATCTGTCATCTGAGGCCCATCGGCCTTCTTGTCGACAACAAGCGCTAGAAAGGCAATACAACCTTTCCGTAAGCACTTTTGTGGCTTCATGCAATTTATGGTCCGCAATGATGTGTTGCGCTTCTCTCCATGGATAACAAGTGTCTCTTCGTTCAGTAGTGGTAAGCGAATGATCTTCTCATGACAGAAGACTTCGGCTCGATTATTGGATAGCCAATCCATGCCAACCACTACGTCTAAAATACCCAACTCAATGGGTACGAGATCGATGTGAAATTTCTGCTCCTGACTCGGCTAGTTTACCGTTTGCCAATTCTATAGATTGAGGAGACGTCTAGCTTACTTGACTCTAGGCCAAGTACCTTTTGAATTCTATGTAGTAAGGACTTCACTGTACAAATGTAGAGGACAACCCAATCCCTATGTTTAGATGTAGGATAACCCAATCCCTATGTTTAGATGTAGGATAAATCAATCCCTAATTGTAGCTAGGACATTCCCGTTACTAGCCATGAAACTATGCATGTGAAATGTTGCGATAAAGCTAAAAATCGGCAATGGTATCAAATAATATGGATGTGAAATGTTGATTGATAGGATACGTAACGGTGACCCTTTATGATTTGACAAGAGTCAGCTAATTTCCCATTAGCTAAGTTGATATAGTAATGTGTGTCCATCATGACTCTAATTCGAGTATATGCTTAACATTTAAAGACAATAGCTAAGCTTGGTGTTGGTATTAAAAGAATTGATACATGATGATCGTAGAGTGTACGTACTCATGACTTCATTGGGATTTTGTGGAGTATTTATAGTTCTAACCACACACACACACTTATTCACATTTAGGATTTCGACAAGTTACCAGCATACATCCTGGTACCAAAATCGTTTATGGCAGCAATTGCCTTCATTTTTCTCATGGCGAGAGTTATTGTTTGAGTGATTGAGGTAGGGAGGGATGATGCTGTCATGCTTCGGATCTCCGAGGCTAAACCCGAAATGTAACACTCAGTGTGTTTGAATTCGGGTGTTTCCCAGTATGGAACAACCCTTGAGAGACCGTGAAAGCATCAAGGGTAACCATCAACATTGGCTCCAGTTATGATCGAGTTCTTTTATAAAATCATATGAAAATAGATATGAAAATCAGATGATATAAAAGAATGATGTATGGTTAAATAAATAACCAATAAAAATGTAGTGTATAAATATATCATGTCTTGAAATAGAATATTATGTCTTGTGTAGAGGATGTCGCGTCTTGTGCAAAAATGTCATGTCTTGTCTTTGTCGAAGAGATTTGAATAACACCACGATATGCAATATAATATAAGCACTTATATATAGGAAGTACCAGCGGCGTATCCACCATGCTTTTATCATATTACACACGTCTCATCACTTACAAATAACCACCAAAAATGTCTTGTGTATACCAACGTCAAATGACATGTATAACAATGTCTTGCGTAACAATGTCATGTATAAAACATGTCTTGTGTAAAAGCAATGGTTTTCAACACATAACTTTTAACTTAAACAATTGATTCTTTTGGCGCCATGATCTTTTTAATACACACTATTAAAAGAATCTAGACATGTATTTGGATAAATAAAGTCTATCATGTGCCCAAGAATGAAGAATGCAATCAATCGGTCATGGAAACCTCAAGACCATATTGTGCATACATGTTTGAATAAATGATAATGTGGATAACCAAAACCAAAAGGTGTAATGCCTCTTGCGTGTATTGGTCATATGTTTAAATGGAAAAAGAAGAAAAAAAAAATTCGTTGAGGAGGGGAAACCAACCAGTGGTCTCCGTCCATATAATATGTATTCCCTACTCTATGGACCTCGATCATCCTAAGTAGAGAAAATCCTTTGTCTTACTTGTCCATGTGACCATTATGGTAATAGTGCTTGAGTTTCACGAGCTCTAGCAAGATTATTAGAATCTCCAAAAATGTAGAATAGAATGTAATGAGGGAGTTGCAGCATGGCGCATGCCATACCATCCCTTGGAAAAAGACAAATGTCAAACGACGGAATTTATTGTATCACTTCCAATAAATATGATAAGGTGGAATATGATAAAGTAAGGTAAGGTAAAGTAGGGTAAAGTGTCATAGACACCATGGAACCAACCCATGTTCAAGAATTTCGAGAATGTTGAGGAAAATCCTCCATGAGTAGCTAACAAGTTTTGTTTGTTTAAATGACTAGTCTCAACTGAATCGTGATATAGATCTAATGTTAGGTGTGAACAAATACGTGTCGTCTTCATGTATTGTATTGTATTGTATTGTATTGTATTGTATTGTATTGTATTGTATTGTATTGTATTGTATTGTATTGTATTGTATTGTATTGTATTGTATTGTAGGGTGTTATACTAACCACCACAGTTCGTGTTCTAATAGAATCTCAAATAATAACTTAAGAATTTCGAACAAATAGTGATCATTAGCTTGGCCCGCAGAGTCCACCAGAATTCCCATGCACTACAAGTTGTTATTACGTTGGCCACCGTAATAATAAATTGCCTTGCATGGTCACCCTAGCATTCTCTCGTACGAAGCTGCCGATCAATAAGAGAGGAAACGTTATTGTCAATATACCTTCAACATAGGAGGGACCTTCGTGATAACTCACGTGTCAACGTTCGTTGTCATTACTCGCATAACGGTACGGCGTTAGGTGAAATAGAAATGAAAAGAATCTGTAATAATAACAATTGAAGGGGCACCTTCAAGATGAGTACTTCATCTTCCTTGTAAGGACAAGAGTATATCCACCTTGATTAGTATGAGTCACATGGATCTCGTCCCACTAATGGAGTTGTTGTCCAAGGTTACCACCTTCGCCTCGTCGTCATTATCATGGTCAGGCATCTCAGCATTCGCGAGAAAGCAACCATATTTTACGGAATTAAGTTTAAGATTTCACTTAGGAATCATGTTCGCCATAAGCTCCGCAATAGACATGAGGTCGATATTTTCACCGTGTGAGTAAAGAATAATAATAGAGTTTGAAGTCGAAGGTATTTTGTTTTTGGCAAAATATTTCATGCAACATATATATGAACCACCTATATATATAATCATGTAAAATCCTATCAATCAAGGATTTCTATCTTGTATAAGCTGAACTTGTGAACTGTTTATAATGCATAAACTGATAATGTAATGTATTGTAGGCACATAGTCTATTAATGTATTGTGTCTGTTTCTCATAGACTTCACCCATGGAAATGTCCTCGCTTGATTTATGTGAAATGAATTTTTGCTGTAGTGGACCTTGAAAAATGTTTATGCAATGAAAACCTTTTGACTTGTCCAATTTTATTTATAATATGTTCAACATGAACAAGAGGTTTTCGTGAGAGATCCCTAGTGATTGTAGACTTAGACTCGAGAAAGAATCCTGGTTCACTACAATCGATGCTCTGATACCAATCTGTCACACCCGCTCGTAGCGGAAGCGCGAGGTGTGATCTGATCAGTTCTCATTGCATAACAATATAAGTGAACAATACTAAATGAATAAAAACAAGCTCCAATGCCATTGTCATAATTGTTTCGAAAGAACGCAACATAAGTTAAATGTATTTGTTACAAACCATCAAATGAAAATGCGTTTTCATCTTTCTATACATCAAAATGTAAGTCTTAAAATGTCAAGGCTTTGACCACTATATCACCGCAAAGAGGCGGTATATAACGGGCAAACCCTTCAAATGGTGGCATGGAGTCTTGATACTTGCTTTCCTTGACTGAAATGTCTGCCAGGTCCACTAATTTCCTGAAATACATGTTAAGTTTGAAAACATCAACAAAAGTTGAGCGAGTTCATGCAGTTTAGCTGTATGAGATGTATCTGTAAAATGTGAGTTGTATAAAATGTATCTGTAAAATGTGAGTTGTATAAAATGTATCCATAACATGTGAGTTGTATAAAATGTATCTGTATGTATGATGTATAAACTGTATCCACAACATATGAGTTGTATAAAATGTATCTGTATGTATGATGTATAAACTGTATCCACAACATATGAGTTGTATAAAATGTATCTGTATGTATGATGTAGTATGTAAAGCATCAATGAAATCGTTGATCATTAATGTTTCGCGAGGACATTAATATGTGTGACTAATTAGGAAGCAATCCAACCCTAGACGATTTTATGTCGACTCCTATCGACTGGGACACAAACGCACTCTTCTGTATGGGTCCACGACCAAGAGTGGGGCTCGCCAAAACCCATTAGATCTAACCCCTTGTACCTAGGTCCAAACTGGATTAATGGTGCTTATATGTATAACCCTAATTCGCACATGATCTAAGGTGTTTCATTCCCTAACTTTAACATACGATGAACATGTATTTTCCCCGATAGTTGTAAAGTTGTAAAACATTTAAATGAATAGGGGACATGAACTCACTGAATTGCGTCCGTGAATAGAAGTAATTATGATCTCACGTGCGGTCGTCCTGAATAGCGTTGCGACCTACAAATGTTCTTATTTTTGTTAGACACTTCGGTCTTTGTAAAGAACTTGAGTACAAGTCTTGCGTCTTCAATATGTGTAAGACTTGTATGTCTTTACTGTTCGTTAACTGTGTATTCGATGAATGAGTTATTCAAATGTTATATATATATTCTTCACCAAATATATATATATAAATGTTATCTTGTATCTTGTGAGTTGTATAGTCGGATCTAATCCGCTGAATTTCGTGTCTTATATGTATCCATTGTATAGTTGTGTTTACAAAAATGGTATCATTGGGCCAAGCCCATGTTTTCAAGTTAATGGGCTTAAATAGTGCTGGGCCTTAAATAGTGTTGGGCCTCAATAGTGTTGGGCCTCAAATAGTGTTGGGCCTCAAATAGTGTTGGGCCTCAAATAGTGTTGGGCTTGAATAGTGTTGGGCTTGAATAGTGTTGGGCTTGAATAGTGTTGGGCTTGAATAGTGTTGGGCTTAAATAGTGTTGGGCTTTGGCCCATATGTTTAGTATTTGGGCTTAGCCCATGAATTTATGTTAAGCCCATTATGAAGATAAGCCCATTAAGAAAAATAGCCCATTAAGTAAAATACCCCTTTAAGTAATAGAAGCCCATTTATTTTTATAAAAACCTTTTTATAAAAATTTACTAAGTATACTTGTTAGTAAATAAAAACATACTAGTTTTTATAAGTTTATAAACATCCGAAATTTGTTATCGATAGGATACTTATATTTCGTGTCGATAAATCGTCTAAACGTCGTAGTAACTCCTCGGATTGGCAATTCACTTATGTAGTCGTCCGTCGTTCATTTTGACCATAATTGGTGTCCGATTATTAGAATCGTCCGTAACTCGTTTTAAGGCGTTATTATGTGAAGTCTTATAAGACTTTGATTATTATGTATCATGTGTTCATTATTACCATTGTAATAAAGTTCCTATCTTTGATATATATAACTAATACATCAAATACCACACATCACTTAAGTTGTTAAAATGATCAAATATATATTTTCAAAAAAAAATATATATATTTATCTTGTCTTTTCTTTTATAATAGCCTTTCCAAAATAATAAAGATTTAACCAAAAATGATAGTTTTCTTAACATAATGTTTTAAAAAAAAATGGCCATATAACCTTTGTATTAATCATTTGGCCATGTTTATAAACATATCATTTTCTTTTCCAAATCACCCTCAATTTACTCAACATCTTAACTAAAAACATATGAGATTTTTATAACATAAACTTATCAAAATGATCTCCAAATCATGTAGAGTTTTAAACATGATTATTTCATATGCTAACAAGTTCAAAAATCAAGTTTAATTCTAGTTTTAACAACTTTTATAAAAATCTCAAGTTGTATGTTACTTTTTATAATCTTGTGAGAGTATTGTTTTTAACCAAAAACCTTATATATTTTCACAAGATCAATAGTTATGATCATCCATTTAATCCTTTGTGTTAAAAAACCTTTAACATAAACATGCATAATTTTTAGATCATATCTTAAAACATCTTCTAACAATTTATTTGCATCATAAACATCATAACAAGACTAAATAAGCATATATCAAGTCTTAGATCATAATATAAACAATCATAATTATATCATGATTTTTATTCTTTGCTTCTTTGTATTTTCTTCATGTTTATTATGTATGATTTCCTTGGTTATTATTAGTAATAATAACAATCATAATCATAATATATTTGTAAAAAAAAAAATAGTTATAGAAGCTTACTTCTAGCACTAGGCTAGGGATGATCTTGGAAGATTATTAAGAACTAAGAAGATGATAATCTTGATGGTAGAACACTTTGGTATGGATGAAAACCCTTCCTTTTACTTCCAAAAGCTTTAGATCACCTTATGTTACTTGGAAATCCATGTTGATCATGAAGGAGGTAATAAAAATAAGTGGGTTTTTGAAGGTGTTCTTGTGAAAAAGATGAAGATGATGAGAGTGTTCTTTGGGTAATAAAAATGAAAGGTGTAAAATGAGTGGTGAAATGCTAGTTTACTTAATGTGTAAGTATTGTAATATTTCACCAACATAACCCACTTGCAAAATAAGATGAATATCTAGATATTTAGCAAGTAATTAAGGGTATGTGGGACCCCTTAATTTCGGCCCATATGTGGGGGGGGGGTACCTTATGTGTTGCAAAGTGTTAGTAAAAATTAAGGTCTTGAAATGTTGTAATATGGTTAAGTGTTTAAGGGTTTATGTTTTTGCAACTTTTCGAGATGATTCACGACTTGAAATGTTCATAAACTAGTTTTACAAGACCAAGAAAAATGTTCACTAGTTCGCTACATGTGTCAAAATATAGTTCGGCTAAATGTTTAGCGCTCGTTTCGCAAGAAGATAGTCGAAAGGTTAACATATATAAGTTATAGGGAAATATTCGGTTATGTATTTATGTGATATTCCCTATGTATTTTTATATGAAATTCGTGCTTAAACAACACTTTTGCATCTTGTAATTAAAATACAAATGCTGAATTTTTGCGGAAAAATTAATGAAATGGTCACTTTTAGCGCTTTTCGGACAATTTTTAGTGCTACCGGACATTGGTAAAATATTAACCAAACTCTTGTATTCCTGTATAGGGTTTAATATATAATTGATGTTGGACTATCGTCCGAGTCCTAAAGATGTAGTTTAGATGATTTATGCGGATCCTGAGTTTTCGTCAGCACCCAGTTCACTAGGTACTACTCTAGTTGTTTTCGATGAATTGTTTGCACTATTTCAAATGTACCCAATAAAAATGAATAATATGCATCATAAATGAATATTCCTTGAGTGTTCTAAGATGTATATCATGTAATCATGCAGTTCGAATATTCAAAACACATACTTGTATAATGTAAATCATTGCTTTAAATGTACGTAAATTACCAGAAAGTGGCAGTTGTCACATTCTCCCCCTGTTATTAAGAATTTCGTCCCGAAATTCAAGCTGAGTCATCCTATACAGGAGACTACTCGAACAGGTGAGAGTATTTGGCTTTGATTTAATGTTCACGTTCCCAAGTATACTCGGGTCCGTATCGAGAGTTCCAACGTACATTATAATAATTTGATGCGACTCCTCCATGATTTCTAGACTTTACAGTCCATGACTTCAGCAGGTTCTTTAGTGAATTGGAGTTTGTCGTCAATGTGAATAAAATGATAACGGTTGCTTGTGTTGGACTCTTTTTAAGATTCGACACATGAAACGTGTCGTGCACACTGTTAAGTTCATCTGGCAACTTCAACTTGTAGGCAACGGTGCCAATCTTTTCCAAGATTTCAAATGGACCAATGTAACGCGGGTTAAGCTTTCCACATTTACCGAACCTCGCTACGCCTTTCCAGGGCGAGACTTTTAACAAGACTTTGTCTCCGACCTCGAAAGATAATTGTTTTCGCTTTTTGTTTGCGTAGCTCCTTTTGTCGATCGCGAGCCGTCTTGATACGGTCTCGGGTCTGAAAAATTTTATCCGTAGTCTCTTGGACTAGTTTCGGACCAATTATTTAACTATCGCCTGTTTCCGCCCAACATAGCGGAGAGCGACTCTTTCGACCATAAAGAGCTTCAAACGGTGCAGCTTGTATAGTAGTATTGTAGCTGTTATTGTAGGAAAACTCAACTAAAGGTGGATGAGTATCCCAATTGCCGCCTAAATCCATAACACATGCGCGAAACATATATTCGAGTGTTTGGATTGTCCGTTCGCTCTGGCCGTCAGTTTATGGATGAAAGGCCGTACTTGGATTCAAATGAGATCCAAAGGCCTGTTGAAATAATTTCCAAATTCTAGAAATAAAACGATCATCTCGGTCTGAAATGATTGAAATAGGCACTCCATGACGAGCCACTATTTCTTTGAGATAGAGTTCTGCTAGTTTCTCAGTATTATCCTTCTACCAAATCGGTAAGAAGTGCGTGGACTTTGTTAGTCTATCTATAATTACACATATCATGTAGTGGCCTCTTGAGGTCCTGAGTAACTTCGTAATGAAGTACATCGATATTTGTTCCCATTACCAAACGGGAATCTCGGGTTGTTGTAACAAGTCCGAGGGATTTTGCTACTCGACTTTGACTTTCGCGCAAGTCAAGCATTCTCCGATATAAGTCGCGATATCACTTTTGAGGTTAGGCCACCAATAGTATTCTTTCACTACTTAGGCCTATGTGCTTCCTCAAAATGTCATCTCAAAGGCCGCCAAAGAATAGAACCCAATTTCGACTCTTAAGGTATAAAGTTCCATCTTCTTTACACTAATTGTTTCTTCATGCCTCGAAGTGTTTCTGCTTGAATATGCTCTTCCTTGAGCGCTTGTGAATCATCTTCTCTAATGCTTGAACTCTCAGTGTTCTAACTCGCTCCTTGCGGCTCAAGGCATCTGCTACAACGTTTGCCTTGCCCGGATGGTACTTTATTTCACAATCATAGTCGTTCAACAATTCAACAAACATCGTTGACGTATATTTAATTCTTTTTGGTTGAATATGTGTTGAAGAATTTTATGATCCGTGAAAATAATGCATTGAGTACCATATAAATAATGTCGCCATAATTTTTTTTTAAAGCGAATACCACCACGCCTAACTCAAGGTCGAGAGTGGTATAGTTCTTCTCATGAACTTTTTAATTGGCGCGACGTGTACACGATAACTTTTTCACGTTGCACGAGTACGCAACCCAATCCTTGATGCGAAGCATCATAGTTTACAACAAAGTCATCGGTATCGTCGGATAATGATAAGGTTGTAAAATGCTATGCACCAATCTTAAGAATAAGTTGTAATGCTATTTCTTGTTTTTCGATTGGGGCGAATTTATTGTCTTTATCAACTCTAAAATGGTTCTCAAATGTTGCTCATGTTCATCAGTCGATCGAGAGTATATCAAAATGTCGTCAATAAACACTATGACGAATTTGTCGAGATACGGCTTGCACACACGATTCATTAAATCCATGAAGACCGCTGGTGCATTTGTTAAACCAAAAGGCATAACGAGAAACTCGTAATGACCGTAACGAGTCTTAAAAGCCGTTTTCGGTATGCTTTCCTCTTGAATTCGTAACTGATGATACTCCGATCGTAAGTCTATCTTAGAGTAGAAGCTAGAACCTTTCATAAACCATTTGAGTTAGTTGGAAATTCATTTGTAACATGATTTAGAAATATGAATTTTCGTTCATCGAAATGTTGTGCATTTTTGCAAAACTTGCATGTCTTTCCACCCCCAAAACCTTTATAAAGATGTATAGTGGTAAAGAGTAGGGGTTATGAACTCACAACATCCTCATTCGGTCAACTACAAGGTTCAGAAGGTGCTAATCGACATGGAGATTTGGCTATGGGTGCGGCTCCAGGTACCAAGTCGATGTGAAACTCGACTTGTTGATATGGTGGTAGTCCTGACAAGTCTTCAGGAAAGACTTCAGGGAATTCTTTTACCACAGGAATATCTGTCATCTGAGGCCCATCGGCCTTCTTGTCGACAACAAGCGCTAGAAAGGCAATACAACCTTTCCGTAAGCACTTTTGTGGCTTCATGCAATTTATGGTCCGCAATGATGTGTTGCGCTTCTCTCCATGGATAACAAGTGTCTCTTCGTTCAGTAGTGGTAAGCGAATGATCTTCTCATGACAGAAGACTTTGGCTCGATTATTGGATAGCCAATCCATGCCAACCACTACGTCTAAAATACCCAACTCAATGGGTACGAGATCGATGTGAAATTTCTGCTCCTGACTCGGCTAGTTTACCGTTTGCCAATTCTATAGAATGAGGAGACGTCTAGCTTACTTGACTCTAGGCCAAGTACCTTTTGAATTCTATGTAGTAAGGACTTCACTGTACAAATGTAGAGGACAACCCAATCCCTATGTTTAGATGTAGGATAACCCAATCCCTATGTTTAGATGTAGGATAAATCAATCCCTAATTGTAGCTAGGACATTCCCGTCACTAGCCATGAAACTATGCATGTGAAATGTTGCGATAAAGCTAAAAATCGGCAATGGTATCAAATAATATGGATGTGAAATGTTGATTGATAGGATACGTAACGGTGACCCTTTATGATTTGACAAGAGTCAGCTAATTTCCCATTAGCTAAGTTGATATAGTAATGTGTGTCCATCATGACTCTAATTCGAGTATATGCTTAACATTTAAAGACAATAGCTAAGCTTGGTGTTGGTATTAAAAGGATTGATACATGATGATCGTAGAGTGTACGTACTCATGACTTCATTGGGATTTTGTGGAGTATTTATAGTTCTAACCACACACACACTTATTCACATTTAGGATTTCGACAAGTTACCAGCATACATCCTGGTACCAAAATCGTTTATGGCAGCAATTGCCTTCATTTTTCTCATGGCGAGAGTTATTGTTTGAGTGATTGAGGTAGGGAGGGATGATGCTGTCATGCTTCGGATCTCCGAGGCTAAACCCGAAATGTAACACTCAGTGTGTTTGAATTCGGGTGTTTCCCAGTATGGAACAACCCTTGAGAGACCGTGAAAGCATCAAGGGTAACCATCAACATTGGCTCCAGTTATGATCGAGTTCTTTTATAAAATCATATGAAAATAGATATGAAAATCAGATGATATAAAAGAATGATGTATGGTTAAATAAATAACCAATAAAAATGTAGTGTATAAATATATCATGTCTTGAAATAGAATATTATGTCTTGTGTAGAGGATGTCGTGTCTTGTGCAAAAATGTCATGTCTTGTCTTTGTCGAAGGGATTTGAATAACACCATGATATGCAATATAATATAAGCACTTATATATAGGAAGTACCAGCGGCGTATCCACCATGCTTTTATCATATTACACACGTCTCATCACTTACAAATAACCACCAAAAATGTCTTGTGTATACCAACGTCAAATGACATGTATAACAATGTCTTGCGTAACAATGTCATGTATAAAACATGTCTTGTGTAAAAGCAATGGTTTTCAACACATAACTTTTAACTTAAACAATTGATTCTTTTGGCGCCATGATCTTTTTAATACACACTATTAAAAGAATCTAGACATGTATTTGGATAAATAAAGTCTATCATGTGCCCAAGAATGAAGAATGCAATCAATCGGTCATGGAAACCTCAAGACCATATTGTGCATACATGTTTGAATAAATGATAATGTGGATAACCAAAACCAAAAGGTGTAATGCCTCTTGCGTGTATTGGTCATATGTTTAAATGGAAAAAGAAGAAAAAAAAAATTCGTTGAGGAGGGGAAACCAACCAGTGGTCTCCGTCCATATAATATGTATTCCCTACTCTATGGACCTCGATCATCCTAAGTAGAGAAAATCCTTTGTCTTACTTGTCCATGTGACCATTATGGTAATAGTGCTTGAGTTTCACGAGCTCTAGCAAGATTATTAGAATCTCCAAAAATGTAGAATAGAATGTAATGAGGGAGTTGCAGCATGGCGCATGCCATACCATCCCTTGGAAAAAGACAAATGTCAAACGACGGAATTTATTGTATCACTTCCAATAAATATGATAAGGTGGAATATGATAAAGTAAGGTAAGGTAAAGTAGGGTAAAGTGTCATAGACACCATGGAACCAACCCATGTTCAAGAATTTCGAGAATGTTGAGGAAAATCCTCCATGAGTAGCTAACAAGTTTTGTTTGTTTAAATGACTAGTCTCAACTGAATCGTGATATAGATCTAATGTTAGGTGTGAACAAATACGTGTCGTCTTCATGTATTGTATTGTATTGTATTGTATTGTATTGTATTGTATTGTATTGTATTGTATTGTATTGTATTGTATTGTATTGTATTGTATTGTATTGTATTGTATTGTATTGTATTGTATTGTATTGTATTGTATTGTATTGTATTGTTTTGTATTGTATTGTATTGTATTGTAGGGTGTTATACTAACCACCACAGTTCGTGTTCTAATAGAATCTCAAATAATAACTTATGAATTTCGAACAAATAGTGATCATTAGCTTGGCCCGTAGAGTCCACCAGAATTCCCATGCACTACAAGTTGTTATTACGTTGGCCACCGTAATAATAAATTGCCTTGCATGGTCACCCTAGCATTCTCTCGTACGAAGCTGCCGATCAATAAGAGAGGAAACGTTATTGTCAATATACCTTCAACATAGGAGGGACCTTCGTGATAACTCACGTGTCAACGTTCGTTGTCATTACTCGCATAACGGTACGGCGTTAGGAGAAATAGAAATGAAAAGAATCTGTAATAATAACAATTGAAGGGGCACCTTCAAGATGAGTACTTCATCTTCCTTGTAAGGACAAGAGTATATCCACCTTGATTAGTATGAGTCACATGGATCTCGTCCCACTAATGGAGTTGTTGTCCAAGGTTACCACCTTCGCCTCGTCGTCATTATCATGGTCAGGCATCTCGGCATTCGCGAGAAAGCAACCATATTTTACGGAATTAAGTTTAAGATTTCACTTAGGAATCATGTTCGCCATAAGCTCCGCAATAGACATGAGGTCGATATTTTCACCGTGTGAGTAAAGAATAATAATAGAGTTTGAAGTCGAAGGTATTTTGTTTTTGGCAAAATATTTCATGCAACATATATATGAACCACCTATATATATAATCATGTAAAATCCTATCAATCAAGGATTTCTATCTTGTATAAGCTGAACTTGTGAACTGTTTATAATGCATAAACTGATAATGTAATGTATTGTAGGCACATAGTCTATTAATGTATTGTGTCTGTTTCTCATAGACTTCACCCATGGAAATGTCCTCGCTTGATTTATGTGAAATGAATTTTTGCTGTAGTGGACCTTGAAAAATGTTTATGCAATGAAAACCTTTTGACTTGTCCAATTTTATTTATAATATGTTCAACATGAACAAGAGGTTTTCGTGAGAGATCCCTAGTGATTGTAGACTTAGACTCGAGAAAGAATCCTGGTTCACTACAATCGATGCTCTGATACCAATCTGTCACACCCGCTCGTAGCGGAAGCGCGAGGTGTGATCTGATCAGTTCTCATTGCATAACAATATAAGTGAACAATACTAAATGAATAAAAACAAGCTCCAATGCCATTGTCATAATTGTTTCGAAAGAACGCAACATAAGTTAAATGTATTTGTTACAAACCATCAAATGAAAATGCGTTTTCATCGTTCTATACATCAAAATGTAAGTCTTAAAATGTCAAGGCTTTGACCACTATATCACCGCAAAGAGGCGGTATATAACGGGCAAACCCTTCAAATGGTGGCATGGAGTCTTGATACTTGCTTTCCTTGACTGAAATGTCTGCCAGGTCCACTAATTTCCTGAAATACATGTTAAGTTTGAAAACATCAACAAAAGTTGAGCGAGTTCATGCAGTTTAGCTGTATGAGATGTATCTGTAAAATGTGAGTTGTATAAAATGTATCTGTAAAATGTGAGTTGTATAAAATGTATCCATAACATGTGAGTTGTATAAAATGTATCTGTATGTATGATGTATAAACTGTATCCACAACATATGAGTTGTATAAAATGTATCTGTATGTATGATGTATAAACTGTATCCACAACATATGAGTTGTATAAAATGTATCTGTATGTATGATGTAGTATGTAAAGCGTCAATGAAATCGTTGATCATTAATGTTTCGCGAGGACATTAATATGTGTGACGAATTAGGAAGCAATCCAACCCTAGACGATTTTATGTCGACTCCTATCGACTGGGACACAAACGCACTCTTCTGTATGGGTCCACGACCAAGAGTGGGGCTCGCCAAAACCCATTAGATCTAACCCCTTGTACCTAGGTCCAAACTGGATTAATGGTGCTTATATGTATAACCCTAATTCGCACATGATCTAAGGTGTTTCATTCCCTAACTTTAATATACGATGAACATGTATTTTCCCCGATAGTTGTAAAGTTGTAAAACATTTAAATGAATAGGGGACATGAACTCACTGAATTGCGTCCGTGAATAGAAGTAATTATGATCTCACGTGCGGTCGTCCTGAATAGCGTTGCGACCTACAAATGTTCTTATTTTTGTTAGACACTTCGGTCTTTGTAAAGAACTTGAGTACAAGTCTTGCGTCTTCAATATGTGTAAGACTTGTATGTCTTTACTGTTCGTTAACTGTGTATTCGATGAATGAGTTATTCAAATATTATATATATATTCTTCACCAAATATATATATATAAATGTTATCTTGTATCTTGTGAGTTGTATAGTCGGATCTAATCCGCTGAATTTCGTGTCTTATATGTATCCATTGTATAGTTGTGTTTACAAAAATGGTATCATTGGGCCAAGCCCATGTTTTCAAGTTATTGGGCTTAAATAGTGCTGGGCCTTAAATAGTGTTGGGCCTCAATAGTGTTGGGCCTCAAATAGTGTTGGGCCTCAAATAGTGTTGGGCCTCAAAAAGTGTTGGGCTTGAATAGTGTTAGGCTTGAATAGTGTTGGGCTTGAATAGTGTTGGGCTTGAATAGTGTTGGGCTTAAATAGTGTTGGGCTTTGGCCCATATGTTTAGTATTTGGGCTTAGCCCATGAATTTATGTTAAGCCCATTATGAAGATAAGCCCATTAAGAAAAATAGCCCATTAAGTAAAATAGTCCTTTAAGTAATAGAAGCCCATTTATTTTTATAAAAACCTTTTTATAAAAATTTACTAAGTATACTTGTTAGTAAATAAAAACATACTAGTTTTTATAAGTTTATAAACATCCGAAATTTGTTATCGATAGGTACTTATATTTCGTGTCGATAAATCGTCTAAACGTCGTAGTAACTCCTCGGATTGGCAATTCACTTATGTAGTCGTCCGTCGTTCATTTTGACCATAATTGGTGTCCGATTATTAGAATCGTCCGTAACTCGTTTTAAGGCGTTATTATGTGAAGTCTTATAAGACTTTGATTATTATGTATCATGTGTTCATTATTACCATTGTAATAAAGTTCCTATCTTTGATATATATAACTAATACATCAAATACCACACATCACTTAAGTTGTTAAAATGATCAAATATATATTTTCAAAAAATATATATATATATATTTATCTTGTCTTTTCTTTTATAATAGCCTTTCCAAAATAATAAAGATTTAACCAAAAATGATAGTTTTCTTAACATAATGTTTTAAAAAAAAAATGGCCATATAACCTTTGTATTAATCATTTGGCCATGTTTATAAACATATCATTTTCTTTTCCAAATCACCCTCAATTTACTCAACATCTTAACTAAAAACATATGAGATTTTTATAACATAAACTTATCAAAATGATCTCCAAATCATGTAGAGTTTTAAACATGATTATTTCATATGCTAACAAGTTCAAAAATCAAGTTTAATTCTAGTTTTAACAACTTTTATAAAAATCTCAAGTTGTATGTTACTTTTTATAATCTTGTGAGAGTATTGTTTTTAGCCAAAAACCTTATATATTTTCACAAGATCAATAGTTATGATCATCCATTTAATCCTTTGTGTTAAAAACCCTTTAACATAAACATGCATAATTTTTAGATCATATCTTAAAACATCTTCTAACAATTTATTTACATCATAAACATCATAACAAGACTAAATAAGCATATATCAAGTCTTAGATCATAATATAAACAATCATAATTATATCATGATTTTTATTCTTTGCTTCTTTGTATTTTCTTCATGTTTATTATGTATGATTTCCTTGGTTATTATTAGTAATAATAACAATCATAATCATAATATATTTGTAAAAAAAAAAATAGTTATAGAAGCTTACTTCTAGCACTAGGCTAGGGATGATCTTGGAAGATTATTAAGAACTAAGAAGATGATAATCTTGATGGTAGAACACTTTGGTATGGATGAAAACCCTTCCTTTTACTTCCAAAAGCTTTAGATCACATTATGTTACTTGGAAATCCATGTTGATCATGAAGGAGGTAATAAAAATAAGTGGGTTTTTGAAGGTGTTCTTGTGAAAAAGATGAAGATGATGAGAGTGTTCTTTGGGTAATAAAAATGAAAGGTGTAAAATGAGTGGTGAAATGCTAGTTTACTTAATGTGTAAGTATTGTAATATTTCACCAACATAACCCACTTGCAAAATAAGATGAATATCTAGATATTTAGCAAGTAATTAAGGGTATGTGGGACCCCTTAATTTCGGCCCATATGTGGGGGGGGGGGGTACCTTATGTGTTGCAAAGTGTTAGTAAAAATTAAGGTCTTGAAATGTTGTAATATGGTTAAGTGTTTAAGGGTTTATGTTTTTGCAACTTTTCGAGATGATTCACGACTTGAAATGTTCATAAACTAGTTTTACAAGACCAAGAAAAATGTTCACTAGTTCGCTACATGTGTCAAAATATAGTTCGGCTAAATGTTTAGCGCTCGTTTCGCAAGAAGATAGTCGAAAGGTTAACATATATAAGTTATAGGGAAATATTCGGTTATGTATTTATGTGATATTCCCTATGTATTTTTATATGAAATTCGTGCTTAAACAACACTTTTGCATCTTGTAATTAAAATACAAATGCTGAATTTTTGCGGAAAAATTAATGAAATGGTCACTTTTAGCGCTTTTCGGACAATTTTTAGTGCTACCGGACATTGGTAAAATATTAACCAAACTCTTGTATTCCTGTATAGGGTTTAATATATAATTGATGTTGGACTATCGTCCGAGTCCTAAAGATGTAGTTTAGATGATTTATGCGGATCCTGAGTTTTCGTCAGCACCCAGTTCACTAGGTACTACTCTAGTTGTTTTCGATGAATTGTTTGCACTATTTCAAATGTACCCAATAAAAATGAATAATATGCATCATAAATGAATATTCCTTGAGTGTTCTAAGATGTATATCATGTAATCATGCAGTTCGAATATTCAAAACACATACTTGTATAATGTAAATCATTGCTTTAAATGTACGTAAATTACCAGAAAGTGGCAGTTGTCACAGTTTGTTTGGGTAAGTGATTTATATAACGAGGCGACGTGTAATACGATAAAAACATGGTGGATACGCCTCTGGTACTTCCTATATATAAGTGCTTTTATGGTATTACATATCGTAGCGTTATTTAAACCATTTCAGTTTAGACATATTACATTTACAATACATTTTCACATAGACATCGTTTTACAAATAACTTAATTTATACAAACTCATTTTACTTGGTTGTTCACTTAACCATACCTTATTCTTTTATGTATATATATATATATATATCATCTGATTTATTCATCGCTTTTCAAATGATTTACGAAAGAAAACACTCAACAAGATTCATGACTACTTTTTATTAAACAGTTTTTTAAACTCAAGTCATGAATCCTATTTTCACAAATCCTATGTATCTCACAGGCATTTTTATGTTGACGTACCTATTTTCACATGTGTTTTCAGGAGCTGTTGCATAGGATGATCGTGACACACTTAGGCGGACCTGTGCCTTAGTGACTTAAAACGAAGCAAGAACTAGTTAAATTATGATATGTACTCTTTGTTTCTTGTTTTAAGACAATGTAACTCTCTTGTTTGATAAATAAAACGTCACTTTAATTTCCATGGTTGTGAAACAATTAATTCTGTTACAACACTCCCCGACGTTTCCGCCACGATTTGATGTTTTACGTGGTCGGGGTGTGACAGAAAAGTTGGTATCAGAGCCAATGGTTATAGGGAATTAGGTTATTAGTAATGCTTTGACCTAGACTATAACCTTTCTAGGACCCCAACACAAGTTGTCTTGTGTTTAGATCTTAAAACATGCACTTCACCTATCCTTAGGTGATAACCACAACGAGAACATCAATTCCGAATTCGCTTTGAAAATTAATCATCTGTTCTTGGATGATTGATTACTAGGTTTTGAACCCTCTGTTGTAAGGTTTTGAACCCTCTGTTATAAGGTTTTGAACCCTCTGTTGTAAGGTTTTGAACCCTCTGTTATAAGGTTTTGAACCCCTTTGAATTTTCAAAATCTCGTCAAAGTTTTGGGTTCTAAATAGTGTGAACACGTGCAAACTGGAAGAGTGAATGCCTGTACCCTGGGTTTTATGTCTAAGGCTAGAGTGTTCGTACAAATCCACATAATCGGACCAGTCACTCTTACCTGGGAAATCTTGGGGTGAGTGTTCACTTATAGGCGAGCATGTCTTCGCGATACATTATTTTTGACCCATTTACTTTGATTAGTCACAATGTGTCGTTTGTTTACCTTGTGGTGACAAACAAATGACCACCATCTTTGCTTTTGTCAATTTTTGTATCATCTCATTCTTTTCATCCAATCATCTCACTCATTTCCTTTCATGTTTCCTCTTTTAGAATGCCTCCTCGACGCGACAATCAGATAGCGAATGCCGAACTGGCAGAAATCATCGCGCAGCAAATGGCTGCTGCTTTCCCAAATCTTATTGCTCAACTTAACCAAGCCAACAACAACAATAATGCTCCATGCAATTTCAAGAGTTTCAGTTCGGCTAAGCCACTCAAGTTTAGTGGTTCTGAAGGAGCAACTGGGCTCCTACAATGGTTCGAGAGCACTGAGAGTACGTTTCGTCACATTCAGTGTCCTGTTAATCGCAAGGTCGAGTTTGCTTCCAGTGTGTTTCTGAAGAGGGCTCTTACATGGTGGAACGGGGTGATGAGAGACCGTGGTGCTGAAGTTGCTTTAGCACAGACTTGGGCCGAGCTTAGGGCTCTTATGATGAAGGAATTCTGTCCTCGTCATGAGCTAAGGGCTCTAGAAAGGGAATTTGATGATTTGAAGCAAGATAGTGGTGAGCATCGGGCTTACACTGATAGGTATGAAGAATTGAGTCTGCTTTGCCCGACCATGGTTACCCCACTCGACAAAGCCATCGAAAGGTATATTGATGGCTTAACTGACTCCGTACAAGACATCGTCACTGGGAATAACCCTACCATAGTTCGTCAAGCAATCGAGTTAGCTGCAACATTGACTGAGTCGCAGGTCCGAAAGGGTAAGCTACATAAGAAGGGTGACAAGGATAAGAAACAGTTGTCTGTAAAGGGTGAGAATAAGAAAGGTAAGGAAGCTGGATCTAAAAAGAAGTCTAAGAAGCGCAAGGCTTCCCAAAACTTCGCTGTTACAGCGCAGGCCAACCAAACTGCTCCAAATCAGGCCGCGCAAACACCTGCCAAGAAACCATACCTTGGCAATGCACCTCTGTGCAACAGATGTAACGGTCATCACCAGCCGCACATTCAGTGTCGTCAGTGTACAAATTGTGGAAGATCTGGCCATTTTGCTGCCACCTGTCGTCTTCCTGCAAATCAGAATTGGGCAGCTCAAAACCCAACTCAGCAAGCTGCACAGCCTCCTGCGCAGCAACAAGCTCAGGCTGCATGACCTCATTTTCCTCCTGGTTCGTGCTACAATTGTGGGGATCTGACCCACTACCGAAACCAGTGTCCAAGACTAGCTAACACAAATCCAAATCAGAATCAGGCTCAGGCTCGAGGTCGAGTCTTCAACATGAATGCAGAAGAGGCTCAAGCAGACAATAATGTGGTCAACGGTACGTTCTTTATTAATAATCAGCCTGCATCTGTTCTTTTTGATTCGGGTGCCGATAAGAGTTTTGTGTCATTATCTTTTGAGCCATTGCTTCGCATGTCTAGAACGAAACTAGGAAAACCCTTGACAGTAGAAGTTGCTAGTGGTGAACCCGTTGTTCTTGATTCTGTTCTTCGCAACTGCCGGTTGAACCTTAACAACCATCTTTTTCCTATCGACCTCACACCAATGCAAATTGGAAGCTTCGACGTTATAGTGGGTATGGATTGGTTAGCCAAGCATCACGCAGAGGTAGTTTGTTTTGAGAAGATTGTTCGTGTACCGCTTTCGACGGGTAAGATCCTACAAGTTCATAGTGAGAAACCTGCTGGTAGTCTCAAACTCATGTCTTGTTTTAAAGCTCGGAAGTATCTGAGAAAGAACTATGTGGCCTTTTTGGCACATGTTGTAGCAGATAAGGGCAAAGGTAAGTCTATTCAAGATATCCCTGTTGTTCGGGATTATCCTGAAGTATTTCCGGAAGAGTTACCTGGTTTATCCCCAGCACGCCAAGTCGAGTTCCATATTGATCTCGTACCTGGTGTAAATCCCATTGCCAGGTCCCCATATCGTCTTGCACCGTCTGAGATGCAAGAGTTGTCTAAGCAGCTTCAAGAGCTCTCTGACAAAGGTTTTATCCATCCTAGCTTTTCACCTTGGGGTGCTCCCGTTCTTTTTGTCAAAAAGAAGGATGGATCTTTTAGGATGTGCATCGATTATCATGAGCTTAACAAGCTTACCATCAAGAATCGATACCCCCTACCTCGCATTGATGATCTCTTTGATCAGTTACAAGGTGCTTCTTATTTTTCAAAGATTGATCTACGTTCTGGGTATCATCAGCTTCGTGTGCATGAAGAAGATATTCCCAAGACTGCTTTCCGCACTCGATATGGGCATTATGAGTTCACAGTTATGCCATTCGGTTTAACAAATGCTCCTGCTGTTTTCATGGACTTAATGAATAGGGTATGCAAACCTTATTTAGATAAGTTCATCATCGTTTTCATTGATGACATCTTGATATACTCCAAGACGCAAGCTGATCATGAACAACATCTTCGTCTCACTCTAGAACTCCTGAAGAAAGAACAACTTTTCGCCAAGTTCTCCAAGTGTGAATTTTGGCTTAAGGAAGTTCAATTTTTGGGGCATATCGTCAACAAACAAGGTAATCATGTAGATCCCTCCAAGATCAGTGCGATTAAGGATTGGGATACGCCTACTACTCCTACTGAAGTTCGTTCTTTTCTTGGTCTGGCGGGTTATTACCGCCGCTTCATCGAAAATTTCTCGAAGATTGCAGTTCCTCTAACTGCTCTAACTCAGAAGAACAAACCCTTTGATTGGGGATCCAAACAAGAGGAAGCTTTTCAGAACTTGAAGCAGAAGCTTTGTGATGCGCCTATTCTATCATTGCCTGAGGGTAATGATGATTTTGTCGTATATTGTGATGCATCAAACTTGGGTCTTGGCTGTGTTCTCATGCAAAGGAACAAAGTTATAGCATATGCATCGAGGCAGTTAAAGATACATGAGAAGAACTACACCACTCATGATCTTGAGTTAGGTGCAGTTGTTTTCGCTCTCAAAATCTGGAGACACCATCTGTATGGTACAAAATGTGTGGTTTTCACTGACCACAAAAGTCTTCAGCATATTTTTAATCAGAAAGAACTCAACATGAGGCAACGACGTTGGGTTGAGCTTCTAAACGACTATGATTGCGAAATTCGCTACCATCCTGGTAAGGCGAATGTCGTGGCTGAAGCTTTGAGTCGTAAAGAACATATCAAGCTTCATTGTGTTCGTGTTAAATCTGATATTCAAGCTCGATCTGATATCCAAACCCGCATCTCTCAGGCTCAACACACTTGTGTTTCACAAGGTTTGATGGGTAAGGAGTTACCCTATCACATTACGCCTGATCTTGAACTGAAGGACAATGGATCGTATTACTTCATGGACCGTTTATGGGTCCCAAGCCAAGATGATCTTCGCACCTTGCTTATGGATGAAGCCCATAAGTCTCGTTATTCTATTCATCCTGGCTCCAATAAGATGTATAAGGATCTTCGTATTCAGTATTGGTGGCCTGGTATGAAGAAAGACATTGCCTTATATGTATCAAAATGCCTTACTTGTCTTAAGGTTAAGGCTGAACATCAACGTCCTTCTGGTCTTTTGGAGCAACCAGAGATTCCAGTTTGGAGATGGGAAAACATTGCTATGGATCTCATTACTAAACTTTCGCGCACTAAGAAAGGTCACGATGCCATCTGGGTAGTTGTTGATCGTCTTACCAAGTCAGCACATTTCTTGCCAATCCGTGAGGATTTTTCTGCTGAAAGACTTGCTAAAATCTATGTGGATGAAATTGTGTCTCGACATGGTGTTCCTTTGAACATTATTTCTGACAGAGATGCTCGCTTCACTTCTCATTTTTGGAGAACCATGCAATCTGCTATGGGGACCCAACTTAATCTAAGCACAGCTTATCATCCGCAAACGGATGGTCAATCTGAAAGAACAATCCAGACTCTGGAGGATATGCTTAGAGCTTATGTGATCGATTTGGGTGGTAGTTGGGATTCACATCTTCCGTTAATTGAATTCTCATACAACAACAGTTATCACTCCAGCATCAACATGGCTCCTTTCGAAGCTCTCTATGGTCGAAAATGTCGTTCACCAGTCTGCTGGAATGAGATCGGTGAGGCTCAGCTTACTGGACCTGACCTCATTTTAGAGACAACTGATAAGGTTAAGAAAGTTCGTGATAACCTTCAGACAGCTAAAAGCCGTCAAAAGAGTTACGCGGACCAACGACGCAAGCCCTTGGAATTTCAAGTTGGTGATCGCGTATTACTTAAGGTCTCACCTTGGAAAGGTGTGATCAGATTTGGAAAGAAAGGAAAACTTGCACCCAGATACGTTGGACCATTCAAGATCGTCGAAAGAATCGGTAAGGTAGCCTACAGACTTGAGTTACCTCCTGAACTTGGAAATGTTCATCCAACCTTTCACGTGTCCAATCTCAAGAAGTGTTTAGCTGATGAGAACCTCCACGTACCACTCGATGAGATTCGTGTTAATAACACGATGCATTTTGTTGAGAAACCAGTGGAAATCATGGACCGTATAGTCAAGTGGCTCAAACGCAAGCGCATTCCTTTGGTTAAAGTTCGTTGGGAATCTAAAAATGGACCAGAATTTACTTGGGAACGTGAAGATCAAATGAAGGCGAAATACCCACATCTTTTCTCACAAGTTTCCTCTAAATAAATTTCGGGATGAAATTTCCACAAATAAGGGAGACTGTGACACCTGTGCTTGTAATCATTGTAAACAGTTCACTTATCAATAAAATAATGTTATTTGATCCCAATGTTTGTTTATTTATGTTTATCATCTTTCATGTTTTGACTTTCGTTCAATTTTAAACTCTACATCGCTTTCTGGAGAGTTATACGTAAACTGGTGCGTAAACGTAATCAGTTTAATGCAAAAAACACTCCGGAACATCAACATATGCTTAACATACCTTAAATAAGCTATACATAACTTAGAAATAAGTTTTGAAGGCTTTGATATGGCAAAATCAAGTTAATTCGCTTACAGGGACTAAAATTGACAAACTGCGAAAGTATGCCAATTTGAACTGTAACAAACATTCCAGAACATGACCATAAGTTAAACACACCCTAAATATCCTTTACATAGCTTAGAAATAGGCTTTGAGGGGTTCGGTGTGCTAAAATAAACTTTATGCTCATTCAGGGACTAAAAGCGTCAAAAAGTGCATAAGTTTGCATTTTCGCGCATTACTTACGTTCTGAATACATCCGGACATCCCAAACTTTATGTAATCACTAAAATATTATGTTTTAGTGATTGGCTTGTCAAAAATCCATTCGTCGCGCAATTTGGACCGTTTTTGCGTCCGTTACGACTTCCGTCGTAATTAACCGAACAACGCAATCGTACGGCCAAACGAACTGACATCCGATATATTTTTGAGCATATTTTAAGTTCCCTATACTTTAACTTCATATTAGAGCTTTAAAATGAGGTTAACGGGGCTTAAACGTGTCAAAACGCATCAAAAATCAAGTTCGGAGTGACAGGGGCCTGTTCTGCCAAAAAAATCAAACTTTGCTGGTCTGCACAAGGCTTACGGACCATAAGCACTTATCCATACGGTCCGTAAGGACCTCCCAGATCAGCAAAACCAGTTTTAACAGCTGTTATACACTCTTAACCCACATGCAAATGGTATTTCTGAAACTATAGGCTTAATCTAGGGGCTCCAATGGTTTTGTAAAACCATGGGTGCACATGTACGGACAAGATCAAAGCACGTTATTCGACGAACGATCTTAACGGTCCTAAGAAATCTATAAATACCCCTCAAGTTCACAACTCAAAACCCACACCTTTGAATCTGAAATTGTTCTCTAAGTTGATGTGTTTATCACTTCATACCTGAGGATATTCGGATCAAAACTTCTGTTCTTGGACCCGTTGTAAGTCCTCTTTCGTTATTTTAGCGTATTCTGCATTGACCAGTTTATGGTCAACACGAAGTTCGGTTGAACTTCGCAACGTGAGCGTAATCACGATGGTTATATTCCCTTGTGACTATACCTACTGATTACCACGTTATCTAGGCTCAGTGACGAGTCGTAGTTTCGGCCAAAATGCGTATTCTTACGTATTTTGTAACCAAACTACTTTTAAGTATCAAAACCATTTTTTTTGATACCAAACCTGTTTTCTAACCTCGTTAAACATGTTCTAACATGTTTAGCTCGTCACTTTAGGTTTAGTGCTTATATAGGGTCGTAAGGTAAGCGATCTAAACAATCACTTAGACTTTCGAACCCGACCTGTTTGGTCGATCATTAAGATCCGACCAAACACATTAGGTGACCATAGTTGTATAGGGAATAACCTTCCGAGGTTATACCTTATGGTCACGACGTTTAGTTAGTTGTATGATAGGTAGTTTATATGCGTTAGGTAAATTACCAAAATGCCCTTTTTACGCCAAAATTCATTTTAAGCATATGTAACATAATTTTTGATATCTAAACTGATTTGGCAACAATATTAGACATGTTAAGGCATATTTTACTTATCATAGGACTAGTTAGGCGTTTCGAACGCGTTTTACGTGAACGACGCGTTAAAGTAGCATAAGCTACCTAAACGGGTCGTAACGGGTCGTAAGCACTTATGATAAGTTTCCTTTTAGTATGTAGGCTTTGTTAAACCATATTACATGAGTTCTTACACTCATTTGGTTTACAAACCCTCATGCTACCCGATCCTCCGAATAGGTCCGTTTATTAATGTAGTTACCTATATTAGGTGCCGTTTGAATCCGTAATATTCTAGCTTTGCTTGGTGGATATCTAAAGTCTATTGAGAAATATCAAGTGAGTACATAGACCCCTCTTTTACTGTTTTCAAACTGTTTTGGGGTGAAACACATGTGCCTACTTGTTACTTTCGTGTTTTCCATGTTTTCATATCATATGCTTGTTATGTTCATTAGTACACATATAGTACATGATTTCATACATGTTCTGCTATGTATGTTCACTTAGCATGCTAGCACATTGTTTTACATTACCTCTTATGCTATGTATGTTCATTTAGTGCATACTTAGTACATTGTTTTACATTACATTTATGTTGCATATGTTCACTCAGCATATGGACACATTGTTTTACATTTCACGCTATGTATGTTCTTTAGCATACTTAGTGCATTGTTTCCACATCACATGTTTACATTTGGTGTAACATTTGGTTGTTTAACGAAATTAATACATTCATTAACTCCGATCATGCCGCTCGGTAGTAGGTAGTGGTACCATAGGACTTGACAACTCCCATTCCTGAAATCCTGGGTTTGTTTGGACGTAAGGAATGACCGGATCCGAAAACATTTTTGATAAACTTTGATCTGTTCTAAGATTTATCCTACTGTCTCAAGGCTTGGATGTAGACGTTTAACTTACCGCATAAATGTTGTATCAGTAAAGCATGCATTATTCTACAAAGCATAACTTTTGATTATTCAAAATACTTTGTTTTGTACATTTTTAATTGTGGTTTAAGTAGTCTCATTTTACTTACCATACATAACATTGTTTACACATTACATGATTTACATTTGACAATAAACATTTGACCATACATAAACATTTCTACAATTATAAAACATTACATCTTGGTGGTTTGTTTGGGTAAGTGATTTATATAACGAGGCGACGTGTAATACGATAAAAACATGGTGGATACGCCGCTGGTACTTCCTATATATAAGTGCTTTTATGGTATTACATATCGTAGCATTATTTAAACCATTTCAGTTTAGACATATTACATTTACAATACATTTTCACATAGACATCGTTTTACAAATAACTTAATTTATACAAACTCATTTTACTTGGTTGTTCACTTAACCATACCTTATTCTTTTATGTATATATATATATATATATATATCATCTGATTTATTCATCGCTTTTCAAATGATTTACGAAAGAAAACACTCAACAAGATTCATGACTACTTTTTATTAAACAGTTCTTTAAACTCAAGTCATGAATCCTATTTTCACAAATCCTATGTATCTCACAGGCATTTTTATGCTGACGTACCTATTTTCACATGTGTTTTCAGGAGCTGTTGCATAGGATGATCGTGACACACTTAGGCGGACCTGTGCCTTAGTGACTTAAAACGAAGCAAGAACTAGTTAAATTACGATATGTACTCGTTGTTTCTTGTTTTAAGACAATGTAACTCTCTTGTTTGATAAATAAAACGTAACTTTAATTTCCATGGTTGTGAAACAATTAATTCTGTTACAACACTCCCCGACGTTTCCGCCACGATTTGATGGTTTACGTGGTCGGGGTGTGACACAGCTGAATTATGTTGACGGAGCTGCCATTATCCACTAATATCCTGCGCACAAAATGGTTAGAAACATATAACGTTATTGTCACACCCCAACCGATGGTCGAAACATCGGGGCATGGCACTGAGCGAAACAGATTGTCCAGAAGTTTCCATAACAATTTCATTACCAATCAATTTAAAATAATATGTCCCATACCATGTCTCAAAAGATAATTCAATTATTACAGACAAAATCTAGGAAAATAGTTCTGTTCCGACAACTCATATTTCATTTGTACAGACAACTATTTGTTGGCCTCTAAGACCTTATTCTAGCCTCGATTTCCTAGCAGATAAGCATCCTAAGCACCTGTCACATACGTTAAAATAAAAGTCAATACACATAGTGTAAAGGTGAGCATACAAGTTTGATAATAGCATATAGAGTTCGAAAGCGTTACGCATAACCAGCACGTACACAGAGGAAAACGAAGCATGTTAGTTATCGACATGAACCTATCGATACCAATGACTGCGGGTTGACTGCCCAAGGCAGTTCGCAATACATGATCACCACTGTAATCTATGCAAGTAATTGTCCTTAACAACCCCCGAGTGAACGGGTCCTGAGTCCAAACTAATAGTACTATCGTTGCCAAGGCAGGTAGACAACATTCCATGTGTAAACATAACAAACAAGCATTCATTAAGTCATGTATAACATGCAGTAACAGTTAGCGTTTAAATAGTATTGAGTAGTGTGTTCGATTGTGATTTTGTATAGGTAACGTATGTAACACCCAAACGTGCATAAAGCAAAAAGGGTTCGAGTATACTCACAGCGATGATGGATTGAAGGGAGCGCTAGAGAGTAAGATTAGCCTGATCAGAATGATAGCATAACGATAAGCGACGCGTAAAACGATGCAAGGTGTAAGTGGCTCGGACAGCAGTTCGGTCGGATGGTAATCCGGTCGGACGGCTAGTCGTGCGGATGACAATCCGCTCGGATGGTTATCCAGTCGAACGGTAGTCCGGTCGGATGACTATTCGAGTGGATTGTTTCTTCCTTTGAGAAGGATGTGTTTGTGTGTGATGGCTTGACTTTTGAAGTTTTCGTTGTAGTATTTTGAAAACATTGAAGTATCTCTACCTTTCAAGTCAGTCGATCGGACGATCAGTCGTGCGGATGACAATCCGCTCGGATGGTTATCCGGTCGGACGGCGACTCGAGTGGCGAGATTACTTAGTGAGGACAAATCCACAGCAGGGCGGTCACCCGGTCGGATGGTAATCCGAGTGGGTAGCATCCTTTGTGCGTTGAACATGTTGAAAATTTTTTAAGTGTTAAAGTCCAAGTATCTCATGATCCGAAGAGTAATTCGGTCAGATGGTAGTCCGGTCGGATAGCAATTCGTTCAATACTCAAACTTCAGATAAAGTTGGTTAAGTGTGGGACCCAAGGTGTAAGCCGTTCGGATGGCCAGTCGCTCGGATGGCTGTCCGTTCGGACGGTAGTCCGGTCAGATAGCACTCCGTCCTGGTTGTTCCGTTCGTCTTTCACTTGGCCGTTTTGATTGTTTGTCGTTTTATCGAGACATTTTGACAACGTGTTAACCAACAGAACCCCATCTTGACCCAAGTGATCCGGTCAAACAGGAATCACCCTAGTTCGACCAGTTAACCGGTTCAAGACGGTTGTTCTTGGTTAACCCGAAATCGGTGGTCTCGTGAGTAGAATCCAGATCTTGAGCTAGCACAACACCGCGAATGAGTAGAAGACTAGAACAAGGTCCGATTCTATCGGTTTTGAGTGCATTGAGTGTAAAAGAGTTGAAAGAAAGTTAGAAACCATCTTTCAATCCTTTTTCACCGTGAATGTGTTTAGATCTACGCAAGATCTTCGTTTATTTGTGTGGAAATCGATTAGATCTAAGTTGTTCTTGGTGGATTGAAGCCAAAACATGAAGTTCTTCAAGAACACATGATGATGTGATCCTAGAACACCTTGAATCTTGATGATTTCACGGTTAAAAGTTAATATTTAAAAGATAGAAAGGTGTAGGAGTGCGTGTAGATTAAGGAAGTACAAGATTTAGGACGAGATCTTACCGAAATTGAGAGAAATCGAAGAAAAGGTGAGGAGCACGGGCTGTTCGGACAGAGAGTTGCCAAAAGTAGAAAGAATGAAAGTGACATGGGTATTTATAGAGTTCCAAAATGTAACACCTGTGCCTCCACGGCCATCAAACAAATACCGAACCAATGAAATATTATATTTCATACTTGGGATTTGTAAAAATATGTGTATCATTTGCACATATCAATTTTTGTTCAATTCCAAACTCTAAATCGCTTTCTGGAAGGTTATACGCACACCGATGCGTAAATATAACCAGTTTAATGCAACAAACACTCCAGAATAGTGACATAGGCTTAACATACCTTAAATAACCTTTACATAACTTAGAAATAAGTTTTGAAGGCTTTGGTATGGCAAAAACAAGTTAATTCGCTTACAGGGACTAAACTTGACAAACTGCGAAAGTATGCCAATTTGAACTGTAACAGACATTCCGGAACATGACCATAAGTTAAAAACACCTTAAATATCCTTTATATAGCTTAGAAATAGGCTTTGAGGGGTTCGGTGTGCTAAAATAAACTTTTGGCTCATTCAGGTACTAAAAGCGTCAAAAAGTGCACAAGTTTGCATTTTCGTGCATAACTTACGTTCTGAATACATCCGGACATCCAAAAATTTCTGTAAGCACTAAAATATTTTATTTTAGTGTTTGGCATAAGAAAAATCCATTTGTCACGCCATTTGGATCATTTTTCGCGCTTATGCGCATTCCGTCGTAATTAACCGAACAACGTAACCGTACGGCTAAACGAACCGACACCCGAGATATTTTTGAACACATTTTAAGTTCCCTATACTTTAACTTCATTTTAGAGCTTTGAAATGGGGTTAACAGGGCTTAAACGTGTCAAAAAAAAACGCATCGAAAACCAAGTTTTGAGGTTGCAGGGACTGAAACTGTAAATCTGCCAAACTAGGTCCGTAAACAGGGGCCAGATGCAGCAAAACGTTTTTTTTCATCTTTTAACAGCCCTTAACACTCTCCAAAGGTCAAGTGCCAAGTGTCAAACTCTTATGGTGAGTGGCCTTTTTGGGTACCATAAGGTTCCGACACATGTACGGATGAGATTAAGGCACGTATTTCGACAAACGATCCTAATGGTGGACCATTCACTATAAATACCCCTTGCCATCCAACCTCTAAACTCACTAGAATCTGATCTCAAATGCTCTAAGTTGAAACCTTTGTTTCATACCTGAGCTATTTTGATCTAGATTAGCATTCGGGGACCCTACGTGAGTATTCTTTCGTTCTTTTATTGCTTTTCGAGTCTGAAAGTCAAACTTTGTTTGACTTTCTGCATTGACCAGCTTATGGTCAATGCGAAGTTCGTTTGAACTTCGCAACGTGATTGTAATCACGATGGTTATAGTCCTTTGTGACCATACCTACTGATTACCACGTTATCTAGGCTCAGTGACGAGCCGTAGTTTCGGTCAGAATACGTATTCTTGCGTATTTTGTAACCAAACTACTTATGGGTATCAAAACCGTTTGTTTTGATACCAAACCTGTTTTCTAAACTTAGTTAAGCATGTTTTAACATGCTTAGCTCGTCACTTTTAGTTTAGTGCTTATATAGGGTCGTAAGGTAAACTACATCGAAACAAGATAGGTTGTTATGGAGAGAAGGTAGTGATACTATGGAGTTCTCTACTACTTGCGTGTGGCAGTCGGTTCGTTACACGGCTCCGGAAGTAAATTGGTGTAGGATTGTTTGGTTTGCTCAGTCAATTCCTCGTCATTCTTTCTTGATGTGGCTGGTTCTTAAAGGTAAGCTTTTGACTCAAGATAAGATTCTAGAGTGGGATTTCTCGAGGAGGAAGAACATGAATATGATGTGTTGCATGTTATGTTATCAAAATTATGACTCGCACCCGCATTTATTTTTTGAATGCGATTACTCGGCTCAAGTTTGGTATAACATTCGAAGCAAGGTAAACATGGGAGATGTTAGTCCGAATTGGAATGAGATTTTGGATTGGTTGCTGGTTCGTGTTCGGTCTAAAACGGCTAGAAATTACATTGCAAAAGTTCTAGTTGCGGCTGCCGTTTACTTCATTTGGCAAGAACGAAATGCCAGAACTTTTAAAAACCAGTTGAGACCCCCGGAGAAACTTAGTGAGATTATTTTAAACACGGTCCGTTACAAGTTGATGGGAGCTAAACTGAAGAACACTTCAAGTGTGAGGAGACTTCGTGAAGAGTGGGAGATTCGAGGAGAACAAGTGGAAGATGATGGTGGCTGATTAGTTTTCTTGTTTCTTGCGCATCTGTCTAGATTGTAGTCTAGTTGTGTCTATTTGTTTTTCCCTTTTGGTTGATTTCTGGTTTCTTTGTTCTACGTTCATGGGGCATGTCTCATGAATGAACTAGTGTAGACAGGCTACACTACTTGTGTTTTTTTGGTTTGTGAATATATAGAATCACCGGGGTAACCCTTTACCCAAAAAAAAATAGGGTCGTAAGGTAAGCGATTTAAACAATCGCTTATACTTTCGAACCCGACCCGTTTGGTCGATCATTAGGATCCGACCAAGCACATTAGGTGACCATAGTATATAGGGAATAACCTTCCGAGGTTATACCTTATGGTCGCTTCGTTTAAGTAGTTGTATGATAGGTAGCTTATATGCCTTAGGTAAATTACCAAAATGCCCTTTTGACGCCAAAATTCATTTTAAGCATATGTAACATAACTTTTGACATCTAAACTGATTTGAAAACAATATTAGACATGTTAAGGCATATGTTACTTGTCATAGGACTAGTTAGGCGGTCCGAACGCGTTTTACGCGAACGACGCGTTAAAGTAGCATAAGCTACCTAAACGGGTCGTAATGGGTCGTAAGCACTTAGGTTAGGTTTCATTTAGTATGTAGGATTTGTTAAACCATACTACATGAGTTCCCATACTCATTTGGTTTACGAGCCCTCATTCTATCCGATCTTCCGATTTAGGTCCGGTTTATTAATGTAGTTACCTATATTTGGTGCCGTTTGATATTCCGAGATCTCTAGCATTGCTTGGTGGTTATCTTAGGACTTCTGAGCAATCTCAAGTGAGTACATAGACCCCTCTTTTACTGTTTTCCAAACGTTTTGGGGTGGAACACATGTGCCTACTTGTTACTTTCATGCTTTCCATGTTTTCACATTATATACATGCTATGTTCATTAGTACACTATTAGTACATGATTTCATTACATTTTATGCTATGTATGTCCATTGTGTGCATACTTAGTACATTGTTTTACATCACATCACATCACATGCTATGTATGTCCATTTAGTACATGCTTAGTACATTATTTTACATTGCATCTCTGTTGCATATGTTCCAGTAACATATGGACACATTGTTTTACAGCTCTACCTTGTATGTTTACTCTAGCATACTAGGTACATTATCTTCATAAAACATGCTTACATTTTGGTATGACATTTGGTTTGTTTAAACTATACTATACATTCATTAACACCGATCACGCCGCTCGGTAGTAGGTAGTGGTACCATAGGACTTGACAAATCCCATTCCTGAAATCTCGGGTTTGTTTGGACGTAAGGAATGATCGAATCCGAATACATATTCTTTTGATAACTCATTTTTACATAGTTATCCGACTGTCGCAAGGCTTGGATGTATGAATTTTTACAATACCGCATAAATGTTCATATTCAGTATAGCATGCATATATTTTACAAAACATAACTTTGATTTAAACCAAGTTTTACTTCAATACTTTGTTTTGTGCATTTCATCTATGGTTTAGTTGATGCATTTCACCAGCCATACATAAACATTTGTTACACATTACTTGACTACTTTTGGACTATCAACATTTGACATGGTTTATACAAGGACTTTTGACAATTGGTTTAATGTGACACCCGTGTCACTGCGACCATCAAACAAATGCCAAACCAATGAAATATTGTATTTCATACTTGGGATTTGTAAAAATATGTGTATCGATTGCACATATCAACTCTTGTTTCGATTTCAAGCTCTAAATCGCTTTCTGGAAGGTTATACACGCACTGATGCGTAAATATAACCAGTTTAATGCAACGAACACTCCGGAATAGTGAAATAGGCTTAACATACCTTGAATAACCTTTACATAACTTATATATAAGTTTTGGAAGGTTTGGTGTGGTGAAATCAAGTTTAATCGCTTACAGGGACTAAAGTTGACAAACTGCGAAAGTATGCCAATTTGAACTGTAACAGACATTCCGGAACATGACCATAAGTTAAACACACCATAAATATCCTTTACATAGCTTAGAAATAGGCTTTAATGGGTTCGGTGTGCTAAAATAAACTTTTGGGTCATTCAGGGACTAAAAGTGTCAAAAAGTGCACAAGTTTGCATTTTCGCGCATAACTTACGTTCTGAATACATCCGGACATCCAAAAATTTATGTAAGCACTAAAATATTTTATTTTAGTGTTCGCCATAAGAAAACATGCAGAAACTCAGTTTTTCGCATTCGGGACCAGATTCGATGTATTAGCCGTTGTTTAATTCACAACCACACATTCTAAACTTGCTTAGTCAGCGGATAAGGATGGAATTTAAACACCTAAACACCATGACTTTGCAACACATGTATGGATGGAATTTAAACACCTAAACACCATGACTTTGGAACACATGTATGGATGGAATTTAAACACCTAAACACCATGACTTTGCAACACATGTATGGATGGAATTTAAACACCTAAACACCATGACTTTGCAACACATGTATGGATGGAATTTAAACACCTAAACACCATAACTTTGCAACACATGTACGGATGGGATTAAGGCACGTTTTCCATGAAACGATCTTAACGGTTCGGGTATTCCTATAAATACCCCATACCCCCCATTGCTAAAATCACTAGAAACTTGATTTGAGAAACTCTAAGTTGAAACATTTGTTTCATACCTGAGATTTTTGAATCGAGTTTAGCATTCGGGGACCCTTCGTAAGTATTCTTTCGTTCTTTTCCTTATTTTATTGCTTTTCGAGTCCGAAAGTCAAACTTTGTTTGACTTTCAGCGTTGACCAGTAATGGTCAATGCGAAGTTCTTTTGAACTTCGCAACGTGAGTGTAATCACGTTGGTCATAGTCCCTTGGGACTATGCCCACTGATTACCACGTTGTCTAGGGTCGTAGGGTAAGCGATCTAATGAATCGCTTATACCTCGAACCCGACCCAGTTTGGTCGATCATTAGGATCCGACCAAACACATTAGGTGACCATAGTAGGTAGGGAATAACCTTCCGAGGTTATACCCTATGGTCACATCGTTTAAGTAGTTGTATGATAGGTAGTTTATATGCCTTAGGTAAATTACCAGAATACCCTTTTCATGTATAATTGGTAATTAAGCATATGTAACCTAAACCTTTGTCACATAACTGATTATGTAATATGTTTAGGCATATAACACTTGTCATAGGGCTAGTTAGGCGGTCCGAACGCGTTTCACGCGAACGACGCGTTAAAGTAGCATAAGCTACCTAAACGGGTCGTAATGGGTCGAAATCACTCAGGTTAAGTTTCATTTAGTATGTAGGCTTTGTTAAACCAAATGACACGAGTCTCTACACTCGTTTGGTTTACAAACCCTAATGCTACCCAATCTTCCGATCTAGGTCCGGTTTATTAACATAGTTACCTATACTAGGTGCCGTTTGATATCCGCGATCTCTAGCATTGTTTAGTTGTCACTCCAGAACTACTGAGCAATCTCAGGTGAGTACATAGACCCCTCTTTTACTGTTTTCCAAACTGTTTTGGGGTGGAACACATGTGCCTACTTGTTACATTAATGCTTTCCCGTTTTCACATCATATACCTGCTATGTTCGTTAGTACATTATAGTACATGATTTTATGACATTTTATGCTAGGTGTGCCCAATTGTGTGCATTACTTAGTACATCGTTTTACATAGACATTTCGGCATAGACATTTTAACATGATTGACATTTGATCATGCATTTCCCACAAAACATAACTTTGATTTAAACCAAGATTTACTTCAATACTTTGTTTTTGTGCATATGGTTTAGTTGAGACATTTCACTTGCCATACATGACATTTTGACGTAGACATCTGACATGGATATTTGACATAGACATTTTGATATGATTTACATCTTGACATGAACACTTTGACATATTACCCAATACATTTGACAATTGATTTAAACATAGACTTCTTACATTGGTTGGTTTGATTTGATTAAGTGATTAAGTAACGATGCGTGTGTAATATGATACAAGCATGGTGGATACGCCGCTGGTACTTCCTATATATAAGTGTTTGTATGGTATTACATATCATAGCGTTATTTGAATCATTTCAGTTTGAGACATAGAACATTTTATACAAATAACATACTTTTCACAAGACATTGATTTATAAACATCTTATCTTATGCAAACATATTTTACTTGGTTATTCATTTAACCTTACATTTATTTATACTTATCATCTGATCTTATCGATTTTCAAATGATTTACAAAGCAAAGCAAATAACAAGGTTCACGACTAAACATTTTCTCAACCATAAGTCATGAAACCTATTTTCACAAAACCTATGTATCTCACAGGCATTTTTATGCTGACGTACCTATTTTCACATGTGTTTTTCAGGAACTGTTGCATAAGATGATCAAGATACACATAGGCAGACTTGGGCTTTAGTGACAATAAAAGATGCAAGACTAGTTAATTATGTTGTATTTCTTTGTTTGTTAAGACATTGTAACACTTGTAATCAATAAAACGAAACTTCAATTGCCATGGATTTGAAACAATTAATTCTGTTACAACACTCCCCGATGTTTCCGCCACGTTTTGTATGTTCTACGTGGTCGGGGTGTGACAGAAAAGATGGTATCAGAGCCAATGGTTATAGGGAATTAGGTTATTAGTAATGCTTTGACCTAGTCTATAACCTTCTTAGGACCCTAACGCGAGTTTACTTGCGTTTAGTCATAAAACAATACCGTCACCTATCCTTAGGCGACTACCACAACAAGAACATAAATTTCAAAACCGCTTTGAAAACTAATCATCTGTTCTAGGATGATTGATTACTAGGTTTTGAACCCTCTATTATAAGGTTTTGAACCCTTTGAGTTTTCAAAATCTCGTCAAGGTTTTGGGTTTTAAATAATGTGAACACGTGCAAACTGGAAGGGTGAATGCCTGTATTCTGAGTTTTCTGTCTAGGCAAGCACTTCGTATACATCTCAACCAGACGCGAGACCAGTTGTGCTTACCTGGGAATTCTTGGGATGAGTGTTCACTTATAGGCGAGCATGTCTTCGCGATACATTATTTTTGACCTATTTACTTTGATTAGTCACTGTCTCATTTGTTTGCCTTAAGTAACAAACAAATGATCGCAATTTTATGCATTGTTATTCTGTTTTCATTTCCCTTGTTCCCTCCCATATCTCCTATGTTCTTCATGGTGTCTCTTCATCGCAACAAGACTCGAGTGTCCGGACCAGGTGCTACAACTGCCCAACAAATAGGCGTAGTACTCCAGAAGACCGTTGATTTAGCTATCACCATGAGTCAGCTCAGGAATGAAGCCGTGCAAGGGAACCGCTCCTTGGAGAAGTCAGTGAAACCGTCATCATCTAAATCAAATACCATGTTACAAATGTACCCCCGGTGGACGATGGAGACATTTGGATAACATGTGTCGCTTTGCTGTTTAAAGCAAGGCAGTAGCAAACCCTGTTGCTGCTTAACCTTCAAGTTCTGCTTCATATGTCGCCCTGGCATATCTAGCGCCTGAACCTCATGAACTTTCTACCTTGTGTATCGACTTAAGCACGCCTAGTGCAAGGTGTCGAAGCACCTCTCGTTACACAAATTTCAAAATCCATAAAGGATCTTTCTATCCTCATAATCAGATCCTTGTGGATGAATATCACTCAAATCGGAGCCCTTAATTGAATTATTCGTATGCCTTAATACGAACATTACCATTCAATAAGGACAAAGCCGAATTCTTATTTAGATCTTCCTATCTTCATAGTTAGATTCTAATGATTTAAGTGCCAAATGAAATCCACGAATTGGATTCCTGGTGCACTTTGAGTATCCGCGTCCAAAGATAACAAATTAATAACCAAGTTAAACAATTATGTGATTATGTGCTTATGTGTTCCCTTTTATGTTATTGTGTGATCCAAATTCTTGTCATCCAAATCCTCGTAGAATCTTCCATATCTTGGGGTGCTATATTAAATCCTCAACGGGCTTGTACGTAATAGTAAAGACCCTTGGATTATACTGTACCATTCCATAATTAGACCCTGAGAGGTCTAGGTAAACAGATTGATCCAAAAATCTGGTTAGGAATATCATGTGATGATATAGCTGAAAGGACTCCTTGGTGGCCTAATTTAAAAGGATCCTTTGTCGATCTAATTAAAAGGACCCTATGGTAGTTTAGTCACACTCATCATCAGGTTTGATTTTTCCTCCCCTTCACATTTCAGACAAATTGTGCGGACTATGCAAGGAATTGCGTAATTATGGATGCATACATAATTATGAAATTCAGTGCACGGAAACCACAGCAAATTTTGTCATGTGTCTAGAGACTATTCCGTTCATTTTTGTTTCTGAAGATGTAAAATGACTATTCCGTTCATTTTTGTTTCTGAAGATGTAAAATGACTATTCCGTTCATTTTTGTTTCTGAAGATGTAAAATGACTATTACGTTCATTTTTGTTTCTGAAGATGTAAAATGACTATTCCGTTCATTTTTGTTTCTGAAGATGTAAAATGACTATTCCGTTCATTTTTGTTTCTGAAGATGTAAAATGACTATTCCGTTCATTTTTGTTTCTGAAGATGTAAAATGACTATTCCGTTCATTTTTGTTTCTGAAGATGTAAAATGACTATTCCGTTCATTTTTGTTTCTGAAAATGTAAAATGACTATTCTGTTCATTTTTTGTTTCTGAAGATGTAAAATGACTATTCTGTTCATTTTTGTTTCTGAAGATGTTATGGAAAATGACTATTCTGTTCATTTTTGTTTCTAAAGAATGCCTGTTGAGAATAACTCTGTTCATTTTTCATTTCTGAAAAATGTTCGTTAAAGAGAAATTACAGGATTACGTCTTGTTCATCTTTGATGGTTATTTAACACAAAGTCACAAATAGACTCCTACGAATTAATTTCGGGACGAAATTTCCTAAAGTAGGGGAGACTGTGACACCCGTGTCACTGCGACCATCAAACAAATGCCAAACCAATGAAATATTGTATTTCATACTTGGGATTTGTAAAAATATGTGTATCGATTGCACATATCAACTCTTGTTTCGATTTCAAGCTCTAAATCGCTTTCTGGAAGGTTATACACGCACTGATGCGTAAATATAACCAGTTTAATGCAACGAACACTCCGGAATAGTGAAATAGGCTTAACATACCTTGAATAACCTTTACATAACTTATATATAAGTTTTGGAAGGTTTGGTGTGGTGAAATCAAGTTTAATCGCTTACAGGGACTAAAGTTGACAAACTGCGAAAGTATGCCAATTTGAACTGTAACAGACATTCCGGAACATGACCATAAGTTAAACACACCATAAATATCCTTTACATAGCTTAGAAATAGGCTTTAATGGGTTCGGTGTGCTAAAATAAACTTTTGGGTCATTCAGGGACTAAAAGTGTCAAAAAGTGCACAAGTTTGCATTTTCGCGCATAACTTACGTTCTGAATACATCCGGACATCCAAAAATTTATGTAAGCACTAAAATATTTTATTTTAGTGTTCGCCATAAGAAAACATGCAGAAACTCAGTTTTTCGCATTCGGGACCAGATTCGATGTATTAGCCGTTGTTTAATTCACAACCACACATTCTAAACTTGCTTAGTCAGCGGATAAGGATGGAATTTAAACACCTAAACACCATGACTTTGCAACACATGTATGGATGGAATTTAAACACCTAAACACCATGACTTTGCAACACATGTATGGATGGAATTTAAACACCTAAACACCATGACTTTGCAACACATGTATGGATGGAATTTAAACACCTAAACACCATGACTTTGCAACACATGTATGGATGGAATTTAAACACCTAAACACCATAACTTTGCAACACATGTACGGATGGGATTAAGGCACGTTTTCCATGAAACGATCTTAACGGTTCGGGTATTCCTATAAATACCCCATACCCCCCATTGCTAAAATCACTAGAAACTTGATTTGAGAAACTCTAAGTTGAAACATTTGTTTCATACCTGAGATTTTTGAATCGAGTTTAGCATTCGGGGACCCTTCGTAAGTATTCTTTCGTTCTTTTCCTTATTTTATTGCTTTTCGAGTCCGAAAGTCAAACTTTGTTTGACTTTCAGCGTTGACCAGTAATGGTCAATGCGAAGTTCTTTTGAACTTCGCAACGTGAGTGTAATCACGTTGGTCATAGTCCCTTGGGACTATGCCCACTGATTACCACGTTGTCTAGGGTCGTAGGGTAAGCGATCTAATGAATCGCTTATACCTCGAACCCGACCCAGTTTGGTCGATCATTAGGATCCGACCAAACACATTAGGTGACCATAGTAGGTAGGGAATAACCTTCCGAGGTTATACCCTATGGTCACATCGTTTAAGTAGTTGTATGATAGGTAGTTTATATGCCTTAGGTAAATTACCAGAATACCCTTTTCATGTATAATTGGTAATTAAGCATATGTAACCTAAACCTTTGTCACATAACTGATTATGTAATATGTTTAGGCATATAACACTTGTCATAGGGCTAGTTAGGCGGTCCGAACGCGTTTCACGCGAACGACGCGTTAAAGTAGCATAAGCTACCTAAACGGGTCGTAATGGGTCGAAATCACTCAGGTTAAGTTTCATTTAGTATGTAGGCTTTGTTAAACCAAATGACACGAGTCTCTACACTCGTTTGGTTTACAAACCCTAATGCTACCCAATCTTCCGATCTAGGTCCGGTTTATTAACATAGTTACCTATACTAGGTGCCGTTTGATATCCGCGATCTCTAGCATTGTTTAGTTGTCACTCCAGAACTACTGAGCAATCTCAGGTGAGTACATAGACCCCTCTTTTACTGTTTTCCAAACTGTTTTGGGGTGGAACACATGTGCCTACTTGTTACATTAATGCTTTCCCGTTTTCATATCATATACCTGCTATGTTCGTTAGTACATTATAGTACATGATTTTATGACATTTTATGCTAGGTGTGCCCAATTGTGTGCATTACTTAGTACATCGTTTTACATAGACATTTCGGCATAGACATTTTAACATGATTGACATTTGATCATGCATTTCCCACAAAACATAACTTTGATTTAAACCAAGATTTACTTCAATACTTTGTTTTTGTGCATATGGTTTAGTTGAGACATTTCACTTGCCATACATGACATTTTGACGTAGACATCTGACATGGATATTTGACATAGACATTTTGATATGATTTACATCTTGACATGAACACTTTGACATATTACCCAATACATTTGACAATTGATTTAAACATAGACTTCTTACATTGGTTGGTTTGATTTGATTAAGTGATTAAGTAACGATGCGTGTGTAATATGATACAAGCATGGTGGATACGCCGCTGGTACTTCCTATATATAAGTGTTTGTATGGTATTACATATCATAGCGTTATTTGAATCATTTCAGTTTGAGACATAGAACATTTTATACAAATAACATACTTTTCACAAGACATTGATTTATAAACATCTTATCTTATGCAAACATATTTTACTTGGTTATTCATTTAACCTTACATTTATTTATACTTATCATCTGATCTTATCGATTTTCAAATGATTTACAAAGCAAAGCAAATAACAAGGTTCATGACTAAACATTTTCTCAACCATAAGTCATGAAACCTATTTTCACAAAACCTATGTATCTCACAGGCATTTTTATGCTGACGTACCTATTTTCACATGTGTTTTTCAGGAACTGTTGCATAAGATGATCAAGATACACATAGGCAGACTTGGGCTTTAGTGACAATAAAAGATGCAAGACTAGTTAATTATGTTGTATTTCTTTGTTTGTTAAGACATTGTAACACTTGTAATCAATAAAACGAAACTTCAATTGCCATGGATTTGAAACAATTAATTCTGTTACAACACTCCCCGATGTTTCCGCCACGTTTTGTATGTTCTACGTGGTCGGGGTGTGACATTTAAACATAGACATCTTATATTGGTGGTTTGGTTTGAGTAAGTGATTTAAGTAACGAGGCGTGTGTAATATGATACAAGCATGGTGGATACGCCGCTGGTACTTCCTATATATAAGTGATTGTATGGTATTACATATCGTTGCGTTATTTGAAATCATTTCAATTTAGACATATAACATTTTATACAAATAACATACTTTTCACAATACATTGTTTCACAAACAACTTAACTTATACAAACTCATTTTTACATGGTTATTCATTTAACCATGCATTATTCTCTTATTTATACATATCATCTGAACTTATTGTTTTTCAAATGATTTACAAAGACAAAGCAAATTACAAGGTTCATGACTAAACATTTTCTTAAACAAATGTCATGAATCTGATTTTCACAAAACCTATGTACTCGCCGGCATTTTTATGCTGACGTACCTATTTTCACATGTGTTTCAGGAAATGAAGCATAGGATTGATCAAGATACACTTAGGCGGACATGGGCCTTAGTGACAATAAAAGATGCAAGACTAGTTATTTTGTTATGTTTCTTTGATTGTCAAGACATTGTAACTCTTTTAATCAATAAAACAATATTTCAAGTTCCATGTGTTATGAAATAATGATTCTGTTACAACACTCCCCGATGTTTCCGCCACGTTTTGTAGGTTCTACGTGGTCGGGGTGTGACACAAAAGAGGAAAAAACTGGCCGGTCGGATGGCATCTCACCCGGATGATAGTCCGGTCGGATGTCATCTCGGTCGGATGGCAACCTGGCACCACGATCAAGTGGCAGCCCGGTCGGATGGCAATCCGGCCGGATGGCACTTGGTTCGGGTGTTTGGAGCGACGATTTTTGTTGTTTCGATTTCGATTGCGAGTGATGCGAATGCGATAGAGTTTCCTATTCAAATTACTTTTAATCCCAACTACTCATATCTCGCGCTATCTCTTCTCCACTAATTATCATAGTTCGATTTTGATTGAGATTGAGTTCGATTGCGTTTGAGTTTCGATTGCAATTCGATTGATTACCACATATAACATAAATAAACATGCACAAGTAACACATAAGGCACACACACACATATAACAATAACCAAAATGCGTAATTCGAGTTGCGAGTTCGATTGCGATTCGATGTCAATTAAATTGGATTGATTAGCGTTTAGTTGACTTTATCGCATTGTTACTTCCTATAGTTCACAGTCGTAAGTCGATTAAAGAGTGAATAACATACGTTGATTATTGTAATTATTGACACTTACTCCACATAATACAGCTAACATAAACATATAAAAGAGACTCACTACTATTCAAGTCGCGCGAAATCGGTCGTTGACTTTGACCTTGAATTTGACTTTGACTTTCGAAAACACAGGGTGTTACAGCCTCCCCTTGTTTAGGGAATTTCGTCCTGAAATTAGGCCGAAGCCGTAACAAATAACTGCGGGTACTTCGCCTTCATGTCGCTTTCCAGTTCCCAAGTGAACTCCGCGCCTCGTTTGCCTTCCCATCGGACTTTCACAATAGGAATGCGCGAGCGTCTGAGCTGCTTGGTTTAGCGATCCATGATTTCGACAGGCTTCTCCACGAAGTGTAGTGTTTCGTTTACTTGCAGGTCATCGAGGGGTACAATTAAATCATGCTTAGCCAGGCACTTTCGGAGGTTTGACATGTGGAAAGTCGGGTGGACGTTACTAAGTTCCTCCGGTAGTTCGAGTCTGTAGGCGACTTTTCCGATCCTTACCAGAATCTTAAAAGGTCCAACATATCGAGGCGCTAGTTTCCCTTTCTTGCCGAATCTGACCACACCCTTCCAAGGTGATACCTTTAGGAGTACGTAGTCGCCAACGTCAAATTCAAGGGGCTTGCGTCGTCTATCGGCGTAACTTTTCTGTCGACTTCGAGCTTTCAACAAGTTGTCTTGAATTTGGAGGACTTTGTCAGTCGTTTCTTGCAATAGCTCAGGACTGGTTAATTGTGAGTGACCGATCTCGTGCCACACAATAGGCGATCGACATTTTCTTCCGCACAGAGCCTCGAATGGGGCCATTTGAATGCTGGAATGATAACTGTTGTTATACGAGAATTCGACCAATGGCAGGTATTTATCCCAATTACCACCGAAATCTATGACACACGAACGGAGCATGTCTTCAAGAGTACGGATCGATCTCTCAGTCTGACCGTCGGTTTGAGGGTGGAAGGCGGTACTTAGATTAAGCGATGTACCGAGAGGCGTTTGAAACGTTTCCCACAGTCGCGAGGTAAACCGAGCATCACGGTCAGAGATGATGTCGCGAGGCATCCCATGATTACAAATGATCTCATCGGTGTAGATTCGGGCTAATCGTTCTACCTTGTAGTCTTCCCGTATAGGCAAAAAGTGAGCTGATTTGGTCAAACGGTCAACAACAACCCAAATGCTGTCGTGACCAGATAACGTGTGCGGAAGCTTTGTTATGAAGTCCATAGCTATACTTTCCCACTTCCACATAGGGATAGGCGGATGAGGGTTTCGAGATCATATTGGGCTTGGACGTTACGAGTGCTACGCAGATAGCTCCGTCTGCTGAGTGCGTCGGCAACAACATTTGCTTTGCCTGGGTGTTAACGAATCTCACAGTCGTAATCGTTGAAAAGTTCTACCCATCGGCATTGACGCATATTAAGTTCTTTTTGTTGGTACATATGTCTGTCGACTTCGTCTTATATCGAGTCTTGATTTAGATTGGTTAGATCAGGGCAAGTTGTACGAGAAAATAGGAATTTAGTGTTGGAAGTCCATTTCGCACGAAATGGTGAAGCCATTTCGTACGAAATGACAACTAGCCATTTCGCATGAGTTGTTTCATGCGAAATCAGTTGCCTATATATACTAGGTCGTGCCATTTCATTTGTAACGATTTCGATTCCGGTAGCGAAGCTCTGCCGAAGTGTCTCCAGCATTGTAAAACGATCTGATATCAATATAGAGACAGTTTATAGTGATTTTCTGTGCAATTCAGCTGAAATAACTCCGATACGTCTGTTTCTGCCTTTCGTATTGGGCGAGTTCTCTTCTGAACGACTCATCGGGTCATACAAACGATCCTACAAGTGGTATCAGAGCTCAGGAGGAAGAGTTCTTACCATTTTCAGCTGAATTTCTGATTTCTACACCTTCTTTTACACAATTTTTTCAAAATTAACAAGTTTTTACAGATAAAATGGCTTGAATTTCACATATAACGTGCGAAACAGTGTTTTAACAAACCCTAGAAAGAATCAGATCTTAATTCGAAGTAAAACTTGATCAAATTGTTCAAAAAATGTCCGAAAGATTCATTTCGCACGAAATTGATATCATTTCGTTTGAACTTGCAATCTGTTTAGCACGAAATAGACCTTCATTTCGCACCAAGAATCATTCCGTTTGAAACTGCTTACCATTTCGCACGAAATGGATAAATAGAATCCATTTCGTTTGAAGATTACTCCATTTCGTACGAAACGGGATTCCATTTCGTTTCAAGGTTCCCTTTCGCGTGAAAGTGTTTATTTCGCTTGAATAGGGTTCATTTCGTTTGAAAGGTGCATTCCGTGTGATAGTGGTCATTTCGCTTGAATCATTTCGTTTGAAAGACAAAGTTTGTGATTTTTTGAAAACCAAATCATGGAAAACGAGTTCTATAATGCCTTTGCTGGTCCGATGACTATTACTCAGAGTACTATGCTAGAAAATGAAACGGGGACAACGCAAAAACCGCCTAAGCTCATGAGTATCGAGGAGTACAGTAGATGGGCCGAACGTTTTGAAAACTGGGTTCAAGCATATCATTTAGATGCTTGGGAACATACTGAATCTCAATATAGTAGACCGGTCAAGGACGATGGAGTGAAAATTGAAATTAGAAATCTGAGTGTTGAGGAAAAGAAGAAATACAAAGATGAAAAATTGATGGCTAGTCTCTTGCAGCAAGCTATTAAAGAAGACATCTTGATTTTACTTCAACACAACGGTAGTGCACATTCGATATGGACAGAATTAGAATCAAAATTTCTTGGTTGTCACGAGATGATCAAAAACAAAAAGTCACTTTTGAGGAAAGAATTTGATCTATTCCGTGGATTAAGAACTGAAAACACCAAGCAGATTATTGAAAGATATTGCAATTTGGTGAAAAATATGAACAGATTGAATATTAATAAAGATAAAGATGAATTGATTGAAAAGTTGGCTGATGCGTTGCCACATGATGTTTGGGGCACGTATCTTATGATGTTGAAAAATAAACCGGATTTTGACAAGCTAACACTGAGTGGGTTTATTAAACAACTTGAAGCTCAAGAGATGGAACAACGAAAGATAGCGAGAATGAAGAATTATGATGGAGAACAAGACATTGGTTTGTATTACAAAGGTGGTGTTAGTGATAAAACCAACATTGCACCAAAGATTGAAACTGCTTTCAATGCAAAAAGTTCTTCTGAAAGTTCATCTCAGGGATCAAGTAGCAAAATAGTATTTTCGTCATATCCATCGTTTGATCCAAATTTTTCAGCAACAAAGAGTGGCAAAGTACTTCAATGCAACATTGCTTTAAATCTTGAGAATGATCAAAATTACTCTGAAGAAGTTGCCAAAAGTCATATGTCTCTGTTGGTGACTGTGTTAGAATCGTATGGGAGTTTAGTTGCAGGAAAGATCGGAAATCCGATGTTGACAAAAGAGGATTACGATCAGGTTGATGCTGAGGAGATGGAGTTGATGGATATAAAGTGGTGTTTGGCTAGTGTGTTGAGAAGAGCTGAAAAGTTTAAGCAAATTACAGGCAGAGATGATTTTCGCGATGCAAATGTTTCTACTTTAGGATTTGATAAATCTAAAGTTACTTGTTTTTGTTGCAGGGAAAAAGGGCATTTTAAGCGAGAGTGCACAAACCGCGAAGCAAGTGGAGCTCAAAATCCTTTCGGAAACAATGATTATTATCGAAAAGCGATTTATCATCAAGTTGCTCAACAGCCGTATCAACAACAACAGCCACAAACTGCACATGCTAGGAAGGAGATTGAAGATTCAAAGAAAGCATATCTTGTTAATCAAGATGATGGAAGTTCATCAAAAGGATTCAGTTGGGATAAATATATTTCAGCTGATAGTAAAGCATGTCTGACAGATCAAGATGATGAAAGGCTTCCAAAGGATTTCAGTTGGAAAGATTTCAGTTGGGATAACTATGATCCTAACAGAACGTCAGATCATAAAGCTTTTGTTGCTCAAATTGTTAAAGATAATGGTGAAAAATATACTACTGATGATTATTGGGCAGAAAAAATAAGAAAGCATTTAAATTTTGAAGTCAAGAAAGATAAGAATGTTGAAGAAGAAGTTCGTGTGATAAAGAAGCAGGACAAAGAAATTCCAGTGTTTGAGGTTAAAAAGGAAGCCGTTGCAGAAAAAAGTGTCTGAGAATTGTGAAAACTGTGAAACTATGAAGAAGCAAAACAGTGAATTGATTCACAACATCAACAGGCTAAAAGAATCATATGATGTCTTAAACAAAGCAATGAATCAATACAACGAGTCAAGCAGTGAACAAGCTACATCCATGAAGACACTCAATGGTGCATACATGATAAAGCAGGAAATGATCAATTATTACATTGGGATGTATGCTGAACTTGAACAGAAGTTGGAAACTCAGAGAATCGAAACTGAAAGAGTAAACAAATTGTTGAAAAGTTACTCATGTTCTTCCTATGTGATTGACAGGATTTACCCTATAGCTGAAGGCTTGAAGGCGTTTGAAGAAAAGACATCTGAAGAAAAGAAGTCTGAAACAAAAGAAGATACTGAAGTGAACAATTCTGGTAAAAAACAAAGTGTTGGTTATAACAAGTGTCCACCCCCACTTGAAAATGGATATTCTCCACGAAATCCAAATTCAGAAAGAGTCAAAAAGGCAACCAACTTACAATGGGAATCTGAGTCTTCAGATAACTTGCCAGACAACATTGATGTCACATTCACGTCATCTGACACTGATCATGAGTCCGAGATAATTAAGAAAGTTGTCGATCAGGTGTTGGATAAGGATGAAACAGAGGAGTCCAAGTCAGAGTCAAAGTCTGAGTCCGACATGTCAAATCCTACAGTAAAAAAGGGCAAACGGGTTTATAATAAAGAATTTCTATTATCTCAAAATAATTTGAATGATGAAACATTCAAAGTGGCATATACTTTGAATGATTCTGAAAAATTATATTCCGATGAAGAATTTCCAATAAGAGGTGTTAAAAATGAAATGATTAAAAAAGTTTTCAAACTAACAGAAATTAATATTTCTGAAATAAAAGATGTAAATCTTACTGAAAAACCAAGACCTTACACCTCAAGAGATAAACAAAGGTTAAACAAGAAAAAGGGTTACAGTTCTGGTTCAGGTTATCGAAAGAAACCAAACCATAACGGTAATTTCAAAAAGAAGGGATTAGGTTTTATTCCACCGAAAAATCATAAAAATGAGAAAATTTATAAATCAAAAACTGTATTTGTTTCAGGGACATCATCTGAAGAAGAAAAAGAGCAATTGTCCAGAAAGCAGACAAACAAAGAATTCCTTGCGAAGAAGCAAGAGGGAATGAAGAAGGAAATTGCTCAGAAGAAGGAGACAAGAACTTGTTTTCAATGCAAAACATTTGGTCATATTGCCAGGAATTGTCCAAAGGCAATCCAAACAAAACAGGGAGTCTCTGAAAAACTGAAAGGAAAGATTGTTGAAAATGAGCCACCAACCAAACAATTTATTGTTTTCAAAAATTCAAAGTTTGAGGTTGGTGAGTGTTCAAAAAGTTTTTACCGAAGGAAAGTAAAACTTGACAACCAAAAGTGGGTTGTTAAGAATTCTGATGCTAGTTCTAACGATGAATCTGATTCCACAAAATCAGAGGAGCCACAAGTTGTTATAAAAGAAGAGAAATCAGTGCCGCCATTGGATGATGCAAATTTTCCACCGTTGTGGGCTGAAAATTTAAAAGTAAAAATTGGAAAAGTTGAAATTTCAAATCAATTCTTTCCTGAAAAGAAAGATTTTGATGTTGAAAAGGTCTTTAACCCCACCGTTCAAAATATTTTTGGAAAAATGATTGATGGGAAGGTCAAGGGGGTTAAGGAATTTTATGAAAAAGACATTCATAAATCAAGGTCATTAAGTTGAACTTGATTTAACTTACATTCATGTGATTGAAGAAGAACAAAGTGATGAAGTAATCCCCTAACCTACAAGTGGTTTGTAAAATCAACATTACTAATTTCCGGAAAAACCATTTTGATTAAAACAAACTTAAGTGTTTTGAAATCATTATGGGAAAATAGTTTGTTGTCAGGGGGAGTTCTGATTGTTTATGCCAAGTGGATGGCGAATTGAAGCAATTCACAACAGTTGTCATTTGTTTGTACAGTTTGTTTTTCAAAATTTTCCTTGAAAATCAACAATTGAAATATATTTTTGATTTTAGGGGGAGTAGAAAATTTTAGAAATTTCGAAAATTTGAAAAATACAAAAACATGATAAAATTTGAAAGGCCAAAAACATAAAAAATGAAAATGAGTTTTGTTGGGAAAAAGAGGAAATGATAGTACATCAGTGGACATTCACGGCAAGCTAAAGAATTGGAAAGTCAAAATGTGATAAACGGTCTCACTGATGATATGCCAGTAGGTTTTTACACGCTTAGTAGATTGTATTCGAGATATAAACCTAAATATCAAACTTGCTTATCTCGTGGGGAACATCTCTCGGATATATGGGTAACCCCCGAAATCTTGTTTGAAAGACCCCTCTTTTTGAGATACTAGGTCTTTGTGCTTAGTGATATCTGGGGTATTATCCCGGGACTTCTGATTTCGCAGAAGCAATGGCCTAGTCCCCGTATAATACTTTTCGCTTGCTTGAAATAAAAGCACCACCCTCAGCATAAAAATGATGAAACATTGCAAAATGCTAATCATGTGATGTTGAAGAAAAGATTCTCTAAAGGGAACCCACCGAAAGTCGAACCATCATCTCTCTGATTTTGCGGAAGCAATAGCCTGAGCTCTCATGGTCTCGCATTTAACCCTTTACATATATCATCTAGGTATACTCACTTGTAAGATTGAATATTGGGATCTGGATACGGGAGTATATTCTGAGGTGGGACACGCGTATAAGTTTAAGTCTCTAAAACATTAATTTCGTATCTCGAAACAGTTGAACTTTGTGTAAAAATTTAAGTGGATCAGTATGTCACACCCCGACCACGTAAAACAACAAAGCGTGGCGGAAATGTCGGGGAGTGTTGTAACAGAATTATCGTTTCATAACCATGGATACAAAAAGTGTTTCGTTTTATTGCTAATATTAAACATTCACATTGTTTTAACACATAACAAACAAGTTTTATATCGTCTATCATAGATATTATGTCACTAAGGCCTCGTCCAGATCCTATGTGACGCATGCATCCTAGAACGTCAATCAAGCAACAACACCTGAAACATATGTAAAAACAAAGTCAGCAAAGAAATGCTGGCGAGTACATAGGTTTTATAAGAGTATCGGAATCATGGCTTGTTTACATATATTGCAATACTTCGAAAACCTTGTTTAGAAAAGTGTATAATATTGCAACATAATTAACCAACTTAAATCAAGATGGTTATAATTTATAAAAATTTCGTAGCCATGATTCTTAACCCAAAAGCATTTTGTTTTAGAAAACCATCTTGTAAAACATCTCGTATAAACTCGTTAATAAAACTCGTATATTATTTCGAAAACATCGCTGAGTGATATCGTTTCAATATCGTTTACCCAAGTGAACTAAATAACGCCACGGTATGTAATATGTTGAAAACACTTATATATAAGAAGTACCAGCGGCGTATCTACCATGTTTTCACCACATTACACCCGTCCCGTTATCTAAACACTAGCCCGAAAACCAATCATTTATCCAGATCGTTTAACATCATTTCCAAATCGTTCCCAAATCGTTTCCAAATCGTTTACAAATCGTTCCCAAATCGTTTACTCATTTAGTTCGTTTAAATCGTCCTCATTTTAATTGTGAAAACTTATATATGGTTGTCTCGTTAATAACATTCAAACCTTTGTGACTCGTTCATCGTTTAACTCGTTCTTGCATTAACAAACCTCCAAAGGGTAAGTTAACAATCATCAGATTCAGTCGTTACCCACAACACCCACACATAACCATGGGTATAGTGCAATAACGGGATTTGTCATATCCTACGGTACCATAACCTAATACTGGTCGGCTTGATCAATGCTAATGAATGTCGTTCGTTATGTAACTACAACCAACAAGTTCGTTCACATTATCGAAATCGTTAATAGTTTAGTATAAATCGTTCTATTCGTTTTTGAAATCATCGTTTAAACCTTGAAAACATTTTGTACATATGAATCACCCCAAAACAATTGAAAACAGTAAAATAGGGGAACTATGTACTCACATGTAGTGTAAGGTATCTTCAATCAATAGTACTTCAACAAACTCGAGTAAACCAGAGAAATCAAGTAGCACCTAGTAATCGAATCACTAGTCAAACAATAGACGCCTAAATCGGAAGATAGGACAAAATGAGGTCTTGTAAACCAAATGAGTGTTGGAACTCATGTGATATGGTTTAACAAAGCCTACATCCTAAATGAAACCTAACCTAAGTGCTTTCGACCCATCGCGACCCATTAAGGTAGCTTACGCTACTTTAACGCGTCATGCGCGCAAAGCGCGTTCGAGACGTCTAACTAGTCCTATGACAAGTATTATATGCCATTACATGTTTAATCATGTTGTATAATCAGTTATGTGACAAAAGTTTAGGTTACATAAGCTTAATTACCAATTATACATGAAAAGGGTATTTTGGTAATTTACCTAAGGCATATAAACTACTTATCATACAACTACCTAAACTAGGTGACCATAAGGTATAACCTCGGAAGGTTATTCCCTATGCTACTATGGTCACTAAACATGTTTGGTCGGATCCTAATGATCGACCAAACGGGTCGTGTTCGAAAGTCTAAGCGGGTGTTTAGTCCGCTTGACTTACGACTCTAAACAAGCACTAAACTAAAAAGTGACGAGCTAAACATGCTAAAACATGGTTAGTTAAGTTAGAAAACAGGTTTTGATATCAAAACAAACGGTTTTGATATCCTAGAGTAGTTTGGTTACAAAATACGCAAGAATACGCATTTTGGCCGAAACTACGACTCGTCACTGAGCCTAGATAACGTGGTAATCAGTAGGTATAGTCACTAGGGACTATAACCATCGTGATTACACTCACGTTATGAAGTTCAAACGAACTTCACATTGACCATAAATTGGTCAATGCAGAAAGTCAAACGCAGTTTGACTTTAACGCTAAAATGAATGAAAAAGAACGAAAGACCACTTACAACGGGTCACCGCAAGTTTGATTTCCAAGTATTTCTCAGGTATGAAGTGTTTCAAACACATCAACTTAGAGAAATTTTCAGAAATCAAGTGGGTTTTGCAAGTGAATGGTGGGGGTATTTATAGGATTTCTAGGACCGTTAGGATCGTTTCTCGAAAATCGTGCTTCAATCTCACCCCTACACTTGTTGTAATTCCATGGTACACCAAAATGCCCCCCCCCCATTATCAGGAAGAGACATGTGCAATTGGGTTTTGTGAGTGTAACAGCTGGAAACAGGCTGGAAAGAAGCTTCTGATGTTCTGGCACATGCTTACGGACCGTATGGTCCTCCTCTTACGGTCCGTAAGGACCCTGCAGACCAGCAGTTTCAGTTTTGGCAGTTTTGGTCCCTGTGCGCGTATGGTCGTGTTTTGGCACTTCTAACACCCGTCAAGCCCATTTTTAAGCTTCACAAGGATGTTAAAGCATAGGGAACATGAAAAACGCTCAAAAATATGCCAGATGTTGGTTCGTTTGGTCGTACGATCGCGATGTTCGCTTAATTACGACGGAATGCATATAAGCGCGAAAAACGATCCAAATTGCGCGACAAATGAATTTTTCTTATGCCAAACACTAAAATAAAATATTTTAGTGCTTACATAAATTTTTGGAGGTCCGGATGTATTCAGAACGTAAGTTATGCCCGTAATTGCAAACTTATGCACTTTTTGACGCTTTTAGTCCCTGAATGAGCATAAAGTTTATTTTAGCACACCGAACCCCTCATAGCCTATTTCTAAGCTATGTAAAGGTTATTTAGGGTATGTTTAACTTATGGTCATGTTCCGGAATGTTCGTTACAGTTCAAATCGGCATAGTTTTGCAGTTTGACACAAATAGTCCCTGCGATCGAACAAAGTTGATTTCGACACACCAAACCATTCAAAACTTATTTCTAAGTTATGTGGAGGTTATTTAAGGTATGTTAAGCCTATGTCACTATTCCAGAGTGTTTGTCGAATTATACTGACTGTGTTTACGCACCAGTTTGCGTATAACCTTCCAGAACGCGATTTAAAGCTTGCAATCGGAATCGAATCGTATTGAAAAAAATCACCAACACAAATACACACATATAAACACCAAAACACATATAATAACACCAAAGGACATTGTTTTATTAATAATCATCATTGTTTTACATCGTACATCGGTTACAGAACACAGTTGTCACAGTCTCCCTACTTCAGGAAATTTCGTCCCGAAATTTTAACTAGAGGAAGCTTGTGAAAACAAATGCGGATATTTCGTCTTCATCTGATCCTCACGTTCCCAAGTAAACTCTGGGCCACGTTTGGATTCCCAGCGAACTTTAACCAAATGAATCCATTTGTTATTCAACTGTTTGAAAGCACGATCCACGATCTCCACGGGTTTTTCGACAAAGTGCATTGTTTCATCGACTCGTATCTCGTCGAGAGGAATGTGTAGATCAGCGTCAACTAAACATTTTCGCAGATTGGACATGTGAAAAGTCGGGTGAATATTTCCAAGCTCTGGAGGTAGCTCTAGACGATAGGCAACCTTTCCAATTCTTTCCACAATTTTAAATGGTCCCACATATCGAGGTGCAAGTTTTCCTTTCTTTCCAAATCTCACGACTCCCTTCCAAGGTGAAACCTTGAGTAGGACACGATCTCCGACTTGAAATTCTAAGGGCTTGCGTCCCAAATCCGCATATCTCTTTTGACGGTTTCGAGCTGTCACAAGATTATCGCGAATTTTCTTGATTTTGTCTGTTGTTTCCAGAACGAGCTCAGGTCCAGTAAGCTGAGCTTCACCGGTCTCGTTCCAACAGACAGGTGAACGACATTTTCGACCGTAGAGAGCTTCGAATGGTGCCATATTAATGCTAGTATGATAACTATTGTTGTAAGAGAACTCGATCAGCGGCAGATGAGAATCCCAATTACCACCAAAGTCTATCACGCATGCTCTAAGAATATCCTCCAAAGTTTGAATCGTTCTCTCAGATTGGCCATCTGTTCGGGGATGATAAGCAATGCTTAGATTCAATTGGGTTCCCAAAGCAGATTGCATGGCCTTCCAAAAATGAGATGAAAATCGAGCATCACGATCGGAAATGATATTTAAAGGAACACCATGTCGTGATACAATCTCGTCTACATAGATCTTGGCAAGCTTCTCAGCAGAGGAATCCTCACGGATTGGTAAGAAGTGAGCAGATTTTGTCAAACGATCAACTACAACCCAAATAGCATCGTGACCTTTAGACGTACGCGATAACTTAGTAATGAGATCCATGGCAATGTTCTCCCACTTCCAAACCGGTATCTCTGGTTGTACAAGCAAACCAGAAGGTCGCTGATGTTCGGCCTTGACTTTTAGACAAGTTAGGCATTTCGATACATACAAGGCAACATCCTTCTTCATACCAGGCCACAAGCACCGAGTACGAAGATCCTTGTACATTTTATCAGCACCAGGATGGATAGAATATCAAGACTTATGAGATTCGTCCATTACCAAGGTGCGAAGATCGTCTTGTTTCGGAATCCACAATCGATCCTTAAAATAGAGCAAACCATCGTCTTTCGCTTCGAGCATAAGCTCAAGTTGACGTGGTAATTCCGTACCCATCAAATTTTGTGAAACACAAAATTGCTGAGCTTGAAGGACACGAGATTGGAGATCAGATAGAGTTCGAACAGAATGAAGCTTGACTCGTTCTTTTCGACTAAGCGCATCAGCTACAACATTCGCCTTACCAGGGTGGTAGCGAATCTCGCAATCGTAATCGTTTAAGAGTTCAACCCAATGTCGTTGCCTCATGTTCAGCTCTTTCTGATTAAGAATATGCTGGAGACTTTTGTGGTCTGTGAAAACCACACACTTCGTTCCATAGAGGTAGTGTCTCCAGATTTTAAGCGCGAAAACCACAGCTCCTAACTCAAGATCATGAGTCGTGCAGTTCTTCTCGTGAACTTTCAGCTGCCTAGATGCATACGCAATAACTTTACCTCGTTGGATAAGGACGCAACCAAGGCCTAAGTTGGACGCATCGCAATAGACAACGAAATCATCGCTTCCCTCGGGCAGAGATAGAACAGGAGCATCACATAATTTCTGCTTCAGCGTTTGGAACGCTTCTTCTTGCTTGGGACCCCACTCAAAAGGCTTATTCTTCTGAGTCAAAGCAGTGAGTGGAACCGCAATCTTTGAGAAGTTCGAAATGAATCGACGATAATAACCAGCAAGACCAAGAAAAGATCGAATCTCTGTAGGCGTCGTCGGTGTATTCCAGTCCTTGATAGCAGCAATCTTGGATGGATCCACATGAATACCCTGCTCATTGACTATATGACCCAAGAATTGAACTTCTTTAAGCCATAATTCACACTAGGAGAATTTAGCAAAAAGTTGTTCCTTCTTCAGGAGTTCCAATGTTAAGCGAAGGTGTTGCTCGTGCTCGGCTTGAGATTTTGAATAAATGAGAATATCGTCGATGAACACAATAATGAACTTGTCCAAATAAGGTTTGCAGACCCTATTCATTAAGTCCATAAAGATAGCTGGAGCATTTGTCAAACCAAAAGGCATGACAGTGAACTCGTAATGCCCATATCTTGTGCGAAAAGCAGTTTCGGGAATATCTTCTTCGAGAACACGAAGTTGATGATACCCAGAACCGAATCTCGCCTCACACGTCTAATACTTACTAAAGCTTAGCAACACGCTATGTAACATGTATCTCATAAACACATAAGCACATAATCACAGATCCACATAACACAGAAGCACATAAGCACGTATGGCACAGAATCACAGAAACACATAAACCACGGAAGCATTTAAGCACAGGAGGTAGTCAGAATACAGAAACCTATCATTCACAGTTCACGAGCGTTTGAATATAGCGATCGCGTTTAGTATATCGGGTAGTGTAGTACGAGCGTATAACGTAGCATAAGGTCGTCCATAGTTTTAGCGACTTGTCAGTGTTTTGAGATAGAAATGCAGTGCGAGTCATGCGTGTTGATCGAAATGTAAGCAAAAATCGAGTAAATCTCCAAAATTTAAACATATAAGCAGGCAATTTCACATAAAAGCACATAAAATCAATGAATCATCAGAGTCAGCAGTTGCGGGCTCAGAATCGAAACACATAAAAAGCGAGAAATAGATCGTCTGCGGCTATTAGACTTTGACTACCCAAAGTGATTCGACTATTCACAAGGACTTGTTGTGCACGTTTGACCTTCAGGGCAGTGCCTTCGCCTCGATTCTTGGGCATTGGGTACGCATCCTGTTAGTCATATCGTGACTTCAGGTCATTGGGGTCCGTCGAGACTCTGGTGAGAGTTTTAAAAAGTGCGGAACAAGTCGTCAAGGTTAGGGTTTCACCCCTAGCTTAACAACTTCGACCCTGTTTTGATAAAATAAGAGAGAATTATGCGTCGAAAGTATGGATTTCACTCCTGGTTCAACGCAAATTCTCGTGTTTAGAGATAAAAATATGGGTTGATCAAGAAATTCAGTCGAGAGTTTGCGGTTTTCACACCTAATCTCGACTTAGTTGCTCTTTCATAGTTGAAAATTTGAGTGCAGAGATAGTGTAGCATAGGCGAGAATAGCGAGAAATAGTGGTAAACTTATACAAAATCCCTAACGGATATGCACAAGTCGGTCTGTTGGTTCCTAACTATAGACTAGGTCTCTAAGACATCGACTCGGACTAGGTCGAGTCTTTCCTAATTCCCTATAGTTATGGCTCTGATACAAATCTGTCACACCCCAACCGATGGCGGAAACATCAGGGCATGGCACTGAGTGAAACAGATTGTCCAGAAGTTTCCATAACAATTTCATTACCAATCAATTTAAAATAACATGTCCCATACCATGTCTCAAAAGATAATTCAATTATTACAGACAAAATCTAGGCAAATAGTTCTGTTCCGACAACTCAGATTTCATTTGTACAGACAACTATTTGTTGGCCTCTAAGACCTTATTCTAGCCTCGATTTCCTAGCAGATAAGCATCCTAAGCACCTGTCACATACGTTAAAATAAAAGTCAATACACATAGTGTAAAGGTGAGCATACAAGTTTGATAATAGCATATAGAGTTCGAAAGCGTTACGCATAACCAACACGTACACAGAGGAAAACGAAGCATGTTAGTTATCGACAGGAACCTATCGATACCAATGACTGCGGGTTGACTGCCCAAGGCAGTTCGCAATACATGATCACCACTGTAATCTATGCAAGTAATTGTCCTTAACAACCCCCGAGTGAACGGGTGCTGAGTCCAAACTAATAGTACTATCGTTGCTAAGGCAGGTAGACAACATTCCATGTGTAAACATAACAAACAAGCATTCATTAAGTCATGTATAACATGCGGTAATGGTTAGCGTTTAAATAGTATTGAGTAGTGTGTTCGATTGTGATTTTGTATAGGTAACGTATGTAACACCCAAAAGTGCATAAAGCAAAAAGGGTTCGAGTATACTCACAGCGATGATGGATTGAAGGGAGCGCTAGAGAGTAAGATTAGCCTGATTAGAATGATAGCATAACAATAAGCGACGCGTAAAACGATGCAAGGTGTAAGTGGCTCGGACAACAGTTCGGTCGGATGGTAATCCGGTCGGACGGCTAGTCGTGCGGATGACAATCTGCTCGGATGGTTATCCGGTCGAACGGTAGTCCGGTCGGATGACTATTCGAGTGGATTGTTTCTTCCTTTGAGAAGGGTGTGTTTGTGTATGATGGCTTGACTTTTGAAGTTTTCGTTGTAGTATTTTGAAAACATTGAAGTATCTCTACCTTTCAAGTCAGTCGAACGGACGATTAGTCGTGCGGATGACAATCCGCTCGGATGGTTATCCGGTCGGACGGCGACTCGAGTGGCGAGATTACTTAGTGAGGACAAATCCACAGCAGGGCGGTCACTCGGTCGGATGGTAATCCGAGTGGGTGGCATCCTTTGTGCATTGAACATGTTGAAAATTGCTAAAGTGTTAAAGTCCAAGTATCTCATGATCCGAAGAGTAATTCGGTCGGATGGTAGTCCGGTCGGATAGCAATTCGTTCACTACTCAAACTTCAGATAAAGTTGGTTAAGTGTGGGACCCAAGGTGTAAGCCGTTCGGATGGCCAGTCGCTCGGATGGCTGTCCGTTCGGACGGTAGTCCGGTCGGATAGCACTCCGTCCTCGTCGTTCCGTTCGTCTTTCACTTGGCCGTTTTGATTGTTTGTCGTTTTATCGAGACGTTTTGACAACGTGTTAACCAACAGAACCCCATCTTGACCCAAGTGATCCGGTCAGACAGGAATCACCCTAGTTCGACCAGTTAACCGGTTCAAGACGGTTGTTCTTGGTTAACCCGAAATCGGTGGTCTCGTGAGTAGAATCCAGATCTTGAGCTAGCACAACACCGCGAATGAGTAGAAGACTAGAACAAGGTCCGATTCTATCGGTTTTGAGTGCATTGAGTGTAAAAGAGTTGGAAGAAAGTTAGAAACCATCTTTCAATCCTTTTTCACCATGAATGTGTTTAGATCTATGCGAGATCTTCGTTTATTTGTGTGGAAATCGATTAGATCTAAGTTTTTCTTGGTGGATTGAAGCCAAAACATGAAGTTCTTCAAGAACACATGATGACGTCATCCTAGAACACCTTGAATCTTGATGATTTCACAGTTAAAAGTTAAGATTTAAAAGATAGAAAGGTGTAGGAGTGTGTGTATGTGACACCTGTGTCACTTCAAGCATCAAACAAATACCAAGCCAATGAAATATTGTATTTCATACTTGGGATCTGTATAAATATGTGTATCATTTGCACATATCAATTTTTGTTCAATTTCAAACTCTAAATCGCTTTCTGGAAGGTTATACGCGCACCGATGCGTAAATATAACCAGTTTAATGCAACAAACACTCCGGAATAGTTACATTGGCTTAACATACCTTAAATAACCTTTACATAACTTAGAAATAAGTTTTGAAGGCTTTGGTATGGCAAAAACAAGTTAATTCGTCTACAGGGACTAAATTTGACAAACTGCGAAAGTATGCCAATTTGAACTGTAACAGACATTCCGGAACATGACCATAAGTTAAACACACCTTAAATATCCTTTACATAGCTTAGAAATAGCCTTTGAGGGGTTCGGTGTGCTAAAATAAACTTCTGGGTCATTCAGGGACTAAAAGTGTCAAAAAGTGCATAAGTTTGCACTTTCGCGCATAACTTACGTTCTGAATACCTCCGGACATCCAAAAATTTATGTAAGCACTAAAATATTTTATTTTAGTGTTTGGCATAAGAAAAATCCATTCGTCGCGTCATTTGGATCGTTTTTCGCGCTTATGCGCATTCCGTCGTAATTAACCGAACATCGCAACCGTACGGCTAAACGAACCGACATCCGAGATATTTTTGAGCACATTTTAAGTTCCCTATACTTTAACTTCATTTTAGAGCCTTGAAATGAGGTTAACGGGGTTCAAACGCATCGAAAATAGCTTAAACGGGCTGCAGGGACCAAAACTGTAATTCTGCCAAAATAGGTGCTTGCGCACCGCAACAAATATTTGTTACGGTGCGCAAGCAGGGGTCAGTTATGCAGAAACTCGTTTTCTCAGCAGTTAACAGCCTTTAACCCCTCCAAAGGCCAAGGACAAGTGTCAAACTCTTGTGGTGGAGCAATATTAGTTACCACAACATTCCGACAAGTGTACGGGTGAGATCATTCCCTCTTCTCCAAGAAACGATCCTAACGGTGAACCAAAATCTATAAATACCCATCACATTTTCACTCATTCCTCACTAGAATCTGATTTGAGGAGCTCTAAGTTGAAACTTTTGTTTCATACCTGAGCTACTTGAATCAAGATTAGCATTTGGGGTCCCTTCGTAAGTGTTCCTTCGTTCTTTTATTGCTTTCCGAGTCCGAAAGTCAAACTTTGTTTGACTTTCTGCATTGACCAGTTCATGGTCAATGCGAAGTTCGTTTGAACTTCATAACGTGAGCGTGATCACGATGGTTATAGTCCCTAGTGACTATACCTACTGATTACCACGTTATCTAGGCTCAGTGACGAGCCGTAGTTTCGGTCAGAATACGTATTCTTGCGTATTTTGTAACCAAACTACTTATGGGTATCAAAACCGTTTGTTTTGATACCAAACCTGTTTTCTAAACTTAGTTAAGCATGTTTTAGCATGCTTAGCTCGTCACTTTTAGTTTAGTGCTTATATAGGGTCGTAAGGGTAAGCGATCTAATAAATCGCTTATACCTTCGAACCCGACCCATTTGGTCGATCATTAGGATCCGACCAAACACATTAGGTGGCCATAGTATATAGGGAATAACCTTCCGAGGTTATACCTTATGGTCGCTTCGTTTAAGTAGTTGTATGATAGGTAGTTTATATGCCTTAGGTAAATTACCAAAATACCCCTTTGATGCCAAAATTCATTTTAAACATATGTAACATAACTTTTGACTTCTAAACTGATTTGACAACAATATTAGACATGTTAAGGCATATGTTACTTGTCATAGGACTAGTTAGGCGGTCCGAACGCGTTTTACGCAAACGACGCGTTAAAGTAGCATAAGCTACCTAAACAGGTCGTAATGGGTCGTAAGCACTTAGGTTAGGTTTCATTTAGTATGTAGGCTTTGTTAAACCATATTACATGAGTTCCTACACTCATTTGGTTTACAAACCCTCATGCTACCCGATCTTCCGATTTAGGTCCGGTTTATTAATGTAGTTACCTATATTAGGTGCCGTTTGATATTCCGAGATCTCTAGCATTGCTTGGTGGTTATCTTAGGACTTCTGAGCAATCTCAAGTGAGTACATAGAACCCCTCTTTTATTGTTTTCCAAACTGTTTTGGGGTGAAACACATGTACCTACTTGTTACTTCCATGCTTTCCATGTTTTCACATCATATACCTGCTATGTTCGTTAGTACATTATAGTACATGATTTCAATGTGTTCATGCTATGTATGCCCATTGTGTGCGTACTTAGTACATCGTTTTACATTACATTTTATGCTATGTATGTCCATTTAGTTCATACTTAGTACATCGTTTTACATTACATTTTATGCTATGTATGTCCATTTAGTTCATACTTAGTACATTGTTTTACATTACACTTATGCTATGTATGTCCATTGTGTGCATGCTTAGTACATTGTTTTACATTGGATTTCTGTTGCCTATGCTCATCCAGCATGTGAACACATTATACTACATTTTGAACCGTAGTAACCTTTTGACTATGTGAACCGTCGTAACCGTTTGATTATATGAACCGTTTGTAACTATTGAACCGTGTGAACCATTTGTATCTGTTGACAGGATTTACATTTAACAATAGACATTTGACAATACATAAACATTTCTACAATTGTTAAACATTACTTTGGTGGTTTGGTTTGATTAAGTGATTAAGTAACAATGCGTGTGTAATATGATACAAGCATGGTGGATACGCCGCTGGTACTTCCTATATATAAGTGTTTGTATGGTATTACATATCGTAGTGTTATTTGAATCATTTCAGTTTGAGACATATAACATTTTATACAAATAACATACTTTTCACAAGACATTGATTTACAAACAACTTATCATATACAAACACATTTTTACATGGTTATTTATTTAACCTGACATTTATTTATACATATCATCTGATCTTATCGTTTTTCAAATGATTTACAAAACAACGCAAATTACAAGGTTCATGACTAAACATTTTCTCAAACATAAGTCATGAATCCTATTTTCACAAAACCTATGTATCTCACAGGCATTTTTATGCTGACGTACCTATTTTCACATGTGTTTTCAGGAGATGATGCATAGGACTTATCAAGACATACTTAGGCGGACCTGTGCCTTAGTGACTTAAAACGAGACAAGAACTAGTTAATTTATGTTATGTACTCTTTGGTTCTTGTTTAAAACAATGTAAACTTTCATGTTTGATTAATAAAACGAAACTTCGATTTCCATGGTTGTGAAACATTAATTCTGTTACAACACTCCCCGACGTTTTCGCCACGTTTTGTATATTCTACGTGGTCGGGGTGTGACGGTGTAGATTAAGGAAGTACAAGATTTAGGACGAGATCTTACCGAAATTGAGAGAAATCGAAGAAATGGTGAGGAGCACGGGCTGTTCCGACAGAGAGTTGCCAAAAGTAGAAAGAATGAAAGTGACATGGGTATTTATAGAGTTCCAGAAGAGGAAAGAGATGGCCGGTCAGATGGCATCTCGCCCGGATGATAGTCCGGTCGGATGTCATCTCGATCGGATGGCAACCTGGCACCACGATCAAGTGGCAGCCCGGTCGGATGGCAATCCGGCCGGATGGCACTTGGTTCGGGTGTTCGGCGCGACGATTTTTGCTGTTTCGATTTCGATTGCGAGCGATGCGAATGCGATAGAGTTTCCTATTCAAATTACTTTTAATCCCAACTACTCATATCTCGCGCTATCTCTTCTCCACTAATTATCATAGTTCGATTTTGATTGCGATTGAGTTCGATTGCGTTTGAGTTTCGATTGCGATTCGATTGATTACCACATATAACATAAATAAACATGCACAAGTAACACATAAGGCACACACAAACATATAACAATAACCAAAATGCGTAATTCGAGTTGCGAGTTCGATTGTGATTCGATGTCGATTAAATTGGATTGATTAGCGTTTAGTTGACTTTATCGCATTGTTACTTCCTATAGTTCACAGTCGTAAGTCGATTAAAGAGTGAATAACATACGTCGATTATTGTGATTATTGACACTTACTCCACAAAATACAGCTAACATAAACACATAAAAGAGACTCACTACTATTCAAGTCGCGCGAAATCGGTCGTTGACTTTGACCTTGACTTTGACTTTGACTTTCGAAAACACGGGGTGTTACAGTTATTACTAAAGCATCATGATGAGTATCCTGGACAGTATCCCTGTCATCGTTATCGAACGTGATCACTTTGTCAGTTGTAAGGGTTGACATCCTGGTTGGTTTATCTCCCCTTTCTGCTTTGGCTTCCTTCGCGTGCCTTTTCGCCGCAGAGTATGACGTCCCACAAATGTCGGATCCTCCTGAAATAAAGTTAATTATTTTTTCATCCGCAGGAGGAGGTGATGCTGCTCGCTCAGGACCCTTCTCAGGATCCTGACCCTTATTCTTCTTTCTTCCCAAGAGGTCCTTCAGATATCCCTTGCTTAAGAGATAGCTTATTGCTTTCCTTAAAGCGATGCAATCCTCAGTAACATGTCCGAAATCTTCATGGAAGGCACACCATTTGGACTTGTCCTTCCAATCAGCTTTTTGTTGATTTTCTGGGGCCATCTTGCTTTGTCTCCTAAACCCTGCATAGCATACATTAGTACAGGTATATTTGTCACACCCGCTCGTAGCGGAAGCGCGAGGTGTGATCTGATCGGTTCTCATTGCATAACAATATAAGTGAACATACTAAATGAATAGAAACAAGCTCCAATGCCATTGTCATAATTGTTTCAAAAGAACGCAACATAAGTTAAATGTATTGGTTACAAACCATTAAATGAAAATAAGTTGTCATCGTTTTATACATCAAAATGTAAGTCTTAAAATGTCAAGGCTTTGACCACTATATCACCGCAAAGAGGCGGTATATAACGGGAAAAACCCTTCAAATGGTGGCATGGAGTCTTGATACTTGCTTTCCTTGACTGAAATGTCTGCCAGGTCCACTAATTTCCTGAAATACATGTTAAGTTTGAAAACATCAACAAAAGTTGAGCGAGTTCATGCAGTTTAGCTGTATGAGATGTATCTGTAAAATGTGAGTTGTATAAAATGTATCTGTAAAATGTGAGTTGTATAAAATGTATCCATAAAATGTGAGTTGTATAAACTGTATCCATAACATGTGAGTTGTATAAAATGTATCTGTATGTATGATGTATAAACTGTATCCACAACATGTGAGTTGTATAAAATGTATCTGTATGTATGATGTAGTATGTAAAGCGTCAATGAAATCGTTGATCATTAATGTTTCGCGAGGACATTAATATGTGTGACGAATTAGGAAGCAATCCAAACCTAGACGATTTTATGTCGACTCCTATCGACTGGGACACAAACGCACTCTTCTGTATGGGTCCACGACCAAGAGTGGGGCTCGCCAATACCCATTAGATCTAACCACTTGTACCTAGGTCCAAACTGGATTAATGGTGCTTAGATGTATAACCCTAATTCGCACATGATCTAAGGTGTTTCATTCCCTAACTTTAACATACGATTGAACATGTATCTTCCCCGATAGTTGTAAAGTTGTAAAACATTTAAATGAATAGGGGGCATGAACTCACTGAATTGCGTCCGTGAATAGAAGTAATTATGATCTCGCGTGTGGTCGTCTTGAACAATGTTGCGACCTACAAATGTTCTTTATTTGTTAGACACTTCGGTCTTTATAAATGACTTGAGTATAAGTCTTGTGTCTTGAATATGTGTTAAGACCTGTATGTCTTTGTTACTCATTGAACTGTGTATTAGATGTATTAACTGATAACTGTTTAGTGTATATATTTCTCCAAATACATATTCTTGTATCTCGTGAGTTGTATCATCGGGTCTTGTCATCTTGGTTTCGTGTCTTGTATAAGTAAATTGTATAATTGTAATGTTTATCAATTATATGTCATTGGGCTTAGCCCAAGAATTAATGTTATTGGGCTTAAATAGTATTGGGCCTCAATAGTGTTGGGCCTAAATAGTGTTGGGCCTCAATAGTGTTGGGCCTAAATAATGTTGGGCCTCAATAGTGTTGGGCTTAAATAGTGTTGGGCCTCAATAGTATTGGGCCTAAATAGTGTTGGGCCTCAATAGTGTTGGGCTTAAATAGTGTTGGGCCTCAATAGTGTTGGACCTCAATAGTATTGGGCTTAATGTTATTGGGCCTTGGCCCATATGTGTTGGTATTGGGCTTAGCCCATGTGTTTTGATAAGCCCATTATGAAATTAAGCCCATTTAGAAAAGTAAGCCCATTTGTATAAAAATAGCCCATTTGTATAAACATAGCCCATTTGTATAAACATAGCCCATTTGTATAAAATAGCCCACTAGTAAATATAAGTCTTTCATTTTTATAAAAACATTTTTATAAAAATTCACTAAGTATACTTTTTAGTAAATAAAAACATAATAGTTTTTATAAGTCTCAAGATGTCCGAATTTTGTTAATGGTAACGTAATTTTTGTGCCCGCGTCGGAAGATCGCCTAAACGTCGTAGTAAGTTCTCCGAATGGCGATATGTTTATAAATTCGTCCGTCGTCCGATTTGACCATAAGTTGTGTCCGATCCTTCGGAATGTCCGTAAGTTGTTTTCATGTGTGTCTATATGTATTCTTGTAAGTCTTTAGTTGTAAGTATGTCTTGTATTTATTTGTGTCATTGTTATCAAGTCTTAACTTGTATATATAACTAATACAAATAATAACACATAGCACATACTTGATATGTTCACTAAATATATATTTTACCAAAATATATATTTATGTCAATTTTTATGTTTAGAAAGACCAACTTTCTAATCTTGTAAAGACTTTGTTAGAAAGAAAAAAATGATAGTTTTGTTAACATAATGTTCTAAAAAAAATGGCCATATAACCTTTGTATTAATCATTTGGCCATGTTTCATAAACATATCATTTTCTTTTCCAAATCACCATCAATTTATTCAACATCTTAACTAAACATATGAGACTTTTATAACATGAAATTATCAAGATGATATCCAAATCATGTAGGGTTTTAAACATGATTATAACATTTGCTAACTAGTTCAAATACCAAGTTTAATTCTAGTTTTAACAACTTTTAACAAAAATCACTAGTTGTATGTTATTTTATATAATCTTGTGGAAGTATTGTTTTTAAATAAAAACCTTAAATACTTTCACAAGATCAATAGTTATGATCATCCTTTTAAACTTCTATGTTAAAAACCCTTTAACATAAACATGTGTATTTGTTAGATCATATTTTTAAAACATACTCTAACAATTTATTTATATCAATATCATCACAACAAGATCATATATGCATATCACAAGTCTTAAATCACAATATAAACCAACATAAATGTATCATGATTATTATCTTTGCTTCTTTGTATTTTCTTCATGTTTATTATGTATGATTTCTTGGTTATTATTTGTAATAATAACAATCATAATCATAATATATGTATCAAAGAAAAAAATAGATATAGAAGCTTACTTCTAGCACTAGGCTAGGGATGATCTTAGATGATTTTAAGAAGCAAAGAAGATGAAGATCTTGATGATATAAGGCTCTTGAATGGATGAATACACTTCCTTTAACTTGCTAGTTCTTTAGATCACCTTAAGCTCCATAGAAGTACAACTTGATCATCAAATAAAGGCTAAAAAGGAAATGGGTTTTTGTGGTGTTCTTGGTAAAAAGATGAAGATGATGAGAGTATTCTTATGTGTGGGTAAAGTATGGTGAAAAGTGGTGTAGAATGGTTAGTAACTAATGAGATTACATGTTATAATAATTCACCAACTTGATCCACTTGCATCTAAATAAGTATCTAGATATTTTTAACACATAATTAAGGGTATGTGGGCCCTTATACACGTTCATACATGGGGGGGGGGGGGGTCTTGAATTGTTGAATTGTTATTAAGTGTTTAAAGTGTTAGAAACTTTTAGCAAAGTTTAGGTGTTTTGGTGTATAAATGTTTCAAGTGTATAAATGTGTTAAGAAGGTGTTAAGTGACCATTACTAGTCTAATATGATCTAAATAATATTAGATGGTCACTAAAAAAAGATCCGACATTGTTCGGATATTCATTTCGAATTGTTTCGGTTAGACGTTATTTGAACGCTAAGTTGTGTAACTTGTATGAATTGATGTAGTTATTGGCTCGGATGATACCCGAATGTATCCTCTCATGAATTCTATGTTAAATAATATTTTTACATGTCGTAAAAATATTACAAAACTGATTTCTGCAGAATTTCTGCGGAAAAGTGTAGAAATCGTCGCTTTTAGTGCTTTTCGGCAGTTTTCGGTGCTACCGGACATTGGTAGTATATTAAACCAAACCCTTGCATTCCCATATAGGGTTTAATGTATATTTGATGTTGGACTTCCGTCTGAGTCCTAAAGATGTAATTTAGATGGTTTCGCTGGATCCTGAGTTTTCGTCAGCACGCTAGTTTACTAGATACTGCTCTAGTTGTTTCGATGCATTGTTTACATTGTTTCAAAGGTAACCAATAAAATGAATCATGTGCATCATAATTGAATATTCCATAAGTATTCTAAGATGTATATTATGTAATACGCAGTTCGAGTGTTCGAAATGCATAAAAAATGTAGCTAAAATGAGTACTTTAAGTGTAAGAAAGTTACCGAAAAGTGTCAGTTGTCACATTCTCCCCCTGTTATTGAGAATTTCGTCCCGAAATTCAAGCTGAGTCATCCTTTGCAGGATTGTTCTCAAACAGGTGAGGATATTTGACTTTGATTTGATCTTCACGTTCCCAAGTATACTCGGGTCCGTGTCGAGAGTTCCAACGTACATTTTAATAATTTGATACGACTCCTCCATGATTTCTAGACTTTACAGTCCATGACTTCAACAGGTTCTTTAGTGAATTGGAGTTTGTTGTCAATGTGAATAGATTAATAACGGTTGCTTGTGTTGGACTCTATTTAAGATTCGACACATGAAACGTGTCGTGCACACTGTTAAGTTCATCTGGTAACTTCAACTTGTAGGCAACAGTGCCAATCTTTTCTAAGATTTCAAATGGTCCAATGTAACGTGGGTTAAGCTTTCCACGTTTAGCGAACCTCGCTACGCCTTTCCAAGGCGAGACTTTCCGACCTCGAAAGATAATGGTTTATGTCTCTTGTCTGCGTAGCTCTTTTGTTGATCGCGAGCCGTCTTAATACGGTCTCGGATCTGAAAATTTTTATCCGTAGTCTATTGGACTAGTTCCGGACCAATTAATTGACTATCGCCTGTTTCCGCCCAACATAGCGGAGAGCGACACTTTCGACCATAAAGAGCTTCGAACGGTGCAGCTTGTATACTAGTGTGGTAGCTGTTATTGTAGGAAAACTCAACTAAAGGTATATGAGTATCCCATTTGCCGCCTAAATCCATAACACATGCACGAAGCATATCTTCGAGTGTTTGGATTGTTCGTTCGCTCTGGCCGTCAGTTTGTGGGTGAAAGGCCGTACTTAGATTCAAATGAGATCCAAAGGCCAGTTGAAATGATTTCCAAATTCTTGAAACAAAACGACCATCTTGGTTAGAGATGATTGAAATAGGTACTCCATGACGAGCCACTATTTCCTTGAGATAGGGTTCCGCTAGTTTCTCTGTACTATCCTCCTCTCGAATCGGTAAGAAGTGTACGGACTTTGTTAGTCTATCGATGATTACCCAATCATGTCATGAACGCATGAGGTCCTGGATAACTTCGTAATGAAGTCCATGGATATTTGTTCCCATTACCAAACGGGAATCTCGGGTTGTTGTAACAAGTCCGAGGGATTTTGCTACTCAACTTTGACTTTCGCGCAAGTCAAGCATTCTCCGACCTAAGTCGCGATATCACTTTTGAGGTTAGGCCACCAATAGTATTCTTTCAATACTTAAGCCTATGTGCTTCCTCAAAATATCATCTCGAAGGCCGCCAAATAATGGAACCCAATTTCGACCCATAATGTATAAAGTTCCATCTTCTTTCGGCACTAATTGTTCCTTCATGCCTCGAAGTGTTTCTACTTGAATATGCTCTTCCTTGAGCGCTTGTGAATCATCTTCTCTAATGCTTGAGTTCTCAATGTTCTAACTCGCTCCTTGCGGCTCATAGCGTCAGCTACAACTTTCGCCTTGCCCGGATGGTACTTTATTTCACAATCATAGTCGTTCAACAATTCAACCCAACATCGTTGACGCATATTTAATTCTTTTTGGTTGAATATGTGTTGAAGACTTTTATGATCCGTGAAAATAATGCATTGAGTACCATATAAATAATGTCGCCATAATTTTTAAAGCGAATACCACCGCGCCTAACTCAAGGTCGAGAGTGGTATAGTTCTTCTCATGAACTTTTTAATTGGCGCGACGTGTACACGATAATTTTTTTCACGTTGCACGAGTACGCAACCCAATCCTTGATGCGAAGCATCATAGTTTACAACAAAGTCATCGGTATCGTCGGATAATGATAAGGTTGTAAAATGCTATGCACCAATCTTAAGAATAAGTTGTAATGCTATTTCTTGTTTTTCGATTGGGGCGAATTTATTGTCTATTATTGGTGAGGGAGGTTAGCAGTTGAGTAATTTAAAAAAATATCAATAGATCTCCGATGATATCCCGCTGATCCAAAAAAAAAAATTCCGGACTCCAGTTGGAGTCTTGGGCGCTTCCCAACTCTTGATTGCTTCAAACTTAGCTGGGTCTACTTGAATGCCTTTCCCGTTCACTACATGCCTGAGGAAATTTTACTTCGCGAATCCAAAATTCGCACTTGGAAAATTTTGCGTATAGTTTCTCCGTCTTTAACAACTCTAAAATGGTTCTCAAATGTTGCTCATGTTCATCAGTCGATCGAGAGTATATCAAAATGTCGTCAATAAACACTATGACGAATTTGTCGAGATACGGCTTGCACACACGATTCATTAAATCCATGAAGACCGCTGGTGCATTTGTTAAACCAAAAGGCATAACGAGAAACTCGTAATGACCGTAACGAGTCTTAAAAGCCGTTTTCGGTATGCTTTCCTCTTGAATTCGTAACTGATGATACTCCGATCGTAAGTATATCTTAGAGTAGAAGCTAGAACCTTTCATAAACCATTTGAGTTAGTTGGAAATTCATTTGTAACATGGTTTAGAAATATGAATTTTCGTTCATCGAAATGTTGTGCATTTTTGCAAAACTTGCATGTCTTTCCACCCCCAAAACCTTTATAAAAATGTATAGTGGTAAAGAGTGGGGGTTATGAACTCACAACATCCTTATTCGGTCAACTACAAGGTTCAGAAGGTGCTAATCGACATGGAGATTTGGCTATGGGTGCGGCTCCCGGTACCAAGTCGATGTGAAACTCGACTTGTTGATATGGTGGTAGTCCTGGCAAGACTTCAGGAATTTCTTCAGGAAATTATTTTATCAAAAGAATATCTGTCAGCTGTGGCCCAACGGCCTTCTTGTCTACAACAAGTGCTAGATAGGCAATACAACCTTTCCGTAAGCACTTATGTGCTTTCATGCCATTGATGATCCGCAATAGGGTGTCGCGCTTCTCTCCATGTATCACAAGTGTCTCTTCGTTCAGTAGTGGTAGGCGAATGATCTTCTCGTGACATAAGACATTGGCTAGGTTATCGGATAACCAATCCATGTCAACCACTACTTCGAAACTACTCAACTGAACGGGGAAGAGATCGATATTGAATTTCAGCTCTAGACTCGACTAGTTTACTTTTTGCCAATTCTATAGAATGAGGAGACGTCTAGCTTACTTGACTCTAGGCCAAGTACATTTTAAATTCTGTGTGGCGAGGACTTCACTGTATAGTTTTAGGAACCCTATGTTTAAATGTAGGATAACCCAATCCATATGTTTAGATGTAGGATAACCCGATCCATATGTTTAGTTGTTGGATAACCCAACCATATGTTTAGATGTAGGATAACCCAATCCCTAATTGTAGCTAGGACAATCCCGTCCCTAGCCATGAAACTCATGTATGTGAAATGTTGAGATGAAGCTAAAATTGCCAATTGTATACAATAACATGGATGTGAAATGTTGACGAATAGGATACATACCGGTGGCCCTTAATGATTTGATATGTCTCAGCTAATTCCCCATTAGCTAACTTGATATAGTAGTGTGTGTCCAACATGACTCTAATTCGAGTATATGCTTAACATTTAAAAGCAATAGCTAAGCTCGGTGTTGGTATTAATAGAATTGATACATGATGATCGTAGAGTGTACGTACTCATGAATTCATTTCTCTCATGGCGAGAGTTATTGTTTGAGTGATCGAGGTAGGAAGGGATGATGCGGTTATGCTTCGGATCTCCGAGGCTAAACATAAAATGTAACACTCAGTGTGTTTGAATTCGGGTGTTACCCATTATGGAACAACCCTTGAGATATCGTGAAAGCATCAAGTGTAACCAACAATATTAGCTCTAGTTATGATCGAATTCTTTTATAAAATCATATGAAAATAGATATGAAAATCAGATGATATAAAAGAATGATGTATGGTTAAATAAATAACCAATAGAAATGTAGTGTATAAATATATCATGTCTTGAAATACAATATTATGTCTTGTGTAGAAGATGTCGCGTCTTGTGCAAAAATGTCATGTCTTGTCTTTGTTGAAGAGATTTGAATAACACCACGATATGCAATATAACATAAGCACTTATATATAGGAAGTACCAGCGGCGTATCCACCATGCTTTTATCATATTACACACGTCTCATCACTTACAAATAACCACAAAAAATGTCTTGTGTAAACCAACGTCAAATGACATGTATAACAATGTCTTGCGTAACAATGTCATGTATAAAACATGTCTTGTGTAAAAGCAATGGTTTTCAACACATAACTTTTAACTTAAACAATTGATTCTTTTGGCGCCATGATCTTTTTAATACACACTATTAAAAGAATCTAGACATGTATTTGGATAAATAAAGTCTATCATGTGCCCAAGAATGAAGAATGCAATCAATCGGTCATGGAAACCTCAAGACCATATTGTTCATACATGTTTGAATAAATGATAATGTGGATAACCAAAACCAAAAGGTGTAATGCCTCTTGCGTGTATTGGTCATATGTTTAAATGGAAAAAGAAGAAAAAAAGAAAAAAAAAAAATTCGTTGAGGAGGGGAAACTAACCAGTGGTCTTCGTCTATATAATATGTATTCCCTACTCTATGGACCTCGATCATCCTAAGTAGAGAAAATCCTTTGACTTACTTGTCCATGTGACAATCATGGTATTAGTGCTTGAGTTTCACGAGCTCTAGCAAAATTATTAGAATTTCCAAAGATGTCGAATAGAATGTAATGAGGGAGTTGCAGCATGGTTCATGCCATACCATCCCTTGGGAAAAGACAAATGTCAAACGACGGAATTTATTGTATCACTTCCAATAAATATGATAAGGTGGAATATGATAAGGTAAGGTAAGGTAAAGTAGGGTAAAGTGTCATAGACACCATGGAACCAACCCATGTTCAAGAATTTCGAGAATGTTGAGGAAAATCCTCCATGAGTAGCTAACACGTTTTGTTTGTTTAAATGACTAGTCTCAACTGAATTGTGATATAGATCGAATGTTAGGTGTGAACAAATATGTGTCGTCTTCCCGTATTGTATTGTATTGTATTGTATTGTATTGTATTGTATTGTATTGTATTGTATTGTATTGTATTGTATTGTATTGTATTGTATTGTATTGTATTGTATTGTATTGTATTGTATTGTATTGTATTGTATTGTATTGTATTGTATTGTATTGTATTGTATTGTATTGTATTGTATTGTATTGTATTGTATTGTATTGTATTGTATTGTATTGTAGGGTGTTATACTAACCACCCCCAGTTCGTGTTCTACTAGATAGGAAGAATTGAATCTCAAGTAATAACTTAAGAATTTTGAATGAATAGTGATCATTAGCTTGACCCGCAGAGTCCACCAGAATTTCCATGCACTACAAGTTGTTATTACGTGGGCCCCCGTAATAATAAATTGTCTTGCATGGTCACCCTAGCATTCTCTCGTTCAGAGCAGGCGATCAGTCAGAGAGAAAACGTTATTGTCAATATACCTTCAACATAGGAGGGACCTTCGTGATAACTCACGTGTCAACGTTCGTTGTCATTACTCGCAGAACGGTACGGCGTTAGGTGAAATAGAAATGAAAAGAATTTGTAATAATAACAACCAAAGAGGCACCTTCAAGATGAATACTTCATCTTCCTTGTAAGGACAAGAGTATATCAACCTTGATTAGTATGAGTCACAGGGATCTCGTCCCACTAATGGAGTTGTTGTCCAAGGTTACCACCTTCGCCTCGTCGTCATTATCATGGTCAGGCATCTCAGCATTCGCGAGGAAGCAACCATATTTTACGGAATTAAGTTTAAGATTTCACTTAGGAATCATGTTCGCCATAAGCTCCGCAATAGACATGAGGTCGATATTTTCACCGTGCGAGTAAAGAATAATAATAGAGTTTGAAGTCGAAGGCATTTTGTTCTTGGCAAAATATTTCATGCAACATATATATGAACCACCTATATATATAATCATGTAAAATCCTATCAATCAAGGATTTCTATCTTGTATAAGTTGAATTTGTGAGCTGTTTATAATGCATAAACTGATAATGTAATGTATTGTAGGCACATAGTCTATTAATGTATTGTGTCTGTTTCTCATAGACTTCACCCATGGAAATGTCCTCGCTTGATTTATGTGAAATGAATTTTTGCTGTAGTGGACCTTGAAAAATGTTTATGCAATGAAAACCTTTTGACTTGTCCAATTTTATTTATAATCTGTTCAACATGAACAAGAGGTTTTCGTGAGAGATCCCTAGTGATTGTAGACTTAGACTCGAGAAAGAATCCTGGTTCACTACAATCGATGCTCTGATACCAATCTGTCACACCCGCTCGTAGCGGAAGCGCGAGGTGTGATCTGATCGGTTCTCATTGCATAACAATATAAGTGAACATACTAAATGAATAGAAACAAGCTCCAATGCCATTGTCATAATTGTTTCAAAAGAACGCAACATAAGTTAAATGTATTGGTTACAAACCATTAAATGAAAATAAGTTGTCATCGTTTTATACATCAAAATGTAAGTCTTAAAATGTCAAGGCTTTGACCACTATATCACCGCAAAGAGGCGGTATATAACGGGAAAACCCTTCAAATGGTGGCATGGAGTCTTGATACTTGCTTTCCTTGACTGAAATGTCTGCCAGGTCCACTAATTTCCTGAAATACATGTTAAGTTTGAAAACATCAACAAAAGTTGAGCGAGTTCATGCAGTTTAGCTGTATGAGATGTATCTGTAAAATGTGAGTTGTATAAAATGTATCTGTAAAATGTGAGTTGTATAAAATGTATCCATAAAATGTGAGTTGTATAAACTGTATCCATAACATGTGAGTTGTATAAAATGTATCTGTATGTATGATGTATAAACTGTATCCACAACATGTGAGTTGTATAAAATGTATCTGTATGTATGATGTAGTATGTAAAGCGTCAATGAAATCGTTAATCATTAATGTTTCGCGAGGACATTAATATGTGTGACGAATTAGGAAGCAATCCAAACCTAGACGATTTTATGTCGACTCCTATCGACTGGGACACAAACGCACTCTTCTGTATGGGTCCACGACCAAGAGTGGGGCTCGCCAATACCCATTAGATCTAACCACTTGTACCTAGGTCCAAACTGGATTAATGGTGCTTAGATGTATAACCCTAATTCGCACATGATCTAAGGTGTTTCATTCCCTAACTTTAACAAACGATTGAACATGTATCTTCCCCGATAGTTGTAAAGTTGTAAAACATTTAAATGAATAGGGGACATGAACTCACTGAATTGCGTCCGTGAATAGAAGTAATTATGATCTCGCGTGTGGTCGTCTTGAACAATGTTGCGACCTACAAATGTTCTTTATTTGTTAGACACTTCGGTCTTTATAAATGACTTGAGTATAAGTCTTGTGTCTTGAATATGTGTTAAGACCTGTATGTCTTTGTTACTCATTGAACTGTGTATTAGATGTATTAACTGATAACTGTTTAGTGTATATATTTCTCCAAATACATATTCTTGTATCTCGTGAGTTGTATCATCGGGTCTTGTCATCTTGGTTTCGTGTCTTGTATAAGTAAATTGTATAATTCTAATGTTTATCAATTATATGTCATTGGGCTTAGCCCAAGAATTAATGTTATTGGGCTTAAATAGTATTGGGCCTCAATAGTGTTGGGCCTAAATAGTGTTGGGCCTAAATAGTGTTGGGCCTCAATAGTGTTGGGCCTAAATAATGTTGGGCCTCAATAGTGTTGGGCCTAAATAGTGTTGGGCCTCAATAGTATTGGGCCTAAATAGTGTTGGGCCTCAATAGTGTTGGGCTTAAATAGTGTTGGGCCTCAATAGTGTTGGACCTCAATAGTATTGGGCTTAATGTTATTGGGCCTTGGCCCATATGTGTTGGTATTGGGCTTAGCCCATGTGTTTTGATAAGCCCATTATGAAATTAAGCCCATTTAGAAAAGTAAGCCCATTTGTATAAAAATAGCCCATTTGTATAAACATAGCCCATTTGTATAAACATAGCCCATTTGTATAAAATAGCCCACTAGTAAATATAAGTCTTTCATTTTTATAAAAACATTTTTATAAAAATTCACTAAGTATACTTTTTAGTAAATAAAAACATAATAGTTTTTATAAGTCTCAAGATGTCCGAATTTTGTTAATGGTAACGTAATTTTTGTGCCCGCGTCGGAAGATCGCCTAAACGTCGTAGTAAGTTCTCCGAATGGCGATATGTTTATAAATTCGTCCGTCGTCCGATTTGACCATAAGTTGTGTCCGATCCTTCGGAATGTCCGTAAGTTGTTTTCATGTGTGTCTATATGTATTCTTGTAAGTCTTTAGTTGTAAGTATGTCTTGTATTTATTTGTGTCATTGTTATCAAGTCTTAACTTGTATATATAACTAATACAAATAATAACACATAGCACATACTTGATATGTTCACTAAATATATATTTTACCAAAATATATATTTATGTCAATTTTTATGTTTAGAAAGACCAACTTTCTAATCTTGTAAAGACTTTGTTAGAAAGAAAAAAATGATAGTTTTGTTAACATAATGTTCTAAAAAAAATGGCCATATAACCTTTGTATTAATCATTTGGCCATGTTTCATAAACATATCATTTTCTTTTCCAAATCACCATCAATTTATTCAACATCTTAACTAAACATATGAGACTTTTATAACATGAAATTATCAAGATGATATCCAAATCATGTAGGGTTTTAAACATGATCATAACATTTGCTAACTAGTTCAAATACCAAGTTTAATTCTAGTTTTAACAACTTTTAACAAAAATCACTAGTTGTATGTTATTTTATATAATCTTGTGGAAGTATTGTTTTTAAATAAAAACCTTAAATACTTTCACAAGATCAATAGTTATGATCATCCTTTTAAACTTCTATGTTAAAAACCCTTTAACATAAACATGTGTATTTGTTAGATCATATTTTTAAAACATACTCTAACAATTTATTTATATCAATATCATCACAACAAGATCATATATGCATATCACAAGTCTTAAATCACAATATAAACCAACATAAATGTATCATGATTATTATCTTTGCTTCTTTGTATTTTCTTCATGTTTATTATGTATGATTTCTTGGTTATTATTTGTAATAATAACAATCATAATCATAATATATGTATCAAAGAAAAAAATAGATATAGAAGCTTACTTCTAGCACTAGGCTAGGGATGATCTTAGATGATTTTAAGAAGCAAAGAAGATGAAGATCTTGATGATATAAGGCTCTTGAATGGATGAATACACTTCCTTTAACTTGCTAGTTCTTTAGATCACCTTAAGCTCCATAGAAGTACAACTTGATCATCAAATAAAGGCTAAAAAGGAAATGGGTTTTTGTGGTGTTCTTGGTAAAAAGATGAAGATGATGAGAGTATTCTTAGGTGTGGGTAAAGTATGGTGAAAAGTGGTGTAGAATGGTTAGTAACTAATGAGATTACATGTTATAATAATTCACCAACTTGATCCACTTGCATCTAAATAAGTATCTAGATATTTTTAACACATAATTAAGGGTATGTGGGCCCTTATACACATTCATACATGGGGGGGGGGGGGGTCTTGAATTGTTGAATTGTTATTAAGTGTTTAAAGTGTTAGAAACTTTTAGCAAAGTTTAGGTGTTTTGGTGTTTAAATGTTTCAAGTGTATAAATGTGTTAAGAAGGTGTTAAGTGACCATTACTAGTCTAATATGATCTAAATAATATTAGATGGTCACTAAAAAAAAGATCCGACATTGTTCGGATATTCATTTCGAATTGTTTCGGTTAGACGTTATTTGAACGCTAAGTTGTGTAACTTGTATGAATTGATGTAGTTATTGGCTCGGATGATACCCGAATGTATCCTCTCATGAATTCTATGTTAAATAATATTTTTACATGTCGTAAAAATATTACAAAACTGATTTCTGCAGAATTTCTGCGGAAAAGTGTAGAAATCGTCGCTTTTAGTGCTTTTCGGCAGTTTTCGGTGCTACCGGACATTGGTAGTATATTAAACCAAACCCTTGCATTCCCATATAGGGTTTAATGTATATTTGATGTTGGACTTCCGTCTGAGTCCTAAAGATGTAATTTAGATGGTTTCGCTGGATCCTGAGTTTTCGTCAGCACGCTAGTTTACTAGATACTGCTCTAGTTGTTTCGATGCATTGTTTACATTGTTTCAAAGGTAACCAATAAAATGAATCATGTGCATCATAATTGAATATTCCATAAGTATTCTAAGATGTATATTATGTAATACGCAGTTCGAGTGTTCGAAATGCATAAAAAAATGTAGCTAAAATGAGTACTTTAAGTGTAAGAAAGTTACCGAAAAGTGTCAGTTGTCACAATATTAACGGAAAAACAATACTCAGACAACTCAGGATACTCCTCAAGATCCTCATCTTCAACAACATTCACTTTCTTGCTGTCATTTCTGCCATATGGCTTAGAGCGATATGGTTTATACGAGGATTCTGATTTCCTGTTGGTTGACTCATAGGTTGTTGATGAATTCATCCTCTCTTGCATCTTTTTGTCATCCTCCAGGCGAATGTATCTCAGAGCCCTGTTACGAGCTTCATCCAGATTCCTGCAGGGATTCATTACAAGATCCTGGTAAAATTGAGAATCTTTTTGTAATCCCATCTTGAAAGCCTGCACTGTTGTTGCAACATCAAGATGTGGGATATCCAAGGATTCCCGACTAAACTTCTTCACATAATCCCTCAAGGATTCCTAAGCTCCTTGAGTTATCCTGTAAAGATCATTGGTTAGTTTCTCAAAACTCCGGCTGCAAGAAAATTGACTATTAAATTAACTAAATGAGCAAATGAAGTAATTGAGTGAGGAGGAACATTTAAGAGCCATTTTAAGGCTGATCCTGTTAAGGTAGAACCAAAACCTTTGCAAAGGCATGCTTCCTTGAGATCCGGAGGGATTGGGTTAATTTACATCCTTTCCCTATACTGAGCAATATGCTCTTCAGGATCCGTAGTTCCGTCATAGAGCTTCATGTTGGGGGTTTGAAATCTTTTTGGGATTTCAGCATCACAAATAGGATATGCAAACCGGGATATCCTGTGGCTGTCCTGGGACACTTCTGGAATTGGTTGGACCACCCCAGGTACACTGGATATCATGTCTTTCAATTTCTGAAGCTCCCTAGAAAATGTTGATGTCATACCTGCATCCTGCAAAGATCCAACACCGTTAGTAGCAACAGTATTATTATTATTATATGCATTACCAGTCTGAGGATTCTGGCCATATCCCGAAGCATATCCTGAGCTTCTCACAGTTGACACTCTGACTGAAGAGGGTATCTCAGGAGTATGATCCTGGGGATGGCTAGGTACAATATTCCCCCGGTTATCCTCAGTATAGACTGCAGAACTGAAGTTCAAAGCCCTGGGTTGCAAGGGAGTGCCAGTATCTTCAGCAGGCCTGCTTAAGCCGGATTTCAAGAGTTGTATCTCTCTCATCAGCATCTAATTAGTTTCCTGCTGCTGCCTCATCTGTTCCTGTACACTACCAAACAAATTCAGAATTTCTTCATTAGAAGCCAAAACAGGACCAGATCCATGGATATTGTGAGCGGGGATAACATCCCGAGCCACACGAATTTCAGTTCCCTGTGAAGAGGCTTGCATTCTCGGAGGAGGTGGTGGAAGCACCGAACCAATTGTTGCAGAGGTTGTAGCAGACACGGTGGAAGAGCTCATGTTTGATCTCGAGGCCATTGAAAATAGTGTAGCAAAATGTTTTGAAAATAGAAAACCAAGTAATGATTTTGCAAAAGCTTTTAGTAGAAATAACACCACTTGCCCCACGGTGGGCGCCAAATTGTTTTGGTCAAAAATTACCGAAGCAATTAAGTGATCAAATTAGTTAAGTGAGGTAGTGTGCTAAAAACATGTGTTGAAAATATGCTAGTTAAGTTGTTTACAAAAACAGTTTCAGGATATAGCTCAGGATATTGAGCTATATCTATGATCAAACAGTGAGCTAAAATGTAAAGGGTGACATGAGATATACGAGGAAAGCCCTTGATCAATCTAGATCGCCGGCATAAAACCTCGGGAGCTGACAATCGCAGCTGCCTTGTTCTTCTTATTGCTTCAAATATCAGGATACAGTGCAGGATATGATGCGGATCAACTAAGTGTTACAATGAAATTTGAATACAAGTGTTAGTGCATTGTGAGTGTTTGCAAGTAGAGAGAAAGAGTGTTCGGGAGATTGTGTCTGTTTCTATCTGATCCGATTAATCCATTTATAGTAAAATAAACTAACTAACTAGCCTATTATTCCGGGATTCAACGAATATTCCTCAGGTGAACGTTGCAGTCCACGTCTTCCGGCTTCAACGTCTATAATATAACTGATTTGCCCGAGTCTTGAGGAGAAGAAGTCCACCTGACCGTTAGAGACTGGTTACAACAACCTGCACGTGAGCCAATTAGTAACTACCAGGATATCGTATCAGGATGTTACCAATATCCCGATCCAGCATCCTGGTCACAATAAAACAAACAAAGTCAGCATATCAGTCAGGATATATGAGCAGAAAATCACCCACAACACATGGTTACTACTTCGAAGCCTCCAACAATCACTGAAGCGATTGACTTGAGTGTGGCACTGACCGAAGAAGCGATTAGATTGAACAACTTTTCAATCCCTGAGGGAAAGAAGAAGGAGACTCATGTCGAGTCATCAGGAGAGAACAAGAGGAAGTTCTTGAATTTTAAGAAGGGTACCCAAGGAAACAACAACAGTGGTAACAAGAAAAGAGATGCGAACCCACCAGCCGAGGTTAGGACTGGTGCTGCAAGTTCGGAGAATAAGGGAAAAGGATACATGGGCACTCTGCCCAAATGTGATGTATGCCAGTTCCATCATGCCGGCCAGTGTAGGTTTAGGAAGTGTGAAAACTGCGGAAAGAATGGTCATTCGAAGGAGACGTGCTGGGCTGGTATTGGTCGTGGTAATGGTGGTCAGAGAGGAAATGGTAATGGCACTGGAAACCGTGGTGGAAACGGTTATGGAAATCGCAATCAAGGAGGAAATGGTGGTAATGGAAATCGTGGTGGTTCTGGAAATCAAGCTGGTAACGGAAACCGTGGAGCAAACAACAATCAGGGCGGTACTGGAAACAGACAAGGATGCTTTAGTTGCGGAGATGTTGGGCATTTCAAGCGGGATTGCCCAAAGAACAATTAAGCCCAAGGAAGAGTCTTCAACATTGGAGCTAGGGAAGCTCGTCAAGATCCGAACGTAGTCACTGGTACGTTCCCTATCAACCAACACTTTGCATATGTGCTATTTGATACCGGTGCCGATTATAGTTTCGTATCCCTAGAATTTAAGAATATACTTGAGTTAGTTGCCAGTAAGTTAGATATCTCGTATTCGATAGAACTAGCTAATGGAAAGCTAGTAGAAGCAAACAAAGTGATTAGAGGTTGTGTGATAGAGCTTGGAGAACGTGAGTTTACGCTTGATCTGCTGCCAGTTGAGTTGGGAAGCTTTGACGTGGTTGTTGGAATGGATTGGTTGTCAAGTAACCGAGCTGAGATCGTATGTCATGAGAAGATCATTCGCATCCCGATGTCGAATGAAGAGACGATAGTAGTGCACGGAGAAAAGCATGATACGCCTCTACGGATTATCAGTTGCTTGAAGGCACGAAAGTTTATGTGGAAAGGATGTGTAGCCTTCTTGGCTCACATTGTTGATAAGGAAGCCGAAGAGCCGAAGCTCGAAGATATCCCTGTGGTAAGAGAATATCCTGAAGTCTTCCCCGAAGACTTGCTGGGATTGCCGCCGCAATGACAAGTTGAATTCCATATTGACTTGGTTCCAGGCACCGCGCCTGTCGCCAAGGCACCTTATCGACTTGCGCCTTCAGAGATGCAAGAGTTATCGACACAGCTTCAGGAGCTTTTGGACAAGGGATTCATTAGACCAAGCTTCTCGCTTTGGGGAGCTCCAGTTTTATTCGTCAAGAAGAAGGACGGTAGTTTTCGCATGTGCATTGACTACCGAGAGCTAAACAAGTTGACCATCAAGAATCGGTATCCCTTGCCGAGGATTGATGATTTATTCGATCAACTTCAGGGTTCAAGTTACTACTCCAAGATCGATCTTCGATCAGGTTATCACCAGCTGCGGATTCAAGAAGAGAGTATACCAAAGACTGCCGTCAGAACTCGTTATGGACATTACGAGTTTCTAGTAATGCCATTTGGTTTAACAAACGCACCGGCAGTATTTATGGACTTGATTAATCGAGTTTGCAAGCCATATCTCGATAAATTCGTGATTGTGTTTATCGATGATATTTTGATCTATTTGCGGACAAAGGAAGAGCATGAGCAACACCTTAGAGCCATTTTAGAGCTGCTCAAGAAGGAGAAACTGTATGCTAAGTTCTCGAAGTGCGAGTTCTGGTTGCGTGAGGAACAATTCCTTGGTCATGTAGTGAATGAAGATGGAATCCATGTGGATCCGACCAAGATCGAAGCGATTAAGAATTGGGAAACTCCGAAGACGCCGACCGAGATCCAACAATTCCTAGGCTTAGCTGGGTATTATCGCAGATTCATTGAGATTTTTTCTAAAATCGCTCAACCGCTGACCTCCCTTACTCAGAAGGATAAGAAGTATGAGTGGGGAGATAAACAAGAAGAAGTTTTTCAATTGCTCAAGAATAAGCTTTGTGATGCACCTATTCTATCCCTACCCGAAGGCACCGATGACTTCGTGGTATATTGTGACGCCTCGCGTCAGGGATTGGGCTGTGTGCTGATGCAGCGACAGAAGGTTATCGCTTATGCTTCGCGCCAGTTAAAGGTTCATGAGAAAAATTACACCACACATGATTTGGAATTAGGCACAGTGGTGTTTGCTTTGAAGATTTGGCGGCATTACCTTTATGGTACCCGATGCACGATCTTTACAGATCACAAGAGCCTACAGCACATACTCGATCAAAAAGAGCTTAACATGAGACAACGACGATGGGTTGAGTTGTTAAATGATTATGATTGCGAAATCAAATATCACCCAGGAAAGGCGAATGTGGTGGCAGACGCCTTAAGTCGGAAAGAGAGGATTAAGCCCATAAGGGTTAGGGCTTTGGAGATGATTATACAGACAGACCTCTCGTTGCACATTCATGCTGCATAAAGGGAAGCCCTTAAAAAGGAGAACCTTAAGGCTGAATATCTCCGTGGGATAGAGAAAAAGTTGATATCCAACGAGGAAGGAACCTTGTGTTTTATGGGACGAATTTAGGTTCCGCTTTTTGGTGGTCTTAGTGATGTTATCTTTGATGAAGCTTATAAATTGAGGTACTCGATCCACCCAGGATCGGACAAAATGTACCAAGATTTGAAGGACTATTATTGGTGGCCAAGACTGAAGGGCGATGTTGCTACCTATGTTGGAAAATGTTTGACTTGTGCCAAAGTAAAGGCCGAGTATCAGAAGCCTTCAGGTCTTCTACAGCAACCTGAGATACCCATGTGGAAGTGGGAACAGGTCTCAATGGATTTCATAACCAAGTTGCCCAAGACACCCAGAGGTCACGACACGATTTGGGTAATCGTGGACCGGTTAACAAAGTCTGCACAGTTTCTGCCAATCAGGGAAAAGGATAACACAGGTAAGCTAGCTGAGCTGTACCTAAGAGAGATAGTCGCACATCATGAAGTGCCTATCTCGATTATATCAGATAGAGACGAAAGATTTGTGTCAAGGATTTAGCAATCCTTCCAAGAAGCGTTTGGTTCTCAGTTAAATCTGAGCACAACATTTCATCCACATATAGACGGTCAAAGTGAGAGAACGATTCAGACGCTAGAAGATATGCTACGTGCTTGCGTAATGGACTTGGGTGGCAGTTGGGACACTCACCTACCTTTGGTTGAGTTCTCCTATAACAACAGCTACCATACAAGCATTCAAGCTGCACCGTTCGAGGCTCTCTATGGACGAAAGTGTCGATCATCGTTATGCTGGGCAGATGCAGGTGATAGATAGCTGGTTGGTCCCGAATTGGTCCAAGAGACGACAGATAAGATTATACAGATCCGAGAGCACATCAAGGCGGTTCGTGATCGACAAAAGAGCTATGCGGACCAAAGAAGGAAACCTTTGGAATTTGAAGTGGGTGACATGGTTCTGTTAAAAGTCTCACCTTGGAAAGGTGTGGCACGCTTTGGAAGTGCGGAAAGTTAAACCCATGATTTATCGGACCGTTCAAAATCCTGGAAATGATTGGTCCTATAGCATACAAGTTGGAGCTACCGGCAGAACTTAATGGTGTTCATGATACATTCCATGTATCTAATCTGAAGAAGAGTCCAACACAAGAAACTGTGGTTATCCCTGCTGATTAAGTTCACATTGACGACACACTCCACTTTACCGAAGAACCCGTTGAGGTTACTGATTGGAAGGTTAACAAGACTCGGAGGAGTAGCGTTAAACTTGTCAAGGTTCGATGGAACGCGCGTCACGGCCCAAAGTTTACTTGGGAGCGTGAAGACCGCATGAAAGCTAAATACCCGCATTTGTTCCCTAACTCCCCTGCTGCTAGTAGTAAGGCTTAAAATTTTGGGACGAAATTTTCTTAACAGGGGGAGAATGTGACAACTGTCAAAATTCCAGGTATCCGTACAACTATTAAACCATAATTAGTGCTTAATGACTGTGCTGCATTACAATTAATGACTTGAACTACTTTCTGATTATTGCCATATGCATACATGTGCATCATATATTGCAAATGATATATCAATAATGCATAAGAACCTTATTTGACTCAATTGATGCATTAAATACAGTTAGTACAGTTATCAGACAAATCAGGAAAATGCTGACGGAGTTCAGTAAATAGACAGACGTTGTATTGAGACCTAGAATGGGCCAGAAACTAAGTATTACACTAGTATAGTGTGCAGGAAAGTAAGGATCATAAAACTGCCTTCCTAGAGATAGTTTAAGTGCCGGAAAGTGCCTAAAACTCACATAAAGTGCTGAATTCAGCAAAAGTCAGCAATTATCAGCATTTAAACAATCTAATATCATGCAGAAATATGATTAAATGGTCCTGAATGCTTTCCTAAGTGTCGGGAATCAAAACTGTCATAAAAGGGTACATAAAGCACACTAAACTACATAGTTTAGCACCCTAACGGACCGATAACCAACCGAACAACCGGACACTACCCGAAACACCAATTTTTCACTAGAAGCACTGTTTTAACATTACCAAGCTAGTTATTGTCCCCGAATATCATAACACTACATAAATACCTAGTAACTAAAGTATCTAACTAAATACTTGGATTTTTACCATAACCTAACTAATGTTTACAACCTAAGCCTACTACCCCCCCCCCCCCCACCTATGAAATCGGCCAACATATGGCCCACCTCAAGATTTGTTTAAATATAATATGTGATCTTATTTATGCTTTCCTAAACATGTTATCCAATGGAGAAACACGTGGAAATGGATTATAAGTAAACTTGGAAGACCATAACTTCATTTCTTACACACACTTCTCTCCTCTCCCTCTCTTGTGCTCTCGGCCGAAAACCAACACACACACACTCACCATCATTCAACCATTCTCATACATTACAAGCATATACCAAGGTGTTAGAGGTTACATAAAGAAGCTTGGAGCTTTCGGAAGTTCAAGGACCTCTTTCATTTGCTTTTATCCATCTCTTATCTTCACTTGATCATCCCTAGCCTTGAGATAGTGGTAAGAACATCATACACTCTATTTTACATCTTATATTAGTGGTTAAAAGAAGATTCATGATGATAATCTTGAAGAACACTAAGAAACTAGATTGAAACATGAACATAAGCTTGAATACATAAGAAATCTTAATGTTTATGTGTTGTAATACTTGTTGATTGTTGATTTCTTGTGAAAATGATGTTGATCATCATATGATCTTGCTAGATCATGATTAAAAACATAATCTAGCAAGATGAGAGGATGAACATGGTAGAAGTTAATGGATCATCCTCATGAGAAGCAAGAACTTGAAAGAATATGTGGGTTTCTTGTAAAATAATGATCTTGCATGGTTTGTACTCGAATTTCAATTCTATGTTTTAAAACAATGTTGTTGTTATTTTTTAAACTTATTTAATGGATGAACATCTTCGGTTTTATCATATAGTTGTTGTTATGATTGAATGCAATGATATTAAGCAAGTCACACATAATCACGTTTCCGCAAAAGTCAGGGTGTGACACTTAGCTCAAACACTTCTGCTGTGCAATGAAGATACCATTCGGATCACACCAACTCTGATTTAGGCGGGGTGTGACAAAATCATCTTCATCTTCTTGTCTTCAACGACGTCGTTTGGATCACACGAAACCATATTTTCATCAAAATCACGAAAAACAGATCTCTTTACAGAGATTTCGAAGAATCCAATTCTGTACAATATAACATATAGATATATGAGTATAATTAGATATATGAGTATATGAACTAAAATCACACTTTTTTCAACCTCACGTTTGGATAATGGTTGTTGCCGTTTAATAGTGGTAGTAGATGAACTGGAATCAAGCTTTTTTTCAATCTCACTTTTGAACAAAAGTTGTTCATAAACAACGGTAGTAGATGAACTAAGATCAAGCTTTTGTTCAACCTCATATTTGGACCGTTTAGTCTTTTTCTTAGGGACATGATTCTCGGAACTCTTGGTGTTAGGATCAAGCTTTTTCTTCTCTGACGGCTTTGTTCTAGTAGCATGCGGTTTATCTTTCTAAGGCGCATGTATTTTTTTTATTATGTTTTAGCGTTTGACTTTGGGTTTCTTCTAACCTTCACTTTCAGCCTCAGAAGGATGATCGATTGGATCTGCAATATACACCAATAATATTAGTGAGGTACATCTGTAAATGAATGAATTCTCAAAACAATGAAGACATGTAAAAGATCAATATAAAAATAATTACTGAAATGTTTTGCATCAAAGATCAAACTTATTTTAATAAAAAATGAACTAAAAAACTCCTTTTGTGATGTAAAATAAGTTAAAACTAGCCAATGCTGTAAAAAGATCATTAACTTATAGTTCAAATCACTTTGGTTAATAAGAATTCAAGTAACCAACTCTACTCAATCAACACAACAATGCCAAAACTGTTAATTTACTCAACGGTTCGGTGTTCAAACAACAATCTACAGAGTGTTTATGTAAATGTAAGCATAGTGAATATATAGTTTCTTCTCATCATGAAGGTTTGAATGTCTGATTGCAAAAAAGAGAAGAAGAACTCACCTCTAGAAGAACCCTAAATTTGATGTGTTCTATCTTTGCATATATTTCACACAGCCATTTGAGACGCCTGACGCATTCTTTTTATTTATTGTTGGGATGCTTTTAATAAGAATGCCAGATGAACCTTAATCTATTTGTTTCTTGTAGAAACTACAAAAAAAAGTCCATAAGAGCATGATCAGTGAACAAAGTACACTTTATCTAAACTATGTATCATATGAAGTCACATGCCTCTTGGCTAGAATTATCCCGTTTCTTCTCATTTCTTGCTACCATCTTGCCTTGCTCACGTCCCTACACAATATAACATATAGATATATGAGTATAATTAGATATATGAGTATATGAACTGAAATCACGCATTTTTTCAACCTCACGTTTGGATAATGGTTGTTTTCGTTTAACAATAGTAGTAGATGAACTGGAATCAAGCTTTTTTCAATCTCACCTTTGAACAAAGGTTGTTCATAAACAACGATAGTAGATGAACTGAGATCAAGCTTTTGTTCAACCTCGCATTTGGACAGTTTAGTCTTTTTTTTAGGGACATGATTCTCGGAACTCTTGGTGTTAGGATTAAGCAAGTTTCCCCCAAATTTCAAGTCTAAATATAGTCAACGCTTTCGCATACCTAAAACAACTTAACAACAACCATTGGCATCTTAGTCAAAATCAAACAATATTTAAAACCTCAAAACAGTCCATCAAATCCTCATCATCACTCTACTCTGTCCACAAATCATCAAACTATTCATAAATAAACAACCTCGCAAAACTTACAAACAAATACCATAAACAATCTACAAAGTAAAACATCATAATAAACAATAACAGTTCAACTATTAACGGTACAATCAAACAAGCCCAATCAGACTAACATTCAACTAAATTATAGAAAAATCACAAACCAACATCAAGATTCAAGTCCATAAAAATAAAAAAGATAATACCTTTTTAACCATTTCTTGCTACATCTCGTATTTCAAACATCCAAAGGAAAAGCAACTTGTAGATCATTCTTCATCTTCCACAATAGTAGAAAGCAAACCTGGAGCAATGTGAGGATCATCTTTGTGTGACCAGATGGCAGCAATGGAGGCATGACAGCCTTGAGTAACAATGCTACCTAACGGCCACGTGTCAATTAGATCTCGTCGGAGAACTATGTACTGCACCAGCACGTCGGAGGTGGATTTGAAGTTCACGTCAGTGGCCCGAGACTCTGCGGCATCGGTGGTGGTGGCCATGGGAGCTGAGCTCCGTTACGAATCTGAACCAGATCTCCAACCACAAAACCTTCAAACCGAAATTAGGGTTACCGAAACCGAAAAATTGAACAAATTACAGATATATATACACATAAACATATCAAAATTGAGAAATTAAGCTGTAGAAACTTAAATTACACGCTTGAATTTAGATAATTTGAGCTTACTGAAACCCTAAAATCTCGAATTGTATGTGTGTGTAAAAGAGAGAGATAGAGAGATAGAGAGAGAAAGAGAGAAAGAGAGGGAGTAATTGATTGAAGAAGAGGTTACGAATAATCATGTATGTTATGTATGTATATGGTTTGAATTTTGAATCTGGAGCCAAAATTTTGAATTTTGAATGTGGCCAGAGGTTTTGAATTTTGAATGGTGGGCAGAGGTTTGAATTTGGTATAGATAAAATGTATTTTAAATAGATTTAAAAAGATTTTAAATTAAGATTTATGATACAACAATGACATCAGATAGGCATTGTTGGACAGCCTATCTGATTGCCACCAGGAAAGTGATGTCAGCTCTATTTCCCTTATTATAGAAAGTATAGATCTGTATATAATTTGTCTATAGTATTCCCATATTCGTACATAAAACACACATGTTATTAGAGGATAAACATTATATGATTTCTTAAACGTTCATGAAGTTGATTTCATTAAGGGTAAATTACATTTTTCGTCCTTTATGTTTGTATCGGATTGCAATGGATGACCTTTAACTTCAATAATTATAGTAAGAATCCTTTATTTGTAAAACCCATTACACTCTACATCCTTTGACTCTAACTTAGTTATAATTTTCAGTTAAGTATGGCATGTGCCTTACACATGGGGGTAAATTGGTAATTTTAAGTAGAAACCCATCTCTCTAAACCTACCATCAAAAACCCATTACATTCTACAGCCACCACCGCCACCCTTTTCTCTCTCTAAACGACCTCCACTCCCACTCCCACTCCCATTGCTACTGCCACAACTGCCACTAGAACCGTAATCCGACCACTGCGCCCCCTGATGTGCTACCACACCTCTGGCACCTTACCATCTACCACCTAAATAAACATCTTTCTCTCTCAAACCTCCGGATCTGAATACACTTGCCGGACCACCACCGCCATCATCACATATGTTCATTGTTGTTATGGCTTAGAAACGAGAGAAAGAGGAGAAAACGCTCCAAGTTCTGGAAAACCTAACCTTGTGTACGTTCGCTGCCGACGATGACGGTTTTTGGAGGAAGATTTAAGTAAGGTGAAGAGACGAGTGATAAATTGGTGCTCGGGTTGCTGGAGAAAGGACGAATTTATGAGATTCAGGTTTTTTTAAAGTTAGAACAAATCATCCTTGTTAATTTCGTGAATCTGAAGATGAGTTAGTTTTTTATGTTAGTGTTGTGATTTTTATTGTTTTAGGTTATTCTGGTTCTAATGTTGTTTGTGATTTTTTATTATTTTGTCTAAAGTTCGTGGAGGTGATGAATAAAGTAGATTTCTGATTGGTTATTTTTCCCTAATTGTGTTATGAACATTAGTTTTATGTGTATAAATAGTTTGATGAAGGCCTCTGTTATTATTATATATATTAATACTAACTGGACATGAACAGTACAATGAAAATTTTAAGAATTCATTATACAAATAAATTTTATTTATTATTTAATTTATTAGTATTTGTTTTATTATTTTTAGTAGTATTATTATATTTATTATTTAACTTTATCTTTTAATCATAACTTGCATTCCTTAACCTTTTTAAAAATTCTAAATTTGCATCTATATTTATTCCAAGTTATTTCCCGCATATTCTCATGATACGTTACCATGGGCATTGAATTGATTTTATACATGTAAACTGTAACTCACGATGAACAGTGAAATGTAATTTTTTACTTATTACATTATAATATTGTTATGATATTGTATTATTATAAATACTTTTTTATTATACTTTATTTTGCGCTTATAATTTTTAACATAATACGTTTGTATAAAATTTTGAATATTTCATTACGATGTGCTTATTTTTATCTACGTCTAGATTTAAATTTTGCTAAACACCGAAGAACTACTTTTTAGGTATCGTAAGTTGTAGCAAGTGTCGGTGTCGTACCGGTATTGTGAAGAACCGGACCAATTCCAACCGAACAACATCGGCAAAGACATCGACTATCGAAACTTGTACCGATATTTGTTTTTATGGTTTTTACCGATGTTAAAAGCATGCCGATATCTTTTAAAGTCGTACCGGTATTGTGACGAACCGAACCGAATCGATTCCAACCGAATAGCATCGGCATCGACATCGGATATCGAAGCATGTACCAATAGTTGTTTTTATGGTTTTTGTCGATGTAAAATGTGTGTCAATATCTTTTAGGGTATATAAAGATTTTATTTTTTTTCTCTTTCAGTCGCTATACCGAGTGTTGGGACGGTATGGTAGCGATACGATCTTAATTTATCAAAAGCAAAAACAATAAAAATAAGTACCAGTAATGATACAAATGGTGCTCAGTCGGTTTCGGTTTGATTTGGTACGATAGCGGCACAATAGCCGTTTTCAATAACGTTTGTATGTCAATGTTGAAAAGGTAAACATAGAATGCAAACCAACCGAATGATATCAACTGAACAACATTGGTACCGGTATCGATTTTCACTTTTATTGATTTTGATCAATGTAAGGTTTTCTCTTTCGATTACTATAGCAAGTACAGATACCGTAACAAACTGAACATATACTAACTGAATTCCCGCCGCAAAGCGCGGGGGAATTCTCTAGTTATTATACATATGAATTGAAATTCATCATGAATAGTGATCTTGTATTTTATTTTAATATTTTAAATTGTTTATTTATTGTTCATATCTATTTTCCATAGTGATCATATATTTTATTTTAATATTTTAAATTGTTTATTTATTGTTTATATCTATTTCAGCATTTTTTTAATATTTCATTCATCATTCAATTTAATATTTTTGTAATAACTTGCTTCCTGAATTTTTAAATATGCAACTATATTTTTTTTACAATATTGCAATACAAATGGATACCGTGCCGCTGTTGTATCAAACCAAACAAACCAAAACCGTCAATGAATTGTAGTTTGTTATTGTGATGTACTTATTTACTTTTTTAAAATATTTATTCATCATTTATTTTGATTTTTTCTAATAACTTTGCGTTTTGTGTTTATTTTTTGTCAACATCATGATAAAAAATTTATTGATAACGGCCATTGGGTCGTTAACATACCAAACGAACCGAAACGATTGAACAACATTTGTAACGCACCATAGCGTTATCATAACGTAACCAACCGAACCGAGCAACATCGTTACCGGTACATGTACTCATTTTTATGGTTTCTTGTCGGATAACGAATATTATGCCGCTACCGTAGTGAATGGAGCTACAACTGGACGAACAAAATTGATTTCAGTATTGGTATCTATTTTTATTGTTTTGCTTTCGATAAGCTAACACCGTGTACATATCGACATCGGTATGACCTGTATTCATTTTTATGGTTTATGGTTTCGATAATTTTTCATTAAGGCAACTCTGTATGTGACGATAAATAAATATCGATACCAATACTTTGGTAATCTGAATCAACCGATATCGTTCGAACACCATCGGTGTAAGTACATGCGTTGGTTTTTATGGTTTTTGTCACACCCCCAAAAATCCACACGCGGAGCATCACCGCTTGGAGGCGTGACTGACCAGGATCGAGCCACCAATCATATTGAACAACATAATTAAGTAAGTAAAACCAACCACAATATAATTGGTGTCCAAAAGAAAGTAACCAACTTTAAGTTAACAGCGGAAGCATAAATTGTAAGACCCAAACATAAGCAATAAGTTCATAAAGTTTAAAAGTTTGACATGGGACTCAATAGTCCATGTCCCACAACGACCACGCCTCCCTGTGCAAGCTCCATAAGCACCTAACGACCTGCAAGGCATGTAACAAGGAGTCAACAACAAAGTTGAGCGAGTTCACAGTTGGTGTTTGTTATAAAGTAGTTTTTCAAGAACTATGAGTTTGTTTGCAACTACAAGTTAAATCAGCTTTCTTTGTTTTCCAAACCATAAACGGTGGGGGCTACCCCATGTAGTGAACCACTAGACTAGATGTATATATATAAGTGTCCTTCCCAATCCGAGGACAGAGGTACATATTAAATACGTAGGTTTAGCGCTGGTGCCCTTCCCAATCCGAGGACAGAGGTACGTATGAGAATACGTAGGTTTAGCGCTGGCGTCCTTCCCAATCCGAGGACAGTGGTACGTAGTGAATACGTAGGTTTAGCGTAGGTGCCCTTCCCAATCCGAGGACAGAGGTACGTATAAGAATACGTAGGTTTAGCGCTGGTGCCCTTCCCAATTCGAGGACAGTGGTACGTAGTGAATACGTAGGTTTAGCGCTGGCGCCCTTCCCAATCCGAGGACGGAGGTACGTAGTGAATACGTAGGTTTAGCGCTGGCGTCCTTCCCAATCCGAGGACGGAGGTAAGTAGTCTAGTAGTGGTGAAAGTACAAGTTCCGTCTTAGCTATTTAATCCCATTCCCAACCCACCGGGAATCCCATGCCTTAAGAGTGTGAACTCACCTTTGGTTGCTCGGTTTGACTCTCAAAAATAGCTAACAGTCAAGGTCGGTCAATCACGTCCTAATATGATTACCACTTAGTTTATTAGTGACTTCAAATAAGCACGAAGTTCCTACACGCATCTACCACATAACATGCACTCACTTTAACGGTTCATGCCTATATAAACTTCCCATCTATTCCCATTCATAAGCAAACATACGACATTGCACATAACACTTTCATTGACATATAACACATTAGATCATTATCGGATAACATAACCGACATTTAGACATGCAAATCACTAGTTATATTGTTTCAGCTTGAACATCCAAAACTGGACTGTTTTCGGGTATTTTAATAAAAGGCCAATTGGATTTTAACACCTTTAACTTTGAAGAGTTGGCCGATAACACCCGCAACTAACATGTGACAACTGCCACTTTCTGGTAATTTACATACATTTAAAGCAATGATTTACATTATACAAGTATGTGTTGTGAATATTCGAACTGCATGATTACATGATATACATCTTAGAACACTCAAGGAATATTCATTTATGATGCACATTATTCATTTTTATTGGTTACACTTGAAATAGTGTAAACAATGCATCGAAACAACTAGAGTAGTACCTAGTAAACTAGTGTGCTGACGAGAACTCAGGTTCCGCATAAACCATCTAAATTACATCTTTAGGACTTAGACAAAAGTCCAACATCAAATATACATTAAACCCTATATGGGAATAAAAGGGTTTGGTTTAATATATTACCAATGTCCGGTAGCACCAAAAACTGCCCGAAAACTGCCGAAAAGCACTAAAAGCGACGATTTCTACACTTTTCCGCAGAAATTTTGCTGAAATCAGCTTTCTAATATTTTTACGACATGTAAAAATATTATTTAACATAGAATTCATGTGAGGATACCTTCGGGTATCATCCGAGCCAATAACTACATCAATTCACACAAGTTACGCAACTTAGCGTTCAAATAACATCTAACCGAAACAATTCGAAACGATTATCCGAACGATATCTAATCTTTTTTTTAGTAACCATCTAATATTATTTTGGTCATTTTAAGGCTAGTTATAACATCTTAAATCAATTGAAATCCTTGAACACCTAAACTTCCTAACATTTGTTTACAAATTCTAACACTTGAAATAATTAGAAACAAATCACCAAGCATGACCCCCCCCCCCCTCATATGAACGTTTTTTTTTGTTATGTGGGTCCCACACTTATTAACAACTTGCAAATATCTAGATATTTACTCCATTTGTTCAAGTGGATGATGTTGGTGATTAATTAGTAACTTACTAACTAAGTAACTAGATCATTTCAAGACCATTTTACACTTTATTATTTTTTTTTCACTAAAATACTCTCATCATCTTCATCTTTTTACCAAGAACACCACAAAAACCCATTTCCTTTTTAGCCTTTATTTGATGATCAAGTTGTACTTCTATGGAGCTTAAGGTGATCTAAAGCATTTACAAGTTAAAGGAAGCTTTTTCATCCATTCAAGAACCTTAAATCATCAAGATCATCATCTTATTAGTTCTTAATAATCTTCTAAGATCATCCCTAGCCTAGTGCTAGAAGTAAGCTTCTATATCTATTTTTTTATGCAAATATATTAAGTTTATGATTGTTATTATTACTAATAATAACCATGTAATCATACATAATAAGCATGAAAAATACAAAGAAGCAAAGATAAAAATCATGATATAATTATGATTGTTTATATTATGATCTAAGACTTGATATATGCTTATTTAGTCTTGTTATGATGTTTATGATGCAAATAAATTATTAGAAGATGTTTTAAGTTATGATCTAAAAATTATGCATGTTTATGTTAAAGGGTTTTTAACATAAAGGATTAATGGATGATCATAACTATTGATCTTGTGAAAATATATAAGGTTTTTGGTTAAAAACAATACTCTCACAAGATTATAAAAAGTAACATACAACTAGAGATTTTTATAAAAGTTGTTAAAACTAAAATTAAACTTGGTTTTTGAACTTGTTAGCATATGAAATAATCATGGTTAAAACCCTACATGATTTGGATATCATCTTGATAGTTTCATGTTATAAAAGTCTCATATGTTTAGTTAAGTTGTAGAGTAAATTGGTGGTGATTTGATAAAGAAAATGATATGTTTATAAAACATGGTTAGAATAAAATACAAAGGTTATATAGCCATTTTTCATAAAAACTTTATTTTATAAAGTAACAACATTTTTGGTTGTATTTAGACAAGAGAAATATATATTTTTTTTTAGAAAAATATATATTTGGTGATTTAACAACTTATGTGCTATGTGATTATTTGATGGTATTAGTTATATATATCAAAGATAGGAACTTTATTACAATGGTAATAATGAACACATGATACATAATAATCAAAGTCTTATAAGACTTCACATAATTACGCCTTAAAACGAGTTACGGACGATTCGAATAATCGGACACCAATTATGGTCAAAATGAACGACGGACGACTACATAAGCGAATTGCCAATCCGGGGAGTTACTACGACGTTTAGACGATTTATCGACACGAAATATAAGTATCCTATCAATAACAAATTTCGGATGTTTATAAACTTATAAAAACTAGTATGTTTTTATTTACTAACAAGTATACTTAGTAAATTTTTATAAAAATGTTTTTATAAAAATAAATGGGCTTATTATACTAGTGGGCTATTTTTATAACAAATGGGCTTATATTACTTAAAGTGCTATTTTACTTAATGGGCTATTTTTCTTAATGGGCTTATCTTCATAATGGGCTTAACATAAATTCATGGGCTAAGCCCAAATACTAAACATATGGGCCAAAGCCCAACACTATTCAAGCCCAACACTATTCAAGCCCAATTCAAGCCCAACACTATTTGAAGCCCAACACTATTTGAGGCCCAACACTATTTGAGGCCCAACACTATTTGAGGCCCAACACTATTTGAGGCCCAACACTATTTGAGGCCCAACACTATTTGAGGCCCAACACTATTTGAGGCCCAACACTATTGAGGCCCAACACTATTTAAGGCCCAGCACTATTTAAGCCCAATAACTTGAAAACATGGGCTTGGCCCAATGTTACCATTATTGGAAACACAACTATACAATTGATACATATAAGACACGAAATTCAGCGGACTAGATCCGACTAAACAACTCATTCATCGAATACACAGTTAACGAACAGTAAAGACATACAAGTCTTACACATATTGAAGACACAAGACTTGTACTCAAGTTCTTTACAAAGACCGAAGTGTCTAACAAAAATAAGAACATTTGTAGGTCGCAACGCTATTCAGGACGACCGCACGTGAGATCTTATTTACTTCTATTCACGGACGCAATTCTGTGAGTTCATGTCCCCTATTCATTTAAATGTTTTACAACTTTACAACTATCGGGGAAAATACATGTTCATCGTATGTTAAAGTTAGGGAATGAAACACCTTAGATCATGTGCGAATTAGGGTCTATACATATAAGCACCATTAATCCAGTTTGGACCTAGGTACAAGGGGTTAGATCTAATGGGTTTTGGCGAGCCCCACTCTTGGTCGTGGACCCATACAGAAGAGTGCGTTTGTGTCCCAGTCGATAGGAGTCGACATAAAATCGTCTAGGGTTGGATTGCTTCCTAATTCGTCACACATATTAATGTCCTCGCGAAACATTAATGATCAACGATTTCATTGACGCTTTACATACTACATCATACATACAGATACATTTTATACAATTCACATGTTGTGGATACAGTTTATACATCATACATACAGATACATTTTATACAATTCACATGTTGTGGATACAGTTTATACATCATACATACAGATACATTTTATACAATTCACATGTTGTGGATACGGTTTATACATCATTCATACAGATACAATTTATACAACTCACATTTTACAGATACATCTCATACAGCTAAACTGCATGAACTCGCTCAACTTTTGTTGATGTTTTCAAACTTAACATGTATTTCAGGAAATTAGTGGACCTGACAGACATTTCAGTCAAGGAAAGCAAGTATCAAGACTCCATGCCACCATTTGAAGGGTTTGCCCGTTATATACCGCCTCTTTGTGGTGATATAGTGGTCAAAGCCTTGACATTTTAAGACTTACATTTTGATGTATAGAACGATGAAAACGCATTTTCATTTGATGGTTTGTAACAAATACATTTAACTTATGTTGCGTTCTTTCGAAACAATTATGACTATGGCATTGGAGCTTGTTTTTATTCATTTAGTATTGTTCACTTATATTGTTATGCAATGAGAACTGATCGGATCACACCTCGCGCTTCCGCTACGAGCGGGTGTGACAGATTGGTATCAGAGCCTCGATTGTAGTGAACCAGGATTCTTTCTCGAGTCTAAGTCTACAATCACTAGGGATCTCTCACGAAAACCTCTTGTTCATGTTGAACATATTATAAATAAAATTGGACAAGTCAAAAGGTTTTCATTGCATAAACATTTTTCAAGGTCCACTACAGCAAAAATTCATTTCACATAAATCAAGCGAGGACATTTCCATGGGTGAAGTCTATGAGAAACAGACACAATACATTAATAGACTATGTGCCTACAATACATTACATTATCAGTTTATGCATTATAAACAGTTTACAAGTTCAGCTTATACAAGATAGAAATCCTTGATTGATAGGATTTTACATGATTATATATATATAGGTGGTTCATATATATGTTGCATGAAATATTTTGCCAAGAACAAAATACCTTCGACTTCAAACTCTATTATTATTCTTTACTCACACGATGAAAATGTCGACCTCATGTCTATTGCGGAGTTTATGGCGAACATGATTCCTAAGTGAAATCTTAAACTTAATTCCGTAAAATATGGTTGCTTTCTCGCGAATGCTGAGATGTCTGACCATGATAATGACGGTGAGGCGAAGGTGGTAACCTTGGACAACAACTCCATTAGTAGGACGAGATCCATGTGACTCATACTAACCAAGGTGGATATACTCTTGTACCTACAAGGAAGATGAAGTACTCATCTTGAAGGTGCCCCTTCAATTGTTATTGTTACAGATTCTTTCCATTTCTATTTCATCGAACGTCGTACCGTCCTGCGAGTAACAACAACGGACGTTGACACGTGAACTATCATGAAGTTTCCTTCTATGTTGAAGGTATATAAACAATAGTGTCCTCCCTCTGACTGATCGGCTGTTTTGTACGAGAGAACGCTAGGGTGACCATGCAAGGCAATTTATTATTACGGAGGCCTACGTAATAACAACTTGTAGTGCATGGGAATTCTGGTGGACTCTGCGGGCCAAGCTAATGATCACTATTTGTTCAAATTCTTAAATTATTATTCGAGATTCAATGTTTCTTATCTATTAGAACACGAACTGTGGTGGTTAGTATAACACCCTACAATACAATACAATACAATACAATACAATACAATACAATACAATACAATACAATACCATACAATACAATACAATACAGGAAGACGACAAGTATTTGTTCACACCTAACATTCGATCTATATCACGTTTCAGTTGAGACTAGTCATTTAAACGAATAAAACGTGTTAGCTACTCATGGAGGATTTTCCTCAACATTCTCGGAATTCTTGAACATGGGTTGGTTCCAGGGTGTCTATGACACTTTATCCTACTTTACCTTACCTTACTTTATCATATTCCACCTTATCATATTTATTGGAAGTGATACAATAAATTCCGTCGTTTGACATTTGTCTTTTTCCAAGGGATGGTATGGCATGCGCCATGCTGCAACTCCCTCATTACATTCTATTCGACATCTTTGGAAATTCTAAATAATTTTGCTAGAGCTCGTGAAACTCAAGCACTATTACCATAATTGTCACATGGACAAGTAAGACAAAGGATTTTCTTTACTTAGGATGATCGAGGTCCATAGAGTAGGGAATACATATTATATCGACGAAGACCACTGGTTGGTTTCCCCTCCTCAACGAATTATTTTTTTTCTTTTTCCATTTAAACATATGACCAATACACGCAAGAGGCATTACACCTTTTGGTTTTGGTTATCCACATTATCATTTATTCAAACATATATGAACAATATGATCTTGAGGTTTCCATGACCGATTGATTGTATTCTTCATTCTTGGGCACATGATAGACTTTATTTATTCAAATAAATGTCTAGATTCTTTTAATTGTGTGTATTAAAAAGATCATGGCGCCAAAAGAATCAATTGTTTAAGTTAAAAGTTATGTGTTGAAAACTATTGCTTTTACACAAGACATGGTTTATACATGACATTGTTACGCAAGACATTGTTATACATATCATTTGATGTTGGTTTACACAAGACATTTTTGGTGGTTATTTGTAAGTGATGAGACGTGTGTAATATGATAAAAGCATGGTGGATACGCCGCTGGTACTTCCTATATATAAGTGCTTATGTTATATTGCATATCGTGGTGTTATTCAAATCTCTTCGACAAAGACAAGACATGACATTTTTGCACAAGACGCGACATCCTCTACCCAAGACATAATATTCTATTTCAAGACATGATATATTTATACACTACATTTTTTTTGGTTATTTATTTAACCATACATCATTCTTTTATATCATCTGATTTTCATATCTATTTTCATATGATTTTATAAAAGAACTCGATCATAACTGGAGCCAATGTTAATGGTTACACTTGATGCTTTCACGGTCTCTCAAGGGTTGTTCCATAATGGGTAACACCCGAATTCAAACACACTGAGTGTTACATTTTAGGTTTAGCCTCGGAGATCCGAAGCATGACAGCATCATCCCTCCCTACCTCAATCACTCAAACAATAACTCTCGCCATGAGAGAAATGAATTCATGAGTACGTAACACTCTACGATCATCATGTACCAACTCTTTTAATACCAACACCTAGCTTAGCTAGTGTCTTCAAATGTTAAGCATATACTCGAATTAGAGTCATGTTGGACACACATTACAATATCAAGTTAGCTAATGGGGAATTAGCTGAGACATATCAAATCATTAAGGGCCACCGGTATGTATCCTATTCGTCAACATTTCACATCCATGTTATTTTATACAATTGGCAATTTTAGCTTCATCTCAACATTTCACATACATGAGTTTCATGGCTAGGGACGGGATTGTCCTAGCTACAATTAGGGATTGGGTTATCCTACATCTAAACATATGGTTGGGTTATCCAACAACTAAACTTATGGATCGGGTTATCCTACATCTAAACATATGGATTGGGTAATCCTACATTTAAACATAGGGTTCCTAAAACTATACAGTGAAGTCCTCGCCACACAGAATTTAAAATGTACTTGGCCTAGAGTCAAGCAAGCTAGACGTCTCCTCATTCTATAGAATTGGCAAAAAGTAAACTAGTCGAGTCTAGAGCTGAAATTCAATATCGATCTCTTCCCTGTTCAGTTGAGTAGTTTCGAAGTAGTGGTTGACATGGATTGGTTATCCGATAACCTAGCCAAAGTCTTATGTTACGAGAAGATCATTCGCCTACCACTACTGAACGAAGAGACACTTGTGATACATGGAGAGAAGCGCGACACCCCATTGCGGATCATCAATGGCATGAAAGCACATAAGTGCTTACGGAAAGGTTGTATTGCCTATCTAGCACTTGTTGTAGACAAGAAGGCCGTTGGGCCACAGCTGACAGATATTCTTGTGGTAAAAGAATTCCCTGAAGTCTTTCCTAAAGACTTGCCAGGACTACCACCATATCGACAAGTCGAGTTTCACATCGGCTTGGTACCGGGAGCTGCAACCGTAGCCAAATCTCCATGTTGACTAGCACCTTCTGAACCTTGTAGTTGACCGAATAAGGATGTTGTGAGTTCATAACCCCCACTCTTTACCACTATACATCTTTATAAAGGTTTTGGGGGTGGAAAGACATGCAAGTTTTGCAAAAATGCACAACATTTCGATGAACGAAAAATTCATATTTCTAAACCATGTTACAAATGAATTTCCAACTAACTCAAATGGTTTATGAAAGGTTCTAGCCTCTACTCTAAGATAGACTTACGATCAGAGTATCATCAGTTACGAATTCAAGAGGAAAGCATACCGAAAACGGCTTTAAGACTCGTTGCGGTCATTACGAGTTTCTCGTTATGCCCTTTGGTTTAACGAACGCACTAGCGGTCTTCATGGATTTAATGAATCGTGTGTGCAAGCCGTATCTCGACAAATTCGTCATAGTGTTTATTGACGACATTTTGATATACTCTCGATCGACTGATGAACATGAGCAACATTTGAGAACCATTTTAGAGTTGTTAAAGACAATAAATTCGCCCCAAATCGAAAAACAAGATATAGCCTTACAACTTACTCTTGAGATTGGTGCATAGCATTTTACAATCTTATCATTATCCGACGATACCGATGACTCTGTTGTAGACTGTGATGCTTCGCATCATGGATTGGGTTGCGTACCCATGCAACGTGAAAAAGTTATCGTGTACACGTCACCCCAACTAAAAGTTCACGAGAAAAACTATACCACTCATGAACTAGAGTTAGGCGTGGTGGTATTCGCTTTAAAATTATGGCGACATTATTTATATGGTACTCAATGCATTATTTTCACGGATCATAAAAGTCTTCAACACATATTCAACCAAAAAGAATTAAATATACGTCAACGATGTTTGTTGAATTGTTGAACGACTATGATTGTGAAATAAAGTACCATCCGGGCAAGGCAAACGTTGTAGCAGATGCCTTGAGCCGCAAGGAGCGAGTTAGAACACTGAGAGTTCAAGCATTAGAGAAGATGATTCACAAGCGCTCAAGGAAGAGCATATTTAAGCAGAAACACTTCGAGGCATGAAGGAACAATTAGTGTAAAGAAGATGGAACTTTATACATTGTGAGTCGAAATTGGGTTCTATTCTTTGGCGGCCTTCGAGATGATATTTTGAGGAAGCACATAGGCCTAAGTAGCGAAAGAATACTACTGGTGGCCTAACCTCAAAAGTGATATCACGACTTATATCGGAGAATGCTTGACTTGCGCAAAAGTCAAAGTCGGGTAGCAAAATCCCTCGGACTTGTTACAACAACCCGAGATTCCCGTTTGGTAATGGGAACAAATATCGATGTACTTCATTACGAAGTTACTCAGGACCTCAAGAGGTCACTACATGATATGTGTAATCATCGATAGACTAACAAAGTCCACGCACTTCTTACCGATTTGATAGAAGGATAAAACTGAGAAACTAGCAGAACTCTATCTCAAAGAAATAGTGGCTCGTCATGGAGTGCCTATTTCAATCAATTCAGACCGAGACGATCGTTTTATTTCTAGAATTTGGAAATTATTTCAACAGGCCTTTGGATCTCATTTGAATCTAAGTACGGCCTTTCATCCATAAACTGACGGCCAGAGCGAACGGATAATCCAAACACTCGAAGATATGCTTCGTGCATGTGTTATGGAATTATGCGGCAATTGGGATACTCATCTACCTTTAGTTGAGTTTTCCTACAATAACAGCTACCACACTAGTATACAAGCTGCACCGTTCGAAGCTCTTTACGGTCGAAAGTGTCGCTCTCCGCTAGGTTGGGCGGTAGCGAGCGATAAACAACTAATCGGTCAGGAATTAGTCCAAGAGACTACAAATAAAATCTTCCAGATCCGAGACCGTATCAAGGCGGCTCGCGATCGACAAAAGTGCTACGCTGACAAGAGACGGAAGCCATTATCTTTCGAGGTCGGAGACAAGGTCTTGTTGAAAGTCTCACATTGGAAGTGCGTAGCGAGATTCGGTAAGCGTGGAAAGCTTAACCCTCGATATGTAGGACCATTTGAAATCTTAGAAAAGATTGGCACTGTTGCATACAAGTTGAAGTTACCAGATGAACTTAGCAGTGTGCACGACACGTTTCATGTGTCGAATCTTAAAAAGAGTCCAACACAAGCAACCGTTATCATTCTTTCGGATGAAATTCACATTGACGACAAACTCCAATTCACTAAAGAACCTGTTGAAGTCATGGACTGTAAAGTCTAGAAATCATGGTGGAGTCGTATCAAATTATTAAAATGTACGTTGGAACTCTCGACACGGACCCGAGTATACTTGGGAACGTGAACATTAAATCAAAGCTAAATACTCTCACCTGTTCGAGTAGTCTCCTGTATAGGATGACTCAGCTTGAATTTCGGGACGAAATTCTCAATAACAGGGGGAGAATGTGACAACTGCCACTTTCTGGTAATTTACATACATTTAAAGCAATGATTTACATTATACAAGTATGTGTTGTGAATATTCGAACTGCATGATTACATGATATACATCTTAGAACACTCAAGGAATATTCATTTATGATGCACATTATTCATTTTTATTGGTTACACTTGAAATAGTGTAAACAATGCATCGAAACAACTAGAGTAGTACCTAGTAAACTAGTGTGCTGACGAGAACTCAGGTTCCGCATAAACCATCTAAATTACATCTTTAGGACTTAGACAAAAGTCCAACATCAAATATACATTAAACCCTATATGGGAATAAAAGGGTTTGGTTTAATATATTACCAATGTCCGGTAGCACCAAAAACTGCCCGAAAACTGCCGAAAAGCACTAAAAGCGACGATTTCTACACTTTTCCGCAGAAATTTTGTTGAAATCAGCTTTCTAATATTTTTACGACATGTAAAAATATTATTTAACATAGAATTCATGTGAGGATACCTTCGGGTATCATCCGAGCCAATAACTACATCAATTCACACAAGTTACGCAACTTAGCGTTCAAATAACATCTAACCGAAACAATTCGAAACGATTATCCGAACGATATCTAATCTTTTTTTTAGTAACCATCTAATATTATTTTGGTCATTTTAAGGCTAGTTATAACATCTAAACATCTTAAATCAATTGAAATCCTTGAACACCTAAACTTCCTAACATTTGTTTACAAATTCTAACACTTGAAATAATTAGAAACAAATCACCAAGCATGACCCCCCCCCCTCATATGAACGTTTTTTTTTTGTTATGTGGGTCCCACACTTATTAACAACTTGCAAATATCTAGATATTTACTCCATTTGTTCAAGTGGATGATGTTGGTGATTAATTAGTAACTTACTAACTAAGTAACTAGATCATTTCAAGACCATTTTACACTTTATTATTTTTTTTTCACTAAAATACTCTCATCATCTTCATCTTTTTACCAAGAACACCACAAAAACCCATTTCCTTTTTAGCCTTTATTTGATGATCAAGTTGTACTTCTATGGAGCTTAAGGTGATCTAAAGCATTTACAAGTTAAAGGAAGCTTTTTCATCCATTCAAGAACCTTAAATCATCAAGATCATCATCTTATTAGTTCTTAATAATCTTCTAAGATCATCCCTAGCCTAGTGCTAGAAGTAAGCTTCTATATCTATTTTTTTATGCAAATATATTAAGTTTATGATTGTTATTATTACTAATAATAACCATGTAATCATACATAATAAGCATGAAAAATACAAAGAAGCAAAGATAAAAATCATGATATAATTATGATTGTTTATATTATGATCTAAGACTTGATATATGCTTATTTAGTCTTGTTATGATGTTTATGATGCAAATAAATTATTAGAAGATGTTTTAAGTTATGATCTAAAAATTATGCATGTTTATGTTAAAGGGTTTTTAACATAAAGGATTAATGGATGATCATAACTATTGATCTTGTGAAAATATATAAGGTTTTTGGTTAAAAACAATACTCTCACAAGATTATAAAAAGTAACATACAACTAGAGATTTTTATAAAAGTTGTTAAAACTAAAATTAAACTTGGTTTTTGAACTTGTTAGCATATGAAATAATCATGGTTAAAACCCTACATGATTTGGATATCATCTTGATAGTTTCATGTTATAAAAGTCTCATATGTTTAGTTAAGTTGTAGAGTAAATTGGTGGTGATTTGATAAAGAAAATGATATGTTTATAAAACATGGTTAGAATAAAATACAAAGGTTATATAGCCATTTTTCATAAAAACTTTATTTTATAAAGTAACAACATTTTTGGTTGTATTTAGACAAGAGAAATATATATTTTTTTTTAGAAAAATATATATTTGGTGATTTAACAACTTATGTGCTATGTGATTATTTGATGGTATTAGTTATATATATCAAAGATAGGAACTTTATTACAATGGTAATAATGAACACATGATACATAATAATCAAAGTCTTATAAGACTTCACATAATTACGCCTTAAAACGAGTTACGGACGATTCGAATAATCGGACACCAATTATGGTCAAAATGAACGACGGACGACTACATAAGCGAATTGCCAATCCGGGGAGTTACTACGACGTTTAGACGATTTATCGACACGAAATATAAGTATCCTATCAATAACAAATTTCGGATGTTTATAAACTTATAAAAACTAGTATGTTTTTATTTACTAACAAGTATACTTAGTAAATTTTTATAAAAATGTTTTTATAAAAATAAATGGGCTTATTATACTAGTGGGCTATTTTTATAACAAATGGGCTTATATTACTTAAAGTGCTATTTTACTTAATGGGCTATTTTTCTTAATGGGCTTATCTTCATAATGGGCTTAACATAAATTCATGGGCTAAGCCCAAATACTAAACATATGGGCCAAAGCCCAACACTATTCAAGCCCAACACTATTCAAGCCCAATTCAAGCCCAACACTATTTGAAGCCCAACACTATTTGAGGCCCAACACTATTTGAGGCCCAACACTATTTGAGGCCCAACACTATTTGAGGCCCAACACTATTTGAGGCCCAACACTATTTGAGGCCCAACACTATTTGAGGCCCAACACTATTGAGGCCCAACACTATTTAAGGCCCAGCACTATTTAAGCCCAATAACTTGAAAACATGGGCTTGGCCCAATGTTACCATTATTGGAAACACAACTATACAATTGATACATATAAGACACGAAATTCAGCGGACTAGATCCGACTAAACAACTCATTCATCGAATACACAGTTAACGAACAGTAAAGACATACAAGTCTTACACATATTGAAGACACAAGACTTGTACTCAAGTTCTTTACAAAGACCGAAGTGTCTAACAAAAATAAGAACATTTGTAGGTCGCAACGCTATTCAGGACGACCGCACGTGAGATCTTATTTACTTCTATTCACGGACGCAATTCTGTGAGTTCATGTCCCCTATTCATTTAAATGTTTTACAACTTTACAACTATCGGGGAAAATACATGTTCATCGTATGTTAAAGTTAGGGAATGAAACACCTTAGATCATGTGCGAATTAGGGTCTATACATATAAGCACCATTAATCCAGTTTGGACCTAGGTACAAGGGGTTAGATCTAATGGGTTTTGGTGAGCCCCACTCTTGGTCGTGGACCCATACAGAAGAGTGCGTTTGTGTCCCAGTCGATAGGAGTCGACATAAAATCGTCTAGGGTTGGATTGCTTCCTAATTCGTCACACATATTAATGTCCTCGCGAAACATTAATGATCAACGATTTCATTGACGCTTTACATACTACATCATACATACAGATACATTTTATACAATTCACATGTTGTGGATACAGTTTATACATCATACATACAGATACATTTTATACAATTCACATGTTGTGGATACAGTTTATACATCATACATACAGATACATTTTATACAATTCACATGTTGTGGATACGGTTTATACATCATTCATACAGATACAATTTATACAACTCACATTTTACAGATACATCTCATACAGCTAAACTGCATGAACTCGCTCAACTTTTGTTGATGTTTTCAAACTTAACATGTATTTCAGGAAATTAGTGGACCTGACAGACATTTCAGTCAAGGAAAGCAAGTATCAAGACTCCATGCCACCATTTGAAGGGTTTGCCCGTTATATACCGCCTCTTTGTGGTGATATAGTGGTCAAAGCCTTGACATTTTAAGACTTACATTTTGATGTATAGAACGATGAAAACGCATTTTCATTTGATGGTTTGTAACAAATACATTTAACTTATGTTGCGTTCTTTCGAAACAATTATGACTATGGCATTGGAGCTTGTTTTTATTCATTTAGTATTGTTCACTTATATTGTTATGCAATGAGAACTGATCGGATCACACCTCGCGCTTCCGCTACGAGCGGGTGTGACATAACACTTTGATCTGTGACACCCCAAACTTTTAATTCCGTTTGTCATTTCACCACTCAGTTAAAAAATCAGTAACTGAGTTAGTTTTCAATCCTAGGTGGCATCCTACGTGTCTTGTTTTTGATGAGGTGTCGTTATGAGGTGGAAATATATAAAAATATGTGTGAAATCTGTGTATGTATATGTATATGTACAGGCAATAAATCATCCCCAAATTCAATATATAAAATCAAACATCATCTTTAAATGAATTTTATCACCGGCGATTATCACACAAAATCAAATCATCATCATCTTCCTCGGTTCTTCATCAGAGGCCCAGATTCGAACATCATCATCATCAAAACCTGAATTAAGAAAAGGCCCCTTATCTGTCACACCCCGATTTCCACGTGTCACCGGTGGGCCCGGTGGGGGAGTATCGTGACGTGGTTGGCAACGTAATAGTCAAACAACCCAATATAATAATGCACAGCGGAAGCAATTTTAAAAGATATAATACAACCGAATTAATATTGTAATATCAATTGTCACAATATTCGGAAGTTTATCCACAGAAGGATCGAACAAAAAAGGAAACAATAGTTCAACAGACTTTTAGGCATCTTAAGCTTGCGAGACTTCTACTGATGCTAAGGAGAAATATCCAGCCAATTTCGTATAGTACCTGCATTTAGCCTTTTTGGAAAAATACGTCAGTTTACACTGGTAAATACATTCAACTGACTCATTTTGAAAATGGTTTTAAGAAAATTGATTTGGATGCACGTGGCACAAAATATCTTTTATAATTTGATTAAAATGCACAGAGGCAAAATTAATCTTTTTAACTTGGGGGAATTATTTAATATTATAATCTTGTGAACGAATTACATGTTACTTATGCGTTCAGTAGCCCGGATCTAGTCCGGGTTAAAGATCAATAGACACACCACGTTATTGAGTTATACACTGACAGGTGTACGCCTACACCCCGTGCTCAGGTCGTGGCCAATCTCGTAAGATGATGCCAAGGATATCCGGGACATGGTCATTAACCCCCCAAAGGCTGTAAAGTAAACAAGACTGTTTAAACGAGCCGATCAAATTATTCAACTACCCACTAAGCGTGGAGATTTGATGCCCGATCAAGCGGTATGCTATATACCGTAACCCAAGCCCGTATACGGAAAATAAGTTAAAAGTATTTACCTGATGCAAAGTATAAATCACAATAAGCAAAATGCACGTAGCTTTTACTGGTTCTCCTAATCTGGAACGAAGGTTTAATATAACCTATTAGAATACTAACGGGTCTTTTATTAAGCTTAAGCTTAGACGGGCTAGTTTCAAAGATACGGTTCGTACGCACGATTAAGCGAAGACCGGATAGAATGTGATTTAGACCCGACAAGTTCAGAGACTTGTTTAATATGGGTCCTTCATGCACATTCTGGATTTTGAGATTAAACCGATAAGGTTTGACCCGTGTCGGCTAATTTATGTAAACTTGTTACATAAACCGAACCGAACGCGAAATAAGCGTAACGGGTATCCGTAAGAGCCATATACAGGTTTCCTAGGTTAATATGCTTCCAATATGTTGTGACATCTGTAGGATGTCTTTCATTATGCCCGAAATGTAATTAAACACAAACTATGCCCCGTAGGGGTAGTTTGGTCATTTTTAAAGGTTTTAAAAGAGGTTAGATGTTTAACTGAGTTACCGGTCTGATGTAAACAGCAAACATACTCAATTTGATATGTTATATCAGTAGGCTAAAGCATATATGTGAAATTTATCATTTTTAACCAAACTATGCCCCGTAGGGTATTTTGGTAATTTCACATAAGCCGAAAGCTCATAACTGAGGTCTGAGTTTATCAACCTTTGCTTACTGTTAAAATATCATAATTTGCCTCGTATATCAGTAGGTATCAACCCGGGTATGTCTAATATAATTTTAATACATACTATGCGTTAAAAACGCTAAATAAGGCGATTAAGGCCATTTCCGGGTTTGATACTTAAATCTGATATTTTTATATTTCCAGAAGGCTTAATATAATTTATTTATCATATGTGATCAGTAGCAAAAGGTTTGGAGTCGTTTAGATAGGTAAAACTCATTTTATGGCCCGTAAGGGCAAAACCGACATTTACCGTTTTAAGCCTACGACTACTAGTTATGCTCAGCCTAAAATTAATTAAAAATCTTTAAAAATCCCAAAATAATATATTATATCAGTGGGTATTAAGTTTGATACCAAAAAGTTGGCTTAACTAGGCTATACGCTAATTACGCCGTTTTATTAACATAAAGCTTTAATTTTGCGATATTGAGCATAACTCTTAATCTATAAGTCAAACTGATGTCAAACTTTGCATACAAGTTTATATATCAGTAACTAAGGTTTCTACACTTTTACATTTTCATAAATCATGTTTTAAGGTAATAAGGGCATAACGGTCATCATATGAGCAATTAACGGAAACATGCATATTAATTGGATAACTAATGAACCAAGGTGTATAATCACAGAGGGTTGTTCTGACATGTATCCTAATCCAATTTAAGCTCTGAGGCATTTCTAAAACATACCTAAACGGGTCAGAACTGAAAGTCAAAGTGAAAGTCAAACTATGTGACTTTCGGTTCCGAACCGGGTCTAAACAGGAAATAGTCGGGTTGAACATGTTTGGACATGTTCTTACACTTATTACTAAGTTATAACAATGATCAAACAGGTTATATATGTTCTAGATAGCTAATTATGCATAAATGACATTTTAAGCATCCTGTTGACTTTTTACTTAAAAGTTTGACCCGACTTTTGACCTGGTTAGAGTGGTGATCAGGGGAAACCCTTTTGAGGTTTTATTACCCACATAAATACCAACTCATAACTACTTTTAATTCGAGATATGCCTGAGCCATTATTGACTAATCTCGAAGTCAAACCGTAATTATGACGGTTTGACTTTTAGCTAAATAACTAAGCTAAACTCAATTTAGAAAGGATTAGAACACTTACTGAAGTCCTAAGCTTGATTAGGGAACACTTGAGAGGAAGTTGAGCTCCAGAAGTGGTCCTCAAATGCAGATGAAGGTGTGAAGAACATGTTGAACACTTGTGGCCTTTTATAGTGGATTCAATCACCACAAGGTGTTGACAACAAGGTCTAGCACACACCACAACCTTCCCACATGTGTCCTAGATGCTTAGGGGGTGTTTTTAGGGGCCAAGAGATGTGGAAAATCGATTGGAATCGGGCAGATTGCACTTCAGCAGGCAAAACCCATTTAATTCTGATCTGGGGACCCCTAGCGTGACGCTAGGCCTCCCTCGCGTCGCGCTAGGCCCTCCCTGGTTAGCTTTTTGATTTCTTGCAATTTGATCCTTGGCTCTTCAAAATTCGATTAGGCACTTGTTCTCTTGCATTGTAAACCCTCATAATTGATCTATAAGGGCTTTAAAACATATACCCACTTTGTTAAGTCCCCGGTTAACTTAATTGTTACCCGAAAAGTCCTAACTTTCAACGTTTACGCTTTAACCCCTCGTACACGAATTTGATCATAACTTTCTCATACGATAACGAAACTTTATGAAATTTTAATCGTGCATTCTAGTGAGCATAATTAACCGTTACAAAGCTTTGGGTTTGTCAAAAGGTCACTCAGAGGTATAACTTAAACATGTTGACACATTTAGCCCCTGTAGTTTGTAATCTCTCACTTTTAGCTTCGTATGATCCTTGATTTATTCGTTTGAAGGTATGAGCACCAAGTAGGGTTAATGTATATTATAATTATTCACTGTTGACATTTAGAATACGTATATTCACATACTTTCCATGATTGTCAACTTTAGTCCTTCTATAATATTTCTTTCACACGTTTAAACATTTGACACGTGTCTACACATTATAGGACGTGAATTTTTGAGGTGTTACATCCTCACCCCCTTAAAATAAATCTTGACCTGAGATTTACTGAAATAAGTAAGGGTACTTTTCTTTCATCGTGGATTCAACCTCCCACGTGTATTCGGGACCTCTATGGACATCCCATTTGTCCTTTACAATAGGTACATGCTTCCTTCGAAGCTTCTTTACCTGTCGATCTTCAATCGACAAAGGTTCTTCCACAATTTTACGCTCTCATCTATATGCACATCTGTATGCGGTATCATTAGTGAGTCGTCAGCGAAACACTTTTTTCAGATTGCAGATGTGGAACACGTTGTGAATTCCACTGAGCTCTTCTGGTAAGTTTAACTTATAGGCAACTGACCCGACACGTTCGATAACCTTGAAAGGTCCTATGTATCTCGGGCTTAGCTTGCCTTTCTTACTAAACCGCATCACTCCTTTCCAGGGTGACACTTTAAGCAACACTTTATCACCTACCTCGAAGTGAAAAGTTTTACGCTTCGGATCCACGTAGCTCTTCTGCCTATCACGGGAAGCTTTGAGACGGTCACGAATCTGGACAATCTTGTCCGTCGTTTCAAAGACTATCTCTGGTCCTGACAATTGGACATCTCCAACTTCCGCCCAACACACGGGCGATCTACACTTTCTACCATATAATGCCTCGATGCGCAACCTTAATGCTGGTATGGTAGCTATTGTTGTAGGAGAATTCGATTAATGGTAGGTTCTTATCCCAACTACCACCCAAATCGATCGCACATGCACGTAGCATGTCTTCCAACGTTTGAATAGTACGCTCACTCTGACCGTCAGTCTGAGGATGATAGGCCGTACTGAAATTCAAACGTGTGCCCAAAGATTGTTGGAAACTCTTCCAGAAATGTGATGTGTATCTAGTATCTCTGTCAGAGATAATAGACACAGGTATGCCATGTAAGGCTACAATCTTATCAACGTACAAATGGGCTAACATGTCGGAGCTATAAGTCTCCTTGATGGGTAGGAAATGTGCTGACTTAGTCAGTCTGTCAACTATAACCCATATTGTATCATTTCCTTTCCTTTTCGTTGGTAACTTGGTGATAAAATCCATAGTTACCATTTCCCACTTCCACGTAGGAAGTTCAGGCTGTTGTAGCAAGCCTGACGGCTTTTGATGCTCGGCTTTGACTTGCGCACATGTCAAGCATTTAGCTACATAGGTGGCTACAGACTTTTCAAGCCTATCCACCAAAATTTACCCTTAGATCCTGGGTAGCTGATGGCAAATTCTTAATCGTTGCCTAATTAGGGTTGCGGCATTTAATACGTAAGTAATATGAACCATCTTTCCTATTTAATAATATAAAACCCTCAGAAGATTGAGTCAGGCTATATGTGCCTATGTCTTAAAACCTACTAAATCAAGGTTTCGATTTTTCCATAATCAATATGGAGTTTTCATAATACTCCAGACCACAGCGGGATGTTAATCTTAGTTCTACCTGTCTTCCAGGAGGTAAGCAGGGAAAACTTATGAGAAGATAATTAAGATACAAGGAGGCTATAGAGATTTTCCATATCTCAGGCTCCAGTTCATCCATCATTGTTCGTGTCAAATAAGTGACACCTTTATGTTATAAGTCCACGAATTCCTTATTCGGGAACATTTACTTGGAAAAATTCCATTTTGGATATCTTCTTTGAATACTCCTAGTCGACTTTAGTACAATATGATCATTGGGTCTTCAAAATTCGATTAGGCACTTGTTCTCTTGCATTGTAAACCCTCATAATTGATCTATAAGGGCTTTAAAACATATACCCACTTTGTTAAGTCCCCGGTTAACTTAATTGTTACCCGAAAAGTCCTAACTTTCAACGTTTACGCTTTAACCCCTCGTACACGAATTTGATCATAACTTTCTCATACGTTAACGAAACTTTATGAAATTTTAATCGTGCATTCTAGTGAGCATAATTAACCGTTACAAAGCTTCAGGTTTGTCAAAAGGTCACTCAGAGGTATAACTTAAACATGTTGACACATTTAGCCCCTGTAGTTTGTAATCTCTCACTTTTAGCTTCGTATGATCCATGATTTATTCGTTTGAAGGTATGAGCACCAAGTAGGGTTAATGTATATTATATTTATTCACTGTTGACATTTAGAATATGTATATTCACATACTTTCCATGATTGTCAACTTTAGTCCTTCTATAATATTTCTTTCACACGTTTAAACATTTGACACGTGTCTACACATTATAGGACGTGAATTTTCGAGGTGTTACATTATCAATACACAAAATCAAATCATCATCATCATCTTCCTCTGTTCTTCATCTTCATCTTCCTCTTTAAGTCTTTAGAACAAACAGATATCTTGAAGATGCAAACAAACAAACAGATCTCTTTGAAGATGCAAACAAACAGATGGCAAGAGATGCAAACAAACAGATGGCAAGAGATGCAAACAAACAACATTAAAACAAACAGATCTGGAACAATAGCGGCATACTTGAAGGCAAAATCGGAGATGCAAATTGAGGTTGTGTTCTTGGGGCCAGTGTTCGAAGCATACCAGTTAATTTCTCTTGGTGATAGCAACGGACAAGATAAACAAAATAGATTTGTCCAATAACAAATCATTCAGGCACAGATTTGCCAAAGGGAGACGCCCCATATCATCAATCGTTTTCGCAAACATACTCACTGTCGTCTTCATCTCATCCACCACCACCCCCACCCCTTCAACATCCTCTTCCTTGATCACAAAATCAGCACTCTGCAACATACACTCCATATCAGCCCCCAATTTATCAACCAAAACTTTGATATTGTTGACGAGGGTGGTGGTTCGGTGAACGGAGCTCGGGGCCGACAGCGAGATTGTTGATGAGGGTGGTGGTTCGATGTTGGAGGGTGGAGTCAAAGAACTGGAGCTCCGGATCCGATTGACAGACGTCGTCGTAGGGGGTTAGATCTAGAGTGAGCTCTGCGTTCGACATTGTTGAAGAAGAAGGCTGATTGTTGGTTGAGTTTGTGCTAACAAAACAGCCCATTCGATACTCGTGAAGATTATGGGACATTAGGGTTTGTTTGGACTTGCCTGGTTATAAAGAAGAGATGAGGGCTAAAGACACATCATCGCCACGTATGCAGCTCCAACTCATCACATGTGTTTGCCACGTCATGGGTGCCATGTAGGATTAATGATGCCAGCTAGGATGAAAGACTAACTCAGTTACTCATTTTTTAACTGAGTGGTGAAATGACAAACAAAATTAAAAGTTTGGGGTGTCACAGATCAAAGTGTTAGTTACGGGTGTTATCGGCCAATTCTTCAAAGTTTGAGGTGTTAAAATCCAATTGCCCTTAATAAAATAGTTAACTTACTCCAAAAATTCCCAAACCTTTACAGAATGTTTTAAACAATCCAAATATTACTGTGTAAAAATATCGGGATCCAATTCATTACCAATATTTTATAAAAATTCATTTACCGGACTGCAATCAGATTCATCACTTTCTGACTGTAGTCCACGGAATAATTCATTTAAAATTCATCGTAAGTCCGATTTATGAAATTCCAGTTGGAGTATTACAACAACATCAGTGGTCATCTACAGTCCAAATTTCATGAGCTAATTCTACACAGATTTCAAGTTATGACGAAAAACATAACACACATTTTTAGCAGTAAAAAAGCAGCTTTTACTGCTATGAAAAACGACCCTTTAAAAATAGCAAACGAAGTCCAAAAATTATGATTCTAGTGCCATTAGAACCGTATTTCGAAATAACACGTTATAGACTCTATAAAATCAATTTTTCGTTAAGTTATGACCTGGTTACAGCCGACTGAAGACGGCTGTAACAGTGTGAGAGTTTCCTGTTTTTAGCTTATAGCGCTCTAACGCAAGTTCTATTCGTTCCGTTAACATGTTTAGTGATCAACAACGCCATTTAACATCACTTGCAGCAGGTTATCATTTATTTCACTCAGATTTATCATGTCAAGTACCATCATTAACATAACAAAATCATACTAGCATTATTTCATCACATTACATCTTTATGTAACTTTATGTTCAAGTCTTTAGTTCATGTTCTTTAGTGTTCTATTATTTCATCACACTACATATTATAACCATAAAAATAAAAGTACACAAGAGTAAATCAAGAACTTACAACTAGCACAAAGGCTAGGGGAGATCTCTAGTGAAAAAGATGATGAAAAGGGTGTGAGAAAGCAAGTAATGGAGTTCCTTCAAGTTCTTCAAGCTTCCACCTTCACAAGGCACCTTCTAGTACTTGAATAAGCTTGAGAATGGATGGATATGGTTGAGTTAAGGTGGTGGTGGTGGCGGTTCTTGATGGAGCCGAGAGGGGAGAGGGAGAGATGAGGGATGGGGAGTGAACTTTGTGAGATATGAATTGATATGGTATGATCCTTGTAATCTTTTGGCCATACTTATAAGATCTTATGCAATCTAAGCAAAATCAATAGAAGATCTATGGCAATCTTGGAAAGATTATGGTGATCACAAGTGGGGCCACATGTGACCGTGAATACCAAGAGGGGGGGTTAATTGTAAATTTCATGGTAAGTGGTACATACTAGTTCAAATCCAAGTATATGATTACATATGTTAGTTAGTGGATATTCTAGTGGGTGTTATGGTGTTCGGGGATCATAACTAGCCAAGAAATAATTAAACAATGTTTCTTCCAATATTTTGGTGTTCCGGGAAATGTCCGGTTGTTCGGTTAGATACCATTTCGTTAAAGTACTAAGTTATTCCGTATAGTGTCTTTTACGTATCTTTTTGTAACACTTTTAATTCCCAACACTTAGGAAAGCATACAGGACCATTTTGTCAATTTTCTGCACAAGACTAGTATGTTAACAAGCACATGTAAGTATGACGCAGTGATCAGAAAGCAATCAAGTAATTCAGCACAGTCATCAAGCACTTTAATTAACATTAATTAATCGTACTGATACATGTAATTATGAGGGTTGTCACAGTTTTCGGTTAATATAAAACACGTGTTGCTTTCTGTATGAAATGCATGTATCGTATCAATACTATAACGAACCGAATTGATACCAATCCAATGCTCGCAGTAATGTATCGCCGCAACGCGCGATGAAATAACCTAGTTTGTATAAAATGTGTTCTGCATTTTTTGATATAAATTCTTGAAATTTTCTATCCAATTTGAGCTGAATAGGGGTGGTGGTGGAAGTGGTTTGGATGGTAGGTGTAGAGAGAGAAAGTGGTGGCATTGGTGGATGTTAGTGGTGGTGGGGCTGGTTGGAGAGAGAGAGAGCGCGCGCTAAGATAGAGATAGAGAGCTGGATTTATGTTTAAAATTACCAATCTACCCTCATGTGTAAGGCACATGCCATACTTAATAGAAAATTATAACCAAGTTAGGGCCAAAGGACGTATAGTGTAATATATTTTACAAATAAAGGATTGTGACCGTAATTATTGAAGTTAAAGGTTATCCATTGCAATCCAATTCAAACATAAAAGACGAAAAGTGTAATTTACCCTTTCATTAATGTATCTATAGTATAGGGTGAGGATCAAATAGGAAGTTTATTTTGGCTAGGAAGGATATGAAGCAATAGGATTATGACATGTGCCAAAATTTAAAATAAAAAGGAAGGGTATTTTAGTCAATCATGTCCTTTCTTCTTCCTTCTTCTCCTCAGTAACATCAAAACCCATCATTTTCAAAACCCACCATCTTCAACCTTTTCTTCACTTACTATCTCAATAATCACTACATTATAGTGCGATTTTCGTCATCAATCAATGATTCAAACACCCAATCAACGTGTTCTTCAGCTTTTTTTGAAGAAAACCCAGTTTAATTTCATTCAAAATCTCGTTTTTTTCCCGTGATTTTGAAGATAATCACTCGATCCGTTCGATTCGATCGCTGATAAGTGTTTCTATCATTCAAATTTCGTCAATCGTTGAAGAAATCGGCTTCGATCCATGTAAGAAATTCTTTAATTTCATTTTTACGATCTGGGTTTTTGATTTAGTCATTGCGTTTTATGATCTTGGCGGGGGTCTGGGGGCAGCGCCCCTGGTAGCAGGGCCCAAGGGGCGGCAGCCCCTGGCTGGGGTCGATGCGTTTTAGAGAGAACACTTTCTTTGGTGTTTTTAGGCCATTGCATTTTAGAACTAAGACATTTTATGTGTTTTCTGGCCATTGTGTTTTAGAAAAACACATTTTCGAAGTGTTTTTAGTCATTGCGTTTTAGGTAAAACACATTTTTAGGTGCTTTCAGTCCATTGCGTTTTACAGAGAACACTTTCTTTTGTTTTTTTAGGTCAATGCGTTTTAGAAATGAGATATTTTTAAGTGTTTTCTGGCCATTGCATTTTATAAATAAGACATTTCTTTGTGTTTTTTGTGCATTGCGTTTTAGGTAAAATGTTTTTTTATGTGTTTTTAGTCCATTGCGTTTTAGAAAACAGACATTTTAAGTGTTTTCTGGCCATTGCGTTTTAGGAATAAGACATTTGTTTGTGTTTTTGGTGCATTGCGTTTTAGGTAAAACACATTTTTATGTGTTTTCAGTCCATTGCGTTTTAGAAACTACACTTTCTTTTTTGTTTTTAGGCTATTGCGTTTTAGAATTAAGACATTTCTTTGTGTTTTCTGGCCATTGCGTTTTACAAATAAGACATTTCTTTGTGTTTTTTGTGCATTGCGTTTTAGAAAAATGTCATTTTTTAGGTTTTTTTCCATTGCGTTTTACGCAACTGGGTTTTCAATTTTTTTTTTCAAAAATATAGCAATAGTATACTCGTTTTAAAGATAAAAAACGCTCGTTTTTTTGTGCAATTTTTATAAAAAAAATAATGTCGTATGAAAGAGTTATTAACGTTTAAAAAATGAGGGGGAATTGGAGGAGAGAGAAACTATTAGCTGGATTGACTAGAATGCCCATAACAAACCCACGCGCCTCCAATTTTTTCCTTCAATTTCACTTATTTAATCTTAGGCGTTGATTAAATAAATAGATGGTCAAAATTACTTCATAGGCTTCCTACCCAAATAAACTTCCTATTATATCCTAGCCCCTATACTATATACAAAGTACAAAATCATATCACATTATATATTTGACTCTCATGAATATATAAATAGCAATAACAACACAAGGTTAATGTATCGAATGAAATAGCAATAACAACACATTCTATAACTAGAACTAATTTTATCGTTGTTATCGTTGTTTTCCTCCTTTTAATTTATAATTTACTTGGTGCCCCCTTTATCCAGTTGTCATCAATGTTTTAAAAACCGGTTTAAACTGGCCGGTTGAACCGGTTAAACCGGATGCTTGGACGATACGAATCATACCGGTAAACAAAGGAAATGACAAAGAAGTTGTACCGCCGGTAAATTGGGTTATACTGGTTTAAACCGATATATCGGTACCGGTTCATACCGGGATAAAGGTTAAAATTTTGAACTTTAACTTTTAGGTGCGCAAAAAAGTTGACTATTTACCTTCTTAGTTAAGGTGTAAAACTTAGCATCACAATTGACAATCCACATCGATCAAACTTCTTACTCACTCTAAGATAGAAAATCATTGGGTCTTTCAAATTAAGTTTTTCAACCGATCATCCAGGTTTACCTTCTTTTGACTTTTGTTCAATCATTCATGTTGTTAATTGTTATAGTGTTTGCTAATTGCTATATAATGGGTATTTAATCATGAACTTTTGGAAGTTTTTTTGATTATGGATATAACTTTTGGAACAGAATGACATGACGTAGTTTTGGATTACTTTTTTAGTTGAAATAGTATTTTATGGATTTATAGAGTTAATTAGTCAATACGGTTGAACCGCTCGGTACAACTCGGTTCAACCGGTTGAACCATTTCTGAGTGTAACCCGGTACGATTAAAATACCGACTTTCAAAACATTGGTTGTGATTGTACAATTTTGTATGTTGTACGTTATACTTTCAGCAAATTTAGGAATTAGGTAGCTATTCCTTAGAAGATATTTTTAAGTGGTGTTTAGCCAATTTTTCATTATGGATTTAGCATTTGTTGGATCATAATTTATTATATCAACCCATGTAAATTAGCAATTGGAAAACCATTATTTTCCTCCTTAAAACATAATTTTAATTTTTCCTCAACATTTAAAAGTAGTAAATTCATTTGCCTTAATTATTTTTTTAGTTTTTATATTGAGTTGAAGTTGTAATATGTTAAGTGATAACCAAAATTGAGTTGAAATTATGAAAAGGATACAACCAAAATTAATTTCTATTCTTCCTCAACATTTAAAAGTAGTAGATTCAGTACTCTTGATGATTATGAAAACGATACGACCAAAATAGAGTTGGAATTATAATATGATAAGCGATAACAATGAACAATGTTATTCCCAATCATACTTTTTGACCCAATCATCGAGGCCAGGATTATCAAACTTAGCAACATAAAATCCATCGTCCTTTACCAGCCAATAACAGTTAACTTTGGCATCCCAAGGACCACCAAAACAATAATCCGGGTTGTGCTTCGCCTTTGTGGCAAAAACATTGAACACCTTCTGGTTGGATTCCCAGTAAAAGTGGCAGAAGTAGAGCGTTGATCTTGCAAAATTTATGCAAAAACTGATGTCGTATTCCTCTCCAGCATTTCGAGTCACGATATGAACAATGAAGGGTTTCATTAAACATATATTCTTAGGAATCGTTTTTCCCTTTCCATGACCAGCATCAACATTTGCATAAACAAGGTTAAGTGCTATGAATATGAATACAATGAGGAATGATAAACCTATTTTTCCCATCACAAAACTCTAACTAGTTAAGCATTATATTTACCTTATGTTATAATATATAGAGGGTGATATTTCAATTTCAATTTAATGCATTAGGAATGTGAGATATTTTGGACTCTTACAAGTAAATTACTCTTTAAAACTTAAAAACTATTGTACAGTTTATAAAATATACATGCTTTACGATTTTTCTTTTCACGTATATTCATTGATGCGTTTTTATTACCTTACTAGTTTATAGACCCGTATATTACACAGGTAAAATAAAAAATATATATCACGTAAGTAAAAGATAACAAACACCATATAAAAATTTCTAAAGCTACCCATATAAATAAAATGTTAATTTCTTTTTTCTAAAATAAAAAAAAAAACAGAATAATTCTGAAATAAATTTTCACAATATAGGAGGCCAATATCTGATAATCATTGCTAATTTTAATTAAATACATAAGTTAAAATTTACGTTTTACAAAACATGAATTATATAATTATAATTAATTTGAAATAGAAAGCTAAACATGAAAAATCTTCTAATACTACTAAATCTTAAGCATTATCTTGCGCACAAATTTTATTAATGGTTTTTACTTTAATATCATGTTTTATTTATAATAATGTTTTAATTTTTTTAAATGATCATAAAATTTTTATATTCTAAAATTTAACGACTTTATTTCTTTATTTTTTTCTTTCACTTGTTACATTGAGTGTATGTACCGTAACAAATGATACAAATTGAAACTGAGTTCCCGCCGCATCGCACGAAGGAGTTTAGCAACACTCAAATGTAAACTTAAGAAGCAAAGTAAATATCTTATACAATAATGAGAAATGACTTAACTATTATTGATCTCAAACTACAACTATAAATTAAAACATAATTTGATAATTATATACAAATTAATTTAATTTTAATAGTATATATTTGTTACTTCTCCAACCTTCGGTAATTATATTCAGCAATAATTTATATTTATTTGTTACTATAGTAATAATAATTAGTTATACATAAATATATATTTATATAATAATTAAATTTTTATATTATGTTATGATACGTAAAGAATGTGAAGTAAATTCTTAAATCTCATCCTTATATTGGGGAATGAGACGAAGTAAAAAAAACTAATGAACAAATAAAGGTTTCTTTAAAATTTTAAATCTTGATTGAGATGGAGTTGGTGTCTGGAAATGGTGGTGATGGAGATGGATTGTGGTGGATATATCTAATTTTAATATAATATTTTAATCATATAATATTATCTCTTTCAATTAATTGATATTATTATTAATTAAATTTTGTTTGAATTAATAGATTTCACAGATAAATTCATCACAAAACTATTTAGTTGAAATAATGATTTCACTTCACTATTTCTAATGTATTAACTCAAATCTGAGTGTTATTATTTTACATATTATTTGTGGTGTTGATATGAAATATTAATACAAATAATTAAGAAAAATAATATTTTTAATAATATAATACCATCTATCTTAGAGAATTTTTCAAATGTAAACATACTATTTAATTATATTTATACTTGATTTATACAAAAAAAAAGATAAAAAAATAAATAAATCAAACAATATGCTCATCCACTTTAAGAATTAATAAAATCATAGGTTTTCAAAATTATGGATAATTTATATATTTTTAATCATAAATTAGAATTAAATATTAATTAATTAATAATATCATTAATGATTGAAAGAGAAAATACCATTTGGCATTATTTGGATAATGAATTGAAAGAAAAAATGCCATGTGGTATTATTTGTATTCTTTTATTAGAACTAGTAGTAATACCCGTGTGCAAACACAGGAGGTAAATTACATTTTTCGTCATTTATGTTTGTATCACATTGCAATGGCAATGGATAGCCTTTAACTTCAATAATTACAGTCACAATCATTTATTTGTAAAACTCATTACACGCTACGTCCTTTGACCATAACCTAGTTAAAATTTTCAGTTAAATATGGCATGTGTAAGGCACACGAGGGTATATTTGTAATTTTACCCAAATTCATCTAATAAGACTATTTCTACATCACATCCATAGTTCAGGCACCAATTTTGCAACTTAACCCAAACATTATATACATCATATTATTCATCAAATTAGTTCCGACCCATCAAATTACGGCAAACCCTAAACGAACTTCAACCCCAATCACCCCAGAACTCCCAGTCCAGTTCCAACCAAGAACCCTAGGATCAAGATTTTCAAGACTCAAACTTTTCTTAAAGAAACCACAAGCATTCCCATTTATGTTATCAATCTTCCTAATCCTAGCATGGGTATTCCTCATAATCCGCCACCATCTTCGCAACCAACAACGCCATCTTCACAACCACCACCGCCGGAAACCACCATCATCTTCGCAACCACCATCGTCGGAAACCACAAAACCCTAACTATTAGAAACCCTAATCATGTATCCCTCTAATCTTTCCTGTATCTACTTTTCTTCCAGGAAGTCGTACCCAAATCTGTTAAATCGCAACCATGGTAACCGTTAGTGGGTTTCAAATCAAGTAGACCGTGGCTGCCGTGATAAGATTTAGAGGAAGATGATGATGGTAGAACGATATGCCAGTTCTGATTCAATCTAGGGTCCCGGAATAGTTTTGAGATCTTGGGGATTTTGTTACAGGCACAGACAACTTTCGATGTCTTTTATGCAATCGATCTGCATCTGTATGATTTTGTAGCCTTGATCTGGAATTATGCGGTTTTAACGGAACTGTTGGTGGATTTAGGGATTTAATTGATGTATTTTGAGTTTTTTGTTATCCGATCTGATTATGTATTGATTATATATGTATAAACTTTTGTTAGATTCATTTTACGGATGCATGGTGTTATAGATTTCGTTTGTGATGTGATTGTTAATTGATTTATTATTAGTTGATTTACGAAGGCCAAAATCGGTGATGGTAGGTGGTGGTGGGTTGTTGATGACAGGCTTTAGATCTGGTGATGGTGGTTGTTGGTGGGTGGTGGTGGGTTTGATGGTGATGAGTGCTGGTTTGTTTAGAGAGAAGAGAGTTCAAAGGGTGTGAGAGAGTGAAAGAGAAAAGGGGTAATTATATTTGATTTTATTTTTTTATTTATATTATAAATAACTAAGTAAAAAGACTAAACTGCCCTTAAGTGAATAGACTTCACTGAAAATTTTAACCTTGTTAGTGTTAAAGGACGAAAGATGTACTGAGTTTTTCAAATAAAGGATTATGGCTGTAATTATTGAAGTTAAAGGCTATCCATTGCAATGTGATACAAATATAAAGGACGAAAAGTGTAATTTACCCTTTTTAGAAATTCATGCATACCACATTTTATTAAATGACGAATTATTATACATTTTTAAGTTTAATTAAAAATTAACGACTCCAAATCCTATAAGTAATATGATACTTAAGCCAACAAAAAAAATCACAAAGTCAAAGGTTTTGCAACAATCGAAGGCCACCATGCTCAATATGTTCGGAAATAATTAGATAATTCAGCACTGCCAACTAAAACTGGGCTCGGCTCGGCAACTTGAGATTTTATCCGTTCAACAACTTGATCAGTAATGTGATTCTCCTCCACATGTCACTTTCAATCACTAGACCCAACCAATTAATAATACTGAGTAACGACCTTGGTTTCAAAAAGCGAGAGGTGTACATAAACGATAGGGTCTAAACTGAGACATGAAACACCAACTGAAAAGCACCATAACAATACACAAAGACTTAGGTCTTACTGTTCACTTTGCAAAAAAAAAATATCACATAAAGTAAAAGCAGGCAATTAAAAAGTACACCTATGCACCCTTTCAAGTCCATTATAATTCTAGCCTATATAGTTATATCTGTAACATGACCTTTTTTCATTTTTCTTGTAAAATATGGTTCTCAACGTTAATCTCATATATGATATATGGTATGAAAAGAATTGTATCCTAACTCAATAAAAATATTGTTTAATATGCTAGTAGTTTATTTTAATAAGTAAGCTAAAACATACTGATTAAGAAAATATTTATTAGATTATTTTGGACATCTCAAAATTATGGTCATGGAGGAGGAGAATACATTGGATTGGTTTATAAGTGGTATTAAAAAGAAGTAAACATGCTTGTAAATAAAATATAGTCAAAGATTGGTATTTTAGTCACCTGACAAGTGATTCAAAACCTCATAAAATTCCCAACAAAAATATGATATTTACCTTCTTTAGAAATTTATACCATTTATTTGACATTCCCTAGAGACTTTGTATAATCCGTTCTAACCTCTGTTGACTAACCCTTTTATCCTCCGTTGACTAACCCCTTTTTAACCTTTGTTGACTAACTCTTTTAACCTCTGTTGACTAACCCTCTTTTAACCTGTAAATACATATGTCTGTAGCTTCCGTCTTGTATCGAGTCTTAGTTTAATGTTTATTGTATGTAATTGTATGTTATCCGTTACGAATCAAAAGGTTTTGTCATGTAATAGTTGGTTCGTACGCAGTGGCGGACCCATGAATTTTTCCATGGGGTGCGGAACATTTTTTAAAAATTTAGGCCCCTAGGTACATAAGTAAAAAAATCAGTTGTATCGGGTCGGGTCATGTAAGACAAAAGAACATCAAACTAAATTTATATATTTGGCAAACACGTCAAACTTTGTACAAACATAATTAAAACGTCGCCCTACGGGTTTTCATTTTTTGAAATCTATCCAAAACATCATCTAAAGCTACTTTCTTAAGCAAGTCTTTCTCTATATAACATACACAACTATCACTTAAATTCTCATCCCCAATCCGATTACGCAAGTAGGTCTTCACATTCTTCATTGCCGAAAAACATCTTTCAACGGTTGCGGTTGCGACGGGTAATACGAGAACAAGCTTCAATAACCGATATACCAATGTAAAAGTAACGTGAATATTTGTTGAAACCATTAACCTTACAAGACTTGACAAACCATCCAAGTTGGCGAATTGTTTATCTTTTTTCACAAAATTAAAGTAGTTTCCGAGTTGAACCGGAAGCCTTCGTTTAAGATTAGAGCCCTTAGGCCGTTAAACTTGCCCGACATGTTACTTGCCCCGTCATAGCCTTGGCCTCTAATCCTTTTCAAACTTAACCCATAACGTGCCAATATATCATCAATAGCCGTTTTGAGTGTTATTGCGCTTGTCTCTTTAACATGAACAAGCCCAATAAAACGCTCCTTAACAATCCCAACTTTATCAACAAAACGAATAACAACCGCCATTTGTTCTTTTTTTGATACATCACATGATTCATCTACTAATAAAGAAAAACATCATCACCAAGTTCTTCTAAAATTTGTTTAATTACCTCTTGAGCATAACAATGTTTGATGTCCGCTTGAATTTTAGGACTTGTCATTTGGTTATTCGCGGGTGCATTCTCTAAGATAACGTTAGCAAGCTCTTCATTCATTTCACCCATGAGTTCTAAAAGCTCTAAGAAATTCCCTTTATTTAATGAATCTTTTGATTCATCATGTCCACGAAACGCCAATCCGCCATTCAACAACCTTTTCCCAAGCAAAGTAGAAGCACTAAGTCTAAGTCGGTATTCACGTTTCTCCTTAGGGGTCCTATTGTCCCATTGTCTGTGTACCGCTTGATTTTCGTTAACTAAATCGGCACTCATTTGGAAACATTTGTTGTGTAGACTATTAACTAAACCAACATGTTTTTTAAGTGACGCATGTACCTTTTTCCAATTGTTATACCCACCGCACACAAATGTGTCTCTACCATCTCCGAAGTGGCTCCTAAACAAATAGCAACATAAGCAAAACACGCGATCCGATTTTGAGCTATACTCTAACCATCCCTTATACTCATGTTTGTCATACCATTCTTCCTTAAATTTTCTTAACTCGTCACTTTGAAACTTTGTTTGTGGGAATTCGATACCTCTTGGTTGATATGGTCCTCTTAGTATATATGCCCTTCTAATTGCATCCTTTTGATTCACGTTATATGATTCTATCGGCTTGCGATCATACGGATCCGAAGGAAGAGTATCCAAATCAATTAGTTCGGAAGATGTATCCACTTTCCTCTTGAGAAATCACGCCATAACGTCTCTACTCATGGTTCCTATCACAATCATATTGATCCATGACCATAAATTCATCGTTCCATAACCTTTTTGTTTAATTTTAACTTTCAACCATTCAAGCAATCAAGCCCTAGAATTGTTTAATCAATCACCCCTAAAAATCATCTAAATAACATAATCATCAAAAAAATCATCTAAGGCAGTAAATCAACAAGAAAAATCATCAAAAAAACCATCATAAAAATCATCTAAGGCAGTAAATCATCAAGTAAAATCAATAAAAAAAACCATAAAACTAACCCTTTGATGATGTCGCTGCTGTGTTGCTGATGCTTGCTGGATTCCGGTCAGTTTCCGGCCGGAATTATGGAAGTCGCTGGCTGCTGTGTTGCTGCTGGCTTGCTGATGAAGTCGCTGGGCAGGAGGTTTCTCAGGTCGTAGAACAGAAACAAGGGCGGGAGGAAATTGAAGGGGTTTGGGCTAATTGTTAAGTGTTGGGTAATAATGGACTAATGGGCTTTTGGTTTATTGTTGGGTATTGGGTAATGGACTAATGGGCTTTTGGTTTATTGTTGGGTATTGGGTAATGGACTAATGGGTTAAGCTTTGGTTTGGGTTTGAGTAGTATAATGTATTGGGTTTGGTTTATTGTTAGGTAGTTTTTTTTTTTTATAAAAAATCAGATTTTACTAAAAAAATTTATAATATAAATCCATAATATTTTTTACCCAAGGGGTGCGGACGAAAAATTCCAAGGGGTGCGACCGAAAAATTCCAAGGGGTGCCGACGAAAAATTCCAAGGGGTGCGGATTGGATTTTCTTCAGAAATTTACATAAATTTTTTTTTTCTCGGGGGTGCGCCCCCCCCCCCCCCCCACCTTGGCATGGTGGTGGGTCCGCCCCTGTTCGTACGAATGGACTAATTCTTTGATTCGTACGGATCCACAAGACACACACCCAGGTTCGTACGAAGGGACTAGTCCTATATATAGGTGTGTTGGGGTCTTGTTTTGGACAACTTTTGACATAGTAGGGAAACTCTGTCGAATCTTTTCCAGGATCTGTACATTGTTCAATATTAATGAAAAGATCATTTCACGGTGTCTTTGTGATCTTGAATACCTATTTCATGGATTCCGCACTTGATAGTAGGAGCTAGGATTCCGGTCGGAGTGTACATCGAGACGAAAACGGTCCTCTTAAGTGGTATCAGAGCTTGGAGACTGGATTCGAGACTGAAGATCACTTGATACCAGAGATTACTTCCAGATTCAAGCCGATTTGAATCTACATTCTTCACATTTCTACTCATTCTTCTTTTTCTTAACTTTCTCAGACTTTAAACAAAAAATTCACGTCGAATTCATGGATAAATTTGGCTGAATTTTTTATATATTGTGCGAAACTCGTTTTTAATCAATCCTCTAAAATTTCAGATCAAAATTTGACCTAAATCATCTAAAAATCTGATAAAAACCATGAAAAACGCAACTTGGTTTTCGCAGAGTAGATCCGTACGAATCAATGTAGTCGATTCGTACAAATCAACTAAAACAGTTGTGATTTTGTTAAGTCTGAAGTTCCTAATTACGAATCTGCAACAACAGATTCGTACGAATCAGCAAAAACCAGTTTTTGAAAGATTTGAGTCCTTTCGTACGAATCAACCTCGATTCGTATGAATGCACAAGTGTTTGTTTGTTCAGTTCATCTTGGTAGATTCGTACGAATCCACAATTCCCGATTCGTATGAACCGACAGTGTTGGTTATTTTCAATTTAGATTTGTTTATGTGTTTGATTTTTGCAGATATTCTTCGAGGTTTTCAGAGCTGTTGATCATGGATCAAATCCGTGGCCAACTCTTTAGAGACGGGACAATTTAGCCTTTCGAGGCGATCAATGTGGCTTTTCATCTTAAGGACATAAGATGAGACCGATTGGGTTTCCTCCATTCGACATGCATGAAGCGCCTGAACCGTTTCGAAGCGTTCTACCCTTGCTTGTCGTAGGAACATTTCCTTCAATTGGGTAATCATGTCGTACGCCCATGATGTTCAAAATCCTTTTGAATCTCGGGAATCATAGTTCCCAACATGAGGCAAGAGGCTTGTATGGAGTCCTCGGTATACTTAACCCAATCGTTATAGGCATGAAAGTAACAAGTAGGCACATGTGTTTCACCCCAAAACAGTTTGGAAAACAGTAAAAGAGGGGTTCTATGTACTCACTTGAGATTGCTCAGAAGTCCTAAGATAACCACCAAGCAATGCTAGGGATCTCGGAATCAAACGGCACCTAATATAGGTAACTATGTTAATAAACCGGACCTATATCGGAAGATCGGATAGAATGAGGGCTCGTAAACCAAATGAGTATGGGAACTCATGTAGTATGGTTTAACAAAGCCTACATACTAAATGAAACCTAACCTAAGTGTTTACGACCCATTATGACCCGTTTAGGTAGCTTATGCTACTTTAACGCGTCGTTCGCGTGAAACGCGTTCGGACCGCTTAACTAGTCCTATGACAAGTAAAATATGCCTTAACATATCTAATATTGTTACCAAATCAGTTTAGATACCAAAAGTTATGTTACATATGTTTAAAATGAATTTTGGCATAAAAGGGGTATTTTGGTAATTTACCTAAGGCATATAAACTACCTATCATACAACTACTTAAACGAAGCGACCATAAGGTATAACCTCGGAAGGTTATTCCCTATATACTATGGTCACCTAATGTGTTTGGTCGGATCCTAATGATCGACCAAATGGGTCGGGTTCGAAGGTATAAGCGATTTATTAGATCGCTTACCCTTACGACCCTAGACAACGTGGTAATCAGTAGGCATAGTCACAAGGGACTATAACCATCATGATTACGCTCACGTTGCGAAGTTCAAACGAACTTCGCATTGACCATAAACTAGTCAATGCAGAAAGTCAAACAAAGTTTGACTTTCGGACTCGAAAAGCAATAAAAGAACGAAGGAACACTTACAAAGGGTCCCCGAATGCTAATCTAGATCAAAATAGCTCAGGTATGAAACAAAGGTTTCAACTTAGAGCACATTAGATCAGATTCTTGTGAGGAAAAGTGAAGGGTGGAGGTGGGTATTTATAGTTTTCGGTTCACCGTTAGGATCATTTCTTGGAGAAGAGGGAATGATCACATCCCTACACTTGTTGGAATGTTGTGGTAACTGATTTTGGCCACCATAAGAGATTAACATGTGGCACTTGACCTTTGGAGGGTGTTAGGGGCTGTTAACATGTGTTTAAATGACCTTTGCTGATCAGAAGAGGCCTAGCGTGACGCCAAGGGGGCTAGGTGTCACGCTAGGGTCCCCCTGTTCAGCAAACACTTTCAAATGTTCATCTTTCAGTCCCCGTTGCGTATTCAGGCCATTTCCGACATGTTTAAGGCTCGTTAAATCATTTTCAAGGCTCCACAAGGATGCCTAAACATTTTGGGCATGAAACATGCTCAAAAAGATGCCGGATGTCAGTTCGTTTGGTCGTACGATCGCGATGTTCGCTTAATTACGACGAAATGCGCATAATCGCGAAAAATGATCCAAATTGCGCGACGAATGGATTTTTCTTATGCCAAAAATTAAAATAAAATATTTTAGTGCTTACATAAATTTTTGGATGTCCGGATGTATTCAGAACGTAAGTTATGCGCGAAAATGCAAACTTGTGCACTTTTTGACGCTTTTAGTCCCTGAATGACCCAAAAGTTTATTTTAGCACACCGAACCCCTCAAAGCCTATTTCTAAGCTATATAAAGGATATTTAAGGTGTGTTTAACTTATGGTCATGTTCCGGAATGTTCGTTACTGTTCAAATTGGCATACTTTCGCAGTTTGTCAAGTTTAGTCCCTGTAAGCGAATTTACTTGTTTTTGCCATACCAAAGCCTTCAAAACTTATTTCTAAGTTATGTAAAGGTTATTTAAGGTATGTTAAGTATATGTTGATGTTACGGAGTATTTGTCGCATTAAACTGGTTATATTTACGCATCAGTGCGCGTATAACCTTCCAGAAAGCGATTTAGAGCTTGAAATCGAACAAGAATTGATATGTGCAAAAGATTCACATATTTATACAAGTCCAAAGTATGAAATACAATATTTCATTGGTTTGGTATTTGTTTGATGGTCGCAGTGACACAGGTGTCACAGTCTCCCCTACTTAAGGAAATTTCGTCTCGAAATTTATTCGTAGAAGTCTGTCTGTGACTTTGTGTTAAATAGCCATCAAAGATATGTAAAGCATAATTTTGTTATTTTCCTCAACGGATATTTTTCAGAAGCGAAAATGAACGAACGGAGTCATTTTCTTCAACGGGTTCTTCGGAAATGGAAAATAAAGGATTTTTAACTAAACGGATATACATTTCCCTCAACGGATATTCTTCAGAAGTGAAAACGAATGGATGATTCATTCTTCCTCAACGGGTCCTTCGTCAGAAACGGGAATGAAGGAATAATCCACGGATATTTATTTCTCTCAATGGATATTCTTCAGAACGAAAATGAACAAACGGGGTCATTTTCCTCAACGGTTATTCTTCAGAATTTGAAATGAAGGAATAATCAACGGATATTCATTTCCTCAACGGATAATCTTCAGAAACGAAAATGAACTAACGGAGTCATTTTCAACGGTTGCTTTCTCAGGTACGGAAATGAAAGATTTAACAATGGATATTAATTTCCTCAACGGATAATCTTCAGAAACGAAAATGAACTAACGGAGTCATTTTCAACGGTTGCTTCCTCAGAGTTGGAAATGAAGGATAAACGGATATTCATTTCCTCAACGGATATTCCTCAGAAACGAAAATGAACTAACGGAGTCATTTTCAACGGTTGCTTTCTCAGGTACGGAAATGAAAGATTTAACAACGGATATTCATTTCCTCAACGGATAATCTTAAGAAACGAAAATGAACTAACAGAGTCATTTTCAACGGTTGCTTCCTCAGAGTTGGAAATGAAGGATAAACGGATATTCATTTCCTCAACGGATATTCCTCAGAAGTGAAAAATGAATAGCTAGTTCATTTTTCCTCAACGGATGCTTCATCAGAATTGGAAATGAATTGGGTTAACTTAGATACATGATAGAACTTGCTGTGATTTCTGTGCACTAAATTCCATAATTATGTATGCATCCATAATTACGTAATTCCTTGCACAGTCCGCACAGTTAGTTTTGTAATGTTGTGGGGAAGGATATCAAACTTGTGATGAGGGTGACTAGACTACCATAGGGTCCTTTTAATTAGATCGACAGAGGATCTTCTTAATTAGGCCACCAAGGAGTCCTTTCATCTATATCATCACATAATATTCCTAACCAGATTTTTGGATTGATCAGTTTATCTAGACCACTAAAGGGGTCTAATTATGGAGTAGTACTTTATAATCCAAGGGACTTAACTACAGCGTAGAAGTCCATTACGGATTTTAGGTAGTACCTTTGGGTATCCTACTATGAATCTCCTGTACAAGGATATGTAAGATTCTACGAGGATTTGGATAACATAATTTGGATCACATGACACATAAAAGGGAACACATAAGCACATAATCACATAATTGTTTAATTGTTATTATCTTGTTATTGATTGCTATTAACTTGGCACCTCGTACTTCGTTTCTCTTGGAAGAAACGGGTACTTAGGATTTTCGTGGAAAACGCAAGAGATCATACAATGGAAGAAATTTGGGGGTAGTCTGTTCTTCAAGGAATATGGTTCCTTGATTGTTGGTATTGTAGAGGATATGTTTATACATGCAACCACATAAACATATTAAAATGTAAATGAAGGATTTATTTATAACAACAATAACAACAACTGTTTCATAGATCGTGATAACAAAAGAAAATAATACACAAGGCTCGATTATTTTCTAAACAGCGTTATCTTCTGTCGGTCAGATACTCATCCCTGCGCTGGATTTGCATTAGCAAGCTTTGGGCAATTCCTACGAAAATGGCCCATCTCGCCACAGTTGTAGCAAGACCCCGGTGGAAAACGAGCTTGAGCAGGATTGTTGTTAACTTGATTTGGTGCAGCTGCTGTTGGGCAAACCCTCGCTGTATGACCTATAAGTCCGCAAACTTGGCATGTGCGGCACTTCACACCAGCATGATGATGTAGGCCACATTGGTTGCACAAGGGTGCGGTTCCGTTGTAGGGTTTCCTAGCAGGGGGTTGACTGGTTGGTTAGGGACGGCTTGATCATTGTGAGCGACCACGGCGAAGTTCTGAGAAGCCTTTCGCTTCTTTGACTTCTTAGAGGATCCAGCCTGTTCATCCATGGTCTTTGATTCCTCGATTGGGTTCGATTCTTCGACCGGTTTCTTGTCACCTTTTCGGAAAAGTTTACCTTTCCTGATCTTTGATTCAGTCAAGGTTGCAGATAGCTCAATGGCATGCCTAACAGTAGTAGGGTTGCTACCAGTCACAATGTCTTGTATTGAGTCGGGGAGGCCATCAATGTACTTTTCGATTGCCTTATCCAAAGGCGTGACCATGTTTGGGCATAACAGACTTAACTCCTCATAACGGTCCGTGTAGGCTCGATGCTCACCGCTATCTTGCTTCAAATTGTCGAATTCCCTTTCCAAGGCCCTGATCTCATGACGAGGACAAAACTCCTTCATCATGAGAGCCCTAAGTTCGGCCCAAGTCTGGGCTAAGGCAACTTCTGCACCACGATCTCTCATAACCCCGTTCCACCACGTAAGGGCCCTCTTCTGGAACACACTCGAAGAAAACTCGACCTTGCGATTGTCAGGACACTTCACGTGGCGGAAAGTATTCTCAATGCTCTCGAACCATTGAAGAAGCCCAGTCACTCCCTCAGAACCACTAAACTTGAGTGGTTTAGCCGAGTTAAAACTCTTGAAATTGCATGGACCATTGTTGTTGTTGTTGGCTTGGTTCCATTGAGCAAAGAGGTTTGGGAATTAAGCAGCCATTTGCTGCGCAATGATTTTTGCCAGTTCGGCAGTCGCCATCTGGTTTTCGCGTCGAGGAGGCATTCTAAAAGAGAAACAAGAAAGAAAACAAATGAAATGGCATTAGGTAAGAATAGGATGTTACAATTACCGACCAAAATCATGGTTGATGGTCATTTGTTTGAACCACGAAGCAAACAAACAACACAAAGGCTGAATCAAAGCAAATAGATCCTCATAGTGTATCGCGAAGACATGCTCGCCTATAAGTGGACACTCACCCCAAGAGTTCCCAGGTAAGAGTGACTGGTCCGATTATGTGGATTTGTACGAACACTCTAGCCTTAGACAGAAAACTCAGGGTACAGGCATTCACTCTTCCAGTTTGCACGTGTTCACACTATTTTGGACCCAAAACTTTGACGAGATTTTGAAAACTCAAAGGGTTCAAAACCTTATAACAGAGGGTTCAAAACCTTACAATAGAGGGTTCAAAACCTAGTAATCATTCATCCTAGAACAGATGATTAGTTTTCAAAGCGGTTTTGAAATTTATGTTCTTGTTGTGGTCGTCGCCTAAGGATAGGTGACAGTATTGTTTTATGACTAAACGCAAGTAAACTCGCGTTAGGGTCCTAAGAAGGTTATAGACTAGGTCAAAGCATTACTAATAACCTAATTCCCTATAACCATTAGCTCTGATACCAACTTTTCTGTCACACCCCGACCACGTAGATCATACAAAACGTGGCGGAAACGTCGGGGAGTGTTGTAACATAATTAATTGTTTCAAATCCATGGCAATTGAAGTTTCGTTTTATTAATCACACATGAAAGTTTACATTGTTTTAAACAAGAACCAAAGAGTACATAACATAAATTAACTAGTTCTTGTCTCGTTTTAAGTCACTAAGGCACAGGTCCGCCTAAGTATGTCTTGATAAGTCCTATGCATCATCTCCTGAAAACACATGTGAAAATAGGTACGTCAGCATAAAAATGCCTGTGAGATACATAGGTTTTGTGAAAACAGAATTCATGACTTATGTTTGAGAAAATGTTTAGTCATGAACCTTGTAATTTGCTTTGTCTTGTAAATCATTTGAAAAACGATAAGATCAGATGATATGTATAAATAAGAGAATAATGTATGGTTAAATGAATAACCATGTAAAAATGAGTTTGTATAAGATAAGTTGTTTGTAAATCAATGTCTTGTGAAAAGTATGTTATTTGTATAAAATGTTATATGTCTCAAATTGAAATGATTCAAATAACGCTACGATATGTGATACCATACAAACACTTATATATAGGAAGTACCAGCGGCGTATCCACCATGCTTGTATCATATTACACACGCCTCGTTACTTAAATCACATACTCAAACCAAACCACCAAGATGTAATGTTTAACAATTGTAGAAATGTTTATGTATAGTCAAATGTCTATTGTTAAATGTAAATCTTGTCAACAGATACAAACGGTTCACATGGTTCAACAGTTACAAACAGTTCATATAATCAAATGGTTACGACGGTTTACATAGTCAAATGGTTACAACGGTTCAAAATGTAGTATAATGTGTTCATATGCTGGATGAGCATATGCAACAAAAATGCAATGTAAAACAATGTACTAAGTATGCACACAATGGACATACATAGCATAAGTGTAATGTAAAGTGATGTACTAAGTATGCGCACAATGGGCGTACATAGCATGAAAATGTATTGTAAAGTGATGTACTAAGTATGCACACAATGGGCGTACATAGCATGAAATGTAATGAAATCATGTACTATAATGTACTAACGAACATAGCAGGTATATGATGTGAAAACAGGAAAGCATGAAAGTAACAAGTAGGCACATGTGTTTCACCCCAAAACAGTTTGGAAAACAGTAAAAGAGGGGTTCTATGTACTCACTTGAGATTGCTCAGAAGTCCTAAGATAACCACCAAGCAATGCTAGGGATCTCGGAATCAAACGGCACCTAATATAGGTAACTATGTTAATAAACCGGACCTATATCGGAAGATCGGATAGAATGAGGGCTCGTAAACCAAATGAGTATGGGAACTCATGTAGTATGTTTTAACAAAGCCTACATACTAAATGAAACCTAACCTAAGTGTTTACGACCCATTACGACCCGTTTAGGTAGCTTATGCTACTTTAACGCGTCGTTCGCGTGAAACGCGTTCGGACTGCTTAACTAGTCCTATGACAAGTAAAATATGCCTTAACATATCTAATATTGTTACCAAATCAGTTTAGATACCAAAAGTTATGTTACATATGTTTAAAATGAATTTTGGCATAAAAGGGGTATTTTGGTAATTTACCTAAGGCATATAAACTACCTATCATACAACTACTTAAACGAAGCGACCATAAGGTATAACCTCGGAAGGTTATTCCCTATATACTATGGTCACCTAATGTGTTTGGTCGGATCCTAATGATCGACCGAATGAGTCGGGTTCGAAGGTATAAGCGATTTATTAGATCGCTTACCCTTACGACCCTAGACAACGTGGTAATCAGTAGGCATAGTCACAAGGGACTATAACCATCGTGATTACGCTCACGTTGCGAAGTTCAAATGAACTTCGCATTGACCATAAACTGGTCAATGCAGAAAGTCAAACAAAGTTTGACTTTCGGACTCGAAAAGCAATAAAAGAACGAAGGAACACTTACAAAGGGTCCCCGAATGCTAATCTAGATCAAAATAGCTCAGGTATGAAACAAAGGTTTCAACTTAGAGCACATTAGATCAGATTCTTGTGAGGAAAAGTGAAGGGTGGAGGTGGGTATTTATAGTTTTCGGTTCACCGTTAGGATCATTTCTTGGAGAAGAGGGAATGATCACATCCCTACACTTGTTGGAATGTTGTGGTAACTGATTTTGGCCACCATAAGAGATTAACATGTGGCACTTGACCTTTGGAGGGTGTTAGGGGCTGTTAACATGTGTTTAAATGACCTTTGCTGATCAGAAGAGGTCTAGCGTGACGCCAAGGGGGCTAGGTGTCACGCTAGGGTCCCCCTGTTCAGCAAACACTTTCAAATGTTCATCTTTCAGTCCCCGTTGCGTATTCAGGCCATTTCCGACATGTTTAAGGCTCGTTAAATCATTTTCAAGGCTCCACAAGGATGCCTAAACATTTTGGGCATGAAACATGCTAAAAAATATGCCGGATGTCAGTTCGTTTGGTCGTACGATCGCGATGTTCGCTTAATTACGACGGAATGTGCATAAGCGCGAAAAATGATCCAAATTGCGCGACGAATGGATTTTTCTTATGCCAAACATTAAAATAAAATATTTTAGTGCTTACATAAATTTTTGGATGTCCGGATGTATTCAGAACGTAAGTTATGCGCGAAAATGCAAACTTGTGCACTTTTTGACGCTTTTAGTCCCTGAATGACCCAAAAGTTTATTTTAGCACACCGAACCCCTCAAAGCCTATTTCTAAGCTATATAAAGGATATTTAAGGTGTGTTTAACTTATGGTCATGTTCCGGAATGTTCGTTACTGTTCAAATTGGCATACTTTCGCAGTTTGTCAAGTTTAGTCCCTGTAAGCGAATTTACTTGTTTTTGCCATACCAAAGCCTTCAAAACTTATTTCTAAGTTATGTAAAGGTTATTTAAGGTATGTTAAGTATATGTTGATGTTACGGAGTATTTGTCGCATTAAACTGGTTATATTTACGCATCAGTGCGCGTATAACCTTCCAGAAAGCGATTTAGAGCTTGAAATCGAACAAGAATTGATATGTGCAAAAGATTCACATATTTATACAAGTCCAAAGTATGAAATACAATATTTCATTGGTTTGGTATTTGTTTGATGGTCGCAGTGACACAGGTGTCACAGTCTCCCCTACTTAAGGAAATTTCGTCTCGAAATTTATTCGTAGAAGTCTGTCTGTGACTTTGTGTTAAATAGCCATCAAAGATATGTAAAGCATAATTTTGTTATTTTCCTCAACGGATATTTTTCAGAAGCGAAAATGAACGAACGGAGTCATTTTCTTCAACGGGTTCTTCGGAAATGGAAAATAAAGGATTTTTAACTAAACGGATATACATTTCCCTCAACGGATATTCTTCAGAAGTGAAAACGAATGGATGATTCATTCTTCCTCAACGGGTCCTTCGTCAGAAACGGGAATGAAGGAATAATCCACGGATATTTATTTCTCTCAATGGATATTCTTCAGAACGAAAATGAACAAACGGGGTCATTTTCCTCAACGATTATTCTTCAGAATTTGAAATGAAGGAATAATCAACGGATATTCATTTCCTCAACGGATAATCTTCAGAAACGAAAATGAACTAACGGAGTCATTTTCAACGGTTGCTTTCTCAGGTACGGAAATGAAAGATTTAACAACGGATATTCATTTCCTCAACGGATAATCTTCAGAAACGAAAATGAACTAACAGAGTCATTTTCAACGGTTGCTTCCTCAGAGTTGGAAATGAAGGATAAACGGATATTCATTTCCTCAACGGATATTCCTCAGAAACGAAAATGAACTAACGGAGTCATTTTCAACGGTTGCTTTCTCAGGTACGGAAATGAAAGATTTAACAACGGATATTCATTTCCTCAACGGATAATCTTCAGAAACGAAAATGAACTAACGGAGTCATTTTCAACGGTTGCTTCCTCAGAGTTGGAAATGAAGGATAAACGGATATTCATTTCCTCAACGGATATTCCTCAGAAGTGAAAAATGAATAACTAGTTCATTTTTCCTCAACGGATGCTTCATCAGAATTGGAAATGAATTGGGTTAACTTAGATACATGATAGAACTTGCTGTGATTTCTGTGCACTAAATTCCATAATTATGTATGCATCCATAATTACGTAATTCCTTGCACAGTCCGCACAGTTAGTTTTGTAATGTTGTGGGGAAGGATATCAAACTTGTGATGAGGGTGACTAGACTACCATAGGGTCCTTTTAATTAGATCGACAGAGGATCTTCTTAATTAGGCCACCAAGGAGTCCTTTCATCTATATCATCACATAATATTCCTAACCAGATTTTTGGATTGATCAGTTTATCTAGACCACTAAAGGGGTCTAATTATGGAGTAGTACTTTATAATCCAAGGGACTTAACTACAGCGTAGAAGTCCATTAAGGATTTTAGGTAGTACCTTTGGGTATCCTACTATGAATCTCCTGTACAAGGATATGTAAGATTCTACGAGGATTTGGATAACATAATTTGGATCACATGACACATAAAAGGGAACACATAAGCACATAATCACATAATTATTTAATTGTTATTATCTTGTTATTGATTGCTATTAACTTGGCACCTCGTACTTCGTGGAAAACGCAAGAGATCATACAATGGAAGAAATTTGGGGGTAGTCTGTTCTTCAAGGAATATGGTTCCTTGATTGTTGGTATTGTAGAGGATATGTTTATACATGCAACCACATAAACATATTAAAATGTAAATGAAGGATTTATTTATAACAACAATAACAACAACTGTTTCATAGATCGTGATAACAAAAGAAAATAATACACAAGGCTCGATTATTTTCTAAACAACGTTATCTTCTGTCGGTCAGATACTCATCCCTGCGCTGGATTTGCATTAGCAAGCTTTGGGCAATTCCTACGAAAATGGCCCATCTCGCCACAGTTGTAGCAAGACCCCGGTGGAAAACGAGCTTGAGCAGGATTGTTGTTAACTTGATTTGGTGCAGCTGCTGTTGGGCAAACCCTCGCTGTATAACCTATAAGTCCGCAAACTTGGCATGTGCGGCACTTCACACCAGCATGATGATGTAGGCCACATTGGTTGCACAAGGGTGCGGTTCCGTTGTAGGGTTTCCTAGCAGGGGGTTGAGCTGGTTGGTTAGGGACGGCTTGATCATTGTGAGCGACCACGGCGAAGTTCTGAGAAGCCTTTCGCTTCTTTGACTTCTTAGAGGATCCAGCCTGTTCATCCATGGTCTTTGATTCCTCGATTGGGTTCGATTCTTCGACCTGTTTCTTGTCACCTTTTCGGAAAAGTTTACCTTTCCTGATCTTTGATTCAGTCAAGGTTGCAGATAGCTCGATGGCCTGCCTAACAGTAGTAGGGTTGCTACCAGTCACAATGTCTTGTATTGAGTCAGGTAGGCCATCAATGTACTTTTCGATTGCCTTATCCAAAGGCGTGACCGTGTTTGGGCATAACAGACTTAACTCCTCATAACGGTCCGTGTAGGCTCGATGCTCACCGCTATCTTGCTTCAAATTGTCGAATTCCCTTTCCAAGGCCCTGATCTCGTGACGAGGACAAAACTCCTTCATCATGAGAGCCCTAAGTTCGGCCCAAGTCTGGGCTAAGGCAACTTCTGCACCACGATCTCTCATAACCCCGTTCCACCACGTAAGGGCCCTCTTCTGGAACACACTCGAAGAAAACTCGACCTTGCGATTGTCAGGACACTTCACGTGGCGGAAAGTATTCTCAATGCTCTCGAACCATTGAAGAAGCCCAGTCGCTCCCTCAGAACCACTAAACTTGAGTGGTTTAGCCGAGTTAAAACTCTTGAAATTGCATGGACCATTGTTGTTGTTGTTGGCTTGGTTCCATTGAGCAAAGAGGTTTGGGAATTGAGCAGCCATTTGCTGCGCAATGATTTCTGCCAGTTCGGCAGTCGCCATCTGGTTTTCGCTTCGAGGAGGCATTCTAAAAGAGAAACAAGAAAGAAAACAAATGAAATGGCATTAGGTAAGAATAGGATGTTACAATTACCGACCAAAATCATGGTTGATGGTCATTTGTTTGAACCACGAAGCAAACAAACAACACAAAGGCTGAATCAAAGCAAATAGATCCTCATAGTGTATCGCGAAGACATGCTCGCCTATAAGTGGACACTCACCCCAAGAGTTCCCAGGTAAGAGTGACTGGTCCGATTATGTGGATTTGTACGAACACTCTAGCCTTAGACAGAAAACTCAGGGTACAGGCATTCACTCTTCCAGTTTGCACGTGTTCACACTATTTTGGCCCAAAACTTTGACGAGATTTTGAAAACTCAAAGGGTTCAAAACCTTATAACAGAGGGTTCAAAACCTTACAATAGAGGGTTCAAAACCTAGTAATCATTCATCCTAGAACAGATGATTAGTTTTCAAAGCGGTTTTGAAATTTATGTTCTTGTTGTGGTCGTCGCCTAAGGATAGGTGACGGTATTGTTTTATGACTAAACGCAAGTAAACTCGCGTTAGGGTCCTAAGAAGGTTATAGACTAGGTCAAAGCATTACTAATAACCTAATTCCCCATAACCATTGGCTCTGATACCAACTTTTCTGTCACACCCCGACCACGTAGATCATACAAAATGTGGCGGAAACGTCGGGGAGTGTTGTAACAGAATTAATTGTTTCAAATCCATGGCAATTGAAGTTTCGTTTTATTAATCACACATGAAAGTTTACATTGTTTTAAACAAGAACCAAAGAGTACATAACATAAATTAACTAGTTCTTGTCTCGTTTTAAGTCACTAAGGCACAGGTCCGCCTAAGTATGTCTTGATAAGTCCTATGCATCATCTCCTGAAAACACATGTGAAAATAGGTACGTCAGCATAAAAATGCCTGTGAGATACATAGGTTTTGTGAAAACAGAATTCATGACTTATGTTTGAGAAAATGTTTAGTCATGAACCTTGTAATTTGCTTTGTCTTGTAAATCATTTGAAAAACGATAAGATCAGATGATATGTATAAATAAGAGAATAATGTATGGTTAAATGAATAACCATGTAAAAATGAGTTTGTATAAGATAAGTTGTTTGTAAATCAATGTCTTGTGAAAAGTATGTTATTTGTATAAAATGTTATATGTCTCAAATTGAAATGATTCAAATAACGCTACGATATGTGATACCATACAAACACTTATATATAGGAAGTACCAGCGGCGTATCCACCATGCTTGTATCATATTACACACGCCTCGTTACTTAAATCACATACTCAAACCAAACCACCAAGATGTAATGTTTAACAATTGTAGAAATGTTTATGTATAGTCAAATGTCTATTGTTAAATGTAAATCTTGTCAACAGATACAAACGGTTCACATGGTTCAACAGTTACAAACAGTTCATATAATCAAATGGTTACGACGGTTTACATAGTCAAATGGTTACAACGGTTCAAAATGTAGTATAATGTGTTCATATGCTGGATGAGCATATGCAACAAAAATGCAATGTAAAACAATGTACTAAGTATGCACACAATGGACATACATAGCATAAGTGTAATGTAAAGTGATGTACTAAGTATGCGCACAATGGGCGTACATAGCATGAAAATGTATTGTAAAGTGATGTACTAAGTATGCACACAATGGGCGTACATAGCATGAAATGTAATGAAATCATGTACTATAATGTATTAACGAACATAGCAGGTATATGATGTGAAAACAGGAAAGCATGAAAGTAACAAGTAGGCACATGTGTTTCACCCCAAAACAGTTTGGAAAACAGTAAAAGAGGGGTTCTATGTACTCACTTGAGATTGCTCAGAAGTCCTAAGATAACCACCAAGCAATGCTAGGGATCTCGGAATCAAACGGCACCTAATATAGGTAACTATGTTAATAAACCGGACCTATATCGGAAGATCGGATAGAATGAGGGCTCGTAAACCAAATGAGTATGGGAACTCATGTAGTATGGTTTAACAAAGCCTACATACTAAATGAAACCTAACCTAAGTGTTTACGACCCATTACGACCCGTTTAGGTAGCTTATGCTACTTTAACGCGTCGTTCGCGTGAAACGCGTTCGGACCGCTTAACTAGTCCTATGACAAGTAAAATATGCCTTAACATATCTAATATTGTTACCAAATCAGTTTAGATACCAAAAGTTATGTTACATATGTTTAAAATGAATTTTGGCATAAAAGGGGTATTTTGGTAATTTACCTAAGGCATATAAACTACCTATCATACAACTACTTAAACGAAGCGACCATAAGGTATAACCTCGGAAGGTTATTCCCTATATACTATGGTCACCTAATGTGTTTGGTCGGATCCTAATGATCGACCGAATGAGTCGGGTTCGAAGGTATAAGCGATTTATTAGATCGCTTACCCTTACGACCCTAGACAACGTGGTAATCAGTAGGCATAGTCACAAGGGACTATAACCATCGTGATTACGCTCACGTTGCGAAGTTCAAATGAACTTCGCATTGACCATAAACTGGTCAATGCAGAAAGTCAAACAAAGTTTGACTTTCGGACTCGAAAAGCAATAAAAGAATGAAGGAACACTTACAAAGGGTCCCCGAATGCTAATCTAGATCAAAATAGCTCAGGTATGAAACAAAGGTTTCAACTTAGAGCACATTAGATCAGATTCTTGTGAGGAAAAGTGAAGGGTGGAGGTGGGTATTTATAGTTTTCGGTTCACCGTTAGGATCATTTCTTGGAGAAGAGGGAATGATCACATCCCTACACTTGTTGGAATGTTGTGGTAACTGATTTTGGCCACCATAAGAGATTAACATGTGGCACTTGACCTTTGGAGGGTGTTAGGGGCTGTTAACATGTGTTTAAATGACCTTTGCTGATCAGAAGAGGTCTAGCGTGACGCCAAGGGGGCTAGGTGTCACGCTAGGGTCCCCCTGTTCAGCAAACACTTTCAAATGTTCATCTTTCAGTCCCCGTTGCGTATTCAGGCCATTTTCGACATGTTTAAGGCTCGTTAAATCATTTTCAAGGCTCCACAAGGATGCCTAAACATTTTGGGCATGAAACATGCTAAAAAATATGCCGGATGTCAGTTCGTTTGGTCGTACGATCGCGATGTTCGCTTAATTACGACGGAATGTGCATAAGCGCGAAAAATGATCCAAATTGCGCGACGAATGGATTTTTCTTATGCCAAACATTAAAATAAAATATTTTAGTGCTTACATAAATTTTTGGATGTCCGGATGTATTCAGAACGTAAGTTATGCGCGAAAATGCAAACTTGTGCACTTTTTGACGCTTTTAGTCCCTGAATGACCCAAAAGTTTATTTTAGCACACCGAACCCCTCAAAGCCTATTTCTAAGCTATATAAAGGATATTTAAGGTGTGTTTAACTTATGGTCATGTTCCGGAATGTTCGTTACTGTTCAAATTGGCATACTTTCGCAGTTTGTCAAGTTTAGTCCCTGTAAGCGAATTTACTTGTTTTTGCCATACCAAAGCCTTCAAAACTTATTTCTAAGTTATGTAAAGGTTATTTAAGGTATGTTAAGTATATGTTGATGTTCCGGAGTATTTTTCGCATTAAACTGGTTATATTTACGCATCAGTGCGCGTATAACCTTCCAGAAAGCGATTTAGAGCTTGAAATCGAACAAGAATTGATATGTGCAAAAGATTCACATATTTATACAAGTCCAAAGTATGAAATACAATATTTCATTGGTTTGGTATTTGTTTGATGGTCACAGTGACACAGGTGTCACACTAAGCACATGGTTTTCATATCAAGTCGTCCAACTTACACACACATGTGAGTTTACACATACAAGTGGTTAGGTGACCTTTATCCCACAAATATGGTAACCCCACCTCAAACACACAAGTTTCCTCAAATATGGTTAGGTGACCTTTATCCCACAAAGAGTTCCTAAGTGATTCGAGTGTTGTATAAAAGGATGGTGTTTGACTTGTTTTTATAAAAGGGGTTTTAAGTTTTCAAAATTCTAGTTTAGAAAACTTTATGTAGCATATATTTGCATGCATTCAAATCCTTGGTACCTTAGTGAAAACCAATTTTCAAGGTTCTTTTAATAAAACTCATTTTATTATAAAATCATTAACCTTTAATAAAACCTTTTATTAACTTTAATGATTTTTAAAGAACCAATTTTAAGCTTGTTATGGATTATTAGTTGTTAAGCAAGCATATCCAAATATCATCCAAACAACCATAAATAAACAACCATACAAGCATAACACTTATTATCACAAAAGGTACATAACCATAGCCAACTAATTTTGACAACACTTGTTAGACAAAACAAGTGTGCCAAAAGGTCCCTCCTAAGAGGTGAATACTGACACAAGAAATGTGTCGTTGAACTCCCACTTGAACACGCCTCCAAATGCTTCAAGTCTTCCTTTTATGTTGTGATTTCTCCACTTTCTTTGGGCTTCCAAATGATCTTTAAATTCAGCTCCAAACTCCTTTGGGCTTCAAAAATGTGTTTTGGTTATTGGGCTAAAATCCCGTTAAGAACTATGAAGTCCTTTAGGCCCAAAATTGGCTCATACCAAAAATGCATTTTTGTGTGCATCTTCTTTTACAATAAAGTATCCTAATATATTTTTTCTAGTAAAAGAAATGCAACTAATCTATTTACTTACATACCAAATGAAAATAAATAAATTGCATATTTTTCAAATGGAAGAACAAAGACATTTAATTATTACAACCCATTGAAATAATCAAATATAAATCACAAACACAACCATTCAACATATTCAAACACAAGGTCATGGCTAGTTTATGAACACCAAAATATACATCTACATATGTATATTATTCAAGAGTAAAATGGTTCCCTTTTTATAACCTACATTTTCGGCCAAGAATGAAAAACCGAAAAATGTGGTTTTTGTCCAAACAAAACAAATCATCCATATGACATAATTTTTCAAGATACTTTTATGCATGTATGAGAAACATCTTGAAAAAAAAAAGGAGAACCAAGGCTTAAATTTTCGGCCATTGGGTTTCTCCAAACCCAAAACCCGAAATTTTTTAAATCCTATGAAGCATGCACTCATATAAGCGGCTCTTGATGCCATTGTTGGGTTTTTCACATGTTTATCAAAGTCATTTATCCAAATAAAATGAAAACGCATCGGAATAATTATTTAAAACATGTAACTTTCAAGATATAAAACACTTTTATATGCAAAAACCCAATAACCCGGATCCATATACGATCATGCATGCTATCAAAAACACACCATAGGGTGTTATAAGAATACTACATTCCAAAGAGCAAAAGATATGAAGAAGATGATGTTCTTGAATGTAAATCTTCAAAGGAGAAGACCTCAAACTTGCATACCCCAAACCTCCAACAAACACCTTATGTTGCTAGGATTTTCACTTGAAAAACCTCTCTTGACAACCACCCTTGGCCGAAAATTTGAGAGAGTTTTTTAGTTCTTGCACTTGAATTATGTCTTATGAAACAATGTGAAAAAGTGTGAGAGAATATAAGAAAAGAATCACCAAATCAAGTGTGATCTTTTGAGAAGTATTACATGCATTTTTAGTGGTGGAATCCACCTTGGGAAACCCCTTTGGGGCCGGCCATACATGCCCTTTTATTAAAAAAAAATTCAAATTTTTTTCTTTAATTAAAGTCTTGTATTTATTTTTATAACTTTTATAAAATATAACATCACATGTTACAAGACTTTTGAAACATCTTACAACCTTTTATAATGTTATTTACCCATTAAATAACAAAATAAAAAATTCTCTCAAAATAAATTATCCATATAATTTATTAGTTTCTCAAGTGTAATTATTTAGAAAACCAATTTTTAAATATTCTAAGTGTTAATATTTATTTGTTTGATCATATCATAAATAAATATTATAATTGTTTGTCTAGCTTGTTATTGGGTATGACCTGACTTGGATCATAACGTACTAGCCACATCAATTTAATATGTGTCATGGGCATACAGAGTCCAACAAGATTATCCTCCCTTGACGTTGCTTGCAGGGTTAGCCTTGTCTCTTTAGGTAAGTTTCAGGTTTGTGTATCTCGAGGACACCTTTATGTGTTGTAGAGAGAAGTCTAATCAGTTTGACTTGTTGGGTTCAAGTTCCAAGGTTGTACAGTCACCTTAGCTTCCTGTCACCAGTCGTTGGTGTATCAGCTTCTCGCTGGGAGCTGTCCAGCTTCTTATTTTAAGTTTATGTTTAGCATTCTTTGTTACTTTCTTGCAATTGTTGTTGACTTTGACTTTGCTTACTGGGATCTCCGAGTACCCACGTGATCAAATATAATAGAAGATAAGATCACCTGCCTATGTGGCTTCAAATTGATTGATGATATACACGACTTAAATTCGCGTACCACGCCACTACAACAATATAAGTTATTTTAACATGCTTCGGAAAAAAATCACTTTCATATGTGATGTACCACAACTATTTCTACAAGAAATAATACAAAATGTTTTATATATTTATACGATAAACAATCACCACATCATAATTTATGCTACTATGGTGCTTAAAAGCCCGGTTGCCAAGAGCATAGTAAAGTGTCTAAATTGGAAGAAAAAAAAAGTGATGTAGTCACTTTTCCCGTTAATATACTACGTAATAAAACAATTATACATATTATTATAAACTCTTTTTTTAAATTATTTGTTTATTTTTTTCTACTTTTTAGCATTTATTTATTTATTTTATTCTATGTTTTGAGTATTTATTTTTTAATGAATTTTTACTCGTTATTTAGTTTAAATTTTTTCTTAATAAGTTGTATTCGTTAACTTTTGAAAAAATCTTACTTCGTAACTATGTTTATATATTTTTTCAACATTGCTATATAAGTTTTATTGAGAATGAATACCTTGTCGTTATCGTATTAAACCGAACCAAAATGAACGATGAATGATAATTTATTATCTGTTCTTTGTTTAATTTTTAATTTTTTCAACATTGTGATATAACTTTTATTGAAATCGGATATGGTGTCGCTATCGTACCAGAGTGAGCTGAAACGACCGAAAAACATTTGTATCGATGCAGGTGTTTAGTTTTATTGTTTTTTTGCTTTCGATGAACTGACACCGTATCGCTATCATACCGTAACGAACAGAACAAGATCGGAAACGGTACTTGTATCCATTTTATGGCTTCATGTTTAATAACGGATATTGTGCTGCTACCGTAGTGAACCGCGCTAAGACCGAAGGAACAATATCAGTTTTGGTACCAGTATATATTTTATTGTTTTTTCTTTCAATAAACTTACGTCGTATCGTACCGAACAACACTGGTACTAGGACCTGTACTCACTTTTATTGTTTTTGGTTTCGATAATTTTTCATACATTGCTTTCCGCGATGGTATATAAATATCGGTACCGTGACAATCTGAACCGGTCGATACCGTTCGAATGCCATTGATGCCGGTACCGGTGTTCACTTCTATCGTTTTCGATCGATGTAAAACACATGTTGATTTCTATACTTAATGCATGTATTGTAGTGGTACTATAGCAAACCAAAGCGATACCGATCCAGTGATCGCAGTACTGTACCGCCGCATGCTGCCGTCAAATACACTAGTTCCAATAATTTCAAATTTAATATTTATTTGTTGATGCAAACCCATTCCAAAAATTGTGTACAATTTCTAACTGATTAATTTGTACCCAGGTACTAGCAAGTCACAACATCAACATCTACACAACAAATAGAACACACAACCCGGTAATCTCAAAATCCGAGTAGTGTCGATGGGAGACGAAGTAATGGGCCTAACGCATCCGGGCTAAACTTTCGAGCAAACAAGAAGCAAATGGAAGTTTTCTCTTCATTATAGGAACAAGTGGTCCCATTGTTTCTAATGTGTTGTATTAAGTTCACTGTAATGTCTTTGGAGCCAAAACTCGCTGGATGTGGGCCCCCTAAAGACCAATCAACATAAGTTACCGTCCGATTAGCGTTAAGAGCACCATGAAACATGTTCACAAACGTTGGTAGATAATGCTCATCCGGGTAGCAAGAGGGTAGGCAATACCATTTGAAGAGTTTATAGTACCTGGCATCACAAAAAGTTGTGTTTTAAAATTTTTCCTACAGAATCACCAGTAATGTACACTGGTTTGTATCTTTTGTTTTCTACATGTGGCAACTTCAGTCCATTCAATAAGGAATGGGTCAACCCCGAGGATGTTTGACTTCTAAAGGGTTGTAAATTAGCTAAAAATATAACGGATTAAACATCACTAAAGCGTTTTTAAAGTGTATAATCCCTAATAGAAAATTTACAAATATGAGGTCAACCCATCCTAGCCTGTTTTGACGGCTGCAAAATAATGCCCCCTTCGACCCGAACCCATTACCCAACCCCTTGATCAGTCCTTTTTGCCATCAACCAATGAAATTTTGAGTGTTTAAAAGATAAGTACCTTGTATCGGAGACTATTTTGATGGCAAGAGTGCGCTGAATCTCGAACCATTGAGACCCTTTCCTCCAATCACGAAGCTTGATATCGGGTTTCATTCTGCGACTGTAACGACCCCGCCCGTAACGAGACGGGTCATCATACGAGTCGAGGAAGCTGTGGGTTGAACCAGTGAGATATTTATATATGGTTGGGAAGTTGTATACTGGAATACAGCTTTCTGATAGGAGAACGAATCGCTCATTAGAAAAATCGAGCAAGGCATTGCCTAGAAGTCGTCTCTCAGCATCGACAAGTGTGACGGTTCCCCATCTCACATCCTATAAGAAGGAAACAAACATGTGTTAGAAAGGAGATAATAACAAGAAAAATAAGACACAACCATATTTACCTATAAATGGGTCTATTTAAGGTGTATCTTACCTCAAAACTGGTGAAATGCACAAATCCAGCCAAAGCGGAAATGGCTCAACTAGGTCAAATGGGTCAAAAGTAGGTCAACGTTTATATTTGATGTATAGAGCCTCCTAAACTTTGTAAACATATATGCACACTAATATTTCTTAAAAAGATCAACAAATTCGAATAGGTAGTTATCAGCACCGCCCCTTTTTTATCCAAACAAAAATTACCCTGTTATCCGCAAGGGCACCTGACCCGACCCACACACTAGACTATGCAGTTAATGCGGTAAAATATCTGATATCGGTCAAGGACCGATATTTGAGATATAGGTTATCTCGGTGAGATCTCGGTGGGATATCGGTAATTTTAATATAATGCAGAATTTATATATATAGCAATATAACACCAATAATTCAGTGATATATCAATTATATCGGTCAATATCGCCGATAATATCGGTACCGATATTTGACACCGATACATTACTAGGGGACCGATATATCACCGATATTAACTACATAGACACTAGTTACACTTTTTGACCTATTTTCAAGCTAAAGTTTTACTTATTTGTACATTATCATCTTTACAACAAATCTTAAAGTCTTAGAGACCTGCAACCTAACGCACTTGATACAGATATTCATCAAGGGATAAATCATGAGCCAGTTCCTATAATATTAATCTCAGCAACCATTTTGCATACAATAGTCGTTAACACACAAAATTGAGTAGTGAACACCAGCCAACACCATACACAATGAATCAATTATATATACACAAATTAAGGAGACCAGTCACAACCCAATAATTAAGCATAAAACAGATCCATCCATACCTGGCTAGGAATCTGCCGATTGTAAAAAACCGAAGAATTGGAAAACCTCAAATGAACCCCAGGATTAGTATGCACATAAATCGAATACTTATTCACATCCTGACCGCGAAAAAACCGCTCCCACAACAGCAAGAATGGCAGAGGCCCTCTTGTCATGAACATAAAGGCAACCTTAGGCACTCTTTCAAATGGATACTCAGGTTTATGAGGCACTAACGAAGCCCTCCAAAACAGCTCGTTATCGGTCATTTTATGGGTCAGACTCTTAGGCATTCTAAAGCTATCCATACTCAAACAATCATCATTCTTGCAAACAGTTGAACCACTACTACAATTATGATCAGAACTACTAATTTTTGCAATGCTAGTGGTGTAAGTTGGTGCAGGTGCAGCAGTAACATAATTCATATAAAAATTATTCGGCTGTGAAGTGAAATACCTATCGATATGCGAACTCGAAACCAATCCGATGATTATACCGATCACAAACAGAATAAGAACAAAGAGAAGCCTCATTAATCCAACTGATGAATCTTTAAACACGTGTTCATCCTTCTCCCCTCTGCCCCTCATCTTATGATCCAATAAACACACAGAAAATAGCAGATAATTAAATCAATTAATTTGTAGTCATCAATGTAGATTCGAATAAAAGTACATGATTAGCGAAACTGAATCGAGATCGGTGGTTGAATTTTGAAAAGAATAATAATAATAATAATAATAATAGGGTTTGATGTTGAGGTGGGTTAATAAATCAGATCAAAATTGCCCAGACGAGTAGGGTTTATAATGATTTTGAAAACCCAGAAACACAAACATGCGATTTTGTGGTTATCAAGATTCGGGAGGAACAGAACATGAATAAGTGTTGAGAAATCTATGTTTGATGATTAAATCGAAGAGAGAGAGAGAGAGAGAGAGAGAGAGAGAAGAAGTTAAAGTATAAAACTGTCGAGAATCCGCATGAATGAACACAATAGAGTCGTGCAGTTGTCAATGACTTTTAACACAATAGAAGTTAAAGACTTTTAACACAATAGAGTCGTGCAGTTGTCAATGACTTCACCCTTTCCTCGGATCTTCCACTTTCCTAGTTCACATAGGGTTAATTCTTTTATTACAAGACTTGTTGTTGTTGTTGTGTGCAGGGTTATTATTATTATTGTGGACAGGTTTAATCCTTTTATTGTAAGTTATTATTATGGACGTTTTAGTTCTAATTTCAAGACTTTAAATTGACTGGAATCTACTTAATTTTTGAAAGTTTTATATGTTATGTCATTTGACCATAACTTAGTTAATTTTAAACATTAAGTTAGGTCATATGCAAGACACGTGAGAATAGTTTAGTTTTTTTCCTTACCTTTTTCATTTCCCACATTTATATCATCCAAAAGCATCATGTTGCCCCCACCAGCATCAGCTGACCACAACCACTAGCTAGTTACCCTTACCTTACACGACCTTACCCCTCTTCACCTCTTCAATAATCAAAGAAACGGTGGTCAAATTCATGGGAAAAATCCCTACTTGTTCCAATAATAATCATATTCTAAACCATAATCCTAACCAAAAACCCAAGTCGAACAATAAGAAGCATTTCCACAATTCGGTTATCAACGGCCGGACCCACAACGGTTCTGTTGATCTGTGTGCAATGGTGGTGAGTCAATCCGCTTTAGACGAATTTATCCGTTCAATCAAAGACCGGTGAAATCGGAGTATATGGAAATAACTTCAATTACGGTGTGTTTGTGACGTATAATGTTGCTACGAAAGAAATTGGTCTTGAATGAATCCGTAGCCTCAATGAACGTATTAGGCTGATGAAGTAAACCCTAGATTGGCTAAAGGAATGTTTAAGAAATTGTCATAACAAATGGTTACCGGTTTCGATGTCGTTTAGATCTAATAAAGAACCGAAACATTTTCGTCAGGGTTTGGTTAAGAAAGTGAAGTTTTAAAAAGAGAGAGAGAGAGAGAGAGAGAGAGAGGGGGGGATGGAGAGAGGAGAAGGAGTTTTAAAGAGAAAGAAGAGATATGTGTCATTTTCGTCCCTGAGGTTTAACCGGTTTTGCGACTTTCGTCCAAACCTTGTAAACTTAGACTTAACAAAAAGATTCGGCCTAAAAGGATTATTCTTGAAAGGAATACATGAAAAGATGATAAGCAACTACAACAAATCCTGTCTGAGGAATACAGAAAAGTAGATGCCTTGGAAGATTATGCAAGAAATATATGCAAAAATCTCTCACATGCTCCAATACATGATCCAGATCTCAAAAAGATGTTAAGGAAAGATTATTTAAAGCACGTCATGGATAGAAGCCTTGTGATGCAACCAGAGATCAATTTATAGGATGGCCAACTGGGTCCTTGCTAGGTGAAATAGTAAGGATCGAAAAGATGAAGCTTATTCCTGAAATCAATCCTACTTCTCCCAACCGGAAAACAGGAAGAAAACCTAATGATAAAAGGGGACTATATAAAAAACGTACTCGATGTTTGCAAACCCCTACACATTATGTCCTTTATCCTTAACTTAGTTATTTTTCATTGTTAAGTGCTTGTGAAATGACCTAAATACCCTTACTGTTAAATAAATAACTAAAAAGTTAAAAGAAATATAATTAATTGTTATGGGTCATTTTCTGCGTATATATATCCTGACTAATATTCTGAATTTGGTTGTTTATTTGTGATCAGGATACCGAATCAGGATATTGGTAACATCCTTATGCGATATCCTGGTACTGACCTATTAGCTCACGTGCAGATTATTGTAGCAAGTCTCTAACGGTCAGGAGGACTTCTCCCCTCGAGACTCGGGCAAATCAGTTAGCTTGTAGACGTTGAACCCGGAAGGAGTGGACTACAACGTTCACTTGAGGAATATTCGAAGCATCCTGGTTTAATAGGATAGTTAGTTATTCTCATTTTACTATAAATAGATTGATCGGATCAGGTTAAGGCACACATCATTACGCACACTTTTACTTTCCAGTTGCAAACAATCACTACACACAAACACTTGTACTCGAGTTATGTTGTAACACCTAGTTGATCCGCATCATATCCTGCACAATATCCTGATATTTGAAGTAAAAGAAGAACAAGGCAGCTGCGATTGTCAGCTCCCGAGGTTTTGTGCCGGCGATCTAGATTGATCAAGGGCTTTCCTCGTATATCCTGTGTCATCCTTTACATTTTTTCTCATTGTTTGATCATAGATACAGCTCTATATCCCGAGCCGTATCCTGAAACTGTTTTTGCAAATAACTTAACTAGCATATTTTCAACGCACATTTCTAGCACACTACCTCACTTAACTAATTTGATCACTTAATTGCTTCGGTAATTTTTGACCAAAACAATTTGGCGCCCACCGTGGGGCAAGTGGTGCTATTTCTACTAAAAGCTTTTGCAAAATCGTTAATTGGTTTCTATTTTCAAAACTTTTTGCTACACTATTTTCAATAGCCTCAAGATCAAACATGAGCTCTTCCATCGTGTCTGCCACAACCTCTGCAACAATTGGTTCGGTGCTTCCACCACCTCCTCCGAGAATGCAAGCCTCTTCACAGGGAACTGAAAGTCATGTGGCTCGGGATGTTATCCCCGCTCGCAACATCCAGGGATCCGGTCCTGTTTTGGCTTCTAACGAAGAAATTCTAAATTTGTTTAGTAATGTACAGGAACAGATGAGGCAGCAGCAGGAAACTAATCAGATGCTGATGAGAGAGATACAACTCTTGAAATCTGGCCCGAGTAGGCCTGCTGAAGATACTGTCACTCCCTTGCAACCCAGGGCTTTGAACTTCAGTTCTGCAGTTTATACTGAGGATAACTGGGGGAATATTGTGCCTAGCCATTCCCAGAATCATACTCCTGAGATACCCTCTTCAGTAAGAGTATCAACTGTGAGAAGCTCAGGATATGCTTCAGGATATGGCCAGAATCCCCAAGCTGGTAATGTATCTAATAATAATAATAATACTCTTTCTACTAATGGTGTTGGATCTTTGCAGGGTGCAGGTATGACATCAGCATTTTCCAGGGAGCTTCAAAAACTGAAGGACATGATATCAAGTGTACGTGGGGTGGTTCAGCCAATTCCTGAAGTATCCCAGGACAGGCCAGGATATCCCGGTTTGCATATCCCATTTGTGATGCTGAAATCCCAAAAAGATTTCAAACCCCCAACATGAAGCTCTATGACGGAACTACGGATCCTGAGGAGCATATTGCCCAGTATAGGGAAAGGATGAAAATCAACCCTATCCCTCCAGATCTCAAAGAAGCATGCTTGTGCAAGGGTTTTGGTTCTACCTTAACAGGATCAGCCTTGAAATAGCTTTTAAACATTCCTCCTCACTCAATTACTTCATTTGCTCATTTAGTTAACTTATTTAATAGTCAATTTTCTTGCAGCCGGAGTTTTGAAAAATTAACCAGTGACCTTTACAGGATAACTCAAGGACCTCAGGAATCCTTAAGGGATTATGTGAACAAGTTTAGTCGGGAATTCTTGGATATCCCACATCTTGATGTTGCAACGGCCGTGCAAGCCTTCAAGATGGGGTTGCAAAAAGATTCTCAATTTTATCAGGATCTTGTAATGAATCCCTGCAGGAATCTAGACGAAGCTCGTAACAGGGCTTTAAGATACATTCGGCTGGAGGATGATAAAAAGATGCAAGAGAGAATGAATTCGTCCACAACCTATGAGTCAACCAACAGGAAATCAGAATCCTCGTATAAACCATATCGCTCAAAGCCATATGGCAGAAATGATAGCAAAAAAGTGAATGCTGTTGAAGACGAGGATCCTGAGGAGTATCCTGAATTGTCTGAATATTGTTTTTCTGTTAACATACCTGAACTAATGTATGCTATGCAGGGTTTAGGAGACAAAGCAAGATGGCCCCGAAAGAATCAACAAAAGGCTAATTGGAAGGACAAGTCCAAATGGTGTGCTTTCCATGAGGACTTCGGACATGTTACTGAGGATTGCATCGCTTTAAGACAGGAAATAAGCTATCTCTTGAGTAAGGGATATCTAAAGGACCTCTTGGGAAGAAAGAAGAATAAGGGTCAGGATCCTGAGAAGGATCCTGAACGGGCAGCATCACCTCCTGCGGATGCGAAAATAATTAACTTTATTTCAGGAGGATCCGACATCTGCGGCACGTCATATTCTGCATCAAAAAGACACGCGAAGGAAGCCAAAGCAGAGAGGGGAGATAAGCCGACAAGGATGTCAACCCTCACGACTGACAAAGTCATCACGTTCGATAATGATGACAGGGATACTGTCCAGGATCCCCATCATGATGCTTTAGTGATAACGTTATATGTTGCTAACCATTTTGTACGTAGGATATTAGTGGATAATGGCAGCCCAGTCAACATAATTCAGCTGGAAACATTGAAGAGGATGAATGTATCTCCGATGGACATTACTTCGAAGTCCACTGTGCTCGTTGGTTTCAGTGGAGAAGCTAGGAATACCGTAGGAGAAATAAAGTTGCCCGTGTATATTCAAGGGGTCAACTCAATGCAGCGCTTTTGTGTCATGGACTCCTTATCCTGCTATAATATTATACTAGGTAGGCCTTGGATCCATGATATGAAAGCTGTTCCGTCAACCTACCATCAATGCATCAAGATCCCTACTCCTTGGGGAGTTGTCAAGGTGGAAAGTGATTAACAGGAAGCAAAGGAGTGTTATTCTTCTTCGATGAAATCCTCAACAAAGCCTAGTGCAGCATAGCAATTAAAGATTCGAGGCCAGGATATCATGGAGGCTTCAGAGCAGGATGTAAAGAAAGTGATCCTGGATCAGAATAATCCGGATATCTCAGTGCTCGTGGGAACCAATATCCCTCAGGATATTGAAGATCAATTGATTAATTTTTTGAAATGCAGGATGTCAACATTCGCGTGGAAGCACGAGGATATAACAGGTATTTCCAAGGATATTATAACACATAAGCTCGGTATTGACAGGTCATTCAAGCCTGTCCAACAAAAGAGAAGGAAGTTTGCTACGGAGCGAAATGTGATCATCCAATAGGAAGTTGAAAGACTACTAAGGAGCAAGATGATTAGGGAAGTGAAGTTTCCTAAATGGCTGGTGAATGTAGTTGTGGTGCAAAAGAAAAATGGGAAATGGAGAGTTTGTGTAGATTACACAGACTTAAACAAAGCTTGTCCCAAAGACCCATTTCCTCTTCCTCATATTGACTCAATGGTGGATGCTACTGCCGGCCATGAGATGTTAACCTTCATGGATGCATCTTCAGGATTCCAGCAGATCCAAATGGAACCTTCAGACCAGGAGGATACTGCCTTCATGACACCAACAGGTATTTATTGCTACACTGCTATGCCCTTTGGTTTGAAAAATGCAGGTGCAACATATAAAAGACTGGTGAACATGATGTTCAAAGACAAGCTGGGGGACACTATGGAGGTGTACATCGACGACATGGAAGTAAAATCTAAAAAGGCTGAGGATCACCTCCAGGATATCAAGGGAGCATTTGATATCCTGGATCAGTATAACATGAAGCTAAATCCTGCTAAGTGCCATTTCGGAGTGGGGGCAGGAAAGTTTCTAGGATATATGGTGACTAAAAGAAGGACAGAGGCAAGCACGGAGCAGATTAAAGCTATCTTGGATATCAAATCACCTTCAAATATGAAGGATGTTCAACGGTTAATAGGGCGAGTAGCAGCATTGAACAGATTTATTTCAAGATCCTCGGAAAAGTGCAAGGAATTTTATGATATCCTGAAGAAGAATAAGAAGTTTGAATGGGGAGCAAAGCATGAAGCAGCCTTGCAGGATTTGAAGCGGTATCTTTCAACCGCACCTCTATTGATGAAGCCTGAGGATGGTGAACCATTATCCCTGTATCTTGCAGTATCAGGGAATGCAGTAAGTGCTGTCCTTATAAAGGATCATGAAGGTCAGCAGTATCTTGTTTATTATGTTAGTAAAAGTTTATTAGATGCTGAAACTAGGTATTCTCACTTAGAGAAACTGATATTAGCCCTAGTTATGGCGTCAACAAAACTTAGACATTATTTTGAAACACATAGGATTCACGTTAAAACCAACTATCATGTTAAAAATGTGCTTAGGAAACCCGAGATGTCAGGTAGGATGGCTAAATGGTCAGTGAAATTAAGTGCCTTTGATCTAGTATATGAGCCTAGAAATGCCATAAAGTCTCAGGCTTTAGCTGACTTTGTGGCTGATTTCAGTAGTGATATTCAAAATGAAGTAGACCTAGAATTGTTAGGGGAGGATTTTCCAATGATCAGTGATCCTCATTTACTGTTGGGCTTAGTGATCCTCAATTCTGTCTGAATTAGTGATCCTCAGAAAGTGTTGTAGGATCAGGATCATGGATCATCATCAGGATCCTTATACTAACGATTGTCTGCTTTGAATATGAAGTTGTTTTGCAGGAGTACGAGCTTGGACTTGGTCTTGGCGATATTCCTGGAGCATATTCCATATTTATTCCGCATGTGCATGGCTAAAGTGGACGTTATGGAGGTCGTGGTAGACTTGCACAAAATGCGGACAGTTTGTTAGCTTAGATATTTTTCCATTTTTAAAAGGGGATAGCGAGCTAAATAAAAAGACTTGGCTATTTTTAGCTTAACACACACACTCGCAACTGCTCTCACCAGCTCTCGACAATTCACTTGGCGTTTACACACTTTTTTTCACATTACACTATAAGGATCCTTGTAACTAGCTCGCTATCATCCGAAGTTGTAATACATTTCTTGTTTAATCTGAGTTGGTGATCGGTAGTTTCCATCACCCGAGGTTTTTTATGCCGGAGATCATTCATTGATCAAGGGCTTTTTCCTCGTATAAATCTTTGTGTCACTTGTTCATTACATTTCAGAGTGATCCTTAGTATTGTTCATTGATTCAAGCATCACACCTCACAACAGAAAGTTTGGTTGCATTATCATTGCTTGATTTTTGACCAAAACAGTTTGGCGCCCACCGTGGGGTAATTGGTGCTTCGTTCTTGAGAAATTATTATTCTGGTGATCATTTCGGTTCGTTACAATCAAGTAAATGGCTTCCTCAGCAAAGAACACATCAAGCTCTATGTCGGCGATCAGTTCTTCACAAGGCGTTCCTCCTTTGCCTCCACTACCTTCTGGATCCCAGAAGAATGCTGAAAATGTTGCGAAGAGACAAACCCCCATTTTCCAAAAACCACCAACTTCTTCTGTTTCCACTAATCCTACGACTAATGATCTTTTTAATCTGATTTTGCAGATGAGGGATCGCATGCAAGAGCAGGACAAAACCAATGAACGGATTCTCCAAGAGATTGGTGATATTAAGAAACAGAAGAAATCAGTGGAGGATCACTCTCCTCTGATGCGAAGGTCATTGAATTTTGACACTCCAGTTGTAACTACCCTACAATCGGCAGTTCCGGGCATCCAGTATCAAAGTGGTCCATCGGAAAGGCGTTATGGAACAGCAACTATGAGTTAGGCATTTGGCTCTCACTTCCAACCTCAAGGATCCTGCTCTCAGCCATCGGGATCCTCTTTTCAGCATCAGGGATCCTTCATCAGCTCAGGAGGATATTTAGGAATGCACCCGGTCCAAGGATCCTCCCAGGTCCAAGGATCCTTCCCGGTCCAAGGATCCTCCCAGGTCCAAGGATCCTCCCAGGTCCAAGGATCCTTTATGAATCCAGGGTCCTTTCAGGTTCAAGGATCATCTCAGCCTCAAGGATCCAACATCTTTCAGGTTCAAGGATCATCTCAGCCTCAAGGATCCAACATCTTTCAGGATCAAGGATTCCCAAGAAGTATGCAGCCCCCGAGCTCGGATGTTCATCAAGGAGACTTCATACCAATGCAAACCATTGCTTCCTCTGGTCCTTCAATCATATCAGAATCTCGTCAATATGGATCCACATCTGGAATTCCAAACACGAATCCTGTGGGAGGTAACACTTTTAATAATTCATATAACATTAAACATGGCTCTATGCAGGATACTGGTATCAATCAGGCTATGGCCAGGGAGTTACAGAAGCTCAAGGACATGATATCCAGTGTACCAGGAGTGGTCAAACCCATTCCTGAAATTGCAGATGGTAGCCATAGGATATCTCGCTTTGCACCACCTATTTGTGATGCTGAGATACCCAAAAGATTCCTAATACCATCCATGAAGCTGTATGATGGTTCAACGGATCCAAAGGAGCATGTAGCTCAATGCAGGGAGAGGACGAAGATCAATCCAATTCCTGAGAGGTTAAAAGAAGCATGTCTATGCAAGGGATTTGGATCCACACTCACAGGATCTGCTCTTAAATGGCTGCTAAGTCTTCCCCCTTACTCTATTACTTCATTTGCTAATCTAGTTAATTTGTTTAATAGTCAGTTCTCTTGTAGTAGAAAGTTTGAACGATTAACTAGTGATCTATATAGGGTAACACAAGGTCAAAATGAATCACTTAGAGATTACATCACTAAGTTTAGTAAAGAATCCTTAGATATTCCTAACTTGGATATTGCTACGGCTGTAGAAGCCTTTAAAATGGGATTGCTTAGGGATTCACTATTCTATGATGATCTTGTTATGACCCCTTGCAGGAATCTTGATGAAGTAAGAACCAGGGCCCTTAGGTTCATCCACCTAGAGGATGACAAAAGGATCCAGGAGAGATTGACAGGATCCTCAAAACAGGAAAAGCAAGGATCCTACTTCAGGAACAACAAATCAAAATCCTATAACAAATCTGATAACCAGAACGTGCATGCAGTGGAACAAGAAGAGGATGATGAGGATTATCCTCCTATTTCTGAATACTGTTTCTCTGTTGATAACAATGAACTAATCCTTGCAATGCAGAATCTAGGTGAGAAAGCTAGGTGGCTGAGAAAAAGTGATAAACCAGCTGCTACAAAGGATAAGTCCAAGTGGTGTGCATATCATGAGGATTTCGGGCATCTCACTGAAGAGTGTATTGCACTAAGAAAGGAAATTGGTTACTTGTTGAGCAAGGGGCATTTGAAGGAACTTTTGGGATGAAAAAAGTCAAGGATCCAGGATCCTGAAAGGATCCCGGAAAGGGCTCCTGCTCCTCCAGCAGATGCACAAGTTATAAACTTCATATCCGGTGGATCAGACATTTGTGGTACCTCATTTTCAGCAGCAAAAAGACATGATAAGGAAACCAAGATGGATAATGGAGACAGACCCGTCCGGACCTCCGTTGTTACCCAGGATAAAGTCATAACCTTTGATGAGGATGATCGTGTTGATGTCCAGGATCCTCATCATGATGGTCTTGTAATTACATTGTTTATTTCTAACCACTTTGTTCGCAGAATCCTTATAGATGGAGGAAGCTCTGTGAACATCATTCAATTTGATGTCCTCAAGAAGATGAATATACCGGAGTCTGATATTGTCCCAAGATCCTCAGTACTTGTGGGATTCAGTGGGGAAACCAAGAACACATTGGGGGACATCAAACTCCCAATCTATATTGAAGGATTGCATTCTTATCAAAAATTTTGTGTTATAGATTGCTTATCTTGTTACAATGTTATCCTTGGCAGGCCATTGATACATGATATGAAGGCAGTTCCATCCACCTATCATCAGTGTGTAAAGCTTCCAAGTCCATGGGGAGTGGTGAAAATTGAGAGTGATCAACAAGAGGCTAAGAATTGTTATACATCATCAATGAAGCCAGCCTCAAGACCAAGGGAGCAATAGCAATTAAAGTATCCTTCAAGAGATGTCTTGGAGGCAAGAGAGCAGGATGTAAAAGAAATCCTCATGGATCCTCATGATCCTGAATCCATAGTCTTCATAGGATCAGGGATCCTTAGCAGCATTGAACAGGATCTAGTATCCTTCCTTAAAAGAAGGAAAACTACATTTGCCTGGAAGCATGAAGACATGACAGGTATATCTAAGGATATAATTACTCATAAGCTTGGCATTGACAGGTCATTCAAGCCTATACATCAAAAGAGGAGGAAGTTTGCACCTGAAAGGAATGCTATTATCCAGGAAGAAGTAGATAAACTACTTCGGGCAGGTATGATAAGAGAGGTTAAGTATCCAAGATGGTTAGCCAATGTGGTTGTTGTTCAAAAGAAAAATGGAAAGTGGAGGGTATGTGTCGATTTTACTGATTTAAACAAGGCATGTCACAAGGATCCTTTCCCATTACCCCACATTGACTCCATGGTGGATGCTACCGCGGGTCATGAGTTGTTGACTTTTATGGATGCTTCATCTGGATTTCAACAAATTCAGATGGAACCATCTGATCAAGAGGATACATCCTTTATGACCCCAACTGGTATATATTGTTATATTGCTATGCCATTTGGACTAAGGAATGCAGGTGCTACTTATCAAAGGCTAGTTAATATGATGTTCAAGGAACAAATTGGACACACTATGGAAGTCTATATTGATGACATGGTGGTTAAGTCCAAGAGAGCTGAGGATCACCTTAAAGACTTGGAGGAAGCATTCAATATCCTTGATAAATTTAATATGAAACTAAATCCTTCCAAGTGTCATTTTGGTGTTAAGGCAGGTACATTCTTAGGCTATATGGTGACAAAGAGGGGCATTGAAACTACTCGTATAAGTTGTAGAATCTATGGAAACCCTAATTCTCTTTCTAGCAATGGCGATTTCTGATCTTCACGCAACCCTACCTCTTTCATCGTGATTTCTGTATCAGATTCGTCATCACTATTACGAATTCTGGTAAGGATCTGATCGTTTTTTTCTAGGGTTTATTTGTTCTCTTTAATCGCCGCCTTCAATCCTTTGGTCGAACCGTTTGATACCTTCGTTATCAGATTTATTAGACTCATGGGTTAGGGTTTCTTGCTAGTTTAGGGTTTCTGTTTGCTTTTCGTTTTGTTGGTTTGTCTGGTTTGTTTGGGGCTTTGTTTTTGCGGCTGATTTATCATAGGATTTAAGAGAGTTGAAAGTCTGAATGGAAGATCGAACAAAGTCTGAGGATAAATCTCATGATTCTCGTGGGATACCTCCATTGTCATTCAAGGATATTGCAGATTGGGTTATCGATGTTGAAGGCAATACGTTTCAGCCTAGACGTGGAATAACAATTACAAATCAAGATGAGCCTAAGCGTATTAACATCGTTGATGAACTGTCCAAGGTTACAATGCCAGTCCGATTGGAGAAATTAGTTGGAGAACAATCGGTAAACTTTTGGGATTATCAGAGTATGGGGTTCACGCCATCTTCAGGTTTGGATCAAGAGAACTCGTCGGCTGGTCAAAGGAAAACAGGATTGTATGGGGCTACGGAACCTGTTTCTTTTGCTAATGTAGTGAAGAATACTAAGGCGGATGTTAAGGTGAATTTTAGGGCGATGGAATCAAACGAGGCTGTTGATGGAGCAGATGTTGTTATTCCACTGTCATCGGTTAAACAAGTTACGGACAGGTATGCTAACACTTTGTATGGATACTTTCTGGGTAAACGTCTGGCATTTCCTGTGGTTGATTACTTTGCAAAAAACAATTGGGTTAAATATGGTCTTTCCCGGCTAATGATGAATGCAAACGGGTTCTTTTTCTTTAAGTTTAAAACTAAGGAAGGGATGAATCAAATGTTAGAGGATGGGCCTTGGATGATCAGAAGTGTACCGATTATTTTGAAGGAGTGGTCGGCTTCTATCAAGATGGAAAAAGAGGATATTAAAGTTGTTCCAGTCTGGGTCAAATTGCATGATGTTCCGTTAGCGGCATTTACCGAGGATGGTCTTAGCTTAGTTGCTTCTAAGGTTGGGATCCCCAAGATGTTGGATTCATATACTGCCACGATGTGTACTGAGTTTTGGGGAAGAAGTAGCTACGCTAGAGCTCTTATTGAAGTTCAGGCGGGGACCGAGTTAAAGAAGAGTGTTACAGTAGCAATCCCATCTTTGGATGGTAATGGTCACTCAATGGTGGAGGTCAAAGTTGAATATGATTGGGAGCCTTTAAGGTGCTCCTCTTGCTGTGTCTTTGGTCATGATGATAGCACGTGCCCAAAGAACCCTCAGGTAACTTCAAGTGGGGATGCTGGAAAGAATATTGATGATTTTCAGGTTGTGGGTTCCAAGAAGAAGAAAGTTAATAATCAGGGCATCCATATGAAAAATCAGAAGCCTAAGTTAGTGTACAAACCAGTTGTTAAGCCTAAACCAAAATCGTCCTTGAGAAGTCCGATGAATAACCAGGTTTCAACGTCTAAACCGTTTGACATTCTCAAGGATGATGATGGAAATCAAGGAGGTATCACTGTGGGTCGAGTGGAAAAGAAGGCTATGCAGTCGACTAGTGACAAACAGGAATCGGATGAGGAGGAGGTCGTTGAAGTCTATAATGAAACTAGTGAATTTATGACCTCGGGTACCCAGTCTTCATCTTCGAGAGCAAAGGCAGGCACCACTTCCACAAATTTCTTCAATGGATAGACGCTTTTTGGTTCGTGTGAAGGGGTTGCCGGTTTGTGGCAATTTCATTTTTGACGATGGCGGATGAGGGCGTATTTTTTTGTTTTGTTTGTTTTGTCTGCTGATGTATAGTAGGCTAGGTTATGGGGTGGCTTAGATGCTTTGTTTTTGTTTGGTTGACATATATGGGGCATGTCCTGTATATGAATTAGTGTGGAACACAACCTCACTACTTGTACTTATTTGCGGTTTGTTTTAATAGAATCACCGGGGTAACCCTTTACCCAAAAAAAAAGAGGGGCATTGAAGCAAGTCTAGAGAAAATCAAGGCTATCGTGAATATCAAATCTCCTGCCAACGCTAAGGATGTGCAAAGATTGACAGGAAGGATCGCAGCCTTGAACAGGTTCATATCCAAATCCTCAGAAAAGCGCAAGGAATTCTATGACATCCTGAGGAAGAACAAGAAATTTGAATGGACTGAGAAGCATGAAAGTGCCCTCAAAGCCCTTAAGGATTACCTATCCTCAGCCCCGGCCTTGATGAAACCAGAAAAGGGGGATATATTATCCTTATACCTAGCAGTATCCTCAAAAGCAGTAAGTGCGGTCCTTGTTAAGGATCACCAAGGTACACAACATCCTGTTTATTATGTAAGCAAGAGTTTACTTGATGCTGAATCCAGGTATTCACACTTAGAGAAACTTATCCTTGCATTAATTATGGCATCTACTAAATTAAGACATTATTTTGAGACTCATGCCATTATTGTTAAGACTAATTTTCCATTTAAGAATGTTCTCAGGAAACCTGAAATGTCAGGAAGGATGGCTAAGTGGGCAGTGAAGCTTAGTGCTTATGATATAAGATATGAGCCTAGAACTGCCATTAAATCCCAAGCCTTAGTTGACTTTGTGGCAGATTTCAGTAGTGACTTGCAAAAGGAAGCTGAGTTAGAAGTCCAACAACTTGAAGAAACTAAGGATCCTTGGATACTCTTCACTGATGGTGCTTCTAATGTCAAAGGAACAGGGCTTGGAATACTACTAAAATCGCCACAGGGGGACATAATACTCCACTCCATAGCTTGTGAATTTCAAACTACCAACAATGAGGCTGAATATGAAGCCTTGATAGCTGGTTTGCAAATTGCTAAGCATATGAGGATCAGGTATCTTGAGGTACATGTAGATTCATTATTAATCACTAATCACTTTAATGGATCATATGCTGTTAAAGGTGAAAAGCTAATCAAATATTTAGAGATAGTCAAAGAATTGGCACTCTCTTTTGTTTCCTTTAGTTTGACACAGGTACCAAGGGAAGAGAATGCAGAGGCTGATGCATTAGCCAATTTAGGATCATCCCTGAAGATCCCGGAGGATATCAAGATCCCTATTATCCATATCCTGACCCCTGCTATCGAGGATCATGTAGCTATGGAGATAGGAGAGGATTTTGCAATCATCCATAGTGAGGATACTCAATCTCATGCAGGATCATGGATCCTTCCAATTATGAGATACATCCAACATGGAGAGATTCCTATAGGAGAAAACCCCAAGGCTTTCAAAACTAAGGTATCTCAATTTACAATATTGAATAACATGTTGTATAAACGATCTCTTGCAGGTCCATATCTAAGATGCATTGAGGATCCTGAAGTCCAAGAAGTCCTAAAGGATTTCCATGAAGGAGATTGTGGAAACCACACTGGGGGCAGGACATTATTCTCAAGGATCCTGAGGACAGGATACTATTGGCCTACTATGAAGAAGGATGCTGTGGAGTATGCCAAGAAGTGTGATCCTTGTCAGAGACACAGTAATATCCTTCACCAACCAGCAGAACTTTTGCATCCTATATCCTCTTCTTGGCCATTTATGAGGTGGGGAATGGATATAGTTGGAAAGCTTCCTAAGGCACCTGGTGGAAAAGTATTCATGCTTGCTATGACTGATTACTTCTCCAAGTGGATAGAGGCTGAAGCCTTTGCTCAAGTCAGAGAAAAAGAAGTAATATCCTTTATTAAGAGAAACATTATTACTAGATTTGGTATCCCTTCTGAAATTGTCTGTGATAATGGATCCCAGTTTATTGGGAATAGAACTACTAACTTTTGTGACGGCTGGGGGATTAAGATGATAACATCAACACCAGTCCACCCACAAGCTAATGGTCAGGCAGAATCATCCAACAAGATCATCATCAACAATTTAAAGAAAAAGCTTGGATCCAAGAAAGGAAAGTGGGCAGAAGAACTACCTTATGTACTATGGGCTGATAGGACAACTTCCAAGAATGCTACTGGCCAAACTCCATTTTCTTTGGTATTTGGGGCAGAATCGGTGATCCCTACAGAGATGGTGGTTCCTACTGCAAGAACAAGCATTCGTGATCCTGAAGAAAATGCTGAAAACTTGGTTCAAGACTTGGATACTATAGAAGAACTCAAGGATTTGGCAAGGATAAGGATGGCCAGTTATCAACAAAGGATGGCTGGAGCCTACAACAAAAATGTCAGGATCAGGAAATTCCAAGTTGGTGATATGGTGTTAAGGAAAGCATTTCAGAATACCACTAATCCTGCTGATGGAAAATTGGCACCAAAGTGGGAAGGCCCTTACTTGATCGAAGCTGAGGCAGGAAAGGGGGCATATCGATTGCTAACAATGGAAGGTGACTTGCTACCAAGAGCTTGGAATGCTGTCCACTTGAAAAAATACTTTATGTGCTAAGGACCCATGATCCTTACCCGACATGTATCCTTGAAGGATCCTTACAGGACAGATGATCCTCATTTTGGTAATATTCTAATCTCAAACTATTTCATTCTTTAATTATCTTATATAAGGATAAGGATCCTGCATCCTTTATCCTCCTTTCACTTGATTTTGAGTTTTGAAGGTTCAGGTATCCAACAAAGGATTGAGTATCCACAGAAGTATCCAGTTATTTGGGCTTGACCCCAGTTATTTGGGCTAGTCCCCAGTTTTGGGCCTGTCCCCAGTTTCGCCAGCAGCGCACGATGATCCTGGTACAGTTCATGGCAATGGGACCAGTACTCGCTTTAGGGGCTGACAATTTCATTGTACTGGCTGTATCCGGGATCCTACATATAATGGTAGACGTACCATACATCCGTTCCTAAGGTTTCTAACGTTTTCACGTTAGCTAAGGTTTTGGCATTTTCATGTCACTAAGTTTGGATAGTCGCCAGTAAGGGCCATACTCCAGTTTACACACGATCCTTGGGCTTGTCCCCAGTTATCCTTTGGGCTTGACCCCAGTATATTGGGCTTGTCCCCAGAATTGTTGGGCTTGTCCCCAGTTACTAACTCTTATCTTATATTGGTTTAGTCCCAAGTTGTATCCTATTTCAGGTTTTTGGAGATAAACGACCAAGGATCCTTGATCCTTACCTTTTACTAAGGTTTGTCTTTTGGTTATCCTGATTATAAGTGTTAAAGGTTAGGATCCTAACTTGGGTTCTCAGGTATGATCCTTAACTATTTTGATTTTATTCATTATTCATTTGAGTGACCCTTATCCTTTGACAACTGAACTTATGATCCTTAAATTATATTACTTTTCAGAACTTGCCAACTAAAGGATATATGATCCTTGATTATATTCTAAACTTTTTGAAAATATTTATTTACTTAATAAATTCAGACAAAATGTATATCTCAACGATTGAAAAGTAAAGTACTAACGAGGATAGCAACACGGGAGATAGCCAAAAAAAATTAAAGTTATTTTATTCACAAAAGATTAAACCCTTTAAGGTTGTCAAAATTGCCAACCCACGTTTCTACCAGCAAAACATGGCCCGTCCACATGGGTTGGCAAAGGGTGTCTATTGTTTACGGGTCTTTGTAGTGCAGGAAATAAAAGATGGAAGGATAACAAGTGGCTTCATCCCCCAAACAGAGGATCCATCCACCACCCATTATCCTGCCTATTGTTCAAGGATCCATGATCCTTCACCCTAGAAACTATTGTCTAAAGTTATTACAACCCCAAGATTGTTTCAAAATACCATAACCAAAATAAAACTACCAAATTCTAAAAAATGGGCTCCGGCTACGTCTAGAAATGTCCTTCATCGCCCATTCCTGCAGCTTATTCCTTTGCTGCATCACCATCTCCTCCAGCTCCAGCATCATCCACCTGATCCTTGACTCCACTGCCGCCAGCCTCGATTGCTAAGACCTTTTCTTCATCATCCAGCTGCTCAGCCAATCTAGCCTTCCAGCCCTCTACGTCCCAGCTGCTCTTGTCAAAGTCAGGATCCAGAGCTTCTTGGGCCATCTGCAACTGGGTTTTGTACATAGCAATGGCAGCGGAGATTTTAGCATCATTGGTGATCTCATTTTTCTCCTGATCAGTAGTAATGTGAGCCAAGACAAGTTCCCTCTTCACCAGATTGACATCATTTTCAAGGGAGGCAATCTTTTTATCCTTGGCCAGCATCATCTTTTGGAGATCCATGCACTTTTGCTCAACTTATTCAACACTGCCTACGTAATCCTCGATTTCAGCGAATTTCTGCAAAAAGACAATATAAAGCTCAGGATAACATGATCCTCAAGTGGGCAGGATAACTAAGTTAAGTTAGTGATCCTTACATCAGCAAAGTACTCAAGGAACTGGTGGCGAATTAGAGGCAGGCCTTCTAGATTGTCAGCCTCAGAGGCTTTCCTCTTCTTTCCTTTGGAAGCAGTAGGCTTGGGGATGGCAGTACTCGGGCTAGCAGCAACCTTCTTCTTCCTGGACTTAACAGTGGTGAGATCGGTAACACTGAAACGGGTAGCAGACTTCGATGATTTTCCAGCACCTACACATTCAAAAACAGATAAGTATCCTTATTTCATTTTAATTTAAGCATTTAATTACATATAAACATGGATACTTACTTGACATTGTGACAGAACCTGAGGATACCTCTTGAGAATCCTGGGTATTTGCTTTAAATGATCTTATTTCAGGATCAAGCCTCCGAAAAGAAGCAAGCCTTTCCTTTGTTGCAGGTGTTGAAATAAGGTGTGCGACAGTGATAGCTGCAAAATAGAAACAAAAGGATGTTAGTGATCCTCAGCAGAAACAAGGTCATTTGGTGATCCTTCTAAGGATCCTCTATCCTACCATGGGTGGTCCATTTTCTAGGCAGATCCTTTCCATCAGGGAGAGAATCCCTTCTGATAAAGAAGAATCGCCGTTTCCAGTTGGTGTCATTCTTAGTGGCTTTGAAAATGGGGTGTTCTTCACCAGGTTTATGTTTGAGTAGATATGTCACACCCCCAAAATCCACACGCGGAGTACCACTGCTTGGAGGCGTGACTGACTAGGATCAAGCCACCAATCATATTGAACATATAAGTAATCAGTAAAAGTAAACGTAATCCATCACAATACAATTGGTGCTAAATCAAAAGCATAGCATAGGTAGCGGAAGCATAGTTATGAACATCCAACACAAGTGTTTAGTTTAAAGAGTCATAAAGTTTTTATCAAAACATCCACAATCCGTGCCCACAACGACCGCGCCTCCCGTGCAAGCTCCAAGAGTACCTATGGTCCTGCAAGGCATGTAACAGAGAGTCAACAACTAGTTGAGCGAGTTCACAGTTGGTTGTTTAGTTATAATGTTCGTATCGTAAATCGTATGCTCGTTTAGTAATCATGTATCGTATGTAATGGTATCGCGGCCATTCCAGGCATGTATGCGAAGATTAAAGTATAGTTCGCGGCCGATCCCGGCGTGTGTGCGAAGAAGAGTATATGTATCACTAGTCTAGCAGTATCTACCAATGACCTTCCTCTCCCGAGGCCTATGGTATGTAATTCCGATAACCCTTAAGCATAAGTAATCAATCAACCCATTCCCAACCCCGGGAATCCCATGCCTTGGTAAGAGTGTGAACTCACCTTGTTTTGCTCGGTATGCTAGGTATGTGCTCACGGTTAAATTCAATCACGTCCTAAAGTATGCATGTGTACTTAATCAGTTCATATTCATGAGGTTCACGTAAAAACACAATCAATATTTACCAAGTAGTACATATCACATAACTCAACATCGTACAAGTCATGCATAGCATCTAACAGCAGTTAGTTAACTCAGTTAAGTTTTAACAGAAATAGACCAAGTTACTGTGCGAATTACCCAATCGGCGAAACACCCTCTATTTCGCCGTGAGTCCCTTCGACGAATCACTTCCGTTTCGTCGTTAGATCCCTCGGCGAAACACACACATGTGTTTCGTCGGATCTGTTTCAGCAATAATAAACAATGTCACAGAATCTTAATGCCCTAGTGGCCGACATCTATCCACCACCGTCCAACCTTATTGGACCGAAATACATAGTCAAGGTTTTATTTTCATTGGACCTCTAATATCATTCAACCGATTGGACCTTTCCTTCTCTTAAAATTTGATAACATATAAACAAACAATTAATATTTGAATCTTGACTAACATGTACTGACAACACACACATGTAAACAAGAATATAATGGCCGACAACATTATGCAAGTCATGTGCTCATCATCATCAAAATCGTTATTCAATATTTGCAGGTTAATATAATCATTTACGGTATGCACATAATAGAACCATATCATTCATTCAGATTCGCCCCTTTCAAAATCACAAGTATTCACATAACAATCAAGTAAGCAACTTAAGAAATCACATCTGATTATTACGCACTAACCGAGGTGGAATAAAAATAATGGATTAATCGATAAGGAAAGCTTCGGGAACTTCAAACAGCCGTCACACAGGGAAAGATCTCTAGGGTTTCTTTTTCGCCAAAAGTGTGAAAACAGAAGTCGGTTCACGTTTAAATATACCCATTTACGTACTGGGCCCGTAGTGGGCCTCGACGAATCAGTGGGCCGGTGAAACACTTTGTTTCGTCGAATAAGAATGGCGAAACACATCTCTGTTTCGTCGAGATGTATATGGCGAAACAGTCTGTTTCGTCGGGTCCTTTCATGTGTTAGACAGTTTAAGTTTTCAACAGGTTTCATATTATACAACCAAACACAGAATCATGCAAATACAATGCGTTTTATCATAACATAATATGTACAATTACAAGTTAAACAAGTCAAACAACTACACAGTCAAAGTCAACGTGCTTTTAATGCGAAAGTGAAAGTCGGAAACTCGAGTTGTCACATAATCCCCAACTTGAAAGAAATTTCGTCCCGAAATTTAGCATGCGGGTACTGAGGAAGCTAGGTAAGTTGTATCGTTTACTGGTTTTCCTGGGGTGTCACATCCTCCCCCCGTTGAGTTGGAATTTCATCCCGAAATTCTGTGGTAGCTTCAGCCTCAGTAGTGGTTGCACGGTTTCCGAATAACTGGGGATACTTGAGTTTCATTTGATCTTCACGCTCCCAGGTGAACTCTGGGCCGCGACGGGAGTTCCAACGAACTCGTACAAGAGGGATTCTCGTGTTCTTGAGGACCTTAACATCCCGGTCTGTGATTTCAACTGGTTCCTCGACGAAGTGTAACCGTTCGTCGATAGTGAGCTCCTTCAAAGGAACTATGAGGGTCTCATCTGACAGACACTTCTTCAGATTCGACACGTAAAAGACGTTGTGAACTGCACTGAGTTCAGCTGGTAAGTTCAGTCTGTAGGCCACTTTGCCTATTTTCTCTATGACTTCGAACGGTCCGACGTATCGCGGATTGAGCTTGCCTCGTTTTCCAAAAGGAACGACACCCTTCCAGGGTGAAACTTTGAGTAGCACTCGATCCCCAACCTGGAACTCGAGTAGTTTCCTGTCTTTATCTGCGTATGCTTTCTGACAGTCACGAGCTGCCGCCATGCGTTGTCGTATTTGAGCAATCTTTTCAGTAGTATCAACTACCATTTCTGGACCTGTGATCTGACTGTCACCCACCTCTGCCCAACAAAGAGGTGATCGGCATTTACGCCCGTACAATGCCTCAAATGGAGCAGCTTTAATGCTGGTGTGGTAGCTGTTATTGTATGAAAATTCCACAAGTGGCAGATGTTTTTCCCAGCCATTGCCAAAGTCAATTACGCACGCCCGAAGCATGTCTTCTAGAGTTTGAATAGTGCGCTAAGACTGCCCATCTGTCTGAGGGTGATAAGCTGTGCTCATGTCTAATCGAGAGCCAAAAGATTTGTGCATTGCTTGCCATAGTTCTGAAGTAAAACATGCATCACGATCAGAGATAATAGAGGTGGGCACCCCGTGCCTCGAGACAACTTCCTTAAGGTATACGTCTGCTAGAGTGGAGAACTTATCCGTTTCCTTGATAGCCAAGAAGTGAGCAGACTTTGTGAGTCGATCCACAATCACCCAAAAAGTATCATTTCCGCGCTGAGATCTAGGTAAGCCAGTAACAAAATCCATGGAAATTTGTTCCCATTTCCATTGTGGTATCTCAGGTTGTTGGAGCGGGCCTGAAGGTTTCTGATATTCCACTTTAACTCTCGCACAAGTCAAGCACTTGCTAACGTAAGTGGCTATGTGGGCTTTCATGCTAGGCCACCAATATGTAGTTCTGAGGTCGTGGTACATCTTATCCGAACCAGGATGTACTGAGTAGCGAGACTTATGAGCTTCATCCAATACAAGCTCGCGTAAGTTGCCATAGAGTGGGACCCAGATGCGTCCTGTTACATAGTAGGCTCCGTCTGCCTTTTGTTCTAACCGTTGCCTTGAGCCGCGTAGGGCTTCAGCCCTGACGTTTCTGGTTTCAATGCTTCTACCTGAGCATCTCGTATCTGTGAAGGAAGACTAGACTGAATAGTGAGTTGCAATGCTCGTACACGCCTAGGTGTAGTATCCTTTCGACTGAGGGCGTCGGCCACCACATTGGCTTTGCCCGGATGGTACTTTATAGCACATTCGTAATCGTTCAGTAGTTCAACCCATCTACGTTGTCGCATGTTCAATTCTTTCTGCTTGAATATATACTCAAGACTCCTGTGATCGGTGTAGATGGTACACTTAGTGCCATACAGGTAATGTCGCCATATCTTGAGCGCAAAAACAACAGCTCCCGGCTCTAAATCGTGTGTTGTGTAATTCCGTTCGTGAATCTTAAGTTGGCGCGAAGCATAAGCAATAACTTTATCCCGTTGCATCAACACACATCCAAGACCTTGGATGGATGCATCACAGTAGACTACAAAATCGTCCGTGCCTTCAGGCAATGAGAGAATAGGTGCGCTACAAAGTCTATCCTTTAAGTGCTGAAACGCTGTTTCCTGTGTATTACCCCAACGGTAAGCAACACCTTTCTGTGTCAGTGATGTGAGCGGCTGTGAAATCTTTGAGAAGTCTTTGATGAACCGTCTGTAATAACCCGCCAAACCCAAGAATTGGCGTATTTCTGTCGGTGTGCGAGGTGCAGGCCAGTTCTTGATCGAATCTACTTTGGATGGATTGACATGAATCCCATCCTTGTTTACCACGTGGCCTAGAAAGTGGACTTCACGAAGCCAGAAGTCACATTTTGAAAACTTAGCGTATAGCTGTTCCGTTCGTAGGAGTTCCAAAATAAGTCGTAAGTGCTGCTCGTGTTCCTCTCGACTCTTCGAATAAATCAGGATGTCGTCGATGAAAACAATAACAAACTTGTCAAGATAAGGTTTGCACACCCTGTTCATAAGATCCATGAAAACCGCAGGCGCGTTCGTTAGCCCGAATGGCATGACCAAAAACTCGTAGTGGCCGTAGCGTGTTCTGAATGCTGTTTTGGAGACGTCCTCATCCCGGACTCTCAGTTGGTGATAGCCTGACCTCAGGTCAATCTTCGAGTAATAGCTCGACCCTTGCAACTGGTCGAATAAGTCGTCGATGCGTGGAAGAGGATAGCGATTCTTCACAGTCACCTTGTTTAGTTCGCGGTAGTCTATGCACATACGAAAGGTACCGTCTTTCTTCTTCACAAATAATACTGGAGCTCCCCAGGGCGAAGAGCTAGGACGTATGAAACCCTTTTCCAAGAGTTCTTGCAATTGCTTAGACAGTTCTTCCAGTTCAGTTGGAGCTAAGCGATAAGGTGCTCGAGCTATGGGTGCTGCTCCTGGAGCTAGCTCGACCTGAAATTCGACCTGACGATGAGGCGGTAACCCAGGTAACTCTTCAGGAAACACTTGAGGAAAGTCGCGTACAACCGGAATATCCTCTAACTTCTTCTCTTTCGTCGATGTATCTGTAACAAGTGCTAAAATAGCTGTGTGGCCCTTTCGCAAACACTTCTGTGCCTTCAAGAAGGAGATGATGCCACTCACGACACCGCTCTTGTCGCCTTGAACTTCGAGAGGTTCCTTGCCAGAACGAGGAATACGAATGATCTTTTCTTTGCATAGGATCTCTGCTTGTTGTTGGGATAACCAATCCATACCAATGACGATATCAAAACTACTCAGAGTTATAGGAATGAGATCGATAGAGAAAGTCTGACCAGCGAGGATAAGATTACAACCCTGAACTATGTGTGTGGCTTCTAGACTTTTACCGTTAGCTAGCTCTACGACATGTTTGGTGTTCAAAAGTGTTGGTGCGCGTTTAAGCATTTGACTAACTTTCAGAGACATATAACTGGTATCCGCACCCGAATCAAATAATACAGTAACATAAAAGTCGTCGAGAAGAAACTTACCCATAACCACATTAGGATCATTCCTTGCATCACCCTGACCAATCACAAATGCACGACCTCTAGCACCATTGTCGTTGTTGTTTCCCCCGTTGTTGTTCCTATTGCCCTGATTATTGTTGTTGTTATTCTGATTCTGGTTTAACTGGGGGCAGTCCCGCTTAAAATGGCCTTCAGCCCCACATTGAAAGCATCCCTTATTGTCTCGCTGTTGTTGTTGCTGGTTTCGTGGAGCTAGTGGCTGTTGTTGCTGGTTCTGATTCGCAGGCCTTGAGCTCCTGCATTCTTTAGCTTCATGACCCATCTTGAGACATCTCTGACAGCGGCCCTTGCGACATTGACCACTGTGGTGTCTGTTGCACCTGTTACACAGTGGGTGAATTCCCCGATATCCACCCTGCCCGTGACCACCAGAAGATTGCTGACTCGGACTCTGGTAGTCATTAGTTTTGCGTTGCTGAGTTTGAGACTGTACGGTAGCTGAACCCCTGCTGGAATCCCCTTCCCATTTCCGCTTGTTATCACTGGGAGTAGCAGGAGTAGCTGGAGTGGTAGCGGTAGTAGTAGTGCTGATACGTTTAGGCAGCCTGTTCTGTTCCACTGCCTGATCGGTGAGGCGATGAGCTAACTTGACGATCTGTTGAATGGTGCCAAGATTCGCTGAGGTTACGTGACTTTGAATTTCCGGTACCAGACCATTGAGATACAGTTCGATACGCTTAATGGGAGGGTCTACCATAGTAGGACACAGAATAGCCAACTCATTCGATCTTCTGGTGTACGCTTCAATTTCTGACCCCGTCATTTTCAAGTGGTAAAACTCTACCTCCAGCTTATGAATGTCATCACGGCTACAGTATTCCTCTTTGATCAATTCCTTAAAATCATTCCAGGGTGTGGCGTTAGCAACAGCCAACCCTAACATCTGAACTTGCGCATTCCACCAAGTCAGCGCAATGCCTTCTAGGGTACCAGTGGCGTACTTCACCCTGCGAGCCTCAGGGCATTCACACATCTCAAATACTGACTCAAGCTTTTCAAACCAATGGAGGAGTCCAACTGCTCCTTCCGTGCCACTAAAAGTAGTAGGACGACAGTCCATAAAAGTTTTGAAGGTGCAAACAGGTGGTTGACCTGTTGTGTATAAGAACCAGGACAAGATTAAACACAAGAGTTGGTTTAGGAGTGTAGGATCTAAAGATCCTAGTGTGAGTTACAACTGCAGGGTATACCTCCTGCTTGTGCGGCTGCAAGTGCCGCAACAACTCGCTCGTTAATGAGAGCCATCAACTGGGCTTGTGTCATGTTAATGCGTCCAGACATGATCTTCATAGCAAAGATAACATAAGTGAGAGAGGTTCGCGAATAGTGCGATGACAGAAGAGAGTAAGCATGCAAGTGTTCTCATGCAATAGTGTTACGTTAATCTAAGCATACCCTGAGCAAAGTTCTATGCAATTCTAGCAAGTAGGCAATAGAACATGTACCATATTACCTAGGATGTTGAGTCTTGCACGCGGAGCGAAGTGTCGTTGTGGATCGTTGAGCACTGTTCTGGTTATAGTCTGGTTTTAATAAAAACGTTTTCCCCTTATTAAAACCGAGTTCTCTATAACCAATGGCTCTGATACCAATCTGTCACACCCCCAAAATCCACACGCGGAGTACCACCGCTTGGAGGCGTGACTGACCAGGATCAAGCCACCAATCATATTGAACATATAAGTAATCAGTAAAAGTAAACGTAATCCATCACAATACAATTGGTGCTAAATCAAAAGCATAGCATAGGTAGCGGAAGCATAGTTATGAACATCCAACACAAGTGTTTAGTTTAAAGAGTCATAAAGTTTTTATCAAAACATCCACAATCCGTGCCCACAACGACCGCGCCTCCCGTGCAAGCTCCAAGAGTACCTATGGTCCTGCAAGGCATGTAACAGAGAGTCAACAACTAGTTGAGCGAGTTCACAGTTGGTTGTTTAGTTATAATGTTCGTATCGTAAATCGTATGCTCGTTTAGTAATCATGTATCGTATGTAATGGTATCGCGGCCCTCTAGGCATGTTTGCGAAGTTTAAAGTATAGTTCGCGGCCATTCCAGGCATGTATGCGAAGATTAAAGTATAGTTCGCGGCCGATCCCGGCGTGTGTGCGAAGAAGAGTATATGTATCACTAGTCTAGCAGTATCTACCAATGACCTTCCTCTCCCGAGGCCTATGGTATGTAATTCCGATAACCCTTAAGCATAAGTAATCAATCAACCCATTCCCAACCCCCGGAATCCCATGCCTTGGTAAGAGTGTGAACTCACCTTGTTTTGCTCGGTATGCTAGGTATGTGCTCACGGTTAAATTCAATCACGTCCTAAAGTATGCATGTGTACTTAATCAGTTCATATTCATGAGGTTCACGTAAAAACATAATCAATATTTACCAAGTAGTACATATCACATAACTCAACATCGTACAAGTCATGCATAGCATCTAACAGCAGTTAGTTAACTCAGTTAAGTTTTAACAGAAATAGACCAAGTTACTGTGCGAATTACCCAATCGGCGAAACACCCTCTATTTCGCCGTGAGTCCCTTCGACGAATCACTTCCGTTTCGTCGTTAGATCCCTCGGCGAAACACACACATGTGTTTCGTCGGATCTGTTTCAGCAATAATAAACAATGTCACAGAATCTTAATGCCCTAGTGGCCGACATCTATCCACCACCGTCCAACCTTATTGGACCGAAATACATAGTCAAGGTTTTATTTTCATTGGACCTCTAATATCATTCAACCGATTGGACCTTTCCTTCTCTTAAAATTTGATAACATATAAACAATTAATATTTGAATCTTGACTAACATGTACTGACAACACACACATGTAAACAAGAATATAATGGCCGACAACATTATGCAAGTCATGTGCTCATCATCATCAAAATCGTTATTCAATATTTGCAGGTTAATATAATCATTTACGGTATGCACATAATAGAACCATATCATTCATTCAGATTCGCCCCTTTCAAAATCACAAGTATTCACATAACAATCAAGTAAGCAACTTAAGAAATCACATCTGATTATTACGCACTAACCGAGGTGGAAGAAAAATAATGGATTAATCGCTAAGGAAAGCTTCGGGAACTTCAAACAGCCGTCACACAGGGAAAGATCTCTAGGGTTTCTTTTTTGCCAAAAGTGTGAAAACAGAAGTCGGTTCACGTTTAAATATACCCATTTACGTACTGGGCCCGTAGTGGGCCTCGGCGAATCAGTGGGCCGGTGAAACACTTTGTTTCGTCGAATAAGAATGGCGAAACACATCTCTGTTTCGTCGAGATGTATATGGCGAAACAGTCTGTTTCGTCGGGTCCTTTCATGTGTTAGACAGTTTAAGTTTTCAACAGGTTTCATATTATACAACCAAACACAGAATCATGCAAATACAATGCGTTTTATCATAACATAATATGTACAATTACAAGTTAAACAAGTCAAACAACTACACTGTCAAAGTCAACATGCTTTTAATGCGAAAGTGAAAGTCGGAAACTCGAGTTGTCACAAGATATCGGTGGGACCCATGGCTAACAAGGTCATACATCTCTGCAAACTCCGACATTCCTAGATCAATTCCTTCATGTTCAATGATCCTTTCAAGGGTATATTAGACCCTCCAGGTCATTGGCATCGCTTGAATGTAGGAGATGCCGGTAAGAGAGAAGAAGGATTGGGTGAAATCTGGAAAAGGATACGAGTATCCTATTGTAAATGGTGTGACCGGAAAAGCCACCCAGGTTTTAGAAACATAGTCACTCAGGACGGTGGGATCAAATGGTTTGAAAACGGTGTTCGCCGGGAAACAATGGCGGATTCTGTCCATCTGTGGATCGGTAAAGCAGCATCTTTCTTTCGCAGAGTCTTTGATGATCTCTTGGAACTTCAGGGGACTGTCCTTACGGTGATCCTTAGCTGGCGAAGATCTTAACATCATCTTGATCGCAGATAAAGATGAGGAAAGAAGGAACAGAGAAAGAAGATGAAGAGAGAAAGGAGAGAGAATTACCTGATCGGATCTTCGAATGAGGATTTAAAGGAGGAAACACACGAATTTAAATGATCTCTAACCCTTATCTCTAACTTCAATTTATAATGATGATCTTGCAGGGTAGTCACTTCAGTGACGTCAGGATGGCAACGGATAGTTCAATCACAACGGCTATATATCCGTTAGTTGGTTACGGATAAGAACAAGAAAATACAACTCGTTTATTTACAAATTACTCCTTATATTTTGGGGGCAATTGTTAGGGGAGGATTTTCCAATGATCAGTGATCCTCATTTACTGTTGGGCTTAGTGATCCTCAATTATGTTTGAATTAGTGATCCTCAGAAAGTGTTGTAGGATCAGGATCATGGATCATCATCAGGATCCTTATACTAACGATTGTCTGCTTTGAATATGAAGTTGTTTTGCAGGAGTACGAGCTTGGACTTGGTCTTGGCGATATTCCTGGAGCATATTCCATATTTATTCCGCACGTGCAGGGCTAAAGTGGACGTTATGGAGGTCGTGGAAGACTTGCACAAAATGCGGACAGTTTGTTAGCTTAGATATTTTTCTATTTTTAAAAGGGGATAGCGAGCTAAATAAAAAGACTTGGCTATTTTTAGCTTAACACACACACTCGCAACTGCTCTCACCAGCTCTCGACAATTCACTTGGTGTTTACACACTTTTTTGCACATTACACTATAGTGATCCTTGTAACTAGCTCGCTATCATCCGAAGTTGTAATACATTTCTTGTTTAATCTGAGTTGGTGATCGGTAGTTTCCATCACCCAAGGTTTTTTATGCCGGAGATCATTCATTGATCAAGGGCTTTTTCCTCGTATAAATCTTTGTGTCACTTGTTCATTACATTTCAGAGTGATCCTTAGTATTGTTCATTGATTCAAGCATCACACCTCACAACAGAAAGTTTGGTTGCATTATCATTGCTTGATTTTTGACCAAAACAAGAAGTACAACAGCTAGGAGAAAACTTAGAATCCTGGACGCTATATACTGATGGTGCATCTAATGTAAGAGGTGTAGGTTTGGGTATACTACTAAAATCGCCACAGGGGGACATATTACCCCAGGCTATTAGATGTGAGTTTCCTGCCACTAACAATGAGGCAGAATATGAAGCTTTAATTGCAGGATTAGAATTGGCTAAAAATATGAATATCAAGAGTTTGCAAGTATATGTTGATTCTTTGTTAATTACTAATCATTTTAATGGAACCTATGCAGTTAAAGGAGAGAAGTTAATCGAGTATCTCGAAATTCTCAAAAAATTAGCAGGATATTTCGATATTTTTACACTTGAACAGGTACCAAGAGAGGATAATGCTGAAGCTGATGCCTTAGCAAATCTAGGATCATCAGTCAGGATACCGGAAGGAACCCGAATACCAATATTACATATCCTATATCCTGCGACGGATCCTCAGGATAAGGAAGTAGTAAGTGTTCAGGATCCTGATTATGAGTATCCTAAGAAGGATCCTAAGTCTTGGATGGCTCCGATCATAAGATATCTCAAGGAAGGACACATCCCAAAGGATGAGAATCCTAAGGCCTTTAGAATGAAGGTATCACAATTCACTATTATAAATAATGTCTTGTATAAGAAATCTCTTGCAGGACCATATCTGAGGTGCTTAGAGGATCCCGAAACCAAGGAAGTGCTTCAGGATCTACACGAAGGGGATTGTGGTAACCATACTGGGGGCAGGTCGTTGTTCTCAAAGGCATTAAGAACAGGATATTATTGGCCGACGATGAGAAAAGATGCTGCAGAATACGCTCGAAGATGTGATGCATGTCAAAGATACAGTAATATATTACATCAGCCAGCCGAGCCACTTTATCCTATAGCTTCCCCTTGGCCATTCATGAAGTGGGGAATGGATATAGTAGGAAAATTGCCAAAGGCTCCAGGAGGAAAGGTCTTCATGCTGGCAATGACCGATTATTTCTCTAAGTGGGTCGAAGCTGAAGCATTCGTTCAAGTTAGAGATCAAGAAGTGGTATCCTTCATAAAAAGGAATATCCTGACTAGGTTCGGGGTACCAGCTGAGATAATTTGTGACAATGGATCTCAGTTTATAAGTAAGAGGACTACCGACTTTTGTAAGAGTTGGGGAATCAAGATGATTACATCCACACCGGTACATCCTCAAGCAAATGGACAAACAGAATCCTCAAACAAGATAATTGTCAACAACCTAAAAAGAGACTAGGAGCTAAAAAAGGAAGATGGGCATAAGAACTACCCTTTGTTTTGTGGGCTGATAGGACGACGGTGAAAAGTGCAACTGGCCAAACCCCGTTTTCCTTGGTATTTGGAGCAGAAGCGGTGATCCCGACAGAAATGGTAATACCTACAGCAAGACCCAACCTCCGGGATCCTGAGCAGAATCCTGAAGTCCTATGCCAGGAACTGGATACTATTGATGAGACAAGAGACGCAGCAAGGCTAAGGATGGCAGCATATCAACAGAGGATATCTAAAGCATATAACAAGAATATAAGGACTAGAAGGTTCCAGGTTGGAGATTGGGTATTGAGGAAGGCTTTTCAGAATACTACTAATCCTGCTGATGGAAAGTTGGCTTCGAAATGGGAAGGACCCTATGAGATTGAATCAGAATCAGGAAAAGGAGCATACCGACTCAAGAATATGGAGGGGGATATGCTACCAAGATCCTGGAATGCTATACATCTAAAGCTCTATTTCAAGTGAGTCTGGAATTTAAATTCTAACTCAGGATGGTATGGATTCTATCTCTTTTAATATGTTTTGATATTGTTTATTCTTTTGAACCCATTACTGACTTAAGCATCGGAGGGGTGTTAGCCAGGCTAACACCCACCTTAGTTTACAGTTGTTTTGCAGTATATGCTTCGGGATATAGCTCCAGGATACACATTCAGGATACTTCGAAAGATTAGAGGATTGCCCCCCTCTCTCACGTTTAAGGGATCCTGATCCCTTCACAGGTTTAAAGGTATTCACCTTTCTCTCGAATTGGGTTTAAACACCCCGCCTGGAGCGCAAGTTATCCAGGGATAGTTCAAGATAGCGGGACCAGTCCATGTAAAAGTGGCTGACAATTTCGTTATTGTTGGCTATATCCTGGATCCTAAAGGTATATGAGGATTGATCACCCTCTCTCACGAAAGGGTATTTTCATACTCTCTAAGGTTTAAAGGTTATCACCTATCTAAGTATTAGAGTTTATACACTCCCGCCTGTAGCGCATGAAAATGTGGGATTTTCCCCAGGATACTTATGGGATTTTCCCCAGGATACTAAGGATTTATCTCCAGTATATTTTTGGGTTTTACCCCAGTAACACAAGAACTGTCCAAACAGTTAGAACTTGAATTCAAAAATATTCTAAGTGTTCGAAGACTTTATGCACAGGGGATATTCCTCCTAAGGCGATTGTGTAAGGCTCAAAGAATCAAATTATAACCTATTGTACTAAGCATCTCATACTGGGGACATCTTAGTGGAAGAAGTTGCAAAAGGATTGAAGTTCGATGCTAGGGTTACACTCTATTCCTGGTATGATCTTTCCTTTGTGAACCTTACATAACTTATTTGAACTTTTGAAACTATGTTTAAGGCTTAGATATCCTGATTAGGATATATCCTTAGGATATATTCTCAAAATCTGTTTTCGGGACATGTTTCAGGATATTTGATTGGAATATTAGGGGTATAATGCTTGGGTTGAAAACTAATACTCTGGTCAAACAAGTGTTATCAAAACGGATTTTGAAAAATAAACTATCCTTTATTCTTTGAAGACTTTGTCTAAATTATTTGAACTTTGAAAAGTCCTATTTGACGGAAGTCTTCGTAGGATACCGTCGAGTATGTTGATCAGAATATTTTCAAAAGATAATTTTGCAAAACTAAAATCTAAACTAAGTAATGCATGACAAAAAATTAAAAGGCAACAACAAATAAGCTAAAATAAGGTGGTATTATCTAAAATAAACGATACTAGCCGATAACCAAAGGCTTCATCCTAAAACCTAGGACCCATCCACCTTTGGTTATCAAATTGTTTTAATTCAAGGAAAGAAAATTATTCAAAAGATAAGGAATGAAACTGTTCGAACAAACATAACCATCAAATTTAAGGGAAATAAGTTTTAGGAGGCAGCGCCTTCTTCGTTCATCGCGTTTTCGACAGCGTCCGTTTCAGGATCAGCTTGAACATCCCTCTCAGCTTTGCCACTAGCATCAGTTGGTTTTTCAACCGCTTTTGAAGATCCTTCAGCTGCAGGTTTAACGGGATTGCCGCCGAGACTCCTTAGCTTTGTCTCCCAGGCATTGACATCCCAAGAAGGGCATTCGAAGCCCAGTGTCTTGGCTTCGTGGGCCATCTTTAGCCTGGACTGAAGAAGGGAAGTAATGACAGAAATTTTAAGGCCTTCCCGGTAGCTGATCATATCCCGTTCGTGTTGAGCATGGGCCGCGTCAAGATCGGCTTGGGCCTCAAGAGCGGCTTTGTTGAGGGCGGCCTGGTGTTCTTGGGCCATAGCCTTAAACTTGTCCTCGTAATGTTGAGATTTGGCAGCTGCGATCATGCCCTGGTCGGAGATGGTGACCTCGGCTTTCTTCAACTTGGACTCGAGCATCTTGTTGAGCCCACAGGATTCCTGGTATAAGTGAACCAGACGTTCGAGACCCTGCAAAATAAGGGAACAGGTATTAGCCTTAATAAATGTTTATAACCAGCATATGGTGCAGGATATGGGTCAGGATACTAACCTGGTTGAGAAAAGAAGTCATGAACCCGCTTGCCTCAATGAACCCATGATTCTCATAGGGGAACGTATCAGAGATGGTAGGTGAGTCAGTCTTTTTCCTTTTGTGAGAACTTGAACTCCAGGGCTTAGTAGCTGGCGAAGGTTTGGGAATGATAATGGCTTTGGAGCTGCTGGGCTTGGATGAGGCCGTAGCCTTGGGATTGGGCTCCTTCTTGACCTGGACGTGATTGGAATAACTGTCCAGCTCATCAAGGTCGAAAACCTCTGGGATCTTAGCTGGTGCTGCATAAAGGGGAAGTTCTACATCCTTATTACTCTTCATTATATTACGCTAATCAGTTATTTACGAAGTGACTCTTACCAGACATTTCAGATGATGAATATTGACTGGAACTTGGGATGTGTGTAGTAAAACTCCTTTCACCTGCCGGTAACTGGTAAACTGCTTCGATTCTTTTTTTGGATTCCGCAGTAGGAGGAGCTACTTCCTTAAAGTTCACTGTAAAAAGATCAAATAAGAGGATATTAGCACAGGATAAAAGTCTAGAAGTATCTGGGTATATTCTTGACCTTATCGGTGGTTAACCACTCCACCGGAAGACTAGCACCCTCATAGATGGAGTCTCGTTTGACGAAGAAGAATTTGTGTTGCCATCCATCCTCGTTTTTGGTGGCTTTAAGTATGAGGGGTTTGCTGGAAGTTGAAAAGAGCAAGAACCGACTGGAACCGTGTGATCGGAGGCGGTAAGCAATCGGCATATCCTCGATGCAGAGGTCGGGACAGTGAAGATTTTTGATTTGGTTGAGCACAATCAATACTCTCCAAACCATGGGCATGGTTTGGGCAAAGGAAATACCAGTAGTTCGGAAGAATTGCATCATGAATTCAGGAAATGGATATCGGAGACCTAGCGAGAAAGGGTATGCCGGAAAACAGACCCAATCGGCAGAAGAAACATCTGATCGAATTGATCGATCAAATGGTCTAAAAACCATGCCATCGGGGAAAGCGCTGGAGGCTCTCAACGCCGCAGTGTCTGCATTATCAAAAGCACAGATCTCCTTCTCGGGATTTTTGAGAAGGTTTTGCTGCACGAAGGATTCCGACGATTCACCGGTTTGAGAGTGGACTCTAGTAGCCATTGGAAGAAGAATAAAATTAACAGAAAATGAGGAAGGGATGAGTGATTACCTGGAGATTCTGTTGATGATATCTGGTTCTCAAACAAAAAGAGAGAAGATATAGGAGCATAATAGATATCCATCGAGTGAAAAGCGCGTTGGAAGTTACATAGTGCTATCTTGACCGTCGTTTCAATTTAATGACCTCAATTCACGAGATAAAGTTTTAAAATATATCCGTTGGATTGGTATACCAACAGATATATTTGGGGACAATTGTTATGGATCATTTTCTGCGTATATATATCCTGACTAATATTCTGAATTTGGTTGTTTATTTGTGATCAGGATACCGAATCAGGATATTGGTAACATCCTAATGCGATATCCTGGTACTGACCTATTAGCTCACGTGCAGATTATTGTAGCAAGTCTCTAACGGTCAGGAGGACTTCTTCCCCTCGAGACTCGGGCAAATCAGTTAGCTTGTAGACGTTGAACCCGGAAGAAGTGGACTACAACGTTCACTTGAGGAATATTCGAAGCATCCCGGTTTAATAGGATAGTTAGTTATTTTCGTTTTACTATAAATAGATTGATCGGATCAGGTTAAGGCACACATCATTACGCACACTTTTACTTTCCAGTTGCAAACAATCACTACACACAAACACTTGTACTCGAGTTACGTTGTAACACCTAGTTGATCCGCATCATATCCTGCACTGTATCCTGATATTTGAAGTAATAGAAGAACAAGGCAGCTGCGATTGTCAGCTCCCGAGGTTTTGTGCCGGCGATCTAGATTGATCAAGGGCTTTCCTCGTATATCCTGTGTCATCCTTTACATTTTTGCTCATTGTTTGATCATAGATACAGCTCTATATCCCGAGCCGTATCCTGAAACTGTTTTTGCAAATAACTTAACTAGCATATTTTCAACGCACATTTCTAGCACACTACCTCACTTAACTTATTTGATCACTTAATTGCTTCGGTAATTTTTGACCAAAACATTAATATTTAAAAATTCATGTGGGACCCACTACCCACCCCACCCTCTTCATCTTCCCCAATCTTCACCACCTCCACCTTTCACCACCTCCCTGCCAGAAAAATGCCACCACCTCACCCTCTCACCATCATCTTCAACCTCATCCACCACTGTCACCATCACCTATAGTCAAATCAGTTTGTTGATTTCGGTTTCCATGGGGTTTGGTGAGTTTTAGAACTTTTAGTGGCTTTTTGCTTCGTATGTTGCCTAAGAAAAGACCTGTTGTAGTGGTTAAGTTTGATGATGATGACAGTAGTGATGATTGTACTGATAGTTTGCGTAAAAAGTTGCGGATCGGTTGGTTGACCTATTTTTATGAATTGATAATCTGTAGAACGACCACCGCTGGGACGGTAGGGAAGAAAAGCAGCGGTGGTGAGGAATTTAACAGTAGTGCAATCGGTATGGGGCTAGAGGATACGAATATGCAGGATATTGATGAGGATCTGCATAGCAGACAGCTTGTTATGTATGGTCGTGAGACAATGAGGCGGCTCTTTGCGTCTAATGTGCTGATTTCTGGAATGCAAGGACTTGGTACTGAGATAGGTAAACGTGTCACTTTTTTTGATCTTGTGGTTATAAAGTAATAATTTTCATTTCCTATGAGGAGTCTGCGGTTGTGGCAGTAATTGGTTTTGTGTATGTCGAATATGAATATATTTTTGATTATTTGACTGTGATTACGCTGATTTTTCGATTGCAGTTAGTTCAAGTGTTCTTGTTTATGAGGTTGAAGATGATGGTGAGAGGGTGAGGTGGTGGCGTTTTTCCGACGAGGTGAGGTGGTGGTGGTAGAAGGTGGAGGTGGTGGTGGTGAAAGGTGGAGGTGGTGAAGATTAAGGAAGATGAAGAGGGTGAGGTGGGTGGTGGGTCCCACATGAATTTTTAAATAGAGTAAATTACAAGTTTTGTCCTTTATGTATGTCCCAAAGTGCAGGCGCTGTCCTTTATCTTTAAAATTGATGAGTTTTATCCTTAATGTTTGCAAATTTTGCACGTTACGTCCTTTATGGCAAACTCAGTTATATTTTTCAGTTAAATGAAGGCATGTGCATGGCACATGAGGGTAGAAAAGTAATTTCACCTGACACTTGTCTTTTCCCCCTTTATTTATAACTACATCTGCCCTCATTCCTTTCACCTTTCTTCTCCTTCAAAATTAGGGTTCTTCAGAATTGTAAATTAGGGTTCATAATCGCCATGGTCAACTGCCATTGTGGAAGGGAAGCTATTATACAAACTTCATGGACAAAGCTAAACAGTTCCTTCATGTTTTTCAAGCCATGAGTGGTATATACATGGATCATCTTGTGCATTTCAACATACCTAGCCAAGTTGAGACTGTCTTGATCACTGGTTAGGTGTTCAAGACCATCATCTAGGGTCTTTTCAGGATTCAAAAACTGGTAATACATTGGGTTCAAGCTATTATACCCTAACTGATCAAGCATAAGATCGACTTCATGAATGGAAAACTTATCAATATCTATCAAGTCAACATAACTGATCTTGCCTCCTACATATGTGCGTCCAGGAGGTGATGTAAGCCTACCACCATGATGAATGCAAATGCTAAAGAAATTGGGAAAACCATCTGCAAATTTTCAACATTTATGTTATTAATCAACTGATGATCAACAAAAACCACAACATTTTATCCCAAAATCGAAGCTAGGGTTTGTAACTTACCATACAGTTCAACGACACTTTCAGTGTCAAGATTATCCCTGACATACCAGCCTTCTTCAGTCTGCGACATCGGAATCTTGATCATTTTTTTTTACAGTGTCTAAAACCCTAGAAATGAAAGATGGGGGATGATCAATGTGAAGCAGGTGAATGAATGAGGGCAGATGTTGTTATAATTAAAGGGGGAAAGACAAATGGCAGTTGAAATTACAGATCTACCCTCATGTGCCCTGCACATGCCTTCATTTAACTGAAAAATATAACTGAGTTTTCCATAAAGGACGTAACGTGCAAGATTTGCAAACATTAAGTACAAAACTCATCAATTTTAAAGATAAAGGACAGCGCCTGCAATTTGGGACATACATAAAGGACAAAACTTGTAATTTACTCTTTTAAATATTAATTATATTTCTTTTAACTTTTTAGTTATTTATTTAACAGTAAGGGTATTTAGGTTATTTCACACCCACTTAACAATAAAAAATAACTAAGTTAGGGATAAAGAACATAATGTGTAGGGGTTTGCAAACATCGAGTACGTTTTTTGTACTTTTTGAAGATAAATGACACACATTGCAATCTAGTGTCAACATAAAGGACGATTTTTGTATTTTACTCTTAAAAGAATTGATATCGTGATAAAATCGGTTGCTCTGTGATTGATTTGGTCAATTTTGGAAGTTTCGTATTGCCGGTATTAACGCCGGAGAAACAGGGGGCTTGGGCGGGGTTTGGAGGTTTTTTTAGTTTGAGTTTTAAAAATGACATAAATGGTCCCTGTAGTTTGGGAAGTTTTTAAAACATAAATAAAACTAAAAAACTATATATTCTTATAAACAATTTTATGAATCCTTTATTATTTATAAACTTTTAACATGATTTTTAAATCTTAGCTAGTAAAATCCCCCACGTGTTGCAGCAGTATTTCAGTTATATGGGTTCGATTTGCAAAGTTATAGAGAATGACCAAACCAAACCAAAGTGTTTTCACCTGACATGATAGTTCCTGGATATGACTTGTAATCGTTAGTTTACCTTCAAAATTAAAACATCAAACATAAAATTGTTTTCAAAAGCTACAACCATTTGCAATTTTAGGTGGACCTACATTTTCTTTAATCCTGAGGATCCTATCAAAATCTTCATCGTCCTTGGGCTTCGACATTACATCGGCGCATCCGATGTTTTGATATACCCCCTGTGACCATCGTCAATTATGTTATTATCATAATGGTTGGCCTTGGCAACCCTTTTGATCTCATCCTCCTCCCTAAGAGAATTCTCATCCAATCCATCGAAACTTGTGAGGGTGAGTTTTTATATTGTAAAGGGTAAAAAAAGTGGTTGTGAGTGGAGGAGAGAGAAAATGTTACTGTTCATCTGTATATTTGGGGGGACACTGTTCACCCAGTATAATTTTTTTAATATATATTGAAAGTGGTTGTGAGTGAACAAAAGAGAAAAATGTAATGATAATATTATTTAATTGAAAAGGAGAGAGAAAAAATATTTGTTTTTAGTGGAAATATATTGATATAGGAGTTGTTTTTTAGTGGAATGTATGTATAATTTGATGGATTGGATGAGAATGCTCTAATAGCATAGCTTCACAAAGAACCATGAAACCACCGAACACATAATCATAAACCAAACATTAAAAATAAATATATTCATAAGGGTGAAGGGAGTGGTTAAACAGGTGAAAGTGGCAAACTTTAAAATGGACCTTTCAGAGAGTGCCACGTCAGAGAGGGTAAAAAGTTTAAACTTTGCTGAAAAGTGTTGGCAATGGTTTAGACACTTGAAAGTGGCAAACTTTTTTTTTTGTTTTTTTTTTAAATTATATGTTAAATAAAAACAAATAAAACATTAAATTAATAAAAAAAACAATTACATTAAAATGAAACTTAAAAAAAAAACTTAAAATTCATAAAAATTACACGACACTAAAACAACGCAACCACTAAAAAAATTAAAAATTACACTACTCTTCGTCAGAATCAACCAACAGGTGGGGCAAATCTTGACTTGCGAGATGAACTGTGAGATCGTGTTTAAGTCTCCAATGCGTATCATCAAACGCGGGCTCGACCGGAGGATCCCGAATGTGTACCGGTGCAATCGCGTTTCCGTCGTCTTTTAAAATCATGTTGTGTAGAATAATACACGTGTACACAACATTCCTAATTTTTTTAACCGTCTTTGCTCGCATTGGCCGATTCAAGACACCCCATTTTGACTTCAAAACCCCAAAAGCCCTTTCGACGTCTTTTATTGCCGCCTCGTGTTGCCTTTTGAACATCTTTTCATCTACTTCTTGAGGGTATGGGATCGATTTCACAAACACGGACCATTTTGGGTAGATTCCATCCACGAGCAAATAACCACGTTTGTAATAATGGTTGTTGACGTAAAATGGACATTTTGGCGCGGTTCCATTTCGTTCCGTTAAGAATAACGGCGATTGTCCTAGCACATTGATATCGTTCTGCGAACCCGGTGGACCGCAAAAAGCATGCCAAATCCATAAATCTTGAGACGCCACTGCTTCGAGCATAACAGTCGGGTATCGGTGATCTCCTCTCATATACTGCCCTCGAAGCTCGGTGGGACACATTCGCCAGACGAAATGGGTGCAATCAAGGCTACCGAACATACCTGGAAGGTGATGTTGTTCTTCATGTGCGTCGTATAACAGTGTCATGTCGTGGCTTGTCGGCCTACGTAAGAACTCCGAACCATATATTCTGCAAACCGTTTCGCAAAAATATTCTAGGCACTCGCGGGAAGTTCTTGCGGCCATATGCAAGTACTCGTCTCCTTCGTCTGGAGGGTTACCGGTTGCGAGCTGTTTAATAGCTGATGTAACCTTTTGCAGCGGCGTAAAGCTCCTCCGACCTCGCGCATCGTAGGCCTCTTGAAACTATGCGTCATTCGCTTCCACGGCGGTCACAATATTTAAAAACAACCGTTTCGACATACGGAACCTTTGGCGAAAAATTGTGTCGTTGTATTTCGGGTCTTCGACAAAATAATCCGCCATGAGGGTCTCGTGCCCAACCTCCCGCTGATGTTCAATGTATCTCCTTTGGTTTGATGTACCGGAGTCTTGTAGTTCGGCTTCTTCGAGTAGATTTTGGAAAAAAAGAATGCTATCATCGGACGAGTCGTCGCTACTATCGGGTGGAAACCACAACGGGAAATCATCCGCCATTTTGCGTGGCAATACTTGGGTTAGTGTTTTGTATTTTTTGGTTTGATTTGGGGGTGATTTTGTAGAATATATAGGATTAAAATGGGTTTGTTTTGAATATATAGGGTAAAAGTTGAAAAAATAATTTTTTTTTATTTTGAACGGCATATAGCCGTTATGTTGCAACGGTCAACATGCAAGTTGCATGTTTGTCGATCGGTGATGTGTAGTCGAGAACCAATGTTTGCCGCGCGGGATGAAGGGGTGGCGGCGGTGTTGCCGCTCGGCAATCGGCTTTGCCGATTGCTTTGCCGTGCCACTCCCTTCACCCTAACATCATAACAAATGTGTATTTATAAAAATGCACCTGTATGAAGAACCCACCAAGATAAAGAAAACAAAACACTTGTTTAACATCAAATGAACTATATGCCATCAGCTAGACACTCTACAATAGGTGGCGTAACATTCCTATTGGTCCACTATATATAATATATGTCACATTATAATTAATTGTTGTAAACCTTTATAATAGAGACAACCATTGGTCATCGTGAAGACAAAAAAAAACAAAATATTTGTTGAACAACATATAAACTATATACCAATCATATACTTCGCACTACAAAATATGTTTACGCAATAGGAAAAAAACACTTTCAATCCATTTAATTATGAACGGGTCATCAAAGTTTGTATTTTATCTGTAACTATTGCAAAATCACAAATCAGAACCAAAAAAAAACTAAATCATACCATCAAACGGCTTCTCAAATATGTCATTCCAACTCAAAAGAACCTTGAAGCAACTGACATCACCGACTTGTAGCCTTTAGATTGACTTTGATTACACGTAATCTCTATTTATTTGTCAAAAAACGCATAAGATAAACATGTAAGCTAAATGATTTATAAACTATCTATACTTTCTATAAAAGGAGAAAAACAAGTGATATAAGAAAAGCTGAGGTGGCAGCCATAGAGGCTGTCCAACAAGGCTTTTCTTATGTTATTACTGCATCATAAACCTTAATATATAAAATCACTTTAATTTTCAAAGGTCTGGCCCACATCTATACTTTCAAAGGTCTGGCCAACATTGAAAATTCAAACGTCTGCCCACATACAAAAGGGCAACTGTTTATACACACTCCAAAACTCTACCCATAACTTCTACCCATATTCAAAATTCAAAATCCTGACTCCAAATTCAAAATTCAAACTATATATGAATCTGGCTCCACATTTAAATTTGAATTCATCTCTCTTACTCATATTTGCGATCATATCTCTCTCTCTCAAATCCATAGCTCTCATGATTCAGCCGGTTAATCTCCGATTACAGTTCTTTGTTCGAACATTTGTTGACTCTGTTTACACATTATCCTTCCAATATCATTGTTTCAATATCATTGTTCCAATATCGTTGTTTTAGTGAAGCTCTGTTTCACACATCAACGTTTCACCTCAGCTTTTCTTATGTCACTTGGTGTTCTCTTTTTATAGAAAGTATAGATAGATTGTTGCAACATCGTGAAAAGTTATACGTGTTACCTTCTTTGATGGGAGAGTTGCATTTTAGGTTTGTGGCTTATTTTTATTAACTGTAGTTATAATAATTTAATTTGATGTGTGAAGAAACAAGTGTTGATAATGTTGATAGTTTTTATTAACAGTCACATTTTAGAGTATGTTAACATCCATATTGATAGTATTAAATTAAATGCATATACATAGAAAGATATAAATGCATGAGAGCTATTACACACTATAGTTAACACTTGCAAGGATTTCATATACTCTCACCTTTCTCCATGTGATTTCATTCTCTCTTTTGTTTTTCAGATCAGTTAGCATGTCGCTGATTTTCTGGTCCTGTTTTAGTAGTTGTGACAGAAACTCTTCTACATTCTTCTGGAAATCTGATGGAGGAGAATGGAGGATTTCATCAAGTAATGCTATGTTGTTCCAGGTTTTGTTGTAATTATTGTCACTGATTATGCCGACTTTTCTGTTTAGTTCCTCATCAAATCTTTTTTCTTTGAGTGACCAGATCGAGAATTGTGTTTTAACAGCGCTGGGGTCTGACCAGTGGTAGAAGCATCTGTTTGCCATCTATATTTTTGTTGGATTTCCTGATTTTGATTTGTTTTTGAGGGACAGTGATTTGTAAGACAATTTGTTGATGTTTTGAATCAAACTAATCATCGGAGTTTTATAGTGTTTAAAACGCATCTATGTGGTAAATGAAGAGGTTAATTGTAATTATGATAGCCTGTTTTTTCTTTGAAGCTTTAAAATTTGTCCCTTGGGTTTCTTGACATTTAATTTTATAGTTTTCCCATAAAAGCTGGGGTTTGAAAAGGTTTTTGCATTAAAAGGCTAGTGTTTTGAAATATAAATTTATATGTTCATATTAAAATTACACGTTTTGCTTGGTTGGATTATTAAATGTACAATGAGTTTAAATCTGATCTCTTAGGCTGTTAGTGTTTTGGTCAAAAATTACTGAAGCAATTAAGTGATCAAATTAGTTAAGTGAGGTAGTGTGCTAAGAATGTGTATTGAAAATATGCTGATTTAGTTGTTTGTAAAAACAGTTTTCAGGATACAACTCAGGATATCGAGCTGTATCTACAATTAAACAATGAGCAAAAATGTAAAGAGTGACACGGGATATACGAGGAAAGCCCTTGATCAATCTAGATCGATGGCACAAAACCTCGGGAGCTGACAATCGCAGCTGCCTTGTTCTTCTTATTACTTCAAATGTCAGGATACAGTGCAGGATATGATGCGGATCAACTAAGTGTTACAATGCGATTGGAATACAAGTGTAAGTGCGTTGTGAGTGTTTGCAGCTAGAGAGCAAGAGTGTTCGAGAGATTGTGTGTGTTCTTATCTGATCCGATCAATCCTATTTATAGTAAACTAAAACTAACTAACTAGCCTACAAATCCGGGATATAACGAATATTCCCTTTGTGAACGTTGTAGTCCACGTCTTCCGGCTTCAACGTTCATAATCCAACAGATTTGCCCGAGTCTTTGGGAGAAGAAGTCCACTTGAACGTTATAGACTTACACCTTTAATCTGCACATGAATTAATTAGTCATTACCAGGATATTGTATCAGGATGTTACCAATATCCTGATCCGGTATCCTGATCACTACAATAGAAACATAGTCAGAATATTATTCAGGATATACGAGTTAAAAACCACCCATAACAATTGTCCCCAAAATATATCCGTTGGTATACCAATTCCAACGGATATATTTTAAAGCTTATCTCGTGAATCGAGGCAATTAAATTGAAGCGACGATTGAGGTGACATTGTGTAACTTCCAACGCGTTTTATACTCAATGGCTATCCATTTAGCCCCTATATCTTCTCTCTTTTTGTTTGATAGCCCATCATCTTCACCAGAATTCCCAGGTAATTTCTCTCATCCCTTTCTTCTCCGCTTTTCTTTACCAAAATCCTCCATGGCCAGTAGAACGAGATCACACATAGCCGATTCGATCCCGTCTTTCGAAGCCCAAAACCTTCTCAAAGAACCTGAAAAAGAGGTATGTTCGTTCGATAATGCTGACATTGCTGCCTTACGAGCCTCCGGTGCTTTTCCTGTTGACGCGATTATCTGTCCTTTTGACCGAGAGCTCTGATCAGATGTCTTTTCCAAGGAGTGGGTGTGCTTTTTAGCTTACCCCTTTTCCATAGGGCTCCGATACCACTCTCTAGCTTTCATCTCTCGTTTCTTTGAAGTTACTAGTCTTAGTTATGCCCAAACCAAGCCTATGGTTTGGCATGTGCTAGTGACCTTAGACCAAATCAGATCCAGCTTCATTCCCGACCTCTGCATCGAGGATCTTCCGGTTGCCTATCGCCTTCGTTCTCACGGCAACAACCGTTTTCTCCTTTTTTCAACCTCTTAAAATCCCATCATCCTCAAAGCCACAGAAAATGAGGATAAATGGCAACGAAAGTTCTTTTTTGTAAAAAGGGATTCTATTACTGGAGGTTTTGACCATCCGGTGAAGTGGTTAACTTCTGGTAGGATTTAGGGTTTTAGGAATATCCCCAAACGTATCCTGAAGTTATATCCTGAACTGATATCTTTATTTCTTGTGCAGCAAATTTCAAAGAACTAGCCCCTCCAAGCGCTGAATCAGAACAGAGGATCAAAAGCATTTATCAACTCCCGGAGAGTGAGAGAACTTTTCTCTGTCCTTTGCAAGTTCAAGCCAAAGATCCAGCTCCGATATGTCTGGTAAGTACATCAGTATATATGAAACAAATATATTAGTTTATAAATAAATACTTAAGAGTTAAATGTTTCTCCCTTTTGTGCAGCACCAGTCAAAGTTCCAGAGGTCTTCGATCTCGACGAATTGGACAGCTATTCTGCTCCTATCTCGGTGAAGAAAGAACCAAGCCCTAAAGCCATCACATCTTCCAAACCCTCCGGTTCGAAAGCTGCTACCACCCCCAAGCCTCCTCCAGCCACCAAGACTCGTGCCTCCAATGCCCGGAAGATGAAGGAAATGGATTCTCCAGCTACCTCTGAGACCTTTCCTTATGAGAACCATGGATTTAATGAAGCCAGCGGGTTCATGACTTCATTCCTCAATCAGGTAAAAACTCTCATCCGGTATCCTGCACATATATGTTGGATCACTATCCTGAACAGTCTATATATGTTGATACCTGAATTTTTTGAATGCAGGGCCTCGAGCGTCTCATGCACTTATACGGAGAAGCTTGTGGGCTCAACAAAATGATGGAGGTCAAGCTCAAGAAAGCCAAAGTCACCATTGCTGATCAAGGGATGACTGCTGCCGCCAAGTCTCAGCACTACGAAGACAAATTCAAGGCGATAACCCAGGAGCATCAAGCTGCCATTCACAAGGCCAATGAGGATGCCCAAGCCAACCTGGATGCTGCCCATCTTCAATACCAACAGGATATGAATTCTTACCGGGATGGCTTCAAAGGATCTGTTGTAATTTCCCTTCTCCAAGCCAGGTTAAGAATGGCCTATGAGGCCAAAGCCTTGGGCTTTGAATGCCCCTCCTGGAATGTCAACGCTTGGGAGGAGAAATTAAAAGATCTAGGAGGCAGTCCCATGGAACATCCTGCGACGCCTACTGGTGAGGAGCCTTCCAAGGCGACAGAAGAGACGGCTGATGCTGGTGGTGATGCCGAGAAGAATCCTGAGGGTGATGCTGATGCGGGTGCTGGAGGAGACGCTGCTGGTGAAGAAGGTGCTGCTCCTTGAAAGCAGCAAAGTGGGCGATGATGGATGTTTGTGCCTAGGCCGGAGCCCACTTTTTTAAGTTTGTTGGTTGTGGTTGTTAAACAATTTCTATTTGCTGTCTTTCAAACAATTTACATTTCCTGCACTTAGACAATATGGTGACCAAAGGTGGAGGGATCCTGAGTTTCAGGACGAAGCCCTTGGTCATCAGTTAGTATGGTTTATTTTGAACAATATAACAGTTGGAGGTGGATGGGTCTCGGTTTGAGATGAAACCTTCAACTGTTAAGTAAATATGGTTAGAAACTAATTGTGCTTTTGGTGAATGGATCTCAGTTTAAGACGAAACCGAAAGCACAACTTTTGCTATGTTAATAATATAACCTTCTTTTGGCCTTATTTATTGTTGTTCAATTTTATTTTTACAAAGCTTGTTTTGATAACAGTTGTACAGTTTTAATTTTTAATCCAAGTATCATGTCCCAAACATTCCAACAAAATATCCTGAATTATATTCTAAAAATATATTTTGAGAATATATCCTGAAAGCTTATCCTAATCAGGATACTTATACATGTTATAATCAAGCTTTTGTCAAACATAGTTTCAAAAATTTAAATGATTTAGATAAGGTTTTTAAAGGAAAGATCATACCAGAAGTAGAGTGCAACCCTATTCTCAAACTTCAATCCTTTTGCAATCTTTCCAATGAAGATGTCCCCAGTCTGGGACACTTAGTGTACTAGGTCCAAGCTTGATCCTTTGAGCTTTACACAATTGCCTCAGTAGGAATGTCCCCTGTGCATTATGTCTTTAAATACTTAGAAATTTTCTGGACAACAATTGCAACCGTTTGTATACTTTTTGTATTACAGGGGATAAACCCTAAAATATCCTGGAGATAAATCCTTAGTGTTCTGGGGATAAACCCATAGGTATTCTGGGGAAAATCCCAAGTTTTCATGCGCTACAGGCGGGAGTGTATAAACTCAAAGACTTAGAAAGGTGAAAACCTTTAAACCTTAGAGAGTATGAAAATACCCTTTCGTGAGAGAGGGTGATCAATCCTCTTATACCTTTAGGATCCAGGATATAACCAACAATAACGAAATTGTCAGCCACTTTTACATGGACTGGTCCCGCTATCTTGAACTATCCCTGGATAACTTGCGCTCTAGGTGGGGTGTTTAAACCCAATTCGAGAGAAAGGTGAATACCTTTAAACCTGTGAAGGGATCCAGATCCCTTAAACGTGAGAGAGGGGGCCAATCCTCTAATATTTTGAAGTATACTGAGTGTGTCTCCTGGAGCTATATCCCGAAGCATATACTACAAAACAACTATAAACAAAGGGGGGTGTTAGCCTGGCTAACACCCCTCCAATGCTTAAGTCAGTATTGGTTCAAAAGAATAAATAATATCAAATATATTAAAAGAGATAGAATTCATACCATCCTGAGTTAGAAATTAAATTATAAACTCACTTGAAATAGAGCTTTAGGTGTATAGCATTCTAGGATCTTGGTAGCATATCCCCTTCCATATTCTTGAGTCGATATTCTCCTTTCCCAGATTCTGATTCAACCTCATGGGGTCCTTCCAACTTCGGAGCTAATTTTCCATCGGCAGGATTAGTAGTATTCTGAAAAGCTTTCCTTAACACCCAATCTCCAACCTGAAACCTTCTAGTCCTTATATTCTTGTAATATGCTCTGGATATCCTCTGTTGATATGCTACCATCCTTAGCTTTGCCGCGTCTCTTGTCTCATCAATAGTATCCAATTCTTGGCATAGGGCTTCAGGATTCTACTCAGGATCCCGAAGGTTGGATCTTGCTGTAGGTATTACCATTTCTGTCGGGATCACTGCTTCTGCTCCAAATACTAAGGAAAATGGAGTCTGCCCAGTTACACTTTTTACTGTTGTCCTATCGGCCCATAAAACAAAGGGTAATTCTTCTGCGCATCTTCCTTTCTTAGCTCCAAGCCTTTTCTTCAAATTGTTGACAATTATCTTGTTCGAGGATTCTGCTTGTCGATTTGCTTGAGGATGTACCGGTGTGGATGTGATCATTTTAATTCCCCAATTCTTGCAAAAGTCAGTAGTCCTCTTACATATAAATTGAGAGCCATTGTCACAAATTATCTCAGCGGGTACCCCAAACCTAGTCAGGATATTCCTTTTTATGAAGGATACTACTTCTTGGTCTCTAACTTGAACAAATGCTTTAGCTTCAACCCATTTAGAGAAATAATCAGTCATTACCAGCATGAAGACTTTTCCTCCTGGAGCCTTTGGCAATTTTCCCACTATGTCCATCCCCCACTTCATGAATGGCCAAGGGGAAGCAATAGGATATAGTGGCTCAGCAGATTGATGTAGGATATTACTGTGCCTTTGACATGCATCACATCTTCGAGCATATTCTGCAGCATCTTTTCTCATCGTCGGCCAATAGTATCCTGTTCTTAATACCTTTGAGAATAACGACCTGCCCCCATTATGGTTACCACAATCCCCTTCGTGTATATCCTGAAGCACTTCTTTAGTTTCGGGATCCTCCAAGCACCTCAGATATGGTCCTGCAAGGGATTTCTTATACAAAACATTATTTATAATAGTGAATCGTGATACCTTCATTCTAAAGGCCTTGGGGTTCTCATCCTTTGGGATGTGTCCTTCCTTGAGATATCTCATGATTGGAGCCGTCCATGACTTAGGATCTTCCTCAGGATTTTCATTATCAGGATCCTGGATAGTTACTACTTCCTTATCCTGAGACTTGAGAAGATCCACCGCGGGATATAGAATATGTAGTATTGGTATTTGGGTTCCCTCCGGTATCCTGACTGACGATCCTAGATTTGCCAAGGCATCTGCTTCAGCATTATCCTCTCTTGGTACCTGTTCAAGTGTAAAATCATCGAAATATCCTGCTAATTTTTTGAGAATTTCGAGATACTCGATTAACTTCTCACCTTTAATTGCATAGGTCCCATTAAAATGATTAGTAATTAACAAGGAATCAACAAATACTTGTAAACATTTAACATTCATATTCCTGGCTAACTCTAATCCTGCAATCAAAGCTTCATTTTCTGCTTCATTATTAGTGGCAAGAAACTCACACCTAATAGCCTGGGGTAATATGTCCCCCTGTGGCGATTTTAGTAGTATACCCAATCCTACACCTCTCACGTTGGATGCACCATCAGTATATAGTGTCCAGGATTCTAAGTTTTCTCCTAGCTGTTGTACTTCTAGGTCTACTTCATTTTGGATATCGCTACTGAAATCAGCCACAAAGTCAGCTAGAGGTTGAGACTTTATGGCATTTCTAGGTTCATATACTAGATCGAAGGCACTTAATTTTACTGACCACTTAGCCATCCTACCTGACATCTCGGGTTTCCTAAGCACATTTTTAACAGGATAATTAGTTTTAACATGAATCCTATGTGTCTCAAAATAGTGTCTAAGCTTTGTTGATGCCATAACTAAGGCCAATATCAATTTTTCTAAATGAGAATATCTAGTTTCAACATCTAATAAACTTTTACTAACATAACAGACAATATACTGCTGACCTTCATGATCCTTTACAAGAACAACACTTACGACATTCCCTGATACTGCAAGATACAGGGATAATGGTTCACCATCCTCAGGCTTCATCAATAGAGGTGCAGTTGAAAGATACTGCTTCAATTCCTGCAAGGCTGCTTCATGTTTCTCTCCCCATTCGAATTTCTTATTCTTCTTCAGGATATCGTAGAATTCCTTGCATTTTTCCGAGGATCTTGATATAAACTTGTTTAATGCTGCTACTCGTCCTGTTAATCTTTGTACATCTTTCATGTTGGAAGGTGACTTGATATCCAAGATGGCTTTGATCTGTTCTGGGCTTGCTTCTATCCCTCTTTTAGTCACCATATATCCTAAAAACTTTCCTGCCCCCACTCCAGAATGACATTTAGCAATTCCAACGGATATATTTTAAAGCTTATCTCGTGAATCAAGGCAATTAAATTGAAGCGACGATTGAGGTGACATTGTGTAACTTCCAACGCGTGCTATACTCAATGGCTATCCATTTAGCCCCTATATCTTCTCTCTTTTTGTTTGATAGCCCATCATCTTCACCAGAATTCCCAGGTAATTTCTCTCATCCCTTTCTTCTCCGCTTTTCTTTACCAAAATCCTTCATGGACAGTAGAACGAGATCACACATAGCCGATTCGATCCCGTCTTTCGAAACTCAAAACCTTCTCAAAGAACCTGAAAAAGAGGTATGTTCGTTCGATAATGCTGACATTGCTGCCTTACAAGCCTCCGGTGCTTTTCCTGTTGATGCGATTATCCGTCCTTTTGACCGAGAGCTCCGATCAGATGTCTTTTCCAACGAGTGGGTGTGCTTTTTAGATTACCCCTTTTCCATAGGGCTCCGATACCACTCTCTAGCGTTCATCTCTCGTTTCTTTGAACTTACTAGTCTTAGTTATGCCCAAACCATGCCTAAGGTTTGGCGTGTGCTAGTGACCTTAGACCAAATCAGATCCCGCTTCATTCCCGACCTCTACATCGAGGATCTTCCGGTTGCCTATCGCCTTCGTTCTCACGGCAACAACCGTTTTCTCCTTTTTTCAACCTCAAAAAATCCCCTCATCCTCAAAGTCACAAAAAATGAGGATAAATGGCAACGAAAGTTCTTTTTTGTAAAAAGGGATTCTATTACTGGAGGTTTTGACCTTCCGGTGAAGTGGTTAACTTCTGGTAGGATTTAGGGTTTTAGGAATATCCCCAAACGTATCCTGAAGTTATATCCTGAACTGATATCTTTATTTCTTGTGCAGCAAATTTCAAAGAACTAGCCCCTCCAAGCGCTGAATCAGAACAGAGGATCAAAAGCATTTATCAACTCCCGGAGAGTGAGAGAAATTTTTCTCTGTCCTTTGCAAGTTCAAGCCAAAGATCCAGCTCCGATATGTCTGGTAAGTACATCAGTATATATGAAACAAATATATTAGTTTATAAATAAATACTTAAGAGGTAAATGTTTCTCCCTTTTGTGCAGCACCAGTCAAAGTTCCAGAGGTCTTTGATCTCGACGAATTGGACAGCTATTCTGCTCCTATCTCGGTGAAGAAAGAACCAAGCCCTAAAGCCATCACGTCTTCCAAACCCTCCGGTTCGAAAGCTGCTACCACCCCCAAGCCTCCTCCAGCCACTAAGACTCGTGCCTCCAATGCCCGGAAGAGGAAGGAAATGGATTCTCCAGCTACCTCTGAGACCTTTCCTTACGAGAACCATGGATTTAATAAAGCCAGCGGGTTCATGACTACATTCCTCAATCAGGTAAAAACTCTCATCCGGTATCCTGCACATGTATGTTGGATCACTATCCTGAACAGCCTATATATGTTGATACCTGAATTTTTTGAATGCAGGGCCTCGAGCGTCTCATGCACTTATACGAAGAAGCTTGTGGGCTCAACAAAATGCTGGAGGTCAAGCTCAAGAAAGCCAAAGTCACCATTGCTGATCAAGGGATGATTGCTGCCGCCAAGTCTCAGCACTACGAAGACAAATTCAAGGCGATAACCCAGGAGCATCAAGCTGCCATTCACAAGGCCAATGAGGATGCCCAAGCCAACCTGGATGCTGCCCATCTTCAATACCAGCAGGATATGAATTCTTACCGGGATGGCTTCAAAGGATCTGTTGTAATTTTCCTTCTCCAAGCCAGGTTAAGAATGGCCTAAGAGGCCAAAGCCTTGGGCTTTGAATGACCCTCCTGGAATGTCAACGCTTGGGAGGCGAAATTAAAAGATCTAGGAGGCAGTCCCCTGGAACATCATGCGAAGCCTACTAGTGAGGAGCCTTCCAAGGCGGCAGAAGAGACGGCTGATGCTGGTGGTGATGCCGAGAAGAATCCTGAGGGTGATGCTGATGCGGGTGCTGGAGGAGACGCTGCTGGTGAAGAAGGTGCTGCTCCTTGAAAGCAGCAAAGTGGGTGATGATGGATGTTTGTGCCTAGGCCGAAGCCCACTTTTTTTAAGTTTGTTGGTTGTGGTTGTTAAACAATTTCTATTTGATGTCTTCAAACAATTTACATTTCCTGCACTTAGACAATATGGTGACCAAAGGTGGAGGGATCCTGAGTTTCAGGACGAAGCCCTTGGTCATCAGTTAGTATGGTTTATTTTGAACAATATAACAGTTGGAGGTGGATGGGTCTCGGTTTGAGATGAAACCTTGTTGGGATCTGAGGATCTACTGATTGTGTTTATTTGTGATGTTTGAACAAATCAAATAGATATGAGCAGTTTTAAGTGCAGCGGAAATGGATAACAAACTTTGTAAACACAATCAAAGGAGAATATAGTTTGATAAACAATTGCTTTTCATAGAGTCGAAAGATTACATCAAAAGCAAAAGGTTAGAATGCAAGCTTACAGACTTAAACTCCCCCTCAGCCTGATACTCCAGAGTTGGTTGCACAAGATGAAAGGATTGAATTGAGGAGAAGAACTCACTCAAAACGATCAAATATAACAGTACAGAGTACTGTCATATTTATAGGCAAACCAAACCACTGATGTACCTCAGCTGACGTCACCATGATAGTGACATCTAACAGCCTAACAACCTATAAACACTGGTCTATACAAAACTACTGACGTCTAACAACTGATTGATAATAAAATGCAAAACAAGTCTAACACTGTTCACGTTCCACTGTTGTAGCCTAAGCACTGATTACTTGAACATCAGTGCTTTCTTCAAAAGGTGATCAGTCTTTGAATGAGCAGTGCTTGGGTCTTCAGCAGTACATAAGAGACAGCAGTAGATAGAGCTCAGTGTTTTCCTTTTAGCAGTCTTTAGTTGTTTCACCAGTGTTTGGTTCATCAGTTGTTCTTCAGAGCAGTACTTAGAGTGTATCAGCAGATAGGTAACCACTGTCAAGGGGAGAGCTTAGTGTAAACATCTGCTTATTGTGAATCCACTGTTGTGATCAGGTTTTGGCTTTACATTATCTGTTCCTCTGGTAGGGTTCAATCCCAACAATCTCCCCCTGGAACAGATAATGCCAAAACCTGTCATTATTCTGGATTTTTATTCTTCATCAGAAGTTCCTTTGCTTTTCTTTTAAATTCTTCTTCAAACTCTTTGGAACTTAAATCAGCCTCATCCCTGCACAGTGTAAGCTCAAGGAGATCTTGTAGATCTTCAACACTTAGGCCTAGTGCTTGATTCCTTGATATATGCCTCACTTCTCCATTGGTTCTGATCAGAGTCAATACATGGGTCTTTTGATCAGAGAGCCACTTTAGTATTTTTAAACCAAATGGGTTTCTTGGGAGAGGTTTATTGACTGATGAACTTAAAGTGTTTGGCCTAGAGAAGAAGTGTAGAGCAGTATCATGAGCTTCAGACACTCGTGTGAATGCTTTTTCAATAATCTCATTAGCTGCAGCTATGTCTGCTTCAACTTCTTTGTCAGACAGCTCACTGTTTGTGACATCTGCTGATGACTTTTGACTTACTACTTTGACCCTTTTGGCAAGGTCTTGTAGTTTTGCTAATCTTTCTTTATCTGAAGCTATTTTCTTGATAGCTTCTTCAATCTGATCAGCTTCTTTATCCTTTTCTTCTCCAGCAGACAGCATTTCCTTCCTTTCTTTTCTCAATTTTGTGACACAGGCTTCTGCTGTGATGATTTGTGTTTCAAAGGTCTTGACTTGCTCCTTTTGCTTTTTGTAGTTAGACTTTTTAGGAATGTCAGAGACTTTCATCCTCTGTTTCTCAAGCCTTTCATAAGCTTCATCAGTTTGCTGTTTTGACCATTTTGCTATGGCATCCGCAGTATCCACCTTTCCATCCACCAACTCCTGCTTCTTTCTTTTATGCTCGGAAATAAGATCAGCTATGAATTTCTTGTATTTGTTCCAATTTGGAGCTGTCTTTTTCTTCCGTGGATCAAGTTTAATCTTTTCAATTCTGTTAGCCTCATGCTTTAGTGCAATGATTGGCCAGTCTTTGAATTCTGTTTCTTCAGCAGGATAGAACTTTTCTTTCATTATGTATGCAAGATATTCTTTTCTCAATTCATTTCGTTGATCTGCTTCAGGGGATAAGCTTGACATTTCTTTGTTCAGATCACTTGCATATTCTCCTATTTGTTTGACTTTGTTGAGCAGGAATTCCCTTCTTTCCAAAATGGCTTCATCACCTTGATCCTTGCACTCAACTTTGGCTCTTATCCTTGCTTATCTTGCTTTTATTTCGAGATATTCATCCATGTTTTCTGGAATTATGAAACCTATGAGAGAAGGAAATTTCCTTTTTGTAGTATCATCTTCAGTGTAAAATTGTTTCATCTCATTTTTCACAGCTTCTAATTCCAATGGATATTTAGCAGCAACAGGATCATACTTTTCATCAGTAGCCTGTGTTGTTTCTCTTTTTCTTTTGTGAGGCTTTGGAGGTTGTGGTGTCGGAATGATGAGATCAGTGGTGGATGTTTGACTAACAGTGGTTGAAACAACTGGTGTTTCAACCGCTGTTGTCATTACAACTGCTGATATGTCAGCAGATGTCTTCTGCTTTTGAGCAGGGGATGGAAGAGGTGAGGTAGTTTTTGATGGTGGTGATGGTGGTGGTGAATCATCAGATATGAAAACCCTTCTCCTTTTTAATGTAGGAGAGGCTGATGATGTTTTGGGTGGATCAGTGGTTTGAGATTGAATAGCAGTGGTTTGTGATTGTGATTGACTGACAGTGGTTGAAACAACTGGTGTTTCAATCACTGTTGTCATTACAGCAGATGTTGTAACATCTGCTGTCTTCTGCTTTATGGCAGGAGGCAGTGGTGGTGATATGATTGTAGATGATGATGGTGGTGGAACAGTGGTTGTGATGGTGTGTGATAGAGTGGTGTGTGTTGAAGGTGTGTGTGTTGATGAAATGGCAGCTGTTTGGCTACTGACAGCAGTTTTTGTAACTACTGGTGTATCAGCTGTTTGACTAACAGGTTTTGAGACCTGCTTTTCTTTTTCTTTTACTTTTTCAGGCTAAATATAAAGGACATGTTCTATTCCCATCTTATTCATTTTTCTCAACATCTTGATATTCTCCCCCTTTTTGGCATTATCTGAAGGGGGGTTATCAAGAAATGATAGGGAAGAAGGAACTTTGCCAGAGACGCTTTGAATGCTAGCCTTTATAGCCTTGATATCTGCTTGAGTGTCTTTTGTAACAACTGTGCTTGTAATCATTGTGAACAGTTCTGTTATCAATAAAACAATGTTATTTGATCCCAATGTTTGTTTGATTGTGTTTTACATTTTTCATGTTTTAACTTTTATGTAATTTCAAACTCTATATCACTTTCTGGAGAGTTATACGCAAACTGGTGCGTAAACGTAATCAGTTTAATGCGAAAAATACTCCGGAACATCAACATATACTTAACATACCTTAAAAAACCTTTACATAACTTAGAAATAAGTTTTAAAGGCTTTGGTATGGCAAAAACAAGTTAATTCGCTTACAGGGACTAAACTTGACAAACTGCGAAAGTATGCCAATTTAAACTGTAACAGACATTCCGGAACATGACCATAAGTTAAACATACCATAAATATCCTTTACATAGCTTAGAAATAGGCTTTGAGGGGTTCGGTATGGTAAAATAAACTTTTGGGTCATTCAGGGACTAAAAGTGTCAAAAAGTGCACAAGTTTGCACTTTCGCGCATAACTTACGTTCTGAATACATCCGGACATCCAAACATTTATGAAAGCATGACTATATTATGCTTTAGTGTTTGGCTTGCCAAAAATCCATTCGTCGCGTCATTTGGATCGTTTTTCGCGCTTATGCGCATTCCGTCGTAATTAAGCGAACATCGCGTTCGTACGACCAAACGAACCCACACCCGGCATATTTTTGAGCATGTTTCATGTCCACAATGTTTAGGCATCATTTTAGGGCCTTAAAGTTGGCATGACGGGCCTTAGAAGTGTCGGAAATGGCCTTAAACACGTGTAGGGACCAAAACTGTAATTTCAGCAAATTTGTGCTGATCAGACAAGGCCATGCGGCCCGCCTGAGCTTTGTCTGATCCTGAAGCGGGCCGCCTGGGACTAACAGACAGCTAAAACATGCAGACACTTTGAATTTTGTCCAATTCACTTATGCACATGGTTTTTCTCAATACTATGGGCTCAAATGGTTTTGTAATACCATGTTCTTGATGTGTATGGCCAAGATCAAAGCACGGTTTCCTAGAAACGATCCTAACGGCTAACCAAATACTATAAATACCCCATGCCATCCATTGCTAAACTTACAAGAATTTTGATTTGAGAAACTCTAAGTTGAAACTATTGTTTCATACCTGAGATTTTTGAATCGAAATTAGCATTCGGGGACCCTTCGTAAGTATTCTTTCGTTCTTTTATTGCTTTTCAAGTCTTTTAGAGTCTGAAAGTCAAACTTTGTTTGACTTTCTGCATTGACCAGTTTATGGTCAATGCGAAGTTCGTTTGAACTTCGCAACGTGAGTGTAATCACGTTGGTTATAGTCCCTTGGGACTATGCCTACTGATTACCACGTTGTCTAGGGTCGTAGGGTGGGCGATCTGATAAATCGCCTATACCTTCGAACCCGACCCATTTGGTCGATCATTAGGATCCGACCAAATACATTAGGTGACCATAGTAGGTAGGGAATAACCTTCCGATGTTATACCTTATGGTCACGACGTTTAAGTAGTTGTATGATAGGTAGTTTATATGCTTAGGTAAATTACCAGAATACCCTTTTCATGTATAATTGGTAATTAAGCATATGTAACCTAAACTTTTGTCACATAACTGATTATGTAACATGTTTAGGCATATAACACTTGTCATAGGGCTAGTTAGGCGGTCCGAACGCGTTTCACGCGAACGACGCGTTAAAGTAGCATAAGCTACCTAAACGGGTCGTAATGGGTCGGAAGCACTTATGATAGGTTTCAATTAGTATGTAGGCTTTGTTAAACCATATTACACGAGTTTCCATACTCGTTTGGTTTACGAACCCTCATTCTATCTGATCTTCCGATTTAGGTCCGGTTTATTAACATAGTTACCTATATTAGGTGCCGTTTGATTCCGTGATCACTATCATTGTTTGATTATCACTCCAGGACTACTGAGTAATCACAAGTAAGTACATAGACCCCTCTTTTACTGTTTTCCAAACTGTTTTGGGGTGAAACACATGTGCCTACTTGTTACTTTCATGCTTTCCTGTTTTCACATCATATACCGGCTATGTTTGTTAGTACATTATAGTACATGATTTCATTACATTTCATGCTATGTATGTCCATTGTGTGCATACTTAGTACATCGTTTTACTTTACATTTCGGCTATGTATGTTGACTGATAGCATGCTAGCACATTGATTTACATGACTTTCTGCTTTGTATGTTAACTTAGCATACTTAGTACATTGTTTTCATATGACATGTCTACAACTGCTATAACATTTGGTTTGCACAAACGGGTCTTTATTACGTTCATTAACATTTGCTACACCGCTCGGGAGTAAGTAGTGGTACCATAGGACTTGACAAATCCCATTCCTGACATCCCGGGTTTGTTTGGATGTAAGGAATGACTGAATCCGAAAATATTTCTTTTGATAACCTTGACTGAAAGGGTTATCCGACTGTCTCAAGGCTTGAATGTATGCGTTAACTTACCACATAAATGTTTGTATCAATGTAACATGCATTACTTTGCAAAACATAACTTTTTGATATATTCAAAATACTTTGTTTTGTACATTTATACATTTATACATTTTGGACTATGTGACAATACTTTACTTACAATACATAACATTTGTTACACATTACTTGACTACTTTTGGACTTATAAACATTTGACATGGTTTATACAAGGACTTTTGACTATTGGTTTAAACATAGACTTTATACATTGGTGGTTTGTTTAAGTGGTTTATGTAACGAGGCGGGTGTAATATGATACAAGCATGGTGGATACGCCGCTAGTACTTCCTATATATAAGTGTTTGTATGATATTACATATCGTAGCGTTATTTGAATCATTTCAGTTTGAGACATATAACATTTTTATACTAATAACATACTTTTCACAAGACATTGTTTTTTTACAAAACAACTTATTTTATACAACTCATTTTACATGGTTATTCATTTAACCATACCTTATTCTTTTACTTATACATATCATCTGAACTTATTGTTTTTCAAGCGAATTACAAAACAAAACAAATTACAAGGTTCATGACTAAACATTTTCTTAAACTCAAGTCATGAATCTTATTTTCACAAACCTATGTATCTCACAGGCATTTTTATGCTGACGTACCTATTTTCACATGTGTTTTCAGGTGCTTTTCCATAGGATGATGATCATGACACTTGGGCGGACCTGTGCCTTAGAGACTAAAAACGATGATAGACTTTGTTTAATTATGTTATAAACTCTGTATTTCCTGTGTTAAGACAATGTAACTCTTGTTTAATAAATAAAGTACAACTTTGTTTGCCATGGATTTGAAACAATTAATTCTGTTACAACACTCCCCGACGTTTTCCGCCACGTCTTGTATGTTATACGTGGTCGGGGTGTGACAGAAGAGTTGGTATCAGAGCCAATGGTTATAGGGAATTAGGTTATTAGTAATGCTTTGACCTAGACTATAACTTTTCTAGGACCCTAACACAAGTTATCTTGTGTTTAGATCTTAAAACATGTACATCACCTATCCTTAGGTGATTATCAAAACAAAAAACCAAAATTTTCCGAAACGATTTTCGAAAAAACAATCGTCTGTTTTTGAATAATTTATTACGAGGTTTTGAACCCTCTATTGTAAGGTTTTGAACCCTTCCAGTTTAACTAAAATTTTTGGCCTTGTGCCTTCAAATTTTCAAAATCTCGTCAACGTTTTGGGTTTTAAATAATGTGAACACGTGCAAACTGGAAGAGTGAATGCCTGTATTCTGGGTTTTCTGTCTAGGCAAGCACTTCGTATATATCTCATCAGACGCGAGACCAGTTGTGCTTACCTGGGAATTCTTGGGATGAGTGTTCACTTATAGGCGAGCATGTCTTCGTAATACATTATTTTTATCCATTTACTTTGATTAGTCACTGTGTGTCGTTTGTTTGCTTGGTAATGCGGACGAATGACCACCATCTTTGCTTTTGTTGATTTTGTTTCATCTCATTCTCTTCATCCAATCATCTCACTCGTTTCTTTTCATGTTTTCCTCTTTTAGAATGCCTCCTCGACGCGAAAACCAAATAGCGACTGCCGAACTGGCAGAAATCATTGCGCAGCAGATGGCTGCTCAATTCCCAAATCTCTTTGCTCAATGGCAACAAGCCAACAACAACAACAATGCTCCATGCAAATACAAGGATTTTAACTCGGCTAAACCACTCAAGTTTAGTGGTTCTGAGGGAGCGACTGGGCTTCTTCAGTGGTTTGAGAGCATTGAGAATACTTTCCGCCACGTGCAGTGTCTTGACAATCGCAAAGTCGAGTTTGCTTCGAGCGTATTTCAGAAGAGGGCTTTGACATGGTGGAACGGGGTTATGAGGGACCAAGGTGCAGAAGTTGCTCTCGCACAGACATGGGCTGAACTTAGAGCCCTTATGATGAGGGAATTCTGTCCTCGTCATGAGCAGCGAGCTTTGGAGAACGAGTTTGATAATTTGAAGCAAGATAGTGGTGAGCATCGGGCGTATACTGATAGGTTTGAGGAGTTGGGTCTGCTTTGCCCAACTATGGTTACCCCACTCGACAAGGCTATCGAAAGATACATCGACGGCCTACCTGACTTAGTACAAGACATCCTTACTGGTAGTGACCGTGCCACACTCCGTCAGGAGATTGAGTTATCAGCGACATTAACCGAGTCGCAGGTTCGAAAGGGAAAGCTACATAAAAAGGGTGACAAGGGTAAGAAGCAGGCATCTGACAAGGAGGATAGCAAGAAAGGTCAAAACAAGAATGGGAAGAATTCTGGTTCCTCAAAGGGTTCAAGGAAGCGAAAGGCTTCCCAAAACTATGCCGTTACTGCACAGGCCCAAGCTGCACCAAATCAGCCTGCGCAACCACCCGCCAAGAAGCCTTATTTTGGCAATGCACCTTTGTGCAACAGGTGTAACGGCCATCATCTACCACATCTCCAGTGTCGTCAGTGCACCAACTGCGGAAGATCTGGTCATCTTGCTGCCAACTGCCGCATTCCTGTTAACCAGAACCAGGCAGTTCAGAACCAAGCTCAACAAGTTGCTCAGCCTCTTGCTCAGCAACAAGGTCAAGCTGCACGACCTCATTTTCCTCCTGGTTCGTGCTACAATTGTGGGGATCTGACCCACTACAGGAACCGGTGCCCAAGGCTAGCCAACCAGAACCAGAACCCAAATCAGAATCAGGCTCCGGCTCGAGGCCGAGCCTTTAACATGAATGCCCAAGAGGCGCAGGCAGACGATAATGTGGTGAACGGTACGTTCTTTATTAATAATCAGCCTGCATCTGTTCTTTTTGATTCTGGTGCCGACAAGAGTTTTGTGTCATTGTCTTTTGAGCCAATGCTTCGCGTGTCTAGAACGAAACTAAGTAAATCTTTGACAGTAGAGGTTGCTAGTGGTGAACCCATTGTTCTTGATTCTGTTCTTCACAACTGCCAGTTGAACCTTAACGATCATCTTTTTCCTATTGACCTCACGCCAATGCAACTTGGAAGCTTCGACGTCATTGTGGGTATGGACTGGTTATCCAAGCATCACGCATAATTAGTTTGTTTCGAGAAGATCGTTCGTGTGCCGCTTTCGACAGGCGAGATCCTACAGGTTCAAGGTGAGAAACTGTCTGGTGGTCTCAATCTCATGTCTTGTTTTAAAGCTCGGAAGTATCTGCGGAAGAACTATGTGGCTTTCTTAGCACATGTTACAGAAGATAAAGGCAAGGGTAAGTCTATTTCAGATATTCCTGTCGTTCGGGATTATTCTGAAGTTTTCCCTGAAGATTTACCTGGTCTACCCCCAGCACGCCAAGTAGAGTTCCGCATCGATCTCGTACCTGGTGCAAATCCCATTGCCAGAGCTCCATATCGTCTTGCGCCATCTGAGATGCAGGAGTTGTCTAAGCAGCTTCAGGAGCTCTCTGACAAAGGCTTTATCCGTCCCAGCTTTTCACCTTGGGGTGCTCCCGTTCTTTTTGTCAAGAAGAAGGATGGATCTTTTAGGATGTGTATCGATTATCGTGAGCTTAACAAGCTTACCATCAAGAATCGATATCCCCTACCTCGCATTGATGATCTCTTTGATCAGCTACAGGGCACTTCTTATTTTTCGAAGATTGATCTACGTTCTGGGTATCATCAACTTCGGGTGCATGAAGAAGATATTCCCAAGACAGCGTTCCGTACTCGGTATGGGCACTATGAATTCACAGTCATGCCATTCGGTTTGACTAATGCTCCTGCTGTTTTCATGGACTTAATGAATAGGGTCTGCAAACCTTATTTGGATCAGTTCGTCATTGTTTTTATTGATGACATCTTGATATACTCTAAGACGCAAGCTGATCACGAGCAACATCTTCGTCTTACTCTGGAACTCCTGAAGAAAGAGCAACTTTTCGCCAAATTCTCCAAGTGCGAATTTTGGCTTAAAGAAGTTCAATTTTTGGGGCATATTATCAACGAACAAGGTATTCATGTAGATCCCTCCAAGATCAGTGCGATTAAGGATTGGGATACGCCTTCTACTCCTACTGAAGTTCGTTCTTTTCTTGGTCTAGCGGGTTATTACCGCCGCTTCATTGAGAACTTCTCAAAGATCGCAGTTCCTCTAACTGCTCTAACTCAGAAGAACAAACCCTTTGATTGGGGATTCAAACAAGAGGAAGCTTTTCAACACTTGAAGCAGAAGCTTTGCGATGCGCCTGTGCTATCATTACCTGAGGGTGATGATGATTTTGTCGTGTATTGTGATGCATCGAAATTAGGCCTTGGTTGTGTTCTAATGTAAAGGAACAAAGTCATAGCATATGCATCGAGGCAGTTGAAGATACATGAGAAAAACTACACCACTCATGATCTTGAGTTGGGTGCAGTTGTTTTCGCTCTAAAGATCTGGAGACACTATTTGTATGGTACAAAATGTGTGGTTTTCACTGACCACAAAAATCTTCAGCATATCTTCAACCAGAAAGAACTCAACATGGGGCAACGACGTTGGGTTGAGCTTTTAAACGACTATGACTGCGAAATTCGCTACCATCCTGGTAAGGCGAATGTCGTAGCTGATGCATTGAGTCGTAAGGAACGTACTAAGCTTCATTGTGTACGTGTTCAATCTGTTATTCAAGCTCAATCTGATATCCAAGTACGCATTTCACAGGCTCAACAATCTTGTATTTCACAAGGTTTAATGGATAAGGAATTTCCCTATCACATAACACCTGCTCTGGAACTGAAGGACAATGGATTGTATTACTTCATGGACCGTTTGTGGGTCCCAAGCCAGGATGATCTTCGTACCTTGCTTATGGATGAAGCCCATAAGTCTCGTTATTCTATTCATCCGGGCTCAGATAAGATGTATAATGATCTTCGTATTCAGTATTGGTGGCCTGGTATGAAGAAAGACATTGCCTTATACGTATCAAAATGCCTTACTTGTCTTAAGGTTAAGGCTGAACATCAACGTCCTTCGGGTTTATTGGTGCAACCAGAGATCCCAGTTTGGAAATGGGAAAACATTACTATGGATCTTGTTACCAAACTTCCACGCACAAAGAAAGGTCATGATGCCATCTGGGTAGTTGTTGATCGTCTTACAAAGTCAGCGCATTTCTTGCCAATCCGTGAGGATTTTCTTGCTGACAGACTGGCTCAAATCTATGTGGATGAAATTGTAGCTCGACATGGTGTTCCTTTGAACATCATTTCTGACAGAGATGCTCGTTTCACTTCTCACTTTTGGAGAACCATGCAATCTGCTATGGGGACCCAACTTAATCTGAGCACGGCTTATCATCCGCAAACGGATGGTCAATCAGAGAGAACAATCCAGACTCTGGAGGATATGCTTAGAGCTTGTGTGATCGATTTTGGTGGTAGTTGGGATTCACATCTTAAGTTGATTGAATTCTCCTACAACAACAGTTATCACACCAGCATCAAAATGGCTCCTTTCGAGGCTCTCTATGGTCGAAAATGTCGTTCACCAGTCTGCTGGAATGAGATCGGCGAGGCTCAACTTACTGGGCCTGCTCTCATTTTAGAGACAACTGACAAGGTCAAGAAAGTTCGCGATAACCTTCAGACAGCTATGAGCCGTCAAAAGAGTTACGGGGATCCAAAACGCAAACCCTTGGAATTTCAAGTCGGTGATCGAGTATTACTTAAGGTCTCACCTTGGAAAGGTGTGATCAGATTTGGAAAGAAAGGAAAACTTGCACCTAGATACGTTGGACCATTCAAGATCGTCGAAAGAATCGGAAAGGTAGCCCACAGACTTGAGTTACCTCCTGAACTTGGAAATGTTCATCCAACTTTTCACGTGTCCAATCTCAAGAGGTGTTTAGCTGATGAGAACCTCCACGTACCGCTTGACGAAATTCGTGTTGGCAAAACACTGAAATTTGTTGAGAAACCAGTGGAAATCATGGAACGTGAAGTCAAGTGGCTTAAACGCAAGCGCATTCCTTTGGTCAAAGTTCGCTGGGAAGCAAAACATGGACCCGAGTTTACTTGGGAACGCGAAGATCAAATGAAAGCGAAATATCCACATCTTTTCCCACGAGTTTCCTCTAAATAAATTTCGGGATGAAATTTCCACAAGTAGGGGAGACTGTAACAACTGTGCTTGTAATCATTGTGAACAGTTCTTTTATCAATAAAACAATGTTATTTGATCCCAATGTTTGTTTGATTGTGTTTTACATTTTTCATGTTTTAACTTTTATGTAATTTCAAACTCTATATCACTTTCTGGAGAGTTATACGCAAACTGGTGCGTAAACGTAATCAGTTTAATGCGAAAAATACTCCGGAACATCAACATATACTTAACATACCTTAAATAACCTTTACATAACTTAGAAATAAGTTTTAAAGGCTTTGGTATGGCAAAAACAAGTTAATTCGCTTACAGGGACTAAACTTGACAAACTGCGAAAGTATGCCAATTTAAACTGTAACAGACATTCCGGAACATGACCATAAGTTAAACATACCATAAATATCCTTTACATAGCTTAGAAATAGGCTTTGAGGGGTTCGGTATGCTAAAATAAACTTTTGGGTCATTCAGGGACTAAAAGTGTCAAAAAGTGCACAAGTTTGCACTTTCGCGCATAACTTACGTTCTGAATACATCCGGACATCCAAAAATTTATGAAAGCATGACTATATTATTCTTTAGTGTTTGGCTTGCCAAAAATCCATTCGTCGCGTCATTTGGATCGTTTTTCGCGCTTATGCGCATTCCGTCGTAATTAAGCGAACATCGCGTTCGTACGACCAAACGAACCCACACCCGACATATTTTTGAGCATGTTTCATGTCCACAATGTTTAGGCATCACTTTAGGGCCTTAAAGTTGGCTTGACGGGCCTTAGAAGTGTCGGAAATGGCCTTAAACACGTGCAGGGACCAAAACTGTAATTTCAGCAAATTTGTGCTGATCAGACAAGGCCATGCGGCCCGCCTGAGCTTTGTCTGATCCTGAAGCGGGCCGCCTGGGACTAACAGACAGCTAAAACATGCAGAAACTTTGAATCTGGTCCAATTCACTTATGCACATGGTTTTTCTCAATACTATGGGCTCAAATGGTTTTGTAATACCATGTTCTTGATGTGTATGGCCAAGATCAAAGCACGGTTTCCTAGAAACGATCCTAACGGCTAACCGAATACTATAAATACCCCATGCCATCCATTGCTAAACTTACAAGAATTTTGATTTGAGAAACTCTAAGTTGAAACTATTGTTTCATACCTGAGATTTTTGAATCGAAATTAGCATTCGGGGACCCTTCGTAAGTATTCTTTCGTTCTTTTATTGCTTTTCAAGTCTTTTAGAGTCTGAAAGTCAAACTTTGTTTGACTTTCTGCATTGACCAGTTTATGGTCAATGCGAAGTTCGTTTGAACTTCGCAACGTGAGTGTAATCACGTTGGTTATAGTCCCTTGGGACTATGCCTACTGATTACCACGTTGTCTAGGGTCGTAGGGTAGGCGATCTGATAAATCGCCTATACCTTCGAACCCGACCCATTTGGTCGATCATTAGGATCCGACCAAATACATTAGGTGACCATAGTAGGTAGGGAATAACCTTCCGAGGTTATACCTTATGGTCACGACGTTTAAGTAGTTGTATGATAGGTAGTTTATATGCCTTAGGTAAATTACCAGAATACCCTTTTCATGTATAATTGGTAATTAAGCATATGTAACCTAAACTTTTGTCACATAACTGATTATGTAACATGTTTAGGCATATAACACTTGTCATAGGGCTAGTTAGGCGGTCCGAACGCGTTTCACGCGAACGACACGTTAAAGTAGCATAAGCTACCTAAACGGGTCGTAATGGGTCGGAAGCACTTATGATAGGTTTCAATTAGTATGTAGGCTTTGTTAAACCATATTACACGAGTTTCCATACTCGTTTGGTTTACGAACCCTCATTCTATCCGATCTTCCGATTTAGGTCCGGTTTATTAACATAGTTACCTATATTAGGTGCCGTTTGATTCCGTGATCACTATCATTGTTTGATTATCACTCCAGGACTACTGAGTAATCACAAGTGAGTACATAGACCCCTCTTTTACTATTTTCCAAACTGTTTTGGGGTGAAACACATGTGCCTACTTGTTACTTTCATGCTTTCCTGTTTTCACATCATATACCGGCTATGTTTGTTAGTACATTATAGTACATGATTTCATTACATTTCATTCTATGTATGTCCATTGTGTGCATACTTAGTACATCGTTTTACTTTACATTTCGGCTATGTATGTTGACTGATAGCATGCTAGCACATTGATTTACATGACTTTCTGCTTTGTATGTTAACTTAGCATACTTAGTACATTGTTTTCATATGACATGTCTACAACTACTATAACATTTGGTTTGCACAAACGGGTCTTTATTACATTCATTAACATTTTCTACGTCGCTCGGGAGTAAGTAGTGGTACCATAGGACTTGACAAATCCCATTCCTGACATCCCGGGTTTGTTTGGATGTAAGGAATGACTGAATCCGAAAACATTTCTTTTGATAACATTGACTGAAAGGGTTATCCGACTGTCTCAAGGCTTGAATGTATGCGTTAACTTACCACATAAATGTTTGTATCAATGTAACATGCATTACTTTGCAAAACATAACTTTTTGATATATTCAAAATACTTTGTTTTGTACATTTATACATTTATACATTTTGGACTATGTGACAATACTTTACTTACAATACATAACATTTGTTACACATTACTTGACTACTTTTGGACTTATAAAAATTTGACATGGTTTATACAAGGACTTTTGACTATTGGTTTAAACATAGACTTTATACATTGGTGGTTTGTTTAAGTGGTTTATGTAACGAGGCGGGTGTAATATGATACAAGCATGGTGGATACGCCGCTAGTACTTCCTATATATAAGTGTTTGTATGATATTACATATCGTAGCGTTATTTGAATCATTTCAGTTTGAGACATATAACATTTTTATACTAATAACATACTTTTCACAAGACATTGTTTTTTTACAAAACAACTTATTTTATACAACTCATTTTACATGGTTATTCATTTAACCATACCTTATTCTTTTACTTATACATATCATCTGAACTTATTGTTTTTCAAGCGAATTACAAAACAAAACAAATTACAAGGTTCATGACTAAACATTTTCTTAAACTCAAGTCATGAATCTTATTTTCACAAACCTATGTATCTCACAGGCATTTTTATGCTGACGTACCTATTTTCACATGTGTTTTCAGGTGCTTTTCCATAGGATGACGATCATGACACTAGGGCGGACCTGTGCCTTAGAGACTAAAAACGATGATAGACTTTGTTTAATTATGTTATAAACTCTGTATTTCCTGTGTTTAGACAATGTAACTCTTGTTTAATAAATAAAATACAACTTTGTTTGCCATGGATTTGAAACAATTAATTCTGTTACAACACTCCCCGACGTTTTCCGCCACGTCTTGTATGTTATACGTGGTCGGGGTGTGACATCTTTAAACCTTGATTCCACCATGTTGGTCAGCATTTGTACATGAATAGCATGCTTTTGGTCAGCCATATGTTGCTGTTTTTCAAGCATGGGTTGAAAAATATTCCAAAGCTCATTTGCTGCAAATGCATGTTGTGCAGGTGCTTGAGCAGGAACAGCAGTGGCTTGTGCTTTTTGAGCTTTTAACATCTCTTGCACCATATTCTTTATTTCAGCAACTGAATCTTCAAGTTTTTCAACTCTGCCCGTCAATTCCTGATATTTTGAATCATCACCTACATTAGTAGGATCATCTGAATCCCCACCAGCAGTGGTTATATCAATGTGTGACTTAGGAACAGAGTCCCAAAAATCACCCATTGATGCCCCTTGTTCTCGGTACTGGGGACTTCTTTCTTCAGCACTCGATAAACCTTTGATGGTACCAGTGGTTTGATCCAACTCACTGGTGGTTACCGAAGTTGCTATGGAAGAAATTGCCTTCAAGGGAGTCTTACTAATGAAACAACAGTCCAACTGAAGATCTGTTGATCCATCAGTTGTAGTTGCTGCTCCACTTGAACTACTGACAAGAGTTACTTGTAACTCCTGCAGTGTAACCTCCTCAACTGTTGTTGGGATAGCAAAGGTATAAGCATCAGACCCAGTCACTTGTGGGGGTATACTCTCAGTGATAGGTGATAGAGAGGAACTGGTTTGTGTCAGTGCAATATCAACTGCATGCAACAGGGGTATTATTGATTGTGGCATTATGAGTGGTGAGGGTATGGGTGTTGAAAGAGACATGTCCTTGGGATCAGGACTGTGGAAGATAGAGCTAAGTGGATCCAGAGCTTCATAATTTGGTGTCCCTGTGATTACAACCTGATCCTTTTGTGAGGATGCAGGAGGAGTTTTAGGCATAGGTTGAGATCTTTCTTCCAACTGCTGTGAGGAAGTAGCAGCAGTGGTTTGTGGTGACATTTGTGTTGTCACAGGCAGTTGCTCTGGGATCTCATCTTCCAGAGTTTCCTTTGTTTTGGGTTTGGTGGGGTTTCTGGATGTTTTTCTTTTGGTCTTTTTGGTGATGTCAGGTGTGGGTTTCAAAGCAGTGGTTGTGCTGCTCTGATCACCTGGAGCAGTGGGCTCAGCAGAAGTTGCCTGAGGATCAGTGGCAGTTTTTAAAGTCTGCTCAGGCACCTTTGCTTTTAATTTTATTGGTGCCATCATTCTTGAAAATGTTTCAATTGTTAAACCTTTTATTTGAAAATGGACACCTTGTTTGGGCAAATTTTCATCCTCTTTTTCAAATTTTTGTTTAAAGTAATAGCTCAGAAATCTTGGAAAAAGAAGAAATGATTTGCTGTCAACATTCTTTACCATGTCATTGAAGATCTCCTGGGAATAGTTGTAATCTTTATTGTTTAGAATAGCATATCCCAGGCACTGAATCTTCAATGGTATTTCATTAAACGCTGTTGTTTTATTAGAAACACAACTTAAAAGTGTGTGGAATAAAAATCTGGGTGCAGATGGAAAATAACCTTTTTGTAAGGTATCTACCTTTGATTGTTCTGCATACCCTCTTTTCAGAAAATCAGCTTTTAACTCGTTTTTATCAAAAGAAGTTTTACCCTTCAGATCATCGAGTTTGAAGACCACTGAGATTGATTGTGGGGTGATTTGAAATGCTTTACCCTGTATCGAGGAGTTAATGGCTACTACTTTTCCGTCTTGTTTTTCAAGATTAGCATTTTTCCAAAACTCTCTCTGGGTTTGCAAGTAAATGGGAGCATCTACTGTCAACAAAGTTTTGTACTTTGATGCAGATAGTGTATCAATGATGGAGTCGAAGGTGTGGTTATCGGTAGGTTTTGTGAGGAGACCCACGTAGTTATGAGGTGATTTGTATGGGATTTCAATGGTTTCTTCGGTCATTTGAGCGACCTCTTTTGAAGATGATGGTGATTTTGGTTTGGATTTTGATTTTGATTTTGACTTCGTCATTTTGATGAAGAAGAATCGGAGAGTGTTTTGGGAAGAAAGGTTGGAAACTGCTTTGAGAAGAGAACTTTTGGAATTCAATTCGACAGTGTAAAACCCTGTTTGGGGTTTTGATCAGGGTTTTTATTTAGGGAAAAAATGATCGCTGATGTGGCAGCGGTTATTATGATCTGAAGGCTAAAAACTGACCATGTGTCAAACACTGATGAAATGGATGAAGGGTGGAGAACAGTTGTTTTAAGAGCCACTGATGAATCAAGCATCAGTGGTTACAACGGTAATAATGTCGACAGTGGAAGATTCTTACTATCAATGGATAGCACATCAGTGGATAAGACACTGATTTTGAGCATCAGTGCTTGCCAAGCAAAATGAAGAATCAGTGGTTGATATTCAGCAGTGGATAGTATTTAGTGATCAGATGTTTTAACTAAACAGTGATTAGGGTAAATGGTATAGATTTGAAGTACAAGTATTTCAGCAACTGTTTTGAAAATTTTTGTCACACCCCGACCACGTAGAACATACAAAACGTGGCGGAAACATCGGGGAGTGTTGTAACAGAATTAATTGTTTCAAATCCATGGCAATTGAAGTTTCGTTTTATTGATTAAAAGTGTTACAATGTCTTATCAAACTATGAAATACAACATAATTAACTAGTCTTGCATCTTTTATTGTCACTAAAGCCCAAGTCTGCCTATATGTATCTTGATCATCTTATGCAACAGTTCCTGAAAAACACATGTGAAAATAGGTACGTCAGCATAAAAATGCCTGTGAGATACATAGGTTTTGTGAAAATAGGTTCCATGACTTATGTTTGAGAAAAATGTTTAGTCATGAACCTTGTAATATGCTTTGTTTTGTAAATCATTTGAAAAACAATGAGTTCAGATGATATGTATAAAATAAATGAATAATGTATGGTTAAATGAATAACCATAGTAAAAATGGATTTGTATAAGATAAGTTGTTTGTAAAACAATGTCTTGTGAAAAGTATGTTATTTGTATAAAATGTTATATGTATCAAACTGAAATGATTCAAATAACGCTACAATATGTAATACCATACAAACACTTATATATAGGAAGTACCAGCGGCGTATCCACCATGCTTGTATCATATTACACACGTATCGTTACTTAATCATTTAACCAAACCAAACCACCAAAGTAATGTTTAACAGTTATAGAAATGTTTATGTATGGTCAAAGACGGTTCACACGGTTCATAGATACAAACGGTTCACAGATACAAACGGTTCATAGATACAGACGGTTCACAGAGTACAAACGGTTCACAGATACAAACGGTTCACAGGTACAAACGGTTCACAGATACAAACGGTTCACAGATACAAACGGTTCACGGATACAAACGGTTCACAGATACAAACGGTTCACGGATACAAACGGTTCACAGATACAAACGGTTCACAGAGTCAAATAGTTATAAACGGTTCAAAATGTAATATAATGTGTTCATATACTGGATGAGCATATGCAACAAAATGTAATGTAAAACAATGTACTAAGTATGCACACAATGGACATACATAGCATAAAAGGTAATGAAATCATGTACTATAATGTACTAACGAACATAGCAGGTATATGATGTGAAAACGGGAAAGCATGAAAGTAACAAGTAGGCACATGTGTTCCACCCCAAAACAGTTTGGAAAACAGTAAAAGAGGGGTCTATGTACTCACCTGAGATTGCTCAGAAGTCCTTGAGTAACAACTAAACAATGCTAGAGATCGCGGATATCAAACGGCACCTAGTATAGGTAGCTACATTAATAAACCGGACCTGAATCGGAAGATCGGGTAGCATTAGGGTTTGTAAACCAAACGAGTGTAGAGACTCGTGTCATTTGGTTTAACAAAGCCTACATACTAAATGAAACTTAACCTGAGTGATTTCGACCCATTACGACCCGTTTAGGAAGCTTATGCTTCTTTAACGTGTCGTGCGCGTGAAACGCGTTTGGACCGCCTAACTAGTCCTATGACAAGTATTATATGCCTAAACATGTTACATAATCAGTTACGTGACAAAAGTTTAGGTTACATATGCTAAATTACCAATTATGTATGAAAAGGGTATTCTGGTAATTTACCTAAGGCATATAAACTACCTATCATACAACTACTTAACGATGTGACCATAGGGTATAACCTCGGAAGGTTATTCCCTACCTACTATGGTCACCTAATGTGTTTGGTCGGATCCTAATGATCGACCAAACTGGGTCGGGTTCGAAGGTATAGGCGATTTATTAGATCGCCTACCCTACGACCCTAGACAACGTGGTAATCAGTGGGCATAGTCCCAAGGGACTATGACCAACGTGATTACAATCACGTTGCGAAGTTCAAACGAACTTCGCATTGACCATTACTGGTCAACGCAGAAAGTCAAACAAAGTTTGACTTTCAGACTCGATAAAACAATAAAATAAGGAAAAGAACGAAAGAATACTTACGAAGGGTCCAAGATTCAAAGGTTCAAAGGTGTGAGTTTTTGGGTGTGATGTTGGTGGGTATTTATAGGAAATGGTCCACCGCTAGGATCGTTTCTTGGAGAAGGAGGCAACGATCAAGGCCGTACACTTGTCGGAAAGTCATGGTGCCACAAATGCTCCATAACTTAATGACACATCATCTCTAAACATGTGGTTAAGAATTGATTTGGTTGCAACTTGCATTAGAAACATTTAATCTGGTCTGTTACTCGGATGCGGCCCGCTTCAGGATGTTATAAACACAATGCGGGCCGCTTTGGCCTGTCTGATCAGCAAACTTGTTTCAGAAATGACAGTTTCAGTCCCTGCACGTGTTTAAGGCCATTTCCGACACTTCTAAGGCCCGTAAAGCCAACTTTAAGGCCCTAAAATGTTGCCTAAACATTGTGGACATGAAACATGTTCAAAAATATGTCGGATGTTGGTTCGTTTGACCGTACGAACGCGATGTTCGCTTAATTACGACGGAATGCGCATAAGCGCGAAAAACGATCCAAATGACGAAACGAATGGATTTTTCTTAAGGCGAACAATAAAATATAATGTAGTCATGCTTACATAAATTTTTGGATGTCCAGATGTATTCAGAACGTAAGTTATGCGCGAAAATGCAAACTTGTGCACTTTTTGCCACTTTTAGTCCCTGAATGACCCAAAAGTTTATTTTAGCACACCGAACCCCTCAAAGCCTATTTCTAAGCTATGTAAAGGATATATATGGTATGTGTCACACCCCGACCGCGTAAAACAACAAATCGCGGCGGAAACATCGGGGCGTGTTGCGACAGAATTAATTGTTTCATAACCATGGCATACAAAGTTGTATTTTATTTATAAACAAAGGTGTTACATTGTTTCAAACAGGAAATTAAAGAGTTCAGAACATAATTAAACATAGTCTATCATCTTTTAAAGTCTCTAAGGCACAGGTCCGCCCTAGTATCATGATCCACATCCTATGGAAAAGCACCTGAAAACACATGTGAAAATAGGTACGTCAGCATAAAAATGCCTGTGAGATACATAGGTTTGTGAAAATAGGATTCATGACTTATGTTTAAGAAAATGTTTAGTCATGAACCTTGTTATTTGCTTTGTCTTGTAAATCATTTGAAAACAATAAGATCAGATGATATGTATAAGTAGATGTCAGGTTAAATAAATGACCATGTAAAAAGATGTGTTTGTATAAGATAAGTTGTTTGTAAATCAATGTCTTGTGAAAAGCATGTTATTTGTATAAAATGTTCTATGTCTCAAACTGAAATGATTCAAATAACGTTACGCCATGTAATACCATACAAACACTTATATATAGGAAGTACCAGCGGCGTATCCACCATGCTTGTATCATATTACACACGCATCGTTACTTAATCACTTAATCAAACCAAACCAACCAAAGTAAGAAGTCTATGTATAAACCAAATTGTCAAATGTATTGAATAATATGTCAAAGTGTTTATGTCAAGATGTAAACCATGTCAAATGTCTATGTCAAATATCCATGTCAAATGTCTATGTCAAATATCCATGTCAAATGTCTATGTCAAATATCCATGTCAAATGTCTTTGTGTAAAATGTCTATGTCAAAATGTCATGTATGGCAAGTGAAATGTCTCAACTAAACCATATGCACGAAAACAAAGTATTGAAGTAAAACTTGGTTTAAATCAAAGCTATGTTTTGTGTGAATGCATGCAACTATTTAATATGAACATTTATGCGGTATTGTGAAAATGCATACATCCAAGCCTGGCGACTGTGGTGATAACCCTTTAAACAAATTAAAGGTCTATCTGTCTTAATGTCAACGAATTCGGTCATTCCTTTCTGTCCCCTTACCCTGGGATGTCCGGAACGGGAGTTGTCAATTCCTATGGTACCACTACCTACTAACGAACGGCGTAGCTAATGTTAATGGATATATTGTCCCATGTAAACAAACCAAATGTCATAACAAAATGTGAGCATGTGAAAACAATGCACTAAGTATGTAATCAAATGAACATACATAGCGTGAAATGTCATGTAAAACGATGTACTAAGTAATGCACACAATGGGCATACCTAGCATGAAATGTCATGTAAAACGATGTACTGAGTAATGCACACAATGGGCATACCTAGCATGAAATGTCATATAAAACGATGTACTAAGTAATGCACGCAATGGGCATACCTAGCATGAAATGTAATGTAAAACAATGTACCAAGTAATGCACACAATGGGCACACCTAGCATAAGATGTAATGAAATCATGTACTATAATGTACTAACGAACATAGCAGTATATGATGTGAAAACTGGAAAGCAGGAAAGTAACAAGTAGGCACATGTGTTTCACCCCAAAACAGTTTGGAAAACAGTAAAAGAGGGGTCTATGTACTCACTTGAGATTGCTCAGTTGTTTAAAGATAATCACCAAGCAACGCTATAGATCTCGGAATCAAACGGCACCTAATATAGGTAACTATGTTAATAAACCGGACCTATCTCGGAAGACTGGGTAGCATTAGGGTTTGTAAACCAAATGAGTGTCGGAACTCACGTGATATGGTTTAACAAAGCCTACATGCTAAATGAAACTTAACATAATTGTTTACGACTCATTATGATCCGTTTAGGTAGCTTATGCTACTTTAACGCGTCGTGCGCGTGAAACGCGTTCGGACCGCCTAACTAGTCCTATGACAAGTATTATATGCCTAAACATGTTACATAATCAGTTACGTGACAAAGGTTTAGGTTACATATGCTTAATTACCAATTATACATGAAAAGGGTATTCTGGTAATTTACCTAAGGCATATAAACTACCTATCATACAACTACTTAAACGATGTGACCATAGGGTATAACCTCGGAAGGTTATTCCCTACCTACTATGGTCACCTAATGTGTTTGGTCGGATCCTAATGATCGACCAAACTGGGTCGGGTTCGAAGGTATAGGCGATTTATTAGATCGCCTACCCTACGACCCTAGACAACGTGGTAATCAGTGGGCATAGTCCCAAGGGACTATGACCAACGTGATTACAATCACGTTGCGAAGTTCAAACGAACTTCGCATTGACCATTACTGGTCAACGCTGAAAGTCAAACTAAGTTTGACTTTCTGACTCGAAAAGCAGTAAAAATAAGGAAAAGAACGAAAGAATACTTACGAAGGGTCCAAGAATGGAAGGTTTGGATCCGAACACTCTCAGGTATGAAGTGTTAAACACGACAACTTAGAGAGCAAGTTCAGATTCAAAGGTGTGAGTTTTTGGGTGTGATGTTGGTGGGTATTTATAGGAAATGGTCCACCGCTAGGATCGTTTCTTGGAGAAGGAGGCAACGATCAAGGCCGTACACTTGTCGGAAATGTTATGGTGCCACAAATGCTCCATAACTTAATGACACATCACTTAAAACATGTGGTTAAGAATTGATTTGGTTGCAACTTGCATTAGAAACATTTAATCTGGTCTGTTACTCGAATGCGGCCCGCTTCAGGATGTTATAAACACAATGCGGGCCGCTTTGGCCTGTCTGATCAGCAAACTTGTTTCAGAAATGACAGTTTCAGTCCCTGCACGTGTTTAAGGCCTTTTCCGACACTTCTAAGGCCCGTAAAGCCAACTTTAAGGCCCTAAAATGTTGCCTAAACATTGTGGACATGAAACATGTTCAAAAATATGTCGGATGATGGTTCGTTTGGTCGTACGAACGCGATGTTCGCTTAATTACGACGGAATGCGCACAAGCGCGAAAAACGATCCAAATGACGCAACGAATGGATTTTTCTTAAGGCGAACACTAAAATATAATGTAGTCATGCTTTCATAAATTTTTGGATGTCCAGATGTATTCAGAACGTAAGTTATGCGCGAAAATGCAAACTTGTGCACTTTTTGACACTTTTAGTCCCTGAATGTTCCAAAAGTTTATTTTAGCACACCAAACCCCTCAAAGCCTATTTCTAAGCTATGTAAAGGATATTTAAGGTGTGTTTAACTTATGGTCATGTTCCGGAATGTTCGTTACAGTTCAAATTGACATACTTTCGCAGTTTGTCATATTTAGTCCCTGTAAGCGAATTAACTTGTTTTTGCCATACCAAAGCCTTCAAAACTTATTCCTAAGTTATGTAAAGGTTATTTAAGGTATGTTGAGTATATGTTGATGTTCCGGAGTATTTCTCGCATTAAACTGAGTACGTTTACGCACTAGTTTGCGTATAACTCTCCAGAAAGCGATATAGAGTTTGAAATTACATAAAAGTCAAAACATGAAAAATGTATAACATAACAAAACAGACATTGGGATCAAATAACATTGTTTTATTGATAACAGAACTGTTCATAGTGATTACAAGCACAGTTGTTACAGTCTCCCCTACTTGTGGAAATTTCGTCCCGAAATTTATTTAGAGGAAACTCGTGGAAAAAGATGTGGATATTTCGCTTTCATTTGATCTTCGCGTTCCCAAGTAAACTCAGGTCCACGTTTAGCTTCCCAGCGAACTTTGACCAAAGGAATGCGCTTGCGTTTAAGCCACTTGACTTCACGTTCCATGATTTCCAAATCTGATCACACCTTTCCAAGGTGAGACCTTAAGTAATACTCGATCACCGACTTGAAATTCAAAGGCTTTGCGTTTTGGGTCCGCGTAAATCTTCTGACGGTTTCTAGCTGCCTGAAGGTTATCACGAACTTTCTTGACCTTGTCAGTTGTCTCTAAAATGAGGGCAGGTCCAGTAAGTTGAGCCTCGCCAATCTCATTCCAGCAGACTGGTGAACGACATTTTCGACCATAGAGAGCTTCGAAAGGAGCCATTCCGATGCTAGTGTGATAACTGTTGTTGTAGGAGAATTCAATCAATTTAAGATGTGAATCCCAGCTACCACTAAAATCGATCACACAAGCTCTTAGCATATCCTCCAGAGTCTGGATTGTTCTCTCAGATTGACCATCCGTTTGCGGATGATAAGCTGTGCTCAGATTTAGTTGGGTCCCCATAGCAGATTGCATGGTTCTCCAAAAGTGAGAAGTGAAACGAGCATCTCTGTCAGAAATGATGTTCAAAGGAACACCATGTCGAGCTACAATTTCATCTACATAGATTTGAGCAAGTCTGTCAGTAGGAAAATACTCGCGGATTGGCAAGAAATGTGCTGACTTTGTAAGACGATCAACGACTACCCAGATGGCATCATGACCTTTCTTTGTGCGCGGGAGTTTGGTAACAAGATCCATAGTAATGTTTTCCCATTTCCAAACTGGGATCTCTGGTTGCTCCAATAAACCAGAAGGACGCTGATGTTCAGCCTTAACCTTAAGACAAGTAAGGCATTTTGATACGTATAAGGCAATGTCTTTCTTCATACCAGGCCACCAATAGTGAATACGAAGATCCTTATACATTTTATCTGAGCCCGGATGAATAGAATAGCGAGACTTATGGGCTTCATCCATAAGCAAGGTACGAAGATCATCCTGGCTTGGGACCCACAAACGGTCCATGAAGTAATATGATCCATTGTCCTTCAGTTCCAGAGCAGGTGTTATGTGATAGGGAAATTCCTTATCCATTAAACCTTGTGAAACACAGGATTGTTGTGACTGAGAAATGCGGGCTTGAATATCAGATCGAGCTTGAATAACAGATTGAACACGTACACAATGAAGCTTAGTACGTTCCTTACGACTCAATGCATCAGCTACGACATTCGCCTTACCAGGATGGTAGCGAATTTCGCAATCATAGTCGTTTAAAAGCTCCACCCAACGTCGCTGTCTCATGTTGAGTTCTTTCTGGTTGAAGATATGCTGAAGACTTTTGTGGTCCGTGAAAACCACACATTTTGTACCGTACAAATAGTGTCTCCAGATTTTGAGAGCAAAGACAACTGCACCCAACTCAAGATCGTGAGTGGTGTAGTTCTTCTCATGTATCTTCAATTGTCTTGATGCATAGGCTATGACTTTGTTCCTTTGCATCAGAACACAGCCAAGACCTAATTTCGATGCATCACAATACACAACAAAATCATCATCACCCTCAGGCAATGATAGAACAGGCGCATCGCAAAGCTTCTGCTTCAAGTGTTGAAACGCTTCCTCTTGTTTGAATCCCCAGTAAAAGGGCATTTTCTTCTGAGTTAGAGCAGTTAGAGGAACTGCAATCTTAGAGAAATTTTCAATGAAGCGGCGATAATAACCCGCTAGACCAAGAAAAGAACGAACTTCAGTAGGAGTAGTAGGTGTATCCCAATCCTTAATCGCACTGATCTTGGAGGGATCTACATGAACACCTCGTTCGTTGATAATGTGTCCCAAAAATTGAACTTCTTTAAGCCAAAATTCGCACTTGGAGAATTTGGCGAAAAGTTGCTCTTTCTTCAGGAGTTCCAGAGTAAGACGAAGATGCTGCTCGTGATCAGCTCGCGTCTTAGAGTAAATCAAGATGTCATCGATAAAAACAATGACGAACTGATCCAAATAAGGTTTGCAGACCCTATTCATTAAGTCCATGAAAACAGCAGGAGCATTAGTCAAACCGAATGGCATGACTGTGAATTCATAATGTCCATAACGAGTACGGAATGCTGTCTTCGAAATGTCTTCTTCTTGCACCCGAAGTTGATGATACCCGGAACGCAGATCGATCTTTGAAAAATAAGAAGCGCCTTGTAACTGATCAAAGAGATCGTCAATGCGAGGTAGAGGATATCGATTCTTGATGGTAAGCTTGTTAAGCTCACGATAATCGATACACATCCTAAAGGATCCATCCTTCTTCTTTACAAAAAGAACGGGAGCACCCCAAGGTGAAAAGCTAGGACGTATAAAACCTTTGTCAGAGAGCTCCTGAAGCTGTTTAGACAACTCTTGCATCTCAGACGGTGCAAGACGATATGGAGCTCTGGCAATGGGATTTGCACCAGGTACGAGATCAATGCGGAACTCGACTTGGCGTGCTGGAGGTAGACCAGGTAAATCTTCAGGGAACACTTCAGAATAATCCCGAACGACAGGAATATCTGAAATAGACTTATCCTTGCCTTTATCTTCTGTAACATGTGCTAAGAAAGCCACATAGTTCTTCTGCAGATACTTCAGAGCTTTAAAACAAGACATGAGTTTGAGACCACCGGTAGGCTTCTCACCTTGAACTTGCAGGATCTCGCCTGTCGAAAGTGGCACACGAACAATCTTCTTAGAACAAACTATCTCTGCGTGATGCTTGGATAACCAATCCATTCCCACGATGACGTCGAAGCTTCCAAGTTGCATAGGCGCGAGGTCAATAGGAAAAAGATGGTCGTTAAGATTCAACTGGCAGTTGTGAAGAACAGAATCAAGAATAATGGGTTCACCATTAGCAACCTCTACTGTCAAAGATTTGCCTAGTTTCGTTCTAGACACGCGAAGCATAGGCTCAAAAGACAAAGACACGAAACTCTTATCGGCACCGGAATCGAAAAGAACAGATGCAGGCTGATTATTAATAAAGAACGTACCGTTCACCACATTATCGTCAGCCTGTGCCTCTTGGGCATTCATGTTAAAAACTCGGCCTCGAGCCGGAGCCGGATTCTGGTTCTGGTTCTGGTTGGCTAGCCTTGGGCACCGGTTTCTATAGTGGGTCAGATCCCCACAATTGTAACAAGCACCCGGTGGGTATTGTGGTCTTGCAGCTTGACCCTGTTGCGGAGCAGGAGGCTGAGCAACTTGTTGAGCCGGGTTCTGAACCGCGGGATTCTGAGCAGATCGACAAACATTGGCGAGATGGCCTGATTTCCCACAGTTAGTACAGAAACGGCATGGAAGTTGCGGCTGGTGGTGACTGTTGCATCTATTGCACAAAGGTGCATTCCCTGTATAGGGTTTCTTTGCTGGAAGCTGTGCGGGTTGGTTGGGAGCTGCCAGATTAGCTTGGGCAGTGATAGCAAAATTTTGGGAAGCCTTACGCTTCCTTGACCTCTTCGAAGAACCAGAGTTCTTTCCATTCAAGTTTTGACCTTTCTTGCTATCTTCCTTGTCAGCCGACTGCTTCTTGCCCTTGTCACCCTTCCGGTGTAACTTGTTCTTCCTGATCTGCGACTCAGTCAATGTCGCAGATAACTCGATCGCCTGACGAAGTGTGGCAGGGTTACTACCAGTGAGAATGTCTTGTACCGAGTCAGGTAGACCATCGATGTATCTCTCGATAGCCTTGTCGAGTGGGGTGACCATTGTTGGGCAAAGCAAACTCAACTCTTCAAACCGATCAGTATAAGCCCTGTGCTCACCACTATCTTGCTTCAAAACATCAAACTCTTTCTCCAACGCTCGCTGTTCATGGCGAGGACAGAATTCCCTCATCATAAGGGCTCTAAGTTCAGCCCATGTCTGTGCGAGAGCGACTTCAGCACCTTGGTCCCTCATAACCCCGTTCCACCATGTCAAAGCCCTCTTCTGAAATACGCTCGAGGAGAACTCGACCTTGCGATTATCCGGACACTGCACATGGCGAAAAGTATTCTCTATGCTCTCAAACCACTGAAGAAGCCCGGTCGCTCCCTCAGAACCACTAAACTTGAGTGGTTTGGCCTGGTTAAAATCCTTGTATTTGCATGGAACATTGTTGTTGTTGTTGGCCTGGTTCCACAGAGCAAAGAGATTTGGAAATTGAGCAGCCATCTGCTCTGAAATGATTTCTGCCAGTTCGGCAGTTGCTATCTGGGGTTCGCGTCGAGGAGGCATTCTTAAAGAGGAAACATGAAAAGGAACGAGTGAGATGATTGGATGAAAAGAATGAGATGAAACAAAATCAACAAAAGCAAAGATGGTGGTCATTCGTCCGTATCACAAAGCAAACAAACGACACACAGTGACTAATCAAAGTAAATGGATCAGAAATAATGTATAATGAAGACATGCTCGCCTATAAGTGAACACTCATCCCAAGAATTCCCAGGTAAGCACAACTGGTCTCGCGTCTGGTTGAGATGTATACGAAGTGCTTGCCTAGACAGAAAACTCAGAATACAGGCATTCACCCTTCCAGTTTGCACACGTTCACATTATTTAAAACCCAAAACGTTTGACGGGATTTTTGAAATTTAGAAGGCACAAGGCCAAAAACCAAACTTGAAAAGGGTTCAAAACCATAAAACAGAGGGTTCAAAACCTTACAATTAAGGGTTCAAAACCTTGTAAAAATTTATTCAAAAACAGATGATTGTTTTTCAAAAATCGTTTCGGAAAATTTTGGTTACTTGTTTTGTTAATCACCTAAGGATAGGTGATGTACATGTTTTAAGATCTAAACACAAGATAACTTGTGTTAGGTTCCTAGAAAAGTTATAGTCTAGGTCAAAGCATTACTAATAACCTAATTCCCTATAACCATTGGCTCTGATACCAACTCTTCTGTCACACCCCGACCGCGTAAAACAACAAATCGCGGCGGAAACATCGGGGCGTGTTGCGACAGAATTAATTGTTTCATAACCATGGCATACAAAGTTGTATTTTATTTATAAACAAAGGTGTTACATTGTTTCAAACAGGAAATTAAAGAGTTCAGAACATAATTAAACATAGTCTATCATCTTTTAAAGTCTCTAAGGCACAGGTCCGCCCTAGTATCATGATCCACATCCTATGGAAAAGCACCTGAAAACACATGTGAAAATAGGTACGTCAGCATAAAAATGCCTGTGAGATACATAGGTTTGTGAAAATAGGATTCATGACTTATGTTTAAGAAAATGTTTAGTCATGAACCTTGTTATTTGCTTTGTCTTGTAAATCATTTGAAAACAATAAGATCAGATGATATGTATAAGTAGATGTCAGGTTAAATAAATGACCATGTAAAAAGATGTGTTTGTATAAGATAAGTTGTTTGTAAATCAATGTCTTGTGAAAAGCATGTTATTTGTATAAAATGTTCTATGTCTCAAACTGAAATGATTCAAATAACGTTACGCCATGTAATACCATACAAACACTTATATATAGGAAGTACCAGCGGCGTATCCACCATGCTTGTATCATATTACACACGCATCGTTACTTAATCACTTAATCAAACCAAACCAACCAAAGTAAGAAGTCTATGTATAAACCAAATTGTCAAATGTATTGAATAATATGTCAAAGTGTTTATGTCAAGATGTAAACCATGTCAAATGTCTATGTCAAATATCCATGTCAAATGTCTATGTCAAATATCCATGTCAAATGTCTATGTCAAATATCCATGTCAAATGTCTTTGTGTAAAATGTCTATGTCAAAATGTCATGTATGGCAAGTGAAATGTCTCAACTAAACCATATGCACGAAAACAAAGTATTGAAGTAAAACTTGGTTTAAATCAAAGCTATGTTTTGTGTGAATGCATGCAACTATTTAATATGAACATTTATGCGGTATTGTGAAAATGCATACATCCAAGCCTGGCGACTGTGGTGATAACCCTTTAAACAAATTAAAGGTCTATCTGTCTTAATGTCAACGAATTCGGTCATTCCTTTCTGTCCCCTTACCCTGGGATGTCCGGAACGGGAGTTGTCAATTCCTATGGTACCACTACCTACTAACGAACGGCGTAGCTAATGTTAATGGATATATTGTCCCATGTAAACAAACCAAATGTCATAACAAAATGTGAGCATGTGAAAACAATGCACTAAGTATGTAATCAAATGAACATACATAGCGTGAAATGTCATGTAAAACGATGTACTAAGTAATGCACACAATGGGCATACCTAGCATGAAATGTCATGTAAAACGATGTACTGAGTAATGCACACAATGGGCATACCTAGCATGAAATGTCATATAAAACGATGTACTAAGTAATGCACGCAATGGGCATACCTAGCATGAAATGTAATGTAAAACAATGTACCAAGTAATGCACACAATGGGCACACCTAGCATAAGATGTAATGAAATCATGTACTATAATGTACTAACGAACATAGCAGTATATGATGTGAAAACTGGAAAGCAGGAAAGTAACAAGTAGGCACATGTGTTTCACCCCAAAACAGTTTGGAAAACAGTAAAAGAGGGGTCTATGTACTCACTTGAGATTGCTCAGTTGTTTAAAGATAATCACCAAGCAACGCTATAGATCTCGGAATCAAACGGCACCTAATATAGGTAACTATGTTAATAAACCGGACCTATCTCGGAAGACTGGGTAGCATTAGGGTTTGTAAACCAAATGAGTGTCGGAACTCACGTGATATGGTTTAACAAAGCCTACATGCTAAATGAAACTTAACATAATTGTTTACGACTCATTATGATCCGTTTAGGTAGCTTATGCTACTTTAACGCGTCGTGCGCGTGAAACGCGTTCGGACCGCCTAACTAGTCCTATGACAAGTATTATATGCCTAAACATGTTACATAATCAGTTACGTGACAAAGGTTTAGGTTACATATGCTTAATTACCAATTATACATGAAAAGGGTATTCTGGTAATTTACCTAAGGCATATAAACTACCTATCATACAACTACTTAAACGATGTGACCATAGGGTATAACCTCGGAAGGTTATTCCCTACCTACTATGGTCACCTAATGTGTTTGGTCGGATCCTAATGATCGACCAAACTGGGTCGGGTTCGAAGGTATAGGCGATTTATTAGATCGCCTACCCTACGACCCTAGACAACGTGGTAATCAGTGGGCATAGTCCCAAGGGACTATGACCAACGTGATTACAATCACGTTGCGAAGTTCAAACGAACTTCGCATTGACCATTACTGGTCAACGCTGAAAGTCAAACTAAGTTTGACTTTCTGACTCGAAAAGCAGTAAAAATAAGGAAAAGAACGAAAGAATACTTACGAAGGGTCCAAGAATGGAAGGTTTGGATCCGAACACTCTCAGGTATGAAGTGTTAAACACGACAACTTAGAGAGCAAGTTCAGATTCAAAGGTGTGAGTTTTTGGGTGTGATGTTGGTGGGTATTTATAGGAAATGGTCCACCGCTAGGATCGTTTCTTGGAGAAGGAGGCAACGATCAAGGCCGTACACTTGTCGGAAATGTTATGGTGCCACAAATGCTCCATAACTTAATGACACATCACTTAAAACATGTGGTTAAGAATTGATTTGGTTGCAACTTGCATTAGAAACATTTAATCTGGTCTGTTACTCGAATGCGGCCCGCTTCAGGATGTTATAAACACAATGCGGGCCGCTTTGGCCTGTCTGATCAGCAAACTTGTTTCAGAAATGACAGTTTCAGTCCCTGCACGTGTTTAAGGCCTTTTCCGACACTTCTAAGGCCCGTAAAGCCAAATTTAAGGCCCTAAAATGTTGCCTAAACATTGTGGACATGAAACATGTTCAAAAATATGTCGGATGATGGTTCGTTTGGTCGTACGAACGCGATGTTCGCTTAATTACGACGGAATGCGCACAAGCGCGAAAAACGATCCAAATGACGCAACGAATGGATTTTTCTTAAGGCGAACACTAAAATATAATGTAGTCATGCTTTCATAAATTTTTGGATGTCCAGATGTATTCAGAACGTAAGTTATGCGCGAAAATGCAAACTTGTGCACTTTTTGACACTTTTAGTCCCTGAATGTTCCAAAAGTTTATTTTAGCACACCAAACCCCTCAAAGCCTATTTCTAAGCTATGTAAAGGATATTTAAGGTGTGTTTAACTTATGGTCATGTTCCGGAATGTTCGTTACAGTTCAAATTGACATACTTTCACAGTTTGTCATATTTAGTCCCTGTAAGCGAATTAACTTGTTTTTGCCATACCAAAGCCTTCAAAACTTATTCCTAAGTTATGTAAAGGTTATTTAAGGTATGTTGAGTATATGTTGATGTTCCGGAGTATTTCTCGCATTAAACTGAGTACGTTTACGCACTAGTTTGCGTATAACTCTCCAGAAAGCGATATAGAGTTTGAAATTACATAAAAGTCAAAACATGAAAAATGTATAACATAACAAAACAGACATTGGGATCAAATAACATTGTTTTATTGATAACAGAACTGTTCATAGTGATTACAAGCACAGTTGTTACAGTATGTTTAACTTATGGTCATGTTCCGGAAGGTCTGTTACAGTTCAAATTGGCATACTTTCGCAGTTTGTCAACTTTAGTCCCTGTAAGCGATTAAACTTTGATTTCACCACACCAACCCTTCCAAAACTTATATCTAAGTTATGTAAAGGTTATTTAAGGTATGTTAAGCCTATTTCACTATTCCGGAGTGTTCGTTGCATTAAACTGGTTATATTTACGCATCAGTGCGTGTATAACCTTCCAGAAAGCGATTTAGAGCTTGAAATCGAACATGAGTTGATATGTGCAAATGATACACATATTTATACAAGCCCAAAGTATGAAATACAATATTTCATTGGTTTGGTATTTGTTTGATGGTTGAAATGACACAGGTGTTACAATTTTCATTCAAGGTTTTTGCCACACGTCAATTTTGAAGGACAGTGGTTTAATACCCCAGATGATGAGAGCTTTTTGCTAAGGCAACTCATTTTCGTTTAATATCCTATTAAAACATGAGTGCCCCAGTAATTTAAGCACAGTTTAGCAATCAACCTTTGATAAATGTTTAAAACAAACCTGAGTATGAAATGATCTTGACAAATGTACCATTTCCTTTTGACCCATTCATGAGAACAATAATACCAATAAAAATAAGGTACTATGTCCTGACAGGTAATTGAACCTAAAGCCAACAAAAACAAGCAAAAGTTCAAAATATATTACTCAAAAAATAAAATGAATAATATATCCTGATTATTCGAGAGAATCCTTTATATAAAAAATTTTAAAGGATTTTCTGAGAACAGCATCAAAAAGGATCTGGTACTTTAAAAAAAAAAACAAAACATAATCATATCATTCTCAAATTTATGAAAATGGTCAGTGGTTTGACCGTAGTGGTAGAACATTTTGAAAACATTTTGACCACTGTTTGGTACCATTTTCTTTGTCAGTTGATAAACAAGGTCCTCTTTGAAGTTCATTCACCGGGATCAAAACCTTTACCTGAACAGATGAATGCACACAATTTCTTAATGATTATTATTACCCTAAACTATGACTCATAAGTGTTTTATGTTTATACTCTTTTCTTTTGACTTGAAAAGTTTTGAGATAAACACACTTCTGAGTTTTTGTGAATTTTCTTCTTCCCTTTTTACCCTTCCCAATCATAAGTATTGAAATACTTACTGAGGGGTATTTATTGAAGGAATACTTGTTCCAGAAACATTTTGCAGTAATGTTTTGAGAGATTTGGTGATTTCTGCACATGCTTATGCCAACCTTCTCATTACCTATGATCTGGACATTTTTGACTCATGATTTTCTTAATGTATTTTAACATAGTTGATTTTGTCCTTTTGAGGAACTCAACCTGTTTTCAACACATAAGATCTGAATGACTAAAGTTTTAATTTCCCTCTTTTTATGTTATCAAAAACACTAATGTTTTAAGAACATAGGTTTTTGTTAATCTGAGGTTCATACTTTAGCATTTTAATAAGGCGACATCACAATTTTCATAACAGCAATTGAGATCAATTTTGAAAATATGAAATAATCTCATAGTTTAACAGATATGCTTTCAGATCTAGAAACCATGAGTGTCTTGTGCATGAAATCACTTGTTGTGTGAATTTTGTGTGTCATATGACATCTTGGTTGATTTACAGAATATTTGAGTAACCACTTTGAACATGATTTACTCGATACTCTGTTTTTCAACAAAATACAACCAACCTTAGTATCAATGAATTTTGAGCCGAACTGTTATGTCAAATTGATTGTTAGATCGAATTTGACTGTCCAGGCTCTGATACCAATTGTTGGGATCTGAGGATCTACTGATTGTGTTTGTTTGTGATGTTTGAACAAATCAAATAGATATGAGCAGTTTTAAGTGCAGCGGAAATGGATAACAAACTTTGTAAACACAATCAAAGGAGAATATAGTTTGATAAACAATTGCTTTTCATAGAGTCGAAAGATTACATCAAAAGCAAAAGGTTACAATGCAAGCTTACAGACTTAAACTCCCCCTCAGCCTGATACTCCAGAGTTGGTTGCACAAGATGAAAGGATTGAATTGAGGAGAAGAACTCACTCAAAACGATCAAATATAACAGTACAGAGTACTGTCATATTTATAGGCAAACCAAACCACTGATGTACCTCAGCTGACGTCACCATGATAGTGACATCTAACAGCCTAACAACCTATAAACACTGGTCTATACAAAACTACTGACGTCTAACAACTGATTGATAATAAAATACAAAACAAGTCTAACACTGTTCACGTTCCACTGTTGTAGCCTAAGCACTGATTACTTGAACATCAGTGCTTTCTTCAAAAGGTGATCAGTCTTTGAATGAGCAGTGCTTGGGTCTTCAGCAGTACATAAGAGACATCAGTAGATAGAGCTCAGTGTTTACCTTTTAGCAGTCTTTAGTTGTTTCACCAGTGTTTGGTTCATCAGTTGTTCTTCAGAGCAGTACTTAGAGTGTATCAGCAGATAGGTAACCACTGTCAAGGGGAGAGCTTAGTGTAAACATCTGCTTATTGTGAATCCACTATTGTGATCAGGTTTTGGCTTTACATTATCTGTTCCTCTGGTAGGGTTCAATCCCAACAAACCTTCAACTGTTAAGTAAATATGGTTAGAAACTAATTGTGCTTTTGGTGAATGGATCTCAGTTTAAGACGAAACCGAAAGCACAACTTTTGCTATGTTAATAATATAACCTTCTTTTGGCCTTATTTATTGTTGTTCAATTTTATTTTTACAAAGCTTGTTTTGATAACAGTTGTACAGTTTTAATTTTTAATCCAAGTATCATGTCCCAAACATTCCAACCAAATATCCTGAATTATATTCTAAAAATATATTTTGAGAATATATCCTGAAAGCATATCCTAATCAGGATACTTATACATGTTATAATCAAGCTTTTGTCAAACATAGTTTCAAAAATTTAAATGATTTAGATAAGGTTTTTAAAGGAAAGATCATACCAGAAGTAGAGTGCAACCCTATTCTCAAACTTCAATCCTTTTGCAATCTTTCCAATGAAGATGTCCCCAGTCTGGGACACTTAGTGTACTAGGTCCAAGCTTGATCCTTTGAGCTTTACACAATTTCCTCAGTAGGAATGTCCCTTGTGCATTATGTCTTTAAATACTTAGAAATTTTCTGGACAACAATTGCAACCGTTTGTATACTTTTTGTATTACAGGGGATAAACCCTAAAATATCCTGGAGATAAATCCTTAGTGTTCTGGGGATAAACCCATAGGTATTCTGGGAAAATCCCAAGTTTTCATGCGCTACAGGCGGGAGTGTATAAACTCCAAGACTTAGAAAGGTGAAAACCTTTAAACCTTAGAGAGTATGAAAATACCCTTTCGTGAGAGAGGGTGATCAATCCTCTTATACCTTTAGGATCCAGGATATAACCAACAATAACGAAATTGTCAGCCACTTTTACATGGACTGGTCCTGCTATCTTGAACTATCCCTGGATAACTTGCATTCCAGGCGGGGTGTTTAAACCCAATTCGAGAGAAAGGTGAATACCTTTAAACCTGTGAAGGGATCCGGATCCCTTAAACGTGAGAGAGGGGGCCAATCCTCTAATCTTTTGAAGTATACTGAGTGTGTGTCCTGGAGCTATATCCCGAAGCATATACTACAAAACAACTATAAACTAAGGTGGGTGTTAGCCTGGCTAACACCCCTCCAATGCTTAAGTCAGTATTGGTTCAAAAGAATAAATAATATCAAATATATTAAAAGAGATAGAATTCATACCATCCTGAGTTAGAAATTAAATTCTAAACTCACTTGAAATAGAGCTTTAGGTGTATAGCATTCTAGGATCTTGGTAGCATATCCCCTTCCATATTCTTGAGTCGATATGCTCCTTTCCTAGATTCTGATTCAACCTCATGGGGTCCTTCCAACTTCGGAGCTAATTTTCCATCGGCATGATTAGTAGTATTCTGAAAAGCTTTCCTTAACACCCAATCTCCAACCTGAAACCTTCTAGTCCTTATATTCTTGTAATATGCTCTGGATATCCTCTGTTGATATGTTGCCATCCTTAGCTTTGCCACGTCTCTTGTCTCATCAATAGTATCCAATTCTTGGCATAGGGCTTCAGGATTCTACTCAGGATCCCGGAGGTTGGATCTTGCTGTAGGTATTACCATTTCTGTCGGGATCACTGCTTCTCCTCCAAATACTAAGGAAAATGGAGTCTACCCAGTTACACTTTTTACTGTTGTCCTATCGGCCCATAAAACAAAGGGTAATTCTTCTGCCCATCTTCCTTTCTTAGCTCCAAGCCTTTTCTTCAAATTGTTGAGAATTATCTTGTTCGAGGATTCTGCTTGTCCATTTGCTTGAGGATGTACCGGTGTGGATGTGATCATTTTAATTCCCCAATTCTTGCAAAAGTCAGTAGTCCTCTTACTTATAAATTGAGAGCCATTGTCACAAATTATCTCAGCGGGTACCCCAAACCTAGTCAAGATATTCCTTTTTATGAAGGATACTACTTCTTGGTCTCTAACTTGAACAAATGCTTCAGCTTCAACCCATTTAGAGAAATAATCAGTCATTGCCAGCATGAAGACTTTTCCTCCTGGAGCTTTTGGCAATTTTCCCACTATGTCCATCCCCCACTTCATGAATGGCCAAGGGGAAGCAATAGGATATAGTGGCTCAGCAGATTGATGTAGGATATTACTGTGCCTTTGACATGCATCACATCTTCGAGCATATTCTGCAGCATCTTTTCTCATCGTCGGCCAATAGTATCCTGTTCTTAATACCTTTGAGAATAACGACCTGCCCCCAGTATGGTTACCACAATCCCCTTCGTGTATATCCTGAAGCACTTCTTTAGTTTCGGGATCCTCCAAGCACCTCAGATATGGTCCTGCAAGGTTTTTCTTATACAAAACATTATTTATAATAGTGAATCGTGATACCTTCATTCTAAAGGCCTTGGGGTTCTCATCCTTTGGGATGTGTCCTTCCTTGAGATATCTCATGATTGGAGCCGTCCATGACTTAGGATCTTCCTCAGGATTTTCATTATCAGGATCCTGGATAGTTACTACTTCCTTATCCTGAGACTTGAGAAGATCCACTGCGGGATATAGAATATGTAGTATTGGTATTTGGGTTCCCTCCGGTATCCTGACTGACGATCCTAGATTTGCCAAGGTATCTGCTTCAGCATTATCCTCTCTTGGTACCTGTTCAAGTGTAAAAACATCGAAATATCCTGCTAATTTTTTGAGAATTTCGAGATACTCGATTAACTTCTCACCTTTAACTGAATAGGTCCCATTAAAATGATTAGTAATTAACAAGGAATCAACAAATACTTGTAAACATTTAACATTCATATTCCTGGCTAACTCTAATCCTGCAATCAAAGCTTCATATTCTGCTTCATTATTAGTGGCAAGAAACTCACACCTAATAGCCTGGGGTAATATGTCCCCCTGTGGCGATTTTAGTAGTATACCCAATCCTACTGTGACAACCCTCACTAAACCAGGTATCCGTACGACTTAATTAATAATTAATTACTGCTTAATTACTGTGCTTGCTTGAACTTGTGAATAAACTGCTACTTGAATACTGATACATGTACTTACTTGCATCATACTTTACTTGCTGTCACTACATTATTTACATGCTGAACCTTAGTGACAAACATGATGCACAAAAAGCACAGTAGCACTTTAACGGATAACCTATTGAACATGCTGATAAAGCCAGCATCAGGCAGACACTGCCTCTAAGGCCTGTATGAGCCAGAAATATTTTGCTACACTAGTGGTGAGTGTAGGGATATAAGGGTTGTAGAACTGCGTCTCTAGGAATAAGTTACAATGACTGGATGTGCCTAAAACGTACTTTAAGTACAAAAATTCAGCACTTTACATATTAATTCAGCATTAAGCTACCTAATAAAGTGCCAAAACATGAGAAAAATATTACTAGACACTTTCCAAAGTGTCAGAAATGAGTTGTGTCACTAAAAAGGGTATTAACGACACTTTAAAGCTTTGTTAAGCACTTTAACGGATTACTATCCAACCGGACTATACCCGGAACATGAAAATATTGTTAATAACATTATTTATCTTTTTCTGAGCCAGTTAGGGTCCCTGAATACCCTAACACCCGTCATAACACACGACACACAACTAACCGGGTTAAGCACTTAACTAACTTACTTAACCTAACTATTATCCTAACTAACTAGTTAGAATCGAACTAGACCCCCCCCCCCCTTAACCAAACCGTCCCCATGAAGGGGACACACTTGTCCTTTTTGTTGATTATTATATTAAGTGTGCTTAATATCTCTAAGACATAGTATCCATTGGTTAATGATCTTGTGATTGTCTATAAGTTAGATGCATAACACAACATGACACACACTTAACACCTCAACTCACACACACTCCTCTCTCTCCCTCCCTTTGGTTCTCGGCCGAAGACACAAGCAACACCACCACCACCTTTCGGTTTTGATCATCACATTCCAATCATCTACAAGTGTTAAGGGTCGCATATAAGGAGTCTTGGTGCAAACGGAAGGCGAAGGATCTCTCTACTTTGCTTTTATCCACGCATTTTTCGCATAGATTCTTCCCTAGCCTCGAGCTAGTGGTATGTTACTTAAATCGCCTTCTTGAACTATTTTGAAGTGGTTAATACGATGTGTAACGGTTAAAACTCGAAATCTTACAAGATAACGCTTTAAAGTCTACTTAAAACTCTAAAATGTTGGTTAATAGCTCATATGTTGTGTAAATCATGTAGTATTTGATTTGTGTGGTTATTTGGACCCGATCTATGTTGTGGTAGCTCGGATCATCATTTAACCCGGTTTAGTCATGATCTTGGATTATGACATAAAGCTTGTTTAAGTGTAACAAGGGTTAGAAGATGAAACTCTACCACACACGAATCATGAACTTGTGTAAAAGTGTTTTAGTTTGTACAATAGTGTTTAAAACTAGTAGATCTACGTATCTACAAGCGGTATTTTCAAAGGACCACGTGTCAAGAGAAAACATATTTTTAAAGACGGATCTTACACTAACAAGAATGGTTTTTAGAACACACAAGTGTGTAAACACTTGTGTAACACAAAGTTCGACAAAATAACTATTTTTGAAAAAGATGACGAGGAGTTGTAAAGATGGAACTTCCCTAAAAACGAGGTTTTTACAAAATCGGATAGTTTTATGTAAAGATCCACTAAAAGTAATGGGATTTACTTCATAGTTTGAATAAATCACAAGTTCATGAAGTTTATGCGATTTATATATATATTGACTAGTTTGTGGATTGAACATTGTTTTGATTGAATGAAAAATGGTTGGTTTGATTTATAAAAGAAAATGATACGCTTGAAAGCGTGGCCACCTCTAGTTACAGAGGAAACTCTGGCGAAATTTTTCCAAAAACCTAACACTTAGAACTATTTTCACTATAAGCGTTAGAAATACATTTTGACTTGTTTTCAACTATGAATTTCGCCACGACCTTATTTATAAAATATCGGAGGTGGGATTTCACAAAATAAAACGTGATACATAAATATATTTAGTATATATTTTTCACAACATCACTTATATAAGTGTTTATGATTATTTTGTGAACTACATAAATATTATTTTTAGGGTAAAAATAATATTACTAAGTATTATTTTGGGAAAATCACATGTATTAAAATATAATATTTTTGGGAAGAATACTTATATTTTGAAGTTGGAAATAAAATATATTAAGTGAGAGTTAATAGTGAAATCCGAATGTTACGAACATACATATATTAAATACCCCATCCTTGGGAAGGAGAATAACTACCAAGTATACAGAATGTAAACACGAAATAGTTGCCTAACTATTTCCCAAAAACTTAAACCATAAAGCTAAGGCACGGCCATCCGTCTAATAGAGTTAGCACGTGTAGGTCGTCATACAGCTGATCGATTTGGAGGCATACTTGGTAGAGACGCACCACTGTGAGTTCGTGTCCCCCTTTTCTCTTAACTGTTTTCAGTTTTCTAAACTGCGGGGGTGAAATACATGTTACTTTTATTATGAGTACTTTATACTTGGTATGGTTAGCGTAAGGAGGTTTACTACTTAGATCATGTGAGTGGGTAGGCGTGAACTGGAGGCCATTAATCCTCATTATAGGACCGAGGGACGTAAGCGGTAGATCTATCTGGGTGTAGCGAGCCCAACCCCAGGTCCAACAGTACGGACCTCGGGGTGACTTTGTGCCCCGACGCAAAATCGCAAGGTTTGAGTCTTCCTACTTGCACTTCCCACATATCAATGGCCTTGCAAACCGTTGGTGATCTCTTTTTCCTTATTTGCTACATACCAGGATTTTTATACTCACAAGGTTTATTTACTCACTTACACATGAACTCGCTCAACATTATTGTTGATTTTTCAACTTACATGTATTTCAGGAAATTAAAGATCTGGCGCGGTATGTTATGTTTTCCCGCTGCATAAGGGTTCCAAGGTCATCCCAGTTTAGGAAATGTGACTCTTTCCTGGACAAGTCACAAATCTTAAACTGCGTTTATTTCATGTTGATGTTTACGTTTTTCAAGACAATGTTTTATGTTATGATGTTGTAAGTCTCTAAGACAATGGTATGTTACTCTGGTTTTAAAACTTAATCAAATGGATGATCTTGCATGATTTTATTTCATATAGCTTTGTTATGATTAAGCTATGGTATTAAGAAGTCACACCAAAATTAACCACGCTTCCGCAAAGCCAGGGTGTGACAGCTTAGTATCAGAGCTCTGATCATAGCGAACTAGGATTCTTTCTCGAGTCTAGACTATGATCACTAGGGCTCTCACGAAAACATTTTTACTGCATACCACTTAAGTCCAGATCCAAAACGTTTTTACAAACAAATGTTGAGCACATTTTATTTATTATTTATAGGCTCAGTCTTGGAGGCTGAGGCTCGGTCTTAGAGGCCGAGGCTCGGTCTGGGAGATCGAGGTAGATGGCTAGTGGGACTAGGAGAATTGGCTAGTGGGACTAGGAAGAGCAGTCTGAGAGGCTGGGAGGCTAGTGGGACTAGGAGAATTATTTGAATGCTTACTTGGTGACTTATGTGATTATCTGATTGTATGATTGACTGTTTGTGCATGTTTGTGTTTATGTTACAGACACCATGGACACCTCTGGCACAGGTGATTCAGACACCACAAGACCTAGACCTATAGTATCAGATGACCTAGAGCCTTCAGAGCACGAGGTCCACACCTCCGACGTTACTAGCACGGACGAGGACGACTTTCAGCCCTTTGCTTTACCTGATGGTGCTGATGAGCTCGCTGATGGCCCTTTGGCCGGGGACCTACCGTTAGTGGAGATCCCTGCTCCCATACCACTTGCTTCATATCCTGCTTACGATTTGCTTCTCGACGCCGACGATGATGGCGACGTCGATCTGTTTGATGACGAGCCCTTAGAGGATGATGTTCAGGGCGAGGCCCTTCTTGCTGCTGGTGATCTCTTGATGATCGCAGATGCTCCCGCCGAGGAGTCACCTGCTCACTCTCCGGTCCCAGACTCTTTCGAGTCTGTGACCTCCGCACCTTCACATACTCGGAGTGCGCAGCACTTTTCTCATGGATCAGATCCCGACCAGGCATCCTCTGTTGCCCCTATTCCTAGTTTTACTTTCGACCACGATGATGTGGAGGATTCCGATCCTGACTTTCCCCCAGGATTCGACCCGGATGAGGATATAGAGTTTATACCCATGGATCAGCCTATGGAGGATCCAGTCGACCCAGTTGACCCAGTTGATCCCATCAACCCTGAGTTTGATTTTGAGATGGCCTTTGATGAGCCCGAGCAGCCACTAGACCCTGCTCCTGACCAGTGCTTGAGCATGACCCTGCTCATGCTGGCATGTTTATTGAGCCTGTCATTGCTGACCCACCTATTGATGATCATCCTATAGATGCTCCGTTGTTGGAGGGCGATCATGTCATTGCTGCTGATCATGTTGATCCCCCACTTATTGCTGATGCACCAGTTGACCCTCTTGTTGTACCTCACCATGATCCTATGCCAGCCCAGTTTGATCGTGCGCTTTTTGAGGCACGGATCGACCCCCGAGACGAGCACGCCCAGTGTGGGTGGATTCCTGCTGATGACGAGGTCCCACCTTTTCCCCCTCAGATCCCTGATACCCGTCACATTGATACTCCCTTTTCATTTCCTCGGTTTACACTTCCAGCACGAACTGGAGAGGGCTCTTCGGCTCACCCTTTTGGACACATACCGGTATCTATCCCTACTATGCCACCGTCTGCTACTTTTCCCCCTGTTTCTCCATTTCATGTGGCACCTTTTGATCCCACCAGTGAGCCGTTCCTTTGGACATCATCTTCTGCTATGCCACCGACTGACCCCTACCATTCTTTCCATATGGGGTATACTATTGAGGACGTTTTGATGTCTTTTGTCGCCCAGCACGAGGCACACACACAGCGCATACAGGAGCTTGAGAGAGCCCAGCCGCCGCCGTGTCAGTGCCAGGGTCAGACCCACTCTCCTTTGCAGCCCTCTCGACCTGTACCACCAGACTATGCTGCACGCCTTTTTGTCCTGGAGCAGCAGGTTGCTTCATTCTTGCGTACCCAGAGAGCCATGGAGGAGGACTGGCTCCATTTGCGCCGCTTGTTTTACACTCACTTTCCCCCTCCTCCACCGCCATCCGTGTAGAGCTCCTCAGTACCGTATGGGTAGACATTGGTGAGAAGACGGCGAATGCTTTTGACTGCACAGCATTTTTGGAGACTACATTATGATTCCGACTTTTGTTGACATGTATTTGATGTATTGACAATGATTTGATATAGTTTTTGGACTAGGGTGATGTAGCCCTTAGTCGACTGATGTTGTATGACACTGTGATGTACTTGTACGCTTACTATGTGGTCTCAATATATGGCAATCGCAGTATTCTCATCATATTTGATGCTTGATTTGGTTATTTATATTTTTGACATGGGATGTTGTGTGTTTGATGTGATTATAACATGAGATGTTATGTACTATTACTATCATTATATACGTACGCTACATTATGACCTGACTTACGTATTATAACATGGGATCTTTACTATGGCCTGACCAACATAAACCCTCTTTTAGAAGATGCCGCCGAGACGTGAGACACGCATGCCTACCAATGAGGCGGAACTCCAGCAAATTATCACTGCTGCCATCGCACAATACGCCGCCTCTCAAGGAGGGACTAGTGGAAACAACTCTGGCAACACTGGCAACAACAATAATCCACCTCATGGTAATACTAAGACATTTAGACATACCATGACCTAATTGGATATCTTTAGCAATGATGCTAATGCCGATCGTATGTTATAATGTATGTGCAGGGTGCACCTACAAGCAGTTTCTAGACTGCAAACCGGTCAACTTTGATGGCACAGGAGGTGCTGTCGCCTTTGTTCGTTGGGCCGAGAAAACCGAATCTATTCTTCGCATGAGCAAATGCGCACCAGACCAGCAAGTCACCTATATCTCAGGGCTATTCTTGGATGGAGCCCTCTCTTGGTGGAATTTGCAAGTACAGACACTTGGTGAAGCTGCTGCCTACGCACTAACCTGGACCGAACTGAAGGAACTTATGCGCAGGAAGTACTGCTCTCGCGCGGAAATCCAAAGATTGGAAACCGAGTTCTGGCACTTGAAAATGGACGGTCCAAAGATCACAGAATACGTTCAAAGGTTCCATGACTTATCGCATGTGGTACCCTACATTGTCACTCCGGAGTTCAAGCGGATTGAACGTTTCATTTGGGGATTAGCACCTCAAATCATAAGCATGGTGACCTCATCCAAGCCTGCGACCATTACTGAGGCGATTGATTTGAGCGTAGCTCTCACTGAGGAGGCGATCCGCCTAAACAAGTTTGGTGATGTTGAGCAAAAGAAGAAAGAGACTCACGTCGAGTCATCAGGAGGTAACAAACGGAAGTTCTCGAACTTCAAGCAGGGCGCCAGTGTGGTTGTTAAGAAAGGAGAGCTAAACGCGGCAGCTCAGGATACAGCTGGTGGTAGGAGGAAAGGTAAGGGATATATGGGTGCACATCCCAAGTGTAACTCTTGCCAACGCCATCATTCTGGCCGATGCGGGCCAAAAGTATGTGAAGCATGTGGAAAGACTGGTCACTTGAAGGATTCTTGTTGGGCTAGTGCTGGCCGGGGAGGCCAAGGAGGATTTGGGAATAGGAATAATAATCGTGGTGGTATTGGGAATCGCCCACAGGGGAACAATGGAGGAAACGGGAATCGAGGCATCGATGCGAATCAAGCTGGTAATGCAAACCAAAACAACAACCAAGCTGGAAATGGAGGTGGAAACGGGCAAAGACTTGGATGCTTTAACTGTGGTGATATTGGGCATTTTAAGAGGAATTGCCCAGAGTTAAACCAAGCCCGTGGAAGAGTGTTCCAAATCGTAGCAAGGGAAGCGTGCCAGGACCCCAATGTCGTTACTTGTACGTTCCCTGTAAACCAACGCTATGCATCCGTTTTATTTGATACTGGTGCCGATTATAGCTTCGTGTCGTTAGAGTTTAAGAATATGCTTGGTTTAGCCACTAATAAGTTAGATATTCCCTACTCAATCGAATTGGCTAATGGGAAGTTAGTAGAAGCCAATGAAGTTATCAGAGGTTGTGTGATCGAATTGGGAGAGCGTGAGTTTGCTTTGGATCTACTACCAGTCCAGTTGGGAAGCTTTGACGTGGTGGTAGGAATGGATTGACTATCAAGCAACAAGGCTGAGATAGTTTGTCACGAAAAGGTTGTTCGTATCCCAACCGAAGATGGCGAAACAATTGTGGTTCACGGGGAGAAGCGTGATACGCCGTTAAGAATTATCAGCCGCCTGAAAGCGCGAAAGTGTTTGCAGAAGGGATGTGTTGCCTTCCTGGCACACATTGTGGATAAGAAGGCTGCTGAGCCGAAGATCGAAGACATCCCTATCGTGAGGGAATACCCAGAAGTCTTCCCAGAAGACTTACCTGGACTGCCACCTCAGAGGCAAGTAGAGTTTCACATTGACTTAGTTCCAGGCGTCGCGCCTGTGGCTAAGGCACCGTATAGACTTGCTCCGTCTGAGATGCAGGAACTGTCGACACAACTTCAAGAGTTGTTAGACAAGGGTTTTATCCGACCAAGCTTCTCGCCTTGGGGAGCTCCGGTCCTGTTTGTCAAGAAAAAGGACGGTAGTTTTCGTATGTGCATCGACTACCGGGAGCTGAACAAGCTGACGATCAAGAATAGATATCCTCTGCCAAGGATTGATGATCTGTTTGATCAACTGCAAGGCTCAAGCTTTTACTCAAAGATCGATTTGCGATCTGGATACCATCAGTTAAGGATACAAGAGGAGAGTATCCCAAAGACAGCCTTCAGAACTCGTTATGGACACTACGAGTTCCTTGTTATGCCGTTTGGTTTGACAAACGCACCTGCAGTCTTTATGGACTTGATGAATAGCGTTTGCAAGCCGTACTTGGACAAGTTCGTGATTGTGTTTATCGACGACATCTTGATTTATTCAAGGACAAAGACTGAGCACGAGCAGCATTTAAGAGCTATTTTGGAGCTGCTAAAGAAAGAACAGTTATATGCCAAGTTCTCTAAGTGCGAGTTTTGGCTACGGGAAGTGCAATTTCTTGGACATGTGGTTAATGGAAATGGAATCCATGTGGATCCAACCAAGATCGAAGCGATCAAGAATTGGGAAACGCCAAAGACGCTAACCGAGATTCGACAATTCTTGGGATTGGCTGGCTACTATCGAAGGTTCATTGAGGATTTTTCGAAGATCGCTCAACCATTGACGCTCCTCACGCAGAAAGATAAGAAGTTTGATTGGGGAATCAAACAGGAAGAAGCATTCCAGATATTGAAGGATAAGCTCTGCAATGCGCCAACCTTAGCACTACCGGAAGGTACAGATGATTTTGTGGTATACTGTGACGCCTCACGTCAAGGATTGGGTTGTGTGTTGATGCAACGCCAAAAGGTTATTGCTTACGCATCGCGTCAATTGAAAGTGCACGAAAAGAACTACACCACACATGATTTGGAACTTGGCGCAGTGGTATTTGCATTAAAGATCTGGAGACACTACCTTTATGGTACAAAGTGTACAATCTTTACAGATCGCAAGAGCCTACAACACATATTCAACCAGAAGGAGCTGAATATGAGGCAAAGACGATGGGTTGAGTTGCTGAACGATTACGACTGCGAGATAAAGTATCATCCAGGGAAGGCGAATGTGGTCGCCGATGCCCTAAGTCGAAAGGAGAGGATCAAGCCCATAAGGGTTAGGGCTTTAGAAATGATTATCCGAACCGATCTTTCCTTGCGCATTTGTGCCGCGCAGAAAGAAGCTCTCAAGGAAGGAAACCTTGAAGAAGAATACCTCCGTGGGATGGAGAAGCTACTGGTACCAAACGAGGAAGGAACGTTACGTTTTGAGAAAAGGAGTTGGGTTCCTTTGTTTGGAGGTTTAAGGAAGGTTATTTTTGATGAAGCTCACAAGTCGCGGTACTCTATCCACCCAGGAGCGGATAAGATGTACCAGGATCTCAAAGATTATTATTGGTGGCCTAGGATGAAAGGCGATGTTGCTGTTTATGTGAGCAAATGTTTGACATGCGCTAAGGTTAAAGCCGAATACCAGAAGCCTTCAGGACTTCTGCAACAACCCGAGATTCCTAAGTGGAAATGGGAACAAATCTCAATGGATTTTATTACAAAGTTGCCAAGAACGCCAAGAGGCCATGACACTATTTGGGTAATAGTGGACCGATTAACGAAGTCAGCACACTTCTTACCTATCTGAGAGAAGGATAATACGAGCAAATTGGCTGAAATTTACATGAGAGAGATCGTCGCACGTCATGGAGTACCTCTCTCAATCATCTCTGATAGAGACGGAAGGTTTGTGTCAAGGATATGGCAATCCTTCCAAGAAGCCTTTGGCTCACAATTGAATCTGAGCACTGCGTTTCATCCGCAAACTGACGGTCAAAGCGAGCGAACGATACAGACTTTGGAAGACATGCTGAGAGCGTGTGTTATGGATTTGGGCGGTAGCTGGGATAAGCATTTGCCTTTGGTCGAATTTTCATACAACAACAGCTACCACACCAGTATTGGTGTCGCGCCATTTGAAGCCCTTTACGGACGCAAGTGCCGATCACCCCTATGCTGGGCTGACGCAGGTGATAGGCAGCTTGCTGGTCCCGAAATCGTCCAAGAGACGACAGACAAGGTCGCGCAGATTCTAAAACGCATCGAAGCAGCTCGCCACAGACAGAAGGCCTATGCGGATCCAAACCGGAAACACGTGGAATTTCAAGTGGGAGAAATGGTTTTATTGAAGGTTTCACCCTGGAAGGGTGTGGCACGCTTTGGAAAGCGTGGGAAGTTAAATCCACGCTACATTGGTCCTTTCAGAATTTTGGAAAGAATAGGACTAGTAGCATACAAGTTGGATTTACCTGCTGAACTGAATGGTGTTCACGATACATTTCATGTATCCAACCTGAAGAAGAGTCCAACTCAAGAGAACATTGCCATTCCCATCGACGAGATTCATGTTGACGACACGCTCCATTTCGTTGAAGAACCAGTTGAGGTTACGGATTGGAAGGTAAACAAGACCCGCCGGAGCAGTGTCTTGCTCGTCAAAGTTCGTTGGAATGCCAGACACGGTCCTGAATACACCTGGGAGCGTGAGGACCGGATGAAAGAGAAGTACCCCACTTATTTCCTAAGAACCCTGCATCTACAAGCAGAACTTAAAATTTCGGGACGAAATTTTTCTAACGGGGGGAGAATGTGACAACCCTCACTAAACCAGGTATCCGTACGACTTAATTAATAATTAATTACTGCTTAATTACTGTGCTTGCTTGAACTTGTGAATAAACTGCTACTTGAATACTGATACATGTACTTACTTGCATCATACTTTACTTGCTGTCACTACATTATTTACATGCTGAACCTTAGTGACAAACATGATGCACAAAAAGCACAGTAGCACTTTAACGGATAACCTATTGAACATGCTGATAAAGCCAGCATCAGGCAGACACTGCCTCTAAGGCCTGTATGAGCCAGAAATATTTTGCTACACTAGTGGTGAGTGTAGGGATATAAGGGTTGTAGAACTGCGTCTCTAGGAATAAGTTACAATGACTGGATGTGCCTAAAACGTACTTTAAGTACAAAAATTCAGCACTTTACATATTAATTCAGCATTAAGCTACTTAATAAAGTGCCAAAACATGAGAAAAACATTACTAGACACTTTCCAAAGTGTCAGAAATGAGTTGTGTCACTAAAAAGGGTATTAACGACACTTTAAAGCTTTGTTAAGCACTTTAACGGATTACTATCCAACCGAACAACCAGACTATACCCGGAACATGAAAATATTGTTAATAACATTATTTATCTTTTTCTGAGCCAGTTAGGGTCCCTGAATACCCTAACACCCGTCATAACACACGACACACAACTAACCGGGTTAAGCACTTAACTAACTTACTTAACCTAACTATTATCCTAACTAACTAGTTAGAATCGAACTAGACCCCCCCCCCCTTAACCAAACCGTCTCCATGAGGGGGACACACTTGTCCTTTTTGTTGATTATTATATTAAGTGTGCTTAATATCTCTAAGACATAGTATCCATTGGTTAATGATCTTGTGATTGTCTATAAGTTAGATGCATAACACAACATGACACACACTTAACACCTCAACTCACACACACTCCTCTCTCTCCCTCCCTTTGGTTCTCGGCCGAAGACACAAGCAACACCACCACCACCTTTCGGTTTTGATCATCACATTCCAATCATCTACAAGTGTTAAGGGTCGCATATAAGGAGTCTTGGTGCAAACGGAAGGCGAAGGACCTCTCTACTTTGCTTTTATCCATGCATTTTTCGCATAGATTCTTCCCTAGCCTCGAGCTAGTGGTATGTTACTTAAATCGCCTTCTTGAACTATTTTGAAGTGGTTAATACGATGTGTAACGGTTAAAACTCGAAATCTTACAAGATAACGCTTTAAAGTCTACTTAAAACTCTAAAATGTTGGTTAATAGCTCATATGTTGTGTAAATCATGTAGTATTTGATTTGTGTGGTTATTTGGACCCGATCTATGTCGTGGTAGCTCGGATCATCATTTAATCCGGTTTAGTCATGATCTTGGATTATGACATAAAGCTTGTTTAAGTGTAACAAGGGTTAGAAGATGAAACTCTACCACACACGAATCATGAACTTGTGTAAAAGTGTTTTAGTTTGTACAATAGTGTTTAAAACTAGTAGATCTACGTATCTACAAGCGGTATTTTCAAAGGACCACGTGTCAAGAGAAAACATATTTTTAAAGACGGATCTTACACTAACAAGAATGGTTTTTAGAACACACAAGTGTGTAAACACTTGTGTAACACAAAGTTCGACAAAATAACTATTTTTGAAAAAGATGACGAGGAGTTGTAAAGATGGAACTTCCCTAAAAACGAGGTTTTTACAAAATCGGATAGTTTTATGTAAAGATCCACTAAAAGTAATGGGATTTACTTCATAGTTTGAATAAATCACAAGTTCATGAAGTTTATGCGATTTATATATATATTGACTAGTTTGTGGATTGAACATTGTTTTGATTGAATGAAAAATGGTTGGTTTGATTTATAAAAGAAAATGATACGCTTGAAAGCGTGGCCACCTCCAGTTACAGAGGAAACTCTGGCGAAATTTTTCCAAAAACCTAACACTTAGAACTATTTTCACTATAAGCGTTAGAAATACATTTTGACTTGTTTTCAACTATGAATTTCGCCACGACCTTATTTATAAAATATCGGAGGTGGGATTTCACAAAATAAAACGTGATACATAAATATATTTAGTATATATTTTTCACAACATCACTTATATAAGTGTTTATGATTATTTTGTGAACTACATAAATATTATTTTTAGGGTAAAAATAATATTACTAAGTATTATTTTGGGAAAATCACATGTATTAAAATATAATATTTTTGGGAAGAATACTTATATTTTGAAGTTGGAAATAAAATATATTAAGTGAGACTTAATAGTGAAATCCGAATGTTACGAACATACATATATTAAATCCCCTATCCTTAGGAAGGAGAATAACTACCAAGTATACAGAATGTAAACACGAAATAGTTGCCTAACTATTTCCCAAAAACTTAAACCATAAAGCTAAGGCAGGGCCATCCGTCTAATAGAGTTACCACGTGTAGGTCGTCATACAGCTGATCGATTTGGAGGCATACTTGGTAGAGACGCACCACGGTGAGTTCATGTCCCCCTTTTCTCTTAACTGTTTTCAGTTTTCTAAACTGCGGGGGTGAAATACATGTTACTTTGATTATGAGTACTTTATACATGGTATGGTTAGCGTAAGGAGGTTTACTACTTAGATCATGTGAGTGGGTAGGCGTGAACTGGAGGCCATTAATCCTCATTATAGGACCGAGGGACGTAAGCGGTAGATCTATCTGGGTGTAGCGAGCCCAACCCCAGGTCCAACAGTACGGACCTCGGGGTGACTTTGTGCCCCGACGCAAAATCGCAAGGTTTGAGTCTTCCTACTTGCACTTCACACATATCAATGGCCTTGCAAACCGTTGGTGATCTCTTTTTCCTTATTTGCTACATACCAGGATTTTTATACTCACAAGGTTTATTTACTCACTTACACATGAACTCGCTCAACATTATTGTTGATTTTTCAACTTACATGTATTTCAGGAAATTAAAGATCTGGCGCGGTATGTTATGTTTTCCCGCTGCATAAGGGTTCCAAGGTCATCCCAGTTTAGGAAATGTGACTCTTTCCTGGACAAGTCACAAATCTTAAACTGCGTTTATTTCATGTTGATGTTTACGTTTTTCAAGACAATGTTTTATGTTATGATGTTGTAAGTCTCTAAGACAATGGTATGTTACTCTGGTTTTAAAACTTAATCAAATGGATGATCTTGCATGATTTTATTTCATATAGCTTTGTTATGATTAAGCTATGGTATTAAGAAGTCACACCAAAATTAACCACGCTTCCGCAAAGCCAGGGTGTAACACCTACACCTCTCACGTTGGATGCACCATCAGTATATAGTGTCCAGGATTCTAAGTTTTCTCCTAGCTGTTGTACTTCTAGGTCTACTTCATTTTGGATATCGCTACTGAAATCAGCCACAAAGTCTGCTAGAGCCTGAGACTTTATGGCATTTCTAGGTTCATATACTAGATCGAAGGCACTTAATTTTACTGACCACTTAGCCATCCTACCTGTCATCTCGGGTTTCCTAAGCACATTTTTAACAGGATAATTAGTTTTAACATGAATCCTATGTGTCTCAAAATAGTGTCTAAGCTTTGTTGATGCCATAACTAAGGCCAATATCAATTTTTCTAAATGAGAATATCTAGTTTCAACATCTAATAAACTTTTACTAACATAACAGACAATATACTGCTGACCTTCATGATCCTTTACAAGAACAGCACTTACGACATTCCCTGATACTGCAAGATACAGGGATAATGGTTCACCATCCTCAGGCTTCATCAATAGAGGTGCAGTTGAAAGATACTGCTTCAATTCCTGCAAGGCTGCTTCATGTTTCGCTCCCCATTCGAATTTCTTATTCTTCTTCAGGATATCGTAGAATTCCTTGCATTTTTCCGAGGATCTTGATATAAACTTGTTTAATGCTGCTACTCGTCCTGTTAATCTTTGTACATCTTTCATGTTGGAAGGTGACTTGATATCCAAGATGGCTTTGATCTGTTCTGGTCTTGCTTCTATCCCTCTTTTAGTCACCATATATTCTAAAAACTTTCCTGCCCCCACTCCAGAATGACATTTAGCAGGATTATCTCATGTTGTACTGGTCCAGGATGTCGAATGCTTCTTCAATATCCCGGAGATGATCCTCAGCCTTCATAGATTTTACCACCATATCATTGATGTATACCTCCATGGTGTCCCCCAGCTTGTCTTTGAAAATCATGTTCACCAATCTTTGGTATGTTGCACCTGCATTTTTTAAACCAAAAGGCATAGCAGTATAACAATAAATACCTGTCAGTGTCATGAAAGAAGTATCCTCCTGATCCGAGGGTTCCATTCGGATCTGCTGGAATCCTGAGGAGGCATCCATGAAGGTTAACATTTCGTGGCCGACAATAGCATCCACCATGGAGATGGCCAGTTGCATTTTTTACCGTTGTTCTATCAGCCCACAAAACAAAAGGTAGTTCTTCTACCCATCTTCCTTTTTTAGCCCCTAGTCCCTTTTTCAGGTTGTTGACAATTATCTTGTTTGAGGATTCTGCTTGTCCATTTGCTTGAGGATGTACCGGAGTAGATGTGATCATTTTGATTCCCCAACTCTTGCAAAAGTCAGTAGTCCTCTTGCTTATAAATTGAGATCCATTGTCACAAATTATTTCAGCTGGCACTCCAAACCTAGTCAGGATATCCCTCTTTATGAAGGATACCACTTCCTGATCTCTAACTTGAACGAATGCTTCAGCTTCGACCCACTTAGAGAAATAATCGGTCATTGCCAGCATGAAGACCTTTCCTCCTGGAGCCTTTGGCAATTTTCCTACTATATCCATTCCCCACTTCATGAATGGCCAAGGGGAAGCTATAGGATAAAGTGGCTCGGCCGGCTGATGTAATATATTACTGTGTCTTTGACATGCATCACATCTTCGAGCATATTCCGCAGCATCTTTTCTCATCGTCAGCCAATAATATCCTGTTCTTAATGCCTTTGAAAACAACGACCTGCCCCCAGAATGGTTACCACAATCCCCTTCGTGTATATCCTGAAGCACTTCTTTGGTTTCGGGATCTTCTAAGCACCTCAGATACGGTCCTGCAAGAGATTTCTTATACAAGACATTATTTATAATAGTGAATCGTGATACCTTCATTCTAAAGGCCTTAGGATTCTCATCCTTGGGGATGTGTCCTTCCTTGAGATATCTCATGATTGGAGCCATTCAAGACTTAGGATCCTCCTCAGGATGTTCATCATCAGGATCCTGAACACTTACTACTTCCTTATCCTGAGGATCCGTTGCAGGATATAGGACATGTAATATCGGTATTCGGGTTCCTTCCGGTATCCTGACTGATGATCCTAGATTTGCCAAGGCATCAGCTTCAGCATTATCCTCTCTTGGTACCTGTTCAAGTGTGAAAATATCGAAATATCCTGCTAATTTTTTGAGAATTTCGAGATACTCGATTAACTTCTCACCTTTAACTGCATAGGTTCCATTAAAATGATTAGTAATTAACAGAGAATCAACATATACTTGCAAACTCTTGATATTCATACTTTTAGCCAATTCTAATCCTGCAATTAAAGCTTCATATTCTACTTCATTATTAGTGGTAGGAAACTGACATCTAATAGCCTGGGGTAATATGTCCCCCTGTGGTGATTTTAGTAGTATACCCAAACCTACACCTCTTACATTTGATGCACCATCAGTATATAATATCCAGGATTCTAAGGTTTCTCCTAGCTGTTGTACCTCTAGGTCTACTTCATTTTGAATATCACTACTGAAATCAGCCACAAAGTCAGCTAGAGCCTGAGACTTTATTGCATTTCTAGGTTCGTATACTAGATCAAATGCACTTAATTTTACCGACCATTTAGCCATCCTACCCGACATCTCTGGTTTCCTAAGCACATTTTTAACAGGATAGTTGGTTTTAACACGAATCCTATGTGTTTCAAAATAATGTCTAAGTTTTGTTGATGCCATAACTAGGGCTAAAATCAGTTTCTCTAAGTGGGAATATCTAGTTTCAGCATCTAATAAACTTTTACTAACATAATAAACAGGATACTGCTGACCTTCATGATCCTTTACAAGGACAGCACTTACTGCATTCCCTGATACTGCAAGATACAGGGATAATGGTTCGCCATCCTCAGGCTTCATTAATAAGGGTGCGGTTGAAAGATACTGCTTCAAATCCTGCAAGGCTGCTTCATGCTTCTCTCCCCATTCGAACTTCTTATTTTTCTTCAGGATATCGTAAAATTCCTTGCATTTCTCGGAGGATCTTGAGATAAATCTGTTCAATGCTGCTACTCGCCCTGTTAACCGTTGAACATCCTTCATGTTTGAAGGTGATTTGATATCCAAGATAGCTTTAATCTGCTCCGGGCTTGCCTCTATTCCTCTTTTGGTCACCATATACCCTAGAAACTTTCCTGCCCCCACTCCGAAATGGCACTTAGCAGGATTTAGTTTCATGTTATACTGATCCAGGATATCAAATGCTCCCTTAATATCCTGGAGGTGATCCTCAGCCTTTTTAGATTTTACCACCATATCGTCGATGTATACCTCCATAGCGTCCCCCAGCTTGTCTTTAAACATCATGTTTACCAATCTCTGGTATGTTGCACCTGCATTTTTCAAACCAAAAGGCATAGCAGTATAACAATAAATACCTGTTGGTGTCATGAAGGCAGTATCCTCCTGGTCCGAAGGTTCCATTTGAATCTGCTGAAATCCTAAGGATGCATCCATGAAGGTTAACATTTCATGGCCGGCAGTAGCATCCACCATTGCATCAATATGAGGAAGAGGAAATGGGTCTTTGGGACAAGCCTTATTCAAGTCTGTGTAATCTACACAGACTCTCCATTTCCCATTTTTCTTCTGTACCACGACTACATTTGCTAGCCATATTGGAAACTTGACTTCTCTGATCATCTTAGATTTCAATAGCCTCTCTACTTCTTCCTGAATGATCATATTTCGCTCCGGAGCAAACTTCCTCCTCTTTTGTTGGACAGTTTGAATGATCTGTCAATATCGAGCTTATGTGTTAAAATATCTTTCGAAATGCCCGTCATATCCTCGTGCTTCCACGCGAATGTCGACATCCTGCACTTCAAAACGTTAGTTAACTATTCTTCAATATCCTGAGGGATATTGGTTCCTACGAGCACCGAGATATCCGGATTATCCTGATCCAGTTCTTCATATCCTGCTCTGAAGCCTCGACGATATCCTAGGCCCGCATCTTTAATTGCTATGATGCATTAGGCTTAGTTGAGGATTTCATTGAGGATGAGTAACATTCCTTCGCCTCCTGCTGATCACTATCAACCTTGTCGACCCCCCAAGTGGAAGGGATCTTGATGCATTGATGATAAGTTGATGGCACAGCCTTCATATCATGGATCCATGGCCTGCCCAGTATGATGTTATAGCAGGATAGGGAGTCCATCACACAGAAACGTTGTATTGAGTTGACCCCTTCAACATATACTGGTAACTTTATCTCTCCCACTGTGTTCCTAGCCTCTCCACTGAACCCAACAAGCACGGTGGATTTTGAAGTGATATCCATTGGAGATACATTCATTCTTTTCAAAGTTTCTAGTTGGATTATGTTGATGGAGCTGCCATTATCCACCAATATCCTACGTACAAAAAGGTTAGCCACATATAATGTTATTATGAGAGCATCATGGTGAGGATCCTGGACAGTATCCCTGTCATCACTGTCGAAAGTGATCACTTTATCAGTTGTGAGGGTAGTCATCCTGGCTGGTTTATCTCCCCTTTCGGCCTTAGCTTCCTTTGCATGTCTCTTGGCCGCAGAATACGAAGTCCCACAAATGTCGGATCCTCCTGAAATAAAGTTGATTTTCTTGGCATCCGCAGGAGGTGATGTTGCTCGTTCAGGATCCTTCTCAATATCCTGACCCTTATTCTTCTTTCTTCCTAGGAGATCCTTCAGATATCCTTTGCTTAGAAGATAACTTATTTCTTTCCTTAGAGCGATGCAATGCTCAGTTACATGTCCGAAATCTTCATGGAAGGCACACCATTTAGACTTATCCTTCCAATCAGCTTTTTGTTGATTCTTTCGAGGCCACCTAGCTTTGTCTCCTAAACCCTGCATAGCATACATTAATTCAGGTATGTTAACAGAAAAGCAATATTCAGATAATTCAGGATATTCTTCAGGATCCTCGTCTTCGACAGCATTCACTTTCTTGTTGTCATTTCTGCCATACGGCTTAGAGCGATATGGTTTAAATGAGGATTCTGACTTCCTATTAGTTGACTCATAAGTGGTGGACGAGTTCATCCTCTCTTGCATCTTTTTGTCATCCTCCAGTCGAATATATGTTAGGGCCCTGTTTCGAGCTTCATCCAAGTTCCTGCATGGGTTCATTACAAGATCTTGGTAAAATTGAGAGTCTTTTTGCAGCCCCATCTTGAAAGCCTGCACAGCTGTTGCAACATCAAGATGTGGAATATCTAAGGATTCTCGGCTAAACTTGTTCACATAATCTCTTAAGGATTCCTGAGGTCCTTGAGTTATCCTGTAGAGATCACTCGTTAGTTTTTCAAAACTTCGACTACAAGAAAATTGACTATTAAATAAATTCACTAGGTGAGCAAATGATGTAATCGAATGAGGAGGAACATTTAAGAGCCATTTCAAGGCCGATCCTGTTAAGGTAGAACCAAAACCCTTGCATAGGCATGCTTCCTTGAGCTCCAGAGGAATAGGGTTAATCTCCATTCTTTCCCTATACTGGGCAATATGCTCTTCAGGATCCGTAGTTCCATCATAGAGCTTCATGTTGGGGGTTTGAAATCTTTTTGGGATTTCAGCATCACAGATAGGATATGCAAAGCGAGATATCCTGTGGCTGTCTTGGGACACCTCTGGAATTGGCTGGACCACCCCGGGTACACTGGATATCATGTCCTTCAATTTCTAAAGCTCCCTGGTAAATGTTGTCGTCATACCTGCATCCTGCAAAGATCCACTATTGTTAGTAGCGAGAATATTAATGTTTGACACGTTACCAGTCTGAGGATTCTGGCCATATCCTAAAGCATATCATGCGCTCCTCACAGTTGACATCCTGACCGAGGAAGGTATTTCAGGAGTATGATTCTGAGGATGGCTAGGCACAATATTTCCCCTGTTATCCTCAGTATATATGGCCGAACTGAAGTTCAAGGCTCTGGGCAGTAAAGGAGTGACATTATCCTCAGCGGGCCTGCTTGAGCTAGATTTCAAGAGTTGTATTTCTCTCATTAGCATTTGGTTGGTTTCTTGCTGTTGCCTCATCTGTTCCTGTACACTACCAAACAAGGTTAAAATTTTGTCATTAGAAGCCAGAATAGGACCAGATCCCTGAATGCTCCGAGTAGGGATAATATCCTGAGGTTGTGAAAAAGCTTGCATCCTCGGAGGAGGTGGTGGAAGCGTTGAACCAATGGTAGCAGAGGTTGTAGCAGACACGGTGGAGGAGCTCATGTTTGATCTTGAGGCCATTGTAAATAGTGTGGCAAAAAGTTTTGAGAATAGAAAACCAAGTAACGATTTCGCAAAAGTTTTTAGTAATGATAGCACCACTTGCCCCATGGTGGGCGCCAAATTGTTTTGGTCAATAATTACCGAAGCAATTAAGTGATCAAATTAGTTAAGTGAGGTAGTGTGCTAGAAATGTGTGTCGAAAATATGTTAATCAAGTTATTTGCAAAAACAGTTTCGGGATACGGCTCAGGATATAGAGCTGTATCTATAATCAAACAATGAGCAAAAATGTAAAGGGTGACACGAGATGTACGAGGAAAGCCCTTGATCAATCTAGATCGCCGGCACAAAACCTCGGGAGCTGACAATCGCAGCTGCCTTGTTCTTCTATTACTTCAAATATCAGGATACAGTGCAGGATATGGCTCAGATCAATGCTAAGTGGTACAACGATTACAAGTGTTGAGTGTTTGTGCGTGATAGAAAGAAAAAAGAAGTGTGAGTTCGAGAGTAGAGAGTGAAGTGTGTGTTCCTATCGATCTGGCCTTCTATTTATAGTTACAAATAACAAACTAACTCTCCTATTATTCCGGGATGCTGGGAATATTCCATTCTGAACGTTGGGGGACTCTTTTAACTTGTTTTCCACGTGCATATTAACTATAAAACCGGGTCTTCAGCTCATATGACTGTTACAACGTCAATAGCATTGACCAGCATCCGATATTCTCGCGGAATATGCCTTTCTTCTATTCTGACCGTTACAAGACCCATTCTTCCACCATAAACGTCCATTTTTCAACCACCTTGAGCGAATCTTCAGGTAGATCAAGTCCTTTAACGTTGGTACCTTGCAACCAAAGAAAATCGTTAGCTGCAACCAGGATACCCCCAGAGGATGTTACCAATATCCTGGTTCAGTATCCTGGCCGCAACATCAAGCATATAATATCAGGATATGCCTTCAGGATATAAGCTCGAAATTCCACCCATAACAGTGTAATCTACACAAACTCTCCATTTCCCATTTTTCTTTTGCACCACCACTACATTTGCTAGCCATTTGGGAAATTTCACTTCCCTAATCATCTTGCTCTTTAATAATCTTTCAACTTCTTCCTGAATGATTGTGTTCCGTTCTGGAGCAAACTTCCTTCGTTTCTGTTGGACAGGCTTGAAACACCTATCAATTCCGAGCTTGTGAGTTATAATATCCTTGGAAATACCTGTCATATCCTCGTGTTTCCACACGAATGTTGACACCCTACATTTTAAAAAGTTATTCAATTGATTTTCAATATCCTGAGGGATATTGGTTCCTACGAGCACCGAGATATCTGGATTATCCTGATCCAGGATAATTTTCTTTACATCCTGCTCTGAAGCCTCCACGATATCCTGGGCTCGCATCTTTAATTGCTAAGCTGCATTGGGCTTTGTCGAGGATTTCATCGAAGAAGAATAACACTCCTTTGCTTCCTGCTGATCACTTTCCACCTTGACTACTCCCCAAGGGGTAGGGATCTTGATGCATTGATGATAGGTTGATGACACAACTTTCATATCATGGATCCATGGCCTACCCAATATAATATTATAGCAGGATAAGGAGTCCATGACACAAAAGCGTTGCATTGAGTTGACCCCTTCAACATACACATGCAACTTTATCTCTCCCACGGTATTCCTGGCTTCTCCACTGAACCCAACAAGCACAGTGGATTTTGAAGAAATATCTATCGGGGATACATTCATCCTCTTCAGTGTTTCCAGCTGAATTATGTTGACGGAGCTGCCATTATCCACCAGTATCCTGCGTACAAAATGATTAGCAACATATAAAGTTATTAACAAAGCATCATGATGAGGATCCTGGACAGTATCCCTATCATCACTATCGAACGTGATCACTTTATCAGTCATGAGGGTTAACAACCTGGTTGGCTTATATCCCCTCTCCGCCTTAGCCTCCTTCGCGTGCCTTTTTGCCACAAAATATGATGTTCCGCAAATGTCGGATCCTCCTGAAATGAAGTTAATTATCTTGGCATCCGCAGGAGGTGATGCTGCTCGTTCAGCATCCTTCTCAGTATCCTGACCCTTATTCTTCTTTCTTCCCAGGAGATCCTTCAGATATCCCTTGCTCAGGAGATAGCTTATTTCTTTCCTCAGAGCAATGCAATCCTCAGTAACATGTCCGAAATCCTCATGGAAGGCACACCATTTGGACTTATCCTTCCAATCAGATTTTTGTTGATTCTTCCGGGGCCATCTTGCTTTGTCTCCTAAACCCTGCATAGCATACATCAGTTCAGGTATATTTACAGAAAAACAATATTTTGACAACTCAGGATACTCCTCAGGATCCTCGTCTTCAACATCATTCACTTTCTTGATGTCATTCCTGCCATATGGCTTAGAGCAATATGGTTTATACGAGGATTCTGATTTCCTGTTGGTTGACTCATAGGTTGTGGATGAATTCATCCTCTCTTGCATCTTTTTATCATCCTCCAGTCGAATATATCTTAAAGCCCTGTTCCGAGCTTCATCCAGGTTCCTGCAGGGATTCATTACAAGATCCTGGTAAAATTGAGAATCTTTTTGCAATCCCATCTTGAAAGCCTGCACAGCTGTTGCAACATCAAGATGTGGGATATCTAAGGATTCTCGGCTAAACTTGCTTACATAATCTCTTAAAGACTCCTGAGGTCCTTGGGTTATCCTGTAGAGATCACTGGTTAGTTTTTCAAAACTTCGACTGCAAGAAAATTGGCTATTAAATAAATTGACTAAATGAGCAAATGATGTAATCGAATGAGGAGGAACGTTTAAGAGTCATTTTAAGGCTGATCCTGTTAAGGTAGAACCAAAACCCTTGCAGAGGCATGCTTCCTTGAGGTCTGGAGGGATAGGGTTGATGTGTGCAAAATGCAACATATAAATTACATCAAATGTGGCATAAAACTAACCCTTTTTTAGTACTAATGTTGGAAAAAGTGTGTTTTTGTCTTCCTTTTGTATTTTCAGGATTAAATGAGCTCAAATGAACAAAAGAAGCAAAAAGGCAGCTAAATCTAACATAAATACAAGAAAAGGAATAAACGTGACACGCCCGACCCCTCGACAGCATCTTCCACTACTAGAAAATTGGGCAATTGTGACCAAAATTTGCTACCGAAAAAAATGGTAGCAAATTTAGCCACCGATTTGCCACGGAAAAGAAAATTAGTGTATTTATCATGATATGGTAGTAAAGTGGTTGCAATTTTTGCCACCTTTTTATTTTCAGTGGCAATTTGTGGGAAAAATACGCAAAAGCATAAAAATAAAAAAGGTATTTGTTAATTGTGACCATCTTATCGGTGACAACATAAAAATTCAAATTGACGGGTTATTTTTTATGGATATTCACGCTTCAAAAGTCAATTAATTAGGGTTCCATCCAAATAACTCTCCTACCAAAATTTTAATCCCTGCTTCTCACCCGCTCCCCTACGTCAAGCCATTCAAAGAACTCTGCTTCCATACGTTTGCTCTGATCGATTTGGTGGTCTTCCATGGAAGATTCGTAAACATCTCCATATATTCAAGTAAGAATCTCTCATCTTAACCCTTGATTTTAGTTTTTATGGTTTTGTTTGATTTCGATTATAGGTTTTGAAAACATAGGGAATGAAGTCCCATTACTAATGTGATTCTCGATTTAGGGCTTTTTTTTTATTCGAGATTTGTGTTTCTGATATTAGGGTTCCAATTTGAGGATTTTGAAACTAGATGAAATACTGTTATACTTCCAGTATTTCTTTATGGATATTGTTTATTCATGTTGTGTGCTTTATTATTATATTGAATTGTTAGTTGGATTATGTTTTGTAATCTTCTCAGCAATAGATCTTCATTTGCTTGTCTGTATATTAATTAAACTGATTAGTTTTGAAATTAGTATGGACTTCATAGTTCACAATCTCAGTAGGCCCTTTCATTTTATCTTAAGAGACCCCTTAGTTAAAGCCCTTAGCAAATTCGACTAGCGAACTAGGGCGCTTGATTGATTGATTGCGTGGAATCGACTAGGTTCTGATTGTTCCTCGGAATAGGTTCACCAAAATTACATGGTATAGACGTAGGTTCTTGAAATCGTGGACTTGGGTTGGGTTGGGTTAGTTTCTTGAAGTCACAAAAGGGTGAATGCTGGTTGATTGCTTTAATCGCTTCGCTTCTTCTTCATTCTAGGACAAGGCTATGTTCACTAGGCTCTATTCATCGGATCAGTATCGCTGGACTTAGGCGCAGCCTCTTTGAATTCTGTTGTTTGATTCTTTTTATGGCATAGTTTCAAGTGATTATTTGCCTTTGTTGATGTTTGTAGTTTGTACAGTCAGTAAGTGTTAAAACTGGATTTGTGCTTATAGAAGCTAGAGGCTTGCAACCCAATTAGTAACATCCACTGGTTCATAGGGTTAGTAGTCTATATGCAAGGTTTTCCTGGAAATGGTTAAAATCCAAATCAGTTTGAACTTACTATTGTAAGGATTCTTTATAAGCTGACAGACGTTAAATTCTGATAAATGGATACAAGAAACTAGCTTCAATGACTGGTGGTAGGGGAATTTGCCACTTTCTTGGGGCAGATTATTTCGTTCTTATTTGATTGTGGTCATTATTATTTTTGCATTTTCTTCACTGGGTTTTACATGCACCATTTGCTTTAATTATATACTTATTCAATTTTATTAGTAAAATTGTGTGTGATTTTTAGTGATGCTCTTTCCCCTTTTCCTACTACTATAATTTAATGTATTTATTTTGACTCATAGAGGTGAGTATTGTAAAATATCTAACTCTTCTTTGCAAATTACCAAAATCTGCAGATATTATCAACTCAATACTTATTATAATCGATTTCTATATGTATTGGAATTTATATTAGCTAATCCAATAATGCATGTATGAAAGACAGTTTGGAAATGGAATTCCAGGGCCTATACTAAATCTTTTTGGTTTCTAATCATAGGAAGTTTTTCGTTTTCTGATGCTATCATGTGTGGAGGAGGAATTAAAGATTGATCCCAAATGGAAACACACCAAGGCGAAAAAAATGGAGCCACCTTCCTATGTGCATATTAAGCGTAGTATCCTTCACTGTTGTATTATTTAAAAGGGAGAACTTCATATATACCTGCAAAAAAGAAGGGTTATGATGTAGATCATAGCACCGGATGCACTAGTTGTTTTGACATATGCTATGAAGATTGTATATGCAGGTAATTCGTCGGCTATCACGTTCTACATGGTATTCATTGTTAATCGATCACTCAGCTGCCCTACATATAATATTTCTAATGCTTCATGCTATAGATATCTGCATATCACCTACACAAGTGTCTGCGAGTGTTCAGAAAATTGCACAGACCATTCCAAGAAGATAAAAAGGTTCAAGTTGTTATGGTAAGTTTCAAGCTAAGAATATGTTCAATCTTTTATTTTGTGATAGTTTTACCCAGTTCAATTTTTGTGAGTAGACTTTTATTAGGGGTGTGAATTTCGGACACGACCCGAAAACAGGACACGAACCTAACATGAAATTTACGGGTCTAGGTTTAGTCTAGATGGGTTTGGGTCAGTTTCAGGTTGAACCCGCCAACCCGTTTAGGTTAACGGGTCGGGTTCGGGTCAACATGATCAGGTTGGGGGGTTGACCCGTTTAACACATTTATATTATATTTTATTTTTTTACAACTTGTTTTATGTCATAAATTAAATGGGGTGTGTATTTTATGCCATAATTATAACTTAAAAAGAGAAATTAGCATAAGATTTTATAATTTAATATAGTTGTGTTATATACATTTGTGTTTTTAAGTAAATTTTAATTTTAATATATTAATTTTAGAAAAAAAATAAAAAAATTCGGGTTGAATGGGTCGTGTTCGGGTCAACCCACAAAACTTCAGGTCGTGTTCGGGTTCATATGTATGATATGATTTTCGGGTTCGGGTCGGGTTCGGGTTCGGGTCGGGTTAAACCCGCCAACCCGCGAACACGACCCGTTTAGCACCCCTAACTTTTATAACCTCTACTATGATTGACATATTTGTAGACTCAACATTTTGGTTGGGGAGTAGAAGCCGTGGAATTAATCGATGAAGGTGATTACATCATTGAGTATGTTAGAGAAGGTATATAAATAATTCCTTGATTTGTTATTTACTGGCAAATTAGATTTTCATATATCCAAACTATGTCTCATTGGCCGATAATATTGATCACAACTTGACAAATAACACTTGTAGCGTTCACTCTATTTCGCTCTTATGGATTATGAGCGAAAGAGAAGTTTAGTGGAAATCAAGTTTTATGTCTATGATGATTAAGCGACTGAGATTGTAGTTGGCAATGATAATCAAAGTTAAGAGCGCCACATCTGGTTAAATCGGCGGTATGAATAATGATTGACCAGTAGGCCATAATTTGGATTATTAAAACTCAATTTGCTTTAAAATTTAGTGACTACCATAGTTTCCCCGTAACAATTGGCAAGCTTGAAGTTTGTGATTAAGTGGTTATATTCCATTTTCCCATTCTCTTATAACTTTTTGTCTTCAGTAATTAATGATGTTTTATGTGAGAAGAGGTTTTGGGACATGAAGGGAAAAGGTATCACCAAGTTCTATATGGTCGCAGCCCGAAAAGACTTCAACATTGATGCAAGATTCAAGGGGAATGAATCACGTTTTATAAATCACAGCTGTGATCCTAATTGTACCATGGAAAAATGGTTAGATATATCGCTTTCGTCATTTTCTTTTAAAAGAAACACATTGTATAATCAAATGAAAATTGTATTATGGTTTGACACTTTTGTAGGGATGTCAATGGGGAGACTCGTCTTGGTATCTTTGCTGCAAAAACAATCGAAGATATTTTGGATCATCCGAAGAATTTGTCAAGGAACAACAAGAGATAAGGAAAAATAAGGGTCAAGGTTACGATTATTGGCTAAGGAAAATAAATTGAAACATTGAACTTGGTTATCAAGGAGGTCGCTAAGGAAAATAATGAAGAAAAAGAAATGTAAAATGAAATTGTTGGCTGAAAAAGAATAAGTGGATGAAGATGTTATGCTCAATAGGATGTCATAAATTGAAGCCATGTTAAAGTTACGATTCGAAGATAGGCTATAAACACTTGGTTTTGAAGGTTTCGATGTTTATTATATAACGATAATTTTGGTTATTTGATATTTTAGTTTGTATTTTTGTTAGAATGTTATATGACTTTGAAATAGGAAAAACTAAAATAGAGATGTTTTGTATAATTTTATGATTTTGTAATTTTATGGAATGTTTTATATAAATTTGTAATTTTATTGAAATGTAGTTTTCATGAAAAGTAGGGAAACTGTAAAATATGAAAACAGGGACATTAATATGGTGGCAATTATTTAATTCAAATAGAAAAATGGTACCAAAATGGTAATGAAAGTGGTGGCTAAATTGTGGCAATATTGGTACCAAAATGGTGGCAAAAAGGTGATAAAAAGGTGTAAGTTTTCAATAAAAGCGGTGGTTAAAGTGGGCTAAATGGTAACAAAATGGTGGCAAAAAACGTCACAACTCGGTAGCAAAATAGGGGCGGTCGCAACAAGGAGCGGTCACAAATAATTTTGACCGCTTTTGTGGTGGCAGAAATTTGGTAGCAAAATATGGAAATGGTCGCTATTCGGTGACATTAGGTGTAACACCCCGAAAACGGGTTTGGTAATCAAACCACGTTAATACTTCAGGACGGGTAAAATATAGTTAGTGGTAAAACTTACCCGGTAAATTTTAGGATTTAAATAAATAAATCTAATATTTATTAAAAGGATGAGAAATACTTTGAGAATGCAAAGTATATAAAAAGGGCCCGAGATTTAACGGGACTTAAAATAAAACGGGTTGTGAACAAGATAAAGTAACTAGGAAATAAATAACCTAGTTAATTACAAGCCTTGTAGTTATGAGAAACCTTGGTTAAAACATGTTATATGCAACAAGGGTAAAGGAGAGGGACTAAAGGTGATAAGCTGGAAACTAGTTTTATTTAATAAAACATCAACACCAAAACACACACTCTAAGTGTGTGTTCTGGTCGAGACAATCACAGGAGCCAAGGGGGTTCCCTTACTCAAACCCTAACAAGCACAAAATCAACAAATTAGAAAGGGAAATCGAACCCAAATCGAAATCCGAGCACAAACTAGTGATCACCTCAGTGAAGGGATCATAAGGTATGTCAAAATTCCCACTTTGGTTCCATCTCAAATTTGGATAAACACATGAGATTTGAGATTTGAGCTTGCATGATCGTTATTTGGGTGAAATAGTAATGAAATCATGTCTAGGAGTAAACCCTAGTCATTAGTTTGTGGAATTAATGTTTAAACTATGAAATTCATGATCATCCACCATGTGTGTGTAGTGGGTTTTGTAGAAACAAGGTGAACACTAGAACCATGATGAGTAAATTAGTGTTATTTGAATCCTATGAGGTTAATTTTGATATTGAACTATAAATTAGATGATTGTCTTGTAAAAGATGTTAAAATCTTGGTAAAAATAACAAGTTATGAACTTGATTATAAATATGTAAAATTATGCACATTAGGTGTTTGTTAAAATGCCTAAATAAGAACCAAAGTGTTGAAATTTAAAGTGAAACGCGCAATTGAATGATATAACAAATTGTGCGTAATATGAAGCAATAGGGGTTCTAAACATCATGTTGATTTAGACTAACTATGTAAAATCATGTGATTAAAAGTAGTTAGCTTTTGATAAGTTGAACAAATAAATGATGAAGTCGAATAGTGGATTCAACATAGAATTCGTAAGATGGAATAGTCGTATGTGATAATGACTAGTCTAACCATCTTACCAATTATGATTATAGTTTGATGCTTGACAAGCTAGGTGAAGGCTTGGGAAGGAAGCGGGTCAAACGAATCAAGTGTAAAGGAAAAGCGTGTTTCGGATGCAAAGTAAGTAAAGCTTACGCCCCTTTACATTATTTACAAATTACTTAATTGCAAGTATTGTATATGAATGCTACTAAGTGGTTGGTATTTGATGTTACGACACGATTCAATTAGAGTCGGAACAATGGTAAATGGTAAGAAATCATGAATTATGGTAAAAAGGGTAAAATGGTAAATTAGTCATGTAATGACGAACCAATAAAAAATGGTTTTTAGTAAAATGAGTTCAAGGGAAAAACCGGGATAGGTTTAAAGGGATGAAATGGTAATTAAATACCATCTCATACGGACAAATGGTCATTTAGACTTAGTGGGTCAAATGGTGTTGTTAACACCATTTGACAATAACATTTGACAATCGCTTGTTGAGTTTTGTAATCACAGGAATAACATAAGATTGCGTTGCTTTAACTAGAAAGATTTAAAGCAAAAGTTATGTAAACGGGTTAATACTTTGACCCGAGCCAGGTACGCATAAATAAGCTTTTAGTTAAACATACAAATCTTGGTCAAACATTTAGCGAAAGTCCTTCGTCGTAAAGTGAGGGACTAAAGTTGACCAAAACATCCTTGAAGGGTATAATGGGGCAAATGACACATAGGGGTTATTTTGGAACTTGCATTAAGATTATAGAATCATTAAATATGAATAAAAGTTATAGGAATACACATTTGTGGGTCAAATGCACAAAAATGGTCATTTGCGTAAAATGACCAACCGATTAGTAAATTTGGGATAATAGGTTAGTTATGTTAAATCCACCACAAAAATAATTGTGGTGGAACATAAGCAAACATTTAGATGTGACATTACGAAGTATTGAAAAGAAAAGAGCTAGTTTTAGACCAAAATGCATAAAAGATCCCCTAAACGGGTCAAAATGAATGACGCGCGTAACTTGGGTTTTTGTCGCGTAATTCACAAAACTTATGAATCCAAGATAGATATTTTAAGTTAAATACCTTGGTCTAAGAATTATGATTAACTAGAAACAAGTTTGGAGGTCTTAAATACCAACGGGTCGAAATGTGGATTTTTAATAATACGCCGAATGCTTAAAAATTTAGAATTTTATTAGCTTGAATGTCGGATATAAACTCCATGAGATAGAGAATCAAATTACGATCATGTAGGAAGAAACGGGAGATCAAACGGATACGCGGATTGAAAGATACAAAAGTTTTCGTGTCAAAAATGGCAAAAAGGAAAGGGAATGATACAGGGGCCACCGTAACTTACGGTGCCCACCGTAAGTTACGGTGGGGCTGAAATTGTTACGGTAGTTGCCTACTGAGTTACGGTGGGGGAATTTTCATACAGGAGCCACCGTAACTTACGGTGCCCACCGTAAGTTACGGTGGAGGCCAGTTTGTAGACCTTGTTTTTGGATCAAGAAATTAACGTTTGGATTTCCTTCCATTATCAATATCTTGTCTTGTACCGTTATTTAAACTATCAATACTAACATTTAAGCTGGTATTGATCGTAGGTGAATGTCGAGAGTCCCGGATGAAGATCAAGCGTCGAGCAAGAACCGAACACACGTTAAATGAAGCTTCCGCAAGTTGTTTCGTTGTTATTCTAAAACGATGAATTAAATTACACTATGTTGTTTTGCTTCAAGTTCAGAAAAGTTTTAATAAACCCATATTTTAGCATGAATGTTTAATCATAAATACTCAGTAATTTGTAATTAATTACGGAAATCGCTAAATAAAATTATGGTTGTTACATCAGGGCATTTGACACGGGTGTTTTTGCCACCGTATTTTCTGTTGCAAAACGGTGGCAACAAGGCAACTGCTACTGTTTTGTGACCGAATATGTTGTGACAAAAACCCTATTTTCTAGTAGTGTTCCCAAGCAAAACAAGAGAACAAAAGGCTGAAACGCCCCGTGTTCAATGAGCACGGGGGCGTACCCAAGTGTCTGCAGAAAAGACAAAGCTGTAGAAGCTTCTATCACCCACCACGGTGGCGTGCCCAGCGGACACGGGGCCGTGGCCAACTCTAAGATTCGCAGAATCTAGGGAAATCTTGATAGTACAGATACGCTTCTGCACACGGAGTCGTGCCCAGCGGACACGGGGGCGTGGTCAACTAATGCAGACAAACTGCATTTAATGAAGGAAGAGAAGACAGGTGGACACGGGGCCGTGCCCAATGGGCACGGGGCCGTGTCCAGGCTTCTGTGCAGGCTATAAATAGGGGTGCTTGGTTCATTTGCAAACCATCCCTTGGCAAACCACCTCTCTCCCACTTCACCCACACTCCACCACCACCACACACCATCATCCACCACCATCATCCATCATCCATCATAGAGTGTGTGTAGTAGTCTCGGGATCCAAGATTGATCATAAGAGTTCTTGACAATCAAAGGCCATGTTTGGCTAAGTCTCTTACATCACTTGGTGAAGACAAGTGTCTAGTGTAATACTTTTTATTTTTAATCTTTTCGCACTTTTTATTTGGTTATGTATTAATGACTTTAATAACTAGTTTCTTATGTTGAAGGTGAGTCTTTCTTATCATTTGTCCGTGGTGTCTTGGCATTATTTTACTGTCTATATAAAATAAAAGATTTTCACCATTCATATCTCCACGATCTATATGGAGGTATGTTGGCTACCTGGTCGGGGGTTAAGGGAACGGTTTGGTAAGAGTCTTGCCTTGTTCAGTGTATAGATCCTGCAAGGACCTGGGTCAATTTTAGTAGGACCTCCTTCAATACCCACTGGTATTGGATGGCGGGGGTCCTAACTCCTTGACCCCCTCATATGTAAACTACTATTAAAACTTTAACCCGGCTACTTAGGAATGTATCCCTGCTGACTCAGACTACTTAGCCAAGGGTAACGTCATCTCCAGAAGAGGGGCCTACCACAATATGCATTAATAACTTAATTAATTATCTTTCAATAATCCAACCCTTTAGGATTGTATCCTTGCTGAATCAAACTACTGGGTTGAGGGTAACGTCACCTTCAGAAGAGGGGCCTACTACAATAACTAAGATAATCTCTTAAAAACTGCAAAAGTGCGGAAATATTCAAAGGTTACACTAAACACGAGTCGGATCCAAGTGATTCATCTTGTCTATCTGTTTTTATTTTATTTTATTTTTCAGCATTTTAGTTAGCTTTATTTTTCTAGTTTAAAACCTTTTTCTAAACTTTTTATTTTATTAGACGTTGAGGATAAACCGGTATTAAAAGCTCTTGTGTCCTTGGACGACCTCGGTATCTTACCAACACTATACTACGCTCACGATGGGTGCACTTGCCCATATGTGTGTTTAGTGTTAGTAAATATCGTGTTTTATAAATTTAATACTTGGCTAAAAAGTGTTAAAGGGCTTAAAATATACATTAAAAACTATACAAAACTTCACACGCATCAAGTTTTTGGCACCGTTGCCGGGGACACAAGGATTTTAAGAAAGTTAGGAATCAACGGCCTAATCATTTTTTTGTTTTTCTATTTTTTTAGGATTTTTCTTAAATTTTCCAGCTTCTGCAGAGCTCAGCACGGGCCGTGCCCGCTGAACATGCCCCGTGCCCAATCTTTGGTACTGGCAATCCTGTTTTAAGTCAGACAGTAAGCTGAACACGGGGCGTGCCCATTCAATACGCCCCGTGCCCAAGTATCAGTTACTGAAAACAGAACCGTAAGATCCCGACGGTTGGTAATTTCTGACACAAACATGAGTGATACTGATATTTTTTACTTTCGGCACTCTTATGGTACGTGGTGTCAAATATGTGGTGGCCCCCATAAAGATTTAGAATGTTATTTTCTAAATTATAATCCCCATTATATAGACCCATTGTTTTCCTATAGCCTTAAGAGGGGCGAAAGTAAAAATAATCCTTATCTCTCCCTCGAATGCTCTCAATCGAATCTTATTGGAGAAATGCTTCTTGATGAATTATTTACTAGACGATTTAATTCTTAGTTAAAAGAACTTGAGTTGGACCTTCCATCTCAAGACGATACCCAAGAAGAATTGTTGAGATCACATTCGAATAAAAACAACTTCGTTGTTCCCGAAATCACCTCTAACTCTAGCGAAGACTTGAGTGATAGTCGTCCCTGTGTCGATTGTGCCGTGAAGGACTCCCCATCGACTTCGTTCAGAGCATACATAGACCTGAGCAATTCGGCATACACCTTCTTTAACGAGAGCCCAGGAAAGGGTTGGACTAGTCCACCTACATATAGCATAGGAATCACCCTCACCGACAACCTCTTGCGTTCTCGTCTTAGTCTTGAGCAATTAAGGTATCTCAGGCTCTTTGGGGTTGTTCCATCCAGTAAGGAACCACCCGATCTGGATGAATTCCTTAAAAATAGAAGAAACTTCATAACAGCCTCTAGACACCGGGCCGTGTCCAGGTCAGCACGCCCCTGTGTCCACCCAGAGATTCCCGTCTAATTTCGTGTCAGAATACGGACAAAATGTGTCAGGATCTTGCCTGTACACGGGGCCGTGTCCAGCCGACACGGGGCCGTGTGCAGCGTGCTGTCGTTTTCTATAAATGCAGCCAAGAATCCTGCACATTTGGACCATTCCAGGGACAGAGATTTGGTGGGATCTTCACATATACCATCCTAGGTATTTTCTAAAAGAAGGTTCTCAACAACCATCTTGTCCTTTCCTCTCTTGTCCATTCCATTCTTCTTCATTTTTTACCTCAACACCTCCATTAAAGCTTGAGATCACCATGATTCCAAGCTTTATTGTGATGTTTGTTAGGTTTTTGTGCACGGAATCTTGTTAAAAATAAGTTTTATAACATTGTTTTAAGTTATTTCTGCTCAGAAACGTTTATTAAGTTGGAAAAATAATTTGAAACTACAAGATTCCTTGTTCCAAAACCTGCAGAAAGTTGAACACGGGGCCGTGCTCATTGAGCACGGGGCCGTGCTCATTGAGCACGGGGCCGTGTCCGAGGTTACTGTTTCTTCAAATGAACTCTTTTCAGATTATTTTCATAGAATGTCAAGCCAAAACAGTGGAACTTCGTCAGCACATTCCAGAAACAGTCGAAGAGAACGGAGGTCCTCAATCGAAGCAACTCTCGTACACTACGCGATGGCATTACGTGAAGCTCTTGATGAGATGACATCGGTAGAGGAGGTCCTCATAGACCGTATAAATTATCTTACGGTGGGGCTGGAAAACAGTTTTCAAGAAATCAACCTCCTGCACCAGAGGTTGAACATTCTTGTAACACCTCCCATGGAGCCAATCCTCCCTCAAGAGGATTGGAACCTAGCACTTGGAGTCAACAATCCCACCGGATGGGATGACATTCCAGCGGAGCCTCCTCTTGACGAATTGCAAGAAGTTCCAGTGGAGGTTGCACCCCCTCAAACTGATGCCAACGAGCCCGCCTTTCTTCTTCCAAGGGAGATAGAAGAATGGCTCGCCGACGTGTGAGGCACCCATGTTCGGAGAAAGAAGTTCTTCGAGCCACATCCAACCGAGAGAATTCTCTTTTCGGAAATTTTGCTAATAGAATAAACTTTAGGCTAGAACTTCTTGGGTTTAGACTTCTTGTGTTTCTTTTGGCCTATTTTAACTTATTAGGATTATTATGTAACTTTCTCTAGTTGAATGAATGATGGTTTTAATTAATTTGGTATTTGGATGATGTTGTAATGGTTAAAACACACTCGGGATGGTGAAGAATACCAAGGGAAACTTGAACTAGTACCCCATGCACAAAAACAGGGCCACCCGACAAATTTTATTCATTACAGCAAGTTCAGCATGGGGCCGTGCTCAACCAACACGCCCCGTGCTCAACCACCTGCAGAAAAATGCCCAGTTCAGGTAACTGGACACGGGGCGTGCTCGCTGAACACGCCCCCGTGCCCAGGCTTCTGTTTCTTTTTACTAGTTTCTGTTACTAGCGATCTGAACACGGGGCCGTGCCCGGACACCACGGGGCCGTGTCCAGACGTCCAGTAACATAAATTTTTGCTTTTTCACCACTTTTTACACATTCAATCAACCTAAAAACTTATTTTTGGGACACATTGAGGACAATGTGTAATTTAAGTGTGGGGGGATGCTAAAACCTTGAATTTTGCAAGTCCTAATTACAAGCCTTACACAAAACTCTATTGGAACCGCTAAACACCCCATTTTTTTTTACTTGTCTCGGTTTAATTTGGGAATTTCAAATTCTAAAAAGGTGATATTTTTACAAATTTACAACCGATAGCGTCGTGATAAAAGAACCAACATAAGAAAATTATGAAACGGCATGACAAATCTTGTTAAAATTTGATTATATATACTTGAACACATAAAAACCCATTCCCACAAAAAGTGAGTTTTGAGCCTTTATTGAGCAAACAAGTACACATATTTAAACTAAATGCTCATTTTTCGTTTCTTGTGTGAATAGCCGCTTGGTTCCTACAACTCTAGAACTTGCCACGACGATACATTCCCGGTCCTTACCAACTTAAACCCGAGTAAGTAAATGATGGAGGCATTAGGACTAACTCTTTTTATTTCAACACCATTATTTTTCTTTTTTTTACCACCTACCCAAAATCCCCCTAGTTAACCCCTTTGAGCCTAAACCTTTTCATTTCTTAACCCAAAACAAACACCCTTTTACCCACCAAAACCCTTTTTCATTTTAAACCCTTTATTTTAGTAACAAAGCTCGGTTTTTCTTATGACCTCTTGAAAAAAAAATGATGATGAAGCCAAAAGAAACAAACAAACAAGTTTATCAAAAAGAACTTTATTTGAAGAATTGCTTCATCAAAATAAAAAGTTACAAAAAAAATAAATAAAAAAATAAAAAGTCTTATGAAAACCGAAGCTTTTTACGCCTTTCGCCCTTTTCTACTAACCACTAACTCAACCACCTACCTTTAACCCAAGCCTAACCCTTCCCCCAAAGTCCTCTTGATATTTACAAAGGTATATAGTTAAAAAGAAGGAGGATTGATTGCTTGGCAAGCTTATGGTAGAAGTAAGTTCCATGCCGCTCTCGAGTGTTTCACAAAAATACATTTTCGGCCGAGTGTTGAGTGATCCCCCGTGAGGTATATGTGAACTTGTATATAAATGGAATCTTAAAGAGGCATGTTATGCCCTAATAAGTAATTTATCTTATGTAATGTTTTAAATAAATCATGATGAATAGGATTGTAAATAAATAAAAATAAAACTTAATAAAGAATCTTGGAAATCCCGACACTCTATGACAAGCCTAAAACCTTCTCTTCTACCCATTCCATTTGGAAGTGTAAAGCCACATTTTAAAGAGTTTTGCTTGAGGACAAGCAAAGATTCAAGTGTGGGGGTATTTGATGTGTGCAAAATGCAACATATAAATTACATCAAATGTGGCATAAAACTAACCCTTTTTTAGTACTAATGTTGGAAAAAGTGTGTTTTTGTCTTCCTTTTGTATTTTCAGGATTAAATGAGCTTAAAAGAACAAAAGAAGCAAAAAGGCAACTAAATCTAACATAAATACAAGAAAATGAATAAACGTGGCATGCCCGACCCCTCGACAGGATCTTCCCAAGCAAAACAAGAGAACAGAAGGCTGAATACGCCCCGTGTTCAATGAGCACGGGGGCGTGCCCAAGTGTCTGCAGAAAAGACAAAGCTGTAGAAGTTTCTATCACCCACCACGGGGGCGTACCCAGCGGACACGGGGCCGTGGTCAACTCTAAGATTCACAGAATCTAGGGAAATCTTGATAGTACAGATACGCTTCGGCACACGGGGTCGTGCCCAGCGGACACGGGGGCGTGGTCAACTAATGCAGACAAACTGCATTTGATGAAGGAAGAGAAGACGGGTGGACACGGGGCCATGCCCAATGGACATGGGGCCTTGTCCGGGCTTCTGTGCAGGCTATAAATAGGGGTGCTTGGCTCATTTGCAAACCATCCCTTGGCAAACCACCTCTCTCCCACTTCACCCACACTCCACCACCACCACCACACACCATCATCCACCACCATCATCCATCATAGAGTGTGTGTAGTAGTCTCGGGATCCAAGATTGATCGTAAGAGTTCTTGACAATCAAAGGCCATGTTTGCCTAAGTCTCTTACATCACTTGGTGAAGACAAGTGTCTAGTGTAATACTTTTTATTTTTAATCTTTTCGCACTTTTTATTTGGTTATGTATTAATGAGTTTAATAACTAGTTTCTTATGTTGAAGGTGAGTGTTCCTTATCGTTTGTCCGTGGTGTCTTGGCATTATTTTACTGTCTATATAAAATAAAAGATTTTCACCATTCATATCTCCACGGTCTATATGGAGGTATGTTGGCTACCTGGTCGGGGGTTAAGGGAACGGTTTGGTAAGAGTCTTGCCTTGTTCAGTGTATAGATCCTGCAAGGACCTGGGTCAACTTTAGTAGGACCTCCTTCAATACCCACTGGTATTGGATGGCGTGGGTCCGAACTCCTTGACCCCCTCATATGTAAACTACTATTAAAACTTTAACCCGGCTACTTAGGAATGTATCCCTGCTGACTCAGACTACTTAGCCTAGGGTAACGTCATCTCCGGAAGAGGGGCCTACCACAATATGCATTGATAACTTAATTAATTATCTTTCAATAATCCAACCCTTTAGGATTGTATCCTTGCTGACTCAAACTACTGGCTTGAGGGTAACGTCACCTTCAGATTGATAACTTAATTAATTATCTTTCAATAATCCAACCCTTTAGGATTGTATCCTTACTGACTCAAAATACTGGGTTAAGGGTAACGTCACCTTCAGAAGAGGGGCCTACTACAATAACTAAGATAATCTCTTAAAAAGTGCAAAAGTGTGGAAATAATCAAAGGTTACACTAAACACGAGTCGAATCCAAGTGATTCATCTTGTCTATTTGCTTTTATTTTATTTTTCAGCATTTTAGTTAGTTTTATTTTTCTAGTTTAAAACCTTTTTCTAAACTTTTTATTTGATTAGATGTTGAGGATAAACCGGTATTAAAAGCTCTTGTGTCCTTGGACGACCTCGATATCTTACCAACAGTATACTACGCTCACGATGGGTGTACTTGCCCATATGTGTGTTTAATGTTAGTAAATATCGTGTTTTATAAATTTAAAACTTGGCTAAAAAGTGTTAAAGGGCTTAAAATATACATTAAAAACTATACAACACTTCACACGCATCTGGGTTGATTTCCATCCTTTCCCTATACTGGGCAATATGCTCTTCAGGATCCGTAGTTCCGTCATAGAGCTTCATGTTAGGGGTCTGAAATCTTTTTGGGATTTCAGCATCACAAATAGGATATACAAACCGGGATATCCTGTGGCTGTCTTGGGATACTTCTGGAATTGGCTGGACCACCCCAGGTAGACTGGATATCATGTCCTTCAATTTCTGAAGCTCCCTAGAAAATGTTGACATCATACCTGCATCCTGCAAAGATCCAATACCATTAGTAGCAAGATTATTATTATTATTAGATACGTTACCAGTCTGAGGATTCTGGCCATATCCTGAAGCATATCCTGAACTTCTCACAGTTGACACGCTAACCGAAGAGGGTATCTCAAGAATATGACTCTGGGAATGGCTAGGCACAATATTCCCCCTGTTATCCTCAGTATATACTGTAGAGCTGAAGTTCAAAGCTCTGGGCTGCAAGGGAGTGACAGTATCCTCAGCGGGCCTGCTTGAGCTGGATTTCAAGAGTTGTATCTCTCTCATCAGCGTTTGGTTGGTCTCTTGCTGTTGCTTCATCTGTTCCTGTATACTACCAAACAAAGTTAGAATTTCTTCATTAGAGGCCAAAACAGTAGCAGATCCCTGAATATTGCGAGCGGGGATAACATCCTGAGGCAGTGAAGAGGCTTGCGTCCTTGCAGGAGGTGGTGGAAGCACCGAACCAATTGTTGCAGAGGTGGCGGCAGACACGGTAGAAGAGCTCATGTTTGATCTTGAGGCCATTGAAAATAGTGTAGCAAAAAGTTTTGAAAATATAAAACCAAGTAATGATTTTGCAAAAGCTTTTAGTAGAAATAGCACCACTTGCCCCACGGTGGGTGCCAAATTGTTTTGGTCAAAAATTACCGAAGCAATTAAGTGATCAAATTAGTTAAGTGAGGTAGTGTGCTAAGAATGTGTATTGAAAATATGCTGATTTAGTTGTTTGTAAAAACAGTTTTCAGGATACAGCTCAGGATATCGAGTTGTATCTACAATCAAACAATGAGCAAAAATGTAAAGAGTGACATGGGATATACGAGGAAAGCTCTTGATCAATATAGATCGCCGGCACAAAATCTCAGGAGCTGACAATCACAGCTGCCTTGTTCTTCTTATTACTTCAAATGTCAGGATACAGTGCAGGATATGATGCGGATCAACTAAGTGTTACAATGCGATTTGAATACAAGTGTAAGTGCGTTGTGAGTGTTTGCAGCTAGTGAGCAAGAGTGTTCGAGAGATTGTGTGTGTTCTTATCTGATCCGATCAATCCTATTTATAGTAAAGTAAAACTAACTAACTAGCCTACAAATCCGGGATATAACGAATATTCCCTTTGTGAACGATGTAGTCCACGTCTTCCGGCTTCAACGTTCATAATCCAACAGATTTGCCCGAGTCTTTGGGAGAAGAAGTCCACTTGAACGTTATAGACTTGCACCATTAATCTGCACGTGAATTAATTAGTCATTACCAGGATACTGTATCAGGATGTTACCCATATCCTGATCCGGTATTCTTTCACATTATTAAGTAATATATAAGTTAAAATGGCCTCATAAACTTCTACAGGGTCTGATGATTTAAAGCAGCGCTTTATCAGGCAAATTGAGGAACAGGTGTATGAGGATAGGGCTACTCTTAAAGAGCTGAAGAGATGTTTTGATGGACTGCATGTTGGTCTGTTCACGAGAGAGCAGGTTTCCAGAAACCTGATGCGGATGCCTTCAACTTCCATTCATGACCTTTGTGTTGTCGGTAATACAGAGTGCAGTGATAGAGACGTGGAGTTCATGGCGATGCTCAAGGATATACATCGAGAGGTTCATCAATCGATGGAATTGAAGCTAAAATTTCTTAATTCTTACTGTTATTATTAGATTTCAAAGTTTCGTTGTTCAGCATGTTATGTAATTGTTGATATTTTAATGTCATGAATAAATGAATGCAATTGTTTTCCTATTAACCTTTCTTGTTGCTTTTTTACTTTTACTTATTTAGTGTCTGAGTTTGATTTAGATTATGTTGATGTTGAATTGTGTGTGAACAGATGTTTGGTAAGGCAACAGAGGTTTAATAGGATTAAAGGTTGGTTTAAGGTGAACAGATGAGTGCAAAGACAAAATAATGTATAAAATTTGATCATCAATAAGAGTTTTTGAAGAATTTGCTCCTCAAAATTACAAACACATCAGTATTTGCTGTTGGAAAAGGTCTGTTGTAGCTATAAAAGGTAAAAGAGAACATTAGTTGATGAAGAAAGTCTGAAGAAGAAAAGGTCTGCTATGGGCCAACAGATGTTAAAGAACAACAGATGATATTCAAATTATGCTGCTCAACAGAGGTCTTTATAGTAACAGTGGTTAGGATAATAGCATATTTTGGGAGTTTGTTAGATTATGTTGATGTTGAATTATGTGTGAACAGATGTTTGGTAAGTCAACAGAGGTTTAATAGGATTAAAGGTTGGTTTAAGGGTGAACAGATGAGTGTAAAGACAAAATAATGTATAAAATTTGATCATCAATAAGAGTTTTTTAAAGAATTTGATCCTCCAAATTACAAAGAGTTAATACTTGCTGTTGTAAAAGGTCTGTTGTAGCTAAAGTCTGGCAAAAGAGAGCATCTGCTGATGAAGGATGTCTGAAGTCGCAAAGGTCTGCTATGGGCCAACAGATGTTAACGAACAACAGATGATATTCAAAATATGCTGCTCAACAGAGGTTTTCATAGTAGATGTGGTTAGGCTAATAGCAGATGTTGGGAGTTTGTTAGGTTATTAGATGTTGCTCACTAGGTGAACATTGTAATTGTAATCTTTGTATAAGCATGTTGCTGACATCATTCTTCTCATTCTTACGAAACAACTGTTGATTTACTATTGAATAAATTTTAATCCTATTAATCTTTGTTGTCGCATATTAATTTTACTTATTATAGCAAGCATAAGTATTATTATATAGTTTTGAATATCATTTGAGGATTGCAGACCGATATTGATGTAGATGTGTAATTGTGTCTGAGTTTGATTTAGATTATGTTGATGTTGAATTGTGTGTGAACAGATGTTTGGTAAGTCAACAGAGGTTTAATAGGATTAAAGGTTGGTTTAAGGGTGAACAGATGAGTGTAAAGACAAAATAATGTATAAAATTTGATCATCAATAAGAGTTTTTTTTAAAGAATTTGATCCTCCAAATTACAAAGAGTTAATACTTTCTGTTGTAAAAGCTCTGTTGTAGCTAAAGTCTGGCAAAAGAGAGCATCTGCTGATGTAGAATGTCTGAAATAAGCCACAAAGGTCTGCTATAGGTCAACAGATGTTAACGAACAACTGTTTATCCTAATGACTGTTCATCATTCTTTTCATTCTTATGAAATAACTGTTTATCCTAACGACTGTTCATTTACCATTGCTGAAAACAACTGCTGAAAGGTATCGTCTGTTGTCATAACTTTTGTTTATCCTAATGACTGTTGATTAACTATTGTTTCCAACCTCTGTTGTTGCCCAACAGAGATTTCCAAACAATTTGTCATCCATTATTAGAAGTGCTTATGTGAAAAGCTTGGTGATAAAAGCATTCCTCTCATTCTTATGAGAAAAAAGTTGGTTATTTTGCTGCATATATTTCCATTTCTATTTTATCTTCTTCCATTGTGATCATCTAAACTGTCACAACAATCATAACTTCTGTTTATGCTTACGAGTGTTGACTTATGATGTTCCTAACTTCTGTTGTTGCCAAACAGAGGTTTCCAAACAACTGTCATCCATTATCACAAGAGAGGTTTTGACATGGACAGATGTTAGCCATCAGATATTTGTAACTACTGCCACGTCAGCATTAATTTAGTTACAAAAGTGTTGGTTATATAATTATTTTAAACATATTTTATTTTAATATATTTATATATAGTATAAATATTACAATTATTTAAATTTATTTAATTTTAATTTACTACACATTATGTTACCCTTATGTAAATATCATAAATCAATGAGGGGTGTTTGTGTAACTATATGTTAAATCAGTTGAAATTGGGGGAATTAACAGTTCTGTGCATATAGACCATCATTACACATCAACAACTACCATCTTTCAAATCTTCATCCAAAATACTTCTTCATCAACGTGTTCATCTAGGGTTCAACATTCATCGCCTTCTTCTTCTACGACAGACTTCAATCGACCAATTTCATTGTTGATTTACTAAGAACAGGTATGTACATTCAACTTATAATGAAGTTTGTAGTCTTTTTTCTGTCTTAAATTAATCGAATCATTGTAGAAATATCATTATAGACAGTTACGAATACAAATTGAAAAAGGACTTTGTCACACCCCGACCGCGTAATACAACAAACCGCGGCGGAAACGTCAGGGAGTGTCGTAACAGAATCATTGTTTCACAACACATGGTGATTTAAGTTTTGTTTTATTCCATTAATGGACTCATTGTTTTAATACAAACCAGATAAATACAAATAATTGTCTTTCAAGTTTTAATGTCACTAAGGCACGACTCCATCCTATGTGTACCATGCATCATCAATCATCACATAGTAGAACCTGAAACATATGTGAAAATAAAATGTCAACATAAAAATGCATGTGAGTAACATAGGTTTTGTGTATTAGATTCACGGCTTTGGATAACATAAGAAGAAGATTTTATGTTTACAAAAATAGCCATGAATCCTTGTAAAAAGTTTGGTTTCTAAAGCCCATTGTTTTGATAAAAGGTTTGTAGTATGAAAATATACTTTGGTTTTGAGATAATCGGATAAGTAGTATATCAAAATATACTTTAGTTTTGAAATAGTTAAATAGATAGGATATCAAAATATACTTTGGTTTAAGAATGAAAGCATCGGTAGTCTATCAAATTATACTTTGGATTTGAAAGTAGCATATCAAACTATGCTTTGGTTTGAAAATAGCATATCAACTATGCTTTGGTAGTATATCAAAATATACTTTAGTTTATGAAATAACAAAGTCAGTAGTATATCAAACTATACTTTGGTTTTGTAAATAGCATATCAAACTATGCTTTGGATTTGAAAGTAGCATATCAAACTATGCTTTGGTAAACAATATCACATTGGGAGCATATCGACTATGCTTTGGAAGTATATCAAAATATACTTAAATTGTGATTTGGTAGTATATCAAACTATACTTTAGTAAAACAGTATCACGTTGGTAGCATATCAAAATATGCTTTGGTAGTATATCGAAATATACCATAATCGTGATTTGGCAGTATATCAAACTATACTTTAGTAAACAGTAGCATATCAAACTATGCTTTGGTTTTGGAAACAACATAAGAGAAGTTTTTATGGCTTAATTGGAAAACATTTGTAATCCATACGTTGGTAAATATAATATCACGTTGGCAGCATATCGAAATATGCCTTAGTGGTATACCGAAATATACCATAGATCGTGATTTGGCAATACATTCAAACCTTAGTGTATCAAACTACACTTTGGTGACTATAGACTTACCACGAAGGAAAAATCTATTTGGTTTAAAACTTAGTTTCTGACATTCCATACAACAGGAATGGGGTGTCAACCTATAGCGCTATATCGTACTACCAATCGGCTTGATCATAGTTAATGAATGTATAAGTAACAATACGAACCAACAAATAGTATTACAAACTTTGAAAATCAGTATTTAAGCCATAGATATCAGTTTAAGTTTGTCACAAGATAAGTACTAAGCATGTGAAAACATATAGTTCAAAATCATGAAAATAGAGAATAGGCACATATGAATCACCCCAAAACATTTGAAAACGTAAAAGAGGGGACTATGTACTCACTTGAGATTGCAAGTATCCTTGATTAAGTGATCTAACAAAGCTCGGGAAATCAAGGAATTGTAACACCCCAATCGCGTAATATACAACAACACGCGGCGGAAAGTATCGGGGAGTCACGTTACAAATTGTTTCATAACACATGGCTCATAAAGTTTTGTTTTATTAAGTTTAACATTTTACATTGTTCAATGCACAACAATTGTCTTGTAGGTTTTAAAGTCACTAAGGCCCAACTCCGCCCTATGTGAAGCATGCTCACAGTTAAAAGTAAACACCTGAAACACATGTGAAAATAGGTACGTCAGCATAAAAATGTCTGTAACATAGGTTTTGTTGTTGAGGATTCATGGCCTTGATTTTGTTAAAATAAATGTTTAACTCAAAAGTAGCCATGAATTGTTTTCTTTTGCAAAATCATATGAAAATCGATGTGAAAATCAAATGATTTAAAAGAAATAATGCATGGTTAAATAAATAACCAAATGATCTCTTTGTATAAAAAGTATCATGTTCTTGTTCAAAATATGTTATATGTAAAACAACGCTTTGTGAAAAAAGTGTCATGTCTCTATATAAAATGTATCATGTTTCTGTCTTTGTCGAAGTGGTTTAAATAACGCTACGTTATGTAATATCATAAAAGCACTTATATATAGGAAGTACCAGTGGCGTATCCACCATGTTTTTATCATATTACACACGCCTTGTTATTTAAATCACTTACCAATTAACCACCAAAAATGTCTTGTTTAAACAAATGTCAAAATGCTATGTGTAAACAATGTTCAATGTCAAATGTAAACCATGTTTTGTATAATCAAATGTAATGTATGGCAAGTAAAAAGTATCTACTCAAACCATATGTATAATGTTAATGTGTAACCAAATGTCATGTATGGTGAATAAAAAGTATTTACTCAATCCCATATGTAAAATGTACAAAACAATGTCTTTGAATAAACCTAAGTTTAAATCAAAAGTTATGTTTTGCAGAAACCAATGCTTCATGATTATATACATTTATATGGTTTGTTAACGAATACATTCAAGCCTTGATGTCTGTCAGATAAACCCTTATAAAGATAAAGGTTTATCAATGATCATCGGGTTTTGTCACTCTCCAAAGGATACTTCCAAACAAACTAGGAAGCGAGAATGAGGTTATCAAACCTATGGTAAACCATACATACTAACGGTCGGTGGGATAATGTTAATGGATGTATTATTGACCCGTTAAACATACCAAATGTCATAACTAGTGTAAGCATGTTATATGAAAGCCATGTACTAAGTATGCTAAGTAAACATACGAAGTAGGAAATGTTCATGAAATTCAAGGTGCTAGATATGCTAAGGCAACATATAAAGCAAAATGGATCCTTAAAATCAAGGTGCTAAGCATGCTAAGTAAACATGCAAAGCAAAATGTAATGTAAATCAATGTGCTCATATGCTAAGTAAACATATGCCGCAAAATGTATCTTTGAAAACAATGTGCTAGCATGCTAAGTCAACATACATAGCAATGCATAATTGAAATCATGTACTATATATGTACTAGATGAATATAGCATGTTTATGTCATGAAAATCAATGAAAGCATGAAAGTATCAAGTATGCACATGTGTATCACCCCAAAATAATTGAAAGCGGTAAAGGAGGGGACTATATACTCACTTGGGATTGCTTATTAGTCATGGAATAAAGACCAAATAAAGCTTCAAGGATCACAGAAATCAAATGGCACCTAATATAGGTAACTACGTTGATAATCAGATCCTAGATCGGGAGATAGGATAGAATGAGGTTCTATAAATCAAATGAGTATTGGAACTCATATGACATGATTTAATAGATCTAACATTCTGATTTGAAAATTATCCTAAGTGCTTTTGACCCGTTTTAACCCGTTACGGTAGTTTAAGCTACTATAACGCGTCGTTTGTGTAAATCTAAGGTTGGATGGTTATCTATGTCCTATGTCAAGTCTTATATGCCCAATTATGCCTAAATATGTTATTAAATCAGTTTATATGTCAAAAACTTGATTACATATGCAAAATATGAATTTATGCTTCAAAAGGGCATTTTAGTCATTTTCTATGGGCGTATAAACTACTTAACAAATAACTAACCAACCTATGTGACCATAAGGTATAACCTCAGTAGGTTATTCCCTATGCAACTATGATCGCTAAATAAGTTTGGTCGGATCCTAATGATCGACCAAACGGGTTGGGTTCGAAACTCTAAGCGGTTGTCGAGACCGCTTAACTTACGACCCTAAACAAGCACTAAACTAGTAGTGACGAGTTAAACATGTTTAACTAACTTAGAAAAACTGATTTGTTATCAAAACAAAGTGTTTGATACCTAAAAGTAGTTCCGTCGCAAAATGCGCATAATTACGCATTTTAACCGAAACTTTGACTCGTCACTACGCCTAGTCAACGTGGTAATCAGTAGGTATAATCGCTAAGGATTATAACCATTGTGATTACAATCACGTTGCAAAGTTCAATTGAACTTTGATTTGACCAATTGATGGTCAAAACCGAAAGTCAAACTGTTGGTCAAACTATTTGACTTTCAGCTCTAAATGGCAGAAAATAAGAACTAAGCCATGAAAGAACACTCACAATGATCTATGGCTGAAATATTAGACTAAGAGAACTCAGGTAGGTGGCTCCCAAGAAGGAAATCCTCCACTTAGAGTTCAAAAGAAAGGAATGAGCAAATGAACAAGTGAAATGAGGGGTATTTATACTTGTTGAGGTGCTCTAAGATCATTACAAGTGTTTGTGTTAGGGACAACTTGCATATGCTTGGAGAGGTGTTTACTTGGTGCCCACACAAGAAAATTGCATAAAAGTCCCTTAAAAACAAGCTAGGAGCTGAAAACACACATTCTGTCCAGATGCTATGCTCACGTCACGCGACCATGAACTGCCTGAGCCGTCGCGTGACGCGACGCTATACACCAGCAATTTCAAAAATTACAGAAATGGTCCTTGCACGCTATAACTTGCATATTTGACGTATTTAACCTCTGTTAAGCCATTTTCAAGGCTCTACAAGGATTTCAAAGTATAGGGGACTCAAAATATGCTCGGAAATATCACGGATGTCAGTTTGTTTGGTCGTACGGTCGCGTTATTCAGTGAATTACGACGAAACTAGAACGGACGCGAAAACGATCCAAATTAAGCGAGGAATGGTATTTTTGCATTCCGATCACTAAAATAAAATATTTTAGTGACTAAAAATTTTTTTGGTTGTCCGGATGTGGTCAGAACGTAAGATATGCGCGTAAATGCAAACTTACACCGTTTTTGACGCTTTTAGTCCCTGTCTGATCAAATAAGCGCATTTTCGCATACCAAACCACTCAAAGCTTATTTCTAAGCTATGTTAAGGTTATTTATGGTATGTTTAGCTTATGATCATGTTTCGGAATGTACGTTGCCATACAAAACGACAGACTTTTGCAGTTTGACGCAAATAGTCCCTATGAGCGAACAAACTTGTTTTTGCCATACCAAACCCTTTAAAACTTATTTCTAAGGTATGTAAAGGTTATTTAAGGTATGTTAAGCTTATGTCACTGTTCCAGAGTGTTTTTCGCGTTAAACTGATTACGTTTACGCATCAGTTTGCGTATAACTTTCCAGAAAGCGTTTAAGGGTTTGAATTTGAACAAGGATTGGTATGTGTAATTATCATAGATAATTACACAATCCAAGAAGTAAAACACAAGGTTTTATTGCTTACAAAATTGTTCGGAATTTGTTAGTGATAACTGTAGGCACAGTTGTCACAGTCTCCCCTACTTTAGGAAATTTCGTCCCGAAATTTATTCGTAAGAGCCTGTTTATATAAGTTGTGTCAAGCAAATGTCTTGCGTGGAATCTAGAGTATTATCTATTTACATAGAATAACTCATCAAGGATCTCCATGTAAGGCATAACTTTATCATTCCCTAGTGGATGCTTCCTCAGATAGTGCGGGAAGTGGGAACAGGCTATTATACCTATGATGCTCATCCCCGAATGGATACTTCCTCGATTAATGCAGGAAATGGGGATGAGGGATTTGATTAATGGTAAAACCCAAATCAACCAATAGTTCTGTAAGTATCCTTTACGAGTCTAACTTATTAAGGTAGAAAGATCTCTGTATGGATTTGGCTCTTTGTTTTTGTATCTTGTAAAGTATTCTTAGAAATCCAAACAAGGATTTGAAAGTAGTACTTTAAGTGTCCCTTTAAGAATCTAACTATTAAGATAGGAAGATTCCATAAGGATTTGTGTTTCATTTCCCCAGTGGATATTCTGCAGAAGCGAAAATGAATGGATAATTCATTTTCCTCAATGGATTCTTCATCAGAAATGGAAATGAAAGATGAATGGGTTATTCATTTCCAATGGATATTTCTTCAAAAGCGAAAATGAATGGATAATTCATTTCCTTCAATGGATACTTTTATCAGAAATGGAAATGAAGGAATGTATAAGCTGTTCATTTCTAAATGGTTAATTCTTCAGAAGCGAAAATGAATGGATAATTTTCCTCAATGGATACTTCATCAGAAGTACAAATGAAGGACTGTAGTATAGAATATTCATTTCCCCGATGGATATTTCTTCAGAAGCGGAAATGAATGGATAATTCATTTTCCTCAATGGATACTTCATCAGAAGTGGAAATGAAGGATTGTTGTAAGGAATATTCATTTCCCTGATTGATATTTCTTCGGAAGCGAAAATGAATGGATAATTCATTTTCCTCAGTGGATACTTCGTCAGAAGTGGAAATGAAGGATTATTGTAAAGAATATTCATTTCCCCGATGGATATTTCTTCGGAAGCGAAAATGAATGGATAATTCATTTTCCTCAGTGGATACTTCGCCAGAAGTGGAAATGAAAGAATCGATACAGGATTATTCATTCCCCAATGGATATTTCTTCAGAAGCGAAAATGAATGGAAAATTCATTTTCCTCAGTGGATATTTCTTCAGAAGTGAAAATGAATGGATAATTCATTTTCCTCAGTGGATACTTCATTAGAAACGAAAATGAATCTAGTTTTTGGATGGATTATTCATTTCCCAATGGATATCTCTTTCAGAAGCGAAAAATGAGTTGCTAATTCATTTTTCCTCAATGGATACTTCATCAGAGACGGAAATGAATATAGATGGTTTTTGTTTAGGTTAACACACAAGGGTATAAAATCCTCAGGTGACTTGGATAACGTTACGACCGATAATACAATAAGAACACTTATATATAGGAAGTACCAGCGGCGTATCCACCGTGTTCTTACTGTATTACATTTGTCTCATTATCTAATCACCCTAGATCACACCTAGCAGGACTCACTATGATTTCCATGCATCGAGTCGCATAATTATGTGTGCACCCATAATTACTTAACTCGTTGCATAGTCTGCATAGTTTTTCTTGCCAAGTGACAAATTATGGACATGGTCAAAGAATAGTGCTTTGTTTCAAAGATTGTAACAATGTGCATCTCACGTGTTTTCCACTAGTCAAAAAGACCGTACGTGTTTCACGGAGAGACGGGTTCTTAGTTTTGGTAGGAAATGTGCAAAGCATAATGGAATGTATCACGAAAGTTGGTTTGATTCTGTAAAGAATGAAAACTCTGTGTTTTGATATATAATCGCACATTTCACATATATGAACAAGCATGTCAATTTTGAAATTTTGTTATAGGAATATTGATATCATTGCAAACCAACTGAAATGTCACACCCCGACCACGTAAAACAACAAATCGTGGCGGAATCGTCGGGGAGTGTTGTAACAGAATCATTGTTTCATAACACATGGAAATTTAAATGTTGTTTTATTGATTAAAAGAAATTACAATGTCTTAACAACAAGGAAGCATAACATAATTAACTAGTCTTGCATCTTTTAGGGTCACTAAGGCCCGCGTATGCCTATGTGTAACTTGATCAATCCTATGCATCATTTCCTGAAACACGTGTGAAAATAGGTACGTCAGCATAAAAACGCCTGTGAGATACATAGGTTTTATTGATTTAGGATTCATGACTTGTAAGTTTAAAGAAAAGGTTTAACAAAAGTAGTCATGAACCTTGAAAAATGTTTTTGTTTTATAAATCATATAAAAATCGATAAGGAAACAGATGATATAAAAGAGATATGTATGGTTAAGTAAATAACCAAGTAAAAATGAGTGATACAAAATAAACTGTTGTTTGTAAAACAATGTTTTGTAAAGATATGTTAATTGTGTAAAATGTAATATATCAAAATTGAAATGATTTAAATAACGCTACGATATGTAATATCATAAAAGCACTTATATATAGGAAGTACCAGCGGCGTATCCACCATGCTTTTATCATATTGAACACGTCTCGTTACTTAAATCACTTACCCAAACAAACCACCAATGTAAAAATGTTCATGTATAACTAAATGTAATGTTTAAACAAATGTGGAAATGTTATTGTGTAAACAAATGTAATGTAGAGTGAATAAAAAGCCTTTATTGATCAAAAACATTTACTCGACCCTATAAGAATGAAATGTACAAAACAATGCAATTGATAAATTATAATCAAAATTTATGTTTTGTAAAATAATGCATGCTTTACTAATACAAACATTATGCGGTGTTGTGAAAATGCATACATTCAAGCCTTGAGACTGTGGCGATAAACCCTTAAACGAATTAAAGATTTATCTGAGTTACGTGTATCGAATTCGGTCATTCCTTCCATCCAAACATACCTAGAATGTCAGGAACGGGAGTTGTCAATTCCTATGGTACCACTACCTACTAACGAACGGCGTAGCTAATGTTAATGAATGTATTTTTGAGCCATTTAAACAAACCAAATGTCATACCAAAATGTAAGATTGTTTTATGAAAATAATGTACTAAGTATGCAACAAATGAACATACATAGCATGAAATGTAAATGAAAATAATGTACTAAGTATGTACTAAATGGAAATACATAGCATGAAATGTAAATGAAAATAATGTACTAAGTATGCACTAAATGGACATACATAGCATAAAATGTAATGTAAAACAATGTACTAAGTATGCACTAAATGGACATACATAGCAAAAACATAATGAAATCATGTACTAATAGTGTACTAATGAACATAGCAAGTATATGATATGAAAACATGGAAAGCACGAAAGTAACAAGTAAACACATGTGTTTCACCCCAAAATGTTTGAAAAACAGTAAAAGAGGGGACTATGTACTCACTTGAGGGTTCTTAGAAGTCTTGAACAACAACCAAGCAAAGCTAGAGGGATCACGAAATCAAACGACACCTAATATAGGTAACTATGTAAATAAACGGACCTAAATCGAAAGATCGGATAAAATGAGGTTTCGTAAACCAAATGAGTATAGGAACTCATGTAACATGGTTTAACAAAGCCTACATTCTAAAACGAAACCTATCCTAAGTGCTTACGACCCATTACGACCCGTTTAGGTAGCTTACGCTACTTTAACGCGTCGTTTGCGTGAAACGCGTTTGGACCGCCTAATTAGTCCTATGACAAGTATTATATGCCTTATCATGTCTAATAATGTTACCTAATCAGTTTAGATGTAAAAATTTAGGTTACATATGCTTAAAATGAATTTATGCGTAAAAATGGCATTTTGGTAATTTTCCTAAGGCATATAAACTACCTATCATACAACTAACTAAACGAAGTGACCATAAGGTATAACCTCGGAAGGTTATTCCCTATACAACTATGGTCACCTAAGGTGTTTGGTCGGATCCTAATGATCAACCAAATGGGTCGGGTTCGAAAGTATAAGCGGTTGTTTAGACCGCTTACCTTACGACCCTACATAAGCACTAAACCTAAAGTGACGAGCTAAACATCTTAAATCATGCTTAACGAGGTTTGAAAACAGGTTTGGTATCAAAACAAACGGTTTTGATACCTAAAAGTAGTTTGGTTACAAAATACGCAAGAATACACATTTTGGCCGAAACTACGACTCGCCACTATGCCTAGATAACGTGGTAATCAGTAGGTATAGTCACAAGAGACTAAAACCATCGTGATTACGCTCACGTTATGAAGTTCAAGCGAACTTCATGTTGACCATAAACTGGTCAAGGCAGAAAGTCAAACACAGTTTGACTTTCACGCTTAAACCGCGAAAAAGAACGAAAGAGGACTTACAACGGGTCCAAGAATGGAAGTTTTGATCCGATTACTCTCAGGTATGAAGTGTATAACTTCAACTTAGAGAGCCAAATCAGATCAAAGTGTGAGTTTTGAAGCAAGAGGGTGGGGGTATTTATAGGAAAACCAAGACCGTTAGGATCGTTCATCGAAAACCGAGCTTCGATCTGGACCTTACATGTGTGCCCATGGTTTTAGAATACCATGGGTACCCCAAAACAAGCCCCTAGTTTCATTAAAACCATGTGCAAATGAGGAGAACAGCTGGAACAAGCTGGAAATCAGATTTTCAACTTTGGTCCCTTCCAAAGATAACTATGGCAGATTGTCAATTTTGGTCCCTGAATGTGCGAAACATGGTTTTTGATGCATTTTTGACACGTTTAAGCCCCGTTAATCCCATTTCAAGGCTCTAAAATAAAGTTAAAGTGTTGGGAACATGAAACATGCTCAAAAATATCTCGGATGTCGGTTCGTTTGGTCGTACGGTTGCGTTGTTCAGTTAATTACGACGAAACACGAACGAATGCGAAAAACGATCCAAATTACGCGACGAATGGAATTTTATCATGCCAATCACTAAAATAAAATATTTTAATGATTACATAAATTTTTGGATGTCCGGATGTATTCAGAACGTAAGATATGCGCGAAAATGCAAACTTATGCACTTTTTGACGCTTTTAGTCCCTGAATGACCAAAAAGTTTATTTTAGCACACCAAACCCCTCAAAGCCTATTTATATGCTATGTAAAGGATATTTAGGGTATTTTTAACTTATGGTCATGTTCCAGATTGTCCGTTACAGTACGAATCGACATACTTTTGTAGTTTGTCGAATTTAGTCCCTATAAGCGAATAAACTTGATTTCGACACACCAAACCTTTCAAAACTTATTTCTAAGTTATGTAAAGGTTATTTAAGGTATGTTAAGCCCATGTCACTATTCCAGATTGTTTTTTGCGTTAATATGATTACGTTTACGCATCAGTGCGCGTATAACTTTCCAGAAAGCGATTTAGAGCTCGAAATCGAACATGAATTGATATGTGCAAACGATACACATATTTATACAAATCCCAAGTATGAAACACAATACTTCATTGATTTGGTATTTTTTTGATGGCCGTGGAGGCACAGGTGTCACAGTCTCCCCTACTTCAGGAAATTTCGTCCCGAAATGGACGAAATTTATTTAGAGGAAACTTGTGAGAGCTTGAAACATGAAGTCGAAAAGATAAAACAACACTGGTTAAGGTTCTGAACTTCTAGTAACTTTAATAACATCATGTTTGCAATGTAAGAGGGACACTTATATACAAGTATATAAAGCGTTATTTGTAACAACTCTCATCAAAAGTCATATTTATTATTTTAATTGTCCAATAGAAAACCCTAATTGAGACACCCAAGTGATTCTGCACAAACCCTAAAATTTTCAGAACAATCAGAATCAGGATCAGGGCCCCTAAAACTCAGGGGGGGTATTTCCTAGTTAACGATTATCTAAATTGAGTGCTGTCAAAATGGAATTAATGAAATTCATCAACTCAGCAGGCCTAGTCCCAAACGTGGCAACCCTATGACCATTAGGTGTCCCTTGCGCACCGTAAGGGTCAGAGTGTTACGGTGCGCAAGGGGTGACAAATTTTGGGTATAAATAGAGGGTCGTGGGACTTGATTTCTGGAATTTGAGCGACGAACCAATTCGTAATACGCTCCGAGATATCTTCTGTTTACCACAATTAACACACACGGATCACTAATCGACGCCGCAATCAGGGTAATAACTCGATCGCTGATACGATTCAATGTCCGATTGATCAAAATATCCAATGGATGTTTAAGTGCTGCCCACATTAGGGTTTATGCTTTGTCATTCGTCATTAATTCGATGGATGTTTAAGTATCGCACTTTGTCATTCGTTGTGAGGGTTGATCTCGTGAGTTATCGTAAATGCTGTATTGATTACTAACCCAGAATTGTGTGCTTGTTATTAAATTTAGGTTAAAAGGCTAATCAGTAGGCTAAACTCTGCTCAAATTAAATCTGCAATGTGAGTCATTCTCTTTTTATCAACTATTTTACAATACCTCAAATTATTTTCAAAAGTTATAATTACAGAGACTAAGTCGTGGATATCTTGAATTACTGGTTAGTGGGGTATTGTGCGCATTACTAATTTTCTCCCAGTTAGGTTCATTGACCTACTAGGGATAATCATCACTATTTAGGTTCATTGATCTAATAGTGGTATGACCATCGTCACCATTGTGACTTGTCACCATTGTGACTTGTCACCATTGTGACTTGTCACCATTGTGACAGAGCGCCAGATAAAAATAAGATAGAAGCCATTGCAATCGCTCTTATGCTGTAATTAATAACTATGCATCATTATGCAAAATAGAATGATTCACTCAGTATTTCCCGCTGACAAAACCTTTTACAAACATGTTTCAGGTAATCTGTTATGATCCAGGAAAAGTGCCGTGAAGCACTACAAGCTTAAGAAAGTGGCTTAGGATAAAATAAAGAAACATGTTTTGTCAAATAAAAGATTTCTTCATGAAATCATAGTATTGTAATTACCGGGGTTTTATCCCGCGTTGTGAAATAAAAATAATCGGGAAATATTTCAGTTTTAAAAGATCCTGATGAAAAATTCCGCTGTTACACTCAATTAATTAAATACCACAGGATTTCTGTCCCGCGGCTCCTGAAACGGGTCAAACCGGGTCGGGGGCCGTGACAGAAAAAGGTGGTATCAGAGCCACTGATCGAGCCACTGATTTAAGCCAATTAAGTATTTGGAAAATGTAACACCTGTGTCATTTCAACCATCAAACAAATGCCAAACCAATGAAATATTGTATTTCAAACTTTGGACTTGTATAAATATGTGTATCTTTTGCACATATCAACTCTTGTTCGATTTCAAACTCTAAATCGTTTTCTGGAAGGTTATACGCGCACTAATGCGTAAATATAACCAGTTTAATCCAACGAACACTACGGAATAGTGAAATAGGCTTAACATACCTTGAATAACCTTTACATAACTTATATATAAGTTTTGGAAGGTTTGGTGTGGTGAAATCAAGTTAAATCGCTTACAGGGACTAAAGTGGACAAACTGCGAAAGTATGCCAATTTGAACTGTAACAGACATTCCGGAACATGACCATAAGTTAAACACACCATAAATATCCTTTACATAGCTTAGAAATAGGCTTTAATGGGTTCGGTGTGCTAAAATAAACTTTTGGGTCATTCAGGGACTAAAAGTGTCAAAAAGTGCACAAGTTTGCATTTTCGCGCATAACTTACGTTCTGAATACATCCGGACATCCAAAAATTTATGTAAGCACTAAAATATTTTATTTTAGTGTTCGCCATAAGAAAAATCCATTCGTCGCGTCATTTGGTTCGTTTTTCGCATTCGGGACCAGATTCGATGTATTAGCCGTTGTTTAATTCACAACCACACATTCTAAACTTGCTTAGTCAGCGGATAAGGATGGAATTTTGGCACCATGACTTTGCAACACATGTATGGATGGAATTTAAACACCTAAACACCATGACTTTGCAACACATGTATGGATGGAATTTAAACACCTAAACACCATAACTTTGCAACACATGTATGGATGGAATTTAAACACCTAAACACCATAACTTTGCAACACATGTATGGATGGAATTTAAACACCTAAACACCATAACTTTGCAACACATGTATGGATGGAATTTAAACACCTAAACACCATAACTTTGCAACACATGTACGGATGGGATTAAGGCACGTTTTCCATGAAACGATCTTAACGGTTCGGGTATTCCTATAAATACCCCATACCCCCCATTGCTAAAATCACTAGAATTCCGATTTGAGAACCTCTAAGTTGAAACCATTGTTTCATACCTGAGATTCTTGAATCGGGATTAGCATTCGGGGACCCTTCGTAAGTATTCTTTCGTTCTTTTCCTTATTTTATTGCTTTTCGAGTCCGAAAGTCAAACTTTGTTTGACTTTCAGCGTTGACCAGTAATGGTCAATGCGAAGTTCTTTTGAACTTCGCAACGTGAGTGTAATCACGTTGGTTATAGTCCCTTGGGACTATGCCCACTGATTACCACGTTGTCTAGGGTCGTAGGGTAGGCGATCTGATAAATCGCCTATACCTTCGAACCCGACCCAGTTTGGTCGATCATTAGGATCCGACCAAACACTTTAGGTGACCATAGTAGGTAGGGAATAACCTTCCGAGGTTATACCCTATGGTCACATCGTTTAAGTAGTTGTATGATAGGTAGTTTATATGCCTTAGGTAAATTACCAGAATACCCTTTTCATGTATAATTGGTAATTAAGCATATGTAACCTAAACCTTTGTCACATAACTGATTATGTAATATGTTTAGGCATATAACATTTGTCATAGGGCTAGTTAGGCGGTCCGAACGCGTTTCACGCGAACGACGCGTTAAAGTAGCGTAAGCTACCTAAACGGGTCGAAATGGGTCGTAGACACTTAGGTTAAGTTTCATTTAGTATGTAGGCTTTGTTAAACCAAATGACACGAGTCTCTACACTCGTTTGGTTTACATACCCTAATGCTACCCGATCTTCCGATTTAGGTCCGGTTTATTAATGTAGCTACCTATACTAGGTGCCGTTTGATATCCGCGATCTCTAGCATTGTTTGGTTGTTACTCAAGGACTACTAAGCAATCTCAAGTGAGTACATAGACCCCTCTTTTACTGTTTTCCAAACTGTTTTGGGGTGGAACACATGTGCCTACTTGTTACTTTCATGCTTTCCTGTTTTCACATCATATACCGGCTATGTTTGTTAGTACATTATAGTACATGATTTCATTACATTTCACGCTATGTATGTCCATTGTGTGCATACTTAGTACATTGATTTACATTACATTAGTTGCATATGTTTACTCAACATATGGACACATTGTTTTACATTGCATTTTGTTGCATATGCTCATCCAGCATATGAACATATTATATTACATTTTGAACCGTTTATAACTATTTGACTATGTGAACCGTTTGTATCTGTGAACCGTTTGTATCTGTGAACCGTTTGTATTTGTGAACCATTTGTATCTGTGAACCGTTTGTATCTGTGAACCGTTTGTATCTGTGAACCGTTTGTATCTGTGAACCGTTTGTATCTGTGAACCGTGTGAACCGTATTTGACCATACATAAACATTTCAACAATTTTTAAACATTACTTTGGTGGTTTGGTTTGATTAAGTGATTAAGTAACGATGCGTGTGTAATATGATACAAGCATGGTGGATACGCCGCTGGTACTTCCTATATATAAGTGTTTGTATGGTATTACATATCGTAGCGTTATTTGAATCATTTCAGTTTGAGACATATAACATTTTATACAAATAACATACCTTTCACAATACATTGTTTTACAAACAACTTATCTTATACAAACTCATCTTACATGGTTATTCATTTAACCTTACATTTATTTATACATATCATCTGATCTTATCGTTTTTCAAATGATTTACAAAACAAAGCAAATTACAAGGTTCATGACTAAACATTTTCTCAAACATAAGTCATGAAACCTATTTTCACAAAACCTATGTATCTCACAGGCATTTTTATGCTGACGTACCTATTTTCACATGTGTTTTTCAGGAGCTGTTGCATAAGATGATCAAGATACACATAGGCAGACTTGGGCTTTAGTGATAATAAAAGATACAAGACTAGTTAATTATGTTGTATTTCCTTGTTTGTTAAGACATTGTAACACTTTTAATCAATAAAACAAAACTTCAATTGCCATGGATTTGAAACAATTAATTCTGTTACAACACTCCCCGATGTTTCCGCCACGTTTTGTATGTTCTACGTGGTCGGGGTGTGACAGAAAATACTTAATTTTTATTAATTGCTATTTTGTGATTATGTGTTTTATTATCTGACTAATTGTGTACAGTATGGGCAGATCTTTATATGCTAGTCAATGTAGTAATTAATGCAAATCCTTAAATAATTGGACCAAAATTTTAGCATCTTTATTATCTACAGTCTAGAAACCTGATTCAGTAAATAAATAAATTTACAAATAAAACTTAGTGTGCTTTAATTTTAAGTTGTTTTGGTAGTTATCCAGTATGAAATAATATTTAAAAGTTTTTCTATTTTGTTATGATTTTTAACTTAGTAACTGTGTGTATTTTTCTAAACAGCATGAGTGACTTGTCTGACGCTCTTCAGAATTTAAATCTCTATCCAGTAAAATTAGAGGTTTCCAGAGATTTCAATAGGTATATACCAGACATAGAAGAACCTATAGAATTTAACGCTTTACCTCTCGAGAAACTCAAGCCTAAGAAAATGAAAATTGGGGAAAGATCTAGGCAAATTAAGGGGTTACCATCTCAGGAAGAGCTAGATTTTATAATGGCAAGCTATAATACTACTAAGCCTGTTAATGAAAATAATTTTATTCATTCTCTTGAAACACAACTACCAATGAACTTAGAACCAGCTATTCCAAACCCTTAAATCCACTCGCAAATAGACGAATGGTGGACTAATGAAATACAGTTACAAAACTATCCCTATAAGCTTTTTCCTCAGTTCAATCCAGAACCTTTACCAAATCCACCAATGAGTAACAAGAATATGGCTGAACTTCGCTTTAATGAAGAACTAATGGATACTGGGAATAGGATCCAAAAGATTGGGGGACAGATCTCCTGGAAATACAATGAGAGGGAACGCCATTACTAGAATATCATCTGTCAAAGGATAGGGGATTTATGGAACTGTGATTGTGTAATAGTAATAGTAAAATCAGTATGTGTAAAATAAATAATAAAACGGTTATATATAGAAGCATGATATAATCTATAAAACAAATAAAATTTTAGAAAATTTACAATTTTGTTTGTATATTCGTTTACGTGATTATGTGCAATTAATTGTGACATTGGATTATTTCTTTTATACTAATTATTTATCTATAAATTAGATATCAGATGGAAAACGTGAATAATGAACCAGTTAATGAGGTTAATCAATCTGAGCAACAACCGGGGGATCAATATATGACTAGGCAGGATATAGAAAATATTGTTGCTCAAGGGATAGCCAACGCTATTCCAGCAATCGTTGCTGCTGTTAAAAATCCAATCGAACCACAACAAATCGTTCCTAGCAAACGTATTTCTGAAGATAACTTCAGTAATAGCATAAACGGAGGCAATGATCATGTTAATCATGATAATGAACCACGGCAAGCTCCGCTCCCTAAGAAAATGAAAACTGCAACGCCTGGTTGCACTTACAAAGAATTTCTTGCATGTAAACCCACTGAGTTTGCAGGCAATGAAGGAGCAACTGCAGCACTACGTTGGTTAGAGAAAACCGAGGCAGTAATTGCCATAAGTAAATGTGCTCAGGATGATCAGGTCATGTACGCGTCAAACCTTTTCAAAGAAGGGGCGCTAGAATGGTGGAATACGGTGTTACAAGCAAAAGGAAGAAGGATGGCATATGCTATGAAATGGGAAGAATTTAAGAGCTTTGTAGAAAGAAAATTCTGTCCCGAGTATGAAAAGGAACAAATGACAAATAAGTTTCTAACCCACCGGATGGTGGATGTAGATTGTCGAGGGTATACTTCGACATTCTTCGAGTGTGCTCGAGTGGTACCAACCCTGGCTTCGCCAGAGCCGGTACTTATTTCTCGTTATATTTGGGGATTGATTGCCGAAATCCGTAATATCGTCAAGGCTGCGAAACCTCGCACGATTGATGATGCGGTATATTTAGCCAATACTCTGACTGACGAACTAGTACGGACAAGAGAAGAAAATAGAAGGAAGGAAGTAGCCCAAAAGATTACCCAAGGATTCCGTCTGGGTAACTATAACAATTTCAAGAAAGGAGGGAATGGGCAATCTTCCACTAGCCCATTTTGCAATTTTTGCAAAAGGAAGCATTTTGGAAGATGCAAAGGATATTGCAATTTTTGCAAAATTCCGGGACATCAAGAAGAAGACTGCAGGAGAAAGAAATTTTCAGTCTGCTATAACTGTGGAGAAGCTGGACATCTTAGGCCAGATTGTCCAAAACTGAACAAACCATTTGACAATAAAGCTGTAACAACTGTGCTTGTAATCACTGTGAACAGTTCTATTATCGATAAAACAATGTTATTTGATCCCAATGTTTGTTTAATTGTGTTTTACATTTTTCATGTTTTGACTTTTGCTCAATTCCAAACTCTACATCACTTTCTGGAGAGTTATACGCAAACTAGTGCGTAAACATACTCAGTTTAATGCGAGAAATACTCCGGAACATCAACATATACTCAACATACCTTAAATAACCTTTACATAACTTAGAAATAAGTTTTGAAGGCTTTGGTATGGCAAAAACAAGTTAATTCGCTTACAGGGACTAAACTTGACAAACTGCGAAAGTATGCCAATTTGAACTGTAACGAACATTCCGGAACATGACCATAAGTTAAACATACCACAAATATCCTTTACATAGCTTAGAAATAGGTTTTTGAGGGGTTCGGTATGCTAAAATAAACTTTTGGGTCATTCAGGGACTAAAAGTGTCAAAAAGTGCACAAGTTTGCACTTTCGCGCATAACATACGTTCTGAATACATCCGGACATCCAAAAATTTATGTAAGAATGACTATATTATACTTTAGTGTTCGCCAAAAGAAAAATCCATTCGTCGCGTCATTTGGATCGTTTTTCGCGCTTGTGCGCATCCCGTCGTAATTAAGCAAACATCGCGATCGTACGGCCAAACGAACCGACATCCTAGATATTTTTGAGCATGTTTTGAGTTCCCTATACTTTAAATTCATTTTAAATCCTTGAAATGAGGTTAACGGGGTTCAAACGCATCGAAAATCGCTTAAACAAGGTGCAGGGACCATTTCTGTAAAATCTGCCAAAACAGGGGCCTAGCGTGACGCGAGGGGCCTTAGCGTCACGCGAGCCCCCTTCTGGACCAGATTAACTGCATTTAATCACAAGTTGCAGCTGTTTGATCCTCCACCACATGTTCTAACTTGCTTAGTCACTAGATAAGGATCATATTTAGCTTCCATAACCTTTCCACAAGTGTACGGATGTGATCGAATCACGGTTTCCATGAAACGATCTCAACGGTGGACTAAAAACTATAAATACCCCAACACCCCCATTGCTAAAATCACAAGAAATTTGATTTGAGAAACTCTAAGTTGAAACATTTGTTTCATACCTGAGATTTTTTAATCAAGTTTAGCATTCGGGGACCCTTCGTAAGTATTCTTTCGTTCTTTTCCTTATTTTATTGCTTTTCGAGTCAGAAAGTCAAACTTTGTTTGACTTTCAGCGTTGACCAGTAATGGTCAATGCGAAGTTCGTTTGAACTTCGCAACGTGAGTGTAATCACGTTGGTTATAGTCCCTTGGGACTATGCCTACTGATTACCACGTTGTCTAGGGTCGTAGGGTAAGCGATCTAATAAATCGCTTATACCTCAAACCCGACCCAGTTTGGTCGATCATTAGGATCCGACCAAATACATTAGGTGACCATAGTAGGTAGGGAATAACCTTCCGAGGTTATACCCTATGGTCACATCGTTTGAGTAGTTGTATGATAGGTAGTTTATATGCCTTAGGTAAATTACCAGAATACCCTTTTCATGTATAATTGGTAATTAAGCATATGTAACCTAAACCTTTGTCACATAACTGATTATGTAACATGTTTAGGCATATAACACTTGTCATAGGGCTAGTTAGGCGGTCCGAACGCGTTTCACGCGAACGACGCGTTAAAGTAGCATAAGCTACCTAAACAAGTCGTAATGGGTCGTAAACAATTATGTTAGGTTTCAATTAGTATGTAGGCTTTGTTGAACCATACTACACGAGTCTCAATACTCGTTTGGTTTACAAACCCTCATGCTACCCGATCTTCCGATTTAGGTCCGGTTTATTAACATAGTTACCTATATTAGGTGCCGTTTGATTCCGAGATCTATAGCATTACTTGGTGGTTATCTTTATACGACTGAGCAATTTCAAGTGAGTACATAGACCCCTCTTTTACTGTTTTCCAAACTGTTTTGGGGTGGAACACATGTGCCTACTTGTTACTTTCATGCTTTCCTGTTTTCACATCATATACATGCTATGTTCGTTAGTACATTATAGTACATGATTTCATTACATTTCATGCTAGGTGTGCCCATTGTGTGCATTACTTAGTACATTGTTTTACATTACATTTCATGCTAGGCGTGCCCATTGTGTGCATTACTTAGTACATTGTTTTACATTACTTTTCATGCTAGGTGTGCCCATTGTGTGCATTACTTAGTACATTGTTTTACATTACATTTCATGCTAGGTGTGCCCATTGTGTGCATTACTTAGTACATCGTTTTACATGACATTTCACGCTATGTATGTTCATTTGATTACATACTTAGTGCATCGTTTTCACATGCTTACATTTTTGTTATGACATTTGGTTTATTTAACATGGAACAATACATTCATTAACATTGATCATGCCATTCGTTAGTAGGTAGTGGTACCATAGGAATTGACAACTCCCGTTCCGGACATCCCAGGGAAAGGGGATGAAAGGAATGACCGAATTCGATATACATAATTCAGATGAACCTTTAATCTGTTTAAGGGTTTATCACCACACTCTCAAGGCTTGGATGTATGCATTTTAACAATACCACATAGATGTTTGTATCAGTATAGCATGCAGTTGTTACACAAAACATAACTTTGATTTAAACTGTGTTTTACTTCAATGCCTTGTTTTGTGCATTATACATATGGTTTAGTTGATACATTTCACTTACCATACATGACATTTTGGTTACACATTACATGATCTACATTGAACATAAACATTTTGACATTGATATACACATTTGGTGGTTTACATTGGACATAGACATTTTGATATGGTTTACACAATAACACTTGACAATTGGTTTGTACATGAACATTTTACATCTTGATGGTTTGGTTTGATTAAGTGATTAAGTAACGATACGTGTGTAATATGATACAAACATGGTGGATACGCCGCTGGTACTTCCTATATATAAGTGTTTGTATAATATTACATAGCGTAACGTTATTTGAATCATTTCAGTTTGATACATATAACATTTTATACAAATAACATACTTTTCATAAGACATTGTTTTACAACCAACTTATCTCATACAAACTCATTTTACATGGTTATTCATTTAACCTTATATTTACTTATACATATCAACTGATCTTATCGTTTTTCAAATGATTTACAAGACAAAGAAAATTACAAGGTTCATGACTAAACACTTTCTCAAATACAAGTCATAAATCCTATTTTCACAAAACCTATGTATCTCACAGGCATTTTTATGCTGACGTACCTATTTTCACATGTGTTTTCAGGTGCTTTTCCATAGGATGTTGATCATGATACTAGGGCGGACCTGTGCCTTAGAGACTTTAAAAGAAGATAGACTATGTTTAATTATGTTCTGAACTCTTTAATTTCCTGTTTGAAACAATGTAACACCTTTGTTTATAAATAAAATACAACTTTGTATGCCATGGTTATGAAACAATTAATTCTGTTGCAACACTCCCCGATGTTTCCGCCGCGATTTGTTGTTTTACGCGGTCAGGGTGTGACAGAAGAGTTGGTATCAGAGCCAATGGTTATAGGGAATTAGGTTATTAGTAATGCTTTGACCTAGACTATAACTTTTCTAGGACCCTAACACAAGTTATCTTGTGTTTAGATCTTAAAACATGTACATCACCTATCCTTAGGTGATTATCAAAACAAGAAACCAAATTTTCCGAAACGATTTTCGAAAAACAATCTTCTGTTTTTGAATAATTTATTACAAGGTTTTGAACCCTCAATTGTAAGGTTTTGAACCCTTTCAGTTTAACTAAAATTTTTGGCCTTGTGCCTTCAAATTTTCAAAATCTCGTCAAACGTTTTGGGTTTTAAATAATGTGAACACGTGCAAACTGGAAGGGTGAATGCCTGTATTCTGGGTTTTCTGTCTAGGCAAGCACTTCGTATACATCTCAACCAGACGCGAGACCAGTTGTGCTTACCTGGGAATTCTTGGGATGAGTGTTCACTTATAGGCGAGCATGTCTTCATTATACATTATTTTTGACCCATTTACTTTGATTAGTCACTGTGTGTCGTTTGTTTACTTTGTGATACGGACAAATGACCACCATCTTTGCTTTTGTTGATTTCGTTTCATCTCATTTCTCTTCATCCAATCATCTCACTCGTTCTTTTCATGTTTTCCTCTTTTAGAATGCCTCCTCGACGCGAGAACCAGATAGCTACTGCCGAGCTGGCAGAAATCATTGCGCAGCAAATGGCTGCTCAATTTCCAAATCTCTTTGCTCAATGGAACCAAGCCAACAATAACAACAATGTTCCATGCAAATACAAGGATTTTAACCAGGCTAAACCACTCAAGTTTAGCGGTTCTGAAGGAGCAACTGGGCTTCTTCAGTGGTTCGAAAGCATTGAGAATACTTTTCGCCACGTGCAGTGCCCGGATAATCGCAAGGTCGAGTTTTCTTCGAGCGTGTTTCAGAAGAGGGCTCTTACATGATGGAATGGGGTAATGAGAGACCGAGGTGCAGAAGTTGCTCTTGCACAGACATGGGCTGAACTTAGAGCCCTTATGATGAGGGAATTCTGTCCTCGCCATGAACAGCGGGCGTTGGAGAAGGAGTTTGATGTTTTGAAGCAAGATAGTGGTGAGCACAGGGCTTATACTGATCGGTTTGAAGAGTTGAGTTTGCTTTGCCCGACTATGGTTACCCCACTCGACAAGGCTATCGAGAGATACATCGACGGCCTTCCTGACTCGGTACAAGACATTCTTACTGGTAGTGAACCTGCCACACTCCGTCAGGCGATCGAGTTATCGGCGACACTGACTGAGTCGCAGATTAGAAAGGGAAAGTTACACAGGAAGGGTGACAAGGGCAAGAAACAGTCGGCTGACAAGGGTGATAGCAAGAAAGGTCAAAACTTGAATGGAAAGAACTCTGGTTCTTCGAAGAGGTCAAGGAAGCGTAAGGCTTCCCAAAATTTTGCTATCACTGCCCAAGCTAATCAGGCAGCTCTCAACCAACCCGCACATCCGCCAGCAAAGAAACCCTATACAGGGAATGCACCTTTGTGCAATAGATGCAACAGTCACCATCAGCCGCAACATCAGTGCCGTTTCTGTACTAGCTGTGGGAAGTCAGGTCATCTTGCCGATGTTTGTCGGTTTGCTCAGAATCGCGCAGTTCAAAACCCGGCTCAACAAGTTGCACAGCCTCCTGCTCAGCAACAGGGTCAAGCTGCACGACCACAATACCCACCTGGTGCTTGTTACAATTGTGGGGATCTGACCCACTACAGAAACCGGTGCCCAAGGCTAGCCAACCAGAACCAGAACCAGAATCAGGCTCCGGCTCGAGGCCGAGTCTTTAACATGAATGCCCAAGAGGCGCAGGCGGATGATAATGTGGTGAACGGTACGTTCTTTATTAATAATCAGCCTGCATTTGTTCTTTTCGATTCTTGTGCCGATAAGAGTTTCGTGTCTTTGTCTTTTGAGAAAATGCTTCGCGTGTCTAGAACGAAACTAGGCAAATCTTTGACAGTAGAGGTTGCTAGTGGTGAACCCATTATTCTTGATTCTGTTCTTCGCAACTGCCAGTTGAATCTTAACGACCATCTTTTTCCTATTGACCTCGCGCCTATGCAACTTGGAAGCTTCGACGTTATTGTGGGAATGGATTGGTTATCCAAGCATCACGCAGAGATAGTTTGTTCTGAGAAGATTGTTCGTGTGCCGCTTTCGACAGGCGAGACTCTGCAGGTTCAAGGTGAGAAGCCTACCGGTGGTCTCAAACTCATGTCTTGTTTTAAAGCTCGGAAGTATTTGCAGAAGAACTATGTCGCTTTCTTAGCACATGTTACAGAAGATAAAGGAAAGGGTAAGTCTATTTCAGATATTCCTGTCGTGCGGGATTATTCTGAAGTATTCCCTGAAGATTTACCTGGTCTACCTCCAGCACGCTAAGTCGAGTTCCGCATTGATCTCGTACCTGGTGCAAATCCCATTGCTAGAGCTCCATATCGCCTTGCACCATCTGAGATGCAAGAGTTGTCTAAACAGCTTCAGGAGCTCTCTGACAAAGGTTTTATACGTCCTAGTTTTTCACCTTGGGGTGCTCCCGTTCTTTTTGTAAAGAAGAAGGATGGATCCTTTAGGATGTGTATCGATTATCGTGAGCTTAACAAGCTTACCATCAAGAATCGATATCCCTTACCTCGCATAGACGACCTCTTTGATCAGTTACAAGGTGCTTCTTATTTTTCGAAGATTGATCTACGTTCCGGATATCATCAACTTCGTGTGCAAGAAGAAGACATTCCGAAGACAGCATTCCGTACTCGTTATGGGCATTATGAGTTCACAGTCATGCCATTCGGTTTGACTAATGCTCCTGCTGTTTTCATGGACTTAATGAATAGGGTCTGCAAACCTTATTTGGATCAGTTCGTCATTGTTTTTATTGATGACATCTTGATTTACTCTAAGACGCAAGCTGACCACGAGCAACATCTTCGTCTTACCCTTGAACTCCTAAAGAAAGAGCAACTTTTCGCCAAATTCTCCAAGTGCGAATTTTGGCTTAAAGAAGTTCAATTTTTGGGGCATGTTATCAACGAACGAGGTATTCATGTAGATCCCTCCAAGATCAGTGCGATTAAGGATTGGGATACACCTTCTACTCCTACTGAAGTTCGTTCTTTTCTTGGTCTAGCGGGTTATTACAGCCGCTTCATAGAAAACTTCTCAAAGATTGCAGTTCCTCTAACTGCTCTAACTCAGAAGAAAATGCCCTTTTATTGGGGATACAAACAAGAGGAAGCTTTTCAACACCTGAAGCAGAAGCTTTGCGATGCGCCTGTTCTATCATTGCCTGAGGGTGATGATGATTTTGTTGTGTATTGTGATGCATCGAAATTGGGTCTTGGCTGTGTTCTTATGCAAAGGAACAAAGTCATAGCTTATGCATCGAGGCAGTTGAAGATACATGAGAAGAACTACACCACTCATGATCTTGAGTTGGGTGCAGTTGTCTTTGCTCTCAAGATCTGGAGACACTATTTGTATGGTACAAAATGTGTGGTTTTCACTGACCACAAAAGTCTTCAGCATATCTTCAACCAGAAAGAACTCAACATGAGACAGCGACGTTGGGTTGAGCTTTTAAACGACTATGACTGCGAAATTCGCTACCATCCTGGTAAGGCGAATGTCGTAGCTGATGCATTAAGTCGTAAGGAACGTACTAAGCTTCAGTGTGTACGTGTTCAATCTGTTATTCAAGCTCGATCCGATATTCAAGCACGCATTTCTCAAGCTCAACAAACTTGTGTTTCACAAGGATTGATGGATAAGGAAATTCCTTATCACATAACACCTGCTCTTGAACTGAAGGACAATGGATCATATTATTTCATGGACCGTTTGTGGGTCCCAAGCCAGGATGATCTTCGTACCTTGCTTATGGATGAAGCCCATAAGTCTCGTTATTCTATTCATCCGGGCACAGATAAGATGTATAAGGATCTTCGTATTCACTATTGGTGGCCTGGTATGAAGAAAGACATTTCCTTATACGTATCCAAATGCCTTACTTGTCTTAAGGTTAAGGCTGAACATCAGCGTCCTTCTGGTTTATTAGAGCAACCAGAGATCCCAGTTTGGAAATGGGAAAACATTACTATGGATCTTGTTACCAAACTCCCGCGCACAAAGAAAGGTCATGATGCCATCTGGGTAGTCGTTGATCGTCTTACAAAGTCAGCACATTTCTTGCCAATCCGTGAGGATTTTCCTGCTGACAGACTTGCACAAATCTATGTGGATGAAATTGTAGCTCGACATGGTGTTCCTTTGAACATCATTTCTGACAGAGATGCTCGTTTCACTTCTCATTTTTGGAGAACCATGCAATCTGCTATGGGGACCCAACTTAATCTGAGCACAGCTTATCATCCGCAAACGGATGGTCAATCTGAGAGAACAATCCAGACTCTGGAGGATATGCTAAGAGCTTGTGTGATCGATTTTGGTGGTAGCTGGGATTCACATCTTAAATTGATTGAATTCTCCTACAACAACAGTTATCACACTAGCATCAAAATGGCTCCTTTCGAGGCTCTCTATGGTCGAAAATGTCGTTCACCAGTCTGCTGGAATGAGATTGGCGAGGCTCAACTTACTGGACCTGCCCTCATTTTAGAGACAACTGACAAGGTCAAGAAAGTTCGTGATAACCTTCAGGCAGCTAGAAGCCGTCAGAAGATTTACGCGGACCCAAAACGCAAAGCCTTGGAATTCCAAGTCGGTGATCGAGTATTACTTAAGGTCTCACCTTGGAAAGGTGTGATCAGATTTGGAAAGAAAGGAAAACTTGCACCTAGATACATTGGACCATTCAAGATCGTCGAAAGAATCGGAAGGGTAGCCTACAGACTTGAGTTACCTCCTGAACTTGGAAATGTTCATCCAACTTTTCACGTGTCCAATCTCAAGAAGTGTTCAGCTGATGAGAACTTCTCCATACCGCTTGACGAAATTCGTGTTGGTAAAACACTGAAATTTGTTGAGAAACCAGTGGAAATCATGGAACGTGAAGTCAAGTGGCTTAAACGCAAGCGCATTCCTTTGGTCAAAGTTCGCTGGGAAGCTAAACGTGGACCCGAGTTTACTTGGGAACGCGAAGATCAAATGAAGGCGAAATATCCACATCTTTTTCCACGAGTTTCCTCTAAATAAATTTCGGGACGAAATTTCCACAAGTAGGGGAGACTGTAACAACTGTGCTTGTAATCACTGTGAACAGTTCTATTATCGATAAAACAATGTTATTTGATCCCAATGTTTGTTTAATTGTGTTTTACATTTTTCATGTTTTGACTTTTGCTCAATTCCAAACTCTACATCACTTTCTGGAGAGTTATACGCAAACTAGTGCGTAAACATACTCAGTTTAATGCGAGAAATACTCCGGAACATCAACATATACTCAACATACCTTAAATAACCTTTACATAACTTAGAAATAAGTTTTGAAGGCTTTGGTATGGCAAAAACAAGTTAATTCGCTTACAGGGACTAAACTTGACAAACTGCGAAAGTATGCCAATTTGAACTGTAACGAACATTCCGGAACATGACCATAAGTTAAACATACCACAAATATCCTTTACATAGCTTAGAAATAGGTTTTTGAGGGGTTCGGTATGCTAAAATAAACTTTTGGGTCATTCAGGGACTAAAAGTGTCAAAAAGTGCACAAGTTTGCACTTTCGCGCATAACTTACGTTCTGAATACATCCGGACATCCAAAAATTTATGTAAGCATGACTATATTATAATTTAGTGTTCGCCAAAAGAAAAATCCATTCGTCGCGTCATTTGGATCGTTTTTCGCGCTTGTGCGCATCCCGTCGTAATTAAGCGAACATCGCGATCGTACGGCCAAACGAACCGACATCCTAGATATTTTTGAGCATGTTTTGAGTTCCCTATACTTTAACTTCATTTTAAATCCTTGAAATGAGGTTAACGGGGTTCAAACGCATCGAAAATCGCTTAAACAAGGTGCAGGGACCATTTCTGTAAAATCTGCCAAAACAGGGGCCTAGCGTGATGCGAGGGGCCTTAGCGTCACGCGAGCCCCCTTCTGGACCAGATTAACTGCATTTAATCACAAGTTGCAGCTGTTTGATCCTCCACCACATGTTTTAACTTGCTTAGTCACTAGATAAGGATCATATTTAGCTTCCATAACCTTTCCACAAGTGTACGGATGTGATCGAATCACGGTTTCCATGAAACGATCTCAATGGTGGACTAAAAACTATAAATACCCCAACACCCCCATTGCTAAAATCACAAGAAATTTGATTTGAGAAACTCTAAGTTGAAACATTTGTTTCATACCTGAGATTTTTTAATCAAGTTTAGCATTCGGGGACCCTTCGTAAGTATTCTTTCGTTCTTTTCCTTATTTTATTGCTTTTCGAGTCAGAAAGTCAAACTTTGTTTGACTTTCAGCGTTGACCAGTAATGGTCAATGCGAAGTTCGTTTGAACTTCGCAACGTGAGTGTAATCACGTTGGTTATAGTCCCTTGGGACTATGCCTACTGATTACCACGTTGTCTAGGGTCGTAGGGTAAGCGATCTAATAAATCGCTTATACCTCAAACCCGACCCAGTTTGGTCGATCATTAGGATCCGACCAAATACATTAGGTGACCATAGTAGGTAGGGAATAACCTTCCGAGGTTATACCCTATGGTCACATCGTTTGAGTAGTTGTATGATAGGTAGTTTATATGCCTTAGGTAAATTACCAGAATACCCTTTTCATGTATAATTGGTAATTAAGCATATGTAACCTAAACCTTTGTCACATAACTGATTATGTAACATGTTTAGGCATATAACACTTGTCATAGGTCTAGTTAGGCGGTCCGAACGCGTTTCACGCGAACGACGCGTTAAAGTAGCATAAGCTACCTAAACGAGTCGTAATGGGTCGTAAACAATTATGTTAGGTTTCAATTAGTATGTAGGCTTTGTTGAACCATACTACACGAGTCTCAATACTCGTTTGGTTTACAAACCCTCATGCTACCCGATCTTCCGATTTAGGTCCGGTTTATTAACATAGTTACCTATATTAGGTGCCGTTTGATTCCGAGATCTATAGCATTACTTGGTGGTTATCTTTATACGACTGAGCAATCTCAAGTGAGTACATAGACCCCTCTTTTACTGTTTTCCAAACTGTTTTGGGGTGGAACACATGTGCCTACTTGTTACTTTCATGCTTTCCTGTTTTCACATCATATACATGCTATGTTCGTTAGTACATTATAGTACATGATTTCATTACATTTCATGCTAGGTGTGCCCATTGTGTGCATTACTTAGTACATTGTTTTACATTACATTTCATGCTAGGCGTGCCCATTGTGTGCATTACTTAGTACATTGTTTTACATTACTTTTCATGCTAGGTGTGCCCATTGTGTGCATTACTTAGTACATTGTTTTACATTACATTTCATGCTAGGTGTGCCCATTGTGTGCATTACTTAGTACATCGTTTTACATGACATTTCACGCTATGTATGTTCATTTGATTACATACTTAGTGCATCGTTTTCACATGCTTACATTTTTGTTATGACATTTGGTTTATTTAACATGGAACAATACATTCATTAACATTGATCATGCCATTCGTTAGTAGGTAGTGGTACCATAGGAATTGACAACTCCCGTTCCGGACATCCCAGGGAAAGGGGATGAAAGGAATGACCGAATGCGATATACATAATTCAGATGAACCTTTAATCTGTTTAAGGGTTTATCACCACAGTCTCAAGGCTTGGATGTATGCATTTTAACAATACCACATAGATGTTTGTATCTGTATAGCATGCAGTTGTTACACAAAACATAACTTTGATTTAAACTGTGTTTTACTTCAATACCTTGTTTTGTGCATTATACATATGGTTTAGTTGATACATTTCACTTACCATACATGACATTTTGGTTACACATTACATGATCTACATTGAACATAAACATTTTGACATTGATATACACATTTGGTGGTTTACATTGGACATAGACATTTTGATATGGTTTACACAATAACACTTGACAATTGGTTTGTACATGAACATTTTACATCTTGATGGTTTGGTTTGATTAAGTGATTAAGTAACGATACGTGTGTAATATGATACAAACATGGTGGATACGCCGCTGGTACTTCCTATATATAAGTGTTTGTATAATATTACATAGCATAACGTTATTTGAATCATTTCAGTTTGATACATATAACATTTTATACAAATAACATACTTTTCATAAGACATTGTTTTACAACCAACTTATCTCATACAAACTCATTTTACATGGTTATTCATTTAACCTTATATTTACTTATACATATCAACTGATCTTATCGTTTTTCAAATGATTTACAAGACAAAGCAAATTACAAGGTTCATGACTAAACACTTTCTCAAATACAAGTCATGAATCCTATTTTCACAAAACCTATGTATCTCACAGGCATTTTTATGCTGACGTACCTATTTTCAATGTGTTTTCAGGTGCTTTTCCAGAGGATGTTGATCATGATACTAGGGCGGACCTGTGCCTTAGAGACTTTAAAAGAAGATAGACTATGTTTAATTATGTTCTGAACTCTTTAATTTCCTGTTTGAAACAATGTAACACCTTTGTTTATAAATAAAATACAACTTTGTATGCCATGGTTATGAAACAATTAATTCTGTTGCAACACTCCCCGATGTTTCCGCCGCGATTTGTTGTTTTACGCGGTCGGGGTGTGACAAAAGCCAAACCTGCAGAAGGAGCAAAAAGGAATGTAAGAGCCTTTCAACTAACTGCTCAGGAAGCAGAGCTCATTCCAGATGTGATAGCCGGTACGTTCTTAGTTCACAATGTTTACACAGAAGTATTATTTGACTCTGGTGCGAACCAAAGTTTTATAAATACTTCATTATGCCAAACTCTTAACTTACCTTTAACCAGCATTAGGCAAATTTCTACAGTAGAAAAGGCAAATGGGAATTTATTTAAAATAAATAAGGTTCTACAAAACGTAGAAATAAAACTTTTAAGTCATAAATTTTCTGAAACCCTATTACCTATGAAATTAGCTGAATTTAATGTTGTGTTAGGAATGGATTGGTTAGTAAACAATCATGCTCAAATTATCTGTGATAAGAATTCCATAGAAATTTGTGCACTCATTAGAGAAGTAATAATGATTACAGGAGACAAGCCATGTAAACCCATAAAGTTCATATCAGTAATGAAAATTGCTAATTATGAACGAAAGCAAGGAATAGTATATATGATTTCAGTAATCATTAATACTAAAGATAAAGAACTTAAGGAAATTTCTGTAGTTGCAGAAGACCCAGAAGAGTTACCAGGGTTACCATCAGATAGGGAGGTAGAATTTAGGATTCATCTAATCTCAGGAACTACACCGATAACCAAGGCACCTTATCGATTAGCACCCACAGGAATATTAAAACTGAAAGAGCAATTAGATGAATTATTAAGTAAAGGTTTCATACAACCTAGTTATCCTCGTGGGAGGCACCATTGTTGTTAAGAAAAAGGATGGTTCGATGAGAATGTGTATCGATTATAGAGAATTGAATAAGGTTACAATTAAGAATCGATACTCATTACCTAGGATTGATGATCTATTCGATCAATTCCAGGGAGATTGATATTTTTCTAAGATCGATTTACGTTACGGATATCATCAATTGAAGGTACAAGAGGAAGACATACCTAAAACTGCTTTCAGAACTAGGTATGGTCATTACGAGTTTACAGTCATGCCTTCGGATTAACGAATGCACCTGCAGCATTCATGGACATGATGAATGTAACACCTGTGCCTTCACGGCCATCAAACAAATACCAAACCAATGAAATATTATATTTCATACTTGGGATTTGTAAAAATATGTGTATCGTTTACACATATCAACTCTTGTTCAATTTCAAACCCTAAATCGCTTTCTGGAAGGTTATACGCGCACCGATGCGTAAATATAACCAGTTTAATGCAACGAACACTCCGGAATAGTGAAATAGGCTTAGCATACCTTAAATAACCTATACATAACTTAGATATAAGTTTTGGAAGGTTTGGTGTGGTGAAATCAAAGTTAAATCGCTTACAGGGACTAAAGTTGACAAACTGCGAAAGTATGCCAATTTGAACTGTAACAGACATTCCGGAACATGACCATAAGTTAAACATACCATAAATATCCTTTACATAGCTTAGAAATAGGCTTTGAGGGGTTCGGTGTGCTAAAATAAACTTTTGTGTCATTCAGGGACTAAAAGTGTCAAAAAGTGCACAAGTTTGCATTTTCTCGCATAACTTACGTTCTGAATACATCTGGACATCCAAAAATTTATGTAAGCATGACTACATTTTATTTTAGTGTTCGCCTTAAGAAAAATCCATTCGTTTCGTCATTTGGATCGTTTTTCGCGTTTATGCGCATTCCGTCGTAATTAAGCGAACATCGCGTTCGTACGACCAAACGAACCATCATCCGAGATATTTTTGAGCATATTTTGAGTTCCCTATACTTTAACTTCATTTTAGAGCCTTGAAATGAGGTTAACGGGGTTCAAACGCATCGAAAATCGCTTAAACGGGCTGCAGGGACTAAACCTGTCATTTTTGAAACTTTTCTGATCAGATGGAGTCCTAGCGTAGCGCGAGCCCTATAGGCTTCGCCGTCGCGCTACGCGACTGCCTAGTCTGGGGCAGAAACATGCAGAAACTTCATTTTTCGCATTTTCGGGACCGGATTCGATGTATCGACAGCTGTTTACAGCTGTTATGCACTTCTAAAAACCTTGCCACATGTTGATACCCTATGGTGAGTGGCCATTTACCCACCATAACATCACGACAAGTGTTCGGACGAGATCATTTCCCCTTTTCCAAGAAACGATCTCAACGGTGCACCTAAATCTATAAATACCCATCCACCCTCAACCCCAAAACCCACAAATCTGATTAGGAAAGCTCTAAGTTGGAACCTTCGTTTCATACCTGAGCTATTTTGATCTGGGTTAGCTTTCGGGGACCCTTCGTAAGTATTCTTTCGTTCTTTTCCTTATTTTTACTGCTTTTCGAGTCAGAAAGTCAAACTTTGTTTGACTTTCAGCGTTGACCAGTAATGGTCAATGCGAAGTTCGTTTGAACTTCGCAACGTGATTGTAATCACGATGGTCATAGTTCCTTGGGACTATGCCTACTGATTACCACGTTGTCTAGGGTCGTAGGGTAGGCGATTTGATAAATCGCCTATACCTTCGAACCCGACCCAGTTTGGTCGATCATTAGGATCCGACCAAATACATTAGGTGACCATAGTGTAGGGAATAACCTTCCGAGGTTATACCCTATGGTCACATCGTTTAAGTAGTTGTATGATAGGTAGTTTATATGCCTTAGGTAAATTACCAGAATACCCTTTTCATGTATAATTGGTAATTAAGCATATGTAACCTAAACCTTTGTCACATAACTGATTTTTTAACATGTTTAGGCATATAATACTTGTCATAGGACTAGTTAGGCGGTCCGAACGCGTTTCACGCGCACGACACGTTAAAGTAGCATAAGCTACCTAAACGGGTCGTATTGGGTCGTAGACAGTTATGTTAGGTTTCATTTAGTATGTAGGCTTTGTTAAACCATATCACACGAGTCTCCACACTCGTTTGGTTTACAAACCCTAATGCTACCCAGTCTTCCGATTTAGGTCCGGTTTATTAATGTAGTTACCTATATTAGGTGCCGTTTGATATTCCGCGATCTCTAGCATTGTTTGGTTGTTACTCAAGGACTACTGAGCAATCTCAAGTGAGTACATAGACCCCTCTTTTACTGTTTTTCCAAACTATTTTGGGGTGGAACACATGTGCCTACTTGTTACTTTCATGCTTTCCTGTTTTCGCATCATATACTGCTATGTTCGTTAGTACATTATAGTACATGATCTCATTGTGTTTTATGCTATGTATGTCCATTTAGTTCATACTTAGTACATCGTTTTACATTTACATTTTATGCTATGTATGTCCATTGCGTGCATACTTAGTACATTGTTTTCATCACATGCTTACATTTTGGTATGACATTTGGTTTGTTTACATGGGACAATACATTCATTAACACCGATCATGCCATTCGTTAGTAGGTAGTGGTACCATAGGAATTGACAACTCCCGTTCCGGACGTCCCAGGGAAAGGGGATGAAAGGAATGACCGAATTCGTTGTTATAAAGACAGATAGACCTTTAATTTGTTTAAAGGGTTTATCACCTCAGTCGCCAGGCTTGGATGTATGCATATTCACAATACCGCATAAATGTTTATATTAAATAGTTGCATGCATTTACACAAAACATAGCTTTGATTTAAACCAAGTTTTACTTCAATACTTTGTTTTTGTGCATATGGTTTAGTTGAGACATTTCACTTGCCATACATGACATTTTGACATAGACATTTGACATGGATATTTGACATAGACATTTTGACATGGATATTTGACATAGACATTTGACATGGATATTTGACATAGACATTTTGACATGATTTACATCTTGACATGAACATTTTACATTGTTTGGTTTGGTTTGATTAAGTGATTAAGTAACGATGCGTGTGTAATATGATACAAGCATGGTGGATACGCCGCTGGTACTTCCTATATATAAGTGTTTGTATGGTATTACATGTCGTAACGTTATTGGAATCATTTCAGTTTGATACATATAACATTTTATACAAATAACATACTTTTTACAAGACATTGTTTTACAAAACAACTTATCTTTTACAAAATCATTTTACATGGTTACTCATTTAACCATGCATTACTCTATTATTTATACTTATCATCTGAACTTATTGTTTTTCAAATGATTTACAAAACAAAGCAAATTAAAAGGTTCATGACTAAACATTTTCTCAAACATAAGTCATGAATCTTATTTTCACAAAACCTATGTATCTCACAGGCATTTTTATGCTGACGTACCTATTTTCACATGTGTTTTTCAGGAGCTGTTGCATAAGATGTTCAAGATACACATAGACAGACTTGGGCTTTAGTGACAATAAAAGATGCAAGACTAGTTAATTATGTTGTATTTCTTTGTTTGTTAAGACATTGTAACACTTTTAATCAATAAAACGAAACTTCAATTACCATGGATTTGAAACAATTAATTCTGTTACAACACTCCCCGATATTTCCGCCACGTTTTGTATGTTCCACGTGGTCGGGGTGTGACAGAAAAGATGGTATCAGAGCCAATGGTTATAGGGAATTAGGTTATTAGTAATGCTTTGACCTAGTCTATAACCTTCTTAGGACCCTAACGCGAGTTTACTTGCGTTTAGTCATAAAACGATACTGTCGCCTATCCTTAGGCGACAACCGCAACAAAAACATAGATTTCAAAACCGCTTTGAAAACTAATCATCTGTTCTAGGATGATTGATTACTAGGTTTTGAACCCTCTATTGTAAGGTTTTGAACTCTCTATTATATGGTTTTGAACCCCTTTGAGTTTTCAAAACTTCGTCAAGGTTTTGGGTTTTAAATAATGTGAACACGTGCAAACTGGAAGGGTGAATGCCTGTATTCTGGGTTTTCTGACTAGGCAAGCACTTCGTATACATCTCATCAGACGCGAGACCAGTTGTGCTTACCTGGGAATTCTTGGGATGAGTGTTCACTTATAGGCGAGCATGCCTTCGCGATACATTATTTTTGACCCATTTACTTTGAATTGTCACCATCTCATTTGTTTGCCTTAGGTAACAAACAAATGATCACAATTTTCATTCGTTACCATTCTGTATTGATTATCCATTAAACTTTCACTCGTTTCTTCCTCTGTCTTTCATTTTCTTCTAGAATGTCTATTCCTCTTGGCACTGGTCAAATGCCCGAGCGAACAGCCAAATTTGTCCAGCAAATTGGCGAAGTGATTCAGAGGACTGTGGATTTAGGTATTGCCATGGCTCGTCTTAACAATGAAGCCTCTCGTCTCGACAATGAAGCCACTCAAGAGACACCAAAGGAAGCGGAAGTCAAGCCAGCACTACCAGCCAAGAAACCAACCGAGGAATCAAAGACCATGGATGAACGATCGCCAAAGAAGTCAAAGAAGCGAAAGGCTTCTCAGAACTTCGTCGTGGTCGCTCACAATGGTCAAGCCGTCCCCAAACAACCAGCTCAACCCCGTGCTAGGAAACCATACAATGGAACTTCACCTTTGTGCAACCAATGTGGCCTCCATCATCATGCTAATGTGAGGTGCCGCGAATGCCAACTTTGTGGACTTAAAGGTCATACAGCAAAAGTTTGCGTAGTAGCCGTTGCACCAAATCGATCTGACAACAAACCTGCTCGAGCTCGCTTTCCACCAGGTTCTTGCAACAAGTGTGGTGAGATGGGACATTTCCGAAGAAATTGCCCAAAGATTGCTAATGCAAATCCAACCCTCGGATGAGCATTTGGCTGAACAAAGGATGTTGCTGTCTTATGCCTTTGTTTCTTTTGTGTTCGTGTATTGTGAAACAATATGTCTTATTCATAAATAAAAGTTGTTGTTCACAATTCTGATATACAAGTATCATTACATGTGTTTATGGCTTTTCCCTATAATACCTGCACTAAGGAACTATGTTCCTTACAAACTACTCTTGTGATTCCTCTCTTTCAAGTGATCGCTCATAATTTCCTCGAAAATTTTAAGTACTCGTTTCATTCTAAGATGCGAAGTACAGAAAATAAAGTGACATTATGAGTAATCATGCTTCTGTACATCTTTACCTTTAAATCCTTGGTTGGATAACTAAGGATATATTTTTTTTTTCAAATCTCATACCCATTACGTTTTAATTTTTCAACATACACAGTACCAGTATTTCAAAACAATCTTCATGATCTCAAAACATTTCATATAGTTTGAAAACAATTTTTCTAGATGCATTGTCTATGTTATTTCAAAAACATTGGCCATGTTATCAAAACCAACCTTTCAAATTTCAAAATATTTCATATAGTCTGAAGACAATATTAACGCAATACATTTTCTGATCAAGTGCATGATTTCGAAAAGCATCATTCATGTCTTTCAAAAACCTTATACATAATTTCAAAATTCATCTCGCATGATTTTAAAACTTTTTTGTAAATATATCTACCTAATACACCTACTTTATGATTTCAAAAAAAATATTATATATAAGGTTTCAAAAACGTTAAACACATTTTTCTTAAAAGAACCCCATGCATAGTTTTCAAAAACATTTCCTCATACATTGACATAACCTTCAAAATTCTGCTTCATATGTCACCTTGGCATATCTAGCATCTCAATTTCCTAAGCATTTTTTTTTTACTTCATGTTTTGACATAAGCACGTCCAGTGCAAGGTATCAAAACATCTTCAACTTCAAAAAAATTCATATGGGATCTTTTTATCTTCACAATTAGATCCTTGTGGATGATTATCATTCAAATCAGAGTCCTTAATTGGATTCCTTATGTACCTTAATTCGAACATTTCGGTTTCTTATAATCGAAATCGAATTTTCTTTTGGAATCTTTCTATCTTAATAGTTAGATTCTCGATAATGTTTAAAGTGCCAAATGAAATCCACGAGATGGATTCCTAGTGTGCTTTAAATACATGTACTCTGTTAGCGGAACAAACTTCTAGTTAAACAATTTTGTGGTTATGTGACTATGTGTTTATTCATCTTATGTTTTCTTTTATGCATTTTTGGTGTTTTTAATACTCTGGATATTCGTTATCCAAATCCTCGCAGGACCTTTCATATCTTCATATGAGAGATTCGTAGCAGGATATTCAAAAGGTACTACCTTAAATCCTTAATGGGCTCCTATGTAATAGTTAAGACCCTTGGATTATATAGTACTGCTCCATGATTCATAAGAGACCCTTTAGTGGTCTAGTCAAAAAGATTGATTCACGATTTGGTTAAAGAATGACATCTAGTGATGTAGCTGAACAGACTCCTTGATAGTCTACTTAAATCATTTATTGATTTAGTCTAAAGGACTCTATGGCGGTCTAGTTACACTCATCACAGGATTGTCCATTTGGTTTTACACTACACATTATAAAATAGACTGTGCGGACTGTACAAGGAACTACGTAATTATGGAGGCCTACATAATTATGGAATTCAATGCACAGAAACCCAGTAAGATTTATTATGTGTAAGAACCGATAGTGACAACAATAACAAAATGAGAACGATGTAATGGAGGCATGGTGGACGCACCAATGACGCTTCATATACTTGTATATAAGTGTCCCTCTTACATTGCGAACATAATGTTATTAAGATTACTAGAAGTTCAAGAACCCTAACCAATGTTGTTTGATCTTTTCAACTTCATGTTTTAAACTCTTACAAGTTTCCTCTAAATAAATTTCGGGACGAAATTTCCTAAAGTAGGGGAGACTGTAACACCTGTGCCTTCACGGCCATCAAACAAATACCAAACCAATGAAATATTATATTTCATACTTGGGATTTGTAAAAATATGTGTATCGTTTACACATATCAACTCTTGTTCAATTTCAAACCCTAAATCGCTTTCTGGAAGGTTATACGCGCACCGATGCGTAAATATAACCAGTTTAATGCAACGAACACTCCGGAATAGTGAAATAGGCTTAACATACCTTAAATAACCTATACATAACTTAGATATAAGTTTTGGAAGGTTTGGTGTGGTGAAATCAAAGTTAAATCGCTTACAGGGACTAAAGTTGACAAACTGCGAAAGTATGCCAATTTGAACTGTAACAGACATTCCGGAACATGACCATAAGTTAAACATACCATAAATATCCTTTACATAGCTTAGAAATAGGCTTTGAGGGGTTCGGTGTGCTAAAATAAACTTTTGTGTCATTCAGGGACTAAAAGTGTCAAAAAGTGCACAAGTTTGCATTTTCTCGCATAACTTACGTTCTGAATACATCTGGACATCCAAAAATTTATGTAAGCATGACTACATTTTATTTTAGTGTTCGCCTTAAGAAAAATCCATTCGTTTCGTCATTTGGATCGTTTTTCGCGTTTATGCGCATTCCGTCGTAATTAAGCGAACATCGCGTTCGTACGACCAAACGAACCATCATCCGAGATATTTTTGAGCATATTTTGAGTTCCCTATACTTTAACTTCATTTTAGAGCCTTGAAATGAGGTTAACGGGGTTCAAACGCATCGAAAATCGCTTAAACGGGCTGCAGGGACTAAACCTGTCATTTTTGAAACTTTTCTGATCAGATGGAGTCCTAGCGTAGCGCGAGCCCTATAGGCTTCGCCGTCGCGCTACGCGACTGCCTAGTCTGGGGCAGAAACATGCAGAAACTTCATTTTTCGCATTTTCGGGACCGGATTCGATGTATCGACAGCTGTTTACAGCTGTTATGCACTTCTAAAAACATTGCCACATGTTGATACCCTATGGTGAGTGGCCATTTACCCACCATAACATCACGACAAGTGTTCGGACGAGATCATTTCCCCTTTTCCAAGAAACGATCTCAACGGTGCACCTAAATCTATAAATACCCATCCACCCTCAACCCCAAAACCCACAAATCTGATTAGGAAAGCTCTAAGTTGGAACCTTCGTTTCATACCTGAGCTATTTTGATCTGGGTTAGCTTTCGGGGACCCTTCGTAAGTATTCTTTCGTTCTTTTCCTTATTTTTACTGCTTTTCGAGTCAGAAAGTCAAACTTTGTTTGACTTTCAGCGTTGACCAGTAATGGTCAATGCGAAGTTCGTTTGAACTTCGCAACGTGATTGTAATCACGATGGTCATAGTTCCTTGGGACTATGCCTACTGATTACCACGTTGTCTAGGGTCGTAGGGTAGGCGATCTGATAAATCGCCTATACCTTCGAACCCGACCCAGTTTGGTCGATCATTAGGATCCGACCAAATACATTAGGTGACCATAGTGTAGGGAATAACCTTCCGAGGTTATACCCTATGGTCACATCGTTTAAGTAGTTGTATGATAGGTAGTTTATATGCCTTAGGTAAATTACCAGAATACCCTTTTCATGTATAATTGGTAATTAAGCATATGTAACCTAAACCTTTGTCACATAACTGATTTTTTAACATGTTTAGGCATATAATACTTGTCATAGGACTAGTTAGGCGGTCCGAACGCGTTTCACGCGCACGACACGTTAAAGTAGCATAAGCTACCTAAACGGGTCGTATTGGGTCGTAGACAGTTATGTTAGGTTTCATTTAGTATGTAGGCTTTGTTAAACCATATCACACGAGTCTCCACACTCGTTTGGTTTACAAACCCTAATGCTACCCAGTCTTCCGATTTAGGTCCGGTTTATTAATGTAGTTACCTATATTAGGTGTCGTTTGATATTCCGCGATCTCTAGCATTGTTTGGTTGTTACTCAAGGACTACTGAGCAATCTCAAGTGAGTACATAGACCCCTCTTTTACTGTTTTTCCAAACTATTTTGGGGTGGAACACATGTGCCTACTTGTTACTTTCATGCTTTCCTGTTTTCGCATCATATACTGCTATGTTCGTTAGTACATTATAGTACATGATCTCATTGTGTTTTATGCTATGTATGTCCATTTAGTTCATACTTAGTACATCGTTTTACATTTACATTTTATGCTATGTATGTCCATTGCGTGCATACTTAGTACATTGTTTTCATCACATGCTTACATTTTGGTATGACATTTGGTTTGTTTACATGGGACAATACATTCATTAACACCGATCATGCCATTCGTTAGTAGGTAGTGGTACCATAGGAATTGACAACTCCCGTTCCGGACGTCCCAGGGAAAGGGGATGAAAGGAATGACCGAATTCGTTGTTATAAAGACAGATAGACCTTTAATTTGTTTAAAGGGTTTATCACCTCAGTCGCCAGGCTTGGATGTATGCATATTCACAATACCGCATAAATGTTTATATTAAATAGTTGCATGCATTTACACAAAACATAGCTTTGATTTAAACCAAGTTTTACTTCAATACTTTGTTTTTGTGCATATGGTTTAGTTGAGACATTTCACTTGCCATACATGACATTTTGACATAGACATTTGACATGGATATTTGACATAGACATTTTGACATGGATATTTGACATAGACATTTGACATGGATATTTGACATAGACATTTTGACATGATTTACATCTTGACATGAACATTTTACATTGTTTGGTTTGGTTTGATTAAGTGATTAAGTAACGATGCGTGTGTAATATGATACAAGCATGGTGGATACGCCGCTGGTACTTCCTATATATAAGTGTTTGTATGGTATTACATGTCGTAACGTTATTGGAATCATTTCAGTTTGATACATATAACATTTTATACAAATAACATACTTTTTACAAGACATTGTTTTACAAAACAACTTATCTTTTACAAAATCATTTTACATGGTTACTCATTTAACCATGCATTACTCTATTATTTATACTTATCATCTGAACTTATTGTTTTTCAAATGATTTACAAAACAAAGCAAATTAAAAGGTTCATGACTAAACATTTTCTCAAACATAAGTCATGAATCTTATTTTCACAAAACCCATGTATCTCACAGGCATTTTTATGCTGACGTACCTATTTTCACATGTGTTTTTCAGGAGCTGTTGCATAAGATGTTCAAGATACACATAGACAGACTTGGGCTTTAGTGACAATAAAAGATGCAAGACTAGTTAATTATGTTGTATTTCTTTGTTTGTTAAGACATTGTAACACTTTTAATCAATAAAACGAAACTTCAATTACCATGGATTTGAAACAATTAATTCTGTTACAACACTCCCCGATATTTCCGCCACGTTTTGTATGTTCCACGTGGTCGGGGTGTGACAATGAATAGGATTTGTAAACCATATTTGGATAAATTTGTAATTGTCTTCATCGACGATATACTTATTTATTCCAAAAGTCAGGAAGAACATTGTTAGCACTTGCATGCATTCTTAACTTTGTTAAGAAAAGAAAATCTTTACGCCAAATTCTCGAAGTGTGAATTTTGGTTGCAAGAAGTGCAAAGGTCATATGGTGAATCATGAAGGTATTCATGTAGATCCTGATAAGATAGCAGCAATTACCAAATGAAAGGTTCCGCAATCAGCAATAGAAATTAGGAGTTTTGTAAGTTTAGCCAGATACTATAGACGGTTTATTAAGGATTTTCCAAGATAGCTATACCATTAACTAAGCTAACCTGTAAAACAGTTAAGTTTGAATGGGAATCTAAACAAGAAGAAGCCTTTAGGATCTTAAAAGCATAAATTAACAAAATCCTAGCCTTACCAGAAGGAACAGAAGATTTTAAAGTATATGGTGATGTTTCAAAGCTAGGATTTGGATGTGTGTGAATGCAACGCAAAAAGGTAATTGCATAAGCATCAAGGCAATTGAAAAAGCACGAAGAAAACTATACCACTCATGACTTAGAATTAGGAACCATAAATTTTGCCCTTAAGATTTGGAAACATTATCTGTATGGAAGTAAGTTTTACTGTCTATACAGATCATAAGAATTTAAGATATATATTTGGGCAAAAAGAATTAAACATGAGGCAAAGGAGATGAATGAAAATCCTAAGTAACTACGACTGTGATATTCAGTATCACAAAGGAAAGGCTGAAGACGGCCAGAGAACGTCAGAAGAGTTATACAGATAATAGACGAAAGCCGTTGGAGTTGCAAGTTGGAGACAAAATGCTATTGAAAGTATCTACTTAGGAGTTGTTAGATTCGGTAAGAAAAGAAAGCTAAGTCCAAGGTACGTAGGACCATTTCCAATGATCCAACGTATAGGACTAGTTGCTTATCGTTTACAACTACCAGAAGAATTAGCTGGAGTATATGATGTATTTCATGTATCCAATCTCAAGAAATGTCTATCAGACAAATCTTTGGTAGTACCTCTCCAAGATATAAAGGTAAACGAAAAATTTAAAATTTGTAGAGAAACTTCTTCAGATAGAAGATAGAAAGATCAAATTTCTCAAAAGCACAAACGACTAGTGTTAGTTCAAGTAAAGTGGGATTCAAAGATAGGACCCTAATACACTTGGGAACTAGAATTAGAAAAGAAGCGAAAGTATCCTCAATTATTCCAGTAAATCTCGAGGACGAGATTTTTATTAAGGTGGGGAGAATGTAACAACTCTCATCAAAAGTCATATTTATTATTTTAATTGTCCAATAGGAAACCCTAATTGAGACACCCAAGTGATTCTGCACAAACCCTAAAATTTTCAGAACAATCAGAATCAGGATCAGGGCCCCTAAAACTCAGGGGGGTATTTCCTAGTTAACGATTATCTAAATTGAGTGCTGTCAAAATGGAATTAATGAAATTCATCAACTCAGCAGGCCTAGTCCCAAACGTGGCAACCCTATGACCATCAGGTGTCCCTTGCGCACCGTAAGGGTCAGAGTGTTACGGTGCGCAAGGGGTGACAAATTTTGGGTATAAATAGAGGGTCGTAGGACTTGATTTCTGGAATTTGAGCGACGAACCAATTCATAATACGCTCCGAGATATCTTCTGTTTACCACAATTAACACACACGGATCACTAATCGACGCCGCAATCAGGGTAATAACTCGATCGCTGATACGATTCAATGTCCGATTGATCAAAATATCCAATGGATGTTTAAGTGCTGCCCACATTAGGGTTTATGCTTTGTCATTCGTCTTTAATTCGATGGATGTTTAAGTATCGCACTTTGTCATTCGTTGTGAGGGTTGATCTCGTGAGTTATCGTAAATGCTGTATTGATTACTAACCCAGAATTGTGTGCCTGTTGTTAAATTTAGGTTAAAAGGCTAATCAGCAGGCTAAACTCTGCTCAAATTAAATCTGCAATGTGAGTCATTCTCTTTTTATCAACTATTTTACAATACCTCAAATTATTTTCAAAAGTTATAATTACAGGGACTAAGTCGTGGATATCTTGAATTACTGGTTAGTGGGGTATTGTGCACATTACTAATTTTCTCCCAGTTAGGTTCATTGACCTACTAGGGATAATCATAACTATTTAGGTTCATTGATCTAATAGTGGTATGACCATCGTCACCATTGTGACTTGTCACCATTGTGACAGAGCGCCAGATAAAAATAAGATAGAAGTCATTGTAATCGCTCTTATGCTGTAATTAATAACTATGCATCATTATGCAAAATAGAATGATTCACTCAGTATTTCCCGCTGACAAAACCTTTTATAAACATGTTTCAGGTAATCTGTTATGATCCAGGAAAAGTGCCGTTAAGCACTACAAGCTTAAGAAAGTGGCTCAGGATAAAATAAAGAAACATGTTTTGTCAAATAAAAGATTTCTTCATGAAATCATAGTATTGTAATTACCAGGGTTTTATCCCGCGTTGTGAAATAAAAATAATCGGGAAATATTTCAGTTTTAAAAGATCCTGATGAAAAATTCCGCTGTTACACTCAATTAATTAAATACCACGGGATTTCTGTCCCGCGGCTCCTGAAACGGGTCAAACCGGGTCGGGGGCCGTGACATTATTGGTGCGTCCACCGTACCTTTATTACATTGTTCACGTTTCGTTATTGTTGCCACTATAGGTTCTTACACATGATAAATCTTACTGTGGTTTCCGCGCACTAAATTTCATAATTATGTACACGTCCATAATTATGTAATTCCTTGCATAGTCCACACAGTGCCTCTTATAATGTGTAGGGGAGAAAACAATGAACGAACCTGTGATGAGTGTGACTAGACCATCTTAGGGTCCTTCTTAATTGAACCAATAAATGATCTCTTTAACTAGACCACCAAGGGGTCTTTTCAGCTTCTATCATCACATGTCATTCTTAACCAGATTCTGAATTAATCTTTTTTACTAGACCACTCAAAGGGTCTCTTTGAATTTTGGAATGGTACTATATAATCCAAGGATCTTAACTATTATGTAGAAGCCCATTAAGGATTTAGGGTAGTACCTTTGGATATTGTTGGTGCACTGAATGTCTGATGACTACGTCTTTATCAAGTCTTAGGTTGTCACACCCCGACCGCGTAAAACAACAAATCGCGGCGGAAACATCGGGGCGTGTTGCAACAGAATTAATGTTTCATAACCATGGATACCAAAAAGTGTTTCGTTTTATTAAACATTGAATAATTACATCGTCTTGAAATCTAAATACACTATTTAAACATAGTCTATCATTGTTATTGAGTCACTAAGGCCTTGTCCAGTCCTATGTGAGCATGCATCTTATCAATCGATATCATTCAACAATACCTGAAACATATGTGAAAACGAGGTCAGCAAAGAAATGCTGGCGAGTACATAGGTTTTGTAGGAGTGTCGAAATCATGGCTAGTTTAGACGTTGCAATACTTTATTTAAAAACCTTGTTTTGAAAAGAGTATAATATTGCAACTTAATTAACCAACTCAAATCAAGCGGGTTATAATTTGTAAAACCTCGTAGCCATGACTCTTAACCCAAAAACATTTGTTTTAGTAAATTATTTGAAAAACAATGATAAGTTCAGGTGATATGTATAAATAAGAGAATAATGCATGATTAAATGAATAACCATGTAAAAATGTGTTTGTATAAGATAAGTTGTTTGTAAATAATTGTCTTGTGAAAAGTATGTTACTTGTATAAAATGTTCTATGTCTCAAACTGAAATGATTCAAATAACGCTACAATATGTAATACCATACAAACACTTATATATAGGAAGTACCAGCGGCGTATCCACCATGCTTGTATCATATTCCACACGCATTGTTACTTAATCACTTAATCCAAACCAAACCACCAAAGTAATGTTCATGCCCAAATGTAAATCATGTAATATGTATAACCAAAATAATATCGTATATCGCTTTGAACCCAATCGTTAACCCAATCGTTAAAACATCATGTGAAAACCAATCGTAAATCGTTTAATTCGTTTTAGGTCGTGAAACTACTTATAAGGTCGTCTCGCTAATAACATTCAAACCTTCGTGACTTTCATCGCTTCTCGTTTTCGTCGCTTCTCGTTTTCGTATTAACAAACCTCCATAGGGTAAATTAATAATTACAGATTCAGTCGCTACCTACCATACCCACACATAACCACGGGTGTAGTAAATAACGGGATTTGTCAGATCCTATGGTACCATAACCTAATACTGGTCGGCTTGATCATTGCTAATGAATGTCATTTGTTATGTAACTACAACCAACAAGTTTGTTCACTTTATGAAATCGTTATTAGTTTTGTATAAATCGTCTTAATTGTTTTTGAAACCATCGTTATAACATCGAAAACATTTAGCACATATGAGTCACCCCAAAACAGTTGAAAACAGTAAAATAGGGGAAGAATGTACTCGCCTGAGAATGCTTGGAGGTCTTGAACAACAACCAAACAAAGCTAGAGAGAGCACGGAATCAGTCGGCAAATCTAAACTATATAAATAAACCGGACTTAAATCGGGAGATCGGATAGGATGAGGCTTGGTAAACCAAATGAGTGTTGGAACTCATATGATATGGTTTAACAAGGCCTACATACTACATGAAACCTAACCTAAGTGCTTTCGACCCATCGCGACCCATTAAGGTAACATATGCTACTTTAACGTGTCGTGCGCGTGAAACGCGTTCGGACCGTCTAACTAGTCCTATGACAAGTGTTATATGCCTAAACATGTTACATAATCAGTTATGTGACAAAAGTTTAGGTTACATATGCTTAATTACCAATTATACATGAAAAGGGTATTCTGGTAATTTACCTAAGGCATATAAACTACCTATCATACAACTACTTAAACGATGTGACCATAGGGTATAACCTCGGAAGGTTATTCCCTACCTACTATGGTCACCTAATGTAATTGGTCGGATCCTAATGATCGACCAAATGGGTCGGGTTCGAGGTATAGGCGATTTATTAGATCGCCTACCCTACGACCCTAGACAACGTGGTAATCAGTGGGCATAGTCCCAAGGGACTATGACCAACGTGATTACAATCACGTTGCGAAGTTCCTACGAACTTCGCATTGACCATTACTGGTCAACGCTGAAAGTCAAACAAAGTTTGACTTTCTGACTCTAAAAGCAATAAAATAAAGAAAAGAACGAAAGAATACTTACGAAGGGTCCCCGAATGCTAATCCCGATCCAAGAACTCAGGTATGAAACAATGGTTTCAACTTAGAGCTCTCAAATCAGAATTCTTGTAAGAAATAAGGTTGTGTGGGTTGGGTATTTATAGGAATACCCGAACCGTTAGGATCGTTTCATGGAAAACGTGCCATGAATCCAACCCGTACACTTGTCGGAACCTTATGGTGGCTAAAAATTGGTTCTTATCCAATGACTAAGCAAGTATGAGTATGTGGTTGTGGTTAAATCTGCTGAAAACAGGCTGTTATGTACTCTGCATCTGGTCTGTGCAAGGCTAGCGCACCGCTACACTAAAAGTGTAGCGCACCGCTAGGCCAAAGTTTGGCAGAATTACACTTTTGGTCCCTGTCATGCATTCAGCCCATTTTCGACACGTTTAAGGCCCGTTAACCCCATTTCAAAGCTCTAAAATGAAGTTAAAGTATAGGGAACTTAAAATGTGTTCAAAAATATCTCGGATGTCGGTTCGTTTAGCCGTACGAACGCGATGTTCGCTTAATTACGACGGAATGCGCATAAGCGCGAAAAACGAACCAAATGACGCGACGAATGGATTTTTCTTAAGGCGAACACTAAAATATAATATAGTCATGCTTACATAAATTTTTGGATGTCCGGATGTATTCAGAACGTAAGTTATGCGCGAAAATGCAAACTTGTGGACTTTTTGACACTTTTAGTCCCTGAATGACACAAAAGTTTATTTTAGCATAACGAACCCCTCAAAGCCTATTTCTAAGCTATGTAAAGGATATTTATGGTATGTTTAACTTATGGTCATGTTCCGGAAGGTCTGTTACAGTTCAAATTGGCATACTTTCGCAGTTTGTCAACTTTAGTCCCTGTAAGCGATTAAACTTTGATTTCACCACACCAAACCTTCCAAAACTTATATCTAAGTTAGGTAAAGGTTATTTAAGGTATGTTAAGCCTATTTCACTATTCCGGAGTGTTCGTTGGATTAAACTGGTTATATTTACGCATCAGAGCGCGTATAACCCTCCCGAAAGCGATTTAAAGCTTAAAATCAAACAAGAGTTGATATGTGTAAAAGATACACATAATTTTACAAATCCCAAGTATGAAATATAATATTTCATTGGTTTGGTATTTGTTTGATGGCCGTGGAGGCACAGGTGTTACATAGGTCTAGATGGTTAGAATTAGGGTTTACATGTAAAAGTATGTTTGTTATCTTGAAACTGGTTCTTGCTTGTCAGCTTGAAACTGGTTCTTGCTTGTCAGCTTGAACATGTTAGCTTGAACAGACATGTTACTTTCAAGCTGACAGACTACAACTATAAATAGGGGTTGTGGTGTTTCATTTGAAGCTAACAGAGGTCATAGTGTGAGAGACGAGGTGTTGTTAAAATCTTGTTAGAAACAGTTGTAAAGTCTCGCAATCAGTAATAGAAAGGAAGTTAAAAGGATACAAGCTGTTTGTGACTTGGTTTACTTTGATTCCGCCTTTGTAAACTGAGATGAACTACTTTTACTAACGTTTAGGGTCACGCAAACGGTCCAACAAGTGGTATCAGAGCTCAAGACAAGGAGTTCATACCATAGCAGCTTGATTCTACCGGATTTTCTTATTTCTACTTACTTCTTCTCATTCTTTTTCTGATTCGGACATAATTCACGGTTGAAATGGCCTGAAATTAATACATATCAAGCGAAATACATAGTTAACTAATCCTTGAAAGTTTTGGACTAAAACACGGCTTGAAACTGATCAAAATCGATTGACAGTTTGAATTGGTTCGTAAAAAGATGACGTCATAGGCTGTTCGCTTGAACGAACTTGTCTTGTTCGCTTGAAAAGTGTGGTATTTTGAAGCGAATTGGTTCTGTTCGCTTGAAAAGGTTTCTGTTCGCTTGAAAATACCTAGTTCGCTTGAGGAGTTGATAGTAGTTTCAAGCGAGAAGGTGTGTTCGCTTGAAAAGGTGTGATCGCTTGAAAGTAATCAGCGTGTCCGCTTGAGTTGATCGCTTGAAGAGGTGTTCGCTTGAAATTGTATTACCTGATTGGTATTTTGTGTGAAAAGTGACTGAATACACATTTTCGGCCCAATCATATTCACATAAAAATTGATGATGTCAGTTTAAGTGCTGCATGTAATAATATTCATCAGACAAAGTAAAATCAATCAATTTTGTTGAACACTTGATGTATTCACGAGATTTCAACCATGTGTGCATGTGATCATTAAATATTGATTGTCGGTTAAGTGGATTGTGAGGTCCAATAGAATTCTAAACAATTAAAGTTTGTCCACATACAAAGTAATCGGTTGTTTGTCTTGACCCAAGAAGTGCATGTGCTGAATTTTCATTGGCCCAATTAAAGAGGTTTGAAGATTAAATCAAGTTTGAATACTAAGTATTCGGCCCAATCACAATTGAGGTGTTGCTGAATATTACAGGCCCAGTCAATCAATTTAAAGTTTAGCAGCCCAATTGATCAAGTCCATTCATTTAGAGATTTCACCCGAACAACCTTGGATCGAATCAGCGAATCTTCGACAACGAGTCTTAGATTGATTTCATCAAACATACACTTTTACGTATTCAGTTCGTTTAAACTGATTGTTTGTTTGTTTGTTTGCAGGTGATTCGAGGTGATTTACAAGGCACAAATATCAAGAAGTTGAAATTTTGTGGACTTTGATCTTAAAAAACAATTTTAGAATTCATGTCACTTAACAAAGAAGTCGATGGTCATCTTCTGATTGTTTAAATTTATGTGGACGACATTATATTTGGGTCAACAAATGAGGATCTATGCAAAGATTTTGAAAGAGTTATGAAGCAGAAATTCGAAATGTCATCGATGGGTGAGATGAAATTCTTTTTGGGATTGCAGGTTGATCAACTACCCAAAGGAATTTTCATACATCAAACGAAGTACGTTCATGATATCTTGGAGAAATTCAGGATGTCAGGTTCTACTCCAGCTTCCACCCCATTAGCAATGAATCATGGGATAAACCCTGATCTCACCGGAGAGAAGGTAGATGAAACGATGTATCGTTCCATGATCGGATCGCTGATGTATTTGACAACTTCTAGAACCGATATCATGTACCCAACCTGCCTCGCAGCAAGATTTCAATCTAACCCGAGAGCTTCGCATATGGTGATTGTGAAAAGGATATTACGCTACCTGAAAGGAACTCCATCATTGGGGTTGTGGTATCCAAGAAAAGGCGATTTCACGCTCGAAGGGTATTCTGATTCCGATTTCGGATGCTGCAAAGTTAATGCTAAATCAACAACAGCAGGGTGCCAGTTTTTCGGATCACGATTGGTCACTTGGCAATGCAAAAAAGCAAACCTCTGTGGCTTTATCCACATGTGAAGCAGAGTATGTATCTGCTAGCAGTTGCTGCTCACAGATCTTGTGGATCCAGCAACAGATGCGCGACTACGGTTTGCAATTTCTAAACACCCCTATCTTTGTTGATAATGAGGCAGCGATTAACATTACTAAAAATCCAGTTCATCACGCTAAAACCAAGCATATTGAGATTCGTCATCACTTCATTAGAGATTGTTTCGAGAAGAAGTTGATACGAATTGAGAAAATCCACACTGATGAACAAAAAGCTGATTTACATACCAAAGCTTTTGATAAAGCACGTTTTCAATATTTGCTAAAACTGAACGGTATGAAGCTTTTATCGGTGTTGGAGGAGATCATTGGCGTTGATGAAGGTGACATTGTAGATGATGTTGAGAGGCAATCTGCAATGGTTTGTCGATTTTTTACCTGTTTTGGTATTTAGGGGGAGTATAGGATAATTTTTCAGAAAATACAAAAACATTAAAAAATGACAAAAATACAAAAACATGAGATATTTTCAAAATAAAAAAAAAACAATAGAAAACCAGAAAAAGAGCTTGTGTAAAAAGGGAAAATGATAGTACATCGGCTTGACAGTCACAGTATGCTAAAGAATTGGAATGTTTAAAAGATTAAACAGTCTCGCTGATGATATGCCGATAGGTTTTTGCACATTTAGTAGGTTTGTTCGGGATATAAACCTAAATCTTACTTACTTATTTCGTGGGGAACACTACTTGGATATATAGGTAACCCCTGAAATCTTGTTTGAAAGATTCCTTTTTCTGATATACTAGGTTTTTATACTCAGTGATATCTGGGGTATTATTCCGGGACTTCTGCTGAATGGAAGTTCTGACCTAGTCCTCGAATAATACTTTCTGCAATGCTTGAAACATAGCATCACCCTCAGCATATATGATAAGACAATAAAATTGCTTAGCAATGCTGTTGTAAAAAAGATCCTCTAAAGGGGACACACCCAAAGGTTGAGTCATGATCTCTCTGCTGAACGGTAGTTCTGACTTGAGCTCTCATGATTCTTCATAAATTATTAACCCTTACAGATATCATTGGTGTTATAATCACCTGTAAGACTGAATATCGGGATCTGGATACGGGAGTATATTCAAGAGGTGGGACACACGTATAAGTTCAAGTCTCTAAAACACTAAATCCGTATCCTGAACAGATTGAAATGTGTGTGGAAATTTAAGTGGATCAGTATATCGACAATCTAAGCGGATTGTTTAATTCTGAGTATGTAATTGAAGCTTAACGGTACTTGTGATTTGTCGAATAGCTGATATGATTCCCTAACACGCTCATCAAAAATATGTTTGTAAAATAGTTTACTTTCATTACATTTTAGTTCTGTATTTCATTTCTAGTTTAGAAACTTTTTTAAAATCCAAAAAGATTTTTCACTTCTGCTTTATTTTTGACAAACCAAAGTGGAGAGTTGATCTTCGGATTCGAAAATTGAAAGCAGATGCAGAAGATTTCTGGACTGGAGGATGAGTCATGAGCTGATCTTGATAAGTTTGAGTTGTTAAAAAGTTAAAGCAAGTTCATTAATTTGAAACTTGTAAATTTTCAGAAACAAATTGAACAGAAAGTCAGTGTGAATTATCTCTGATCAACCAAGGTCATTAAATTGGACTTGGTAGATTAATTGAGTAATCAGGGTCATTAACTTGAACCTGAATACTTAAGTGGATTTCTAATACTGAAGGTTAAATGGTAAGTTTGAATTGAAACTGTTATTATCATATATCTTATTTTTGGTTAGAGTATATGCAGGTAACAGGAATCTTCATGGCAACAAAATGTTAAAAGTTTGTACCAGAATTCAAGTCCTAGCATTCTGAGAGGGGGAGTTTGTGAAAGGGGGAGTCAGAATTCTGGATCAACAGTCAAAGGGGAGACTGAAGATGGAGCCAGATTAAGATCCTGAACTTGTGAAGAAGGAGCTTTACAATGACAGAATTTGGAGAGAGACAAAGACTAAAGATTTGACGCCGAAGACTTCGTCAACATCCAAGGGGGAGTCTGTTGGTGCACTGAATGTCTGATGACTACGTCTTTATCAAGTCTTAGGTCTAGATGGTTAGAATTAGGGTTTACATGTAAAAGTATGTTTGTTAGCTTGAAACTGGTTCTTGCTTGTCAGCTTGAAACTGGTTCTTGCTTGTCAGCTTGAAACTGGTTCTTGCTTGTCAGCTTGAAAGTGGTTCTTGCTTGTCAGCTTGAACATGCTAGCTTGAACAGACATGTTACTTTCAAGCTGACAGACTACAACTATAAATAGGGGTTGTGGTGTTTCATTTGAAGCTAACAGAGGTCATAGTGTGAGAGACAAGGTGCTGTCAAAATCTTGTTAGAAACAGTTGTAAAGTCTCACAATCAGTAATAGAAAGGAAGTTAAAAGGATACAAGTTGTTTGTGACTTGGTTTACTTTGATTCCGCCTTTGTAAACTGAGATGAACTACTTTTACTGACGTTTAGGGTCACGCAAACAGTCCAACAGATATCCTACTGCGAATCTCTCACATGAAGATATGGAAGATTCTACGAGGATTTGGAAAATGAAAACAAAAACACAAAAGAAAAAAAATTCATAACACATAATCACATAATCACAAAATTGTTTATCTTGATCTTTTAATTTGTTATTATTTTGTTAATTTGTTTTGTTAATTGTGCACACGTATTTAAAGCACACCAGGTATCCAATCCGTGGATTTTGATTGGCACTTTAAATATTTTCCAAGAATCTAACTATAGAGATAGGAAGATCTTAAAAAGAAAATTCGATTTCGATTATAAGGAATCGAAATGTTCGAATTAAGGCATACAAGGAATCCAATGAAGGATTCTGATTTGAACGATAATCATCCACAAGGATCTAATTGTGAAGGTAAGAAGATCCCATATGGATTTTGGGATTTGAAAAGCGGGAGGCGTTTCAAAACCTTGCACTAGACATGCTTAAGTCGAAACATGAGGTAAGAATGCTCATGAAGTTGAGGCGCTAGATATGCCAAGGCGACATATGAAGCAGAGTTTGAAGGTTAAGTCAATGTATGGGGAAAATGTTTTTGAAAACTATGCATGGGGTTCTTTTTGAAATGTGTTTAATGTTTTTTTGAAACCTTACATAATACTTTTGAAATCATAAAGTAGGTGTATAATATTTATAAAATGTTTTAAAATCATGTGAGATGAATTTTGAAATTATGTATAAGGTTTTTGAAAACATGAATGATGCTTTTGAAATCATGCATTTGATATATTAAGTAAATATACTATGTTAAAAATGTTTTCAAACTATATGGAATGTTTTGAAATCATGAGGGTTGTTTTGAAAACTTATGCTATGCATGTTGTTATGAAAATCAGAATGTAATGGGTATGAGATTGAAAATACCCTCAGTTATCTAACCAAGGATTCAAAGGCACAGATGTGCAAAAAGCACAATTACTCATAATGTCACTTTATTTTCTGTACTTTGTTTCTTAGAATGAAATGAGTACTTAAAATTTTTGAGGAAATTATGAGCGATCACTTGAAACGGAGAATCACAAGAGTAGTTTGCTTAAAGAACATGGTTCTTTGATGTAGGTATCATAGGGAAATGCCATACACATATGTAACTATACTTGTACATCAGAATTGTGAACAACAATTTATTTATAAACAAAACAGATTGTTTCAGGGTTCAACAAAAGATACAAGAGTAGAAGATTCAAATTATTTAAAGCAGCAGCTTCTTTTAATCAGCCAAATGCTCATCCGTGGGTTGGATTTGCATTGACAATCTTTGGGCATTTGTTCCTGAAATGGCTCATCTCGCCACAGTTGTAGCACGATCCAGGTGGAAAACGAGCTTGAGAAGGGTTGACTTGGGGTTGGTTTGGACCACCTTGGATTGGGTTGAATTGACAAGAATTTGCCAGGTGACCGAGTCGTCCACATGTTGCACACAGACGACACTACAGGTAAGCTCGGTAAGGTGCATTACACTTGTTGCACATCAGTGCAGTACCGGCATAAGGTTTCCTGGCAGGAGGTTGAGCAGTAGCAAAGTTTGCAACAGCTTTGTCTTGAATAGCAAAGCGGCATATGTCAACCAAATGTCTCCATCGTCCACAATGGGTACATTTGAAGCAGGGTAGCTGATTTGGATGATGACGGTTGCATCGATTGCACCAAGGAGCATTTCCCAAGTATGGCTTCTTAGCTGGCGGTGCTGCCACTTGGCTAGGTCCTGCCTGATTTGGTGCAACGGCTGGAGGATTCTTTGAGGCTTTACGCTTCCTTGACCTTTTCGAAGGCTTGGCTTCTGCTTCTTTCGATGCTTCTTGAGTGGCTCCATTATTGAGACGAGACATGGCGATACCTAAATCCACAGACTTCAGGATAACTTCGCCTATTCGCTGGGCAAATTTGGCAGTTTGCTCGGACATTTTAGTGTCGCTACGATGAAGAGACATTCTGGAGGAAATGAAAGGCATGGGAAGAAACAAGTGAATTGTTATCGGATAATCAAAACAGAATGGCAATGCATAAAATTGCGATCATTTGTTTCTTACCTAAGGCAAACAAATGAGACGGTGACTAATAAAAGTAATCGGGTCATTTTAATGTATTGCGAAGACATGCTTTAGCCTATAAGTGGACACTCACCCCAAGAGTTCCCAGGTAAGAGTGACTGGTCCGATTATGTGGATTTGTACGAACACTCTAGCCTTAGACAGAAAACTCAGAGTACAGGCATCCACTCTTCCACATTGCACGTGTTCACACTATAAGACCCAAACTTTGACGATATTTTGAAAATTCGGATGGCACTAAGCCAAAAACAAATCATCCGAAAGGGTGGGTGATTATTTTCAAAATCATTTTGAAAACTTAGAGGGTTCAAAACCTAGTAATCAATCATCCTAGAACAGATGATTGGTTTTTGAAGCGGATTCAAAATTTATGTTCTGGTTGTGGTTGTGGTTGTCACCTAAGGATAAGTGACGGTATTGTTTTAAGATCTAAACACAAGGATCTTGTGTTAGGGTCCTAGGAAGGTTATAGACTAGATCAAAGCATTACTAATGTCACACCCTGGCTTTGCGGAAGCGTGGTTATTTTGGTGTGACTTCTTAATACCATAGCTTAACCATAACAAAGCTATATGAAATAAAATTATGCAAGATCATCCATAGATTTAAGTTTTAAAACCAAAGTAACATAACATTGTCTTAGGGACTTACAACCTCATAACATAAAACATTGTCTTGAAAAACATAAACATCAACTTGAAATAAACGCAGTTTAAGATTTGTGACTTGTCCAGGAAAGAGTCACATTTCCTAAACTGGGATAACCTTGGAACCCTTATGCAGCGGGAAAACATAACATACCGCGCCAGATCTTTAATTTCCTGAAATACATGTAAATTGAAAAATCAACAATAATGTTGAGCGAGTTCATATGTAAGTGAGTAAGTAAACCTTTGTGAGTATAAAAATAGTCTTGGTATGTAGCAAATAAGGAAAAAGAGATCACCAATGGTTTGCAAGGCCATTGATATATGTGAAGTGCAAGTAGGAAGACTCAAACCTAGCAAATTTAGCGTTGGGTACAAAGTCACTCCAAGGTCCGTTCTGTTGGGCCTCTCAGAGATCCGTTCTGTTGGGCCTAGAGTTGGGCTCGCTACACCCAGATAGATCTACCGCTTACGTCCCTCGGTCCTACAATGAGGATTAATGGCCTCCAGTTTCTGCCTACCCACTCACATGATCTAAGTAATAAACCTCCTTACGCTAACCATACCATGTATAAAGCACTTGTAATCAAAGTAACATGTATTTCACCCCCGCAGTTAAGAAAACTGAAAACAGTTAGAGAAAAGGGGGACATGAACTCACAGTGGTGCGTCTCTACCAAGTATGCCTCCAAATCGATCAGCTGTATGACGACCTACATGTACTAATTCTATTAGACGGACGGCCGTGCCTTAGCTTTATGGTTTAAGTTTCTGGGAAATAGTTAGGCAACTATTTCGTGTTTACATTCTGTATATACTTGGTAGTTATTTTTCCTTCCCAAGGATGGGGGATTTAATACATGTGCTTTTCCAAAATAATACTTAGTAATATTATTTTTACTCTGAAGATAATATTTACGTAGTTCACAAAATAATCATAAACACTTATACAAGTGATGTTGTGAAAAATATATACTAAATATATTTATGTATCACGTTTTATTTTGTGAAAATCCCACCTCCGATGTTTTGTAAATATAGTCGTGGCGAAACTTATATTTTGAAAACAAGTCAAAATGTATTTCTAACGTTTATAGTGAAAATATTTCTAAGTGTTAGGTTTTTGGAAAAATTTCGCCAGAGTTTCCTCTGTAACTGGAGGTGGCCACGCTTTCAAGCGTATCATTTTCTTTAAGAAACCAACTCAACAATTTTCTTTATTTGCTCAGAACAACTTTCATCACAACACTAATCAACATATGTGTAAATTGCCAAAAATTACATGAACTTGCAGTTTTCCCAAAACTGTGGTGTAAATCCCCTTAAATTTTGTAGATCTTCATATAAGGTAATTTGATCTTGTAAAAACCTCGTTTTTAGAGAAAATCCATCTTTACAACTTCCCGTCATCTTTTACAAAAACTGTTATTTTGTCGGATCTTTTCATTTCACAAGTGTTTACACACTTGTGGTTTATAAAAATCATGCTTGTTAGTGTAAAATCCATCTTTTAAAATACATGATTTCTTTGATACGTGGTTCTTTGAAAATACCACTTGCAGATGCGTAGATCTGCTAGTTTTAAACACAATTTCACAAGTAAAACTCTTTTACACAAGTTCATGATTCGCGTGTGGTAGAGTTTCACCTTTTAACCCTTGTATCATTCAAAACAAGCTTATGTTAAGATCCATGACCTTACCAAACCGGGTTAAACGATGATCCGAGCTACCACATCATAGATCGGGCCTAAATAACCATAGATTTTAATTACTACAAGTTTTACACAACTTATGTACTTTTAACCAACATTACTTGCAAGTTTAGTAAACTTTAATGCTTCAAAATGCAAGATTCCGAGTTTTAATCATCATACATCTTATTAACCACCTTAGATTAGTTCAAGTACGAGTTTTAAGCATTATACCTCTAGCTCGAGGCTAGGGAAGAATCTAGACGTAAATCGGGTGGATAAAAGCTAGAGAAAGTGGTCCTTCGAACTCCGAGTGCACCAAGACTCCTTATATGCGACCCTTAACACTTGTATGATGTTGGAACTTGCAAGATGGAACTCGAAAATGATGGGATGCCCCAAGGGGGGTTCGGCCGTGACTATGTAGAGCAAGAGAGAGAGAGTTTTGTGGTGTTGTATGGAATGTAAGATCTCATGTGCTTAAGTGTAGTTTTATAGGCAAAAATGAGATTAGAGTCCAAAGGGTAATATGTTCTCTTGATATGAGACAAGAGTTAATATATTAATCAAAAATGGTACAAGACTAGTTACATGGTGACCGATCGGCCCAAGGGGGGGGGTAAGCTAGTTCGATTCCAAGTATTAGTTAGGTTATAGTTAAGTTAAGTAGGTTAGTTAAGCACTTAACTTGGTTAGTAGTGTGTTATGCATTAATGCGGGTGCTAGGGTATTCAGGGACCCTAACTGGCTCAGAAAAGATAAATAATGAAAATAACAACATTTTCATGTTTCGGGTATAGTCCGGTTGTTCGGTTGGATAGTAATCCGTTAAAGTGTTAACAAAGCTTTAAAGTGTCGTTATTACTCTTTTTAGTGACACAACTCATTTCTGACACTTTGGAAAGTGTCTAGTAATATTTTTCTCATGTTTTGGCACTTTATTAGTTAGCTAAAAGCTGAATTGTTATGTAAAGCGCTGAGTTTTGTACTTAGAGTACGTTTTAGGCACATCCAGTCATTGTGACTTATTCCTAGAGACGCAGTTCTACAACCCTTATATCCCTACACTCACCACTAGTGTAGCGAAATATTTCAGGCTCTTACAGGCCTTAGAGGCAGTGTTTGCCTGATGCTGGCTTATCAGCATGTTCAATAGGTTATCCGCTATAGTGCTACCGTGCTCTTTGTGCATCATGTTTGTCACTAAGGTTCAGTCATGTAAATAATGTAGTGACAGCAAGTAAAGTATGATGCAAGTAAGTACATGTATCAGTATTCAAGTAGCAGTTTATTCACAAGTTCAAGCGAGCACAGTAATTAAGCAGTAATTAATTATTAATTAAGTCGTACGGATACCTGGTTTAGTGCGGGTTGTCACATTCTCCCCCCGTTAAATAAATTTTGTCCCGAAATTTAAGTTCTGCTTGTAGATGCAGGGTTCTTAGGAAATAGGTGGGGGTATTTCTCTTTCATCCGGTCCTCACGCTCCCAGGTGTATTCAGGACCATGTCTGGCATTCCAACGAACTTTGACGAGCTTGACACTGCTCCGGCGGGTCTTGTTTTCCTTCCAATCCGTAACCTCAATCGGTTCTTCAACGAAATGGAGCGTGTCGTCAACATGAATCTCGTCGATGGGAATGGCAATGTCATCTTGAGTTGGACTCTTCTTCAGGTTGGATACATGAAATGTGTCGTGAACAGAATGGAGTTCAGCAGGTAGGTCCAACTTGTATGCTACTAGTCCTATTCTTTCCAAAACTCTGAAAGGACCAATGTAGCGCGGATTTAACTTCCCACGCTTTCCAAAGCGTGCCACACCCTTCCAGGGTGAAACTTTCAATAAAACCATTTCTCCAACTTGGAATTCCACATGTTTCCGGTTTGGATCCGCATAGGCCTTCTGTCTGTGGCGAGCTGCTTCGATGCGTTTAAGAATCTGCGCAATCTTGTCTGTCGTCTCTTGGACGATTTCGGGACCAGCGAGCTGCCTATCACCTGCATCAGCCCAACATAAGGGTGATCGGCACTTGCGTCCGTAAAGGGTTTCAAATGGCGCGACACCAATACTGGTGTGGTAGCTGTTGTTGTATGAAAATTCGACCAAAGGCAAATGTTTGTCCCAGCTACCGCCCAAATCCATAACACACGCTCTCAGCATGTCTTCCAAAGTCTGTATCGTTCGCTCGCTCTGACCGTCAGTTTGCGGATGAAACGCAGTGCTCAGATTCAATTGTGAGCCAAAGGCTTCTTGGAAGGATTGCCATATCCTTGACACAAACCTTCCGTCTCTATCAGAAATGATTGAGAGAGGCACTCCATGACGTGCGACGATCTCTCTCATGTATATTTCGGCCAACTTGCTCGTATTATCCTTCTCTCTGATCGGTAAGAAGTGTGCTGACTTTGTTAATCGATCCACTATTACCCAAATAGTGTCATGGCCTCTTGGCGTTCTTGGCAATTTCGTAACAAAATCCATTGAGATTTGTTCCCATTTCCATTTGGGAATCTCTGGTTGTTGCAGAAGTCCTGAAGGCTTCTGGTATTCCGCTTTAACCTTAGCGCAGGTTAAACATTTTCTCACATAAACAGCAACATCGCCTTTCATCCTAGGCCACCAATAATAATCTTTGATATCCTGGTACATCTTATCCGCTCCAGGGTGGATAGAGTACCGCGACTTGTGAGCTTCATCGAAAATAACCTTCCTTAAACCTCCAAACCAAGGAACCCAAATCCTTTTCTCAAAACATAACGTTCCTTCCTCGTTGGGTACCAGTAGCTTCTCCATCCCACGGAGATATTCTTCTTCAAGGTTTCCTTCCTTGAGAGCTTCTTTCTGCGCGGCACGAATGCGCAAGGAAAGATCGGTTCGAATAATCATTTCTAAAGCCCTAACCCTTATGGGCTTGATCCTCTCCTTTCGACTTAGGGCATCGGCGACCACATTCGCCTTCCCTGGATGATACTTTATCTCGCAGTCGTAATCGTTCAGCAACTCAACCCATCGTCTTTGCCTCATATTCAGCTCCTTCTGGTTGAATATGTGCTGTAGGCTCTTGTGATCTGTAAAGATTGTACACTTTGTACCATAAAGGTAGTGTCTCCAGATCTTTAATGCAAATACCACTGCGCCAAGTTCCAAATCATGTGTGGTATAGTTCTTCTCGTGCACTTTCAGTTGACGCGATGTGTAAGCAATAACCTTTTGGCGTTGCATCAACACACAACCCAATCCTTGACGCGAAGCGTCGCAGTATACCACAAAATCATCTGTACCTTCCGGGAGTGCTAAGATTGGCGCATTGCAGAGCTTATCCTTCAATATCTGGAACGCTTCTTCCTGTTTGATTCCCCAATCAAACTTCTTATCTTTCTGCGTAAGGAGCGTCAATGGTTGAGCGATTTTTGAAAAATCCTCAATGAACCTTCGATAGTAGCCAGCCAAACCCAAGAATTGTCGAATCTCGGTTGGCGTCTTTGGCGTTTCCCAATTCTTGATCGCTTCGATCTTGGTTGGATCTACGTGGATTCCATCTCCATTCACCACATGTCCAAGAAATTGGACTTCACGTAGCCAAAACTCGCACTTAGAGAATTTGGCGTACAGCTGTTCTTTCTTCAGCAACTCCAAAATAGCTCTTAGATGCTGCTCGTGCTCAGCCTTTGTTCTTGAATAAATCAAGATGTCGTCGATAAACACAATCACGAACTTGTCCAAGTACGGCTTGCAAACTCTATTCATCAAATCCATAAAGACTGCAGGCGCGTTTGTCAAACCAAACGGCATAACAAGGAACTCGTAGTGTCCATAACGAGTTCTGAAGGCTGTCTTTGGGATACTCTCCTCTTGTATCCTTAACTGATGGTATCCAGATCGAAGATCGATCTTTGAATAAAAGCTTGAGCCTTGCAGTTGATCGAATAAATCATCGATTCTTGGCAGAGGATATCTATTCTTGATCGTCAGCTTGTTCAGCTCCCGGTAGTCGATGCACATACGAAAACTACCGTCCTTCTTCTTGATAAACAGAACCGGAGCTCCCCAAGGCGAGAAGCTTGGTCAGATAAATCCCTTGTCTAACAACTCTTGAAGTTGTGTCGACAGCTCCTGCATCTCTGACGGAGCAAGTCTATAAGGTGCCTTAGCCACAGGCGCGGCGCCTGGAACTAAATCGATGCAGAACTCTACTTGCCTCTGAGGTGGCAGTCCAGGTAAGTCTTCTGGGAAGACTTCTGGATATTCCCTCACGACAGGGATGTCTTCTATTCTCGGCTCAGCAGCCTTCTTATCCACAATGTGTGCCAGGAAGGCAACACATCCCTTCTGCAAACACTTTCGCGCGTTCAGGCAGCTGATAATTCTCAACGGCGTATCTCGCTTCTCTCCGTGAACTGCAATTGTTTCGCCATCTTCGGTTGGGATACGAACGATCTTTTCGTGACAAACTATCTCAGCCTTGTTGCCTGATAACCAATCCATTCCTACCACTACGTCAAAGCTTCCCAACTGGACTGGTAGTAAATCCAAAGCAAACTCACGTTCTCCTAATTCGATCACACAACCTCTGATGACTTCGTTGGCTTCTACTAACTTCCCATTGGCCAATTCGATTGAGTAGGGAATATCTAACTTATTAGCAGCTAACCCAAGCATATTCTTAAACTCTAACGACACGAAGCTATAATCGGCACCAGTATCAAATAAAACGGATGCATAGCGTTGATTTACAGGGAACGTACCAGTAACGACATTGGGGTCCTGGCGCGCTTCCCTTGCTTCGATTTGGAACACTCTTCCACGGGCTTGGTTCAACTCTGGGCAGTTCTTCTTAAAATGCCCAATATCACCGCAGTTAAAGCATCCAAGTCTTTGCCCGTTTCCACCAGCTTGATCATTCCTCTGATTACGATTCATGGCGCCCGCTTGGTTAGCATTGTTGCCTCGATTCTCGTTACCTCCATAGTTTCCTTGTGGGCGATTCCCAATACCACCACGATTATTATTTCTGTTTCCGAATCCTCCCTGGCCTCCCTGACCAGCAGTAGCCCAACAAGTGTCCTTCAAGTGGCCACGTTTCCCACATGCTTCGCATACTTTTGGCCCGCATCGACCAGAATGATGGCGTTGGTAGTCGTTGCACTTGGGTTGGGTGCCCATGTATCCCTTTCCTTTCTTCCCTCTACCAGCTGTAACCTGAGCTGGCGTGTCTGATCCTCCTTTCTTAACCGCCACACTGGCGCTCTGCTTGAAGTTCGAGAACTTCCGTTTGTTGCCTCCTGATGACTCGACGTGAGTCTCTGCCTTCTTCGTCTTGATCTCATCAAACTTGTTCAGGCGAATAGCTTCCTCAGTGAGAGCTACGCTCAAATCAATCGCCTCAGTAATGGTCGCAAGCTTGGATGAGGTTACCATGCTTATGATTTGAGGAGCTAATCCCCAAATGAAACGTTCAATCCGCTTGAACTCCGGAGTGACCATGTAGGGTACCACATGTGATAAGTCATGGAACCTTTGAACGTATTCTGCGATCTTTGGACCGTCCATTTTCAAATGCCAGAACTCGGTTTCCAATCTCTAGATTTCCGCGCGAGAGCAGTACTTTTTGCGCATAAGTTCCTTCAGTTCGGTCCAGGTTAGCGCGTAGGCAGCAGCTTCACCAAGCGTCTGTACTTGCAAATTCCACCAAGAGAGGGCTCCATCCAAGAATATCCCTGAGATATAGGTGACTTGCTGATCTAGCGCGCATTTGCTCATGCGAAGAACAGATTCAGTCTTCTCGGCCCAACGAACAAAGGCGACAGCACCTCCTGTGCCATCAAAGTTGACCGGTTTGCAGTCTAGAAACTGCTTGTAGGTGCATCCTGCACATACGTCATAACACACGATCGGCATTAGCATCATTGCTAAAGATATCCAATTAGGTCATGGTATGTCTAAATGACTTAGTATTACCATGAGGTGGATTATTGTTGTTGCCAGTGTTGCCAGAGTTGCTTCCACTAGTCCCTCCTTGAGAGGCGGCGTATTGTGCAATGGCAGCAGCGATAATTTGCTGGAGTTCTGCCTCATTGGTAGGCATGCGTGTCTCACGTCTCGGCGGCATCTTCTAAAAGATGTGTTTACGTCGGTCAGGCCATAGTTATAATACATAAGTCAGGTCATAATTTAGCGTATGTATATAACAATAGTAATAGTACATAACATCTCATGTTATAATCATATCAATCACACAATATCCCATGTCACAAACATCAATCACACAACATCCCATGTCCTAAATTGCAAATAACCAAATCAAGCATCAAATATGATGAGAATACTGCGATTGCCATATATCGAGACCACATAGTAAGCGTACAAGTACATCACAGTGTCATACAACATCAGTCGACTAAGGGCTACATCACCCTAGTCCAAAAACTATATCCAATCAGTGCCAATACATCAAATACATGTCAACAAAAGTCAGAATCAAAATGTAGTCTCCAAAAATGCTGTGCAGTCAAAAGCATTCGCCGTCTTCTCACCAATGTCTACCTATACGGTACTGAAGAGCTCTACACGGATGGCGGTGGAGGAGGGGGAAAGTGAGTGTAAAACAAGCGGCGCAAATGGAGCCAGTCCTCCTCCATGGCTCTCTGGGTGCGTAACCAAGAAGCAACCTGCTGCTCAAGTGCCAAAAGGCGTGCAGCATAGTCTGGTGGTAAAGGTCGAGAGTGCTGTGAAGAAACAGGGTGGGTCTGACCCTGACACTGACACGACGGTGGCTGAGCTCTCTCGAGCTCCTGGATGCGCTGTGTGAGTGCCTCGTGCTGGGCGACAAAAGACATCAAAACGTCCTCAATAGTATACCCCATATGGAAGGAATGGTAGGGGTCAGTAGGTGGCATAGCAGAGTGTGGTGCCCAAAGGAACGGCTCACTGGTGGGATCAAATGGAGCAACAGAGGGTGGAACAGATGACATCTGGGGCATGAAGGGGATAGACATCGGTACATGCCCAAAAGGATGGGCTGAAGAACCCTCTCCAGGCCTCGCTGGAGGTACAAACTGAGGAACCTGAAAGGAAAAATCAACATGTCGTGTATCAGGGATCTGAGGGGGAAAAGGTGGAACATCCTCATCAGCAGGTATCCAACCGTGCTGTGCATGCTCATCTGGTGGATCCATGTGTGCCGCGAACAGTGCATGCTCGGGCTCTAGTGGGATGGGATCAGGTGGGGGAGCAACAAAAGGGTGAACAACGACATGATCGCCCTCTAACAAAGGAACATCCACGGGGAGATCATCAACAGGTGGGTCTGCTATAACAGGCTCAATAGGGATACCAGCATGTACGGGGCCATGCTCAAGTATGGGGTCTAGAGCGGCTGCCTGCTCAGGGGCGACGGCAGGCTCGGGATCATCAAAAGCCATCTCGAAGTCAAACTCGGGGTCGATAGGATCTACTGGGTCGACTGGATCCTCCATAGGCTGATCCAGGGGTATAAACTCTATATCCTCATCTGGGTCGAATCCTGGGGGAAAGACAGGATCGGAATCCTCCATATCATCATGGTCGAAAGTAAAACTAGGAATAGGGGCAATAGAGGATGCCTGGTCGGGATCTGATCCGTGAGAAAAGTGCTGCGCACTCTGCGTATGTGAAGGTGCGGAGGCCACAGACTCGAAAGAGTCTGGGACCGGAGAGTGAGCAGGAGACTCCTCGGCGGGAGCATCTGCGATCATCAAAAGATCACCAGCAGCAAGAAGGGCCTCGCCCTAAACCTCATCCTCCAAGGGCTCGTCGTCAAAGAGATCGACGTCGTCGAGAAGCAAATCATATGCAGGATAAACAGCTAAGGGTATGGGAGCAGGGATCTCCACTAACGGTAGGTCCCCGGCCAAAGGGCCATCAGCGAGCTCATCAGCACCATCAGGTAAGGCAAAGGGCTGGAAATCATCCTCGTCTGTGCTCGTAACGTCGGATGTGTGAACCTCACGCTCAGAAGACTCTAGGTCGTCCGATACTATAGGTCTAGGTCCTGTGGTGTCTGAATCACCAGTGCCAGAGGTGTCCATAATGTCTGTAACATAAACACAAATATATTCAATCAATCATATAATCAAATAATCACATAAGTCACCAAGTAAGCATTCAAATCATTCTCCTAGTCTCACTAGCCAATTTCTCCCAGTCTCAAAGACTGCTCTATCATCTACCTCGACCTCTCAGATCGAGCCTCGGTCTCCAATACCGAGCCTCAGCTTCCAAGACTGAGCCTACTCTTCCTATTCCAACTAGCCAACTACCTCGATCTCTCAGACCGAGCCTCGGTCTCCAATACCGAGCCTCAGCCTCCAAGACTGAGCCTACTCTTCCTAGTCCAACTAGCCAACTACCTCGATCTCTCAGACCGAGCCTCGGCCTCTCAGACCGAGCCTCAGCCTTTCTAGACTGAGCCTATAAATAATAAAATGTGCTCAACATTTGTTTGTAAAAAGTTTTGGATCTGGACTTAAGTGGTATGCAGAAAAATGTTTTCGTGAGTGCCCTAGTGATCATAGTCTAGACTCGAGAAGGAATCCTAGTTCGCTATGATCAGAGCTCTGATACCAAGCTGTCACACCCTGGCTTTGCGGAAGCGTGGTTATTTTGGTGTGACTTCTTAATACCATAGCTTAACCATAACAAAGCTATATGAAATAAAATTATGCAAGATCATCCATAGATTTAAGTTTTAAAACCAAAGTAACATAACATTGTCTTAGGGACTTACAACCTCATAACATAAAACATTGTCTTGAAAAACATAAACATCAACTTGAAATAAACGCAGTTTAAGATTTGTGACTTGTCCAGGAAAGAGTCACATTTCCTAAACTGGGATGACCTTGGAACCCTTATGCAGCGGGAAAACATAACATACCGCGCCAGATCTTTAATTTCCTGAAATACATGTAAATTGAAAAATCAACAATAATGTTGAGCGAGTTCATGTGTAAGTGAGTAAGTAAACCTTTGTGAGTATAAAAATAGTCTTGGTATGTAGCAAATAAGGAAAAAGAGATCACCAATGGTTTGCAAGGCCATTGATATATGTGAAGTGCAAGTAGGAAGACTCAAACCTAGCAAATTTAGTGTTGGGTACAAAGTCACTCCAAGGTCCGTTCTGTTGGGCCTCTCAGAGGTCCACTCTGTTGGGCCTAGAGTTGGGCTCGCTACACCCAGATAGATCTACCGCTTACGTCCCTCGGTCCTACAATGAGGATTAATGGCCTCCAGTTTCTGCCTACCCACTCACATGATCTAAGTAATAAACCTCCTTACGCTAACCATACCATGTATAAAGCACTTGTAATCAAAGTAACATGTATTTCACCCCCGCAGTTAAGAAAACTGAAAATAGTTAGAGAAAAGGGGGACATGAACTCACAGTGGTGCGTCTCTACCAAGTATGCCTCCAAATCGATCAGCTGTATGACGACCTACATGTACTAATTCTATTAGACGGACGGCCGTGCCTTAGCTTTATGGTTTAAGTTTCTGGGAAATAGTTAGGCAACTATTTCGTGTTTACATTCTGTATATACTTGGTAGTTATTTTTCCTTCCCAAGGATGGGGGATTTAATACATGTGCTTTTCCAAAATAATACTTAGTAATATTATTTTTACTCTGAAGATAATATTTACGTAGTTCACAAAATAATCATAAACACTTATACAAGTGATGTTGTGAAAAATATATACTAAATATATTTATGTATCACGTTTTATTTTGTGAAAATCCCACCTCCGATGTTTTGTAAATATAGTCGTGGCGAAACTTATATTTTGAAAACAAGTCAAAATGTATTTCTAGCATTTATAGTGAAAATATTTCTAAGTGTTAGGTTTTTGGAAAAATTTCGCCAGAGTTTCCTCTGTAACTGGAGGTGGCCACGCTTTCAAGCGTATCATTTTCTTTAAGAAACCAACTCAACAATTTTCTTTATTTGCTCAGAACAACTTTCATCACAACACTAATCAACATATGTGTAAATTGCCAAAAATTACATGAACTTGCAGTTTTCCCAAAACTGTGGTGTAAATCCCCTTAAATTTTGTAGATCTTCATATAAGGTAATTTGATCTTGTAAAAACCTCGTTTTTAGAGAAAATCCATCTTTACAACTTCCCGTCATCTTTTACAAAAACTGTTATTTTGTCGGATCTTTTCATTTCACAAGTGTTTACACACTTGTGGTTTATAAAAATCATGTTTGTTAGTGTAAAATCCATCTTTTAAAATACATGATTTCTTTGATACGTGGTTCTTTGAAAATACTACTTGCAGATGCGTAGATCTGCTAGTTTTAAACACAATTTCACAAGTAAAACTCTTTTACACAAGTTCATGATTCGCGTGTGGTAGAGTTTCACCTTTTAACCCTTGTATCATTCAAAACAAGCTTATGTTAAGATCCATGACCTTACCAAACCGGGTTAAACGATGATCCGAGCTACCACATCATAGATCGGGCCTAAATAACCATAGATTTTAATTACTACAAGTTTTACACAACTTATGTACTTTTAACCAACATTACTTGCAAGTTTAGTAAACTTTAATGCTTCAAAATGCAAGATTCCGAGTTTTAATCATCATACATCTTATTAACCACCTTAGATTAGTTCAAGTACGAGTTTTAAGCATTATACCTCTAGCTCGAGGCTAGGGAAGAATCTAGACGTAAATCGGGTGGATAAAAGCTAGAGAAAGTGGTCCTTCGAACTCCGAGTGCACCAAGACTCCTTATATGCGACCCTTAACACTTGTATGATGTTGGAACTTGCAAGATGGAACTCGAAAATGATGGGATGCCCCAAGGGGGGTTCGGCCGTGACTATGTAGAGCAAGAGAGCGAGAGTTTTGTGGTGTTGTATGGAATGTAAGATCTCATGTGCTTAAGTGTAGTTTTATAGGCAAAAATGAGATTAGAGTCCAAAGGGTAATATGTTCTCTTGATATGAGACAAGAGTTAATATATTAATCAAAAATGGTACAAGACTAGTTACATGGTGACCGATCGGCCCAAGGGGGGGTAAGCTAGTTCGATTCCAAGTATTAGTTAGGTTATAGTTAAGTTAAGTAGGTTAGTTAAGCACTTAACTTGGTTAGTAGTGTGTTATGCATTAATGCGGGTGCTAGGGTATTCAGGGACCCTAACTGGCTCAGAAAAGATAAATAATGAAAATAACAACATTTTCATGTTTCGGGTATAGTCCGGTTGTTCGGTTGGATAGTAATCCGTTAAAGTGTTAACAAAGCTTTAAAGTGTCGTTATTACTCTTTTTAGTGACACAACTCATTTCTGACACTTTGGAAAGTGTCTAGTAATATTTTTCTCATGTTTTGGCACTTTATTAGTTAGCTAAAAGCTGAATTGTTATGTAAAGCGCTGAGTTTTGTACTTAGAGTACGTTTTAGGCACATCCAGTCATTGTGACTTATTCCTAGAGACGCAGTTCTACAACCCTTATATCCATCCCTACACTCACCACTAGTGTAGCAAAATATTTCAGGCTCTTACAGGCCTTAGAGGCAGTGTTTGCCTGATGCTGGCTTATCAGCATGTTCAATAGGTTATCCGCTATAGTGCTACCGTGCTCTTTGTGCATCATGTTTGTCACTAAGGTTCAGTCATGTAAATAATGTAGTGACAGCAAGTAAAGTATGATGCAAGTAAGTACATGTATCAGTATTCAAGTAGCAGTTTATTCACAAGTTCAAGCGAGCACATTAATTAAGCAGTAATTAATTATTAATTAAGTCGTACGGATACCTGGTTTAGTGCGGGTTGTCACAACTAATAACCTAATTCCCTATAACCATGAGCTTTGATACCAACTTTTCTGTCACACCCCGACCACGTAAAACAACAAATCGTGGCAGAATCATCGGGGAGTGTTGTAACAGAATCATTGTTTCATAACACATGGAAATTTAAATGTTGTTTTATTGATTAAAAGAAATTACAATGTCTTAACAACAAGGAAGCATAACATAATTAACTAGTCTTGCATCTTTTATTGTCACTAAGGCCCGAGTCTGCCTATGTGTAACTTGATCAATCCTATGCATCATTTCCTGAAACACATGTGAAAATAGGTACGTCAGCATAAAAATGCCTGTGAGATACATAGGTTTTATTGATTTAGGATTCATGACTTGTAAGTTTAAAGAAAAGGTTTAACAAAAGTAGTCATGAACCTTGAAAAATGTTTTTGTTTTATAAATCATATAAAAATCGATAAGGAAACAGATGATATAAAAGAGATATGTATGGTTAAGTAAATAACCAAGTAAAAATGAGTGATATAAAATAAACTGTTGTTTGTAAAACAATGTTTTGTAAAGATATGTTAATTGTGTAAAATGTAATATGTCAAAATTGAAATGATTTAAATAACGCTACGATATGTAATATCATAAAAGCACTTATATATAGGAAGTACCAGCGGTGTATCCACCATGCTTTTATCATATTACACACGTCTCGTTACTTAAATCACTTACCCAAACAAACCACCAATGTAAAAATGTTCATGTATAACTAAATGTAATGTTTAAACAAATGTTGAAATGTTATTGTGTAAACAAATGTAATGTAGAGTGAATAAAAAGCCTTTATTGATCAAAAGCATTTACTCGACCCTATACGAAAGAAATGTACAAAACAATGCAATTGATAAATTATAATCAAAATTTATATTTTGTAAAATAATGCATGCTTTACTGATACAAACATCTATGCGGTGTTGTGAAAATGCATACATTCAAGCCTTGAGACTGTGGCGATAAACCCTTAAATGAATTAAAGATTTATCTAAGTTATGTGTATCGAATTCGGTCATTCCTTCCATCCAAACATACCTAGGATGTCAGGAACGGGAGTTGTCAATTCCTATGGTACCACTACCTACTAACGAACGGCGTAGCTAATGTTAATGAATGTATTTTTGAGCCATTTAAACAAACCAAATGTCATACCAAAATGTAAGCATGTTTTATGAAAATAATGTACTAAGTATGCAACAAATGAACATACATAGCATGAAATGTAAATGTAAATGAAAATAATGTACTAAGTATGCACTAAATGGACATACATAGCATAAAATGTAATGTAACACGATGTACTAAGTATGCACTAAATGGACATACATAGCAAAAACATAATGAAATCATGTACTAATAGTGTACTAACGAACATAGCAAGTATATAATATGAAAACATGGAAAGCACGAAAGTAACAAGTAGCCACATGTGTTTCACCCCAAAATGTTTGAAAACAGTAAAAGAGGGGACTATGTACTCACTTGAGGGTGCTTAGAAGTCTTGAACAACAACCAAGCAAAGCTAGAGGGATCACGAAATCAAACGGCACCTAATATAGGTAACTATGTAAATAAACGGACCTAAATCGGAAGATCGGATAAAATGAGGTTTCGTAAACCAAATAAGTATAGGAACTCATGTAACATGGTTTAACAAAGCCTACATTCTAAAACGAAACCTATCCTACGTGCTTACGACCCGTTTAGGTAGCTTACGCTACTTTAACGCGTCGTTTGCGTGAAACGCGTTCGGACCGCCTAATTAGTCCTATGACAAGTATTATATGCCTTATCATGTCTAATAATGTTACCTAATCAGTTTAGATGTAAAAATTTAGGTTACATATGCTTAAAATGAATTTATGCGTAAAAAGGGCATTTTGGTAATTTTCCTAAGGCATATAAACTACCTATCATACAACTAACAAAACGAAGTGACCATAAGGTATAACCTCGGAAGGTTATTCCCTATACAACTATGGTCACCTAAGGTGTTTGGTCGGATCCTAATGATCAACCAAATGGGTCGGGTTCGAAAGTATAAGCGGTTGTTTAGACCGCTTACCTTACGACCCTACATAAGCACTAAACCTAAAGTGACGAGCTAAACATGTTAAATCATGCTTAACGAGGTTTGAAAACAGGTTTGGTATCAAAACAAACGGTTTTGATACCTAAAAGTAGTTTAGTTACAAAATACGCAAGAATACGCATTTTGGCCGAAACTACGACTCGCCATTATGCCTAGATAACGTGGTAATCAGTAGGTATAGTCACAAGAGACTAAAACCATCGTTATTACGCTCATGTTATGAAGTTCAAGCGAACTTCATGTTGACCATAAACTTGTCAAGGCAGAAAGTCAAACACGGTTTGACTTTCACGCTTAAAACGCGAAAAAGAACGAAAGAGGACTTACAACGGGTCCAAGAATGGAAGTTTTGATCCGATTACTCTCAGGTATGAAGTGTATAACTTCAACTTAGAGAGCCAAATCAGATCAAAGTGTGAGTTTTGAAGCAAGAGGGTGGGGGTATTTATAGGAAAACCAAGACCGTTAGGATCGTTCATCGAAAACCGAGCTTCGATCTGGACCTTACATGTGTGCCCATGGTTTTAGAATACCATGGGTACCCCAAAACAAGCCCCTAGTTTAATTAAAACCATGTTCAAATGAGGGGAACACCTGGAACAAGCTGGAAATCAGATTTTCAACTTTGGTCCCTTCCTAAGATAACTATGGCAGATTGTCAATTTTGGTCCCTGAATGTGCAAAACATGGTTTTTGATGCATTTTTGACACGTTTAAGCCCCGTTAATCCCATTTCAAGGCTCTAAAATGAAGTTAAATTATAAGGAACATGAAACATGCTCAAAAATATCTCGGATGTCGGTTCGTTTGGTCGTACGGTTGAGTTGTTCGGTTAATTACGGCGAAACACGAACGGATGCGAAAAACGATCCAAATTACGCGAAGAATGGAATTTTATCATGCCAATCACTAAAATAAAATATTTTAATGATTACATAAATTGTTGGATGTCCGGATGTATTCAGAACGTAAGATATGCGTGAAAATGCAAACTTATGCACTTTTTGACGCTTTTAGTCCCTGAATGACCAAAAAGTTTATTTTAGCACACCGAACCCCTCAAAGCCTATTTCTAAGCTATGGAAAGGATATTTAGGGTATGTTTAACTTATGGTCATGTTTTGGATTGTCCGTTACAATACGAATCAACATACTTTCGCAGTTTGTCGAATTTAGTCCCTGTAGGCGAATAAACTTGATTTCGACGCACCAAACCTTTCAAAACTTATTTCTAAGTTATGTAAAGGTTATTTAAGGTATGTTAAGCCCATTTCACTATTCCATAGTGTTTTTTGCGTTAATCTGATTACGTTTACGCATCAGTGCGCGTATAACTTTCCAGAAAGCGATTTAGAGCTCGAAATAGAACAAGAATTGATATGTGCAAACGATACACATATTTATACAAATCCCAAGTATGAAACACAATAATTCATTGATTTGGTATTTGTTTGATGGCCGTGGAGGCATAGGTGTCACATGAAAAGTGTACATAAGTCTTGGATAACAAAAGAAATTGAAAAGCAAAATCCTAGTTGTTTATAACTGCTTTGTTGTTGGAACGATCCTCATTAACTCCAGCGTTAAGAGTACGTCCTTAAGCAGGGTTGTTAACAACGTGATTTTGTGTAGTCGCAGCACGGCAAACCCTAGTTGTATGACCAATGAGCCCACAGTTTAGGCATTTGCGGCATTGCACACTGGCATGATGATGAAGGTTACATTGGTTGCACAGAGGGGCAGTTCCATTGTATGGTTTTCTAGCAGGAGGTTGAGCTGGTTGGTTGGTAATAGCTTGGTTAGGTCGAGTAACCACAGCAAGGTTTTGTGAAGCCTTACGCTTCCTAGATTTCTTGGAAGGTTCAGCTTTGGTTTCCTTGGGTTTCTCTTGTATAGTTTTAATAGTCTGTTCTTTGTCGCCCTTGCGAAATAGTTTCCCTTTCCTGATTTGAGATTCAGTCAGGGTAGCTGCTAACTTGATAGCTTGTCTAACAGTTGCAGGGTTGTTACCAGTGACTATATCCTGAACCAGGTCAGGAAGGCCATCAATGTATTTTTCGATTGCCTTATCTAAAGGTGTAACCATCGTAGGGCATAGTAAGCTCAACTCCTCATAACGATCGGTGTAGGCACGATGTTCTCCACTATCTTGTTTTAGATCGTGGAATTCATTCTCGAGTGCCCGTAATTCGTGACGAGGATAAAACTCCTTCATCATTAGAGCGCGAAGCTCTTCCCATGTTTGTGCCATTGCAACATCCGCACCCCGATCCCTCATAATTCCGTTCCACCATGTAAGTGCTCTCTTTTGGAACACACTTGATGAAAATTCTACTTTGCGCTCATTTGGACATTGGACATGGTGAAATGTGTTCTCAATACTCTCAAACCATTGCAGGAGCCCAGTTTCTCCCTCAGAACCACTGAACTTGAGTGGTTTAGCTGAGTTAAATTTTTTATAGTTGCACAGAACAAGTGCATTGTTGTTGTTGTTGGCTTGGTTTATTTGAGTTATGAGATTAGATAGCACAGAAGCAATTTGCTGAGCTATTATGGTAGCCATTTCGGTGTCCTGAGCAGCATTTCAATGGGGAGGCATTCTAAGAGAGAAGGAAATGAGAGAAGGTGAGTGAGATGTTGATGCTGGTGAATGACATTTTCGACCGTATAAAGCCTTGAAAGGAGCCATGTTGATGCTGGAGTGATAGCTATTGTTGTAGGAGAATTCAATCAATGGTAGATACGAATCCCAACTACCACCAAAATCGATCATACAAGCTCTAAGCATATCCTCCAGTGTTTGGATTGTTCTTTCAGATTGATCATCCATTTGCGGATGATAAGCTGTGCTCAAATTAAGTTGGGTTCCCATAGCAGATTGCATGGTTCTCCAAAAGCGAGACGAGAATCGAGCATCTCTGTCAGATATAATGTTCAAAGGAACGCCATGACAGAATACAATCTCATCCACATAGATTTTGGCAAGTTTTTCAGCAGATAGATCCTCACGGATTGGCAAGAAATGTGCCGACTTTGTAAGACGATCAACAACTACCCAAATAGCATCATGACCTTTCTTAGTGCGTGGCAACTTGGTAATGACATCCATAGCAATGTTTTCCCATTTCCAAACTAGAATCTCTGGTTGCTCCAATAATCCAGAGGGATGTTGATGTTCAGCCTTAACCTTAAGACAAGTAAGGCATTTGGATACGTACAAGGCAATGTCTTTCTTCATACCCGGCCACCAATACTGGGTTCGAAGATCCTTATACATTTTGTCTGCACCAGGATGAATAGAATAACGAGACTTATGACCTTCATCCATTAGCAAGGTGCGATAGATTGTCTTGACTTGGGACCCATAAACGGTCCATGAAATAATACAATCCATTGTCCTTTAGTTCAAGATCAGGCTTGATATGACATGGTAATTCCTTACCCATCAAGTCTTGTGTAACACAAGTATGTTGAGCCTGAGAAATGCGGGTTTGAATATCAGATCGAACCTTGACACAGTGAAGCTTGACACGTTCCTTATGACTTAATGCATCAGCTACAACATTCTCCTTACCAGGATGGTAGCGAATTTCACAGTCATAGTCGTTTAGAAGTTCAACCTAACGTCGTTGCCTCATGTTGAGTTCTTTCTGATTGAAAATATGCTGGAGACTTTTGTGGTCAGTGAAAACCACACATTTTGTACCATATAGATAGTGTCTCCACAATTTAAGAGCAAAAACTACTGCACCCAACTCAAGATCATGATTCGTGTAGTTCTTCTCGTGTATCTTCAATTGTCTGGATCCGTAAGCTATGACTTTATTCCTTTGCATGAGAACACAGCCAAGACCCAAGTTGGATGCATCACAATACACGACAAAATCATCGTTGCCCTCAGGTAAAGATAGAATAGGTGCATCACAAAGTTTCTGTTTCAAGGTCTGAAAAGCTTCTTCCTGTTTAGATCCCCATTCAAAGGGTTTATTCTTCTGAGTTAGAGCAGTGAGAGGAACTGCAATCTTGGAGAAGTTTTCAATGAAGCGGCGGTAATAACCCGCAAGACCAAGAAATGAACGAACTTCAGTAGGAGTAGTAGGTGTATCCCAATCCTTAATCGCACTGATTTTGGCGGGATCTACATGTATACCTTGTTCGTTGACGATGTGTCCCAAAAATTGAACTTCCTTATGCCAAAATTCGCACTTGGAGAACTTAGCGAAAAGTTGTTCTTTCTTCAGGAGTTCCATAGTAAGACGGAGATGTTGTTCATGATCGGCTCGAGTCTTAGAATAAATCAAAATATCATCAATGAAAATGATGATGAACTTGTCCAAATAAGGCTTACAAACCCTATTCATTAAGTCCATGAAAACAGCAGGAGCATTAGTCAAACCAAATGGCATAACTGTGAACTCATAATGCCTATATCTTGTGCGGAATGCAGTCTTGGGAATATCTCCTTCAAGCACACGAAGTTGATGATACCCGGAACGTAGATCAATCTTTGAAAAACAAGTAGTACCCTGTAACTGATCAAAGAGATCATCAATGCGAGGTAGGGGATATTGATTCTTGATGGTAAGCTTGTTGAGCTCACGGTAATCGAGACACATCCTGAAAGATCCATCTTTCTTCTTAACAAAATGTAACACCCTTAATATTATTTAACGGTTTTCGTATAATTTACGAAAATAAACATGTGATTATGAGCACATATATATTACAAAATTGGGGTTTATTAAAACTTTTACAATTTACAGTTTAGAACAACATAGCGTAATTGAATTCGTCGTTTAAAAGCTACGACGACGCGACTTGCGGAAGCTTCTTTTTCACGTGTTCGGTTCCTTTTCGTCACTTGATCTTCATCCGGGTACTCTTGATATTCACCTATGATCAAAACCAACATAAAAGTTAGTTTTGATAACTTAAATATAAGTTTAAACAAGTTCTACGCATCAAACGATAATTAAAAATAATTTTTCCAGCTTTTATGTCTCTCACGTGTCGCGAGAGACTCTGACAAACTTTTCGCGTGGCGCGACGTCTGTCGCGTGTCGCGCCCCACTCATTGTGACCCGTCGCGTGGCGAGGGGGAAAAAATTTTCCAGCGGGTTTGTTGCTGAAACCTGCATTTGCCCAGTTGTAAGTTTAATAAAAATACAACTTTAAAATGTCATAACTTTTGTTCTACTTATCCGATTCGCGTGATTCTTTTTCCTACGCGACCGTAATTTAGTTCTCCATTTAATGGAGTTCAAAATTCAGCATTCAAACTAATAAAATTCCAAATTTCTAAGCATTCGGATTATTATTCAAAATCAACATTTTGACCCGTTTGTATTTAAAACCACCAACTTGTTTCTAACTAATCAAAATACAAGTTCCAATGTATTTAACACAAAATATTTAGCTCGGGTTCGTAATTGCTATAATTTGTGCGACTAGTACACAAGCTATGTGCATAAACTGTTTTGACCCGTTTAGGGAATTTAAGCAATTTAGTCTAAAACTTGCTCTTTTCTTTTTGACACTACAATATTTCCATATCTAAATAACTATATATGATCCACCACAACTATTTTGTGGTGGATTTAACATAACGAACCCCTTTTCCTCAATTCTACCCTTTAACTAGTCATTTTACGCAAATGACCATTTTTAGGCATTTGAATTACGAAGTTTATGCCTACAACTCTTACATGTATCTAAGGGTTACATAATTACAATGCAAGTTTATAAACGGCCTCTAGGGGTCGTTTGCTCGTTTTACCCATTAAGGGCTTTTCGGTCAATTCTAGTCTCTTATTTTACGAGGAAAGACTCTCACAATCATTTGACCAAAATAGCACTTTTAGCTACAACATAATAATGCGTACCTGTCCCGGTCAACATATAGACCCGTTTCATTTTTATACCTTGCCTTTATTAGCCACTAATCCAAAGCGACGCAATTATTCAATTTTTTTTTGTTCAATCCTGAGAACATATAACTTGACAACCAAATGTTAGTCGATATTGCCAAATGGTGTTTTCATCACCATTTGACTCGTTTGGCCCATATGACCAAACGTTTACATACATAACAAAACATGGCTTTAACTACCAATTCGCCCATCCGACCCATTTCGGATTTTACCATTAGATCCCTCTTTTTTTTTAACCAAGGTTTTTCATCATTTTATATGTCCCGTATTATTTCGTGTCAGAAACATATTTCGGATATAGCATTTTATCGTATTTACGATCTATGAATAAATACATGTCTAAAAAAAAGAGTGTAAGCTTTTTACTTACCTTGAATTCCGATTATGCTTTTCTTGTCGTACTTGATTCGTTTGACCACTTATTTCCCAAGCCTCCACCTAGCTCGTTAAGCATCGAACTATTGTCAACATTTACAAGGCGGTTAGATTAGTCATTAACAATCACGACTATTCCACCTTACATATTTTTTTATGTCGAAACTACTACTCGACTTTCTCATTAGTTAGCTTAACTTATCATAAGTTAACTATTTTCGATCACATGGTTTATACAATTAAGTCTAAATCAACATGATATTTAGAACTCTTATCGTTTCATATTTCGCATAATTTGCCTTATCATTCAAATGTGCGTTTCACTCAAAATTTCAACATTTTAGCTTTCATTTAGGCATGTTCATATCACTGAAAATAGGCTGTTTTTGGTGACCTGTTTAACCTGTTTACAAGTCTTCAAAAATTATGATTTTTTATGTGACGTACCTCTCGGAGGGTTAGGCCTTGTGTTAAAATTTCAATATCTAACTCTTTACTAAAAATTTGTAAAAATTCATTCACTAAGCTGCAATCAGATTCGTCACTTCTGACTGCAGCTTACGAAAAAGTTCATTTAAAATTCCTCGTTTATCCGATTGACGAAATTCCAATTGGAGGTTTTTGGAATTACCTGAAGTTACCTACAGTAAAAATTTGAGATCATAAATCAATTCTTAAATTGAGTTATGACATTCGTAATGGGCTGCAAATTCTGCCAGAAAACGCAGCCTGAACCATCGATACCGAAAAATTCATAAAACATTCAATTTTCGTCAAAAAATGCAATTCCAGTGGGGTTTTAAATATATTTCCTGGAATTACATTTTAGACTCAAGAAACATATGTTTTTGTCACGTTTTGCCCACGTTACAGGCAATACAAGTCGGCTGTAAATTCTGATCAGAAGCTGTGTGAATTCAGCTTTCAATCAAAACATGTTTATGACATTATAGCACTGTTTTTAGCAATCAAAACCCCTAAAAACATCGCATACACGAATTTAGCATCATCAAATATGAATTGTCACACCCCGACCGCGTAAAACAACAAATCGCGGCGGAAACATCGGGGCGTGTTGCGACAGAATTAATTGTTTCATAACCATGGCACACAAAGTGTATTTTATTTATTAAACAAAGGTGTTACATTGTCTCAAAACAGTAAATTAACGAGTTCAGAACATAATTAAACATAGTCTATCATCTTTTAAAGTCTCTAAGGCACAGGTCCGCCCTAGTATCATGATCAACATCCTATGGAAAAGCACCTGAAAACACATGTGAAAATAGGTACGTCAGCATAAAAATGCCTGTGAGATACATAGGTTTTGTGAAAATAAGATTCATGACTTATGTTTAAGAAAAATGTTTAGTCATGAACCTTGTAATTTGTTTTGTCTTGTAAATCATTTGAAAACAATAAGATCAGATGATATGTATAAGTAAATGTCAGGTTAAATAAATATCCATGTAAAAAGATGTGTTTGTATAAGATAAGTTGTTTGTAAATCAATGTCTTGTGAAAAGTATGTTATTTGTATAAAATGTTCTATGTCTCAAACTGAAATGATTCAAATAACGTTACGCCATGTAATACCATACAAACACTTATATATAGGAAGTACCAGCGGCGTATCCACCATGCTTGTATCATATTACACACGCATCGTTACTTAATCACTTAATCAAACCAATGTAAGAAGTCTATGTTTAATTCAATTGTCAAATGTATTGAATGATATGTCAAATGTAAATCATGTCAAATGTCTATGTCAAATATCCATGTCAAATGTCTATGTCAAAATGTCATGTATGGCAAGTGAAATGTCTCAAACTAAACCATATGCACAAAAACAAAGTATTGAAGTAAAACTTGGTTTAAATCAAAGCTATGTTTTGTGTAAATGCATGCAACTATTTAATATGAACATTTATGCGGTATTGTGAATATGCATACATCCAAGCCTGGCGACTGTGGTGATAACCCTTTAAACAAATTAAAGGTCTATCTGTCTTAATGTCAACGAATTCGGTCATTCCTTTCTGTCCCCTTACCCTGGGATGTCCGGAACGGGAGTTGTCAATTCCTATGGTACCACTACCTACTAACGAACGGCGTAGCTAATGTTAATGGATATATTGTCCCATGTAAACAAACCAAATGTCATAACAAAATGTGAGCATGTGAAAACAATGCACTAAGTATGTAATCAAATGAAACATACATAGCGTGAAATGTCATGTAAAACGATGTACTAAGTAATGCACACAATGGGCATACCTAGCATGAAATGTCATGTAAAACGATGTACTAAGTAATGCACACAATGGGCATACCTAGCATGAAATGTCATGTAAAACAATGTACCAAGTAATGCACACAATGGGCATACCTAGCATGAAATGTCATGTAAAACAATGTACCAAGTAATGCACACAATGGGCATACCTAGCATAAGATGTCATGAAATCATGTACTATAATGTACTAACGAACATAGTAGTATATGATGTGAAAACAAGAAAGCATGAAAGTAACAAGTAGGCACATGTGTTCCACCCCAAAACAGTTTAGAAAACAGTAAAAGAGGGGTCTATGTACTCACTTGAGATTGCTCAGTTGTATAAAGATAACCACCAAGCAATTGCTAGAGATCTCGGAATCAAACGGCACCTAGTATAGGTAACTATGTTAATAAACCGGACCTAAATCGGAAGACTGGGTAGAATGAGGTTTCGCAAACCAAACGAGTGTAGAGACTCGTGTCATTTGGTTTAACAAAGCCTACATACTAAATGAAACTTATCATAATAGAATACGACCCATTACGACCCGTTTAGGAAGCTTATGCTACTTTAACGCGCCGTGCGCGTGAAACGCGTTCGGACCGCCTAACTAGTCCTATGACAAGTATTATATGCCTAAACATGTTACATAATCAGTTACGTGACAAAAGTTTAGGTTACATATGTTAAATTACCAATTATGTATGAAAAGGGTATTCTGGTAATTTACCTAAGGCATATAAACTACCTATCATACAACTACTTACACGTCGTGACCATAAGGTATAACCTCGGAAGGTTATTCCCTACACTATGGTCACCTAAGGTATTTGGTCGGATCCTAATGATCGACCAAACTGGGTCGGGTTCGAAAGTATAAGCGATTGTTTAGATCGCTTACCTTACGACCCTATATAAGCACTAAACTAAAAGTGACGAGTTAAGCATGTTAAAACATGCTTAACCAAGTTTAGAAAATAGGTTTGGTATCACAACAAACGGTTGTGATACCTAAGAGTAGTTTGGTTACAAAATACCCAAGAATACGTATTCTGCCCGAAACTACGGCTCGTCACTGAGCCTAGATAACGTGGAAATCAGTAGGTATAGTCACTAGGGACTATAACCATCGTGATCACGCTCACGTTATGAAGTTCAAACGAACTTTGCATCGACCATAAACTGGTCAATGCAGAAAGTCAAACAAAGTTTGACTTTCGGACTCGAAAGCGATAAAAGAACGAAAGAATACTTACGAAGGGTCCCCGAATGCTAACCCAGATCAAAATAGCCCAGGTATGAAACGAAGGTTCCAACTTAGAGCTCTCCTAATCAGATTTGTGGGTTTTGGGGTTGAGGGTGGATGGGTATTTATAGGAAATGGTCCACCGCTAGGATCGTTTCTTGGAAAAGGGGAAACGATCAAGGCCGTACACTTGTCGGAAAGTCATGGTGCCACAAATGCTCCATAACTTAATGACACATCATCTCTAAACATGTGGTTAAGAATTGATTGGGTTGCAACTTGTGCTTAACCATTGAATCTGGCCCAGATCACTCAGTCGCGTAGCGCGACAGGTGAGCCCCTAGGGCTCGCGCTACGCGACACCCTCACCTGATTCAGAAAAGTTTCAAAAGTTACATGTTTGGTCCCTGCACGTGTTTCAAGGCATTTCCGACACTTCCAAGGCCCGTAAAGCCATCTTTAAGGCCCTAAAATGTTGCCTAAACATTGTGGACATGAAACATGTTCAAAAATATTTCGGATGATGGTTCGTTTGGTCGTACGAACGCGATGTTCGCTTAATTACGACGAAATGCGCATAAGCGCGAAAAACGATCCAAATGACGCAACGAATGGATTTTTCTTAAGGCGAACACTAAAATAAAATATAGTCATGCTTCCATAAATTTTTGGATGTCCAGATGTATTCAGAACGTAAGTTATGCGCGAAAATGCAAACTTGTGCACTTTTTGACACTTTTAGTCCCTGAATGTTCCAAAAGTTTATTTTAGCACACCAAACCCCTCAAAGCCTATTTCTAAGCTATGTAAAGGATATTTAAGGTGTGTTTAACTTATGGTTATGTTTCGGAATGTTCGTTACAGTTCAAATTGACATACTTTCGCAGTTTGTCATATTTAGTCCCTGTAAGCGAATTAACTTGTTTTTGCCATACCAAAGCCTTCAAAACTTATTTCTAAGTTATGTAAAGGTTATTTAAGGTATGTTGAGTATATGTTGATGTTCCGGAGTATTTCTCGCATTAAACTGAGTACGTTTACGCACTAGTTTGCGTATAACTCTCCAGAAAGCGATGTAGAGTTTGAAATTACATAAAAGTCAAAACATGAAAAATGTATAACATAACAAAACAAACATTGGGATCAAATAACATTGTTTTATTGATAACAGAACTGTTCATAGTGATTACAAGCACAGTTGTTACAGTCTCCCCTACTTGTGGAAATTTCGTCCCGAAATTTATTTAGAGGAAACTCGTGGAAAAAGATGTGGATATTTCTCTTTCATTTGATCTTCGCGTTCCCAAGTAAACTCGGGTCCACGTTTAGCTTCCCAGCGAACTTTGACCAAAGGAATGCGCTTGCGTTTAAGCCACTTGACTTCACGTTCCATGATTTCCACTGGCTTCTCAACAAATTTCAGTGTTTTGCCAATACGAATTTCGTCAAGCGGTATGGAGTAGTTCTCATCAGCTGTACACTTCTTGAGATTTGATACGTGAAAAGTTGGATGAACATTTCCCAGTTCAGGAGGTAACTCAAGTCTGTAGGCTACCTTTCCGATTCTTTCGACGATCTTGAATGGTCCAACGTATCTAGGTGCAAGTTTTCCTTTCTTTCCAAATCTGATCACACCTTTCCAAGGTGAGACCTTAAGTAATACTCGATCACCGACTTGAAATTCAAAGGCTTTACGTTTTGGGTCCGCGTAAATCTTCTGACGGTTTCTAGCTGCCTGAAGGTTATCACGAACTTTCTTGACCTTGTCAGTTGTCTCTAAAATGAGGGCAGGTCCAGTAAGTTGAGCCTCGCCAATCTCATTCCAGCAGACTGGTGAACGACATTTTCGACCATAGAGAGCTTCGAAAGGAGCCATTTGGATGCTAGTGTGATAACTGTTGTTGTAGGAGAATTCAATCAATTTAAGATGTGAATCCCAACTACCACCAAAATCGATCACACAAGCTCTAAGCATATCCTCCAGAGTCTGGATTGTTCTCTCAGATTGGCCATCCGTTTGCGGATGATAAGCTGTGCTCAGATTAAGTTGGGTCCCCATGGCAGATTGCATGGTTCTCCAAAAGTGAGAAGTGAAACGAGCATCTCTGTCAGAAATGATGTTCAAAGGAACACCATGTCGAGCTACAATTTCATCTACATAGATTTGAGCAAGTCTGTCAGTAGGAAAATCCTCGCGGATTGGCAAGAAATGTGCTGACTTTGTAAGACGATCAACGACTACCCAGATGGCATCATGACCTTTCTTTGTGCGCGGGAGTTTGGTAACAAGATCCATAGTAATGTTTTCCCATTTCCAAACTGGGATCTCTGGTTGCTCCAATAAACCCGAAGGACGCTGATGTTCAGCCTTAACCTTAAGACAAGTAAGGCATTTTGATACGTATAAGGCAATGTCTTTCTTCATACCAGGCCACCAATAGTGAATACGAAGATCCTTATACATTTTATCTGAGCCCGGATGAATAGAATAGCGAGACTTATGGGCTTCATCCATAAGCAAGGTACGAAGATCATCCTGGCTTGGGACCCACAAACGGTCCATGAAGTAATATGACCCATTGTCCTTCAGTTCAAGAGCAGGTGTTATGTGATAGGGAAATTCCTTATCCATTAAACCTTGTGAAACACAAGATTGTTGAGCTCGAGAAATGCGCGCTTGAATATCGGATCGAGCTTGAATAACAGATTGAACACGTACACAATGAAGCTTAGTACGTTCCTTACGACTCAATGCATCAGCTACGACATTCGCCTTACCAGGATGGTAGCGAATTTCGCAGTCATAGTCGTTTAAAAGCTCAACCCAACGTCGCTGTCTCATGTTGAGTTCTTTCTGGTTGAAGATATGCTGAAGACTTTTGTGGTCAGTGAAAACCACACATTTTGTACCGTACAAATAGTGTCTCCAGATCTTGAGAGCAAAGACAACTGCACCCAACTCAAGATCATGAGTGGTGTAGTTCTTCTCATGTATCTTCAATTGTCTTGATGCATAGGCTATGACTTTGTTCCTTTGCATAAGAACACAGCCAAGACCCAATTTCGATGCATCACAATACACAACAAAATCATCATCACCCTCGGGCAATGATAGAACAGGCGCATCGCAAAGCTTCTGCTTCAGGTGTTGAAAAGCTTCCTCTTGTTTGAATCCCCAGTAAAAGGGCATTTTCTTCTGAGTTAGAGCAGTTAGAGGAACTGCAATCTTAGAGAAGTTTTCAATGAAGCGACGATAATAACCCGCTAGACCAAGAAATGAACGAACTTCAGTAGGAGTAGTAGGTGTATCCCAATCCTTAATCGCACTGATCTTGGAGGGATCTACATGAACACCTCGTTCGTTGATAATGTGTCCCAAAAATTGAACTTCTTTAAGCCAAAATTCGCACTTGGAGAATTTGGCGAAAAGTTGCTCTTTCTTCAGGAGTTCCAGAGTAAGACGAAGATGCTGCTCGTGATCAGCTTGCGTCTTAGAGTAAATCAAGATGTCATCGATAAAAACAATGACGAACTGATCCAAATAAGGTTTGCAGACCCTATTCATTAAGTCCATGAAAACAGCAGGAGCATTAGTCAAACCGAATGGCATGACTGTGAATTCATAATGTCCATAACGAGTACGGAACGCTGTCTTCGGAATGTCTTCTTCTTGCACCCGAAGTTGATGATACCCAGAACGTAGATCAATCTTCGAAAAATAAGAAGCGCCTTGTAACTGATCAAAGAGATCATCGATGCGAGGTAGAGGATATCGATTCTTGATGGTAAGCTTGTTAAGCTCACGATAATCGATACACATCCTAAAGGATCCATCCTTCTTCTTGACAAAAAGAACGGGAGCACCCCATGGTGAAAAACTAGGACGTATAAAACCTTTGTCAGAGAGCTCCTGAAGCTGTTTAGACAACTCTTGCATCTCAGACGGTGCAAGACGATATGGAGCTCTGGCAATGGGGTTTGCACCAGGTACGAGATCAATGCGGAACTCGACTTGGCGTGCTGGAGGTAGACCAGGTAAATCTTCAGGGAACACTTCAGAATAATCCCGAACGACAGGAATATCTGAAATAGACTTACCCTTGCCTTTATCTTCTGTAACATGTGCTAAGAAAGCCACATAGTTCTTCTGCAGATACTTCCGAGCTTTAAAACAGGACATGAGTCTGAGACCACCGGTAGGCTTCTCACCTTGAACCTGCAGGATCTCGCCTGTCGAAAGTGGCACACGAACAATCTTCTTAGAACAGACTATCTCTGCGTGATGCTTGGATAACCAATCCATTCCCACAATAACGTCGAAGCTTCCAAGTTGCATAGGCGCGAGGTCAATAGGAAAAAGATGGTCGTTAAGATTCAACTGGCATTTGCGAAGAACAGAATCAAGAATAATGGGTTCACCACTAGCAACCTCTACTGTCAAAGATTTGCCTAGTTTCGTTCTAGACACGCGAAGCATTTGCTCAAAAGACAAAGACACGAAACTCTTATCGGCACCAGAATCGAAAAGAACAGATGCAGGCTGGTTATTAATAAAGAACGTACCGTTCACCACATTATCGTCAGCCTGTGCCTCTTGGGCATTCATGTTAAAAACTCGGCCTCGAGCCGGAGCTGGATTCTGGTTCTGGTTCTGGTTCTGGTTCTGGTTGGCTAGCCTTGGGCACCGGTTTCTATAGTGGGTCAGATCCCCACAATTATAACAAGCACCTGGTGGGTATTGTGGTCGTGCAGCTTGACCCTGTTGCGGAGCAGGAGGCTGAGCAACTTGTTGAGCCGGGTTCTGAACAGCGGGATTCTGAGCAGATCGACAAACATTGGCTAGATGGCCTGATTTCCCACAGTTAGTACAGAAACGGCATGGAAAATGCGGCTGGTGGTGACTGTTGCATCTATTGCACAAAGGTGCATTCCCTGTATAGGGTTTCTTTGCTGGAGGCTGTGCGGGTTGGTTGGGAGCTGCCTGATTAGCTTGGGCAGTGATAGCAAAATTTTGGGAAGCCTTACGCTTCTTTGCCCTCTTTGAAGAACCAGAGTTCTTTCCATTCAAGTTTTGACCTTTCTTGCTATCTTCCTTGTCAGCCGACTGCTTCTTGCCCTTGTCACCCTTCCTGTGTAACTTGTTCTTCCGGATCTGCGACTCAGTCAATGTCGCAGATAACTCGATCGCCTGACGAAGTGTGGCAGGGTTACTACCAGTAAGAATGTCTTGTACCGAGTCAGGTAGACCATCGATGTATCTCTCGATAGCCTTGTCGAGTGGGGTGACCATTGTTGGGCAAAGCAGACTCAATTCTTCAAACCGATCAGTATAAGCCCTATGCTCACCACTATCTTGCTTCAGCTCATCAAACTCCTTCTCCAACGCTCGTTGTTCATGACGAGGACAGAATTCCCTCATCATAAGGGCTCTAAGTTCAGCCCATGTCTGTGCGAGAGCAACTTCAGCACCCTGGTCTCTCATAACCCCGTTCCACCATGTCAAAGCCCTCTTCTGAAATACGCTCGAGGAGAACTCGACCTTGCGATTATCCGGACACTGCACATGGCGAAAAGTATTCTCTATGCTCTCAAACCACTGAAGAAGCCCAGTCGCTCCCTCAGAACCACTAAACTTGAGTGGTTTAGCCTGGTTAAAATCCTTGTACTTGCATGGAACATTGTTGTTGTTGTTGGCCTGGTTCCACAGAGCAAAGAGATTTGGAAATTGAGCAGCCATCTGCTCTGAAATGATTTCTGCCAGTTCGGCAGTTGCTATCGGATTTTCGCGTCGAGGAGGCATTCTAAAAGAGGAAACATGAAAAGAAACGAGTGAGATGATTGGATGAAAAGAATGAGATGAAACAAAATCAACAAAAGCAAAGATGGTGGTCATTCGTCCGTATCACAAAGCAAACAAACGACACACAGTGACTAATCAAAGTAAATGGATCAAAAATAATGTATAATGAAGACATGCTCGCCTATAAGTGAACACTCATCCCAAGAATTCCCAGGTAAGCACAACTGGTCTCTGCGTCTGGTTGAGATGTATACGAAGTGCTTGCCTAGACAGAAAACCCAGAATACAGGCATTCACCCTTCCAGTTTGCACACGTTCACATTATTTAAAACCCAAAACGTTTGACGGGATTTTTGAAAATTAGAAGGCACAAGGCCAAAAACCAAACTTGAAAAGGGTTCAAAACCATATAACAGAGGGTTCAAAACCTTACAATTGAGGGTTCAAAACCTTGTAAAAATTTATTCAAAAACAGATGATTGTTTTTCAAAAATCGTTTCGGAAGAATTTTGGTTCCTTGTTTTGTTAATCACCTAAGGATAGGTGATGTACATGTTTTAAGATCTAAACACAAGATAGCTTGTGTTAGGTTCCTAGAAAAGTTATAGTCTAGGTCAAAGCATTACTAATAACCTAATTCCCTATAACCATTGGCTCTGATACCAACTCTTCTGTCACACCCCGACCGCGTAAAACAACAAATCGCGGCGGAAACATCGGGGCGTGTTGCGACAGAATTAATTGTTTCATAACCATGGCACACAAAGTGTATTTTATTTATTAAACAAAGGTGTTACATTGTCTCAAAACAGTAAATTAACGAGTTCAGAACATAATTAAACATAGTCTATCATCTTTTAAAGTCTCTAAGGCACAGGTCCGCCCTAGTATCATGATCAACATCCTATGGAAAAGCACCTGAAAACACATGTGAAAATAGGTACGTCAGCATAAAAATGCCTGTGAGATACATAGGTTTTGTGAAAATAAGATTCATGACTTATGTTTAAGAAAAATGTTTAGTCATGAACCTTGTAATTTGTTTTGTCTTGTAAATCATTTGAAAACAATAAGATCAGATGATATGTATAAGTAAATGTCAGGTTAAATAAATATCCATGTAAAAAGATGTGTTTGTATAAGATAAGTTGTTTGTAAATCAATGTCTTGTGAAAAGTATGTTATTTGTATAAAATGTTCTATGTCTCAAACTGAAATGATTCAAATAACGTTACGCCATGTAATACCATACAAACACTTATATATAGGAAGTACCAGCGGCGTATCCACCATGCTTGTATCATATTACACACGCATCGTTACTTAATCACTTAATCAAACCAATGTAAGAAGTCTATGTTTAATTCAATTGTCAAATGTATTGAATGATATGTCAAATGTAAATCATGTCAAATGTCTATGTCAAATATCCATGTCAAATGTCTATGTCAAAATGTCATGTATGGCAAGTGAAATGTCTCAAACTAAACCATATGCACAAAAACAAAGTATTGAAGTAAAACTTGGTTTAAATCAAAGCTATGTTTTGTGTAAATGCATGCAACTATTTAATATGAACATTTATGCGGTATTGTGAATATGCATACATCCAAGCCTGGCGACTGTGGTGATAACCCTTTAAACAAATTAAAGGTCTATCTGTCTTAATGTCAACGAATTCGGTCATTCCTTTCTGTCCCCTTACCCTGGGATGTCCGGAACGGGAGTTGTCAATTCCTATGGTACCACTACCTACTAACGAACGGCGTAGCTAATGTTAATGGATATATTGTCCCATGTAAACAAACCAAATGTCATAACAAAATGTGAGCATGTGAAAACAATGCACTAAGTATGTAATCAAATGAAACATACATAGCGTGAAATGTCATGTAAAACGATGTACTAAGTAATGCACACAATGGGCATACCTAGCATGAAATGTCATGTAAAACGATGTACTAAGTAATGCACACAATGGGCATACCTAGCATGAAATGTCATGTAAAACAATGTACCAAGTAATGCACACAATGGGCATACCTAGCATGAAATGTCATGTAAAACAATGTACCAAGTAATGCACACAATGGGCATACCTAGCATAAGATGTCATGAAATCATGTACTATAATGTACTAACGAACATAGTAGTATATGATGTGAAAACAAGAAAGCATGAAAGTAACAAGTAGGCACATGTGTTCCACCCCAAAACAGTTTAGAAAACAGTAAAAGAGGGGTCTATGTACTCACTTGAGATTGCTCAGTTGTATAAAGATAACCACCAAGCAATTGCTAGAGATCTCGGAATCAAACGGCACCTAGTATAGGTAACTATGTTAATAAACCGGACCTAAATCGGAAGACTGGGTAGAATGAGGTTTCGCAAACCAAACGAGTGTAGAGACTCGTGTCATTTGGTTTAACAAAGCCTACATACTAAATGAAACTTATCATAATAGAATACGACCCATTACGACCCGTTTAGGAAGCTTATGCTACTTTAACGCGCCGTGCGCGTGAAACGCGTTCGGACCGCCTAACTAGTCCTATGACAAGTATTATATGCCTAAACATGTTACATAATCAGTTACGTGACAAAAGTTTAGGTTACATATGTTAAATTACCAATTATGTATGAAAAGGGTATTCTGGTAATTTACCTAAGGCATATAAACTACCTATCATACAACTACTTACACGTCGTGACCATAAGGTATAACCTCGGAAGGTTATTCCCTACACTATGGTCACCTAAGGTATTTGGTCGGATCCTAATGATCGACCAAACTGGGTCGGGTTCGAAAGTATAAGCGATTGTTTAGATCGCTTACCTTACGACCCTATATAAGCACTAAACTAAAAGTGACGAGTTAAGCATGTTAAAACATGCTTAACCAAGTTTAGAAAATAGGTTTGGTATCACAACAAACGGTTGTGATACCTAAGAGTAGTTTGGTTACAAAATACCCAAGAATACGTATTCTGCCCGAAACTACGGCTCGTCACTGAGCCTAGATAACGTGGAAATCAGTAGGTATAGTCACTAGGGACTATAACCATCGTGATCACGCTCACGTTATGAAGTTCAAACGAACTTTGCATCGACCATAAACTGGTCAATGCAGAAAGTCAAACAAAGTTTGACTTTCGGACTCGAAAGCGATAAAAGAACGAAAGAATACTTACGAAGGGTCCCCGAATGCTAACCCAGATCAAAATAGCCCAGGTATGAAACGAAGGTTCCAACTTAGAGCTCTCCTAATCAGATTTGTGGGTTTTGGGGTTGAGGGTGGATGGGTATTTATAGGAAATGGTCCACCGCTAGGATCGTTTCTTGGAAAAGGGGAAACGATCAAGGCCGTACACTTGTCGGAAAGTCATGGTGCCACAAATGCTCCATAACTTAATGACACATCATCTCTAAACATGTGGTTAAGAATTGATTGGGTTGCAACTTGTGCTTAACCATTGAATCTGGCCCAGATCACTCAGTCGCGTAGCGCGACAGGTGAGCCCCTAGGGCTCGCGCTACGCGACACCCTCACCTGATTCAGAAAAGTTTCAAAAGTTACATGTTTGGTCCCTGCACGTGTTTCAAGGCATTTCCGACACTTCCAAGGCCCGTAAAGCCATCTTTAAGGCCCTAAAATGTTGCCTAAACATTGTGGACATGAAACATGTTCAAAAATATTTCGGATGATGGTTCGTTTGGTCGTACGAACGCGATGTTCGCTTAATTACGACGAAATGCGCATAAGCGCGAAAAACGATCCAAATGACGCAACGAATGGATTTTTCTTAAGGCGAACACTAAAATAAAATATAGTCATGCTTCCATAAATTTTTGGATGTCCAGATGTATTCAGAACGTAAGTTATGCGCGAAAATGCAAACTTGTGCACTTTTTGACACTTTTAGTCCCTGAATGTTCCAAAAGTTTATTTTAGCACACCAAACCCCTCAAAGCCTATTTCTAAGCTATGTAAAGGATATTTAAGGTGTGTTTAACTTATGGTTATGTTTCGGAATGTTCGTTACAGTTCAAATTGACATACTTTCGCAGTTTGTCATATTTAGTCCCTGTAAGCTAATTAACTTGTTTTTGCCATACCAAAGCCTTCAAAACTTATTTCTAAGTTATGTAAAGGTTATTTAAGGTATGTTGAGTATATGTTGATGTTCCGGAGTATTTCTCGCATTAAACTGAGTACGTTTACGCACTAGTTTGCGTATAACTCTCCAGAAAGCGATGTAGAGTTTGAAATTACATAAAAGTCAAAACATGAAAAATGTATAACATAACAAAACAAACATTGGGATCAAATAACATTGTTTTATTGATAACAGAACTGTTCATAGTGATTACAAGCACAGTTGTTACATGAATTTACTTCATGGGACTCAAATTACACTAGAATAACTATCAAAATCCTAGTGTTCAACATGTTCCACAAAAACCCACTAATCACCTTCAATGGTGTTCATGGAATTTACTAGAATTAAGCATGATTTCAACATATACTTGTCTAGGGTTTACTCCTAGACACTATATTGTTCCTATTCCATCCATATAACAAACATGCAACCATAAAAAAAAGAGTGTAAGCTTTTTACTTAACTTGAATTCCGATTATGCTTTTCTTCTCGTACTTGATTCGTTTGACCACTTCTTTCCCAAGCCTCCACCTAGCTCGTTAAGTATCGAACTATTGTCAACATTTACAAGGAGGTTAGATTAGTCATTAACAATCACGACTATTCCACCTTACTTATTTTCTTATGTCGAAACTACTATTCGACTTTCTCATTAGTTAGCTTGACTTATCATAAGTTAACTATTTTCGATCACATGGTTTACACAATTAAGTCTAAATCAACATGATATTTAGAACTCTTATCGTTTCATATTTCGCATAATTTGCCCTATCATTCAAATGTGCGTTTCACTCAAAATTTCAACATTTTAGCTTTCATTTAGGCATGTTCATATCACTGAAAATAGGCTGTTTTTGGTGACCTGTTTAACATGTTTACAAGTCTTCAAAAATTATGATTTTTTTATATGACGTACCTCTCGGAGGGTTAGGCCTTGTGTTAAAATTTCAAGATCTAACTCTTTACCAAAAAATTTTAAAAATTCATTTACTAAGCTGCAATCAGATTCGTCACTTCTGACTGCAGCTTACGAAAAAATTCATTTAAAATTCCTCGTTTATCCGATTGACGAAATTCCAATTGGAGGTTTTTGGAATTACCTGAAGTTACATACAGTAAAAATTTGAGATCATAAATCAATTCTTAAATTGAGTTATGACATTCGTAATGGGCTGTAAATTCTGCCAGAAAACGCAACCTGAACCTTCGATACCGAAAAATTCATAAAACATTCAGTTTTCGTCGAAAAAATGCAATTACAGTGGGGTTTTAAAGATATTTCCTGGAATTAAATTTTAGACTCAAGAAGCATATGTTTTTGTCACGTTTTTCCACGTTACAGGCATGACAAGTCGGCTGTAAATTCTGATCAGAAGCTGTGTGAATTCAGCTTTCAATCAAAACATGTTTATGACATTATAGCACTGTTTTTAGCAATCAAAAACCCTAAAAACATCGCATACACGAATTTAGCATCATCAAATATGAATTTACTTCATGGGACTCAAATTACACTAGAATAACAATCAAAATCCTAGTGTTCAACATGTTCCACAAAAACCCACTAATCACCTTCAATGGTGTTCATGGAATTTACTAGAATTCAGCATGATTTCAACATATACTTGTCTAGGGTTTACTCCTAGACACTATATTGTTCCTATTCCATCCATATAACAAACATGCAACCATAAATTTTGAATTCTCTAAGTTTACTCAGAAATTCAACTAGAGATTTCCTATAGAATTCACATACCTTATGACTCATTTTTCAGTGGAGTTCACTATTTCGTGCTCGGATTTTGATTTGGAACTGAATTTGATCTTCAATTTGGGGAAATTAACATGAACTAAGGTTTGGTGGGGAGCCTGATGTCGCCCTGTGTTCCTGTATGACCAGACACACCTAAGTGTGTGTTTGGTGTGGGTTATTTTGATTTTAATCATTCAAGTTTCTAACTTTACAACTTAGGCCCCTAAATTTTTGTTTTATTTATAATTTAGGGGTTTCCATCTATGGTTTATAAAAGGCTTACTAGTCCATGCTTCTTTATTGTTTTTAAACTAATTATTAACTAGGTTAATTACCCCTAGTTAACTTAGTGAGTCCCGGGAGTTCTAACCCGTTTATTTTAAGTTCCGTCAACTCGGCCCTTTTATCCATTTTATTTCTCGAAAGTTCTTATCCGCTTTTTAGTTAATATTAGGATTATTTATTTAAATCCTAATATTTACCAGATTACCTTACCACTAACGGTACTTTACCCGTTTTTTAGTATTAACGGGGTTTGATTACCAAACCCGTTTTTTGGGTGTTACAAGTCTACCCCCCTTAAAGAGGTTTCGTCCCCGAAACCTTTCTCACGTACTTTATTAGTTTAGATCATCTGAACCTTAGTTTTCGGTGATCACTTGGGCATTACTCGCATATAATAATCTTACCAAAAAGTATGGTAATGTGTTTTTAGTTTTTAAGGCATATGCACCTTTCACGTGTAAGGCCTCGTAGGCCATTACCTTCAGCTTGTATTTCTTATTCTAGTTACTTATTTGACCGAGTTGTCATCTAATTACTCGGTCGTATTTATTATTCAACATTTTTACTTCTAGCTAATTTTATATTGACAAGCGCCTTGCGTAAGTCGTTACACTATTTCGACTTCGAATGGTTTTTACCGGCTAGACTGATTTGTCGCCATCATTTTATACTCCGTTACTCGGGTATATCATATTGCCATCCCGGCCTTTTGTGTGTTTCTGATTTCATACCTCGTAACTGACGTTACAACGTGGTTAAATTCTATGTCGCTTTTAGTGACCGTAATCACATCACATCTTGTTTTAAGTTTATGTCGACTTTCCATTGTCGAAAATCTTTCTTTCAAATGTATCGTTTCACACGTATCGGTGTTAAAACCTATATCCTTTAATATTAACTATTTCCGAGTTCTTCTCATAGTATTCATATTTGTTAAAACATTGTTTCTTACAAAAACTGAATTTTAGTTTAACGTTTTTCTCTTTAGCTTATGTCAATTTACTCACATCAAGGAAATTGGCAATCAATAATTTTTTCCTTTCCGTTCTCGTTTTACACGGGGAGTCGTAACAAGTTTCCTCGCTTTACGCTATTGATCCGTAGGTTATGATGATCCTATAGATCATCTTTTATTCACGTCTATATTCAAATGTATATTTATACATATATAGCTTCAAGGCATCCCTTGTTATGCTTGGAATCATTTATTTTTGCTTTTGATCTTTAGTTGACCTTGACCGTAGTCTAAGGTTTCATTTGTTTATTTTCGGACTAATCTTCCAACTTTATGACTCCTTGCGTCATTTACTCGTCAGTTTGTCCTACTCTTACCATTATCCGGTTCTTACCTGTACCTCTTTACAACCCGTTACCCGGGTTCTTTATCTTAATGTTTTTAACATTCTTGTTTTGCCAGTTTGCGTTTTTCCTATCTACATTCCTTTAAGACCCATCACATAGGTTCATTAATATTTCGCGCTTCTATTATTCGGTTTGCGCCTATTTGTACTACCAATTTCTTATACTTTATTTGTCTCGTTTGACTTATTCGTGTGAGGTTTTATCACTTATGAACGTCAAACTTTGTTCTTTATTCGACCCGTTCACTCTAAAATAGTTGAACATAGTTATCAAAATTTCTGTTTGCAAATTCTCAGTCTTTTAGTCATGACTCATATTCCGAGTCTTTTGACTTTCTTTTTCGCGTTCCCGTCTCTCGGTTTACGCATTCACCCACAATCCTACCCGTCCATCGGGTATCTTTTCCAAAGTCATTGTCAAGTAACCATTCTTATATGGTTTTAGACATCATCTTAATTTATTTGATCGTCTTAGCGAATTCCATTGCTTTTATTTAGTCAAGTCTTTTATTCTTTTATTCTACCCCTTTGACTTGTCTGTGTGAATTTCATCACTTATGACAGTCAAACTTTATCCCTTATGCCTTAGCATCCACATTAGTTGGTTTGTATTTTCATTTACTTTAATCTTTGTCCCTTCTTTCAGGCTCGTTATTCTAACGTAATACGCTCCCTGTCATCCGACTTGCGTTTACGTTTACTATCAAACATCTTACTTGTTTGACTTATTTGGGTACTATTTAAGTTAGTCCCATTCACCTCATCCTTACTACATCGGACGTAAATGTGTCCGCTACAAGAAGTTCATGGTATCATATGCCACTACTTACTTGGCCAGAGTAAGCGATCAACACATGATACACATGACCTTTTTGTAGTTTTCACATCACACCCCATGTAAGTAACGCCCCTATTTATTTCATATCTTTGATTTCATTTAGTAAAACTCTATTTAATTGCAAAACAACAACCATTAGTTTTACTGGTTTTACTTTTGTACATATAAAATGTTTTCTTTTCTATTGAACTATTATATAATCACATTCATTAATGTGATCGCTACTTTTCTCAATAGCATTATATTGAGAGTTTTCCACTTGGATAATTACCCCCCGTCCAAGTTTCCATATGAACTAATCCTATTATTTCTTTGTTATTCATCATCGTGAATAACACATGTTTCTATTAAACTTCTCTTGGAAACATCATCCTGAATAGACATCCTATTCAGATTTTATTTGATATATGCAACCATCTTTCCCTACGTGTTTGTTGCATATTACTACTTATGAGATTAAATTTAAAAGCGTGCACCTGGTAATGCTTGCCCTTACGGGCTTCTCTTGTCGTTATCTTTGTTCGCGATCGTCATGCGATTTAGGTCCTTAATGAGTATGCTCTACTTGTCATACCTCGGACCATTCCACCGTCATGTCCGTCACTTGTTACATTCTCGCCATCTTCAGGTGCGAGTATCCTTCAACTAAACATTTACAAAAGTTAGTAATTTCGACATTAATAAACGCCCATATTGTAATACAAGGCTTTTTACTATATGTGTCAACGCACGTAATTTCGTCATCTATATCATTCATTTTAATTGGGGTAACGTGTATTACACGATAACCCTATGTGTTGTTTACAACACTTTAGCATGCTAAACCATTAACATACATGTACTTACTGGATTTGTGATCAAGCCTCAAACCGAACACACTTTACTCTTTAACCATGAGCTCTGATTACTAACTTGTAACACCCTTAATATTATTTAACGGTTTTCGTATAATTTGCGAAAATAAACATGTGATTATGAGCACATATATATTACAAAATTGGGGTTTATTAAAACTTTTACAATTTACAGTTTAGAACAACATAGCGTAATTGAATTCGTCGTTTAAAAGCTACGACGACGCGACTTGCGGAAGCTCCTTTTCACGTGTTCGGTTCCTTTTCATCACTTGATCTTCATCCGGGTACTCTTGATATTCACCTATGATCAAAACCAACATAAAAGTTAGTTTTGATAACTTAAATATAAGTTTAAACAAGTTCTACGCGTCAAACGATAATTAAAAATAATTTTTCCAGCTTTTATGTCTCTCACGTGTCGCGAGAGACTCTGACAAACATGTCGCGTGGCGCGACGTCTGTCGCGTGTCGCGCCCCACTCATTGTGACCCGTCGCGTGGCGCGGGGGAAACCAATTTCCAGCGGATTTGTTGTTGAAACCTGCATTCGCCCAGCTGTAAGTTTAATAAAAATTCAACTTTAAAATGTCATAACTTTTGTTCTACTTATCCGATTCGCGTGATTCTTTTTCCTACGCGACCGTAATTTAGTTCTCCATTTCATGGAGCTAAAAATTCGGTATTCAAACTAATAAAATTCCAAATTTCTAAGCATTCGGCTTATTATTCAAAATCAACATTTTGACCCGTTTGTATTTAAAACCACCAAGTTGTTTCTAACTAATCAAAATACATGTTCCAATGTATTTAACACAAAATATTTAGCTCGGGTTTGTAATTGCTATAATTTGCGCGACTAGTACACAAGCTATGTGCATAAACTGTTTTGACCCGTTTAGGGAATTTAAGCAATTTAGTCTAAAACTTGCTCTTTTCTTTTTGACACTACAATATTTCCATATCTAAATAACTATATATAATCCACCACAACTATTTTGTGGTGGATTTAACATAACGAACCCCTTTTCCTCAATTCTACCCTTCAACTAGTCATTTTACGCAAATGGACATTTTTAGGCATTTGAACTACGAAGTTTATGCCTACAACTCTTACATGTATCTAAGGGTTATATAATTACAATGCAAGTTTCTAAACGGCCTCTAGGGGTCGTTTGCTCGTTTTACCCATTAAGGGCTTTTCGGTCAATTCTGTTCTCTTATTTTACGACGAAAGACTCTCACAATTATTTGACCAAAATAGCACTTTTAGCTACAACATAATAATGAATACCTGTCCCGGTCAAGATATAGACCCGTTTTATTTTTATACCTTGCCTTTATTAGCCGCTAATCCAAAGCGACGCAATTATTCAATTTTTTTTGTTCAATCCTGAGAACATATAACTTTTTTTTTTTTGGATAAATGAGCTTTCGCCCGGCAAACTTTTATAAATAAGAAAAAGATGATACAAGCACAAAGGGGCATACCCCCGCAAGCCTAGCTACGGAATGCCAAAACATGCTTTGGGAACCGCAAACAGAAAAGACAAACATATAACACCTACTAACATGAACATCCTAGTAGGGATCATATCTTTTTCATCCAAAACAAGACAACACGCTAAACAAATAAGACCGAACATAAAATCTATAGATAAGACAATAACCCAAAAACTTTGGGCCTTCCATCCATAAACCAAAACCCGCTGAATAAGATGATGGCCCAAATGCACAACATAATCCGCACCAAACTTTTCACCCCACCTGTTGGGCTTCTCGCAAAAACCGCAACCGCACACCCCTGGGCCCAATGGAACACCCCTAAGCCCAAATAAAAACCATATAAACTCCATATTGGGCCTCACCCCATGACTGATCCAAAGCAGCATTGCCAAAACAGAAAAACAACTCAAGGGGACCCATACTGTGATGCAGCCCAACCAAAAATAACAAAACGGCCCACCAATGGTATTACCCACAATCTAAGAAAACCAAAAAAGATGCCCAGCCCCGAAAACTAACAGAAAGAAACAGCCAAACACTAATAACAACTTACTCGAACGCAAAAGAAACCGCCAAAACAGAAAATAAAACAAGAGAGACTGACCACACATGAGTTACTTTTTGTTTTTTTGGGCCTTGCACACAACTGAGAACATATAACTTGACAACCAAATGTTAGTCAATATTGCCAAATGGTGTTTTCATCACCATTTGGCTCGTTTGGCCCATATGACCAAACGTGTACATACATAACAAAACATGGCTTTAACTACCAATTCGCCCATCCGACCCATTTTGGATTTTACCATTAGATCCCCCTTTTTTAACCAAGGTTTTTCATCATTTTATATGTCCCGTATTATTTTGTGTCGGAAACATATTTCGGATATAGCATTTTATCGTATTTACGATCTATGAATAAATACATGTCTAAAAAAAGAGTGTAAGCTTTTTACTTACCTTGAATTCCGATTATGCTTTTCTTCTCGTACTTGATTCGTTTGACCACTTCTTTCCCAAGCCTCCACCTAGCTCGTTAAGTATCGAACTATTGTCAACATTTACAAGGAGGTTAGATTAGTCATTAACAATCACGACTATTCCACCTTACTTATTTTTGTATGTCGAAACTACTATTCGACTTCCTCATTAGTTAGCTTAACTTATCATAAGTTAACTATTTTCGATCACATGGTTTACACAATTAAGTCTAAATCAACATGATATTTAGAACTCTTATCGTTTCATATTTCGCATAATTTGCCCTATCATTCAAATGTGTGTTTCACTCGAAATTTCAACATTTTAGCTTTCATTTAGGCATGTTCATATCACTGAAAATAGGCTGTTTTTGGTGGCCTGTTTAACCTGTTTACAAGTCTTCAAAAATTATGATTTTTTTATGTGACATAACTCTCGGAGGGTTAGGCATTGTGTTAAAATTTCAAGATCTAACTCTTTACCAAAAATTCGTAAAAATTCATTTACTAAGCTGCAATCAGATTCGTCACTTCTGACTGCAGCTTACGAAAAAATTCATTTAAAATTCCTCGTTTATCCGATTGACGAAATTCCAATTGGAGATTTTTGGAATTACCTGAAGTTACCTACAGTAAAAATTTGAGATCATAAATCAATCCTTAAATTGAGTTATGACCTTCGTAATGGGCTCCAAATTCTGCCAGAAAACGCAACTTGAACCTTCGATACCGAAAAATTCATAAAAATTCAATTTTCGTCGAAAAAATGCAATTACACTGGGGTTTTAAAGATATTTCCTGGAATTAAATTTTAGACTCAAGAAACATATGTTTTTGTCACGTTTTTCCACGTTACAGGAAATACAAGTCGGTTGTAAATTCTGATCAGAAGCTGTGTGAATTCAGCTTTCAATCAAAACATGTTTATGACATTATAGCACTGTTTTTAGCAATCAAAAACCCTAAAAACATCACATACATGAATTTAGCATCATCAAATATGAATTTACTTCATGGGACTCAAATTACACTAGAATAACTATCAAAATCCTAGTGTTCAACATGTTCCACAAAAACCCACTAATCACCTTCAATGGTGTTCATGGAATTTACTAGAATTAAGCATGATTTCAACATATACTTGTCTAGGGTTTACTCCTAGACACTATATTGTTCCTATTCCATCCATATAACAAACATGCAACCATAAATTTTGAATTCTCTAAGTTTACTTAGAAATTCAACTAGAGATTTCCCATAGAATTCACATACCTTATGACTCATTTTTCTGTGGAGATCACTATTTCATGCTCGGATTTTGATTTGGAACTGAATTTGATCTTCAATTTGGGGAAATTAACATGAACTAGGGTTTGGTGGGGAGCCTGATGTCGCCCATGTGTTCCTGTACGACCAGACACACCTAAGTGTGTGTTTGGTGTGGGTTATTTTGATTTTAATCATTCAAGTTTCTAACTTTACAACTTTGGCCCCTAAATTTTTGTATTATTTATAATTTAGGGGTTTCCATCCATGGTTTATAAAAGGCTTACTAGTCCATGCTTCTTTATTGTTTTTAAACTAATTATTAACTAGGTTAATTACCCCTAGTTAACTTAGTGAGTCCAGGGAGTTCTAACCCGTTTATTTTAAGTTCCGTCAACTCGGCCCTTTTATCCATTTTATTTCTCGAAAGTTCTTATCCGCTTTTAATTAATATTAGGATTATTTATTTACATCCTAATATTTACCGGGTTACCTTACCACTAACGGTACTTTACCCGCCTTTTAGTATTAACGGGGTTTGATTACCAAACCCGTTTTCGGGGTGTTACACAAAAGAACGGGAACACCCCAAGGTGAAAAGCTCGGATGAATGAAACCCTTGTCAAAAAGCTCCTGAAGCTGTTTAAATAACTCTTGCATCTAAGACGGTGCAAGACGATATGGAGATCTAGCGATAGGATTAGCACCAGCTACATGGTCAATACGAAACTCAACTTGGCGTCCTGGGGGTTAACCAGGTAATTCTTCAGGAAAAACTTCAGGATAATCCCGAACAACAGGGATATCTTGGATAGACTTACCTTTGCCTCTTTCCTCTACGACGTGTGCCAGGAAGGCAACGTAGTTCTTTCGTAGATACTTTTAAGCTTGAATACATGACATGAGTTTGAGACTACTAGCTGGTTTCTCACCACGAACCTCTAAGATCTCACTAGTCAAAAGCGGTATACAAACAATCTTCTCAAAACAAACTACCTCTGCGTGGTACTTGGCTAACCAATCCATTCCCACTATAATGTCGAAACTTCCAAGTTTCATCGGTGTGAGGTCGATAGGAAAAAGTTGGTTATTAAGGTTCAACTGGCAGTTTCAAAGAACATAATTGAGAACGATGGGTTCACCGCTAGCTACCTCTACTGTCAAGGGCTTTCCTAGTTTTGTTCTAGTCATGCGAAGCAAAGGTTCAAAAGACAATGACACAAAACTCTTATCGGCACCCGAATAAAAAAGAACAGATGCAGGCTGATTGTTATCAAAGAACATACCATTGACCACCTCATTGTCTGCCCGCACCTCATTAGCATTCATGTTAAAGACTCGACCACGAGCCTGCGCCTGATTTGCATTGGCCAACCTAGGACACTGATTTCTGTAGTGGGTCAGATCCCCACAATTGTAGCAAGATCCAGGCGGATAGTGAGGTCGTGCAGCTTGAGCCTGTTGTTGAGAAGCATGTTGGGCAGGTTGCTGAGTTGGGTTTTGTGCGGCTTGATTAGGAGCAAAATGACAAACATTGGCAAGGTGACCAGATTTTCCACAGTTAGCACAGAAACGACACTGAACTTGCGGTTGATGGTGACTATTGCATCTGTTGCACAACGGTGGTTTGCCAGCATACTGTTTCTTTGCTAGTGGTTGCGCTGGCTGATTTGGAGCAACCTGGTTGGCTTGTGCAGTAACAGCGAAATTTTGGGAAGCCTTGCGCTTCCTAGACCTCTTTGAAGATCCAGATTTCTTACCCTTCTTGTTTTCACTCTTGTCAGACGATTGTTTCTGATTCTTGTCACCTTTCCTGTGTAGTTTACCCTTTCTGATCTGCGACTCAGTCAAAGTCGCAGCCAACTCGATGGCTTGTCAAACTGTGGTAGGGTTGCTACCAGTGACGATGTCTTGCACGGGGTCAGGTAAACCATCGACATACCTCTCGATAGCTTTCTCAAGTGGGGTAACCATTGTAGGGCATAACAAACTCAGCTCCTCGTATCTGTCAGTATAAGCTCGATGTTCACCACTATCCTGTTTCAGATCATCAAACTCTCTTTCCAACGCCCTCTGTTCGTGACGAGGACAAAATTCGCTCATCATAAGAGCCCTAAGCTCTTCCCAAGTCTGACCCAAAGCGACATTAGCACCACGATCTCTCATTAACCCATTCCACCAAGTAAGAGCCCTCTTTTGGAACACGCTAGAAGCAAACTCGACTTTGCGATTATCAGGACACTGAACATGACGAAAAGTGCTCTCAATGCTTTCAAACCATTGTAGGAGCCCAGTTGCTCCTTCAGAACCACTAAACTTGAGTGGTTTAGCCGAATTGAAACTTTTAAAGTTGCATGGAGCATTATTGTTGTTATTGTTGGCTTGGTTGATTTGAGTGATGAGATTCAGAAGTGTAGCAGCCATTTGTTGCGCAATAATAGCAGCCAGTTCGGCATTAGGTAGCTGATTGTCATGTCGAGGAGGCATTCTAAAAGAGGAAACATGAGAGAAAACGAGTGAGATGATAAGATGAAAAATGAGATAATACAAATATCGACAAAAAGCATAGATGGTGGTCATTCGTTCGTACCACAAAGCAAACAAACGACACACAGTGACTAATCAAAGTAAATAGGTCATAATAATGTATCGCGAAGACATTCTTTAGCCTATAAGTGGACACTCACCCCAAAAGTTCCCAGGTAAGAGTGACTGGTCCGATTATGTGGATTTGTACGAACACTCTAGCCTAGACAGAAAACTCGAGATACAAGCATCTACCCTTCCAGATTGCACGTGTTCACATTATATAGACCCAAACTTTGACGGGATTTTTAAAGCTTAGAGGGTTCAAAACCTTATAACAAATCATCTAAGAATAGATGATTGATTTTCAAAAATCGTTTTAGAAAATTGTGTTCTCGTTTTGGTTGTCACCTAAAGATAGGCGACGGTAATGTTTTAAGATCTAAACACAAGATAACTTGTGTTGGGATCCTAGAAAAGTTATAGTCTAGGTCAAAGCATTACTAATAACCTAATTCCCTATAACCATTGGCTCTGATATCAACTCTTGTGTCACACCCCGACCGCGTAAAACAACAAACCGCAGCGGAAACGTCGGGGAGTGGAGCGACAGAATTATTGTTCCATAACCATGGTAAATTAAAGTTCGATTTTATTTGAAATAAAAAGGGTTACATTGTCTTAAAACAAAGGAAACAAAGAGTACATAACATAATTAAACTATTCTAGCTTCATTTTATGTCACTAAGGCCTAAGTCCGCCTAAGTGTATCTTGATCAACCCTATGCATCAGCTCCTGAAAACACATGTGAAAATAGGTACGTCAGCATAAAAATGCCTGTGAGATACATAGGTTTATTGATTAAGGATTCATGATGTCACACCCCGAATATCAGAGCATTGGCGTGACTGGACTGGTATCTTCATTGCACAGCGGAAGCAAATAAGCTAAGACTTTTAGAATGCGAACGCCCACTAAGTACTCGACTCCACATGGTTCTCCTATTCCAACCGTTCCGTAGTTTTGAAATGTAACCTGAGAAAGAAACATGCGAAAAAGTCAACATAAAGTTGAGCGAGTTCATAGTTTGTTTGTAAAAGATTTGAAATAAATCTTTTGAATAACCGGTTTTTGATGTATTGTTGAGAAAACGAATTTAAAATCATTTTCTTGTCAAGTTATATGGAAACTTTGTATGAAAACATAGTATGTATCTTGTATAAATCAAGTATTCTTGTATGTATCATGTATTCTTGTATAAATCAAGTATTCTTGTATGTATCATGTATTCTTGTATAAATCAAGTATTCTTGTATGTATCATGTTTTCTTGTATAAATCAAGTATTCTTGTATGTATCTTGTTTTCTTGTATAAATCAAGTATTCTTGTATGTATCATGTTTTCTGTATGTATCAAGTGTTAATGGGTTGCAAGGCCATTAACATGTGACACGACATAGGAAGTCACCAAACCATAGGCATTTTTCTAGTAGTCGATTCACGACTGAGACACAAAAACACTACTCGGTACTAGTTGTCACCAAGAGTGAGGCTGCCCTGACACCCGTTAGATCTAACATTTTGCTCTGCGGTCTAAGTATGTACACGATTAATGGTGCTTATGGTACCCTATTCGTGACACGATTTCTCATATCATTTCTCAGTTCTCGTATCCATCATATCAAGTATCAATTCTCATGTTCTTGTATCCATTATATCAAGTATCAATTCTCATGTATTTTCCCGTAGTTTAGAAAACTAGAATTCGTGTGTATGCATATCTCAAAAAAAATACGCTTGTTTGAAAAACCGGTATAAAACATAAGCTTTTCGTAAACCATTTGTGTCAGATAAAACTTGCTTGTAAAATGGTTTATAAATATGTAATTCTTGTATGCTTTGCAAAAAGTGCATGTCTTTCCACCCCGAAAACATTTAGAAAAATGTAAAACCATAAAAGGTGGGGTTATGAACTCACCTGAATATTCCTGTGCAAAGCTAGCTATATACGACTTCGTGATGTCGTTTGCAAGACTTGACTTGCTAGCGTGTATTCTACAATATTCCTAACACGGAATATCTTATAAGTTTCTAAATAAACGTAGTAACTAAACTACGTGTCATCGAGCTTTAGCGAATCGCTAATTGAATGATTCGACTGTAAGTTATGACGGTAAATGAACGACGGTAACTAAACTATGTGTCGTTTAGGCGTTTTGAAATAAATATAACAACTTATATTTATTTAATAGCGTTTTCGTGTTGATGTCGTTTGAAATAAATACGATAGTTATATTTATTTCATAAAAGAATATGAGTTGCTTGGCGCTTGAAATAAATATATAAAATATATTTATTTTATAAAAGAATTCGCGTTGTATGGTATTCGAAATAAATATGTAAACTATATTTATTTTGTAAAACGAATACGAGTTGTTTGACGCTTGAAATAAATATATAAAATATATTTATTTTATAAAAGAATTGTCGTTTTCGTATGTGATAAAGAGTCATCGAAAGTAGTTACATACTTGTATTCGTGTTTTTAAAAAAAATTATTTGGATCCGTGAAGTTCGTTTTATTATAAAACACATTTTGTTTACAGTTTTTCTCGAAAATCGGGCAGAGTTTCCTCTGTTTTTGGACGTCCCCGACAACACAATTGTCGTTATTTTATCAAGATTCAATCCAAGATTCAATTACCAATATATCTACTTGCCAAATATTTCATAAAATCTAAAATATAATCATGTCGGTTCGAGCTCGTTACCACATATAATTAAAATAAGGAATAGTTAATGAAAATAATCGCGACTTAAACTATTACCTAAAACTCTCGTCGAGTCGCCGAAACGTGTTGACCGAGTTGACCGGGCCAACTGTGTTGACCGGCTGAGTTGACTGAGTCAACTCGCTGAGTTGACCGAGTCAGCTTGCTGAGTTGACCTGAACCGACCGCGCCGCGAAACTTAAGCCATCCGAACTGAACCAAGACCCGTGTTGACCCGAACCCATATGTTGACTGAGTTGACTCGGCTTGACCGAGTCAACCGAAACCGAGATTGAGTCTGACCCGAAGCCGCTTGACCCGAACCACTGACCGAACCGAACCAGTTGAGCCGTACCAATTCTGAGCCGAGACCAAACCTTGAACCAAAGCATCATCATCATCATCGTGAAACTTGTTGGTCTGAGACACAGACCACCGCCACTGTCGCTGCTACCGCCGCCGCCTGCAGCGGCGCCGCTCCTTCTCCGCCTCATCTCTCTCTCTCCCGAGTCTCTCTCCTGAACACCCTCTCTCTCATCTCTTCAGCTCTCTCTCTCTCTCACTCTCTTTTTGCTCGTCGCCGCCATGCGTCACCACCCGAAAGTGGTGGTGGTCAGTTTGTCGCCGGAGAAAAGGAGGTGGGAGAGGGAACGAGGGAGTGATGGGGGTGTGTGTGGTGGTTAGCTGGAACACAGCCGGCACCGGTCGGATTTACTCCGGCTGCTGGTTAGAGAACGAGAGGGAGAAGAGGGCAGGGTGGGTTCTTGTCATGTGATGAAGATGAAGTTCGATGTGTGTTGTATAGTTTGTTTAGAGAAGATAGTGCCCAGGTATTTGATTTAATTGGAGAAGATGGACTTCAGGTGTTTGTGTGTCTATTTAATTGTCTGCACATTTCAAGAATGAGGGAAGGGATAAGGGTTTTTATAGATATATAAAAGATCTTGGGTGTACCAAAAATCTTATGTTCTAAATAACAATCTTTACAAAAGATTTTGAGAATATTTTGTAGAGATTTTGTAGGATTTAATATAGATTTTGTAGAGATTTCCTAGATTTAGTGAGATCTTGTCTAGATCTTCAAGAAATAGATCTAGTATAATATGCGCATGTTTAGGCTTGTGGGTTTTGGGCTTGAGCCCAGGGCCCACAAGCCCATCTCGTGTGTAAGTGGCCCGCAATTCCTACGAGACCCGTTGTCAAATCCTGAACTCCGTTTAACGTCAAAAATTAAAATACACAAAAATACGGTCGGTAGTCGTTGTTTGCGCGCCCGTTCGTCGATTACGGTAATAATCGCGAAAAATTGTATCGTTGCTGTCTTTAATCCGTTTTTCGATCCGGTTTCGACTATAGTCGCTAAAATTTAATTACGAAGCTAAAATATATCGTAAAAATTTAATATTTGTCAGCGTTGTCAGTATTTTGTACGGTATCAGTTCTTTGTTGCGCAATGTTCAGCAGATTTCCCGTAAACCACCGTTCACGCACTGTAAAGTCGTATAGATGTTTCCTAGGCACTATAAAGGCCTAATTAAGTTAATTCGCGCTGTAAACACTATTTATTATCGCTTTAATCACCTGTTTATCACGTAATTAAGAGTCGTAAATCACCGGTTGTCACATTCTCCCCCTGTTAATGAAATTTCGTCCTCGAAATTTAGACTACGTTAACTCCTTAGAGTTACGTTATGCGTAGAAAATACGAATAGTACCAAAGTGAACGATCATGAAATCGAATCAAGACTTATTCGAATGATGTGAATTCAAGGACGTATCACAAGATGCAAATGAATTCTAGAAATGATCGCATCCAATAAATGAACTTAGATTTCAACAAGCTCATATGTCCTAGTTTGCATGAATCGCTCGATCGTGATCAGCGCAAGCTGCAAGTTCTACCGACGCCACAAGGTGTCGTAGTGAATGAAACAATTCAATTATAGCGGTGATCGAACAAGCATCACCTGTGTTTTGCATAAAACGCTCAATCATGATTAGCCCAAGCTACAAGTCTGTACTGACACCACAAGGTGTCGAAATCAACAAACGACTTAATGGAGTCATAGACCAAACAAATCTACTACGACTCAAAACAATGAAACGCTTGTTAAAACGAATTTGAATATGATGTTTCCAATACATCATATGATGTCTTGAATTGAATATGTGTAATGAACAAGTTCAAACAATTGAATTTGATTTCTGCGCAAGCCGACAATAAATACATGTATCGACAAGAAAACTTTCGGCATGGTCACAACGAAAAACCATGTATGTAACTTGAAAAGAAAAGAAATTTCAAGAAAGTGTGTTGACTTAATAACAAAGAAGCCAACAATTTCAATAATGCGAGTCATTCGAATCACAAGCTAAATAATATTTGAACTTTAATGAAACACTTTATTCGAAACAAAACCACATGCGTAACAAACGATGCATGCGTAACATATGAATTTTCAAGAAATGAAGCAAATGAATATTCGCTATACTGAAAGAAATGATCGTGATACAATGACCATTAAGAGGAGTAGAGATACGAAAATCTACTTAATAAATGTGAAAGTCGAAATTTCAATAAAAGAAATTTAAGGACTTTACCTGGGGTTGCATGTGATAACCAGTTGTTAGGTGACATTACCATGGAATGTCAAACATATCGTATTCGTCGTTAATGCGATAGGGGGGAATGCGAAGACATGCATCTTCTCCTTGGCATGACTCGTGTCGTTTGCAGGACCGCGTGCCAAACTGCCGCTTCCTTGAAAGTCGTATGTGACGTACTTCAACCTCCGTTGATGTATAGCTTAAGTTTCCCGTATACCTGTGCACTTGCGTTTCGTTCTGCGTAGGCTACCTGCTCGGGAAGTTAAAATATCATAGACAATATGGATAATAGTGTGTGCCCGAGTTTATATTCGCGGTTCCTACGTGATGACCTTTAATGAACTTCAACATGAGTTTCCGAAGGTCTTAAGTGCATGTTTCCTAAACTCTCAGAGTTTTGTGTACTGTATGTTATTGTTTTTGTGTGCCATGTGTAAAACACCATAATAGCGTATGTTTGAAAGCAAAATTTTTGACTGTTTGTTTTTCGGCAATGGTTGGAGACCATATTCGAGTACTAGGCGTTCTGTATGTATTCAGGTTTTAATATTCTAAGTTTCCAGAGGAAAAGCGAGGTTAGAGCATAGGTATCTCTACAGAAACCTAATTCGTTGTAACCTATAGCTCTGATACCAATCTGTCACACCCCGAATATCAGAGCATTGGCGTGACTGGACTGGTATCTTCATTGCACAGCGGAAGCAAATAAGCTAAGACTTTTAGAATGCGAACGCCCACTAAGTACTCGACTCCACATGGTTCTCCTATTCCAACCGTTCCGTAGTTTTGAAATGTAACCTGAGAAAGAAACATGGGAAAAAGTCAACATAAAGTTGAGCGAGTTCATAGTTTGTTTGTAAAAGATTTGAAATAAATCTTTTGAATAACCGGTTTTTGATGTATTTTTGAGAAAACGAATTTAAAATCATTTTCTTGTCAAGTTATATGGAAACTTTGTATGAAAACATGGTTTGTATCTTGTATAAATCAAGTATTCTTGTATGTATCATGTATTCTTGTATAAATCAAGTATTCTTGTATGTATCATGTATTCTTGTATAAATCAAGTATTCTTGTATGTATCATGTTTTCTTGTATAAATCAAGTATTCTTGTATGTATCATGTTTTCTTGTATAAATCAAGTATTCTTGTATGTATCATGTTTTTCGTATGTATCAAGTGTTAATGGGTTGCAAGGCCATTAACATGTGACACGACATAGGAAGTCACCAAACCATAGGCATTTTTCTAGTAGTCGATTCACGACTGAGACACAAAAACACTACTCGGTACTAGTTGTCACCAAGAGTGAGGCTGCCCTGACACCCGTTAGATCTAACCTTTTGCTCTGCGGTCTAAGTATGTACACGATTAATGGTGCTTATGGTACCCTATTCGTGACACGATTTCTCATATCATTTCTCAGTTCTCGTATCCATCATATCAAGTATCAATTCTCATGTTCTTGTATCCATTATATCAAGTATCAATTCTCATGTATTTTCCCGTAGTTTAGAAAACTAGAATTCGTGTGTATGCATATCTCAAAAAAATACGCTTGTTTGAAAAACCGGTATAAAACATAAGCTTTTCGTAAACCATTTGTGTCAGATAAAACTTGCTTGTAAAATGGTTTATAAATATGTAATTCTTGTATGCTTTGCAAAAAGTGCATGTCTTTCCACCCCGAAAACATTTAGAAAAATGTAAAACCATAAAAGGTGGGGTTATGAACTCACCTGAATATTCCTGTGCAAAGCTAGCTATATACGACTTCGTGATGTCGTTTCCAAGACTTGACTTGCTAGCGTGTATTCTACAATAATCCTAACACGGAATATCTTATAAGTTTCTAAATAAACGTAATAACTAAACTACGTGTCATCGAGCTTTAGCGAATCGCTAATTGAATGATTCGACTGTAAGTTATGACGGTAAATGAACGACGGTAACTAAACTATGTGTCGTTTAGGCGTTTTGAAATAAATATAACAACTTATATTTATTTAATAGTGTTTTCGTGTTGATGTCGTTTGAAATAAATACGATAGTTATATTTATTTCATAAAAGAATATGAGTTGCTTGGCGCTTGAAATAAATATATAAAATATATTTATTTTATAAAAGAATTCGCGTTGTATGGTATTCGAAATAAATATGTAAACTATATTTATTTTGTAAAACGAATACGAGTTGTTTGACGCTTGAAATAAATATATAAAATATATTTATTTTATAAAAGAATTGTCGTTTTCGTATGTGATAAAGCGTCGTCGAAAGTAGTTACATACTTGTATTCGCGTTTTAAAAAAAAATTTATTTGGATCCATGAAGTTCGTTTTATTATAAAACACATTTTGTTTACAGTTTTTCTTGAAAATCGGGCAGAGTTTCCTCTGTTTTTGGACGTCCCCGACAACACAATTGTCGTTATTTTATCAAGATTCAATCCAAGATTCAATTACCAATATATCAACTTGCCAAATATTTCATAAAATGTAAAATATAATCATGTCGGTTCGAGCTCGTTACCACGTATAATTAAAATAAGGAATAGTTAATAAAAATAATCGCGACTTAAACTATTACCCAAAACTCTCGTCGAGTCGCCGAAACGTGTTGACCGTGTTGACCGGGCCAACTGTGTTGACCGGCTGAGTTGACTGAGTCAACTCGCTGAGTTGACCGAGTCAGCTTGCTAAGATGATCTGAACCGACCGCGCCGCGAAACTCGAGCCACCCGAACTGAACCAAGACCCGTGTTGACCCGAACCCATCTGTTGACTGAGTTGACTCGGCTTGACCGAGTCAACCGAAACTGAGATTGAGTCTGACCTGAAGTCGTTTGACCCGAACCACTGACCGAACCGAACCTGTTGAGCCGTACCAATTCTGAGCCGAGACCAAACCTTGAACCAAAGCATCATCATCATCGTGAAACTTGTTGGTCTGAGACACAGACCACCGCTACGCCGCCACTGCCGCTGCTACCGCCGCCGCCTGCAGCGGCGCCGCTCCTTCTCCGCCTCATCTCTCTCTCTCCCGAGTCTCTCTCCTGAACACCCTCTCTCTCATCTCTTCACCTCTCTCTCTCTCTCTCTTTCTGCTCGTCGCTGCCACGCGCCACCACCCGAAAGTGGTGGTGGTCAGTTTGTCGCCGGAGAAAAGGAGGTGGGAGAGGGAACGAGGGAGCGATGGGGGTGTGTGTGGTGGTTAGCTGGAACACAGCCGGCACTGGTCGGATTTACTCCGGCTGCTGGTTAGCGAACGAGAGGGAGAAGAGGGCAGGGGTGGGTTCTTGTCACGTGATGAAGATGAAGTTCGATCCCAATTGTTGTGTGTGTTGTATAGTTTGTTTAGAGAAGATAGTGCCCAGGTATTTGATTTAATTGGAGAAGATGGACTTCAGGTCTTTGTGTGTCTATTTAATTGTCTGCACATTTCAAGAATGAGGGAAGGGATAAGGGGTTTTATAGATATATAAAAGATCTTGGGTGTACCAAAAATCTTGTGTTCTAAATAACAATCTTTACAAAAGATTTTGAGAATATTTTGTAGAGATTTTGTAGGATTTAATATAGATTTTGTAGAGATTTCCTAGATTTAGTGAGATCTTGTGTAGATCTTCAAGAAATAGATCTAGTATAATATGCGCAGGTTTAGGCTTGTGGGTTTTGGGCTTGGGCCCAGGGCCCACAAGCCCATCTCGTGTGTAAGTGGCCCGCAATTCCTACGAGACCCGTTGTCAAATCCTGAACTCCGTTTAACATCAAAAATTAAAATACACAAAAATACGGTTGGTAGTCGTTGTTTGCGCGCCCGTTCGTCGATTACGGTAATAATCGCGAAAAATTGTATCGTTGCTGTCTTTAATCCGTTTTTCGATCCGGTTTCGACTGTAGTCGCTAAAATTTAATTACGAAGCTAAAATATAACGTAAAAATTTAATATTTGTCGGCGTTGTCAGTATTTTGTACGGTATCAGTTCTTTGTTGCGCAATGTTCAGCAGATTTCCTGTAAACCACCGTTCACGCACTGTAAAGTCGTATAGATGTTTCCTAGGCACTACAAAGGCCTAATTAAGTTAATTCGTGCTGTAAACACTATTTATTATCTCGTTAATCACCAGTTAATCACGTAATTAAGAGCCGTAAATCACCAGTTGTCACACATGACTTGTAGTTGAAAGAAATGTTTAACAAAAAGTTAGTCATGAATCTTAGAAAAACGTTTTCTTTTATAAATCATACTAAAAGCAATAAGAAAATCAGATGATATATAAAAGAATACTGCTTGGTTAAATAAATAACCAAGTATTAATGAATTTGTATAAGTTATGTCGTTTGTAAAACAAAGTCTTGTGAAAATATGTTATTTGTATAAAATGTAACATGTTCTAGTCGAAATAATTTAAATAACGCCACGATATGTAATATCATAAAAGCACTTATATATAGGAAGTACCAGCGGCGTATCCACCATGCTTTTATCATATTACACGTCGCCTCATTATGTAAATCACTTATCAAATAATCCACGAAATTGTCTAGTTTAAACAAATATCAAAATGTTTATGTGTAAACAACATTCAATAGTCAAATGTAAATCATGTCATGTATAACCGAATGTAATGTATGGCAAGTGAGTAATATCTACCCAAACCATATGTATAATGTCAATGTGTAACCAAATGTTATGAGAAATCAATGCTATGTACGGTGAATAAAAGAATTTACTCAACCTTGCATGTAAAAATGTACAAAACAATGTATTTGATATAATTCATAGTTTTAAGTCAAAAGTTATGTTTTGCAAAATCCATGCTTTACTGATACAAACACTTATGTGGTAATGTTAAACGCATACATTCAAGCCTTGCGACTGGGGAGACAAACCCTTAAACAAATTAAAGGTTTATCAAAATTATGTATATCGGATTCAGTCATTCCCTACTTCCAAACAAACCTAGGAAGCCGGGAACGGGATTTGTCAAGTCCTGTGGTACCACTACATACTACCGAGCGGCGTGATCAATGTTAATGAACGTATTTTTGTCCCGTTAAACAAACCAAATGTCATACCAATTGTAAGCATGTTATGTGTAAACAATGTACTAAGTATGCTAAATGAACATACATAGCAAAAGAATGTAATGTAAATCATTGTGTACATATGCTGATTTAAACATATGAAACACATGTGTTATGAAATCAATGTGCTAGCATGCTCAAATCAACACACATAGCATAACATAAATGAAATAATGTACTATGTGCGTACTAATGAATGTAGCAAGTATGTGTCATGAAAGCACGAAAGTAACAAGTAGGCACATGTGTATCACCCAAAAATATTTGAAAACAGTAAAATAGGGGTCTATGTACTCACTTGATAATGCTTAGAAGTCTTGAGATATCAATCAAACAAAGCTAGAAGGATCGCGGAATCAATCGGCACCTAATATAGGTAACTACGTTAATAAACTGGACCTAAATCGGAAGATCGGATAAAATGAGGTTTCGTAAATCAAATGAGTATAGGAACTCATGTAATATGGTTTAACAAAGCCTACATTCTAAATCAGAACCGATCCTAAGTGCTTACGACCCGTTACGACTCGTTAAGGTAGTCTAAACGCGTTCGGACCGCCTAACTAGTCCTATGACATGTATTATATGCCTTAACATGTCTAATAATGTTTCCTAATCAGTTTAGATGTCAAAATTTAAGTTACATATGCTTAAAATGAAATTATGCGCAAAAGGGCATTTTGGTCATTTTCCTAAGGCATATAAACTACCTATCATATAACTAACTAAACGAAGTGACCATAAGGTATAACCTTGGAAGGTTATTCCCTATACAACTATGGTCACAAAATATGTTTGGTTGGATACTAATGATCGACCAAACGGGTCGGGTTTGAAAGTCTAAGCGGTTGTTTAGACCGCTTATCTTACGACCCTAAATAAGCACTAGACTAAAAGTGACGAGTTAAACATGTTAAAACATGTTTAACTTAAGTTAAAAAACAAGTTTGATATCAAAACAAAGGGTTTTGATACCCAAAGATAGTTTCGTTGCGAAAATACGCATAAACACGTATTTTGATCGAAACTATGACTCGTCACTACGCCTAATCAACGTGGAAATCAGTAGGTATAGTCACAAGGGACTATAACCATCGTGATTACACTCATGTTGCAAAGTTCAAACGAACTTTGTGTTGACCAATTCATGGTCAAAGCAGAAAGTCAAACACTGTTTGACTTTCATGCTTTAAAAGCATAAAATGTATGAAAGAAGCTTACAAAAGGTCCAAGCAAGGAAGATTTGATTCAAATTGCTCAGGTATGAAGTATAGAACTCCAACTTAGAGCAGGTTTTTGAATCAAGTGTGAAGAATGAATGAGAAACCCATTGCTATTTATAGGAAGTTAGGATCAAGGAGATCATTCCAAGTGTTTAGAAGGTGAAATATTGACCCTACACTTGTGGGACATAGTTTTGAATACAATGGGGATCCAAAACCAGCTCCAGGTATTGAGAAAATTGCATAAACAACCCTGTAAATCAAGCCAGTTGCTGAAACTGAGTTGCTAAATTTTGATCCCTGTCATGTGGCGCGCCAGGTACTACCTGGGCTGGCGCGTGGCTCGGGGGAGGTCAGTTCCAAATTTCAGTTTTTGGCGAAACACGTTCCTGCATGCTTAAAACTTGATTTTCGACTCGTTTAAGCCCCATTAACCCCATTTCAAGGCTCTAAAATGAAGTTAAAGCATAGGGAACGTGAAATATGCTTGAAAACATCTCGGATGTCGGTTCGTTTGGTCGTACGGTTGCGTTATTTGGTTGATTATGATGGAAACTTGAATGGACGAGAAATCGATCCAAATTACACGGTGAATAAAATTTTAGCATTCCAATCACTAAAATAAAATATTTTAATGATTACAAAAATTTTTGGATGTCCGGATATGTTCAGAACGTAAGATATGCGCGAAAATGCAAACTTATGCACTTTTTGATGCTTTTAGTCCCTATTGACCAAATAAGTTTATTTTCGCATACCAAACCCCTCAAAGCCTATTTCTGAGCTATGTAAAGGGTATTTAAGGTATGTTTAGCTTATATCAAGTTCTGAAATGTTCGTTACTGTACAAATCGGCATACTTTCGCAGTTTGTCACAATTAGTCCCTGCGATCGAATAAACTTGTTTTTGCCATACCAAACCCTTTAAAACTTATTATAAGTTATGTAAAGGTTATTTAAGGTATGTTAAGCATATCTTGATATTCCGAAGTGTTTTTCGCGTTAAATTGATTAAGTTTACGCATCAGTTTGCGCATAATTCTCCAGAAAGCGATATAGAGTTTGAAATCGAACAAAATCAAAACGTGCAAAATGTCAAACATAAATAAACAAACATTGGGCTCAAATCACATTGTTTTATTGATAATTGAAGTATTCAGAGTTTATACAATGATTACAAGCACAGATGTCACACGTTATTCGGTGAATTACGACGAAACTCGAACGGACGCGAAAACGATCAATTAAACGACGAACGGTATTTTTGCATTCCGATCACTAAAATAAAATATTTTAGTGACTAAAAAAATTTTTGGATGTCCGGATGTGGTCAGAACGTAAGATATGCGCGTAAATGCAAACTTACGCCGTTTTTTACGCTTTTAGTCCCTGTCTGATCAAATAAGCGCATTTTCGCATACCAAACCACTCAAAGCTTATTTCTAAGCTATGTTAAGGTTATTTATGGTATGTTTAACTTATGATCATGTTCCGGAATGTACGTTGCCATACGAAACGGCAGACTTTTGCAGTTTGACGCAAATAGTCCCTATGAGCGAACAAACTTGTTTTTGCCATACCAAACCCTTTAAAACTTATTTCTAAGTTATGTAAAGGTTATTTAAGGTATGTTAAGCTTATGTCACTGTTCCAGAGTGTTTGTCACGTTAAACTGATTACGTTTACGCATCAGTTTGCGTATAACTTTCCAGAAAGCGTTTAAGGGTTTGAATTTGAACAAGGATTGATATGTGTAATTATCATAGATAATTACACAATCCAAGAAGTAAAACACAAGGTTTTATTGCTTATGAAATTGTTCGGAATTTGTTAGTGATAACTGCAGGCACAGTTGTCACAGGAATCAAGTGGCACCTAGTATAGAATCACTATGTTAATAATCGGGACCTAAATCGACAGATCGGGTAGAATGAGGTCTCGTAAACCAAATGAGTGTTGGAACTCATATGATATGGTTAATACAACCCTAGATTCTGATTTGATACCTATCCTAAGTTCTTTTGACCCGTTGTGACCCGTTAAGGTAGTTTATGCTACTTTAACGTGTCATTTGCGCAAAAGCGCATTCAGATAGCCTAACTAGTCCTATGATAAGTCTTATATGCCTAAACATGTTTAATAATGTTGCATAATCATTTTAAGTGTCAAAATTTTGGTTACATAGGCTTAAAATGAAATTATGCGTAAAAAGGGCATTTTGGTCATTTTCCCAAGGCATATAAACTACCTATCATACAACTAATCAAACGAAGTGACCATAAGGTATAACCTCGGAAGGTTATTCCCTATACAACTATGGTCACAATATATGTTTCGTCGGATCCTAATGATCGACCAAACGGGCCGGGTTCGAAAGTCTAAGCGGTTGTCGAGACCGCTTGACTTACGACCCTAAACAAGCACAAACTAAAAGTGACGAGTTAAACATGTTAAAACATGTTTAACTAAGTTAGAAAACTGATTTGATATCAAAACAAAGTGTTTTGATACCCGAAAATAGTTTCATCACAAAATGCACATAATCGTGCATTTTGACCGAAACTTTGACTCGTCACTTCGACTAGTCAACATGGTAATCAGTAGGTATAGTCTCTAGGGACTATAACCATCGTGATTACGCTCACGTTGCAAAGTTCAAACGAACTTTGTCTTGACCAAATCATGGTCAAAGCTGAAAGTCAAACACTGTTTGACTTTCTAGCTTGAAATAAATAAATAAGACATGAAAGAACACTTACAAGTGTTCTAGGCTAGAAAAATGACTAAGAATGCTCAGGTATGAGGCCTCCAACTAAGTGTGGTAGCCTTAATTCAGAGCGATAGTGAAAAGAAGAAGGAATGAGCAAGTTGAAGTGAAGTTGGTCATGGGTATTTATAGTAAATCATGATCCTTTAGATCTTTGCCAAGTGTTTGTGTGATAATCAAGGAATAATCAAGACCATACACTTGTTAGGACCTGATTAGGGAACTTGGAGAACACATAAACCAGCCCATAATAACCAAAAACGACGATTAAAACCAAGTTCAGCAGGCTGTTTTGCAAAAAAAAAAATGGTTTCTGCCAACTCCAGTTGTCGCTCCCCGTGAGGGCTTGCTGTCCAGATGTTTCAAAGTTTGGCAAAGCAGGTCCCTGCGTGCTCCAAACTTGTTTTTCGATGCGTTTATCCCCCGTTAACCCAACTTTAAGGCTCTACAAGGATGTTAAAGCATAGGGGACTTGAAATATGCTTGAAAATATTGTGGATGTCGGTTCTTTTGGCCGTACGATCGCGTTGTTCGGTTAATTATGACATAACCCGAACGGACGCGAAAACGATCCAAATTACCCGACGAATGGTACGTTTGCATTTCCATCATTAAAATACAATATTTTAGTAATTAAAAAAATTTTTGGATGTCCGGATATGGTCAGAACGCAAGATATGCACACATATGCATACTTTCACAGTTTTGACGCTTTTGGTCCTTATGATCAAATAAGCGTATTTTCGTATACCGAACTCCTCAAAGCTTATTTCTAAGCTATGTTAAGGGTATTTAGGGTATGTTTAGCTTATGATCTTGTTCCAGAGTGTACGTTGCTATACGAATTGGAAGACTTTTGCAGTTCGTCGTAAATAGTCCCTGTGATATAATAAACTTGTTTTTGTCATACCAAACCCTTCAAAACTTATTTCTAAGTTATGTATAGGATATTTAGGGTATGTTAAGCTTATATCACTGTTCTGGAGTGTACGTTTCATTAAACTGGTTACGTTTGGGTAATAGTTTATGTAAAACTTCCAGAAAAGCTTCTCGAGAGTTCGGAATCACACGAAATTTGATATGTGTAATGTCATATGTAATTGTACAAATCCCGAGAATGAAACACAAGATTTCATCGGATTCGTATTTGTATGATGGTTGTAAAGGCACAAATGTCACAGTCTCTCCTACTTTAGGAAATTTTGTCCCGAAATTTAATTTTAGAGGAAACTTGTGAAAACAGATGTGATTGTTTCGCTTTCGAATGAATCCTCTGTTCCCTAAGTAAAACTTTGGGCCACATTTGGATTTCCAGCGAATTTGTTAATTGTACTCGTCTGTTGTTTATAAGGATGAGTTCAGATTCGAAGATTTAAACTTCACTCCAAATAATTGATGTATGATTATACCGAATCTCGAGAGCGCCATGTTAAAGTCAAAGTGAGGTCCTTATTGCAACAAAATATGAAGAGTGTGTGAACTTCGGAGTTTCGAACAACGGATGGGAGAATGTTTCCTATGAAAACTATTATAGGAAACTTGTGTGTGTGTTCGAAATGGGAGTCGGAGAGTGTAAGATAAAACAACGTTGGTCAAGGTCCAGGACTTCTAGTAACTTAAATAACGCTACGCTCGCAATGTAATAAGGAACACTTATATCTAAGAAGTACCAGCGGCGTATCCACTACGCCCTTTTTACATTGTTCCCGTTTCGTTATTCTCATCACTATTGGTCTTAACACATGACAAAACTTGTTGTGGTTTCTGTGCACTGAATTCCATAATTATGTATGCATCCATAATTACGTAATTCCTTGCACAGTCCGCACAGCTCATTTTATAATGTGTAGGGGAAAAATCAATCGAACAAACATGTAATGACTTGACTAGACCACCAAAGGGTTTCTTTAACTAGATCAACGAACGATCTCTTTACCTAGATCAACACATGATCTCTTTAACTACATCAACGTACGATCTCTTTAAATAGACCACCAAAGGGTCTTTTAAACTTTGAATCAAATAATAGTTTTAGGATAGCACTTTGGAATCCAAGGGTCTGACTTTTTGCATAGAAAAGCCCCTTAAGGATTTAAGATAGTACTTTGGATATCCTTCTGAGAATCTAACATATGAAAATACAGAAAATTCTACAAGGGTTTGGATAGCGAGCATTAGAATCACACATAAGCACATAATCACATATTCGTCAACTTGGTGATTAGCTCGTTCATTAACTTGTATATATGCATTTAAAGTATATTAAGATCCAATCAAGGACTTCAATTAGCATTTTAAACATCCTCAAGAATCTAACTATGAAGATAGGAAGATCTTATAAGGATTTGGTTTTGTCTTATTGAATCGTAACATACGTATTAAAGCACACAAAGAATCCAATTAAGGACTTTGATTTTGCGCTTTAATTATCCACAAGGATCTAACTATGAAGATAGGAAGATCCTGTAAGGATTTGGAATGTGTGGTGAAAATGTTTTGAAATCCATGTACTAGGTATGCAAGGTCAACATACGAAGTGAAGTGTTCATGAAATCAAGGTGCTAGATATGCTAAGTCAACATATGAAGCAAAAAGGATCCTTGAAATCAATGTGCTAGGCGTGCTAAGTCGTCACACGAAGCAAAAATGTTCTTGTATAATGTTATGAAAAACAGAATGTATTGTTATGCACATAGACATATAGCACAAGACCAATTAAGGTCTTATGAAAGTACCTTTAGATATCCATCCAAGGATTTGAAGTGGTACTTCGAGTATTAGTTTAAGAGTTTGTAACTTGTACCTTGTACTTTGTTTCTTTAGAAGAAACGAGTACTTAGGATTTGTGTGGTGATCGTGAGCGATCATGGATGAAACTACGAGAGTAGTTTAATTTACAAGGAATATGGTTCCTTGATGTCGGTAATGTAGGGGTATGTCACACACATACACACAACCGCATTGGTTTCATAAATAGAATTGAAATAACAAATTTATTTATACACCAACTGAAATGTTTCGAGTGTCATAGATAACAACATGGAAAATACAAAAAATTAATTGTTCACTGTTGCATTGTCATTTGCATTTGCCTCGTTTATGTTAAATACCCGTCCACGTGATGGATTTGCATTAACAAGTCTTGGGAAATTGTTGTGATAGTGAGTAAGATCACCACAGTTGTAGCACGATCCAGGTGGATATGGTGCTTGAGCAGCAGCAGGATTTACAACAGTTTGGTTTTGGATAGCAAGACGGCATGTATTGACCAAATGTCCCAATCACCCACAGTGGGTACATTTATGACACAATGTTTGATTTAGATGATGATGGTTACATTTGTTGCACAAAGGTGCAGTGCCAGGATAGGTTTTCCTAGCACGAGGCTGTGCTGGTTGGTTAGGAGCAACCTGATTGTTCTGAGCAACTACAGCGAAGTTCTGTGAAGCCTTACACTTCTTTGACTTCTTAGAGGACTCAATTTGTTTATCTTTTGGTTTTTCTTGTGCAGACTTGTCTGATGGTTTCTTGTCGCCTTTTCGGAAAAGTTTACCCTTCCTGATCTAAGATTCAGTCAGGGTAGTGGATAGCTCGATGGCCTGTCTAACTTTGGTAGGGTTACTACCAATAACAATGTCCTGAACTGGGTTAGGGAGGCCATCAATGTACTTTTCAATCGCCTTATCCAAAGGCGTAACCATGGTAAGACATAACAGACTTAACTCCTCATAACGATCAGTGTAGGCTCGATGTTCACCGCTGTCTTGTTTAAGATCGTCAAATTCCCTTTCCAATGCCCCGAGTTCATGACGAGGACATAATTCCTTCATCATTAGAGCTCGAAGCTCTTCCCAGGTTTGTGCCATTGCCACATCGGCACCCCTATCCCTCATTACACCGTTCCACCATGTGAGTGCTCTTTTTTGGAATACACTCAATGCAAAATCAACCTTTCGCTCGTTTGGGCATTGTACATAATGAAACGTGCTTTCAAGACTCTCAAACCACTGTAGGAGCCCAGTAGCTCCTTCAGACCTAGTAAATGTAAGTGGCTTAGCTGAGTTGAACCGTTTATAGTTGCACGGAGCGGGTGCATTGTTATTATTGTTGTTGTTTGCTTGATTTAACTGGGTTACCAGGTTTGGGAGTACAACAGCGATTTGCTGAGCGATTAAGGCTGCCATAGCAGCATCCTGAGTTTGATCACGTCGAGGAGGCATTCTAAAAGAGCAAAGAAACATGAGAGGAAACGAGTGAGTTGATATTGGATAGTCAAAATTGAATGCTTAAAAATATCGACAAAGCATAAGGATTGTGATCATTTGTTCATTACCTAAAACAAACAAACGACACGGTGACTAATCAAAGTAAACGGGTCATAATAATGTATCGTGAAGATATGTTTTAGCCTATAAGTGGACACTCACCCCAAGAGTTCCCAGGTAAGTGTGACTGGTCCGATAGTGCAGATTTGTACGACTACTCTAGCCTTAGACAGAAAACTCGAGGTACATGCATCCACCCTTCCGGATTGCACATGTTCACATTATTAAAACCCAAACTTTGATGAGATTTTTGAAAACACCAAAGGCTTAAAAGCCTAAAACAAATCATCTAAGGATATATGATTTCTTGTGATGTTTTGAAAATTTTTGACTCGAGAGAATGAATTGTGTTTTGTTTTTGTTAATCACCTATGGATAGGTGATTGGTATTGTATTAAGAATCTAAACGCAAGAAACTCGCGTTAGGTTCCTAGGAAGGTTATAGTCTAGGTCAAGAGAATTACTAATAACCTATATCCCTATAACCATGAGCTCTGATACCAACTCTTCTGTCACACCCCGACCGCGTAATACAACAAACCGCGACGGAAACGTCGTAACATAATCGTTGTTTCACAACACATGGTGATTGAAGTTTTGTTTTATTCCATTAATGGACTCATTGTTTTAATACAAACCAGATAAATACAAATAATTGTCTTTCAAGTTTTAAAGTCACTAAGGCACGAGTCCATCCTATGTGTAGCATGCATCATCAATCATCACATAGTAGAACCTGAAACATATGTGAAAATAAAACGTCAGCATAAAAATGCCTGTGAGTAACATAGGTTTTGTGTATTAGATTCATGGCTTTGGATAACATAAGAAGAAGATTTATGTTTACAAAAATAGCCATGAATCCTTGTAAAAAGTTTGGTTTCTAAAGCGCATTGTTTTGATAAAAGGTTTGTAGTATGAAAATATACTTTGGTTTTGAGATAATCGGATAAGTAGTATATCAAAATATACTTTAGTTTTGAAATAGTTAAATAGATAGTATATCAAAATATACTTTGGTTTAAGAATGAAAGCATCGGTAGTATATCAAATTATACTTTGGATTTGAAAGTAGCATATCAAACTATACTTTGGTTTGAAAATAGCATATAAACTATACTTTGGTAGTATATCAAAATATACTTTAGTGTATGAAATAACAAAGTCGGTAGTATATCAAACTATACTTTGGTTTTGTAAATGGCATATCAAACTATGCTTTGGATTTGAAAGTAGCATATCAAACTATGCTTTGGTAAACAATATCACATTGGGAGCATATCGACTATGCTTTAGAAGTATATCAAAATATACTTAAATTGTGATTTGGTAGTATATCAAACTATACTTTAGTAAAACAGTATCACGTTGGTAGCATATCAAAATATGCTTTGATAGTATATCGAAATATACCATAATCGTGATTTGGCAGTATATCTGAAGAAACACTAACTAAATGGTCGGAACCGAGATAGTTAGGGGGTTTGAATCCGCATAAAAGGGTTAGCTCTCTCTCGGTTGATTCAGTTGTAACGGGATTCCTTCTCCGGTGGTTCTGCAAAAAAGAACACCGTTAGCCTCGCCAAGGGGAGAGGAGGGTTCTCTCCTTGACCCGACTCCGGTGTGAGAATAAGTAATGATAATTGGAAAAGATAAGTATTTGAGGAGTGAGAGTAATTTGAGTTTATACCTGAACAGTTCTCTTATTTATAACCGGGAGTTTGGGAGGGGAAACCTGTTATTGAAAAGATGACGGAAGATGCTAACGCCGTAGCGGTTATCTTTTCTTCCGTTAAGTTCTTTGATCCTTTGTTAAGTTGTCTCGGTCCGATGTGAATGCACACGGATCGTGGTTTGATCTATGGCTGGGGAGTTGCCACGTGGAAAGTGATTAAGTGGAGATTACTCTCCAATTGCATGCCTTTGTTGTGATTTCAGGGTTGCTTGTGGTAATGACACGTGTCCAGACGGTTATAACCGTCTGGGAGGTGCACGATTGTATTTCTTTCTGGAAGATTACTGCTGTAATCTGGTGTGATACCTTACTGTGTGGACACAGACAAATAAATCCCAAGTCTGGGTTAAATAGTATCCAAGTCTGGATACTTATGCGGAAGTATTGAACAGAGGATTTTAATCCTTTGTCAAATGGGAGAAGGCGCAAGGATTTATGTTTTCCTTTAGGGCGCGTGATTGTGAATCGCTGATTTTCCCTTCTTTGTAAGACCGATGCGCGGCCGCGCAAGGTCAAAAGGCTAAAAAGGTTGGTTTGTGGTATGGTCTCAAATCCTTTTTATGAGGTTTTTGGGACCTTACCCCTTCAAGTCCCCCCAGTCTAGTGTTGTACTTATGCAAATAAGTGGAGCACTGGACTTATGTGAGGGAAATGGTTTTTTGGGCGCGAAAAGGTAAGAAAGCTTCTATGAGAAGATTTGAAAAAATCTTTGACTTGAAGCTAGCACAGTAATTTGATTTTGACAACCTGTCATTGTCAGTTGTTTTTTACTGTCCGTGTCTTACACGCGCGCGTGTAAACGCGTGTATGTTCTGACATCTGCTTTTTCTGTTGCTTGGGGAATCGTGATACCCGGAACAGTACTGTGACGGTTACCGATGCTTATTTATTGCGAAGGGTATATAATCGTTTGGGTAACCTCCTCTGTGTAATCATTGTTTTGTTTGAAAGCTTTTCCCCATTCCTTGTTCTTAAGAAAAACTTTCCATCATTCCCCTGCTTATGTCAACCGGAGAACGTCAAGAGGATCTTGTTGAAGATATGTCGACTGAACTTCCACCATTGAAGTGGCCCAGGGCATCTTTTGAGGGTTTGATTCAGAATCTTAAATTTCCGGAGAACTGGGGTGCCCTGTATCCCGAAGATGGGCAAACGGCAGCAAATGCTCCGGCCGGGTATATTACCCTCTTTTGGGATTTTTTCTGCGATGGTAACTTTCGCTTACCTGTTACCAGATTTTTTCTTGAAATTCTTGGATTCTATAATCTGCATATTTCCCAACTTCACCCTATTGGTATGGTTAGGGTTCGGCATTTCGAATTTGTATGTCGGACGATGCATGTGGAGCCAACCGTTCCCCGATTTAGGGTTTTTTATCAGATGCACTGTACCCAAGGGTTTTACTCATTCGTTCAGAGGGCTTCTGCAAAGAAGATTCTTCATCAGCCTCCAAAATCATTTTATGATTGGAAACAGAAATTTTTCTTCATCAAGGCTGGAGTGATTCCGGTGAAGATGACTCTAAGGGGGAAGGACGATATTCCGATTGAATCGCTTCAGACTCCTGTTGATGAGAACTGGTACCAAGATCTGAAGGATGTTCCCAATATTGCTTTGCCGGAGAAAGCCCTAGTCGGAGCCGGCATGAGTTTGAACTGGAAGATGGAACGTGATGATAAACCCGTGTACACTGAGGATGGTCATAGTAAGTTTGGGGCTTTTTCACTGTTTTTTTTTTTTTTTTTTTTGACCTGCTTTCTCTTCAATGTAGTTGTTTCTCTATATGTTGTTGCCTTTAAGAGGGAAGGCGGAAGAATGGGAACTATCAAGAAGAAACCTGAAGAGGAGCTCTGGTATCATCGTATTGTGAAGAATTTTGTGCTTCCACGGGATGTGGACCTATCTGTTCAACCGGCAGCTTGTGCTGGTGAGTTTATCCGTTTTGCCTTTCTTTGTTGCTTTGAGTAATTTCTCTGTCTTGCGCTTTTTTGTAGGTGAGTTGTTGAATTTGGGTGTAGGCCCTGAAAAGAAAAAACGCGCAACTACTTCCACTTCCGCGCCGAAGAGAAGTGAGACTGTTAAGACTCAATCATTGAAGGCGAAAAATGCTGGAGAGAAGAAAGGTACGCGCCGTTCTTCTGTCTCCAGGTGTGATTATGTGGTGGTTTCTGACTCTTTGGAGGGTCTTACTCCTGTAGTGACCATGCGAGAACCGAAGCCAGAACCGAAGGATTCTGCTGATATTCCTCCTTCTAACCCTAATGAGCCTATCGATCTGGATTCCAGTCCCGAACATTTGGTTCATAGGAAGGCTGGTAAGAGAAAGCCAGCTGATGCGGAAGGTCAACCTCCCAAGAAAGTGCAGAGGAAGAAAATTACTAGAAAAGGAAACCTAGATGCTTTCGTTTCAGAATCCATTCCTGGTAGGTATTGCTTTTCTTTGTTTACTTTGAGCGGATAAGATTTTTACAGACTTTTGTTTGTCCAGAAATTCCTGTTTCTCCTGTTCCTGTAGACGTACCAACTGTGGTTGATAAAGAACTTCCCCTTTCTCCTCCGCGCGCTGCTGTTGCAGACCCGTTAGAGTCTTCGGAGATGGATGGGGAAGGTGTTGAGAAAACTATTGAGGCTGAAGAGCCTGTTGATGCTAACACAGAGACTGAACAGATTGTTGAGCCAGATGTGGTAAATGATGCTGACAATCCACCGACACCGGAAAAGAAAACTGCTGAAAAAAATCAATCTTCTCCCCCTAGACCTTCTGAAACTATACCTGAACATTCTGAGAAGGCCGCCACTGGGGGGGCAGGTTCATCTGCTGGTGTTGAGAAGCAATCTCCAATTCGTCCAGAAGAAACCTTGGGAGAGTATTATTACCGGATGTATGCGGAGAAAGATGCTGCTGATCCTCATATTCATGTTTGGAATGTGAAGAAAGGAGATACTTTCACGGATTGGCGTGTATGCCAAGATTGGTTGCAGGGGATACTTCCGCCTGGCGAGATTAAATTTCAGGAAAATCAGCCTTATGAACAGACCTATCAATCTTATCTTGCAGAAACTGCTTCTCATGTTTCTACTACTCATCGTATAGTGCGTGAGTGGTATAGCATGCATAAAGAGCGGGTATCTTTTGTAGCATCACAAAGGAAATTTGCTAAAGATGAAAAACGTGTGGCTCAGTTGAAGGCTAAATTAGAGGCTGAGCAAGCTAAGTTTGAAGCTGAGCGCAAGACTGAGGAATGGTCAGTTTCTGGTTGGAAAAGAAAAGCTGAAGCTGCGCTTTTATCTGAGGAGCGCAAAAATTGGTGGAGAATTTGTGAAAAGGATAATGCCGAGAAGGCAAACCTTCGCAATATCATAAATAACCTCAAGGCTGAGGTTGAAAATCTGAAGAATCAAGATGCGGAGGTAGAAAGATTGAAGAAAGAAAAAGCTGATATGGAAGCTATGTTGATGGAGGCGCGTTCTCATAGGGAACGAAGTGAGCAACGGGAGGTACAAGCTTTAGCCACTCTTGCCGTTAGAGATAAAGAATAAGAGGAACTTACCGCTTTGGTTTCTGACCAGGAACAATTGAAGAAGGATCTGGAGCTTGCGCGTTCCGAGAATACTGAAACCTCCCGCCGCTTGACTGAGGCTGAAGAGAAACTGGAGAATTCAGAAATGGCGCGGGTTTCAGCGGAAAGCGAGCTCGAACCTTTGAAGAATGATATGGCCTGGTTGAAAGATCGCGGGATTGCTTGTGTAAGTTCCTTTCTTCTTTTTTGTTTATGTATGCGCTTGTTTTGATGTTTATCTTTACTTGATTTCATAGGTTGCTGAATCTGTTTTAAACTCTGAAGAACTGGACAAAACTGTTGCTAATTTGATGGTCGCTGCGCGACGAGATGGTTATGCGCAAGGTTATGCGGAATGCTCCCAACATGTGAATAGCGCTTTGAAAGTTAACTGGGATGATAGCAAGTCCGCTACCTTTGGCGTTAATACTGCCAGTGCGCTGGCTGCTATGAAGACAGAGTTTAATAACTTACAACTTCCAGTGATGGAGTTGATAAATGTGGCGCTGCAATCGGACGATCACGTTGCCCAACTTAAAGAAATCTTTCCAGATGGGGGAGAAGATTTTGAATAGGATGAAATTGTTTTGAACAATTTTCTCTCTTTTTTTTTGTGTAGGATGTAGATCCTTGTTTTGTTGGTGCGCTGTGGCGCAAGGATTTTAAACACTGTTGTCTCTAAACTCTTTAGGGCGTATTTGTACGCTTAAAAATAGCAGGTTTCTATTTGTTTTGTTGAATGACTTTACAATATCTTGCATGAGTACAATTACTTTTTCTTTGAGTAAGGCGAATAAAGTTGGTATGAAGCTCATGTATGAGTTTATGGTCGTTTGTGACGTGATCACTGACCGCGCATGGAGCTTTGTGTTATACTACCATAATGTTTTTGCACTTACTCAAAAGGAAGTGCATGCATTTTGTAAACACAAAAATAATAGAAACTTTGTAATTTTATTCATGGATAGTGCTCAGAGGCATTACAAAGTTTTTCGGATAATTAAATGGAACTTAACTTACTCCCTGATAGTTCCGCCGTTTTTGATAAGTCATGTCTTTTCTGCGGAAAAACTTGTAGGGTCCTTTAAGTTTTAGCCCGTTTGCTTGAGCTTTCTTCTCCCCGGGTAATCTGCTTAATCTCCTTGCGCATATTCTGGAGCAAATGCATGAGTTCTCCATTTTTGAGGGCCTTTTCGATTTCCGTGCGCAGAGATATGCAGTTGTTCGTGGTGTGCCCATTATCCTTATGATATTCGCAGTACTGCGTCGGGTCTTGACCACGTTTACTCTTCATCGGAATCGGAGGTTTGAATTGGTGATCCTCAGTACTTAGCACCTCCGCCGGGGTTTTTGTTAGGGGAGTCCACTGCCTCTCCCTATTTTCGTGCTTGTTTTCTCTTTGCGTAGAGAACTTATTAGTCGATGTGCGGGCATCTTCCGAGGAACGACTTCCTGATGCTTCGCGCCATGACTTTTTGTACCTTTTTTCACCATTTGCGCTTAAGTCTGCGAGCCTGTTGTGTGGTGGTGGTGGCCTGTTTGTAGTAAGGTTTTTCTCGGTCTGCGCATAAACCTTGGCCGCCGCCATTATCTTTTCCCAACTTGTGGGGAGGCCCTCTGTTCCCGATAACACCTTGACCATGTCGTCACACCTAACCGCGTACTTAAACTGAGCACGGATTAGTTGTTCGCTAACACCTCCAATTTCTAACACTTCTTTATTGTATCTGGTAATAAAATCTTCCAGAGTCTCATCATCGCGGCGCCAGATGTTCATGACGTCGGATGTATCACGTTTTGACCGCCTTTGTTGGCTGAAGTGTGTTAAAAACTTTCTTCGCAGATCCTTCCACGACTTGATCTGTCCTGTTGGTAGGTTATCAAACCAGATTCGCGCTGGGCCGGTTAGTGTTTGCACAAACAAATGACACCACAGCGGAAGAGTCCAACCGCCAACCAACCCTGCGCTGGTGAATACTCTTAGATGATCATCAGGATCAGTTAACCCATTGAATTTCCCAACGTTGGATGGTAATTTAGCCCTTTCCAATGGAGCTAAAGCTATCTCCAGTATGAACTTCGAGTTTTCTGCCGCTTCATCAGGGCGATAAACTAAGTCATAGTTATGCTCTGCTTCGGGATTATAGATCGCTCGAGGTCTGCATTTGTTATAGTTTGGTTGCAGTCTGTTGAATACGCTGGTGTTTGCACTCAGACGATATGTTTGATCGGATTCATCAGTATGAGCGTCCCGTTGGGAACCCAATCTATCATGAACCGATTGTCTTCGACGAGGGTGTGGTTCGCCATGGTGTTGTCTCTGGTAACTGCCTGTATCGTCATAAGTTGACTCTTCTCGCTGAGATGCATGAGCTCTAGACCCCGGCCTCCGTGATTGGGTTACAGGAGCAGTTTGAGCACACAATTGTGTGTATACGGCGTTTAATGCCCCTTGGGACCGGACATACCATGATATCGGAGTTTCTCCTGGTGGTAAGATTGATTGTGCAGGATTTGCTGGTAACATTCCTGGGGTAACAGGATCATTTGCTCGAGTAGATTGAACCTCGTTATCGTCTGAGGCCTCTTCTACGATCCCTTCTACTGGTAAATTGTTTCCGACGTTTGGTCGAGGACCAGGTTGCCGGTGAGATGACGAATTTTCTTCCATGTGCAAAAACAGAAAACGGAATGAACTGAATCAAAACGAGGTAGAAACTAGAAAAACTGAGAAAACGGTGGGCGCCAATGAAGAAACACTAACTAAATGGTCGGAACCGAGATAGTTAGCGGGTTTGAATCCGCATAAAAGGGTTAGCTCTCTCTCGGTTGATTCAGTTGTAACGGGATTCCTTCTCCGGTGGTTCTGCAAAAAAGAACACCGTTAGCCTCGCCAAGGGGAGAGGAGGGTTCTCTCCTTGACCCGACTCCGGTGTGAGAATAAGTATTGATAATTGGAGAAGATAAGTATTTGAGAAGTGAGAGTAATCTGAGTTTATACCTGAACAGTTCTCTTATTTATAACCGGGAGTTTGGGAGGGAAAACCTGTTATTGAAAAGATGACGGAAGATGCTAACGCCGTAGCGGTTATCTTTTCTTCCGTTAAGTTCTTTGATCCTTTGTTAAGTTGTCTCGATCCGATGTGAATGCACACGGATCGTGGTTTGATCTATGGCTGGGGAGTTGCCACGTGGAAAGTGATTAAGTGGAGATTACTCTCCAATTGCATGCCTTTGTTGTGATTTCAGGGTTGCTTGTGGTAATGACACGTGTCCAGACGGTTATAACCGTCTGGGAGGTGCACGATTGTATTTCTTTCTGGAAGATTACTGCTGTAATCTGGTGTGATACCTTACTGTGTGGACACAGACAAGTAAATCCCAAGTCTGGGTTAAATAGTATCCAAGTCTGGATACTTATGCGGAAGTATTGAACAGAGGATTTTAATCCTTTGTCAAATGGGAGAAGGCGCAAGGATTTATGTTTTCCTTTAGGGCGCGTGATTGTGAATCGCTGATTTTCCCTTCTTTGTAAGACCGATGCGCGGCCGCGCAAGGTCAAAAGGCTAAAAAGGTTGGTTTGTGGTATGGTCTCAAATCCTTTTTATGAGGTTTTTGGGACCTTACCCCTTCAATATCAAACTATACTTTAATAAACAGTAGCATATCAAACTATGCTTTGGTTTTGGAAACAACATAAGAGAAGATTTTATGGCTTAATTGGAAAATATTTGTAATCTATACATTGGTTAATATAATATCACGTTGGCAGCATATCGAAATATGCCTTAGTGGTATACCGAAATATACCATAGATCGTGATTTGGCAATACATTCAAACCTTAGTGTATCAAACTACACTTTGGTGACTATAGGCTTACCATGAAGGCAAAATCTATTTGGTTTAAAACTTGGTTTCTAACATTCCATACAACAGGAATGGGGTGTCAACCTATAGTGCTATACCGTACTACCAATCGGCTTGATCATAGTTAATGAATGTATAAATAACAATACGAAGCAACAAATAGTCTTACAAACTTTGAAAATCAGTATTTAAGCCATAAATATCAGTTTAAGTTTGTCAAAAGATAAGTACTAAGCATGTGAAAGCATATAGTTCGAAATCATGAAAATAGAGAATAGGCACATATGAATCACCCCAAAACATTTGAAAACGTAAAAGAGGGGACTATGTAATCACTTGAGATTGCAAGTATCCTTGATTAAGTGATCTAACAAAGCTCGGGAAATCAAGGAATCAAGTGGCACCTAGTATGGAATCACTATGTTAATAATCGGGACCTAAATCGGGAGATCGGGTAGAATGAGGTCTCGTAAACCAAATGAGTGTTGGAACTCATATGATATGGTTAATACAAGCCTACATTCTGATTTGATACCTATCCTAAGTGGTTTTGACCCGTTGTGACCCGTTAAGGTAGTTTATGCTACTTTAACGCGTCATTTGCGCAAAAGCGCATTCAGATAGCCTAACTAGTCCTATGATAAGTCTTATATGCCTAAACATGTTTAATAATGTTGCATAATCAGTTTAAGTGTCAAAATTTTGGTTACATAGGCTTAAAAAGAAATTATGCATAAAAAGTGCATTTTGGTCATTTTCCCAAGGGATATAAACTACCTATCATACAACTAATCAAACGAAGTGACCATAAGGTATAACCTCGGAAGGTTATTCCTAACTATGGTCACAATATATGTTTGGTCGGATCCTAATGATCGACCAAACGGGCCGGGTTTGAAAGTCTAAGCGGTTGTCGAGACAGCTTGACTTACGACCCTAAATAAGCACTAAACTTAAAGTGACGAGTTAAACATGTTAAAACATGTTTTACTAAGTTAGAAAACTGATTTGATATCAAAACAAAGTGTTTTGATACCCGAAAATAGTTTCATCACAAAATGCACATAATCGTACATTTGACCAAAACTTTGACTCGTCACTTCGACTAGTCAACGTGGTAATCAGTAGGTATAGTCGCTAGGGACTATAACCATCATGATTACGCTCACGCTGCAAAGTTCAAACGAACTTTGTCTTGACCAAATCATGGTCAAAGCTGAAAGTCAAACACTATTTGACTTTCTAGCTTGAAATAAATAACTAAGACATGAAAGAACACTTACAAGTGTTCTATTCTCAGGTATGAGGACTCCAACTAAGTGTGGTAGCCTCAATTCAGAGCAAGAGTGAAAAGAAGAAGGAATGAGCAAGTTGAAGTGAAGTTGGTCATGGGTATTTATAGTAAATCATGATCCTTTAGACCTTTGCCAAGTGTTTGTGTGATGATCAAGGAATAATCAAGACCATACACTTGTTAGGACCTGATTGGGGAACTTGGAGAACACATAAACCAGCCCACAATACCCAAAAACCATGATTAAAACCAAGTTCAGCAGGCTGTTTTGCAAAAAAATGGTTTCTGCCAGCTCCAGTTGTCACTCCCCGCGACAGAGACAGCTAAAGTTGTCTCGCCCCGCGAGGGCTTGCTGTCCAGATGTTTCAAAGTTTGGCAAAACAGGTCCCTGCATGCTCCAAACTTGTTTTTCGATGTGTTTAACCCCCGTTAACCCAACTTCAAGGCTCTACAAGGATGTTAAAGCATAGGGGACTAGAAATATGCTTGAAAATATTGTGGATGTCTGTTCGTTTGTCCGTACGATCGCGTTGTTCGGTTAATTACGACGAAATTCGAACGGACACGGAAACGATCCAAATTACGCGATGAATCGTATTTTGGCATTCCCATCACTAAAATATAATATTTTAGTGATTACAAAAAATTTTGGATGTCCGGATATGGTCAGAACGCAAGATATGCTCGCATATGCATACTTTCACAGTTTTGACGCTTTTGGTCCTTATGATCAAATAAGCGTATTTTCGCATACCGAACCCCTCAAAGATTATTTCTAAGCTATGTTAAGGGTATTTAGGGTATGTTTAGCTTATGATCTTGTACCGGAGTGTACGTTGCTATACGAATTGGAAGACTTTTGCAGTTTGTCGCAAATAGTCCCTGTGATCGAATAAACTTGTTTTTGTCATACCAAACCCTTCAAAACTTATTTCTAAGTTATGTAAAGGATATTTAGGGTATGTTAAGCTTATGTCACTGTTCCGGAGTGTACGTTTCATTAAACTGATTACGTTTGTGTAATAGTTTACGTAAAACTTCCAGAAAAGCTTCTCGAGAGTTCAAAATCATAAGAAATTTGATATGTGTAATGTCATATGTAATTGTACAAATCCAGAGAATGAAACACAAGATTTCATCGGATTTGTATTTGTATGACGGTTTTAAAGGCACAAATGTCACAAATTTAGTTAAGTAGTTGTATTATTTATGGAGAACATGTCAAAGGATCATTATTTGGAGAAAAATTTCAGTAGATAATCTCTGTTTCAGGCATAGATATTAGACGATGTTAGTGTTTATCATAAAATCCAGATTCTCAGTTATATAGTATCGTTAGGGTTTATTCAATGCAGTTTTAGAAGTTTTCTTTTTGTGCGAGTAATATACTTTGTTTCAGTAGATATTCTCTGTTTCAGAGATATATAAAATCCCGATTTTATGTTCTTTGTTTTTAAGATTTACTGAGTAATACCTACAAGGAATTCTTGGTACTGTTTTAATGTTTGTGCTTTAAATTCATGTTTAATTTGTCTTATGAATACATTAGGATCTGTTGAACAGACTTTGCTTCAACACACCTTATCATCTGTTGATCATGATCTATTAAAGCTCTTCTGTTAAACATCCTCTGTTGAACTGCATCATCTGTTCATCCACGACAGATGTTAGCTTCATCATAGTTTTGTATTCATCAGTAGAGGTTCTCTTTGGCAGATGTTTGGTTGAACAGTCTTTGTGTTTATCACCAGAGGTTGTTTAGTTCAACAGACATTCTCTGTTTCAGTAGATATTCTCAGTTTCAGGGATATATAAAATCCCGAATTTATGTGCTTTGTTTCAGTAGATATTCTTTGTTTTAAAATGATTTTGTGTTGTTATTGTTTTTTGTTTTTTATTTTCATTTTATTTGTTTCGGGAGTCATCATTGTAACTTTTAAATATTTTGAACTTTGTATCATTATGGATGTCTTCTTTTTCAGATTCAACAGGAAAACAGGGAGAATGTCTTTCTACAAGTGTTTTTCATCAGTCACCAAGGAATTCTTGGTACTATTTTAATGTTTATTTTTTAAATTCATGTTTAATTTGTTTACTAATACGTATTTTGAAATGCTTATCATTGATTGATTGCGTATGTGTTTATCTTACAAGTTACCTGAAATCTTTTGCAAGACATGGTTATCATCTGCTGTTGATAATAACAATGCTTTCATAAGGTGTGTGAATGATAAGACTTGGTTGGTTAATTTTGCCGGACACAATGGTCGTTTTGCTTTCATGGAAGGCTGGGAAAAAGTTGTTGCTGATCTTTCTTTATCCGAAGGAACGGTGCTTGTATTTAGGAAAATCGGACCATATACTTTTTTGCTGATACCTTTTATGAAGGTTGCACCTTATCAGCATTGTCAGCAAAAGTTTGTTATGTTCAGCGCTATTTCATCTTTTGTGCATAAAAAGTATATTGAGTCTTTCTGCCATTTTGTTAATGAAAATACAGTTGAACGTTTGGTAAGTTATAGTCATATCTATTTCTTCATGTTTTTAAATAAAGTAGATTATTTTTAAGGATGTTAATGCTAACATTTTTTTATTGTAGCTTCTACCCACCGATTTTGTGAAGAACACTATTGGTGTTTCTAAGCTGAAGGGAGCGATGAAGGTTTATATCAATGCGTGGAATTGGTTTGATGTTTTTTATTGAAAAGGATCGTATTAGCAAGTGTTATTTCTTTGGTGATGGATGGAAGAAGGTCGTAGGTTTTCTAGGTATTGATGAAAAATGTGTTGTTGATATAAGATACTTTTTTTACTACAACTTTCATTTGACTCTCTTTGATGTAAATCGATGTGAAGTTTTGGTACCTAAAGCTACAATGGAAAACACGGCTGGTGGTGTTGAAAAGCCTGCTGGTCAGACATCTAATGCTACTCCTGTAGCAGTTGAGTTACCTGATAAACAACCAGCTTTTGATGATGAATGTGATTCACTGGACAAGGATAGTGATTATCATGACTCAGGTGATGGTTCTTCTGGCAGTGACGTTTCTATGGATGATCTGATGATGAGGAGGATGAAGATAGTGGTGGTTCTTCTGATGATGATAAAGATGATCCTGATTATCATCCAGGACAATTTGTATGGAAATTTGATCGCCGCTTTGTAAGTTATGTTATCTATTCATTTTATGCATCTGTTATACACGTTTAGTAGATTTGCTAAAGTTATTTTAAAAACATGTATATCTTCATATTCATTATTATATTTTTTTTAATTTTTAGCACCTTAACGCAACAGTTGCCGTGATGTCGCGTATTGACATGTCGTTGAAGTTGACCATTCAGAATCTGCATGGAGTTGACACTGTCATTGATTTTCGACCTAAGAAGCATGGTCAAGGCTTCAGATATGCCGCAAGTTAATGGCGAAAAAAGTTCCTCATTCCGAACGATATCAAGGCTCCGCAGAAATGCACATTCGTTTACGAACCTAATGTTGGCAAGTTGATTCTGAAGAAGGTGTCTATGTAGTTTGTGTTGTGGTTGTTGTTACAAACTATTTTAGTATTTTTCTACGAAGCTTATCGGTTGTGATTTTAAACAATTATATATATGGGTTTTTGTAATGCTTGTATCTAAACAGTTTTAATGTAAATAATTATTTTTGTACTTGCAGCTTATCGATATATTTTTTGTTCATCATGAGTTGAAGAACATACTATGTATGAAACATGTTACTATAAACGTTTTTCCTAACTGTACATGGTTGGTTGTTATGGAAAAACATGGTCAAAATTTTTATATGACTACATGATGGAACTCCCGTTGACCATTAGTTTATATCAATTTTGTAAGTCAGCACTAATTATTTTTTCACTTTCTATTAAAATGTGTTATGCATGGATTTCTAAAAGCCACCTGTGTTTGCACACGGGTCTTACCGCTAGTACTAAAACAAAACAAATTTATGCCATGTGTCTCCCTCTTAAACCACTTATTGCCACGTGGCATATCCTTGCACCATATTCTTTTGCTTTAGGCGGCAATCCAGTTTCCCTGTAGCAAAGCGTCTGTGTCCCGATTTTCATTCAATCCACTTCTTTCACTGTAAGACCCTTATTATAATTTAATAGTTTTCGTATAGTTTACGAAAAAAAACGTGTAATTATGAATACATACACTTTGAAAAATACGGGTAAATTAAAACTTTTACAAAATTTAAAGAAAATACTACATAATGTAATTGAGTTTGTCTTTTAGGATAAGGACGACGCATCATGCTGAAGCTTCTTTTTCGTGTGTGTATTCGGTTCTTGTATGGCGCTTGATCTTCATCCGGGAACCCATGATATTTACCTGTGATCAAAACCAACTTAAAAGTCAGTTTTGATGCTTAATTAATAGTCCAAACAAGTTCTAAACATCGAACAACAAAATAAAAATAAAATCACCAGTAGTCTGTCGCGGGCCGCGACAGACTTAACCTCATCTTTCGCAGGCCGCCACAGCCTGTGGCGGGGTGCGACCGCTTGTGCTTTCTCCGTCGTAGGGCGCAACGGCCACATTTCGACAGAATGTTCATTTTCTTGATGCTGCATTTGCCCAGCTATGTTTTCAAGCAAATTTCCAACTTAAAGTTGCATAACTTTTAAACTAGACATCCGTTTTGTGTAATTCTTGTTTCTACGCGTTATGGATCTGGTTATCATCTTCATTCACACCAGAATATGAATTATAAGCAAAAGGCTTATAAATTCTTCATACCATTATTCGACCCGTTTCAATTATCTACATTTTACTTGTTTATTAGAAATGTCTGATTCTAATCCCCTTTCTACCCATCCCCGGGCTTGTCAACATTAACATTTTGCTCCCATTACATGGTTCGTTCATGCATCCACTTTCACCGATTCAGTTTATAACTTTCTTATACTAAAACCAACATTTAACTTCTTAATTTATTTTGACCCGTTTAAAGGTCTTTTAAGCACTTAAGCATCAAACCCGTTTTCCCTTTTCGCACTTTGCATTTCCCTTATTAATTAACTACTTATCTTCCACCACAACTATATTTGTGGTGGATTTAACATAAGATACTAATTAACCCGAATATTACTCTTCGGTTAGCCATTTTACGCGAATGACCAATTCTTAGACATTCAACCAACGAAATTTATGCCTACAACTCTTATACTTATCTAAGGGTTGCATAATCATGATACGAGTTTCTAAACAACCTCTATGGGTCGTTTGCCCGACTTACCCATTAAAGGCCTTTTGTTCAATTTTAATCCCCCACTTTACGACGAAGGATTTTCACTATCCATTTGACCCAAAAATCGCGCTTATAACTAATATCATATTTATGCGTACCTAGCCCGGTCAACATATAGACCCGTTTCATTTTTATACCTTGCTTTTATTAGCCGCTACTCCAAGGCGACGCAATTATTCAATTTCTGTTCAATCCTGTGAACATATAACTTGACAACCAAATGTTAGTCGATATTGCCAAATGGTGTTATCATCACCATTGACTCGTTTGGCCTATATGACCAAACGTTTACATACATAACAAAACATGGTTTTTAACTACCAATTCGCCCATCCGACCCATTTCGGATTTTATCATTAGATCCCTTTTTCCACTAACCAAGGATTTTCATCATTTTATATGTTCCGATCCGTATTATTTCGTATCGGAAATGTATTTCGGATATAGCTTTTGTCATATTTACAATCTATGAATAAATGCATGTCTTATAAAAAGGGTGTAAGCTTTTACTTACCTCGCGTCCGCGCAAACATTCTTCGCATCCATGATCTGTTTGACCCGTTCCTCTCCAAGCCCCCACCTAGCTTGTTTAGAGTCAAACTATATCATAACATCCATAAGATGGTTAGATTGGTCATTTTATACAATGGCCATCACCCTATGGACCCCTTTTTTTTACACACTTATCAATCAAAGCATGCCATATATTCAACAACTAGTTTGTAACTTGTCATTTAGCCAAGATTAACATCAATTAGGCAAGTTCATATCACCGAAAAATAGGCTGTTTTCGGTGACCTGTTTAACCTGTTTACAAGTCTTCAAAAATTATGATTTTTTTATATGACGTACCACTCGGAGGGTAGGCCTTGTATCTAACTCTTTACCAAAAATTCGTAAAAATTCATTTACTAAGCTGCAATCAGATTCGTCACTTCTGACTGTAGCTTACGAAAAAATTCATTTAAAATTCCTCGTTTATCCGATTGACGAAATTCCAATTGGAGGTTTTTGGAATTACCTGAAGTTACCTACAGTAAAAATTTGATATCATAAATCAATACTTAAATTGAGTTATGACATTCGTAATGGGCTGCAAATTCTGCCAGAAAACGCAGCCTGAACCTTCGATACCGAAAAATTCATAAAACATTCAATTTTCGTCGAAAAAATGCAATTCTAGTGGGGTTTTAAAGATATTTCCTGGAATTATGTTCTAATATCAAGAAACACATATTTTTGTCACGTTTTTTCACGTTACAGCCAATACAAATTGGCTGTAAATTTTGATCAGAAGTTGTTTGAATTCAGCTTTCAATTAAAACATGTTTATGACATCATAACACTATTTTTAGCAAATCAGAACCCTAAAACATCACATACACGAATTTAGTATCAACAAATCTGAATTTACTTCATGGAACTCAAATTACACTAGAATAACTATCAAAATCCTAGTGTTTAACATGTTTCTACAAAACCTACTTATCACCTTCAATGGTGATCATGAATTCACAAGAATTAGACCTAATTTCATCATATACTTGTCTAGGGTTTGTTCCTAAACACTATATTGTTCCTATTTCATCTTATAACAAGCATACACTTATAGATTTAGAATTCTCTAAGATTACTTAGAAATTCAATTAGAGATTTCTTATGAAATTTACATACCTTATGACTCCTTTTTCAGTGGGGATCACTATTTCATGCTCGGATTTTGATTTAGACTGGATTTTAACCTTCAATTTGAGAGATTAAAGGTGAACTAGGGTTTGATGTGGGTTCCTGGTCGCTCCCCTGTGTTTTGTATGAACCAGACACACACTTATGTGTGTGTGTGGTGTATTTTTGATATTAACATGTCAAGTTTCACACTTGACAACTTTAGTCCCTCCAATTTCGTTTTTATTTTATTTTAAGTGTTTAACCCACTCATAAGTCACTATCTAACTAGGTTAGAATTATTCCTAGTTAGTTTATTTTGCTTATTTACCGACATCATATTAGTAATAAAAGAATTTATATTTTCGAGGTGTTACATCACAGTTTATCACTTAAATTCATATTACTTAACTAGGTTAATTATTCCTAGCCAACTTAGTAGGTTCGGGAAGTTAAAAACCCGTTTTATTTTAAGTCCCGTTAACTCGGGCTCCTTATGAACTTTTGTCTTCTCAAGCATTTATTTTCCTTTTTAATTAATATTAGGATTATTTGTTTAAGTCCTAATATTCACCGGGTTAATTTTACCATTAACGGTATTTTACCCGTCTTTTAGCATTAACGGGGTTTGATTACCAAACCCGTTTTTAGGGTGTTACATTCCCCCTTTTTTTATTTCATCCATCTTCTCATTCACAAACCCTAATACACATCTAAATCATGAGACTTCACTATTATTTCAACAGATCGATGAAGAAAACTCATGATTTGTATGGAAGAAAACCCACTCTCCCAATCCACTCCTTCTTCTGATCGTAAAAGATTGGTTATACCTGAATCCACCACCGCCACCAAGACTATCATCAACATTAAAATGGTAACATGATCCTATTCATCTTCTTTTTCATCGTTACAGAACATAAAAATCTTTTAATCTTGATGTTTTTTAAACCGACTTTGATTGATGAATGATGAATACCCTAGGAAGAAACCGGTATGCATAGTTTGTATGTTCTTGCAAAGGGAGATATGTAGCAGCGCAAAAAGAAAAAAATGACATGGTTGTAGATTTCTTTCTTCAAAAAAAAAATGACATGGTTTTGAAACTGATTAACCTTGCTTATGTGGTGATTCCAAGACTTCGATGGTGGTAAATGTTTCTCCAGAACCTAGCTCCATTATCGAGTCACTTTGTTCTCTTCGGTTTGCTGCGAGAGTTCATGTTTGCGATATTGGAATGCCTCGAAGGCAAACTTGTGTAAAGAAATTAGATGCAACATTCAGCCATGGCTACTGATTTTGCAGTTATAAATATCAAATGAAAATGGAGATTGTTGAGATTCCAACAGTTTGGCGTTTATGTGTATAATGGAAAGAAAGTATTTGCTCAGAGAATGATGAACAGCTACAGTTTATTGAATTTCTTGGTTTATAAATTTGGACTTTTGTTAATGATGTTATATTTAAGCAATGTTTCTGACTTTGGAGTTAATCTTATATTCGATTTGTCCTTCCATCTGCAGCGCAGTGGTTGTGACATCCGGGTGAAGACTCGGCTCGGGATTCAACCCGTGTGACAACCCGTATTCCCAAGGTTAGTGTCGTTTAACTTAACGATCCTAAATCCTCTTTATTTCTTTATTTCCGTCTCGTTAGAGTTCGACGCATTAGACTAATTGTGTTAACTTTAAATTTATATTATAACTGATTGCGTTGGGCTGCGAATAATTCATGCCACGTTTTCTAGAAGCCCAAGGAGGCCCAAACGAGCCACCCCCAAACATTGTTTGGCAGCCCTATCGGTTATGGTGGCAGCCCAAGTGTAATGGGCTTGAGCCCACTATCGGTTAAAGGGGGGTGAGCCGCCTTAATATGTATATATTATTAGGTTACGTGACATTATGGCTGATTAAGTATTAAACTCACAAACCCTAGACTTTCATAATCTCATTCGGCAGTGGTAGACCCCCTTCGAGATAATACAATTCCTGGTTAGTGGATCTTAACTGTGACTTTTATATTGGTATGATGTTGTTGTGTGTAATATGGGTTAATCAAATTATACATGAATGTTGTTGCTGTGTCTTGATATGATTATATATTTAGATTATTACTAATGATATGATTAGATTATTATTAATGATATGATTATATGTTTAAATTGTGTAATGTTGGTATCAATTGAATGGTTACTGATGATGTTAATAGTTGTTGATAAACTGACTAATAAGCATCGATACAAACAATAGTTGTTATTATAGCATGTAATATTAATAAACATGTTATTAATGTGGACTGTTCTTGTGTGACGAAATACTCAACTGGTTGATGATGATTGTTATTTATATTAATATTTTGTAATTCGATGAACTACTAAATTGGTTTTGTGAACTTGATATTGAATAATCTGAAGTGAAGATTGTGTGCTAATATGGTTGTTGCGATAATTCAAAAAAATAAGGGATACGGAACAGTGGGTAAGAGTGAGGAGGGTAAGACTCAAGAGTTGGTCCATTTAGTTTAATATTCTGGGTTGTTTGCTGGGCCACGTAACAAGTTGGGGTACACCGGGCCCAATCACAATTTTCTATTGGGCCGAGAGTTATAAAAGGGTGTCATAGGGATTTGGGTCTTGCAAACCGGTTGGTATGTTTGGTTAAACACAATAAGTGGATTACAAGTTTCATTCGATTCACAGATTAGCTGTATTGTAGGGTCAAATTCATGTTAAGTAATAGTGCACTACTATGTTTAAAACATATGTTGGTTCGGACTGTATGGTAAGTATGGCCTGATAACTTTGGTTGGGCCGAAGCTTAGTGGATTATTATAACTTAAAGTGTGTGTTAGTGAATTATGTATGTATGTAGTGTGTCTGAGCGATTATATGTGCAGCTGTTATGCTTGGATTATGTGTGTGCGTTACATGTACCGTGAATGTGTTTTATGTGATCAATGAATACATGAACTATTTGAATATGAAAACTGTGGTTCATATGCACGTAAAACTGACTGATATCGGTAACTCCTTTAGGACGTACTTGATTAATTGGTAGACTCGTAGATAATCTTACCGAGCAAACCAAAGGTGAGTTCACTGCTCTTTTCTCAAGCATGCATCCCGGGAAGGGATATCGGGTAACGTTCCAGGGAGGAATGCAGGTTAATGGGATGTTTGTTATTACTTAGTTTCTATTATGTAAGACCCCCTACATCTACCGTGTTGCCGGTAAGGCAACGAGGTATTTAGTTGATAGCGCTATTAGGATTGGCACCCTCACACCGTGCCGAAAGGACGGGCGTGAACTAATTACCTTGACCACTTGACCAATGCCTAGATAGAGGCATTGGGGTTGGGCATTCACATCGTGTATATATAAGACCCCTTACATCTACTCGAGGTTATTAGTTGAGCTAATTACCTCGACCACTTGACCAATGCCTTGATAGAGGCATTGGGGTTGGGCATTCATATCTTGTAGCCAGTTGCGGTAATCGAGTAATAACAACATCGAAACAACAAACATCGTAACAGCAAACAACATATCGTTTTGGCAAACTGTTTTATTCACACGACTGGTAATACAACTTGGTAAACAAACACAAACTTTGAACTCACCAGCGTAGTCTGACACACTTGTTTACATGCTTGTAGGTAATCATTGAAGGAACATGGGGATTTGCTATCTGATGCTGCTAGAGTGGTCATGGTCATGATACACAGATACTTGTCTTGGGTTTGATACTTGATACAACTATACATATTACGCTTCCGCTCAGTACTCATGTTTTGGTTTAACTTGCAAACAATGTATTTCCTTTACTTAAGTATTTCAATACACTATTACTTATGTTCGATATGATTGGTGGCTCTTTAATTGGATCGTTGCACCTCAAATAGGGACATGCCCTAGGTGGTAATTTGGGGGTGTGACAACCCGGGTTCGAGTCCAACGGTGGGCGAGGGTTTACCAATTCCACGAGGTTCCTGCACATCAGGGGTGTGCTACGCTTTCTAGCGGTGGTCGAGTAGTCGGCCTTTGGACATAGCTCCGAAGGGGTGGGTTTACAAGTGGAAAGCAGTTAGCCGTTCAAAAAAAATCTTGGATTCTATTTGAATGACATAAATGCAAAATGAGATAACATGCCGAACTCTATTGAACAGTGTCACTACAAATAAAACAACAAATGTGATGTATAAAGAAATTTTTAACGATTTGTGATTTTATCATATTCATTTTTTTAGTTCATTGTGATTTAATATTTATATAATAAGTAATGGAGCGTTTCTTTCATTTCAAAGTTTATGTTAGCACTTTTAAATAAGATAATTTACTTTGAGTAACCCGTGTAACACACATGTACTTAAACTAGTTAAATATATAGTAAATGGGAGACAAAATTATAAATGCTAAAAGTTATACTAGCTTGATTAGTTCTTTCAACCATCAATAAAGCTGCAGTTATAAAAGACCCAAAAAACAACCACTAAATGTTTGAGGTTTTAGAACAAATCAAAAAATAAAGTGTCTTCTTTGGTGGCTAACTCAACTACTAAAGAAAAAGGGTTAATGGCATCATTTTATCATAAAAAGAGCACGTTTCATTTAATTTCAACACTATCAAGCTAATGTTTCATTTCATTTCAGCATCATCAACCTAATAAAAAAACTACTAACTGTAATGTTTAGCATAAACAAAGACCACAAAGCAAAGTAATGAACAAAAAATACGATATCGTTTCCTGTAGCAAGCCGTGCTTAGTTAAAAAGGATCAAAACTATAACAAAAATGCAGAAGCTTAAGTACCTCAAATCATATGATAATCATCAAGTTTCTCATGTAGCAATTCATCCAAGATGAATGCTTGTCTCAATGCATCAACATCACAAAACTCCTCTACATCTTTAACACCCTAAACTTAAACCAAGCTGACTCGCCCATCACTTTTTCTTCTATTGCTCTTTTTCTTATACTGCTGTTTATCTTGAGATAATGTTTGGATTTAGTAGATCATATACTATACATGCATTGAGTCATTTCTTTTTAAGTGAACCAATTCTTGTTATACTTCATCTTCGAGTTTTCAAAATCATTGTTCTCCCCAATCTCTCATCGTTGCCCGATAACCGCTCAAAGTCTATGAACAGCAAATACATGAGAACTTGCAAATCGATCAAGTGGTCTAGGCATTGAATCACGATTGTGTCCAAAACTACTAAAAACTCATAATCGCAACAATAAACCATAAAAACCGCATCACAATCTAAGAATTGCGATAACAAGCCACACAAACCGCTTCACAATTCCAAATATGAGCTGAATTCAGGTTCAAATGTCGTAATTGGTCATTTTACCTTATGAAAACATACCTTTAATTTCGTGATCGTCTCATATGAATTGTGAACAGGCTGAACCTGCAAAGTTGCTTCGAATCGGATGGTTCAATCAGAAATATTGACATGCATATTCATCTCCTCCACACACGTTTGAATATTCTTACACAATTTAACAAACACAAATTTTTATCAAATAACGTTCAAAAAGTTATTAAAAACCAAATTTTGAAACCGGGAAAAGTGAGCCATGCTTAAGTCACATTCAAAAATTAATTAAATAAATCCTTGAGTGCACACTTACAAGTTGTTGATACAAAAAACAATGGTACTCAAATGAGGAAGACACCTAATGCAACAATTTCCCAAATCCAAATAACACATATTGAGAAAAAAAAAACAAACATGGAAGAAAAAAAACAGACACAAAATCAAAATGGAATACCAAAGTATGTGAACAACAACAACAATTGCAAACCTATATGAAAGAAAAAAATGCAAGGATTTCATAACCCAATCATAAATTAAAACCTAAAATATGACAAATAGAAATTAAAGGATTACAGGATGGAAACCTAACCTTAAGGAGATGAAATCGCACCTGAACCAACCACTAATAAAAGTATGAAAGAGACAATTGGAACTAATGAAGACATAATATGTGACGGAAAGATACATGTCAAGGCCAGGCAGACGACACATAATGAAACAGTACACATTTCATAAGCATGCAAATGACAGACAGGGGAAAAAACCCTAGAAAATCGTCCTAAAAACAAATTGAACCCTGGTAATGAAACAAAACTGTGACACTCCGCGCTTACGAGGTTAGCGTCGTTCATTTTTGCATTTATAAATCAATTCTTATACAAATCTTATTTATATAAATGCATGAAATTGTATGACGAATTAAATATACTTATCTAATTTATTTTGTATAAATGAGTATTTGAAGGCAAATCTATATCGTGATTGAACCAACCCGAACCGTTTGAACCATGGCATAAATTGCATAACTCGAAACTTATGAGGCCCGAACCACAACTTGTTTAATATATATATTATATTAGTTGATAATTAATTATACTCTTCTTATTAGTTGTTCTTACAGAAAAATATATAAAAAATATATATGAATAATTGAATGTAATAGCAAATTGATGCTTCCATAAGTTTCGAATTTGTTCCAAGAATTTGGGCCACTTCCAGCCCACTTTCAATTAATATTAACTGCAACCATTTCTTTATTAGTATGCCATCTTGGGCCATAGTTGTGTTCGGTCCATACAACAATCCTAAACTGCCCCTTACATCTAGTTGTTTTAGATGATACGTATATCATGCAATTTCCCAAAAACTATCACAAAAAAAACCCTAACCTACAACTGCGGTACCTGCTCCCCCTCTTCTCCTCTCTGCCAACGCCAAACCAGGCCAAGCGCCCCTCCACAGGTCAGTTCAAGACTTGATCGCACTCTCACTTCGTCTCTAGGTACCATGTCTTGACTTGTAGGTTTAATTTTATAGGTTCATGCATGCTTTCTGTTATGAAGCTTCTTCTATCTTGGCTGCGTTCTTGCTATTCTTAGCATGTTCCTGTTTATTGTATTGATACTTGTAGTTTTCAATGGACAGGGATCATGTATACATAATGCTTGGGTCGACAAAGGGTTCGGTTAGTCGCTAGGGTATTGTTTGTGGGTCTAATCTTGTGATTTCTTGATAAACTATTTGATAAATAAGTCGATTTAGGATGGCAATCTGCTGTAAGTGAGGTATAAGTGCCATATTGTTTCGCTAGGTGTAACAACCCTTGAAAAACACCCCTAAACGTTCCTAAATACACCCCGTATGTGAGAAGCGGACCCGAATAACATTAATATTAATAAAAATCAAAGAAAACAAGAATATTCCTTCGCTCGCGGGCCACGACAGACGAAGGCAACTCCTTCGCGGGGCGCGAGGCCCCATTACTTGCCGGGCACTGCTTGTGCCACGTGTCGGACACACGTCAAGTCTAGTATGATGACTCATCGAACCTACAGCCGACCTTAAGGCCCTCGCGTGCCGCGAAAGAGTTAGAAACGGGCGTCGCGGGCCGTGACCCGCCCCAATGTCAGCCTATAAATAGAAGCCGATGGTTTCATTTCAATTCGTTCTTTTCTCTAAACTCTCTAAACTTCTGTAGGCTAAAGCTATAGCCTAATACCCCTAATAAGCGAAGCTTTGCCTCGTCGTAAGTATTATAACCCTCGATCACGTATTTATTACCCTACACGATCGATTTAGGACTCCGTAACGCATGTCAAGGCTCTGCCTGACTCAGTCATTGGAGTTATGTCTCGTGTTACACCCGATTGATCTAGGACTCCGTAATGCATGTCAAGGCTTTGCCTGACTCAGTTATTGGAGTTCTGTCTCGAGTTGTATGGTTAATGTGATTTGGGTTATTTTACTAACATGTATGCATTGTTTAATTTTAATAAATAATAATTACCAGGAGAAACAACAGGAAGCTATAATATTACCAGGAAGCCTGTAGAAATACCTAAGTCTGCAAATGTGAGTACATCTGCTTTTTGCCACCTTTTTGTAAATTACTTTGTGAGTCAAAATGTTTTACCAAAACCTCAAATGTTTTAATTAAACACTTAAAAGTAATTGAGTATTTGTGATTCTACAATTACTACCGGTATGTTAGGGTTTTGTATACAAAATGTGAAAGACGTTACCATTGGACAATGAGATAGCCAATGAGTAATATGACCCACAGGTCAGGTGTTGACAGTACTGAATGAGTAATTGAGTAGATATAAGCAAATGTAATTGCGAATGCCCTCAATTCTGTAAAGTGATAAAACTGTTTGATTAAACTGAGATGCACTCGCCAGTATTTCTTGCTGATAAAATGTTTTTAAAACGCGTTTCAGGTAACTTAGTGTGAAGCCAATAAAAGCCAGCTGGAGTGCACTGAAGGCTTATAAAAGTGGCTATAAAAGTTACCTAAATAAAAAGAAGATCATGTTTTCAATAATTAGGGTTTATCCTTATAAATGTAATATTAGTAAAACTTGGGTTTATCCCATTTATCTATTTTAGACATTTTGGTGTTTAACTCTGATAAAAATATTTCCTAACTACGGTCATGATAAAAATTTTCGTTGCCAAATTAATAAACTCCGATACCATCTGACTGGTTCACAGCTCTCGCTCCCAGGGTGGGGTCGGGGGCTATGACACTAGGTATGTGATTAAAGTCATAAAACTTGTTTTACGTCGCTTAGAGCTGAAAACAGAATCTGCTCGACAGTTACAGCCGACTTTAATCAGCTGTAAACGGATCATAATATAACGAAATCCAGATTTTCTTGAGTCTAAAACGTGGAGTTTTGAAATACAGTTCAAACGACACCAGAATCATAATTTTCTGACGTTGTTTGCTATTTTAAATGGATTATTTTTGTTACAGTACGTTGGACTGTCCGTTTTCTGCAGAAATTGCAGGTCACAGTTTAGGTCATATCCGATGGTATAATGGGAAATAAATTACAAAATTTAAACTGTAGAAAATATGTAAGTAAACTGAAATTCTCCAACTGGAATCACCACGTTTGGAAACTCAGTGATTTTTAAATAAAATAAACAGTGGGCAGGGATCGGAATTTTAGTAATTCAGATAAATGTCCATTGCACGATTCTTCACGCAAAATCTGTAAGGAATTAGACTTTGAAATTTTACAGAAACCCACTGAGACCCTTTTACATGTCATATATTTCTTTGGGAATTTATCGTGACCTGTATCTATTTTAAAAAATTTTCCGAAAACAGCCCAGAAGTTAGCAATGTTGCTGAAACGTGAAAATGGCATTCGTATGGTTAAGTGCTATGTGTGTATCCATAAGTGTCTGGCATGTTCATTATTGTATGGTTTGTGGCAATATGTGATGCTACGTTTTTCTTGTCATATTATACGCTCACTCGAATGAAACACCTAAGTGCTACATGTTATGTGTTTAGATACGTGTAAGAGTTGTATTCGCGTTAGCACACACTAACAACCAAACGGTAATCATGTTAGGTAAAGATTGACCAAACCTCGACTCTTAATTGTGTTAGAGTCTAAACCGAGCAAACAAAGGTGAGTTCACGGCCCCTACTCTTTTAAATATTTTTAAAACACAGGGGAGAAAGCATGCACTACATTACGGTAAAGTAATGTCATAACGTTACGGTAAGGTAACGTCACAATTGTTAGAGTTTTTGTTATATTAGTTATGGTCACAAAGAAGCATTATATCACATGTCAGTCCCCTTAAACCTTACGATGCCCTTAGTATTGGATTATAGCGAGGGAATTTTTTGTAGTACTACTGGGCCCGACAAGCCCCACTCGTGCTGGTCACGCCAGTTAGACTGAACGTTGATGGTCACGGGTGTAGAATTTGCCTAACACTTAGCCATGGTTGATGATAGACCTGGCACAACAGGGGCATCAACGTCAGCTTCAGATCGAACACTTTGTTCTACAAATATAACAAGTAACTGCTAAACACTTCAACTTACTGTTTCGGGATTGAAACAGTGGAAAACACTTGAGAAACAACTTACTTTATAACTGTAATCTAAAACCTGTGAACTCACTCATCATTATATGTTGACACTTTCTCTTGCATGTCTTTCTCAGGTTGCTAAGGTAGCACACGACAGGACTAGGATGCATTGGAGTCGCATTGATTTTAACAAACATTTAGACTCAGCTTTAATTACATTAGCTATTTTGGTTTTGTAATTATTTACGCTTTCGCAATTCAATTGTATAAACAGTATTTTCTAATGAATGAGCAAACAAGAAAGTTTTTTTTAACTCATATAGTGGTCGTGTAATATGACTAATGACTGAGATCCTGGTTTGTCATGCGCCTCGCGGTAGAACCCCGCATGTGAAATTTGAGGGTGTGACAAAAACAACCAACAACACTACCATCCGACCATTAGCATCCGATCTTTCATGATCCGAGAAGAATGGGTAATATATCCTCTAGATAGATAGCTGAAAAAAACACTATTCATGGCCACTTCAAATTCATATATTGTATATAACTAGGTTATAACCCCGTGTATTACACAGGTTAAGTAAATAAAAAATCAAATAGTTAATAACGAAGATTTAATAATTATAAAAAGATATTTATAAGACGCTTTTCTGATATCCAAACAAAATTTGTGTCATGTATGATCTAAACTTGTCATATTTGTCAAGTTTATATATATGAAAGCATTTGAACCATTTATTAGAAGACAAACTGTATTATCGACTTTCTCACGAGTTTTATAAGTCATGTGAGCATAAATTTAATAACCCCAAGTTTTATTTAAATAATAGTGGTCTTAGTTTATTAGTTTTAAAAAAATTGTTGAAATGTTCATATTAGGCATATAGCAATTAGCCAATTAGATAAACTTATAGCTACAAAATAATATTTAAATTAATTAGATAAGTATAAATTATCGGTAATTATTAAATTATATAACTTTAAAATTTAAATATCTGGACATGAGTTGCATCATAAAGGATAGTTGTTTTTAGATAAATTTATTAGTGTGATAAATGTAGTTATTATTCTTCTTGCATTTTAAATATATTAAATAAATAAATAATTTGTTAAGCAAGAAAATCATTCCCTCCACCCTCGTGATGAAAATTCTCCATGTTTGTTTCAATTAATAAGATATAATTTCTAACCTGGTAATTAATGTAATTAAATAATAAGATATTTTATGTAACTTTATCCGTAATTTCTTAAATGTTTGAAACATATATTAAATTTAGTCTTTTAAATTAAATAATAATTATGTTCAATTAAGGAATTAAGATATAATTTCGAACCTAGTAATTAATATAAATAAATAATAAGATATTTTGTGGAACTCTATCAGTAATTTCTTAAATGTTTGAAACATATATTAAATTTGATAATTTAAATTAAATAAGATATATCTACAATTAAGAATGGTTTAGAATAATGACAAGTATCCATTCATTGGTTTCTTTTATTATACGGTATAGATAGACAGATGTATAATATAATATAATATAATATAATAAATGATTTAAGACTGAAGTTTCTATAATAACTAGAATTACGACCCGCCGCAATGCAGCAGGGATTCTTTAGTTATAACTAAGTCGATTTAGGACGTGCACGTTATGCTGAACCTATCAAACGGAAAAAAATAAACGATGTAAAACGTTCACCCACACACGCACATTGCATCGTGTTAACTCGCAAAATTTAGAACGAAATGTAAAAACGTTAAACCAAAGACGCACGTTGTGATGTGTTAAGTCACAAAATTTAGAATGAAGCATAAAGCGAAAAAATTTGCGGAAAATGAAAACTATAAAGGATCAAAGTTAAAAGTAAAAAAAGTTGTGAGGATAGATTGCAAAAGATAAAAAGTTTTGTGTTACAAGTAAAAAAAAACAAATAGTTTTGAGTTAAAACTAATTTATGAAATACTTTTGGGTTAAAAGTAAAAAAAAAATCATTTTTTTTAAAAAACCCCCAAAACCAAGGTTACAACAACCATATGCATAACCATTTTTCTTTGAAAAACCCCCAAAGCCAAGATTACAACACATAAGTAAAAAAAATCAAAGTGGTTAAATCGCAAAATATGGAAACTTTTGAATTATAAGTGAAAAATCAAATTAATCAAAGGGGTTAAATTGTATAAGATGGAAACTTTTGAATTAGAAGTGAAAAATTTATTTAATCAAAGGGGTTAAATTACTAAAGATTAAAACTTTAAACTTAAATTGTCAAAGATTAAAACTTTAGGGTTAAAAAGGAAAAAAGATTAAAACTTTAAACTTAAATTGTCAAAGATTAAAACTTTAGAGTTAAAAAGGAAAATTCCTTTTTTTTTTTTTGAAAAACACCCTAAGCCAAAATTACAACACATGTATGCATAAAGATGTTGCTTCTTTATAATGTTTAATATAATATAATATAACTATATTAAATAATTTAAGACTTAAGTTTTTAGAGATCCAGCACCACCTTCTAGGGAAATCACATGTTTCATCTTGCTTTTTGTCGATGTTTTTATGTTTATCAAAATTGTTACTTCGTAGCGTGGATAAATCACCCTTCTCAAATTAGTTTTATTGTCAATGGAATCCTATGCTTGTTTTTTTTTTATTTACTGGTCTGTATCAACAGCTCCGATGCTTCTTGTCTAGCCTAATGCAATATCTCCCTGACTTTGCAACCCTTTGATTTCTCCAACCTGAAAAGAGCTGGAAATTTGGACTTTAGTGTGACATTTGTGCCTTTTCAATTATTGTACAATTCCAAACAATTTCATATTTAATGAAACCTTGTGTTTTATTTCCGAGATTGTATAATTATCAATGACGTTTGCACATTTTCAATCCTTGCACGATTTCGAACTCTCAAAAACTTTTCTGAAAGTAATACGTAAACTGTTATTCAAACGTAATCAGTTTAATGCGACGTACACTCCGGAACAAGGACATAAAGCTACACATACACTAAATACACTTTACATAACTCAGATATAAGTTTTGAAGGGTTAGGTATGATAAAAACAAGCTTATACAAGTCCAGGGACTATTTTCGACAAACTGCAAAAGTCTGTTGATCTGTATTCAAGATACGAACCACATATACAAATCCAATTATTTTTTGTATTGAATAAAATCTTGTATTTTATTGATGAGATTGCAAAAATGTCAATTGTTGCGCAATTTCAATCATTTTCGTGTTCGTTAAAGCGTTTTACGTAATTTTGCGAAATGCGTAACCGTACAACCGAACAAACCGACATCCACGACATTTCCGGGCAAAATCCAAGTTACATATGTCTTAACACCTTTATAGAGCCCAAAAATTAGGTTAAAAGTGACAAAACGCGCGAAACAAGTCCAAGGGCCAAAACTACCAAACATTGAAACTTTTTGCCCCTGCCACCTTCTTTGCGAACCGTAAGAGGGCACCCCATACGGTGGTGCCCAGCGACCAGATTGTGGGCAACAGCAGTTTTCATTACCTTGGAGCCCAATAATTCGAAATTTCCAGCTTTGTTTATGCATTTGACAAGTATTAGGACCTCCCTTGATCATTGCCACCTCATGGGACACTTGTGATCATCTTGTAGCCAACAAAAAACTATAAATAGCAAGCTAATTCCATCCATTTCACTTGCTCAATTCTCACTTGTTTCTCCCATTCTCTTAGAGCATGCTTCCAGCTTTTGGAGGCCTCCTACTCTGAGCTCTTAAGTGTTCTTCAACACAAGTAAGTGCTCTCTCCTAGTCTCTTTCATTTATTTTAGCTATTTTGAGCTAAAAGTCAAACAGTTTGACTTGCTGTTTGACTTTTGGTTCTGACCTTATTTGGTCAATTCAAAGTTCAATTGAACTTTGCAACGCGATCGTAATCACTAAGGTTATAATCCCTTGCAATTGCACCTTCTGATTACCACGTTTACTAGGCGAAGTGGCAAGTCAAAGTTTTGTAAATTAAAAGTCAAGAATGTGCAAAAGTGCATTTTACGACGAAAACGTTTTTTTGGGTATTAAAACTTAAAGTTTTGACACCAAATCAGTTTTATAACATTATTAGACATGTTCAAACATGTCTAACTCGTCATTTCTAGTTTAGTGCTTTTATTTTAGTCGTAAGTCGAGCAGTTTGACCACCACTTTGACTTTCGAATCTGACCCGTTTGGTCAATCTTAGGATTCGACCAAGCAAATTTTTATGTCCATAGTTGTATAGGGAATAACCCTCTGAGGTTATACCTTATGGTCATATGGTTTGATAGTTATATGATGAGTCGCTTTGATGTTCTTTTAAATTGACCAAAACACCCTTTTCGCGCATAAAATGGTTTTAAGCATATGTAACCAAAGTTTTGATATCTAAACTGATGTTATAACATAATCAAACTTTTTTTGGCATACAAGACTCATCATATGACATAATTAACCATCCGATCTTATAATTACGCTTACCACCCGTTAAAGTGGCATAAACCACTTTAACGAGTCATAACGGGTCAAAAGCATTTAGGAACTCTTTCAAATCAGAATGTTAAGCTTATTAAACCATATCATACGAGTCCCAACACTCGTTTGGTTTATAAGACTTCATTCTATCCAATCCTCCGATTAAAGTCTTGACACACTAACATAGTATTCTGATACATTAGGACACACTTGAACTCTTCAATCTTTGAGCTTTGTTTGATCAATTGAACAAGACATTTATGCAATCTCAAGTGATTACATAGTTGATACGTGGACGAAAACCGGTGTTTGTAATTGTTTAAATTGATGTGTTTACATGATTTTTAATTTCGTTTAGCCTACTTTTGATTAGATTTGTGTTTTGCAGGTCTAACGGAGTTTAAGGAGCTAATCGGGAGCTTTACTGTCACACCCCCAAAATCCACCTGCGGAATACCACCGCTTGGAGGCGTGACTGACCAGGATCCAGCCACTAATCATATTGAACAAGCATGTAAGTGATTATAAAAGTCCAACCAATACAATTGGTGTCCAAACAAAACATAGTTAAGTTGCAAGCGGAAGCATAATGTTTAAAACCATAACATAAGTTTAATTGTTTCAAAGTTTAACATGGCACACGTCTGTCCATGTCCCACAACGACTCTCCCCCATGCAAGCTCCAGCTAAGTACCTATTGACCTGCAAAGCATGTAGTAACGAGTCAACAACAAGTTGAGTGAGTTCACAGTTGGGTGTTCGTTTTAAGTTGTTTCGAAAACAGTTTCCTTTATCTGGCATCCTGTCGTGGGGGTTACCCCATAGTTGAAAAACGTGACTTGTTTATTCCTGGTTACTCTGGCAATCCAGCCGTGGGGGCTACCCCTTGTTAGTTATCTGGCATTTCGGCCGTGGGGGCTACCCCATGTATACACTAGACTCGTTACCATATCGACTGATGATTGTAGTCATGTTTATGTGCCCTGAAACTGTCAATGTCTATCAGCATTGACGTGCCCCTGATCCATTAGTTCACGCCCATCCTCTGCGGCACGGTGTGAGGTTTGTCAGACCTAAATAGCGCTATCTAACTAATGACCCGCTCGCCATTGGCCCGGCGATTAAGTCGATATAAAAGGAGGGACTTCGTGATAGAGTTTTGGTCTAGTACGAGTTATCTGTCCATAAGGACGAGGAATTACATTCCTGAACCGTTGCTGTCCTACCCAAGAAAGGACGAGGAATCCATGTTCCTTAACCCCATTCCCAACCCCTGGGAATCCTATGCTTTGTAGAGGGTGTGAACTCACCTTGGTTTGCATGGCAGATAAACGAAGGGTCAAATCAAGCTAATTATGGTCAACCACGTCCTAGTATGGTTATCACACAAGTCAGGTACAAACCAAGTAACGCACATACATTTCTACATGTATACTAGCACGTTGCAAGCAAGTGTTTCTCATGGCAGTCCAAATCAGTGCACAATTTAACAATACACAGAAGGTCCATATATTCGGCCCACTTACTTAGGCCCGTAACCATGCAGGTCCAACAGAACATACATAATCAAGTGGTCTCGAGTCGAGACTATAGATCTCGAGTCGAGACTGTGCGGTCTTGAGTTATACCTACGAGTTCTCGAGTCGCAAACTGTGGAGGTCTCGAGTCATGCACGTACTGGTCTCGAGTCGCAACCGGACTCGCAACTGTGGTCTCGAGTTATGCTGCTTGTGCTGGCATTGTGTGGTCTCGAGTCGAGACTAGAGAGTTCTCGACTCGCAACCTGTGTCGCAATCTGCGGTCTCGAGTTGTCATGTGGTGATCTCGAGTCGTGACTTAATGGTCCCGAGTCGAGACTGGAGGTTTTGGCTGGAACATCTGCTGATTGCCAGCATTTATACTAGCCAATGGGATTCCGATTTCATGCAACATCTTGTACTATCCATACAAACATGTTTTCTTGTCTAACAATCAATTAAAATGGATCAAACAACTAGTTTTCAAATATTCAAGACACATTCATATCATGTTCATGTTGTTCTTCATATATTCAAGTAGTTCATCAAATATTCATAACACAATCAACTCTTATTCATTCACTTCATCATTTACAAGCATGATCATTCAAGTCAACCTAAATCTCTAAACAAATGCAAATCCGATTTTATGAATAACAACTTCCTCATTCAACCTAAACATGACCAAACCTTTCGGATCCAACCATATAGAGCCGATTACCAACATTCATGATCAATCACGTATTATCTCTACCAAACCGACCTTACATCATCATATAACAACAATCTTAGTACCGTTTATTCAAGAGATATATATTCAATATGCATAAACTTAACAAGTAAGCACATTATCAAATAACTTCATCACACATAACCATCAACCGAAACACATCATTATCAACCGAAATATCACACATAACATAAATCACTAACCGGTTAGGTTTTCAAGGGAGATCTTAAGCTTGAACCGAGAGCTCTTGTGTTGTTCTTGGATCCAAGAGAAGGATGAGAGGAGAGCTGATGTTTGATCTCTAGGGTTTTAGTGAGAGAGAATGTGGGAGTGTGTGTGTAGGAGAGTGTGTGTTGTCCAAAGAATGGCAAAGTTGGCTAGGAGTATAAGTTATATACTAGCTCTTAAGTTGGTTCACCCTAATGGGTTTTCGAGTGGGGTGAAGAGGGACATGGCCCAACCGGCCCAAATAGTTACACTATTCACTCGAGACCGAGTGGTCCCGAGTTGGGTTCTTGTGTTTCGGGTCACATACATACACGCATACAATAAACACAACACATAATCACATAGAATGTTCACTTATAACATTAATCAAACAAACCTGTCAACTAGTTACATATCGTTCAACGTGTTGCATCGAGGTACAAAAAAAAGGGTTCGAAATTACGAGTTGTTACATTATCCCCAAGTTGAAAGAAATTTTGTCCCGAAATTTGGTAAGTACTCACTGAGGAAGCTAGTTAAGTTGTATGGTTTTCCTGGTTTTCCCGGGGTGTCACATCCACCCCCCGTTGATCTGGAATTTCGTCCCGAAATTTCGTAGCTTCAGCCTCAATAGTGGTTGTACCGTTCGCGAACAGTTGGGGATACTTTTGTTTCATCCGATCTTCGCGTTCCCAGGTGAACTCTGGGCCGCGACGTGAGTTCCAACGAACTCGAACGAGAGGTATTCTAGTGTTCTTGAGGACCTTAACATCCCGGTCCGTGATTTCAACTGGTTCCTCGACGAATCGTAACTGTTCGTCGATGGTGAGCTCCTTCAAAGGAACTACGAGGGTCTCATCTGACAGACACTTCTTCAGATTCGACACATGGAAAACGTTGTGAACTGCGCTGAGTTCTGCTGGTAAGTTCAGTATGTAGGCCACCCTGCCTATTTTCTTGATGATTTCAAAAGGTCCGACGTATCATGGGTTAAGCTTGCCTCGTTTACCAAAACGAACCACACCCTTCCAGGGTGAAACTTTGAGCAGTACCCGCTCCCCAACCTGGAGCTCAAGTGGTTTCCTGTCCTTGTCGGCGTAGCTTTTCTGACGGTCACGAGCTGCCGCCATGCGTTTTCGTATTTGAGCAATTCGCTCGGTTGTGTCTACCACAAGTTCTGGACCAGTGATCTGACTATCTCCCACCTCTGCCCAACAAAGAGGTGACCGGCATTTACGCCCGTACAATGCCTCAAACGGAGCAGCTTTAATGCTGGTGTGGTAGCTGTTATTGTACGAGAATTCCACGAGTGGCAGATGCTTTTCCCAGCTATTGCCAAAGTCGATTACACATGCTCGAAGCATGTCTTCTAAGGTTTGGATAGTGCGCTCAGACTGCCCATCCGTCTGAGGGTGGTATGCTGTGCTCATGTCTAACCGTGAGCCAAAGGATTTGTGCATTGCTTGCCACAGCTCTGAAGTAAAACGCGCATCTCGATCCGAGATAATAGAGGTGGGCACCCCGTGCCTCGAGACAACTTCTTTTAGGTATACGTCTGCTAGAGTGGAGAACTTATCCGTTTCCTTGATCGCCAGGAAGTGTGCAGACTTTGTGAGTCGATCCACGATCACCCAAATAGTATCGTTTCCGCGTTGAGATCTAGGCAGGCCAGTAACGAAATCCATGGAAATTTGCTCCCATTTCCATTGTGGTATCTCTGGTTGTTGGAGTAGGCCTGAGGGTTTCTGGTATTCAGTCTTGACAATCGCAGAAGTCAAACACTTGCTGACCTAAGTTGCTATGTGGGCCTTCATGCTAGGCCACCAATATGTAGTTTTGATATCGTGGTACATCTTATCCGAGCCAGGATGTACCGAGTAGCGAGACTTGTGTGCTTCATCCATCACAAGCTCTCGTAAGTTGCCATAGAGTGGGACCCAAATGCGTCCCGTTACATAGTATGCACCGTCTTCCTTTTGTTCTAATCGTTGCCTTGAGCCGCGTAGGGATTCAGCCCTGACGTTTTCTGGTTTCAATGCCTCTATCTGAGCGTCTCGTATTTGAGAAGGGAGACTAGAATGTATAGTGAGCTGCAATGCCCGTACGCGCTTAGGCGCGGTGTCCTTTCGACTAAGGGCATCAGCCACAACATTGGCTTTGCCAGGATGGTACTTGATTGCACATTCGTAATCGTTTAATAACTCGACCCATCGTCGTTGACGCATGTTTAGCTCCTTCTGTTTGAAGATGTGCTCAAGACTCCTGTGATCAGTGTAAATGGTACACTTTGTACCGTACAGGTAATGTCGCCATATCTTAAGTGCAAAAACAACAGCTCCCAGCTCTAAATCATGTGTAGTGTAGTTCCTTTCATGGACTTTAAGTTGGCGTGAGGCGTAGGCTATAACCTTATCCCGTTGCATCAGTACACAACCAAGACCCTGGATTGATGCGTCGCAGTAAACCACAAAGTCGTCCGTGCCCTCTGGCAATGAAAGGATAGGTGCGCTGCACAGTCTGTCCTTTAAGTGCTGAAATGCTAACTCCTGTGCATTTCCCCATCTATAAACAACGCCCTTCTGCGTTAAGGAGGTGAGAGGCTGTGCAATCTTGGAAAAATCCTTAATGAACCTCCTGTAGTAACCTGCCAAACCCAAGAATTGGCGAATTTCCGTTGGTGTACGAGGTGCAGGCCAGTTCTTAATCGAGTCTACCTTGGATGGATCAACGTGAATCCCATCCTTGTTCACCACATGGCCTAAGAAATGGACCTCACGAAGCCAAAAGTCGCATTTTGAAAACTTGGCGTATAGCTGTTCTGCTCGAAGAAGTTCCAAAATAAGTCGTAGATGTCGCTCGTGTTCCTCCTGACTCTTCGAATAGATCAGGATGTCGTCGATGAAGACTATAACGAACTTGTCCAGGTAAGGCTTGCACACTCGATTCATCAAGTCCATGAAAATCGCAGGTGCGTTTGTCAGCCCAAAAGGCATAACCAAAAACTCATAGTGTCCATAACGCGTTCTAAAAGCTGTTTTGGAGACATCCTCTTCTCGGACTCTCAGCTGGTGATATCCCGATCTCAGATCAATCTTGGAGTAGTAGCTCGACCCTTGCAGCTGATCGAACAAGTCATCAATACGTGGAAGAGGATAACGATTCTTAACCGTCACCTTGTTGAGTTCACGGTAGTCGATGCACATTCTGAAGGTACCGTCTTTCTTCTTCACAAATAGCACTGGAGCTCCCCAAGGCGATGAGCTAGGACGGATAAAACCCTTATCCAAGAGTTCTTGCAGTTGCGTAGAGAGTTCTTCCAACTCTGATGGAGCTAAACGATAAGGTGCACGAGCTATAGGCGCAGCTCCAGGAGCTAGTTCAATCTGAAACTCGACCTGGCGATGAGGCGGAAGGCCGGGTAATTCCTCAGGAAATACCTCAGGATAGTCGTGTACAATTGGAAAATCTTCTATCTTCTTCTCTTTCTCCGAGGTGTCAGTAATGAGCGCCAAAATGGCAGTGTGCCCCTTTCACAAGCACTTCTGGGCCTTAAGGAGAGAGATGATGTTCTCAACAGCACTCCTCTTGTCGCCACGAATCATGAGAGGTTCATTACCGGAATTAGGAATACGAACAATCTTCTCGTTGCAAAGGATCTCTGCTCGGTGTTGGGATAACCAATCCATCCCGATGACAACGTCGAAACTACCCAAGACGATAGGAATAAGGTCGATAGAGAAGGTCTGGTTAGCAAGAACAAGTTTACAACCCTGGACTACGTGAGTGGCCTCTAAACTCTTACCATTTGCTAGCTCTACAATGTGCTTGTTGTTCAATGGTGTTGGAATACGCTTAAGCATTCGACTAACTTCTAGTGACATGTAGCTAGTATCGGCACCCGAATCAAATAAAACTGTAACATAAAAGTCGTCGAGAAGGAACTTACCCGCCACAACATTGGGGTCATTCCTTGCTTCACCTTGACCGATCACGAACGCCCGCCCCTGGCTCCATTGTTGTTGTTGTTGTTCCCATTGTTACCATTCCCCTGATTGTTGTTATTGTTGTTGTTGTTGTTGTTGTTCTGGTTCCTGTTCAGTTGGGGGCAATCCCTCTTGAAATGGCCTTCAGCTCCACACTGAAAGCACCCTTTGTTATCACCTTGCTGCTGCTGCTGGCGTTGATTCTGTTGAGCTTGCTGGCGATTCTGATTGGCGGGGTATAAGCTCCTGCAATCCTTTGCAGCGTGGCCTGGCTTGTTGCACCGATGACAGTTACCCCTGGTGCATGGCCCGCTGTGGTGTAGGCTGCAGCGATTGCATTTGGGGTGATTTCCCTTGTACCCGCCATGGCTTTGACCACCAGATGATTGCTGACTAGGGCTCTTGTAGTCCTCAGTCTTTCTCTGCTGAGACTGAGACTGAACAGAAGTTGAACCCTTACTTGAAGTTCCATCCCATTTCCGTTTGTTGTCACTAAGAGTACCTGAAGTAGTTGCAGCACCTATGCGCTTTGGTAACTTGTTCTGCTCCACTGCCTGATCCGTGAGACGGTGAGCCAGTTGAACAACTTGCTGGATGGTGGCGAGGTTAGCTGAAGTCACATGACTTTGGATTTCTGGCACTAAGCCCTTGAGAAAGAGTTCAATTCGCTTAATTTGAGGGTCCACCATAGTAGGACACAATAGTGCAAGCTCATTTGATCTCTTGGTATACGCCTCAATTTCTAACCCCGTCATCTTGAGGTTGAAGAACTCAACTTCCAGCTTATGAATGTCATCCCGACTGCAGTATTCCTCCTTGTTCATCTCTTTAAAATTTTCCCATGGGGTGGCGTTGGCAGCAACCAACCCCAGCATTTGGACCTGAGCGTTCCACCATGTGAGGGCTATACCCTCGAGAGTACCGGTAGCATACTTCACCCTGCGCGCCTCAGGGCATTCACACATTTCGAAAACTGACTCGAGCTTCTCAAACCAATGGAGGAGACCTACGGCTCCTTCAGTGCCGCTAAAAGTAGTTGGTCGGCAGTCCATAAAAGTTTTGAAGGTGCACATAGGTGGCTGAGCATGTTGACCTATTGTGGGTGAAAGAAAGACAGAGTTTAACACAAAGGTTGGTTCACGAGAGTAGGATCTAAAGACCCTAGAATGAGTTTGGGCTGCAGGATATACCTCCTGCGTGTGCAGCTGCCAGTGCCGCAACAACTTGCTCGTTAATCAGAGCTGTCAACCGGGCTTGTGTCATGTTAATGCGTCCAGACATGATCTTCATATCAAGGGAAACATGAGTGAGAGAGGTTCGTGAAAGTGCAATGAGAGGAGGGAGTAAGCACACACGTGTTCAAGCAACAGTAGTTATACTAACCAAGCATACCATGAGCAATGTACTACGTAACTAACAAGTAGGCAATATATACACAGATCATATCACCTAGAATGTTGAGCCTTGCATGTGGAGTGAAGCGTCGTTGTGGACCGTAGGGCACTGTAGAGGTTATAGTCTGGTTTTAACAAAAACGTTTTTTTCTTTATTAAAACCAAGTTCACTATAACCTGGCTCTGATACCAATCTGTCACACCCCCAAAATCCACCTGCGGAATACCACCGCTTGGAGGCGTGACTGACCAGGATCCAGCCACTAATCATATTGAACAAGCATGTAAGTGATTATAAAAGTCCAACCAATACAATTGGTGTCCAAACAAAACATAGTTAAGTTGCAAGCGGAAGCATAATGTTTAAAACCATAACATAAGTTTAATTGTTTCAAAGTTTAACATGCACACGTCTATCCATGTCCCACAACGACTCTCCCCCATGCAAGCTCCAGCTAAGTACCTATTGACCTGCAAAGCATGTAGTAACGAGTCAACAACAAGTTGAGTGAGTTCACAGTTGGGTGTTCGTTTTAAGTTTTTTCGAAAACAGTTTCCTTTATCTGGCATCCTGCCGTGGGGGTTACCCCATAGTTGAAAAACGTGACTTGTTTATTCCCGGTTACTCTGGCAATCCAGCCGTGGGGGCTACCCCTTGTTAGTTATCTGGCACTTCGGCCGTGGGGGCTACCCCATGTATACACTAGACTCGTTACCATATCGACTGCTGACTGTAGTCATGTTTATGTGCCCTGAAACTGTCAATGTCTATCAGCATTGACGTGCCCCAGATCCATTAGTTCACGCCCGTCCTCTGCGGCATGGTGTGAGGTTTGTCAGACCTAAATAGCGCTATCTAACTAATGACCCGCTCGCCATTGGCCCGGCGATTAAGTCGATATAAAAGGAGGGACTTCGTAATAGAGTTTTGGTCTAGTACGAGTTATCTGTCCATAAGGACGAGGAATTACATTCCTGAACCGTTGCTGTCCTACCCAAGAAAGGACGAGGAATCCATGTTCCTTAACCCCATTCCCAACCCCTGGGAATCCCATGCTTTGTAGAGGGTGTGAACTCACCTTGGTTTGCTCGGCAGATAAACGAAGGGTCAAATCAAGCTAATTATGGCCAACCACGTCCTAGTATGGTTATCACACAAGTCAGGTACAAACCAAGTAATGCACATACATTTCTACATGTATACTAGCACGTTGCAAGCAAGTGTTTCTCATGGCAGTCCAAATCATTGCACAATTTAACAATACACAGAAGGTCCATATATTCGGCCCACTTACTTAGGCCCGTAACCATGCAGGTCCAACAGAACATACATAATCAAGTGGTCTCGAGTCGAGACTATAGATCTCGAGTCGAGACTGTGCGGTCTCGAGTTATACCTACGAGTTCTCGAGTCGCAAACTGTGGAGGTCTCGAGTCATGCAAGTACTGGTCTCGAGTCGCAACCGGACTCGCAACTATGGTCTCGAGTTATGCTGCTTGTGCTGGCATTGTGTGGTCTCGAGTCGAGACTAGAGAGTTCTCGACTCGTAACCTGTGTCGCAATCTGCGGTCTCGAGTTGTCATGTGGTGATCTCGAGTCGTGACTTAATGGTCCCGAGTCGAGACTGGAGGTTTCGGCTGGAACATCTGCTGATTGCCAGCATTTGTACTAGCCAATGGGATTCCGATTTCATGCAACATCTTGTACTATCCATACAAACATGTTTTCTTGTCTAACAATCAATTAAAATGGATCAAACAACTAGTTTTCAAATATTCAAGACACATTCATATCATGTTCATGTTGTTCTTCATATATTCAAGTAGTTCATCAAATATTCATAACACAATCAACTCTTATTCATTCACTTCATCATTTACAAGCATGATCATTCAAGTCAACCTAAATCTCTAAACAAATGCAAATCCGATTTTATGAATAACAACTTCCTCATTCAACCTAAACATGACCAAACCTTTCGGATCCAACCATATAGAGCCGATTACCAACATTCATGATCAATCACGTATTATCTCTACCAAACCGACCTTACATCATCATATAACAACAATCTTAGTACCTTACAAAAAACGGAAAGCCGGACATAGGGGCACCGTCGCCGACGCCGTCTGGTGAATCACGTTGCGCGAAAACCTCCGTAGACAGCAGTTTAAGCCGTCGGACGAAACCCGAAAATCTGTGCACCGTCGCCGACGCCCAGGGGGGCCATCGGCGACGCCTTTCCATTCTCTGATTCGCGAATTTTGTTGATTTGGGTCGTGGGACGAGTTGTAATGGGTTTGGGAGCCAATTTTCGGGAGTTACGAGTTGGGGAAGGTTAAAACACCATCTTGGATCATCTAATCCATATCTAACCTATCTCAAATCATTTCTAACACCCACCATTCACCTCTAACATCTAAACCCTAACCAATTCTCCATCACCTCTAACCCTAATCGATTCCACTATCATCGTCACCATCATCTTCATCCTTTCACCTTCACCTTTAAACCCTAATCTCCATCACTTCTCTAAGACTCAAAGGTCATGGCTCAGTGTTCATGCTCGTCGCCCGGTGATCGCGTCCATTCAACCATGAGCGGCTAGTCTCTTCGGTTTCACCACGGTATAGATTGTTGTAAGAGATCTAGGGTTTATGCATTTGTATTCGATTTGATTTTGTGACAAATTGTTTAGTATTTGAAACTTTTGATACTTGTCTTGCAATTGTTTCGAATTCGTTAATTGTCGAGTGATGATAAAATTTGACTTTGCGAAATGGTTATGTGCAATCATGCCTTATCTTAGGTTAGGATTTACATGTCTGAGGTAACGGAGTGCGTTATGGTTCGTTGTCTATGACGTTGATAGCAATTGGCACCTAAGCTTCATGATAGAAATCCGTTAATCACTATATGCAATTGAATCAAGTTAAAACATGTAGGAACCCTAGGTCTTACAATTATCGAACCGGGTGTTATCCTTTTCCCCAATTCTTGTTTTCATTTATAAATTAGTTTTGCAATCTTAGTTAGTAAGTAGTTGTTTTAGATAATATCAATTTGTTGGTTCACTCCGATTTATTTTCAAAACCAAACAAACAAATAAAATTAGCAAACTTCATAATCACTTTATACATTTTTGTAAATAGTCTAACTAATCGAACAGGTCGTGCGATACTGACCACATGCTCTTCGTGGATACGATACCCGATTTACCCTAGCTACCTAGGTTTAATTAGGTTTTTGACTGATCGGGATGACACGGTCATGTCAAAATGGCGCCATTGCCGGGGAGCTAGTGCGCTTAGTATTTCATTGCTTGTTCGATTTTAGTGTTAGTTTTCTTTCTGTATTTTTTTTATTTTACTTTGGGTGGTCGAGCTTGTTTGTGCAGGTACATGTTTTGCAGGCACCATCTTTCAATATGAATTGGGCAGATGATGATCCGTGTGAGTGTTGCGGAAGCGGAGAGCATCTATTAGAGGATTGCTCTGTTTTCTACGAGAAGGTTCAAGCATATAAGGATCGGGAAGACTCCCTCATCGGATGGCACGGATATGGGAGGGCGGATTATGAAGATTTCAATGGTCCATCCTGTAAGGACCTTCAAAAATGTCCCAATACGACCCGTAAGTAAAAAACCGGACCCCTGAAACCCTAATCCATAACAAAAATCAAGAAATCAAGATTTTTGGTCTTCAGGCGGGCCGCGTAAAGAATAAGCAACCCTTACGCGGGCCGCGTCAACTCACATTTGACCGGATAAGCGTTCAGGGCCACATGTCACACACTTGGCAAGCCTAGGTGTGACACGCTAGCCCTAGTCTACGATTAGGAGGCCCTCGCTGGCTGCGTAAAGATAAAGGGTGGGCTCACGCGGGCCGCGTGAGACCCAAATTTCAGCTATAAATAGCTTGGATCATGAGCAGTCCTCTGGTGTCGAAACCATTTCACAAAAACGAAAGCACACTGCACAAATTCGAAATTTACTTTTACAATAGCAAGGCGCTGCTACGATACAGGGTATTAACTCGATCGCTGCTACGATTCAATGTCCGATCGATTGAAACTATCCAATGGATGTTTAAGTGCTGCCCACATTAGGGCCATACTTTGTCATTAGTCGTAAATTCGACGGATGTTTAAGTATAGCACTTTGTCATTCGTGTGAGGGTTTTAATCTCGTGAGTTATCGTAAATGCTGTATTAGTTACTGACCTAGTTCGTGTGCATTGTTATTTAAAGTAGGTTACAAGGCTAATCAGTAGGCTAAACTCTGCCCGTTTAAAATCTGCAATGTGAGTCATTCTCTTTTATCAAAAGTATTTTACAAATACTCCATTTATTTTAAAAAGTTATAATTACAGGGATTAAGTCGTGGTTATCTTGAATCACTGGCTAGTGGGGTATTGTGCACATTACTAATTTCTCACAGTTAGGCTAATAAATCCTAACAGTGATAATCATCACTACTTGGGGAAAGACCCAATAGTGCTATGACCATCGTCACCAGGAGGTGACACGGCGCCAGATAAAAATAAGATAAAAGCCATTGTAATCGCTCTTATGCTGTAATTTATAACTATGCGTCGTTTTATCAAAATTAATGATTCACCAGTATTTCCCCGCTGACAAAATATTTTCAAAACATGTTTCAGGTAACTACTGTGAACCAAGGGACAGTGCTACGGAGCACTAATACAGCTTGAAGTAGTGGCTCAGTTAAACAAATAAACATGTTTTGTAAATAAGGGAATTTCCTTGTGAAATTCCTCTATTGTAAATTACGGGGGGGGGGGGGGGTATTCCGAATTATTAAATAAAATAATCGGGCATCTCAAGTTTTAAAAGATCCTGCGAAAATCTTCCGCTGCCAACTCAATCAATAAATACCACGGGTTCCTGTCCCGCGGCTCCTGGACCGGGTCAAACCGGGGCTGGGGCCGTGACAGGAAAAGGTGGTATCAGAGCCACTGATTTAAGCCAATTAAGTATTTAGAAATACTTAACTTTACTAATTGCTATCTTGTGATTACGTGTTTTATTAACTGGCTACTTGTTAGTTACTGTATGGGTAAGCAAAGACTTTCGGACATCTATCGTCAATTAGATAGTTCACCAAAAGATAAGGGAACTTCATCTCAATCAAATTCCTCGAAATACTCAGCAGATCCTGAGGAAGGAATATTTGTCCGTAAGGCACAGTTTGAGAAACCACTTACCCCTAATAAAAGAAGTTGGATTATTAGAAAAAGTCAAGAGAAAATAAAGAAGTCACAACCAAAAGGAATGATGAGTAATAAGGAAACTCAGGAGATAGGCTATTACCCACCGTGGGAAGATGAATTAGATGAAAAATGGGCAGATCTTTATATGTTAGCTACTACAGCAGTAAATGCTAACCTCTAAGTTGAATCGCCAAACTAGTACCCGCAACCGTATCATCTATAAACCAGAAACTTTGCCCGTTAAATAAACAAAGTAGTAAGAAAAGATAGACTAAAATAAATTATCCCCTAGTATATTTTAAATTTCAAATGTATTTTGTAATAAATATATATATATATATAAATCACAAAATTTTCTTTTAATCAATCTATTTATATTAGATTTCTTTCTGTGATTATTCAATTCACAAAATTTTAACCTAGAATTTTGTGTGTTTCTTCATATCTGCCAAACAACATGAATGAATTATCTGAAGCCCTTCAAATCTCAATCTCTATTCTGTTAATGTGGAAGTTTCCAAAGACTTTACTGGTTATTGTGCTGGCATTGAGGAACCTATGGAATTTCAAGCTCAACCCCCGGAGAAACCCAAGCCAAAGAAGAGAAGAAGAATTGTGGGTTGGAGGCGTGTGCGCAGGAGGAAACCAGTACCTAGGAAAGTCGCCAAGACGGAGAATCCAATGGATAAAGGGAAAGAAATAGAGATTGGAGAAAGCTCCAAGCAAGCCGAGGAAATGCTGTTGAAGGAAGAACTAGATTACATACTAGCAAGTTGTGATATCCTCAAGCCTATTAATGAAAACCTTTCCACTTATCCTGCCGAAACCCAACTTCCAGTAAACTTGGAACCAGCCATCCCAGATCCCTTTGTCAATACCCGACCTCTAGGAGAAATGGAAGAATGGTGGACCAACGATTGGTAATTCCAGAATCTTTTAAACAACCCTTATACCTTTCTCCCTCAGTTTGACCCCGAGCCTGCACCAAACCCACCGATGAGCAATGAGAACCTAGCTGAACTCCGCCATTTTGGCGAGGAGCTGGTGGATGCAGGGAATCGAATCCGAGAGGTGGGAGAACAGATCTCCTGGAAGTACGACGAAAGGGAACGTCGTTACTGAAAAATACCAGCTGATGGGATAGCATGGGATGGTAGAAGCATGTGTTTAATAATAATATAATAATCAAAATATAATTATGTGAAATAACTTAAAAATAAAACTTTTGTAAGATAACCTGTGTGTACGGATGCCTATTATAATATATAAAATATCGAACATCGAAAAATCGACAATTTTGACTAAACTTGTTAACGTGATTATGTGCAATTGTTTTGTTATGTTTTATAATTAATTATTTTCTGCTAATTATTTATATAAATTAATTACCAGATGGAACACGCTGGTAATGAACCCGTTAATGAAGTTAATCATTCTGAGCAAAACAATGAAGATCAATTTCTGAATAGGAAAGATATCGAGAATATCGTTGCTCAGGGAATAGCCAATGCTATTCCAGCAATTCTTGCTGCTGCCCGAAATCCAATTGAACCTCAACAAATTATTCCTAGCAAACGTACACATGGCGATAATTTTAGTAATAGTGTAAATGGAGGCGGCCATCATACTAATAACGATAACGATGGAATGCAAGCTCCACTCCTTAAGAAAATGAAAGCTGCAACACCTGGTTGCACTTACAAGGAGTTTCTTGCCTGCAAACCAGTTGAATTTGCAGGTAACGAAGGGGCGACTGCTGCACTGCGTTGGTTAGAGAAAACCGAGGCGGTGATTAAAATAAGTAAATGTGCTGAGGAAGACAAAGTCATGTATGTGTCGCATCTTTTTAAAGAAGGGGCGCTCGAATGGTGGAATACGGTACTTCAAGCCAAGGGAAGCGATACGGCCTATGCCATGAGTTGGGAGGAATTTAAGCGACTGGTGGAGAGAAAATTATGTCCCGAATATGAGAAAGAACAAATGGCGAATAAGTTTCTGAACCACCGGATGGTGGATGTAGATTGTCGAGGGTATACTTCGACATTCTTCGAGTACGCTAGAGTTGTACCAACCCTGGCTTCGCCAGAGCCGGTACTTATTTCCCGCTATATTTGGGGATTGATTGGCGAAATTCGTGATATCGTTAAAGCTGCGAGACCTCGCACTATTGACGATGCAGTGGAATTAGCCAACACTTTAACTGAAGGACTAGTGCGTACGCGAGAAGAAAATAGAAAGAGGGAAGTGGCCCAAAAGATTACCCAGGGATTCCGTGTGGGTAACCGTAGTAATTTTAAGAAAAAGGAAACCGGGCAATCTTCCACTATTCCATTTTGCAATGCCTGCAAAAGAAAGCATTTTGGAAGATGCAAAGGGTATTGCAATTTCTGCAAAATTCCGGGACATCAAGAAGAAGATTACAGGAAGAAGAAAGCAACAATCTGCTACAACTGCGGAGAAGCTGGACGTTTCAGGCCAGACTGTCCGAAAATGGTCAAACCAGCTGATAACAAAGCCAAACCTGCAGAAGGAACTACCAAGAGAAACGTAAGAGCCTTCCAGTTGACTACTCAGGAAGCAGAGCTAATTCCTGACGTAATAGCTGGTACGTTCCTAGTTCACGACGTTTTTGCAAAAGTATTATTTGACTCTGGTGCAAACTAAAGTTTTATAAATACTTCATTCTGCCAAGCTCTTAATTTACCCTTAACCAACCTTAGGCTGATTTTTACAGTCGAAACGGCAGATGGGAATTCGGTTAAAATAAATAAGGTTTTGCGAGAAGGAAAGATAGAACTCTTAGGTCATAAATTTTCTACAAACCTATTACCTATGAATTTAGCCGGATTCGATATAGTATTAGGAATGGATTGGTTAGTAGCCAACCATGCTCAAATTCTCTGTGATAAAAACTCCATAGAAATTCATACACCCACAGGAGAGTTAGTGGTAATTACAGGAGATAAGCCACGAAAACCACTGAAATTCATTTCAGTAATGAAGTTGGCCAGTATTTCAAGAAAACCAGAAGTGGTGTATATGATTTCAGTAATCATTAACACGAAAGGTAAGGAAATTAGAGAAATTCCGGTAGTATCAGAATACCCGGATGTCTTTCCGGAAGAACTACCTGGATTACCACCCAATAGAGAAGTCGAATTTAGAATTCATCTAATTCCTGGAACTACACCGATAGCTAAGGCACCTTATCGGTTAGCACCCACCGAAATGCTAGAATTGAAAAAGCAATTAGATGAATTATTAAGTAAAGGATTCATACAACCTAGTTCATCCCCGTGGGGAGCTCCAGTGTTGTTTGTAAAGAAGAAAGATGGTTCGATGCGAATGTGTATCGATTATAGAGAACTGAATAAGGTTACAATTAAGAATCGATACCCATTACCAAGGATCGATGATCTTTTCGATCAACTTCAGGGAGCTAGATACTTTTCTAAGATCGACTTGCGCTCTGGATATCATCAATTGAAGGTACAAGAAGAAGACATACCTAAAACTGCTTTCAGAACTAGGTATGGTCATTACGAGTTTACAGTCATGCCCTTCGGACTGACAAATGCTCCAGCAGCATTTATGGACATGATGAATAGGATCTGTAAACCATATTTGGATAAATTTGTAATTGTCTTCATCGACGATATACTTATTTATTCCAACAGCCAGGATGAACACTGTCAGCACTTGCATGCACTCTTAACTTTGTTAAGAAAGGGGAAGCTTTACGCCAAATTCTCGAAGTGTGAATTTTGGCTACAGGAGGTACAATTTTTAGGACACATGGTGAATCACGAAGGTATTCACATAGATCCCTCCAAAATAGAAGCGATCACCAAATGGAAAGTCCCGCAATCAGCCATGGAAATTAGAAGCTTTCTAGGGTTAGCAGGATATTATAGACGATTCATTAAGGATTTTTCCAAAATAGCTGTACCATTAACTAAGCTAACCTGTAAAGCAGCTAAGTTTGAATGGGGACCTAGGCAAGAAGAAGCTTTTAAGATTTTAAAGCAAAAATTAACAAATGCCCCAATTCTAGCCTTGCCAGAAGGAATAGAGGATTTTGAAGTTTACTGCGATGCTTCTAAGCTAGGATTAGGATGTGTGCTAATGCAACGCAAGAAGGTAATTGCGTATGCCTCAAGACAATTGAAAAAGCATGAGGAAAACTATACGACTCATGACTTAGAGTTAGGAGCAATAATTTTTGCCCTTAAGATTTGGAGACAGTATCTGTATGGAAGTAAGTTTACTGTCTATACAGATCATAAGAGTTTAAGATACATATTTGGGCAAAAAGGATTAAACATGAGGCAAAGAAGGTGGATGGAGATTTTAAGTGATTACGACCGTAATATTCAATATCACGAAGGAAAAGCCAATGTAGTTGCAGATGCCTTAAGTCGTAAGTATCATGAGAAACAACGACGAGTTCGTGCTCTTAGATTAAATCTACAGTTAGATTTAATGGAACAATTAAAGAACGCTCAAGAAACAGCAATCAAGGATGATGCTGAAGGAATGAAAGGAAGAATAAAGGAATTAGAGCAAGGGAGTGATGGAATTTGGAGATGCCACAAGAAAAGAATCTGGGTACCTAAGCAAGGAGAATTGAGAAGTAAGATTTTAGAAGAAGCCCATAAATCTAGGTATACCATGCATCCCGGTAACAATAAGATGTACCAAGATCTAAAGAATAATTTCTGGTGGATAGGAATGAAAAAGGACATAGCTAGATATGTTTCTAAATGTCTTACTTGTTCACAAGTTAAGGCAGAACACCAGAAACCCTCAGGTCTACTACAACAATTAGAAATGCCGGTATGGAAATGGGAACTTATAACTATGGATTTTGTTACTAAGTTGCCCAAAACCAGAAAAGGTAATGATGCGATTTGGGTAATTGTGGATCGATTAACCAAATCAGCTCATTTTCTTCCCATGAAGGAAACCTTTAGCATGGAAAGGTTAGCAAAGTTGTATGTAGATGAAGTCGTATCCTTACATGGAATTCCACTCTCCATTGTATCGGATAGGGATAGTCGTTTCACTTCCCATTTCTGGACAAGTTTCCAAGAAGCAATGGGAACCCGACTAAATTTAAGTACGGCATACCATCCGCAAACAGACGGACAAAGTGAAAGGACGATCCAAACCCTGGAGGACATGCTTCGAGCATGTGTGATAGATTTTGGTGGAAATTGGGATGACCACCTACCCTTAATCGAATTCTCCTATAATTCAAGCATAGAAGCTGCCCCATTTGAAGCACTGTGTGGACGCAAGTGTAGAACTCCAGTTTGTTGGGCAGAAATAGGAGAAAGTCAATTATCAGGTCCTGAAATCGTGCAAGAAACTACCGACAAGATTACTTAAATCAAGGAAAGACTGAAAACAGCTCGAGATCGCCAGAAAAGTTATGCCGATAATCGACGCAAGCCGTTAGAATTCCAAGTGGGAGACAAGGTACTCTTGAAAGTTTCTCCTTGGAAAGGAGTAGTTCGATTCGGTAAGAAAGGAAAGTTGAGCCCAAGGTATGTAGGACCATTTCCAGTGATCCAACGTATTGGGCCAGTTGCTTATCGCTTACAACTACCAGAGGAATTAGCTGGAGTACATGACGTATTTCATGTATCCAATCTCAAGAAATGTCTATCGGATGAATCACTGGTAGTACCTCTGCAAGACATAGAGGTAAATGAAAAGCTAAAGTTTGTCGAGAAGCCACTGCAAATAGAAGACAGAAAGATCAAGTTTCTCAAGCATAAAAGATTGGTACTAGTTAAAGTCAAGTGGGAGTCGAAAAGAGGACCCGAGTATACTTGGGAACTGGAATGGAGATGAAGCTAAAATATCCTCAATTATTTCAATAAATCTCGAGGGCGAGATTGTAAATAAGGTGGAGAGGATGTAAGGACCTTCAAAAATGTCCCAATACGACCCGTAAGTAAAAACCCGGACCCCTGAAACCCTAATCCATAACAAAAATCAAGAAATCAAGATTTTTGGTCTTCAGGCGGGCCGCGTAAAGAATAAGCAACCCTTACGCAGGCCGCGTCAACTCGACATTTGACCGGATAAGCGTTCAGGGCCACGTGTCACACACGTGGCAAGCCTAGGTGTGACACGCTAGCCCTAGTCTACGATTAGGAGGCCCTCGCGGGCCGCGTAAAGATCAAGGGTGGGCTCACGCGGGCCGCATGAGACCCAAATTTCAGCTATAAATAGCTTGGATCATGAGCAGTCCTCTGGTGTCGAAACCATTTCACAAAACCGAAAGCACACTGCACAAATTCGAAATTTACTTTTACAATAGCAAGGCGCTGCTACGATACAGGGTATTAACTCGATCGCTGCTACGATTCAATGTCCGATCGATTGAAACTATCCAATGGATGTTTAAGTGCTGCCCATATTAGGGCCATACTTGTTCATTAGTCGTAAATTCGACGGATGTTTGAGTATAGCACTTTGTCATTCGTTGTGAGGGTTTTAATCTCGTGAGTTATCGTAAATGCTGTATTAGTTACTGACCTAGTTCGTGTGCATTGTTATTTAAAGTAGGTTACAAGGCTAATCAGTAGGCTAAACTCTACCCGTTTAAAATCTGCAATGTGAGTCATTCTCTTTTATCAAAAGTATTTTACAAATACTCCATTTATTTTCAAAAGTTATAATTACAGGGATTAAGTCGTGGTTATCTTGAATCACTGACTAGGGGGGTATTGTGCACATTACTAATTTCTCACAGTTAGGCTAATAAATCCTAACAGTGATAATCATCACTACTTGGGGAAAGACCCAATAGTGCTATGACCATCGTCACCAGGAGGTGACACGGCGCCAGATAAAAATAAGATAAAAGCCATTATAATCGCTCTTATGCTGTAATTTATAACTATGCGTCGTTTTATCAAAATGAATGATTCACCAGTATTTCCCCGCTGACAAAATATTTTCAAAACATGTTTCAGGTAACTACTGTGAACCAAGGGACAGTGCTACGGAGCACTAATACAGCTTGAAGTAGTGGCTCAGTTAAACAAATAAACATGTTTTGTAAATTAGGGAATTTCCTTGTGAAATTCCTCTATTGTAAATTACGGGGGGGGGGGGGGGGTTTATTCCGAATTATTAAATAAAATAATCGGGCATCTCAAGTTTTAAAAGATCCTGCGAAAATCTTCCGCTGCCAACTCAATCAATAAATACCACGGGTTCCTGTCCCGCGGCTCCTGGACCGGGTCAAACCGGGGCTGGGGCCGTGACACGTCCTCACATTATCCATACGCTAGACCACCACCACCAATTTATCACGACTACTACTATTCGGAGATGGATTACCATTATGAGCAAGAGCGGGCTTACAACAATTATGAACCCGACTTACCACATTTCTCAAGTTACCAGGATGGGTATGATGACTATTATCATGACTCCCCACAGCTGACATATGTGGAGCCTCAAGATTCATTAAACTCTAAGCTCGATACAATCATGGACATGATGATAGAAATGAAAAAGAAAGACGAGCTGAGAGACAAATCATTTGAGGCTTTGGTTATTCAGGTTGGTCAACTAACTGAGGAGATGGCCCAATTTAGGCGAGACTAAGAGGTTTTGGCTAATGGTACAATGGTGGATGGTGATGCGGTGGAAGAGGTTATAGATCTTCCAGAGCAAGAAACTGAATGTTTGAACCGAGCGGAAGACATGACACTGCGATACGAGTCGGATCCGAAAGAAGCCCACGTTCATATCCATCCTTCTCCCATACTTATCACTCCAACCAACAAAGTTTGGGATGCGGGTTCGGGTATAAGGATTCGAAGGGTGGCATTGCAAGACATTGGCCAGTTTGGTAAGAAGCAACCCCAAAGTTGTACAGTACGCATGCCGAATAGAAGAAAAAGAGAGTGGATTCGGCATGCCAACTACCGAGCGTATGTTGGAAACTCGGTAGGCAAATGTTCACTTCGACCACCATAAGAGGAAAATCAGGTATTATTGTTGTATAGTTTGTATAATTATTCGTTTTATTTTATTTTCCTAGTTAAATGAATGTTGTGGGTGTGTTCCCTATATAACCCTCACGAGACCTCTCGTCCTCCCGAGCTATCGGGAGGTTTAAAAGGGCTTGTTGCATAAGCTAAATGCAACCGTGATTCCTACGAAAGTGAGTTAGGTTTGTTGTTATTGTACATTATTTTTTCCACATAAATCAAAGTGAAATAACGTATGGCTTGGTAATGTTTTCATAAAAGTGGTAGAACTAGGTAACTAACAAATTTTGATGGTTGTGAGAAGCATGCTTCTACACAAGGGTTGAGATTTGTAGGTACATCATGTTCGTGAGACGACCATTTTGTTGAAGGATGAAGAGCACATGAGGAACGAGCAAAAAACCAGGTGCATACGTTTCTTTTTATCTTTAATTTTTAGTTAACAAATAAGTGGATTGTAAATTGTATTCTATTTGCCGGGGTGAAATTTTGGGGAAGTTAGCCGTGTCACATCCCTTGTGTGTTTTAAAAGCTCTATTCTTACACATTGAGGACAATATTGACCTTAAGTGTGGGGATGGTGGAGTAAAAGTTTTTCGATTTTTGACCCGTTCATTTAAACACTACACGTTGAGGACAATGTTGACCTCAAGTGTGGGGATTGTAATATTTGTGCTCTTGTAAACACTGTACGATGTAGAACAATTTCAAATATCAATGAAGCATGGGGTTTTGATCCCAATATTTTTTTATTTATGTTTAACAATTTCAAGTTTCAATTCTTGTTCGATTTCGAGCTCTTAATCACTTTCTGGAAAGTTATACGCGAACTGTTACGTAAACGTAATCAGTTTAATGCGACCAACACTCCGGAAAAGTGACACAAGCTAAACATACCCTAAATATCCTCTACATAACTTAGAAATAAGTTTTGAAGGATTCGGTATGTCAAAAACAAGTTTATTCGGTCATATGGACTATTTGCGACAAACTGCAAAAGTCTCCCAATTCGCATAGCAACGTACACTCTGGAACAAGATCATAAGCTAAACATACCCTAAATAGCCTCTACATAGCTTAGGAATAAGTTTTGAGGGGTTCGGTATGCGAAAATACGCTTATTTGATCATAGGGACTAAAACCGTCAAAACTGCGAAAGTATGCATATGCGTGCATATCTTACGTTCTGACCATATCCGGACACCCAAAAAAAATTTTAATCACTAAAATATTGTATTTTATTGATGGGAATGCAAAAATACCATTCTTCGGGTAATTTGGATCGTTTTCGCATCCGTTCGAGTTTCGTCGTAATTAACCGAAAAACGCGATCGTACGACCAAACGAACCGACATACATGACATTTCCAAGCATATTCCAAGTCCCCTATGCTTTAACATCCTTATAGAGCCTTGAAATTGGGTTAAAGGGGGTTAAACGCGTCGAAAAACAAGTTTCAGAGCTGCAGGGACCATTTCTGCCAAGTTTGAAACATGCTGGTCTGCAGCTGGCTCACGGGGCGCGACCCACTGGCCTTACTGGGTCATGGGGCACGAGTGCTGGAGCTGGCAGAAACCAGTTTTTTCTTAAAATCAGCTGAATTGGTTGGTTTTGGCTGGTTGTTTTCTTGTTTGGGGACCAAGTAAAGTGTCCAACAAGCCCTCTAATCAGTCCCTAACACTTGTATGGTGTGGATCCTGCCTTGGACAACACATTAACACTTGTCATGATCCTATGAACTCTTGATTCCTATAAATAGCAAGATCCATTTTCATTCTTCCTTGCTCATTTCCTTCATTCTTCACTCTAAGCTCTGATTTGAGGCTACCACACTTGTTGGAGGCTTCATAACTGAGCATTCTTAGTAATCTTTTTCATTCAAGAACACTTGTAAGTGTTCTTCCTAGTCTTGTTTATTTATTTCAAGCTAAAAGTCAAACAGTGTTTGACTTTCGACTTTGACCATGAATTGGTCAAGACAAAGTTCAATTGAACTTTGCAACGTGATCGTAATCACGATGGTTAAGCGACTATACCTACTGATTACCACGTTGACTAGTCGAAGTGACGAGTCAAAGTTTCGGTCAAAATGCACGATTATGTGCATTTTGCGATGAAACTATTTTCGGGCATCAAAACACTTTGTTTTGATACCAACTCAGTTTTCTAACTTAGTTAAACATGTTTTAACATGTTTAACTCATCACTTCTAGTTTAGTGCTTATTTAGGGTCGTAAGTCAAGCGGTCTCAACAACTGCTTAGACTATCTTTATGTCACACCCCGACCGCGTAAAACAACAAATCGCGGCTAAAACGTCGGGGAGTGTTGTAACAGAATCATTGTTTCATAACACATGGATTTGAAGTTTTGTTTTATTGAATTAAAAGTATTACATTGCATTGAAATTAGAAACAAAACATGAACAAATAGACTTTCATTGTTATTAAGTCACTAAGGCCTCGTCCGTTCCTATGTGAGCATGCATCAATATCATCATCAAACATCACCAACTATGGTGCCTAAAATACATGTGAAAATAGGTCAGCATAAAAATGCCGGCGAGTACATAGGTTTTATGTGAGTGTCAGATTCATGGCTCATTTTACCCTTTTGAAATAACTCAAACAACTTTGTTATTTGATATTACAAAACTTAGTTTTGTAAAATGTTTATATTGTGAATTGAAATAACCAAGTTAAAACAGATTTATTATAATTTATAAAACCTCGATGCCATGATTCTTAACTCCAAAACATTTGTTTAAGTAAACCCAGATCGTAAATTGTTTTTGAAATAAAACTCGAACGGTTTATATGATTAGAAAAACCTTGTAATATAACTTTGTTTTGATAACCTTTGCCCCAAGTGATCTAGATAACGCAACGAGATATAATGTGTTAAAAGCACTTATATATAGGAAGTACCAGCGGCGTATCCACCATGCTTTTAGCACATTACACCCGCCCCGTTACCTAATCACTTCCCTTAACCCAACGGTTCAAACGGTTCACATCAATCAATCAATTCCAAACGGTTTACATAAATCAAACAATTTCAACGGTTCAAACAGTTCAAAATGTAAAACAATGTGTCCATATGCTGGATGAACATATGCAACAAAATGTAATATGAAAATCAATGTGCTAGCATGCTAAGAGAACATACATAGCAAAACATAATGAAATCATGTACTATATGCGTACTAATGAACATAACAAGTATATGATATATAAAAGCATGAAAAGCACGAAAGTAACAAGTAGGCACATGTGTTTCACCCCAAAATGTTTGAAAACAGTAAAAGAGGGGACTATGTACTCACTTGAGGATGCTTAGAAGTCTTGAATAACAACCAAGCAAAGCTAGAGGAATCACGAAAATCAAACGGCACCTAATATAGGTAACTATGTTAATAAACCGGACCTAAATCGGAAGATCGGATAGGATGAGGTTTCGCAAACCAAATGAGTGTTGGAACTCATATGATATGGTTTAACAAAGCCTATATACTAAAACAAAACCTATCCTAAGTGCTTACGACCCATTACGACCCGTTTAGGTAGCTTATGCTACTTTAACGCGTCGCTCGCGTAAAACGCGTTCGGACCGCCTAACTAGTCCTATGACAAGTATTTATATTCCTTAACACATCTAATAATGTTGCCTAATCAGTTTAGATGTCAAAATTTAGGTTACATATGCTTAAAATGAATTTATGCGTAAAAAGGGCATTTTGGTCATTTTCCTAAGGCAAATAAACTACCTATCATACAACTACTTAAACGAAGTGACCATAAGGTATAACCTCGAAAGGTTATTCCCTATACAACTATGGTCACAAAAAATGTTTGGTCAGATCCTAATGATCAACCAAATGGGTCGGGTTCGAAAGTCTAAGCGGTTGTTTAGACCGCTTATCTTACGACCCTATATAAGCACTAATCTAAAAGTGACGAGTTAAACATGTTGAAACATGTTTAACGAAGTTTGAAAACAAGTTTGATATCAAGACAAAGGGTCTTGATACCCAAGGATATTTTGGTTGCAAAATACGCAAGAATACGCATTTTGACCGAAACTATGACTCGTCACTACGCCTAAATAACGTGGTAATCAGTAGGTATAGTCACAAGAGACTATAACCATCGTGATTACGCTCACGTTGCGAAGTTCAAATGAACTTCGTGTTGACCATTGACTGGTCAAAGTAGAAAGTCAAACACTGTTTGACTTTCACGCTTAAAAACGCATAAAAGAACGAAAGAAGCTTACAAGAGGTCCAAGCGATGGAGATTTGATCCAAAATTCTCAGGTATAAAGTGTATGAACTCCAACTTAGAGAATGAATTCAGATCAAGGTGAGTTTGCAAATGAAATCATGGGGTATATATAGTTTTCGGGTAACCGTTAAGATCATTCCTCGATAAACAAGCTTCGATCTGAGTCGTACAAGTGCACCCCCTGATTTAGAATACCATGGGTACCCCTAAACAAGCCCATAGAATGCTTAAAACCATTTGCAAACATGGGGAACAGCTGGAACAAGCTGGAAATTAGTTTTGCTGATCTGGGCTGCTTACACGCCCCGCGTAAGAAGAAAGCCTATCTTACGCGGCCCGCGAGGGCCAAGTTTGGCAGAATGTCAACTTTGGTCCCTGAATGACAAAAACTCAGTTTTCGGCACGTTTAAACCCCGTTAACCCCATTTCAAGGCTCTAAAATGAAGTTAAAGTATAGGGAACTTAAAATATGCTCAAAAATATCTCGGATGTCGGTTAGTTTGGTTGTACGCTTGTGTTATTCGGTTAATTACGACGAAACACGAACGGATGCGAAAAACGATCCAAACTACGCGACGAATGGAATTTTATCATGCCAATCACTAAAATAAAATATTTTAATGATTACATAAATTTTTGGGTGTCTGGATATATTCAGAACGTAAGATATGTGCGAGAATGCAAACTTATGCACTTTTTGACGCTTTTAGTCCCTATTTGATCTAAAAGTTTATTTTTGCGCACTAAACACCTCAAAGCCTATTTCTAAGCTATATAAAGGATATTTAGGGCATATTTAACTTAGGATCAAGTTTCGGAATGTTCGATACCATTCGATTCGGTATACTTTTGCAGTTTGACTCAAATAGTCCCTGTGATCGAATAAACTTGATTTTGCCACACCAAACCCTCCAAAACTTATTTCTAAGTTATGTAAAGGTTATTTAAGGTATGTTAAGCCTATGTCACTGTTCCGGAGTGTTTGTTGCATTAAACTGGCTATATTTACGCATCAGTTCGCGTATAACCTTCCAGAAAGCGTTTTAAAGCTCGAAATCGAACAAGAATTGATATGTGCAAATGATACACATATTTATACAAATCCCAAGTATGAAACACAATATTTCATTGATTTGGTATTTGTTTGATGGTTGAAGTGACACATTTGTCACACTTTAGGATCCGACCAAACATATATTGTGACCATAGTTGTATAGGGAATAACCTTCCGAGGTTACACCTTATGGTCACTTTGTTTGATTAGTAGTATGATAGTTAGTTTATATGCGTTAGGAAAATGACCAAAATGCCCTTTTTGAGCATAATTTCAATTTAAGCATATGTAACCAAAATTTTGACACTTAAACTGATTGTGCAACATTATTAAACATGTTTAGGCATATAAGACTTATCATAGGACTAGTTAGACCATCCGAACGCGCATTTGTGCAAATGACACGTTAAAGTAGCGTAAACTACCTTAACGGGTCATAACGGGTCAAAAGCACTTAGGATTGCTATCATATCAGAATGTAGGCTTTGTTAAACCACATCATATGGGTTCCAACACTCATTTGGTTTACAAGACCTCATTCTACCCGATCTCCCGGTTTAGGTCCCGATTTATTAACATAGTGATTCCATACTAGGTGCCACTTGATTCCTTGATTTCCCGAGCTTTGTTAATTCACTAGATCAAGGATACTTGCAATCTCAAGTGAGTACATAGACCCCACTCTTTTTACATGTTTTAAGGTAACTATGTGAGTACATAGTTCCCCTATTTTATGCTTTCAATTGTTTTGGGGTGATTCATATGTGCTAAAACGATTTCAAGTTTTCAAAAACAAATACTATGGTTTATATTAAACACAACAATTTCAATAATGTGAACGAACTTGTTGGTGTGTTGATACATAACACAAATGACGTTCATTAGCTTTGGCCGAGCCGACCAGTAGTATATTATGGTACCATAGGACCTGACAAATCCCGTTATCGGACTATCCCCATGGATTTGGTGGGTAATGTGGGTAACGACAGAATCTGTTATTTTAACAAACTCTTTGGTGGTTTGTTAGTCGATTTAAGGATACCCTTTGGTGGTATAGTCGAGTCACACAGGTTTGAATGTATTCAAATAGAATGACCAAAAGTTAGTTGTCACAATTAAAACACGGATGATTGAACGATGGTTTATAACACGGACGATTGAACGATGGTTTATAACACGAACGAATTGAACGATTGGTTTTTATAACACGAACGATTGATAATACATACAATTGAACGATTGGTTTATGGTAAGTGATTAGATAACGGGACGGGTGTAATGTGATAAAAGCATGGTAGATATGCTGCTGGTACTTCTTATATATAAGTGCTTTTATCATATTACATTCTGTGGCGTTATTTAGTTCACTTGGACCAATGATTTCAAATGATGTCACGCAACGATGTTTACTAAATGATATAAACCATACAAGTTTTCTCACGAGACGATTTACAATTTGGTTTACAAAAGCAAATGTTTTAGTCAAGCTTCATGGCAACGAGGATTTCTTAAACATATAACCAACTTGTTTTAGTTGGTTAATCATATTGCAATACCAAACACTTTTTGATACAAGGTTTTCAATTATCGACTCTAGGAGTCGTACGAGGTATTGCAATATGTATACAAGCCATGAATTTGACACACTCATAAAACCTATGTACTCGCCGGCATTTTTATGCTGACTTTCTTTTCACATATGTTTCAGGTGCAGTTGTTTGATGATTATGATGATTCACGTAGGATCGGACGAAGGGCCTTAGTGACATAAAAACAATGAAAGACAATTTGTTTATGTTTTGCTTTTAAATTCCAAGACAATGTAACATACTAAAATTTAATAAAACAAAACTTCAAATCCATGTGTTGTGAAACAATGATTCTGTTACTCGACTCCCCAACGTTTCCGCAGCGGTTTGTTATTTTACGCGGTCGGGGTGTGACAGGGACGGGGAAAATTTTCAAAAATTTTTCAAAATGTCTTTGTTTGAAGGCGATCTAAAAAGCACAAGTAACTAAGTTAACGAGGGATGACACAACCCATTTAGTCTTTTGTCATAGTCAAGTTCGAGTTAATAGCATGACGGGTATTTAGCGGGTAGTTATTTGGGAATAATCCACCTAAGAAACTTGCAATTTATGTATATCATATATCATATTCCATACCCTTTATACATGAGATCTTGAGCCACTTTTATGCATCATATATACACATATTTTTTTTGTTTGAGTGGACCATTAGTCATGTATTGTAGAACTTGCATCTTTTGATATGTTTGAGACCATAGACCGAATAAAAGCATGAGAATGATTAAGGAATTAGGTAAACCTTTTCCTTTAAAACCATTTATCTATCCTTACCCAAAAAAATCCCCTAGTCGCCCACTTTGAGCCTAAACCTTTCGTTTGACAACCCGTTTAGCCCATAACCATAAACCTTTCCTTTTTAAACCCATGTGATGAAAATTCGATTATAGGATTATGTGTTTGTATAGTTGTGATTTATATTTGTGAAAGAAAAAGCAAAAAATATTCAGAAAATGTTGCGAAAAAGAATAGAAAATCATTGAGAAAAGTACAAAAATATGAATTATTAGTTGTTGAATAAAAGGCGAAAAAATCGTTGCCTTCGTAGTTGATGTCTATAGATTAGTTTTGTTTAGAGTAGTCGTTTGTAATAAAAATCGAATTTTTCATCACCTTCGCTACTTTAAAATATCCTATTTTCTACCCTTCACCTAGCCCCATTACAACCCTTCAAAGACCTTTTGACTTGTGCTTAGTATTCGTGTTCGGTGGTGGAGAATGATTGAGTTGCAAGCCTATGCGGGTACTTCTTCTATTCGGTTTTGAGTGATTGCTTTAAAAAGGTGCTAATACATCATTAAAATTAGCCAATTTGTAAACCGAGTGGAGTGAACATTGTAAAGGATAGTATGATTTGTGAGTTTTAAGGGCGGGGTTAATCTTGGATAACCATTCTTATATGATTAATCATTTATTGCTAAATATGTTGAAAATTGTAAAAAGTTTGAACAGAGTATGACATTAGGACCTTAACCTTAACCTTAGTCTCGGGAATGGAAACGTGTATTTTCTCGTTCGACCCACGTGAAAGTGAAAATCAGATTTGCTTGAGGGCAAGCAAATGATAAGTGTGGGGATGTGATACGTGGTCGAAAACCGGTGTTTGTAATTGTTTAAATTGATGTGTTTACATGATTTTAATTTCGTTTAGCCTACTTTTGATTAGATTTTTGTTTTCCAGGTCTAGCCGGAGTTTAAGGAGCTAATCGGGAGCTTTACGGACCACCCGGGACGCGAAACGAGTCAACCAGGATCAAGATAAGCGAAAAACGGAAAGCCGGACATAGGGGCACCGTCGTCGACGCCCATTTGGGCCATCGGCAATGCCGTCTGGTAAATCACGTCGCGTGAAAACCTTCGTAGACAGCAGTTTAAGCCATCGGACGAACCCCAAAAATCTGTGCACCGTCGCCGACGCCCAGGGGGGTCGTCGGCGACGCCCCTCCATTCTCTGATTCGCGAATTTTGTTGATTTGGGTCGTGGGACGAGTTGTAACGGGTTTGGGAGCCAATTTTCGGGAGTTACAAGTTCGGGAAGGTTAAAACACCATCTTGGATCATCTAATCCATATCTAACCTATCTCAAATCATTCCTAACACCCACCATTCACCTCTAACATCTAACCCCTAACCAATTCTACCATCACCTCTAACCCTAATCGATTCCACTATCATCGTCCACCATCATCTTCATCCTTTCACATTCACCTTTAAACCCTAATCTCCATCACTTTTCTAAGACTCAAAGGTCATGGCTCGGTGTTTGTGCTCGTCGCCTGGTGATCGCGTCCATTCAACCATGAGCGGCTAGTCTCTTCGGTTTCACCCTGGTGTAGATTGTTGGAAGATTTCTAGGGGTTTATGCATTTGTATTCGATTTGATTTTGTGATAAATTGTTTAGTATTTGAAACTTTTGATAATTGTCTTGCATTTTTTTTTCTCTGAATTGCGTTAATTTGTCGAGTGATGATAAAATTTGACTTGCGAAATGATTATGTGCAATCATGCCTTATCTTAGGTTAGGATTTACATGTCCCGAGGTAACGGAGTGTGTTATGGTTCGTTGTCTATGACGGTGATAGCAATTGGCACCTAAGCTTCGTGATAGAAATCCGTTAATCACTATATGCAATTGAATCAAGTTAAAAACATGTAGGAAGCCTAGGTCTTACAATTATCAAACCGGGTGTGATCCGTTTCCCCAATTCTTGTTTTCATTTAAATAAATTAGTTTTGCAATCTTAGTTAGTAAGTAGTTGTTTTAGATAATATCAATTTGTCGGTTCACTCCGATTTATTTTCAAAACCAAACAAACAAATAAAATTAGCAAACTTCATAATCACTTTGTACATTTTTGTGATTAGTCTAACTAATCGAACAGGTCTTGCGATACTGACCACATGCTCTTCGTGGATACGATACCCGATTTACCCTAGCTACCTAGGTTTAATTGGGTTTTTGACTGATCGGGACGACACGGTCACGTCAAAATGGCGCCATTGCCGGGGAGCTAGTGCGCTTAGTATTTCATTGCTTGTTCGATTTTAGTGTTAGTTTTCTTTCTTTAACAGGTTGCAACAACAAGCTAAAATTTGGAGATCAGCCAGACAGGTATGTCATCACTACTGAAGAAAAAGGGAATGTTTCTAGTTAAAAGAGAAAATGGAGCGGTGGAATACTACAGTCATTCTGATGCTTTCGAGTCTTGGACAGTTGCAGGTCTTAGGGAGTTAAGTTGTGCTCCTTATCATGATCAAACCACAAGTCTCCACTGCAAGATCGGATGGAATTTCTTTAACAGGTTGCAATAACAAGCTAAAGTAAATTTCAAGGATACGAAGCTGGCCGAATCATTTCTTTTGGAACATGATGATGTTTTAGATCCTGCTACAAATAAGCCTTTTACGATAGTGATGTGTCCTGCAACGAAACAAACAAAGACTGTCCTATTGTTGAAGGAACTTCCCGACAACAGCTTAAAGGATCTACAATTTTGGATGTACGATCCTTTTACTGGTTAAGCTAAGATTGTATATGAAAACACTTAGTATAGGGTTGCGGATGCTAAGGATTTGATGTGCTTTAGGGAGAATGATGTCAAGCTTCTAGTAAGAACTCAGATTAGAAGCGATCCTCAGTATGAAGTTTGTGCTAAAAACTTCACAGCTTCGCTTGCTCAGATTATCCTGTTTAAGCTATGATCAGGACAACGCACTAGAGTGGAAACTTAGTTGTTTGGTCCGTATGTAGGAAGGAAGCTACCTGATCTTCAGAAGAAGCAAAAGAAGAAGCGCAAGTAGAGAATGAACGGCCAAGACAACATAAATCTAGGGGGATACTGTAAGGGCATAAACTTGTATATGTTTACGTTTGTCTTGGTTTATTTGTTTTGGGCTAGCTAGACTTGAATAGTGGGCTTGGTAGATGTTAGTATGGTCGATTGGGGTTGGGCTTGGTCCATTGTACTAGGGCATCCTATAAGCTATAAATAGGATGTTCCTCCTCTTGTTTTAGGTTGTTGATCGATTGGAAAACTCTTGTAATTTACGAGTACCAGATGGTTCATAGAAACCGTGTGCTCTTGATCAATCTTATCGACATACATTTAATCTTCTACACCTTTCTTGTTTTTCCGCAACTAGACTAGGTGTCGTGATATCCATTGTATCGTTTTCTGGACTTACATAATTCGTCATTCTCCTTCTGAATACCCAACCTCCTCATTTCTACAACCAGATGGCAATATCGTTCAATGAGTTGCTTCATCGATTCACCTTTTAATGTAGTGAAAATATCAAATTCCTTTTTAAGCAAGGCCTGTTACTCTTAATCATTTGTGTACTACCTTGAAATTTCACTTTTAATGCTTTCCATATCGATTGTGCATCTCCCTGATGTTGTAACAGTGTGAAAATATCTTCTTTAATCGCCTGTTGCAAAATATTCAACATCTTATTTTCCCGTGTAAACTTCTCCTTTTCAAGTTGAGTAAACTGCATGATACTTTTCTCGAGTCCATTCTCTCCTCTGGGAGCAGTGTAACCTTCTTCAATTGCATACCAGCACTCTAGATAATCCGCCTGAACCTAGTTCTCGAAACGTTCATGCCAGCCTTTATATTCTTCTAGATTCATCAATTTAGGCGGCTTCGTCATCGTTCCTATTTCGTTATCGAGACTGACGTTGTGGCTGTAGTGGCGAAGGCATTGTAGAATTCGTTCTCCATTTTGTCAGAAATTTTTAAACATAGAAGGCTTAATGCGAAGGTAGCTTTGTGCGAAGTAGGTCTTTTACGAACTAGAATGAGAAAAACACAAATTTGTTAAGTTCGTACGAGGGTAAAATAAAACTTTTGAGTTCTATCTTCGTACGAAGGTAAAATTTTAATTTTGAAAGATTTACGTTCGTACGAAGGTAGTACTTCGTACAAACAAGGTAACTTCATACGAAGAAGAATTTTCAAGTTTTCTTGTTTTTCGTTGATTTTATCATGATTCTGATTGATTTTAGGTCCAATTTTCTCAAGGGTTTGTTATTACGTATTCCTTGAAAATTTCAGTCCATTTTGACGGTTCAATTTGTTACAAATGATAAAAATGAGAAGAAATGAGTAGAAGAGAAGTTTGAGATTGTTGAATCTTGTTGTTGTCTTCAGATTAGGCCTCCAAGCTCTGATACCACTTGTGAGGACCGTTTATCCATCCGATAAGCTCAGGTCTAATCTTTTAACCTAGTCCAAAACGTGCAGAATTCATTTTAGATTAGATGACAAGTATAACAAGATTACTTTTCAATCACTGTTTCATTAATGTTTAACGATTACAGATCCTGGAAACAATTCGACAGGGCTTCGCCGTATCGTTCGCAAAACCAATACAGACTCAATGACCACACACTCCTATTTATAGACATCTATCTTCGTGCGGACTTAAGTCACTACCTTTGTACGAACTAAGATATTTCATCTTCGTACGAAGTAAACTAGGTCATCTTCTTCGTACGAACTTGACAATTCCACCTTCGTACGAAGTTAAACATTACAAACTGAAAATCTAACAGTTAAGCCTATTACAGACACAGACACGACTCGTAGACACAGGCATCAGACATATGTATCAACACCTTTGGATACATAGCTGGAAAAAAACACTATTCATGGCCACTTCAAATTTATATATTGTATAATTGTATAATTGTATAATGTAATGTAATATAATATAATATCATCATCATATTCAGTAAATCCCACCAATAGCAAACCGAAGGTAGGGTCTGAGGGGGTAAGATGTATAATTGTATAATGTAATGTAATCTAATGTAATCTGATATGATGTGATATGACATGACATGACATGACATGACATGACATGACATGACATGACATGACATGACATGACATGACATGACATGACATGACATGACATGACATGACATGACATGACATGACATGACATGATATGATATGATATCATCATCATACTCAATAAATCCCACCAATAGCAAAGCTAAAGTAGGGTGTGAGGAGGGTAAGATGTAGACAGCCTTACCTCTAACCCGTAGGAATAGAGAGGCTGCTTCCAGTGAGACCCCCGGCTCGATAGTAGTTTTGCATCAAGCCTTGGACATAAGGCACATAACACTCAACAATCGAGACAAAGGTCGGTTAGTGCATGTACCCTTTTTTTCTTTCGGCTATCAACGCTACCACATGATGCATGATTAACCGCCTGCCGCTTTTAACGTTATTTTCCCGATATTAGTAAAATAACGTTAAAATTAGTGCAATTTCACTCCCCCCAGAGGGCCCACACATATATACATTATATGTGCACATCGTAGCAGGGCGTGGCATTTCTCTTTGACGATGCCCATCCGCAATGGCTTGCTATACCGGCTGGGCAGTAATATAATATAATATAATATAATATAATATAATATAATATAATATAATATAATATAATATAATATAATATAAATTGGGTGGGAGTTGGCTACAAAGTCAATTTTTCTACAAAGTATAAAAAGTCATAAAACACTATAATGTCAATCATAAAAACGCACTCAAAACCCACAAATAGCAAAGTGGAGATTATTAAAACGTCATATTTGTGGATTTTGTGCTGTGTTTTGGATGATAAGGCTTTGATTATTGAATGACTAACATTAGTGTGTTTTATGTTGATTATCATGTTATGTTTTATATTCATAGTTCTACAATGGTGTGTTTGTAGTTTTTATTGACTGTTAGGGTTTGGATAATGTGTTTTAGTGATCTTTATTTGTGGGTTTTGAGTGTGTTTTATGGTTGAAATTGTGATGTTTTATGACTTTGTACACTTTGTAGAAAAAATGGACTTTGTAGTCAAACCCCACCCAATATAATTATATTAAATAATTTAAGATTTATGTTTCTAGAGATCTAGCACCACCTTCTAGAGAAATCATATGTTTCATCTTTCTTTTTGTCGATGTTTTTATGTTTATCAAAATTGATACTTCCTCACATGGATAAATCACCCTTCTCGAATTGGGTTTATCATCAATCGAATCATTTGCTTGTTTTTTTTTATTTTCTTGTCCATATCCACAGCCCCGATGCTTCTTGTCCAACCCAATGCAATCTCTCCCTGACTTTGCAACCTTTTGACTTCTCCAACCTGAAAAGAGCTAGAAATTTGGACTTTAGATTGTAGTCTCCGATCCAATTATCAAGCCAAAACGTATATCCGCCCCATCCCCAAGGTTACCTTTAAATAAAACATTTACTTAAATATGTTGATTTCGAAGGACAATCCAGATTTTATAATATTAGACCAAACCCCCGCCCGCCCTACTTTTAATGATAAGAATTCAAATCTTCTCGGGCTATGATGGAGAGGCGTTACCATACGATGCCAAAGTCTGTTTACGAAGCTCATTAAAATCACCTCGTCTAGTTTACGGAGCTCATTTCTAAGAGGTCGATGGCTCAAGTCCCGTTTAAGACATAGATTTAGGCGTGTAGTGTAGATGGTGTGTTAGTTTGGTGTTTAATAGTAATAAAAAAATGTATTAAAATTCATTTAATAAACCCAACAATTTCATCTAGTATATAGATAAGGTTTATATTTTTATCTAATTTTATAACTTTTAAAATACGATATAATATGAAATTCTTGTTGTATAAAAGGAAATTTAACATATACACATTGATAATTTTACTATTTGCTACTATTCATTACCTTTGAAAATTAATATAAAATAAAATAAAATAAAATAAAATAAAATAAAATATAAATAAATAAATAAATTTGAAAATTAATATAATTAAATAAATAAATAAATATAAAGATAATGTATAAAAAGAAATTTAATATATATTGATAATTTTACTATTTGCTACTATTAATTACCTTTGAAAATTAATTTATAGATTGAAAATAAATATAAATAAATATAAAGATAATGTATAAAAGAAAATTTAATATATATTGATAATTTTACTATTTGCTACTTGAAAATTAATTTATAAATTATAGATATAAAAAAAAGGTTTTGAATAAAAAATAATCTAGACTTTAATGTCACAATAATAATAAATTGTAAAGAGATAAGCATTAGTTGTTAACACGACCTTAATTCAGGCTAAAATAATAATATATTTATTATTTTGAGCATAAATACCAACATAGCCTATAGAGCCTATAAACGTAGAAAAACGGAATACTCATCATTCACGCATCTCCCTGTGGTGAACTAGTTTGCCACTCCTCTTCGTCTCTCTCCACAACTATTCATAAACATCGATCGTGAAATCGAACACAAGTAAGTAGCTAATTTCAAGTGTTCAAACAGATGTAAGTTTGCTTAAGTTAATAATAATTTCAACTGAATTGTGCAGACATGGAGAATAATAATAATAATAATGTGGATATCGAAAGCGAAGGAGTGGAGAGAAATGGATCTGCGATGGAGGATAGAGATATGATACGAGAGCCGTTGCTTTTGAGAAGCAGGATCAATACCACGTCGCAGATTGCTATTGTTGGTGCTAATGTTTGCCCCATCGAGTCACTTGATTACGAGTAATACTAATTATTATTCATATCCAGCTAGCTGCTTTTGCTATTTATTAGAAATCGATCACTGATCCAATTATTTAAGTACCTCTACTCTACAGGATAGTTACTGTGGATTTGTACGGTTCCAAAAGGGGAAACTTGCTTTTGGGGGGTTTTTAATTATTCATTGATTTTGGACTTTTAATCATTAGCTTGTTCCCTCTTGAGTTTTACTTTTTTTTTATTTTCAAAGGTGGATGATTAAAAGAATTTTGCATATGTTGGTACAAATCCTTATACGAATCATCGGTTGATGGCCATCTGGATCTAAATTGTTGATGAGATAATGGAAAAGTTTACTTCTTGGATTTAATTATTATTTGAATACAACAGATTTGTTTTATAAATGTGATAGATTTTATGGCGGCAATATGGAATTGATGTCTTGAAGTTAATGTTATTGTTGATTTGTCTTGACTAAATATTTCTGCAGGATCGTGGAAAATGATCTTTTCAAACAGGATTGGAGGTCACGGAAGAAGGTGCAGATATTTCAATATGTCGTCTTAAAGTGGACACTAGTGCTTCTTATAGGATTAGCTACCGGGCTTGTGGGGTTTTTCAATAACATTGCAGTGGAAAACATTGCTGGTTTTAAGCTTCTTCTCACTAGTAATCTTATGCTTAAGCAAAAGTAAGCCTAAATTTTTCCACCCTTTTGTTTTTATATTTGATTGCATATATATGCCTTCTGTTAATGGAAGGAAAATTATGATTCTTGTGAAGGTTTTTTAGATCTATCAAGTGACTAACTAAAAGTTCATTGTTTGTGGAAATGCAGTTATTATCTGGCATTTGTTGCGTTGGCTGGTTGCAATGTGGTTCTTGCAACATGTGCTGCAGTTCTTTGTGCGTATATTGCCCCTGCAGCAGCTGGTTCTGGTATACCTGAGGTTAAAGCTTATCTTAATGGCGTAGATGCGCATTCTATTCTGGCTCCAAGCACCCTCTTTGTAAAGGTGTGTACCGTATGCATTATCTCTCTCTCTCTCCATCCTGGATTGTTGGATAATGATGTTATTTGAACAGATTTTTGGATCAATATTTGGAGTGGCTGCTGGATTTGTTGTGGGAAAGGAAGGGCCAATGGTTCACACGGGGGCTTGCATAGCTAACTTACTTGGTCAAGGAGGATCTAGAAAGTATCATTTGACATGGACATGGCTTAGATATTTCAAAAATGATAGGGACAGGAGGGACTTGATCACATGTGGTGCAGCTGCTGGTGTTGCTGCTGCTTTTCGTGCCCCTGTTGGCGGGGTCCTCTTTGCACTTGAAGAAGCAGCCTCATGGTCCCTCTCACTCTCTCTCACACTCACGTTTGATCAATGAATTGGATGACACGATGAAATATTCATTTTAGTTTTAGAGTTAATATAAAAATGATTAATAACAATTTAAAACAAATGAGAGTACAAACAATTGCATTTTTTAAGTAAAAGGATCAAGTGAAATTATCTTTTAGTGAAACACATATGACCATTAATCACCTTCTAGTTGCACTTTTAATAGGGTTAAGTGCATAAAAAGGTAACCAACTTTTTTTGCCCAGAAAAAAAAATATTGGATTTCTTAAAATATTCGAAAAAATCGCTCAAAGTTTCAAAACTTTTATGCAAGTTAATACTGTATTTGACCACGTTTGATTTTTCGGCTTGGTAGTAAGCTTGACTAAGTTTGACTTTTTTGACAGGAATGTGGTGTTGACGTGGCACTTGGACGCTAGTTAACTTAAAAGATTACCTATAAAAGTTGATACGCATATGTGAAATTAACAAAAGTTGGTTACTTTCCTATGCAATTTGCCAATTTAATATTACCCTGACATGGATACTATTAATTAAAATGAAAAATACAACGATTCTGTTTTTACTTTTTGCTTCTGCGTTATCCAAACCTTATTCCCATGATGTTAATACTTAACAGGTGGCGGAGCGCTCTTCTTTGGAGAACGTTTTTCACAACTGCTGTAGTAGCTGTGGTTTTGAAGGGTCTGATTGAATATTGTAAAAATGGACAGTGTGGATTGTTTGGGGAAGGTGGTCTGATCATGTTCGATATCAATAATTCAGTACCTTCTTACAACACCATTGATCTCCTTGCCATTATATTACTTGGAGTTATCGGTGGAGTTTTTGGAAGCATTTACAATTATCTTGTTGATAAGGTCTTGCGCACTTACAGCGTCATCAATGAGTAAGCACTTCTCATTTTCGTTTAATCTTTCTTAATATAACACGAACGCATTTCAATCCTAACTTCTTGATGTAAATTGCAGGAGAGGTCCTGGTTTTAGGGTGTTTTTGGTGATCGTCATATCAATCCTAACTTCTTGTTGTGCGTTTGGCGTCCCTTGGCTTGCAACCTGCATCCCATGCCCGGAAAATGCAAAGGAAGAGTGCCCTACAAAAGGGCGTTCTGGAAGCTACAAAAGCTTTCAATGTCCCGATGGTCATTACAACGATCTTGCTTCACTTTTGCTCACCACCAATGATGATGCCATTAGAAGCTTATTCAGCTCCCTAAATATACACGAGTTCCGCATTCCTAGTCTCATTTTCTTCTTTTTTGCCATGTATTTCCTCGGCATCATAACATATGGAATCGCAATTCCTTCCGGGCTTTTTATTCCTGTAATATTAGCTGGGGCATCATATGGACGGCTTGTCGGTCGGCTCCTTGGTCCCATTGCTAATCTCGATTGTGGTCTTTTCGCCTTACTTGGTGCTGCATCGTTCCTTGGCGGCACAATGAGAATGACGGTTTCTCTATGCGTTATACTTCTCGAGCTCACTAATAATCTGCTAATGCTTCCATTAATGATGCTTGTCCTTCTCATTTCAAAAACTGTGGCTGATTGTTTCAACAAAGGAGTGTATGACCAAATTGTGATAATGAAGGGTTTACCGTTTCTAGAAGCCCATGCCGAACCATACATGAGGCATTTGGTTGCGGGCGATGTTGTTTCCGGGCCTTTGATAACTTTCTCGGGGGTCGAGAAAGTTGGCAACATAATGCATTCTTTAAGGATGACATCACACAACGCTTTTCCGGTTATTGATGAGCCACCTATTACTGACGCCCCGGAATTATGTGGGCTTGTGTTAAGGTCTCATTTGCTTGTTTTGCTGAAAGGAAAGGTCTTTACAAGACATCCGCGTTTAAGTGGAGCTGAAACGTTGAAAAAGTATCATGCCTTCGATTTTGCAAAAGCGGGATCAGGAAAAGGGTTGAAACTCGAAGATTTGGAGATAGAACCGGAGGAAATGGAAATGTATGTTGATCTTCATCCTATTACCAACACATCACCATATACAGTGGTGGAAACCATGTCTTTGGCTAAAGCTGCAATTGCTTTTCGGGAACTTGGTCTTCGACACTTGTGTGTTGTACCAAAGACTCCTGGGGTAAGCTTCCTTTCCTTTTTTTCACCCCATCTTGCTTTACGTGGCTCATTGGTAGGGGTGTAAACGAGCGAGCTTTATTTATTTATTTATATTTATAACTACTCTCATATTGATATATAATTATAAATTTATATATAACATAATATTTCTGTATATAAAGTATTACACACACATATTTAGTCTCATTTATGCTCATGGCTAGGGCGCTAGGCTCGTATACACCCCTACTCATTGGTCTCTTAAATAGTGAGTAGGTATTTTCAGGTGGGTTGTACAGATTGGGTAATTGGTTAGAACGGATTGGATTGAGCCAACACTTTTTGCCTTATACATTTGGGATTTTTACATATTTCCCCCTCCTTAGTTTTCCTTGAATAGAATGATTCAGAAAGTTTTGTGCGTTAAAATTACAATTTAGATTATATTTTTGACCCTTTCTTCTTTAAGATGCCTTTTTTAACTCTGTGTTTACATGTTAGAGCTAAAACATTACATGAATTTGACTCGTTGGCCAAGTCAACGGATTGAAATCACAACCCATAACACTGCACTTTTTCCCTTTTTCTATATTATTTTCTTTGCAGAGGCCACCGATAGTCGGTATCTTGACACGGCATGATTTCATGCCAGAGCACATTTTGGGACTCTACCCGCACATCGACCCACACAAGTAGATCAAAGGCGGTGTCATGTATTATGTTTTGATTTTGACAACCGTCGAATGCCACCTAAGATATTGTTGTTATTCTTTTGTGAAATTAATTTTGAGGGAGGCAAAGGAGAAAGGTATAGATGTTGTTTGTAGTGTTTTATAGATTGAAGATGAGTGTTGTTTTTCCTTGTAAGAACATATGTTAATATCTTAATATTGAAAATGTATTATAATATTTAATACTTCCTTTTCATTTATTATTAAATTTGTTTTATATTAATCCTTGTTAATAGTCTTATAGTTATTTGGATACTATTTCAATTTTATTATTATAAAGTTCTGAGTTATTAATCTTATACTATTGAATGCATGACATAAATAAGTAGTTATTTGGTTTGGGCAATCCATCAGAATTCGAGCTTTTGGGGTCCTTGGAAGCAAATCCATAAATCTTGTTAATGTTGGTCTTGATTTATCAAGAGGGTCTTGGGTTGTGGTTCGGATATTGCATTTTGGTTGATCAATTGGTCGATCGATCCCTTTATCCACTATGTTTCCAGCCTTATTCTCCATTGGAAAGGAAGTAAAAATTGTTGGTGTTCATCATGAGGTGGGAATGGAAGCGGCCTTTATTGACCATTGCTGAATTTTAGGTGTTGCATCATCAATTAACTCAAATGCTCTATGATGGAAGGACCTCCATTCATAAGGTGAATTCTCATTAGTAGCATAAAACACTGTATACAGGTTCACAACAGAGTGATATCGTCGTATTCAAGTGCAATGCCAAAAAAGGCGAGTATCTTTGTTTGGCGAGCTGAGGTTGATAGATTGCCGACAAAGGATGCATTGCTGACTCGAGGAATTCACACTCAGTCTGATTGCTGCTTGTTTTGCCGTGAAACATGTGACCATAAATATATTCACGGTTCCAAAAAGAAGAAGAAAAAGGTTTTCCATGCCATCACTCTATGGTGCGTTGAGAGGATGAGGAATGATATGGTGTTTAATCTTCGGTAGCTAAGGCTATGAGTTTTCTATGGATAAAGAACACTTGTATCACATGGGATAACCGGAGTCTTACGGTAGGATGCTTGTTTCCTTTTTGTTTTTGCTCTTTGATGTTTCCTGGTGCTGGATAGTTGGAATAAAATTTTTGTTGTCCGTTAGGGTAACTTTTTGACTATTTCTAAGTCTAAACTAAAGTCAGCGGGCATTAAATCCCTTGGGACGTTTGGCGCTTGAAAGTCAAAAACATTTTTGATTTTTCAAGTGTTTAATCTTTGATCCTTGAATGGTCTTGATCTTCTTAACTTCTTTTAATCACATTGTTTTGTTGTTCCTAACCTAAATTTAGGGTTACGACAAACAAATAGGTATAAAAGAACCCTTAAATTTGTTCATTCCACATGTGAGATTCGGGAATAAGAAATACGTTATAAAGGACTTGGCTATTGTAGTTTTACTACATAGGGTGTGAGACCAGGGCGCAGGATATGAGGGGCCGGGGGGCCTTTGATGGGTCAATGCGGAACCGGGTTTTTTATACCTGGTTTATACCCGAAACCCGGTTTTTATAAATACCCGGAACCGGTTTTTATAAATACCCGGAACCGGGTTTTATAAATATCCGGAACTGGGTTTTTTTATACCCGGTTATATAGCTACCCTCGAGTTTACGTGCTTATTTTTATGTATGCTTCGGCATAAATTCAAGTTTGTTTACGTTTTGACGCTTTTTTTTAAATGGATCGTGCCAAATATAATACGTTATTGTGGTTATTTTTATTAATGTTTTTAGTGTGTCTACCGTCTACATTTGATCAATTCAAGTCCTATCTATGTTTTTTTATCTATGTTTTCAAGCATTAAGACTTCTAGTTCTTATGATTTAACAAAATTATGTATGCACTTTGATGTAATCATGTTTAATTATTAGGTTTCTAATGATATTTGAAGTACTTGGTTATTATTCCCATCTATTTGCTGGAAAGATCAATTGGTGTTTGTCTAATAAAAAAAATAAAAAATTGATGGAACTTGGTTAAAATATAACATAGCAAATAAAATATATTGTTGTTTATGTAATCCAAAAGGATTCAAATCTTCCTTCGATCTAGCACTATCGAATTTAAATTTAGAAATGTCATTAAAATTTCAATAGGCACAATCCACTAAAACATATAAAGAAGCATTAATACCCGGTCGGGTTTTTTTAATACCCGGTGCGGGTTTTTTCCCAACCCGATGCATACCCGAACCCTACCAGATGAATACCCGAACCGGACCCGAACCCGGAAATAGGGTATTATAATACCCGGGTTTTATAAAACCCGACCCGAACCCTACCCGAACCCGGGTATATAGGGTATACATTTTTGGTAGAAAACCCGGACCCGGACCCGACCCGGTTTTTAAAAAAACCCGATTTTGTAAAACCCGATCCTACCCGAACCCGGTTCCATACCCGGAATCGGTTTTAAAAAAAACCCGATTTGTGCACCACTACCCGACCCCCCCGAACTTTTTGCGGAGTAGTGTTACGTATCTATTTTTCGTATAGAAATTTTTAGGTTTATACGTTTTCGCCCCCCCGGTTTAAAAAAAAATTAGGTATATATTTTTTCGACCCCCCGGTTTAATTTTTTTTTGGTATATACGTTTTCGACCCCTCCGGTTTTATAAAAAAATATTTATATAGCCTAAATAAAATTATTTATATAGCCCATTATATTTAGAACTTGGATTGTATGTTTGTTACTTATGTAGCCCATTAATGATAAGCCAAAAAAAAAAAAAACCAATGTAAAAGAGATGGGAGTTTGATACGGATTCGTATTAGTGGAAAACTAGATCCCTAGTTTTGATACCCTTCTCTTCGGTGAAGCCGAAGATGAAGAAAAAACCAAGAACAAAAGTCCCTTGTTCAAGAAGAAAATAATACTGATAAAAACTTCAATTCAATCACTATCCAACCAATTACAAGGAATTAAATAGGAAAAGAACAAATAAAGATAAACCAAACAAGTGTTTAAAAAAAACTAATAGATAATGCTAAGAATAAAAAATAACAAAATTAGGTTAGATAGGATTTGATAAAGTCGGTCCATCCTCTTAGCCACTTTCCACCAATGGGCCGGTCACATGCTCGAGATCAATTGGGTCGGTAGCCGGGCCCGTATCCGTATCATCCTCCCCCTCTAAAAAAGGACTCGCCCTCGAGTCATCATCATTGACTGCCACATAAGGGGAGAGATCCGCAACATTAAACGTAGCTGAAACTTTGTAGTGCCCCGGAAGATCAATTTTGTATGCATTATCGTTGATACGTTTCAAAACGCGAAAAGGACCATCCGCTCGCGGTTTTAGCTTGCCACACCTTCCTGTAGGAAACCTTTCTTTGCACAAATAAACCCAAACCAAATCTCCTTCTTTGAAAACCACCTTTCTGCGATGTTGGTTTGCGCGAGACTGGTATTGCAAATTATGTCTGACTATTTGCTCGCGCACCTTTTCATGGAGTTTTTTTTTTTTCTGGGCAGCCCGCTCTTCCCCATCAGTGCTAAAATGCTCCACTTCCGGATAAGGTGCAAGATCAAGAGGAGTAAAGGGATTTCGTCCATACACAACCATAAACGAACTCTGACCAGTTGAACTATGATTCGAGCGATTATAAGCAAACTCAGCTTGAGGTAGAACTAGATCCCACCTTTTTGGATGATCCCCAACGAGACTGCGGACATAAGTTGATAAGGTTCCGGGTGATCATGAAGAGGCAGTTTCAACTTTTCAACCATAGTGTTAGAAACTATATTTTCACAACTCCCGCTGTCGATAATAACATTGCAAATTTTCCCTTTGGAGGTGCACTTTGTTCGAAAAATTGTGTTGCGTAGCCATGCCGTGTCATCGGAAGAATCTGCCACCGCAGTATGTAACAACCGTTGTACCACAAGGGCTTCGCCCTTATCCGGATAAATAACTTCAGACTGGTCATCCTTCTCATTGTCTGAGTCGGTGTCTTAGGAGGGTTGCGGTTCGTCAACCAAAGCAATGACCTGTTTATTAGGGCACTCCCATTTTAGGTGACCAATACCGTTGCATTTGTAGCAACGTTGTGCCGAAGAGGAACCAGCCCCTGAAGGGATGGCAGGGACGATCGGGGCGGCCTTTGGTGGGTTAGTGCGGGGCTGTGAGTTGGGCGGCTGTTGTCCCCGAGGCTGCTGATAGCGGACATTGGAACGGGAACGGGTCACAAGCTGTTTTTCAACCTTTTTAGCTAACCTGCACACATCGGTAAAAGACCAGTACTGTTGTAACGAAACGACATCAGCGATGTCGGTACGTAAGCCCCCTAAAAACCTTGCAATAATCTGTTCCTCGTCCTCATCAACCCCACAACGCATGCGTAGTTGTTCGAAGGCAACAACAAATTCTTTGACGGACAAAGACTGTTGTTTGAACGAGTGATACTCCCAAAAAGATTCTTGTTTATGGTTAACGGGTAAAAATTTAGCCTTCATCAAACGCTTCATCTTATCCCATGTCTCAACTTTGTGTTTACCCTCCCGATATCGTTGATTTTGCACATGTTCCCACCATAATAAAGCGTACTTACGTAAGCGAATGGCAACGAGTTTTACCTTTAAGGGCTCCGGGACTTGTCTGAGATCAAAAATACGCTCTACGGTAGACAACCAGTCGATGAAGTCGTCCAGTTGCATCTTCCCTTCGAATTCTAGAATTTCAGTTCTGATCCCCAAGGATCGCATGGGATCAGTGGGGTGGTGCGGCTGCGGACGTGGTTGCCTGTGGTCTGGTGGAGCAAAAACATTATGAAATTGATCCTGATGATCATAATCGTCCCATACTACGGAGTCCGTGGCGGTGCGATCATCTTCATCATCACGGTGGTAATGGTCGTCAAACGGCTGTTGAATCAACTCAAGTTCCCGAATCCGTTGATTGAGTCTTTCAATCTCGATGTCGCGAGGATCATTGGCGAAGTATATAAGGGGCGGGGAGGGGCGCCCGACCCCCCGAAATTTTCGCTTAGTAGTGTTATATATGTAGTTTTCGTATAGAAAATTTTGGGTATATACGTTTTTGACCCCCCGGTTCTATGGAATTTTTTTGGTATATACGTTTTCGACCCCCCGGTCATTCGGGTCAAGCTTCGCGACTGGCGAGGATCACGATGTCACACCCCCAAAATCCACAAGCGGAGTATCACCGCAGGAGGCATGACTGACCAGGATCTAGCCACCAATCACATTGAACTCATAGGTATATGTTAGGGGAGGATTTTACAATCCTAAGGATCACGGATCCTCAAGTGCTGCCAGGATCATGGATCCTCAATTCTGTTTGAATTAAGGATCCTCAGCAGGTGTTGCAGGATCATGGTTCAGGATCCTTATTGTGACAACCCGAGTTTTCAAGGTCTCTATCCGATTTAACTTCGTACTTATTTGCTAAGTGTGTTTAATAATTATTTGAGGTGCAATATAAGTGTTATTTGTGATATGTATAATATGTGTATATGTAATACATATTTGAATTGTATAATTATTTAAAACACGGAACTTTGCCTAACACCCCTAGCCGAAAACCCACACCCTATGAAAACACCCCATGACCGAAAACACCTCAGGTGTTTTTGTCCACAAGAGGCCAACGAAATCAAATGGGCTTTAGGCCTAGTAGTGGATCAGTTATATTATTCTCAACCTTTACGTGTAAACTAAATCGGCAAACCCTAGTCACCTCTCACCTCCTCTCCCCCTATCCCTGTGCGACGGCAGTCTTGAGATCTCGAAGCTTTCTGTATTGAACGAGTCATTGATCGTCTTGTATCGGTTAGTGTTTAATCCACACACGATAGATTGTTTGATATCACTGTTGAATGTGTCATTGAAATCATGATTCTGGTAAGTATAATATTAAGGATTTTAATATTGTGTGGCTATGATTGGTTGCATGCTTAGTGTCATCGATTTGTATGTGTGTCACGTGGTGTCTTTGTTGATTAGGGGCTAGGGATCGAATAGGTACTTGTATAAAGTCTGACATGCACATATTATTGGAATTAATGAATCTGGTACATGCACATGTTGGTGAAATTGAATGACATATAGGACAAATCTGTTGTGGGTGATGTTGATTGGACCGAAGTTCTTTCTGTTGTTTCTTAGTGGGCTGACATTAGACTCCAATCAACACTAATTGCATGTGATTTTTTTGATGAATTGAATTGAGTGGGCCGCACATGTTGATTGTTTATTGGACCGAACCCAAACCGAGCAAATTGTTATGCATAGGGTATAGATTACAGAAGTGATATGATTAGTGATCATGGTGTTATATGTTAATTGCTGGTTCGATGATAGCATGTAAAATGGCTGTTAGCATGTTTAGGGTTTCCTGTTGTTGGGTAACTGATGATGATGATGATTATGCCACGAAAACCCCTTGGCCGACGAAAACACAATCACGACGAAAACCCAAAAGGGTTTTCGCCACAAAAGGGATTTCGCCACAAGAGGGTTTTCGTCTAATGATCTGTTACTTTATTAACTCAGTTAGATTATCACTCTGTTAAGTTGTTAACGCTGTTAAACATGTCAAATATGTAAAGTATGATAACCGAGTTATGTTAACCACGTTAAGTATGTTAACCTTGCTACGTATGTTAACTCTGTTAATTCTGATCCAACCCTGTTATGGCACAGTAACTATGTTAAGTGAGTTAACTCTGTTAGTTTGTAACCCTGTTAAATATGCAAACTCTGTTAATTATCTAAACCCCTGTTAAGTTGTTAAGCTGTTAACTCTATTTGTTTGATTAACTCTGTTAGTTAGTTAACAATGTTAGTTTATTATTCCTGTTATGTTTATAAATCCTGTTAAGTTGCTAACTTCGTTATGACTGTTAACTCTCTCAAGTGTGTTATTGAATAACCACATTTGTACAAACGGTGAAGGACATTTATGTAAAGCATGAACTGCATGAAAGTGATTAATTGCTTATGTGATGCGTGATAATTTTCTAGGCACACTTTGTGACATAGATTACGTGTGAATCTTTATCAACATGAACTAACTGGGTATACATGCATACTCTAGGCTTTGATTGATTGTTTGCGAGCACGTAGTTTAGCATACCGAGCAAACCAAGGTGAGTTCACACTCTTTCCAAGGCATGGGGTTCCCAAGGGTTGGGAATGGGTTAATGATTTAAACGGTAACTACAACCATCCTCCGTGGGTAGGATGCCAATATTACACACTGGACCAAACCTCTATCATTGAAGTCCCTCATTTATATCGACTTAATCGCCGAGGCCTATGGCGAGCGGGTCATTAGTTAATAGCGCTATTAGGTTTAACAAACCTCACACCGTGCCAGTCGGACGGGCGTGTACTAATGGACTATGGGCAAAGGGTCAATGCTGATAGACATTGACTTTGGGCACCTCTTACATTTTCGTAGCAGTCGATACGCGTGATCTAGTAACACATGGGAAGCCCCCACCAATCTTCGCAAACATGTCTGGGAGACCGCGATACGAATTAATACGATACATGGTTTACAAAACGAACATACGATTTACGAAATGAATACTATAACTAAACAACCAACTGTGAACTCGCTCAACTTTGTTGTTGATTCGTTGCTACATGCCTTGCAGGTCGTTAGGTACTCATGGAGTTTGCACAGGGAGGCGCGGTCGTTGTGGGACATGGCAGTGTGTGCCATGCTAAAAACATTGCTTTATTTCGTACTTAATACTTACATTGGGTTTTTACAATTATGCTTCCGCTAAACACTTAACTACGTTTTGATTTGAAACACCTTTCATATTGTGTGGTTGAATTTTACTTATTACTTGTTATGTTCAATATGATTGGTGGCTTGATCCTGGTCAGTCACGCCTCCAAGCGGTGATACTCCGCGTGTGGATTTTGGGGGTGTGACAGATTGGTATCAGAGCCATTGGTTATAGTGAACTTGGTTTTAATAAGGGAAAAAGTTTTTGTTAAAACCAGACTATAACCTGTACAGTGCTCAACGATCCACAACGACGCTTCGCTCCACGTGCAAGACTCGACATTCTAGGTGATATGGTTTATGTTTACATTGCCTACTTGCTAGATTACATAGAACTTTGCTCATGGTATGCTTAGATAAACGTAACAACTATTGTTTGAAAACACGTGTGTGCTTACTCTCTTCTGTCATCGCACTTTCGCGAACCTTTCTCACTCATGTTTCCTTTGATATGAAGATCATGAGTGGACGCGTTAATCTAACTCAAGCCCAGTTGGCGGCTTTGATCACTGAACAAGTTACTGTAGCGCTCGCAGCTGCCCAGGCAGGAGGTATAACCTGCCATCACAATTTACTCTAGGGTCTTTAGATCCTACTATCGTAACCCAACACTTGTGCTTAATTTTGTTTACTCTTACGCACACGACAGGTCAACACGCTCAGGCACCTGTATGCACATTCAAGACTTTTATGCACTGTCGTCCTAGTACTTTCAGTGGCACTGAAGGAGCCGTTGGACTTCTCCATTGGTTTGAAAAGCTCGAGTCTGTCTTCGAGATATGTGAATGCCCTGAGGCTCGTAGGGTGAAGTACGCCACTGGTACTCTCGAAGGCACTGCGCTAACTTGGTGGAACGCGCAAGTTCAGATGCTGGGGCTGGCGGCTGCTAATGCCAACCCATGGAATGATTTTAAGGAACTGATCAAACGTGAATACTGTAGTCGTGATGACATCCACAAGCTGGAAGTGGAGTTCTTTAACCTGAAGATGACGGGGTCAGAGATAGAAGCGTACACGAAACGATCCAACGAACTGGCAGTATTATGTCCAACTATGGTGGATCCTCCCATCAAGCGCATTGAGCTGTACCTTAAAGGCTTAGTACTAGAAATTCAAAGTCATGTGACTGCTGCTAACCTTGCTACTATCCAGGATGTTACTCGTCTTGCTCATCGTCTCACAGACCAAGCAGTGGAACAGAACAAGCTGCCTAAACGTATTGGTGCTACTATTACTAATACTTCTGCTATTCCCAGTGATAACAAGCGAAAATGGGATGGAACCTCCAGCAAGGGTTCGACTTCAGTTCAGTCCCAGGCACAACAACGAAAATTGATGACTATCAGAGCCCTGGTCAGCAGTCTTCTGGTAGTCAAGGGCAGGGTGAATATCGAGGAAACCACCCAAAGTGCAACAGATGCAACAGGCACCACAGTGGTCAGTGCAACAGGGGTCGTTGCCAGAGGTGTCTCAAGATGGGACATGAAGCTAAGGATTGCAGGAGCTCGCGACATGCGAATCAGAACCAACAACAACAACCACCATTTCCACAGAACCAGCAGGGACAGCGAGGTAACATGGGATGCTTTCAGTGTGGTGCTGAAGGCCACTTCAAGCGGGACTGCCCCCAGTTAAACCAGAATCAGAACAACAACAACAATGGGAACAACAATGGGAACAACAACGGGGGAAACAATGATGGAAACAATGGTGCCAGGGGTCGAGTGTTCGTGCTTGGTCAGGGTGACGGAAGGAATGATCCTAACGTCGTGATGGGTAAGTTTCTACTGGATGACTTTTATGTTACTGTTTTATTTGATTCGGGTGCCGATACCAGTTATGTGTCTCTGAAAGTTAGTCAAATGTTAAAACGTACATCAACTCCCTTAAACACCAAGCATGTCGTAGAGTTAGCAAACGGTAAGAGTGTAGAAGCCATACACATAGTTAAGGGTTGTAATCTCGTCTTAGCTGGTCAGACTTTCTCTATCGATCTCATTCCTATAGTTCTGGGTAGTTTCGACATCGTCATTGGGATGGATTGGTTATCACAACAGCAAGCAGAGATCCTATGCAAGGAGAAGATTGTTCGTATTCCCCGTTCTGGCAAAGAACCTCTCGAAATTCAAGGCGACAAGAGTGGTGCTGTAGTGGGCATCATCTCCTTCCTTAAGGCCCAGAAGTGTTTGCGAAAGGGCCACACCGCTATCTTAGCACTTGTTACTGACGCATCAACGAGAGAGAAGAGAATAGAGGATATTCCAGTAGTACGCGACTTTCTTCAAGTGTTTCCTGAAGATTTACCTGGGCTACCGCCTCATCGCCAGGTCAAATTTCAGGTCGAGCTAGCTCCTGGAGCAGCCCCCATAGCTCGAGCACCTTACCGCTTAGCTCCAACCGAACTGGAAGAACTGTCCAAGCAATTGCAAGAACTCTTGGAAAAAGGGTTTCATTCGTCCTAGCTCTTCGCCTTGGGGAGCTCTAGTATTGTTTGTGAAGAAGAAAGATGGTACCTTCCGTATGTGCATAGATTACCGCGAACTAAACAAGGTGACCGTAAAGAATCGCTATCCTCTTCCACGCATTGACGACTTGTTCGACCAGCTGCAAGGGTCGAGCTATTATTCGAAGATTGACCTGAGGTCAGGTTACCATCAACTGAGAGTCCGAGACGAGGACATCTCTAAGACAGCGTTCAGGACTCGGTATGGACATTACGAGTTCCTGGTTATGCCTTTCGGATTGACAAACGCACCTGCAGTCTTCATGGATCTTATGAACAGAGTGTGCAAGCCTTATCTTGACAAGTTCGATATTGTTTTCATCGACGACATCCTGATCTATTCGAAGAGTCAGGAGGAACACGAGCACCATCTACGACTTATTTTGGAACTCCTTCGAGCAGAACAGCTGTACGCCAAGTTTTCAAAATGCGACTTCTGGCTTCGTGAAGTCCACTTTCTAGGCCACGTGGTAAACAAGGATGGGATTCATGTTGATCCATCTAAGGTAGACTCGATTAAGAACTGGCCTGCACCCCGTGCACCAACAGAAATCTGCCAATTCTTGGGTTTGGCGGGCTACTATAGAAGGTTCATCAAGGACTTCTCCAAGATTGCACAACCTCTCACCTCACTAACTCAGAAAGGCGTTATCTACCGTTGGGGTAATACACAGGAATCAGCATTCCAGCACTTAAAGGATAGACTTTGTAGTGCACCTATTCTTTCATTGCCAGAGGGCACAAACGATTTTGTGGTCTATTGCGACGCGTCAATTCAGGGTCTTGGTTGTGTTTTGATGCAACGGGATAAAGTCATTGCCTACGCCTCGCGCCAACTTAAAATTCACGAAAGGAATTATACTACACACGATTTGGAGCTGGGAGCTGTTGTTTTCGCACTTAAGATATGGAGACATTACCTGTACGGTACCAAGTGCACCATTTACACCGATCACAGGAGTCTCGAGCACATCTTCAAGCAAAAGGAATTGAACATGCGACAACGTCGATGGGTCGAGCTATTGAATGATTACGAATGTGCCATCAAGTACCATCCAGGCAAAGCCAATGTTGTGGCTGACGCCCTCAGTCGAAAAGATACCACACCTAGGCGGGTGCGAGCACTACAACTCACCATTCAATCTAGTCTTCCTGCATAGATACGAGATGCTCACGTAGAAGCATTGAAACCAGAAAACGTCAAGGCTGAAGCCCTACGCGGCTCAAGGCAACGGTTAGAACAAAAGGAAGACGGCGCCTATTACGTGACAGGACGCATCTGGGTCCCACACTATGGAAACTTACGCGAGCTTGTGATGGATGAAGCGCATAAGTCTCGTTACTCGGTACAGCCTGGTTCAGATAAGATGTACCACGATCTCAGAACTACGTACTGGAGGCCTAGCATGAAAGCTCACATAGCAACTTACGTTAGCAAGTGTTTGACTTGTGAGAGAGTCAAGACTGAATATCAAAAACCATCGGGCCTACTCCAACAACCAGAGATACCACAATGGAAGTGGGAACAAATTTCCATGGATTTTGTTACTGGCCTGCCTAGATCTCAACGTGGGAATGATACTATTTGGGTGATCGTGGATCGACTCACAAAGTCTGCACACTTCTTGGCTATCAAGGAAACGGATAAGTTCTCCACTCTAGCAGACGTCTATCTTAAGGAAGTGGTTTCGAGGCACGGGGTGCCAACCTCTATTATTTTTGATCGTGATGCACGTTTTACTTCAGAACTGTGGCAAGCGATGCACAAATATTTTGGCTCTCGATTAGACATGAGCACAGCTTACCACCCGCAAACGGATGGGCAGTCTGAACGCACCATCCAAACTCTAGAAGACATGCTTCGTGCATGTGTAATCGATTTCGGAAACGGCTGGGAAAAACATCTCCCGTTAGTGGAGTCTTCGTATAACAACAGTTACCACACCAGCATTCAGGCCGCTCCATTTGAGGCATTGTACGGACGTAAATGCTGATCACCTCTTTGTTGGGCAGAGGTGGGTGATAGTCAGATCACGGGTCCAGAACTTTTAATAGACACAACAGAAAGGATTGCTCAGATACGACAACGCATGGCGGCAGCTCACGACCGTCAGAAAGCCTACGCTGATGAGCGTAGGAAACCTCTAGAATTCCAGGTCGGGGACCGGGTTCTACTCAAAGTCTCACCCTGGAAGGGTGTGGTTCGTTTTGGCAAAATGGGCAAACTCATTCCACGTTACGTCGGACCGTTTGAAATCATTGAGAAGATAGGCAAAGTGGCCTACAAACTAAACCTACCAGCAGAACTCAGTGCAGTTCACAACGTTTTTCACGTGTCAAATCTGAAGAAATGTCTGTCAGATGAGACCCTCATAGTTCCTCTGAAGTAGCTCACTATCGACGATCACTTGCGATTCGTCGAGGAACCAGTTGAAATCATGGACCGAGACGTTAGGGTCCTCAAGCACACCAGAATACCTCTTGTTCGAGTTCGTTGGAACTCCCGTCGTGGCCCAGAGTTCACCTGGGAACGAGAAGATCAAATGAAACTCAAGTATCCCCAGTTGTTCGGAAACAATGCAACCACTACTGAGACTGAAGCTACTGTGGAATTTCGGGACGAAATTCCAAACCAACGGGGGGATGATGTGACACCCCAGGAAAACCAGTAAACTACACAACACAACTAGCTTCCTCAGTAACCACGTGCTAAATTTCGGGACGAAATTTCTTTCAAGTTGGGGATAATGTGACAACCCGAGTTTTCAAGGTCTCTATCCGATTTAACTTCGTACTTATTTGCTAAGTGTGTTTAATAATTATTTGAGGTGCAATATAAGTGTTATTTGTGATATGTATAATATGTGTATATGTTATACATATTTGAATTGTATAATTATTTAAAACACGGAACTTTGCCTAACACCCCTAGCCGAAAACCCACACCCTATGAAAACACCCCATGACCGAAAACACCTCAGGTGTTTTCGTCCACAAGAGGCCAACGAAATCAAATGGGCTTTAGGCCTAGTAGTGGATCAGTTATATTATTCTCAACCTTTACGTGTAAACTAAATCGGCAAACCCTAGTCACCTCTCACCTCCTCTCCCCCTATCCCTGTGCGACGGCAGTCTTGAGATCTCGAAGCTTTCTGTATTGAACGAGTCATTGATCGTCTTGTATCGGTTAGTGTTTAATCCACACACGATAGATTGTTTGATATCACTGTTGAATGTGTCATTGAAATCATGATTCTGGTAAGTATAATATTAAGGATTTTAATATTGTGTGGCTATGATTGGTTGCATGCTTAGTGTCATCGATTTGTATGTGTGTCACGTGGTGTCTTTGTTGATTAGGGGCTAGGGATCGAATAGGTACTTGTATAAAGTCTGACATGCACATATTATTGGAATTAATGAATCTGGTACATGCACATGTTGGTGAAATTGAATGACATATAGGACAAATCTGTTGTGGGTGATGTTGATTGGACCGAAGTTCTTTCTGTTGTTTCTTAGTGGGCCGACATTAGACTCCAATCAACACTAATTGCATGTGATTTTTTTGATGAATTGAATTGAGTGGGCCGCACATGTTGATTGTTTATTGGACCGAACCCAAACCGAGCAAATTGTTATGCATAGGGTATAGATTACAGAAGTGATATGATTAGTGATCATGGTGTTATATGTTAATTGCTGGTTCGATGATAGCATGTAAAACGGCTGTTAGCATGTTTAGGGTTTCCTGTTGTTGGGTAACTGATGATGATGATGATTATGCCACGAAAACCCCTTGGCCGACGAAAACACAATCACGACGAAAACCCAAAAGGGTTTTCGCCACAAAAGGGATTTCGCCACAAGAGGGTTTTCGTCTAATGATCTGTTACTTTATTAACTCAGTTAGATTATCACTCTGTTAAGTTGTTAACGCTGTTAAACATGTCAAATATGTAAAGTATGATAACCGAGTTATGTTAACCACGTTAAGTATGTTAACCTTGCTACGTATGTTAACTCTGTTAATTCTGATCCAACCCTGTTATGGCACAGTAACTATGTTAAGTGAGTTAACTCTGTTAGTTTGTAACCCTGTTAAATATGCAAACTCTGTTAATTATCTAAACCCCTGTTAAGTTGTTAAGCTGTTAACTCTATTTGTTTGATTAACTCTGTTAGTTAGTTAACAATGTTAGTTTATTATTCCTGTTATGTTTATAAATCCTGTTAAGTTGCTAACTTCGTTATGACTGTTAACTCTCTCAAGTGTGTTATTGAATAACCACATTTGTACAAACGGTGAAGGACATTTATGTAAAGCATGAACTGCATGAAAGTGATTAATTGCTTATGTGATGCGTGATAATTTTCTAGGCACACTTTGTGACATAGATTACTTGTGAATCTTTATCAACATGAACTGACTGGGTATACATGCATACTCTAGGCTTTGATTGATTGTTTGCGAGCACGTAGTTTAGCATACCGAGCAAACCAAGGTGAGTTCACACTCTTTCCAAGGCATGGGGTTCCCAAGGGTTGGGAATGGGTTAATGATTTAAACGGTAACTACAACCATCCTCCGTGGGTAGGATGCCAATATTACACACTGGACCAAACCTCTATCATTGAAGTCCCTCATTTATATCGACTTAATCGCCGAGGCCTATGGCGAGCGGGTCATTAGTTAATAGCGCTATTAGGTTTAACAAACCTCACACCGTGCCAGTCGGACGGGCGTGTACTAATGGACTATGGGCAAAGGGTCAATGCTGATAGACATTGACTTAGGGCACCTCTTACATTTTCGTAGCAGTCGATACGCGTGATCTAGTAACACATGGGAAGCCCCCACCAATCTTCGCAAACATGTCTGGGAGACCGCGATACGAATTAATACGATACATGGTTTACAAAACGAACATACGATTTACGAAATGAATACTATAACTAAACAACCAACTGTGAACTCGCTCAACTTTGTTGTTGATTCGTTGCTACATGCCTTGCAGGTCGTTAGGTACTCATGGAGTTTGCACAGGGAGGCGCGGTCGTTGTGGGACATGGCAGTGTGTGCCATGCTAAAAACATTGCTTTATTTCGTACTTAATACTTACATTGGGTTTTTACAATTATGCTTCCGCTAAACACTTAACTACGTTTTGATTTGAAACACCTTTCATATTGTGTGGTTGAATTTTACTTATTACTTGTTATGTTCAATATGATTGGTGGCTTGATCCTGGTCAGTCACGCCTCCAAGCGGTGATACTCCGCGTGTGGATTTTGGGGGTGTGACAGATTTGTGACAACTCGAAATTTAGAACCTTTCGTTGTATGCTTGAATGATTAATGACTAACTGATTTGATGAATTAATGAATGATTTATGTGAACTTATATGGTTATGTTTGTGATTGTATGTATGCGAGTATGTCTATGTACCGAAACAACAAGGACCCGACCCTAGACCATGTGGTCTCGAGTAAACACCACACCACATATGGGCCGGTTGGGCCGTGCACCTCATCCGAAGCCCATTAGGGTGCACAAGGTGAAACAAATATATATATCTTAGTGTTAGCCATGTTGCCATTTTCTTTGGATAACACACACTCTCCTACTCCCTCTCACTAAACCCTAGACACAAAACATCATACTTCTTCCCCTTCTTCTCGGATCCAAACCGGTGACACTAGGACTAGCGGATCGGCTCACACACACACACTCGAAAGTTTCATACTCGCCTTTGAAACTCATCAACCGGTTAGTGATTTTATGATGTTTGTTGTTGTTAAATGATAGCATGAATGGTAGGATTTAACTAGTGTAGTTGTATGCTTGATGATGGTTGTGAACCGGATGTGTATGATATTGATAATCGGTTAAACATGCCTTGACTTCGGATATATTGAATGATGTTTTGATGGTATACATTGATGTTGAGTTAGTGTTCAAGAAATCGATGCATAAATGTTCTATGTTATGTATGATTTTCGGTTGATGATGATGAATTGATAACATGTTTGATTGTTAAGGTTCATACATGATAAATATATGTCCTCCTTGAATAACCGATGTTAAGATTGTTGTTGTTCATCTATGATGTTCATGATTAGAGTGGTTGCTAATGTTCATGCTAACTTAACATATGAATAAGTATAAAAATGTTTGAATATGGTGCTATTATGTTCTCGGTTGAATATGTGATTGATAAGGATCATTGGTGCATTAAACTAAGTAGATTATGTTGACATAAATCGGTTTAATGAGCTTGTTTGTTCAAAGGATGAAAACCCTAAAGATGAACTAGATGAATATTTGAAGAACTTGTTGAATATCATATGAACATGCTTGAATATTTGAATTCTGATGTGTTTGATCCAAAATGGTAAATTGTTAGACAAATAAACATGTTTATGAGAGTAGTACAAACTGTTTCATGAAATAGAATTCCCATTGGATAGTACACTGTTCCGAATCAGCTCCTGTCCAACCGAGACCTCCAGTTGCGACTCGAAACCATCACATAATGAGTCGAAACCCCCGGTTGCGACATCGGTTGCGAGTCGCAAACACCTGGTTGCGACTCGAAACCACAAGTGATCAGCACATAAACCTTGTGACTCGAAACCACAGTTGCGAGTCCAGTTGCGACTCGTAACCAAAACAACACGAACCGAAACCTTGATTGCGACTCAGGTTGCGAGTCGCAAACGCCTAGTTGCGACTCGAGACTATACACGGATACTCGCTGTTTGGGCTTGCACCTCATTTTCGGACTTAATTGTTTGGGCCGGACTCTTGGGCCTGATGCACAGATATTATGTGTTGATGATTGAATGTGGATAGTGTTGAACTGCCATGATAAAACGTGTATGCCATGAACGATACTTGAATGCACTATACTAGAAACATCCGTGTGCTACTTGGTTACGAACCTGACTTGTATGATACAACTATGATAGGACGTGAGTAGCCACAACATTGCTTGTTTGACTTTTCTGTGTTTCTACCGAGCAAACCAAGGTGAGTTCACACCCTCTACAAAGCATGGAATTCCCAGGGGTCGGGAATTGGGGTTAAGGAACGTGGGTTCCTCGTCCTCCTTAGGTAGGACAGCAAAGGTTCAGGAATGTAATTCCTTGTCCTCACGGACAGATAACTCGTACTAGACCAAAACTCTATCACGAAGTCCCTCATTTTTATATCGACTTAATCGCCGGGCCAATGGCGAGCGGGTCATTAGTTAGATAGCGCTATTTAGGTCTGACAAACCTCACACCGTGCCGCAGAGGACGGGCGTGAACTAATGGATCTGGGGCACGTCAATGATGATAGACATTGACAGTTTCAGGGCACTTAAACATGACTACAGTCAGCAGTCGATATGGTAACGAGTCTAGTGTATACATGGGGTAGCCCCCACGGCCGAAATGCCAGATAACTAACACGGGGTAGCCCCCACGGCTGGATAGCCAGAGTAACCGGGAATAAACAAGTCACGTTTTTAACTATGGGGTAACCCCCACGGCAGGATGCCAGATAAAGGAAACTGTTTTCGAAACAACTTAAAACGAACACCCAACCGTGAACTCACTCAACTAGTTGTTGACTCGTTACTACATGCTTTGCAGGTCCTTAGGTTCTTAGCTGGAGCTTGCATGGAGGAGGATCGTTGTGGGACATGGACGGCTGTGTGCCATGTTAAACTTTGAAACTATTAAACTTATGTTTGGTTTAAGACTTATGCTTCCGCTTGCAACTTAACTATGTTTTGTTGAACACCAATTGTATTGGTTGGATTTTTATAACTACTTATATGCTTGTTCAATATGATTGGTGGCTGGATCCTGGTCAGTCACGCCTCCAAGCGGTAGTACCCCGCAGGTAGATTTTGGGGGTGTGACAGATTGGTATCAGAGCCATTGGTTATAGAGAACTTGGTTTTAATAAAGGGGAAAACGTTTTTGTTAAAACCAGACTATAACCTGTACAGTGCTCAACGGTCCATAACGATGCTTCACTCCACGTGCAAGGCTCGACACCCTAGGTGATATGATCTGTGTATATATTGCCTACTTGTTAGTTACATAGTACATTGCTTATGGTATGCTTGGCTAGTACAACTACTGCTGCTTGAACACGTGCGTGCTTGCTCTATTTTATCGTCGTACTTTCGCGAACCCCTCTCACTCACGTTCTTCTTGAAATGAAGATCATGTCTGGACGCGTTAACCTAACACAAGCCCAGTTGACGGCTCTGATCAACGAACGAGTTGCCGCAGCACTTGCAGCTGCACACGCAGGAGGTATATCCTGCAGTCCGAACTCATTCTAGGATCTTTAGGATCCTACTCTCGCGAACCAACCTTTGTGTTAAACTCTGTCTTTTCTTTCACCTACGATAGGTCAGCATGTTCAGCCACCCGTGTGCACTTTTAAGACTTTCATGGACTGCCGACCAACCACTTTTAGCGGCACTGAAGGAGCAGTAGGTCTCCTACACTGGTTTGAGAAGCTAGAATCTGTGTTCGAAATGTGTGAATGCCCTGAGGCGCGCAGGGTGAAGTATGCTACTGGTACTCTCGAGGGTTTAGCCCTCACATGGTGGAACGCTCAAGTTCAGATGCTAGGGTTGGTTGCTGCCAACGCCACCCCTTGGGAAACTTTTAAGGAAATGATCAAAGAAGAATACTGCAGTCGTGATGAGATTCACAAACTGGAAGTGGAGTTCTTCAACCTCAAGATGACGGGGTCGGAAATTGAAGCTTATGTGAAAAGGTCGAACGAACTGGCAATTCTGTGCCCTACTATGGTGGACCCTCCCATCAAACGCATCGAACTATTTCTTCAAGGCTTAGTGCCAGAAATCCAAAGTCATGTGACTTCTGCGAACCTCGCCACCTACCAGCAAACTGTACAGTTGGCTCACCGTCTCACGGATCAGGCGGTGGAGCAGAACAAGTTACCGAAACGCATAGGTGCTGCAACTACTTCTGGTACCTCTAGTGACAACAAACGGAAATGGGATGGAACTTCAAGCAAGGGTTCGACTTCTGTTCAGTCCCAGTCTCAGCAGAGAAAGACTGATGACTACAAGAGCCCTAATCAGCAATCGTCTGGTGGTCAAAGTCACGGTGGGTACAAAGGAAATCACCCCAAATGCAATCGCTGCAGCCTGCACCACAGCGGACCATGCACCAGGGGCAACTGTCATCGGTGCAACAAGCCTGGTCACGCTGCAAAGGATTGCAGGAGCTTATACCCCGCCAATCAGAATCGTCAGCAAGCTCAACAGAACCAGCGCCAGCAGCAGCAGCAAGGAGATAACAAAGGGTGCTTTCAGTGTGGGGCTGAAGGCCACTTCAAGAGAGATTGTCCCCAACTGAACAGGAACCAGAACAACAACAACAACAACAACAATAACAACAATCAGGGGAATGGTAACAATGGGAACAACAACAACAATGGCGCCAGGGGGCAGATGTTTGTGATCGGCCAAGGTGAAGCAAGGAATGACCCCAATGTTGTGGCGGGTAAGTTCCTTCTCGACGACTTTTATGTTTCAGTTTTATTTGATTCGGGTGCCGATACTAGCTACGTGTCACTAGAAGTTAGTCGAATGCTTAAGCGTATCCCAACACCTTTGAACAACAAGCACACCGTAGAGCTAGCAAATGGTAAGAGTTTAGAAGCCACACACGTAGTCAATGGTTGTAAACTTATTCTCGCTGACCAGACCTTCTCTATCGACCTCATCCCTATTGTCTTGGGTAGTTTCGACGTTGTCATTGGGATGGATTGGTTATCCCAACACCGAGCAGAGATTCTTTGCAACGAGAAGGTTGTCCGTATTCCAGGTCCCGATGGTGAACCTCTCATGATTCATGGCGACAAGAGGAGTGCTGTTGAGAACGTCATTTCTCTCCTTAAGGCCCAAAAGTGCTTGCGAAAGGGCCACACTGCCATTTTGGCTCTCGTTACTGACACCTCAGAAAAAGAAAAGAAAATAGAAGATTTTCCAGTTGTACGCGATTATCCAGAGGTCTTTCCTGAGGAATTACCTGGTCTTCCGCCTCATCGCCAAGTCGAGTTTCAGATTGAACTAGCTCCGGGAGCTGCGCCTATAGCTCGTGCACCTTATCGATTGGCTCCATCAGAGTTGAAAGAACTCTCCACGCAACTACAAGAACTCCTGGATAAGGGTTTTATTCGTCCTAGCTCATCGCCCTGGGGAGCTCCAGTGCTATTTGTAAAGAAGAAAGACGGTACTTTCAGAATGTGCATCGATTACCGGGAACTCAACAAGGTGACGGTGAAGAATCGTTATCCTCTACCGCGTATCGACGACTTGTTCGACCAGCTGCAGGGATCGAGCTACTATTCAAAGATTGATTTGAGATCGGGTTATCACCAGCTGAGAGTCCGGGAAGAGGACGTCTCCAAAACAGCTTTCAGAACTCGATACGGGCACTATGAGTTTTTGGTCATGCCTTTTGGGATGACAAACGCACCTGCGGTTTTCATGGACTTGATGAACCGAGTGTGCAAGCCTTACCTGGATAAGTTTGTTATAGTCTTCATCGACGACATCCTGATCTACTCCAAGAGTCGGGAGGAACACGAGCAGCATCTGCGACTTATTCTGGAACTCCTTCGAACAGAACAGCTTTATGCAAAGTTCTCGAAATGCGACTTCTGGCTTCGAGAAGTCCATTTCCTAGGCCATGTGGTAAACAAGGATGGGATTCACGTTGATCCATCCAAGGTAGACTCGATTAAGAACTGGCCTGCACCCCGTACACCAAAGGAAATTCGCCAATTCTTGGGTTTGGCGGGATACTACCGGAGATTCATTAAGGATTTTTCTAAGATTGCACAGCCTCTCACCTCACTAACGCAGAAGGGCGTTGTTTATCGCTGGGGGAATGCACAGGAGTCAGCATTTCAGCACTTAAAGGATAGACTTTGTAGCGCGCCTATCCTTTCCTTGCCGGAAGGCACAGACGACTTTGTGGTTTACTGCGACGCATCAATTCAAGGTCTTGGTTGCGTGTTGATGCAACGAGATAAAGTTATAGCCTACGCCTCACGCCAACTCAAGGTTCATGAAAAGAACTACACGACGCACGATTTAGAGCTGGGAGCCGTTGTTTTTGCACTTAAGTTGTGGCGGCATTACCTGTATGGTACCAAGTGCGCCATCTACACCGACCACAGGAGCCTCGAGCACATCTTCAAGCAGAAAGAACTGAATATGCGACAACGACGATGGGTCGAGCTACTGAATGACTACGAGTGCTCAATCAGGTATCACCCGGGCAAGGCCAATGTGGTGGCCGACGCCCTCAGTCGAAAGGACACTGCGCCGAAGCGCGTACGAGCTCTACAACTCACGATCCATTCTAGTCTTCCCTCCCAGATACGAGCTGCTCAGATAGAAGCGCTGAAACCAGAAAACGTCAGGGCTGAAGCCCTACGCGGATCAAGGCAACGATTAGAACAGAAGGAAGACGGTGCTTACTACGTAACGGGACGCGTTTGGGTCCCACTTTATGGCAACCTACGAGAGCTTGTGATGGACGAAGCACACAAGTCACGCTACTCGGTACATCCAGGATCGGATAAAATGTACCACGACATCAAAACTACGTATTGGTGGCCTAGCATGAAGGCCCACATAGCGACCTATGTCAGCAAGTGTTTGACTTGTGCGAGAGTCAAGTCCGAATACCAGAAACCCTCAGGCCTGCTCCAACAACCAGAGATACCTCAGTGGAAATGGGAGCAAATTTCCATGGACTTTGTTACTGGCCTACCTAGATCCCAGCGCGGGAACGATACTATTTGGGTGATCGTGGATCGACTCACAAAATCTGCACACTTCTTGGCTATCAAGGAGACGGATAAGTTCTCCACTCTTGCAGAAATATACATCAAGGAAATTGTTTCGAGGCACGGGGTGCCCACCTCCATTATCTCAGATCGAGATGCGCGTTTTACTTCAGAGCTGTGGCAAGCAATGCACAAATCCTTCGGCTCACGACTAGACATGAGCACAGCGTACCATCCTCAGACGGACGGGCAGTCCGAGCGCACTATTCAAACCTTAGAAGACATGCTTCGTGCATGTGTAATCGACTTTGGCAACCGCTGGGAAAAGCATCTGCCACTTGTGGAATTCTCGTACAATAACAGCTACCACACCAGCATTAAAGCTGCTCCGTTTGAGGCATTGTACGGACGTAAATGCCGGTCTCCTCTTTGCTGGGCAGAGGTGGGAGAAAGTCAGATCACTGGCCCAGAATATGTGGTAGATACAACCGAGCAAATCGCTCAGATACGAAAACGCATGACGGCCGCTCGCGAACGACAGAAAGTTTACGCCGACATGGGCAGGAAACCACTTGAGCTCCAGGTTGGGGAGCGGGTACTACTCAAAGTTTCACCCTGGAAGGGTGTGGTTCGTTTTGGTAAACGCGGTAAACTTAACCCACGATACGTTGGACCTTTCGAGGTCATTGAGAAAATAGGCAGGGTGGCCTACAGACTAAACTTACCAGCGGAACTCGGTGCAGTTCACAACGTTTTTCACGTGTCGAATCTGAAGAAGTGTCCGTCAGATGAGACCCACGTAGTTCCTCTGAAGGAACTCACTATCGACGAACAGCTACGATTCGTCGAGGAACCAGTCGAGATCACGGACCGGGATGTTAAGGTCCTCAAGAGCACTAGAATACCTCTCGTTCGAGTTCGTTGGAACTCACGTCGCGGCCCAGAGTTCACCTGGGAGCGCGAAGATCAGATGAAACAAAAGTATCCCCAACTATTCGCAAACAGTACACCCACTACTGAGGCCGAAGCTACGGAATTTCGGGACGAAATTCCAGATCAACGGGGGGTGGATGTGACACCCCGGGAAAACCAGGAAAACCATACAACTTAACTAGCTTCCTCAGTGAGTGCCTACCAAATTTCGGGACGAAATTTCTTTCAACTTGGGGATGATGTGACAACTCAAAATTTAGAACCTTTCGTTGTATGCTTGAACGATTAATGACTAACTGATTTGATGAATTAATGAATGATTTATGTGAACTTATATGGTTATGTTTGTGATTGTATGTATGCGAGTATGTCTATGTACCGAAACAACAAGGACCCGACCCTAGACCATGTGGTCTCGAGTAAACACCACACCACATATGGGCCGGTTGGGCCGTGCACCTCATCCGAAGCCCATTAGGGTGCACAAGGTGAAACAAATATATATATCTTAGTGTTAGCCATGTTGCCATTTTCTTTGGATAACACACACTCTCCTACTCCCTCTTACTAAACCCTAGACACCAAACATCATACTTCTTCCCCTTCTTCTCGGATCCAAACCGGTGACACTAGGACTAGCGGATCGGCTCACACACACACACTCGGAAGTTTCATACTCGCCTTTGAAACTCATCAACCGGTTAGTGATTTTATGATGTTTGTTGTTGTTAAATGATAGCATGAATGGTAGGATTTAACTAGTGTAGTTGTATGCTTGATGATGGTTGTGAACCGGATGTGTATGATATTGATAATCGGTTAAACATGCCTTGACTTCGGATATATTGAATGATGTTTTGATGGTATACATTGATGTTGAGTTAGTGTTCAAGAAATCGATGCATAAATGTTCTATGTTATGTATGATTTTCGGTTGATGATGATGAATTGATAACATGTTTGATTGTTAAGGTTCATACATGATAAATATATGTCCTCCTTGAATAACCGATGTTAAGATTGTTGTTGTTCATCTATGATGTTCATGATTAGAGTGGTTGCTAATGTTCATGCTAACTTAACATATGAATAAGTAGAAAAATGTTTGAATATGGTGCTATTATGTTCTCGGTTGAATATGTGATTGATAAGGATCATTGGTGCATTAAACTAAGTAGATTATGTTGACATAAATCGGTTTAATGAGCTTGTTTGTTCAAAGGATGAAAACCCTAAAGATGAACTAGATGAATATTTGAAGAACTTGTTGAATATCATATGAACATGCTTGAATATTTGAATTCTGATGTGTTTGATCCAAAATGGTAAATTGTTAGACAAATAAACATGTTTATGAGAGTAGTACAAACTGTTTCATGAAATAGAATTCCCATTGGATAGTACACTGTTCCGAATCAGCTCCTGTCCAACCGAGACCTCCAGTTGCGACTCGAAACCATCACATAATGAGTCGAAACCCCCGGTTGCGACATCGGTTGCGAGTCGCAAACACCTGGTTGCGACTCGAAACCACAAGTGATCAGCACATAAACCTTGTGACTCGAAACCACAGTTGCGAGTCCAGTTGCGACTCGTAACCAAAACAACACGAACCGAAACCTTGATTGCGACTCAGGTTGCGAGTCGCAAACGCCTAGTTGCGACTCGAGACTATACACGGATACTCGCTGTTTGGGCTTGCACCTCATTTTCGGACTTAATTGTTTGGGCCGGACTCTTGGGCCTGATGCACAGATATTATGTGTTGATGATTGAATGTGGATAGTGTTGAACTGCCATGATAAAACGTGTATGCCATGAACGATACTTGAATGCACTATACTAGAAACATCCGTGTGCTACTTGGTTACGAACCTGACTTGTATGATACAACTATGATAGGACGTGAGTAGCCACAACATTGCTTGTTTGACTTTTCTGTGTTTCTACCGAGCAAACCAAGGTGAGTTCACACCCTCTACAAAGCATGGAATTCCCAGGGGTCGGGAATTGGGGTTAAGGAACGTGGGTTCCTCGTCCTCCTTGGGTAGGACAGCAAAGGTTCAGGAATGTAATTCCTCGTCCTCACGGATAGATAACTCGTACTAGACCAAAACTCTATCACGAAGTCCCTCATTTTTATATCGACTTAATCGCCGGGCCAATGGCGAGCGGGTCATTAGTTAGATAGCGCTATTTAGGTCTGACAAACCTCACACCGTGCCGCAGAGGACGGGCGTGAACTAATGGATCTGGGGCACGTCAATGATGATAGACATTGACAGTTTCAGGGCACTTAAACATGACTACAGTCAGCAGTCGATATGGTAACGAGTCTAGTGTATACATGGGGTAGCCCCCACGGCCGAAATGCCAGATAACTAACACGGGGTAGCCCCCACGGCTGGATAGCCAGAGTAACCGGGAATAAACAAGTCACGTTTTTAACTATGGGGTAACCCCCACGGCAGGATGCCAGATAAAGGAAACTGTTTTCGAAACAACTTAAAACGAACACCCAACCGTGAACTCACTCAACTAGTTGTTGACTCGTTACTACATGCTTTGCAGGTCCTTAGGTTCTTAGCTGGAGCTTGCATGGAGGAGGATCGTTGTGGGACATGGACGGCTGTGTGCCATGTTAAACTTTGAAACTATTAAACTTATGTTTGGTTTAAGACTTATGCTTCCGCTTGCAACTTAACTATGTTTTGTTGAACACCAATTGTATTGGTTGGATTTTTATAACTACTTATATGCTTGTTCAATATGATTGGTGGCTGGATCCTGGTCAGTCACGCCTCCAAGCGGTAGTACCCTGCAGGTAGATTTTGGGGGTGTGACAAGATTGGTATCAGAGCCATTGGTTATAGTGAACTTGGTTTTAATAAGGGAAAAAGTTTTTGTTAAAACCAGACTATAACCTGTACAGTGCTCAACGATCCACAACGACGCTTCGCTCCACGTGCAAGACTCGACATTCTAGGTGATATGGTTTATGTTTACATTGCCTACTTGCTAGATTACATAGAACTTTGCTCATGGTATGCTTAGATAAACGTAACAACTATTGTTTGAAAACACGTGTGTGCTTACTCTCTTCTGTCATCGCACTTTCGCGAACCTTTCTCACTCATGTTTCCTTTGATATGAAGATCATGAGTGGACGCGTTAATCTAACTCAAGCCCAGTTGGCGGCTTTGATCACTGAACAAGTTACTGTAGCGCTCGCAGCTGCCCAGGCAGGAGGTATAACCTGCCATCACAATTTACTCTAGGGTCTTTAGATCCTACTATCGTAACCCAACACTTGTGCTTAATTTTGTTTACTCTTACGCACACGACAGGTCAACACGCTCAGCCACCTGTATGCACATTCAAGACTTTTATGCACTATCGTCCTAGTACTTTCAGTGGCACTGAAGGAGCCGTTGGACTTCTCCATTGGTTTGAAAAGCTCGAGTCTGTCTTCGAGATATGTGAATGCCCTGAGGCTCGTAGGGTGAAGTACGCCACTGGTACTCTCGAAGGCACTGCGCTAACTTGGTGGAACGCGCAAGTTCAGATGCTGGGGCTGGCGGCTGCTAATGCCAACCCATGGAATGATTTTAAGGAACTGATCAAACGTGAATACTGTAGTCGTGATGACATCCACAAGCTGGAAGTGGAGTTCTTTAACCTGAAGATGACGGGGTCAGAGATAGAAGCGTACACGAAACGATCCAACGAACTGGCAGTATTATGTCCAACTATGGTGGATCCTCCCATCAAGCGCATTGAGCTGTACCTTAAAGGCTTAGTACTAGAAATTCAAAGTCATGTGACTGCTGCTAACCTTGCTACTATCCAGGATGTTACTCGTCTTGCTCATCGTCTCACAGACCAAGCAGTGGAACAGAACAAGCTGCCTAAACGTATTGGTGCTACTGTTGTTGGGTAACTGATGATGATGATGATTATGCCACGAAAACCCCTTGGCCGACGAAAACACAATCACGACGAAAACCCAAAAGGGTTTTCGCCACAAAAGGGATTTCGCCACAAGAGGGTTTTCGTCTAATGATCTGTTACTTTATTAACTCAGTTAGATTATCACTCTGTTAAGTTGTTAACGCTGTTAAACATGTCAAATATGTAAAGTATGATAACCGAGTTATGTTAACCACGTTAAGTATGTTAACCTTGCTACGTATGTTAACTCTGTTAATTCTGATCCAACCCTGTTATGGCACAGTAACTATGTTAAGTGAGTTAACTCTGTTAGTTTGTAACCCTGTTAAATATGCAAACTCTGTTAATTATCTAAACCCCTGTTAAGTTGTTAAGCTGTTAACTCTATTTGTTTGATTAACTCTGTTAGTTAGTTAACAATGTTAGTTTATTATTCCTGTTATGTTTATAAATCCTGTTAAGTTGCTAACTTCGTTATGACTGTTAACTCTCTCAAGTGTGTTATTGAATAACCACATTTGTACAAACGGTGAAGGACATTTATGTAAAGCATGAACTGCATGAAAGTGATTAATTGCTTATGTGATGCGTGATAATTTTCTAGGCACACTTTGTGACATAGATTACGTGTGAATCTTTATCAACATGAACTAACTGGGTATACATGCATACTCTAGGCTTTGATTGATTGTTTGCGAGCACGTAGTTTAGCATACCGAGCAAACCAAGGTGAGTTCACACTCTTTCCAAGGCATGGGGTTCCCAAGGGTTGGGAATGGGTTAATGATTTAAACGGTAACTACAACCATCCTCCGTGGGTAGGATGCCAATATTACACACTGGACCAAACCTCTATCATTGAAGTCCCTCATTTATATCGACTTAATCGCCGAGGCCTATGGCGAGCGGGTCATTAGTTAATAGCGCTATTAGGTTTAACAAACCTCACACCGTGCCAGTCGGACGGGCGTGTACTAATGGACTATGGGCAAAGGGTCAATGCTGATAGACATTGACTTTGGGCACCTCTTACATTTTCGTAGCAGTCGATACGCGTGATCTAGTAACACATGGGAAGCCCCCACCAATCTTCGCAAACATGTCTGGGAGACCGCGATACGAATTAATACGATACATGGTTTACAAAACGAACATACGATTTACGAAATGAATACTATAACTAAACAACCAACTGTGAACTCGCTCAACTTTGTTGTTGATTCGTTGCTACATGCCTTGCAGGTCGTTAGGTACTCATGGAGTTTGCACAGGGAGGCGCGGTCGTTGTGGGACATGGCAGTGTGTGCCATGCTAAAAACATTGCTTTATTTCGTACTTAATACTTACATTGGGTTTTTACAATTATGCTTCCGCTAAACACTTAACTACGTTTTGATTTGAAACACCTTTCATATTGTGTGGTTGAATTTTACTTATTACTTGTTATGTTCAATATGATTGGTGGCTTGATCCTGGTCAGTCACGCCTCCAAGCGGTGATACTCCGCGTGTGGATTTTGGGGGTGTGACAGATTGGTATCAGAGCCATTGGTTATAGTGAACTTGGTTTTAATAAGGGAAAAAGTTTTTGTTAAAACCAGACTATAACCTGTACAGTGCTCAACGATCCACAACGACGCTTCGCTCCACGTGCAAGACTCGACATTCTAGGTGATATGGTTTATGTTTACATTGCCTACTTGCTAGATTACATAGAACTTTGCTCATGGTATGCTTAGATAAACGTAACAACTATTGTTTGAAAACACGTGTGTGCTTACTCTCTTCTGTCATCGCACTTTCGCGAACCTTTCTCACTCATGTTTCCTTTGATATGAAGATCATGAGTGGACGCGTTAATCTAACTCAAGCCCAGTTGGCGGCTTTGATCACTGAACAAGTTACTGTAGCGCTCGCAGCTGCCCAGGCAGGAGGTATAACCTGCCATCACAATTTACTCTAGGGTCTTTAGATCCTACTATCGTAACCCAACACTTGTGCTTAATTTTGTTTACTCTTACGCACACGACAGGTCAACACGCTCAGGCACCTGTATGCACATTCAAGACTTTTATGCACTGTCGTCCTAGTACTTTCAGTGGCACTGAAGGAGCCGTTGGACTTCTCCATTGGTTTGAAAAGCTCGAGTCTGTCTTCGAGATATGTGAATGCCCTGAGGCTCGTAGGGTGAAGTACGCCACTGGTACTCTCGAAGGCACTGCGCTAACTTGGTGGAACGCGCAAGTTCAGATGCTGGGGCTGGCGGCTGCTAATGCCAACCCATGGAATGATTTTAAGGAACTGATCAAACGTGAATACTGTAGTCGTGATGACATCCACAAGCTGGAAGTGGAGTTCTTTAACCTGAAGATGACGGGGTCAGAGATAGAAGCGTACACGAAACGATCCAACGAACTGGCAGTATTATGTCCAACTATGGTGGATCCTCCCATCAAGCGCATTGAGCTGTACCTTAAAGGCTTAGTACTAGAAATTCAAAGTCATGTGACTGCTGCTAACCTTGCTACTATCCAGGATGTTACTCGTCTTGCTCATCGTCTCACAGACCAAGCAGTGGAACAGAACAAGCTGCCTAAACGTATTGGTGCTACTATTACTAATACTTCTGCTATTCCCAGTGATAACAAGCGAAAATGGGATGGAACCTCCAGCAAGGGTTCGACTTCAGTTCAGTCCCAGGCACAACAACGAAAATTGATGACTATCAGAGCCCTGGTCAGCAGTCTTCTGGTAGTCAAGGGCAGGGTGAATATCGAGGAAACCACCCAAAGTGCAACAGATGCAACAGGCACCACAGTGGTCAGTGCAACAGGGGTCGTTGCCAGAGGTGTCTCAAGATGGGACATGAAGCTAAGGATTGCAGGAGCTCGCGACATGCGAATCAGAACCAACAACAACAACCACCATTTCCACAGAACCAGCAGGGACAGCGAGGTAACATGGGATGCTTTCAGTGTGGTGCTGAAGGCCACTTCAAGCGGGACTGCCCCCAGTTAAACCAGAATCAGAACAACAACAACAATGGGAACAACAATGGGAACAACAACGGGGGAAACAATGATGGAAACAATGGTGCCAGGGGTCGAGTGTTCGTGCTTGGTCAGGGTGACGGAAGGAATGATCCTAACGTCGTGATGGGTAAGTTTCTACTGGATGACTTTTATGTTACTGTTTTATTTGATTCGGGTGCCGATACCAGTTATGTGTCTCTGAAAGTTAGTCAAATGTTAAAACGTACATCAACTCCCTTAAACACCAAGCATGTCGTAGAGTTAGCAAACGGTAAGAGTGTAGAAGCCATACACATAGTTAAGGGTTGTAATCTCGTCTTAGCTGGTCAGACTTTCTCTATCGATCTCATTCCTATAGTTCTGGGTAGTTTCGACATCGTCATTGGGATGGATTGGTTATCACAACAGCAAGCAGAGATCCTATGCAAGGAGAAGATTGTTCGTATTCCCCGTTCTGGCAAAGAACCTCTCGAAATTCAAGGCGACAAGAGTGGTGCTGTAGTGGGCATCATCTCCTTCCTTAAGGCCCAGAAGTGTTTGCGAAAGGGCCACACCGCTATCTTAGCACTTGTTACTGACGCATCAACGAGAGAGAAGAGAATAGAGGATATTCCAGTAGTACGCGACTTTCTTCAAGTGTTTCCTGAAGATTTACCTGGGCTACCGCCTCATCGCCAGGTCAAATTTCAGGTCGAGCTAGCTCCTGGAGCAGCCCCCATAGCTCGAGCACCTTACCGCTTAGCTCCAACCGAACTGGAAGAACTGTCCAAGCAATTGCAAGAACTCTTGGAAAAAGGGTTTCATTCGTCCTAGCTCTTCGCCTTGGGGAGCTCTAGTATTGTTTGTGAAGAAGAAAGATGGTACCTTCCGTATGTGCATAGATTACCGCGAACTAAACAAGGTGACCGTAAAGAATCGCTATCCTCTTCCACGCATTGACGACTTGTTCGACCAGCTGCAAGGGTCGAGCTATTATTCGAAGATTGACCTGAGGTCAGGTTACCATCAACTGAGAGTCCGAGACGAGGACATCTCTAAGACAGCGTTCAGGACTCGGTATGGACATTACGAGTTCCTGGTTATGCCTTTCGGATTGACAAACGCACCTGCAGTCTTCATGGATCTTATGAACAGAGTGTGCAAGCCTTATCTTGACAAGTTCGATATTGTTTTCATCGACGACATCCTGATCTATTCGAAGAGTCAGGAGGAACACGAGCACCATCTACGACTTATTTTGGAACTCCTTCGAGCAGAACAGCTGTACGCCAAGTTTTCAAAATGCGACTTCTGGCTTCGTGAAGTCCACTTTCTAGGCCACGTGGTAAACAAGGATGGGATTCATGTTGATCCATCTAAGGTAGACTCGATTAAGAACTGGCCTGCACCCCGTGCACCAACAGAAATCTGCCAATTCTTGGGTTTGGCGGGCTACTATAGAAGGTTCATCAAGGACTTCTCCAAGATTGCACAACCTCTCACCTCACTAACTCAGAAAGGCGTTATCTACCGTTGGGGTAATACACAGGAATCAGCATTCCAGCACTTAAAGGATAGACTTTGTAGTGCACCTATTCTTTCATTGCCAGAGGGCACAAACGATTTTGTGGTCTATTGCGACGCGTCAATTCAGGGTCTTGGTTGTGTTTTGATGCAACGGGATAAAGTCATTGCCTACGCCTCGCGCCAACTTAAAATTCACGAAAGGAATTATACTACACACGATTTGGAGCTGGGAGCTGTTGTTTTCGCACTTAAGATATGGAGACATTACCTGTACGGTACCAAGTGCACCATTTACACCGATCACAGGAGTCTCGAGCACATCTTCAAGCAAAAGGAATTGAACATGCGACAACGTCGATGGGTCGAGCTATTGAATGATTACGAATGTGCCATCAAGTACCATCCAGGCAAAGCCAATGTTGTGGCTGACGCCCTCAGTCGAAAAGATACCACACCTAGGCGGGTGCGAGCACTACAACTCACCATTCAATCTAGTCTTCCTGCATAGATACGAGATGCTCACGTAGAAGCATTGAAACCAGAAAACGTCAAGGCTGAAGCCCTACGCGGCTCAAGGCAACGGTTAGAACAAAAGGAAGACGGCGCCTATTACGTGACAGGACGCATCTGGGTCCCACACTATGGAAACTTACGCGAGCTTGTGATGGATGAAGCGCATAAGTCTCGTTACTCGGTACAGCCTGGTTCGGATAAGATGTACCACGATCTCAGAACTACGTACTGGTGGCCTAGCATGAAAGCTCACATAGCAACTTACGTTAGCAAGTGTTTGACTTGTGAGAGAGTCAAGACTGAATATCAAAAACCATCGGGCCTACTCCAACAACCAGAGATACCACAATGGAAGTGGGAACAAATTTCCATGGATTTTGTTACTGGCCTGCCTAGATCTCAACGTGGGAATGATACTATTTGGGTGATCGTGGATCGACTCACAAAGTCTGCACACTTCTTGGCTATCAAGGAAACGGATAAGTTCTCCACTCTAGCAGACGTCTATCTTAAGGAAGTGGTTTCGAGGCACGGGGTGCCAACCTCTATTATTTTTGATCGTGATGCACGTTTTACTTCAGAACTGTGGCAAGCGATGCACAAATCTTTTGGCTCTCGATTAGACATGAGCACAGCTTACCACCCGCAAACGGATGGGCAGTCTGAACGCACCATCCAAACTCTAGAAGACATGCTTCGTGCATGTGTAATCGATTTCGGAAACGGCTGGGAAAAACATCTCCCGTTAGTGGAGTCTTCGTATAACAACAGTTACCACACCAGCATTCAGGCCGCTCCATTCGAGGCATTGTACGGACGTAAATGCCGATCACCTCTTTGTTGGGCAGAGGTGGGTGATAGTCAGATCACGGGTCCAGAACTTTTAATAGACACAACAGAAAGGATTGCTCAGATACGACAACGCATGGCGGCAGCTCACGACCGTTAGAAAGCCTACGCTGATGAGCGTAGGAAACCTCTAGAATTCCAGGTCGGGGACCGGGTTCTACTCAAAGTCTCACCCTGGAAGGGTGTGGTTCGTTTTGGCAAAATGGGCAAACTCATTCCACGTTACGTCGGACCGTTTGAAATCATTGAGAAGATAGGCAAAGTGGCCTACAAACTAAACCTACCAGCAGAACTCAGTGCAGTTCACAACGTTTTTCACGTGTCAAATCTGAAGAAATGTCTGTCAGATGAGACCCTCATAGTTCCTCTGAAGTAGCTCACTATCGACGATCAGTTGCGATTCGTCGAGGAACCAGTTGAAATCATGGACCGAGACGTTAGGGTCCTCAAGCACACCAGAATACCTCTTGTTCGAGTTTGTTGGAACTCCCGTCGTGGCCCAGAGTTCACCTGGGAACGAGAAGATCAAATGAAACTCAAGTATCCCCAGTTGTTCAGAAACAATGCAACCACTACTGAGACTGAAGCTACTGTGGAATTTCGGGACGAAATTCCAAACCAACGGGGGGATGATGTGACACCCCAGGAAAACCAGTAAACTACACAACACAACTAGCTTCCTCAGTAACCACGTGCTAAATTTCGGGACGAAATTTCTTTCAAGTTGGGGATAATGTGACAACCCGAGTTTTCAAGGTCTCTATCCGATTTAACTTCGTACTTATTTGCTAAGTGTGTTTAATAATTATTTGAGGTGCAATATAAGTGTTATTTGTGATATGTATAATATGTGTATATGTTATACATATTTGAATTGTATAATTATTTAAAACACGGAACTTTGCCTAACACCCCTAGCCGAAAACCCACACCCTATGAAAACACCCCATGACCGAAAACACCTCAGGTGTTTTCGTCCACAAGAGGCCAACGAAATCAAATGGGCTTTAGGCCTAGTAGTGGATCAGTTATATTATTCTCAACCTTTACGTGTAAACTAAATCGGCAAACCCTAGTCACCTCTCACCTCCTCTCCCCCTATCCCTGTGCGACGGCAGTCTTGAGATCTCGAAGCTTTCTGTATTGAACGAGTCATTGATCGTCTTGTATCGGTTAGTGTTTAATCCACACACGATAGATTGTTTGATATCACTGTTGAATGTGTCATTGAAATCATGATTCCGGTAAGTATAATATTAAGGATTTTAATATTGTGTGGCTATGATTGGTTGCATGCTTAGTGTCATCGATTTGTATGTGTGTCACGTGGTGTCTTTGTTGATTAGGGGCTAGGGATCGAATAGGTACTTGTATAAAGTCTGACATGCACATATTATTGGAATTAATGAATCTGGTACATGCACATGTTGGTGAAATTGAATGACATATAGGACAAATCTGTTGTGGGTGATGTTGATTGGACCGAAGTTCTTTCTGTTGTTTCTTAGTGGGCCGACATTAGACTCCAATCAACACTAATTGCATGTGATTTTTTTGATGAATTGAATTGAGTGGGCCGCACATGTTGATTGTTTATTGGACCGAACCCAAACCGAGCAAATTGTTATGCATAGGGTATAGATTACAGAAGTGATATGATTAGTGATCATGGTGTTATATGTTAATTGCTGGTTCGATGATAGCATGTAAAACGGCTGTTAGCATGTTTAGGGTTTCCTGTCGTTGGGTAACTGATGATGATGATGATTATGCCACGAAAACCCCTTGGCCGACGAAAACACAATCACGACGAAAACCCAAAAGGGTTTTCGCCACAAAAGGGATTTCGCCACAAGAGGGTTTTCGTCTAATGATCTGTTACTTTATTAACTCAGTTAGATTATCACTCTGTTAAGTTGTTAACGCTGTTAAACATGTCAAATATGTAAAGTATGATAACCGAGTTATGTTAACCACGTTAAGTATGTTAACCTTGCTACGTATGTTAACTCTGTTAATTCTGATCCAACCCTGTTATGGCACAGTAACTATGTTAAGTGAGTTAACTCTGTTAGTTTGTAACCCTGTTAAATATGCAAACTCTGTTAATTATCTAAACCCCTGTTAAGTTGTTAAGCTGTTAACTCTATTTGTTTGATTAACTCTGTTAGTTAGTTAACAGTGTTAGTTTATTATTCCTGTTATGTATATAAATCCTGTTAAGTTGCTAACTTCGTTATGACTGTTAACTCTCTCAAGTGTGTTATTGAATAACCACATTTGTACAAACGGTGAAGGACATTTATGTAAAGCATGAACTGCATGAAAGTGATTAACTGCTTATGTGATGCGTGATAATTTTCTAGGCACACTTTGTGACATAGATTACGTGTGAATCTTTATCAACATGAACTGACTGGGTATACATGCATACTCTAGGCTTTGATTGATTGTTTGCGAGCACGTAGTTTAGCATACCGAGCAAACCAAGGTGAGTTCACACTCTTTCCAAGGCATGGGGTTCCCAAGGGTTGGGAATGGGTTAATGATTTAAACGGTAACTACAACCATCCTCCGTGGGTTGGATACCAATATTACACACTGGACCAAACCTCTATCATTGAAGTCCCTCATTTATATCGACTTAATCGCCGAGGCCTATGGCGAGCGGGTCATTAGTTAATAGCGCTATTAGGTTTAACAAACCTCACACCGTGCCAGTCGGACGGGCGTGTACTAATGGACTATGGGCAAAGGGTCAATGCTGATAGACATTGACTTAGGGAACCTCTTACATTTTCGTAGCAGTCGATACGCGTGGTCTAGTAACACATGGGAAGCCCCCACCAATCTTCGCAAACATGTCTGGGAGACTGCGATACGAATTAATATGATACATGGTTTACAAAACGAACATACGATTTACGAAACGAATACTATAACTAAACAACCAACTGTGAACTCGCTCAACTTTGTTGTTGATTCGTTGCTACATACCTTGCAGGTCGTTAGGTACTCATGGAGTTTGCACAGGGAGGCGCGGTCGTTGTGGGACATGGCAGTGTGTGCCATGCTAAAAACATTGCTTTATTTCGTACTTAATACTTACATTGGGTTTTTACAATTATGCTTCCGCTAAACACTTAACTACGTTTTGATTTGAAACACCTTTCATATTGTGTGGTTGAATTTTACTTATTACTTGTTATGTTCAATATGATTGGTGGCTTGATCCTGGTCAGTCACGCCTCCAAGCGGTGATACTCCGCGTGTGGATTTTGGGGGTTGACACTTATTGTTATCCTTATACTAACAATTTTCTACCTTGTACGTAAACTTGTTTTGTAGGAACAAAGGCATGGACCAAGTCTCATCGAAATTCCTGGAGCATATTCCCTTAATATTCCGCACGTGCTTGGCTTTTATGGACGTTATGGAGATCGTGGGGAGCTTGCACCATTTGTGGATAGTTTGTTAACTTAGTTATTTCTAATTTAAAATGGGGATAACAAGCTTGAGTAGAACACTTAGCTAATTTTGGCATTCACACACTCTCGTAATAGCTCTCAAACAGCTCTCAAACTCTACTTGGCGATTTCATACATTTTATTGCACATTGCACATTAGTGATCCTTGTAACAAGCTTGTTATCATCCCGAGTTGTAAACTTCTTTTGTTTAATCTTAGTTGTTGATCGGTAGTTTCCATCACCCGAGGTTTTTTATGCCGGAGATCAACTCTTGATCAAGGGCTTTTTCCTCGTATAAATCTCTGTGTCATTTGTTCATTACGTTACTGAGTTATCCTTGATATTGTTCATTGATTCAAGCATCACACCTCACAACAAAAGATTTGGTTGCATTATCCTTGCCTGATTTTTGACCAAAACAGTTTGGCGCCCACCGTGGGGCAATTGGTGCTTCATTCCTAAGAAATTCTTGTTTTGGTGATCATTTCGGTTCATTACAACCAAGCAGATGGCTTCCTCAGCGAAGAACACTTTAAGTTCAATGCCGGCGATGAGTTCATCACAGGGCGTTCATCCTTTGCCTCCACCACCTTCTGGATCCCAGAAGAATGCTGAAAATGCTGCAAAGAGACAAAGCCCCATTTTTCCAAAACCACCAACTTCTTCTGTTTCTTCTAATCCTACTACTAATGATCTTTTTACTCTGATTTTGCAGATGAGGGATCAAATACAAGAGCAGGACAAAACCAACGAAAGAATCCTCCGGGAGATCGGTGACATCAAGAAACAGAAGAGATCAGAGGAGGATCACTCTCCTCTGATACCAAAGTCACTGGATTTCGACACTCCAGCTATAACTGCCCAGCAATCTGCAGCCTTAGACATCCAGTACCAAACCGAACCATTGGGAAGGCGTTATGGAGCAACAACTATGAGTCAGGCTTTTGGGTCTCACTTCCAGCCTCAAGGATCCAATTTTTAGCCTTCGGGATCCTCTTTTCAGCATCAGGGATCCTTCGTCAGTTCGGGAGGATATATGGGAATGCATACGGTTCAAGGATCCTCACAGGTTCAAGGATCATCATTTCAGGTCCAAGGATCCTCTAAGCCTCAGGGATCCTTTCAGGTTCAAGGATCCTCTCAGCTTCAGGGATCCTCTCAGGTTCAAGGATCCAACATCTTTCAGGATCAAGGATTCTTGAGAAGTGTACAACCCCCCAGCACAGATGTTCATCAAGGAGACTTCATTCCAATGCAGACCATTGCCTATTCTGGTCCTTCAATCATACCAGAATCCCATCAATATGGATTCACATCTGCAATTGCTAACCTAAATCCACCGGGAGGTAACACTTTCAATAATTCTTATAACACTAACCATGGCTCTATGCAGGATACAGGTATCAATCAAGCTATGGCTAGGGAATTATAGAAGCTGAAGGATATGATATCCAGCATACCAGGAGTGGTTAAGCCCATTCCTGAAATTGCAGATGGGAGCCATAGGATATCCCATTTTGCACCTCCTATTTGTGATGCTGAGATACCCAAAAGGTTCCAAATACCAACCATGAAGCTGTATGATGATTCAACGGATCCAGAGGAACATGTGACTCAATATAGAGAGAGGATGGAGATCAACCCCATCCCAGAAAGGTTAAAAGAAGCATGTCTATGCAAGGGTTTCGGATCCACACTCACAGGATCAGCTCTTAAATGGCTGCTAAGTCTTCCCCCTTACTCTATTACTTCATTTGCTAATCTAGTTAATTTGTTTAATAGTCAATTTTATGTAGTAGAAAATTTGAACGATTAACTAGTGATTTATATAGGGTAACACAAGGTCAAAATGAATCACTTAGAGATTACATCACTAAGTTTAGTAAAGAATCCTTAGATATCCCTAACCTGGATATAGCTACGGCTGTAGAAGCCTTTAAAATGAGTTTACTTAGGGATTCATTATTCTATGATGATCTCGTTATGACCCCGTGCAGGAATCTTGATGAAGTAAGAACCAGGGCCCTTAGATTCATCCGACTAGAGGATGATAAAAGGATCTAGGAGAGATTGGCAGGATCCTCAAAATAGGAAAAGCAAGGATCCTACTTCAAGAATAACAAGTTCAAGTCCTACAACAAGTCTGATAACCAGAATGTGCATGCAGTAGAACAAGAAGAGGATGATGAGGATTATCCTCCAATTTCTGAATATTGTTTTTCTGTTGATAACAATGAACTAATTCTTGCAATGCAAAATCTAGGTGAGAAAGCAAGATGGCCAAGGAAAAGTGATAAACCAGCCGCAACAAATGACAAGTCCAAATGGTGTGTATATCATGAGGATTTTGGGCATCTCACTGAAGAGTGTATTGCACTTAGAAAAGAAATTGGATACTTGTTGAGCAAGGGGCACTTGAAGGAGCTTTTGGGATGAAAGAAATCAAGGATCCAGGATCCTGAAAGGATCCCGGAAAAGGCTCCTGCTCCTCCAGCAGATGCACAAGTTATAAACTTCGTATCCGGAGGATCAGACATTTGTGGTACTTCCTTTTTAGCAGCCAAAAGACATGCCAAGGAAACCAAGATGGATAATGGAGACAGACCCATCCGGACCTCCACTGTTACCAAGGATAAAATTATAACTTTCGATGAGGATAATCGTATAGACATTCAGGATCCTCATCATGATGGTCTTGTTATCACTCTGTTTATTTCTAACCACTTTGTTCGCAGGATCCTGATAGATGGAGGAAGCTCAGTAAACATCATTCAGCTTGATGTCCTCAAGAAAATGAACATTCCTGAATCAGACATTGTCCCAAGATCCTCAGTTCTTGTGGGATTCAGCGGAGAGACCAAGAATACATTGGGGGACATCAAACTCCCCATCTATATTGAAGGACTTCATTCTTATCAAAAATTTTGTGTCATAGATTGCTTATCCTGTTGTAATGTTATCCTTGGCAGGCCATGGATACATGACTTGAAGGCAGTCCCATCTACCTATCATCAATGTGTAAAGCTTCCTAGCCCGTGGGGGGGGGTGGTGAAAATTGAGAGTGATCAACAAGAAGCTAGGAATTGTCACACGTCATCAATGAAGCCAGCCTCAAGACCAAGGGAGCAATAGCAATTAAAGCATCCTTCAAGAGATGTCTTGGAGGCAAGAGAACATGATGTGAAAGAAATCCTTATGGATCCTCATGATCCTGAATCCATAGTCTTCATAGGATCAGGGATCCTCAGCAACATTGAACAGGATCTAGTATCCTTCCTTAAAAGGAGAAAAACTACCTTTGCCTGGAAGCATGAGGACATGACAGGTATATCTAAAGATATAATTACTCATAAACTTGGCATTGACAGGTCATTCAAGCCAATTCATCAAAAAAGGAGGAAGTTTGCACCTGAAAGGAATGCTATTATCCAGGAAGAGGTAGATAAACTACTTCGGGCAGGTATGATAAGAGAGGTTAAGTATCCAAGATGGTTAGCCAATGTGGTTGTTGTTCAAAAGAAAAATGGAAAGTGGAGGGTATGTGTCGATTTTACTGATTTAAACAAGGCATATCCCAAGGATCCTTTCCCATTACCCCACATTGACTCCATGGTGGATGCTACCGCGGGTCATGAGTTGTTGACTTTTATGGATGCTTCATCTAGATTTCAACAAATTCAGATGGAACCATCTGATCAAGAGGATACAACCTTTATGACCCCAACTGGTATATATTGTTATATTGCTATGCCATTTGGACTAAGGAATGTGTCACACCCTGCTCGTAGCGGAAGCGCGAGGTGTGATCTGTTGGTTCTCATTGCATAACGATATAAGTAAACATACTAAATGAATAAAACATACTCCATTGCCATTACCATAATTGTTCAAAAGATGCACAACATACATTAAGTTTATAATTTACAAACTATTCAAAGAAAATAAGTTGTTACTATTTCATACATCTAAAACGAAAGTTTTAAACATTAAGGCTTTGTCTACTATAACACCGCAAAGCGGCAGTATAATAGATAAACCCTTTAAAAGATGGCACGGAGTCTTGATACTTGTTTCCTGAATTAGAATCCCTGACAAGGTCCACTAATTCCCTGAAATACATGTTTAAGTAGAAAAATCAACAAAGGTTGAGCGAGTTCATGCAGTTTAGTTGTATATGATACATCCGAAAAATGTAGAATGTATTTGTATTTGAATCAAATATAGTATGAAAAGCGTCAATGAAATCGTGATCATTAATGTTTTGCAAGGACATTAATATGGGTGACGAAATAGGAAGCAATCCAACCCTAGACGATTTTAATTGTATCGACACCATGTCGTAGGGCAACAAATGCACTCCTAGGCAAAATGGCCATGAGTGGGGCTCGCCAAAACCCATTAGATCTAACCCTTTGTTCCTTGGTCCAAAATGGATTAATGGTGCTTTAGTTATGGCCCTAATTTCTCACATGATCTAAGGTGTTTCATTCCTTGACTTATCATACTTATTGTACATGTATTTTCCCCGATAGTTGTAAAGCTTGAAAAACATTTAAGATGAAAAGGGGACATGAACTCACAGTATCGCTTCAGTGAGTAGAAGTAAATATGATTTCACGTGCAGTAGTCCTGAACAGTGTTGCGACCTACAATCGTTGTTATATTTGTTAGACACTTCGGTCTTTGTAAATAACTTGAGTACAAGTCTTATGTCTTAAATATGTGTAAGACTTGTATGTCTTTATTGTTTGTTGAACTTTGTATAATTGTATTTCTTTACAATTTATGTCATTGGACTTAGCCCAAGAAATTATGATATTGGGCCCAAATAGTGTTGGGCTTAAATAGTGTTGGGCTTAATTAGTGTTGGACTTAAATAGTGTTGGGCTTAAATAGTGTTGGGCTTTTGGGCCCATAAGTTTGGTATTGGGCTTGGCCCATGAGTTATTTGCTATTGGGCTTAGCCCAAGTATTTAGTTTAAGCCCAATATAATTTATTAAAAAAATATAAGCCCATTTATATAAATATTTAGCCCATTTGAAAAAGATAAGTCTTTCATTTTTATAAAAACAATTTTATAAAAATTTACTAATTATACTTTTTAGGTAATAAAAACATAATACTTTTTATAAGTTTTCAAAATGTCCGAAGTTTGTTAATGGTAACGTAATTTTTGTGTCCGTGTCGAAAGATCGTCTAGATGTCGTATTAAGTCCTCGGATTGGTAATATGTCCATAAGTTCGTCCGTCGTCCGTTTTGACCATAATTTATGTCCGATTGTTCGTATTGTCCGTAACATTTTTGTTTGTCCAAAAGTCCATATTGTCCAAATTTGTCCGTTTTTATGTTCATGTCCAAGGATGGACATTTTATCAAGTTCATATATATATTTTTGTAATTTTCGTGATGTGTAGAAAGTTTGTATTTGTTCCTACTAGAACTAACACATGATGTACATATCAAAATATATAACTTATGATACTTGATGAATATTTTTGTAAGTACACATTTTATCCAAAAATATATACTTGTCATTTTTATTTAGAAATCTTTTTATAAAACATGGATTTATAACTTTGTTCAAAATTTAAAGACCTCAAATAATTGTTTAGTAACAAACTTCTTTGTTTAACAACTTTTAATACATAGCAAAATATATAAAAATTTTTCCATAGTTTTGTTTGAAATATGGATTTTTCCCCAAGTTTATACAAAACTTGTTTCCAAATTATTTCAATACAAAACATCATCAAATATCAATATTTAACAAAATTTGTCAACAAACGTAGCATGAACATGATATTGTTCTTAACTTTCCTAAAAAGGAAACTTTATTCCTTATTTTTGCCAAAAATTTATAGATCGAGATTTTATGAAAAACTCTGGTTTTAGATGTCTTACGAAGTTATTTAAAGCATAAGTGTGTATTCAAAACGTTTACTATCAACATATTTCTTGATTTTTATCCTTTCCAGAAATGGAAACTTTATCCAAGAAATATTTCGAAATTTATTTTCTTAGTTTTTAAATGGTTTCTCATATTTTACTAGCATGCATGTTCATAAAAATTCATGTTCATTCCTTTGTTGATGATCCTACATGCATGTATGTAGATCTTATTTTTGAGTGAAAATAACCAAGATTCAAATTGATTAGGCTAGATTCTTCCAAGTTCATCTCATAATCATAGAAAAATCATGTTTAAAAATAATGATTTTTAGTTGTTTCTTGTTATTTTTCAAGTGGGTTTTTGATGAACTTGTAAAAGAAATCAAAAATAAAAGTGAAGCTAGTATGTTATTCTTACAAATTTTTGCAAGGAAACAAAGATGAAGATAAGAAAAATCTTGATGATCTAAGTCTTCTAGTTCCACCGAAAATGTTCCAAATAGCTTTACTAAACTCCCTAGTATCTTGTTTCATCCATGAGCTTCCATATGTGCATGTGTTCTTGAGTTTGAATATTGAAATGAAGGTGATGTTTGGCTTGAACGATTTTGGAGAGAGAAAAGGAATTGTAGTGTTTGATGGTTTTGGGAATAATGGAAGAGATGGAGTGTAAGGGATGTCAAAATCTTGGAAATTGCCACTAATTATTCATTTAAGACATCCAACACAACAAAAGGCATGAGTAAGCTCAAATGGGGACCCACCTTGAACGAAACTTCAGCCAAAAGATGTCACACCCCGACCACGTGTAACATACAAAACGTGGCGGAAAACGTCGGGGAGTGTTGTAACAGAATTAATTGTTTCATAACCATGGCATACAAAGTTGTATTTATTTAACAACACAAGAGTTTCATTGTTTTAAACAGGAATCAAAGAGTTTTTTAACATAATTAAACATAGTCTATCTTCGTTTTAAATCTCTAAGGCACAGGTCCGCCCTAGTGTCATGATCGTCATCCTACGGAAAAGCTCCTGAAAACACATGTGAAAATAGGTACGTCAGCATAAAAATGCCTGTGAGATACATAGGTTTTGTGAAAATAGGATTCATGACTTAAGTTTAAGAAATGTTTAGTCATGAACCTTGTAATTTGATTTTGTTTTGTAAATCGCTTGAAAAACAATAAGTTTAGATGATATGTATAAGTAAAAGAATAAGGTATGGTTAAATGAATAACCATGTAAAATGAGTTGTATAAAATAAACCGTATTGTAAAACAAAGTCTTGTGAAAACATGTTACTTGTATAAAATGTATAAGTCCAAAATCAATGATTTAAATAACGCTATGATATGTAATATAATACAAACACTTATATATAGGAAGTACCAGCGGCGTATCCACCATGCTTGTATCATATTACTCACATTTCGTTACTTAAGTCACTTAACCAACCAACAATGTATAATGTCTATGTTTAAACCAATTGTCAAAAGTCCTTGTATAAACCATGTCAAATGTTGATAGTCCAAAAGTAGTCAAGTAATGTGTAACAAATGTTATGTATTATAAGTAAAGTATTGTCACATAGTCCAAATGTAGAAATGTACAAAACAAAGTATTTTGAATGTATCAAAAAGTTATGTTTCGCAAAGTAATACATGTTACATTGATACAAACATTTATGTGGTAAGTTAACGCATACATTCAAGCCTTGAGACAGTCGGATAACCCTTTCAGTCAAGGTTATCAAAAGAATTGTATTCGGATTCAGTCATTCCTTACATCCAAACAAACCCGGGATGTCAGGAATGGGGTTTGTCAAGTCCTATGGTACCAGTACTTACTACCGAGCGGCGTAGCTAATGTTAATGAACGTATAATAGTCTCGTTTGTGCAAACCAAATATCATAGCAAAAGTGAACATGTTATATAAAAACAATGTACTAAGTATGCTAAGTTAACATACAAAGCAGAAAAGTCATGTAAATCAATGTGCTAGCATGCTATCAGTTAACATACATAGCAGAAATGTAATGTAAAACAATGTACTAAATATGCACACAAAGGACATACATAGCATGAAACGTAATGAAATCATGTACTATAATGTACTAACAAACATAGCAGGTATATGATGTGAAAACAGGAAAGCATGAAAGTAACAAGTAGGCACATGTGTTTCACCCCAAAATGTTTGGAAAACAGTAAAAGAGGGGTCTATGTACTCACTTGAGATTGCTCAGAAGTCCTAAGATAACCACCAAGCAATGCTAGAGATCTCGGAATATCAAACGGCACCTAATATAGGTAACTACATTAATAAACCGGACCTAAATCGGAAGATCGGATAGAATGAGGGTTCGTAAACCAAATGAGTATGGGAACTCATGTAGTATGGTTTAACAAAGCCTACATACTAAATGAAACCTAACCTAAGTGCTTGTGACCCATTGCGACCCGTTTAGGTAGCTTATGCTACTTTAACGCGTCGTTCGTGTGAAACGCGTTCGGACCGCCTAACTAGTCCTATGACAAGTAATATATGCCTTAACATGTCTAATATGGTTGTCAAATCAGTTTAGATGTCAAAAGTTATGTTACATATGTTTAAAAATGAATTTTGGCATAAAGGGGTATTTTGGTAATTTACCTAAGGCATATAAATTACCTATCATACAACTACTTAAACGTAGCGACCATAAGGTATAACCTCAGAGGGTTATTCCCTATATACTATGGTCACCTAATGTGCTTGGTCGGATCCTAATGATCGACCAAACGGGTCGGGTTCGAAAGTATAAGCGATTGTTCAGATCGCTTACCTGACGACCCTATATAAGCACTAAACTAAAAGTGACGAGCTAAGCATGTTAAAACATGCTTAACTAAGTTTAGAAAACAGGTTTGGTATCACAACAAACGGTTGTGATACCTAAGAGTAGTTTGGTTACAAAATACGCAAGAATACGTATTCTGACCGAAACTACGGCTCGTCACTGAGCCTAGATAACGTGGTAATCAGTAGGTATAGTCACTAGGGACTATAACCATCGTGATCACGCTCACGTTATGAAGTTCAAACGAACTTCGCATCGACCATAAACTGGTCAATGCAGAAAGTCAAACAAAGTTTGACTTTCGGACTCGAAAGCGATAAAAGAACGAAAGAATACTTACGAAAGGTCCCCGAATGCTAATCTAGATCCAAATAACTCAGGTATGAAACAATGGTTTCAACTTAGAGTCTTTTAGATCATATTCTAGTGAGGAATGAGTGAAAATGGGTTGGGTATTTATAGTAAACCCACAACCGTTAGGATCGTTTCTTGGAAAAAGGGGGCACGATCTAGGCCGTACACTTGTCAAAATGTTGTGGTAACTAATTTTGGCCACCATAGGAGATTAACATGTGGCACTTGACCTTTGGGAAGTGTTAGGGGCTGCTAACTTATGTTTAAAATGGCTTTTTGCTGCATTTATTTATTTATTTATTTATTTTTTTATATATATATATTTTTTTGCAGTTTTGCAGTTTTGGTTCCTGAGCGCGTATCGTCGTGTTTTGGCACTTCTAACACCCGTCAAGCCCATTTTTAAGCTTCACAAGGATGTTAAAGTATAGGGAACATGAAACATGCTCAAAAATATGCCGGATGTCGGTTCGTTTAGCCGTACAATCGCGTTGTTCGGTTAATTACGACGGAATGCGCATAAGCGTGAAAAACGATCCAAATTGCGTGACGAATGGATTTTTCTCATGCCAAACACTAAACTAAAATATTTTAGTGCTTACATAAATTTTTGGATGTCCGGATGTATTCAGACCGTAAGTTATGCGCGAAAATGCAAACTTGTGCATTTTTTTGACACTTTTAGTCCCTGAATGACCCAAAAGTTTATTTTAGCACACCGAACACCTCAAAGCCTATTTCTAAGCTATGTAAAGGATATTTAAGGTGTGTTTAACTTATGGTCATGTTCCGGAATGTCTGTTACAGTTCAAATTGGCATACTTTCATAGTTTTGTCAAGTTTAGTCCCTGTAAGCGAATTAACTTGTTTTTGCCATACCAAAGCCTTCAAAACTTATTTCTAAGTTATGTAAAGGTTATTTAAGGTATGTTAAGTATATGATGATGTTCCGGAGTATTTGTCGCGTTAAACTGGTTACGTTTACGCACCAGTTTGCGTATAACTCTCCAGAAAGCGATATAGAGTTTGAAATTGAATAAAAGTCAAAACATGACAAATGTAAAACACAACCAAACAAACATTGGGATCAAATAACATTGTTTTATTGATAATAGAACTGTTCATAATGATTACAAGCACAGATGTTACAAAAGAAAAGAAAATTCTGAATTTTTTTTATAAAAACTTGTTTTAAACTAGAAGCTTTAAGCATTTTAAGAACTTTGACATTTTATATAAAAATATCTACAAGGTTCTAAGCCTTCATATTTTAAAGTAGTGTGACACTAGGTAAAACTAGTTCACCAAAATTTTTAGTTTGTAATTCGGGTGAAAAAGTCGGTTCGGGTCCTGTACCGGGTTAAATACTGACACCGTGTTTCGTTTGGATAATAACATAACAAAAATTATTTTTGCACATGTTTTATTATCCAAATAATTAATCCAACTTTTTTTTGGACTACACATTTTATTATTTTTGACACGGTTCTGGTACCGGCTTTGCTGACTGGCAGTTTACTGAACTAGCCATGCAGCTTAACGCGATAAGATTCGATTGCGGATTTTATGTCGTTTTTACTACCCATTATATTATTTATGTCAAATAATATTTATTTTTGGGTTTTTCAGACAGTTACTGTTTCGTTCTGCGGAATGCTGTATATTTCCGCACGATTGCTGTATTTTTCTGCGGACTTGAACAATTTGGTTTTTTTTATTGGAATTTTGTAAATAATAAGTCACATATAAATTTTGGACAAAGCTTTTTATAAAATATTTGTGTAGACATAACTGTATGTCATGTTTTCATTGTGTCAGACTGTACCTCGACTAGTACTGACAAGTATCGTTTATTCGCGTTCCTATTGTTATTCTAGGATATTGTTTCTAATCGCAACGGATTCATTATCATAATTCACTATGATTTTTGTAATTCCTAGACTCTCAAGACTTTAATTAATTAAAATTAAGTCAAATACGCGAAAATAATAGTCGAAATAGTTGTTCAAGTTGTACGGAATTACCGGAATTTTGCCGTTTGTCACAGAATGCAGGTGCTACTTATCAAAGGCTAGTCAATATGATGTTCAAGGAACAAATTGGACACACTATGGAAGTATATATAGATGACATGGTGGTTAAGTCCAAAAAAGCTGAGGATCACCTTAGAGACTTGGAGGAAGCATTCAATATCCTTGATAAATTTAATATGAAACTAAATCCTTCCAAGTGTCACTTTGGTGTTAAAGCAGGTAAATTCCTAGGCTATATGGTGACAAAAAGAGGCATTGAAGCAAGTCCAGAGCAAATTAAGGCTATTGTGAATATCAAATCTCCTGCCAATGCTAAGGATGTGCAAAGATTGACAGGCAGGATCGCAGCCTTGAACAGGTTCATATCCAAATCCTCAGAAAAATGCAAGGAATTCTATGACATTTTGAGGAAGAACAAGAAATTTGAATGGACTGAAAAGCATGAAAATGCTCTCAAAGCTCTCAAGGATTACCTATCCTCAGCCCCTGCCTTGATGAAACCAGAAAAAGGAGATATATTATCCTTGTATTTGGCGGTATCCTTTAAAGCAGTAAGTGCGGTCCTTGTTAAGGATCATGAAGGTACACAACATCCTGTCTATTATGTAAGTAAGAGTTTGCTTGATGCTGCATCCAGGTATTCACATTTAGAAAAACTTATCCTTGCATTAATTATGGCATCTACTAAATTAAGACATTATTTTGAAACTCATGCCATTATTGTTAAGACTAATTTTCCAATTAAGAATGTTCTCAGGAAACCTGAAATGTCAGGAAGGATGGCTAAGTGGGCAGTGAAGCTTAGTGCTTATGATATAAGATATGAACCAAGGACTGCCATTAAATCCCAAGCTTTAGCTGACTTTGTGCCAGATTTCAGTAGTGACTTGCAAAAGGAAGCTGAATTAGAAGTCCAACAGCTAGAAGAAACTAAGGATCCTTGGATACTCTTCACTGATGGAGCTTCTAATGTCAAAGGAACTGGACTTGGAATACTACTAAAATCGCCACAGGGGGACATAATACCCCACTCCATAGCTTGTGAGTTTCAAACTACCAACAATGAGGCTGAGTATGAAGCCTTGATAGCTGGTTTGCAAATTGCCAAGCATATGAGGATCAGGTATCTTGAGGTACATGTAGATTCATTGTTAATTACTAATCACTTTAATCAAAATCAAGGTATCTCAATTCACAATATTGAATAACATGTTATATAAACGATCTCTTGCAGGTCCATATCTAAGATGCATTGAGGATCCTGAAATTCAAGAAGTCCTAAAGGATTTTCATGAAGGAGATTGTGGAAACCACACTGGGGGCAGGGCATTATTCTCAAGGATCCTGAGGACAGGATACTATTGGCCTACTATGAAGAAGGATGCTATGGAATATGCCAAGAAGTGTGATCCTTGTCAGAGACATAGTAATATCCTTCATTAACCAGCTGAGCTCTTGCATCCTATATCCTCTTCTTGGCCATTTATGAGATGGGGAATGGATATAGTTGGTAAGCTTCCTAAGGCACCTGGTGGAAAAGTATTCATGCTTGCTATGACTGACTACTTCTCCAAGTGGATAGAGGCTGAAGCCTTTGCTCAAGTCAGGGAAAAAGAAGTGATATCCTTTATTAAAAGAAACATTATTACTAGATTTGGTATTCCTTCTGAAATTGTTTGTGATAATGGATCCCAATTTATTGGGAGTAGAACTACTAACTTTTGTGACAGCTGGGGGATTAAGATGATAACATCAACACCAGTCCACCCACAAGCTAATGGTCAGGCAGAATCATCCAACAAGATCATCATCAACAATTTGAAGAAGAAGCTTGGATCTAAGAAAGGAAAATGGGCAGAAGAACTACCTTATGTATTATGGGCTGACAGAACAACTCCCAAGAATGCTACTGGCCAAACTCCATTTTCTTTGGTATTTGGGGCAGAATCAGTGATCCCTACAGAAATGGTGGTTCCTACTACAAGGACAAGCATCCGTGATCCTGAAGGAAATGTTGAAAACTTGGTTCAAGACTTGGATACTATAGAAGAACTCAGTGATTTGACAAGGATAAGGATGGCTAGTTATCAACAAAGGATGGCTGGAGCCTACAATAAGAATGTCAGGATCAGGAAGTTCCAAGTTGGTGATATGGTATTAAGGAAAGCATTTCAGAATACCACAAATCCTGTTGATGGAAAATTGGCACCAAAGTGGGAAGACCCCTACCTGATTGAAGCTGAAGCAGGAAATGGGGCATATCGATTGCTAACAATGGAAGGTGATTTGCTACCAAGAGCTTGGAATGCTGTTGTGACACCTGTGTCACTGCGACCAGCAAAAAAATACCAAATCAATGAAATATTGTGTTTCATACTTTGGACTTGTATAAATATGTGTATCTTTTGCACATATCAACTCTTGTTCGATTTCAAGCTCTAAATCGCTTTCTGGAAGGTTATACGCGCACTAATGCGTAAATATAACCAGTTTAATGCAACGAACGCTCTGGAATAGTGAAATAGGCTTAACATACCTTAAATAACCTTTACATAACTTAGAAATAAGTTTTGAAGGCTTTGGTATGGCAAAATCAAGTTAAATCGCTTACAGGGACTAAAGTTGACAAACTGCGAAAGTATGCCAATTTGAACTGTAACAGACATTCCGGAACATGACCATAAGTTAAACATACCATAAATATCCTTTACATAGCTTAGAAATAGGCTTTGAGGGGTTCGGTATGCTAAAATAAACTTTTGGGTCTTTCAGGGACTAAAAGCGTCAAAAAGCGCACAAGTTTGCCCTTTCGCGAATAACTCACGCTCTGAATACCTCCGGACATCCAAAAATTTATGTAAACACTAAAATATTTTATTTTAGTGTTTGGCATAAGAAAAATCCATTCGTCGCGCCATTTGGATCGTTTTTCGCGCTTATGCGCATTCCGTCGTAATTAAGCGAACAACGCAACCGTACGGCTAAACGAACTGACATCCGAGATATTTTTGAGAACATTTTAAGTTCTCTTTACTTTAACTTCATTTTAGAGCTTTGAAATGGGGTTAACGGGCCTTAAACGCGTCAGAAAAGGCCTTATTACACTACAGGGACCAAATCTGCCATTTTTGAAACTTTCTGTGCAGAAACATTGAATCTGGCCTATACCACCTTTGCACATGGTTTTGGGAAATACTATTGTAACACCCGTTCTTATAAATTAAAGTTTAACATAACAATTACGAAAAACAATCATGTAATTAAGATTACATATACATTGGAAATTACAGGTTTATTAAAACTTTTCTAAACTTGAAAGCGAAACTACATAATATAATTTAATTCATCGTTTTTAGAATAACGACGAAACAACATTGCGGAAGCGTCATTTAATACGTGTTCGGTTCTTGCCCGATGCTTGATCTTCCTCCGGAGCTCCCAACATTCACCTGAGTTCAAAACCAACTTAAAAGTTAGTTTTGATAATTAAATAACTGGTATTACAAGGAAATTGGTGTCGAATAATCGAATTAAAGAAAAATCTGGAAATCCCATTGTTAATCCCTTGATCCTAAAAACAAGGGTTTGAATCCAGTCTCCACCGTAACTTACGGTACCACCGTAAGTTACGGTGGCCCCTGATTTGCTAATTTTCCACCGTAACTCAGTAGGTATCTGCCGTAAGATTTTCGACTCCACCGTAACTTACGGTACCACCGTAAGTTACGGTGGCCCCTGCATCAGCCCCTTCCAATTTGCCGTTATTTGACACGAAAACTTCCGTATCTTTCAATCCGCTTGTCCGTTTGACCTACCGTTTCTTCCTACGTGATTGTAATTTGATTCTCCACATAATGGAGTCAAAATCTAACATCCAACACAATAAAATTTCAGACTTTTAACTCTTCGGCTTATTACCCTTTTTACCAAATTTTGACCCGTTCATGATTTCCTCATCAAGCATGTTTATTTGATTCTTTAAACTTATGAAATTCATAGTTTCAATGTCTCCTATCATGTTAATATCAAATCACGGGTTTCTTACATAATAAAAACCCGTTTACGCTCAAGTTCTTATTTTGACCCATTTAGAGCGAATTATGTACATTTAAGCATTAAACTTTCTCTTCTCTTTCTACACTTCGTATTCTCACTTTTTAAATAGCCTCTTATATTCCACCACGACTATTTTGTGGTGGATTTAAGATAATGAACCACATTCCTAACTTTTTACCCTTAGGATAGTCAATTTAAGTGATTAACCCGTTCATAGGCATTTGACCCCCAAAGTTGATGCCTACTACTCTTACATGTGTTTATGAGTTACATGATAACAATACTAATATCTAAACGATCTCTAAGGGTCGTTTGCCCGATTTACCTATCAAGGGCATTTTCGTCAACTTATTTCCTCCTTCTACGACATTAGTCCCTTTTGCTAAGGTATTTGACCAACATTGCATTTTTAACCATAAATCTATATATATGCGTACCTGGCTCGAGTCAACATATAGACCCGTTTTATACCTTGCATTAATTGACCAACATTCTATGGTGTCGCAATTATCCACATTGCTAATCACTCCTGGTAACATACGACTTGACAATCACATTAGTCGATATTGTCAAATGGTGTTTCATCACCATTTGACCCGTTTGGACTATAAGACCAAACATTTATGTGAATTAGAATAAAAGCATGGTTTTAAATTTCCAAATTCACCCATTTGCCCCGTTTACCATAAACCATGGTTTTTATCATTTATACTTGTTCCGACTTGTATCGGTCGTGTCGGAACCCTTATTTTGGGTATTACATCTTTCGCATTTATAGTTTATAAAACAAACACTTGTCCTACATAAGGGTGTAAGTTTTACTTACCTTGCATCCCGAATACGCTTTTCCTTTATGCTTGACTCATTCGACCCGCTTTCTCTCCAAGCTTCACCTAGCTTGTTATGCGCCAACTATCATTCATCATTCACAAGGTTGTTAGATTAGTCATTCTAAATCATGACTTTCACACCTTATGAATCTTTGACTACGTTTCTTATTGAACTAAATCATAAATCATGAGTTTAATTCTTGTGTCAAGACCCACTTCAAATCAAGTATGAACTCTTAATAATTCCCCATTTTGTTCAAGTAGTTCATTCATACTAGTTAGTATGGTGTTTATAAACACCAATACAACATCAATTTCATTAAATCATCCTAAACCCATTTTCATAAGCTTTAACGCATAATTCTTTATAATAATCAAATCTGCGTTTTTACCCAACTTTTAGCATTTTAATCCTCACTTAGGCGTTTCATCAAACACCTAGCGGGTCAGATTTTTATATCATCAAAACCAAGTTTATGACTTGTAATTATCATCTAACTTAACTTCAATTAAACAATTTTACACAAGTCTTAACATCCATATTTCTGAATTTTACTCTTAAATTCAGATTATGCTAGAACAAGATCATCAATTCTAGGGTTTATCAAGTTTTCTTCAAGTTCATTAATCACCTACAATGGTGATTATGAACTCTATAATTAACATGAAATCTTTTAACAAGATTTCACCTAGGGTTCATCCCTAGACACCATATCCCTTCTAATTTCATTCATGCATGATACAATCAAGCTCAAATTTAGTTTTTCACAATTAACCTAGAACTTGAGATGAATCAAAATACAAGAATTTTGCATACCTTGTGATCCCCTCAACAAGGTGATCACTAATTCGTGCTTGGAAATCGATTTGGAGCTGATTTGAACCCTCAATCTGATCAATTTTGACATGCTCTAGAGTTTGGTGGGGAGCATATGTCGCCCCCTGTGTTCTTGTTCGACCAGGCCTCACAAATGAGGTGTTGGGTTTTGTTTTTAATTAAAATTGATAATATAAGTTTCAATTTTAACAACATTGGCCCCTCTAATTTGATTAGTTAATTAAGTAAGGCACAACCTACTTATTTCCAACAATATTCCCCGCTTATTAACTAGGTTAAACATTCCTAATTAAATTAGTGGGTTTTGGGAATCTATGACCAAGTTTAGTTTAAGTCCCGTTAACTCGGGCCTTCTACATATTTTATTTCCCATACACATTCTTTTTTTCTTTTTATTAAATATTAGATTTAGTTATATAAATTCTAATATTTTATGGCTTAACTTTTACCACTAACGGTTCTTTAGTCGTCTTTTAGTGTTAACGTGGTTTGATTACCAAACCCGTTTTTGGGGTGTTACAAGTCTACCCCCCTTAAAGAGGTTTCGTCCACGAAACCTTTTCTTTCATAATTTATAGAGTTTAACTCCATGCATATGCTCTCAATAATCAATTGAGCATTGCTCATATTTTAATCGATTGTTAGTATTACCAAAAAATTATGGTAATACCTTTTTGGTTACAAAACTTCTACGTCCCTCATTCGACATAATGCAACTTAAAATAACGTAATTTCGTTAGTTCTACTAGTTTAGTTAACTTACCGATATCATCGCTTTCATATACTACCGAATTCTTTATGAATCTGCTACTTTGACTCGTCTAAAGGTCTTTAGTGAAATCTTTCACTTTTAACAACAATTTCTTTTGTATTCAAATTTATTCATTCGGTTCAGTTATACCGAATTTACCGCTTACAAGCAAACCAAATTCTTGATTTGAATTACTGACCTTATCCGGTCTCGATAACTAGACTTATTAGTCCAGTTACTTTCATCGCTCGCTTGGTTATGTGATTCTACCTCACATTGCATTTCATGACCGTGATTGTGTCACATCATGTTTATTTCATATCAACCTTTCATTTCCGAAAATACCACCTTTTCGAGTATATCGTCTTGCACCTATCGATGTTAAGACCCATACTCTTTGATATTTGTTATTTCCAAATTCGTCTTATAGTATTCATATTTGTTAAAACGTTGTTTCTTACTAAAACTGAATTTTAGTTTAACGTTTTTCCTTTTAACTATGTCAATTACTCATATTAAGGAAATTGACAACCCATAATTTATTCTTTTCCGTTCTCATTTTACGCGGGGAATCATAACTGGTTCCCTTGCTTTACACTATTGACCCGTAGGTTCTTTCACCTAGCCTCGTAGGCTATTTCTTTAGGCTTTTTGCCTCTTTAGGGCATTGCCTTTATGTCCCTTTTATCTTTTATTCATGACCCGTGGGTCAGTTTAGTCCCGTAGACCTTTACACTGTTTATAACCCGAAGGTTATAATGATCCCGTAGTTCGTCCCTTATGAATGTCAAACTTCAATATTTGTTCGACCCGTTCAACTTTAGAATAATTGAACATGATTTATCAAAACTTCTATTTACTTTATCTTGTCGTCTTTTGGTCATGACTCAAAATTCAAGTCTTTTAACTTTCCATCTGAGTTCCCGTTTCTCGGTCTACGCATGTTTTTTTTAAACCCTTACCCACCTACCGGGTGTTTTACCGAAGTCGTTATTATTGCAACCTTTACGGTATGCATTATGACTTCGTTTTGCTTTTATATTCCTACTTTGTTCTCAAGTTTGGCGTTTTACAAAAACGACCCGTTAAGGGACATATTTGCATTTTCCGGGTTCGAGTGTAAGTACACTCCCTCCCAATGCTTGTCTAAATCATTTTACATGTTTGCGTTTTCTGGGTTCGAGTGTAAGTACACTCCCTCCCAATACTTGTCTAAATCATTTTACATGCTTGCGTTTTCTGGGTTCGAGTGTAAGTACACTCCCTCCCAATACTTGTCTAAATCATTTTTCATGCTTGCGTTTTCTGGGTTCGAGTGTAAGTACACTCCCTCCCAATACTTGTCTAAATCATTTTTCATGCTTGCGTTTTCTGGGTTCGAGTGTAAGTACACTCCCTCCCAATACTTGTCTAAATCATTTTTCATGCTTGCGTTTTCTGGGTTCGAGTGTAAGTACACTCCCTCCCAATACTTGTCTAAATCATTTTACATGTTTCTTTATCCCTTCACTCGGGCTCATTATCCTGATGTAATACGCTTCCGTCACTCGGTTGTGCGTTTACATTATTATCAAATATTTTGCTTATCTGATTCATTTGGGTACTTCTTTTTTTTATTAGTCCCATTCACTCCGCCCTTACTACATCGGACGTAAATGTGTCCGCTATAAGAAACTCGTGGTATCATATGCCACTACTTACTTGGCCAGAGTAAGCGATTTAACACCTGACATACACGACCTTTTTATAGTTTTCACATCACGCCCTATGTAAGTAATGCCTCTATTCAGTTTTCTTGGAAATTATATCCTGGATATGTATTTCTGTTCAAGTTTTCCAAGTTTCTAATTTACCTATGCAACGATCATTCTCTACATGTTTGTTGCATATTGCTAATTGTGCGATTATATTTAAAAACACGCACCTGGTAATGCTTGCCCCGACGGGTGTTTCTTGCCATTAACCTTGTTCGCGGTCGTTACGCGATTTAGTCCTTAGTGAGCATGCTCCTATCGTCATACTTCGGACCGTTCCTCTATCATATCCTTAATTTGTTCAACTCTTGTCATCCTTAAATGCAAGTGTCCTTCAATCAAGATATTCACAAAAGTTAGTAATATCAACTTCAATAATCGCCTGTATTATAATATAAGGCTTTTTCTACTATACGCGTCAACGCGCATATTTTTGTCAACTATATCAATCATTTAATTGGGGTAACGCGTATTACACGGTAACCCTATGTGTTGTCTACAACACTTTAATACGCTAGACCATTAGCATACATGCACTTACCGGATTTGCGATCAAGCCTCGAACCGAACACCAATCTTTATCAAGAGCGTAAGGTTTAAGTCCAAGCATAGCTTTCCCGCCATACTTGAATCTCTTAAACCAAGGCTCTGATACCAACTTGTAACACCCGTTCTTATAAATTAAAGTTTAACGTAACAATTACGAAAAACAATCATGTAATTAAGATTACATATACATTGGAAACTACAGGTTTATTAAAACTTTTCTAAACTTGAAAGCGAAACTACATAATATAATTTAATTCATCGTTTTTAGAATAACGACGAAACAACATTGCGGAAGCGTCATTTAATACGTGTTCGGTTCTTGCCCGATGCTTGATCTTCCTCCGGAGCTCCCAACATTCACCTGAGTTCAAAACCAACTTAAAAGTTAGTTTTGATAATTAAATAACTTGTATTACAAGGAAATTGGTGTCGAATAATCGAATTAAAGAAAAATCTGGAAATCCCATTGTTAATCCCTTGATCCTAGAAACAAGGGTTTGAATCCAGTCTCCACCGTAACTTACGGTACCACCGTAAGTTACGGTGGCCCCTGATTTGCTAATTTTCCACCGTAACTCAGTAGGTATCTGCCGTAAGATTTTCGACTCCACCGTAACTTACGGTACCACCGTAAGTTACGGTGGCCCCTGCATCAGCCCCTTCCAATTTGCCGTTATTTGACACGAAAACTTCCGTATCTTTCAATCCGCTTGTCCGTTTGACCTACCGTTTCTTCCTACGTGATTGTAATTTGATTCTCCACATAATGGAGTCAAAATCTAACATCCAACACAATAAAATTTCAGACTTTTAACTCTTCGGCTTATTACCCTTTTTACCAAATTTTGACCCGTTCATGATTTCCTCATCAAGCATGTTTATTTGATTCTTTAAACTTATGAAATTCATAGTTTCAATGTCTCCTATCATGTTAATCTCAAATCACGGGTTTCTTACATAATAAAAACCCGTTTACGCTCAAGTTCTTATTTTGACCCATTTAGAGCGAATTATGTACATTTAAGCATTAAACTTTCTCTTCTCTTTCTACACTTCGTATTCTCACTTTTTAAATAGCCTCTTATATTCCACCACGACTATTTTGTGGTGGATTTAAGATAATGAACCACATTCCTAACTTTTTACCCTTAGGATAGTCAATTTAAGTGATTAACCCGTTCATAGGCATTTGACCCCCAAAGTTGATGCCTACTACTCTTACATGTGTTTATGAGTTACATGATAACAATACTAATATCTAAACGATCTCTAAGGTTCGTTTGCCCGATTTACCTATCAAGGGCATTTTCGTCAACTTATTTCCTCCTTCTACGACATTAGTCCCTTTTGCTAAGGTATTTGACCAACATTGCATTTTTAACCATAAATCTATATATATGCGTACCTGGCTCGAGTCAACATATAGACCCGTTTTATACCTTGCATTAATTGACCAACATTCTATGGTGTCGCAATTATCCACATTGCTAATCACTCCTGGTAACATACGACTTGACAATCACATTAGTCGATATTGTCAAATGGTGTTTCATCACCATTTGACCCGTTTGGACTATAAGACCAAACATTTATGTGAATTAGAATAAAAGCATGGTTTTAAATTTCCAAATTCACCCATTTGCCCCGTTTACCATAAACCATGGTTTTTATCATTTATACTTGTTCCGACTTGTATCGGTCGTGTCGGAACCCTTATTTTGGGTATTACATCTTTCGCATTTATAGTTTATAAAACAAACACTTGTCCTACATAAGGGTGTAAGTTTTACTTACCTTGCATCCCGAATACGCTTTTCCTTTATGCTTGACTCATTCGACCCGCTTTCTCTCCAAGCTTCACCTAGCTTGTTATGCGCCAACTATCATTCATCATTCACAAGGTTGTTAGATTAGTCATTCTAAATCATGACTTTCACACCTTATGAATCTTTGACTACGTTTCTTATTGAACTAAATCATAAATCATGAGTTTAATTCTTGTGTCAAGACCCACTTCAAATCAAGTATGAACTCTTAATAATTCCCCATTTTGTTCAAGTAGTTCATTCATACTAGTTAGTATGGTGTTTATAAACACCAATACAACATCAATTTCATTAAATCATCCTAAACCCATTTTCATAAGCTTTAACGCATAATTCTTTATAATAATCAAATCTGCGTTTTTACCCAACTTTTAGCATTTTAATCCTCACTTAGGCGTTTCATCAAACACCTAGCGGGTCAGATTTTTATATCATCAAAACCAAGTTTATGACTTGTAATTATCATCTAACTTAACTTCAATTAAACAATTTTACACAAGTCTTAACATCCATATTTCTGAATTTTACTCTTAAATTCAGATTATGCTAGAACAAGATCATCAATTCTAGGGTTTATCAAGTTTTCTTCAAGTTCATTAATCACCTACAATGGTGATTATGAACTCTATAATTAACATGAAATCTTTTAACAAGATTTCACCTAGGGTTCATCCCTAGACACCATATCCCTTCTAATTTCATTCATGCATGATACAATCAAGCTCAAATTTAGTTTTTCACAATTAACCTAGAACTTGAGATGAATCAAAATACAAGAATTTTGCATACCTTGTGATCCCCTCAACAAGGTGATCACTAATTCGTGCTTGGAAATCGATTTGGAGCTGATTTGAACCCTCAATCTGATCAATTTTGACATGCTCTAGAGTTTGGTGGGGAGCATATGTCGCCCCCTGTGTTCTTGTTCGACCAGGCCTCACAAATGAGGTGTTGGGTTTTGTTTTTAATTAAAATTGATAATATAAGTTTCAATTTTAACAACATTGGCCCCTCTAATTTGATTAGTTAATTAAGTAAGGCACAACCTACTTATTTCCAACAATATTCCCCGCTTATTAACTAGGTTAAACATTCCTAATTAAATTAGTGGGTTTTGGGAATCTATGACCAAGTTTAGTTTAAGTCCCGTTAACTCGGGCCTTCTACATATTTTATTTCCCATACACATTCTTTTTTTCTTTTTATTAAATATTAGATTTAGTTATATAAATTCTAATATTTTATGGCTTAACTTTTACCACTAACGGTTCTTTAGTCGTCTTTTAGTGTTAACGTGGTTTGATTACCAAACCCGTTTTTGGGGTGTTACAAGTCTACCCCCCTTAAAGAGGTTTCGTCCACGAAACCTTTTCTTTCATAATTTATAGAGTTTAACTCCATGCATATGCTCTCAATAATCAATTGAGCATTGCTCATATTTTAATCGATTGTTAGTATTACCAAAAAATTATGGTAATACCTTTTTGGTTACAAAACTTCTACGTCCCTCATTCGACATAATGCAACTTAAAATAACGTAATTTCGTTAGTTCTACTAGTTTAGTTAACTTACCGATATCATCGCTTTCATATACTACCGAATTCTTTATGAATCTGCTACTTTGACTCGTCTAAAGGTCTTTAGTGAAATCTTTCACTTTTAACAACAATTTCTTTTGTATTCAAATTTATTCATTCGGTTCAGTTATACCGAATTTACCGCTTACAAGCAAACCAAATTCTTGATTTGAATTACTGACCTTATCCGGTCTCGATAACTAGACTTATTAGTCCAGTTACTTTCATCGCTCGCTTGGTTATGTGATTCTACCTCACATTGCATTTCATGACCGTGATTGTGTCACATCATGTTTATTTCATATCAACCTTTCATTTCCGAAAATACCACCTTTTCGAGTATATCGTCTTGCACCTATCGATGTTAAGACCCATACTCTTTGATATTTGTTATTTCCAAATTCGTCTTATAGTATTCATATTTGTTAAAACGTTGTTTCTTACTAAAACTGAATTTTAGTTTAACGTTTTTCCTTTTAACTATGTCAATTACTCATATTAAGGAAATTGACAACCCATAATTTATTCTTTTCCGTTCTCATTTTACGCGGGGAATCATAACTGGTTCCCTTGCTTTACACTATTGACCCGTAGGTTCTTTCACCTAGCCTCGTAGGCTATTTCTTTAGGCTTTTTGCCTCTTTAGGGCATTGCCTTTATGTCCCTTTTATCTTTTATTCATGACCCGTGGGTCAGTTTAGTCCCGTAGACCTTTACACTGTTTATAACCCGAAGGTTATAATGATCCCGTAGTTCGTCCCTTATGAATGTCAAACTTCAATATTTGTTCGACCCGTTCAACTTTAGAATAATTGAACATGATTTATCAAAACTTCTATTTACTTTATCTTGTCGTCTTTTGGTCATGACTCAAAATTCAAGTCTTTTAACTTTCCATCTGAGTTCCCGTTTCTCGGTCTACGCATGTTTTTTTTAAACCCTTACCCACCTACCGGGTGTTTTACCGAAGTCGTTATTATTGCAACCTTTACGGTATGCATTATGACTTCGTTTTGCTTTTATATTCCTACTTTGTTCTCAAGTTTGGCGTTTTACAAAAACGACCCGTTAAGGGACATATTTGCATTTTCCGGGTTCGAGTGTAAGTACACTCCCTCCCAATGCTTGTCTAAATCATTTTACATGTTTGCGTTTTCTGGGTTCGAGTGTAAGTACACTCCCTCCCAATACTTGTCTAAATCATTTTACATGCTTGCGTTTTCTGGGTTCGAGTGTAAGTACACTCCCTCCCAATACTTGTCTAAATCATTTTTCATGCTTGCGTTTTCTGGGTTCGAGTGTAAGTACACTCCCTCCCAATACTTGTCTAAATCATTTTTCATGCTTGCGTTTTCTGGGTTCGAGTGTAAGTACACTCCCTCCCAATACTTGTCTAAATCATTTTTCATGCTTGCGTTTTCTGGGTTCGAGTGTAAGTACACTCCCTCCCAATACTTGTCTAAATCATTTTACATGTTTCTTTATCCCTTCACTCGGGCTCATTATCCTGATGTAATACGCTTCCGTCACTCGGTTGTGCGTTTACATTATTATCAAATATTTTGCTTATCTGATTCATTTGGGTACTTCTTTTTTTTTATTAGTCCCATTCACTCCGCCCTTACTACATCGGACGTAAATGTGTCCGCTATAAGAAACTCGTGGTATCATATGCCACTACTTACTTGGCCAGAGTAAGCGATTTAACACCTGACATACACGACCTTTTTATAGTTTTCACATCACGCCCTATGTAAGTAACGCCTCTATTCAGTTTTCTTGGAAATTATATCCTGGATATGTATTTCTGTTCAAGTTTTCCAAGTTTCTAATTTACCTATGCAACGATCATTCTCTACATGTTTGTTGCATATTGCTAATTGTGCGATTATATTTAAAAACACGCACCTGGTAATGCTTGCCCCGACGGGTGTTTCTTGCCATTAACCTTGTTCGCGGTCGTTACGCGATTTAGTCCTTAGTGAGCATGCTCCTATCGTCATACTTCGGACCGTTCCTCTATCATATCCTTAATTTGTTCAACTCTTGTCATCCTTAAATGCAAGTGTCCTTCAATCAAGATATTCACAAAAGTTAGTAATATCAACTTCAATAATCGCCTGTATTATAATATAAGGCTTTTTCTACTATACGCGTCAACGCGCGTATTTTTGTCAACTATATCAATCATTTAATTGGGGTAACGCGTATTACACGGTAACCCTATGTGTTGTCTACAACACTTTAATACGCTAGACCATTAGCATACATGCACTTACCGGATTTGCGATCAAGCCTCGAACCGAACACCAATCTTTATCAAGAGCGTAAGGTTTAAGTCCAAGCATAGCTTTCCCGCCATACTTGAATCTCTTAAACCAAGGCTCTGATACCAACTTGTAACACCCGTTCTTATAAATTAAAGTTTAACGTAACAATTACGAAAAACAATCATGTAATTAAGATTACATATACATTGGAAATTACAGGTTTATTAAAACTTTTCTAAACTTGAAAGCGAAACTACATAATATAATTTAATTCATCGTTTTTAGAATAACGACGAAACAACATTGCGGAAGCGTCATTTAATACGTGTTCGGTTCTTGCCCGATGCTTGATCTTCCTCCGGAGCTCCCAACATTCACCTGAGTTCAAAACCAACTTAAAAGTTAGTTTTGATAATTAAATAACTTGTATTACAAGGAAATTGGTGTCGAATAATCGAATTAAAGAAAAATCTGGAAATCCCATTGTTAATCCCTTGATCCTAGAAACAAGGGTTTGAATCCAGTCTCCACCGTAACTTACGGTACCACCGTAAGTTACGGTGGCCCCTGATTTGCTAATTTTCCACCGTAACTCAGTAGGTATCTGCCGTAAGATTTTCGACTCCACCGTAACTTACGGTACCACCGTAAGTTACGGTGGCCCCTGCATCAGCCCCTTCCAATTTGCCGTTATTTGACACGAAAACTTCCGTATCTTTCAATCCGCTTGTCCGTTTGACCTACCGTTTCTTCCTACGTGATTGTAATTTGATTCTCCACATAATGGAGTCAAAATCTAACATCCAACACAATAAAATTTCAGACTTTTAACTCTTCGGCTTATTACCCTTTTTACCAAATTTTGACCCGTTCATGATTTCCTCATCAAGCATGTTTATTTGATTCTTTAAACTTATGAAATTCATAGTTTCAATGTCTCCTATCATGTTAATCTCAAATCACGGGTTTCTTACATAATAAAAACCCGTTTACGCTCAAGTTCTTATTTTGACCCATTTAGAGCGAATTATGTACATTTAAGCATTAAACTTTCTCTTCTCTTTCTACACTTCGTATTCTCACTTTTTAAATAGCCTCTTATATTCCACCACGACTATTTTGTGGTGGATTTAAGATAATGAACCACATTCCTAACTTTTTACCCTTAGGATAGTCAATTTAAGTGATTAACCCGTTCATAGGCATTTGACCCCCAAAGTTGATGCCTACTACTCTTACATGTGTTTATGAGTTACATGATAACAATACTAATATCTAAACGATCTCTAAGGGTCGTTTGCCCGATTTACCTATCAAGGGCATTTTCGTCAACTTATTTCCTCCTTCTACGACATTAGTCCCTTTTGCTAAGGTATTTGACCAACATTGCATTTTTAACCATAAATCTATATATATGCGTACCTGGCTCGAGTCAACATATAGACCCGTTTTATACCTTGCATTAATTGACCAACATTCTATGGTGTCGCAATTATCCACATTGCTAATCACTCCTGGTAACATACGACTTGACAATCACATTAGTCGATATTGTCAAATGGTGTTTCATCACCATTTGACCCGTTTGGACTATAAGACCAAACATTTATGTGAATTAGAATAAAAGCATGGTTTTAAATTTCCAAATTCACCCATTTGCCCCGTTTACCATAAACCATGGTTTTTATCATTTATACTTGTTCCGACTTGTATCGGTCGTGTCGGAACCCTTATTTTGGGTATTACATCTTTCGCATTTATAGTTTATAAAACAAACACTTGTCCTACATAAGGGTGTAAGTTTTACTTACCTTGCATCCCGAATACGCTTTTCCTTTATGCTTGACTCATTCGACCCGCTTTCTCTCCAAGCTTCACCTAGCTTGTTATGCGCCAACTATCACTCATCATTCACAAGGTTGTTAGATTAGTCATTCTAAATCATGACTTTCACACCTTATGAATCTTTGACTACGTTTCTTATTGAACTAAATCATAAATCATGAGTTTAATTCTTGTGTCAAGACCCACTTCAAATCAAGTATGAACTCTTAATAATTCCCCATTTTGTTCAAGTAGTTCATTCATACTAGTTAGTATGGTGTTTATAAACACCAATACAACATCAATTTCATTAAATCATCCTAAACCCATTTTCATAAGCTTTAACGCATAATTCTTTATAATAATCAAATCTGCGTTTTTACCCAACTTTTAGCATTTTAATCCTCACTTAGGCGTTTCATCAAACACCTAGCGGGTCAGATTTTTATATCATCAAAACCAAGTTTATGACTTGTAATTATCATCTAACTTAACTTCAATTAAACAATTTTACACAAGTCTTAACATCCATATTTCTGAATTTTACTCTTAAATTCAGATTATGCTAGAACAAGATCATCAATTCTAGGGTTTATCAAGTTTTCTTCAAGTTCATTAATCACCTACAATGGTGATTATGAACTCTATAATTAACATGAAATCTTTTAACAAGATTTCACCTAGGGTTCATCCCTAGACACCATATCCCTTCTAATTTCATTCATGCATGATACAATCAAGCTCAAATTTAGTTTTTCACAATTAACCTAGAACTTGAGATGAATCAAAATACAAGAATTTTGCATACCTTGTGATCCCCTCAACAAGGTGATCACTAATTCGTGCTTGGAAATCGATTTGGAGCTGATTTGAACCCTCAATCTGATCAATTTTGACATGCTCTAGAGTTTGGTGGGGAGCATATGTCGCCCCCTGTGTTCTTGTTCGACCAGGCCTCACAAATGAGGTGTTGGGTTTTGTTTTTAATTAAAATTGATAATATAAGTTTCAATTTTAACAACATTGGCCCCTCTAATTTGATTAGTTAATTAAGTAAGGCACAACCTACTTATTTCCAACAATATTCCCCGCTTATTAACTAGGTTAAACATTCCTAATTAAATTAGTGGGTTTTGGGAATCTATGACCAAGTTTAGTTTAAGTCCCGTTAACTCGGGCCTTCTACATATTTTATTTCCCATACACATTCTTTTTTTCTTTTTATTAAATATTAGATTTAGTTATATAAATTCTAATATTTTATGGCTTAACTTTTACCACTAACGGTTCTTTAGTCGTCTTTTAGTGTTAACGTGGTTTGATTACCAAACCCGTTTTTGGGGTGTTACAACTATGGGCTGGTTTGATGTGCACATGGTATTACAATACCATGGGTGCAAGTGTATGGCCAAGATTGAAGCACGTTTTCCAAGAAACGATCCTAACGGTTCGGGAAATCCTATAAATACCCCATGCCTTCAATTGCAAAACCCACTAGAATTTTGATTTGAGAAACTCTAAGTTGAAACCATTGTTTCATACCTGAGTTACTTGAATCGAGATTAGCATTCGGGGACCCTTCGTAAGTATTCCTTCGTTCTTTTATTGCTTTTCGAGTCCGAAAGTCAAACTTTGTTTGACTTTCTGCGTTGACCAGTTTATGGTCAATGCGAAGTTCGTTTGAACTTCGCAACGTGATTGTAATCACGATGGTTATAGTCCCTTGGGACTATGCCTACTGATTACCACGTTGTCTAGGGTCGTAAGGGTAAGCGATCTAATAAATCGCTTATACCTTCAAACCCGACCCATTTGGTCGATCATTAGGATCCGACCAAATACCTTAGGTGACCATAGTATATAGGGAATAACCTTTTGAGGTTATACCTTATGGTCACGACGTTTAGTTAGTTGTATGATAGGTAGTTTATATGCCTTAGGTAAATTACCAAAATACCCCTTTGATGCCAAAATTCATTTTAAAAATATGTAACATAACCTATGACCTCTAAACTGATTTATCAACAATATTAAACATGTTAAGGAATATTTTACTTGTCATAGGACTAGTTAGGCGGTCCAAACGCGTTTCACGCGAACGACGCGTTAAAGTAGCATAAGCTACCTAAACGGGTCGTAATGGGTCGTAAGCACTTATGTTAGGTTTCATTTAGTATGTAGACTTTGTTAAACCATATTACACGAGTCTCCATACTCGTTTGGTTTACGAACATCCTCCGATTTAGGTCCGGTTCATTAACATAGTTACCTATATTAGGTGCCGTTTGATTCCGAGATCTCTAGCATTGCTTGGTGGTTATTTTAGGACTTCTGAGCAATCTCAAGTGAGTACATAGACCCCTCTTTTACTGTTTTCCAAACATTTTGGGGTGAAACACATGTGCCTACTTGTTACTTTCATGCTTTCCATGCTTTCACATCATATACCTGCTATGTTCGTTAGTACATTATAGTACATGATTTCATTGCACTTCATGCTATGTATGCCCATTGTGTGCGTACTTAGTACATCATTCTACATTACATTTCATGCTATGTATGTCCATTGTGTGCATACTTAGTACATCACTTTACAATACATTTCATGCTAGGTATGCCCATTGTGTGTGTACTTAGTACATTGTTCTACATTACACTTATGCTATGTATGTCCATTACGTGCATACTTAGTACATTGTTTTACATTGCATTTCTGTTGCATATGCTCATCCAGCATATGAACACATTATACTACATTTTGAACCGTTGTAAACATTTGACTATGTAAACCGTCGTAACCATTTGATTGTATGAACCGTTTGTAACTGTTGAACCGTGTGAATCGTTTGTGACTGTTGAACCGTGTGAACCGTTTGTAACTGTTGAACCGTTTGTATCTGTTGACATGATTTACATTTGACAATAGACATTTGACTATACATAAACATTTCTACAAATGTTAAACATTACATCTTGATGGTTTGGTTTGAGTAAGTGATTTAAGTAACGAGGCGTATGTAATATGATACAAGCATGGTGGATACGCCGCTGGTACTTCCTATATATAAGTGTTTGTATGGTATCACATATTGTAGCGTTATTTGAATCATTTCAATTTAAGACATATAACATTTTATACAAATAACATACTTTTCACAAGACATTGATTTACAAACAACTTATCTTATACAAACTCATTTTACATGGTTATTCATTTAACCATACATTATTCTCTTATTTATACATATCATCTGATCTTATCGTTTTTCAAATGATTTACAAGACAAAGCAAATTACAAGGTTCATGACTAAACATTTTCTCAAACATGAGTCATGGATTCTGTTTTCACAAAACCTATGTATCTCACAGGCACTTTTATGCTGACGTACCTATTTTCACATGTGTTTTCAGGAGATGATGCATAGGACTTATCAAGACATACTTAGGCGGACCTGTGCCTTAGTGACTTAAAACGAGACAAGAACTAGTTAATTTTTGTTATATACTCTTTGTTTCTTGTTTAAAACAATGTAACTTTCTTGTTTGATTAATAAAATGAAACTTTAATTGCCATGGATTTGAAACAATTAATTCTGTTACAACACTCCCCGACGTTTCCGCCACGTTTTGTATGTTCTACGTGGTCGGGGTGTGACAGCTGTCCACTTGAAGAAATACTTCATGTAATAAGGATCCATGATCCTTAGCTATTTTCATAACAAGTATCCTTGAAGGATCCTTACAGGATGGAGGACCCTCATTTTGGTAATGATCTAATTTCAATCTAATTCATTCTTTAATTATCCTATACATAAGGATAAGGATCCTGGATCCTTTATCCTCCTTTCACTTGATTCTGAGTTTTACAGAAGGCTTAGGTATCCTTAACAAAGGATTATGTATCCACAGAAGTATCCAGTTATTTGGGCTTGACCCCAGTTTTTAGGCCTGTCCCCAGTTTCGCCAGTAGCGCACGATGATCCTGGTACAGTTCATGGCAATGGGACCAGTACTCGCTTTAGGGGCTGACAATTTCATTGTACTTGCTGTATCCGGGATCCTACGTATAATGGTAGACGTACCATACATCCGTTCCTAAGGTTTCTAACATTTTCACGTTAGCTAAGGTTTTGGCATTTTCATGTCACTAAGTTTGGATAGTCGCCAGTGAGGGCCATACTCCAGTTTACACAAGTTCCTTTGGGCTTGTCCCCAGTTATCCTTGGGCTTGTCCCCAGTTATCCTTTGGGCTTGTCCCCAGTTATCCTTGAGCTTGTCCCCAGTTATCCTTGGGCTTGTCCCCAGTTATCCTTTGGGCTTGTCCCCAGTATATTGGGCTTGTCCCCAGAATTGTTGGGCTTGTTCCCAGTTACTAACTTTTCTCTTATATTGGCTTAGTCCCAAGTTGTATTCTGTTTCAGGCTTTCGAAGTTAAACAGCTAAGGATCCCTGATCCTTACCTTCTACTAAGGTTTGTCTTTTGGTTATCCAGATTATAGATATTAAAGGTTAAGATCCTAACTTGGATTCTCAGGTATGATCCTAAAACACTTTAATTTTATTCTTTATTTATATAAGTGACCCTTATCCTTTGACAACAGAACTAATGATCCTTAAGTTACATAACTTTTCTGAACTTGTCGACTATAGGATATTTGATCCTTGATCATATCCTAAAACTTTTAAATATGATTTATTAAACCTTTATCCTTTACTTACAAATTCAAACAAAGTACATAACAACAGTTGAAAAATAAAGAATTCACAAGGATAACAACACGGGAAATAGCCAAAAAGTTGAAGTTATTTTTATTCACAAAAGTTAACCCTTCAAAGGTTGTCAAAATTACCTACCCCAAGCATCTACCAGCAATACGTGGCCCGTCCGTTGGGGTAGGTAAAGGGTGTCCGTTGTTAATAGGTCTTTGAAGTGCAGGAAATATAAGATGGCAGGATAACAAGTGGTTTCATCCCCCAAACAGAGGATCCCTCCACCACCTATTATCCTACCTATTGTCTAAGGATTCATGATCCATAACCCTAGAAACTATTGTTCAAAATACAACCCAACATTGTTTAAAACATCACAACCAAAAAACCACTACCAAATTCTAAAAAAATGGGCTCCGGCCGCGTCTAGAAATATCCTTCATCGCCCATTTCAGCAGCTCACACCTTGGCTGCATCACCACCAGCTTGATCCTTCCCGCTGCCACTTGCCTCGATCGCCAAGACCTCGGTAGCCTCCTCTTCATCCTCAAGCTCTGCCAGCTTTGCCTTCCAACCCTCCTTGTCCCAAGTGGTCCTGTCGAAGTCAGGATCCTCAGCCTCCTGAGCCATTTGCAGCTTGATTTTGTACATGGTGATGGCAGCAGAGACTTTAGCATCTTCCAGCAGGTCATGTTTCTCGTGATCAGCATTTATCTGGGCCATGACCACCTGCTACTTTGCCAGAGCAAGACCCTTCTCAAGGCGAGAGATAGTTTGATCCTTGGCCAGGAAGAATTTTTGATACTACAGATGCTTTTGCTCCGCCTCCTCGACATATGCGTCAAACAGCATTTCGACATCAGTAAATTTCTGCAAAGAAAACAAGGTAAAGTTCAGGATCACGTGATCCTCGAATGGGCAGGATAATCAAGCATAGTCAGTGATCCTTACATCAGCAAAGTATTCTTGGAACTGGTGGCAGATAAGAGGCAAGCCTTCAAGATTGTCAGCTTCGGAGGCCATTCTTTTCTTTCCCCCCTTTGAGGTGGTAGGCTTGGGGACTGCGGTACTTGGGCTAGCAGCAGTCTTCTTCTTCCCAGACCGGGGAGCAACAGTAGTAAGATCGGTGACACTGAAGCGGGTAGCAGACCTTGAGGATTTTCCAGCACCTATTAATCCAAAACAATAGATAAGTATTCTTGTTTTATTTGCATTTCAACATTTAACCTTATGTAAACTTGGATACTTACTTGACATTGTAACAGAGCCTGAGGATACTTCTTGAGAATCCTTGGTGTTTGCTTGAAATGACCTTATTGCAGGATCAAGGTTCCGAAAAGCGGTGATCCTCTCTTTGGTTGCAGGTGATGTAACGATGTCTGAAACAGAAATAGCTGCAAAATAGAAACAAAGGGGTTAGTGATCCTCAGCAGAAACAAGGTATCCTATGATCCTTCTATAAGGATCCTCTATCCTACCATGAGTGGCCCATTTTCTAGGGAGATCCTTCCCATCAGGGATAGAATCCCTCCTGACGAAGAAAAAACATTTCTTCCATTTAGTATCGTTTTTGGTGGTCTTGAGGATTGGGTGTTCTTCACCGGGCTTGTGTTTGAATAGAAAGCGGTGTGAACCGTGGCTCACAAGGTTGTATAGTTCAGACAACTCCGACATTCCTAACTCAATATCCTCCTGCTCAATGATCCTTTCAAGGGTAAATAAAACCCTCCACATCATTGGCATAGCTTGGATATAAGATATGCCGGTAAGGGAGAAGAAAGATTGGGTAAAAGCAGGAAAAGGATAGGAGTATCCTATAGAGAATGGGGTGACTGGAAATGTAACCCAAGTTTCAGAGATAAAATCACTCAGGACGGTAGGATCAAAGGGTTTGAAAACAGTGCTCGCCGGAAAGCAATGGCGAATCCTGTCGATCTCAGGATCGGTGAAGCAGCAACGTTCCTTCGGAGAGTCTTCGATGATCCCTTGGCCTTTTAAAGGACTGTCTTTTCGATGATCCTTAGCAGGGGATGATCTTAGCTTCATTGTGATTCGGAGATTTTGAGAAAGAAGAAGAACAGAGCAAGAATGTGAAGAGAGAAAGGGGAGAGAAGTACCTGCTTGATCTTCAAATGAGGATTTAAAGGATGTAACGCACGATTTTAAATGCTTCCTAACCCTTATCTCTAACTTGAATTTATAATCATGATTTTGCAGGGATGTCGCTTCAAGTGACGTAGGATCTGCAACGGATAGTTCGATCTTAACGGCTATATATCCGTTAGTTTGTTGCGGATAAGATCAAGAAAATATAACTCGCCAAAATTACACTTTACTCCTTATATTTTGGGGGCAATTGTTAGGGGAGGATTTTACAATCCTAAGGATCACGGATCCTCAAGTGCTGCCAGGATCATGGATCCTCAATTCTGTTTGAATTAAGGATCCTCAGCAGGTGTTGCAGGATCATGGTTCAGGATCCTTATTGTTATCCTTATACTAACAATTGTCTACCTTGTACGTAAACTTGTTTTGTAGGAACAAAGGCATGGACCAAGTCTCACCGAAATTCCTGGAGCATATTCCCTTAATATTCCGCACGTGCTTGGCTTTTATGGACGTTATGGAGATCGTGGGGAGCTTGCACCATTTGCAGATAGTTTGTTAACTTAGTTATTTCTAATTTAAAATGGGGATAACAAGCTTGAGTAGAACACTTAGCTAATTTTGGCATTCACACACTCTCGTAATAGCTCTCAAACAGCTCTCAAACTCTACTTGGTGATTTCATACATTTTATTGCACATTGCACATTAGTGATCCTTGTAACAAGCTTGTTATCATCCCGAGTTGTAAACTTCTTTTGTTTAATCTTAGTTGGTGATCGGTAGTTTCCATCACCCGAGGTTTTTTATGCCGGAGATCAACTCTTGATCAAGGGCTTTTTCCTCGTATAAATCTCTGTGTCATTTGTTCATTACGTTACTGAGTTATCCTTGATATTGTTCATTGATTCAAGCATCACACCTCACAACAAAAGATTTGGTTGCATTATCCTTGCCTGATTTTTTACCAAAATAGTATAATTAAATAAAACTTTCATATATTAACATTGAGTGTTACAGCTTTACAAATAATTTACAGTCTACAGCGAAAGCATAATTCATTCGTTAAGTGTTTATAATCACATGTAAAAAAACCATTTGTCTTGGTTTATGATTCCATGTATCTCGACCCATGACCACTCCAGCCTCCCAGACAGCAAGTTCCAATCAATATGCACCTAAAGACCTGCAAGGCATGTAACAACGAATCAACAACAAAGTTGAGCGAGTTCACTGTTGGTTGTCCGTTTTAAAGTTGTTCCAAAAATCATAAGTTGTTTCGTAAACCACGAGTTAACCAGTATCTTTGTTTTCCAAACCATATCCATAATCAGTGGGGGCTTCCCCATGTGAACCACTAGACCGTTACCATATCGACTACTGACGAAAGTAAGTTGTGCCCTAAGTCAATGTCTATCATCATTGACTGTTTGCCATGATCCATTAGTACACGCCCGTCCGACCGGCACGGTGTGAGGTTTGTCAAACTTAATAGCGCTATTAACTAATGACCCGCTCGCCATCGGCCTCGGCGATTAAGTCGATATAAAATGAGGGACTTAATGATAGAGTTTTGTCTAGTAAGTTAAGGTTGTTGTCCTACCCAAGGAGGACGAACGTACGTATTCTACCCAAGGAGAATACGCAGGATTAATATTGGCATCCTACCCAAGGAGGATATGTAGGTTCCATTTTAGTTCTTTAACCCTATTCCCAACCACCGGGAATCCCATGCCTTAGAAAGAGTGTGAACTCACCTTGGTTTGCTCGGTATGACTAGTTACTTATTCCATATTAACCAATCAAATCCTAATGTGGTTACCAATAGTAGTCAGTTTCACAATCACGTACCAAATTCATGTATGCAATAAGTCACACTTAATATCGTTGTCACATATCACATAACAAGCATTTAAATCTCATGCTCGTTTACAACACAAGTACATGTTTCCAACAATGGTTACCACCAACATCAGTTTTACAACCAGTCATCAGTCACTTATCTTACATGGTTTGCATCTATCACAAGGTCACAGTTTAACATGTAGCACAATTATGTAGACAAACAATATTAAGGTGCACATGATATACCAACACACTTAATTCAACACACTGTACACTTAGTACCCACACACACCGGATCGGCCCACTTGCAAGGGGGTCTTCGACCCATGCACAGTTTAGTCCACAAATTATACCAAACTCATTTAACGTATTGGGGTCATCATATATCCTAATAATTGTATGGCAACTATTATATAAATTGATTAATTGTTTTAGTGGTCCCATAGAACGAATTGGTGTGTTGTCACAAAAATCACTTGGTTCAAGTATAATAAATACTTGTCAGAGACATCACATGAAATTGTTAAGCTCAATGTGCCTTGGTCTCGATAACAATCAAATAAGTGTTGTTGGTCAACTTGAAACTAAAGTGGCGGCCCAATAATACATGATTAATTCCATAGCCCAACACAACAGTTCCATGTGACCCTTAATAAATGTGCGGCCGAAACCAGAATCTGCGGTTTAAGTGTGGTTCGGCCCAACCATATTACCCCTCCCCAAGCATTGCACAAACATATAATGTATACATCTACCCACTATACACCCCTAAATCATATTTAACATATTATGCATGATCATTACAGTATCATTTATCATGACACATTCAATCATGCTAACATAATATGGAGTAAGCACATAACCATAATTATCTAGACAAATACCCCTAATCCTCAATAACATCTAGCAACCAGTATGTTAATCGGATCCAACATCATGATCAAGTTGCAACATAAATTGAACATTATGGCAGATTTGTTAATAATTTACGAGATATTCAGCAAGATTCATCATAATGGGACCCTAAACATAGTTTATCATGCAAGAACGTGGTTCACACAACACAAGTTTCGTACGTTTTTTTTCACATATCAAGATCATACAGTCACATACCCGATCGCATCTACCAGATTACATTACTCGATCATCATTCTACAATCTATCTTATTCAGGCAACATAGTTGACATAAATTACATATACTCACTATGGGTTAAACATACTCACAAGTACAAATACACACTAACAAGGTCGAGTAAAGTTTGGCACAAACACAAACCACTAACCACAAGTTCGGTCCCATAAACTACATCAATATTCTGATTATAAGTTTATAATATAGTAATTTCCTTATCATGAACCCACCTAACCCTACAAGCCCACAGTCCAATCAGGTTAATGCCACATGCGTACATTATCAAATAGCCACACATATGCAAACAAGATCACATAATTAAACTTAACACAAACAGAACTACTAACCAAGAGACTTGATTGTAATAGATGATGTCTTGATGATGATGATGGGAGGGGGTCTGCTTGCCGCACGCAATCTAGGGAGGTGTAGGGTTTCTATGTTTTCATAACCATAATACGTATTACATGGTGATAAAATACAAAGCTCTAGTGGGGTGGGCTCAATTAGGTAGTTTGGGCTGAACTCATGCGGCCCAAGGTAAGCCAAAGGTGGCTGTGACAAGCAAGTGTAGCCCGCTAATATGCGCGGCCCACTATACTCACAAATACGCAACATATACAATCATGTTTTACGTCTAGTAAGTTTACCAAGGTTACGAGTGTTATACCGGCTTAACATACTTAAATTTAACGGAGTTATAACAATCACAATCACAGTACGTTTCACATTGGAAGGGGTAACGGAAAGTTAAGATCACAAGATTAACGTCACTAATCTTGAAAGTTCGGGTTGTCACACACGATGATCAATCCCGCTGCCTCCGGCGGCGAATCTGCGGTTCTGTTGTCGACGATCTCTCCTTGCATCCGACATCCCGGTAAACTGAAGCTGCTGATACCACTTGATACGGATTCGTATTAGTGGAAAACTAGATCCCTAGTTTTGATACCCTTCTCTTCGGTTAAGCCGAAGATGAAGAAAAAACCAAGAATAAAAGTCCCTTGTTCAAGAAGAAAATAATACTGATAAAAACTTCAATTGGGTTGGTAGCCGGGCCCGTATCCGTATCAGAGTTATTGAGTTAAACGTTGTTTGTCTCGAGATCAATTGGGTCGGTAGCTGGGCCCGTATCCGTATCAGAGTTATTGAGTTAAACGTTGTTTGTCTGTTGTTGGAATTGGGAGGGCACCGGTCAAAAAATAAAAAAATAAACACTGCTTGCTTGCTGCTAACTGGAGACGAGGAGACAGAAGAAACAAAAGAGAAGAAAACGCAGGTGCGGCTGTTCTTTGTTCGACTAATCGACTTCGAGGAGACGAGGTTGGGCTGCTCTAATCGATTAATCGACTTCAACTCTTCAAGGTATGTGTTTTTTTATCTTTAGGTTAAAATTAGGGCTTCAATTTATGTGATTTAGGTTTAAATTAGGGATGAAATTGGACCGATTTTTTACCCTAAACTTGTTGAAATTAGGGATTTAGGGGTGAAATTAGGTTGTAATCATGCTAGATATTAGAGTTCGATGCTAGATATTAGAAAAAGAAAATGCCTTGTTGATGGTTAATTACATAAAAGGATGACGATCATTTAACTTGTGTTGTTTCTTGTTAGATTACGCTATGGGGAAGAATAAAATCATAACTTCTTTTTTTTTTTTTAAAGAAAGAATGAAGAACAAGTTGATGGAAACAATGAGATTAAACGTCAAAAAGCTTCAACAAGCGAACCGGTTAATGAACCGAATAATGAACCGGTTAATGAAGCGAATAATGAACCGGTTAATGAAGCGAATCAAAACATTCAACAAGAGCATCATGATATTCCTCAAAATCCGATTAACATTAATGAAGTGGATGTTAGTAGTCTAGAAATAGATCCCGCTAAGCGACTCGGAATGTGGAAATATCCGGTTAATATAAGGGAGCAAGTAAGACTAGCTTATATATCATTAGGAGTGTATCAAATAAAGCTTGATGAGTATAAGCCGAGAGGTCCAAAGAACAATCTTCATAGATTTAGATATGCTTGGTTTGATATGTTCCCTAATTGGTTAGAGTATTCTCTGACGAAACACAAGGCTTATTGTTTCCTTTGTTATTTATATAGTGATAAACCGAATGAGAGCCACGGTCATAGTGCGTTTACTAGATAAGGATTTGACAATTGGAAAAAAGTTTGGGAACGTATTTTATTTGATATTAATGTTTGACCCGATCCGACCCGAATCGAATCACCGACGTCTGACCCGAACATAGATTTTTTTTAGGTCCGGTACCTTCTTCGCTCCCCGAACTTTTTTTTCAAGCTTCGCCACTATGTGAGACTGTGATATGGTGCATGTATATGTGAAGCTTTGTGATGTCCCACCATTTTGAAAAGCGAGTATTAAAAAGGAAACTTGGTAAGTTGAGGGGATGTCATGTACTTTGAAAACATATCAAAGGGACTCCAAAGACTTCTTCTTCTTTACATAAGATTGTGGAAGCGTCTAAACCATTCTTAGTAGTCAAGGGACATCTGTTGTAATTTGTAATTTATGGAAAACTATTATTTGTATGGTAAGTGTATGTATTTGAGTAACCATTGTTGGGAATTCCGGGTCCGAGCCGAACTGTGGCCTTGTGCGTGAAGGGCGGCTGGAAGTTTGTTAGTGCATTCATCTGTCAACTTCGTCTTATATCGAGTCTCAGTTCGTTGCGGATTTGATTCAACATGATGACATCATCAATATGACATCATCATGGCATCATCTCACAAAAGACAAAGTAGCTTGCATGGGTAATAGTTGGTGTTTTCGGTCAAACGTACATATCATTCTGATTTCGTTCATGTGACAACATGTGATTTCGTTCATAGGTCAACTAGATAGATTTCGCTCATGTGTCAAGTCAGTGATTTCGCTCTTGTGTCAAAGTTGATTTCGCTTTTATGGCATGTTGGTGATTCCGCTTTTGTGTCATGTCCGTATGAGCGGAATCACAATGTCTATATATAGGTCATATGAGCAGAATCACACATAGAAGTTCTAGGTGTTGTCTTCCGGTGAGCCACGAAGTGCTGCCGAAGTGTCGACAGGTTGTAAACATTGTCCAGATCAATAATATCGACGGTTTAGTGTGTATACTTGCTGAATTGTACTCGGTTTGTCTGTTTCCGCCGTTCAAACTGAGATAAACTCTTCTACGCGACTCGTTTAGGTCCGAATTCGATCCTACAAGTGGTATCAGAGCCAGTGAAGAAGAGTTTTACACAATTCAGCCGATTATTCTGTTTCTACATCTTTCTTTTTCGAAAATAAAAAAATTTTCGGTCAGAATCGGTTCAATTTCACACACAGCACTCGTAATCATGTATTAGTAAATCCTTGAAAATTTCAAAGCTAAAATCGACTTAGATCTTAGGATTTTTGAGGTTTCGCTTTTATGAACTCGTAAAAAAAAGTGACATCAGTAGGTTCCGCTCATTTGTACACTTGTGATTTCGCTCTTACGGTCATCTTTTAGTGTGATTTCGCTCATTTGAACAATTAAGGGTCCGCTTATTTGAACAAGATTGGTTCCGCTTTTGTGACAACAAGGGTATCGCTTATTGTGACACTTAGAATTTTTGTGTACATTGAATCGCGTGAACCGTTTGAAAAGTTAATTGACTTGTATGATACTTTAAACAAGGTTGTCAGTTGGTTGGAATATGTGATCATGTGAATACATCGGTTACAGTTAATCGAATTGTCAGTTTAGTGGAATGGACGGTTCAATTGGATTTGTTTAAAAAATTAGTGTGTCAGTTTGGTCACATGAGTAATTTGTTCAAGGTGTACATGTGATATTAGTTGGTCAACACAATCAATATACTTCATCAGACTATTGTTAGTTTAGTGTTTTGTTGAGCTAAGTAAAGTCCAAGAAAGTCATCGGCCCAATCAAGAAAATCTTTATAAGCCTAGCTCAAGTCATTGATTGCATTGCGACTAAATTGAAAAACTAATTCTCAGTTTGATCTTTCAAAGACTCAGTTCTTTTGAAGTGTTGTTAGGTTCAGGTTTGGAGTTTAGTCGGTTTGCACGGTTCGATCAGTACGTTTGATCAGTCAAATCATTTTGTGTGGATAAATCACGTGATAAAGTCAAGTTCGTACAATTTGGAGTTTAAAGGTTTCAAAGGGTCAAGTCATTTGAATTCGATTCGGGTTCTAGCAGTTCGCACAGTTGGTCAACGTTCAGTCCGCACTGAAAATCATCAGTTTGATTGTTTGAAGATGTCAAACAGTAAGGTTGATCATGATAGTAACAGTGAAAAAGCCATCGCTTCTAAAGTTTGTACATTTACGATCAGTGGGAGAAATTTTATGGAACAGCACTGGTATTTCTGTTATACATGTGATCTGACCATTTCAAAAGGTTGTTGTTCTGTTTGTGCAGATGTATGTCATCAAGGACATCGTGTTGTCTACTCTACATCAAGCAGATTTTTTTTGCGATTGTGGAGCAGGGAGTGTACAGAACAGCAGTTGCCAGTGCCTAAAGCCTAGGAAAATCACTGAAGATGATGGGGATCAGATGTCTGAAATTGCTACTGGTAATCAGTTGGCAGTGAATGATGATCAAGAAGCTAAGAACATGCCAATATTTGATCATGGTGATTCAGATTCTGAGGAGGAGCAAATTTCAAGTCAAACAAAATGTGAAGTTGTGATGACTGAAGAAGTTGTACAAGAAAATGTTACTGAAAAACAGCAGAGTTTTGAGGAAGTAATTTCAAAGAAAGAAGAATCTGAAAAGTCTGTATCTAAGAAATCTGAACCAGTGATTAAGAAAGAGATTGCAGAAGACACACTAGTCGTTGAGGTTGTTCAGAAAGAGAAGAAACAGATTGAAGATATTCAGACTTTGAAAGCTGAAAAGAAAGCTGATGATGAACATATTTTGGAGTTGCGCTTAAACTGTGAAAAACTGAAAACTGAAAATGTCAAACTATTGAGTGATGTGGACAGTTTGACATTGGAAAACAAAGTTTTGAAAGAAAAAGAAAAAGAGTTTAAAAATGAAAAATTGAAAATTGAAAAAGTTTTTCAAAATCAAATCAAGATTTTAGAAGATGAGAGAGATATATTTGGTAAAGATAATCTTGAAAAACAAATTGAAATCAATTCTCATCTTGCTAAAATCATTCAGCTTGAAAAAGAAGTTGAAAAAGCTCGGATTAAAATCAAAGAGCTTGAGAATAAATTGAAAGGTTTTGTGAATTCTACTTCACATGTTTGTCCAAAACCGATCAATTCTGTTCCAATAAGTGACAATGTCACAAATTTTGACAAAGTCAAAATTGAAAATTGTGATGAAATATCTGATGATGAAAAAGAAAAGAAAATAAAAATATTTTTAGATTTACAAGAAAATTTTCAAAATACTGTTTTGCAATCTACTGAAACAGGTGAATGTTCTAAACAAAAACCTGTTAAGAAGAGTGTAGAACAGAAACAAAAAGTTAAAAATTTGAAAAATTTTAAAAATGAAAATAAAAGCTCATCAGATAAATCATCCAATCATTATAAAAAATCACAAAAATTTGTAAATGAAAACTCACAAAATGTTGGTAATAAGTGGTGCAGGTTTGACCACAGTGCTCAAAGGACAAATCATGCTTACAGGAGGAGTTATGATTACCACAAATCTAAACAATGTTATGATCTGAATATGTGGTTTGAAGATGGTAGATGGTACGATAACAGAGTGTGCTACACCTGTGGTGTTAGAGGACACATTGCTGTTAACTGTCAGAATTGGAATTTTGAAACACGAAGATGCTATAATTGCCATATCAGAGGACATATTGCCAGAGATTGCCCAAGGAGATCGATGGGAAGATCAAGGGTTGAATCTCAGAGAACGATAAAGAAACCAGTAAATGTCAAGCCCAAAGAACAGAAGGTTCTAGAAAAGAAAGTGAAGCTTTCGCAGGGGCAAAAAGACAGACTGAGGAAAAAGAGGAAGAAGGCAAGAGAGTATTTGGAGAAGATTTTGTCTTCGGGTTCACCAGTTGGTTCGAATAAAAGTTCTGATGAATTGATTCACTCGACGGCAAAGTCAAGCAAATCAAATTCTTCAGATGCAAATCTGAGGACAAACAAGAGGAAAAAGAAAGTTATTGGCAATGAATCTGGCTCATTCAAGTCAGACAAGCCAAGTTCGGGTAATGAATCTGATTCCACAAAATCAGAGGAGCCACAAGTTGAGGTAAAAAAGGAAGAAACAGTTCTGTTAATGAATGATGAGAATTTTCCACCATTACAAGCCGCAAACCTAAAATCAAAAGGTGTTGAAACTAGAAAAATGTTTAATAGCAATGTTGAACATATTTTTAGTAAGATGGCTGATGGAAAGGTAAAAGGGGCAAAAGAATTTTATGAAGAAAAGAGAAATGTTCAAAACACACCCAAGACTGGTCAGGCTTGGGTACATAAATCTGTTGGTTGAATTCCTGACTTGCCGGAGCTTCCAGGTTGGTAAGCGTGAAGCAGGTATCGGCATCATTCTTGAGAAATTCACAGGATGGTAACTGTGATATTTCGTCTTACAAGTGGTTAATCAAGCACATTAAGTTGTACTTGATTTTCTACAAGTGATAGTGGTGTTTAACCTTATAATGTTAGATTTTCAAAACGGTTAAAAGAGAACAAGGTGATATGATGACCCCGAACTCATAAGTGATGGGTAAACAAACTAATTTTTCCGGAAAAACCATTCTGATTAAAACAAACTTAAGTGTTTTGAAATCATTATGGGAAAATAGTTTGTTGTAAGGGAGAGTGTTGATTGAATACGCCGAAACCCTCACGGCTGAACAAACATGATTACTTTCACCAGATTGAAAAATGGTTTTCAAAATGTCGAAAATCAATGGGTTGTAAATCATGGGGGTAAGTTATATTTTCTGCAAATCAGTACACTTTTAGCAGAAAATGGATGGCGAAACAAAGCTATCAGTGTTGGTTGTCAAATGTTCTTTAAATGGTTTTGCACTTTAGGGGGAGTAATATTGTTAGAAAATACAAAAACATTTGAAAATTTGAAAAAGTCAAAAACATGATAAAATTCAAAAATTCAGTTTTTGCGTAAAAAGAGGAAATGATAGTACATCAGTAGACAGTTACAGTACGCTAAAGAATTGGAAAGTTTAAATGTGTTAAACGATCTCACCGTGGATGTGTCGGTAGATTTTTATACATTTAGTAAACTTTTTCGGGATATAAACCTAAATTCAAACTTACTTATTTCGTGGGGAACACTACTTGGATATATAGGTAACCCTTGAAATCTCGTTTGAAAGGTATCATAATCTGATATACTAGGTCTTTATACTCAGTGATATCTAGGGTATTATTCTGGGACTTCTGCTGAATGGAAGTTCTGACCTAGTCCTCGAATAATACTTTCTGCAAATGCTTGAAACATAGCATTAAACCCTCAGCATGCCGATGAAACAATAAAATTGATAGTCGCTGCTGTTGTAAGCAAAAAGATCCTCTAAAGGGGACATACCGTAAAGTCGAAGCTGATATCTCTCTGCGTATACGGAAGTATCGACCTGAGATCCCTTGGCCCTCGCATACCTAATTTATATACAGATATCATTGTAGTATACTCACCTGTAAAACTGATTATTGGGATTCTGGATACGGGAGTATATTCAAGAGGTGGGACACATGAATGAGCTAAGTTCATAAGACATCTAATTCGTATCCTGATTAAGTTGAACTTTGTGTGAAAATTTAAATGGATCAGTATATCGACAATCTAAGTGAATTGTTTAATACTTAATGTGAAAATTAAGTTCAACGGTACTTGTGATTTGTCAAAAACTGATATGATCCTCTGATGCATACTCCAACAAAAATATTGTGTGTAAATATGTTTGTACATATTTCTTTACTGCTTTATATTTTCAGAAAATACAAAAAGATTTTGATTTCTGCTTTATTTTCGACAACTGATATCTGAAATGCTGCGTTTCAAAATCTAAGTAAGCTGATTGTGTTTCTGAAAATAAAACAAGTTCATTAATTTGAAACTTGATTTAAAATCAAAAATTTCAAAAACAGTTTGTGATATCTCCAAGGTCATTAACTTGAACTTGGATGATAAACTGTGAGGGAGTTGGATTCTTTAATGCTGCTAGATCAATGAGGTTTGTTGATAGGGGAAGTGGATTAGAGAAGATTGATTGATAATATGAAAACATTGTATTTATGAATGTTTGAGTGATTGCAGATAGTCCAGACTACGATCCCGAGAGCAGAGTCTAAGGGGGAGTCTGAAGACAAGCTTGAAGCAAAGAGAAGCTTGTAGATGGAAAGCTAGGTGTCGATCCCAAAGCACGGAAGCTTGATGAAAGGGGGAGCCTGAAGCTGATATAGACTGAAGACTAAGAAGACTCGACACTTAAGACTCGTCAACATCTGAGGGGGAGTCTGTTAGTGCATTCATCTGTCAACTTCGTCTTATATCGAGTCTCAGTTCGTTGCGGATTTGATTCAACATGATGACATCATCAATATGACATCATCATGGCATCATCTCACAAAAGACAAAGTAGCTTGCATGGGTAATAGTTGGTGTTTTCGGTCAAACGTACATATCATTCTGATTTCGTTCATGTGACAACATGTGATTTCGTTCATAGGTCAACTAGATAGATTTCGCTCATGTGTCAAGTCAGTGATTTCGCTCTTGTGTCAAAGTTGATTTCGCTTTTATGGCATGTTGGTGATTCCGCTTTTGTGACATGTTCGTATGAGCGGAATCACAATGTCTATATATAGGTCATATGAGCAGAATCACACATAGAAGTTCTAGGTGTTGTCTTCCGGTGAGCCACGAAATGCTGCCGAAGTGTCGACAGGTTGTAAACATTGTCCAGATCAATAATATCGACGGTTTAGTGTGTATACTTGCTTAATTGTACTCGGTTTGTCTGTTTCCGCCGTTCAAACTGAGATAAACTCTTCTACGCGACTCGTTTAGGTCCGAATTCGATCCTACAAAGTTTAACTTAGTTTACAAGTTATTAATTAATTAGGGGGTAATATCTAAGGTTCCTACAGTGTTAAAGGTTAGGAAGTGTGTTTAGATAAATATCATGTAATTAATTAATAAGAATCCTAGTTATAGTCTAATGAGATAGATTAGCTATAAATATCATGAACATGGGTAGGGCTTTCTGTAATTAAGGTTTCGAGTAAAGTTTCTCTAATAATATTTGGGTGATTTGAAAGCCAAATACGTTTGTGTTCTTCCAATTTTATCATTTGTTATCAGTTAATCTCTTTAACCATGTAATAGGAAATGAATTTGATGTAACATTTTCAAAATAAATAAAACTTAATGGGCATATATTGAAGATTATCATTATCATACTATTAAAACTCAAACGTTTTGAACAGTGTCTGTGTTGGGTGTTTTTCATTCATTAGGTGTTTCATGTGGTGCTTAAATTTGATTGGCTTATGTGGGCGGTCATGGCCTCATTAGTGAAGCAAGAAACGTGTCACCCAAAGCCAGAGAGAAAGGGTAAGGCTTGTTCCTCTTTCTCCTTCAAAACCCCTGGATTTCTTCTCAAATCCACAACAAAGCTTTCCAGACTGTGGTTTATTCTGACTGATCTGTTTGGGCGGTCAGGAGATGGAAGTTGTCATGATAATTGTTGTTCTTTGACATGCAAATGCCGAAGTGTCACCACTGGTGGATTCAGACCGTCTTAACAGCGGCGATTGTTAACGTAAAACCCTAGCCGACGTTTTAGGCGATGACGGTCGGTGTTCTTGCGAGGTTTCAGCCTTTCACCTACCTTACGGTGATGATGGCTTGCTACCTGGTATGGCAACTCCGGTTGCAACCGTAGCGCCACTGAGCGGGTTCAACGGCGATGATGATCTTTGTGACATTTGTGCCTTTACGACCATTGTACAATTCTGAGCAATTTCAAATCTAATGAAATTTTGTGTTTCATATCCGGAATTGTATAATTACATATGACATTTACAAATTTCAATCCTTGTACGATTTCGAACTCTCGAGAAGCTTTCTGGAAGATTTACGTAAACTGTTACGCATACGTAATCAGTTTAACGCAACATACACTCCGAAACACTGACATAAGCTAAACATACCCTAAATATCCTTTACATAACTTAGAAATAAGTTTTGAAGGGTTCGGTATGTCAAAAACAAGTTTATTCGATCACAGGGACTATTTACGATAAAATACGAAAGTCTGCCGATTCCCATAGCAACATGTACTCCGGAACGATGACATAAGCTAAACATACCCTAAATACTCTTAACATAACTTAGAAATGAGTTTTGGAGGGTTCGGTATGTGAAAATATGCTTATTTGATCACAGGGACTAAAAGCGTCAAAACTGTGAAAGTATGCCAATTCGCATATATTCTACTTTCACGCCATATCTGCACATCAAAAAAACTTTGTAATCATTAAAATATGTATTTTAGTGATGGGAATGCAAAAATACCATTCGTTTCGCAATTTGGATCGTTTTCGCGTCCGTTCGAGTTTTCGTCACAATTAAGCGCAAAACGTGACCGTACGACCGAATGAACCGACATCCACAATATTTCCAAGCATATTTCAAGTTCCCTATGCTATAACGTCCCTATAGAGCCTGAATTTGAGGTTAATGTGGGTTATACGCGTCAAAAACCATCAAAATATGTTGCAGGGACTAAAACTGTCAAAACTGAAACTATTGACAGAAAGTGGCCACCCTCACACCACGCGAGAGTCCACTGGTGTTCTGGTGCGCCATGTGATAGTCCACGTTTTTCAGATCTTTCCATTTCAGCTGCAATTCCTGTATTTTAACTTGGTTTTGGATATTGTGGGCTATTTGTGTGATCTCCAAGCATAGAATCTGATCTTGGACACATGGAATGATCTTGTCCTTCCTTGGGAAACACACAAAACATGTGGCATGATCTTGTAGCTCCTAAACAACTATAAATACTGTAAGGACCTACAAAAATGTCCATAAACGACCCGCAAGTGAAAACCCGGACCCCTGAAACCCTAATACGCATTAAAAACCAAGAAAACAAGAATTTTGAGTTTCAGGAGTGTCACACCCCGACCGCGTATAACATGCATCCGCGGCGGAAACGTCTGGGAGTGTTGTAACATAATTAATTGTTTCATAACCATGGCATTCAAAGTTGTATTTTATTTATAAACATAAGAGTTACATTGTCTTAAACAGGAAATAAAGAGTTCAGAACATAATTAAACTAAGTCTATCTTCATTTTATGTCTCTAAGGCACAGGTCCGCCCTAGTGTCACGATCATCATCCTACGGAAAAGCTCCTGAAAACACATGTGAAAATAGGTACGTCAGCATAAAAATGCCTGTGAGATACATAGGTTTCGTGAAAATAGGATTCATGACTTATAAGTTTAGGAAAAATTGTTTAATAACAGTCAGTCATGAACCTTGTAAGTTGTTTTGTTTTGTAAATCAATAAAAAGCAATGATGTGTATAAACAAGAGAATAATGTAAGGTTAAATGAATAACCAAGTAAAAATGAGTTTGTATAAGATAAGTTGTTTTGTAAATCAATGTCTTGTGAAAATAAGTTGTTTATGTAAAATGTAATATGTCAAATATTGAAATGATTTAAGTAACGCTACGACATGTAATGTTATACAAACACTTATATATAGGAAGTACCAGCGGCGTATCCACCATGCTTGTATTATATTACACTCGCCTCGTTACTCGAATCATTTACCCAAACCAACCATCAATGTAAGTTGTTCATGTATAAATGAATTATCATGTGTTAATGTGTAAACCATATTGAAATGTCTATGTCCAATGTAAACCACTAAATGTGTATATAAATGTCAAAATGTTTATGTTAATGTAGATCATGTAATGTTTACCCAAAAATGTCATGTATGGTAAGTGAAATATATCAACTAAACCATATGTAAAATGCACAAAAACAAGGTATTGAAGTAAAACATGGTTTAAATCAAAGTTATGTTTTGTGGAACAAATGCATGCTATACTGTTACAAACATTTATGCGGTATTGTGAAAATGCATACATCCAAGCCTTGAGACTGTGGCGATAAACCCTTAAACAAATTAAAGGTTTATCTAAGTTATGTATATCGAATTCGGTCATTCCTTCCAATCCAAACAAACCCAGGATTTCAGGAACGGGAGTTGTCAATTCCTATGGTACCACTACCTACTAACGAACGGCGTAGCTAATGTTAATGAATGTATTGTTCCATGTAAACAAACCAAATGTCATACCAAAATGTAAGCATGTGATGAAAACAACTGTACCAAGTATGCACACAATGGGCATACATAGCATGTGATGTGAAACAATGTACTAAGTATGCACACAATGGGCATACATAGCATGAAATGTAATGTGAAACAATGTACTAAGTACGCACACAATGGGCATACATAGCATGAAATGTAATGTAAAGCAATGTACTAAGTACGCACACAATGGGCATACATAGCATGAAATGTAATGTAAAACAATGTACTATAATGTACTAACGAACATAGCAGGTATATGATGTGAAAACATGGAAAGCATGAAAGTAACAAGTAGGCACATGTGTTTCACCCCAAAATGTTTGGAAAACAGTAAAATAGGGGTCTATGTACTCACTTGAGATTGCTCAGAAGTACTAAGATAACCACCAAGCAATGCTAGAGATCTCGGAATCAAACGGCACCTAATATAGGTAACTATGTTAATAAACCGGACCTAAATCGGAGGATCGGATAGAATGAGGGTTCGTAAACTAAACGAGTATGGAGACTCGTGTAATATGATTTAACAAAGCCCACATACTAAAAAGAAACTTAACCTAAGTGTTTGTGACCCATTACGACCCGTTTAGGTAGATTATGCTACTTTAACGCGTCGTTCGCGTAAAACGCGTTCGGAACGCCTAACTAGTCCTATGACAAGTAAAATATGCCTTAACATGTCTAATATTGTTACCAAAACAGTTTAGATACCAAAATTTATGTTACATATGCTTAAAATGAATTTTGGCATCAAAATGGCATTTTGGTAATTTACCTAAGGCATATAAACTACCTATCATACAACTACCTAAACGAAGCGACCATAAGGTATAACCTCGGAAGGTTATTCCCTATATACTATGGTCACCTAATGTGTTTGGTCGGATCCTAATGATCGACCAAATGGGTCGGGTTCGAAGGTATAAGCGATTTATTAGATCGCTTACCCTTACGACCCTAGACAACGTGGTAATCAGTAGGTATAGTCACAAGGGACTATAACCATCGTGATTACAATCACGTTGCGAAGTTCAAACGAACTTCGCATTGACCATAAACTGGTCAATGCAGAAAGTCAAACAAAGTTTGACTTTCGGACTCGAAAAACAATAAAAGAACAAAGGAACACTTACGAAGGGTCCCCGAATGCTAATCTAGATCAAAATAGCTCAGGTATGAAACAAAGGTTTCAACTTAGAGCACATTAGATCAGATTCTTGTGAGGAAAAGTGAAGGGTGGAGGTGGGTATTTATAGTTTTTGGTTCACCGTTAGGATCATTTCTTGGAAAAAGGGGGCACGATCTAAGCCGTACACTTGTTGGAAAGTTGTGGTAACTCATTTGCCATCCACCATAAGAGTTTGACACTTGGCACTTGGCCTTTGGAGAGTGTTAAGGGCTGTTAACAGCTGTAAAAAAACATTTTGCTGCATCTGGCCCCTACTTACGGACCTAGTTTGGCAGATTTACAGTTTCAGTCCCTGCAACCTCAAAACTTGGTTTTCGATGCGTTTTTTTGACACGTTTAAGCCCCGTTAACTCCATTTCAAAGCTCTAAAATGAAGTTAAAGTATAGGGAACTTAAAATGTGTTCAAAAATATCTCGGGTGTCGGTTCGTTTAGCCGTACGGTTACGTTGTTCGGTTAATTACGAAGGAATGCGCATAAGCGCGAAAAATGATCCAAATGGCGTGACGAATGGATTTTTCTTATGCCAAACACTAAAATAAAATATTTTAGTGCTTACATAAATTTGTGGATGTCCGGATGTATTCAGAACGTAAGTTATGCGCGAAAATGCAAACTTGTGCACTTTTTGACGCTTTTAGTCCCTGAATGACCCCAAAAGTTTATTTTAGCATACCGAACCCCTCAAAGCCTTTTTCTAAGTTATGTAAAGGATATTTATGGTATGTTTAACTTATGGTCATGTTCCGGAATGTTCGTTACAGTTCAAATTGGCATACTTTCGCAGTTTGTCAAGTTTAGTCCCTGTAAGCGAATTAACTTGTTTTTGCCATACCAAAGCCTTCAAAACTTATTTCTAAGTTATGTAAAGGTTATTTAAGGTATGTTGAGTATATGTTGATGTTCTGGAGTATTTGTCGCATTAAACTGATTACGTTTACGCATCAGTTTGCGTATAACTCTCCTGAAAGCGATATAGAGTTTGAAATTGAATAAAAGTCAAAACATGAAAATTGTAAAACACAACCAAACAAACATTGGGATCAAATAACATTGTTTTATTGATAATATAACTGTTCACAATGATTACAAGCACAGATGTTACAGTCTCCCCTACATGTGGAAATTTCGTCCCGAAATTTATTTAGAGGAAACTCGTGGAAAAAGATGCGGATATTTCGCCTTCATTTGATCTTCGTGTTCCCAAGTAAACTCGGGTCCACGTTTAGCTTCCCAGCGAACTTTGACCAAAGGAATGCGCTTGCGTTTGAGCCACTTGACTTCACGTTCCATGATTTCCAAAGGTTTCTCAACAAATTTCAGTGTTTTGCCAACACGAATTTCGTCAAGCGGTATGTGGAGGTTCTCATCAGCTAAACACCTCTTGAGATTGGACACGTGAAAAGTTGGATGAACATTTCCAAGTTCAGGAGGTAACTCAAGTCTGTAGGCTACCTTACCGATTCTTTCGACGATCCTGAATGGTCCAACGTATCTAGGTGCAAGTTTGCCTTTCTTTCCAAATCTGATCACACCTTTCCAAGGCGAGACCTTAAGTAATACTCGATCACCGACTTGAAATTCCAAGGGCTTGCGTTTTGGATCCGCGTAACTCTTTTGACGGCTTCTAGCTGTCTGAAGGTTATCACGAACTTTCTTGATCTTGTCAGTTGTCTCTAAAATGAGGGCAGGTCCAGTAAGTTGAGCCTCGCCGATCTCATTCCAGCAGACTGGTGAACGACATTTTCGACCATAGAGAGCCTCGAAAGGAGCCATTTTGATGCTGGTGTGATAACTGTTGTTGTAGGAGAATTCAATTAACTGAAGATGTGAGTCCCAACTACCACCAAAGTCTAAGCATATCCTCCAGAGTCTGGATTGTTCTTTCAGATTGACCATCCGTTTGCGGATGATAAGCCGTGCTCAGATTAAGTTGGGTCCCCATAGCAGATTGCATGGTTCTCCAAAAATGAGAAGTGAAACGAGCATCTCTGTCAGAAATGATGTTCAAAGGAACACCATGTCGAGCTACAATTTCATCCACATAGATTTTAGCAAGCCTGTCAGCAGGAAAGTCCTCACGAATTGGTAAGAAATGTGCTGACTTAGTAAGACGATCAACAACTACCCAGATGGCATCATGACCTTTCTTTGTGCGTGGAAGTTTGGTAACAAGATCCATAGTAATGTTTTCCCATTTCTAAACTGGGATCTCTGGTTGCACCAATAAACCAGAAGGACGCTGATGTTCAGCCTTAACCTTAAGACAAGTAAAGCATTTTGATACGTATAAGGCAATGTCTTTCTTCATACCAGGCCACCAATAATGAATACGAAGATCCTTATACATCTTATCTGAGCCCGGATGAATAGAATAACGAGACTTATGGGCTTCATCCATAAGTAAGGTACGAAGATCATCCTGGCTTGGGACCCACAAACGGTCCATGAAGTAATACGATCCATTGTCCTTCAGTTCCAGATCAGGTGTTATGTGATAGGGAAATTCCTTATCCATCAAACTTTGTGAAGCACAAGATTGTTGAGCCTGAGAAATGCGTGCTTGGATATCGGATCGAGCTTATATAACAGATTGAACACGTACACAATGAAGCTTAGTACGTTCCTTACGACTCAATGCATCAGCTACGACATTCGCCTTACCAGGATGGTAGCGAATTTCGCAGTCATAGTCGTTTAAAAGCTCAACCCAACGTCGTTGCCTCATGTTGAGTTCTTTCTGGTTGAAGATATGCTGAAGACTTTTGTGGTCCGTGAAAACCACACATTTTGTACCGTACAAATAGTGTCTCCAGATCTTAAGAGCGAAGACAACTGCACCCAACTCAAGATCATGAGTGGTGTAGTTCTTCTCATGTATCTTCAACTGCCTCGATGCATATGCTATGACTTTGTTCCTTTGCATCAGAACACAGCCAAGACCCAATTTAGATGCATCACAATAAACGACGAAATCATCATTGCCCTCAGGCAAAGTCAGAACAGGCGCGTCGCAAAGCTTCTGTTTCAAGTGTTGAAAAGCTTCCTCTTGCTTGAATCCCCAATCAAAGGGTTTGTTCTTATAAGTTAGATCAGTTAGAGGAACTGCACTCTTTGAGAAGTTCTCAATGAAGCGGCGGTAATAACCCGCTAGACCAAGAAAAGAACGAACCTCAGTGGGAGTAGTAGGCGTATCCCAATCCTTAATCGCACTGATCTTGGAGGGATCTACATGAATACCTTGTTCGTTGATGATATGTCCTAAAAATTGAACTTTTTTAAGCCAGAATTCACACTTGGAGAATTTGGAGAAAAGTTGCTCTTTCTTTAGGAGTTCCAAAGTAAGACGAAGATGTTGCTCGTGATCAGCTCGCGTCTTAGAGTATATCAAGATGTCGTCAATAAAAACAATGACGAACTGATCCAAATAAGGTTTGCAGACCCTATTCATTAAGTCCATGAAAACAGCAGGAGCATTAGTCAAACCGAATGGCATGACTGTAAATTCATAATGCCCATAACGAGTACGAAATGTTGTCTTGGGAATGTCTTCTTCATGCACCCGAAGTTGATGATATCCCGAACGAAGATCAATCTTCGAAAAATAAGAAGCACCATGTAGCTGATCAAAGAGATCATCTATGCGTGGTAAGGGATATCGATTCTTGATGGTAAGCTTGTTAAGCTCACGATAATCGATACACATCCTAAAAGATCCATCCTTCTTCTTAACAAAAAGAACGGGAGCACCCCAGGGTGAAAAGCTGGGACGGATAAAACCTTTATCAGAGAGCTCCTGAAGCTGCTTAGACAACTCTTGCATCTCAGACGGTGCAAGACGATATGGAGCTCTGGCAATGGGATTTGCACCAGGTACGAGATCAATGCGGAACTCGACTTGGCGTGCTGGGGGTAGACCAGGTAACTCTTCAGGGAATACTTCAGAATAATCCCGAACGACAGGAATATCTGAAATAGACTTACCCTTGCCTTTATCTGCTGTAACATGTGCTAAGAAAGCCACATAGTTCTTCCGCAGATACTTCCGAGCTTTAAAACAAGACATGAGCTTGAGACCACCAGACGGTTTCTCACCTTGAACCTGTAGGATCTCGCCTGTCGAAAGCGGCACACGAACAATCTTCTCAGAACAAACTATCTCTGCGCGATGCTTAGATAACCAATCCATACCCACTATAACGTCGAAGCTTCCAAGTTGCATTGGCGTGAGGTCAATAGGAAAAAGATGGTCGTTAAGGTTTAACTGGCAGTTGCGTAGAACAGAATCAAGAACAATGGGTTCACCACTAGCAACTTCTACTGTCAAGGGTTTTCCTAGTTTCGTTCTAGACACGCGAAGCATTGGCTCAAAAGACAATGACACAAAACTCTTGTCGGCACCCGAATCAAAAAGAACAGATGCAGGCTGATTATTAATAAAGAACGTACCGTTCACCACATTATCGTCCGCCTGCGCCTCTTGGGCATTCATGTTGAAGACTCGCCCTCGAGCCTGAGCCTGATTCTGATTTGGATTCTGATTCTGGTTAGCCAGCCTTGGGCACCGATTTCTGTAATGGGTCAGATCCCCACAGTTATAACAAGCACCTGGTGGGTAGGGTGGTCGTGCAGCTTGACCCTGTTGCTGAGCAAGAGGCTGAGCAACTTGTTGAGCCGGGTTCTGAACTGCGCGATTTTGAGCAAACCGACAAACATCGGCAAGATGACCTGACTTCCCCCAGTTAGTACAGAAACGGCACTGATGTTGCGGCTGATGGTGACTGTTGCATCTATTGCACAAAGGTGCATTCCCTGAATACGGCTTCTTCGCTGGAGGCTGTGCGGGTTGGTTGGGAGCTGCCTGGTTAGCTTGGGCAGTGACAGCAAAATTTTGGGAAGCCTTACGCTTCCTTGACCCTCTCGAAGAACCAGAATTCTTTCCATTCTTGTTTTGACCTTTCTTGCTATCTTCTTTGTCAGATGTCTGTTTCTTGCCCTTGTCACCCTTCCTGTGTAACTTATTCTTCCGAATCTGCGACTCAGTCAATGTTGCTGATAACTCGATCGCCTGACGGAGTGTGGTAGGGTTACTACCAGTAATGATGTCTTGTACTGAGTCAGGTAGGCCGTCGATGTATCTTTCGATAGCCTTGTCGAGTGGGGTAACCATTGTTGGGCATAGCAGACTCAACTCCTCAAACCTATCAGTATATGCCCTGTGCTCGCCACTATCTTGCTTCAAGTCATCAAACTCTTTCTCCAACGCTCGCTGTTCATGGCGAGGACAGAATTCCCTCATCATAAGGGCCCTAAGTTCAGCCCAAGTTTGTGCTAGAGCAACTTCTGCACCACGGTCTCTCATAACCCCGTTCCACCATGTGAGAGCCCTTTTCTGAAACACGCTCGAAGAAAACTCGACCTTGCGATTATCCGGACACTGCACGTGGCGGAAAGTATTCTCAATGCTCTCGAACCATTGAAGAAGCCCAGTCGTTCCTTCAGAACCGCTAAACTTGAGTGGTTTAGCCGAGTTAAAATCCTTGTATTTGCATGGAGCATTGTTATTATTGTTGGCTTGGTGCCATTGAGCAAAGAGATTTGGGAATTGATCAGCCATCTGCTGCGCAATAATTTCTGCCAGTTCGGCAGTCGCTATCTGGTTCTCGCGTCGAGGAGGCATTCTAAAAGAGGAAAACATGAAAGGAAACGAGTGAGATGATTGGATGAAGAGAATGAGATGAAACAAAATCAACAAAAGAAAAGATGGTGGTCATTCGTCCGCATTACCAAGCAAACAAACGACACACGGTGACTAATCAAAGTAAATGGATCAAAAATAATGTATCACGAAGACATGCTCGCCTATAAGTGAACACTCATCCCAAGAATTCCCAGGTAAGCACAACTGGTCTCGCGTCTGATGAGATATATACGAAGTGCTTGCCTAGACAGAAAACCCAGAATACAAGCATTCACTCTTCCAGTTTGCACGTGTTCACATTATTTAAAACCCAAGACGTTGACGAGATTTTGAAAATTTGAAGGCACAAGGCCAAAAATTTAGTCAAACTGGAAGGGTTCAAAACCTTACAAAAGAGGGTTCAAAACCTTGTAATAAATCAACCAAAAACAGATGATTGTTTTTCAAAAATCGTTTCGGAAAAATTTGGTTTTTGTTTTGATAATCACCTAAGGATAGGTGATGTACATGTTTTAAGATCTAAACACAAGATAACTTGTGTTAGGGTCCTAGAAAGGTTATAGTCTAGGTCAAAGAATTACTAATAACCTAATTCCCTATAACCATTAGCTCTGATACCAACTCTTCTGTCACACCCCGACCGCGTATAACATGCAACCGCGGCGGAAACGTCGGGGAGTGTTGTAACAGAATTAATTGTTTCATAACCATGGCATTCAAAGTTGTATTTTATTTATAAACATAAGAGTTACATTGTCTTAAACAGGAAATAAAGAGTTCAGAACATAATTAAACTAAGTCTATCTTCATTTTATGTCTCTAAGGCACAGGTCCGCCCTAGTGTCACGATCATCATCCTACGGAAAAGCTCCTGAAAACACATGTGAAAATAGGTACGTCAGCATAAAAATGCCTGTGAGATACATAGGTTTCGTGAAAATAGGATTCATGACTTATAATGTGTAGGGTAAAACCAAATGAACAAACCTGTGATGAGTGTGATTGGACCACCATAGGGTCCTTTCAGCTGTATCATCACATGCCATTCTTAACCAGGTCTTGAATCAATCTTTAACTAGACCACTCAAGGGTCTCTCATCGAATCATGGAATGGTACTATATAACCCAAGGGTCTTAACTACCACGTAGAAGCCCATAAGGATTTAAGGTAGTACCTTTTGAATATCCTACTATGAATCCCTCATATGAAGATATGAAAGATTCTATGAGGATTTGAAAATCGTATCACACAAAAACATAGAGGAGAACACCTAAACACATATCACATAATCGCATAATCGTATACTCGCATAATTGTTTAATTTGACCTTTAAATTTGTTATCTTTGGACACGGGTATTTAATGCATACAAGGAATCAATTCTTAATTGCATCAATTTGGATGGATCCACATGAATACCCTACTTGTTGACTACATGACCCAAAAACTGAACTTCTTTAAGCTAAAATTTCCTTTTGGAGGATTTAGCGAAAAGTTTGTTCCTTCTTTAAGGGTTCCAGTGTCAATGAAGGTGTTGATCGTGATCGGCTCGGGACATGAATAGATCAAGATGTCATTAATAACAATGACGAACTGATCCAAATAAGGCTTGCAGACTCTATTTATTAAGTCCTTGAAGATGGCTGGAGCATTTGTCAACCCAAAAGGCATGACTATAAACTCGTAATGGCCATACTTCGTGCAGAAAGCCGTTTTGATAATTCCTTCATCTCGAACGGTGCAAGATGATAAGGTGCTTTCGCAATTGGCTTGGCATTGGGTACAAGGTCGAAAATGAAACTCGACTTGACAAACTGGAGGCAAACCAGGCAGTTCATCAGGAAACACCTCTGGATAATCCCGAACAATCGGAAGATCCTAAATACTCTTGCTCTTGCCTTTCTCCTCGGTGACATGTGCTAGAAAAGCAACATATCCTTTTCGTAAATAACTTTGGGCTTTTGATTTAAAAGAAATAAGTGTTTAAGGTTCTTGGGGAGGTCACAAGTGATCATAAAAAAGAAATGACAGAACCACACGAGTAGTTTGTCTTTGTGTTGACATCATAAGGTTGGATCAAACATTCATACAATTGCATTATTGTTGTTGTTGTTGCCTTTGTTGTATATCTCGTGGACTTGGGTTACAACACCGGGAAGTACAGCAGCCACTTGCTGAGAGACCAGGGTTGCGAGTTCTTCAATAGTAAAGTTCGAGCATCGGTTCGAGCATCGCGTCGAGGAGGCATTGTCCAACAAGGAAAACAAGGGAGTCGAGTAAGGTTTGAAAATTTGGAAAAACAAAAGAGGTATCGACAAAACACAAGGAAGGAGATCATTTGTTTGTTACCTCGAACAAACAAACGACACGAAGTGACTAATCAAAGTAAATAGATCAAAAATAATGTATCGCGAAGACATGCTCGCCTATAAGTGAACACTCATCCCAAGAATTCCCAGGTAAGCACAACTGGTCTCGCGTCTGATGAGATATATACGAAGTGCTTGCCTAGACAGAAAACCCAGAATACAAGCATTCACCCTTCCAGTTTGCACGTGTTCACATTATTTAAAACCCAAAACCTTGACGAGATTTTGAAAACTCAAAGGGGTTCAAAACCTTATAACAGAGGGTTCAAAACCTAGTAATAAATCATCCTAGAACAGATGATTAGTTTTCAAAGCAGATTCGAAAATTGTGTTCTTGTTGTGGTTATCACTTAAGGATAGGTGACAGTTTTGTTTTTAGAAATCTAAACGCAAATTTCTTCGCGTTAGGGTCCTAAGAAGGTTATAGACTAGGTCAAAGCATTACTAATAACCTAATTCCCTATAACCATTGGCTCTGATACCATCTTTCTGTCACACCCCGACCGCGTAAAAAACAAATCGCGGCGGAAACATCGGGGCGTGTTGCAACAGAATTAATGTTTCATAACCATGGATATCAAAAGTGTTTCGTTTTATTAAACATTGAATAATTACATCGTCTGGAAATCTAAATACACAATTTAAACATAATCTATCATTGTTATTGAGTCACTAAGGCCTTGTCCTGTCCTATGTGAGCATGCATCTTATCAATCGATACCATTCAACAATTACCTGAAACATATGTGAAAACGAGGTCAGCAAAGAAATGCTGGCGAGTACATAGGTTTTGTGAAAATAAGATTCATGACTTCTGTTTTAAGAAAATGTTTAATCATGAACCTTGTAATTTGCTTTGTCTTAGTAAATCATTTGAAAAATAATAAGTTCAAGTGATATGTATAAATAAGAGGATAATGCATGATTAAATGAATAACCATGTAAAATGAGTTTGTATAAGATAAGTTGTTTGTAAATAATTGTCTTGTGAAAATTATGTTACTTGTATAAAATGTTCTATGTCTCAAACTGAAATGATTCAAATAACGCTACAATATGTAATACCATACAAACACTTATATATAGGAAGTACCAGCGGCGTATCCACCAGGCTTGTATCATATTCCACACGCATTGTTACTTAATCACTTAGTCAAACCAAACCACCAAAGTAATGTTCATGCCCAATGTAAATCATGTAATATGTATAACCAAAACCCAATCGTATATCGCTTTGAAGCCAATCGTTTACCCAATCGTTAAAACATCGTGTGAAAACCAATTGTTTACCCAATCGTTAAATTCGTTTTAGGTCGTGAAACTACTTAAATGGTCGTCTCGCTAATAACATTCAAACCTTCTTGACTCGCATTAATAAACCCTTACCAAAGGATAGATTAACAATTCGCATTAATAAACCCTTACCAAAGGATAGATTAACAACTCGCATTAATAAACCCTTACCAAAGAGTAAATTAACAATTACAGATTCAGTCGCTACCCACAACACCCGCACATAACTACGGGTGTAGTAACTAACGGGATTTGTCAGATCCTATGGTACCATAACCTAATACTGGTCGGCTTGATCATTGCTAATGAATGTCATTTGTTATGTAACCCAACCAACAAGTTTGTTCACTTTATTGAAATCGTTATTAGTTTTGTATAAATCGTCTTAATCGTTTTTGAAACCATCGTTATAACATCGAAAATCGTTTTGTTATCATCGTTAAAGCCTTGAAAACATTTAGCACATATGAGTCACCCCAAAACAATTGAAAGCAGTAAAATAAGGGAATAATGTACTCGCCTGAGAATGCTTAGAGGTCTTGAACAACAACCAAACAAAGCTTGAGGGAGCACGGAATCAGTCGGCAAATCTAAACTATATAAATAAACCGGACTTAAATCGGGAGATCGGATAGGATGAGGCTTGGTAAACCAAATGAGTGTTGGAACTCATATGATATGGTTTAACAAGGCCTACATACTACAATGAAACCAAACCTAAGTGCTTTCGACCCATCGCGACCCATTAAGGTAGCTTATGCTACTTTAACGCGTCGTGTGCGTGAAACGCGTTCGGACCGCCTAACTAGTCCTATGACAAGTAGAATATGTCTAAACATGTTACATAATCATTTATGTGACAAAGGTTTAGGTTACATATGCTTAATTACCAATTATACATGAAAAGGGTATTCTGGTAATTTACCTAAGGCATATAAACTACCTATCATACAACTACTCAAACGATGTGACCATAGGGTATAACCTCGGAAGGTTATTCCCTACCTACTATGGTCACCTAATGTATTTGGTCGGATCCTAATGATCGACCAAATGGGTCGGGGTTCGAGGTATAAGCGATTTATTAGATCGCTTACCCTACGACCCTAGACAACGTGGTAATCAGTAGGCATAGTCCCAAGGGACTATAACCAACGTGATTACACTCACGTTGCGAAGTTCAAACGAACTTCGCATTGACCATAACTGGTCAATGTAGAAAGTCAAACAAAGTTTGACTTTCAGACTCAAAAGACTCGAAAAGCAATAAAAGAACGAAAGAATACTTACGAAGGGTCCCCGAATGCTAATTTCGATCCGAGAATCTCAGGTATGAAACAATGGTTTCAACTTAGAGTTTCTAAGATCAAAATTCTAGTGATTATGAAGCATGGGGGGTGGGGTATTTATAGTAAAAGGTCCACCGTTAAGATCGTTTCTTGGAAACCGTGCTTTGATCTTGGCCTTACACCTCAAGATAATGGTTTTACAAAACCATGTGAGCCCATGGTATTTCCCAAAACCATGTGCACATCAAAACAACCCCTAGTATTTCCTAAAACCATGTGCAAAGGTGGTATAGACCAGATTCAATGTTTCTTCACAGAAAGTTTCAAAAATGGCAGATTTGGTCCCTGTAGTGTAATAAGGCCTTTTCCGACGCGTTTAAGGCCCGTTAACCCCATTTCAAAGCTCTAAAATGAAGTTAAAGTAAAGGGAACTTAAAATATTCTCAAAAATATCTCGGATGTCGGTTCGTTTAGCCGTACAGTTGCGTTGTTCGGCTAATTACGACGGAATGCGCATAAGCGCGAAAAACGATCCAAATGACGCGACGAATGGATTTTTTCTTAAGCCAAACTCTAAAGAATAATATAGTCATGCTTACATAAATTTTTGGATGTCCGGATGTATTCAGAACGTAAGTTATGCGCGAAAGTGCAAACTTGTGCACTTTTTGACACTTCTAGTCCCTGAATGACCCAAAAGTTTATTTTAGCACACCGAACACCTCAAAGCTTATTTCTAAGCTATGTAAAGGATATTTATGGTATGTTTAACTTATGGTCATGTTCTGGAATGTCTGTTACAGTTCAAATTGGCATACTTTCGCAGTTTGTCAACCTTAGTCCCTGTAAGCGATTTAACTTGATTTTGCCATACCAAAGCCTTCAAAACTTATTTCTAAGTTATGTAAAGGTTATTTAAGGTATGTTAAGCCTATGTCACTATTCCAGAGTGTTTGTTGCATTAAACTGGTTATATTTACGCATCGGTGCGCGTATAACCTTCCAGAAAGCGATTTAGAGTTTGAAATTGAACATGAATTGATATGTGCAAATGATACACATATTTTTACAAATCCCAAGTATGAAATATAATATTTCATTGGTTTGGTATTTGTTTGATGGCCGTGGAGGCACAGGTGTTACATCCAAGCCTTGAGACTGTGGCGATAAACCCTTAAACAAATTAAAGGTTTATCTAAGTTATGTATATCGAATTCGGTCATTCCTTCCAATCCAAACAAACCCAGGATTTCAGGAACGGGAGTTGTCAATTCCTATGGTACCACTACCTACTAACGAACGGCGTAGCTAATGTTAATGAATGTATTGTTCCATGTAAACAAACCAAATGTCATACCAAAATGTAAGCATGTGATGAAAACAACTGTACCAAGTATGCACACAATGGGCATACATAGCATGTGATGTGAAACAATGTACTAAGTATGCACACAATGGGCATACATAGCATGAAATGTAATGTGAAACAATGTACTAAGTACGCACACAATGGGCATACATAGCATGAAATGTAATGTAAAGCAATGTACTAAGTACGCACACAATGGGCATACATAGCATGAAATGTAATGTAAAACAATGTACTATAATGTACTAACGAACATAGCAGGTATATGATGTGAAAACATGGAAAGCATGAAAGTAACAAGTAGGCACATGTGTTTCACCCCAAAATGTTTGGAAAACAGTAAAAGAGGGGTCTATGTACTCACTTGAGATTGCTCAGAAGTACTAAGATAACCACCAAGCAATGCTAGAGATCTCGGAATCAAACGGCACCTAATATAGGTAACTATGTTAATAAACCGGACCTAAATCGGAGGATCGGATAGAATGAGGGTTCGTAAACCAAACGAGTATGGAGACTCGTGTAATATGATTTAACAAAGCCCACATACTAAAACGAAACTTAACCTAAGTGTTTGTGACCCATTACGACCCGTTTAGGTAGATTATGCTACTTTAACGCGTCGTTCGCGTAAAACGCGTTCGGAACGCCTAACTAGTCCTATGACAAGTAAAATATGCCTTAACATGTCTAATATTGTTACCAAAACAGTTTAGATACCAAAATTTATGTTACATATGCTTAAAATGAATTTTGGCGTCAAAATGGCATTTTGGTAATTTACCTAAGGCATATAAACTACCTATCATACAACTACCTAAACGAAGCGACCATAAGGTATAACCTCGGAAGGTTATTCCCTATATACTATGGTCACCTAATGTGTTTGGTCAGATCCTAATGATTGACCAAATGGGTCGGGTTCGAAGGTATAAGCGATTTATTACATCGCTTACCCTTACGACCCTAGACAACGTGGTAATCAGTAGGTATAGTCACAAGGGACTATAACCATCGTGATTACAATCACGTTGCGAAGTTCAAACGAACTTCGCATTGACCATAAACTGGTCAATGCAGAAAGTCAAACAAAGTTTGACTTTCGGACTCGAAAAACAATAAAAGAACGAAGGAACACTTACGAAGGGTCCCCGAATGCTAATCTAGATCAAAATAGCTCAGGTATGAAACAAAGGTTTCAACTTAGAGCACATTAGATCAGATTCTTGTGAGGAAAAGTGAAGGGTGGAGGTGGGTATTTATAGTTTTTGGTTCACCGTTAGGATCATTTCTTGGAAAAAGGGGGCACGATCTAAGCCGTACACTTGTTGGAAAGTTGTGGTAACTCATTTGCCATCCACCATAAGAGTTTGACACTTGGCACTTGGCCTTTGGAGAGTGTTAAGGGCTGTTAACAGCTGTAAAAAAACGTTTTGCTGCATCTGGCCCCTACTTACGGACCTAGTTTGGCAGATTTACAGTTTCAGTCCCTGCAACCTCAAAACTTGGTTTTCGATGCGTTTTTTTGACACGTTTAAGCCCCGTTAACTCCATTTCAAAGCTATAAAATGAAGTTAAAGTATAGGGAACTTAAAATTTGTTCAAAAATATCTCGGGTGTCGGTTCGTTTAGCCGTACGGTTACGTTGTTCGGTTAATTACGAAGGAATGTGCATATGCGCGAAAAATGATCCAAATGGCGTGACGAATGGATTTTTCTTATGCCAAACACTAAAATAAAATATTTTAGTGCTTACATAAATTTTTGGATGTCCGGATGTATTCAGAACGTAAGTTATGCGCGAAAATGCAAACTTGTGCACTTTTTGACGCTTTTAGTCCCTGAATGACCCCAAAAGTTTATTTTAGCATACCGAACCCCTCAAAGCCTTTTTCTAAGCTATGTAAAGGATATTTATGGTATGTTTAACTTATGTTCATGTTCCGGAATGTTCGTTACAGTTCAAATTGGCATACTTTCACAGTTTGTCAAGTTTAGTCCCTGTAAGCGAATTAACTTGTTTTTGCCATACCAAAGCCTTCAAAACTTATTTCTAAGTTATGTAAAGGTTATTTAAGGTATGTTGAGTATATGTTGATGGTCCGGAGTATTTTTCGCATTAAACTGATTACGTTTACGCATCAGTTTGCGTATAACTCTCCAGAAAGCGATATAGAGTTTGAAATTGAATAAAAGTCAAAACATGAAAAATGTAAAACACAACCAAACAAACATTGGGATCAAATAACATTTTTTTATTGATAATAGAACTGTTCACAATGATTACAAGCACAGATGTTACAAGGAGGGCCGCGTAAAACGTAAGCCTAGGCTTACGCGGGCCGCGTCAAAGTAAATTTGACCGGATAAGCGTTCCAGGCCATGTGTCGCACAAGTGGCAACCCTACTCGTGACACACAAGCCCTACACGTAGACTAGGGGCCCTCGCGGGCCGCGTAAAAGTTTTGTTAAGGTTTATGCGGGCCAAGTAAAACCTGAAATGTTGCTATAAATTGCCTGTGCATGGGACTTGCTTCTATGTTCAAAAGTTTTGATCAAAAACGAAGTATACTGCCTAAATTCGAAGTTTTAAGTAGGGAAACGCTGCTACGAGTACAGGGTATTAACTCAATCACTGCTACGATACAGTGTCCGATCGATTGAAACTGATCCGATGGATGTTTAAGTGCTGCCCGTATTTGGGCTATACTTTGTCATTCGTCGTGAGGGTTTTGATTTCGTGAGTTTATCGTAAATGTTGTATTAAGTTACTGAGCTCGTTTCGTGTGCATTTTTATTTAACTAGGTTACAAGGTTAAATCAGTAGGCGAGGTTCTGTCCAACTAAACTTGCAAAGTGAGTCATTCTCTTTTTATCAACAATGTTTTACAATACTCAAATTATTTTCAAAAGTTATAGTTACAGGGATTAAGTCGTGGTTATCTTGAATCACTGGCAAGTGGGGTATTGTGCACATTACTAATCTCTCACGGTTAGGTTCACCAACCTAACAGTGATAATAATCACTACTTGGGTGAAAGGACCCAATAGTTGTATGACCATCGTCACCAGGGTGTGACACGGCACCATATAAAAATAAGATAGTAGCCATTGTAATCGCTCTTATGCTGTAATTTATAACTAATGTGTCGTTTTATTTAATCTGAATGACTCGCCAGTATTTCCCCGCTGATAAAATATTTTTTAAAACATGTTTCAGGTGACTTACTGTGAATCAAGGAAAACGTGCTACGGAGCACTAACAAGCTTGAAGTGGTGGCTCAGTAAAATAAATAAACATGTTTTGTAAAACAAGGGATTTCCTCGTGAAATTACCTTTACTGTAAATTATGGGGTTTGTCCCAATTTATAAAATAAAATAATTGGGCATTTTCAAGTTTCAAAAGATCCTGTTAAACTTCCGCTGTCAAATCAAATAATAAATACCACGGGTTTCTGTCCCGCGGCTCCTGGACCGGGTCACACCGGGACGGGGGCCGTGACAGAATAAGGTGGTATCAGAGCCACTGATTTAAGCCAATTAAGTATTTAATTGATTGCCATTCTGTGATTCTGTAAATAACATTCTAACTAGGATTTTGTGTTTCCTTATATTCTGATAGCATGAATGAGTTATCTGAAGCTCTTCAGAATCTCACTATCTATTCTGCTGACATAGAAGTTTCCGGGGGCTTTTCCGGTTATTGGGCCGACACTGAAAAACCTATGGAATTCCAAGCCCAACCTCAGGAGAAACCCAAGTCGAAAAAAGAGAAGGAGAATCATAGGCTGGAGATGCGCACGAAGGAAGAAGCCAGCCACACAGAGGGTTAAAAAGACTGAGGACCCAAATGATAAAGGAAAAGGAAAAGAGATCGGGGAAAGTTCAGGGCAAGCCCAGGAAATGCCACCCTGGGAGGAGCTTGATCGCAAACTGGCAAATTGTGACCTCATTGGACCTGCCAATGAAGACCTCTTCAATTACCCCGCTGAATCACAACTCCCAGTTAACTTAGCACCTGCTATCCCAGATCCCATTGTCAACCACCAACTTCTACCCGGAGAGCTGGAGGAATGGTGGACAAGTGATTGGCAATTTCAGAATCTCTTGAATAACCCTAACACCTATTTTCCCCAATTTGACCCTGAGCCTGCATCAAACCCACCAATGAGCACCGAGAACTTGGCTGAACTCCGCCACTATGGTGAGGAGCTGGTGGAAGTAGGAAACCGAATCCAGGAAGTGGGGGAAAGGATATCATGGAAATACGACGAGAGGGAACGTCGTTTATGAGGTGCCAGCTGACAGGGATCGTATGTGGTTGTGTGGTTACGTGTTTAATAATAATAAAATAATATTAATAAAAATATAATCATATAAAATAACTTAAAATAAAACTTTTGTAATATAACTGGTGTGTATGGATGCATACTAATATATAAAAATATCAACGTCGCAAAGTCGACAATTTTGGCTATACGTGTTGACATGATTATGTGTGATTGTTTTATTATGACTGATTATTAATTATTTTATTTTATGCCAATAATTTATACATTTGTATATTGAAAATTATCAGATGGAACCCGCCGTCAATGAGCCAGTTAACGAAGTAAACCAATCTGAGCAAAACAATGAGGATCACTTTCTTAATAGGCAAGTTATAGAAAATATTGTTGCTCAAGGAATAGCCAATGCTATTCCAGCAATCCTTGATGCTGCCCGAAATCCAGTTGAACCTCCACCACCTACTCCCAACAAACGTACTCGTGAAGACAACTTCAGTAATAGTGTAAATGGAGGCGGCAAAAATAATAATAATGATGATGATGTGATGCAAGCCCCACCACCTACTCCCAATAACGCCTGGTTGCACTTACAAGGAATTTCTTGCCTGTAAACCAATCGAATTTGCAGGCAATGAAGGGGCAACTGCTGCACTGCGTTGGTTAGAGAAAACCGAAGCAGTAATTAAAATAAGTAAATGTGCCGAGGAAGAGAAGGTCATGTACGCGTTGCATCTTTTTAAAGAAGGGGCACTAGAATGGTGGAACACGGTACTACAAGCCAAGGGAAGCGATGTGGCTTATGCCATGAATTGGGAAGAATTTAAGAGATTAGTAGAAAGAAAATTCTGTCCCGAATATGAAAAGGAACAAATGACAAATAAGTTCCTAAACCACCGGATGGTGGATGTTGATTGTCGAGGGTATACTTCGACATTCTTTGAGTATGCTAGAATTGTGCCAACTCTGGCCTCGCCAGAACCGGTACTTATTTCTCGCTATATTTGGGGTTTAATTAGCGAGATTCGAGACATCGTCAAAGCCGCAAGACCCCGCACAATTGACGATGCAGTAGAATTAGCCAACACCTTGACCGACGGACTGGTACGTTTCTAGTTCACGACGTGTATGCAAAAGTGTTTTTTGACTCTGGTGCAAACCAAAGTTTTATAAATACTTCATTCTGCCAAGCTCTTAAACTACCCTTAACCAAACTTAGACAAGTTTTTACTGTAGAAACGGCAGATGGAAATTCTGTTAACATAGATAAGGTCTTGCGAGAAGAAAAGATAGAACTTTTAGGCCATAAATTTTCTGCAAACCTGTTACCTATGAATTTAGCCAGATTCGATGTTGTGTTAGGAATGGATTGGTTAGTAGCCAATCATGCCCGAATCCTCTGTGATAAGAATTCCATAGAAATACACACACCCACAGGAGAAGTAGTGGTGATTACAGGAGATAAGCCACGTAAGCCAATAAAATTCATTTCCGTAATGAAAATGGCCAGTTATTCAAGAAAACAAGGAATAGTGTATATGATTTCGGCAATCATCAACACTAAAGGTAAGGAACTTAAGGAAATTCCAGTAGTATCAGAATACCCGGATGTATTCCCAGCAGAACTACCTGGATTACCACCCGATAGGGAAGTAGAATTTAGAATTCATCTAATTCCTGGAACTACACCGATAGCTAAGGCACCTTATCGGTTAGCACCCACCGAAATGTTAGAATTGAAAAAGCAGTTATATGAATTGTTAAGCAAATGATTTATACAACCTAGTTCATCCCCTTGGGGAGCACCAGTATTATTTGTGAAAAAGAAGGATGGTTCAATGCGAATGTGTGTTGATTACAGGGAATTGAACAAGGTTACAATTTAGAATCGATACCCATTACCTAGGATTGATGATCTTTTTGATCAACTTCAGGGAGCTAGATATTTTTCTAAGATAGATTTGCGATCCGGATACCATCAGTTGAAAGTACAAGAAGAAGACATACCTAAAACTGCCTTCAGAACTAGGTATGGTCATTACGAGTTTACAGTCATGCCCTTTGGACTAACAAATGCTCCTGCAGCATTTATGGACATGATGAATAGGATCAGTAAACCGTACTTGGATAAATTTGTAATTGTCTTTATCGACGATATACTCATTTATTCCAAAAGTCAGGACGAGCATTGTGAGCACCTACATGCACTCTTAACTTTGTTAAGAAAAGAGAAGCTTTACGCCAAATTCTCAAAGTGTGAATTCTGGTCACAAGAGGTGCAATTTTTAGGACACATGGTGAATCACGAAGGTATTCACGTAGATCCCTCCAAAATAGAAGCGATCACCAAATGGAAGGTCCCGCAATCAGCTATGGAAGTTAGAAGTTTTCTAGGATTAGCCAGATACTATAGACGATTTATTAAGGATTTTTCCAAAATAGCTATACCATTAACTAAGCTAACCTGTAAAGCAGTAAAGTTTGAATGGGGATCTAGACAAGAAGAGGCTTTTAAGATTTTAAAGCAAAGATTAACAAACGCCCCAATTCTTGCCTTACCAGAAGGGACAAAAGATTTAGAAGTTTATTGTGATGCCTCTAAGCTAGGATTAGGGTGTGTGCTAATGCAACACAAGAAGGTGATTGCGTACGCCTCAAGGCAATTGAAAAAGCACGAAGAAAATTATACGACGCACGACTTAGAATTGGAAGCAATAATTTTTGCCCTTAAGATTTGGAAACACTATCTGTATGGCAGTAAGTTTACAGTCTATACAGATCATAAGAGTTTAAGATACATATTAGGGCAAAAGGAATTAAATATGAGGCAAAGAAGATGGATGGAAATTCTAAGTGATTACGACTGTGATATTCAATATCACGAAGGAAAAGCAAATGTAGTCGCAGATGCCCTAAGTCGTAAGTATCATGAAAAGGAAAAGCGAGTTCGTGCTCTTAGATTAAATCTACAGTTAGATTTAATGGAACAACTGAAAAACATTCAAGAAACAACACTCAAGGATGATGCTGAAGGAATGAAAGGAAGGATAAAAGACTTAGAGCAAGGGGCTGATGGAATTTGGATATTCCACAAGAAAAGGATTTGGGTACCTAAGCAGGGAGAGTTAAGAAATAAGATTTTAGAGGAAGCCCATAAATCTAGGTATACCATGCATCCTGGTAATAATAAGATGTACCAAGATTTAAGGAATAATTTCTGGTGGATAGGAATGAAAAAGGATATAGATAGATATGTATCTAAGTGTCTAACTTGTTCACCAGTTAAAGCAGAACACCAGAAACCTTCAGGGTTACTCCAACAATTAGAAATGCCTGTATGGAAATGGGAATTAATAACCATGGACTTTGTTACTAAGTTGCCCAAAACCAGAAAGGGTAATAACGCGATTTGGGTATTTGTGGATCGATTAACCAAATCAACTAATTTTCTACCCATGAAGGAAACCTTTAGCATGGAAAGATTAGCCAAGTTATACGTAGACGAGGTAGTATCCTTACATGGAGTCCCACTCTCCATTGTATCGGATAGGGATAGTCGTTTCACTTCCCATTTCTGGACTAGTTTCCAGGAAGCAATGGGAACCCGACTAAATTTAAGTACTGCATACCATCCCCAAACAGACGGACAAAGTGAAAGGACGATCCAAACCCTGGAAGACATGCTTAGAGCGTGTGTTATAGATTTTGGGGGAAACTGGGACAACCATTTACCTTTAATTGAATTCTCCTATAACAATAGTTATCATTCAAGCATTGAAGCTGCCCCGTTCGAAGCACTGTATGGACGAAAGTGTAGAACTCCAGTTTGCTGGGCAGAAGTTGGAGAAAGCCAATTATCAGGTCCTGAAATCGTACAAGAAACCACCGACAAGATAACTCAAATCAAGGAAAGACTGAAAACGGCTCGAGATCGTCAGAAAAGTTATGCAGACAATCGACGCAAGCCGCTAGAATTTCAAATTGGAGACAGGGTACTCTTGAAAGTTTCTCCTTGGAAAGGAGTAGTTCGGTTCGGTAAGAAAGGAAAGCTAAGTCAAAGATACGTAGGACCCTTCCTAGTAATTCAACGCATATGACCGGTTGCCTATCGTTTACAACTACCAGAAGAGCTAGCTGGAGTGCATGATGTATTTCATGCATCTAACCTCAAGAAATGTCTATCTGACGAGTCGCTAGTAGTCCCTCTTCAAGACATACAGGTGAATGAAAAGTTGAAGTTCATGGAGAAACCGCTTCAAATAGAAGACAGAAAGATTAAATTCCTTAAACACAAAAGATTGGTACTGGTCAAGGTCAAGTGGGATTCGAAAAGAGGACCTGAGTATACCTGGGAGCCGGAATCGGAGATGAAGCGAAAATATCCTCACTTATTTCAGTAAATCTCGAGGACGAGATTTTAAATAAGGTGGGGAGGATGTAAGGACCTACAAAAATGTCCATAAACGACCCGTAAGTTAAAACCCTGACCCCTGAAACCCTAATACGCATGAAAAACCAAGAAAACAAGAATTTTGAGTTTCAGGCGGGCCGCGTAAAACTTAAGCCTAGGCTTACGCGGGCCGCGTTAAAGTAAAGTTGACTGGATAAGCGTTCCAGGCCACGTATCGCACACGTGGCAACCCTACTCGTGACACACAAACCCTACACGTAGACTAGGGGCCCTCGCGGGCCGTGTAAAAGTTTTGTTAAGGTTTACGCGGGCCGCGTAAAACCTGAAATGTTGCTATAAATTGCATGTGCATGGGACTTGCTTCTGTGTTCGAAAGTTTTGATCAAAAACGAAGTATACTGCCTAAATTCGAAGTTTTAAGTAGGGAAACGCTGCTACGAGTACAGGGTATTAACTCGATCACTGCTACGATACAATGTCCGATCGATTGAAACCGATCTGATGGATGTTTAAGTGCTGCCCGTATTTGGGCTATACTTTGTCATTCGTCGTGAGGGTTTTGATTTCGTGAGTTTATCGTAAATGTTGTATTAAGTTACTGACCTAGTTTCGTGTGCATTGTTATTTAACTAGGTTACAAGGTTAAATCAGTAGGCAAGGTTCTGTCCAACTAAACTTGCAAAGTGAGTCATTCTCTTTTTATCAACAATGTTTTACAATACTCAAATTATTTTCAAAAGTTATAGTTGCAGGGATTAAGTCGTGGTTATCTTGAATCACTGGCAAGTGGGGTATTGTGCACATTACTAATCTCTCACGGTTAGGTTCACCAACCTAACAGTGATAATCATCACTACTTGGGTGAAAGGACCCAATAGTGGTATGACCATCGTCACCAGGGTGTGACACGGCGCCAGATAAAAATAAGATAGTAGCCATTGTAATCGCTCTTATGCTGTAATTTATAACTAATGTGTCGTTTTATTTAATCTGAATGACTCGCCAGTATTTCCCCGCTGATAAAATATTTTTTAAAACATGTTTCAGGTGACTTACTGTGAATCAAGGAAAACGTGCTACGGAGCACTAACAAGCTTGAAGTGGTGGCTCAGTAAAATAAATAAACATGTTTTGTAAAACAAGGGATTTCCTCATGAAATTACCTTTACTGTAAATTATGGGGTTTGTCCCAATTTATGAAATAAAATAATTGGGCATTTTCAAGTTTCAAAAGATCCTGTTAAACTTCCGCTGTCAGATCAAATAATAAATACCATGGGTTTCTGTCCCGCGGCTCCTGGACCGGGTCACACCGGGACGGGGGCCGTGAAAAATACCCCCCCCCCCATTTCATTCACAACTTGCTCAATTCATTCTTTTCTTCATCACCTGCTCTAATTGGAGGCTACCACATTGTTGGAGGCTTCTTAACTGAGTTTTCTAGTTCATCTTTCATCCTAGAACACAATTGAGTGTTCTTCCTAGTCTTGTTTATTTATTTTTAGCTATTTCAAGCTAAAAGTCAAACATTGTTTGACTTTCGACTTTGACCATGAATTGGTCAAGTCAAAGTTCAATTGAACTTTGCAACGTGATCGTAATCACAATGGTTATAATCCCTTGCGATTATACCTACTGATTACCACGTTTACTAGTCGAAGTGACGAGTCAAAGTTTTGGTCAAAATGCACGTTTATGTGCATTTTACGACGGAACTATTTTTGGGTATGAAAACACTTTGTTTTGATACCAAATCAGTTTTCCAACTAAGTTAAACATGTTTTGACATGTTTAACACGTCACTTCTATTTTAGTGCTTAATTAGGGTCGTAAGTCGAGCGGTTTGACCACCGCTTTGACTTTTGAATCCGACCCGTTTGGTCGATCATTAGGATCCAACCAAACATATATTTGTGACCATAGTTATATAGGGAATAACATCCAGAGGTTATACCTTATAGTCACTTCATTTGGTTAGTTGTATGATATGTTGTTTAGATGCCCTTAGAAAATGACCAAAATGCCCTTTTTCATGCATAAATCTGATTTAAGCATGTGTGCCAAACTTTTGACACCTAAACTGATATTATAACATTTTCAAACATGTTTGGTGTAACACCCTGTGTTTCGAAAGTCAAAGTCAAGATTGAAGTCAAAGGGAGACAAGATTGCTAATTGCGATCTGTTACTCTTTGCTCAATTCCTGTTTTGACTTCTTTGACTCGTAGATAGTCCATTTTATGATTAACGTTAGTTGTATTATGTGGAGTACTTATTAATAATCGAGGTTTATTCGATATTTATTGCATGTTTTATCACTTCATCGCTATCGCAATCGCGCTCGCAACTCGAATTACGCGTTCTAGATATTGTTTTATGTGTGTGTGTGCCTTATGTGTTACTTGTGCATGTTTATTTATGTTATGATGTGGTGGATAATCGAAACGCAATCGAAACTCGAATCGCAATCGAATCGCAAACGCTAAACGCAAGTCAATTAAGGATAATTCTACGTTGATATAGTAGTTGGGATTAAAAGTAATTTGAATAGGAAACTCTATCGTATCGCAACACTCGCATTCGCAATCATAACAGCAAAACTCGTCGAACCGAACACTCGAACCAAGTGACTGATCGACCAGGTAGCCAGCCGATCGACCACTCGATCAGGCTGCCACCCGATCGACCAACCTTTTCCACTTCGGGAAACCCTATAAATACCCCCTGTCACCATCAAACTTACCACTTTTGGCACTCTCCTGTCCGACCAGCGCTCCAATCTCACTTTTCCTTCGATTTCTCGCGATTCCAGTAAGATTTCAACCTAAATCTTGTACTTCTTTGATCTACACTTGACTCTACACCTTTCTATCTTTTAAATCTTAACTTTTAACCGAGAAATCACACGATTTCAGGTGTTCTAGGATGATGTCATCATGGTGTTCTTGGGAACTTCATGTTTTGGCCTCAATCCACCGAGAACAACTTAGATCTAACCGATTTCCACATAAACAAACAAAGATCTTTCATAGATCTAAACATATTCACGATGAAAAGGATTGAAAGATGGTTTTCTAACTTTCTTTCAACTCTTTTACACTCAATGCATTCAAAACCGATCGAAACGGAGCTTGTACCAACTTCCTACTCATTCTTGTGGTTGTGTTGGTTCAAGATCTGAATTCTATCCACGAGAATACCGATTTCGGGTTAAACATGGAACACCGTCTCGAACAGTTAACTGGCCGGATTTGGGTGATTCATGTCCGATCAGGAGTACCAAGTATTGACGAGGTTTCTGTTGCTTAACACGTTGTCAAAACATCTTAATAAATCAACAAACTATCAAAACAACCAAGTGTGAGGAGATCAGAACGACCAGGACGGAATGCCATCTGATCGGACTACCATCCGATCGGGTTATCACCCGATCGACCTGCACCATGGCCCCACACTTAACATCTATTTCAAACAATTGAAGTTGTGAACATTGAATGAACTACTGACCGATCGGATTACCACCCGATCGGATTGTCACTTGACCATGTAATGTTCTGACTTCAATACTTAAACAATTTTCGACATGTTCAATGCACATATGTTGCCACCCGATCGGACCATCATCCGATCGAGTGACAATCTGCTGCGAACTTACTCTCGCTGAAGTGTCCAACCAATCGGACTGTCGCCCGATCGAATGGTCATTCGGTCGATCGACCTGAAAGGTAGAGATACTTCTAAGTTTTCAAAATACTACAAAGAAAACTTCAAAAGTCAAGCCATCATACACGAACACATCCTTCCCAAAGGAAGAAACAATCCACTCGAAAGGTCAACCGATCGGATGACCATCCGAGCGGACTGTCACTCGAATGACTGGCTGTCCGATCGGACTACCATCCGATCGAACTGTTGTCCGACCCACTAACACTTGTATCATTTTAAGCGTCGTTTATCGTTATGCTATCATTCTGATCAGGCTAACCCTACTCTCTAGCGTTCCCTTCAATCCATCAACCACTGTGAGTATACTCGATCCCTTTTTGCTTTATGCACTTTTGGGTGTTACATACGTTACCTATTCTAAATCACATCAAACACACTACGCAATACTTTAATCGCTAACCAATTACCGCATGTTATACGTGACTTAATGAATGCTTGTTTGTTATGTTTACACATGGAATGCTGTCTACCTGCCTTAGCAACGATAGTACTATAGTTTGGACTCAGCACCTTTTCACTCAGGGGTTGTTAAGGGCAATTACTTACATGGCTCACAGTCGTGAGTGTGTATCGCGAACTGCCTTGGGCAGTCAACCCGCAGTCATTGGTATCGATAGGTTCATGTCGATAACTAACATGCCTTATTTTACACTGTGTACGTGCTGGTTATGCGTAATCGATTTCAAACTCTATATGCTATTATCAAACTTGTATGCTCACCTTTACACTATGTGTATTGACTTTTACTTTAACGTATGTGACAGGTGCTTAGGATGCTTATTTGCTTACTTTGCTGTGAAATCGAGGCTAGGAAAGACCTAGGTCAACAATAAACAATCGTCTGTAATAAAAAAATCTGAGTTGTCGGAACAGAGCAATTTGACTAGATCTTTTCTGTAATAATTGTATTATCATTTATGACATGGTATGGGACGTGTTGCTTTAAATATTTGGTAAATATAGTTGTTATGGAAACTTCATGACAATCTGTTTCACTCAGTGCCATGCCCCGATGTTTCCACCATCGGTTGGGGTGTGACAGATTGGTATCAGAGCCATAACTATAGGGAATTAGGCAGGACTCGACCTAGTCCGGGTCGATGTCTTAGAAATGACCTAGCCTATAGTTAGGAACCAACAGACCAACTTGTGCATATCCGGTAGGGATTATGTACGAGCTTACTGCTAATTCTCGCCATTCTCGCCTACGCTACACTATCACTGCACTCGAATTTTCAAATATGAATGAGCGATTAAGTTGAGATTAGGTGTGAAAACCGCAAACTCTCGACCAAATTGCTTGTTCGCCTCGCATTTTCATGTATAAACACGAGAAATTTCATTGAATCAGGAGTGAAATCCATACTTTGACGCATAATTCTCTTTCATTTTATCAAAACAGGAACAAAGTTGTTAAGATAGGGGTGAAACCTGAACCTTGATGACTTGTTCCGACCTTTACTTGGTTTTACAAAACTCTCACCAAGGTCTTGACGGACTCCAATGACTTAAAGTCATGATACGACTGAAAGGATGCGTGCCGAGCCCAAGATTCGAGGCAAAAGCACAGTCCTGAAAGTCAAAGTGTGTACAAGAGGTCCTTGTGAATAGTCGATTCACTTTGGTTAGTCAACGTCTATATAGTCGTAGACAATCCATTTCTCGATTTATATGTGTTTCGATTCTGAGCCCGCAACTGCTGACTCTGATGCACGTCGATTTTATGTGTTTGTATGTGTATTTACCTGCTTACATGTTTTAATTTTTGGAGATTTGTTCAATTTTCGCTATCGCTTTGATCGACGCACACGACTCGCACTGCACTCTATCTCAAAACGCTGACAAATCGCTACTACCATGAGGAACCACCATACGCTATGTTGCTTGCTATATTATTCGCTTATACTATACTATTCGTTATGTTATTCGACCGCTAATTTCGAACGCTCACGAACTTTGAACAATAGGTTTCTGTATTCTGATTGCCCCTTGAGATTATATTCTTATGTGCTTCTGTGATTCTGTGCCTTACGTGCTTATGTGCTTCTGTGATTCTATGCCTTACGTGCTTATGTGCTTCTGTGCTTATGTGAATCTATGATTATGTGCCTACATGTTACGTAAACGTGCTCCCGAGTGTCACACCCCCAAAATCCACCAGCGGAGTATCACCGCATGGAGGCGTGACTGACCAGGATCAAGCCACCAATCATATTGAACAACGTAATTAAGTAAATAAAACCAACCACAATATAATTGGTGTCCAAAAGAAAGTAACCAACTTTAAGTTAACAGCGAAAGCATAAAATATAAAACCCAAACATAAGTAATATGTTCATAAAGTTTAAATGTTTAACATGGAACTCGACAGTCCATGTCCCACAACGACCACTCCTCCCTGTGCAAGCTCCATAAGCACCTAACGACCTGCAAGGCATGTAACAACGAGTCAACAACAAAGTTGAGTGAGTTCACAGTTGGTTGTTTAGTTTTAAATGTTTGTTTCGAATACCATAAGTCGTTTCGTAAACCACGAGTTAACCAGTATCTTTGTTTCCCAAACCATATCCATAATCAGTGGGGGCTTCCCCATGTGAACCACTAGACCGTTACCATATCGACAACTGACGAAAATAAGTTGTGCCCTACGTCAATGTCTATCATCATTGACTAAGTGCCCAGATCCATTAGTACACGCTCGTCCTACCGGCACGGTGTGAGGCTTGTCAACCCTAATAGCGCTATTAACTAATGACCCGGTCGCCATTGGCCCGGCGATTAAGTCAATATAAAAATGAGGGACTTCATGATAGAGTTTTGTCTAGTAATTTTAAGGTTGTTGTCCTACCCAAGGAGGACGAACGTACGTATTCTACCCAAGGAGAATACGCAAGATTAATATTTGCATCCTACCCATGGAGGATGGCGGTACATATCCTACCCAAGGAGGATATGTAGGTTCCGTTTTAATTCTTTAACCCATTCCCAACCACCGGGAATCCCATGCCTTAGAAAGTGTGTGAACTCACCTCGGTTTGCTCGGTATGCTTATCTACTTGCACAAACAATTCAGTCAAAGCCTATAGTATGCACGTATACACAATCAGTTTATGTTCGTAATGACTCACATGCAATCTATATCACAAAGTGTGCTTGGCAGTTAACATCATGTATCACGTAAACAGTTAATCAAATTCATACGATTCATGCTTCACATAATTGATTTCTCAGTTTATTCTAACATAGCTATCCATTAACAGATCTAACAGACTTAACTGAGTTACTGTGTCTGTTTCCCAACTTGACAAGACATTCGGCGAAATCCCTTCAGCGAAAACCCATTCGCCGAAAACCCATTTGGCGAAAACCCATTCGTCGAAAACCCATTCGGCGAAAACCCATTCGGCGAAAACCCCCAGGCGACGAAATCCCTTGGGCGACGAAATCCCAAAGGGTTTTCGTCGTGATTGTATCTTCGTCAGCCCTGGGTTTTCGTCGGGTAGAGCATGATCATCAATAACAGTTACGCGTTCCAGAAACCCTAATCATCAACACTGTTTCATCCTTACCATTAATCATACAGTTGTTATCCAATTATAATAATCATTAATACTACTAATCATCTTAACAAAAGCATCACAGTACTTAACATCTAGCATGACTGTGACACCTGGGTCACTGCGACCATCAAACAAATACCAAGCCAATGAAATATTGTATTTCATACTTGGGATCTGTAAAAAAATATGTGTATCTTTTGCACATATCAATTCTTGTTCGATTTCAAACTCTAAATCGCTTTCTGGAAGGTTATACGCGCGCTGATGCGTAAATATAACCAGTTTAATGCAACAAACACTCCGGAATAGTGACATATACTTAACATACCTTAAATAACCTCTACATAACTTAGAAATAAGTTTTGAAGGCTTTGGTATGGCAAAAACAAGTTAATTCGCTTACAGGGACTAAACTTGACTAACTGCGAAAGTATGCCAATTTGAACTGTAACGAACATTCCAGAACATGACCATAAGTTAAACATACCATAAATATCCTTTACATAGCTTAGAAATAGGCTTTGAGGTGTTCGGTATGCTAAAATAAACTTTTGGGTCATTCAGGGACTAAAAGCGTCAAAAAGTGCACAAGTTTGCACTTTCGCGCATAACTTACGTTCTGAATACCTCCGGACATCCAAAAATTTATGTAAGCACTAAAATATTTTATTTTAGTGTTTGGCATAAGAAAAATCCATTCGTCGCGCAATTTGAATCGTTTTTCGCGCTTATGCGCATTTCGTCGTAATTAACCGAACATCGCGATCGTACGACCAAACGAACCGACATCCTAGATATTTTTGAGCATGTTTTGAGTTCCCTATACTTTAACTTCATTTTAGAGCCTTGAAATGAGGTTAACGGGGTTCAAACGCATCAAAAATAGCTTAAACGGGCTGCAGGGACCATTTCTGCCATTTTTGAAACTTTTCTGAATCTGGCACATGCTAGCGTAGCGCGAGCACCTCATCTGGGCAGAAACGTTGCAGAAACATCGAATCTGGTCCGTTCCACTTTCGCACACGGTTTTGGGCAATACCATGGGCTCAAATGGTTTTGTAAAACCACTATCTTGAGGTGTATGGCCAAGATCAAAGCACGGTTTCCGAGGAACGATCTTAACGGCTCTACGAATCCTATAAATACCCCCCCCATGCCATTGCAAAACCAAAAGATATTTGATTTGAGAAGCTCTAAGTTGGAACCTTTGTTTCATACCTGAGCTACTTGAATCGAAATTAGCATTCGGGGACCCTTCGTAAGTATTCCTTCGTTCTTTTATTGCTTTTCGAGTCTGAAAGTCAAACTTTGTTTGACTTTCTATGTTGACCAGTTTATGGTCAATGCGAAGTTCGTTTGAACTTTGCAACGTGATTGTAATCACGATGGTTATAGTCCCTTGGGACTATGCCTACTGATTACCACGTTGTCTAGGGTCGTAAGGGTAAGCGATCTAATAAATCGCTTATACCTTCGAACCCGACCCATTTGGTCGATCATTAGGATCCGACCAAACACCTTAGGTGACCATAGTATAGGGAATAACCTTCCGAGGTTATACCCTATGGTCACATCGTTTGAGTAGTTGTATGATAGGTAGTTTATATGCCTTAGGTAAATTACCAGAATACCCTTTTCATGTATAATTGGTAATTAAGCATATGTAACCTAAACTTTTGTCACATAACTGATTATGTAACATGTTTAGGCATATAACACTTGTCATAGGGCTAGTTAGGCGGTCCGAACGCGTTTCACGCGAACGACGCGTTAAGGTAGCATAAGCTACCTAAACGGGTCGTAATGGGTCGTAAGCACTTATATTAGGTTTCATTTAGTATGTAGGCTTTGTTAAACCATATTACACGAGTCTCCATATTCGTTTGGTTTATGAACCCTCATTCTATCTGATCCTCCGATTTAGGTCCGGTTTATTAACATAGTTACCTATATTAGGTGCCGTTTGATATCCGTGATCTCTAGCATTGTTTGGTTATTACTCAAGGACTACTAAGCAATCTCAAGTGAGTACATAGACCCCTCTTTTACTGTTTTCCAAACTGTTTTGGGGTGAAACACATGTGCCTATTTGTTACTTTCATGCTTTCCATGCTTTCACATCATATACCTGCTATGTTCGTTAGTACATTATAGTACATGATTTCATTACATTACATGCTATGTATGCCCATTGTATGCGTACTTAGTACATCGTTTTACATTACATGCTATGTATGCCCATTGTGTGTGTACTTAGTACATCGTTCTACATTACATTTCATGCTATGTATGTCCATTGTGTGCATACTTAGTACATTGTTTTACATTGCATTTCTGTTGCATATGCTCATCCAGCATATGAACACATTATACTACATTTTGAACCGTTGTAACTATTTGACTATGTGAACCGTCGTAACCCTTTGATTATATGAACCGTTTGTAACCGTTGAACCGTGTGAACCATTTGTATCTGTTGACATGATTTACATTTGACAATAGACATTTGACTATACATAAACATTTCTACAATTGTTAAACATTTCATCTTGATGGTTTGGTTTGAGTAAGTGATTTAAGTAACGAGGCGTATGTAATATGATACAAGCACGGTGGATACACCGCTGGTACTTCCTATATATAAGTGTTTGTATGGTATCACATATTGTAGCGTTATTTGAATCATTTCAATTTGAGACATATAACATTTTATACAAATAACATACTTTTCACAAGACATTGATTTACAAACAACTTACCTTATACAAACTAATTTTACATGATTATTCATTTAACCATACATTATTCTCTTATTTATACATATCATCTGGTCTTATCGTTTTTCAAATGATTTACAAGACAAAGCAAATTACAAGGTTCATGACTAAACATTTTCTCAAACATAAGTCATGAATTCTGTTTTCACAAAACCTATGTATCTCACAGGCATTTTTATGCTGACGTACCTATTTTCACATGTGTTTTCAGGAGATGATGCATAGGACTTATCAAGAGATACTTAGGCGGACCTGTGCCTTAGTGACTTAAAAAGAGACAAGAACTAGTTAATTTATGTTATGTACTCGTTAGTTCTTGTTTAAACCAATGTAAACTTTCATGTTTGATTAATAAAACGAAACTTCAATTGCCATGGATTTGAAACAATTAATTCTGTTACAACACTCCCCGACGTTTCCGCCACGTTTTGTATGTTCTACGTGGTCGGGGTGTGACAGAAAAGATGGTATCAGAGCCAATGGTTATAGGGAATTAGGTTATTAGTAATGCTTTGACCTAGTCTATAACCTTCTTAGGACCCTAACGCGAGTTTACTTGCGTTTAGTCATAAAACAATACCGTCACCTATCCTTAGGCGACGACCACAACAAGAACATAAATTTCAAAACCGCTTTGAAAACTAATCATCTGTTCTAGGATGATTGATTACTAGCTTTTGAACCCCTTTGAATTTTCAAAACTCTCGTCAAAGTTTTGGGTCCTAAATAGTGTGAACACGTGCAAACTGGAAGAGTGAATGCCTGTACCCTGGGTTTTCTGTCTAAGGCTAGAGTGTTCGTACAAATCCACATAATCGGACCAGTCACTCTTACCTGGGAACTCTTGGGGTGAGTGTCCACTTATAGGCGAGCATGTTGTGACAACTCGAGTTTCCGACTTTCACTTTCGTATTAATTGCACGTTGACTTCGATTGTTTTGTTGTTTGACTTGTAGCTATACCCGTTATATTAATGAAAGGCACTATGATTGTTACATGTTTATGTGATTTAGATTATAGCATGAAACGTATGGTATTGCGAATTTTGCACGTATGTGATTAATATTAAAACATGAGACTTGGTATTTTAGAAAAACACTTGAACTTTTAACAGCTGAAATGACCCGGCAAATTTAGTGATTCGCCATAACCCAACTCGGCGAAACATGCTGTTTCGCCGGCCCATTATTACGTGAAGCCCATTAGGGCCCAGTTCACTTGTACGCATATAAATTACACAGAACCGTCTCATTCGTCACACGTTAACAAAAATAGAAACCCTAGAGCGCCCCTCTTCTGCGTGACGGCTGTTTGGAACTCTCGAAGCCCCCTTAGCTTATTCATCATTCTTTACATCTCGGTTAGTGTGATATACAAAACCGATTACTTGTTGTTGACCATAAAGTCTGTTTGATGAATGCTCTTAATTGCGACCCATGTGTTTTGGCAGGTTATGTTATTTATGAATCATGTGCTACTTGTTTGTATATAAGTTGTTGTTTTGTAAAATAAAGAAACATCACATGGATATTGTCGGCTAGATTTGATAAGGTTATGGAAAGTAAAATGGGTTGTTTATTAAAATCGAGATTGGTGGGAACTTGTGAACCGCCAAGTCATTATGATGAGGTTTGGTAGTGTTGTTAATGGATATTAAAAGGTCCAATCGGTTTATGCTATTGGAGGTCCAATGAGGATTGGAGGTGATTGCTAGTGGTCGGCCATTAGGCCTTTAGTTTTTGAGGAATTGTTATTATTGCTGAAACTGTATGTATTTCGACGAATCTGAGGTACCGGCGAAACATATTTTAAAGATGAAACTGACATGGCGAAACACAATGTGTTTCGCCGAGACTTGTTTGGCGAAACATGAGTGATTCGTCGGTGGGGCTCATGGCGAAACAGTGGGTGTTTCGCCGACCTGGGTTATTTGCACAGTAACTGTTTCTGATAAAACTTAACTGGGTTAGATAACTGCTGTTATGATTAAAGGCAATACTTGTATGATTACAAATACGTGCAATGTGATACTCAGTGTTATTATTGCGATGTTCATGATGATGATGTTTACGTGCAAACAACTTGAATGCAAACTGATTATTTATACGTGCATACCTTAGGACGTGACTGATTAACCATGAGCACATACTTAGCATACCGAGCAAACAAGGTGAGTTCACACTTCTACCAAGGCATGGGATTCCCAGGGCTTGGGAATGGGATTTAAGGAATAAGGTTGAATAGATTCATGCGGACATTATTACTAGACTACCATACCATCGTCCTCGGTTGTGCAGGACCCATACGTAAAACCTACGTATACTTATGCTATTCGCTATCCTCGGTTGTGAAGGATACTCACGTAAAACCTACGTGAACCAATATTTACTACTGCCTCGGTTGTGTCAGGCACTTACGTAAAACCTACGTAAACCCACGCGTACCCCTATCCTCGGTTGGGAAGGATACTTACGTAAAACCTACGTAACACTTGTACGAATTACTGTTCTCGGTTGTGAAGAACACATATGGTTACAAATAGTCTAGTGGTTATACAACACGGGAAGCCCCCACCAATAGAACTTACTACCGGCCCAGTAGAGCCACATGTTACAAACAAACTTACTATTACGCATTACTTTCTGTGAACTCGCTCAACTAGTTGTTGACTCTCTGTTACATGCCTTGCAGGATCATAGGTACTATTGGAGCTTGCACGGGAGGCACAGTCGTTGTGGATATGGATCGTGAATGTGTTGTTAAACATCATGACTTTTTGTACTTAAACTGATGTTGGGTTTTTACATTAATGCTTCCGCTACTCACTTGTTTATATTTGGTTTTGGAAACACCTATCGTATTGATGAATGACTTTTACTTTATACTTATGTTCAATATGATTGGTGGCTTGATCCTGGTCATGTCACGCCTCCAAGCGGTAGTACTCCGCGTGTGGATTTTGGGGGGTGTGACAGATTGGTATCAGAGCCATTGGTTATAGAGAACTCGGTTTTAATAAAGGGAAAACGTTTTTATTAAAACCAGACTATAACCAGAACAGTGCTCAACGATCCACAACGACGCCTCGCTCCACGTGCAAGACTCATCACTCTAGGTAATATGGTACATGTCTTATTGCCTACTTACTAGAATTACATAGAACTTTGCTCGTGGTATGCTTAGATTTCATTGCTCACTATTTGTTATTGCATGATGACACTTGTGTGCTTACTCTCTTCTGTCATCGCACTATTCACGAACCTATCTCACTTACGTTAACCTTACTATGAAGATCATGTCTGGACGTATCAACATGACCCAGGACCAGTTGACGGCCCTCATTAACGAACGAGTTACTGCGGCAGTTGCAGCCGCACAAGCAGGAGGTATACCCTGCAGTTACAACTCACACTAGGATCCTTAGATCCTACACTCCTAAACCAACTCTTGTGTTTTAATCTTGTACTGGATTCTTATATACAACAGGTCAGCACGTTCAGCCACCTGTTTGTACCTTCAAAACTTTCATGGACTGTCGTCCTACTACCTTTAGTGGCACGGAAGGAGCGGTTGGACTCCTCCATTGGTTTGAAAAGCTCGAGTCCGTATTTGAAATGTGCGAATGCCCTGAGGCTCGCAGGGTGAAGTACGCCACTGGTACACTAGAAGGCATTGCGCTGACTTGGTGGAATGCGCAAGTGCAGATGTTAGGGTTGGCTGTTGCTAACGCCACACCCTGGAATGATTTCAAGGATTTGATTAAAGAGGAATACTGTAGCCGTGATGATATTCATAAGCTTGAGGTAGAGTTTTACCATTTGAAAATGACTGGGTCAGAAATCGAAGCGTACACCAGAAGATCGAACGAGTTGGCTATTCTGTGTCCTACTATGGTGGACCCTCCCATTAAGCGTATCGAACTGTATCTCAATGGTCTGGTGCCGGAGATTCAAAGCCACGTAACCTCAGCGAATCTTGGCACTATTCAACAGATCGTCAAGCTAGCTCATCGCCTCACCGATCAGGCAGTGGAACAGAACAAGCTGCCTAAACGTATCAGCGCTACTACTACTGCTACTGTTTCAGCAACTACTCCTGCTACCCCCAGTGATAACAAGAGAAAATGGGAGGGGGATTCCAGCGAAGGTTCAGCTTTAGTACAGTCTCAAGTTCAGCAGCGAAAGACTGACAACTATCAGAGCCCTAGTCAGCAATCTTCGGGCAGTCACAGGCAGGGTGGTTATCGAGGGGACCTCCCAAGGTGTAACAACTGTAATAGGCATCACAGTGGCCAGTGCAAGAAGGGTCGTTGTCAGAGGTGCCACAGGATGGGCCATGAGGCCAAGGATTGTAGGAGCCCACGGCCTGTAACTCAGAATCAACAGCATCAGCAAACGCAACAGAACCAACAACAGGGTAACAAGGGATGTTTTCATTGTGGTGCTGAAGGTCACTTCAAAAGACACTGCCCTCAGTTAAACCGAAACCAGAACAACAACAACAACCAGGGAAATGGGAACAACAACAACAATAATCAGGGCACTGGGAGCAACAATGGGGGAAACAACAACAACAATGGTGCAAAGGGTCGTATGTTTGTGATTGGTCAGAGTGACGCAAGGAACGATCCTAATGTGGTTACGGGTAAGTTTCTTCTTGACGACTTTTATGTTACCGTATTATTCGATTCGGGTGCGAATACCAGTTATATGTCTCTGAACGTTAGTCAAATGCTTAAACGCGCACCAACACTTTTGAACACCAAACATGTCGTAGAGTTAGCTAACGGTAAAAGTCTAGAGGCCACACACATAGTTCAGGGTTGTAATCTTATCCTCGCTGGTCAGACTTTCTCTATCGATCTCATTCCTATAACTCTGAGTAGTTTCGACATTGTCATCGGTATGGATTGGTTATCCCAACAACAAGCAGAGATCCTATGCAAGGAGAAGATCATTCGTATTCCTCGTTCTGGCAAAGAACCTCTCGAAGTTCAAGGCGACAAGAGTGGTGTCGTGAGTGGCATCATCTCCTTCTTGAAGGCTCAGAAGTGTCTGCGAAAGGGCCACATAGCTATTTTAGCACTCGTTACTGATACATCTTCGACAGAGAAAAAGATTGGGGATATTCCTGTAGTACGTGAATTTCCTCAAGTATTTCCTGAAGAGTTACCAGGGTTACCGCCTCATCGCCAGGTCGAGTTTCAGATCGAGCTAGCTCCAGGAGCAGCACCTATAGCTCGGACGCCTTATCGCTTAGCTCCAAATGAACTGGAAGAACTGTCTAAGCAATTGCAAGAACTCTTGGAAAAGGGTTTCATACGTCCTAGCTCTTCGCCCTGGGGAGCTCCAGTATTATTTGTAAAGAAGAAAGACGGTACCTTTCGTATGTGCATAGATTACCGCGAACTGAACAAGGTGACGGTGAAGAATCGTTATCCACTTCCACGTATCGACGACTTATTCGACCAGTTGCAAGGGTCGAGCTATTACTCAAAGATTGATCTAAGGTCAGGTTACCATCAACTGAGAGTCCGGGATGAGGACGTCTCCAAAACAGCGTTCAGAACACGCTACGGCCACTACGAGTTTCTAGTCATGCCATTCGGACTAACGAACGCGCCTGCAGTTTTCATGGATCTTATGAACAGGGTGTGCAAACCTTATCTTGACAAGTTTGTTATTGTTTTCATTGACGACATCCTGATTTATTCGAAGAATCGGGAGGAACATGAGCAGCATTTACGACTTATTCTGGAACTCCTTCGAACGGAACAGCTGTACGCTAAGTTTTCAAAATGCGACTTCTGGCTTCGTGAAGTCCACTTTCTAGGCCACGTGGTAAACAAGGATGGGATTCATGTTGATCCATCCAAGATAGATTCAATTAAGAACTGGCCTGCACCTAGCACACCGACAGAAATACGCCAATTCTTGGGTTTGGCGGGTTATTACAGACGGTTTATCAAAGACTTCTCAAAGATTGCGCAGCCGCTTACATTACTGACACAGAAAGGTATTGCTTACCGTTGGAGTGATACACAGGAAACAGCGTTTCAGCATTTAAAGGATAGACTTTGTAGCGCACCTATCCTCTCATTGCCTGAAGGCACGGACGATTTTGTAGTCTACTGTGATGCATCTATCCAAGGTCTTGGATGTGTGTTGATGCAACGAGATAAAGTTATTGCTTATGCTTCGCGCCAACTTAAGATTCACGAACGGAATTACACTACGCACGATTTAGAGCTTGGAGCTGTTGTCTTTGCACTCAAGATATGGAGACATTATCTGTATGGCACCAAGTGCACCATCTACACCGATCACAGGAGCCTCGAATATATTTTCAAGCAGAAAGATTTAAACATGCGACAACGTAGATGGGTTGAACTACTGAACGATTACGAATGTGCTATAAAGTACCATCCAGGCAAGGCCAATGTGGTGGCCGACGCCCTTAGTCGAAAGGATACTATACCTAGGCGTGTACGAGCGTTGCAACTCACTATTCAGTCTAGTCTTCCTTCACAGATACGAGATGCTCAGGTAGAAGCATTGAAACCAGAAAACGTCAGGGCTGAAGCTCTGCGCGGCTCAAGGCAAAGGTTAGAACGAAGGGCAGACGGCGCCTATTATGTAACCGGACGCATCTGGGTCCCACTCTATGGCAACCTACGCGAGCTTGTAATGGATGAAGCTCATAAGTCTCGCTACTCAGTACATCCTGGTTCGGATAAGATGTACCACGACCTCAGAACTACTTACTGGTGGCCTAGCATGAGAGCTCACATAGCAACTTACGTTAGCAAGTGTTTGACTTGTGCGAGAGTCAAAGCGGAGTATCAAAAACCATCAGGCCCACTCCAGCAACCTGAGATACCACAATGGAAATGGGAGCAAATTTCCATGGATTTTGTTACTGGCCTGCCTAGATCTCAGCGCGGAAATGATACTATTTGGGTGATCGTGGATCGACTCACAAAGTCTACTCACTTCTTGGCTATCAAGGAAACGGATAAGTTCTCCACTCTAGCAGACGTATACCTTAAAGAAGTTGTCTCGAGGCACGGGGTGCCCACTTCTATTATCTCTGATCGTGACGCACGTTTTACTTCAGAACTGTGGCAAGCAATGCACAAATCTTTTGGCTCTCGATTAGACATGAGCACAGCTTATCATCCTCAGACAGATGGGCAATCTGAGCGTACTATTCAAACTCTAGAAGACATGCTTCGGGCGTGCGTAATCGACTTTGGCAAGGGCTGGGAAAAGCATCTGCCACTTGTGGAATTTTCATACAACAACAGTTACCACACCAGCATTAAAGCTGCTCCATTTGAGGCATTGTACGGGCGTAAATGCCGATCACCTCTTTGTTGGGCAGAGGTGGGTGACAGTCAGATCACAGGTCCTGAAATGGTAGTTGATACTACTGAAAAGATTGCTCAAATACGACAACGCATGGCGGCAGCTCGTGACCGTCAGAAAGTATACGCTGATAAAGACAGGAAACTACTCGAATTCCAAGTTGGGGATCGAGCACTACTCAAAGTTTCACCTTGGAAGGGTGTTGTTCGTTTTGGCAAACGAGGCAAACTCAATCCACGATACGTTGGACCATTTGAAGTCATAGAAAAGATAGGCAAAGTGGCCTACAGATTGAACTTACCAACTGAACTCAGTGCAGTTCACAACGTCTTTCATGTGTCGAATCTGAAGAAGTGGCAGTCAGATGAGACCTTCATAGTTCCTTTGAAGGAGCTCACTATCGACGAACGGTTGCATTTCGTCGAGGAACCAGTTGAAATCATGGACCGGGATGTTAAGGTCCTCAAGAACACTAGAATACCTCTTGTACGAGTTCGTTGGAACTCCCGTCGCGGCCCAGAGTTCACCTGGGAGCGCGAAGACCAAATGGAACTCAAATATCCCCAGTTGTTCGAAAACAATGCAACTACTACTGAGGCTGAAGCTACTACAGAATTTCGGAACGAAATTCCAACTCAACGGGGGAATGATGTGACACCCCAGGAAAACCAGTAAACGATAACTTACCTAGCTTCCTCAGTAACCGCATGCTAAATTTCGGGACGAAATTTCTTTCAAGTTGGGGATAATGTGACAACTCGAGTTTCCGACTTTCACTTTCGTATTAATTGCACGTTGACTTCGATTGTTTTGTTGTTTGACTTGTAGCTATACCCGTTATATTAATGAAAGGCACTATGATTGTTACATGTTTATGTGATTTAGATTATAGCATGAAACGTATGGTATTGCGAATTTTGCACGTATGTGATTAATATTAAAACATGAGACTTGGTATTTTAGAAAAACACTTGAACTTTTAACAGCTGAAATGACCCGGCAAATTTAGTGATTCGCCATAACCCAACTCGGCGAAACATGCTGTTTCGCCGGCCCATTATTACGTGAAGCCCATTAGGGCCCAGTTCACTTGTACGCATATAAATTACACAGAACCGTCTCATTCGTCACACGTTAACAAAAATAGAAACCCTAGAGCGCCCCTCTTCTGCGTGACGGCTGTTTGGAACTCTCGAAGCCCCCTTAGCTTATTCATCATTCTTTACATCTCGGTTAGTGTGATATACAAAACCGATTACTTGTTGTTGACCATAAAGTCTGTTTGATGAATGCTCTTAATTGCGACCCATGTGTTTTGGCAGGTTATGTTATTTATGAATCATGTGCTACTTGTTTGTATATAAGTTGTTGTTTTGTAAAATAAAGAAACATCACATGGATATTGTCGGCTAGATTTGATAAGGTTATGGAAAGTAAAATGGGTTGTTTATTAAAATCGAGATTGGTGGGAACTTGTGAACCGCCAAGTCATTATGATGAGGTTTGGTAGTGTTGTTAATGGATATTAAAAGGTCCAATCGGTTTATGCTATTGGAGGTCCAATGAGGATTGGAGGTGATTGCTAGTGGTCGGCCATTAGGCCTTTAGTTTTTGAGGAATTGTTATTATTGCTGAAACTGTATGTATTTCGACGAATCTGAGGTACCGGCGAAACATATTTTAAAGATGAAACTGACATGGCGAAACACAATGTGTTTCGCCGAGACTTGTTTGGCGAAACATGAGTGATTCGTCGGTGGGGCTCATGGCGAAACAGTGGGTGTTTCGCCGACCTGGGTTATTTGCACAGTAACTGTTTCTGATAAAACTTAACTGGGTTAGATAACTGCTGTTATGATTAAAGGCAATACTTGTATGATTACAAATACGTGCAATGTGATACTCAGTGTTATTATTGCGATGTTCATGATGATGATGTTTACGTGCAAACAACTTGAATGCAAACTGATTATTTATACGTGCATACCTTAGGACGTGACTGATTAACCGTGAGCACATACTTAGCATACCGAGCAAACAAGGTGAGTTCACACTTCTACCAAGGCATGGGATTCCCAAGGCTTGGGAATGGGATTTAAGGAATAAGGTTGAATAGATTCATGCGGACATTATTACTAGACTACCATACCATCGTCCTCGGTTGTGCAGGACCCATACGTAAAACCTACGTATACTTATGCTATTCGCTATCCTCGGTTGTGAAGGATACTCACGTAAAACCTACGTGAACCTATATTTACTACTGCCTCGGTTGTGTCAGGCACTTACGTAAAACCTACGTAAACCCACGCGTACCCCTATCCTCGGTTGGGAAGGATACTTACGTAAAACCTACGTAACACTTGTACGAATTACTGTTCTCGGTTGTGAAGAACACATATGGTTACAAATAGTCTAGTGGTTATACAACACGGGAAGCCCCCACCAATAGAACTTACTACCGGCCCAGTAGAGCCACATGTTACAAACAAACTTACTATTACGCATTACTTTCTGTGAACTCGCTCAACTAGTTGTTGACTCTCTGTTACATGCCTTGCAGGATCATAGGTACTATTGGAGCTTGCACGGGAGGCACAGTCGTTGTGGATATGGATCGTGAATGTGTTGTTAAACATCATGACTTTTTGTACTTAAACTGATGTTGGGTTTTTACATTAATGCTTCCGCTACTCACTTGTTTATATTTGGTTTTGGAAACACCTATCGTATTGATGAATGACTTTTACTTTATACTTATGTTCAATATGATTGGTGGCTTGATCCTGGTCATGTCACGCCTCCAAGCGGTAGTACTCCGCGTGTGGATTTTGGGGGGTGTGACACATGTCTTCGCGATACACTATGAGGATCTATTTGCTTTGATTCAGCCTTTGTGTTGTTTGTTTGCTTCGTGGTTCAAACAAATGACCATCAACCATGATTATGGTCGGTAATTGTAACATCCTATTCTTACCCAATGCCATTTCATTTGTTTTCTTTCTTGTTTCTCTTTTAGAATGCCTCCTCGACGCGAAAACCAGATAGCGACTGCCGAACTGGCAGAAATCATTACGCAGCAAATGGCTGCTCAATTCCCAAACCTCTTTGCTCAATGGAACCAAGCCAACAACAACAACAATGGTCCATGCAATTTCAAGAGTTTCAACTCGGCTAAACCACTCAAGTTTAGTGGTTCTGAGGGAGCGACTGGGCTTCTTCAATGGTTCGAGAGCATTGAGAATACTTTCCGCCACGTGCAGTGTCCTGACAATCGCAAGGTCGAGTTTTCTTCGAGTGTGTTCCAGAAGAGGGCCCTTACGTGGTGGAACGGGGTTATGAGAGATCGTGGTGCAGAAGTCGCTCTAGCATAGACATGGGCTGAACTTAGGGCCCTTATGATGAAGGAATTCTGTCCTCGTCATGAGATCAGGGCCTTGGAAAGGGAATTTGACAATCTTACGCAAGTTAGCGGTGAGCATTGAGCCTACACGGACCGTTATGAGGAGTTAAGTCTGTTATGCCCAAACAAGGTCACGCCTTTGGATAAGGCAATCGAAAAGTACATTGATGGCCTCCCTGACTCAATACAAGACATTGTGACTGGTAGCAACCCTACTACAGTTAGACAGGCCATTGAGCTATCTGCAACCTTGACTAAATCAAAGATCAGGAAAGGTAAACTTTTCCGAAAAGGTGACAAGAAACCGGTCGAGGAATCGAACCCAATCGAGGAATCAAAGACCATGGATGAACAGACTGGATCCCCTAAGAAGTCAAAGAAGCGAAAGGCTTCTCAGAACTTCGCCATGGTTACTCACAATGATCAAGCCGTCCCCAACCAACCAGCTCAACCCCCTACTAGGAAGCCATACAATGGAACTGCACCCTTGTGCAACCAATGTAGCCTCCATCATCATGCCAATGTAAAGTGCCGCAAATGCCAAACTTGTGGACTTATAGGCCATACAGCAAGAGTTTGCCCAGCTGCAGCTGCACCAAACCAAGCTGGCAACAATCCTGCTCAAGGTCGTTTTCTACCAGGTTCTTGCTTCAACTGTGGCGAGATGGGTCATTTCCGAAGAAATTGCCCAAAGCTTGCTAATGCAAATCCAGCACAGGGATGAGCATCTGACTGACTAGAAGACAACATCGTTTAGAAATAATCACGTCTTATGTATTATTTTCTTTTGTTGTCAAGGTCCAAGAAACAGTTGTTATCGTTGTTTATAAATAAATCTTTTATTTACATTGCAATGTATTTATGTGGTTGCATGTATAAACAACATATCCCTTTCAAAACCGACAATCAAGGAACCGTATTCCTTGAAGAACAAACTACCCCCAAAATTTTCCCATTCTATGATCTCTTGCGTTTTCCACGAAATTCCTAAGTACCCGTTTCATTCAAGGATACGAAGTACAAGGCGCAAGTTACAACACTGGACGAATACCCAAAGTACCACTATAAATCCTTAATAGGGTACCTAAGGGTATTTCCGTAAATCCTAAAATTGTTGTGTTCCTTAATTCGAATATTACGTTTCTTTGAAAACAAAATCGAATTTTAGGAGATCATCCTATGTTTTCAGATAGATCCCAGAGGACATTGAAGTCCAGCGACTGGTTTCCTGGTGTACTTTGAATATCTATATTCAATCACTAACAAGTTAATAACAAATTAATAACTGAGTTAAGCAACTATGTGATTATGTGCTTATGTGTTCCCTTTTATGTTTTTCGAGTAATCCGATTTTTGTTATCTAAAATCCTTAATGGACTTCTACGTTGTAGTTAAGTCCCTTGGGTTATAAAGCACTACTCCATAATTAGACCCATTGAGTGGTCTAGTTAAACAGATTGATCCAAAAATCTGGTTAGGAACATCATGTGATGATATAGCTGAAAGGACTCCTTGGTGGCCTAATTAATAAGATCATTTGTTGATCTAATTAAAAGGACCCTATGGTAGTCTAGTCACCCTCATCACAGGTTTGATTTTCCTCCCCTAAACATTACAAGATAAACTGTGCGGACTGTGCAAGGAATTACGTAATTATGGATGCATACATAATTATGGAATTTAGTGCACAGAAACCACAGCGAGTTTTGTCATGTGCCTAGAAGTTAACTCTATTCATTTCCGTTTCTGAGGAAGCACCCGTTGAAAATGACTCCGTTTGTTCATTTTCGTTTCTGAAGATTGTCCGTTGAGGAAATGAATATCCGTTTGATTATCCTTTTCATTTCCATTTCTGAGGAAGCGCCCGTTGAAAATGACTCCGTTTGTTCATTTTCGTTCCTGAAGATTGTCCGTTGAGGAAATGAATATCCGTTTGTCTATCATTTTCATTTCCATTTCTGATGAAGCACCCGTTGAAAATGACTCCGTTTGTTCATTTTCGTTTCTGAAGATTGTCCGTTGAGGAAATGAATATCCGTTTGATTATCCTTTCCATTTCCATTTCTGATGAAGCACCCGTTGAAAATGACTCCGTAAGTTCATTTTACGTTTCTGAAGATTGTCCGTTGAGGAAATGAATCCCCATTTGTTTATTCCTTCATTTCCGTTTCTGAAGAATACTCGTTGAGGAAAATGACTCCGTCTGTTCATTTTCATTTATGAAGATTGTCCGTTAAGGAAATGACAGGATTATTCCTTGTATATCTGGTGGTTACTTGACACAAAGTTAAAGATGGACTCCTACGAATAAATTTCGGGACGAAATTTCCTAAAGTAGGGGAGACTGTGACACATGGGTCACTGCGACCATCAAACAAATACCAAGCCAATGAAATATTGTATTTCATACTTGGGATCTGTAAAAAAATATGTGTATCTTTTGCACATATCAATTCTTGTTCGATTTCAAACTCTAAATCGCTTTCTGGAAGGTTATACGCGCGCTGAGGCGTAAATATAACCAGTTTAATGCAAAAAACACTCCGGAATAGTGACATATACTTAACATACCTTAAATAACCTTTACATAACTTAGAAATAAGTTTTGAAGGCTTTGGTATGGCAAAAACAAGTTAATTCGCTTACAGGGACTAAACTTGACAAACTGCGAAAGTATGCCAATTTGAACTGTAACGAACATTCCGGAACATGACCATAAGTTAAACATACCATAAATATCCTTTACATAGCTTAGAAATAGGCTTTGAGGTGTTCGGTATGCTAAAATAAACTTTTGGGTCATTCAGGGACTAAAAGCGTCAAAAAGTGCACAAGTTTGCACTTTCGCGCATAACTTACGTTCTGAATACCTCCATACATCCAAAAATTTATGTAAGCACTAAAATATTTTATTTTAGTGTTTGGCATAAGAAAAATCCATTCGTCGCGCAATTTGAATCGTTTTTCGCGCTTATGCGCATTTCGTCGTAATTAACCGAACATCGCGATCGTACGACCAAACGAACCGACATCCTAGATATTTTTGAGCATGTTTTGAGTTCCCTATACTTTAACTTCATTTTAGAGCCTTGAAATGAGGTTAACGAGGTTCAAACGCATCGAAAATAGTTTAAACGGGCTGTAGGGACCATTTCTGCCATTTTTGAAACTTTTCTGAATCTGGCACATGCTAGCGTAGCGCGAGAACCTCATGCCTATGCATTGGCGCTACGCGAGCACCTCATCTGGGCAGAAACTTTGCAGAAACATCGAATCTGGTCCGTTCCACTTTCGCACACGGTTTTGGGCAATACCATGGGCTCAAATGGTTTTGTAAAACCACTATCTTGAGGTGTATGGCCAAGATCAAAGCACGGTTTCCGAGGAACGATCTTAACGGCTCTACGAATCCTATAAATACCCCCCCCCCCATGCCATTGCAAAACCCACAAGAATTTTGATTTGAGAAGCTCTAAGTTGGAACCTTTGTTTCATACCTGAGCTACTTGAATCGAAATTAGCATTCGGGGACCCTTCGTAAGTATTCCTTCGTTCTTTTATTGCTTTTCGAGTTTGAAAGTCAAAATTTGTTTGACTTTCTGCGTTGACCAGTTTATGGTCAATGCGAAGTTCGTTTGAACTTCGCAACGTGATTGTAATCACGATGGTTATAGTCCCTTGGGACTATGCCTACTGATTACCACGTTGTCTAGGGTCGTAAGGGTAAGCGATCTAATAAATCGCTTATACCTTCGAACCCGACCCATTTGGTCGATCATTAGCATCCGACCAAACACCTTAGGTGACCATAGTATAGGGAATAACCTTCCGAGGTTATACCCTATGGTCACATCGTTTGAGTAGTTGTATGATAGGTAGTTTATATGCCTTAGGTAAATTACCAGAATACCCTTTTCATGTATAATTGGTAATTAAGCATATGTAACCTAAACTTTTGTCACATAACTGATTATGTAACATGTTTAGGCATATAACACTTGTCATAGGGCTAGTTAGGCGGTCCGAACGCGTTTCACGCGAACGACGCGTTAAGGTAGCATAAGCTACCTAAACGGGTCGTAATGGGTCGTAAGCACTTATATTAGGTTTCATTTAGTATGTAGGCTTTGTTAAACCATATTACACGAGTCTCCATACTCGTTTGGTTTACGAACCCTCATTCTATCTGATCCTCCGATTTAGGTCCAGTTTATTAACATAGTTACCTATATTAGGTGCCGTTTGATATCCGTGATCTCTAGCATTGTTTGGTTATTACTCAAGGACTACTAAGCAATCTCAAGTGAGTACATAGACCCCTCTTTTACTGTTTTCCAAACTGTTTTGGGGTGAAACACATGTGCCTATTTGTTACTTTCATGCTTTCCATGCTTTCACATCATATACCTGCTATGTTCGTTAGTACATTATAGTACATGATTTCATTACATTACATGCTATGTATGCCCATTGTGTGCGTACTTAGTACATCGTTTTACATTACATGCTATGTATGCCCATTGTGTGTGTACTTAGTACATCGTTCTACATTACATTTCATGCTACGTATGTCCATTGTGTGCATACTTAGTACATTGTTTTACATTGCATTTCTGTTGCATATGCTCATCCAGCATATGAACACATTATACTACATTTTGAACCGTTGTAACTATTTGACTATGTGAACCGTCGTAACCCTTTGATTATATGAACCGTTTGTAACTGTTGAACCGTGTGAACCATTTGTATCTGTTGACATGATTTACATTTGACAATAGACATTTGACTATACATAAACATTTCTACAATTGTTAAACATTTCATCTTGATTGTTTGGTTTGAGTAAGTGATTTAAGTAACGAGGCATATGTAATATGGTAACACCTCGAAAATTCACGTCCTATAATGTGTAGACACGTGTCAAATGTTTAAACGTGTGAAAGAAATTTATAGAAGGACTAAAGTTGACAATCATGGAAAGTATGTGGATATACGTATTCTAAATGTCAACAGTGAATAAATATATTGTATATTAACCCTACAAGACGCTCATACCTTCAAACGAATAAATCATGGATCATACGGAGCTAAAAGTGAGAGATTACAAACTACAGGGACTAAATGTGTCAACATGTTTAAGTTATACCTCTGAGTGACCTTTTGACAAACCCGAAGCTTTGTAACGGTTAATTATGCTCACTAGAATGCACGATTAAAATTTCATAAAGTTTCGTTATCGTATGAGAAAGTTATGATCAAATTCGTGTACGAGGGGTTAAAGCGTAAACGTTGAAAGTTAGGACTTTTCGGGTAACAATTAAGTTAACCGGGGACTTAACAAAGTGGGTATATGTTTTAAAGCCCTTATAGATCAATTGTGAGGGTTCATAATGCAATAAACAAGTGCCTAATCGAGTCTTGAAGGGGCAAGGATCAAATCGCAAAAATCTAAAAATGTGGATTTTGTGCAGAAGGGGCCTAGCGCGACGCGAGGGAGGCCTGGCGTCACGCTAGGGGTAGTCTGATGTGAATTTTGTTATTTCTTGTCTGCCCTTGTGCTTATGATCGACTTTAAACGATTTTTCTCAACATGGGCGACCCCTAAATGCCTCCTAGGACCTTAGGGACATGTGTTGGTGATTTGTGGTCAATAGTAGACTTGTGTGTCAACAAGTTATGGTGATTTAAACACTATATAAAGGCCATGATATGCACCAATGATCTTCACATCTTCTCTTGCATTCCTGATCAATTCTGGAGCTCCCAAGCAGGCTCAAGTGATCATAATTAGTGCATAGGACCTTGGTAAGTTTGCTAAACCTTTCTTGATTAAGTTTTAGCTTAGTTTTAGCTTAAAAGTCAAACCGTCGTAATTAACGGTTGACTTTGAGATTAATCACTAATGGTCCAGTGATTAGTCGAATCAAAAGTAGTTATAAGTTGGTAATTATGTGGGTAATAAACCCTCAAAAGGGTTCCCCCTGATTACCACTCTAACCAGATCAAAAGTCGGGTCAAACTTGTTAAGAAAAAGTCAACAGGATACTTAAATTACAATTTATGCATAATTAGCAAAGTAGATCATATACAACCTGTTTGATCATTGTTATAACTTGGTAATAAGTGTAAGAACATGTCCAAACATGTTCAACCCGACAATTTCCTGTTTAGACCCGGTTCGGAACCGAAAGTCGCATAGTTTGACTTACACTTTGACTTTCAGTTCTGACCCGTTTTAGTATGATTTAGAAATACCTAAGAGCCTTATTTGGACCAGGTTACATGCTAGTATAACCATCTGTGATTATACACTATGGTTCATTAGTTAACCGATTAATACGCATGATTCCGTTAATTGCTCATATGTTGACCATTATGCCCTTTTCACCTTAAAACGTGATTTTTGAAAATGTAAAAGAGTAGAAACCTTAATTACTGATATATAGACTTGTGTGCAAAGTTTGACATCAGTTTGAGGTGTAGAATAAGAGTTATGCTCGATAGCATAAAATTAAAGCCTTATGTTAATAAAATGGCGTAATTAGCATATAGCCTAGTTAAGCCTACTTTTGATATCAAATCTTTTACCCACTGATGTAATATATTATTTTGGTATTTTTAAAGATTTTTAATAAATTTTAGGATGAGCATAACTTATAGTCGTAGGCTTAATCCGGTAATTGTCGGTTTTGCCCTTACGGGCTATAAAATGAGTTTTACATATCTAAACGACTCCAAACCTTTTGCTACTGATCACATATGATAAATAAATCATTTTAAGCCTTCTGGAAATATAAAAATATCAGATTTAAGTATCGAACCCGGAAATGGCCTTTAATCGCCTTATTAAGCGTTTTTAACGCAAAGTATATATCAAAATTATATTGAACATACCCGGGTTGATACCTACTGATGTTTTAGGAAAATTATAATATTTTAACAGTAAGCAAAGGTTGATAAACTCAGACTTCAATTTTGAGCTTTTCGGCTTATGTGAAATTACCAAAATACCCCTAAGGGGCATAGTTTGGTTAAAAATGATAAATTTCACATATATGCTTTATCCTACTGATATAACTTAGAAAATTATGTATTTTTGCTGATTACATCAGACCTGTAACTCAGATTGTTACTTAAACTCTTTTATAAACTTTTAAATGACCAAACTACCCCTACGGGGCCTAGTTTGTGTTTAAACACGTTTCGGGCATAATGAAAGACATCGTACTGATGTCACAACATATTTGAGGCATAATTAACTTAGGAAACCTGTATATAGCTCTCATGAATACCCGTCACGCTTATTACGCGTACGGTTCGGTTTATGTAACAAGTTTACATAAATTAGTCAAAACGGGTCAAACCTTAACGGTTTTATCTCAAAATCCAGAATGTGAATAATAAACCCATATTAAACAAGTCTTCAAACTTGTCGGGTCTAAATCACATTCTATCCGGTCTTCGCTTAATCGTGCGTACGAACCGTATCTTTGAAACTAGCCGGTCTAAGCTTCAGCTTAATTGCATTTTAAGCTTCGTTCCAGATTAGGAGGACCAGTAAAAGCTACGTGCATTTTGCTAATTGTGAATTATACTTGCTCAGGTAAATACTTTTAACTTATTTTCCCTATACGGTCTTGGGTTACGGTATATAGCATACCGCTTGATCGGGCATCAAATTCTCCACCGTGGAGTGGGTAATTGAATAAATTTGATCGGCTCGTTTAAACAGTCTTGTTACTTAAAGCCTTTGGGGGGTTAATGACCATGTCCCGGATATCCTTGGCATCATCTTACGAGATGGCCACGACCTGAACACGAGGTGTAGGCGTACACCTGTCAGTGTATAACTCTATATTGTGGTGTGTCTATTGATCTTTAACCCGGACAAGATCCGGGCTACTGAACGCACAAGTAACATGTAATTCGTTCACAATATTATAATATTAAATAATTCTCCCAAGTTAAAAAGATTAATCTTGCCTCTGTGCATTTTAATCAAATTATAAAACATTTATGCCATGTGCATCCAAACCAATTTTTAAATCATTTTCCAAAATGAGTCAGTTGATTGTATTGTAAACTGACGTATTTTCCCAAAAAGACTAAATGCAGGTACTAAACGTAATTGGCTGGATTGTTTCCTTAGCATCAATAAAGAGTCTCGCAAGCTTAAGATGCCTGAAGTCTGTTGAACTATTGTTTCCATTTTATTTACGATCCTTCTGTGGATAAACTTCCGAATATTGTGACATTTGATATTACAATACTAAATTCGGTTGTATTATATTTTCAATTGCTTCCGCTGTGCATATTAATATTGTGTTGTTTGACTATTATGTTGCCAACCATGACGTCACGACACTCCCCACCGGGACCACCGGTGACACGTGGAAATCGGGGTGTGACAGGTTGGTATCAGAGCCAACATTGAGTGAATTAAACACTAACTTTTGTGTTTAATCTCAATGACACAGTAGCACATTCCTTGACCTTCTGAGTCTAGACTTAACTTAGGAATATTCTCAATCCTAATCTATAAATTTTTACTTCCAAATTTTTATTGGATACGTCGCCAAGCGAAGAAGCCGTAATAGGAGTTCTCCACACCTGGAGCCCTGAGATGCTGAGCTTCGTACCGCGGCTAGAATGAAACGAGCATCCAAGGAGAAAGCATTCAGAAATAAAATGAAGAAGAAACTCCTTTTACTGAAGATCGTTTCCTTATTAGTCCTTATAAGGATATAATTATCTTTCAGTCCCTTCGAGGACAACATTATTTCTTTCAAGTCCCGCTTAGGGCAACTTTATACTTTTATTTTTATATAGTGGAATGATTAAGTTTAAACTTTCATTCTAAACAAGAATATTAAATAAATGGAAAATAACATTTCCTTTTGCAAGATTTACCATTATAATAAAATGGCAAAATCTAAAAAGGGCAAGACCTAGCCTCGTGTCATATTAAGACCCGGCCAAGATGGCAGTTCCTCAAATTAGATTCAGATCTTTATTAACATTTCTTTTATAAGATCTACCATTGTAATAAAATGGCAAAATCTAAAAAGGACAAGACCTAGCCACGTGTCATTTTAAGACCGGGCCAAGATAGTAGTTCCATAATTAGATTCAGATCCATATTAACACCTCAATTTAAAATTGTTCTGCGTTAATTAAATTAAGAATCTTAAGTGTGAAACCTAGCCTTCGGGTCAATTATAAGACCGGGCCAAGATGGTAAGACCTGTTAAAAAGATTCAAACCATTAATTAAGAATCTTAGTGTGAAACCTAGCCTTCGGGTCAATTATAAGACCGGGCCAAGATGGTAAGACCTGTTAAAAAGATTCAAACCATTAATAAAGAATCTTAAGAGTGAAACCTAGCCGAGTGTCATTATAAAGACCTGGCCAAGACGGTAAGACCTGTTTAAAAGATTCGAATCCCTGTTAACATCTGAAAACGTGTTAACACTCCTGGCAGACGTGATTCATTAAAAATCACACACGTCATTTTTATATAGGATCCTCCAAAAGATTCCTAACACAGTTTAATGATCTTTGAATCCTGGGTTTACATCATTAATTGAGATGATCATATTTTAACCATACGTGGTAACATAATGCCTACGGGCCCTGCTCATTTCCATATGAGCCAAAAGACAGTGATAGCGATGACTCCCTGTCAGATAAAGGTAATGAACTAGGTTCAAACCTCAAATGCTTTGATTCTCTGAAATCCTAGCATATAATTTATAATTGTCCTTGTGACTAGGCCTATTGTGCCAATATACTCAAATGCTTTGATTCTCTGAAATCCTAGCATATAATTTATAATTGTCCTTATGACTAGGCCTATTGTGCCAATATACTCAAATGCTTTGATTCTCTGAAATCCTAGCATATAATTTATAAGTGTCATTGTGACTAGGCCTATTGTGCCAATATACTTTCATGCTTTGATTCTCTGAAATCATGAGCTTATAATCTATAAATGTCCATGTGACCAGGCCATTGGGTGCCACTAATAAAACTATTAACGTTTTATAATTAGGATAAATTATAATAGAAATCCTAAACATAAATGATTAATAAATTAACCAAATATGGTCTCTGTTTACCATGGTTAATGAATTTCCCTAAAGGGCAATTCCGTAATAAACATCCCTTAGAAGGGAAGTACCTACGGGCTATAGTTAATGTCCTCGGAGACTAAAGACAGTGGTAGCCTACAGCTCCCTGTCAGGAAAAAGTAATAAACTTTGATTCAAACCTTAATGCCGCGATTCTCCGAAATCATGGCTTATAAATTTAACTTGTCTACGCGACTAGGCCATTTGTGCTATTATTAATTAGGATTTATGATAAAAATCCTGAACAAAATAAATATCCTTCCTTCCCTGTAAGTATGCGTTTTAAAAAGAATCTTAAAGGTGAAACCTAGCCTACGCGGCCAAGATGGTGAAACCTACTCAAGGGATTCAGATCCTTGTTAACACTTAGGAACGTGTTAGCACTCTTGACAAATGTGATTCGAGAAAATCACAACAGTCATCCTTATATTGGATTCTTCCAATTCCCTTATCTAGCCTAGTGATTTAGGAATCATGGCTTATATCATCCTATAAGATGATCATATCATAAACATCCGTTAGTGATGAAGTGCCTACGGGCTAAACTTGTTGTCCGATAAGACAACGACAGTGGTGGTCTTTGACCTCCTGTCTAAAATGTTGGACTATGTCCAAACATAATAGTCTATATGATCAATGCGATCATGATTAATATCATCTAATACGATGATCATATTATTTAACATCCTTTAGTGATGTTTTGCCTACGGGCAATAATATATTGTCCATTTGAGACATTGACATTGTTATCTTTATGATTCCTTGTCTGAGGTGGTGAGCTATGCTCAAGCCAAATAGTCAATATGATTAATGCAATCATGACTTATATTATCTAATAAGATGAACCTATTATAAACATCCATTAGTGATGTTTCGCCTATGGTCCATATTATATTGTCCATGTGTGACAAAGACATTGTGATCTTAACGATTCCCTGTTCGAGGTAGGGAGCTATGCTCAAGCCTAATAATCTATATGATCAATGCGATCATGACAATAAAAAAAAATCATCAATACAATGGTTAAAAATTTTAACATCCTTAATGATGTTTTGCCTAAGAGCTATATGATGTTGTCCAATTGAGACAAGGCAATTGTAATCTTTTGTGATTCTTTGCCCAAGGGGGTGAGCTATACTCAAATCCCATAGTCTATACTATCATTACGATCCTGACTAGTATCATCAGTATGATGATCATAATATTAACATCCCCCGTGATGAAATGCCTACGAGCTATACTTTATTCTAGTGTCGGTAAGACAAGAATAGTAGTGATCTTTATGATCCCCTGTTCAAAATGGTGCGATTATACCCAAACCTAATAGTCAATATGATCGTTGTGATCATGACTAATATCATTAGATACGATAGGTTATATATAAACATCCATTAGTGATGTTGGTTGGCTTACTTTTCTGCCAAATGAATCGTCTTTCAAGACGATGACAGTTGTAGTCTATGACTCCCTATCCAAAGGTGAAGAACCACGTTCAAACCTTGAAGCCTTAATCTAATAAGATTGCGGCTAATAAATTAAGGTCCTTGATGATAGACCATCGAGTTATACTTTAAAGTCATTCATGACAAGCCCATGTGCTATAATTTGTCATTCGTGACAAGCTAACATATTAAATGTTAACATTCCTGGTGACATGCCTTTGTACCAGATTTGATAAATGTCCTTATGACAAGGCTGTTTGTGCCATATCTAAATGACCTTTGCGACAAGGCCTTCGTGCCGTATAATCATTTATGTCCTTCATGACTGGGCTTTATGCCCTATCTTTCTACGTCCATCGAGACAGGCTTCTATGCCATATATGTATACATATAATAAAAGTCTTGTAAGGCAAGCCTTTGAGCTATTTATAATCGTCCTTGTGACAAAGACAGTTGTGACATTATGGTCCCCTGTCAAGCAGGTATTGGACTCGCTCCAAACCTTAAATGCCATTGAAAGTCCTTTTGTGACCTAAGCTAGATGTAATAGATATACATTCAAATAGCATTCATTCAGAATGTTCGGAACAAAATGGCCTATACGGTTCGTGGATGCCGTGGCTAATCTATACCAGGTCATCAGGATGATGACTAATAATGGTTTAATTTGGTAATTAGTACCAAGTTATGAGTATGGAAAATTTGGAGGAGATGGGCAGTTCACGATGTCCTAGTTTCCGTTAAAATATAAAGACACAATATAGTTATAAAATCGTTTGGTTGTCTTAAAAATCAAGCCCATATTGTGGGTGATAAGAAGCAATTAATTATCAAGACTCCTTATGAGCAACCATCATAATTATATGTATCAGTACGATTAATTAATATTAAACATTAAAAAAATGGTGGAACCGGCCGTCCCCGGAATCGAACCTGGGTCTAGGCCACACCCTTTCGCGCGCCTAGCCAAACGAGCTAGGTGCCTAGTTTGTGAAATTTCCATTTTAATTAAATATAAGCACATAATTATTAGTGGTTAGCATTGGCAATAAGAGGGCACACTAAGGTTTCAAGACCTACTCATTATAAATCCATTATGGATCTATCTCAGTTACTCACGTTATATAGATTGAGAAACGACTAGTCAAAGCTGAGACTGCCCTAAATTGTCATAGATTTTGCAGCTAAGTTTGAAAGGATTAAGAATGGAGGCGCTTAACCCTCCTGGTAAATGATTAGAGGCAGTTCACGTTATCATTTACCAATGATAATTTTCTGCTAAGTGTCCTGATTTAATACAGGCAATAATAAATCTTCATAAACCATAAGCTTAGCAAACTTTTATATTATTCACAAGGTATAACTTACCAAGGAAACCATAGTAACCGATTCTTCTAGTATCGGCAAGGAATCCTTCAGAAAAATCTAAGAGTACTCTTTCTTCGCATAGAGTACGACAACATATGTTATTTTAATTATTTTTCTCATTTTTTTTCTATCGCCTGCGAATGCCAAACTATGTTTGATAAAAGTGCCATATGAGGGTTGGCGTATCCTAGTGTGTCCCATAGATTACTTCCATGCCTGATCAGTATGGAGGTTTAATACATGGAACCCCTAAGATATCCCAATGATCATATTGTACTAAAGTCGACTAGTAGTATTCAAGGAAGATATCCAGAATGGAATTGTCCAAGTAAATGTTCCCGATTAAGGAATTCGTGGACTTATAACATAAATGTGTCACTTATTTGACACGAGCAATGATGGATGAACTGGAGCCTGAGATATGGAAAATCTCTGTAGCCTCCTTGCATCTTGATTATCTTCTCATAAGTTTTCCCTGCTTACCTCCTGGAAGGCAGGTAGAATTAAGATTAGCATCCCGCTGTGGGCTGCAGTATTGTGAAAACTCCATATTGATTATGGAATAATCGAAATCTTGATTAAGTAGGTTTTAAGACATAGGCTCATAGAGCCTAACTCGATATTCCGGGAGTTTGATATTGTTAAATAAGAAAGACGGTTCATTTTGCTTACGCATTAATTGCCGCAACCCTAATTAGGCAACGATTAAGAAATTGCCATCAACTACCCAGGATCTAAAGGCAAATTATTGGTGGATAGGCTTGAAAAAGCCTGTAGCCACCCATGTAGCTAAATGCTTGACATGTGCGCAAGGCAAAGCCGAGCATCAAAAACCGTCAGGTTTGCTACAACAGCCTGAACTTCCTACGTGGAAGTGGGAAATGGTGACGATGGATTTTATCACCAAGTTGCCAAAGACAAGGAAAGGCAATTATACAATATGGGTTATAGTTGATAGACTGACTAACTCAGCACATTTCTTACCCATCAAGGAGACTTATAGCTCCGACATGTTAGCCCAGTTATACGTCGATAAGATTATAGCCTTACATGGCATACCTGTGGCTATTATCTCTGATAGAGATACTAGGTACACGTCGCATTTTTGGAAGAGTTTCCAACAATCTTTGGGCACACGTTTGAATTTTAGTACGGCTTATCATCCTCAGACTGACGGTCAGAGTGAGCGTACTATTCAAACGTTAGAAGACATGCTACGTGCATGTGCGATCGATTTGGGTGGTAGTTGGGATAAGAACCTACCATTAATCGAATTCTCCTACAACAATAGCTACCATACCAGCATTAAGGCTGCGCCTTTCGAGGCATTATACGGTAGAAAGTGAAGATCGCCTATTTGTTGGGCGGAAGTTGGAGATGTCCAATTATCAGGACCAGAGATAGTGTTCGAAACAACGGACAAGATTGTCCAGATTCGTGACCGTCTCAAAGCTGCCCGAGATAGGCAGAAGAGTTACGCTGATCCTAAGCGTAAGGATTTTCACTTCGAAGTAGGTGAGAAAGTCCTACTTAAAGTGTCACCCTGGAAGGGAGTGATGCGGTTTGGTAAGAAAGGCAAGCTAAGACCGAGATACATAGGACCTTTCGAGGTTATCGAACGTGTCGGGTCAGTTGCCTATAAGTTAAACTTACCAGAAGAGCTCAGTGGAATTCACAAAGTGTTCCACATCTGCAACCTGAAGAAGTGTTTCGCTGACGAATCACTGGTAATACCCCATACAGATGTGCATATAGACGAGAGCTTAAAATTTGTTGAAAAACCTTTGTCGATTGAAGATCGACAGGTAAAGAAGCTTCGAAGAAAGCATGTACCTATTGTAAAGGTCAAATGGGATGCCCGTAGAGGACCCGAATACACGTGGGAGGTTGAATCCACGATGAAAGAAAAGTACCCTTACTTATTTCAGTAAATCTCGGGTCGAGATTTATTTTAAGGGGGTGAGGATGTAACACCTCGAAAATTCACGTCCTATAATGTGTAGACACGTGTCAAATGTTTAAACGTGTGAAAGAAATTTATAGAAGGACTAAATTGACAATCATGGAAAGTATGTGGATATACGTATTCTAAATGTCAATAGTGAATAAATATATTGTATATTAACCCTACAAGACGCTCATACCTTCAAACGAATAAATCATGGATCATACGGAGCTAAAAGTGAGAGATTACAAACTACAGGGACTAAATGTGTCAACATGTTTAAGTTATACCTCTGAGTGACCTTTTGACAAACCCGAAGCTTTGTAACGGTTAATTATGCTCACTAGAATGCACGATTAAAATTTCATAAAGTTTCGTTATCGTATGAGAAAGTTATGATCAAATTCGTGTACGAGGGGTTAAAGCGTAAACGTTGAAAGTTAGGACTTTTCGGGTAACAATTAAGTTAACCGGGGACTTAACAAAGTGGGTATATGTTTTAAAGCCCTTATAGATCAATTGTGAGGGTTCATAATGCAATAAAAAAGTGCCTAATCGAGTCTTGAAGGGGCAAGGATCAAATCGCAAAAATCTAAAAATGTGGATTTTGTGCAGAAGGGGCCTAGCGCGACGCGAGGGAGGCCTGGCGTCACGCTAGGGGTAGTCTGATGTGAATTTTGTTATTTCTTGTCTGCCCTTGTGCTTATGATCAACTTTAAACGATTTTTCTCAACATGGGCGACCCCTAAATGCCTCCTAGGACCTTAGGGACATGTGTTGGTGATTTGTGGTCAATAGTAGACTTGTGTGTCAACAAGTTATGGTGATTTAAACACTATATAAAGGCCATGATATGCACCAATGATCTTCACATCTTCTCTTGCATTCCTGATCAATTCTGGAGCTCCCAAGCAGGCTCAAGTGATCATAATTAGTGCATAGGACCTTGGTAAGTTTGCTAAACCTTTCTTGATTAAGTTTTAGCTTAGTTTTAGCTTAAAAGTCAAACCGTCGTAATTAACGGTTGACTTTGAGATTAATCACTAATGGTCCAGTGATTAGTCGAATCAAAAGTAGTTATAAGTTGGTAATTATGTGGGTAATAAACCCTCAAAAGGGTTCCCCCTGATTACCACTCTAACCAGATCAAAAGTCGGGTCAAACTTGTTAAGAAAAAGTCAACAGGATACTTAAATTACAATTTATGCATAATTAGCAAAGTAGATCATATACAACCTGTTTGATCATTGTTATAACTTGGTAATAAGTGTAAGAACATGTCCAAACATGTTCAACCCGACAATTTCCTGTTTAGACCCGGTTCGGAACCGAAAGTCGCATAGTTTGACTTACACTTTGACTTTCAGTTCTGACCCGTTTTAGTATGATTTAGAAATACCTAAGAGCCTTATTTGGACCAGGTTACATGCTAGTATAACCCTCTGTGATTATACACTATGGTTCATTAGTTAACCGATTAATACGCATGATTCCGTTAATTGCTCATATGTTGACCATTATGCCCTTTTCACCTTAAAACGTGATTTTTGAAAATGTAAAAGAGTAGAAACCTTAATTACTGATATATAGACTTGTGTGCAAAGTTTGACATCAGTTTGAGGTGTAGAATAAGAGTTATGCTCGTTAGCATAAAATTAAAGCCTTATGTTAATAAAATGGCGTAATTAGCATATAGCCTAGTTAAGCCTACTTTTGATATCAAATCTTTTATCCACTGATGTAATATATTATTTTGGGATTTTTAAAGATTTTTAATAAATTTTAGGATGAGCATAACTTATAGTCGTAGGCTTAATCCGGTAATTGTCGGTTTTGCCCTTACGGGCTATAAAATGAGTTTTACATATCTAAACGACTCCAAACCTTTTGCTACTGATCACATATGATAAATAAATCATTTTAAGCCTTCTGGAAATATAAAAATATCAGATTTAAGTATCGAACCCGGAAATGGCCTTTAATCGCCTTATTAAGCGTTTTTAACGCAAAGTATGTATCAAAATTATATTGAACATACCCGGGTTGATACCTACTGATGTTTTAGGCAAATTATAATATTTTAACAGTAAGCAAAGGTTGATAAACTCAGACTTCAGTTTTGAGCTTTTCGGTTTATGTGAAATTACCAAAATACCCCTAAGGGGCATAGTTTGGTTAAAAATGATAAATTTCACATATATGCTTTATCCTACTGATATAACTTAGCAAATTATGTATTTTTGCTGATTACATCAGACCTGTAACTCAGATTTTTACTTAAACTCTTTTATAAACTTTTAAATGACCAAACTACCCTTACGGGGCCTAGTTTGTGTTTAAACACGTTTCGGGCATAATGAAAGACATCGTACTGATGTCACAACATATTTGAGGCATAATTAACTTAGGAAACCTGTATATAGCTCTCATGAATACCCGTCACGCTTATTACGCGTACGGTTCGGTTTATGTAACAAGTTTACATAAATTAGCCGAAACGGGTCAAACCTTAACGGTTTTATCTCAAAATCCAGAATGTGAATAATAAACCCATATTAAACAAGTCTTCAAACTTGTCGGGTCTAAATCACATTCTATCCGGTCTTCGCTTAATCGTGCGTACGAACCGTATCTTTGAAACTAGCCGGTCTAAGCTTCAGCTTAATTAAAGACCCGTTAGGATTCTAATAGGTTATTATAAAACCTTCGTTCCAGATTAGGAGGACCAGTAAAAGCTACGTGCATTTTGCTAATTGTGAATTATACTTGCTCAGGTAAATACTTTTAACTTATTTTCCCTATACGGTCTTGGGTTACGGTATATAGCATACCGCTTGATCGGGCATCAAATTCTCCACCGTGGAGTGGGTAATTGAATAAATTTGATCGGCTCGTTTAAACAGTCTTGTTACTTAAAGCCTTTGGGGGGTTAATGACCATGTCCCGGATATCCTTGGCATCATCTTACGAGATGGCCACGACCTGAGCACGAGGTGTAGGCGTACACCTGTCAGTGTATAACTCTATATTGTGGTGTGTCTATTGATCTTTAACCCGGACAAGATCCGGGCTACTGAACGCACAAGTAACATGTAATTCGTTCACAATATTATAATATTAAATAATTCTCCCAAGTTAAAAAGATTAATCTTGCCTCTGTGCATTTTAATCAAATTATAAAACATTTATGCCATGTGCATCCAAACCAATTTTTAAATAATTTTCCAAAATGAGTCAGTTGATTGTATTTACCAGTGTAAACTGACGTATTTTCCCAAAAAGACTAAATGCAGGTACTAAACGTAATTGGCTGGATTGTTTCCTTAGCATCAATAAAGAGTCTCGCAAGCTTAAGATGCCTGAAGTCTGTTGAACTATTGTTTCCATTTTATATACGATCCTTCTGTGGATAAACTTCCGAATATTGTGACATTTGATATTACAATACTAAATTCGGTTGTATTATATTTTCAATTGCTTCCGCTGTGCATATTAATATTGTGTTGTTTGACTATTGTGTTGCCAACCATGACGTCCCGACACTCCCCACCGGGCCCACCGGTGACACGTGGAAATCGGGGTGTGACAGGTTGGTATCAGAGCCAACATTGAGTGAATTAAACACTAACTTTTGTGTTTAATCTCAATGACACAGTAGCACATTCCTTGACCTTCTGAGTCTAGACTTAACTTAGGAATACTCAATCCTAATCTATAAATTTTTACTTCCAAATTTTTATTGGATACGTCGCCAAGCGAAGAAGCCGTAATAGGAGTTCTCCACACCCGGAGCCCTGAGATGCTGAGCTTCGTACCGCGGCTAGAATGAAACGAGCATCCAAGGAGAAAGCATTCAGAAATAAAATGAAGAAGAAACTCCTTTTACTGAAGATCGTTTCCTTATTAGTCCTTATAAGGATATAATTATCTTTCAGTCCCTTCGAGGACAACATTATTTCTTTCAAGTCCCGCTTAGGGCAACTTTATACTTTTATTTTTATATAGTGGAATGATTAAGTTTAAACTTTCATTCTAAACAAGAATATTAAATAAATGGAAAATAACATTTCCTTTTGCAAGATCTACCATTATAATAAAATGGCAAAATCTAAAAAGGGCAAGACCTAGCCTCGGGGTGTGACAAATATGATACAAGCACGGTGGATACGCCGCTGGTACTTCCTATATATAAGTGTTTGTATGGTATCACATATTGTAGCGTTATTTGAATCATTTCAATTTGAGACATATAACATTTTATACAAATAACATACTTTTCACAAGACATTGATTTACAAACAACTTACCTTATACAAACTCATTTTACATGATTATTCATTTAACCATACATTATTCTCTTATTTATACATATCATCTGGTCTTATCGTTTTTCAAATGATTTACAAGACAAAGCAAATTACAAGGTTCATGACTAAACATTTTCTCAAACATAAGTCATGAATTCTGTTTTCACAAAACCTATGTATCTCACAGGCATTTTTATGCTGACGTACCTATTTTCACATGTGTTTTCAGGAGATGATGCATAGGACTTATCAAGACATACTTAGGCGAACCTGTGCCTTAGTGACTTAAAAAGAGACAAGAACTAGTTAATTTATGTTATGTACTCGTTAGTTCTTGTTTAAACCAATGTAAACTTTCATGTTTGATTAATAAAACGAAACTTCAATTGCCATGGATTTGAAACAATTAATTCTGTTACAACACTCCCCGACATTTCCGCCACGTTTTGTATGTTCTACGTGGTCGGGGTGTGACAATGAACCCTAGTTTATGTATACATCAAGTCGATTAACATAACACATCACATAATCGAACACTATTAGTATGTTAACATGCTTTCAGATCCTGATCACATTAATAACATTCAAGATCATGCATTCAATCATATCAATCCTAGTTCCGCATAAAGTTAATCCATCCCTTCGATTTATGCACAAACTGGTTATTAGAACCCTAAACCAATATCATGTTTCGCATAAAGCTATGTATCCGATTAATCATGCATACCGAGATCAAGAACACCATACACATATATTTAGAATTGAAATCAAGCCAGACGTGGAAATCACTAACCAAACTATGGATTTTGAATGGGAATGATCGCACAAGATGAATCTAGCATCGAATGACAGGAGGGCTGCCGTCGCACACAGGGATAGGGAGAGACTCTAGGGTTATGCTGATAGTAATTTACGAAATCTATGCGTGCACAGGGTTTTTAGCTTAAACACTTTTGGGCTCCACATGGGCCAAAAGCCCATTACGGTGAAAATGCCTGTTTTCGTCGAGTGGGTGTGACGAACACCCTAAGTTTCGTCGAGTCGGTTCCAGTTTTTGTCACAAGGGAGTGTAAGTGATAAGTCTATCTAAAATAAATGATTCACAACTTTTATTAATTAACACAAAACATAAGTCAACATAAACATCTTATAAACTAATCATAGTGCACAGTTTCAATGCAACGAACCACAAAACACAGTATGAAACAAGTAACGTATAGAGGAGAAACCTTGGAAACTCGAGTTGTCACATTATCCCCAACTTGAAAGAAATTTAATCCCGAAATTTAGCATGTGGTTACTAAGGAAGCTAGTTGTGTTGCGTTGTTTCCTGTTTTCCTGGGGTGTCACATCATCCCCCCGTTGGTTTGGAATTTCGTCCCGAAATTCCGCAGTAGCTTCAGCCTCAGCAGTGGTTGTGCTTTTCTCGAACAACTGGGGATGCTTGAGTTTCATTTGGTCTTCTCGTTCCCAGGTGAACTCTGGGCCACGACGGGAGTTCCAACGAACTCGAACAAGAGGAATTCTGGTGCGCTTGAGAATCTTCACATCTCGGTCAGTAATCTCTACTGGTTCCTCAACGAATCATAGCTGATTGTCGATTGTGAGCTCCTTCAAAGGAACTATGAGGGTCTCATCTGACAGACATTTCTTCAGATTTGACACGTGGAATACGTTGTGAACTCCGCTGAGTTCTTCAGGTAGATTCAATTTGTAAGCCACTTTGCCAATTTTCTCAATGATTTCAAACGGTCCGACATAACGCGGATTGAGTTTGCCTCGTTTGCCAAAACGAACTACACCTTTCCAAGGTGAGACTTTGAGTAGCACTCAATCCCCAACCTGGAACTCGAGTGGTTTCCTGCGCTTATCAGCGTAGCTTTTCTGACGGTCACGAGCTGCCGCCATTCGTTGTTGTATCTGAGCAATCTTCTCAGTTGTGTCTACCACAAGTTCTGGGCCAGTGATTTGGCTGTCACCAACTTCTGCCCAGCAAAGAGGTGATCGGAATTTACGTCCGTACAATGCCTCAAACGGAGCGGCCTGGATACTGGTGTGGTCCACTAAAGGTAGATGTCTTTCCCAACCATTGCCAAAATCGATAACACATGCCCTAAGCATGTCTTCAAGGGTTTGGATGGTGCGTTCAGACTGCCCATCCGTTTGCGGGTGATATGCTGTGCTCATGTCTAACCGAGAGCCAAAAGACTTGTGCATCGCATGCCACAGTTCAGAGGTAAAACGCGCGTCATGATCAGATATGATAGAGGTTGGCACCCCGTGCCTCGAAACTACTTCCTTTAAGTAAACGTCTCCTAGAGTAGAAAACTTGTCTGTTTCTTTGATAGCCAAAAAGTGTGCAGACTTAGTCAATCTATCCACTATCACCCAAATAGTGTCATTTCCGCGTTGAGATCTAGGCAGGCCAGTAATGAAATCCATGGAAATTTGCTCCCATTTCCATGTCGGGATCTCTGGTTGTTGGAGTAGGCATGATGGTTTCTGATATTCGATCTTGACTCTCGCACAAGTCAAACATTTGCTGACGTAAGTTGCTATGTTGGCTTTCATGCTAGGCCACCAGCATGTAGTCTTTAGGCCGTGGTACATCTTATCCGAACCAGGATGTACTGAGTAACGAGACTTATGTGCTTCATCCATCACAAGCTCGCATAAGTTTCCATAAAGTGGGATCCAGATACGCCCGTTTACATAGTAGGAGCCGTCTTCCTTTTGTTCTAACCGTTTCCATGATCCTCGTAGGGAATCCGCCCTGATGTTCCCTGCCTTCAACGCTTCAACCTGAGCATCTCGTATCTGAGCGGGAAGACTAGATTGAATGGTAAGTTGTAACGCTCGCACGCGCTTAGGTGTAGTATCCTTTCGACTGAGGGCGTCGGCCACACCATTGGCTTTGCCCGGGTGGTACTTGATCGCGCATTCGTAATCATTCAAGAGCTCGACCCATCGACGTTGACGCATGTTTAACTCCTTTTGTTTGAAGATATGCTCGAGACTCCTGTGATCGGTGTAAATGGTGCACTTGGTACCGTACAGGTAATGTCTCCATATCTTGTCACACCCCCAAAATACCACATGCGGAATTACCGCGGGGCGTGTGACGTACCAGGATCTTAGCCATCAATCACATTGAACTCATAGGTATATGAAAATAAAACTTTCATTGATTAGTAGTAAGTGTTACAACGTTACAATATTTCACAGTTTACAGCGGAAGCATAATTCATTCGTTAAGAGTTTATAACCACATGTAAAAGCCATTTGTGTTGTGTTATGTTTCCATGTATCTCGACCCATGACCACTCCAACCTCCCAGACAGCAAGTTCCAGTCAATATGCACCTAAAGACCTGCAAGGCATGTAACAACGAATCAACAACAAAGTTGAGCGAGTTCACAGTTGGTTGTTTAGTTATAGCATTCGTTTTGTAAATCATATGTTCGTTTTGTAAACCAAGCATCGTATTAATTCGTATCGCGGTCTCCCAGACATGTTTGCGAAGATTAGTGGGGGCTTCCCATGTGTGTTACTAGACCACGCGTATCGACTGCTACGAAAATGTAAGAGGTGCCCTAAGTCAATGTCTATCAGCATTGACCCTTTGCCCATAGTCCATTAGTACATGCCCGTTCGGACGACACGGTGTGAGGTTTGTTAAACCTAATAGCGCTATCTACTAATGACCGGCTCGCCATAGGCCTCGGCGATTAAGTCGATAAATGAGGGACTTCAAATGATAGAGTGATGGTCTTATGGTCGTACGTATCCTGTTGTATGGGGAATACGCAAGTTTGTAGTTACCGTTCTGTTCTTTAGCCCATTCCCAACCCTTGGGAATCCCATGCCTTGGATAGAGTGTGAACTCACCTTGGTTTGCTCGGTATGACTAGTTACTTATTTAACAGTTGATCAAACACGTCCTAAAAGGGTTACCGATAACGGTCAGTTTACATGCATTTTGCGTACAACTAATTCACGTATTCAAGGTTCACATCAAGCATATTCATGGCTCACGTAACGCACACATGCAATCCAAATCATGACATCTTATTTATCCATCTAGGGCACTGAACAAATGCTTAACACGTAATCGCTCAAACATGCCATATACATACACACATACATAATCTACTAGGCCCAAAGATAAAACATGTATATTTCATAATGACTAGCACATGTAAAACATTCAATGTCCATTCAAATTATATCATGCACGGCCCACTGCCTTGGCAGTCTTACTCGGCCCAAACATAGCTGGCCCAAATCCACTCATATGGTTCCATTGATTCAGGCCCAGCTGGATTGTGTGAACACTACAGCTCGTGGCCCAAAACTAACAAACTAATCTAAGTGGGTGTGTGGATGTTCAGTAACCGTGTGCGGCCCATTTTGTTTATGATCCACTTTAGCAACAATTACCCACAAAAGTGTCTTAGCCCAATGTAACATGATATGAATTTTATACAGCAGCTACTATTCTTATCAATATCCCAACCTCAATTAATTTGTGCACTTTATCTAATAATTGCTATCATTTAAATCAGATAGTTTCATATTTTTAAGCATCCATCTATGGCAATTATGGTATCCCTATTATTTAGAAATCGCTAATAACACATCAACAGTAGGTTATGATTCAAGCAATTAGTCAATCGAAATCACAATATAAACCCAAACCTAATCATTACCCCCCCCCCCACATATATATAATCCCATGATCCACTAACTATGCTATTCGGCCCACTAGGCTCATAACAATCATCGAATCTCATATCAGTACACAATATCATTAGATAATCATTCATATGTCCACATATATACCCCACTCATTACATCAGATTAACGTGCACATGATTATCCAATAGGGATTATTATAACAAGAAAACATGAATATACTCAATTAAAGACTTGCAAGATTATTAAGCTTGTTACTGAATGATCATCTACCTCACATAACAATAGCTAGAATAATCATATTCTCCTGAATCCTAATAATCTATATTCTTGAATCATAAACAAAGAAGCCCACTAACCTGATTATGAATGTTTCGCAGGAAGGGGGGTTTCTTCGACTCCAAGAATGACACTAGGGTTTCTTTGTTGAGTATATTAATTAACTCCTATCATGACCATGCATATGTTAATGAAATAGGTCTTGGGGACGGTTTAGGCCAAGAAGAGGTATACTTGGGCCGATGACCTCATGTGTGGCCCAATGTGTTTATAACTTTGATAACCGGCCCCTCAATCAAAACATTTTTTTTTTCACTTGGGCTCCATAGTGGTGCACAAATCGGGTTTTTTTAAAAACCGGGTTTCGGGTAGGATCGGGTTCGGGTAGGATCGGGTTTTACAAAATCGGGTTTTTTTAAAAACCGGGTCGGGTCCGGGTCCGGGTTTTCTACCAAAAATGTATACCCTATATACCCGGGTTCGGGTCGGGTTTTATAAAACCCAGGTATTATAATACCCTATTTCCGGGTTCGGGTCCGGTTCGGGTATTCATCAGGTAGGGTTCGGGTATGTATCGGGTTGGGAAAAAACCCGCACCGGGTATTAAAAAAACCCGACCGGAACTATGCTTATAAAATGTATCAAACATAACTCTCACACATAGACATCAAATCTATTGATAAACAGAGGCACAATTTATAGTTCTTCATGTGGTTATTCTTGAACTTTATAAACAGAGGCACAATTTATTAAATACAAAAACTAATAATGATATTAAACAAACAAAGAAAATAGAAGGGCCAACATATATTGACATATTTGTTTCCACTTGTAATGAAATATACTAAATAATTAAGTAGCGGTGGCAAATATCATTAGAAACCTAATAATTAAACAAGATTACATCAAAGTGCATACATAATTTTGTTAAATCATAAGAACTAGAAGTCTTAATGCATACATAATTAAACAAGATTATTACAAAATCGGGTTTTTTTAAAAACCGGTTCCGGGTATTTATAAAACCTGGTTTCGGGTTCGGGTATTTATAAAACTGGGTTTCGGGTATAAACCGGGTATAAAAAAACCGGTTCCGGGTTCGGGTTTTAGATCAAATATGCATATCCGGACCCTACCCTACGGGTAGGGTCTGGTTCGGGTATAAAAAACTCGGGTTTTATAATACCCGGTTCCGGGTTTTTTTTCGGGTCCGGGTTCGGGTTTTTTGTGCACCACTAGGGCTCCATTCCTAATAAAACATGTGATGGCAAGTGGTTGTAATTTGGGGAACTCACTAGGGTTAGGGTAAAATCGGTATTTTGTGTTCAATTAAATCAAAGTGTATCTTGTAAGGTATAGTTATAAAGCCCAAAATATACGCGACCCAACAATTTCCAACAAGTTATCTAATCGGGTTATCAAACGTTTAAGTTTAATGGAGTTAAGATCACAAGATTACACGTCACTAGCCTTTGAAGTTCGGGTTGTCACATCATCCCCAACTTGAAAGAAATTTCGTCCCGAAATTTAGCACGTAGTTACTGAGGAAGCTAGTGAGGTTGCGTGGTTTTCTTGTTTTCCCTGGGATGTCACATCCTTCCCCCGTTGGTTTGGAATTTCATCCCGAAATTCCGCAGTAGCTTCAGCCTCAGTAGTGGTTTCGCTTTTCTCGAACAACTGGGGATATATGTGTTCCATTTGGTCTTTTCGTTCCCATGCGAACTCTGGGACACGACGGGAGTTCTAACGAACTCGAACAATAAGTATCCTGGTGCGTTTGAAAATTTTGACCTCCCGGTCCAAGATTTCCACTGATTCCTAGACAAATCACAACTGATCGTCGGTAGTGAGCTCTTTGATAGGAACTATGAGGGTCTCATCTGACAGACGCTTCTTCAGATTTGACACATGAAATACGTTGTGAACTACACTGAGTTCTTCGGTAGATTCAACATGTAGGCCACCCTTCCAATGCGCTTAGTGAATTTTGAAAGGTCCAACATATCGCGGGTTGAGTTTGCCTCGTTTACCTAAATGAACTATACCTTCCCAAGGTAAGACTTTAAGTAGCACTCGATCCCCAACCTAGAACTCGAGTGGTTTCCTGCACTTATCAGCGTGGCTTTTCTGACGGTCGCGAGCTGCCGCCATTCGTTATCGTATCTGGGCAATCTTTTTCGTTGTGTCTACGACGAGTTCTGGACCTGTAATTTGGCTATCACCAACCTCTGCCCAACAAAGAGGTGATCGGCACTTACGCCCGTACAGTGCCTCAAACGGAGCAGCTTGGTTGCTGGTGTGGTAACCGTTGTTACACGAAAGTTCTACTAACGTGAGGTGTCTTCTCCGACCGTTGCCAAAGTCGATTTCACGGGCTCGAAGCATGTCTTCAAGGGTTTGGATGGTGCGCTCAGTCTTCCCATCCGTCTGTGGATGATATACTGTGCTCATGTCTGAACGTGAGCCTAAGGGTTTGTGCACCGTTTGCCACAAATCAGATGCAAATCGTGGGTCGCGATTAGAGGTAATGGAGGTTGGCACCTCGTGCCTAGCAACCGCTTCTTTCAGGTAGATGACTGCAAGTGTAGAAAACTTATCTGCTTCTTTGATGGCTAGAAAGTGTGCTGGTTACGTGAGACAATCAATGGTTATTCAGGCGATAATGTTTCCGTTTCGAGTTATAAGTAGTCTGGCGACCAAATCCATGGCAGTCTGTTTTCGCTTTCCATATAGGTGTTTTTGGTTGCTAACACTTCACCTTGACTTTCCTATAAGTCAAACATCATTCTCATACCTAGCTAGGTGGGCCTTCATGCCCGATGACCAGTACAAGGTTTATAAATCCTAAAGTCTCTCATCAAAACCCAGACGACTAAAATATCGAAGCCGATGTGCTTTGCTCAACACGAGTTCCCTTCAGTAGCCGTATAATGAGACCCACATTCGTATCATGAAGTAGCGAGTATCGTCCGACTGGTCAAAGGTTGCTTCTCCATGCCCCGCATGGGTTCAACTTGAAGATTCCTCTTCCTTCAGTTCTCCAGTTTGAACAGAGCGAGTCTGATACTGGTAAGTTAGAGTCGATAGCGAGCTGCAGAGCTCGTGTACGTTCAGGTTTCGCAGTCGTGTTAATCCAGAAGTTCCATCCAGTGATGTCATTGTATGCTTTAGCTCCTTCGAACATCGGTACATGGGAGACCCTTGCGATCGGTCTAAATAACGCACCTGGTACCGTCCAAGTGATGCCTCCAAGTAAATCCAAAGACCACGGTTTCCACCACCGGTTGTGTCGTGCAGTTCCTCTTGTAACTCCATTACGTAAGTCATCACCCTCTTGTGTTGCGTCGACGTGTAACTGGGACTCTGATTCAAACCATAAGGATATACCACTGAATCACCCATACCCACGGGTAAAGACGATGCTCAGAGCATTGCAGAGTCGGGATTCGAAAGCTGAAAAGACATCCTCCTGTTCTGTCTTTCACGAACACAACACCCTGCTGTGCTAGAGAGATTTAAGCTGCGCGACCTTCGAAAAATCCTGCGATTATCTGCGATAGTATCTAGCGAAACCAAGGAATTGCTACATCCCCGAAGAAATCTTTGGTGTCGATCAGTTTCTAACAAAAAGTATCTCAGCGAGATCCACGTGCATTCCCACTCTGTTGGCTACATGATCAAAGTGCATCTCTCGAATGTGACATTTAACAAGACTTCGCACGTAATGGCTCCTCCCACAGAAGCGCTGAGATAAGATACATATGCCACCCATGGTGTTCCTTTCTCCTGGCCATGATTCAGAACGTTGTCAACAAATATGGTCGATTCATATGATCCCTGAAGCTGCTGGTGTGTTGATCAACTCAATGATCATGGTGTACAAAGTTGAAATGGCTGCATTGCGTTCGACATGCTGTTCTAAGAGCATTCTCCTCTTGGACTTCCATCTGATAATAGGTCGTTCACTAGCCAATCCTCAAATGGAAGCTTGTTCCTCGCAACTGGTCGACGGGTTGTCAATACGTGGTCGAGGCAAACGGTTCTTGACTGTCACCTTGTTGAGTTCTCGATAATCAGTACACATACGAAAAGGCTTATCTTTACTGGTATAACTGAGGCTCCCCAGAGCGAAAAGCTAGACCCGATGAAACTCATGTCCAATAATTCCTTAAGTTGATTAGGCAGTTCCTGTAACCTTCCTAGTGTAAGACAATAAGATATACTAGTAACAAGGGCTACTTTTGACATGATGTCGATTTGATATTCCACCTGACGATGTGAAAGTAAACCTGATAGTTCTTCTGGTAGTACTTAGGGGGGAATCACGAATAATTGGTGGATCCTCGATCCTCCTTTCCTTAGTCCTAACATCAGTAACGAGGGCTATCATGGCGGGGTAATCCTTCCGTCAACACTCCTGGCTTTCCTTGCTGAAATGATGCTAACCGTTGTGCCACTCTGACGCATTGGAACAGATAACAATTCTCCACTAGGGATACGCAGAATTGTCCCCTCACAGGGTACATCTATCAAGAATAACAGAAGAAAGGTCGATGCTGAACACTTGTCCCACAACGTCATATTTGCATCCTAACGATCATATGAGGTTTCCATTGTCTAGCCATCGACCGATTCCACAATAGGTTCAAACTCGTAAGAGCATCTGGGTCAAATGGAACAGAGTCGAAGCGGGTTGCTACTCATACTAGCTACCATGCCGTGAAAGTCCTGACGTCGCCCACGCCAATTCTAAATGTCCTTCCCAGAGCATCATTTCTGATGTTGCTGTCTTCATTACTAGGATTTCAAATACTGTCGTTGTTCCTTTGGTCGTTGTCCTCTTATCTTGACCACGGCCAATCTGTTTTGTGGGCACCTTTATTTCCTTACTGTAGGTTAAGGTTACGAATACCTTGTTGTCGTTGTGACTGCTGCTCCCAATGTCGTTGCTCGAAACGAAGCCCTACGGCTCTTCACCATCATTGTCCATCTTTTCACGTTCTGAGCCACGTCCTAAAGCGCTACTCATGGCGCTGGCAGTTACGCATACCCCACTAAAGTCAATTATCATCACTTATGCCTCGGTCGATTCGTAAAAGTCGACTCCCATGGGTCCCTGACAAAAGTTAAGGATTTGATTGGAGCCGATTCATTGGTATTCGTTGCCAGTAATCAGGGTCGTCAAGTACTGAGGTCGGTAGAGTGCTACGCTCATCCTCCTATCCATCGATGTTGCAAGTGGTTCGAGTAATACACAGTATGTTGCGGGAGTGTTGCAGAAGTGATCGCACTTCAGAATCTGAGGCGTCAATACGTTAAGTTCCAGCAAACGAAGAAAGGTGAGAAAGATATCGATCAATCATTCGACGCTGCGACATCCAACACATGGACATTCGTATAAGCACCTAACTGTTGGACTCTGTATGCCCAAGACACATATTAAATTGATGTGGCTAGTATGATCCAAGTCGAGTCATACCCAATAACATGCTAGACAAACACTTACAATATTTATTTATGATATGATCAAATAAATAAATATCAACACTTAGAATATTTAGAAATTGGTTTTCTAAATAATTGCACTTGACAAATTAATAAATTATATGGATAATTTATTTTGAGAGAATATTTTATTTTGTTATTTAATTGGTTAAATAACATAATAAAAATAGCATAAGTCTTGTAACATATGATGTTATATTTTATAAAAGTTATAAATATAATTCTAGACTTATATTAAATTTATAAAAGAAATTTGATTTTTTTTTTTAAAAATAAAAGTCTAGGCCGCCCACCCCTCTATGTTCTTCCCAAGGAAAAGTGGTCCAATTGTGATACATGCACTTGCATGTGTAAGAAGTGCTTCCATTGGGTGTTCTTCCCAAGACACCAAAATTGGTCCAATTATTTTACATGCTTTTGCATGTGGAAGATGGCACTTGATTGGGTGAAAATGGGGCAAGACATCTCTCATCTTTTTTAATAACCATTTTTAGTGAAAGAAAATGGTTGAAGAACTTGAAGAAGATAGAAAAACTTGGCTGAAAATTTCGGCCATTACATGCTCAACCAAGAGTTGATTTTTTTTTTGGAAAAATCAAGTGTTAGACTCTAAATAAATCGGGTCACGTATGGTTGATCTATTGGTGAGTTTCAAGTTCATATAACAAGTGCAAGAACTCCAAAACTCCTCTCAAATTTTCGGCCATGAGATGGTCTTCAAGAGGGTTTCAAAAGTGAGTTCATAAGTGTAGAAATCCTAGCTAAACATGAAGTGTTTGTTGGAAGCTTGGGGTATACAAGCTTGAGGCCTTCTACTCTTGAAGACAACCATTTCAAGAAGCATCATCTTCTTCATAACCATTACTCCATGGAAGGTAGTTTTCTAAACATCCTATGGTTGTATATGATAGTATGCATCTTCATATATGGATCCGGGTTTTGGGATTTTGCATAAAAATGGTTTTATATCTTATAAAAGTAACATGTTTTAAACTTATTTTCCGCTGCGTTTTTATTTCATATGGATGAAATTACTTTGATAAACATGTTAAAATCCCATCAATGGCATCTAGAGCCGCTTATATGAGTGCATGCTTCAATAGACTTAAAATTTTCGGGTTTCGGGTTTGGTGAAAACCCTATGGCCGAAATTCTAAGTATGGTTATCCCTTTGTTTTTCAAGATTATATTCTAACATGCATAAATGAATCTTGAAAAATTATTTCATATGGATGATTTGTTTGTTTGGACAAAACTAACCTTTTCGGTTTTTTGGACAAAGCCGAAAATGGTTATTAAAAGGGAACCATTTTTTTTATGCTTCTTGAAATTAATATAAATATATATGTGGATATATATTTTGGTGCATATGACCTAGCCATGACCTTGTGTTGAATGATTGTGTTGTGATTTATATTAAATTATTTCAAAGGTTGTAATAATTATTATTTTGTTCTTCCACTTGTAAAGTTATGTAATTTATTATTTTCATTTGGTATGTAAAATAAATAGATTAGGTGCATTTTATTTTACTAGAAAAATGTATTAGGATATATTTTGTAAAAGAAGATGCACACAAAAATGCGGTTTTGGTTTTTGCCAATTTCGGGCATAAAGGACTTCATAGTTCTTAACGGGATTTTAGCCCGAAAACCAAAACACATTTTCGGAGCCCAAAGGAGTTTGGAGCTGAATTAAAGTACATTTTGGAAGATCAAAGAAAGTGGAGAAATCACAACACAAAAGGGAGACTTGAAGCATTTGGATGCGGGATCAAGTGGGAGTTCAATGACACATCGCTTGTGTCAATATTCACCCTTTAGGAAGGACCTTTTGGCACACTTGTTTCGGCTAACAAGTGTGGTCAAAATAGTTGGCTATGGTTATGCACCTAATGATATATGTGTTGTGCTTGTGTGGTTGCTTATTTATATTGTTTTGATGATATTTGGATATGCATGCTTAACAAACTAATAATCAACAACAAGCGTAAAATTGGTTCTTGACAAAATCATTAAAATGATTAATAAAGGTTTTATTAAAAATTAATGGTTTTATAATAAAATGGGTTTTATTAAAAGAACCATGAAAATTAGTTTTCACTAAAGTACCAAGGATTTGAATGCATGCAAATATATGGTACATAAAGTTTTCTAAACTAGAATTTTGAAAACTCAAAATCCCTTTTATAAAACAAGTCAAACACCATCCTTTTATACAACACTCGAATCACTTGGGAACTCTTTTGTGGGATAAAGGTCACCTAACCACATTTGAGGGAACTTGTATGTTCGAGGTGGGTTTACCATGTTTGTGGGATAAAGGTCACCTAACCACTTATGTGTATAAACTCACACGTGTGTGTAAGTTGGACGACTTGATTTGGAAACCATGAACTTAGGGTCACCGAAGCATGGCGAACAAACGGTGTTGATGGGATTAAACATGCCAACTAAACATAAAGATGTTTAAGCGATCCCATATGGCTAGAAGTTGCAAAGAGTTGCAATTGTCAAACGTTGACTACCTTGTTAATTTAAATAGAGGGATAAAGGTCACCTAACCAATATTTAAATGTAACGTTGGATTCTAGATTTTAATTATTAATTGTCTATGAGACACAAAAGGGTGTTAATGATTAGAATATAATAATATCGAAAATACTAAAATTGAACCTTGTTAAATTTTGTAGATGGCCACTAACAATATTACCCAAACCGTCCGTAACCTATCACTAGAAAACGATCCTAATCCCGATGAACATCTTATGGAAGATAAGGATGCCTATAACGATTGGATTAAGTATATCGAGAATACTATGCAAGCCTTTTGCCTCATGTTAGGAATTATGATTTCCGAGATTCAAAAGGTTTTTGAACATCATGAGCATACGACATGATTACCCAATTGTAGGAAATGTTCCAAAGGGTAGAACACTTCGAAACAGTTCGAGCGCTTCATGCATGTCGAATGGAGGAAACCCAATCGGACTCATCTTATGTTTTAAGATGAAAAGCCACATTGATCACCTCGAAAGGCTCGATATGGATAAAAGGATTTTATCCATTCTAACGATCAATGAGGGTGGCAACAAGAAAGGGCATCACCCCGACACCAAAGCAAATGTTGCAAATGGAAACGGGTAATTCAAAGGGAAATAATTAGAAAGACTAAAGCGAAACCACCGAAACCAAAAGAGAAGAAGGCAAAGGTTGCCACGAACGATCCATGCTTTAAGTGTGGTGAGATAGGGCATTTAAATAGGAATTGTCCAATCTATCTCAAAGAGTTGAAAAAACAAGAGGGATGCTAGACAAACCTCAGGTACAATCTTAATGATACATATTGACCTTAATATTATTTCTTCTAACACATGGGTATTAGATACCGGATGTGGAACTCATGTTTGCAATTCGTTGCAAAAGGTTCAAAAGAAATAAACATTACAAGAAAGGAGACTATGTTTTGAAACTTCCAAATGGTTTGGAAATTGTTTTAAAATGTTTTGAATGCTCCTAGTTTGACTAGGAACATTATTTAAGTTTCCCTTTTGAGACAATATGTTTTGATTTAAAGTTTGTAAACGATGACATTTACATTTCGATGAATGACATGTTTTACTTTAAAACTATGCCTTCAAATGGTATTTATGAATCGGTTCATAATAACATATCATTTGATAGTTTAATGTACCAATCAATCACCAATAAACTCAAAATGGATTTGAGTAAGACCTATCCTTGGCATTATCGCCTTGGTCATATAAACATATGTCGCATGTAAACACTTCGAAAGAATTGTCTTTTGGAAACAAATGAAATTGGTTCATTTGATACATGTGAATCTTACTTGAAATGACCAAGTAATCCCTTAGTGGGAAAGGGTAAAAGATTTATTAGGTATCATACATTCTGATGTATATGATCCTTTTAAGCCAATGACCAGGAATGGTGAAAGATACTTCATTAAGTTTACCAACAACTATAGTAGTTGTGGTTATGTGTACTTGACACAAAGAAGAAGTTTTGAAACGTTCAGAATCTTCAAAAGGTGAAGTATAAAATCAACTCTTTTAAAGTTCTTCGTTTCGATAGAGGAGGAATCGAACTCTATTAGATATGGTTCGATCTATGATGGCTAGGAGCGCATTATCTCTATCACTTTGGGGTTACGCTTTGCTCTCCATGGCCCATATGGCCCCAAACCAAGAAAGTGGATAAGACACCTTTTAAATATGGCATGGAAGGGCTCCATCATTATCATATTTAAAAGTATGGGTTGTGAAGCTTATGTGAAGCAATACACCGCAAACAAATTGGAATTACGATCCACTAAGTGTATCTTTGTAGGATATCCTAAAGATGATATAGGATATTATTCCTACGATCCAACAGACCAAAAGTATTTGTTGCTTGAAAGGCAAAGTTCTTGGAAGATAAGTTCCTAATGGAAGGAACTAGTAGAACAGTGGAACTTGATGAGGATCAGGAACCAAAAGCCGATACACGTTTGGTTGATACTAGCACTCAACAAGAGGTTGTTGAAGATGATCAAATGGTTGATCAATATACACAAAACGTTCGCAGATCTGGTAGAATTAGTAATCCACCTGAAAGATATGGATTTTTATGGATGGATTCTATGTGGTAGATTCACATGAACCAACCACATACCATGATGCAATGTCAAAATCTGATTGCGACAAATGGCTTGAGGCTATGAACGTAGAGATGCAATCCATGTTTGACAACCAAGTATGGGAATTGGTTGTGCCACCACTTAACTCTAAAGTAGTTGGAAGTAAGTGGGTTTTCAAGAAGAAAACAATAATGCATGGTAACTTGGATACTTGTAAAGCGAGACTTGTAGCAAAAGGCTTCACTCAAACTCAAAGGGTTGATTATGATGAGACCTTCTCGCCCGTGGCGATGCTAAAGTCAACTAGGATATCATTTGCCATACTTGCACAATATGATTATGAGATTTGGCAAATGGATCTCAAAACGACTTTCCTTAATAGATATCTTGAGGAAGATGTCTATATAGTTAAGCCTGAAGGTTTTGTCGATCCAAAACATCCTAACAAAGTGTGCAAGTTAAAGAAATCAATCTATGGATTGAAACAAGCATCTAAAAGTTGGAATCACCGTTTTGATGAAGAGATTAGGGAATATGGATTCATCAAAAACGTTGATAAAGCTTGTGTGAATAAGAAGGCTAGTGGGAGCATTATTACTTTCTTTGTATTATATGTCGATGACATTCTACTATTTGGAAATAACATTCCAACCTTGGAGGGTGTAAAAGCCTGGCTGGAAAGTTGTTTTTCCATTAAGGATTTTGGTGAAGTCGCCTATATTTAGGAATAAAGATCTATAAGGATAGGTCAAGGCGCTAGATAGGTTTAAACAAAAGTGCATACATTGACAAAGTCTTGAAAAGGTTCAAGATGAAGAACTCTATGAAAGGTTTGGTACCTATTCAAAGAGAGGACAATATTGAAAGCGTTTCAATGTCCAAGCTCAAAGGATGAGCAAGAAAGATTGAAAGGAATCCCATATGCGATATCTATAGGATTCATTATGTATGTAATGATATGCACTGGAACGGACATGTCATGCGCTTTAGGCATGACGAAAAGATACCAGCGAGTAACAGTCATTGGGTGACTATTAAAAATATATATATTGAAATACCTTAGAAGGACTAAGGATATATTTCTAATATATGGATCTGGTAAAGAAGAACTCGTTGTAAAGGGTTACAAGAATGCGAGTTTAGGAATTCGTTGTAAATGGTTACATGGATACGAGTTTCCAAGACTAATCGAGATGGTTCTCGATCACAATCAGGGTAGCATTGTCCACTACAGAATCAGAATACATCGCCGCTTCATTGATTGAGATAATTCATATGGATCTGCCACTTGAATTATTGCCGATCTAGGGGTAGTCCCTACCATTCAGGACCCCTAGAGATCTTTGTGATAACGATGGTGCGATTGCTTAAATCACGGAACCTCGTTTACATCAAAAACTAGGCACATTGAGCGGAGTTTCAACTACGTAAGGGATGAAGTTGAAAAAGAGAAAGACATGTATTCGCAAAGTTCACACTGATCAAAATATTGCGGATCCACTCACGAAGCTCCTTGAATGGGCAAAGCATGAAAGGGTCATACTTGTGCCTTAGGACTTCGATATTCTAGTGATTGGATTTGATCTATTTTGTATTTGGATATTGGAACAACTGTTATTATAACTCATTATGGTATTTTGAGTTATGTTCCATTTTAGCATGTTTATATCCGTGAATAAGTTACTTATTCTAAATGTCCGTAGTCGATCATACTTGTGGGAACAAATATGAATGTAAGACTATTATGAACTTGGATTGGTAGATATTCATGAAGTATGAATATAGAGCAAGGCGTTGCTGCCAAGGTTCATAGATATTTGTGGGATACAAATATTGGACTGACTCGCTCTCAAATATTACTGCATGGAATCATCTGTGATTGATCATAAGTAAATTTGAGTAAAGGAGAATATCATAGTATCCTCAGACCTGAGATACATATTGGGTCTTGATATTCACCAAATATTATACCTTGACTTTTTCTTCGCTGTCAGTAATATGACAGTACATAAGGCTAAGCTCAGGTGTGGTACAAGGTGATTGTGAGAGACGTATGTAGTCAAGATGGGATTTGTTCCTCTTATTCGTTGAGAGTAAGATGTCTAAGGCCTGCTAAAGTTAAATCAACAGAGAGTGATCACTCTGTGTCTCTGGATTTGACATGACATCTGTAACGAAAGGATAAATGATAGATTCACCTAAATCATTTTCAAGTAAGGGACTTGAAGGGGATGATGTTATTGAATGGCAAATAAAGTCATACGTATTGGGGGTAGTAAACCGTAGTTAGGCGTCATTTACTACTTGCATCAATCTTCTATGTATCTTGTGCAAGTGGGAGATTGTTGGACTCTGTATGCCCAAGACACATATTAAATTGATGTGGCTAGTACGTTATGATCCAAGTCGAGTCATACCCAATAACATGCTAGACAAACACTTACAATATTTATTTATGATATGATCAAATAAATAAATATCAACACTTAGAATATTTAGAAATTGGTTTTCTAAATAATTGCACTTGACAAATTAATAAATTATATGGATAATTTATTTTGAGAGAATATTTTATTTTGTTATTTAATTGGTTAAATAACATAATAAAAATAGCATAAGTCTTGTAACATATGATGTTATATTTTATAAAAGTTATAAATATAATTCTAGACTTATATTAAATTTATAAAAGAAATTTGATTTTTTTTTTAAAAATAAAAGTCTAGGCCGCCCACCCCTCTATGTTCTTCCCAAGGAAAAGTGGTCCAATTGTGATACATGCACTTGCATGTGTAAGAAGTGCTTCCATTGGGTGTTCTTCCCAAGACACCAAAATTGGTCCAATTATTTTACATGCTTTTGCATGTGGAAGATGGCACTTGATTGGGTGAAAATGGGGCAAGACATCTCTCATCTTTTTTAATAACCATTTTTAGTGAAAGAAAATGGTTGAAGAACTTGATGAAGATAGAAAAACTTGGCTGAAAATTTCGGCCATTACATGCTCAACCAAGAGTTGATTTTTTTTTGGAAAAATCAAGTGTTAGACTCTAAATAAATCGGGTCACGTATGGTTGATCTATTGGTGAGTTTCAAGTTCATATAACAAGTGCAAGAACTCCAAAACTCCTCTCAAATTTTCGGCCATGAGATGGTCTTCAAGAGGGTTTCAAAAGTGAGTTCATAAGTGTAGAAATCCTAGCTAAACATGAAGTGTTTGTTGGAAGCTTGGGGTATACAAGCTTGAGGCCTTCTACTCTTGAAGACAACCATTTCAAGAAGCATCATCTTCTTCATAACCATTACTCCATGGAAGGTAGTTTTCTAAACATCCTATGGTTGTATATGATAGTATGCATCTTCATATATGGATCCGGGTTTTGGGATTTTGCATAAAAATGGTTTTATATCTTATAAAAGTAACATGTTTTAAACTTATTTTCCGCTGCGTTTTTATTTCATATGGATGAAATTACTTTGATAAACATGTTAATATCCCATCACTAACATTCTACACGGTTCGCTGAGCTCAGAGGGGTGTTCAGGTAACACTCGATAGCATCGAGTTTCGAGAGGATCCAGTGATAAATGAAATGTTCGCGTTTAGGTTTGAGTAGGGGACAATTACTGCTATGGCCCCTAAAGGTTTGTTATGTTTCTCATCGATCAATTGGCGGAACGGAACCCCTTTTCCACTTGTTAAGCCTCACCGGGACTCACATGCACCCCACATTATTATTATGTGTGCACCCACAATAATATTGTGATTTGCATGCTCATCTCAGCTCCTCTTAACTCATGTCAAATGGTTCCCCAAACTCGAGTAGCAATCAAAGGGTATCACGAAGCATAGGTCATGAAGGTTTAGGTATTTACCACCCTATCAGTCACATAACACGTGCAAGTGTACATGTATTCATATCGTTGTGCTAAACGTGCAATCACATGCAATATCATATGTAGGTGCTCACTAGTTACGTAGTACAACGAGTATATGAGAGACGAACCTTGCAATCTGGAGCTGAGTGTCATGGTCGTATTCACGTATTTAGAACTGTTCGGTTATAGTCTGGTTTTACAAAAACATTTTCCCCTTTTTAAAACCAAGTTCACTATAACCAATGGCTCTGATACCAATCTGTCACACCCCCAAAATACCACATGCGGAATTACCGCGGGGCGTGTGACGTACCAGGATCTTAGCCATCAATCACATTGAACTCATAGGTATATGAAAATAAAACTTTCATTGATTAGCAGTAAGTGTTACAACGTTACAATATTTCACAGTTTACAGCGGAAGCATAATTCATTCGTTAAGAGTTTATAACCACATGTAAAAGACATTTGTGTTGTGTTATGTTTCCATGTATCTCGACCCATGACCACTCCAACCTCCCAGACAGCAAGTTCCAGTCAATATGCACCTAAAGACCTGCAAGGCATGTAACAACGAATCAACAACAAAGTTGAGCGAGTTCACAGTTGGTTGTTTAGTTATAGCATTCGTTTTGTAAATCATATGTTCGTTTTGTAAACCAAGCATCGTATTAATTCGTATCGCGGTCTCCCAGACATGTTTGCGAAGATTAGTGGGGGCTTCCCATGTGTGTTACTAGACCACGCGTATCGACTGCTACGAAAATGTAAGAGGTGCCCTAAGTCAATGTCTATCAGCATTGACCCTTTGCCCATAGTCCATTAGTACACGCCCGTTCGGACGACACGGTGTGAGGTTTGTTAAACCTAATAGCGCTATCTACTAATGACCCGCTCGCCATAGGCCTCGGCGATTAAGTCGATAAATGAGGGACTTCAAATGATAGAGTGATGGTCTTATGGTCGTACGTATCCTGTTGTATGGGGAATACGCAAGTTTGTAGTTACCGTTCAGTTCTTTAACCCATTCCCAACCCTTGGGAATCCCATGCCTTGGATAGAGTGTGAACTCACCTTGGTTTGCTCGGTATGACTAGTTACTTGTTTAACAGTTGATCAAACACGTCCTAAAAGGGTTACCGATAACGGTCAGTTTACATGCATTTTGCGTACAACTAATTCACGTATTCAAGGTTCACATCAAGCATATTCATGGCTCACGTAACGCACACATGCAATCCAAATCATGACAGCTTATTTATCCATCTAGGGCACTGAATAAATGCTTAACACGTAATCGCTCAAACATGCCATATACAAACACACATATATAATCTACTAGGCCCAAAGATAAAACATGTATATTTCATAATGACTAGCACATGTAAAACATTCAATGTCCATTCAAATTATATCATGCGCGGCCCACTGCCTTGGCAGTCTTACTCGGCCCAAACATAGCTGGCCCAAATCCACTCATATGGTTCCATTGATTCAGGCCCAGCTGGATTGTGTGAACACTACAGCTCGTGGCCCAAAACTAACAAACTAATCTAAGTGGGTGTGTGGATGTTCAGTAACCGTGTGCGGCCCATTTTGTTTATGATCCACTTTAGCAACAATTACCCACAAAAGTGTCTTAGCCCAATGTAACATGATATGAATTTTATACAGCAGCTACTATTCTTATCAATATCCCAACCTCAATTAATTTGTGCACTTTATCTAATAATTGCTATCATTTAAATCAGATAGTTTCATATTTTTAAGCATCCATCTATGGCAATTATGGTATCCCTATTATTTAGAAATCGCTAATAACACATCAACAGTAGGTTATGATTCAAGCAATTAGTCAATCGAAATCACAATATAAACCCAAACCTAATCATTACCCCCCCCCACATATATATATAATCCCATGATCCACTAACTATGCTATTCGGCCCACTAGGCTCATAACAATCATCAAATCTCATATCAGTACACAATATCATTAGATAATCATTCATATGTCCACATATATACCCCACTCATTACATTAGATTAACGTGCACATGATTATCCAATAGGGATTATTATAACAAGAAAACATGAATATACTCAATTAAAGACTTGCAAGATTATTAAGCTTGTTACTGAATGATCATCTACCTCACATAACAATAGCTAGAATAATCATATTCTCCTGAATCCTAATAATCTATATTCTTGAATCATAAACAAAGAAGCCCACTAACCTGATTATGAATGTTTCGCAGGAAGGGGGGGTTTCTTCGACTCCAAGAATGACACTAGGGTTTCTTTGTTGAGTATATTAATTAACTCCTATCATGACCATGCATATGTTAATTAAATAGGTCTTGGGGACGGTTTAGGCCAAGAAGAGGTATACTTGGGCCGATGACCTCATGTGTGGCCCAATGTGTTTATAACTTTGATAACCGGCCCCTCAATCAAAACAATTTTTTTTTTCACTTGGGCTCCATTCCTAATAAAACATGTGATGGCAAGTGGTTGTAATTTGGGGAACTCACTAGGGTTAGGGTAAAATCGGTATTTTGTGTTCAATTAAATCAAAGTGCATCTTGTAAGGTATAGTTATAAAGCCCAAAATATACGCGACCCAACAATTTCCAACAAGTTATCTAATCGGGTTATCAAACGTTTAAGTTTAATGGAGTTAAGATCACAAGATTACACGTCACTAGCCTTGGAAGTTCGGGTTGTCACATATCTTAAGTGCGAAAACAACTGCTCCCAACTCCAAGTCGTGCGTAGTGTAGTTCCTTTCGTGAACTTTAAGTTGGCGCGATGCGTAGGCAATGACCTTGTCGCGTTGCATCAACACGCAACTAAGTCCTTTGTTGGAAGCGTCGCAATAAACCACAAAATCGTATGTGCATTCAGGCAATGAGAGAATTGGTGCGCTACAAAGTCTATCCTTTAAGTGCTGAAATGCAGATTCTTGTGCATCACCCCAACGATAGGTGACACCCTTTTGAGTTAGTGAGGCGAGAGGTTGCGCAATCTTGGAGAAATCCTTAATGAATCTTCTGTATACGGAGTGCAGGCCAGTTCTTGATTGAGTCGACCTTGGATAGATCAACATGAATCCCATGATGGCAAGTGGTTGTAATTTGGGGAACTCACTAGGGTTAGGGTAAAATTGGTATTTTGTGTTCAATTAAATCAAAGTGCATCTTGTAAGGTATAGTTATAAAGCCCAAAATATACGCGACCCAACAATTTCCAACAAGTTATCTAATCGGGTTATCAAACGTTTAAGTTTAATGGAGTTAAGATCACAAGATTACACGTCACTAGCCTTGGAAGTTCGGGTTGTCACATATCTTAAGTGCGAAAACAACTGCTCCCAACTCCAAGTCGTGCGTAGTGTAGTTCCTTTCATGAACTTTAAGTTGGCGCGATGCGTAGGCAATGACCTTGTCGCGTTGCATCAACACACAACTAAGTCCTTTGTTGGAAGCGTCGCAATAAACCACAAAATCGTATGTGCATTCAGGCAATGAGAGAACTGGTGCGCTACAAAGTCTATCCTTTAAGTGCTGAAATGCAGATTCTTGTTCATCACCCCAACGATAGGTGACACCCTTTTGAGTTAGTGAGGAGAGAGGTTGCGCAATCTTGGAGAAATCCTTAATGAATCTTCTGTATACGGGGTGCAGGCCAGTTCTGGATTGAGTCGACCTTGGATAGATCAACATGAATCCCATGATGGCAAGTGGTTGTAATTTGGGGAACTCACTAGGGTTAGGGTAAAATCGGTATTTTGTGTTCAATTAAATCAAAGTGCATCTTGTAAGGTATAGTTATAAAGCCCAAAATATACGCGACCCAACAATTTCCAACAAGTTATCTAATCGGGTTATCAAACGTTTAAGTTTAATGGAGTTAAGATCACAAGATTACACGTCACTAGCCTTGGAATTTCGGGTTGTCACATATCTTAAGTGCGAAAACAACTGCTCCCAACTCCAAGTCGTGCGTAGTGTAGTTCCTTTCGTGAACTTTAAGTTGGCGCAATGCGTAGGCAATGACCTTGTCGCGTTACATCAACACGCAACCAAGTCCTTGGATGGAAGCATCACAATAAACCACAAAATCGTATGTGCCTTCAGGCAATGAGAGAATTGGTGCGCTACAAAGTCTATCCTTTAAGTGCTGAAATGCAGATTCTTGTGCATCACCCCAACGATAGGTGACACCCTTTTGAGTTAGTGAGGCGAGAGGTTGCGCAATCTTGGAGAAATCCTTGATGAATCTTCTATATACGGGGTGCAGGCCAGTTCTTGATTGAGTCGACCTTGGATAGATCAACATGAATCCCATCCTTGTTTACCACGTGGCCTATAAAGTGGACTTCGCGAAGCCAGAAGTCACATTTCGAAAATTTGGCATACAACTGCTCTGCTCGAAGAAGTTCTAAAATAAGTCTCAGGTGATGCTCGTGTTCCTCCTGACTCTTCGAATAGATCAGGATGTCGTCGATGAATACAATAACAAACTTATCCAGGTAAGGCTTGCACACTCTATTCATGAGATCCATGAAGACCGTAGGTGCATTCGTCAATCCAAAAGGCATAACCAGAAACTCGTAATGCCCATAACAAGTCCTGAATGCTGTCTTAGAGATATCCTCATCTCGGACTCTCAATTGATGGTAGCCTGACCTCAGATCAATCTTTGAGTAGAAACTCGACCCTTGCAGCTGGTCGAATAAGTCATCAATGCGTGGAAGAGGATAACGATTCTTCACGGTCACCTTGTTGAGTTCGCGGTAGTCAATACACATTCTGAAGGTACCGTCTTTCTTCTTCACGAATAACACTGGAGCTCCCCAGGGCGAAGAGCTAGGACGTATGAAACCCTTTTCCAAGAGTTCTTGTAACTGTGCAGATAGCTCTTCTAGTTCAGATGGAGCTAGACGATAAGGTGCACGAGCTATTGGTGCTGCTCCAGGAGCTAGCTTGATTTGAAACTCGACTTGTCGATGAGGCGGAAGACCAGGTAATTCCTCAGGAAATACCTCAGGAAAGTTGCGCACAATAGGATTGTCTTCTATCTTCTTTTCTTTCGAGGATGTATCAGAAACGAGGGCTAGAATAGTAGTGTGGCCCTTTCGCAAACACTTCTGGGCCTTAAGGAAAGAGATGATGCCCACAACAGCACCACTCTTGTCGCCATGAATCATGAGAGGTTCTTCACCAGAACGAGGAATACGGACGATTTTCTCCTTGCAAATAATCTCCGCTTGATGTTGAGATAGCCAATCCATCCCAATAACGTCGTTGAAACTACCAAGAACGATAGGAATAAGATCGATAGAGAAGGTTTGACCAGCTAAGACGAGATTACAACCCTTAACTATGTGTGTGGCCTCGAGACTTTTACCGTTTGCTAGCTCTACCATTTGTTTGGTGTTCAAAAGTGTTGGAGTGCGCTTAAGCATTTGGCTAACTTTTAAGGACACATAACTAGTATCGGAACCCGAATCGAATAAAACAGTAACAAAGAAATCATCCAGAAGAAACTTACCCATCACAACGTTGGGATCGTTCCTCTCGTCACCCTGACCCAGCACGAAAACACGTCCCCTGGCACCATTGCCATCATTGTTACCCCCGTTATTGTTCCCGTTCCCCTGATTATTATGGTTGTTCTGATTCTGGTTCAACTGGGGGCAGTTTCTCTTGAAGTGACCTTCAGCACCACACTGCTAGCATCCCCTGTTACCCTGTTGTTGCTGCTGCTGGTTCTGTGGAGCTGGTGGCTGTTGTTGACGATTTTGATTTGCCGGTCGTGCGCCCCTGCAATCCTTAGCTTCATGACCAATCTTGTTACACCTATGACAACGACCCTTATTGCACGGCCCACTATGATGCATGTTGCATCGGTTGCACTTGGGGTGATTTCCCCTGTATCCACCCTGCCCTTGACTACCAGAAGATTGCTGACCAGGGCTCTTGTAGTCATCTGTCTTTCGCTGCTAAGACAGTGACTGAGCTGATGTTGAACCCGTGCTTGAGACTCCATCCCATTTGCGCTTGTTGTCGCTGGGGGCATCAGAAGTAATAGTAGTAGTAGTAGCACCAATACGCTTGGGCAGCCTGTTCTGCTCGACCTGCAAAGCGTGCATACACTGGTCCCTACCCTGCCTGCCCGACACGTACCTATCATCACCCGGTGGGTCTCGCCTGCCGTTTTTGCGTGCACTGCAATATGTACGGTCACTTCACTGCTAACTGCCGTACTGGTCCCCGTCAAGCACCAGCTCAAGCCACTGCTCAGCCTCAGCAACAGCCTCATCAGCAACAGCAACAAGCCGCCCGCGCCAGAACTTTCAACATCAATGTGCGCCAAGCCCAGGCTGACAACAACGTGGTCAATGGTACATTCCTTGTGAATGGTATTTATGCATCGTGTTTGTTTGATACTGGAGCCGATAATTGCTTTGTGTCGTTTGAATTCGAGAAGCTCCTTAGTCGTAAGCGCTCGCATCTCCCCTCGATGTTCGATGTAGAAGTCGCTACTGGAAGAACTGTCGCCGTTAATTCTGTTCTTCATGATTGTACTCTTGAACTCAACAATCACATCTTCCCAATCGACCTTATTCCTATGTAACTCGGAAGTTTTGACATCATAGTAGGCATGGACTTTCTTCGTGAAAACCATGCTGAAGTTGTGTGCTTCGATAAGATGATTCGATTCTAGCTTGCGAATGGTGACGTATTGTGTGTTTATGGCGAAACTGCTTCGAAAGGTATCAAGCTCATGTCATGTGTCTAAGCTAGCAAGTATCTCCGCAAGGAATACAGAGCTTTCTTGGCTAACATTGTAGTAGCGGAGGAGGAAAAGAAAGGAAAGACAGAAGTGAAAGATGTTCCTGTGGTGCATGAATTTCCTAATGTGTTTCCTGATGATCTTCCCGGACTCCCGCCAAGTCGTGATATCGACTTCCGTATCGACCTCATTCCTGGAGCAAACCCTATCGCTAGAGCTTGGGGATAATGTAACATCCCTATTTTTATATAAGAATTATAGGTTTGGTTAAATTTATTAACCACTAGTAACTAGTAACTAGTTATTTTTTTATTCAACCCAAATAGTTTTAAACACTATTTTAATATAGTTGGTTGAAATATTATATCAATTAATTGGCTTGTATATGGGTTGACCTTTCTATTAAAATAAAAGTATATAAAAACTTATATTATTAAACGGGTAGATTACGGGTAAGTTAACTGTAAGAAATATGAAGTATTTAGACGGGCCCAGAAACCATTTAATAATTAAATTATAAAATACATTGTATTTTGAACCTACTCTATTTTAATGAAACTTAGACCCAAATGTAAACAAAAATATTCTAGTTCTAAAGACATATTTATTATTTTCTAGAACGTTATATTTTACATTATTCGCACCAAATAAGTGAAGTAGTTAAATTATTAATTATTATATATAATAAAATAAAATATATAATTGAAAATTTAAACATGTTTCGTGGACATGTTTTCTTTCTAAATTACATGTACCATTTAATAAATAATAATAATAATATAATAATAAATGAATTTGAGATTATGGTACATACGTCTCATGAAGATATTTTAGAAAATAAAATAATAATAAATATTAAAACTAATCAATTGAGAAAGAAAAGAAGTGCACGTGTAATGCCCAAAATCAAAGTAAAGACAATTATTATTGTGTAGGTGGCCATAGAAGGAGTAGCCTTCAAGTAAATGGCAACTATAAATAGAGGACACTCCTAAACTTTTAAAAACTGCTAATTTCCCTTCACCATATTTTCCTTCAGGTCGCCCCCATCTCTCTTTCTTTTACATACTCTTTTCTTTCTTTTCTTTTAATATATTCACCCTATAATAATAATAAAGCCCTACCCCGTTTTAATTGTTTTAACTCCCGATCACCACTACCCTTTCTGATTGATCTGAGCCCATAACGCATGTCAGGGCTCTGCCCGACTAAGTTCGTTGGGGTTCTGTCTCGGGACATCGGGATAAGATTGAATCAGGGGTACTATACTTAAATTACAAATATATATTTTTATTTCTACCAAACACACACTAGCTTGAATTCTGCTACGATACAGGGTAATAACTCGATCGCTATTACGATTCATTTTCCGACTGATCAATATATCCAATGGATGTTTAAGTGCCGCCCACACTAGGGTTATACTTTGTCGTTCGTCATTAATTTGACGGATCATCGTTAATTCGATGGATGAAGTATTATACTTTGTCGTTCGTCATTAATTTGACGGATCATCGTTAATTCGATGGATGAAGTATTGCACTTTGTCGTTCATTGTGAGAATTTGATCTCGTGAGTTATCGTAATTATTAAGTTACCTACCTAGTTCGTATGCACTAGGTTACAAGGCAAAATCAATAGGCTAAGCCCTGCCTGTATAAATCTGCAATATATCAAGGCTTATCTGTAGACTAAATTCTGTCCGTATGAATCTGCATGATTATCTGTGAGTCATTCTCCTTTTCTCACAGTTTGTGAGTCATTCTCTCTTTTTATCAAATCAATTTACAAAATTATGTTTATTTTTAAAGTTATAATTACGGGGATTAAGTCTTTGTAATCACCATATTACAGCCGGTATGTGGGGTTTTGTATACATTACTTGATAATCGTCACCATTGGGGCAGCCAATGGGGGATATGACCATAGTCACAGACACCATTGGACGAATGGGCCAATGGGTCGAGTGACAAATACCGTGGGTAGTTGGCTTGATATCAGAAACATTGTAATCGCTCTTAATACTGTATATTATAACAAATGTGTCGTTTTAGCAAAATGAATGAACTCACTCAGTATTTCCCGCTGACAAAACCTTTTTCAAACATGTTTCAGGTAATTACAGTAGAGATGGATACGGCACTGAAAGACTTCAAGAAGTGGCTTATTTTATTAAATAAATCAAATTAAGAAATATTATTTTATGTAATCAAATTTATTATTTATTAAAGCTACCATTGTAAAACATGGGTTTATCCCATCTATTTAATAAATAAAATCCGGTGTTTTCTAAACTCTGATATTTTTCCTAACTCACGGTCCTGATGAAATTCCGCTGCAACGTTTTCAAAATAATCACCGGTACCACTGGGCTGTTCGCGACTCCCGATTCCGTCCAGGGTGGGTCGGGGGTCGTGACAGAAGGTGGTATCAGAGCCAACTCAAAGAGCCACTGCTTCAAGCCTTTAAGTGTTGTAATAATAATACCTAAATAAAAGAGTTAGGAGATTGCCATTAACTGGTAGCACACATGATAGTATTTAGACTTGAACTTAAGAAAATATGCCTTAGTATAAGCTTCGAGATAAGCTAAGTACTGGTGTAAATAAAGTATGATGGGTTTTGATATACCATAAGAATGGTAATTAGAATATTGCAAGATATGATAAATAAGAAAGAATTAATAGTAATTATTGCTTATTGATATTACTTGGGCTAGAATAAGATATGTTACGGGAAATACAATTTTCTTTGGTTCAGGATAAAAGCCCTAATAAAAGAGTCACTTTTGAAAAGATACTATTTATGGGAAATAGAAAATTTTCTCCGGCAAGACTGGGTATGGTGTAGCAGACTCTCCAGTTTGTCCGGATATAATGAGATTACCGCTCCGGCGCGAATCGGATAAGACGGGGTATATAATATGTCAAACAAATGACAAAATTTCCCTAAATAGTATCTTGACCAGATATTTGACTGGTTTTTGAAAATATGAATCTGTTAAATGCATTGACTTTATGAAGGGTATGTGAAATAGATGATTATATAGATAGTTATATCTATAAAGAATTCCAAAAGTCAAATAGGAATAAAGCACAAGTATCTGTGTCTAGATTTGTTTATCAGGAATTTCTTTTCCGATACCAAACATTATTTCGTTTAATCATCTGTCTCGTAGCTCGTGTGATAAAATAAACAATGGAAACCCTTTAAGATAAAACGCCATCAAAATAATTTCTAACGCGTTACCATAAACTATTAACGCAAGTAAGAAGCATGTAAAGTTGTGATAATGTACAAGAAAACACATGAAAATTTAATTATAGGTCCACAGAAGATGAAGTATATTCCACACAATTTCCAAGGCAAGACCTTTGAAAAATATAATTAGGTATAATAACACCTATGTGGATCCCGTCAGTAGAAGAACTAATAGCACTGGGCCACGTGATCCTACAAATAACATGAATATCGCTGAGGTACTTTGAAACAAAATTCCACAACAATCGGTGCATAGTCTAATCAGAGTCATAATTATTAGCACTACAAAAGAAGTCACATACTTTATAATTTCCCTATTTCATTTATTCGACATTCCCTAGTAATGTCATTTAGCAACGGTTATCACACGAAAATCCAAATAAAATTCTTAAATTTCTTTTGTAAAATTCTGACCTCGGTGAATAGACTTTTGCATTGCTACTCCCCTTAATGGTCATCATATCATGAGAATTTTTCATAATAACGAATATTGATCTATTTCATTTCTTAATAAATCCACACATTACACATGCATTGTTGGTTGCACATATGGTTCGATTAACTTATGAAACCTACTGGAAGACTTCATTCCAATTTGTTGTTTATCCAAACTCAAATATCATTTCGCTATACTCACTATATACCTCAGTAATGCAAAACGATGACCCTTTGATATCGAGTCAATAAATTTCTTGAGAAATTCAATTTTCTTTGGCATACATGATTTTGTTGTAACCATGTCCGAATTTTTTTTATTACATGAACTCGTTGTGATTAAACCAAGTTCAATTGCTTGAACTTGTTCGCATTACATATTCATTTCAAATTCTCATATGATGGATTAAAGCTATCATATTCAACATAATCCCAACAAACACTTCAATTCTCTAGAACTATAAAATGCTTATTTGGTCTTCGACTTCACCAAATCATTTCTTTGATCACGATCACCTTGTACTAACGTTTTCATAAAATTTAAAGCTTGCACTAATCTCATTTATATATATATATATATATCATATACGGATATTTATAAAAGTTATCTTAACACAAATCATGTATTAAGATAATGATACACAAATTCTTGTCATATTTTAATGTATCTCTTAAATGATTTTTACAACATCAATCTAGCCTTTCGTGATAAATTATTATTTTAACATCTTCAATCGAAAAATATTATATAAAATTTATTTTATATATGGAAACTTACATAAGTGATTACCTAATAGTATTACTATATTATTATTAGTCAACATAAGGAGGATAAGTAGGTGACTTATAATAAGAAGTACAGAATTTATTGTACATGTGCTTATATTTAACCAAAATAGAAATTTTCACAAACTAGGCACTTAGCTCGGTTGGCTAGGCGCGCGAAAGGGTGTGGCCTAGACCCGGGTTCGATCCTGGGGACGGCTGGTTTCACCATTTTTATTAGAAATTTTTCCATTTAAGTGTATGTTTAGTTATGTAATACTAATATCAGTTTTATTATTAGTAAGAAAATATTAATAATAATAGTGTTAGTATTATTTTAAAATACTAGGGTTATTGTCAAGGGCAAATATTGGGTAACCTAGCCTTAGTTAGGCATGGACTGGCCACCTATGCTTAAACAAGGCAGCACTAACCAATATCTAACCATGATAATGACTAGTTAAGGTATATAAATAAAATCATCATACTTATTTAGCAAATTTTAGTTAAAAAAAAATATTATTTTCTTATGAAACGTAGACTCCATATCTATATTGAATTTTATCACATAAACATATCTTCATATATTCATAAAAAAAATCGATATATATAATCCTATATAAATTTTCTTTATAAAAATATTTGATATAAAGTAAAATTTTTCTCTATATATAAATATATATATATTTTTATATATAAGAAAGATTATTTATAAATTATACTGTGATAACTATATATATATATAAGAAAAATCAAATATACAGTATAATATATGTGAATATACAGTATAAATCATGTATATGTATATCATATCAAAATTTATACATAAAGATGACTGGAAATTTAAAATACTAAATAAGAGTTTAACATATCTAAAAATAGTTATAACAATATTATAGGATTTCGCGATCATCTAGACATAATCTATTATATCACGATCATCACTTAAGATACGAACTCTAAAATAAAGATACACTAACTTTATTGTCTTTTGGTGTATCCCTGCAATTCACTCATCTCAACACTTTGATTTTCTCATATCATAAATATTTAACAAATTATTTTTCATGCTTTTATTTTGAACCTATCAATTCTAAGTCTTCCTCAGTTGCCAATCCAAGTAAGCCTTCTTTTGACAAAGAATTTTATTGATTTTAAAAGTCCATCACATTCATTTTAAATATATATCTTTTGGCTTGAACCTAGTCACTTTGGAAATATATCATTTCATTTCATTCATTTGTCATCGATTTCTTGAACTAATTCAGTTAAACCATTGAATCCTACTTAAGATACAACTCGTATTCACAAAATTTGATATTTTAATTCTGTGTCATCTACCTAATATTGTTTTATTGACTAAAATATAACATAAGTTTAAAAGAAATATCGTAACCCAAATCTCGAGGACGAGATTTAAAACAAGGTGGGGATAATGTAACATCCCTATTTTTATATAAGAATTATAGGTTTGGTTAAATTTATTAACCACTAGTAACTAGTAACTAGTTATTTTTTTATTCAACCCAAATAGTTTTAAACACTATTTTAATATAGTTGGTTGAAATATTATATCAATTAATTGGCTTGTATATGGGTTGACCTTTCTATTAAAATAAAAGTATATAAAAACTTATATTATTAAACGGGTAGATTACGGGTAAGTTAACTGTAAGAAATATGAAGTATTTAGACGGGCCCAGAAACCATTTAATAATTAAATTATAAAATACATTGTATTTTGAACCTACTCTATTTTAATGAAACTTAGACCCAAATGTAAACAAAAATATTCTAGTTCTAAAGACATATTTATTATTTTCTAGAACGTTATATTTTACATTATTCGCACCAAATAAGTGAAGTAGTTAAATTATTAATTATTATATATAATAAAATAAAATATATAATTGAAAATTTAAACATGTTTCGTGGACATGTTTTCTTTCTAAATTACATGTACCATTTAATAAATAATAATAATAATAATATAATAAATGAATTTGAGATTATGGTACATACGTCTCATGAAGATATTTTAGAAAATAAAATAATAATAAATATTAAAACTAATCAATTGAGAAAGAAAAGAAGTGCACGTGTAATGCCCAAAATCAAAGTAAAGACAATTATTATTGTGTAGGTGGCCATAGAAGGAGTAGCCTTCAAGTAAATGGCAACTATAAATAGAGGACACTCCTAAACTTTTAAAAACTGCTAATTTCCCTTCACCATATTTTCCTTCAGGTCGCCCCCATCTCTCTTTCTTTTACATACTCTTTTCTTTCTTTTCTTTTAATATATTCACCCTATAATAATAATAAAGCCCTACCCCGTTTTAATTGTTTTAACTCCCGATCACCGCTACCCTTTCTGATTGATCTGAGCCCATAACGCATGTCAGGGCTCTGCCCGACTAAGTTCGTTGGGGTTCTGCCTCGGGACATCGGGATAAGATTGAATCAGGGGTACTATACTTAAATTACAAATATATATTTTTATTTCTACCAAACACACACTAGCTTGAATTCTGCTACGATACAGGGTAATAACTCGATCGCTATTACGATTCATTTTCCGACTGATCAATATATCCAATGGATGTTTAAGTGCCGCCCACACTAGGGTTATACTTTGTCGTTCGTCATTAATTTGACGGATCATCGTTAATTCGATGGATGAAGTATTATACTTTGTCGTTCGTCATTAATTTGACGGATCATCGTTAATTCGATGGATGAAGTATTGCACTTTGTCGTTCATTGTGAGAATTTGATCTCGTGAGTTATCGTAATTATTAAGTTACCTACCTAGTTCGTATGCACTAGGTTACAAGGCAAAATCAATAGGCTAAGCCCTGCCTGTATAAATCTGCAATATATCAAGGCTTATCTGTAGACTAAATTCTGTCCGTATGAATCTGCATGATTATCTGTGAGTCATTCTCCTTTTCTCACAGTTTGTGAGTCATTCTCTCTTTTTATTAAATCAATTTACAAAATTATGTTTATTTTTAAAGTTATAATTACGGGGATTAAGTCTTTGTAATCACCATATTACAGCCGGTATGTGGGGTTTTGTATACATTACTTGATAATCGTCACCATTGGGGCAGCCAATGGGGGATATGACCATAGTCACAGACACCATTGGACGAATGGGCCAATGGGTCGAGTGACAAATACCGTGGGTAGTTGGCTTGATATCAGAAACATTGTAATCGCTCTTAATACTGTATATTATAACAAATGTGTCGTTTTAGCAAAATGAATGAACTCACTCAGTATTTCCCGCTGACAAAACCTTTTTCAAACATGTTTCAGGTAATTACAGTAGAGATGGATACGGCACTGAAAGACTTCAAGAAGTGGCTTATTTTATTAAATAAATCAAATTAAGAAATATTATTTTATGTAATCAAATTTATTATTTATTAAAGCTACCATTGTAAAACATGGGTTTATCCCATCTATTTAATAAATAAAATCCGGTGTTTTCTAAACTCTGATATTTTTCCTAACTCACGGTCCTGATGAAATTCCGCTGCAACGTTTTCAAAATAATCACCGGTACCACTGGGCTGTTCGCGACTCCCGATTCCGTCCAGGGTGGGTCGGGGGTCGTGACAGGAGGTTCAATTCCTCGGTCACATTGTCAATAGTCAAGGTATTCACATCGATCCGGCGAAGATTGAAGCAGTTAAGAGTTGGATTACACCTAAAAACCCGTCTGAAGTCCGTTCTTTTCTCGGACTAGCGGGCTATTATCGACGATTTATCGAAGGATTCTCAAAAATCGTTGTGCCGCTTACCGCTCTCACGCATAAAGACAAGCCTTTTGTTTGGGGAACAGAACAAGAGTCTGCTTTTCAAACCCTCAAGCACATGCTCTGCAATCCTCCTGTCCTCACTTTACCCGACAGAAACGACGACTTCATTGTCTATTGTGATGCTTCTAACCTTGGTCTTGGTTGTGTCCTCATGCAACGGGACAAGGTTATTGCTTACGCATCTCGTCAGCTTAAAATCCACGAGAAGAACTATACAACCCATGATCTCGAGCTAGGCGCAGTTGTTTTTGCGTTAAAGAGTTGGCGACACTACCTGTATGGTACCAAGTGTACGATCTTCACCGATCATAGGAGCCTACAACACATCTTTGATCAGAAAGAACTTAATATGCGTCAACACCAATGGATAGAACTTCTCAACGATTACGACTGTGAGATTCGTTATCACCCAGGCAAAGCAAATGTCGTTGTCGACGCCCTCAGTAGGCGGAGATATCTGCTCAGCATTCGTGATGTCCAAACCCAATACGATCTCGAAACCCTCATCCGCGAAGCCCAGCATGCTTGTTTTAACGAGAGCGCACTTTGAAGAAGGAAAGAATCTATCACGATGGAGCCCAGCTTGTGAATAAGTCGAATGGGATATTCAACTTTCTGGACCGAATTTGGATCCCTAAGCGGACCAATTTGCGACAAATATTGATGAATGAAGCCCACAAATCCCAGTATTCTATTCATCCCGGTGCCGATAAAATGTACCAGGACCTTCGCTACAAGTACTGGTGGCCGGGTATGAAGAGAGATATCGCTCTCTACGTTGGAAAGTGCCTAACCTGCTCGAAGGTCAAGGCTGAACACCAAAGGCCCTCTGGCTTACTCGAACAACCCCCGATCCCTATGTGGAAGTGGGAGAGTATAGCTATGGACTTCATAACAAAGCTCCCGCGCACGCCATCAGGTCACGACAGCATTTGGGTCGTTGTTGACCATTTGACCAAATCAGCTCATTTCCTGCCAATACGAGAAGACTACAAGGTAGAACGATTAGCCCGAATCTACACCAACGAGATTATTTGTCGACAGGGGACGCCTCGCGACATCATCTCTGACCGTGATGCTCGGTTTACCTCGCGACTGTGGGAAACGTTTCAAGCGGCTCTCGGTACTACGCTTAATCTAAGTACCGCATTCCACCCTCAAACCCACGGTCAGACTGAGAGAAAGATCCGTACTCTTGAAGACATGCTCCATTTGTGTGTCATAGACTTCGGTAGTAATTGGGATGCTTACCTGCCGTTAGTCGAATTCTCGTATAATAATAGTTATCATTCCAGCATTTAAATGTAACATATGTGCTTGTAATCATTGTGAACAGTTCGGTTATCAATAAAACAATGTTATTTGATCCCAATGTTTGTTTGGTTGTGTTTTACATTTTTCATGTTTTGACTTTTATTCAATTTCAAACTCTATATCGCTTTCTGGATAGTTATACGCAAACTGGTGCGTAAACGTAACCAGTTTAATGCGAAAAATACTCCGGAACATCAACATATACTTAACATACCTTAAATAACCTTTACATAACTTAGAAATAAGTTTTGAAGGCTTTGGTATGGCAAAAACAAGTTAATTCGCTTACAGGGACTAAACTTGACAAACTGCGAAAGTATGCCAATTTGAACAGTAACGAACATTCCGGAACATGATCATAAGTTAAACATACCATAAATATCCTTTACATAGCTTAGAAATAGGCTTTGAGGGGTTCGGTGTGCTAAAATAAACTTTTGGGTCATTCAGGGACTAAAAGTGTCAAAAAGTGCACAAGTTTGCACTTTTGCGCATAACTCACGCTCTGAATACATCCGGACATCCAAAAATTTATGTAAGCACTAAAATATTTTATTTTAGTGTTTGGCATAAGAAAAATCCATTCGTTGCGTCCTTTGGATCGTTTTTCGCGCTTATGCGCATTCCGTCGTAATTAAGCGAACATCGCGTTCGTACGACCAAACGAACCAATGTCCGACATATTTTTGAGCATGTTTCATGTCCACAATGTTTAGGCATCATTTTAGGGCCTTAAATTTGGCTTGACGGGCCTTAGAAGTGCCGGAAATAAGCTTAAACACTAACAGGGACCAAAGCTGTCAAAATGCAAACTTGTTTCTGATCTGTGCAGGCCAGGCGGCCCGCGTAAGATCAGTGTGTCCTTTACGCGGCCCGCGTCAGGGTCCCAGATCAGATAAGATCTATTTGTCAGCAGATTACAGCTGTTTAACTCACAACCACAAACCCACACTTGCCCTTTCAGCTCATTAGGGGCCATTTTTAGTCACCACAACATTCCAACAAGTGTACGCACGAGATTCGATCACGTTATTCAAGAAACGATCTTAACGGTTCGGGAAATACTATAAATACCCCACCCCCATTTGCTTCAAACTCACAAGAATCTGATCTAATGTGCTCTAAGTTGAAACCTTTGTTTCATACCTGAGCTATTTTGATCTAGATTAGCATTCGGGGACCCTTCGTAAGTATTCTTTCGTTCTTTTATTGCTTTTCGAGTCCGAAAGTCAAACTTTGTTTGACTTTCTGCGTTGACCAGTTTATGGTCAATGCGAAGTTCATTCGAACTTCGCAACGTGATTGTAATCACGATGGTTATAGTCCCTTGTGACTATACCTACTGATTACCACGTTGTCTAGGGTCGTAAGGGTAAGCGATCTAATAAATCGCTTATACCTTCGAACCCGACCCTTTTGGTCGATCATTAGGATCCGACCAAACACATTAGGTGACCATAGTATATTGGGAATAACCTTCCGAGGTTATACCTTATGGTCGCTTCGTTTAAGTAGTTGTATGATAGGTAGTTTATATGCCTTAGGTAAATTACCAAAATACCCCTTTGATGCCAAAATTCATTTTAAACATATGTAACATAATTTTTGACATCTAAACTGATTTGACAACAATATTAGGCATGTTAAGGCATATGTTACTTGTCATAGGACTAGTTAGGCGGTCCGAACGCGTTTTACGCGAACGACGCGTTAAAGTAGCATAAGCTACCTAAACGGGTCATAATGGGTCGTAAACACTTAGGTTAGGTTTCATTTAGTATGTAGGCCTTGTTAAACCATACTACATGAGTTCCAATACTCATTTGGTTTACGAGCCCTCATTCTATCCGATCCTCCGATATAGGTCCGGTTTATTAACATAGTTACCTATATTAGGTGTCGTTTGATTTTCGTGATCTCTAGCTTTGCTTGGTGGTTATCTTAGGACTTCTGAGCAATCTCAAGTGAGTACATAGACCCCTCTTTTACTATTTTCCAAACTGTTTTGGGGTGAAACACATGTGCCTACTTGTTACTTTCATGCTTTCCTGTGTTCACATCATATACCTGCTATGTTTGTTAGTACATTATAGTACATGATTTCATTACATTTCATGCTATGTATGCCCATTGTGTGCGTACTCAGTACATCGTTTTACATTACATTTCATGCTATGTATGTCCATTGTGTGCATATTTGGTACATTGTTTTACTTTACATTTCTGCTATGTATGTTGACTGATAGCATGCTAGCACTTTGATTTACATGGCTTTCTGCTTTGTATGTTAACTTAGCATACTTAGTACATTGTTTTCATATAACATGTTCACTTTTGCTATGACATTTGGTTTGCACAAACGAGACTATTATACGTTCATTAACATTAGCTACGTCGCTCGGTAGTAAGTACTGGTACCATAGGACTTAACAAATCCCATTCCTGACATCCCGGGTTTGTTTGGATGTAAGGAATGACTGAATCCGAAAACATTTCTTTTGATAACCTTGACTGAAAGGGTTATCCGACTGTCTCAAGGCTTGAATGCATGCGTTAACTTACCACATAAATGTTTGTATCAATGTAACATGCATTACTTTGCAAAACATAACTTTTTTGATATATTCAAAATACTTTGTTTTGTACATTTCTACATTTGGATTATGTGACAATACTTTACTTACAATACATAACATATGTTACACATTACTTGACTACATTTGGACTTCTAAACATTTGACATGGCTTATACAAGGACTTTTGACAATTGGTTTAAACATCGACTTATTACGTTGATGGTTTGTTTAAGTGACTTAAGTAACGAGATGTGAGTAATATGATACAAACATGGTGGATACGCCGCTGGTACTTCCTATATATAAGTGTTTGTATTATATTACATATCATAGCGTTATTTAAATTATTCAATTTGGACTTATACATTTTACACAAGTAACACGATTTTTACAAGACTTTGGTTTACAAACAATTTACTTTATACAACTCATTTTACTTGGTTATACATTTAACCATACATTATTCTTTTAATTATACATATCATTTGATCTTATCGCTTTTTAAATGATTTACAAAACAAAACAATTTACAAGGTTCATGACTGACCTTTGCTAAACAACTTTTTCTTAAACTTAAGTCATGAATCCTATTTTCACAAAACCTATGTATCTCACAGGCATTTTTATGCTGACGTACCTATTTTCACATGTGTTTTCAGGAGCTTTTGCATAGGATGATGATCGTGACACTAGGGCGGACCTGTGCCTTAGAGACATAAAATGAAGATAGACTTAGTTTAATTATGTTCTGAACTCTTTGATTCCTGTTTAAAACAATGTAACTCTTATGTTGATAAATAAAATACAACTTTGTATGCCATGGTTATGAAACAATTAATTCTGTTACAACACTCCCCGACGTTTTCCGCCACATTTTGTATGTTATACGTGGTCGGGGTGTGACATTAAATGGCACCATTCGAGGCTTTATACGGAAGAAAATGTCGATCGCCTATTGTATGGCATGAGATCGGTCACTCGCAATTAACCGGTCCTGAGCTATTGCAAGAAACGACTGACAAAGTCCTCCAAATTCGAGACAATCTGCTGAAAGCTCGGAGTCAACAGAAAAGTTACGCCGATAGACGACGTAAGCCCCTTGAATTTGACGTTGGCGACTACGTACTCCTAAAGGTATCACCTTGGAAGGGTGTGGTCATATTCGGAAAGAAAGGGAAACTAGCACCTTGATATGATGGACCTTTTAAGATTCTGGAAAGGATCGAAAAAGTCGCCTATAAACTCGAACTACCGGAGGAACTGAGTAACGTTCACCCGACTTTCCATGTTTTGAACCTCTGAAAGTGCCTGGCTGAGCATGATTTAATTGTGCCTCTTGATGACCTCCAAATAAATGAAACACTACACTTCGTGGAGAAGCCTGTCGAAATCATGGACCGCCAAACCAAGCAGCTCAGACGCTCACGCATTCCTATTGTGAAAGTCCGATGGGAAGGCAAACGAGGCACAGAGTTCACTTGGGAACTCGAAAGCGACATGAAGGAGAAGTACCCGCAGTTGTTTGTTACGGCTTCGGCCTAATTTCGGGACGAAATTCCCTCAACTAGGGGAGGCTGTAACACCCCGTGTTTCGAAAGTCAAGATTGAAGTCAAAGGGAGACAAGATTGCTAATTGCGATCTGTTACTCTTTGCTCAATTCCTGTTTTGACTTCTTTGACTCGTAGATAGTCCATTTTATGATTAACGTTAGTTGTATTATGTGGAGTACTTATTAATAATCGAGGTTTATTCGATATTTATCGCGTGTTTTATCACTTCATCGCTATCGCAATCGCGCTCGCAACTCGAATTACGCGTTCTGGATATTGTTTTATGTGTGTGTGTGCCTTATGAGTTACTTGTGCATGTTTATTTATGTTATGATGTGGTGGATAATCGAAACGCAATCGAAACTCGAATCGCAAACGCTAAACGCAAGTCAATTAAGGATAATTATACGTTGATATAGTAGTTGGGATTAAAAGTAATTTGAATAGGAAACTCTATTGTATCGCAACACTCGCATTCGCAATCGTAACGGCAAAACTCGTCGCACCGAACACTCGAACCAAGTAACTGATCGAGCTGCCGCTCGATCGGCCAGCCACTCAATCGAGCTGCCACCCGGTCGACCAACCCTTTCCACTTCGGGAAACCCTATAAATACCCCCTGTCACCATCAAACTTACCACTTTTGGCACTCTCCTGTCTGACCAGCGCTCCAATCTCACTTTTCCTTCGATTTCTCGCGATTCCGATAAGATTTCAACCTAAATCTTGTACTTCTTTGATCTACACTTGACTCTACACCTTTCTATCTTTTAAATCTTAACTTTTAACCGAGAAATCACTAGATTTGAGGTGTTCTAGGATGATGTCATCATGGTGTTCTTGGGAACTTCATGTTTTGGCCTCAATCCACCGAGAACAACTTAGATCTAACCGATTTCCACATAAACAAACAAAGATCTTTCATAGATCTAAATATATTCACGATGAAAAGGATTGAAAGATGGTTTTCTAACTTTTTTTCAACTCTTTTACACTCAATTCATTCAAAACCGATCGAAACGGAGCTTGTACCGACTTCCTACTCATTCTTGTGGTTGTGTTGGTTCAAGATCTGAATTCTATCCACGAGAATACCAATTTCGGGTTAAACATGGAACACCGTCTCGAACAGTTAACTTGCCGGATTTGGGTGGATCCTGTCCGATCAGGAGTACCAAGTATTGACGAGGTTTCTGTTGCTTAACACGTTGTCAAAACATCTCGATAAATCAACAAACTATCAAAACAACCAAGTGTGAGGAGATCAGAACGACCAGGACGGAATGCCGTCCGATCGGACTGCCGTCCGATCGGACTGTCACCCGATCGACCTACACCTTGGCCCCACACTTAACATCTATTTCAAACAATTGAAGTTGTGAACATTGAACGAACTACTGACCGATCGGATTACCACCCGATCGGATTGTCACTCGGCCATGTAATGTTCTGACTTCAACACTTAAACAATTTTTGATATGTTCAATGCACATGTGTTGCCACCCGATCGTACCATCATCCGATCTAGTGACAATCTGCTGCGAACTTACTCTCGCTGAAGTGTCCAACCAATCGGACTGTCGCTCGATCGAACGGTCGTTCGGTCAATCGACCTGAAAGGTAGAGATACTTCTAAGGTTTCAAAATACTACAACGAAAACTTCAAAAGTCAAGCCATCATACACGAACACATCCTTCCCAAAGGAAGAAACAATCCACTCGAAAGGTCAACCGATCGGATGACCATCCGAGCGGACTGTCACTCGAACGACCGGCTGTCCGATCGGACTACCATCCGATCGAACTGTTGTCCGACCCACTAACACTTGTATCATTTTACGCGTCGCTTATCGTTATGCTATCGTTCTGATCAGGCTAACCCTACTCTCTAGCGCTCCCTTCAATCCATCAACCATTGTGAGTATACTCGATCCCTTTTTGCTTTATGCACTTTTGGGTGTTACATACGTTACCTATTCTAAATCACATCAAACACACTACGCAATACTTTAATCGCTAACCAATTACCGCATGTTATACGTGACTTAATGAATGCTTGTTTGTTATGTTTACACATGGAATGCTGTCTACCTGCCTTAGCAACGATAGTACTATAGTTTGGACTCAGCACCTATTCACTCAGGGGTTGTTAAGGACAATTACTTACATGGCTCACAGTGGTGAGTGTGTATCACGAACTGCCTCGGGCAGTCAATCCGCAGTCATTGGTATCGATAGGTTCATGTCGATAACTAACATGCCTCATTTTACACTGTGTACGTGCTGGTTATGCGTAATCGATTTCGAACTCTATATGCTATTATCAAACTTGTATGCTCACCTTTACACTATGTGTATTGACTTTTACTTTAACGTATGTGACAGGTGCTTAGGATGCTTATTTGCTTACTTTGCTATGAAATTGAGGCTAGGAAAGACCTAGGTCAACAATAAACAATCGTCTGTAATAAAAAAATCTGAGTTGTCGGAACAGAACAATTTGACTAGATCTTTTCTGTAATAATTGTATTATCATTTATGACATGGTATGGGACGTGTTGCTTTAAATATTTGGTAAATATAGTTGTTATGGAAACTTCTAGACAATCAGTTTCGCTCAGTGCCATGCCCCGATGTTTCCGCCATCGGTTGGGGTGTGACATTTGGTCATTTAAGACTTATCATAGGACTTATTTAACCATCCGAACACATAGTTACGCAAATGACACGTTAAAGTAGCGTAAACTACCTTAACGGGTCAAAAGCACTTAGGATTCATTTCAAATCAGAATGTAGACTTTGTTAAACCATTTCGTATGAGTTCCAACACTCATTTGGTTTACAAGACCTCATTCTATCTGATTCCTCTGATTATGTACCGTTACTTTAACATAGTTACCCGATGTTAGGACACGTTAGGACATGTACGAAGCTTTGATATTTCACTTGATTCAAGGATACTTTGCAATCCCAAGTGAGTACATAGCTCCCCTCTTTTATGCTTTCAATTGTTTTGGGGTGACTCATATGTGCTAAATGATTTTCAAGTTTTCAAAACAAAACTATGGTCTATATAAAACTCGACGATTTCAATAATGTGAACGAACTTGTTGGTGCGTTAGTCGAAAGAAGAATGACATTCATTAGCTTTGATCAATCCGACCAGTAGTATGTTATGGTACCATAGGATTTGACAAATCTCGTTATCGGGCTATCCAATAGATTTGGTGGATAGTTTGGGGTAACGACAGAATCTGTTACTTTAACAAATCATTTGTTGATTTGTTAGTCGATGTTAAAGAGGCCTTTCAGGGTCTATTAAAGATACCACATGGGTGGTATAGTCGAGTCACACAGGTTTGAATGTATTCATTAAAGAACGACCAAACGTTTTCACAATTAAAACACGGACGATTGATGATTGGTTTATAACACGGACGAATGACGATTTTTTTTATAACACGGATGATTGAAAAATTGGTTTATAACAAGGACGAATGGTTTTTGAACGATGTCATGCAATGATTTCACTTAAAGATATAAACCATACGAAGTTTTTTTCAAGTTGATTTACTACTTGGTTTTACAGAGACAAATGTTTTCAGTCAAGATTCGTGGCTACAATGGTTTTGTTTTACTTATATCAGCTTGTAAAGCTGATAAAACATATTACAATATCAAACACTTGTTGATTTCAAGATTTATACTCGTCGACTTTCGAAGTTGGATGAGGTGTTGCAATATGAATTCAAAGCCATGGATTTGACATACAAGACCTATGTACTCGCCTGCATTTTTATGCTGACTGTTTTTCATATATGTTTCAGGTTCTATTATGTGACGATTGTTGATTGCTTGCTTCACATAGGATGGACGCGGGCCTTAGTGACTTTAAAACTTGAAAGACAATTGTTTGTATTTATTTGGTTGATATCAAAACAACGAGTCTATTAACGAAATAAAACGAAACTTTAAATACCATGTGTTGTGATACAATGATTCTGTGACATGACTCCCCGACGTTTCCATCGCGGTTTGTTGTATTACGCGGTCGGGGTGTTACAATCTTTTCGGATCCGAGTCGATTTATGTTGGTAATTTCATTTTTTTTGTTTTGCTTTATGAGATTGATTATACGATTGTGTTAGTGGTGTTGGTCATGTTGTTTCTCGCTGTTGTTTCGGCTGTGATATTGGTGGTTGTGATGTTGATAGTAGTAATGAAAAGACAAGACTTTTTTATGTTCATGGTTAAAAGTACAAATTGTATGTTTGTCGATTGATTTTGGGATTTTAAGCGTTATCCTGCGATGATGGTGGCTTGCTACTTAGCGTTGCAACTATGTTTGCTGTAGCGGCATTGAGCCATGTTTTATTGGTACCGGCGATGATGAAGTGTCATTCTGAGCCTTTTACGCTTTGTGATGACTAGCGCTGGTTGGTTGTGCTTATCGGTGTTTTACTGAGCCGTATTTTAGGGATTGGATATTGGTGTTTAACTGGTTGGTTGTGATTACCGACTAAAAAGAGGTTTCCATTAATACATCTGCATCGAATCTGCTAACCTTAAAATGTGTAATGCATGATGCTAATTTAGATAATTCCATTTATGTGTTTAAAATGTGACAAATCTTAATCTGCAAAGTGCATGAGCTTTATGAAATCGCCTCAAGGGACTGCTTTTCCTATGGTGTTGTGGCATATAAATCACTATCACCAGTTTGTTGAAATCGCCTCAACGGATTCTAAGAGTATGACAACGAGACCTTACCATGTAAGTCTGCAGGAAGACCTTAAGGAGTTACGTTCGCCAGGTCTCTTCATTGATGTTGCATTCTTATGCTGAGGTATTGATATTGCTGGTGGTTATGGTTTATCAACGGTAAGTTCTCTTTTATTACCATATATTATCTTTAACAAAGAATAGGTATTTACTTTAGAAATTTTGTAAGTTATGAAACGTGTAAAAAATTTGTCCATTTTTCAGCTTCAACTTTTTAATTATATCTATGTGAACTTATAAATTTCATTACTTTTTCACATAGTTGTCATCAAACTTTGTTGTCAGGTACAAAATTTCATGTTGGTGATGACATGTAGGAGAGTTGGAAAAGGTAAAATTTTCTGCAAATCTGTGAATTTTATGTTCATTTTCTTCACTATTTGGTTTAAGAATCATGTTTTGGTACTTTGTAATATCGAATTCCATAGTCCAATAGTTAAGAAAAATGTTTACAAAACTCTAGAAAACTCAAAGTTGGACTTGGCGAATTAACAGTCGGCTAGATGGATTATGGTCGTTTGTGTTTATACATAACTAACCCGTTTTTCCTAAATTCTATACTGACTTGAATCCGTTTTGTCCCAAACACATTTTAACCTAAACCAAATTGAACCAGTTTTGAATTAGCCTATTCTGACCCGAACCTGTTTTAACCCATTACCTAATTTTTGATATTGATTACTGAAATACAACTTTGCGTTTTGAACCTATTCCAATTAGTGTTTCAGTCGAATTCGACTGAAGAACTCATAATATTATATACCGCTAACAATTTAGAAATGTGCCCTTAGTTAAGGAGATTGTTGAATAGACCATGAAAAAGCGAGCCAGGGTTGAAAGGTTGAAGTCTTTAAAGAAAAGAAGAGTAATTAAAGCTTCACCACCACCAACGTCATCGAATATTAGCATCTTTGATATGGCCATCACATATCTTATGCATGAGGACTTATCTCTTGAGGAGGAGCCCGAAGCTATTATTGACCGCCAAGAACGAATTATGCGTAGGAAGACTATTCCTTTTGTTAAAGTTCTTTGGAAGAACCATTCTGAACATGAAGCTACATGGGAATTAGAAGACACGATCCGCTCTCATTATCCAAATTTGTTTTCATGTTAGTATCCTAAACTTTAATGTGTTGTGATCTTGTACGACCTTGGAATTGTTTCAGTCCCCGTTTACTTGCTCTTTTTGTAACTCAGTGTTTACGCTAATGTGTAATGTTTCACTTATGCTTGTAAGTTATCTGAATTATGTCCGTATTAGTTATTAGCACCTTGCAATTTCGAGGAAGAATTTTTTTTAGAAGGGAAGAATTGTAATGCCCGAAACAACTTTATGATAACAATAATAAGTTGAGCGATTATATATATATGTACACATTCTAAGATTTGATAATTTAAGAGATAGTTAACCAATATTTTTTTTTTCTTCTTAAACGTGTCATATACATTTTGTGTATTCAACGATTATTCATATAAATTTAGTCCCTTTATATGATTATGTATTTCCGACAAATATTATATGTAGTAATAATTCCATACCCTCTGTATCACTTCCTCATACTAGAATATAAAAAAAAAAGAAAAAAAAAAGAGAAATAACAAAACCCATACCCTGCAACTATCTAACTTTTGACTATCCTTATCATACATCCCTTGAAACCTGGGATTTGACAATTCACTATATAGACAACAAAATCACCATCAAGATGTATGGTTTTGAACAACTCTAGATTTACAAATATACATACATACGCTAGATATTTCAGTTGTGTTTTAAACCATCTCAAAATCAAAGTATTACAATCACCTTGAATCCACCCCACCACAAGATGCCACCATATATCGCCGCTTAAACCGTCGTAAGATTCACACTTTGCCGCCACCTCTGTCCCCGAGTACACCGCAAAACCCCTAACCTGCCACCCTATGCCACCGTGGGTTCGTCGTAATTCGTGGTTCGAACGCCGTCCTGCCTCCGCGTCCGTTGTTTCAGCCACGCACGTCCCGCTACCGCCACCGGGTTTACTCTTTTCCGGTCTGATCCGAGAGGTAGACTCCATCTTTTGTTTTGTTTTCTTTATTACCATTTGCGATGAGTTGGGTCTTGTCTTGGATTTCCGGCGATAAAATGAACAGAGGGAGAGATCGAGTTGGGGCTGGGTTTCGGTTTGGGTTAGTACACCGGTGACCATAAGGGGTTCCGGTTGGCTTCAGCAAACAAGGTTAGAGAGAGAGAGAACTATGAGTTGTGTGTGGGCAATGTGTGTTGAGTGTGTGTTTTATTGAAAACTAGGTTATTACCCGTGTGTCACACGGATTGAACGCTAAAAAAAGAAAACACATATAACTTTATATTCAAAACAGTTTAAATAAAATAAAGGCAAAAGTTTCCTTAACAAATGATAAATGAACAAAAAAGACTACAAATTTCCAAAAAATTCTTGGCATCGTTCGTATGTTGCCTTTATCTACCGCCGCAACAAAGGCGTCGTATAACTCATGTGGAATCTGCAAGTTAATATTAGCATACATTGGTTAATCAGATCACATATTAGCAAAATGTATAAATAAGTAATTACTAATTAGTGAACACTTAATAGTTAATACCTGTGGAGCAACAATAGTTTTGAGATAGTTGGCCATTTCACCATTGGCAATGGAAGAAACCTTTTGTCCAGGAACATCGACTAAACAGCGAACCTCGGTGTTACTAATTGGATAAAACAAGATCGGTGAAGGGCCGTGAGGATAACGTGACCATGGTTTGCATATGGAAAATTGATGTTCTCCAGAACCAGACCCACAAAGGAAGAAGGTACTTCTACCTGCAACATAATCAAGTTCAAATTTTCTTCAAGGGAAAAAAATAAATTAATGATGTGTCTTGTAAAAAGACCTGTGGCTTGCAGAGAGCACGGCGCAACTTAGAAAAACAGCCATCGCACACAATGGTGAGAGGCGCGTGTGCGGCCAGTATCTGCCCATCTTTGGTTTTGTAGCACACCCCTTTAATATATTACAAACTATACTTTGGAAGAGGTGCAGCTTTTTCCCTCATCCGTTGAATAAACCGCCCGTTGTGAAAGCTTCTTCCAGATATATCAGATTCGAACTTTTCCAAAGGATAAGAGAGTTTTGTGTTTCGGCCATCCATGTAAATGGCATAACCGAAAACTTGTTGAGCTTCAGTTCCATCCACACAATCTTTGATGTTGAAATTACCCAAAAAATATGTATCCAAAATATAAAATTTCTATTAAAAAAATGATAGTGGATTACAATTTGTACATAAAAGAAGCAAATAAGATCAGTTGGTTTGAATAATATATTTAACTGGATCTGGATCTTCTTTTTTAAAAACTTTTTCTTGTTCAAACAAAGGGTAACTATAGTAATCAAACCCCTACACATGCAATCAAAAAACCCCAAATCAAAACCCTAACAAAACTCCCCAACTTCCTTCACAGTTACCAGATCACAACTCAACAATCAAATACTCAAACCCAACAAAATTCTAACTTTAAACAACACAAATCAAAGTATAGTTTAAAAAACAGAGAAAAAATAAAAAAAGATTAAAAACACGAGTTATATACCTTGTCGAGGTTAAGCGAGTTATATACCTTGTCGAGGTTAAGCGCCAAATTCTGAATCAATCTCGGCTTCGTTGCAACTGAAAAACAAAAACAAAAAAACCATGATTGAAAAATAACTATAAATAATAATTATAAACTATAAAAACTTAAAAAAAATAGATTAACATATTATATTAACAGATCATACATGTCGATAACCAAATTCAAACAAACAATCTTAGTTCTGATAAATAATCATCCAAACAGAGAAAACCTTAGTTTAATGGTTCCTAGGTAAATGGAGAGCAGAGTTTCAGCCCATGCTTAGACCTTGCGTAGTGGGGCGGTATAAGCCCCAATAGCGCCGAGATGGCGCCGAGAACACCGGGACGAAGGGCGCTATGCCCCAAAAAAAATTCAAAGCGCGATAGTTATAGCGGCGCTATCTTTCGAGATTTGATTATTTTGACCGTTTACAAACGGTCATTTTAATAAAAAAAAAAAAAAATTATTTTTCAAACTTTCCTTTAAATCATTACCTCCTCTCCTATTTTTTTTACCACAAACACTCAAAAACTCTCATCTCTTCCAATTTTTTTTACAAATCTTGATATTTTATACAATGCATCCATACAACCGTGGCTTCATTCCTCCCCGATCAAGTGCGGACCCAAACCAAAGTGGTAATCCTACTCGCCCCGTGTTGCCGGTTCCCGCTAGACCGCCCACCGGACTCTATATCGGGCAAGTGGACCGATATAAACAAAAGATGTACGAACTTTCAAACCGTGTACCAACGCAATTTTGCCGGATGGAAAAGTGGAAGCAAGGACGAGGACATCACGCAAGCGGCGTTGGTCGAGTATACGAATGCTAATGGCCATTTCCCGTACATGAGGTGTTGGCAAATCCTTCGCCATAGCCCCAAATGGGCCGCCATATCTTCTCCGAGTGGTCGTTCGGGAAATAAACGGCCGTCAAAGAGGTCCAAAACAAACGAGTCGGGTGAACCCGAAACGCCAACCTCCGACGCTCGAAACACCGACTTGAACGAGGATATTCCGGATGACGAGCCGGCGGAGGAGTTACCAAGACCGCCCGGAAGAAAAAGCCGGGCGAAACAACCCGAGTCGTCGTCGATGTCTATGGGAACGGATATGAGTAACGCATTTTCGGAGATAAACATGCGACTTCATGATTTACACGACCTCGGTAATAAACGTTTGGAGGAGAATCGCGAAGTTACGGAGATTATGCGGGATAGACAATGGGAACGGGACTTTGAGTTCTACTCGAAACCGCACGACCACCTTACCGGAAAAGCTTTGAAGATGGCGTTGGCCCAAAAGGAAAGGATCGAAAAAAAATATAATCTTTGAAGTGTTGTTTTTTTATTTTTTTAGTCAAACTTTTTTTTTTTAGTGGAACCGTTTTTTTTTTTTTTTTTTAAGTGTAATGTTTTTATTTTTATTTTTATTTTTATTTTAGTGTAATGTTTTTTAATTTAATGAAATGAATTTTAATTTTATAAAGTTAGAAAATAATTATAAAAAATTAGAAATTAATAATTGAGTAATGATTAGACAGGGGCTTTATGACTACGGGCTTAAAATGCATAAGGCCCCATAACGCCCCACGCTGACGTGACGCGCCACGTGTCGCATAACGCCCACAAAGGGGCGTTATGACTACACATGGCCTTATACATTGTTTAATTTTTTTTTATTGATTCAATTACAGCCCTATAGAGTTTCAGCCCAGCGCAGAGTTTAATGCTTTTAATTATTTTTTTATTGATAGTTTCCACTTTTTCTCTGCAGGTCATCCCATGCGACCCATGTGTATCCATTATTTTCATGCTTTTTTTTTTTAATTGGTAACTTGTCTTCCACTTTGTTGAATGCTTTTTATTATATTTTTTATTGGTAATACAGCATCTGCAGTATCTATAGGGCTGTAATTGAAGCTTAAATAAAAATTTACTCACTCGGGGGAAGGATTTTCTCACTCGGTATAAATTAAATCAAAGTTTAAATAAAAATTTAGCTCAACACAAACTCAAAATGACGTCAAATGCTAAAATAAAAGTTGAAATTACCAATCTGCATCTCCAAATATACAATTGATTCAACCAGTGGCGAAGCTTGACCATGAAGACCGGGGGGGGGGGGGTCGAAAACGTATATACCAAAAATATTCTATAGAACTGGGGGGTCGAAAACGTATATACCCAAAAATTTCTATACGAAAACTACATATATAACACTACTGAGCGAAAAGTTTGGGGGGTCGGGCGCCCCTCCCGGCCCCTCTTAAGCTACGCCCTTGGATTCAACAATTTCCAAGCTTTTCTTCTGTGATTTTAACCGCCTTGCTGCGCCCATAAATGTGATACAAGGAGTGAACAAATTTCTGTAAACTCTGTTTTGTTAATTTAAATCCCTGCAAATGTGATACAAGGAGTGAACAAATTTCTGTAAGGAAATAATTCCGACTCACCAAGCACAACGTACGGTTAATATTCATCACAGTCCAACCTTCTATAGCAAGTGACTTAACAAGCAAATGTCTTAAAAGTTGGAGCCAAAATCAACTCAGAGCCTGTAGTTGTGTGGAATGATTCTACAGAGACACATCTCATTTAACTCGTGACCTAATTTAATTAAAAAAATAGCATTAGTAAGGCATTGAAGTTAAATACAGGACTGATGTCATGATATACTAAAAAAGAAGCGATATATTGAATTCTTCGGCATGGTTAAACATCAAACTGTGTTACCAGAAGCATGTCAGAGAAATTACAGATCAAATGATATAACAGATCTAAACAAAACACTAACAATCAAACGTAAATTGTATATATCTAAATCGATCGAACAACTCTTGCATTGCACACATATATCCATTCTGAAACCAAATTCAAATCTTTTCCACCATCTCTCAGCGCCACCACTCTTGTAACTTATTACTTATGACTTCTGACCATCGCGTTGTCTTCAACCCGCTTCCTGCTACATACTGGAAGATTAAAAAAAATAAAACATTCCACACAAACAATTAAGAACACTGAAAAAAAAAACAGAATTAGCCAGCAAAAAACCCTAATTCAATTGTTGAAGATCAATAAACTTATTTACAATCCAACTTCAAGTCAAACCCATATGCCCAATTATCAAAATCACATAAACCCTAAATTCATATTGCAAATCATCAACAGGAACCCTAAAATCTGAGTAATAGATAAATAACAGATTCGTACCTTGGTGTCGACGATATTTAACTATCAGAACCGAAAAGCAATTGAAGATCAAGAAACCCTAGGTCAGAACGAATGAAGATCAATTAAATCAACAACTAAAAGGAAGATCGAATGTTAAAGAATGATAAAATCATCATGGTTAATCGAAATAATTGTTGATCTAACCTTGATCTGAAGATCTTTGAGGAGCCGAACCTTGATGTTGAAGATAGTTGAGAGCCGATTTAGAGATGGAGAGCAGAAACTTATGATGGAAGAATAAAACCTAGGAGGCGGAGATGTATGAATGAAGATTAGAGAAGTCGGGTTATAAGTTTTATATACGGAAGGAAAGACCATATATCCGACCCAAAAACTTTCGGATCCCGCGTCCAAATGAAGTGTTTGGTTTCTGTAATATTGACACATAGGATTTTGCTGATGTGGCTAGTGTATATCTTTGCCAAGTGTCCCCATGGGTTAGCTATTTATTAGAGGAGATAGATGTGAATGTGAATGGTCTGATATATGTGTATGCGTATATAATACAGTAAAGGAAAAAAAAGAGAATTTAGATTATGTTGGGCTGTTGGCCAATTCTTTCTTATATTGGGGCTGTTTGGCTAAGCTTTTCAAAACAGCTTATTGACTTATTTGCTTTTCAGAAAAGCAAAGCAAATAAGCAAATAAGTAGTTTTGAAAAGCTATAAAATAGAGCTTTTCAAAATGACTTATTTGCTTATTTGCTTTTCAGAAAGCAAATAAGCAAATAAGTCATTTTGAAAAGCTTAGCCAAACAGCCCCATTACACTAGTTTCCATTGTTAGAGATATTTAAACTAGTTTTGAGGCATAAAATCGTTTCTATTGCAAAAAAAAGTTTAAGGACAGTTTTGTAATTTTATATGTAGTAATTGAACTTGATTTTAGTAAACAGATGTGTTTGGTAAATTGGATTGTCTCAAAAAAAATCACTAAGCAAGGGCTTAGACAATGTAGAGTGACACTGCTATTTTTTATATAATATTGATAGTATGGAAATTTAGTTTTTTTGATAATCAAGAGATATTTATTTTAATAAAACCTACCAGTTTAGATTGATAAAAAAACACGTTTTATATTTTAGAATTTAATAGATGTGGTTTATGTCTTTTGCAAGGCAGAAGCCTATTTTGTAGGGTGTGGTGTTTTCAAAACCAGTGTTATTGTTAGACCATGTGTAGTGGTTTAGCTCAATAATGCCCCCACCATGGGGCGTTTTGCGACACGTGGCAGTCCAGTCAGCATGGGGCATTATTGGGGGTTATTGTAAAAGTGGCGTAGTGGGAATAATGCCCAATAACGCCCCTTCCAATATTAAACAATTATTTTTTTTATAGAGAGGAGGTTAAAAAAAAAAAAACTACTAGTTGGACCAATCCCATTGGCCAGTCAACATGGTCTCATGCAATTTTGAGCGTTGTTTGAACCACGCTGAATCAAATTTTTTTCAAAAAAAACGCTAAAAAACGCCCCATGTAATGGGTTCCGGACGTTTTTGGGCGTTATTTTTGAATTTTTTTTAAAAAAAAACCGCCCCACTACGGAGGGTCTAATTAGTTAAAAATCCATATTTTTGGGTATTATTTTATTTAAATGCTTTATTAAATTCATACTTGTAAGATTAAACGAGTTAATTAAGATTATAGATTACGTTCTTAAATGAATATATGTTTATGTGTGTGTGTTAGTGTATTTACTTATTATTATGAACATGATGGACTATTTGTTTTTGTATAAAAGGGGTACATGAAATATGTGAGCGAGCGTTAAGCCAAGAGTGTATTGGTTTATTATTACGGGTGGGTTTAGTTTATAGTCGCCGGAAAGCCCATTGAAAGACCTCTTTATTTAAATAAATTATATAATACTAATCTCGTAAATACGGGATTTAGGTTCATGTAAGTTTTGAGCACGACTCGAATTGTGGATTTTTGCTTTGCTTGCTAAATTAAGGTATGGATTCCTAATTCTGACATCATAGTATTTTTATCATATCCGTCACTTTGCAGTACGGATTTTCGTGTGTTCCTGTTAACCATTTGATATGTGATGCGTTATCTGAATCCGTATGGAATTGTTTGTATGATTATTAGTGTGATGTAACATGCCATACCTCAGACTTGTACTCATGGTCGCATGCTCCTATTAATATTATTTTCAGTTGGTTGTAAGCTATTTACATGGCCTTAGTTTTGTACTCTGTCACCCGAGCGTCTGGCTTGCTGTTTGGGCGTCAACGGCATGGCACTTATCGTGACAGTGCGTAATAAAAGTCACGGCGTCTCTAGCTTGTGCTCGTGTAGCACCTTGGCCCCTAGAGGCTTATAGATCGATCTTAGTTCCGAGTTTGAGTTTGTTGTGTTGAGATGGAATAATGGGTGAACGCCACACTCACCATCTCATAGGTGGATGGACTAGCTAGCTGTGTACCAGTCTATTTTTGGCTCTGGGTGCTTCTTTATTACATGACTTATTGTTGTGACATTCAAGGTCACCTAATTAGTATATGCATCTGAAACGTTTGTGATATGATATGATCCGTCCGCTACTGTGCCAATTATACTTTAGACGCATGTTTCTAATTTGGTTCAACATCTACTTTAGTTTAATTTATGTACCCGTATTTGATTCATTATTTCAATATCGTTTCGTGTTTCTTTCTTGTCGTACATCCTTACTTGTACTATAGATCTCTCCGTTACTGAGCAATTCTTTGGCTCAGTCGTAGTTTTCTTGTTTTGTTTTTCTTGTCTTGTTTACAGGTAATCAGGGATAATATGGGGAATCAGTAATGAGAGATTAATGGATGTTCAAGAGTATTTAAAGACTCTTTATTTTGTTAAATCATGTACTTTTAAATGAACTTAAGACTTAGGGTATTTTGAGACGTGTATGTCACCTTGAATCCTATCTTATATTAAGTGGATGTGTTTTGGTTATGATATTCGTAATAGTGACGCTCCGACCTGCCTTCGGTTGGGGTGTTACAGTTATGGTATCAGAGCCAAGTCTCCTTCATGTAGAAAACTTACACCTTAATAACAAAACACGTGAGGTAATGGGTAGACATCGGGTTAGGATTCCTCTTTGCCATTTTTCCGCTTAATGTAAAATCTCAATGCTCATCTGAAAGTCTTCTTTTCAGATGGCTCCTAAAAGACGTGTGAACACTCGTCGTAGTGGGACTAATACCTCAGACGACACTCCTCTTGAGGCTCTTGTTGCTAACGCCATCAATACAGCTATTGCGGGTTTAGTTCCTAACTTATTACAGCAGTTACAACAAATGAATCATGGAGGTAAACATAACGGACCACCGCCAGGAGTAACCATAATGGATCACCACCAGGAGGTAACCATAACGGACCACCACCAGGAGGTAACCATAATGGACCACCACCAGGAGGTAATCACAACAGGCCACCTCTCGGAAATAATGTTAACCCTCCTATTAGCATCCACGAATGGCTTGCACACTTCCAAAAACAATAGCCGAAATCATTTAGTACTGCTACTACACCAGTTGAGGTAGAAAACTGGATCGCTCATATCGAGAAATTGTTTGAAGTGTTGGGTGTTGATGATGTGTTCAAAGTCAGGCTTGCTACTTATAAATTGGAGGACGATGCTCATAGGTGGTGGAAGATTTTGAAAAGTTCTCGGGGAGGAGATAATTACGCAGCTACACTCTCATGGGATGAGTTTCGCTCATTGTTTTATCAGCAGTATTTCACTGATGCAGATCGTAGTGAATATCTGAGAGAGTATTCATCCATTATGCAGAGAAATGATGAGCCTATCATGGAATTTAAGAACCGCAACTGTCGCTTGGTTAGTTTTCTGGGCCCCGCTGCTGGCACAACAGAGCAGCAGACGAACACTTTCAAGTGGGCTATATGTGACCGGGACAGGAAGTTTATCATGAACCTCCATTTCAATGACATTAATGAGATTGTTAACGCAGTTAAGAACTTGGATAACGATAAGAAGCATCATCAGAAGGCGTTTGATGATAATCGCAAGCGCCCAAGGGAAAATAATCAGGATCACTCTTCTTTTCGCGCTGGAAACGATCAGTCCTTGGTACCCCGAGACCGTAAACATCGTTCTGATAAGAATTTCAGCAATCAGTCACGAAATGGGGGAAATCGAAATCAAAATCATAAGCCTGCACAGAACCAGGCACAACAAAATCAGGCCTCCATTAGAGCACAACCACTGAATCAACATAACCCACAATCGAATCGTGATCCTCCTTGCGCCACTTGCGGGAAACCTCAGAAAGGTATTTGTCGCCTAACTGAAGGCCTTTGTTTCAAATGTGGAGATGCAGGACACATGATTAAAGCTTGCCCTCAGCTTGCCCCTAAAGCCAATACGGGGGGTAATGCTAGACCTGCTGTGGGAGGACGTGTGTTCGCGTTGACAACTGATGATGCAGCAAATGCCCCTGGTACGGTTTCCGGTTATTTACGCATTGGTGAACGTGATATCTATGCCTTGTTTGATACTGGTGCAACACATTCTGTGGTATCTCTCTTATTTGTTAAGCACTTGATGACCTAAGCAGTTAAAGCGGTAAAATAGCGGATAGCGGTCAAGGTCCGCTATACGATATATAGGTTATAGCGGTGGTATAGCGGTGATATAGCGGTAATTTTTATACCATGCATAATTTATATATAAATATGTAATTTTTCAAATTTATATATATATATCTTGTTAATCCACCAATAGTTTCAAATAAAAATAAAGTTATTAATATAATTAGACAAAAAAACCAAAACATACATAGATAAACATACATAATACATCAGTTGAATTAAAAAATATAACATTAATAAACTAATAAATCATCAATTTAATAACATTAAATGTCTTTTAAGAAAATAAAATATGGATATCTCTGATTCTCTAGATATGTGCCTCTGATTCTCTAGATATGTGCCATTGATTATCTGGATATGTGCCATTCAAATATTCAAGAATAAAGTAGTCACTAATAGTCTCTTTTCAAAGAAAAAATAAACAACAAAACAATTAAAGGAGTCGGAGAAGAAGGTGACTGTCGAAGACTGAAGAATCGAACAGCTCTGATGAACTCGAGTATCAGACCAGCAATCGAATCGAACAGCTTTGATTCGATTTTTATTAGCTTTGATGAACAGCAATTGAACTCTGATGATGTCGAAGACTGAAGAATCGAACAGCGCTGGTCAAAATTGGTCGTATCTAGGTTTTAATTGGGCTGACCGCTAATAGCACTGATCCAGCCGCTATAAAGGTCTACAAATAGCGGTCAAATAGCGGGCTATAGCGCCGCTATTAGCGGAACCGCTATGCCCAACCGCTATTTGGAGCGCTACGATGCCAGGAGACCGCTAACCGCTATAGCGCCGCTATAGCACCGCTATAGCGCCGCTATTAACTGCATAGTTGATGACTATGCCTACTACTTTAGAATATCCTTTAGTGATATCTACTCCCTTAAGAAATTCTACTATCATCTCTCATTATCACACCCCGACCACGTAAAACAACAAATCGTGGCGGAAACGTTGGGGAGTGTTGTAACAGAATTATTGTTTCGAAACCATGGATACAAAAGAGTTTCGTTTTATTAAATATTAAACATTAACATTGTCTCTGAAACTGAACAAGCAAGTTATATAACGACTATCATTATTATTATGTCACTAAGGCCTCGTCCAGATCCTATGTGACTCATACATCCTAGCAATCAACATCAAGCAACTTCACCTGAAACATATGTAAAAACAAAGTCAGCAAAGAAATGCTGGCGAGCACATAGGTTTTTGTGTGAGTGTCAGATTCATGGCTCATTTATATGTTAAAATAACTCGTACAACTTCGTTGTTCGATAGTAGAAAACCTTGTTTTGTAAAATGTTTATAAAAATGATTTAACCAACTTAAAACAATTGGTTATAGTTTAAAAAAAAATATCTCGTTGCCATGAATCTTAACCCAAAACATTTGTTTAAGTAAACCAAATCGTATATCGTTCTCGTAAAATAACCCGTATGGTTTATATCCTTTCGAAAACATCGTTAAGTGACATCGTTTCAAAATCGTTAACTCGTTTATATCGTTTCCAAATCGTTGAATCGTTCTCGTATCGTTCAATCGTTCTCGTTCAATCGTTCTCGTTTTAATTGTGAAAACTACTTTTGGTCGTCTCGCTAATAACATTCAAACCTTCGTGACTCGTTCATCGTTCAACTCGTTCTCGTATTAACAAACCACCAAAGGGTAAGTTAGCAATCATCAGGTTCAGTCGTTACCCACCTAACCCACACATAACCATGGGTGCAGTCTGATAACGGGATTTGTCGGATCCTATGGTACCATAACCTAATACTGGTCGGTTCGGCCAAAATTAATGAATGTCATTCGTTATGTAACTTCAACCAACAAGTTCGTTCACCTTGTCGAAATCGTTATTAATTTAGTATAAACCATCATAATCGTTTTTGAAATCATCGTAAAAATATCGAAATCGTTTTGATACATATGAATCACCCCAAAACAATCGAAAACAGTAAAAGAGGGGATCTATGTACTCACCTTTGGGTGCGTTTTTATATGTTAACACAATCCCTCAAATTGTTTATTCGTCCTAAATTGAATAAGAATGATTTAATAATCAAAAACCCACAAAATACATAAGTTTCTCCGATACTTAGAATTTTCACATAACTTTGAGATTTTCTCAAAAAGTTATTATTTTTGATTATATTGGTGTATTTATATATATGAGTTCACATAATCTTGTCAACACTAACACATCATCATACACATACTGTAAAACACATAGCACATTGTAACACATAAAATTTACCCATGAACAACCCATTCTAGTGTATGTCGAAAAACACTTATTTTAGCAATTCGGTAACATTTTTTGGCGTCGGAAGTCACGTATGACCAACCAAACACCAAGTAAACTTAATATAAGTTAAAATACTTATTTTTATATCAAAAATATCAGTTTGGTTACTGATCTAAAACAGTTTTATAAAAATCCTCCAAAAAGCCGATTTTTAACCGTTTTACCGCATAGTTTTGCATCAAACGTTACCCAAACCATCCCAAATCGAAACGACTTGAAATTTTAACATAACCCATGTTATTTACTGAATAAAATAATGGTTATACTCATGATAGTGCAGGTCTTAAATAAAGCACATAATCATGCAAATTTCACATAATTTACCACTTTTTAAGTTATATGTACAACATGCAAAGCTATCAAACCTATGTCAAAGTTTCATGCAATTATAATGTACCAAATAATGTTATTTTTAGTGTTTATAACCTGATCTAAAACATTTTTGTCATACAATCATTTTTAACAATTTCTTAAGCTTTAAATCAACATGTATTCTCATGTACAAGTGCCTAAAGCACACTATCATAGCATCATCATTTTACATGAACTAAATGCATCCAAAATGCAACTTATTTATGTTTATTTGCTGATGTATTTGAACATTTATCATATCATACATAGATCATCAACCACTTGCATTTTAACTATTATTCAAGAACAAGCAACAACCTAAACATGTACTTATCATAAATAAAGCTCAAAACTCATACACACATGTATATGTATGTACGGTCATACACACACACATAAACATCACCATTTTTATTTGTATCAAGACCCTTTTCATTTTAGATTTCAAGTTTGTGAAAATTCCAATATTCAAGAGAAACTTCAAATTATCAAGAACAACCAAGAATCAAGAATGTGATTTAAACATAAATGTTATACCTTCAAGATTCAAGTAAGTTGTTGGATGAGGTTTTGATGATATGGAGCTTGAAATCCCTTGAAAACACCTTGGAAACACCTTTGGATCTTCACACCAACTTGAAATATGCTTGGAATAGGGCTTGATCTTCAAGAACAAAGTTGCAAAAATGAAGGTGGGAGTGATGGTGGGTGTGGACGGTTATGGAGAGAGAGGAGAGAAGAAGTTTGAGTGTTGTGTGAGTGAGAATGATCTTTGAAAGATTATGTAGAAGATATTGGAAGATATGAAGTGATATGGAGGATAGCATGCACTTACACTTGTCCAACAAAGATCATAGCAAGATTCATGAAATATTTTTGTGGGGGCCACTTATATATGACCGTAAATCTCATATGGGGGGGGGTATGTGTAATTATTTATGGTAAAGTAGATAAAAACAGGTGTTTAACTGGATACCGGGTATTTTATCTAGCGTTTAAATCCCGGTTTATGGCGTTCTAAATTATTTTTATTATTCTATAAAAATAAAATCGCCAAAATATTACTGAAATAAATTTCAGTTGCCAAGACTGGCTGCGTTGTCTGCGTTTTGCAGTAGAAGCACTGTGTTACGCAGTAACACGCGGTACGCGCTTAAACTTGAAAGATAACGTTTTTAAGCGTTTTAATTTATTTTTCAACACGAACCTGATTAAAATAAAATTTTAATCATAACAGAATATTTTTGGGATTTAAATATTATTCGGGCGGTCACCAACGTTCGTTTCGCAGTTTTGTCGTAAATAGTTCTTTAGTTCAAATAAACATGTTTTTGCCATACCGAATCCTTCGAAACTTATTTCTAAGTTATGTAAAGGATATTTAGGGTATGTTTGACTTACGTCACAGTTCCGGAGTGTACGTCGCGTTAAACTGATTTCATTTACGCACCAGTTTGCGTATAACCTTCCAGAAAGTGATTTAAAGCTTGAAATCGGAATCGAATCAAATCGTAAAATCATGAAACACAATAACACATATAATAACACCAAAGCACATTGTTTTATTGATAATCAACATTGTTTTACATTATACGATGATTACAGAACACAGTTGTCACAATCTCCCCTACTTTAGGAAATTTCATCCCGAAATTTTTACTTAGGGGAAACTTGTGAAAACAAATGCGGATATTTCGTCTTCATCTGGTCCTCACATTCCCAAGTAAACTCGGGGCCACGTTTGGATTCCCAGCGAACTTTGACCAATCGAATCCGTTTGTTCTTCAACTGTTTGAATGTACGGTCCACTATCTCCACAGGTTTCTCGACAAAGTGCATCGTTTCATCGATTTGAATCTCGTCGAGAGGAATGTGAAGATCAGCATCAGCTAAACATTTTCTCAAATTGGACACGTGAAAAGTCGGATGAATATTTCCAAGCTCTGGAGGTAGCTCTAGTCGATAGGCAACATTTCCAATTCTTTCAACAATCTTAAATGGTCCAACATATCGTGGTGCAAGTTTTCCTTTCTTTCCAAATCTCACCACTCCCTTCCAAGGTGACACCTTGAGTAGGACACGGTATCCAATTTGAAATTCTAAGGGCTTGCGTCGCATATCCGCATAACTCTTTTGATGGCTTCGAGCTGTCACAAGATTATCGCGGATTTTCTTGATTTTGTCTGTTGTTTCCAGAATGAGCTCAGGTCCAGTAAGCTGAGCTTCACCGATCTCATTCCAACAGACAGGTGAACGGCATTTTCGACCGTAGAGACCTTCGAATGGTGCCATATTAATACTAGCATGATAACTGTTGTTGTAAGAGAACTCGATCAGTGGAAGATGAGAATCCCAATTACCACCAAAGTCTATCACGCATGCTCTAAGCATATCCTCCAAAGTTTGAATCGTTCTCTCAGATTGTCCATCTGTTTGGGGATGATAAGCAGCGCTTAGATTCAGTTGGGTTCCCAAAGCAGATTGCATGGTCTTCCAAAAATGAGATGAAAACCGAGCATCACGATCGGAAATGATATCCAAAGGAACACCATGTCGTGATACAATCTCATCAACATAAATCTTTGCAAGTTTATCAGCAGATAGATCCTCGCGAATCGGAATAAAATGAGCTGATTTCGTTAATCGATCGATAACAACCCAAATAGCATCGTGACCTTTAGATGTACGCGGTAACTTAGTGATGAGATCCATTGCAATGTTCTCCCACTTCCAAACCGGTATCTCTGGTTGTACAAGCAAACCAGAAGGTCATTGATGTTCAGCCTTGACTTTGAGACAAATTAGGCATTTCGATACATACAAGGCAACATCCTTCTTCATACCAGGCCACCAGAACTGAGTACGAAGATCCTTGTACATTTTATCAGCACCAGGATAGATAGAATATCGAGACTTGTGAGATTCGTCCATTACCAAGGTGCGAAGATCGTCTTGTTTCGGAATCCACAAACGATCCTTGAAATATAGCAACCCATCGTCCTTCGTTTCGAGTTTAAGTTCGAGTTGAAGCGGTAGCTCATGCTTCAATAAGTCTTTGATCACACAAGATCGTTGAGCTTGAAGGACACGAGATTGAATATCAGATATAGTGCGAATAGAATGAAGCTTGACTCGTTCATTTCGACTAAGCGCATCGGCCACGACATTTGCCTTACCAGGATGGTAGCGGATCTCGCAATCATAATCGTTTACGAGTTCAACCCAACGTCGTTGCCTCATGTTCAGCTCCTTCTGATTGAGAATATGCTGGAGACTTTTGTGGTCTGTGAAAACCACACACTTCGTTCCATAGAGGTAGTGTATCCAGATCTTAAGTGTGAAAACCACAGCTCCTAATTCAAGATCATGAGTCGTATAGTTCTTCTCATGAATTTTCAGCTGTCTAGACGCATAAGCTATGACTTTACCTCGTTGCATAAGAACGCAACCAAGTCCTAGATTCGACGCGTCACAATAGACAACAAAATCATCGTTTCCCTCAGGTAGAGATAAAACAGGAGCATCACAGAGCTTCCGTTTCAGCGTTTGGAACGCTTCTTCTTGCTTGGGTCCCCACTCAAAAGGCTTATTTTTCTGAGTCAAAACAGTGAGTGGAACCGCGATCTTTGAGAAATTAGAAATGAATCGACGATAATAACCAGCAAGACCAAAAAATGATCGAATCTCTATAGGTGTCGTCGGTGTATTCCAATCCTTAATAGCTGCTATTTTGCAAGGATCCACATGTATACCTTGCTCGTTGACTATATGACCCAAAAACTGAACTTCTTTAAGCCAAAATTCACACTTGGAGAATTTAGCAAAAAGTTGTTCCCTCTTCAGGAGTTCCAGAGTCAAATGAAGGTGTTGCTCGTGATCGGCTCGAGACTTCGAATAAATGAGAATATCGTCGATGAAGACAATGATGAACTTATTTAAATAAGGTTTGCAAACCCTATTCATTAAATCCACGAAGATAGCTGGGGCATTCTCAAACCAAAAGGCATGACAGTGAACTCGTAGTGCCCATATCTCGTACGGAATGCAGTTTTGGGAATATCTTCTTCGAGAACACGAAGTTGATGATACCCAGAACGCATATCGATCTTGGAAAAACATGAAGCACCTTGCAGCTGGTCGAAGAGATCATCAATTCTAGGTAGGGGATATCGATTCTTGATGGTAAGCTTATTAAGCTCACGATAATCGATACACATTCGAAAAGATCCATCTTTCTTTTTCACAAACAGGACAGGAGCTCCCCAAGGCGAAAAGCTCGGACGTATGAATCCTTTATCAGACAACTCTTGAAGCTGTTTCGATAACTCTTGCATCTCCGACGGTGCAAGACGATAAGGTGGTTTTGCAATCGGGTTGGCATTGGGTACAAGGTCAATATGAAACTCGACTTGACGAACTGGAGGTAAACCAGGCAATTCATCGGGAAACACCTCTGGATAATCCCGAACAATCGGAATATCCTAAATACTCTTGCTCTTGTCTTTCTCCTCGGTGACATGTGCCAGGAAGGCAACATATCCTTTTCGCAAATAACTTTGGGCCTTTGTACACGACATAAGCTTCAAACCGCCAGATGGTTTCTCGCCACGAACTTCCAGAACATCGCCAGACGGAAGAGGAATACGAACAATCTTATCGAAACAGACCACCTCTGTAACAACTGTGCTTGTAAACACTATGAACAGTTCTTTTATCAATAAAACAATGTTATTTGATCCCAATGTTTGTTTGATTGTGTTTTACATTTTTCATGTTTTGACTTTTGTTCAATTCCAAACTCTACATCACTTTCTGGAGAGTTATACGCAAACTAGTGCGTAAAACGTACTCAGTTTAATGCGAGAAATACTCCGGAACATCACCATATACTCAACATACCTTAAATAACCTTTACATAACTTAGAAATAAGTTTTGAAGGCTTTGGTATGACAAAAACAAGTTAATTCGCTTACAGGGACTAAATATGACAAACTGCGAAAGTATGTCAATTTGAACTGTAACGAACATTCTGGAACATAACCATAAGTTAAACACACCTTAAATATCCTTTACATAGCTTAGAAATAGGCTTTGAGGGGTTCGGTGTGCTAAAATAAACTTTTGGGTCATTCAGGGACTAAAAGTGTCAAAAAGTGCACAAGTTTGCATTTTCGCGCATAACTTACGTTCTGAATACATCCGGACATCCAAAAATTTATGTAAGCACTAAAATATTTTATTTTAGTGTTCGCCATAAGAAAAATCCATTCGTCGCGTCATTTGGTTCGTTTTTCGCATTCGGGACCAGATTCGATGTATTAGCCGTTGTTTAATTCACAACCACACATTCTAAACTTGCTTAGTCAACGGATAAGGATGGAATTTTGGCACCATGACTTTGCAACACATGTATGGATGGAATTTAAACACCTAAACACCATGACTTTGCAACACATGTATGGATGGAATTTAAACACCTAAACACCATAACTTTGCAACACATGTATGGATGGAATTTAAACACCTAAACACCATAACTTTGCAACACATGTATGGATGGAATTTAAACACCTAAACACCATAACTTTGCAACACATGTATGGATGGAATTTAAACACCTAAACACCATAACTTTGCAACACATGTACGGATGGGATTAAGGCACGTTTTCCATGAAACGATCTTAACGGTTCGGGTATTCCTATAAATACCCCATACCCCCCATTGCTAAAATCACTAGAAACTTGATTTGAGAAACTCTAAGTTGAAACATTTGTTTCATACCTGAGATTTTTGAATCGAGTTTAGCATTCGGGGACCCTTCGTAAGTATTCTTTCGTTCTTTTCCTTATTTTACTGCTTTTCGAGTCAGAAAGTCAAACTTTGTTTGACTTTCAGCATTGACCAGTAATGGTCAATGCGAAGTTCGTTTGAACTTCGCAACGTGATTGTAATCACGATGGTCATAGTCCCTTGGGACTATGCCTACTGATTACCACGTTGTCTAGGGTCGTAGGGTAAGCGATCTAATAAATCGCTTATGCCTCGAACCCGACCCATTTGGTCGATCATTAGGATCCGACCAAACACATTAGGTGACCATAGTAGGTAGGGAATAACCTTCCGAGGTTATACCCTATGGTCACATCGTTTGAATAGTTGTATGATAGGTAGTTTATATGCCTTAGGTAAATTACCAGAATACCCTTTTCATATATAATTGGTAATTAAGCATATGTAACCTAAACCTTTGTCACATAACTGATTATGTAACATATTTAGGCATATTCTACTTGTCATAGGGCTAGTTAGGCGGTCCGAACGCATTTCACGCAAACGACGCGTTAAAGTAGCATAAGCTACCTAAACGGGTCGTAATGGGTCGTAAACAATTATGTTAGGTTTCAATTAGTATGTAGGCTTTGTTAAACCATATTACACGAGTCTCAATACTCATTTGGTTTACGAACCCTCATGCTACCCGATCTTCCGATTTAGGTCCGGTTTATTAACATAGTTACCTATATTAGGTGTCGTTTGATTCCGAGATCTCTATCATTGTTTAGTTGTCACTCCAGAACTACTGAGCAATATCAAGTGAGTACATAGACCCCTATTTTACTGTTTTCCAAACTGTTTTGGGGTGAAACACATGTGCCTACTTGTTACTTTAATGCTTTCCTGTTTTCACATCATATACATGCTATGTTCGTTAGTACATTATAGTACATGATTTCATTACATCTTATGCTAGGTGTGCCCATTGTGTGCATTACTTAGTACATTGTTTTACATTACATTTCATGCTAGGTGTGCCCATTGTGTGCATTACTTAGTACATTGTTTTACATTACTTTTCATGCTAGGTGTGCCCATTGTGTGCATTACTTAGTACATTGTTTTACATTACATTTCATGCTAGGTGTGCCCATTGTGTGCATTACTTAGTACATCGTTTTTCATTACATTTCACGCTACGTATGTTCATTTGATTACATACTTAGTGCATCGTTTTCACATGCTTACATTTTGTTATGACATTTGGTTTGTTTAACATGGAACAATACATTCATTAACATTGATCATGCCATTCGTTAGTAGGTAGTGGTACCATATGAATTGACAACTCCCGTTCCGGACATCCCAGGGAAAGGGGATGAAAGGAATGACCGAATTCGATATACATAACTCAGATAAACCTTTAATCTGTTTAAGGGTTTATCACCACAGTCTCAAGGCTTGGATGTATGCATTTTAACAATACCACATAGATGTTTGTATCAGTATAGCATGCAGTTGTTACACAAAACATAACTTTGATTTAAACGGTGTTTTACTTCAATACCTTGTTTTGTGCATTATACATATGGTTTAGTTGATACATTTCACTTACCATACATGACATTTTGGTTACACATTACATGATCTACATTGAACATAAACATTTGGTGGTTTACATTGGACATAGACATTTTGATATGGTTTACACAATAACACTTGACAATTGGTTTGTACATGAACATTTTACATCTTGATGGTTTGGTTTGATTAAGTGATTAAGTAACGATACGTGTGTAATATGATACAAACATGGTGGATACGCCGCTGGTACTTCCTATATATAAGTGTTTGTATAATATTACATAGCGTAACGTTATTTGAATCATTTCAGTTTGATACATATAACATTTTATACAAATAACATACTTTTCATAAGACATTGTTTTACAACCAACTTATCTCATACAAATTCATTTTACATGGTTATTCATTTAACCTTATATTTACTTATACATATCAACTGATCCTATCGTTTTTCAAATGATTTACAAGACAAAGCAAATTACAAGGTTCATGACTAAACATTTTCTTAAACATAAGTCATGAATCCTATTTTCACAAAACCTATGTATCTCACAGGCATTTTTATGCTGACGTACCTATTTTCACATGTGTTTTCAGGTGCTTTTCCATAGGATGTTGATCATGATACTAGGGCGGACCTGTGCCTTAGAGACTTTAAAAGAAGATAGACTATGTTTAATTATGTTCTGAACTCTTTAATTTCCTGTTTGAAACAATGTAACACCTCTGTTTATAAATAAAATACAACTTTGTATGCCATGGTTATGAAACAATTAATTCTGTTGCAACACTCCCCGATGTTTCCGCCACGCTTTGTATGTTATACGTGGTCGGGGTGTGACAACCTCAGCATGATGTTTGGTTAACCAATCCATCCCCACGATAATATCGAAACTCCCAAGTTGCATCGGCATGAGGTCAATGGGAAAAAGATGGTTATCAAGGTTTAATTGACAATCACGAATAACAGAATTGAGAACAAGAGGTTTACCAGTAGCAACTTCGACAGATAAGGGTTTCCTCAGTTTAGTTCTAGGTATCGCAAACAAAGGTTCAAAAGATAATGAAACAAAACTTCTATCGGCACAAGAATAAAAAAGAATAGATGCAGGTCGATTGTTAACAAGAAACGTACCATTAACCACCTCGTTGTCAGCCCTCGCTTCGTTAGCATTCAGATTGTACGCTCGCCCACGAGCGGGATTCACATTTGCGTTGACATTCGCATTCGGGTTCGCATTAGCATTCGCGTTTGCATTCACCAGCCTCGGACAGTTGTTGCGGAAGTGACCAAACTCTCCACAATTGAAACATGAACCCGGTGGAATCTAGCAGCATTCTCCTGAACCGGAGCTTGATTCTGAACAATCTGATTCTGGCCCAAATGACAGACGTTGGCCAGATGCCCAAGCTTACCACACGTTGTGCATTGCCTACAAGCTTGTTGTGCAACATGATGACCGTTGCAGCGAGCACAATGAGGTGCGGTACCAGCATACGCTTTCTTCGCAGGTGGTTGAACTGGTGGGTTCTGAGCAGTAACTGCAAAGTTCTGAGCACCCTTTCGCTTTCTCGACTTCTTTGACGACTCACCTTTCTTACCCTTACCCTTTTCCTTGACAGATTCGGTCAACTTCTTCTTATCACCCTTGCAGGTAAGTTTACCCTTCCTGACTTGCGACTCAGTCAGGGTAGCAGATAACTCGATCGCGTGACGAAAAGTAGTAGGATTAACGCCAGTCACAATATCTTGTATGGAATCGGGTAAACCATCGATATACCTCTCTATCGCTTTCTCCAGTGGGGTAACCATAGTGGGACACAACAGACTGAGTTCCTCAAAACGATCCGTATACGCACGGTGTTCACCCCCATCTTGTTTTAGATCGTCAAACTCTCGTTCCAAAGCTCGAATTTCGTGACGGGGACAAAACTCTTTCATCATGAGAGCTCGAAGCTCTTCCCATGTTTGTGCCAATGCCACTTCGGCACCCCTATCGCGCATAACACCGTTCCACCAGGTAAGAGCTCGCTTCTCAAACACACTTGATGCAAATTCAACCTTACGCGCATTCGGACACTTCACATGTCTGAATGTGCTCTCGATACTCTCAAACCACTGCAGGAGCGCAGTTGCTCCTTGTGACCCAGAAAACTTAAGCGGCTTCGCAGAATTGAAATTCTTGAAATTACATGGTGCATTGTTATTATTATTGTTGTTGTATAGCTCGTGGATTTGGCTCACAACGCCTGGAAGCACAGCATCCATTTGCTGAGAGACAAGGGCTGCGACTTCTTCAGCAGTAAAAGATTGTGCATCACGTCGAGGAGGCATTGTCTAATAAGGAAATATGAGAAACGAGTGAGGTCGACAATTAGGAAAAACAAAAGAGGTATTGAAAATATCAACGAAACATAAGGAAGGCGATCATTTGTTCGTTACCTCGAACAAACAAATGACACGCAGGGACTAATCAAAGTAATGAATCAAAATAATGTATCGCGAAGACATGCTCTCCTATAAGTGAACACTCACCCCAAGAGTTCCCAGGTAAGAGTGACTGGTCCGATTATGTTGATTTGTACGAACACTCTAGCCTTAGACAGAAAACTCAGGGTACATGCATTCACTCTTCCAGTTTGCACGTGTTCACATTATTTAGACCCAAACTTTGACGAGATTTTGAAAACTCAGAAGGCACTAAGCCAAAAATGAGTCAAACTGGAAGGGTTCAAAACCTTACAACAAAGGGTTCAAAACCTAGTAATCAATCATCCTAGAACGGATGATTAATTTTCGAAGCAGATTCGGATTTTGTGTCCTCGTTGTGGTTATCACCTAAGGGTAGGTGACGGTTTTGTCTTTAAAATCTAAACGCAATTCAACTTGCGTTGGGGTCCTAGAAAGTTATAGTCTAGGTCAAATTATTACTAATAACCTAATTCCCTATAACCATTGGCTCTGATACCAACTCTTCTGTCACACCCCGATCACGTAAAACAACAAATCGTGGCGGAAACGTCGGGGAGTGTTTTAACAGAATTATTGTTTCGAAACCATGGATACAAAAGAGTTTCGTTTTATTAAATATTAAACATTAACATTGTCTCTGAAACTGAACAAGCAAGTTATATAACGACTATCATTATTATTATGTCACTAAGGTCTCGTCCAGATCCTATGTGACTCATACATCCTAGCAATCAACATCAAGCAACTTCACCTGAAACATATGTAAAAACAAAGTCAGCAAAGAAATGCTGGCGAGCACATAGGTTTTTGCGTGAGTGTCAGATTCATGGCTCGTTTATATGTTAAAATAACTCGTACAACTTCGTTGTTCGATAGTAGAAAACCTTGTTTTGTAAAATGTTTATAAAAAAATGATTTAACCAACTTAAAACAATTGGTTATAGTTTAAAAAAAATATCTCGTTGCCATGAATCTTAACCCAAAACATTTGTTTAAGTAAACCAAATCGTATATCGTTCTCGTAAAATAACTCGTATGGTTTATATTCTTTCGAAAACATCGTTAAGTGACATCGTTTCAAAATCGTTAACTCGTTTATATCGTTTCCAAATCGTTGAATCGTTTAAATCGTTGAATCGTTCTCGTATCGTTCAATCGTTCTCGTTCAACTCGTTCTCGTTTTAATTGTGAAAACTACTTTTGGTCGTCTCGCTAATAACATTCAAACCTTCGTGACTCGTTCATCGTTCAACTCGTTCTCGTATTAACAAACCACCAAAGGGTAAGTTAACAATCATCAGGTTCAGTCGTTACCCACCTAACCCACACATAACCATGGGTGCAGTCTGATAACGGGATTTGTCGGATCCTATGGTACCATAACCTAATACTGGTCGGTTCGGCCAAAATTAATGAATGTCATTCGTTATGTAACTTCAACCAACAAGTTCGTTCACCTTGTCAAAATCGTTATTAATTTAGTATAAACCATCATAATCATTTTTGAAATCATCGTAAAAATATCAAAATCGTTTTGATACATATGAATCACCCCAAAACAATCGAAAACAGTAAAAGAGGGGATCTATGTACTCACCTTTAGGTGCGTTTTTATATGTTAACACAATCCATCAAATTGTTTATTCGTCCTAAATTAAATAAGAATGATTTAATAATAAAAAACCCACAAAATACATAAGTTTCTCCGATACTTAGAATTTTCACATAACTTTGAGATTTTCTCAAAAAGTTATTATTATTTTTTATATTGGTGTATTTATATATATGAGTTCACATAATCTTGTCAACACTAACACATCATCATACACATACTGTAAAACACATAGCACATTTTAAAACATAAAATTTACCCATGAACAACCCATTCTAGTGTATGTCGAAAAACACTTATTTTAGCGATTCGGTAACATTTTTGGGCGTCGGAAGTCACGTATGACCAACCAAACCCCAAGTAAACTTAATATAAGTTAAAATACTTATTTTTATATCAAAAATATCAGTTTGGTTACTGATCTAAAATAGTTTTATAAAAATCCTCCAAAAAGCCGATTTTTAACCGTTTTACCGAATAGTTTTGCATCAAACGTTACCCGAACCATCCCAAATCGAAACGACTTGAAATTTTAACATAACCCATGTTATTTACTGAATAAAATAATGGTTATACTCATGATAGCGCAGGTCTTAAATAAAGCACATAAATCACGCAAATTTCACATAATTTACCACTTTTTAAGCTATATGTACAACATGCAAAGCTATCAAACCTATGTCAAAGTTTCATACCATTATAATGTACCAAATAATGTTATTTTTAGTATTTATAACCTGATCTAAAACATTTTTGTCATACAATCATTTTTAACCATTTCTTAAGCTTTAAATCAACATGTATTCTCATGTACAAGTGCCTAAAGCACACTATCATAGCATCATCATTTTACATGAACTAAATGCATCCAAAATGCAACTTATTTATGTTTATTTGCCGATGTATTTGAACATTTATCATATCATACATAGATCATCAACCACTTGCATTTTAACTATTATTCAAGCACAAGCAACAACCTAAACATGTACTTATCATAAATAAAGTTCAAAACTCATACACACATGTATATGTATGTACGGTCATACACACACATAAACATCACCATTTTTATTTGTATCAAGACCCTTTTCATTTTAGAATTCAAGTTTGTGAAAATTCCAAGATTCAAGAGAAACTTCAAATCATCAAGAACAACCAAGAATCAAGAATATGATTTAAACATAAATGTTATACCTTCAAGATTCAAGTAAGTTGTTGGATGAGGTTTTGATGATATGGAGCTTGAAATCCCTTGAAAACACCTTGGAAACACCTTTGGATCTTCACACCAACTTGAAATATGCTTGGAATAGGGCTTGATCTTCAAGAACAAAGTTGCAAAAATGAAGGTGGGAGTGATGGTGGGTGTGGACGGTTATGGAGAGAGAGGAGAGAAGAAGTTTGAGTGTTGTGTGAGTGAGAATGATCTTTGAAAGATTATGTAGAAGATATTGGAAGATATGAAGTGATATGGAGGATAGCATGCACTTACACTTGTCCAACAAAGATCATAGCAAGATTCATGAAATATTTTTGTGGGGGCCACTTATATATGACCGTAAATCTCATATGGGGGGGGGGGGTATGTGTAATTTTTTATGGTAAAGTAGATAAAAACAGGTGTTTAACTGGATACCGGGTATTTTATCTAGCGTTTAAATTCCGGTTTATGGCGTTCTAAATTATTTTTATTATTCTATAAAAATAAACTCGCCAAAATATTACTGAAATAAATTTCAGTTGCCAAGACTGGCTGCGTTGTCTGCGTTTTGCAGTAGAAGCACTGTGTTACGCAGTAACACGCGGTACGCGCTTAAACTTGAAAGATAACGTTTTTAAGCGTTTTAATTTATTTTTCAACACGAACCTGATTAAAATAAAATTTTAATCATAACAGAATATTTTTGGGATTTAAATATTATCCGGGCGGTCACCAACGTTCGTTTGGCAGTTTTGTCGTGAATAGTTCTTTAGTTCAAATAAACATGTTTTTGCCATACCGAATCCTTCGAAACTTATTTCTAAGTTATGTAAAGGATATTTAGGGTATGTTTGGCTTACGTCACAGTTCCGGAGTGTACGTCGCGTTAAACTGATTGCATTTATGCACCAGTTTGCGTATAACCTTCCAGAAAGTGATTTAAAGCTTGAAATCGGAATCGAATCAAATCGTAAAATCATCAAACACAATAACACATATAATAACACCAAAGCACATTGTTTTATTGATAATCAACATTGTTTTACATTATACGATGATTACAGAACACAGTTGTCACACTCATGTTTATCGAGATTGTCCGATCCAAATCGCGTCCATTGTTCGTCCCTTAAATTTGTATCCCATTCAGATGAATGACTTCGATGTTATTCTTGGCATGGACTGGCTCTCTCGGCATAACGTCTTGATTGAATGTCAGACTCGCCGCATTCTTTTTGGAAATCCTAAGCGTCCTGAATTCATTTATCAAGGGACTCAACCTCGCAAGCCATTGAAAATAATCTCTGCATTTAAGGCCAAAAAGTTTCTTTCACACGGGTGTGTAGTATTCTTGGCTTCGATAAAAGCTATGTCGTCGAATGAGCCCAACATCTCTGATTATCCAATTATCAGTGAGTTTCCGGATGTATTTCCTGAAGAGCTGCCTGGACTCCCACCAGATCGCGAAGTAGAGTTCACTATTGATCTGATTCCGGGCGCCGAGCCGATTTCTAAAGCACCGTACCGCATGGCGCCTCTAGAGCTCAAGGAGCTCAAAGAGCAGTTGCAAGAGTTGTTGGAACTTGGTTTTATTAGACCAAGTGTCTCGCCTTGGGGCGCACCGGTCTTGTTCTTGAAAAAGAAGGATGGTTCTATGAGACTTTGTATTGACTATCGAGAGTTGAACAAAATCACCATTCGAAATCGATATCCGCTACCTCGCATCGATGATTTGTTTGATCAACTTCAGGGTGCTAAATGTTTTTCTAAGATCGATCTAAGGTCTGGGTATCACCAGCTGAAGATCAAAGATTCAGACAATCCTAAATCAGCTTTCTGCACTCGGTATGGTCATTATGATTTTTTGGTTATGCCATTCGGGTTAACCAATGCTCTAGCTGTTTTCATGGACCTAATGAATCGAGTCTTTCACGAGTTTCTCGATAAATTCGTCATAGTCTTTATCGACGATATTTTGGTCTATTCTAAGAGCAAGGAAGAACATGAGTACCATCTTCGTACCGTACTTGAAATTTTGGGACAGAAGAAGCTTTATGCAAAATTTTCGAAGTGTGAGTTCTGGTTAGACCAAGTAGCTTTCCTTGGTCATGTGGTTTCCGCTGAAGGTATTTCAATGGATCCTGCTAAGGTGGAAGCAATCACTAAATGGCCTACACCAACCTCAGTCACCGAGGTTCGCAGTTTTCTTGGCCTCGCCGGATATTATCCCAGATTTGTTGAAGGATTTTCAACCATTGCCTTACCTCTAACCCAACTTCTAAGTAAAGGGGTTAAGTACGCTTGGAATGATGATATAGAGAAGTTTTCAGGAGTTGAAGAAAAGGTTGGTGTCTGCCCCGATTCTCACACTTCCATCTGGTACAGGTGGATATCAGATTTATAGTGATGCTTCGAAGAAGGGACTCAGATGTGTTTTGATGCAACACAATAAGGTCATTGCTTATGCCTCACGCCAGTTGAAGCCGTATGAGGTTAATTATCCGACGCATGACCTCGAGCTTGCCGCCGTTATCTTTGCTCTAACGATTTGGCGACATTATTTGTACGGAGAGACTTGTGATATTTTCACTGATCACAAGAGCTTGAAGTACATCTTTACCCAAAAGGAGTTAAACATGAGACAACGACGTTGGTTAGAACTTTTAAAAGATTATGATGCCAATATCCAGTATCATCCGGGAAAGGCCAATGTTGTGGCCGATGCTCTAAGCCGAAAGAATTCTGGAACAATTTCATCTCTCCAATTACAACCTCATATTCTAACTGATCTTGAAAAGCTAGGTATTGGTATCCATCTTGGTGACGCTAACGGTTATCTAGCCAGATTTCGAATTGAGCCTGACTTGATCTCGCGTATCAAGAGTGCTCAACAAGATGACGGAGAACTTTGGGCTATTATACAGAATTTGGAGGTTGGAAAGCAGTCGGAATTTTGCATTGACGAAAATGGAGTAGTTTGGTGTGGAAAACGGTTATGTGTTCCTAATGATTTAGCCCTACGTGAATCATTGTTAGCTGAAGCCCATAGTTCACCATTCTCTATCCACCCTGGATCTACAAAGATGTATCGAGATCTTCGTCAGCACTTTTAGTGGAACGCTATGAAAGAAGATGTAGCCAAATATGTTAGCAGATGTCTTACTTGTCAACAAGTGAAGGCAAAACATCAGAGAGCCGGTGGTTTGCTTCAACCACTAGATATTCCGATATGGAAGTGGGATGACATTTCAATGGATTTTGTAACTGGATTACCGAGGACGTTCAAGAAAAATGACACTATCTGGGTTGTAGTCGACCGGTTGTCGAAGTCAGCTCACTTACTTTCGATTCAGCAGGGATTCCCAGTTAGTAGATTATCAGAAGTCTTTACTCAAGAAATCATTAGACTTCATGGTACCCCAGTCTCTATCGTGTCTGATTAAGGCCCGCGGTTCACTTCACGCTTTTGGAAGGGATTTCAAGCTGCTTGGGGCACCAAATTGAGATTCAGCATGGCATTTCATCCTCAGACAAACGGTCAGTCAGAGCGTACTATTCAGACACTCGAGGATATGCTTCGTGCTTGTGCTCTGGAGTGGACAGGAAATTTGTCACACCCCGATTTCCACGTGTCACCGGTGGGCCCGGTGGGGGAGTATCGTGACGTGGTTGGCAACGTAATAGTCAAACAACACAATATAATAATGCACAGCGGAAGCAATTTAAAAATAAGATACAACCGAATTTATTTATTGTAATCAAAGTCACAATATCCGGTGTTTATCCACAGAACGGATCGAAACAAAATAACATTTATGGTTCAACAGACTTCTGGCATCCTAAGCTTGCGAGACTTTTATTGATGCTTAGGAGACAATCCAGCCAAATTTCGTTTAGTACCTGCATTCAGTCTTTTTGGGAAAATACGTCAGTTTACACTGGTAAATACATTCAACTGACTCATTTTGGAAAATGATTGAAAATTGGTTTGGATGCACATGGCATAAACATTTTTATTTAACTTGGGAGAATTATTTAATATTATAATCTTGTGAACGAATTACATGTTACTTATGCGTTCAGTAGCCCGAATCTAGTCCGGGTTAAAGATCAATAGACACACCACTATAATGAGTTATACACGGACGGTGTACGCCTACACCCCGTGCTCAGGTCGTGGCCAATCTCGTAAGATGATGCCAAGGATATCCGGGACATGGTCATTAACCCCCCAAAGGCTGTAAAGTAAACAAGACTGTTTAAACGAGCCGATCAAATTATTCAACTACCCACTAAGCGTGGAGATTTGATGCTCGATCAAGCGGTACGCTATGTACCGTAACCCAAGCCCGTAATAGGGAAAATAAGTTAAAAGTATTTACCTGATGCAAGTATAAATCACAATAAGCAGAATGCACGTAGCTTTTACTGTTTCTCCTAATCTGGAACGAAGGTTTAATATAACCTATTAGAATCCTAACGGGTCTTTTATTAAGCTTAAGCTTAGACCGGCTAGTTTCAAGATACGGTTCGTACGCACGATTACGCGAAGACCGGATAGAATGTGATTCAGACCCGACAAGTTTGAAGACTTGTTTAATATGGGTTTATTATTCACATTCTGGATTTTGAGATAAAACCGTTAAGGTTTGACCCGTTTCGGCTAATTTATGTAAACTTGTTACATAAACCGAACCGTACGCGTAATAAGCGTGACGGGTAGTCATGAGAGCTATATACAGGTTTCCTAAGTTAATTATGTCTCAAATATGTTGTGACATCAGTAATGTGTCTTTCGTTATGCCCGAAACGTGTTTAAACACAAACTAGGCCCCGTAGGGGTAGTTTGGTCATTTTAAAGTTTATAAAAGAGTTTAAGTGACAACCTGAGTTACAGGTCTGATGTAATCAGCAAATATACTCAATTTGCTAAGTTACATCAGTAGGTTAAAGCATGTATGTGAATCTTATCATTTTTAACCAAACTAGGCCCCGTAGGGGTATTTTGGTAATTTCACATAAGCCGAAAAGCTCAAAACTGAAGTCTGAGTTTATCAACCGTTGCTTACTGTTAAAATATGATAATTTTCCTCTTATATCAGTAGGTATCAACCCGGGTATGTCCAATGTGATTTTAAAACATGTTATGCGCTAAAAACGCTAAATAAGGCGATTAAAGGCCATTACCGGGTTCGATACTTAAATCTGATATTTTTATATTTCCAAAAGGCTTAAAATAATTTATTTATCATAACTAATCAGTGGCAAAAGGTTTGGGGTCGATTAGATGTGTAAAACTCATTTTATGGCCCGTAAGGGCAAAACCGACAATTTCCGAATTAAGCCTACAACTACGAGTTATGCTCAGCCTAAAATTAATTAAAAATCTTTAAAAATCCCAAAATAATATATTACATCAGTGGGTAAAAGATTTGATACCAAAAAGTATGCTTAACTAGGCTATACGCTAATTACGCCATTTTATTAACATACAGCATTAGTTTTGCGATAATGAGCATAACTCTTAATCTACAAGTCAAACTGATGTCAAATTTTGCATACAAGTCTATATATCAGTAGCAAAGGTTTCTACACTTTTACATTTTCATAAAACACGTTTTAAGGTAATAAGGGCATAACGGTCAACATACGAGCAATTAACGGAAACATGCATATTAATTGGATAACTAATGAACCGAGGTGTATAATTACAGAGGGTTGTTCTAACATGTAACCTAGTCCAATTAAAGCTCTGAGGCATTTCTAAAACATGCCTAAACGGGTCAGAACTGAAAGTCAAAGTGAAAGTCAAACTATGTGACTTTCGGTTCCGAACCGGGTGTAAACAGGAAATAGTCGGGTTGAACATGTTTGGACATGTTCTTACACTAATTACTAAGTTATAACAATGATCAAACAGGTTATATATGTTCTAGATAGCTAATTATTCATAAATGACATTTTAAGCATTATGTTGACTTTTTAATTAAAAGTTTGACCCGACATTAAACCTGGTTAGAGTGGTGATCAGGGGAAACCCTTTTGAGGTTTTATTACCCACTTAAATACCAACTCATAACTACTTTTAATTCGAGATATGACTGAGCCATTATTGACTAATCTCGAAGTCAAACCGTAATTACGACGGTTTGACTTTTAGCTAATTAAACAAGCTAAACTCAACTAAACAAGAACTAGCAGACTTACAAGAGTCCTATGCACGAGATTGATCACTTGAGGCTGCTTGATAGCTCCAGAAATGATCCACAAATGCAGGAGAAGGTGTGAGGAGAAGTTGTGACATTGAAGTGCCTTATATAGTGGTTTCACTCACCATAAGTGCTTGACAAACAAGTCTACAAGCTCCCACAATTGATCAACAGGTGTCCTAGAGGCTTAGGGGATGTTTTAGGGGCCAGGAGAAGTGGAAAAACGGGTTAAGGTCGCGCATATCAGCTGTGGCAGACAAACAGCAACTTTTGCGGAACTGGGCATCCCTCGCGTGGCGCGACGGCTGGCAAGATCAGCATATTGATTTTCTTTGCAATTCGACCCTTGACCCTTCAAACTCCGATTGGGCACTTGTTTCTTGCTTTTTAAACCCTTATAATTGATCTAGTAAGGCCTTAAAACATATACCCACTTTGCCAAGTCCCCGGGTAACTTTATTTTTACCCGAAAAGTCCTAACTTTCGACTTTTACGCGTTAACGCTTCGCACACGAATTTGATCATAACTTTCTCATACGTTAACGAAACTTTATGAAATTTTTATGGTGCATTCTCGTGAGCATAATTAATATTTACAAAGCTTCGGGTTTGTCAAAAGGTCACTCAGAGGTATTAATTAAACATGTTGACACATTTGTCCCTGTAGTTTGAAATCACTCACTTTTAGCTTCGTATGATCCATGATTTATTCGTTTGAAGGTATGAGCATCCTGTATGGTTAATGTACATTATATTTATTCACAGTTGACAGTTAGAATACGTATATTCACATACTTTCCATGTTTGTCAACTTTAGTCCTTCCATAATATTTCTTTCACACGTTTAAACTTTATGACACGTGTCAATACATTATAGGACGTGAATTTTCGAGGTGTTACATCCTCACCCCCTTAAAATAAGTCTCGACCCGAGATTTACTGAAATAAGTAAGGGTACTTTTCTTTCATCGTGGATTCAACCTCCCACGTGTATTCGGGACCTCTACGGGCATCCCATTTTACCTTTACAAAAGGTATATGCTTCCTTCGAAGCTTCCTTACCTGTCGATCTTCAATCGACAAAGGTTTTTCAACAAATTTTAAGCTCGCGTCTATATGCACATCTGTATGTGGTATAACCAGCGATTCGTCAGCGAAACACTTCTTTAGATTGCAGATGTGGAACACATTGTGAATTCCACTGAGCTCTTCTGGTAAGTTCAACTTATAGGCAACTGACCCGACACGTTCGATAACCTCGAAAGGTCCTATGTATCTCGGGCTTAGCTTGCCTTTCTTACCAAAGCGCATCACTCCCTTCCAGGGCGAGACTTTAAGTAGGACTTTGTCACCTACTTCGAAGTGAAAATCCTTACGATTTGGATCAGCGTAACTCTTCTGCCTATTCCGGGCAGCTTGGAGATTGTTACGAATCTGGACAATCTTGTCCGTCGTTTCGAACACGATCTCTGGTCCTGATAACTGGACTTCTCCAACTTCCGCCCAACAAACTGGCGATCTACACTTTCTACCGTATAATGCCTCAAAAGGCGCAGCCTTTATGCTGGTGTGGTAGCTATTGTTGTAGGAGAATTCGATCAATGGTAGGTTCTTATCCCAACTACCTCCCAAATCGATCGCACATGCACGCAGCATGTCTTCCAACGTTTGAATAGTACGCTCACTCTGACCGTCAGTCTGAGGATGGTAAGCCGTACTAAAGTTCAAACGTGTGCCCAAAGATTGCTGGAAGCTCTTCCAAAAATGTGACGTGTACCTAGTATCTCTATCAGAGATAATAGCTACAGGTATGCCATGTAAGGCTACAATCTTATCAACATATAACTGGGCTAACATATCGGAGCTATAAGTCTCCTTGATGGGTAGAAAATGAGCTGACTTAGTCAGTCTGTCAACTATAACCCATATTGTATCATTGCCTTTCTTTGTCTTGGGTAACTTGGTAATAAAGTCCATAGTTACCATTTCCCACTTCCACGTAGGAAGTTCAGGCTGTTGTAGCAAACCCGACGGTTTCTGATGCTCGGCTTTGACTTGCGCACATGTCAAGCATTTTGCTACATGGGCGGCTACAGACTTTTTCAAGCCTATCCACCAATAATTTGCCTTTAGATCCTGGTACATCTTATCAGCTCCAGGATGAACGGAGTATTTGGAACTATGGGCTTCCTGGAGGATGACATCTCGAAGTCCTCCATAAATTGGAACCCATATTCGTCCATTTAGTCGTAAAATTCCGTCCTTGCTAAGAGTTAACTGCTCCTCAGTCACTCCTAACTTTTCATTAGGATAGTTAGCTTCCAACACAGCTTCCTTCTGTGCAGCTAACAACCTATCCATCAAATTATTCTTTATCTCCATACGCTTGGCGTTAATTCGGATGGGTTTAACCCTTTCCTTCCGACTCAAGGCATCGGCGACTACATTCGCCTTGCCGGGATGGTATTTGATTTCACAATCGTAATCATTTAAAGTTTCCATCCAACGGCGTTGCCTCATGTTTAATTCCTTCTGATTAAACAGATGTTGGAGGCTCTTGTGATCAGAATAAATCACACATTTGACACCATAAAGATAGTGCCTCCAAAGCTTTAGTGCGAATACAACGGCACCCAGTTCCAAGTCATGGGTGGTGTAATTCTTTTCATGCACTTTCAATTGTCTTGAAGCATAGGCAATAACTTTGCCTTTCTGCATAAGCACACACCCCATGCCAGTGTGCGAAGCATCACAATAAACCACAAAGTCTTCAATTCCATCTGGCAGTGTCAGTACCGGGGCGTTGCTCAACTTTTGTTTCAGAATATCAAAGGATTCTTGCTGCTTAGGGCCCCAAAGAAACTTAACCTTCTTCTTAGTTAAGGAGGTTAGGGGTGCAGCAATCCTTGAAAAATTTTCCATGAAACGCCTGTAATATCCTGCCAATCCCAGGAAGCTACGAATTTCAGTAGGCGTTTTTGGCTCTTGCCAGTTCATTACGGCTTCAACTTTAGCGGGATCCACCTGGATACCACGCTCACTGACCACGTGTCCAAGGAATTGGACTTCTCGTAGCCAAAATTCACATTTAGAGAATTTGGCATAGAGCTTCTCCTGACGTAGAAGTTTGAGAATACAACGAAGGTGTTTCTCATTGTCAGCTTGGTTCTTAGAATAAATAAGAATGTCATCGATGAAGACGATAACAAATTTATCTAAGTAAGGCTTGCAGACGCGATTCATGAGATCCATGAACGCGGCTGGTGCATTAGTGAGCCCAAAAGGCATCACTAGGAACTCGTAGTGACCGTAACGAGTCCTAAATGCAGTTTTGTGAACGTCTTCATCTTTTACCTTCAACTGATGGTATCCTGACCTCAAATCTATCTTCGAGAAGTAACTTGCCCCTTGAAGCTGATCGAACAAATCGTCGATTCTGGGCAGAGGATACCTATTCTTGATCGTGACTTTATTAAGCTCGCGATAGTCGATGCACAGACGCATCGACCCATCCTTTTTCTTGACAAACAAGATTGGCGCTCCCCAAGGAGATGAACTAGGTCTAATGAAACCCTTAGCCAGCAATTCATCTAGCTGCGTCCGCAACTCCTTCATTTCTGTGGGTGCCAATCTGTATGGAGCTCTAGCAACAGGTGCGGCTCCGGGGATGATATCGATCCTGAATTCGACTTGTCTATCTGGTGGTAGGCCAGGTAGATCTTCAGGAAACACTTCTGGGTATTCCGAAATGACAGGGATGTCTTCTAACTTCGGTTTAGGTTCCTCCATAATCACTTGCGCCATGTAAATGACACATCCCTTCTTCAAACACTTGGAAGCCTTGAGCATAGTCACCTGCTCAGGCAGCCCATACTGGGTATCTCCCCGAATGGTAAGTGATTCACCAGACGGAGTCTTTATTACCACATGTTTCTGGTTGCAGACAATTTGGGCCTGGTTATGAGATAACCAGTCCATACCCAGAACTATGTCAAAACCAGCCAATCTAAACGGAAGTAGAGATAGAGGAAAAGAATGGTTCTTAATGGACATGGCACATCCATCTAACACAGTAGAGACGGTTTCTATGGTACCATCTGCTAACTCTACCTCATAGTTTACGCTTAGGGTTTTGACAGGTAAATTCAACAATTTACAAAATTTATGATCTACGAAAGACTTATCTGCGCCTGAATCAAAAAGTACTCTTGCAAAGACATCATTTACAAGGAATGTACCTGTTATGACATTATCGTCCTGCACAGCTTCTTTCGCGTCCATTCTGAAGACTCTGGCATTAGTCTTCTTAGCCTCCTCAGGCTTCTTGTTGTATTTTGGGCAGTTAGTCTTGATGTGCCCCTTCTCATTGCAACGGTAGCACGTTGCGTCTTTTATCTTTTTGCAATCCAGGGTTTTATGATCCGTGGACTTGCAAATTCCACAAGCAAAGGACTTTGACTGGGTCTGAGAGCTCGACTCCAGTCTGCACTTTCCATAGTGCTGCTTCTTGCAAATTTTACACTTGGGCTTCTCATCAGACTTATGCCCATCCTTCCTCGACTCAGATCCCTTCTTGTTATCACCGTTCCCACGGTGTTTCTTATTCGACCTTCGCGAACCATCATCTTCACGCTTCCTCTTCTCGGCCGCCTTATTCCTCAGCGATCTCTGTCTGACCGCATCCAGAGTGAGGGATAAGGAAAGGTCGGTCACAGACCTGAAGGTAACTGGCCGAGAAGCTTTTACACTGGCCTTGATCTCAGGTTCTAAACCACCAATAAAGCGAGCGATTCTTTTTGGCTCCGGGGTTACCAGGTAGGGAACCAACCGGGACAGCGTATTGAAGCTTGTCAGGTAAGCTCGGCAGTCGAGGTTCTTCATTACCAACGATAGAAAGTCAGATTCTATCTTCTCCACCTCATGTTGAGGGCAGAAATTTTCCTTAATTTGGGCAATGAATTGATCCCACGACATGCTATACAACGGGATCTTTCCGGAGGCCTCCATCAGAGATCTCCACCATGCCAATGCTTCACCCTTGAAGGACTGTGACACAAACTTAACTATATCCCTTTCAGCGCACCCGCTGATATCCACCACCGTGTCCATTTCGTCCAGCCAAGTCATACAGTCGACGGCCCCCTTTTCTCCAGTAAAATCTCTGGGTTTACAAGACACGAAGTACTTATAAGTGCAACCCTTGTTACGGGGTCCCTGATGCAGTACCAATTGCTGAGATGGGACACTTTGATTGTTGGTGGACTGATGGTCATCACCGTCTTTCTTGGGTCCATTCTTTTTGGGAGGAGGCTTGTCATGAGCCTCAGAATGTGTCCTGGGCTTTGAATGTGATGCAGAGTGGGTCCTACTCCGAGTACCACTGTATTCCTCATACTGCCTATCCAAAGCCTGTGTAACAGCGCCGTCTATGATTGCTTTTAATTCGGCACCCGTTAACGTAATCTGGGCGTTCTCATTTGGCTCCACTGGATGGCTATTTACTTCATTTGATTCAGCCATTTGAATTGAACTGTTGCATAAAACAAGGTCAATATTTTACTTGGGAGTTTATTATGGAATTACCCCTTAGGGTAACTCGTTAACCATGGTAACAGAGACCACATGTGGTCAACTTATTAATCGTATTAATTTAGGATTTCAATTAAAATTTATCCTAATTATAAACAATAACAATATAGGTTAGCACATAAGGCTTAGTCACATGGACAATTTAAATTAAAATCTATGATTTTAGAGAATCAAGACTTTTAGGGTTTGAACCTAGTTCATTACCCTTATCAGACAGGGAGTCATAGCTACCACTGTCTTTTGGCTCATATGGAAGTGAGCTGGGCCCGTAGGCATCGTATTACCACGTATGTTACAATATGATCATCTTAATTGATGATCTTAACCCATGATTCAGAGATCATATAACTGGGTTTGGAATCTTCTAAAGAATCCTTATACATATAAGAATGACATGTGATTTTTAACGAATCACTTCTGCCAGGAGTGTTAACATGTTTTAAGATGTTAACTGGAATTTGAATCTTTTAAACAGGTCTTACCATTTTGGCCCGGTCTTATATTTGACACGAGGCTAGGTTTCACACTTTAAGATTCTTAATTTAAATAATTACATAGGCAGATTAATTTAAAAGGAATGATTTAAATTTATCTATTTCATTTATAAATTATTTATGCACAAAGTGGCAAACATGAAATTTATAAAAACAACCATTCCATTTATTTATTCAAAGCATTACACACTTGCCCTAAACGGGTCTTTCAAATTACCAACTTACCCACGTAGGGGTTAAATAACACACATGCCCACGCAGGGGCTAAATATCACACATGTCCACGCAGGGACTCATACTAACAATACACCCACGTAGGGGTTCAAACAAACAAGCATGCCCACGCAGGGGCTCAAAGCAACATACCAAATACACCCACGCAGGGGCTCAACAGTAAATACAGGAGGAAATAACTGTGGAAGGATTCAACGATCCTTCTTGTTCTTCCCCTTAATCAATCCCACTAATCCCTGGAAGAATGTTTGCCTCTCCCTGCGGTCCTCGTGAACTACCCGTTCAACTTGATTTATCCTTTGCAGGAGTTCTTCATGTTCGGGTGGTGAGAATCTAGGTGGCTGCGATTGAGTCCGGATGATGGGTCTAGGAGGTATCGCGTATCCCTGTGTCGGGTAACTCACCCCCCATGGATCCCCATAGGGTCCTTGGGTGTTGTAGTTCGCTGCTAACATGTACGGATCAGCCTCCGCGTACCCATAGTCGTGATGCGTTGGGGGTTCAAACGGGTTGTATCCCATGCCACTCGTATATGCCGGGATTGGGTTGTCAAATCCCATCGGCGGTGGTTGTAGTACAGCAGGGTTGGAGGGTCCACCCATTTGTGGGTCCTCCTGGTATGGCGGGTAGTGCCTAGCACTCGACTGACGTGGGGAGCTAAAATGAAAGTCCCCTGGTCGCACCGACATGCGGGCACCGGTTCTCCTACGCCTTGGCGGTTGAGGAGGTGCCGGTTGAACTGGTGGCGGTGGAGGTGGTGGCGTAACTGCCACGAATCGGTGATCCTCGGATGAATCTTGATGATGCGGCTGTGGCTGTGGCTCCTGCTGCTGCTGATGCTGCCCATGAAAGGACGAGTGGTGTGATGGTGTATAATACCATTGGTGCTGATTAAAGAAGGCTTGGAAACTATCTGGACCACCGTAGGGTGATCCGTGGAAGGACGATCCGTCGGAGATTTCGATTGGATGGTTTGGAGTACCACTCGCCGGCATGACGGGGTCCGTATCCTCGTCTATATCATCCGCGTGATCCCCTGAAAAGTGGTCCTCTGGACCCAGTGGGTTAAAACCCACGGGTTCTGGTATGAATCCTACCGGGTTAAACTGTCCCCGAAAGATAGGTGTAGGGTCTCCATATGAATGATGAGATAGGGATCTCTGAAGTGGTATGTATGAAGGCAGAGGGTTGTTAGGCTCGTCTTCTGAATGTGGTCCATATGAGTTGTGGACCGGAGGGGTAGAGCTGTGCGAAACGGATCGTCTTGCTGGTTCGAACCGGTTGCGCCTGTTTCGGCGGGGGTCCTCGCTTTCCGTCGCAGCTGGAGCTCGTGTATTAGACGGCCCTGCTTCATGGTCGTTGGGGGCGGTGAGTGGCCCCTTGCCTCGTCCTCGTGTCCGGAGAAATCTTGGAGGCATTTTGATATTCCTATCAATAAAGCATGAGCTAACAATAACAAATATAAAATTTAAAGGACAAAAACAAAACCGAATAAGGTGGAATTTGTCCTAGGTTATAAGTCTAGACTCGAAGGTTTAGATATGTGCAATTGTGTAACTGAGATTAAACACAAAAGGCTAGTGTTTAATTCACTCAGTGTTGGCTCTGATACCAACCTGTCACACCCCGATTTCCACGTGTCACCGGTGGGCCCGGTGGGGGAGTATCGTGACGTGGTTGGCAACGTAATAGTCAAACAACACAATATAATAATGCACAGCGGAAGCAATTTAAAAATAAGATACAACCGAATTTATTTATTGTAATCAAAGTCACAATATCCGGTGTTTATCCACAGAACGGATCGAAACAAAATAACATTTATGGTTCAACAGACTTCTGGCATCCTAAGCTTGCGAGACTTTTATTGATGCTTAGGAGACAATCCAGCCAAATTTCGTTTAGTACCTGCATTCAGTCTTTTTGGGAAAATACGTCAGTTTACACTGGTAAATACATTCAACTGACTCATTTTGGAAAATGATTGAAAATTGGTTTGGATGCACATGGCATAAACATTTTTATTTAACTTGGGAGAATTATTTAATATTATAATCTTGTGAACGAATTACATGTTACTTATGCGTTCAGTAGCCCGAATCTAGTCCGGGTTAAAGATCAATAGACACACCACTATAATGAGTTATACACGGACGGTGTACGCCTACACCCCGTGCTCAGGTCGTGGCCAATCTCGTAAGATGATGCCAAGGATATCCGGGACATGGTCATTAACCCCCCAAAGGCTGTAAAGTAAACAAGACTGTTTAAACGAGCCGATCAAATTATTCAACTACCCACTAAGCGTGGAGATTTGATGCTCGATCAAGCGGTACGCTATGTACCGTAACCCAAGCCCGTAATAGGGAAAATAAGTTAAAAGTATTTACCTGATGCAAGTATAAATCACAATAAGCAGAATGCACGTAGCTTTTACTGTTTCTCCTAATCTGGAACGAAGGTTTAATATAACCTATTAGAATCCTAACGGGTCTTTTATTAAGCTTAAGCTTAGACCGGCTAGTTTCAAGATACGGTTCGTACGCACGATTACGCGAAGACCGGATAGAATGTGATTCAGACCCGACAAGTTTGAAGACTTGTTTAATATGGGTTTATTATTCACATTCTGGATTTTGAGATAAAACCGTTAAGGTTTGACCCGTTTCGGCTAATTTATGTAAACTTGTTACATAAACCGAACCGTACGCGTAATAAGCGTGACGGGTAGTCATGAGAGCTATATACAGGTTTCCTAAGTTAATTATGTCTCAAATATGTTGTGACATCAGTAATGTGTCTTTCGTTATGCCCGAAACGTGTTTAAACACAAACTAGGCCCCGTAGGGGTAGTTTGGTCATTTTAAAGTTTATAAAAGAGTTTAAGTGACAACCTGAGTTACAGGTATGATGTAATCAGCAAATATACTCAATTTGCTAAGTTACATCAGTAGGTTAAAGCATGTATGTGAATCTTATCATTTTTAACCAAACTAGGCCCCGTAGGGGTATTTTGGTAATTTCACATAAGCCGAAAAGCTCAAAACTGAAGTCTGAGTTTATCAACCGTTGCTTACTGTTAAAATATGATAATTTGCCTCTTATATCAGTAGGTATCAACCCGGGTATGTCCAATGTGATTTTAAAACATGTTATGCGCTAAAAACGCTAAATAAGGCGATTAAAGGCCATTACCGGGTTCGATACTTAAATCTGATATTTTTATATTTCCAGAAGGCTTAAAATAATTTATTTATCATAACTAATCAGTGGCAAAAGGTTTGGGGTCGATTAGATGTGTAAAACTCATTTTATGGCTCGTAAGGGCAAAACCGACAATTTCCGAATTAAGCCTACAACTACGAGTTATGCTCAGCCTAAAATTAATTAAAAATCTTTAAAAATCCCAAAATAATATATTACATCAGTGGGTAAAAGATTTGATACCAAAAAGTATGCTTAACTAGGCTATACGCTAATTACGCCATTTTATTAACATACAGCATTAGTTTTGCGATAATGGGCATAACTCTTAATCTACAAGTCAAACTGATGTCAAATTTTGCATACAAGTCTATATATCAGTAGCAAAGGTTTCTACACTTTTACATTTTCATAAAACACGTTTTAAGGTAATAAGGGCATAACGGTCAACATACGAGCAATTAACGGAAACATGCATATTAATTGGATAACTAATGAACCGAGGTGTATAATTACAGAGGGTTGTTCTAACATGTAACCTAGTCCAATTAAAGCTCTGAGGCATTTCTAAAACATGCCTAAACGGGTCAGAACTGAAAGTCAAAGTGAAAGTCAAACTATGTGACTTTCGGTTCCGAACCGGGTGTAAACAGGAAATAGTCGGGTTGAACATGTTTGGACATGTTCTTACACTAATTACTAAGTTATAACAATGATCAAACAGGTTATATATGTTCTAGATAGCTAATTATTCATAAATGACATTTTAAGCATTATGTTGACTTTTTAATTAAAAGTTTGACCCGACATTAGACCTGGTTAGAGTGGTGATCAGGGGAAACCCTTTTGAGGTTTTATTACCCACTTAAATACCAACTCATAAATACTTTTAATTCGAGATATGACTGAGCCATTATTGACTAATCTCGAAGTCAAACCGTAATTACGACGGTTTGACTTTTAGCTAATTAAACAAGCTAAACTCAACTAAACAAGAACTAGCAGACTTACAAGAGTCCTATGCACGAGATTGATCACTTGAGGCTGCTTGATAGCTCCAGAAATGATCCACAAATGCAGGAGAAGGTGTGAGGAGAAGTTGTGACATTGAAGTGCCTTATATAGTGGTTTCACTCACCATAAGTGCTTGACAAACAAGTCTACAAGCTCCCACAATTGATCAACAGGTGTCCTAGAGGCTTAGGGGATGTTTTAGGGGCCAGGAGAAGTGGAAAAACGGGTTAAGGTCGCGCATATCAGCTGTGGCAGACAAACAGCAACTTTTGCGGAACTGGGCATCCCTCGCGTGGCGCGAGGGACCCCTCGCGTGGCGCGACGGCTGGCAAGATCAGCATATTGATTTTCTTTGCAATTCGACCCTTGACCCTTCAAACTCCGATTGGGCACTTGTTTCTTGCTTTTTAAACCCTTATAATTGATCTAGTAAGGCCTTAAAACATATACCCACTTTTCCAAGTCCCCGGGTAACTTTATTTTTACCCGAAAAGTCCTAACTTTCGACTTTTACGCGTTAACGCTTCGCACACGAATTTGATCATAACTTTCTCATACGTTAACGAAACTTTATGAAATTTTTATGGTGCATTCTCGTGAGCATAATTAATATTTACAAAGCTTCGGGTTTGTCAAAAGGTCACTCAGAGGTATTAATTAAACATGTTGACACATTTGTCCCTGTAGTTTGAAATCACTCACTTTTAGCTTCGTATGATCCATGATTTATTCGTTTGAAGGTATGAGCATCCTGTATGGTTAATGTACATTATATTTATTCACAGTTGACACTTAGAATACGTATATTCACATGCTTTCCATGTTTGTCAACTTTAGTCCTTCCATAATATTTCTTTCACACGTTTAAACTTTATGACACGTGTCAATACATTATAGGACGTGAATTTTCGAGGTGTTACAAAATTGGGATGAATATCTTTGTCTTGTCGAGTTTGCCTACAATAATAGTTGGCAAGCTAGCATTGGTATGGCACCGTTCGAACTTCTTTACGGACGAAAGTGTAGAGCACCTATCTGTTGGGAGGAAGTTGGTGAGAAAATCATTGAAGGACCCGAACTAGTGCAAATTACCAATGAGAAAGTTGCTATCGCTAGGGAAAAGTTGAAGGAAGCGCAGAGTCGACAGAAAAGCTATGCAGACCGACATCGTCGAGCTTTGGAATTTAATGTTGGTGAGCGTGTTTTCTTACGAGTTTCGCCTTGCAAAGGCGTTCGTCGTTTTGGTGAAGTTTCTTACCGTTTGCCATTGCCACCTCCACTATCGCACGTGCATAATGTCTTTCATATATCCCTCCTTAGGGGATATAACTATCATCCATTACACGTTGTGAATTATCCTTATCATCTTATTCATGAGGACTTATCTCTTGAGGAGGAGCCCGAAGCTATTATTAACCGCCAAGAATGAATTATGCGTAGGAAGACTATTCCTTTTGTTAAAGTTCTTTGGAAGAACCATTCTGAACATGAAGCTACATGGGAATTAGAAGACACGATCCGCTCTCATTATCCAAATTTGTTTTCATCTTAGTATCCTAAACTTTAATGTGTTGTGATCTTGTACGACCTTGGAATTGTTTCAGTCCCCGTTTACTTGCTCTTTTTGTAACTCAGTGTTCACGCTAATGTGTAATGTTTCACTTATGCTTGTAAGTTATCTGAATTATGTCCGTATTAGTTATTAGCACCTTGCAATTTCGAGGACGAAATTTTTTTTAGAAGGGAAGAATTGTAATGCCCGAAACATCTTTATGATAACAATAATAAGTTGAGCGATTATATATATATACACACATTCTAAGATTTGATAATTTAAGAGATAGTTAACCAATATTTTCTTTTCTTCTTAAACGTGTCATATACATTTTGTGTATTCAACGATTATTTATATAAATTTAGTCCCTTTATATGATTATGTATTTCCGACAAATATTATATGTAGTAATAATTCCATACCCTCTATATCACTTCCTCATACTAGAATATATAAAAAAAAAGAGAAATAACAAAACCCATACCCTGCAACTATCTAACTTTTGACTATCCTTATCATACATCCCTTGAAACCAGGGATTTGAGAATTCACTATATAGACAACAAAATCACCATCAAGATGTATGGTTTTGAACAACTCTAGATTTACAAATATACATAGATACGCTAGATATTTCAGTTGTGTTTTAAACCATCTCAAAATCAAAGTATTACAATCACCTTGAATCCACCCCACCACAAGATGTCACCATATATCGCCGCTTAAACCGTCGTAAGATTCACACTTTGCCGCCACCTCTGTCCCGAGTACACCGCAAAACCCCTAACTTGCCACCCTATGCCATCGTGGGTTCGTCGTAGTTCGTGGTTCGAACGCCGTCCTGCCTCCGTGTCCGTTGTTTCAGCCACGCATGCCCCGCTACCGCCACCGGGTTTACTCTTTTCTGGTCTGATCCGAGAGGTAGACTCCATCTTTTGTTTTGTTTTCTTTATTACCATTTGCGATGAGTTGGGTCTTTTCTTGGATTTCCGGCGATAAAATGAACAGAGGGAGAGATTGAGTTGGGGTTGGGTTTCGGTTTGGGTTAGTACACCGGTGACCATAAGGGGTTCCGGTTGGCTTCAGCAAACAAGGTTAGAGATAGAGAGAACTATGAGTTGTGTGTGGGCAATGTGTGTTGTGTGTGTGTTTTATTGAAAATGTGAATGTGAATGGTCTGATATATGTGTATGCGTATATAATACAGTAAAGGAAAAAAAAGGGAATTTAGATTATGTTGGCCAATTCTTTCTTATATTACACTAGTTTCCATTGTTAGAGACTAGTGGTGATGCTCGCGCGTTGCCGTGGGTTTGTTACGTCAGGAGAATCCGGTCGGTATTGTTCGGTTCATATGGTACCGCGACTTGGTATAGCAACCAAAAGAGAAAACTCAAATACGTTACTGTTAGGGATAGATTTTCTAAACCTAAGGATCACGGATCCTCAAGTACTGCTAGGATCACGGATCCTCAATTCTGTTTGAATTAAGGATCCTCAGAAGACCTTGCAAGATCAGGATCCAGGATCATCATTGTTATCCTTATACTAACGGTTGCCTTCATTATGTTTAAGCTTGTTTTGCAGGAGTATACGCATTGGACTTGGTCTTGCCGATATTCTTGGGGAATATGCCCTCAATATTCCGCACGTGCATGGCTTGGTGACCGTTTTAGAAGTCGTGGGGAGCTTGCACATTTAGCGGATAGTTATTTATTTAAGTTATTTCTATTTTTAAAGGGGATAACAAGCTTGAGTTAGAACAATTAAGCAAACACACACACTCGAAACAGCTCTCAGCAGTTCATTGGCGATTTCATACACATTACACTATAGTGATCCTTGTAACAAGCTTGTTATCATCCCGAGTTGTAACAATCATTTGTTTAATTATAGTTGGTGATCGGTAGTTTCCATCACCCGGGGTTTTTTATGCCGGAGATCAACTCTTGATCAAGGGCTTTTTCCTCGTATAAATCCTTGTGTCACTTGTTCATTTCTTTTTGCAAGTTATTCATACATTTGTTCATTGATTCAAGCATCACACCTCACAACAAAAGATTTGGTTGCATTATCCTAGCTTGATTTTTGACCAAAACAATTTGGCGCCCACCGTGGGGCAATTGATGCTTCATTTCTGAAAAATTTTGCTCATTGTGTTCATTTCGGCTCATTATCTTTAACCATATGGCTTCTTCAGCAAAGAACACTTCAAGCTCTATGCCGGCAGTCACTTCTTCACATGGCATTCCACCTTTGCCTCCACCACCTTTTGGATCCCAGAAGAATGCTGAAAATGCTACAAAGAGACAAAGCCCCATTTTCCCAAAACAAAAGATTTACTTTGATTTTGCACCTTTGCCTTCACATGGCATTCCACCTTTGCCTCCACACCTCACAACAAAAGATTTACTTTGATTTTGCAGATGAGGGATCACATACAAGAGCAGGATAAAACCAACGAAAGGATCCTCCGGGAGATTGGTAACATCAAGAAACAGAAGAAATCAGTGGAGGATCACTCTCCTCTGATACCTAGATCACTGGATTTCGACACTCCAGCTATAACCGCCCTGCAATCTGCAGCTCCAGACATCCAGTACCAGAGTGGACCATTGGGAAGGCGTTATGGATCAACGACCATGACTCAAGCTTTGGGATCCTGCTTTCAGCCTTCAGGATCATCTTTCCAGCATCAGGGATCCTTCGTTAGCTCAGGAGGATATATGGGGACGCACATGGTTCAAGGATCCTCTCAGGTTCAAGGATCCTCCTTTCAAGTCCAAGGATCCCCATCTCAGGTTTACGGATCCATGGATTATCCTCCAAGACCCCCAGTCACAGCACATCACGGATCCAACATCTTTCAGGATCAAGGATTCTTAAGAACTGTGCAGCCCTCAAGTTCAGATGTTCATCAAGGAGACTTCATTCCAATGCAGACCATTGCCTCTTCTGGTCCTTCAGTCATACCAGAATCTCGTCAATATGGATTCACATCTGGGATTCCAAACTTGAATCCTCCGGGAGGTAACACTTTGAATAATTCTTATAACACTAACCATGGCTTTGTGCAGGATACAGGTATCAATCAAGCTATGGCTAGGGAATTACAGAAACTAAAGGATATGATATCCAGCGTTCCAGGAGTGGTTAAGCCCATTCCTGAAATTGCAGATGGAAGCCACATGATATCTCGCTTTGCACCACCCATTTGTGATGCAGAAATTCCAAAGAGGTTCCAAATACCAACCATGAAGTTGTATGATGGCTCGACGGATCCAGAGGAGCATGTAGCTCAGTACAGAGAAAGGATGGAGATCAATCCAATTCCTGAGAGGTTAAAAGAAGCATGTCTATGTAAGGGTTTTGGATCCACACTCACAGGATCAGCTCTTAAGTGGCTGCTAAGTCTTCCCCCTTTCTCTATTACTTCATTTGCTAATCTAGTTAATCTGTTTAATAGCCAATTCTCATGTAGTAGAAAATTTGAACGGTTAACTAGTGATCTATATAGGGTAACACAAGGTCAAAATGAATCACTTAGAGATTATATCACTAAGTTTAGTAAAGAATCCTTAGATATTCCTAATCTGGATATAGCTACGGTTGTGGAAGCCTTTAAAATAGGTTTACTTAGGGATTCATTATTCTATGATGATCTTGTCATGACCCCACGCAGGAATCTTGATGAGGTAAGAACCAGGGCCCTTAGATTCATCCGACTAGAGGATGATAAAAGGATCCAGGAAAGACTTGCAGGATCCTCGAAGCAGGAAAAGCAAGGATCCTACTTTAGGAACAACAAGTCCAAATTTTATAACAAGTCTGACAACCAGAACGTGCATGCAGTGGAACAGGAAGAGGATGATGAGGATTATCCTCCCATTTCTGAATATTGTTTTTATGTCGATAACAATGAACTAATTCTTGCAATGCAGAATCTAGGTGAGAAAGCAAGATGGCCTAGAAAAAGTGATAAACCGGCTGCAACAAAAGACAAGTCCAAATGGTGTGCATATCATGAGGATTTCGGACATCTCACTGAAGAATGTATTGCACTTAGAAAAGAAATCGGTTACTTGTTAAGCAAGGGACACTTGAAGGATCTTTTGGGAAGAAAAAAGTCAAGGATCCAAGGTCCTGAAAAGGTCCCAGAAAGAGCCCCTGCTCCTCCGGCAGATGCACAAGTTATAAACTTCATATCTGGTGGATCAGACATTTGTGATACTTCCTTTTCAGCAGCCAAAAGACATGCCAAGGAGACCAAGATGGATAATGGGGACAGACCCGTCCGGACTTCTACTGTCACACAGGAGAAAGTCATAACTTTTGATGAGGATGATCGTGTTGATGTTCAGGATCCTCATCATGATGGTCTTGTCATTACTTTGTTCATTTCTAACCATTTTGTTCGCAGGATCCTAATCGATGGAGGAAGCTCGGTGAACATCATTCAGCTTGATGTCCTCAAGAAAATGAACATCCCTGAGTCGGATATTATCCCAAGATCCTCAGTTCTTGTGGGATTCAACGGAGAAACCAAGAATACATTGGGGGACATTAAACTTCCCATCTACATTGAAGGACTTCATTCTTATCAAAAATTTTGTGTAATAGATTGCTTATCCTGTTGCAATGTTATCCTTGGCAGGCCATGGATACATGACATGAAGGCAGTTGCATCTACATATCATCAATGTGTGAAGCTTCCTAGTCCATGGGGGTGATAAAGATTGAGAGTGACCAACAAGAAGCAAAGAATTGTTATACCTCATCAATGAAGCCAGCCTCAAGACCAAGGGAGCAATAGCAACTAAAGTATCCTCCAAGAGACGTCTTGGAGGCAAGAGAACAGGATGTGAAAGATATCCTTATGGATCCTAATGATCCTGAATCCAAAGTCTTCATAGGATCAGGGATCCTCAGCAACATTGAACAAGATCTAGTATCCTTCCTTAAGAGGAGAAAAACTACCTTTGCCTGGAAGCATGAAGACATGACAGGTATCTCTAAAGATATAATTACTCATAAGCTTGGCATTGACAGGTCATTCAAGCTCATACATCAGAAGAGGAGGAAGTTTGCACCTGAGAGGAATGCTATTATCCAGGAGGAGGTAGACAAATTACTCCGAGCAGGTATGATTAGAGAGGTCAAGTATCCAAGGTGGTTAGCCAATGTGGTTGTTGTTCAAAATAAAAATGGAAAGTGGAGGGTATGTGTCGATTTCACTGATTTAAACAAGGCATGTCCCAAGGATCCTTTCCCATTACCCCACATTGACTCCATGGTGGATGCTACCGCGGGTCATGAGTTGTTGACTTTTATGGATGCTTCATCTGGATTTCAACAAATTCAGATGGAACCATCTGATCAAGAGGATACAGCCTTTATGACCCCAACTGGTATCTATTGTTATATTGCTATGCCATTTGGACTAAGGAATGCAGGTGCTACTTATCAAAGGCTAGTCAATATGATGTTTAAGGAACAAATAGGACACACTATGGAAGTCTATATAGATGACATGGTGGTTAAGTCCAAGAGAGCTGAGGATCACCTTAGAGACCTGGAGGAAGCATTCAATATCCTTGACAAATTCAATATGAAGTTGAATCCTTCAAAGTGTCACTTTGGTGTTAAAGCAGGAAAGTTCCTAGGTTACATGGTAACAAAAAGAGGCATAGAAGCGAGTCCAGAGCAAATCAAGGCAATTGTGAATATCAAATCTCCTGCCAATGCCAAGGATGTGCAAAGGTTGACAGGGAGGATCGCAGCCTTGAATAGGTTCATATCCAAGTCATCAGAAAAGTGCAAGGAATTCTATGACATTTTGAGAAAGAACAAGAAATTTGAATGGACTGAAAAGCATGAAAATGCTCTCAAAGCCCTTAAGGATTACCTATCCTCAGCTCCTGCCTTGATGAAACCAGAAAAAGGGGATATATTATCCTTATATCTAGCGGTATCCTCTAAAGCAGTAAGTGCAGTCCTTGTTAAGGATCACGAAGGTACACAACATACTGTTTATTATGTAAGTAATAGTTTGCTTGATGCTGAATCTAGGTATTCTCATTTAGAGAAACTTATCCTTGCTTTGATTATGGCATCTACTAAACTAAGACATTATTTCGAAACTCATGCCATTATTGTTAAGACTAACTTTCCAATTAAGAATGTTCTCAGGAAACCTGAAATGTCAGGAAGGATGGCTAAATGGGCAGTGAAGCTTAGTGCTTATGATATAAGATATGAACCAAGGACTGCCATCAAATCCCAAGCCTTAGCTGACTTTGTGGCAGATTTTAGTAGTGATTTACAAAGAGAAGCTGAGTTAGAAGTTCAGCAGCTTGAAGAGAGTAAGGATCCTTGGATACTCTTCACTGATGGAGCATCTAATGTCAAAGGAACATGACTTGGAATACTACTAAAATCGCCACAGGGGGACATAATACCCCACTCAATAGCTTGTGAGTTCCAAACTACTAATAATGAGGCTGAATATGAAGCCTTGATAGCTGGTTTGCAAATTGCCAAGCATATGAGGATCAGGTATCTTGAGGTACATGTAGATTCATTGTTAATTACTAATCACTTTAATGGATCCTATGCTGTTAAAGGTGAAAAGCTAATCAAGTATTTAGAGATAGTCAAGGAATTGGCACTCTTTTTTGTTTCTTTTAGTTTGACACAGGTACCTAGGGAAGAGAATGCAGAAGCTGATGCATTGGCCAATCTAGGATCATCATTGAAAATTCCAGAGGATATCAAGATCCCTATCATCCATATTTTGGTTCCTGCTATTGAGGATCACATAACTATGGAGATAGAGGAGGATTCTGCAATAGTTCCTAGTGATAGTGCACAGTCTCATTCAGGATCATGGATCCTTCCAATCATGAGATATATACAACATGGAGAGATTCCTATAGGAGAAAACCCCAGGGCTTTCAAAATCAAGGTATCTCAATTTACAATATTAAATAACATGTTATATAAACGATCTCTTGCAGGTCCATATCTAAGGTGCATAGAGGATCCTAAAATTTAAGAAGTCCTAAAGGATTTTCATGAAGGAGATTGTGGAAACCACACTGGGGGCAGGGCATTGTTCTCAAGGATCCTTAGGACAGGATACTATTAGGCTACTATGAAGAAGGATGCTATGGATTATGCCAAGAAGTGTGATCCTTGTCAGAGACATAGTAATATCCTTCACCAACCAGCAGAACTCCTGCATCCTATACCCTCTTCTTGGCCATTCATGAGATGGGGAATGGATATAGTTGGCAAACTTCCCAAGGCACCTGGTGGAAAAGTGTTCATGCTTGCCATGACTGATTACTTCTCCAAGTGGATAGAAGCTGAAGCCTTTGCTCAAGTCAGAGAGAAAGAAGTGATATCCTTTATCAAAAGAAATATTATTACTAGATTTGGTATCCCTTCTGAAATTGTTTGTGATAATGGATCCCAGTTTATTGGGAGTAGAACTACTAACTTTTGTGACAGCTGGGGGATTAAGATGATAACATCAACACCAGTCCACCCACAAGCTAATGGTCACGCAGAATCATCCAACAAGATCATCATCAACAACTTGAAAAAGAAGTTTGGATCCAAGAAAGGAAAATGGGCAGAAGAACTACCTTGTGTACTATGGGCTGATAGGACAACTCCCAAGAATGCTACTGGCCAAACCCCATTTTCTTTAGTATTTGGAGCAGAATCAGTGATCCCTACATAGATGGTGGTTCCTACTGCAAGAACAAGCATCCGTGATCCTGAAGGAAATGTTGAAAACTTGGTTCAAGACTTGGATACCATAGAAGAACTCAGGGATTAAGCAAGAATAAGAATGGCTAGTTATCAACAAAGGATGGCTGGAGCCTACAATAAGAATGTCAGGGTCAGGAAGTTCCAAGTTGGTGATATGGTATTGAGGAAAGCATTTTAGAATACCACAAATCCTGCTGATGGAAAGTTGGCACCAAAGTGGGAAGGCCCCTATCTTATTGAAGCTGAGGCAGGAAAGGGGCATATCGATTGCTGACAATGGAAGGCGATTTGCTACCAAGAGCTTGGAATGCTGTCCACTTGAATAAATACTTCATGTAATAAGGATCCAGGATCCTTAGCAACATTCATGACCGATATCCTCGAAGGATCCTTAGAGGATAGATGGTCCTCATTCTGGTAATGATCTAATTTCAATCTATTTAATTCTTTAGTTATCTTATATACAAGGAGAAGGATCCTGGATCCTTTATCCTTCTTTCATTCAATTCTGAGTTTTGCAGAAGATTGGTATATCCTTAACAAAGGTTTGAGTATCCACAGAAGTCTCCAGTTATTTGGGCTTGACCCCAGTTATTTGGGCTAGTCCCCAGTTTTTGGGCCTGTCCCCAGTATCGCCAGTAGCGCATGATGATCCTGATGCAGTTCAAGGCAATGGGACCGGTACTCGCTTTAGGGGCTGACAATTTCATTGTACTGGCTGCATTCAGGATCCTACGTATAATGGTAGACATACCATACATCCGTTCCTAAGGTTTCTAACGTTTTCACGTTAGCTAAGGTTTTGGCATTTTCATGTCACTAAGTTTGGATAGTCGCCAGTGAGGGCCATACTCCAGTTTACACAAGATCCTTTGGGCTTGTCCCCAGTTTTTTGGGCTTGTCCCCAGTATATTGGGCTTGTCCCCAGAATTGTTGGGTTTGTCCCCAGTTGCTAACTCTTCTCTTATATTGGCTTAGTCCCAAGTTATGTTCCATTTCAGGATTTTGAAGCTAAACAGCTATGGATTCTTGATCCTAACCTTTTATGAAGGTTTGTCTTTTGGTTATCCTGATTGTAAATGTTAAAGGTTTAGGATCCTAACTTGGATTCTCAGGTATGATCCTTAATCACTTTAATTTTATACTTTATTTGTCTAAGCGACCCTTATTCTTTTAAAACAGTTTGCATGATCCTTAAATTACACTACTTTTTTGAATTTATCGATTATAGGATATTTGATCCTTGATCATATCCTAAACTTTTTGACATAAACTATTAAACTTTTATTCTTAACTTATGGATTCAAACAAAGTATATCATAACAATTGAAAGATAAAGTATTCACAAATATGACAACACATCAGATAGCCAAAAGATTAAGGTTTTATTTATCAAAAGTTAAACCCTTTAAAGGTTGTCAAAATTGCCAACCCAAGTTTCTACCAGCAAAACATGGCCCGTCCACTTGGGTTGGCAAAGGGTGTCCATATTAACAAGGTCTAAGTGCAGGAAATAAAGGCGGCAGGATAACAAGTGGTTTCATCCCCCAAACAGAGGATCCATGCACCACCCATTATCCTACCTATTGTCCAAGGATCCATGATCCTCAACCCTAAAAACTATTGATTAAGTACAGACCAGCATTGTTCAAGAAAAACACCATCAAACAAAAAACCAACTACCAAACCATAAAAAATGGGCTCCGGCCGCGTCTAGATAAATCCATCATCGCCCATTTCTGCAGCTCACACCTTCGCTGCATCACCATCACCATCATCTCCAGCCCCAGCATCACCAGCCTGATCCTTAGCCCCGCTACCGCTTGCCTCAAGCATCAAGACCTCTGTAGCCTCCTCTTCATCATCCAGCTCAGCCAACCTAGCCTTCCAGCCCTCCTGGTCCCAATTGGTCCTGTCAAAGCCAGAATCCTCAGCTTCCTGGGCCATCTGCAGTTTGGTCTTGTACATAGCAATGGCGGCCGAGAGCTTGGCATCCTCCATCACCTCATTCTTCTCTTGATCAGCAGTGATGTGGGCCATGACCAACTGTTTTTTTGCCAAGTTGAGCTCTTTCTCGAGGTAGGAGATGGTTTGATCCTTAGCCAGGAAGATCTTCTGGAAGTCCAGCTCCTTCTGCTCAGCCTCTTCAACATAGGCATCAAAGAGCATCTGGATCTCAGCGAATGTCTGCAAAGAAAGAAGAATACAATTCAGGATCAGTTATCCTCAAATGGACAGGATAGAATTAAGGATCAGGGATCCTTACATCATTGAAGTATTCTTCAAACTGATGACGGATGAGGGGCAGGCCTTCAAGATTATCAGCTTCAGTGGACTTCCTCTTCTTTCCTCCTTTGCCCTTGGAGGTGACAGGCTTAGGGATTGGAACGCTTGGGCTAGCAGCAGATTTCTTCTTTCCGGACCGGGGAGCGACAGTACTAAGATCACTGACGCTGAAGTGAGTGGCTGATTTCGAGGACTTTCCAGCACCTACAAATGGCAATCAACAGATAAGTATCCTTGATCTAAATCTATTTAATCATACGTAAAAATAAACACTTACTTGACATTGTGACTGAACCGGAGGATACTTCTTGTGAATCCTTTGTGTTTGCCTGGAATGATCTAACTGCAGGATCAAGGCTCCAAAAAGCAGCGATCCTTTCTTTTGTTGCAGGTGACTGAATGATGTGAGAAACTGAGATAGCTGCACAAAAAGACAGAAAAGGATCAGTTATCCTCAACAGAAATAGAATCATCCTATGATCCTTCTATAAGGATCCTACCATGGGTGGTCCACTCTCTGGGGAGATCTTTCCCGTTTGGGATAGAATCTCTCCTGACAAAGAAGAAACGCTTTTTTCCAGTTGGTGTCATTCTTTGTGGTCTTAAGTATTGGATGAGGATCACCAGGCTTATGTTTGAACAAGTAGCAGTGTGAACCATGGCTCACAAGGTTATACAGTTCAGCCAGTTCCGACATTCCCAACTCTATGCCTTCCTGCTCAATGATGTTCTCTAGGGTATATAAAACCCTCCACATCATTGGCATGGCCTGGATGTAGCACATGCCGGTGAGGGAAAAGAAGGATTGGGTGAAGGCAGGGAAATGATTGGATAATCCTATCAGGAATGGGGTGGCCGGAAAAGCAACCCAAGTGTCTGTGACAGAATCACTCTTAGCGGAAGAGTCGAAGGATTTGAAAACGGTGTCCGCCGGAAAACAGTGGCGAATCCGGTCAATCTCCGGATCAGTGAAACAGCAGAGTTCCTTCGAAGGATTTTTGATAATCCCTTGGCTTTTCAGGGGACTATCCTTCTTTGGATCCTTAGCCGGTGAGGATCTAAGAACCATCTTCGTCATGGATGTTCAGAAAAATGAAGAACAGAATAAGAAGATGAAGAGAGAAGAAGGAGAGAGATACCTGATCGATCTTTGAATGAGGATTTAAAGGGAAGTATCGCTCGAATTTAAATACAAAATTGATCCTTATCTCTAACCTATATATAATGATGATTCTGCAGGATGTCACTTCAGTGACGCAGGCTATGTAACGGCTAGTTCGATTCTAACGGCTATTTTTCCGTTGGATAGTTTGTTGCAGATAAGATCAAGAAAAATACGACTCGTTAATTTACATTTTACTCCTCATATTTTGGGGGCAATTGTTAGGGATAGATTTTCTAAACCTAAGGATCACGGATCCTCAAGTACTGCTAGGATCACAGATCCTCAATTCTGTTTGAATTAAGGATCCTCAGAAGACCTTGCAAGATTAGGATCCAGGATCCTCATTGTTATCCTTATACTAACGGTTACCTTCATTATGTTTAAGCTTGTTTTGCAGGAGTATACGCATTGGACTTGGTCTTGCCGATATTCTTGGGGAATATGCCCTCAATATTCCGCACGTGCATGGCTTGGTGACCGTTTTAGAAGTCGTGGGGAGCTTGCACATTTAGCGGATAGTTAGTTATTTAAGTTATTTCTATTTTTAAAGGGGATAACAAGCTTGAGTTAGAACAATTATGCAAACACACACACTCGAAACAGCTCTCAGCAGTTCATTGGCGATTTCATACACATTACACTATAGTGATCCTTGTAACAAGCTTGTTATCATCCCGAGTTGTAACAATCATTTGTTTAATTATAGTTGGTGATCGGTAGTTTCCATCACCCGAGGTTTTTTATGCCGGAGATCAACTCTTGATCAAGGGCTTTTTCCTCGTATAAATCCTTGTGTCACTTGTTCATTTCTTTTTGCAAGTTATTCATACATTTGTTCATTGATTCAAGCATCACACCTCATAACAAAAGATTTGGTTGCATTATCCTAGCTTTATTTTTGACCAAAACAGTTACCGTTAACAACTAAAAGAGAAAACACAAAAAAGTTAGATGACCGAAACGATACCAACACGTGTTCGGTTCACTTCGACCAAAATAATAAAAACGGTTTGTTACGGGTCGACTCTCAGACTAAAACCGAACCGCCTATGTTATCATTACTATTATTATTAAATATAGAGAATAAATTGTTATATTTCATGTTCAAATAAATTTGACAATTATGATATTTGATTATCTGTTCAAGCAGAAGGAGCAAATCCAAATACCATCTCCAGCAACATATTCTTTTAAAAATGATCCACAACACCAGTTCAAGACACATAATAATTGATATATTATTAATAACACAATGATCCTCAGTATGCCTTTTTGATATTATTAATCACACAAGTGCTAGAACATATTATTGTATGTGGAGTCATCTATCAATCTCTTGGCTAATCCAGACCCTTATAAGGATTTTGATAAATCCTTGAGCCAAAGGGCTCCATCCTTCATAAATCCAACATAGCTTGTGTCAAATTGTTTTTTCCACATTAACCTCCTGAAATTAATGATCCCAACAATCAAAAGTCAAACAAAATTTTAAGGAAATGGAGCCCAGAAAAGTGAAAGAAGGTTACCTATCGGTGTTCAATGTTCTGAAAAGCACACGCTTTACCCCCTTGGGAATGTTCAAGGACTTCATAACTTCGGCTGAAATAAGTTAAATAGTAATTAGAATTTAACTCACATGGAAGCTAGAAAACACATATCATGTAAACAGAAGTCATGCATGCTAGCAATAAAGAGCCATTTATTCAAAATCCCGGAGCACTTAAAACAGAAGTTGAATATGTACCTGTTATGTTATTATCTCTTGAGTTAATTACTGTTTTCGTCCCTGTGGTTTATCAAAAATCATTATTTCAATCCATTAGTTTAAAAATTGCGATTTCAGTCCCTGTGGTTTCACTTTCGTAACCATTTCAGTCCAGTCTCCTAACACCGCCTAACAGCAGTTAGGCCCGCTATGCTATATGGAACAGACTGTTGGGCTATCAAGAAGACACAAGCGCGCAAGATGGAGGTAGCAGAGATGAGGATGCTGAGGTGGATGTGTGGACACACGAGGTTAGATCGGATAAGAAATGAGGTTTTTAGGGAAAGATTAGGAGTGGCTAGTATATCGGATAAGATTAGGGAGGGGAGATTGATGTGGTTTGGGCACGTAAAGCGGAGGCAAACGATGGCACCAGTTAGAGTAGTGGAAACTCTTACTGTGGAGGGGAGGAGAGGAAGAGGCAGACCCAAGCTGACATGGGATGAGCAGATTAGGCATGATTTACTAGAGTTGCATCTGTCTGAGGACATGGTCCAAGATAGGACTTCGTGGAGGCGTAGGATTAGGGTTAAGGACTTCTAGAGGATATTGCAGTAAGGTCTTAGGTGTATTTTAGGGACGTATGTTTTTTCTTATTCTTTAAGGGACTTTAACGGTGAGTGACCTCTTGTGTTTATGCCCAAATGTTGTTGTATGCCATTATACATGATTTACATTATACTGTGCCACTCTGCTCACTTTCTTGATATATGTGACTTCTTTTTCTATATTCTTTGACTTGATGTTTTGGTATGTTGTTCGCTTTGGAGCCGGGGGTCTCTCTGGAAGCAACCTCTCTATCCCTAGGGATAGAGGAAAGGTCTGTCTACATCCACCCTCCCCAGACCCTATAAGTAGCTTTGCTATTTGTGGGATTTACTGGGTATGATTGATTGATTGATTGATTTTTAATGAAATACCTAAATTACCCTTGCGTTAATTAATTATGGACTTATTGATTTTATTATTGGATTTATATGATTTTATTGTTGTATAACATATGGACTTAAATTGGATTGTAGGGTTCGACCCACCATGGCTTCAGTAGAAGTAGAAGTCTGGCACTATTTTTACAAATATGGTTCCAAAATTTTAATTTTGGATTTTAGAATGAGAAAATGTCCAGGTAAGCATTATTTTTTCAAAGTTATTATGGACTGAAATAGTGCTTTTGACAAAGCACATTGACGAAAACAGTAATTAACTCATTTAGATATCTTTTTGTTTTTTATTAATAAAGGCATTATGGTCAATTCACGTGTACTTAACAGAATAAATGGATGGGGTTAACGGAGGTGGACTGAAATGGTTACGAAAGTGAAACCACAGGGACTGAAATCGCAATTTTTAAACTAATGGACTGGAATAGTGATTTTTAACAAACCACAGGGACGAAAATAGTAATTAACTCTTATCTCTTGGAACATCAACTAATAATGCCGGGCCTGCAGGAAAAAAACACACGAACGAAATTTGAAGGAAATAACTTAACGTATGCAATGACTATACGTCTAATGTGCAGAAATTTATTTAGAATGGGAAACACGAACATCTGTACACACATACATCCACACAATCTATTTAATGTTGATGAACGCATATTGTCACACCCCCAAAATCCACAAGCGGAATATCACCGCATGGAGGCGTGACTGACCAGGATCCAGCCACCAATCATATTGAACAATGTATTTAGAATAAATAAAATCCAACCACACAATATAATTGGTGTTCAAAAACCAGTTAACCAAGTTCAAGTTAATTAGCGGAAGCATGAAACGAAAAACCAAAATAAAAGTTCAATGAGTTTAAATGTAACGTGGCACACAACCGTCCATGCTCCACAACGACTCCTCCTGCTCGTGCAAGTTCCAAAGATACCTAACGACCTGCAAGGCATGTAACAACGAGTCAACAACAAAGTTGAGCGAGTTCACAGTTGGTGTTCTTTGTTAGGTTGTTTCAAAAACCATGAGTTCGTTTGTAAGTAGTAAGTTAATCCGTTTACCCTGTTTCCCAAACCTATCCATAGTTGGTGGGGGCTTCCCCATGTTAACCACTAGACCTGTTTACCATATCGACCACTGACTAAAGTAAGTTGGTGCCCTGACGTCAATGTCTATCATCATTGACTAGTGCCCAGATCCATTAGTTCACGCCCGTCCTCTGCGGCACGGTGTGAGGCTTGTCAAACCTAAATAGCGCTATCTAACTAATGACCCGCTCGCCATTGGCCCGGCGATTAAGTCGATATAAAAAGGAGGGACTTCATGATAGAGAGTTTTGGTCTAGTATCCGTGTTGTCACCCTTCAATAAAGAGGGTGTGTACGAAATCCCCAAACCAGGAGATTACGTAGGTTCCAAGTTAATTCTTTATCACATGTTGTCACCCTTCAATACAGAGGGTGTGTACGTGTTCCAAACCAGGATATCACGCAGTTTTAGTTTAAATCCTTTACCCATTCCCAACCCTTGGGAATCCCATGCCTTGTGTAAAGTGTGAACTCACCTCGGTTTGCTCGGTATGTTTATCTATGTATTCGAGTTGATCAATCAAATCCTAGCATGGTTATCAAAGCCAATCAGTTTCACATAGACTCAAGTCACATAGTTCACATATTCAAGTCACTTAATCCTTAACAATTAAAGAGAACAGATTCCCAACAACATATAACTCGAAGTTCACAACAACAGCCATAAGCACTAGAAGCCCATACTTTTGATTGGCCCATTAGTAAAATAATTAAATGACCTCGGCCCACTTGTACAGATTGTATTCAAACAATACAACCCCTAATTCACATATTTCATGTATTCTTAGCCTACTGTTGATCGAATTAACATATGAAATAACCATTATCATACTAATTGACATAATAATTAACACAACAGTTTCTATACAAACATCATGTTCCCAAAATACTAGCACAACTCTAATCATATTTTGACCTCATATAAACTCGCAACAATCCGCATGATTACAGAACCTCCACTCATTCAAAATCAATGCAATTTATAATACATAATACAAGTTAACAAAGAAGGTGAATCACATCAATGATAATTCATACAAGATTCATGCTCGAATTGCACATATATTCGTATGACAACACTAACAAAATATCTATATTGTTTAATTAGATATGGGCCATCATTGATTACATTGAGTGACAACATCATTCAAACACATGGGCTGCCATTTTATTCAAAGTTATCATACCAATTTGTCAGACCACTCAACTTGTTTCAATAACCTGTTCATTAGTCTACATGCCATGACCCACCAACACATTCATTATCACATCACATCTATAACCCTATAATCATACGAAATCATTGGTTCATAATTTGTAATTACAAACATACAATACTTAAATATATTACCTCACAGCTATGCCTACTCGAGCCACATAGATACCCACAATTTAATACCCGATTCATGTGTACACTGATCAAAATAATATCACTCATGCACATAGTTCTTGATCATACAATATACGTTATATTGCACATAAGTTACACCAAAATCAAAACGGCCAACAAGTTAAACGAGCACAAGAAAAATACTAACCGAGAGACTAAGAAGAGTACGGCGATGGTGAACACCATGGAGGGGGGGGGGTAGACCTGCTGCCGTGCGTGATATTGAGAGAGGGGGGTAGGGTTTGTTTGAGTTTTGTGATATTTTGATATCCTAATTTCAATAACCGGCCCCTAATACAAGTCCTACTTGGGCTCCTTGACATGTGAGTGTAAGCCCAACATGTGTGTACTAGAACTCAGCCCAAACATATTATCGATACAAATATTGACCCATTTAGTCCTATGATATGTAACATGTACCACCATGTTTCACGTTTTACGTTTAGGGGATTTATTAGGGTTACGAGTGTTGTGCTTAAAAGAGAAACGGAAAGTTAAGGTCACAAGATTAGGCGACACTAACCTCGGAAGTTCGGGTTGTCACACATATACTTATTTACGGATAAAGAACATGGTTTGAAGTGACGACCTTATTTGTTTCGCCATATGCAAAATATGTTCCTCGGATTCAATCACATTCAATCACACTGGAACCTGCCAACACAGAACGTTTATGCTTACTGTTACACGTTTGGTTTCACCGCAGAAGAGAAAAGGTTGTATATTGAAACATTACAATAGCTAATATGAAACTTGATAGTCCGCGTCACATACACAATGGCAAAAGTGTGAATAATGCATAGGGAGCGATATAGATACATCCGATGGCTGGCTCAACGCCATCACTAATCTCGCTTCTTCACTTCCTCCGCCTTTGTCTGAACTCTCTCTCTCTCTCTAAGCTCAGCTCCCATCTGGCTAAGATCTAGCTCCCACTCTTTCTTTCTCCTCTTCGATCTCCCTCTTTTCTTCTTTCAAAACTCTTACACCTGTTTTGATAGTCTCCTGAGCACACACACGCATCAGCTTAAAATGTACGATCGATCACTTTAATTACTTCAATTTAAACGTATTTTGCTGCTTAATTTCATGTTTTTGTAGAGGTTGAAAGGAAGATCTGTACTCGTGTTGTTTCGAACAGTTGTTAGCTTACTTTTGACTGATTTCTCATGCAGTTTGGGGTACCAAACAACTCGAAAGTGGCTACCTTGATGCTGCACTTATTACTGAAATGCAAATCCATTTAACAGAACCTGAAGGTGACATCCTTGTTTTTTTTTAACGAGTCAAGAAGAAATTTATCATGCTTGCTAGTGTCTCTATGAGAGAGTGAAAGGATTAGGTAAAAGCGTACCCGAACTTATTATTTTACCAGTTTATAGTGCACTCCTTAGTGAAATACAATCCAGGATTTTAAAGCCTACGCCTCCTGGTAAAAGAAAAGTGGTTGTTGCAACTAACATTGCTGAAGCATCATAACTTCTGGTTCTTGTTCTCTACTAACAAATGCACTTTTAATCTTCTTTTTCAAGCCGTTGATGTCACACGTAACCTGATATATGCAAGTAAACCCATACAAAACCGATATAAATTTCAACAAAACTAAATAAACCATAAAATTTAATAACACTTGCCTCGTGGGGACACGTGGCTTGGTTCTTCCCCTATCGTTGTTCTCTCTTCATCCGCCTTTTGTTCTCTCTTCACCCGCCTCTTGTTACACGTCTGAACGGATTTAAAAAGCAAGTTGATAAACACCAACTCCTGGTACAGATAAAAAAAAAAAAAAAAAATAAAAAAAAAAATAAGCAATCACAAATACCATAATTTCATATGCAATCTGAATCATGTGATGGTGACTCAGACGATGGATTGCCAACGATTAATCATCAATCTATCCTAAGGAACAATGCAAACTACAGGTCTTTTCAATGCCATGTTTCCAAAATCAAATCAAACTACAAATTCGTTGTTCCCAAAGGCTATCTATGGTCTTAAACAAGCCCTACGAACCTCATTCTCTAAGCTCTTTACAACTCTTTCGACACTAAGCTTCACTGAGAGTGATTCGGACATTCGTTATTTGTTTATTAGCGTGACTTGGTTACCTATTGATGTAGAAGATACTCTTAATACAGGTGCCTGACCTGGAGCGGGTGATAATTTCAAATCTTAGATCATGAGTAGGAAGGAACTATGATCAATACAAATATGCTATTAGGTCTAGATTAAGGTTTTTTTGTAGCTATATTTAGATTCTACATATATAATTTCAATAGGATGTGACATCATAAAGAACACAAGTCAATATTTTTCCAGGTTTAACTATGATTTGTAGAAACCAATTATGATGAAGAAAGATGTTAGTTTTTTCTTGACCACCCGAAGAAGCGTATGAGGTAGGAAGAAACAATATTATAAAAACAAAGTTTATTGTTTGATGACAAATGAGAAGGCTGGCTGGCTGGCTGGCATATAGGGAACAATCATGAGTAGTCAAACAGTATTTGGTAAATTTTAATTTATTTGCTGGCTCTTTTAAGTAGCAAGTGAAGAAAATTTTCTATATTCCTTGCATTGCTTTCGTGATCTGAAAATGTTTATATTTGATATGTTAATGGCTTGTTTGCTAGTATAGAAGAGAAGAGAAGCATAAAAATAATGAATGTGTTGTCTGTCTATAAAGATGATGAATTTTGCTGCATTGTAAAGAAACAGGAAAGCAAAAGAGCAATATATATATATATATATTATGAGGGTATGTTGAAGTGAAAAAGCCATGATATGACAAAAGCAAAAACCAAACATGCCAATATGAAGTTGAGTAGTCTATGACCATTGATGCAGCCTCGGCCTCCACCTCTCGTTGTTGTTAAGGATCCGTGTGGCGTTGCTGCTTCCAGATTCATCAAGCACAGCTACATGATGAGTTGAACAAGGCATGGGCATCTCAACCAGGTTGCTCACAATCGAATTACAGATTTCACATGTTCTGAACACAAACACCGCAGGACACTTAGGAACAAGAAAACATCCATCCTTCTCAGTCACCCACTACATTAAATTTGTTTAGATGTTGCTATCTAAAAATAATAATAAATTAATTAAAGAAGGGGGTGGGGGGCTTACTTATTTCCCTTGATTTTGAACAAAGTCTCAGCGCAATGTTTATGAGCAGCAGCAACCCAGTTCGATAGCATCATCGCCGTCCACAAGCCCCAGATGACAGATTCTGCAATCTTTACTACTCTCGCAATCGATTTCAGTATCATCGCCTCCGCAGGTGGGTTTTGAGGAGCAAAGACAAGGATGGGAAGAGGCAAACAATTCAAGGTTTTTTTATTGAAATTAATGGTTGTTGATGGGAAATGGAACAGGTGAAACCGATTGCATATTGAATTTAGGTTTAATTGATTGCATATGGATGGTTTAATTAAATTTAGGTTTAATTGCAGGTGAAACGATCGGAAGCAGCGTTCAATAGGATAGGGTTTTGCTTGAAAAGAGGGAGGCTGGTCAAATGTCTAAATTAGTTTCTTAAATTTTTGGACAATGCACAAGTTTACCTCTTTTAAAACAGCTTGTACTCTCTTGTACGTAATGCTATAAAATTTATACGTGTGTAAAATGACCAAATGGCTAGAAAACCCAGTTTCTTTAATATAGTAGTATATAGATATTTAAACTAGTTTTGAGGCACAAAAACGTTTCTATTGCAAAAAAAGTTTAAGGACAGTTTTGTAGTTTTATATGTAGTAATTGAACTTGATTTTAGTAAACAGATGGGTTTGGTAAATTGGATTGTCTCAAAAAAAAAAAAAAAAAAAAAAATCACTAAGCAAGGGCTTAGACAATGTAGAGTGAAACTGCTATTTTTTATATAATATTGATAGTATGGAAATTTAGTTTTTTTGATAATCAAGAGATATTTATTTTAATAAAACCTACCAGTTTAGATTGATAAAAAAAACGTTTTATATTTTAGAATTTAATAGATGTGGTTTATGTCTTTTGCAAGAGAGAAGCCTATTTTGTAGGGTGTGGTGTTTTCAAAACCAGTGTTATTGTTATTAGTTAAAAATCCATATTTTTGTGTATTATTTTATTTAAAGGCTTTATTAAATTCATACTTGTAAGATTAAACGAGTTAATTAAGATTATAGATTACGTTCTTAAATGAATATATGTTTATGTGTGTGTTAGTGTATTTACTTATTATTATGAACATTATGGACTATTTTTTTTATAAAAGGGGTACATGAATTATGTGAGCGAGCGTTAAGCCAAGAGTGTATTGATTTATTATTACGGGTGGGTTTAGTTTGTAGTCGCCGGAAAGCCCAACGAAAGACCTCTTTATTTAAATAAATTATATAATACTAATCTCGTAAATACGGGATTTAGGTTCATGTAAGTTTTGAGCACGACTCGAATTGTGGATTTTTGCTTTGCTTGCTAAACTAAGGTACGGATTCCTAATTCTGACATCATAGTCTTTTTATCATATCCGTCACTTTGCAGTACGGATTTTCGTGTGTTCCTGTTAACCGTTTGATATGTGATACGTTATCTGAATCCGTATGGAATTGTTTGTATGATTATTAGTGTGATGTAACATGCCATACCTCAGACTTGTACTCATGGTCGCATGCTCCTATTAATATTATTTTCAGTTGGTTGTAAGCTATTTACATGGCCTTAGTTTTGTATTCTGTCACCCGAGCGTCTGGCTTGCTGTTTGGGCGTCAACGGCATGGCACTTATCGTGACAGTGCGTAATAAGAGTCACGGCATCTCTAGCTTGTGCTCGTGTAGCACATTGGCCCCTAGAGGCGTATAGATCGATCTTAGTTCTGAGTTTGAGTTTGTTGTGTTGAGATGGAATAATGGGTGAACGCCACACTCACCATCTCATATGTGCATGGACTAGCTAGCTGTGTACCAGTCTGTTTTTGGCTCTGGGTGCTTCTTTATTACATGACTTATTGTTGTGACATTCAAGGTCACCTAATTAGTATATGCATCTGATACGTTTGTGATATGATATGATCCGTCCGCTACTGTGCCAATTATACTTTAGACGCATGTTTCTAATTTGGTTCAACATCTACTTTAGTTTAATTTCTGTACCCGTATTTGATTCGTTATTTCAATATCGTTTCGTGTTTCTTTCTTGTCGTACATCCTTACTTGTAGTATAGATCTCTCCGTTACTAAGCAATTCTTTGGCTCAGTCGTAGTTTTCTTGTTTTGTTTTTCTTGTCTTGTTTACAGGTAATCAGGGATAATATGGGGAATCAGTAATGAGAGATTAATGGATGTTCAAGAGTATTTAAAGACTCTTTATTTTGTTAAATCATGTACTTTTAAATGAACTTAAGACTTAGGGTATTTTGAGACGTGTATGTCACCTTGAATCCTATCTTATATTAAGTGGATGTGTTTTGGTTATGATATTCGTAATAGTGACGCTCCGACCTGCCTTCGGTTGGGGTGTTACATTGAGATTCAAGATAAAGAATGGGCAACCAAAGATTTTGAAAAATTATATTAATGGTTTATTTTGAACATAATTTCATAGGCAATCTTTTGATGCGTAGGATTTATTAAGATCCTGTTTTGAACATAACATGCAGTATTCACAGCCTCTGCACAAAAGGACAATGGAAGACTAGAATCTGCAAGCGTAGTTCTTGCAGCCTCAATAAGGGTTCTATTTTTTCTTTCAACAACCCCATTTTGTTCAGGTGTTCTGGGAATACTGAATTGTCTCAATATCCCTTTGGATATGCAGAATTCATCAACCTCTTGGTTTCTGAATTATGTCCCATTGTCACTTTTGATAGACTTTACAGGAAAATCATATTGTTTTTCTATTTTTATGATAAATTCTTTTAAGATTCCTGCAGTCTGATTTTTTGAGTGTAAGAAAAATGTCCATGTAAACCTAGAAAAATTGTTGGTGCATATGTCTGTTGACTTCGTCTTGTATCGAGTCATGTAATAGAATAGATAGACCAAGACACGTTGTACGAAAGAAATGGGAAACAGGTCTGAACCAGCAGGTTCACACGAAGTGACCAGTTCGTGCGAACTGGCCAGTCCGTGCGAACTGGCTAGTCCGTGCGAACTGGCCAGTCCGTGCGAACTGGACCAGACTGGTTCATGCGACCTGGCTGTTCCTATATATAGTGGGTCTTGTGATTTCATTTGTAACTTGGAGAACATTCTGATTCCGGTAGCGAAGCTCTGCCGAAGTGTCGCCAGCTCTTGTAACATTGTGAAATCAATACAAACGACATTTAATCTACTTCTAAGTGTATATCAAGCTGCAATGAAGATCAAATCACTGAATTCCGCCTCTGATTTGGTCTAGAACTCTTTTGATCGACTCATTTGATCGATTCAATGATCCTACAAGTGGTATCAGAGCAAAATGATTATAGAAAGATATTGCAACTTGGTGGTTAACATGAAGCGATTGGATATTAAGAAAGATAGAGAAGAATGGGTTGAAAAGTTCATCAGATCGCACGGAGTGAGTCCAGATCGTTTGGAATAGGTTCAGGTCGTACGAGTTGAAAGTATCCAAGTCGTACGAGGAGGGTTAAGAACATTCAGGTCGTTTGAAATTATTCCAGATCGTTTGAACTTTGTGTGTTGACATATCTTTTAAACCGAAACATGGATTCTGAATTTTACAACGCTTTTGCTACCCCGATCACTATGGCTCAGAACGTGAACTTAGAGAATGAAATGGGCACCATGCAAAAACCGCCTAAGCTCATGAATATCGAGGAGTATAGTGGATGGGTGGAACGATTCGAAAATTGGGTTCAAGCGAATCACTTAGAGGCGTGGGAATGTGTTGAAGAACGATATGTTAGACCGATTGATGAAGACGGAGAGATTGTTGTTATTAAAGATTTAGATGACCAAGAGAAAAAGAAATACAAAAGTGAAAAGATGATGATCAGTATATTGCAACAAGCTATTAAGGAAGACATCTTGATTTTATTGCAACACAACGGAAGTGCACACTCAATGTGGAAAGCACTAAAAACGAAGTTTGTTGGAAGCTTAGACATGATCAAGAACAAAAAATCGCTTTTGAAGAAAGAATTTGATCTATTTCGTGGATTAAAAACTGAAAACACCAAAATGATTATAGAAAGATATTGCAACTTGGTGGTTAACATGAAGCGATTGGATATTAAGAAATATAGAGAAGAATGGGTTGAAAAGTTGGCTGATGCGTTGCCACAAGATGTTTGGGGCACGTATCTTATGATTTTGAAAAATAATGGTGAATTTGCGAATCTATCGCTGAGCAAGTTTATTGAAAAACTCGAAGTTCAAGAGATGGAACAACGGAAGATGGAAAAAATGAAGAATTCTAATGGTGAACAAGACATTGGTCTGTACTACAAAGGAGGTACGATTGATAAGTCCAACATTGCACCAAAGATCGAAACTGCATTTAACACAAACAGTTCTTCTGGAGGGTCATCTCAAGGATCAAACAACAATAATGGTTTCTCTTCATATCCATCATTTGATCAAAATTTTTCAGCAACCAATTCTAAACCGCAAAGCTCATACAACAATAATTGCCAAGTTATACAATGCAACATTGCATTACATCTTCAGAATGGTCAGAATTTCTCGGAAGAGGTTGCTAAAGGTCATATGTCTTTGTTGGTGACCGTATTAGAGTCTTATGAAAGTTTGGTAGCCGGAAGGATTGGTAATCCAATGTTGACCAAAGAGGATTATGATCAGATTGATGCTGAAGAGATGGAACTAATGGATATAAAGTGGTGTATGGCTAGTGTGTTGAGAAGAGCTGAGAAGTTTAAACAGATCACTGGAAGAGATGATTTCCGTGATGCTGGAACTTCACCTTTAGGTTTTGATAAATCTAAAGTTACTTGTTTTTGTTGCAGGGAAAAGGGGCACTTTAAGCGAGAATGCACAAATCGCGAAGCAAGTGGAGCTCAAAATCCATTCGGCAACAATGATTATCATCGAAAAGCGATTTATCATCAAATTGCTCAACAGCCGCATCAACAACAATCGCCACAAACTTCACATGCTAGGAAGGATCTGATCGAAGAGCCATCAAAGAAAGCGTATCTAGTTCATCAAGACGATGAGAAAATTCCAGAAGGTTTTAATTGGGATCATTATGATCCTAACAGACCTTCAAATTCTAAAGCATGTATTGCTCAATTTTTTGAAGATTCAACTGCTGAAGATGAAATGGCGTATGCTTATTACGAATCTCAGCAATTCAGTCCTAAAAAGAAAGAAGAAGAACCAGTTTCAAAAGAAGAGGCTTCAGAAAAAGCTCCAATTTTTTATCACTCATCAGATGAAGAGAGTGATGATAACAGTGAAGAAATTCGAAAACTTGAATATTATAAAAAAGAATTTTCACCTGATATGTATAATTTGTATTTTGCAGGTAAAATGGAAGAGATCAAAGAAAGACAAGCTACGAAAAAGAAGAATCATAAAGCAGCAACTGTTGAAGAAAAGGTCAAACCTGAGGAAAATGTTCGAGTAGTAAAGAAGCAGGTTAAAGAAATTCCAGCTCTCAAGGTTGAGAAGGAAGTAGATACTTGAGAAGTGTGAAAATTGTGATACTATGAAAAGGCACAACAACAAATTGATTCATAACATGAACAGACTGAAAGAATCTTATGATGTTTTAAACAAAGCTATGAATCAATATAACAAGTCAAGCAATGAACAAGAGATAGCTATGAAGACACTCAATGGAGCGTTCATGACAAAGCAGAAAATCATCAATAAGTACATTGAGAAATGTGCTGAACTTGAACAAAAATTGGAAACTCAGATGATAGAAACTGAGAGAGTAAACAGGTTATTGAAAAGTTATTCATGTGCTTCTTACGTGATTGACAGGATTTACCCTACAGTAGAAGGCATGGAAGTGTTTGAAGATAAGAAATCTGAAGTAAAGGATACTGGTAAGAAACATAGTACCAATTATACAAAGTGTCCACCTTCGCTTGAAGAAGGATATTCTCCACGAAATCCTAATTCAGAAAGAGTCAAAAAGGCAACCAATTTAAAGTGGGAATCTGAACCTTCAGATGGATTGCCAGATAATATTGATGTCACCTTCACAACGTCTGATACTGATCATGAGTCTGAGTTAATAAAGAAAGTGGTTGATCAGGTGTTGGATAAGGATGAGGAGTCAGAGTCAAAATCTAAATCTGAGAGCTCAAGTTCATCAGTTGACAGTTCAAAATCATCAGTCAAAAGGGTTTACAATAATGATTTTCTGATATCAAAAAATAATTTGAATGACGAAACATTCAAAGTAGCATATACTTTGAATGACTCCGACAAATTATATTCTGATGAAGAATTTCAAATAAGAGGTGTTAAAACAGAAATGATTAACAAGGTTTTCAAATTAACAGAAATTAATATTTCTGAAATAAAAGATGTAAATCTTACTGAAAAACCTAAAAAATACACTTCAAGAGTTCAACAAAGGTTAAACAATAAAAAGGGTTACAGTTCTGGTTCGGGTTATCGAAAGAAACCAAACCATAACAATAATTTCAAAAAGAAAGGTTTAGGTTTTATTCCAAAAGAAAATGAAAAATATGTTAAAGATTTTAAATCGAAAGTTGTTTTTGTATCAGGAACATCTTCTGAAGAAGAAAAAGAGAATTTGTTCAGAAAGCAAACGAACAAAGAATTCCTTGCTAAGAAGCAAGAGGGAATAAAGAATGATGTTGCTCAGAAGAAGGAAATGAGAACCTTCTATCAATGTAAAAAAGTTGGGCACATTGCATGGAATTGTCCAAAGGCAACCAACACAAAACAGGAAGTTCCTTCTAAACTCAAAGAAAAAGTTGTTGATAAAACTGAACCACCACAAGTGTTCAAAAATTCAAAATTTGAGGTTGGTGAGAGTTCAACACGGTTTTACAAAAGAATAGTGAATCTTAACAACCAAATGTGGGTTGCTAAGAAATCAGATGTTAAATCTGGCGATGAATTTGTTTCTTCGGAAGCAAAGGTGCCACTTTCTGGCGATGAATCTGATTCGTCAAAGTCAGAGGAGCCACAAGTTGAGCTAAAAAGTGATAATTCCGTTCCGAAAATGGATGATGCAAATTTTCCACCATTGTCAAACGGAAACTTAAAGCAAAAAATTGGCAAAGTTGAGATTTCAAATCAATTTTTTTCTGAAAAGAAAGAATTTGATGTTGAAAAAGCCTTTAACCCTAAAGTTCTAAATATTTTTGGAAAAATGGTTGACGGGAAGGTCAAAGGGGTAAAGGAATTCTATGAAAAGAATAAGAAAGAAAAGAAACCGAGTGATGATGACTCGGAATCACCCAAGTACCGTCAAGCTTGGGTGAATCTCTTTAACTGAAAATCCTGACTTGCCGGAGCTCCCAAGTTGGTAATCGTGGAGCATGAATCGGCATCATTCTTGAAAAATGTTTGTGTAAAAAACTATTATTTGTAGTTGTTAAAGAAAAAGAAAAAGTTTTTACAAGTGGTTGAAAGAACAAAATGATGAATTAAACCCCATGATGTGTGAAATCAACAAAACTAATTTTCCGGAAAAACCATTTTGATTAAAACAAACCTAAGTGTTTTGAAATCATAATGGGAAAATAGTTTGTTGTCAAGGGGAGTTCTGATTGTTTAAGCCAAGTGGATGGCGAATTGAAGCAATTCACATCAGTTTGTCATTTTATTTGTACAAGTTTACTGCTTTTACTTTCAAATTTTCCCGGAAAATAAAAAATTGAAACATATTTTTGATTTTAGGGGGAGTAAAAAATTTAGAAATTTTGAAAAATCCAAAAACATGATAAAATCTAAAAATCCAAAAACATCGAAAAATTAAAAATGAGTTTTGTTGTGAAAAAGAGGAAATGATAGTACATCAGTAGACAATCACAGTACGCTAAAGAATTGGAAAGTTAAAATGTGATAAACGGTCTCACTGATGATATGCCAGTATGTTTTTACACGCTTAGTAGATTGTTTTCGAGATATAAACCTAAATATCAAATACTTACTTATCTCGTGGGGAACATCTCTCGGATATATAGGTAACCCCTGAAATCTTGTTTGAAGGCCTTTCTATTTCTGACATACTAGGTCTTTGTACGTGATAATATTTGGGGTATTATACCAGGACTTCTGATTTTGCGGGAGCAATAGCCTAGTCCTCGTATAATACTTTGCACTGCTTTAATCATAAAGCTCACCCTCAGCATAAAAAATGATGAAACATTGAAAAATGCTAATCATGTATTGTTGAAGAAAAGATTCTCTAAAGGGAACACACCTAAAGTCGAGCCATCATCTCTCTGATTTTGCGGAAGCAATAGCCTGAGCTCTCATGGCCTCGCATTTAACCCTTTACAGATATCATTAGTGTACATTCACCTGTAAGACTGAATATAGGAGTCTGGATACGGGAGTATATTCTGAGGTGGGACACTCGAATAAGTTAAGTGATTAAAACACTAATCTCGTATCTCGAATCAATTGAACTTTGTGTGAAAATTTAAGTGGATCAGTATACTGACAATCTAAGTGAATCGTTTAGAACTTAAAGTGTTTAAAGCTCAACGGTACTAGTGATTTGTCATAAACTGATATGATCCTCTTATACAAACTCACAAAAATATTGTCTGTAAATATTTCCTTAGTGCTTTTTAACACACTGAAAATCTTTGAAAAAACCAAAAAGAATGTGTTTTAGCATAAATTTTGAAAATTAAAAAAAGATTTATTTCATTTTATTTTCGACAACTGATGTTGGAAAGCTGATTTTCAAAATTTCAAGTGCTGAACATGATGAACAACAGGGTTGGGAGAGTTTGTTTGAAATGAGAAATGATTTTGAAATGATTAAATGGTTCATTAATTTGAAACCAAATTTGAGTGTTACGAATACGAGTGGTTAAGCGCAGATTAAAATTGTTATAAATAAAAATACCCAAAACATAAGTTTTGAAAAAGAATATCTACAAATGGTTTCTAAAATTGTTAAATTTTAAACAAGTGTGAAATTTACTTTTGGGTAGAGTATGTGCAGGTAAAAAGCTTTGAAAAAGCTAGGTTTTGACTCTTGAGGATTTCCGCATTAGCATATGCAGATTAGAGCCAGATTTCTGATTCTGTTGCTACGGAGAGCCAGGAGACGTTCCTGAACCTGTGAAAGATGTAGATTGTGAATTCCAGACTGTGATCCCAGCTTATCGAAAGGGGGAGTCTGAAGTTGTGAAAGCTTAAAGAATTAAGAGATCTGATCAAGTGAATTTGAAGAGTCAAGTTGAGATTCTGATAGAAGAAGAGAGAGATTGATGAGGATGCTTACAGAGAAAGATACTTTGGAGAGAGCGAGAAGACCGATCAAGACTGAAGACTCAATACACTGAAGACTCGTCATCATCCAAGGGGGAGTTTGTTGGTGCATATGTCTGTTGACTTCGTCTTGTATCGAGTCATGTAATAGAATAGATAGACCAAGACACGTTGTACGAAAGAAATGGGAAATAGGTCTGAACCAGCAGGTTCACACGAAGTGACCAGTTCATGCGAACTGGCCAGTCCGTGCGAACTGGACCAGACTGGTTCGTGCGACCTGGTTGTTCCTATATATAGTGGGTCTTGTGATTTCATTTGTAACTTGGAGAACATTCTGATTCCGGTAGCGAAGCTCTGCCGAAGTGCCGCCAACTCTTGTAACGTTGTGAAATCAATACAAACGACATTTAATCTACTTCTAAGTGTATATCAAGAGGCAATGAAGATCAAATCACTGAATTCCGCCTCTGATTTGGTCTAGAACTCTTCTGATCGATTCAACGATCCTACAAAAATCATCAATTATCACTAAGCAATATCGCTTTTTCCTCAAGCTCATGATTTTTACTGGGCCAAACAAACCCATATGCAACAATTGTAAACATTTGGTTGTTTTGAACTCTTCAATGGGTTTGTGTGATACCTCGTGTTGTTTTCCTTTTAGACAGGAGACACAATGTTCATTACACTTGAATTGTTTCGTTGGTAAACCTCTGTTGGATCTGAGTTTGGTTTTGATTGTATTTTACGTTTGAGATTAAGATGGAAATGAAAGAGTTGTGCAGCGGAATTAATATGAAAACAAACTTTGTGTAGGTCTGGCTAGGGGAGGATCTAGTCGCCTAATCCTTGTTATCGAACACACCCGGTTGTGCGGAATCCAACCGGAGATGCAAACCGAGATCGAGAAAGTGAACAATACGTAAAGATATCAACGATTAACAGTTACGTGTATTGATTTCGACAAAGTTTCGGTACAATATTTGACAAATACAAAGCTCACCGGAACTTTCTCTCACTACACTCTCTCTCTAGTTTTCTGCCTCTCTTCTGTCTGGTTCTCACACACACACCTGGATATTTATATCCATCACCGCATGTCTGGTCGAAGGATCAGAATTACTGATCGAAACATCATCCTTCGATCATGCAACCATCGAAGGATCCACATATGCTTCGAAGGATGACATATCCTTCGAAGTCCATCAGTATCCTTCGTGGGATATCTTTCGAGCTCATCCAAGAACAGAAACAATCTTTCGATTGCCCAACCTTCGACACAAACGTATAACACCAATGTTCCAACTGCTTGACTTGTGCGATTGGTTATAGGTTCGGCCCATGTGTAGTGGCCCAAACATGCTGATTGGACCAAACTAAAATTCACATGCACGTACATGTTCCATAATCTTCAATTTTGTAAGCAAAGTCAACATGGTGACATCATCATGACATCATCATGATGATGTCATGATGATGTGTCAAGCGGGAACGGTTCTCGGCTCTCCGTGCTTCGCGTGACGAACTCTGGGACACACGACGGAGGAATGTCGTGGCGTCGGGCTTGAGCCGAACCTAACCGGGTCGAACCGAACCAAGTCGAACCGAGTCGAGTCGCGTCCACTTTAGTGTACCAACAAACTCCCCCTTGGATGCTACTCGTGAGGTTCAACTTTCATGTCTTCCATGTCGGAGGATCTTCAAAGTCTTCACGTCTTCAAAGCAGAAAGTGTATCAACAAACTCCCCGTTTCATGTAGGAAGTGTGATGACAAACTCCCCCTTAACATAAGCTCCCCCTTGAGTTATGCTCGTGAACGACTTGATCTTCAGTACTTGAGATCCTTGTGGTGTTGATGATGGTCAGCGGCAACTCGATCATCTTCATCATTTGAGTGCCTTCACGTCGTGTCTTCATTCCGAAGCTTGTCATCGACCATGTTCTCCTAGCCTTTAGAATCTGCAGATGCAAGAAATCTAAACGCGTAATGAGAACAACCGCTTGGAATATCATAAGCAAACACACATGTGACCATTGTTTAAGCAAACACCGTCCGACAGTTTGAAAGTTTAACAAAGTTTATCAATTTCAATTTTAACTTTCAAAACTTGCAAATTTCGACCGTTTATGAAGATTTAGTCGTTTCGGTTTTCGTTCAGGTTTCAGGTAAGGAAGACTCGAGCTCCAACATCGTACGATCGAAAATAAAATCTTTTTGGCTTTTATAAGGTTTATATTAAAACACACATAAAATCTTTTTGGTATTTTTGAATACTTCAAATGTAAAGACTGAAAGCAGTAAATAAATATATACAAACATTCTTTTTGCGAGTTTCGAGGGTAAGAGAATCATATCAGTGTACGGTCATGCTAAAACACTCTCTTTGTTCAATTTGTTAGCATTAAGATAAGCATCCTATAACAATTATCGATATTGTTGTCCACTTAAGCTCAACTTATCAGATGTAATCATGGCGAGGGGATACGTTAAGGTATAATTTATACTTACCGACCGGTGTTCATCCACATCACGACACATTCCCGTATCAAGGTATGCACGAGGGTTCATCTTACTGGTGAGTATACCGATTATCATCTGTTTGACCGTATATGATGTGAGATTCTCACTTATTTTGATTTGAAAACAAGCCCTATGTGATATAATCACTTATTTATGAGGAACTTGATTTTCGATGCATGAGGGCACAGGAGCAAGTCCGTGAACAGGTCAGTACTTTCGTACAGCAGAGAGACGAACTTGACACCCGGAAAGAATTTGTGATATATTATCACTTATTTGTTGGGACATGTGATTGTTGATCACTTATTGAGGTCGTATGCAGTATGTACACGTATGTATAGTATCATGGAAGATCTAGACTTGCGTCCCCGTTATTTTTCGGTAAAAGATACAACCATGATACCCAGATGATAAGCAGCATAAAGACCGAATATTTCAGAACCTCGGCAATCTCTCAAACGAAATTTCGGTACTAAGACCATATGCCAATGAATGGTTCCCACCTGGTCTTCAGTCGATTTAAGATTTATATCACCCTGCACACTTTAAAATGATTGTGAGCCTACCGATACATCTTATATAGAGCTGCTTATCGTTTTTCATTTAAGGTTTAAAGAGGTTTAGACAGACCACTGATGTACTATCATTTTCTCTTTTGCTCGCCAGGAAACTCATTTTTGCTTTTCTATTGTTTTTGTGTTTTTGAAATTTTTCAATGTTTTTGGATTTTTCAAATTTTGGATTTACTCCCCCTAAAATCAATAAACTAAGACAAATTTAAAACACAAAGGTATTTACAAAAATGATTTTCCGATGTTGGTTTTACTCTTGCTTGACCTTAATGCCATTTACCAATAATAAATAGTCAAATCTGAAATGATTTATCGAATTTTGGAAAAATCAGTTGGCATGTCGATCATCGGTGCGGACCATGACAACATCGATGAGTTTCATATTGAAAGAATCACGTGTGAAGTGATATTCGAGATCAATGTGTCAGGTCAAAGAGTGCTGTACGAGATGATAATAATTCATAAAGCAGCTTAAACATCGACAAGTATAGGAGAGATTAGAAATTTAAAACCGTATCCTGCAACTGCTTCGTGCATTGCAAGAAATTTGAGTGTTCTCCCAAACTGGATATCCACCCGGTGTGGATTTCAAAGACGATTTTTGTAGCTACTGAGAAATCTCTTGACAGCAACAAGATCATAAACCTTTTGGGTCCGGCTGGGGGAGGATCTAGTCGCCTAATCCTTGTTATCGAACACACCCGGTTGTGCGGAATCCAACCGGAGATGCAAACCGAGATCGAGAAAGTGAACAATACGTAAAGATATCAACGATTAACAGTTACGTGTATTGATTTCGACAAAGTTTCGGTACAATATTTGACAAATACAAAGCTCACCGGAACTTTCTCTCACTACACTCTCTCTCTAGTTTTCTGCCTCTCTTCTGTCTGGTTCTCACACACACACCTGGATATTTATATCCATCACCGCATGTCTGGTCGAAGGATCAGAATTACTGATCGAAACATCATCCTTCGATCATGCAACCATCGAAGGATCCACATATGCTTCGAAGGATGACATATCCTTCGAAGTCCATCAGTATCCTTCGTGGGATATCTTTCGAGCTCATCCAAGAACAGAAACAATCTTTCGATTGCCCAACCTTCGACACAGACGTATAACACCAATGTTCCAACTGCTTGACTTGTGCGATTGGTTATAGGTTCGGCCCATGTGTAGTGGCCCAAACATGCTGATTGGACCAAACTAAAATTCACATGCACGTACATGTTCCATAATCTTCAATTTTGTAAGCAAAGTCAACATGGTGACATCATCATGACATCATCATGATGATGTCATGATGATGTGTCAAGCGGGAACGGTTCTCGGCTCTCCGTGCTTCGCGTGACGAACTCTGGGACACACGACGGAGGAATGTCGTGGCGTCGGGCTTGAGCCGAACCTAACCGGGTCGAACCGAACCAAGTCGAACCGAGTCGAGTCGCGTCCACTTTAGTGTACCAACACTTTGCATACAATCAAACGAGAGTATTGCTTTGATCAAGACATTTTCAACAAGGAACCAAATGATTGAATTATCTTTCAACAACGATTACAAGTAATGCTTGAATACAAACTCCCCCTCAGCCAGAGCTCAGGGTTTGTTCGTGCAAAGAAGACGGTATTGCAAGAGCTAATAGAACAGTACAAAGTACTGAACTATTTATAGGCACTAGCAAACCACTGAGCATCTTAACTGACGTCACCATGAAAGTGACATCTAACCTCCTAACAAACTCTAACCTCTGATATATACAAACACTGATGTACTAAACTACTGCTAATACAATTCATTACATAAAAGACACTTAAACAGCTGCTGCATCCTTCCACTGCTGTGAACCCAGCAGTGCTTGTCCGGATCAGCAGTACTAGACTCAAGGCAGTAGATTGAATCAGCAGAGCTTTGGTCTTCAATCAGTCTTTGACATTTGCCAGTAGATACAAGGCAGCAGTTGTAGGTCAGCACTTAGTAAGATCAGCAGATAGGAGGTCAGCAGATATGAAACCACTTTCAAGGGGAGAGATTTGTATGTAAACATCTGCTTATTCTGGATCCACTGCTCTGATCCAGTTTGGCTTTAATTATCTGTTCCTCTGATAGGGTTCAATCCCAACAATCTCCCCTGGAACAGATAATGCCAAAACTCTTCATTATTGTGGAATTCTTTATTGCCTCATCAACAGTTCCCTTATCTGACCTTTAAATTGTAATTCAAAGTCTAGGGCATCTGTATCTTCATCATCCCTGCTAAGTGGAAGATCAAGGAGATCCTGCAAATCTTCAAGACTCAGGCCAAGAGCTTGTTCCCTTGATATTTTCTTCACTTCTCCACCAGACCTGAGCAAAGTCAATACGCAGGTCTGTTTGTCAGTTTCCCACTTTTGTATTTTTGAGCCTGGTGGGTTTCTTGGGAGATGTTTATTTGCAGAAGTATTTGGTGAGGCTGGCCTATTCATAGCTGGCTGAGCAGCACTTGCAGATTGTTCCAATTCAAGATCTTCTTTTATCATTACTTTCGTGCCTGCTTTTACAATAGCATCTCCAGCTAATAGATCTTGAATTGTTTCCATACTCAACTGGTTTTTGCTCCTTCTTTTGTAGATGGCAGCACCAGCTGGAGCAGTGGTTCTTTTAACTTGCAGCTTTGGTGGTCCTTTTGAGACCTCTGCTTTGGAGTAGTCAGGCTTTTGTGGAACTCTTGGATCTTTCTTTCTAAGTTCCTCTAATCTTTTATAGGTTGCCCTGACTCTATCTTCTCCCCACTTTGTCACAGAGTTCTTTGACCCATAATCAGCTGCAATCAGCTCCTCTTTCATTCTCCTCAACTCTAACATCTTCTCAGCTTCAAATTGTTTAAATTTTTCAGGAGGAGTCTGCTTGACCTTATTTTTAATCATTCCTTGAATCCTAGCTGCTTCTTTTTCAAGCTCAGGAATGGTCCAGTTCTTGTACATGTGTTTCCCCCCTTGTATTTCTTGTAGGTCATGATGTTCTCAATGTAGTCTTTTCTCAAGGACTCATCTGCCCTTTCTGAAATTTGCTGACATACATTTTTAGCAAAACGCTCCATAGCATTGACCTGTGAGAGTAAAAACTGATAGTTTTGTTGAAATTCTCTATCAGATTTCCCCTTTTTGTTTTTTATTGCAATATCCTCTGCTTGTTTGGCCTTGAGTTTCAAGTATTCTTCAATATTGTTAGGCCTGGGATATCCTGCAATTGATGGCAAACTCCTTTTGACTGGGTCATCCTCATAATAAAAGGATTTTATTTCTTCCCTAACTGCAATGAGTTCTAGAGGAAATGAGACACCAGCAGGAGGCAGTGGTTTTAAAATTTGAGCTGAAGAGAGAGGTATGGGTTTTGGAATAGTGACAAGTGATAGGGCTTTTGAAGATGTTGGTGGTGGTGAAGGTGAATCATCATCTGATATATAAATCCTTCTCCTTTTTGTTTTAGAAGAAGCAGATGATGTTTTGGGTGGATCAGTGGTGGTGGATGTAGTGGCAGTGGTCTGTGATTGACAATCAGTTGTTGAAACAACTGGTGTTCCAACCACTGTTGTCATTATAGCAGATGTTGTAACAACTACTGTCTTCTCCTTTTTGGAAGGAGGTGATTTTGTTTTTGGTGGTAATGATGGTAAGGCAGTGGATTTGGTGTGTGATGAAGTGGTGTGTGTTGAAGTGGGAGCAGATGTTGAAACCACTGAAGTACCAGCAGTAGTTGATACAACAGGCGTTTCAACAGCTGTTTGGGTGGAGGTTTGATGCTGATGGCTTTTGGAAGGTGGTTTTGGAGGCTTTGGAAATCTGGATGATATGGACTTAGGTTTCCCTTTTGTCTTTGGATTTTTGGAATCCTTTGATCCAGAACAACCTTGCTCATACAGTTCCATGAAAGCTCTTTTCTCCTCATTCCATCTTGAGATATCCTTTGCCATTCTATCTCTTTTAACACTTGCTACTCCTTCATCAAGTGCTTCTTGAGTTGCATCAACCTTTTTACTACCATCTGGCAATGGAATTTTTCTGGTCATAGCATCCTTTTCAGGTTTAATGTAAAGACCATCATCTATTCCTTTCTTCTTCCACTCCTGAATTTTCTCCCCCTTTTTGGCATTATCTTCTGGGAGTTGATCAATGAAAAGTACTGTTGGAGAAGCAGTGCCAGTGGTTTTCAGGATCTGAGTTTTGAGAGCCTTTAGATCAGCCTGAGTATTTTTGAACCTTGACTCCATTACATTTCTCAGTTGTTGAACATGTTTTTCATGTTGCTGATCTGCTAGTTGTGCTTGTTGATGGAGAAAAGGTTGAAACAAATTCTAGAGCTCATTTGTAGCAGGTGCCATTTGTGGAGCAGGTGCTTGAGCTGGAACAGCAGTTGATTGTACCTTTTGTACTTGTAACACCTGTTGTAGCATATCTTTGAGTTCTGCAACAGAATTATCAAGCTTTTCAATACGATCCGTCAATTTCTGGTACTTTAAACCATCACCCAAGTTAATGGGATCATCTGATTTCCCACAAGCAGTGGTTTTATCAGTGGTAGATGTAGGGAGTATGCTCCAAACATTAACCACTGATGCCCCTTTTTCTTGGTACTGGGGTCTTCTTCCTTCAACACTTGACAACCTTTTGATGTTGCCAGTAAGATAAATAAATCCACTGGTGGTTGGCAGAGGTGCTATGTAAGGAATTGCCTCCAAGGAAGTCTTATTAATGTAACCACTGTCCAACTATAAACCAGTGGGTTCAACAGTTGTAGTGGCTGCTTCACTTGGACTACCACCAAGAGTTACTTGTAACTCAAGGGGTCTAACCTCCTCAGGTTGTGTTGGTGGGTTAGCAAGGATTGATACATCAGGCCCAGTCAGTTGTTGAGGTATATTCTCATTGATAGGTGATTGAGAAGGACTGGTTAATGCCTGGTTCAAATCAATTGCATCCAACAGCAGTTTAGTTGGTGGGGGAATTGTGGATGTGAAGGGTGGTGTAGAAAGTGGATTTGCCCCGGGTATTGAGCTGTGGATGATAGAAACGAGTGTTTCCAAAGCATCATGATGTGGAGACCCTATTTGTACAACCTGTTCTTTTTGTGAAGAAGCAGGAGGAGTTTCGGTTATGGGTTGAGATATTTGTACCAACTGCTGTGAGGAAGTGGCAGCAGTGGTTTCTTGTGACATTTGTGTTGTCACAGGCAGGAGCTCTGGTATCTCATCCTCCAGAGTTGCGTTTTTTATGGGTTTTGGGGGTTTTTGAGTTTTACTTTTTGTAGGCTTTTTGGAGATTATAGGTGTGGGTTTCAAAGCAGTTGTGCTGCTGCTTTGATCACCTTGAGTAGTGTGCTCAGCAGCAGATACCTGAGGAGCAGTTGTAACTGCTAAAATCTGCTCAGGCACCTCTGCTTGTGTTTTGCAAGGTGCTAGCATTCTTGAAAAAGTTTCAGTTGTTAAACTGTTTATTTGAGTAGAATCACCTTGGTTTATTACAGCTAAATCATCCTTACTGAATTTCTTTGCAAAATAGTAACTTAAAAACCTTGGAAACAGTAAGAATGATTTTGTTTCAACATTATTAACCAAATCTTTAAAAATTTCCCGAGAATAGTTAAAATTTTCTCCTTGAAGAATTGCATATCCCAGATTTTGAATCTTTAAAGGGATTTCATTGAAAGAAGTGGTTTTGTTTGAAACACAGAGTAGGAGGGTATGAAATAAAAATCTGGTTGCAGAAGGAAAATAACCTTTTTGTAAGGTAAGTTTCTTCATCATTGTGGCTTCATACCCTCTCTCAATGAAGTCAGTTTGTAACTCGTTTTTAGTGAAAGAAATTTTACCTTCCTGATCACCGAGTTGAAAGACCTCTGAAATGGATTGTGGCGTGATTTGGACAGCTTTACCCTTTATAGAAGAGTTTATGGTGGTAGCAGTGTCTCCTTGTTTTTCAAGGGTTGCATTCTTCCAGAACTCTCTTTGGGTTGCCAAGTAGATTGGTGCATCGGCAGTGAACAAAGTTTTGTACTTTGATTTTGCCATGGTGTCAATGATGGAATCGAAAATATTTGTGGTTCCTGGTTTGGTGAGAAGACCCAGGAGATTGTGAGATGGTTTATGTGGAATTTCAGTGGAGATTGCCTTTTGAGAGGCTGTTTTCGATGATGATTTGGATGAGGGTTTTGAAGAAGACTTCGATTTTGTCATTTTGAAGATGAATGATCGAAGAAATTTGTGAGAGATGAGAAGAAAAACTGCTTTGAGAAGAGAATTTTTAAGAATTCAATTCGACAGTAAAACCCTGTTTTGGTGGTGAGTGGGGGATTTTATAGGGAAGAAAGTGAATGCTGACGTGGCAGCCGTTACAAAAAGTCTGACCAATATGTACTGCCCACGTGACAACCCCTGGTGAAAGTGAAGGACAGTACTTTTGTGAAAGTAACTGATGAAGGCAGTGGTAGTAGAGCAGTGGATAGTATATCAGTGGATAAGACACTGCTTTTGAACAACAGAGTTTATCAAAGGAATGAGAGAAGAGGGGTTGACTTTCAGCAGTGGACAGACTTTTGAAGTAAAGCAGACTTTTGAACAATCAGTGGTTAATGGCAGACTTTTAAGGATTTTAATGAAAAAATTCATTTTTAGCTATTTTTAAGGATGAAGTTTTGATTTTCTGAAAACATTTTGTTGCTTTTATTCATAGAAAAACAAGATGTTGCTTGTTATTCCATGTTCAGCATCCTAATCCTAGAGACCAAACTTTCAAAAGTGGCTGTATCAAGTGCTTTTGTGAGCACATCTGCCAGTTGGTCTTTAGTTGGGACATGATGCAGAGAAATCAAACATTTTTCATAGCAATCCCTCACAAAGTGATGTCTGATGTCGATGTGTTTGGTGGTAGAGTGAGAAACTGGATTTTTGATGATATTTTCTGCTGCCTGACTATCCAACATGAGTGGTGTCTTTAAGGCAGTGATACCAAAATCCAGCAACTGATTTTGAAGCCACAGAAGTTGGGCTGTACAGCTTGCAGCAGCAATGTATTCAGCTTCAGCAGTGGATGTTGAAACAGCTGCTTGCTTTTTGCTTTGCCATGAAACTAAGCAATCACCTAGAAACTGGCACCCTCCTGATGTGGACTTCCTTGTGGTGTGACATCCAGCAAAGTCACTGTCTGAAAAACCTGAAAGCTTGGTGTTCCCATTAGCTGGATACCAGATACCAAGTGTGGGAGCACCTTTTATGTATCTGAAGATCCTTTTTACAGCAATGAGATTTGATTTTCTGGGAGCTGATTGACTTCTTGCACAGACACATGTTGCAAACATGATGTCTGGTCTAGATGCAGTTAGGTACAATAAAGACCCAATCATGCTTCTATAAAGTGTTTGGTCAATCAGCTCATCCTTTTCATCAGACATGACCAGCTTATTTGTTGCCATGGGTGTGCTGCATGGTTTACAATCATTCATATCATATTTGGTTAAAAGTTCTTTAGCATATTTGCTTTGATGAATGAAAGTTCCATTTTGCAATTGCTGTACTTGGAGACCAAGAAAGCATTGCAGCTCACCCATTGCACTCATTTCAAACTCAGCTGTCATGAGTTCTCTAAACTCTTCACACATTGAGTTACATGTGCTTCCAAAAATAATGTCATCCACATAAATTTGGACAATCATTAAATCCTTCCCTCTCCATTTTAAAAACAATGTTTTATCAATGGTACCTCTTTTGAAACCATTTGAGAGTAGGAAGTTGGAAAGAGTTTCATACCAGGCCCTTGGTGCTTGTTTCAGGTCATACAAGGCTTTGTTTAGCCTGTAGACATGATCTGGATAAAATGGATCCTCAAAACCTGGAGGTTGACAAACATACACCTCTTCTTGAATTGTACCATAGAGGAAAGCACTTTTGATATCCATTTGAAACACCTTCATATTGTGGTTGACAGCAAAGGCTAGGAACAGTCTAATGGCTTCTAATCTTGCAACAGGGGCAAATGTTTCATCATAATCAATCCCCTCTTCCTGTCTGTAACCTTGAACCACAAGCCTGGCTTTATTCTTGACAACAATACCCCTTTCATCAGTTTTGTTCTTGAAGACCCACTTTGTGCCAATGGGACTAACCTCTTCTGGCAGTGGTACAAGCTCCCATACTTGTTGTCTTTTAAACTGTTGGAGCTCCTCTTGCATGGCTTCTACCCAGCTGTTGTCTTTCAGTGCCTCTTGGTACTTGACTGGCTGATGGAGTGATAGAAAACCAGCAAAAAGACAAATGTTTTGGGTTTGGCTTCTTGTGAGCACCCCTTCATTTATGTTGCCAATGATTTGATCAGGTGGATGAGATCTCAAGAAGATTAAATCTCCTTGGTATGGTATGATGGCATTGGTTGGTGAAGGCTGCAAATGTGTATCATCTGAGCTAACCACTGCTGGGGACTTTGATGATCCAGCAGTGGCTTCAAAAGGTGGTGGAATAGGAGGTAATGAAGTGGACAACTGCTGACTTTTATCCACTGTTTGAGGACTTTTGTCAGCAGTGTTTGAGGATGTGGAAGCAGTGGTTGATGGGCTACCTTGGTCAACAACTGTTGAGGTAGCAGTGGTTGAGCTTTGACAACTCTTTTGAACAGCTGGTGCTTTTCCCTTTGTGGCAGACCTTTGAGGGATGATGATTTCATACCCATAGTCTGGTGTTGTATCCTCTGATGGACCTGCACTGTTAGTCTTGACAGCAGTATTTTCAAAAGTAAATTTTTCAAGATCAAACAGATCTGCAGGATTTGCTGGGATTTTCATTGATGAAAGTTCATTGAACTTTACATTCAAAGTCTCCTCCACTGCCTTGGTCCGTGTATTGAACACTTTGTAGGCCTTGGCAGTAGTTGAGTATCCCAAATGATAACCACAATCAATTTTGGCTGCAAATTTTGAAATGGAATCTTTTAAGTTCAAAATAAAGCATGGGCAGCCAAACACCTTGAAGTATGAGATCAGTGGTTTTATTTTATACAGAATTTCATAAGCAGTCTTTTTGTGCCTAGGGTTTATTAAAACTCTGTTCTGAACATAACAAGCAGTGTTTACTGCCTCTGCCCAGAAAGTTAATGGCAAACCTGAATCTGCAAGCATGGTTCTGGCAGCCTCAATCAAAGTTCTGTTCTTCCTTTCTACTACCCCATTCTGCTCTGGTGTTCTAGGGATGCTGTACTGCCTTACAATCCCTTTCTTCACACAGAAGGCATCCAACTCCTTATTTTTAAATTATGTGCCATTGTCACTCCTGAAGCTTTTCACTGGAAGGTCAAATTGCTTTTCAACCTGTGTCACAAAGTCTTGCAAAATGCCTGCAGTTTCATCTTTTGAGTGCAGAAAGAAAGTCCATGTAAACCTAGAAAAGTCATCAACAATAACCAAACAATATCTTTTCTTTTTGAGGCTCATGACTTGAACTGGGCCAAACAAATCCATGTGTAGCATTTGAAAACACTGGGTTGTTTTGGACTCTTCAATGGACTTGAAAGAACTTTTATGCTGTTTTCCTTTTAAGCAGGAAATGCAATGTTCAGGACATGAAAACAATTTTTGTGGTAGGCCTCTCACCAAACCATTTTTTGAAATTTCTGTGATTGTATTAAGATTTGTGTGCCCCAGCCTTCTGTGCCAAAGTTCTGTCTCTTTGTTAGAGGCAGCTGAGAACAGACAGGCATCAGCTCTGGGACACTCTTTTGACATGTCAACAACATAAACATTGCCACTTCTTTGAGCAACAAGTTTAGTTTGACTAGTTTTGATTATTGCTTCAATCTTTTTTACCATTTCTGGTCCAACAATCCTACAACAGTCTTTTGTGAAGAATGACCCAAATCCCTTGTCACTCATTTGGGACACACTCAGAAGGTTGAATTTTAGATTGTCTATCAGATTGACATTTTCAAATTTTACATTTCCAGATTGCACTGTACCAGACCCCAGAACTTTCCCTTTACTATTATTCCCAAAGGATATATCACCCCCACCATGGATTTTAAAGTCTTTGAGGAGGGCTTTACATCCTGTCATGTGCCTGGAGCCTCCACTATCTACATACCAAAGACTATCAAAGCATGCAGAAGCTCCCTGCACATGAAGTAAAAGGATTAGTTCATTAAGGTCTCCAAAGCCAACAAGGCTTTGGATGGGGTCACAACAGTGTCTGGGATGGATGCAGAATGATGGACAGTGGTTAGGTCAGGGGTTTGGACTGTTTTAGGACAGTGTTTCTCTAACCACTGTTGTGGGTCCTGACCTATCACCTGCTGGTAACCAAAAGGATGTCTGTTCACTCTGGGTTTAGAGGGCCTTTTGTAGGCCTCATAAACGTGTGGAATCCTTTGGTAAGACTGTTTTTCCCTGCCTTTTCTGAATTGATTAGCAGGGGGTGCATCAGTAACCTGAACATCTCTTTTGACAGATGTTTGGTTCAGCTGTTTTGTGACAGCTGTTTGAACTGGCACAAACAGTGGTTATTTCTTGGTGAACTTGACAGATGATGATGAAGATGATGGACTTAAGGATGTTTTAGCCATGTACTCATTCCTTTTCACATCAAAGTTTTTGAGATACACACATGCTTGAGTTTTGTGGTTTGTTTTACCACAAACAATGCAACTTTCTGCTGAAACAATGACACTTGTTCTGTTTAAATCATAAGCTTTCAAGTGGAAACAATCTTTTGTTAGATGATTCCTTTTCTCACAGAATTCACAAAACAAGTTATCAATTTTTTCTTTCTTCTTTCTCTTTTCAGACTCCTTTGCAGCAGAGGTTTTAACCACTGCTGGGATGTCCTTGAGAGGTATGACTTTAGCTTTTGGAGCTTTAACACCATCAGTTGATGTAAAGTCCATTGGCTTGAAATTTTCAAGAATATCACACTCGTCAGACCAAGTGGGTTTAAACTGATATTTTTCAAGTTCTTCAAAAGTAGAGGAACTCCTTGTTCTGCCAAGTGTGATTTTGTTACCAAGTTTGTCAGTGATTTTCACTTCTTGGCCATTCTTGTTTGTGGGGATGAACTCAGTGGTTACATCAGTGTTTTCAACAGTGTTTTGAACAGATTTTTCACAAGTAATGCATTCATCATCATATTTTCTATACCCAACCCCAAATTTCACATTACTTTCAATCTGTTTAGCAAGCATCACCTCATATCCTCTGCAGGATTCCACCCATCTTTCACAAGTAATCTGGGTGGATTCCAACTCCTTTTTGCAAACTTGGTATTTTTCTACCATAGTTTGAAGTTGGGTTTTGGTTATGCTTTGCTCTTCTTTTAGACAACTAATCTCTTTTTCCTTTTCAGTCAATTTGTTTTTAAGTTCTTTTAAAGATTTTTCAAATTTGACCTCATCAGTCAAGATTTTATCCCGAAGGTTTTCATTCACCTCTTTGATGTTAGCAAAAGCAATTATGCAATTGTCAGAACACAGTTTTTCAAGAACTTGAGGAGATACCTTGGCAGCTGCCATCATTGCACAATCACATTGATGATCTTCCTCATCATCAGCTTTCACCTTCTTTTCACCAGCCTTTTCTTCCTTCTCTTCTTCTTTGTCCTCTTCGGACCATCGATCTGTCATTGGTTCAATCAGGGTACCTGAACTTTCTCCCAACAGTAGTTCACTAGCCACAGCAGTAACCACTGCTTCAGTCACCTCATCCACTGTTTCAATGCTCAGCTGTTCCTCCTCAGTTTCAGCCCCCTCCTGTATTGACTCTAATGCCATCAAACAAAATTCATTATTAGAAGAATCATTAGAAGCATAGAGTGCAAAATTTTCATCACTAAGGTCTTCAGGCATACTGCTCCAGTCAACAAACCCTTGTGTGAAAAAACTTTGTTGATCTGGTTGTACTGCTGCTGGAGCAGTGGTTTGAGGTGCAGGCTGCACTTGTGCCTGGGGGACAGGGGTTTGAACATATTGGATTTGTGGAACAGTAGTTTGGACATAGTGTACTGGCACAGGGGCAGCAGCATAGTGAGCAGTGTTCACTTGAGCTGCTGGGGCATACTGGGCATAGTGCACAGTGCTTTGATTTTGAGGTCTAGGATTTGAGCTAGGATGAGTAATTATGGGACCAGTAGTTTGACTCCTACATTCCCTAGCGAAATGTCCCAACCTATTACACTTGTAGCACTTGATTTTCGATTTATCCAACCCAACCCTTAGATTCCCATGCAAACCTGGGAATTTTCGCCCTGTTCTTTTGTAAAATTTGCTAGTTCTAACACTTAGCAAAGCCAGTTGGTGCAGGATGTCCATTTCCTCTAAGTCAGTGGGATCGAAATGTTGTAAATCATTGAGTTCAAAGCTTAAATTATCTGACATCTGGTTTTCGTTAGCAGTGAATGCATAACTTGCAGAGTGAGGATCAGGGTTGTTAAAATTTGTACCAGCAGTTATGTCAATGAAGTGATCATAACCCTGATCCTTACCACTGCTCCCAGATTCTTCTTGACCCAAAAGAGCAGTATTACCGAAAGTGTAATCATCAGTAACTTTTCCTTACTCTTGTAACTTCCTTTTCTGGTTCAACTCCCTTTCATAGGTCAGGAGTCGACCGTGGAGTTGGGTCAAGGTCAGATCCTTGAACTCAGGTGAGTTTCGGGTGACAAAAGCTATGGTGTCCCATTTTTCTGGCAGTGACCTGAGGAACCTGCTATTTTGAGTTGAGTTTGTAAAAGTGGTGTTAACAAGCCTCAGTTCACTGATGAGACAACTGAAACGCTCAAATTGTTGCGTTAGTGATTCACCTTTAACATAACAAAATGTTTCATACTGTTGGTTCAGGATTTCCCTATTGTTTTCTATGACTTCTTCTGTTCCCCCAAACTGTTCCTTAAGTGCGTCCCATAACTCTTTGGCATTGTTACAGTGTAACAGTCCAGCATATATCTCATTGGGCAGCGCTGATGCTATGATGCTAAACGCTTTAGCATCCAGTTCGATCTTTTGAAAGTCGGTTTCGGTATAATTTTCAACTGGTTTTGGAACGAACTTTTTAGCATCTTCAGCGCTTGGCACTGAAGGAACATGGGGACCATAAATGACAGACCTCCAACAACCTGTGCTTTGTTGAGCAAGGATGTGACCCATCCTCCTCTGCCAGATGTTGTACTCATTTCTTTTTAGCATAGGTGGTTTAAAAAGTGAGCCGATGTTGTTTTTATCATCTTGAGATTGTGACGTCATTCTTGTTGTTTTACAGACACTGAGAAATCAACTTTAATGGTGATTAATCCTTGCTCTGTTTTTCAACGGACGAACAAACGATCAGTATCAACTATTATGAGCCGAACTATTTATGTCAAAATGATTGTTAAATCAAATTTGACTGTCCAAGCTCTGATACCAATTGTTGGATCTGAGTTTGGTTTTGATTGTATTTTACGTTTGAGATTAAGATGGAAATGAAAGAGTTGTGCAGCGGAATTAATATGAAAACAAACTTTGCATACAATCAAAGGAGAGTATTGCTTTGATCAAGACATTTTCAACAAGGAACCGAATGATTGAATTATCTTTCAACAACGATTACAAGTAATGCTTGAATACAAACTCCCCCTCAGCCAGAGCTCAGCGTTTGTTCGTGCAAAGAAGACGGTATTGCAAGAGCTAATAGAACAGTACAAAGTACTGAACTATTTATAGGCACTAGCAAACCACTGAGCATCTTAACTGACGTCACCATGAAAGTGACATCTAACCTCCTAACAAACTCTAACCTCTGATATATACAAACACTGATGTACTAAACTACTGCTAATACAATTCATTACATAAAAGACACTTAAACAGCTGCTGCATCCTTCCACTGCTGTGAACCCAGCAGTGCTTGTCCGGATCAGCAGTACTAGACTCAAGGCAGTAGATTGAATCAGCAGAGCTTTGGTCTTCAATCAGTCTTTGACATTTGCCAGTAGATACAAGGCAGCAGTTGTAGGTCAGCACTTAGTAAGATCAGCAGATAGGAGGTCACCAGATATGAAACCACTTTCAAGGGGAGAGATTTGTATGTAAACATCTGCTTATTCTGGATCCACTGCTCTGATCCAGTTTTGGCTTTAATTATCTGTTCCTTTGATAGGGTTCAATCCCAACAACCTCTGACAAGCTTTTCCTTTGTCAGAGTGTTAATTGTTTTTAAATTAATATTTCCCAACCTTCTATGCTATAATTCTGATTCTTTTGTTGAGGCAACAAAGAATAAGCAATATTGGATTTTGGGTTTGCTTTAGACATGTCCACTACATAAACATTGTCACTTCTATGAGCAACAAATTGTGCAATGCTTTCGGCTATGATTTTATCAATCTTTTTGACAACCTCAGGTCCAACGATTTTACAACTTGTCTTTGTAAAAAATGATTCATAGCCTCTGTCACTCATTTGTGAAACACTGAGTAAATTAAATTTTAAATTGTCTATCAGCTTAACATTTTCAAACTTTAGCTTTCCAGCTTGGACAGTCCCTGACCCCATCACTTTTCCTTTAGCATTATTACCAAAGGAAATGTCACCACCTCCATGAGAATGGAAGTTTATCAGTATAGCTTTGCATTCAGTCATATGTCTAGATCCTCCATTTTCTACATACCATAGGCTATCTAGACATGTGAATACTCCCATTTTTGGTGGCCATGAATACGCATTCGCACTTATTCTCAACTTTAGTTGTATTCCAGGGACACTGTTTATTACAATACTATCGTCACCTTTTTCACAAACTATTGTTTGTACTGGGTTAGATATACTCTCAACATTTTGTTTGTTAAGAGTTTCTTGGTTGTTTTTAATAGTTTCCTTGAATTTACTGAATTTCTCTTTTACCTCCTCCCATAATTCTCTAGCACCATTACAGTGTAATAGTTCTACATGGAACTCAGTTGGTAGTGCCTTTGCAACTATCACAAGAGCTTTGGCATCTAACTGAAACTTTTTGAAATTTAGCATAGAGAAATCTTCTGATTCTTTGGCTCATGGGCATCCGGATTTTCGACACTAGGTGTCATTGGAATGTGTGGTCCGTACAAAATAGACCTCCAACATCCTGAGTCTTGTTGAGCTAGATAGTGTACCATCAGACGTTGCCAGATATTGTAATTTGATTTGTCAAGCATTGGTGGTTTTCTATCACCACCGGAGATAAGGGAATCATAGTTATTGAGTGACATTCTCTTTTGATCTTTTTAGAAAAAGAACAGAGTATGTATAGGACACTTTTTGACTTCAATACGTTTCTACTCTAAGCTACAAATAGTATTGGATCTCTGTTGAGCTGATCTTTGTGTGTTAACTTGATTGTGAAATCGAATTTAACGTGACCAAGCTCTTATACCAATTGTTAGGATCTGAGTTTGATACTTGCAAACAAATATTGATAAACACAATATAATTCACAAGTATAGAGATATTATCATAAACTATTTTTCAATTGATTCAAAAGTTTTACAGAAAGGATTCTACAATCCCCCCCCCCCCAGCCGATCACTCACTAGAACTATTCGTACAAAAGAAAATATGTAAAGTGATGAACTAGATCTGTAACATGTGAGGTCTATTTATACTAAGTACTAAAGCTCTGTTCATGATAGTCTGACATCACCCTGATAGTGACATCTAACATTCCTAACACAAAAGATTCCACAGATGTTGCAAACATCTATGCGAATCCTATCATCTGTTCTAACTAGTCTAAATACTAATAAGATAAGTACTGTTACATTGGGAAACCACTGTCTAAGCTATCCACTGTTGAAGTTATCAAAACATCTGTTTGGCCATACAGATGTTTGGTCTTCTTCCTTTAACTTCATCAGTGCTTTGGTCTTAAAAAGTCTTTAGCTCTCAGCAGATGTTGTTTCTTCTTAAACAGCGGTTCCAAGTCTTGATCAGATGTTTATTTTGTTCTTGAACAAATGTTTTGAATAGGTGTTCTAGATTCACTATCTTTGGGGAGAGAAATGCTTTATCAACTGTTTATTTCTTGATCCTTGAGTCATGTTTTGGCTTTCGAATATCATCTATTCTTTTGTAGCGCCAACATAGATTATAAGATGGAATAAACAAAATCACCACAACACTTCTCACCTCATTTCAACACTTCACAAAAAACCATATAACTCTCTCCTTCTCTCCTTCTCTCCTTCAACCTATAGACTATGGTCACAACTACCCCTCCCTTTTTCTTCATACTCAATTTTCAAACAAGTAATCCAAGGGCTCTCTAGGACATTGCAATGTGCTACATAGTGTCGGTTTCGCATAGGAAGCTTATTCTTGCACTTTTGTGGTGCTTTTCTTCTACTTTCTTCAAGCTTGCTTCATCCCTAGCCTAGAGCTAGTAGCATGCTACTAGATCTTTACTTTATGAGCTTGATTTAGTATAGAGTGCAAGTATTCATAAAAAATTCTTGTTAAGACACTCGATAGTATAAAAGAAACAAATATGTTCTACATAAAGTGGGTGATTTTGTGATGATCTTGAAGATGATGAAACTAAACATAATAAACTTATGATTTAGTAATAAAAAGTGGTTTAACATGTTTAAAAAGTATAAGTAATATGGTGGAACTTGATTAGAAAGATAGATGACCATGAAAGTGTCTTGAGTATTTTAGAGTTTTTAGTATAATGTTCATATTCATGAGTGAAAAGTATAAAAATAAAGTTGATAATGATGATTCGGAAGTGTTGATGATGATTAAAGAATGGTGGTAATAATCTAGGGGTCATCATGCCAAAATTTACAAGATAACAAGTTCATGTTAAATACATGGTTAACTAGGGTTTAAAATCATTAACATGAATTATGTACACTAATTATGTGTAATAAGTATTTTGATGAAAAATATAAGATAACAAGATTTACTAGGGTTTTGAGGATATAAGCATGGATATATATATATATATATATATATATATATGTATATGTGTGTGTGTGTGTGTATGAGCGTGTGTATATATATAGGGTCAGGATTTAGGGAAAACGGTGAAAAGTGTGAGAACAATGAGAACGTTTATGGATCGTCAGATCAAAACAATCTATGGACTAGATGGCGCGGTGGCATTTTCATAAATAACATCAATTTTATTAAGTGGGCGCGCTTCATTAAGGGTAAAAAAGTCTTTTGACTTCTCCACGCAAAACGTCAAACTCATGAATAAAACGCCATTAAATTCCCGCCTTAAAATACATAGCACAAATCATCCTAATCTAAACGCCATTAAATATAAAATGCCAAACTTTGTTTTTAAACGATAAAGCTGAACAAACAGAAACTGAAACGACGGAACTTAATTACTAGCATTTATTATAATAAAATCCCGCCTAAAATACGCGCCAAAAACATCCTATATAAACAACATCTCAGACCTTCCAATAGCCACGCCAAACCCAAAACGCCATATTTTATTATATACCATTCATCTTAGAAACGCCAAAAAACCCAAACATCAAAGATTCCAATCGACGTTTGTCACACCCCCAAAATCCACACGCGGAGTACCACCGCTTGGAAGCGTGACATGACCAGGATCGAGCCACCAATCATATTGAACAACATAATTAAGTAAATAAAACCAACCACAATACGATTGGTGACCAAAAGAGAGTAACCGACTTAATGTTAACAGCGGAAGCATAAAACGTAAGTCCAAAACATAAGTTCCACAGTTCATAAGTTTAAAGTCCAAAACGTAGGTTTAATAGATTCATAAAGATTAATTATTAAGCATGGGACATTACGACCATATCCCACAACAACCTCCTCCTCGTGCAAGCTCCATAAGCATCTAGCGACCTGTAAGGCATGTAACAACGAGTCAACAACAAAGTTGAGTGAGTTCACGTTTGGTTGATTAGTTTTAAGTTGTTTCTGAAAACGTGGTTTGACTTTTGTTGGCTTATTTGCCATGGGGGTTACCCCATAGTTGAAAGTGTGTTTAACCAGTTCCTTTTTATTACCCAAACCATATCCATAATCAGTGGGGAGCTTCCCCGTATGAACCACTAGACCGATATCGACAACTGACGAACAATAAAGTGCCCTACGTCAATGTTCTATCATCATTGACAGTTTGCCATAGTCCATTAGTACACGCCCGTTCGGATGACACAGTGTGAGGTTTGTTAAACCTAATAGCGCTATTAACTAATGACCCGCTCACCATTGGCCTCGGCGATTAAGTCGATATAAGATGAGGGACTGAATGATAGAGTTTTGTCTAGTAAGTTTTAAGATTGTTGTCCTACCCAAGGAGGACGAACGTACGTATTCTACCCAAGGAGAATACGCAGGATTAATATTGGCATCCTACCTATGGAGGATGACCGTACATATCCTACCCAAGGAGGATATGTAGGTTCCATTTTAGTTTCTTAACCCGTTCCCAAACCACCGGGAAACCCATGCCTTATAGAAAGTGTGAACTCACCTCGGTTGCTCGGTTTGACTCTCAAAAATAGCTAACAGTCAAGGTCAGTCAATCACGTCCTAGTATGATTACCACTTAGTGTAGGACCGGTTTCGAATCCGAACGAGTCGATCAGAGGCGTTCTCCTATGTTTCAGGTGCGGAATTACAAGAAACAAAGGTAGAAATAGCTTTAAAACACTGTTTGATTGATTGGATGACAATTACAGCTCAAATCTCACACCGGCAGCACTTCGGCGTAGTTGTCAAGAGTCTGATAATGATTTCGCTCAAGAGGACCCTATATATAGGGTGATGGTTTCGCTTATGTGACAGACCACATAAGCGATACCCCATGTTAGTGATTTCGCTTATGTGTCATGTACACATAAGCGATACCCTCTTGTACACATGAGCGAAAACATCTCTAACTACCTATATAATTTTACATATTCTCGTACAACGTGCCCTGATCTATACAATGAAATCTAAGATTCGATACAAGACGAAGTCAACAGATGTAGTGCATCAACAAACTCCCCCTCAGATGTTGACGAGTCACATCCAGCACCAACTGTATCTTCAGTTCTTCAGTCTTGATCTATCTATGGGCTTTTCCGAACTCTCTCCCTTAGATGTTCTCTTCAGACTCCCCCTCTCGATTTGCTGGTATTCCTTTGTTCTTCAGCACAATCTTCAGGATCTCTGTCTGTCTCTCTAAGACTTCAGATATCAAAACCTGACTTTTCAAAATCAAGTCTAATTCTCTTGATCAGATCTCTTGATTCCTTAAGTTCATCAGCATCAGGTCAATATCTGGAAAAATCTTAACCCAAATATAAATTTCTAAATTTAACAAATTATATGCACCAATACTAACACTCCCTCAAATTCTCATCTCACTTTCATTTGATGAACCAATTGTAAAATTTCAAAAATAAATTTTTCATTTAAGATTTACTCCCTCTTTACAATAATATCATCATGTTTAGCACTTGAAATTTTGAAAATCAGCTCTTCAACATCAGTTGTCGAAAATCTTTTTGGATTTTTCAAAACTTATGCCAGAACACACTAAAATCTTTTTGTAATTTTTGATTGTAAAGGAATGCAATAAAGAAATATTTACAAACAATATTTTTGTGAGTTCGTGTAAGAGGATCATATCAGTTTATGACAAGTCACAAGTACCGTTGAGCTTAGTTACACATTAAGAATTAAACAATTCACTTAGATTGCCAATATACTGATCCACTTAAATTTTCACACAAATTTCAACTGATTCAGGATATGAGTTAGTTGTTTTAAGAACTTAAACTCATTCATGTGTCCCACCTCTTGAATATACTCCCGTATCCAGATCCCAATATTCAGTCTTACAGGTGAGTATACCACAGATGATATCTGTCAGGGAATAAATTATAGTACGAGGGCCGTGAGAGCTCAGGTCGATCTTTCGATACGCAGAGAGATGACGGCTTCGACTTTTGGTGTGTCCCCTTTAGAGGATCTTTTGATTACAACAGCAATGACTATCAATTTTATTGTTTCATCAATTTGCTGAGGGCTGCGCTATATTTCAAGCATGCGGAAAGTATTCTCCGGGGACTAGGTCAGAAATTCCTTTCAGCAGAAGTCCCGGGATAATACCCCAGATATCACTGAGCATAAAGACCTAGTATCTCAGAATAAGGGACCTTTCAAACGAGATTTCAGGGGTTACCTATATATCCAAGTAGTGTTCCCCACGAAATAAGCAAGTTTGAATTTTAGTTTATATCCCGAAAAAGCTTACTAAATGTGTAAAAACCTATCGGCATATCATCAGTGAGACCGTTTAATGCTATTTAAACATTACAATTCTTTAGCATACTATGACTGTCTACTGATGTACTATCATTTCCTCTTTTCACAACAAAACTCGTTTTTCATTTTATCATGTTTTTGTCTTTTTCAAATTTTCAAATGTTTTTGGATTTTCTGAAATTTTCTACTCCCCCTAAAATGCAAACACATTAAAGAAATTTGAAAACTACTAAACTCTTGACCCACTTGAAACATAAAATGAACTGTACAAAAGCTTGACAACTGACATCGAATTGCATCAAATCGCTATCCACTTGGCATAAACAATCAGAACTCCCCCTATCACAAACCATTTTCTCATTTAGATCTCAAAACACTTAAGTTTGTTTTAATCAAAATGATTTTTCCGGAAAATGAGTTTGTATTTACCACTTGTAGGTTTACCACTTGTTAAGTATGGGGATATGGTTCATTATCTTGTCAGTTTTATCAACTGTAGTAAATCAAGTACAACTTAATGTCCTTGATTCACTGTTTGCAATTAAGCAACCTCTTACCACTTGTAAGAATATCCAACATTTAAAACATATGTAGGAATAAACCATCTACACAAACCATTTTACCAATCAAGATGCCGATTCCTGCTTCACATTTACCAACCTGGAAGCTCCGGCAAGTCACACTTATCCTGTAATCATTTAAACAATCTTAACAACTTTCATACAAACTCATAAAACATGAATGATGCCGATTCCTGATCCACGATATAAACTTGGGATCTCCGGCAAGTCCTGAGACTTACGGAAAACAAACTTCCACCCAAGTCTTCTCAGACTTGGTGGCTTCCAATTCCTGTTTAGTAGGGTTATATGTTGCCTTTTTAGTTGCATAATAATCTTTAACCCCTTTAACTTTCCCATCAACCATTTTTCCAAAAATTTTCTTAACATTTCCTTTCAGTGATGGAATTTCCACATCATCCACTGAACCTTTCTTTTCCACCTGTGACTCATCTGATTTTGTGGAATCAGATTCATTGCCAGATTTTACATCAGATTCTTTAACAACCCATTTTTGATTGTCAAGATGAGCCTTCTTTTTGTAAAATCTTTTAGAACTTTCACCAACTTCATTTTTTGAATTTTCAAAAATTTTGAAGTTTGTAGTTGGTGAAACATTCTTTTCAACCAGTTTTTCTTTGAGTTTATCGGATACTCCCTGTTTTCTGTTGTCTTTGTTTGGACAGTTGTGAGCAATGTGTCCAGCAACTTGGCATTGAAAACAGATCCTTGTATCTCTTTGCAGAAAATCTCTATCTGGATGAAACACTCCAGTCCCTGTTCTCTCCCTTTCAGCAAAGAATTCTTGATTTGTCTGTCTCCAAAATGAACTCTTCTGTTCTTCCTCTGCTGTTGTACCTAAAACAAATTTAGTAACTGTTTTAGAGAATTTTTCATTTTTACCATTTTCTGGAGGAATAAAACCTAAACCTTTCTTTTTGTAATTACGATTTTGGTTTGATTTCTTTTGAAATTCAGAACCAGAATTGTAATTCTTTTTCCCTTTTTTTTTGTTTAACCTTTGTTGTACTCTTGAAGTGTATTTTTTAGGTTTTTTATTAAGATGAAAATCTTTAATTTCAGAAAAATTAATTTCTGTCATTTTAAAAACCTTTTTGATCATGTCAAAACGAACACTTCTTATTGGAAACTCTTTGTCAAAGTATAATTTGTCCGAATCATTTAAAGTATAAGCAACTTCAAATGTTCCATCATCCAAATTAGCCTTTGATAATAAAAATTCTTTACTATAGGACCGTTTAACCATTGGATTTGAACTGTTGACCGACGAACTTGAACCACCAGACTCAAACTTTGACTCAACCACCTCCTCTGTATCCAACACTTGATCAACCACCTTTTTGATTAACTCAGACTCATGATCAGTATCAGACGAGGTAAATGTGATATCAATATTTTCTGGTAAAACGTCAGTTTCCTCTGATTTTAACTTTATATTGACTGCTTTTTCGACTTGCTCCTCATTTGGTTTCCTAGGAGAATAACCTTCCCAGATAGGAGGCGGACACTTGTTATACTTAACAGTCGATTTCTTACCAGTCTCTTTCTTTTTCCTTTCATCTTCAAATGCTTCAAAACCTGCAACAGTAGGATAAACTCTATCAATCACATAGTCAGAACATGAATAACTTAGAAGTAACCTTCTGATTCTTTCGTTCTCAATCTTTTCATTTTCCAAATCCTGCTTTAGTTTTGCATTCTCTTCAATGTAATGATTGATTGCCTTTTGCTTTTGCATCAAAGTTGAATTAGTCATGGTTAACGCCTTTTCTCTTTCTGAATTTGTTGTTTGAAGACTAGTCACTGTTCTGTTCAAGACACTGTAAGATTCTTTCACATAATTGATGTCAGACAGCAACTTCTCTATCAATCTTTCTCTGTCAAACAACAACACATCTTTATCTTCACACTTCTTGCAAACTTCCAAACACTTCATGCAAGGCTTCTCAACCTCAACAATCTTCTCAACCTCTATAGTCTTCACCACTTCAATAACCTTTTCTTCAACAATTTCTTTTTCAACCTCAGTCACCTTTTCTTCTTCAACAACATTTTCATTCTTCAAATCTTGTTGTTGTTCTTTTTCAGCTCTTTTCTCCTTCAGCTTCTCCAATCGTTCTGCAAAATAGAAATGAAAACTTTCAGGAGATAAGTGACTTTTAGCGACATTAATATGTTTTTCTTCATCATTATCACTGCTGCTATCAACTGGTGTCTGATCAAACTGTGTAGATTTTTCAGACTCAGTATCTGAACAACCAGAATCAACTGGTGTTTGATCAAAAACAACTTCTTTTTCTGAACTATCATCATTTTGAACACTCTCATCAGAACTTTTCAGACTTTCTTCATCACTGTCAGAACTTTCATTAAATGCATCAGATTCTTCTTTCACACTATTCACTGTCTCACCAATAGATCTCATCCACTTAGCAAACAAATCTGGTTCTTTGACTATCTTTGCAATAAATGCTTTGAAACCACCTTTCTCATCCACAAACATATCCCAGCTAAACCCTTCAGGTAATTCTTCATCATTCTGATCTACCAAACATGCTGAGTTTTCAGAAGATATGTATTTGCTCCAGTTGAAATCTACCAAGCATCCTTTCTTCAAACCTTCAATCTTTTTACCATGAGCCGTTTGTGAATCTTGTAATTGACCAACTTGCTGATAGATGGCTTTCCGGTAGTAGTCTTCTTTTTCGAACGGATTCTGAGCACCACTCACTTCTCTGTTTTTGCACTCCCGTTTGAAATGACCTTTTTGCCTACATCTGAAACAAGTAACTTTAGATTTGTCAAATCCTAAATTAGAAACACAAGCATCAAGAAAATCATTTCTTCCAGTGATTGTTTTGAACTTCTCAGCCCTTCGAAGAACACTAGCAAGACACCACTTAATATCCATGAGTTCCATTTCTTCGGCATCTATCTGATCATAATCCTCCTTTGTCAACATAGGATTTCCAATTCGACCAGCTACCAATCCCTCATAGGATACCAACACCGAACCAAGTAGAGCCATGTGATCCTTTGCTATGTCTTCTGAAAAACTTTTACCTTCTGGCAGATTGAGAGCTATATTGCACTGAATTACACAACCATTTCCCATCTTTGTGTTTTCTGATGAAGTCTTTGGATTAAAACTTGGATATGATGAGAAACTGCTACTGCTTTTGTTTGTGCTTTGATCAGTTTGTTCTGTAGCATTCTCAACACTATATGCAGTCTGAATCTTAGGACTTCTATCAGCTTCTGATGTAGGAACACTGCCTTTATAATACATCTTCACATCCTGTTGACCACTTGGATTATTCATCCTATCGATCTTTTGCTGTTCCAGATCCTGACTTTCAATCTTTTCAATGAATTGAGATATTGATAAACCATCATAAACACCCGTATTTTTCAGTATCATCAAATATGTTCCCCACTCTTTCTGTGGTAAAGCATCAGCTAGCTTATCAACCCATTCCTCATTTTCCTTTGTGATGTCCATCATCGACATCGTTCTCACCAGATGACAGTACCTTTCAATTAACTTCTTCGTGTCTTCCCCAGGCAGACTTGTAAACAGATCAAATTCTTTTTTAAGTAACGACTTCTTGTTCTTAATCATATTTGCACTTCCTTCAACCTTTACTTTCAAAGCATCCCAAATCGACTTCGATGTTTTATCATGTTGAAGAAGTATGAATATGTCTTCTTTGATCGCCTGTTGTAACAAGCTAATCATCATTTTTTCAGCCCGATACATCTCTCGTTCTTCATTGCTGAAATCTGAAATCTGTTTAATTGTTTGTAACTCAGTTCTTGGTAATACGTACTTCTTCAAAATGCACTCCCATGATCTCAAATGATTAGCTTGAACCCAGTTTTCAAACCTATCTTTCCAACCATAATATTCCTCAATACCCATAAGCTTTGGCGGTTTCTGTGTAGTTCCCGTCTCATTCTCTAAGTTCACGGCTTTAGCAATTGAAGATTGACCCGTCGGTGTTGCAAATGCGTTGTAGAATTCAGTACTCATGATGACGTATCAAATTTTTCAACACTGTGTCTTAAAAGCAAAATCAGTTTGTAAGTTGTCACAAAAGCGAAACCCTAAAGTGAAGTTTGAGCGAAACCCCAAGTTACCACTAAAGCGAAACCTCAAATTACCACAAGAGCGAAATCTCAATTTACCCTAAGAGCGAAATTGCTGTGACACAAGAACGATACCCTGACCTCAAAAGCGAAACCCCTTCGAACCAGAATTTAGGCCATTTTACTTAGAATCTAAGTCTCAAACTTTCCAGGGTTTGTCTATGCAAGATTATCTATGTGCTGAACAATTTTGATTCAATTTTGACCGTGAAAACCCTCTGAATTAAGAAAAGTATGTGTAGAAGTGAGAAAAACCAATGAAAACCAGAAGAAAACAAGCTAATTTCAGCAGAACTCCTCCTCCTGAGCTCTGATACCACTTGTAGGACCGGTTTCGAATCCGAACGAGTCGATCAGAGGCGTTCTCCTATGTTTCAGGTGCGGAATTACAAGAAACAAAGGTAGAAATAGCTTTAAAACACTGTTTGATTGATTGGATGACAATTACAGCTCAAATCTCACACCGGCAGCACTTCGGCGTAGTTGTCAAGAGTCTGATAATGATTTCGCTCAAGAGGACCCTATATATAGGGTGATGGTTTCGCTTATGTGACAGACCACATAAGCGATACCCCATGTTAGTGATTTCGCTTATGTGTCATGTACACATAAGCGATACCCTCTTGTACACATGAGCGAAAACATCTCTAACTACCTATATAATTTTACATATTCTCGTACAACGTGCCCTGATCTATACAATGAAATCTAAGATTCGATACAAGACGAAGTCAACAGATGTAGTGCATCAACACTTAGTTTATTAGTGACTTCAAATAGAGCACAAAGTTCCTACACGTATCTATCACATAACATGCATCACTTTAACAGTTCATGCCCATATAAACTTCCCATCTATTCCCCACTCATAAACAAACATACGACATTGCACATAACACTTTTATTGACATATAACATGTTATATCATTCTCGGACAACCTACCCGACATTTAGACACGCAAATTACTACTTATGTCGATTCAGCTTTAATCTTCAAAACTGGGCTGTTTTCGGGGTTTTTAATAAAATAGTTAACTTGTTCCAAAAATTCCCAACTTTTTACAGAATGTCTTAAACGATCCAAATATTATTGTGTAAAAATATCGGGATCCAATTCATCACTAATATTTTATAAAAATTCATTTTCTGGACTGCAATCAGATTCATCTTTTTCTGATTGCAGTCCACGGAATAATTTATTAAAAATTCATCGTAAGTTCGATTTACGAAATTCCAGTGGGAGGATTACAAATACATCAGTGGTCATCTACTGTACAAATTTCATGAGCTGATTCAACATAGATTTCCAGTTATGACTAAAAATATAGCACCCATTTACTGCAGTAAAAACTCAGCTTTAGCTGCTGTTACAAAACGGGTCTTTAAAAATAGTAAACGAACTCCAAAAATTATGATTCCAGTTCCATTAGAACCGTATTTCATAATACATAAATCTAGACTTCAGAAAATGCGTTTTTCGTTTTATTAAGGTCTGGTTACAGCCAACTGAAGTTGGCTGTAATCCCTAAACAGCCTCCTGTTTTCAGCTTTTAACATTCTAAAGCGTGCTCAATTGATTCCGTTAACATGTTTAGCGATCAATAAAGACATTTAACATTAACAAGTAATCAGCAAGTAATCAACAACATATCAAAACAACTTCATACTAACATTATTACATCATGTTTCATCTTTAATAAAGCTTTATGTTCATCTTCTTGGTTCTTGTTATTTAGTGTTTCAAACATAACCATCATACTACAACTTTTAATCATAACAAGAAGATGAACAAGGGTTTGTCAAGAGCTTACTACTAGCACAAGGCTAGGGTAGGATCTAGTGATGAAGATGACGAGAAAAGATGATGAAGAAGCAGAAAACAAAGCTCCCTTGATGCTCCACAAGTAGCAAGCCTTCTTGTATCAACCTTTAAGCTTGAATATGACTTGAAAATGGAGGTTGATGGTGGTGGAATGGTGGTGGTATTGGCGGTGGTAGTGTGGCCGAGAGAGGGAGAGAGATGAGGGAGTGATGGTGTGAGTTATTTGAAGTATGGTGAGTGATCTTCAAGACCATACTTATAAGATGGTTCTAATATTTTGGCAACTCTTGCAAGTAATCAATCTCATAAAATAATAGAATATAATCTAGAACAAGATTTGAGGTACGGTTGTGATCTTGGCCTTGTGACCGAATCGGTTAGGGGGGGGGGGGTTGGTTGCAAATTTTGTAACTAATTGGTAAAGGTTAGTTAGGTTGTCAAGTATACACTTACATATATTAGTATGTTGACATTTAGGGGGTGTTATGGTATACGGGGATCATGACTAGCCAAAAAATAATAACACCATGTGTTTGACAAATATTTGGTGTCCCGGGTAATGTCCGGTTGTTCGGTCGGATACTGTTCCGTTAAAGTGTTTAATTATTCCGTAAAGTGTCTTATATATATATATATATTTCTGTAACACTTTTAATTCCCAATACATAGGAGAATATTCAGGACCATTTAGTAAATTTTCTGCACAAGACTAGTGTGTTAACAAACACATGTGAGTATGACACAGTAATCAGGAAACAGTTAAGTAATTCAACACAGTCACCAAGCACTTAATTATCATTAATAAAACGTACGGATACATGTAATTACGAGGGTTGTCACAACGTTTCTTTGAGATACACTATTTTCTCAGTAAACTTTCACTCAATGTGATGGGCAAAATCCTTATGTGGGGATATTGTCCATCTCATTGAGCAAAATCTTATTGAGCCTATCCTCAATATAAATGCCAAAAACATACAAAAACCACAAAATTGCAAAACGTCATTTCTTGGGGATTCAGTTTTGTTCTTAATATAGTTTAGCTGAATGGTGTGGACAACATTGTTAGACATCTTTCTTAATTGAGGATAAACAATGTTGTACATCTCGTTCAGCAAAACATTATTGAGTTTAGCATGACCAAAATTAGAGGTTTAAGGTACTTTTATTTAGTGGCGTTGTTTTTTTTTTGGCGTTTCGTTTGCTTGTCCAATCTAATATTGTTTGTTATGTAACTTCGAAGTAACATGTTATGAACAATAAGTAGAAAAAAAGATGGAAAAAAGAAATGCTATATAAGAGATATAAAACGCCAAATTTCAATTTGTGTGTGTTCTGTAAGAATGAAAAATACAAAACGCCAAACTACTCACTTGCTCTCGAAGACCTTGTCGATTTTCTTTTATTTACAGCCTTTTTGCATGTCGATGCATAGTGTCTGTGACAACCGTAAAAAATACAGGTATCCATACAATTAATTAATATTGATTAGTGCTTAATGACTGTGCTGAATTACAATTAATGACTTAAACTGCTTTCTGATTACTGCATTATACTTACATGTGCATCACATATTACATAATGTCACCTCATTATCACATGTAAACCTTATTGACATATATGATGCACAAAGCACAGTTAGCACAGTTAACGGATAAAACAGGAATATGCTGACGGGGTTCAGTACATAGACAGACAATGTTTTGAGACCCAGTATGAGCCAGAAACCAAGTTCTACACTAGTATAGTGTGTAGGGAAGTAAGGACCACAAAACTGCATTCCTAAGTGATAGTTTAGGTGTCGGGAAGTGCCTAAAACTCACCAAAAGTGCAGAATTCTGCATTTTTCAGCAAAAATCAGCTTTTTAACAAGCTAGTTTCATGTAAAAATATGACTAAGTGGTCCTGAATGCTTTCCTAAGTGTCGGGAATTAAAAGTGTCACAAAAGGGTACTTAAAGATTACTAAACGGAATAGTTTGACACTTTAACGAACCGGTATCTAACCGAACCACCAGACACTACCCGAAACACCAAAATTATACTAGAAGCATTGTTTTAATGTTTCTGAGCTAGTTATGATCCCCGAACACCCTAACACACTATATAACACATCATACACATAAACACTAACTAATACACTTAACTTCCAACTATATAATCTAACCTAGCATTTAAACCCAACCAAGACCCCCCCCCCTTAGGTGGACGGTCACAAGTGACCCCACCATAATCCTCACTAGATCTTGCTTAAATCTTCCTAAGATTTGTTTAGATTGTGTATGTACTATTACAAACATGTTATACAATGGGTAATACTCAAAATTGAGATTATAAGAGAACATGATGGATCATAATCACTCACACACTTCACCAACATCTCTCTCCCTCTCCTCCTCTTCCTCTCGGCCGTGAACACCCACCACCACCATCATCACTTCCATTTCATTCTCAACCATTTCCAAGCGCACTCAAGGTGTAAGGAGCCATATAAGAAGGTTTGGTGGTCTTGGATCTTGAAGGACCTTCATCATTTGCTATTATCCTCCACTTTTGTCATCTACAACATCAAGTGTTCTTCCCTAGCCAAAGAGCTAGTAGTAAGACTCTCATAACCCTTTGTTACTTCATATCTTGATGGATAAAAGATGTTATACATTGATGATCATGAAGAACACTAAAGAACCTAACCAAGAAACATGAACATAAGCTTAACATATGATGAAATCTTGATGAAACTATGTTGTTTAGTGTATAAATGATGCTTGATTGTTATTTTCTTGAGATTATGATGTTGATCATCATAAGGAGCTTGCCAGATTGTGATTAAACACATGATCTAGCAAGTGAGAGGATGATTATGTGACAAAACAAGATGACCATCCTCATATCTAAGCATGAACTTGAAGAATAAAGTAATTTCTTGAAAAATAATAAACAAAGTGAGTTAGTAATATTATGGATCTAAGATTTATGAATGGTTTCCCAAAAGAACCAAGTTCAAAATGTGATTTTTAGAAGATCTTGGTTCTTACTTAAACACACACTATTTTTGGTGGTAAAACAAGTGTAGAAACACTAGAGAAACAAGAAGATTTCATAAAGAAGCATTTTTGTAAAACATGTTTACAAGTTGTAAACACCTAAATCTTCCAAGAATGAGATTTCGAAAGAAATAAACACACTTTAAAGGGTAACTAAGTTTACTAAACACACTACCAAGTTACTACAAGTTTTTATGAAAGATCAAGTTCATGATTACTATGTAGATAGCTTTGTTTTAGCACTTGGTAAGTATAGATTGATTGTTGATTGTTTGTGATGATTTTGAAAAGAAAATGATATGCTTTCATAGCATGGACACCTCCATTTTTAGAGGAAACTATGGCAAAATTTTCTAAAAATACAAACACTTAGAAAAATATTCTCTAAACAAATATTCACAAGTGTGTTTTAACTATGGTTTTCAACATAAATCTTGCCATAATTTTTATTACAAAAATACAAATATTGGAGGTTGGTTGTTATAAATAAAAATGAGTAAATATGTATTTAAAATATATATTTAAAATATATATTTACACATTATGTGTGATTATTTGTATACTTTGTGTATTAGTTATATTATTTTAGGATTTAAAGTAATATAACTTAACAAAATACCAAGGATTTACAATCCAAAATAATACCAAAAAAAATCACAAGGAATAAATATATAAGTTAAACACTTAATATTGGCAAACCGAACAAGAACGTAACTTATAGAATATTCCGGAGAATACCGTTACAAATATGTTTTTGGTAAATATTATTTTTGGATATGAAAGAAATGAAAATATGATTTCTGTAAATATTACCAAAGTATATCATATTTTCGACAAGAAGAAAATATATTGTTTTTGGAAGTAAAAATATATTTTCTTGGAATATTTTGAAGATATATGATTTTTGGGAAAAATATATATTTTCTTAAAATACAATATTTTTGACAAGTAAGTTTAAATATATTTTCTAAAGTGAGACTTGAAAATATATTATTTCGGAACTACAAATACTAGAATACGAATATACATGTATGAGATACCCCCCATCCTTGGGAAGGAAATACTTGAGAAGTATTAATACAGAAATATTGCTTAAACAATTATTCCAAAACTAAATATAATTTAAAGTTAAAATAATTATTATTTTAACAAGTAATTATAACTCGGAATAATATTGGAAACATAAGAAACGTAACTCAAAAACGTTAAACTCTAAGCCAAGGCACGGCCCGTTCGTCTAATAAACATTAGTACATTGTAGGGAGTCGTGTTCGCTGAGGAGATTTGGGTTACGATTCTGAAGACGCAATACTGTGAGTTCATGTCCCCCTTTTCTTTAAACTGCTTTGTTTATTTACTTCGGGGGTGAAATACATGTTACAAAAGGATTACATACGAATACTATTGGTATGATTAGCCTAGGAAAGAACCATAGATCATGTGAATGGGTAGGCGGATACTTGGGACCATTAATCCTCGTATAAGGACCGAGGGGCATGAGTGATAGATCTATTTGGGTGTAGCGAGCCCACACCCATGAGGACCAGGGTGGCCCATAGGGTGACTATGTCTTCCAGCCGGAAGCCCGGTACAAATTTGCTAGGTTTGAGTCTTCCTACACCGTCACACATACCAGTGGCCTTGTGTAGGATCGATTTGACCGATCAAATGAGTCAATTTGAGTGAATACACACTATTTAAGTGGCGGAAACACCTAAACAGTTTAGAATCAGATAGGATGGAGTAGAAAACAGAAGAATGTAACTTTAATACTCGTTTCTCATTCACTAATCACTTGAAAATCCGGCAGAGTAACAGTACATGACAGAGCTGACCGTTTCAAATGAGAAACACTCAAGCCTATTTATAGGCAAACACCCCTGTCCGTTTGAAACTGACATGACCTGTTCAAACGGTCACGACCAGTTCAAACGGTCATGATCTAAATCCTGTCCGTTTGAAAGTTACAAGCCACTTTCAAACGGTCACCCTTGGAAATAACATAAACATTACATTTAGACCCCTTAAACTTCTATACAATTTACCATACATGCCCTAGACTTATCTGTTTCGTGTATATTGAAATGATGATGTCATATGATGATGTCATATTGTGATGTCACATGTATGATGTCATCATTGAGAATGATGACATCATTCTTGACCAGATTTGCAACGAAACTGAGACTCGATATAAGACGAAGTCAACAGACATATGCACCAACAGTCTCCCCCTTGGATGTTGACGGAGTCTTCAGTACGAGACGTTAGTATATCAAAACTTCAGTCTTAATCAGTCTTCACACTCTCTCTTCAATCACCCTATTGCTAACAAACTTTCCCTTACGTTGTTCCGGGATCGTAATCTGATATAGCACTCTCTATCTTCTCAGCATAAGCAACTTTCACAGATTCAGGACCATATCCTGGCTCTCAGTAGCAACAAGATCAGGAACCTGGCTTTTACGACTACAGACTCCCCCTTTCGACAACCTGGGATCGCAGTCTGGAATTCACTAGCTGCATACCTGCATATACTCTAACCAACAATAAGATTTGACTTTATGCTTATCACTTGTATTTAAAATGATTAAATTGGTTTCAAATTAATGAGCCATTTAGTCATTTCAAAAACATTACTCGTTTCAACAAACTTTCCCAAACTTCTGTTCTTCCTGTTTAGCACTTAGAATTTTGAATATCAGCTCTCCAACATCAGTTGTCAAAAATCTTTTTGGATTTTCAAATAAAAAACTAAACTTCTAGAAAGAACAATATTGAAATGCAGTAAAGAAATATTTACAGACAATATTTTTGTGAGTTTGTGTAAGAGGATCATATCAGTTTATGAGACACATCACAAGCACCGTTAAGCTTTAAACATTTTAAGTTCTAAACGATTCACATTGATTGACGATATAGTTGTCCTCTTAAGCTCAATCTAAAAAACTTTCGAAATGCTTACCAATACGTTAAGGTATATTAATTTTGCACTAAGTTCTTATGGACCCCACGATCTTAGCATATCCCCTCATCATGCAATATACTAACTTAAGTAATGCCTTTAAACTTTCATCAACTGTGATATGTGCGAAAACAAAGCAGAATGTTTAAACATTAACAATCAGGTCGATACTTCCGTATACGCAGAGAAAGTCCAATGTTTAAACAAAATAAGAAAATAAAACAAGTTGAAGTTGTTTAGGCTTTAACCACCAGGTCGATACTTCCGTATACGCAGAGGAGGTCCAAAGCTTAAACGAAACACCAAAGAAAATAAAGCAGAACGTTTAGGCAATAACATCCAGGTCGATACTCACGTATACGCAGAGGATGTCCAATGCTTAAACAAAATAAAGAAATAAAACAAGTTTAAATCTTTGTAAAATGAAATGCAAAATCACAGCGACTTTTTAGCAAGGTTGTGAAAGTTCACAAACTTAACCAGTTTTATGTCTTTCGACAATCAGCGATTACTGAGTAGGCATACAATCAAGAAGGACAAAACTAAGTACTATGCTTTTGACCATGTTTCCCACTAGAACTAGGCTTTTTCAATTAAGTTTGTATCGTTCTCGCAAATCTACTAGTCTAGCTGAGCCTATCGTCACATCTTTAGTGAGACCGTTTATCACATTTGACATTTCATTTCTTTAGCATACTGTGACAGTCCAACTGATTTACTATCATTTCCTCTTTTTCACAACAAAACCCATTTTGAATTTTTCAATGTTTTTGGCATTTTCAAATTTTCTAATTTTTAAAATTTTTCTCCCCCTAAAATCAAAATTATATTTCAAATTTTGATTTTCTGGGAAAATTTGAAAAATAAAGCAGTAAACTGTACAAATAACGTGACAAACTGATGAGAATTGCTTCAATTCGCCATCCACTTGACATAAACAATCAGAACTCCCCCTGACAACAAACTATTTTCCCATTATGATTTCAAAACACTTAAGTTTGTTTTAATCAAAATGGTTTTTCCGGAAAATTAGTTTTGTGTGTCGTTTCACAAACATGGGGTTTCATCACATTGTTCTTCAATTACTCATAGGTTAATCACAAAAACAATTTCAACAATCATACCACTTGTAAGATAGTTAAATCAAGTACAACTTAATGTCCTTAATTAACCACTTGCAAGTCGAAATATCACCAAAGTGAATTTCTCAAGAAAGATGCCGATTCCTACTCCCCAATTACCAACCTGGGAGTTCCGGCAAGTCAGGTTTTTCAGTTAAAGAGATTCACCCAAACCTGACGGTCCTTGGGTGTTTTGAACATACCTTTTTGATTCATAAAATTCTTTAACTCCTCTTACCTTACCCTCGACCATTTTTCCAAAAATATTTTTTACTTTGCTATTAAAAGCCTTTTCAACATCAAATTCTTTCTTTTCAGAATAGAACTGATTTGAAATTTTCACTTTCCCATCTTTTTGTTTAAAATTTTCAGTCCGCAATGGTGGAAAGTTGATATCATCCATTAGCGGAACCGAATTTTCACTTTTGAGCTCAACTTGTGGCTCCTCTGATTTTGACGAATCAGAATCATTGCCAACACGTGGCTCCTTTGTTTCCAAAGAAACAAATTCATCGCCAAAAACTTTTTCTTTCTTCACACACCATTCTGTCCTCAGATTTGTATCTGATGAATTCGTTTTGCTTGATTTGTCATTCTTTGGAGAGCAAGACGATTTATCAGAACTTTTATCTGATTTTCTTGTTGTATCCGAGGACAAAATCCTTTCAAGATACTCTCGTGCTTTCTTTCTTTTCTTTCTCAGTCGGTCTTTTTATCCTTGTGAAAGCCTCACTTTCTGTTCTTTTGGCTTTTCTTCTACCTTGACTGATTTCTTTGTTTTAGCCACCCATGATTGAGTATCAACTTTCTGTTCTTTTGGTTTTTCTTCTACCTTAACTGATTTCTTTGTTTTAGCCACCCATGATTGAGTATCAAAAACTTTTGTCTTTGGATAAATCTTTGAAGTCTTTTGGGTTTTCGAAGATTCACCAATCTCAAAAATTGATTTCGGTTTTTCTTCGGACTTCAATGATTCATCTCTTTTCAGAATTCGGACAGACGAAACCATTTGTTTTTTACTCTTATCATCAGTTGAAGTTTTAGGTTTTGGTTTTTGCAAAACAGGTTTCTTGAAAACAGGCTTTTCAATCTTTTTGGTACATTGCTTCGCCATATGACCAATCTCATTGCAGCTGTAACAAACTCTTTTGTCATACTCGACAAAAGTTGACTTGAACGACTCTTCTTTCAATTTCTTAGCCGCATTGAAATCGTCAACGGCTTTTTTACTGAAAATATACTCCTTTTCTGCATCAACACTTGGACCAACAACAAAAACATCATTCATTGTTTCCTTTGGTTTAACATTCTTAGCCATTCTCTTTTCAAACCCAATACCTTTGTTTTTAAAATTGTTTCCATTTTTCTTGTTAAACCCATTGTTACTTACCCAATCTTTCTTCCCAGAGTTGTTTTCTTTCACAAAAGATTTTTTAGGTTTTGAAAAGAACTCATTGTTGTTAACTTCAGAAATATCAATCTCGACAAGCTTAAACACCTTCTCAACATTTTTCATGTTCGCGTTTTGGATCGGATACTCAAAATCAGAATAGAGTTTGTCAGTTCCAATCATTGTGTAAACCACCATTGATTGGATCATCATTTGCAACCTTTTCTGATTTTGGAATAAACTTGTCCAAAAAGTTACCATCATCTTCACATTCAGAACTGGAAGTTTCCAAATGTGTTTTCACAGTTTCAAAGTCTGAGTTATCACTCTCTTCGTCTAACACTTGGTCAACAACAGTCTTGATCACCTGTGACTCATTGTCAGTGTCGGACGGAGAGAATGTAACATCAATGCTCTCAGGTAACTCATCCTCAATGGTTCTCAACTTGAGGTTCAAAGCAGCTTCCACCCCATCTGGATACTTCTGAGTGTAATGACTCCACATTGGGGGTGGAACACTGTTAAAGACAAGTGTTTCATCTGGTTGTTTCGGAACAATCTGTTCAATCACATATGAAGATGCAACATAACTCATCAACTTCTTATCAATTCTTTCATTTTCAATTTTTGTTAACTCCAATTCCCTTTTTAATGAAGCAATAGTGTCAAGATAAAAGTTGACTTCCACTTGTTTATCAAAAATTATCGATTTTAATAATTTCGTGGCTTTATCATTTTCAATACTCTCATTTTGAATCATTTTGATAGATTTTGCCAACTTGTCATATGCTTCTTTTACTTCATTCAGATCAAATTTAAGTTCATCAGTATATTGTTTCAATTCCTGAAACTTTGTGTCCTTTTCAAGACACTCCATGCAGGGTTTTGAACATTTTTCGCATGAAGTTTCAGACATTGACTCAATATTTTCAACAATCTTTTCCTCTTGCTCAAAATCAACATCCTGTTTACCAACATTATCAGACTCTGACTCAGACACTCCTTCGGTTTTGACCTCCTGACTTTCGGATTTCCCATCAGACTCCTTTTGACCTAACTCTGTTTTGACCGACTCAGTATCAACAGACTTCATTTTTCTAATCTTTTGGAGTTCAAGTTCTTGAGCTTGAATCTTCTCGATGAAACCACTAAGATTCATATTTGCAAAATTTGTATTTTTCTTTAACATCAGCAGATAAATTCCCCACTCATCATATGGCAACGCATCTGCCAATTTATCAATCCACACCTCATTAGCCTTGGTTATCTTCAATCTCCCCATCTCCACAACTAGATGGCAATATCGTTCAATCAATTCTTTTGTAGACTCTCCCTTGATACCCGTAAAACTATCAAAATTCTTCTGTGCAATATCTGCTGGACTCTGAACACGATACGACTCACAATCCATGTTTCGTTATTGAAAGATTTTCAAAGACAGATTTTCAAACAATACGAAATTTCACACAATCTAAGATCAGTTCAATCACTTTATCAAACCACTTAATCAGATGAATATCCGATTGAGTGACAAAAATCCGGTGATAACGAATCGAGTGAGAATTCGCTTGGACAGATATTCGATGCTTGACAAATACCTTGGAGTACCTTTAAACAAACAAATAAACGATCAGTTTAAACAAACTGAATACGTGAAAGTGTGTGTTTATGAAATCAATCTAAGACTCGTGTCAAAGATTCGCGAACTCGTTTCAATGTTGTTCAAGTGAGATTACTGAATGAACTGGGCTTCTCGCACAAAACAACTCCTTAACCAGAAAAATTTTGGGCTTCAATCCTTGAATGAATGATCAAATTAATGATCACATGGGCCGACAACTCACTTAATAATCACATGCACACTATAATGGCCAATCAACATATCACATGCAAACATACAGTCCTCGATATCAACAGATGTATTTGACTATTCAATAAAGTCTTTAAGAATTTTAATTTTCAATTAACAATGAGACTTGATTGGACCTCAATGTTGAGCAGACAAATGCAATGAATGGATTCAGATTTCACGTGAATTCTGATTTTCAATAAAACTAAACCTTACTTGATCAAAATGCAACAATAAATTTCACATGCAAACAATAAATGTCACCGATTGCACTACTAAACAACTTTTCTCGAAACTTGATGCATTTTTCTCGTGAATTCTGATTTTCGAGAGAATCATACCACACTTTATCAGAGTGCAACAACAAAAGTGACAGACAACTTTAATATCTCGCTGATGTACACAGATAAGATCACATGTATTCTGAAAATCTCTATTTAATGATCACATGCACCACTTTGAATCACTTAATCAAACTGATGCAATCCTTTAATTCTATTGGGTCGCTAAAGTATTTGGCAGACAACAAACTTTGATCGAATACTTTGATAGAACCAATACTTTGAGCTTATCATCAATCACATGCAACCGATTTTAATTCAAACCCAATGATGATATTTGATCAGATTAAGACACGTATCACATGAAATGCTGAATCATTTTCAAACAGAAGTTATGTTTCAAACGGTCAGGTGCTTGTTCAAACGGTCAAGTGCTTGTTCAAACGGTCAGGTGCTTGTTCAAACGGTCATGTCAATTTTTCAAACGGTCAGGTCAGTTTTTCAAACGGACAAGCACGCCTCGTTCAAACGGTCACCAATTTCCAGTCCTTTTTTTACCATTTTTAATAAGAGTTTAGATCTAATATTCTCAAGGGTTTGTTAAAACACAGTTTTACACACACTATACAAAATTCAGTCCATTTTGTCCGGCGAAACGTCCAGAAATCAAATTTTGTGTAGAAAAACCAACTGATGCAGGTGTATTTACTCATAACTGGCTCTGATACCAATTGTAGGATCGATTTGACCGATCAAATGAGTCAATTTGAGTGAATACACACTATTTAAGTGGCGGAAACACCTAAACAGTTTAGAATCAGATAGAATGGAGTAGAAAACAGAAGAATGTAACTTTAATACTCGTTTCTCATTCACTAATCACTTGAAAATCCGGCAGAGTAACAGTACATGACAGAGCTGACCGTTTCAAATGAGAAACACACAAGCCTATTTATAGGCAAACACCCCTGTCCGTTTGAAACTGACATGACCTGTTCAAACGGTCACGACCAGTTCAAACGGTCACGACCAGTTCAAACGGTCACGATCTAAATCCTGTCCGTTTGAAAGTTACAAGCCACTTTCAAACGGTCACCCTTGGAAATAACATAAACATTACATTTAGACCCCTTAAACTTCTATACAATCTACCATACATGACCTAGACTTATCTGTTTCGTGTATATTGAAATGATGATGTCATATGATGATGTCATATTGTGATGTCACATGTATGATGTCATCATTGAGAATGATGACATCATTCTTGACCAGATTTGCAACGAAACTGAGACTCGATATAAGACGAAGTCAACAGACATATGCACCAACACCTTGCAAACCATTGGTGATCTTTTCCTTGTTTGCTTTCATACCGGGATTTACATACACTGTTTACAAAGGTTTATACATACATATACGAAACACATGAACTCGCTCAACTTTTGTTGATGTTTTCAAAATTACATGTATTTCAGGGAACTAAGTGGATCTGGCAGGTGTGTGCATGTTTTCAAGCTGCGTCATGAATAAAAGATGTCATCCGGGGTCGTAGGGTTTAGGAGGTGTATCCTATTCCTGGACGGGATACATGTTTCTAAATCCGGTTTTATTTAAAGTCTTTTGTTGAGTCTTCATGAACTCATTTAAAAATGTTGTGGTTTGTAACTTGAATTTGATGTCAACGTTTCATACAAGTATGTTATGTTGTTTTCAAACTTAATTAATGGATGAACATCTTATGGTTTTATCATATAGCGTTGTTATGATTGATTGCTATGGTATTAAGTAAGTCACACCAATAACCACACTTCCGCAAAAGTCAGGGTGTGACAGCTTGGTATCAGAGCTTCGATTGTAGCGAGCTAGGATTCTTTCTCGAGTCTAGACTACGATCATTAGGGCTCTCACGAAAATGTTTTCACAAACATGTTTTTATTGCATACACAAAATGTCCAGATCCAGGAAACAAATATTTTTACAAATAAAAGACACAAAATACATTTCAAAGAATTCGTTTATAATTCAGTCTGAGAGACTGGGGAGTTAGTCTGAGAGACTAGCTGGGTAGTTCAGCCTGAGAGGCTAGGTAGTTTGAGAGACTAGTTAGGACAGTTTGAGAAACTGGGAGGTTTAGTCTGAGAGACTAAGTAGTTCAGTTTGAGAGGCTGGGTGAGATAGTCTTGGGAAGACTAGGATACATACATGCTTACATTGTTACTACTTATATGCTTATTTGATGATTGTTGATATATGTGCATATGTGTGATTGCTTTGTCACAGACACCATGTCCTCTTCTGATAGTGGAGTATCAGATACCGTAGACCCTATTGCCATAGTTTCGGATGATGAGATCATCCCAGAGGATGAGGTTTTTACATCTGACACTACGAGTAGCGATGATGATGATTTCCAGCCGTTTGCTTTACCAGATTTTGGCGATGATATACCGCTAGCTGATGGTTTTCCGAGCGAGGATCTACTTCTTGTTCCGATCCCCGCTCCTCTTCCTCTTGCTGCATTTCCTCTCGAGGATCTGCCTCTTGATGCCATGTCTGACGACGGCATCGATCTTTTTATTGAGGGTCCCCCTGAGGGTGCCCAGGATGATGGAGTTCCAGTCGATGATGCCGTTGTCGCTCCACTTGTCGAGATTCCAGTCGATGATGTCATTGCTGTTCCGCTTATTGAGATTCCGATCATTGAGATTTCGTCTAACCATTCTGGCCCTGATTCATTCGAGTCTATATCATCTACTACTCTACACGCACTGGGATTACAGCGTTATCCCACAGATTCTGATTCTGACACAGCTATGTCTGTCGCACCTGTTCCTCCACAGGACTTCGAGTTTGATGATGAGTTTAATCCTGACATTGATCCTGAGCATGAGGTTCACTTCGTCCCCGACGATCAGCTTTTTGATATACCCGCTGATCTCGAGCCGATACCCGCTGATCTTGAGTTAGCTCCAGCCGACCCTGAGCCTTTGATTGCACCCGAGCCTATACCTGCTCACGATCCCCTGCCTGAGCATGCACCTGTTGACATACCAGTTGTTGCACCACCTTTACCTGACCCTCTACCTGCACCCGCAGACCATGCTCCTTTTGCTGACCATATAGATCCCCATTATGCATTCACCCGCAATGGGTGGATAGATGATGATGACCTGCCTCCATTTGTTAGGCCTGTTACTCCCCCACCTGCACCTGCACATGCACCTGTTGATATCGCCCCGTTTCACCCACATGTGTCTGACATACACCGCACTGATTTACCGGTCACGTTCCTACAGGATATCCCTCCGCCCCATCCAGGGGAAGGACCGTCTAGCCAGCCGTCTGGTCATGTCCCACCTGTGTCAGCAGCCTTTCCTTTCATGCCACAGTTTACACATACTGCACCTTTTGCTTCTGCACCATCGTGCGAGCCACTTATTTGGTTTCCGCCCAACACGATGCCTGTTTCTGATCCATACCATCCCTTCCATTACACTGGGTACACAAGGGATGAGCTACTCCTATCCTTACAGCTCCAGCAGGAGATGTTGTGTCACAGAGTCATGGATCTTGAGAGGATTCCGCGTCCTCCACCTTGCACTTGTCAGTCACCATTCGCGACTCCACCCACTCCTCTTCTGCCATACCCAGATTTTGATGTTCGTTTCCTTACTATGGAGCAGCAGATCAGTTATCTGTTGCATCGTGTTCATGCCCTCGAGGAGGAGCTAGCGCATCTGCGTAGTTTGCTTTTCGTTCCTCCACATCCTCCTCCTCCACCATCAGCATAGCAGTTTTTGGCTTTATGCAGGTAGCATACTTTTGGTGAGAGTGCAGCTATTGAGCCCAGATTGCACAGCCTTTTTGGAAGACCACTTTTTGACCTTTGACTTTTGACTACTGTAGTTTGTTAGACGATTTGGACAAGGGTGATGTGACCCTGTAGTCCCTTTTGATGTATGGTACATTGTGAAACTTGTAAAGCTGTATTTGTGGTCATTTGATATATGAAAGCTCAATCGCAACATTCTCATTATATACATTGTTGAGTTACTTGCTTACGTTATGATTGGGATGTTATGTGTTTACTTGCGTTGACAAATGTTATTACATACACGTACTACATACTTATATACATAATACCTGACCTATACTATCTTCTTTAGAAGATGCCTCCTCGAAGAGATAACACACTGCCCACAACTGAGGCTGAGTTACAAGAACGGATTTCACGGGCGATAGCAGAACACGAGGCCTTACGCTCCGAACATAGCGGAGGTACCTCGGGAAGCAACCCACCTCTTGGTAATGTTTAACTCACTAAGAGATACATTACGTTACAATTGGATATTCCATGTCCGTTCGCTAATGCTTTATGTGAATGACGTTACTTGTACAGGCTGTACCTATAAGCAGTTCTTAGACTGTAAGCCTCTGAATTTTGACGGCACCGGGGGTGCTGTGGCTTTCATCAGATGGACGGAGAAAACTGATTCGGTGATAAGAATGAGCAAGTGTGCGCCGGAGCACCAGGTCACCTACATCTCTGGATTATTCTTAGATGGAGCGTTATCCTGGTGGAATCTACAAGTCCAGACCTTGGGAGAAGAGGCTGCTTATGCCATGACATGGGATGAAATGAAGGAACTCATGCGAAAGAAATACTGCTCCAGGGTTGAAATCCAAAAGCTGGAAACTGAATTCTAGAACCTCAAGATGGACGGCCCAAGGATTGCCGAATACGTGCAGAGATTTCACGACCTATCTCGCGTGGTACCATACATGGTTGATCCGGAATTCAAACGCATCGAGCGTTTCATTTGGGGGTTGGCACCCCAGATTATGAGTATGATGACGACATCAAAACCTGCAACAATCACCGAGGCTATTGATCTGAGTGTCGAGTTAACTGAGGAAGCGATCAGGTTAAACAAGTTTTCGATCTCTGACCAGAAGAAGAAAGAGACTCACGTTGAGTCATCGGGCGAGAACAAAAGGAAGTTCTCAAATTTCAAGAAAGGCACCAGCAGTGCTAGTAAGAAGAAGGATGTGAACCCACCAGCCGAAGTCAAGACTGTTGAAGAAAACAAAGGAAAAGGGTATATGGGCACCTTGCCTAAATGTGATGCGTGTCAGTTGCATCACAATGGACGATGCCGACACGGAAGATGTGAATCGTGTGGAAAAGTTAGCCATGCCAAAGAAACATGCTGGGTGGGTGCCGGTCGTGGAAATGGTGGTCAGAGAGGTTATGGTAGTGGGAATGGAAACGGTAACCGCGGTGGTAATGGGTATGGAAACCGCCCTCAAGGAGGAAATGGCGGTAATGGAAATCGTGGTAATTTTGGGAATCAAACTGGTAATGGAAACCGTGGAGCAAATAACAATCAGGGTAATGGAAATGGTAATGGTCGAGGACCAGGGTGTTTTAACTGTGGAGATGTGGGGCACTTCAAGAGAGAATGCCCAAAGCTCAATCAAGCTCAAGGAAGGGTTTTCAACATCGGAGCGAGGGAAGCTCGCCAAGATCCAAATGTGGTCACTGGTACGTTCCCTATCAACCAATGCTTTGCATCTGTACTATTTGATACCAGTGCCGATTATAGTTTTGTATCCCTAGAATTTAAGAATATATTTGGGTTGGTAGCTAGTAAGCTAGACATTCCGTATTCAATAGAACTAGCTAATGGAAAGCTAGTAGAAGCGAATGAAGTCATTAGAGGTTGCGTAATAGAGCTTGGGGAGCACGATTTTATGCTTGATCTGCTACCAGTCGAGTTGGGAAGCTTCGACGTGGTAGTGGGGATGGATTGGTTGTCAAGAAACCGAGCAGAGATCGTATGTCACGAGAAGGTCATTCGCATTCCGATGGCGAATGGAGAAATAATTGTGGTACATGGAGAGAAGCACGATACTCCTCTAAGGATCATTAGCTGTTTGAAAGCTCGTAGGTGTTTGTAGAAAGGATGTGTTGCCTTCTTGGCACACATTGTGGACAAGGAAGCCGCTGAGCCAAAGCTAGAAGATATCCCAGTTGTAAAGGAATATCCTGAAGTCTTTCCCGAAGACTTGCCAAGATTGCCGCCGCAAAGACAAGTCGAGTTTCACATTGACTTAGTTCCAGGTGTTATGCCTGTAGCTAAGGCACCTTATCGACTTGCGCCTTCAGAAATGCAAGAGCTGTCAACGCAACTTTAGGAGCTATTGGACAAGGGATTTATCAGACCAAGCTTCTCGCCTTGGGGAGCTCCAGTGCTGTTTGTTAAGAAGAATGACGGTAGTTTCCGCATGTGTATCGACTACCGCGAGCTAAACAAGTTGACCATTAAGAATCGGTATCCTTTGCCAAGGATTGATGACTTGTTCGATCAACTACAAGGTTCGAGTTTTTACTCCAAAATTGATCTTCGATCAGGATATCACCAGTTGAGAATACAAGAGGAGAGTATTCCAAAGACTGCCTTCAGAACTCGATATGGACATTACGAGTTCCTGGTTATGCCGTTTGGTTTGACAAACGCACCAGCGGTATTTATGGATCTGATGAACAGAGTCTGCAAGCCATATCTCGATAAATTTGTGATTGTGTTTATCGACGATATTTTGATTTATTCGAAGACGAAGGAAGAGCATGAGCAACATCTAAGAGCTATCTTAGAGCTGCTCAAGGAAGAGAAATTGTACGCAAAGTTCTCGAAGTACGAGTTCTGGTTACGTGAGGTTCAGTTCCTTGGTCACGTGGTTAACGGAAGTGGAATTCATGTGGATCCCACAAAGATCGAGGCAATCAAGAATTGGGAGACTCCGAAGACGCCAACCGAGATCCGTCAGTTTCTAGGTTTGGCAGGTTATTACCGCAGATTTATTGAGGATTTTTCGAAAATCGCTCAACCTTTGACCTCCCTCACTCAAAAAGGCAAGAAGTATGAATGGGGAGACAAGCAAGAAGAAGCATTTCAATTGTTGAAAAACAAGCTTTGCGATGCACCCATCTTATCCCTACCCGAAGGCACCGATGACTTCGTGATATATTGTGACGCCTCGCGTCAGGGATTGGGATGTGTATTGATGCAGAGTCGGAAAGTTATAGCATACGCTTCGCGCTAATTGAAGGTTCACTAGAAAAATTACACCACGCATGATTTGGAACTAGGCGCTGTGGTGTTTGCATTGAAGATCTGGCGACATTATTTGTATGGCACCCGATGCACGATCTTCACTGATCACAAGAGCCTCCAGCATATATTTGATCAGAAAGAACTTAACATGAGACAGAGGCGATGGGTTGAGTTGTTAAGCGATTATGATTGCGAAATCAAGTATCACCCAGGGAAGGCGAATGTGGTCGCAGACGCCTTGAGTCGGAAGGAAAGAATTAAGCCCATAAGGGTTCGAGCTTTGGAAATGATTGTTCAAACGGACCTCTCATTGCGCATTCGTGCCGCACAGAGAGAAGCTCTTAAAAAGGGGAACCTTGAGAATGAATATCTCCGTGGGATGGAGAAGCAGTTAGTACCCAATAAGGAAGGAACATTGTGTTTCATGGGAAGAATTTGGGTACCTCTCTTTGGTGGTCTTAGAGAAGTAATCTTCGATGAAGCCCACAAGTTACGGTACTCGATCCATCCAGGATCGGATAAAATGTACCAAGATTTGAAGGAATTCTATTGGTGGCCGAGATTGAAAGGCGATGTTGCAACATATGTTGGCAAATGTTTGACTTGTGCCAAGGTAAAGGTCGAATACCAGAAGCCTTCAGGTCTTCTGCAACAACCTGAAATACTCATGTGGAAATGGGAGCAGATTTCAATGGATTTCATAATGAAGTTACCAAGGACACCCAGAGGTCATGATACGATTTGGGTAATCGTATACCGCCTGACAAAATCTGCACATTTTCTGCCAATTAAAGAAAGAGACAACACTAGTAAGCTTGCTGAGCTGTACCTCAGAGAGATAGTTGCACGACATGGAGTGCCTCTCTTGATTATTTTTGATAGAGATGGAAGGTTTGTATCAAGGATTTGGCAATCCTTCCAAGAAGCCTTTGGTTCTCAGTTGAATCTGAGTACTGCTTTCCATCCGCAGACTGATGGCCAGAGCGAACGAAGGATTCAGACGCTAGAAGATATGTTGCGAGCTTGCGTAATGGATTTGGGTGGCAGTTAGGATACCCATCTACCTTTGGTTGAATTCTCATACAACAACAGTTACCATGCAAGCATTCAAGCCGCACCGTTTGAAGCTCTCTATGGGTGCAAGTGTCGATCACCGTTATGCTAGGCAGACGCGGGTGATAGACAGCTTGTTGGTCCTGAATTGGTTCAAGAGACGACAGACAAGATTATACAGATCCGAGGGCGCATTAAGGCGGCTCGTGATCAACAAAAGAGTTATGCGGACCAAAGGAGGAAACCTTTGGAGTTTGAGGTAGGAGATATGGTTTCGTTAAAGGTCTCACCTTGGAAGGGTGTAGCACGCTTTGGGAAGCGTGGGAAGTTGAATCCGCGATACATTGGACCGTTCAAAATCCTGGAGAGGATTGGTCTTGTAGCTTACAAGTTGGATCTACCCGCAGAACTAAATGGTGTTCATGATACATTTCATGTATCTAATCTGAAAATGAGTCCAACTCAAGAAACAGTTGAGGTTACTGATTGGAAGGTTAACAAGACACACAGGAGTAGTGTTAAACTTGTCAAGGTTCGTTGGAATGCGCGTCACGGCCCAGAGTTCACCTGGGAGCGTGAGGATCGCATGAAAGCAAAATACCCACATTTGTTCCCCAAAACCCCTGCAGCTAGTAGCAGAACTAAAATTTCGGGATGAAATTTTCTTAACAGGGGGAGAATGTGATAACCATAAAAAATACAGGTATCCGTACAATTAATTAATATTGATTAGTGCTTAATGACTGTGCTGAATTACAATTAATGACTTAAACTGCTTTCTGATTACTGCATTATACTTACATGTGCATCACATATTACATAATGTCACCTCATTATCACATGCAAACCTTATTGACATATATGATGCACAAATCACAGTTAGCACAGTTAACGGATAAAACAGGAATATGCTGACGGGGTTCAGTACATAGACAGACAATGTTTTAAGACCCAGTATGAGCCAGAAACCAAGTTCTACACTAGTATAGTGTGTAGGGAAGTAAGGACCACAAAACTGCAATCCTAAGTGATAGTTTAGGTGCCGGGAAGTGCCTAAAACTCACCCAAAGTGCAGAATTCTGCATTTGTCAGCAAAAATCAGCTTTTTAACAAGCTAGTTTCATGTAAAAATATGACTAAATGGTCCTGAATGTTTCCTAAGTGTCGGGAATTAAAAGTGTCACAAAAGGGTACTTAAAGATCACTAAACGGAATAGTTTGACACTTTAACGAACCAGTATCTAACCGAACCACCGGACACTACCCGAAACACCAAAATTATACTAGAAGCATTGTTTTAATGTTTCTGAGCTAGTTATGATCCCCAAACACCATAACACACTATATAACACATCATACACATAAACACTAACTAATACACTTAACTTCCAACTATATAATCTAACCTACCATTTAAACCCAACCAAGACCCCCCCCCCCCCCTTAGGTGGACGGTCACAAGTGACCCCACCATAATCCTCACTAGATCTTGCTTAAATCTTCCTAAGATTTGTTTAGATTGTGTATGTACTATTACAAACATGTTATACAATGGGTAATACTCAAAATTGAGATTATAAGAGAACATGATGGATCATAATCACTCACGCACTTCACCAACATCTCTCTCCCTCTCCTCCTCTTCCTCTCGGCCGTGAACACCCACCACCACCATCATCACTTCCATTTCATTCTCAACTATTTCCAAGCGCACTCAAGGTGTAAGGAGCCATATAAGAAGGTTTGGTGGTCTTGGATCTTGAAGGACCTTCATCATTTGCTATTATCCTCCACTTTTGTCATCTACAACATCAAGTGTTCTTCCCTAGCCATAGAGCTAGTAGTAAGACTCTCATAACCCTTTGTTACTTCCTATCTTGATGGATAAAAGATGTTATACATTGATGATCATAAAGAACACTAAAGAACCTAACCAAGAAACATGAACATAAGCTTAACATATGATGAAATCTTGATGAAACTATGTTGTTTAGTGTATAAATGATGCTTGATTGTTATTTTCTTGAGATTATGATGTTGATCATCATAAGGAGCTTGCCAGATTGTAATTAAACACATGATCTAGCAAGTGAGAGGATGATTATGTGACAAAACAAGATGATCATCCTCATATATAAGCATGAACTTGAAGAATAAAGTAATTTCTTGAAAAATAATAAACAAAGTGAGTTAGTAATCTTATGGATCTAAAATTTATAAATGGTTTTCCAAAAGAACCAAGTTTAAAATGTGATTTTTAGAAGATCTTGGTTCTTACTTAAACACACACTATTTTTGGTGGTAAAACAAGTGTAGAAACACTAGAGAAACAAGAAGATTTCATAAAGAAGCATTTTTGTAAAACATGTTTACAAGTTGTAAACACCTAAATCTTCCAAGAATGAGATTTTGAAAGAAATAAACACACTTTAAAGGGTAACTAAGTTTACTAAACACACTACCAAGTTACTACAAGTTTTTATGAAAGATCAAGTTCATGATTACTATGTAGATAGCTTTGTTTTAGCACTTGGTAAGTATAGATTGATTGTTAATTGTTTGTGATGATTTTGAAAAGAAAATGATATGCTTTGATAGCATGGACACCTCCATTTTTAGGGGAAACTATGGCAAAATTTTCAAAAAATACAAACACTTAGAAAAATATTCTCTAAACAAATATTCACAAGTGTGTTTTAACTATGGTTTTCAACATAAATCTTGCCATAATTTTTATTACAAAAATACAAATATTGGAGGTTGGTTGTTATAAATAAAAATGAGTAAATATGTATTTAAAATATATATTTACACATTGTGTGTGATTATTTGTATACTTTGTGTATTAGTTATATTATTTTAGGATTTAAAGTAATATTGTTGGTGAATTTATGTCTATCACCTCCGTCAATGCGAACCGTAGCTGAAAATGATTGAATCTAGCCTTATATTGTAATATTAGATAGAAAAGGGCAAGGTGGCAATATTGTAAATAAGGAGAATCTCCTTATATCATTGGCCTATAAATAGATGAGTTAGGGTTAGAGATTAGGACTTTTGAGACTTTTGGCATTTGGAGCTTTGGAGATCTAAACCTAGAGAGAGAAAGTCTAGAGAGAGAAAGTGCTCCACATGATTCACGGTTCTTTGTACGGTTTCATATCAATTAATCGAATCACAGTTATAATTACGTCTCGTGTGTTCGGTCTCGTTCGTGTACGGATTCCTCACGTCACACGTTCGGTTCGCAATCATTTCGGAGTCAAAAACCGGTCCTAACAAGTGGTATCAGTGCAGGAGCTCGATTGCACGGATCAAACACACTGTTTTGCACATGAATTCATCAGATTCAGATCATAATTCGCATCAGATTTGCTCAATTTCTTCATCTTTTTCATATCTTTATGTTTTCATCAGAAAATCACCAAATTAAACGACTTTTTACGGTTAAAATTTGCTGATTTTTTGATATGTTGTGCGAAAATACTTGATCTTCAAGCCTACAGATTTTCAAATCTTAATTCAAAGCCGTTTGAGAGAAATCTAAAATTTTTTGATCGAAAAAGTGAATATGTTTGCTGTTACTGTTATGATGATATTGGATGTCATCCGATCGGACTGCAGTCCGAACGGACAGTAGTCCGAACCAAAGTATCCATCTTTCATTACATCTCATAAATTGTTGACTGTTATCCGATCGGACTACAGTCCGAACGGACAACAGTCCGAATCATTGTCCCACACTTTCTATTACAATTCATTAAAGTAGTTGACTTTATTGACCATCACTCAATCGGGTTACAACTCGTTCGGACGGCAATCCGAGTCAAAGAACATCACCTGTTCGGGTCACTTAGTCAACAAAGTAATCTGCATTCATTAATTACATACTTCAGTTTTCACGTGTTTCAGAATATTCATGAGCAACAATCATCGGCCCATGTGATTCAAGTTGGAGGTCCAATCAGAGTAAATTGAATCTTCGGCCCAATAAAGTTTACATAACATTAGTGGAGTATTAATTGTGTATGTGAAGCTATGGATAGTGTTGCCGACCATCAATCTTGAAATTGCTTATAAGTTGTCAGTGTGCATGTGATATAATAGTGAAAATCAAAGTTAAAATCTCATTATTAAGGTCAAAGAGACAACCGCCACCCGATCGACCAAGTATTTTGTCGTCTTGTGCCATCAATCGAGTGGTGGGTCGAATGAAGTGCCACCCTATTCAGATTACAAAGATTCATTTGTCAATTAGTGTTACCCGATCGGACAACAAGTTGACTTAGGATTGACCCACCCGATCGGACAACATAACATTTTGACATTTAGTGAATCGAGTGGTGGGTCGTTCGGATTGCCATCCTATTCAAAGACATCTCACTTTATTCACTGATTATTGTGTAGTGCCATCGATCGAACAACAGCTCGAACGTATTGCAATCCTATTCACAACATTGTCACCCGAACGGACAGCATCTCCACCTGATCGAACAACATTGTCACCTAATTGTTATTACTGTTGACTTTTGTTGACTCACTTGTTCGAGTACCAGTCCAATTCAATTTGTTTGATAAGTGTTTAAACTGATCGTTTTTTTTTTGTTTAATCGTATTCAGGTGATTTGAGAAGTTCAAATCATGGCTGAAATAAAAATGAGAACCCGAGAAGAGATTCTGAGTGAGAAAACCGAAAGAGAGAGATTCTTTGCAGGATGCAGGATTGAGAAAATGCAAGAAGAATACGAAGATGCAAAGTATTGTGGAAGATACGACAAGAAGAGAGATTGCTATGTCAACAGAAATGGTGATCCTGTCGTTCACAGAAAAGAAGTGGTTTTCAATTATGTTCTTGCAGTAATTCCTCTGTCCGGCGAATACTTTTCGAATGTTGCGAAAGATAAAACAGCTTATCTGAAAAAGTTGGACAAGATAATTCGTGACGTGATGACCGCGAGTTTGAAAAAGAGGGATGAAGAAAGAATAAAGAAGAATGTTGATGAGTTAGTAACTGATCTGAAGAAGGTTGCTGAGGAAGTCAAAGTTGAAGCTGTGAAAGCTGAAGAAGTGAAGGAAGAGAAAGAAAAGAAAGTGGAAACAGTTGGTGAAGAAGCTATTATCGAAAAACAGCAGAATGAAGAAGTTCTGAAGAAGAAAGAAGAAAATGATGTGAAGATTGAAAGCTCGATTGAAGTGGATAATGGTACTGGTGTTGGTGTTGGTGAGGAATAGAAGAAGAGTGAATCTATTCAGGCACAGACGGAAACGAAAGCCGAGGTGCCAATCACTGAGGTAAATACTTTGACTGATTCTGAAGTCTTAAAAACTGCTGAACAGTGCAAGAAATGCATGGAAACGTGCAGTTCTTGTACTGAAAAAGACGAAAAGTTCAGAACAAGAGATCTAGAATTTACTAAAATCGAAGAAGTTTTAAAAAATAAATGCAAATAAATGTTAGAAAATGAAAAAGTTTTGAAAGATAATGATGAAAAGATAACACAAAAATGCAAGAGTTTAAAAAAGAAAATGAAAATTTAAAAGAAAAGGTTTCAAAAATGACAGATGAATGTTTACAAAAAGAAAATGTTTTTCAAGAAATGAAAAAGGAGTACGATTCAATAAAATTGGCTTATCACATTACAAAAGAGTCGTATGAAAATGTGAAGAGTCAAATGAAACTTGTTCAATCCAGAATGAGATACTGTTCTGAAACAACTGATACGCTTAAGCGACAGTATTCAATAAAGCAACAAGTTGTCAATTCTTACAGTGAGGATGTTGCTAAGCTAAAGCGTCAAATAGCTGATTTAGAACAGGATAACAACAAGTTACATAGTTATCATGCATCATCATATGTGCTTGAAAGAATTTTCAATCTAAAACCGGATGGTAAAGATTCTGAGCAAAACAAGAAAGGTATTGGCTCAGAGTTTCATCAAGTTCCACCACCGGAAAAGTTTACATTTTATGATGATGAGAAGGTCGAAAAAGCTTTCAACATGGTCGATCAATTGCCAGATAACATTGACGTAACCTATTCCAAATCTGATGATTCAAGTGATTCAGAGGTGGTAGGTAAGGTCGTTGAAAGTGTGTTGAAAGAAGAGTCGGTTGAAAAAGGTAAATCTGAATCACAAGATGGAAATGAAGGTAGTTTTCATGAAGAATATCTGAAAAACTCAAAATCTGAGAAAAATTTGAATGATGATTCAAAAGGATTGGTTTATACCATGATTGGATCAGACAAATTATTCTTAGATATTGTATTCCCGATTCAGAATGTGATTTTAGAAAAAGATTGATAAAGTTTTCAAAATGGTTGAAATTGAAAAATCTGAAATTCCAAAATTTGCTGGAAAAGGTCACAAAACTTTTTATAACAAACCTGTTTACAAAAAGAAAAACATGAAGGCTGGGTTGGGTTATAAAAAGAAACAGAATTGGAAGAAAAATGAAACGCCAAATTATCAGGCAAAAATGAATTTTGTTCACGGAACAAGTTCCGAAGAAGAAAAAGAACTCAAATTTAGATGAAAGTCTAATGAAGAGTTTCATGCTCAGAAAAAGCAACAACAACAGGTCAAAGATGTGTCCAAGAGAACATGTTTCAAATGTGATCAAACTGGACATCTTGCTCGTAAGTGTCCAAATCTGAAACCTGTTGATGTTGAGACGAAAAAGAAATATGATGTTGTGAGTCAGAAGTCAACCAAGTTTGTTTCAAAGCAAACTTGGAAGCCGAAAATGTCAAAGGCTAACTCACAACAAACCTGGAAATCAGAGACACCCAGACTTAGAACAACACAAAGTTGGAAAACAACTGCCGATGTAACAAAACCACAACAGTTTTGGAAACCAAAAGTTGTTGTTCAAAATCAAAATGTTCAAAAAGATTCACATTTTTACAAAAGAGGTGCTCCAAAAGGTCAAAAATGGTCTGTTAAGAGACGAATCGCTTTGGTAAATGATGAAAAAGTTGAAGTGAAAATTGACAAAGTCTTTGTACAAAATGACAAAGATTTTCCGAAGTTAAATGATGCATATTGTGTTGAAATGCCTAAGGTCCAACAGACCTGGGCTAAATTGTTCAAGTAATTGAGTAAGTGTGAATATGCAGGTGCTTCCGAAGAAAATAGAATGTCAACCAAAGGAGAATCGAAGCAGCCTGGCACGAGAAGAGGAGGTTGCTGATCCCTGCGATGGTTAAACAAGGAGTTTGTTTGATTTTCTGTAAATAAATAAACCATATTTGAAAAACCCTAAAAAATTAAAAAAAAATTAAAAACCAAAAATATGTTTTTATTTTGTAAAAATTCGAAAAAAATTACAAAAATATGTTGATTGAATACGCCGAAACCCTCACGGCTGAACAAACATGATTTCTTTCACAAGATTGAAAAACGGTTTTCAAACTGTCGAAAATCAATGGGTTGTAAATCATGGGGGTACGTTATATTTCTGCAAAACAGAGCATGAGATGCAGAAATGGATGGCGAGACAAAGCTGTCTACATTGGTCTGTCAAATTTTCTTTAAATGTTTTAAATTTTAGGGGGAGTAAGAAAATTTTCAGAAAATCCAAAAACATTAGAAAATTTGAAAAAGCCAAAAACATGATAAAATTAAAAAAAATGAGTTTTTGTGTAAAAAGAGGAAATGATAGTACATCAGTAGACAATCACAGTACGCTAAAGAATTGGAATGTTAAAATGTGATAAACGGTCTCACTGATGATATGCCAGTAGGTTTTTACACGTTTAGTAGATTGTTTTCGAGATATAAACCTAAATATCATACTTACTTATCTCGTGGGGAGACATCTCTCGGATATATGGGTAACCCCCGAAATCTTGTTTGAGAGATTGCATGTTTCTGAAATACTAGGTCTTTATGCTTAGTGATATCTGGGGTATTATACCTGGACTTCTGATTTTGCGGGAGCAATAGCCTAGTCCTCGTATAATACTTTCGCATGCTTAAAAAGCCTGCCCTCAGCATAAAATTGATAAACTATCAAAAGATGTAAATCAAGTGCTGTTGTAAAGAAGATCCCCAAGGGGGACACACCTAAAGTCGAGCCATCATCTCTCTGATTGAACGGAAGTTCTAGCCTGAGCTCTCATGGTCTCGCATTAACCCATTTACAGATATCATCTAGGTATACTCACCTATAAGACTGAATATAGGGAATCTTGATACGAGAGTATATTCTGAGGTGGGACACACGAATAAGTTAAGTCCTTAAAACATTAAATCGTATCTCGAATCAATTGAACTTTGTGTAAAAATTTAAGTGGATCAGTATACTGACAATCTAAGTGAATTGTTTAAAACTTAAAGTGTTTAAAGCTCAACGGTACTAGTGATTTGTCATAAACTGATATGATCCTCTGACACGAACTCAAACAAAAATATTGTCTGTAAATATGTTTGTAAATATTTCTTTACTGCTTTATGTTTCAGAAAAATACAAAAAGATTTTGATTTCACTTTATTTTCGACAACTGATGTCTGAGATTCTGAGTTTCAAAATCTAAGTATGCTGATCGTGTTTCTGAAAATAAACAAGTTCATTAATTTGAAACTTGAAGTTTTAATCAAAAATCAAAAACAGTTTATGACGTCTCCAAGGTCATTAATTTGGACTTGGATGATTAACTGTGAGGGATTTGGATGCTTATATTGTTAAAATCTGTTGCATAGAGCCAGTTTCCAATCCTGTTCGCATAATACTGTCAAATCCATGAAGATTATTGATGGAAAGAGAGAATCAAGTATTCCTGGATATATTCATATTATTATATCTTTGAGCCAGGATCTTGATTTAGAAAGTTTAATAGAGCCAGGTTACGATTCCTGGACAATCTAAAAATGCTTTCACTTTAAAAATATTTTAGCTTATGTTGAGAGAGCCAGGATTTTCAATCCTGGATGTTCAAAATGTTTGTACTTATAAATGTTTGAGTTTTGCAGATGTTATACCAGACTACGATCCCGATAGCCGAGTCTAAGGGGGAGTCTGAAGACGAGCTCATCGCAAGGGGGAGCGTGCTTTCAAGGAGCTAGGTAACTATCCCAGAGGAGCTTGTAACCAGAAAGCCAGGTGTCGATCCCAAAAGCACGGAAGCTTGACGAAAGGGGGAGCCTGAAGAGTCTACTGAAAGGGAGAGTTGAAACTGAAGACAGATCCACGGGGATTCTGTTCAAGAAAGAGGGAGTCTACGTTGCTGAAAATGATAAAGATTTCAAGAAGACTCAGAGAGAGAGAAAGATAAGTCGCTACGAGTTTGACTACGGATTGACTGCGGAAATATCCAAGGGGGAGTCTGTTGGTGCATTTATGTTTATCGCCTCCGTCAATGCGAACCGTAGCTGAAAATGATTGAATCTAGCCTTATATTGTAATATTAGATAGAAAAGGGCAAGGTGGCAATATTGTAAATAAGGAGAATCTCCTTATATCCTTGGCCTATAAATAGATGAGTTAGGGTTAGAGATTAGGACTTTTGAGACTTTTGGCATTTGGAGCTTTGGAGATCTAGACCTAGAGAGAGAAAGTCTAGAGAGAGAAAGTGCTCCACATGATTCACGGTTCTTTGTACGGTTTCATATCAATTAATTGAATCACAGTTATAATTACGTCTCGTGTGTTCGGTCTCGTTCGTGTACGGATTCCGCACGTCACACGTTCGGTTCGCAATCGTTTCGGAGTAAAAAACCGGTCCTAACAAATATAACTTAACAAAATACCAAGGATTTACAATCCAAAATAATACCAAAAAAATCACAAGGAATAAATATATAAGTTACACACTTAATATTGGCAAACCGAACAAGAACGTAACTTATAGAATATTCCGGAGAATACCGGTACAAATATGTTTTTGGTAAATATTATTTTTGGATACGAAAGAAATGAAAATATGATTTCTGTAAATATTACCAAAGTATATCATATTTTCGACAAGAAGAAAATATATTGTTTTTGGAAGTAAAAATATATTTTCTTGGAATATTTTGAAGATATATGATTTTTGGGAAAAATATATATTTTCTTGAAATACAATATTTTTGACAAGTAAGTTTAAATATATTTTCTAAAGTGAGACTTGAAAATATATTATTTCGGAACTACAAATACTAGAATACGAATATACATGTATGAGATACCCCCCATCCTTGGGAAGGAAATACTTGAGAAGTATTAATATAGAAATATTGCTTAAACAATTATTCCAAAACTAAATATAATTTAAAGTTAAAATAATTATTATTTTAACAAGTAATTATAACTTGGAATAATATTGGAAACATAAGAAACGTAACTCAAAAACGTTAAACTCTAAGCCAAGGCACGGCCCGTTCGTCTAATAGACATTAGTACATTGTAGGGAGTCGTGTTCGCTGAGGAGATTTGGGTTACGATTCTAAAGATGCAATACTGTGAGTCCATGTCCCCCTTTTCTTTAAACTGTTTTGTTTATTTACTTCGGGGGTGAAATACATGTTATAAAAGGATTACATACGAATACTATTGGTATGATTAGCCTAGGAAAGAACCATAGATCATGTGAATGGGTAGGCGGATACTTGGAACCATTAATCCTCGTATAAGGACCGAGGGGCATGAGTGATAGATCTATCTGGGTGTAGCGAGCCCACACCCATGAGGACCAGGGTGGCCCATAGGGTGACTATGTCTTCCAGCCAGAAGCCCGGTACAAATTTGCTAGGTTTGAGTCTTCCTACACCGTCACACATTCCAATGGCCTTGCAAACCATTGGTGATCTTTTCCTTGTTTGCTTTCATACCGGGATTTACATACACTGTTTACAAAGGTTTATACATACATATACGAAACACATGAACTCGCTCAACTTTTGTTGATGTTTTCAAAATTACATGTATTTAAGGGAACTAAGTGGATCTGGCAGGTGTGTGGATGTTTTCAAGCTGCGTCATGAATAAAAGATGTCATCCGAGGTCGTAGGGTTTAGGAGGTGTATCCTATTCCTGGATGGGATACATGTTTCTAAACCTGGTTTTATTTAAAGTCTTTTGTTGAGTCTTCATGAACTCATTTAAAACATGTTGTGGTTCGTAACTTGAATTTGATGTCAACGTTTCAGACAAGTATGTTATATTGTTTTCAAACTTAATTAATGGATGAACATCTTATGGTTTTATCATATAGCGTTGTTATGATTGATTGCTATGGTATTAAGTAAGTCACACCAATAACCACGATTCCGCAAAAGTCAGGGTGTGACAGTGTCCATAGCTTTTGCAATTCTGACATTGTCTTTCTTTGGCCCCAGGTTTCAACTTTGATTTCGTTTTCTCGATTGCTATCTCATGTTTAGATTTCAGGCGCTTCCGAGATCCAGAACCTTTGGACTTATACCCAACAGGAACTCTTATCGGATTCTTGTCGTTTTTATATTGACCGGTTATCTCGGCAAATCTATCCCTAGTACTAGCAGGAGGAGCAACAATCTGCATATCTTGAACCTTCTTCATATAAGATTGAACATGATCCTTGTATAAGGATAGCTCCTCTTTATTACCAGATAAACGGTTCAAAGTATACTCCATTGAAAAAATAATCTCTCGCATCATACTTTGCACATCGGGATCAAGATCGGTCATGTATTCACGACTAATTGAGTATTCGGAAGAGCAGTTTGGGGAAGCCTCTTTACGCCATTTATTCAAAATGTATTGTTTTGGAAATTCCCTAATTTCCAAACTTCTCAAAACATAGAATATATGTCTACATAGCAAACCAAACTGCTCAAAACGCCTGCATGAGCAACTGCATGTGCAATCAGACTTACGGTACATTACCTAAAAAAATGCCAAAAACAATATCGCTATTGTTAGGGGTCATTTTCTTAACATACGTATCCTGACCAATATCCTGCCTTTGTTTGTTTATTTGTGACCAGGATGCTGGGAGAGGATATTGCTAACATCTTGGGCGATATCCTGAGGTTTATTAAATTAACCACGTGCAGGTTAAAGGCTGAGACTTGCTAACGGTCAAGAGGACTTCTTCTCCTCAAGACTCGGACGAGTTTGTTGAAGGAAAGACGTTGAGCCCGAAAGACCAGGTCTACAACGTTCGATGAAGGAATATTCGGTGGATCCCGGAAGTTTAGGATAGTTAGTTATCTTATCTTTACTATAAATAGATGGGGGAGGATCAGTTTAAGGCACACAATTTTCACTAACACTCTCGAACACTTTCACTCTAGCTCATTGCAAACACCACACTTGTATTCAAATTTCGTTGTAACACTTAGTCGATCCGTACCACATCCTGCACTGTATCCTGATATTTGAAGCAATAGAAGAACAAGGCAGCTGCGATTGTCAGCTCCCGAGGTTTTATGCCGGCGATCTAGATTGATCAAGGGCTTTCCTCATACATCTCGTGTCGTTTACTTTGCTTTTGCTCATTGTTTGATCATAGATACAGCTCTATATCCTGAGCCGTATCCTGAAACTGTTTTTACAATTAACTTGATTAACATATTTTCGACACTCATTTCTAGCACACTACCTCACTTAACTAATTTGATCACTTAATTACTTCGGTAATTTTTGACCAAAACAATTTGGCGCCCACCGTGGGGCAAGTGGTGCTCTCTTTACTAAATTTTTTTGTCAAATCGCTAATCGGTTTCCTATTTTCAAAACTTTTTGCCACATTGTCCGTAATGGCCTCAAGATCAAACATGAGTTCCTCTACTGTGTCTGCTATGACTTCTGCTACTACCAGTTCGGTGCTTCCACCACCTCCTCCAAGGATGCCAGCCTCTTCACGACCTCAGGATGTTATCCCTACCCGCAGTATTCAGGAATCTGCTCCTGTTTTAGCTTCTAACGATGAAATTTTAACCTTATTTGGAAGTGTGCAGGAACAAATGAGGCAGCAACAGGAAACAAACCAAATGCTTTTAAGGGAAATACAACTCCTGAAGTCAGGCTCGAGCAGATCTGCTGAGGACAATGTCACTCCATTACACCCTAGAGCGTTGAACTTCAGTTCAGCTGTGTATACTGAGGATAACAGGGGGAATATCGTGCCCAGCCTTCCTCAGAATCATACTCCTGAAATACCCTCCTCGGTCAGGATATCAACCATGAGGAGCTCAGGATATGCTTCAGGATATGGGCAGAATCCTCCAACGGGTAACGTGTCAAATAATAATAATACTCATGCTACTAACAATAGTGGATCTTTGCAGGATACAGGTGTAACATCAGCACTTACTAGGGAACTTCAGAAGTTGAAGGACATGATATCTAGTGTACCTGGGGTGGTCCAGCCGATCCCAGAAGTGTCCCAGGACAGCCACAAGATATCTCGTTTTGCATATCCTATCTGTGATGCTGAGATCCCAAAGAGATTCCAAACCCCCAACATGAAGCTTTACGACGGAACTACGGATCCTAAGGAGCATATTGCTCAGTATAGGGAAAGAATGGAGATTAACCCTATCCCTCCGGAGCTCAAGGAAGCATGTTTGTGCAAGGGATTTGGTTCTACCTTAACAGGATCAGCCTTAAAATGGCTGTTAAATGTTCCTCCACACTCAATTACTTCGTTTGCTCATTTGGTTAATTTATTTAACAGTCAATTTTCTTGTAGTCGGAGTTTTGAGAAACTAACCAGTGATCTTTACAGGATAACTCAAGGGCCTCGTGAATCCTTGAGGGATTATGTGAACAAATTCAGTCGAGAATCCTTGGATATCCTACATCTTGATGTTGCAACAGCTGTGCAAGCTTTCAAGATGGGATTACAAAAGGATTCTCAGTTTTATCAGGATCTGGTAATGAATCCCTGCAGGAATCTCGATGAAGCTCGTAACAGGGCTTTGAGATATATCCGTCTGGAGGATGACAGGAAGATGCAAGAAAGGATGAACTCATCTAACACTTATGAGTCAACTAACAGGAAGTCAGAATCCTCATTCAAGTCATATCGGCCTAAGCCATATGGCAGAAATGATAACAAGAGGGTGAATGCTGTCGAAGATGAGGATCCTGAAGAGTATCCTGAGCTATCTGAATATTGCTTTTCAGTTAACATTCCCGAATTGATGAATGCCATGCAGGGTCTAGGAGACAAGGCTAGGTGGCCTCGAAAGAATCAACAAAAGGCTGACTAGAAAGATAAGTCAAAATGGTGTGCTTTCCACGAGGATTTCGGACATGTAACCGAGGATTGAATTGCTCTAAGGAAAGAAATAAGCTATCTTCTAAGCAAGGGATATCTGAAAGATCTCTTAGGAAGAAAGAAGAATAAGGGTCAGGATACTGAGAAGGATCCTGAGCGAGCAGCATCACCTCCCACGGATGCCAAGATAATCAACTTCATCTCGGGAGGATCCGACATTTGTGGGACCTCGTATTCGGCAGCAAAAAGACATGCAAAGGAAGCTAAGGCCGAAAGGGGAGACAAACCTGTCAGGATGACTACCCTCACAACTAACAAAGTGATCACTTTTGATGCAGATGACAGGGATACTGTCCAGGATCCTCACCATGATGCTCTGGTAATAACGTTATATGTGGCTAACCATTTTGTACGCAGGATACTGGTTGATAATGGCAGCTCCGTCAACATAATCCAACTAGAAACTCTGAAGAGAATGAATGTATCTCCAATGGATATCACTTCAAAGTCTACTGTGCTTGTTGGGTTCAGTGGAGAGGCTAGAAACACAGTGGGAGAGATAAAGTTGCCAGTATACGTTGAAGGAGTCAACTCGATACAACGTTTCTGTGTGATGGATTCTCTATCCTGCTATAACATCATACTGGGAAGACCGTGGATTCACGATATGAAGGCCGTGCCATCAACATATCACCAATGCATCAAGATACCTACCCCTTGGGGAGTTGTCAAAGTTGATAGTGATCAGCAGGAGGCGAAAGAATGCTACTCATCCTCGATGAAATCCTCAACCAAACCTAGTGCAGCATAGCAATTAAAGACGCGGGCCCAGGATATCGTGGAGGATCCGGAGCAGGATGTGAAGAAAATTATCCTAGACCAGGATAATCCCGATATTTCGGTGCTCGTAGGAACCAATATCCCTCAGGATATTGAAGAGCAATTAATTAACTTTTTAAAATGCAGGATGTCAACGTTTGCATGGAAGCATGAGGATATGACAGGCATATCCAAAGATATTATCACTCACAGGCTTGGAATTGATAAATCATTCAAGCCTGTGCAACAAAAAAGAAGGAAGTTTGCTCCTGAGCGGAACACGATTATCCAGGAGGAAGTTGAAAGATTATTAAAGTCCAGAATGATCAGAGAGGTTAAGTTCCCAAGGTGGCTAGCAAACGTGGTTGTAGTACAGAAGAAGAACGGGAAATGGAGAGTTTGTGTAGACTACACAGACTTGAACAAAGCCTGTCCTAAAGACCCATTTCCTCTTCCCCACATTGATGCAATGGTAGATGCCACTGCCGGGCATGAAATGCTGACCTTCACGGACGCATCTTCAGGGTTTCAACAGATCCAAATGGAGCCTTCTGACCAGGAGGATACTGCCTTCATGACACCAACAGGTATTTATTGTTATACAGCTATGCCTTTTGGTTTGAAAAATGCAGGTGCAACATACCAAAGATTGGTAAACATGATGTTCAAAGACAAACTGGGGGACACCATGGAGGTATATATCGATGATATGGTGGTGAAATCTAAAAAGGCTGAGGATCACCTCCAGGATATCAAGGGGCATTTGATATCCTGGATCAATACAACATGAAGCTGAATCCTGCTAAATGCCATTTCGGAGTGGGGGCAGGAAAGTTTCTTGGATATATAGTGACAAAAAGGGGGATAGAAGCAAGCCCAGAGCAGATCAAGGCTATCCTGGATATAAAATCACCCTCAAATATGAAGGACGTACAAAGATTAACAGGCCGAGTAGCAGCTTTAAACAGGTTTATCTCGAGATCCTCAGAGAAATGCAAAGACTTTTATGATATCCTGAAGAAGAACAAAAGATTCGAATGGGGGGAGAAGCATGAAGCAGCATTGCAGGATTTGAAACGATATCTATCAACCGCACCTCTATTAATGAAGCCTGAAAATGGTGAACCACTATCTCTGTACCTTGCTGTATCAGGGAATGCTGTAAGTGCCGTTCTCATAAAGGATCATGAAGGTCAGCAATATCCTGTTTATTATGTTAGTAAAAGTTTATTAGATGCTGAAACTAGGTACTCTCACTTAGAAAAATTGATACTAGCATTAGTCATGGCATCAACGAAACTTAGGCATTATTTCGAGACACATAGGATACATGTTAAAACAAATTATCCTGTCAAAAATGTGCTTAGGAAACCAGAGATGTCAGGCAGGATGGCCAAGTGGTCAGTAAAGTTAAGTGCTTATGATTTAGTATATGAACCTAGAAATGCCATAAAATCTCAGGCTTTAGCTGACTTTGTGGCTGACTTTAGTAGTGACATTCAGGACGAGGTAGACCTAGAAGTTCAACAGTTAGGAGAATCCTCAGGATCCTGGACATTATATACTGACGGTGCATCTAATGTAAGAGGAGTAGGATTAGGAATACTACTAAATCGCCACAGGGGGACATATTACCCCAGGCTATTAGGTGTGAATTTCCTGCTACTAATAATGAAGCAGAGTATGAGGCTTTAATTGCAGGATTAGAGTTGGCAAAGAGCATGAGTATCAAAAATTTGCAAGTATATGTTGACTCTTTGTTAATTACTAACCATTTTAATGGATCCTATGCAGTTAAGGGTGAGAAATTAATCGAATATCTCGATATTCTCAAAAAATTAGCAGGATATTTCGATGTTTTTATACTTGAACAGGTACCAAGGGAGGATAATGCTGAAGCGGATGCCTTAGCAAATTTGGGATCATCGATCAGGATACCTGAAGGGACGCAAATACCAATATTACATGTCTTACATCCTGCAACGAATCCTCAGGATAAAGAAGTAGCTGGTATTCAGGATCCTGGAGCAGAACATCTTGAAGAGGATCCTAAATCCTGGACGGCTCCAATCATGAGATATCTCAAAGAAGGACGCATCCCTGGAAATGAAAATCCTAAGGCATTTAGGATGAAGGTATCACGATTCACTATTATAAATAATATTTTATATAAGAAATCTCTTACAGGACCGTATTTGAGATGCTTGGAGGATCCCGAAGCCAAAGAAGTACTTCAGGATATACATGAAGGGGATTGTGGTAACCATGCTGGGGGCAGGTCATTATTCTCAAAAGTATTAAGGACAGGATATTATTGGCCAACGATGAGAAAAGATGCCGCAGAATATGTTCGAAGATGTGATGCATGTCAAAGACATAGTAACATACTGCATCAGCCGGCTGAACCGTTATATCCTATTGTATCCCCTTGGCCGTTTATGAAGTGGGGTATGGATATAGTGGGAAAGCTACCAAAAGCTCCGGGAGGAAAAGTCTTTATACTAGCAATGATGGATTATTTCTCTAAGTGGGTTGAAGCAGAAGCATTTGTTCAAGTTAGAGACCAAGAAGTAGTATCCTTCATCAAAAGAAATATCCTGACCAGATTCGGAGTACCAGCCGAGATAATTTGTGACAATGGTTCTCAGTTCATAAGTAAGAGGACTACTGACTTTTGCAAGAGTTGGGGAATCAAAATGATTACGTCTACTCCGGTACATCCTCAAGCAAATGGACAAGCAGAATCCTCAAACAAGATAATTGTCAATAACTTAAAGAAAAGGCTTGGAGCCAAAAAAGGAAGATGGGCAGAAGAATTACCCTTTGTTTTATGGGCTGATAGGACAACGGTAAAGAATGCAACAGGCCAAACCCCATTTTCGTTGGTGTTTGGAGCAGAAGCAATGATTCCAACGGAAATGACAATACCTACTGCAAGATCTACCTTAAGTGATCCTGAGCAGAATCGTGAAGCCTTGAGTCAGGATTTAGACACTATAGATGAAAAGAGAGATGCGGCAAAGCTAAGGATGGCAGCATATCAACAGAGAATATCTAGGGCATATAACAAAAATATTGGAACCAGAAGATTTAAGGTTGGAGATTGGGTGTTAAGAAAGGCTTTTCAGAATACTACTAATCCTGCCGATGGCAAGTTAGCTCCAAAATGGGAAGGACCATATGAAGTTGAATCAGAAGCAGGGAAAGGAGCATACAGACTCAAGAATATGGAGGGGGATATGCTACCGAGGTCTTGGAATGCCATACACCTTAAGCTCTATTTCAAGTGAGTTTAGAATTTAATTTCTAGCTCAGAATGGTATGAATTCTATCTTTTTTAAATATGTTTGGTTTAATTTGTTATTTGCAACCCAATACTGACTTAAGCATCGGAGGGGTGTTAGCCAAGCTAACACCCACCTTAGTTTACAATTGTTTTGCAAGATATGTTTCAGGATATAGCTCCAGGATATGTACTCAGGATAACTCAGAAGATTAGAGGATTGGCCCCCTCTCTCACGTTTAAGGGATACTGATCCCTTCACAGGTTTAAAGGTATTCACCTTTCTTCCGAATTGGGTTTAAACACCCCGCCTGGAGCGCAAGTTATTCAGGGATAGTTCAAGGTGGCGGGACCAGTCCATGTAAAAGTGGCTGACAATTTCGTTACTGTTGGCTATATCCTGAATCCTAACGGTATATGAGGATTGATCACCCTCTCTCACGAAAGGGTATTTTCATACTCTCTAAGGTTTAAAGGTTTTCACCTTTCTAAGTCTTGGAGTTTATACACTCCCGCCTGTAGCGCATGAAAATTTGGGATTTTCCCCAGGATACAAGGGATTTATCTCCAGTACATCCTTGGGTTTTACCCTTGGGACGTAAAAAATTGCCTATGCAATGGAAACTGACATTCAGTAGATTTCTAAAGTGTTTGAAGACATTGTACACAGGGGACATCCCTGCCAAGATGGTGATGTAAAACTAAAAGGATGAGGCTCAGAACTTATGCACTGAGTATCTTGCACAGGGGACATCTTCATTGGAAGAGTTGCAAAGGGACTGAAGTTTGGTAATAGGTTTATACCCTATTTCTGGTATGATCTTTCCTTTGTAAACGTCGTCTAAATTTTTAGTAACATTATTTTAAGTATCCTGATATATTCTCAAAGTCCTTTTCAGGATATTTGATTAGGGTGTTTGAAACCAGTATTAGTTTGGAACTCTGATCATTTAAATATTATCAAAACTTGGTTTTGAAAAGATAGACTATTTTTCACTTTCTAAAGAAATTTTTACAAAGTTGAAGGAACGTTTGGAAGTTCTATCTAATAAAAGGTCTTTACAGTATACCGCTGAGCATACTGATCAGGATATTTTATAAGATAACGATACAGAATCTTTACAAAGCTAAGACTCACACTAAGTAATGCAAGGTAACAGAAAATAAGTCAAAAGATAGTTATATTATTAACAAGTCAAAATTTGTGCTTTTGGTTTCACCTTAAACTAAGGCCCATCCGCCAAAAGCACAATTAGTTTTTACCATACTTGTGTAACGGTTGCAGGATCTATCTCAAAACAGGACCTGTCCACCTACAACCGTTACTACGTTCGAAACAAGTTATACTAATCGATGACCAAGGGCTTCATCCTAAAACCTAGGACCCATCCACCTTTGGTCATCGTATTGTTCTAATGCAGGAAATATAAAATTGTTCGAAGACAGGAAAAGTAAATTGTTTGAACAACCACAACCACGAAATTTAAAAATGGGCTCCGGCCTTGGCACGTATATCCATCATCGCCCATTTCGCCGCCTAAGAAGCGGCGCCTTCTTGATCAACAACCTCCTTGTCAGCATTCGTCCCAGCATCAGCCTCAGGATTCTTCTCGGCATCATCATCAGCATTGGCCACCTCCTCTGCCGCCTTCGAAGGCTCTTCACCAGCATGCTTTGCAGAATGGGCAACGAGATGACCTCCAAGATCCTTTAGTTTCGCCTCCCAAGTCTTTACGTTCCAGGAGGGGCATTCAAAACCCAAATCCATGGCCTCATAAGCCATCCTTATCCTGGCTTGGAGAAGGGAGACGACCACGGATGCTTTGAGGCTATCCCGGTATGAGCTCATATTCTGCTGATATTGAAGAAGGGCGGCATCTAGCTTGGCTTGAGCGTTCTCATTAGCTTTGTGGAGGGCAGCTTGATGTTCCTGGGTCATTGCCTTGTATTTGTCTTCATAGTGCTGGGATTTGGCAGCCGCAATGGTTCCTTGGTCAGCTATGGTGGCTTGAGCTTTCTCCAGCTGGATCTGCAACATCTTGTTAAGCCCGCAAGCGTCTTCGTATAAGTGCATAAGACGATCCAGACCCTATCGATAAAGACACAGGTATTAATGTAAAGAGTAAGCAGGATAAGGACTAACATACTTGTGCAGGATATCGAAAAGAAAATTCTACCTGTTTGAGGAATGAGGTGGCTTCGTTGAACCCATGATTTTCGAGAGAGAATGTTTCAGAAACAGCTGGGGAGTCCGTCTCCTTTCTCTTCCGAGAGCTGGATGCCCGGGTCCTGGATGCCGGAGGGCCTTTGGGAGCAGAAACAGTCTTCGAAGGGGTAGGCTTTGATGTAGCAGACGGCTTTGGCTTGGATTCTTGTTTGGTGGGTTCGAGGCTGGAGTAGCAATCCAATTCGTCAAGTTCGAAACCTTCAAGGTTGACGACTGGTACTACACAAGGGAAGATATTCTTAAACTCATCATACTTTTGAAAAGAAATTAATATATGAGAATGTGCTTACCAGACATTTCTGAGCTTGATTTTTGGCTTGAATCTGTAAGAGACAGGGAAAAAGTTCTTTCACTGGCCGGAAGACGGTAGATTTCCTTGATCTTGGATTCGGATTCTGCACTGGGAGGCACTAAATCTCTGAAATTCGCTGCATAAAAACATCAGGATATAAGTCCGGGATACAGTTTGAAGATATAATTGGGGATATTCCTAAAATCCTAAATCCTACCCTTGGTTAACCATTTAACCGGTAGATCGAAACCCTTATCAATAGAGTCTCTTTTTACGAAGAAGAATTTTCGTCGCCATCGATCCTCGTTCTTGGTGGCTTTAAGAACCAGAGGGTTCTTGGTGGTAGAAAACAGAAGAAAACGGTGATTGCCGTGGGATCTCAACCGGTATGCTATAGGGAGATCTTCGATAAACAGGTTGGGAAAGTGACGAGACTTGATTTGATCCAGCACTATCAAGACTCGCCAGACCATTGGCATAACCTGGGCGTAACTAAGGCCGGTGAGGTCGAAAAAGCTAGAGATAAAGGGAGGAAACGGGTACCGGAGTCCAAGAGAGAAAGGATAAGCGAAAAAACAAACCCACTCGTCGGATGATGCGTCTGATCGGGCTTCCTGGTCGAAGGGGCGAAAGACCGTTCCGGTGGGAAAGGCACCGGAATCTTTAAGAGCAGCGATGTCGGCATTGTTGAAGCAGCAGATCTCCTTTGCTGGATCGGCGATGAAATTTTGACTTACGAGGGTTGAGGTTGGTCGGTCCGATCGGGATTTCGTTCGTGGTGCCATAAAAAGTATTGAGCAAACTAAAAGCGATTCAAGAAAGAAGGATAGAAGGGGAAATACCTGATGTCTGCTTGAAGATAAGGATAAGTGTAAAAGGGAGTCCCTCGGTTAATATAGGATGAATATAGGGGGGTAAAGAGTAAATAATGCTTTGGAAGTTGCACCGCTGTCATTTCAAGGGTCTAGTCGTATTAATTGCCTTAAGTTATGAGGTGAAACTTTTGAAATATATCCGTTGGATTGGTATACCAACCGATATATTTGGGGACAATTGTTAGGGGTCATTTTCTTAACATACGTATCCTGACCAATATCCTGCCTTTGTTTGTTTATTTGTGACCAGGATGCTGGGAGAGGATATTGCTAACATCTTGGGCGATATCCTGAGGTTTATTAAATTAACCACGTGCAGGTTAAAGGCTGAGACTTGCTAACGGTCAAGAGGACTTCTTCTCCTCAAGACTCGGACGAGTTTGTTGAAGGAAAGACGTTGAGCCCGAAAGACCAGGTCTACAACGTTCGATGAAGGAATATTCGGTGGATCCCGGAAGTTTAGGATAGTTAGTTATCTTATCTTTACTATAAATAGATGGGGGCGGATCAGTTTAAGGCACACAATTTTCACTAACACTCTCGAACACTTTCACTCTAGCTCATTGCAAACACCACACTTTTATTCAAATTTCGTTGTAACACTTAGTCGATCCGTACCACATCCTGCACTGTATCCTGATATTTGAAGCAATAGAAGAATAAGGCAACTGCGATTGTCAGCTCCCGAGGTTTTATGCCGGCGATCTAGATTGATCAAGGGCTTTCCTCGTACTTCTCGTGTCGTTTACTTTGCTTTTGCTCATTGTTTGATCATAGATACAGCTCTATATCCTGAGCCGTATCCTGAAACTGTTTTTACAATTAACTTGATTAACATATTTTCGACACTCATTTCTAGCACACTACCTCACTTAACTAATTTGATCACTTAATTACTTCGGTAATTTTTGACCAAAACAGCTATAACGTCATGCAGAGAATGTTTGTATAAAAAAATTAAAAAAAAAACACAACAACTGGATAAAAAAACAAATTAAATGTTATAATAGAATATGATAAACGCCATGTACAGAAAACGCCATATAAAAACAAAAACGCCATTGTTTACCTCAAATAAGGATGTATAAGGCTGCTGGAAATCATTTATGTAAAACTTAACAAACCCATCGGGCTGATCTTCGTAACATTGATTTATGCAATCCGCAATTCCGATTAGCTCAGCTTGAACGTCACAAAAAATATTTTTCGTGTATATGTCAGCAGCTTGGCCCTCCAACACTTGGTAATTACTCTTCAACTGGGGGCGTTTGTATCGAGATTCATGATCATTTTTCCGGTGCGTGTGATGCTGTGCTTCTATTGCAGTTTCGTAATGAGTCATGAACTCAACAAGAGTAGCTTTTGAATTGCACACTTGACCAAAAAAATGATTCTCACTCTCCGACCTCGATGTCATTCGCATAAGGCCCGACAGCTCTTCCATTCTATAATATGCAGGGATCCAAGATTCCCTGAGTGCAAAAATACCAGATAGCCAGTCATTATCTTCTAAATTGAACTCTCCGATAACCACTTCCCATTCTGAATCAAACTCTTCAGGTGTAAGAATATCCGTCCACACAACACCACAAATACGTTCTTTGAAATTGGTGGAATTGCATAGCCTAACACCAACCTATATATAACACGGAAACGCTATGCAAAAAAAAAACATATATATTACACACAGACAAACTTACATGAAAAACAATAACGACGTTAAAGAACGCCATACATCTTAAAACGCCAAACATAAAAATAAGGAAATCAACCTTCAAAGAAAGTTTATGCATCACATGCCACATGCATAATCGATGCCTCGTGTCAACAAATACAGTAGAAATAGTGTCACACCCCGATATTTCCACGTTTTACCAGTGGGCCCGGTGGGAATATCGTGACGTAGTTGATATCATCATGGTCAATGGATCACAGTTTAATGCACAGCGGAAGTCTAAAAGTAATTTATACAAACCGAGTTGGAAAGTAATATAAAATATTACAAACGGGTTGTAAAAGGATCCACAAGCGGATTTAAAATAAAAAGAAATATTGTTCAACAGATTTAAGCATCAAAAGCTTGCAAGACTCTTTATTTGATACTAGGAGTAGCCAGCCCATTTCGCGTAGTACCTGCACTTAACCTTTTGAAAAATACGTCAGTTTACACTGGTAAATACAATTAACAGACTCTTTTTGAAAGGTGTTTATGAAATTGATTTAGATGCACAAGGCAAAATCTTTTATAACTTGGGACAATTATTTAAAAATAATCTTGTATACAGATTTATATGTTTGTCATCCATTCAGTAGCCCGGGTTAGAAGTACCGGGTTAAAGGTTAATAGACACACCACATAATATAAACCCATGGTGAGTTATTCTCAATAGGCGGGTATATCTTTTTACATACGCACTGTCAGGAGTATGCCTACACCCCGTACTTAAGTCATGGCCATTTCAATGAATGAGCCAAGGATATCCATGACACGGTCATTAACCCCCCAAAGGTTTAGATCAAACAACAAAGATTAAAACGGGTTATCTCAATGATTTAACCATTAATCGATTAAAGATTCAATACCCGACCAAGCGGTATTATTAAATACTGTATCCCAAGCCCGTATAACGGAAAAAAAGTTAAAAGTATTTACCTGAGCAAAATTATAAATTTTAATCTCAGTCGTATATCAATCAGCAAACACAGGTAGCTTTTACTGGGCTCCTAATCTGGAACGAAGGTTTTAATAACCTATTAGATTCCTAACGGGTCTTATTTAAGTCTTAACTTAGACCTGTTAGTTTTAATGAAAGGTTTACGGTTCAAAAAGCAAGATTAAGCGAAGACCGGATTAGAATGTGATTTAGACCCGACAAGTATGAAGACTTGTATAACATGGGTAAACTAAACACATTCTGGAGTTTGAAGTAAAAATGATAAGGTTTAACCCGTTTCGGTTAATTTATGCAAACTAACTACATAAACCGTACCGGACGCGAATATGCATAACGGGTAACCAAATGAGTCATGTACAGGTTCCACAAGTTAATATGCTTTAAATATGTTGTGATATCAGTAGGATACCTTCCATTATGCCCAAAACGAATTTAAAAACAATTTATGCCCCGTAGGGGTATTTTGGTCATTTTAATGTTTATAAAAGAGGTTAAATAGTAAACTGAGGTTCTGGTCTAAATTAATCAATAAAAATATTTATTTTAATAAGTTATATCAGTAAGATATCTTACATATGTGATATTTATCATTTATGGCCAAACTATGCACCGTAGGGGCATTTTGGTTATTTCACATGTACTATAAAGGTCAAATTTGGAAATCTGAGTTTGAAACTTTCACTTACTGTTAAATTATAAAAGTATACTCATAACATCAGTAGGTAATAAGTCTTAGGTGTCAAGTATGGTTTTAAACCACATTATACGCCTAAATCGCATAAAAGTCGGTATTTGACGATATTCGGGTTATTTAAGAAAATCTGAGATTTTGATCAGTATTTAAAATATTTTATTTAATGTATAAAATCAGTAGCAAAATTTTTGGCATGCATTTGATGTGTAAAACCCATTTTATTAGCGAAAAGGGCATTATCGTCAATTACCGAGCCTATGCAAGAACTCTATGTTATGATCAGTTTAAAATTTAATAAAAATCTCAAAAAATCCCTAAATATTATATTACATCAGTGGGTAGAAAGTTTGGTGTTAAATTTGGGTTTAAATATGATTTATACTAAAAATGTCATTTAATTAATAAAAAGGCTTTCATTTACGATATCGCGCATAACTTTCAATTTAGACCATGAACTGATGTCAAATTTTTAGGACATGCTTATAAATCAGTAATAAAGGTTTTTGTCCTCTCACATTTTCAAAAATCTCGTTTTATTGATAAAAGGGCATAATGGTCAACATTTAATCATTTAACGGAAACATGCAAATGAATCGGATTATTGAGGAACCATGTAGCATAACCTCAGAAGGTTTTACTAACATATAATATGGTCCCAAAAGAACCCTAAGGCAATACTAAACCAAGCTAAATCGGGTCAGAACTGAAAGTCAAAGCAAAAGTCTACTTTTGCGACTTTCGGTTGCGAACCGAGCATAAACTCAGAATTGTCGGGTTGAACATGCTTAGACATGTTCTTATATTATTTACCAAGTTATTTTAGTGTTAAAACATGTTCCATAACCTCTGCATTATCATTTATGGATTAATTTGTAAAAACTGACTCATTTGACTTTTCGGTTAAATAGTTTGACCCGACAATTGACTGAGATAATGTGATAATTAGGAGGTGCCTTTTTAAGGATTTATTACCTACATAATTACCAATACATAGCCATTTTCAATTCGAATAAAGGCTGGACCGTTAGTGATTAATCACAAAGTCAAAGCGTATTTACGATATCTTTGACTTTCGGTTATTACACTAATGAAAACTTAATTACAGAGGCTAAGCACACTTACAAGAGTCCTTAGCATGAAAATTTAGACTAAGAGAGCTTCCTTCCAAGCTAGGATGCTCCAGAGAATGTGTTAGAGAGCTTAGAGCTTGAGAGTATAAGAATTTGAACTTGTGCAAATGAAGGAACAGCCCCAAGCCCCTATTTATACTACAAGAGGCCCTCACCAGATCAATCCAGGTGTTTTGTGTTGTTTTCAGATCATTACAGGTGTCCAGGTGGTTTTAAAATACCATCAAATAGTCCATAGGATCGAGTTATGAGAGTGCAAGGCATGCAAAGGTGAAGGAATGGCAGAACCTGCACCTGTGCATGAATTCTGGCCAGTTCACGCCATCGCGTCGCGCGACGGAAAAGGGGGAGTGGTGTGGCGTGACGCCACCAAGTGGGTAACCAGCTCAGCAAGTTTCATTCTTGACCATTTCACCCCCTGAACCTTTTAATTCGTAATAATTTCAATTTCAAGCACCTATAACCCATATAATTTATATTTCTATGATCCATAGGATATAACCAAACATCGTTAGGTCTGGTTTCGTTAAACGATAACCGAAAACACAAGTTTTGTCTTGTTGACGCTTTTAACCCCTTAATTACGAAAGTTAACGTATTTATCTCAAACGATATCGAAACCTTGTAAAATTTTCGTCACTTATTCTTGGGAGTATAATTAATCGTTACGAAGCTCCGGGTTCATTAAAAGGTCACTCAGAGGTATTATATTAACATGTTGACACATTTAACCCTCGCGTCTTGTAAACTTTCATTTTCTTCCACAAATGGTTTCTTAAGTTTTACAATTTGTTCGTTTGAGGGAACATCCTGTAGGGTCGTTGAAAGGCAAAATTTTCAATTGTTGACACTTTGGATCCTTCTACACACATACTTTCTTCGTTTGTCAACTTTAGTCCCTCGTAATCAATTCGTTACACGTTAAAGGTTCATGACACGTGTCGTTACTTCATTGGACATGATTTTGAGAGGTGTTACAAATAGCCTTCTTCATTGCTGGATCTTGGTCAGTGACAACAACTTTTGGTTGAGAACCAACAACTTTTAGAAAAACTCTCAACAACCAAATATACGTATAAGCAGTTTCTGACACCAATAATGCAGCACCAAATGTAACATTGCAGTGGTGATTGTCTATACCAGTGAACGGTACAAACACCATAGCGTATCTGCATATGAAAATGCCATGAGAAATGAAACGATAATAAAACTCCATTTCATGTAAACTCTGAAAAACGCCAATGCATGTAACCATTGAAAATGCCAAAAGAACAAAAAATTGAATTTTAAAATATTATTTGTTGGAACGATACGTGGCGTCAAACGAAATCACATCACCAAACACATGGTAATTACGTTTGGCTTGATCGTCACACCAAAAAAGTCCCTTCAAATGATTGTATTCGTCTGTGAAGTAATCGTACGAGAAATTAGGCTGGGGCTGTTTTTTTTTCATCCAAATGTCTCACAACCATCTCAGCGTCGTATTCCCCTATAAATAAGTTAATTTGCCTCTTGTAGTTCTTAAATTCAACTTTACTTTCACCGACGTCTTCAAAACTGCCAAAACAAGTCTTCGTAACATTAAACGCCTTAACTGGGTCTGGACCCAAATTCAACTTAGACATGTTGTGTATAACATGCTTCTGGAGCTGAGTGAGGTTTCGTTCAGTTGGAAGAAAATGCTTATCAGGACGTTCAACAAGATCATGGTTATGCTCCTCAACAAACTTATAGACCTTCCATGATCCAACCTAAAAAATTACACATAACAGTGCACCACAATCAGTCCTCTTTGAAAAGTTGGATCACACTAATCGTTCCTTTTGATTGGGGTCCAACGTATCAACATTCTTGTCCTTATATACCCCAGCTCTCGTACACATGTAATACTTAATATGGCTTACACCTTTGGCGTTTATCTTTTTAGTCCCCTTCCTAACTGAAAAACCACAAGCCCTGGCATACGTAACATACATTGAATAACAATCATCGAGGCTTGTGAATGTCATGTCCATTCTGGGCTTTATTTCTTCACTAACGTTAGGAATGATAAATGGTAAACCAGTTTTGGGGCAAAACCTTTCACTCGAGGAAGCACCTTTGTCTGAGAAAACACAGTGAGGAACAAAATTTCAGAAAAACGCCATTAAAAATAGAAAATGTCTCCTAATAACATTATTGATGAAAACGACATTAATTGAATAATAAACAAGACATAATAAACACATAATTTGGAAACACCATAATACACACACCATAACTTTATTGATTAACAAATATGATGAATTAACAATACTAATGCAGCGTGATAATGAAAACGCCATGAGATGAATAATTAAAAACAGTAAACAACATGAATAATTAACAAAAATAACATCATAATGAAAACGCCATAGTTAACAAAAACTGATGTTTACACAAATTAACAAATAGTAATAACTGATGTTTTCAAATACTACTAAATGATATTCAAAACTAATTAGATGTAAAACGCCAATGATCGAAAAAACATAAGAAAAATACTAGATCCGAAACGAAAATTAAAATTAATAATGAAACTCCAATTATCAGTTCTTACTAATTGTTTAACTACCAATTAAAACGTGAATAAATTGGATACATGAACAACGCCATTGAAAGCATACAACACATTATGAAATAATAATTGGAAATAAAAAACGATGAAAGAAGCATAAAAGAACAAAATGCCATATCTGTTGTATATGTGTTGCATCATTTGCTGGAACAAAAATATGAAATGTCATCAAATATTACTTTGTCGAATAGAATCCACATTAGACGTCATAAATCTGAGAAAGCTTGGAAAGGAGGTAACAGCTAATACGAAATCTTTGGAATTTTAATTTGAAACAGATTTATAACGCGAATAAGGAGGGAACGTAGTACCCCTTCATATCATTTAGCGCCCCCTGCCACGTGTTGGGCCAGGATCCGTTCTCACACTTTAGGGCGTTTTCTCCTGATCCCGTACCTATATATATAGGGTAAGGTTCATTTGAGAACCACCTTTATTGTGAGAACCAATGTGAACACAACAAAATAATCTAAAAAAACCTTACCCTCCACCCAAAAACCTAACCCCCCCCCCCCCCCCAATCTAAACCCCACCCCTCAAAAACCTAAACCCCACCCACCAAAGCTAAAATGCTAAAAACTAAACCCCAAAAAATCTAAAAAAAACCTAAAAACACACACAATTTTTTTTTTTTAATATTTTTACATAAAAATCGCTACTTTTAGTAGCCAATTTTTTTTAATTATTTTTTTATAATTTTTGTGTGTTTTTTAGCTATTTTTACGTATTTTTTGTTGTGTTCACATTGGTTCTCGCGGTTCTCGCAATAAAAGGTGATTCCTAACGGATCCTTCTCCTATATATATATATATAACAAAACCCCATTTATCTCTCTGCCTTTCTCCACCGCCACCACCACCATCAACCACCACTCTCAACATCGCCACCAAATCTCCACCACCACTGCCACCACCAACCACCACCGGCCACCACCACTCTCAACATCACCTCCACTGCCACCAACAACCACCAGACGCCACCACTGTCACCAAACCACCATCCAGCATCGCGGTGATGTGACTCCACCACTCCTAAACCACCAACAACATCCACTACGCCACCACTGCAAAACCACCTTCCAACAACAACCACATGCCACCACCGCAAAACCACCAACCACCACTGCAAAACCCGATGATCTGACGACGGTGATTAAACTAGTCATGAGATTTAGGGTTTTGCAGGTTGAAGATATTGATGATAGAAGTTGGTGGACTGTGAAACCCTAATTTAAGGGAAGATGGAGGATGGCATAAGTTGGCGGATGACACAATGGGGTTTTCCAGGTTGGAAATATAAGCTATACACACACACATATATACATATATATACATATATATACATACATATATATATATATTTGTACACAATAGTCCCCGCATATAAATTACTTACACAATAGTCCTTAGAAATATGAAATGATAAATATACTTAACAAAAAAAAATAAGTTAGCGCTAAAGGGCATAACATGCAACATTAAGTACAAAAGTAATCAATTTTAAAGACAAATCATACCGCCTAGAAATTGGTATAAAGATAAAAGACAAAATTTGCAATTTACTCAAGAGTAAAAGTATAAAGTATATGATCTATTAAAATTCAAACTAAACCATAAGGGTTATAGTATATTTTTACTAATACTTTAAGGGAAGAAAAACAAAGTTATTAAATACCCTAAGGGAACTTAGGGAAGAAAGTGAAAACTCACCAAAGTCTTGAGGGAAAAAAAAAAAGCAAAATTAAATTTATAGTAAATACGTGAGTGGAACCTAATTTGTCAATTAATGCTTACCAAAGTCTTGAGGGAAAAAAAGTGAAATAGTAAAGCAAAATTAAATTGAATAGTAAATACGTGAGTGGAACCTAATTTGTTAATTAATGCTCTGTTAATGTTAATGTTAATAATTTGTTAATTATTAATTTTGGGAAAATGTTATAGAAATGTAATTAAGTTTGCTAGCTGTTTCAATTAAGTCACTGAAACTTTTTTTGTCTCAATAAAGTAAGGCTAGTGAGTATGGTGATGGTCCTCAAAGGGAGGATGATCCACCACGTAGGCGCCACGTCATAGTCCTCCCAATGATGCTTCATCCCCTAAAAGTAGAGGGTATGGGAGGATGGTCCTAGTCATAGTCCTCCCCACCATTTTTATATATATATTTTTTTAATCTTCTACTTTTTTTTAACATTTAACAAATAAACTAACAAAATATTTTCATTAATATTAAAAAAACAATGACTTAATAAAAAAACATAGACTTAAATAATTTCTAAATTCAAAAATAAAGAACTTTAGGGACCAAACCAGAATTTGATCTAAATCAGAGGGACCATATGTGTAATTTACAAAGAATTTGATCTAAAATGAAAGGGGGCCCACCACTCAAAAAAAAAAAAAAGAATAAAGAAAGAACCAGTGTTTTGAAAAAAGAACCTGTCTTCATCACCTTCGTTTTTCAGTTCGAAACCAGAATTTCCGGCAACTCTGATTCAACCCACAACTCAATCCAATTCCTTATTTTTTTTTTATTTTTAACAGTCAAAAACGAAGGGGGGCCCACCAGCTTGGACCGTCTTGACCGTCCGCAACTCGACGTCCTTGACGGTGACGGGAGGGGGCGGGATGATTCGACGCCGACGACGATCCACGACGGGCTGGGCGACGGTTCCATACCGTGCAGCCTAACTAAACTTTAATTTGGTGTTCTAATACTATGCAATTACCAGGTCATCAGGTTACTACTTTTTTCTTTTATTTTTTGTTTTCTTTTAAGGCTTAATTGGTAATTATTTAGATTAGGAAGATTTTATAAAATCAAAAAAAATATATTTAACCCTCCGTACTCGCAACCTGCAACCGGTGTTTCTAAACTTCTATCAGCAGACCCTTTGTCGACCCTCCCAACCCAACGCCGGCCCTCCGACGACCGACCATCCTTAAACGATGACGGCGACCAGCAACCTTCGACTGGAAACCTTCAACTACGACGACCAGGTATGCTTTCTTTCTTCGTGATCTATTACCAGTGCATTTTTCAGATTCATGTTTACTGGTTCCTCAAGATAGTTGATGGGATAGTGGTGGCTAGGAAAAGATGAGAACGAATGATGCTCTTTTCGTTTCATGTTTACTGAATTATTGGTGTCTTGTTTCATATTCACAGGTTCCAAAAAGAAATGAGAATTGGTTTCATATTCTCTTCTCTGGCGCCATTAGAATTAGTCAAAATGTTCTTTTAAATTCTAAACAAATACTAAAAGTCTTTTAAATCAAACATCGCAAAATGTTTTTAGTATAAATCATAGATTACAAACTAAAAAAATATAGTTTTTTAATTTAAAAAATTAACCTGGCATATTATAATAAATTTTAGAAAAAAACGACTTTTTTGGTATTTTTTATTTTTTTTAACTGAAAAATCCATGTCATTATGTATATATATTTTCCACATCATAATAAAGATTAATTTTTTTTACTAAAACTTGACACATCATCTATGGTAACCTAGTAATTACATAATATCAGAACAACAAATGAAACTTCAGTGATTTTAGAGTGACAAAAAAAGTTTCAGTGACTTAATTAGAACAGTTTACAAACTTGATTACATTTCTATAAAGTTACCCCTTATTAATTATATAATTCATTTTTTTTCCAAAACTCATAGAATCGAATTCAATTCGAAACCACATCAAGAATCCGATTCACATGAGAACCCGATTCGAATAGTAAAAACTTGAATTCAAATTCGATTTGAATCCAGTTACAGGTTTTCCAAGTAAAGTCTAAGAGTATGTGTAATGGGGCGATATATCACCCACAAATGCACCATGGCACCCTTGAACACCAAAACAGGGGGCGCTATGGGTCTGAAAATTTGAGTCCCCGTTATCATAATCGCGACGCGAGAAAGAAGCTTTTCAAAATTTTTGACCGTTACAACGGTCATGTGTCCAATTAAAAAAAATTCCGAAATGATATATATATATATATATATATAGGTAAAGAGTACTGTACAATATTGCTTATCGTACATTACGTACGCTTCAATCTCAGCCGTCAGATCATCTTCCCGCATTTTAAAATCGCATGTTGTTTTTTTATAACAATTTCGCATGTGATAATTTTTGATGAATTCGCATGTTGTTTTTTTGTACCAATTTCGCATGTGATAATTTTGATGAAATAGCATGTTTTTTTTTATAACAATTTCGCATGTGATAATTTTTGATGAATTCGCATGTTTTTTTGTACCAATTTCGCATGTGATAATTTTGATGAAATAGCATGTTGTTTTTTTGTAATAATTTCGCATGTGGTAATTTTGATGAAATCGCATGTTAAAAAACCAACATGCGAAATTGTTACAAAAAAACAACATGCGAATTCAATGCGGGAAGATGATCGGACGACTGAGATTGTAGCGTACGTAATGTACGATAAGGGCATTTGTACGTTAACCTAACCCTATATATATATATATATACCATTTTACTCCAACTTTCTTTTAAACATTCACCCTCATTCATCAAAATTACTCCAACTTTCTTCTAAAAAAATAACGGGTTCCCCATCGGAAGATTCGTTCACCGATATTTACCGAAGATTTTTTCACCCGAAGAAATCGCGGAGGAGGAAGAAGCGGTTACGAGTGCATGTGCTCTCGCGATACAAGCAATGGAACACGTTCGGCGTTCTCCTCCACACCCCATTTTGAGGCGCACCTTTATCTTGCGAGACCGTGAAGCCGCGGACGAGCATTTGATGAAAGACTATTTTGATCCCACACCGGTTCACGGGCCCAATGTTTTTAGACGGCGGTTTCGGATGAGCCAAAGGTTATTTTTGCGCATTAATAATGATTTGGAAGCCAAGTATGACTTCTTTAAGCAAAGAATGGACGCGAGAGGATATTTAGGGTTCACCTCAATTCAAAAGGTAACTTCCGCTTTACGCATACTAGCCTACGGAAACACGTACGACATCAACGACGAGTACTTGAAGATGGGGGGAGAAAACAACACGAGATAGCGTGGAACAATTTTGCTATGGTATTTTTTACTCACTTTCATATATTTATTTTTATTTTTAAGTACATCACTAGTAAAATTTTTATATATTTAATTATAATTTAGGTATATGCCAGTTATAGGGAAACGCGTTAAAGGCGGATTTGGTCGAGCATGCTTGGGTTATTCGCCCAATTTGACACGATGGTGACGTCGAAGAAGATTCTGAGAAAGAAGAAGTTGAGGAATTCGAAGCCGGGAACTTTGAAAACATAAGTTTGGATGCTGGAGAAAACGAAGAGGAAAAAGGAGACAACGATGATGAAGACGAAGAATAACTGTATTGTTTTTTTATTGTAATGTTTTTTTTTTAAATTTAATAAAAGTGTTTTTTATATATTTTAAAGATTAAATGAAAAAAATAGAAAAGTGTTTTTTAAATAATTAATAAAAATGAAAACTAGCAATTAAGTAATGATGGGTAGGGGCTTTATGACTACGCGCTCTAGTGATATAACGCCTCATAAAGCCCCTGTATAATGTGGCGCGCCACTTGTCGCATAACGCCCCTAAAAGAACTTTATGACTACACATGGCCTAAATAAATCCGGTTGTAAGGCTTCTCGGTATGGGCTGCGTCCCAGGATAGTCCTGGAACGGCGCCGGGCCAAACACTGTCCCGCCCCCCCTGTCGTCGTCCTCTCCGTCTCGCTGGAGACGTTGGTGTCGGGCCACAAAAGGACAAATTCTTCCCACTTTCCAAGCTGTTACCGTTGAATAAATTAAAAAAAAAAATTTCCATACTTAATACCAAACGGTTATAATTCAAAATTACCCCAAATTTTATATAAATTCAACACTTTTACACCAATTTTAACCCACTACAACCCCATATCTCTCTCAACTTTTTTTATAACCTTCTTCTTTTTTTATAAAACATTCTTCTACAATGGATCCATTCAACCCGAACAACCCGAATCCAAACCCGAATGTTTTTTCGGTGCCCGGGTACTATCCTACAATGGAACCGAACCCTTTCGCTCAATTTTCCGCCAACGCTTTTGCGGGTTTCCAAAATTCTCCGAACGTTTTTTCGAGTACGCAACAAACTCAAGCCTTACAAAACTTGATGATGCGTAACCTGTTTAACATGCAACCCGTTCAAGCTTCTCAACCACCGCAACCCGTTCAAACTTCTCAACCACTAGTTCCCGATGACGACGACGTTGAAGTCGTTCCCGAGACCCAGCCGCAAACCTCCAAATGAAAAAAAGGAAAGCAAGTTGCGGTTGACCAAAGTCAATCTTCGAAACCGAAGCCGAAACAGTGGACGCCGCTCGAGGAGGAAGCCTTAGCGAATGCGTATATAGGCTCATCCACACACCGCGTTAAAGGTACGTAAAGTTAACTTTATTTTTTTTTAGTATATACTTTTTAATATTAATTTTTAAATTTTTTGTAATATATATTTTTGTTGAATATAGGTAACAACCAAACCGGCGAGGGGTTTTGGAAAGCGGTATTGTCAAAGTTTCTTGAGATAATGGAACAAGGACCATATCGAGATCTCGACTCGGTATCTTCGAAGTGGCTAAAGATGAGTGCGGTCGTGAACCGGTTTTCAGAGGAATATAATAAAATATATACAAGTGGGCGCCGTAGTGGGATGAGCGACGAGGATGTCTTCAAATCGGTATTGGAAAAATACAAGACGAACCATAAAACCGCGTTCCCACACGTTTGGGCTTGGGAAGTTATGCGAAAGGCCCAAAAGTGGGCACCGGTTCCGAATGAGGTTGAGATGGCAAAACGTCAAAAAACCTCGGAGACCGGTAGTTTTAGTGTCGGCAGCTCGGACGCAAGATGTCAAATTAATTTAAACGACGACGCCGAGTTTGATGAAGAAGAGTACGCCGTACAGGGGGAGGAACGTCCCTAGGGCCGGGACAAATCAAAAGGGGAGGTAGCTTCAAAGAAAAAAAAAAAAACGAAAAAGGTGGCGATTCGAAGATGGAGGCGTTTATGGCCCACTTTAAAGCTTACACGGAGGTCACGGCCCAAAAGGCGAAGGCGAATGAACGGGCGGTCGAAGAAAGGGTACACGTGGCGGGAGAAAAGGTACGCGTGGCCGATGATAAGGTTCGACTCAAAGAATGGGACATACTGACGATCGATGTTGATAGTTATTCCGAACCAAAACGCTCTACTTTGAAGAAAATGGAAGAGGACATCATGAAAAAGTATAAAAGTTAGGAATTTATTTTTTTAAGTTTATGTTTTTTTTAAGTTTATGTAATGCTTTTTAATATTAATGAATTTATTTTTCTATCTTATTTGATAAATGTTAAAAAAGTAGATGGATTAAAAAAAAAGTAAACTTGTGGGGTAGGATCATCATCTCATTACCAGTGTTTTAGTGTATTGGATCATACTCTATGGGCCTATGACGTGGCGGATCATCCTCCAAGGGAGGATGGTCACCATACCGCATAGCCTAAGAAAATTTAGGTCATAGTTAATTACTGTTTTCGTCCATGTGGTTTGTCAAAAATCACTGTTTTCATTCCCTGTGGTTTTACTTTCGTAAAATTTTTAAACTAGCACTGAAATAGTGATTTTTGATAAAGCACAAGACGAAAACAGTAATGGTCAGAAATAAAATGTAAAAATCTTACACAAAAAAAAAAGAAATAAAATGTAAAAAAAGAAAATTCGAAGTTGCATTCAAGGAGGGGCAGATCGTGTCCTTCCTCTGTTCTCACCACACCAAATTGAATCTTCCTCTTTTCTCTCTCTCACTCTCATCAGCCAATTCAAACTTCAACCCCTCTCTCTCTCTCTTCTTTTTCCAAATCTTAACAGAAACCCTAGAGATATCCATCCATCCATCCATCCATCAACCCTTCTTTCCGATCAAACATCTAGGGTTTCTGTTACTAATTTCACAAAAAAACTTGCTTTCCACTGCCTATAGATTCCTTGTTTCGGCGTCTTCAACTGGTTTGATCCGCTTCGATCTCTTCGATACTTGAGTTTGTTGCAGTTCATAGATCAGAAATGGAGGCGATCGAAGAATTGGTGCAGCTGTCGGATTCGATGCGGCAGGCGGCGTCTTTGCTTAACGATGAAGATGTTGACGAAAACTCATCGGCGTCTTCCAGGCGTAGCTCCACATTTCTCAACGTTGTTGCTCTTGGCAATACGGTCAGTTTCTTTATCTAGTTAGAACATAAGGCTTCTGCCGTTTCAACGGCCGGTGCTTGTGTTTAATTGTGTTGATTGCTGTACGGTTTGGATCTTCGATCCGATTTTGTTAAGATCTGTAATTCTATGTAAGTTAGGTTAGTGTTGATTGGATTGTTTTCGAATCCTTGCTTTCTGTTCTTTTTTTGCGTCTCTATCAGTAGTTACAACAAAATACATGTACCTGCAGCCTCAATAATTTAATGATTTAAGTTTCACTTGATAATTGCTTGAGGTCTTTATTGAGATTTGAATAATTTGTTTGATGTTGCAATCCGGCATTCTTTCTGGGATTGGTTTAGAGTTACCGACGATTTTAAGACAGGTGTTTGGATATTTCAGTCGGTGATGCGATCATATTCTTTGAACATGTTTATGGCTTTATGCCTATTGAATTTATGGCTTTATGTGATCACTTGTTTTAACGGATGCGGAGGCATTAGAGTAGCAGGGTATGGATCTGGACATGTTTGATGAATTTTCATAAATATTATGCTATATGAATAATTTGCTGGTTTATTGGAAAGGTTTGTGTTGGAAGCTGATGTCTGATCTTTAAAGTTTAAATGCTTTAAAGGCAAAGCTGGAAAAGGCCAGATAATGTGGTCATACCATTTGAAGAACGTGTATATACTTTTTCCTTATAGATGGTTTTCTAGTCTAAATATATATTCCTGCTTTCCTGGTTTTGATGGTTTAGTGGTCAAAGTGTCAAACAGGAATACAAGATCGAGATTCTATTTTAAACAATGGTAGTAGAAATTGATTCACCTGCTCATGTATTATCGTCCTAGATACTTGGAAATCTGTAATTAAACTATGTTCTTATAACAATAAGAAGCAGTAGCACACTCGTTTTTGATTTAGTAACTCTTTTTCTTGGTCAGGATTCACACTAATAGCTCTGAACTAATTGAAGATTTGTCTATAATTTAATAAATTGGGTTGCTAACTTTCAATAAACGATGTAATTGGCAACTTAATGTTGTCAATTCTTGCAAACAGACATGCGGAAAAGTTAATGTTTTAAATGACTTAATGTTTGATAATATCACCAAGAATCATGCATTACCAACTGAATATACCAATGTGTATCGTGCCAGTGTCTATCCATCAAAGTGCATGGAGTTTTGTTTGTGTATTTTGCTTTAGTTTTTTTTTCCGCGTTTTTTACTGTTAGTTTGCCTAACCTAGTTTCTAAACCTGAACTAAATTGTTCAGGGTGCGGGCAAGTCAGCAGTTTTGAACAGTTTGATTGGACATCCTGCTTTGGTAAGAACTTCATTATGTTAATTTTCTTATTTATATTCTAATATCAACTTTTAGACATCTGTATTTAGCATAATGGTTATGATTTACTACATAAATCATAATGGTTATGATTTAGGACATAATCATAATATGCCAAATTGGCAACAGTCTAGATATTGCTACCTGTATGTGAGTAGTTGTGGAGACATTTGTTATTTCTTACAAGGGAAATGAAAATTTGGATGCTTAAATTTACTAGTTCTAAATTCTATCTATACAGCCAACTGGTGAAGGTGGTGCCACCCGTGCGCCTATATGCATTGACTTAAACAGGGATGAAAACTTAAGCAACAAAACAATTGTGCTGCAGATTGATAGTAAATCCCAATCAGTGTCTGCAAGTAAGTCCTCTATCACACCCTCTTATCTTATGTGAAGACTGTTGGATGTATAGTATTGGAGTTTCACAGTATATATATTATGAACTGGCAATCTAATGACACTTTGAATCCTTTCTTTTTATTCAATCATAGGTGCTCTTCGTCGTTCTTTACAGGATAGACTAAGTAAAATATCGAGCAAGAGTCACGACGAAATATATTTGAAGCTTAAGACGAGTACAGGTAGGTTTGAATATGTTCTTTCTTTGAAATAACCATGCTAAAACTTATATTTGCTCTGATACATACTGTCACATAGTTTATGCATATGTTTTAATGTCATGAGGAGTTGTAATAAATATATTTGTTGGTGTACAATATTTAGCGGTGATTCGTACAGTCAAATGCTAAAGTATAGGGTTACAAGTGTAGTTGCATTATATGATGGTTATCATTTCTAGAATTATGTAAATGTGTATGCTCTTTTTGACTTCTAGTATCTTGGCATAAATGGTATAGATAATAACTTGTTGATCTCGTATGTGTTAACTAATGAGTCAATCTGTGACATATTGATATCTAATTATTTCAAAGACCTCTTTACTTTGAATTCAATGAAAACTTAAATTATGCAGTCGGGAGTCATCAACATATATAGTTAGTTACATAGGTTAGGCTAAAACGACCCCAACAAATTCAGACGATTATGATGGTATATGAACTATCAAGCAATGGTATTGTGGCGGTTTCCCTAGGCTAGTAACTTGTGTTAACTATTCTTATAATATATCTACATGATTGCCTTAAACTTTAGTTTGTGCAAACCTTTACATCTATGACCTAAATATTTTTTCATAATATAAGAAGTCACTGTCTTGCTTTCATTAGCTTAATTGTTGTCACTTACTGTTTTCTTCCTTTTTTATTTTATTTTATTATGTTTTGTTTCCCTAACTAAATCTTATTCGTTTGTAGCCCCACCTCTAAAATTGATTGACCTGCCTGGAGTCGAGAAAGGGAATCTGGATGATTCATTGGTGTGTTACAATTAAAATGTTTTCATTTCAATATATATATATATATATATATATATATATATTACAATCATGTTTTTTTTTTCTGTAATATTTTCCCTGAAATGAGATCTAACAGCCTAGTATTTCTTGCAGAGTGAATATGCTCAGCACAATGATGCAATTTTGTTGGTTATAATACCCGCTGCTCAGGCACCAGAGGTTTCCTCTGCTAAGGCTCTTAGAATTGCAAAGGAATATGATGGAGAATGTACGGTCACTGTTGATTCTGATTATTGGCCTGTCAATCTCACTTTTTATATACTAGTTCAAAGTTTTGTGATCTTTCAGTTTGGATGTTTAAGCTGTAAATATGTTATGTATTTTTAACTATAGGTACAAGAACGATTGGTGTTATTAGCAAAGTTGACCAAGCATCTGCAGATCCAAAAGTTGTTGCTGCTTGTCAAGCACTTCTTTTGGGTCAAGGACCACGGAGTGCAGCTGAGATTCCATGGGTTGCTCTAATTGGTCAATCAGTTTCCATTGCTTCAGCACAGTCAGGAAGTGTGGGGTCCGATAACTCATTAGAAACTGCATGGCGGGCCGAAAGTGAAAGTTTGAAATCTATATTGACAGGAGCTCCACAAAACAAGCTTGGTAGATTAGCTTTGGTTGAAACCCTAGCTCATCAAATCCGTAGCCGTATGAAAATTAGACTTCCAAGCCTTTTATCAGGGTTAGATCTCTCCCCTTTCTGTTATGTTCAGTTATTTTTGCTTTTCAGATTACTACATAATTAACCTTTAGCATAATTTGATTTTTGATTAATGAAGTGCTGGCCTGAGTTAGCATTTATGTCAACAGAGAAAGGCTTTAAATAGTGTGTGTGTGTGTTCTCATCTGAACTCACCCTTACTACAGTGTCACCATTCACCAATCAAGTTACATGAAATTGACTAAACAATTTGATACACAAGCAAGTAAAACGGTCATCACTTTTACATGTAATACGATTAAGTAATTAAAGAAACAAGGAACATGAAATTCCACTCTCTACATTAACACAATGTGTGTTTACTATCTGATATGACACCAAGAAGATTTATGTTATTGTGTATTTCACCACCTGAATGAAAAACAAAGATCCATACTTATTTATCATATATAGCGCCTTATACTTCCGTGTTATATATTCCCTGAAATTATTTTTCTCTTTGTTAGTTTTGAAATTTGGGCAAACTAAATTGGCAGAGTAGATGGGTGACATTGGATGGAATCTGTCATGTCAGTTTTTAATTAACATTTTTTAATATGATCAATGCTATCTTCTACATAGAGCTTTCCAGGCCTTGCCAATTTCATCTTTTTTCTCTATGGGGTTGTCTTATTTCTGTATAGGGTGTAATGGTTGGATTAATTACTTACCTTGTGCGCGTACTCAAAAAGTTATTCTCCTGACCCACATGTTCAGGACCTGGAGAATCATAAATCTGTGTTTTAATATATGGCTATAAATCATTTCTCTTTTTTTTGTTGTATAACTGTTAAGGCCTTAGTAAATTGACATTGGCATAATAATTAGCAAACTTGTCTTTAATCCATGCATGCTGCACTTTTTACATCTCTGTTGGGTGTTAAGTTAGTTTTTATTTAAAACTTGTGCAGGCTTCAGGGGAAATCTCAGATTGTGCAAGATGAGTTGGTAAGGCTTGGAGAATCAATGGTTAGCAGTTCTGAAGGTACAAGGGCTTTGGCCTTGGAACTTTGCCGCGAATTTGAGGACAAGTTTCTTCAACACATTATGACCGGAGAGGTAACCAATATCTACAAATATAACTAGATTGAATTATATGAGACATGAAATGAACGTCATGAGATGTTTTATAGAGGACCTTACTTGTGTCATACTCATTGCCCCTTGTCATTATCATAGGCATTTGCGTCATTGTTAATCTACAATGCTTTCTTGTTTGCATTTGGCTATGTTATGATGTCAATTATTAAGCGACACTTTCTGATATTATCTATTTTGTATATGTATTCAGGGTAGCGGGTGGAAAGTGGTGGCAAGTTTTGAGGGTAACTTTCCTAATAGGATCAAGCAGCTTCCTCTAGACAGACATTTTGATATAAATAATGTCAAGAGGGTACGGAAGTCCTTTTTTAACATGTAATTTCATTTATGTTCTTTTGCATTATGATGAGCATGGAATTTTGTATCAGATTGTGCTAGAGGCAGATGGTTACCAACCTTATCTTATATCTCCAGAAAAAGGACTTCGGTCTTTAATCAAAGGTGTATTAGAGCTTGCCAAAGAACCATCACGTCTCTGTGTTGACGAGGTATCACTACACATATGTTCTATGTATCTTCTGCACTTGCATTTAGTTATAATGCATCATCTTCTGCTTTTGTTTTTGCTTCCACTAAATGTTCTCTGCCACGTGATTGCTTTTAATGGATACAACAGGTTCATCGTGTGCTTGTGGATATAGTTTCAGCATCAGCAAATGCAACACCTGGGCTTGGAAGATATCCCCATTTCAAGAGAGAGGTGATTATTTATATCTAGTTTCTGCAAAATATGTTCTAATTTAACATGTGCTTGTTTTTGCTTCTTAAAGCATCTGTCTGACAGTTATGTTTTTAACTAGGTTGTGGCTATTGCCACTACTGCCTTGGAGGATTTTAAGAATGATGCAAAGAAGATGGTGGTTGCTCTTGTTGACATGGAGCGTGTGTTTGTTCCACCTCAGCACTTCATCCGATTGGTCCAGAGAAGGTATGCCCTGTTTCTTTTCTGGACTGCAAATCTTAATTGTTAATAACTTGAATAAACTTATATTCTATAAAACAGGATGGATAGGCAAAGACGAGAGGAAGAGATCAAGAACAAATCTTCCAAGAAGGCCGTGGATGCAGAACAGTCCTTACTAAACAGGGTATGCTATGTTTTTTGTTAACTGTACACATTCTTTTTATAATTTACTAGGGTTCTGTCTCACTTATTAGCTTCTGTTATCTTTTTACAGTCGGCTAGTCCTCAAACAGGAGGGAACTTAAAATCAATGAAGGATAACAAGGATGCACAAGAGGGACCTGTTTTAAAAACCGCAGGAGCTGATGGGGAGATAACAGCAGGTTTTTTCTTTCACATAATGGTTTTTACTTTTCATGTCTTTGTTGGGTCAAATGATGTTTGTACAAAGAATTATGTTTTTGTGAGTTTTAGGTGAAATCTTTTTATGGGCACATGTATTATCATTTAGAATTTATTGGACATGCAACTATACTTGCTCTGTCGAAATCTCTCTTACTTGTGTTGTTTGTGGCAGGATATTTATTAAAGAAAAGCTCAAAAGCTAATGGATGGAGTAAAAAGTGGTTTGTTTTAAATGAAAAAACTGGGAAGGTTAGTAAAAGAATTTCAATCAGACATGCAACATGTAGATTTGTGTTATTTCAACGCCAAATGAGGCGGGTGGAGGTGTAACTTCAATGTGATTAATATTTTGTTTTTTTACCGACAGCTTGGTTACACTAATAAAGTAGAAGAGAAGAATTTCCGTGGTGTGATCACCTTGGAGGTATGTGTTTTGGCATTCTTATTCTGGCAGTTTAATGTTCATTAGTCGTTCATTTTTTTTAAGAGACTTGTCATCTTACGGTTGGAGCTCAAGTTCCCATGAGGGTTAATTTTTTTTAAAGTATTCCTAACTTATTGAAATTAATTAATTTATTAGGAATGCAATATAGAAGAAATTGAAGAGGAAGAACCCCCAGCCAAGAGTTCAAAGGATAAAAAATCAAAGGCAGAAGAAAAGGCACCCAGTCTGGCATTCAAGATAACAAGCAAGGTTGCATACAAGACTGTTTTAAAAGGTGATCTCCAACAGCCTCTTGCATACAACTTCCTTTCTTTGTCTTTTTATTTTTTTATTTTTTTTTAACTTTATGTTTTATAAACAACATCTCTTAATATGCTTTTCAAACCTAATTTGACTTTTAAATACTTCCACAGCTCACAGTGCTGTAGTATTAAAGGCCGAGAGTGCTGCAGAAAAAGTAGAATGGTTAAACAAATTGAGAAGTGTTGTTGGTGCCAAAGGAGGTCAAGTCATTACCAAGGAAAATGGTCTGCCTATTCGCCATAGTCAATCGGAAGGCTCTCTTGTGAGTGGCATAAAATTCAAATGTTTGACCCTTTAATGTTGTTGATCTGTTAAGTGATTGGATAATTATTGTGAATTTTTAGGATGCAATGGTTAGAAAACCTGCAGACCCAGAGGAAGAACTTCGTTGGATGGCTCAGGAAGTACGAGGCTACGTCGAGGCTGTTCTCAACAGCCTTGCAGCTAATGTTCCAAAGGTATTTTTTTTAGTATTTCCTTTAAAATGCGGGCCCACATCCATGTCTATGGTACGCCTTCTGTCTTACAGTTCACTGTTCTGGTTTTTAGGCAGTTGTTCTTTGCCAAGTGGAAAAATCTAAAGAGGATATGCTTAATAAGTTATACAGTTCTGTAAGGTAAGCTCCTTTTATTTGGTTTCTTATGAATATAGGTGACAAAATGTACATCTCGGGTCGGATTCGGTTTGATGGACACATATTTTCTTGAATCTAATTAGTAAATAATGATGACTATGTTGCTAGTAGAGTTAATACCATAAATGTTGCTAGTCTGTTAACCCATTTTTGTACATTAAAGTCCTTTAAGTTGTTTATAAAACACATGTATATGTGAAATCAACAATAAACGTCAACTATATAAAAAAACCGTCCAGCATTTTTACACACTTGTAACGCCATTTCATCACTTCTGACTGATTCAAGGGATAACACGTCAATATTTTAAGGTTTTTTTTTCTTTCAAAGAACATTGTATGTCAAACAAGTATAGACTTTAGAGTCTATAATATACCCAAATTGGGTTGAGGGATTTTTTCATGCAAAATGACAAGTATTGTTGATTTTTTATATGGTATTAACTTTTACTAATATTATGTACGTTCTTGAATAAAGTGATTTATATATGAGGTTGTATCAATGAATTAACACTTTGGTCAAACTTTAAATCGTTGCTTATTTAATTTGTGGGTGTAGTACCCAAAGTACGCCACGGATTGAGGAGCTGCTTCAAGAGGACGGTAATGTTAAGCGCAAAAGAGAGAAAATCCAGAAACAATCAAGCCTGCTTTCTAAACTCACCAGACAACTAAGCATTCACGAGAATAGAGCAGCTGCAGCCTCGGGAGCCATGTCAAATGGTACTACTAGTCCTGCAGGTAATAATAAATACAAGTTTTATATTTATATTGTTCCAATTATAATAATAATATAAAATTCTGCTGTTTATCCGAAATGAACTTTTGCTTTTTTGAACATAAACAGAGTCTCCAAGAAGCAATGGACCATCATCGGGTGATGACTGGAGATCTGCTTTCGATGGTGCTGCTAATGGACCAACGAGCCTCGGCTCTAGGCTTGGGTCTAATGGTCATAGGCGCAGGAATAGTGACCCTTCGGAGAACGGTGATGTGGGTTCAGGATCAAACTCTGGCAGCCGCCGCACCCCAAACCGGTTGCCACCAGCACCACCTGGTTCTGGTTATAGGTTTTAGATTGATTATTGTTAGTTTAAAGAAATGAAATTGAATCTGGTTACTATTACATTACGATGTTTATAGTATGTTTTTGTAGAGTTGTTTTGTAGATATGACATGGTATGGTTTTCTACTGTTGATTTTGTAGTTTGCGGATTGAGGTGTGTTTGGTTTCGGGTTTTGTATACATAAGACAGGCATGGATTTATCATATCAAAAACATGTATTTTTTCAATTTTTGGCTACATGAAGTTTGTCAGGTTTTTTAATCTTCTAGTGTTAACTTCTATGGATCTATTAATGTCGCTAAATTTCGTACATTTGTGTTACTAGTTTTAGATTGAAGCTAAGCAGATGACGGCCAACATAGGCTTCTTTATATCGACTGTAAGCTTGAAAGGTGTCGGTTGGAATTATAATGAAGAGTAAAGTCCTATTTAAGTCCTTGTGGTTTGTGCAGTTTAACCATTTGAATCCAAAAATCAAATCTGTCTTGATTTGAGTCCATGTGGTTTCTAATTTTAACCATTTGAATCCAAAAGTAAACATCCAAATCAGAAACATTTGGTTTTTGGATTCAAATGATTAAAATTAGAGACCACAGGGACTCAAATGGTTAAAATTAGAAACCACAGGAACTCAAATCAAGACAATTTTGGTTTTTGGATTCAAATGGTTAAACTGCACAAACCACAGAGACTCAAATAGGACTTTACTCTATAATGAAGCTTGATATAGTTTTCTATTAATTGAATCACTAAACTTTTGTATATTATACTTTGACCACAAAAGTTTTTCCTATAAACACATGTACTTTGAAATTTGAGTAAACTTCCGTTTTGCTCCATGTGGTTTGGTCACTTTAATGGTTTTGCCCCAAACCTTTCAAAATAGCTATTTTACTCCCTGATCTATGAAGGCATTCATGATTTTGCTCCCCGCCCCTAAACGTCATCCACTTTAACAGTTAAAGTTTGTCACGTGCAAAACACCTAAGGGGCAATTATGTCTTTTGCCAACCCTACCTTTACAATTCCAGCTTAAAACCCTAACTGTTAAAATGGATGACGTTTAGGGGCGGGGAGCAAAATCATGAAGGCCTTCATAGACCAGGGAGTAAAATGACTATTTTGAAAGGTTTGAGGCAAAACCGTTAAAGTGATCAAACCACATGGAGCAAAACGAAAGTTTACTCTTGAAATTTTTTGCTTACTTCCGTACACTTTAGGTAAATGTTTTTTTTTTTCTATACTATCCAATTTTACATTTACCCCTCTACACTTTATTTAAGTTATTTTTCTTTTTGTTTTAACAAATTTAATTTGCTATCTTTTTATCCTTTGAAATTGTACGTTTACCCCTTACACTTAATGGGGATGGTTATTGTTTTAGGCCATGTGTACAAGTGGCGCGCCACGTCATACAGAGGCTTTATGAGGCGTTATATCACTAAAGAGCGTAGTCATAAAGCACCTACCCATCATTATCTAATTTTTAATTTTCATTTTTATTAATTAATTAAAAAACACTTAACTATTTTTTATTGGTCAAAATTTTGAAACTCTCCTTCACGCCGTTATCAACATACCGCCCCCAACAATTTGAGACCCCATAGCGCCCCCTGTAATGGTGTTCAGGGGCGCTATGCCCATTTTTTCCTTGTGATGGCACCCCATTACGTTAGGCCTTAGAAGGTTAAATTGTACAAAGTGTAGGAGATTCTAAGGAAAAATAATTTTGGAAAATCCAATATTGCTAGCTCATAAACCCACTCCGCCCGTATTTTCAAACTGTTGTAAATTTATAATATGATAATATATATATATTTTTTTTTAAATTTCATCATATTAACGAGTATTTTGTCCTCTTTAATTTGAGTAGGCTATTGCTATAGTTTTCTTAATTTTAAATTTTTTACAAGATACATGACTACGTTATTACACATTCAATACAAATCATTAGGTGATTACACATTTAATAAGATTTGTTATAATTGATATTATTACACTTATGTTCATTATGTGATCCCACATTCTATACTAAGAACTTAATTATTTATGTTTTATTTAATTATTTATGTTTTATTACGTGATTTAATCTGTAATATACGACATTACGTGGTTATTATAGGTTGATTGGTTAATGTTTGTATTACATTTGTACTTAATGTGTGATTAGACCTGAAATATTAGGCATTCCAAGAAATATTATGTATTACATCTTTTTTTATTATGGTTAGTACGTAATTACATAATCACTTAGTGGGTTTTCACATAAATACTATAATAAAATCACGTAATAATACATAGTCAACTACTGTTACGTAATTACGTACCGGAACATATTCACGTAACGTTATAGCAAAATATATTTTTTTAGAATAAGAAAACTACAACAAAAGGCAATAGCCTACTCAAATTAAAGAGAATGAAATGTTTGTTAATATAGTGTAATTTTAAATATATATATAGGGTGAGAGTTGGCTACAAAGTCTATTTTTCCTACAAAGTGTAAAAAGTCATAAAACACCACAATTTCAGCCATAAAACACACTCAAAACCCACAAATAACAAAGTGAAGATTACCAAAACGCCATATATGTGGGTTTTGTGTTGTGTTTTGGATGATAAGCCTTCGATTAACGAATGACTAACATTAGTGTGTTTTATGTTGATTATTATGTTGTGTTTTATATTCATAGTTCTACAATGATGTGTTTGAGGTTTTTATGGAATGTTAGGGTTTAGATATTGTGTTTTAGTGATCTTCACTCTCTTATTTGTGGGTTTTGAGTGTGTTTTATAGCTGAAATTGTGGTGTTTTATGACTTTGTAGGAAAAATGGACTTTGTAGCTGAACCCCACCCTATATATATATATATATATATATATATATATATATATATATAGGGGAGGGTTTAAATGAGAACGCTAAATATTGTGAGAACCGTGAGAACAAATGAAAAAACCGCGAGAACTTTGTCAAAAACGAATCAAATTAAAATTTTTTTTTCTACACTTATCATTATTATTCGAATACAATGTTAGAAATTTAATTTAAACGTTTAAATTTACGTGAATTCGTAAATAAAGAAAATTTACACATGTAGAAGTTTGCCATTTACACATGTGTAAATCTGTTATATTTACACATGTGTAAAAAAATCTAAAAATAGTGAATTTGAAAGGTAAAATGAATTATTTGATGTTGTAAATTCTTTTTTTGATGTTGTATCTTAATTACAATGAGGTTTGTATTAAAAAAATTGGTTTTGATTGGTGTTCTCATTCGTTCTCACGGTTCTCGCAATATTTAGCGTTCTCAAAATAACCCTCCCCTATATATATATATATATATATATATATATATATATATATATATATAGGGGAAGGTTCAAGTGAAAACTCCTTTTATCCCGAGAACCCGAAAACTAACTAAAAAAGACTAAAAAACATACCAATTTTTTGTTACATTTTTTTATTAAAAATTGTAATTACATAGTTAGTCCTTGTGGTTTACACAAAGTAACAATCTAAGGTACTAATAGTTTAAAATCACTTCTTAGGGTACTAACTTTCTATTTTTTAACATGTGGGGGTATTAACGTTAATTCCATGGTAACTATTAGTACCTTAGATTGTTAGTTTGTGTAAACCGCAGGGACTAACTATGTAATTAATTATGTAATTAATACCCCCCACATGTTAAAAAATGGAAAGTTAATACCCCAGGAAGTTATTTTAAACTATTAGTACCTTAAATTGTTAGTTTGTGTAAACCACATGGACTAAATATGTAATTAACTCCTAATTTTTATATATAAAAAAATTTGTAATGCACATGTATAATAATACACAACACATGTGTAGTACAAGTTTTTTTTTTGAATTTTTTTATATACAAAAACTAGCGAAAATTAGTAAAGAATTTTTTTTGGGTATTTTAGTTAGTTTTCGAGTTCTCACGATAAAAGGAGTTTTTAATTGAACCTTCCCCTGTGTTGTGTGTGTGTGTGTGTGTGTAGGGTCAGGATTTAGAGAAAACGGTGAAAAGTATGAGAACGGTAAGAACGGTTATGGATCGTATGATCAAAACAATCTATGGACTAGATTGGGGCGGTGGCGTTTCGTAAATAACACCAATTCTATTAAGTGGACGCGCTTCATTAAGGGTAAAAGGGTCTTTAGACTTCTCTACCAAAAACGCCAAACTAATGAATAAAACGCCATTACGGGCCAAAACATATCCTATATAAACAAAACATCTCAGACTTTCATTAAACACACCCCGAATCGGAAACGCCATACTTACTACTATATATCATTCATCTTAGAAACGCCAAAAAACCCAAAACATCAAACACACCAAACTCAAAAACGCCATATTTTACTATATACCAATCATCTTAGAAAACGCCAAAAAACTCAAACATCAAAGATTACAAAAATCGACGTTTCTTTTAGATACACTATTTCCTCAGTAAAACGCCAAGATGGCAAACATCGTTTCTTGTATATTCAATATTTTTCTACGTGAAGTTTCGCAGAATGCATTCTTAGCTGAGGGGCTCTAACTCAATAACATTTTGTTGCATGAGATGGACAAATCTTCAACAAAAAGATGCCGGTGTCAGACTTATATCATTTTTTGTGTTTTGTTCTTGATGAATATTGGTATGAAGAGACGAATGACACTAATGAGTGGTTTGAAGATAAACATGAAGATAACGATGAACTTCAAACAAAAAACTCACGTCATTTTGTCCTTCCAAACGGCCACAAAAAAAGCTACTTCAACAAAAAAAAAAAACAAAATGAAGCATGCCAAAGTCAAACCGCCAGTGAACATGTTTCAAAAAAGAAAGAGACTGATGACAGTGAAGATTTGGAAGATGAATTGTTTCTATTTTTATTTTTTTAATTTTCTTTTTCTGTTGTTTGTTATGTATTTTTCAGCTAAGAACAAAAATACATTATTTTATCAAAAACGCCAAACATACATAATGCTTGTGAAACGCCATCATGTAACACCTCGAAAATTTCGGGTTTAATAATAAAAATGACACGTGTCATGTAAGACAAAACGCGTTGAAAAACCCGGATTTAATAAAGATGTTTCGGTAGGATTAAAGTGGCGTCATGTTAAATTGTTACCTCTGAACGACCTCAATTATAAATCCCAAGACCCGATATAATATTACTACACATCTTTATACCCTCACTTCAGAGAATTATTGCAAATAATAGACTTGCAAAAGCATGATAAGATCCCACGAAGAAAAGCAATGGTAAAACGATGTTTTCGGGTCTTGTTTATACATTCATTTGAAACATTGGTTGATGGTAGGGTAAGAACTGATCAAGACATGTTTTAAGGGTCCCAAAGTGTTGATATAAAGTCCCAAAAGTCAGAAATTACGGCTGCCTTTCGAACCACCAACAAACAAACAACAATCTGATCTGCGAAGGCGTCGCGTGGCGCGACGGACCCTCGCGTCACGCGAGGGTTGCCCAGCGACAGAATTACTTGCTGTTGCCTGTCTTTCGCGATTTTAACCCTTTAAGCCGGTTTTTTAACATTATTTAAAGACCCCTAGACATCCCTAAGCAGTAGCAACAAGTGTTGAATGGTTGTGGAGGGTCCTAGAGTTAGTTGTCAACTTGTTGTGGTGTATGAACAAGTATAAAAGGGCCTTCAAGTGCAACATTCTTTCACACACATTCTCTGCATTGTTGGAGTGATTCTGGAGCTCAAAGGTGCTTCCTAGTGATCATATCTCGTGCATAGAACCTCAGTAAGTATTCTAAACTTTCCCTAATTGCTTTTAGCTTAGTTAATTAGCTAAAAGTCAAACCGTCGTAATTACGGTTTGACTTCGAGATTAGTCAATAATGGCTCAGTCATATCTCGAATTAAAAGTAGTTTTAGAATGGTATTTATGTGGGAAATAAAACCCCAAAAGGATTTCCCCTGATCACCATCCTAAACAGGTCAAATGTCGGGTCAAAGCTTTACTTAAAAAGTCAACATATTGCTTAAATTGTCATTTATGCATAATTAGCTATCTAGAACATATGTAACCTGTTTGAACATTGTTATAACTTAGAAATAAGTGTAAGAACATGTCCCAACATGTTCAACCCGACTATTTCCTGTTTAGACCCGGTTCGGAACCGAAAGTCACATAGTTTGACTTTTCGGTTGACTTTCAGTTCTGACCCGTTTGGGCATATTTTAGAAATGCCTCAGAGCTTAAATTGGATTAGGATACATGTTAGAACAACCCTCTGTGATCATACACCTTGGTTCACTAGTTATCCAATTAATATGCAAGTTTCCGTTAAATGCTCATACGTGGACCGTTATGCCCTTATTACCTTAAAACATGAATTATGAGAATGTAAAAATGTAGAAACCTTAGTTACTGATAAATAGACTTGCATGCAAAGTTTGACATCAGTTTGACTTATAGATTAAGAGTTATGCTCGTTATCGCTAAACTAATGCTTTATGTTAACATAATGGCGTAATTCGCGGATAGCCTAGTTAAACATGCTTTTTGGTATCAAAAGAATTACCCACTGATATAATATAATATTTTGGGAATTTTAAAGATTTTTAATTAATTTTAGGCTGAGCATAACTAGTAGTCGTAGGCTTAATCCGGTAATTGTCGGTTTTGCCCTTACGGGCCATAAAATGAGTTTTACACATCTAAACGACTCCAAACCTTTTGCTACTGATTAGTTATGTTAAATAAATTATTTTAAGCCTTCTGGAAATATAAAAATATCAGATTTAAGTATCGAACCCGGTAATGGCCTTTAATCACTTAAATTAGCGTTTTTAACGCATAGTATGTTCTAAAATCATATTGGACATACCCGGGTTGATACCTACTGATATAAGAAGCAAATTATCATATTTTAACAGTAAGCAAAAGTTGATAAACTCAGACTTCAGTTTTGAGCTTGTCGGCTTATGTGAAATTACCAAAATACCCCTACGGGGCCTAGTTTGGTTAAAAATGATAAGTTTCACATACATGCTTTAGCCTACTGTTAAAACTCATCAAATTGAGTATGTTTGCTGTTTACATCAGACCTGTAACTCAGTTAGACAATTAAACTCTTTTACAAACTTTAAAATGACCAAACTACCCCTACGGGGCATAGTTTGTGTTTAAATCAGTTCGGGGCATAACGAAAGACATCCTACTGATGTTACAACATATTTGAAGCATATTAACTTAGGAAACCTGTATATGGCTCTTACGGATACCCGTTACGCATCCTACGCGTTCGGCTCGGTTTATGTAACAAGTTTACATAAATTAGCCGAAACGGGTCAAACCTTATCGGTTTAATCTCAAAATCCAGAATGTGAATAATGAACCCATATTAAACAAGTCTTCAAACTTGTCGGGTCTGAATCACATTCTATCCGGTCTTCGCTTAATCGTGCGTACGAACCGTATCTTCGAAACTAGCCGGTCTAAGCTTAAGCATAATTAAAGACCCGCTAGGATTCTAATAGGTTATATTTAACCTTCGTTCCAGATTAGGAGAAACAGTAAAAGCTACTTGCTATTTGATTATTGTGACTATACATTGCATCAAGGTAAATACTTTTAACTTATTTTCCCTATACGGGCTTGGGTTACGGTGCATAGCGTACCGCTTGATCGAGCATCAAATCTTCCACGCTTAGTGGTTAATTGAATAATTTGATCGGCTCGTTTTAAACAGATGTGTTTACTTTACAGCCTTTGGGGGGTTAATGACCATGTCCTGGATATCCTCGGCATTATCTTACGAGATAGCCACGACCTGAGCACGGGGTGTAGGCGTACTCCCGTGTATAACTCACATAAGTGGTGTGTCTATTGATCTTTAACCCGGAATACGTTCCGGGCTACTGAACGCATAAGTAACATGTAAATCGTTCACAAGATTATAATATTAAATAATTCTCCCAAGTTAATAAAAATGTTTATGCCATGTGCATCCAAACCAATTTTCAATCATTTTATAAAATGAGTCAGTTGAATGTATTTACCAGTGTAAACTGACGTATTTTCCCAAAAAGATTAAATGCAGGTACTAGGCGAAATAGGCTGGGATTCTCCTAAGCATCATTAGAAGTCTCGCAAACTTAGAGATGCCGAAGTCTGTTGAACCATAAACAATATTTTGTTATTCGATCCTACTGTGGATAAACACCGGATAATTGTGACCTTGTTTACAATAAATAAATTCGGTTGTATCTTATTTTAAATTTGCTTCCGCTGTGCATTATTATATTGTGTTGTTTGACTATTACGTTGCCAACCACGTCACGATACTCCCCCACCGGGCCCACCGGTGACACGTGGAAATAGGGGTGTGACACATCATGCCATAATGCTTGGACAAGTATTATTAAAAGCTCAAAATGAAAAAAAAAAACGCGAAAAACTACTTAAGGCCATTAAAAAACGGAAAACTTGGAAGATGGCACGTCTATCACCCTAAACTCATAAAAAGCTGAACAAAAACAGTAAAAATACACACAGTAACTGAAAAGACGGTTACTTTATTAATATCATTTATTATAATAAAATCTCGCCTAAACTACGCACCAAAAACACCCTATAAGAGAGACGTCTCTGCACAATCAATTGATCACACCCAAAAACAACGCCATGTTTCCTAGAAACCACTCACTTTAAAAACGCCAAAAAAATAGTTAAAAAAGCCACAGATGGGAGACCTCGTTTCTTCTATATTGAGTATTGTTCTTAATGAAGTTTCACTGAATGGATTCTTCTCTGAGGTGGGTATCTCTATAAGCTTTTGCTGAATGAGATGGACAAATATTCATGAAAAAGAGACTGATTACACTTATATGTCATCATGTCACTTTGTTCTTGATGGATATATTGATGGCATGAAGGGATCAATACATTCGAGCAGGCGTTGATCTTCAACATGTCACCAAACAAGTATATATCAAACAACAATACAGGATGCCACTAAAAATAAGTATCTTCTAAAGACGGGCATTATGTAGGAAAATAAGGATCTAGATAAGGTATTCAAAACAGGTTCAAAACGCCAAAAAGGTTAAAGTAGAAGAGGCTGATGACAGTGAAGATTTGGATGAGAAATTAGATTATAATTTTTTTTTCATTTTCTATTGTTTATTATCTAATTCTCTGTTGTTTATTATCAAATTCTCTGCTAATAAAAAAATTGAGTATAAAACGCCAAAAACTACAAACACCAAAGCGCCTGATAGTATGAAAACTGTTAGAACGTATACTAGCAAAGCACGTTGTTGCTGTATAAAACGCCAAAAAATGCCAAACAAAGTATTACTGGAAAAGCAACACTAATTGACAGATGAAACCGAACGAAACAATAATTGAAAAAGAGTAAAATGAAGAGATGGTAACATTATTGCCAAACATTTATTATATTAAAAGCCACTACATGGAAAATTGAGTTTATTTATATTTTCAAAACGCCATAATTGCCTGTCACATTATAGGACTGCATCCTACATGGCACAACAATTGATAAAAAAATAAACATCAAGAAAATTACTGACGTTTTTTACGTTATAGGCCTGCATCCTACATGGCACAACAATCAAAGCCATACTTAGTTAAAACGCCAAAATATTTACTATGCTCCAGATCTAAAAAACAATAAAAACGCCGGGTATTTGTTAAGCGCCAAAAAATGGAGAGGTGATGTGAGACTCGTTTAAAAAAAAAAGAATATAAAAGGACAAAAAAGCCCCCCGCCCTTTACTATGTCGCGTGACACGTGTTACGCCAGAATCCGTTCTCGCCGTTCTCAAACTTTTGAGCGTTTTCTCCTGATCCTGTACCTATATATATATATATATATATATATATATATAATATATAGTGTGAGGTTCATTGGGGAACACTAAAAAAGTGGGGAACAATGGGGAACCGAGTCAAACGAACTCCGATTGGACTCATTCCAGCGGCGTTGGAACCGGCTCGTCGAACCCTAGTTAGTTTCTTTTAACCCTAAACCCTAAATATATTAGGGTTTGGCTTTTAGGGTTTAGCTTTAGGGTTTAGCTTTGGGGTTTAGCTTTACGGTTTAGCTTTGGGGTTTAGGGTTTAGCTTTAGGGTTTAGGGGTTAGCTTTAGGGTTTAGCTTTAGCTTTAGTCTTTAGGGTTTAGCTTTTAGGGTTTATAGTTTAGATTTTACGGTTTAGCTTAGGTTTTAGCCTTATTTTTTAGCTTTAGGGTTTAGAGTTTAGGAGTTAGGATTTAGGGTTTAGGGTTAAGAGATCTTAGTTAGGGTTCGACGAGCCGGTTTCAGCGCCGTTGGAATGAGTCCAATCGGAGTTCGTTTGAGTCGGTTCCCCGCTGTTCCCCACTTTTTTAGTGTTCCCCAATGAACCTTCCCCTATATATATATATATATAGAGAGAGAGATAGAGAGAAAGAGAGAGAGAGAGAGAGAGAGAGAGAGAGTGGGGATCCTGCGGAAAGTGTGTTTTTCCTAGAAAGTCTAGGAAGCGATCTGGGCCATCTAATGGGTGTGTTTAATGGTTGAGATCATCTTGGTGGCATTTTGGTAATATGTGTTTCTTAAAAATAGGATTATTTAATTAATCAGGGGTAGATATGTCATTTAGCTTGTTTTAAATATGGAAATAACTGCCATTCCATAAACCATCCCACATTTCTTGCGATTTTCTCTCTCTCTCTCTCTCTTCCTTTCTCTCTTCTCTCTCTCTCTCTTCTTTCTATCCTTCTTGAAGAAACACAACATCAGAGAAAACACATCGTGACAAATGTCACACATCGTACCAGCATGAATGGTAAAACACAACGTCAAGAAATCCTCCAGCATTACCAGTATGAATGCTAAAACACAACGGTATTAATCTACTTGCTGTTAAAACACAATGTCAAGAAATCCTCCAGCATTACCAGCATGGATGGTAAAACACGACGTTAAGAAATCCTCCAGCATTACTAGCATGAATGCTAAAACACAACGGTATTAAACTGCTTGCTGTTAAAACACAATGTCAAGAAATCCTCCAGCATTACCAGCATGGATGATAAAACACAACGTCAAGAAATCCTCCAGCATTACCAACATGAATGCTAAAACACAACTGTATTAATCTGCTTGCTGTTAAAACACAATGTCAAGAAATCCTCCAGCATTACCAACATGGATGGTAAAACACAACGCCAAGAAATCCTCCAGTATTACCAACATGAATGCTAAAACACAACTGTATTAATCTGCTTGCTGTTAAAACACAATGTCAAGAAATCCTCCAGCGTTACCAGCATGAATGGTAAAACACATCGTCAAAAAATCCTCCAGCATCACCAGCATGAATGCTAAAACACAACGGTATTAATCTGCTTGCTGTTAAACATAATGTCAAGAAATCATCCAGCGTTACCAGCATGAATGCTTGCTGTTAAAACACAATGTCAAGAAATCCTCCACCCTGTCTTCCTCTCACGGGGCACTGACACCGCCGCCGTGTGACAACTGTCACTTTTCCATGTAATTACGTACATGTAAACAGTAATTGTTCTTTAATCACTGTGTATGCTTGAACCAATGATATGAATGATTTTCTGATTACTGTCATATACATACAAATGCATTTCATGTTGCAAGAATGTTTATCATTATTACATGCAACACAATGTGTTCAATTAGTGCACAGAACAAAGTTAGCACAGTTATCAGACAAACTAGAAGTACTGACGGGAGTTCAGTACTCAGACAGACATGATGTTAAGACACCGAATGAGCCCCAGAACCAAGAGTTACACTAGAATAGTAGGTAGGAAAGTAGGGATCATAAAACTGCCTTCCGAGTGATGATTTAAGTGCCCGAAACACACTAAAACTGCAGAATTCTGCAGAAAACGGCAAAATTCAGCCTTTTAAAATCAAAATATAATGCAGAAATATGGTTTAATGGTCCAGAATACCTTCATAAGTGTCGGGAATCAAAACTGTCATAAAAGACAACATAAAACACACTAAACTGTGCAATTTAGCACCTTAACGAACCGGTAACCAACAAAACAACCGGACACTGCCCGAAACACCAAAATTTCACTAGAAGCATTGTTTTAGTGTTATGAAGCTAGTCTTGATCAGCAAACACCATATTACATCCTAAAACACTATAACACATAAAACACTAACTAATACACTTACATTTCAACTAGATTACTTAACTTAAACTTAAAACCCAACAAGACACCCCCCCATTTGACGGTTCATCAAGGGGTCCCACCCCCTTGATTTTCTTGTAATATTTTATTTGATATGAAACATAAAGACCAAGGGATAATTAAATGTTGGGAGAATTTCTTTATAAACCACAAGGCCTTAACAAATGATCATTTCACCATCTTCACCACACTCTAACCTCCTTCTTCCCCTCTCCATTCTCGGCTCAAAAATCACTCCCACACACTTCCATTTTCAACTCATTCTCATACAATCCAAGGGTTCCCTAAGGTGTCTTCAGCATATCTAAGAAGCTTGGAAGCAAAGGAGCTTGAAGGACCTCATCTAGGAGCTTTTATCCATCACTTTTCTCATCATCTTCATACTTGTTTCTTCCCTAGCCTTAGAGCTAGTAGTAAGCCCCTTTAACCTTGTTTTTACTTCTAATTTTAGTGGTTAAAGTGTCATGTAACTTGTTAATCTTAAGAATCTCAACAAAACATGAAGATGATCTTGAACATAAAGCTTAAAAACAAGAAAATGAAAGATGTTTTAGTGTATGTGTTAAACTTGTTTGTTGATTCCTTGTGTTTATGATGTAGATCATCATATGAAGCTTGCTAGATGATGATTAAACACATGATCTAGCAAGTGTAAGGATAGATCTTGAGAAATTTGTGATGATCATCCTTTATGTAAATCATGAACTTGAAGATGAACTTGTTTTAGTGTATGATGATCATTTCTACAAGTTATAAGTCTTGAAAATAAAAGATTTCAAAAATAATATTTTCAAGAAACTAAAGTTTATTACAAGATTTAACATGAAGTTGGTCTTTAAAGGAAGTAATCATGTTTTAAGGGTTAAAACAAAGCTAGTAAAGTATTTGTAACAAGAAAAATACAAGAAGATTAATTTTTGAAAAATCATCATACAAGTTGTGAAGAATGAAATTCCATAAAAATGAGTTTTATAAAATAATAACCATGGATTTAGTGTTCTTAAACCTCACTAAACAACATGTGAAATTACTACAAATTTTTACAAACTTTCAAGTTCATGTCTTAGTGTAAAATGCATATTTTTGGCTCATGGTAAGTTATGTGTGAATTGTTGATGATTGATGATGAATTTCTAAAAGAAAATGATATGCTTTTAAGCATAGAAACCTCCATTTTTAAGGGGAAACTATGGCAAAATTTTTGTATAAATTAAACACTTAGAAAAATATTTTTAAACAAGTATTTACAAGTAAATTTTGATCATGGTTTTCATATAAGAATTTGCCATAATTTTTATTACAAAAATTACAAATATTGGAGGTTGGTTTTTGATAATAAAAATTACTAAGTATATATTTAGGAAAATCTATATTTAGATGTCACAAATTATGTGTTACTTGTATATTGTTTGTATTAGTTATATTAAACTAGGAACCTTGAAAATAATATAACACGCCAAAATACCAAAATTTGAAATATAAAATATTACCAAAATTCCAAGGAAATAAATATATAAATTATACCCGAATATTGGACAATCGGACAAACGGACATATGGACTCTAATTATATATATTCCGGAAATAAATTCGTAACCCGACAAAGGTGTTAAACGGTATTTTGAAACCAAGGAAATGACAAAATATGAATTTTTACAAGTATTACAAAATATATCATATTTTGTCAAATAGAAAATATATTATTTTTGAGTGGAGAAAAATATATATTTTCTGAAACAATTTAAAAATATATTATTTTGGGTGAAAACTAGGAATATAAATATTTTCTAAGTTTAATCTTAAAAATATACTATTTTTTGTGATTTATATGGAAATATACTTATTTTTGCCAAGTAAAATTTATAGATATTTTTCTATAAAAATTCTCTTAAAATATATATATATATTTTAAGAATATAAATTTGGTGATTTTTGATAATATAAAAATAATATTCCGAAAAATTATACACAAATTAAGTATAAAATACTTAATAAATACAAGAAGACACGTATTCCTATATGTATAAATACACACCGGAATACACCACCAATACTTGGCAAAATACCCGTATACAAATACACAAGTATGAAAATACATATGTGGAAATACATAATAAACCAAGTTAAAAATATATTGTATTGCCAATATTTCAAATAATTGAATAAAAATAGTTTAAGTTAAAATAATTATTTTAACTAATAATTATATAATTTGGAATTATATAATACATATCCAACGTATAACTCAAAGTAGACCAATTCCTAAAATAAGTCGTAATAAATAAGACTAAGAGTCGTTACACGACCTAAGCGTCTAATTAAACATAACACGTGTGTAGGTAGTGGTACGACACAAGGAAAAGATCTTTGAGTATATGTGACAGCAGGACGCAAACTAGTGAGTTCATGTCCCCCTTTTCTTTTAATTGTTTTCAGTTTTATAACTTCGGGGGTGAAATACATGTTTCAAACGTTTACAAATGGTATGGTTATCTAAGGAATGAACTGTTAGATCATGTGAATGGGTAGGCGTTAACTTAAGACCATTAATCTTCGTATGAAGACCGTGGGGCATGAGTGATAGATCTATTTGGGTGTTGCGAGCCCCACCCATGGGTCCGCGAGTTGGCCCATGTGGTGACTATGTCGTTCCAGCCGGGTGGCCCGGTACGAAATCCGCTAGGTTTGAGCCTTCCTACACCATTGCACACATATTAATGACCTTGCAAATCATTAATTGATCTGTTCATAGACGCTTTCATACCGGTTTACAAAGACATACATACAAATGATTACAAGTTTATACGAGCGCGGATACAAAACACATGAACTCGCTCAACTTTTGTTGATGTTTTCAAATTACATGTATTTCAGGAAACTAATGGATCTGGCGGCTTGAAAAGTTTCAAGAAGTGTTTTCAAGAAGTGAGGTCATCCTATTTTGGAAGGGTTTGATTTGGATATCCTATCTTAGATAGGACATACGAATCAAAGCCTTGGATTTAAAGTCTTTTGTTTTAAAAGTCCTTTATGGAACTTATTACTACTTTGAATGGTTGTAAACTTAACTTGAAGTTCGTGGTTTGAAACTTAACAATTTATGGTTGTATTATTTTGGAAACTTATGAATGGATGATCGTCACGTTTTTAATCATATAGTTGTTTGTTATAATTGAATGCAATGATATTGAGCAAATCACACATCATACGCTTCCGCAAAAGTCAGGGTGTGACACGCTGTGGCACCAATTTCTTCCAAATGGCCAGAAAATCAAGAAACCGCCACCACCACCACCTCCAATGCCGAAGTTCTTGACCTCCACCACTTTCCACAATCGCCGGTAGGCATCACCACCGGAAATGAAAAAGGTGACTGGGAAAATGGGGATTCCAGCCGTCGGTGGTGGTGGTGGTCCGACGGACTTTGAGTTTAACGGTGGGTTTGGTGTTATATATATATATATATATATATATATATATATATATATATGTGTGTGTGTGTGTGTGTGTGTGAATTATACACAGAAATCCCAGTCTAGTTCAAGAAACCCAAAAGTGGTTAAGAAGTAGCCACGTGTTTTTTGTAAGAGATTGGCTAAGGGGCAGATTGAGAATTTTGCACTAGACAAGGACAGTAAGTAGCCACGTGTTCTTTGTTTATTTGTGTTTTAGTTTATATTGTTAGTTTTTATAAAATCAAAAATCCAAAAATAGAGTGCTTATTTGTTTTATTAAAAAAATTTAACTGTTACTGAAGATTTGATTGATCATCATAAATTGAAAGAAATTTGAATTGTGAAATCCGAGTACAAATACTTGGATGTACCAAGTGTTCATGTGGTATTTCCCTCTGTTGTTTAGAAATTTTTGCTTATGAATTTCTGAGCATGTGCAGAATTTGATTTAAATCAAGAAACAGGGGTTGTTGAAGATTGAGATGTTGTTGGCTGCTGATAAAGCATGAAGCATCACAACAACAAGATGTACCTGAGTCAGAAAAACCAGATACGAGTCATCATCTGATAGTGATAGTACATTTAAAGAAGTATCTGTGAACCTGCTTGAAAGAGAAGACATTGACAAAGAAAAGAGTTGATAAGAATCCTCCTCTTGCATTCTTTTCAACAAGATTTTCAAGCAAAGCTGATCGTGATCAAGAAGAACAAAGAGCCCAAGTTTGAAGATAAAAAGATGAAGTATCTTCCCACAGAGACATGAGATAGACAACAGTTTGATAAAGACAACATAAACCTAGGAGATATTATAAGGCCATATAATTGAGTAGGTTTACGCTTATCTTTATCAAACACAATTACAAGCTATTAGGCTTAGTATTCTAGTGGGTTAGATAGCATTGGGATAAGCCATGTGGGCTAATTAATGATTTGGGCCTGTTTAGTTAAGAGTGTGCTTGTGGGCTTGGCCAAATTTGTATTTAGGTCACCCTATGTAACTATAAATAGGGTGAACCTAAGCCATTTTAGGGTGGTTGTTCATTATTGTTCTTCATCATTTTCGAATTCTTGTGTCAAGTGTACCAGACGATCCCTTTGAGATCGTGTGCACTTTGATATTCAGTCAATACAAATCGTTCTTGTTCTTATCACTTTCTTAGTTTTCCGCACTTTGATTGTGATTTTGATATCCGGTTGATAGTTTTGGGACTTACAATATGTAACTGATTAATATTTACCCTATTGATAACCAATGGGTTCTGGGTCAGATATACTCAACGGGTAATTTTTTAAATTAATAATAGGTTTACCCGATACCCGAATGGTATTTACCGGCTAGAAACCCAACAGGTTTGGGACAAATTTATCTAATCGGGTTTGGTGTTGGGATTACTTAAATGCGTCCCAAACCCGACCCATTGCCATCCCTGATTCTTATCTTAACTAAAGTTAAAGTCAACGATGTGGTCAACGTCAAAGTGGAATTTCTAGCCAAATAAAAAAAGTTGCCAAGTAAATGACTGGAATAAATAGAGGGATTGTATCGTAAAAGTTGTGTTGGTTTGAAACAAGATTTGCTACAAAATGACGTAAAGTAGCAAAAGTGAAAACTGGTAGAATCAGAATCAAGTATTGATCAAAATATGCAATTTTAAGGAGGACCAAAAAAGTAAATTTACCCATTGTTCCAGTCCGGATTTATTAAAAGAGTTGAGTAAGGAATTATCAAAAATGAGAAATTGGTGAAGAAGTTGCAATCTCCTAACCAATAATTGGAAATAATCGTGAAGGTTTATTATGACTTTTAGCTCATAATTTGACGAATTAAGACTTGTGAAGAGTCTTAAGAACTTTGTCATGTATCGAGCGTCAATCCTGAGCTTACCAGGTGTTGGTTGGTCAAAAACTGGCATCATGGTTATGACCAAACTTCTAGATCAGCGAACACAGTCCTCATCATGAGCATCTTAAACATATTCAAGAAAATGTTCGATATGGAGAAATTAAGGCAGAGTTATTACATTCCTGATCAATGCTTCCAATAAAAACAACTTAAGTTGGCATAGGAATTGGATATCCATAAAATATAACTCATATCGTTTTAAAAAGACTAAATTAACTAAACTAGAAGAGCGAGGCCATTGAACTCTGATAAAGCAAACGATTTTTGGGCTCTCAACAACACAGCTATGCATATTTATATATGGAAAAAAGATACTACAATGATCAGATATTTATACTGAAAGAGATGAACCATTATCAGCCATTGTGAGATTTAGTATCATATCAGCAGCCTTGGGAGCCCTGAAAACAGAAAAGGTAACAAAACAAATTAGAACAAATGCAACCCTGATTTCCAAGACTCAGACTGTTTGATTATTCTAATGCGGATTTACAAATATACTTATACTGTACCATGCGTCAGGTGCCTGGTACAGACTGGATGAAGAGCCAAAGCATGATGCAAGCATGTCGGTGTTTATGACACCCGGATTAAGTGCAACGGCTGCCATGCCGCTTGGCAACTCCTTTGCCACCGACTTGGTCAACCCTTCTACTGCCCATTTTGAGGCACAGTAAGGGGCCACCTGTTCCATTTTTATACAAGAAAAAGATCCATGATGACATATTCACAAGAATTGTTAAAATATTTATTTTGTTTTTTACCTGTGCTGCAGCAGATCTTCCCCACCCAGATGACATATTCACAATAATCCCTTGTTTTTTCTCAATCATAAGGGGAATAAAATGTCGTAACATATTTGCTATTCCCTTTAGATTAGTATCTATCACAGCATTAAATTCCTCCTCTGGAACCTCCCATAGTCGGTTGTTTTTGTTTATGGTACCTGCATTATTTACTGCACAGATATGCTTCTATAAGCAAACAAAATGCTACCAGGATCACAAATAGTGCATCACAATGAGCATTCACTTGCTTGCAGTATATTTTTTTTAAGAATGTCACGAAATTAGCCATTTTTGATATATTTATACACAGGTGAGCATGTCAGACAAGTTTTCACATCTCTAGGTATGAGTTATGCGAACAAATTTCGTCTATCTACTTTAGTTTCACGTATGCTCAGATTCTCTTCAAAAGTATAATATTATTATGACCCCCCCTGATTTTTCTAACTTATCTTCATTTTGCTCCCAACCACTAACTCCATCAGGGAGGAAACTAGCGACAAACTCGAAAGATTAGGGAGCAAACTTGCGACAAACTCGAAAGATCAGGGAGGAAAATGGCTATTTTTAAACTATTGGAGCAAAACCGTTAAAATGACCAAACCATAGGGAGCAAAACGGAAGTTTACTCTTATTTTTAAATATATGCTTTGTCTTAATAAGTGGCTCAACTTTGTATATTCCAAAACATTTCTAACGAATATCGATAGGTGACATAACTTAGCGTTTTTATGGCAATGGAGGTATAACCTTGTCAGGCGTGTGTAAATACCCAAAAATGGTTGTTTTCGTGATTTTCTCTGAAAGAAAACCCCTCAAAGCTAACTCTTTCAATCTCAGTCCATATTACATATAACCATATCCAAACATTGGTGAGAAAGGTATAAGAATTTAGCATGAACATACATGAGAGAAGGTACACACTAGTATTTTACAGACTCTAAGTTAGAGTGTTTGCCATTGCTTATGCTTTATAGGAAACCATGAGATGGAAATGTGGATGCTATTGTACTTGTGTAGTTGTGTTTATTATCAAATGCATCACAAGTAGGCCTGTATAAAAAGCGAAAGAACACAAACATGCCACGTTCTTTTAACTTTAACCGAACAAACGATCGAACAGGAAGAGGTACATGAAGGGGTTTTTCTTGTTTGTGTTTGTTCGTGAAGAAAATGGGTGTGTATGTGTTCATTTAGGCTCATCCGTTAATAGTATAAACGGACGGGTCACGAACACAAACAAACAACATAACTGAGATAACACCAATTAAAAGTGAATGTGAATATCAATCTGTTGGGCCTAAAAAGTTAATATAACTAGGTTAGATTGTGATGGCTGATAATTGTAATGAGGCTACAAAACTTAGATGGATACGTAACGTAAACTAACGAAGATAAATGAGTGAACATAAACGAACAAACAAAAACAAATTTCAATGAAGGAACATAAACCTGTCCATGTTGGTTCATTCAATTAAATGAACAAAAAAACTTGTTCATGTGGATTCATAAGATGAGCGAAAAATGGTTCATTGATTCATTTACAGGCAGGCAGGCAGGTGACAAGTGAATTTAAGAGAGTGTTAAGTACAAGGAGTCACATAATCCTAAACAAACAAGAAAGTAAGTAGTAAACATAATTCAATTAAAAGTAGGAAGAATCTGAAAAGTGAATCACCAATAATATCGGGAACCCCCTTCTTCTCCATGACAAGGCGTGCCAAATCCTGAACACTGCTATTTGAACACTGAACAGCATAATAATAATACTTATTATTTAATTTAGGGTTCCTACCTAAATTAGGGCTCAATTTCACATAAAACAAACTGAAAATGAATAATAAGTAAGAAACTAACGACGTCAAGATTGAAGAAGAGGTGTTTGTCGTCGTCGTCGGAAGAGAGTTGGGTCTGGAGAGATTTGAGTTTATCCGGAGAGCGAGAGCAGCCGATGACGGAATGGCCTCTCTTGGCCAATTCTAGGGCTAGGGCTTTTCCAAGTCCTCTGCTAACGCCTGTTATCAGCACCGTCTTTTGCCCACCTCCGCCCTTCATTGCAACACCAACACCCGTCTGAGTCATCATTCCCACCATACAAATAAATATGTGTGTGCCCAGCTAACTTCCTTCCTTACCAGTAAACTCCCTTTCCATCCATACACTTTATTTTCTTTCTTGAGTAAACTTCCGTTTTGCTCCCTGTGGTTTGGTCGTTTTAACGGTTTTGCCCCAAACCTTTAAAAATAGCCATTTTGCTCCCTGATCTATGAAGCTTATCTCTATTTCACTCCCTGCCTCTAACGCCATCCAATTCAACAGTTAAATTCTGGTCACATGCCCCTCACATGAGGGCATTTTAGTCTTTTTCTTTTCCATCCGACCCACCCCCTTTATCTTCTTCTTCATCTTTATTTACACAAAGAGACACAGACACATGCTCAATCTCTACTCACTCTCTCTCTCTCTCTCTCTCTACAAAACCCACCATGGATTTTTCATCTCCAGAAGAAGAAGAACAAGATAAAAAACCATACCTCACCTTCGGCGAAGAGGGCTATTCATCTCCAGAAGAAGAAGAACAAGATAAACAACCATACTTCACCTCCGACGAAGACCTACACAGCCCCAACAAACACGTTTCCGGTGACCGTACAACCGGCAATGATTTCAATAAGCCCTTGTTCGATCCACCCAATCCTTTCGCATCTTCTTCGCTTCCTTCTGCATTCGATGCATTTTCTGAAGTAATATTTCACTCTGTCTCTCTCAATTCATGGATTTTTCTGTTTTAGGGGAGTCAGATTTGATTTTTAGAAGTGAAATTGTGTGGTTTGAATATCATTCGAGTCTTTCTCTTTCTATATAAAAATCACATCTAACTCTTGATTATTTAGAAATTTGGGGATTTTGATGATACAAGTTAGGGTTTGAATCTAGGGTTTTGTTTTGAAAGGGGTTTGGGATGATGTCGGATCTTGTTGGAGTTGAGGTTGGATTTGGATTCAAAACGACGGCTATAAGGGTTTTTATCAAGATTTGGGTGGCTTGTTCAAAGGAGATAAGGTTTTCAAGCACCTGTTCAACAGCGGGTGGTTGTGGCTGGTGGTAGTCGGCGGAAAGTGGTGTTCGGGTGATGGTGGTAGGTGGTGGCACCGAGGTGATGGGTGGTGCCGGCGATTTCAGGTGGTGGGTGATGAGTGTAGAAGAGAGAGACTGTGTTGATGATGATGAAAGCTTAATGAAAAACAAAAATGCTGGTGGTGATGTCAATGGTGGCGCCCGGGTGGTGGGTGACGGTGGTGTGAGGTGGTGGGTGGTGGTGTCGGAGAGAGAGAATGATCTTGGAGAGAGAGAGTAAAACTGAACTTGTTATTCATATATTAATAAAATTTACTTTTAAATGTAAATTACCAAAATACCCTTATTTTATATTTGTAATTACCAAAATACCCTTTCAGTTAACATAGAATATGGATGGAGTTAAGACCGTGGAGCAAACTGGAGACAAAATCCAAACATCAGGGAGCAAAATGGCAATTTTTAAAGGTTTGGGGCAAAACCATTAAAGTGACCAAACCACAGGGAGCAAAACGGAAGTTTACTCTTCTTTCTTTCTTCCTTCCTACAAAAAAATTACACAAATCAACCTTTATCTTATACCTAAATTACAGTTTATACCTTTCACTATAAAATCACCCAAATCCAACATTTATGTTCATGTTTAATGAGTATAACCTTTAACACAAACGACATTAATTAAATCACCATGTTAGGGCTTCTTCTTCAAATGTTAGGGCCAACTAGCGAATTTTAGGACGAAATTCCCATTCAACTTGGGGATGATCTTATACCCGGGGAAAATCCTCAGACACTTTGATTTCTTCAGTGACTACTTACTAAATTTCGGGACGAAATTTCTTTCAACTTGGGGATGATGTGACAACTCGCATTTCAGGTTTTTACTGTTAACTCTCTATGTTAAATCTTTTTGATCTTCCAGCATATACGTATGTGCATTAACGTTATACGTAGGTTATAACACGTGACTTAACATAAAGTAGTGGGTTGGGGCGGTGGGTTGGGTTCAACGCCGGCTGCTCCACCCCGGTTTTGCGTTCGGCATGGCGTTGCCTGCTTGGCGTGGGGATTGTGCCTGGCGTGGGGCAGGGGGCGGGGGTGACGTGGTTGGCCATGGTTTGCTAGTATGTGATGGCCGTTGGGCTAGCCGTTAGGCATAGCCGTTGGCCAACGACTATTTAAAAAAATCTTTTAATTATTTCCTATATAAATCTCTCATTTCTTACTCATTTTTACCATCCAAAAATTGAAAACCCACTATCAAACTCCAAAAATATATATAAAATGGATTCTTCAAGTTCAATTCAAGCGATTCGTATGATAAATTTGTTTTGTCATCCTCGTCCGAAGATGGGGCGGAATTATTATTATCAGCAGTGTCGATGGTGGTGAAAGCTATTGTTGAAGATGCAGATGAAGGGACTTCCCAACCCCAACCCAACGGAGGAAGTATATATTGTTCGTGAACGTGAAACCGCAAACGATTTGCTGGTAAGCGATTATTTCTCACCCGAACCAACGTATGATGAAAGAATGTTTAGGCGTCGTTTTTGTATGAGTAAAATTTTATTTTTAAGAATATTAAAGGATTTAGAGGATAATTATGTTTTTTTCCGACAAAGACTAGATGCGCGTGGAAATTTAGGATTTGCCACGTGGCAAAAGGTTACGGCCGCCCTAAGACAATTGGCTTACGACAATAGTTCTGACATAATGGACGACTATTTAAAAATGTCGCCACGAGTGGCTAGGGAAAGTCTTCACAATTTTTGTGTGTATATCATTGAACTATATATGAAAAGATACTTGAGAAAGCCGACGTTTAGTGATATGCAACAAATTTTGGAACATCACGCTGAATATCATGGTCTCCCCGGGATGATCGGTAGTTTAGATTGTATGAAATGGGAGTGGGAACTTTGTCCAACTGCATGGGAAGGCTCTCACATAAGTGGATATCATGGAATGCCGACTTTGATGCTTGAAGCGGTTGCATCACAAGATCTTTGGATCTGGCATGCATTTTTGGTATGCCCGGTTCATATAACGATATAAACATTATACACCACTCGCCCCTTTTCAATGATCGAATAAATGGTATTGGACCGAAAGGAACATTTTTTTGTAAATGGGGTTGAATACAAGTATGGGTATGATCTTGTTGATGGAATTTACCAGGAGTATGTTGTTTTTGTGAAATCATTTTCAAGAGATGGAACCCTAAATCCTAAAAGAATAAAGTTTAACAAACTTCAGATGGCGGCACGCAAAGACGTCGAGCGAGCATTTGGTGTTTTGCAGAAAATGTGGCGCATTTTGAGCATGCCTTGCCGATTGTATGAAAAAGATCAAATAAGAAACGTGATGTACTGTAACACCCCTAAAATATTAAATTATATATGCGTGTATACATGTATAATTACTAATATTGATAATAAAACAGTGAAATTAAAACTAGGAATGACTAACCTAGTTAAAAGTTTGTTATAAAAGATAGGAATCAAAGGGTTCTAACCATTTTATATATCTTGAAAAACTAGAGGGACCAAATATGACAATCATTGAAAGTTATGTTTAAAAATATAAGATAAGCATCAAAACACATTTGTGTGTGTCCCTGTAGTTCGATCAAACCTCAAGAAACAGAGAACTCCTTTGCTTGAACCCTAAACCACCAAATTCTATCAAATTCAAAGAAGGAAAATCGATTAGAGATCAAATTCAAGTTAAATTAGTGATCACTATACTTAGGAAATCACAAGGTATGTTTAATTTTGATCTTTGATGATGTTTTGATTCTTCTTGAATTTTCATAACTGAAATTATTGAAGAATTAGTTGATGTTATGGTAAAATTAGGATGATTAAAGATCAAGGACACAAGTCTTAGATAAGAAAGTGACGAATTCATGTCATAACCTAGTGATTTCAATGTGTATCATATGTGGGTTATGTGGGGTTTGTGAATAATATGAAGAACACTTGAATCATAATGATGATTTAGTGTTACTTGATAGATATGATATGAATTAGGGTTAAGGACCTCTAGAAGACATTACAGTAAGGTCTTAGGTGTTTTGTAAGGAGGTAGGTTTTTCCTACTCTTTAAGAGACTTTTTCGGTGATTGCCTTCTTGTGTTTATGCCTAAATGATGTTGTATGCATGCTATTATACATGATTTACATTATTTTTTTTGTCAACTCGGATCATTTTCTTGGTATGGGTGACTTCTTATTTCTATATTCTTTGACTTGGTGTGTTGGTTTGTTATTCGTTTTCGAGCCGAGGGTCTCTCTGGAAGCAGCCTCTCTATCCATATGGATAGAGGCAAGGTCTGCCTACATCCCACCCTCCCCAGACCCTATAAGTAGTTCTGCTATTTGTGGGATTTACTGGGTATGGTTGTTGTTGTTGTTGTTGATAGATATGATATAAGTTTAAGTGTTAAATTGGTATTCTTGACCTATGAATTGGAATATTTTGAATTAACATGGTTAAAACTATTAATCATGAAGATGATAGTGTTAGAATATTAATTTCGCACACAAGATGTTTGACAAAATGCTTAAATGAACTTGAATTAAGTGAGAATAAGAAAGAATCGCTTAATTGATTCGTTAGAAGCATTGTGTATGGAATATTGACTTATGAGTTCTAAGCAATATGTACAAATTGAATTCTATAGGCAATTTGTCACACCCAACAAATGGCGGAAACATCGGGGCGCGACACTAAGCGTTCAGATTGCTCAAGAGTTTCCATAACGCTAATAGTTTCAATATAGATTAATTAAATTCAAAACATAGTCTAAAAGTCAAATACTTTCAACCACCACATAAAGTATCAAATTACATCAAAACTCAAATATTGCTCAATTTTCTTGATTTAACTAAGTGAGCTTCTAAGCATCATCCTAGCTTGTTTCTTCTGCGTCCAAACTTATCAACCTGCAACATGTATTAAAATACTATCAACAAAAATGTTGGCGAGTATACAAGTTTGAGTACGTAATAGCATAATAGTTTGAAAACGTTCCAAAAACTCGTATCCAGCATAAACACACGTAACAAGTTTCACCATGCTATTAAACGCAGTCCAAGTGATAGCCCAAGTTTCCAATGCGTTAAATGCCTTCCCCAAGACTCAAGGGAAGCTAAATGTCTCCTCCTAATAATACCCCAAAGACTAACGAGGAGGTGCATTAACCCTATAGCGCTACCATTGTTAAGGCGAAACTACACACAAGGATTAAACGTTCACATAGCATAAAAGTCTCAAGTTTCACAAGTATTAAGTTTCCATGTTTACAACGGATAGAGTATGTTTCAAATAAGTTTCAACTGTGGAATGTCAAGTTCATAGAATACATGTTGCATCCCAAAAGTGTCCAAAACAAAAAGGGATTGAGTATACTCACAGTGGGTGCTAAGTATCAACAACGACTAAATGGATCAAAGGGAGCGCTGGAGTTAGCCTGATTATAGTACAACAGTATGAGTGTCGAACAGAATGTCGAATCGTGCGAATAATCGTGTACAAGTGTCTGACAGGGTTCCTGATCGGATGGTCATCCGGATGGATGGTCACCCGGTCGGATGACCATTCGACCCAGATGGGACCCATCCGATCGGACGGTCGTCCGATCAGTAGTGTGTTTGTGAACTGATAAAGTTTCAAGTGTTGAGATCATAGTGCCCTGTAAAACAAACAAGTGTAATGATGATCAGACCCTCTGGACGGATGGTCATCCGATCGGATGGCCATCCGGACAGACGATCAGTGATGTGCTTGCAATTTGTTTCAACTTTTGAAGTTTTCGTTGTAGTATAAGTTCAAGTCATTCGGTCGGAGGGTATGACCGTTCGGTCGGATGACTGTTCGAGTGTAAGTTTGATAGTTACAAGTTCTTGATTCAAAATAGTTTAAGTGTTGAAGGCTACGGGGAAGGCTGTTCGGTCGGATGGTCGTTCGATTGGAGGATCGTCCGATCGGACGATCATTCGGCTGTTGTGATATTGTTCCCTTGAACCTTCGTAAAATTTCTAAGTTGAGTTTAACGGAGACGATGTGGTAACGTACCAACTAACATGCGAAAAAGTGTAAATCAAGAGGTCTTTACGGGGTGTAACGTTAGGCTTGGGCGAAGGGTATGGAAAGGGATATTTAAACTGGCAAAATGGTTAAAACTCGGTAATAGCGTTTAACTAGCGTAAAACAATACAACTATACATACTAACGCCTTAAAAAGGCGACTTTTATAACATCGAGCTCATCAACGAGATTTCATCATTTTAGCATTCAAAATTGCTCGAATTTTGTCGACTTCACCCTATTTTAGGGTGTTTTATTTTCTGTTTTTTAACATAAACTAATGGGCTTGTACAATGAACAATTAACTATAACAAGCGCTAGTTAAACGATGATTTTGACCGAGTTTCAACACTAAAAGGTTTAAAAAATAAAAAGGCTAAATTTGGCTAAGTGGGCGATTATGTTGGGTAAACAAAGGGAAACGGGAAGGCTCGACATGGTTAGTCCTAAGGGTAATGTAAGGTTTACGGGAAACACAACACAAAGAACAAGGATAACAACAAAGGGTTTTCTAAGTGCCTCTATCACTTCTACACAATTTCGCAAGTTCATGGTCTTAACAAGCATGCTAGTGACAAGTTCTAAATTACACATGACATCCGGCTCACTCCTACTCCGAAATGAACAATCATATAACAATTTTACGGATCAAATATGCTCACATAATCGGAAGGAATGGGTAAAAGTGTGAAAATTCTCATGCAAGTCCTTCTTTGTTTGTCACGCTTTCCGGTTTTCTTTTTCAAAATTTATTTTGCTTGTCGAGTTTTTATCATGTCCGAAGCTTTCTAAAACACAACCAATCGGTTTATTTACTAAAAATATATACAAATTACTGATATTTTTGAATGATTTTTCTGATTTTTAAATAATTTTTTTAGGACAAACAATGTCAACAAGTTAAACCCCTTCCCACACTTGAACTTCGCATTGTCCCCAATGCGAAACCCGAAATATAGAGATAAAGGAGAGTAATACTCCCCTGAAGATGATTTTGATGCAACGAGACTCCAAAGCTGTATGTGTAATGTGCTCCGGTCCAAGACTTGCTTCTGAGATCTGTAAGAATGTCACAAGGCACAACAAGACAAAACAGAAACAATATAAACGCAAATAAACCATAATTTACATAAATAAAAGTACTAAATATCCAAACAAAAGACAAGACAAATAAACTAAAGTGTCTGAAACATAAAGTACATATCCGGGGGTGTTTGAAATAGTAACCAAAATGAACACCCGATAAATAAACTACTGAAATAACAAAACCACCAACTAACAGCTCCACCTACTCCTCGTCGTCGCCACCTGCATCTCCTCCCGTGCCAGATGGGCCTGCTCCTCCATAACCGGGTGGGTTCCCGTATGGGAACTGTGGGGGCTCCCCGAAGTAGTTCGGGAAGGCATTATGAAGACCCCCGAAAAGATATGAGAACCCAGCCTGCACCTCCTGGCGCATAAAGTCCTGGTTCGCCCTTAGCTGGTCCTGACCTACTCGTAGCTGCTCTATACTAATCCGCTGCTGCTCCTACTTAGCACACAACTGCTCTAAACTGGTGCGCTGATGCTCTTGACTCACCTGCATCTGCTGAAACTGCTGGTAGAGATCAGGATAAGACGGGATGCCCTCAGGCCAATCCTGGTGCTGGTGGTATCCTTGATGTTGTGGTGAATGTGGTGGTGTGTGTGGCTCATGCTGCTCGTGCTGCTCATGCTGCTCTCCCATCTCCTCATCCTCATCCTCCGATGGTAGTGGAGGCAACGGGTCCCAGACCTCGTTGTTTAAACCCTTCAATCGATCCCCGTGATCTGTCTCAGCAATAAGCCCCATGGCTTTCAACGAACGAATGTCAACATACACACCCTCGATCACCAAAGTAAGTCCCTGAAGTACCTCATCAGTCATTAACCCCAAGTTGTAGGCGATCTCGGTCACATACTGACCGCCATGAATTTGACTGCTGTTGGTCCTTCCAGAACTATTCACAAAATACTCCGCCATCCTCGCGGCGAGGTTGATGTGTACCCCCTCCGCTAACGCATATAGAAAGATAAGATCCGGTGTTGGACAGTTTCCCAAACTGTCCATGCGCCCGCATATGGTATGGCTGAATACGTGATGCATAACTCTATGCAAAGGGTCTCTTAGCCTTGAAGCCTTTGACATTCTAGGATCGTATGGGTCACCAACTACAATTTGAGCCTAAAACGCGCCCCGCGCTTCCTCGCTTGGGAAGGTGAACTCATCTGTGAAGAACTCTGAATCCATATCTTCATTTGTGTAGATTCCAAGTCTCCGACCCAATCTACCCACCGTCCAATTGTGCCAACGTCCACCCAATCTGAAATTTACCCTATTCCTGTAGCGGAAGTTTGGAACTTTATGCGCCTTTGGTTTGTCATATGAATAGGTGGCGAAGAATTCTATCGTAAGCTCACGATAGATTGGGCAATCGATGGCTACCAAACGCGAAAGTGGAAGTGTTAACATGTTCTCTAGTCGTTCGCGCTGATTTAAATCAGTCATGACATCCCAGTCTAGCCTTCGAGGGATGCCAAACTGCCCTCGCCTATTCCACAATGAGTGAAGTTTTGGGATGCAAAGACTTTCTTTCTCGTTATCGGGGTCAAATTGTAAGAAGGGATGATCCATCTGCATGAGGGAAGATAGTTAAAACAGGAGAAACAGAGAAAAATTTATTCGGAACAGCAGAACACATAGTTATGAAGCTACTGTCTCGCTGATATGGGCATTTGGCACGAGCGTACGACCAACCGCACGGTCGTGCGTCACCGATAATCAGCACTGGTGGCCGGCGTTTGTCGGCACTGCACGGCGTGCACCCAATGGCACAACCGTGCAACATCGAGACCACAACAATTCATCGTGAACATCCGGAAATGCACGACCGTTCCACCCGAGGAACGTCCGTGCGACCACATTTTCTGCAGTTTCTAACCCCTGCTCTGAATAGCCAGATTTTTCAAAAATCAACAAGTTTTTGTGCAAACAGGGGTCAGAAAATCAACCGGTTGTTCACGAGACATATGATTCTTGTAAGGGCTAGGGTTTCGCTTGTGTTTATGAAGGGAACCCTAAAAGGCCTTGAAGAAATCGAACGAATCTAACCTAGACAAAGATGAAACAGGAAATCGACAAGAAAGAACATACCGTGCGAAAAGATCTGTGAAACCGTGCGAAAAATCATGCGATTTGAGGCAAAATCGGCCTGGAACGGCTGGTGCAGATAGGGTTTTCGCGACTTGTGAGAAATGGCAGCAGATGGGGGTTTTGATACTGGATAAATGACCAAACTGCCCCTGCCTCTCGCACGGTCGTTCGACCACTCGCACGGTCATGTGTATCCGACATCGTTTAACCCCTGCACGATGATCTCGGAACTGCACCGGGGGTGCGACTCGAGGTGTCGGTCAGCTCGCAACCGCACGGGCGTGCGGCCCATGGCACAGTCGTGCCAAATCTGCAGATATGTCTGTTTGCAGCAGAAAGCTGTTTCAGCAGCCGAATCGACCATTTTTCGCCATTTTTACCATCCGCAAAGTGTTCTAACATTTTTCCCACATAGACCTTACGCTCGGCACGTCTAAAAACTGTACAAACTAAAGAAACCTACAAAACACGCCTAAATTACGCTAAAACGACAAAAACACAAAAAAGGACGATTTTACCCCTAAAGCGCTTAAGTCGCTCTTGCTACATTTTTAATCCACGAGTCAGTAGCGTAGACTCTCCTCCCCACACTTATGATGTGTGCGGGGCGTGGAATTCGATAACCTCCACCGCCGACTCGATCGGCCCGGCAATGTAAAGCTTCAAACGATGACCATTAACCTTGAATATAACGCCGTCTGCGTTCTCTATTGCAACAGTCCCATATAGAAATACCTCTTTTATTGTGTATGGTCCTGTCGAACGTGAATGTAATTTTCCTGGAAATAAGCGCAATCGTGAGTTGTAGAGAAGAACAAGATCGCCCGCTTGGAATTCTTTGTGGTCCTTCAAGCGTTTATCGTGTAATCTCTTTGTGCGCTCTTTGTAGAGGACGGAGCTCTCGTAAGCGTGTTGTCGTATCTCCTCCAATTCATGAATCTGGAGAAACCGGGCTTTACCTCCGGTTTTTAAGTCCAGATTTGCGATTTTTAGAGCCCACATCGCTTTATGCTCCAACTCTACCGGTAAATGACACGCTTTTCTGTATACAAGCCTAAAGGGAGTAGTCCCAATAGGGGTCTTGTAAGCCGTACGGAAAGCCCACAACGCCTCGTCGAGTTTGTCCGACCACTCCTTTAGGTTTGCACCTACAGACCGCTCAAGGATTCGCTTTAGCCCACGGTTTGTGACTTCCACCTGCCCGCTCGTCTGTGGATGATAGGGCGTGGATAAACGGTGATGCACACCGTAGCAGGACAAAGCTTTTTCAAGCTGGGTATTGCAGAAGTGGGTCCCTCTGTCACTAATAAGCGCCTTCGGTGCGCCAAACTGGGCGAACAAACTTTTCAAAAATCTCACGACCACCCTGGCGTCATTGGTGGGTAAGGCCTGTGCCTCCGCCCACTTTGATACATAGTCAACCGCGACCAGGATGTACTTATTTCCTCGTGAGGGGGGAAATGGTCCCATGAAGTCTATCCCCCAAATGTCGAAGACTTCACAAACTTGTATCCAGTTCTGAGGCATTTCATCACGTGCCGATATATTTGCCGCCCTCTGGCAGGCATCGCACGCTCTAACCCAACTCTGCGCATCACGAAAAATAGTTGGCCAATAAAACCCGGAATCCAGCACCTTCTTGGCGGTGAAATTGGCTCCATGGTGGCCTCCGGTAGGTCCCTCGTGACAATGGCGCAGAATATCGGTCGCCTCTTTTCCTGAAACGCATCTTCTGATCACCTGATCAGCACCAACCCTAAATAAGAAAGAATCGTCCCAAATGTAGTGCTTGACATCCGAAAAGAATTTCCTCTTTTGTTGGTGAGTCAACCCTTTAATCAGAATCCCGCAAGCAAGATAGTTCGCAAAGTCGGCGAACCAAGGTGACTCATCGCATATCTTAACATTCATCAACGACTCGTGTGGGAAATTGTCATTGATTGAATCCCACCGCGTGTCCTTGATGTCTCCATGCTCCAACCGAGATAGATGGTCAGCTGCTACATTCAACGCACCCTTTTTATCTTGAATTTCAATATCAAACTCCTGCAGCAATAAGATCCATCTGATTAGACGCGGTTTAGCATCCTGTTTGCTGAAGAGATATCTGATGGCCGCGTGATCAGTATACACAATTGTTTTCGAAAGCACCAAATACGATCTAAATTTGTCAAATGAGAAAACAACCGCCAAGAGCTCTTTTTCAGTCGTGGTGTAGTTCTCCTGAGCGTCGTGAAGAGTCTTGCTCGCATAATAGATCGGGTTAAAGTGCTTTTCTTTCTTTTGTCCTAGAACGGCCCCTATAGCGTAATCGCTCGCGTCGCACATAATTTCGAATGGCAGACTCCAGTCGGGTGCAACTAAATTAGGGGCCTCGATCAACTTTTGCTTGAGAAGGTCAAAAACCCTCAAGCAATCATCTCCAAAGATAAACGGAGTGTCTTTCTCCAACAAACGGGTCATGGGCCTAGGGATTTTTGAGAAATCCTTGATGAATCGCCTATAGAACCCCGCATGACCAAGAAAGCTCCGTATCACTCTCACAGAGGTGGGAGGCGGAAGTCATGAAATAATGTCAACTTTAGCTGGATCGACCTCCATACCAGCATGAGAAATCTTATGTCCCAGAACTATGCCCTCTTTCACCATGAAGTGGCACTTTTCCGAGTTTAGGACCAGATTCGTCTCTTCGCACCTCTTCAACATCTTCTTCAAATTTTCCAAACAATGATCGAAGGAATCCCCAAATACCGAAAAGTCATCCATGAAAACCTCCATAGAATCCTTGATCATATCATGAAAAATTGCAACCATGCATCTCTGGAAGGTCGCCAGTGCATTACACAACCCAAAAGGCATACGCCGGTAGGCGAATGTGCCGAAGGGGCAAGTAAAGGTAGTCTTCTCCTGATCCTCAGGAGCAATAGGAATTTGGAAGTACCCAGAGAACCCGTCCAAGAAACAGTAATACAACTTCCCCGACAGACGTTCCAACATCTGATCGATGAATGGAAGCGGGAAGTGATCCTTACGAGTAGCATCGTTGAGTTTGCGGTAATCAATGCAAACTCGCCACCCAGTGACGGTACGGGTAGGAATTAGCTCATTCCTATCATTTGAGACTACAGTAATACCACCTTTCTTGGGTACTTCCTGCACTGGACTCACCCACACAGAGTCAGATATAGGATAAATCATCCCGGCATCCAACAACTTAATCACTTCTTTCTTCACCACGTCTTGCATATTCGGATTTAAACGCCTCTGATGCTGTGCACAGGGTTTGTACTCGTCTTCCATCAGAATCTTGTGAGTACAAAAAGAAGGATTGATGCCCTTGATATCCATGATTTTCCACGCAATGGCTCTCTTATGAAGTCTTAGAACCTCGAGAAGTTGTTTCTTCTCATCCTTTTCCAATGATACCAAAATGATGACCGGGAAGCGACGCTCCTCGTCCAGAAATGCATACTCGAGATGTCGCGGGAGTTCTTTCAACTCCAAAGACGGCGGATCTTCAATCGAAGGTTTTGCTTTCTCTTCTTCTACATGGCCAATTTCTAGAAACCTCTCCGGACTCTGGGAACCATCGTCACCAATCTGATAGACTGGCTGCTCGGAATCGTGGCCCTCCTGCGTAATGCCAATCAGGTCCCCACACGACGACGTGTGTCTGAATTAATCTCGTCAATAGTGCCTTGAAAATGAGAGCACACACATGCGTCGACAATGTCGACATAGTATAGCATGTCATCGTGACTTTGCGAATGCTGCATTGATCTTTTGATATCAAATGTCACGTGCTCGTCATTTACTCGGAGCGTGATTTGGCCAGCTGCCACATCAACAATCGTCCTCGCAGTATTGAGGAACGGGCGTCCAAGTATCAAAGGCACTCTTGAATCTTCGTCCATGTCAAGAATAACAAAATCCACGGGGAAAACAAATTTATCGATTTTAACAAGCATGTTTTCAACAAATCCACGCGGATACTTGATTGAACGATCTGCCAACCGAATGCTCATTCTACTGGGTGACGGCTCACCCAGATCCAGTTTAGTAAAAACCTTATATGGCATAAGGTTGATACTCGCTCCCAAGTCAGCCAATGCATGGCTAACAGACATGTTTCTGACGTGACCGTGTCGTCCCGATCAGTCAAAAACCCAATTAAACCTAGGTAGCTAGGGTAAGTTGGGTATCGTATCCACGAAGAGCATGTGGTCAGTATCGCACGACCCGTTCGATTAGTTAGATTATTTACAAATAATGTACAAAGTGATTATGAAGTTTGCTAATTTTTATTTGTTTGTTTGGTTTTGAAAATAAATTGGAATGAACCGACAATTGGTTATTGTCTAAAACAATGTTTGATTAACTAAGATTGCAAACTAAATTACTAAATTGAAAACAAAAATTGGGAAAAAGTTCCACACCCGGTTCGATAATTCACACCCGGTTTCGGTAATTGCTAACCTAGGGTTTCTACAAGTTTTTAGATCCAACTCAATTGCATACGATTAGCGGATTTAGTGTACCGTGACTTAGGTGCCAATAACTATCAACGTTTCGAAGAACGGACAAGAATGCACTTTGTAATCAACACAAGTAAATCCTAACCACGACAACGCATAACTACACATAACCATTTCGCAAAGTCATAACATTTAACATCGTTCGACAATTTACGAATACGAAACAAATGTAAACTATTGTCAATGGTTTCAAAAATCAATACAAGTTGTCACAAAGTCGAATCAAAGAACGAATGCATAAACCCTAGAAAATACAACTACCTACACCGGGGTGAAACCGAAGAGACTAGCCGCTCATGGTTGGGTGGACGCGATCACCGGCTGAGATAGTGATGAAGACATGATTGGTTTGCTCCTTGTGGATGATCGATGATGATGGATAATAATGTTGCTCATGCATTTTTAAAAACTGAAAATTAATTGTATACGGCTGCCAAAAAAATCGATGGGTATTGATCCAATTCGTGGGATGATATGGGCTGCCCAAAAATTCAATGGTGATAATGGGCCCCAATTAATGTTTTATGGCTGCTAATGTCTTGATGGTGGCTGCCCATTTTTCGTGAATCAAAAGGCCCACTCCCAAAACAAATCACGTGCATGTATAACTAAAACCTCCTATCTTCACATGTGCAGCCCACTTTCTACATGTATATGGCTGTGAATAATGGATGATGTGGTGTTTCGAAAACAAAGCCCAAATCTCACATGATATTGTTGCTAACTTGATTGCATGTGCTGTCAACAAGAAGTCAAATTGTTAATGATGATGTTGGAATTTTCTTTATGTTGTACGAGAATATTGGCTGCCCCACAATTAATTTTGTTGACTTTCTTTTTGTGTCTCTCCACTAAATTTCAAGATCACATGAATATGGCTACAAAAGTTGTTCCATAATTCTCCTATGATGGCGCCACTCCCTCTAGTCTGATGTAATTGTTTGCCAACAGTCCGAGTGTGTGGATATGATAGGATTTAATTTAGGATGTGGAAAAGTAATAATAACCATCTCTTTTGTCAACCCCAAAAATCTTATATGTCGGCCCAAGTGTCTTGTGCTTCTCAATCCGAACAAGTCTCGGTTAATGCCATTCACTTGACTATTATCCCCGGTTGTTCAACTTCCCCTCTAAACATGTTAACTTCACCGAATTAAATGATTAACCTGTAAAACCATAAACTCTTGTAGTTATCACATTCATGTTATATAATCACTTGAAACTCACTCAAATACGTAATATAACACGCTTAAACACCCATGTTTCACACTCTCCATCAGTTTCCAATCAAACAAGGGAGCGTAAAACTACCTGGATCTCCCATTTTCGTGGACAGACGGTTTTGTAGAACGGTAGAACAAGTTTCATTCATCACCACACATGATATATCCTCGAGCTTCTGTTTATTCGAGAGGATGTCCTTTAGGAATTTCGCATACTTTGGCATCTGGGCCAAGGCTTCAACAAACGGTATATTAATGTGTAGTTGCTTAAACAACTCAAGGAATTTACCGTATTGTTCGTTGTTTTTTTGTTTCTTCAGCCTGCCCGGATATGGTACTGGTGGAGTGTAATCTTTGACCGGCTCCTGGACTTGTGACGTACTTGCTGGGCGTAGCCTGGCTTGCACCTCGTCCAGTGTGTCAGTCGGGACCGCTCCAGTGATCGGTGATGAGTCTGATATGTCGGGTCCGGTAGTCTTACCACTCCTGGTCATGACAGCATTCACATGCCTGCTCGGGTTTGTCTCTGTATTGCCCGGAAGACCACCTGGGGGTCTTTAAGACATCATCTTTGCCAGCTGACCAACCTGATTCTCGATATTCTGAATCGAGGCTTTGTGACTCCTCATTTCCCCCTCATGGGATAAAAAACGATCCTCGCTCTGTTGGTATCGTTTTTCTGCCAACTGATTTGCACTCGAGGAGCTAGTGAGAAGCTGAGCCATCATATCCTCCAGCTTGGAACTAGATTGAGGGGCCTGCTGCTGGGAGCTACTCCCAGTGCCCTGATTCTGATACGAATATGGACGCTCCTGGTAAGGTTGGTTGTATGGCTGGAACTGCTGACCCTGACCCTGCTGCGGCGCTGGAGCGCGCTAAGTAAATCCCAATGGGTTTTGATTACCCGTATTCGCTCGCCACCCAAAATTTGGGTGATTCTGTAACACCCTTGTTATTATTTTAAAGGTTTTCGTATAAATAACGAAAATAAACACGTAATTACGATTAAGTATCCTTAGAAAATACGAGTAATCTAAAACTTTTACAACTTAAAAGTTTTCAACATAATATAAATAAGTTCGTCGTTTAAAAGTTATGACGTAACGCCATGCGGAAGCTTTAATCTCGAGTGTTGTATTTTATCGTGTTCGGTTCCTCATCGAGCTTGATCTTCATCCGGGCACTCTTGGCAATCACCCATGATCAAAACCAACTTAAAAGTTAGTTTTGATAGTTAAATAACAAGTATAAACAAGTTATATGGGTTAAACAACAAAAATAAACATTTTTCAGGTTCAGGGGGGCGTCGCGTGACGCCTAGGGGCTACGCGTGACGCCTAGCCCCCTTTTTCACAGAATGTTGCTTAACAGTTGCTGTACATACCCAGCATGACCCGATTTCACGGAAACGAGCATAACTCTCTCGTTTTTAATCCGTTTTACCCGATTCTTTTTCCTACGCGTCCGTAATTTAATTCTCCATCATATGGAGTTAAAATCCAACATCCAACATAATAAATTTTGAGACTTCTAAGCCTTCGACTCGTTACCTTTTTATCGACTTTTAACCCATGCATTTTATCAAGCAAACATATTTGTTTGATCCTTATTTCACACGCACCTCTTCAAACTAATATTATCTATCATAATAGGTTCTAGTCACAGGTTTCTTACACAATTTAAACCCGTTTTCGCTCGTATGCTTATTTTGACCCGTTAAGGGTATTTAAGCACTTTAAAGCTTGAAATCGCTTTCAATCATTTCTAGCATTTTATTCCTACATTTCTTATCAAGTAATCTTCCACCACAACTATATGTGCGTTGGATTTAATGTGGATATGTATATGTTCCGAGTTTTACCCATCGGATTATTATTTTACGGCAAAACTCAAATAGAGCCATTTGACTAACATATTACATCTTTCAACTTCTATACTTATTCTAAGTATCTATCTAATCATGAAATTCGTTTCCAAACAACCTTTAAGGGTTGTTTGTTCAATTTAACCTACAAGGGTGTTTTGGTCGATTTTGGTCCTTCTTTTACGACGAAGGACTCTCACCAATTATTCGACCAAAATAGCACTTTTAACTACAACATAATTATGCGTACCTGGCTCGGATCAACATATTGACCCGTTTTAATACCTTTCGCTATTAATATCTAGATAATAGCAATGCTAACCATGTGTTAATTCCTGTGATCATAAGACTCAACAAGCAATCATCAAATATTATTGACAAATGGTGTTAACAACACCATTTGACCCGTTTAATCGAAATGACCAATTGTCATTATAAGATGGCACTTAATTACCATTTCACCCCTTTAACCTATCTCGGTTTACTTTTTGAAATCATCCAACTTGAAAGTCGTTTCCTGTTTTATTTGACCCATTATGACTTATGCCAAATGGTGTCGTTTTAAATCCCTTTATCTATTCGTTAACCCATGTCCGAATTACCATTTCACCATTTTTACCCCTTTCTACCATAATTTATGGTTTCTACCATTTTCACTTGTTCCGACTAGCATTATATCGCGCCGGAACATCATGTTTCATTTACTTAATATAAATCGTATTCCATGCTCATAAATAAGCATTTTGTAATAAAAGTAAAAAGGGCGTAAGCTTAACTTACCTCGCATCCAAATTACGCTTTTCCTTTCCTTCTTGATTCGTTTGACCCGCTCACTCATCAAGCTTCCACCTAGCTCGTTAGGCGTCAAACTATCATCATAATTCATAAGATGGTTAGATTAGTCATTATCAATTATGACTACTCCATCTAACGGGTCTTATGTCGACTTTATCACTCGATTAAATCATTGGTTAGTTTGACTTCATAAAAGTCAATTGATCTATCAACATATTCAAATGCACACTTCACATGGAATTTCAACATTTTAGCTTCGTTTAGGCATTTTAACAAACACCTAGTGGGCATAATTTCACTAAATCAAAATCAAGTTTCATGACTAACTATTTAGCCAAGATTAAACAATTCTTGCAAGTTTAATATATCTAGTATGCATAATAACATCTAGATTCACCTCATGTAGATAAATAACACTCAATTTATAATCAAATTTCTAGTGTTCTTCATCATTTTACAACACCCATTTAACACACATATAGGTAATCACCAAATCATTCAAGTCATAGCATCTTATGTATGATTTTCACTTAGGGTTTAGTTCCTAAGCATGTGTACATCACTAACTTAGCCATAGCTCCTCTAATCCTTACAAAATTCGCGAATTATGATGCTAACTCAAATTTTGCAACTTCACGAATCATCAAATTTTTACATACCTTATGATCCCCACGACTAGGTGATCACGAATTTGTAATCATGCAGACGATTCGGGCTTGATTTGAGCTTCAATTTGGAGGATTTGTTGAACTAGGGTTTTTAACCCCTTTCTTTCTTCTCCTGGCGATTACACACACACACACACCAAGTGTGTGTGTTGTGTTTTTTTTTCTTTTCTTGTTTTAATAAAACAAGTTTCCCACTTGTCCATATTAGTCCCTCATGTTTTATTTTGATCAAATGAAGCTATATCTCACCATTAGTTACTTAATCACATGCTACTAACTAGGTTAATTACTCCTAGTTACTTTAACGGGTTCGGGAAGTTATAACCCGTTATGTTTTAAGTCCCGTTAATTTGGCCTTTTTATATACTTTGTTTTCTCAAAGTATTTATTCCCCTTTTTAATTAATATTAGGTTTATTTATTTGAGTCCTAATATTTACCGGGTTAATTTTTATCACTAACGGTATTTTACCCGTTTTTACTATTAACGTGGTTTGATTACCAAACCCGTTTTTGGGATGTTACAAGTCTATCCCCCTTAAAGAGGTTTCGTCCCCGAAACCTTATTTACATAGTTCATTGGTTTAATCAAACGAACCTAGTTTCGTTTTCAAGGCTCCCGTTTCCTTTGGTCAAAAGTGTTCATGTATACTGACGCGTACGTCGTTCATGTGTAAGGCCTCGCGGGCCGTTACTTACAGCTCATAACCCTTTATCTTTATTGATTGAGTTATCACTTGACCACTTAGTCTCGTTAGTCTTTTAACAGGTCTATCCCGCGCTTGTGTTATATTAACAAGTGCTGGTATTTGTTATGACGCTTTCTTAACTTTGAATAGTTTTACCGGCTAGACTAATTAGTCGCCGTCACTTCATACTCCGTAAATCACGTTACAACATGATCATTTTCTATATTTCTTTTCTTGTCCGTGAGCGTGTCACGTCACGTTTAAGTTTAATTCAACGTTTCTTTATCATACTTCTTCTTTTCGAATGTATTGTCTCGCACCTATCGATATTAAAAACCCATACTCTTTGATATTTGTTATTTCCGAATTCGCCTTATAGTATTCATATTTATTAAAACGTTATTTCTTACTAAAACTGAATTTTTTTGTTTAACGTTTTTCTCTTTAACTATGTCAATTACTCATATCAAGGAAATTGACAACCCATAATTTATTGTTTTCCATTCTCGTTTTACGCGGGGATTCGTAACAAGTTCCCTCACCTTACACTATTGACCCGTAGGTTCCTTCACTTAACCTCGTAGGCTATTTCCTTAAGCTTTCACCTCTTTAAGGCGAGGCCGTTATGATCCCTTTGCTTCAATTCATAACATCTCGTAGGTTATGATGATCCCGTAGATCATCTTTTATTCGAGTTTTTATTCAAATGTATATACGTTTATATACGCATATGGCGTTAAGGCACCCCTTTTTATGTTTAGAATTATTCACCTTTACTTTTTAGATTTGGTTTGACCTTGACCGTAGTCTAAGGCTACATTGTTTTCTTTCGAATTATCTTTCCGACTTCTTGACTTCTAATGTTAATTATACGTCGGTTTACCCTACACTTACCGTTACCCGGTTCTTACCTATACTTCTTTACGTCCCATTACCCGGGTTCTTTTATTTTAATGTTTTTAACGCCTATACTCCTTTACATAGGTTTATTAATATTTCACACTTTTATTTATTCGATTCGCGCTTACTTACTTTAGCAAGTGTCATTCTTTATTAAATTTGTTTGACTTGTTCGTGTGAAAATTCATCACTTATGAATGTCAAACTTCAGTCTTTGATCGACCCGTTCAGCTTTGAAATAGTTGAACGTAATTTATCAAAATTTCTATTTGCAGTATCTTGTCGTCCTTTAGTCATGACCCAAAACCCGAGTCTTTTGACCTTCCATACGCGTTCCTGTTTCTCAGTCTACGCATGCGTTTAATTCCTTACCCATCAACCGGGTGTTTTACCAAAATCGTTATCATTGCACCCCTTCTGGTATGCATTAAGACTTCATTTCGATTTACTTGGTCATCTTAGCGAAATCCGTCGCTTTTATTCGACCATGTCTTTTATTCTTTAAGTGACCACCATTGGCGGCCTTATTAATTATGAGTGACGATTATCATCGTTATCCTTTCTTTACTACGACTAAAGTTAACAACCTTGATTATCCTTTTCGCGTAGGCAACACCTTTGTTTTTATGACCCGGCAGATCATTTATACTTTGGTTTTACTTGCCCATTTTGTTCACCATGGCCCTTTTGTCCAAGATAACTTATTTTCGTGAATTTTCTTTTGATCATTTATTTATATCATCATTTACATTAATCCTTGTCCCTTCTCTCAGGCTCATTATCCTAATGTAATACGCTTCCGTCACCCGGCTGTGCGTTTACATTATTATCAACTATTTTGTTCATTTGGGTACTTTTTAATTTGTCCTATTCACCCTGTCCTTACTACATTGGATGTAAATGTGTCCGCTATAAGAAGTTCATGGTATCATATGCCACTACTTACTTGGCCAGAGTAAGCGATTAACACATGACACGCATGACCTTTTTATAGTTTTCATATCACGCCCTATGTAAGTAATGCCTCTATTTGCTTCTCTTGGAAACAATATCCCGAATACATTTTCTATTCGTTTTTCCAAGTTTCTAATTTACATATGCAACAATCATTCTCTACATGTTTGTTGCATATTGCTATTTGTGCGTTTACATTTAAAAGCGTGCACCTGGTAATGTTTGCCCCGACGGGCGTTCCTTGCCATTAACCTTGTTCGCGGTCGTTACGTGATTTAGTCCTTGGTGAGCATGCTTGTGACAACTCGAGTTTCCGACATCTCACTTTTGCATTTATTGCACGTTGACTGTCTAGATGTTTGCTTACTTGCTTTGTATTTGTACACACTGAATTATATGCGGAGATGTTTGTTTGATATGTCAAGTATGATTAGACTGTTTGGTTGCATGAATACTTGTAAACTATTTAAGACTTGAGGAACCCGACGAAACAGGATTTGTTTCGCCATAAGCGCACTCGATGAAACAAGTTGTTTCGCCGAGCCCATGATTCGCCGAAGCCCAGTATGGGCCCAAACCTCTAAACGCGATTATATACTAACCTAGGGTTACGTAACACATCTTTTATCAAATTTCAAACCCTAGAGATTCTATTTCCCTATTTCCTGTGCACCGACGGCAACTCCCGTCTCTCTCGAAGCCTCACAAACTTCATCACACACAACGGGTAAGTATACGGTTAATGGTTATCGTGGTTACCATGAATGGATTACCTATCTTGATTTTAGTGATTAAAGGTTTACTGCTTAGCATGTTTCGTATAGGATTCATGTTTTGGATTGTTAACGATGATCTTTGATTGATTGTTTGGTTATATGCGATCACGTGTTAACTATATTCTGATATGATATGTCTGTGCTAACAATGATTTGATGCATGATTTCGAATTGTTTGATAATAGATGGCAGCAAGTGTTTGTAAATATGATGTAGGTGCATGTCGATAATGCTGAACTAAAAAGTGCATGTGATATGTCTGGTTAGTTGTAACCATGTATGCTGATGTTAAATCATGTAGTCATTGATTGTTGTGATGGCCCATGTGCTTTGACTGAACATTTTTGTATTGGTCCAATAGAGGTTACACACATATGATTGTTTGATGATGATGATAGGGATATAATAAATAATATGATCACATGAGTTTGTTTGATGGAATGATTGAATTCCGTGGTGTATGGCTGCCATCAACCATGTGGCATCACTCAAATTGATACATACAATGGTTGACTAACATCACAAATCGTACACATCTGATAGGGCCGCACCATTTTATGATAATTGCATAGGGATTCCACTTATATAAAGTCAAATATCATGTGGATGGGTGAAGTGATGGATGCACAGGCTTCTAGATCATGTCACTAGCATAGGGATCTTTTGTGTTCCATGTTGATTGGTGGTGATGGGCGGTCCATGAAGGCCATTGGCTGTGGATCGGCCCAATGGCACTTTAATGTCAACCGCAAATTTTATTAAAGAACCTATATTATTGTTCTGTGTTAAGATGTATCAAGGGCATTGACGAAACACTTTTGATGGCGAAACACAATGTGTTTCGCCGAGACTGTTCATGACAAATCAAACTTGACGAATCAAGAGTGTTCCGCCGAGGGATGTCACGATGAAACAGAAGGCGTTTCATCGAAAGGGATTCACGGCGAAACAGGGGTGTTTCGCCGATTGGGTAATCTGCACAGTAACTTGGTTAATTTCTGTTAGAAGTTAACTGGAATTATTAACAACTGTAAGCTGATACGCATGACTTGTGTGATTCAGAATACGTGCTATGTGCTACTTGGTAATTGTTTATGTGTTATTTTATACGATGGTATGTGCATGCATGAACTTCGGGAATATAAACTGATTACGTATACGTGCACTATAGGACGTGATTGATTTCTTGTGAGCAATTAGCTTAGCATACCGAGCAAACCAAGGTGAGTTCATTGCACTTTTCTAAGCATGCGTCCCGGTGGTTTGGGACATCTGGTAAACGTTTCTAAAGGGAATACTGGGCAAACTATTATTTGGGATGTTGGTTATTGAACACAGAATCGATCATCTACCGTGTTGCCTGTAAGGCAATGGGGTAACTAGTTGATAGCGCTATTAGGTTTGACACCCTCACACCGGGCCGTAAGGATGGGCGTGATCTAGTTACCTGGACATCATTACCAATGCTTGGTTAGGGGCATTGGGGTTGGGCACACTCCCAGGTTATATTGGGCACACTCCCATGGTATATATTGGACACACTTCCAGTATATAAGACTCTCCTACGTTAATAACAATCCCAAAACGAAACGATGAGTTTACTTAATAGATATCTGGTAACTACACACGTTAACAAAACCTTGAACTCACCAGCGTCGTCTGACACACTTGTCTGCATGCTTGCAGGTCGCTAGAATTCGTGACGTGGACTTGCTATCTGGGAGTGCTGGAGTGGTCATGGATCGAGGCTCTTGGATTAACTTATAAGTGAAACATTGGTTTTGAACATTTACTATGAAACAATTGTTAAACGATTTACTATATGCTTCCGCTACACAACTCTTTGGGAGTAACCCTATGTTTGATATTTTCTATTGGTAATTCATGACATGTTTTATTTAAATATTTATCATTGGTTCAATGTGATTGGTGGCTCGAACTCTGATGAGTAACACGCCTCGCGGAGTTCCCGCAGGTGGTATTTTGGGGGTGTTACAGTTTGGTATCAGAGCCACTTGTTATAGCGAACTAGGTTTTAAAACGTTTTATAAAACCATACTATAACCGAATACCTTCGAAGAATCGATCATGACACTCAGCTCCAGATCGCAAGGTTTGTCTTCTGTTTAGTTTATGCATTACTTCCTTAGTAGTCACACACTCATAACTTGCATGAAACGATACACTTGATACTATGGTGACTTGATAGTGTGACACTACTCTTCGACTTATGTGAATTGTAAACTTGTGATACCAATCGTTGTGTTGTGTGAACGGGGGAAACTTCGAGCGCAAGCTAAGAGGCACTGAGATAAGCATGCAAATTGCCTTATTATTATGGGTGCACACTTAATAATAACGTGGGGTGCATGCAAGTCCCAGTGAGGCTTATCAAGCGTGAGAAGGGTTCTGCCTTATTATGTGTGAACTTGGTAGTACATAGATATCAACATGATACTTGATTTCTATCTCGTTTCGATTTCCTGAATCGGTTCATCTCTATATATAGAATCATGAGTGGACGAGGACACGGACGTGGCAACATTAACATGACTCAGGCTGAGTTGACTGACCTAATCAACACCCGTGTGGCTGAGGCTTTAGCAGCCTATCAAGCTGGTACGGAATGTACCAAGTACTCTTTACTTTTATATCGCGTACACGTCTTTCCACTCCTATAATGTGTTTCCTTTCATCCTTTAGGTCAGCAAGCGCATCCCCAGAACAACCAGCCTGTCTGTACGTTTAAAACGTTCATGGACTGTAAGCCACAGACCTTCACCGGGACTGAAGGGGCAGTGGGACTCTTGAGATGGTTCGAGAAAGCAGAGTCCGTGTTTGCTATATGTAACTGTCCCGCTGGGGACAGAGTGAAATATGCTGCGGGTACCTTGGCGGATGGTGCCCTAACGTGGTGGAATGCCCAAGTGCAGTTGCTGGGCATCGAGGCAGCGAATGCCACAACTTGGGATGATTTTAAAGAACTGATCAGGGAGGAGTATTGTCCTCGGGATGAGGTCCAGAAGTTGGAAAACGAGTATTATGACTTGAAGATGGTAGGATCTGAAGTCGAAGCGTATGTGAAGCGATCGTATGAACTGGCCGACATGTTCCCGAATTTGTCCCGGCCTATGTCTCGGAGGATTGAGTTATTCATCAAGGGGCTGCCTCCGCGTGTGAAGAGTTTGGTCACTGCAGCCCATCTCAATGATTTGACACAGATTGTCCGTTTGACCCACAAGATTGTGGATCAAGAGGTAGAGAGTAACTCGTTACCACCGCGTGTTTCAACCACTACTGCTGCTGCACCCACTGCCACTGCGTCCGCTAATGATAACAAGCGGAAGTGGAACGATTATGACAAAGCATCTAGTGCGGGTCAAACTCAGAAAAGGCCAGACAACAATAGCAATCGCAGCATCAGCCAGTCGTCTTCTGTCAATCAAGGCCAGGGAGGTAGCCAAAGTCAGGGTTCGTATGTAGGGAGGAAGCCACGGTGTAACAAGTGTGGCTATCATCATTTCGGGCAGTGTGGACGGATATGTAACAGGTGTGGTAAAGCGGGCCACGAGGCCAAAGATTGTAGGGCCCCACAGCCCAAACACCAGCAGCAACAGAACCAGCAGAACCAGAGACAGCAGGGACAACCACCCCAGCAGAATCAGGGCTTCAGAAAGGGGTGCTATCAGTGTGGTGACGAGGGTCACTTTAAGCGGGATTGCCCTCAGTTAAATCAAAACGCTAACGACAACAACCGCCCGAATAACAACAATGCTGGGAACAACAACAACAATGGCAACAATGGGGGTATCGGGGCAGGGTGTTTCAGCTTGGGGCAGGGGATGCTAGGAATGACGGCAATGTTGTCACCGGTACGTTTCCTGTAAACAATCATATTGCTTCTGTGTTATTTGATTCTGGTGCCGATTGGAGTTATGTGTCCCTAGAATTTAGTCGACGATTGGGGATAACCCCAACACCCTTAAAAGTGAAACAAATAGTAGAACTAGCCGATGGTAAGACGATAGAGGCCTCGAATGTACTCTTCGGGTGCAAACTAGATCTCGTGGGTCAGGTGTTTGATATTGATCTCCTTCCCGTTACACTCGGTAGTTTTGATATAGTGGTAGGCATGGATTGGCTGTCTAAGCACCAAGCGGAAATTTTGTGTAAGGAGAAGGTTGTGCGTATTCCTCTCCCCGATGGGGAGTCATTATTAGTTCAAGGGCATCGTAGTGGGGCTATGGTTGGTATTATCTCGGCCATGCATGCACAGAAGTATCTACAAAAGGGGTATCCTGCAATGTTAGCGTTAGTTACTAACGCTCAGTCTAAAGAGAGAAAGATCGAGGACCTACCAGTGGTGCGAGAATTCGCTGATGTGTTCCCAGAGGAGCTACCAGGGTTACCTCCTCACCGTCAGGTAGAATTTCAGGTTGATCTGGCGCCGGGAGCGGCCCCAATTGCTCGAGCTCCATACCGGTTGGCCCCTGGGGAGTTATAAGAATTGTCTAATCAGCTGCAGGAATTATTGGATAGAGGTTTCATTCGACCCAGTTCTTCGCCTTGGAGAGCCCCAGTTCTGTTTGTAAAGAAGAAGGATGGGACATTCCGAATGTGCATCGATTATCGGGAACTCAACAAGGTAACCATCAAGAACCGATATCCATTACCACGCATCGACGACTTGTTTGACCAGCTGCAAGGGTCAAGCTTCTATTCAAAGATCGACTTAAGATCGGGATATCACCAGGTAAGGGTTAGGGATGAGGATGTTCCCAAGACGGCTTTTCGAACGCGCTACGGACACTATGAGTTTTTGGTCATGCCGTTTGGATTGACTAATGCACCAGGAGTTTTCATGGATCTCATGAACCACGTGTGTAAGCCATATCTCGATGATTTCGTTATCGTATTCATTGATGACATTTTGGTCTACTCGAAGAACAACGAAGATCACGAGCATCACCTACGACTTATCTTGGAACTTTTGAGAAAGGAACAACTGTATGCGAAGTTTTCTAAGTGTGATTTCTGGATTCGGGAAGTGCATTTCCTCGGGCACATCGTTAACGAAATGGGTATTCATGTGGATCCTGCCAAGATCGATGCTCTTCGCAATTGGGCGGCACCAAAGAATCCTTCGGAGGTGCGTCAATTTCTTGGTCTTGCGGGATATTATCGTCGGTTTATTCGGGATTTTTCTAAGATTGCTCAACCCCTCACCGCCCTGACTCAAAAGAAAGTTGTTTATTCTTGGGGATCGAACCAGGAAGAAGCTTTTCAGCTCTTAAAGCAGAAGTTGTGCAGCGCGCCGATTTTATCTCTACCAGAGGGTACTGAAGATTTTGTGGTTTATTGCGATGCGTCTATTCAGGGTCTCGGCTGTGTGTTGATGCAGCGAGACAAGGTGATAGCTTATGCTTCTCGACAGCTGAAGGTACACGAGAAGAACTACACGACACACGACCTGGAGTTAGGAGCCGTAGTCTTCGCGTTGAAAATTTGGAGGCATTACCTGTACGGTACCAAGTGTACCATCTATACCAATCACAGGAGTCTTCAACATATTTTTGACCAGAAGGAATTGAATATGCGGCAACGTCGTTGGATCGAGCTTTTTAATGATTATGAGTGTGCTATCAAGTATCATCCGGGTAAAGCTAATGTTGTAGCTGATGCTCTTAGTCGCAAGGAACCGAAACAGAAGCGTGTTCGTGCCCTACAGCTTACTATTCACTCTAATTTACCTGCCCGGATTCGTTCAGCTCAGATTGAAGCGTTAAAGGAAGAAAATATCGAAGCTGAAGGATTACGAGGTCTACACAAGAAGAAGTTCGAGCAACGGTCTGACGATATCTACTACTTCATGGAACGGATATGGGTTCCTTCATTTGGTAATCTTCGAGAACTTGTGATGGACGAAGCACACAAGTCACGATATTCTATTCATCCAGGGTCTGATAAGATGTACCAGGACCTCAAGGTTTTGTATTGGTGGCCGAACATGAAAGCTATTATTGCCACCTACGTGGGTAAGTGTTTGACCTGTGCTAGGGTCAAGGCAGAGTACCAGAAACCTTCGGGTCTACTTCAGCAGCCAGAGATACCCATGTGGAAATGGGAACAGATCGCTATGGATTTTGTTACGGGGTTACCTAGAACACAGGCTGGGAACGATACTATATGGGTGATTGTCGACCGTCTCACAAAGTCAGCACATTTCCTAGCAATCAAGGAGACAGATAAGTATTCGCAGCTCGCAGCAGTGTACCTTAAAGAGGTGGTTTCTAGGCACGGGGTGCCGACTTCTATTATTTCTGATCGAGATCCTCGTTTTACTTCGGAGTTATGGCAGGCTATGCATAAGATGTTCGGCTCACGTCTCGATATGAGCACGGCTTATCATCCACAGACAGATGGTTAGAGTGAGCGTACTATTCAGACACTAGAGGACATGCTGCGGGCATGTGTTATTGATTTTGGGAAGGGATGGGAGAAGCACTTGCCGTTGGTAGAGTTTTCCTACAATAACAGCTACCACACCAGTATCAAAGCGGCACCATTTGAGGCACTGTACGGGAGGAAGTGCCGTTCACCTCTCTGCTGGGCTGAAGTGGGTGATAGTCAGATCACAGGTCCTGAGATGGTACTCGAAACTTCAGATATGATTGTGAAAATCAGGGAACGTATGGCAGCTGCTCGTGACCACCAGAAGGCCTATGCTGACGAGCGTGCCAAAGAAGTAGTGTTTGAAGTGAATGACCGCGTCATGCTGAAAGTCTCACCGTGGAAAGGGGTCGTACGCTTTGGGAAGCATGGCAAGCTGAATCCACGTTATGTTGGGCCGTTTAAAGTTCTTGAGCGTATCGGTAAGGTGGCTTATAGGTTGGAGTTACCTACTGAGCTGGGCAATGTTCACGACGTATTTCATGTATCACAGTTAAAGAAGTGTTATGCTGACGACCCATTAGTGGTACCATATCAAGAGTTGAGAATCAACGACAAGTTGCAGTTTGTCGAGGAACCTATTGAGATCATGGATAGGGAGGTCAAAGTACGCAAGCATAGTCGTATTCCGATTGTTCGAGTCCGTTGGAACTCGCGGCGGGGACCGGAGTTCACATGGGAGCGAGAAGATCAAATGAAGCTCAAATATCCTCACCTTTTTCCTAAAGACAAACCAGAATCTAGTAAAGCTGGTGAATCTCGGGACGAGATTCCTCTTCAAGTTGGGGATGATGTGACACCCGCGGAAAATGCACAGTCGTCCTGATTAGCATCGCATCGTGTTGCGGATGGCTTATCAAATTTCGGGACGAAATTTCTTTCAAGTTGGGGATAATGTGACAACTCGAGTTTCCGACATCTCACTTTTGCATTTATTGCACGTTGACTGTCTAGATGTTTGCTTACTTGCTTTGTATTTGTACACACTGAATTATATGCGGAGATGTTTGTTTGATATGTCAAGTATGATTAGACTGTTTGGTTGCATGAATACTTGTAAACTATTTAAGACTTGAGGAACCCGACGAAACAGGATTTGTTTCGCCATAAGCGCACTCGATGAAACAAGTTGTTTCGCCGAGCCCATGATTCGCCGAAGCCCAGTATGGGCCCAAACCTCTAAACGCGATTATATACTAACCTAGGGTTACGTAACACATCTGTTATCAAATTTCAAACCCTAGAAATTCTATTTCCCTATTTCCTGTGCACCGACGGAAACTCCCGTCTCTCTCGAAGCCTCACGAACTTCATCACACACAACGGGTAAGTATACGGTTAATGGTTATCGTGGTTACCATGAATGGATTACCTATCTTGATTTTAGTGATTAAAGGTTTATTGCTTAGCATGTTTCGTATAGGATTCATGTTTTGGATTGTTAACGATGATCTTTGATTGATTGTTTGGTTATATGCGATCACGTGTTAACTATATTCTGATATGATATGTCTGTGCTAACAATGATTTGATGCATGATTTCGAATTGTTTGATAATAGATGTGTAAATATGATGTAGGTGCATGTCGATAATGCTGAACTAAAAAGTGCATGTGATATGTCTGGTTAGTTGTAACCATGTATGCTGATGTTAAATCATGTAGTCATTGATTGTTGTGATGGCCCATGTGCTTTGACTGAACATTTTTGTATTGGTCCAATAGAGGTTACACACATATGATTGTTTGATGATGATGATAGGGATATAATAAATAATATGATCACATGAGTTTGTTTGATGGAATGATTGAATTCCGTGGTGTATGGCTGCCATCAACCATGTGGCATCACTCAAATTGATACATACAATGGTTGACTAACATCACAAATCGTACACATCTGATAGGGCCGCACCATTTTATGATAATTGCATAGGGATTCCACTTATATAAAGTCAAATATCATGTGGATGGGTGAAGTGATGGATGCACAGGCTTCTAGATCATGTCACTAGCATAGGGATCTTTTGTGTTCCATGTTGATTGGTGGTGATGGGCGGTCCATGAAGGCCATTGGCTGTGGATCGGCCCAATGGCACTTTAATGTCAACCACAAATTTTATTAAAGAACCTATATTATTATTCTGTGTTAAGACGTATCAAGGGCATTGACGAAACACTTTTGATGGCGAAACACAATGTGTTTCGCCGAGACTGTTCATGACAAATCAAACTTGACGAATCAAGAGTGTTCCGCCGAGGGATGTCACGATGAAACAGAAGGCGTTTCATCGAAAGGGATTCACAGCGAAACAGGGGTGTTTCGCCGATTGGGTAATCTGCACAGTAACTTGGTTAATTTCTGTTAGAAGTTAACTGGAATTATTAACAACTGTTAGCTGATACGCATGACTTGTGTGATTCAGAATACGTGCTATGTGCTACTTGGTAATTGTTTATGTGTTATTTTATACGATGGTATGTGCATGCATGAACTTCGGGAATATAAACTGATTACGTATACGTGCACTATAGGACGTTATTGATTTCTTGTGAGCAATTAGCTTAGCATACCGAGCAAACCAAGGTGAGTTCACTGCACTTTTCTAAGCATGCGCCCCGGTGGTTTGGGACATCTGGTAAACGTTTCTAAAGGGAATACTGGGCAAACTATTATTTGGGATGTTGGTTATTGAACACAGAATCGATCATCTACCGTGTTGCCTGTAAGGCAATGGGGTAACTAGTTGATAGCGCTATTAGGTTTGACACCCTCACACCGGGCCGTAAGGACGGGCGTGATCTAGTTACCTGGACATCATTACCAATGTCTGGTTAGGGGCATTTGTAACACCTGTGTCATTTCAACCATCAAACAAATTCCAAACCAATGAAATATTGTATTTCATACTTTGGACTTGTATAAATATGTGTATCTTGTGCACATATCAACTCTTGTTCGATTTCAAACTCTAAATCGCTTTCTAGAAGGTTATATGCGCACTAATGCGTAAATATAACCAGTTTAATCCAACGAACACTCCGGAATAGTGAAATAGGCTTAACATACCTTGAATAACCTTTACATAACTTATATATAAGTTTTGGAAGGTTTGGTGTGGTGAAATCAAGTTAAATCGCTTACAGGGACTAAAGTTGACAAACTGCGAAAGTATGCCAATATGAACTGTAACAGACATTCCGGAACATGACCATAAGTTAAACACACCATAAATATCCTTTACATAGCTTAGAAATAGGCTTTAATGGGTTCGATGTGCTAAAATAAACTTTTGGGTCATTCAGGGACTAAAAGTGTCAAAAAGTGCACAAGTTTGCATTTTCGCGCATAACTTACGTTCTGAATACATCCGGACATCCAAAAATTTATGTAAGCACTAAAATATTTTATTTTAGTGTTCGCCATAAGAAAACATGCAGAAACTCAGTTTTTCGCATTCGGGACCAGATTCGATGTATTAGCCGTTGTTTAATTCACAACCACACATTCTAAACATGCTTAGTCAGCGGATAAGGATGGAATTTAGGCACCATGACTTTGCAACACATGTATGGATGGAATTTAAACACCTAAACACCATGACTTTGCAACACATGTATGGATGGAATTTAAACACCTAAACACCATAACTTTGCAACACATGTACGGATGGGATTAAGGCACGTTTTCCATGAAACGATCTTAACGGTTCGGGTATTCCTATAAATACCCCATACCCCCCATTGCTAAAATCACTAGAAACTTGATTTGAGAAACTCTAAGTTGAAACATTTGTTTCATACCTGAGATTTTTGAATCGAGTTTAGCATTCGGGGACCCTTCGTAAGTATTCTTTCGTTCTTTTCCTTATTTTATTGCTTTTCGAGTCAGAAAGTCAAACTTTGTTTGACTTTCAGCGTTGACCAGTAATGGTCAATGCGAAGTTCGTTTGAACTTCGCAACGTGAGTGTAATCACGTTGGTCATAGTCCCTTGGGACTATGCCCACTGATTACCACGTTGTCTAGGGTCGTAGGGTAGGCGATCTAATAAATCGCCTATACCTTCGAACCCGACCCAGTTTGGTCGATCATTAGGATCCGACCAAATACATTAGGTGACCCTAGTATAGGGCATAACCTTCCGAGGTTATACCCTATGGTCACATCGTTTAAGTAGTTGTATGATAGGAAGTTTATATGCCTTAGGTAAATTACCAGAATACCCTTTTCATGTATAATTGGTAATTAAGCATATGTAACCTAAACCTTTGTCACATAACTGATTATGTAACATGTTTAAGGCATATAACACTTGTCATAGGACTAGTTAGGCGGTCCGAACGCGTTTCACGCGAACGACGCGTTAAAGTAGCATAAGCTACCTAAACGGGTCGTAATGGGTCGTAAACAATTATGTTAGGTTTCATTTAGTATGTAGGCTTTGTTAAACCAAATGACACGAGTCTCTACACTCGTTTGGTTTACAAACCCTAATGCTACCCGATCTTCCGATCTAGGTCCGGTTAATTAACATAGTTATCTATATAAGGTGCCGTTTGATATCCGCGATCTCTAGCATTGTTTGGTTGTTACTCAAGGACTTCTGAGCAATCTCAAGTGAGTACATAGACCCCTCTTTTACTGTTTTCCAAACTGTTTTGGGGTGGAACACATGTGCCTACTTGTTACTTTCATGCTTTCCTGTTTTAACATCATATACTGCTATGTTCGTTAGTACATTATAGTACATGATTTTATGACATTTCATGCTAGGTGTGCCCAATTGTGTGCATTACTTAGTACATCGTTTTACATGACATTTTGACATAGACATTTCGGCATAGACATTTTAACATGATTGACATTTGATCATGCATTTCCCACAAAACATAACTTTGATTTAAACCAAGATTTACTTCAATACTTTGTTTTTGTGCATATGGTTTAGTTGAGACATTTCACTTGCCATACATGACATCTTGACATAGACGTTTGACATGGATATTTGACATAGACATTTGACATGGATATTTGACATAGACATTTTGATATGATTTACATCTTGACATGAACACTTTGACATATTACCCAATACATTTGACAATTGATTTAAAACATAGACTTCTTACATTGGTTGGTTTGGTTTGATTAAGTGATTAAGTAACGGTGCGTGTGTAATATGATACAAGCATGGTGGATACGCCGCTGGTACTTCCTATATATAAGTGTTTGTATGGTATTACATATCGTAGAGTTATTTGAAACATTTCAGTTTGAGACATAGAACATTTTATACAAATAACATACTTTTCACAAGACATTGTTTTACAAACAACTTATCTTATACATACCCATTTTACTATGGTTATTCATTTAACCATACATTATTCACTTATTTTATACATATCATCTGAACTCATTGTTTTTCAAATGATTTACAAAACAAAGCAAATTACAAGGTTCATGACTAAACATTTTCTCAAACATAAGTCATGGAACCTATTTTCACAAAACCTATGTATCTCACAGGCATTTTTATGCTGACGTACCTATTTTCACATGTGTTTTTCAGGAACTGTTGCATAAGATGATCAAGATACACATAGGCAGACTTGGGCTTTAGTGACAATAAAAGATGCAAGACTAGTTAATTATGTTGTATTTCCTTGTTTGTTAAGACATTGTAACACTTTTAATCAATAAAACGAAACTTCAATTGCCATGGATTTGAAACAATTAATTCTGTTACAGCACTCCCCGACATTTCCGCCACGTTTTGTATGTTCTACGTGGTCGGGGTGTGACAGCATTGGGGTTAGGCACACTCCCAGGTTATATTGGGCACACTCCCATGGTATATATTGGACAAACTTCCAGTATATAAGACTCTCCTACGTTAATAACAATCCCAAAACGAAACGATGAGTTGACTTAACAGATATCTGGTAACTACACACGTTAACAAAACCTTGAACTCACCAGCGTCGTCTGACACACTTGTCTGCATGCTTGCAGGTCGCTAGAATTCGTGACGTGGACTTGCTATCTGGGAGTGCTGGAGTGGTCATGGATCGAGGCTCTTGGATTAACTTATAAGTGAAACGTTGGTTTTGAACATTTACTATGAAATAATTGTTAAACGATTTACTATATGCTTCCGCTACACAACTCTTTGGGAGTAACCCTATGTTTGATATTTTCTATTGGTAATTCATGACGTGTTTTATTTAAATATTTATCATTGGTTCAATGTGATTGGTGGCTCGAACTCTGATGAGTAACACGCCTCGCGGAGTTCCCGCAGGTGGTATTTTGGGGGTGTTACAATGCTCCTCTTATCATACTTCGGACCGTTCCTCTATCATATCCGTAATTTGTTCAACCCTCGTCATCTTCAAATGCGAGTTTCCTCCAATTAAAACATTCATAAAAGTTAGTAATGTCAACTTTACTAAATGCCCGTATCATAATTCAAGGCTTTTCTACTATACGTGTTAACGCACGTAATTTTGTTAACTATATCTATTATTTAATTGAGGTATCGTATATTACACGATAACCCTATGTGTTGTTTACAACACTTTAACATGCTAAACCATTAAAATACACGTACTTACCGGATTTGCGATCAAGCCTCGAACTGAACACACTTTACTTTTTAACCATGGGCTCTGATACCAACTTGTAACACCCTTGTTATTATTTTAAAGGTTTTCGTATAAATAACGAAAATAAACATGTAATTACGATTAAGTATCCTTAGAAAATACGAGTAATCTAAAACTTTTACAACTTAAAAGTTTTCAACATAATATAAATAAGTTCGTCGTTTAAAAGTTATGACGTAACGCCGTGCGGAAGCTTTAATCTCGAGTGTTGTATTTTATCGTGTTCGGTTCCTCATCGAGCTTGATCTTCATTCGGGCACTCTTGGCAATCACCTATAATCAAAACCAACTTAAAAGTTAGTTTTGATAGTTAAATAACAAGTATAAACAAGTTATATGGGTTAAACAACAAAATTAAACATTTTTTAGGTTGTTGTACATATGTTGCTTAATAGTTGCTGTACATACCCAGCATGACCCGATTTCACGGAAACGAGCATAACTCTCTCGTTTTTAATCCGTTTTACCTGATTCTTTTTCCTACGCGTCCGTAATTTAATTCTCCATCATATGGAGTTAAAATCCAACATCCAACATAATAAATTTTGAGACTTCTAAGCCTTCAACTCGTTACCTTTTTATCGACTTTTAACCCATGCATTTTATCAAGCAAACATATTTGTTTGATCCTTATTTCACACGCACCTCTTCAAACTAATATTATCTATCATAATAGGTTCTAGTCACAGGTTTCTTACACAATTTAAACCCGTTTTCGCTCGTATGCTTATTTTGACCCGTTAGGGGTATTTAAGCACTTTAAAGCTTGAAATCGCTTTCAATCATTTCTAGCATTTTATTCCTACATTTCTTATCAAGTAATCTTCCACCACAACTATATGTGCGTTGGATTTAATGTGGATATGTATATGTTCCGAGTTTTACCCCTCGGATTATTATTTTACGGCAAAACTCAAATAGAGCCATTTGACTAACATATTACATCTTTCAACTTCTATACTTATTCTAAGTATCTATCTAATCATGAAATTCGTTTCCAGACAACCTTTAAGGGTTGTTTGTTCAATTTAACCTACAAGGGTGTTTTGGTCGATTTTGGTCCTTCTTTTACGACGAAGGACTCTCACCAATTATTCGACCAAAATAGCACTTTTAACTACAACATAATTATGCGTACCTGGCTCGGATCAACATATTGACCCGTTTTAATACCTTTCGCTATTAATATCTAGATAATAGCAATGCTAACCATGTGTTAATTCCTGTGATCATAAGACTCAACAAGCAATCATCAAATATTATTGACAAATGGTGTTAACAACACCATTTGACCCGTTTAATCGAAATGACCAATTGTCATTATAAGATGGCACTTAATTACCATTTCACCCCTTTAACCTATCTCGGTTTACTTTTTGAAATCATCCAACTTGAAAGTCGTTTCCTGTTTTATTTGACCCATTATGACTTATGCCAAATGGTGTCGTTTTAAATCCCTTTATCTATTCGTTAACCCATGTCCGGATTACCATTTCACCATTTTTACCCCTTTCTACCATAATTTATGGTTTTTACCATTTTCACTTGTTCCGACTAGCATTATATCGCGCCGGAACATCATGTTTCATTTACTTAATATAAATCGTATTCCATGCTCATAAATAAGCATTTTGTAATAAAAGTAAAAAGGGCGTAAGCTTAACTTACCTCGCATCCAAATTACGCTTTTCCTTTCCTTCTTGATTCGTTTGACCCGCTCACTCATCAAGCTTCCACCTAGCTCGTTAGGCGTCAAACTATCATCATAATTCATAAGATGGTTAGATTAGTCATTATCAATTATGACTACTCCATCTAACGGGTCTTATGTCGACTTTATCACTCGATTAAATCATTGGTTAGTTTGACTTCATAAAAGTCAATTGATCTATCAACATATTCAAATGCACACTTCACATGGAATTTCAACATTTTAGCTTCGTTTAGGCATTTTAACAAACACCTAGTGGGCATAATTTCACTAAATCAAAATCAAGTTTCATGACTAACTATTTAGCCAAGATTAAACAATTCTTGCAAGTTTAATATATCTAGTATGCATAATAACATCTAGATTCACCTCATGTAGATAAATAACACTCAATTTATAATCAAATTTCTAGTGTTCTTCATCATTTTACAACACCCATTTAACACACATATAGGTAATCACCAAATCATTCAAGTCATAGCATCATATGTATGATTTTCACTTAGGGTTTAGTTCCTAAGCATGTGTACATCACTAACTTAGCCATAGCTCCTCTAATCCTTACAAAATTCGCGAATTATGATGCTAACTCAAATTTTGCAACTTCACGAATCATCAAATTTTTACATACCTTATGATCTCCACGACTAGGTGATCACGAATTTGTAATCATGCAGACGATTCGGGCTTGATTTGAGCTTCAATTTGGAGGATTTGTTGAACTAGGGTTTTTAACCCCTTTCTTTCTTCTCCTGGCGATTACACGCACACACACACCAAGTGTGTGTGTTGTGTTTTTTTTTCTTTTCTTTTTTTAATAAAACAAGTTTCCCACTTGTCCATATTAGTCCCTCATGTTTTATTTTGATCAAATGAAGCTATATCTCACCATTAGTTACTTAATCACATGCTACTAACTAGGTTAATTACTCCTAGTTACTTTAACGGGTTCGGGAAGTTATAACCCGTTATGTTTTAAGTCCCGTTAATTTGGCCTTTTTATATACTTTGTTTTCTCAAAGTATTTATTCCCCTTTTTAATTAATATTAGGTTTATTTATTTGAGTCCTAATATTTACCGGGTTAATTTTTACCACTAACGGTATTTTACCCGTTTTTACTATTAACGTGGTTTGATTACCAAACCCGTTTTTGGGATGTTACAGATTCCTCCATCCGGGGTTATAGGTGTTGCTGTAGGGATTGTTATGCGGCCTCACTTGATTACTCACAAAATCTACTTCTTCGTGGCCTTCATACACGACTCCCTGAAAGCACGCACCAGGCTCATGTGACACTCCACACTGGTCACATCCCAAACCAGCCTGCGCGACTATATGGGACTTATCGAATTTCGCTGCAAGAGCCGAGATTTGTGCAGTAATGGTCGTGTAGTCGTCCACAGCGTGAACTCCGGGGCGAGGTGCTGATGATGATGATGTTGCTCGGCCTCTATCTCCTTCGCGACGCGAGCTAGACTTCAACGCAGTTTTTTCAATGATATCATAAGCCTCATTCGGCGTCTTCGTTCCTAGATCGCCTCCTGCATTCACGTCTAATCTCTCCTGCGTGTGGTAGCTAAGCCCTTGATAGAACGTCAAGACCAGCTGTCTCTTGGAGAAGCCATGATGTGGAACATCAATCAACAAATCTTTAAATCTCTCCCAGGCCGCGTGCAACGACTCTCCCTCGTCCTGGCGAAAGGTCACAATCCGGTTTCTTAACTTGGTTGTTTTCTCAGGCGGAAGGTATTTCTGCATGAATAACTCCGCCAGCTCATTCCAGGTCCTGATGGACCCAGCTGGAAGTGACATAAGCGACGCTCTAGCTTTGTCACGCAGTGAAAATGGAAACAACCTCAACCGAACTGCATCCTCCGAAACACCTCTAATCCTAAACGTCGAACAAACAGCGAGAAAAGCAGCAATATGTCTTCCGGGATCCTCATGCTCACGTCCGTTAAACTGTACCGAATTCTGCACCATATTAATAATACTAGATTTAATTTCAAAAGTAGGTGCATCTATAGTGGGCTGTAGGATACTCGGCTCCAGGCCTGCCCCTCCGGGCTGATTTGATTCATTCAAAGGTCGCTCATCGTCCGCCATGATTGCGTTTCCTGCTGCCCCTGAGCCCTCGGCTTCAGCGGGTACCACCTGCTCCTGCTCACCAGCTGCGAGTAGCAGCGCTACCGCGCGGGATCTATCACGAATACGTCTCCTCAGATCGCGCTCGGGCTCGTTTGACGGCTCAACTGGATCGGGAGCGGGGGTTGAGGACATCAACCTGCAAACGAAAAATTGACACAATGAATATTTTATTAATATAATAATCCTGTTTTTTTTTGCTGAAATGAAACAGAATATTATTTTAAATGGGCTGAAAATTTTGTAAAAATCCGAAAATGGGCCCGAAATTTTATAAAAATTAAAGCAATAAAAATAATCGAATCGGCTAGTGTAAAAATGATTTTTCGGAGCCGAAAACTCAAAGAATAAATGAATAATAAGTCCGAATTCGAACAAATGAATGGAATAAAAATTTACAAGTGTACAAAAATAATCTAGAAAACGAATAAATTGAATTAAAAGCAAGAAAAATTAACAAATAAATAATCAAGAAAAAATTCACAAATATTAACAAGTATATACACCGATAAAACAATGACTCGGGTCGTTCCTAAAGCTCGACATCTCCCCGGCAGCGGCGCCAAAAACTTGACGTGTGCGCGTATATACATATTTTTATAATGAATAAACACACGATTCGGTTTTAAATTTATAAAAGTGATTTATACTTCAACATCAAAACACACACGAAAGAGGCAAGTGTACCCCGTCATATATGTAGTAAAGTATCGGTAAGAACCAAGTATCGATCCAAGGAAATGGGTGGAGGAATAATACTAGACCTTTGTCATTAAATCAACGGAAGAAGGATAAGTTGTGTAATTTTATAAAGACTAAACTAAGCATAAACAAATACTTATAAAAACATAATAGACTTCAAATATGAAAATAGATAAATAGCCTTGCTTTATACACAACCAAAGCATGTGAATTAAGTCGGTTTTGCCACTAGAAACATTTGGTCAATTCTCCATTTTCAAGACAATTAGTATCCCTTTCGGGAATCCTAACATGACAATCATTCGGAAAGCTAAAACGATAAACACACTTTAACCACCTAAAATTGTTCTTTAACGTGCAATTGATAAATGTCTACGAAAATCTCTTAAAAATAAGTTAGTCATCCGTTAGGAGTTTTCTAACCTCACTTAATCAAGGAAAGTGACACCGATAAACACAATGCAACCACCAAGACAAGCATAAACTAGATTAAATCACAACCGAGTTCATTTTACGAATCTTGCATATAAATTCACCAAGATAGCAATTTTGGCCTAAACTACTAACTAAGCTAACAATTCATGGCAAGAATTCATAACAACACCATTTAACCCGTTAAGGTCCTTACGTGATGGAAAGCTTTCTTGATTAACAATAATTACATTTTATTAAACCACTAACCATTTCTAGTATCATGGTGCACACATTTTAAACAAGTTAAACAAGTTAAGCATGTTCAAAGTTTACTATTACATGATTAATTAAGCTTCATCTTTCAACTATCTCAACTAACCAAATACTAATCATCCAACATAATTACTTATAATCAAGAAATCAACATCAATAACAAGATTGCAAACTAATCATCAAAGATTAACATAGAAAATACTTCCAAGTGTCATTACAAAAAAAAATTAACATACTAATGGTTATAATTAAGCAAGGGATTGTAATGTTTTTGCCCAAAGGCTACAATAATACATAAACATTAATCTAAATGCTTGAAACATTAACAAAATTATGGAAAGATTAGAAAACCAAACCATAAACAAGCACTAGATTAAGAATCCGGAAGATAACGGAGCTAATCGGCACAATGTGGCTTGAATCCGGGTGAAAGCTAATGCCTCCGGAGCCTGAAAATCGCCTGAATTGCTCCCAAAATATCCAGAGTTACGAGCAGAATGTTTCTGCATGTTTTTTATAACATTTTGCAATCGCACGGTTGTGCCAATAAAGTGCACGACCGTTCACTTTTTGAATTATTGGAGTTACTGTTCACCATACCGCATGACATCATCAGATCTTGACCAGTCTTCGATCACGCACGACTATTCCGTTGGTGGCACGATCGTGCATCTCCGGGTTAAGGTTGCACGTGCAGCTGCACTGGTGGTGCAGTTCCGGGCTGGGCTTGGTCATCGGGGTTGCACGGGAGTGCCTCCGTCCGCACGATCGTTCCTATCCGAGAAAGGCTTGCACTCCGGATCGCACTGGCGTGCACTGCCGGTCTAGGCTATGTTGTCGGATCCGCACGGTCGTTCCATGTGTTGCACGACCGTGCCAATCGCCCAGGTCAGAATTTCCACAGAATGTTCGCAGCTTTGTCGTTTCGTCCGGAAAGTCCTCGTTTTCACTATCATCTTGTCTGGCATGCTGTTTTAGGCCTGTAAACAAAAGTATACATGATTAAGTATCCGATTCACGGTTTTACGGCCGAAAACGCATAAAATGGGGATAAAATGGGGGACTAAAATATGTGTAAATTGGTGAATATCAGCAAGTCTTAAGCTTCAATTCCAAGAAGCTAAGATTGAAAACGAAAGAATCAATCTAAAATTAACTAGTTACAACTCCGCTAGCTTTGTTCTTCAACACATCATTCCCAAACCAATTGGGAAGAACAAAGCTGGTGAGGATATTTACTCGGATGGAACGGGGGTGGGTTATCATCAAGTTCCACCACTGGTGCTTAACAATTTTTCAAAGAAAAAGTCCGGGTTGGATAACATTTGCGAAACAAGTGAGAAAACTGATGCTGAAAAACTTCCAGAAACAATTGATGTCACATTCACTTCATCATCTGATGAAGATAGTGTCCAATCTGAAGTGGTAAAAAATGTTGTTGAAAAGGTGCTAAAATCAGATAGTGATTCCAGTGAAGATGATGAATGTTTTCTGAACAACTACATTCCGAAACCAAAATCCCAGAACAACTAAAATGATGAACCTACTCTTGTCATGTACAAGATGTGTGGATCCGATAAGTTGTACTCGGATATTGAGTTTCCAATTGAGAATGTGAATGTCGATAAGTTGAAGAAAGTTTTCAAAATTGTGGAAATTGATGTTTCTGTGATTGAAGGGTTAAAAAGTTCCAAAATGTTTTTGAACTTTAAAAGAGACAGATCTTACTATAGGAAACCTGTTGTACCACCACGTTTTAATAAGAACAACCAAAACAGATGGTCGGGTGGTTATCATGGTGGTAAGAACTTTCCAAGAAGAAACTTTCAGAAACAAAAATTTGTCGAAAAGAAAGTATTTGTTAAAAGCTCAAGTTCAATGACTGAGCAAGAGTCAGAAATCTTTTCGAAAACAAATGAAGAATTTTTTGCAAAGAAGGCCTCACAGCCTCAGACTGAAGGTAAAAGTCGGGAAGTTGACACCCGCACTTGCTTCAAATGCAACAAAGTTGGACACATTGCACGAAAGTGCACCAACTCAAAACCTAAGTCTGTGGTTGTTGAGAATCCGAGAATGAAAAATGATGTCAAAGGCAAAGCGCCAATGTTTGTTGAGAAGAAGATTTTGAAAGATGAAAACATCAAAGTCAAAGCTGAATCCGAAAAATAGTCGGTAAAGAAAACTGATCAATTTTACAAACGGGTTGCCTCTTCACAACAAACATGGAAGCCAAAATCTGAGGCTAAGACATCAGTTGAATCAAAACCAAAGGTTTCTGATACTGCAAAACAATCATCTTCAACCAAACCGGTCAAGATGAATGTGGCTTTGGATTTTTACAAGAAGTTGGAGAAACAAACTTCGACCCCACCTGGGAAGAAGTATGTTCCAAAGAAGGTTAAACCTTCATTTCAACCTCAAAAAGACAAATTTTTCTTGTACAAATAAGTTGAGGTTGGAACCGAAGAGAGCTTAAAAGTGAATGATAACAACTTCCCACCACTATACACAGCAAAATCTCACTTTAATGTCAAGCTACCTTTGTCAAAAGAGGCTTGGGTTGCTTCAACTTCTAACTGATTTCATGTGAAATGTGCAGGAGCTCCCGAGGTCTATCTCGAAGTGGATTATGGACAGCGGAGCATCCCGGCACATGACAGGGAGAAAGACCATGTTATACGATGTTAGAGGTTTCAACGGTGGATACGTCGGTTTCACATGAAATCAAGGAGGACGTATTGTTGGGGAAGGAACATTGTCAAATGATGTAATTACATTTGAGAGAGTCAACTACATAGCCGAGTTGGAGAATAACTTACTCAGCATTTCTCAAATTTGTGATAATATGTATTCAACTCATTTCACTAACAAGGAATGTCTGGTCCTGAAGCCGGGGTTTGTCATACCCGAGGAGTGGATTATCATGTGAGCACCAAGGGTTAATGATCTGTACGTGTTGGATATGAGTGTTGCTATGACTACCACGAGTCAACCTCAGTGCTTCGTATCAAGAGCTACTGAAAAGGAGTCAGTGTTATGGCATCGAAAGATGGGCCATATCCACCTACGCAAGATGAACTACCTGGTGCATAATGATCTTGTAAAAGGGGTTCACTTGAAGAATTTTCATTTGGAGGGAGAGTGTATCAGTTGCATAAAGGGAAAACAACGAAAGAAATACCATCCATGTAAAAAGATGAACTCAGTCTCAAAGCCACTAGAAAGACTTCACATGGATCTCTTTGGTCCTGTGAATGTCAAGAGCATTACTGGTGATCTTTACTGTTTGGTGGTCACTGATAACTATTCGAGATTCTCGTGGGTGATGTTCCTGAAGTCAAAAGACGATGTTGAGAAGCAGACTGCAGTGGTTTGTCAATTTTTTAGTTGTTTTCGTATTTAGGGGGAGATAGATATATTTTCTGAAAATACAAAAACAATAAAAAATGCAAAAATCCAAAAACATGAAATATTTTCAAAATCCAAAAACATTAGAAAATAAAAAAGAGTTTGCGTAGAAAGAGGAAATGATAGTACATCAGCTAGACAGTTACAGTATGCTAAAGAAATGAAATGTTTATAAAGCGTTTAGCAGTCTCGCTGATGATATGCCGATAGGTTTTTACACACTTAGTAGACTGTTTCGGGATATAAACATAAAATCATTTCTTGCTTATTTCGTGGGGAACATCTCTCGGATATATAGGTAACCCCTAAAATCTTGTTTGAAAGATTTTCTATTTCTGACATACTAGGTCTATGTGCTTGATGATATCTGGGGTATTATACCATGTCTTCTGATTTTGCGGAAGCAATACTCTGCACAACTTTAATCTTTAAAGCCTCCCCTCAGCATAAAAAAATGATAAACATTGCAAAATGCTAATCATGTGCTGTTGAAGAAAAGATCCCCAAGAGGGACACACTGAAAGTCGAGCCATCATCTCTTTGTCTGAACGGAAGTTCTAACCTGAGCTCTCATGGCCTCGCATTACCCATTACAGATATCATTATTGCATGTTCACCTGTAAGACTGAATATAGAGATCTGGATATGAGAGTATATTCTGAGGTGGGACACGCGTATAAGTTAAGTTCTTAAAACACTAAATCGTATCCTGAATAAGTTGAAATTGGTGTGAAAATTTAAAAGAATCAGTATATCGGCAATCTAAGTGAATTGTTTAATACTTAGTGTGTAATTAAGCTCAACGGTACTTGTAACTTGTCAGCAGCTGATATGATCCTCTGTCACGCTCACCAAAAATATGTTTGTAATATTTTACTTTTCTTTACTGCATTTCATTTCAGTTGAGCACAAAAACCCAAAAGATTTCATTGTGTTCTAGCTTAAACTTTCATAAAATTCCAAAAAGATTTTATATTCTGCTTTAGTTTTTCGACAAGCCAAAGTGGAAAGCTGATCTTCAGACTTTGAGTCATGGAGCAAAGCAGGAAGTTTTTGGACTGGACAACAGGGTTGGGAGCTAATCTTGATAAGTTTGAGAAATTTCAAAGTCAAAACAAGTTCATTAAGTTGTTACTTGTACTTATTTCAGAAAAGTGTTTGAAAAATTTTGAAAAAAAATGTCAGTAGTTTCGTTTCGGGTCAACCAAGGTCATTAACTTGGACTTGGTAGGCAAATTAAGTGCCTAGGGTCATTAACTTGGACCTAGATACTCAAGTGGATGTCCACCAACTGACCAAACACCGATTGAGAAGGAAGAGAACAAGATCCCGCGATGGGATAAGAAGCGTGATGGTGATCCTGAATACAGAAAATACTGGAATGAAGTTGGTAGGCCTCTGAGGAGGAAAATGATTGCTGAACGAGATGAACAACGCAGACAGAAAGCTAAAGCGAAGAGACGCAACAGGAAGACGACTTAAAAGACTATGTAGGAAGGAAGACTATAGCTACATCCAAGGGGGAGTCTGTTAGTGCATTATGTCTGTAGCTTCCGTCTGTATTGAGTCTTATGTATTTTGTCCTATATGTGTGTTTTGTATATGCATGTATTTTGTATCTAGACAAAACAGGGAACGGTACGCAAACTGTTAAGTGTCATCCGTACGGATGACATCCTCATCTCCCTGTGTTTGCCTATAAATAGGAGGTTAGGCCCATTTGTCTAGAACTTTTGGGCAAGATCACTGTAGCGAAGCTCTGTCTGACTTTCATCTGGAACTTTTGTATTTTCACAGTTTATCAATGAAATCAGGCATGTTAAGCGTTGAGATTGTTGTATGTGATTCTCAGACATTGTCGAGGGATTCCGCACTTCGCCGCTGATCGATTCCGACACGTTCTTCCATGAGAACAGATCCTTCGAAAGGCCTAACAAAGTAACAAAGTACCAGCGGTGTATCCACCACGTTTCAACCATGTCACGTCCGTCTCGTCATTCGGTGTCATGTTACGTGTCGCGTCTTGCCAACCATAATAGTACTCTCCATCATTTTCATGCGCTTTAACCGGTTACATTCACATAGATCAAGCAAATAGTTTCACATAGCTCAACGTTCAACATTCTCATCACCGGTCTGCAAAACACTAAATTTCGCATGGCACGTGGTACGAAAGTTGGTAACATGTTGGAAACACTTATGTATAGGAAGTACCAGCGGCGTATCCACCATGTTTCATCCATGTTACTTCTATCTCGTCATTCGGTGCCATGTTACGTATAGTGTTTTGCTACCCACAACAGCACATTCCACAAGTAGTTTCACATAGCATCACGTTCAATTATGTTTCACATAGTTTAATCAAGATTCTCACGTAGTTTATTATGACGAATAAAGCATCATAGATTTAGTTCGATCCTGAGAGATTATGATTCTTGTTTTAGATTGTGAAAGTACGTGCGATTTGTGTAAAAGTCTCGAAACGAACAAAGAATCAAGTTTAAAACCACATGTAAAATCGAGATAACATAAAAGATAGGCTCATAAATCATAGGATTGTTTCGGTTAGAGGAACGTTGACTAACCAAAGTGAATTGAATCCTTCTCGAACTGAGGCAACGTGCCTTGAATTACTTAGACAAATACGTCATCAATGTTAGGCCTACGATATTTTCCATTTCGATCACTTCACGTTCCTAATTGATCGGAAATTTCGAGACTTTGGCGAGACAGAAAATCACAGAGTGGGATTAGTTATCAAGATGTGAGTTTCACCTCTAACTTGACAACATCGTGCCCTAATAGTGTCGGTACTTGTCATAAGATAAGACCCACTTAGAAAATGATGTGGAAATTTTCCCGTCAAGGTTCGGATGTCACTCCTGACTTGAGGGTAAATCTCGTGCAAAAATACAAACACTGCTCAGCAGCGTTTTCAAAGCGTTCAAGTGTATATTGTGTCAACCTTAGGAAAGGCATGTAAGTTTAACAGGAAATGTGTTGCTAGGAAGCAAGTACGGTAGAATGCATAAGTCTTAAACAACAGATAAGAGTCAAGATTCCTAGAACTATAGACTAGGCAAAGCATTCCTACTTTTCCTAATTCCCTATAGTTATGGCTCTGATACCAATCTGTCACACCCCAACCGATGGCGGAAACATCGGGGCGCGGCACTAAGCATTTAGATTACTCAAGAGTTTCCATAACGCTAATAGTTTCAATATAGATTAATTAAATTCAAAACATAGTCTAAAAGTCAAATACGTTCAACCACCACATAAAGTATCAAATTACATCAAAACTCAAATACTGCTCAATTTCTTGATTTAACTAAGTGAGTTTCTAAGCGTCATCCTAGCTTGTTTCTTCTGCGTCCAAACTTATCAACCTGCAACATGTACTAAAATACTATCAACAAAAATGTTGGCGAGTGTACAAGTTTGAGTACGTAATAGCATAATAGTTTGAAAACATTCCAAAAACTCGTATCCAGCATAAACACACGTAACAAGTTTCACCATGCTATTAAACGCAGTCCAAGTGATAGCCCAAGTTTCCAATGCGTTAAATGCTTTCCCCAAGACTCAAGGGAAGCTAAATGTCTCCTCCTAACAATACCCCAAAGACTAACGGGGAGGTGCATTACCCCTATAGCGCTACCATTGTTAAGGCGGAACTACACACAAGGATTAAATGTTCACATAGCATAAATGTCTCAAGTTTCACAAGTATCAAGTTTCCATGTTTACAGGGGATAGAGTATGTTTCAAATAAGTTTCAAGTCTCAAGTTTATAGAATACATGTTGCATCCCAAAAGTGTTCAAAACAAAAAGGATCGAGTATACTCACAGTGGGTGTTAAGTATCAACACCGACTGAATGGATCGAAGGGAGCGCTGGAGTTAGCCTGATTATAGTACAACAGTATGAGTGTCGAACAGAATGTCGAATCGTGCGAACAATCGTGTACAAGTGTATGACAGGGTTCCTGATCGGATGGTCGTCCGATCAGTAGTGTGTTTGTGAACTGATAAAGTTTCAAGTGTTGAGATCATAGTGCCATGTAAAACAAACAAGTGTAATGATGATCAGACCCTCTGGACGGATGGTCATCCGATCAGATGGCCATCCGGACAGACGATCAGTGTTGTGCTTGAAATTTGCTTCAACTTTTGAAGTTTTCGTTGTAGTATAAGTTCAAGTCATTCGATCGGAGGGTCATCCAGATGGATGACCGTTCGGTCGGATGACTGTTCGAGTGTAAGTTTAATAGTTACAAGTTCTTGATTCAAATTTGTTTAAGTGTTGAAGGCTAAGGGGAAGGCTATTCGGTCAGATAGCCGTTCGATCGGAGGATTGTCTGATTAGACGATCATTCGGCTGTTGTGATATTGTTCCCTTGAACCTTCGTAAAATTTCTAAGTTGAGTTTAACGGAGACGACGTGGTAATGTACCACTGCAACGGAAACCCACCAAGGTTCAGCTTGTCTGATCGGATGGGAATCACCCGGTTCGATCGGATGACTGTTCTTGATGAAGTTTCATGTTTGATCCGTAATTTGGTCCTCCCTTCGATGGAAATCCTTCATCGAGCCGACTCCAGACTAAGGAACAAGTCCTAGGCCTGTTTTGGCTCCAGATTTCACCGTGTTTGAGTAGATAGGTTAAGAAAAACATATAATCGACCAAAAATGTTTAGATTTCGTATAGATTCGTAGTAAAACGTGTAGAAATCCCTTAGATCTGGCCTAAATCTTGATGGAATGACATCACACAGCTGATTGTACAACAGCCATGATGACGTCATCGTCAAGGTACCCAAATCGGGTGATTTCATGGTGAAAAGTAAGATTTTGATGAAGAATCTAGTGAGAAAGTGTGTAAAGATGAAAGTTGTACAAGAATTACGGAGAAAACTTACAAAAATCACTTGAAAATCGAAGAAAAGTGCCTTCGAACGAGAGAGAGTGCGTCTGGTCGGAAGAGGTTGTCACGTCAGTGAATAGTGATGTGACAGCGGGTATTTATAGGTGTCAGTGAGGATAAGGCGGTGGGATGGCTGGATTGGATGACTGTCCGATCGGATGGTCATCCGATCGGATGTCCACCCGGACAGCCAATCCTCGTTTGCTAGACTTCTGATTTCGGTTCGATTCATGAGCTAGACTAAGTGTTGCGTTGCGTATTATTATGTTATATCATCATACGATAAGATTGTATAACTAACACAAAAATTTCCATGTTTAAAGTCTACGTAAGGTAGCTAGTAAGTGTCAAGTTTCAAGTTTCTTTTTTAGCAAGGTCTCAAAGTTTCTCGTTCCATAAGTATCAAGAGTCTCGTTTAATAAGAATCAAGAGTCAAGTATCTAGTATCAAGTATCGAGTATCAAGTTTCACCAAGAATCAAGATTCATATATATCAAGCATCAAGAGTCAAGTTTCAAGTATCGCAAAGTTTCACAAATAGTCTAACATAGTTAAACCTCAAATAGTATGGGGACTAAACTTGCCAAAAGTTAAAAGTTCGGGAAGGCAGGGCATTACACAATTTGGGTGGAACCTCAAGTAATCAAGGCGGAGCGGATAATTGTCTAAAATGAAAGCTTTGAAAGGTACGTAGCTTTATGCTTCTTAGAATTTCGTTAATATTTTTTATTGATATACGTTGAATAATGAAGATACATTCATGAAATTCGGTTCATTCTTAAGCGGTGGATTCCGTATGAATGAACCGAATGGATACATACGATTAACGATAAGTTTGGGTGTTGAAAGTGATGGATTTCACTAAAATGTCCAAACGGGTCAAAATAATAAATATATGAAAGGTTTGTTTGTTTGAAAATGATGGACTTCACTTGAACATTCAAATGGGTCAAAATGATGAAATGATAAAGTTTTGGTTGGATAAAAGCGATGGATTTCGCTAAGGGCAAACCAAACAGGTCAATTAAGGGTAGGTGCAAACCGGGTAACGGGAGCACTTATTCCATAAATGTTAAACCTGAGTGACGGGTAGTGATCGGTTAAACATGCAAACCGGTAATAGAAGCGTGAGTGTCGTAAGTAATGAACCCGGGTAAATGGGTTGTAGATGAAAAACAAATAATTCCATGAAAGGAATGTGAATGATTCAAGTTTATGAACTTGAACATCAAATGGGTCGAATATGTATTCTCGCAAACCGAGTATTGGGAGTGTGGAATACAAAGTTATTAAGCCCAGGTAATAGGTATAATCGTGGAAAATAATCCCACTAAAAAGTTACGGATAATTTGAGCTTATGTGCTTAAACATCAAAACGGGTCAAAATAAAGTAAAACGCAAACCGGGTAACAGGAGCGTAAACTATATGAATTATGGATCCGGGTAATGGATTACAGCTTAGATATGCTAAGATATGAACCCCAAGCGATTAAAATGAGTTTGGATAGGTTTGGATGTAAAATGGGTGAAAAATAAACGTGTAGAGCTGACACGGCTGGGTGGACACTTGACACGGCCGGGTGAAGGTTCTGTGAAAAATATATGTTTAGCTGACACGGCCGGGTGGAGGGGCTGAAAAAATATATAATTTATTGTGTTTAATTCTTTTGTTCAAATGCTTTGATTTCTAATCGTTTGAATGAAATTGTATGATAGGTAACGATGCGCTTTAGACCTCGGAGGATGATCAAGCCATGTCAAGAACCGAACACACAATCTAACGAAGCTTCCCCTACTTTAATAGTCTCTTTTGTTACCAAACTTATGTAAAAATTTTATAACCATCTTTTGGATGTTTTAAACTTTTGTAAATATCGTTTGAAGGTTTTGAACTTTATATAAACGTCGTTTCATCGATGTTTTGGAAAAAAACGACGTTTAAAATGCACTATATATTATATGAAACTAGTTTTTGCCCCGCCCGCGTTGCGGGGCAATAAGCCAAATATTTCTCTCTCACAACATGTATATCTGTACAGAGGGCAAAATCGTTATTATATTTTAAACTGGAGATGAAATCATAATTTTAAACTGAGGGCAAAATCACAATTTTGAGCTAGGGGGAAAACATAATTTTATTTTGAACTGTGGGCAAAAACGTAATTTTGCGCTAAGGGCTTAATCGTAATTTTGAGCTAGAGGAAAAAACAACATTTTATTTTTAACTGGGGGCAAAAACGTAATTTTAAACAGAGGGCGAAACCGTAATTTTAAACTGGGAACAAAATTAAAAATGAGTTTTTGAACCGAGGGTAAAAGCGTAATTTTAAGCTAAGACAAAATTATAATTTTATTTTGAGCTGTGGGCAAAAACGTAATTTTAAACAAAGGATGAAAGCGTAATTTTAAACTCGGAATAAAATTAAATTAAAAATGAGTTAGTCCAATAGGGAAGTGACAGACAGCTAATAATTTTGAGCTAGGGGAAAACATAATTTTATTTTGAACTGTGGACAAAAACGTAATTTTAAGCTGAGGGCAGAAGCGTAAATTTGAGCTAGCGGGAAAAACAACATTTTATTTTGAACTGGGGGCAAAAACGTAAATTTAAACGGAAGGCGAAAACGTAATTTTAAACTGGGAACAAAATTAAATATGAGTTTTTAAACCGAGGGCAAAAGCGTAATTTTGAGCTAGGGGAAAAAGTATAATTTTATTTTGAGCTGGGGGCAAAAACGTAATTTTAAACGAAGGACGAAACCGTAATTTTAAGCTGGGAATAAAATTAAATTAAAAATGGGTTGGTCTAATTGGGAAGTGCCAGGCAGCTGCCTAACACTATTCCCCTTAGCTTGTAATTGTATATGTAGGTAATATTCAATAAATTTAAGGGTCTTACAAGTTGGTAATCAGAGCCTCAGGTTAAGACGAAGTGTGTTCGGTTCAAAGCTTGATCAAGACATCCAGTAAGAGTTAGTTATAAATGAGTCTAGATTTAAAAATGTAAATGAAGTAAAAGTGTATGGGAGGAGTGTATAAATATGCTCGAACCCGGGAGATACACTAAGTAAGAAAGGTAAGGCAAGTTATATACTTGACCAAACCGAAAAAGAATAACACATTACTTATGATCAAGTATGTGTGATATAAATTTCCACGTAACAAAATGGAAATGAATTGAATAATTATTAATTAACTATTATGGACGTTTCAGTTAAAGAAATGTCTGGAGTCACTGGAGGTGATTCGACATCTCACTTAACTGACGAAATGAAAGCTAAGATTTCCGAGGAGGTCGGAAAGGCTTTAGAAGCTAGTCTACCGCAGTTTATCGATATACTACAAACCACACTTTTATCGATAATGGATGATAAGATGAATGAAATGAAAGAAAGTCTCACGCAAGAAAGAGACAACGGTAAATCGAAAGCATGTCCATATAACAAATTCATGGCATGTAAACCCCCAATCTATAATGGCGAAGTTGATCTGATCGTTTTTCAATGATGGATTAGCGACATAGAAGGGGTATTCGAAAGAACCCATTGTGATGAGACCGATTTTGTGGCATACGGGACCTGTCAATTAAGAGGCCAAGCTAAGGATTGGTGGGATAATCTGAAGAAGGAATAAGGAATTGAGGCTACGAGAACTATGTCATGGGAGGAATTCAAGACGCCGTTCCTTAAACACCATAGCCCCAAAGCTGTGATCAACAAGATCAAAGAAGAGTTTATTCAGCTGAGGCAGAGGGGTGAGTCGATAGAAAAGATCACGGGAGTGTTTCTTGACAAGCTCAGGTTTTGTGATGAGCTAATTACAACAGAAGAACAAAAGATATACTATTACTACAACATGTTAAGTGCGGAATATCGGGAGTTTATGAATCCTTCGAAATACGGGCATCTTACTGTGACAACCGGTGATTTACAGCTCCTAATTGCGTGATTAACAGATGATTAACGCGATAATAAATAATGTTTAAGACGCAAATTAACTTAATTAGGCCCTTGGAGAGCCCAGGAACGTTTATTTGATTATACAGTGCGCGTGTGGTGATTTACGGGAAATCTGCTGAATATTACGCGACAACGAAACGAAACCGTACGAAATACTGACAACGCCGACAAGTATGAAGGTTACACGAATATTTTATGTTTATGAAATTAATTTTTGCGAATTTATTGGGCTTCCGTGCGACACAAATGCAAACGTGAACTGAAAACGCGATGGTAGGAAACGCATCGGCAACAAAACGGAAGCGAAAGAGACGCCTGTCACCTTCAGAACTTACATTTTACACTATATTTAGCTCCGTAATGAAATTTTAGTAACTACAGTCGAAACCGGATCGAAAAACGGATTAAAGACAGCAACGATATAATTCTTCGCGATTTTCACCGTAATTGACGAACGAACACGACAACCGGCTACTGGCATACATTTTACGGGATTTCGGTTGTATAAATATACGTCATTAAATTTTATGGAGCACGAGTGTGTTAACGGGTCTCGTAGAAATTACGGGCCACTTACACATGAGATGGGCTTGTGGACCCTGGGCCCAAGCCCAAAACCCACAAGCCTAAACCTGCACATAATATGGTAGATCTTAAAAATCGTGACAAGATCTACAAAATCTTGCTAAATCTATGCAAAATATTACCAAATCCTATAAAATCTTATTAAATCTGTACAAGATTTTCACAATCTCTACAAATCTATTCAAGGGATCTTGATTCAAAGGATAAAATATCTAACCTAAATGTAATTCCTCACTCTATTTATACACAGAGACAATTACACACACAAGAAATAAGGTCTCCTCTCTCTCAATTTCAAAAATGCAGACAACATAATCATCCACCCCTCTCCTTGTTCACAACAAACACACACACACATAAAGACAATCAAAAACATAAATCCTCACAAGTACCTCTCTCTACCTCTCGTTCAGCTGGTCAAGACGATCGGAGCCGGAACCGGCGCCGATGCCGGTGGCTTTTCAGGCAAGACACCCCCCTCCCCCCTCCGATGATCTCCTGCGACGGCAGGCGGAGCCGCCGCCTCTCACGGCAGTGGCGGTGGTGATTTTGTTCAGCTTGGTACCCCCTCCCTGCTCCTTTCTGCTCCGGCGATGGTTTTGTGTCTGGTTGCCGACGGCTGGCGACGGTAAAGATGATTGACGGAGAGGACGATGATGACAGTCACGGGTTCGAGAATTTTGTTCCGGTAAACATACCCACTCCCTTCACTTTCATTTTTCTATTCAGATCCCTGTAGATCCGCACTTTTTTGTGCCGTTGTTTCAGATGAAGGGGCGGCTTCAGGATGGAAGTGGCGCAACCGGTTTAGTTTTGTTCAAACGGTCATATTTGGTTCGGGTCATCGGCAGTCAAAGAGAAGTTGTGGTTCAAATATTCGCTCACGGTTCAACGGGTACGGGTATGGTTCAGCAGGTTCGGGTCGGGCACGGTGAACGGGTCAGTTTCGGGTCAAAGATTGGAGTTAGCCGTGGTTCTGGTTCGTGCTCGGGTGTCACGGTTAGCTTCGGGTTCGGCTCAGTCAACAACTCAGTCGAGTTGGTTCAACTCAGTTTGGTTCAAGCTTCGGTTCGGTTGACTCAGTTAAACCGAGTCGACTCAGCGGGTCAACTCGGTCAATCCTGGTCAACTCGGCGAGTCAACTCAGCCGGTCTACCCGGTTGACTCGGTCAACTCGGTCCACGTTTCGACAACTCGACGACAGTTTTGGTAATAGTTTAAGTCGAAATTTCGTTAAGTTATCTTTATAGTTTTCTTGATTATTTCCATGAAAACGAGCTTGAACCGTCTCGATTAAAAATTAGTTACATTATAGTTAAATTCGACAAGAGTTTATATATTGATTGCTTGGTGAAAATTATTGAATTTTGATAAAAATAGCGACAACTTGTGTTGTCAGGGCGTCCAACTCAGCCGGTCAACCCGGTTGACTCGGTCAACTCGGTCCACGTTTCGACAACTCGACGACAGTTTTGGTAATAGTTTAAGTCGAAATTTCGTTAAGTTATCTTTATAGTTTTCTTGATTATTTCCGTGAAAACGAGCTTGAACCGTCTCGATTAAAAATTAGTTACATTATAGTTAAATTCGACAAGAGTTTATATATTGATTGCTTGGTGAAAATTATTGAATTTTGATAAAAGTAGCGACAACTTGTGTTGTCGGGGCGTCCAAAAACAGAGGAAACTCTGCCTGTTTTTCGAGAAAATCCGTAAAAATTAACGTGTTTTATTAGAAAACGAAACCTTTTCGGATTCAAACGATTTTATAAAAATAGATACAAACGCGTGTTTGATTTGACGACGCCTTTTAACCTACACAAAATAAGCCGATAACTTTTCGATGAACATGTTTACTAAATAACGGAATTTGGTACTCTTTTATAAATTAAATATAACTATTTATGTTTGGTTTAAACATCGAAACTCGGAAACGCTTTTATAAAAATAAATAAATATAATTATATATTTATTTCGAACATAAAACGAAACGACGATTCTTTTATAAACTTAAATATAGTTTATATGTTATTTTGAATATCAACAACACGAATTCGTTTTTATAAAGTAGACATGGTTTATACGCTTCTTTCAAGTATCAAACAATAACAAATTCTTTTATAAAATAAACATAGTTTTATGTTTACTTCAAACATCAAGCGACTCGCACTCATTTATAAAAATAAATATAATTAGATAATTATTTTCAACCACAAACAACTCGATGATACTTTTGTAAAATGAATATAACTTTTTATATTCATTTCAAACTGCGAAACGGCATATACGCATACTTTGACGAATATATACAAGACACATTATATGATACGAGTTTGTTACATGTTATTTTCATACAAATATTCTTTTTGTACACGTACGACTACTCGAGACGGCTAAAGCAATTTCAACGATATATTTATATATTTTTATAAATATTTATTTATTTTTAAATCTCTCGAGAATCAAGTCTTTTCAAGACTTATTGATTATTATCGACAATAAATGATACTTATCAAATATGACTTAATCATTTCCGATAAGTTAACTACTTACCGTTGAATCGTTCGATTAACGATTCGGTAGAGCTCGATGACACGTAGTGTAGTTACTGCGTTTACTTAGAAACTTATAAGATATTCCGTGTTAGGAATATTGTAGAATGCACGCTAGCAAGTCAAGTCTTGGAAACGACATCACGAAGTCGTAATTAGCTAGCTTCGCACAAGGTAATTCAGGTGAGTTCATAACCCCAACTTTTTACGGTTTACATTTTTATAAATGTTTTCGGGGTGGAAAGACATGCACGTTTTACAAGAACATACAAAGTTTTTGAACGAACGAAAACTCATACTTCTAAATCATATTACGAATGGATTTCGAGGAACTCAAATGGTTTACGAATGGATTATACTAAATATACCGGTTTTTACAAAACAAATGCGTATTATCGAAATGTGAATGATTCTCATGACTAGGGATGGATCGTCTGGTGATAATATAGAGAGAGACTGGGGAGTCAGCCTTAGAGGCTGGGGAGGTTCAACCTTAGAGGCTGGGGTGAAATACATGTTACAATTATTGCGGACATTTTATTACATGGTATGGTTAGCTTAAGGAGGGCGTACTACTTAGATCATGTGAGTGATGGGTACACTTAAAGCCATTAATCCTCGTCGTAGGACCGAGAGACATGAGTGATAGATCTATTTGGGTGTAGCGAGCCCACACCCATGAGGTCAGGGTGACCCATAGTGGTGACTGTGTCTTACAGCCGAGGCCCGGTAAAAATTTGCTAGGTTTGAGTTTTCCTGCATCACTTCACACATACCAGTGGCTTTGCAACCCATTGGTGATCTCTTTTTCCTTAATTGCTACATACCAGGGACATTTATACATACAAGACATACTTGAAAGGTTTTATACAAATTCAAAGCATAGGATTATGCAGGCATGGAGTCAAAGTCAGGGTGGGCATGGACAGTTATACGGATATTGTAACACCCCAAAAACGGGTTGGGTAATTAACCCACGTTAATACTAAAAGACGGGTAAAGTACCGTTAATGGTAAAAGTAACCCGGTGAATATTAGGATTTTAAATAAATAAACCTAATATTAAATAAAAGTAGTATAAAGGCTTTTGAGGAAATAAAGTTTATAGAAGGCCCGACCTAACGGGACTTAAAATAAGCTTAGTCATAAATATTCCCAAACCCGCTAAGTTAACTAGGAATATTAAACCTAGTTAATAAGTGGGAATATTGTTGAAAATAATTAGGTTGTCGCCTACTTAAATGACGAACCAAACACGAGGGGGCAAAGCGGGATAACTTGAAAAGTTATTTATTAATAACTAAACAAAACACACACACACATAAGTGTGTGTTCTGGATCGAGCTCAGGAAAGCTCCCAAGGAGCCAAACCCTAACATCTAACATAATCATCAAATTGAAGGATCAAATGAAGCCCAAATTCACAACCGAGCGTGAATTAACGATCACCCAAACAAGAGGATCGTAAGGTATGTAAAATCTTGATGATTAGTGAAGTTGTGAAATATGGATAATCATCCTAATCATGAATTAGGCATGGATTAGAGAAGGTATGGCTAGATTAGTGATGTATACTTGCTTAGGAACAAAACCCTAAGTGAAAATCATACATGACATGCTATGTATTGAATGATTTGATGATTTACTACACTTAATCAAGTGGGTTTTAAACATATGATGAAAAAGATGATATAATTGTGATTAGAATCATCATGCATGATAATAATCGATAAATACTTGAACAAATGATGTGTTTAAGGATATGATTATACCTACAATAAAAAGGGTTTTGTATGATATGATAAAATTGGATGATTGTTCATGATTAATGATGTTTAATATCATCAAGAATTAATTTGGTAACTTATAGTTACAAGAGCTTGCTAAATACGTGGTTAAAACGGTAACATAAGAATGATGTTTACCGGATAATTGGCCAAATAATTAAAACTAGTAGTTAAGCTACTTCGTATAGTTAATTATGTTAACAGTCAGTTGACTTTTAAAAGTCAAACTGATCAATGATATGGTCGAATGGTAATTTCGACATAAAAGTCGTAGGATGGAATAGTCATGAATGATTAGGACTAAGTTAACCATCTTATGAATTATGATGATAGTTTGACGCTGACAAGCTAAGGGGAAGCTTGGGAAGGAAGCGGGTCAAACTAATCGGGAGTAAAGGAAAATGCATAAACAGGATGCAAGGTAAGTATATCTTACACTAGTCATATATTTATAATATTCTTTCGTCGTATTAGTTACGAAAAAGAAAAATACCTAATTGAGATATGATGTTCCGGCGTGTGGTCGTACGGAACAAGATAATCAAATATGACAAGAAAACATAGTGATGGCTAAAAATGAGTTAAACCGGTAATTCGATCATATTATGACGAATGAAGCATGTACTTTTAATGGTTATCATATAAGTTAAATCATAATAACCATTAAGGGCAAAATGGTAATTTTGACAATGGTAATTGGTCATTTAGACCAAACGGGTCAAAAGGTGAAATTATCACCCTTTGACAATATCGACTAATGGGTTGTCAAGTTGCATGATTTTAGGAAATAAATAGCACATGGATGCTTACATCGCTATCACTTAGTAGCCACTAAGGAAAGGTATTGAAACGGGTCAATATATTGATCCGAGCCAGGTATGTATAATAATACAACTCATCATGTAGAATTTGGAGTTTTATAACAGTTAGACAAGGTTAAAATAAGATATTCGGTTATCTTTTAGGTAAAGCGAATAAATTGAGTTATGATTATGGTGTTTTAGAAACATATTGGTTTCTAAACAAGAATATGGTTAAAAGGTCGGACTTTGGGGTTCAAACAAGCACTAATAGTCCTTCGTCGTAAAAGAATGACTAAAATTGACTAAAACGCCCTTGTTGGCTAATTCGAATAAACAACCTTTAAAGGTAGTTTTGAAACGAGTTTTATGATCAAATAAATAATTGGAATAAGTGTAAGAAGCGAAAGATGTAGACCTTCGGTCAAATGACTCTATATGAGTCTTTGTCGTAAATTAGCAATCAGACGAGAAAAACTCGGATTATATAGATCACCTCATTAAGTCCACCACAATTATAGTTGTGGTGGAAGATTACTTGATTAGAATGTTGTAAATAATGCTAGAAATGAATGAAAGCGATTTTAAGCTTTAAAGTGCTTAAATACCTTAATGGGTCAAAATAAACACTTGAACATAAACGGATTCTAACTAAGTAAGAAACCCATGATTTATGATTTATTTGATAGGAAATATTGAAATTATGATTCTCATGAGTTTATAGATCAAGTAAACATGTTTGTTTGATAAAATCGTGAACGGGTCAAAATTTGGTAAAAATGTAATAAGCCGAAGACTTAAAAGTCTTAAATTTTGTTAATCCGGATGTTGGATTTTGACTCCATATGATGAAGGGTCAAATTACAATCATGTAGGAAGAAACGGTGGGTCAAACGGATAAGCGGATTGAAAGATACGAAAGTTTTCGTGTCAATAAACGGCAAAATGGAAAGCTGGAATGCAGGGGCCACCGTAGCTTACGGTTCCACCGTAAGTTACGGTGGAGCTGAAGGCTTTACGGTAGCCCCCTACTGATTTACGGTAGGGGCATGTCACACCAGGGCCACCGTAACTTACGGTGCCACCGTAAGTTACGGTGGAGGCCAGTTGGAAATCCATGTTTTGAGATCAAGAGTTTAACGTTGGGATTCTTTTTCCTTCCATTATCATTACCGGATTTGTTTAGACATATTTTAATCCCCGTATGACTAAAGCATTTCATGTTTATGAAATGTAGGTACATTTTGGTTGCCGGAAGACGATCAAGCTCATCGAAGAACCGAACACGATAAAGAAACATGCTTCCGCACTTTGCCTCGTCATAAATTTTAAATGACGAATTTGATCACGTTATGTCAAATAACTAATGATTTGTAAAAGTTTTAATAAACCCGTATTTCTAATGTATATGTAATCTTAATTACATGATTGTTTACGTAAAATATACGTTAAACCTTGAATTATAAGAACGGGTGTTACAGACATTTACGAGAGTTTACAAATACATGGTTTTATGAACATAATGCGTTATAAATACAAAGTTTCCATGTAACTTGGCAAGAAAATGATTTTAAATTCGTTTTCTCAACAATACTTCAAAAACCGGTTATTCAAAAAGATTTATTTCAAATCTTTTACAAACAAACTATGAACTCGCTCAACTTTATGTTGATTTCTCGCATGTTTCTTTCTCAGGTTGCAGTTCAAAAGTTAAGGCACGGTTGGAATAGGAGAACCATGTGGAGTCGAGTACTTAGTGGGCGTTCAATTTCTAAAAGACTTAGATTATTTGCTTCCGCTATGCAATGAAGATACCAGTCCAGTCACGCCAATGCTCTGATATTTCGGGGTATGACACTTACAGAGATAGTAAACGCTGCACGCGAAAGAGAGATCGAGCTGAAGAAACAGATCGAAAGAGGTGAAAGGAGGGTGTTTGATGTGAACCCAAATCCCGCGAAGAAATCAAAGCCTAGTGAAACTCCTAAGAAAGGAGTTATAAAAGGGGGGATACCTCAGTGCAAAATATGTAGAAAAAGTCGAAAAACTCATAAGGGCGAATGCTACTTTAAAAATAAACCATGTCCTACTTGTGGAAAAGTGGGACACGTGGTTGCTAATTGTCCGGGAAAAGTGTCAGTGTGTTATAAATGTTATAAGCCGGGACATAAGAAGTATAAATGTCCGGAGCTGGTTGGAACCAAAGAAACAACTAACACAAAGTCCGATGCTCAGAAGTCAAGAGCAAGGTCTTTCCACATGACAGCCGCAGAGGCTAAAGTTGAACCTGATGTTGTTTCAGGTATATTTCTTGTAAATTCAATTCCAGCACGAATTTTATTTGATACGAGTGCGAATAGATCTTTTCTTTCACATCGATTTATTCAACACCGTACATTCACGTTAACGAAATTACCTATGCCTCTAGAAGTAGAAATAGGTAATAATAAAAGTTTTATTATTTGTGATATGTGCTGGAATGACAAATTGAACATTGACGATGAAGAATACTTTGTCGATTTAGTTCCCATGTCGATGGGAGAATTTCAAGTGATAATCGGGATAGATTGGCTAGCTTGATATCACGCGAAAGTAATATGCAATCGGAAGGAGATACAACTAATGTCTCCGAGCGGGAAACATGTTACTATCTATGGGGAGAAAAGTTGTAGTCCCATAATATGCTTGTTTATCGAAGCTTATAAGCTTGTTCAATATGGATGTAAGGCGTATCTGGCTTACATACATGTTTCGACTAAAGAGTCTCCAGAAATTAAAGATGTACCAGTCGTACAGGAGTTTGAAGATGTTTTCCCAGAAGATTTACCAGGGATACCACTCGAGCGTGAGGTGGAATTTGGCATCGAATTAGTTCCGGTGCAAAGCCGGTAGCCAAGGCTCCGTATCGACTAGCGCCATTGGAACTACAAGAATTGTTGTCGCAATTGCAAGATCTTCTTGACAAGGGATTTATTCGGCCAAGTGTTTCTCCGTGGGGAGCACCGGTATTATTCATAAAGAAGAAAGACGGAAGCATGAGAATGTGTATTGATTACCGGGAGTTAAATAAACTCACGGTAAAGAATCGATACCCACTTCTGAGGATCGACAACTTGTTCGATCAGTTGCAAGGCGTAAGTTGGTTTTCAAAGATCGACTTAAGGTCGGGTTATCATCAGTTAAAGGTGAAAGATGAAGACGTACCGAAAACGGCGTTCCGAACGCGTTATGGACATTACGAATTTTTAGCGATGTCCTTTGGGTTAATAAATGCACCTGCGGCTTTCATGGACCTCTTGAACCACGTCTGCAAACCAATGTTAGACAAGTCGGTGATAGTATTCATCGACAATATTCTCGTGTATTCGAAGAGCGAAACGGATCACGTGTGTCATTTGCGTGAAGTACTTGAAACGGTTAGACGTGAAAGACTTTACGCGAAGTTTTCGAAATGTGCCTTTTGGTTACGCGAAGTGCAATTTCTGGGGCATGTTATAAGTGTTGATGGGGTATCGGTGGACCCATCCAAAATAGAAGCTGTGTCTAAATGGAAACCTCCGAAGAATCCATCAGAGATTAGGAGTTTCCTAGGTCTTACGGGTTACTACCGGAGATTTATACAAGATTTCTCCAAAATCGCAACGCCATTAACCAAGTTGACCCGTAAAGATGAGAAATTCATATGGGGAAGCGCACAAAAAAGATGCCTTTCGAATACTTAGAGAGAAGTTGACCAGTGCTCAGGTATTAACGTTACCAGATGGAACTGATGACATGGTCATATATTCTGATGCATCCCAGCTTGTGTCACACCCCGACCACGTAAAACAACAAACCGTGGCGGAAACGTCGGGGAGTGTTGTAACAGAATTATTGTTTCAAACCATGGATACAAAGAGTTTCGTTTTATTAAATATTAAACATTGTCTTAAGGTTAAACAAGCAAGTCAAACATGGTCTATCATCGTTATTAAATCACTAAGGCCTCGTCCAGTCCTAAGTGAGCATGCATCCTATTCGCAATCAACATTAAGCAACATCACCTGAAACATATGTAAAAACAAAGTCAGCAAAGAAATGCTGGCGAGCACATAGTTTTTGTGTGAGTGTCAGATTCATGGCTCGTTGAAATATCTCGTACAACTTCGTTAATCGGTATTAGAAACCTTGTTTTGTAAAATGATTGTATTGTAAAATGAATAACCAAGTCAAAACAGATTTGGTTATAATTTATAAACCTCGATGCCATGAATCTTAACCCAAAACATTTGTTTTCGTAAACCAAATCGTAAATCGTTCTCGTAGTAAAACTCGTTTGGTTTATATAGTTTCGTAAACATCGTTGTGTGACATCGTTTAACTTGTTCTCGTTATAGATCATCGTTCATTTGTTTAAATCGTTCATAATCGTTCAATCGTTCAAAATTGTGCAATCGTTTAATATCGTTCTCGTTCCAATCGTTCTCGTTTTAATTGTGAAAAACTACTTTTGGTCGTCTCGCTAATAACATTCAAACCTTCGTGACTCGTTCATCATTCAACTCGTATTAACAAACCACCAAAGGGTAAGTTAACAATCATCAGGTTCAGTCGTTACCCACATAACCCACACATAACCATGGGTGCAGTCTGATAACGGGATTTGTCGGATCCTATGGTACCATAACCTAATACTGGTCGGTTCGGCCAAAATTAATGAATGTCATTTGTTATGTAACTACAACCAACAAGCTCGTTCACATTAACGAAATCGTTATCAGTTTAGTATAAACCATTTTACTTGTTTTGAAACCATCGTTAAAACATCGAAATCGTTTTGATACATATGAATCACCCCAAAACAATCGAAAACAGTAAAAGAGGGGATCTATGTACTCACCTTTGGGTGCGTTTTTATATGTTAACACAATCCCTCAAATTGTTTATTCGTCCTAAATTAAATAAGAATGATTTAATAATCAAAAACCCACAAAAATACCGAAGTTTCTCCGATACTTAGAATTTTCACATAACTTTGAGTTTTCTCGAAAAGTTATTATTTTTTATTATTTTGGTGTATTTGTATATATATACTCAAGCGTAATACACATAATCTTGTCAACACTAGCACATCATCATACACATATTGCAAAACACATAGCACATTGTAACACATAAAGTTTGCCCATGAAAACCCATTCTGGTGTATGTCGAAAAACACTTATTTTAGCGATTCGGTAACATTTTTGGGCGTCGGAAGTCATGTATGACTAACCAAACACCAAGTAAACTTAATATAAGTTAAAATACTTATTTTTATAGCAAAAATATCAGTTTGGTTACTGATCTAAAACAGTTTTATAAAAATCCTCCGAAAAGCCGATTTTTAACCGTTTTACCGCATAGTTTTGCATCAAACGTTACCCGAACCATCCCAAATCGAAACGACTTGAAATTTTAACATAACCCATGTTATTTACTGAATAAAATAATGGTTATACTCATGATAGTGCAGGTCTTACATAAAGCATATAAATCATGCAAATTTCTCATATTTTACCACTTTTTAAGCTATATGTACAACATGCAAAACTATCAAACCTATGTCAAAGTTTCATGCCATTATAATATACCAAATAAGGTTATTTTTAGTTCTTATAATCTTTTCAAAATCATTTTTGTCATACAACCATTTTTTATCACTTCTTGAGCTCTAATTCAACATGTATTCCCATGTACAAGTGTCTAAATCATACTATCATATCAACATCATTTTATATGAGTTCAAATGCATCAAATATGAAACTTATTCATGTTTATTTGCTGATGTAATTTACATTTATCATATCATGCATAGATCATTAAACACTTGCATTTTAACCATTATTCAAGAACAAGCAACAACCTAAACATGTACTTATCAAAAATAAAGCTCAAAACTCATACACACATGTATATATATGTACGGTCATACACACATATATATATATCACAATTTTCATTTGTAACAAGACCCATTTCATTTTAGATTTCAAGTTTGTGAAAATTCCAAGATTCAAGAGAAACTTCAAATCATCAAGAACAACCAAGAATCAAAAGTATGATTTAAACATAAATGGTATACCTTCAAGATTCAAGTAGGTTGTGGGATGAGATTTTGATGATAGGAAGCTTGAAATCAATTGAATGCACCTTGGAAACACCTTTGCATCTTTACCCTAACTTGAATTTGGTTTGAAATAGGACTTGATCTTCAAGAACAAGGTTGAAGGTATGAATATGGAGAGAGAGGGGGTGTACTGTCACACCCTGGCTTTGCGGAAGCGTGGATATTTTGGTGTGACTTCTTAATACCATAGCTTAACCATAACAAAGCTATATGAAATAAAATCATGCAAGATCATCCATTTGATTAAGTTTTATAAACCAAATTCAACAACATTGTTTCAACGAAAACACATCTTAACGACATTGTTCAACTAACACAAACATCAACATGACATAAAAACAGTTTAAGGACTGTGACTTGTCCAGGAAAGAGTCACATTCCCCAAACCCGGATGATCTCGTAACTAGTGCAGCGGGAAAACGTGCCATACCGTGCCAGATCCTTTAATTTCCTGAAATACATGTAAGTTGAAAAATCAACAATAATGTTGAGCGAGTTCATGTGTAAGTGAGTAAGTAAACCTTTGTGAGTATAAAAATAGTCTTGGTATGTAGCAAATAAGGGAATTGAGATCACCAATGGTTTGCAAGGCCACTGATATATGTGAAGTGCAAATAGGGAGACTCAAACCTAGCAGATTTCGCCACGACAATAGTATGTGGACAAAGTCACCCCAAGGTCCGTTTCTAGTTTGGCCTGGGGCTGGGCTCGCTACACCCAGATAGATCTACCGCTCCTGTCCCTCGGTCCCGGTATGAGGACTAATGGCCTCATATTGCTCCTACCCACTCACATGATCTAAGTAGTAAACCTCCTTACTCTAACCATACCGTGTATAAAGTACTTGTAATCAAAGTAACATGTATTTCACCCCCGCAGTTAAGAAAACTGAAAACAGTTAGAGAAAAGGGGGACATGAACTCACAGTGAAGCGTCTCTACCAAGTATCTCCTGCTCACGCAGCTGTGCGACGACCTACAGGTGCTAATTTCTATTAGACGGACGGCCGTGCCTTAGCTTTATAGTTTAAGTCTTTGGGAAATAGTTAGACAACTATTTCGTGTTTACGTTCTGTATAGTTAATCTCCTTCCCAAGGATGGGGGATTCAATACATGTGCGTTCATAAATATTTCCGTAAGTGCGTAAGTTACGTTTAACAACCGAGTGGTAATATAATCACCGGTGTAACTTATATAATTATGGTGAAAGCGTTCGTATTATCTTGGAATCGTTAACGTTCGTAAATATTATTTTTACTCTAAAAATAATATTTATGCATTTTCACAAAATAATCATAAACAGTGTGTGAAAAATATATATTTATCACGTTAAATTTTGTGAAAATCCCACCTCCGAATGTTTAGTAAATAAAGTCATGGCGAAATTCATATTTCGAAAACATGTCAAAAATAATTCTAACACTTGTAATGTAAATAATTCTAAGTGTTAGGTTTTTAGAAAAATTTCGCCAGAGTTTCCTCTGTAACTGGAGGTGGCCACGCTTTCAAGCGTATCTTTTTCTTTAACAAATCAACTTAACAATTTTCTTTATTTGATCAGAACAACTTTTCATCACAACAACTAATCAACATATGTGTAAATTGCCAAAAATTACATGAACTTGCAGTTTCCCAAAACTGTGGTGTAAATCCCCTTAAATTTAGTAGATCTTCATATAAGGTAATTTGATCTTGTAAAAACCTCGTTTTTAAAGAAAATCCATTTTTACAACTTTCCGTCATCTTTTACAAAAACTGTTATTTTGTCGGATCTTTTCATTTCACAAGTGTTTACACACTTGTGGTTTATAAAAATCATGCTTGTTAGTGTAAGATCTATCTTTTAAAATACATGATTTCTTTAATGCGTGGTTCTTTGAAAATACCATTTGTAGATACATAGATCTGCTAGTTTTTAAACACAATGTCACAAGTAAAACGCTTTTACACAAGTTCATGATTCGCGTGTGGTAGAGTTTCACCTTTTAACCCTTGTATTATTCAAAACAAGCTTATGTTAAGATCCATGATCTTACCAAACCGGGTTAAACGATGATCCGAGCTACCACATCATAGATCGGGCCTAGATAATCTTACATTTCGAATACTACATCATTTACACAACATATGAGTTATTAACCACCATTTTTAGTGTTTTAAGTGGACTTTAATGCTTCAAAATGCAAGATTTCGAGTTTTAATCATCATACATCTTATTAACCACCTTAGATTAGTTCAAGAACGAGTTTTAAGCATTATACCTCTAGCTCGAGGCTAGGGAAGAATCTATGCGCAAAAGAGGTGGATAAAAGCTAAGTAGAGAGGTCCTTCGCGTTCCGTTTGCTCCAAGACTCCTTGTATACGTCCCTCGACACTTGTATGTGATTAGAACTTGCAAGATGGAACTCGAAAATGGATGGGTGCTTGTAGGGGGGTTCGGCCGAGAGTGGTAGAGAGGGAGAGAGAGTAGTGTTGTTGTGAGTTGTTAAGTGTGTATGTTATGTGTGTTTAGTGTTAACTTATAGACAATTTCATGTGCAATTAACCAAAGGATATTGTGTCTTGTAGATATTAAACATCATTGATTAAAATAATCAAAATGGTACCATGGGGGTCACAAAGTGACCGAGTTCGGTCAAGGGGGGGGGGTAGTTTGGTTCCATTTCAACTAACCATTAAGCCTTAGTTAGATAACTAGGTTAAGTTAAGTGTTTAACTTAGTTACTAAAGTGTAGCGTGTTACAACGGGTGTTAGGGTATTCAGGGACCCTAACTGGCTCAGAAAAAGTTAAATAATGAAAATAACAATATTTTCATGTTCCGGGTATAGTCCGGTTGTTTGGTTGGATAGTAATCCGTTAAAGCGCTTAACAAAGCTTTAAAGTGTCGTTATTACTCTTTAGTGACACTATTCATTCCTGACACTTTGGAAAGTGTCTAGTGTTATTTTTCTCATGTTTTGGCACTTTATTAGTTAGCTAAAAGTTGAATTATTTTGTAAAGTGCTGAGTTTTGTACTTAGAGTACGTTTTAAGCACATCCAGTCATAGTGACTTATTCCTAGAGACGCAGTTCCACAACCCTTATATCCCTACACTCACTACCAGTGTAGCAAAACGTTTCTGGCTCGTACAGGCCTTAGAGGCAGTGTCTGCCTGATGCTGGCTTTATCAGCATGTTCAATAGGTTATCCGTGTATTGTGCTACTGTGCTTTTTGTGCATCATGTTTGTCACTAAGGTTCAGTATGTAAATAATGTAGTGACGATAAGTAAAGTATGATGCAAGTAAGTACATGTATCAGATATCAAGTAGCAGTTCATCAGCTAGTTCAAACAAGCACAGTAATTAAGCAGTAATTAATCATTAATTAAGTCGTACGGATACCTGGTTTAGTGCGGGTTGTCACATTCTCCCCCCGTTAAATAAATTTCATCCCGAAATTTAAGTTCTGCTTGTAGATGCAGGGTTCTTAGGAAAAAGGTGGGGGTATTTCTCTTTCATCCGGTCCTCACGTTCCCAGGTGTATTCAGGACCATGTCTGGCATTCCAACGAACTTTGACGAGCTTGACACTGCTCCGGCGGGTCTTGTTAACTTTCCAATCCGTGACCTCAACAGGTTCTTCAACGAAGTGGAGCGTGTCGTCAACATGAATCTCGTCGGTGGGAATGGCAACGGTGACTTGAGTTGGACTTTTCTTTAGATTGGATACATGAAAGGTGTCGTGAACACCATTCAGTTCAGCAGGTAGGTCCAACTTGTATGCTACTAGTCCTATTCTTTCCAGAATTCTGAAGGGACCAATGTAGCGCGGATTTAACTTCCCACGCTTCCCGAAGCGTGCCACACCCTTCCAGGGTGAGACTTTCAATAACACCATTTCTCCAACTTGGAAATCCACATGTTTTCGGTTTGGATCCGCATAGGCCTTCTGTCTGTGGCGAGCTGCTTCGATGCGTTTAAGAATCTGCACGATCTTGTCTGTCGTCTCTTGGACGATTTCGGGACCAGCGAGTTGCCTATCGCCTGCGTCAGCCCAACATAGAGGTGATCGGCACTTGCGTCCGTAAAGGGCTTCGAATGGCGCGACACCAATACTGGTGTGGTAGCTGTTGTTGTATGAAAATTCGACCAAAGGTAAATGTTTATCCCAGCTACCGCCCAAATCCATAACACACGCTCTCAGCATGTCTTCCAAAGTCTGTATCGTTCGCTCGCTCTGACCGTCAGTTTGCGGATGAAACGCAGTGCTCAGATTCAATTGTGAGCCAAAGGCTTCTTGGAAGGATTGCCATATCCTTGACACAAACCTTCCATCTCTATCAGAGATGATCGAGAGAGGTACTCCATGGCGTGCGACGATCTCTCTCATGTAAATTTCCGCAAGTTTACTAGTACTGTCTTTCTCTTTGATTGGCAGAAAGTGTGCGGACTTTGTTAGGCGGTCAACTATCACCCAAATCATATCATGGCCTCTTGGCGTTCTTGGCAATTTCGTAATAAAATCCATGGAGATTTGTTCCCATTTCCACTTGGGAATCTCAGGTTGTTGTAGAAGTCCTGAAGGCTTCTGGTATTCGGCTTTAACCTTAGCGCACGTTAAACATTTGCTCACGTAAACAGCAACATCGCCTTTCATCCTAGGCCACCAATAATAATCCTTGAGATCCTGGTACATCTTATCCGCTCCAGGATGGATAGAGTACCGTGATTTGTGAGCTTCATCAAAAATAACTTTCCTTAAATCACCAAACAGAGGAACCCAAATCCTTTTCTCGAAGCATAACGTTCCTTCCTCGTTTGGTACCAATAGCTTCTCCATCCCACGAAGATATTCTTCTTCAAGGTTTCCTTCCTTGAGAGCTTCCTTTTGCGCGGCACGAATGCGCAAGGAAAGATCGGTTCGGACAATCATTTCCAAAGCCCTAACCCTTATGGGCTTGATTCTCTCTTTACGACTTAGGGCATCGGCGACCACGTTCGCCTTCCCTGGATGGTACTTTATCTCGCAGTCGTAGTCGTTCAACAATTCAACCCTTCGTCTTTGCCTCATATTCAACTCCTTCTGGTTGAATATATGCTGTAGGCTCTTGTGATCTGTAAAGATTGTACACCTCGTACCATAAAGGTAGTGTCTCCAGATCTTTAAAGCAAAAACCACTGCGCCGAGCTCCAAATCGTGTGTGGTATAGTTCTTTTCATGCACTTTCAACTGACACGATGCGTAAGCAATAACCTTTTGGCGTTGCATCAACACACAACCCAATCCTTGACGCGATGCGTCGCAGTATACCACAAAATCATCAGTACCTTCCGGTAGTGCTAAGATTGGCGCATTGCAGAGCTTATCCTTCAGTATCTGGAACGCTTCTTCCTGTTTGATTCCCCAATCAAACTTCTTATCTTTCTGGGTGAGGAGCGTCAATGGTTGAGCGATCTTCGAAAAATCCTCAATGAACCTTCGATAGTAGCCAGCCAAACCCAAGAATTGTCGAATCTCGGTTGGCGTCTTTGGCGTTTCCCAATCCTTGATCGCCTCGATCTTGGTTGGATCCACGTGGATTCCATCTCCATTTACCACGTGCCCAAGGAATTGGACTTCACGTAGCCAAAATTCGCACTTGGAGAATTTGGCATACAGCTGTTCCTTCTTCAGCAGCTCTAGAATGGCTCTAAGATGCTGCTCGTGTTCAGCCTTCGTCTTTGAATAAATTAAAATGTCATCGATGAATACAATCACGAACTTGTCCAAGTACGGCTTGCAAACTCTATTCATCAAATCCATAAAGACTGCAGGTGCGTTTGTCAAACCAAACGGCATAACAAGGAACTCGTAGTGTCCATAACGAGTTCTGAAGGCTGTCTTTGGGATACTTTCCTCTTGTATCCTTAACTGATGGTATCCAGATCGAAGATCGATCTTTGAATAAAAGCTTGAGCCTTGCAGTTGATCAAACAGATCATCGATTCTTGGCAGAGGATACCTATTCTTGATCGTCAGCTTGTTCAGCTCCCGGAAGTCGATGCACATTCGAAAACTACCGTCCTTCTTTTTGACAAACAGGACCGGAGCTCCCCAAGGCGAGAAGCTTGGTCGGATAAATCCCTTGTCTAACAACTCTTGAAGTTGTGTCGACAATTCTTGCATCTCAGACGGAGCAAGTCTATAGGGTGCCTTAGCCACAGGCGCGGCGCCTGGAACTAAGTCAATGTGAAACTCTACTTGTCTCTGAGGCGGCAGTCCAGGTAAGTCTTCTGGGAAGACTTTTGGATATTCCCTCACGACAGGGATGTCTTCGATCTTCGGTTCTGCAGCTTTCTTGTCTACAATGTGTGCCAGGAAGGCAGCACATCCTTTCTGCAAACTCTTTCGCGCTTTCAGGCAGCTGATAATCCTTAACGGCGTATCACGCTTCTCTCCGTGAACCACAATTGTTTCGCCATCTTCAGTTGGGATACGAACAACCTTTTCATGACAAACTATCTCAGCCTTGTTGCCTGATAACCAATCCATTCCTACCACCACGTCGAAGCTTCCCAACTGGATTGGTAGTAGATCTAAAGCAAACTCACGCTCTCCTAATTCGATCACACAACCTCTGATAACTTCATTGGCTTCTACTAACTTCCCATTGGCCAATTCGATTGAGTACGGAATATCTAACTTATTAGCGGCTAACCCAAGCATATTCTTAAATTCTAACGACACGAAGCTATAATCGGCACCAGTATCAAATAAAACGGATGCATAGCGTTGATTTACAGGGAACGTACCAGTAACAACATTGGGGTCCTGGCGCGCTTCCCTAGCTTCGATTTGGAATACTCTTCCACGGGCTTGGTTTAACTCTGGGCAGTTCTTCTTAAAATGCCCGATATCACCGCAGTTGTAACATCCAAGTCTTTGCCCGTTTCCACCTCCATTTCCAGCTTGGTTGTTGTTCTGGTTTGCATTGCCAGCTTGGTTCACATTGTTGACCCGATTCCCGTTTCCTCCATAGTTTCCTTGTGGGCGATTTCCACCACGATTATTATTCCTATTCCCAAATCCTCCCTGGCCTCCCCGGCCAGCACTAGCCCAACAAGAATCTTTCGAGTGGCCCGGCTTTCCACATGCTTCACATATTTTCACATTACAATGGCCAGTATGGTGGCGTTGACAGGTGTTACACTTGGGCTGGGTGCCATGGTATCCTTTTCCTTTCTTTCCACTGCCAACTGATCCTCCTTTCTTAACCGCCACACTGGCGCCCTGCTTGAAGTTTGAGAACTTCCGCTTGTTACCTCCTGACGACTCGACGTGAGTCTCTTTCTTCTTCGGCTCTGCTTCATCAAACTTGTTCAAACGAATAGCCTCCTCAGTGAGAGCTACGCTCAAATCGATCGCCTCAGTAATGGTCGCAGGCTTGGATGAGGTTACCATGCTTATGATTTGAGGAGCTAGTCCCCAAATGAAGCGTTCAATTCTCTTGAACTCAGGAGTGACCATGTAGGGTACCACATGCGATAAGTCATGGAACCTTTGAACGTATTCTGCTATCTTTGGACCGTCCATTTTCAAGTGCCAGAACTCGGTCTCCAATCGCTGGATTTCTGCGCGGGAACAGTACTTTTTGCGCATGAGTTCCTTTAGTTCGGTTCAGGTCAGCGCGTAGGCAGCAGCTTCGCCTAGTGTCTGTACTTGTAGATTCCACCAGGATAGGGCTCCATCTAGAAATAGCCCTGAGATATAGGTAACTTGCTGATCCAGCGCGCACTTGCTCATGCGTAGAACAGATTCGGTTTTCTCAGCCCAACGAACAAAGGCGACAGCACCTCCTGTGCCATCAAAGTTTACGGGCTTGCAGTCTAAGAACTGCTTGTAGGTGCATCCTGCACATACGTTATAACATACGTTTGGCATTAGCATCATTGCTAAAGATATCCAATTAGGTCATGGTATGTCTAAATGACTTAGTATTACCATGAGGTGGATTATTGTTGTTGCCAGTGTTGCCAGAGTTGTTTCCACTAGTCCCTCCTTGAGAGGCGGCGTATTGTGCAATGGCAGCAGCGATAATCTGCTGGAGTTCTGCCTCATTAGTAGGCATGTGTGTCTCACGTCTCGGCGGCATCTTCTAAAAGATGGTTTACGTTGGTCAGGCCATAGTGAAACGTACGTATATAGTAATAGTAATAGCACATAACATCTCATGTTATCAATACATCACAAATATCAATCACACAACATCCCATATCATAAAAATATAAATAAGCAATCAAGCGAATCAAATATGGTGAGAATACTGCGATTGCCATATATCGAGACCACATAGTAAGTGTATCAATACATCCCTATGTCATACAATCATCAATCAACTAGGGGCTACATCACCCCTGTCCAAAAACTATATCATGTCAGTGTCAAATACGTCAAATACATGTCAACAAAAGTCAGGATCATAAAGTAGTCTCCAAAAATGTTGTGCAGTCCAACAATCGCCGTCTTCTCACCCTCGTCTACCCAAACAGCACTGATGAGCTCTATACAGATGGTGGTGGAGGAGGGGGAAAGTGGGTGTAAAACAAACGACGTAACTGGAGCCAGTCCTCCTCCATGGCTCGCTGGGTACGAATGATAGAAGCAATCTGCTGCTCTAGTGTAAAGAGACGGGCAGCATAATCTGGAGGTAAGGGTCGAAATGTCTGCAGAGGAGAGTGTGTCTGACCATGGCACTGGCATGGTGGCAGCTGAGCTCTCTCAAGCTCCTGGATGCGCTGCGTGTGTGACTCGTGCTGGGCGACAAAGGACATCAAAACGTCCTCGATAGTATACCCCATGTGGAAACGATGGTAGGGGTCAGTAGGCGGTACAGCAGAGTCTGGTGCCCAAAGGAACGGCTCACTGGTGGGGTCAAAAGGTGCCACATGAAATGGAGCAACAGAGGGTGGAACAGATGACATCTGGGGCATAAAAGGGATAGACATCGGTACATGCCCAAAAGGATGGGCTGAAGAACCCTCTCCAGCCCTCGCTGGAGGTACAAACTGAGGAACCTGAAAAGAAAAATCAACATGTCGTGTATCAGGGATCTGAGGGGGAAATGGTGGAACATCCTCATCAGCAGGTATCCAACCGTGCTGTGCATGCTCATCTGGTGGATCCATGTGTGCCGCGAACAGTGCATGCTCGGGCTCTAGTGGAACGGGATCAGGTGGGGGAGCAACAAAAGGGTGAACAGGTGCAATGTGCTCAACAGGATGGTCAACAGGTATATCAACAACAGGCAGGGGAACAACAAGATCAACATGATCGCCCCCTATCAAAGGAACATCTACGGGGAGATCATCAACAGGTGGGTCTGCTATAACAGGCTCAACAGGGATGCCAGCATGTACGGGATCATGCTCAAGCATGGGGTCTAGAGCGGCTGCCTGCTCAGGAGCGACGACAGGCTCGGGATCATCAAAAGCCATCTCGAAGTCAAACTCGGGGTCGATAGGGTCTACTGGGTCAGCTGGATCCTCCATGGGCTGATCCATAGGTATAAACTCGATATCACGATCCGGGTCGTATCCCGGGGGAAAGATAGGATCAGAATCCTCTATGTCATCATGGTCAAACGTAAAGCTGGGAATGGGTGCAACAGAGGATGCCTGGTCAGGATCAGAATCATGCGCAAAGTGTTGTGCGCTCAATGTGTGAGAAGGTGCGGATGCCACAGACTCGAAGGAGTCCGGGACGGGAGAATGTGCAGGCGAATCCTCAGCGGGAACGTCAGCGATCCTCAGAAGATCGTCCGCAGGAAGAAGGGCCTCGCCCTGGATCTCATCCTCAAAAGGCTCATCCTCAAACAGGTCAATATCGCCATCAGCCTCGGCGTCAAGAAGAAGATCATATGCTGGATAAACGGCTAAGGGTATTGGGGCCGGAATCTCTACTAGAGGTAGGTACTCAGCGGGAGGGTCATCTGCAGGCTCATCAGCACCATCGGGTAGTGCGAAAGGCTGGAAATCATCCTCGTCAGTACTGGTATAGTCAGAAGTGTGCACCTCGTGCTCGGAGGATGTGGGGTCATCAGATACGATAGGTATGGGTCCAGTGGTGTCCGAAATGCCAGTACCGGCTGAATCCATGAGTCTGTAACATAAACACAAATATGCTCAAATAATCAGTCACAAAATCAGATAATCACATAAGTCACCAAGTAAGGTATCACATAATTCTCCTAGTCTCACTAGCCAATTTCTCCCAGTCTCTAAGACTGCTCTATCCTCCACCTCGACCTCTTAGATCGAGCCTCGGTCCCCTTGACCGAGCCTCAGCCTTCATGACTGAGCCTACTCTTCCTAGCCTCACTAGCCAACTACCTCGGTCACCTAGACCGAGCCTCGATCCTCCAGACCGAGCCTCAGCCCTCCAGGCTGAGCCTATAAATAATAAAATGTGCTCAACATTTGTTTGTAAAAAGTTTTGGATCTGGACTTAAGTGGTATGCAGTAAGATGTTTTCGTGAGAGCCCTAGTGATCATAGTCTAGACTCGAGAAAGAATCCTAGTTCGCTATGATCAGAGCTCTGATACCAAGCTGTCACACCCTGGCTTTGCGGAAGCGTGGATATTTTGGTGTGACTTCTTAATACCATAGCTTAACCATAACAAAGCTATATGAAATAAAATCATGCAAGATCATCCATTTGATTAAGTTTTATAAACCAAATTCAACAACATTGTTTCAACGAAAACACATCTTAACGACATTGTTCAACTAACACAAACATCAACATGACATAAAAACAGTTTAAGGACTGTGACTTGTCCAGGAAAGAGTCACATTCCCCAAACCCGGATGATCTCGTAACTAGTGCAGCGGGAAAACGTGCCATACCGTGCCAGATCCTTTAATTTCCTGAAATACATGTAAGTTGAAAAATCAACAATAATGTTGAGCGAGTTCATGTGTAAGTGAGTAAGTAAACCTTTGTGAGTATAAAAATAGTCTTGGTATGTAGCAAATAAGGGAATTGAGATCACCAATGGTTTGCAAGGCCACTGATATATGTGAAGTGCAAATAGGGAGACTCAAACCTAGCAGATTTCGCCACGGCAATAGTATGTGGACAAAGTCACCCCAAGGTCCGTTTCTAGTTTGGCCTGGGGCTGGGCTCGCTACACCCAGATAGATCTACCGCTCCTGTCCCTCGGTCCCGGTATGAGGACTAATGGCCTCATATTGCTCCTACCCACTCACATGATCTAAGTAGTAAACCTCCTTACGCTAACCATACCGTGTATAAAGTACTTGTAATCAAAGTAACATGTATTTCACCCCCGCAGTTAAGAAAACTGAAAACAGTTAGAGAAAAGGGGGACATGAACTCACAGTGAAGCGTCTCTACCAAGTATCTCCTGCTCACGCAGCTGTGCGACGACCTACAGGTGCTAATTTCTATTAGACGGACGGCCGTGCCTTAGCTTTATAGTTTAAGTCTTTGGGAAATAGTTAGACAACTATTTCGTGTTTACGTTCTGTATAGTTAATCTCCTTCCCAAGGATGGGGGATTCAATACATGTGCGTTCATAAATATTTCCGTAAGTGCGTAAGTTACGTTTAACAACCGAGTGGTAATATAATCACCGGTGTAACTTATATAATTATGGTGAAAGCGTTCGTATTATCTTGGAATCGTTAACGTTCGTAAATATTATTTTTACTCTAAAAATAATATTTATGCATTTTCACAAAATAATCATAAACAGTGTGTGAAAAATATATATTTATCACGTTAAATTTTGTGAAAATCCCACCTCCGAATGTTTAGTAAATAAAGTCATGGCGAAATTCATATTTCGAAAACATGTCAAAAATAATTCTAACACTTGTAATGTAAATAATTCTAAGTGTTAGGTTTTTAGAAAAATTTCGCCAGAGTTTCCTCTGTAACTGGAGGTGGCCACGCTTTCAAGCGTATCTTTTTCTTTAACAAATCAACTTAACAATTTTCTTTATTTGATCAGAACAACTTTTCATCACAACAACTAATCAACATATGTGTAAATTGCCAAAAATTACATGAACTTGCAGTTTCCCAAAACTGTGGTGTAAATCCCCTTAAATTTAGTAGATCTTCATATAAGGTAATTTGATCTTGTAAAAACCTCGTTTTTAAAGAAAATCCATTTTTACAACTTTCCGTCATCTTTTACAAAAACTGTTATTTTGTCCGATCTTTTCATTTCACAAGTGTTTACACACTTGTGGTTTATAAAAATCATGCTTGTTAGTGTAAGATCTATCTTTTAAAATACATGATTTCTTTGATGCGTGGTTCTTTGAAAATACCATTTGCAGATACGTAGATCTGCTAGTTTTTAAACACAATGTCACAAGTAAAACGCTTTTACACAAGTTCATGATTCGCGTGTGGTAGAGTTTCACCTTTTAACCCTTGTATTATTCAAAACAAGCTTATGTTAAGATCCATGATCTTACCAAACCGGGTTAAACGATGATCCGAGCTACCACATCATAGATCGGGCCTAGATAATCTTACATTTCGAATACTACATCATTTACACAACATATGAGTTATTAACCACCATTTTTAGTGTTTTAAGTGGACTTTAATGCTTCAAAATGCAAGATTTCGAGTTTTAATCATCATACATCTTATTAACCACCTTAGATTAGTTCAAGAACGAGTTTTAAGCATTATACCTCTAGCTCGAGGCTAGGGAAGAATCTATGCGCAAAAGAGGTGGATAAAAGCTAAGTAGAGAGGTCCTTCGCGTTCCGTTTACTCCAAGACTCCTTGTATACGTCCCTCGACACTTGTATGTGATTAGAACTTGCAAGATGGAACTCGAAAATGGATGGGTGCTTGTAGGGGGGTTCGGCCGAGAGTGGTAGAGAGGGAGAGAGAGTATTGTTGTTGTGAGTTGTTAAGTGTGTATGTTATGTGTGTTTAGTGTTAACTTATAGACAATTTCATGTGCAATTAACCAAAGGATATTGTGTCTTGTAGATATTAAACATCGTTGATTAAAATAATCAAAATGGTACCATGGGGGTCACAAAGTGACCGAGTTCGGTCAAGGGGGGGGGGGGGGTAGTTTGGTTCCATTTCAACTAACCATTAAGCCTTAGTTAGATAACTAGGTTAAGTTAAGTGTTTAACTTAGTTACTAAAGTGTAGCGTGTTACAACGGGTGTTAGGGTATTCAGGGACCCTAACTGGCTCAGAAAAAGTTAAATAATGAAAATAACAATATTTTCATGTTCCGGGTATAGTCCGGTTGTTTGCTTGGATAGTAATCCGTTAAAGCGCTTAACAAAGCTTTAAAGTGTCGTTATTACTCTTTAGTGACACTATTCATTCCTGACACTTTGGAAAGTGTCTAGTGTTATTTTTCTCATGTTTTGGCACTTTATTAGTTAGCTAAAAGCTGAATTATTTTGTAAAGTGCTGAGTTTTGTACTTAGAGTACGTTTTAAGCACATCCAGTCATAGTGACTTATTCCTAGAGACGCAGTTCCACAACCCTTATATCCCTACACTCACTACCAGTGTAGCAAAACGTTTCTGGCTCGTACAGGCCTTAGAGGCAGTGTCTGCCTGATGCTGGCTTTATCAGCATGTTCAATAGGTTATCCGTGTATTGTGCTACTGTGCTTTTTGTGCATCATGTTTGTCACTAAGGTTCAGTATGTAAATAATGTAGTGACGATAAGTAAAGTATGATGCAAGTAAGTACATGTATCAGATATCAAGTAGCAGTTCATCAGCTAGTTCAAACAAGCACAGTAATTAAGCAGTAATTAATCATTAATTAAGTCGTACGGATACCTGGTTTAGTGCGGGTTGTCACATGTACGGTTTTAGGAGGGAGAGAGAGTGAGGATATTGAGTGTTGTGTGAAGATATGAAGATCATGGAAGATATATGTAAAGATATGGAAGGCATGGGAATGAAGGCATGCTATACACTTGTCCAAACCAAAATCAAATAAGATATTTGCAAGATCTAGCAAATATTTGGTGGGGCCACACATATATATGACCGTAAATTGAGAAGGGGGGGGGGTTAAATGTAATTTTGTTGGGTAAATTAGTTAAAAACAGGTATTTAACTGGATACCGGGTATTTTATCTAGCGTTTAAATCTCGGTTTATGGCGTTCTAAATTATTTTTATTATTCTCTAAAAATAAACTCGCCAAAATATTACTGAAATAAATTTCAGTTGTCGAGATTGGCTGTGTTGTCTGCGTTTTGCAGTATAAGCACTGTGTTGCGCCGTAACACGCGGTACGCGCTTAAACTTGAAAAATAACGTTTTTAAGTGTTTTAATTTATTTTTCAATACGAACCTGATTAAAAATAAAATTTTAATCATAAAAGAATATTTTCGGGATTTAAATATTATCCGGGCGGTCACCAACGTTCGTTTCGCAGTTTTGTCGTAAATAGTTCCAAAGCTCGAATTAACACGTTTTTGCCATACCGAATCCTTCGAAACTTATTTCTAAGTTATGTAAAGGATATTTAGGGTATGTTTGGCTTACGTCACTGTTTCGGAGTGTACGTCGCATTAAACTGATTGCGTTTATGCACCAGTATAACCTTCCAGAAAGCGATTTAAAGCTCGAAATCGGAATCGAATCAAATTGTAAAATTATTAAACACAATAACACATATAATAACACCAAACCACATTGTTTTATTGATAATCAACATTGTTTTACATTATACGATGATTACAGAACACAGTTGTCACAGTCTCCCCTACTTTAGGAAATTTCGTCCCGAAATTTTATTTAGAGGTAACTTGTGAAAACAAATGCGGATATTTCGTCTTCATCTGGTCCTCACGTTCCCAAGTAAACTTGGGGCCACGTTTGGATTCCCAGTGAACTTTGACCAACCGAATCCGTTTGTTCTTCAACTGTTTGAATGTACGGTCCACTATCTCCACAGGTTTCTCGACAAAGTGCATTGTTTCATCGATTTGAATCTCTTCGAGAGGAATGTGAAGATCAGCATCAGCTAAACACTTTCGCAAATTGGACACGTGAAAAGTCGGATGAATATTTCCAAGCTCTGGGGGTAGCTCTAGTCGATAGGCAACCTTTCCAATTCTTTCAACAATCTTAAATGGTCCAACATATCGTGGTGCAAGTTTTCCTTTCTTTCCAAATCTCACCACTCCTTTCCAAGGTGACACCTTGAGTAGGACACGGTCTCCGATTTGAAATTCCAAGGGCTTGCGTCGCATATCCGCATAACTCTTTTGACGGCTTCTAGCTGTCACAAGATTATCGCGAATTTTCTTGATTTTGTCTGTTGTTTCCAGAATGAGCTCAGGTCCAGTAAGCTGAGCTTCACCGATCTAATTCCAACAGACAGGTGAACGACATTTTCGACCGTAGAGGGCTTCGAATGGTGCCATATTAATACTAGCATGATAACTGTTGTTGTAAGAGAACTCGATCAGTGGAAGATGAGAATCCCAATTACCACCAAAGTCTATCACGCATGCTCTAAGCATATCCTCCAAAGTTTGAATCGTCCTCTCAGATTGACCATCTGTTTGGGGATGATAAGCAGTGCTTAGATTTAGTTGGGTTCCCAAAGCAGATTGCATGGTCTTCCAAAAATGAGATGAAAACCGAGCATCACGATCGGAAATGATATCCAAAGGAACACCATGTCGTGATACAATCTCATCAACATAAATCTTCGCAAGTTTATCAGCAGATAGATCCTCGCGAATCGGAATAAAATGAGCTGATTTCAATCGATCGATAATAACCCAAATAGCATCGTGACCTTTAGATGTACGCGGTAACTTAGTGATGAGATCCATTGCAATGTTCTCCCACTTCCAAACCGGTATCTCTGGTTGTACAAGCAAACCAGAAGGTCGTTGGTGTTCGGCCTTGACTTTGAGACAAGTTAGGCATTTCGATACATACAAGGCAACATCCTTCTTCATACCAGGCCACCAGAACTGAGTACGAAGATCCTTGTACATTTTATCAGCACCAGGATGGATAGAATATCGAGACTTGTGAGATTCGTCCATTACCAAGGTGCGAAGATCGTCTTGTTTCGGGATCCATAAACGATCCTTGAAATATAGCAACCCATCGTCCTTCGTTTCGAGTTTAAGTTCAAGTTGAAGCGGTAGCTCATTTTTCAATAAGCCCTTGATCACACAAGATCGTTGAGCTTAAAGGACACGAGATTGAATATCAGATAGAGTTCGAACAGAATGAAGCTTGACTCGTTCCTTTCGACTAAGCGCATCGGCTACGACATTCGCCTTACCAGGATGGTAGCGGATCTCGCAATTGTAATCGTTTAAGAGTTCAACCCAACGTCGTTGCCTCATGTTCAGCTCCTTCTGATTGAGAATATGCAGGAGACTTTTGTGGTCTGTGAAAACCACACACTTCGTTCCATAGAGGTAGTGTCTCCAGATTTTAAGTGCGAAAACAACAGCTCCTAATTCAAGATCATGAGTCGTATAGTTCTTCTCGTGAATTTTCAGCTGTCTAGACGCATAAGCTATGACTTTACCTCGTTTCCTAAGGACGCAACCAAGTTCTAGATTCGACGCGTCACAATAGACAACAAAATCATCGTTTCCCTCAGGTAGAGATAAAACAGGAGCATCACAGAGCTTCCGTTTCAGCGTTTGGAACGCTTCTTCTTGCTTAGGTCCCCACTCAAAAGGCTTATTTTTCTGAGTCAAAGCAGTGAGTGGAACCACGATCTTTGAGAAATTAGAAATGAATCGACGATAATAACCAGCAAGACCAAGAAATGATCGAATCTCTGTAGGTGTCGTCGGTGTATTCCAATCCTTAATAGCAGCTATTTTGCAAGGATCCACATGGATACCCTGCTCATTGACTATATGACCCAAGAACTGAACTTCTCTAAGCCAAAATTCACACTTGGAGAATTTAGCAAAAAGTTGTTCCTTCTTCAGGAGTTCTAATGTCAAACGAAGGTGTTGCTCATGATCGGCTCGAGACTTCGAATAAATGAGAATATCGTCGATGAACACAATGATGAACTTGTCTAAATAAGGTTTACAGACCCTATTCATTAAGTCCATGAATATAGCTAGGGCATTTGTCAAACCAAAAGGCACGACAGTGAACTAGTAATGCCCATATCTTGTACGGAAAGCAGTTTTGGGAATATCTTCTTCGAGAACACGAAGTTGATGATACCCAGAACATAGATCGATCTTGGAAAAGCATGAAGCACCTTGTAGCTGGTCGAAGAGATCATCAATTCTAGGCAGGGGATATCGATTCTTGATGGTAAGCTTATTAAGCTCACGATAATCGATACACATTCGAAAAGATCCATCTTTCTTCTTCACAAAGAGGACAAGAGCTCCCCAAGGAGAAAAGCTCGGACGGATGAATCCTTTATCATACAACTCTTGAAGCTGTTTTGATAACTCTTGCATCTCCGACGGTGCAAGACGATAAGGTGCTTTCGCAATCGGGTTGGCATTGGGTACAAGGTCAATATGAAACTCAACTTGACGAACTGGAGGAAAACCAGGCAGTTCATCGGGAAACACCTCTGGATAATCCCGAACAATCGGAATATCTTGAATACTCTTGCTCTTGTCTTTCTCCTCAGTGACATGTGCCAGGAAAGCAACATATCCTTTTCGCAAATAACTTTGGGCCTTTGTACACGACATAAGCTTCAAACCATCAGATGGCTTCTCGCCACGAACTTCCAGAACATTGCCAGACGGAAGAGGAATACGAACAATCTTATCGAAACAAACCACCTCAGCATGATGTTTGGTTAACCAAACCATACCCACGATAATATCGAAACTCCCAAGTTGCATCGGCGTGAGGTCAATGGGAAAAAGATGGTTATCAAGGTTTAACTGACAATCACGAATAACAAAATCGAGAACGAGAGGTTTACTAGTAGCAACTTCGACAGATAAGGGTTTCCTCAGTTTAGTTCTAGGTATCGCAAGCAAAGGTTCAAAAGACAATGAAACGAAACTTCTATCGGCACCAGAATCAAAAAGAATAGATGCAGGTCGATTGTTAACAAGAAACGTACCATTGACGACGAGGTTGTCAGCTCGAGCCTCGTTTGCATTTAGATTGAATGCTCGTCCACGAGCGGGATTCGCATTCGCATTGACATTGGCATTCACGTTCGGATTTGCATTCGCATTTGCCAACCTCGGACAGTTGTTGCGGAAGTGACCAAACTCTCAACAATTGAAACATGAACCCGGTGGGAATCTAGCAGCATTCCCCTGAACTGGAGCTTGATTCTGAACAATCTGATTCTGGCCCAAACGACAGACGTTGGCCAGATGCCCAAGCTTACCACACGTTGTGCATTGCCTACAAGCTTGTTGTGCAACATGATGACCGTTGCAGCGAGCACAATGAGGTGCGGTACCAGCATACACTTTCTTCGCAGGAGGTTGAGCTGGTGGGTTCTGAGCAGTAACTGCAAAGTTCTGAGCACCCTTTCGCTTTCTCGACTTCTTCGACGACTCAACTTTCTTACCCTTACCCTTTTCCTTGACAGATTCGGTCGATTTCTTCTTATCACCCTCGCAGGTAAGTTTACCCTTCCTGACTTGCGACTCAGTCAGGGTAGCAGATAACTCGATCGCTTGACGAACAGTAGTAGGATTAACGCCAGTCACAATATCCTGTATGGAATCGGGTAAACCATCGATATACCTCTCTATCGCTTTCTCCAACGGGGTAACCATAGTAGGACACAAAAGACTGAGTTCCTCAAATCGATCCGTATACGCACGGTGTTCTCCCCCATCTTGTTTTAGATCGTCAAACTCTCGTTCCAAAGCTCGAATTTCGTGACGGGGATAAAACTCTCTCATCATGAGAGCTCGAAGCTCTTCCCATGTTTGTGCCAATGCCACTTCGGCACCCCTGTCGCGCATCACTCCGTTCCACCATGTAAGAGCACGCTTCTCAAACACACTTGATTCAAATTCAACCTTACGCCCATTCGGACACTGCACATGTCTGAATGTGCTCTCGATACTTTCGAACCATTGAAGGAGCGCAGTTACTCCTTGCGACCCAGAAAACTTTAGCGGCTTAGCAGAATTGAAATTCTTGAAATTACATTATGCATTGTTATTATTGTTGTTGTTGTACAGCTCGTGGATTTGGGTCACAACGCCTGGAAGCACACCAGCCATTTGCTGAGAGACAAGGGCTGCGACTTCTTCAGCAGTAAAAGATTGTGCATCACGTCGAGGAGGCATTGTCTAACAAGGAAATATGAGAAACGAGTGAGGTCGACAATTAGGAAAAACAAAAGAGATATTGAAAATATCGACGAAACATAAGGAAGGCAATCATTTGTTCGTTACCTCGAACAAACAAACGATACGCAGTGACAAATCAAAGTAATGAATCAAAATAATGTATCGTGAAGACATGCTCGCCTATAAGTGAACACTCACCCCAAGAGTTCCCAGGTAAGAGTGACTGGTCCGATTATGTGGATTTGTACGAACACTCTAGCCTTAGACAGAAAACTCAGGGTACAAGCATTCACTCTTCCAGTTTGCACGTGTTCACATTATTTAGACCCAAACTTTGACGAGATTTTGAAAATGTGACAACCGGTAATTTATGCCCTTAATTACGCGATTAACAGGCGATTACGCAATAATAAATAGTGTTTACGACGCTAATTAACTTAATTAGGCCCTTGGAGTGCCCAGGAACGTTTGTTCAGCTATACAGTGCGCGTGTGGTGATTTACAGAAAAGCTGCTGAATATTACGCGACAACGGACTGATACCGTGCAAAATACTGACGACACCGACAAATAGGGATGTTACACGAATATTTTATGCTCATGGAGTTTGGGTCGCGTATCGGGTCTCGTAGGAATTACGGGCCGCTTACACATAAGATGGAATTGTGAGCCCTGGGCCCAAGCTCAAAACCCACAAGCCTAAACCCGCGCATAATATTATAGATCCTTTAAAATCTCTACAAATCTTTTGCAAATCTTAGCAAATCCATACAAAATATATACTAGAGATTTGGTGTCAAAAGTGGGAACATAAATTCTTATGGATAATAAGTTGTTGTAAAATAATGACATTAACCTCCAAACAAAACCCACATTCACGTGTATAAAAAGGCCCATACCCCTCTTCAATTCTGCAGACCAAAAACAAATAGACACACCTAAAGTTCATCTCCTTCCTCTCCCTCTCCCTCTCTTTCGGTTATATGAACAGAACAACACCCACACCATCCACAACATTCCACTGCTCTCGATCGGTTGGCCAAGCCGACCGGAGCCAACACCGGCACCGAAGCCGGCGACTTCCTCCTCCGATAACACCCACACACCCCTGAATACCCCCCCTCTTTCGAGCAACAGGAACGACCACCACCACCACAGTCCGGTGGTGGTGCGACGGCGGAGACAGAGTCGGAGAGACCGAGAGAGAGAGAACCGGCGGTCGGAGATTCGGACCGCCGGTCGGTTCGTTTATCCCCTGGTCAGCAGGCTCCGGTTCGGTTCAGGTCTCGGGTTCGGCGTCTCGGGTTCGGCGTCTCGGGTTCTGGGTGGTCGCCGGCAAGACACGGCGGTGGTGGCGGCGGTCGGAGACTTGGTCCGGTCAGTTCTTTTGACCGGTGGTCGATATCAAAAGTCCGGTAGTCGAGTATCCTTCTCCGGTAAGTCAACCAACGCTCAACCTTTTCATAGATCTAGTCGCGTCACCATGTTAATCGGGTTCTTTGTTTTTATATTGGTGGATTCCGACGAAAAACGACGGAAGGTGATGGTGAATGATGGCACCCGTGATGTCAGTGGTGGCCGGCGGCTGTGGTAATTTCCGACGACGGCAACCGTGGTGATGGTTGGGTTCGGGTTCATCATAAACGCGAAGAGTTTTGGTGGCATAGCTTTGGGACAGGTTCAAGTCTTGGTTCGGGTGTTAAATTCATCTCAGATTTCAGTTTTGTGTCAAGTCTCATGTTTCGGTTCGTGGTACGGGTTGACTCGGTCAAACCGAGTCAACTCGGTCAACCTGGTCAACTCGGCAGTCAACTCAGTCAACGGTAACCAGTCAAACCGAGTCAACTCATTGACCCGGTCAGCTCAGTCAAGCGGTTCGACATTTCGACGCGAAGACTTGGTATAAATTAACGACGCGTTTAATATTTACATTTTTTTTATTATAGTTTTGACTATTTTCGTGAAAACGAGCTCGAACCGAACAAATTAATGAATTCTTAGTTAATATTTACTTGGATTTATTTAGTATTTCGTTTATATAAATTGATTATACAAAATATTGATTGAATCTTGTTAAAATAACGACAACTTGGTTGTCCGGGCCGTCCAAAAACAGAGGAAACTCTGCCCGTTTTTCGAGAAAACCCGTAAAATTAAAACATGTTTTATTGAAAAACGACTTGTATTCGTTTATTAAAATAAATATAATTTATATATTTATTTCAAATAGCAAGCATGAATTCGTTTTTTTTCTTTACAAAATAAATATAGTCGGTACATTTATTTCTAGTATCAAACAATACGAATTCTTTTATAAAATAAATATAGTATATATTTATTTTAAACATGCAACGACAACGACTCAATGAATCATTTTGTAAAATAAATATAAACTTTTATATTTATTTCAAACGCCTCAATGGCATACGATATATAATACGAGTTTATTATATATTCTTTTCATAAAAACACTCGATACATACACGTACGACATCTCGAGACGACTAACGCGCTTTTAACAATATATTTATGTATTTCTATATAAATATTTATAATCTCTCGAGAATTAAGTCTTTTCAAAGACTTATTAGTTATCACAAACAATAGACAAAACTTAACAAGTATAACTTAATCATTTTTATTAAGTTAACAACTTACCGTCGAATCGTTCGATCAACGATTCGGTAGAGCTCGATGACACGTAGTTTAGTTACTGCGTTTATTTAGAAACTTATTAGATATTCCGTGTTAGGAATGTTGTAGAATGCACGCTAGCGAGTCAAGTCTTGGAAACGACATCACAAAGTCGTAATTAGCTAGCTTTGCACAGGAATATTCAGGTGAGTTCATAACCCCACCTTTTATGGTTTTACATTTTTATAAATGTTTTCGGGGTGGAAAGACATGCACATTCTACAAAACATTCAAAGTGTTCAATAAACATGAATTACATATTTCTAAACCATTATACAAACAGGTTTTTTTTTAGCTAACACAAATGGTTTACGAAAGGTTTATGATAACTATACCGGTTTTTCAAACAAAGCGTATTTTTGTAAAGTGCATACAACGCTTACTTGTTTTCTAAATTGGGGAAAATGATGAGTACAAAAACATTCAAGTGAAACATTCAAGTGAAACATTATAGATCATGTCTCGAATAGGGTACCATAAGCACCATTAATCAACGTATACATTCAGATCGCGGAACAAAAGGTTAGATCTAATGGGTTTCAGGAAACCCCACTCTTGGCCTACTTCTACCAATGAGTGCTTCTGTGTCTCAGTCAAAGTCGACAAAAATGCCTAGGTTTGGTGGCTTCCTATGTCGTGACACATGTTAGTGGCCTTGCAAACCACTAGCGATCTCATACATTCAAATAGTCAAAGTGCTCGGTTGCGAGATACATTCAAACATTCATAGTGATCGTTGGCGAGATACATTCAATCATTCATAATACTCATTTACAAGATACATTCAAACATTCATAGTACTCATTTACAAGCTACGTTTTACAAGATACATTCAAACATTCATAATACTCATTTACAGATACATTTTATAAGTTACATACCATGTTTTTCATTCAAGTATTTAAACATTCAGTACAAAACATTCACAGTACTTTTGGGATTCGTTTTCTCAACAACATATCAAAAACCGGTTATTCAAAAAGATTTATTTCAAATCTTTTACAAACAAACTATGAACTCGCTCAACTTTATGTTGACTTTTTCGCATGTTTCTTTCTCAGGTTACTTTACAGACACTATGGCACGGTTGGAATTGGAGGACCATTGGAGATACGAGTACTTAGTGGCGTTCATTTTCTAAAAGATTTAGCTTATTTGCTTCCGCTGTGCAATGAAGATACCAGTCCAGTCACGCCAATGCTCTGATATTTCGGGGTGTGACAGAAAACTCAGAAGGCACTAAGCCAAAAATGAGTCAAACTGGAAGGGTTCAAAACCTTACAACAAAGGGTTCAAAACCTAGTAATCAATCGTCCTAGAACGAATGATTAATTTTCGAAGCAGACTCGTATTTTGTTTTTTAAAAAAAACTAAATGCAAATCAACTTGCGTTGGGGTCCTAGAAAGTTATAGTCTAGGTCAAAACATTACTAATAACCTAATTCCCTATAACCATTGGCTCTGATACCAACTCTTCTGTCACACCCCAACCACGTAAAACAACAAACCGTGGCGGTTACGTCGGGGAGTGTTGTAACAGAATTATTGTTTCAAACCATGGATACAAAGAGTTTTGTTTTATTAAATATTAAACATTGTCTTAAGGTTAAACAAGCAAGTCAAACATAGTCTATCATCGTTATTAAATCACTAAGGCCTCGTCCAGTCCTAAGTGAGCATGCATCCTATTCGCAATCAACATTAAGCAACATCACCTGAAACATATGTAAAAACAAAGTCAGCAAAGAAATGTTGGCTAGCACATAGTTTTTGTGTGAGTGTCAGATTCATGGCTCGTTGAAATATCTCGTACAACTTCGTTAATCGATATTAGAAACCTTGTTTTGTAAAATGATTGTATTGTAAAATGAATAACCAAGTCAAAACAGATTTGGTTATAATTTATAAACCTTGATGCCATGAATCTTAACCCAAAACATTTGTTTTCGTAAACCAAATAGTAAATCGTTCTCGTAGTAAAACTCGTATGGTTTATATAGTTTCGTAAACATCGTTGTGTGACATCGTTTAACTCATTCTCGTTATAGATCATCGTTCATTTGTTTAAATCGTTCATAATCGTTCAATCTTTCAAAATCGTGCAATCGTTTAATATCGTTCTCGTTCCAATCATTCTCGTTTTAATTGTGAAAAACTACTTTTGGTCGTCTCGCTAATAACATTCAAACCTTCGTAACTCGTTCATCGTTCAACTCGTTCAACTCGTATTAACAAACCACCAAAGGGTAAGTTAACAATCATAAGGTTCAGTCGTTACCCACATAACCCACACATATGTCACACCCTGGCTTTTCGGAAGCGTGGTTATTTTGGTGTGACTTCTTAATACCATAGCTTAACCATAACAAAGCTATATGAAATAAAACCATGCAAGATCATCCATAGATTTAAGTTTTAAAACCGAAGTAACATAACATTGTCTTAGGGACTACAACACCAAAACATAAAACATTGTTTTGAAAGACATAAACATCAACATGAATAAAACGCAGTTTAAGATTTGTGACTCGTCCAGGAAAAAGTCACATTTCCTAAACCGGGATGACCTCGGAACCCATATGCAGCGGGAAAACATAACATACCGCGCCAGATCATTAATTCCCTTAAATACATGTAAGTTGAAAAATCAACAATAATGTTGAGCGAGTTCATGTGTAAGTGAGTAAATAAACCTTTGTAAGTATAAAAATCCTGGTATGTAGCAAATAAGGAAAAAGAGATCACCAATGGTTTGCAAGGCCATTGATATGTGTGAAGTGCAAGTAGGAAGACTCAAACCTAGCAGATTTCACGTTTGGGCACAAAGTCACCCCAAGGTCCGTTCTGTTTGGGCCTGAGGTTGGGCTCGCTACACCCAGATAGATCTACCGCTTACGTCCCTCGGTCCTACTATGAGGATTAATGGCCTCCAGTTCCCGCCTACCCACTCACATGATCTAAGTAGTAACCCTCCTTACGCTAACCATACCATGTATAAAGTACTCGTAATCATAGTAACATGTATTTCACCCCCGCAGTTTAGAAAACTGAAAACAGTTAAGAGAAAAGGGGGACATGAACTCACAGTGGTGCGTCTCTACCAAGTATGCCTCCAAATCAAGCAGCTGTGTGACGACCTACACGTACTAACTCTATTAGACGGACGGCCGTGCCTTAGCTTTAAGGTTTAAGTTTTTGGGAAATAGTTAGGCAACTATTTCGTGTTTATATTTTTGTATACTTGGTAATCATTTTCCTTCCCAAGGATGGGGGATTTAATACATGTGTGCTCGAAATATATCATTAAGTCTCACTTAAAAATATATTTTATTTCTAACTCCAAAATATAAATATTCTTCTCAAAAATATTATATTTTCTACTACATAAATTTTCCCAAAATAATACCTTGACAAAAATACGCGTTAAGTCATATTTTCTTAAAATGCGTAAGTTAGGTTTTAATGATCGAGTGGTAATAATAATTACCGGTGTAACTTATATATTTATCGTGAAAGCGTTTGTATTATTTTGGATCCATTAACATTCGATAGTATTATTTTTACCCTAAAAATAATACTAGTATTTTCACAAAATAATCATAAACACATATCAAGTGACTTTATGAAAAATATATACTAAATATATATTTACCAAGTTTTATTTTGTGAAATCCCACCTCCGATGTTTTGTAAATAAAGTCGTGGCGAAATCTATAATTTGAAAACAAGTCGAAAAGTATTTCTAATACTTATAGTGAAAATAATTCTAAGTGTTAGGTTTTTAGAAAAATTTCGCCAGAGTTTCCTCTGTAACTGGAGGTGGCCACGCTTTCAAGCGTATCATTTTCTTTTACAAATCAAACCAACAATTTTCTCAATCAACAATAAGCGTTAATCAAACCATCAAACTAGTCAAAACAGATGTAGATCGCAAAAATACATGAACTTGTGGTTTTTCCAAAATATGATGTAAATCCCAATACTTTAAGCGGATCTTTATATAAATCAATCCGATTTCGTAAAAACCCCGTTTTTAAAGAAATTCCATCTTTACAACTTCTCGTCATCTTTTTCAAAAGTAGTTATTTTGTCGAAAGTGTGTGCTACACAAGTGTTTACACACTTGTGTGTTCTAAAAATCTCTCGTGTTAGTGTAAGATCCGTCTTTAGAAAACATGATTTCTTTGATACTTGGTTCTTTGAAAATACCGCTTGTAGATCCGTAGATCTACTAGTTTTAAACACTATTTCGTAAGTGAAATCATTTTTACACAAGTTCAAGTTTGATGTGTGGTAGAGTTTCATCACTTAACCCTTTTTACTTCCAAAACAACCTTATGTCATGATCCATGATCATGACCAACCCGGGTTAAATGATGATCCGAGCTACCACAACATAGATCGGGTCCAAATAACTACACAAATCAAATACTACAAGATTTACACAACATATGAGCTTTTAACCAACATTTTTAGTGTTTTAAGTAGACTTTTAAGCTTCAACTTGTATGTTCATGACTTTTAACCGTTACATATCATATTAACCATCTTAAAATAGTTCGAGAAGGTGATTTAAGCAACTTACTACTAGCTCGAGGCTAGGGAAGAATCTAAGCGAAAAACGCGTGGATAAAAGCAAGAGAGTGAGGTCCTTCGCCTTCCGATTGCACCAAGGTTCCTTATACGCGATCCGTAACACTTGAATGATCTTGGAATGTGATGATCAAAACCGAAAATATGATGGATGCTCAAGGGGGTGTTCGGCCGTAGCTCTTAGAGGGAGAGAGAGAGAGTTAAGTTGTGAGTTGTGAATGATATGATGTGCACAAGGGTGATCTTATAGATAATTACAAGCTTAATACCCAAAGGACTTCATGTTCTCTAGATATGAGACAAAAGGAAATAAAATATTCAAATGATGTACCATGGGGGTCACAATGTGACCGAGTTCGGTCAAGGGGGGGGGGGGGGTAATCTAGTTCAAATCCAACCATTAGTTAGTTATAGTTAGGTTAATCTTGGTTAGTTAAGTGATTAACCCGGTTACTAATGTATAGTGTGTTATGACGGGTGTTAGGGTATTCAGGGACCCTAACTGGCTCAGAAAAAGATAAACTATGAAAATGACAATATTTTCATGTTTCGGGTATAGTCCGGTTGTTCGGTTGGATAGTAATCCATTAAAGCGCTTAACGAAGCTTTAAAAGTGTCGTTATTATTATTTTTAGTGACACAACTTATTTCTGACACTTTGGAAAGTGTCTGGTAACATTTTTCTCATGTTTTGGCACTTTATTAGGTAGCTTAATGCTGAATTATTATATAAAGTGCTGAATTTTGTGCTTAGAGCACGTTTTAGGCACATCCAGTCATTGTAACTTATTCCTAGAGACGCAGTTCTACAACCCTTGTATCCCTACACTCACCACTAGTGTAGTAAAATATTTCTGGCTCTTACAGGCCTTAGAGGCAGTGTCTGCCTGATGCTGGCTTTATCAGCATGTTCAATAGGTTATCCGTTTATAGTGCTACTGTGCTTTTTGTGCATCATGTGTGTCACTAAGGTTCAGCATGTAAATAATGTAGTGACGGTAAGTAAAGTATGATGCAGGTAAGTACATGTATCAGTATTCAAGTAGCAGTTCATCAGTAATCTCAAACAAGCACAGTAATTAAGCAGTAATTAATTATTAATTAAGTCGTACGGATACCTGGTTTAGTGAGGGTTGTCACATTCTCCCCCCGTTAGAAAAATTTCGTCCCGAAATTTTAAGTTCTGCTTGTAGATGCAGGGTTCTTAGGAAATAGGTGGGGGTATTTCTCTTTCATCCGGTCCTCACGCTCCCAGGTGTATTCAGGACCATGTCTGGCATTCCAACGAACTTTGACGAGCTTGACACTGCTCCGGCGGGTCTTGTTTACTTTCCAATCCGTAACCTCAACCGGTTCTTCAACGAAATGGAGCGTGTCGTCAACATGAATCTCGTCGATGGGAATGGAAATGGTATCTTGAGTTGGACTTTTCTTCAGGTTGGATACATGAAATGTATCGTGAACTGAATGGAGTTCGGCAGGCAAGTCCAGCTTGTATGCTACTAGTCCTATTCTTTCCAAAATTCTGAAAGGACCAATGTAGCGCGGATTTAACTTTCCACGCTTTCCGAAGCGTGCCACACCCTTCCAGGGTGAAACTTTCAATAAAACCATTTCTCCCACTTGAAATTCCAAGTGTTTCCGGTTTGGATCTGCATAGGCTTTCTGTCTGTGGCGAACTGCTTCGATGCGTTTAAGAATCTGCGCAATCTTGTATGTCGTCTCTTGGACGATTTCGGGACCAGCAAGCTGCCTATCACCTGCATCAGCCCAACATAGGGGTGATCGACACTTACGTCCGTAAAGGGCTTCAAATGGCGCGACTCCAATACTGGTGTGGTAGCTGTTGTTGTATGAAAATTCGACCAAAGGCAAATGCTTATCCCAGCTACCGCCCAAATCCATAACACACGCTCTCAGCATGTCTTCCAAAGTCTGTATCGTCCGCTCGCTTTGCCCGTCGCTCTGCGGGTGAAATGAAGTGCTCATATTCAATTGCGAGCCAAAGGCTTCTTAGAAGGATTGCCAAATCCTTGATATGAACCTTCCGTCTCTATCAGAGATGATTGAGAGAGGCACTCCATGACGTGCAACGATTTCTCGCATGTATATTTCGGCCAATTTGCTCGTATTATCCTTCTCTCTGATAGGTAAGAAGTGTGCTGACTTCGTTAATCGGTCCACTATTACCCAAATAGTGTCATGGCCTCTTGGCGTTCTTGGCAACTTTGTAATAAAATCCATGGAGATTTGTTCCCATTTCCACTTGGGAATCTCAGGTTGTTGCAGAAGTCCTGAAGGCTTCTGGTATTCGGATTTAACTTTAGCGCATGTTAAACACTTGCTCACATAAACAGCGACATCGCCTTTCATCCTAGGCCACCAATAATAATCCTTGAGATCCTGGTACATCTTATCCGCTCCTGGGTGGATAGAGTACCGCGACTTGTGAGCTTCATCAAAAATAACTTTCCTTAGATCACCAAACAGAGGAATCCAAATCCTTTTCTCAAAACATAACGTTCCTTCCTCGTTTGGTACCAGTAGCTTCTCCATCCCACGGAGATATTACTGCGCCAAGTTCCAAATCATGTGTGGTATAGTTCTTTTCGTGCACTTTCAGTTGTCGTGATGCGTAAGCAATAACCTTTTGGCGTTGCATCAACACGCAACCCAATCCTTGACGCGAAGCGTCGCAGTATACCACAAAATCATCTGTACCTTCTGGTAGTGCTAAGATTGGCGCATTGTAGAGCTTACCCTTCAATATCTGGAACGCTTCCTCCTGTTTGATTCCCCAATCAAACTTCTTATCTTTCTGCATGAGGAGTGTCAATGGTTGAGCGATTTTTGAAAAATCCTCAATGAATCTTCGATAATAGCCAGCCAAACCCAAGAATTGTCGAATCTCGGTTGGCGTCTTTGGCGTTTCCCAATTCTTGATCGCTTCGATCTTGGTGGGATCCACGTGGATTCCATCTCCATTCACCACGTGTCCAAGAAATTGTACTTCTCGTAGCCAAAACTCGCACTTAGAGAACTTGGCATACAACTGTTCCTTCTTCAGCAACTCCAAGATAGCTCTTAAATGCTGTTCGTGCTCAGCCTTTGTTCTTGAATAAATCAAGATGTCGTCGATAAACACAATCACGAACTTGTCTAAGTACGGCTTGCAAACTCTATTCATCAAATCCATAAACACTGCAGGTGCGTTTGTCAAACCAAACGGCATAACAAGGAACTCGTAGTGTCCATAACGAGTTCTGAAGGCTGTCTTCGGGATACTTTCCTCTTGTATCCTTAATTGATGGTATCCAGATCGAAGATCGATCTTTGAATTTAAGCTTGAGCCTTGCAGTTGATCAAACAGATCATCAATTCTTGGCAGAGGATATCTATTCTTGATCGTCAGCTTGTTCAGCTCCCGGTAGTCGATGCACATTCGAAAACTACCGTCCTTTTTCTTGACAAACAGGACCGGAGCTCCCCAAGGCGAGAAGCTTGGTCGGATAAATCCCTTGTCTAACAACTCTTGAAGTTGTGTCAACAATTCTTGCATCTCAGACGGAGCAAGTCTATAAGGTGCCTTAGCCACAGGTGCGGCGTCTGGAACTAAATCGATGTGAAACTCTACTTGCCTCTGAGGTGGCAGTCCAGGTAAGTCCTCTGGGAAGACTTCTGGATATTCCCTCACGACAGTGATGTCTTCTATTCTCGGCTCAGCAGCCTTCTTATCCACAATGTGTGCCAGGAAGGCAACACATCCCTTCTGCAAACACTTTCGCGCTTTCAGGCAGCTGATAATTCTTAACGACGTATCACGCTTCTCCCCGTGAACCACAATTGTTTCGCCATCTTCGGTTGGGATACGAACGACCTTTTCGTGACAAACTATCTCAGCCTTGTTGCCTGATAACCAATCCATTCCTACTACTACGTCAAAGCTCCCCAGCTGGACTGGTAGTAGATCCAAAGCAAACTCACGCTCTCCCAATTCGATCACACAACCTCTGATAACTTCATTGGCTTCTACTAACTTCCCATCAGCCAATTAGATTGAGTAGGGAATATCTAACTTATTAGCGGCTAAACCAAGCATATTCTTAAACTCTAACGATACAAAGCTATAATCGGCACCAGTATCAAATAAAACGGATGCATAGCATTGGTTTACAGGGAACGTACCAGTGAAAACATTGGGATCCTGGCGCGCTTCCCTTGCTTCGATATGGAACACTCTTCCACGGGCTTGGTTTAACTCTGGGCAGTTCCTCTTAAAGTGCCCGATATCACCACAGTTAAAGCATCCTAGTCTTTGCCCGTTTCCACCTCCATTTCCAGCTTGGTTGTTGTTTTGGTTCGCATTACCAGCTTGATTCACATTGTTGCCTCGATTCCCGTTTCCTCCATTGTTCCTCTGTGGGCGATTCCCAATACCACCATGATTATTATTTCTACTCCCAAATCCTCCTTGGCCTCCCCGGCCAGCACTAGCCCAACAAGAATCCTTCAAGTGGCCAGTCTTTCCACAAGCTTCACATACTTTTGGCCCGCATCGGCCCGAATGATGACGTTGGCAGGTGTTGCACTTGGGCTGGGTGCCCATATATCCTTTTCCTTTCTTCCCACTACCAGTTGTAACCTGAGCTGGCGCGTTTTGCTCTCCTTTCTTAACAACCACACTGGCGCCCTGCTTGAAGTTCGAGAACTTCCGTTTGTTACCTCCTGATGACTCGACGTGAGTCTCTTTCTTCTTAGTCTCAGCATTACCAAACTTGTTCAGGTGAATAGCCTCCTCTGTGAGAGCCACGCTCAAATTGATTGCCTCAGTAATTGTCGCAGGCTTGGATGAGGTCACCATGCTTATGATTTGAGGAGCTAATCCCCAAATGAAACGTTCAATCCGCTTGAACTCCGGAGTGACCATGTAGGGTACCACATGCGATAAGTCATGGAACCTTTGAACGTATTCTGCGATCTTTGGGCCTTCCATTTTCAAATGCCAGAACTCGGTTTCCAATCTTTGGATTTCCGCGCGAGAGCAGTACTTTTTTGCGCATAAGTTCCTTCAGTTCGGTCCAGGTTAGCGCGTAGGCAGCAGCTTCACCAAGTGTCTGTACTTGGAAATTCCACCAAGAGAGGGCTCCATCCAAGAATAGCCCTGAGATATAGGTGACGTGCTGATCTAGTGCGCATTTGCTCATGCGAAGAACAGATTCAGTTTTCTCGGCCCAACGAACAAAGGCGACAGCACCTCCTGTGCCATCAAAGTTGACCGGTTTGCAGTCTAGAAACTGCTTGTAGGTGCACCCATGAGGTGGATTGTTGTTGCCATTGTTGTTTGAGCTGCTTCCGCTAGGTCCTCCTTACGAAGCGGCGTATTGGGCGATGGCAGCAGCGATGACTTGTTGGAGTTCTGCCTCATTGGTAGGCATGCGTGTCTCACGTCTTGGCGGCATCTTCTAAAAGATGGTTTACGTTGGTCAGGCCATAGTAAGGATCCCATGTTATAATACGTAAGTTAGGTCATAATGTAGCATACGTATATAATGATAGTAATAGTACATAACATTTCATGTTATAATCATATCAATCACACAACATCCCATGTTACAAATATTAATCACACAACATCCCATGTCATAGAATATAAATAACCAAATCAAGCATCAAATATGATGAGAATACTGCGATTGCCATATATTGAGACCACATAGTAAGCGTACAAGTACATCACAGTGTCATACAACATCAGTCGACTAAGGGCTACATCACCCTAGTCCAAAAACTATATCAAATCAGTGTCAGTACATCAAATACATGTCAATCAAAAGTCAGAATCATAATGTAGTCTCCAAAAATGTTGTGCAGTCAAAAGCATTCGCCATCTTCTCACCAACGTCTACCCATACGGTACTGAAGAGCTCTACACGGATGGCGGTGGAGGAGGGGGAAAGTGAGTGTACAACAAATGACGCAAATGGAGCCAGTCCTCCTCCATGGCTCTCTGGGTACGCAACCAAGAAGCTACCTGCTGCTCAAGTGCCAAAAGGCGTGCAGCATAGTCAGGTAACAATGGTCGAGGGTGCTGCAAAGGAGAGTGGGTCTGACTCTGGTACTGACACGGCGGCGGCTGGGCTCTCTCAAGCTCCTGTATGCGCTGCGTGTGTGCCTCGTGCTGGGCGACAAAAGACATCAAAACGTCCTCAATAGTATACCCCATGTGAAAAGAATGGTAGGGGTTGGTCGGTGGTACAACAGAAGGTGACGCCCAGAGAAACGGCTCACTGGTGGGATCAAAAGGTGCCACATGAAATGGAGAAACATGGGGAAAAGTAGCAGACGGTGGTATAGCAGGGATAGATACCGGTACATGTCCAAAAGGGTGAGCCGAAGAACCCTCTCCAGGTCGCGCTGGAGGTGTAAACCGAGGAAATGAAAAGGAGGTATCAATGTGACGGGTATCAGTGATCTGAGGGGGAATAGGTGGGACCTCGTCATCAGCAGGAATCCACCCATGCTGGGCGTGCTCATCTCGTGGGTCAATCTGTGCCTCAAAAAGTGCTCGATCAAACTGTACAAGCATAGGATCATGGTGAGGTGCAACAAAAGGGTCAACTGGTGCATCAGCAATAAGTGGGGGATCAACATGATCAGCAGCAATGACATGATCGCCCTCCAACAACGGAGCATCTATAGGGTGATCATCAATAGGTGGGTCAGCAATGACAGGCTCAATAATAGGTGCGTCAGCATGAACTGGGTCATGCTCAAGCACTGGGCCAGGAGCAGGGTCCAGTGGCTGCTCGGGATCATCAAAGGCCATCTCAAAATCAAACTCAGGGTAGATGGGATCAACTGGGTCAACTGGGTCGACTGGATCCTCCATAGGCTGATCCATGGGTATAAACTCTATATCCTCATCTGAGTCGAATCCTGGGGGAAAGACAGGATCGGAGTCCTCCACATCATCGTGGTCGAAAGTAAAACTAGGAATAGGGGCAACAGAGGATGCCTGGTCGGGATCAGATCCATGTGAGAAGTGCTGCGCACTCTGGGTGTGTGAAGGTGCGGAGGCCACAGACTCGAAAGAGTCTGGGACCGGAGAGTGAGCAGGTGACTCCTCGGCGGGAGCATCTGCGATCATCAAGAGATCACCAGCAGCAAGAAGGGCCTCGCCCTGAACCTCATCCTCTAAGGGCTCGTCATCAAACAGATCGACGTCGCCATCATCGTCGGCATCGAGAAGCAAATCGTAAGCAGGATAAACAGCTAAGGGTATGGGAGCAGGGATCTCCACTAACGGTAGGTCCCCGGCCAAAGGGCCATCAGCGAGCTTATCAGCACCATCAGGTAAAGCAAAGGGCTGAAAGTCATCCTCGTCCGTGCTAGTAACGTCGGATGTGTGGACCTCATGCTCTGAAGACTCTAGGTCATCTGATACTATAGGTCTAGGTCCTGTGGTGTCTGAGTCACCTGTGCCAGAGGTGTCCATGGTGTCTGTCACATAAACACAAACATGCACAAACAGTCAATCATACAGTCAAATAATCACATAAGTCACCAAGTAAGCATTCAAATAATTCTCCTAGTCCCACTAGCCTCCCAGCCTCTCGGACTGCTCTTCCTAGTCCCACTAGCCAAATTCTCCTAGTCCCACTAGCCAATTCTCCTAGTCCCACTAGCCAATTCTCCTAGTCCCACTAGCCAACTACCTCGATCTCTCAGATCGAGCCTCGGCCTCCAAGACCGAGCCTCAGCCTTCAAGACTGAGCCTAAAAACAAGAAATAAAATGTGCTCAACATTTGTTTGTAAAAAGTTTTGGATCTGGACTTAAGTGGTATGCAGTAAAAATGTTTTCGTGAGAGCCCTAGTGATCATAGTCTAGACTCGAGAAAGAATCCTAGTTCGCTATGATCAGAGCTCTGATACCAAGCTGTCACACCCTGGCTTTGCGGAAGCGTGGTTATTTTGGTGTGACTTCTTAATACCATAGCTTAACCATAACAAAGCTATATGAAATAAAACCATGCAAGATCATCCATAGATTTAAGTTTTAAAACCGAAGTAACATAACATTGTCTTAGGGACTACAACACCAAAACATAAAACATTGTTTTGAAAGACATAAACATCAACATGAATAAAACGCAGTTTAAGATTTGTGACTCATCCAGGAAAAAGTCACATTTCCTAAACCGGGATGACCTCGGAACCCATATGCAGCGGGAAAACATAACATACCGCGCCAGATCTTTAATTCCCTGAAATACATGTAAGTTGAAAAATCAACAATAATGTTGAGCGAGTTCATGTGTAAGTGAGTAAATAAACCTTTGTAAGTATAAAAATCCTGGTATGTAGCAAATAAGGAAAAAGAGATCACCAATGGTTTGCAAGGCCATTGATATGTGTGAAGTGCAAGTAGGAAGACTCAAACCTAGCAGATTTCGCGTTTGGGCACAAAGTCACCCCAAGGTCCGTTCTGTTTGGGCCTGAGGTTGGGCTCGCTACACCCAGATAGATCTACCGCTTACGTCCCTCGGTCCTACTATGAGGATTAATGGCCTCCAGTTCCCGCCTACCCACTCACATGATCTAAGTAGTAACCCTCCTTACGCTAACCATACCATGTATAAAGTACTCGTAATCATAGTAACATGTATTTCACCCCCGCAGTTTAGAAAACTGAAAACAGTTAAGAGAAAAGGGGGACATGAACTCACAGTGGTGCGTCTCTACCAAGTATGCCTCCAAATCAAGCAGCTGTGTGACGACCTACACGTACTAACTCTATTAGACGGACGGCCGTGCCTTAGCTTTAAGGTTTAAGTTTTTGGGAAATAGTTAGGCAACTATTTCGTGTTTATATTTTTGTATACTTGGTAATCATTTTCCTTCCCAAGGATGGGGGATTTAATACATGTGTGCTCGAAATATATCATTAAGTCTCACTTAAAAATATATTTTATTTCTAACTCCAAAATATAAATATTCTTCTCAAAAATATTATATTTTCTACTACATAAATTTTCCCAAAATAATACCTTGACAAAAATACGCGTTAAGTCATATTTTCTTAAAATGCGTAAGTTACGTTTTAATGATCGAGTGGTAATAATAATTACCGGTGTAACTTATATATTTATCGTGAAAGCGTTTGTATTATTTTGGATCCATTAACATTCGATAGTATTATTTTTACCCTAAAAATAATACTAGTATTTTCACAAAATAATCATAAACACATATCAAGTGACTTTATGAAAAATATATACTAAATATATATTTACCAAGTTTTATTTTGTGAAATCCCACCTCCGATGTTTTGTAAATAAAGTCGTGGCGAAATCTATAATTTGAAAACAAGTCGAAAAGTATTTCTAATACTTATAGTGAAAATAATTCTAACTGTTAGGTTTTTAGAAAAATTTCGCCAGGGTTTCCTCTGTAACTGGAGGTGGCCACGCTTTCAAGCGTATCATTTTCTTTTACAAATCAAACCAACAATTTTCTCAATCAACAATAAGCGTTAATCAAACCATCAAACTAGTCAAAACAGATGTAGATCGCAAAAATACATGAACTTGTGGTTTTTCCAAAATATGATGTAAATCCCAATACTTTAAGCGGATCTTTATATAAATCAATCCGATTTCGTAAAAACCCCGTTTTTAAAGAAATTCCATCTTTACAACTTCTCGTCATCTTTTTCAAAAGTAGTTATTTTGTCGAAAGTGTGTGCTACACAAGTGTTTACACACTTGTGTGTTCTAAAAATCTCTCGTGTTAGTGTAAGATCCGTCTTTAGAAAACATGATTTCTTTGATACTTGGTTCTTTGAAAATACCGCTTGTAGATCCGTAGATCTACTAGTTTTAAACACTATTTCGTAAGTGAAATCATTTTTACACAAGTTCAAGTTTGATGTGTGGTAGAGTTTCATCACTTAACCCTTTTTACTTCCAAAACAACCTTATGTCATGATCCATGATCATGACCAACCCGGGTTAAATGATGATCCGAGCTACCACAACATAGATCGGGTCCAAATAACTACACAAATCAAATACTACAAGATTTACACAACATATGAGCTTTTAACCAACATTTTTAGTGTTTTAAGTAGACTTTTAAGCTTCAACTTGTATGTTCATGACTTTTAACCGTTACATATCATATTAACCATCTTAAAATAGTTCGAGAAGGTGATTTAAGCAACTTACTAGGCTAGGGAAGAATCTAAGCGAAAAACGCGTGGATAAAAGCAAGAGAGTGAGGTCCTTCGCCTTCCGATTGCACCAAGGTTCCTTATACGCGATCCATAACACTTGAATGATCTTGGAATGTGATGATCAAAACTGAAAATATGATGGATGCTCAAGGGGGTGTTCGGCCGTAGCTCTTAGAGGGAGAGAGAGAGAGTTAAGTTGTGAGTTGTGAATGATATGATGTGCACAAGGGTGATCTTATAGATAATTACAAGCTTAATACCCAAAGGACTTCATGTTCTCTAGATATGAGACAAAAGGAAATAAAATATTCAAATGATGTACCATGGGGGTCACAATGTGACCGAGTTCGGTCAAGGGGGGGGGGGTAATCTAGTTCAAATCCAACCATTAGTTAGTTATACTTAGGTTAATCTAGGTTAGTTAAGTGATTAACCCGGTTACTAATGTATAGTGTGTTATGACGGGTGTTAGGGTATTCAGGGACCCTAACTGGCTCAGAAAAAGATAAACTATGAAAATGACAATATTTTCATGTTCCGGGTATAGTCCGGTTGTTCGGTTGGATAGTAATCCGTTAAAGCGCTTAACGAAGCTTTAAAAGTGTCGTTATTATTATTTTTAGTGACACAACTTATTTCTGACACTTTGGAAAGTGTCTGGTAACATTTTTCTCATGTTTTGGCACTTTATTAGGTAGCTTAATGTTGAATTATTATATAAAGTGCTGAATTTTGTGCTTAGAGCACGTTTTAGGCACATCCAGTCATTGTAACTTATTCCTAGAGACGCAGTTCTACAACCCTTGTATCCCTACACTCACCACTAGTGTAGTAAAATATTTCTGGCTCTTACAGGCCTTAGAGGCAGTGTCTGCCTGATGCTGGCTTTATCAGCATGTTCAATAGGTTATCCGTTTATAGTGCTACTGTGCTTTTTGTGCATCATGTGTGTCACTAAGGTTCAGCATGTAAATAATGTAGTGACGGTAAGTAAAGTATGATGCAGGTAAGTACATGTATCAGTATTCAAGTAGCAGTTCATCAGTAATCTCAAACAAGCACAGTAATTAAGCAGTAAATAATTATTAATTAAGTCGTACGGATACCTGGTTTAGTCAGGGTTGTCACAACATAACCATGGGTGCAGTCTGATAACGGGATTTGTCGGATCCTATGGTACCATAACCTAATACTGGTCGGTTCGGCCAAAATTAATGAATGTCATTTGTTATGTAACTACAACCAACAAGATCGTTCACATTAACGAAATCGTTATTAGTTTAGTATAAACCATTTTACTCGTTTTGAAACCATCGTTAAAACATCGAAATCGTTTTGATACATATGAATCACCCCAAAACAATCGAAAACAGTAAAAGAGGGGATCTATGTACTCACCTTTGGGTGCGTTTTTATATGTTAACACAATCCCTCAAATTGTTTATTCGTCCTAAATTAAATAAGAATGATTTAATAATCAAAAACCTACAAAAATACCGAAGTTTCTCCGATACTTAGAATTTTCACATAACTTTGAGTTTTCTCGAAAAGTTATTATTTTTTATTATTTTGGTGTATTTGTATATATATACTCAAGCGTAATACACATAATCTTGTCAACACTAGCACATCATCATACACATATTGCAAAACACATAGCACATTGTAACACATAAAGTTTGCCCATGAAAACCCATTCTAGTGTATGTCGAAAAACACTTATTTTAGCGATTCGGTAACATTTTTGGGCGTCGGAAGTCACGTATGACTAACCAAACACCAAGTAAACTTAATATAAGTTAAAATACTTATTTTTATAGCAAAAATATCAGTTTGGTTACTGATCTAAAACAGTTTTATAAAAATCCTATGAAAAGCCGATTTTTAACCGTTTTACCGCATAGTTTTGCATCAAACGTTACCCAAACCATCCCAAGTCGAAACGACTTGAAATTTTAACATAACCCATGTTATTTACTGAATAAAATAATGGTTATACTCATGATAGTGCAGGTCTTACATAAAGCATATAAATCATGCAAATTTCTCATATTTTACACTTTTTAAGCTATATGTACAACATGCAAAGCTATCAAACCTATGTCAAAGTTTCATGCCATTATAATATACCAAATAAGGTTATTTTTAGTGCTTATAATCTGTTCAAAATCATTTTTGTCATACAACCATTTTTTATCACTTCTTGAGCTCTAATTCAACATGTATTCCCATGTACAAGTGTCTAAAGCATACTATCATATCAACATCTTTTTATATGAGTTCAAATGCATCAAATATGCAACTTATTCATGTTTATTTGCTGATGTAATTTACATTTATCATATCATGCATAGATCATTAAACACTTGCATTTTAACCATTATTCAAGAACAAGCAACAACCTAAACATGTACTTATCAAAAATAAAGCTCAAAACTCATACACACATGTATATATATGTACGGTCATACACACACACATATATATATATATATATATATATCACAATTTTCATTTGTAACAAGACCCATTTCATTTTAGATTTCAAGTTTGTGAAAATTCCAAGATTCAAGAGAAACTTCAAATCATCAAGAACAACCAAGAATCAAAAGTATGATTTAAACATAAATGGTATACCTTCAAGATTCAAGTAGGTTGTGGGATGAGATTTTGATGATAGGAAGCTTGAAATCAATTGAATGCACCTTGGAAACACCTTTGCATCTTTACCCTAACTTGAATTTGGTTTGAAATAGGACTTGATCTTCAAGAACAAGGTTGAAGGTATGAATATGGAGAGAGAGAGAGAGGGGTGTACGGTTTTAAGAGGGAAAGAGAGTGAGGATATTGAGTGTTGTGTGAAGATATGAAGATCATGGAAGATATATGTAAAGATATGGAAGGCATGGGAATGAAGGCATGCTATACACTTGTCCAAACCAAACTCAAATAAGATATTTGCAAGATCTAGCAAATATTTGGTGGGGCCACACATATATATGACCGTAAATTGAGAAGGGGGGGGGGGGGGGGTTAAATGTAATTTTGTTGGGTAAATTAGATAAAAACAGGTATTTAACTGGATACCGGGTATTTTATCTAGCGTTTAAATCTCGGTTTATGGCGTTCTAAATTATTTTTATTATTCTGTAAAAATAAACTCGCCAAAATATTACTGAAATAAATTTCAGTTGTCGAGACTGGCTGTGTTGTCTGCGTTTTGCAGTATAAGCACTGTGTTGCGCCGTAACACGCGGTACGCGCTTAAACTTGAAAAATAACGTTTTTAAGCGTTTTAATTTATTTTTCAATACGAACCTGATTAAAAATAAAATTTTAATCATAACATAATACTTTCGGGATTTAGATATTATCCGGGCGGTCACCAACGTTCGTTTCGCAGTTTTGTCGTAAATAGTTCCAAAGCTCGAATTAACACATTTTTGCCATACCGAATCCTTCGAAACTTATTTCTAAGTTATGTAAAGGATATTTAGGGTATGTTTGGCTTACGTCACAGTTCCGGAGTGTACGTCGCGTTAAACTGATTGCGTTTATGCACCAGTTTGCGTATAACCTTCCAGAAAGTGATTTAAAGCTCGAAATCGGAATCGAATCAAATTGTAAAATTATTAAACACAATAACACATATAATAACACCAAAGCACATTGTTTTATTGATAATCAACATTGTTTTACATTATACGATGATTACATAACACAGTTGTCACAGCTTGGTCTCGGGTGTGTACTTATGCAAAGGGGAAAAATGATCGCGTATGCTTCATGACAATTAAAGATCCACGAAAAGAAGTATCCGACACACGACCTTGAATTGGCGGCAGTGGTTTTTGCATTAAATATATGGAGGCATTCCCTGTATGGTGTGAAATGTACTATTTTCACTGACCATAAAAGTCTCAAGTACTTCTTTGATCAAAAGGAGTTCCATATGAGACAAAGACGGTGGTTAGAGACGGTGAAGGATTATGATTGTGAGATTCACTATCATCCCGGAAAAGCCAACATAGTTGCAGATGCATTGAGTTGAAAAGAAGAATATTCACCCATTCGGGTGCAGTTGATGCAGTTAGTAGTGACCCCAGGTTTACTCGAACGAATCAGAGGGGCACAAATCGAAGCTGCAAAAGAAGAGAATTCGAAAAAGGAAAGAATTGTAGGCCAGATGAAAGACTTGATAGAAGATAGTAATGGATTAAAAACCCGTTTCGGTAGAATCTGAGTTCCAAACACTTGTAGTGTTAAAATACCTCTTCTTGATGAAGCTCACAAGTCACGCTATTCTATTCATCCGGGAGGTACCAAAATGTACCAAGATTTTAAACAAAACTATTGGTGGCCCGGAATGAAGCTAGACATAATTAAGTATGTTGAAAAATGCTTAACTTCTTTACAAGTAAAAGAAGAACACTAGAAGCCTTCCGGTAAACTTCAGCTGTTAGACATTCCGGTGTGGAAATGGGAGCACATCACTATGGATCTATTAACTAAACTACCAAGAACAACATGTGGATTTGATGCCATTTGGGTAGTAGTTGATAGATTGACCAAGAGTGCTCATTTTATTCCGATTCGCGAGACATACACGTCTGAGAAGATGTCGGAAGTATATACGAATGAAATCGTATCTCGCCATGGAGTGTCGGTGTCCATCGTGTCTGATAGAGATACCCGGTTTACTTCCAACTTTTGGCGTGATTTTCAAGAGCAGAGGGGTACTAAGTTGTTTATTAGTACCGCGTATCATCCGCAGACAGATGGGTAAAGCGAAAGAACTATTCAAACACTTGAAGACATGCTACGAGCATGTATTATTGATTTTGGTGATACCTGGGATATCTATCTACCACTAGTTGAATTTTCATATAACAACTATCATTCCAGCATTGGAATGGCTCCGTATGAATTGCTTTACGACAGAAAATGTTAGACCCCGGTGTGTTGGGGTGAAGTGGGTACGCGAGAATTAGTCCACAAAGATGTAGTTAGGATCACTAATGAAAAGATTGAAATGGTCTGGGCTCATTTGAAAGCTGCCCAAGATCGACAGAAGTCTTACGCGGATAAAAGACGAAGACCAATCAAGTTTCAGGTTGGTGATATGGTTATGCTCAAAGTATCTCTGTGGAAAAGGGTCATCTGATTCCGAAAAAGGGGGAAATTGAGCCCAAGATTTATTGGGCCATTCAAAATCATGGAACGTGTGGGTAAGGTAGCTTACCGACTCGAACTGCCAGAAGAATTGAGCAGTATACACAACATTGTCCATGTTTCACATCTGCAAAAGTGCTTAGCTGATGAAACGAGTTATATAAGCTACGACGACATCGAAGTTGACGATAAACTGAACTATGTCGTAAAGCCTATCGCAATTTTTGATCGAAAGGTTAAAAGCTCAAGGAATAATGAAATTGATCATGTAAAAGTCAAATGGGAACATCGGAAGGGATCAGACGCCACTTGGGAGTCCGAAGAAGATATGAGACGCTTATACCCTTCCTTATTTGGTACGTATTATGATTTCGAGGACGAAATCCTCTTTAAGGGGGGTAGACTTGTAACACCTCTAAAATATTAAATTATATATGCGTGTATACATGTATAATTACTAATATTGATAATAGAATAGTATAATTAAAACTAGGAATGACTAACCTAGTTAAAAGTTTGTTATAAAAGATAGGAATCAAAGGGTTCTAACCATTTTATATATCTTGAAAAACTGGAGGGACCAAATATGACAATCATTGAAAGTTATGTTTAAAAATATAAGATAAGCATCAAAACACATTTGTGTGTGTCCCTGTAGTTCGACCAAACCTTAAAAAACAGAGAACTCCTTTGCTTGAACCCTAAACCACCAAATTCTATCAAATTCAAAGAAGGAAAATCGATTAGAGATCAAATTCAAGTTAAATTAGTGATCACTATACTTAGGAGATCACAAGGTATGTTTCATTTTGATCTTTGGTGATGTTTTGATTCTTCTTGAATTTTCATAACTGAAATTATTGAAGAATTAGTTGATGTTATGGTAAAATTAGGATGATTAAAGATCTAGGACACAAGTCTTAAATAAGAAAGTGATGAATTCATGTCATAACCTAGTGATTTCAATGTGTATCATATGTGGGTTATGTGGGTTTTGTGAATAATATGAAGAACTTTTGAATCATAATGATAATTTTGTGTTACTAATAGATATGATATAAGTTTAAGTGTTAAATTGGTATTCTTGACATATGAATTGGAATATTATGAATTAACATGGTTAAAACTATTAATCATGAACATGACTATTAATTTCACACACAAAATGTTTGACAAAATGCTTAAATGAACTTGAATTAAGTGAGAATAAGAAAGAATCGCTTAATTGATTCGTTAGAAGCATTGTGTATTGAATATTGACTTATGTGTTCTAAGCGATATGTATAAATTGAATTCTATAGGCAATTTGGGTGGAACCTCAAGTAATTAAGGCGGAGCGGATAATCGTCTAACAGGAAAGCTTTGAAAGGTACGTAGCTTTATGCTTCGTAGAATTTCGCTAATATTTTGTATTGATATACGTTGAATAATGAAGATACATTCATGAAATTTGGTTCATTCTTAAGAGGTGGATTCCGTATGAATGAACTGAATGGATAAATACGATTAACGATAAGTTTGGTTGTTGAAAGTGATGGATTTCACTAAAATGTCCAAACGGGTCAAAATAATAAATATATGAAAGGTTTGTTTGTTTGTTTGAAAATGATGGACTTCACTTGAACATTCAAATGGGTCAAAATGATGAAATGATAAAGTTTTGGTTGGATAAAAGCGATGGATTTCGCTAAGGGCAAACCAAACGGGTCAATTAAAGGTAGGTGCAAACCGGGTAACGGGAGCACTTATTCCATAAATGTAAACCCGAGTGACGGGTAGTGATTGGTTAAACACGCAAACCGGTAATGGAAGCGTGAGTGTCGTAAGTAATGAACCCGAGTAAATGGGTTGTAGATGAAAAACAAATAATTCCATGAAAGGAATGTGAATGATTCAAGTTTATGAACTTGAACATCAAACGGGTCGAATATGTGTTCTCGTAAATCGAGTATTGGGAGCGTGGAACATAAAGTTATTAAGCCCGGGTAATAGGTATAATCGTGGAAAATAATCCCACTAAAAAGTTATGGATGATTTGAGCTTAGGTGCTTAAACATCAAAACGGGTCAAAATAAAGTAAAACGCAAACCGGGTAACGGGAGCGTAAACTATATGAATTATGGATCCGGGTAATGGATTACAGCTTAGATATGTTAAGAAATGAACCCCAAGCGATTAAAATGAGTTTGGATGTAAAATGGGTGAAAAATAAACGTGCAGAGCTGACACGGCCGGGTGAAGGTTCTGTGAAAAATATATGTTTAGCTGACACGACCGGCCGGGTGAAGGGGCTGAAAAAAAATATAATTTCTTGTGTTTAATTCTTTTGTTCAAATGCTTTGATTTCTAATCGTTTGAATGAAATAGTATGATAGGTAATGATGCACTTTAGACCTCAGAGGATGATCAAGCCATGTCAAGAACCGAACACACAATCTAACGAAGCTTCCGCTACTTTAATAGTCTCTTTTGTTACCAAACTTATGTAAAACTATTATAACCATCTTTTGGATGTTTTAAACTTTTGCAAATATCGTTTGAAGGTTTTGAACTCTATGTAAACGTCGTTTCATCGATGTTTTGGAAAAACGGCGTTTAAAATGCACTATATATTATATGAAATATTCAATAAATGTAAGGGTCTTACATGTACGCATGCATCATTCTACACAACATGATTTTAGAGGATGTAGGGCGTGCAATCGTTGAATATTATGGCGAGGAGCCCGAATCAAATAACGAAGATATCTGTAACGAAGAGAGAACACAAAACCAATATCTAATCGAGTCAAGACAAATAAATTCAAACCTTCGAGCTGATTTGGTAGAACATGTTTCGACACTTCCTAGATTCGACTTCAATGAAGATAAAGATGTTTTTTTTTTTGGTAATGTAATGTATTTTTTTTATTTTAGTTATTTAATATAAATAAAAGAGTGAATTACAAGTTTTGTCCTTTATCTTTATATCAAATTCCAAGCGATTTTCTTTGTCTTTAAAACTGATGAGTTTTGTATTTAATGTTTGAAAATCTTACACGTTAGGTCACATGCAAGGCACATGGAGACATTTTTATCGATTCACCTTTTTAGGGACCAAACGTGTAATTTACATAAAAAATTTCTCTCCCTCTCTCCAACTTACCACCACCATCCACCCATCTTCAAAGGAATCAAACTAATCAAATAACATATCATGAAAATCGTCAAATATATCTAGTTCAATAACAGATCCATATCATGTCCAATTGTCCATTCTATCATTAAAAACCATTATATTTAAAAATTCTGGATTTACTGCTAACATGTTTACTTGAACTTGAACAGCTTTAAATCCTTATATATAAAATTGCAAATCGTCTCTCTAGGAGTAATTGTAGATGATGATGTGTCCCAAACATATTCAAGTATTTCAAAAACTCCAATTATACAACACCACTGCCGCTGATATAATTAAAAGAAAATCAAACTAGATTCACTTGAACTTTAATAGTAACGATAACAAATTCTCAATGCCCACATATAATTTGGGGTTTTATTTGACGGTTTCTGTTTTGGGTTTTATTTTGAAAAAGCACAACAGTAAGTATAGCCCACGCCGATTTGCAAATAGAGAAAAAAACATCGATTGCTCATTTCTACTTTGACAGTTTTATTTGGGGGTTTTAAGAAACATGTCCGGCAAGTGTTAAGACGGTTTCCGACAATCTCTACTTGATTCAGACCCGGATCTCTGCTTGAATTAGACCCGAATCTGTTCTTGTTACCATCGCTATTGGAGCTCACCATGGTTGTCGATGACTACAACACCAGTCGACACTATTTCGTAGATGGCCGTCGGAAAAACGGCTCTTTCCGGCCCTTAAGCTCCCCTACTCGGCGTCGGCTTTAGAAATTCGACCACCCTCCTCGTGGTGTGACAGTGGTGGTGTGGGCGTGTGCGGTGGTGGTGCTGGTGTGGGGGTGGTGGCGGTAGGTGGTGGTGTGGGTGGGAGTTTGCAGAGGAAGAGAGTGTAAAGAGGAAGTGTATGTTTGGTGAGAGAGTGTTATATATAATTCATTTTGTTTTAGTTATTAAATTATGAAATGGATATTTTATTACTATAAATAAGCAACTAAAACATGCAATAGAACTTGTAAATTGTGCTTTATTAGTTTTTCAAAAAAAAAAACTTGATTTTTAACTTTAGTCTAAAGGTTTTACCTTTTGCAAATTTAACCCTACATAATTTGTTTTTTTAACTTTAACACAAAACTTTTCATTATTTGAAATTTAACTTCACAACATTTGTCACTTATAGTTTTCATCTTTCGTAAATTTTCGTTTTGCGTATAGTTCTAAATTTTTCGAGTTAATACGACACAACGTACACTTTTTTATGTTTTGTTTCAAATTTTGCAAGTTAACATGGCGCAACGTGCATGTGTGGTTGAACGTTTTTACCTCTATTTTTTCATGTTTGACAGGTTCGTCGCAACACGTAGATCCTAGGTCGAGTAAGTGTTGGTGGTCGATGACGGTTGTATGACATTAGTACTATTTGACACCGTTTTACATCCCACCGCAACGCGGGTGTTCTTTGGGGGTTTTTCAAAAAAAAATGGTTATGCATATGGTTGTTGTAACTTTGGTTTTGGGGTTTTCCAAAAAAATTGATTTTTTTTTTACATTCCACCCAAAGGTAGTTCATAAATTACTTTTAACCCAAACTATTTGTTTTTTTTACTTGTAACCCAAAACTTTTTATCTTTTGCAATATATCCTCATAACTTTTTTTTACTTTCAACTTTGGTTCTTTATAGTTTTCATTTTCCGCAAATTTTTCGCTTTATGCTTGGTTCTAAAGTTTGTGACTTAACACATCGCAACATGTTTCTTTGGTTTAACGTTTTTACGTTTCGTTCTAAATTTTGCGAGTTAACACGACACAACGTGCGTTTGTGGGTGAACGTTTTTACATCGTGTATTTTTTCCCCGTTTGACAGGTTTAACATAACGTTCGGGTCCTAGATCGACTTAATTATAACTAAAGAATCCCCGCCGCTTTGCGGCGGGTCGCAATCCTAGTTTAAATAAACAAGTAAAAGAGTTAAATGCCATTTTAGTCCCTGTGGTTTGGACCATTTTGCCAGTTTAGTCCAAATGTTTCATTTTTAACATGTGGGTCTAAAAAGGTTTCACAGTTGCCATTTTAGTCCACTGGGTTAACTTCATCTATTTTTTCTGTTAACGAGAAGGCCAATTCGGTCATTTTATATGGCTGAATTGCCCTTTTAGTTAACAGAATTGCATACAAAATGACCGAATTGGTCTTCTCGTTAACAAAAAAAATGGATGAAGTTAACCAAGTGGACTAAAATGGCAACTGTGAAACCTTTTTGGACCCACAGGTTAAAAATGAAACCTTTGGACTAAACTGGCAAAATGGCACAAACCACAGGGACTAAAATGGCATTTAACTCCAAGTAAAAAGATCAATTTCCCTTCATTTAACGGTTAAAATTAATTGAGTTATGGCTAAATGACATACTGTGTAAGATTTTGAAACAATAAGTAAAAAACTTGTCAATTTTAAAGATAAAGAACACCGGCTGAAATTTGGTATATAGATAAATAACAAAATTTGTAATTCACTCCAAATAAAATGTGGTTTTAAAATTACTTTACTAAATTCTATGATTAATATAAAAAAAAGAAAATTAGGTGCCACATGGCACCCCAACGCCGCCTAGCCACGCCCCTTCTTCTACACACATTTTTTTGGGTGTGGACTGGTGAAGCCCACACCTACCACGTGTCGAGCAATGCCCCCAACCCAAGCCCCTCCACACCCCGTTGTCTAGGTATCCAGACTTCATCATGAACGGGAATCTATATATATAATAAACGAATAAGGTTTGGGACACGTGTCGCGTTGTGGTGCAACCTCACTAGATTTTTGGCGGGAAAATGTGGGAATCCTTATATTTTTACACGGGATCCGAATTGGGACAACCATACCCGCATAGTTTGACCCGGGTATATAATGAACAAAAAACCCTAATCATTCTAATCCCTCATTTTCACACCGTCGTCTGAAGAATTCATCACAGCCGCCCTATTCTTCTCCGTCTTCTTCTTCGATCTTCATCTCCACGTTAACGGTAGAATATTCTCTTCTTATTTGTTTGTATGTTTTTATTTTCTCATTCAAGTGTCTTTGATCATGTCACACCCCAACCGATGGCGGAAAAATCGGGGCGTGGCACTGAGCGAAACAGATTGTCCAGAAGTTTCCATAACAACTATGATTACCAATTATTTAGAGCATCACGTCCCATACCATGACATAAAGAGTAACATAATTATTACAAACAAAATCTAGTCAAATTGTTCTGTTCCGACAACTCAGATTTCAAATACAGACAATTCGTTTATTTGTTTCTAGACCTTTCCTAGCCTCGATTTCACAGCAAGCCAAGCATCTAAACATCTTAAGCACCTGCCACATACGTTAATGTAAAAGTCAATACATATAGTGTAAAGGTGAGCATACAAGTTTGATAGATATAATAGAGTTCGAAAATCATTTACGCATAACCAGCACGTACACAGTGTGAAATGAAGCACGTTAGTTATCGACATGAACCTATCGATACCAATGACTGCGGGTTGACTACCCAAGGCAGTTCGTAATACACACTCACCACTGTGAGCCATGCAATTAATTGTCCTTAACAACCCCTGAGTGAACAGGTGCTGAGTCCAAACTATAGTACTATCATTGCTAAGGCAGGTAGACAACATTCCATATGTAAATATAACAAACAAGCATTCATTAAGTCACGTATAACATGCAGTAATGGTTAGCGTTAAAGTATTGCGTAGTGTGTTCGATGTGATTTAGTATAAGTAACGTATGTAACACCCAAAAGTGAATTAAAGCAAAAAGGGTTCGAGTATACTCACAGCGACGATGGATTGAAGGGAGCGCTAGAGCGGAAATTAGCCTGATCAGAACGATAGCAATAATGATAAGCGACGCGTAAAAACGGTGTGATGTGTTAATGGATCAGACAATAATCCGATCAGGTGGCAATCCGATCGGGCGGCCGGTCGATCGGCTGACAATCCATTCGGACGGTCATCCGATCGGGTGACCATGCGAGTGGATTGTTACCTCGTTTGGATGGATGTGTTTGTGTATGATGGCTTCTCTTTTGAAGTTTTCATTGTAGCATTTTGAAAATAGAGAATTATCTCTACCTTTCAGGTCGGTCGATCGAACGGCCATTCGATCGAGTAGCAATCCGATTGGCGAGACTTCTCAGATTGAGAACAAGTTCACAGCAGGACGGTCACTCGATCGGATGGCTATCCGATCGGGTGGCAATCCGTACGTAATGAACATGTTGAAAGTTGTTTAAGTGTTGAAGTCAAACATCACATGGTCGGGTGGCAATCCGATCGGATGGCAATACGATCGAGTGGCAATCCGTTCGATGTTCAAACCTCACAAGTGGGAATAATAGTTAAGTGTGGGACCCTAGGTGCAAGCCGATCGGGTGGCTGTCCAGTCGAACGGCAATCCGACCGGACGCCAATCCGATCGGACGGCAATCCGATCGGACGGCAATTCGTCCCAGTTGACCTAATCGTCTTTATACTTGGTTGTTTTGATAGTTTGAAGTTTTCTCGAGTCTGCATGATAACGTGTCAAGCAATAGAAACCTCGTCAAGACTTAGTGACCCGATCGGACAGGAACCACCCTAGTCCGACCAGTTAACTGTTCGAGACGGTGTTTCATGTTCAACCCGAAATCAGTATTCTCGTGGATAGAATCCAGATCTTGAACCAACGCAACAACAAGAAGGAGTAGAAGGAGTAGAAGGTTAGAACAAGCTCCGATTCTATCGGTTTTTGAGTGCATTGAGTGTAAAAGAGTTGAAAGAAAGCTTGAAAACCATCTTTCAATCCTTTTCATCATGAATATGTTCAGATCTATGAAAGATCTTTGTTTATTCATGTGGAAATCATTCAGATCTGAGTTGTTCTTGGTGGACTGAGGCCAAAACATGAAGTTCTTATGAACACCATGATGACATCATCCTTGAACACCCCAAATCTAGTGATTCCGTGGTTAAAAGTTAAGATTCAAAAGATAGAAAGGTGTAGGAGTGTGTGTAGATCAAGAAAGTACAAGATTTAGGTTGAAAACTTACAAGATTTGCGAGAAATCGGAAGAAATAGCGGCTGGAGCGAGTTGAGAGGGAGAGAGCTGTCAACATCAAGAGATGTTGACATATGAGGGTATTTATAGGGTTTCCATAAATGGAAAGGGGGAAAGGTGGTTGGTCGATCGAGTGGAAACCCGTTCGGGTGGCAGCTCGATCGAGTGGCACCTCGATCGGGTGGCAGCTCGATCGGGTGGCACTTCGATCGGGTGGCAGCCCGATCGGGTGGCAGCTCGATCGGCTGACCACTCGATTGGAGTGATTCGCGCAACGAGTTTTGCAGTTTCGATTTGTGTGTTGAGCGTTGCGATGCGATAGAGTTCCTCATCAAATTACTTTTAATCCCAACTACTATATCTAACATACAATCACTATAATCACTGCGTTTAGCGTTTCGATTCGATTGCGATGCGATAGATTTGCGATTACGATTAACACCTCAACATAAACATAACATGCACAGGTAACACATAAATAGCACACACACACGTAAAACCATATCCAATACACATAATTCGATTTGCGAAGGCGATAGCGATAAGCGATAAATTGATTAAACATGCGATAAACATTGATTAAACCTCGATTAGTAATAAATACTCCACATAATACAACTAACGTAAAAGCATAAAAGACTATCTACAAGTCAAAGAAGCCAAAACAGGAATTGAGCAAGGAGTGACAGATCGCAATTAGCAATCTTGTCTCCCTTTGACTTCAACCTTGACTTTGACTTTCGAAACACGGGGTGTTACAGATCATGTAGTCCTCTCCAGATCTCTCCTGCGAACTCATAGATCTTGGATTCCATTATCATAGTTTCGTCTCAACCAAAAAAAAACGAATACTTGATTGTTCGAACAAAAAAAAATGGATGAACTCAGATCTGCTATTACTTTAGTGTAGTTATTCGAACAAAAAAAATCTGAGTTGTTTCTATTATTTTGTAAAAAATGAATACTTGATTGTTCGAAGAGTATTGCTGCATTGCTTAACGTTATCGTTATATCATTACGTTCTTGTGTATCATCGAGATTTCAAATCTGAGAGGAATAGAGGTGTTTTTGAATAAATCTGAGTCTGAGAATTCTAAGATCTGTTTTAAGCTGTAATTGTTGTTAACAGCAGCTTCAACGAACCATATTTGTAGCATATCATACAATTCGGATCTTATTTCAAGTTGGATTTAAAACGAATCTGAGTTGTTGATGATTTCACTGTGAAAGGAACTTATGATCCTTTGCGTGTTGGGTAATTCAACTTCCATCATTTTGTTATTTAATTGTTATTATTATTATTATTATTATTATTATTATTATTATCATTCATTTTTTAATTTAATTTATTGTATGTTGTAATTTAAATTATTGTTTTAGGCTTTATTATACAAAAGTCCAGTTTGGTTCTCCTGCAAAGGACTATTATCTACAAATTGACACAGGAAGTGATATGTTATGGGTTGGTTGTACACCTTGTGATGGCTGCCCTACATCAAGCAGTTTGCAAGTATGATTATTATTATTATTTGTTATGATTAAATAGAATATTGTGAAATGATGGCTGTTAAATGTTTTTTTTTTTTTTTTGTGAAACAGATTCCTATGGAGTTTTATGATCCATCAAGCTCATCAACAAGTCATGCAATTAGTTGTGCGGACCAATGGTGTTCTCGAGCGGTCGAATCGTCTGATTCGGGCTGTTTAAACGACCAGTGCACTTATAAGTTTAAGTATGGAGATGGTAGTGGGACTTCAGGTTATTATGTATTTGATTTAATGCATTTAGAAACGATTGTTGAAGGTTCAAGGGAATTAAGTTCTTCGGCTAATGTTGTGTTTGGGTGAGTTAGTTATTAGCAAGTCTATGTCGTTTTTTAAAGTTGTATATTAATTGAAGAATTGAAATGTTGTTAGTTTACTGTTTTACTGATGTGTGCAACAGTTGTAGTACAACTCAGACGGGAGATTTGACTAAATCTGACCGAGCTGTTAATGGGATCTTGGGGCTTGGTCAAAACGGGTTGTCGATAGTATGAGATTGCTAGATGTCCAAGTGTTCCTGTTGCAAAAGGTTGACCAGAACCACTAAAGTTCTATTTAATCCATACAATCTTAATGATTTGTTTCAATCCATATGAACTGGTAAACCTTTATTGTTTATTTATGTGATAAAGTTGTGTTACTAAAATTTTAGAGAGTAAAATGCCCTTTTTGTCCCTGTGGTTTTGTGACACCCGTGTCACTGCGACCATCAAACAAATGCCAAACCAATGAAATATTGTATTTCATACTTGGGATTTGTAAAAATATGTGTATCGATTGCACATATCAACTCTTGTTTCGATTTCAAACTCTAAATCGCTTTCTGGAAGGTTATACGCGCACTAATGCGTAAATATAACCAGTTTAATGCAACAAACACTCCGGAATAGTGAAATAGGTTTAACATACCTAAAATAACCTTTACATAACTTAGATATAAGTTTTGGAAGGTTTGGTGTGGTGAAATCAAAGTTAATTCGCTTACAGGGACTAAACTTGACAAACTGCGAAAGTATGCCAATTTGAACTGTAACAGACATTCCGGAACATGACCATAAGTTAAACATACCATAAATATCCTTTACATAGCTTAGAAATAGGCTTTGAGGGGTTCGGTGTGCTAAAATAAACTTTTGTGTCATTCAGGGACTAAAAGTGTCAAAAAGTGCACAAGTTTGCATTTTCGCGCATAACTTACGTTCTGAATACATCTGGACATCCAAAAATTTATGTAAGCATGACTACATTATATTTTAGTGTTCGCCTTAAGAAAAATCCATTCGTCGCGTCATTTGGATCGTTTTACGCGCTTATGCGCATTCCGTCGTAATTAACCGAACATCGCGTTCGTACGGCCAAACGAACCGACATCCGAGATATTTTTGAACACATTTTAAGTTCCCTATACTTTAACTTCATTTTAGAGCTTTGAAATGGGGTTAACGGGCCTTAAACGTGTCGAAAATGAGCTTATTACACAACAGGGACCAAATCTGCCATTTTTCAAACTTTCTGGTCTGCAACAAGCTTACGGACCTCAACACTAATGAGCTTACGGTCCGTAAGCTATCTCCAGCAGATCAGAACCTTCTTAAACAGCTGTTAACAGCTGTTAACAGCTGTTACCCACTCCTAATCACTTTGCCACATGTTGATCTCTTATGGTGAGTGACCAAATGAGCCACCATAAGCTTCCGACACTTGTACGGGTGAGATCAAGGCACGTTTCCCGATAAACGATCCTAACGGTGGTGCATTTACTATAAATACCCATCCATACTCAACACAAAAACCCACTAGAATCTGATTGAGGAGCTCTAAGTTGAAGCCTTCGCTTCATACCTGAGCTATTCGATCACGATTAGCATTCGGGGACCCTTCGTAAGTATTCTTTCGTTCTTTTCCTTATTTTACTGCTTTTCGAGTCAGAAAGTCAAACTTTGTTTGATTTTCAGCGTTGACCAGTAATGGTCAATGCGAAGTTCGTTTGAACTTCGCAACGTGATTGTAATCACGATGGTTATAGTCCTTTGGGACTATGCCTACTGATTACCACGTTGTCTATGGTCGTAGGGTAAGCGATCTGATAAATCGCTTATACCTCGAACCCGACCCATTTGGTCGATCATTAGGATCTGACCAAATACATTAGGTGACCATAGTAGGTAGGGAATAACCTTCCGAGGTTATACCTTATGGTCACGACGTTTAAGTAGTTGTATGATAGGTAGTTTATATGCCTTAGGTAAATTACCAGAATACCCTTTTCATGTATAATTGGTAATTAAGCATATGTAACCTAAACCTTTGTCACATAACTGATTTTGTAATATGTTTAGGCATATAACACTTGTCATAGGGCTAGTTAGGCGGTCCGAACGCGTTTCACGCGAACGACGCGTTAAAGTAGCATAAGCTACCTAAACGGGTCGTAATGGGTCGTAGACACTTAGGTTAAGTTTCATTTAGTAGGTAGGCTTTGTTAAACCAAATGACACGAGTCTCTACACTCGTTTGGTTTACAAACCCTAATGCTACCCGATCTTCCGATTTAGGTCCGGTTTATTAATGTAGCTACCTATACTAGGTGCCGTTTGATATCCGCGATCTCTAGCATTGTTTAGTTGTTACTCAAGGACTACTGAGCAATCTCAGGTGAGTACATAGACCCCTCTTTTACTGTTTTCCAAACTGTTTTGGGGTGGAACACATGTGCCTACTTGTTACTTTCATGCTTTCCTGTTTTCACATCATATATCGGTTATGTTCATTAGTACATTATAGTACATGATTTCATTTCAGTTTATGCTATGTATGCCCATTGAGTGCGTACTTAGTACATCGTTTTACATTACATTTCATGCTACGTGTGCCCATTGTGTGCATTACTTAGTACATCTGATTTCATCACATGCTTATATTTTCTTGATTTCAAAGTATAATTGATTATACATGTTATTACTTATCATTTGACAAACTAAATGACTATCTATGGTTTAAACATTAATTTCTCAAAGAACATAAAATAAACTGTTGAATTGTACTTATTTTATGTTCACCAGACCGATTGTTAGTATGATATAGCGCTATAGGATTTGACACCCCATTCCTGTTGTCATGGAATGTCTGAAACCAATTTGTTGCTCCAACCAAATAGGGATTGCCTTTGTGGTATTTCTATAGTCTCAAAGGTGTATTTTGATGCACCAGGTCTGAATGAATTCTTAAATCACACTATTAAAGTATATTTTTATATACTCTCATGTGTGGTATTGTACAAAACCAACATATATTTTGTTAAACATCTAAAGCATATTTTGATATGTTACTTATGAAACCAAAACATAGTTTAATATGTTACTTACAAATCCAAAGTATACTTTTGATATGCTACTATAAGGTTATTCGTTTAACTTTACATTACTTACAATACATAAACATTTCTACAATTGTTAAACATTACTTTGGTGGTTTGGTTTGATTAAGTGATTAAGTAACGATGCATGTGTAATATGATACAAACATGGTGGATACGCCGCTGGTACTTCCTATATATAAGTGTTTGTATGGTATTACATATTGTAGCGTTATTTGAATCATTTCAGTTTGAGACATAGAACGTTTTATACAAATAACATACTTTTCACAAGACATTGTTTTACAAACAACTTATCTTATACAAACTCATCTTACATGGTCATTTATTTAACCATACATTATTTACTTATTTATACATATCATCTGAACTCATTGTTTTTCAAATGATTTACAAAACAAAGCAAATTACAAGGTTCATGACTAAACATTTTCTCAAACATAAGTCATGGAACCTATTTTCACAAAACCTATGTATCTCACAGGCATTTTTATGCTGACGTACCTATTTTCACATGTGTTTTTCAGGAACTGTTGCATAAGATGATCAAGATACATATAGGCAGACTTGGGCTTTAGTGACAATAAAAGATGCAAGACTAGTTAATTATGTTATATTTCCTTGTTTGATTAGACATTGTAACACTTTTAATCAATAAAACGAAACTTCAATTGCCATGGATTTGAAACAATTAATTCTGTTACAACACTCCCCAATGTTTCCGCCACGTTTCGTATGTTCTACGTGGTCGGGGTGTGACAGAAAAGATGGTATCAGAGCCAATGGTTATAGGGAATTAGGTTATTAGTAATGCTTTGACCTAGTCTATAACTTTCTTAGGACCCTAACGCGAGTTTACTTGCGTTTAGTCATAAAACAATACCGTCACCTATCCTTAGGCGACGACCACAACAAGAACATAAATTTCAAAACCGCTTTGAAAACTAATCATCTGTTCTAGGATGATTGATTACTAGGTTTTGAACCCTCTATTGTAAGGTTTTGAACCCTCTGTTATATGGTTTTGAACTCCTTTGAATTTTCAAAATCTCGTCAAGGTTTTGGGTTTTAAATAATGTGAACACGTGCAAACTGGAAGGGTGAATGCCTGTATTCTGGGTTTTCTGTCTAGGCAAGCACTTCGTATACATCTCATCAGACGCGAGACCAGTTGTGCTTACCTGGGAATTCTTGGGATGAGTGTTCACTTATAGGCGAGCATGTCTTCGCGATACATTATATTGACCCGCTTACTTTGATTAGTCACTGTCTCATTTGTTTGCCTTTGGTAACAAACAAATGGTCACAATCTAAATGCCTTGTCATTTTCTTTTGACTATCTTTCGCTTGTTTCCTCCTATCCCTTTTGTTATCTTCAAGATGCTTCTTCATCGCAACGACAATGTCCGAACCAGGTGCTGCAATTACCCAGCGAATAGGCGACTTACTCCAGAGGACCGTTGACTTAGCTATCACCATGAGTCAGCTCAGGAATGAAGCCGTGCAAGGGAACCGCTCCTTGGAGAAGTCAGTGAAACCGTCATCATCTAAATCAAATACCATGTTACAAATGTACCCCCGGTGGACGATGGAGACATTTGGATAACATGTGTCGCTTTGCTGTTTAAAGCAAGGCAGTAGCAAACCCTGTTGCTGCTTAACCTTCAAGTTCTGCTTCATATGTCGCCCTGGCATATCTAGCGCCTGAACCTCATGAACTTTCTACCTTGTGTATCGACTTAAGCACGCCTAGTGCAAGGTGTCGAAGCACCTCTCGTTACACAAATTTCAAAATCCATAAAGGATCTTTCTATCCTCATAATCAGATCCTTGTGGATGAATATCACTCAAATCGGAGCCCTTAATTGAATTATTCGCATGCCTTAATACGAACATTACCATTCAATAAGGACAAAGCCGAATTCTTATTTAGATCTTCCTATCTTCATAGTTAGATTCTAATGATTTAAGTGCCGCATGGAATCCACGGATTGGATTCCTGGTGTGCTTTGAGTATCCGCGTCCAAAGATAACAAATTAATAACCAAGTTAAACAATTATGTGATTATGTGCTTATGTGTTCCCTTTTATGTTTTTGTGTGATCCAAATTCTTGTCATCCAAATCCTCGTAGAATCTTCCATATCTTTGGGTGCTATATTAAATCCTCAACGGGCTTGTACGTAATAGTAAAGACCCTTGGATTATATTGTACCATTCCATAATTAGACCCCTGAGTGGTCTAGGTAAACAGATTGATCCAAAAATCTGGTTAGGAATATCATGTGATGATATAGCTGAAAGGACTCCTTGGTGGTCTAATTAAAAGGATCCTTTGTTGATCTAATTAAAAGGACCCTATGGTAGTCTAGTCACACTCATCACAGGTTTGATTATCCTCCCCACAAACATTTCAAGACAAGTTGTGCGGACTATGCAAGGAATTGCGTAATTATGGATGCATACATAATTATGGAATTCAGTGCACAGAAACCACAGCGAATTTTGTCATGTGTCTAGAGTCTATTCCGTTCATTTTTGTTTCTGAAGATGTAAAATGACTATTCTGTTCATTTTTGTTTCTGAAGATGTAAAATGACTATTCTGTTCATTTTTGTTTCTGAAGATGTAAAATGACTATTCTGTTCATTTTTGTTTCTGAAGATGTAAAATGACTATTCCATTCATTTTTGTTTCTGAAGATGTAAAATGACTATTCCGTTCATTTTTGTTTCTGAAGATGTAAAATGACTATTCCGTTCATTTTTGTTTCTGAAGATGTAAAATGACTATTCCGTTCATTTTTGTTTCTGAAGATGTAAAATGACTATTCCGTTCATTTTTGTTTCTGAAGATATAAAATGACTATTCTGTTCATTTTTGTTTCTGAAGATGTAAAATGACTATTCTGTTTTGTTTCTGAAGATGTTGTGGAAAATGACTATTCTGTTCATTTTTGTTTCTGAATAATGCCTGTTGAAAATAACTCCGTGCATTTTTCATTTCTGAAAAATGTTCGTTAAAGAGAAATTACAGGATTACGTCTTGTTCATCTTTGATGGTTATTTAACACAAAGTCACAAATAGACTCCTACGAATTAATTTCGGGACGAAATTTCCTAAAGTAGGGGAGACTGTGACACCCGTGTCACTGCGACCATCAAACAAATGCCAAACCAATGAAATATTGTATTTCATACTTGGGATTTGTAAAAATATGTGTATCGATTGCACATATCAACTCTTGTTTCGATTTCAAACTCTAAATCGCTTTCTGGAAGGTTATACGCGCACTAATGCGTAAATATAACCAGTTTAATGCAACAAACACTCCGGAATAGTGAAATAGGTTTAACATACCTAAAATAACCTTTACATAACTTAGATATAAGTTTTGGAAGGTTTGGTGTGGTGAAATCAAAGTTAATTCGCTTACAGGGACTAAACTTGACAAACTGCGAAAGTATGCCAATTTGAACTGTAACAGACATTCCGGAACATGACCATAAGTTAAACATACCATAAATATCCTTTACATAGCTTAGAAATAGGCTTTGAGGGGTTCGGTGTGCTAAAATAAACTTTTGTGTCATTCAGGGACTAAAAGTGTCAAAAAGTGCACAAGTTTGCATTTTCGCGCATAACTTACGTTCTGAATACATCTGGACATCCAAAAATTTATGTAAGCATGACTACATTATATTTTAGTGTTCGCCTTAAGAAAAATCCATTCGTCGCGTCATTTGGATCGTTTTACGCGCTTATGCGCATTCCGTCGTAATTAACCGAACATCGCGTTCGTACGGCCAAACGAACCGACATCCGAGATATTTTTGAACACATTTTAAGTTCCCTATACTTTAACTTCATTTTAGAGCTTTGAAATGGGGTTAACGGGCCTTAAACGTGTCGAAAATGAGCTTATTACACAACAGGGACCAAATCTGCCATTTTTCAAACTTTCTGGTCTGCAACAAGCTTACGGACCTCAACACTAATGAGCTTACGGTCCGTAAGCTATCTCCAGCAGATCAGAACCTTCTTAAACAGCTGTTAACAGCTGTTACCCACTCCTAATCACTTTGCCACATGTTGATCTCTTATGGTGAGTGACCAAATGAGCCACCATAAGCTTCCGACACTTGTACGGGTGAGATCAAGGCACGTTTCCCGATAAACGATCCTAACGGTGGTGCATTTACTATAAATACCCATCCATACTCAACACAAAAACCCACTAGAATCTGATTGAGGAGCTCTAAGTTGAAGCCTTCGCTTCATACCTGAGCTATTCGATCACGATTAGCATTCGGGGACCCTTCGTAAGTATTCTTTCGTTCTTTTCCTTATTTTACTGCTTTTCGAGTCAGAAAGTCAAACTTTGTTTGATTTTCAGCGTTGACCAGTAATGGTCAATGCGAAGTTCGTTTGAACTTCGCAACGTGATTGTAATCACGATGGTTATAGTCCTTTGGGACTATGCCTACTGATTACCACGTTGTCTAGGGTCGTAGGGTAAGCGATCTGATAAATCGCTTATACCTCGAACCCGACCCATTTGGTCGATCATTAGGATCCGACCAAATACATTAGGTGACCATAGTAGGTAGGGAATAACCTTCCGAGGTTATACCTTATGGTCACGACGTTTAAGTAGTTGTATGATAGGTAGTTTATATGCCTTAGGTAAATTACCAGAATACCCTTTTCATGTATAATTGGTAATTAAGCATATGTAACCTAAACCTTTGTCACATAACTGATTTTGTAATATGTTTAGGCATATAACACTTGTCATAGGGCTAGTTAGGCGGTCCGAACGCGTTTCACGCGAACGACGCGTTAAAGTAGCATAAGCTACCTAAACGGGTCGTAATGGGTCGTAGACACTTAGGTTAAGTTTCATTTAGTAGGTAGGCTTTGTTAAACCAAATGACACGAGTCTCTACACTCGTTTGGTTTACAAACCCTAATGCTACCCGATCTTCCGATTTAGGTCCGGTTTATTAATGTAGCTACCTATACTAGGTGCCGTTTGATATCCGCGATCTCTAGCATTGTTTAGTTGTTACTCAAGGACTACTGAGCAATCTCAGGTGAGTACATAGACCCCTCTTTTACTGTTTTCCAAACTGTTTTGGGGTGGAACACATGTGCCTACTTGTTACTTTCATGCTTTCCTGTTTTCACATCATATATCGGTTATGTTCATTAGTACATTATAGTACATGATTTCATTTCAGTTTATGCTATGTATGCCCATTGAGTGCGTACTTAGTACATCGTTTTACATTACATTTCATGCTACGTGTGCCCATTGTGTGCATTACTTAGTACATCTGATTTCATCACATGCTTATATTTTCTTGATTTCAAAGTATAATTGATTATACATGTTATTACTTATCATTTGACAAACTAAATGACTATCTATGGTTTAAACATTAATTTCTCAAAGAACATAAAATAAACTGTTGAATTGTACTTATTTTATGTTCACCAGACCGATTGTTAGTATGATATAGCGCTATAGGATTTGACACCCCATTCCTGTTGTCATGGAATGTCTGAAACCAATTTGTTGCTCCAACCAAATAGGGATTGCCTTTGTGGTATTTCTATAGTCTCAAAGGTGTATTTTGATGCACCAGGTCTGAATGAATTCTTAAATCACACTATTAAAGTATATTTTTATATACTCTCATGTGTGGTATTGTACAAAACCAACATATATTTTGTTAAACATCTAAAGCATATTTTGATATGTTACTTATGAAACCAAAACATAGTTTAATATGTTACTTACAAATCCAAAGTATACTTTTGATATGCTACTATAAGGTTATTCGTTTAACTTTACATTACTTACAATACATAAACATTTCTACAATTGTTAAACATTACTTTGGTGGTTTGGTTTGATTAAGTGATTAAGTAACGATGCATGTGTAATATGATACAAACATGGTGGATACGCCGCTGGTACTTCCTATATATAAGTGTTTGTATGGTATTACATATTGTAGCGTTATTTGAATCATTTCAGTTTGAGACATAGAACGTTTTATACAAATAACATACTTTTCACAAGACATTGTTTTACAAACAACTTATCTTATACAAACTCATCTTACATGGTCATTTATTTAACCATACATTATTTACTTATTTATACATATCATCTGAACTCATTGTTTTTCAAATGATTTACAAAACAAAGCAAATTACAAGGTTCATGACTAAACATTTTCTCAAACATAAGTCATGGAACCTATTTTCACAAAACCTATGTATCTCACAGGCATTTTTATGCTGACGTGCCTATTTTCACATGTGTTTTTCAGGAACTGTTGCATAAGATGATCAAGATACATATAGGCAGACTTGGGCTTTAGTGACAATAAAAGATGCAAGACTAGTTAATTATGTTATATTTCCTTGTTTGATTAGACATTGTAACACTTTTAATCAATAAAACGAAACTTCAATTGCCATGGATTTGAAACAATTAATTCTGTTACAACACTCCCCGATGTTTCCGCCACGTTTCGTATGTTCTACGTGGTCGGGGTGTGACAGGTTTGGCCAGTTTTGGGACTTTCGTTTAGTTTTCATATAACCTGCGTTTTAATTTATATTATGTGCTAGAAACCGGAGTAAACCCACAACTGTTTCTATTCATGAAGGGGGAGGAGTCAGCTGATGTGGCATGTTTTCTTCACATCTGCAGTAGTGGCGGTAGTAGTCCGTACTGCTATGGGGTGGTGTAAGAGTGGCAAGTGTGGGCATTTCGGTTCTGGAGGTTTCATTATATGGGACGTTTCAGAGTGAGAACCGGAACCTCATGTTTTCTCTTTTTAAATTCTTTTCTTGTTCTTCCTATTGATTTCTCATTAAATCCAATTTAGTGGTCAAGAGGACTACTCATTTGCAAAACTGTTACCAATGACCACTATAGGTGTTATAGGCGGTCTTCTTGGTACGTGATACGTCACTTATAAACTTTTTCCACTAGCAAAAAAGACTATTTCTATCATGTTATATCGGTAATCACTTATAAATTTTTTTCAGGAGCATTATTTAACCAGCTGACACTATATATAACACATTGGCGTCGGAATTATCTACACAAGATAGGAAACCGGGTCAAAGTAAGTTTTTTTAAATCTTTCAAAAGTTCTATTTCATTTGAATGTCGTTGGAATATATTATATATGGTATTATTATATTAATCTCTGACTTGTTTTAATCTTTATATGAACTTACTTTCTTACCCTATTTCACGGCTAATCTTTTTACGTCAAAATCCAAATTACAACTGCAGCCAGTTAGAGAAGTTGATGACACAAAGTCGATGTATAAGGATGTCGTGCTATGTCACGGCCCCCGACCCGGTTTTACCCGTTCAAGGAGCCGCAGGACAGAAACCCGTGGTAATTATTATGTTGGCAGCGGAATTTTTAACAGGATCTTTTAAAACTTGAAAATGCCCAATTTATTTTATTTCACAAATTGGGAATTTCACCCATAATTTACAATAACGGTGATTTCACTGGGAAATACCTATTTTTACAAAAACATGTTTCTTTATTTTATTAAGCCACTTCTTCAAGCTTGGAGTGCTACACGACACTTTTTCTGGATCACAGCAGATCACCTGAAACATGTTTTAAAAAGGTTTTATCAGCAGGGAAATACTGGCGAGTCATTCAAGTTGCACAAAACGACACATTGTTATAATATACAATATTAAGGGTGATTACATTGTTTTTATCAACCAATTACCCCAAATCGGTATTTGTCACTCGACTGTATCTGTGACTATGGTCAGATCACCCATTGGCTAACCCGTTGTCCAATGGTGACGGGTATCAAGTAATGTATACAAAACCCCACATACCGGCAGTAATTGAAGATTACAAAAACTTAATCCCTGTAATTATAACTGGAAAACATTTAGGGTTTTGTAAAGCACTTTGATAAAAAGAGAATGACTCATATTGCAAGTTTAGACGGACAGCGTTTAGCCTACTGATTTTAGCCTGGTTAACCTAATTCAAATAACAATGCACACGAAAAACTAGGTCAGTAACTTAATACAACTTTTACGACAACTCACGAGATCAAAACCTTCACGACGAATGACAAAGTATAGCCCAAATACGGGCAGCACTTAAACATCCATCGGACTGGTTTTTATCGATCGGACATTAAATCGTAGCAGTGATCGAGTTATTACCCTGTTATCGCGGCAGAATTTCGTGCTGTGTGTGTTTTTGAAGTAAACAGACGATATCTCAGTGTAGGAAACGAGTTTTTACATCGAACCAACGCCAAAATTCAAGTGCCAAAACCCTGCATTTATACTGGAAAAACGGTGCCCTCGCGTGGCGCGAGGGAACCCCCTCTAGCATAGGGTAGCCACGTCTGTTTGTAGCCTGGGTGAGTCGACGATTCGATAAAATTCGATTTCGACAACGAACTGTGAGGATAATAACAATTAGGGAATACTCCCCCCCCCCCCCGAGTTTTAGGGGCCCTGATCCTGATTTCGATTGTTCTGAAAATTTTAGGGGCCATGCAATATTACTTGGGGGTCTCAATTAGGGTTTTCTTTTGGGCAAATTAAAATAAGAACTAGGGTTTTTAATGAGAGTTGTTACATTCTCCCCACCTTATTAAAATCTCGTCCTCGAGATTTACTGGAACAAGTAGGGATATTTTCGCTTCATTTCTGATTCCAGCTCCCAAGTGTACTCAGGTCCTCTGTTTGAATCCCACTTAACTTTGACTAGTACTAGTCTTTTGTGTTTGAGAAACTTGACCTTTCTGTCTTCTATCTGCAGTGGCTTCTCAACAAATTTTAATTTCTCATTGACCTCTATATCTTGAAGAGGTACTACCAGGGATTCGTCAGATAGACATTTCTTGAGATTGGATACATGGAATACGTTATGTACTCCAGCCAATTCTTCTGGTAGTTGTAAGCGATAAGCAACTAGTCCTATTCGCTGGATTACTGGGAATGGTCCTACGTACCTTGGACTTAACTTTCCCTTCTTCCCGAACCTCACTACTCCTTTCCAAGGAGAAACTTTTAAGAGTACATTGTCTCCAACTTGAAATTCTAGCGGCTTGCGTCTATTATCTGCATAACTCTTCTGGCAATCTCGAGCCGTCTTTAGTCTTTCCTTGATTTGAGTGATCTTGTCGGTGGTTTCTTGCATGATTTCAGGACCTGATAGTTGACTTTCTCCTATTTCTTCCCAACAAACTGGAGTTCTGCACTTTCGTCCATACAGTGCTTCGAATGGGGCAGCTTCAATGCTTGCATGGTAACTGTTATTATAGGAGAATTCAATTAAGGGTAGGTGGTCATCCCAATTTCCACCAAAATCTATCACACATGCTCGGAGCATGTCTTCCAGGGTTTGGATCGTCCTTTCACTTTGTCCATCTGTTTGGGGATGGTAAGCTGTACTTAAATTTAATCGCGTCCCCATGGCTTCTTGGAAACTTGTCCAAAAATGTGAAGTGAAACGACTATCCCTATCCGATACAATGGAGAGTGGGATTCCATGTAAGGATACTACTTCGTCTACTTATAGCTTGGCTAATCTTTCCATGCTAAAGGTTTCTTTCATGGGTAGAAAATAAGCTGATTTGGTTAATCGATCCACAATTACCCAAATCGCATCATTACCTTTTCTGGTTTTGGGTAACTTAGTAACAAAGTCCATGGTTATTAGTTCCCATTTCCAAACAGGCATTTCTAATTGTTGCAGTAGACCTGAGGGTTTCTGGTGTTCTGCCTTAACTTGTGAACAAGTTAGACATTTAGATACATATCTAGCTATATCCTTTTTCATTCCTATCCACCAGAAGTTATTTCTTAAATCTTGGTACATTTTATTATTACCAGGAGGCATGGTATACCTAGATTTATGGGCTTCCTCTAAAATCTTATTTCTTAAGTCTCCTTGCTTAGATACCCAAATCATTTTCTTATGGAATCTCCAAATTCCATCAGCTCCTTGCTCCAAGTCTTTTATTCTTCCTTTCATTCCTTCAGCATCATCCTTGCTTGCTGTTTCTTGAATGTTTTTCAATTGTTCCATTAAATCTACTTGAAGATTTAATCTAAGAGCACGAACTCGCTTTTGCTTTTCATGATACTTACGACTTTAGGCATCTGCAACTACATTTGTTTTTCCTTCGTGATATTGAATAGCACAGTCGTAGTCACTTAGAATCTCCATCCATCTCCTTTGCCTCATGTTTAATTCTTTTTGCCCAAATATATATCTTAAACTCTTATGATCTGTATAAACAGTAAATTTACTTCCATACAGATAGTGTCTCCAAATTTTAAGGGCAAAAATTACGGCTCCTAATTCTAAGTCATGAGTCGTATAATTTTCCTCATGCTTCTTCAATTGCCTTGAGGCATACGCAATTACCTTTTTGTGTTGCATTAACACACATCCTAATCCTAGCTTTGAAGCATCACAGTAAACTTCAAAATCTTATGTCCCTTCTGGTAAGGCAAGAATTGGGGTGTTTGTTAACTTTTGCTTTAAAACCTTAAAAGCCTCTTCTTGCTTAGGTCCCCATTCAAACTTAACTGTTTTACAGGTTAGTTTCGTTAATGGCATAGCTATCTTAGAGAAATCCTTAATAAAGCGCCTATAGTACTCAGCTAATCCTAGAAAACTTCTAACTTCCGTAGCTGATTGTGGGACTTTCCATTTGGTGATTGCTTCTATCTTAGCAGGATCGACGTGAATACCTTCGTGATTCACCATGTGACCTAAAAATTGCACCTCCTGTAGCCAAAATTCACACTTCGAGAATTTGGCGTAAAGCTTTTCCCTTCTTAGCAAAGTTAAGAGTGCATGCAGGTGCTTACAATGCTCTTCCTGGTTTTTGGAATAAATAAGTATATCGTCGATGAAGGCAATTACAAATTTATCCAAGTACGGTTTACAGATCCTATTCATCATGTCCATAAATGCTGCCGGAGCATTTGTTAGTCCAAAAGGCATAACTGTAAACTCGTAGTGACCATACCTAGTTCTGAAAGCGGTTTTAGGTATGTCTTCTTCTTGCACCTTCAATTGATGATATCCAGAGCGTAAATCTATTTTAGAAAAATATCTAGCTCCCTGTAGCTGATCAAAAAGATCATCAATCCTAGGCAATGGGTATCGATTCTTAATTGTAACCTTATTCAGTTCCATATAATCGATACACATTCTCATCGAACCATCTTTCTTTTTCACGAACAACACTGGTGCTCCCCAAGGGGATGAACTAGGTTGTATAAATCCTTTACTGAGCAATTCATCTAATTGCTTTTTCAGTTCTAACATTTCGGTGGGTGCTAATCGGTAGGGTGCTTTAGCTACGGGTGTAGTACCAGGAATCAAATGAATCCTAAATTCTACCTCCCTACCTGGTGGTAATCCTGGTAGTTCTTCTGGGAATACATCCGAGTATTCTGATACTACAGGAATTTCCTTAAGTTCTTTACCCTTAGTGCTAATGATTACCGAAATCATATACACTATTCCTTGCTTTCGTTCATAACTAGCAACTTTCATTACTGAAATGAACTTCATTGGTTTATGCGGCTTATCCCCTGTAATCATAATTACTTCTCCTGTGGGTGCACGAATTTCTATGGAATTCTTATCACAGAGGATTCGAGCATGGTTGGCCACTAACCAATCCATTCCTAAGACGACATCGAATTCAGCTAAATTCATGGGTAATAGGTTTGCAGAAAAATTATGACCTGAAAGTTCTATATTTTCTTTTTGCAAAACCGTATCTATATTAACAGAGTTCCCGTCTGTCGTTTCTACTGTATAAACTTGCCTAAGTTTCGTTAAAGGTTGCTTAAGAGCTTGGCAGAATGAAGTATTTATAAAACTTTGGTTTGCACCAGAGTCGAATAATACTTTCGTATAAACATTGTGAACTAAGAACGTACCAGCTATTACATCAGGAATCAGTTCGGCTTCCTGCGTGGTTAATTGGAAGGCTCTTACGTTCTTCTTATTAGTCCCTTCAGTAGGTTTAGCCTTGTTATCTGCTGGTTTGACCAATTTAGGGCATTCTGGTCTGAAATGGCCAGCTTCGCCGTAGTTGTAGCAGATCTTTGTTTTCTTTCTGCAATCTTTTTCACGATGTCCTGTAGCTTTGCAAAAGTTGCAGGTTTCATTACATTTTCCAAAATGTTTCTTCTTACAGTTTTTGCAGAACGGCGGAGTGGAAGATGATCCAGTTCCCTTTCTCTTGAAATTGCTATTATTACCCACACGAAATCCTTGGGTAATTTTCTGAGCCAATTCCTTCTTCCTATTTTCTTCTCGCGTAATCACCAGTCCGTCAGTCAAAGTGTTAGCTAATTCCACCACATCATCGATTGTGCGGGGCCTCGCAGCTTTGACAATATCACGGATCTCGCTAATTAAACCCCAAATGTAGCGAGAAATAAGTACCGGTTCTGGCGAAGCCAGAGTAGGCACAATTCGAGCATATTCGAAACACTTCGAAGTATACCCTCGGCAATCAACATCCACCATTCGGTGGCTTAGGAATTTTTTCGCCATTTGTTCTTTTTCATATTCTGGGCAGAATTTTCTTTCCACCAGACGCTTAAATTCTTCCTAGTTCATGGCATAGGCCATGTCGCTTCCCTTGGCTTGCAACACGGTGTTCCACCATTCTAATGCTTCTTCCTTGAAAAGGTGAGAAGCATACATAACTCTATCCTCCTCGGCACATTTACTTATTTTAATTATTGCCTCGGTTTTCTCCAACCAACGCAGTGCAGCAGTTGCCCCTTCATTGCCTGCGAACTCGACAGGTTTACAAGCAAGAAATTCCTTGTAAGTGCAACCAGGCGTTGCAGCTTTCATTCTCTTAAATATCGGGGCTTGAATCAAGTTGTCGTTATCGCCGCCTCCGTTAACACTATTACTAAAATCATCGTTGCGCGTTCGTTTACTAGGGTGAGCTTGTGAAGGCTCAACAGGACTTTTAACCGCAGCGACGATTGCCGGAATAGCATTGGCTATTCCTTGAGCGACGATGTTTTCTATGTCTTGCCTATTAAGAAAATGATCTTCATTGTTTTGCTCAGATTGATTAACCTCGTTAACTGGGTCATTATCAGCGTGTTCCATCTGGTAATTAATATATATAAGTCATTAGCATAAAATAAATAATGACTAAATACAAAACAATCGCACAAAAATCACGTTACACGTATAGCCAAAATTGTCGATTTTTCGACTTCCACATTTTATATATTACTATGCGTCCGTACACACCAGTTATCTTACAAGAGTTTTATTTTAAGTTATTTTACAGGATTATATTTTTATTACTATTATTATTATTTTATTATTATACAATCACAACCACACAGTCACACCATCCCCGTCAGCTGGCATTTCAAAAACGACGTTCCCTCTCGTCGTACTTCCATGATATCCTCTCCCCCACATCTCGTATTCTATTCCCGGCGTCCACCAGCTCCTCGCCATAGTGGCGAAGTTCAGCCAAGTTCTCATTGCTCATTGGTGGGTGTAGTGGAGATCAGGGTCAAACTGGGGGAAAAAGGTATTAGGGTTATTCAAAAGGTTCTGAAATTGCCAGTCAGTTGTCCACCATTCTTCCAGCTCTCCTAGAGGTCGGGGGTTAACAAGGGGATCTGGAATAGCCGGTTCCAGATTGACTGGAAGTTGGGCTTCCGCTGGGTAATTGAAAAGGTTTTAATCGGCAGGTCCGATGAGGTCACTAAGTGCCAGTTTATGATCCAACTCTTCCCATGATGGCATTTCCTGGGCTTGCCTGGAACTTTCCCCGATTTCGATTCCTTTGCCTTTATCCTTCGGATCCTCAGTCTTTATCACTTTCTGTACCGCTGGTTTCTTCCTACGCACAAGCCTCCAGCCCACGAGTCTTCTTCTCTTTTTCGGTTTTGGTTTCTCTTGAGGTTGGGCTTGGAATACCATTGGTTTCTCAATGTCGGCCCAATAACCGGAAAAACCCTCGGAAATTTCCATATCAGAATGGATAGTGATATTCTGAAGAGCTTCAGATAACTCATTCATGCTGTTAGCATATATGAAGAAACACACAAAATTCTAAGTTAAAATTTTGTAAATTGAATTTTCACATAATCACAGAATGACAATCAGAAAAATTAAGTATTTCTAAATACTTAATTAGCTTAAATCAGTGGCTCTGATACCACCTTTTTCTGTCACGGCCCCCGGCCCGGTTTTACCCGTTCCAGGAGCCGCGGGACAAAAACCCATGGTAATTATTATATTGGCAGCGGAATTTTTAATAGGATCTTTTAAAACTTGAAAATGCCCAATTTATTTTATTTCACAAATTGGGAATTTCACCCATAATTTACAATAACGTTGATTTCACTGGGAAATCCCTATTTTTACAACAACACGTTTCTTTATTTTATTAAGCCACTTCTTCAAGCTTGGAGTGCTACACGACACTTTTTCTGGATCACAGCAGATCACCTGAAACATGTTTTAAAAATGTTTTATCAGCAGGGAAATACTGGCGAGTCATTCAAGTTGCACAAAATGACACATTGTTATAATATACGATATTAAGGGTGATTACATTGTTTTTATCAACCAATTACCCCAAATCGGTATTTGTCACTCGACTGTATCTGTGACTATGGTCAGATCACCCATTGGCTAACCTGTTGTCCAATGGTGATGGGTATCAAGTAATGTATACAAAACCCCACATACCGGCAGTAATTGAAGATTACAAAAACTTAATCCCTGTAATTATAACTGGAAAACATTTAGGGTTTTGTAAAGCACTTTGATAAAAAGAGAATGACTCATATTGCAAGTTTAGACGGACAGCGTTTAGCCTACTGATTTTAGCCTGGTTAACCTAATTCAAATAACAATGCACACGAAAAACTAGGTCAGTAACTTAATACAACTTTTACGACAACTCACGAGATCAAAACCTTCACGACGAATGACAAAGTATAGCCCAAATACGGGCAGCACTTAAACATCCATCGGACTGGTTTTTATCGATCGGACATTAAATCGTAGCAGTGATCGAGTTATTACCCTGTTATCGCGGCAGAATTTCGTGCTATGTGTGTTTTTGAAGTAAACAGACGATATCTCAGTGTAGGAAACGAGTTTTTACATCAAACCAACGCCAAAATTCAAGTGCCAAACCCCTGCATTTATACTGGAAAAACGGCGCCCTCGCGTGGCGCGAGGGCCTGGCGCGTGGCGCGAGGGAACCCCCTCTAGCATAGGGTAGCCACGTCTGTTTGTAGCCTGGGTGAGTCGACGATTCGATAAAGTTCGATTTCGACAACGAACTGTGTGGATAATAACAATTAGGGAATACCCCCCCCTGAGTTTTAGGGGCCCTGATCCTGATTTCGATTGTTCTGAAAATTTTAGGGGCCATGCAAGATTACTTAGGGGTCTCAATTAGGGTTTCCTTTTGGGCAAATTAAAATAAGAAATAGGGTTTTTAATGAGAGTTGTTACATGCTAGGGGGAGAGATGTGTGGGATCTTTTGGATGAATTAATGATTTACATACGGAATCCTATGCAATATTATGATAAAGAAGTGAAGTTTGTTCGGGTAATCTTTCTTTTCTGAAAGAAGCGAAATGGGCTATCCGGTTCAGGGCAAAATGTGTAGGATTGAGTTGGTTTACATATAGTTTTTGTCCTTTTTTGGTTTCGCAAATGATTTATTTGTTACATATTGTTTAATAAACAACAATATTATAGTTTGGAGATTCCCGACCCGCTTAGTACATTTTACGGGCTCCTATATTAGCTATTGTGTTAGGTTACCATTCAACCCGTTAGGTGTTAATATCCCGAAACAATCGGTTCACATACAAATGAGTCAAAATTTTCACCTCTATGCTTTTCACATTATAAGATTTTGATGGATGCTTTGTCGGTTTTGGCAGGAAAACTCAAGCATCAACTCAAATACAAAACTTGGCTGTTTATGGTCAAGGACTTCTGAGGTTGAGCGGTCGGGGTGATGCAATCAAGGCGCAAAGACTTTCACAGGTTTGACCAGGTACTAAATCTTAAAGCCCCATTAAATGATGACCAGAGTAAAATCATGTGAGTGTAACCTTCTAACCAATAACTATTTTGGCATTTTTATAGCTTAACACACACAAACAATGTATCAGTAATTCTAATTACCCTTTTGTTTTGACAGGGTAACAAAATCCCATTGTGAGAATCTAACATGCCCAACAGATTTGATTTATCCCCCTGACGATTGTTATGTTAACGACACACTTTCGTTTTCACTACAAGTAAGAAACACGTAACACTTTAAAACTTTTGAAACTGGATAAACTTGGTACTGATTTTGGTGGTTACATTTTAACATTTCGCAAATTTGTCGTGTTGAAGACATAGTTGTGGATGACAAGTTAAACGGGGTATCATTCAGATACACAGAGCAGTGAGTGTCATCGTCAGCACAGAAGGCATGATAACCTAAAGGACGAGGTGTTATTGGCCAATTTAGTGGTCAAGAGGACTACTCATTTGCAGAACTGTTACCAATGGCCACAATAGGTGTTATAGGCGGTCTTCTTGGTACGTGATACGTCACTTATAAACTTTTTCCACTAGAAAAGAAGGGTATTTCTGTCATGTTATATCGGTAATCACTTATAAACTTTTTCAGGAGCATTATTTAACCAGCTGACACTATATATAACACATTAGCGTCGGAATTATCTTCACAAGAAAGGAAACTGGGTCAATGTAAGTTTTTTTTAATCTTTCAAAAGTTCTATTTCATTTGAATTTCGTTGGAATATATTATATATGGTATTATTATATTAACCTCTGACTTGTTTTAATCTTTATATGAACTTACTTTCTTACCCTATTTCACGGCTAATCTTTTTACGTCAAAATCTAAATTACAAACGCAGCCAGTTAGAGAAGTTGATGACACAAAGTCGATGTATAAGGATGTCGTGCTAGGGGGAGATGTGTGGGATCTTTTGAATGATATGTTGATTTACATGCGGAATACTATGCAATATTATGAAAAAGAAGTGAAGTTTGTTCGGGTAATTTTTCTTTTCTGAAAGAAGCGAAATGCGATATCCGGTTCAGGTCAAAATGGGTAGGATCGAGTTGGTTCACATATAGTTTTTGTCCCTTTTTTTTGGTTTCGCAAATGATTATTTGTTACATATTGTTTAATAAACAACATTATTACAGTTTGGAGATTTCCGACCCGCTTAGTACATTTTACGGGCTTCTATATTAGCTATTGTGTTGGGTTACCATTCGACCCGTTAGGTATTAATATCCCGAAACAATCGGTTCACATACAAATGAGTCAAAATTTTCACCTCTATTCTTTTCGCATTATAAGATTTTGATGGATACTTTGTCGGTTTTGGCAGGAAAACTCAAGCAACAACTCAAATACAAAACTTGGCTGTTTCTGGTGAAGGACTTCTGAGGTTGAGCGGTCGAGGTGATGCAATCAAAGCGCAAAGACTTTCACAGGTTGGACCGGGTTCTGAATCTTGAAGCCCCATTAAATGATGAACAGAGTAAAAGCATGTGAGTGTAACCTTCTAACCAATAACTATTTTGGCATTTTTATAGCTTAACACACACAAACAATGTATCAGCCAATCTAATTACCCTTTTGTTTTGACAGGGTAACAAAATCCCATTGTGAGAATCTAACATGCCCAACAGATTTGATTTATCCCCCTGACGATTGTCATGTTAATGACACACTTTTGTTTTCACTAAAAGTAAGAAACACGTAACACTTTAAAACTTTTGAAACTTGATAAACTTGGTACTGATTTTGGTGGTTACATTTTAACCTTTCGCAGATTTGTCGTGTTGAAGACATAGTTGTGGATGACACGTTAAAGGGGGTATCATTCAGATACACAGTGCAGTAAGTGTCATCGTCAGCACAGAAGGCATGATAACCTAAAGGACGAGGTGTTATAGGCCAATTTAGTGGTCAAGAGGACTACTCATTTGCAGAACTGTTACCAATGGCCACTATAGGTGTTATAGGCGGTCTTCTTGGTACGTGATACGTCACTTATAAACTTTTTCCACTAGCAAAAAAGGGTATTTCTGTCATGTTATATCGGTAATCACTTATAAACTTTTTCAGGAACATTATTTAACCAGCTGACATTATATATAACACATTAGCGTCGGAATTATCTACACAAGAAAGGAAACCGGGTCAAAGTAAGTTTTTTTAATCATTCAAAAGTTCTATTTCATTTGAATGTGGTTGGAATATATTATATATGGTATTATTATATTAACCTCTGACTTGTTTTAATCTTTATATGAACTTATTTTCTTACCCTATTTCACGGCTAATCTTTTTACGTCAAAATCTAAATTACAACCGCAGCCAGATAGAGAAGTTGATGACACAAAGTCGATGTATAAGGATGTCGTGCTAGGGGAAGATGTGTGGGATCTTTTGGATGAATTAATGATTTACATGCGGAATCCTATGCAATATTATGAAAAAGAAGTGAAGTTTGTTCGGGTAATTTTTCTTTTCCGAAAGAAGCGAAATGGGCTATCCGGTTCAGGTCAAAATGGGTAGGATGGAGTTGGTTCACATATAGTTTTTGTCCCTTTTTTTGGTTTCGCAAATGATTATTTGTTACATATTGTTTAATAAACAACATTATTACAGTTTGGAGATTTTCGACCTGCTTAGTACATTTTACGGGCTTCTATATTAGCTATTGTGTTGGGTTACCATTCGACCCGTTAGGTGTTAATATCCCGAAACAATCGGTTCACATACAAATGAGTCAAAATTTTCACCTCTATGCTTTTCGCATTATAAGATTTTGATGGATGCTTTGTCGATTTTGGCAGGAAAACTCAAGCATCAACCCAAATACAAAACTTGGTTGTACCCTCACAATTACAGGTATCCGTACAATTAATTAATATTAAATTTGTGCTTAATGACTGTGCTTAATTACAACGGATTAATAAACTGCTTTCCGATTTCTGTCACATAATGCATCACATTTCATACTGTCACTCCATTTATTACATACAACCCTTAGTGACAAACTTGATGCACAAAGCACAGTTAGCACAGTGAGCGGATAACTCAGAAACATGCTGACAATACCAGCACATAGACAGACTATATATTGAGGCCCAGTATGAGCCAGAGACAAGGTATTACACTAGTATGGAGTGTAGGGAAGTAAGGACCATAAAACTGTGTCACTAGGTGATAGTTTAGGTGCCGGAAAGTGCCTAAAACCCACTTAAAATGCAAAATTCTTCATTTATTAACAAAATTCAGCATTTAAATATGCTAGTCACTTGCAAAAATATGACAAAATGGTCCTGTATGCTTTCCTAAGTGTCGGAAATTAAAAGGGTCACTAAAAGATACATAAAGGACACTTTACGATATAACTTAGCTCTTTAACGGAACGGTATATAACCGAACAACCGGACGTTACCCGGAACACTAAAATATTGTTAAAAACATTGTTTCTATTTTTCTGAACTAGTTATGATTCCCGAATATCATAACACACTATATTATGACATAACACTTAAACACCTAACTAGTTCACTTAACATCTAACCATTTAATATAACTTACCATTACATCACAACTAAACACCCCCCCCCCCCATGTTTACGGATTACAAGTGTGGCCCCACCCTTGATTTTCTTTGAATTGTTTAGTAGATCATGCTTGTTCTTTTGAGACACAATATACAAGGGTTAATGCTTAAGTTTGGGTTATAAGTAAACACATGGGTCTAGACTTCATTTCTCATTCAACACTCAACACTCAACACCACAAACTCTCTCTTTCTTCCTCTCTTGGCTTCGGCCGAACCCAAGCCACACCACCATCATCATCATTCACTCATCTTCATCCATTCTACAAGCATACAAAGGTGTTAAAGGTCATACAAGGAAGCTAGGAGCTTTCGGGAGTTCAAGGACCTTCTTCGTTTGCTATTAACCACCATTTTTCTTCTCTTGAACATCCCTAGCCTTGAGCTAGTGGTAAGAACTTGAATCCCTTCATTTTTCATCATATGGAAGTGGTTAAAGTAGCTTCATGATGATAAACTTAAAGAACATTAAGAAACAAAAGAATGAAACCTTAACATAAGCTTAAATCATGAAGAAACTATGTTATTTTAGTGTTGATTTGTTGTTGATTATTGTTTGCTTGTGAAAATGATATAGATCATCATATGATCTTGCTAGATCATGATTAAAAACATGATCTAGCAAGATGAGAGGATGAACATGTTAAAGATTATGGATCATCCTCACAAAAGTCATGAACTTGAAGGAATATAAAGTTTCTTGTAAAATGATGAACAAAGAAGGTTTAAAGTCTTGTAAATCTAAATATTTCAAGTATGAATTACCAAGAAACCAAGTTAAAAATACAAGTCTACTAAATCTTGGTTCTTACACAAATATACATCATTTTTAGTGGCTAACAAAGCTAAGAAGCACATGTGTAACAAGAAAAATACATGAAGAAGTATTTTGGAAAATATGAACATAAGTTGCAAAGATCCATATTCTTTAAAAATGGAGTTTTTAAAGAATCAACCTCAAATTAAAGGGTAACAAGACTCACTAAATACACTAGTAAGTTACTACACATTTTTATAAATTTTCAAGTTCATGAAGTGGTAATTTATGCTTGTTTTTAACAAAGATTGTATATTGTTGATTGGGGATTGTTGGATGAATTTTCGAAAAGAAAATGATATGCTTATAAGCATGGACACCTCCGTTTACAAAGGAAACTCTGGCGAAATTTTCTAAAATTCCAACACTTAGAAAATATTTTTCTAACAAGTGCTTACGAATATATTTTACCTTTGTTTATCAAAATAAACTTCGCCTTAGGTTTTGTTACAAAAATACAAAGTTTCGGAGGTTGATTATGGTAAATAAAAATGGATAAATATATATTTAGAATATATATTTTATACTAATACACTTGTGTGAAAATTTGTATATTTTGTGAACTAGCTATATTATTTTAGGGTAAAATAATATAACTTACAAGTTAACTGGAAATTACAACTCCAAAATAATACCAAAAATCCCACGTAACAAATATTTAAGTTACACACTTGGTATTGTAAAACCAAACGCGAAAACGTAACTTACGAAATATTCCGCAAAATACTCTTACACATATATTTTTGGTAAAATATTATTTTGGAAGCTAAAGAAGTAAAATATATTATTTTTGAGAAAAATACATATATTTTGGGAATACGTTATTTTTTGACAAATAAGTTAAATATATTTTCCTAAGTGGGACTTAAAATATATTTATCGAAACTACAAATGTACATGTATAAATACCCCCATCATTGGGAAGGAAATACGCATATAAAATACTTGAGAAGTATGGATACGAAATAGTTGCCTAACTATTATTCCAAAACCCTAAAAACAAAACTTAAGTTAAAATAATTATCATTGTTTTAACAAGAAGTTATAACTTGGAATAATATCAAAGTAACGTAACTCAAAAACCTTCATACTAAGCAAAGGCACGGCCCGTTCGTCTAATAGACGTTAGTACACTGTAGGTAGTCGTGTTTGCTGAGGAGACTTGGGTTACACATACTGAAGACGCAATACAGTGAGTTCATGTCCCCCTTTTCCTTAAACTGTTTTGTTTACTTACTTTGGGGGTGAAATACATGTTACAAAAGGGATACTTACAATACTATTGGCATGATTAGCCTAGGAAAGAACCATAGATCATGTGATAGGGTAGGCGGATACTTGGGACCATTAATCCTCGTATCAGGACCGAGGGGCATGAGTGATAGATCTATTTGGGTGTAGCGAGCCCACACCCATGAGGCCGGGGCGGCCCATAGAGGTGAATTATGTCTTCCAGCCAGGAGCCCGGTACAACTTTGCTAGGTTTGAGTCTTCCTACACCGTCACACATATCAGTGGCCTTGCAAACCATTGGTGATTTTTTCCTTGTTTGCAATCATACCAGGACATACATACATACGTACATACATACATACATACATTGAATACAAAGGTTTATACATACTCACATACACATAAACTTGCTCAACTTTTGTTGATTTTTCAAACTACATGTATTTCAGGGAACTAGCGGATCTGGCGGGGTATGCATGTGTCTAGCTGCGTTGAATAAAGATGTCATCCAGGGTAGTAGGTTTAGGAGATGTAACCCTTACCTGGACGGGTTATATGTCTTTAAACCACGTTTTATTTAAATCCTTTTGCTGTGTCTCATGAACACGTTGTAGACAAGTATGGTTTGTAACTTATTTTAAGTGTCGACATTTTCAAACAATGATGTTGTGGTATTTTTAAACTAAATGAATGGATGAACATCTTGTGTTTTTATCATATAGCATTGTTATGATTGTTGCTATGGTATTAAGAAGTCACACCAAATAAACCCACGCTTCCGCAAAAGCCAGGGTGTGACAGCTTGGTATCAGAGCCTCGATCATAGCGAACTAGGATTCTTTCTCGAGTCTAGACTATGATCATCAGGGCTCTCACGAAAATGTTTTCAAACATTTTTACATTGCATACACTATACGTCCAGATCCAGGGAACAAACATTATTACAAACAAAATGCACAAATACACATTTCAAAATTTATATTTATAATTCAGTCTTAGAGACTGAGGGAGTTCAGTCTTGGAGACTGGGGGAGGATCAGTCTTAGAGACTGAGGGAGGATCAGCCTTAAAGGCTGAGGGAGGATCAGTCTTAGAGACTGGGGGAAATTTAGTCTTAGAGACTGGGAGGTTGGTCTTAGAGACCAGGGATTTAGTCTTAGAGACTGGGAAAATTTGGTCTTAGAGATCAGGGAGTTAGTCTTAGAGACTGGGGAAATTTGGTCTTAGAGACCAGGGATTTAGTCTTAGAGATTGGGGAAATTTGGTCTTAGAGATCAGGGAGTTAGTCTTAGAGACTGGGGAAATTTGGTCTTAGAGACCAGGATTTAGTCTTAGAGACTGGGAAAGTTGGTCTTAGAGACCAGGGAGTTGGTCTTAGAGGCCAGGGAGTTAGTCTGAGAGACTAGGGAATTTAGTCTGAGAGACTGGGTGGGATAGTCTGGGGAAGACTAGGATAATTACTTGCGTACATTATTGTGACTTACATGCTTATTTGATTACATGTTGATATATGTGCATATGTGTGGTTGTGTTACAGACACCATGCCATCATCTTCTGATACCGGAGTGTCAGACACATTGGATCCTATGGCGATTGTGTCGGACGAAGAGATTATCCCTGAGGACGAGGTCTATACATCGGATACCACTAGTACGGACGATGACGATTTCCAGCCTTTTGCTTTGCCGGATCTCGGAGACGATGTTCAGCGCGCTGATGGTTTTCTAGTCGGGGATCTACCTCTTGCTGAGATCCCTGCTCTCGTTCCTGCAGTCCCTGTTGAGGATCTGCCACTTGATGATGATGTCGTTATTCCTGTCATTGAGGTTCCGGTTATGGAGGTTTCTTCTGATTCTTCTGGTCCAGACTCTTTTGAGTCAGTATCATCTTCTACTCTCCATGCGCTGGGGTTACAGCGATACCCCACCGACTTAGATTCCGATATGGCCATGTCAGCCGCATCCGATCAGGACCCTGATTTTGACCTTGCTGATGACCCCGATCATGATTTTGATGTTGCTGATGACCCAGATCATGATTTTGACCTTGCTGATGACCCCGATCATGAGTTTGACCTTGCTGATGACGCCGAGCATGAGATAGACTATGCTCCTGATGAACAGCCATTCAAGGCCCCTGTTTCACCTCACGATTTCGACCCAGATCATGAGATTGGGTTTATGCACGATGATCAGCCCCTAGAGGCTCCTGTTGCTCCTACCGATCAGCCCCCTGTTGTACCCGCTGATCTAGATATAGCCCCAGCTGACCCTGTCCCATCGCCAGATCATGACTCCATCTTTGCTGAGATACCTGATATTGCACCGATATTACCTGATCCAGTCCTTGTGTTTGATGACCATGCTCCGTTTGCCGCCCACATCAATCCTAGATATGCTGACACCCACAATGGGTGGGTCGATGATGACGATTATCCCCCACATGTTAGACCAGTCATTCCCCCTCATGCACCCATCTCTGAACCGATTGATGTTGCCCCTCATTTTCCCCATGTATCAGATATCCATCACACCGACCTTCCTATCACTTTTCTCCAGGACATTCCTCCACCTCATCCTGGGGAGGGATCTTCGAGACAGCAGCCTGCTTTTGTCCCGCCTGTGTTGCCAGCTGTTCCATTCATGACTCAGCTTCCTCGCACTACATCACCTTTTGCACCCTTGGGCGAGCCATTCATGTGGTCTTCGCCCAATGTCATGCCTTTGTCAGACCCATACCATCCTTATCATGTTGGATATACCACATATGACATACTTATATCTCTGCAGTTACAGCAGGATGCGTTGAGCCGACGAGTCCAGGAGCTGGAGAGGACTCCGCGTCCTCCCCCTTGTCATTGCCAGTCTCCATTTGCTACACCACCAGCTCCTCTCCCACTACACCCGGATTCTGATGTCCGCTTCCTCACTCCGGAGCAGCAGATTGCTTACCTGCTGCGCGTTATCCACACCCTCGAGGAGGATTGGGTGCATTTGCGCCGTTTGCTTTTCTTCCCTCCTCCACCTCCTCCTCTGCCATCAGCGTAGCTATATTTTTGGTTTGGTGCAGGTAGATTTTTTGGTGAGAGAGTCGCAATTGGGCCAACATATGAAGACTTTTGGAAGACCACGTTTTTGTATATGATTTGTGTAGACCGACTTGTATTTTGGGGTGATGTAACTCTATGATCTCATTTTGATGTATGATGTACTGTGAAACATGTAAAACTATATTGTGGTCATGATTAAATGAAAGCTCAATGGCAATGTTCTCACTACATGCATTGTTGAATTATTTGTTTTATATTATAACATGGGATGTTATGTGTTATGAGGTTGATGGATGTTATTACATACGCATACTACTTACTTACTATACTTACTATGACCTGACCAATATGATCTTCTTTTAGAAGATGCCTCCACGACGAGACACACGTTTGCCTACTACTGAGGCAGAATTGCAAGCAAGAATTTCGCAAGCCATTGCTGATTACGAGGCCTCCCGCGCTGAGACCAGCAGAGGTACCTCAAGAAACAACAACCCACCACATGGTAATGTTTAAGTCACTGAGACATATTACATTACATTTGGACATTCCATGTGCAATTGCTAATGCTTCCTGTAAATATTATTGCCTGTACAGGCTGCACCTACAAACAATTTCTTGACTGTAAGCCCTTAAATTACGACGGCACTGGAGGTGCTGTTGCATTCGTCAGATGGGCAGAAAAGACGGATTTTATTTTAAGGATGAGCAAGTGTGCTCCTGAACAGCAAGTTACATACATTTCAGGGCTCTTTCTTGATGGTGCTTTATCATGGTGGAACCTTCAAGTACAAACCCTGGGGGAGGCGGCGGCGTATGCATTGACATAGACTTAACTGAAAGAGCTTATGCGGAAGAAATACTGTTCACGGGCCGAAATACAAAAGCTGGAAACTGAGTTTTGGAATCTCAAAATGGACGGCCCAAAAATTGCTGAGTATGTACAGAGATTCCATGATTTATCTCATGTGGTGCCCTACATGGTTAGTCCAGAGTTCAAGCGTGTTGAACGTTTCATCTGGGGGTTGGAACCTCAGATTATGAGCATGGTGACAACATCGAAGCCTGCCATAATTACTGAGGCAATTGATCTAAGCGTGGCTTTAACTGAAGAGGTGATCAGGCTAAACAAGTTTTCAATTTCTGACCCCAAGAAAAAGGAGACTCACATCGAGTCCTCGGGAGAGAACAAATGGAAGTTCTCAAACTTCAAAAAGGGTACCAGCAGCACAAGCGCACCGGCCAAGGCCAAAGGAAAAGGGTATATGGGCACCTTGCCAAAGTGTAACGCGTGTCAGTTGCATCACGAGGGACGATGCCGATCGGGAAAATGTGAAGCATGTGGAAGAGCTGGGCACTCGAAAGAAACTTGTTGGGTTGGTACAGGTCGTGGTGGCCAAAGGGGTTTTGGAAACAACAACCGTGGAGGTAATGGAAATGGGAACCGTCCGCAAGGAAATAATGGAGGAAATGGAAACCGTGGTAATTTTCCGAATCAAGCTGGAAGTGGGAATCGCAACCAGAACAACGCTCAAGGTGGTAATGGTCGAGGACCAGGATGTTTTAACTGCGGAGACATCGGGCACTTCAAGTGTGAATGCCCAAAACTCAACCAAGCACAAGGCAGAGTCTTCAACATAGGTGCAAGGGAAGCACGCCAAGATCCAAATGTTGTCACTGGTACGTTCCCTATTAATCAACGCTTTGCATCTGTGCTATTTGATACTGGTGTCGACTATAGTTTTGTATCGCTAGAATTTAAGAAAATGCTTGGGTTAACTGCTAGTAAGTTAGACATTCCGTACTCAATTGAACTGGCTAATGGAAAGCTAGTTGAAACGAATGAAGTCAGCAGAGGATGTGTAATAGAGCTGGGGGAACACGAGTTTACACTGGATCTACTGCCAGTCGAGTTGGGAATCTTCGACGTGGTAGTAGGGATGGATTGGTTGTCAAGCAACAAAGCCGAAATTGTATATCACGAGAAGACCATTCGCATCCCATTGGCGGATGGAGAAACAATTGTGGTACATGGAGTGAAGCACGATACGCCTCTGAGGATCATTAGCTGTTTGAAAGCTAGAAAGTGTTTGAAGAAGGGATGTGTTGCCTTCCTGGCACACATCGTGGATAAAGAAGCAACTGAGCCGAAGCTAGAAGATATTCCAGTCATGAAGGAGTATCCTGAAGTCTTTCCAGAAGACTTGCCGGGATTGCCACCACAAAGACAAGTCGAGTTTCATATTGACTTAGTTCCAGGTGCCGCGTCTATAGCTAAGGCACCTTATCGACTTGCACCTTCAGAGATGCAGGAGCTGTCAACACAACTCCAGGAGTTGTTAGACAAGGGATTTATCATACCAAGCTTCTCGCCTTGAGGATCTCCAGTTTTGTTCGTTAAAAAGAAGGATGGTAGTTTTCGCATGTGTATTGACTACCGGGAGCTGAAAAATTTCACAATCAAGAATAGATATCCTTTGCCAAGGATCGATGACCTGTTCGATCAATTACAGGGTTCAAGTTTTTACTCAAAGATCGATCTACGATCAGGGTATCACCAGTTGAGGATTCAAGAGGAAAGTATTCCCAAGACTGCTTTTAGGACTCGTTATGGACATTACGAGTTCCTGGTTATGCCGTTTGGTTTGACAAACGCGCCAGCAGTATTCATGGATTTGATGAACAGAGTTTGTAAGTCGTACCTCGATAAGTTTGTGATTGTGTTTATTGATGACATTTTGATCTACTCGAAGACGAAGGACGAGCATGAACAACACTTAAGAGCTATTTTAGAGCTGCTTAAAAAGGAGAAGTTGTACGCAAAGTTCTCGAAGTGCGAGTTCTGGTTACGCGAAGTTCAGTTTCTTGGTCATGTAGTTAACGGAAATGGAATTCATGTGGATCCCACAAAGATCGAGGCTATAAAGAACTGGGAAACTCCAAAGACGCCAACCGAGATTCGACAGTTTCTAGGTTTGGCTGGTTATTACTGCAGATTCATCGAGGATTTCTCGAAAATCGCTCAACCTTTGACCTCTCTCACACAGAAAGACAAGAAGTATGAATGGGGAGACAAGCAAGAAGAAGCATTTCAGTTGTTGAAAAACAAGCTTTGTGACGCACCAATTTTATCTCTACCCGAAGGCACGGACGACTTCGTGGTATATTGCGACGCCTCGCGTCAGGGTTTAGGCTGTGTGCTAATGCAGCGTCAGAAGGTTATAGCATATGCTTCTCGCCAGTTGAAAGTCCACGAGAAAAATTACACCACGCATGATTTGGAATTGGGCGCGGTGGTGTTTGCATTGAAAATATGGCGACATTACTTATATGGCACGCGGTGTACAATCTTTACTGATTACAAAAGCCTGCATCACATTTTTGATTAAAAAGAGCTTAACATGAGGCAAAGACGCTGGGTAGAACTGTTGAATGATTATGATTGCGAGATCAAGTATCACCCAGGGAAGGCGAATGTGGTCGCCGACGCCCTAAGTCGAAAGGAAAGGATCAAGCCCATAAGGGTTAGGGCTTTGGAAATGATTGTTCAAACAGACCTCTCGTTGCGCATTCGTGCCGCGCAGAGAGAAGCTCTTAAGGAAAGGAATATTGAGAATGAATATCTCCGTGGGATGGAGAAACAGTTGGTACCAAACGGGGAAGGAACTCTGTGCTTCATGAAACGAATTTGGGTTCCTTTGTTGGGTGGTTTGAGAGATGTTATTTTTGACAAAGCTCACAAATCTCGGTACTCGATCCATCTAGGATCGGATAAAATGTACCAAGACCTAAAGGATTTCTATTGGTGGCCAAGGATGAAAGGCGATGTTGCGATATATGTTGGTAAATGTTTAACTTACGCCAAGGTTAAGGTCGAATACCAGAAGCCTTCAGGTCTCTTGCAGCAACCTGAAATACCCCAATGGAAATGGGAACAGATTTATATGGACTTTGTAACGAAATGGCCAAGGACGCCCAAGGGCCATGATACGATTTGGGTAATAGTAGACCGTCTAACGAAGTCTGCGCACTTTTTGCCAATCAAGGAAAAAGACAACACGAGTAAACTTGCTGAAATATACATGAGGGAGATTGTTGCACGACATGGAGTGCCTCTCTCGATTATCTCTGATAGAGATGGAAGATTCGTGTCAAGGATTTGGCAATCCTTTCAAGAAGCATTTGGTTCTCAGTTAAATCTGAGTACTGCGTTTCACCCGCAAACTTACGGGCAGAGTGAACGGACGATTCAAACATTAGAAGACATGTTGCGAGCTTACATAATGGATTTAGGTGGAAGTTGGGACACTCACCTACCATTGGTTGAATTTTCGTACAATAACAGTTATCATGTAAGCATCCAAGCCGCACCGTTCGAAGCTCTCTATGGACGCAAATGTCGATCACCGGTTTGTTGGGCCGACGCAGGTGATAGACAGTTAGTTGGTCCAGAATTGGTTCAGGAAACGACTGACAAGATTATACAGATCCGAGAGCGCATTAAAGCGGCTCGTGATCGACAAAAGAGTTATGCGGACCTGAGAAGGAAACCTCTGGAATTTGAGGTGGGAGATATGGTTTTGTTAAAAGTTTCACCCTGGAAGGGTGTGGCACGCTTTGGGAAGCGTGGGAAGTTGAACCCCAGATACATCGGACCGTTTATAATCCTGGAAAGGATTGGTCTCGTAGCATACAAGTTGGATTTACCTGCTGAACTTAATGGCTGAAGGGGTAAGGTCCCAAAAACCTCATAATAAGTGCTTGGGACCATACCGCAACCTTACTTTTCAGCCTTGTACCTTGCGCGGCCGCGCACTGATCTCACAAAAGGAAGACTTAAAGAACAGTCAACAATCAACACTTGCGCGCCCAAAGGAAATCATAAGTCCTTGCGCTTTCTTCCATGAATAAAGGATGAAAATCCTAAATTAAGCACTTCCGCTTAAATATCCAGACTTGGATACTATTTACCCAGACTTGGAATTTATTTATTCAACTGTCTCCACACGATAAGGTGCCACAACAGATTACAGCAGTAATCTTCTAGAAGAAATGCAATCGTGTACCACCAAGACGGCTATATCCGTCTGGACACGTGTCGCCATCCCAGGCATCCCTGAAACCACAACGAAAGCATGTAATTGGAGAGTCATCTCCACTTGATCACTTTACACGTGGCAAATCCCCAGCCTTCGATCTGAGCCACAATCCGTGTGCTCTCACGTTGGATCCAGAAGCTTGACGGAAGGAAACGTAACCGCTTACGGGGTTAGCATCTTCCGTTAACTTTTCACTAACGGGTTTTCCCGCCCAAGAGACTCTCGGCTATAAATATGGGAACTATTCAGGTATGAAAGGCAAGTTACACACACTTCTCAAATACATTTTCTTCTTCATAACCCATACTTATTCTCACACCGGAGTCGGGTCAAGGAGAGAACCCTTTTCTCCCCTTGGCGAGGCTAACGGTGCTTCTTTTTTGCAGAGTTATCGGAGAAGAAGATCAGTTGTGACCGAATCAGACGAGAGGAAACCCACCTTTTTATACAGATTCAAACCCCCTAGATATCTCGGTTCCGACCATTTATCTAGTGTTTCTTCATTGGCGCCCACCGATTCCTCTGTTTTATCAGTTTTCATCTCGTTTCGATTCAGTTCTTTTTCATTCTCAACTTCAACATGGCAGAAAATTCATCATCTCATCGGAAAATCGGTCCTCGACCGAACGTCGGAAACAATTTTCAAGTAGAAGGAATCCCAGAAGATGCCTCGGACGACAACGAGGTTCAATCCAATCGAGCAAACGACCCTGTCACTCCAGGAGTGTTACCAGCAAACCCTGCTCAATCAATTCTGCCACCAGGAGAAACTCCAATTTCCTGGTACGTTAGGTCTCAAGGGGCACTAAACGCAGTATACACACTACTGTGTGCTCAGACTAACTCAGTCACAGAGACCAGGATCCTGTGCTAAAGCTTCTCAACGGGAAGAGTCAACTTACGAGAATACAGAAGGTCATGCCAGATCCACATCAAAACGTGAGTACACTCAGTCAGGAAGTTACCAGAGAGAACACCATGGTGAACCACACCCTCACCGAAGACAATCGGTTCATGATAGGTTGGGTTCTCATCGGGACACCCACACCGATGAATCCGATCCAACATACCGTTTAAGTGCAAACACCAGTGTATTCAATCGATTGCAGCCAAATTATAATAAATGCAGGCCTCGTGCGGTTTATAACCCTGAGGCAGAACACAACTATGATTTGATTTACCGCCCTGCAGAAGCAGCGGAAAATTCAAAGTTCATCATGGAAATAGCTTTAGCTCCGCTTGAGAAAGCTAAGCTACCATCCAACATAGGTAAGTTTAATGGGCTGACAGACCCCGATGATCACTTGAGAGTGTTTACCAGCGCAGGTCTAGTTGGGGGTTGGACCCTCCCACTATGGTGCCATCTGTTCGTACAGACCTTGACCGGCCCAGCGCGAATCTGGTTCGATAACCTACCAATTGGACAGATCGAATTTTGGAAAGACCTGCGCGAAAAGTTTTTGACACATTTTAGCCAACAACGGCGTTCCATTCGCGATACATCGGACGTCATGAACATTTGGCGCCGAGATGACGAAAATCTGGAGGATTTCATCACCAGATACAATAAAGAGGTATTGGAGATTGGCGGAGTTCATGAGCAACTAATCCGCGCTCAATTCAAGTACGCGGTTAGATGCGATGACATGATTAAAGTCTTATCTGGAACAGAGGGCCTTCCAAAAAGTTGGGAGAAGATAATGGCGGCGGCCAAGGTTTACGCGCAAACTGAAAAGAACCTTACCACAAATAGGCCACCGCCACCACATAATAGGCCTGCAGACTTAAGCTCAACCGGTGAAAGAAGATTTAAGAAATCATGGCGTGAGTCTGGATCAGGAAGTCGTTCGTCTGAAGATGCTCGCGCAACGATCAACAAACTCACCGCACAAAGGGAGAACAGACAGGAGAATAGGGAGAGGCAGTGGACTCCCCTAATAAAGACTCCGGCGGAAGTTTTGAGTACTGAAGACTATCAATTCAAACCTCCGATCCCCATGAAAAATAAACGTGGACAAGACCCGGCACAATACTGCGAGTATCACAAAGACAACGAGCATACCACTAACAACTGCATCTCTCTACGCATAGAAACAGAGAAAGCCCTCAAGAGCGGCGAACTCACACATTTACTCCAAAATGTGCGCAAAGAGATAAAGCAGATTACCCGGGGAGAGGAGGGCCCAAGCAAAAGGGCAAAAACTTAAGAGGCAACTCTATGAATTTCCCGCAGGAGAGCACGATCTATCAAGCAAAGCGGAAATCCTAGAGAGTAAGTTAAGTTTCATATAATTATATCAACAAACTTTGTAAAAAGCCTCTGTGCTCTATCCCTAAATAAAATCGCAAAGTTTGTATTATTTCTGTGTTTTTCTTACAAAGTGCATGCAGTTTCTTTTAGTAAGCGCAAAAACATTATGGTAGTTACAAAACAAGCTTCATGAACGGTCAGTGATCATGTCACAAATGACCATACGTTCACACATGAGCTTTACACCAACTTTATTCGCCTTACTCAATAAAAGTAATCGTACGCATGCAAAATATTGTAAAATGAAAAACAAACATATTATCCTTGGCGTACAAATACGCCTAAATAATTATCAAACACGGCAGTGTTTCAATTACTTGCGCAGCAGCGCATCATCAAAGAAAGGGATACACATCCCAAATATTACAAAGGAAATTGTTCAATACAATCTCAATCTACGCTAAATCTTCACCCTCATCCGGAAAGACTTCTTTTAATTGCGCTACGTGATCGTCCGATTGCAGCGCCACGTGATCGTCCGATTGCAGCGCCACGTTTATCAGGTCCATAACCGGAAGTTGTAAATTGTTAAATTCTGCTTTTAAAGCAGCAAGCGCAGCATTAGTGTCTACACCAAAAGTAGCAGATTTACTGATATCCCAATCCACCTTCAAAGCGCTATTTACATGCTGAGAGCACTCAGCATATCCTTGGGCATACCCATCTTTACGCGCGGCAACAACTAACCGACCAACAGTTTTATCCAACTCTTCAGAATTTAGCACTGACTCAGCAACCTACAAGAATAGAAAGGGGTAAATAAAAAAAAAGCGCATGAAAAGTTCCATAACAAAAAAGGAACAAACAGCTTACACAAGCAATTCCACGATCTTTTAACCACGCCATATCACTCTTCAAAGGTTCAAGCTCCCTCTCCGCCGTAGCCCGCGCCGTTTCAGAATTTTCCAATTTTTCTTCAGTTTCGGCTAAACGGCGAGAGGTTTCAGTCTTTTCAGAGTGCGCAAGCTCCAGATCCTTTTTAAGTTTTTCCTGACCAGAAAGCAAAGCAGTAAGTTCTTCTAACTCTTTATCTCTAAGAGCAAGAGTGGCTCAAGCCCGTACCTCTCGTTGCTCACTGCGCTCCCTATGGGAACGTGCTTCTTGTAAAGCAGCTTCTGCATCAGCTTTCTCCTTTTTCAACTGTTCTACCTCCGCACCCTGGTTCTTCAGCGTTTCAATCTCAGCCTTGAGGTTATTAATGATATTACAGAGGTTTCCCTTCTCAACATTATCTTTTTCAAAAATTTTCCTCCAGTTTTTGCGTTCCTCGGAAAGGAGAGCAGATTCAGCTTCCGCTTTCCTCTTCCAACCAGCAACGGACCATTCCTCAGTCTTGCGCTCAGCTTCAAACTTGGCCTGATCAGCTTCCAATTTAACCTTCAGCTGAGCCAAGCGCTTCTCATCTTTGGCAAACTTCTTTTGAGACACCTTAAAGGTTTCCCGCTCCTTATGCATACTATACCACTCACGCACTATGCGGTGAGTGGTAGACACATGAGAGGCAGTTTCTTCAAGGTAAGTTTGATAGGTTTGCTCATAAGACCGGCCTTCTTGAAACTTGATCTCTCCAGGCGGAAGTATCCCCTGCAACCAATCTTGGCACACGCGCCAATCCGAGAAAGTGTCACCTTTCTTTAAATTCCAAACAGGGGCGTGAGGTTCAGAGGCATCTTTCTCCATATAAGTCCGGTAGTAATAATCGCCCAAGATTTCTTCTGGACGGATTGGAGAATGTTTACCAATACCAGCAGATGAGCCTTGCCCCTCAACTGTCACCTTCTCAACGTGCTCGGGCATAGCATCAGAGGGTTTAGGGGAAGAAGTTGAAGTTTTTCCAGCAGCTTGTTCTTTCCCCAGATCTTGAGCAACAGATTCAGGGGTTTGTTGATTACCAGCACCATCCATCACACCTGGATCAACAACCTTTTCGGTCTCTGTAGCAATATCAACAGGCTTCTCAGCCTCAACAGTCTTCTCCACACCACCATCAGCAGCCTCCGTAGGCTCTAACTGGTCAACGACAGAAGCACGCGGAGGTATGGGTGGAAGCTTTTCATTCACCACAGATTGCAGTTCGGTAAAAGCAGGGGAAACAAGAACCTCTGAAAAAACAACAAAAATCTATAAAGATTTAACGTGCATAAAGAAAACAAGAAAAAGCAACACTTACCAGGAACAGATTCTGAAATAAAAGCATCAAGATTCCCTTTTCTGGTAATTTTCTTCCTCTGAATTTTCTTAGAAGGCTGACCCTCAGCATCAGTATCAGCTTGCTTCCTTTTACCAGCTTTCCTATGCACCAAGTGTTCAGGGCTTGAATCCAAGTCAATAGGATCACTTGGGTTGGATGGGGGAATATCAGCAGAATCCCTCGGTTCAGGTTTCGGTTCTCGTACAGTTACTGCAGGGGTAAGACCCTCCAAAGAATCAGAAACCACCACATAATCACACCTGGGGTCAGAGGAACGGCGCGTACCTTTCTTCTCTCCAACATTTTTTGTCCTCAAAGTATGAGTCTTATCAGCCCCACTCTTCTTCGGCGCAGAGGTAGAAGTCACCACGCGTTTTTTCCTTTCAGGGCCTATGCCTAAATTTGACAACTCACCTGCAAAAGCGCAAAAAGAGCAATTTACCCACAAGCGCGAAAAGAAAAAACAGAAACAAATATAGCTCACCAGCACCAGCAGCAGGTTGAGCAGACAAATCCGCATCCCGCGGAAGAACAAAGTTCTTTACAATCCTATGGTACCAAAGCTCTTCTTCAGGTTTCTTCTTAATGGTACCCATCTTCCCGCCTTCCCTCTTAAAGGCAACAACATACAGCGAAACAACTGCAAGCAAAAGATAGCAAGTCAAAAAAAAAAAAAGAGGGAAAAACCCCAAACTTACTATGACCATCCTCCGTATATACTGGTTTATCATCACGATCCATCTTCCAATTCAAGCTCATGCTGGCTCCGACAAGAGCTTTCTCCGGCAAGGCAATATTCGGAACGTCCTTTAGATCCTGGTACCAGTTCTCATCAACAGGGGTCTGAATCGTTTCAATCGGAACATCTTCCTTTCCCCTTAAAACCATCCTCACTGGAATCACTTCGGCCTTGATAAAGAAGAATTTTTGTTTCCAATCATGAAAGGATTTTGGGGGTTGCTGTAGAATCTTCTTTGCAGACGCCCTCTGAACGAACGAGTAAAATCCTTGGGTACAGTGCATCTGGTGAAAACCCCTAAATCGAGAAACAGTTGGCTCAATATGCATTGTCCGACACACAAATTCAAAATGTCGAACCCTAACCATGCCAATAGGGTGAAGTTGAGAGATATGCAACTTATAATACTCAAGGAATTCAAGGAAAAATCTAGTAACAGGCAAACGAAAGTTGCCTTCACAGAAAAAATCCCAAAAAGGGTAATATACCCAGCCGGAGCATCTGCTGCAGTCTGCCCCTCTTCAGGGTACAGAGCACCCCAGTTCTCCGGAAATCTGAAATTCCGAACCAAACCATCAAAGGTCGCTCTAGGCCACTTTAATGATGGAAGTTCAGTCGACATTTCTTCAGAAAGATCTTCTTGATGTTCTCCGGTTGACATAAGAAGAAGGAATGATAAATCTTTTTCTTAGAAGAGAGGAACGGGGAAAGTTTCAACAAAACAATGATTACACAGAGGAAGTTACTCAAAAGTTGTATATACTCACCACAATAAATAGCATCGGTATCCGCCACAACACCTTTTTCGGATATCACAGTTCTCCAAGCAGCAGAGAGAGAGAAAACCAAACGCGTTTACACGCGCGCGTGCAAGACACGAGCAGTAAAACACAACTAACAAGTGACAGGCTGTCACCCAGGTTCATTGTACCAGTCTCATTGAAAGTCAAAGATTTTCAAAAATCTTTACAATAATCAAAATGAATCTTCTCCCGGAAGTTTTCTTATTTTCCGCGCCCAAAAGCATTTCCCTCTTATAAGTCTAGTGCTCCACTTATTTGCATAAATACAACACTAGACTGGGGGGACTTGAAGGGGTAAGGTCCCAAAAACCTCATAATAAGTGCTTGGGACCATACCGCAACCTTACTTTTCAGCCTTGTACCTTGCGCGGCCGCGCACTGATCTCACAAAAGGAAGACTTAAAGAACAGTCAACAATCAACACTTGCGCGCCCAAAGGAAATCATAAGTCCTTGCGCTTTCTTCCATGAATAAAGGATGAAAATCCTAAATTAAGCACTCCCGCTTAAATATCCAGACTTGGATACTATTTACCCAGACTTGGAATTTATTTATTCAACTGTCTCCACACGATAAGGTGCCACACCAGATTACAGCAGTAATCTTCTAGAAGAAATGCAATCGTGCACCACCAAGACGGTTATAACCGTCTGGACACGTGTCGCCATCCCAGGCATCCCTGAAACCACAACGAAAGCATGTAATTGGAGAGTCATCTCCACTTGATCACTCTACACGTGGAAAATCCCCAGCCTTCGATCTGAGCCACAATCCGTGTGCTCTCACGTTGGATCCAGAAGCTTGACGGAAGGAAATGTAACCGCTTACGGGGTTAGCATCTTCCGTTAACTTTTCACTAACGGGTTTTCCCGCCCAAGAGACTGTAACAACTGTTCTTGTAATCACTATGAACAGTTCTGTTATCAATAAAACAATGTTATTTGATCCCAATGTTTGTTTAATTGTGTTATACATTTTTCATGTTTTGACTTTTATGTAATTTCAAACTCTACATCGCTTTCTGGAGAGTTATACGCAAACTAGTGCGTAAACGTACTCAGTTTAATGCGAGAAATACTCTGGAACATCAACACATACTCAACATACCTTAAATAACCTTTACATAACTTAGAAATAAGTTTTGAAGGCTTTGGTATGGCAAAAACAAGTTAATTCGCTTATAGGGACTAAATATGACAAACTGCGAAAGTATGTCAATTTGAACTGTAACGAACATTCCGGAACATAACCATAAGTTAAACACACCTTAAATATCCTTTACATAGCTTAGAAATAGGCTTTGAGGGGTTTGGTGTGCTAAAATAAACTTTTGGAACATTCAGGGACTAAAAGTGTCAAAAAGTGCACAAGTTTGCATTTTCGCGCATAACTTACGTTCTGAATACATCTGGACCTCCAAAAATTTATGTAAGCATGACTACATTATATTTTAGTGTTCGCCTTAAGAAAAATCCATTCGTTTCGTCATTTGGATCGTTTTTCGCGCTTATGCGCATTCCGTCGTAATTAAGCGAACATCGCGTTCGTACGACCAAACGAACCATCATCCGGCATATTTTTGAGTATGTTTTGAGTTCCCTATACTTTAACTTCATTTTAGAGCCTTGAAATGAGGTTAACGGGGTTCAAACGCATCGAAAATCGCTTAAACAAGGTGCAGGGACCATTTCTGCAAAATCTGCCAAAACAAGGGCCTAGCGTGACACGACGGGCCTTAGCGTCACGCGAGCCCCCCTTCTGGACAGATTCAATGCATTTAAACACAAGTTGCAACCAATTAATCCTTAACCACATGTTTAAGATGATGTGTCACTAAGTTAAGGAGCATATGTGGCTCCATAAACCTTTCAACAAGCGTACGGGCTAGATCTTTTCCCCTTATTCAAGAAACGATCCTAACGGTTACCCGAATTCTATAAATACCCATCCACCCACAACCCCAAAACCCACAAATCTGATTAAGAAAGCTCTAAGTTGGAACCTTCGTTTCATACCTGAGCTATTTTGATCTGGGTTAGCATTCGGGGACCCTTCGTAAGTATTCTTTCGTTCTTTTCCTTATTTTTACTGCTTTTCGAGTCAGAAAGTCAAACTTTGTTTGACTTTCAGCGTTGACCAGTAATGGTCAAGAACTTCGCAACGTGATTGTAATCACGATGGTCATAGTCCCTTGGGACTATGCCTACTGATTACCACGTTGTCTAGGGTCGTAGGGTAGGCGATCTAATAAATCGCCTATACCTTCGAACCCGACCCAGTTTGGTCGATCATTAGGATCCGACCAAATACATTAGGTGACCATAGTGTAGGGAATAACCTTCCGAGGTTATACCTTATGGTCACGACGTGTAAGTAGTTGTATGATAGGTAGTTTATATGCCTTAGGTAAATTACCAGAATACCCTTTTCATACATAATTGGTAATTTAGCATATGTAACCTAAACTTTTGTCACGTAACTGATTTTGTAACATGTTTAGGCATATAATACTTGTCATAGGACTAGTTAGGCGGTCCGAACGCGTTTCACGCGCACGACGCGTTAAAGTAGCATAAGCTTCCTAAACGGGTCGTAATGGGTCGTAAACAATTATGTTAAGTTTCATTTAGCATGTAGGCTTTGTTAAACCATATCACGTGAGTTCCGACACTCATTTGGTTTACAAACCCTAATGCTACCCAGTCTTCCGAGATAGGTCCGGTTATTAACATAGTTACCTATATTAGGTGCCGTTTGATTCCGAGATCTCTAGCATTACTTGGTGATTATCTTTAGACAACTGAGCAATCTCAAGTGAGTACATAGACCCCTCTTTTACTGTTTTCCAAACTGTTTTGGGGTGGAACACATGTGCCTACTTGTTACTTTCATGCTTTCCTGTTTTCACATCATATACATGCTATGTTCGTTAGTACATTATAGTACATGATTTCATTTCATCTTATGCTAGGTGTGCCCATTGTGTGCATTACTTAGTACATTGTTTTACATGACATTTCCTGCTAGGTGTGCCCATTGTGTGCATTACTTAGTACATTGTTTTACATGACATTTCCTGCTAGGTGTGCCCATTGTGTGCATTACTTAGTACATTGTTTTACATGACATTTCATGCTAGGTGTGCCCATTGTGTGCATTACTTAGTACATTGTTTTACATGACATTTCATGCTAAGTGTGCCCATTGTGTGCATTACTTAGTACATCGTTTTACATGACATTTCACGCTATGTATGTTCATTTGATTACATACTTAGTGCATTGTTTTCACATGTTCACATTTTGTTATGACATTTGGTTTGTTTACATGGGACAATATATCCATTAACATTAGCTACGCCGTTCGTTAGTAGGTAGTGGTACCATAGGAATTGACAACTCCCGTTCCGGACATCCCAGGGTAAGGGGACAGAAAGGAATGACCGAATTCGTTGACATTAAGACAGATAGACCTTTAATTTGTTTAAAGGGTTTATCACCACAGTCGCCAGGCTTGGATGTATGCATATTCACAATACCACATAAATGTTCATATTAAATAGTTGCATGCATTTACACAAAACATAGCTTTGATTTAAACCAAGTTTTACTTCAATACTTTGTTTTCGTGCATATGGTTTAGTTGAGACATTTCGCTTGCCATACATGACATTTTGACATAGACATTTGACATGGATATTTGACATAGACATTTGACATGGATATTTGACATAGACATTTGACATGGATATTTGACATAGACATTTGACATGATTTACATCTTGACATAAACACTTTGACATATTATTCAATACAATTGACAATTGGGTTAAACATAGACTTCTTACATTGTTTGGTTTGGTTTGATTAAGTGATTAAGTAACGATGCGTGTGTAATATGATACAAGCATGGTGGATACGCCGCTGGTACTTCCTATATATAAGTGTTTGTATGGTATTACATGGCGTAACGTTATTTGAATCATTTCAGTTTGAGACATATAACATTTTATACAAATAACATACTTTTCACAAGACATTGATTTACAAACAACTTACCTTATACAAACACATTTTTACATGGTTATTTATTTAACCTGACATTTACTTATACATATCATCTGATCTTATTGTTTTCAAATGATTTACAAGACAAAGCAAATAACAAGGTTCATGACTAAACATTTTCTCAAACATAAGTCATGAATCTTATTTTCGCAAAACCTATGTATCTCACAGGCATTTTTATGCTGACGTACCTATTTTCACACGTGTTTTCAGGTGCTTTTCCATAGGATGTTGATCATGATACTAGGGCGGACCTGTGCCTTAGAAACTTTAAAAGAAGATAGACTATGTTTAATTATGTTCTGAACTCTTTAATTTCCTGTTTGAAACAATGTAACACCCTTGTTGATAAATAAAATACAACTTTGTATGCCATGGTTATGAAACAATTAATTCTGTCGCAACACGCCCCGATGTTTCCGCCGCGGTTTGTTGTTTTACGCGGTCGGGGTGTGACAGAAGAGTTGGTATCAGAGCCAATGGTTATAGGGAATTAGGTTATTAGTAATGCTTTGACCTAGACTATAACTTTTCTAGGAACCTAACACAAGTTATCTTGTGTTTAGATCTTAAAACATGTACATCACCTATCCTTAGGTGATTAACAAAACAAGGAACCAAAATTATTTTTCCGAAACGATTTTTGAAAAACAATCATCTGTTTTTGAATAAATTTTTACAAGGTTTTGAACCCTCAATTGTAAGGTTTTGAACCCTCTGTTATATGGTTTTGAACCCTTTTCAAGTTTGGTTTTTGGCCTTGTGCCTTCTAATTTTCAAAAATCCCGTCAAACGTTTTGGGTTTCAAATAATGTGAACATGTGCAAACTGGAAGGGTGAATGCCTGTATTCTGGGTTTTCTGTCTAGGCAAGCACTTCGTATACATCTCAAACAGACGCGAGACCAGTTGTGCTTACCTGGGAATTCTTGGGATGAGTGTTCACTTATAGGCGAGCATGTCTTCATTATACATTATTTTTGACCCATTTACTTTGATTAGTCACTGTGTGTCGTTTGTTTGCTTTGTGATACGGACGAATGACCACCATCTTTGCTTTTGTTGATTTTGTTTCATCTCATTCTCTTCATCCAATCATCTCACTCGTTTCCTTTCATGTTTTCCTCTTTTTAGAATGCCTCCTCGACGCGAAAATCAGATAGCAACTGCCGAGCTGGCAGAAATTATTGCGCAGCAGATGGCTGCTCAGTTTCCAAATCTCTTTGCTCAATGGAACCAGGCCAACAACAACAACAATGTTCCATGCAAATACAAGGATTTTAACCAGGCTAAACCACTCAAGTTTAGTGGTTCTGAGGGAGCGACTGGGCTTCTTCAGTGGTTCGAGAGCATAGAGAATACTTTTCGCCATGTGCAGTGTCCGGATAATCGCAAGGTCGAGTTCTCCTCGAGCGTGTTTCAGAAGAGGGCTTTGACATGGTGGAACGGGGTTATGAGAGACAGAGGTGCAGAAGTCGCTCTCGCACAGACATGGGCTGAACTTAGAGCCCTTATGATGAGGGAATTCTGTCCTCGCCATGAACAGCGAGCGTTGGAGAAGGAGTTTGATGTTTTGAAGCAAGATAGTGGTGAGCACAGGGCATATACTGATCGGTTTGAAGAATTGAGTCTGCTTTGCCCAACAATGGTCACCCCACTCGACAAGGCTATCGAGAGATACATCGATGGTCTACCTGACTCGGTACAAGACATTCTCACTGGTAGTAACCCTGCCACACTTCGTCAGGCGATCGAGTTATCTGCGACATTGACTGAGTCACAGATCCGGAAGAACAAGTTACACCGGAAGGGTGACAAGGGCAAGAAGCAGTCGGATGACAAGGAAGATAGCAAGAAAGGTCAAAACTTGAATGGAAAGAACTCTGGTTCTTCGAAGAGGTCAAAGAAGCGTAAGGCTTCCCAAAATTTTGCTATCACTGCCCAAGCTAATCTGGCAGCTCCCAACCAACCCGCACAGCCTCCAGCAAAGAAACCCTATACAGGGAATGCACCTTTGTGCAATAGATGCAACAGTCACCACCAGCCACAACTTCCATGCCGTTTCTGTACTAACTGTGGGAAATCAGGCCATCTCGCCAATGTTTGTCGATCTGCTCAGAATCCCGCAGTTCAGAACCCGGCTCAACAAGTGGCTCAGCCTCCTGCTCCGCAACAGGGTCAAGCTGCACGACCACAATACCCACCGGGTGCTTGTTACAATTGTGGGGATCTGACCCACTATAGGAATCGGTGCCCAAGACTAGTCAACCAGAACCAGAACCCGGCTCCGGCTCGAGGCCGAGTTTTTAACATGAATGCCCAAGAGGCACAGGCTGACGATAATGTGGTGAACGGTACGTTCTTTATTAATAATCAGCCTGCATCTGTTCTTTTCGATTCCGGTGCTGATAAGAGTTTCGTGTCTTTGTCTTTTGAGCAAATGCTTCGCGTGTCTAGAACGAAACTAGGCAAATCTTTGACAGTAGAGGTTGCTAGTGGTGAACCCATTATTCTTGATTCTGTTCTTCACAACTGCCAGTTGAATCTTAACGACCATCTTTTTCCTATTGACCTCGCGCCTATGCAACTTGGAAGCTTCGACGTTATTGTGGGAATGGATTGGTTATCCAAGCATCACGCAGAGATAGTTTGTTCTAAGAAGATTGTTCGTGTGCCACTTTCGACAGGCGAGATCCTGCAAGTTCAAGGTGAGAAGCCTACCGGTGGTCTCAAACTCATGTCTTGTTTTAAAGCTCGGAAGTATCTGCAGAAGAACTATGTGGCTTTCTTAGCACATGTTACAGAAGATAAAGGCAAAGGTAAGTCTATTTCAGATATTCCTGTCGTTCGGGATTATTCTGAAGTATTCCCTGAAGACTTACCTGGTCTACCTCCAGCACGCCAAGTCGAGTTCCGCATTGATCTCGTACCTGGTGCAAATCCCATTGCCAGAGCTCCATATCGTCTTGCACCATCGGAGATGCAAGAGTTGTCTAAACAGCTTCAGGAGCTCTCTGACAAAGGTTTTATCCGTCCCAGCTTTTCACCGTGGGGTGCTCCCGTTCTTTTTGTCAAGAAGAAGGATGGATCCTTTAGGATGTGTATCGATTATCGTGAGCTTAACAAGCTTACCATCAAGAATCGATATCCCCTACCTCGCATCGATGATCTCTTTGATCAGTTACAAGGCGCTTCTTATTTTTCGAAGATCGATCTGCGTTCCGGGTATCATCAACTTCGGGTGCAAGAAGAAGACATTCCGTACTCGTTATGGACATTACGAGTTCACAGTCATGCCATTCGGTTTGACTAATGCTCCTGCTGTTTTCATGGACTTAATGAATAGGGTCTGCAAACCTTATTTGGATCAGTTCGTCATTGTTTTTATCGATGACATCTTGATTTACTCTAAGACGCGAGCTGATCACGAGCAGCATCTTCATCTTACTCTGGAACTCCTGAAGAAAGAGCAACTTTTCGCCAAATTCTCCAAGTGCGAATTTTGGCTTAAAGAAGTTCAATTTTTGGGACACATTATCAACGAACGAGGTGTTCATGTAGATCCCTCCAAGATCAGTGCGATTAAGGATTGGGATACGCCTACTACTCCTACTGAAGTTCGTTCTTTTCTTGGTCTAGCGGGTTATTATCGCCGCTTCATAGAAAACTTCTCTAAGATTGCAGTTCCTCTAACTGCTCTAACTCAGAAGAAAATGCCCTTTTATTGGGGATTCAAACAAGAGGAAGCTTTTCAACACCTGAAGCAGAAGCTTTGCGATGCGCCTGTCCTATCATTGCCTGAGGGTGATGATGATTTTGTTGTGTATTGTGATGCATCGAAATTGGGTCTTGGCTGTGTTCTTATGCAAAGGAACAAAGTCATAGCCTATGCATCAAGACAATTGAAGATACATGAGAAGAACTACACCACTCACGATCTTGAGTTGGGTGCAGTTGTCTTTGCTCTCAAAATCTGGAGACACTATTTGTACGGTACAAAATGTGTGGTTTTCACTGACCACAAAAGTCTTCAGCATATCTTCAACCAGAAAGAACTCAACATGAGACAGCGACGTTGGGTTGAGCTTTTAAACGACTATGACTGCGAAATTCGCTACCATCCTGGTAAGGCGAATGTCGTGGCTGATGCATTGAGTCGTAAGGAACGTACTAAGCTTCATTGTGTACGCGTTCAATCTGTTATTCAAGCTCGATCTGATATTCAAGCCCGCATTTCTCTAGCCCAGCAATCTTGTGTTTCACAAGGTTTGATGGATAAGGAATTTCCCTATCACATAACACCTGCTCTTGAACTGAAGGACAATGGGTCATATTACTTCATGGACCGTTTGTGGGTCCCAAGCCAGGATGATATTCGTACCTTGCTTATGGATGAAGCCCATAAGTCTCGTTATTCCATTCATCCGGGCTCAGATAAAATGTATAAGGACCTTCGTACACACTATTGGTGGCCTGGTATGAAGAAAGACATTGCCTTATACGTATCCAAATGCCTTACTTGTCTAAAGGTTAAGGCTGAACATCAGCGTCCTTCAGGTTTATTGGAGCAACCAGAGATCCCAGTTTGGAAATGGGAAAACATTACTATGGATCTTGTTACCAAACTTCCACGCACAAAGAAAGGTCATGATGCCATCTGGGTAGTCGTTGATCGTCTTACAAAGTCAGCACATTTCTTGCCAATCCGTGAGGATTTTCCTACTGATAGACTTGCTCAAATCTATGTGGATGAAATTGTAGCTCGACATGGTGTTCCGTTGAACATCATTTCTGACAGAGATGCTCGTTTCACTTCTCATTTTTGGAGAACCATGCAATCTGCCATGGGGACCCAACTAAATCTGAGCACAGCTTATCATCCGCAAACGGATGGTCAATCTGAGATAACAATCCAGACTCTAGAGGATATGCTTAGAGCTTGTGTGATCGATTTTGGTGGTAGCTGGGATTCACATCTTAAATTGATTGAATTCTCCTACAACAACAGTTATCACACTAGCATCGGAATGGCTCCTTTCGAAGCTCTCTATGGTCGAAAATGTCGTTCACCAGTCTGCTGGAATGAGATTGGCGAGGCTCAACTTACTGGACCTGCCCTCATTTTAGAGACAACTGACAAGGTCAAGAAAGTTCGTGATAACCTTCAGGCAGCTAGAAACCGTCAGAAGATTTACGCGGACCCAAAACGCAAAGCCTTTGAATTTCAAGTCGGTGATCGAGTATTACTTAAGGTCTCACCTTGGAAAGGTGTGATCAGATTTGGAAAGAAAGGAAAACTTGCACCTAGATACGTTGGACCATTCAAGATCGTCGAAAGAATCGGAAAGGTAGCCTACAAACTTGAGTTACCTCCTGAACTTGGAAATGTTCATCCAACTTTTCACATATCAAATCTCAAGAAGTGTACAGCTGATGAGAACTACTCCATACCTCTTAACGAAATTCGTGTTGGCAAAACACTGAAATTTGTTGAGAAACCAGTGGAAATCATGGAACGTGAAGTCAAGTGGCTTAAACGCAAGCGCATCCCTTTGGTCAAAGTTCGCTGGGAAGCAAAACGTGGACCTGAGTTTACTTGGGAACGCGAAGACCAAATGAAGGCAAAATATCCACATCTTTTTCCACAAGTTTCCTCTAAATAAATTTCGGGACGAAATTTCCACAAGTAGGGGAGACTGTAACAACTGTGCTTGTAATCACTATGAACAGTTTTGTTATCAATAAAACAATGTTATTTGATCCCAATGTTTGTTTAATTGTGTTATACATTTTTCATGTTTTGACTTTTATGTAATTTCAAACTCTACATCGCTTTCTGGAGAGTTATACGCAAACTAGTGCGTAAACGTACTCAGTTTAATGCGAGAAATACTCTGGAACATCAACACATACTCAACATACCTTAAATAACCTTTACATAACTTAGAAATAAGTTTTGAAGGCTTTGGTATGGCAAAAACAAGTTAATTCGCTTACAGGGACTAAATATGACAAACTGCGAAAGTATGTCAATTTGAACTGTAACGAACATTCCGGAACATAACCATAAGTTAAACACACCTTAAATATCCTTTACATAGCTTAGAAATAGGCTTTGAGGGGTTTGGTGTGCTAAAATAAACTTTTGGAACATTCAGGGACTAAAAGTGTCAAAAAGTGCACAAGTTTGCATTTTCGCGCATAACTTACGTTCTGAATACATCTGGACCTCCAAAAATTTATGTAAGCATGACTACATTATATTTTAGTGTTCGCCTTAAGAAAAATCCATTCGTTTCGTCATTTGGATCGTTTTTCGCGCTTATGCGCATTCCGTCGTAATTAAGCGAACATCGCGTTCGTACGACCAAACGAACCATCATCCGGCATATTTTTGAGTATGTTTTGAGTTCCCTATACTTTAACTTCATTTTAGAGCCTTGAAATGAGGTTAACGGGGTTCAAACGCATCGAAAATCGCTTAAACAAGGTGCAGGGACCATTTCTGCAAAATCTGCCAAAACAAGGGCCTAGCGTGACGCGACGGGCCTTAGCGTCACGCGAGCCCCCCTTCTGGACAGATTCAATGCATTTAAACACAAGTTGCAACCAATTAATCCTTAACCACATGTTTAAGATGATGTGTCACTAAGTTAAGGAGCATATGTGGCTCCATAAACCTTTCAACAAGTGTACGGGCTAGATCTTTTCCCCTTATTCAAGAAACGATCCTAACGGTTACCCGAATTCTATAAATACCCATCCACCCACAACCCCAAAACCCACAAATCTGATTAAGAAAGCTCTAAGTTGGAACCTTCGTTTCATACCTGAGCTATTTTGATCTGGGTTAGCATTCGGGGACCCTTCGTAAGTATTCTTTCGTTCTTTTCCTTATTTTTACTGCTTTTCGAGTCAGAAAGTCAAACTTTGTTTGACTTTCAGCGTTGACCAGTAATGGTCAAGAACTTCGCAACGTGATTGTAATCACGATGGTCATAGTCCCTTGGGACTATGCCTACTGATTACCACGTTGTCTAGGGTCGTAGGGTAGGCGATCTAATAAATCGCCTATACCTTCGAACCCGACCCAGTTTGGTCGATCATTAGGATCCGACCAAATACATTAGGTGACCATAGTGTAGGGAATAACCTTCCGAGGTTATACCTTATGGTCACGACGTGTAAGTAGTTGTATGATAGGTAGTTTATATGCCTTAGGTAAATTACCAGAATACCCTTTTCATACATAATTGGTAATTTAGCATATGTAACCTAAACTTTTGTCACGTAACTGATTTTGTAACATGTTTAGGCATATAATACTTGTCATAGGACTAGTTAGGCGGTCCGAACGCGTTTCACGCGCACGACGCGTTAAAGTAGCATAAGCTTCCTAAACGGGTCGTAATGGGTCGTAAACAATTATGTTAAGTTTCATTTAGCATGTAGGCTTTGTTAAACCATATCACGTGAGTTCCGACACTCATTTGGTTTACAAACCCTAATGCTACCCAGTCTTCCGAGATAGGTCCGGTTATTAACATAGTTACCTATATTAGGTGCCGTTTGATTCCGAGATCTCTAGCATTACTTGGTGATTATCTTTAGACAACTGAGCAATCTCAAGTGAGTACATAGACCCCTCTTTTACTGTTTTCCAAACTGTTTTGGGGTGGAACACATGTGCCTACTTGTTACTTTCATGCTTTCCTGTTTTCACATCATATACATGCTATGTTCGTTAGTACATTATAGTACATGATTTCATTTCATCTTATGCTAGGTGTGCCCATTGTGTGCATTACTTAGTACATTGTTTTACATGACATTTCCTGCTAGGTGTGCCCATTGTGTGCATTACTTAGTACATTGTTTTACATGACATTTCCTGCTAGGTGTGCCCATTGTGTGCATTACTTAGTACATTGTTTTACATGACATTTCATGCTAGGTGTGCCCATTGTGTGCATTACTTAGTACATTGTTTTACATGACATTTCATGCTAAGTGTGCCCATTGTGTGCATTACTTAGTACATCGTTTTACATGACATTTCACGCTATGTATGTTCATTTGATTACATACTTAGTGCATTGTTTTCACATGTTCACATTTTGTTATGACATTTGGTTTGTTTACATGGGACAATATATCCATTAACATTAGCTACGCCGTTCGTTAGTAGGTAGTGGTACCATAGGAATTGACAACTCCCGTTCCGGACATCCCAGGGTAAGGGGACAGAAAGGAATGACCGAATTCGTTGACATTAAGACAGATAGACCTTTAATTTGTTTAAAGGGTTTATCACCACAGTCGCCAGGCTTGGATGTATGCATATTCACAATACCACATAAATGTTCATATTAAATAGTTGCATGCATTTACACAAAACATAGCTTTGATTTAAACCAAGTTTTACTTCAATACTTTGTTTTCGTGCATATGGTTTAGTTGAGACATTTCGCTTGCCATACATGACATTTTGACATAGACATTTGACATGGATATTTGACATAGACATTTGACATGGATATTTGACATAGACATTTGACATGGATATTTGACATAGACATTTGACATGATTTACATCTTGACATAAACACTTTGACATATTATTCAATACAATTGACAATTGGGTTAAACATAGACTTCTTACATTGTTTGGTTTGGTTTGATTAAGTGATTAAGTAACGATGCGTGTGTAATATGATACAAGCATGGTGGATACGCCGCTGGTACTTCCTATATATAAGTGTTTGTATGGTATTACATGGCGTAACGTTATTTGAATCATTTCAGTTTGAGACATATAACATTTTATACAAATAACATACTTTTCACAAGACATTGATTTACAAACAACTTACCTTATACAAACACATTTTTACATGGTTATTTATTTAACCTGACATTTACTTATACATATCATCTGATCTTATTGTTTTCAAATGATTTACAAGACAAAGCAAATAACAAGGTTCATGACTAAACATTTTCTCAAACATAAGTCATGAATCTTATTTTCGCAAAACCTATGTATCTCACAGGCATTTTTATGCTGACGTACCTATTTTCACATGTGTTTTCAGGTGCTTTTCCATAGGATGTTGATCATGATACTAGGGCGGACCTGTGCCTTAGAAACTTTAAAAGAAGATAGACTATGTTTAATTATGTTCTGAACTCTTTAATTTCCTGTTTGAAACAATGTAACACCCTTGTTGATAAATAAAATACAACTTTGTATGCCATGGTTATGAAACAATTAATTCTGTCGCAACACGCCCCGATGTTTCCGCCGCGGTTTGTTGTTTTACGCGGTCGGGGTGTGACAGAAGAGTCTCTCGGCTATAAATATGGGAACTATTCAGGTATGAAAGGCAAGTTACACACACCAAATAAACCCACGCTTCCGCAAAAGCCAGGGTGTGACAGCTGTTTATGGTCAAGGACTTCTGAGGTAAAGCGGTCGGGGTGATGCAATCAAATCGCAAAGACTTTCACAGGTTGGACCGGGTTCTAAATCTTGAAGCCCCATTAAATACTGAATAGAGTAAAAGCATGTGAGTGTAACCTTCTAACCAATAACTATTTTTGGCATTTTTATAGGTTAACACACACAAACAATGTATCAGCCAATCTAATTACCCTTTTGTTTTGGCAGGGTAACACAATCCCATTGTGAGAATCAAACATGCCCAAGAGATTTGATTTATCCCCCTGACGATTGTCATGTTAACGACACACTTTCGTTTTCATTACAAGTAAGAAACACGTAACACTTTAAAACTTTTGAAACTGGATAAACTTGGTACTGATTTTGGTGGTTACATTTTAACCTTTCGCAGATTTGTCGTGTTGAAGACATAGTTGTAGATGGCACAGTTAAAGGGAGTATCATTCAGATACATAGAGTAATGAGTGTCATCGTCAGCACAGAAGGCATGATAACCGCTTCCGTGTTAGCTATTTTTCTTTAAATTTTTTAGCGAGATCTACTTTATCCAAACTGCATGTATATTGACATAATAAATACTTGAGATCGTTTCTGTAGGTTGTCGAAATGGTTTCGGTTTGGGAAACTATTCAAATGGTGCTGGCAGTGGTAAGAAAGTATTGGGGGCAGAAGGGGATACTGGGTTGTATCATGAAAGGTTGAGTGAAGGTGGTAGCGTTTATGGTAAACCGGATCTTCCCTGTGAGTTAGGAAGTGGAAATATTGGCCCTAATGAGTCTGTTGGTCGGGTTGCTGGTGGAGGAATGATCGGTACTCTTTCCTTTCTAAAATAAAACTATGACATCATTTTTCAAATTTAAATCTAGCTATGTGGTTATAATAGTAGTAATGATAGTGATGATAGTAACAGTGGTAGTAGTAGTAGTAATAATAATAATAATAATAAATCATTATATTAATATAACATTTAATATATAATTATGTTATTTTCTATGTACATGATGTATAATTGTACCATAACCCAACCGGTTAATTGGATGTCATTAACCATATAATGAAAATGGAATATAACCGAATGGGTCAGTTCTATTATATTATCATGCCGGCACATTTGGTTATGGGTCAGTCATAAAGCAAAAACTTTTTGAATGAATGTTTATAATCGGAGGATCATTTGATTAAGGAAGCTGCTGAGTGGGCCAAACAGGCCATAAGTCGCGCTATTTCTATTTGAGCGTTCTGCTATTTGGTACATACTTTTCCCTCTTTTTGAATGAAATATTGCTCGATTGGAATGAAATTGCGCAAGAACATGGTAATGAGAATTTTTGGGACTATTTGAATTTAAAAAAACAATAATCGTATATTTCCTTTTATAACTTTTTGTAAATTCCTTACTTGCAAGGTAAGTTCATGTGGGCTTTTCATACACGAGACGCAAGATTATAATATATGTTTAATTTTTAGATGATTGTTATAAATATTTTTTGCTCTTTTCATTCCATGTTACTTTTGAGGAACGACATATTGGAAGCGTATTTTGGGATCTTTCAGGGTTTTAAGTACTCTCCTAAAACTCAGTTGTTAATTCCTTATGCCCCACATATCGTTCAGTTTCTACATCTGATCTACATGGAGAACGACATGTGAGTAATTGCTTTTACTTGTGATCTTCACTTATTTTTATTTTGTGGGTCAAAACTATGGGTGTGAATTTCTGACACGACACGAACCTAATACAAAATTCGCGTGTTTGGGTTTAGTCTAAATGGGTTCGGGTCAGTTTCAGGTTGAACCTGTGAACCCTTTTAGCTAAACATGTCGGGTTCGGGTCAACACAGTCGGGTTGGCGGGTTGATATGTTTAACCCATTTATATTATATGATATTTTTAACAATATTTTTATGTTAAAATAAACAAGCATAAACTGGTTGACGTCTACAACTCTCCAACTTCAAGTAACGTCAAGGATTCGGAGAAAGTTAGCAAGAAAGAGATTGAGCTTCGTATATCTACGAATTGAAAATTAGTTTTTATGTTTCTTACGTCTTAAATATTATTTTTTTTTATTATTTCTGTTTGTTGAGTTTACTGTTTGATGTTTATTTTGTTTTCATATGTGTGAATAACTCTATCATTTTTAAAGCAAATAATTTTGTTTTTATTTAAGCTAATCGTCCTTACATTTGACGTTAAGGCTTTTATCACATTGGTCAAAATACTATATTTAACATAAATCAATGAATCTTTATAAAAGAAAAACCAAAACCAATTACATAAGATTTCAAAAAAACCGTTAATTATAATTCCTTTATTAATGTATTTCGTTGCAAATTCAACTAATAACGTATTCTAATATAATTTAAAAAAACATGTTTAGGAAAAGTTGAGATACTTATGAAACCAAAATTAAAATTTCTTGTGGAGAAGGGAAAGAGGATATTAAATATGTTGAAAGTGTTGTTTATGTACTTTTTATTACGAGTAAACTGCCATTTTGGTCCCTGTGGTTTGGTCAGTTTTGCCACTTTAGTCCAAATCTCAAACTTATTACATCTGGGTCACTGTGGTTTGCATTTTGTTGCCATTTTAGTCCAAAAACAAAGTCAACTCATATTTCTAATAAAAAGCCTGGTTTTTTGTCCTTTTCTGAGGGGCATTTTGGTCATTTTAACTGCCCAACTACCCACCCACCCCCACCCCTTTTCTTCTTTCCCTCTTCCCTCTTCTGATTACAGACCAAACCGGTCAACTATTTCTCTCTCTCTCTCTCTAAACACACACAGCTCTATCTCAACCTTCAATCATCTACCACCACCACCACCATCTCCCACCTCCCACCACCACCACAACCATCCACTGCCACCTCAGTCTTCACCGAACTGATCTACACAGAACCACCACCCTAACCCTAACTAAACACCCAACCACCACTGTCCAGCCATCGCCGCCCCAACCCATGCTCTCAATCAGATCTCCACTCCTGATTCCGGTGCCTCCAATCATGCCGCTCTTTATCCTCCGCCGCAGTCTGGTTCGAGTTCGAATCTCGCTCCACCGCGTCCTGAATCGAGTAGTGATAATCAAACTCCACCGTCATCGCCACCACCGTATTCGAGGTTATTGTTGTTGTTAACGCCACCACCTGAATCGAGGTTATTCGAGGTTATTATTCAGGCTCACAACGGGTTGATCTGATGATTGTTTTTGTAAGTGTTGTGATTGGAGATGATGATTGCTGATAAAACAGCGGTGGTACAATACGAAGCCTTTGGTCGCCATGGATGCTCTATTATTGTGTGCTCTGTTTTAAGAAAAGTAGAAATGAACGACGAAGACAATTGGGATTGCAGGCACATGGCACAAGAATTTATAGGTGGGACCCATAAAAAGTTAAAAGCTTTAAATATGTTGGGGGTGGGGGTAGGGGTAGGGGTGGGGGTGGGGTGGGTAGTTGGGCAGTCAAAATGACCAAAATGCCCTTCAGAAAAGGACAAAAAATCAGGCTTTTTTCATTAGAAATATGAGTTGACTTTGTTTTTGGACTAAAATGGCAACAAAATGCAAACCACAGGGACCCAGATGTAATAAGTTTGAGATTTGGACTAAAGTGGCAAAACTGGCCAAACCACAGGGACCAAAATGGCAGTTTACTCTTTTATTATTGAAAACTAAAGTTTCCTATCCCGGGATGTTCCCGGATGATAGCCTAGTAATAAAATATGTCTAGAAGAATTTGAATTATCTAAAAATGTAGTTGGTGAGCCGATATTGCGTAAACAAAAAAAAACAAATTTGATGTACGATGATGATTTATGAATGTAAAATAATTCTATTACGACCTCCTAAAAATATTTATAGTTCGTTTATGACATGTTTTCAAATATCTCACGACATGGGCTATCTATCATTGGGTCATAAGTTTTGAGTCGAGTCCATCCTAAACGTGGTCAAGCTCAAAGGTGATGTTTGTTTTTTTTTTTTATGAAAAGTACTCCAGAGCCTCTTATGTCTATGTCTGCCTCACACAGACGTTTATATCTGTAGCGTGTTTGTTTTTTGAATTCCTTATATTAACATGATGTTATCTGTATCATTCTCTCCTAATCCTTCCGATTTGGAAGGAAACAATTTTTTTTTTGAATGGCTAACGTTACACTCCCAAACTACTATATTTACAAATAACTCACCCTTTCTTGGGATTGAACCCAAAACCTCCCACTAAGAGGTAAGAGCCTCTACCAAGTGAGCTAGCCCACTTGACGGAAGGAAACAAATGAGACATAAAATCCCCTACGCTTCTTTTCCTTTCTCCAAAAAAAAAAAAAAAAAAAACTCTGGAACATCAAATTCTTTCAAATCCTTTCCCTTCCCTTCCTTTCTATAATTAAGACTCTGGAACACAGCGTACATCTTCAATCCTTTCAAGACTCTTCAAAACACAAATATTCAAACCCTAGGTTCCTTCTCCAGCCAAACTTCAACCTCTCCAGCCGCACATCCACCTCCTCCTCCACGACCTCCACCTCCGCCCCGCCTCCTCCGCCCCTCCACTCCAGCCGACACCCACCTCCATCGCGACTCCACTCAGCCGACTCCCTCCACTCCAGCCGACTCCCACCTCCTCCGCCGTCTTCTCCACCACGGCAGCCGACACCCACTTCCATCAGGTATGTTTTAAGTTCTATTTTTTTTTCAACTCTTTGTTAATTTAATTCTGAATTGGTTGATTATTTTGTTAATTTAATTTTGTTAATTTAATTCTGAATTTTTGTTAATTTAATTCTGAATTGGTTGATTATTTTGTTAATTTAATTCTGAATTTTGTGTATAATTGTTAGTTTGTTTGTTTGATTAGTTGTTCAACTTGATGAATCGGTTGATTAAAGATTGTGTGATTAGTTTATAATTGTAAAAAACAGTCTTCTTCTTGCAGACCGCAGGAGGTTTGGTCCAGCTCTTCTGCTGCTGCAGATGTCTGCAGATGTGGTCCGTAGACTGCAGACTTACCCCTGAAAAAACAAACAGTACCAAAAACATATGTAATTAATTATTCGGGTTTGAGACCAAAAACCCAGGATGGAGGAACAGCCGAAAAGCTTTAGCCGGAAGGAGAAGCGTAAGGCGTTGAAGAAGGAGAAGCGGAAGCAAATACGGAAGGTGATAGCTGAGAAAGCTCGCGCCCAGGAAGAAGCTCGCCTCAATGATCCTGAACTGCAACGACAGATTCAGATGGAGGAGGAGAGAGAGAAAGAGAGGTTAGAGAGGGAAAGAAAGGACTTTGAGGAGAGAGAGAGGATCTTTCTAGAGAACAAGAACAAGGAAGAAGAATTAGAGCGGATCGAAAGAGAATCAAAGCTACAGCTGGTACGTCATGTATGACCTAATTTAATCAAGTAGCTCTAGAAGCATGTGTACATTCACTGGATGGGGTTTTTTCTAATAACTTTAACTAGGACCAACCAAATAAGACATGGTCCGTATAGAAGCCTCTGAAGGGCCAGGCCAATGCTTGTGTTGAATACTACGTTCCTGGTCTATACTCATGATCAAGCTCAATTCAACTAAACATCTATTACAAAACAAGTTTAAGGTTTTATGAATATGCTTCAGCTCGTATTTAAGTCATGGGCTTTCTTTGTCTCTGCCCTCTGGATCTGCAGCCACTATTACAACTTACACGTTCACACATACATTTTTGGTATCCGCAAATGTCTTATGCATATGAGCTTGAGGTGTTTCAAATAATATATGAAATTGTCTTAGCATAATATGTGACGCTTCCTGATAACAACATGGGCTGTAGTACTTTATTTTAATCGATAGAAAATAAACAGGATACTGCCTACAACTTGACAAGTATCTAGCTTACATAATGGACAAGTAATCTTCGTAACGGGTAATACGATAAAGGAAACTAGTTACAAACAATTAAATAAGTAAAATAACTCCTATGCCCTATGTAAAATCATGTAAGTGCCTGGATCCATATGGACAGTTTAACTTGTTTGTTGCTGTGGTTATGATGTTCATATGCTGTGTAATGTTTCAATATAAGCTTGGTCTTTTGTGTCCTGGGGAAGTCTGATTTGCCCAACACCGTTGTTTGACTTGTTCCCACAAATATCTCTGGATGCTTGCAGTTCAATCCATTAACATGTTCGTGTGCAGAACACATTGTGATGTTTGAGTGATTATTCCTTTTTCAGTCACTGACTGACTCAAATAGCAAGCTTAGATAACGAATCTTCATGTGGTTTAAGCTATCATGTATAATCTTACTGCAATTTGTTAGCATTGTGTTGACCGCTTGTGGCATTCTTGAGTTGCAGAGCCTGTAAAGATTATATTACTTTATAATTATAGTAAAGTAATGTGTGTGTGTGTGTGTGTATATATATATATATGAGAGCAAAGTTGCTTAAAAGGTAGTGAATAAAGTTGTGTATATCTAAAATTGTTATACTTATATAGGAAGGAGCTGAGGAAGGTCGTAATGAAGATGATGAATGGGAATATGTAGAGGAGGGGCCTCCTGAAATCATTTGGCAAGGAAATGAGATAATAGTTAAGAAGAATAAAGTCAGGGTGAAGAAGAAAGACGTCAATCAAGAAACGAAAGAAGAGGTATGAAAGTCAAGCCTCCATTGAGTTATCCTTTTTTTTGAGTTTGTTGCTATGCACAAGTGGGAATTTAAGCCCTTATTTTATTTTTCTTCCGCAGGATCCTAATAGACCTACATCAAATCCACTTCCTCCACAACACGAAGCCTATGCTGCTTTCAAGAATGCACCCATGACATCAGCAGAGTTGCTGAACACTGTTGCCCAGCAGGTCCCAAACTTTGGTACAGAACAGGTTGGTCTTTGGTAGCCACTTTCAGTTGGGTCACAACAGGTTCTGTTTGAAGTGGGTCATTTTTAGTACTGGTCCAAACAGGTGCTCAGGTTGGGTTGACCATGTTACTTAATAATCTAGTAAGATGATTTAGTAAGTTGGATGCTTTAGACCGGGCCAGTCGAGCGAATTCACCCGTTCGACCCACTCTCCGTTTAGCTATTTTTTATTTGATCTGTTTTGACCTTTGAAACAAAACACAACACAATGGGTCGAAATTTTGGCCTCTTCTGTTCATAATATTGTACCGAAAACAGTTTTGTGGACATCTGTTTCTTGATTTTGCAGGATAAAGCTCATTGTCCATTTCACATAAAAACCGGAGCATGTAGATTTGGGTTGCATTGTAACAGAGTTCATTACTACCCAGATAAATCTAACACGTTGCTCATCAAGAATATGTACAATGGACCTGGCCTTGCTTGGGAACAAGATGAGGGACTTGAGGTCTGTTGTTGGGTTCAGGCTGTGATTCTAGTATCCTAATCATAAATATGATGAACATATAATTATCTTTATTAGAGTGGATTCTTATAAGTAGTGGTGACTGATAAAACTAACTTAAGGGGTCATGGCTATGCAAAACTGTTAATTCACACACACATAAAAAATGAGTTGCTGTATGCATATAGAAATCTGTTACAGTAACCTTAAAAGAACATTTTCATATCGAAATGTCATTTTTCATAAGTTAACACTTTCATGTTTCTGGTACTCTCTCTCTCTCTCTCTATATATATATATGCGTGTATGAGTTGTTTCAAGTATATGTGCAATTTGAGTGTAATTTCGATTCTTTAGTACAAACCGTGATTTACTGTTGCTTGCTTCTGTTGTTCTTGACATTATGATATCAGAATTTTCCCAAGATCCACAGTGGAGGTTCGTGGTTTGAGGATCGGAGATGAAACGTTACTAGCAATTTGTATCCTACCGTGTAACTTGATTATTTTGTTTATTTGTTTTCCGTGGTGATTCGTTGATCTTAATAACATTACCATACAAGTAATTGCTCATATAAACTTCTGGTCATTTCTGTACCTAGTGCATGTATTAAAATCGCTTCTGGATAATTAACATACGAGTTTCCCATCCTAATACTGTTTCTTAGTGTTAAGTTTCACAGGATCAGAGATATGGACATATAGTTTGTGTTAAGGAGTCATATTTTTCCATCTGCCATTCCTGACAGTGTTTTATATGTGTTTTTCCTTAAATTCAGTTATGTGATGACGCATCTTAGAAAGACAGTTTATGACTGATGGAATTCAGTATGGTTAAGTTAAGCTCAATTGATATTTGCCATATTATGTGTACAATGGCTATTGATTAAGGTCTACTTTATAAAGGTGGGAAGATCTACCAATTATATTTTAAGTTTGTATGTGCTTGCCTCATACACACGTGACACACATTAGTATGGATACTATATATGTATATCTGATATATGTATATAATTGCATATGCATCTATATGTGCTTATATATGTGTGTGAGTGTGTGCACGCGTGTGAAATCGTCCTTGATCCATCTTTTAGACCTGCAGTATCTAAGATTGATTTCTAGCTCTCTTGTATAGATGGTTCTACTCGTGAGTATCACCCTTGATGTGTCTAATTAAAACTCCCTTAGATCTTGACATAACTTCACTTTTCATGAAGGTGATAAAGAATTAGGTTAGTTAAATCTGTTATTAAACATTCATATTAAACGGTAATGTGTATTTGGTTTGTATGTTATTGGACCATGCTCATTATATATATATAGGTACCATTTTAAGTTATTAGACCCAACTACCAAGTAAGTTGTGATGTAATGATATAAATTTGCATAAGAATAAAAAATGATGTTAAGTTTTATTTTTGGTCTTACTGTCTTAGAATATGATTTCTGTTGATGTCTATTGGTTTTGTGGTGTTTTCGTAGTTTGCAATAGCTTATTTTCAAATCATATGAACATTTGTTATTTTCCTCACTTTTCTTTTTTACAATCAACTATTATTAGTAATATACTCCTTGGATTTTCTGACCATACAGTATACAGAGGAGGAAGTGGAGCGCAGTTATGAAGAATTTTACGAAGATGTGCATACAGAGTTTTTGAAGTTCGGAGAAATTATAAATTTCAAGGTCTAAATGAATATATCTCTTTAAAACCCACATGGAGTAGTTAATATTCTTGGATTTTTCTTTTTATTTATTTATTTTTTGTTAATAGCATGTCTGAATTTACAAAAAGTAGATTAACTGGAGTAGTACTGAACAGTTAACATGTCAGACCCATTTACGTATGAATGGGTCCGCAGGTGAATTCGGTCTTGCGGGTTGGAGGTTCCCAAATCTTGTTTTTTTAATGAATAAAGCAACCTTCTACATATTTTATTCAAAATCATTATGTTATTACTGAGATATTGTAACTTTTGTAATCATATTTGACGCATGACTTGTATGTAATAAAATTGGACGAAGAGTGCTTTGGGTCAACACACCGACCCTCAACAAGTTTTCACCCAAATTCGTTTTGACCCGTTAATCCACCCATCCATTTTGCCACATCTAAGTGGAGCTATACTTGTTCCTGCTTTATGAACTGACATCCGTCACTTTCTTCCCAATATGAGAAAATTTACCCAGTTATAAAAATCAAGTTCAATCATGTTGAACAGCTCTGAATCAGCTACAGAGAACATATGTATGAGACCTTTGGTAACAACATTAAATATGGCAGGATTTTTTTATGGTTACTATGTCGTGGTTGATGATGTTTGTTTGCAGGTGTGCAGAAATGGTTCTTTCCATTTGCGAGGCAACGTATATGTCCACTATAAGTCGTTGGATTCAGCTGTGATGGCTTACAGTTCTGTACATGGTCGTTATTTTGCTGGCAAACAGGTATGATGCGTTTTTTTCCATGCTCAAGTTGCATAATTTATGTTTAACCTTATATATGTATGCAACTTCTATTATAGACAGATACTGGTATTCAACTTTATTTTTATTTATCATAAAGTGGCTAATCATAGGATTTTAGGGTGAAAGCCACTTTTCTATTTATGCCATTTTTGGAACACAAAATTGAAAGTCAGAAATGTAACGAGATGGCCTAATAGACTTGGCCCTCATAAAGAAATATTTGGCTTTAACTATTGTTTTTCATGTCCAAATCATGAATGCATATTGCCGTTTTTATCCAGTTCTAGTCTGTTAATGATTTGTATAATGAAGCAAATTCTCAAGTTAGTCTCCATTAGATTTGGTATTTATTGAAGAGTACAGAGTATGTGGATTTGTTCATACCTAAATAAAACTGAGATTAAACTTTTCTTCGGTGAATACATGAATCTAGATGTCAAGGTTTTTTCTCTTTGTTCTTTCTATAGGTTATTGATCGTTTATCACTCAGGAGTCTTTGTGGAAATTCAATAGGATATATAGAGATAATGGGGCGAGTCTTGTTACATGCAACGAAAAAAACCTTAAATGGGGGGTGGGGTGAGGAAAATGATACCAATCAATAAAATTAAATGGTTTGATCTGGGTCATGATAAGTTGGTTCATGGGTCCGATCAAGATCTAATAGCTAGTGGGCCAGATCTAGATTCATTTAATTGGATCATGGGCAACATCAGATTTGTTTTTTGAATGGCAAAATTCTTCATTTTGAGCCACCCCAAGACTCGAACTCCCACCACTTGGTTGGGAGGAGCACACCTTTACCACTCCACTGTCCTCATTGGGACGGGCGACGTCAGATCATTGGCAAATCTGGTCTGATCCTCCCCAGTGACAGGCCTAATCTATTAGTTCTATCCATTGTTACATTCAAAGATATTTTTCTAAAAGCAGAGGAAGAAGTAGCATTTATATGCTCAATTGAAGTTATTACAAAAGAACGTTTCTCTTTTTATGTGTTAGCTTATATTTGCTTGTAAAGTATGAATTTAAGTGATCTATATCACTGAATCATTGATGTGCTACTGGATTTGGCTTTAGTTACATTGGATTGCTATTGATAGGTTAAATGTGAGTTCGTTAGTCTAACTAGATGGAAGGTTGCCATATGCGGGGAGTACATGAAATCAAGGCTCAAGGTTAGTCAATCTATTAACTGACTTCTATAGTATGTTGATTAAAGGTGGCAATATCCACCCATTCAGACATAAAAGGGCTGATTTGGATTATGTTATATCTCTAACGGGTCGAACGGGAAAAACAAAAAAAAACTGTAGCTAAAATGGAAACAGGTCAAATGGGTTGAAAAATTCCAAAGCATATTTGTAGTGCATGCAGTCCCTAAAATCGTTCTATTCAATATATCTAGATACTTGTTGTTATAGCACACTTATTATAGTCATATTTCACACTTTACTTTTTTGCAAAAAAAATGAAAAAAATTGGAAAAAGTTTCTCGAATCAACCCAAGCCACCAGACCTGATGCCCTGAATCAAGGCATTTTTTGTTTTGACCCATTACCCAGCTGACCCAAACCCCATTTTTCCACCTCTAAAGTTGATATATCTTCGATTCACTTGTTTTTTACAGTTAAAAGTGTTTTTTAACTGAAAGTTTGTGATTAGTATTGATATCTGGTAACCAGAATCTCATTTCTCAATTTTTATTAATGTTTTGTGCCTGTTACCAGACATGTTCCCGAGGGTCTGCTTGCAACTTTTTACACTGTTTCAGTAACCCTGGTGGAGACTATGAATGGGCTGATTGTGATAAAGCGCCGCCTAGATATTGGGTCAACAAGATGACTGCTTTGTTCGGGTATTCAGATGAGAGTCCAAAGGACCAGCAACACTCCACGATATTTACATCAGACAGAGACAGGTTTGCTTTTATATTTCATCACATAACGTTAAAAGCGGGGGACGGTTAACCATGCATCATGTGGTGGCTTTGATAGCCGAAAGACAAGGGGGTACATGCATTAATCAGCCTTTTGCTGAGTGTTATGTGCCTTATGTCCGGCTTGATGCAAAACTACTATCGAGCCGGGGGTCTCACTGGAAGCAGCCTCTCTATTCCTACGGGGTAGATTACGGCTGTCTGCATCTTACCCTCCTCAGACCCTACCTTAGCTTTGCTATTGGTGGGATTTACTGAGTATGAGGACGATGATGATGATCTAAATGCTTTCTGTTCAAAGGAAATATAGTTATCCAAATATTTTTTTTTCAATGGTAGTATTTGAATAAAATGATAAAAAACTATCAGACTTTCTTATTTCGCATGAAAATGTTTTTCAAATTTCAACCTGATTTTGACCCCAAACTCATATAAAATACATGGAAATGTCCCTCAATCCAACTTGTCTAGAATGCACTTGTGATTTTTATTTTTAAATTATGACTTTACCTTTTAATTTGGTCAAAAACTGAGATACTTATTTAGTGTAATCTACTATTTTTGCTAGTTTAGGTACTTTAATATTATCAGAACTTGGGCAACCTTTGATCATTTGGCCTGTTTTCTTTCAGTTTCGGTTTCAAGTTATGTATGTATCTATTGTTTTTTCTTTCTATTGGAATTTGTCTGAGATTTGAACTTTGTTGGTTGACAGTTATCACTACAAAAGACATCGGTCTATTGACTCGAGTCAACACAACGGAAATTCCAGTAGAAGCTACCGTGAAGAAACTCATGCACGAAAGAGCAGACGCCGTGAACGCCAAGAAGATGACAACGTTTATGAAGATGGAACGGAATATATAAATAATCACAACCCGGAAACTGATTCTGATGGAGACCGGTTGGACAGGAAGAGGCACGGTGATCGTTCAGAAATACACACCCGGAAAAAGAGTAAATCGAGAGATCATCATAGGAGAACTCCTGTCTCTCGTGGCAGTAGTTCTGATGAAGATTTATGCACACACGCTCACACTAAAAGGAAGTCACGACACAGAAAGAACATCGCAGAGTCATCTAAAGATGTGAAAACCGAGCCTAGTGAAGGCGACTTGTTAAGACAGAAAACCAAATCCACCCGTCGAAGATCGCGGCATGATGATCGCGTTGAGGTGGACTACCAAGAATCTAAGAAAGCTGAGGGCCGTAGACAGCATCGGCCCAGGTCACATGAAAGTGCAGACAAAAATGACACAAGTGACCGTTGGCAGCCGCACATTGAACATGATTATGATTATGAGATATCTGATGGTAGGAAACCGAAAGACAGGATGATAGATCATGAAACACCTTCGGGTAGTGTTGTGGAAGACACATCAAAAGAAATGCAGCATAGTTGTGAGCGTGACGACAGAACAAGGGAGAAGAGAAAACGAATTTGAGAAAAGTCGGTCTTGATTGACAAAACTGACTGACCAGACTGGAACTGGCTATGTTCGGTTTGGTTTTCGGCTATAGAGTCGGTGAATTAACTTGAACATGTAATTACTTTTCAAATCTGAGACGATGTCGTTTTATGTTTATTTTCATATAAATTAGAATATTCCGAGTTCAAGTTTGACAACTTTTACTTATAGGGCCGCATTGGTGGGGCGGAAAAGGTGATAGAGACCATATTGGTCCTATCATTGTCACATCAATCATTTCTTGTCAGGTGAAAAAGTGACACGGGCCATATTTGTCGGCAAAAAAAGTGACATGGACCGTATCGGTGGGGGAAAAAGTGATACGACCCGTACCACACTATCACTTCTGGTGTTAGCAACCTAATTTAATTATACACTTCAAAACTTTTAGAACTGATCATAAACTCTGTTATCATCTTTTCAAATAATCATACAGTATACACGTGCAAGTAAAATCAACATATATATTAGACATGTATCTGGAATTTATTTTTATAAACTTTAATTAGTAAAAGGATTTAAACATTGAAATTATGCTGGACATCTCTAATGCGAAAACAGGGGAAGAAGCAGCTGAACAGATGAGCACACACACATCCAACGGCACCCGCAGACCTCTCTGTTTCTGTTGACTGCAGCACAGGCACTCCGTAAACTGGATTCTCAACCATATATTGTTGATAAGAACAACCAGTTTCCACATCGCCAGATGAAGATGATGGATGCACATTGCTGATGTCATGTTCTTTTGGCAATGCAGAGAACTTTACATCAGCTGTCAACAGATGTTGAGTGTAGGTCTGCTGTTCGTAATCTAACCACGAGGGTAATGGCGGAGCTGACGGCTGAAACGCAGGGCTGCAGCTGTTGTGGTGGATGTGGCTGCAGCAGCATGGTGGTGGAGAATGGTGGTGGATGGTTGTGATCCTTTTCTTCTTATTCTTCTTTTTGGACCAGAACTTGAGGGATTTTAGGTGTTTCATCACTTTCATGGTGTTGATGAATTGGGTTTTTTGAGAGATAAAAGTGTGTTGTGAATGACTTTTGAAATTATGCAGATTATAAATTCAAAATTGTAATCATTTTTCAGATCACATAGCCGTTGCTAAAAGGAGGGGTGGATAATTCAAAAGGTAGTGGAGCTGCTTTGAAAATGAGTTAATCATATCATTTCAATTTTAATTATGGTTCAGTTTTATTATACAAAAAGGGTTGTGGCATTAGTGGCGGAGTTTGAACGAATAATCAGTGGACACTAGACTCTCAAAATCTAAATTAGTGAGGGCTGCACTCTAAAAAATCCAATATATTACACTATAAAAAAATTCAGAAATTTTCAGTAAAATTAACACCGCTGAGCGAAAAATCAGTAGGAGCCGGGACAACCCAGGCCACAAGAAACCTCCGCCACTATGCGGCACACTTGTTTGTAATTGGTTATTTTTGCATGAATTTAAATATATAGTTTTAAAAATAATTCTCAACCCAAAGAACGCTGAAAAGTAAAAATAAAATTATTAAAATAGGTTTAAGGGATTCAGATTATACTGTGTAAGGTTAATTTGAACTTTTATTTACTTTTTTTAAGTGGTTCTTTCAATAATTGAAGCCAAACAAGATCAGATCGAGATCTTACAATCATATAAAAAGACCTTGTAGAGTTCAAAAAAAAAAAAAAAAAAAAGAAGAAGAAAACTTCATCTTCACCACCCATTCAACTAATCTGTGGTGGAGATTGACAGAGTACAAAAAAGGTGTTTTCAAAGACTGTAACATGTCTGGCACACAAGTGTAACAACTTTTACACCTTCTCTCTCCTTGTCAACATGTCTGTAATTTTTACACAAAAATCTTTCTATAAAATATATAACATATTTGTTACATGTGCTGCAAATTAAACACTTCGTAAATTATAGGTTCTAAAATCTATACACTTCATATAAATTCTGAAAAACTACTATCAAAACCTATAAAAAGTGTAATAGCTGAAATTGTAACATGTTCTCTCTCCTCTGACACAAAAGTGTAACGGTGTCAGACAAAAAGTGTAACATGCGGCATGTTTGTGTCCACCCATTGAGTTTCATGAGTTTTATTGAACTCTTAAGCGATTTCTCCAAGCCCCTAACGTGTGTGTGTATATACATAGTGGCAAGATCTAGGGAAAATACCCCAAAGTGTGAAAACAGTGAGAACGTTTCATAGCTGTTGGAACAAAACAATATACGAACTAAATTGACGTGGTGGCGTTTTCGTAAATATCTATAACTTTCGAATGTGCGCGGGCTTCATTAAGGGTAAAAAGGTAATTGTGCATATACATAACCTTACAAACAACACCGTAACATATAAACTTCCCACAAAACCTCCCCAACTTCTACGGAAAACGCGAAAACCCTAGATGAACACGAAGACTTATATTATGGCGTCTGAAGATCAATCACTATCCAAAAAATGGAAAACAAAGTGAGTTAACTGGGTTGTAGATTATACTAGTTATTTGATGTTATTGACGTTTTAATTTCAAGAATATTTGTGCAGTTTCTAGAGGAAAGGAAACCAGAAAGTCACCTCATCGTAAACGCCAAAGTACTTACGAACAAATGAAGAAGGCAACATCAAAACAAGGTTATAGTTGTTACATTTTGTGTCATTTAAAACACCAACATATGGTTACTATGAAGCATGTACATTTTAACTATCTTGTGTGTTTGTAAACGCCGTATAAAGGCCAACTTTGAAATATATTTGACCTAAAAATGCCAACTACTGCTATGATGTATTGTATAAATTTTGAACGCCATATAGGATGTGTTATGGAACAATGAACTGAAATAAATTTACCTTTTACATGTATACTTTCAGTCAACTTTGAAAACACCATATAAGTCATATAAAGCTAATATAAAGATGTTTGTGAAAACGCCAATGAATTTTATCTTGTTTTTAGGCAAAGACCGTTTGAAAGTCAAGATAAAGATGCATACAGATGAGGCCCAAAACGCCAAGAAAAGAAAGGCTTTGAGCCAGGATGTTGAGGTTCAAGAAGAACCTTATTATCAGTTCAGTGGGGCTAGAGTTTTATTAAGGGTGGAACATACTTGATTGTTTGGTTTGTCAATTTTAATGCAAATCAAATACAAACAGTACAAAACATGGGATTTGGTGCTGCCCTGAAAATGAAGATACACAGTATACCAACAATGCTTGGGTACTGGCTTGTAGAAAATTACAATGCAGAAATAAACAATTTAAATGTTGGCAACCATACGATACATATGAATGCGGAGTTGATACACTCTTTAACGGGTATACCAAATGGAAACATCGCCGTGACGACCAAAAGATCATCAAAGAATGACAAAGTAGTGGTTGAATGGAGAAGACAGTTTATAGGGACAACCTAGATTAAACGAACAGGTGTGAAGGCATACTTTGATGACATTTTACTTGCGATGAATGATTATGGGAGAAACTTTTGTCTAAATTTTCTTGTTGCATTCTTCACTATCATTGGGCATGCAAGTGATAACGCTGCTGTAAACCAACAATTTTTGCACAATGTTAAACCAAACATTCAAATCAACCATCCACCATGTCCTTATCAAATTTCATCGGCTTCGTTATCCGGTTTTGATTGGTTTTAGGCGACGACTCGACCTAAAACCTACTTACTAAATAAACATAACCAAAACTACGACACTTGAGTCTCTAACCCAAAAAGGGCGTAACTAATGATGGCAGTACCTACATCCCATAATCATGAGAGAAAGGTCAGTCTAAGAAAGTGAGACGATACCCACATCCCATGGTATGAGGTGTGACAACTGTCAAAATTTCAGGTATCCGTACAACTATTAAATCATGATTAGTGCTTAATGACTACGCTGAATTACAATTAATGCCTTGAACTACTTTCTGATTACTGTTTTATACATACATGTGCATCACATATTGCATAATGTCTTATCATTATTGCATGCAAACCTTGTTGATTCAAATGATGCACGAAACACAGTTAGCACATTTATCAGACAAATCAGAAAAATGCTGACGGAGTTCAGTACATAGACAGACAATGTGTTGAGACACGGAATGAGCCAGAAACCAAGTATTACACTAGTATAGTGTGTAGGAAAGTAAGGATCACAAAACTGCCTTCCTAGAGATAGTTTAAGTGCCGGAAAGTGCCTAAAACTCATCTAAACTGCAGAATTCTGCAGGAAATCAGCAAATTCAGCATTTTAACACTCTAGTATCATGCAGAAATATGGTTAAATGGTCCTGAATGCTTTCCTAAGTGTCGGAAATCAAAAGTGTCACAAAAGATAACATAAAGCACACTAAACTGCATAGTTTAGCACCTTAACGAACTGGTAACCAACCGAACAACCGGACACTACCCGAAACACCAAATTCTCACTAGAAGCACTGTTTTAACATTACCAAGCTAGTTATGGTCCCCGAACATCATAACACACTATATAAATATCTAATAACTAGATCCCTAACCGAATACTTGATTTCTAACCATGAACTAACTTACTAGATACAACCTACACCTATACCCCCCACCTATGGGACGGCCCAACATGGCCCCCACTCTTTGATTTGTTTTAATATTTTAGTAGATCATGTTTTTACTTTCCTAAACATAAGAACCAATGGAGAAACTCATGAAATGGATTTATAAGTTAACCATAAGCTTCATTTCTCATTCATCACAACACACCACACTTCTCTCTTCTCTCTTGCTTGTTCACGGCCGAGAGCAACATCAAGCACCATCATCATCATCATTCATCTTCATCTAATTCCAAGTATACTCAAGGGTGTTAGAAGGTGCACAAGGAAGCTAGGAGCTTTCGAAAGTTGAAGGACCTTCACCATTTGCTTTTATTCTCTTTTTTTCTTCTCTTTATCATCCCTAGCCTTGAGCTAGTGGTAAGAACATTAATCTCTTCATTTTACATCTTGTTTAAGTGGTTAAAGAATGATAGATACATAATGTTAATCTTGAAGAACACTAAGAATCAAGAGAATGAAACATGAACATAAGCTTAAATCATGAAGAAATCATGTTGTTTATGTGTTGTTATACTTGTTGATTGTTGTTTACTTATGTAAAAGATGTAGATCATCATATGATCTTGCTAGATCATGATTAAAAACATAATCTAGCAAGATGAGAGGATGAAAGTGTTAAAGATTAATAGATCATCCTCATGAAAGACATGAACTTGAAAGAATATATTGATTTCTTGTAAAATGATGATTCAAGTGAGTTGTAAGTCTTGTAAATCTAAGATTTCAAGAATGATTTTTCAAGAAACCAACTTAAAAATACAAAGTTTTCTAAATATTGGTTCTTAAAGAAAACAACCATGTTTTTAGAGGTTAAACAAGTGTAGAAACACTTATGTAACAGGAAAAATCCAAGGAGAAGCATTTTTAGAAAACGTGATTGTAAGTTGTAAAGAACTAACTTCTTTAAAAATGATGTTTTTAAGGAATCAACCACACTTTAAAGGGTAACTAAGCTTACTAAACACACTAGTAAGTTACTAAACATTTTTATAAATTTTCAAGTTCATGAAGTGGTAGTCTATGCTTGTTTTTGGCAAAATTGGTAAGTATAGATTGTTTATCGTTGATTGTTAATTGATTGTGTTGATTTACAAAAGAAAATGATATGCCTTCAAGGTATGGAAACCTCCATTTTTAGGGGAAACTATGACAAAATTTTTCTAAAAATTAAACACTTAGAAAAATATATTTAAACAAATATTTACAAGTATATTTCAAACCATGAATTTTTACATAAACTTTGCCATAATTTTTGTTACAAAAAGTATAAATATTGGAGGTTGGTTTTTATAAATAAAAGTGACTAAATATATATTTAGGAAAATATATATTTAGATGTCACCATGTGTGTGATTATTTGTATATTATGTGTATTAGTTATATTATTTTAGGACTTGAAATAATATAACTCATCAAAATACCAAGAAATTACAATCCAAAATATTACCAAAATTCCATGGAATAAATATACAAAGAATACCCAAACTATTGGAGAAACCGAACAAGGGAATATAACTTACAAAATATTCCGGAAAATTTATTCACAAATATATTTTGGTAAATAATATTTTGGACACCGAGTGAATGAAAATGTGATTTTCACAATTATTACAAATTTATATCATATTTTTGACAAGAAGAAAATATATTATTTTTGGGTGAATGAAGATATGTATATTTTCTTGGAATTAATAGAAGATATATTATTTTCGGAAGAAAAATATATTTTCTCAAACAAACTTGAAATATATTATTTTTGGAAGAAAAATAAGTTTATATATATATTTTCCAAGTTAGACTTGAAAATATATTATTTTTGGGACTTATATGGAAATACAAATATTTTTGCCAAAGGAAAATTATAAATAATTTTTCTAAGTAAATATTTCTTAAAATATATATTTTTGGAAATATATATTGATGAAATTTTGTTAAACATATTATTCGAGAAAAGTAATACAAAGTTAAGTATAAGGATACTTAATAATTACAAGAAAATACGTATTTTCGTACGTATGAATACACTCTGGAATACGACACTAATACATGGCAAAAATATACAAGTATAAGAATACGAATACAAATACACCCATCCTTGGGAATGATACACATGATTGAGCACATAAAAGATAACAAGTTAAAATATATAATTTTAACGATTATTCCAAATTTAATAAATATAATTTAAGTTGAAATATTTATTATTTTAACAAATAATTATATAACTTGGAATAATATTGAAGACACGAAGAACGTAGCTCAAATACACTAATTAAAATGAAGTCAAGGCACGACCCGCTCGTCTAATAGATCATAGTACGTTGTAGGTAGTCGTGTACATCCGAAGGAGCTTTGAGTTACTGAGATTATGAAGAACGCAAGACTGTGAGTTCATGTCCCCCTTTTCTTTTTACTGTTTTCAGTTTTATAACTTCGGGGGTGAAGTACATGTTACAAACTGTTTACAAACGTTTATATGTGGTATGGTTAGCTAAGGAAGGGTACTGCTAGATCATGTGAGTGGTGGGTATAACGCTTAAGACCATTAATCCTCGTTGTAGGACCGAGGGACATGAGTGATAGATCTATTTGGGTGTAGCGAGCCCCACCCATGTGGACCAGGGTTTGGCCTATGGGATGACTATGTCTTACAGCCAGAAGCCCGGTGCAAAGTCTGTTAGGTTTGAGCCTTCCTGCATCACGTCACACATATTGATGGCCTTGCAAACCATTAATGGATCTGTTTTCCTTGTTGCTTTCATACCAGGGTTTACAAACATACATACATACTTACAATGATCTCAAAGGTTTATTCGCGCACACAAACAGACACACGAACTTGCTCAACTTTTTTTGATGTTTTCAAACTACATGTATTTTAGGGAATTAAATGTGGATCTGGCGGGCGGTTGGAAGTTTCAAGAAATGTTGAGAATAAAAGATGTCATCTGATGTCTGAGGATTTGGATAGTGTGTCTTATCCTAGATAAGACACATCTTTCAAAGCCTGGTTTTATTTAATGTCTTTTGTCGAGTCCTTGTGAACTCTAAAAACAAGTTGCATGGTTTGTACTCGAATTTGAAGTCTATGTTTAAAACAATGTTGTTATGATTTTAAACTTAATGAATGGATGATCATCTTTAGTTCATCATATAGATGTTTGTTGTGGTTGGATGCAATGATATTAAGCAAGTCACACATATCACGTTTCCGCAAAAGTCAGGGTGTGACAGTTTGGTATCAGAGCTTCGATTGTAGCGAACTAGGATTCTTTCTTGAGTCTAGACTACAATCATTAGGGCTCTCACGAAAATATTTTTACAACATGTTTTCATTGCATACACGAAACGCCCAGATCCAGGGAAACAAACATTTTTACAAACAGAAAGACACGGAACACAATGCAAGGTTACATTTGTGGTTTAGTCTGGGAGACTAGGTGGTTTAGTCTGGGAGACTAGGAAAGATAGAAAGGGTTCGTGAGGAATCACGGGGATACATGATTTCATGATACGTTGTCTTTGGTTGCATACTAAATGTTAGTGGTTAATATATGTGCATATGTTGTGATTGTTCTGTTACAGACACTATGTCTTCATCCGAGAGCGGACTGTCCGACGCCGATGACCCCATGGCTATTGTTTCTGACAACGAGATCGTCCCAGAGCCTGAGATCTTTACATCCGATACTGAGAGCGACCCAGATATGCTATCAGACGACGACGACGACTTTCAGCCGTTTGCGTTGCCTGATTTTGGAGTTGACATACCACTTGCTGATGGTATCCCAGATGAGGATCCTTTTGTTATTCCCATTCCAGTCCATGATCATCTTATCATCGGTCATCCAGATGGTGAGCATATTGTGGCACCGATCCTCGCTCCTGTTCCTTTAGTGGTCATCCCTCCTGAGGATTGGCCTTTTGATGATCTGTTTGACGATGATGTTGATCTGTTTGTTGATGGTCCTCCCGATGTCGCTCATGGCAATGGAGAGCTAGATGAGGACGTTGTTGCTAGTCCACCTCTCGAGGTTCCTGTTATTGAGATTTCCTCTGATACTAGTTTGCACTCTGTCTCAGATTCCTTTGAGTCTGTGACGTCTTCAGCCTTGCAGGCAGTTGGATTACGACGCTATGCCACTGATTCTGATGATGATACAGCCATGTCAGCTGCACCATCCCCTCTACACGATCCCGAGCTTGATCTTGAGTTAGATTTCGTTCCTATCGATCAGCCTGATGTTGCACCTGCTGATCCTGAGCCTTTGCTTGATCATGACCCTATTCCTTTTGGCTTACCTAACATTGCACCCCTCATACCTGATCCAGTTCCTGCACCCATTGACCCTCCCGTTGTTGAGCCGTTCATTCCCCCGCCTGCACCCGCACCCGCTGATGTTGCTACTTTTCACCCAGTGGAGTCTGATGTTCATCGTGTTGATCTACATATTGTTTTCTTGCAGGACATACCCGCACCTCGTCCAGGGGAAGGCACTTCAGGCCAGCAGCCTAGTCATGACCCTCATGTTTTAGCAGCTTTTCCACACATACCCCAGTCTGCACCTTCTGCTACTTTTACCACTTCACCACTTGATGAACCACTTCGATGGTTCCCACCGTACACCATGCCGATTTCAGATCCCTACCATCCCTCACAGTTTGTTGGTTATACACGGGATGAGTTACTTTTATCCTTTCAGCTCCAGTATGAGATTATGAGTCGCAGGATTTTGGAGCTTGAGATGACACCGCGTCCTTTACCATGTCCTTGTCAGCCTACTTTTGTTCCCCCTCATTCATCACCGTCTCCATTTTCACATCCACCTGCACCTCTTACTCCTTTTCCTGAGTTTGATGCTCGATTTCTCACTGTCGAGCAGCAGATCAGTTATCTGCTGCGTCATGTATATGAGCTTGAGGAGGAGCTTGCGCATGTGCGTAGCTTGCTTTTCTTTCCTCCACCTCCTCCTCAGCCACCACCATCAGCATAGTTGGTTTTTGGTTTTATTTAGGTTGCATTGCTTTTGATGAGAGCACCACTATTGAGCCTAGCTTGTGAAGCCTTTTGGAGACCGCCTTTTGATTGTACGACTTTTGTAGACTGATAGACTTGTTGGACAAGGGCAGTGTGACCCTGTGTTCCTTCTGATATGATACATTTTGTAAAACATGTAACAATATTTGTGGTCGATGATTAATGAAAGCTCAATTGTCATGTTTTCATTAAATACGTTGTTGAATTACATGTTGTGCTATGATTGAGATGTTATATGTTTGCTTGCTATGATAACTGCTATTATACATACGTACTATATTTATTATACGAATAAGGCCTGACCTATACAATCTTCTTTTAGAAGATGCCTCCTCGAAGGAACACTCAGTTGCCCACAACAGAGGCAGAACTGCATGAACGGATTTCACAGGCAATCACAAAACATGAGGCCCTACTCTCCAAACACAGCGGAGGTACCCCAGGAAATAACCCACCTCACAGTAATGTTTAAGTCACTTAAGACACATTACAATACGTTTGGACATGTCCATGTGCGTTTTGCTAATTGCTTTCTGTGAATGATGTTGCTTGTACAGGCTGTACTTACAAGCAGTTCCTCGACTGCAAGCCTCTGAACTTTGACGGCACTGGAGGTGCTGTAGCTTTTGTAAGATGGGCTGAGAGGACAGATTCTGTGCTGCGGATGAGCAAGTGTGCGCCAGAGCACCAAGTCACTTACATTTCTGGACTATTCCTAGATGGAACTCTGTCATGGTGGAACCTTCAGGTTCAGACTCTAGGCGAGGCTGCAGCATATGCTATGACGTGGGATGAGACGAAAGAGGCAAGAAGTACTGTTCAAGGGCTGAAATTCAGAAGTTGGAAACCGAGTTTTGGAATCTGAAAATGGATGGTCCTAAGATCGCGGAGTACGTGCAAAGATTCCATGATTTGTCTCGTGTTGTCCCCTACATGGTAGAACCGGAGTTCAAGCGAGTCGAACGTTTCATTTGGGGATTGGCACCCAAAATACTGAGCATGGTGACTACTTCTAAGCCTCCAACGATCACTGAAGCCATTAACTTGAGCGTGGCCTTAACCGAAGAAGCGGTCAGATTGAACAAGTTCTCGATTTCTGAGGGAAAGAAGAAAGAGACTCATGTGGAGTCGTCTAGAGAGAACAAAAGGAAGTTCTCGAATTTCAAGAAGGGTACCCAAGGAAACAACAACAGTGCTAGTAAGCGAAGAGATGCGAACCCACCAGCCGAGGTCAGGACTGGTGCTGTAGGTTCAGAAAACAAGGGGAAGGGATACATGGGCACCCTGCCCAAGTGTGATGTATGCCAGTTTCATCATGCCGGCCAGTGTAGGTTTAGGAAATATGAATCCTGTGGAAAGAATGGTCATTCGAAGGAAACGTGCTGGGCTGGTACTGGTCGTGGGAATGGTGGTCAGAGAGGAAATGGAAATGGCAATGGAAACCATGGTGGAAATAGTTATGGGAATGGGAACCAAGGTGGAAACAATAATCAGGGAGGTAATGGAAATCATGGTGGTTCTGGAAATCAAGCTGGTAACGGAAACCTCGGAGGAAACAACAACCAGGGCGGAAACGGAAATGGAAATGGTCGCGGCCAAGGTTATTTTGGTTGTGGTGATGTAGGGCATTTCAAGCGAGATTTCCTGAAGAACAACCAAGCTCAGGGAAGAGTCTTTAACATTGGAGCTAGGGAAGCTCGTCAGGATCTGAACGTAGTCACTGGTACGTTCCCTATCAATCAACATTTTGCATCTGTGCTATTTGATACCGGTGCCGACTATAGTTTCGTGTCCCTAGAATTTAAGAAAATACTTGGGTTAGTTGCAAGTAAGTTAGATATCCCGTACTCGATAGAACTAGCTAATGGAAAGCTAGTAGAAGCAAATGAGGTGATTAGAGGCTGTGTGATAGAGCTTGGAGAGCGAGAGTTTACGCTTGATCTACTACCAGTTGAATTGGGAAGTTTCGACATGGTAATTGGAATGGATTGGTTGTCAAGTAATCGAGCTGATATCGTACGCCATGAGAAGATTATCCGCATCCCGATGGCGAATGAAGAGACGATTGTGGTACACGGAGAAAAGCATGATACGCCTCTACGAATTATCAGCTGTTTGAAGGCACAGAAGTTTATGCGAAAAGGATGTGTTGCCTTCTTGGCTCACATTGTTGATAAAGAAGCCAAAGAGCCGAAGCTGGAAGATAATCCCTGTGGTAAGGGAATATCCTGAAGTCTTCCCATAAGACTTGCCAGGATTACCACCCCAACGACAAGTCGAATTCCATATTGACTTGGTTCCAGGCGCCGCGCCTGTAGCCAAGGCACCCTACCGACTTGCGCCTTCAGAGATGCAAGAGTTGTCGACGCAGCTTCAGGAGCTACTGGACAAGGGATTCACTAGACCAAGCTTCTCGCCTTGGGGAGCTCCAGTTCTGTTTGTTAAGAAGAAGGACGGTAGTTTTCCTATGTGCATTGACTACCGGGAGCTGAACAAGTTAACCATCAAGAATCGGTATCCTTTGCCGAGGATTGATGACTTATTCGATCGAATTCTGGGTTCGAGTTACTACTCCAAGATCGATCTTCGATCAGGTTATTACCAGCTGCGGATTCAAGAAGAGAGTATACCGAAGACTGCCTTCAGAACTCGATACGGACATTACGAGTTTCTAGTAATGCTGTTTGGTCTGACAAACGCACCGGCAGTGTTTATGGACTTGATGAATAGAGTTTGCAAGCCATATATCGACAAATTCGTGATTGTGTTTATCGACGATATTTTGATCTATTCCTGGTCGAAGGAAGAGCATGAACAACACCTTAGAGCCATCTTAGAGCTGCTTAAGAAGGAGAAGCTCTATGCTAAGTTTTCGAAGTGCGAGTTCTGGTTACATGAGGTACAGTTCCTTGGTCACGTGGTAAACGAAGATGGAATTCATGTGGATCCCACCAAGATCGAGGCGATTACGAATTGGGAAACTCCGAAGACGCCAACCGAGATCCGACAGTTTTTTGGGTTTAGCAGGGTATTATCGCAGATTCATTGAGGATTTTTCAAAAGTTGCTCAACCGCTGACCTACCTTACTCAAAAGGATAAGAAGTATGAATGGGGAGACAAACAAGAGGAAGCCTTTCAGCTGCTCAAGAATAAGCTTTGAGATGCACCTATTTTGTCCCTACCCGAAGGCACCGACGACTTCGTGGTATACTGTGACGCCTCGCGTCAGGGATTGGGCTGTGTGCTAATGCAGCGACAGAAGGTTATCGCTTATGCTTCGCGCCAATTTAAGGTTCATGAGAAGAACTACACCACGCATGATTTGGAATTAGGCGCAGTGGTGTTTGCTTTGAAGATTTGGCGGCATTACCTTTATGGTACCTGATGTACGATCTTTACAGATCACAAGAGCCTTCAACATATATTCGATCAGAAAGAGCTCAACATGAGACAACGACGTTGGGTAGAGCTATTAAATGATTATGATTGCGAAATCAAATATCATCCAGGAAAGGCAAATGTGGTGGCAGATGCCTTGAGTCGAAAAGAGAGGATTAAGCCCATAAGGGTTAGGGCTTTGGAGATGATTATTCAGACAGACCTCTCGTTGCGTATTCGTGCTGCACAAAGAGAAGCTCTTAAGAAAGAAAATCTGAAGGCTGAATATCTCCGTGGGATGGAGAAAAAGTTGGTACCCAACGAGGAAGGAACCTTGTATTTTATGGGACGAATTTGGGTTCCTCTTTTTGGTGATCTTAGAGATGTTATTTTTGATGAAGCTCATAAATCGAGGTACTCGATCCATCCAGGATCAGACAAGATGTACCAAGATTTGAAGGATTATTACTGGTGGCCAGGACTTTAGGGCGATGTGGCTACTTATGTTGGGAAGTGTTTGACCTGCGCCAAAGTGAAGGCCGAGTATCAGAAGCCTTCAGGTCTTCTGCAGCACCAGAGATACCCATGTGGAAGTGGGAGCAGATCTCAATGGATTTCATAACCAAGTTGCCCAAGACTCCCAGAGGTCATGATACGATTTGGGTAATCGTCGACCGATTGACAAAGTCTGCGCACTTTTTGCCAATCAGAGAAAAGGATAACACAGGTAAGCTTGCTGAGCTGTACCTAAGAGAAATAGTTGCACGTCATGGAGTGCCTATCTCGATTATATCTGATAGAGATGGAAGATTTGTGTCAAGGATTTGGCAATCCTTTCAAGAAGCGTTTGGTTCTCAGTTGAATCTGAGTACTGTTTTCCATCCACAGACGGACGGTCAGAGTGAGAGAACGATTCAAACGCTAGAAGATATGCTTCGTGCTTACGTAATGGACTTGGGTGGCAGTTGGGACACTCACCTACCTTTGGTAGAGTTTTCCTATAACAACAACTACCATACAAGCATTCAAGCTGCACCGTTCGAGGCTCTCTATGGACGCAAGTGTCAATCACCGCTATGCTGGGCAGATGCAGGTGATAGACAGCTGGTTGGTCCCGAAATGGTCCAAGAAACGACAGATAAGATTATACAGATCCCATAGCGCATCAAGGCGGCTCGTGATCGACAGAAGAGCTATGCGGACCAAAGACGAAGACCTTTGGAATTTGAAGTGGGTGATATGGTTCTATTAAAAGTCTCACCTTGGAAAGGTGTGGCACGCTTTGGGAAGCATGGTAAGTTAAACACATGATTTATCGGACCGTTCAGAATCTTAGAGAGGATTGGTCCTGTAGCATACAAGTTGGAACTACCAGCAGAACTTAATGGTGTTCATGATATATTCCATGTATCTAATCTGAAGAAAAGTCCAACATAAGAAACAGTGGTTATTCCTGCTGACGAAGTTCACATTGACGACACACTTCACTTTACCGAAGAACCCGTTGAGGTTACAGATTGGAAAGTTAATAAGACTCGGAGGAGTAGTGTTAAACTCATCAAGGTTCGATGGAACGCGCGTCACGACCCAGAGTTTACTTGGGAACGTGAAGACCGCATGAAAGCAAAATACCCGCATTTGTTCCCCAATTCCCCTGCTGCTAGTAGTAAGGTTTAAAATTTCGGGACGAAATATTCTTAACAGGGGGAGAATGTGACAACTGTCAAAATTTCAGGTATCCGTACAACTATTAAATCATGATTAGTGCTTAATGACTGTGTTGAATTACAATTAATGCCTTGAACTGCTTTCTGATTACTGTTTTATACATACATGTGCATCACATATTGCATAATGTCATATCATTATTGCATGCAAACCTTGTTGATTCAAATGATGCACGAAACACAGTTAGCACAGTTATCAGACAAATCAAAAAAATGCTGACGGAGTTCAGTACATAGACAGACAATGTGCTGAGACACAGAATGAGCCAGAAACCACGTATTACACTAGTATAGTGTGTAGGAAAGTAAGGATCACAAAACTGTCTTCCTAGAGATAGTTTAAGTGCCGGAAAGTGCCTAAAACTCATCTAAACTACAGAATTCTGCAGGAAATCAACAAATTCAGCATTTTAACACTCTAGTATCATGCAGAAATATGGTTAAATGGTACTGAATGCTTTCCTAAGTGTCGGGAATCAAAAGTGTCACAAAAGATAACATAAAGCACACTAAACTGCATAGTTTAGCACCTTAACGAACCGGTAACCAACCGAACAACCACACACTACCCGGAACACTAAATTCTCACTAGAAGCACTGTTTTAACATTACCAAGCTAGTTATGGTCCCCGAACATCATAACACACTATATAAATATTTAATAACTAGATCCCTAACCGAATACTTGATTTCTAACCATGAACTAACTTACTAGATACAACCTACACCTCTACCCCCCCCCACCTATGGGACGACCCACATGGCCCCCACTTTTTGATTTGTTTTAATATTTTAGTAGATTATGTTTTTACTTTCCTAAACATAAGAACCAATGGAGAAACTCATGAAATGGATTTATAAGTTAACCATAAGCTTCATTTTTCATTCATTACAACACACCACACTTCTCTCTTCTCTCTTGCTTGTTCACGGCCGAGAGCAACATCAAGCACCATCATCATCATTCATCTTCATCCAATTCCAAGTATACTCAAGGGTGTTAGAAGGTGCACAAGGAAGCTAGGAGCTTTCGTAAGTTGAAGAACCTTCACCATTTGCTTTTATCCTCTTCTTTTCTCCTCTTGATCATCCCTAGCCTTGAGCTAGTGGTAAGAACACTAATCTCTTCATTTTACATCTTGTTTAAGTGGTTAAAGAATGATACATAATGTTAATCTTGAAGAACACTAAGAATCAAGACAATGAAACATGAACATAAGCTTAAATCATGAAGAAATCATGTTGTTTATGTGATGTTATACTTATTGATTGTTGTTTACTTATGTAAAAGATGTAGATCATCATATGATCTTGCTAGATCATGATTAAAAACATAATCTAGCAAGATGAGAGGATGAAAGTGTTAAAGATTAATAGATCATCCTAATGAAAAACATGAACTTGAAAGAATATATTTATTTCTTGTAAAATGATGATTCAAGTGAGTTGTAAGTCTTGTAAATCTAAGATTTCAAAAATGATTTTTCAAGAAACCAAGTTAAAAATACAAAGTTTACTAAATCTTGGTTCTTAAAGAAGACAACCATGTTTTTAGAGGTTAAACAAGTGCAGAAACACTTATGTAACAAGAAAAATCCAAGGAGAAGCATTTTTAGAAAATGTGATTATAAGTTGTAAAGAACTAACTTCTATAAAAATGATGTTTTTAAGGAATCAACCACACTTTAAATGGTAACTAAGCTTACTAAACACACTAGTAAGTTACTACACATTTTTATAAATTTTCAAGTTCATGAAGTGGTAGTCTAGGCTTGTTTTTAGCAAAATTGGTAAGTATAGATTGTTTATTGTTGATTGTTAATTGATTGCGTTGATTTACAAAAGAAAATGATATGCCTTCAAGGTATGGAAACCTCCATTTTTAGGGGAAACTATGGCAACATTTTTCTAAAAATTAAACACTTAGAAAAATATATTTAAACAAATATTTACAAGTATATTTCAAACCATGAATTTTTACATAAACTTTGCCATAATTTTTGTTACAAAAAGTATAAATATTGGAGGTTGGTTTTTATAAATAAAAGTGACTAAATATGTATTTAGGAAAATATATATTTAGATGTCACCATGTGTGTGATTATTTGTATATAATGTGTATTAGTTATATTATTTTAGGACTTGAAATAATATAACTCATCAAAATACCAAGAAATTACAATCCAAAATATTACCAAAATTCTAAGGAATAAATATACAAAGAATACCCAAACTATTGGAGAAACCGAACAAGGGAATATAACTTACAAAATATTCCGGAAAATTTATTCACAAGTATATTTTTGTAAATAATATTTTGGACACCGAGTTAATGAAAATGTGATTTTCACAATTATTACAAATTTATATCATATTTTTGACAAGAAGAAAATATATTATTTTTGGGTGAATGAATATATATATATTTTCTTGGAATTAATAGAAGATATATTATTTTCGGAAAAAATTATATATTTTCTCAAACAAACTTGAAATATATTATTTTTGGAAGAAAAATAAGTTTATATATATATTTTTCAAGTTAGACTTGAAAATATATTATTTTTGGAACTTATATGGAAATACAAATATTTTTGCCAAAGGAAAATTATAAATAATTTTTCTAAGTAAATATTTCTTAAAATATATATTTTTGGAAATATATATTGATGAAATTTTGTTAAAGATATTATTCTAGAAAAGTAATACAAAGTTAAGTATAAGGATACTTAATAATTACAAGAAAATACGTATTCTCGTACGTATAAATACACTCTGGAATACGACACTAATATATGGCAAAAATATACAAGTATAAGAATACGAATACAAATACACACATACTTGGGAAGGATACACATGATTGAGCACATAAAAGATAACAAGTTAAAATATATTATTTTACGATTATTCCAAATTTAATAAATAAAATTTAAGTTAAAATATTTATTATTTTAACAAATAATTATATAACTTGAAATAATATTGAAGACACGAAGAACGTAGCTCAAAGACACTAATTAATATGAAGTCAAGGCACGACCCGCTCGTCTAATAGATCATAGTACGTTGTAGGTAGTCGTGTACATCCGAAGGAGCTTTGAGTTACTGAGATTACGAAGAACGCAAGACTGTGAGTTCATGTCCCCCTTTTCTTTTAACTGTTTTCAGTTTTATAACTTCGGGGGTGAAGTACATGTTACAAATTGTTTACAAACGTTTATATGTGGTATGGTTAGCTAAGGAAGGGTACTGCTAGATCATGTGAGTGGTGGGTATAACGCTTAAGACCATTAATCCTCGTTGTAGGACCGATGGACATGAGTGATAGATCTATTTGGGTGTAGCGAGCCCCGCCCATGTGGACCAGGGTTTGGCCCATGGGATGACTTTGTCTTACAGCCGGAAGCCCGGTGCAAAGTCTGCTGGGTTTGAGCCTTCCTGCATCATTTGCATTAATGGATCTGTTTTCCTTGTTGCTTTCATACTAGGGTTTACAAACATACATACATACTTACAATGATTTCAAAGGTTTATTCGCGCACACAAACAAACACATGAACTCGCTCAACTTTTGTTGATGTTTTCAAACTACATGTATTTCAGGGAATTAAATGTGGATCTAGCGGACGGTTGGAAGTTTCATGAAATGTTGAGAATAAAAGATGTCATCCGATGTCTGAGGATTTGGATAGTGAGTCTTATCCTAGATAAGACACATCTTTCAAAGCCTGGTTTTATTTATTGTCTTTTGTCGAGTCCTTGTGAACTCTAAAAACAAGTTGCATGATTTATACTCGAATTTGAAGTCTATGTTTAAAACAATGTTGTTATGATTTTAAACTTAATGAATGGATGATCATCTTTAGTTTATCATATAGATGTTTGATATGGTTGGATGCAATGATATTAAGCAAGTCACACATAATCACGCTTCCACAAAAGTCAGGGTGTAACATGAGGAAAGGTAGCCGTTGTCACACCCCAAAAACAAACGTGGCGGTGACGGAGGGTGGTACCCATAAATGTCTTATTGGTCGATGCAATATTTATTTTGGACGTTTAACTTATTTAAAACATGCAGTTTAGAGTTTCAAACATACACCACAACCATGACATAGTTGTTTGGCCCTTATGGGTCTTAGTACACACGGTCCCAAAAGTAGTTTTAAAAGTGTCCGAACGTTATTTATTTAACAATCGCATCAAACAACCAAATGATAACACAAGCCAAAATTTCCGAAGCCGAACTCATGTACCTGAAGAACACGTAAAAATCAAGTGTCAACACAATGAAAGGTGAGTTCACATATTCTAATTTGTAACAAATTGTTTATGGAAAATCTTTCTTACAATAATTTTTTAACGGGAACAAGCATCCATACAAAATTAAGAAAGTAAGTTTTATTTTCTTTATAAAAATCCGAGGGTAAATCATCGTGAGTTATTTATTTGAAAAGCCTCCGATGAGATTTCTACCCATGGTTTGAATATAAATATTTGTCATTCGTTCAGTTTCGTAAGTTTGCAAGACGTTACGAGCTATATACCATAATTGAGGTTCTAATTTATTTAGAATCTTTTGATATTTTTTTATATCTCATATAGTATTTAATACTTTTTTATATGTTATATAATAATATATGGACCCAATTGTGATAGGACCGAGCTTTTTCTAATCATATATACTAGTCGATTTCAATGATATATTCTTTTAGCTTTTGTAAATAACCATAACACAATAAAAATTTGTGACAACTCGAAATTTAGAACCTTTTATCTGTATCTCGATGTAACATGCTTAAACGTGTGACTAGTTAACTATGTTGGTTTAATGAGATAAGCGAACATTCTATGTGATTATATATTATGCTTATGTGTATGCTTGTATGTATGCGACCCGAGACAACAAGGACCCGACTCGAGACCATGTGGTCTCGAGTGAACAATAGCCATTAGGCCGGTTTGGGCCTTTGGCCGGTTGGGCCATTTGGGCCGTAAACCCTCATCCGAAACCCTTTAGGGTGCACCACTTGAACTAGTATATATATATCACACTAGCTAACCTTGTCATTTTTGATCAACACACACCCACACTCTCACTCTTTCCCTCTCTAAAAACCCTTGAAACCAAACATCACCTTCACTCCCTCACTCTCGGATTTTTGGACTCTCGGATTGTTGGAAGCGCACACACATCCTCAAAACCCATCAACCGGTTAGTGTTCTTGATGTTTATTGTTGAATGTTAGTGATTCATGTTGTGTTTTGGTGTTTGGATTGATGGTCATGACATTATGTTTGCTTGCTAAGAGGTTTGCTTGATAGAAAATAGCTATTTGTTGTCAAGTGATGATATTATATGCATGATTGTGATAAATCGGTTAACATGCCTTGATTTCGGATATATTGCATGATGGGTTATGATATCTTGTGTTTAAGTGAAGTTTAAACTACTAGTTGTTGATGTTCATGAAACCGGTTTACATATGTCATGTAATCGGCTTAATATAGGACCGAATTGTGGTATTAAGTTCAAGTGTTTTGATAGTTGTTCATGTTGTAATTAGGATAATGCATGATGTGCTTGAACAAGGGTTGAATGTGTTATGAATATGTTTTTGAATATATGAAGAACATGATGAATAAGTGAAGAACAACTTGAATATGCAATGAAAGTGTGCTGAATATTTGAAATCTGCACTGTTTGATCCATTTTGGGTAAATATTAGACAACAAAACATGTTTAGTGGATAGTACATAATTCTGCATGATTTTCATTGGATAGTACAAACTGTGAAGGATCAGCAGGTGCTGGGGAGTCGGAACCCCTGGTTGCGACTCGCAATCACAGCCTTACAAGCCGAGACCACCAGTTGCGACACAGGTTGCGAGTCCCGTTGCGACTCGAAACCTTAGCATGATCAGCTGAAACCACGGTTGCGACATAGGTTGCGACTCGCAACCATCCATGATCAACACGAACAGCATAACCCGCAACCATGCTTGCGAGTCCGGTTGCGACTCGAAACCACGCCTATTGGGTTTGCTTAATTATGGGCCTACGATAATGGGCCGGGCTTATGGGCTTCTGTGTTAACTGTTTAACACGTGTTTTGGGCTTAAGAAGTTGGACCGAACTTATGAGCCAAATGTGCTGTTGTTAATTGAATATGCTGTGCACCGTTGTTGAAACTGCCACGATAGAACTATATGATCGTTACTTGTACATGCACTGCTTGGTTTGAATCTGATTATAAATGGTATCTATGTTAGGACGTAATTGACTACTTGCGACTTGATTGACCTTTCTGTGTTACTACCGAGCAAACCAAGGTGAGTTCACACCCTCTACAAAGCATGGGATTCCCAGGGGTCGGGAATTGGGGTTAAGGAACTGGGTTCCTCGTCCTCCTTGGGTAGGACAGCAAAGGTTCAGGAATGTAATTCCTCGTCCTCACGGACAGATAACTCGTACTAGACCAAAACTCTATCACGAAGTCCCTCATTTTTATATCGACTTAATCGCCGGGCCAATGGCGAGCGGGTCATTAGTTAGATAGCGCTATTTAGGTCTGACAAACCTCACACCGTGCCGCAGAGGACGGGCGTGAACTAATGGATCTGGGGCACGTCAATGATGATAGACATTGACAGTTTCAGGGCACTTAAACATGACTACAGTCAGCAGTCGATATGGTAACGAGTCTAGTGTATACATGGGGTAGCCCCCACGGCCGAAATGCCAGATAACTACACGGGGTAGCCCCCACGGCTGGATTGCCAGAGTAACCGGGAATAAACAAGTCACGTTTTTAACTATGGGGTAACCCCCACGGCAGGATGCCAGCTAAAGGAAACTGTTTTCGAAACAACTTAAAACAAACACCCAACCGTGAACTCACTCAACTAGTTGTTGACTCGTTACTACATGCTTTGCAGGTCTTTAGGTTCTTAAGCTGGAGCTTGCATGGAGGAGGATCGTTGTGGGATATGGACGACTGTGTGTCCACATTAACTATGCAACAATTAAACTTATGTTTTAAATTAAGACTTATGCTTCCGCTTGCAACTTAACTATGTTTTGTTTGAACACCAATTGTATTGGTTGGATTTTATAACTACTTATATGCTTGTTCAATATGATTGGTGGCTGGATCCTGGTCAGTCACGCCTCCAAGCGGTGGTACTCCGCAGGTGGATTTTGGGGGTGTGACAGATTGGTATCAGAGCCATTGGTTATAGAGAACTTGGTTTTAATAAAGGAGAAAACGTTTTTATTAAAATCAGACTATAACCTGTACAGTGCTCAACGGTCCACAACGATGCTTCACTCCACATGCAAGGCTCGACATTCTAGGTGATATGGTCTGTATATTACCTACTTGTTAGATACATAGTACATTGCTCATGGTATGCTTGGTTAGTATGACTATTGTTGCTTGAACACGTGTGCACTTACTCGCTTCTGACATCGTACTTTTGCGAACCCCTCTCACTTACGTTCTTCTTGATGTGAAGATCATGTCTGGACGCGTTAACATGACACAAGCCCAGTTGACGGCTTTGATCAACGAACGAGTTGCCGCAGCACTTGCAGCTGCACACGCAGGAGGTATATCCTGCAGTCCGAACTCAATCTAGGACCTTTAGGATCCTACTCTCGTGAACCAACCTTTGTGTTAAACTCTGTCTTTTCTTTCGCCTACGATAGGTCAGCACGTTCAGCCACCCGTGTGCACTTTTAAGACTTTCATGGACTGCCGGCCAACTACTTTTAGCGGCACTGAAGGAGCAGTAGGACTCCTACACTGGTTTGAGAAACTAGAATCTGTCTTCGAAATGTGCGAATGCCCTGAGGCGCGCAGGGTGAAGTATGCTACGGGTACTCTCGAGGGTTTGGCCCTCACATGGTGGAACGCTCAAGTTCAGATGCTAGGGTTGGTTGCGACTTGATTGACCTTTCTGTGTTACTATTGTTGCTGATTATAAATGGTATCTATGTTAGGACGTAATTGACTACTTGCGACTTGATTGACCTTTCTGTGTTACTACCGAGCAAACCAAGGTGAGTTCACACCCTCTACAAAGCATGGGATTCCCAGGGGTCGGGAATTGGGGTTAAGGAACTGGGTTCCTCGTCCTCCTTGGGTAGGACAGCAAAGGTTCAGGAATGTAATTCCTCGTCCTCACGGACAGATAACTCGTACTAGACCAAAACTCTATCACGAAGTCCCTCATTTTTATATCGACTTAATCGCCGGGCCAATGGCGAGCGGGTCATTAGTTAGATAGCGCTATTTAGGTCTGACAAACCTCACACCGTGCCGCAGAGGACGGGCGTGAACTAATGGATCTGGGGCACGTCAATGATGATAGACATTGACAGTTTCAGGGCACTTAAACATGACTACAGTCAGCAGTCGATATGGTAACGAGTCTAGTGTATACATGGGGTAGCCCCCACGGCCGAAATGCCAGATAACTACACGGGGTAGCCCCCACGGCTGGATTGCCAGAGTAACCGGGAATAAACAAGTCACGTTTTTAACTATGGGGTAACCCCCACGGCAGGATGCCAGCTAAAGGAAACTGTTTTCGAAACAACTTAAAACAAACACCCAACCGTGAACTCACTCAACTAGTTGTTGACTCGTTACTACATGCTTTGCAGGTCTTTAGGTTCTTAAGCTGGAGCTTGCATGGAGGAGGATCGTTGTGGGATATGGACGACTGTGTGTCCACATTAACTATGCAACAATTAAACTTATGTTTTAAATTAAGACTTATGCTTCCGCTTGCAACTTAACTATGTTTTGTTTGAACACCAATTGTATTGGTTGGATTTTATAACTACTTATATGCTTGTTCAATATGATTGGTGGCTGGATCCTGGTCAGTCACGCCTCCAAGCGGTGGTACTCCGCAGGTGGATTTTGGGGGTGTGACAGATTGGTATCAGAGCCATTGGTTATAGAGAACTTGGTTTTAATAAAGGAGAAAACGTTTTTATTAAAATCAGACTATAACCTGTACAGTGCTCAACGGTCCACAACGATGCTTCACTCCACATGCAAGGCTCGACATTCTAGGTGATATGGTCTGTATATTACCTACTTGTTAGATACATAGTACATTGCTCATGGTATGCTTGGTTAGTATGACTATTGTTGCTTGAACACGTGTGCACTTACTCGCTTCTGACATCGTACTTTTGCGAACCCCTCTCACTTACGTTCTTCTTGATGTGAAGATCATGTCTGGACGCGTTAACATGACACAAGCCCAGTTGACGGCTTTGATCAACGAACGAGTTGCCGCAGCACTTGCAGCTGCACACGCAGGAGGTATATCCTGCAGTCCGAACTCAATCTAGGACCTTTAGGATCCTACTCTCGTGAACCAACCTTTGTGTTAAACTCTGTCTTTTCTTTCGCCTACGATAGGTCAGCACGTTCAGCCACCCGTGTGCACTTTTAAGACTTTCATGGACTGCCGGCCAACTACTTTTAGCGGCACTGAAGGAGCAGTAGGACTCCTACACTGGTTTGAGAAACTAGAATCTGTCTTCGAAATGTGCGAATGCCCTGAGGCGCGCAGGGTGAAGTATGCTACGGGTACTCTCGAGGGTTTGGCCCTCACATGGTGGAACGCTCAAGTTCAGATGCTAGGGTTGGTTGCTGCCAACGCCACCCCATGGGAAACTTTTAAGGAAATGATCAAGGAAGAATACTGCAGCCGTGATGAGATTCACAAACTCGAGGTGGAGTTCTTCAACCTCAAGATGACGGGGTCTGAGATTGAGGCTTATGTGAAAAGGTCGAACGAACTGGCAATTCTGTGCCCTACTATGGTGGATCCTCCCATCAAACGCATCGAACTGTTTCTTCAGGGCTTAGTGCCAGAGATCCAAAGTCATGTGACTTCAGCGAACCTCGCTACCTACCAGCAAACTGTACAGTTGGCTCACCGTCTCACGGATCAAGCGGTGGAGCAGAACAAGTTACCAAAACGCATTGGCGCTGCAACTACTACTGGTACCTCTAGTGACAACAAACGGAAATGGGATGGAACTTCGAGTAAGGGTTCGACTTCAGTTCAGTCCCAGTCTCAGCAGAGAAAGACTGAGGACTACAAGAGCCCTAATCAACAATCGTCTGGTGGTGGATACAAAGGAAATCATCCCAAATGCAATCGCTGCAGCCTGCACCACAGCGGGCCATGCACCAGGGGCAACTGTCATCGGTGCAACAAGCCTGGTCACGCTGCAAAGGATTGCAGGAGCTTATACCCCGCCAATCAGCATCGTCAGCAAACTCAACAGAACCAGCGCCAGCAACAGCAACAGGGTGATAACAAAGGGTGCTTTCAGTGTGGAGCTGAGGGCCACTTCAAGAGAGACTGTCCCCAACTGAACAGGAACCAGAACAACAACAACAATAACAACAATCAGGGGAATGGTAACAATGGGAACAACAACAACAATGGCGCCAGGGGGCGGATGTTTGTGATCGGCCAAGGTGAAGCAAGGAACGACCCCAATGTTGTGGCGGGTAAGTTCCTTCTCGACGACTTTTATGTTTCAGTTTTATTTGATTCGGGTGCCGATACTAGCTACGTGTCACTAGAAGTTAGTCGAATGCTTAAGCGTATTCCAACACCTTTGAACAACAAGCACACCGTAGAGCTAGCAAATGGTAAGAGTTTAGAGGCCACACACGTAGTCAAAGGTTGTAAACTTATTCTCGCTGACCAAACCTTCTCTATCGACCTCATTCCTATTGTCTTGGGTAGTTTCGACGTTGTCATTGGGATGGATTGGTTATCCCAACACCGAGCAGAGATTCTTTGCAACGAGAAGGTTGTCCGTATTCCAGGTCCCGATGGTGAACCTCTCATGATTCATGGCGACAAGAGGAGTGCTGTTGAGAACGTCATTTCTCTCCTTAAGGCCCAAAAGTACTTGCGAAAGGGCCACACTGCTATTTTGGCTCTTATTACTGACACCACGGAGAAAGAGAAGAAGATAGAAGATTTCCCAGTTGTACGCGATTATCCAGAGGTATTTCCTGAGGAATTACCTGGTCTTCCGCCTCATCGCCAAGTCGAGTTTCAGATCGAACTAGCTCCTGGAGCTGCGCCTATAGCTCGTGCACCTTATCGTTTAGCTCCATCAGAGTTGAAGGAACTCTCCACGCAACTACAAGAGCTCCTGGATAAGGGTTTTATTCGTCCTAGCTCATCGCCCTGGGGAGCTCCAGTGTTATTTGTGAAGAAGAAAGACGGTACTTTCCGAATGTGCATCGATTACCGGGAACTCAACAAGGTGACGGTGAAGAATCGTTATCCTCTACCGCGTATCGACGACTTGTTCGACCAGTTGCAAGGGTCGAGCTACTATTCTAAGATCGATTTGAGATCGGGTTATCACCAGCTGAGAGTCCGGGAAATTCGTGATTGTGTTTATCGACGATATTTTGATCTATTCCTGGTCGAAGGAAGAGCATGAACAACACCTTAGAGCCATCTTAGAGCTGCTTAAGAAGGAGAAGCTCTATGCTAAGTTTTCGAAGTGCGAGTTCTGGTTACATGAGGTACAGTTCCTTGGTCACGTGGTAAACGAAGATGGAATTCATGTGGATCCCACCAAGATCGAGGCGATTACGAATTGGGAAACTCCGAAGACGCCAACCGAGATCCGACAGTTTTTTGGGTTTAGCAGGGTATTATCGCAGATTCATTGAGGATTTTTCAAAAGTTGCTCAACCGCTGACCTACCTTACTCAAAAGGATAAGAAGTATGAATGGGGAGACAAACAAGAGGAAGCCTTTCAGCTGCTCAAGAATAAGCTTTGAGATGCACCTATTTTGTCCCTACCCGAAGGCACCGACGACTTCGTGGTATACTGTGACGCCTCGCGTCAGGGATTGGGCTGTGTGCTAATGCAGCGACAGAAGGTTATCGCTTATGCTTCGCGCCAATTTAAGGTTCATGAGAAGAACTACACCACGCATGATTTGGAATTAGGCGCAGTGGTGTTTGCTTTGAAGATTTGGCGGCATTACCTTTATGGTACCTGATGTACGATCTTTACAGATCACAAGAGCCTTCAACATATATTCGATCAGAAAGAGCTCAACATGAGACAACGACGTTGGGTAGAGCTATTAAATGATTATGATTGCGAAATCAAATATCATCCAGGAAAGGCAAATGTGGTGGCAGATGCCTTGAGTCGAAAAGAGAGGATTAAGCCCATAAGGGTTAGGGCTTTGGAGATGATTATTCAGACAGACCTCTCGTTGCGTATTCGTGCTGCACAAAGAGAAGCTCTTAAGAAAGAAAATCTGAAGGCTGAATATCTCCGTGGGATGGAGAAAAAGTTGGTACCCAACGAGGAAGGAACCTTGTATTTTATGGGACGAATTTGGGTTCCTCTTTTTGGTGATCTTAGAGATGTTATTTTTGATGAAGCTCATAAATCGAGGTACTCGATCCATCCAGGATCAGACAAGATGTACCAAGATTTGAAGGATTATTACTGGTGGCCAGGACTTTAGGGCGATGTGGCTACTTATGTTGGGAAGTGTTTGACCTGCGCCAAAGTGAAGGCCGAGTATCAGAAGCCTTCAGGTCTTCTGCAGCACCAGAGATACCCATGTGGAAGTGGGAGCAGATCTCAATGGATTTCATAACCAAGTTGCCCAAGACTCCCAGAGGTCATGATACGATTTGGGTAATCGTCGACCGATTGACAAAGTCTGCGCACTTTTTGCCAATCAGAGAAAAGGATAACACAGGTAAGCTTGCTGAGCTGTACCTAAGAGAAATAGTTGCACGTCATGGAGTGCCTATCTCGATTATATCTGATAGAGATGGAAGATTTGTGTCAAGGATTTGGCAATCCTTTCAAGAAGCGTTTGGTTCTCAGTTGAATCTGAGTACTGTTTTCCATCCACAGACGGACGGTCAGAGTGAGAGAACGATTCAAACGCTAGAAGATATGCTTCGTGCTTACGTAATGGACTTGGGTGGCAGTTGGGACACTCACCTACCTTTGGTAGAGTTTTCCTATAACAACAACTACCATACAAGCATTCAAGCTGCACCGTTCGAGGCTCTCTATGGACGCAAGTGTCAATCACCGCTATGCTGGGCAGATGCAGGTGATAGACAGCTGGTTGGTCCCGAAATGGTCCAAGAAACGACAGATAAGATTATACAGATCCCATAGCGCATCAAGGCGGCTCGTGATCGACAGAAGAGCTATGCGGACCAAAGACGAAGACCTTTGGAATTTGAAGTGGGTGATATGGTTCTATTAAAAGTCTCACCTTGGAAAGGTGTGGCACGCTTTGGGAAGCATGGTAAGTTAAACACATGATTTATCGGACCGTTCAGAATCTTAGAGAGGATTGGTCCTGTAGCATACAAGTTGGAACTACCAGCAGAACTTAATGGTGTTCATGATATATTCCATGTATCTAATCTGAAGAAAAGTCCAACATAAGAAACAGTGGTTATTCCTGCTGACGAAGTTCACATTGACGACACACTTCACTTTACCGAAGAACCCGTTGAGGTTACAGATTGGAAAGTTAATAAGACTCGGAGGAGTAGTGTTAAACTCATCAAGGTTCGATGGAACGCGCGTCACGACCCAGAGTTTACTTGGGAACGTGAAGACCGCATGAAAGCAAAATACCCGCATTTGTTCCCCAATTCCCCTGCTGCTAGTAGTAAGGTTTAAAATTTCGGGACGAAATATTCTTAACAGGGGGAGAATGTGACAACTGTCAAAATTTCAGGTATCCGTACAACTATTAAATCATGATTAGTGCTTAATGACTGTGTTGAATTACAATTAATGCCTTGAACTGCTTTCTGATTACTGTTTTATACATACATGTGCATCACATATTGCATAATGTCATATCATTATTGCATGCAAACCTTGTTGATTCAAATGATGCACGAAACACAGTTAGCACAGTTATCAGACAAATCAAAAAAATGCTGACGGAGTTCAGTACATAGACAGACAATGTGCTGAGACACAGAATGAGCCAGAAACCACGTATTACACTAGTATAGTGTGTAGGAAAGTAAGGATCACAAAACTGTCTTCCTAGAGATAGTTTAAGTGCCGGAAAGTGCCTAAAACTCATCTAAACTACAGAATTCTGCAGGAAATCAACAAATTCAGCATTTTAACACTCTAGTATCATGCAGAAATATGGTTAAATGGTACTGAATGCTTTCCTAAGTGTCGGGAATCAAAAGTGTCACAAAAGATAACATAAAGCACACTAAACTGCATAGTTTAGCACCTTAACGAACCGGTAACCAACCGAACAACCACACACTACCCGGAACACTAAATTCTCACTAGAAGCACTGTTTTAACATTACCAAGCTAGTTATGGTCCCCGAACATCATAACACACTATATAAATATTTAATAACTAGATCCCTAACCGAATACTTGATTTCTAACCATGAACTAACTTACTAGATACAACCTACACCTCTACCCCCCCCCCACCTATGGGACGACCCACATGGCCCCCACTTTTTGATTTGTTTTAATATTTTAGTAGATTATGTTTTTACTTTCCTAAACATAAGAACCAATGGAGAAACTCATGAAATGGATTTATAAGTTAACCATAAGCTTCATTTTTCATTCATTACAACACACCACACTTCTCTCTTCTCTCTTGCTTGTTCACGGCCGAGAGCAACATCAAGCACCATCATCATCATTCATCTTCATCCAATTCCAAGTATACTCAAGGGTGTTAGAAGGTGCACAAGGAAGCTAGGAGCTTTCGTAAGTTGAAGAACCTTCACCATTTGCTTTTATCCTCTTCTTTTCTCCTCTTGATCATCCCTAGCCTTGAGCTAGTGGTAAGAACACTAATCTCTTCATTTTACATCTTGTTTAAGTGGTTAAAGAATGATACATAATGTTAATCTTGAAGAACACTAAGAATCAAGACAATGAAACATGAACATAAGCTTAAATCATGAAGAAATCATGTTGTTTATGTGATGTTATACTTATTGATTGTTGTTTACTTATGTAAAAGATGTAGATCATCATATGATCTTGCTAGATCATGATTAAAAACATAATCTAGCAAGATGAGAGGATGAAAGTGTTAAAGATTAATAGATCATCCTAATGAAAAACATGAACTTGAAAGAATATATTTATTTCTTGTAAAATGATGATTCAAGTGAGTTGTAAGTCTTGTAAATCTAAGATTTCAAAAATGATTTTTCAAGAAACCAAGTTAAAAATACAAAGTTTACTAAATCTTGGTTCTTAAAGAAGACAACCATGTTTTTAGAGGTTAAACAAGTGCAGAAACACTTATGTAACAAGAAAAATCCAAGGAGAAGCATTTTTAGAAAATGTGATTATAAGTTGTAAAGAACTAACTTCTATAAAAATGATGTTTTTAAGGAATCAACCACACTTTAAATGGTAACTAAGCTTACTAAACACACTAGTAAGTTACTACACATTTTTATAAATTTTCAAGTTCATGAAGTGGTAGTCTAGGCTTGTTTTTAGCAAAATTGGTAAGTATAGATTGTTTATTGTTGATTGTTAATTGATTGCGTTGATTTACAAAAGAAAATGATATGCCTTCAAGGTATGGAAACCTCCATTTTTAGGGGAAACTATGGCAACATTTTTCTAAAAATTAAACACTTAGAAAAATATATTTAAACAAATATTTACAAGTATATTTCAAACCATGAATTTTTACATAAACTTTGCCATAATTTTTGTTACAAAAAGTATAAATATTGGAGGTTGGTTTTTATAAATAAAAGTGACTAAATATGTATTTAGGAAAATATATATTTAGATGTCACCATGTGTGTGATTATTTGTATATAATGTGTATTAGTTATATTATTTTAGGACTTGAAATAATATAACTCATCAAAATACCAAGAAATTACAATCCAAAATATTACCAAAATTCTAAGGAATAAATATACAAAGAATACCCAAACTATTGGAGAAACCGAACAAGGGAATATAACTTACAAAATATTCCGGAAAATTTATTCACAAGTATATTTTTGTAAATAATATTTTGGACACCGAGTTAATGAAAATGTGATTTTCACAATTATTACAAATTTATATCATATTTTTGACAAGAAGAAAATATATTATTTTTGGGTGAATGAATATATATATATTTTCTTGGAATTAATAGAAGATATATTATTTTCGGAAAAAATTATATATTTTCTCAAACAAACTTGAAATATATTATTTTTGGAAGAAAAATAAGTTTATATATATATTTTTCAAGTTAGACTTGAAAATATATTATTTTTGGAACTTATATGGAAATACAAATATTTTTGCCAAAGGAAAATTATAAATAATTTTTCTAAGTAAATATTTCTTAAAATATATATTTTTGGAAATATATATTGATGAAATTTTGTTAAAGATATTATTCTAGAAAAGTAATACAAAGTTAAGTATAAGGATACTTAATAATTACAAGAAAATACGTATTCTCGTACGTATAAATACACTCTGGAATACGACACTAATATATGGCAAAAATATACAAGTATAAGAATACGAATACAAATACACACATACTTGGGAAGGATACACATGATTGAGCACATAAAAGATAACAAGTTAAAATATATTATTTTACGATTATTCCAAATTTAATAAATAAAATTTAAGTTAAAATATTTATTATTTTAACAAATAATTATATAACTTGAAATAATATTGAAGACACGAAGAACGTAGCTCAAAGACACTAATTAATATGAAGTCAAGGCACGACCCGCTCGTCTAATAGATCATAGTACGTTGTAGGTAGTCGTGTACATCCGAAGGAGCTTTGAGTTACTGAGATTACGAAGAACGCAAGACTGTGAGTTCATGTCCCCCTTTTCTTTTAACTGTTTTCAGTTTTATAACTTCGGGGGTGAAGTACATGTTACAAATTGTTTACAAACGTTTATATGTGGTATGGTTAGCTAAGGAAGGGTACTGCTAGATCATGTGAGTGGTGGGTATAACGCTTAAGACCATTAATCCTCGTTGTAGGACCGATGGACATGAGTGATAGATCTATTTGGGTGTAGCGAGCCCCGCCCATGTGGACCAGGGTTTGGCCCATGGGATGACTTTGTCTTACAGCCGGAAGCCCGGTGCAAAGTCTGCTGGGTTTGAGCCTTCCTGCATCATTTGCATTAATGGATCTGTTTTCCTTGTTGCTTTCATACTAGGGTTTACAAACATACATACATACTTACAATGATTTCAAAGGTTTATTCGCGCACACAAACAAACACATGAACTCGCTCAACTTTTGTTGATGTTTTCAAACTACATGTATTTCAGGGAATTAAATGTGGATCTAGCGGACGGTTGGAAGTTTCATGAAATGTTGAGAATAAAAGATGTCATCCGATGTCTGAGGATTTGGATAGTGAGTCTTATCCTAGATAAGACACATCTTTCAAAGCCTGGTTTTATTTATTGTCTTTTGTCGAGTCCTTGTGAACTCTAAAAACAAGTTGCATGATTTATACTCGAATTTGAAGTCTATGTTTAAAACAATGTTGTTATGATTTTAAACTTAATGAATGGATGATCATCTTTAGTTTATCATATAGATGTTTGATATGGTTGGATGCAATGATATTAAGCAAGTCACACATAATCACGCTTCCACAAAAGTCAGGGTGTAACATGAGGAAAGGTAGCCGTTGTCACACCCCAAAAACAAACGTGGCGGTGACGGAGGGTGGTACCCATAAATGTCTTATTGGTCGATGCAATATTTATTTTGGACGTTTAACTTATTTAAAACATGCAGTTTAGAGTTTCAAACATACACCACAACCATGACATAGTTGTTTGGCCCTTATGGGTCTTAGTACACACGGTCCCAAAAGTAGTTTTAAAAGTGTCCGAACGTTATTTATTTAACAATCGCATCAAACAACCAAATGATAACACAAGCCAAAATTTCCGAAGCCGAACTCATGTACCTGAAGAACACGTAAAAATCAAGTGTCAACACAATGAAAGGTGAGTTCACATATTCTAATTTGTAACAAATTGTTTATGGAAAATCTTTCTTACAATAATTTTTTAACGGGAACAAGCATCCATACAAAATTAAGAAAGTAAGTTTTATTTTCTTTATAAAAATCCGAGGGTAAATCATCGTGAGTTATTTATTTGAAAAGCCTCCGATGAGATTTCTACCCATGGTTTGAATATAAATATTTGTCATTCGTTCAGTTTCGTAAGTTTGCAAGACGTTACGAGCTATATACCATAATTGAGGTTCTAATTTATTTAGAATCTTTTGATATTTTTTTATATCTCATATAGTATTTAATACTTTTTTATATGTTATATAATAATATATGGACCCAATTGTGATAGGACCGAGCTTTTTCTAATCATATATACTAGTCGATTTCAATGATATATTCTTTTAGCTTTTGTAAATAACCATAACACAATAAAAATTTGTGACAACTCGAAATTTAGAACCTTTTATCTGTATCTCGATGTAACATGCTTAAACGTGTGACTAGTTAACTATGTTGGTTTAATGAGATAAGCGAACATTCTATGTGATTATATATTATGCTTATGTGTATGCTTGTATGTATGCGACCCGAGACAACAAGGACCCGACTCGAGACCATGTGGTCTCGAGTGAACAATAGCCATTAGGCCGGTTTGGGCCTTTGGCCGGTTGGGCCATTTGGGCCGTAAACCCTCATCCGAAACCCTTTAGGGTGCACCACTTGAACTAGTATATATATATCACACTAGCTAACCTTGTCATTTTTGATCAACACACACCCACACTCTCACTCTTTCCCTCTCTAAAAACCCTTGAAACCAAACATCACCTTCACTCCCTCACTCTCGGATTTTTGGACTCTCGGATTGTTGGAAGCGCACACACATCCTCAAAACCCATCAACCGGTTAGTGTTCTTGATGTTTATTGTTGAATGTTAGTGATTCATGTTGTGTTTTGGTGTTTGGATTGATGGTCATGACATTATGTTTGCTTGCTAAGAGGTTTGCTTGATAGAAAATAGCTATTTGTTGTCAAGTGATGATATTATATGCATGATTGTGATAAATCGGTTAACATGCCTTGATTTCGGATATATTGCATGATGGGTTATGATATCTTGTGTTTAAGTGAAGTTTAAACTACTAGTTGTTGATGTTCATGAAACCGGTTTACATATGTCATGTAATCGGTTTAATATAGGACCGAATTGTGGTATTAAGTTCAAGTGTTTTGATAGTTGTTCATGTTGTAATTAGGATAATGCATGATGTGCTTGAACAAGGGTTGAATGTGTTATGAATATGTTTTTGAATATATGAAGAACATGATGAATAAGTGAAGAACAACTTGAATATGCAATGAAAGTGTGCTGAATATTTGAAATCTGCACTGTTTGATCCATTTTGGGTAAATATTAGACAACAAAACATGTTTAGTGGATAGTACATAATTCTGCATGATTTTCATTGGATAGTACAAACTGTGAAGGATCAGCAGGTGCTGGGGAGTCGGAACCCCTGGTTGCGACTCGCAATCACAGCCTTACAAGCCGAGACCACCAGTTGCGACACAGGTTGCGAGTCCCGTTGCGACTCGAAACCTTAGCATGATCAGCCGAAACCACGGTTGCGACATAGGTTGCGACTCGCAACCATCCATGATCAACACGAACAGCATAACCCGCAACCATGCTTGCGAGTCCGGTTGCGACTCGAAACCACGCCTATTGGGTTTGCTTAATTATGGGCCTACGATAATGGGCCGGGCTTATGGGCTTCTGTGTTAACTGTTTAACACGTGTTTTGGGCTTAAGAAGTTGGACCGAACTTATGAGCCAAATGTGCTGTTGTTAATTGAATATGCTGTGCACCGTTGTTGAAACTGCCACGATAGAACTATATGATCGTTACTTGTACATGCACTGCTTGGTTTGAATCTGATTATAAATGGTATCTATGTTAGGACGTAATTGACTACTTGCGACTTGATTGACCTTTCTGTGTTACTACCGAGCAAACCAAGGTGAGTTCACACCCTCTACAAAGCATGGGATTCCCAGGGGTCGGGAATTGGGGTTAAGGAACTGGGTTCCTCGTCCTCCTTGGGTAGGACAGCAAAGGTTCAGGAATGTAATTCCTCGTCCTCACGGACAGATAACTCGTACTAGACCAAAACTCTATCACGAAGTCCCTCATTTTTATATCGACTTAATCGCCGGGCCAATGGCGAGCGGGTCATTAGTTAGATAGCGCTATTTAGGTCTGACAAACCTCACACCGTGCCGCAGAGGACGGGCGTGAACTAATGGATCTGGGGCACGTCAATGATGATAGACATTGACAGTTTCAGGGCACTTAAACATGACTACAGTCAGCAGTCGATATGGTAACGAGTCTAGTGTATACATGGGGTAGCCCCCACGGCCGAAATGCCAGATAACTACACGGGGTAGCCCCCACGGCTGGATTGCCAGAGTAACCGGGAATAAACAAGTCACGTTTTTAACTATGGGGTAACCCCCACGGCAGGATGCCAGCTAAAGGAAACTGTTTTCGAAACAACTTAAAACAAACACCCAACCGTGAACTCACTCAACTAGTTGTTGACTCGTTACTACATGCTTTGCAGGTCTTTAGGTTCTTAAGCTGGAGCTTGCATGGAGGAGGATCGTTGTGGGATATGGACGACTGTGTGTCCACATTAACTATGCAACAATTAAACTTATGTTTTAAATTAAGACTTATGCTTCCGCTTGCAACTTAACTATGTTTTGTTTGAACACCAATTGTATTGGTTGGATTTTATAACTACTTATATGCTTGTTCAATATGATTGGTGGCTGGATCCTGGTCAGTCACGCCTCCAAGCGGTGGTACTCCGCAGGTGGATTTTGGGGGTGTGACAGATTGGTATCAGAGCCATTGGTTATAGAGAACTTGGTTTTAATAAAGGAGAAAACGTTTTTATTAAAATCAGACTATAACCTGTACAGTGCTCAACGGTCCACAACGATGCTTCACTCCACATGCAAGGCTCGACATTCTAGGTGATATGGTCTGTATATTACCTACTTGTTAGATACATAGTACATTGCTCATGGTATGCTTGGTTAGTATGACTATTGTTGCTTGAACACGTGTGCACTTACTCGCTTCTGACATCGTACTTTTGCGAACCCCTCTCACTTACGTTCTTCTTGATGTGAAGATCATGTCTGGACGCGTTAACATGACACAAGCCCAGTTGACGGCTTTGATCAACGAACGAGTTGCCGCAGCACTTGCAGCTGCACACGCAGGAGGTATATCCTGCAGTCCGAACTCAATCTAGGACCTTTAGGATCCTACTCTCGTGAACCAACCTTTGTGTTAAACTCTGTCTTTTCTTTCGCCTACGATAGGTCAGCACGTTCAGCCACCCGTGTGCACTTTTAAGACTTTCATGGACTGCCGGCCAACTACTTTTAGCGGCACTGAAGGAGCAGTAGGACTCCTACACTGGTTTGAGAAACTAGAATCTGTCTTCGAAATGTGCGAATGCCCTGAGGCGCGCAGGGTGAAGTATGCTACGGGTACTCTCGAGGGTTTGGCCCTCACATGGTGGAACGCTCAAGTTCAGATGCTAGGGTTGGTTGCGACTTGATTGACCTTTCTGTGTTACTATTGTTGCTGATTATAAATGGTATCTATGTTAGGACGTAATTGACTACTTGCGACTTGATTGACCTTTCTGTGTTACTACCGAGCAAACCAAGGTGAGTTCACACCCTCTACAAAGCATGGGATTCCCAGGGGTCGGGAATTGGGGTTAAGGAACTGGGTTCCTCGTCCTCCTTGGGTAGGACAGCAAAGGTTCAGGAATGTAATTCCTCGTCCTCACGGACAGATAACTCGTACTAGACCAAAACTCTATCACGAAGTCCCTCATTTTTATATCGACTTAATCGCCGGGCCAATGGCGAGCGGGTCATTAGTTAGATAGCGCTATTTAGGTCTGACAAACCTCACACCGTGCCGCAGAGGACGGGCGTGAACTAATGGATCTGGGGCACGTCAATGATGATAGACATTGACAGTTTCAGGGCACTTAAACATGACTACAGTCAGCAGTCGATATGGTAACGAGTCTAGTGTATACATGGGGTAGCCCCCACGGCCGAAATGCCAGATAACTACACGGGGTAGCCCCCACGGCTGGATTGCCAGAGTAACCGGGAATAAACAAGTCACGTTTTTAACTATGGGGTAACCCCCACGGCAGGATGCCAGCTAAAGGAAACTGTTTTCGAAACAACTTAAAACAAACACCCAACCGTGAACTCACTCAACTAGTTGTTGACTCGTTACTACATGCTTTGCAGGTCTTTAGGTTCTTAAGCTGGAGCTTGCATGGAGGAGGATCGTTGTGGGATATGGACGACTGTGTGTCCACATTAACTATGCAACAATTAAACTTATGTTTTAAATTAAGACTTATGCTTCCGCTTGCAACTTAACTATGTTTTGTTTGAACACCAATTGTATTGGTTGGATTTTATAACTACTTATATGCTTGTTCAATATGATTGGTGGCTGGATCCTGGTCAGTCACGCCTCCAAGCGGTGGTACTCCGCAGGTGGATTTTGGGGGTGTGACAGATTGGTATCAGAGCCATTGGTTATAGAGAACTTGGTTTTAATAAAGGAGAAAACGTTTTTATTAAAATCAGACTATAACCTGTACAGTGCTCAACGGTCCACAACGATGCTTCACTCCACATGCAAGGCTCGACATTCTAGGTGATATGGTCTGTATATTACCTACTTGTTAGATACATAGTACATTGCTCATGGTATGCTTGGTTAGTATGACTATTGTTGCTTGAACACGTGTGCACTTACTCGCTTCTGACATCGTACTTTTGCGAACCCCTCTCACTTACGTTCTTCTTGATGTGAAGATCATGTCTGGACGCGTTAACATGACACAAGCCCAGTTGACGGCTTTGATCAACGAACGAGTTGCCGCAGCACTTGCAGCTGCACACGCAGGAGGTATATCCTGCAGTCCGAACTCAATCTAGGACCTTTAGGATCCTACTCTCGTGAACCAACCTTTGTGTTAAACTCTGTCTTTTCTTTCGCCTACGATAGGTCAGCACGTTCAGCCACCCGTGTGCACTTTTAAGACTTTCATGGACTGCCGGCCAACTACTTTTAGCGGCACTGAAGGAGCAGTAGGACTCCTACACTGGTTTGAGAAACTAGAATCTGTCTTCGAAATGTGCGAATGCCCTGAGGCGCGCAGGGTGAAGTATGCTACGGGTACTCTCGAGGGTTTGGCCCTCACATGGTGGAACGCTCAAGTTCAGATGCTAGGGTTGGTTGCTGCCAACGCCACCCCATGGGAAACTTTTAAGGAAATGATCAAGGAAGAATACTGCAGCCGTGATGAGATTCACAAACTCGAGGTGGAGTTCTTCAACCTCAAGATGACGGGGTCTGAGATTGAGGCTTATGTGAAAAGGTCGAACGAACTGGCAATTCTGTGCCCTACTATGGTGGATCCTCCCATCAAACGCATCGAACTGTTTCTTCAGGGCTTAGTGCCAGAGATCCAAAGTCATGTGACTTCAGCGAACCTCGCTACCTACCAGCAAACTGTACAGTTGGCTCACCGTCTCACGGATCAAGCGGTGGAGCAGAACAAGTTACCAAAACGCATTGGCGCTGCAACTACTACTGGTACCTCTAGTGACAACAAACGGAAATGGGATGGAACTTCGAGTAAGGGTTCGACTTCAGTTCAGTCCCAGTCTCAGCAGAGAAAGACTGAGGACTACAAGAGCCCTAATCAACAATCGTCTGGTGGTGGATACAAAGGAAATCATCCCAAATGCAATCGCTGCAGCCTGCACCACAGCGGGCCATGCACCAGGGGCAACTGTCATCGGTGCAACAAGCCTGGTCACGCTGCAAAGGATTGCAGGAGCTTATACCCCGCCAATCAGCATCGTCAGCAAACTCAACAGAACCAGCGCCAGCAACAGCAACAGGGTGATAACAAAGGGTGCTTTCAGTGTGGAGCTGAGGGCCACTTCAAGAGAGACTGTCCCCAACTGAACAGGAACCAGAACAACAACAACAATAACAACAATCAGGGGAATGGTAACAATGGGAACAACAACAACAATGGCGCCAGGGGGCGGATGTTTGTGATCGGCCAAGGTGAAGCAAGGAACGACCCCAATGTTGTGGCGGGTAAGTTCCTTCTCGACGACTTTTATGTTTCAGTTTTATTTGATTCGGGTGCCGATACTAGCTACGTGTCACTAGAAGTTAGTCGAATGCTTAAGCGTATTCCAACACCTTTGAACAACAAGCACACCGTAGAGCTAGCAAATGGTAAGAGTTTAGAGGCCACACACGTAGTCAAAGGTTGTAAACTTATTCTCGCTGACCAAACCTTCTCTATCGACCTCATTCCTATTGTCTTGGGTAGTTTCGACGTTGTCATTGGGATGGATTGGTTATCCCAACACCGAGCAGAGATTCTTTGCAACGAGAAGGTTGTCCGTATTCCAGGTCCCGATGGTGAACCTCTCATGATTCATGGCGACAAGAGGAGTGCTGTTGAGAACGTCATTTCTCTCCTTAAGGCCCAAAAGTACTTGCGAAAGGGCCACACTGCTATTTTGGCTCTTATTACTGACACCACGGAGAAAGAGAAGAAGATAGAAGATTTCCCAGTTGTACGCGATTATCCAGAGGTATTTCCCTGAGGAATTACCTGGTCTTCCGCCTCATCGCCAAGTCGAGTTTCAGATCGAACTAGCTCCTGGAGCTGCGCCTATAGCTCGTGCACCTTATCGTTTAGCTCCATCAGAGTTGAAGGAACTCTCCACGCAACTACAAGAGCTCCTGGATAAGGGTTTTATTCGTCCTAGCTCATCGCCCTGGGGAGCTCCAGTGTTATTTGTGAAGAAGAAAGACGGTACTTTCCGAATGTGCATCGATTACCGGGAACTCAACAAGGTGACGGTGAAGAATCGTTATCCTCTACCGCGTATCGACGACTTGTTCGACCAGTTTGCAAGGGTCGAGCTACTATTCTAAGATCGATTTGAGATCGGGTTATCACCAGCTGAGAGTCCGGGAAATTCGTGATTGTGTTTATCGACGATATTTTGATCTATTCCTGGTCGAAGGAAGAGCATGAACAACACCTTAGAGCCATCTTAGAGCTGCTTAAGAAGGAGAAGCTCTATGCTAAGTTTTCGAAGTGCGAGTTCTGGTTACATGAGGTACAGTTCCTTGGTCACGTGGTAAACGAAGATGGAATTCATGTGGATCCCACCAAGATCGAGGCGATTACGAATTGGGAAACTCCGAAGACGCCAACCGAGATCCGACAGTTTTTTGGGTTTAGCAGGGTATTATCGCAGATTCATTGAGGATTTTTCAAAAGTTGCTCAACCGCTGACCTACCTTACTCAAAAGGATAAGAAGTATGAATGGGGAGACAAACAAGAGGAAGCCTTTCAGCTGCTCAAGAATAAGCTTTGAGATGCACCTATTTTGTCCCTACCCGAAGGCACCGACGACTTCGTGGTATACTGTGACGCCTCGCGTCAGGGATTGGGCTGTGTGCTAATGCAGCGACAGAAGGTTATCGCTTATGCTTCGCGCCAATTTAAGGTTCATGAGAAGAACTACACCACGCATGATTTGGAATTAGGCGCAGTGGTGTTTGCTTTGAAGATTTGGCGGCATTACCTTTATGGTACCTGATGTACGATCTTTACAGATCACAAGAGCCTTCAACATATATTCGATCAGAAAGAGCTCAACATGAGACAACGACGTTGGGTAGAGCTATTAAATGATTATGATTGCGAAATCAAATATCATCCAGGAAAGGCAAATGTGGTGGCAGATGCCTTGAGTCGAAAAGAGAGGATTAAGCCATAAGGGTTAGGGCTTTGGAGATGATTATTCAGACAGACCTCTCGTTGCGTATTCGTGCT